>JAOPSE010000002.1:167725077-172725077 GCA_029449295.1 Zea luxurians
GCTCAGTGGGCAGTATTTCTAGAGCAGAGGAGCAGCCCTGATTTCATATCTCTAAGTGAGGCAAATTCGGAACTATCAAAGAAGAACAAGTACCGCCACCACCTAGGCACAGGTGGTTACAAGCGTCAGGTTCCTAAATGGAGACAAGAAGACGCCGAGAAGAAGGCCGCAGGGTTGCCGACGCTGTCCGAGCAACTTGGTGAAAGGGCGGCAAATTGGCTCCGTGCTAGAAAACCAAGGGAAACCGAGACCGGTGTATCTTTTGATGATCCCATTGTCGAAGAAGCGGCAAAAAACATATATACAATGGCAGCTAAGCAGAGCCAAGGAACTTTTAAGCCACAAAGGGAAAGAGACATCCTAACGGCTGGTCTCGGTAACCCTGAGCATCCTGGCCGTGTACGAGGAATCTCGTCTAAGGAAGGATGGAAGGAAGGATTCGGACCACAGTGGGAAGGTCTGTACAGGAAACGTGATCGATACAAGGAAGAGATGGCGGATTATTTTAAGGAGGAGGCCAAGAAAGAGTTCAAAGCCATGATGTCTCAAATGCTATCGAATCCTCCTCCAGAATTGATGCAACAGTTGGCGAGTGCGATGTCTGTTCAACAGATGACCACTCCACAGATACAAATAATTCCAGCAGCTCAACCGCCGGCTTCCACAGATTGTACGACATTACCAAGCTCTGTTGCTTCAACGGGAAATAAGGACCGTTATCCAGTTGATGACATCACAAGGCCTGTGGCGTGCACACTGGTTATAAGATATGGTATTAACAATAAACGTACAAAGAAAGTAGCCACAGGCCTTGCGATCCCAGGATGCAAGTTCCATGGAAACGATATTCCAGATGATTATTGCAAAGTAGAAGTGACGACGGTCGTCCAAGGATCCGAGGACGACATGCTAGACATCCCTGGGCCCGAAGGTATCGAGAAACTTGGACAAGCTATCAAGAATTTTATCCTTTGGCCTCGAAGGGATGTCGAATTGCTTGATTGGTCGAATTCGTCGCAGGCGTCGCAGGCCCAACCGTCTCCGCCTTCTCAAATTGTTGTTCTTATTGTACATCCATCATCACCTCCTCAATCTTCACATGCTGCTCCTCATCCTTTTTCTGACCCACCGTCTCCGCCACAAGCATCACCATTCAGGGCTCCACCACCTTCTCCTCCCCATCCTCTTGGTGACCCACTGTCTACGCCACCATCAAGGGATCCACCTTCTCCACAACCATCAAAGGATCCAAGGCCATCAAAGAAATCTAAACTTTCTATTCCAAAATTGGTGTCCCCGTATCAGAAAAAGAAGAGTAAAGCTACTACTGCTGGCACAGCTCGGTTTTTGAAAGGGATTGGACGGAGCCTCACGTCACAAACTGTTGATTTGGCCAAGCACGAGGAGTCTGCAAAAAAGGCTGAGGCAATGGCCGCAAAGATAAAGAAGCCAACTAAGGCAGATTACAAAAACGTGCCTAAAAAATATGTGCCGGGCAGACCTCTGCTACCTCTTGAGAAACTAAGAAAGGTCCCGGCTGGTGTTAAAAGGTTGCATGACTGGTACATGCGGGCATCATCGGTTGGCATCGACACCATCAGTGTGCATATACCAGACCATGCTTTTATTGGTTCGGACCAAAAGGCCGTTGTTACATTCGAGGACATGTGGTTAATGATGAACCTTCAGAGACTCGACGTGCAACTTGTAACGATGTTTGCATTGTAAGTGTCGCTCATACTTCCACATATGTGTGTTATTATTAGTGAGCTGTATAAAATTTCAATATCTGACATGCACGTGTGACTTGCAGAATGCAACATGATCAGCAGGAGATCCTTTACGGTACCAAGCCCAATGCTAGTGCCAGTAAAAGGGTTGGGTATCTCAACCCAATACTTATATCCGAGGAAAGCCACACTTTTAGAATCGGGAAAGACAACGATGAATTACGGGGAAAGACGGACGAAGAAGTTGAGAAGCGTATAAAGGATATGAAGAAGGATTTTGAAGCTCGATACGCCACCTACATAGGACATGCAATGCTTCAATTTCAAGACAGGGAAGCCATAATGGCCCCGTACAACTTTAAGTAAGTGTGATTTTGCATAAATAAAATTAATAATTTCAATACACATGCATCACAAATTTGATTCGTACAGGGACCACTGGATATGCTTCCTCATTTATCCTAAGGTTGGAAAGGTGCTGGTGCTCGACTCCTTGAACTTCGACCCTTCGACATATGCAGAATTCCTCAGCATCTTAGAGCTGTAAGCCTTTTCTATGCATGCATACTTTTATCGATTAAAATTTGAGAATAACATGGTGATTCTATTTGAGATCATAGGGCTTATAGATTCTATAAGATGAGAGGTGAAAAGTACGACCTGTCGAAAAAATGCGTGCCACTAGACATCCATCATCACTGGCCGGTAAGTATGTGATTTTATGAATACATATCATACACAATGTTGCAACTAAATAACCAATCTCCCGTTATGTAGTGCCACAAGCAACCACAAGGATCGGTCCTATGTGGATTCTATGCGTGCGAGTTCATGAGAGTGAACGGACGATACATCACGAACCCTGACAAGGTATTATTAGTAATAGTCAAGTATGTATTTATGTCATTAAAGATGCAAATGTGTTATTATTGAGTATAAATAGATGATGTTTATAAAATTCCTTTACAGCAATTTCAACGAGGAAACCCGGAGAACTTGACCGAAGCTGCATTGTATGGCATAGTCGAGGACCTCTGCACATTCATATTGAAAGAGGTCATTCCCGCAGAAGGAAAATATCACGATGCTTCCGGGACATTAGCTTTGCCAGAGTTTAGAATACTAACAGAAATTAGTAGATTATCTCTTAGCCGAGATAGTTATTAGAGCTTAGGTGAAAACTTATGATGTATAGAATGCATGAAGCATATATGGTTGTAAACAGAATACTTTGATGTATATAAATGTATGATAGAATTTAATTTCATGTTGCTTTCAATATCAATATAGATCTATATATATATATATGTTTGTGTGTGTGTAAATAAATATATATATAATTCAGTATTGTTTGAAATTTTGAAAAAAGGCGGGAAAACTTCCACTGGCGGCTAAATAAAGAAAACCGCCAGTGAAAAGTGCATTTCCACTGGCGGTTTGCTTTATAAAACCGCCAGTGGAAATGCATTTTCACTGGCGGTTCCTTAAGAAAACCGCCAGTGAAAATGCACTTTTCACTGGCGGTTCCTTAAGAAAACCGCCAGTGAAAATGCACTTTTCACTGGCGGTTCCAAAATAACCGCCAGTGGAAATGCTGATTTCCACTGACCCCTAGCACTGGCGGTACTGAAAAACGCCTGTGTAAATAGGTTTAGAACCGCCACTATAGAGCTTCTGTGTACTAGTGCAACTTAATTACAGTGGTATTTTGTTGAGGAAGAACAATAACAATTAGTGACTTGAAATTTGAAAACAGGAAGTGTGTGTTTTAAAGAGGAATAAGTGAGACAACTATATAAAATCGATGATGTGTAGATTCATAAATACGCATAAAACATAATACAAACTTGTACATGTATGAATCTAAACACATTTTAGAAATTCCCCATATATTTACAGTGGTTGTTAAAGGATTTGTATGAGGAATTCTAAATTATCTTTACAGTATCGGTAACCTGAATAGAAGGTACATAGAAGAAAAAATATGTCGATTAAGGAAGGATATGCCGATTATAATCAGTCGATCACCAACCCGTGGTTAGTAGGAATCAAGTGAGCATCCAACCAAGTGTGGTCAGTAGAAAAATCCTTTTAAATCATCTACTATACCTTTTTGCATGAACCCAACATGTGAGGCTCAACATTCTCAAGGTTCATTCCTAGCTCTTCAGTTATTACCTGAATCATGATGAATTGATGAGACAAGTCGTTTTTAATTATACAGAGAAATAAAATGCACATAAGAAACAACTGTGAAGCCTACCTCTCCTCCGGTAAGGATAGCAAGGTCCTGTAAGTTTGCCTTCCTGTTTCCCCAAAACCAGGAGCTTTGACAGCACAGACCTGAATGTCGTTCCAATTAGAACAGAAATGGTACCAAACACAGAAACTTGATAGAACCTACCTTGATGCCTGCACGAAGCTTGTTAATAATCAGAGTACCTAATACCTCACTTTCCACATCTTTTGCAACAATTAGTAGAGGCCTTTGTTTCTGTTCCAAGCAAAGAATGAAAAAAGAATCAGCAAAGGCCCACAATGAACCATTACCGTTAAATGAGAGCAAACAGAATACCTTTAGAGCCATTTCTAAAACCTTAACCACGACATGCATATTTGTCACTTTCTTGTCATGAATTAAGATCAATGGATCTTCCGGTTCCTGCAATACAAAAATTACAACTAAGATATTCGTGTGTTGTATACAACCAAAGGTCTCAAATAAACATATAGACTACCAGGCAAAAATAAATGGCACTTACACATTTCTGGGCTTTTGAGTTGGTAATGAAGTACGGAGAGATGTAACCTCTGTCAAGTTTCATACCCTCCACAACTTCAAGCTCATTATAAAGGGTGTTGCCATCCTACAGAACATTTAAATCAGCCAATAAGTTAAAACAGAACAATGCAGAAAAGAGCAAAAATAAGGAAACAATCAAAATGCGCATTTATCAGTAGACCTCACAAACAGAGCCGTGTAGGGTTGTACACAATTAGAATCACTGAAGCTGTGTGCATGAGCGGGCGGCTGCAGATGTGCCCGCTGGGGAGATACTCCAGCGGCGAGGCGTTGGGCCCGCCGCAGAGCTCCTGCGTCCAGCGCGGGGAGGCCGTCGCGAATGGGAGCCACCGCTCGCCGTCCCAGAAGACGGCCCGGCCATCGGCGATGCCCGTGTACGGCCCTGCGGGTCGAAGGCGACGCTCTCGGGCCCCTGCACCTCGCCGCAGAACCGCACCTCGCGCTGTACAGGTCCGAAAAGCGGCGTGTACAGGTCCAGGCATTCGACGGCGACCCCGAGAACGTCCGTGCTCTCCGAGAGCTACAGGGTGACGCTGAAGTAGAAGCTGTTCTGGGGCGCCAGGGTAACCAAAATATAGAACAGGACCACCTCGACCCCGCGCTCCTCTGCCGGAGGATCACTGATGAAAAACGGCAGCCACAGCAGGAAGAACGTGCACCGGTCCCCCAGCTCCACCACGTGCTGCAGCTTCCTCCCCGCGGCGAGGTTCCGGACGAAAGCGTCGGCGGCGGAGGGCACGCGGCAGCGTGGCGCGCAGCAGCCGAGCTCCACGAACCGCAGGAACTCGCCCGCGCCGTCCGCGTACCACTCGAACCTTCGCACGGCGGCCCTGCTCGGCTGCAGGTTGTTGAGACCGAGGGCGGAGGAGACGAGCGCCCTGGCCGCGCGTGCCGCCCGTCTGGGGAAGGCCAGGCGACTGCGACTCGCCTCCCGCTCCGTCGCCTTGTCCTCCAGGACCCTGCGCTGGCGGAGGAACCTGCCCACAACAGAGCGCGATTTGTGGGCGGCGAGAGATCCAGCAGAGAGGGCGCAGCTGCCATGGATGGAAGGGGCGGTAGGGGCGCGGCTGGTGGGCGAAATGCGGCGATTTGTGGGCGGCGATTTCCATGGAACACGCGGACCTTCCATGATGGCGGCCGAGAGAGGAGAGCGGGGGCGTCGATGCTCTGGCGGCGAAATGGAGCGCAATCTGCGGTGCTGGCGGCGGGTAGCAGAGAGCGGGGGCGCGGCTGCCATGGATGGAAGGGGGCGGCAGGGGCGCGGCTGGTGGTCGATTTGCGGCTGACAGAGCTCGATTTGTGGGCAGCGAGAGATCCAGCAGAGAGGGCGTGACTGCCATGGATGGAAGGGGCGATAGGGGCGCGGCTGGTGAGCGAATTGCGGCGATTTGTTGGCGGCGATTTACATGGAACACGCGGACCTTCCATGATGGCGGCCGAGAGAGGAGATCGAGGGCGTGGATGCTCTGGCGGCGAAATGGAGCGCAATCTGCGGGGCCGGCGGCGAATAGCAGAGAGCGGGGACGCGAGAGAGAGAGCGAGCGACTCCAGACGGCAGAACCGTGCACCAAAGTTTGTGTACGTCTACACTAACGTCTTATAGAGTAGTAGAGATTTATACGGTATGAATGTCTAATAACGTTTGCCTAGGTTTGTACATCATGCCTAGTGCTGTTGTAATGACAGTGGTGATCACCCAACACCATCACCAATGCGTTATACTCCATTCGTATGATCTCTGATTCAAAGACCAAGAAAGATAAGCCTTATACACCTTAAATACTAGAGCAGAGACAGTATAGGTGTAGACTGTTGAGGGAGATTACCAATGATCAGTTGGAAATACACGATGCAAGATTCTCTTTCTGTCAAGTATCGTGTGACTACATGAGTATTACTCCCCTCTTTTGGTACTAAGTCAAATATCTCTCTTTAGTAACCATCATTTAAAAAAAACAATGAAAAAACGTTAAGGTCATAAGACATATTTGTAGATGCACTACAAGAAATACTTTCGTAAGACATAGTTCACATGTTGTAAAATTCCATGGATTTTTTTTCAAAAAAAAACCCTTAGGCATTGTTTAGGTCTTTTAATTGAATTACATTCTAATAATCATAACTTAGACACAAGTCAACTAAGCTAATATGATTTTATGTATAATATATCTGTATACTACTGTTGGTCATATGTGCGACATTTATATGCTACATTTCTATTAAGGGGAGCAAGTCGAAGAACGTGTTATAAGTTGCAGAGTATAAATATAGTTTGGTGATATATAAAATCAATTTTCATCATTCACCCAATAAATTTGAGATAAGCTTATATCTGACCTTATGGTGAATTATCAAATTTTAAGCCAAATAACCTACTTTATTACGTAGATTCCAATTTATCCGAAATAAGCGGAGCCAAACGACATTCCACCACTTAGCCTGCTTCCGTTAGATTGGCAATAAACTTGAAGTAATTCTCTGGAAAAGATATGTAGATGTCAACTTGAACAGTAGCAGGTGTAGAGATGACAATGGGACTCCAATCTCTGATTTTCACTACCGGAATCGAGCGCTTTGCTGAGTACCTGAAAAACACTCGACAAAGTCTTTGTCGAGTGTGACACTTGGCAAAGAGAGCTCGGCAAACAGTACATCGGCAACGGCTTCTTTGCCGAGTACTTTTTATTGGGCACTCGACAAAGACTTTGCCGAGTGCCTGTCGGTACTCGACAAAGAAAAGCGGTCGTCACGGTGCTGGGTGAAGGAGACGACGCCTTTGCCGAGTGTTCTAGGTGACACTCGACAAAGAAATTACCTCTTTGTCGAGTGTCTACCGACCTGCACTCGGCAAAGGGTCCACCAGCGGGGCTCTTTGTCAGGTTCTTTGCCGAGTGCTCTAGGAGGCACTCGGCAAAGCTTGCCTCTTTGCCGAGTGCCAGGGCCACAGCACTCGGCAGAGAAGCTTTATCGGTGTCAGGTGTTGCTTCTCTACCGAGTGCTATGGCCCTGACACTCGGCAAAGCACCTCTTTACCGAGTGTAACACTCGGCAAAGTGACCAGTATACACCTTTTTTATTTGTTTTTCTATTCCATTCATCCAAACAAAAGATATCACATATACATCACATATCTCACAAAGACCATAAATCAAACATAAGACACTCAAGAACATAAGTCTCATAAGTCTCAAGTTCTCACATAAGTATTTAACACAAACATAAGTATCCAACACAGCATTACCAACAAGTTCTGAAGTCTCAAGTATCTCATAAGTCTCAACACTAAGAACATAAGTCTCATCGAGGTGGGCGCCTGGACTAGTGCGGCGATGGACTGGGCGATCCATGAGGGTTGTTGGATGCCGCCCCAAATTGTCCCTGCACAGAGAAGAGATTGCATGTGTTATACCAAATGCATTAACATCTAACTACAATTTTGATACTCACAGGAGTATGGAACAGAGCAGGGTCAACTGTAGGGAACAATGGAGGTGGCAGAGCGAAACCCTATGCGGCGCCAAGGCTCTGCACGTACTGGAACACCTCCGCCATCCTCTGCTGATCTACTAGATGGGCCTCTCGCTCCGCCATCATCCTCGTCTCCATCTCTTGATGTTCCCTCCTCTCTTCTTCTATCTAGGTCTGTAATATTCCAAGCCAATGTTATAGTAACTCAAAGAGAAGGTATATAACTCAAGGAATGATGAGTTACAGAAGCACTAACCTCGAGTTGATGTATGCGATGCTGTGAGCTGTCCTGCCGAGGTCGTATGGCTGGACTCGAGCCCATGCTTCTTGCTCGCACCTGAGATAGAGTGGGAGTGGACGACGAGTCGATTGCCCCGTCGGCAATCTAGTACTGCCCATGTCTCTTGCCTCCTCCGACCCTCATGAGGACATCAGGGTCGATCTGCTCGGTCCCCGGATCGTGTTTTAGGCCATGGTCCTCCTGTGCCATGGCGGTGTAGTCATGAAGGTGACTATAGATGGTAGGGTTGTTGTACGGCTCGGGCCCGTCATCCGGGGTGTAGGTGACGTCGGACGTCGTCTTGCCCTTATGGGCCATAGCATAGACCGAGAAGATGGAGCAAGGCTGGCCACCATGTGACGCTGACTGCAAGAAAACCAATGAGATGGTTAGAAATAATATCTAATCCAGTGTTATATACCTAAACAAAAAAGAGGGCATACCCATGCTTCTGCATATTGGCCTAGGCTGCGGCTGGCTTGGTGGTGGGAGGGACCTTGCATCATTAGACGCCGTTCTCGGCTAGCGTTGTGCGCCTCATCCCACTCAGGAGAGCACCACCTATCCACCATCTGCTCCCAGCACAGATGATGTGCGGCGCACCAATATGGAATCATCTACAAAGTTAACATGTACACTACATATCAGAAGATAAAATTAAGGAAAATTTAAAGTGTTGAATATTAAAGTGTTGTATTTACCTGTAGGTACTGGTCCCTGATTAACAACATGGTTCAGGCTTGCTACTTTGTCACCTTCTCCCCAAGGACGGAGCCATGGTAGCTGATGCTGGCCTGGATTCGTGCCTCGTAGTGCATGTCCACGACAAGTTTCTTACAGCTTGTGGTGGCCACCACATCTGCCCTAACCTTGTATCCAGCTTCACATCTGAAGAAATCCTGCATACAAAAACGATGTGTCCATACATTATTTCAAGAATGTGCAACGAATGCGACATATTTTACATTATAGTAAGACTTACTCATAGCTCTTGCTTCACCCGCTCCGCCTTGTTATTGAATTCCTGGTCGTCTCGGTCTACTGCATCGGGGGCAACGGCGTAGTGGTCGAAGGTGTAGGCTGGGCCATCACTCCGGCTACTCAACCAGTCTAGGGAAGTGTTCCCTGCACAGCAGGCCGAGGATGCCATTGGGGTTGCAACGATGACCCACAGCATTCTCCACAACCATCCAAGACATGTCCAAGTGATAAATAAAAAGTATTAGTTTATATTATGGTTTTGAATACATAATATGAACAAGAATGAAGAACATAAAGTTACATGCCTCTCCCCATCCGGCCGAATCAGCGGCCGCCTGTCCTGAAGTATGGGACGCTGAGGGAGACTCGCGGGACCTCGCAGGTAGACTGAAAGGGAAATGTGCCCTTGGGCCATTTCTAAGTATTTTGGTGATTGAGTGCCAACACAAGTGCTTTTGTGTTAATCTATGCAAAGTGGTGGACAAGTGCAAATCAAGTCAAAAGGTATGTTTCTAGACTTAGTACATTGTTTTATGGACTAATGTATTGTGTCTAAGTGCTAGAAACAGGAGAAATCGAATTGGAAAAGAGATGGCTTTGTTCAGCCAAAGTCTGCGCAGTCTGGGTGCACCGGACTGTCCGGTGGTGCACCGGACAGTGTCCGGTGCGCCAGGCTGGCTCTGGTGAACTTCCTGCTCTCGGGACTTCGACGGTGGTGTACGGTATAAATCATCGGACTGTCCGGTGGTGCACCGGACTGTCCGGTGAGCCGTTCACAAGCGAAGTCGTCGGTCTCGGGAAGCCTTCAACGGCGTACGACTATAATTCACCGGACTGTCCGGTGAGCCAACGGTCAGCCGGGGCAACGGTCGACCGAGGATTCCGCGCATGACGCGTGGCCGAGCCAACGGTCACAAGGGGGCACCGAATCTCCAACGGTCGGCTTCGCCAAACAAGGAAAGAAATCCGCACCGAACAGTGTCCGGTGGTGCACCGGACTGTCTGGTGCGCCAGTCGACAGAAGGCAAGAATTGCCTTCCTACAATGCTCTCAACGGCTCCTAGCTGCCTTGGGGCTATAAAAGGGACCCCTTGGCGCATGGAGAAGACATCCAAGCATTCTTTGAGCATTGTTGATCACTCACACTTCGTTCTTGCGCACTTGTTCGACATTCTTAGTGATTTGAGCTCCGTTCTAGTGAGAAACTCGTGATAGTCTCTTGAGCTCAAGTCTGGGTCTTGTGTGTGCGTATTTGTTGTGATCTTTGTGTCTTGTGTGAGTTGCTCATCCCTCCCTTACTCCGTGCTTCTTTGTGAACTTCAAGTGTAAGGGCGAGAGACTCCAAGTTGTGGAGATTCCTCGCGAACGGGATATAGAAAAGCAAAGCAAAACACAGTGGTATTCAAGTGGGTCTTTGGACCGCTTGAGAGGGGTTGATTGCAACCCTCATCCGTTGGGACGCCACAACGTGGAAGTAGGCAAGTTTTGTACTTGACCGAACCACGAGATAAACCACTATGTCTATCTGTGTTGATTCTCTTGTGGTTATTGTGTCTTGCAAGAACTCCTCTCTAGCCACTTGGCGATTATTGTGCTAACGCTTAACCAAGTTTTTGTGGCTTAAGTTTAAGTTTTACAGGATCACCTATTCACCCCCCTCTAGGTGCTCTCAATTGGTATCAAAGTCGTTCTCTTCACGAAGGGACTAATCGCCCGAAGAGATGGATCCTAAGGGGAAGGTAATTGTGATCAACGATAAGGAGAAGGAGTCCTTCGTCAACGAGCCGAAGGATGACAAGCCTACCGACTCGGGCTCGGGCCACAAACGCAAAGATGGGAAGAAGAAGAAGACGAGACGCATCAAGGAGATCGTCTACTACGATGACAGTGACGAGTCCACTTCTTCCCAAAAGGACAACGACGACAACGACTACGACAAAAGAAAGACGGTTAACTCAAACTTCTCTTTCGATTATTCGCGTATTCCGCAGAGTTCAAATGCACATTTGCTTTCCATCCCTCTTGGCAAACCTCCACACTTTGATGGGGAGGACTACGGATTTTGGAGTCACAAAATGCGTAGTCACTTGTTCTCTCTCCATCCAAGCATATGGGAAATTGTTGAGAGTGGAATGAAATTTGATAGCTCGGATAGTCCTATGTTTATCAATGAACAGATTTATAAAAATGCACAAGCTACTACTGTGTTGTTAGCCTCTTTGTGCAGGGACGAGTATCATAAGGTGAGCGGCTTGGACAATGCCAAGCAGATCTGGGAGACCCTCAAGATCTCTCATGAGGGGAACGACGTCACCATGCTCACCAAGATGGAGTTGGTGGAGGGCGAACTCGGGAGATTCGCGATGATAAGGGGCGAGGAGCCAACCCAAACGTACAACCGGCTCAAGACCCTCGTCAACAAGATAAGGAGCTACGGAAGCACGCGATGGACGGACCACGACGTTGTCCGCCTAATGCTAAGGTCCTTTACTGTACTTGATCCACATCTGGTGAACAATATTCGTGAAAATCCTAGGTACACCAAGATGTCGCCCGAAGAAGTTCTTGGAAAGTTCGTAAGCGGGCGAATTATGATCAAGGAGGCGAGATACGTGGACGACACGTTGAATGGTCCAATCAATGAGCCTCAACCCGTTGCTCTCAAGGCAACGAGGAGCAAGGAGGCGCTACCTAGCAAGGTGGCGCAAGTTGAGGCGGCAGGGCTCAATGATGAAGAGATGGCCCTCATCATCAAGCGCTTCAAGACGGCGCTAAAGGGTCGCAAGGGACAGCCAAGCAAGGCCAAGACAAAGGGGAAGCGCTCATGCTTCAAATGTGGTAAGATTGGTCATTTTATTGCTAACTGTCCTGATAATGATAGTGACCAGGAAAAAGGGAACAAAAGGGAAAAGAAAAAGAATTACAAGAAGGCCAAGGGCGAGGCACATCTCGGAAAGGAGTGGGATTCGGATTGCTCCTCTTCCGACTCCGACAATGAAGGACTCGCCGCCACCGCCTTCAACAAGTCATCCGTCTTCCCAAACGAGCATCACAAATGCCTCATGGCAAAGGAGAAGAAGGTATGCACTCGGAATACCACTTATACTTCTTCAAGTGATGAGGAGTCTAGTGATGACGATGAAATAGACTATTCTAGTTTATTTAAAGGTTTAGATAGAAATAAAATTGATAAAATCAATGAATTGATTGATGCTTTAAATGATAAGAATAGGTTATTAGAAAAGCAAGAGGATCTTTTGTACGAAGAACATGATAAGTTTGTAGAGGCTCAAAAATCCCTTGCTTTAGAAATTAAAAGGAATGAAATGCTTTCTAGTGAATTGTCTACATGTCATGACTCTATTTTTAGCTTAAAGAAAATAAATGATGATTTGAATGCTAAGTTAGAAATAGCTAGTAGATCAACATCTTGTGTAGAAAATGTTGTAATTTGCAATAGGTGTAAAGATTTTAATATTGATGCTTGTAACGAACACATTGCTTCAATTTCTAAGTTGAATAATGAAGTGGCTAGTCTTAATGCCCAACTTAAGACTAGCAAAAGTGAATTTGATAAGCTAAAATTTGCAAGGGATGCCTACACGATTGGTAGACACCCCTCAATTAAGGATGGACTTGGCTTCAAGAGGGAAGCCAAGAACTTAACGAGCCATAAGGCTCCCATCTCCGCCAAGGAGAAAGGGAAGGCCCCTATGGCTAGTAGTGCTAAAAAGAACTATGCCTTCATGTTGGGGGCTTGTTCTCAAATGCTAAGAGTTAAGAACAAGGTAACACAGAAAATGTTAAATGTTAAAGTCCTTCGTCCTCCACCACCTTATATCCTTTCGGGATATAAAGAATTTCGGACGAAGGTTACGAAAGGCGTACCTTCGTAAACATAATAACGAGGGACGAAGTACTCATATAAATCATGAGATATAAAATAAACATTTAAATGTTATAATAGAATCATTTCCATCTTTATTAACACGAACGAATATAAATGATTTCAAATTACAAATGTACCTTCGGTTCTGAGGAAGGCGAAAATACAAGTGCGATGCGAAGGCAAATGACAGGTTCGCGTGAACAGTACAGAGGTACTGTTCATCTATTTATAGGCACAGGTCGCAGCCTGTGACAAATTACAATTATGCCCCTTACAAAAGTTTACAACATTGACTCAGACCTCTATGGATAAAAAGGTCATTCTATCTCTATGTCGGTTTGTAACGCCGAAGCTCCATGAAAAGGAACCTTCGGCCATCTCTTGGAGACGACTTCAGCCGAAGCTGCTTCTTCGTGTGAGACCTTCGGCGCACCGAAGCACGACCCCAACAGTAGCCCCTTTCGCGGTGCTAGATCGTTTTTCGTAACGAGCTTGACCCGTGAAAAAAGCCTCTTCAGCTTCGGGAAGCCGAAGGTCCAAAAAACACCTTCCCTGAGCTCGTTGCGGAGAAACGATCCGGCTTCCGAGCGCGTGCCAGGCCCACCTTGCAGAGTTACTGTTTGATCTTTGCGGTCCACTGCACAGCGAGTTCGAGTGACTGCCCGCTTGGTGTAAAAAATCCTGCCGCTTCGCCTTCTTACCTGCAGCACTATATAAACAGACGGGTAGGTGTGAAGTTACCACAGCATTCATTGCTATTTGCACTGTTGTGCTGCCAAAATTTTGAACTATAGCCGAAGCTTGATTCTCAGAATCGAACGAAGGTCCATCTCGACGTCTGCTTCGTCAGAAAGAAGAGCTTCGGGAGAAAAGAAAGAAGAAAAAAGTATCTGACTTCCCCAAACTCAGAATCAAATGGCGAGAGTACGATCTACTGCCAAAGTTGTACGTGAGGGAGACGAAGCCGAAGGTTCGAACACTGTGCCCATCTCCGAAGCGATGCAGCGTTCCGGTCTAGTGACTGCGGAAGAAATGCCCAGTGCTGCAGCAAACCCAACCACCGCCGAAGGGGAAGAAGAAAACATTGAAGGGACTGATCCCGAAGATGACTACCGTATTGCCATGCCCAGCAAGCCCAGTCACCTGGATTTTGGGAAATCAACTGTTTCAAAGGCTGACCTTTCGAAGATGGTGAAAGCAGGTTTTTTTAATGAAGATCAGAAGAAGCTGCTTCGCTTCGGGGGGGAAGAAACCACCCCGAAGCCAGAGAAGGACGAGATTGTCATCTTCAAGAGCTTTTTAAAGGCTGGGCTGAGATTCCCTCTTCATAAGATTATTGCGGAGATACTGAAGAGGTTTGGTATCTACTTTCATCAATTGACTCCTAACGCCATCGTTAGGCTCAATGTTTATATCTGGGCCCTCCGAAGCCAAGCTGTGGAACCGTTTGCCGACAGCTTCTGCCGAGTTCACGAATTACATTACCAAACAAAGGCCAGAAAAGATGGGCTACATGATAATTTCGGTTGCTATAATTTTGCCTACCGGAAGACAACAAAGTGTCCTGTCATCAGCTACCGAAGCAAATGGCCAGCAGGCTGGAAATCTGAGTGGTTTTATGTAAAAGTTGACGAAGACAAAGAAAAATTGGTACAAAGCCCTCTGGATTTAATCTTTGGAGAGACAAGGCCACGATGCCACATCGGCAGGCTAGAAGGTCCCACCTGGGCTGCTCTGGGTGAATTTGAAATTATTTCAGAACATATTGGCACCAGGGATCTAGTTCAGGAATTCTTGGCATTCAGAGTTTTCCCTACTCTAAAAGAGTGGGAAATGCCGAAGCTGGAGGAAGAGAAGAAGAAGGGGGAGCTTGTCCGGCTTCCTTATCACTTCAAGTTTAAGAAGTACTTTAAAAAACCCTGCAAAGAGTGGTTAGACACAGTTGAGGTGATGTGCAATGAAATCCTGGGGAATTACTCCAAAAAAGAGGATCAACTAATGACAGCGGCCTTCGGCGCCCGACCGAAGCGAAGGCTGAACCGAGTGCTTGATGCCCTGGGCTTCGAGTACCCAGACTATGAGCAGTTGAACAAGGGTGCCGAGGGCCACAAAAGAAAAAGAGTGGCCGAAACTCTGACCAAGGATGAAGAACGACCAGCAACAGAGAAGAAAATTCCCAAGAAAAGAAAAATATCAACTCCGAAGCGAAAAATATCCGAAGAAGAGGGGACCCCCACACCACCTTCTACGAGCGACGTGGAGGAAATTTTAAAGGTAATGACTGAACCCATGCCCACGAAGCTAAGTCCATTAGGGCTCCAACTGACGAAGCTTTTTCAAAAGGTGGACGAGCCGGATCAAACGAAGATAAGCAAACCCAAGCGGCAAAGAATTATTGCGGTAACTGAAGTTATCGACAAGACGCCGCCTAAGGCGTCAATTCAGAAAACACCAGTTGTCGAAGGCACCACAAACGTCGAAGTCGCACCTTCGGAGGTCGCGGCTGCTGAAGCCGCTACAGCCGAAGATGTAAACTTAGAAACTACCATTGAGGACATTGACAAAATCTTGCAAGACATGGCTGCAGAAGAAGCTGGCACTGCTGCCGAAAAAACCATGGCCACAGTGCCTGGGAAGGGGAAAGAAATAGCCGAGGACACTTCGGACGACGAAGCCTACACATTCCAAAATTTAATTGGGCAAAAACTGTCGAAGGCCGAAATGGAAGAACTTAAGGACTATGCCAAATCTTGTGGCTACAAACCAGGAGCTCTCCTATTTGGAGGTGTGGACGATGAAAAATTAGGCTGCATTCGAGACCAAACTGGAGCTAAGGTAATCGGTACTCTATCAAAGAGTATCGGTTTTCCGAAGCTAGAGACAGACATCAGCCGCTACCGACGACAACATATCGTCGGCAGCTTATTTTACTCCAACTTCAAGGTAAACAACCTTTTCTCTGGTTTTTATTGCTGTTAATAATGAAAATGTTACCAACGTAAGTTGTTTCTGTGCAGAGCATGCTACTGAGCAAAGCTCTGAAGATGCAGCAAGATTTGGAGGACAAAAAACACGAAGCTATAATTGAAAACTTAGAAAGCAAGATAAAAGAACAATCTGCCATCATTGAAAAGAAAGACTTCGAGCTCCAATCGACCGAAGGCTTGCTGGCTGAGACTGAGGCTAAAGTATCAGAGTTGAATTCGAAGCTTATCAGTCAATCAAAACAATTCGATCAGGAGAAGCTAGAGCTTAATTCGAAGCTTGAAGCCGAAGTCCAGACCAGCTCAGAGTTGAAGAAATCGTTAACAAGCCTTCAAGACAAATGCTTGAAATTTGGCAATAATTGTATTGGACGATTAAAAAAGATATTTTACTCTGTTGGAGCCAGCAGCGGGAAATTTAACCCTTCAGCGGAAAATTTACCACAGGCCTTCGATCATATTGAAGCTGAAATCGAAGAACTTGACGAAGTTATAGCCGGGCACGGGGACTTCTGTGCCTGGGTAGCTTCTCGGGGTACCGCTGCTGCATTCCTGAAGGCCGGCTGCGAGCATGGAAAAATTGTCAACAGGCCCAACTTCACCCTATCTCCATCAATCCTGGATGATATACCTGACCTCGCCCGAAGCATCTCAAATAGATTTATAAAAATGATATGGACAAAAGGCGGGCGGGAGAAGGCTGGAGACGAAGCCCGAAGTCATCTTGAACCAGTAAGAAATGATACTTCGTACTTACCTTTTCCTTTGCACTTGATTTTTACTCACGATTCCTTGATTTATGTAGGATGACGAAGGTGAAGATGATGCTTAAGTTATGTCGCCGAAGCTGTCGCCGAAGCTGAAGCTTAATGAAGATCAGTAGAAATGTACTATAGGAAAAAAACTCAGGATACTTTTGTAACAAGTTTTGTAAATACAATTGAACTGTTCTCAAGGAACTTTGTACATACCTTGTAGTATATTCTTACCCTTCTACTAGGGTGCTTTGATGTGAACGAAATCAGTATTTTGAGCCGAAAGCGAAAAAACACCTTCCCTTCTTTTCGTACACAACGAAGCATAGAATACCACTTCTCCCTTCTGCCGAAGCATTTCTTTTACACAACGACTCATAAAAAGCCAATTCTCCCTTCTGCCGAAGCTTTTCTTTTACACAACGATTCATAAAAAGCCAATTCTCCCTTCTGCCGAAGCTTTTCTTTTACACAACGATTCATAAAAAGCCACTTCTCTTTTTTGCCGAAGCAACCACTTTGGTACATAAATGCTATGAATGAATGCTTATGTATGCAAATACCATGATGTAATGTAATGTGCGAATGAATGTCCGAAGCGTATGTCCGAAGCCACACTCATCCATTATTTCCTTAGGAACAACCACACATCAGCTCTGCATTCCCTTAGGAACGACTTTGGAGCTTCTTCGCCTTTTACTTAGGCAGTATAAGCTCTGCATTCCCTTAGGAACGTCTTTGGAGCTTCTTCGCCTTTTACTTAGGCGGTATCAGCGTTGACTTTTCGCTGTAAGCTCTGCATCCCCTTAGGGACGTCTTTGGAGCTTCTTCGCCTTTTACTTTCGGCGG
Organism: Zea luxurians; assembly: GCA_029449295.1. Taxonomy (NCBI): domain Eukaryota; kingdom Viridiplantae; phylum Streptophyta; class Magnoliopsida; order Poales; family Poaceae; genus Zea; species Zea luxurians. The sequence goes on from JAOPSE010000002.1 coordinate 167,742,817, forward strand.
AATCAGAGCTCTGCATCCCCTTAGGGACGTCTTTGGAGCTTCTTCGCCTTTTTTTTTCAGTTTCGGCACTCGATGGTGCGTTCTCAGCTTTTACATTTACATTCTTTGGGGGATTTTGCTCTTATAAAACTAAAAAGGAAATTACATATGATGGCCCCATTAAAAACCTTTCTCCCCCTTTAGAAAGGAAAAGGGTGCCATGAAAAAAGAAAAAGAAAAACATAAAAAGTTACATCAAGTTATACATAATATCTCCGAAGCTCATCTGCATTCCAAGATCTTGGAATTTCGTTGCCATCCATGTCCTTTAATCTGTACGAACCAGGCCTCGACGAGGATGCTACTAAGAAAGGCCCTTCCCATTTCAATTGTAGCTTGCCCACTGTATCTGGGTTGGCCACTCTCCGAAGCACCAAGTGTCCCGGCTCAATATTTTTTAGCCGGACCTTTCTATCTCGCCATTTGACTGTTTCAGCCTGGTATTTATTGATATTCTCCACGGCTTGAAGCCTGATCCCTTCTAAGGCATCTTTCTCCACGAGGCAAGTATCTTCGGGATCTGATTCTGCCGAAGCTACCACTCTTATTGATCCAGCTTTGGCTTCTTCCGGGGTTATTGCTTCGTCACCAAATAACAACTTGAATGGGGTAAAGCCTGTAGATCTTGATGTTGTTGTATTGTGGCTCCACACCACTTTGGTCAACTGATCTGGCCACTTTCCCCTGGGTTGATTGAAGATTAACTTCATTATTCCTGTCATTATGGTGCCGTTGGCCCTTTCAACAAGCCCATTCGACTCCGGATGCCTAACTGATGCAAAATGGATCTTCGTGCCAATTTGATCACAGAAATTTCTGAAATCTTCGGAGTCGAACTGCGTTCCATTATCTACAGTGATGGCCTTCGGTACTCCGAAACGACAGACAATGTTCTGCCAGAAAAATTTTTGGACAGTGGCCGAAGTTATTGTGGCTAATGGCTTCGCCTCAATCCACTTGGAAAAATACTCCACAGCTACTATAACATATTTTAGATTCCCTTGAGCCGGTGGTAATGGACCTAGCAAGTCGAGGCCCCACCTTTGCAATGGCCAGACGGGCTGTATCAACTGTGTCAAAGACGAAGGTTGCTTCTGATCCCTCGCACATTTCTGACAACCTTCGCACTTTTGAACCAACTCCGCTACATCCGAAGCTGCCTTCGGCCAATAAAACCCTTGGCGGAAAACTTTTCCAAGTAACGGCCTAGATCCGATGTGGGATCCACACAGGCCTGCATGTATTTCTTTCATTAACTCTATACCTTCGGTTCTAGACAAGCACTTGAGCAGCGGGGCACAAACTCCATGCTTGTATAACTCCCCTTCTATCATGACATACGGACGAGCTCTTGCCTCTATCCTTTTATTATAAGCTTCGTCATCTGATAGGAAATTACCCTGAAGGTAAGAGATTATTTCAGTTCTCCAATCTTCACTGTAAACAGGAGAAATGTTAAGGACTGCTCTTTCAAGTAGCTCCACTGAAGGTGCCTTTATTGTTTCGAAGAACACATCCAAAGGTAGCGGCAGCCCCTGTGCTGCAGACTTGGCTAACAAATCAGCATGCTCATTTTGTCCTCGAGGGATATTCTTAACAGAAAATCCTTCGAAGGAAGCTTCGATCCTTCGGACCGTGTCTAGGTATTTTTCAAGCTTCGGGTCTTTAGCCTTGCAACTTTTGTCAATATGACCCGAAACAACCTGGGAATCAGTTTTAAGAATCGCCCTTCTGATTCCCATTGCCTTTAGTTTCCGAAGACCCAGGAGCAGGGCTTCGTACTCAGTTATATTATTTGTGCAGCTGAAGTCAAGTCTTGCTGCATAGCAAGTTTTAACCTTGGACGGTGAGACCAACACAGCAGCTGCACCTGCTCCGAAGGTTCCCCAAGAGCCATCACAAAACACTGTCCATACTTCGGCATCTTTATTTGCTTCTTCGTCCTGAGCCCCTGGCGTCCAGTCGGCAATGAAATCTGCCAATGCTTGAGACTGGATTGAGGATCTATGCACATAATCAATGTAAAATTCATTGAGCTCCGCAGCCCATTTTCCAATCCGGCCAGTAGCTTCTCTATTTCTCATGATATCCTTCAACGGCTGCGAAGAAGGAACAATAATATTGTATGCCTGAAAATAATGCCGAAGCTTCCTGGATGCCATTAAAACGGCATACAACACCTTCTCCAGCTCTGTATAATTTTTCTTTGAGACACTGAGGACCTCAGATACAAAATACACTGGGACCTGCTTCTTGACCTGTCCATCAAACTTCTCCTGGACAAGTGCCGCACTTACTGCTGAGTGCGAAGCCACCACATATAACAACAGGGGAGCCCCTGGCGTTGGTGGAGTTAATGTTGTTAGATCTATTAAGTATTGCTTCAGCTCTTCGAAGGCTTTTTGTTGACTTGGGCCCCATTGAAAGACTTCAGCTGACTTCAGCACCTCGAAGAATGGTAAGTTTCTTTCTGCTGATCTGGATATAAATCTGTTGAGAGATGCCAGCCTTCCTGTCAATCTTTGGGCCCCCTTTCTTGTGGTTGGTGGCTCCATTCGAAGTATAGCTTCGATTTTATTTGGATTAGCTTCGATTCCCTTTGTTGAAACCAAGCATCCAAGAAATTTGCCCTTCTTCACTCCGAAGACACATTTTTCTGGATTCAGCTTCAGACCAGCTTGTCTGAAGCTGGCGAAGGTCTCCTGCAGATCAGCAATATGATTTTCCTGCTTCGTGCTTTTTACAATAATGTCATCGACATAAGTCAACACATTTCTGCCTATCTGAGACTGGAGAACCTTCGCTGTCATTCGGCTGAAACTTCCTCCGGCATTTTTGAGCCCCTCAGGCATCCGAAGATAGCAATATGTACCACTTGGGGTTATGAAGCTAGTTTTTGGCTCATCTTCCTTCTTCATCCAAATTTGATGATAGCCTGAGTAGCAGTCTAGGAGACTCATGAGCTCTGAAGAAGCTGCTGCATCGACTAAAGAGTCTATCCTTGGCAACGGGAATTCATCCTTCGGACAAGCCTTGTTGAGATCTGTGAAATCAATACACATTCTCCATTTGCCATTGGCCTTCTTCACCATAACAGTGTTAGCTAGCCACTCTGGATACTTCACTTCTCTGATAACTCCTGCACTGAGAAGTCTTTTTACTTCATTGCGAGCCCCTTCGGCCTTGTCATCAGACATTTTCCGAAGCCTCTGCTTTCGGGGTCTGAAGGATGGGTCAACATTGAGCGAATGTTCAATAACATCCCGATTCACTCCACAGAGATCATTGGCTGACCATGCAAAAACATCTTTGTTGTTGAATAAAAACCTTATCAAGGTTTTCTCCTGGTCTTCAGATAATTGCGAGCCCAATAGCACCTTCTGCTCTGCTATGTCTTCACACAATAACATGGGCTTCGGCTGATCCGCTGAAGCTGCCTTCTCCCTCCTGAATTTGTACTGTTCACAAGCTTCAGCTCCATCTATGTTATGGATTGCTTTGGAGTCAGTCCAGCTTCCTTCGGCCCTTCTAGCAGCTTCCTGGCTTCCATGAATAGCAATAGGTCCTTGGTCCGAAGGTATCTTCATGCAGCGATAAGTTGGGTGAAGAATTGCTTCGAAAGCATTAAGAGTTCCGCGACCAATGATAGCATTGTAAGGATACTCCATGTCAACAATATCAAACACAATTTGCTCAGTCCTTGTGTTGTTAACAAATCCGAAGGTTACCGGCATGGTAATCTTCCCAAGTGCTACAATCTGCCGCCCTCCGAAGCCACAAAGAGGGTGCGTAGCATCATGAATCTTGTCTTCGGGCTCTTGCATTTGTCTGAAGGCTTTAGCAAATATAATGTCAGCTGCACTGCCTGTATCAACTAGGACATTGTGGACCAGAAATCCTTTGATCACGCAAGAGATGACCATGGCATCATTGTGAGGATAATCCTTAAGCTGAAGGTCTTCCTGAGAGAAAGTAATTGGAACGTGGGACCATTTTGACTTGATGAAAGGTCCCTGTACTCCAACATGCTGCACCCTTCTCTGAGCCTCCTTCTTCTGCTTCTTGTTAGCCGGCTCTGAGCAAGAACCGCCTGTTATCGGGAGCACCAGCTTCGAAGCCGAAGCAGCTCCAGCTTGATTGTTGAACGAAGCCATCAGCTCAGAAAAGTGGAAGTGAGTTCACCGGAGGTGGGCGCCAATGTTGGGGGCTTGTTCTCAAATGCTAAGAGTTAAGAACAAGGTAACACAGAAAATGTTAAATGTTAAAGTCCTTCGTCCTCCACCACCTTATATCCTTTCGGGATATAAAGAATTTCGGACGAAGGTTACGAAAGGCGTACCTTCGTAAACATAATAACGAGGGACGAAGTACTCATATAAATCATGAGATATAAAATAAACATTTAAATGTTATAATAGAATCATTTCCATCTTTATTAACACGAACGAATATAAATGATTTCAAATTACAAATGTACCTTCGGTTCTGAGGAAGGCGAAAATACAAGTGCGATGCGAAGGCAAATGACAGGTTCGCGTGAACAGTACAGAGGTACTGTTCATCTATTTATAGGCACAGGTCGCAGCCTGTGACAAATTACAATTATGCCCCTTACAAAAGTTTACAACATTGACTCAGACCTCTATGGATAAAAAGGTCATTCTATCTCTATGTCGGTTTGTAACGCCGAAGCTCCATGAAAAGGAACCTTCGGCCATCTCTTGGAGACGACTTCAGCCGAAGCTGCTTCTTCGTGTGAGACCTTTGGCGCACCGAAGCACGACCCCAACACTTCATATATCATGATAGGAGACATTCTAGGAATGCCTATAGAAGTTATGATGCTTTTGATTCTCATGCCATGTTTGCTTCTAGTTCTTCCTATATGCATGGTAGAGATGTGTCTAGGAGAAATGTTGTTCATCATATGTCTAGGAGAAATGTTGTTAATGTTCCTAGGAAAATTAATGAACCTTCTACAATTTATCATGCTCGCAATGCTTCCTTTGCTATTTGTAGAAAGGATAAGAAGATAATTGCTAGGAAGTTAGGGGCCAAATGTAAGGGAGACAAAACTTGCATTTGGGTCCCTAAGACTATTGTAACTAACCTTGTAGGACCCAACAAGAGTTGGGTATCTAAGACCCAAGCCTAAATTTGCCTTGCAGGTTTATGCATCCGGGGGCTCAAGCTGGATTATCGACAATGAATGCACAAACCACATGACGGGAGAGAAGAGGATGTTCTCTTCCTACGTCAAGAACAAGGATCCCCAAGATTCAATAATATTCGGTGATGGGAACCAAGGCAAGGTAAAAGGGTTAGGTAAAATTGCTATTTCATCCGAGCACTCTATTTCTAATGTGTTTTTAGTTGAGTCACTTGGATATAATTTGTTATCTGTAAGTCAACTTTGTAATATGGGATATAATTGTCTATTCACAAATGTAGATGTGTCCGTCTTTAGAAGGTGTGATGGTTCACTAGCTTTTAAGGGTGTACTAGACGGCAAACTTTATTTAGTTGATTTTGCAAAAGAGGAGGCCGGTCTAGATGCATGCTTAATTGCTAAGACTTGCATGGGCTGGCTGTGGCATCGCCGTCTAGCACATGTGGGGATGAAGAACCTCCACAAGCTTCTAAAGGGAGAACACGTGATAGGTCTAACTAATGTGCATTTCGAAAAAGATAGACCTTGTGCAGCTTGTCAAGCAGGCAAACAGGTGGGAAGCTCTCATCACACCAAAAATGTGATGACCACATCAAGACCTTTGGAGATGCTTCATATGGACCTCTTCGGACCCGTCGCCTATCTAAGCATAGGAGGAAGTAAGTATGGTCTTGTTATAGTTGATGATTTTTCCCGCTTCACTTGGGTATTCTTTTTGCAGGATAAAACTAAAACCCAAGGGACCCTCAAGCGCTTCCTCAGGAGAGCTCAAAATGAGTTTGAGCTCAAGGTGAAGAAGATAAGGAGCGACAACGGGTCCGAGTTCAAGAACCTTCAAGTGGAGGAGTACCTTGAGGAGGAAGGGATCAAGCACGAATTCTTCGCTCCCTACACACCACAGCAAAATGGTGTGGTAGAGAGGAAGAACAGGACGCTCATAGACATGGCGAGGACGATGCTTGGAGAGTTCAAGACCCCCGAGCGCTTTTGGTCGGAAGCCGTGAACACGGCTTGCCACGCCATCAACCGGGTCTACCTTCACCGCCTCCTCAAGAAGACTTCATATGAGCTTCTAACCGGTAACAAACCCAATGTGTCTTACTTTCGTGTATTTGGGAGCAAGTGTTATATTCTTGTGAAGAAAGGTAGAACTTCTAAATTTGCTCCCAAAGCTGTAGAAGGGTTTTTATTAGGTTATGACTCAAATACAAAGGCGTATAGGGTCTTCAACAAATCATCGGGTTTGGTTGAAGTCTCTAGCGACGTTGTATTTGATGAGACTAATGGCTCTGCAAGAGAGCAAGTTATTGATCTTGATGATGTAGATGAAGAAGACGTTCCAACGGCCGCAATGCGCACCATGGCAATTGGCGATGTGCGACCACAGGAACAATTGGAGCAAGATCAACCTTCTTCCTCAACAATGGTGCATCCCCCAACTCAAGACGATGAACAGGTTCATCAAGAAGAGGCGTGTGATCAAGGGGGAGCACAAGATGACCATGTAATGGAGGAAGAAGCACAACCAGCACCTCCAACCCAAGTTCGAGAGACGATTCAAAGGAATCATCCCGTCGACCAAATATTGGGTGATATTAGCAAGGGAGTAACTACTCGTTCTATATTAGTTAATTTTTGTGAGCATTACTCCTTTGTCTCTTCTATTGAGCCTTTCAGGGTAGAAGAGGCCTTGCTAGATCCGGACTGGATGTTGGCCATGCAGGAGGAGCTCAACAACTTCAAGCGTAATGAAGTTTGGACACTGGTGCCTCGTCCCAAGCAAAATGTTGTGGGAACCAAGTGGGTGTTCCGCAACAAACAGGACGAGCACGGGGTGGTGACAAGGAACAAGGCTCGACTTGTGGCAAAAGGTTATGCCCAAGTCGCAGGTTTGGACTTTGAGGAGACTTTCGCTCCTGTGGCTAGGCTAGAATCAATTCGTATTTTGCTAGCATATGCCGCTCACCATTCTTTCAGGTTGTTCCAAATGGATGTGAAGAGCGCTTTCCTCAACGGGCCAATTAAGGAGGAGGTGTACGTGGAGCAACCCCCTGGTTTCGAGGACGAACGGTACCCCGACCACGTATGTAAGCTCTCTAAGGCGCTCTATGGACTTAAGCAAGCCCCAAAAGCATGGTATGAATGCCTTAGAGACTTTTTAATTGCTAATGCTTTCAAGGTTGGGAAAGTCGATCCAACTCTTTTCACTAAGACTTGCGATGGCGATCTTTTTGTGTGCCAAATTTATGTCAATGACATAATATTTGGTTCTACTAATCAAAAGTCTTGTGAAGAATTTAGCAGGGTGATGACGCAAAAATTCGAGATGTCGATGATGGGCAAGTTGAACTACTTCCTTGGGTTCCAAGTGAAGCAACTCAAGGACGGCACCTTCATCTCCCAAACGAAGTACACGCAAGACTTGCTAAAGCAGTTTGGGATGAAGGACGCCAAGCCCGCAAAGACTCCGATGGGAACTGACGGACACACCGACCTCAACAAAGGAGGTAAGTCCGTTGATCAAAAAGCATATCGATCCATGATAGGTTCTTTGCTTTATTTATGTGCTAGTAGACCGGATATTATGCTTAGTGTATGCATGTGTGCTAGATTTCAATCCGATCCAAGGGAGTGTCACCTTGTGGCTGTGAAGCGAATCCTTAGATATTTAGTAGCTACGCCTTGCTTTGGGATCTGGTATCCAAAGGGGTCTAACTTTGACTTGATTGGATATTCAGACTCCGACTATGCTGGATGTAAGGTCGATAGGAAGAGTACATCGGGGACGTGCCAATTCTTAGGAAGGTCCCTGGTGTCATGAAACTCTAAGAAACAAACTTCCGTTGCCCTATCCACCGCTGAGGCCGAGTACGTTGCCGCAGGACAGTGTTGCGCGCAACTACTTTGGATGAGGCAAACCCTCCGGGACTTTGGCTACAATCTGAGCAAAGTCCCACTCCTATGTGACAATGAGAGTGCTATCCGAATAGCGGAAAATCCTGTTGAGCACAGCTGCACAAAGCACATTGACATCCGGCATCACTTTTTGAGAGACCACCAGCAAAAGGGAGATATCGAAGTGTTTTATGTTAGCACCGAGAACCAGCTAGCCGATATCTTTACCAAGCCTTTAGATGAGAAGACCTTTTGCAGGCTGCATAGTGAGCTAAATGTCTTAGATTCGCGGAACTTGGATTGATTTATAGCATACATGTGTTTATGCCTTTGATCATGTTCCTTATGCATTTTGTTGTTTACTTGTGGTGCTCAAGTTGTACTAACACTCCCCGGACCTCACAAGTCCTCTTGCAAGTGATGCACATATTTAGGGGGAGTTGTGCTACAACTTGACCCTTTGAGACTAACCGTGTGCTTGAGTTTGCTTGATTTAGTCTCAAAGGAGGTTTGAAAGGAAAAAGGTGGACTTGGACCATGAAAGACTTCCACTGCACTCCGATGAGAGGGTAACTTATTCCAAGTTCATCTCATGTACTCCTATTGCTTTTGTATTCTTATTTGAAGATTTTGGTGAGGCAATGGGGTTAAAGGGCCAAGATTGATCCCGTTTTGGTGCTTGATGCAAAAGGGGGAGAAAATAAGGCCAAAGCAATAAATGGATCAGCTACCACTTGAGAAGGCCAAAGCAATAAATGGATCAGCTACCACTTGAGAATTTTGAAAATAATAGAATAGAGCTTTTGTTTTGTCAAATACTCTTATTGGATCTTTTTGTCAAAAGTTGGTCTCTTGTGGGGAGAATGGTTGATTATGGGAAATAGGGGGAGTTTTTTATATTGTGATCAATTTCTATTGGAACAACTCTCTTTATGTCTCTACAAGTGTGTTTGACTTAGAGATAGGAAATTGAGGTTGATTTGCAAAAACAAACCAAGTGGTGGCAAAGTATGATCCATATATGCCAAATTTAAATCAAAACAATTTTGAGTTTTCATTTGCATTGATATTGCACTTGTTCTAGTTGCTTTATGTTGTGTTGGCATAAATCACCAAAAAGGGGGAGATTGAAAGGGAAATGTGCCCTTGGGCCATTTCTAAGTATTTTGGTGATTGAGTGCCAACACAAGTGCTTTTGTGTTAATCTATGCAAAGTGGTGGACAAGTGAAAATCAAGTCAAAAGGTATGTTTCTAGACTTAGTACATTGTTTTATGGACTAATGTATTGTGTCTAAGTGCTGGAAATAGGAGAAATCGAATTGGAAAAGAGATGGCTTTGTTCAGCCAAAGTCTGCGCAGTCTGGGTGCACCGGACTGTCCGGTGGTGCACCGGACAGTGTCCGGTGCGCCAGGCTGGCTCTGGCGAACTTCCTGCTCTCGGGACTTCGACGGCGGTGTACGGTATAAATCACCGGACTGTCCGGTGGTGCACCGGACTGTCCGGTGAGCCGTTCACAGGCGAAGTCGTCGGTCTCGAGAAGCCTTCAACGGCGTAAGGCTATAATTCACCGGACTGTCCGGTGAGGCACCGGACTGTCCGGTGAGCCAACGGTCAGCCGGGGCAACAGTCGACCGAGGATTCCGCGCATGACGCGTGGCCGAGCCAACGGTCACAAGGGGGCACCGAATCTCCAACGGTCGGCTTCGCCAAACAAGGAAAGAAATCCGCACCGGACAGTGTCCGGTGGTGCACCGGACTGTCTGGTGCGCCAGTCGACAGAAGGCAAGAATTGCCTTCCTACAATGCTCTCAACGGCTCCTAGCTGCCTTGGGGCTATAAAAGGGACCCCTTGGCGCATGGAGAAGACATCCAAGCATTCTTTGAGCATTGTTGATCACTCACACTTCGTTCTTGCGCACTTGTTCGACATTCTTAGTGATTTGAGCTCCGTTCTAGTGAGAAACTCGTGATAGTCTCTTGAGCTCAAGTCTGGGTCTTGTGTGTGCGTATTTGTTGTGATCTTTGTGTCTTGTGTGAGTTGCTCATCCCTCCCTTACTCTGTGCTTCTTTGTGAACTTCAAGTGTAAGGGCGAGAGACTCCAAGTTGTGGAGATTCCTCGCGAACGGGATATAGAAAAGCAAAGCAAAACACCATGGTATTCAAGTGGGTCTTTGGACCGCTTGAGAGGGGTTGATTGCAACCCTCGTCCGTTGGGACGCCACAACGTGGAAGTAGGCAAGTTTTGTACTTGGCTGAACCACGGGATAAACCACTGTGTCTATCTGTGTTGATTCTCTTGTGGTTATCGTGTCTTGCAAGAACTCCTCTCTAGCCACTTGGCGATTATTGTGCTAACGCTTAACCAAGTTTTGTGGCTTAAGTTTAAGTTTTACAGGATCACCTATTCACCCCCCCCTCTAGGTGCTCTCATATACGCTCCTCGAACCTGAGGCGTCCTGCTGAGCGTCGTCGTCATCCTGCTGCTGGACGTTGTTGTCCTGCTGTGCCTCGTCTGTCGTCATGCTCCTCCTCCCCCTCCTCCTCCTCAGCCAACTGCCCAACATCTTTGTCCAACAACTTGCAATTAAGAGTAAACAAATAAGCACATATAAAAGATGTATTTAAAAACAGGTGCGCAATAAAAAACTATAGCATTACATCGATTAAAAATAATCTTCATATGTGTCGGGGTTAGCCGGATCATAACTCTCATCATCACTATCAACCATTTCATAGTCAACACCATCTGAAGGCACAAGTTTGTCTATAATGTCATTGCCTTCAAGGATTACTAAGTCATTCTCATTTTGCACCTCCTCATCCTCCTCATCAACAACCATTTCAATATCTACGTCCATTCCGATAGCTTCGGTTAAGTCTATCTCAAATCGCCCTTCTAGCCCATCTTCTTGGAAGAACTCTCCATCATATGTGTCTGGATCTCTTTGGCTCTGCAAGTATTCACAAGTTAAAAGACGCTAAATTGAGTTCATAGACGGATCTCTTTCACAAACTAAGCATGTACCTTACGTTTGAACCAGGAAATGAAATCGAACAATCCATTTCTCGCACCCTTTCTAAGAAGAGTATCATATTCCTGTGGAGTTGGGTCCCTTGATCGACGCCAGAAATCATGAAGAAATTGTTCCATGTATGGCGTCACCTCTTCAAGGTTGGTCAATACATATAGCATGATATGCCGCCACTCTTCATGTGTCCACATATGCTGCTCACCATATCCCACAAAAACCATCTTCTGTATTGGCCACGAGCCCATCTATCTGTTGACAAATTTCGGCACCAGTTATCGTTGCAGGTGGGCGGTCTGTCACTACGACACCTTTCTTAAAGTTCTTGATGTCTAGGCGGAATGGATGGTCAGGAGGGAGAAATTGTCGATGTTTATCGAAGGACGAATATTTGCCACCCTTTTTCAACCAAATCAACCTAAGAGCTTCCTTGCAAACTGGGCATCGGAACTTACCGTGAACACACCAGGCGCAGAATAGCCCATACGCCGGTAAGTCATGCATGGAGTACTGGTACCAAACATGCATTTTGAAGTTTGTCTTTGTAGCTCGGTCATACGTCCATACCCCTTCCTCCCAAGCACGTACCAATTCATCGATCAAAGGCTCCATGTACACGCCCATTTTATTCCCCGGGTGTCCGGGAATTATCAACGACACGAATATTTTCTGCCTTTGAAAGCACACACTGGGGGTGGGAGATTGATTAGGATAATAAACACGGGCCAACATGTGTATGGGACAGCGCTCATTTCATAGGGATTGAACTCATCTGTGGCCAGCGCAACACGGACATTACGAGCCTCTTCGGCTTTCTCACGGTGAATGGCATCAAAGTGCTTCCATGCTTCACCATCGGATGCGTGCACCATCTTCTCAAGATTGTATCGTTTTCCATTTTTGTGCCATGTCATATGTTTTACGGATTCCTCGGTCATGTATAAACGCTGGATCCTCGGTATGAACGGAAGGTGCCGTAGGATTGTAAGGGGATGTTGAGCTGCCTCTTCTGTCCATCACCAGAGTCTACCTCTATAAACCTAGACGATTTACACTTCGGACAGTACTTTGCCTCCGCGTATTCTTTCCTAAATAGCATGCAGCCCTTCTGACAAGCATGTATCTGCTCATACGTCATCTTGAGTGCACGAAGGAGTTTTTGTGCCTCGTACATGCTCTTTGGTAGAATGTGATCCTCCGTAAGCAGGCTCCTAATAACCGTCAACAAGCCATCGAATGCGTCTCAACTCATGTTGTACTACGACTTGAACGCCATTACACGTCCAATGACATCTAGTTGAGAAACCTTAGTCTGGCCGTGAAGGGGCTTCTGTGCCGCGTCAAACATGTCGTAGAATGCCTTTGCAGTCGGCTTTGGCTCATCATCCATATATCATCCGGTGTACTGTGCCTCATGATAGTCGTTCAACATATCCGCTACCCCGCATCAGCATCATAATGTTTGACGCGTTGTCTCAGCACCTCCACTCTTGTACGATGCGCTTCACCATGAAAGATCTACCGAGTATAGCCCAACGTAAATCCATTCTTCTAAATATGTTCTACCATGGACTTCTTTGATTTTGTTTTCCAGTTGGCACATTGTTGCACGAGTATGGGACTAGACTAGCTCCTTTAGTAGCTTCGCCATATGCCCATTCCACGAAATCATCGGTCTTTCTAATCCATTCAGGGGTGACATCATTCCTTCCTACACGGCCCGTGTACATCCACTCACGGTCCTCCATCATCTAACATATATAAATAAGCTTGTCAACAAAAAAATTTGGCAGCACCTCCCCTGCACGGGGAGGTTTTCAAAGTATGCAAATATAAGTAACAACACGATGGCTGACACACGCAGATATACATCAACGACACGATGGCCACCAATCACGAATATATATTCAATCCATGAGAGATAGCACAACAAGACTACATAACTACATGCAAACTACATTTTTATTATATATACTACATGGAAACTATAAAATCATTTATAGTATATATACTACATTTATATAACTACATGTAAACCAACTACATACCTAAATATTTCGATAGCATATACACTACATGGATATTAAATTTTCAATAGCAAGTAATTTCGTATAAACCAACCATATGCATATACTAAAAATGTATACCTTTTAGCGGAGATAGCCGAGGCGACGGGTTTGGTGGCCGAGCAGAGATCGGGATGACCCGACAGCGGTTGCCGAGGCGACGTGGTTGGTGGGCCAGTGGCGAGGGAGATGGCCGGGGAGGTGAGCGCGGCGGCGGCGGGCAAGCCGTGGGGGCGATGGTTCGGGGACGCGGCGGCTGTGGCGGCGGGAGTGAGAGAGAGTGAAAGGAGAAGGAGGAGAGGCCGCGGTCTGTTAAGTTTCACTTCTTTGCCGAGTGCCCGCGATCTGGCACTCGGTAAAGATTTTTTAATTTAAAAATATACTTTGCCGAGTGCCCTGTACCCGGCACTCGGCAAAGATGTCTTTGCCGAGTGTCAACTAGCAAGCACTCGGCAAAGTCTGTTTTAGGGTTTTTGAAAATTCTTTGCCGAGTGCCACCCGTCTGACACTCAGTAAAGATTTTTTTAATTTAAAAATATATTTTGCCGAGTGCCCTGTACCCGGCACTCGGCAAAGATGTCTTTGCCGAGTGTCAACTAGCAAGCACTCGGCAAAGTCTGTTTTAGGGTTTTTGAAAATTCTTTGCCGAGTGCCACCCGTCTGACACTCGGTAAAGATTACTTTGCCGAATGTCATCCTTTGGGCACTCGGCAAAGTATATTTTTATTTTTTTATTTTACCAACCAAACTTTTTGTGGTATGTTTCTACACTATGTAGACCTACATGTACCATTTTGGGACAATTATACGAGTGTTTTCTATAACTATTAGATTTAGTTCGTTTATTTCAATTTCTTCGGAAAATTTACATTTGAACTGCAAGTCACTCGAAACTTGGAAAACCGTGCATGCAAAAATGATATGTATGGTATTTAGCACAAGTTACGACTGATTTCAGGAGTGGACCGGAAACTTCGAGCACCATACTCACTAAACATGGTCGTGAACTTGCCATACAGTTGTTTAAAAATTGTATAAAACACAAACAAAATCAGAAAATTATGAAACTTGTCCACATGTCATGATATCATATATAGAGGCTGTGATAAAAATTTGAGAATGTTTCAAGAAAGTTGTGAGACAAATCCACTTCAACACATGTGGATTAAGACCAATAATAGATTACCAAACAAGACATTAAGAGATGAGGATTGTAAAATTTCTTCTCACACAAGGATATAAACAGGTCCTCATCGCTGTCCCCTTGGGGACTCACTAAATTTGCATGTAACGATATTTGCATGTAATAGTTAATGATAAAGATAAATAATTATCTTACCAAGAGATCACTTATTGTATAGATAACAAATGTATTCATTTTAATATATGCGAAATGATTTCTAACATATAATAATATGTGTAAGTGACGATATTTTACATTAATCACAAGAGTTACTGGAATAGTTTTACATTAATAGAAAAGGTAGGTAACCGTTGGCACTCCACAGCATATATGCAATGCACGCGCGCGGCAGTACGTGTTTCAACTCCGCGGACGTCCTACCGACCGACGTGGACGTGCAACTGATGGCCGCGCCGCCGCGGGGCCGTTGGCTGGCCGGGCTCGGATCGTATGGTATTGTTAATGGATTGTGATCTAAATGTTTTATTATAGAGCTCTAAACAAATTTTAATTTAAAAATAAGGTTTGATTCTAATTTAATCTGATTTTTAAATTTTATACTGTAAAATTGAGACTCTATTGTCACCCTACGCACAGCAGGCACAGCCGCACGCCCGCACCCACTGGCACGCAGATGCAGCAGCACGACCCAAAAGCAGGCGGCGCCGCGGTTCAGAGTTCGGAGTCAGAACTCAGAACCTTTGGTTTGCTGGTGCTACAACCATGCACGCTGCGGTGTGTCACTTAAAAGTTCTTCCCAGGACCAAGACAACAGTGACAGTACATACTTCATATAGGTCTTTCGTCTATCACGAATCTAGTTTGATACGTACTCGAACGTGATTATACTCCCTCCTATCTCATTGATTAAGACGTGCATATATTTAGAAAGTCAGCCTTTTAAATCTTTCACTAACAATTTGTATGCTATATATATGGATTATTCACGTACAAAAGTACTTAAGATGATAATATTTTTGTATGTATTTATGATATATTTTGAACGGTATGAATGATAAAAGTTTTGGTTTAAAAACTATGTCATAACCATCATATATCGTGTGAGAGGAGGGTCTAACTATTAAGTGAGTTGAGAGTAAAGGTGAGCAGGGTTGTTCGTTTTAAATTAAAGCCAATTATGTGGACTACTACAACTATAATGTATAGAGACAAAAATAATGTATAAATAATAGAAGCCGGTATGGATTAAAGCCAACCAAACATGCTACAGATAGGTCAGGCTATATAGACCGGCACGAGGCACGACTATTTTGGTACGACACGAACACGATAGTAACCATGCTCGAGTCGGCGCGAGGTCCATCATGAGTCGTGCCTAGGCTTAGGTACAAGCCCATCACTACCGGAATCGTCGGCTTTGTCGAGTGCCTGAAGCACTCGGCAAAGCTATAAAAATACTCGGCAAAGTCTTTGCCGAGTGTCGCACTCGGCAAAGAGGGCTCGACACACAGTGCATCGGCAAAGCCTTCTTTGCCGAGTACTTTTTCTCGGGCACTCGGCAAAGTGGTTTGCCGAGTGCCAGAGAACACTCGCAAAGAAAAGCAGCCGTTACGGCGCCGGGTGACGGAGACGGCATTTTTGCCGAGTGTCCCAGGCGACACTCGGCAAAGGAGCCATCTTTGCCGAGTGTCTGCCTGACAGCACTCGGCAAAGAATCCGCCAGAGGGGTCCCCATGTCAGGTACTTTGCCGAGTGCTTGGTGTGGCACTCGGCAAAGCGTGCTTCTTTGCCGAGTGTCAGAGCCATTACACTCGGCAAAGAACCTATACCGGTGCCCAGGTCTTGGTTCTTTGCCGAGTGCTATGGTTCTGACACTCGGCAAAGCACCTCTTTGCCAAGTGTTACACTCGGCAAAGTGATCAGTACACACATTTTTTATTTGTTTTCCCTATTCCATCCAAACAAACAAAAGATATTTCACAGATATCACATATATACATCATAGATCATGTCGGGGACCATAATTAGGGGTACCCTCAAGACGCCTAATTCTCAGCTGGTAACCCCCATCAGCATAAAGCTGCAGAGGCCTGATGGGTGCGATTAAGTCAGGGATCAGTCCATACGAGCGACTCGATCACGCCTCGCCCGAGCCTAGCCTCGGGCAAGGGCAGCCGACCTCGAGGGGTTTCCGTCTCGCCCGAGGCCCCCCTTTTTAACGGCGGACACATCTCCGGCTCGCCCGAGGCCTTGCCTTCGCTAAGAAGCAACCCTGACTAAATCGCCGCGCCGACCGACCGAGTCGCAGGAGCATTTAACGCAAAGGTAGCCTGACACCTTTATCCTGACGCGCGCGCCCCGGCAGAGCCGAAGTGACCGCCGTCACTTCGCCGCTCCACTGACCGGTCTGACAGAAGGATAGCGCCGCCTGCGCCACTCCGACTGCAGTGCCACTTGACAGAGTGAGACTGACAGGCAGTCAGGCCTTGCCAAAGGCGCCATAGGAAGCTCCGCCCGACCCAGGGCTCGGACTCGGGCTAAGGCCCCGGAAGACGGCGAACTCCGCTCCGCCTGACCCAGGGCTCGGACTCGGGCTAAGGCCCCAGAAGACGGCGAACTCCGCTCCGCCCGACCCAAGGCTCGGACTCGGGCTAAGGCCCCGGAAGACGGCGAACTCCGCTCCGCCCGACCTAGGGCTCGGACTCGGGCTAAGGCCCCGGAAGACGGCGAACTCCGCTCCGCCCGACCCAGGGCTCGGACTCGGGCTAAGGCCCCGGAAGACGACGAACTCCGCTTCGCCCGACCCGAGGGGTCGAACTCCGCCCTGGCCTCTGCCGAACGACCTCCGCCTCGCCCGACCCAGGAGTTCGGGCTCGGCCTCGGCCATGAAAGACAGACTCGACCTCGGCTTCGGAGGAGCCTCCACGTCGCCCGACCTAGGGCACAAGCCCGCCACGTCAACAGGAAGCGCCATCATCACCCTACCCCGAGCCGACTCGGGCCGCAGAGAACAAGACCGGTGTCCCATCTGGCTAGCTCCGCCAGATAGGCAATGATGGCGCCCCGCTGGCCCCGTGACGACGGCGGCTCTCAGCTCCCTTACAGAAGCAGGGGGACGTCAGCAAGGACCCAACCGCTCGGACAGCTGTCCCTCCACCAGGCTCCGTTGCTCCTCCGACAGCCACGACACCACACCAGCTGGGTGTCAAGATCTCTCCGGCTGCCACATTGGCATGTACTTAGGGCGCTAGCTCTCCCCCGCTAGACACGTAGCACTCTGCTACACCCCCATTGTACACCTGGATCCTCTCCTTACGCCTATAAAAGGAAGGACCAGGGCCTTCTTAGAGAAGGTTGGCCGCGCGGGGACGAGGACGGGGCAGGCGCTCTCTTGGGGCCGCTCGCTTCCCTCACCCGTGTGGACGCTTGTAACCCCCTACTGCAAGCGCACCCGACCTGGGCGCGGGACGAACACGAAGGCCGCGGGATTTCCACCTCTCTCACGCCCGTCTCCGGCCACCTCGCTTCCCCCCTTCGCGCTCGCCCACGCGCTCGACCCATCTGGGCTGGGGCACGCGGCACACTCACTCGTCGGCTTAGGGACCCCCCGGTCTCGAAACACCGACAGTTGGCGCGCCAGGTAGGGGCCTGCTGCGTGTTGACGAGCAGTTTCCCGTCAAGCTCCAGATGGGCAGTCTCCAACGACCTCTCCAACCCGGGACGGTGCTCCGTTTCGGGAGTCTCGAGTTCATGTCTCTCGACGGCAACTACGACATGATACTCCTTCCACCGCCGCGCGACGACGACAATGGCGGCCGACAGCCCGCCCGCCGGCGGTAGAATCGACGACGTCTTCCCCGCGTGGTGGAAGAACAACATTCGAGCTCGCCCCGTCCTCTCCCCCGCCATCGGAGGAGGAGGCGGGGAAACCAAGGCCGAGCGGGAGGCCGCGCTCCGTCGGCTGTCGAGCGAATCGACGCCCCCAGCGCCCTAACGGAGGGCGCGTCGGGCGTCGACCTCGCGTTTGAGACGAAGGCGAGCGCCGTCCCCCCGCGACACGCCAATCCCGAGCAAGTGGACGACGCCAGCACACTCGCGGAGGGCCTGCAGGACGTCGCCCTCGTACCCAAGACGACGGCGCAATCAGTCCCCGACGTGACTATGTCGCTCCTCGTCGACCAAAAGGTACCGACTGATTCCCATCCTACGTCATTTCGACTCGGCCTCAACCCGCCTAGCGACCTCGCTTTGGCGGGCGCTCACGTTGAGGCGAGTGCAACCCCTCTGGGGTTTCGTATGCGGTCGCCTTGGGACCGATTGATGGACGTCTCGACCTACGGGCCCTCTGGGTCCGAGGAAGATGACGATCCCAGCGTCTGTTGGGATTTCTCTGGATTTGGCAACCCCAGTGCCATGCGGGACTTTATGACCGCATGTGACTACTGCCTCTCCGACTGTTCCGACGACAGCCGCAGCCTTGACGACAAGGACTGCGGCCCATGCCACGAATGTTTCCACGTCGAGCTAGGGGATCCCTCCGAAGGCAACCATCTCGGCATGCCGGAGGACGGTGATCTCCCTAGGCCGGTGCCTCGCGCCGACATCCCGCGGGAGCTAGCTGTGGTCCCCGTTCCGGCGGGGGGTCACGACCCACAGCTCGAGCAAGTCCGCGGGGCGCAGGCCAGGCTCGACGAGGGAGCAGGAGCGCTCGAGTCGATCCGCCGGGACGTCGGGCAGGTATGGGCGGGCCAACCCCCTGGCCGGAGAAATACGTCACCTGCCCCAGGGTTTCCAGCACCGCGTCGCCAACGATGTCAGGGACAGGCCGCCACCCGCATCCAGTGGGGTCGGTCAGAACCTGGCAGCCGCAGCGATGCTCCTCCACGCGATGCCAGAACCATCAACCACCGAGGGTCGGCGAATCCAGGGAGAGCTCAAGAATCTCCTGGAAGGCGCTGCGGCCCGGCGGGCCGAGAGCTCTGCCTCCCGAAGGCAGGGGTACCCCTCGGAACCTCATGCCGCGACTTCCCGATTCATGTGGGAAGCCTCGGTCTACACCGGGCGCACGCGCAACACCGCGCCTGCGGCCCCGGGCCACCTCGGCAACGAGCACCATCGTCGCGACCGTCGGGCCCACCTCGACGAAAGGGTGCGCCGAGGCTACCACCCCAGGCGTGGGGGACGCTACGACAGCGGGGAGGATCGGAGTCCCTCGCCCGAACCACCCGGTCCGCAGGCCTTCAGTCGGGCCATCCGGCGGGCGCCGTTTCCGGCCCGGTTCCGACCCCCGACTACCATCACAAAGTACTCGGGGGAAACGAGGCTGGAATTGTGGCTCGCAGACTACCGCCTGGCCTGCCAACTGGGTGGAACGGACGACGACAACCTCATCATCCGCAACCTCCCCCTGTTCCTCTCCGACACTGCTCGCGCCTGGTTGGAGCACCTGCCTCCGGGGCAGATCTCCAACTGGGATGATTTTGTCCAAGCCTTCGCCGGCAATTTCCAGGGCACGTACGTGCGCCCCGAAAATTCCTGGGACCTCCGAAGCTGCCGGCAACAGCCGGGAGAGTCTCTTCGGGACTACATTCGGCGATTCTCGAAGCAGCGCACCGAGCTGCCCAACATCATCGACTCAGATGTCATCGGCGCGTTCCTTGCCGGCACCACCTGCCGCGACCTGGTGAGCAAGTTGGGTCGCAAGACCCCCACCAGGGCGAGCGAGCTGATGGACATCGCCACCAAGTTCGCCTCTGGCCAGGAGGCGGTCGAGGCCATCTTCCGAAAGGACAAGCAGCCCCAGGACCGCCCCTCGGAAGAGGCTCCCGAGGCGTCTACTTCGCGCGGCGCCAAGAAGAAAGGCAAGAAGAAGTCGCAAGCGAAACGCGACGCCGCCGACGCGGACCTTGTCGCCGCCGCCGAGTACAAGAACCCTCGGAAGCCCCCTGGAGGTGCTAACCTCTTCGACAAGATGCTCAAGGAGCCGTGCCCCTACCATCAGGGGCCCGTCAATCACACCCTCGAGGAGTGCGTCATGCTTCGGCGCCACTTCCACAAGGCCAGGCCACCCGCAGAGGGTGGCAGGGCCCGCGACGACGACAAAAAGGAAGATCACCGAGCAGGAGAGTTCCCCGAGGTCCACGACTGCTTCATGATCTACGGAGGGCATGCGGCGAATGCCTCGGCTCGGCATCGCAAGCGAGAGCGTCGGGAGGTCTGCTCGGTGAAGGTGGCGGCGCCAGTCTACCTAGACTGGTCCGACAAGCCCATCACCTTCGACCAAGCTGACCACCCCGGCCACGTGCCGAGCCCGAGGAAATACCCGCTCGTCGTCAACCCTATCATCGGCGACGTTAGGCTCACCAAGGTCCTGATGGATGGGGGCAGCTGCCTCAACATCATCTACGCCGAGACCCTCAGGCTCCTGCGCGTCGATCTGTCCTCCGTCCGAGCAGGCGCTGCGCCCTTCCACGGGATCATTCCTGGGAAGCACGTCCAGCCCCTCGGACGGCTCGACCTTCCTGTCTGCTTCGGAACGCCCTCCAACTTCCGAAGGGAGATTTTGACGTTCGAGGTGGTCGGGTTCCGAGGAACCTACCACGCGGTATTGGGGAGGCCATGCTACGCGAAGTTCATGGCCGTCCCCAACTACACCTACCTGAAGCTCAAGATGCCGGGCCCCAATGGGGTCATCACCGTCGGCCCCACGTACAAACACGCGTTCGAATGCGACGTGGAGTGCGTGGAGTACGCCGAGGCCCTCGCCGAGTCCGAGGCCCTCATCGCCGACCTGGAGAACCTCTCCAGAGAGGTGCTAGACGTGAAGCGACACGCCGGCAACTTCGAGCCAGCGGAGACAGTTAAGGCCGTCGCTCTAGACCCCAGTGGCGACACCTCCAAGCAGATCCGGATCGGTTCCGGGCTCGACCCCAAATAGGAAGCAGTGCTCGTCGACTTTCTCCGTGCAAACGCCGACGTCATTGCGTGGAGTCCCTCGGACATGCCCGGCATACCGAGGGATGTCGCCGAGCACTCGCTAGATATTCGGGCCGGAGCCCGACCGGTCAGGCAGCCTCTGCGCCGATTCGACGAGGAGAAGCGCAGAGTGATAGGCGAGGAGATCCACAAGCTAATGGCAGCAGGGTTCATCAAAGAGGTATTCCATCCTGAATGGCTTGCCAACCCTGTGCTTGTGAGAAAGAAAGGGGGAAATGGCGGATGTGTGTAGACTACACTGGTCTCAACAAAGCATGTCCGAAGGTTCCCTACCCTCTACCTCGCATCGATCAAATCGTAGATTCCACTGCTGGGTGCGAAACCCTGTCTTTCCTCGATGCCTACTCAGGGTATCATCAAATCAAGATGAAAGAGTCCGACCAGCTCGCGACTTCTTTCATCACGCCCTTCGGCATGTACTGCTATGTCACCATGCCGTTCGTTTTGAGGAACGCGGGTGCGACGTACCAGCGGTGCATGAACCATGTGTTCGGCGAACACATCGGTCGTACGGTCGAGGCCTATGTCGATGACATCGTAGTCAAGACAAAAAAAGCCTCCGACCTCCTCTCCGACCTTGAAGTGACATTCCGGTGTCTCAAGGCAAAGGACGTCAAGCTCAATCCCGAGAAGTGTGTCTTTGGGGTGCCCCGAGGCATGCTCCTGGGGTTCATCGTCTCCGAGCGGGGCATCGAAGCCAACCCGGAGAAGATCGCAGCCATCACCAGCATGGGGCCCATCAAGGACTTAAAAGGTGTACAGAGGGTCATGGGATGTCTCGCGGCCTTGAGCCGTTTCATCTCACGCCTCGGCGAAAGAGGCCTGCCTCTGTACCGCCTCTTAAGGAAGGCCGAGTGCTTCACTTGGACCCCTGAGGCCGAGGAAGCTCTCGGGAACCTGAAGGCGCTCCTCACCAAGGCGCCTATCTTGGTACCCCCAGCTGATGGAGAAGCCCTCTTGGTCTACGTCGCCGCGACCACTCAGGTGGTTAGCGCCGCGATTGTGGTCGAAAGGCAAGAAGAGGGGCATGCATTGCCCGTTCAGAGGCCAGTTTACTTCGTCAGCGAGGTGCTGTCCGAAACCAAGATCCGCTACCCACAAGTTCAGAAGCTACTGTATGCAGTGATCCTGACGAGGCGAAAGTTGCGACATTACTTCGAGTCTCATCAGGTAACTGTGGTGTCATCCTTCCCCCTGGGGGAGATCATCCAGTGCCGAGAGGCCTCGGGCAGGATCGCAAAGTGGGCGGTGGAAATCATGGGCGAGACAATCTCGTTCGCCCCTCGGAAGGCCATCAAGTCCCAGGTATTGGTGGACTTCGTAGCCGAATGGGTCGACACCTAGCTGCCGACGGCTCCGATCCAACCGGAGCTCTGGACCATGTTTTTCGACGGGTCGCTGATGAAGACGGGAGCCGGCGCGGGCCTGCTCTTCATCTCGCCCCTTGGGAAACACCTACGCTACGTGCTGCGCCTCCATTTCCCGGCGTCCAACAATGTGGCTGAGTACGAAGCTCTGATCAACGGATTGCGAATCGCCATCGAGCTAGGGGTCCGACGCCTCGACGCTCGCGGCGACTCGCAGCTCGTCATCGACCAAGTCATGAAGAACTCCCACTGCCGCGACCCGAAGATGGAGGCCTACTGCGATGAGGTTCGGCGCCTGGAAGACAAGTTCTACGGGCTCGAGCTTAACCACATCGCCCGGCGCTACAACGAGACTGCGGACGAGCTGGCAAAAATAGCCTCGGGGCGAACGACGGTTCCCCCGGACGTCTTCTCCTAGGATCTGCACCAACCCTCCATCAAGATCAACGACACGCCCGAGTCCGAGGTACCCTCGGCCCAGCCCGAGGCGTCCTCGGTTCAGCCCGAGGTACCCTCGGCTCCCGAGGGCGAGGCGCTGCGCATCGAGGAGGAGCGGAGCGGGGTCACGCCTGATCGAGATTGGCAGACCCCGTACCTGCAATATCTCTGCCAAGGAGAGCTACCCCTCGACCAAGCCGAGGCTCAGCGGGTAGCGCGACGCGCCAAGTCATTCGTCTTGCTGGGCGATGAGAAGGAGCTCTACCACCGCAGCCCCTCGGGCATCCTCCAGCGATGCATCTCCATCACCGAAGGTCAGGAACTCCTGCAAGAGATACACTTGGGGGCTGGCGGTCATCATGCAGCGCCTCGAGCCCTCGTCGGGAACGCTTTCCGGCAAGGCTTCTACTGGCCGACGGCGGTGGCTGACGCCACTAGAATTGTCCGCACCTGCGAAGGGTGTCAATTCTATGCGAAGCAGACCCACCTGCCCGCTCAGGCTCTGCAGACAATACCCATCACCTGGCCCTTCGCTGTGTGGGGTCTGGACCTCGTCGGCCCTCTACAGAAGGCGCCCGGTGGCTACACGCACCTGCTGGTCGCCGTCGACAAATTCTCCAAGTGGATCGAGGTTCGACCCCTGAACAGCATCAGGTCCGAGCAGGCGGTGGCGTTCTTCACCAACATCATCCATCGCTTCGGGGTTGTGACGGAACCTCCCAAGTAATCAGGCCCACCTACAGTTGTCCTTGTCTAACAGACATCAGACACCCTGTAGATGTTCCTAAGTTACTTGACAAGCTCGGTATCTTTCCCGACCTTACCAGGAACGTTTCACCCGTCTTGCAGACATTACAGACCATCGGAGATGAAGATATGCGGAAGCGAATTACATAAACTTACATATATTTCAAAAGCAAGCTCGAGTTATTTTATTACAGTCCAGACTAAAGTGAGTGCATAGAAGTAATAATTATACAAACCAAGGGAGACACAAACTTCTCCCGAGAAGCTAAAAAAAACAAAGATCCTAGATGGAGGACCGAGTCCTCCCGCACTTCAGTCTTGTTTTTCTTCTTTGGGAACCACCTTGGCACAGAAGCAGCAAAAGTCTGCTACTTCCCCACCTAAAAACAACAAAGGGATAAACCCTGAGTATGGAATTACTCAGCAAGTCTTACCCGACTAAGGAAAAGACTCTCAAGAGTATGCTGGTTATATGGGAGTCAAGGTAAGGCTTCTCAATAATCAAAGACTCTGTTTTGCAGAAATGCTTACTAAAGTGGATCCTTAAAAATCCAATTTTATTTGTCAAGTTAAGTAAAATTACCTGCACTAGAGTTCTTTCTACCCTAGTTCAAACACTGGTCCTGCACTAGCCAATTTCTTTAACAAAAACCCATCATCTTTAGTGGAATGCTACGTGTAAGTCAGTGGCCAAGTCTCCATAACCGCGGAGGTACGGCGATCCGAATCGATTATACTCAGCTGAGGATCTCCAATCACACGACATATGTAGCACTTAACCCTTGCATATGTCAACCCGCCACCGGGGTTCTTAAGACCGGATCAGGTTCACGCAAACCGAGAGCACAGATACACCACCGTCCAGCCTCTTGCCATGGAGGGTACACGCTACTCTCGCCACCGCTCCACTCCCATTTCGTGTTATCTTATTCCGGCCTTAGTCTGCCCGAGGCAAGGCTTACCCATGACGAGGCATGTGACCAGTTAAAGGGTCCTCGGTCAGCAGGCCTACATCGAGACGGTCCTTAATTGACTCAGACGGAGACACTACACCGAGACTCTCTTTCTCGTGCAAGTCACCCGCCCGATCTCAGCTTAATCATTTCAAACCCAAAGTTTGGTACCTGGCAGAGGTACATCTTTTCCGATGTTGAATCCATCATGGCCATGATGGATCCACCATCAAGTTTTATTTTCGAAAACATCCCTCCCACTTAGCCAAACATCTTTTGTAAAACAAATCCTTTTGTTTTTCTAAAGCAATACTAAGCATAGTAAAACCTTTTTGTAAAAACAGGGTTTCAAGGAGGGTAATCAAGATCAAGGAAGGTAATGCAGGAATTGTTTAATCAATCAACTCCTATCACCTAATGCAGCAAGCAAGTGAGAAAGATTTTAAAAACATCAAGGAAGGTGGCAAATGCACCGGGGCTTGCCTTTGTTATCAGGTGTGTCCTGCTCGGATCCACAAATATCGAAATAAAAGCAGTTGTCTGCTTGAGGATCTGAGGTTGGTGGTATCCCCTCTTCAGAAACTTCTTCTTCTTCTTCGTGCTCTAATATAACCATATACATGCATAAGAATGGATGTCATGGAATGCTCATGAGGATGCAAAGATAGCATAAACTTATTATTTATGTCTTGAGTACAACTTTCCTTCACGGTACTCCGAGAACCTAGGGTTTCCGGAGTCACTAAAGGAGTTCATAGAGCAGGGGGGGTGGTTTTGGGTTTAGTGATCAATCAAGGTCCAAATCAAACCAAACTCTACCCAAGGCTTCTAAATAATGTGAAAAGCTCACATAAAAAGTTTGGGAAATTTTGGACTTATTATTTATTTTCTAAAAATCCAGAACCAATGGTTTAGGCTATTTTAAATACCCTAAAATTCCTTATTTATCCTAAAAATCATGAAACTATTTTTATTAAATTCTAGGGAAAATAAGGTACCTAGGAAAATTGGTCTCATAATTTTATCATTTTTCTATAATTTTCTACAAATTTCTAAAGTTCCACTGAAAAAGAAAAGGAAAAACTCTAAACAGTACTGGGCCGAATTCAGCCCAGCGGCCCAGTTCCAGGGAGGACAGCGCGCTCGCGCCCGCGCGCTCTGGTAGTTTTGCGGATAGGCCCTCAGATTATCAGCTAAACCGAAACAGGTCCATTCACTATTGTATTAAGTCACTGACGATTTGCAGAAATGTCCTCAGGTTTCTATTTCTTCCCCGCGATTGCCCCTGACCACGCCACGCTCCCGTTCATCCCTGCCGTGATTCGTACCGGCCATGATCGGCGATGATTGTTCAAGCTAACTATCGGAGAGGCTTTACGGACCTACAACGGCCTCGGAACGCACACCAATGCGACCCGAACACACCGAGAACAACCGGTCCACGTGCACGGTGGAAACCGAGCACGGGAGCACACGTTCCCGCCAAACCATGGTCGATCCGAGCAAACGGACGCCACTGTGAGCAACACAAGTATGGAGAGGTTCGGAAACAACACTTGAATTGAATGGCGACTCACCCGAATAGGCTGGCCACGGGAGGGCTATTCTTCACGGTGCGGCGGACTGATTTGGGGAGAAATCGTGCCGCGGCGTTCACGAGTGAAATTGAGGGCTGGGCTTGGGGCTATACGGGCCTAAGGGGTTCTAGTTTTACTGCGCACAATCAATTTGGTCGAGGGGGAAGAGAGCAGTGGGAATTTCCAGTTGAACACGAGCTAGCTTGAAGAACAACGAACACCTCACCGTGAACCCAACGGCTATTTATAGCCGTGGCGGTCCAGCGATCACCACGCTGCCACGGATAACATTGCTATGGCATGCTGACCACGCCGGTAGGAGGTACAGTGGGAGAGAACTACGGCATGTGCGCCACCGCGGCAGAAACTTACTGAGTCATGGCGGCCGACGGTGAGTAACTCCGGCCGAGTTCAAGGGGTGGTGCCACGTACGAGCGACCCCTCCCCGACGCTATCCACTCCATACGGCCCTCGAATCAGAACGGCGGCGGCACTAATTTTGGCGCAAAAAGGGTCGCCGGCGGTGAGATTCTTTGCCGCGGCCGAGCTGATCCATTTGGTCACTGTACCATGGCATTGCTTCATGAGGTCTTCTGACCGAGCGATTTTAGAGTCATTTTTCTCCAGATTTCTCATAAGAACTTCATCAACTCTCAGTAGCAAAGTTGTAGAGTTATAAACCAGCTACACTTCAACTATAGAGATCAAACTCATTTGAGCACTGGATCATGCTTGGATTTGAGCTAGAAGTTGATGTCAGTCATCTGTTATTCTGAATTGCAGATCAAACAGCATGTCAGCCAGTTTTTGATTGAGTTTTTCTCTAAATTTCTCATAACAACTAAGCTCACACTCTTTAGCAAAGTTGTTCTCCTATAATGGGTCTTCAACTTTGATGTGGTGACCTAGGGCAAAAACCCTATATCCTGAAAAATACAAGGCTCCAAAGTTGAGCCAATATCACTGAAATCCAGACTTAGAATAAACTCACATGAGGTCTATTTTGCATTTAAGTCCAAAACCTAGGGTTTGGCTTTCAAATCCACATATTTGTGAACCAAAGGACTTAAGAAACCTATTTGGCTTGGTTTTTGCACTTTAACCCAAAAGTGGGTTAATTTTGCACATAGGCCCCTAGGGTTTGGTTTAGGGTTTTCCAGGGTTCCAATTAGGGTTTCTGGTATTCCAGGGGTATAAAAGGAATTCAAGTTTGTTCTTGGAGTCATTTTATGACTTTTATCCTAGAGCTTTTAGGTTTCCTCAACTTAGGTTAAGTTTTACCCCTTTAATCACTATTTAGGGTTAAGTCCTTTAACCAGGGTCCTATTTGTAAAACATTAAAACAATACAACTTATTTGAAATTTTTGCCTAGTGAATGCACTCTAGGTGTGTCAAACATATGCACTACCAATGTTATGATGCCATGCTCAAGTTTTAGTTATAGTAACACCAGGGGTGTTACATCCTTCCCCCCATAAAAGAATCTCGTCCCGAGATTTAAAGTCCTAGGGTGAGTAATGGAAAAGGAAATGTGTCATGTTTTTATTTCCTGATTTCTGGTACAAGGCAGGGGTGGTGTGGGGGTTCATTCCTTTACTATACAGCTATACAAACTTTACAACTTACAAGAGGCTAGAAAGCCTGGGAAATTCTTATCTAAGAAGTCTTGGGTTTCCCATGTAGCCTCATCTTCCGAATGCTGGTTCCACTGTATCTTATAAAACTTAAGAGTCTTTCTCCGAGTAACCCTGTCCTTTTGATCCAGAACTCGAATGGGATGTTCCGAGTATGTTAAATCTGGTTCCAGGACAACATCAGTCACTTCAACGGTTCGATCGGGAACCCGAAGACACTTCTTCAATTGTGACACGTGGAACACATTATGTACAACAGACAATGTTTCGGGAAGTTGGAGTTGATACGCCACTGGCCCATATCTTTGAAGAATAGGGAATGGACCAATGTACCTAGGTGCAAGTTTTCCCTTTACCCCGAAACGCGATACTCCCTTCATTGGTGAAACCTTTAAGTAGACGTAGTCTCCTTCTAAGAAGTATAAGGGCATTCGCCGTTTGTCTGCATAACTCTTCTGACGAGCCTGTGCCTTCTTCATATTATGTACTATTTTCTGAACCTTTTCTTCGGTTTCTTTTACCATATCAGGCCTAAAGAAATACCTTTCACCAGGTTCAGACCAATTTAGCGGAGTTCGACACCGACGTCCGTATAAAGCTTCAAAAGGTGCCATCTTGATACTTTCTTGATAACTGTTATTATATGAAAACTCCACCAAAGGTAAACATTCATCCCATTTTGGTGAGAAATCCAGGACACATGCCCGCAGCATATCTTCCAGTATTTGGTTCACTCTCTCAGTCTGCCCACTGGTTTGAGGATGATAGGCCGAACTGTGGAGTAACTTAGTACCCAAAGATTTGTGAAGTGCTTCCCAAAACTTGGCTACAAATTGAGGTCCACGATCCGACACTATGGTCTTTGGAACACCATGCAGACTAAGAATACGAGCAATGTACAATTGGGCGTAGACAGTAACCGGGGAATTTGTCTTGACCGGCAGAAAGTGAGCAATCTTTGTAAGTCGATCAACAATCACCCAGATAGAGTCATACCCTTTTGCGGTCCTGGGCAATCCCACAATGAAGTCCATGCTAATGTCTTCCCATTTCCATGTTGGTATTGATAATGACTGCAATGGACCGGCAGTTTTCATGTGTATGGCCTTGACACGTCTGCAAGTGTCACACTTAGCCACATAGCATGCAATTTCAATCTTCATCTTCGTCCACCAGTAGTGCTGTTTTAGATCATGATACATCTTAGTGCTTCCCGGATGAATAGAATAGCGACTAAGATGCGCTTCATCTAAGATTTGCTGGCGGAGTTCTTCATTCTTTGGCACTACTATGCGGTTGTTAAACCATAACACACCTTGATCGTCTTCCTTGAAACATTTGGCTGTTCCAGCCCTTATCTTCTCGCGTATGTGCTTCATGCCCAGATTATCCTTTTGAGTATCAATTATCTTCTGCAGAATGATTGACTCAAGCCTTAACTGATTTAGAGTCCCATGCTGGATTATCCCCAGGTTTAGCTTCTCCATTTCTTGACATAAAGTGTTTTCGGAGGTTTTTGCCATAAGACAGTGGCAGGAAGTCTTACGACTCAATGCATCTGCCACCACATTGGCTTTGCCTGGGTGATAATGGATCTCCAGTTCATAGTCTTTAATGAGCTCAAGCCATCGTCTTTGCCTCATATTTAACTCTGACTGGGTAAATATATACTTCAAACTTTTATGATCTATATATATGTGACAAATATTTCCCAGCAGATAGTGACGCCATATTTTCAGGGCATGAACCACAGCAGCTAGCTCTAGATCATGTGTTGGATAATGCTCTTCATGTCGGCGTAACTGCCTTGAAGCATATGCAATTACTCGGCCCTCTTGCATCAGCACACAGCCGAGTCCACTGCCTGACGCATCACAATATACATCAAAAGGTTTAGTGATGTCCGGTTGAGCCAAGACCGGAGCAGTGGTCAATAGTGTCTTCAGTTGCTCAAAGGCTTCGTTACACTTAGAAGACCAATTGAACTTAATGTCATTCTTCAATAAACTTGTGATTGGTTTCACAAGCTTAGAAAAATCAGGTATGAATCTGCGATAATATCCCGCTAGTCCAAGAAAACTCCGGACTTGGTGAACAGTTGTTGGGGGTTTCCACTCCAGAATATCTTTGACCTTGCTAGGATCTACCGCAATTCCTTTAGCTGATAACACGTGCCCCAAAAATTGAATTTCCTCCAGCCAGAATGCGCACTTGCTGAACTTGGCATACAGCTGATGTTCCCTCAGGCGCGTCAATACAATCCGTAGGTGCTGAGCATGCTCCTCTTCATTTTTAGAGTATATCAAAATATCGTCGATGAAGACCACCACGAACTTGTCCAATTCAGGCATGAACACCGAGTTCATCAAATAGGTGAAGTGGGCAGGAGCATTTGTGAGCCCGAAAGACATTACTAGGTATTCGAACAATCCATACCGCGTAGTAAACGCGGTCTTTGGTATATCCTCGGGCCGAATACGGATTTGATGATAGCCCGACCTGAGATCAATTTTGGAAAATACCCTCGCCCCAGTCAGTTGATCAAATAAGATGTTGATCCTTGGAAGAGGGTACTTATTCTTGATAGTGACCTCATTCAGGGGCCGATAGTCCACGCACATGCGCAAGGTTTGATCCTTCTTCTTCACAAAAATGGCGGGACAACCCCACGGGGACGAGCTTGGCCGGATGAATCCCTTATTCAGTAGATCTTGTAATTGAATCTTCAATTCCGCCAACTCATTAGGGGGCATACGGTACGATCTTCGAGAGATGGGAGCCGTACCGGGCTTTAGCTCAATTACGAATTCTACATCTCTTTCAGGGGGTAGTCCAGGCAAATCTTCCGGAAATACATCTGGAAACTCACATACTACCGGAATGTTCTTGATCTCCGGTACAATGGCTTCAAATAGTCTACCAGAAGCTTTGGCTGGATTGGTTTTGGGGAGAGATAAAAGGATTTCTTCTTGATTATAGCTCAACCTGACGGTTCTGAGTTCAGTGTTGAGAATGGCCTTGTATTGGGTTAACCAATTCATACCCAAAATTACATCTATATCCTGGCCTCTTAGAACAATCATGTTAGCAGGAAAGTTCCGTTCGGCCATGGTTACTGGCACTTCATAGGCCACTTCTCTAGTAAAAATATGTCCCCCAGGTGAATGAATTTTAAATCCCTCTTTTGATTCATGACATGCAATGTGATGTTGCTCCACAAATGTCTTGCTAATGAAGGTATGCGAAGCACCAGAATCAAAAAGAATTATTGCAGGGTGACTGGCCACAGGGAACGTACCCATCATCACCGGCTCTCCCTCCGGTGTAGTAGCCACTTGAGTATAATATACTCGCCCCGTCTTCTTGGTATTCTTGCCCGAAGTACTTCCCTTGCCTGGAGCTGCATTCCCCGATCCTTGCTGATTATTAGCCTGATTTTGCCTAGGATAGGGGCAATCTTTAATAAAATGCCCAGATTTGCCACAGTTAAAACATCCAGTTGAAGAACTTGGCAGAGCAGGGAATCGAGTGCCTGGGGCACCCGGCTGACTTTGGACAGTAGGGGCTTTGTTGGGACGAATAATTATGGGCTGCTTGAAAGGGAAAGATGGTGCACTTGAACGGTTCTGGTTAGAGGGCCGGAGAATAAACCGTTGCCTCTTTACCGGGCCCTGACTAGGCCTATCACCACTGAATCCCTTATTTTTCCCAGAATTTGCATATTTTGCCTCCACAGATAAGGCTGTGCTGACAGCCTTCCCATAGGTGAGATCAATACATGCAGCCATTTTTCGCTGCATTCGGTCATTCAGACCTCTCATAAAACAGTTCCTTTTCTTCAAATCCGTATTCACCTGATCAATTGCGTATTGTGACAGGTGATTGAACTTGTTGAGATACTGATTAATAGTATCTCCCCCTTGTTTCAGTTTCATAAACTCTTCTTGTTTCATGTGCAGCACTCCCTCTGGTATATAGTGCTCGCGGAATGCTGCTTTAAATTCGTTCCATGTAATTTGATGGTTGTCCAGTTGGATAGCCACAAAGTTTCCCCACCAAGTACTGGCAGGGCCTCGGAGTTGCTGTGCCGCGAACAATGGCTTCTGTGTTTCCGAACAACGAAGAAGGCCAAACTTCTGTTCAATGACTCGTATCCACTCGTCGGCTTCGAGCGGGTCTTCTGCTTTGGTGAATAGAGGTGGACGAGTCTCGGAGAAGTCCAGATAAGTAGTCTCACGGGGACCTTGTTGAAAACCTCTTCCTGCTTGTTGCTGGAACTGTTGCTGACCCGCCATTTCCCGAAGGAAGCGGGTATTGTCGGCTGTAGCATTCACCAAGGCAGCAATTGCCTCGGCTAGCGTGGGTGGAACTGGAGGTGGATTCGGGGTGACATCCCGACCCCCGGATGTTCCGGCTGCGTCCTGTCCGCGAGTCCGGGTCGGCATCTGAGGCAAAAACATTTGAATAAACATAATGTGCCCAAGAAAACCTTCCATTTTACATTACTATAAAGAGTAATGACACAGACTCGATATTACACAACAGGATACATTACCCATTTTACAAAAGTTTAACCTATTATACAACAGTACACCCTACAATACACTACTCTACTTTATTACACCATTAGTCCTGCTTTCCGTTGCTTTTGGCGGCTTCATTGTCAGGTGTGGGAGTCCAGACGTCCACCAACCTCAAAGAAGGAGGGGGTTCAAAAAGATCTAACTCCCCACCCAACGCGCGTCCCGCAACGTGAGAGGGTCCGGCTTCCGTCTCAGCAGAGTGTGTAGGCTCACTAGGGTGTAGTTGTGAGTATAGCACATGGACTTCCTCATGCAACGTATTGCAGTAGACCTGCAGGTTGTCGACAGCTGAGCTAAGTTCTTTAATTCGGGCCTGAGCCCTCGCTTCCTTAGCACATGCCAACATACGAGACTGTACTGCCCAGTCAAGTGCTAAGTCCCGATCAGCCAGCTGATCCTGCAAGTGACGGATGTCCCTTCTTAGTTCATTGATTCTATCTCCGTCTGCGATCCAAGCATTGGTCCTGTGTTGCAGCGTTGCTTGAAGTCGACGCACTTCGGCTTCCAAGTCTCCTATAGGATCATTACTTCCGCTGCTACTGCTTTCGTGTCGAGGGGCTAGTTGATGCCGGGGTACTCCAATTGGTCCCGTTGACTTACGTGCCGTTAGCCTTGTGCGTGGCGGCATCTTTCTAAGGGGGAAAATGTTATTAGCATAATTCTTAGCATGATGCATGAATAAGTACAGAATCAACCTTGGTTGATTCAACCTTCTATACATTGCACTCTTCCTATCTGGTCTTTAAGATAAACTCTTCAGAATATTTAGGTAAGAGAGAAAAGAATCTTTAGGTAAGACTTTTGAAAATCTTTTTGAAGATGCCTTAATATCTGCAAAGAAGGGCTACGCTCCGATACCAGCTGTGACGGAACCTCCCAAGTAATCAGGCCCACCTACAGTTGTCCTTGTCTAACAGACATCAGACACCCTGTAGATGTTCCTAAGTTACTTGACAAGCTCGGTATCTTTCCCGACCTTACCAGGAACGTTTCACCCGTCTTGCAGACATTACAGACCATCGGAGATGAAGATATGCGGAAGCGAATTACATAAACTTACATATATTTCAAAAGCAAGCTCGAGTTATTTTATTACAGTCCAGACTAAAGTGAGTGCATAGAAGTAATAATTATACAAACCAAGGGAGACACAAACTTCTCCCGAGAAGCTAAAAAAAAACAAAGATCCTAGATGGAGGACCGAGTCCTCCCGCACTTCAGTCTTGTTTTTCTTCTTTGGGAACCACCTTGGCATAGAAGCAGCAAAAGTCTGCTACTTCCCCACCTAAAAACAACAAAGGGATAAACCCTGAGTATGGAATTACTCAGCAAGTCTTACCCGACTAAGGAAAAGACTCTCAAGGGTATGCTGGTTATATGGGAGTCAAGGTAAGGCTTCTCAATAATCAAAGACTCTGTTTTGCAGAAATGCTTACTAAAGTGGATCCTTAAAAATCCAATTTTATTTGTCAAGTTAAGTAAAATTACCTGCACTAGAGTTCTTTCTACCCTAGTTCAAACACTGGTCCTGCACTAGCCAATTTCTTTAACAAAAACCCATCATCTTTAGTGGAATGCTACGTGTAAGTCAGTGGCCAAGTCTCCATAACCGCGGAGGTACGGCGATCCGAATCGATTATACTCAGCTGAGGATCTCCAATCACACGACATATGTAGCACTTAACCCTTGCATATGTCAACCCGCCACCGGGGTTCTTAAGACCGGATCAGGTTCACGCAAACCGAGAGCACAGATACACCACCGTCCAGCCTCTTGCCACGGAGGGTACACGCTACTCTCGCCACCGCTCCACTCCCATTTCGTGTTATCTTATTCCGGCCTTAGTCTGCCCGAGGCAAGGCTTACCCATGACGAGGCATGTGACCAGTTAAAGGGTCCTCGGTCAGCAGGCCTACATCGAGACGGTCCTTAATTGACTCAGACGGAGACACTATACCGAGACTCTCTTTCTCGTGCAAGTCACCCGCCCGGTCTCAGCTTAATCATTTCAAACCCAAAGTTTGGTACCTGGCAGAGGTACATCTTTTCCGATGTTGAATCCATCATGGCCATGATGGATCCACCATCAAGTTTTATTTTCGAAAACATCCCTCCCACTTAGCCAAACATCTTTTGTAAAACAAATCCTTTTGTTTTTCTAAAGCAATACTAAGCATAGTAAAACCTTTTTGTAAAAACAGGGTTTCAAGGAGGGTAATCAAGATCAAGGAAGGTAATGCAGGAATTGTTTAATCAATCAACTCCTATCACCTAATGCAGCAAGCAAGTGAGAAAGATTTTAAAAACATCAAGGAAGGTGGCAAATGCACCGGGGCTTGCCTTTGTTATCAGGTGTGTCCTGCTCGGATCCACAAATATCGAAATAAAAGCAGTTGTCTGCTTGAGGATCTGAGGTTGGTGGTATCCCCTCTTCAGAAACTTCTTCTTCTTCTTCGTGCTCTAATATAACCATATACATGCATAAGAATGGATGTCATGGAATGCTCATGAGGATGCAAAGATAGCATAAACTTATTATTTATGTCTTGAGTACAACTTTCCTTCACGGTACTCCGAGAACCTAGGGTTTCCGGAGTCAGTAAAGGAGTTCATGGAGCAGGGGGGGTGGTTTTGGGTTTAGTGATCAATCAAGGTCCAAATCAAACCAAACTCTACCCAAGGCTTCTAAATAATGTGAAAAGCTCACATAAAAAGTTTGGGAAATTTTGGACTTATTATTTATTTTCTAAAAATCCAGAACCAATGGTTTAGGCTATTTTAAATACCCTAAAATTCCTTATTTATCCTAAAAATCATGAAACTATTTTTATTAAATTCTTGGGAAAATAAGGAACCTAGGAAAATTGGTCTCATAATTTTATCATTTTCTATAATTTTCTACAAATTTCTAAAGTTCCACTGAAAAAGAAAAGGAAAAACTCTAAACAGTACTGGGCCGAATTCAGCCCAGCGGCCCAGTTCCAGGGAGGACAGCGCGCTCGCGCCCGCGCGCTCTGGTAGTTTTGCGGATAGGCCCTCAGATTATCAGCTAAACCGAAACAGGTCCATTCACTATTGTATTAAGTCACTGACGATTTGCAGAAATGTCCTCAGGTTTCTATTTCTTCCCCGCGATTGCCCCTGACCACGCCACGCTCCCGTTCATCCCTGCCGTGATTCGTACCGGCCATGATCGGCGATGATTGTTCAAGCTAACTATCGGAGAGGCTTTACGGACCTACAACGGCCTCGGAACGCACACCAATGCGACCCGAACACACCGAGAACAACCGGTCCACGTGCACGGCGGAAACCGAGCACGGGAGCACACGTTCCCGCCAAACCATGGTCGATCCGAGCAAACGGACGCCACTGTGAGCAACACAAGTATGGAGAGGTTCGGAAACAACACTTGAATTGAATGGCGACTCACCCGAATAGGCTGGCCACGGGAGGGCTATTCTTCACGGTGCGGCGCACTAATTTGGGGAGAAATCGTGCCGCGGCGTTCACGAGTGAAATTGAGGGCTGGGCTTGGGGCTATACGGGCCTAAGGGGTTCTAGTTTTACTGCGCACAATCAATTTGGTCGAGGGGGAAGAGAGCAGTGGGAATTTCCAGTTGAACACGAGCTAGCTTGAAGAACAACGAACACCTCACCGTGAACCCAACGGCTATTTATAGCCGTGGCGGTCCGGCGATCACCACGCTGCCACGGATAACATTGCTATGGCATGCTGACCACGCCGGTAGGAGGTACAGTGGGAGAGAACTACGGCATGTGCGCCACCGCGGCAGAAACTTACTGAGTCATGGCGGCCGACGGTGAGTAACTCCGGCCGAGTTCAAGGGGTGGTGCCACGTACGAGCGACCCCTCCCCGACGCTATCCACTCCATACGGCCCTCGAATCAGAACGGCGGCGGCACTAATTTTGGCGCAAAAAGGGTCACCGGCGGTGAGATTCTTTGCCGCGGCCGAGCTGATCCATTTGGTCACTGTACCATGGCATTGCTTCATCAGGTCTTCTGACCGAGCGATTTTAGAGTCATTTTTCTCCAGATTTCGCATAAGAACTTCATCAACTCTCAGTAGCAAAGTTGTAGAGTTATAAACCAGCTACACTTCAACTATAGAGATCAAACTCATTTGAGCACTGGATCATGCTTGGATTTGAGCTGGAAGTTGATGTCAGTCATCTGTTATTCTGAATTTCAGATCAAACAGCCTGTCAGCCAGTTTTTGATTGAGTTTTTCTCTAAATTTCTCATAACAACTAAGCTCACACTCTTTAGCAAAGTTGTTCTCCTATAATGGGTCTTCAACTTTGATGTGGTGACCTAGGGCAAAAACCCTATATCCTGAAAGATACAAGGCTCCAAAGTTGAGCCAATATCACTGAAATCCAGACTTAGAATAAACTCACATGAGGTCTATTTTGCATTTAAGTCCAAAACCTAGGGTTTGGCTTTCAAATCCACATATTTGTGAACCAAAGGACTTAAGAAACCTATTTGGCTTGGTTTTTGCACTTTAACCCAAAAGTGGGTTAATTTTGCACATAGGCCCCTAGGGTTTGGTTTAGGGTTTTCCAGGGTTCCAATTAGGGTTTCTGGTATTCCAGGGGTATAAAAGGAATTCAAGTTTGTTCTTGGAGTCATTTTATGACTTTTATCCTAGAGCTTTTAGGTTTCCTCAACTTAGGTTAAGTTTTACCCCTTTAATCACTATTTAGGGTTAAGTCCTTTAACCAGGGTCCTATTTGTAAAACATTAAAACAATACAACTTATTTGAAATTTTTGCCTAGTGAATGCACTCTAGGTGTGTCAAACATATGCACTACCAATGTTATGATGCCATGCTCAAGTTTTAGTTATAGTAACACCAGGGGTGTTACATCCTTCCCCCCATAAAAGAATCTCGTCCCGAGATTTAAAGTCCTAGGGTGAGTAATGGAAAAGGAAATGTGTCATGTTTTTATTTCCTGATTTCTGGTACAAGGCAGGGGTGGTGTGGGGGTTCATTCCTTTACTATACAGCTATACAAACTTTACAACTTACAAGAGGCTAGAAAGCCTGGGAAATTCTTATCTAAGAAGTCTTGGGTTTCCCATGTAGCCTCATCTTCCGAATGCTGGTTCCACTGTATCTTATAAAACTTAAGAGTCTTTCTCCGAGTAACCCTGTCCTTTTGATCCAGAACTCGAATGGGATGTTCCGAGTATGTTAAATCTGGTTCCAGGACAACATCAGTCACTTCAACGGTTCGATCGGGAACCCGAAGACACTTCTTCAATTGTGACACGTGGAACACATTATGTACAACAGACAATGTTTCGGGAAGTTGGAGTTGATACGCCACTGGCCCATATCTTTGAAGAATAGGGAATGGACCAATGTACCTAGGTGCAAGTTTTCCCTTTACCCCGAAACGCGATACTCCCTTCATTGGTGAAACCTTTAAGTAGACGTAGTCTCCTTCTAAGAAGTATAAGGGCATTCGCCGTTTGTCTGCATAACTCTTCTGACGAGCCTGTGCCTTCTTCATATTATGTACTATTTTCTGAACCTTTTCTTCGGTTTCTTTTACCATATCAGGCCTAAAGAAATACCTTTCACCAGGTTCAGACCAATTTAGCGGAGTTCGACACCGACGTCCGTATAAAGCTTCAAAAGGTGCCATCTTGATACTTTCTTGATAACTGTTATTATATGAAAACTCCACCAAAGGTAAACATTCATCCCATTTTGGTGAGAAATCCAGGACACATGCCCGCAGCATATCTTCCAGTATTTGGTTCACTCTCTCAGTCTGCCCACTGGTTTGAGGATGATAGGCCGAACTGTGGAGTAACTTAGTACCCAAAGATTTGTGAAGTGCTTCCCAAAACTTGGCTACAAATTGAGGTCCACGATCCGACACTATGGTCTTTGGAACACCATGCAGACTAAGAATACGAGCAATGTACAATTGGGCGTAGACAGTAACCGGGGAATTTGTCTTGACCGGCAGAAAGTGAGCAATCTTTGTAAGTCGATCAACAATCACCCAGATAGAGTCATACCCTTTTGCGGTCCTGGGCAATCCCACAATGAAGTCCATGCTAATGTCTTCCCATTTCCATGTTGGTATTGATAATGACTGCAATGGACCGGCAGTTTTCATGTGTATGGCCTTGACACGTCTGCAAGTGTCACACTTAGCCACATAGCATGCAATTTCAATCTTCATCTTCGTCCACCAGTAGTGCTGTTTTAGATCATGATACATCTTAGTGCTTCCCGGATGAATAGAATAGCGACTAAGATGCGCTTCATCTAAGATTTGCTGGCGGAGTTCTTCATTCTTTGGCACTACTATGCGGTTGTTAAACCATAACACACCTTGATCGTCTTCCTTGAAACATTTGGCTGTTCCAGCCCTTATCTTCTCGCGTATGTGCTTCATGCCCAGATTATCCTTTTGAGTATCAATTATCTTCTGCAGAATGATTGACTCAAGCCTTAACTGATTTAGAGTCCCATGCTGGATTATCCCCAGGTTTAGGTTCTCCATTTCTTGACATAAAGTGTTTTCGGAGGTTTTTGCCATAAGACAGTGGCAGGAAGTCTTACGACTCAATGCATCTGCCACCACATTGGCTTTGCCTGGGTGATAATGGATCTCCAGTTCATAGTCTTTAATGAGCTCAAGCCATCGTCTTTGCCTCATATTTAACTCTGACTGGGTAAATATATACTTCAAACTTTTATGATCTATATATATGTGACAAATATTTCCCAGCAGATAGTGACGCCATATTTTCAGGGCATGAACCACAGCAGCTAGCTCTAGATCATGTGTTGGATAATGCTCTTCATGTCGGCGTAACTGCCTTGAAGCATATGCAATTACTCGGCCCTCTTGCATCAGCACACAGCCGAGTCCAATGCCTGACGCATCACAATATACATCAAAAGGTTTAGTGATGTCCGGTTGAGCCAAGACCGGAGCAGTGGTCAATAGTGTCTTCAGTTGCTCAAAGGCTTCGTTACACTTAGAAGACCAATTGAACTTAATGTCATTCTTCAATAAACTTGTGATTGGTTTCACAAGCTTAGAAAAATCAGGTATGAATCTGCGATAATATCCCGCTAGTCCAAGAAAACTCCGGACTTGGTGAACAGTTGTTGGGGGTTTCCACTCCAGAATATCTTTGACCTTGCTAGGATCTACCGCAATTCCTTTAGCTGATAACACGTGCCCCAAAAATTGAATTTCCTCCAGCCAGAATGCGCACTTGCTGAACTTGGCATACAGCTGATGTTCCCTCAGGCGCGTCAATACAATCCGTAGGTGCTGAGCATGCTCCTCTTCATTTTTAGAGTATATCAAAATATCGTCGATGAAGACCACCACGAACTTGTCCAATTCAGGCATGAACACCGAGTTCATCAAATAGGTGAAGTGGGCAGGAGCATTTGTGAGCCCGAAAGACATTACTAGGTATTCGAACAATCCATACCGCGTAGTAAACGCGGTCTTTGGTATATCCTCGGGCCGAATACGGATTTGATGATAGCCCGACCTGAGATCAATTTTGGAAAATACCCTCGCCCCAGTCAGTTGATCAAATAAGATGTTGATCCTTGGAAGAGGGTACTTATTCTTGATAGTGACCTCATTCAGGGGCCGATAGTCCACGCACATGCGCAAGGTTTGATCCTTCTTCTTCACAAAAATGGCGGGACAACCCCACGGGGACGAGCTTGGCCGGATGAATCCCTTATTCAGTAGATCTTGTAATTGAATCTTCAATTCCGCCAACTCATTAGGGGGCATACGGTACGATCTTCGAGAGATGGGAGCCGTACCGGGCTTTAGCTCAATTACGAATTCTACATCTCTTTCAGGGGGTAGTCCAGGCAAATCTTCCGGAAATACATCTGGAAACTCACATACTACCGGAATGTTCTTGATCTCCGGTACAATGGCTTCAAATAGTCTACCAGAAGCTTTGGCTGGATTGGTTTTGGGGAGAGATAAAAGGATTTCTTCTTGATTATAGCTCAACCTGACGGTTCTGAGTTCAGTGTTGAGAATGGCCTTGT
Source organism: Zea luxurians (assembly GCA_029449295.1). NCBI lineage: Eukaryota > Viridiplantae > Streptophyta > Magnoliopsida > Poales > Poaceae > Zea > Zea luxurians. The sequence goes on from JAOPSE010000002.1 coordinate 167,783,550, forward strand.
ATTGGGTTAACCAATTCATACCCAAAATTACATCTATATCCTGGCCTCTTAGAACAATCATGTTAGCAGGAAAGTTCCGTTCGGCCATGGTTACTGGCACTTCATAGGCCACTTCTCTAGTAAAAATATGTCCCCCAGGTGAATGAATTTTAAATCCCTCTTTTGATTCATGACATGCAATGTGATGTTGCTCCACAAATGTCTTGCTAATGAAGGTATGCGAAGCACCAGAATCAAAAAGAATTATTGCAGGGTGACTGGCCACAGGGAACGTACCCATCATCACCGGCTCTCCCTCCGGTGTAGTAGCCACTTGAGTATAATATACTCGCCCCGTCTTCTTGGTATTCTTGCCCGAAGTACTTCCCTTGCCTGGAGCTGCATTCCCCGATCCTTGCTGATTATTAGCCTGATTTTGCCTAGGATAGGGGCAATCTTTAATAAAATGCCCAGATTTGCCACAGTTAAAACATCCAGTTGAAGAACTTGGCAGAGCAGGGAATCGAGTGCCTGGGGCACCCGGCTGACTTTGGACAGTAGGGGCTTTGTTGGGACGAATAATTATGGGCTGCTTGAAAGGGAAAGATGGTGCACTTGAACGGTTCTGGTTAGAGGGCCGGAGAATAAACCGTTGCCTCTTTACCGGGCCCTGACTAGGCCTATCACCACTGAATCCCTTATTTTTCCCAGAATTTGCATATTTTGCCTCCACAGATAAGGCTGTGCTGACAGCCTTCCCATAGGTGAGATCAATACATGCAGCCATTTTTCGCTGCATTCGGTCATTCAGACCTCTCATAAAACAGTTCCTTTTCTTCAAATCCGTATTCACCTGATCAATTGCGTATTGTGACAGGTGATTGAACTTGTTGAGATACTGATTAATAGTATCTCCCCCTTGTTTCAGTTTCATAAACTCTTCTTGTTTCATGTGCAGCACTCCCTCTGGTATATAGTGCTCGCGGAATGCTGCTTTAAATTCGTTCCATGTAATTTGATGGTTGTCCGGTTGGATAGCCACAAAGTTTCCCCACCAAGTACTGGCAGGGCCTCGGAGTTGCTGTGCCGCGAACAATGGCTTCTGTGTTTCCGAACAACGAAGAAGGCCAAACTTCTGTTCAATGACTCGTATCCACTCGTCGGCTTCGAGCGGGTCTTCTGCTTTGGTGAATAGAGGTGGACGAGTCTCGGAGAAGTCCAGATAAGTAGTCTCACGGGGACCTTGTTGAAAACCTCTTCCTGCTTGTTGCTGGAACTGTTGCTGACCCGCCATTTCCCGAAGGAAGCGGGTATTGTCGGCTGTAGCATTCACCAAGGCAGCAATTGCCTCGGCTAGCGTGGGTGGAACTGGAGGTGGATTCGGGGTGACATCCCGACCCCCGGATGTTCCGGCTGCGTCCTGTCCGCGAGTCCGGGTCGGCATCTGAGGCAAAAACATTTGAATAAACATAATGTGCCCAAGAAAACCTTCCATTTTACATTACTATAAAGAGTAATGACACAGACTCGATATTACACAACAGGATACATTACCCATTTTACAAAAGTTTAACCTATTATACAACAGTACACCCTACAATACACTACTCTACTTTATTACACCATTAGTCCTGCTTTCCGTTGCTTTTGGCGGCTTCATTGTCAGGTGTGGGAGTCCAGACGTCCACCAACCTCAAAGAAGGAGGGGGTTCAAAAAGATCTAACTCCCCACCCAACGCGCGTCCCGCAACGTGAGAGGGTCCGGCTTCCGTCTCAGCAGAGTGTGTAGGCTCACTAGGGTGTAGTTGTGAGTATAGCACATGGACTTCCTCATGCAACGTATTGCAGTAGACCTGCAGGTTGTCGACAGCTGAGCTAAGTTCTTTAATTCGGGCCTGAGCCCTCGCTTCCTTAGCACATGCCAACATACGAGACTGTACTGCCCAGTCAAGTGCTAAGTCCCGATCAGCCAGCTGATCCTGCAAGTGACGGATGTCCCTTCTTAGTTCATTGATTCTATCTCCGTCTGCGATCCAAGCATTGGTCCTGTATTGCAGCGTTGCTTGAAGTCGACGCACTTCGGCTTCCAAGTCTCCTATAGGATCATTACTTCCGCTGCTACTGCTTTCGTGTCGAGGGGCTAGTTGATGCCGGGGTACTCCAATTGGTCCCGTTGACTTACGTGCCGTTAGCCTTGTGCGTGGCGGCATCTTTCTAAGGGGGAAAATGTTATTAGCATAATTCTTAGCATGATGCATGAATAAGTACAGAATCAACCTTGGTTGATTCAACCTTCTATACATTGCACTCTTCCTATCTGGTCTTTAAGATAAACTCTTCAGAATATTTAGGTAAGAGAGAAAAGAATCTTTAGGTAAGACTTTTGAAAATCTTTTTGAAGATGCCTTAATATCTGCAAAGAAGGGCTACGCTCCGATACCAGCTGTGACGGAACCTCCCAAGTAATCAGGCCCACCTACAGTTGTCCTTGTCTAACAGACATCAGACACCCTGTAGATGTTCCTAAGTTACTTGACAAGCTCGGTATCTTTCCCGACCTTACCAGGAACGTTTCACCCGTCTTGCAGACATTACAGACCATCGGAGATGAAGATATGCGGAAGCGAATTACATAAACTTACATATATTTCAAAAGCAAGCTCGAGTTATTTTATTACAGTCCAGACTAAAGTGAGTGCATAGAAGTAATAATTATACAAACCAAGGGAGACACAAACTTCTCCCGAGAAGCTAAAAAAAAACAAAGATCCTAGATGGAGGACCGAGTCCTCCCGCACTTCAGTCTTGTTTTTCTTCTTTGGGAACCACCTTGGCATAGAAGCAGCAAAAGTCTGCTACTTCCCCACCTAAAAACAACAAAGGGATAAACCCTGAGTATGGAATTACTCAGCAAGTCTTACCCGACTAAGGAAAAGACTATCAAGGGTATGCTGGTTATATGGGAGTCAAGGTAAGGCTTCTCAATAATCAAAGACTCTGTTTTGCAGAAATGCTTACTAAAGTGGATCCTTAAAAATCCAATTTTATTTGTCAAGTTAAGTAAAATTACCTGCACTAGAGTTCTTTCTACCCTAGTTCAAACACTGGTCCTGCACTAGCCAATTTCTTTAACAAAAACCCATCATCTTTAGTGGAATGCTACGTGTAAGTCAGTGGCCAAGTCTCCATAACCGCGGAGGTACGGCGATCCGAATCGATTATACTCAGCTGAGGATCTCCAATCACACGACATATGTAGCACTTAACCCTTGCATATGTCAACCCGCCACCGGGGTTCTTAAGACCGGATCAGGTTCACGCAAACCGAGAGCACAGATACACCACCGTCCAGCCTCTTGCCACGGAGGGTACACGCTACTCTCGCCACCGCTCCACTCCCATTTCGTGTTATCTTATTCCGGCCTTAGTCTGCCCGAGGCAAGGCTTACCCATGACGAGGCATGTGACCAGTTAAAGGGTCCTCGGTCAGCAGGCCTACATCGAGACGGTCCTTAATTGACTCAGACGGAGACACTACACCGAGACTCTCTTTCTCGTGCAAGTCACCCGCCCGGTCTCAGCTTAATCATTTCAAACCCAAAGTTTGGTACCTGGCAGAGGTACATCTTTTCCGATGTTGAATCCATCATGGCCATGATGGATCCACCATCAAGTTTTATTTTCGAAAACATCCCTCCCACTTAGCCAAACATCTTTTGTAAAACAAATCCTTTTGTTTTTCTAAAGCAATACTAAGCATAGTAAAACCTTTTTGTAAAAACAGGGTTTCAAGGAGGGTAATCAAGATCAAGGAAGGTAATGCAGGAATTGTTTAATCAATCAACTCCTATCACCTAATGCAGCAAGCAAGTGAGAAAGATTTTAAAAACATCAAGGAAGGTGGCAAATGCACCGGGGCTTGCCTTTGTTATCAGGTGTGTCCTGCTCGGATCCACAAATATCGAAATAAAAGCAGTTGTCTGCTTGAGGATCTGAGGTTGGTGGTATCCCCTCTTCAGAAACTTCTTCTTCTTCGTGCTCTAATATAACCATATACATGCATAAGAATGGATGTCATGGAATGCTCATGAGGATGCAAAGATAGCATAAACTTATTATTTATGTCTTGAGTACAACTTTCCTTCACGGTACTCCGAGAACCTAGGGTTTCCGGAGTCAGTAAAGGAGTTCATGGAGCAGGGGGGGTGGTTTTGGGTTTAGTGATCAATCAAGGTCCAAATCAAACCAAACTCTACCCAAGGCTTCTAAATAATGTGAAAAGCTCACATAAAAAGTTTGGGAAATTTTGGACTTATTATTTATTTTCTAAAAATCCAGAACCAATGGTTTAGGCTATTTTAAATACCCTAAAATTCCTTATTTATCCTAAAAATCATGAAACTATTTTTATTAAATTCTAGGGAAAATAAGGAACCTAGGAAAATTGGTCTCATAATTTTATCATTTTTCTATAATTTTCTACAAATTTCTAAAGTTCCACTGAAAAAGAAAAGGAAAAACTCTAAACAGTACTGGGCCGAATTCAGCCCAGCGGCCCAGTTCCAGGGAGGACAGCGCGCTCGCGCCCGCGCGCTCTGGTAGTTTTGCGGATAGGCCCTCAGATTATCAGCTAAACCGAAACAGGTCCATTCACTATTGTATTAAGTCACTGACGATTTGCAGAAATGTCCTCAGGTTTCTATTTCTTCCCCGCGATTGCCCCTGACCACGCCACGCTCCCGTTCATCCCTGCCGTGATTCGTACCGGCCATGATCGGCGATGATTGTTCAAGCTAACTATCGGAGAGGCTTTACGGACCTACAACGGCCTCGGAACGCACACCAATGCGACCCGAACACACCGAGAACAACCGGTCCACGTGCACGGCGGAAACCGAGCACGGGAGCACACGTTCCCGCCAAACCATGGTCGATCCGAGCAAACGGACGCCACTGTGAGCAACACAAGTATGGAGAGGTTCGGAAACAACACTTGAATTGAATGGCGACTCACCCGAATAGGCTGGCCACGGGAGGGCTATTCTTCACGGTGCGGCGGACTAATTTGGGGAGAAATCGTGCCGCGGCGTTCACGAGTGAAATTGAGGGCTGGGCTTGGGGCTATACGGGCCTAAGGGGTTCTAGTTTTACTGCGCACAATCAATTTGGTCGAGGGGGAAGAGAGCAGTGGGAATTTCCAGTTGAACACGAGCTAGCTTGAAGAACAACGAACACCTCACCGTGAACCCAACGGCTATTTATAGCCGTGGCGGTCCGGCGATCACCACGCTGCCACGGATAACATTGCTATGGCATGCTGACCACGCCGGTAGGAGGTACAGTGGGAGAGAACTACGGCATGTGCGCCACCGCGGCAGAAACTTACTGAGTCATGGCGGCCGACGGTGAGTAACTCCGGCCGAGTTCAAGGGGTGGTGCCACGTACGAGCGACCCCTCCCCGACACTATCCACTCCATACGGCCCTCGAATCAGAACGGCGGCGGCACTAATTTTGGCGCAAAAAGGGTCGCCGGCGGTGAGATTCTTTGCCGCGGCCGAGCTGATCCATTTGGTCACTGTACCATGGCATTGCTTCATCAGGTCTTCTGACCGAGCGATTTTAGAGTCATTTTTCTCCAGATTTCGCATAAGAACTTCATCAACTCTCAGTAGCAAAGTTGTAGAGTTATAAACCAGCTACACTTCAACTATAGAGATCAAACTCATTTGAGCACTGGATCATGCTTGGATTTGAGCTGGAAGTTGATGTCAGTCATCTGTTATTCTGAATTTCAGATCAAACAGCCTGTCAGCCAGTTTTTGATTGAGTTTTTCTCTAAATTTCTCATAACAACTAAGCTCACACTCTTTAGCAAAGTTGTTCTCCTATAATGGGTCTTCAACTTTGATGTGGTGACCTAGGGCAAAAACCCTATATCCTGAAAGATACAAGGCTCCAAAGTTGAGCCAATATCACTGAAATCCAGACTTAGAATAAACTCACATGAGGTCTATTTTGCATTTAAGTCCAAAACCTAGGGTTTGGCTTTCAAATCCACATATTTGTGAACCAAAGGACTTAAGAAACCTATTTGGCTTGGTTTTTGCACTTTAACCCAAAAGTGGGTTAATTTTGCACATAGGCCCCTAGGGTTTGGTTTAGGGTTTTCCAGGGTTCCAATTAGGGTTTCTGGTATTCCAGGGGTATAAAAGGAATTCAAGTTTGTTCTTGGAGTCATTTTATGACTTTTATCCTAGAGCTTTTAGGTTTCCTCAACTTAGGTTAAGTTTTACCCCTTTAATCACTATTTAGGGTTAAGTCCTTTAACCAGGGTCCTATTTGTAAAACATTAAAACAATACAACTTATTTGAAATTTTTGCCTAGTGAATGCACTCTAGGTGTGTCAAACATATGCACTACCAATGTTATGATGCCATGCTCAAGTTTTAGTTATAGTAACACCAGGGGTGTTACAGGGGTCCCAAACTCCATCATCACCGACAACGGCACCCAGTTCACCGACGGAAAATTCTTGGATTTTTGCGAGGATCACCACATCCGGGTGGACTGGGCTGCCGTAGCTCATCCCATGTCGAATGGGCAAGTAGAGTGTGCCAACGGCATGATTCTACAAGGGCTCAAGCCTCGGATTTACAACAACCTCAACAAGTTCGGCAAGCGATGGATGAAGGAACTCCCCTCGGTGGTCTGGAGCCTGAGGACAACGCCGAGCCGAGCCACGGGTTTCACGCCGTTCTTCCTGGTCTACGGGGCCGAGGCCGTCTTGCCCACTGACCTGGAATACGGCTCCCCGAGGACGAGGGCCTACGACGATCAAAGCAACCAAGCTAGCCGAGAAGACTCGCTGGACCAGCTGGAAGAGGCTCGAGACAGGGCCTTACTACACTCGGCGCGGTATCAGCAGTCCCTGCGACGCTACCACGCCCGAGGGGTCCGACCCCGAGACCTCCAGGTGGGCGACCTGGTGCTTCGGCTGCGGCAAGACGCCCGAGGGAGGCACAAGCTCACGCCCCCCTGGGAGGGGCCATTCGTCATCGCCAAAGTTCTGAAGCCCGGAACGTACAAGCTGGCCAACAGTCAAGGCGAGGTCTACGGCAACGCTTGGAACATCCAACAGCTACGTCGCTTCTACCCTTAAGATGTTTCCAAGTTGTTCATATACCTCGCACCCACGCAAAGTTTAGTCAACAAGGAAGGGTCGGCCTCGCCTCGGCACAGCCCGACCCTCCCTCGGGGGCTAAAAGGGGGGAAACCCCCTCTGCGTCAAAATTTTCCTCGAAAAAAAATCTCTTTTACCAGAATATCTTTCGTGCTTTTTGACTACTTTGAAAAGTGGGTCCTGGAAACGACGGAGTACACGTAAGCAGCCAAGGCTGACTGAGCCGAGGGACTCCTACGCCTCCGGGATACGGATACCTCACTCATCACCTTCTGCGATAAGTAACTCGCGTTCGGATAAAGTGGCTCCGCGGATCGAACAAGTCTTTACGTTCGGAAGCCCTTCTGCTGAAGCGATCCTTCGAGCCTTCTCGACCGAGTCGGTGACAGGGCCTCATGGACGGGTGAAAGTACGCGTAAGCGGCAAGGCCGACCGAGCCGAGGGACTCCCACGCCTCCGGGATACGGATACCTCACTCATCACCTTCCGCGAGAAGCAACTCTCGCTCGCACAAACATCCCTGTTACCGACAAAAAGTCCAGATACTCGAAACAAGAGGAAAAGAGACGCAGCTTTACAACGCAGCGAGGGTGTGTGTTCTGGCCTCGACGGCCGCACAAGGCACACGCTACAAGACAATCTGATCCTGCAGGTTCGGGTCTTGACGCTGGAAGGGGGCAGCAAGAGAACCCCCCTCTCACGGCGTGAAGACAACGCGCCCGTGGTCCGTTCCTCGAACGGCTCGCGCACGCACAACGGCAGCCCCGCCAACTACTCGCCCCGTCGCATTAACTCCGCGGCTGGACAGGCGGCGCTTCTGGCAGGCGCAGCGGGCGACGCTTCGCCTTCGCCGAAACAACCGCGCCAAGAAAGGTACGCCGCGTCGTTCAGTTTCGTATCCTTTTTCCCTTTTTCCTCTTTCTCTATCTCTTGCGACAGGGACTGGGAAAGGGGGATACCCCGAAAAGGGTCCTTCCCCGTGAAGGAACCAGGCTCCGAGCCTCCTTACTGATCAGCGGTTCGAAGGCTGGCCCCCCGAAGGGTTCAACAGCCGCCTCAGATCGCGTGGGCCCTACACCCACTACTGGTCAGAGGTTCGAAGGCCGGCCCCCCGAAGGGTTCCACGGCCGCCTCAGGCTACTCAGGCTCCGCGCCCATTACTGATCAGGGGTTCGAAGGCTGGCCCCCGAAGGGTTCACAGTCGCCTCAGACACCGAGCGAGGGATGACCAGGGGTACGTTCGATACATAACCAAGGCTCGGGCTGCGCTCTCGAGGTACCCTAGGACATTTCCGAGACCAGCGGGAGCGATCTTGTAACGGAATCCCATCGGAGGGAGGCATCGAGCCCTCGGACCCCGTCGCCAGGGGACCTGGTCCCGCAGATCACCCGCAGGTACTTTTGGGCGTGCCTCTGGGCCCCTAGCCGACCCCCAACGAACGGGGCACGGACGTCCACTCGGATTACCCGCTTGCAGCTCACCGGAGACACCATGTTCGGTGCCCATCGAGGGTAACATGGCGCTCTCCCCCCCTCCTCCTTGCGGAAAGGCGACGTAGGGGCGTATGTAAAAAAGCCGAGTCTGTCCCTGATCGCTCTCTCGCCCTGTGCGGAGGCTCGGGGGCTGCTCTCGCAAACCCGGCTCCGGCCGAACCGTTGACAGCGTCAACATACCAGCCCGAGAACTTGGGCCCCGACCGTGCACCCGGGCTACGGCCAGTTCGCATGAGGGAACCACCAGATCAGCCGAAGCATTACGCAAGGCATTAAGACTTCGAAGGAGTGAAACCACTCCTCCGAGGCCTCGGGGGCTACACCCGGTGGGTGCGCTCGCGCGCACCCACCAGAACAAAATGCAACCGAGAAAGGCTGGTCCCCTTGCAAAAAAGTGCGACGAAAGCCTCCAAGCGAGTGCTAACACTCCCTTCGAGGCTCGGGGGCTACTGTCGGAGACCATAATTAGGGGTACCCTCAAGACGCCTAATTCTCAGCTGGTAACCCCCATCAGCATAAAGCTGCAGAGGCCTGATGGGTGCGATTAAGTCAGGGATCAGTCCATACGAGCGACTCGATCACGCCTCGCCCGAGCCTAGCCTCGGGCAAGGGCAGCCGACCTCGAGGGGTTTCCGTCTCGCCCGAGGCCCCCTTTTTAACGGCGGACACATCTCCGGCTCGCCCGAGGCCTTGCCTTCGCTAAGAAGCAACCCTGACTAAATCGCCGCGCCGACCGACCGAGTCGCAGGAGCATTTAACGCAAAGGTAGCCTGACACCTTTATCCTGACGCGCGCCCCCCGGCAGAGCCGAAGTGACCGCCGTCACTTTGCCGCTCCACTGACCGGTCTGACAGAAGGACAGCGCCGCCTGCGCCACTCCGACTGCAGTGCCACTTGACAGAGTGAGACTGACAGGCAGTCAGGCCTTGCCAAAGGCGCCATAGGAAGCTCCGCCCGACCCAGGGCTCGGACTCGGGCTAAGGCCCCGGAAGACGGCGAACTCCGCTCCGCCCGACCCAGGGCTCGGACTCGGGCTAAGGCCCCGGAAGACGGTGAACTCCGCTCCACCCGACCCAGGGCTCGGACTCGGGCTAAGGCCCCGGAAGACGGCGAACTCCGCTCCGCCCGACCCAGGGCTCGGACTCGGGCTAAGGCCCCGGAAGACGGCGAACTCCGATCCGCCCGACCCAGGGCTCGGACTCGGGCTAAGGCCCCGGAAGACGACGAACTCCGCTTCGCCCGACCCCAGGGGTCGGACTCCGCCCTGGCCTCTGCCGAACGACCTTCGCCTCGCCCGACCCAGGAGCTCGGGCTCGGCCTCCGCCATGAAAGACAGACTCGACCTCGGCTTAGGAGGAGCCTCCACGTCACCCGACCTAGGGCACAAGCCCGCCACGTCAACAGGAAGCGCCATCATCACCCTACCCCGAGCCGACTCGGGCCGCAGAGAACAAGACCGGTGTCCCATCTGCCTAGCTCCGCCAGATAGGCAATGATGGCGCCCCGCTGGCCCCGTGACGACGGCGGCTCTCAGCTCCCTTACGGAAGCAGGGGGACGTCAGCAAGGACCCAACCGCTCCGACAGTTGTCCCTCCACCAGGCTCCGTTGCTCCTCTGACAGCCACGACACCACACCAGCTGGGTGCCAAGATCTCTCCGGCTGCCACATTGGCATGTACTTAGGGCGCTAGCTCTCCCCCGCTAGACACGTAGCACTCTGCTACACCCCCATTGTACACCTGGATCCTCTCCTTACGCCTATAAAAGGAAGGACCAGGGCCTTCTTAGAGAAGGTTGGCCGCGCGGGGACGAGGACGGGGCAGGCGCTCTCTTTGGGCCGCTCGCTTCCCTCACCCGCGTGGACGCTTGTAACCCCCTACTGCAAGCGCACCCGACCTGGGCGCGGGACGAACACGAAGGCCGCGGGATTTCCACCTCTCTCACGCCCGTCTCCGGCCACCTCGCTTCCCCCCTTCGCGCTCGCCCACGCGCTCGACCCATCTGGGCTGGGGCACGCGGCACACTCACTCGTCGGCTTAGGGACCCCCCGGTCTCGAAACGCCGACAGATCATCACAGACATATATAGCCAACACAAACAATATTAACACAAATTCTGACATAAGTATTCAACTTAAGTTGAGAGGTTCTCCACGCAAACAGTATTAACAGAAGTTCAGAAGTATCAACACAAGTTCACAAGCTCTGACAAGTATTCAACATAAGTTTTGTGTTCGAAACACTAAATACATAACTCTCATGGAGGTGGGCGGTTGGACTGGTGCTGCGTTGGGCTGAACCCTTCATGAGGGTTGTTGGATGCCGCCCTAGATTGGCCTTGCACAGAGAAGAGATTGCATGTGTTATACCAGATGCATTACCAACATGTAACTACAATTTTAATACTCACAGGAGTATGGAACAGAGCAGGGTCAACTGCAGGGAACAATGGAGGTGGCAGAGCGAAACCCTGTGCGGCGCCAAGGCTCTGCATGTACTGAAACATCTCCGCCATCGTCTGATCAGTCGCCGCCCGCTCCTCCATTATCATCGCCTCCATCTCTTGACGTTCCCTCCTCTCTTCTTCTAGTTGGGTCTGTAATATTACAAGCCAACGTTATAGTAACTCAAAGAGAAGGTATATAACTCAAGGAAGGACGAGTTACAGAAGCACTAACCTCGAGTTGTTGTATGCGATGCTTTGAGCTGTCGCGCCGAGGTCATATGGCTGGACTCGAGCCTGTGCTCCTTGCTCTCACCTGAGACAGAGTGGGAGTGGAGGACGAGTCGATTGCCCCGTCGGCAATCTAGTACCGCCCATGTCTCTTGCCTCCTCCGACCTTCATGAGCACATCAGGGTCGATCGGCTCGGTGCTCGGATCATATTCTGGGTCATGGACCTCCTGCGCCATGGCGGTGTAGTCATGAAGGCGGCTGTAGATGGCGGTGTTGGTGTAGGCCTCGGGCCCGTCATCCGGGTTGTAGGTGACGTCGGACGTCGCCTTGCCCTTATGGGCCATAGCATAGGCCGAGAAGGTGGAGCAAGGTCGGCCACCATGTGACGCCGACTGCAAGAAAACCAACGAGATAGTTAGAAATAATATCTAATCTAGTGCTATATATCTAAATAAAAAAGAGGGCGTACCCATGCTTCTGCATATTGGCCCAGGCTTCGGCTGCCTTGGTGGTGGGAGGGACCTTGCATCATTATACGCCGTTCCCGGCTAGCGTTGTGCGCCTCGCCCCACTCAGCCGAACACCACCTATCCACCATCTGCTCCCAGCACAGAGGATGTGCGGCGCACCAATATGGCATCATCTACAAAGTAAACTGAAAGTCGCCTAGAGGGGGGGTGAATAGGGCGAAACTGAAATTTACAAAATTAATCACAACTACAAGCCGGGTTAGCGTTAGAAATAATAATGAGTCCGAGAGAGAGGGCGCAAAACAAATCGCAAGCGAATGAAGAGTGTGACACGCGGATTTGTTTTACCGAGGTTCGGTTCTCGCAAACCTACTCCCCGTTGAGGAGGCCACAAAGGCCGGGTCTCTTTCAACCCTTACCCTCTCTCAAACGGTCCCTCGGACCGAGTGATCTTCTCTTCTCAAATCAACCCGGGAATAAAACTTCCCCGCAAGGACCACCGCACAATTGGTGTCTCTTGCCTCGGTTACAAATGAGTTTTGATCACAAGAACAATTGAGAAAGAAAGAAGCAATCCAAGCGCAAGAGCTCAAAAGAACACGACAAATCTCTCTCGCTAATCACTAAAGCCTTGTGTGGAATTGGAGAGGATTTGATCACTTGAGTGTGTCTAGAATTGAATGCCTAGCTCTTGTAAGTGGTTGAGAAGTGGAAAACTTGGATGACTTGAATGAGAGGTGGTTGGGGGTATTTATAGCCCCAACCACCAAACTAGCCGTTTGGGTGGAGGCTGTCTGTCGTATGGTGCACCGGACAGTCCGGTGCACACCGGACATGTCCGGTGCGCCAGCCACGTCACCCGAACGTTAGGATTCCGACCGTTGGAGCTCTGACGCAGGGCCCGCCTGGATGACCGGTGGCGCACCGGACATGAACTGTAGGGTGTCCGGTGCGTCAGCATGGGCGTGCCTGACCTCTGCACGCGCTGGCGCGCATTTAATGCGCTGCAGGTAGCCGTTGGCGCCAGAAGTAGCCGTTGCCCCGTAGTTACACCGGACAGTCCGGTGTACACCGGACATGTCCGGTGAATTATAGCGGAGCAGCCGAAGCGAATTCCCGAGACAGGCGAGTTCAGAGCCGCGTCCTCTTGGAGCACCGGACACTGTCCGGTGTACACCGGACAGTCCGGTGAATTATAGCGCGCCGGCTCTGAGAATTCCCGAAGGTGAAGAGTTTGAAGTCGGTCTTTCCTGGTGCACCGGACACTGTCCGGGGGCACACCGGAAAGTCCGGTGCGTCCGAACAGGGTGCCTTCGGTTGTCCCTTTGCTCCTTTGTTTGAATCCTTTTTCTTGGTCTTTTTATTGGCTTATGGTGAACCTTTGTACCTGTAGAACTTATAAACTTGGGCAAACTAGTTAGTCCAATTATTTGTGTTGGGCAATTCAACCACCAAAATTAGTATAGGAAATAGGTGTAAGCCAAATTCCCTTTCATAAACATGTAAAGTGCATATCAGAAGATAAAATAAAATTCATGCATGGAGTACTGGTACCAAACATGCATGACTTTACCTGCAGGTACTGGTCCCTGGTCAACGACATGGTTCGGGCTTGCTGCTTGGTCACCTTCTCCCCAAGGACAGAGCCATGGTAGGTGACGATGGCCTGGATTCGGGCCTCGTAGTGCATGTCCACGATGAGCTTCTTACAGCTCGTGGTGGCCACCACATCCGCCCTAGCCTTGTATCCAGCCCCACATCTGAAGAAATCCTGCATACAAAAACGATGTATCCATACATTATTTCAAGAATTTGCAATGAATGCGACATATTTTACATTATACTAAGACTTACCCACAGCTCTTGCTTCACCCGCTCTGCCTTGTTATTGAATTCCCGGCCATCCCGGTCTACTGCATCGGGGGCGACAGTGTAGTGGTCGAAGGTGTAGGCTGGGCCCGTCACTCCAGCGTACTCAACCAGTCCAGGAAAGTGTTCCCTGCACAGCAGGCCGAGGATGCCATTGGGGAGGCGACGATGACACCCAGCATAATCCACAACCGTCCAAGACCTGTCCAAGTGATAAATAAAAAGTATTAGTTTATATTATGATTTTGAACAAGAATGAAGAACATAAAGTTACATGCCTCTCCCCATCCGGCTGAATCAGTGGTCGCCTGTCCCGAAGTATGGGACGCTGAGGCAGACTCACGGGACCTCGCAGGTAGATGCTCTTCGAACCTGAGGCGGTCTGCTGAGCTTCGTCGTCATCCTGCTACTGGTCGTCGTCGTCGTGCTACGTCGCCTGCTGTGCCTCGTCCTGCTCTGCCTCGTCTACCGTCCTGCTCCTTCTCCCCCTCCTCCTCCTCCTCAGCCAACTGCCCACCATATTTGTCCAAAAACCCGCAATTAAGAGTAAACAAATAAGCACTTTGAGGTCGACCGCGTGCACTTTCCCGGCATGCACTTTGGCGACGGGCGGGCGAGTGCGCGGCGGGCGGGCAAGGGCACAGCAGCGAGGGCGCGACGGGCCGAGGGCACGGCGACGGCCTAGGGCAGGGCGGGGCGCGGCGGCGGCCGAGGGCAGAGCGTTGGCCGAGGGCGTCGGCGGCGAGGGGCGTTCGGCCAAGGGCACGGCGGCGTGGTGGCAGAGGGCAGCGACGGCGTTGGCCGAGGGCGCCGGCGGCGAGGGGCGTCGGGCGCGACGGCGTGGAGCAGAGGGCAGCGGCGGCGGAGTGAGAGTGTGAGAGAGTGAGAAAGGAAGAACTTACCAGGCGCTATGTACGCGTTCTTTGCCGAGTGCCGTGATCTGGCACTCGGCAAAGATTTTTTTAATTTTAAAATACTCTTTGCCGAGTGCCCCCGATTTGGCACTCGGCAAATTCCTCTTTGCCGAGTGTCCCCCAGGCGACACTCGGCAAAGATTATTTCAATGTACTTTACTGAGTGCCACCTTATTGACACTCGGCAAAGGCTTCTGTGCCGAGTGTCATCTTTGGACACTCGGCAAAGTACATTTTTATTTTTTAAATTTTGTCCACTAAACTTTTTGTGGTATGTTCCTACACTATGTAGACCTACATGTACCATTTTGGGATAATTAGAAAAGTGTTTTCTATAGCTAGTAGATTTAGTTCGTTTATTTGAATTTCTTCGAAAAATTCACATTTGAACTGTAAGTCACTCGAAACTTGGAAAACCGTGCATGCAAACATAGTATCTATGCTATTTAGCACAAGTTACGACCGATTTCATGAGTGGACCAGAAACTTCGAGCACCATGCTCACTCAACATGGCCGTGAACTTGTCATCGAGTTGTTTAAAAATTTTATAAAACACAAACAAAGTCAAAAAATCATGAAACTTGTCCTCTGGAGATGATATCATATGTAGAGGCTATGATAAAAATTTGAGAATGTTTCGAGAAAGTTGTGACGTACTATGTGTAGAAACCTAGGAGAACTACAATGAAACTCTATGATTTCATGTGTAGTTCTCCTAGGTTTCTACACATAGTACGTCTCAACTTTCTCGAAACTTTATCACAGCATCTATATATGATATCATGACTCGTGGACAAGTTTCATAATTTTCTGACTTTGTTTGTATTTTATACAATTTTTAAACATGTGGATGGCAAGTTCACGACCATGTTTAGTGAGCATGTTGCTCGAAGTTTCCGCTCCGCTCCTGGAATCAGTCGTAACTTATGCTAAGTAACATGGATATAATTTTTGCATGCACGGTTTTTCAAGTTTCGAGTGTCCTGCAGTTCAAATCTGAATTTTCCGAAGAAATTCAAATAAACGAACTAAATCTACTACCGATTGAAAACTCTGTTATAATTGTCCACAAATGATACATGTAGGTCTACATAGTGTAGGAACATACCGCAAAAATTTTGGTGGACAAAATTTAAAAAATAAAAATATAATTAGCCGAGTGTCCAGAGAAGACACTCGGTAAAGAGTTCTTTGCCGAGTGCCAGATATTTGGCACTCGGCAAAGAAACCATTTTGCCGAGTGCTGTCCCTCGGTCCTCGGCAAAGGCTGATGGCCGTCAGCTTTAGGACGGCCACTGACGGCCCTTTGCCGAGCGCCACCTTTGCCGAGTGTTTGACACTCAGCAAACATGTCTTTGCCGAGAGTTTTTCTATGTCGAGTGTCCTGCCCTCGGTAAACCAGCTCGTTACCGAGAGCATGACTTCGCTGAGTGCAGCTCTCGATAAAGCCTCTTTTGTCGAGTGCCCGACAAAAATCACTGGACAAAGAGTCCGGCACTCGGCAAAAGCCCGGATTCCGGTAGTGTATTGTGAAACCCAATTATTCTTCTCTTCAAACTTTTGGTTGTGCATGTTTGCCTAATCTCCACGGCTAGCTCCACCAATATAATAATAAAAAACTTGAATTTCGATCCAAGCGGTGTGTCTTTACTGGTTATAGAAATATGCATAAAGGATTTAAGTGTCTAGATGTGTCCTCTGGACGCATCTATATTTCTCGAGACATTGTTTTTGATGAAAATATCTTCCCTTCTCCACATTGCATAAAAATGCAGGTGCCAAACTCCAGTCTGATGTCTCCTTTTTGTCACCATCCCAGCTTCGTACCAAATTATCTCGTGAGGATATTAATCAGGATTTACCATTGGCTAATCTGTTTACTAATGAAGAGCAAAGCTATGTCGAGAAGGAATTTACGTAGCATGCATGCAGGTGATAATGATCTAGAGCCGCCGAGGAACTCGCCTGGCATAGCAGCAATCTCATCTCCAACAACACATGTAGCATCATCGGAGTCACCTGCGACAGAGAAGGTTCATCGACTTCTGAATTTGAGGCAGTAGCACAATCAGCAACACAACATGGTGCAGCATGCACTTTCAGATGGTCCTGTTGCTTCAGCAGATGACCCTTCCATAGCTTTAGATAATCATCGCCCAACCATCACTCAGTAGAAGTATATAGAAACCCAAGGTATACACCGTTGGCACCATTCGTTTTGCATTTTCACCTCTACAGGGGAGCCACGATCGGCAGAAGAAGCTTTAGGAGATAAAAAATGGAGGCAAGCTATGGATGTAGAATATGATGTACTTGTTAAAAATGAGACTTGGCACCTGGTTCCACCTAAAAGGGTAGAAATGTAATAGATTGCAAATGGGTGTATAAAACCAAAACCGAAGCTAATGAGAGTCTAGATAGATAAAGGCATGTCTGATGGCAAAAGGATTTAAACAACCGTATGGGATAAACTATGAAGAAACCTTTAGCACCATTATCAAATAATGGGCTGTTTGGTTCCATGGGACTAAACTTTAATCCCTCCCTTTTAGTCTGTTTTAGTCCCTAAATTACTTAAAATATGGGGACAAATGGAATAAATCAGATTTCCTCCTCTCTTTAGTCCTATTTTTTTTAGTAATTTAGGGACTAAAAAAGAGAGACTAAAGTTTAGTCTCTTGGAACCAAACATGGCCTAAATCACTATCAAGATTATATTGTCTCTAGCAGTGTCTAGAGGGTGGAGTTTAAGGCAATTAGTGTGTCGTTTGGTTCACATATTGGTAACGTAATGGGTAATTGATAACGTTAAATCATGTTTATTTAAATACAACCGTAATCGATACCACAATACAAATGGATACAACCTTATTCAAATTTGTTATCGCCGGTATTCGAGTGTAAATTGTTACCACTACCATTTACGTTACATTTCGTTAACCAAACAGCACCTAGATCTTCAAAATGCCTTTTTGCATGGAAACTTAGAAGAAGTGTATGACCGGCAGCCTCGTGGATATGTGGATAAAACAAAACCTGATTATGTGTGTAGATTGGACAAAGCTCTATATGGATTAAAACTCGCATCAAGGGCCTGGTATGTGAGATTGAGCTCAAAATTATTTGAACTTGGGTTTAAGATAACAAAGGCAGATCACTCGCTATTTTATTTCAGCAACAAAGGTGTTAGCATGTTTATTCAGTCTATTTTGATGATATTATGGCTGATGCCTGTTGGGCACCAAAAAGAGCCAGCAGATGGTTCGGCCCTGGGGTCGGACGATCCGCGGTCCGGACAGTCCGCGCCTGTGGGCCGGACGGTCCGCACGCGCGGAACAGATTAGGGTTTCGAGTTTCTTGCCGTGTTTGTTAACGAAATTCGCATGATTAGCTCGAAGAGTTTGTTTGTAACGGGTCCAGCCCCCCTCCTCTATAAATACAGAGGTATACGGCTAATTTGTAATCATCAATAGAATCAATAACACTTCTATTTCGCATTTATTTCCTGTACAATTAGGAGTAGTTCTAGTCTAGTTCTAGTTTAGCCTCTCAATCCCCAAATTCTCCGCTTCTCTTCGACTCTACGTCGATTAGAGTAGTCTAGGTCGGCCTGCCCGAGCCTAGACACCACCTAGGATCTCTACTCCCCGACGGAGTCCCTCCCGGGAGCGAGATCCAGACGCCGCCGGCGACCTTCCGCCGCCCCTGTGCACGCGCGGACCGTCTGGCCCTAGGGCGCGGACCGTCCGGCCGTCAGGCAGGGAACCCTAGCCCTGCGCCAGGTCGTCGACCGTCCGCGCCTGACCAGAGAGCACCGCCGCTGGTTCGTGTTGAGTGTTTGACGCCCGAAAAAGGCGTCAACACACTTTTTGGCGACTCCGCTGGGGACAACACATATAGACCTATCAAATCGGCCCTCAATGGCCGGTTCAAAGGATAGCTCTGAAGTTTCCACCAGCAATATCATCACACCGACATGAGAAACCATGCCGGCTGAAAAACAGCTCCTGTTCGAGGAGCACCAGGAGCAGCTGATCCAAGAAGCAAAGGCGAAGTTCCTGGCCGACTTCAAAGTGGACAGGAACAACAAAGTCGTTCGGCAACGGGCGACAGATCTGGCTTCGCTCCGACCTACTACGATTACCCCCAATGTAAGTAGCACTAACGAACTCCAATCTCTTAAAGCTTACATAGACGAACAGCGAGAGCAGTTGCAACGTATCGTAGGGGATATACAAAATGATCATAAAAGGCTAATGCGTGCGCTTGATAAGTCTAATGTGGCAAATCTTCCTTCGCACGAGGTTGAATTGAGGGAATACACACGTAATTCATCAGCTACAGGTTGTCACGACCAGTCACAACCCCTTTATGGGATGCCGATAGACATGTACCTTGAGCAACGACAGCCTCCCACGCACATCGTCGATAAATTTGCCGATCTGCGCATGTCCAGACCATCCGCACGTGAGCGCGAACCGTCCGGGCCAGCGGCGGCCGATCCCATTTTTACAAGTGAATTACCGAGACCTGCACCCAAGCCGCCACATGCCGTGCAAACCCTAGATAACCTATTCGGACCGTCTGCGTATGGCGCCAGACAGTCCGAATATAATGTCGGACGGTCCGGCCACATAGCCGGACAGTCCGCGCACAGAGCCAGACGGTCCGCGTATTTAACCGAACGGTCCGGCACAGAGTTTTTTGAGGAGGATGGATATCCAACTCCGTATCCATCCCAGCTAGACTCCCCATCTCACTATACGATACACCAGCATCATAATATAATCTACCAAAACCATGAGAGTGAGTACTTTCCGGCCCCTAGAAGGCCAGAAAGGAATGGCCAGTCCTATGAGCCTCATAGGGCATGTATTAACGCAACGCAAAACCCAAACCAATGGGGAAGAAAACAACATACCAACATCCAAACAAACTCACCCATATTGGACCAAAGAGCCGGTGATCTCCCACCGGCTACCATCGATATAGTAAGAGAGGAAATAGCTGGGGCGTTCCGAGATAAGCTTGGAGTTAGTATAGTCCCCGGGGGGCAGTCATATCGAGACCTTATGATAGCCAATTTGACCGTCTCCCATACCCACAGGGGACCAGAATACCTGAATTCGCAAAGTTTTCGGGTGACTAAGGAAAAAACACGCACGAACACATAGGCCAGTTCTTAGCACAATTAGGAGAATTGGCCAACACAGAAGCATTTCGCGTGCGTTTATTTTCACTATCTTTAACAGGAACCGCGTTCGCATGGTACGCTACATTACCTCCTAATTCTATCTTGTCATGGGGGGGGGTTTAGAACAAAAATTCCATGATCACTTTTTCTCCGGTGACTATGAGTTAGATTTAGTGGATTTAGTGGCCTTGCGACAAGAAAAAGATGAATCAGTTAGTGATTACATCCGAAGATTCCGGGATATGAGAAACCGATGCTTTCAAATTTATTTAACAGATAAACAACTGGCAGGAATAGCCTTTGATGGATTACGCTATTATTTAAAAGAGAAATTAGAAGGCATCCAGTTCTTTACGCTAGCACAATTACATCAGAGAGCTTTGGCTTGTGGAAGCTGAAGCAAAGAACTAGTCAAAACGGTTCATCATAATGTCCATATAATAGAACACAATCAAAGTAGTTCGGACGATGAACCAAAGGAAGTTTACACTGCCGAAATAGTTTGGCCCGAACATGCCAAATCTTTGGCTTGCTCCTCCTTGCAGTCAGTTCAAAAGAAACGGCGGGAGGAGATTAAGTTTACATTTAATGTCGGCAAATGTGATAAGATATTCGATGAATTACTAAAAATGGTAACATTAAGATCGATTATACCGTCCCACCCGCCGACGAACTAAAGCATCGCGCATATTGCAAGTGGCACAACTCATTTTCCCATGCCACTAATGATTGTAATGTGTTTCGACGACAAATCCAATCGGCCATTAACGAGGGACGATTGAAATTTCAGGAGGACATGGAGCCCTTCCCAATGAATGTGATCGATTCAATGGCAAAAAGGTCCTAATTCGGCCCAGCACAGCCGATAAGGGCAAAGACAAAGAAGTCATCATCAGCAACACACGGGAGGCCGATGGAAACAACAAAATTTCTTGTAGGAAAGTGGTGGCCGAGAAGACTTCTGATGGAGGGGAGACACTGAAAGTGACCATCACAAACTCCGGCACTAGAGGACAAGTGCAGACAAGGGGGCATGCACGAGAACCATACTACGCATCGTGGACGGTCCGGTGCCCAGGCGCAGACGGTCCGTAACATCATCGGACGGTCCGGAGCGTTCCAGCAGACGGTTCGGCAACGCCGAAGAGCCACGGCGACCACGTACCTTCAAACCACGACGACCAGAAATAGGTACGTGGAAAACTAACACGTTCAAGGCAACTGGTCGGTTGGTAAAATCCAGCCCAACCTTTGATCAATTATTGTCTAAATATGTGAAAAAGAAGGACAGCCCTGACGAACGGTCACCAAAGCAACCTCGCTTACCCACCTAGGTGCGACAGCAGGTTAGACCGATTGGACCACCACACTAATAGGAAAGGACGGGAGGTCATAATGTTCAATTAAGACCTTACGTACCTGCGTGGACACCTCCACATACGCCCATGACATGTCATTATACATACATACCACCGCTACCATATATCCTGAATCAGATGTGGGGCGCGCCACCATATACATTCGGGATACCACAATACCCTGCCTAGGGGGCACCTCAATCACCTATTTTTGACAGGTTGACGCCTCCGGTACAATACCAATTGAGAGCCCCTCAATATGGGCCACGAGCACAGGCCCAGCAAGATTGTCGAACAACTTGGCCCCAAAGGCTAACTAATCCGGCAGGGGGACATGCAACTACAACCTCCAACAGTGTGATAAAAGGGGACGTCATTAAAATAGGAACGACAGATGTCGTCGTACAACAAAATAACGAAGGGCCGATGATTTTTGGTGAATCGGCCAACACAAACGAAAAAGAAGGTACAGCTGTCAACAAAACAGCAGATCCAAAATACTCCATGCCCCGATGGTGCCCATCGGGATTGACACGATCACAAAAGCGAAAATTACAGCGCCTCAGAGCAAAGGAGAATCAAGAAAAGGAGGCGGAAAAATATTCAATGACACACATCCGCAGTATCCGCCACCACAAAAGAGATGGAGACCAAAGGCCATTGAGAAAAATCAAACAGCCACAAAGGTACAAAATAAAACGACAACTGTGCAGCTCTCTGCAGGTATGATAGACAGTCCGGCTATAAAGGCCGGATCATCTGCATAGGATGCAGACCGTCCGACCCCTAAGGCCGAACCATCCGCACTACACCAAGACACCTCTAACGACGTACCGACGTCCATGGAGGAAGACGACCTACAAAGAGAAGACCTGGTCGACTATGGAGCTACGCCAGAACACTTAGAAAATTAGGAAAGCAAGGTGACGAATTGGTCAGGACCACTATGACGCTCGACGGTGTTAGGACTGATAGTTCAATCAAAGCTAAAGGGGTCACATCCGTTGAGTCAACCATCAGGACCAAGGCCACTGCCTACCATCCTAGTAAGTGGCAAGATGCCTAAGAAAACTGATGTGATCACATTGAGTTAGTTGCTTTTGGTTCGCTCAGATCCACCAAAAGGCAAAGGGCATATGTTGGGCACCAAAAAGAACCAGCGGACGGTTCGGCGCGGTCCGGACAGTCCGCGCTTGTGGGCCAGACGGTCCACGCGCGCAGAACAGATTAGGGTTCCGAGTTTCTTGCTGTGTTTGTTAACGAAATTCGCGGGATTAGCTTGGGGAGTTTGTTTGTAACGGGTCCAGCCTATGGGGGACAGATATCCCCCGGGTCCACTGGAAGGGTAAAAGACCTCACGAAAGGCCCAAGGGCCCAATAAATCGTAAGGTCATTCCTTCATGGGCCTGGGGAGGAACAATCAGTAAAGCAGATCGACGTAAGGCCAGATCGGTGCAAGCCCGGACGACCCCACAGCGTTAAGCAAGAAACCACAATAGAAGATCCGACTTTCCCGCGCTAGAGCCCCATGCAACGGAACCAGGCGAGGATAAGTCGGCAGAATCATAGGAGGATAGACTCAAACAGTTCACCATCTTTTAGGTGCACGTTGTTATCATCTACACATGTATTGCCCCACGGTCGAATATATAAGGCCAAGAGGGCACCCCTTCAGAACGATCGATCTCACTACTCAGCCATCCACCTCAACTCTCCACGTTCTCGCTTTAGAGAACTATCTTGTAACCCATTACACAAAGCATCCTAACCAGGACGTAGGGTGTTACGCATCTCTAAGCGGCCTGAACCTGTAAACACTGTCCATTGTCCCTCGTGCGTCTGGCACGAACCATTTTGCTACAGTCGGCGACACCGTCTTACTCCTAAAAACACTTCGAGGGGCAACCCCGGGTGTGCGGTCGGACCCAAAACACCGACAGCTGGCGCGCCAGGTAGGGGGTGTGTCGACGATCTAAGCTAGCTCAATGGCCATCACCTTCCACAACAAGATCACCTTCCGTCCCGGATCCATGTTCTGCTTTGGAACGATCTCGTCCATAGCAGACGAAGAGGGAACTCTACACCGCATTGCAGATCCGCCAAGAAAGAAGTCTCCTCCAACAAACTCCGAAGATACCAGAGAAGCGCAACCTCCAGCTTTCCAAAGGAAGATCACCACGACAGCCGCGCCATTCTACCCCGATGTTCTTTTCATCGGGAGAGTGGAGTCGCCTCCCGTCTCCGACGACGAGCCGACCGCGCCTGGGGAAGAACCACCTCAGCGGGTGTGACGGAACCTCCCAAGTAATTAGGCCCACCTACAGTTGTCCTTGCCCAACGGACTTCAGACAACCCTGTAGGTGCCCCTGAATTACTTGACAAGTTCGGTATCTTTCCTTACCTTACCAGGAACGATTCACCCGTCTTGCAGACATTACAGAACATCGGAGGTAAAGAATTGCGGAAGCGATTACATAATTCACATTTATTTAAAAGCAAGCTCAAGTTGTTTTATTATAGACCAGAACTAAGAGCGAGTGCTGAGTAGTAATATTATACAAACCAAGGGAGGCAAAAACTCCTCCCAAGAAGATTTAAGAAAAAGATCTATATGGAGGACCAAGTCCTCCCGCACTTCAGTCTTGTGTTTCTTCTTTGGGAACCACCTTGGCACAGAAGCTGCAGAAATCTGCTACTTCCTCACCTAAAAACAACGAAGGGATAAACCCTGAGTATGGAATTACTCAGCAAGACTTACCCGACTAAAGAAAAGACTCTCAAGGGTATGCTGGCTTTTAGGGAGTCAAGGTAAGGCTTCTCAATACTCAAAGACTCTGTTTTGCAGAAATGCTTACTAAAGTGGATCCTTAAAAATCCAATTTTATTTGTCAAGTTAAGTACAATTACCTGCAACTAGAGTTCTTATCTACCCTAGTTCAATCACTGGTCCTGCACTAGCCAATTTCTTAACAAAAACCCATCATCTTTAGTGGAATGCTACGTGTAGGTCAGTGACCAAGTCTTCATAACCGCGAAGGTACGGCGATCCGAATCGATTATACTCAGCTGAGGATCTCCAATCACACGACATATGTAGCACTTAACCCTTGCATATGTCAACCCGCCACCGGGGTTCTTAAGACCGGATCAGGTTCACGCAAACCGAGAGCACAGATACACCACCGTCCAGCCTCTTGCTACGGAGGGTACACGCTACTCTCGCCACCGCTCCACGCCCATTTCGTGTTATCTTATTCCGGCCTTAGTCTGCCCGAGGCAAGGCTTACCCATGACGAGGCATGTGACCAGTTAAAGGGTCCTCGATCATCAAGCCTACATCGACAAGGTCCTTAATCGACTCAGACGGAGACACTACACCGAGACTCCTTTCTCGTGCAAGTCACCCGCCCGGTCTCAGCTTAATCTTTTCAAACCCAAAGTTTGGTACCTGGCAGAGGTACATCTTTTCCAGATGTTGAATCCATCAAGGCCCTGATGGGTTCACCATCAAGTTTTATTTTCGAAAACATCCCACCCACTTTTGCCACATCATCCTTTGTAAAAACAAAACATTTTGTTTTTCTAAAGCAAGGCTAAGCATCAAAATCTTTTGTAAAACGGGTGATCAAGGAAGGTAATCAAATTCAAGGAAGGTAATGCAGGAATTGTTTTATCAACCAACTCCTATCACCTAATGCATCAAGCAAGTGAGAAAGATTTTAAAACAACAAGGAGGGTGGCAAATGCACCGGGGCTTGCCTTTGTTAACAGGTGAGTCCTGCTCAGATCCACAAATATCGAAATAAAAGCAGTTGCCTGCTTGAGGATCTGAGGTTGGTGGAGTTCCCTCTTCAGTAACTTCTTCTTCTTCTTCGTGTTCTAACATAACCATATATATGCATAAGAATGGATGCCATGGGATGCTCATGAGGATGCGAAGATAATATAAACTTATTATCTAAGTCTTGAGTACAACTTTTCTTCACGGTACTCCGAGAACCTAGGGTTTCCGGAGTCGGTAAAGGAGTTCATAGGGCAGGGGGGGTGGTTTTGGGTTCTAGTTATCAAACATGGTCCAAATCAACTCAAATTCTACCCAAAGCTTCTAAATATTGTTTTAAGTTCCCATAAAAAGTTTGGGCATTTTTAGACTTACCAATTATTTTCTAAAAATCCATAACTAATACTTTTAACCACTTTAAATACCCTAAAATTTTTTATTTCCACTAAAAATCACAAAACTATTTTTACTAAATCCTAGGGAAAATTATGAACCTAGGAAAATTGGTTTTACAATTTTTCCATTTTTCTACTGTTTTCTATAATTGTTTTGGCTCTGGAGATAAAAGAAAAAGAAAAACAGATGAATAGTATTGGACCGAATTCAGCCTAGGTCGGCCCACTACCAGCAGAAGCACGCCCACGCGCGCGCGCCTGCGGTAGTTTTGCACAGAGGCCCTTGGTTTAATAGCTAACTGAACACGAGTTCCTATTACTATTTCTTGTGTCACTGACAGATTGCAAATAAGCCCTCCATGTTCTATTTCTTCGCAAACCCAAGTCCACGACAGCGTTCACGCGCGGAGAGGCTCCGGCGAGATTCTGGACCGGCCGATTGGGGCTACGGCTGGGTTCTCCGAGCGGCGGACATGAAATCGGGGCTAGTCTGACCATTTTCCTCAACCTAATTGCAGCTAAGACCAACTACGTAGCTCTGGCCACGGTGGCCGCGATCATGGCGGCTATACGGTCGTGTTCCCGGCGACCAGAGGACTCCTAGTTCAATTCAGTGGCTCGGCAAGCATCGTAGGCTTAAGGGAAAACTTGAACGAGGAAGAGGAAGAGGTGAACTGACCGGGAGAGGGGCTAGCCGCGGTGAGGCGAATTCACGGTGGCGGAAACCGAATTGGGGGAACTGTGAAATTCAAGCTCGCTGGCAATCAACTGGGGGCAATACTGGGTGTCAGGGTTCTTGACTACTCTACGGAGCTTGCGGTGGCTTCAATTTATAGACTCCGGGGGCGGTGGCGATCAATTCGACCGAGCCGTGGTGGCGGCCGGAGATGAGGAAGAAGCCTGGCGCGGTGAATACGTGTTCCTAGCCGTGGCGGGCTCATCGACAATGATGGGACGACAGCAGGGAATCACGGCGGTGCCGTGGAAAGGCTCGAACACGCGGCGGGCACAGATATGGCACGACGGCGGCGAGCGGATTTATCTACGGCGGTGAGCAAAGGGGAGGGGTATCGTGGCCGATCGGGGTGGCTCCCAGTTCAACGGTGACGACGATCTTTTACCCCGAGAGGTTATCCACAAGTCCGGTGCACGAATCCAAACGCCGGTGACCCGAATCACGGCGGAGGGATCCGTCGGCGGTGAGGACAGTCGCGCGGTTGGTCTGATCCAGTCAAGCTACTGTACCATGGCGAGCTCGGTTCAGACAGTCTGACAGAGCGATTTGCAGGGGAGTTTTCTTCCAAATTCATGTGGCAACAGGCCCAAGTCTCTGCACCAAAGTTGTAGTGCTACATACCAGCTACAAATCGGCTATAGGGATTAAACCTATTTGAGCAATGGATCAAGGTTTAATTCAACCCCAAAGATGGCTTTGTTGCACTGAACTTCTGAATTTCAGACTGAATCAGCCTGACAGCCAATCTTCAGGCTTAATTATCTCCAACATTTCCTTAACAACAATGTTCCCACTCTTAAGCAAAGTTGTTCTCCTTTAATTGCTTTACAATTTTGGTGTGGTGACCTAGGGCAAAGACCCTATGCTTTGAATGTTACAAAGCCCTAAAGTTGAGCCTTCAACACTGCATTTCAGACTTAGTGTAGAATTCAAAGTTGGGGTCCTTTTTGCAAATGAGTCCAAAACTCAACATTTGGCTTTCAAGTCCACATTTTTGTGAACCAAAGAACTTAAAACACTTATTTGACTTGGTTTTTGCACTTTATCCCAAAAGCGGACTAATTTTGCACTTAGGCCCCTAGGGTTTAGTCTTAGGGTTTTTCAGGGTTCCAATTAGGGTTTCTGGTATCTTAGGGGTATAAAGGTGATTCAACCTTGTTTTTAGGGACATTTTGTGACTCTTTCCTTAAAGTCTTTAGGTTTTCTCATCTTGGGTTAAGTTTTACCCCTTTAATCCTTATTTAGGGTTAAGTTTCCCATCCAGGGTGCTATTTGCAAAAATACTTAAACAATACAACTTGTTGAAATTTTTGCCTAGTGAATGCACTCTAGGTGTGTCAAACATAGGCAATGCCAATGCTTATGATGCCATGCTCAAGTTTTAGTTATAGTAACACCAGGGTGTTACATCCTTCCCCCCATAAAAGAATCTCGTCCCGAGATTAAAAGTCCTAGGGTGAGTAATGGAAAAGGAAATGTGTCACATTTTTATTTCCTTATTTTTGGTACAGGGCAGGGGTGGTGTGGGGGTTCACTTCTTTATTGCAATAACTATATACACTTTACAAATTACATGAGGCTAGAAAGCCTGGGAAATTCTTATTCAAGAAGTCTTGAGTTTCCCACGTAGCCTCTTCCTCAGAATGTTGGTTCCATTGTACCTTGTAGAACTTGAGAGTCTTTCTTCGGGTAACCCTATCCTTTTGATCTAGAACTCGAATAGGATGTTCCGAGTACGTTAAGTCTGGTTCCAGGACAACATCTGTCACTTCAATGGTTCGATCGGGAACCCGAAGACACTTTTTCAATTGTGACACATGGAACACATTATGCACAGCAGACAAGGTTTCGGGTAGTTGGAGTCGGTATGCCACTGGTCCACACTGTTCAAGTACCAGGAATGGACCAATGTACCTGGGTGCAAGCTTCCCTTTAACCCCAAAACGCGATACTCCTTTCATTCGTGAGACTTTCAGGTAAACATAGTCTCCTTCCAGGAAATATAAGGGCATTCGCCGTGTGTCTGCATAACTCTTCTGACGAGCTTGTGCTTTCTTCATATTATGAATAATTTTCTGAACCTTATTCTCGGCTTCTTTCACCAGATCAGGTCTAAAGAAGCACCTTTCACCAGGTTCAGACCAATTTAGCGGAGTCCGACACCGTCGTCCATATAAAGCTTCAAAGGGTGCCATCCTGATGCTTTCTTAATAACTATTATTGTATGAAAACTCCGCCAAAGGTAAACATTCATCCCATTTTGGTGAGAAATCCAGGACACATGCCCGCAGCATATCTTCAAGTATTTGGTTCACTCTCTCAGTCTGCCCACTGGTTTGAGGATGATAGGCCGAACTGTGGAGTAATTTAGTACCCAGGGATTTATGAAGTTCTTCCCAAAATTTAGATACAAATTGTGGTCCACGATCCGACACTATAGTCTTTGGAACACCATGCAAACTGAGAATACGAGCAATATATAATTCCGCATAGGTAAGTACCGGGTAATATGTCTTGACCGGCAGAAAATGAGCAACCTTTGTAAGTCGATCAACAATCACCCAGATAGAGTCATACCCTTTTGCGGTCCTGGGCAATCCCACAATGAAGTCCATGCTTATGTCTTCCCATTTCCCTGTTGGTATTGGTAATGACTGCAATGGACCGGCAGTTTTCATGTGTATGGCCTTGACACGTCTGCAAGTGTCACACTTAGCCACATAGCGTGCAATTTCAATTTTCATCTTCGTCCACCAGTAGTGTTGTTTTAGATCATGATACATCTTAGTGCTTCCCGGATGAATAGAATAGCGACTAAGATGCGCTTCATCTAAGATTTGCTAGCGGAGTTCTTCATTCTTTGGCACTACTATGCGGTTGTTAAACCATAACACACCTTGATCGTCTTCCTTGAAACATTTGGCTGTTCCAGCCCTTATCTTCTCTCGTATGTGCTTCATACCCAGATTATCCTTTTGAGCATCAATTATCTTCTGCAGAATGATTGACTCAAGCTTCAGCTGATTTAGAGTCCCTTGCTGGATTATCCCCAGGTTTAGCTTCTCCATTTCTTGACATAAGGTGTTCTCGGAGGTCTTTGCCATAAGACAATGGCAGGAAGTCTTACGACTCAATGCATCTGCCACCACATTGGCCTTGCCTGGGTGATAATGGATCTCTAGTTCATAGTCTTTAATGAGCTCAAGCCATCGTCTTTGCCTCATATTTAACTCTGACTGGGTAAAGATGTACTTCAAACTTTTATGATCTGTATATATGTGACAGATATTTCTCAGCAGATAGTGACGCCATATTTTCAGGGCATGAACCACAGCAGCTAGCTCCAGATCATGAGTTGGTTAATGCTCCTCATGTCGGCGCAACTGCCTTGAAGCATACGCAATTACTCGGCCTTCTTGCATCAGTACACAGCCGAGCCCACTGCCAGATGCATCACAATATACATCAAAAGGCTTAGTGATGTCCGGTTGAGCCAATACCGGAGCAGTGGTTAATAATGTCTTCAGTTGCTCAAAGGCTTCATTACACTTAGAAGACCAATTGAACTTAATATCATTCTTCAATAAACTTGTGATTGGCTTCACAAGCTTAGAAAAATCGGGTATGAATCTGTGATAATATCCAGCTAGTCCAAGAAAACTCCGGACTTGGTGAACAGTGGTTGAGGGTTTCCACTCCAGAATATCTTTGACCTTGCTAGGATCTACCGCAATTCCTTTAGCTGATAACACGTGCCCCAAAAATTGAATTTCCTCCAGCCAGAACGCGCACTTGCTGAACTTGGCATACAGCTGATGTTCCCTCAGGCGCGTCAATACAATCCGTAGATGCTGAGCATGCTCCTCTTCATTTTTAGAGTATATCAAAATATCGTCGATGAAGACCACCACGAACTTGTCCAACTCGGGCATGAACACCGAGTTCATCAAATAGGTGAAGTGGGCAGGAGCATTTGTGAGCTCGAAAGACATTACTAAGTATTCAAACAATCCATACCGCGTAGTAAATGCGGTCTTCGGTATATCCTCGGGCCGAATACGGATTTGATGATAGCCCGACCTAAGATCAATCTTAGAAAATACCCTTGCCCCAGTCAGTTGATCAAATAAGATGTCGATCCTTGGAAGAGGGTACTTATTCTTGATGGTGACCTCATTCAGGGGTCGATAATCCACGCACATCCGCAAGGTTTGATCCTTCTTCTTAACAAAAATGGCGGGGCAACCCCATGGGGACGAGCTTGGCCGGATGAATCCCTTATTCAGTAGATCTTGTAATTGAATCTTCAATTCCGCCAACTCATTAGGGGGCATACGGTACGACCTTCGGGAGATAGGAGCCGTACCGGGCTTTAGCTCAATTACGAATTCTACATCTCTTTCAGGGGGCAGTCCAGGCAAATCTTCCGGAAATACATCTGGAAACTCACATTCTACCGGAATGTTCTTGATCTCCGGTACAATGGCTTCAAATATTCTACCAGAAGCTTTGGCTGGATTGGTTTCAGGGAGAGACAAAAGAATTTCTTCTTGATTATAGCTCAACCTGACGGTTCTGAGTTCAATGTTGAGAATTGCCTTGTGTTGGGTTAACCAATTCATACCCAAAATTACATCTATATCCTGGCCTTTCAGAACAATCATGTTAGCAGGAAAGTTCCGTCCGGCCATTGTTACTGGCACTTCATAGGCCACTTCTCTAGTAAAAATGTGTCCCCTAGGTGAATGAATTTTAAATCCCTCTCTTGATTCATGGCATGCAATGTGATGTTGCTCCACAAATTTCTTGCTAATGAAGGTATGCGAAGCACCAGAATCAAAAAGAATAATTGCAGGGTGACTGGCCACGGGAAACGTACCCATCATCACCGGCTCTCCTTCCGATGTAGTGGCCACCTGAGTGTAGTATACACGCCCCGTTTTCTTGGTATTTCTCCCAACAGCATTACCCTTGGGCTGAGGAGACTTCCCAGTTCCTTGCTGAGTATTGGATTGATTTTGCTTGGGGTATGGGCAGTCTTTGATAAAATGTCCTGACTTGCCGCAATTGAAACACCCAGTTGAAGAGCTGGGCAAGGCAGGGAATCGAGTGCCTGGGGCACCCGGCTGATTTGGGGGATTGGAGGTATTGTTGGGGCGGATAATAATGGGCTGTTTGATAGGGAATGCTGGTGGACGGGAAAAAGTACGGTTTTGGCTAGAAGGCCGGATGATGAACCGTTGCCTCTTCGCCTGGCCCTGATTAGGCCTCTCACCGCTAAATCCCTTATTCTTCCCAGAACTTGCGTATTTTGCTTCCACAGATAAGGCTGTACTGACAGCCTTTCCATATGTGAGATCAATACATGTGGCCATCTTTCGCTACAACCGGTCATTTAGACCTCTCATAAAACAGTTCTTTTTCTTCAAATCAGTATTCACCTGGTCGATGGCATACTGCGACAGGTGATTAAACTTGTTAAGATACTGATTGATGGTGTCTCCTCCTTGTTTCAGCTTCATGAATTCCTCTTGTTTCATATGCAGCACCCCTTCCAGTATGTAGTGCTCACGGAAGGCTGCTTTAAATTCTTCCCAGGTGATTTGATGGTTGTCAGGTTGGATAGCCACAAAATTTCCCCACCAAGTACTGGCAGGGCCACGTAGTTGCTGTGCCGCGAACAATGGCTTCTGC
Source organism: Zea luxurians (assembly GCA_029449295.1). NCBI lineage: Eukaryota > Viridiplantae > Streptophyta > Magnoliopsida > Poales > Poaceae > Zea > Zea luxurians. The sequence goes on from JAOPSE010000002.1 coordinate 167,815,293, forward strand.
GTTTCAGAACAACGAAGAAGACCAAACTTTTGTTCAATAACTCGTATCCACTCGTTGGCTTCTAGCGGGTCTTCTGCCTTGGTGAATAGAGGTGGACGAGTTTTGGAGAAGTCCAGATAGGTGGTTTCACAGGGACCTTGCTGAAAACCTCTTCCTGCCTGCTGCTGGAACTGCTGTTGACCCGCCATTTCTCTAAGGAAGCGGGTATTGTCTGCGGTGGCATTTACCAAGGCGGCAATCGCCTCGGCTAGCGTGGGTGGAACCGGAGGTGGATTTGGGGTGACATCCCGACACCCAGAAGTTCCGGCTGCGTCCTGTCCGCGAGTCCTGGTCGGCATCTGAGGCAAAAACATTTGAATAAACATAATATGCCAAAGAGACCTTCCATTTTACATTACTATAAAAAGTAATGATACAGACTCGATATTACATAACAGGATACATTACCCATTATACAAAAGTTCAACCTATTATACAACCGTGCATTCTACAATACACTACTCTACTTCTATTACACCATTAGTCCTGCTTTCCATTACTTTTGGCGGCCTCATCGTCAGGTGTGGGAGTCCAGACGTCAACCAACCTCAAAGAAGGAGGGGGTTCAAAAAGGTCTAACTCCCCACCCAACGCGCGTCCCGCAACGTGAGAGGGTCTGGCTTCCGCCTCAGCAGAATGTACAGGCACACTAGGGTGTAATTGTGAGTATAGTATATGGACTTCCTCATGCAACGTATTGCAATAGACCTGCAGGTCGTCGACAGTTGAGCTAAGTTCTTTAATTCGGGCCTGAGCCCTTGCTTCCTTAGCACATGCCAGCAAATGAGACTGTACTGCCCAGTCAAGTGCTAAGTCTCGATCAGCAAGCTGATCCTGCAGGTGACGGATGTCCCTTCTTAGTTCATTGATTCTATCTCCGTCTGCGACCCAAGCATTGGTCCTGTGTTGCAGCTCTGCTTGAAGTCGACTCACTCGGGCTTCAAGGTCTCCTATGGGGTCATTACTTCCGCTGCTGCTGCTTTCATGTCGAGGGGCTAATTGATGCCGGGGTACTCCAATTGGTCCCGTTGACTTACGTGCCGTTAGCCTTGTGCGTGGCGGCATCTTTCTAAGGGGAAAATTTATTAGCATAATTCTTAGCATGATGCATGAATAAGTACAGAATCAACCTTAGTCGATTCAACCTTCTATACATTGCACTCTTCCTATCTGGTCTTTAAGATAAACTCTTCAGAATACTTAGGTAAGAAGAGAAAAGAATTTTTAGGTAAGACTTTCGAAAATCCTTTTGAAGATGCCTCATAACGTCTGCAAAGAAAGGCTACGCTCCGATACCAGCTGTGACGGAACCTCCCAAGTAATTAGGCCCACCTACAGTTGTCCTTGCCCAACGGACTTCAGACAACCCTGTAGGTGCCCCTGAATTACTTGACAAGTTCGGTATCTTTCCTTACCTTACCAGGAACGATTCACCCGTCTTGCAGACATTATAGAACATCGGAGGTAAAGAATTGCGGAAGCGATTACATAATTCACATTTATTTAAAAGCAAGCTCAAGTTGTTTTATTACAGACCAGAACTAAGAGCGAGTGCTGAGTAGTAATATTATACAAACCAAGGGAGGCAAAAACTCCTCCCAAGAAGATTTAAGAAAAAGATCTATATGGAGGACCAAGTCCTCCCGCACTTCAGTCTTGTGTTTCTTCTTTGGGAACCACCTTGGCACAGAAGCAGCAGAAATCTGCTACTTCCTCACCTAAAAACAACGAAGGGATAAACCCTGAGTATGGAATTACTCAGCAAGACTTACCCGACTAAAGAAAAGACTCTCAAGGGTATGCTGGCTTTTAGGGAGTCAAGGTAAGGCTTCTCAATACTCAAAGACTCTATTTTGCAGAAATGCTTACTAAAGTGGATCCTTAAAAATCCAATTTTATTTGTCAAGTTAAGTACAATTACCTGCAACTAGAGTTCTTATCTACCCTAGTTCAATCACTGGTCCTGCACTAGCCAATTTCTTAACAAAAACCCATCATCTTTAGTGGAATGCTACGTGTAGGTCAGTGACCAAGTCTTCATAACCGCGAAGGTACGGCGATCCGAATCGATTATACTCAGCTGAGGATCTCCAATCACACGACATATGTAGCACTTAACCCTTGCATATGTCAACCCGCCACCGGGGTTCTTAAGACCGGATCAGGTTCACGCAAACCGAGAGCACAGATACACCACCGTCCAGCCTCTTGCTACGGAGGGTACACGCTACTCTCGCCACCGCTCCACGCCCATTTCATGTTATCTTATTCCGGCCTTAGTCTGCCCGAGGCAAGGCTTACCCATGACGAGGCATGTGACCAGTTAAAGGGTCCTCGATCATCAAGCCTACATCGACAAGGTCCTTAATCGACTCAGACGGAGACACTACACCGAGACTCCTTTCTCGTGCAAGTCACCCGCCCGGTCTCAGCTTAATCTTTTCAAACCCAAAGTTTGGTACCTGGCAGAGGTACATCTTTTCTAGATGTTGAATCCATCAAGGCCCTGATGGGTTCACCATCAAGTTTTATTTTCGAAAACATCCCACCCACTTTTGCCACATCATCCTTTGTAAAAACAAAACATTTTGTTTTTCTAAAGCAAGGCTAAGCATCAAAATCTTTTGTAAAACGGGTGATCAAGGAAGGTAATCAAATTCAAGGAAGGTAATGCAGGAATTGTTTTATCAACCAACTCCTATCACCTAATGCATCAAGCAAGTGAGAAAGATTTTAAAACAACAAGGAGGGTGGCAAATGCACCGGGGCTTGCCTTTGTTAACAGGTGAGTCCTGCTCAGATCCACAAATATCGAAATAAAAGCAGTTGCCTGCTTGAGGATCTGAGGTTGGTGGAGTTCCCTCTTCAGTAACTTCTTCTTCTTCTTCGTGTTCTAACATAACCATATATATGCATAAGAATGGATGCCATGGGATGCTCATGAGGATGCGAAGATAATATAAACTTATTATCTAAGTCTTGAGTACAACTTTCCTTCACGGTACTCCGAGAACCTAGGGTTTCCGGAGTCGGTAAAGGAGTTCATAGGGCAGGGGGGTGGTTTTGGGTTCTAGTTATCAAACATGGTCCAAATCAACTCAAATTCTACCCAAAGCTTCTAAATATTGTTTTAAGTTCCCATAAAAAGTTTGGGCATTTTTGGACTTACCAATTATTTTCTAAAAATCCATAACTAATACTTTTAACCACTTTAAATACCCTAAAATTTCTTATTTCCACTAAAAATCACAAAGCTATTTTTACTAAATCCTAGGGAAAATTATGAACCTAGGAAAATTGGTTTTACAATTTTGCCATTTTTCTACTGTTTTCTATAATTGTTTTGGCTCTGGAGATAAAAGAAAAAGAAAAACAGATGAATAGTATTGGACCGAATTCAGCCCAGGTCGGCCCACTACCAGCAGAAGCACGCCCACGCGCGCGCGCCTGCGGTAGTTTTGCACAGAGGCCCTTGGTTTAATAGCTAACTGAACACGAGTTCCTATTACTATTTCTTGTGTCACTGACAGATTGCAAATAAGCCCTCCATGTTCTATTTCTTCGCAGACCCAAGTCCACGACGGCGTTCACGCGCAGAGAGGCTCCGGCGAGATTCTGGACCGGCCGATTGGGGCTACGGCTGGGTTCTCCGAGCGGCGGACATGAAATCGGGGCTAGTCTGACCATTTTCCCCAACCTAATTGCAGCTAAGACCAACTACGTAGCTCTGGCCACGGTGGCCGCGATCATGGCGGCTATACGGTCGTGTTCCCGACGACCAGAGGACTCCTAGTTCAATTCAGTGGCTCGGCAAGCATCGTAGGCTTAAGGGAAAACTTGAACGAGGAAGAGGAAGAGGTGAACTGACCGGGAGAGGGGCTAGCTGCGGTGAGGCGAATTCACGGTGGCGGAAACCGAATTGGGGGAACTGTGAAATTCAAGCTCGCTGGCGATCAACTGGGGGCAATACTGGGTGTCGGGGTTCTTGACTACTCTACGGAGCTTGCGGTGGCTTCAATTTATAGACTCCGGGGGCGGTGGCGATCAATTCGACCGAGCCGTGCTGGCAGCCGGAGATGAGGAAGAAGCCTGGCGCGGTGAATACGTGTTCCTAGCCGTGGCGGGCTCATCGACGATGATGGGACGACAGCAGGGAATCACGGCGGTGCCGTGGAAAGGCTCGGACACGCGGCGGGCACAGAGATGGCACGACGGCGGCGAGCGGCTTTATCTACGGCGGTGAGCAAAGGGGAGGGGTATCGTGGCCGATCGGGGTGGCTCCCAGCTCAACGGTGACGACGATCTTTTACCCCGAGAGGTTATCCACAAGTCCGGTGCACGAATCCAAACGCCGGTGACCCGAATCACGGCGGAGGGATCCGTCGGCGGTGAGGACAGTCGCGCGGTTGGTCTGATCCAGTCAAGCTACTGTACCATGGCGAGCTCGGTTCAGACAGTCTGACAGAGCGATTTGCAGGGGAGTTTTCTTCCAAATTCATGTGGCAACAGGCCCAAGTCTCTGCACCAAAGTTGTAGTGCTACATACCAGCTACAAATCGGCTATAGGGATTAAACCTATTTGAGCAATGGATCAAGGTTTAATTCAACCCCAAAGATGGCTTTGTTGCACTGAACTTCTGAATTTCAGACTGAATCAGCCTGACAGCCAATCTTCAGGCTTAATTATCTCCAACATTTCCTTAACAACAATGTTCCCACTCTTAAGCAAAGTTGTTCTCCTTTAATTGCTTTACAATTTTGGTGTGGTGACCTAGGGCAAAGACCCTATGCTTTGAATGTTACAAAGCCCTAAAGTTGAGCCTTCAACACTGCATTTCAGACTTAGTGTAGAATTCAAAGTTGGGGTCCTTTTTGCAAATGAGTCCAAAACTCAACATTTGGCTTTCAAGTCCACATTTTTGTGAACCAAAGAACTTAAAACACTTATTTGACTTGGTTTTTGCACTTTATCCCAAAAGCGGACTAATTTTGCACTTAGGCCCCTAGGGTTTAGTCTTAGGGTTTTTCAGGGTTCCAATTAGGGTTTCTGGTATCTTAGGGGTATAAAGGTGATTCAACCTTGTTTTTAGGGACATTTTGTGACTCTTTCCTTAAAGTCTTTAGGTTTTCTCATCTTGGGTTAAGTTTTACCCCTTTAATCCTTATTTAGGGTTAAGTTTCCCATCCAGGGTGCTATTTGCAAAAATACTTAAACAATACAACTTGTTGAAATTTTTGCCTAGTGAATGCACTCTAGGTGTGTCAAACATAGGCAATGCCAATGCTTATGATGCCATGCTCAAGTTTTAGTTATAGTAACACCAGGGTGTTACAGCGGGAGTCCCGTCGACGAAGAAAGCGGTGCCAAAACGTCCGGCGACATCACCAAGCCGGAGAACGGGATCCGGAGCAGCCTGTCTCGCGAGAAGAGGTCTCGGAGATGGGAGAAACTCCGAAAGAACGCGTCTTCAGAGAACGAAGGAACTCCCGACGACGTGATCGTCGACGAGCTCAGGAACAAGCCGAGCAAGACGCAAGGCAGCGCCGGGAAAATCCACTCTTCGGTCGCAACCTGAACCCCGACTTCGCCCGAGCCATGAACACGCCGAGTGAAGTCGGGGGAGTACTAGCTCGGATAGCTGATGGACTCCCTCGGACTCCCGACGCCGAGGGCTATCGACGCCTGTTCACCCAAGCAGCCAACCATCTTCTACCTCTCGCTCACCCGCCGAACGACTTGCGACACGCCATCAACAGTCGCCGAGACGCGCGGAGCTCCATCAACGCTTCGCGTGAACGACGGCATGAGAACGAGATCCGTCGCCTAGAAGAGTACGACAGGGATCATGGCATCCCAACTCGAAGTCAAGCCACCAGAGCCGAATCAACGACGGCCTCGACTGGCGGAACTACCCGGGGACGGTCGAGGAACCACAACAACTACTCCCCTCCCCGGGACAGACATCATCCCCGACGACAGGAGGACACATGTGGAGTGTCCGCCCTTACTCCACGCCTTAGGGCCATTCAATGGCCCCCTAACTTTAAGGTATCCAATGTCGATAAGTATGAACCTAAGCAGGACCCAAGAGGCTGGCTGGCCGTCTACACCACCGCCGCTCGAGCCACCGGAGCATCCGAAGACGTAATGACTGCGTACTTACCCATTGTCCTCGGGCAAGACGCGCTACAATGGCTACGACATCTACCCCGGCACTGCATCGACGACTGGAGCGATTTTAGCCGATGTTTCACCGCCAACTTTCAGTCCCTCTCCGACAAACCGGCACAACCATGGGACCTCAAATCCATCAAGCGCCGGGGGGACGAAACTCTCCGGTCATACCTCAAAAGGTTCCAGACCATGAGAAATCGTATCCCCGAGGTCACGGAGGCGGCCGTGATCGAGGACTTCTACAGAGGATCCAATGAATCGGCCTTCGTCCGAGCCATATTGCAGAAGGCGCCAACTACCTCCGAGGAGCTGTTCCGGGAAGCCAACCTCTACATCACCGCCGACGAGCGAGCCCAGGACCTCATCGGGGGAGCGAAGCCCGCACCAGCAGCACCACGACGCGACGCGAACCAGCAACCTGACAAACGCTGGGAGAAGAGACCTCGTGAAGAAGTGCACGCCGCCGGACCACCTGCCTCTCGCGCCCGGGGAGGACCTCGTGGAGGCGAACGCACGCTGGACGACATCCTCGACGCCCAGTGCCCGTACCACAAGGACATGCGCCACACTCTTCGGAACTGCCGGGACTTCAAGCACTCCGTCGGGCACGGCCGACCCTTCCAACCTCTACCTCCTCCTCCGCCGCGGGGAGGACCAGAAGAACCACGACAACCCCAGCAGCAGGAGGAGGGAGGAGGAGGAGCCTTCCCGCACGTTGACAGGGAGGTCAACGTCATCTTCGGCGGACACGGATCGCAGGAGAACAGAAGACAACAAAAGCTCAACGATCGCCAGATATTGGTGGCGACCACCTGTCCTCCCGCTCCGTACCGATGGTCGGAGCACCCGATCACCTTCACTCGGGCGAATCAATGGCTCAACTTCAACCACCCAGGCAAATACCCGCTCCTCGTCGATCCGGTGATCTGAGAGAGCAGGGTGAAGAAGGTGTTAGTGGACGGGGGGAGCAGCATCAACGTCACCTTCCCCCAGACGCTCCAAGGCTTGGGAGTTCACCTCAAAGAGCTCCGCGAGTCAGACACGCCTTTCTTCGGCATCGTGCCGACTGAAGGGGAATACCCGCTGGGCCACATCTACATGCCCGTCACCTTCGGAACTCCGGAGAACTACAGAACCGAGTTCCTGAGGTTCGAGGTGGCAAACTTCGACTGCGGGTATAACGCCATCATTGGAAGGCCAGGATTGGCGAAGTTCATGGCCATCCCGCATTACACGTACATGATATTGAAGATGTCAGGACCACAAGGAATCATAACTGTGCGCGCTGACCTCCAAGGCGCCGCGGAATGTTTCCGAATAGCCATCCAAGCGGCCCTCACCATCAAACCGTCGGCGACTTCTCCAGCGCAGGCGAACTCTAAGCCTGAGGAAGACCTTATGGCACCGGCGAACGAAGCTCAAGCCGCGACCTCTATGCGGTCGACTGAAGAAACTAAAAGGATCAATCTGGGGTTCGCTGACGAATGCAAGACTGCCATCATCAGCTCCAGCCTGGATGATAAATAGGAAGGCGCGCTCGTCCGGTTTCTGCAAGACAACCGAGACATATTCGCATGGCAACCCGCGGATATGTCGGGAGTCCCGAGAGAACTGGCCGAGCACAAACTGAAGGTCTATCCCCAGGCAAGGCCGATCCGGCAAAAACTACGTTGTTTCATGCCCGACAAGAGAGAGGCCATTCACGCTGAGCTGGCCCGCTTGGTCGCGGCTGGGTTTATCAGAGAGGTGTTACATCCTGAGTGGTTAGCCAACCCTGTTCTTGTACTCAAAAAGAATAAAGTGGATTGGTGCATGTGCGTCGACTATACTGATCTCAACAAACATTGTCCAAAGGATCCCTTCGGGCTCCCAAGGATAGATCAGGTGGTAGACTCCACCTCTGGATGTTCTGTGCTGTCTTTCCTGGATTGCTATTCCGGATACCATTAGATCAGCTTGGCGAAGGAAGACGAGGAAAAAACAGCGTTCATCACTCCGTTTGGTGCTTTCTGTTATACCTCCATGCCGTTTGGCCTCAAAAACGCTGGAGCGACTTATCAGAGAGCCATTCAAACATGCTTAGTCGATCACTAGGGCAAGCGTGTGGAAGCCTACGTGGATGACGTGGTAATCAAAACAGAGAACTCGGAAAACTTCATCGAAGACTTACAGCTCGTTTTCAACAGTCTACGGCGATATCGGTGGAAGCTTAATCCCGAAAAATGTGTTTTTGGGGTACCAGCAGGAAAGTTACTCGGATTTATCGTCAGCCACCGGGGAATTGAAGCTAATCCGGATAAAATTGAAGCTATCATGAAAATGGAGGCACCACGATCACAAAAGAAGGTTCAGCGACTTACCGGATGTATGGCAGCTCTGAGCAGATTTATATCCAGGCTGGGAGAAAAAGGTTTACCATTTTACAAGCTACTCAAGAAAGTGGATAAGTTTCAGTGGACTTCAGAAGCACAGGAAGCCCTAGAAGCACTAAAAAAATTCTTGACGACGCCACCAGTACTGAAGCCGCCACGACGAGCCACGTCAACTCAACCGGCTGAAGATCTGCTGCTGTATATCTCTTGCACGACTCACGTGGTAAGCACCGCGTTGGTAGTCGAGCGAGCAGAAGAAGGACATGCCTACCCAGTGCAACACCCTGTTTACTTCATCAGTGAAGTTCTGGGTCCCTCGAAGAAAAAGTATCCTCAAGTTCAGAAGCTATTATACGCAGTACTTCTAACTGCCCGCAAGCTACATCACTACTTTGATGACCACAAAGTCATAGTAGTCACCGGTTTTCCGATAGGGGATATTCTTCACAACAAGGAAGCCATTGGCCGAATAGCCAAGTGGGCCTGTGAACTGGGATCTCATGACATCGAATTTCGACCTCGCACTGTCATCAAAACTCAAGCATTGGTTGACTTCGTATCAGAGTGGACTGAACAGCAAGTACCAGATAACCCAGAGACTACATAAGTATGGCGAATGTATTTTGATGGCTCACTGAAACTGCAGGGAGCATGCGCGGGAATTCTCTTCATCGCACCTGGAGGCGAACACCTCAAATATGCCCTCCAGTTGTTATTTCTAGCCTCCAACAATGCAGCCGAGTATGAAGCTCTGATCCATGGACTAAACATCGCCATATCATTAGGCATCAAGAGACTAATGGTATACGGAGATTCTCTGGTGGTCATAAGCCAGATAAACAAAGAATGGGACTGTTCGAATGATTCAATGGGAAAATACTGCACTGCCGTCCGAAAACTAGAAGATAAATTTGAAGGCCTAGAATTTCATCATGTAGAAAGGGATCGAAACACCGCAACTGACGTATTAGCCAAGCTAGGATCCGGTCAAACTCAGGTCCCCCCCGGAGTCTTTGTGCAAGAAATACTACAGCCGAGCATCTCAATGGATCAAGCAGAAGAATGTAATATCGTGGATCAACCCGAGTCAGACTCTGATGACTGGAGAAGGCCGATCATCAGATATATAAAGAATGAAGAGGAACCAGATGACAAAAATGTAGCCGAGCGCATCGCCAGACAGTCGGCCCACTACACACTCATTGGGGAAACATTATATAGAAGGGGTGCATCAGGCGTCCTCATGAAGTGCATTCTCTCATCTACTGGGAAGCGACTTCTGGATGAGGTCCATGCTGGGCAATGTGGAATACACGTGGCATCCAAGACACTAGTCGGGAAGGTCTTCAGGTCAGGATTCTATTGGCCAACAGCGAAAAGCGATGCAGCCGAGTTAGTTCAGAGGTGCGAAGCTTGCCAGTACTTGTCAAAGCAACAACATCTACCAGCACAGCAATTGCAGACCATACCAGTAACTTGGCCCTTCGCATGCTGGGGACTGGATATGATTGGACCTTTCAAGAAAGCTCAAGGAGAATACACTCATGTACTGGTAGCAATCGACAAATTCACTAAATGGATAGAGTTCAAACCCATTGCTTCTTTAACCTCGGCTAAGGCCGTGGAATTCATACAAGACATAATATTTAGATTCGGAATACCAAACAATATCATAACTGACTTAGGATCCAACTTCACAAGTTCAGAATTCTTCGATTTCTGCGAGCAAAAGAGCATTCAGATCAAGTATGCTTCGGTAGCACACCCGAAGGCCAACGGGCAGGTTGAGCGAGCTAACGGGATGATACTGGAGGCACTCAGGAAAAGGGTTTTCGAAAAGAATGAAAAGTTCGCAGGAAAGTGGATAAGGGAATTGCCCTACGTCGTTTGGAGCCTAAGAACGCAACCTAGCCGAGCTCTACATGGAAACACTCCTTTCTTCATGGTCTATGGGTCAGAGGCAGTATTACCCGCCGATCTCAAGTTCGGGGTGCCGAGGTTGGTCTTCGAAAGCATAGCAGAAGCCGAAGCTACTAGGCTGGAGGACATTGATGTACTCGAAGAAGAACGGCTGAATGCAGTAATTCAATCAGCACGATACCAGCAGACTCTGAGACGCTATCACGACAAGGCCGTGCGACAACGATCCTTCTCAGTGGGAGATCTCGTCCTCCGCCGAATTCTAGCGGGGGAGGGACGGCACAAGTTGTCGCCCTTATGGGAAGGACCATTCATAGTGGCAGAAGTCACTCGGCCGGGATCATATCGTCTCACTCAAATGGACGGCACAGAAATTGGGAATTCCTGGAATATAGAACACCTCAGGAAGTTTTATCCTTAGCTATATTTCAAAAGCTATCAGGACAACGATGTACTCTGTAAAACGGGAGACATGTCATCAATAAAGAAGGCTTCAAAGATACTCAATTTGTTCATGATTGACTAGCACTCTTACTTAACTCGGGGTGACCACTATGCCCTGCCAACGGAGCAATCGGCTTAAGTCGGCAAAGACTTAAGACGGTGCAACATGCTCACGCTTACTTAACTCGGGGTGACCACTATGCCCTGCTAACGGAGCAATAGGCTTAAGTTGGCAAAGACTTAAGATGGTGCAACATGCTCACGCTTACTTAACTCGGGGTGACCACTATGCCCTACTAATGGAGCAATCGGCTTAAGTCGGCAACGACTTAAGACGGTGCAACATGCTCGCGCTTACTTAACTCGGGGTGACCACTATGCCTTACTAACGGAGCAATCGGCTTAAGTCGGCAACGACTTAGGGCGGTGCAACATGCTCACTCTTACTTAACTCAGGGTGACCACTATGCCCTACTAACGGAGCAATCGGCTTAAGTCGGCAACGACTTAAGGCGGTGCAACATGCTCACGCTTACGTAACTCAGGGTGACCACTATGCCCTATTAACAGAAGCAATCGACTTAAGTCAGCAGCGACTTAAGGCGATCTGACGTGCTTACGACTACTCATATAGGGATGACTTCTATATCCCGTAAACAAGTTTCAAAACCATCACACAGCCTTTTACTACTGCAAATTTACGTACTGTTGAATTCTGAAACAATAGGAGAATAACAATATCATTCAAGGGCTAAACTGGTGTCCCCTAACAAATGTCTGACCATGCTAACCGCGCGCTCAAAGCACGCAAAATATTTCTCTATTTCGCGATATCTTTCTCAGGAGCAACCGACGAGGAAGGGCGACTTGAGGAATCAGGAGCAGCATTCACGTCAGCCCTTATATCTTCAGGAACAACCACACCGGGTCTCCTCATCAAGATTCGTCCCGCCCGAATGGCCTTATCCATGGCTCTGTCGCGCTGGGCTCTCAGAGTAATGGAAGTTTCTTCAGCAACCTTGGCAGCCAATTGAGCGGTTTCTAGCTCCTGGGCAATGGATTTCTTGGAAGCACGGAGTTCTTTGATAGTAGCATCCTTAGCTGATATCAACTGCCTGAGACGGATCACGTCATCCGTGGATTCCTACAGCCTACAGCGAAGATTATTGTCACACCCGGTTTTGGAAGGCAAACCAGGTGCGAACTATGTACGTGCCAGGATCAGAACTCACGTACACAGCGATTACATAAATGAACATCAATGCACATTGCTCGAATAATAACTTAAAAGAGTATTAACTTATTACATCACAGAGTCATAGACATCCACATAGTCATCAACTTAACAGTTAAATCAAAGTGCTAGCGAAACGCAGCAAAGATAAGGCCTTCACAGGCAGCTGACTGGGGGTTGCCGCCAACCCACACCTAGAATTCGTCGTAGTCTTGGAACTCCTGGAAGTCTCCTTCCACGGCTTCGCCTTCTCCCGAGCAGTGGTTACAATGCGGACAACCTGGTGTTTTGTGGTAAAGCAAGGATGAGTACACATCAACGTACTCAGCAAATGTCCCGTTTGGCTGAGGTGGACTAGCTTTATGTGGGGTTAAGCTCAAGCAGTTGCTTTTAGTTGGTCAGGTATTTATCATTAGTAGAAGCCAGATTTTAGCATTAATCAACCCATGAACCGTTTCCTCATCGAGGAACAACATCATCATATTCGAACCAAAACCATAACATAATCCTTGTATCTCGAACCATCTGTATCTCTAATCAAAGAGGATCCCAAGGCTGCTCTTAACCGTGAGCACGGCTGATATATCAGTTTCACTACCCTCTGCAGAGGTCGCACACTTTACCCATGAGCCATGATTCCCTTTCTGCCCGGGGAGAGCTAATCCCCATTGACCACTACCTAGGTGGTCCGGCAGGGTATCACTACGTAGCTTTTACAAAGATTCCCTAGAGATCATAGTTGCCCGTTAGGTTTCTCCAGTTTGATAAACACAGTACTCCTCCCCGCAGGAGAGTGACTAACAAAAGCAAAACGAAAGAACCTCGGCACTCAGCCTCGGCAGAGCAAGCACTGTGCCTGGACCCCATTGACGGCACGACGGCGAAGCAACTACACCTCTAGTTCCTCTAGTTAATTAGCTAAGGGTGCCCCATTTCACCCTCATGGTTGCACTGTTATCCCGGGTGGTCTCTCAACGAACAGGTCCTTACGGAGAGGTACTCAGGAAACAGCCTGAGCCCCCTAAAGTATCACAAGAACATCATCGGGATAACATCATCGTATCAAAATATTCACATCATGTTCATTGATTAAAGTAAAGCAATAGCATAATGCTAACCATGATAACCCAAAAGGTAAACAAGGATAAGGTAAATAGAAAGCTAGTCAATCCTTAGGTTTCAATTAAGTAATGCGGGGTGGTAAGTTATAAATGAATAGGACATAATGGGTCAGAGGACACTTGCCTTCACCAAACTGCTGATCAGGGACTTCCTCTGCAACTTCCTCGGGAAACACAGACTGCTCGTTGTCTACGTAAAGTAATCATTCACACTATGCACTTGGGAAATAACAAGCAAAAACAATATACCAAACATATGCAGCAGAGAGAGATCACAAGTTCATAATAGAAAAGGGATAGGCACTCTGGTATTCTCTAGGTCTGGGGTAGAGGACTATACAAAGTGATTCATTATCCACTAATCAGGTTTAAGTCAGTGGTGGGGGTTAAATCATTACATAGTGTTAAGTCCATAAACTTAAGTGCTCCGACTTTTATTAAAGTCTACTATCTTTTATTTATCTCAAATAGGTTTCCCATAACATTAATTTTACCCTAATGATCAACTATTAATTGGGACATAGAAACAGCAGGGAAACATTGCATAAACAGATAGATAATAATATTATGAACATTTTGCAATTTGAAGCACCTAATTTGGAGTTCATATGGCAAAGTTATGAATTTTACAAGTTTAGGGGTTAAAAATATATCCTAAGGACCTATTTTGAATTAAATAAAAGGCCCGAGGACCTAACTGCGAGAAACCAGGGACGGCGGGTTCAATTTCCAGAAAACAGAGGGGTTCTTTAAGAAAACGCGCGGGCGAAGGGGTATCGGGCTCCTACAGCCGTTGGATCTCAAACGGACGGCCAAGATTAGATCCTGCGGGCGGGCGCGCGGGCGCACGGCGGCCTGGGTGGCTGACAGGCGGGGCCGGGCGGGCAGCGCGGGCGCGGGCGACCGACAGGCGGGACCGGACGGGCAGAGCGAGCGCGGGCGACTGACAGGCGGGGCCGGACGAGCAACGCGGGGAGCAGGCGGGCTGACAGGCGGGGCCCAATTGGCAGGGGGGGCGGGGCGCGGGGGAAACGGCTCTGGGCCGTCGGATCTTGGGCGGACGGCTGAGGTTGGGTTCGGGCTATTTGAAACAGGACCGTCCGATTTAAGATGGACGACGGGGATGGAGCGGCTGGCTTCTGTCTCCTTCCCCAGTCAGCTGAGGTGGCGGCGCCCGTCCCCGCGGCGGAGGTGCTCGCCGGAGACGAAGGGCGCGGGGGCCCTGCGGGTCCCCGAGGCGACCTGAGTGGCCGGAAAGGTTGGGAAGGGCACGGGGAATCCTTTGGTGGGGTTTGGGTCGGGGCAGGGGCACCGGAGGGGGGCGGTTCACGGCGGAGCGGCTCGGCGGCGGCGTTGAACAACTCCGGCGAGGAATTAAGCGCAGCAGAGAGCAAAACAAAGGTCAATAGGGCCGGGAGAGGTTCTTTACCTCAAGGCGGGCTCCGGGGACTCCTTGGTGGCGGCGGTGACGCGACGACGGCTCGGGTCGACGGTGGCGGCTGCACGGAGGATGGCGGGTGAGCGCGGGCAGAGAGAAATAGGGAGGGGAAGGGGAAATTGGAGCGCGTTCCGGGTTGCGGACGTCGGGGCGAAGCTCACCGTGGCAATGGACACGGCGGAGCTCCAACGGCGGCCGGAAAACGAGCTCGGAACGGCGGGGTTTACGGCGGCGGCGCTCTGGCGTGCGCGCAGCGAGGGAGAGGTGGAAGAGAGAGGCCTGTTGGTGCGCAAATGAGGGAGGGGGAGAGGGCGAGTGGGGTTCGGGACTCAAGTGGCCGAGGCGAGGCAGGCGCGAGCTCCACGCGCGACGTGGGCGCGGAGTCCGCGGCACGCGCGGCGGCGGTTACGCGGAGACGACGGGGCTGACAGAGGGGGCCCACGGGCAGAGAGAGAGCGAGGGAGCGGGCGCACGCGGGGAACGGTTGCGCCGACAGGCGGGGCCCGCGGGCAGAGAGAGAGCGAGGCGGGCGCGGAGACGGCGGCCGCGCTGACAGGCCGGGCCCGCGGCGCAGAGAGAGAGGGGGGGAGGGCGCGCGCGCGCGGGATGGGCCTGCTGGGCCGAAAGGCCGAGGGGGCGGGGGAAAACGGGCTTCTTTTCCTTTTTCTTTTATTCTGGTTTTTGTTTTCTCTTTTCTTTTTATTTTCTCTTTTTGATTCAAATTCAAATGAGCCACAAATTCAAATTAGACTTTTTGAGAATTATGCACCAAACAGAAGTGAAATCTAGGGTTCAACATGATGCAACAGTTCACACTCCCTTAGGGTTTAACCTATCACACTATTATTACAAATAAAATAAGTACTTTTCTCCTATAGAAATGAGAAAGAAAAGATTGGGGGAGGATGAGAAAAAGGAAGTAACACCTGAATTTGTGAATATGAGCAAAGAAATTTTATACCCCCAAATTCAGGGTGTTACAAACCTATCCCCCTTAAAAGAATCTCGCCCCGAGATTCAGGGTTGGTCAGCAAAGAGTTCAGGGTATTTGGCCTTCAGATCATCTTCTCGTTCCCAGGTTGCTTCTTCCTCGGAGTGGTGACCCCATCTGACTTTGCACATTCTGATGGTATTCCTCCGGGTGACTCTGTCTGCAAACTCCAGAATCTGCGTTGGCTTCTCTATGTATGTCAGATCCTCCTGGACTTCCAAACCCTCCACTGGCAACTGTTCTTCTGGTACTCGCAGACACTTCTTCAATTGCGACACGTGGAACACATTGTGCACTGCCGACAAACTTTCTGGTAGGTTGAGTTGGTAAGCCACTTCTCCACGCTTTGCTTGAATCTGATATGGTCCAACGTACCGGGGTGCTAACTTGCCTTTAACTCCGAACCTTCTGACTCCCCTGATAGGTGACACCTTCAGATAGACGAAATCCCCCACTTCGAAACTCAGTTCTCTTCTCCTTCGGTCTGCATAGCTTCGCTGTCTTGACTGGGCTATCTTCAGGTTCTCCCGAACCATTTTGATATTCTCTTCGGCTTCAAGCAGGATGTCGGGGCCAAACACCTGTCTCTCTCCAGGCTAGTCCCAATGCAGCGGAGTCCTACAACTCCGCCCATAGAGTGCCTGAAACGGTGACATCTTCAAGCTGGCCTGGTAACTATTGTTATAGGAGAATTCTGCATAAGGTAACCTTTTGTCCCATCCTGACTTGTCTTGCAACGCGCAGGCTCTCAGCATATCTTCTAGGATCTGATTAGTTCTTTCAGTCTGACCGTCTGTCTGTGGATGATAAGCCGAGCTGAAGTTCAAATGGGTGCCCAAAGCTTCTTGTAGCTGCTGCCAAAATGAGAGGTGAACTGCGTTCCTCGATCTGACACTATCTTCTTCGGCACACCATGAAGGCAAACTATCCGCGACATGTATAACTCAGCTAACGTTGCTCCGGTGTATGTGGTCTTCACAGGTATGAAATGGGCCACCTTTGTTAAGCGGTCCACAACCACCCAGATGGAATCATAACCGGCCCGGGTACGAGGTAGGCCAACTATAAAATCCATTCCGATCTCATCCCACTTCCACTGAGGAATCCGCAATGGCTGCAACAATCCAGCGGGCCTTTGATGCTCTGCTTTGGTTCTCTGACAGCTATCACAGATGGCGACATATTCTGCGATTTCTCTTTTCATGCCATACCACCAAAACCTCCTTTTTAGATCCTGGTACATCTTTTCACTTCCCGGGTGTATGGAGTAGGCTGTCTCATGAGCTTCCTTTAGGATCAGCTCCCGAATAGGTTTGAGGTCGGGGACACACAATCGGTCCTTGAACCATATTACTCCCTCTTCATCCTCTCGAAAGTCTTTGCCTCTTCCTTCTAAGATCAGCTGCCGGATCTTGTTGATGCTTTCATCCTCCTTCTGCCCTTCTTTGATCTCCCGCTCTAGGGTGGGCTCTAATTCCACTGTTACTCCTTGCGTACTGTTCAGGAAACCGAGACTCAGTCTGTCGAACTCCTTGGCTAACTCATATGGCATTGGGTACGTGGCCATCATATTGACTTGACTCTTCCTGCTCAGAGCATCTGCAACCACATTGGCTTTGCCTGGATGGTAATGTATCTCCAACTCATAGTCCTTGATCAATTCCAACCATCTTCGCTGTCTCATGTTTAACTCTGACTGGGTGAATATGTACTTCAGACTTTTATGATCTGTGTAAATGTCGCACTTCTGCCCATACAGGTAAAGTCTCCAGGTCTTCAAAGCATGAACTACTGCTGCCAACTCCAGGTCATGTGTGGGATAATTTTTCTCATGGATCTTCAGCTGTCGAGATGAATATGCTACAACTCTTCCTTCTTGCATTAGCACACATCCCAATCCGGTGTAAGAAGCATCGCAATACACTGAGAATGGCTTGTGAACATCAGGCAGGACTAACACCGGAGCTGTAGTCAACCTATTTTTCAGTTCTTCAAATGCTTCCTGACACTTTTGGGTCCACTTAAACTCAACTTTCTTCGCTAGTAACGCTGTCATTGGTCTAGCGATCTTTGAGAAGCCTTCGATGAAACGCCTGTAATACCCAGCCATTCCAATGAAGCTCTTGATCCCACGAACATCCTTTGGTGCTTTCCAGTTCAGGATATCTGCCACTCTCTTTGGATCCACTGCCAACCCATCTTGATTTATGATGTGACCCAGAAACAAGACTTCATGAATCCAGAACTCGCATTTACTCAGCTTGGCATACAGCTGATGCTCTCGAAGTCTTTGCAATACCATCTTCAAATGCTCTACATGATCTTCCTCACTTTGAGAGTATATAAGAATATCATCGATAAACACTACCACAAACTTGTCCGGATAATCCATGAACACACTGTTCATCAGGTACATAAAGAAAGCTGGCGCATTTGTCAAACCAAAGGACATAACTGTGAATTCATATAACCCGTACTTGGTGATGAATGCCGTCTTCGGTATGTCCGAGGGTCGGATTCTGAGTTGATGGTAACCTGATCTCAGATCTATCTTCGAGAATACGCTGGCACCTCTAAGCTGGTCGAACAAATCTTCTATCCTTGGCAGGGGGTACTTGTTCTTGACAGTGACTTCATTCAAGGCTCTGTAGTCTATGCACATCCTTTTGGTACCATCTTTCTTCTCTACAAACAACACCGGAGCGGCCCAAGGCGAGGTACTTGGTCTGATGTAACCCTTCTCTAACATCTCATCTATCTGCTTCTTGAGTTCCACCAATTCTGGTCTAGACACTCGGTAGGCTCTTTTGGAAATGGGGGCGGTACCAGGGATAAGCTCTATGGCAAATTCGACTTTTCTCTCGGGTGGCATGCCCGTTAGCTCCTCGGGAAATACGTCCGGAAAGTCCGACACAACCTTGATAGCCTCAAGCGGGTTGGGCTCCTTACTATCAACTGAAATCTGGTGACAGACACCCTCCGCTGATTTAGGCATCCTTAGCTCGGCCACTACCTCTTCTCCTGACGGGGACTTCAATGTTACGGTCCTCTTGTCGCAGCTAACATTCGCTTCATACCTCATTAACCAATCCATCCCTAGAATGACATCTATCCCAGGGGTGTCTATTACTATTAAGTCACTGGGGAATCCTATCCCCCTTATTTCCACCCTTATATTTGAGCATATTTTATCTGTTTGCACCTTGCCACCAACTGAATTAATTCTCATGGGCGGCATCATTGCCTCTACTGAGATGTTATGCAATTCTACCCAGGTTGCAGTGACAAATGAATGAGTTGCACCAGTATCAAATAGCACTTTCGTGGGATGAGATTCGACTGAGAACATACCTACTGCCACATCTGGTGCATCCTGGATCGCTTCGGCCTCCAAGTGGTTCACCTTTCCACGGTTGTACGCTTGGTTACGATTGCCTGCCGTCGGCTGCAGTACACCCTGCCTTGTTGGAGCATTGGGGTTGGTCTGCTGCTGCGCCGCCTTCTTCGGGCACTGCATCGCCCAGTGGCCTTGTTCTCCACAGTGGAAACATCCTCTGCCTCCTCCTTGTGCTGGGGCTGCTTGGTTGCTCTGGTTTGCTGCTGGGGCAGGAAGGCGAGGTGCCTGGTTGTTCTGCTTCTGATACTGATTACCTCCCTGCTGGCTGTGCTGACGATACTGCTGCTGCTGCTGTTGATACTGCCTCTGAAACTGCTGCTGATGCGGACGCTGATTCTGATTCTGATATCCCCGTGGGTGACCAGGCCTGCCTTGCTGAGATGAACTGCCTGAGAAACGTGGACGGCTGATGCTTCCGGACTGGGGTCCACTCATCTTGCGCTTCCGATCTTCCATATCCTTACGCTTCTTCTCAGTCATAACTGCCCTATCGATCAGGTGCTGGAAGGTGGGGAAGGTGTGGTTCATCAGCTGGTAATGCAGGGGATCCACCAAACCCCTCATGAACCTGTACTGCCTTTTAGCATCAGTGTTGACATCCTCAGGTGCATACCGAGATAGCTGCAGAAACTTGTCTCTGTATTCACTAACAGACAGGGGTCCCTGCTTCAGAGCCAGAAACTCCTCCTTCTTCACGATCATCAGTCCCTCTGGCACATGGTACCTGCGGAAACTCTCGCTGAATTCTTCCCAGGTGATGGCTTCGGGGTCAGCATGTGTGGCGAGGTAGGACTCCCACCAGGACTGGGCTGCTCCCCTTAGCTGACGGGGACCATACAGAACCTTCTCCCTGTCGTTACATTGAGCGGTGCGCAGTTCCCTTTCCACTGCGCGCAGCCAGTCTTCTGCATCCATGGTGTCAGCAGAATGGGCGAAGGTAGGAGGGTGCCCTCTCATGAACTCACCACGCTTATCTCGTGGCATCTGGGGCATCTGCACTTGCAACTGGGGTTGGGGTTGCTGTTGAGCCTGCTGCATGGCTGCCAGAGTCTGCCCAATGGCCTGCACTGCCTGAGTCTGCATCAAGAACATCTGCTCCACTGTCATCGGGGGTGGCGGGGGAGGCTGCCTCTGTTGTTCCTCCTGCTGGTCATGCTGCTCTTGCTGAGCACGCCTGTTGCATCGGCGCCTGTTGTCAGACATCTGTGGAAGACATTCATACATCAGCATTGATCTTACAACCCTCCAGCATAAGAAAAGAGAATACAGAATTCTTCATGACACTGAGTGAACAAAGAGCTTCACTGATCCTCATTACGATTCAACACAGCTTCTCAGATAAGAAGGAAAGTAGAAGTAAATGGCTTCTCAACTAAATAACTCACTTCACTAACATTATAGCTAGGCCAAACTGTAGGGGAAACCCACATGTTGGCTACAGTCATTACAAAGATTCAAATCCAGCACAAGTTCATCATAACAAGCATGCAAGCAACTGATACGCAAACTAAGCTAATTGGAAACAACTGATAAGCAAACTAAACTAACTATTTAAGACTGAGACATCTGACTTAAGAATTATTACAAACTTCGACGCTAACGATCTAAGGATCCAGATCTATCCTGGTCTTACAGGCAGGGGAACCATAAGTGTGGTGACCACGTGGCGGCGAGCGGTATGGGTGCTGAGTCCGAACAAGAGCGGGAGAACCACCCTCCTGGTGATGGCGCTCTGCCAGCTCAGCACGCAACTCCGCAATCTCCGTTCGAGCCCTGCTCAGCTCGTCCAGAGAGTGATCCAGCTCAGTGTTAAGCACTGCGACTAGGTTGACTGTGCTGCTCAACCTAGGGTTAGCCTCACCAACAGGTGAGACAACCACACTCTCTGTGCTGCCAGTAGGGCGGCGGGGGTAGTACCGAAGGTTAAGACCGTCGGCCACCCCACCGAACAAAGAACAGTACTGGGAGAGTGCACGTCGTGCTGCATCCTGCATAGCCGCCTCTGCAGTGTCCCTCTCGGAGATGGAATAGTGCTCCGAAACGGCCTCCGCACCCTGGAGGTCATCCTCCGGACGGCGAACTAGGCAGGTAGCCTCCCAGCGGTCCGGGTACCTCCCGCGACTGTGCTGGTAGACTACACAACGATACTCGATCGACCAGGTGTGCCGGTCAAAAGCCTGGCGCAGCAAGGTGTCGAGTGCGTCGTGGAAGTGACAACCGCGGGCGGCGTCACGGGTGATGGGTCGGGCGACCCATCCTTCCGCCTCCTGCGGCTCAGAAGACTCCGTGCTATGGTCTGAGTCGTCGTCGTCGGGGTCTCCTCCAGTAGCTCCTCCAACAGCCGGGGCGTCCCGCGGTGGTGCAGGGGGCGCCTCCAACTGGGCAACAGAGGAACGGGGCCTCACGGACTCCACCTCTTGCTGGGGTGGGGAGGTAGAGCCCTGCTGCTCTCTGTGCTGGCGCCGGCGTTCCTGCTCCTCACGCAGGCGGTGGTGCAGTCTCTCCAGGTGACTCGACTGACCGGACACGGTGCGGTGCAGAGGACGCTCCGCAAGTCGAGACGGCAGGAAAGGAATCACCGACTTACGTGCAGTGTGTCTAAGACGAGCCATCTACAAAAGACACCGTAAGCATAAGAGTAAGAGCAGAACTAATATGACAAGTGAATAAACCATAGATAGAATAAGATAAAAATTTTAACAAGGTGTAATATAGTATATATATATGTAGTAAAACATAGGGTTGGTCGAGGTGACCGACTTTTGAAGTAACATCAGAGGTCAAGGTGAGGGGGAAGGTCAATAGTCCTTAGTACGACCAGTGCTACTCTAGCTCAGCGGTCCTACAGTCAGCACGGCTTTGATACCACTTATGTCACACCCGGTTTTGGAAGGCAAACCAGGTGCGAACTATGTACGTGCCAGGATCAGAACTCACGTACACAGTGATTACATAAATGAACATCAATGCACATTGCTCGAATAATAACTTAAAAGAGTATTAACTTATTACATCACAGAGTCATAGACATCCACATAGTCATCAACTTAACAGTTAAATCAAAGTGCTAGCGAAACGCAGTAAAGATAAGGCCTTCACAGGCAGCTGACTGGGGGTTGCCGCCAACCCACACCTAGAATTCGTCGTAGTCTTGGAACTCCTGGAAGTCTCCTTCCACGGCTTCGCCTTCTCCCGAGCAGTGGTTACAATGCGGACAACCTGGTGTTTTGTGGTAAAGCAAGGATGAGTACACATCAACGTACTCAGCAAATGTCCCGTTTGGCTGAGGTGGACTAGCTTTATGTGGGGTTAAGCTCAAGCAGTTGCTTTTAGTTGGTCAGGTATTTATCATTAGTAGAAGCCAGATTTTAGCATTAATCAACCCATGAACCGTTTCCTCATCGAGGAACAACATCATCATATTCGAACCAAAACCATAACATAATCCTTGTATCTCGAACCATCTGTATCTCTAATCAAAGAGGATCCCAAGGCTGCTCTTAACCGTGAGCACGGCTGATATATCAGTTTCACTACCCTCTGCAGAGGTCGCACACTTTACCCATGAGCCATGATTCCCTTTCTGCCCGGGGAGAGCTAATCCCCATTGACCACTACCTAGGTGGTCCGGCAGGGTATCACTACGTAGCTTTTACAAAGATTCCCTAGAGATCATAGCTGCCCGTTAGGTTTCTCCAGTTTGATAAACACAGTACTCCTCCCCGCAGGAGAGTGACTAACAAAAGCAAAACGAAAGAACCTCGGCACTCAGCCTCGGCAGAGCAAGCACTGTGCCTGGACCCCATTGACGGCACGACGGCGAAGCAACTACACCTCTAGTTCCTCTAGTTAATTAGCTAAGGGCGCCCCATTTCACCCTCATGGTTGCACTGTTATCCCGGGTGGTCTCTCAACGAACAGGTCCTTACGGAGAGGTACTCAGGAAACAGCCTGAGCCCCCTAAAGTATCACAAGAACATCATCGGGATAACATCATCGTATCAAAATATTCACATCATGTTCATTGATTAAAGTAAAGCAATAGCATAATGCTAACCATGATAACCCAAAAGGTAAACAAGGATAAGGTAAATAGAAAGCTAGTCAATCCTTAGGTTTCAATTAAGTAATGCGGGGTGGTAAGTTATAAATGAATAGGACATAATGGGTCAGAGGACACTTGCCTTCACCAAACTGCTGATCAGGGACTTCCTCTGCAACTTCCTCGGGAAACACAGACTGCTCGTTGTCTACGTAAAGTAATCATTCACACTATGCACTTGGGAAATAACAAGCAAAAACAATATACCAAACATATGCAGCAGAGAGAGATCACAAGTTCATAATAGAAAAGGGATAGGCACTCTGGTATTCTCTAGGTCTGGGGTAGAGGACTATACAAAGTGATTCATTATCCACTAATCAGGTTTAAGTCAGTGGTGGGGGTTAAATCATTACATAGTGTTAAGTCCATAAACTTAAGTGCTCCGACTTTTATTAAAGTCTACTATCTTTTATTTATCTCAAATAGGTTTCCCATAACATTAATTTTACCCTAATGATCAACTATTAATTGGGACATAGAAACAGCAGGGAAACATTGCATAAACAGATAGATAATAATATTATGAACATTTTGCAATTTGAAGCACCTAATTTGGAGTTCATATGGCAAAGTTATGAATTTTACAAGTTTAGGGGTTAAAAATATATCCTAAGGACCTATTTTGAATTAAATAAAAGGCCCGAGGACCTAACTGCGAGAAACCAGGGACGGCGGGTTCAATTTCCAGAAAACAGAGGGGTTCTTTAAGAAAACGCGCGGGCGAAGGGGTATCGGGCTCCTACAGCCGTTGGATCTCAAACGGACGGCCAAGATTAGATCCTGCGAGCGGGCGCGCGGGCGCGCGGCGGCCTGGGCGGCTGACAGGCGGGGCCGGGCGGGCAGCGCGGGCGCGGGCGACCGACAGGCGGGACCGGACGGGCAGAGCGAGCGCGGGCGACTGACAGGCGGGGCCGGACGAGCAGCGCGGGGCGCATGCGGGCTGACAGGCGGGGCCCAATTGGCAGGGGGGGCGGGGCGCGGGGGAAACGGCTCTGGGCCGTCGGATCTTGGGCGGACGGCTGAGGTTGGGTTCGGGCTATTTGAAATAGGACCGTCCGATCTAAGATGGACGGCGGGGATGGAGCGGCTGGCTTCTGTCTCCTTCCCCAGCCAGCTGAGGTGGCGGCGCCCGTCCCCGCGGCGGAGGTGCTCGCCGAAGACGAGGGGCGCGGGGGCCCTGCGGGTCCCCGAGGCGACCTGAGTGGCCGGAAAGGTTGGGAAGGGCACGGGGAATCCTTTGGTGGGGTTTGGGTCGGGGCAGGGGCACCGGAGGGGGGCGATTCACGGCGGAGCGGCTCGGCGGCAGCGTTGAACAACTCCGGCGAGGAATTAAGCGCAGCAGAGAGCGAAACAAAGGTCAATAGGGCCGGGAGAGGTTCTTTACCTCAAGGCGGGCTCCGGGGACTCCTCGGTGGCGGCGGTGACGCGACGGCGGCCCGGGTCGACGGTGGCGGCTGCACGGAGGACGGCGGGTGAGCGCGGGCAGAGAGAAATAGGGAGGGGAAGGGGAAATTGGAGCGCGTTCCGGGTTGCGGACGTCGGGGCGAAGCTCACCGTGGCAATGGACACGGCGGAGCTCCAACGGCGGCCGGAAAACGAGCTCGGAACGGCGGGGTTTACGGCGGCGGCGCTCTGGCGTGCGCGCAGCGAGGGAGAGGTGGAAGAGAGAGGCCTGTTGGTGCGCAAATGAGGGAGGGGGAGAGGGCGAGTGGGGTTTGGGACTCAAGTGGCCGAGGCGAGGCAGGCGCGAGCTCCACGCGCGACGTGGGCGTGGAGTCCGCGGCACGCGCGACGGCGGTTACGCGGAGACGACGGGGCTGACAGAGGGGGCCCACGGGCAGAGAGAGAGCGAGGGAGCGGGCGCACGCGGGGAACGGTTGCGCCGACAGGCGGGGCCCGCGGGCAGAGAGAGAGCGAGGCGGGCGCGGAGACGGCGGCCGCGCTGACAGGCCGGGCCCGCGGCGCAGAGAGAGAGGGGGGGAGGGCGCGCGCGCGGGGGATGGGCCTGCTGGGCCGAAAGGCCGAGGGGGCGGGGGGAAACGGGCTTCTTTTCCTTTTTCTTTTATTCTGGTTTTTGTTTTCTCTTTTCTTTTTATTTTCTCTTTTTGATTCAAATTCAAATGAGCCACAAATTCAAATTAGACTTTTTGAGAATTATGCACCAAACAGAAGTGAAATCTAGGGTTCAACATGATGCAACAGTTCACACTCCCTTAGGGTTTAACCTATCACACTATTATTACAAATAAAATAAGTACTTTTCTCCTATAGAAATGAGAAAGAAAAGATTGGGGGAGGATGAGAAAAAGGAAGTAACACCTGAATTTGTGAATATGAGCAAAGAAATTTTATACCCCCAAATTCAGGGTGTTACAATTATCTAACTCCTCCATGGTGAAGCGATGACTCCTCTCTAGGATGGTCAACGAGTTGCTAGAGTCGCGATACAGTCTGTCAAGATTGTCACGAGACGCAGCAAGGACACGTTTTTCTTCCTGCAAACAAAAATCAACTCCTTCAAACATCAAACAAGCAATAGGAACATAGCAATGCAAGGCACAGTTTCATAAGTCACCTTTTCAGAATCAAGCTGAGCGCGAAGGGAAGAGCTCAGTGCATTGGCGTCATCTAGGGCACCAGAGACCTGGGCTAGTTCAGTCTGGCTTTGAGAATACTTTTCTTCAAAATCAGAGCACCGCTGGACCAGCTCAGCCTGATCTCGAGAATGTTTTTCTTCAAGAGTGGAAATTTGCCGAGTCATATCTAGCAGGAGACAATCAAACAAAAAGGGTCAGAGTGTAAGGCAGTTCAATAATGAAGACAAAGAGAAGTAAAAAAGCACTAACCAACATTGGTTGCCTCCAAGTCAGAGACACGATGTTGAAGTAACACCGGATTCCAACGTGCAAGAGACAAAGCTCCTTCTGGAACAGAAGCACCCTACAACCTCAGCTGGCTAGCCATCCTGTCCACCAAAGCCTGATAAGGAGAACAGATGAGTGTAATGACAGCAGTTCATACGGTGCAAAAGTCAGGACAGAATATATCACAGTACCTAGAGATTG
Organism: Zea luxurians; assembly: GCA_029449295.1. Classification (NCBI taxonomy): domain Eukaryota; kingdom Viridiplantae; phylum Streptophyta; class Magnoliopsida; order Poales; family Poaceae; genus Zea; species Zea luxurians. The sequence continues at coordinate 167,841,594 of JAOPSE010000002.1, forward strand.
GAGAAGAACGAAGGGACTCCCAAATCGTGAGAAATCGATTGATGACCGGGCGTAAGGTCGCCACCTGAAGCAGCTTGCAACAAACCAGCAGGAACCAACTCAGTGCCATCAACAGAGCTCAAAACTTGGCCAGCAGGGACGCTGCCCTCTAAAGCGACTCCCTGGTCCAAAGCTTGGGCTACCACCATGCAGCCGGAGTGTGGAGGCGATCCCGCATGAACGTCCATGGAAGTACAAGAGGGAGACCCCGCGCGGACACCCTCGGGGGCTGGGTCATAGTTTGCGCTACCCACGTGAGCCGGATCATCTCCGGCAGTACCCTCGGGGGCTGGGCAGTGGCTTGCACTTCCCACCCGAGCCGAGTCACCCTCGGCAACACCCTCGGGGGCTGGGTAAGCGTCAACACCATCCTTAAGGGCTAGGTTCTCTGCAGTAGCCGCCTCTAAGGCTGAAAGCCCCTCAGTTACTTCCATGGGACCAAGATGATCCAAGTCAGCCTCCTGATCCTCAAGACCGCGCTCTAAGGTCGATGAGGCGCGGGATGACCTCAACCCAGCATCGAGCACATCAGCACAAACCTCCATCACACCATCATCCGCTGGCTCTGATAAAAGGTCCTCTGGAACCATATCCTCTAGAGTCTGATCAAAGTTTGCCAGAGATAACTCCTGTAAACCAACGAGAGCTGACAGAGCAGGAGAAGGAACCCCACTACTTTCCCCACTGACAATATACTGTCGACTGTTCTTCCGAGTCAGAGGGACCTCATCTTCTTCCTCCATGTCGTTTTCATCAGCAACATAGGCAACACACCCATTGGGATCAGCATTGGATGGAGCACACCCATTGGGATCAGCAGCAGATGGAGCACCCCCATTGGGGTCAGCGTCAGTAAATTCAGGCACAGGCACCTCCTCAGCAGTAGGAACCGAAGGACTAGCGCCCTGACCCAAACTAGATACTTGCCGAAGACGTCTCTTTTTCTTTTTCTGCTCATCAGCAGAAGGATCAAGTTGATTGGCTCGGCTAGGGCGTCTCGGGCGAGCACTGGCAGGCTTCTGAATATCCAAAGTCGTACTAGCTTCTGGGAGAGGCGCCACCACCAATGTCCCGGCAGGAGCAGCATCGGGAGAGTCCTCAGCCAGCAAATCAAGCATAGCACTTATTTCTACGTCACTAGGATCCAAAGGCACCTCAAAGTGGACTTGCCGTTCGTCATCAGGAATTTCCTCGAGCGAGGCAACCAAAGTGTTAACTTCTTCGGCAGAGGGTCGCACTCTAAGGCCCAAACCGCCATCAGCGACAGGTGGATTCGACACAAAAAGAGTGAAGGCCTTGGGAGGAGGCAGGTTCCATGCTGAGTATGCCACTGGGGCACCAATATTTGATACCTTGCCTCTAAGAATCATCTCAAGTCGGTTCACCAAGTCTACAGAGGGAATTTTCCTGTTGGTAACCCGAGTTGAGTCAGCTAGACCTCGGTACAGATAAGCCAGGTATGCCCTGTCCTTCAACGGCTGAATATTCTTGAAAACAAAATCAGCAACCATAGCCTCAGCAGTCAGACCCCTTTCTTTCAGCAGTCCAACTTCAGCTAGAAAGCCCCCGCCTCAGCTACCTCCTGATCTGTGGGAGACTCGGTCCAACTCGGAGTGCGAACATCCGGCTGTCTTCCCGACCGTGGGAGGAGAGAATTTCCATGGTTCTCAACAATAAACCATTCCAAGCGCCATCCCTTGATACTGTCTTTGAGAGGGATTTCAAGATACTCAGTCTTCCTCCCACGGCGCATCTCCAAACTAGCACCCCCAACCAGCTGATGCTGACCCCAGCCATTCCAGGGCGACAGTGATACAAGTACTTCCACAACCCAAAGTGTGGCAGCACACCAAGAAAAGCTTCGCACAAATGAATGTAAATAGAAATTTGCAGAATAGAATTGGGATTCAGGTGGGTCAAGTTAAGATGATAAAAATCAAGGAGGCCGCGGAAAAAGGGAGAAATGGGGAGAGCGAGACCGCGGAGAAGAAAAGGAACGTAAATCATGGATTCATGGGTATCCTCTGTCGGGACAGTGACCCCATGACAAATCCGCCAAGAACAAAGCTCCCTCGGGGGAAGGACCCCGATGGACACGAGGTGGAGAAGGTCAGGCTCGGAGATAACAGACATATGGTTACCTGCGAAAGGCAACTGGCTGTTGGGGTCGATGGGAGGAATCACCGAAGCAGATGAACTCGAGGCCTTTCTCTTGGGCGCCATCTCAAGTCTACTGGCGAACAGAGCGAGAGCCGAATTGCAGAGAGGATCTGGAGGCAGGAAAGCAAGAACTAGGGCACGGAAAGCAGAGGCGGCCGAAAGCGCAGTATATGCGGGATATTCCTGAGTCAGATACCGTCTCCAAAAGCACCCAGTCAGCACCCGGCGGTTACTTCTAAAACACCGGTGTGCCACGTCGTCACCCGGCGGCTACTTCTAAAACCCCGGTGTGCCACATCGTCACTCGGCTATTATCCTCAAAGTGGCCGACACGACCCGTTTTAACTCGGCTGTCGTTTCTAAGACGCTGACATTATCACCAGTCGCTCGGCAGCTATCTCTAAAGCGTCGACGATGTCTTCAGTCGCTCGGCAGCTATCTCTAAAGCGCCGACGATGTCCTCAGTCGCTCGGCGGTTACCTCTAAAGCGCCGATGATGTCTTCAGTCGCTCGGCAGCTATCTCTAAAGCGCCGACGATGTCCAAAGTCGCTCGGCGGTTACCTCTAAAGCGTCGACGTTGTCTTCAGTCGCTCGGCAGCTATCTCTAAAGCACCAACGATGTCTTCAGTCGCTCGGTAGCTATCTCTAAAGCGCCGACGATGTCCTCAGTCGCTCAGCGATTACCTCTAAAGCGCCGACGATGTCTTCAGTCGCTCGGTAGCTATCTCTAAAGCGCTGACGATGTCCTTAGTCACTCGACGGTTATCTCTAAAAAACGCTGGCGTTGTCACAGGTCACTCGGCTGTCACATCTAAGAGCGCCGACGTGGTCAACAGTTATTCCGATTTTGACATGGTCTCGTCATCACTCGGACTCTATTTCAAACGCGCAAATATCGACAATAATAGCTCGGCCATCACCCCTGAAGCAGCGATATGACGCCCGAGTTATTTAATTACTATTCCAAATGAATCAACTTCACAAATAAGAGATCGATTTACTTCGAAGCAGAGTAACTGGCACAGGAGGAGACAAAGTCATTCTTCATTAAGGGAAGTAATAATACTTACAAATCAACTCATTATGAGTTGATATTTCCCTATTGCTACTACTATACTACATTCTACTACTACACTACATTTCTACCACTACTATACTACATTCTACTACTAACTACTACTACATTATTTCACTATACTACTTCTAATCTATACTAATATCTAAGAACCAGTGGCATCTAGCCACTGGCCCTGTTGCTGCCCTTGCTGCTGCTACCACCGCTGCCGCCCCTGCTGCTGCCGTTGCCGCCCCTGCTGCCGCCGTCGCCGCCGTCACCGTCGTCGTCGCCGTCGTCGCCTCCGTCGTCGTCGTCGTCGTCGTCGCCGCCTTCGCCACCGCCGCCACCGTCCTCCTCGGACGAGTCCTCCTCGTCCGAGGAGTACTCCGACTCATCCGAGCCCGCGAGCCCGGAGCGCTCGACGACCCGGATGTAAGTCCAGACCTCCGCGGTGATCCCCTGAGAGTCGTCCGAGTCATCGGACGACGCTGGGGGAGGGACGGGAGCTGGAGACCCCTCGGACTCAGAGGAGAACTCCTCCTCTGAGTATTCCGAGTCGCCAAAGTCCTCGGACGGAGGAGTCGGCTCGCGCTTGCGTTTCTTGCCCATGGTGGAAATGCAAGGAGAGGAAGAAAGCAAGCAGTGGAGAACAGCAAGAGATGTGAAAAAACCAGAGAGGCAAAGGCACTATTTATAGAAGAAGAAGGCAACCGCTCACCTCCAACCGCGGTGACTGAACAGTCGCGAAGCATTCAATACACACTTCAACCCGTCTGAAGACGCGCGGCTGACGCCGTTTCACGCAATGCAACACCCATTGGGAATCCAGTCAATCGCGCAGAAGATATGATTACACCCGCCGTCACATCACATTACTACTCAGAAGCAGCCGGCTAAAACACTCAGCGTACCAAGCCGTCCCTTACCCACACCCATTGGGGGGGACGCCCAGGAATTATCAGTATATTTTTCAAAACCGTCACATCCGTGCAGGGCATGCAATGAATACCTCAAGACAAAAATGAGATATCAGTAAGGATCAAAGGAAAGCCAAATATAGCCGGTGAAGTACAAAATATGACCGACAGAAGCGACGTGAAGACTAGCCAGGGAACGTCCATCGAATGTCCAATCAGTCGCAGAGCAAATAAATTGCACCACCTAGCGAGATATGGGCGGATCACGAACTCAGCTGCAAAAGACAAAATACATGCTGACCTCTAAAGCATAATATTGATGACATAATGCTGACCTCTAAGGCATTCGGAAAAAAGAAAGGATTATTCTCAGCAGAAGGACACGAAATGAAGACCTTCGAGAGGATTATTTTCAAAAATCCACTCAAAGCTCGGGGGCTACACCCATTGGGTGCACCTTCGGTGCACCCCATGAATCACCATTTCAAGCCAAGATAGTGCCGACTTCTAAGGCATAAGACAAGATTAAAGACAAGGCTGGCCCTCAACCAAAGTACAAGAGGAAAATAAAAATAATTTCTGACGAAGACCTTCGAGTAGATTATCTTCCAAAATCTACTCGAAGCTCAGGGGCTACACCCATCTCCGGTGCACCCAATGAAGTTCAGGGTCCTACAACATGAAATGCCGACTTCTAAGGCACAAGCATGAAACAAAGCTCTAGTTTACGAGTGATCAGCAGCAGAAGGAGACAGTAAGAAATCGTCTTTCTCCAAATTACCTGCAAGCTGGGCCTAGGATCTTTGGGCTGATTACCCCAAAATCAACCCAAAGATAGGGGCTTGTGGGGGACAGATATCCCCGGGTCCACTGGAAGGGTAAAAGACCTCACGAAAGACCCAAGGGCCCAATAAATCGTAAGGTCATTCCTTCATGGGCCTGGGGAGGGACAATCAGTAAAGCAGATCGATGTAAGGCCGGATCGGTGCAAGCCCGGACGACCCCACAGCGTTAAGCAAGAAACCACAACAGAAGATCCGACTTTCCCGCGCTGGAGCCCCATGCAATGGAACCAGGCGAGGATAGGTCGGCAGAATCATAGGAGGATAGACTCAAATAGTTCACTATCTTTTAGGTGCACGTTGTTATCATCTCCACATGTATTGCCCCACGGTCGAATATATAAGGCCAAGAGGGCACCCCTTTAGAACGATCGATCTCACTACTCAGCCATCCACCTCAACTCTCCACGTTCTCGCTTTAGAGAACTATCTTGTAACCCATTACACAAAGCATCCTCACCAGGACGTAGGGTGTTACGCATCTCTAAGCGGCCCGAACCTATAAACACTGTCCATTGTCCCTCGTGCGTCTAGCACGAACCATTTTGCTACAGTCGGCGACACCATCCTACTCCTAAAAACACTTCGAGGGGCAACCCCGGGTGTGCGGTCGGACCCAAAACACCGACACAGCCCCCCTCCTCTATAAATACAGAGGTATACGGCCGATTTTTAATCATCAATTGAATCAATAACACTTCTATTTCACATTTATTTCCTGTACAATTAGGAGTAGTTCTAGTCTAGTTCTAGTTTAGCCTCTCAATCCCTAAATTCTCTGCTTCTCTTTGACTCTACGTCGATTAGAAGAGTCTAGGTCGGCCTGCCCGAGCCTAGCTAGACACCACCTAGGATCTCTACTCCCCGATGGGGTCCCTCCCGGGAGCGAGATCCAGGCACCGCCAGCGACCTTCCGCCGCCCCTGCGCACGCGTGGACCGTCCGGCCCTAGGGCGCGGACCGTCCGGCCATTAGACAGGGAACCCTAGTCCTGTGCCAGGTCGCGGACCGTCCGGCCTCTGGCCGTGGACCGTCCGCGCCTGACCAGAGAGTACCGCCGCTGGTTCGTGTTGAGTGTTTGACGTCCGAAAAAAAGGCGTCAACAATGCCTCCACATCCAATGTTGTTGCTTCGCTACTGAAGAAATTGAGTCATGTGTTTGCTTTGAAAGATCTCGGAGAACTTCATTATTTTCTTGACATTGAAGTAACTAAAGTTAATAATGGAATAGTGTTGACACAAGAAAAATATGTCAATTACTTGATAAAGAGGTCGAGTATGGGAAATTGTAAATAAGCAAACACACCCTTATCTCCTAGCGAGAAGCTTTGACTAGAGTTAAGATCAATTCTTGGGCCACATGATTCTACTGACTATCAAAGTATAGTAGGTGCACTCTAGTACTTGACTCTTACAAGACCAGATATATCCTTTGCCGTGAATAAAAGTGTGTCAATGTCTTCATGCATCTACCACTAAACATTGGACAACAGTAAAAAGAATCCTGAGGTTTCTGAAATCATGTTGTCGGCGTTTCGAGACCGGGGGGTCCCTGAGCCGACGAGTGAAGTGTCGCCGCGTGCCCCAGCCCAGATGGGTCGACGCGAGGCCGAGCGCGAAGGGGGGAAAGCGAGGAGGCCGGAGATGGGCGAGAGAGAGGTGGAAATCCCGCGGCCTTCGTGTTCGTCCTGCGCCCAGGTCGGGTGCGCTTGCAGTAGGGGGTTACAAGCGTCCACACGGGGGAAGGAGCGAGCGGCCTCACGCGAGCGCCCGTCTCGTCCTCGTCCCCGTGCGGCCAACCTTCTCTAAGAGGGCCCTGGTCCTTCCTTTTATAGGCGCAAGGAGAGGATCCAGGTGTACAATGGGGGTGTAGCAGAGTGCTACGTGTCTAGCGGAGGAGAGCTAGCGCCCTAAGTACACGCCATCGTGGCGGCCGGAGAGATCTTGGCGCCCGATTTGTGTGATGTCGTGGCCGTCGGAGGAGCGCTGGAGCCTGGCGGAGGGACAGCTGTCGGGGCCGTCGAGTCCTTGCTGACGTCCTCTTGCTTCCGTAAGGGGGCCGAGAGCCGCCATCGTCAGGGAGCGTGCGGGGCTCCATCATCGCCTATCTGGCGGAGCGAGCCAGATGGGACGCCGGTCTTGTTCCCCGTAGCCTGAGTCAGCTTGGAGTAGGGTAATGATGGCGCCTCTTGTTGACGTGGCCGGTCTGCGCCCTAGGTTGGGCGATGTGGGGGCTCCTCCGAGGTCGAGGTCGAGTCCGTCTTCCGTGGCCGAGGCCGAGTCCGAGCCCCTAGGTCGGGTGAGGCGGAGGCCGTTGGCTGAGGCCAGGGCGGAATTTGAGTCCTGGGGTCGGGCGAAGCGGAGTTCGTCGTCTTCCGGGGCTTAGCCCGAGTCCGAGCCCTGGGTCGGGCGGAGCGGAGTTCGCCGTCTTCCGGGGCTGAGCCCAAGTCCGGGCCCTGGGTCGGGCGGAGCGGAGTTCGCCGTCTTCCGGGGCTTAGCCCGAGTCCGAGCCCTGGGTCGGGCGGAGCGGAGTTCGCCGTCTTCCGGGGCTTAGCCCGAGTCCGAGCCCTGGGTCGGGCGGAGCGGAGTTTCCTATGGTGCGTGCGGCCGGGCCTGACTGCCTGTCAGCCTCACTCTGTCAAGTGGCACCGCAGTCGGAGCGGCGCAGGCGGCGCTGTCTTTCTGACAGACCGGTCAGTGGAGCGGCGAAGTGACGGCGGTCACTTCGGCTCTGTCAGCTGAGGGGCGCGCGTCAGGATAAAGGTGTCAGGCCACCTTTGCATTAAATGCTCCTGCGATTTGGTCAGGGTTGCTTCTTGGCGAAGACAGGGCCTCGGGCGAGCCGGGAACGTGTTCGCCGCTGGAGGGCGGCCTCGGGCGAGGCGGAGATCCTCCGGGGTCGACTGCCCTTGTCCGAGGCTAGGCTCGGGCGAGGCGCGATCGAGTCCCTCGAATGGACTGATCCCTGACTTGATCGCACCCATCAGGCCTTTGCAGCTTTGTGCTGATGGGGGTTACCAGCTGAGAATTAGGAGCCTTGAGGGTACCCCTAATTATGGTCTCCGACACATGTACAAAACTTGGGGTCAAGATTTGCAAATCTAACTCTCTTTTGGTCAGTGCATTCTCTGATGCATACTCGGAAGGGTGTTTGGATGACATGCATTCTACATATGGCTTTGTTGTTTTCTTGGGCACCAATCTGATATGATGGAGTGCACGCAAACAACCAACAGTCTTTAGATCAAGTACAGAAGTAGAGTACAAAACAATAACCAATGGAACTATTGAAATAATGTGGATACAAATATTGTTATGTGAGATTGGAATTCACTGCCCTCAAGAAGCAACATTGGTACGACGCTACCTAATTCTGTATCAGTAAGCATCACTCAATTTGTAGTCGCTTCTTTCACATGGTAAATTAAAAACCTCATACATCATCCATGGATATAAGGGACTTTTCTAAGCAAGATCTTATCTTTCTGAATTTAAAATTGGTCTGCAAGCCAAACATACTCAAAAACTCTGAGCTTCTACTCTAACGTTTACGAAGCTGAGTTGGTTTATGGATTGACAGTTCCAAACACAGCTTATACTCACTGTACAAACAGTGCCAAATAGTATCGCGTCGTCTATTTTATCCTATTTACCGGAGTCTAACAAGCCGTTCGATCGAGCAAGCCGGCTCACTCTACCAGCTCATTGAATGCGTGCTCCCGCCGCTTCCCCCACCACCTTCCTACGAGCAGTTAATAAGATAGCAGTGGTGGTACCTCACTCCACCCCGTTAAAATCACGACGCGGTGGTGAGTCCACAGTCCACACTCCCCACTCCATTTTCTACCATCACACTGACACGTTCATAGCTAGCTAGTCTTCAGCTAGTAACTTACGACAGGATAATCTCGATCTGGGAGCGAGGAGGAAGACGACGACAATGAAGATGAGCTCCGTGCCCGCGGTAGCGGCGGTGATGGTGGTGGTGGTGCTGCTGCTGCTATCTGCAGCGGCGACGACTGTGACGGGGCAGGCGCTTGTGCCGGGCGTGATGATCTTCGGCGACTCGGTGGTTGACGCCGGCAACAACAACCGGCTAGCGACGCTGGTGCGCGCCGACTTCCCGCCCTACGGCCGCGACTTCCCGGCGACGCACGCGCCCACGGGGCGCTTCTGCAACGGCAAGCTCGCCACGGACTACACCGGTAGGCGGCGTAGTAGTAGGATGGTTTATTTCAGTCGTCGTGTGGGTGGTTTTGTTTATTGTTTGGTGGACAACGATTGTATTGTACGTGTGGATGGGTGCATGCGTGGGAGTGATGATGCATTATATTGATGCATGCAGTGGAGAGCCTGGGGCTGAGCTCGTACCCGCCGGCGTACCTGAGCGAGGAGGCGCAGAGCAACAACAAGAGCCTCCTCCACGGCGCCAACTTCGCGTCCGGCGCCGCCGGCTACCTCGACGCCACCGCCGCCCTCTACGTACGTGACGTGCTGCACCGTACCTGCACGCATGCATATCCGCGCGCAGAAGCGATGTCGAACCGATGCTTCTTGCATATATTGTTGCAGGGCGCCATGTCGCTGAGCCGGCAGGCGGGGTACTTCCGGGAGTACCAGTCGCGGGTGGGCGCGTCGGCCGGCGAGCAGCGCGCCCGGGAGCTGACGTCCGGGTCCATCTACGTGGTGAGCGCCGGCACCAGCGACTACGTGCAGAACTACTACGTGAACCCGATGCTGAGCGCCGCCTACACGCCCGACCAGTTCGCCGACGCGCTCATGCAGCCCTTCACCTCCTTCGTCGAGGTACATGCAGCTGCTTGCCAATAAGCTCGTCCCAAATTTGACTGCAGTTATATGTTTTTTTTTTCTGTCTTGCTCTCTCGAAAACTCAGTAGGAGCCGATCGATCTAGCTGCACGTAGTTCATTGATGTTATGTTGCAAGGACGGCAATACCCCTAGCTACCATGCATATGCAATGCAACAAGGGCATGCAATTGCGAATCCGCAATCGAATGACGTCGCAGGGGCGTAGTGGTGGACACGATATGACAAGTCACAGGTTGCAGCGTGTAGTGTAGGGCCGTGTAGAAATGAATGCAGTGCAAATGCAAATGCAAATGCAATTGGCCTCAGTAGTAATCGTCTGCTGTGCTGCTGGGTGAACATGCATGCATGCATGCGCGTGGCGGGCGGCGTGGGTTGCCTGCCATTCACTGTGCCTGTACTGTACGTGCGTGACAGTAGCAGCAGTTGTTGTTGTGCCATCAATGGCCCTCCATGTATGTTACTGCCGTCACATGTCCTCTCTGGACTCCAAGTGGGGTACGCTGCTCAGCTGCTGTGCTTGGACCTTGAAGAGTGGTGCGCGTTTTGGTTCGAGATTTTCGTTCGTTGCTGCTGTGCATGGCGCATGTGATCCATCCATCGATCTGACGGCCGTTACAACTGGAAGTAGATCGAGACGCCGGTGTTCGGCCGTACGTTGTGTGCAAACCGCAAAGTTGCATGCTTCTTTATTTGCAACATCAGTTGGCTGGCGCCGGCCGGCCGGTACGTTCAGCTGTTTTCTCCCCAACCACTGCCGGCATGACGCATGCATGATGAGCGCACCTAGACCTAGCCTCCACGTCCACGGTGTTGTCCGGAGCGATACATAGTACACATTACACTGTAGAATAATACTACAAGGGAGACTGACCGGGAGAGTGAGTGAGTAAAAAAGAAGCACACACGGTCATTCTGGAGAAGAGCGTTATAGAGACAGACAGCTGGCATGTAGTACTTCGTATCGTAAACCCTCGTAACTGCATGTACTGCTACGACCGTCGTATTTGCTCGTGTACCGCGTAGGGATGGCAATGGGTACCCGAAACCCGAAACCCGATGGGTAAAAACCCTATTAGGGCACGGGTATGGCGGATTTTGATACCCATGGGTATTTTATTGGGTCATTTGTTATGCCCATCGGGTATGGTGGGCATGGGTATGTTCTCTATTGCCCCATACCCGCTACCCGATGGGGAACCCGCTAATATATGACACGTGGGTCCAGATTTATATGTCTCAACAATTAGATTTGAAGGCATGATTTTGTCCACAGTTTTGTAGAATCAATGCTATGTTTTGTGTGATTTGAAGGCATGATGTTGCCATTTAATGTTGAATATTGTTGAACATGTGATAAAATTATGTTGGGTTCGATACATTTGTTATGCTGGTACTTATTTTTGCAATTCAAATGATCATGTCTATCGTAATGTTAATGGGTATGGGTACCCGATGGGTACCCGCTACCCATGGTGGGTATGGGTATGGCGTAATTTTGTACCCATGATGGGTAGTGGGTATGGGTATGAGTCAACTTTTTCGTAGCTGGGTACCTTACCCACTGCCATCCCTACCGCGTCAGTTCATCACATGCATCATCCATGGAGGTCGCCGCTGTACTGTGCATGCATGTGCCCTCGCTCTACAGGAACGGGAAGGAATACCGACACGGCCTGTGTGGCCGTGGCAGTGAGTCTTAAATGGGTGTACCAGACCCAGTAAATAAGTGCGATCCGAGAGTGAGCAGTCAAGGACATGAAAAAAAAAATCTTCTTCCTGAAAACCAGCATTGAAATGCATGCATGCATGCAGGGCCTGTACAGCCTAGGCGCCCGCCGGATCGGCGTGACGTCGCTGCCGCCGATGGGGTGTCTCCCGGCGTCCGTGACCCTGTTCGGCGGCGGGAACGCGGGCTGCGTGGAGCGCCTCAACAACGACTCCCTCACCTTCAACCGGAAGCTCGGCGTGGCCGCGGACGCCGTGAAGCGCAGGCACCCCGACCTCAAGCTCGTCGTCTTCGACGTCTACCAGCCGCTCCTCGACCTCGTCCAAAACCCCACCAACGCCGGTATGGGACTCTCTCTGCTGTCGGATTCTCCTCGCTTCTATGGCATGGCATGGCGAGGGTCAGGTGGATGCATGAGAATAATAACAGTACAAGTCGTCTGTGCTCGATCGAGAATGCAGGGTTCTTCGAGTCCCGGCGGGCGTGCTGCGGCACGGGCACGATCGAGACGTCGGTGCTGTGTCACCAGGGGGCGCCGGGGACGTGCACCAACGCCACGGGCTACGTCTTCTGGGACGGCTTCCACCCCACGGACGCCGCCAACAAGGTGCTCGCCGACGCGCTCCTCCTGCAGGGCCTACAGCTCATCGCGTGAGCCACAACCACGCAACGGCCTCCCGCCGCCCTTATACGTACCTTGCTGCTTCTGTCGTTCCGTCCTGCTACTGTGTCTCGTGTGCTTGTCTGTCTGTCTGTCTGTCTGTCCATGATCTCTCGTAGCTTTGTGATGCTTGGAAAGACTTGGAAGTGCTGTAAGATTTCTGGTCTGTATAATTACATTCAGCGTCTTCCCAGCCTCTTCGCTGAATTTTGAACTTTGGAGTGATCAACGTACAGCCCGTGGCATATTTTTAGAGTATTGATACAACATTGCTCGATGGTGAAGCTAGAGGTGTTTAGCTAAAACTTTGTATCTAAATCCGCTATTAGTAAAACTTTGGATCTGTGGCTTCTGCAGTTCAACAGTTGCTACCTGCTAGTAGGTATGATACAGAATACATTTTTTAAACGAACCAAACTTTAATAAAGGAGAAGGGTCCGGACCTAGACAGAACAACAAAACAACATATGCGGTTGGACTGTGATCAACACGCTAAACGCGTCAGTTGGAATGTGACATTAACACGGCACAACACATCGCCTACAGAATATACAAACATCCTCGACAACGGAAGCCCCTCACACACGACTCATCCAAAATTATCGTTGCCGAGCTCAACTCAAGGGACAAGCAGCTCCGACTCCGCAAGGCGGGCCGCACAAGGTCAAAGAAAACACGATGACGCCTACAACCAGATCGCGGTGCACCGTCGTTGCCAAGCCTCAACACACCCCACGTGAGACAGCTTCGATTCTTCACCAACGAGCTTAAACCTCTGTCCTACCCCCGACAGATGCTCGACCCTTCGAAACAATCCAGTCCATGAAGAAGGGGGGCCATCAACTGTCATTGTTGCCGAGCCACAACCTTTGATGCAACAGTTTCGACTTCACGTTGTAAATCCCCATCATCACACGCATACTAGACATCGAGAATCGAAAGCAACCATCGAAGGCAAAGCCGAGACCGAGACAAACTTCAATGTGACGCCTTAAGGAAGGGAGTGACGTCGGGGACAACACTGTCACGAATCCGAGATGAATCAGGCTTTCGCCCAAGGAAAAAAATGCTGGGGAATACGACGCCCCCATCAGGGGTAGCGGCGCCCACGGGCATCACCGTCGCCGAGGCTCTCGTCCAAGAAGCCCCCAGCACCAACATTAGTCCAAGAGCCACCGTCATCGTTGTCCTCCATACCACGTGTGTCATACAGGCGCGTGCCAAAGCCGCACCCGGCAACCGATGGCACTGGCACACGCGTCCACCGAATCCAGCTGTCACCGGGCACCCTGCCACCGCCACCACCACCTTGCGCCATCCCGTGCCACTGGCCGACGCCTCCCCTCACAAACGTGTGACCTCTAGCACCGCCACACCAACACTGGAGCGTAGCACCACCACCAGCACAGTCCGCAGCTTCACACAGCCGCACACCAAGGCCATAAATGACCAACGTCGTTGGCCCCGACACCTGCCGAGGTCGCCGCCATCATCCGCTAGTAGACACAGGACATGTGCCTCACCATCTCGAGCGCCGCCCCTGCCCTGAGGCCACCGGATCTAGATGGCAGGCCCTAAAACTGGTGCCCCTGTAGACATCGCTACCACCATCTTGACCACAACCGCGAGCACCACCCTGGGTCGTCGCCAAGGCCACCGCCCGAACGCCACGGGCCGGCCAGCCAAAGGAGGTTGCCACCGCGACCACATCAGCAGTCAAGACCGTGAGGGGAGGGGTGGCAAAGAAGAGCGTGCCACCCATAGCGTCTGCACAAGCTCCCACCAGTCATCGCCAACGCAACCGCCATAGGCTGCCAACGCACCTACTTCCAGCTGCCGAGGTAGATCTGGTTGCCAGGGGTCCAGATCTGGCCTCCTGGGCATCGGATTCGTCCGCGCGGGCCGCAGGTCAGCAACCCCAGGTTGAGCTGCTGTCACCATCAAGAAAGGAGGAGGAGAACACATGGGGAAAAAAGAAAGAGGCCCCACCGCCGTCCCCTTGTCACACCCGACTTTAAGGAACAAAGTCAGGTGCATCTCATACATGCGCCAAGAAGACAACATATATAATAACAGAGTGTATAGAGATAAATGTCATAAAACATCAGAGTATTTATTACATAGCGGAAGACTTATTACAAAATAAAATAATAAATATAAAACGAACTAAGGATCGTTGGCGCCAATGTCAACTGAGGAACGCCACCTAGATCAGATCATACTCCTCGCCTTGTGGCTCCTCCTGAACCACCTGTTCTTCTACTGTGGGGGAGTGTGAGACAGCAAGAGTGAGCTCACACATGATCATAGCTCAACAAGTTGTGGGGAACCAGTGGACATGAACTCACAAAGGTGGGAGTTCATGTGATGTGTAAGGCTAATCAATGATAGGGGTTAAAGCCGAGCGTTGCTTTTAAATAGTTGGTCAAACTTTTATTAGCAGTTACTAAGTGTAAGTAAATACCAAACCATAAGTAAAGTAACAGAACAAAATTAATAATAAACCCATGCAATGCAAATGACAAAATTGAATTTAAGTTCCATAATTTAAACATCAGAGAGTCCTGAGCTGCTCATGACCGTGAGCTCGGCTAGTATACCAGTTTTACACTCTGCAGAGGTTGTACCCTTTACCCACAAGTCATGTTACCCATCTGCCAAGGGGTCGCGAATCCCATACACCTCTACCTAGGAAGCGCGGCAGGGCAACACTACGAGGCCTTTACAAAGTTCCACTAGCTTCCGAAAACCCGCTACAGTTTATGGGAAGAGCACTTGCAAGAATCCCCCGTCTGACCGCCATCGCAGCAAAATCAACCCGAGAACCTCCTTGCATGCAACTCCCCTACTGCCCTTGCCCCTTTCGGGTAAGGTAGTCTTCCACTAGCTTTCCTAATTAGTCAGCCAAGGACGTCCCATTAGACCCTTGTGGTGGCACGTGTTACTCAAGTTAAGCTCTATGTTCCAATTAACATTAATGATCTCAACATGAACATAAATAGAATAACAAAAAGAATTGGAACATAGATGTAATAAGTGATTATCCCAAAACCATGTAAAGCAATAGCAAACTACCCAAGTGATTCAGGGTAAACAATGTAATGAGATAAACAATCTAGGGTGACCTATTCGGTCCCATCAAAATTAACCTATGCATGGATAAATGATATTAAAGAACATTATTGGGTAAAAAGTGGTCAAGGGCACAACTTGCCTTCAATGAGCTCCTGCTCAGCTACTTCAACCTGCTGCTCACCAGGATCCTCGGTCACGGGCTCTTCTACTCGCCACAATACAAACAAGCACAGTGCATATAGAGAAATTAACATTACACCAAACATATAAACAAAATACACAGTAATAATCTACACATTAAAATAAAATTCTAGGAACATGAATCATAATTTTTGGAGTTATAGAATTTAAGTTATGGATTTTCAAAGATTTTATGGGTTTAAAATAGGATTAAGTATGGGATTAATTTTCTTACTGTTGTCATGACAAAACAGAGACACTAAGTGCTAGAAAATAAAATTACTAAATTTTAGAAAGTGGAATGGCTCAATTTAGACCAGAGATGAATTTTATAAGTTCTAGCAATTCTTTTTCTCTTTAAAATCTTTTTTCAGATTTTATTTACCCGTTTATTATGAACTCTGGCCGAGGCGCACTAAAGCTGAGAAAGGCAGGGGCCTAAACGCAATTTCTCTGAAGACTCAGGCTTCATCCCGCGTGGATGGCGGGTTCTATATTCTAACTCTATAAGGTCTCTTATGTAAAAATCCAGGCCGAACGGGTATCATGGGTCCTCAGTCGTCCGATCAAGCGCGAACGGACAGGATTAGATCCATAATCAGTGAACCGGTATGCGCTCCGAACCGTAGGATCTGCGATCTAGGGCGCACATTTCTCGGATCGAAGGGATACGCTACCGATGATCTCATCCGCCCAATATCCATCCCACGGTTCAAATATCTCACAACTCTCTCTCTGATCCTGGCCGTTGAATCCCAAGCCAACGACCACTAGCCCACCACTCCCCGCACAGACTCCTCTGCCCCCAACCACCGGAGCAGACCCCAGACACGGCGGCGCTCTCCGACGAGGTACGCCAGATCCAGCCCCCACGCGGTATTCCTAATATGGGGAAGTGCAAACTGAAATACAGGACCTATGTGGACTATTGAGAGAAGAGCTTACGGGATTGGAGTGGTCTGTGATGCTAGCCATGGTGGAAGGCGAGCCTGCGGCGGCGTTGAGGCCCCAGTGAGAAATTCTCGCTGTCCCGATCACCGTGATCCGATTGCGCCCACAGACGGCTACTTCGTGACCCTTACGATCCGCTGGTGTCCCGATTGGAGCCCAATTCGCGCTACAGGTGGCAGTCCGCGGTCGCGGCGAGAGAGACGAAGGTGGCGGTGCTCCCCGGATCGCGTACGGCCGGAAGGGGGTGACGGCTGGGGAAATAGAGGATGGCATGTTCCAGGGACGTGCGCGGGATGCCCCAGAGTCTCAACTTTTATCCCCTGAGCATGGAGGAGGACGGGCCGGACTCCGGCGTCTTCGCGCGGGTCGTTGCAACAACTTGCCCGCAAATTGGGGACGAGACTGCCAAGACGGTCCCACGCGCAAGTGCTAGGCGGTCCGCGCTGGTAATAGGTACACAAGTTTTATCACCCACGCTCGGCCGAAGACCGGGGCGGCTGGACGGACAAGCGCGGCGAGCGCCGGAGCTCGCGGAGATGGGATCGGGAAGATCCACAGCTCCACCCGGCTGACAGTCAGGGCCCGCGCGACAGTGAGACAAGGGCGAGGGGTATGACCGCGCCACAACTGCCAGGTGGGGCCCGCCTGTAAGCTACACTGAGAAGCGCGGGTGGAGATGGGCGGCGCGCGCGCTGGATTGACCAAGTGGGCCGAAATGGGAGTCTGCGGCCCATGCACGGTTTTATTCTTTTCTCCTTTTATTTTCTGTTTTCTTCTTTCTTTTTTTTCATTCATAATTATTTGAATCCAGATTTGAATTTGAACATAAATTTCAGCTTTGGGTTAAATTATACAAATTTAAAATCTAGTCTTGGAATAATATATTTTTAATTACTTATTTTATCCACACAATACTTATTTTCTTTTCCCTTCTAAATTCTAGAATTTCTTTCAAATCTTAAATTCCCATTTGGGTATTAATATATTTCTTTTTCACATTATTATATGTTGTCACAAAATGCACACAGAATAAAATCGAGCATGATGCATAATTTGGTAGTATATATTTTTATTAATTGTTTTTGGGCATGATGTTCACATATGATGATGCATAAAGATCAAACTCACATAAAGAGAAATTGTTTCTCTATTGGTATTATTTCTAGCAAATTACAAAGTGGGTGTTACAAATCCTACCCCCCTTAGAAATAATCTCGTCCTCGAGATTTAAGAAGATCTAGGGAACAGGTGGGGAAAATCTATGCGAAGCTCTTCTTCTCTCTCCCAAGTTGCTTCATCTTCGCCATGGTGACTCCATTGCACTTTGCACATCTTTATCACCTTATTTCTTGTAACTCGAGTCAATGTGTCAAGAATCTTGATCGGATACTCCGTGTAAGTCAAA
The DNA here is from genome assembly GCA_029449295.1 of Zea luxurians. Classification (NCBI taxonomy): domain Eukaryota; kingdom Viridiplantae; phylum Streptophyta; class Magnoliopsida; order Poales; family Poaceae; genus Zea; species Zea luxurians. The sequence continues at coordinate 167,859,438 of JAOPSE010000002.1, forward strand.
TCACCTTGAACACTGAGCTCTTCCATGGGTAACTGTTCCTCAGTGACACGGAGACACTTCTTCAGTTGAGATACATGGAACACATTATGCACATCTGATAGAGTAGCAGGTAACTCGAGTTGGTATGCCATCTCCCCAACTCGCCTAAAGATCAAGAATGGTCCAATGTAGCGTGGGGACAATTTACCCTTAACTTTGAATCTCCTCATTCCACGAAGTGGTGACACCTTGAGATACACATAATCTCCTTCTTCAAATTCCAGTGGTCTCCTTCTATTATCAGCATAGCTCTTTTGTCTGGTTTGAGCTACCCTTAAATTTTCTCGAATTATACGGACTTGTTCTTCCGCTTCTTGAATCAGTTCAGGCCCAAAGAACTATCTTTCTCCAGTCTGATCCCAATATAGAGGAGTCCTGCACTTCCTCCCATATAAAGCTTCAAAAGGTGACATCTTCAGACTGGCCTGATAACTATTGTTATATGAGAACTCAGCATATGGTAGACTTTTATCCCAACTTCCTCCATGCTGAAGGGCACAAGCTCTCAACATATCTTCCAATACTTGATTGGTCCTTTCAGTCTGTCCATCAGTCTGAGGGTGATAAACTGTACTAAAATTCAACTTCGTACTCATATTCTCATGAAAGCTTCTCCAAAATCTTGAGGTAAACTACGAACATCGATTGGACACGATCTTCTTTGGTACTCCATGTAAACACACAATCCGAGCCATATATAACTCTGCTAGCTGAGAACCTTTATAAGTAGTCTTCACAGGAATAAAATGAGCCACTTTAGTCAATCTATCCACAATCACCCATATGGCATCATATCCTTTCTGGGTGCGAGGCAATCCTGTAATGAAATCCATACCAATATCTTCCCACTTCCACTCGGGTATCTTCAGTGGATGCAATAGTCCAGCTAGCCTCTGGTGTTCAGCCTTAACTCTTTGACATACGTCGCACATAGCCACATGTGCAGCCACATCTCTCTTCAATCCGTACCACCAATATTTCCGCTTCAAACCCTGATACATCTTAGTACTGCCAGGATGAATAGAATAATCTGAATCATGGGCCTCTTTTAAAATAGTCTCTCAAAGACTTTCAATATCAGGAACACACATCCTGTCCTTGAACCATACAGTGCCTTGCTCATCTTCCGTAAATTCCGGAACTCGACCTTCAGTAATCAGATCCTTAATCTCTTTTATTTTAGCATCGTCAAGTTGACCTTTGTGGATTTCTTGCTCCAAAGTAGGTTCCACATCAATAGTGACTCCTTCAGTATGAGCAACTATCCCCAGGTTAAGTCTCCTGAAATCCTCAACAATCTCATCGGGTAGCTGGGCAACAATAGCTGAATAAACATGCTCCTTTCGACTCATGGCATCTGCAACCAAATTCGCCTTGCCCGGGTGATAGTGAATCTCCAAATCATAATCCTTAATAAGCTCCAACCAACGGCGTTGCCTAAGGTTGAGATCCTTCTGAGTGAATATATACTTCAGACTCTTATGATCCGTATATACTTGGCACTTGGTCCCCATGATATAATGTCTCCATATCTTAAGCGCATGCACAACGACTGCCAATTCCAAGTCATGAGTGGGGTAGTTCAATTCATGTTTCCGTAACTGACGAGAAGCATATGCAATCACATGTCCTTCCTGCATGAGCACACATCCTAAGCCTTGGCCACATGCATCACAATAGATATCAAATCCTTTATGTAGGTCTGGCATAACCAAAACTGGTGGCGACATCAACCTCTTCTTCAATTGATCAAAGCTGTCTTGACACTTCTCATCTCACTTAAATTCTCTTCCTTTCTCCAAAAGCGAAGTCATAGGCTTAGCAATCTTAGAAAATCCTTCAATAAATCTTCGATAATATCCTGCTAATCCCAAGAAACTCCGAATCTCAGTAACTGTAGTGGGTACCTCCACTCCATTATCTCCTTAACCTTAGCAGGTTCCACTAAAATTCCTCCATTAGAAATAATATGACCAAGAAATGGCACCTCGCCAATCCAAAACTCGCACTTGCTGAACTTGGCATAGAGTTGATTATCTCGTAGCTTCTGTAGCACCAACCTCAGATGTTCCTCATGATCACTATCACTCTTGGAATAGATAAGAATATCGTCGATGAATACCACGACGAATCTGTCCAAATACTCCATAAACACCTTATTCATCAAGTTCATAAAATAAGCTGGTGCATTGGTTAATCCAAACGACATCACAGTGAACTCATATAATCCATATCGAGTCGAGAATGTTGTCTTGGGAATATCCGATGGTCTAATCCTCATCTGATGGTAACCCGATCGGAGATCAATCTTCGAGAATACTCTAGCACCTCTCATCTGATCAAATAAATCCTCAATACGGGGCAACAGATACTTGTTCTTCACAGTAACATCATTAAGAGATCTATAATCCACACACATCCGCTGCGATCCATCCTTCTTCTGTACAAACAGAACCGGTGCTCCCCAAGGTGAGGAACTCGGACGAATGTACCCAGCCTCTTGTAACTCAGTTAACTGCTTCTTCAGTTCCTTCAACTCTTCTACGGACATCCTATATGGCCGTTTAGAAATAGGGGCGGTTCCAGGTAGGAGATCAATAACAAACTCAACTTCTCTATCGGGTGGCATCCCTGGTAACTCCTCTGGAAAGACATCCGGAAAATCTCTAACCACACGGATGTTGTCACCAACAAACTCCTCAGGTATAAAGAACATTGCACATTTGGATGAGGTGGTTACTGCAATATTAACTTGAAATCTTTCTCCTTTAGTGGTAGTGAGTTCTACGGTACCCCTACCACATGCTATAACAGCCTTTGCCTTTCTTAACCATGACATACCAAGGATTAGATCTATACTGCTTGACTCTAATATTATAGCAGTAGCTCCAAATTCTCTACCCATAATTGTTAATGTCAATCTACGTGTCATTTGATTCGCCTCAACCGGCCCTTTAGGTGTAATTACTATCATTGGTTTTCTCATGTTTAGCAGTGGTATTTCATTTGTGTTGGCATATCTAGCAGACATAAATGAATGTGTAGCACCAGAATCAAATAAGATGGTTGCAGGAATAGCATTAACATAAAACATACCAAGCACAATGTCAGCCCCATCCGGAGTAGCATCAACGCTACTTGATTAACCTTGGCAATAGAATATCCCTTGCCAGATCCTGGAGTTTGCTGCCTGTTCTGAACTGGAGTAGTAGCAATCCTCTGTGGGCAGACATTTGCATAGTGACCAGTCTTCCCACACTTTAAACAAGTAGTGCCTGGACTCTGTCCTGAAAACTTCGTCGGGGTGCCAGTGGGGGTAGCCTGTCGAGGAGGTGGAGTCCTCAGTGGTGATTGCTGAACTGGGCGCTGGCCTCCGCTAGTGCGAACTGGTGTACCCTGAGGTGAACTGTAGCGAGTACGAACACTGTTGCTTCCTTGTCCTTGAGATATAGCCTTTCTCTTCAAATCTCCCAGCTGAACACGCTTGTGTTCAATAGCCAGGGCCTTATCAAGTAGCCTCTGAAATGATGGAAATGTGTGTGCCACTAGAGCATACTGCAGTGGTCCATTAAGTCCTTCAATAAAATGCTCTTGTTTCCTCTCATCCTCAGTAACTTCATCAGGGGCATATCTGGAGAGCTGAATGAACTTATCGCGATACTCGCTGACTGACATACTTCCTTGCTTCAGCGACAGAAATTCCTTCTTCTTAATCTTCATCAATCCAGCTGGTATATGATAATTCCTGAACTGTGTACTGAACTCTGCCCAAGTGATAGTATCAGCAGCATCATGGGCAGCAGTATATGAATCCCACCAGTCAGCAGCAGGACCTGTCAGACGTCTAGAAGCATATAAAACCTTCTCCCGGTCAGTGCATTGTGCAATATTCAGCATCTTCTCAACGGACTTCAGCCAATCATCTGCATCCAGTAGATCAGGAGAGCTTGCAAATGTAGGTGGCTTATGACTCATGAACTCCCGGTGCTTATCACGAGGTGGAACTGGTGGTGGTGGAGGTGGAGGCAGTGGTACTTGTTGCTGTTGTTGTTGCTGCTGTTGTTGTTGCATTTGCTGTTGCAGCTGCTGTTGTTGCGCCCTCCTTTCCTGGCGTATCTTCTCTCGCTCCTGGCGCAACTCCTGTCATATCTCTTCTCTTTCTTGACGCATCTCCTAGCGTTCTTGCTGCATCTGTGCACGCATATCTTCCATGGTGTCCGCCATTTGCTACATCATCCTCATCTGAGCAGCAACCAGTGGGTCAACTCCGCCTGGTGGAGGATTAGGAGGATTCATCTCTGTAGGCTGTGGCTGGGGTTGTCTATATATCCACCGAGTGTGTCGATTAGGAGGTAAATCAATTCCACCACCCCGCCTGGTATTGACCATCTGAGTTAGATACATATGGTAAGAGAACAGTAGACAAGGCAGTTATTTACAAATCATTTTACCTTGGGGGATTTATTAGCTAAGCAGATTAATATTTCACCTACCATAGCTAATTCATTACCTTATGATGGTACATGCTAAGATGCCCATATATAATATTTCAATCAATCAAAGAAGCAAATCAGGCATTATTCATCAGCACAATCAAACAACATTTTTAAAGAAAATAGTTTTAAATTTTGTCTTGGGTTCCCTATCTCTTAAAAAAAAGATCATAGTGGTAGGATTCCAAGGTGTGAAATCCATCTTGTCTTAGGATAGAGGAGGTAAGAATGATCAGAGTAGAACAGTAGAAGGTGAGACAGGATCAAGATAAGTGTAGGAAGAATCAGAGTAAGGTAAGTGTAGAATGAATCAGAAGAAGGTAAGTAGGTAAGGGTTCTGTCCATTTCTATCTAGGTTTCATCCTACAGTCAACATTCCTCTGATACCACTTCTGTCACACCCGGCTTTAAGAAACAAAGCCAGGTGCATCTCATACATGTGCCAAGAAGACAACATATATAATAACAGAGTGTATAGAGATAAATGTCATAAAACATCAGAGTATTTATTACATAGCGGAAGACTTATTACAAAATAAAATAATAAATATAAAACGAACTAAGGATCGTTGGCGCCAATGTCAACTGAGGAATGCCACCTAGATCAGATCATACTCCTCGCCTTGTGGCTCCTCCTGAACCACCTGTTCTTCTACTGTGGGGGGGTGTGAGACAGCAAGAGTGAGCTCACACATGATCATAGCTCAACAAGTTGTGGGGAACCAGTGGACATGAACTCACAAATGTGGGAGTTCATGTGATGTGTAAGGCTAATCAATGATAGGGGTTAAAGCTGAGCGTTGCTTTTAAGTAGTTGGTCAAACTTTTATTAGCAGTTACTAAGTGTAAGTAAATACCAAACCATAAGTAAAGTAACAGAACAAAATTAATAATAAACCCATGCAATGCAAATGACAAAATTGAATTTAAGTTCCATAATTTAAACATCAGAGAGTCCTGAGTTGCTCATGACCGTGAGCTCGGCTAGTATACCAGTTTTACACTCTGCAGAGGTTGTACCCTTTACCCACAAGTCATGTTACCCATCTGCCAAGGGGTCGCGAATCCCATACACCTCTACCTAGGAAGCGCGGCAGGGCAACACTACGAGGCCTTTACAAAGTTCCACTAGCTTCCGAAAACCCGCTACAGTTTATGGGAAGAGCACTTACAAGAATCCCCCGTCTGATCGCCATCGCAGCAAAATCAACCCGAGAACCTCCTTGCATGCAACTCCCCTACTTCCCTTGCCCCTTTCGGGTAAGGTAGTCTTCCACTAGCTTTCCTAATTAGTCAGCCAAGGGCGTCCCATTAGACCCTTGTGGTGGCACGTGTTACTCAAGTTAAGCTCTATGTTCCAATTAACATTAATGATCTCAACATGAACATAAATAGAATAACAAAAAGAATTGGAACATAGATGTAATAAGTGATTATCCCAAAACCATGTAAAGCAATAGCAAACTACCCAAGTGATTCAGGGTAAACAAGGTAATGAGATAAACAATCTAGGGTGACCTATTCGGTCCCATCAAAATTAACCTATGCATGGATAAATGATATTAAAGAACATTATTGGGTAAAAGTGGTCAAGGCCACAACTTGCCTTCAATGAGCTCCTGCTCAGCTACTTCAACCTGCTGCTCACCAGGATCCTCGGTCACGGGCTCTTCTACTCGCCACAATACAAACAAGCACAGTGCATATAGAGAAATTAACATTACACCAAACATATAAACAAAATACACAGTAATAATCTACACATTAAAATAAAATTCTAGGAACAGGAATCATAATTTTTGGAGTTATAGAATTTAAGTTATGGATTTTCAAAGGTTTTATGGGTTTAAAATAGGATTAAGTGTGGGATTAATTTTCTTACTGTTGTCATGACAAAACAGAGACACTAAGTGCTAGAAAATAAAATTACTAAATTTTAGAAAGTGGAATGGCTCAATTTGGACCAGAGATGAATTTTCTATGAATTTTATAAGTTCTAGCAATTCTTTTTCTCTTTAAAATCTTTTTTCAGATTTTATTTACCCATTTATTATGAACTCTGGCCGAGGCGCACTAAATCTGAGAAAGGCAGGGGCCTAAACGCAATTTCTCTGAAGACTCAGGCTTCATCCCGCGTGGATGGCGGGTTCTATATTCTAACTCTATAAGGTCTCTTATGTAAAAATCCAGGCCGAACGAGTATCATGGGTCCTCAGTCGTCCGATCAAGCGCGAACGGACAGGATTAGATCCATAATCAGCGAACTGGTACGCGCTCCGAACCGTAGGATCTGCGATCTAGGGCGCACATTTCTAGGATCGAAGGGATACGCTACCGATGATCTCATCCGCCCAATATCCATCCCACGTTTCAAATATCTCACAACTCTCTCTCTGATCCTGGCCGTTGAATCCCAAGCCAACGACCACCAGCCCACCACTCCCCGCACAGACTCCTCTGCCCCCAACCACCGGAGCAGACCCCAGACACGGCGGCGCTCTCCGACGAGGTACGCCAGATCCAGCCCCCACGCGGTATTCCTAATATGGGGAAGTGCAAACTGAAATACAGGACCTATGTGGACTATTGAGAGAAGAGCTTACGGGATTGGAGTGGTCTATGATGCTAGCCACGGCGGAAGGCGAGCCTGCGGCGGCGTTGACGCCCCAGTGAGAAATTCTCGCTGTCCCGATCACCGTGATCTGATTGCGCCCACAGACGGCTACTTCGTGACCCGTACGATCCGCTGGTGTCCCAATTGGAGCCCAATTCGCGCTACAGGAGGTAGTCCGCGGTCGCGGCGAGAGAGACAAAGGTGGCGGTGCTCCTCGGATCGTGTACGGCCGGAAGGGGGCGACGGCTGGGGAAATAGAGGGTGGCGTGTTCCAGGGACGTGCGCGGGATGCCCCAGAGTCTCAACTTTTATCCCCTGAGCATGGAGGAGGATGGGCCGGACTCCGGCGTCTTCGCGCGGGTTGTTGCAACAACTCGCCCGCAAATTGGGGACGAGACTGCCAAGACGGTCCCACGCGCAAGTGCTAGGCGGTCCGCGCTGGTAATAGGTACACAAATTTTATCACCCACGCTCGGCCGAAGACCGGGGCGGCTGGACGGACAAGCGCGGCGAGCGCCGGAGCTCGCGGAGATGGGATCGGGAAGATCCACAGCTCCACCCGGCTGACAGTCAGGGCCCGCGCGATAGTGAGACAAGGGCGAGGGGTATGACCGCGCCACAACTGCCAGGTGGGGCCCGCCTGTAAGCCACACTGGGAAGCGCAGGTGGAGATGGGCGGCGCGCGCGCTGGATTGACCAAGTGGGCCGAAATGGGAGTCTGCGGCCCATGCACGGTTTTATTCTTTTCTCCTTTTATTTTCTGTTTTCTTCTTTCTTTTTTTCATTCATAATTATTTGAATCCAGATTTGAATTTGAACATAAATTTCAGCTTTGAGTTAAATTATACAAATTCAAAATCTAGTCTTGGAATAATATATTTTTAATTACTTATTTTATCCACACAATACTTATTTTCTTTTCCGTTCTAAATTCTAGAATTTCTTTCAAATCTTAAATTCCTATTTGGGTATTAATATATTTCTTTTTCACATTATTATATGTTGTCATAAAATGCACACAGAATAAAATCGAGCATGATGCATAATTTGGTAGTATATATTTTTATTAATTGTTTTTGGGCATGATGTTCACATATGATGATGCATAAAGATCAAACTCACATAAAGAGAAATTGTTTCTCTATTGGTATTATTTCTAGCAAATTACAAAGTGGGTGTTACACCCCTACACCTGTGCAGCACCAGCTGACGCTGCCACAGCCGCAACAACCACCCTCGTCAACTCTACGCAGCCACGCAAGGGATGGCCTGTCAGCTTGGTGCGGAGGGCACCACCAATGCGAGGAAGAGAGCATCGCCGCCACCATCCCTGTCAGCCTGACGGCCATGCCGGCGGCGGCGTGCCAGGAGAGGAGAAGAGAGAAAAAACGGCGACAGGCTTGGGAGCCGCCCGTGTCGCCCCACGTGGGAGCAACGCGAGCGTGGGATTAAAAAAATTATACGAAATACATGGGGACGTATCTGTAATGTTTCCTAGAATACAAAGGTACTCCTGGCTTACCTAAATCTAGATTCATTTTTTGAGGTCATGAAGGTGTCCCAAACAATCTCGAAGACTCTGGCACCTCTACTTGCCAAACACACTTTTTTTCTTTTGATGTACTGACATGGAAACTCGTGTTACCTTTAGTGAGTTATTATTTTGAATAATCAAGATGCAATCACGTTACCTTCGGTGACTGCAAGTTTTATATTGGTTCGGACAGAACGTCCATACTTCCAATCTTCGATGGCTCGCGCTATCGATATCTTGTTGATAGCTCGTAGTAGGTGTTATAAGTGACTGCGAGAAGGATCCAAGTCTCTAAGCGATGTTGATCCTAGAGATCTACGTATTAGGTGTTCGCTACCTATCTAAGTCATCGAGAGTTCTTCGTGTCCCCCTTTTTGTCCTCGACCAACCTCTTTTATGATCTACGGAAGGGGCGGTTACAGATAGCTTCCCTTGAAAGGGTCATTGTATCGGATTAAGATAGAGTAATTCTCCCCCAGTAAAATCTTTGTCGTGTGTCCTTATTCATCCCTAAATAGCTCTTCGGTCGCCTGCCTTTAAGTTGCTCGGGGAAACGTGCCATTGAAGGGTGTCTAGGCATCATCATTGCCTTCTCTATTTACGTGATCCCGAGTCTCCACGGTCTGATCCCTAGCCTTCCTCTGTCGCTTTGTGGCCCTCGTAGGGCGTCGGGGGGGGGGCTTAGGCCTAGATTCGTAGGTCATGAGTGAACTCATGCCTCGGGCTTATAAGCTATGAGTGGGAGGAGGACTATTCGCCTGCTATACTTTGACTTGTCGTCAGGCACAATTGACATGACATGTGTAGCATCGATGGTGGGAGCAGTTTAAGGATCACACGAGGTCCACTCGAGTGGTCCCTTAGTGGTCTATTTAGCTCCTCAGCGTAGCTCCATCTCACCGAAACCCTAGTTCGGAGCACGAGGGTCATCTGGGTGCAGACTAGGTGGGGCTCTTCCTAGTAGCCCCCGTGGGGAGTATATTTCCCCTTGGTGGTTCTTTTTCCATGAGTCAGGCGGCGTTCAACCTTACTGTTTCTCGATTATCGTGTCTCAGGAGTAAGGCACATGGGGACTATCGTTGGCTTTTATTAATGCATGCTTTCGTCACTTGCACATCGGTAAATGAACCGTCGCCTCATATCCATCATCAGTGATGACGGTTCAGAGGTGCGACCTTGTTCTTCCTCGCCTTGCCCTAATGGAAGGGGAGCCACTTCCTACCCTATCCTTATTTCTCATGGATCCAGGCAAGCACCCAATGGATGATAATCCTCTAGTTCTGACGTTTCTGAGGTAGCGCATGATTGACTCAGGGTATGGATCTCTTCACATTAGGGATTCTTATATTTTTGGTCCTGCCCCTTACCCTCCGCTCCTTTCTTAGGCGAGTGATCTCGATGGGCCAGCGGAAGAATTTTGGGATGTCCTTTTGTCGGGGTGAGCCCCTGACACTTCCGACGCAAATGCCAGCAGACCTCCGAGAGAGCTTGGCAGCCGCCCACACACCTCTCAAAGCTGCTGATGATGAGGTTGCCAGTCTTCACGTGTGTCTGGACAAATCAGATCGCCGAGTCGCCAGTGAGTGGCACTTCTTTTCTCTTTTTTCTTCTTTTTCCTTCTTGGACCCTCTTTCTTTATTTTTTAGAGATAGATACGAAGGTCCCAGGCCTCCTTGAAGGAGCCAACAAGGCCACAGAGTTGGTTCATGTCCATGCCGCCAACTGGGTGGAACATCTCTTGGAAGTCCCAAACATGGTTCGGAGTGCTATTCACCACGATGTGTACCGAGGTGCAACCACGACTTTGGCGATTTCCCAACTCCAATCAAATCACAAGGTACACAACATCATCGGTCTTTCGGATGATGTGTCAGTGGAAGCTCCGAGGACCAAGAGCACTACAGAAAAATAGGAAAAAAACATCGGCCAGAAACCGACATTCTTACTCTAATAGACTAATGTTCTTAGGTTAAGAATGTCGGTTTGTCGATGTTTTTAACCGATGTATAGTATTTGACGTACTTAAACAACTAAGAACATCGGCCCCGACGTTCTTATGTTAAGTACGTCGGTCGAGCCAATCCCGACGTACTTAATTAGATAAGAACGTCGGTACGGAGGGGCCGACATTCTTAACTATGAACCACGTGGCACCCGGCCGAGGCTCCGTGGACGAGCCACGTGGCATTAAGTATGTCAGCTATTAAGACCGACGTTCTTAAATGGCCAGCAGGCCAACCGCTCGCATTGCCATGTGGCTTTAAGTACGTTGGGAACCAACATACTTAGCTGATATTGTTGGGGGCCTTCGGCTTTCGAAGGTCCTCAAAAACATGATTTAACAATGTTTCTGGAGTATAATACATGAACAGGTACCTTCGGACTCAGACCGGAACTACAGTGTGAAGAAGCACAAAGAATACGAAGATTGGCGCAGAGCCGAAGCTATGTACAGGGGAGCTTCGGCATGATAGCAGAAAAGGAAACCGACTTAAAAATGAAATGACTTAAAGACCCATGATGTTTTGTGTCATTATTGTAGTCGATTGTAAAGGACATAAATGTAATTTTACATGGGCTGTGTCCTGTGCCTATAAATAGATGAACAGTGCTCCCGTACTATTCACGTTGACTTGGCATTTTGCTCTTGCGTCATGCTCGTACTTTTACCATTCCTTCAAGCCGAAGGTACATTTGTAATTTGATATCATTTATATTCTTCATAATAATAAAATAGAAATGAGTTGGTAATAATACATGACTGTTTATGTTACTTTATATTTCATATGATTCCTTCTTCATCATTATATGTTATGCTGCTGAAGGTATGTCCTTCATAACCTCCGTCCGAAGACCATTATATCCTAAGGGAAATAATGTTTCGAAGGATGAAGGACTTTAACATTTAACATTTTCTGTGTTGCCTTGTTCTTAATTCATAGCACTTGAGAACAAGTCCCCAACATTGGCGCCCACCTCCGGTGAACCTTTTTCGACCACCTTCGGCAAGCATTGACCTTAGTCATGCCACCGAAGAAAGCTTCAGCGATAGGGGCTGCCGCTCTGCAGCCGCTAGACCTGAACCAGGAGACCTTTTCTCTTCGAGAGGCCCGAAGCCAGAAGAGAAAAGCCACTAGTCCAACACCCCCGGAGGATGAGTTGGACCAAGAAATCAGGAATATGGAGATGCTTCATCAACAAGTACAAAGAAAGAAGGAGAAGATGGCTCGACTAGCCGATCTTTAGAGGCAGATTGACGAAGCTACTGAAGAAGTACGCCATCTTGCTCAAGATGAGCAAGAGCGAAGGCCTCAACATAGGGGGCTTCATCAAGAAGGCTTCTTCAACGAGGATGAATGGTACGAGGATTTCCATCATGGAAATTTTGCTTTTGATGATGCTTCTCCTTTGTCAGCAGAACTGCAGGCTACACCTTGCCCCCATCTTACAAGCCACCCCAGCTCCCCATGTATGACGGGCACTCAGATCCAAAGCAGTTTCTGATGAGCTATGAGGCAACCATATCTTCATATGGAGGCAATACTGCAGTCATGGCGAAATCTTTCGTCATGGCAGTCAAGAATGTTGCGCAAACTTGGTACTCCTCTCTTCGGCCAGGAACAATTACATCATGGCAGAAGCTGAAGGACATGCTGATCACCAGTTTCCAAGGGTTTCAGATGAAGCCGGTTACCGCTCAAGCTTTATTTCAGTGCACGCAAGATCACGAAGAATACCTTCAGGCATATGTCCGAAGGTTCTTGCGTCTGAGGGCACAAGCACCAACAGTGCCCAATGAAATTGTCATTGAGGCCATGATCAAGGGGCTTCGGTCAGGACCTACGGCCCAATACTTCGCCAGGAAACCCCCTCAGACCCTGGAGAAATTGCTCCAAAAGATGGATGAATACATCCGCGCTGATAATGACTTTCATCAAAGAAGGGAGGAAGCCTACAGGTTCTCCGAGATGACCAGGGGCTTCGGAGGGAGAATCCACCCAAGGCATGTCAGATCAATTCATTCTACCTAGAATGACGACAGAGGAAGTCAGCAACAGAGGCCGCAATATTCCTCGCAAGCTTCAGGGCAGCAACAAAGCTATCCTCGGCCATCAGCTCCAAGGGGCAGAGGCGCCAGGGGCTTCAGAGGAAGGTTTGGGGACCAGCCCAGGAAAATTTATTGGTTATTCTGCGGTGAGGACAAGGGCCATACTACAAGGATGTGCCATGTCACCATTCAGAAACAGAAGGAAATAGCAGAAGCTGCAGCTCAGCAGAACCAGCCGAAGCAGGTCATGCATACTGCTTCGTATCACTCACCCTACATACCAGAGTATGTAGGTAACCATCCTGCAACGTCTGTTGCTTCGACTAGCCAGCCATAGGCATCCTGGCCACAGCTTCCACCTCCACCACCACTACAACCTGCATATTCACGCGGCCAACAGCCAGAAGGGAGTCAGCAGACCAATCAGCAGAGAGACTTCAGGGAGGAGTCCGAAGCTCGCAGTCAACAGTACTGTACCAGAGTCGAAGCATATCTACTAAGAGATATCCTACCCTTGAATTAGTTTTTACATTCATAGTCGTTCTTTTTCTTACTAAGGAACAGTTGTTGAAAACTTAGTTTTCTTGTCATTTTTAATTCCTTGTAATAGCTTCGTTTTTGCCATAGTGAAAATATATCTTCTCCACAGACTTACGGAGTCCCAAAAGTCGCCGAGGCATAAAAAATCGTTCCTAAGTTATAAGTGTCTTCGAAGCTACAAAAAAGTCGTTCTATTGAACGCAGCGTAAGTTTGCTGAAGCTACAAAAAGTCGTTCCTAAAGGAGCGCAGTGTAAGTTTTCTGCTCAAAAGTCGTTCTAAAGGGAATGCAGAGCTTACAGCAAAAAGTCAACGCTGATTCCGCCGAAATAAAAGGCGAAGCGCGAAAAGTCAACGCAAATACCACCGAAATAGAAGGCGAAGAAGTTCAAAAGACGTTCCTAAGGGAATGCAGAACTTACAACGAAAAGTCAACGCTGATACACCGAAAAATAAGTGGTGAAGCCAAAAAAATAAACGGCAAAGAGATTGTGTATCCTGCAGCAGGGATGTGTGTGTATCTTCGGCACAAATATCATTCTGCATAGCATAACATCATCACATCATTCACATAACATAACATCATACATCATATTGCATCAATGGCACAAGAAGGGGACACACTGTTGATCTTCGGAGAATGCTTCGAAAAAGAGAAATTGTGCTAAGGCACAAAATAAATTTTGAAGAGACACAGTTTTATCAGCTCTAAAGTGGAGGAAAAAGTTTATTGTTGATGAAGCATTAATGTTTCTGTGTCGATTGGAGGATTTTTCACGAAGCATAAAAATTCTTCTTTACGAAGCATGAAAAGAAGGGAAGGTGTTTTTTCGCCGAAGGCTCAAAAACGGTATGTACAATAAAAGTTTCATGCATCGCAAAGAAATGAATTACAAAGCCATTTATACATTACATTAAAAACTCATGAACGACAAATGTTACAAGCATAGTCCAGCAAATGTTACATTAGTTTTCTAACAATGTTTTTACAATATCTATCGTTCTTCTTTTAAAACTTCGTCTGCAGCTTCGGTCAGCAGTTGGGTAACGACTTCGTCCAAAATGCTTTCGGCCATATTAATGATTTCTGCTGGTTCCTTTGCCTCTGGCTCGATCAATGACTCGAACGGCTCTAGAGGAGGAGATAGTTCGGCTGCAGTAGAGAACGTAAATAAGATTAGAAGTCGCAAAAATAAAAAATAAAGTTAAAAGCTATTAAGCAATACCTATCCGCTTTTCGAGTTCCGCAGCCTTTTCAGCTGCCTTCGTTGCTTCCCTTTCATCGTGAGTATCTTTTTCGCTCTTTTTTATTATTTCGTGGGCCATCTCTCGACCACCATTTTCCCAGATGTCAGTAAAGAATTTTCCACCAAGTAAGCTTGCTTCGGCCGAGGTGTCCTTCGTATCATCAATAGATAAAGTAGCTTCATCTTGGGCCAGAATTTTCACATGTTCGCAACCTGATTTCTCCAAGATAGCCACAATTCCCCTTGCACCTGAGAAGGCGCAGACGTCCCCACGGCCATTCAAAATCTCCTCAAAGGCTTCGGCCTCGCCGCTGATCCACTCAATTGGCCCCTCGGGATCACCCCATACGAAGTTGTCTTCACTTGAATACGCCCCAACATTGGCAAAGCTTGTTTTTATCTTTTTTACACATTCTATAGATTTCTCAAAGCATTTTTCTTTTGATGCCCGAAGTTCTGCAATTGTTTTTTCCCAGTAATTTTTCCAGTAATCACTGGCATCTTGGTCAGCTTCGGCAATGGCACATTTCAATTTGGCTTCAGCCAGTTGCTTTTGGAGGTTTTCAATCTCATTCCTTTGGATTTCAGATTGGGTCTTGTAGTTAGCTTCATCCCCCTTCACCTTGTCTACCAATGTAAGTAAAATTTTATCTTTTTCCAAAGCTTCGTTCCTTAGCTTAATAACCTCTATTCGAATGTTGTTGAGAGCAATAGTGCAGCTCTCGTCTTTGGCATTCTTTTGCGCCCTTAAGGCGTTGCTCAGTATTAAACTCTATATGAAAAGAATTGGTATAAGAGCAAAAAATAATTCAAAGTTCGTAAACTTTCAAATGTACAATTTTCTACCTTCAAACTGTTATATGCGAGGCTATCTGCAAGATCGTCCTTTGTCATGGCACAAAGGCCAGCTTCGAGCTTCGGGAACCCCATACTTCTGGCCACCTCCTGGCAGACAGATAATTCTTTGTTGTCTGGGAGGCAGTATAAGAAATCATCTTCGTCTGTTCCATTGAACACTAAGGCACCCTTTGGATACTTCAGTTCTCGGGCATAGTGTTTAGCTTCAAAAATCTCTTCTTCAGTTAATCTTTTTCCCGAAGCGTGTCGTACCATATAATCAAGAACTTCAGAGGATGCTTCGGGAGTATGAGTGGTAGTTTTTTCAGGCAGAATTTGTTCTGCAACATTTTTTCCGATTTCTCCTCCCCGGTTCCCAAGAATTTTTCCTTTGCGGGCTCTGAAGGCCCAGCTTCGGTTTCGATCTGGCTCTTCGCAGCTTCGGCTTCGGTTACTCTTGTCTCAGACTATATCTTTGGAGCTTCGGCAGTTTTCCTTAGAGTAGAGCTTGTCTTTATTGTCTCCAGCGCATCTAGTACATTGATCATTCTTTTCCTCTTAGGGGTCGTTGTAAGACCTTTTTGTGCCTTCGGCACTGTCACTTCTGCCGAAGGGCTTGTAATTTCTGATATCTTTGTTCTTTCGACCCCCATAATATCGGCTTTCGGCTCAACCAATTTGGCTGAGGATGTCTTCGGCATTACAGCCGGCTCTTCAATCTTCTGCGTAGGCGCAGGTTTTTTGGCTTCAGTAGCCGAAGAGGTCTCACCGCCAAATTCGGGCACTACGGCCGGTTCAATATATCGCGGCCGGTGGGTAAGAACCTTTACCCTTTTCCTCTTCGTCGCAGGCTCGCCTAGAGCAGCTGGAGCGGCATCTTTCCCGGAAGTTGCACTCTTTCTCTTCTGCCCCCATGGCGGGTAGCGGTAATCAGGGTACATAAATCCGATGGCATCAAAAACTCTATTTAGCCTCTTCTTCTTTCGGCTCCCGAAGGCCGCAGATAGTGCATTATCTTCGGACTTGGAGTAGGCTCCAAGTAGTTCATCGCTATTGTTTTCAACGCACTTCAGCCAGTCGTCGTCTGGTTCGATAAATTGGTCTCCAAACCTGAATGTATATTTCAGTCGAACCAAACCACCTTCATTGGGGTTGCTGATGGTTTCTTTTGGCATCTCCCAGTTGGCTACCAATGACCATATCCTGTAGGCCACGTGCTCTTGGACTAAGTCCCTTGTCCCGATGAAAGAACAAACTATGCCAAAGGCCCTTCGGCATTCTTCAGCTGCTTCATCAATTTCTACCTTCGGTTTCCGAAGGCCGAAGCGGGACCAGATGGGGCGCATGATGATCTCTATGATATCTTCTCTCGCCTTTAAATCATTTTTCACATAGAACCATTCTTTCATCCAGTCTCCAAGCCACCTCTTCCGAAAGGTTGGCACTGGGCAGCTTGAACCTGAACGAGCAACGAAGGTGTAACAACCAAAATTATTGTGATACTGCTCCTTACCCTAGGGTTTCGTCTCATATAAAAGTTCGTTTATACTGTAGAAACTTTTTGCACTCGTGTAACACCCTGAATTTGGGGGTATAAAATTTCTTTGCTCATATTCACAAATTCAGGTGTTACTTCCCTTTTCTCATCCTTCCCCAATCTCCTCTCTCTCATTTCTATAGGAGAAAAGTGGTTATTTTATTTATAATTATAGTCTATTAGCTCAAACTCCAAGGGAGTATGAATTGTTGCATCATGTTGAACCCTAGATTTCACTTTTGTTTGGTGCATAATTCTTAGAAAGCCTAATTTGAATTTGTGGCTTATTTGAATTTGAATCAAATAGAGAAAATAAAAAGAAAAGAGAAAACAAAAACCAGAATAAAAGAAAAAGGAAAAGAAGCCCACTCCCCCCGCCCCCCTCAGCCTTTCGGCCCAGCTAGGCCCATCCCGCGCGCGCGCCCTCCCCCCCCCCTCCTCTCTCTCTGCGCTGGCGGGCCCGCCCGTCAGCGTGGCCGCCGTCTCCGCGCCCGCCTCCCTCTCTCTGCCCGCGGGCCCGGCCTGTCAGCCCCGCCTTCCCCGCGCCCGCATTCGCTTTCCCCTCTCTCTCTGCTCGCGGGCCCGAGCTGTCAGCCCCGTCGTCCCCGCGTAACCGCCGCCCGAGCTGCGCGCGGCCGCCTTCTCCGTGCCCACGTCGCGCGTGGAGCTCGCAACTGCCCCGCCCCCGGCCACTTGAGCCCAGAACCCCACTCGCCCTCTCCCCCTCCCTCACTTGCGCACCTGCAGACCCCTCTTCCACCTCCCCCTCGCTGCGCGCACGCCAGTGCGCCGTCGCCGCGAACCGCCGCCGTCCCGAGCTCGTTTCCTGGCCGCCGTTGGAGCTCCGCCGTGTCCATTGCCACGGTGAGCTTCGCCCCGGCGTCCGCAACTCGGGACACGCCCCAATTCCCTCTCCCCCTCCCTATTTCTCTCTGCCCGCGCTCACCCGCCGTCCTCCGTGTAGCCGCGGGGGTCCGCCACCGTCGCCCCGGGCCACCGTCGCGTCATCGCCGCCACCAAGGAGTCCCCGGAGTTCGCCTTGAGGTAAGGAACCTCCCATGCCCCCTCTCTTCCCCTCTATTGCACTCTATCGCGTTTGATTCCTCGCCGGAGTTGTTCAACGCCGCCGCCGAGCCGCTCCGCCGTGAACCGCCCCCCTCCGGTGCCCCTGCCCCGACCCAGACCCCACCAAAGGATTCCCCGTGCCCTTCCCAACCTTCCCGGCCACTCAGGTCGCCCCAGAGACCCGCCAAGCGCCCGCGCCCCTCGTCTCCGGCGAGTCCTCCGCCGCGGGGATGAGCGCTGCCGCCCCAGCTAGCCGTAGGAGAAGCCCAGGCCGGCCACCCAATCCCCACCGTCCGTCCCAGATCGGGCGGTCCCGTTTTAATTAGGCCAAACCTGATCCTGGCCGTCCGCCGGAGATCCAGCGGCCCAGGCCCGCTTCCCCCACACCCCGTCTCCCTGCCGTTTGGGTCCCGCCTGTCAGCCCGCCCGCGCGCTCGCGCTGCCCGCCGGCCCCGCCTGTCAGCCCGCCCGCGCGCTCGCGCTGCCCGCCGGCCCCGCCTGTCAGCCCGCCTGCGCGCTCGCGCTGCCCGCCGGTCCCGCCTGTCAGCCACCCAGGCCGCCGCGCGCTCGCGCGCCCGCCCGCAGGATCTAATCCTGGCCGTCCGCCTGAGATCCAACGGCCGTAGGAGCCCGATCCCCCTTCGCCCGCGCGTTTTCTTAAAGAGACCCCCGGTTTTCTGGAATTTGAACCCGCCGTCCCTGGTTTCTTACGGTTAGGTCCTCGGACCTTTTATTTAATTCAAAATAGGTACTTAGGGTATATTTTTAACCCCTAAACTTGTAAAATTCATAACTTTGCCATATGAACTCCAAATTAGGTGCTTCAAATTGCAAAATGCTCATGATGTTTTTGTCTATCTATTTAAACAAGGTTTCCCTGCTGTTTCCATGTCCCAATTAATGGTTAATCATTAGGATAGGATTAAGGTTATTGGAACCTTATTTGAGATAATTAGAAGTTGGTAGACTTTAATAAAAGTTGGAGCACTTAAGTTTATGGACTTAAACACCTAAGTTTAGGAACTTAAAACCAGATAATGATTTAATCCCACCACTGACTTAAACCTGATTAGTGGATAATGAATCATTTTGTATAGTCCTCTACCCTAGACCTAGGGAATACTAGAGTACCAATCCTTTTCTATTGTGAACTTGTGATCTCTCTGCTGCATATGTTTGGTATATTGCTTTTGTTTGTTACTTCCCAAGTGCATAGTGTGAATGATTACTTTACGTAGACAACGAGCAGTCTGTGTTTTCCGAGGAAGTTGCAGAGGAAGTTCCTGATCAACAGTTTGGTGAAGGCAAGTGTCCTCTGACCCATTATGTCCTATTCATTTATAACTTACTACCCCGCATTACTTACTTGAAACCTAAGGATTGACTAGCTTTACACTTTACTTTATCCTTGATGACCTTATGGGCTATTATGGTTAGCATTCTGCTATTGCCTTAACTTAATCAATGAACATGATGTGAATATTTACGATACTGTTTATCCTGATGATATTGATGATCTTGTGATACTCTAGGGGGCTCAGGCTGTTTCCTGAGTACCTCTCCGTAAGGACCTGTTCGTTGAGAGACCACCCGGGATAACAGTGCAACCATGAGGGTGAAATGGGGTGCCCTTAGCTAATTAATTAGAGGAACTAGAGGTGTAGTTGCTTCGCCGTCGTGCCGTCAATGGGGTCCAGGCACAGTGCTTGCTCTGCCGAGGCTGAGTGCCGAGGTTCTTTCGTTTTGCTTTTTGTTAGTCACTCTCCTGCGGGGAGGGGTACTGTGTTTATCAAACTGGAGAAACCTAACGGGCAGCTATGATCTCTAGGGAATCTTTGTAAAAGCTACGTAGTGATACCCTGCCGGACCACCTAGGTAGTGGTCAATGGGGATTAGCTCTCCCCGGGCAGAAAGGGAATCATGACTCATGGGTAAAGTGTGCGACCTCTGCAGAGGGTAGTGAAACTGATATATCAGCCGTGCTCACGGTTAAGAGCAGCCTTGGGATCCTCTTTGATTAGAGATACAGATGGTTCAAGATCCAAGGATTATGTTATGGTTTTGGTTCGAATATGATGATGTTGTTCCTCGATGAGGAAATGGTTCATGGGTTGGTTAATGCTAAAAATCTGGCTTCTACTAATGATAAATACCTGACCAACTAAAAGCAACTGCTTGAGCCTAACCCCACATAAAGCTAGTCCACTTCAGCCAAACGGGACACTTACTGAGTACGTTGATGTGTACTCATCCTTGCTTTACCACAAAACACCAGGTTGTCCGCATTGTAACCACTGCTCCGGAGAAGGCGAAGTCGTGGAAGGAGACTTCCAGGAGTTCCAAAACTACGACGAATTCTAGGTGTGGGTTGGCGGCAACCCCCAGTCAGCTGCCTGTGAAGGCCTTATCTTTACTGCGTTTCGCTAGCACTTTGATTTAACTGTTAAGTTGATGACTATGTGGATGTCTATGACTCTGTGATGTAATTAAGCTAATACCTTCTTAAGTTATTATTCGAGCAATGTGCATTGATGTTCATTTATGTAATCGCTGTGTACGTGAGTTCTGATCCTGGCACGTACATAGTTCGCACTTGGTTTGCCTTCCAAAACCGGGTGTGACATAAGTGGTATCAAAGCCCGTGCTGACTGTAGGACCGCTGACCTAGAGTAGCACTGGTCGTACTAAGGACTATTGACCTTCCCTCTCCCCTTGACCTCTGATGTTACTTCAAAAGTCGGTCACCTCGACCAACCCTATGTTTTACTACATATATATACTATATTATACCTTGTTAAAATTTTTATCTTATTCTGTCTATGGTTTATTCACTTGTCATATTAGTTCTGCTCTTACTCTTATGCTTACGGTGTCTTTTCTAGATGGCTCGTCTTAGACACACTGCACGTAAGTCGGTGATTCCTTTCCTGCCGTCTCGACTTGCGGAGCGTCCTCTGCACCGCACCGTGTCCGGTCAGTCGAGTCACCTGGAGAGACTGCACCACCGCCTGCGTGAGGAGCAGGAACGCCGGCGCCAGCACAGAGAGCAACAGGACTCTTCCTCCCCACCCCAGCAAGAGGTGGAGTCCGTGAGGCCCCGTTCCTCTGTCGCCCAGCTGGAGGCGCCCCCTGCACCACCGCGGGATGCCCCGGCTGTTGTAGGAGCTACTGGAGGAGGTCTTGGAGGAGACCCCGACGACGACGACTCAGACCACAGCACGGAGTCTTCTGAGCCGCAGGAGGCGGAAGGATGGGTCGCCCGACCCATCACCCGTGACGCCGCCCGCGGTTGTCACTTCCACGACGCACTCGACACCTTGCTGTGCCAGGCTTTCGACCGGCACACTTGGTCGATCGAGTATCATTGTGTAGTCTACCAGCACAGTCGCGGGAGGTACCCGGACCACTGGGAGGCTACCTGCCTAGTTCGCCGTCCGGAGGATGACCTCCGGGGTGCGGAGGCCGTTTCGGAGCACTATTCCATCTCCGAGAGGGACACTGCAGAGGCGGCTATGCAGGATGCAGCACGACGTGCACTCTCCCAGTACTGTTCTTTGTTCGGTGGCGTGGCCGACGGTCTTAACCTTTGGTACTACCCCCGTCGCCCTACTGGCAGCACAGAGAGTGTGGTTGTCTCACCTGTTGGTGAGGCTAACCCTAGGTTGAGCAGCACAGTCAACCTAGTCGCAGTGCTTAACACTGAGCTGGATCACTCTCTGGACGAGCTGAGCAGGGCTCGAACGGAGATTGCGGAGTTGCGTGCTGAGCTGGCAGAGCGCCATCACCAGGAGGGTGGTTCTCCCGCTCCTGTTGGGACTCAGCACCCTTACCGCTCGCCGCCACGTGGTCACCACACTTATGGTTCCCCTGCCTGTAAGACCAGGATAGATCTAGATCCTTAGATCGTTAGCGTCGAAGTTTGTAATAATTCTTAAGTCAGATGTCTCAGTCTTAAAATAGTTAGTTTAGTTTGCTTATCAGTTGCTTCCAATTAGCTTAGTTTGCTTATCAGTTGCTTGCATGCTTGTTATGATGAACTTGTGCTGGATTTGAATCTTTGTAATGACTGTTGCCAACCTGTGGGTTTCTCCTGCAGTTTGGCCTAGCTGTAATGTTAGTAAAGTCAGTTATTTAGTTGGGAAGCCATTTACTTCTACTTTCCTTTCTATCTGAGAAGCTGTGTTGAATCATAATGAGGATCAGTGAAGCTCTTTGTTCACTCAGTGTCATGAAGAATTCTGTATCCTCTTTTCTTATGCTGGAGGGTTGTAAGATCAATGCTGATGTATGAATGTCTTCCACAGATGTCTGACAATAGGCGCCGATGCAACAGGCGTGCTCAGCAAGAGCAGCATGACCAGCAGGAGGAACAACAGAGGCAGCCTCCCCCACCACCCCCGATGTCAGTGGAGCAGATGTTCTTGATGCAAACTCAGGCAGTGCAGGCCATTGGGCAGACTCTGGCAGCCATGCAGCAGGCTCAACAGCAACCCTAACCCCAGTTGCAAGTGCAGATGCCCCAGATGCCACGGGATAAGCGTGGTGAGTTCATGAGAGGGCACCCTCCTACCTTCTCCCATTCTGCCGACCCCATGGATGCAGAAGACTGGCTGCGCGCAGTGGAAAGAGAACTGCGCACCGCCCAATGTGACGACAGGGAGAAGGTTCTGTATGGTCCCCGTCAGCTAAGGGGAGCAGCCCAGTCCTGGTGGGAGTCCTACCTCGCCACACATGCTGACCCCGAAGCCATCACCTGGGAAGAATTCAGCGAGAGTTTCCGCAGGTACCATGTGCCGGAGGGACTGATGATCGTGAAGAAGGAGGAGTTTCTGGCTCTGAAGCAGGGACCCCTGTCTGTTAGTGAATACAGAGACAAGTTTCTGCAGCTATCTCGTTATGCACCTGAGGATGTCAACACTGATGCTAAAAGGCAGTACAGGTTCATGAGAGGTTTGGTGGATCCCCTGCATTACCAGCTGATGAATCACACCTTCCCCACCTTCCAGCACCTGATCGATAGGGCAGTTATGACTGAGAAGAAGCGTAAGGATATGGAAGATCGGAAGCGCAAGATGAGTGGACCCCAGACCGGAGTCATCAGCCGTCCACGTTTCTCAGGCAGTTCATCTCAGCAAGGCAGGCCTGGTCACCCACAAGGATATCAGAATCAGAACCAGCGTCCGCATCAGCAGCAGTTTCAGAGGCAGTATCAGCAGCAGCAGTATCGTCAACACAGCCAGCAGGGAGGTAATCAGTATCAGAAGCAGAACAACCAGGCACCTCGCCTTCCTGCCCCAGCAGCAAACCAGAGCAACCAAGCAGCCTCAGCACAAGGAGGAGGCAGAGGATGTTTCCACTGTGGAGAACAAGGCCACTGGGCGATGCAATGCCCGAAGAAGGCGGCGCAGCAGCAGACCAACCCCAATGCTCCAACAAGGCAAGGTGTACTGCAGCCGACGGCAGGCAATCGTAACCAAGCGTACAACCGTGGAAAGGTGAACCACTTGGAGGCCGAAGCGATCCAGGATGCACCAGATGTGGCAGTAGGTATGTTCTCAGTCGAATCTCATCCCACGAAAGTGCTATTTGATACTGGTGCAACTCATTCATTTGTCACGGCAACCTGGGTAGAATTGCATAACATCTCAGTAGAGGCAATGATGCCGCCCATGAGGATTAATTCGGTTGGTGGCAAGGTGCAAACAGATAAAATATGCTCAAATATAAGGGTGGAAATAATGGGGATAGGATTCCCCAGTGACTTAATAGTAATAGACACCCCTGGGATAGATGTCATTCTAGGGATGAATTGGTTAATGAAGTGTAACACCCCACTGATCGCACAGAATGAATAATACCACAAACCCCACCCTCCAGACTTACTCAACACAAGAGATGAAATAAACAAATGATATGAAGCCAGAAAATCCGGCAGCACCTCATTTGAAAACTGGCATAACGAGGAGGGGAAAACATGAAGTTTATACAAGATATAAAGACATATAAACCATGTAGTAGAAACTAAAATGCAAAAGTGGTAAAACTTAATTATGACCCAACTGAAGTAAAATAGATGAAATAAGGTACTCAGCCCACCCAAATCAAACACTCAACCAAGAACAAGGTATTTCACTAGTCTTGACCAACTCAGAATAACAACATTATTAAGTGAGAATTCCTTTAATTAAAGGTGAAGTGGCCGTGCTGCTACATCCCTCTATTTCCCCAAGCAGAAATTAGGTGCCTGCATCAAACAATGCAAGATGTGAGACAACACATCTCAGCCAGTAAACATAACCACAACAAATAGGGTATTGTAAATCAACTGCTTACACAACCACGTATTCCGGACTTCTTTCTCTTCTTTTGAACAATAAATTGCAGCAAGTAAATAAGTAGCTACAAACTCAACGCCAAGTAGGATCACCATGCA
The DNA here is from genome assembly GCA_029449295.1 of Zea luxurians. Lineage (NCBI taxonomy): Eukaryota > Viridiplantae > Streptophyta > Magnoliopsida > Poales > Poaceae > Zea > Zea luxurians. Next base: position 167,883,823 of record JAOPSE010000002.1, read on the forward strand.
CAAGTCCAAAGTATCCACATCCACATAATAAATTCAACACCTCTTCCATGAATGCACATGGCTACAAATGCAATTATGACTTCTGCCTCCATATCTCTAAGGATATGAAGCTGCACCATACCCCTTCTCGGGCAACATATGATGCTCAATGTACCGGTACGGTCGGACCATAAGATCGCGACGAAACTTCAATGCAATGGATGATGAGTGCAATATGCATGACAACATCATAAGTTCTTCCCAAGTAAGAAAATGTGCTAGACATATACTTCCACTCATCCCACAAAATAACCACTTGAGTAACATGATCAAACCCTCAAACTTAACATATGAAATCCATGAAACATGAACATTCTCAAATGATAGTACTCAAATAACAAACAACATATGAATATGAACATAATAGCACAACATATTCAAGAACAAGACTTCTCATTAGCCAGACGGAATAACCATCACAAGTTTACTTGTCTTCACCGGAGTTTGGGCAAAAATCTCTAAGAACGATCCGGAAGTCCACCACCTGTTTTTGACACCCAACTTAGTGCACCAAATTCACATAAAAAAAACTCAAAGACAACACCGCACCTACGCGCAATCTCAACCCCCCCGCCGTGGATAACAATTTTCTCCACACCAACCAAACTGCAGCGGCGCTGCTTAGCAATTCCATAACTTTTAAAATTAAGACAGCCATGGTGTCAAACAAAACTCCAGAGGCAACTACATAAAATTCCCCACAAGTTTTGTATACAATTTACGGTTAAATTCTAACATCTAATTACTCCTAAACAGTCCACAACATAACCCCTGCAATCTGTTTTTTCTGTTTTGGGCAGCGACACCCTCGGATTCAAACAGCGATAACTTTTAAAATATAATTCCGAATCAAGCGCATAAGTACTTGTTGGAAAGATAAGAAAGGCCCCTTCAAGATTCTTATACTGATTAACCCTAAATACTCCCGAAAAATCCCCAGAAACTGCTAATACTGCTGCTGTTCATCCCACCTAAAAATCTGTTTTTTTTTTGGACAGCCACATACCCGGATTCAAATGGTGATAACTTTCAATTTATAACTCCAAATTGAGCGCATAAATACACGTTGGAAAGGTTAGGTAAAGCTCTACATGATCCCCAAACTGATTCCCCCTAATTCCTCACGAAAAAAACATAAAAACTGCTAGAACTACTGCTGTTCATTCCACCACCTAAAATTTCTGGACAGCCCCCTCTACCCAATTGCAAACGCAACTTCTAATCAATTAAATTGCAGCGCAAATGAACAAGAGATGAACACCAAAAATCACCTTGGATTCTCCCCCTTTCTTCCCTCCACCAAATCGATTGAAGACTCGCACCACGACGACAAAGATCCGAGCGGCGAGGATTGGCACCTTGGGAGGAGGGGATTGGGGGGGGGCGGCTAGGGTTTAGGTGGCTGCAAAATCTGAGAGAGAAGGAGATGGGCAGGGGGGCGGCGGCCAAGGGAGGGAGAGAAGTGGGGGGGCGGCTGCACATGGGGGGGAGGGGTTAAGAGGGAGACGGCTAGGGTTTGGGAGGGTTAATGGGCCGAAACACCAATTGCGGCCCAACTAACACACGCGACAGCTCCCGACCGCTACGCAAGCGCCAAACTAAATAAATTCTACTGCCCTAGTTGTGAATGTTTCCCACAAAATCCCCAAATCCCCAAAACAACAACCGGGTGAAGAAAAAAAACAAAAGGAACAGCCCCCAACTTCTCTTCTTTGCAAACCGGGTATTACACTCTACCCCTCTTAAAAAGAATTCGACCTCGAATTCTGACGTTTCTATCGGAATGACAAAAGAAAAGATTAATGAATCAACCACACTTACCCACAACGAAAAGTTCCGGGTACTTCTGTCGCATCAGCTCCTCTAGTTCCCACGTAGCCTCGCGCTCCGACTGATTAGACCATAAGACCTTGACATACTTAATTGATCTCTTCCTCAACATACGCTCCGAGAATTCTAATATACGCACCGGACGACACTCCAGTGTCAGATCCTGCTGCACCGCAATTGGTTCCATCTCAATCTGATGGTCCGGATCCCGCAAGAACTTCCTCAACATAGAGACATGAAAAACCGGGTGTACCCCTGCCATGGAATCCGGTAACAGCAAGCGATAAGCCAGGCTGCCCACTCGAGCCAAGATAGTGAACGGTCCAATGTATCTCGGGCTGAGCTTCCCAGAGACACCGAATCGAACCACTCCCTTAGTGGGTGATACCCTGAGAAGGACTTGGTCACCCACAGCAAATTCCAGATCCCGCCTCCTCACATCAGCATAACTCTTCTGACGACTCTGAGCTGCCAAAATATTCTGACGAATTTCCCGAACCTTTTCAGAAGTTTGCTGAACCCAATCAGGACCAACCAGGGATCTCTCTCCCAAAGTCTCCCAGCACAGAGGAGAGATACACCGCCTGCCATACAAAGCCTCAAATGGTGCCATCTTGATGCTAGCCTGGTAGCTGTTGTTATAAGCAAATTCTGCCAGAGCAAGATGATCTTCCCAGCTACCCTTCCAAGACAGAACACAAGCACGCAACATGTCTTCCAAGGTTTGGATTGTTCGCTCGGACTGACCATCCGTCTGAGGGTGAAAAGCGACACTAAGCGAAAGCTTGGTGCCCAAAGCACTATGGAGACTCTCCCAGAATTTGGATACAAATTTGGAGTCTCGATCAGAAACAATAGACTTAGGTACCCCATGAAGCCTGACTACCTCCTTCATAAATAAGGGAACCAAATCTGAAGCTGAATTTGTGGTCTTCATGGGAATAAAATGCGCAGACTTAGTCAAGCGATCCACTACCACCCAAATAGCATCCCTGCCACGAGGGGAACGAGGTAGACCCACCACAAAAACCATGGTGATATGCTCCCATTTCCACTCTGGAATTTCTAATGGCTTCCGCAAACCTACAGGCCGCTTATGTTCGGCCTTCACGCGCTGACATACTTCACAGGCGGCCACATATTTAGAAATGTCAACCTTCATCCGCTTCCACCAGAAATTTTGTTTCAAATCCCGGTACATTTTGGTTTCGCCAGGATGGACGGTGTACGGTGTTTTATGAGCTTCTCGCAGGATATCCAGCTTCACCTCTGATTTCTGAGGCACACAAAGACGGCCCCTGAAACGAACCAAATCGTTCTCATCAATGGTAAACTCCCGCGGTTTAACATCACCAACCCTCTTTCGAGCTTCCAGCAAAAGACGATCCTGCTGCTGAGCCACACGCACTCTCTCCATAAGAGAGGATTGAATAAGCATCTGAGTCTCCTCGCTAGCGGTGCCAACATAACACAAAGCGATCCCCAAACGGTCCAGATCAGCGATCAATGGCAAGGCCACCTTTGGAAACCCGGACCTGCTAAGGGCATCCGCCACCACATTAGCCTTCCCCCGGGTGATAATGAATGGACAAATCATAATCTTTAATCAATTCCAGCCACCGCCGCTGCCTCAAATTCAGCTCCTTCTGAGTGAAAATATATTTGAGACTTTTGTGATCAGTGAAAATGTCACAAGCCTCGCCATAGAGATAATGCCTCCACGACTTTAGAGCAAAAACCACGGCGGCCAATTCCAGATCATGAGTCGGATAATTCCCCTCATGCTTCCTCAACTGCCTTGAGCCGTAAGCAATCACTTTGCCTTCCTGCATCAGCACACAGCCAAGAACTCATAATGCCCATACCTGGTACAGAAGGCAGTCTTCTCAATATCCTCCTCACGAATCCTCAATTGATGATAACCAGAGTTCAAATCAATTTTGGAGAACACCTGGGCACCCCTCAACTGCTCAAAGAGGACCTCAATTCGGGGAAGCGGATATTTATTCTTGATTGTCACTTGATTCAAAGCGCGATAATCCACACACAGCCGCTTGCTTTTATCTTTCTTCTCAACAAACAATACTGGGGAAGCCCATGGAGACCTGCTAGGCCTAATGAAGCCTTTAGCCAGCAGGTCATCTAATTGCCGCTTTAATTCAATCTGCTCCTTTGGAGCCATTCGATACGGGGCCTTATGAATAGGCTGCGTACCCGGGATCAGCTTAATCTCAAAAGCTGCATCGCGCTCCGGAGGAATGCCTGGGAGCTCAGCCGGAAACACGTCAGCAAAGTCACACACCACCCGGATGTCCTGCACCCGCAAGGCAGCCTCACCCTCCACCACCATAGAGAAAAAGATCCCCGACTTCCTTGACCGGCGACCAGGAATCAATTGCGCCAACAAGGATAATGTGAACTTCGGGGAACTTCCCAAGAATACCACCTCCTTACCCGACGGCGCCTGCAATAATACTGTCTTCCAGAAGCAGGATATAACCGCGCGATACTGGGATAACCAATCCATACCCAAGATAACATCAAATGCCCCCAAGGAAATTACCACCAAATTGGCCGAAAAAACCTCATCAGCAAGAATGATGGAACACCCCTGACAAACTGAACAGCTACTAATGGAGCCATTAGCAGAACTAACCAAAATTGGGTGACCCAACCTCTGCACCGAAAGACCAGCCCGCGACACAAAATCCTCCGAAACAAACGAATAGCTAGCGCCAGAGTCAAACAGAGCATGGGCTGCAAATGAATCAACTGAAATCGTACCTGTCACCACGTCTCCTTGCTCCCTGCCATCCGCAGCGGGTAGCACATAAGCTCCAGAAATACCCGCAGAAGAGGAAGCTCCCGGAGTAAAATTAACAGAAGAACCCCACTGAGCCACCGGAAGAGGCTGGCGCGGAGCTCCAATCTGAGTCAGCATAGGGGCAGACGGTGCAGGAGTAGGCGCGACCTGATACTGGGGAAAACCCTGCATCGGCACAAACTGAGAAGTCCCAGGCACATAAAGCTGCTGTGGAGGAAGAGGAACTGAAAACTGCTGCTCAGCACTTGACATCATGTTGATAGTGCCCTGAGAAGAGGAGGAAGTCACCGGCTCCCATCTGAGCTTCCCATTGGGATTCCTTCTACACACCACATCCTTGTGGTCCTGACTGCAGATCGAACACCTGCCACTCCACTGGCACTCTGCACGGCGATGCGCATCTCCACAGCGGAAGCACACCAGCCCCAACCCGGGCTTAGGAACGGCCCGAAACCTCTGAGTACTTCCTCCCGAAGTACCCGAGTCAGAAGATTTGCCACGGTAAGGATGGTGGCGCTGATGCTGAGACTTGCCCCTCTTGTGAGCTGGACCTCCAGTGCTGCCCCTCCTCGTGTCCTGGCTACGAGGCTGATCAACACCCGCAGACTTCTGCGACTCCATGGTGTACTGGTGTTGCATTTCCACACCCAGCGCCTGCTCCACCGTGGTACGGAAGTCCACCAACGGAAAGGCCCCCAGTGCATGCCTGATAGAAGGCTTCAGACCCTGACGGAACTGGCTCGCCTTCTCCATCTCATTATAAGCCACATGAGGGACAAAGCGGACCATCTTGTTGAAGCCCACCTCATACTCCGTGGCAGACTTCTTCTCCTGCTTGAAGAACTGCAAGTCAATCTTCATCTTCTCCAGAAAGGTGACCGGGTAGAATCTCCTTTCGAACTGCCTGATAAAAACATCCCATGATAGGACTCCTGGTGAGGAGTGCGCTGCCTGCACGCCTCTCCACCAAATTTGTGCCTCTCCCTTCAGCAACTGAGTGCCAAAGCGAACCCGATCTCCATATGCAATCTCGAAGACATTCATCTTATCCTCCACATAAGTCAACCAATCTGCCGCCTCGACCGGAGTACCACTGCCATCAAAAGAATCCAACTTCATGCCCATCCACTGCATCAGAGTAAGACCACTGACTGGAAGGGGCACCTCGGCCCCGCCACCTGGAACAGCACCCGCAGGGACAGCGCCCCCGGGCACTTCTCCACCTCCAGCACCCTGAGCACCACCCGCAGGGGCGACAGGAATGGCTTGCCTCAGAAGGGCCAACTCCTGCTGCATGGCCTGCATTGCGGCTAACATTGCCGCTGGACTCATCGAGTCCCCACTAGGAGCTTGCGGACTACCCCGAGCTCTACGAGGCGGCATAGCTGCAGCCACAGAGACGAGAATAATAAGTAATGAGATAAGCATAGCCTCTCTCTAGATAATGTCAAAACTAGCACAGACAATAACATAATCATATCAATAGCAAGACAGAAAACCCATCCTACATGTGCAGTGTGTCAATTTATTACTACTCCACTTGCTAGGACCTACAACCTGGCTCTGATACCAACTGTAACACCCCACTGATCGCACAGAATGAATAATACCACAAACCCCACCCTCCAGACTTACTCAACACAAGAGATGAAATAAAGAAATGATATGAAGCCAGAAAATCCGGCAGCACCTCATTTGAAAACTGGCATAACGAGGAGGGGAAAACATGAAGTTTATACAAGATATAAAGACATATAAACCATGTAGTAGAAACTAAAATGCAAAAGTGGTAAAACTTAATTATGACCCAACTAAAGTAAAATAGATGAAATAAGGTACTCAGCCCACCCAAATCAAACACTCAACCAAGAACAAGGTATTTCACTAGTCTTGACCAACTCAGAATAACAACATTATTAAGTGAGAATTCCTTTAATTAAAGGTGAAGTGGCCGTGCTGCTACATCCCTCTATTTCCCCAAGCAGAAATTAGGTGCCTGCATCAAACAATGCAAGATGTGAGACAACACATCTCAGCAAGTAAACATAACCACAACAAATAGGGTATTGTAAATCAACTGCTTACACAACCACGTATTCCGGACTTCTTTCTCTTCTTTTGAACAATAAATTGCAGCAAGTAAATAAGTAGCTACAAACTCAACGCCAAGTAGGATCACCATGCACAAGTCCAAAGTATCCACATCCACATAATAAATTCAACACCTCTTCCATGAATGCACATGGCTACAAATGCAATTATGACTTCTGCCTCCATATCTCTAAGGATATGAAGCTGCACCATACCCCTTCTCGGGCAACATATGATGCTCAATGTACCGGTACGGTCGGACCATAAGATCGCGACGAAACTTCAATGCAATGGATGATGAGTGCAATATGCATGACAACATCATAAGTTCTTCCCAAGTAAGAAAATGTGCTAGACATATACTTCCACTCATCCCACAAAATAACCACTTGAGTAACATGATCAAACCCTCAAACTTAACATATGAAATCCATGAAACATGAACATTCTCAAATGATAGTACTCAAATAACAAACAACATATGAATATGAACATAATAGCACAACATATTCAAGAACAAGACTTCTCATTAGCCAGACGGAATAACCATCACAAGTTTACTTGCCTTCACCGGAGTTTGGGCAAAAATCTCTAAGAACGATCCGGAAGTCCACCACCTGTTTTTGACACCCAACTTAGTGCACCAAATTCACATAAAAAAAACTCAAAGACAACACCGCACCTACGCGCAATCTCAACCCCCCCGCCGTGGATAACAATTTTCTCCACACCAACCAAACTGCAGCGGCGCTGCTTAGCAATTCCATAACTTTTAAAATTAAGACAGCCATGGTGTCAAACAAAACTCCAGAGGCAACTACATAAAATTCCCCACAAGTTTTGTATACAATTTATGGTTAAATTCTAACATCTAATTACTCCTAAACAGTCCACAACATAACCCCTGCAATCTGTTTTTTTCTGTTTTGGGCAGCGACACCCTCGGATTCAAACAGCGATAACTTTTAAAATATAATTCCGAATCAAGCGCATAAGTACTTGTTGGAAAGATAAGAAAGGCCCCTTCAAGATTCTTATACTGATTAACCCTAAATACTCCCGAAAAATCCCCAGAAACTGCTAATACTGCTGCTGTTCATCCCACCTAAAAATCTGTTTTTTTTTGGACAGCCACATACCCGGATTCAAATGGTGATAACTTTCAATTTATAACTCCAAATTGAGCGCATAAATACACGTTGGAAAGGTTAGGTAAAGCTCTACATGATCCCCAAACTGATTCCCCCTAATTCCTCACGAAAAAAACATAAAAACTGCTAGAACTACTGCTGTTCATTCCACCACCTAAAATTTCTGGACAGCCCCCTCTACCCAATTGCAAACGCAACTTCTAATCAATTAAATTGCAGCGCAAATGAACAAGAGATGAACACCAAAAATCACCTTGGATTCTCCCCCTTTCTTCCCTCCACCAAATCGATTGAAGACTCGCACCACGACGACAAAGATCCGAGCGGCGAGGATTGGCACCTTGGGAGGAGGGGATTGGGGGGGGGGGCGGCTAGGGTTTAGGTGGCTGCAAAATTTGAGAGAGAAGGAGATGGGCAGGGGGGGCGGCGGCCAAGGGAGGGAGAGAAGTGGGGGGGGGCGGCTGCACATGGGGGGGAGGGGTTAAGAGGGAGACGGCTAGGGTTTGGGAGGGTTAATGGGCCGAAACACCAATTGCGGCCCAACTAACACACGCGACAGCTCCCGACCGCTACGCAAGCGCCAAACCAAATAAATTCTACTGCCCTAGTTGTGAATGTTTCCCACAAAATCCCCAAATCCCCAAAACAACAACCGGGTGAAGAAAAAAAACAAAAGGAACAGCCCCCAACTTCTCTTCTTTGCAAACCGGGTATTACATGAAGTATGAAGCGAATGTTAGCTGTGACAAGTGGACCGTAACATTGAAGTCCCCGTCAGGAGAAGAGGTAGTGGCCGAGCTAAGGATGCCTAAATCAGCGGAGGGTGTCTGTCACCAGATTTCAGTTGATAGTAAGGAGCCCAACCCGCTCGAGGCTATCAAGGTTGTGTCGGACTTTCCGGACGTACTTCCCGAGGAGCTAACGGGCATGCCACCCGAGAGAAAAGTCGAATTTGCCATAGAGCTTATCCCTGGTACCGCCCCCATTTCCAAAAGAGCCTACCGAGTGTCTGGACCAGAATTGGTGGAACTCAAGAAGCAGATAGATGAGATGTTAGAGAAGGGTTACATCAGACCAAGTACCTCGCCTTGGGCCGCTCCGGTGTTGTTTGTAGAGAAGAAAGATGGTACCAAAAGGATGTGCATAGACTACAGAGCCTTGAATGAAGTCACTGTCAAGAACAAGTACCCCCTGCCAAGGATAGAAGATTTGTTTGACCAGCTCAGAGGTGCCAGTGTATTCTCGAAGATAGATCTGAGGTCAGGCTACCATCAACTCAGAATCCGACTCTCGGACATACCGAAGACAGCATTCATCACCAAGTATGGGTTATATGAATTCACAGTTATGTCCTTTGGTTTGACAAATGCGCCAGCCTTCTTTATGTACCTGATGAACAGTGTGTTCATGGATTATCTGGACAAGTTTGTGGTAGTGTTTATCGATGATATTCTCATATACTCTCGAAGTGAGGAAGATCATGTAGAGCATTTGAAGATGGTATTGCAAAGACTTCGAGAGCATCAGTTGTATGCCAAACTGGGCAAATGCGAGTTCTGGATTCATGAAGTCCTGTTTCTGGGTCACATCATAAATCAAGATGGGTTGGCAGTGGATCCAAAGAAAGTAGCAGATATCCTAAACTGGAAAGCACCAAAGGATGTTCGTGGGATCAAGAGCTTCATTGGAATGGCTGGGTATTACAGGCGTTTTATCGAAGGCTTCTCAAAGATCGCTAGACCAATGACAGCGTTACTAGCGAAGAAAGTTGAGTTCAAGTGGACCCAAAAGTGTCAGGAAGCATTTGAAGAACTGAAAAATAGATTGACTACAGCTCCGGTGTTAGTCCTGCCTGATGTTCACAAACCATTCTCAGTGTATTGCGATGCTTCTTACACCGGATTGGGATGTGTGCTAATGCAAGAAGGAAGAGTTGTAGCATATTCATCTCGACAGCTGAAGATCCATGAGAAAAATTATCCCACACACGACCTAGAGTTGGCAGCAGTGGTTCATGCTCTAAAGACATGGAGACATTACTTGTATGGACAGAAGTGCGACATCTACACAGATCATAAAAGTCTGAAGTACATATTCACCCAGTCAGAGTTAAACATGAGACAGCGAAGATGGTTGGAATTGATCAAGGACTATGAGTTGGAGATACATTACCATCCAGGCAAAGCCAATGTGGTTGCAGATGCTCTGAGCAGGAAGAGTCAAGTCAATATGTTGGCCACGTACCCAATGCCATATGAGTTAGCCAAGGAGTTCGACAGACTGAGTCTCGGATTCCTGAACAGTACGCAAGGAGTAACAGTGGAATTAGAGCCCACTCTAGAGCGAGAGATCAAAGAAGGGCAGAAGGATGATGAAAGCATCAACAAGATCCGGCAGCTAATCTTAGAAGGAAGAGGCAAGGACTTTCGAGAGGATGAAGAGGGAGTAATATGGTTCAAGGACCGATTGTGTGTCCCCGACCTCAAACCTATTCGGGAGCTGATCCTAAAGGAAGCTCATGAGACAGCCTACTCCATACACCCGGGAAGTGAAAAGATGTACCAGGATTTAAAAAGGAGGTTTTGGTGGTATGGCATGAAAAGAGAAATCGCAGAATATGTCGCCATCTGTGATAGCTGTCAAAGGACCAAAGCAGAGCATCAAAGGCCCGCCGGATTGTTGCAGCCATTGCGGATTCCTCAGTGGAAGTGGGATGAGATCGGGATGGATTTTATAGTTGGCCTACCCCGTACCCGGGCCGGTTATGATTCCATCTGGGTGGTTGTGGACCGCTTAACAAAGGTGGCCCATTTCATACCTGTGAAGACCACATACACCGGAGCAACGTTAGCTGAGTTATACATGTCACGGATAGTCTGCCTTCATGGTGTGCCGAAGAAGATAGTGTCAGATCGAGGAACGCAGTTCACCTCTCATTTTTGGCAGCAGCTACAAGAAGCTTTGGGCACCCATTTGAACTTCAGCTCGGCTTATCATCCGCAGACAGACGGGCAGACTGAAAGAACTAACCAGATCCTAGAAGATATGCTGAGAGCCTGTGCGTTGCAAGACAAGTCAGGATGGGACAAAAGGTTACCTTATGCAGAATTCTCCTACAACAATAGCTATCAGGCTAGCTTGAAGATGTCACCGTTTCAGGCACTCTATGGACGGAGTTGTAGGACTCCGCTGCATTGGGACCAGCCTGGAGAGAGACAGGTGTTTGGCCCCGACATCCTACTTGAAGCCGAAGAGAATATCAAAATGGTTCGGGAGAATCTGAAGATAGCACAATCAAGGCAGCGAAGCTATGCGGACCGAAGGAGAAGAGAACTGAGTTTCAAAGTGGGGGATTTCGTCTATCTGAAGGTGTCACCTATCAGGGGAGTCAGAAGGTTCGGAGTTAAAGGCAAGTTAGCACCCCGGTACGTTGGACCATATCAGATTCAAGCAAAGCGTGGAGAAGTGGCTTACCAACTCAACCTACCAGAGAGCTTGTCAGCAGTGCACAATGTGTTCCACGTGTCGCAACTGAAGAAGTGTCTGCGAGTACCAGAAGAACAGTTGCCAGTGGAGGGTTTGGAAGTCCAGGAGGATCTGACATACATAGAGAAGCCAACGCAGATTCTGGAGTTCGCAGACAGAGTCACCCGGAGGAATACTATCAGAATGTGCAAAGTCAGATGGGGTCACCACTCGGAGGAAGAAGCAACCTGGGAACGAGAAGATGATCTGAAAGCCAAATACCCTGAACTCTTTGCTGACCAACCCTGAATCTCGGGGCGAGATTCTTTTAAGGGGGGATAGGTTTGTAACACCCTGAATTTGGGGGTATAAAATTTCTTTGCTCATATTCACAAATTCAGGTGTTACTTCCCTTTTCTCATCCTTCCCCAATCTCCTCTCTCTCATTTCTATAGGAGAAAAGTGGTTATTTTATTTATAATTATAGTCTATTAGCTCAAACTCCAAGGGAGTATGAATTGTTGCATCATGTTGAACCCTAGATTTCACTTTTGTTTGGTGCATAATTCTTAGAAAGCCTAATTTGAATTTGTGGCTTATTTGAATTTGAATCAAATAGAGAAAATAAAAAGAAAAGAGAAAACAAAAACTAGAATAAAAAAAGGAAAAGAAGCCCACTCCCCCCGCCCCCCTCAGCCTTTCGGCCCAGCTAGGCCCATCCCGCGCGCGCGCCCTCCCCCCCTCCTCTCTCTCTGCGCTGGCGGGCCCGCCCGTCAGCGTGGCCGCCGTCTCCGCGCCCGCCTCCCTCTCTCTCTGCCCGCGGGCCCGGCCTGTCAGCCCCGCCTTCCCCGCGCCCGCATTCGCTTTCCCCTCTCTCTCTGCTCGCGGGCCCGAGCTGTCAGCCCCGTCGTCCCCGCGTAACCACCGCCCGAGCTGCGCGCGGCCGCCTTCTCCGCGCCCACGTCGCGCGTGGAGCTCGCAACTGCCCCGCCCCCGGCCACTTGAGCCCAGAACCCCACTCGCCCTCTCCCCCTCCCTCACTTGCGCACCTGCAGACCCCTCTTCCACCTCCCCCTCGCTGCGCGCACGCCAGTGCGCCGTCGCCGCGAACCGCCGCCGTCCCGAGCTCGTTTCCTGGCCGCCGTTGGAGCTCCGCCGTGTCCATTGCCACGGTGAGCTTCGCCCCGGCGTCCGCAACCCGGGACGCGCCCCAATTCCCTCTCCCCCTCCCTATTTCTCTCTGCCCGCGCTCACCCGCCGTCCTCCGTGTAGCCGCGGGGGTCCGCCACCGTCGCCCCGGGCCACCGTCGCGTCATCGCCGCCACCAAGGAGTCCCTGGAGTTCGCCTTGAGGTAAGGAACCTCCCATGCCCCCTCTCTTCCCCTCTATTGCACTCTATCGCGTTTGATTCCTCGCCGGAGTTGTTCAACGCCGCCGCCGAGCCGCTCCGCCGTGAACCGCCCCCCTCCGGTGCCCCTGCCCCGACCCAGACCCCACCAAAGGATTCCCCGTGCCCTTCCCAACCTTCCCGGCCACTCAGGTCGCCCCAGAGACCCGCCAAGCGCCCGCGCCCCTCGTCTCCGGTGAGTCCTCCGCCGCGGGGACGAGCGCCGCCGCCCCAGCTAGCCGTAGGAGAAGCCCAGGCCGGCCACCCAATCCCCACCGTCCGTCCCAGATCGGGCGGTCCCGTTTTAATTAGGCCAAACCTGATCCTGGCCGTCCGCCGGAGATCCAGCGGCCCAGGCCCGCTTCCCCCACACCCCGTCTCCCTGCCGTTTGGGTCCCGCCTGTCAGCCCGCCCGCGCGCTCGCGCTGCCCGCCGGCCCCGCCTGTCAGCCCGCCCGCGAGCTCGCGCTGCCCGCCGGTCCCGCCTGTCAGCCACCCAGGCCGCCGCGCGCTCGCGCGCCCGCCCGCAGGATCTAATCCTGGCCGTCCGCCTGAGATCCAACGGCCGTAGGAGCCCGATACCCCTTCGCCCGCGCGTTTTCTTAAAGAGACCCCCGGTTTTCTGGAATTTGAACCCGCCGTCCCTGGTTTCTTACGGTTAGGTCCTCGGACCTTTTATTTAATTCAAAATAGGTACTTAGGGTATATTTTTAACCCCTAAACTTGTAAAATTCATAACTTTGCCATATGAACTCCAAATTAGGTGCTTCAAATTGCAAAATGCTCATGATGTTTTTGTCTATCTATTTAAACAAGGTTTCCCTGCTGTTTCCATGTCCCAATTAATGGTTAATCATTAGGATAGGATTAAGGTTATTGGAACCTTATTTGAGATAATTAGAAGTTGGTAGACTTTAATAAAAGTTGGAGCACTTAAGTTTATGGACTTAAACACCTAAGTTTAGGAACTTAAAACCAGATAATGATTTAATCCCACCACTGACTTAAACCTGATTAGTGGATAATGAATCATTTTGTATAGTCCTCTACCCTAGACCTAGGGAATACTAAAGTACCAATCCTTTTCTATTGTGAACTTGTGATCTCTCTGCTGCATATGTTTGGTATATTGCTTTTGTTTGTTACTTCCCAAGTGCATAGTGTGAATGATTACTTTACGTAGACAACGAGCAGTCTGTGTTTTCCGAGGAAGTTGCAGAGGAAGTTCCTGATCAACAGTTTGGTGAAGGCAAGTGTCCTCTGACCCATTATGTCCTATTCATTTATAACTTACTACCCCGCATTACTTACTTGAAACCTAAGGATTGACTAGCTTTACACTTTACTTTATCCTTGATGACCTTATGGGCTATTATGGTTAGCATTCTGCTATTGCCTTAACTTAATCAATGAACATGATGTGAATATTTACGATACTGTTTATCCTGATGATATTGATGATCTTGTGATACTCTAGGGGGCTCAGGCTGTTTCCTGAGTACCTCTCCGTAAGGACCTGTTCGTTGAGAGACCACCCGGGATAACAGTGCAACCATGAGGGTGAAATGGGGTGCCCTTAGCTAATTAATTAGAGGAACTAGAGGTGTAGTTGCTTCGCCGTCGTGCCGTCAATGGGGTCCAGGCACAGTGCTTGCTCTGCCGAGGCTGAGTGCCGAGGTTCTTTCGTTTTGCTTTTTGTTAGTCACTCTCCTGCGGGGAGGGGTACTGTGTTTATCAAACTGGAGAAACCTAACGGGCAGCTATGATCTCTAGGAAATCTTTGTAAAAGCTACGTAGTGATACCCTGCCGGACCACCTAGGTAGTGGTCAATGGGGATTAGCTCTCCCCGGGCAGAAAGGGAATCATGACTCACGGGTAAAGTGTGCGACCTCTGCAGAGGGTAGTGAAACTGATATATCAGCCGTGCTCACGGTTAAGAGCAGCCTTGGGATCCTCTTTGATTAGAGATACAGATGGTTCAAGATCCAAGGATTATGTTATGGTTTTGGTTCGAATATGATGACGTTGTTCCTCGATGAGGAAATGGTTCATGGGTTGGTTAATGCTAAAAATCTGGCTTCTACTAATGATAAATACCTGACCAACTAAAAGCAACTGCTTGAGCCTAACCCCACATAAAGCTAGTCCACTTCAGCCAAACGGGACACTTGCTGAGTACGTTGATGTGTACTCATCCTTGCTTTACCACAAAACACCAGGTTGTCCGCATTGTAACCACTGCTCCGGAGAAGGCGAAGTCGTGGAAGGAGACTTCCAGGAGTTCCAAGACTACGATGAATTCTAGGTGTGGGTTGGCGGCAACCCCCAGTCAGCTGCCTATGAAGGCCTTATCTTTACTGTGTTTCGCTAGCACTTTGATTTAACTGTTAAGTTGATGACTATGTGGATGTCTATGACTCTGTGATGTAATTAAGCTAATACCTTCTTAAGTTATTATTCGAGCAATGTGCATTGATGTTCATTTATGTAATCGCTGTGTACGTGAGTTCTGATCCTGGCACGTACATAGTTCGCACTTGGTTTGCCTTCCAAAACCGGGTGTGACAACTCGGTTCCAAACCTTGACTCCTCACAGCCCATATGAAGATTCCCATTCTTATGATGGCTTCGGGAGTAATCTAGTGAAGAAAAATCTGGTATATCTTTAAAACTTCAACAACAAAACTGCTTAGGGGGAATCGAAGCCCAGCCTTGAAGAAGCTTCGATAAATTACAACTTCATTCTCTTCAGGAGTAGGAGCAGTCCGGTCTCCGTTGTCAGCCCTCACAATGGATATATCTCGAAAATACCTTCCTCTCATGTTATCAAGATGACTTTGCCTGATAGTCAATTTTCCGAAGACTGTGTGACTTGGTCGCCACGGCCGATCTTCGGAGTCTTCGCCCCCACTTTTCACATCATAACTATCGCTGTCATCGGTATCTTCAGATAAGCCTTCTAGAATTTCTTTGGTAATCTTCTCTGTGTTGGTCTTTGCAATTGACTCGATGAATCCAGTGGTTTTTTCCTTAAGAAGCTTTTCCTCCTCGCTCACCTTCGTATCAGCAGCAGCTTTTTTGTCTTGAGACATCTCTTCAGAAATGGTGAAAATGTGCTCTTAAAGCCGAAGCTTAGAAAATCTAAAAACCAAGCAACCGTTGGTTGGCAAGAGCTAAAGATTAAGCAAGCAGAGCAGATGGCCAAAAGCGTACCAAATGAGCTCGTGGTGTGCTCTTATTTATACACCTAGTGCGTTGCAGGGTGGAGGGCCTCGCTTGTCATTGACTGTTGCTATTCTAGCAAAGGAAAGGTGTTTTTCGGACCTTCGGCTTTAGGGCCTTCGTCCATATCGCAATCTGAATTTATTATTCTAACAAATTAATATTGCGAGGGGCTACTGTTGGGGGCCTTCGGCTTCCGAAGGTCCTCAAAAACATGATTTAACAATGTTTCTGGAGTATAATACATGAACAGGTACCTTCGGACTCGGACCAGAACTACAATGTGAAGAAGCACAAAGAATACGAAGGTTGGCGCAGAGCCGAAGCTATGTACAGGGGAGATTCGGCATGATAGCAGAAAAGGAAACCGACTTAAAAATGAAATGACTTAAAGACCCATGATGTTTTGTGTCATTATTGTAGTCGATTGTAAAGGACATAAATGTAATTTTACATGGGCTGTGTCCCGTGCCTATAAATAGATGAACAGTGCTCCCGTACTGTTCACGTTGACTTGGCATTTTGCTCTTGCGTCATGCTCGTACTTTTACCATTCCTTCAAGCCGAAGGTACATTTGTAATTTGATATCATTTATATTCTTCATAATAATAAAATAGAAATGAGTTGGTAATAATACATGACTGTTTGTGTTACTTTATATTTCATATGATTCCTTCTTCATCATTATATGTTATGCTGCTGAAGGTATGTCCTTCATAACCTCCGTCCGAAGACCATTATATCCTAAGGGAAATAATGTTTCGAAGGACGAAGGACTTTAACGTTTTACATTTTCTGTGTTGCCTTGTTCTTAATTCATAGCACTTGAGAACAAGTCCCCAACAGATATATTATTATTTTTTAAATACAAACCCTGTTCTGGCTCCCTCCTAGGATGGGAAGCCTCAAGAACAAGGTTTATATTTTAAAACCTGCATACATATATACACACAATAGTCCAAAACACAAATCTCAAACACAAGTTCACACACATACACAATCGTCCATAAGTCCACACAACACAAGTCCAAACATCGCATAAACATGTCCAAACATCACATAAAAAGTTTACAAGTCCATCAGCTTGAGGTGGGTCGTCAGCCGGGTTCAAGATCTGGTCGACGAAGTTCGTACCGTCATCCAGAGTAGGACGCGAACCCGAACCCTACAAAAGATGTGATCCATATGTTACCGTATAGATTTAGCTTGATTTATTACATTTCAGTTAACTAAAGCACAAATTAGACTTAACTTACCACTCCAGGTAATGAAGGTGACTGTGTCAGCCATAGAGCATATCCCCACGACATTTGTGACGACCCCATATGAGGATATACCCATGGCATCTATGGTGGTAGCATCGACGTTGGCTTTTGTGTTGGCATCTGAGGTGGCATCTGCGGAGTCATCTAAGGCAGTACCTGTCGAGCATATACCCACGACATCATTGGGGCGTCATTTGGTTGTGGGTACATGTCCTAGAATCCTATAACAAGAGAATGAGTGTCATGTTTATGATTAAGAACTCTAACTTGATAAAGTTGCACAAGTTTACCCGTGATGCATCACAATGCGAAGACGCGAGGTTCGCTGGCGGAGTCAGAGTAAGGCCTTGCTGAGGTACTCCGCTACCGTACGTCTAAAAGCAAACAGATTACCGATGTGCATTTAGAATCATTTGGAAAAACTAGAGATGGCAACAGGAAAATCCCCATTGGGAAATAACTCCCCATCCTCATCCCCGCGAAGTAAAATTTTTCCCGCGGGGATCCTCATGAATACTCGCGGGAGGCATTTCTTCCCCATCCCTGTTCCCCGCGGGGATAAATACCCGACGGGGATCTCTGTCCCCGCTTAAATTATAATTAGAACATATGTCAGTTGTTATTAATATAAAACATTATCACGTATACATATTGTCATATATAAAAATCATTATGTGTACATCAAAATAAACACATTTGTAATATTGAATTGATCTCTTGATAATGTAATTATTTATTTTTATCATTAACTAGTACACGAAAACAACATCACATGAAAGTCTAACGGGTCCCTGCGGGGAACGGTAATGGAGAATGCTTCCTTGTCCCCATCCTCGTTTACCCGTCAGGGAAAGATTTTTCCCGTTTACATCCCCGTGGAGAAAGAAACTTTCCCATCCCCATCCCCTAATGAAGAAATTACTCACGGGGAATCGGGGATTGTGGCCATTGACATCTCTACACCTCACTTATGGCTGGTCCATGTGTTCGACAAATGAATCATTCGCCAGACATTTGGTGAGCTTTGGCGCGAAAATAAACTAACTAAAACAAGTCGAATTGAGCCAAATCACAATTGACAACCTTTAGTGTTATAGAATTTGTCTAAAAACAAGGTACTTAGTATTTAAATCCAAGGAAACAAACCTATGTAACTTGCAACCTAATTTGATGAATTAAATATATTATAATATATTTTGGTTATTTTCTGCTCGTGTACCGAATTGATGGAAATTACATATATGTGGTACCAAGTTACCTATGGTATTATATGTCAGTTTTTTCTGTCATCGACCATCCTGGCCTCTTGGGTTGGTTTAAATCCTAGACTGCAACCAACCATGGATATTAATTGCATGTGGGCCTATTGGACCGTGCGCTTCATTTCTTCCTGTGATTTTGTAACCTACCTGTTGGATTTCGTTGCATCATGACAAATCTCCGTTTCCTAGGTAAGCTAAATATTAGCATAAATTATTATAGTTAGTGTTGGGGTCTTCTTCTCCGCCGAAGGTACTCAATACAAAAACACATTTGGCAAAATGATACAGAAGTCTTTCCTTCTTCTGCCGAAGGTTCTCAAGATGAAGACCTTGCGTAGAGGCAACATTGCCAAATGTCGAAGCTATCACCAGCTTCGGTTCAACTCAAGCAAAAGAAGAAAAGGCCAGATAAACCTTAGTAATCCAGGTCGTCTGTACATGAATGTTGAGGGTCATGAATGTAATTTCACCCAGGTTGCGTCCCGTACCTATAAATAGATGAACAGTAGCACCGTACTGTTCACGCTGAATTGTAATCACTCTCTTGCTTCTTCACCTTCGAGCAAGCCGAAGGTATCAATGTAATATGAATTCCATTAATATTCATATATGTTTATGGAATGCAAATATGAATGAATTAACGATATGCAGTTATTATCTTCGTTCCTTTGTATTCTTCTTTACACATTAAAATGATAAAGGTATGTCCTTCATAACCTTCGTCTGATGATCATTATACCCATGGGGAAATAATGCTTTGGAAGACGAAGGTCCCTAATAATTAACAATTGTGTTGTCTTGTTCTTAATTCACAGCATCTGAAAACAAGTGACCAACATTGGCGCCCACCTCCGGTGAACTCACTTCCATGACTACGACAATGGCTTCGCAAGGCAACCAAGTTGTGCCACCTTTGGCTACGAAGCTGGTGTTCCCAATCACAGGCCGCTCAAGTTCTGAATCACCAGCTGGTGTTCCCAATCACAAGCTGGTGTTCCCAATCACCAGCCAATAAGAAGCAGAAGAAGGAAGCATAGAGAAGAGTACAACATGTTGGAGTGCAAGGACCCTTCATCAAGTCCAAGTGGTCTCATACCAATCACCTTCTCCCAAGAAGACCTTAAGCTCAAGGATTATCCTCATAATGATATAGTGGTTATATCTTGTGTCATCAAGGGGTTTCTAGTTCACAATGTCCTTGTAGACACAGGCAGTGTAACAGATATCATCTTTGCAAAAGCTTTCAGGCAAATGCAGGAGCAGGATGACAAGATACATGATGTAACACACCCCCTCTGTGGCTTCGGAGGAAGGCAGATAGTGGCACTGAGCAAGATAACTATGCTGATTACCTTCGGCTATGTTCACAATACAAGGATAGAGCAAGTTTTCTTTGATATTGTTGATATGGAGTATCCTTACAATGCAATCATTGGGCGCGGAACATTGAATGCCTTCGAAGCAATACTTCATCTAGCATATCTATGCATGAAGATACCATCAGACCAAGGCCCCATAGCTGTGCATGGGAGTCAAGAGACTGCTAGAAGGGCCAAAGGGAACTGGACAGATTCAAAATGAAAGTTGCCTAGAGGGGGGGTGAATAGGCAAGTTAAAACTTTTTCAACAAAAACTAGAAGCAAACTGGGTAAAACTGAATTGATCTCGAAATTCACCCAGTTAACTTTGGAAATGAGATGTTCTAAATGATCCACAGGGTTCAAAGTAGTAGATCTGAGAAGGGCACTTCTCAAAATCCACACACCAAAAAGATATAAACAAATCTTTCATGGAATGGTGAGAGAACGAAGAACACAAACAAACACAATGAGCAAGAACACAAGAGACACAAGATTTATCCCGAGGTTCGGTCACACCACCAAGGTGCCCTACTTCCTCGTTGAGGCGCCCACAAAGAGCCGGGTTTCTTTCAACCCTAATCCTCTCTTTGCCGACTACAAAGGTCAAGCACACACACTAAGCTTTACTCAAACGAGCAGGTAATACAAACTTTCTTGTGGTCTTCCACAAGATTTGGAGACTCACAAGAGACACCTAGTCGTCTAGGAGCTAGAAGCTCCAAGAGTAATGAATCCACAAAGAACTCTATGTAGTACCAAAGCTCGAATCAAGAAGAGCAAGAAGGATTTAGAGATGAAGCACCAAAATCGCAGCTCTTCAATCTCACTCAAAGATTTCTCTCCAAATATTTAAAATGGGAGAGGCAAGAGGTGTGTGAGAGAGAGTGGGAGGTGTTTCTCAGGTTAGAGATGGAGTTTGGTGCGTGCTCTACTATGGGGAAGAGTGTGGGAGGTGTATATAAAGGTGCCCCCAAAAGCTGGGAAATCTGACTGAAAAACGGTTGAACCGGTTCTAAAACCGGTTGAACCGGATTCCACCAAGGGGTTTTCGGTTCACTGGCGGACTCAGCCGGAGACTGGACCGACTGCAAATTCGGTTGAGCCGGGCCAAAATTCGGTTGAACCGGTTTCAAATCCGGTTGAGCCAAGCCAAAAATTCAGTTGAACCGGTTGTAAATCCGGTTGATCCAGGCCAAAAATTCGGTTGAACTGTTTTTTACAAAAATCTGCACATGACTTTTTCTAATAGGACTGACTGGCAGACTGGCAGGTCAGACAGTGACAGAGGGGAACAGTGCAGAAACCGGTTGAACCGGTTTTAATTCTAGTTGAACCGATTTTGAAACTGTTGCACAGATTTTGAGAAAACTGAAGTGAAACAAGGGTAAAAATGGAAGTTTTAGATCAAGGATTTTGAGCTTTAGTACCAACATCAACCTTCTTTATGGATCCCCCTTGATAGTACGACGATTCCTATACTCAAGTTAGATAAAATATAATTAAGTAAACTCCTTGAGTCATTGGTGTCTCAAGTGTGATTTCTCCATGGTGTTGCTTCATAAGGATCACAAACATCTTTGTCTCACCTTTTGAAGCAAACACAGATCGATCCTATGACTTGTGCCATTTCACCATATATGAGTTCAAATCATGGCTTCAAGTCACCTTACTGATACATCAACATGTTGTAACTCTTCATAGCTGATTAGTTCATCGACTTAGTGCAAGTACTCTCTTCTTCACCTTAGCCATGGTACCTCGGTCTACAAGCCGTCGCTTGGCCTTCACCTTCGCTTAGTTCCTCGAAGCCCTTTCCTTGCTATCTTCACCCTATCAAGCCATTCTTGAGTCACATCCTATTGAGCATCCATTGAGAGAATCATTTCTTCAATATTGTGAAGCTTGCTTGAATGTCATCTAGATATAACTGCTAAGATCAATCAAGCTCTAGTTTGATTCTCATATATTCATATATGGACTAATAGTAATATGGTCAAGCCAATTCACGGTTCCTCATATCTTATTCACTTTGGCTTGACCAATCCTCTTAATCACTTCAACCTCTATTATGATCATATTTATGCATAGTGATTTCTTAGGTCTTGTCTATATATTTAAACCAATATAGAGATCATATTATATCCATTTGCATTGTCTCACTGGTTATTTAACCTTGTGTTGAACCTTTGTTCACTGTCATTATACACTATTCAAGTATGTTCATCATACTGAATTTCTTGTTCAACACTTAGCAAACTTGTTAGTCCTTTAAATATGTTGTTATACAAATCACCAAAACTCACAAAAGGGATGAATGCACTTTCACAAAGGCTATCCATAACATAGATGAAGCCGAAGCTCATCAGCAGTACAAACACAAAAGAGATAAGGCTGCCTCAGCAGACCAACCAAAGCCCATACTTCTATGCGAAGACATAGCCGAGTAGAAGGTTTGCTGGGATCACAACTATCTGATGAACAAGAAAAAACCCTGTTGAGGTTTCTGTTCAACAACAAGGATGTCTTTGCCTGGTCAGCCAATGATCTCTGTGGTGTCAACAGAGACGTCATCGAGAATTCACTTAATGTAGATCCGGCTATCAGGCCAAGAAAGCAGAAGCTTTGGAAGATGTCCGATGACAAAGCCGAAGGTGCACGAAATGAAGTCAAAAGGCTTCTAAGTGTCGTTGTCATCAGAGAAGTAACATACCCAGAGTGGCTGGCCAATACTGTGATGGTGAAGAAAGCTAATGGAAAATGGAGAATGTGCATTGATTTCACAGATCTCAATAAGGCATGTCCGAAGGATGAATTCCCATTACCAAGAATAGATTCTCTTGTGGATGCAGCAGCTACTTCAGAGCTCATGAGCTTATTGGATTGCTATTCAGGCTATCATCAAATCTAGATGAAGAAGGAATATGAGCCTAAGACAAGCTTCATAACCCCTAGTGGGACTTATTGCTACCTTCAGATGCCTGAGGGGCTCAAGAATGCTGGAGAAAGATTCAGCAGAATGACTGCCAAAATTCTCAGCTCTCAGATTGGCAGGAATGTTCTGACATATGTTGATGACATCATAGTTAAAAGCACGAAGCAAGAAAATCACATTGCTAATTTGCAAGAAACATTTGCTAATTTCAGAATGGCTGGTCTCAAGTTGAATCTAGAAAAATGTGTCTTCGGAGTGAAGAAGGAAAAATTCTTGGTTGTTTGGTATCAACAAAGGGCATCGAAGCCAACCCAAGCAAGATAGAAGCCATACTTCGGATGGAGCCACCAAAGTCATAAAAAGGTGCCCAGAGGTTGACAGGAAGGCTGGCATCATTGAATAGATTCATTTCAATATTTGCAGAGAGGAAGTTGCCATTCTTCGAAGTACTAAAGTCAGCCAAAGTCTTCCAATGAGGACCAACTCAGAAAAAAGCCTTCAAAGAACTAAAGTAGTATTTGATAGAATTAACAACCTTAACGCCACCTTCGTCAGGAACTCCATTGTTGTTTATGTAGCTGCTTCCCACGCTGCTGTTAGTGCAGCGCTGGTGCAAGAAAAGCAGGTTGGCCAAGCAAATAAGCAAGTGTCAGTGTACTTCGTCTTTGAAGTACTTAGCCCATCAAAGAAAAATTACACAGAGTTGGAGAAGATACTATATGTTGTACTGATGGCTTCTAGAAAGCTTTGGCATTACTTCTAGACGTACCATATCATAGTACCTTCTTCACAACCTCTCAAGGATATAATGAGAAATAGAGAAGCCATAGGAAGAGTTGGAAAGTGGGCTACAGAGCTAAATGAATTCACTATTGAATATGTTCATAGATCTTCGATCCAATCCCAAGCGTTAGCAGACTTCATTGCTGATTGGATGCCAGGGGCTCAGGACGAAGAAAGAACAAAAGATGACGAAGCTTGGACAATATTTTGTGATGGATCATGGGGAATCTTCAGTGCAGGAGCAGCTGTCGTTCTAATTTCACCGTCTAAAATCAAAACCTGCTATGCAGCAAGGTTGGACTTCAACTGCACAAATAACATTGCAGAGTATGAAGCCCTTCTTTGGGGCTTCGGAAACTCAAGGAAATGGGAATAAGAAGTGCAATGCTCAAACCTGACTTATAAGTCATTTTTGGTCACGTTGACAAAAGCAGTAAAGCAAGAGACCCGAGGCTCGAGAAGTATCTAGACACAGTCCGAAGGATGAAAGCCTCTTTCGAAGGTTTCTCTGTAAAGAATATCCCAAGAGGAGAAAATGAACATGCAGACTTATTAGCTAAGTCAGCGGCACAGTGGCTTCTATTACCTTTGGAAGTATTTTTTTGAAACAATAAAAGCACCTTCAGTCGAGCTCATGGTGAGAGCAGTACTTACAATCTCACCAGTACACAGTGAAGATTGAAGGACTAAGATTGTATCGTTCTTGCAAGGCAATTGTCTTTTGGATGACGAAGCTTACAATAAAAGAATGGAAGCAAGAACAAGACCCTATGTAATCATAGAGGGAGAGTTGTACAAACAAGGAGTCTGCTCTCCATTACTAAGATGTTTGTCTAGAACTGAAGGTCAAGAGCTGATGAAGGAGGTACATGCAAGACTGTGTGGAGCTCATATTGGGTCTAGGCCTTTACTAGGAAAGGTTTTTAGACAAGGATTTTATTGGCCAAAGGCAGCTTCTGATGCAGCGGATTTGGTTCAAAAATGTGAAAATTGGTAGAAGTGTGCTAGAGACCAAAAACAACCTTCATCTCTAACCCAACTAATTCAGCCCACTTGGCCACTGCAAAGGTGGGGCCTAGATTTGCTAGGCCCACTTCCACCAGCACAAGGAAACTTGAAATATGTTGTGGTAGCAGTGGAGTACTTCTCGAAGTGGATCAAAGCTAAACTCCTAGCTACAATAACTTCAGCCACAGTCCAGAAGTTCTTTTGGCAGAATATTGTTTGCTGCTTCGGTGTGCCGAAGGCTATCACAGTTGGTAATAGAACTCAATTTGATGCTAAAATGTTCAAAGCTTTTTGTGACCAGATTGGTACAAAAATACACTTTGCATCAGTGAGACATCAAGACATCCAGAATCAAATGGACTGGTAGAACGAACCAATGGAATCATAATAACAGGGATAATGAAGTCAATCTTCAGTCAGCCCAGAGTAAAGTAGCCAGATGAGTTGATAAAAGTGGTATGGAACCACAATACTGTTGTCTCAAGGTCAACAGAATTTACCCCGTTTAAGCTTCTGTTTGGTGACGAATCAATAACACTAGATGAAGCAACAACGGGTTCAATAAGGACTTTAGCTTCGACGGAAGATGAAGAGGATTGCAAAATAATAAAAGACACCAAAGAAGGGACTAGACTTCAGGCAATAGAGCACATCAACAAATATCAAGCCGAAACAGTCAAATGGTGGGATCGGAAGGTAAGATTAAAGAATATCAAGCCAGGACACTTGGTGTTTCGAAAAGTGGCCAACTAAGAGCACCTAGAGGGGGGGTGAATAGGTGATCCTGTAAAATCAAAAACTAATAGCCACAAAACTTAGTTATAAGTGTTAGAACGGCTAAGTAGCTTGAAGCGAGTTCTTGTGAACACAAACAATCATAGAGAGCAACACAAGACACGCGATTTTTTATCCTGTGGTTCGGCCAAGTAACACTTGCCTACTTCCACGTTGTGGCGTCCTAATGGACGAGGGTTGCACTCAACCCCTTTCAAGTGATCCGATGATCAACTTGAATACCACGGTTTTTCCTTTAGATGATTGTTCCCGTTTGTGAAGAATCTCCACAAATTGGAGTCTCTCGCCCTTACAACAAAGATCACAATGAAGGCATAGAGTAAGGTTGGGAGAAGCAACACACATAAGACTCGAATACGTAGCACACCCACGCACACAAGTGAAGACTCGAGCTCAAATGACAACACAAGGAGTCCTTGACTCGAATAGAGCTCAAATCTCTAACACAACAAAGCGAATGCGAGGGAGCAGAGTCTGGATGCCATAGAATACTTAGTGAATGCTTGGGTGACTCCTCCATGCGCCTAGGGACCCCTTTTATAGCCCCAAGGCAGCTAGGAGCCATTGGAGGCAACCTTGGAAGGCCAAACTTGCCTTCTGTCAGGTGGTGCACCGGACAGTCCGGTGCACCACCAGACAGTCCCTGTAGCTATCCGTTGCGCGATCTCCTTCCATTTCTGGCGCATCCGACTGTTGGTCCTCGGTGTCAGTTGGCGCACCGAACACTGTCCGGTGCACACCGGACAGTCTGGTGTGCCCAACCGACCGATGGTGCGACCACGTGTCACGCGAAGATTACGTGGCCGACCGTTGGCGTAGGCAACCGTTGGCTCACCGGACAGTCCGGTGCAGCACCGGACAGTCCGGTGAATTATAGCCGTACGTTGCTGATCCTTTTCCCGAGAGTGACGAGTTCGCCACGGACGACTCACCGAACAGTCTGGTGCACCACCGGATAGTCCGGTGAATTATAGCCATG
Organism: Zea luxurians; assembly: GCA_029449295.1. Classification (NCBI taxonomy): domain Eukaryota; kingdom Viridiplantae; phylum Streptophyta; class Magnoliopsida; order Poales; family Poaceae; genus Zea; species Zea luxurians. Next base: position 167,910,218 of record JAOPSE010000002.1, read on the forward strand.
CGTCGTTGATCCTTTTACCGAGAGCGACGAGTTTGCCGCGGACGACTCACCGGATAGTCTGGTACACCACCGGACAGTTCGGTGAATTATAGCCGTACGCCGTCGTTGAGTACCGAGAGCGGCCTTTTCACGCGGACCAGCCTGGCGCACCGGACACTGTCCGGTGCAGCACCGGACAGTCCGGTGTGCCAAGCCGAGCTGAAGTTGGCTGCACACAGCCACCTCTTTTCCAATTCTTTTCTCACTGATTCTAGCACTTTAGACAAAACACATTAGTACTCAAAACAATGTACTAAGTCTAGAAACGTACCTTTCTCTTTGATTTGCATTTTTCTCTTTACTTGTCACATGAGAACTTAATTAAACGTGTTGGGCACTTAATCACCAAAACATTATTGAAATTGCCCAAAGGCCCATTTCCCTTTCAATCTCCTCCTTTTTGGTGATTTATGCCAACACAACAAAAAGCAACAAGAGAAGTGCAAAATCAATGCAATTGAAGACCAAATTGTTTTTTACTATAATTTGGCATATTTGGATCGCTCTTTGCCACCACTTGGTTTGTTTTTGCAAATCAAATTCATTTTCCTATCTCTAAGTCAAACACACTTGTTTAGGCACAAAGAGAGATATTTCAATGGAAAAATTGATCAAGTACCAAAAACTCCCCCTTTTCCCATAATCAAAAATTCTCCCCACAATAGACTAAATTCTGCAATAAGAGTATTTTGGACAAATCAAAAGTTCTAACTCCAAAATTCACAAGTGGTAGCTGATCCATTTGCTTTTGGCCTTAATTTCTCCACCTTTGGCATTAAGCACCAAAACAGGATCATTCTTGGCCCTTTAACCCCATTGCCTCACCAAAAAATGTCAATCAAGAGCAAAAAGGCAAATAGAGCATAGGAATGAACTTGGAATTAAGTACACCAATACCGGAGTGCAGTGGAAGTCTTTGCAACATCCAAGTCCATTTTCCCTTTCAATGCACCTTTGAGACTACATCAAGAATACTCAAACACAAAGGTTAGTCTCAAAGGGTCAAGTTGTAGCATATCTCCCCCTAAATAAGTGCACCATTTGCAAATGGACTTGTGAGGCTCGGGGAGGTCTTGTACAACTTGAGCACCACAGATATACAACAATTAATGTAAATGCTTCAAAGTACCATGATCAAAGGCATAGAACACATGTATGCTATAGATCAATCCAAGTTACGCGAATCTAAGACATTTAGCTCACTACGCAACCTACAAAATGTTTTCTCATCCAACGACTTGGTAAAGATATCGGCTAGCTGGTTCTCGGTGCTAATATGAAAAATCTCGATATCTCCCTTTTGCTGGTGATCCCTCAGGAAGTGATGCCGAATGTCTATGTGCTTAGTGCGGTTGTGTTCAACAGGATTATCCGCCATGCGGATTGCACTCTCATTGTCACATAGGAGTGGGACTTTGCTCAGATTGTAGCCAAAGTCCCGGAGGGTTTGCCTCATCCAAAGTAGTTGTGCGCAACACTGTCCTGCGGCAACATACTCAGCCTCAGCAGTGGATAGGGCAACGGATGTTTGTTTCTTAGAACTCCAGGACACCAGGGACCTTCCTAGGAATTGGCACGTCCCTGATGTACTCTTCCTATCTACCTTGCACCTGGCATAATCGGAGTCTGCGTATCCAATTAAGTCAAAGGTAGACCTCTTTGGATACCAGATCCCGAAGCAAGGCGTAGCAACTAAATATCTAAGAATTTGCTTAACGGCCACAAGGTGACATTCCCTGGGGTCGGATTGATATCTAGCACACATGCATACACTTAGCATAATGTCCGGTCTACTAGCACATAAATAAAGTAATGACCCTATCATAGACCGGTATGTCTTTTGATCAACGGACTTACCTCCTTTGTTGAGGTCGACATGCCCGTCGGTTCCCATTGGTGTCTTTGCGGGCTTGGCGTCCTTCATCCCAAACCGCTTGAGAAGATCTTGTGTGTACTTCGTTTGGGAGAGGAAAGTGCCATCCTTGAGTTGCTTCACTTGGAACCCAAGGAAGTAGGTCAACTCGCCCATCATTGACATCTCAAACTTTTGAGTCATTACCCTGCTAAACTGCTCACAAGACTTTTGATTAGTAGAACCAAATATTATGTCATCGACATAAATTTGGCACACAAAAAGATCACCATCACAAGTCTTAGTAAAAAGAGTGGGATCGGCTTTCCCAACCTTGAAAGCATTAGCAATTAAGAAATCTCTAAGGCATTCATACCATGCTCTTGGGGCTTGCTTAAGTCCATAGAGCGCCTTAGAGAGCTTAAAAACGTGGTCGGGATACCTGTCATCCTCAAAGCCAGGGGGTTGTTCCACGTATACTTCCTCCTTGATTGGCCCGTTGAGGAAAGTGCTCTTCACATCCATTTGAAACAACCTGAAAGAGTAGTGAGCGGCATAGGCTAATAGAATTCGAATAGACTCTAGCATAGCCACAGGAGAAAAAGTCTCCTCGAAATCCAAACCTGTGACTTGGGCATAACCTTTTTCCACAAGTCGAGCCTTGTTTCTTGTCACCATCCCGTGCTCGTCTTGCTTGTTGCGGAACACCCACTTGGTTCCCACAACATTTTGCTTTGGATGTGGCACCAGGCTCCAAACTTCATTTCTCTTGAAGTTGTTGAGCTCTTCCTGCATGGCCAACACCCAATCCGGATCCTGCAAGGCCTCTTCTACCCTGAAAGGCTCAATAGAAGAGACAAACGAGTAATGCTCACAAAAGTTAGCTAATCTTGAGTGAGTAGTTACTCCCTTGCTTATGTCACCCAGAATCTGGTCAACGAGGTGATGTCATTGGATCGTTGCTTGGATTTGGGTTGGAGGTGCCCGTGGTGCTTCTTCCTCTATCACTTGTTCATCCTGTGCTCCCCCTTGATCCTGTGCCTCTTCTTGAGGTGCCTGTTCATCGTCTTGAGTTGGAGGATGCACCATTGTGGAGAAAGATGGCTGATCTTGCTCTTGTTGTTCCTGTGGTCGCACATCACCTATCGCCATCGTGTGCATTGCGGCCATCAGAACATCATCTTCATCTATGTCATCAAGATCAACTTGCTCTTTTGGAGAGCCATTAGTCTCATCAAATACAACGTCGCTAGAGACTTCAACCAAACCCGATGATTTGTTGAAGACTCTATACGCCTTTGTATTTGAGTCATACCCTAGTAAAAACCCTTCTACTACCTTGGGAGCAAATTTAGAATGTCTACCTTTCTTCACTAGAATGTAACATTTGCTCTCAAATACACGAAAGTAAGAAACATTGGGTTTGTTATTGGTAAGGAGTTCATAGGAGGTCTTCTTAAGAAGGCGATGCAGATAGAGTCGGTTTATGGCATGGCAAGCTGTGTTCACAGCTTTCGACCAAAACCGCTCGAGCGTCTTGAACTCTCCAAGCATCGTTCTCGCCATGTCGATAACTGTCCTGTTCTTCCTCTCTACTACACTGTTTTGCTGTGGTGTGTAAGGAGCGGAGAACTCGTGCTTGACACCTTCCTTCTCAAGATACTCCTCCACTTGCAGATTCTTGAATTCGGACCCATTGTCGCTTCTTATCTTTTTCACCTTGAGCTCAAATTTGTTTTGAGCCCTCCTTAGAAAACGCTTTAGGGTCCCTTGGGTTTCTGATTTATCCTGCAAAAAGAACACCCAAGTGAAGTGGGAAAAATCATCAACAACTACAAGACCATACTTACTTCCCCCGATGCTAAGGTAGGCAACGGGTCCAAAGAGGTCCATGTGAAGTAGCTCTAGTGGTCTTGATGTTGTCATCACATTTTTGCTGTGATGAGTGCTTCCCACCTGTTTTCCTGCCTGACAAGCTGCACAAGGTCTATCTTTCTTGAAACAAACATTGGTTAGTCCTAACACATGTTCTCCCTTTAGAAGTTTATGAAGGTTCTTCATCCCAACATGTGCTAGACGGCGATGCCACAACTAGCCCATACTAGTCTTAGCTATTAACTGTTAGAAATATGCCCTAGAGATAATCATAGAGATGAGCATATTTCTTTGTATCCATGATATATATATTGCTTAATTGAATATCCATGGAAGGCACCTTGTATTGATTAGCAATTATGTGAATTGTTTGTGAGATTCTTTACTTATATGGTTATTCTAAATGATGTCCCTAGTCAGAGTCGATGACTAGCACATGTATTAGTTGATGACTACATTTCACAAGTCATGAACATGGAGATGTTAAATTAATAATGTGGGTGCATGTATGACATGAGGCTGGACCGACCCAACGTGAGATATTGTAATATAGTTCTCTTCTTGCAACATGAATACTGTATCCTTAGACCTGAGATTGTCGCATGTTCTCAAGATGTGAATTGACTTACTTAGGGACTATCAAATGCTATCCCGTAACTGGGTAGTTATAAAGGTAGTTTTGGGTTTGTCAGGAAGCATGCTATGAGGCATGGTCAGTCAAGATGGAATTTGTCCCTCTCTTTGTGAGAGAGATATCTCTGGGCCCCTCGAGTGATTGGATCAAGAAATGCATGGCCGTGCTAGGGTTAAGAGTTAACCATTGAAAGGATTCCAATTCACAGTATCGAGAAAGAGAGGTCAGCTTGGAGCCAGACCAAATATCGTGAGACAAAGGGAACAGCATGTACGTAATGTCGCAATGGTTCGTCTGATATGATCTTTACGTACACATAGGAGTTGACATGTCTTGCTAGAGGCCGCTGTCAATTATTGGGCCAAGTAAGAGTACTCGGGCTATGTCTATCTGTACGTGAACCTATAGGGTCACACACTTAAGGGGAAGGAAGCCTAATTCGGATTAGATCCGAATTTAGACTGGGCTTTAGGGTTAATGATGGGCCTCGGCGTCAGAAGCCCATCATAACGCCTATATAATGAGGGGCGGGGGCGCGTTTAAGGATAACCTAATTCGCCACCTGCAAACTAGCAGCCGCCGCTCGTCTCTCGCCCTCGCCAAGCCGCCGTCGCGAACCTAGCAGTTCGGTACGCGGCGCTTCCTCCCTGTACGTGTGGATACCTCGGAGGTGCTGCATCTGGAGCACTTGGACGAACCGTGCGAGGACGTGAAGAACGCCGGCGACTACACGGCACTACTCGACGCGTTCGTCTACATCGAGACGTCTTCCGCTGCTCTGCGCGTCTAGTGGTAATTCTGAAAGTGCATTCATCCCTTTTGTGAGTTTTGGTGATTTGGATAACAACACATTTAAAGGTCTAACGAGTTTGCTAAGTGTTGAACAGGAAATTCAGTATGATGAACATACTTGAATAGTGTATAATGATCAGTGAACGAAGGTTCAACACGAGGTTAAATAACCAGTGAGACAATGCAAATGGATATAATATGGTCTCTATATTGGTTTGAATATATGGACAAGACCTGAGAAATCACTACATACATATGATCAGAATAGAGGATAAAGTGATTAAGAGGATTGGTTAAGCCAAAGTGGATAAGATATGAGGAATCGTGAATTGGCTTGACCATATTACAATTAGTCCATATATGAATATATGAGAATCAAACTAGAGCTTGATTGATCTTAGCAGTTATATCTAGATGACATTCAAGCAAGGTTCACAATATTGAAGAAATGATTCTCTCAATGGATGCTCAATAGGATGTGACTCAAGAATGGCTTGATAGGGTGAAGATAGCAAGGAAAGGGCTTCGAGGAACTAAGCGAAGGTGAAGGCCAAGCGACGGCTTGTAGACCGAGGTACCATGGCTAAGGTGAAGAAGAGAGTACTTGCACTAAGTCGATGAACTAATCAGCTATGAAGAGTTACAACATGTTGATGCATCAGTAAGGTGACTTGAAGCCATGATTTGAACTCATATAAGGTGATATGGTACAAGTCACAGGGTTTGATTTGAGTTTGCTTCAAAAGGTGAGACAAAGATGTTTGTGATCCTTATGAAGCAATGCCATGGAGAAATCACACATGAGACACCAATGACTCAAGGAGTTTACTTCATTTTATTTTATTTAACTTGAGTATAGGAATCGTCGTACTATAAAGGGGGATCCAAAAAGAAGGTTGGTGTTTGCCAAAGCTCAAACCTCTCTATTCAAAAGCTATTTTTGAAAAGCAAAAATCTCTTTAACGTTCTATGGTTGACCATGGTTAGGTTTGAGAAACCTAGAGTGTTCTTGCTGAAAAGCAGCTGAACTTCTTCAACTGCAGCTGAGCTTTTCAGCTGAGCTGAACTTCAGCTGAGTTGAGCTTCTTCAGCTGCAGCTGAGCTGGACTTCAGCTGAGTTGAGCTTTCTCAACCTCAGCTGAACTCAACTTCAGCTGTGAACCTCTTTGACCATACACCAGCTGAACTTGCCTCCGGGCAGTTGAGCTAGGGTTTTCTCTCCTAAACTCTCTGGTCAAGACCAGCTGAACTGGTCCTGAGGGGCAGTTCAACTGGTCTCTGACCCCTCTGACCTCTGACCAACAGTCTGCAAGTCAGACTGGCAAACAGGTCGGCAGAGGTGTCAGGGGCGGTTCAACCGCCCTGGGGGGCGGTTCAACCGGTCTGGTCAACCCTGACCAGTCTGCAGGTCAGTCTGCGCGTCAGTCTGCCAGTCAGACTGGCAGACAGGCTGCCAGGCCTGCCAGGGGCGGTTCAACCGCCCTAGGGGGCGGTTCAACCGGTCTCAGGCAGAAAAATCTGCCCAACGGCTAGTTTTGAGCTCCACCTATATATACTACCTCCTACCTCTCTCCCCACAGCCAAGAGCACGATTTGAACTCCATTTCCAACTTGAGAAACACCTCTCACTCTCTCTCACACATCTCTTGCCTCTCCCATTTCAAATCTTTGGAGAGAAATCTTTGAGTGAGCTTGAGAGCTGCGGTTTTTGGTGCTTCATCTCTAAATCTCTCTCGCTCTTCTTGATTCGAGCTTTGGTACTACATCGAGTTCTTTGTGGATTCATTACTCTTGGAGCTTCTAGCTCCTAGACGACTAGGTGTCTCTTGTGAGTCTCCAAATCTTGTGGAAGACCATAAGAAAGTTTGTATTACCCGCTCGTTTGAGCAAAGATTATTGTGTGGGCTTGACCTTTGTGGTCGGCAAAGGGAGGATTAGGGTTGAAAGAGACCTGGCTCTTTGTGGGCGCCTCAACGAGGAAGTAGGGCACCTTGGTGGTGTGACCGAACCTCGGGATAAATCTTGTGTCTCTTGTGTTCTTGCTTATTGTGTTTGTTTGTGTTCTTCGTTCTCTCACCATTCCGTGAAAGATTTGTTTATATCTTTTTGGTGTGTGGATTTTGAGAAGTGCCCTTCTCAGATCTACTACTTTGAACCCTATGGATCATTTAGAACATCTCATTTCCAAAGTTAACTGGGTGATTTTGGAGGTCAATTCAGTTTTACCCAGTTTGCTTCTAGTTTTTTGTTGAAAAAGTTTTTAACTTGCCTATTCACCCCCCCTCTAGGCAACTTTCAATTGGTATTGGAGCCTAATCCTCGTTCTAACGCTTAACCGCGTGAGGAAAGATCATGTCGGGGGGTCTAAGAAATGAAAGTGCTTCTAAGCTTGAAAAAGTTGAGGTTGCCTCGACTTTATCTTTTGGTGCAGATGTTGATCCTAGGGCAATAGATCTTGCCATGAGAATCGCCGAAAGGATGTTCCTCAAAATGAAGGAAGATGAGGCGAAAAACAAAATTGAAGAAGAAAATGATCAATGGAGACCAAACGACGAATCCACCTCTTCACAAGGTTCGTCTTTCAAATCCACTTCTCATATGTGCTTTATTGCTAATGGGAGTGACAGTGAAAGCGAAAGTGAGGAGGAGGAGGAGCATGAAAGTGATAGTGAAGATGAGGATGATCTTCAAAAATTCTTCGCTCAACTAAGTAAGAAGAACCGGATGAGCTTGCTCAAACTCATGAAAAGAGCGGAAGAACAAAAGGAAATGCTTCATAAGCAAGAAGATATCCTCATCGAAAAAAATCAAAGACTTGGAGAAGTTGACCAAAGAGCATGAGAAGCTAAAGTGCTCTCATGATGATTTGGTCCAAAGGTATGAAGACATTTCAATTGAGCAAATTAAAGCTATTAATCATTCATCATATATTGCTCAATTAGAAAGTAAAAATGATATGCTCAAGAACACAGTAGAAAAGCTAAATATTGAAAATCTAGCTTTGCAAGAAAAACATGATATGCTTGTGTGCTCTCATAATAAATTGATGGATTCACATATCATGTTAGAAATGGCTCATGAGGTTGTGTTAACTAATTTGAAATCATACCAACCTCACACATGCACATGTACTCAAGTAGAAACTATATTATCATGTGCTAACAAATGTTGCTCTCAAGAAAGCCAATCTTCCATTGAGCTAGAAATTTCAGGAATTTGTGATATTTCTATCACACAAGAAAATAAAGAGCTCAAGGAAGAAGTTGGAAGGCTAAGAAGGAGCTTAACTATTTTGAAGGGAAAGTGTCATGCTCAACCTTCTCAAGATAACCGTGATAATATGGTGAAAAAGCTTGAGAAGGGGACAACCGTAGCATGCACAAAACCCCTTCAAAAGAATACCAAGCTTTCCAAGAAGGACATGAGCAAGACTCAAGGTAAGAAAATTAATGCTCATATTATTTGCTCTAACAATGTACCTATGTGCTTCAACAAAGAAAGATCAAAGAGAAGCGATAGGAGGTGCTATGGATGCAAGGAGAAGGGTCATGAAATTGGTTCATGCCCCCGCATGAAGAACCAAGACCTTGCACGATCAAGAAAGATGACCATCAAGAAGGATGAAAGCAAAAGGCAAATGCATTGCAAGGACAAGCACCGCATTTGCTACAATTGCCGTGAAAGAGGTCATCTATTCAAGGTTTGTCCAAAGGGTAAAACTCCTAAGCCTAACTTGTCAATACATTCAAATATGCTTAGGAGACCCAAATTTGACTCTTGTGCTAGAAAGGTGATGAGTTCACCACATTCTAGGACCAAGGCTATTTGGGTGCCTAAGTCCTTATTGGCTAACCTTGATGGACCTATCATGAGATGGGTACCAAAATGTACTTAATAAGTTTTGCAGGTACCCAGAGATGAAATGAAGCTTTGGGGTGCTTGAGCGGTTCAACTCAATTCTTATCTCAAGCTATCAATCTTACATTGTCTATCCTTTAAGATTGACCCAAAGATGAATTGAGTTGTTATATCACTAACTTCATATTCATCTCTAGCAAGAACTTATGTTGTAGGGAATAAGGATTAACCTTTGTGGGAATCAAGCAAAAGGCCTACAACCAAGTGATATCCAAAGGATGGTAACAATTAATTCTTAAGTGCACATTGCTTTTAATTGGTATATTCCTTTGTGTCTTTTGTAGCCACATAGGAAAAATGAAGCACTTGAGAATGAACTTAAAAGATTTTGCCTTGCTTTGGAAAGGATCTAATTATATGGTAGATTGCAAGTTCATATTTTTATTATGACAATCTACATGCTTTAAATTTGGTTGTATGTATCTTGTGGCATATTTCAAGTAATCATCATATTATTGCCATGACCTAGACATAAAGAGTATTATCCCATGTTCTTAAATGAATAGAGTGCTAAGTAAGAAATTCAAATTCTTAAAGCACTTACCAAAAGGGAATTCTCTATATGACTAGAGTTGTGAGACTAATGTTTCTACCAAGTGTTTATGTAGTCTCACAACATGAGAATGTGTTTCCCAAATGGAGTGTGCCATTCAACATTCAAAGAAGATCGAACCAATACTATGTGATGTATTCATTCTTTCTTAAATTGGTTTTGAGTCTTCTACATTAATCACTCACCAAGCTATGAATTAAACTTGCCATGTAAACTTAATTAAATAATCATGCTACTTTCATCTTTTTTTCAATTGATGTTATGCATGATGCTTGTAAGGGTAATTTAGTTCATATCATGAGGTTTCCTTGTTTTAGTAACCTTCTTGTCATTCATATACTAGAGGTTGCTAAATAGGAAACTATTGCTTGTGTTACTAATACAATCTCTTTTAAGATATTTCATGGAAATTCATAAGTAGAGATTGTGCTCTTTCATTGGTAAAATCACAAGCATTAAAGGTTAATCTTCACCTAAAAGAAAGATTAGGAATGCTCAAGGCAAAGGTATGGAACAAATTGCTTCAATTGGTAGTTGATCAATAGTAATTCCTTCCAAGTGGCATTCTTTCAATTGGTAATAATATATTCTATGGAAAGGAATGTCAATATGAAGGTTAAATTCCTTTTGGCTTAAAATTGTAAATTAGTGCATATTGTGAATTCACTGCTCCATGTGCATTAACTTAAAAGGAATTTAATTTATGCATTTACGCCTCATAAATGATGATTTGTTTGCCATTCATATATAGATATCATCATTCATTAAATACTTCCTTGTACTACTAATACCTCTTTTCAAAGTGTTTTATCGACTAGTTTTAAAAGGAAAAGAGATAACAAAGAAGGAAGTCTCCACAAATGATGAAAAGAAGAATACTAAAGTGACACCACCACCGATAGTAAGATCTTTCAAATTGGTACAACAAATGGTACGTTCTATATGGTGGTAAGTATTCTTAGGCATAAGTTAATTCATTGCAAATTTGTCATGCCTTGACCATGATATGTAATGTACTCCCCATGAGACTCTTAACTGAATTCAAAGTGCATGTGCCAAGTCATTCAAATACTTAATGCACATATCTAGTGGGAGAACATTATATATCTTGTGTCATAGAGAATAAGTTTCCCTTGAGTAAGCTATGCTAAGACAATCCAAAATGATAAATTTGTATCTCATTCATATGGATTGTAGTCTTTGTTTTCTAAATAGCTACTCTTGATGCAGTTTAAAATTCCCTTATCATTAAATCTAAAAGTGCATAAGAATTTTTTTTTGTTGATATTCATCTCATACATATGCACTAACATGGATATGATTTTTAAACTGTAAAATGTACAATTAGTGATCCATACTCTCTAAATTTTGGAAACCCATATTTTGATATCTTAGAAATCTACTTCAATCGGTATCCATATGCTTCACATTGAATTGGATCACTAAGTTGTAAATTCCATGCATAACTTGTCTTCATGATATGAATGCTTGTGTGACTAACCTTGATAAGCTAGGTGCACCCAAGGTCAAGCTAGGTTCATCATCAAGAAGGCAACACAACGATGTATCAAGAAAAGGAGAAAAGGCTCTTATTCTTAACTCTAGCTTTTATCTATGTGATTAAATATTGAATTGAAACCATGTAAGATGGTTGTCATGTATATGTGGGTGCCTACACAAAGAGAAAGGCCATAATAAGGATTGTGTGGGTACTCAAGGCTTTTACTACTAATCTCAAAGGACCCAATTCAAATTGGGTACCAAGATATGAAGCTTAAACTTGTTTTGCAGGATCACTCCTTCAATGGATCAAGTTGGGTGCTCGATAATGAATGTATAAATCATATTTGGAGATAGTAGCAAGGGTGGTAACAACTGAATCTCAAGTGCATATTATTTTCAAATCTTATCTCTTTTGTGACTTGTGTAGCCACTAAGGAAAAACAAGCACTTGAGGATATACATCAGTTGTTGATTATGAAATAAATGTCTAATTGGAAGATGAATGAATATTATCATATGGTGAACAATCCAAAATTATGTGACGTATTCTCTATCTAGTTAATTTGGATTTGATTCTTCTTTATTAGACACTCACCATAATATGGATTAAGTCAGCCCTTTAGACTTCATTGAACAACCATGAATATTATTCATGTCATTCAAAATATATTGTGCATGAGGGCTCAAGAGAAATTTAGTCCATATTATGAGGTTTCTCTATTTTAGCAACTCGCTTGCCTTCCACATATAAAGGGTTGCTAAATAAGAAACTAGTGCTTGTGCTACTAATGTCATCTCTTGTGTTGAGTTTATCCATAGAAAATCTATGTTAAGAGATGTGCTTGTTTTAAATTGGATAAATCACAAGCTTAAAGGATACTATTCAACTAAAGTAAGAAGAAGTTGATAAGAGGCCAAGGTATGAAAACTTCCTCTCCTTCAGTTGTTTTAGTACTCCATCCTTAGTGGGATGTACCATAGTATAGGTTAAATTCCTTGCAATATAAAATGTTCAATAGTGCATATAACTTTGACATCAACTATATGTGTGCTCTAATTTTAAAGGAATTTAGTCTATCCCTTTGGGTTTCAAGAATGATGGTTCATTATCATCCACATATAAGGATCATCATTTGTAAAACCCTCCCTTATGTTTCTAATGCTCTCTTTTCTAAGTGTTTAAATAAGGTCCTTCCAAGTGCTTTCAAGATGGATTCAAAATCCACGGATATAAGAGTCTTGGTTATTTCAATGGGTCTCATATCAAGTATGATTCAACCAAGCCAAGATCAATGAAGTTCAAGATCGCCTGGTTGGATGAAATCATAAAGAGAAAAGAAATCACAGTGATTCAAGAAGGGAGTTACACTTTTTGTCAACCTAATAATGAAGATGTAGTGACATATTTATATGATATCCTTCATTATGAGGTTTGAGGTTCATATTGGCATGCGTTACCCTTCAGAATTTCAATTGATATACTTTTAGTTCTTAAACTTTCAATTGGTTTAATTTTCATCATCTATATAAAGCATGTTATGTTAAGCCAAGATATAGTACAAACATCTCCTTTAACCTCACATTGTTAATGTGCATAAGTGTACTTTGTGTACTCTTGCATGCATAAATTGAGGGAGAGTTTAGCCTATATCTTGTGAGACTAATGATTTCTTTCAAGTTCATGTTGTGTAGTCTCACACCTTGGAGAACATCAAATGAGGATGAGTGGTTCCAAGGAAATGATCAAATATTTACCACATGTCACCCCATGGATTAGTTCTATTGGGGAACAATATGTGTTCTCTAGCATAAATTCAATTGTTTCAAATATATTATGCCTTGACCAAGATATATGATGAACTCCTCTAAGAATCTTAATTGAATCAAGTGCATATTACAAGTAATTCGAGTACTTGATGCACACATTTAGGGGGAGCTCACTCTATATCTTGTGTCCTTAAAAGACTAACATTTTCTTTTAGTGAATTTGTGTAGTTCTTTGAAGAGAATGAGTTTGTGTTGATTTTTGAAGAGGATAAGTTCCTCTTTGGCATACTAAATTGACTCAATCCAAGTCATGATGAAGACTGATGGACATCAATGAAAACTATCTTGCTTTGTAAAGAAATGTCAAGCCTATCAAAAGCTAAGATGAAAATTCATGTTTATAATGAAGACCATATGGCATGGAACAAAGGTGTGTCACTCCATGAACTCTTGTATTATATTTGTGTATCTAGGCTCTTACATGCTAGTGTGTGCATGTATATGCAATATCTTAAGTCACATCATAAGGTTGCACTTGTGACGATTAAAGAATCTCTAGATATTTGATTAATACCTCTTGTGGTGATATCATAAGTTAGTCTTAAGTCATCTTAGTGAGGTATGAGTCAAACATGCTAACTTCTCAAGAATCTTGACTTAAAATATTGCATATCATGTCTATTAGTATACCTTTTGATTATGAGTAATTCCTTAAATTGGTACAATTTCATATTTTCATACTTTATTTGTACCAAGGTTCAAATTGTAGAACTTAATCCCCGGGCCTCACAAGTCCAAGTGCATAAGCTAAACAAGTATTCATCACTTGTATGCATACATTTAGGGGGAGAATAGTCTATGATTTGAATCTTTGAGACTAACTTCATTTTCAAGTCTATCATGTGTGTAGTCTCAAATTAGAAAGGAATCTTCAGGCAAAGACAATCGCTTCCACTGCAAATTTGATGGGTATCAAAGATTATTTGCTCCACTAAATGTATATTTTATACATTTCATAAGAGAATGAGTTTCTCTTTTATATGCTACTCCAACATCATCTAAAACTGGTAAACATGTATCATATTCTTTTGGTTTGCATATGTCTAAAGTAGCATAACTTATAAATTCTCTTGTCTAGAACTTAATTGATTAAATAGTGCACATGTTCCTTATGTTGTATAATTATATTCAATTGATACTCTTTTTATGCCAATGGTACTTTAAGTTGCAAATAAGTACTCTCAATAGATATCAATTGAATTCATATATGTGTGCACTAAAACTTGAGGAGAACTTAGTGTAATATGCTATTAGTGATCTATTTATCTATCAAATTGTATCAATTGGTGTTTTTCAATTGATATTTTTCATACATGATCACTAGTTGCATAATCCATACTTGTGCAATTTTCATGTTGCCTCTTGTTGTGATAAGAAAATGCTAGGTGACATCTAGACTCCAGGTATCAAGATTTATCTTTCAGTTAGTATGACAATCTTCATTTGATATCTTGGACCTATGTCACAATTATGCCAACAAGAGCTTGCAAATGAATTCTAAATCCAACACAAGTCTGGAAACCCCTTGAAAAGGTAAAACGCAAAGGTACATCACTTATGACACTTATCCATTACCTTTGTGCCATATAAGGACCCCTTTCATGATAGTGTGTTCACATCTCGCTTAATCATAATTTCTACCCTTTATATTCTTTGTATCCTTTTTGGAGATTTATGACAAAGGGGGAGAAATTTTGCATTAAAGCTTATCTTTATTTTTGAAAAGGGGAGAAATAATTAACAAAAAGGGGGAATCATAAGAAAAACATAAGATGTAGAGAGTTGATAAGTGCATTCTATGTCATGAGCATCACGTTTATTTTATGACACACTACACCTCATGAATAGTATGATATAAGTTGTCTCCATACTTTGACCCAAATATGTGCTTTTGGCATTTGAGTACAAAAGTGTTATTTTCTGAAATGCACATATTTAGGGGGAGGAAACTATATCATAGGATTTAAAATCTTATTTATCAAATCTTATGTAAGCTTTAAATGTGTTGTCATCAATCACCAAAAAGGGGGAGATTGAAAGTGCATTCATCCCTTTTGTGAGTTTTGGTGATTTGGATAACAACACATTTAAAGGTCTAACGAGTTTGCTAAGTGTTGAACAGGAAATTCAGTATGATGAACATACTTGAATAGTGTATAATGATCAGTGAACGAAGGTTCAACACGAGGTTATTTAACCAGTGAGACAATGCAAATGGATATAATATGGTCTCTGTATTGGTTTGAATATATGGACAAGACCTGAGAAATCACTACATACATATGATCAGAATAGAGGATAAAGTGATTAAGAGGATTGGTTAAGCCAAAGTGGATAAGATATGAGGAATCGTGAATTGGCTTGACCATATTACTATTAGTCCATATATGAATATATGAGAATCAAACTAGAGCTTGATTGATCTTAGCAGTTATATCTAGATGACATTCAAGCAAGGTTCACAATATTGAAGAAATGATTCTCTCAATGGATGCTCAATAGGATGTGACTCAAGAATGGCTTGATAGGGTGAAGATAGCAAGGAAAGGGCTTCGAGGAACTAAGCGAAGGTGAAGGCCAAGCGACGGCTTGTAGACCGAGGTACCATGGCTAAGGTGAAGAAGAGAGTACTTGCACTAAGTCGATGAACTAATCAGCTATGAAGAGTTACAACATGTTGATGCATCAGTAAGGTGACTTGAAGCCATGATTTGAACTCATATAAGGTGATATGGTACAAGTCACAGGGTTTGATTTGAGTTTGCTTCAAAAGGTGAGACAAAGATGTTTGTGATCCTTATGAAGCAATGCCATGGAGAAATCACACATGAGACACCAATGACTCAAGGAGTTTACTTCATTTTATTTTATTTAACTTGAGTATAGGAATCGTCATACTATAAAGGGGGGTCCAAAAAGAAGGTTGGTGTTTGCCAAAGCTCAAACCTCTCTATTCAAAAGCTATTTTTGAAAAGCAAAAAACTCTTTAACGTTCTATGGTTGACCATGGTTAGGTTTGAGAAACCTAGAGTGTTCTTGCTGAAAAGCAGCTGAACTTCTTCAACTGCAGCTGAGCTTTTCAGCTGAGCTGAACTTCAGCTGAGTTGAGCTTCTTCAGCTGCAGCTGAGCTTTTCAGCTGAGCTGGACTTCAGCTGAGTTGAGCTTTCTCAACCTCAGCTGAACTCAACTTCAGCTGTGAACCTCTTTGACCATACACCAGCTGAACTTGCCTCCGGGCAGTTGAGCTGGGGTTTTCTCTCCTAAACTCTCTGGTCAAGACCAGCTGAACTGGTCCTGAGGGGCAGTTCAACTGGTCTCTGACCCCTCTGACCTCTGACCAAAAGTCTGCAAGTCAGACTGGCAAACAGGTCGGCAGAGGTGTCAGGGGCGGTTCAACCGCCCTGGGGGGCGGTTCAACCGGTCTGGTCAACCCTGACTAGTCTGCAGGTCAGTCTGCGCGTCAGTCTGCCAGTCAGACTGGCAGACAGGCTGCCAGGCCTTCCAGGGGCGGTTCAACCGCCCTAGGGGGCGGTTCAACCGGTCTCAGGCAGAAAAATCTGCCCAACGGCTAGTTTTGAGCTCCACCTATATATACTACCTCCTACCTCTCTCCCCACAGCCAAGAGCACGATTTGAACTCCATTTCCAACTTGAGAAACACCTCTCACTCTCTCTCACACATCTCTTGCCTCTCCCATTTCAAATCTTTGGAGAGAAATCTTTGAGTGAGCTTGAGAGCTGCGGTTTTTGGTGCTTCATCTCTAAATCTCTCTCGCTCTTCTTGATTCGAGCTTTGGTACTACATCGAGTTCTTTGTGGATTCATTACTCTTGGAGCTTCTAGCTCCTAGACGACTAGGTGTCTCTTGTGAGTCTCCAAATCTTGTGGAAGACCATAAGAAAGTTTGTATTACCCGCTCGTTTGAGCAAAGATTATTGTGTGGGCTTGACCTTTGTGGTCGGCAAAGGGAGGATTAGGGTTGAAAGAGACCCGGCTCTTTGTGGGCGCCTCAACGAGGAAGTAGGGCACCTTGGTGGTGTGACCGAACCTCGGGATAAATCTTGTGTCTCTTGTGTTCTTGCTTATTGTGTTTGTTTGTGTTCTTCGTTCTCTCACCATTCCGTGAAAGATTTGTTTATATCTTTTTGGTGTGTGGATTTTGAGAAGTGCCCTTCTCAGATCTACTACTTTGAACCCTGTGGATCATTTAGAACATCTCATTTCCAAAGTTAACTGGGTGATTTTGGAGGTCAATTCAGTTTTACCCAGTTTGCTTCTAGTTTTTGTTGAAAAAGTTTTTAACTTGCCTATTCACCCCCCTCTAGGCAACTTTCAAATTCCATGACCTATAACCGCAGTAGTTCTTGGTATTATGTGGATGAAAATTTTGTTTTGCGCTAGCGTAGCCTCCCCGTAATCCTAAAGTGGTATCAGAGGCAGGTTCTGCGTAGTTTTAGGTCTGGATCTAGGTTCATGAGATGGATCTACTTGATGCACGGTTTGATTAGATCAGTTGGTAATAAAGGGTTGAAGTAGATTACATCGGATATGACTGGAGAGATCAGTTCGTCCTTCTCTGTTGTATGCGCGACTTGCCCCTACCGGCTGGAATCACCATCGGGGCTAACTGCGTACACAACCAGCAGATTGACGTAACAGATCAACGTCATGAGTGTAATCTTCTTTGGGTCGAAAGTCTCGGATTTGGGTTGATTTGATCAACCGCATGAGATTTCCAGTGGAATTTCCATACATACGATGCATGGGACCGCCGTGGCTATCTGCTGAAGTGGCGAACGTATAGAAACATGTTTGTCTAACCTGTTTTTGCAGGACATCTTGTGATCGGTATGGCTATTGTGTATATGATGCATGTTAATAAATTATTCATGACCTGCGTGTCGTGACCAGGGCAATACGGCTGGAGCCACATGTATTGTCCAAATTTAATGTAATGACCTGCGTGTCAACATGTGATGATCCAAAGCGTATATGTAATTTGTTTACCAGTATACGTTAGATAGGTCTTGAAGGACTCATCACCTGGAGGATGGCATACCTATATCATGGAGATGGAGATCATCGTGATGGACAGATTATTGGAAATGGGGATCACCATGTGACAGCAAGCCATACCGAATCACAACTGTTGTGTGAATGCCATTCTTATTGTTCTACTTGTTTATATTGCATATATGTCCTTGCGTGCGATGTTATAAGTAGGACGATCCCTCATAAATGTTTAAGCTTTAATGCCTCTCCAAACCTTGCACTATCATAAGTCTTGTACAATTGGTGGTGGGTCTATGAAATTAGGGTGCCACCAGTTTTCCTTGACTAGATAGGTTTGTATCGGATACGAACTACAGAAAGGGTTGGTTAACTTAAACAAAGTCAGCTTAATGGTTAAGGACTTTGAGGCATAAGGTTGGGAGCCGAGACATAGAGATGTCACCCAACAACAGGAGTCATATATATGATATGATTAGCAAGGAGTTGCTTACGATCTACCTTGTCTTCTAGCGGTGATGCTAAAGCTCACTAGTAGACTTGTTAGTTATGGGTTCTGAATCACTAAGTATCAATCGAGGGATATTGATTTTAGTGGGAGTAGACTATTAAATGTTTAATATGATTTACTCTGTCATGGATATTTTTGTCTTAGTATTTTTGCATTATTTTGTTGTAGATAAATGGCCCCTAGCACACCAACATTTACTTTGCGATCAATTCTTGAAAAGGATAAGTTAAATGGAACAAACTATACGGATTGGATCCGTAACCTGAGAATTGTTCTCAGGGCTGAAAAAAAGGAAGACGTTCTAGACACCCCACTACCAGAGGATCCTGGTGAAAATGCAACTGCTGCAGCTAAAACCGCTTACAAGAAAGCAATGGATACTAATCTTGAAGTGAGTTGCCTAATGCTTGCTTGCATGGAGCCTGAGCTGCAGATGCAGTTTGAGACAAACCATGAGGTGCACGATATGATCATGGCGCTCAAGGATATGTTCCAGACTCAGGCTAGGACAGAAAGGTTCAATGTGTCCAAAGCCTTTCTGGAATGCAAGCTAGCAGAAGGCGCAGCAGTTGGGCCACACGTAATCAAAATGGTTGGTTACAGTCAGAGGTTGGAGAAGCTAGGCTTCCCAATAAGCCAAGAGTTGGCCACTGACTTCATTTTGGCATCTCTTCCGCCCAGCTGTGGAAACTTCATCACGAACTACCATATGCATGGGGCGGAGAGGGGCCTCAATGAACTATGTGGCATGCTGAAAACAGCAGAGGGGGACATAAAGAAAAGCGCTGGCAGCAGCGGCCATGTGATGGCGGTCCAAAACAAACCCAACTTTAAGAAGAAGGGTAAATCTCAAAAGAAGAAGGGCAAGGCAAAGGATACAGTATCCAAGCCAAATCAAAAGCCCAAGGCTGGACCAGCTGCAGATGCAGAGTGCTTTTATTGCAAAGAACTTGGTCACTGGAAAAGGAATTGCAAGCAGTACTTGGCCTCTATTAAGGATCGCGGCGGTAAGGGTACAGCCGCAGCAGGTACACTTGCTATTCACATTACAGAAATTTTTCTTGCTGATTCTTATATTAATTCTTGGGTATTTGATACCGGATCGGTTGCCCATATTTGCAATTCGATGCAGGGAATGATAAGAAGTAGAAGCGTGAAAAGAGGAGAAGTTGATTTCCGGGTAGGCAATAATGCAAGAGTTGCTGCGTTGACCGTCGGGACGATGCAACTCCACCTCCCATCAGGATTTATTTTGGAGTTAAATAATTGTTATCTAGTTCCTAGTATGAGTCGAAACATTATGTCTCCTTCATGTTTGATGAAGGATGGTTATTCATTTGCGAGTGAAAACAATGGTTGTGTGATCTCTAAGAATGGCATGTTTGTGGCTTTTGCATCCATTATGAATGGGTTATTCATTTTAAATCTTGATGATGCACCTATCTGTAATATTAGTGCTAAAAGGCCTCGGCCTAATGATTTAAGTCCTACCTACATGTGGCACTGTCGTTTGGGTCATATAAGTGAGAATCGCATGAAGAAGCTTCATTCTGATGGGCTTTTAACTTCGTTTGATTTTGAATCATACGAGACATGTGAAGCTTGCTTACTTGGTAAGATGACCAAGGCGCCCTTCACGGGTTTACCGGAGAGGACGTTAGATTTATTGGAACTCATACATACTGATGTGTGCGGACCAATGAGTACAACAGCTAGGGGAGGATTCCAATACTTCATAACCTTCACTGATGATTTTAGTAGATATGGGTATGTCTACTTAATGAAACACAAGTCTGAATCCTTAGAAAAGTTCAAAGAGTTTCAGAATGAAGTAGAAAATCAGCGTGGCAAGAAAATTAAAGCACTGCGATCAGATCGTGGTGGTGAATATTTGATTCATGAGTTTAGCAATCATCTAAAGAGTTGTGGAATTGTTCCACAGCTTACGCCGCCTGGAACGCCTCAGAGGAATGGCGTGTCTGAGCGACGTAATCGGACTTTATTGGATATGGTTCGATCAATGATGAGCCAGTCGGACCTACCTTTGTCGTTTTGGGGATACGCTCTAGAAACAGCAGCTTTCACACTAAATAGGGTACCGTCTAAGTCCGTAGTTAAGACACCATATGAGATGTGGACTGGGAAGACTCCCAGCTTGTCTTTTCTGAAGATTTGGGGTTGTGAGGTTTACGTCAAGCGACTACAGTCGGATAAACTCACTCCAAAATCGGACAAGTGCATGTTCGTGGGATATCCAAAGGAAACTTTAGGATATTACTTTTACCACCGGTCAGAGGGCAAAGTGTTTGTCGCCCGGAACGGTGTGTTCTTAGAGAAAGAGTTTCTCAAAAGAGAGAAAAGTAAACAAAAGGTGTATCTTGAAGAAGTTCAGGATGAGCCAGTGGGACAAGATTCAACAAGTGATGCTAATGTAGCAGAACAAGTTGAGACGTCTATGGCAAGAGAATCACCACCACAACCACGAAGGTCAGCAAGGCTTCGCGAGGCACGAGGAGAAGTGCTATTGTTGGGCAATGGGGAAGTGTTGTTGTTAGACAACGATGAACCTGCAACATATTCAGAAGCGATGATGGACCCAGATTCCGAGAAATGGCATGTCGCCATGAGATCCGAGATAGATTCCATGGGAGAAAATCAAGTTTGGAACTTGGTTGACCCGCCTGATGGTGTTAGACCTATAGAATGCAAATGGATCTATAAGAAGAAGAAAGACATGGATGGAAATGTTCACATCTATAAGGCTCGACTTGTTGCAAAGGGTTTTCGACAAGTTCAAGGAGTTGACTATGACGAGACATTCTCGCCAGTAGCGATGCTTAAATCTATTCGGATCATTCTAGCTATTGCCGCATATTTCGATTATGAGATTTGGCAGATGGATGTCAAAACAGCTTTCCTTAATGGAAACCTAGATGAGGACGTGTATATGATACAGCCCGAGGGTTTTGTCGATCCGATCAATGCTGGAAAGATATGCAAACTTCAGAAATCCATTTATGGGTTGAAGCAAGCATCTCGGAGTTGGAACATTCGTTTTGATGAAGTGATCAAAGGGCTTGGTTTTCATCAGAATGAAGAAGAAGCTTGTGTTTACAAGAAGGAAAGTGGGAGCGCTGTTGTATTTCTAATCTTGTATGTGGATGACATATTATTGATTGGGAATGACATTCCTATGCTGGAGTCCGTCAAGGCTTCACTGAAAAAGAGTTTTTCTATGAAGGACTTAGGGGAAGCAGCATATATTTTGGGCATAAGGATCTATAGAGATAGGTCGAAGAGGCTTATAGGATTAAGTCAAGATACGTACATTGACAAGGTTTTGAAACGGTTCAACATGGAACAGTCCAAGAAAGGGTTCATACCTATGTCACATGGTAAACACCTTAGCCAGATGCAATGTCCTGCAACGGCTAATGAGCGGGAGCGCATGAGTAAGGTACCATACGCCTCAGCAATTGGTTCAATCATGTATGCCATGATAAGTACACGCCCAGATGTTTCATACGCTATAAGTGCTACGAGTAGATACCAGGCTGATCCAGGTGAGGATCACTGGACAGCGGTAAAAGGCATTCTTAAGTACTTAAGAAGGACTAAAGATATGTTCCTGGTATATGGGGGTAAGGAGGAGCTCGTTGTAACTGGTTACACTGATGCTAGCTTCCAAACTGACCCAGACGAGTTAAAATCGCAATCAGGTTTTGTGTTCACAATAAATGGTGGTGCTGTTAGTTGGAAGAGTTCCAAACAGGAGACTGTGACTGATTCTACAGCAGAAGCCGAGTACATTGCAGCTTCTGAATCTGCGAAGGAAGGTGTTTGGATAAGAAAGTTCCTCATCGAGCTTGGTGTGTTTCCTAATGCATCTAGCCCATTGAACCTCTACTGTGACAACAATGGGGCTATTGCGCAAGCTAAGGAGCCAAGGAACCACCAGAAAAACAAACACGTACTGCGGAAGTTTCACCTCATACGGGAATTCATTAGGCGGGGTGAGATAAAGATATGCAAAATACATACGGATTTGAATGTTGCTGATCCTTTGACAAAACCTCTTCCACAACCTAAGCATGAGGCACACGTGAGATCTATGGGTATTAGATATCTTCTAGATTAACTCTAGTGCAAGTGGGAGACTGTTAGAAATATGCCCTAGAGATAATCATAGAGATGAGCATATTTCTTTGTATCCATGATATATATATTGCTTAATTGAATATCCATGGAAGGCACCTTGTATTGATTAGCAATTATGTGAATTGTTTGTGAGATTCTTTACTTATATGGTTATTCTAAATGATGTCCCTAGTCAGAGTCGATGACTAGCACATGTATTAGTTGATGACTACATTTCACAAGTCATGAACATGGAGATGTTAAATTAATAATGTGGGCGCATGTATGACATGAGGCTGGACCGACCCAACGTGAGATATTGTAATATAGTTCTCTTCTTGCAACATGAATACTGTATCCTTAGACCTGAGATTGTCGCATGTTCTCAAGATGTGAATTGACTTACTTAGGGACTATCAAACGCTATCCCGTAACTGGGTAGTTATAAAGGTAGTTTTGGGTTTGTCAGGAAGCATGCTATGAGGCATGGTCAGTCAAGATGGAATTTGTCCCTCTCTTTGTGAGAGAGATATCTCTGGGCCCCTCGAGTGATTGGATCAAGAAATGCATGGCCGTGCTAGGGTTAAGAGTTAACCATTGAAAGGATTCCAATTCACAGTATCGAGAAAGAGAGGTCAGCTTGGAGCCAGACCAAATATCGTGAGACAAAGGGAACAGCATGTATGTAATGTCGCAATGGTTCGTCTGATATGATCTTTACGTACACATAGGAGTTGACATGTCTTGCTAGAGGCCGCTGTCAATTATTGGGCCAAGTAAGAGTACTCGGGCTATGTCTATCTGTACGTGAACCTATAGGGTCACACACTTAAGGGGAAGGAAGCCTAATTCGGATTAGATCCGAATTTAGACTGGGCTTTAGGGTTAATGATGGGCCTCGGCGTCAGAAGCCCACCATAACGCCTATATAATGAGGGGCGGGGGCGCGGTTAAGGATAACCTAATTCGCCACCTGCAAACTAGCAGCCGCCGCTCGTCTCTCGCCCTCGCCAAGCCGCCGTCGCGAACCTAGCAGTTCGGTACGCGGCGCTTCCTCCCTGTACGTGTGGATACCTCGGAGGTGCTGCATCTGAAGCACTTGGACGAACCGTGCGAGGACGTGAAGAACGTCGGCGACTACACGGCACTACTCGACGCGTTCGTCTACATCGAGACGTCTTCCGCTGCTCTGCGCGTCTAGTGGTAATTCCATGACCTATAACCGCAGTAGTTCTTGGTATTATGGGGATGAAAATTTTGTTTTGCGCTAGCGTAGCCTCCCCATAATCCTACATTAAGCATGCATCTAGATCGGCCTCCTCTTTCGAAAAATCAACTAAGTAGAGTTTGTCGTCTAATACACCCTTAAAAGCTAATGAACCATCACTCCTTCTAAAGACAGATACATCAACATTTGTAAAGAGACAATTGTAACCCATGTGACATAATTGACTTACAGACAGAAGGTTGTAACCAAGCAACTCTACTAGAAATACATTTGAAATGGAGTGCTCGTTGGTGATGGCTATCTTTCCCAAACCCTTGACCTTGCCTTGATTCCCATCTCCAAAGATAATCGTATCTTGAGAATCCTTGTTCTTGACGTAGGAGGTGAACATCTTCATCTCCCCCGTCATGTGATTTGTGCATCCGCTGTCGATAATCCAGCTTGAGCCCCCGGATGCATAAACCTGCAAGGAATTTAAGCTTGGGTTTTAGGTACCCAACTCTTGTTGGGTCCTACAAGGTTAGTCACAATAGCTTTTGGAACCCATATGCAAGTTTTGTCTCCCTTGCATTTGAATCCCAATTTCCTAGCAACTACTTTTGCATTCTTACATAAAAGAACAAAAGAAGTATTGCAAGCATGGTAAATGGTAGAAGGTTCATTGCATACTTTCCTAGGCATATGTGGCACAATATGATTTCTCCTAGGCCTACTTCTACCATGCACAAAAGTAGAGCTAGAGGCAAACATAGCATGTGAATTATGAGCAGCATGATTATAACTCCTATTGTAATGACTAGCAACCTTCCTATCATAAATAAATGCATGGTTCCTTTGAGGACTACTAGCCATAGGGGCCTTCCCTTTCTCCTTGTTGAGAATGGGAGCCTTTTGACTTGTTAAGTTCTTGGTTTCCCTTCGAAAACCAAGCCCATCTTTAATTGAGGGGTGTCTACCAACGGTGTAGGCATTCCTAGCAAATTTTAATTTATTAAAATTACTTTTGCAAGTCTTAAGTTGAGCATTAAGACTTGCCACCTCATCATTTAATTTGGTAATAGAAATAAGGTGTTCATCACAAGCATCAACATCAAAATTCTTACATCTATTACAAATCACAACATGCTCTACACATGAACTAGTTTTGTTGACTTTCTCTAGCCTAGTATTTAGTTCATCATTTAAACTCTTTAAACTAGAGACCGATTCATGGCAAATAGACAATTCAGAAGATAACATTTCATTTCTCTTAGTTTCTAAGGCAAGGGATTTTTGCACAATAAAAAATTTGTCATGTTCCTCATATAAAATATCTTCTTGTCTCTCTAGCAATCTATCTTTTTCATTTAGAGCATCAATTAATTCATTAATTTTCTCTACTTTAGCTCTATCTAAACCTTTAAATAAACTAGAGTAATCTACTTCATCATCGGAAGAATCATCATCGCTAGAAGTAGTGTACTTAGGGATATCTCGAACATGTACCTTCTTTTCCTTGGCCATAAGACATGTATGGCGTTTGTTGGGGAAGAGAGAAGACTTGTTGAAGGCTGAGGCAGCGAGTCCTTCGTCGTTGGAGTCAGAAGAGGAGCAGTCTGAGTCCCATTCCTTTCCTAGGTGCGCCTCGCCCTTAGCCTTCCTATAGTTCTTTTTCTCCTTCCCGCTCTTTTCTTGTCCCTGGTCACTATCATTATTGGGATAATTTGCAATAAAGTGACCAGTCTTACCGCATTTGAAGCAGAAGCGCTTTCCCCTTGTTTTGTTCTTGTTGGGGTACTCCTTGCGTCCTTTAAGTGCGATCTTGAAGCGCTTGATGATAAGCGCCATTTCATTCTCGTTGAGCCCGGCAGCCTCTACTTGTGCTACCTTGCTTGGTAGCGCCTCCTTGCTGCTTGTTGCCTTGAGCGCTACGGGCTGCGGCTCGTAGACGGGCAGTGGGTCGTTTAAGGCGTCATCTACATACCTTGCCTCCATAACCATCATGCGCCTCCTTACAAATTTTCCGAGTATCTCATCGGGCGTCATCTTTATGTACCTAGGGTTTTCACGGATAAGATTCACAAGATGGGGGTCAATAACTGTAAAGGACCTAAGCATGAGTCAGACGACGTCGTGGTCCGTCCATCTTGTGCTTCCATAGCTTCTAATCTTGTTGACCAGGGTCTTGAGCCTGTTGTAGGTTTGTGTTGGCTCTTCTCCCCTGATCATGGCGAATCTCCCTAGCTCGCCTTCCACCAGTTCCATTTTGGTGATCATTGTAGCATCATTTCCCTCATGTGAGATCTTGAGGGTGTCCCAGATTTGCTTGGCGTTGTCTAAGCCACTTACTTTATTGTATTCATCCCTGCAAAGCGAAGCTAACAAGACAGTGGTAGCTTAGGCATTCTTATGAATTTGTTCATTAATGAATACACGATTATCCGTACTATCAAAATGCATCCCATTTTCCACAATTTCCCAGATACTAGGATGGAGAGAAAACAGATGACTACGCATTTTATGACTCCAAAATGAGTAATCCTCTCCATCAAAGCGTGGGGGTTTTCCAAGAGGAATATAAAGCAAATGAGCATTTGTGTTGTAGGGAATGCGAGAGTAATCAAAAGAATAATTTTGATTAACCGTTTTCTTTTTCGGCGACGAGTCGTTGTCGTCGTCATCTCTTGGTGAAGAAGAGGAGGCATCGATGTCGTAGTAGATGATCTCTTGATGCGCCTCTTCTTCTTCCCGTCCTTCTTCTTGTGACTCGAGCCTGAGTTAGTGAGCTTGTCATCTCTTGGCTCGTTGAAGATGGACTCCTTCTCTTTGTCATTGACCACCATCCCCTTTCCCTTAGGATCCATCACTTTGGGCGATTAGTCCCTTACGTGAAGAGTATGGCTTTGATACCAATTGAGAGCACCTAGAGGGGGGGTGAATAGGTGATCCTGCAAAAATCAAATACTAATAGCCACAAAACTTAGTTATAAGTGTTAGAATGGCTAAGTAGCTTGAAGCGAGTTCTTGTGAACACAAACAATCACAGAGAGAGCAACACAAGACACGCGATTTTTTATCCCGTGGTTCGGCCAAGTAACACTTGCCTACTTCCACGTTGTGGCGTCCCAATGGACGAGGGTTGCACTCAACCCCTTTCAAGTGATCCGATGATCAACTTGAATACCACGGTTTTTTCTTTAGATGATTGTTCCCGTTTGCGAGGAATGTCCACAAATTGGAGTCTCTCGCCCTTACAACAAAGATCACAATGAAGGCATAGAGTAAGGTTGGGAGAAGCAACACACACAAGACTCGAATACGCAGCACACCCACGCACACAAGTGAAGACTCGAGCTCAAATGACAACACAGGGAGTCCTTGACTCGAATAGAGCTCAAATCTCTAACACAACAAAACGAATGCGAGGGAGCAGAGTCTAGATGCCTTAGAATACTTAGGGCATGTTTGGTGTGTGGCGTATGGCGCCACGCAACGCCTAAGTTGCGGCGGCCGAATCGGCCGCCACAACTGCGGCACAAAACGTGCGGCAGATGGCGGTGGCGTAGGCAAGGTAACAAACACGCCCTTAGTGAATGCTTGGGTGACTACTCCATGCGCCTAGGGACCCCTTTTATAGCCCCAAGGCAGCTAGGAGCCGTTGGAGGCCAACTTGGAAGGCCAAACTTGCCTTCTGTCGGGTGGTGCACCGGACAGTCCGGTGCACCACCAGACAGTCCCTGTAGCTGTTCGGTGCGCGATCTCCTTCCATTTCTGGCGCATCCGACCGTTGGTCCTCGGTGTCGGTTGGCGCACCGGACACTGTCCGGTGCACACCGGATAGTCTGGTGTGCCCAACTGACCGATGGCGCGACCACGTGTCATGCGAAGATTGCGCGGCCGACCGTTGGCGTAGGCAACCGTTGGCTCACCGGACAGTCCGGTGCACCATCGGACAGTCCGATGAATTATAGCCGTACATCGCTGATCCTTTTCCCGAGAGTGACGAGTTCACCGCGGATGACTCACAAGACAGTCCGGTGCACCACTGGACAGTCCGGTGAATTATAGCCGTACATCGCTGATCCTTTTCCTGAGAGCGATGAGTTCGCCGTGGACGACTCACCGGATAGTCCGGTGCACCACCGGATAGTCCGGTGAATTATAGACGTACGCCGTCGTCGAGTCCCGAGAGCGGCCTTTTCACGCGGACCAGCCTGGCACACCGGACACTGTCCGGTGCACCACCGGACAGTCCGGTGTGCCAAGCCAAGCTGAAGTTGGCTGCACACAGCCACCTCTTTTTCTAATTCTTTTCTCACCGATTCTAGCACTTTAGACAAAACACATTAGTACTCAAAACAATGTACTAAGTCTAGAAATGTACCTTTCTCTTTGATTTGCACTTTTCTCTTTACTTGGCACATGAGAACTTAATTAAACATGTTGGGCACTTAATCACCAAAACATTATTGAAATTGCCCAAAGGCCCATTTCCCTTTCACCAACCTAGATACAGTGGATAAGCTTCAACTTAAGTGGGAAGGTCCTTTCTTGGTGGTATCTTCGTTAAGACCTGGATCATACAGGTTGAAAGACATGGATGGCAATGACATTCTAAGATCTTGGAATGTAGATGAGCTTTGGAGATATTATGTTTAAACTATGTAATTTTCTTACTTTTCCCTATGGCACCCTTTTCCTTTCAAGAGGGGAGAGGTTTTTAATGGGGTCATAGGTTGTAATTTTCATTTTTTTCTTGCGCAGCCCTGTGCAATACAAGGGCCAAATTCCCCCACACGTAAAATGTAAAATTTGGGATTCGAGTGTAAAAAAGAATGAAGAAGCTCCAAAGTCATCCCTAAGGGGATGTAGAGCTAAGATGCCACCTAAGTAAAAGGTGAAGAAGCTCCAAAGTCGTTTCTAAAGGGATGCAAAGCTTAAATGTCACCTAAGTCAAAGGTGAAGAAGCTCCAAAGTCATTCCTAAGGGGATGCAGAGCTTAGCTCCAAAAGTTGTTACTAAGGGAATGCAGAGCTGAAATACCACCTAAGTAAAGGGTGAAGAGACTCCAAAGTCGTTCCTAAGGGGATGCAGAGTCTGGATGTTTATTCATGTGAGTTTTTTTATCTTTGGCATACATTTGCACACTTCATCACATCATCTTTTGCATTCATACAAGCATACATTAGGCATTCATAGGTTCATCATCATCACATAAAGCATGAAGCATTAACAGGAAAAGCGGGGATTCCTGTCTTCAATGAGAAAACGCTTTGTTGTATATGAAGATTCTTCGTCTCAAAGGAAACTTCGTTGTATACGAAGATGCTTTGTCCCAAATGAAACTTCGTTGTATACGAAGATGCTTCGTCTCAAAGGAAACTTTGTTGTATACGAAAGATGCTTCGATGTGAATGAAAAGAAGGGAAGGTGTTTTTTGCCTTCGGCTCAAAAAGCTACAAGCGTTGGTTTTGTCCACAGCAAAGCAGACGACATACGAATGAAAAGTAAAGTAGCATTACAAAGCATTTACAAACATTTACAATAATTTGTTCACTTTCAGTTACAACTCTTTGTCAAATAATACACTCACTTGTACAAAGAATTTCCAAAAGTGTTTCTACAGATGTTAGCAAAAGGAGCTTCTAAGGTCTTCTTCAGTGCTTCAGAACTAGCTTTGGCTCATTAGCTTTCGGCACCATCACCCTGAAGAATGACAAAAGGCGAGGGTAATGAGGAACATGGTAAGGAAAAATATAAAATAAAAGCCTAACGATAAAGAAATTTTCTATACCTTGTTGAGCAGGTTTCGAGCTTCGTCCCCAGCCAGCTCTCGGCCGCCCTTCGCCTAGATTTGGGTAATAAATCTGTTGCCTATGCTCCGGGCTTCGGCCAGAATATTAATTAGGTCAGATGGAGAAACGAGAAGTTTGGCCTATTGACGGCTCTTACATGATTGCATCCGACCTTCATGAAAGCTGCAGTCATTTCACGAGAAGCTACCAGCGCACAGAAATCATCGTGCCCAGTTATGACTTCGTCGAGGACGTCAACTTTTTCTATATGTTCAAGAGCTTCGGGAATATCTTCGGCAGAAGGGGTAACTTCTTCAGATGCAGCTCTAAAGAATTGAATATCCCCTTCAACCGAGCAATGCATTGAGTAGCAAAGCTAAAGCATCTATCCTGAAGATTTGTGATTGTCTCGCTCAGTTTAACGTTCTTTTCAATTTCTGGTTCAACTCTTGCATTCAACGCTTTGGACTCGCGGTTGAAGCGATCCGAGTTCTTTTCCAAAGTTATTCGATCTTCGTCCAACTCTCTGCTCAATTTTTCATTCTGAGAACGCGCTTCGGCGAGTGAGTCTTTGGCTGATTGCAGCAAACTGTCTTTTTCTTTCAAGGAATCTTCAAGTTTTTTGATTTTATCTTCAAAGCCTTCGATAACGATTTCGTTTTTTCTATCCTCGACATTCTACTGCATCTTCTAGGCCTTACTCAGTAGCAGACTCTGAAAAACAAATCAAAGTTAGAATACCCAAATCACCACGAAGGTACCAATAGGGAGCTGTAGAGAAGTCTTACTTTGAAGTTTGAGTAGAACAAGATGCCAATAATGTGAGGTCACCTATAGCAACTAATGTCCTTTTCTAGCTTCGGAAATACAACACTCTTAGATAAAGTACTTACAATTTTAGCCCCGGCGTGGTCACGAATGCATCCCAAAATCTCTTCGTCGACCCCGCCGAAGAGTATGGATCCGGGCTGGTAACCGTAGGATATAACAAACTATTTCAATTCTGATTTGTCCTCTTCGGAAAGTAGTTGGCCACCTAGGTGCCGAAGGTTGAAATCCCTATCTTCTGAAGAGGCATCTTCAATTCTTTTTCCCTTGTCAGAAGGCGTTGTGGCTACGTCCTTCTCCGCAACCACATCCGATATGAGTCTGTCGATTCCAACATTGTGGTTGCGAGTTCATCAGCTTCGGCTCCGGCAGTATCTTCGGCATCGACAGGCATAGCTGCTTGTGCCGCCGAAGCTGGGGGTGGCGTCTGCTCAATAGCTTGCATCACATTCATCATCTGCCATTTCTTCTGCCCCCCAGCCTTCCCCTCCGTAGATGGAGCGGTTTCCTTTGATTGCAAGAGGCTAGTCAGATCTAACCTTGAGGACTTAGCAGTGCAAATGGGATGGATTTAGTCATTACCTTCAGAATTTCCGAAACTTCAGTAGCAGGGTGAAGGAGGACCTATAGTCTTCTCTGGCACATCTTGTACCTTCGTATCCGTAGAAGATATCCTAATGAGTTTACATTTGTTTGGAGTCGAATCCTTCGGCTCCGATAGAGTCTTCTGTTTCTTCAAAGCTTTCTGGTCCTCCTTGATAGATCGGGTAGCTTGCCTACTCAGAATGCTGACAACCCTTTTTCTTTTGGCTCCTCCGGCCCCTTCGTCAAGCATTTCATAGTCAGGATACTCAAAGTTAAGAGCATCCATAACACGGTTCAACCTTCGTTTTGGCCGAGTGCCGAAGGCAGCGGTCATGAGTTGATCTTCCTTCTTCGTATAGTTCCCAAGAATCTCATTGCACATTGTTTCTATCACTTCTAACCATTTAGTGCATGGCTCTTTAAATATCTTTTGGAATTTTAAGCGGTAAGGGAGTCGAACAAGTTCATACTTTTTTCCTTCTTCCTTCTTCTTCGGCATTCCCCACCCACGAGAGGTTGGGAAAATTATGTTTGCCAAGTATTCTTGCACCAAGTCCCTAGTGCTAATGTGCCCAGCCACCACCCTAAATTCCACTTCGGCCAATTGATAGGGAGACCCTAGCTGCATATTGCACAAAGGTCGAGTCATGCCGAAGCTCAGCTTCAGGGGACTCATCACCATGGTCATGAGCTTCTCCCTTTTATTCTCATTAGCCTTCATGTAAAACCATTCATTAGTCCACCCAGTCGGCCATTTAGTGCGATAGATAATCACCGGGGCCTTGCTATCCTTCCGGTATGCAAAATTATAGCACCTGAAGTTTTTGTGCAGACCATCGGCTCTGGCCTTTGTCTGATAGTGAAGTGAGTGCACTCGGCAGAACCCTTCGTCATTGGCACTTTTTCCTTGGCTTCGGAGAGCCCATATGTAAATGTTGAGCCTAACAATAGCATTCCGGGTCAGCTCTTTTCAAAACTTCCCCTATCATATCGTATAGGGGGAACCGAAGCCCCGCCCTAAAGAAGCCCTTGAACACAACAACCTCATCTTCCTTTGGCTCTAGAATTACTTCTTCCCCAACAAAGCGAATCAGACCATCTTCATTTTCTCCAAAGTAGCCTAGCTTTTTCATCACAACCAAGTCCTCTGCTGTTACAGTGGATCTTCAAAATTCAATGTGACTAGGTTTGGTTCGACTTAGAATGCTATTATCCTCTTCACTTTCATTGTCACTCCCGACCTCAGCCACAGTCTGTCCAGCCTCGACATTGGGGGTACCTTCGGTAGTTGCTCCCTCTTGCACAACCAGACCTGAGCGCCTCATCACTTCTGATATGGGCAATGTCTCAGTCATTTCAGTTTTGTCTCCCTCATGGGACACCCTGGCAGTGGATCTTGCTCTGGTCATTTCAATGCTTAGTTTCTTCCATACGAAGCTGATCTTAAATGACGAAGTGCTTGTTTGAAAGCACAATACAGAGAGCTTCGACTTTTGTTAAAAATTTTAACAGCACAACAGTGCAGTGGCAATGAATGCTATGGTAACTTCTCACCAACCTGTCTATTTATATAGTCCTGTAGGAGAAGAAGGCGAACCGCCAAAGCGTGCATACTGGCTGAACGGTGGACCGGCCAGCGCTCGGAATATTTTAATCGTTTTTTGATAACAAGCTCAGGGAAGGTGTTTTTTGGACCTTTGGCACTCCGAAGCCTTCGTGTTTTTCGCGGACCGAGCTCGTTACAAAAAAACGATCTAGCATCGCGAAGAGGCTACTGTTGGGTGTCTTCTTCTCCGCCGAAGGTCCTCAAGACAAAAACAACTTCGGCAAAATGATACATAAGTCTTCCCTTCTTCTGCCGAAAGTTCTCAAGACGAAGACCTTGCGTAGAGGCAAGGCAACATTGCCAAATGCCGAAGCTATCATCAGTTTCGGTTCAACTCAAGCAGAAGAAGAGAAGACCAGATAAACCTTAGTAATCCAGGTCGTCTGTAGATTAATGTTGAGGGTGATGAATGTAATTTCACCCGTGCTACGTCCCGTGCTTATAAATAGATGAACAGTAGCACCATATTGTTCACGCTAAATTGTAATCACTCTCTCGCGTCTTCACCTTCGAGAAAGCTGAAGGTATCAATGTAATAAGAATTCTATTAATATTCATATATGTTTTATGGAATGCAAATATGAATAAATTAACGATATGGAGTTATTATCTTCGTTCCTTTGTATTCTTTTTTACACATTAAAATGATGAAGGTATGTCCTTCGTAACTTTCGTCTGATGATCATTATACCCATGGGGAAATAATGCTTCAGAAGACGAAGACCCCTAATAATTAACAATTGTGTTGTCTTGTTCTTGATCCACAGCATTCGAAAACAAGTGACCAACAGTTAGTTAGCTACTTTGCTAATAACTAGTTTAAGGGCTGGTTTGGAAACTCTTAGAGCTAATAGTTAGTCAGCTAATAAATTGTTAGATAACTCTCTGCTAATGAACTAATTGTTGGATGTGAGTTAACTAAGGGCATGTACAACTTACATAAATACCTCAAATCGTAAGGGGTATCAAGATAGTAAGTGTAAAAAACACAAGAGATGGTATCTTGGTGAAGAAATGTCTCTAACATGGTTCTCTAAATCTAGATACGGTTTTACCCATAAAATCTATATAAATGATTCGTATCTTGAGAGGTTCTAGTGAATAAGATACAAGACTTAGATACATACTTAGATATATCTAGTGATTAGAGAACCTGTTGGGGTGAAGGCGAAGACGCCACCCTTCGCCGGACTCGCTGCAACAACGGAGACAAGACGACCGACAGACTCTACCCTTCGTCCCACGCATCAGAAGACGAAGGCCTATGGCGAAGTTGTCCCATCCCGCGACCTCGTCCAACATGGAGGCCCACGTGTGATCCGGCCCATTATAGCAGGCCCTGCGTGGCCGCTGCGCATTACGGGCCTAATTTGTAAAGGCTTCCCTATAATTACGGTCTGTAACCCTGCTTTATGGGAATATTTCGGGGATAACCTGGGCACCTGAGGGCACATGTGTCCTTAACCCAAGACGCTGGGCACTCAGGCACCTATAAATACCCCCATACAGTGCCCTTGAGAGGCTGGATTCAACAGAGCTATTGCCATCTCAAGTTGAAACCTTGCTTACACTATTTTTGCTCCCCCGTTGGATTAACTTGCCCAGGAGAGCAAGTTCCAACATTTGGCGCCCACCGTTCGTGCTACGAAAACACCACCTGCGATGGCACCCAAGAGAACCACCTCGAAGGCTGACGAGGCTGCGAAGGCAGCACTGCTGGCCGAGAAAAAGGGCAAGGCCCTTGTCGACACCACCCCCCAAGAGCCCTACGAAGACGACGCAAACAGCAAGAGGCAGCGCAACGAACAACCCACTACCGAAGGCAGCCTCCGCACCTGCAGCTCTGGAGGACAACCGCAGCTTCCCCCAGGCTTCGCTCCACCAGAGGGCGCGGACGCCACCGAGGACAGCGAAGTCATTGGTGTTTCGGCCGAAGAGCAGCTACAGCTGCGCGCCTTGCGCATCAAGAACCGCAACCTCTAGAAGCAAAAAGAGATCCTCGAGGCTAAGCGCCAACGTGCGTCTGCACAAGCCAAGGTGCGACAGATGATACGCGATGAAGAGCAGAAGGCTCAGGAGCTTGAACAAGAGATCGCGCTCATGCAGAGCGAAGGCCAATTCGGCCTGCAACACGACCCACCCCTCCAACAGCGCGCACAAATCGAAGACCCGTTCATCCCTCAGCGCGGACACGCCATCCCTCACGCCACGGCATTCCAAGGCGTCAACTACCTTGACGAGCGAAGTCCCCTGGCACCTCATCTGCAAGTGATGCCATGGCCCGCCAACTTCAGGGCAGGGACCTATCCCAAGTACAACGGCAGCACTGACTTAGCATAGTACATCATGAGCTACCAAGTCGCCGTTGCATCATCAGGAGGGGACGACGCCACTATGGCCAAGTCATTCATCATTGCCCTCGAAGGCCTAGCCCTCACCTGGTACACCAGGTTGCCCCCATTGTCCATCGACTCCTAGAGAAGTCTCCGGGACAAATTCTTGCTCAACTTCCAAGGGTACCGCCCAGACACCGACGCCTTGGCTGAACTCTCACTCTGCAAGCAGCTAGAACGAGAGACTCTGCGGGAGTATTACCGCAAGTTTCTGACCCTCAAATCACAACTGCCTTCGTTCGATGACCAGATCACCATCCACTACGCCATCAGCGGCCTTCGGACCGGCGTCCTTTACAGCCACTGCATCAGGGATCTGCCCAGGAACCTCCAGGAGCTGTATTAGCTGTTTGAAAAATACGCCAGATCCGAAGAGCTCCACTAGCGCAAAGTCGAGTCTCAAAGGAAACCCAAAGACCCTCCGCAATCCAGCCGCACATGGACAAGGCCCTCGCAGGCAGACTCCGGCCGGGACGGCCGCAATCAGCAGCAGGTGCACAACATCGCCAACCAGCACCCCGCTGGCGAGGCCCCTCGCCGCCAAGAGTATCCCCCCCAGGGCCGTGGAAACGGAACTCGCGGTAGGGGCCGGGGGCGTGCGCAGCAGCCACGCAGATTTTACTGCCTGTTCCACGGCGAAGACTGCGCGCATCCTACAAGAGACTGCCCAGAGACGAAGGCCACCAGAGACAGAATGGCACGGGCGCAACCAGCCGACAACCCTAGAGTTGTCGCGCACACATATCAGCAACCCCCTCAGCCATACAACCACGGCCCCGCTCCGCTTCCACCGCACCACGCATACTAACACCACTAGGAGGTACAAATCGTACCTCCTCCACCCCCACCTCCACACCATCAACAGCAAAACATCCACCACCCCAATCACCCCAAGCCCCAAAGCAAGAGGACTTCACGGATCAGCCGTATCATGGAGTCATTCATATGATCATTGGGGGGTCTAGCGCCGACTTCGACATAAAGCGACAGAAGAGGGACCATTACCGCAGCATCAACCACGTCGCCATCACCGGTCCGGTCGTGCAGACAAAGTGGTCCCACGTGCCATTGACCTTCGACGCCCGAGACGTTGATCTGCGCAGCGCCCCCCACATCGATGCCATGGTTATCAACTGCAGCGTGGCAGGCTGGGACTTGCACAAAGTCTTAGTCGACAATGGCAGCCAGGCGGATATCATTTTCCTCCATGCCTTCGATCGCATGGGCATAAGCCACAGCCTGCTCAAGCCATCGGACAACCCCCTGTACGGCTTCGGTGGCAAGGGCACCTTTCCCGTCGGCAAAATAGAGTTACCTCTCTCCTTCGGTGTAGCACCCAATGCCCAAAGTGAGCAAGTCACGTTCGACATCGTCGACATGGTGTACCCGTAAAACGCCATAATGGGTCGGGGCTCCATCAACAAGTTTGAGGCAGCTATCCACGGACTGTACCTGTGCATGAAGATCCCAGGTCCGCAAGGCACCATCACAGTCTACGGCAACCAACAGGTTGCGCGTAACATAGAAAGAGACTTCGTCCCCGGACAAAGAAATGTACACTGCCTCACGGCCCAGCGTGAGGTCCCCGGATCTGCCAGTCCAACTGCCAAAGAACATGAAAAAGCACAGCTGCAGAGCAACGACGGGACCAAGACTGTCCCCCTCGACCGGGCAACGCCCAAGCAGATGGTTACCATCAGTGAAGACCTCACTTCGCATGACGAGGAGAGACTCCTCTGCTATCTGTCCAAGAATAAAGACGTCTTCGCCTGGTTCGCCCTCGACCTGGTCGAAGTCAGTCGCTCCATCATCGAGCACAGCTTAGGAATCGACCCTTCGGTGAGGCCGAAGAAACAGTGGCTACGCAAGATGTCTGACGAGAAGACAGAAGCCGCCAAGGCCGAGGTGCATCGCCTGCTCGAGGCCAAATTCATCGAGCCAATCGCCTACCCCACATGGCTTGCCAACGTAGTGATGGTGCAGAAGAAGAGCGGCAAATGGCGGATGTGCATCGATTTCACCAGTCTTAACAAGGCCTGCCCCAAGGACAACTTCCCGCTGCCTTGGATCGACAAAATCGTCGATAGTGCGGCCGGGTGCGAAGTCATGTCACTCCTTGATTGCTTCTCCGGCTACCACCAAATATACATGAAGGAGGAGGACAAGGCAAGCACCAGCTTCATAACACCCTTCGGCACGTATTGCTTCATCAGAATGCCGGAGGGACTTAAGAACGTCGGGTCCACTTTCTCCCGACTCACCAAAACGGTGCTCGAGAGCCAAGTCGGCAGAAATATATTCACATATGTGGACGACATCGTCGTCGCCAGCAGAAGCAAGCAAGACCACCTGGCTGACCTCACCGAAACGTTTGCGAACATGCGGGACGCACGACTTCGCCTGAACCCCGAAAAGTGCATCTTCGGCGTTCGCCAGGGGAAAATCTTGGGCTACCTGGTGTCACACCATGGAATTGAGGCCAATCCAACCAAGATCCAGGCCATCATCAATATGACGCTCCCACGGTCAGCCAGAGAAGTATAACGACTGACAGGCAGGTTGGCCGCCCTCAACAGATTCATCTCCAAGTCCGTGGAGCGAAGCCTCCCTTTCCTCAAAACACTCCGCGGCGCAAAAGACTTCGCATGGGGACCAGAGCAGGCGGCGGCCTTCGCTTCATTAAAGCAGTACCTGTCAGAATTGGCGATTCTTACAAACCCCGACCCCTCGCTACCCCTGTTGCTCTATGTCGCGGCTTCGCCACATGCGGTCAGCGCGGCACTGGTTCAAAAGCAGACCAGAGAGGGCACAATCAGGCAATGTCCAGTTTATTACGTCTCTGAAGTGCTCACAACATCAAAATGTAATATGACGGAACTGGAAAAGATCGCCTATGCAGTCGTGATGGCCTCGCGCAAATTGCGCCATTATTTCGAGACATTCAAGGTCCGGGTCACCTCAGATAGAGGACTCGGTGAACTGTTTAGAAACCCGGAGGCATCAGTATGGATTGCCAAATGGGCAGCCGAACTCTCCGGCTACCACATCACATTTGAACCCAGGACAGCCATCAAATCACAAGTCCTAGCAGACTTCATCGTCGACTGGACTGGGCCAATAACACAGCCGGACCCGTCCACAGAAGAAGTGTGGACAATCCATTGCGACGGCGCATGGTGCCATGCGGGGGCAGGAGCCGCTGCGGTCATTACTTCACCCACCGGGATCAAGCACAGATACGCAGCGCGCCTCAGCTTTGCTTTGGAGTCTGATAGGTGCACCAACAACATAGCAGAATACGAGGCTGTCATCCTCGGCCTTCGCAAGCTAAGGGCACTCGGTGTCACCACCTGCATCATCAGAACAGACTCCAAGGTAGTCGCCGGCTAGGTCGAAAAAGACTATGCAGTGAAGGACCCCGCACTCATGCAGTACCTCGCGGCCATCCGTAGCCTCGAAAGACAATTCAAGGGTTTTACGTTGCAGCACGTGGACCGAGCCAAGAATGAGGAGGCCGACGCATTGGCCAAGGCAGCCGCTAGGGCGAGGCCCTGCCCTCCGACGTGTTCTACCACGTCATTGGCACACCAGCCGTCCGCAGCCCAGAGGGGCTCCAAATAACCAATGACAGCGAGGGCCACCGCATAGTCAACCTCATCATGATCAAAGACTAGCGGGCACCAATAACCCTGTTCCTGCAGGGGTACTATCATCCAACCGACATCAATGAGGCCAAGCGCCTCAAACACCGAAGCAGGGACTTCGCACTGATCGAAGGCCAACTTTACAAGAAGGGGGTCAGTCAACCGATGCTTAAGTGTGTCACCGAGACCGAAGGCGTCCAAATTCTGTGTGAAGTCCATAGCGGGACTTGCGGATCTCACGCAGGGCCTAGGGCCCTAGCTGCAAAGGTGATTCGTCAAGGTTTCTACTGGCCCGCCATGATTTGCGCCGCAAATCGGGTCACAAGGTCCTGCGAAGCCTGCCAGAAATTTTCTCCACGCTCGGGAAGCCCTTCGCAATTCACGAAGCTAATCACCCACACGTGGCCTCTTCAGCGCTGGGGCTTGGACATTGTCGGGCCCCTGCCCACGGCTCAGGGAAACCTCAAGTTCACCTTCGTCGCCGTTGAGTATTTTACCAAATGGATTGAGGCGAGGGCTGTATCCACGATAACATTGAAGACTGCCCAGAAATTCTTCTAGCAAAATATTGTTTGCCGCTTCTGAGTCCCGTTCGAACTCACAGTCGACAATGGCAAGCAATTTGATAGCCAAGACTTCAAGGATTTCTGCTTCTCCATCGG
Organism: Zea luxurians; assembly: GCA_029449295.1. Lineage (NCBI taxonomy): Eukaryota > Viridiplantae > Streptophyta > Magnoliopsida > Poales > Poaceae > Zea > Zea luxurians. The sequence goes on from JAOPSE010000002.1 coordinate 167,949,590, forward strand.
CACCAAGCTTGCCTTTGCCTCAGTATACCACCCGCAATCCAACGGAGTCGTGGAACGCGCCAACGGTAAAATCTTCACAGCCGTCAAGAAAATGCTCCTCGACGGCAAAAAAGGCAAGTGGCCAGACCTGTTACCTGAAGTGGTCTGGGCGCTGAACACGACTGAGTGCAGGGCGACTGGGTTCACCCCTTTTCGCCTTCTATACGGATCGGAGGCTATGACTCCGCAAGAAATAAAACATGGGTCACCACGGACAGTCTCGTCGTCGCCCCAACGTAGACGAGCCTACTTCGAAGGACCTCATCGACGGAGACCGCGTCTTCGCCCTACAGGCTCTAAACAAATACCAAGCTCAAACAAAAGCATGGCGCGACCACACGGTCATCCCGAGGGAATTCAGCGAAGGAGACCTCGTACTCGTTCGGACAGCTCGGACAGAGTCCCGAGGCAAGTTGGAGCCAAAGTGGGAGGGCCCCTTCATCGTCAAGACGAAGGCGTCCCCAGCGCGTACAGGCTCACAACACCATCCGGCGAAGACTTAGAATATTCTTGGAACATTGATAATCTTCGCAAATTTTTTGTTTAACTCCGCAGGGCCACTTCGCCCTTGTAATCCGCAAAACAGTTCTATACCGGCCCGCACTCTTTTCCTCCCGGGGGGTGAGGTTTTTAACGAGGCGGAGCCATGTAATATACACGCGAAAAATCCCCCGCAAAATTACGTTGAAAAAGACCGCATCAACGGTCTTCGGCATTCGACCAACACAAAAGTCACCGCGAAGGGCAGCGCTGGCTACCTTCGCGTGCGACAGTCCGCGCAAAAGTCGCCTAAGGGTGCAGCCGGACTAGCACAACAAGTGCGAAAAATCGAAGTCTTCTTCAAAAGACTATCCATGCAAAAGTCGCCTAAGGGTGCAGCCGGACTAGCACAACAAGTGCGAAAAATTGAAGTCTTCTTCAAAAGACTATCCGTGCAAAAGTCTCCTAAGGGTGCAGCCGGACTAGCACAACAAGTGCGAAAAATCAAAGTCTTCTTCAAAAGACTATCCGTGCAAAAGTCGCCTAAGGGTGCAGCCGGACTAGCACAACAAGTGCGCAAAATCGAAGTCTTCTTCAAAAGACTATCCGTGCAAAAGTCGCCTAAGGGTGCATCCGGACTAGCACAACAAGTGCGCAAAATCGAAGTCTTCTTCAAAAGACTATCCGTGCAAAAGTCGCCTAAGGGTGTAGCCGGATTAGCACAACAAGTGCGCAAAATCGAAGTCTTCTTCAGAAGATCATCCGTGCAAAAGTCGCCTAAGGGTGCAACCGGACTAGCACAACGAGTGCAAAAAATTCGAAGGCGCAGTACATCAGTGCAAAAGCCTACAGGCGCAGCCGGACCGACATAATAAACGTGCTAGACCAAGTGTGCAACGCCCCATGAACATAGCCAGATGCGCGAAGGCACACAGCCTCATCATACAAACCATAGTTACACGCGTACAGCGAGGGCATCACACCTTACATTGGTTCAACCTTCGGAATAATTCCCATCTCCCTATAGTTAAAAAGCATTATCCTCAGCTCCTCGCCCTCAAAAAGACTTCGCAACTCCCCCTCACCTATACTCGCCCCAACCGGCAAGGACAACAATTCCTGCCTGCCAGCCCTGCCCACACGAAGCCGACCACCATCCAATTCACTCACTCTACGCTTCGCCACCGCCCTTCGCCGCCTACGCCCAACACTCGGACCAGGCAAAACTTCGGCATCTGTAACACGCGGAGTAGCCTCTGCCTCAGCCACATCCAAGGCTGCAAAGTAATCCAAGCCCTCATCCGAAGACTCTTCCGTCCATACAACCGAACTCCCAGAGTCATCAAACTCAGAAAACTTAGACGTAGACTCATCTGATTCATTTCCAGCGACCACGGTCGAAGCCGCCACAAAATTAGCAGTAGCGGTTGCGTGCGGAGGCCTAAAATCCTGAACCTGCGCAGCAACCAAGGTTCAGTAACACAGACAAAATTCCCTAACTACCCCACACCTACTAAGCCACCTGCGAAGACCCAGCCGCCGCCACGGGATCTTCTGTTGCTGGCTCCGTCGCCGCCTTCGGGGGATCCTCCGCCATCGGCACGGTGGCTGGCGGCGAGCCTCCACCAGATACAGTAGACGCAGGGGCAACGTGGGAACCTTCACCGGTCTCCGGGAGCGGTGTCGGGGCGACCTCAGCCTCGGCCACCACCGGGTTGACCTCTGCTTCGGGCAGCGCGCTGTTCAGATGTCCAAAGTCCTCCAAGTCCTCAGCACGCGCCATCTACAACACAGCACACCAATTCAGCACACCCGCGTATACCCACATTCAACAACACAAAACAAAACACAAACTTTACCTGATCCCTCGCCCGGTCAGCCCGTTCCCTAACCGCCTCCCGACCGTGGGGGCCCCACATCGGTCGAAGAGGGCCCCCGCGACATCCTTCACCACAGGGTCTTCGACCTTAAAAATTTCGCGCCCGAAGTCTTCATCGGATCGGTCGAAGCCCTCATAGTGACTGCACCCCTCGCGGGACAGCGCATTCACGGCCCCCTCGTAGGTGACGAGGGAGGCAAAGGACATGAAGCCCTCCACGATGGTCGGGAGCGCTAACAATTCCTCTTGCAGCCACTCGAGGAAGCGAAGGCCCGCCTCTCGGTCGGGCACCTCGAAGTCAGCAGTCCGCGCACCCAGCTCGCGGTATGAGTCCACGAGCTGTTTGCGCGTCCGCTCAACTTCCGCGCGAGTAGAGGCCTCGGCCCTCTCCATGCGGGCCTACAGAGCGTTGAACCGCGCCTCCCATTCCTCGGCGCGCTGGCTGGCGAGACTCTCCTCCGCCCTCGCCAACTTGGCCTCCGCCTGCGCCGTCTGCGCCTTGGTGATGGCCTGGTTGGCCTCCCTCCTTTCCTCCACCAGCTGGCGCCGGAGGTCCGTCCTCTCGCCCTCCAGAGCGGCCACCTTCTCTGCCAGCCTGCGGCTTTTGCTCTCCGCAACCGATTTTTCCCGGACGGTGTCCGCGTGCTGCGCCCGAAGTCTCTCGACTTCAGCAGCCACGTCCGCCGTAAGGGCCCCGACGCCACGCGGTCGGCGAAGTCGGCCGCCTAACAGACACGCATGAGACCACAATCACCATGAAAGCGACACACAACGAAGTCTACCTCGACTTACTTGATTCAGCTGCTGCGTCAGCTACAGCGACGCCTCCTGCAGCCGGCGGGACACAGTGCACGCTTCGTCCTTGATGGCAGTGGCCACCGAGACCTCGCCGCCAGCGCTGAAAGCGCCACCCTTCACCCTAAAAACAGCGGTAGATGCCGTGGTTGCCACCACAGGCGAGATGGCAACAAGTTGCCCTTCGCCCGACCCTGCAACGTAACATCGGTCAAAAAAAACTTACCAACGAGATAGTCGTCCACGCTAATATTTGTGCCGAAATCGGCAACACGTTTCCCCGGCAAAGGCTGCTCCCGGACCTTCGCAGCTCCTTCCGGGGCGAACTTGGTCCCGCCAGCGCCGGTCGCCTTCGTGCTCTCCGGCAACTTGCTAGATCCAGGTGCGGCCGGCTTCGCAGGCAGCGAAGGCTGGCTCCCGCCGGGGACGGCAGCCTTCGCACTCCCTCGCGCTCTCTTCGGCCTAGCCTTAGGGAGCCTGACGACCGCCCGGCGCTTCTGCGCAGCATCCTGGCGATCCTTGTTCATCACTGCCGACACAACAGCAGCAATATTCCGTCCGTAAGGAAACACTCTCAAGTCACGAGCCATGCGAGATGTAAAAAAGTCTTCGCCAGCCGCGCAGGGGATAGGAACATTCTTGGGCCATCGACCCCCGGTAACCTACAGCATCCGCGCCGAAGACTCCCGGAGCTCGAGCGAAGACATCCTTCCCCCGGGGGCCGCGCATGTCCTCATCAACTCCATAGCAAAACTATCGGAGACCCCCAGTTTTCCCACCGCAGTACCTAGCTTCCTCTTCTTAGTGGATGGAGCGGCCTCCGGCGCGGGGTTGTCTTCGATCACTGCCGCTGGTTTTTTCCCCCGGCGGTCGACAACGTCTACTCCAGGATAACCGCCATATGGCAAACCATTCAATTCAAAAACCCTGTTCAGGCGGTCGTTGGATCCACGTATGTCCCAGCTCCGTTGGGCCTCCGTCCTCGACACGTAGCGACCAACAATTCGCACCGCCCCATCCTCCGCCTCACGCACAACCGCGGCAGAATCCCGCCCTCGCACATCCAAAGCAAAAAGCGGACTTCGCACTTTCCGCCCACCCAGGGAGGGCATCTCGCGAGGGCATACTTCGCCCAACGTCCATCCATGCGCCAGGGGCCACACCCCATATCCTATGAATTCCTCAACCAGATCACGCCCGCTACTCCTACGGGCAGCGATCCGAAGGGCCCTTTCACTCTCATCACCCTCCGCCACTTCAAATGGCGGGTACGCCACATAATAATGAGAACACATGATGGCAACAGGGAGCCCAGGGTGATCTTCAACTTCAGCCTCTGAAACATAGAACCAGTAGTCCCACCAGTTGCCTCACTTATTTCGGGCACAGGGGACCAGCTCCACAACCTCCATCGAAGTCTTCCCGGACTTCGGCGTGAAAGTGCACGATCCGAATTGTGCAATCTTATGTCCAAATCTTCTCTTCTGCCAGTGCAGACAGTAGTGCTTGGCGAAGACTTCCACCGAAGGCTGACCGCCATACGACGTTGTTGCCCAGACATACTTCGCTAATGTCACCACGACGTTCGGTGTCAGCTGATGAACCTGGATCTTGAACTTCTGCAGAACCTCCGACACGAAACGATGCGCAGGCAGACGAAGGTCGGCAATGAAAAATGCCTCAAACACAACCAATTCACCCTCGGGCTCGGGAATCTCCTATGCCCCCGGCACACGCCCGACCCCGCCGCCAAAATACCCCAACCGTTGCATATCTTGCACGCGGCCCGACGATATCCGCGAAACACCGAATTCCACCGTATCACCCGATCGCAATTCCGCCGTCGCCACACCGCCCGAGAGATCCTCGGAAGGCGTCTCGGCCGTCGGCGTGGTCGCAGCAGACGAGGAGGAAGACGGCATGGCTACGTACCGTCGACGGCGACACGCGGTCTGCTTCACGCGGGCCAGTTCTCCGGCAAACAGGAGCAAGGAGGGCAGACGAGCAAGTGAGCAGTTTGAAAAAGGGAGGTTAGGGTTTTAGCGGCGCACAGAAAGGTAAATTTCAATCCGCACCGCCCCCACCCCCTTTTTATACACAGGGCGCGATGCTTCGGGAAACCCGCAATCCAACAGTGCGGTGTCAATCAACGGTCATGTCAAAAACCCCCGCGGAACCACTTCGAGCGAGGGCAGCGTCTCCACCATCTAGCGACGCCTTCGGCACCAGATGACTTAGTCGAACTGGTCCCTCGGAGGGCAAATATTGGGGCAAAGGTGAAGACGCCACCCTTCGCTCGATGCCTTCGCCGGACTCGCTGCAACAACGGAGACAAGACTCTACCCTTCGTCCCACGCATCGGAAGACGAAGGCCTACGGCGAAGTCGTCCCATCCCGCGACCTCGTCCAACATGGAGGCCCACGTGTGATCCGGCCCATTACAGCAGACCCTGCGCGGCCGCTGCGCATTACGGGCCTAATTTGTAAAGGCTTCCCTGTAATTACGGTCTGTAACCCTGTTTTATGGGAATATTCCGGGGATAACCTGGGCGCCTGAGGGCACATGTGTCCTTAACCCAAGACGCTGGGCACTCAGGCACCTATAAATACCCCCGTACAGTGCCCTTGAGAGGCTGGATTCAACAAAGCTATTGTCATCTCGAGTTGAAACCTTGCTTACACTATTTTTGCTCCCCCGTTGGATTAACTTGCCCAAGAGAGCAAGTTCCAACAGAACCGAAACGTAGGATTTAGGTTGTACATGCCCTAATAATTAGCTAGAGTATTAACCAGGGATGTTTAGAACCTCTACAGCTAATTTTAGCAGCTAACTATTATATCTAGAGGTTTCAAACAGGGTCTATTGGCCTAAGACTTAGCTAGTTAATATACTAGTCCCTCGTTTTCGCTTTATGTACACTGCAAGCAAATTTTAGCTAACTAATGACTAAGAGCATCTTCAAGAGAGTAGCTAAATAACTCGCCAAACCAAATTTTAGCTACTCAATAGTAAATTAAATCTCGAACAGACTAGCTATCTGACTCGCAAGCTATCTGACTCTGTAAATTGGCTCTCTCACTAGCTAAATTTGACTAGCCACCTGACTAGCCAAACTAAATAGATAGTCTGTTGGACTGAGATTCTATATATAGAGTGTAACCTTTATGAAAACGTAAATAGATAGTCAAATAGAGAGCAAAAAATGAAGAGTCTCTTGAAGATGCTCTAACTCTTCTATTCAGACGTATTCAAACATGACCTTAGTTTTCTTCTCCAAAACAATACGAAAAGCTGCAATATCATATCTGAGATTTTGGAAATCGTCTCGGGCTGCACATTTCGCCAAAAGATCACAACAAGCAAATGTATCATGCTACACAGAACGAGATGTCATGTGACAATCAATGGGTAGCATCGAATCTTTGATTATGATGTTATGAGAATGAAGAAAGTTAGAAAGTGTAACACAACAGATGTCATATGGGTTTACTGTTTACACAATCGGACAGCTTATATTAATTACACGTCTAACACTGTCAAGCAAGAATGAATGTACACTTGATGACAATCATTATCATTACCAAATATTTCTAACGGGGTGTCTTGTCTAGCTATAGGCAAAGAATCCGAAATCTTTGTCTCTGACAATAATGTCTATATACTGTCACGGCGCCTTTGGCACTCCTTTCTCTGCTGCACTTGTGCTGGAGAAGATAACACACAGTTGCAGTCCATGAGCTCCCTGCCTGAATAGCTACCACTGGAAAAGGGCAAACGATTTCAAAACTTACGCTTCGCCATTGCTTGCAGCAACATTGTTATTATTCAGTGTCGCCAGGGCTTTGTTGTCACTTGTTCCCTGAGAAAAGACAGCATTGCTTTGGGGTTTTAAAAATATTCAAAGGTCAGAAATTGCAGAAAGTCATGCTGATACAGTAATTAAGAAAAAAGTGAACCTGCTCAGTTGCAACCGCAGGAGATTCAACTTTTGCCCTGGGGCAACTTCTCAGGGTACCCTGCAGCCACCAGACATGAAGTAGTAACTATAGAAGTCTAATAGGGATGGGGGTCAAGTCTGGATATGCGAGATATTACCTGTCCCAAATTAAAATTCGTTTTAGAATTTTAATGGATTCATACAATACTTGATGTATGTGTTTCATATGTGTCTAGATTCATCATCATCCATTTAAATATAGATAAAAAAAATCAAGAGTTAAAAAGAATACTAATTTGGGACGGTGGGCGTATGTTCATAGCACAGATAACAAGTTGCTTTTTCCAGTCTTTGTACGACAGAAATAATTGCCAAAGGAGCAGTTTACTAACAGCACAACAGAAACAATTGGCTCCCTTCACCTTTCAAGTTTTATATAAGACCATTCCTTCTGTTCATCTCCAGAGGACAACATACTTAATGTTCTGACATCTCGCATGTGAAGAACATTTAGCAGAACTCCATGGGGCGACATTTTTTTTCTTAAAAGAAAAGGACAAGGTGCTGCAACTGAAAATTCATATTTTTATAACAAATTAAAAGAGCAATAGGAGTACATGACTAAACATAACCATATCTTCATGATTCGGCTGACACATGACATAAAATTTTACCTACCAAGCTGCAACCACACATATACCACTGCTGCAACATAATTTGCTGCCTTAGCATGTCATGTCATGTACTCATGTCACACCATTGCAATAAAGTATGGGTTATCCATGTTTTGAAGAATTATTTTTCAAGTTCAACCACACAAAATAACTCAAACATGGTGCAATATTACCGTGTTCTCCCTCTACTCACAAGAGTGACATCTTGGAGCACAATCAACCAATTTTAAGTTTGACCTAGAATAGACTCATCTAATGAGTGACACCTTGGAGCAAAATCAACCAATTCATCTTGGGCGATGCTTTGGTGATGCCATAATTTATTTCGTTTCATACATAGTTTTAAAATAAAATTATTGGTCAAAGATGTGGTCTAGAGGCTCTTTTCATATTCACGACACCTGAAGAAGTACAAGAGAAGAGAGAAGACATACAAAGTATCGCCTAATAAGTCGAAATGAATATGACATGAAATTATGAACCTATAATCATGTCAACCACCAAAAAGAAAGAATCCAGCATGTTTAAGCATGTAATTGTACCTTGTTTGCCCACATCAATCCACAAGCGTTGCACAAAGTCCTTGGACCCGCTGGACCACGACGCATTGCTGGGGTCATTTTTTCACTAGTACCACAGTTCTGGCACCTGCAGAGTATGACATGGAGGGAAAGGGGTCAGTTTTCCATTAAGTAATGAACAGAAGAAAAAAAACATATCACATGACAGACATTGATTCTCGAGATGCAAAATCTAGGCCTGAGCCCTGAGAACCAGGATCACATCCAGGAGCTGGAGATTCTCCCTCCAGACTGGCTCTTCCAGCAAATTGCCCCTTCCGACGCTGCATCCTGAGAGTAACAAAAAAAGGACCATGAGTTATTAAGACATGCACTATACCTGCTAGCTGTGTGCTGCAGTTGCTAGTTGGTTTCATGTTTTGACGTAGAACAATGTTATGTTCCTATGTTTCAAGCAGTTCAGAGGCAGTCTTCCTCTGCATCCTAGGCCCCAGGCTATCCTATGATCCTATACAATCACATTATTGCTATCGTCATGAAAAAACCATTTCAGTTTTCCTTAACTGACTATATGTACGAAACAAAGACATTGACCAAGCAAGTAAAGTCAGTAGCTGGGACAAATTCAGGTTCCTTGGCTCAGATATAAGCTGGTCAAGCTGAACTTTCAGTGACTGAAAAAAAACTAATGGCACATTTCTTGGTTATGACAGTTATTTTTAAAAAAGGATGACCAGAATTTTGTTCCATATCTGATGAAACCAATTGCTATGCTCCAATAATGATCATTTATTCAATTAAGCAGCAGAAGCATGACATGCTGATAGCTATACTAGGGCAGCGCAGACCCAGAGTGGGGTCTAGAGAAGGCATAAACCGCGGCAAGGCATCCCCTGCAAACGCAGAGAGGCCGCTTCGAACTCGCGACCTGGTGACTTAGTGAAACAACTCTAACCAATGCAACCAGACCTGCCCTTCTGAGTTCTGATAGCTGAAACTACTCATCAAAAATATATTATGCTCCAATAGGCACAAAAGTAATTTCACCATTAGATACAATCAAGGTCCACTGATGATTGTAGATATATACTAGTGCACCACACCACTTTCAATAGAAAATAGAAATAAAGTTGATGATTGCTCAAGAATCAAGACGAGCTACAAACCTAAGTGCCACTTCTTTGCGAACAGCATAACGTATTTTCTTATCAAAATTTCTTTCCTTCCTTTTCTCACGGAACCTAATTAGTGAAGCAACCCTTTTTGCTGGAATGTCTGTCCTCTGAAGTATATCGTCATAGCCCTACAGAAGAATGGTAATAGGGTACTATTACATAGAACTCAGTGATAGAATTATTGTCATATAAACTGCAGATCAATTTGTGCATACCTTGTTTTCATTTTGATTGGGTAAAACCATGCCAGCTAAACCAGGTGGTAGTTCACCACGTCCTAAAAGTAGCAGCACAGCTTGAACCTGGAAAATAAACTTCAGCTCATAAAAAAAACAGCCGTGGACCAAGGGGTCCGTTCAGAAGCCATTATTGGCAGGCGCACATAAGCTACTGTTTAAACAGTGAAATATGCAGCAGCAGCGCTGGCAAAACACCACCTGAATAGATCCAGAATTACCTATACCTAGATGTATAACCAGATGTCCAGATGAATGCTCGAGTACTATGGTAAAACATGAATGATGGCAGTAAGTAGTACATAGTACATACAAAGATGATGTTTGGTTAATGACAACATATCTGGTGCACATGGAACATTGGTGCACATGGTGCACATATTAAATCATCACCACTCATTTTAGATCTAACGTCTCTAGTTGTTTGGTACATTTTACAAAGGACACCCTCCAACGTGGTGGTGTGTAGTGGTGAAAGGTGTTATTTGTAAATTGAATAATCAACTAGAGACGTTAGATCTAAAATAAGTGGTGATGATTTAATATGTGCACCAGTCTTCTATGTGCACCAGATATGTCCTCTTGGTTAATATGCTTCTTACAGGAAAAAAAAGCATGGTATGACAGGGTTGAAAACTGCCTTAAGACATAGTGGCTAAGGACTGTATCCTTTTTATTGTAGTAAACCAAAACTATTATACAGTGAGGCTGCATAACAGCCTAGCAACCAATTACTGAATCACATAATCTCAGTGGTGGCTACTAGTTTGTTGGAAGTTACCTTGATTCAGAAACATAGGGCTTCTACACAGTACACAGATTAGCACAGCTGCACAGTACAGTGGTAAGCAGTATAACCTACCAGCCTAGTATGCATAACAGTATTGCTATTCAAGTTAACACAAAGAAAAAAATTCATAAAAGCCATTAAGCCTAAACCATTGCGGCATTGCCACAACGTAACTCATTTATGTACTTGATAATGGCAAAAGGGCCTCTAGCTGAGTTGGTTAGGTGGTCTGAGTAGCACTACTTAGGTCGTAAGTTTGAATCCCAGTGGGAGCGAATTTCAAGCTGAGATTAAAAAAGGTCACTCGCTGGTTCCTTGGTCGTGTGCACACGAGATGGACTGACCTATGGAGGGCGAATCCTCGTGTAGGGGTTGAGAGGGCTCAAAGCACGATAAAGATCTGGCCTATAGGTAACGGACCCTCATGTTGCACGGAGACCAGGTTTCGTGACATTTCTCGGTCGAGGCTCCGATTGAACTTCTTCTTAATATAATACCATGGGGTGGTCTTCCCCTACCGCCAGAGTGGGAAAAGATTACGACCAGCACGGACTGTATTTGCACCCCCCCCCCCCCCCGGCGAAAAAAACAGAAACATGAAAATCAAGCATCTCTCCGAAGAAATTGCTATTTTGCCATTTATCTCTGACTAGTAAAGTAGTAAAGTATGTACCACTAATAAACACGTCAAATTTCATATTCGATCGCAATAATTTTGGAGTAACATTTCCACGTGAACTGCAAAACAGAACGAAATGAATCGTGGAGAGGGACCTTCTCGGGGGTGACGGATTCGAAAACGTAAACCTCGCCCTGGAAGACCAGCGTCAGCTGGTTTGGGTTCCCCGGCAAGGTCGAGATGGGCGCTGGGGCAGGTTGCTCCTCGTCCGGCGCCGGCGCCTCGGCGGGTAACTCCTCGTCGTCCTCGTCCTCGTCGACCTCGTCCTCCTCCTCCTCCTCTTCCTCGGTGTCACCCTCGCTGTCGTCGTCGCCGGCTGGGGCCGCGGCCGCGGCGGCTTCGCGAATCATGGTGTCAACGTCCGCGTCGGGCATGGCCGGCGGTGGTGGGGAGCTCAGCAACCCTAGATTGGGGAATGGAAGGCCATGATGCTGGGCGGGAGCTGTAGACCTGTAGTGGTGTAACTGGGTCCCTGGCTCCCTGCTCGTGCAATAACGTGTGGTGATGCGAAGGAATAGCCGAGTCAGATTTCCCTTTTACGCATACTCCTACAACCTTAGAAAAAATAATGATTTTTAGTTAAAATCGATAGTTTCACCTAGAATCTGTAGGGGCAATTTCAAGGTATGTTTAGATCACCTTTTCAAGGTATGGTTAAAGCCCGATCATAAATACTACCTCTATTCTTTTTTATTTATCATATTTTATTTTAAAATAAACTAGCGAGCGATAAATATTTCAAAGAACCAAGGTAATAAGATATAACAATTTAGATTATTAGTTATAGTGATGTAGATTATATAAATCCCTAGATTAGTGTTAGACTTTGCTTGAAATGGATCACAGTATATTATAATAGTAGGTTGATCAAAATATTTGTCGGCGTTTTGGACCCGGGGTCCCTAGACCGACCAGTAAATTTGTCGCTGTGTGTCCCTGTCCAGATGGGTTGGTGTGAGATGGAACACAGGGAGAAATGAGACTTGTTTTATCCTGCACCAGGGTGCTCGTAGTAGGGGTTACAAGCGTTGCGAGAGAGCGAGGGCGAGAGAGCGAGCACAAGAGAGAGCGAGGGAGGGTCTGGCCCTGCTCGTCTTCTTCCGTCCCTTTGCCGTGCGTTTACTCGTCCTCTTCCCGTGCCTTTTCCCTCTCGTCCTCCTCCTTTTCTTTTTTTCTCTCCTCTTTCTCCCTCCCCTCCCCGCCGTGCGCCTGGACATCCCTTTTATAGACATAAGGAGATGGCCCAGCTGTACAATAGAGGTGTAGCTATGTGCTACGTGGCCAGCGGGGAAGTGCTTGGTCGCTATGCTCGTGTTAACGTGTCCGTTGGAGAAGTGCATGAGCCCTGTAGAAGCACAGCTGTCGCGCTGCATGGATCTTGCTGATGTCTTCTTGCTTCCGTAGGGGGCTTGAGAACCACCGACGTCATGGACGCACGCGGAGAACCATCATTGCCTGTTACCGGGGTAAGCTAGATGGGACGCCGGTCTTGTTCCTTCGTAGCATGAGCTAGCTAAGAGTAGGGTAATGATGTATCCCTTGTGGCGCGGTCGATCTGAGCCTGAGGTCGGGCGAGGCGGCGGCTCCTCCGAGACCGAGGCTGAGGCTGAGGCCCAGGGTCGGGCGAGGACGTGACTCTTCCCGAGGCTGAGGCTGAGGCCGAGCCCTGGGCTCGGGCGAGGCGGAGATCTCTTCCCGAGGCTGAGGCCTAAGGTCGGGCGAGGCGGAGCTTCCTGTTGCGCCCGAGGCTGAACTTGGCTGTCGTCGGTTTCACCCGGGTGGTTGGCACAGCAACCGGAGCGGGGCGGGCGGCGCTGTTTTCCTGTCAGATCGGCCAGCGAAAGGGTGAAGTGTCTGCGGTCACTTCGACCTTGTCGACTGAGGCACGCGTGTCAGGATAAGGTGTTAGGCGATCCCAGCATTAAATGCGCATACAATACGGTCGGCTGGGAAGGCGATTTAGCCAAGGTCGCTTGCACGACAAGGCTTGCCTTTGGCTGAGTCAAGGGTGCGCTCACTGCCTGAGGAGACCCTCGGGCGAGACGTGAATTCGTCCAGGACCACTGTTCCCGCCCGAGGCCGGGCTCGGACGAGGCGAGATCGCGCCCCTTGGCAGACGAAGCTTTGACTTTGACCCGAACTGTTAGTCTTCATGGTTTGCTTTGAAGGTGTTTACCAGCCGTGTTTAGGAGTGTTGGGGGTACCCCTAATTACGGTACCCGACAGTAGCCCCCGAGCCTCGAAGGGAGTGCAGGCACTCGCTTGGAGGTTCTGCCGGATTTTTGCGAGGGGAGCAGCCTTTCTTGGTTATGTTCCGTTCCGGTGGGTGCGCGCGAGCGCACCCGCCGGGTGTAGCCCCCGAGGCCTCGGAGGAGTGGTTTGACTCCTCTGAGGTCTTAATTCTTGCTGTGATGCCTCGGTCGGCCTGACTGTTCCCTCATGCGGCCTGGCCGCAGTCCGGGTGCATGATCAGGCTCCGAGTTTTCGAGCTGGTTTGTTGACGCTGTCAACAGTTTTGGCCGCAGCCGGGTGCGAGGGCAGCCCCCGAGCCTCTACACGGAGTGAGAGGACGATCAAGGACTATCTCGACTTTTATTATACGCCCCTCCGTCGCCTTTTTGCAAGGAGGAAGGGGGAAAGCGTTACGTTACCCTCGGAGGGTACCGATCATGGTGTTTCCAGTGAGTTGCTAACGGGTGATCCGAGTGGACGCCCGTGCCCCGTTCGTTAAGGGTCAGCTAGTGGCCCAGAGGCGCGCTCCAAAAGTACCTGCAGGGGATTTGCTGGACCCGGACCCATTTCGATAGGGTCCAAGAGCTTAGTGCCTCCCTCCGGTGGGATTCCATTACAAATCGTTCCCGCTGGTCTCGGAAATGTCCTATGGTACCTCAGGAGCGCAGCCCGAGCCTCGGCCATGTAACGGACATACCCAGGGTCATCCCTCACTCTGCGTGCTCTGGGCGGCTGTCGAACCCTTCCGAGGGGCCAGCCTTCGAACCCCTGATCAGTAATGGGCGCGGAGCCTGAGTGCTCTGGGGCGGCTGTCGAGCCCTTCCGAGGGGCCAGCCTTCGAACCCCTGATCAGTAATGGGCGCGGAGCCCGAGTGCTCTGGGGCGATTGCTGGACCCCGCAGGGCGCAACCTTCGAACCCCTGATCAGTAGGAGGGCTCGGGGGCCCGAGTGATCTAGGGCGGCTGCTGGACCCCGCAGGGCGCAGCCTTTGAACCCCTGATCAGTAGGAGGGCTCGGGGGCCCGAGTGCTCTGGGGCGGCTGCTAGACCCCGCAGGGCGCAACCTTCGAACCCCTAATCAGTAGGAGGGCTCGGGGGCCCGAGTGCTCTGGGGCGGCTGCTGAACCCCGCAGGGCGCAGCCTTCGAACCCCTGATCAGTAGGAGGGCTCGGGGGCCCGTTTCCTTCGCGGAGAAGGATCCTTTTCGAAATGTCCCCTTTCCCGGTCCCTATGGCAAGAGAGAGAGGGGAAACAGAAAAGGATATGAATTTAAATAATGTGGCGCACCTTTTTAACGCGGTCATCATGACGGAGGTGAAACATCGCTCGCTTCGCGTGCCAAAGGTGTCGCTTGCTCTGCCAAGGAGTTAATGCGACGGGACGGGTGATTCGCGGGGCGTCTGTTGCGCGTGCGCGGGCCGTTCGAGGAACGGAGCACGGGCGCGTTGTCTTTACGCCGTGGGCGAGGGCTCCCCTGCCACTTTAGGAAAGGACACGAGCCTGGGGGTGATTTGACTGCTGCTTCTGCTCGCCTGCTGCAGCAGTTATTGCCGGTCCGCTTTTGGCCATATCAACTGCCGCGCCTACCCCCGCGGCTGACTGACCGTGATCGCTGCACTTAATTGGCACTGTTGGGTCACGCGCGGGGCTTCCTTGAGCCACGGCACTGGTTCCACAGTCGAGAAGACGCAACATTGGCGCAGGTGGTGGTGCGGTTTCCTTGCACGTAGTGACCGCTGCGCCGGTTACATGATATGTGGGACCGAGCCTCTGTGCTGGTCCACCGGATGTGACGAAGCCGAAAGGGTGCATAACCGCGGTGCGGTTGCATGCTCCCTGCGTGGCAGCTCGCCCTTTTGTCCGCTGGTTTCGGCGAGGATGAGGGAACGCTTATAACCGCAGGGCGGTTACATGCTTTGCGTGTGGCGGTTTGCCTCCTTCGCGTTTCGGGTCAGCTCTCATGACGTGTGGGACCCAGCCCCCGTGTCATGGGGTGGGGACCCTGGAGCACGTCGGTGGAGACTTTGCCCGTGACGCTTGGGGTGCGAGTGAGGAGATTTGCCTATAAAAGGCGATTGATCTCCCGGGCAGTAGCCATGCCTTCGCACTCCTCTCTTGTATCGCTCCCTTCCACCTTTCGAGCCCCCAAATGGGGCGTAGCTGTGTGGCTTTCTTCTTGCTGCTGTTTGAGAAACGCAACCTCATGGGGGTTGGCGCTCTCCAGTCGTTGCTCGGCTTCAAGGATTTTCATCATGCAGCCCGGCTGCATTCTCTCACCAATGGTCATCCGTAGGGATGATCACCAGCCTGGTGGTGGGGAGAAGCAAGTCGGGCTGCGGCCTCTGCCCCGCCCTCAGCTTCAAGGATGTTCATCATCCGGGCTGAGGAGGAGGGCGCGCCGGGTGGGGTCCTGTCTCCCGCGTGGGCCGGTGACCCGCTTCTTCCTCCAACATTCGGGGGAGAAGGGCATCCTCCAGCCCTGCGGAGGCGTCCTCCAGCCATGCGGGGGAAGGCGAACTGTTGCTGCCTGGCCAGGGTGCAGCTGTCCGTCCTCCACCCGGGCGATGGTCGTGCCGCGCGCAGGTGGCCGCTGTCACCGGCGCTGGAGTGGGGGCTGCCGCTGGTGAGGCTCCCCACCGCAGCGGTTGCCTCCGCCAACGAGACCGTCGGTGCCAGCTGCGCTCCAGACCTCCGGCTCTTTGGCTTTAATGTCTGGTTCTCGTCCCCCATGAGGGGACGTGAACAAGGGCCTCTTAGCAGCAACGTTTGCCCTAAGGTCATCGCTGCTGTTGTTTAGGCGCCCGAGGCGGAGGTCGTTGTCGCGCTGCTGGCGCAGTGGTTGCCGGCGAGCTGCTCAGAGCTCGTCATCCCATAGGCTTTCTGGTGTGGAGGTTGTTCGTTCCTGCGGGAACGGACCCAGAGTCCTATTTGTAATGGTACCCTCTTGAGAGCGAGATGTAATAGCTTTGAGTACTAAGACACCTGCCGTAGGTCGGGACAACCGCCGAGGGCGCTGCCGACGTCCAAGTCTAGGTACCATTGTTACCCCGAGCACGTGTGTGTGTTCTTCGTGGCTGCCGAGGCCTGAACATTTGGGTATTTTGAGCATAAAGTCGTGCTTCTTCCTCGTTTCGAGCATTAAGACTTGCCCGTCGGTAGCCGAACCACTTAACCGAGCGAGAGTTACTTTTCGCGGAAGGTGACGAGTGGGGTATCTGTATCCCGGAGGCGTAGGATTCCCTCGGCTCGGTCGGCCTTGCCGTTCAAGGTCTCTCTTGCCCGGTTTTAGAACCTTCGGCCGCTCTGCGATGAGCTGAAGTTGGAGGCAGCGGTGGCGTGGACAGAGGCGGTGCCGGCTCGGACAGAGGCTTTCTCGGCGTGGGAGCAGGTGGCTTCCCAGGCCGAGGAGATGTAGCAGCGGCAGCTGGAGTTTGGCCAGATCATCCGCGAGCGGGACCAGTCCTGGAGCCAGGCTGCCGAAGCCGTGAGCCGGGCTGAGATCCTCGGGGGACAGCTGGCTGAAGCTACGGAGTGGCTAGCTGAGGCGTCCGCTCGGGTTGCCGTCTGAGGCTGGGCCAGATTCCGCCGAGGGTGGAAACGACGCCGAGGGTGCTGCTCCTCCCTCTGCCGATGTTTGAGCCTGCAGGAACAGTTCGTCTGAAGTATGCGTATGTTTTCTGCGGCCGCTGAGGCCTAAACATATTTAGCGTTTGGGTTATCAAGCTGTGTTTTCTTTCTTCTCATTTCGAGCATTAGGACTTGTTCGTTGGTAGCAGAATCGCTTTATCCGAGCGAGAGTTACTTTTCACGGAAGGTGGTGAGTGAGGTATCCGTATCCCGGAGGCGTAGGAGTCCCTCGGCTCGGTCGGCCTTGCCGTTTACGTTTCTCTCACTCGTTTTTAGGATCCTGTTATTGATATAGTCGAAAATGCACGAAAGTCATTTTCTACCCGAGTGTTAGGACTTGTTCGGTAGCAGGATCGCTTATCCGAGCGTGAGTTACTTTTCGCGGAAGGTGATGAGTGAGGTATCCGTATCCCGGAGGCGTAGGAGTCCCTCGGCTCGGTCGGCCTTGCCGTTTACATGCTCTATCACTCGTTTGCAGGATCCTGCTATCGATATAGTCGGAAGCACAAAAGTCGTTTTCTACCCGAGCATTAGGACTTGTTCGACAGCAGAACCCCTTATCCGAGCGTGATTTACTTTTCGCGGAAGGTGACAAGTGAGGTATCCGTATCCCGGAGGCGTAGGAGTCCCTCGGCTTGGTCGGCCTTGCCGTTCAAGGTCTCTCCCGCTCGTTTTCAGGGTTCCGTTATCGATATAGTCAGAAAGCACGAGAGTTGTTTTGGTAGAAAACTTTTCTTGGTAGAAAACTTTTCCAAAGAAAATTTTGACGCAGAGGGGGTTCCCCCCTTCTAGCCCCCGAGGGAGGGTCGGGTTTTGCCGAGGCAAGGCCGATCCTTCCTTGATGGTTAGACTTTATTTGTGTATGTAAAGAAAAGCGAGATACATGAACGACTTGAAACATTTTAAGGGTAAAAGCGACGTAGTTGTTCGATGTTCCAAGTGTTGCTATAGACCTCGCCTTGATCGTTGGCTAGCTTGTATGTCCCGGGCTTTAGAACTTTGGCGATGATGAACGGCCCCTCCCAGGGAGGAGTAAGCTTGTGGCGTCCTCGGGCGTCTTGTCGCAGCCGAAGTACCAAGTCCCCCACTTGGAAGTCTCGGGGCCGAACCCTTCGGGCGTGGTAGCATCGCAGAGACTGCTGATACCGCGCTGAGTGTAGTAAGGCCACATCCCGAGCCTCTTCCAGCTGGTCCAAGGAATCTTCTCGGCTGGTCTGATTGCCTCGGTCGTCGTACGCCTTTGTCCTCGGGGAACCGTATTCCAAGTCCGTGGGTAAGATGGCCTCGGCCCCATAGACTAGGAAAAACGGTGTGAAGCCCGTGGCCCGGCTCGGCGTCGTCCTCAGACCCCAGACCACCGAGGGTAGCTCTTTCATCCACCGCTTACCAAACTTGTTGAGGTCGTTGTAGATCCTCGGCTTTAGTCCTTGTAAAATCATACCGTTGGCGTGCTCCACTTGCCCATTTGTCATCGGGTGGGCTACGGCGGCCTAGTCCACACGGATGTGGTGGTCCTCGCAGAAGTCCAGGCACTTTTTCCCGGTGAACTGCGTGCCATTGTCGGTGATGATGGAATTTGGGACTCCAAAGCGATGGATGATATTTGTGAAGAACGTCACCGCCTGCTCGGACCTGATGCTGTTTAAGGGTCGGACTTCGATCCACTTGGAGAATTTGTCGATGGCAACCAGCAGATGCGTGAAGCCCCCGGGTGCCTTCTTTAAGGGACCGACGAGGTCCAGACCCCACACGGCAAACGGCCAAGTGATAGGTATTGTATGCAGTGCCTGAGCGGGCAGGTGCGTCTGTCGCGCGTAGAATTGATACCCCCGGCAGGAGCGTACAATCCTAGTGGCGTCGGCCACTGCGGTTGGCCAGTAGAAACCTTGTCGAAAAGCGTTTCCCACGAGGGCTCGAGGTGCTGCATGGTGATCACAAGCCTCCAAGTGTATTTCTTGTAATAGCTCTTGTCCTTGGGCAATGGATATGCATCGTTGGAGAATGCCCGAGGGGCTGCGGTGGTACAGCTCCTTTTCATCACCCAGTAAAACGAACGACTTGGCGCGCCGAGCCAGTCGTCGAGCTTCGACCTTGTCGAGGGGCAACTCTCCTCGGAGGAGATATTCTAGGTACGGGGCCTGCCAGTTCGGGACCGGTGTGACCCCATTCCGCTCCCCCTCGACGTGCAGGGCCTCACCCTCGGCGGCCGAGGGTACCTCGGGCTGGGCCGAGGCCTCCTCAGGCTCGGGCGCGTCGTCGACTTTGACGGATGGCTGATATATATCCTTGGAGAACACGTCCGGGGGAACTGTCATTCGCCCCGAGGCTATTTTCGCTAGCTCATCTGCGGTTTCGTTGTACCGTCGAGCAACATGGTTGAGTTCCAGCCCGTAGAACTTATCTTCCAAGCGCCGGACTTCGTCGCAGTAGGCCTCCATTTTTCGATCGTGGCAGTGGGAGTTCTTCATGACCTGGTCAATGACGAGCTGCGAGTCGCCACGAGCGTCGAGGCGCCGAACCCCTAGCTCGACGGCGATGCGTAGGCCATTAACCAAGGCTCCGTACTCGACCACGTTGTTTGACGCCGGGAAATGAAGGCGCAGCACGTAACGGACATGTTCTCCGAGGGGTGAGATGAATAGCAAGCCCGCGCCTGCTCCGGTTTTCATCAGCGATCCGTCGAAGTACATGGTCCAAAGTTCGGGTTGGATCGGGGCCATCGGTAACTGCGTGTCAGTCCATTCAACCAGGAAGTCGGCCAACACTTGGGATTTTATGGCCTTCCGAGGGGCAAATGAAATTGTTTCGCCCATGAGTTCCACTGCCCATTTTGCTATCCTACCCGAGGCTTCTCGGGACTGGATGATCTCTCCCAGGGAGAAGGATGACACCACTGTCACCGGATGAGACTCGAAGTAGTGTCGCAACTTTCGTCGTGTCAGAATTACTGCATAGAGCAGCTTTTGGATCTGCGGGTAGCGGACTTTGGTCTCGGATAGCACTTCGCTGATGAAGTAGACTGGCCTCTGGACGAGTAGTGCGTGCCCTTCTTCTCATCTCTCGACTACGACCGTGGCGCTGACCACCTGAGTGGTTGCGGCGACGTAAATCAAGAGGGCTTCTTCCGGAGCGGGGGGCACCAAGATGGGCGCATTAGTAAGGAGTGCCTTTAAGTTTCCGAGGGCTTCCTCGGCCTCGGGAGTCCAAGTGAAGCGCTCGGCCTTCCTTAAGAGGCGGTACAGGGGCAATCCTTTTTCGCCAAGGCGTGAGATGAAGCGGCTCAGAGCCGCAAGGCATCCCATGACCCTCTGTACTCCTTTTAAATCTTTGATTGGTCCCATGTTGGTGATGGCCGTGATTTTCTCCGGGTTGGCCTCTATGCCCCGCTCGGAGACGATGAATCCCAGGAGCATGCCTCGGGGGGACTCCGAAGACACACTTCTTGGGATTGAGTTTCACGTCTTTCGCTCTCAGACACTTGAATGTCGTCTCAAGGTCAAAGAGGAGGTCGGAGGCTTTCTTTATCTTGACAACGATGTCATCGACGTAAGCCTCGACCGTTCTGCCGATATGCTCTCCGAACACATGGTTCATGCACCTCTGGTAGGTGGCACCTGCATTCCTCAAGCCAAATGGCATTGTAGTATAACAATACATGCCAAAAGGTGTGATAAAAGAAGTCGCGAGCTGGTCGGACTCTTTCATCTTGATTTGGTGATAGCCTGAGTAGGCATCGAGGAAAGACAGGGTTTCGCACCCACCAGTGGAGTCCACAATTTGATCGATGCGAGGCAGAGGGTAGGGAACTTTCGGACATGCTTTGTTTAGACCAGTGTAGTCTACGCACATCCTCCATTTCCCACCCTTTTTCTTTACAAGAACAGGGTTAGCTAACCATTCAGGATGGAATACCTCTTTGATGAACCCTGCAGCCAGTAGTTTGTGGACCTCCTCGCCTATGGCCCTGCGCTTTTCTTCATCAAAACGGCACAGGGACTGCTTCACGGGTCGGTGACCTCCCTTGGTATGCCTGGCATGTCCGAGGGACTCCACGCAAAAACTTCGGTGTTTGCGCGAAGAAAGTCGATGATCACTACTTCCTATTTGGGGTCGAGCTCGGAGCCGATCCGGACTTTCTTGCTGGCGTCGTTGCTGAGGTCGAGAGGGACGGACTTAACCGCCTCAATTGGTTTGAAGTTGCCAGCGTGCCGCTTCGCGTCGGGCACCTCATTGGAGAGGCATTCAAGGTCGGCGATGAGGGCCTCGGACCCGGCGATGGCCTCAGTGTACTCCACGCATTCCACGTCACATTCGTACGCGTGGCGGTACGTGCATCCGACGGTGATGATCCCGTTGGAGCCTGGCATCTTGAGCTTGAGGTAGGTGTAGTTGGGGACGACCATGAACTTGGCATAGCACGGTCTCCCCCAACATCGCGTGGTAGGTCCCTCGGAACCCAACTACCTCAAAGGTGAGGGTTTCCTTTTGGAAGTTGGAGGGAGTTCCGAAGCAGACGAGTAGGTCAATCTGCCCGAGGGGCAGGATACGCTTTCCAGGTGCGATCCCGTGGAAGGGTGCTGCACCGGCCTGGACCTCGGACCGATCAACCCCCAAGAGTTCCAGGGTCTCGGCGTAGATGATGTTGAGGCTGCTGCCTCCGTCCATGAGAACCTTGGAGAGCCTAGCATTGCCGATGATCAGATCGACGACGAGCGGGTACCTTCCTGGGCTCGGCACAAAGTCGGGGTGGTCGCCTCGGTCGAAGGTGATAGGCTTGTCAGACTAGTCTAGGTAGACTGGCGCTGCCACATTTATCGAGCAAACCTCCCGGCGCTCTTGCTTGCGGTGCCGAGATGAGGCGTTCGCCACCTGCCCACCGTAGATCATGAAGCAGTTGTGGATCTCCGGGAACTCCTCTTCCTTGTCGCCCTCCTTCTTGTTGTTGCCTTGGCCCTTGCCATCTTCCGCCGGGGGCCCGACCTTATGGAAGTAGCGCCAGAGCATTACACATTCTTCAAGGGTGTGCTTGACGGGACCCTGGTGATAGGGGCACGGCTCCTTGAGCATCTTGTCTAATGCGCCGGCCCCTCCAGGAGGCTTCCTGTGCTCGACAGCAGCGACGAGATTCGCGTCAGCAGCGTCGCGTTTTGCTTGCGCCTTCTTCCTGGTCTTCTTCGCGCCACGCTGGGCGGACGCCTCGGGGGCGTCTTCCTTCGGCTCTCCCTAAGGCTGCTTGTCTTTCCGGAAGATGGCTTCGACCGCCTCCTGACCCGAGACGAACTTGGTGGCGACGTCCATCAATTCGCTCGCCTTGGTGGGAGTCTTGTGCCCCAGTTTGCTCATCAGGTCCCGACAAGTGGTGCCAGCGAGGAAAGCCCCGATGACATCCGAGTTGGTAATGTTGGGCAGCTCGGTGCGCTGCTTCGAAAACCGCCGGATGTAATCTCGGAGGGATTCCCCTGTCTGCTGGCGGCAGCTTCAAAGATCCCATGAGTTCCCAGGGCGCACGTACGTGCCTTGGAAATTTCCCGCGAAAGCCTTGACCAGGTCGTCCCAGTCAGAGATCTGCGCAGGAGGCAGATGCTCCAGCCAGGCTCGAGCAGCGTCGGAGAGGAAAAGGGGAAGATTGCGGATGATGAGGTTGTCGTCGTCTGCCCCTCCCAACTGGCACGCCAGCCGGTAATCCGCGAGCCACAACTCCGGCCTCGTCTCCCCTGAGTACTTGGTGATGGTTGTCGGGGCTCGAAACCGGGCGGGGAACGGCGCTCGTCGTATGGCCCGACTGAAGACTCGCGGACCGGGTGGCTCGGGCGAGGGACTCCGATCCTCCTCACTGTCGTAGCGTCCCCCGCGCCTGGGGTGGTAGCCTCGGCGCACCTTCTCCTCGAGGCGGGCTCGATGGTCGTGACGGTGTTGCTCGTCGCTGAGGCGATCCCGGGCGGCAGGTGCCTCGTCCCGCGTGCGCTCGGGATGGACTGAGGCCTCTCGCATGCGTCGGGAGGACGCCGTGTGATGCTCCAAGGGGTCGGCTCGCCGTCGGGAGGCTGAGCTCTTGGCTCGTCGAACTGCAGCACCTTCCAGGAGATCCTTGAGTTCGCCCTGGATATGCCGCCCCTCGGTGGTGGATGGCTTCGGCATGGTTCGAAGTAGCATCGCCGCTGCAGCTAGGTCCTGGCCGGACCCGCTGACGGCCAAGGGCAGCGCTGCCCTGGCATTGTCGACGATATGGCGCTGGACGTCCCGGGCCCGATGACGGGCTCCTCCGGCGAGTGTTCGGCCTGCCCACTTCTGCTCGATGTTCTGTCGGAGTTGCACAAGTCGCCCTGCTTCCTCGTCAACCTTGGCCTGCATCTCACGGATTTGCTCGAGCTGTGTGTCCTGACCCCCCGCAGGGACTGGGACCACAGCTAGCTCCTGCGGGATGTCAACGCGAGATGCGGGCCGAGGGGGATCGCCAACCTCCGGCATGCCGAGATGGTTGCCTTCGTCGTTATCTCCCTGATCGACGTGGAAACATTCGCGACTCGGGCCATAACCCTCGTTGTCAAGGCCGTGGCCATCGTCAGAACAACCAGAGAGGCAGTGGTCACATGCAGACATGAAGTCCCGCATGGCACTGGGATCACTGAGGCTAGAGAAATCCCAACCGAAGTCGGGGTCGTCCTCTTCCTCGGAACCCGCCGGTCCGGAGGTTGAGACGGCTGTCAGTCGGTCCCAGGTTGACCACATATGGTACCCCGGAAGGTCTAGATACACCCTCGCGAAAGCGCTCACTGAAGCGGGGTCGCTAGGTGGATCGAAGCTGAATCGAAAGGGAACAGGGTGGAATACGGACGGTACCTCTTGGTCGATGGATGGTGGTGAAGTCACGTCGGGGACGGAACACACCATCATCTCAGGTACGAGGCTAACGCCCAGCAGGTCCTTTGCGAGGGTGCTGGCGTCATCAGTCCGCTTGGGGCTGGCACGTTGTGGGGAAACGACGCTCATCGTTGTCTCAGGCGTGAGGACAACACCCGACATGTCTCCCAGAGGAGTGCCGGCGTCGTTGACTCGCTTCGGTTCGACAACCGATAAGGTGCCGCCTCCTGCGTGGCCACGGTTGCCCCGTCTCCGTCTCCTCCGGCGAGGAGGGTGGTGGGGACGACTCGGGTGTTCCTCCTCTGCCGTGGAGGGATGCCGTCGTCGAGTTCGTCGCCGCCGGGCGAGCCGACTGTCGTTGTTGTCGTGCTGCGAGGGGAGGAGTACCATGTCGTAGCTGCCGTCAAGGGACATGAACTCGAGACTCCTGAAGCGGAGCACCGTCCCGGGCTGAAGAGGTTGTTGAAGTCTACCCATCTAGAACTCAACGGGAAAGTGTTCGTTAACACGCAGCAGACCCCTACCTGGCGCGCCAGCTGTCGGCATTTCGGACCCGAGGGGTCCTTGGACCGACCAGTAAATTTGTCGCTACGTGTCCCTGCCCAGATGGGTTAGTGCGAGATGGAACACAAGGGGGGAATGAGACTTGTATTATCCTGCACCAGGGTGCTCGTAGTAGGGGTTACAAGCGTTGCGAGAGAGCGAGGGCGAGAGAGCGAGCACGAGAGAGAGAGAGAGAGAGAGAGAGGGTCCGGCCCTGCTCGTCTTCTCCCGTCCTTTTGCCGTGCGTTTACTCGTCCTCTTCCCGTGCCTTTTCCCTCTCGTCCTCCTCCTTTTCTTTTTTTCTCTCCTCTTTCTCCCTCCCCTCCCCGCCGTGCACCTGGACATCCCCTTTTATAGACATAAGGAGATGGCCCAGCTATACAATGGGGGTGTAGCTATGTGCTACGTGGCCAGTGGCGAAGTGCTTGGTCGCTATGCTCGTGTTAACGTGTCCGTTGGAGAAGTGCATGAGCCCTGTAGAAGCACAGCTGTCGGCGCTGTATGGATCTTGCTGACGTCTCCTTGCTTCTGTAGGGGGCTTGAGAACCACCGACGTCATGGACGCACGCGGGGAACCATCGTTGCCTGTTACTAGGGTAAGCTAGATGGGACGCCGGTCTTGTTCCTTCGTAGCCTAAGCTAGCTAGGAGTAGGGTAATGATGTATCCCTTGTGGCGCGGTCGATCTGAGCCTGAGGTCGGGCGAGGCGGCGGCTCCTCCGAGGCCGAGGCTGAGGCCGAGGCCCAGGGTCGGGCGAGGACGTGACTCTTCCCGAGGCCGAGGCTGAGGCCGAGCCCTAGGCTCGGGCGAGGTAGAGATCTCTTCCCGAGGCCGAGACCTAAGGTCGGGCGAGGCCGAGCTTCCTGTTGCGCCCGAGGCTGAACTTGGCTGTCGTCGGTTTCACCCGGGTGGTTGGCACAGCAACCGGAGCAGGGCGGGCGACGCTGTTTTCCTGTCAGATCGGTCAGCGAAAGGGTGAAGTGACTGTGGTCACTTCGACCTTATCGACTGAGGCACGCGTGTCAGGATAAGGTGTCAGGCGATCCCAGCATTAAATGTGCATGCAATACGGTCGGCTGGGAAGGCGATTTGGCCAAGGTCGCTTGCATGACAAGGCTTGCCTTTGGCTGAGTCAAGGGTGCGCTCACTGCCTGAGGAGACCCTCGGGCGAGACGTGAATTCGTCCGGGACCACTGTTCCCGCCCGAGGCCGGGCTCGGACGAGGCGAGATCGCGCCCCTTGGCAGACGAAGCTTTGACTTTGACCCGAACTATCAGTCTTCATGGTTTGCTTTGAAGGTGTTTACCAGTCGTGTTTAGGAGTGTTGGGGGTACCCCTAATTACGGTACCCGACAATATTCTAAGAGCATCTCCAACAATGCCTCAAACTAGTGCCTCAAATTGAAATATAGGGCTCTACACAGGAAAAACTACTCTAACAGTGCCCAATTTCATAAAATTTTGTCAAAAAACTATAGGGCACCCTCTCAAGTGACTCAAATATACTACACCGTAGTGGGCTGCCCTATAGTCTAGATTTGGGGCTTTACTGTTGGAGCGGGGTGTTTTGTTGGTGCCCTAAATTCTATAAAATATACTCATTTTCAAATTATAGGGCATTTTTATAGGTCACGTTGTTGGAGATGCTCTAACTGAGCTTATATGCTAGTGTTTAGATCGTAACATTTACTGTTTGGGTCTCAATATTTTTTGAGAAAACAAACGTTTTTAACTTTAATTAAATACACAAATCACTTATAATTATGATATATAATAACTATTATTAAATTAATTATTGGATGTTTTTATACTATACTTATTTAAACATATCAATGTAGTTAATATTTTTTATAAATCTAGTTAAATCGAAAATTTTAACCAGTATGAAATCCGAAACGTCGATTGTTATTTTTTACACAAAAAATCGTGAGATTTGGTAGACGCGAGGGGCATGGGCGCATGACGCCGTGACCATAGGGTCCTTGGTGGTGTGGACCCGGGTTGTAACACCCGGTTTTAAAGGACAAAATCGGGTGCATCTCATACATGCGCCAAAAAGACAACATATATAATAACAGAGTGTATAGAGATAAATGTCATAAAACATCAGAGTACTTATTACATAGCGGAAGTCTTATTACAAAATAAAATAATAAAGATAAAACGAACTAAGGATCGTCGGCGCCAATGTCGACTGAGAAACGCCACCTAGATCAGATCGAACTCCTCAGTATTAGGCGGCTCCTCTTCGACCACCTGTTCTTCTCCTGTGGGGGGGTGTGAGACAGCAAGAGTGAGCTCACATACGTTCATAGCTCAACAAGTCGTGGGGAATAATGTGGCATGAACTCACCAAAGGTGTGAGTTCATGAAGTGTAAGGCTGATCAATGAAATAGAGGCTAAGGCTGAGCATTGCTTTTATAAGTTGGTCAAAATTTTATTAGCAATTACTAAGTGTAAGTAAATACCAAACCTTAATAATAATAGAGAAAAGTAATAGTAAAATAATCCCAAATGCGATGCAAATGTCAAATTGAATTTAAGTTCCATAATTAATCATGTGAGGGTCCGAGCCGATCTTGACCGTGAGCACGGCTAGTATACTAGTTTTACACTCTGCAGAGGTTGCGCATCTTTACCCACAAGCCGTGTATCCCATGTCGCCAGGGTTTGCAAGGCCCTTAGACACTACCGAGGTGAATGGCTAGGGATCCACTACGAGGCCTTTACAAAGTTCCACTAGCTTCCGAAAACCCGCTACAGTTTATAGGAAGTCCCAATGCAGGGTTCCTGGCTGACCGCCATCGCAGCAAAATCAACCAGGGACCTCCCTACACTGACCACTCCCCTACTGCCCTTGCCCC
Organism: Zea luxurians; assembly: GCA_029449295.1. Lineage (NCBI taxonomy): Eukaryota > Viridiplantae > Streptophyta > Magnoliopsida > Poales > Poaceae > Zea > Zea luxurians. The sequence continues at coordinate 167,976,924 of JAOPSE010000002.1, forward strand.
TTTCGGGTAAGGTAGTCTTCCACTAGCTTTCCTAATTAGTCAGCCAAGGGCGTCCCATTAAACCCTTGTGGTAGCACTGTTTTCCCGGGTGGTCGCTCCATGTTCCCATTAATTTAATGATCTTAACATGAACAGCAATAATAACAAGATAATAACAGAATAATCATGAATAGTGTATCTCCATACCCAATCCACATAAAGCAATAGCAAGTACTACCCAAAAATATTTCAGGGGTGAACAAGGTATAGAGGTAATCAAAACTAGGGTAACATAAAGGCTCCCATCAAAATTAACCTATGCAGATCATTAAATTAATAAAAACATGGCTGGGAAAAGTAAGTGATCAAGGGCACAACTTGCCTGTAATGAGCTCCTGCTCAGCTACTTCTACTTGTTGAACCTCAGTTTCCACAGTGGCTTGCTCGTCTACTCGCATCAACACAATACATACATAGTATAGCCAAAATCAACATCACACCAAACGGATGAATGAAATATACAGTAAAAATCTACACATTAAAATGAAACCATAGGAACTGGAATCACTAAATTTGGAGTTATATATTTCAAGTTATGAATTTCTATAGCTTTTATGTATTTAATACAAGATTAAGTATTAGATGAATTTAAATGAGCCTTTCATGCCAAAACAGAGGCACTAATGCGTAGACAATACTATTACAAAAATTTAGGAACTGGAATGGACCAATTTAGAGCTCATATGAATTTTCTATGAATTATCAAAGTTCTAGCAATTATTTTCATATTAAAAATCTATTTTCTATTTTATTTATTCAATTTAAACGATCACTGGACTGGGCCTCGATTTTCAGAAAGCTCAAGGGTCTCTGTGCAAGATAACCGAGACACAGAGAATAGGAAATGTGGATGGCGGGTTGATTCTTATGAAGTGCGGGGTCTCTTTAGCAAATTTACCCGGCCGAAGGGGTACGGTGGTATTCTGGCCGTCCGATCCCAGATCTAGGGTCTGGATTAGAACGACGTGATCTCGAAGCGGTACGCAATGAGATCCGTTGGATGCAAAAGTGACGGGGAGGATTTTATTACTCTAGATTTGTTTCCACCCGTCCGATCCAAATGAATGGTCCGAATCAACTCAACGCGAAAGGGTATCTCCTATCTAATCCGAGCCGCACACGCTAGATCCAACGGTCCGCGGCCGTCTCCCCCAAATCGCCTGACGAGCGACGGCGGCGCCGCCCGGAACCTCGGTGGTGCGCCACCGGAATCCGGCCAAGTCCGCACCCAGAGCGCCAATCTCACGCTCCTACGGCACTGTGCATAGCCCTATCGACCACGAACCCGATGGCGGCTCTCCCTTCCCCGGATTCCAAACACAGAACCCCGCCCGCGCAAGGTGGCGGCGACGCCATTGCCGGCGACGCAAATCCTCAACCAAGGTGCACCAATTCCCCGAATCAAGCAGTTCTACTCGTTGCGGAAACGAAGGCGAACAAGGGCAACGGGTCCATACCGAGAATCGTGCGCGTAGGCGTGCAGTCCACGGCGAGGTGCGGATCTGCGGCGGAGCCTATACGCGGCGAGAAATTCCCAGCCGTCCGCCGTGCGATCCGCCAAGGGGAAGCCCCGGACGTGACCCGCCCGCCCAGGTGAAGCTCCCGCACCCCAACCAGAGGTCTAATCGCCGGGGAGTCGACCGGTCGACGACGGCGGCCCGAATTTTCTTCTCGTGCGGTGCGCGGCGGCGCTCTGGTGGTCTGGGCGAAGAAAGGACAGAGGGAACGGATGCGTATTCGGGGCTTATTATCGGCTGGGGATGGAACGGCCGGAGCGATTTGGCCGGGAAGCCCCCGATTCCTCCGGCGGCGAAGTCGGCCAGCATCCGCGTCGTGGCGAGGTGGAGCGGTTCTGGCAACCCGGGTCCACGCGCCAGCGGCACACGGGACGAGCACGAGCGCACGGAGCTGTCCAGTGGGGCCAGAGTGTCAGTCCACGCGCGCGGTGAGTGGGTGCGGAAGTGTTGGGCCGCGCGGCGTTATTGCCCTGGTGGGCCGAATTCGAGTTCAGGGCCCAGTTAGGCTAGGTTCTCTTTATTCTTTTCTTTTCCATTTTTTCTTTTTCTCCATTTTCAAATCCAATTTGAGTTCAAGTTTAAATTCAAACTTTGTGAATAACTTGTCCTCAGTTTGAATTGTATAATTTAATAATACAAGTGTGAAGGATGTTTATTCTGATTTTTATTTTATTTTATGTAGTATTTTTCTTAGTTCTTCCCTTCTCTTAATTCAAACCCTAATTTTCAATTTAGGATTTAAGCTTTCTAGTAATTATTATCTTATTATCATTGACATTTTTTTTTCATTTAATGCACAAACATATAACTCCAGCATGATGCAATTTTTATCATCTGTTTGAATTGATCTCTAAATTTTGTGTATGTTCTTTTTAATATGCAAATGAGACACATCAAATAAGGGAATCACTATATACTCTTTTATACAACTTTGAGTGTTACAAATTGAGAGCACCTAGAGGGGGGGGGTGAATAGGTGATCCTGTAAAAACTTCAAACTTAAGCCACAAACTTGTTAAGTGTTAGCACGATTATTGCCAAGTGGCTAAGGTGAAGTCTCAACAAAACACAATACCACAAGAGATCAAGACAGAGGTGACACGGTGGTTTATCCCGTGGTTCGGCCAAGCCAATGCTTGCCTACTTCCACGTTGTGGCGTCCCAACGGACGAGGGTTGCAATCAACCCCTCTCAAGCGGTCCAAAGACCCACTTGAATACCACGTTGTTTTGTTGTTCCTTTCACTATCCCGTTTGCAAGGAATCTCCACAAATTGGAGTCTCTTGCCCTTACAAGTGTATGATCACAAAGAAAGCACAGAGTAAGGGAGGGAAGCAACACACACAAATCCACAACAAAAGCGCACACACACGGCCAAGACTCGAGCTTGAATGACTATCTCAGAGTTCACACTAGAACAGAGCTCGAATCACTTAGAATCACAAACGAATGCGCAAAGAACTTGTGTGGATGATCAAGGATGCTCAAGAGTTGCTTGTGTATTTCCTCCATGCGCCTAGGGGCTCCTTTTATAGCCCCAAGGCAGCTAGGAGCCGTTGAGAGCAATTCTGGAAGGCTATCCTGGCCTTCTGTCGTCGGGGGCACCGGACAGTCCGGTGCACACCGGACAGTGTCCGGTGCCCGATTTGTTTCCTTTTCTGGCGCTTCTGACCGTTGGAAGACTGCCGTAGATCTGCGAGCCGTTGGCGCACCGGACAGTCCGGTGCACACCGGACAGTCCGGTGCCGTCTTCCGACCGTTGGCTCGGCCACGTGTCCCGCGCGGATTGCGCGGCCGACCGTTGGCCCTGGCCGACCGTTGACTCACCGGACAGTCCGGTGCACACCGGACAGTCCGGTGAATTTTAGCCGTACGCCGTCGGCGAATTCCCGAGAGCGGCCAGTTCGAGCCGAGTCAGCCTGGCGCACCGGACACTGTCCGGTGCACACCGGACAGTCCGGTGCTCCAGACCGAGCTGAGCCTTGGCTGCACACAGCCAAGTCTTTCTCTCCCCTTTTCTCTTTTTCTTCTTTCTGTTTCTAACACTTAGACAAATATGTTAGTCCATAAAACCAATGTACTAAGGCTTAGAAACATACCTTTATCTCATGATTTGCACCTTGTTCATCCATGTACACAAATTCATAATTAAACACATGTGTTGGCACTCAATCACCAAAATACTTAGAAATGGCCCAAGGGCACATTTCCCTTTCAATCTCCCCCTTTTTGGTGATTTATGCCAACACAACATAAAGCCACTAGAACAAGTGCAAACTCAATTCAAATAACACTTAAATTTATTTTGAATCAATTTTGGCATATATGGATCATCCTTTGCCACCACTTGGTTTGTTTTTGCAAATCAAACTCAAATCTCTATCTCTAAGTTAAACACACATGTTTAAGCATAAAGAGAGTCATTCAAAAAGAGATTGATCAAGGATTTCAAAAACTCCCCCTTTTTCCCATAATCAATACTTCTCCCCACAAGAAGCCAACTTTTGACAAGAGAGACAACTTAAGAATTTTGACAAACCAAAACGCTATTCTACTATTTTCAAAATCTCTCAAGTGGTAGCTGATCCATTTATTGCTTTGGCCTTTATTTTCTCCCCCTTTGGCATCAAGCACCAAAACGGGATCAATTGTGGCCCTATAACCCCATTGCCTCACCAAAATCTTCAATTAAGAGCAAATGGCAATAAGAGTTCAGAGATGGACTTGGAATAAGTTACCCTCTCATCGGAGTGCAGTGGAAGTCTTGCATGATCCAAGTCCACCTTTTCCCTTTTAATTCTCCTTTGAGACTAAATCAAACAAACTCAAGCATATGGTTAGTCTCAAAGGGTCAAGTTGCAACACATCTCCCCCTAAACATGTGCATCACATTGCAACGGACTTGTGAGGTCCAGGGAGTGTTTGTACAACTTGAGCACCATAATAAGCAACAAAATGCAGAAGGGAACATGATCAAAAGCATAAATACATGTATGCTACAATTCAATCCAAGTTCCGCGAATCTAAGACATTTAGCTCACTACGCAGCCTGCAAAAGGTCTTCTCATCTAAAGGCTTGGTAAAGATATCGGCTAGCTGGTTCTCGGTGCTAACATAAAACACTTCGATATCTCCCTTTTGCTGGTGGTCTCTCAAAAAGTGATGCCGGATGTCTATGTGCTTTGTGCGGCTGTGCTCAACGGGATTTTCCGCTATTCGGATAGCACTCTCATTATCACATAGGAGTGGGACTTTGCTCAGATTGTAGCCAAAGTCCCTGAGGGTTTGCCTCATCCAAAGTAGTTGCGCACAACACTGTCCTGCGGCAACGTACTCGGCCTCAGCGGTGGATAGGGCAACGGAGGTTTGTTTCTTAGAGTTCCATGACACCAGGGACCTTCCTAAGAATTGGCACGTCCCCGATGTACTCTTCCTATCGACCTTACATCCAGCATAGTCGGAATCTGAGTACCCAATCAAATCAAAGTTAGACCCCTTTGGATACCAGATCCCGAAGCAGGGCGTAGCGACTAAATATCTAAGAATTCGCTTCACCGCCACCAAGTGACACTCCTTAGGATCGGATTGAAATCTAGCACACATGCATACGCTAAGCATAATATCCGGTCTACTAGCACATAAATAAAGTAGAGATCCTATCATTGACCGGTATGCTTTTTGATCAACGGACTTACCTCCTTTGTTGAGGTCGGTGTGTCCGTCGGTTCCCATCGGAGTCTTTGCGGGCTTGGCGTCCTTCATCCTAAACCGCTTCAGCAGATCTTGCGTGTACTTCGTTTGGGAGATGAAGGTGCCGTCCTTGAGTTGCTTCACTTGGAACCCAAGGAAGTAGTTCAACTCGCCCATCATCGACATCTCGAATTTCTGCGTCATCACCCTGCTAAACTCTTCACAAGACTTTTGATTAGTAGAACCAAATATTATGTCATCGACATAAATTTGGCATACAAACAAATCACCATCACATGTCTTTGTAAAAAGAGTTGGATCGGCTTTCCCAACCTTGAAAGCATTAGCAAGTAAGAAATCTCTAAGGCATTCATACCATGCTCTTGGGGCTTGTTTAAGTCCATAGAGCGCCTTAGAGAGCTTACACACGTGGTCGGGGTACCGCTCATCCTCGAAGCCAGGGGGTTGCTCCACGTACACCTCCTCCTTTATTGGCCCGTTGAGGAACGCGCTCTTCACATCCATTTGGTATAACCTGAAAGAATGGTGAGCGGCATATGCTAGCAAGATACGAATGGACTCTAGCCTAGCCACAGGAGCAAAAGTCTCCTCAAAGTCCAAACCTGCGACTTGGGCATAACCTTTTGCCACAAGTCGAGCCTTGTTCCTCGTCACCACCCCGTGCTCGTCCTGTTTGTTGCGGAACACCCACTTGGTTCCCACAACATTTTGCTTGGGACGAGGCACCAGTGTCCAAACTTCGTTGCGCTTGAAGTTATTGAGTTCCTCCTGCATGGCCAACACCCAATCCGGATCTAGCAAGGCCTCCTCTACCCTGAAAGGCTCAATAGAGGAGACAAAAGAGTAATGCTCACAAAAATTAACTAATCGAGATCGAGTAGTTACTCCCTTGCTAATGTCACCCAAAATTTGGTCGACGGGATGATCCCTTTGAATCATCGCTCGAACTTGGGTTGGAGGTGCCGGTTGCGCTTCTTCCTCCATCACTTGATCGTCTTGTGCTCCCCCTTGATCACACGCCTCCTTTTGATGAACCTGTTCATCGTCTTGAGTTGGGGGATGCACCGTCGATGAGGAAGAAGGTTGATCACGTTCATCCTGTTCCTGTGGCCGAACGTCTCCAATCGCCATGGTTCGTATAGCGGCCGTCGGAACATCTTCTTCATCTACATCATCACAATCAACAACTTGCTCTCTTGGAGAGCCATTAGTCTCATCAAATACAACGTCGCTAGAGACTTCAACCAAACCCGATGATTTGTTGAAGACTCTATACGCCTTTGTATTTGAATCATAACCTAATAAAAACCCTTCTACAGCTTTGGGAGCAAACTTAGAATTTCTACCCTTCTTCACTAGAATGTAGCACTTGCTCCCAAATACACGAAAGTACGATACATTGGGTTTGTTACCGGTTAGTAGCTCATACGAAGTCTTCTTGAGGAGTCGATGAAGGTAGACCCTGTTGATGGCGTGGCAAGCCGTGTTCACGGCTTCCGACCAAAAGCACTCGGGGGTCTTGAACTCTCCAAGCATCGTCCTCGCCATATCGATTAGCGTCCTGTTCTTCCTCTCTACCACACCATTTTGCTGTGGTGTGTAGGGAGCGGAGAACTCGTGCTTGATCCCTTCCTCCTCAAGAAACTCCTCCACTTGAAGGTTCTTGAACTCGGACCCGTTGTCGCTCCTTATCTTCTTCACCTTGAGCTCAAACTCATTTTGAGCTCTCCTGAGGAAGCGCTTGAGGGTCCCTTGGGTTTCAGACTTATCCTGCAAAAAGAACACCCAAGTGAAGCGGGAAAAGTCATCAACAATAACTAAACCATACTTACTTCCTCCTATGCTTAGATAGGCGACGGGTCCGAAGAGGTCCATATGCAGCAGCTCCAGAGGTCTTGACGTGGTCATCACATTCTTGCTGTGATGTGCTCCTCCAACTTGTTTACCTGCCTGACAAGCTGCACAAGGTCTATCTTTTTCGAAATAAACATTGGTTAGACCTATCACGTGTTCTCCCTTTAGAAGTTTGTGGAGATTCTTCATCCCCACATGTGCTAAGCGGCGATGCCACAGCCAGCCCATGCAAGTCTTAGCCATTAAGCATGCATCTAGACCGGCCTCTTCTTTTGCAAAATCAACTAAATAAAGCTTGCCGTCTAGTACACCCTTAAAAGCTAGTGAACCATCACATCTTCTAAAGACAGACACATCTACATTTGTAAATAAACAATTATATCCCATTTGACATAATTGACTAACAGATAGCAAATTATATCCAAGACTCTCCACTAAGAATACATTTGAAATAGAATGCTCATTAGAAATTGCAATTTTACCTAACCCTTTTACCTTGCCTTGATTCCCATCACCGAATATAATTGAATCTTGGGAATCCTTATTCTTGACGTAGGAGGTGAACATCTTCTTCTCCCCCGTCATATGGTTTGTGCATCCGCTGTCGATAATCCAGCTTGAACCCCCGGATGCATAAACCTGCAAGGCAAATTTAGGCTTGGGTCTTAGGTACCCAACTCATGTTGGGTCCTGCAAGGTTAGCACAAATGTCTTTAGGGACCCAAATGCAAGATTTATCTCCCTTGCATCTAGCCCCTAATTTCCTAGCAACTACCTTCTTACCCTTTCTACAAATAGCAAAGGGAGCATTACAAGCATAATAAATGGTAGAAGGTTCATTCACTACTTTCCTAGGAGCATGAATAACATTCTTTCTAGGTACATGAGCAATATATCTCCTAGGCATATGTACAACATTTCTCCTACACATATCTCTACCATGATTATAAGAAGAACTAGAAGCAAACATTGCATGAGAATCATAAACATGTGAATCAAACTGATTATAAGCATTTCTAGCATGTCTCCTATCATAATACATAAAAGCATGGTTCTTTTTAGCACTATTAGCCATAGGGGCCTTCCCTTTCTCCTTGACGAAGACGGGAGCCTTATGGCTTGTTAAGTTCTTGGCTTCCCTCTTGAAGCCAAGCCCATCCTTAATTGAGGGGTGTCTACCAACCGTGTAGGCATCCCTTGCAAATTTTATTTTATCAACTTCATTCTTGCTAGTCTTAAGTTGGGCATTAAGACTAGCCACTTCATCATTTAATTTGGAAATTAGAACTAGGTGTTCACTACAAGCATTAACATCAAAATCCTTACACCTAGTACAAATTTCAACATGTTCAACACAAGAATTTGATTTACTAGCTACTTCTAGTTTAGCACTTAAATCAATATTAACACTTCTTAAGGTAGAAATGGTTTCATGACAGGAAGATATTTCACTAGAAAGCATTTCATTTCTTTTCACTTCTAAAGCATATGATTTTTGTGCCTCCACAAACTTATCATGTTCATCATACAATAAATCTTCTTGCTTTTCTAAAAGCCTATCCTTTTCATTCAATGCATCAATCAATTCATTGATTTTATCTATCTTAGATCTATCTAAGCCCTTGAACAAGCAAGAATAATCTATATCATCATCACTAGACTCACTATCACTAGAAGAAGCATAAGTGGAGTCTTCAGTACTTACCTTCTTCTCTCTTGCCATAAGACAAGTGAGACGCTCGTTGGGGAAGAGAGCCGATTTGTTGAAGGCAGTGGCGGCGAGTCCTTCATTGTCGGAGTCGGAGGAGGAGCAATCCGAGTCCCACTCCTTTCCTAGATGCGCCTCGCCCTTTGCCTTCTTGTATGCCTTCTTCTTCTCTCTCTTGTTCCCCTTTTCCTGGTCACTTTCATTATCGGGACAGTTAGCAATAAAATGACCAAGCTTACCGCATTTGAAGCACGAGCGCTTTCCCTTGGTCTTGGTCTTGCTTGGCTGCCCCTTGCGACCACTTAGCGCCGTCTTGAATCTTTTAATGATGAGAGCCATCTCTTCATCATTAAGGCCAGCCGCCTCAACTTGCGCCACCTTGCTAGGTAGCGACTCCTTGCTCCTCGTTGCCTTTAGAGCAATGGGTTGAGGCTCGTGGAGTGGTCCGTTCAACGCGTCGTCGACGTATCTTGCCTCCTTGATCATCATCCGCCCGCTCACGAATTTTCCAAGTACTTCCTCGGGCGTCATCATCGTGTACCTGGGATTCTCACGAATATTGTTCACGAGATGAGGATCAAGTACGGTAAAGGACCTGAGCATTAGGCGGACGACGTCGTGGTCCGTCCATCGCGTGCTCCCGTAGCTTCTTATCTTGTTGATAAGGGTCTTGAGCCGGTTGTACGTTTGCGTTGGCTCCTCGCCCCTTATCATTGCGAACCGTCCAAGCTCGCCCTCCACCAACTCCATCTTGGTGAGTAAGGTGACGTCGTTCCCCTCATGAGAAATCTTGAGGGTGTCCCAGATTTGCTTGGCGTTGTCCAAGCCGCTCACCTTATGATATTCATCCCTGCACAAGGAAGCTAGAAGAACAGTAGTAGCTTGTGCATTTTTATGAATTTGTTCATTAATGAACATGGGACTATCCGAACTATCAAAGTGCATTCCACTCTCTACAATCTCCCATATACTAGGGTGGAGAGAGAATAGGTGACTACGCATTTTGTGACTCCAAAATCCGTAGTCCTCTCCATCAAAGTGTGGGGGCTTGCCAAGTGGAATGGAGAGCAAATGAGAATGTGAACTTTGCGGAATACGAGAGTAATCAAAGGAAAAGTTCGAATTAACCGGTTTTCTCCTCTCGTAGTCGTTGTTGTCCTCATCCTTTTGGGAAGAAGTAGACTCGTCGCTGTCGTAGTAGATGATCTCCTTGATGCGCCTGGTCTTCTTCTTCTTCCCTTCCTTTCGTCTTTGACCCGAGCCGGAGTCGGTAGGCTTGTCGTCCTTCGGCTCATTGACGAAGGTCTCCTTCTCTTTGTCGTTGATCACTATACCCTTCCCCTTAGGATCCATCTATTCGGGCGGTTAGTCCCTTTGTGAATAGAACGGCTCTGATACCAATTGAGAGCACCTAGAGGGGGGGGGGGTGAATAGGTGATCCTGTAAAAACTTCAAACTTAAGCCACAAACTTGTTAAGTGTTAGCACGATTATTGCCAAGTGGCTAAGGTGAAGTCTCAACAAAACACAATACCACAAGAGATCAAGACAGAGGTGACACGGTGGTTTATCCCGTGGTTCGGCCAAGCCAATGCTTGCCTACTTCCACGTTGTGGCGTCCCAACGGACGAGGGTTGCAATCAACCCCTCTCAAGCGGTCCAAAGACCCACTTGAATACCACGTTGTTTTGTTGTTCCTTTCACTATCCCGTTTGCAAGGAATCTCCACAAATTGGAGTCTCTTGCCCTTACAAGTGTATGATCACAAAGAAAGCACAGAGTAAGGGAGGGAAGCAACACACACAAATCCACAACAAAAGCGCACACACACGGCCAAGACTCGAGCTTGAATGACTATCTCAGAGTTCACACTAGAACAGAGCTCGAATCACTTAGAATCACAAACGAATGCGCAAAGAACTTGTGTGGATGATCAAGGATGCTCAAGAGTTGCTTGTGTATTTCCTCCATGCGCCTAGGGGCTCCTTTTATAGCCCCAAGGCAGCTAGGAGCCGTTGAGAGCAATTCTGGAAGGCTATCCTGGCCTTCTGTCGTCGGGGGCACCGGACAGTCCGGTGCACACCGGACAGTGTCCGGTGCCCGATTTGTTTCCTTTTCTGGCGCTTCTGACCGTTGGAAGACTGCCGTAGATCTGCGAGCCGTTGGCGCACCGGACAGTCCGGTGCACACCGGACAGTCCGGTGCCGTCTTCCGACCGTTGGCTCGGCCACGTGTCCCGCGCGGATTGCGCGGCCGACCGTTGGCCCTGGCCGACCGTTGACTCACCGGACAGTCCGGTGCACACCGGACAGTCCGGTGAATTTTAGCCGTACGCCGTCGGCGAATTCCCGAGAGCGGCCAGTTCGAGCCGAGTCAGCCTGGCGCACCGGACACTGTCCGGTGCACACCGGACAGTCCGGTGCTCCAGACCGAGCTGAGCCTTGGCTGCACACAGCCAAGTCTTTCTCTCCCCTTTTCTCTTTTTCTTCTTTCTGTTTGTAACACTTAGACAAATATGTTAGTCCATAAAACCAATGTACTAAGGCTTAGAAACATACCTTTATCTCATGATTTGCACCTTGTTCATCCATGTACACAAATTCATAATTAAACACATGTGTTGGCACTCAATCACCAAAATACTTAGAAATGGCCCAAGGGCACATTTCCCTTTCACAAATCCTACCCCCCTTAAAAATAATCTCGTCCTCGAGATTTAAGAAGATCTAGGGAAAAGGTGGGGAAAATCTATACGAAGCTCTTCTTCTCTTTCCCAAGTTGCTTCATCTTCACCATGGTGGCTCCATTGAACTTTGCACATCTTTATAACCTTATTTCTCGTAACTCGAGTCAAAGTATCCAAAATCTTGATGGGGTACTCAGCATAAGTCAAGTCCTCTTGAACACTAAGGTCTTCCATTGGTAACTGTTCTTCAGGCACCCTGAGACATTTCTTCAGCTGAGATACATGAAATACATCATGAACATCCGCGAGATGATCCAGTAACTCCAATTGATATACAACCTCTCCCACTCACTTTAAGATTAAAAAGGGTCCAATAAAGCGAGGGGACAACTTTCCTTTGACTTTGAATCTTCTCATACCCCGGAGTGGTGATACCTTCAAATAGACATAATCTCCCTCCTTAAACTCAAGCATTCTTCTCCGGGTATCAGCATAACTTTTCTGCCTGGATTGTGCAGTTCTCAAATTCTCCCTTATTTGCTGAACTTGTTCCTCTGCTTCTTGTATAATCTCAGGTCCAAACAACTGCCTTTCACCAGTTTGATTCCAATACAAGGGAGTCCTGCACTTTCTGCCATACAAAGCCTCAAACGGTGACATCTTCAAGCTGGCCTAATAGCTATTATTATATGAGAACTCCGCATACGGTAGACTCTTATCCCAACTTCCACCATGCTTAAGAGCACAAGCTCTTAACATATCTTCCAGTACTTGGTTAGTCCTCTCAGTCTGCCCATCAGTCTGGGGATGGTAAGCCGAACTAAAATTCAATCTTGTATCCAATGACTCGTGCAACTTCTTCCAATATCGAGAGGTAAACTGTGATCCCCGGTCTGACACAATCTTCTTTGGTACACCATGCAGGCATACAATCCGTGCCATGTACAACTCTGCCAACTTGGCTCCTGAATACGTGGTCTTCACTGGAATAAAGTGGGCTACTTTAGTTAGCCTGTCCACAATCACCCATATAGAATCATATCCAGCAGACGTGCGGGGTAATCCAACAATGAAGTCCATGCCAATCTCTTCCCATTTCCACTCAGGTATCTTCAGTGGATGCAGTAGTCCGGCTGGCCTCTGGTGTTCAGCTTTAACTTTTGGCATACATCGCACATAGCCACATGTGCAGCCACATCTCTCTTTAAACCATACCACCAATACTTTTGCTTCAAATCCTGATACACCTTAGTGCTCCCAGGGTGGATAGAATAAACTGAATCATGTGCCTCCTTCAATATGGTTTCCCGAAGACTATCAATGTCGGGAACACAGATCCGATTCTTGAACCATATCGTGCCTTGCTCATCCTCTGTGAACTCCGGGCCTCTACCCTCTGTTATCAGATCCTTGATCTCCTGAATCTTAGCATCACCAATCTGACCTTTACGAATTTCTTGTTCCAAGGTAGGTTCCAATTCAATAGTCACTCCTTCCGTATGTGTAACAATTCCCAGGTTGAGTCTCTCAAAATCTTTTGCTAATTCATCAGGTAGCTGGACAACGAAAGCGGAGTGAACATGTTCCTTCCGACTCAAGGCATCTGCAACCAAATTCGCCTTGCCTGGGTGATAGTGAATCTCCAAGTCATAATCCTTAATGAGCTCCAACCAACGGCGTTGCCTAAGATTGAGATCCTTCTGAGTGAATATATACTTCAAACTCTTATGATCCGTGTATACTTGGCACTTAGTTCCCATAATGTAGTGTCTCCAAATCTTAAGTGCATGCACAACCGCTGCTAATTCCAAGTCATGAGTGGGGTAGTTCAATTCATGCTTCCGCAACTGACGAGATGCATAGGCAATCACATGACCATCTTGCATAAGCACACATCCAAGTCCTTGGCCACATGCATCACAGTAAATGTCAAATCCCTTCTGCAGATCTGGCATAATCAATACTGGAGGTGACATCAATCTCTCCTTCAACTGATCAAAGCTTTCTTGGCATTTCTCATCCCACTTGAATTCTCTTCCTTTTTCCAAAAGCGATGTCATAGGCTTAGCAATTTTAGAGAACCCTTCAATAAATCTTCGATAATATCCTGCGAGTCCCAAGAAACTCCGAATCTCCGTAACTGTAGTAGGCACTCTCCACTCCATTATCTCCTTCACTTTAGCAGGATCCACTGCTATTCCTCCATTAGAAATAATATGACCAAGGAATGGCACCTTGTCAATCCAAAACTCGCACTTGCTGAACTTAGCGTAGAGTTGATTATCTCGTAACTTCTGTAGCACCAACCTTAGATGTTGTTCATGGTCGCTTTCATTCTTAGAATAGATAAGAATATCGTTGATGAACACCACGACGAATCTGTCCAAATAATCCATAAACACTTTGTTCATCAAATTCATGAAATAAGCCGGTGCATTGGTTAATCCAAATGACATAACAGTAAACTCATATAATCCATATCGAGTCGAGAAAGCCGTCTTGGGAATATCCGATGGTCTAATCCTCATCTGATGGTATCCCGATCGGAGATCGATCTTTGAAAATACTCTTGCTCCTCTCATTTGATCAAACAAATCCTCAATACGGGGCAACGGGTACTTGTTCTTCACCGTAACATCATTAAGAGATCAATAATCCACACACATCCGTTGCGATCCATCCTTCTTCTGCACAAATAACACCGGTGCTCCCCAAGGTGAGGAACTCGGACGAATGTAACCAGCCTCTTGTAACTCCGTCAACTGCTTCTTCAGTTCCTTCAACTCCTCTACGGACATTCTATATGGCCGTTTAGAAATAGGGGCGGTTCCAGGTAAGAGATCAATAACAAACTCAACTTCTCTATCAGGTGGCATCCCTGGTAACTCCTCTGGAAAGACATCCGGAAAATCTCTAACCACCCGGATGTTGTCACCAACAAACTCCTCAGGCATAAAGAACATTGCACGCATGGATGAGGAGGTTACTGCAATATTAACTTGAAATCTTTCTCCTTTAGTGGTAGTGAGCTCTATGGTACCTCTACCACATGCTATAACGGCCTTTGCCTTTCTTAGCCATGACATACCAAGGATCAGATCTATACTGCTTGACTCTAATATTATAGCAGTAGCTCCAAATTCTCTACCCATAATGGTCAATGTCAATCTACGGGTCATTTGATTCGCCTCAACAGGCCCTTTAGGTGTAATTACTATCATGGGTTTTCTCATATTTAGCAGTGTATTTCATTTGTGTTGGCATATCTAGCAGACATGAAAGAATGTGTAGCACCAGAATCAAATAATATGGTTGCAGGAATTGCATTAACATAAAACATACCAATTACGAGGTCCCCACCATCAGGAGTATCATCAACGCTGACTTGATTCACCCTGGCTATAGAATATCCCTTGCCAGGGGTCTGTTGCTTGTTCTGAGCTGGAGTAGTAGCAATCCTCTGTGGGCAGACATTTGCATAATGACCAGTCTTCCCACACTTGAAACACGTAGTGCCTGGACTCTGTCCTGCAAACTTTATCGGAGTGCCAGTGGGGGTAGCCTGTCAAGGAGGGGGAGTCCTCAGTGGTGATTGCTGAACTGGGCGTGGTCCTCCCGGTCGAGTCGGTGTACCCTGTGGTGAACTGTATCGAGGACGAACACTGCTGGTACCCTGTCCTTGCGAGATAGCCTTTCTCTTCAAATCACCCAGTTGAACACGCTTGTGTTCAACAGCAAGAGCCTTATCCAGTAGCCTCTGAAATGATGGAAAAGTGTGTGCCACTAGAGCATACTGCAGCGGTCCATTAAGTCCTTCAATAAAATGCTCCTGCTTTCTCTCATCCTCAGCAACTTCCTCTGGAGCATATCTCGACAACTGAATGAATTTATCCCTGTACTCGCTGACCGACATATTGCCTTGCTTCAAAGACAGAAACTCCTTCTTCTTGATCTTTATCATCCCAGCTGGAATATGGTAGTTCCTGAATTGTGTACCGAACTCTGCCCAGGTAATAGTATCAGCAGCATCATGGGCAGCAGTATAAGAATCCCACCAGTCAGCAGCAGGACCAGTCAGACGTCCAGAAGCATATAAAACCTTCTCCCGGTCGGTGCATTGTGCAATATTCAGCATCTTCTCAATTGACTTCAACCAATCGTCTGCATCAAGTGGATCTGGCGAGCTGGCGAAGGTTGGTGGCTTATGACTCATAAACTCCCGGTGCTTATCACGAGGTGGAACTGGTGGTGGTGGTGGAGGCAATGGCACTTGTTGCTGTTGTTGCTGTTGTTGAAGTTGTTGTTGCAGCTGCTGTTGTTGCGCCCTCCTTTCTTGGCGTATCTCATCTCTCTCCTGGCGCAACTCCTGGCGTATGTCTTCTCTTTCCTGACGCATTTCCTGGCGTTCTTGCTGCATCTGGGCACGCATATCAGCCATAGTGTCCGCCATTTGCTGCATCACCGCCATCTGAGCAGCAACCAGTGGGTCAACTCCGCCCGGTGGTGGATTAGGGGGATTCATCTCTGCAGACTGTGGCTGAGGTTGTCTATATATCCTTTGAGTGTGTTGGTTAGGAGGCAAATCAATTCCACCACCCCTCCTGGTATTGACCATCTGAGTTAGATACATATGGTAAGAAAGAGCAGTAGACAAGGCAGTAATTACAACCATGTTACTTTGGGGGATTTATTAGCTAAGCAGTTTAATGTTTTACCTACCATAGCTAATTTATTACCTTATGCTGGCACATGCTAAGATGTCCATGTAATATTTCAATCAATCAAAGAAGCAAATCAGGCATTGATCATCAGAACAATCAACCAATATCTTTAATAGAGAAAATAGTTTTAATTTTATCTTAGGCTTCCTATCTCTTAAAAATGTCATAGGGGTAGGGATTCCAAGGTGTGAAATCCATCTTGTCTAAGAGTAGAAAAGATAAGAATGATCAGAGTAGAACAGTAGAAGGTGAGACAGGATCAAGATAAGTATAGGAAGAATCAGAGTAAGGTAAGTATAGAATGAATCAGAATGAGATAAGTAGGTAAGGGTTGCCCATTTCTATCTAGGTTCCGTCCTACAGTCAACATTTCCTCTGATACCACTTCTGTAACACCCGGTTTTAAAGGACAAAGCCGGGTGCATCTCATACATGCGCCAAGAAGACAACATATATAATAACAGAGTGTATAGAGATAAATGTCATAAAACATCAGAGTACTTATTACATAGCGGAAGTCTTATTACAAAATAAAATAATAAAGATAAAACGAACTAAGGATCGTCGGCGCCAATGTCGACTGAGAAACGCCACCTAGATCAGATCGAACTCCTCAGTATTAGGCGGCTCCTCTTCGACCACCTGTTCTTCTCCTGTGGGGGGGGTGTGAGACAGCAAGAGTGAGCTCACATACGTTCATAGCTCAACAAGTCGTGGGGAATAATGTGGCATGAACTCACCAAAGGTGGGAGTTCATGAAGTGTAAGGCTGATCAATGAAATAGAGGCTAAGGCTGAGCATTGCTTTTATAAGTTGGTCAAAATTTTATTAGCAATTACTAAGTGTAAGTAAATACCAAACCTTAATAATAATAGAGAAAAGTAATAGTAAAATAATCCCAAATGCGATGCAAATGTCAAATTGAATTTAAGTTCCATAATTAATCATGTGAGGGTCCGAGCCGCTCTTGACCGTGAGCACGGCTAGTATACTAGTTTTACACTCTGCAGAGGTTGCGCATCTTTACCCACAAGCCGTGTATCCCATGTCGCCAGGGTTTGCAAGGCCCTTAGACACTACCGAGGTGAATGGCTAGGGATCCACTACGAGGCCTTTACAAAGTTCCACTAGCTTCCGAAAACCCGCTACAGTTTATAGGAAGTTCCAATGCAGGGTTCCTGGCTGACCGCCATCGCAGCAAAATCAACCAGGGACCTCCCTACACTGACCACTCCCCTACTGCCCTTGCCCCTTTCGGGTAAGGTAGTCTTCCACTAGCTTTCCTAATTAGTCAGCCAAGGGCGTCCCATTAAACCCTTGTGGTAGCACTGTTTTCCCGGGTGGTCGCTCCATGTTCCCATTAATTTAATGATCTTAACATGAACAGCAATAATAACAAGATAATAACAGAATAATCATGAATAGTGTATCTCCATACCCAATCCACATAAAGCAATAGCAAGTACTACCCAAAAATATTTCAGGGGTGAACAAGGTAT
The DNA here is from genome assembly GCA_029449295.1 of Zea luxurians. Classification (NCBI taxonomy): domain Eukaryota; kingdom Viridiplantae; phylum Streptophyta; class Magnoliopsida; order Poales; family Poaceae; genus Zea; species Zea luxurians. The sequence goes on from JAOPSE010000002.1 coordinate 167,994,658, forward strand.
AGAGGTAATCAAAACTGGGGTAACATAAAGGCTCCCATCAAAATTAACCTATGCAGATCATTAAATTAATAAGAACATGGCTGGGAAAAGTAAGTGATCAAGGGCACAACTTGCCTGTAATGAGCTCCTGCTCAGCTACTTCTACTTGTTGAACCTCAGTTTCCACAGTGGCTTGCTCGTCTACTCGCATCAACACAATACATACATAGTATAGCCAAAATCAACATCACACCAAACGGATGAATGAAATATACAGTAAAAATCTACACATTAAAATGAAACCATAGGAACTGGAATCACTAAATTTGGAGTTATATATTTCAAGTTATGAATTTCTGTAGCTTTTATGTATTTAATACAAGATTAAGTATTAGATGAATTTAAATGAGCCTTTCATGCCAAAACAGAGGCACTAATGCGTAGACAATACTATTACAAAAATTTAGGAACTGGAATGGACCAATTTAGAGCTCATATGAATTTTCTATGAATTATCAAAGTTCTAGCAATTATTTTCATATTAAAAATCTATTTTCTATTTTATTTATTCAATTTAAACGATCACTGGACTGGGCCTCGATTTTCAGAAAGCTCAAGGGTCTCTGTGCAAGATAACCGAGACACAGAGAATAGGAAATGTGGATGGCGGGTTGATTCTTATGAAGTGCGGGGTCTCTTTAGCAAATTTACCCGGCCGAAGGGGTACGGTGGTATTCTGGCCGTCCGATCCCAGATCTAGGGTCTGGATTAGAACGACGTGATCTCGAAGCGGTACGCAATGAGATCCGTTGGATGCAAAAGTGACGGGGAGGATTTTATTACTCTAGATTTGTTTCCACCCGTCCGATCCAAATGAACGGTCCGAATCAACTCAACGCGAAAGGGTATCTCCTATCTAATCCGAGCCGCACACGCTAGATCCAACGGTCCGCGGCCGTCTCCCCCAAATCGCCTGACGAGCGACGGCGGCGCCGCCCGGAACCTCGGTGGTGCGCCACCGGGATCCGGCCAAGTCCGCACCCAGAGCGCCAATCTCACGCTCCTATGGCACTGTGCATAGCCCTATCGACCACGAACCCGATGGCGGCTCTCCCTTCCCCGGATTCCAAACACAGAACCCCGCCCGCGCAAGGTGGCGGCGACGCCATTGCCGGCGACGCAAATCCTCAACCAAGGTGCACCAATTCCCCGAATCAAGCAGTTCTACTCGTTGCGGAAACGAAGGCGAACAAGGGCAACGGGTCCATACCGAGAATCGTGCGCGTAGGCGTGCAGTCCACGGCGAGGTGCGGATCCGCGGCGGAGCCTATACGCGGCGAGAAATTCCCAGCCGTCCGCCGTGCGATCCGCCAAGGGGAAGCCCCGGACGTGACCCGCCCGCCCAGGTGAAGCTCCCGCACCCCAACCAGAGGTCTAATCGCCGGGGAGTCGACCGGTCGACGACGGCAGCCCGAATTTTCTTCTCGTGCAGTGCGCGGCGGCGCTCTGGTGGTCTGGGCGAAGAAAGGACAGAGGGAACGGATGCGTATTCGGGGCTTATTATCGGCTGGGGATGGAACAGCCGGAGCGATTTGGCCGGGAAGCCCCCGATTCCTCCGGCGGCGAAGTCGGCCAGCATCCGCGTCGTGGCGAGGTGGAGCGGTTCTGGCAACCCGGGTCCACGCGCCAGCGGCACACGGGACGAGCACGAGCGCACGGAGCTGTCCAGTGGGGCCAGAGTGTCAGTCCACGCGCGCGGTGAGTGGGTGCGGAAGTGTTGGGCCGCGCGGCGTTATTGCCCTGGTGGGCCGAATTCGAGTTCAGGGCCCAGTTAGGCTAGGTTCTCTTTATTCTTTTCTTTTCCATTTTTTCTTTTTCTCCATTTTCAAATCCAATTTGAGTTCAAGTTTAAATTCAAACTTTGTGAATAACTTGTCCTCAGTTTGAATTGTATAATTTAATAATACAAGTGTGAAGGATGTTTATTCTGATTTTTATTTTATTTTATGTAGTATTTTTCTTAGTTCTTCCCTTCTCTTAATTCAAACCCTAATTTTCAATTTAGGATTTAAGTTTTCTAGTAATTATTATCTTATTATCATTGACATTATTTTTTTTCATTTAATGCACAAACATATAACTCCAGCATGATGCAATTTTTATCATCTGTTTGAATTGATCTCTAAATTTTGTGTATGTTCTTTTTAATATGCAAATGAGACACATCAAATAAGGGAATCACTATATACTCTTTTATACAACTTTGAGTGTTACACGGGTACAATGTTTCCCCTATTTTTCTTGATTTCTGCTGGCAATTGCAAAAGGAGCCCTAGTAGAAATCCATTCACGCTGGCGGTTGATTTGGCCTTACTGATTTTTGTCATGGATGACATCATCTTTAGATCTTGTTCGGTTATTCTAATTCCCTTGTTCGGTTATTCTAATTCTATGTGGATTAAAGTATATTGAAATGGATTGAGATATATTTTGCCTTACTATGTATTTAAACCGATTCAACACCACTCAATCCACATGAATTAACAGTGAAACGAACAAGCCCTTACGAGAAAATTTATCTTTACCACGTTCATCCATTTATCAGCATCCATATGAGACTATGGGAGCTGCAAAATATAACCCCTATATCCCACGCTGGAGGCAACAGAAATGCAAATTGACATATAGAGCCTGTTGTCCTCTATGGCAACTGAGTACTCCGTAGCAGTGTTGTCCTCTACAGCAACATTAGTATTTAAACGACTTTCTACGGTTAGGCAGCCGCGGGTTGCAACCGCACACTCACAGGTCAGCTATGTCCACTAAAGTTGCAGTAAGCAAGCTACAGGTCATAATTCTGGCAGTAGTTCAGAAGATGTCTAGCATCTTCAACGGTGCTTTCAGTCGGTGGGGCGTCGTCTTCGTCTTCGCCCAGGGAGGACTTCTCCACGATCCACCTCTCCATGACACAGCAGATCGCCCTGAGCTGTTGATTATTTTTAGGATAGGAAATGCAATGTGGTGCTGCTCCAAAATGGTTCGCCATGTTTGACGTGTTAAATTTGAGAAAGTGAATAAATACTTCCATATCTCCATGAAGCCGTTATGGTTTTTTCACGAAAAAACAAAGCAAGTTATTTCAATGAGATGGAAGGATACAGATGCGGATACCCCATGCTTCAAGTAAGCGTCCTCAGCTGTCAACTCCTCTTTTTTGTCAACTCTGTGGCTTTCAAGATCATCTTTAATGTGTGTGAACCTGCCAAGCAATAGAGATACAAACTGCTCGAGAGATGAAGAGTTCATATCGATCTGTTGTGCTTGTGCCAGCAAACATGGTAAGATACACCAGAGAGCGTTCCGGGCTTGGTTATCATCAGAGACCAGTGCAAGAATGTCGAAGAGGCCCTCCATGAAGGGTAAATCTGAATGCATAAAGAGAGCAGAGTGTGATAATAGAGCTAATATAAACATTGTTTTAAATTGTAAGATGCATTGTTCATAAATGTGACCCACCATGAGAGAGCCTAGGCACAATATGCTTTCCATCTGCCAAAATATTTGCTAATACGATAACCACAGAAGCACAATAGGTTGTAACCTGAAGCAGAATTAATATATAATCAGTGGAAGCCTGGGACCTCCTGTTTCCTTTAAAAAAACTGAATCAGAGTTTGTAAATTTCACGCAATTAACATATTTTGTCGCTTATTAAGTATATAGAACTTTAGGTATCTCACAGAGTATAAAATATCCAAGAAGCAAGAAAACTACTGATAGTGGAAAAAAGAGAACTTCGTATTTATGAACAATACATGTTGGCATCTTGGTGGGTCATGCAGTCATGTTGCGTTTCATCTCTAGTCTACCTAAACTTGCTTGGGACTAAAAGACTTTGCTGTTATCGTATACAAGTTAGCTTCTTACATTGAAATAATGCAATTACCAAAGATGCAAAACGCAATAGCATCAAACCAGACTGTACAGGATGAACAAGAAATGGTGAAATAAATGAAATGGGAGCTCACCTCAAATTTATCAGGTAACTTAACTATGCTTTCAAGCACTTGAATCAGCTGATCACTTTCTGACATAACTCCTGAACAGCTGTCTATGGCAGATAATTCTTCAACGAAATTAAGGATCAAATCAAGGGAATCTGACCTGAAATTTGTTCATACTTCATGAAGTGTATATTTATAATACTGTATTGCTGTCCCAGGTTGTTAGCTCAAAATTAAACTAGCAAAGCTAATAACAACGACAAATGGCTACAACTTTCAGAATTATTCATCAAGATTAAAAGAAAAACTACAATACAAGTGTACAATTCTCAGATCAATCTATAAGGAAATAAGAAATGCCTTCAACCCAGACAAGGGACCTTAAAGGCTTGTGCCCTCTCCTCTAATCAGATAAAGATATGTGTGTGTGCCTTCTTTTGGGAGGGCACTTGTATAGGATCTTCTTTCTATTTAATACAAAGATACATAGCTCTCATGTGTGTTTAAGAAAAAAAACCCAGCAGTTAGGGATTTTTTTATTTACAACACGGTAAGTAGGTCGTAAATGCTTTAAGTTTTGGATTTTGTTGAAGCATGAAGTCCTCATATATAGATTCATTAACTCGGATAATCATACATGTTGTTCTTATTAATTAATAAATACACCCTCACCCAAAAAAACTTGGTGTGAAAGGTTCAGGTTACAAAGAACAAAATTCAATATGTGCAACCATTATGTAATGAAATGAGGATATGTTGAAGTTGGTCCATTGCAAAGGGATATTACTCGCCATACCTGTCTAATTTACCCTCATTTGATAGCTTCTCAATCTCACTTGCTAACAAACTGATAGTATGGTTGATCAAACCCACTTTTATCAATGGCTGAAGAAGAATGGCGGTCACATCTTGATTATCGATGATAGTTGACAGAAAGTCTATAACCTGGAACCAACAATTTAGCCAAAAAAGAAGAGAAACCACAATTTGACCTTTTAGTGAGCAAGCACCACAGAGAACATAAAAAATCAGATGCCCTGAGATAGTTTCAGCAGAACCCTATAGCAGTAAGGCAACAATTTTGCCCAATGGCTAAAAGTTATATAAAATCAAGTAAGCAACTACATAGTTACATACTAGTTCATACTTCATAGACTGCAAACAGCACTGCATTCCCACACTATAGTTACAAAGTTAATCACATTGTTAAATCTTTAGACACTCTAGGATAGTAATATATAGTGCAAATGAAATTTGGGAAACACATTAAAAGTGTTAACATATTAGAGCGACACCATTAGCAGCTACCAGGCCAGCAATAAAATCAAGAGTGGTTCTAAATAAAAGGCAACTATATTTTGTTTGGATGCTTTAATAAACACACTATAACAGTGATAAAAAAAAGGCTGTATCATTGCAGTTGGCTGGTATGCAATAATCAATAGAAGTCACTACAATGGCCTCTTAAGTCAAGATGTCACCAAATGAGATGGCTGTGGTTCAAAAAGGCTGATCCCGAGAGGAGTTGGGCTGGTCTAGACATCCCTGTTCAACCTCAGGCACTAACCCTGTTCAGTATTTCAGTGATGAGCCAAGTTGGGCCGGGATCCATTTTTTTGGGGGGTCTGATTGCTGGTTACATGGGCAGCCATTACTGGTCTTGGCACCTGACCTGGTTACTTGCATCCCCAACAGAGTGATCAAATCCAGGTCGGTGGCTGAGGCATTGGCAGATCGTAGCTGGGCTCCCTCCCTCTCTCGCTGGTTTGCTGCAATATCTTCAAGTCTCTGATTTTCTAGAAAATTTTGACATTTCTCCAGTTGATGGCCAACTGCTTCGGAAGAAGCATGAAGCTAATGGAATTTTTTCCTCTAAGTCAGCTTACAAGGCCTTCTTCTATGGATCAATAACATTCAAGTCTTGGAAACGGCTTTGGAAATCTTGGGGTGCACCTCCAAAGTGTAAAGCCTTCCTATGGTTGGCCTTACGTAACAGGTGCTGGACTGCTGACATACTAGCCAAGAGGGGGCTTCCTCACCCACCAGCATGTGTGCTATGCAATCAAGAAGATGAATCTGTACAGCACATCTTGACAAATTGTATATTTGCGCGGCAATTCTGGTTCCTTTTGTTGGCTCAATATGGCTTAGAGAGGGTGGCACCTACAGCCCTAGAAGTAAACTTTACGGAATGGTGGAAATCAGCAGTTAGTAGAGTTGAGAAGAGCAAGAGGAAAGGGTTCAACTCCTTGGTAATCTTAAGGGCCTGGACACTTTGGATCCATAAAAACAACTGTGTTCAATGGCGACATACCCTCTATTAGGGTTGCTCAGCAATTTACGAAAGAAGAAAGACGTCTTTGGGGTCTGGCGGGAGCAAGGAAGCTCCTAGAATTAGGCTAGGAGCATGTTAACTTGTTCGGGTGATTAGTTGATGTTTCGTTGGTCTTCGGAGGGTGGCTCTTAGGATGTGTTTGGTTTGAGGCAATGTTTTCAAGTCGGACGATTTGCTAGTCGTTCTGGCTGACCGACTAGGGCGATTAATCGCGATTAATCACGATTAGTCGGACGACTTGGGCGATTAATCGCGATTGGTCCAAACCGACTTGGACGAATCGCGATTAATCGGACGACTTGAAAACAGTGGTTTGAGGTCAAAGTAGAATGAGGCAGAGTCATCCCTGATTTGGAGGCAGGGTCATCCCTAACGGTCACCATTTTTTTGGTAGAAGGGATCCCTGTTTTCAAGTCGTCGACTAGTCGGCGACTAGTCGTCCGGTCGGCCCTGGGAGCTCGACTTGGGGGACCGGCTCGACTTTTCTGGCAAGTCGGGCGACTTGTCAATGACTGGAATTTCTCAGTCGACTAGTCGTCGACTTGGTTTAGCAAGTCGGCCGACTTGTCCCCAGTTCGGCCCAAGCAGCAGACTAAAGTAACCATTGTACAAAATTCCATATCGACTTATCGACATATCATTGTACAAAATGCTAAAAGGAACCATACCGGCCCAACCATTGTAGCTACTAGTTTCATTGTACAAAATGCTAAAAGGAACCATATCAGCATATCATATATCCAGACTTAAGTAATAGAACTAATATAATACTTAACTTTTTAGAATCATATAAACTGATTACCCAGGGCATACTGCCTATATGAATTCACTATTGTACCTTCTCAAGCAATGTAGAGTTCAGAGTGTTTCCAACTATCCACAGAACACGTGAAAGAATTTCATCAGGTAAAAGAGCTTCAGCCCAAGAAACAGACACACTGGTACGTAAAACAGCAGCCAAAAACCTGTCATAGAAAAATACTACATTGACTATGGCTACAGAAACTTTCAGTGAAAATACTTGTTCCATCTCACATTCACTTGGCATACTACAAAAGTACAGCAATACAATATCAAGTGACAATGAAAAGCACAAGCACAAGGATAAAAAGGGCACAAAAGACCAATAACATTTTGCATAAATTATGTATTCACTGTTTTTTCCTATTCTTCTCTTTCCAGATTGACATGATCAATTAGATATGTGGTTGTCCAGTATAGAACATAAAACATAATCCAAATTTTCTTACACTAACAAAGTGAATATAGCTACATGTTTACCAAAAGGACAGTCGATTCAAACAATTTTGTATCTTCAATTCAGCAAATGACAGTTGAATGTAACTGTATGTCGCCACAGAACAAATGCCACAAACATGACTAGTTTTGAGTGAGGCCATTTTGCATACTGCTATGATACAACCAAACTGGACCTTTTACCTACTTCATAAACATTGCACTAACTGATTGTAAAGGAAACATGAAACAATGTCAATAGTACTTATGAGTCTGAAACTCTGATAACAATGGCTGTATTGAGATTCTAGATCTCTTTCACATGATTTTTCCAAGACCACAGACCTTAGAGCGCTAAAATAATGGTGGTGCATCAAATAATCTAGTGATATACAGTGAGTCAATATAGGAAAAGGGAAAGGATTAACAGTGTACAAGTTTTGTTATAGCAAATTAGATATCAAGAAGACAACTCATGGTAATCATAACTAGATAAAATCTACATCATAGCATTGAAAACACAACCTGAATACTTCAGAAAGGCAAGCAGAGTCGTCTAGAAATAGCTGATCCATAACCGTAGCAGTCAAACCATTGTGCAGGCTGATAACATTAACTAGAGATTCATGACAGGCTAGGTTTCCCAGGATTCCAAGACAGATTTCCTGTAGGGATAAGATATCCGATGTACAGCTGAGATAATGGTTGTCGAAAATGTGGAGCAGTGAGGGGCAAGAATTAGAAAAAGGCAAGTGTTACTTCACCTTTACTCTAGAGGATTGAGTCACATGGAGATTTGCCAAAAGCACTTCAAGCACAAGATTGTTCATCTACAAGAATTAAGGATATGCATTGTTAGCACTCAGCAACACTGGATCCACTTACACTACAAGCCTACATGTGTCCTCAATAACAAAAATAAAAGTGAAAGAAATTTTAGAAATCATTAGAATTGACTTCAATATGCCAAGCGACATCTAATAAACTTCTTCTGCAGTTTTAAAAATTGAATATTATTACTATAAAAATGGCTAGATGTATGCATGAGTAGAATCTTTATTAAAACCATTCAACTAGATTGATGTGGAAGAATAATGTATGGTGGATAACTTTCAACAGTACCAGCTATCTATTGGACAAGGTGCAACTCTTGTTATTCAAATGTTGGTCAATACCAGCATTTTCTGAAAATATAAGTATTTTCATTTTGTAGAGTTTCAACTTTTCTTTTGGACAAAAGAGTTCCAACTTTAAAGCATATTCTCCTGGTATTTATAATTTATCTAGCTCGCAAGAGCATCTGCTAAATTTGTAGAACACATGGGCTTAGCTCACACCCAAGGACTTCATCTACCTCCACTAATGAGTATTAAGAGGTAATATGAACTCACCTCATCATTCCCTTGGGGCAAAGAAAAGGAGTCTGAAGTAGCTATGTTACTTAAAAGGACATTTGATTTCTCAAGTTTTGTGCAACGATCTAACAACAATACAACATTATATATTAAAATCCCAAACAGCCATACGATACTTATATTGAAATCTTAGTGCAAGGTCTTTGTTTTTTTCTACTCCTTTTCTTTTGTAAAGAAAGCATATATGAGCTAACAAGCTGGGTATAGCACTATAGCATAGCAATCTACATTGTAAAATAGAGTAAGAAGATACTGATAACACACCATCAGTTCTGCTTGTGGTTTACTAGCTGCAAGGTCCCACAGAATGCAACCACACTCTTCCCATGGATCCTTATAATCAGGTTGCGCTGATTCCCCATTACCAGAATTTGCATCCTTCTCGTCCGGGGCACATTGCTTCACACTGTTTAGTATCATGAGTCATCTCGTTTGCTAACATACAATTTCAACCTCTAAACACGTCGCTTACCTGAACTCTTTCTCCACATTGGAACCCTGGGGTAGTAGCTGCCGTATAAGGGAGATAGTGTAGCTGGGATCAACTGTTGTCGTGTCATCAAGCAGCTACAGAAAATCACAAGCATGAGATCTAGCATCAGCAGGGCAGCAGACAGCCAGCCAAACACTTCCTTCCAAGACGCCAACTGCTCGAAGGAATGGCAGTGAGGCGGAGACTCCAAGGCGACATCAGAAGTGGTGGGACTGGGACGTGAGCAGTAGACATAAGGAAGAGGGCCACGCACCTCGGAAGATGGCGCGAACGGGAGGTGAGTGGGAGCCTCCTCGTCGTCGTCGGCCTCCTCGTCGTCGTCGGCCTCCTCGACGCCGCCATCCTCTTCTCTCTGACTCGCTTCTTCCCGTTCCTGCGGTGACTTGGGCGCTTCGTCCTGCGCCGCTTCGCCCCCCTCGAGGGCATCCTCTCGCGGAGCGCCTGGCGCCATTGCGACGTGACCGGCGGAGATTAGCGAGTACCTGAGTATTGGCCAGCGGAGCTTGAACTACAGGACGCTTTCGAGTTTCGAGGGCGCTGCAGAAGGGGAACCCTGAACTGAGGGCAGGTTTCGTGCGGATGCGCATTGGGGATTCCGGCATTCCGTGTTCAGGCAGCCCATCCTACTCAGACTCAGAACGAGTTCCTCTTGATGGGCTTACGTGATCCAGTCTAGTAAAAGAAAGAAAAGGAAATGGCGAATTTACGGCCCGAGAGTGGTCCAGCCCAAACACAGTTCTGGACACACGAACATCGGAACATTCGCAAGATTGGTGACCCAGTGTCACCCGAAACCCTGCGGCGGCGACCGGCTGTCCGGTGACCGGTGGCCATGGACTATACCCTCGCGGCGCTGAAGATCTTCGGCTCCCAGCTCGCCGGTTGCACCGAGGCGCCGTGCTCTGAGGGTTGCTCTGCCGCGCAGATGCTCTCCGGCATCCGCTTCCAGCGCGCCTGGGTCCAGGTCCCCAAATTAACCTCGTCTCTCTCCTTCCTCTCCCACCTTCATTTTGTTTATCGTAGCCTGAGGATTTGCAGCGGCAGGGTGTGATCCTGTCAGCGGACTACAACGAAGCCGGTGGAGGGCGCTTGTTGCTGGATGATGGGTCCTGCGTCGCCAACCTTTTCGTCTTGCCAAGAGAAGCAGAGGGCCGGTTCTGGCGGCCAGGTACGCCGGCTCTTAATGGTTCTTTGATCGTACCTTATGTTTGCATCGCTCTCACATTGTCGAAATAGTATTCAATTTAAGAAAAACTCAAGACCCGCACGTGTAAGACAGCCTCTGGGCATATAGAAGAAACGCAGGTGGAGAAATTTCTCAGTACATAGCGACATAGTTGACCACGTGTTAGGCTGGTCCTTAGACCTGCGTTGGCGTGGAAAAACAAAGGATTTTTTAACAACACACAATATTATATGATTCTATTATTCTTAATTATCTTGAAGTGTGACTATTTGCACAGATGTTATTCCTCCGTTCTAGATGCATGACACTTTTTTGCAAGAAATTACATGCCACTTTATGTGTGTCCTACATCAATCTTCTAAAACTTACCAAATTATTAGGAAAAATGTATTAACATCTACAGTTCAAATAAAGGCACTATCAATACATATTTTATGGAGAATTTAATAAAACTATTTTGATGTTGTAGATGTTGGTGGCTTGGTGCATTTTTCTATAAATTTCGTCATAGTTAGAGAAGTTTAATTAAGACAAAGCTAAAGTGTCTATAATTTGGTACATAGAGTATTTTTGTTTCTCAAACGTGCAGGAGAACTGCGCATCATTAAATTAATTAGAAGGAAAGACTTTTGGCCGGTGTGTGTTCTATGAATGATAGGTTGTTTTCTGAGTTACCTTTTTTTGTGTTTACACTTGCTGATGACTGCTCTTGTCCTGTAGGGATGTATGTAATGGTTATTGGTGCATACATTGCAGCAGAATCCAGGGACAATTATCCATCTATCAAGGTGCCATATTCCTCACCTCTCATGTCTGCCCCTGTCTTCTTCTATGCCTTTTTTCAATTGTTTACCGAGTATTGGTGGTCCTCTGTTTGTTGCCATTTTACTGAGAATTGGAGGTTCTCTTTCTGTTATCTTTGTTCTTTAATATTATTGCAAACTTCATTTTGAGTGATCCAAAAAATTCTATTCAGCACTCATGATTCGTCGACTCTACCTGATGCTTCATTGACTAGTTAGAGGAAGTAGAAAAGAAAAGCATTTGTAATTTACACCTAGGCTGAGCTCATTGCAAATCACTAATACATTCCAGTGATGAGGAACAGATTTTATTAGTTTCACTGGTAGGAGCAGCTTAGCGTCGAACTTAGTTTCATTCAGGGAATCAGGGTGCTATGATAAATCGATAAGTCTTTTAACTCTTTAAATAACATGCTGTTCCTTGATTTCTTAAGATGTTGGATTGAGCAGGTCTTATATAAAAATTATAAGACTTTCCTGTCCTCGTTTCTGGAAAATAAGGAGAAATTTATAATACTTATTCACATTACATCATTTTATTTGCGTGCTATATACACAACTAAGACACTGTTTTTTGACAAATAATGTTTCCATGCTTTTTTAAATCCACCAATCGAGTGCTCTGATGGATTATGTAAGGGAAATTTCTTTATGATCCATGTTGGTGAATCAAATGTATCAACCCTTTTCACTAAAGTAGCTATCTAATTCTTTAGCCAGTCAAAGTGATCTATGAACTTGATTTTAGCAGGTGCATAAGATGGTGGACCTCTCTTCTCAGCCAGACCGTGAAGCAATGTGGTACATGGAAGTAGCTGAGGCTTACAGCTTATTTTACTTGCCATTCTCAGTCGCTGCTAGCCCCCCTCCCCCATCATGAGCCCTTCTATCCGGTTGCTTTGACACCTTGCTTATTAGCTGTAATTGCTCTAAGCAACTCCTAAATATTTAGGGCTTGTTTGGGATCAAAGGTAATGGAGTGGATTGAGTGGGCTAGAATACCTCACTACTCAATTTTGAACAGTGAAGGATTCTAACCCCTTTAATCCTCTCCATTACCCTTTATCCCAAACAAGCCCTTAATGATCTTGGTTTGTATCACCACCGTTGTACTAATCCAGATATAAATCACCATGCTAAACAGTTCATCAATGTTTTCAAGTCGATAAGTCGAGTCGACAAGGTACCGACTTGTTGACTAGTCGATAAGTCAGTCGACTAGTCGTCGACTTACCAATGTAGTGACTATTTTTCCTATATAATGGCTTCATATAGACAATATAGCATTTATATACGAAGAAATAGCATGTTTTACCTCATTTCAAGCCTGAAATTGAACGAAACTAAAATAAACAGCAAGTCTTATCTCATTTGAAGCCTCAAACTGAACCAAATTAGTCACATAAGTGATAAGTCATAACAGTCATATAGTTCAAATTGGAAAACAAATAGCAAGAAAATATAGTTCAAACTTGAAAGGAAATAAGCTCCATTAGATAGCAAAACTGCTGCTGCAGCTAGATACTAGATACCCTAAATATCTCCAAAATCAAGATCATTCATTGCATTTTCTTCACCACTAGCCCTATGTAATACCCAAATTTGTAAATCATAAGAAGAGCTAATTTCCTTATGTGTTTTGCTTATATCTTTTAGCACATGTGAACAATCACATCTAAAATGAATAACTAACTAGTGACATCTAAAATAAATCATGCAACATGCTGGAATTTATTTGTGTGTACATAAATTAGTAACAAAAACCTATAGAAAGACATTAATGTTCAAATTGGGAATTTTAGACCTAAATTTGGAATTTTAGAATTTGTAGAAAAAGAAGGACAATACTATGCAAAGTAAAGGAAATAAATATATAAATGGATATAATCCTACCACATTGTATGTTCAAATTTGTACAATTAAATTGAATACAAGATCACAGTCAAATTTAAATTTAAATTTAAATTTGAAAACCTAAAAGTAGAAAAAAAGAGAAAATAATAAAAGAAAAAGAGAACGATACCACTGGGCGCTGACCTCAATTCGGCCCAGGAACACGTGGTAGAACACGTACCACGTGCGCAGCCCATCGGATGGAGAATTGGTGCTGACATGTGGGCCCAAGGTGACAGCCTCTGTCCGCGTGGCTGACTCAATGGACGGTGATCCTGTGCTGTCAGCATCTCCCCTGGATTCGGCGCCAACCTACTGTCATGCGGGCCCCACTGGCCATCCACTCATGTTTCCCACGCTGCACATCGCTGTCTCGTGGGACCCACGCACCACACCACCAATAACGTCGTTGTGTTTTGCTGACGGGCGAGGTCCCTACACCAGAATGGGTCGTTCCCGCTCCGCGCGAAAGCCGCCGCGGTTCAACCACCCACACCTGAGCTTGTTGGGTGCCGTTTCTGCCATCCGGGCTACCTCGCTAGTATATATCTGTCGTTCGTAACCCTCTTGCTTTCCCGTTTTGCCATATCTGAGCCGGAGCCGTGTGCCAAGTCGGATAGAAGGGAGAAGGGGGGAGCAAAGAGTACCGCCAACACCATTCTTGGCCTCGGCTGGCGTTGCGATTTCCATGGGGGAGTTTGGGGGCTTCGTTACGCTGCCTGGTGGACGCTCGTGGCCGAAGAAGGAGAGGCCGAACACTGGGTGGTCGGAATTTCGTCACCGCCCAATCGGATCCACCGTGCCGCGCGGGTGGATCGGGGTGCTTCCGGGATCGCGGTGAGCATCCTTCCCCTTTCATCGTACGATTATTCTTTGCGTATTACCGCAACTTGTTCGAAGTTCGAGCGCGTGAGGCGAATTCTGGGCAACACCGGCCATGGCGCCGCCGCGAGCGAGGCGTTCGGGGTAAGGCGCATGACGCCGGAGCTCTGCGGGCCGTCGATCCTCTGCGCAACGACCGAGATTAGATAATCGCGTACCCTTTTGCACGATCGAATCGAGACCGTAGATCTGGTCATCAACGGGTAGGATTGTAAAGCCCAAAATTGGTAGAAAAAAAATGAAGAGTAGTTCTTTACTAAAACACAAATAAACCATTGCCTCATATTGGATTTTGGTTTGTGCATTCAAAACAATAATAATATTAACAGAAATACATTAATGTTCACATTTGGATTTAAGCCCTAGTTTGCAAATTAGAATTTGGAGAAGGGGAAGGAAAATACTATAACAGATAAAGAAAATAATTAAATAAATAAATAAAAATCCTTCCATACTTGTTTGTTAATTTGTACATTTGAATCTAGGAACAAAGTTCATAGGAAAATTTGGATTTAAAATAGGTATTCAAATGCAAATCCAAATGGGGGATTTAGATCCTAAATAAACCTAGAATTGAGAAAAGAGAAAAGAAGAGAGATTAATAAGGGAATAAAAATAAGTATATAAAAATATATGCATTGTTCTTATACATATTGGATTTTGAACATTTAACACAAAGGTTAAGTCCACAAAAAGGGATTCAAATTCAAACTAGAAGATTCAAATGTATAAAGAAAAATAAAAGAAAAATGGAAAAGAATAAAAACAAACCGACTTGGTGGGCTCACGGGGTGAATTTCGGCCCACTACCGATCCCACTCGTCCCGGCCCAACTCCAAATCCTGGCGTCGACACGCGGGCCCCACGGGCAGCCTCTCATCCCCTCACGCGTGCTCTCGCTGTCTCACCGACACGCGGGCCATGCCCGTCAGCCACCTGCCTCCGATCGCTGCGCACCAGTCACTTACGTGTGGACCCTAGCTGCAGGCGTCTTCCCCAACGGAACGCGTTTCCTTGGCCGAGTTTCGCGCCGTCTACACCGGAGCTCCGCTCGGCCGCCGGGCATGGTGTAACCAACCCGCCCT
Organism: Zea luxurians; assembly: GCA_029449295.1. NCBI lineage: Eukaryota > Viridiplantae > Streptophyta > Magnoliopsida > Poales > Poaceae > Zea > Zea luxurians. Next base: position 168,009,969 of record JAOPSE010000002.1, read on the forward strand.
GCTCGGACTCTGCCCTAGGTATAAAGCCGGACCTCCCCGCCCCTATCCGCTCCACGCCAACCCCCTGGAAGCTTGGAGCGAAGCTTGGAGCTCCGCTGTGCGGCCGCCGCATTCCACCGTGGCCATCATCAACCAGACGCCGATTCATGGTATGGACTATAACCATCTCGTTCGCCTTTCCTTCTAGCGTCATGTAGGGTAGCTCGAATGGGGTCTGGGTGACGAATTCGGGCGTGCAGCGTTGGCACCACTTCAAATTGGTGCTCTGCCGTGGGCAGGGGTCAGTGCTTGATGGCGGCTGCAATCGGTTGGTGAATTAGATTCAGGGGGTCATCGGTTTGGCGAGGGATGAACTAATTCGGGAATGGTGCTCGGATTTGTTGGATTCACATGCACGACGGACTCGCCGTCGTGGTCACGGGCGCCGCCGTGCCTGTTGGCAATTTGGGGAAGATGAAGTCACGACCGCTAGATCAGTAGCAGACGGTTGGGATTTGATCTGGGTCTGAGAGACTATGGACCATTGATCTGTCGGTGTGCGGCTCAGATTAGAATATGGATACCGATTCGGTTCATTAAATCTTGGCCATCGGCTGGGGATCGGGTGGCTGCGATTGCGTACCGGTTTGGGGAGGAGATAATCTAATCTCAGCCGCCTGTTTTGATCCAACGGTGCAGATCGGATGATACCCCTTCGCCGCGACTTTTAGCTAAAGAGACCCTGCCTTTTCTTGAAATAGAACCCGCCGTCCATGGGCACTGTTGGCTGAGTCTGGGTTATTTTGCGCTAATGCCCCTGGTTTTCTCTGTATTTGAGGCCCAGTCCAGAACTCGTTTAAATTGAATAAGTAAAATAGAAAATAGATTTTTAATATGAAAATAATTGCTAGAACTTAGATAATTCATAGAAAATTCATACTTGCTCCAAATTAGTCCATTCCACTTTCTAAATTTTTATAATTTAATTCCCTATCATTTAGTGCCTCTGTTTTGTCATGAAAACAATTAGAAATTTAATCTCTCATTCAATCCATGTTAAACACATAAAACCTTTGAAAATTCATAACTTAAAATCTACAACTCCAAAATTAATAATTCTTTTTCCTGTGATCTTATTTTAATATGTATATTATTAATGTGCATTTTGTCCTTATGTTTGGTGTAATGTTAATTTTGCCTATACCATGTTTGTTTGAATTGCTACGACTAGTGCGAGGTCACGAGTCATCTGAAGATCATCCTGGTACCTGGATTCTCAAGGCCCAGGCAAGTTGTGCCCTTGATCACTTCTTTTTACCCATTCATGTTCTGATTAATCATAATGATCTGCATAGGTTAATTTTGATGGGACCCAATAGGTTACCCTAGTTTGTCTATCTTTATACCTTGTTTACCACTGAACTTTCTGGGTAGTACTTGCTAGTGCTATATGTGGTTTTGGGTATGGAGATACACTATTCATGATTACACTTTTGTTATCAGTTGTTAATTATTGTTCATGATAAGATCATTATGTTAATTGGAACATGGAGCGACCACCCGGGAAAACAGTGCTACCACAAGGGAGGAATGGGACCCCTTGGCTGATTAATTAGGAAAGCTAGTGGAAGACTACCTTACCCGAAAGGGGCAAGGGCAGTAGGGGAGAGGTCAGTGTAGGGAGGCCCTCGGGAGGATTTTGCTGCGATGGCGGTCCTGCAAGGGATTCCTGCACTGGATCTTCCTATAAACTGTAGCGGGTTTTCGGAAGCTAGTGGAACTTTGTAAAGGCCTCGTAGTGGATCCCTAGCCATTCACCTCGGAAGTGTCTAAGGGCTTTGCAAACCCTGGCGACATGGGATACACGACTTGTGGGTAAAGATGCGCAACCTCTGCAGAGTGTAAAACTGGTATACTAGCCGTGCTCACGGTCAAGAGCAGCTCGGACCCTCACATGATTAATTTATGGAACTAAATCCAATTTGTCATATGCATTGCATTGCAGGTGGTGTTGTTACTTTTAATCTATTACTTAATTGGGTTTGGTATTTACTTATACTTAGTAACTGCTAATAAAATTTTGACCAACTTTAAAAGCAATGCTCAGCTCTAACCATCTTCTTTGGTAAGCCTTACACTTCACGTGAGCTCCCACCTTTGGCGAGTTCATGCACATTATTCCCCACAACTTGTTGAGCGATGAACGTATGTGAGCTCACTCTTGCTGTCTCACACACCACAGGTCAAGACCAGGTACTGCAGGATGATGCTCATGGAGGATGCTGCGATGTGTTCGTGAGAGGTCTAGGCCGTCGTCTCCCAGTCAACTTTGGGTTGCTGGACCGTTGTCTCCTTATAATGTAATTATTTATTTTGTATAGAACTCCTGTTATATATAAAGTTGTGACATTCGATCCTGTGCCACTATACATCATATGTTTGAGACTTGGTCCCAGCATACCTGGTGTTTATGTTAACCCCGGGTTTTGGACCCCTAAAATCCGGGTGTTACAGAAGTGGTATCAGAGGAATGTTGACTGTAGGACGAAACCTAGATAGAACTGGACAACCAATACTTACTTACCTCTGCTACTCTGATTCTTTTCTAAGCTTATCTTAATCTTTTCTCATCTATTTCCGCTTTACTCTGATTATTCTTACCTTTTTCCTTCTAAAAGACAAACTTGGATTTCACACTTTGAAATCCTGTGCCTAAAGTGACTTTAGGAATAGGAGACCTACTCTTAGGAACAAAAACAAAACTATTTTTATAGATATCTATGAACTTGAATGTTTGTTCTTATGATACTTGCTTGATTTGGATCTTTGTTTGAGTGAGATGAGTTGTGGAGTAATGTCCACAATTGCATCTGCATATACACATAGGTATTAAAATATATTTATAAAATAACTAGACAACCTAGATTATCCCCATTGGAACATATCTAGCACAAGAGATTTATCTTATCCTAAAAGATCTCATTCTAACCAATTCATCTTATCTTAAAAGATTCTCCCTTATCTTAATAGATCCATCTCATCTTAAAAGATACTCATCTTATCTTGAAAAGATTTTATCTCATCCTAATAGATCTAACTGACCTCCAAAGATTCTACCTTATCCTTATGGATTCATCTTACCCTAAGTAGCATACTTATCCACCCTAGTTTAACAACCATGATCTAATGCAGATTAATTAGATCTTAACTAGTCAATCTAGTCATATCCAATCTAATCTAGATCTTATCCTACCTAATGTGACCTAGTCTAATGTTATCCAACCTAATGTGGTCCACTTAAACAGATTAAAGAGATTAGATCCTACTAGCCATGTATTAACTTATCTTAGCACATTGGATCAATTTAACCATGAGCTAACCCAACCCATAGAGCCATGATGAATGGTATAACCTTTCTATTCCCACCTAATAAACAAACAAACTTTTAACCTACATTTTGTAGTCTATCCCACCCATATATATCCCTCATCTTGACAGATTCTATCTTACCCTTAGATATTCACCTTATACAACTGGTTACCACAATCTGGACGTAAAACAAAGATTAAGCCCTACTAAAGAATCTTCAGATTATAACCAGCTACTAGCTTATTCATTCCGCTTATTGAATAATTTCCTTTGCAAAACTATTACCATATGCTTCTAACTTTCATGGTCAATACCAGGAAAGGAAAGATTATCACGTAACAGCAAATAGAAATGAATCCTCCAAATCCTCCACCTATTGAAACTGAACAAGTGGTTGCTGCCCAAAGACTGGTAATACAACAATTAACAGACCTGGTGACCGAGATGCAGAATCAGATAAGACAACAACGCGAGGAAATACGTCAGGCCCGCCAAGAAATAAGGCAAGCACGGTTGGAGAGACAACAACAACAACCACCTCCACCACCACCACCAGCTCCACCAAGCTACATAGATATAGATTATGATGATTTATAAGATCTAGATGTTACTTTAGTTAGTAGATGATATGATATTACTCTAGAAGGAACAATAAGGTCTATGGACCCTATGTTTTGTTAAAAGAATTATACCTCATGCTGAGATTTCTTTGTTTGTGCATATGTTCTGAGAACAATATGAGTATACATCCCTTTTCCTACAAATCTCGAGGACGAGATTATTTTTAAGGGGGGTAGGATTTGTAAAGCCCAAAATTGGTAGAAAAAAAAATGAAGAGTAGTTCTTTACTAAAACACAAATAAACCATTGCCTCATATTGGATTTTGGTTTGTGCATTCAAAACAATAATAATATTAACAGAAATACATTAATGTTCACATTTGGATTTAAGCCCTAGTTTGCAAATTAGAATTTGGAGAAGGGGAAGGAAAATACTATAACAGATAAAGAAAATAAATAAATAAATAAATAAAAATCCTTCCATACTTGTTTGTTAATTTGTACATTTGAATCTAGGAACAAAGTTCATAGGAAAATTTGGATTTAAAATAGGTATTCAAATGCAAATCCAAATGGGGGATTTAGATCCTAAATAAACCTAGAATTGAGAAAAGAGAAAAGAAGAGAGATTAATAAGGGAATAAAAATAAGTATATAAAAATATATGCATTGTTCTTATACATATTGGATTTTGAACATTTAACACAAAGGTTAAGTCCACAAAAAGGGATTCAAATTCAAACTAGAAGATTCAAATGTATAAAGAAAAATAAAAGAAAAATGGAAAAGAATAAAAACAAACCGACTTGGTGGGCTCACGGGGTGAATTTCGGCCCACTACCGATCCCACTCGTCCCGGCCCAACTCCAAATCCTGGCGCCGACACGCGGGCCCCACGGGCAGCCTCTCATCCCCTCACGCGTGCTCTCGCTGTCTCACCGACACGCGGGCCATGCCCGTCAGCCACCTGCCTCCGATCGCTGCGCACCAGTCACTTACGTGTGGACCCTAGCTGCAGGCGTCTTCCCCAACGGAACGCGTTTCCTTGGCCGAGTTTCGCGCCGTCTACACCGGAGCTCCGCTCGGCCGCCGGGCATGGTGTAACCAACCCGCCCTGCTCGGACTCTGCCCTAGGTATAAAGCCGGACCTCCCCGCCCCTATCCGCTCCACGCCAACCCCCTGGAAGCTTGGAGCGAAGCTTGGAGCTCCGCTGTGCGGCCGCCGCATTCCACCGTGGCCATCATCAACCAGACGCCGATTCATGGTATGGACTATAACCATCTCGTTCGCCTTTCCTTCTAGCGTCATGTAGGGTAGCTCGAATGGGGTCTGGGTGACGAATTCGGGCGTGCAGCGTTGGCACCACTTCAAATTGGTGCTCTGCCGTGGGCAGGGGTCAGTGCTTGATGGCGGCTGCAATCGGTTGGTGAATTAGATTCAGGGGGTCATCGGTTTGGCGAGGGATGAACTAATTCGGGAATGGTGCTCGGATTTGTTGGATTCACATGCACGACGGACTCGCCGTCGTGGTCACGGGCGCCGCCGTGCCTGTTGGCAATTTGGGGAAGATGAAGTCACGACCGCTAGATCAGTAGCAGACGGTTGGGATTTGATCTGGGTCTGAGAGACTATGGACCATTGATCTGTCGGTGTGCGGCTCAGATTAGAATATGGATACCGATTCGGTTCATTAAATCTTGGCCATCGGCTGGGGATCGGGTGGCTGCGATTGCGTACCGGTTTGGGGAGGAGATAATCTAATCTCAGCCGCCTGTTTTGATCCAACGGTGCAGATCGGATGATACCCCTTCGCCGCGACTTTTAGCTAAAGAGACCCTGCCTTTTCTTGAAATAGAACCCGCCGTCCATGGGCACTGTTGGCTGAGTCTGGGTTATTTTGCGCTAATGCCCCTGGTTTTCTCTGTATTTGAGGCCCAGTCCAGAACTCGTTTAAATTGAATAAGTAAAATAGAAAATAGATTTTTAATATGAAAATAATTGCTAGAACTTAGATAATTCATAGAAAATTCATACTTGCTCCAAATTAGTCCATTCCACTTTCTAAATTTTTATAATTTAATTCCCTATCATTTAGTGCCTCTGTTTTGTCATGAAAACAATTAGAAATTTAATCTCTCATTCAATCCATGTTAAACACATAAAACCTTTGAAAATTCATAACTTAAAATCTACAACTCCAAAATTAATAATTCTTTTTCCTGTGATCTTATTTTAATATGTATATTATTAATGTGCATTTTGTCCTTATGTTTGGTGTAATGTTAATTTTGCCTATACCATGTTTGTTTGAATTGCTACGACTAGTGCGAGGTCACGAGTCATCTGAAGATCATCCTGGTACCTGGATTCTCAAGGCCCAGGCAAGTTGTGCCCTTGATCACTTCTTTTTACCCATTCATGTTCTGATTAATCATAATGATCTGCATAGGTTAATTTTGATGGGACCCAATAGGTTACCCTAGTTTGTCTATCTTTATACCTTGTTTACCACTGAACTTTCTGGGTAGTACTTGCTAGTGCTATATGTGGTTTTGGGTATGGAGATACACTATTCATGATTACACTTTTGTTATCAGTTGTTAATTATTGTTCATGATAAGATCATTATGTTAATTGGAACATGGAGCGACCACCCGGGAAAACAGTGCTACCACAAGGGAGGAATGGGACCCCTTGGCTGATTAATTAGGAAAGCTAGTGGAAGACTACCTTACCCGAAAGGGGCAAGGGCAGTAGGGGAGAGGTCAGTGTAGGGAGGCCCTCGGGAGGATTTTGCTGCGATGGCGGTCCTGCAAGGGATTCCTGCACTGGATCTTCCTATAAACTGTAGCGGGTTTTCGGAAGCTAGTGGAACTTTGTAAAGGCCTCGTAGTGGATCCCTAGCCATTCACCTCGGAAGTGTCTAAGGGCTTTGCAAACCCTGGCGACATGGGATACACGACTTGTGGGTAAAGATGCGCAACCTCTGCAGAGTGTAAAACTGGTATACTAGCCGTGCTCACGGTCAAGAGCAGCTCGGACCCTCACATGATTAATTTATGGAACTAAATCCAATTTGTCATATGCATTGCATTGCAGGTGGTGTTGTTACTTTTAATCTATTACTTAATTGGGTTTGGTATTTACTTATACTTAGTAACTGCTAATAAAATTTTGACCAACTTTAAAAGCAATGCTCAGCTCTAACCATCTTCTTTGGTAAGCCTTACACTTCACGTGAGCTCCCACCTTTGGCGAGTTCATGCACATTATTCCCCACAACTTGTTGAGCGATGAACGTATGTGAGCTCACTCTTGCTGTCTCACACACCACAGGTCAAGACCAGGTACTGCAGGATGATGCTCATGGAGGATGCTGCGATGTGTTCGTGAGAGGTCTAGGCCGTCGTCTCCCAGTCAACTTTGGGTTGCTGGACCGTTGTCTCCTTATAATGTAATTATTTATTTTGTATAGAACTCCTGTTATATATAAAGTTGTGACATTCGATCCTGTGCCACTATACATCATATGTTTGAGACTTGGTCCCAGCATACCTGGTGTTTATGTTAACCCCGGGTTTTGGACCCCTAAAATCCGGGTGTTACAAGGATAGAACCTAGAATAATTAAATCTGGGCCGCATCTGGTGAATCCAACGGCGGCTGAGGCGTACCGGTTCTCGAGATTTGTGATTTAATCTAGGGCGTCAGCATTAGATCGGACGGCGGAACCCCACGATACCCTTTCGTCCGTGTGATATTGCAAAAGAGTCCCTTAGTAGTTTAAAAATAAACCCGCCGTCCATGCGACAGGGTAATGAGTCTTAGGGATTCTTGCCCTGTAACCCCTGGTTTTTTTAGTAATTGACGCGTAGTTCAGAGACCAGTAAAATTAGAGAATTGATTATAGAAATTGATTTTTATTATAAAATTAATTACAAAACTTGTTTAATCTCTAGAAAAATCATACTTAGTCCAAATTAATCCATTCCAGTTACTATAATTTTGTAATAATGTTGTTTATCACATAGTGTCTCTGTTTTGACATGAAAACGGTATTAAAATTGATGTCTCAATTAATCTTGTATCAAACACATGAAACCTTTGAAAATTCATAACTTAAAATCCATAAATTATTGAATTATGGAACTAAATTCAATTTGTCATTTGCATTGCATGGGATATATTGTTAACTTTTGTTCTATTATTATTATGGTTTGGTATTTACTTACACTTAGTAATTGCTAATAAAATTTGACCAACTTATTAAAAGCAATGCTCAGCTTTAACCCTTATTGTTGATCAGCCTTACACATCACATGAACTCCCACCTTTGGTGAGTTCGTGCACATTATTCCCCATGACTTGTTGAGCTATGATCTTTTATGAGCTCACACTTGTGATATAAACCCCCCAAAGGAGAAGAACAGGTGGCCCAGGAGGAGCCACACAACGAGGAGTTTGACTTGATCTATGTGGCGTCTCCCAGTCGACTTTATGGCGCCAAGGATGGACCTTAGTTCGCTTTATATTTATCTTTTATTTTCATGAGACTTTCGCTATGTAATAATTACTTTTATGATATTGTGACATTTATCTCTATACATTTTGTTATTATATGTGTTGTTCTTATTTGGCGCACATATGAGATGCACCCGGTTTTATCCCTAAAATTTGGGGTGTAACACACTAGCTTGAGTTGGACTGCTATGTGGGGATTCACCAAAGTCATCCACTTCTTCATCATCATTAGTCATGTACTCTTCATCATCTTGTTCATTGCCCTCGTTGCCTTGCGACCGATGTGCAGAATGGCTAGGGCCATGTTGAGCTGGAGGCGGCTTCAGGTGTTGGGGGTTAGGGTTTATGTTGTGTAATGGGCCTTTGGGCTGCTTGGGCTGAACTGGGGCACAAGTCGACCGACTTGCCAGACCAAATCGACGACTAGTCGACTGAGAATTTCCAGTCGTTGACAAGTCACTCGACTTGCCAGAAAAGTCGAGCCGACACCCTAAGTCGAGCTCCTAGGACCGACCGGACGACTAGTCGCCGACTAGTCAACGACTTGAAAATAGGGCAGTTCATCATGAGCATGATCTAGCTAATCATGCTTACGCTTAGTGTAAACATCTACTTTTATAATGTAGTGGATCAATTGACCAAGCCGGTTCATTTCTTGCCTGTTAAGATCACCTACACCGCTAAACAATATGTGGAGATCTATCTAGCTAGGGTTTCTCTCTCCCACCTCCCATAGCCACTTGCCCTTCCCCATCGCCTTCATCCCTCTCCTCCCTACCTACCTCCCCTCTCCTCCATGGCGATGGCTCTCCCTAGGCCATCCCCACCACGGGCGTGGTCGTGCGCGCGTCTTCAGCCACGTGGTGTGCGCACCACTACTGTCGTGGCCTAGCCCACTCCAACCGCCATCGTTGACTTGCACCTTGGCATGGCCAGCGCCCCTTCTCCGGTCAGTGCAGCTGGGGCCCTGCATATTGGCGTGACCGGTGCCCATCTCCAGCAAGCGCGACCAGCTCCGCCTCCCTTGGACCCAGCGTCGTCGGCGCCCCTACCTCCCTCGTTGCTGCCACCATGATTGTCGCAGTCTCGCCCTACTTATTCCTCCTCAACGCTCGCAGTCGCCCAGCCTCCTCTCCCGGCACTAGTGCCATGCTCTCAACCGTTGATGCCGTGTAGCCCAGCGCACACATGCGGGGGCCACCACCCGACTTCTCCGCACGTTGTCTTCCTCTCCTCGCCTGCGCTGCTCGCACCGACAACAACTCTGACTCTGGCAAATACAGTCTGTGTGGGCCCTTGCTGCCCCGACTAGCCTCAACACTCTCGTGTAGCCTTCATTGTCACATCTGGTTCTCGGGGCACCAAGACCCGGGCGCAAACATAATCACCAGGTGTGCTGGGACCAAGTCTCACACATATGATGAATCATGGCACAGGATCGAATGTCACATCTTTACTACATAACAGGAGTTCTATACAAAATAAATAAATAATTACATTATAAGGAGACAACGGTCCAGCAACCCAAAGTTGACTGGGAGACGACGACCTAGACCTCTCACGAACACATAAGAACATCCTCCATGCGCCTCCTCCTACGGTACCTGTTCTTGACCTGTGGGGGGTGTGAGACAGCAAGAGTGAGCTCACATACGTTCATAGCTCAACAAGTTGTGGGGAATAATGTGCATGAACTCGCCAAAGATGGGAGCCCACGTGAAGTGTAAGGCTTACCAAAGAGGATGGTTGAAGTTGAGCATTGCTTTTAAAGTTGGTCAAAATTTTATCAGCAATTACTAAATATAAGTAAATACCAACCCAATTAAGTAGTAGAACAAAAGTAACAACATCACCTGCGATGCAATGCATATGACAATTTGAATTTAGTTCCATAAATTAATCATGTGAGTGTCCGAGCTGCTCATGACCGTGAGCACGGCTAGTATACCAGTTTTACACTCTGCAGAGGTTGCGCATCTTTACCCACAAGTCATGTTACCCAACTGCCAAGAGACGGCCAATCCCATACACCTCTACCGAGGAGGCGAGGCAGAGTAACACTACGAGGCCTTTACAAAGTTCCACTAGCTTCAGAAAACCCGCTACAGTTTATAGGAAGCTCCAATGCTAGAATCCCTCGTCTGACCGCCATCGCAGCAAAATCAACCCGAGGACCTCCCTACACTGACCACTCCCCTACTGCCCTTGCCCCTTTCGGGTAAGGTAGTCTTCCACTAGCTTTCCTAGTTAGTTGGCCAAGGGCGTCCCATTAAACCCTTGTGGTAGCACTATTTTCCCGGGTGGTTCTCCATGTTCCAATTAACATAATGATCTTATCATGAATAGTAAATAACAACTGATAATAAAAGTATAATCATGAATATCTCAATGCCCAAATCCACATAAAGCACTAGCAAGTACTACCCATAAATTCAGTGGTGAACAAGGCATAAAGATAGACAAAACTAGGGTAACCAATTAGGTCCCATCAAAATTAACCTATGCAGATCATTATGATTAATTAGAACATGAGTGGGTAAAAAGAAGTGATCAAGGGCACAACTTGCCTGAGACTTGAGATTCCAGGTACCAGGATGATCTTCAGGTGACACGTTACCTCGCTGCTAGTCGTAGCAATACAGACAAACATGGTATAGGCAAAATTAACATCACACCAAACATAAGAATAAACTGCGTAACAATAATCTAAACGTTGCTACGAGATCGTGGAAACAAGAACCACTAAATTCAGAGCTACGATTATTAAGTTATGGTTTTCCGAAGATCTACGTGGTTAAATATAGAATAGAGTAAGTGCAACATTTTAACCTATATTTCATGACAAAACAAAGTTATCGGATGATAATAAACATTATTGTGAGACTAATGCAACTAGAATGGATCAAAACGGAGTTACAGTCATTGAGTTACAAATTTCTGAAGTTATTTAGCACCTAGAATAGATTAATTCAAATGAACAATTTTGATTCAAGTTTCATGGCTAAACAGTGTTATTAGTTGATAGACAATATTAAAACAAAATTAATGTCACTAGAATGGATCAATTTGGAGTTAAAATGAGTTTGATATGAATTATACAAGTTTCTGAATTTATTTCTAAACTAAAAACCATTTTCTGAATTGTTTTATCCCTTTTATTCAATGATTGGACTGGGGACACTATTCTGTGAAAGACCAGGGGCTATTTCGTATATTTCTCCAAGACTCATACCCACCCCGCACGTGGATGGCGGGTTGAATAAGAAAAACAACAGGGGCTCTTTAGAAATTATCCACCGCCGAAGGGGTATCGGCCAACGAGCACCGCTAGATGTAGGATCAACGGTGCGGATTACACAAACCTCCTTATGAACCGGTACGCCATGTGAGCCGTTGGATCCCAGATCTCTGGTCACGATTTAATCAAGCCGTATTCAATTCCCATCCATCGATCCACGCATCAACGGTGGTGGATCCACGAATTGAACCGGTACACCCCCGATTAATCGCAGTCATCTATCGTGGATCCAACGGTGCGCGTGATTTCTTCCCCACTGACCCAAGCCGCGGCGCCGCCACCATGCCCACGCGGTGGAGAATGCGGGCGAGACACCCATTAGCCTCCCCCGAGCACCATTGTCCAATTGAACGGAGTAACACGATGGGCACGTCATGGCGATCACTATGGATTTATTCTTACCTTGATTCGTGTAGCACAGAGCCCTGGCCATGGCATCGCGCGGCCAACGACGAATGGACTGTTCCGGTGAGCAATTGTGGTGTTCCCCGTGGAGATTCGTCACCGGAGCGGTCAGCATTACAGCCACGGGAACCAAACGAACCCTCTGAAGCTTTTCCTATGCCCCAAACGGCAACACAGACGGATGCCCACGGTGAGACGCGACCGTGGCGAACGCTATAGCCCTGGCGAGCACTTCATCACAGACGGGACCACCATCGCATGCAATAGTGTGCGGAAGGGTATGCTAGACCCCACCGAACACCCGCAAGCACCCGCCGAGGCCAAAGCGTCAGTAAAGGCAGGGTTTGAGCACGGTGAATCCCTTCCCCCGTTGGCAAGGCTCACAGCACCGTATGACTTTGTGGTGACCCTGGGTTTGGGTTTGATGAATGAGGGAGGTCGCGGATGGCTCATTATATACTCCAGAATCCGAGCTTGGACAGGCGCCGGGCGAGGAGCGATTGCGCGGGCTGTTGGGATACGACGGGGGGTTTGTTCAGAGGATAGAGATGGCACTGACGAGGTGACCCCACCAGTCAGTGGTTGAAGGAGGACAAGGATGCACACGGTGAGCAGCTGCCCAATGGGACCCATACATCAGAGGAGCCCACGGCGAGTGAGTATAGAGCTTAGGTGGGCCGATGGAGGGGAAATTCGGCCCATTTCTCTGGTAAGCAATTTATTTCTTTTTATTTTGTTTTCTATTTCAATTCCAAATAGTTTTAAAATTCAAAATAAATGCACAATCAAAAACTCCAATATGAGTTCAAAAGTAAAAGTTTTGTTATTTATTTATTATCCCTTTTTAGCATATGTTCTCAACATACAAGCCATAAAGATTAATTTCTAGAAAAATAAATTCTAATATGTAACATTCATTGAAAGTTGATTTTACCTACCCTCCTTAAGAGTGCCCCTCAACCATATTAGTAGAAAAAAATAATGTTCTAATCATATGAAGATCTTTCCACTTTCATTTAGTCTCTTTAGTCTCTTTATTTATTTATTGGTTATTTGCATACATTGATGTCATTAGTTGAGTATGAAAGAAAAAGGAAAAGAAAATGTCCTACTAATTCCAAATGTTTCAAAAATTCTAGAAATGCTATCATAATTATATTTATTTATTTATTATTATTATTTTCTACTAATTTTGGGCATTACAAATTCTACCCCCTTAACAGAAATCTCGTCCTCGAGATTTGTAAGGACAGGGATGGAAAAAACTTTATTTATAGTTTAGCCTTTAACTTCTAATTAGTTTAGGAATTAAGAAGTTTCATGCTATTCAGATAGTGGTTATGAAAGCATGGGTATGTATATCCACTTTATTGTGTATGGTAAAAGATGTCTTTAAAGCATAGAGAGGTTTGGGTAAGAAAGAGTACGGTAAAGAAAGACTCCGTCCAAGATTGTGGATCTTGAATCATCTGATGATCTAGCTTGATCTTTGAAGGCTTGAGTTGATGCTTATCCTTCTTTGACGTGGTTGGTCTTCTTTGGTCTTTCTTCTTGGAGTTGCCATCCGAGTTAAGGACATATAGTTAGGATAGCTGGGGTATACAAGGTAGGTAGGTTTGAACAGAGTTGTATTTTGCTTTTGGAACAAATGGACTAGGCAGCCTGTGATGTAGGTTATATTGTTGTTTACGGACAAGTTGGTATATGACATTAATTTAGGTTAGGTTATGTTTGTTGAAGCAGTGTCTAACCCATATCACCAGATTAACTAACCTGTTAATAACTCACTTTTGATTGGATCATATTGGATTAGAGGGTGATCTAGATTAGATTGGATATAACTAGATTAGACTAGTTAAGACCTCATTAATTTGGATTAGATCATGGTTGTTATTTTAGGATGAGATAAGTATAGTGGTTAGGATAAGATGATTCCTTCAAGATAGGATCAATCCATTAAGATAAGACAGAATCTTTTAAGATAAAATGGACCTATTAAACTAAGTATATTTTTAAGAGGGAATATTCCATGTGGTCTATTTTATAAATATTTTCCCTTATGTCTAGGTGTATATGCAGATACAATCGTGGATATTACTCCATAACTCTTCACACTCAATCAAAGATCCAAATCAGACAAGTATCATAAGAACAAACATTCAAGCATACAAATATCTACAAAATAGTTTTGTTTTTGTTCCTAAGATTTGGTCTCCTATTCCTAGTCTCTTTAGGTATGGGATTTCAAAGTGTGAAATCCACATTTGTCTTTAGAAGGAAAAGGAAAGAATAATCAGAGTAAAGCGAAAATAGATGAGAAAAGATTAAGATAAGTTTAGAAAAGAATCAGAGTAGCAAAGGTAAGTAAGTATTGGTTGTCCAGTTCTATCTAGGTTTCATCCTACAGTCAACATTCCTCTGATACCACTTCTGTCACACCCGGGTTTTAGGGGCACCAAGACCCGGGCGCAAACATAATCACCAGGTGTGCTGGGACCAAGTCTCACACATATGATGAATCATGGCACAGGATCGAATGTCACATCTTTACTAGATAACAGGAGTTCTATACAAAATAAATAAATAATTACATTATAAGGAGACAACGGTCCAGCAACCCAAAGTTGACTGGGAGACGACGACCTAGACCTCTCACGAACACATAGCAGCATCCTCCATGTGCCTCCTCCTACGGTACCTGTTCTTGACCTATGGGGGGTGTGAGACAGCAAGAGTGAGCTCACATACGTTCATAGCTCAACAAGTTGTGGGGAATAATGTGCATGAACTCGCTAAATATGGGAGCCCACGTGAAGTGTAAGGCTTACCAAAGAGGATGGTTGAAGCTGAGCATTGCTTTTAAAGTTGGTCAAAATTTTATTAGCAATTACTAAATATAAGTAAATACCAACCCAATTAAGTAGTAGAACAAAAGTAACAACATCACCTGCGATGCAATGCATATGACAATTTGAATTTAGTTCCATAAATTAATCATGTGAGTGTCCGAGCTGCTCATGACCGTGAGCACGGCTAGTATACCAGTTTTACACTCTGCAGAGGTTGCGCATCTTTACCCACAAGTCATGTTACCCATCTGCCAAGAGACGACCAATCCCATACACCTCTACCGAGGAGGCGAGACAGGGTAACACTACAAGGCCTTTACAAAGTTCCACTAGCTTCAGAAAACCCGCTACAGTTTATAGGAAGCTCCAATGCTGGAATCCCTCATCTGACCACCATTGCAGCAAAATAAACCCGAGGACCTCCCTACACTGACCACTCCCCTACTGCCCTTGCCCCTTTCGGGTAAGGTAGTCTTCCACTAGCTTTCCTAGTTAGTTGGCCAAGGGCGTCCCATTAAACCCTTGTGGTAGCACTGTTTTCCCGGGTGGTTCTCCATGTTCTAATTAACATAATGATCTTATCATGAATAGTAAATAACAAATGATAATAAAAGTATAATCATGAATATCTCAATGCCCAAATCCACATAAAGCACTAGCAAGTACTACCCATAAATTCAGTGGTGAACAAGGCATAAAGATAGACAAAACTAGGGTAACCTATTAGGTCCCATCAAAATTAACCTATGCAGATCATTATGATTAATTAGAACATGAGTGGGTAAAAAGAAGTGATCAAGGGCACAACTTGCCTGGGACTTGAGATTCCAGGTACCAGGATGATCTTCAGGTGACACGTAACCTCGCTGCTAGTCGTAGCAATACAGACAAACATGGTATAGGCAAAATTAACATCACACCAAACATAAGAATAAACTGCGTAACAATAATCTAAACGTTGCTACGAGATCGTGGAAACAAGAACCACTAAATTCAGAGCTACGATTATTAAGTTATGGTTTTCCGAAGATCTACGTGGTTAAATATAGAATAGAGTAAGTGCAACATTTTAACCTATATTTCATGACAAAACAAAGTTATCGGATGATAATAAACATTATTGTGAGACTAATGCAACTAGAATGGATCAAAACGGAGTTACAGTCATTGAGTTACAAATTTCTGAAGTTATTTAGCACCTAGAATAGATTAATTCAAATGAACAATTTTGATTCAAGTTTCATGGCTAAACAGTGTTATTAGTTGATAGACAATATTAAAACAAAATTAATGTCACTGGAATGGATCAATTTGGAGTTAAAATGAGTTTGATATGAATTATACAAGTTTCTGAATTTATTTCTAAACTAAAAACCATTTTCTGAATTGTTTTATCCCTTTTATTCAATGATTGGACTGGGGACACTATTCTGTGAAAGACCAGGGGCTATTTCGTATATTTCTCCAAGACTCATACCCACCCCGCGCGTGGATGGCGGGTTGAATAAGAAAAACAACAGGGGCTCTTTAGAAATTATCCACCGCCGAAGGGGTATCGGCCAACGAGCACCGCTAGATGCAGGATCAACGGTGCGGATTACACAAACCTCCTTATGAACCGGTATGCCATGTGAGTCGTTGGATCCCAGATCTCTGGTCACGATTTAATCAAGCCGTATTCAATTCCCATCCATCGATCCACGCATCAATGGTGGTGGATCCACGAATTGAACCAGTACACCCCCGATTAATCACAGTCATCTATCGTGGATCCAACGGTGCGCGTGATTTCTTCCCCACTGACCCAAGCCGCGGCGCCGCCACCATGCCCACGCGGTGGAGAATGCGGGCGAGACACCCATTAGCCTCTCCCGAGCACCATTGTCCAATTGAACGGAGTAACACGATGGGCACGTCATGGCGATCACTATGGATTTATTCTTACCTTGATTCGTGCAGCACAGAGCCCTGGCCATGGCATCGCGCGACCAACGACAAATGGACTGTTCCGGTGAGCAATTGTGGTGTTCCCCGTGGAGATTCGTCACCGGAGCGGTCAGCATTACAGCCACGGGAACCAAACGAACCCTCCAAAGCTTTTCCTATGCCCTAAACAGCAACACAGACGGATGTCCACGGTGAGACGCGACCGCAGGGAACGCTATAGCCCCGGCGAGCACTTCATCACAGACGGGACCACCACCGCATGCAATAGTGTGCGGAAGGGTACGCCAGACCCCACCGAACACCCGCAAGCACCCGCCGAGGCCAAAGCGTCAGTAAAGGCAGGGTTTGAGCACGGTGAATCCCTTCCCCCGTTGGCAAGGCTCACAGCACCGTATGACTTTATGGCGACCCCGGGTTTGGGTTTGATGAATGAGGGAGGTCGCGGATGGCTCATTATATACTCCAGAGTCCGAGCTTGGACAGGCGCCGAGCGAGGAGCGATTGCGCGGGCTGTTGGGATACGGCGGGGGGTTTGTTCAGAGGATAGAGATGGCACTGACGAGGTGACCCCACCAGTCAGTGGTTGAAGGAGGACAAGGATGCACACGGTGAGCAGCTGCCCAACAGGACCCATACATCAGAGGAGCCCATGGTGAGTGAGTACAGAGCTTAGGTGGGCCGATGGAGGGGAAATTCGACCCATTTCTCTGGTAAGCAATTTATTTCTTTTTATTTTGTTTTCTATTTCAATTCCAAATAGTTTTAAAATTCAAAATAAATGCACAATCAAAAACTCCAATATGAGTTCAAAAGTAAATTTTTTGTTATTTATTTATTATCCCTTTTTAGCATATGTTCTCAACATACAAGCCATAAAGATTACTTTTTAGGAAAATAAATTCTAATATGTAACATTCATTGAAAGGTGATTTTACCTACCCTCCTTAAGAGTGCCCCTCAACCATATTAGTAGAAAAAAATAATGTTCTAATCATATGAAGATCTTTCCACTTTCATTTAGTCTCTTTAGTTTCTTTATTTATTTATTAGTTATTTGCATACATTGATGTCATTAGTTGAGTATGAAAGAAAAAGGTAAAGAAAATGTCCTACTAATTCCAAATGTTTCAAAAATTCTAGAAATGCTATCATAATTATATTTATTTATTTATTTATTATTATTATTTTCTACTAATTTTGGGCATTACATTCATCCACCTCCGGCACAATCAACCTCGCCCCGTCCACTGGCACGACGAACCTCCCGTCACTTGTGTCGGCTCCACCTCCTCCTCCACCGATCCTTGCTCCCCCTCCACCACTCGTGCCCTTCATTATGGTCTAGTCGACCCATGGTGGCTCATTTGCTGCCACCAATGCTGTCGGGTACCATAATTAGGGGTACCCCCAACACTCCTAATCACGGCTGCTAAACACCCTCTGACCAACTGACGGGCGCGGTTCAAGTCAAGGCTTCGTCTACCCAAGGGACGCGACCTCGCCCAAACCCAGCCTCGGGCTGGAGCAGTAGTCCCAGAAGAGTTCACGCCTCGCCCGAGGGCCTCCTTAGGCAGCGGGCACCTCCTCGGCTCTCCCGAAGCCCGGCTCGGGCAGGCTTCGTTGTGAAGCAACCTTGGCCGGACCGCCTCACCAACCGATCGCTTCGCAGGCGCATTCAATGCAGGGGACGCCTGACGCCATATCCTGACACACACGCCTCAGTCGGCCAGGCCGAAGTGACCACAGTCACATCGCCCCTCTCTTTTACTGTCCGATATGACGGGAAAACAGCGTCGCCCGCCCCGCTCCGACTGCCGTGCCAACCACCCAGGCGAAGCTTACAACAAGTCACAATCAACCACCGAGTTCGGTCTCGGGCGCAACAGGAAGCTCCGCCTCGCCCGACCTCAAGCTCCGGCCTCGGGAGGAGGTCTCCGCCTCGCCCGACCCCCAGACTCGGCCTCGACCTCGGTCTCGAGAGGAATCGCGTCCTCGCTCGACCCCGGCCTCGGCCTCAAGAGAAGTCTCCGCCTCGCCTGACCTTGGGCTCGGACCGACCGTGCCAACAGGGGATACATCATTACCCTATCCCTAGCCAGCTCAGGCTATAAGGGACAAGACCGGCATCCCATCTGGCTTACCCCGGCGACGGGTAATGATGGTGCCCCGCGTGCAACCATGACGCTGGTGGCTCTCAGCCCCTTACGGCAGCAAGGAGACGTCAGCTGGATCCTTGCCGCACTGCCAGCTGTGCTCCTACAGGGCTCAGGCACTTCTCCGACAGCCACGCTATCACGTGTACAGGGCTTAGGCTCTCCCCCGACAGCCACGTTGGCATGTACATAGGGCTTAGGCATTTCTCTGCCGGACACGTTAGCACATAGCTACACCCCCATTGTACGACTGGACCCTCTCCTTGCGTCTATAAAAGGGAGGTCCAGGACCATCCTAGAGGGGGGTTCGCGCGGGGGAAGGAGCGAACGAACAAGCTCTCTCTCTCTCTCCCTCTCGCGACGTGCTTGTAACCCCTACTACGAGCGACACCCCTGGTGCAGGATAATACAAGGCTTGCCCCACCTCTTGTGTTCCATCCCGCGCCAACCCATCTGGGCAGGGGCACACAGCGACAATCTCACTCGTCGGTCCAGGGACCCCCCGGGTCCGAAACGTTG
Organism: Zea luxurians; assembly: GCA_029449295.1. Taxonomy (NCBI): domain Eukaryota; kingdom Viridiplantae; phylum Streptophyta; class Magnoliopsida; order Poales; family Poaceae; genus Zea; species Zea luxurians. The sequence goes on from JAOPSE010000002.1 coordinate 168,029,570, forward strand.
ACAGTTGGCGCGCCAGGTAGGGGCCTGCTGCGTGTTAACGAACGCCTTCCCGTTGAGTTCCAGATGGGGAGTCTTCAGCAACCTCTTCAGCCTGGGACAGTGCTCCGCTTTGGGAGTCTCGAGTTCATGTCCCTCGATGGCAGCTACGACATGGTACTCCTCCCCTCGCGGCGCGACGACAACGACAGTCTTCGACTCGCCCGGCAGCGGCGAGCTCGGCGACAGCATCTCCCCGCGACAGAAGAGGAGCACTCCGGTCGTCTCCGCCACCCTCCTCACCGGAGGAGGCGGAGACAGGGCAACCATGGCCACGCAGGAGGCGGCACCTTGTCGGCTGTCGCACCAGAGTGAGTCAACGACGCCGACACTCCCCCAGGGGACATGACGGGCAATGTCCTCACACCTGAGACGACGGCAGGTGTCACTTCCCCGCAACATGTCAGCCCCAAGCGGACTGATGACGCCAGCACCCTTGCAAAGGATCTGCTGGGCGTTACCCTCATACCTGAGATGACGGTGTGCTCCGCCCCCGACGCGACTTCACCACCGTCCATCGACCAAGAGGTACCATCCGCTTTCCATCCCGTACCCTTTTGATTCAGCTTCGATCCACCTAGCGACCCTGCTACGGTGAGCGCCTTCGTAAAGGCGTATCCAAACCTTCCGAGGTACCATATGTGGTCGACCTGGGACCGACTGACAGCCGTCTCAACCTTCGGGCCGGCGAGTTCTGAGGAAGAGGACGACCCCGACTTCGGTTGGGAATTCTCTAGCCTCAATGACCCCGGTGCCATGAGGGACTTCATGTCCGCATGTGACCACTGTCTCTCTGGTTGTTCTGACGATGGCCACAACCTTGACAACGAGGGTTACTGCCCAAGTCGCGAATGTTTCCACGTCGATCAGGGAGATCACAACGAAGGTAACCACCTCGGTATGCTGGAGGTTGACGATCCCCCTGGGCCCGCATCTCGCGTTGACATCCCACGGGAGCTAGCTGTGGTCCCAGTCCTCGTGGGGGGTCGGGACACACAGCTCGAGCAAATCTGTGAGATGCAGGCCCGGGTCGACGGGGAAGCAGGCCGGCTTGTGCAGCTCCGACAGAACATCGAACAGGAGTGGGCAGGCCGAACACTCGCCAGAGAAGCCTGTCATCGGGCCTGGGGCATCCAGCGCTGCATCGTCGACAATGCCAGGGCAGCGCTGCCCCTGGTCGTCAGCGGGTCCGGCCAGGACCTAGCTGCAGCGGCGATGCTACTTTGAGCCATGCTGGAGCCATCCATCACCAAGGGACGGCGTATCCAGGGCGAACTCAAGGATCTCTTGGAAGGCGCCGCGGTTCGACGAGCCGAGAGCTCTGCCTCCTGGAGGTGAGTTGACCCCTCGGAGCATCACGCGGTGTCCTCGCGACGCATGCGGGAAGCCTCGGTCCATCCCGAGCGCACGCGGGACGAGGCGCTTGCCGCCCGGGATCGCCTCGGCAACGAGCACCACCATCTCGACCGTCGAGCCCGCCTCGATGAGAGGGTGCGCCCGGGCTACCATCCCAGGCGTGGGGGACGCTGCGACAGCGAGGAGGATCGCAACCCCTTGCCCGAACCACCTGGTTCACGAGTCTTCAGCCGCGCCATACGACGAGCGCCGTTCCCCGCCCGTTTTCGAGCCCCGACTACCATCACCAAGTACTCGGGGGAGACGAGGCCGGAGCTGTGGCTCGCGGACTACCAACTGGCATGCCAGTTGGGAGGGGCGGATGATGACAACCTCATCATCCGTAATCTACCCCTTTTCCTCTCCAACGCCGCCCGAGCCTGGCTGGAGCATCTGCCTCCTGCGCAGATCTCCGACTGGGACGGTCTGGTCAAGGCTTTCGCGGGAAACTTCCAAGGCACGTACGTGCGCCCTGGGAACTCGTGGGATCTCCGAAGCTACCACTAGCAGCCAGGGGAGTCCCTCCGAGAGTACATCCGGCGGTTTTTGAAGCAGCGCACCGAGCTGCCCAATGTTACCGACTCGGATGTCATTGGGAATTTCCTTGCCGGCACTACTTGCCGAGACCTGGTGAGCAAACTGGGGCGCAAGACTCCCACCAGGGCGAGCGAACTGATGGACGTCGCCACCAAGTTCGCCTCGGGTCAGGAGGCGATCGAAGCCATCTTCCGAAAGGACAAACAGCCTCAGGGAGAGCCGAAGAAAGACGCCCCCGAGGCGTCCGCCCAGCGGGGCACGAAGAAGAAGGCCAAGAACAAGTCGCAAGTGAAGCGCGACGCCGCCGACGTGAATCTCGTCGCTGTGGCCGAGCACAGGGACCCTCGGAAACCTCCTAGAGGGGCTGGCGCGTTCGACAAGATGCTCAAAGAGCCGTGCCCCTATCACCTGGGTCCCATCAAGCACACCCTTGAAGAATGTGTCATGCTCCGGTGCTACTTCCATAAGACCGGGCCTCCGGCAGGAGATAGCAAGGGCCATGACAACAACAGGAAGGAGGGCGGCAAGGAAGAAGAGTTCCCTGAGGTCCACAACTGCTTCATGATCTACGGTGGGCAGGCGGCGAACGCCTCAGCTCGGCACCGCAAGCAGGAGCGCTGGGAGGTCTGCTTGGTGAAGGTGGCAGCGCCAGTCTACCTAGACTGGTCCGACAAGCCTATCACCTTCGACCAAGGCGACCACCCCAACTTCGTGCCAAGCCTAGGAAGGTACCCGCTCGTCGTCGATCCGATCATCGGCAATGTTAGGCTCTCCAAAGTCCTCATGGACGGAGGCAGCAGCCTTAACTTCATCTCCGCCGAGACCCTGGAACTCTTGGGGGTTGATAGGTCCGAGGTCCGGGCCGGTGCGGCACCCTTCCACGGGATCGCGCCTGGAAAGCGAATCCTGCCCCTCGAACGGATCGACTTACCCGTCTGCTTCGGGACTCCCTCCAACTTCCGAAAGGAAGCTCTTACCTTTGAGGTCGTTGGGTTCCAAGGAACCTACCATGCGGTGTTGGGAAGGTCGTGCTACGCCAAGTTTATGGCCGTCCCCAACTACACCTACCTCAAGCTCAAGATGCCGGGACCGAACGGGATCATCACCGTCGGATCCACGTACCGCCACGCATACGAATGCGACGTGGAGTGCGTGGAGTACGCTGAGGCCCTCATCGCCGACCTGGAATGCCTCTCCAAGGAGGCGCCCGACGCGAAGCGGCACGCCGGCAACTTCGAACCAGTTAAGGCGGTCAAGTCCGTCTCTCTCGACCCCAGCAACGACGCCAGCAAGAAAGTCCGGATCAGCTCCGAGCTCGAACCCAAATAGGAAGCAGTGCTCGTCGACTTTCTCCGCGCAAACGCCGAAGTCTTTGCGTGGAGTCCCTCGGACATGCCCGGCACACCGAGGGATGTCGCCGAGCACTCACTGGACATCAGAGCTGGAGCCCGACCCGTGAAGCAAACCCTGCGCCATTTTGACGAAGAAAAGCGCAGGGCCATAGGCGAGGAGATCCACAAGTTACTCGCGGTAGGGTTCATCAAAGAGGTATTCCATCCCAAATGGTTAGCTAACCCTGTTCTTGTAAGGAAGAAGGATGGGAAATGGAGGATGTGCGTAGACTACACTGGTCTAAACAAGGCATGTCTGAAGGTTCCCTACCCTCTACCTCGCATCGATCAAATTGTGGACTCCACTGCTGGGTGCGGAACCCTGTCATTCCTCGATGCCTACTCAGGCTATCACCAAATCAAGATGAAAGAGTTCGACCAGCTCGCGACTTCTTTTATCACACCTTTTGGCATGTACTGTTACACTACAATGCCGTTTGGTTTGAGGAATGCAGGCGCCACCTACCAGAGGTGCATGAACCACGTGTTCGGAGAACACATCGGTAGAACGATCGAGGCTTACGTCGATGACATCGTTGTCAAGACGAAGAAAGCCTCCGACCTCCTCTCTGACCTTGAAACGACATTCAAGTGTCTAAGAGCGAAAGGCGTGAAACTCAATCCCGAGAAGTGTGTCTTCGGAGTCCCCCGAGGCATGCTCCTGGGATTCATCGTCTCCGAGCGAGGTATCGAGGCCAATCCGGAGAAGATCGCGGCCATCACCAACATGGGACTGATCAAAGATTTGAAAGGAGTACAGAGGGTCATGGGATGCCTTGCGGCTCTGAGCCGCTTCATCTCACGCCTTGGCGAGAAAGGCTTGCCTCTGTACCGCCTCTTAAGGAAGGCCGAGCGCTTCACTTGGACCCCCGAGGCCGAGGAAGCCCTCGGAAACCTTAAGGCGCTCCTTACAAATGCACCCATCCTGGTGCCCCCCGCAGCAGGAGAAGCCCTCTTGATCTACGTAGCCGCAACCACTTAGGTGGTCAGCGCTGCGATCGTAGTCGAGAGACGAGAAGAAGGGCATGCACTGCTCGTCCAGAGGCCAGTCTACTTCATCAGCGAAGTGCTATCCGAGACCAAGATCCGCTACCCGCAGATCCAGAAGCTGCTCTACGCAGTGAATCTGACACGGCGAAAGTTGCGACACTACTTCGAGTCTCATCCGGTGACTGTGGTGTCATCCTTCCCCCTGGGGGAGATCATCCAGTGCCGTGAGGCCTCGGGTAGGATAGCAAAGTGGGCAGTGGAGCTCATGGGCGAAACGCTATCATTCGCCCCTCGGAAGGCCATAAAATCCCAGGCCTTGGCAGACTTCGTGGCTGAGTGGACTGACACCCAGTTACCAACAACTCCAATCCAACCCGAGCTTTGGACCATGTACTTCGATGGGTCACTCATGAAAACAGGAGCAGGCACTGGCTTGCTCTTCGTTTCACCCCTCGGAAAGCATCTTCGCTACGTCATACGCCTCCATTTTCCAGCATCAAACAACGTGGCCGAGTATGAGGCTCTGGTCAACGGGCTGCGCATCGCCGTCGAGCTAGGGGTCCGGCGCCTCGACGCTCGTAGCGACTCGCAGCTTGTCATCGACCAAGTCATGAAGAACTCCCACTGTCGCGACCAGAGGATGGAAGCCTACTGCGACGAAGTCCGGCGCCTGGAAGACAAGTTCTACGGGCTGGAGCTCAACCACATCGCCCGACGGTACAACGAGACTGCGGATGAGCTAGCGAAGATAGCCTCGGGGCAGACGACGGTTCCCCCGGACGTCTTCTCCAGAGACCTACATCAACCATCCGTCAAGATCGACGACACGCTCGAGCCCGAGGAAGCCTCGGCCTAGCCCGAGGTACCCTCGGCTGAGCCCGAGGAGGCCTCGGCCGAGCCCAAGGTACCCTCGCCCATCGAGGAGGAGGCCTTCCCCATCGAGGGGGAACAGAATGGGGTCACACCAGATTCGAACTGGCAGACCCCGTACCTGGAATATGTCCTCCGAGGAGAGCTTCCCCTCGACAAGGCCAAAGCTCGGTGACTGGCTCGGCGCGCCAAGTCGTTCGTCTTGCTGGGTGATGAAAAGGAGCTCCATCACCGCAGCCCCTCGGGCATCCTCCAACGATGCATATCCATCGCCCAAGGACAAGAGCTGTTGCAAGAAATACACTCGGGGGCTTGCGGCCACCATGCAGCACCTCGAGCCCTCGTGGGGAATGCCTTCCGACAAGGTTTCTATTGGCCAACCGCGGTGGCCGACGCCACTAGGATTGTTCGCTCCTGCCGAGGGTGTCAATTCTACGCAAAGCAGACACGCCTGCCCGCTCAGGCCCTGCAGACGATACCCATCACCTGGTCGTTTGCTGTGTGGGGTCTAGACCTCGTCGGTCCCTTGCAGAAGGCACCCGGGTGCTTCTCGCACTTGCTGGTTGCCATCGGAAAATTCTCCAAGTGGATCGAGGTCCAACCCTTGACCAGCATCAGGTCCGAGCAGGCGGTGGCATTCTTCACCAACATCATCCATCGATTCGGGGTCCCAAACTCCATCATCACTGACAATGGCACGCAGTTCACTGGAAAAAAGTTCCTGGACTTCTGCGACGACCGCCACATCCGTGTGGACTAGGCCGCCGTAGCTCACCCCATGACGAATGGGCAGGTGGAGCGTGCCAACGGTATGATTTTGCAGGGACTCAAACCGAGGATCTACAACAACCTCAACAAGTTCGGCAAGCGGTGGATGAAAGAGCTACCCTCGGTAGTCTGGAGTTTGAGGACGACGCCGAGCCGAGCCACGGGTTTCTCGCCGTTTTTTCTAGTCTATGGTGCCGAGGCTATCCTCCCCACAGACTTAGAATATGGCTCCCCGAGGAACAGGGCGTACGACGACTGAAGCAACCAGACCAGCCGAGAGGACTCGCTGGACCAGCTCGAAGAGGCTTGAGATGTTGCCTTACTACATTTGGCACGGTACCAGCAGTCTCTGCGACGCTACCACACCCGAAGCATTCGGCCCCGAGGCTTCCAAGTGGGAGACTTGGTGCTTCGTCGGCGACAGGACGCCCGAGGGCGCCACAAGCTCACTCCTCCCTGGGAAGGGCCCTTCATCATCGCTAAGATTTTGAAGCCCGGAACCTACAAGCTGGCCAATGACCAAGGCGAGGTCTACAGCAACGCTTGGAACATCCAACAACTACGTCGCTTCTACCCTTAAGATGTTTTAAGTCGTTCATGTACCCTGTTTTCTTTACATACATGAAGTCTAACCGTCAAGGAAGGGTCGGCCTTGCCTCAGCAAAGCCCGACCCTCCCTCGGGGGCTAGAAGGGGGAACCCCCTGTGCGTCAAAATTTTCTTTGGGAAAAATTTTTCTACCAAAACGACCTTTTGTGCTTTCGACTTCTGTATCGATAGCGGGATCCTAAAAACGACAAGAGTACATGTAAGCGGCAAGGCCGACCGAGCCGAGGGACTCCTACGCCTCCGGGATACGGATACCCCACTCATCACCTTCCGCGAAAAGTAACTCTCGCCCGGACAAGTGGTTCTGCTACCAACGAACAAGTCATGGCGCACGAAACAAGAGGAGAGAAAACACAGCTTTATGATACGACGATGAAAGTGTTTAGGTCTTGGCGGCCGCAAAGAACACACACATGCTACAAATAGACTGCTCCAGCAGGATCAGGCATCGGCAGGGGAAGCAGCTACGCTCTCGGCGCCGTTTCCGCCTTCGGTGAGGTCTGGCCCAGTCTCAGACGAACGACACGGGCAGAAGGATCTCCACCTCGAAGGAGGAGGCCAGCACCGCGCTCGGGTCCTCGGCGGCCACGTTAAGCCTCTGAACCTCGGCTAAGGCAGCCTCGTCTTCGTCGGGTAGACAGTACCCCTCGCTGACCCGCTCCAAGTCCACGTCGTAGTGGGAAGCGAGCACGACGAAGGCCCACCTAACATCGTGGTGCACCACCCCGCGGAGTCTGCTACGCACATGGCCGCCCAAGGCCCGCAGATGACTCTGGGGGGAGCTACCCGAGGGGACGTCGTCAAGGTCAAAGGCTCGACAAAAGCCCGAGATAGCCTCGGACATAGCCACACGGTCGGCCTCATTCTGCTCAGCCGCCCGGGCGTGCGCCTTGACGGACTCATTAAGAGTCGTCTCGAGCTCTACAGATAGCTGATCAAAATTCTTCAGACATGAGTTGAAGAATGAAGTTGAGTTGAAGTTGCAAAGCAGGCGAAACATACCTTCAGCCCGGGCACGCTCCTGCGAGGCCATGGCTTGGGCAGACTGGGCAGATCCGACGGCCACAACCAGGTCCACCGCAAGGGCCCCGGCCCGAGCAGACACCTCGGCCAGCTGACCCTCAAGGGCCTCAGCCCGGCCCACGGCCTCGGCAGCCTGGCTCCGAGATTGGTCCCGCTCGTCGATGGCCTGGCCAAGCTCCAGCTGCCGCTGCTGTGCCTCCGTCCATGCCAACGCCGCCTCTGCCCGCGCCGCCGCTGCCTCCGCCTTCAGATCATCACAGAGCAGCCGAAGGTCCGCCAGCTCGGTGCTCTGTTGGGCAAGGCATTCATTAGCCTTGGCAAGCGCGGCCCTTTAGGACCACAGCGAACCCCGGATGCCGCTCTCACGGCGGATGAACAGCGACCTGGTGGTGCTTACATCCGCCAGTTCTTGAGCAAGGAAGACAAGGTATTACAAAGAATGCCCTGGCCACGCAAGGTATGCGCTTGAAATCCTTACCTGGAGGACCCTGAGAACGTCCCTGGAGAGGATCTCCATGGTCGACCGAAGCGACCCCATCGCCGCCTCGGCATACTCGCGGAGCTCATCCCGAGACTGCTCTTCCTGCTCATCGTTGAGGACGAGGAGGGGTTTCGAGGCGCCGTGGCTCTAGAACCGGAACACCTGCCCACACCACTCATTAGGGTTGCGCTGCGCGGGGATGAGGACGCCACCCCTGAGATGGGCCACGGTGTTGTGCGCTACTCCGCCAAGGCGTCGGGTTCCCCTGCAGTCAACACATCGGGCACCATCGCCATCGACGCGCTGGGTTTCCCCTCGGCTAAGGTGGTGGGTTTCCAGTCGCCGTCCTCGGCAACAACGTTAGCCCCCTTCTCAGGGCCAGGAACGGGGAGGTTGGGGACGACCGCGAGCGGCGACGCCCCAACCATCCCGACGTCGGGAGCGGTGAATGGCTCCGCGGGCGAATCAGCAACGACCGCGGCAGGAGAAAACGCCGGCACCGACGACATGTCAGGCGGGCTCGGGGCCACGTCCGCGTCAGCAGCCTCCCTCGGCACGACGACCGCCCCGACGGAGGGGTCGGCCTAGGAGGCTTGCCCCATGGCAGCTCGTGCCGCCTAGGCCCCCTGCTCGGGAGCATCCTGTGCGGAGGCCAGCCAACCGGCATGACACGCTGCGGCACCGGCTGCAGAAGCCGGCACCGTCTTAAGGGCCTTCGTGGGGGCCAGGCCGGTTAGGCCCTGCCTCCGCTTGCTGAAAGGAAGAGAGAAATCAAGTTCAAGACACGCGATGAAAGAAGCCAAAACAGAGGCGTTCTCAGGCACTTACCCGCTCCGGACCAAGGCCAATCATGCCTGCGGGGAGGCCCCTCGGGCCTCGGCCCCCACAAGCGCTGCCAAGGGTTGCCCGCTACCGACTTCGGCACCGCTCCCACCTCGGGCGCCCGAGGCGCCGAAGGAGCGGCCTGCCCAGGCGTCACTGCAGCGGCCGGAGGATCAACCTCCTACATAGCCGGCACGGGCGTTTGATCTTGGGGGACAGAGGGGTCAGGTGCCCCCTCGCCCTGCCTCCGCTCTTCGGGCTGGGACCCCGATGTCCCGGCCCCGGACACTGATGATACTAGCCCACTTGGAGGCTGGCACGGCAACCCCTGGCCCGGCCCCGGGTCCGGGCTGAGGCCAAGACGGGTCGCCATGTCGTCGTCCTCGTCATCATCATCGTCATCATCGTCGTCGGGCGTCTCCGGCGACGGCTCCCTCGGGAGCCCGTCCCTCTCTTGCCTTCGACGGCGCCTCTCCAAGGCGTCCCGAGCTCGCATCCGCTTGTGAGCCCGAGCCTTGTCCGCGTCTTTCTTCTCCTTCTTCTTCTCCATGGCGACCCTCCGCGCGGCTTGGTCCACCGCGTCCTTCGGGACTGGCGGCAGGGCGGGTTTATAAAAACTTAACTCTTGGGGAAGGGCAAAGATCCCAATAGTGGGAATCGAAGGCAACTCGGCGCAATACAGGAGAAGGATCGGATACTTACCAAGGAAACGTACCCATGGTCGGGACGCATCGCAGGCTGGGTAAGGGCGCCGGCATCCAGCCTCCCTACCGTACCCGCTACCCGCTTGCGGAGGTCGTCATCGGGGAGGGAGGCCGAGGACATCTGCGAGCCCTCCAGATCGACCCCCGATCTCATCTCCGAGAGCTGCAACCGCCGCTCCGCCAAAGGGAGCACCCTCTGGCGATGGATGGCGGCAACAACCCCCACAGCGGTAAGGCCCCCATCTCGTAACCTCTACAAAGCTTGCAGAATAGGCTGGAGCTTCTCCTGTCTCTCGCGCGTGGTGCCCCAGCGCCAGTTGCTGCCGGCGGCGATCACCACTCATTGAGAAAACGACGGAAGCCTTCCGTCGTCGTTCTGGAGATAAAACCATCGGCGCTGCCACCCCTTGTTCAAAGACACAAGGGTGGCAGGGATGTACTGCTTCGCGCGCCCCTACCTCAGCTGGAGGGTGCAGCCACCGGCCCGCACCGCCATATGGACCTTCTTCGCATCCGTCGTCAAGGCAAAGAGCTCCACGGAGAAGAGGTGGGTCCACAGATCCCAGTGAACTTCGATCCCCAGAAAACCCTAACAAACCGCCGCGAAGATGGCCGCTTGCGCAATGGAGTTGGGGTTGAGGTTGTGCAGCTCTACCCCGTAGTGGTGCTGGAGCGCCCGCATAAAGCGGCTCGCTGGCACTCCAAACCCCCGCTCATGGAAGGGGATGAAGCTAACCACGTACCCCGGCGGCGGGGAAGGGACGGCCTCGCTCGAGGCCATCCACTCCGGCTACACCCCACCAGAGAGGGGACAGAACAGACCATCGGCGACGAGGGCCTCCAGATCCTTCGCGACGATAGTGGAGGAGGGCCACGTGTCGCGCGGCGGGACAACGGTCACCCTATCAGCCATCACCGAACGGAGGTGGTGGAGGCGGAGGGGATGAGGTGCGTGATTTCCTTTTCCCTGGCTATTCTCTTAGGTTGCAAAAACCAGAGCAGAAGGCAGGCGCAAATGGTATAGTGATGAACCACTGCCGGCCCCCTTTCGAGTATATAAAGGCCCGGGCGAGAACCGTTCAAAACTTCGCCCGAACTCGCCGCAAAATTCAAAACTCGAAGGTAAAACGATCTTTTCGTTCCTCAAACGGCTCGCACACGCAATGGGTGCCACGCGAATCGCCTGTCCCGTCGCATTAACTCCCCAGCAGAGCAAGCGACACCTCTAGCAGGCGAGGCGGGCGACGTTTCGCCTCCACCATGATGACCGCGTCAGAAAAGGTGTGCCACCTTATTTAAATTTGTATCCTTCCCCTCCTCCTCCTCTCTCTCTCTCTTGCTACAGGGACCGGGAAAGGGGATGTTGTGGAAAGGATCCTTCTCAGCGAAGGAAGCGGGCCCCGAGCCCTCCTACTGATCAGGGGTTCGAAGGTTGGCCCCTCGGAAGGGTTTCGACAGCCACCCCAGAGCACTCGGGCTTCAAGCCCATTACTGATCAGGGGTTCGAAGGCTGGCCCCTCAGAAGGGTTTCACAGCCGCCCCAGAGCGCTCGGGCTCCGCGCCCATTACTGATCAGGGGTTCGAAGGCTGGCCCCTCGGAAGGGTTCGACAGTCGCCCCAGAGCACGCAGAGTGAGGGATGACTCTGGGTACGTCCGATACATGGCTGAGGCTCGGGCTATGCTCCCGAGGTACCCTAGGACATTTCTGAGACCGGCGGGAACGATTTGTAATGGAATCCCACCGGAGGGAGGCATCGAGCCCTCGGACCCTGTCGAAGGGGTCCAGGTCCGGCGAATCACCCGTAGGTACTTTTGGAGCACGCCTCTGGGCCACCAGCCGACCCCTAACGAACGGGGCATGGGCGTCCACTCGGATCACCCGTTAGCAGCTCACTGGAAACACCATGTTCGGCGCCCTCCAAGGGCAGCATGACGCTTTCCCCCCTCCTCCTTGCGAAAAGGCGACGCAGGGGCGTATGATAAAAGTCGGGAAAGTCCTTGATCATCCTCTCGCTCCGTGCAGAGGCTCGGGGGCTGCTCTCGCACCCGGCTACGGCCAAACTGTTGACAGCGTCAACCTACCAGCGTGATAACTCGGAACCTGACCATGCACCCGGGCTACGGCCAGGTTGCATGAGGGAATGATCAGACCGGCTGAGGCACCACGAAAAGCATTCAGACCTCGGAGGAGTCAAACCACTCCTCCGAGGCCTCGGGGGCTACACCCGGCGGGTGCGCTCGCGCGCACCCACCAGAACAAAGCAAAACCTAGAAAGGCCGGTCCCCTCATCGAAAATGCGGCAAAAGCCTCCAAGCGAGTACCAACACTCCCTTCAAGGCTCGGGGGCTACTGTCGGGTACCATAATTAGGGGTACCCCCAACACTCCTAATCACGGTTGGTAAACACCCTCTGACTAACTGACGGGCGCGGTTCAAGTCAAGGCTTCGTCTACCCAAGGGACGCGACCTCGCCCGAACCCAGCCTCGGGCTGGAGCAGTAGTCCCAGATGAGTTCACGCCTCGCCCGAGGGCCTCCTTAGGCAGCAGGCACCTCCTCGGCTCTCCCGAAGCCCGGCTCGGGCAGGCTTCGTTGTGAAGCAACCTTGGCCGGACCGCCTCACCAACCGACCGCTTCGCAGGCGCATTCAATGCAGGGACGCCTGACGCCGTATCCTGACACACACGCCTCAGTCGGCCAGGCCGAAGTGACCACAGTCACTTCACCCCTCTCTTTTACTGTCCGATATGATGGGAAAACAGCGCCGCCCGCCTCGCTCCGACTGCCGTGCCAACCACCCAGGCGAAGCTGACAACAAGTCACAATCAACCACCGAGTTCGGTCTCGGGCGCAACAGGAAGCTCCGCCTCGCCCGACCTCAAGCTCCGGCCTCGGGAGGAGGTCTCCGCCTCGCCCAACCCCTGGACTCGGCCTCGACCTCGGTCTTGGGAGGAATCGCGTCCTCGCTCGACCCCGGCCTCGGCCTTAAGAGAAGTCTTCGCCTCGCCCGACCTTGGGCTCGGACCGACCGTGCCAACAGGGGATACATCATTACCCTATCCCTAGCCAGCTCAGGCTACAAGGAACAAGACCGGCGTCCCATCTGGCTTACCCCGACGACGGGTAATGATGGTGCCCCGCGTGCAACCATGACGCTGGTGGCTCTCTGCCCCTTACGGCAGCAAGGAGACGTCAGCAGGATCCTTGCCTTACTGCCAGCTGTGCTCCTACAGGGCTCAGGCGCTTCTCCGACGGCCACGCTATCACGTGTACAGGGCTCAGGCTCTCCCTCGACAACCATGTTGGCATGTACACAGGGCTTAGGCATTTCTCTGCCGGACACGTTAGCGCATAGCTACACCTCCCATTGTACGACTGGACCCTCTCCTTGCGTCTATAAAAGGGAGGTCCAGGACCATCCTGGAGGGGGGTTCGCGCGGGGAAGGAGCAAACGAACATGCTCTCTCTCTCTCTCTCCCTCTCGCGACGTGCTTGTAACCCCTACTACGAGCAGCACCCCTGGTGCAGGATAATACAAGGCTTGCCCCACCTCTTGTGTTCCATCCCGCGCCAACTCATCTGGGCAGGGGCACGCAACGACAATCTCACTCGTCGGTCCAGGGACCCCCCGGGTCCGAAATGCCGACAAATGCCCACTCTGCCTTGGTCGTGGCCCTTGTCACTATCTAATTCATCGTGGTTGTCGCTTAGGACCACGAACGTGTCACAGCCCTCTCTTGGCTAGCAGATGCTATGGCCTCTCAAATGGCTGAGGGGGCATTTGGCAGAGCTCCCACAACTCTGCTCCAAGTGAGAATCACATATAGGAAGCCAAACGGCTAAAAACTGAGTTGCTCCATGGTGAGGGTGAAGTGAATCTAGTCTCCATTTTGTACTAGAGAATGGGAGCCAAAAAACCTTCTTCCCGTTGCTCCCAACCTGCTCCCCACACTCTAAACCCTCATGAATCACTTCACTCACAATTTGCCAAACGATTTTCGTCAAATAGATTCACTTCTACTTGAGAATCATTTGGAATCACTCTATTGGAGAATTAGCTCTCGAAGGTAGAGAATCATGGAGCGGAGCTCTGCCAAACGAGGCTTGAGGCTGAGCGTCTTCTCCTCGAAGATGGCTCCAGTATAACCCCCTCCCTCTAGGTTTAATGGCACCATCATCGCCACCCTTGTAATGCCCTGAATTTAGGAGTATAAATTTTTGTCTCCAATATTCACCAAATTCAGGCGTTACTCTCTCTTTCTCTTCATGTTTCGCTCATCCTTCCTATTTTCAAAGCAATATAGAGACTAGTGTCTGTATCGCGTGTAAACAAAACCTAAGTCGATATTGTTGTTGCATCATGCCGAAGCAAATTTATTTTGCCTGATGTTGTGCCTAATCGCGCGTTCGTTTCGTTTTGGTTTTTGATTCACGATTTAATCTCGATTAGAAGCAGACGAGAGCGAGCAGTGGGTAGTCGACTTGGCCCGCGGCCCAGCCTACGGCCCACCCCGACCCATCCCTGGGCGCGCGCATCCCAGCCCCTCCCAGGGGCGGGCCCATGTAGAAGCAAGGGTATTCAATTGAATACCCATTATTTTGTGGCAATAAAATTAAATTATATGTGTATATATTATATTTATACACTAAAATATTGTAAAAACATAAAATAACACTATTTTACAGCTATTTGTCCCAAACTTCGCTTTTTGCTGGTCTTTTTCATTTCCCTACTGTGCGACTAGAGATAACAATCGCGTCGTTAGGACACGAGTATATAGTTTACAAATCCATAACTACAAGACAAAATTAAATCCATACTCGTACCTATATACGTTTGCGGATATAGATCTGTACTAATGTCAGATACATATCGGGTAACGGGTATGGATACTGTATAGAAAATTTACCAATGGATGCCTTATTATATTCATACTCATACTCGTGGATAACAAATTATACCATATCCGTGTCTGATGGATAATTATTTGTTTTCCATAGATAACAGTTTTAGGTCGCCAAAAAAATTGTGCCCACTAAAATTTCGAATACCATCCTCGAAATACTAGGCCCGCCCCTGGCCCCTCCCCCTAGGCACGCCCCACCCCTCCCCTCATTCTTTCTTTCCCGCGCAGCAACCCCCCTTTCCCTCTCTTCCACTTCTCTTCACCTCTTCCCTTGCCCTAGGTTGGATCTCGGTGAGCGGTTGCCACCGATCGTCGAGCCCCGAGGTGAGCTTCCCATCTCCTTCTTCTCTCCCTCTTCTCCCTCCCCCTCTCCCTGCGCGTAGCCCCAGCGGCTCCTTCCCCCAGCGCGGCACGCACTCCCCGGTGCGGCCCCGGCACGTGTAGCCCTAACCCCATGCACGCAGCCCTAGCGCACGTAACGTTTAAATTCAGTTTTAAATTCACTTTAATTCATGTGTTGTGTCGCGCGCTTCATCGCGCAACGATTCATTTTAAATTCAGTTTAATTAGTGCGTTGCATCGTGTGACGTTTTGTTTAAAATTCACTTTAATTAGCGTATGTCGTCCAGTGACATTTCGTTTTAAATTCAGATTTAATTCGCGTGTAGCATCATACGCTTCATCGCGCAATGATTCATTTAATTTCAATTAAGTTTAAGTGTTGCGTCGCGTGCTTCGTCGCACGATGATTTGTTTTAATTTCAGTTTAGTTCATGTGTGCTGTTCTGCGCTTCGTCGCGCGATGATTCGTTCTAATTTTAGCTTAATTCGTGCGTGCTATCGCGCGCTTCGTCACACAACAACTCATCTTAATTTTAGTCTAGATCGCGTGTGTTGTCATGCGCTTCGTCGCGCGGCAATCCATTTTAATTTCAATTTAGATCGCATTGCGTCGCGCGCTTCGTCGAGCGACAATCCGTTTTAATTCCGTTTAAATTATGCGTTGTGTGGCGCGCTTCGCCGCGCGACAATCCTTTTATTTCCGTTCGAGTAGTGTGTTGTGTCGCGCGGCAATCTTTTAAATTTACCTAGTGTTGGGTATAATAATTAAGGTACATAGAGTAATTTTATTTTATGCATTGCGCGATTGTTGAATTCATATGATTATCTTTAGATAAATATTTTAATCCATAGTTGCTTAACGTAATTACCTTTCGACCGTAGCCTTGACCGTTGTAATTTCTTTCTCGCGTAGTCGTAGATGCAAGCCATGCGCCACGCGCCTGTCTAGTTATTATATCTTATTGTGTGGTGTATTGTTTCCTTCTATGTTAAGTTTGTGGAATGTATTGTTTGAACCCGTATAGATAACGATTCGTTGGCAGAGTTCGAAGGAGTTGCAGGCGAAGACCCTAAGCAGCAACTGGTTGGTGAAGGCAAGTGTCCTCTAATCTATTTGTTGGGGACTTGTTCTCAAATGCTTCGGATTAAGAACAAGGCAACATAAAAAGTGTTAAATGATAAAGTCTTTCGTCCTCTGAAACATTATTTCCCTTCGGGATATAATGTATTTCGGACGAAGACCATAAACAACATACCTTTGTAGGCACAATAAATAATGATGAAGAACTTGTACGCAACATAAGAAGTAATATAAACATTTAAATATTATCACAACATCATTTCTATTTTATTATCATAGAAAAATAGAAATGATTTCAGTTTACAAGTGTACCTTCGGATTGCAGGAAGGCAAAAGCACAAGGATGACGCAAAAGTAAATGCCAAGTCAGCGTGAACAGTACGGGAGTATTGTTCATCTATTTATAGGCGTGGGACGCAGCCCATGTAAAATTACATCCATGCCCATTACACTTGCTAATGACTTATGGGAATCATTAAGGCCTAAGTAGTCTTTTCATCTTTAGGTCGGTTCCCCTTTCTGCTATCGCGACGAAGCTTTCCTGCGCATAGCTTCGGCTGTGCGCCATCCTTCGTACAGCTTGGTAATCAGCCCGTCCATCATCTCAATCACCTTTCGTCTGGCTTAGGCTTCGTCCTGACCGTACTCCATGCTCATAATCTGAGTCCGAAGATACCTGTTCATATAATTCACTTGGAAAACATTGTCAAATCTTGTTTTTGAGGACCTTCGGAGGACGAAGGCCCCCAACAGTAGCCCCTCGCAATATTAATTTGTTAGTGATAAATTCAGATTGCGATATGGACGAAGGCCTTAAGCCGAAGGTCCGAAAAAACACCTTCCCTTTGCTAGAATAGCAACATTCACTGACAAGCGGGGTCTTTCAATTTTCAACGCGCTGAGTATATAAATAAGATCATACCGCAAACTCATTTGGTACGCTCTCTTGCCATCTGCTCCCGCTCACTCAGTTTTTAGCTCTTGCGCATTAAGATTTGCTGAGCTTTTAGTTTTGAAGCTTCGGCCTTGAAAACAGTTTTTTAGTGTTTCCGAAGATGTCTGAAGATAAGAAGGCTGCTGCTGAGATGAAGCTGAGTCTCGACGAAGAGAAGAACTTGGGGTTTCTTATAGCGATGTCGAAGACCAATACGGAAAAAATCACCAAGGAGATTCTGGAAGGTTTGTCTGAAGATACTGGTGACAGCGACAGCTATGATGTGGACAGCGGTGGTGAAGACTCCGAAGATCGCCCCTGGCGACCAAGCCATTCAGTTTTTGGTAAGTCAGGTATCAAAGAAAATCATCTTGTCAACATGAGGGGAAGATACTTCCGGGATTTATCCATTGTGAGGGTCGACGAAGGAGAGAAAACTTGCCCGACCCCTGAGGAAAATGAAGTCGTAGTGTTCCGAAGCTTTTTGAAAGCTGGACTACGATTTCCCCTGAGCAGCTTTGTCGTAGAAGTGCTGAAAATGTTTGAAATCTATCTTCATCAACTTACCCCCGAAGCAATTATAAGGCTGAATATCTTCGTGTGGGCCGTAAGAAGCCAAGGTCTGGAACCTGATGCGAAAAGCTTCTGCAACATACACGAGTTATCATACGAGACAAAACCCTGGGGTAAGGAACAGTATCACAATAATTTTGGCTGCTACAGTTTCGTTTCTCGGTCTGGGTCAAGCTGTCCCGTGCCAACATTTCGGAAGAGATGGCCCGGCGATTGGATGACAGAATGGTTCTATGTGAAAAATGACCTGAAAGCACGAGAAGATATTAAAGGTATAATTATGCGCCCTATTTGGCAAAGTTTCGGCCTGCGAAAGCCGAAGGTTGAGATGAATGAAGCTGCCGAAGAATGCCAGAGAGCCTTCGGAGTTATTTGTTCTTTTATTGGAACGAGAGATTTGGTACAAGAACATATTGCCTTCAGAGTATGGCCGCTCGCGGAGAAATGGGAGATGCCGCAAGAAACCATGAAGGAGGCCGACGAAGGTGGACTTATCAGGCTGAAGTATACTTTCAAGTTCGGAGATAAATTCGTTGAGCCAGACGATGACTGGTTAAAGAGTATTGAAAATTTAAGTGATGAACTGCTTAGGGCTTATTCGAAGGCCGAAGATACTGCACTGTCAGCAGCCTTCGGAGGCCGAAAAAAGAAAAGGCTGAACCGGGTGTTTGATGCAATCGGGTTCGTCTACCCTGACTATCGTTATCCCCTTCGAGGGCAGAAAAGAAAAAACACAACCTCTGCGAAAGAAGAAGCTGCAACTGCTCCTAGCAAACCAGAACCAAAAAGAAAGAGGATAAAGGTCCTCACACATCGGCCGCGCTATATTGAACCAGCTTCGGTGCCTGAGTTCACCGGAGAAACCTCTTCGGCCACCGAAGCTGAAAAGCCAACCAAGCCAACCTTGCTGCCAGAAGTCGCAGGAATGGCCGAAGCGCCAACAAAGATGGAACCGGAAGAACCGAAGATTTTGTTACCAGAAACCAAAGAGATGGCCGAAGCGCCATCCACAGAAAAAATGGAAGAAGTGAAAAAACCAATTGAGGAAAAACGTCAGAAGTTTTGAGTCCTGCATCAAATGTTGAGACAGTAAAAAATCAAAAGGTGTCAGCAGTGACTCCGAAAAGAAAGAGAATGGCTAATGTGCTAGATGTTCTGGAAACAATTAAATCCTCAAGCACAACTCCGAGGAAGACTGTTGAAGCCTCCGAAGCGAAAACTGAGATTTTTTATACTAAAGCTCTAGAGCAAGAAACTGAAGCTGAAGCTGGGCCTTCGGAGCCCACGAAGGTAAAATCCTTGGAACCCGAAGAAGAAAAAATGACAGAGCCAATTCTTGTTGAAGAAATCAGTGCTGTTGCCCCCGAAGCATCCCCTAAAGTCCTTGATTATATTGTTCGACATGCTTCGGGGAAAAAGTTATCAGAAGAAGAAATTTTTGAAGCTAATCATTATGCCAAAGAATTGAAATATCCGAAGGGGGCACTAGTGTTCAATGGTACAAATGAAGAAGATTTCCTATACTGCCTCCCGGATAACAAAGAACTACTTGTCTGCCGGGAAATGGCCCGAAGCATGGGGTTTCCGAAGCTGGAGGCTGGCCTCTGCGCGATGACAAAGGACGATCTTGCGGACAGCCTTGCGTATAATAGCCTGAAGGTACGAGATCCGCGCATTTGGAAACTTTATGATTTGAAATCTATTGTTTTATTCTTATACTAACTTTTTACATATAGGGTTTAATACTAAGCAACGCGCTGAGAGCGCAAAAGAATGCCGAAGATGAGAGCTATGAAATTGCATTCAACAACCTTCGAACAGAGGTTATCAAACTAAGGAACGAAGCCCTGGAAAAGGACAAAATTCTAGTTACATTGGTGGATAAAATAAAGGAGAACGAAGCTGCGTCTAAAGCACAAGTTGCAGCTCAAAAGCACGAGATTGACGATCTTCGGAAGCAATTGGCCCGGGCTAAAGAAGAACGCATACTTGAAGAAACGAAGCGAGAACTTAGCGACCAATGGGCAAATCATTTAGAAGGAACTGTCGAAGAGCTTCGTTCATCCAAGAAAAGATGCTATGACAAATCTATAGAATGTGTTAAGAAAATGAAAAATAGCTTCGCCAGCGTTGGCGCATTTTTGAGTGAAGAAAACTTTACGAGAGGCAACCCCGAAGGCCCCATTGAATGGATTAGCCACGAAGCTGAGGCTTTCGAAGAAATTTTAAATAGCCGTGGAGATATATGTGCTTTTTCGGGTGCCAGGGGAATTGCCGCCATTTTGGAGAATAAGGGCTGTGAGCATGTAAAGATTCTAGCGCAATCCGAGGCTGCCTTGTCCTTCGGAGATGCAAGAGATCCTTCGGCCGAAGCTAGCATGGTTGGT
Organism: Zea luxurians; assembly: GCA_029449295.1. Taxonomy (NCBI): domain Eukaryota; kingdom Viridiplantae; phylum Streptophyta; class Magnoliopsida; order Poales; family Poaceae; genus Zea; species Zea luxurians. The sequence goes on from JAOPSE010000002.1 coordinate 168,049,419, forward strand.
GGAAAATTTTTCACCGATGTCTGGGATAATGGTGGCCGAGAAATGGCCCGAGAGATTATTCAGAGAAGCGAGAAGGGCATTCACGACGCTAGAGAAGTAGCTAAGGCCGCTGACAAAAGCTCAGAGCCCGAAGGGCAAATAGGTATTAACTAGCGGTTTCTATTATGTTGTAATTTTTAATTTTAAACTTCGTTCGCAAATTGTAATAGAAATGTAGCTGTATTCTGTCCTCCCTCAGATCCTACTAAAGCGTCTCCGGGCCCTCCCCCGAAAGATGACGACGAAATTAAAAAGATGGCTGAAGCTATCATGGATCAAGTTGTCCATCAACTTTTGAACGAAGCTGCTGAAGTAGTACTTAGGGAAGACTAGGTGTTATTGTAAAAATATTTGAAATATAATATGTGTGGTATCTTGTAACCCTGAATGTAATATATTTGCTTTTAATAATTCGATTCTTTACGATGCATGAAACTTTACATACGTACCGTTTTTGAGCCTTCGGCGAAAAAACACCTTCCCTTCTTTTCATGCTTCGTGAAGATAGAAAAACTTTTATGCATCACAACAATGTCCATAGTGCTCTGATGAAGAATATCCAAGCTTCGTGAAAACATTCTCCGAAGCTATATTCCGAAGATCAATACTGTATCCCCTTGCGACTTAGCACGATTTTCACTTTCTCAAAGCATTGTTCCGAAGGTCGATACTGTGTCCCCCTCTTTTGCCGTATGCAACATGATGTATGATGCTTATGCTATGCAAAATAATGTGATGATGTTATGTTATGTAGATGACATTTGTTCGAAGATACACACGCATCCTCGTAAAACACACAATCTTTTTGTATCAGCGCTGACTTTTCGCTATAAGCCTCCCTTAGGAGCTTCTTCGCCTTTTACTTTCGGTGGAATCAGCGTTGACTTTTCGCTGTAAGCTCTGCATTCCCTTAGGAACATCTTTGGAGCTTCTTCGCCTTTTACTTTCGGCGGAATCAGTGTTGACTTTTCGCTGTATGCTCTGCATTCCCTTTGGAACGACTTTGGAGCAGAAAACTTACACTGCGCTCCCTTCGGAACGGCTTTTGGTGACTTCGGCAAACTTACTCTGCGTTCCTTAGAACGACTTTTTGTTGCTTCGAAAATTTTTTGATAATTTGAAGGTCCTCTTTGTTATCGCAAATCTTTAAACTTCAACAACTTAAGCCTGTGAAGAAAATATGTTTTCCTTGTGGGAATCAACGAAATTATTTACATGAAACCTAAACAATGTCCTTTGTTATACGGAAAATAAAACTGAATGAAAAAGGTTACTATTAAGATAGGATATTTGTCAATAGATGTGCTTTGACTCTAGCACAGTGCTGTTGACTGTGCGAGCTTCGGACTGTTCTCTGAAGTCCCTTTGGTGTGGAGCATATTGACTCCCTTCTGGCTGCTGGCCTTGTTGCAGCGGTGGTGGAGGCGGAAGCTGTTGCCAGGAAGCTTGAGGTTGACTTGCCGAAGCAACAGAAACTGCAGGGTGATTGCCTACATACTCTGGGATGTAAGGCGAATGATACGAAGCAGTATGCATGACCTGCTTCGGCTGAGCCTGTTGTGCTGCAGCTTCGGCTATTTCCTTTTGCTTCTGGATGGTAACATGGCACATCCTGGTGGTATGGCCTTTGTTCTCACCACAAAACAAGCAAAAAATTCTTCTTGGCTGATTGCCAAATCTTCCACCGAAGCCCCTGGCACCTCTGCCTCTCGGAGCTGGTGGTCGGAAGGAGCCTTGCTGTTGCCCCGAGGTCTGTGAAGAACACTGTGGCCTTTGCTGTTGGCTCCCTGTATCATCATTTTGGGTAGAGTTATGAATTGATCTAACGTGCCTCGGATAGAACCTCCCTCCGAAGCCCCTGGTCATTTCAGAAAACCTGAAAGCCTCCTCCCTTCTTTGGCGAAAATCATTATCGGCCCAAATGTACTCATCCATCTTCTGGAGCAGCTTCTCCAAAGTTTGAGGAGGCTTCCTAGCAAAGTACTGAGCTGACGGTCCTGGCCGAAGCCCCTTGATCATGGCCTCAATGACAATTTCGTTGGGCACTGTTGGTGCCTGTGCTCTCAAACGCAAGAACCTCCGGACGTACGCCTAAAGGTACTCTTCGTGATCCTGGGTGCACTGGAATAGAGCTTGAGCCGTGACCGGCTTCGTCTGGAACCCTTGGAAACTAGTTAACAACAAATCCTTCAGCTTTTGCCACGAAGTGATCGTTCCTGGTCGAAGGGAGGAGTACCAGGTTTGAGCAACACTCCTGACAGCCATAACAAAAGATTTGGCCATGACCGCAGCATTGCCACCATACGAAGATACTGTTGCTTCGTAGCTCATCAAAAACTGCTTCGGGTCTGAATGGCCATCAAATATGGGAAGCTGAGGCGGCTTGTAGGACGGAGGCCAAGGTGTAGCCTGCAGCTCAGCGGACAGAGGAGAAGCATCATCAAAAACAAAATTCCCATGATGGAAATTGTCATACCAGTCATCTTCATTGAGGAAACCCTCCTGATGAAGGTCTTGGTGCTGAGGCCTTCGGTGTTGCTCATCCTGAGTAAGATGACGAACCTCCTCAGAGGCTTCGTCTATCTGCCTTTGCAGTTTAGCTAGCCTGGCCATCTTTTCCTTCTTCCTTTGCACCTGTTGATGAAGCATCTCCATGTTTCTGATCTCCTGGTCTAGCTCATCCTCTTGTGGTGTCGGGCTGACGGCCTTCCTCTTCTGGCTTCGGGCCTCCCGAAGAGAGAGAGTCTCCTGATTGGGGTCCAGTGGTTGCAGAGGTGCAGCCCCAGTTGCTGAAGCTTTCTTCGGCGCCATAGCGAAGGTTTATGATCGCCGAAGGTGTTCAAAAACTCGAAGAGTGGAAGTGGGTTCACCGGAGGTGGGCGCCAATGTTGGGGACTTGTTCTCAAATGCTTCGGATTAAGAACAAGGCAACATAAAAAGTGTTAAATGATAATGTCCTTCGTCCTCTGAAACATTATTTCCCTTCGGGATATAATGTATTTCGGACGAAGACCATAAACAACATACCTTTGTAGGCACAATAAATAATGATGAAGAACTTGTACGCAACATAAGAAGTAATATAAACATTTAAATATTATCACAACATCATTTCTATTTTATTATCATAGAAAAATAGAAATGATTTCAGTTTACAAGTGTACCTTCGGATTGCAGGAAGGCAAAAGCACAAGGATGACGCAAAAGTACATGCCAAGTCAGCGTGAACAGTACGGGAGTACTGTTCATCTATTTATAGGCGTGGGACGCAGCCCATGTAAAATTACATCCATGCCCATTACACTTGCTAATGACTTATGGGAATCATTAAGGCCTAAGTAGTCTTTTCATCTTTAGGTCGGTTCCCCTTTCTGCTATCGCGACGAAGCTTTCCTGCGCATAGCTTCGGCTGTGCGCCATCCTTCGTACAGCTTGGTAATCAGCCCGTCCATCATCTCAATCACCTTTCGTCTGGCTTAGGCTTCGTCCTGACCGTACTCCATGCTCATAATCTAAGTCCGAAGATACCTGTTCATATAATTCACTTGGAAAACATTATCAAATCTTGTTTTTGAGGACCTTCGGAGGACGAAGGCCCCCAACACTATTTATGTCCCACTCATTTTATAATTCACTCCCTGCATTTACATAATTTATACCTAAGGATTGACTAGCTTTGGTTATCCTGTACTTGTTCACCTATTTGGGTTGGATCATTTTTTGCTTATCTCTATGCTAGCGCTTTATTCTAATCAATGAACATGAAGAGATTATTTATGATACGATGTCAATGAACATGAAGAGATTATTTATGATACGATGATTACCTTTTGATTATGATGATGACATTATGACATTTAAGGGGACTCGAGTGGTTTCTCGAGTGCCTCTCTGTAAGGACTGGTTCGTTGGATGACCACCCGGGAAAATAGTACAGCCATGAGGCTGGTATAGGACGACCTTAGCCAAATAATTTGAGGAACTAAGGTGTAGTTTGCTTCGCCGTCGTGTTGTCAATGGGGCTCGGTATATGCGGCTCGCTTTGCTGAGGGTGGTTTGCCCTTTGGGGAGGAGTGCGGTACATTTAGGAAACCTAACGGGTGGCTACAGCCTCAGGGAATCTTTGTAAATGCTACATAGTGAAACCTTGCCTATTCACCTTGATAGTGTTTAAGGGTTTGATCGGCCCGAGGCAAAAAGGAATCACGGCTCGTGGGTAAAGTATGCAACCTCTGCAGAGTGCTATGAAACTGATATATCAGTCGTGCTCACGGTTATGAGCGGCCTTGGGAGCTCCATTGATTAGAGACACATTGGTTCGAGATACTATGGTTACAAATGATGATGATGAGGATAATGATGGTTTTGATGATTATGATTATGATTATGGTTTCTGGTATTCTTTCCGTTTGGAAGGAGTACTTTTGAACTAATAACTTAGGTTTAATGCTAAAACCTAGCTCTCTGCTAGTAATAATTACCTGACCAGCTAAAAGCAACTGCTTAATCTTTACCCCACATAAAGCTAGTCCACTACAGCCAAACGGGGCAACTGCTAAGGATGTTGGTGTGTACTCACCCTTGCTCTACACACCAACCCCCCAGGTTGTCCACATTGAATCACTGCTCAGAAGAAGATGAAGTCGTGGTGGAGGACTTCCAAGAGTTCCAAGAGTATGATGAGTTTTAGGCGTGGGTTAGCGGCAAACCCCCAGTCGGCTGCCTGTGAAGGCCGTGTTTATCTATGTTTCGTTTTTGCACTTTGATTTATGTTAATGACTATGTGGATGTATAGGGCATCATGATGTAATCAGACTATTATCTCTTTTATGTTATTATTTGAGCAATGTGCGATGATGTCCGGTTATGTAAATTGATGTGTACGTGAATTGCTAATCCTAGCACGTACATAGTTCACATTCGGTTTGCCTTCTAAAATCGGGTGTGACAACCCTCCACACTTAGATGACTAATGTCCAGAACATTTGGTTGCTTGTTTCTATCATCCTTGACCCAATGTCCACCCACTATGCCAACTGGCATGACCAGTGCTCCTCACGCTCCAACATTACGCCCTCGATGACCACGTCCTCGTCGATGTAGTTTCCCTGTTGTTTCCATCCTGGCACCAGATGGATAGCATGGTCCTCTCATGGATCAACGACACGCTCACTGTCTTCAGGACATTATCCGTGAGCGGGTGCATCGCTCGTTAGGCCTAGGTTGCCATCGAGGCTTAGTTCCTCGGCAGCTAGGAGGCCCATGCCCTCCACCTCGATGCCTCTTTCTGCATGTTCTCTCAAGGGATCTCTCTATCAATGAGTACTATCGTCGGAAGGGCATCACAGACTCCCTCCACGTCCTCGGTGAGCCCATCCCCGACCGCACCCTCGTCTTCAACCTCCTGCATGGTCTTAGTTGGCATTATGACCACCTAAAGGCCCTCGTCAAGTGGTCTGTGTCGTTTCCCTCCTTCCACAACATTTGTAACAAGCTACTTCTCAAGGATCTCACCATGGACGTCGAGTCCCTCGCATCCACCACGACACTCTACAACGTGTCCCATGCCGTCCAGCCCCCTCACCCTCCGACGATGCGGTTGGTGGTTTCATGCCCTCCTACCGCCGCCATCGCCCCTAGAGCTCCTCGTTAGGCTCCCATCTCTGATGGTGGTTGCGCGGCCTCGCAAGGGGGGCATGGGTGTGGTAATATTTTTAGAACCCCTGGATCAGGACCATCTCTATGTGGTTAGACCCAACCATGGGTGCTTCTTTGCCCCCAGCCGGCTCTATTGACTACACCCTCCTACGGTGTGCCACTGCCTTCGGCACTCCCTCTACCACACATGTCGTCGGCTTCGCCTCTCCTCCTCTCCTGGGGACCCTTGCCTCGACCCCTTGGTCCCTTTTCGTTGGGGGTTGGTCCAGGCTTCACTCGCCACCTTGTTTAGCACCATGGTGTTAACTCTGCCTCCACCTCTCTAGATTAGGTGATCGACTCTGGTACCTCCTACCACACCACTCATGTTGCTGGCATGTTATCTCACTCTCAGTCTCACCTCCTCATCCCTTCCTTCATCCTCTATTATTGTGGGGAATGATTCGACCCTCCTAGACACCTTAGTAGGTGCCTTTGGTCTCCCGAGACCATTCTATCTCAAAGATGTTCTTGTTGCTCCCCATATAATTCAGAATCTTCTTTCTGTTCATTGTTTTACCACCGACAACTCTTGTTTCATTGAGTTCTTGAAAATCGCCTAAAGGGGGTGAATAGAAAAAACCTAAAATTTAGCACTTAAAACAAAAACTTTGATTCTAGTTAGGCGTTAAAACGAGAAGTAATAGAATCGAAGTAAGGGAGAGGAGTTCTTTTTGCACATGTTGCACTTATAAATGTGGAATTATCTTTGATTGTAACCCTAAATGATATTGGATAAAGTTCGAGCAAGAGAACATAGAGAGGGAGAGGGAAGAAACAAATCGCAAACAAGCAAACACAAAGAACACAATGATTTGTTTACCGGAGTTCGGTTTCCAAACGAAACCTATGTCTCCATTTAGGTGTCCCTAAGGATCGAGTCTCTTTCAACCCTCTCAAGCGATTCTAAAGATCGAGATTGAGTCCTCTCTCTCTTCTAAATCTAGAGACCTAAGTCTCCACGAGGCACATCACACACTGAAGCCTCTCGCTAGCCTTTACAATGGATGTGAATCAAAAACTCAATCACAAGAGCACAAGGAAGCAACACACTCTTCTATGTCTCTCATACAAAGCACTATCACTTTTATCTAGCTCAATTCACTTGGATGTGGCACTTGGGAGGCTTTTGGACAATTGGAAATGTTGCTCTAGTGAATGCACTTGAATGCTCAACTCTTTTGTATTTAATGAGCTGGTTGGGGTGTATTTATAGCCCCCAATCACTCAAATAGCCGTGGGACTTGAATGTTGAAAATTGTACTTTCTACATGTGCATCGGACCTTGCACAATAACGATTCACTACGCCATCGGACCTTGTCAGATTGCCGTTGCAAACTGAAAGTTGCCTAGAGGGGAGGGTGAATAGGGCGAATCTGAAATTTACAAAGTTTAAGCACAACTACAAGCCGAGGTTAGCGTTAGAATTAAAATCAAGTCCAAGAGAGAGGGCGAAAACAAATCACAAGCAAATAAAGAGTGTGACACGGTGATTTGTTTTACCGAGGTTCGGTTCTTGCAAACCTACTCCCCGTTGAGGTGGTCACAAAGACCGGGTCTCTTTCAACCCTTTCCCTCTCTCAAACGATCACTTAGACCGAGTGAGCTTCTCTTCTCAATCAAACGGGACACTAAGTCCCCGCAAGGATCACCACACAATTGGTATATCTTGCCTCGGTTACAATTGAGTTGATCACAAGAAAGAATGAAGAAGAAAAGAAGCAATCCAAGCGCAAGAGCTCAAATGAACACAAGTCACTCTCTCACTAGCCACTATTTGATTTGGAGTGATCTTTGGGCTTGGGAGAGGATTTGATCTCTTTGGTGTGTCTTGTATTGAACGCTATAGCTCTTGTAAGGTGTAGGAAATCAGCAAACTTGGATGCAATGAATGGTGGGGTGGTTGGGGGTATTTATAGCCCCAACCACCAAACTAGCCGTTTGGTGGAGGCTGCTGTCGAATGGCGCACCGGACATTCCGGTGCGCCAGCCACGTCAATCGACCGTTAGGGTTCGACCGTTGGAGCTTCTGTCTTCTGGGTCACTGGACAGTCACTGTACACTGTCCGGTGCGCCTTTTGGCGCTGTTCTGACACTGGCGCGCACTGTAGCGCATTGAATGCGTTCTGCAGACGACCGTTGGCACGAAGTAGCCGTTGCTCCGCCGGCACACCGGACAGTCCGGTGTTACACCGGACAGTCCGGTGAATTATAGCGGAGCGGCCTCCAGAATTCCTGAGACTGGCAAGTTTGGAGTTGGATTCCCTGGTGCACCGGACACTGTCCGGTGGCATACCGGACAGTCCAGTGCGCCAGACCAGGGCTGCCTTCGGTTCAACTTTGCTCCCTTTGTTTGAACCCTTTCTTTTGACTTGTATTGGTTTGTTGTGAACCTTTGGCACCTTAGAACATATTTTTAGAGCAAACTAGTTAGTCCAATAATTTGTGTTGGGAAATTCAACCACCAAAATTTTTATTGGAAAAGGTTTGACCCTATTTCCCTTTCAATCTCCCCCTTTTTGGTGATTGATGCCAACACAAACCAAAGCAAATATAAAAGTGCAGAATTGAACTAGTTTGCATAATGTAAGTGCAAAGGTTGCTTGGAGTTGAAACCAATATACTTATCTCAATAGCTGTGCTTGGATGGTTTTCTTCTATATTAAAATTTTGGACCACATTTGCACCACGGGTTTTGTTTTTGCAAGTTCTTTGTAAAAATCATTTCAAAAACCTTTTGCGAATAGTCAAAGGTACATGAATAAGATTGAAGAAAGCATTTTTAAGATTTGAAATTTTCTCCCCCTGTCTCAAATGCTTTTCCTTTGACTAAAACAAAACTCCCCCTAAATAAAATTCTCCTCTTAGTGTTCAAGAGGGTTTTGCAATTTTTGAAGATACTACTTTCTCCCCCTTTTGAACACAATAAGATCTCAAATTGAAAAACTTCATTTTTAAATTTGGTGGTGGTGCGGTCCTTTTGCTTTGAGCTCATACTTTCTCCCCCTTTGGCATGAATCGCCAAAAACGGATACTTATGAGTGAGATATAAGCCCTTTTTCCAAACTTTCTCCCTCTTTGGCATACACAAAAATATGAGTGAAGATTATACCAAAGTGGAGAACGAAGCGGAGTACAGGCAAACACAATTGGAGTTGAGTGGAAGCGCCTTCATTGCCGACTACTCCATTTCCCTTTCAATACCTATGACTAAGCATAAGATGATACTTGAAAACACATTAGTCATAGACATAAAAAGAGATATGATCAGAGGTACATAAATGAGCTATGTGTGCAAGAAATCAATCAAAATTCCTAGAATCAAGAATATTTAGCTCATTCCTAAGTTTGGTAAAGGATTGCTCATCTAAAGGCTTGGTAAAGATATCGGCCAATTGATCTTTGGTGTTTATATAGGCTATCTCGATATCCCCCTTTTGTTGGTGATCTCTCAGAAAGTGATACCGAATGGCTATGTGCTTAGTGCGGCTGTGTTCAACGGGATTATCCACCATGCGGATTGCACTCTCATTGTCACATAGGAGAGGGACTTTGCTAAACTTGTAGCCATAGTTCCTAAGGGTTTGCCTCATCCAAAGCAATTGCGCGCAACAATGGCCTGCGACAATGTACTCGACTTTGGCGGTAGAAAGAGCTACTGAGTTTTGTTTCTTTGAAGCCCAAGACACCAGGGATCTTTCCAGAAACTGACAAGTCCCTGATGTGCTCTTCCTGTTAATCTTACACCCTGCCCAATCAGCATCGGAATATCCTAATAAATCAAATGAGGATCCCTTGGGGTACCAAAGACCAAACTTAGGTGTTTGAACTAAATATCTCAAGGTTCGCTTTACGGCCCTAAGGTGAATGTTGGGGACTTGTTCTCAAATGCTAAGAGTTAAGAACAAGGCAACATAAAAATGTTAAGTGTTAAAGTCCTTCGTCCTTCGGAACATTATGTCCCTTCGGGAGATAATGTATTTCGAACGAAGGTCACAAGAGACGTACCTTCGTAAACATAACAAGTAATGACGAAGGATTCATATAGAGCATGAAATATAATATAAACATCATCATAGAATCATTTCTATTTTATTAACATGGAAAAATAGAAATGATTTCAAATTACAAATGTACCTTCGGTCCTGAGAGAAGGTAAAAGGTACAAGCGTGACGCAAAAGTAGATGCCAAGTCAGCGTGAACAGTACGGGAGTACTGTTCATCTATTTATAGACGCGGGACACAGCCCACGTAAAATTACATTCATGTCCATTACATTTGCCAATGACTTATGGAAATTTGTCAAGGCCCAAGTAGTCTTTTCATCTTTAAGTCGGTTCCCCTTTCTGCTATCGCGACGAAGCTTCCCTGCGCACAGCTTCGGCTGTGGACCATCCTTGGTAATCAGTCCTTCGTCTGGTTCAGGCTTCGTCCTGACCGTGCTTTATGTTCATAATTCTGAGTCCGAAGATACCTGTTCACATAATCCACTTGGAAAACATTGTCAAATCATGTTTTTGAGGACCTTCGGAGGACGAAGGCCCCCAACAGTAGCCCCTCGCAATATTAATTTGTTAATAATAAATTCAGATTGCGATATGGACGAAGGCCTTGAGCTGAAGGTCCGAAAAAACACCTTCCCTTTGCTAGAATAGCGACATTCGCTGACAAGCGGGGTCTTTCAATTTTCAACGCCCTGGGCGTATAAATAAGATCACAGCGCCAACTCATTTGGTACGCACACTTGCCATCTGCTTCGGCCCACTAAATTTTTAGCTCTTGTGCACTGAGATTTGCTGGTCTTTTTGATTTTGAAGCTTCGGCCTCGAAAACAGTTTTTTAGCGTTTCCGAAGATGTCTGAAGGTAAGAAGATCCCTGCCGAGACGAAGCTGAGTCTCGACGAAGAGAAGAATTTGGGGTTCCTCATAGCGATGGCGGAGACCAATACGGAGAAGATCACCAAGGAGATTCTTGAAGGTTTGTCCGAAGATACTGGTGACAGCGACAGCTATGATGTAGAAAGTGGTGGGGAAGAGGCCGAAGATCGACCGTGGCGGCCAAGTCACACGGTTTTTGGGAAAACCACTATCAAGCAGAGTCATATTGATAATATGAGGGGGAGGTATTTTTGAGATATATCTATTGTGAGAGCTGACGCTGGAGAAAAGACTTCTCCCACCCCCGAGGAAGATGAAGTTGTAATCTTCCGAAGCTTTCTCAAGGCTGGGCTTCGATTCCCCCTGAGCAACTTTGTTGTTGAGGTACTGAAAACATTTCAAGTCTACCTTCATCAACTTACTCCCGAAGCTATCATAAGAATGGGGATGTTTGTCTGGGCTGCAAGAAGCCAAGGTTTAGAACCAAATGCTAAAAGTTTCTGCAACATTCATGAGTTGTTATATGAGACGAAGCCCTGGGGAAAAGAACAATATCACAACAATTTTGGGTGTTACAGCTTCGGTGCCCGCTCCGGGTCAAGCCGCCCTGTGCCAACTTTTCGGAAGAGGTGGCCCGGAGCCTGGATGACTGAATGGTTTTATGTAAAGAATGACTTAACAGCGCAAGAAAATATCAAGAGTATCATTATGCGCCCCATCTGGCAACGCTTCGGACTTCGAAGGCCGAAGGTTGAAATGGACGAAGCAGCCGAGGAATGCCAAAGAGCCTTCGGCGTAGTCTGCTCTTTCATTGGGACAAGGGACTTGGTCCAAGAGCACATTGCCTTCAGAGTATGGCCACTTGCAGAAAAGTGGGAAATACCGAAGGAGACCATTAAAGAGTCCGACGAAGGCGGACTAGTCAGACTAAAATACACATTTAAATATGCAGATAAATTTGTTGAACCCGATGATGACTGGTTGAAAAGCATTGAGACATTAAGTGACGAACTGCTTGGAGCATATTCGAAGGCCGAAAACACTGCGTTATCAGCAGCCTTCGGAGGCCGAAAAAAGAAAAGGCTCAACCGAGTATTCGACGCAGTCGGGTTTGTCTACCCTGACTATCACTATCCGGTACTGGGTCGCAAAAGGAAAAATACTTCTCCTGCGACAGAAGCTACCACGAGTGCCACTAGTGAGCCAGCGCCTCAAAGGAAAAAGATGAAGGTGCTCACCCATCGAACGCGCTTTATTGAGCCGGCCACAGTGCCAGAATTTATTGGTGAAGTTTCTTTGGCCTCTGAAGCTACAGAACCAGCTCCAGTGCCGAAGATAGAAGAGAAAACTGAAGCACCTTCAGCCGAAAAAGCAGAAAAACCGAAGATTGAAGAGCGAAAAATATCGGAAATCTTAAGTCCTTCAGCAACTGTTGAAACAACAAAAAATCAAAAGGGCCCGTCGATGACCCCGAGAAGAAAAAGAATGGTGAACGTGTTAGATGTTTTGGAGACAATTAAATCTTCAAGCACAACTCCAAAAGGGACTATTGAAGTTGCTGAAGTGTCTACCGAGGCTGAAGTTGCTGAAGCTTCGAAGCAACAACCTGAAGCTGAAGCTGGGCCTTCAGAGCCCACCAAGGAACAATCTTTGGAGACCGAGAAAATATCAGAACCAGCTTTGGTTAAAGAAATTGACACCGCCGCCCCCGAAGCTCCTTCCAGCGCACGCGATTACATCGTGCGACATGCTTCGGGGAAGAAATTATCCGAAGAGGAGATTTACGAAGCTAACTACTATGCCAAAGAGCTAAAATATCCGAAAGGGGCAGTAGTGTTTAACGGGACTAATGAAGATGACTTCCTGTACTGCCTTCCTGATAATAAAGAACTATCTGTCTGCCGGGAGATGGCCAGGAGTATGGGTTTCCCAAAGCTCAAAGCTGGATTATGCGCCATGACGAAAGAGGATCTCGCAGACAGTCTTGCGTACAATAGCCTAAAGGTATGGAAATTAAGCGTTTGAAAAAACTTTTTTTTTAATACGTAATTCATTCCTTTATTCTTATATGGATTCTTTTTCGTATAGGGCTTGATTCTAAGCAACGCATTAAGAGCCCAAAAAAGCGCCGAAGATGAAAGCTACGATATTGCGTTTAACAATTTACGCTCCGAAGTTATCAAACTGAGAAACGAAGCTCTAGAAAAGGATAAGATTCTGCTTACACTGGTAGATAAAGTAAAGAAAGACGAAGCTGCTTCAAAAACCCAGGCCGAAGCCCAAAAACGTGAAATTAAAGATCTTCAGAAACAGCTGGCTAGAGCTAAAGAGGAACGTGTGCTTGAGGAAACAAAACGAGAACTCAGTGATCATATGGTCAATAATTTGGAGTTAAGTGTTAAGGAGCTTCGTGCATCACAGAGGAAATGTTATGTTAAATCTGTAGAATGCGTAAAAAAGATAAAATCCAGCTTCGCCAGCGTTGGCGCCTTTTCTAGTGAAGAGGACTTTTCAAGAGGCAATCCCGAAGGTCCACTGGACTGGATTAGTCACGAAGCAGAAGCCTTCGAGGAAATCCTGAGCAGCCGCGGTGACATCTGCGCTTTTTCGGGCGCCAGAGGAGTTGCTGCTGTTTTGGAGAAGAAAGGTTGTGAACATATAAAATCCTTAGCTCAGTCCGAAGCTGCCCTGTCCTCTGAAGACATCAAAGATCCCTCAACCGAAGCAAGCATGGTTGGCGGTAAGTTCTTCACTGATATCTGGGACAACGGCGGCCGAGAAATGGCACAAGAAATTATTCAAAGAAGTGAAAAAGGCATCCATGATGCTAGGAAAGTAGCAGAAGCTGCCGAAAGAAGTACAGAGCCCGAAGGGCAATTAGGTATTAATTAGTCGTTCCTATTGTGTTGCAATTTTTATTTCAAACTTTGCTCGCGACTTGTAATAGTAATAAAGAAATGTTCCCTTCCCTCAGAACCTGCTGGATCGTCTGCTGACCCTCACACAAAAGGGGATGACGAAATTAAACAAATGGCCGAAGCTATCATGGATAAAGTTGTTGATCAACTTCTAAATGAGGCCGCCGAAGCAGTATTAAGAGAAGACTAGATGCTAGTTAGAAAAAACATTTAAAGTGTGATCTATGTAACATTTTGTACATTTGTAATATACAAGTCTCTTTTTATTATTCAATTCTTTACGATGCATGAAACTCTACATACATACCATTTTTGAGCCTTCGGCGAAAAAACACCTTCCCTTCTTTTCATGCTTCGTGAAGAAGACATTCTCCGTTAAAATTATTCTGATGAAACACGTCCATGCTTCGTGAAAACATTCTCCGAAGCTGTATTCCGAAGATTACCATTGTATTCCCTCGTGACTTTACACAATTTTCACTTTCTCAAAGCGTCCTTTCGAAGGTTGATACTGTGTCCCCTTCTTTTGCCAAATGCAACATGATGTATGATGCTTATGTTATGCAAGATGATGTGATGATGTTATGTTATGCAAATGACATTTGTTCCGAAGATACACACAAAATATAATCGTAAGCTCTGCATTCCCTTAGGAACGTCTTTGGAGCTTCTTCGCCTTTTACTTAGACGGTATAAGCTCTGCATTCCCTTAGGAACGTCTTTGGAGCTTCTTCGCCTTTTACTTAGGCGGTATCAGCGTTGACTTTTCGCTGTATGCTCTGCATTCCCTTAGGAACGTCTTTGGAGCAAAAAACTTACACTGCGCTCCCTTTGGAACGGCTTTTTGTAACTTCGGCAACTCACTCTACGTTCCTTAGAACGACTTTTTGTTGCGTTGAAGGATCTTTAATAATCCGAAGGTCCTCCTTGTTACCGCAAATTTTTAAGCTTCAGCAACTTAAGCCTGTAGAGAAGATAGGTTTTTCTGATAACCAACCACGAAACTATTATATGAAAACTGAAGTGTTCTTTATTACACAGAAAACAGAACTTAAACGGAAAAGACTGCTATCAAAGTAGGATATTCGTCAATAAATGTGCTTCGACTCTGGCACAGTACTATTGACTGTATGGGCTTCAGATTGCTCTCTGAGATCCCTTTGGTGCGGAACATATTGGCTCCCTTCGGGCTGTTGGCCTTGTTGCAGCGGAGGTGGAGGCGGGGGCTGTTGCCATGAAGCTTGGGGTTGACTTGCCGAAGCTACGGAAACTGCAGGGTGGTTGGCCACGTACTCCGGGATGTAAGGCTGATGGTACGAAGCAGTATGCATGACCTGCTTCGGCTGTCCCTGTTGTGCTGCAGCTTCTGCTAGCTCCTTTTGTTTCTGGATGGTGACATGGCACATCCTGGTGGTATGGCCCTTGTTCTCACCGCAGAATAAGCAAAATGTCCTCCTTGGTTGATCTCCAAATCTCCCGCCGAAGCCCCTGGCGCCTCTGCCTCTTGGAGCTGGTGGCCGAAAGAAAGTTTGCTGTTGCCCCGAAGCCTGTGAGGAGCACTGCGGCCTGTTCTGCTGACTCCCCTTATCATCATTTTGAGTGGAGTTGTGGATGGACCTGACATGCCTCGGATAGAATCTTCCCCCGAAGCCCCTGGTCATCTCAGAAAATCTGAAGGCCTCCTCCCTTCTTTGGCGAAAGTCATTATCAGCACGAATGTACTCGTCCATCTTTTGGAGCAGCTTCTCCAGAGTCTGAGGAGGCTTCCTAGCAAAGTATTGGGCTGCAGGTCCAGGACGAAGCCCCTTGATCGTGGCTTCGATGACAATTTCATTGGGCACCGTTGGTGCCTGCGCCCTCAAACGCAAGAACCTTCTGACATACGCTTGAAGGTATTCTTCATGTTCCTGAGTGCACTGGAACAAGGCTTGGGCAGTGACCGGCTTCGTCTGAAATCCTTGAAAGCTGGTTAACAGCATATCCTTCAGCTTCTGCCATGAGGTGATAGTTCCTGGTCGAAGGGAGGAATACCAGGTCTGAGCAACACTCCTGACGGCCATAACGAAAGACTTCGCCATGACTGCAGCATTGCCCCCATACGAAGACACTGTTGCTTCGTAGCTCATCAAGAACTGCTTCGGGTCTGAGTGGCCGTCGAACATGGGAAGCTGGGGTGGCTTATAGGACGGAGGCCAAGGTGTAGCCTGCAGCTCAGCGGACAAAGGAGAAGCATCATCGAACACAAAATTTCCCTGATAGAAATTGTCATACCAGTCATCTTCGTTGACGAAGCCCTCCTGATGAAGGTCTCTCTGCTGAGGCCTTCTGTTTTGCTCATCGTGAGTAAGATGGCGAACTTCCTCAGAGGCTTCGTCTATCTGCCTTTGCAACTCAGCTAGCCGGGCCATCTTTTCCTTCTTCCTCTGCACCTGTTGATGTAGCATCTCCATATCCCTGATTTCTTGGTCTAGCTCTTCCTCCTGAAGCGTCGGGCTAACGGCCTTTCTCTTCTGGCTTCGGGCTTCCCGAAGAGAGACGGTCTCCTGGTTGTGGTCCAGCGGTTGCAGTGCTGCAGCCCCAGCCGCTGAAGCTTTCTTCGGTGCCATAGCGAAGGTCTACAGCTTCCGAAGGTGTTCAAAAAACTCGAAGTGGAAGTGAGTTCACCGGAGGTGGGCGCCAATGTTGGGGACTTGTTCTCAAATGCTAAGAGTTAAGAACAAGGCAACATAAAAATGTTAAGTGTTAAAGTCCTTCGTCCTTCGGAACATTATGTCCCTTTGGGAGATAATGTATTTCGGACGAAGGTCACAAGAGACGTACCTTCGTAAACATAACAAGTAATGACGAAGGATTCATATAGAGCATGAAATATAATATAAACATCATCATAGAATCATTTCTATTTTATTAACATGGAAAAATAGAAATGATTTCAAATTACAAATGTACCTTCGGTCCTGAGAGAAGGTAAAAGGTACAAGCGTGACGCAAAAGTAGATGCCAAGTCAGCGTGAACAGTACGGGAGTACTGTTCATCTATTTATAGACGCGGGACACAGCCCACGTAAAATTACATTCATGTCCATTACATTTGCCAATGACTTATGGAAATTTGTCAAGGCCCAAGTAGTCTTTTCATCTTTAAGTCGGTTCCCCTTTCTGCTATCGCGACGAAGCTTCCCTGCGCACAGCTTCGGCTGTGGACCATCCTTGGTAATCAGTCCTTCGTCTGGTTCAGGCTTCGTCCTGATCGTGCTTTATGTTCATAATTCTGAGTCCGAAGATACCTGTTCACATAATCCACTTGGAAAACATTGTCAAATCATGTTTTTGAGGACCTTCGGAGGACGAAGGCCCCCAACAGTGAACTTCCTTAGGGTCGGCTTGGAACCTTGCACACATGCATACGGAAAGCATAATGTCTGGTCGAGAAGCACATAAATAGAGTAAAGAACCTATCATCGACCGGTATACCTTTTGATCTACGGATTTACCTCCCGTGTCGAGGTTGAGATGCCCATTAGTTCCCATGGGTGTCTTGATGGGCTTGGCATCCTTCATTCTAAACTTGGTGAGAATATCTTGAATATACTTCGTTTGGCTAATGAAGGTGCCCTCTTGGAGTTGCTTGACTTGAAATCCTAAGAAATACTTCAACTCTCCCATCATAGCCATCTCGAATTTTTGAATCATGATCCTACTAAATTCATCACAAATGGATTTGTTAGTAGACCCAAATATAATATCATCAACATAAATTTGGCATACAAACAAATCATTTTCAATTGTTTTAGTGAATAAAGTAGGATCGGCCTTTCCAACTTTGAAGCCATTAGTGATAAGAAAATCTCTTAGGCATTCATACCATGCTATTGGGGCTTGCTTGAGCCCATAAAGCGCCTTAGAGAGTTTGTAAACATGGTTAGGATACTCACTATCTTCAAAGCCGGGAGGTTGCTCAACATAGACCTCTTCCTTGATAGGTCCGTTGAGGAAGGCACTCTTCACGTCCATTTGGTAGAGCTTAAAGTCATGGTGAGTAGCATAGGCAAGTAATATTCGAATTGACTCAAGCCAAGCTACGGGTGCATAGGTTTCACCGAAATCCAAACCTTCGACTTGTGAATACCCTTTGACCACAAGTCTTGCCTTGTTCCTTGTCACCATACCATGCTCATCTTGTTTGTTGCGGAAGACCCACTTGGTTCCTACAACATTTTGGTTAGGACGTGGAACTAAATGCCATACCTCATTCCTCTTGAAGTTGTTGAGCTCCTCTTGCATCGCCAGCACCCAATCCGAATCTTGAAGTGCTTCCTCTACCCTGTGTGGCTCAATAGAGGAAACAAAAGAGTAATGTTCACAAAAATGAGCAACACGAGATCGAGTAGTTACCCCCTTATGAATGTCGCCAAGGATGGTGTCCACGGGGTGATCTCGTTGGATTGCTTGGTGGACTCTTGGGTGTGGCGGCCTTAGAACTTGCTCATCCTCCTTGTCTTGATCATTTGCATCTCCCCCTTGATCATTGCCGTCTTCTTGAGGTGGCTCATTTTCTTGATCTTCTTCTTCATCATCTTGAGCCTCATCCTCATCTTGAGTTGGTGGAGATGCTTGCATGGAGGAGGATGGTTGATCTTGTGCTTGAATGGGCTCTTTCGGATTCCTTAGGACACACATCCCTAATGGACATGTTCCTTAGTGCGATGCATGGAGCCTCTTCATCATCTAATTCATCAAGATCAACTTGCTCCACTTGGGAGCCATTAGTCTCATCAAACACAATGTCACAAGAAACTTCAACTAGTCCAGTGGACTTGTTAAGGACTCTATATGCCCTTGTGTTTGAATCATATCCTAGTAAAAAGCCTTCTACAGCCTTAGGAGCAAATTTGGATTTTCTACCTCTTTTAACAAGAATGAAGCATTTGCTACCAAAGACTCTAAAATATGAAACATTGGGCTTTTTACCGGTGAGGAGTTCGTATGATGTCTTCTTGAGGATTCGGTGAAGATACAACCGGTTGATGGCGTAGCATGCGGTGTTAACCGCCTCGGCCCAAAACCGATCCGAAGTCTTGTACTCATCAAGCATGGTCCTTGCCATGTCCAATAGAGTTATATTCTTCCTCTCCACTACACCATTTTGTTGTGGCATGTAGGGAGAAGAGAACTCATGCTTGATGCCCTCTTCCTCAAGGAAGCCTTCAATTTGTGAATTCTTGAACTCCGTCCCATTATCGCTTCTAATTTTCTTGATCCTCAAGCCGAACTCATTTTGAGACCGTCTCAAGAATCCCTTTAAGGTCTCTTGGGTTTGAGATTTTTCCTGTAAAAAGAATACCCAAGTGAAGCGAGAATAATCATCCACAATAACTAGACAGTACTTACTCCCGCCGATGCTTATGTAAGCGATCGGGCCGAATAGGTCCATGTGGAGGAGCTCGAGTGGCCTGTCAGTCGTCAAGATGTTCTTATGTGGATGATGAACACCAACTTGCTTCCCTGCTTGGCATGCGCTACAAATCCTGTCTTTCTTAAAATGCACATTTGTTAGTCCCAAAATGTGTTCTCCCTTTAGAAGCTTGTGAAGATTCTTCATCCCAACATGGGCTAGTCGGCGATGCCAGAGCCAACCCATGTTAGTCTTAGCGATTAAGCAAGTATCGAGTTCAGCTCTATTGAAATCAACTAGGTATAGCTGACCCTCTAATACTCCCTTAAAAGCTACTGAATCATCACTTCTTCTAAAGACAATTACACCTATATCCGTAAAAAGACAGCTGTAGCCCATTTTACATAATTGGGAAACAGAAAGCAAGTTGTAATCTAGAGAATCTACAAGAAAAACATTGGAAATAGAATGGTCAGGTGATATAGCAATTTTACCCAATCCTTTGACCAAACCTTGATTTCCATCCCCGAATGTGATAGCTCGTTGGGGATCTTGGTTTTTCTCGTAGGAGGAGAACATTCTTTTCTCCCCAGTCATATGGTTTGTGCACCCGCTGTCAATGATCCAACTTGAGCCCCCGGATACATAAACCTACAAAACAAGTTTAGTTCTTGATTTTAGGTACCCAAACGGTTTTGGGTCCTTTGACATTAGATACAAGAACTTTGGGTACCCAAACACAAGTCTTTGATCCCTTGTGTTTGGCCCCAACATACTTGGCAACTACCTTGCCTGATTTGTTGGTTAGCACATAAGAAGCATCAAAAGTTCTAAATGAAACATTATGATCACTTGATGCTTTAGGAGTTTTCTTCTTAGGCAATTTAGCATTGGTTGATTGCCTATAACTAGATGCCTCACTCTTATACATAAAAGCATGATTAGGGCCAAAGTGAGACTTCCTAGAATAAATTCTCCTAATTTTGTGTTCGGGATAACCGGTAGGGTATAAAATGTAACCCTCGTTATCCTGAACCATGGGAGCCTTACCCTTAACAAAATTTGACAATCTTTTGGGTGGGGCATTAAGCTTGACATTGTCTCCCTGTTGGAAGCCAATGCCATCCTTAATGCCAGGGCATCTCCCATTATAGAGCATGCTTCTAGCAAATTTAAAATTTTCATTTTCTAAGTCATGCTCATGAATTTTGGCATTAAGTTGAGCTATGTGATCATTTTGTTGTTTAATTAAAGCTAGGTGATCATGAATACATCAACATTAATATCTCTACATCTAGTGCAAATAGTAACATGCTCAACGGAAGATGTAGAGGGTTTGCAAGTATTAAATTCAACAATCTTAGCATGCAAAATATCATTCTCATCTCTAAGATTGGAAATGGAAGCATTGCAAACATCTAGTTCTTTAGCCTTAACAATTAATTTTTCATTTTCAATTTTAAGGCTTAAAAGAGAAGCATTCAATTTTTCAACCTTAGCAAGTAAACTAGCATTATCATTTCTAAGATTGGAAATTGAATCATCACAAACATTAGCATCAACCTTAGCAATTAATCTAGCATTCTCATTTCTAAGGTTGGCAACAATCTCATGGCAAGTACTTAGCTCACTAGTTAACTTTTCATTTTTCTCTACCTCCTGAGCATAAGCACTTTTAACTTTAACATGCTTCTTGTTTTCTTTAATTAGGAAATCCTCTTGGCTATCCAAGAGTTCATTCTTATCATGAATAGTGCTAATCAATTCATTTAATTTTTCCTTTTGTTGCATGTTCAAGTTGGCAAAGAGAATAAATAAATCATCCTCATCATCACTAGAATTAGCCATTCGCTAGATGTTGCATACTTAGCGGAGGATTTGGATTTCACCTTCTTCTTTTTGCTGTCCTTTGCCATGAGGCACTTGTGGCCGACGTTGGGGAAGAGGAGCCCTTTGTTGACGGCGATGTTAGCGGCGTCCTCGTCGGAGGAGGAGTCGGTGGAGCTCTCGTCGGAGTCCCACTCCCGGCAAACATGGGCATCGCCGCCCTTCTTGTAGTATCTCTTCTTTTCTCTCCTCTTTCCCTTCTTGTCGTCGCCCCTGTCACTATCACTAGATAATGGACATTTAGCAATAAAATAACCGGGCTTACCACACTTGTAGCACACCTTCTTGGAACGGGGCTTGTAATCCTTCCCCTTCCTTTGTTTGAGGATTTGACGGAAGCTCTTGATGATGAGCGCCATCTCCTCATTGTCGAGCTTGGAGGCGTCGATGGGGATTCTACTTGGAGTAGAATCTTCTTTCTTCTCCTCCGTTGCTTTGAATGCAACAGGTTGTGCTTCGGGTACGGAGGAGGATGTGCCTTGCTCGATAATCTTTTTGGAGCCTTTGATCATTAGTTCAAAGCTCACAAATTTACCTATCACTTCCTCAGGAGACATTATTTTGTATCTAGGATCACCACAAATCAATTGTACTTGAGTAGGATTAAGAAAAACTAGTGATCTTGGAATAACCTTGACCATTTCATGGTCATCCCACTTTGTGCTTCCGAGGTTGCGCACTTGGTTCACCAAGGTCTTGAGCCGATTGTACATCGCTTGTGGCTCCTCCCCTTGGTGAAGCATGAATCGACCGAGCTCCCCCTCGATCGTCTCCCTTTTGGTGATCTTGGTCACCTCATCTCCTTTGTGCGCCATTTTGAGTACGTCCCAAATCTCTTTGGTGCTCTTCAATCCTTGCACCTTGTTATACTCCTCTCGACTTAGAGAGGCGAGGAGTATAGTGGTGGCTTGGGAGTTGAAGTGCCGGATTTGGGCAACTTCGTCTGAGTCATAGTCCTTATCCCCTACGGATGGTACCTGTACACCAAACTCAACAACGTTCCAAATACTTATGTGGAGTGAGGTTAGGTGATGCCTCATTTTGTCACTCTACATGTTATAATCTTCACCGTCAAAAACCGGTGGTTTGCCTAATGGAACGGAAAGTAATGGAGTACGTTTAGAGATGCGAGGGTAGTGTAGGGGAATCTTACTAAACTTCTTGCGCTCATGGCGCTTAGAAGTTACGGACGGCACGTCAAAGCCGGAGGTCGATGGCGATGAAGAGTCGGTCTCGTAGTAGACCACCTTCCTCATCTTCTTCTTTTCGCCACTCCGATGCGACTTGTGTGAAGGGGATTCCTTCTCCTTCCCCTTGTTGCGGGACTCTCCCAATGGAGCCTTCCCGTGGCTTGTAGCGGGCTTGTCGCCGGTCACCATCTCCTTCTTGGCGTGATCTCCCGACATCACTTCGAGCGGTTAGGCTCTAATGAAGCACCGGGCTTTGATACCAATTGAAAGTCGCCTAGAGGGGGTGAATAGGGCGAATCTGAAATTTACAAAGTTTAAGCACAACTACAAGCCGAGGTTAGCGTTAGAATTAAAATCGAGTCCGAGAGAGAGGGCGAAAACAAATCACAAGCAAATAAAGAGTGTGACACGGTGATTTGTTTTACCGAGGTTCGGTTCTTGCAAACCTACTCCCCGTTGAGGTGGTCACAAAGACCGGGTCCCTTTCAACCCTTTCCCTCTCTCAAACGATCACTTAGACCGAGTGAGCTTCTCTTCTCAATCAAACGGGACACTAAGTCCCTGCAAGGATCACCACTCAATTGGTGTCTCTTGCCTCGGTTACAATTGAGTTGATCACAAGAAAGAATGAAGAACAAAACAAGCAATCCAAGCGCAAGAGCTCAAATGAACACAAGTCACTCTCTCACTAGCCACTATTTGATTTAGAGTGATCTTTAGGCTTGGGGGAGGATTTGATCTCTTTGGTGTGTCTTGTATTGAATGCTATAGCCCTTGTAAGGTGTAGGAAATCAGCAAACTTGGATGCAATGAATGGTGGGGTGGTTGGGGTATTTATAGCCCCAACCCCAACCACCAAACTAGCCGTTTGGTGGAGGCTGCTGTCGAATGGCGCACCGGACAGTCTGGTGCGCCACCAGACACACCGGACAATGTCCGGTGCGCCAGCTACATCACCCGATCGTTAGGGTTCGACCATTGGAGTTTCTGTCTTCTGGGTCACCGGACAGTCCGGTGTTGCACCGGACAGTCACTGTAACTGTCCGGTGCGCCTTCTGGCGCTGTTCTGACACTGGCGCGCACTGTAGCGCATTGAATGCGTTCTGCAGACGACCGTTGGCGCGAAGTAGCCGTTGCTCCACCGGCACACCAGACAGTCCGGTGTTACACCGGACAGTCCGATGAATTATAGCGAAGCGGCCTCTAGAATTCCCGAGACTGGCAAGTTTGGAGTTGGATTCCCTGGTGCACTGGACAGTCCGGTGCACCAGACTAGGGCTGCCTTCGGTTCAACTTTGCTCCCTTTGTTTGAACCCTTTCTTTTGACTTGTATTGGTTTGTTGTGAACCTTTGGCACCTGTAGAACATATTTTCTAGAGCAAACTAGTTGGTCCAATAATTTGTGTTGGGCAATTCAACCACCAAAATTCTTATTGGAAAAGGTTTGACCCTATTTCCCTTTCACAAACAACCGTTCTAACGGGAGCAGTTAAAAGCCACCAAGGCACCATAAATAACAGTTAACACAACCAAGGCACCAACAAAATAGCATTCCAAATATAATTTATAATTAACAGCCACCATAAAAAACAAATTTACACCAGTTTACTGCACTGTCTGTTAGGGGCCTTCTTCTCCGCCGAAGGTCCTTTAAGCAAAAACACCTTTGGTAGGACGATACACTAGCAGGTGTGACATGAAGAAGTAAGCCAAAGCTACGATTGAAGGAGCTTCGGCATGGTGACGTGCTAAAGATGAAGGACATTACCGACTTAAAGAGGAAAAGACTGTATAGCTCCTAATAATTTGTATTGTATTTATAACTAGTTATTAGGGACATGGATGTAATTTTGTCCGGGCTGTGTCCCGTGCCTATAAATAGATGAACATTACCCCCATACTATTCACGCTGAATTGTAATCACTCTGGCATCACTCCCACTTTTCCACCTTCTGTCAAGCCGAAGGTACAAATGTAATATAAATATTATTGATGTTTGTTCATGTTTATAAAATAAGAATATAAATAATCTAATAATTTGGAACGATCATTTATATTCTTTTTGATGTTTCGTATGTCTTTATTCACATCTTTACTCACTGAAATGATGAAGGTATGCCCTTCATGACCTTCGTCTGAACATCATTATATCCCAAGGGAAATAATGCTTCGAAGGATGAAGGTCTCTAATTGTTAACGATTGTGTTGCTTTGTTCTTGGTGTATAGCATCCGAGAACAAGGACCAACATTGGCGCCCACCTCCGGTGAACTCACTTCCACAGTTGTGACGATGGCTTCGTACAACAACCAAGCTGTAGCACCTTCAGCCACGAAGCTGGTGCTCCCAATCATAGGTGGTTCAAGCTCAGAACCAGCCAACAAGAAGCAGAGGAAGGAAGCACAAAGAAGAGTCTAGCATGTTGGGGTGCAAGAACCCTTCATCAAATCCAAGTGGTCTCACATTCCAATTACCTTCTCCCAGGAAGATCTTCAGCTCAAAGATTATCCTCACAATGATGCCATGGTTATATCTTGTGTCATCAAGGAATTTCTGGTCCACAATGTTCTGGTTGACACAGGCAGCGCGGCGGACATCATCTTTGCATAGGCTTTCAAGCAAATGCAAGAGCCAGAAGACAAGATACATGATGCAACAAACCCTCTTTGTGGCTTTGGAGGAAGACATATTGTGACACTTAGCAAGATAACAATGTCAGTGACCTTCGGCTACGTCCATAACACAAGAACTGAACAGGTTGTCTTTGACATAGTTGATATGAAGTATTCATACAATGCAATCATTGGTCGAGGGACACTTAATGCCTTTGAAGCAATACTTCATCCAGCATATTTATGTATGAAGATACCTTCGGAGCAAGGGCCCATTGCTGTTCACGGGAGTCAAGAAGCTGCCAGGAGGGCTGAAGGGAGCTCGACGGATTCAAAAGCTATCCATAATATAGATGAAGTCGAAGCTTATCAGCAGTATAAGCACAAAAGGGAGAAGGTTGCTTCAGCAGATCAGCCGAAGCCTATGCTCTGTGTGAAGACATAGCAAACCAAAAGGTACTGCTAGGATCTCAGCTATCTGGTGAACAGGAAAAGACTCTGCTAAGGTTCTTGTTCAACAACAAAGATGTCTTCGCTTGGATAGCTAATGATCTCTATGGTATCAATAGAGACGTCATCGAGCATTCACTCAATGTGGACCCATCTTTCAGACCAAGAAAGCAGAGGCTTCGGAAAATGTCTGATGATAAAGCCGAAGGTGCACGAAATGAAGTAAAGAGACTTCTCAGTGCCGGTGTTATCAGAGAAGTAACATATCCAGAGTGGCTGGCTAACACCGTTATGGTGAAGAAAGCTAATGGGAAATGGAGAATGTGCATTGATTTCACAGACCTCAACAAGGCATGTCCGAAGGATGAGTTCCCCTTACCAAGAATAGACTCCCTTGTAGATGCAGCAGCTTCGTCAGAACTTATGAGCCTATTGGACTGCTACTCGGGCTATCATCAAATTTGAATGAAGAAAGAGGATGAGCCAAAGACAAGCTTTATAACTCCTAGTGGTACCTATTGCTACCTTCGGAAGCCCGAGGGGCTCAAAAATGATGGAGGAAGCTTCAGCAGAATGACTACCAAGGCTCTTCACTCTCAAATAGGCAGGAATGTGCTGACTTATGTTGATGACATCATAGTAAAAAGCACAAAGCAAGAAAATCATGTTACCAATTTGCAAGAGACGTTTGCCAACTTCAGACAAGCTGGTCTCAAGTTGAACCTAGAAAAATGTGTTTTCGGAGTGAAGAAGGGCAAGTTTCTTAGCTGCCTGGTATCAACAAAGGATATCGAAGCTAATCCAAGCAAGATCAAAGCTATCCTTCGGATGGAACCACCAAATTCAAAGAAGGGGACTCAACGGTTGGCAGGAAGGCTGGCATCGTTGAATAAATTTATATCAAGATCAGCAGAGAGAAATTTACCATCCTTTGAAATACTGAAGTCAGCTAAAGTCTTTCAGTGGGGTCCGGCTCAACAGAAAGCCTTCGAAGAGTTAAAACAATATCTGATAGATTTGACAACTCTAACTCCACCTTCATCAGGAACTCCGCTACTTCTGTATGTGGCTGCTTCCCATGTTGCGGTCAGTGCGGCACTTGTACAGGAAAAGCAAGATGGCCAAGTAAAAAAACAAGAACCGGTATACTTCGTCTCTGAAGTACTCAGCTTATCAAAGAAGAATTACACGGAATTGGAGAAGGTATTGTATGTTGTATTGATGACCTCCAGGAAGCTTCGGCATTACTTTCAAGCATATCATATAATAGTGCCTTCATCACAACCCCTGAAAGACATAATAAGGAACAGAGAAGCTACAGGAAGGATCAAAAAATGGGTCGCAGAACTTAATGAATTTACCATTGATTATGTACACAGATCCTCAATTCAATATCAGGCGTTAGCAGATTTCATTGCTGATTGGACGCCAGGGGCTCAGGGAGAAGAAGCAACAAAAGATGCCAAAGCTTGGACGGTATTCTGTGACGGATCTTGGGGAACCTTCGGTGCAGGAGCAGCGGCTGTTCTAGTAGCACCCTCTAAAGTCAGAACATGTTATGCAATAAAGTTAGACTTTAGTTGCACAAATAACATCGTTGAGTATGAAGCTCTTCTTTTAGGACTTCGAAAACTAAAGGCAATGGGAATAAGAAGGGCAATCCTCAAAACTGATTCACAAGTTATTTCTAGCCACATGGATAAAAGTAGCAAGGCAAGGGATCCGAAGCTTGAAAAATATTTGGATGCAGTCCGAAGATTGGAAGCTTCCTTTGAAGGATTTTTTGTAAAAAATATCCCAAGGGGGGAATGAGTATGCGGATTTGCTAGCTAAGTCAGCGGCACAGGGGCTCCCTTTGCCTTCGGAAGTACTTTTTGAGACAATAAAAGCACCCTCAGTCGAACTCATGGAGAGAGCAGTGCTCACAATATCACTTGTACATAGTGAAGATTGGAGGACCAAAATAATATCCTTCCTCCAAGGTAACCACCTTTCAGATGACGAAGCTTACAATAAAAGAATGGAGGCAAGAATAAGACCGTATGTAATAATTGAGGGGGAGTTATACAAGCATGGAGTTTGTTCCCCATTACTTAAATGTCTCTCCAAGAATGAAGGACAGGAATTAATGAAGGAAATACATGCAGGACTGTGTGGAGCCCACATCAGATCTAGGCCTCTACTGGGAAAAGTCTTTAGACAAGGTTTTTATTGGTCGAAGGCAGCTTCGAATGTAGCAGACTTGGTCTAGAAATGTGAAAATTGTCAGAAGTGCGCTAGAGACCAGAAACAACCTTCGTCTTTAACACAATTAATCCAACCTACTTGGCCATTACAAAGATGGGGCCTCGATTTGCTAGGCTCGCTTCCACCAGCACAAGGAAATTTAAAATATGTTGTGGTAGCGGTGGAATATTTCTCGAAGTGGATCGAAGCTAAACCTCTAGCTACCATAACTTCGGCCACAGTCCAGAAGTTTTTCTGGCAAAATATTGTTTGTCGCTTCGGTGTGTCGAAGGCTATTACAGTCGACAATGGAACTCAATTCGATGCCGAAACATTCAAGGATTTTTGTGACCGAATTGGTACAAAAATACATTTTGCATCGGTAAGGCATCTAGAATCAAATGGGTTAGTAGAGAGAGCAAATGGAATTATAATGATAGGAATAATGAAGTTAATCTTCAATCAGTCCAGAGGAAACTGGCCAAATGAGTTGATCAAAGTGGTGTGAAGCCATAACACTACTGTCTCAAGATCAACAGGTTTTACCCCCTTCAAGCTCTTGTTCAGTGACGAAGCAATAACACCAGAAGAAGCAAGAACAGGATCAATAAGAACCATAGCTTCAACGGAGGACGAAACTGATTCTCAAATAACAAAAGACACTATAGAAGGGACCAGACTTTAGGCCATAGAGCACATCAATAAATATCAGGCCAAAACAATAAAATGGTATGATAGGAAAGTTTTATTGAAAAATATCAAGCCAGGCCATTTCGTGCTTCGGAGGATAGCCAACCCAGACACAGTGGGCAAGCTACAACTAAAATGGGAAGGTCCTTTTCTGGTAATACCTTTGTCAAGACCCAGTTCTTACAGATTGAAGGATATGGACGACAACGACATACCTAGATCTTGGAATGCGGATGAGCTTCGGTGATATTATGTGTAATTGATGTAATCTTTTTTATTTTTCCTATGACACCCTTTTCCTTTCAGGAGGGGAGAAAGGTTTTTAACGGGGCCATAGTTTGTAATTCTCATTCTTATTTAGCCCTATGCAATACAAGGGCCAAAATCCCCCAAAAATGTAACATGTAATATCAGAATTGGCACCATCGAGTGCAAAAGAGAACTGGGAAAAGCTCAAAAGACGTCCCTAAGGGGATGCAGAGCTGTAATCACTCCAAGGATGACAAAGCTACAAAAGTCGTTCCTAAGGGAGCGCAGAGTAAGTTCCGAAGCTGCAAAAGTCGTTTCTAAGGAGGCGCAGAGTAAGTCCCAAAGCTCAAAAGTCATTCCTAAGGGAATGCAGAGCCAAATACCACCGAAATACAAGGTGTAAAAGCTCCAAACTCGTTCCTAAGGGGATGCAGAGCTTAAATGCCACCGAAATAGAAGGTGAAGAAGCTCCAAAGTCGTTCCTAAGGGAATGCAGAGCTTAAATGCCACCGAAATAGAAGGTAGAGAGACTCAAAAGTCGTTCCTAAGGGGATGCAGAGTCTGGGTATGGCTTCGTGTGCGTTTGGGTCATACATTTGCATATTACATCACATCATTCATTGCATTCGTACAGACATTCATTAGACATTTGTAGGATCATCATCATCATGACATGAAGCACGAACGATAATATGAACACAAAGTTCTGCTTTGGCGACCAAATACTTTGTTGAGCACGAAGAAGCTTCGTGTCAAATATGAATACAGGCATTTTTTGCAAGGAAATGCTTCGTTGTGTACGAAAAGAAGGGAAGGTGTTTTTCTCCTTCGGCTCAAAAGTCACATGGATTTCGTCCACAACAAAGTAATTCAAACATGGATGGAAAGGTAAAATCATATTACAAGGTATGAACAAATATATACAATATTGAGTTCAAGTCTCGATTACAATTTTTTGCTAAAATAATGCAAATATATCCTAAGCTCTATACAGGAAAGCATAAAAGGAAGCTTCATCCCAGCAACCTTCGGAATGTGCTTTGGATTATTAACCTTTGGCACTGCCATCCTGCAGACAAACAATGGTATAAGGTAAAAGTGTATAAAAATGAAGGCAAACAACAGGTATAAGTTTCGTACTGGTTTAAGCAGTTTCCGAGCTTCGTCTCCAGCCAACTCTCGTCTGCCTTTAGCCCAAATCTGAGTAACGAATCTATTTCCGATACTTCGGGCTTCACCAGGAATATTAATCAAGTCTGATGGCGACATGCTAAACTTTGGCTTATTTACTAATTTTGCATGCGTGCATCCAGCCTTCAAGAATGCAGCAGTTGTGTCGCGAGAAGCTAACAGAGCACAGAAGTCACCATGCCCAGTTATTACTTCATCGAGTGCATCAACTTCATTTTCAAAGTGCTTGAAGGTATCTGATATATCTTCAGCCAAAGGGGCAATTTCTTTACAACTGGCCCCAACTGAGCTGAAGACTCCTTTTAACCGTTGCACGCAGCGGCTGGCAAATTCCAAGCATTTGTTCTGAAGGTCCCTCAGAGATTCCTGCAGCTTCGTGTTTTTATCAGCTTCGACTTTATATTTTGCTTGTCATTCCTTCTTCTCTTGTTCGAAGCACTCTGATTTTTCTTTTAAGGTTGCTTGAATTTGGAGAAGCTCTTCGTTTAACCTAGCATTTTCAGCTTGAATCTCCATAAGGGAGCATTCCGTTGCTTGAAGCAGGAAGTCCTTCTTTTCAAGAGAAGCTTCATAATCTTTAATCTTGATTTCCAGGCCCTCAAATATGATCTCATTTTTCTTATCTTCGAGGTCTTGTTGCATTCTTAATGCTTTGCTTAGCAGCATGCTCTGCAAAAATTAAGTCAACTTTAAATATTTTAATCCATCGCAAAGCTAGCAAAGAATTTAGGCAAAAAGATTTTACTTTGAAATTGGAGTAAAACAAGCTGCCGACGATATGTTGTTGTCGGTAGCCGCTTATATCAGATTCTAGCTTTGGAAAACCGACACTCTTGTACAGAGTGCCAATTATTTTTGCCCCGACACGATCGTGAATACATGCCAAGGCTTCTTCGTCAATTCCACCAAAAAGCATGGATCCTGGCTGGTAGCCATAGGATACTTCATATTGCTTTAGCTCCTTTTTCTCAGCCTCGGACAATTCTTGACCCACCAGGTGCCGAAGGTCAAAATCTTTTTCTTCTGAAGCAGCATCAGCAACCTCTTTTCCTTTGTCAAACAATCCGGCCATAACCTTCTCTATAGTCGCAGTTGTCTCTTCTGCAGCCATATTCGAAAGGAGTTTGTCAATTCCTGACATTGTACTCACAAGATTGGCAGCTTCGGCAGCAGTTTCAGCTTCGGCAGTGGTCTCAGCCTTGGCACTTCCAACAGGCACTATTCTAGACGCTGAGGCCAGATGTGGTGTCCGCTCAATGGCTTACATAACATTAACAATTCTTCGTCTCTTCTGACCTTCAGTCTTCTCCTTTATGGCCGAGGGTTGATCCTTCTTCTGTAAAAGTTTCGTCAGTTCTAGTCCCAGAGGACATAGCAGCTTGATGGGTAAGGATTCAGTCATTACCTTTAGAATTTCTACTATTTCAGCAGCAGGAGGCGTTGAAGGAGTTTCTTCTCTTGCCTTAGTTACCTTTGGCTCGGCTACTTCAGGCTTCCTCTCAGGCTTCCTCTTTTTTGAGACTGCCGCCTTCGGCTCAGGAGCAGATTTTGTCTTCTTTGAAATCTTCTCATCCTCTTTAACCATTCTGGCAGCCTGTTTGTTTAAGATACTAACAATTCTCTTCCTCTTCAAACCTTCGGCACCCTTATCAAGTCTTTCATAGTCCAGATATTCAAAATCTAGCGCGTCCATCACGTGATTCAACCTTCATTTTGGTCGGGTGCTGAAGGCAGCAGTCATTAGTTGGTCCTCCTTCTTGGTATAATTACCAAGGATTTCATTGCTGATAGTTTCAATCATTTCTAGCCACTCTTGGAATGGCTTCTTGAACTCTTTCTCAAACTTGAACCGGTAGGGGAGCCGAACAAGTTCGTGCTTTTTACCCCCATCCTTCTTCTTGGGCATCCCCCAGCCACTAGAGGTCGTGAATACCCTGTTTGCCAAAAATTCTTGCACTAGATCTCTAGTGCTGATTTCGGCCGCCACAACTCTAAATTCAACTTCAGCTACCTGGCATGGAGAGCCAAGCTACATGTGGCACAAGGGCCTTGTCATTTCGAAACTCAAAGCCAGTGGACTCATCACCATAGTCATTAGCTTCTCTCTCTTTTTCTTGTCGGCCTTCATATAAAACCACTCACTCTTCCAACCAGTTGGCCACTTGGTACGGTAGCTGAGAACTGGTGCCTCCGTATCCTTTCGATACGCAAAGTTGTAACAACCAAAATTCTCATGAAGGCCATCTGCCTTGGCCTTCGTCTGGTAATACAGCTCGTGCACTCGACAGAAAGCTTCGGCATTAGGACTCATCCCTTGGCTTCGGAGGGCCCAGATGTAGACACTTAGTCTAATAATTGCATTGGGTGTCAATTGATGGAGGTATATTTCAAAATGCTTTAAAACCTCTCCTATTATATCACCAGCAAAGCGAACAAGCCTACTCTCGGCTTCTCCAAAGTAACCCAATTTTTTCATTATAACCATATCATCTACCGTCACAGTAGATCTACCAAAGTCAAGGTGACTAGGTTTTTCTGGGATCAAGATGTTGTAATCTTCTTCGTCTTCATTACCGCTTCCCTCCTCAATTGTGATTCCTTCAGCTTCAGCAGTCGGAGTACCTTTGGCAACAGGCTCTTCTGATACAACAAGACCCGACTACCTCATCACCTCTGATATCGGTGCCATCTCAGTTACTTCGGCCTCGTCCCCCTTGCGAGACACCCTAGCAGTTGATCGCACTCTGGCCATTTCGTTTTCACTTTTTGCCAAAGCTAATCTCAAATGATGAAGCATTCACTCAAGAGTGCAATGTAGAAAGCTTCTGCTATGGTTCAATTTTTTAACAGCACAACAGTGCAATGGCAATGAATGTTGTGGTAACTCCTCACTAACCCGTCTGTTTATATAGTGTTGCAGGGGGAAGGTGAACCGCCAGGCCGCTCGCACTCGCTGAATGGTGGACTGTCCGGCGCCTGGAATATTATAATCGTTTCTCAGCAACGAGCTCAGGGAAGGTGTTTTTTGGACCTTCGACATTCCAAAGCCTTCGTGTTTTTCGTGGATCGAGCTCATTACGAAAAACGATCTAGCACTGCGAAGCGGCTACTGTTGGGGGCTTCTTCTCCGCCGAAGGTCCTTTAAGCAAAAACACCTTCAGCAGGACGATACACTAGCAGGTGTGACATGAAGATGTAAGCCGAAGCTACGATTGAAGGAGCTTCGGCATGGTGACGTGCTAAAGACGAAGGACATTACCGACTTAAAGAGGAAAAGACGGTATAGCCCCTGATAATTTGTATTGTATTTATAACTAGTTATTAGGGACATAGATGTAATTTTGTCCGGGTTGTGTCCCGTGCCTATAAATAGATGAACAGTACCACCATACTGTTCACGCTGAATTGTAATCACTCTGGCGTCACTCCCGCTTTTCCACCTTCTGTCAAGCCGAAGGTACAAATGTAATATAAATATTATTGATGTGTGTTCATGTTTATAAAATAAGAATATAAATAATCTAATAATTTGGAATGATCATTTATATTCTTTTTGATGTTTCATATGTCTTTATTCACATCTTTACTCACTGAAATGATGAAGGTATGCCCTTCATGACCTTCGTCTGAAGATCATTATATCCCAAGGAAAATAATGCTTCAAAGGACGAAGGTCTCTAATCGTTAACGATTGTGTTGCTTTGTTCTTGGTGTATAGCATCCGAGAACAAGGACCAACACTGTCTACACACCACCAAGGCACCAATATCTACCCCAGTTTTAGCATGAAACTAGGGAATCCAAATATAATTCATAATAACAGTTAATAGCCACCATACATAAACAAATTTATACTAGTAAAAATATACTACACAGTTGCAGTCTGAGTACATGATATACTTCGTAGTTCACACAATCACACACATAATATATTGGACACATTAGTACTAAGCACATGAGTACATGACACACCACTACACTAGACAGCACTCAGACAGACACCACCACGACACCAAGGCAAGAATCCAAAATTTCGAAATAAACTGCAATAAACGTTGGAACTTGGAAGAGAAGAGAAACAATACCATCCTGAGGGGAAGTAGTCGATGGCGACAACAGTGGCGTTGCTGCACGAAAGGAGGCGAGAGCAGGAGGAGTAGGACGTAGCGTCGTGAGAGAGACGAGGGAGCCCTGAACCCGCACCCTCTATTGAGCACTCGATGCTTGGGCTTGCGTGCGGCTGTTTACCCGTGGTGGAAGAGATCCGGCCACCGGCTTGTGAGTCTCCATTATGCCGTCGGTGAACGCGAGCGCGACAACCTCGAGTGGCCAGAGCTGCACCAAGTGGCCGGATGCGCAGAGTGGCTGGACGCATCGACAGGCGAGAGTAGATAGAGGGCTAGACCGCCAGAGAGGTTAGGGAAACAGACAACGAGGGGTGGTGACTGAGAGTGAGAGGGGTGGGGATCAGGGTCGTGGTCATGGCCAGCTGGCTGGCGGGTGGTGGCGAGAGCGAGATTGGTGGCGGCGGCTGGCGGGTGGTGGCAAACTGGATGATTCGGGAGACAAGAGCGCAGAGGCAAAGGCGAGAGCGAGATTAGCGGTGGCGGCTGGCGGGTGGCAGCAAACTGGATGATTCGGGAGACAAGAGCGCAGAGGCAAAGGCGAGAGCGGGATTAGGGTTAGGTTTTCTTTGGCTTGGCCGCTCGGGCAGTCGGGCTTGATGTTATGTATGCGCAGCGGGGGCACCGATCGCCGAGGGTGTTGGGTCGATTGGGACAACCAACTAGCCAAATGGGCCACGGGTAGGGCGAGGCAGGCTTGCTGGAAGAGTTGGGCCACTGGGTGATGGCTGGCTGGGTTGTAGTCAGGCCATAAATGGACCGAGCCGGGTCGTGCTAATCTTTCTGGGCTATTACTAATCGTGTCGTGCCCGTGCTGCCCAATGGTCATCAGCTATATGTAGCAAGTTGGGAAATTCGCAAAGCCCTCATGGATAATGGCAGCCAGGCCGACATCATTTTCCTCCATGCCTTTGAAATAATGGGCATAAATCTGAAGCAACTTCAGCCGACAGACAACCCCTTATTCGGGTTTGGAGGCAAGGCCACCTTACCCCTTGAAAAAATTGTTCTACCAATGTCATTCGGCACCAGCGCAAATGCATGGATAGAGCACATCACCTTCGATGTCATTGACGTGATATACCCATACAACACAATCTTGGGCAGGGGGGCCATCAATGCCTTTGAGGCAGTAATTCACATGTTGTACTTATGCATGAAGATCCTAGGACCCGACGAAGTCATTATGATCTTCTGTTATCAGCATGTGGCCCGTAACATAGAGAGAGACTTCATCCCCAGGCAGCAAAATGTCTATTGTTTGGATGCCAACACACCAGCGCATAATCTAGATGCATCGGCGAAGACTGACAGGCAACAGAACCCGATCCAGAGTGACAAAAGGGCCAAGAAATTAACCCTCGATACGGCTCTTCCCAACCATGTTGTGTTAATCGGTGAAGACCTAGCCCTGTAGAGGAGGCCAACTTGCTCGACTGTCTGCACAGAAATAAAGATGTCTTCGCCTGGTCGTCATCTGACCTTGTCACAGTCAGTCGGAGTGTAATCGAACACAAGCTTCACATCAACCCCTCTGTCTGCCCCAAGAAGGTCGTAGTCCAGTGGCTTCTAGACGCAAAATTCATTGAACCAATCGATTACCCCGCCTGACATGCAAATGTTGTCATGGTGAAAAAGAAAAAAGGTAAGTGGCACATGTGCATTGACTTCACTAGCTTAAACAAAGCTTGCCCTAAAGACAAATTCCTGCTCACTCGCATCGATAAAACTATCGACTCTGCAGCAGGCTGTGAAGTCATGTCCTTCCTCGACTGTTTCTCCGGTTACCACCAGATATTCCTCAGCGAAGAGGACAAGGCGAACACCAGTTTCATCACTCCCTTTGGCACCTACCATTTTGTGAAGATGCCCGAAGGCCTCAAAA
The DNA here is from genome assembly GCA_029449295.1 of Zea luxurians. NCBI lineage: Eukaryota > Viridiplantae > Streptophyta > Magnoliopsida > Poales > Poaceae > Zea > Zea luxurians. Next base: position 168,084,851 of record JAOPSE010000002.1, read on the forward strand.
ATGTTGGTTCTACTTTCTCCTGCCTCACTCAGTCCATACTCAAGGACCAGGTTGGCAGAAACATATTCACCTACGTCAACGACATCGTCGTCGCAAGCAAAAAGGTCATCAATCCTTGAGTCACGGCGGGTAGCCCTCTGGTCTCCGTCCATAGCCATGGCACCCAGCGATCAAAGAGGCCTTTGCCCTCTAGATCCAATGGGTGAACAATCGCTCCTAGCTCCTCGTACACTCGACTGAAGTCATTAAACACATCCCGCGCATGGGTTGCACCCGCACACTATGGGGAAGCCAGTCGAGCGAAGGCGCGCTGTAGATAGATCGGTCATTGCAACATCCAACTCTTTCCTCAAGAAGCTCACCTTCGACTCGGCAGACTTCGCTCGTTGCTCAATCCCGACCGCCTCTTTTTTCTTTTCCTTCGGCATCTCGCGAATGACCGAGCACTCTGCCTTGGCCGCAGCTGCCTCCTTTCAGGCCACCGCTAAGGGGGCTAGGACGTTGGCAACAGCAGCAAGCTGCAAAATACCATTGTTAGACCCCAGTGCTGTGAGCGCAGCAAATTGTGTATAGTTAGTATCACCAAGAGAATATGTGACGCAACATTCTTCAACACCACCCCGGTAATCGCGTGAGGCATCCACTTCCCCCTCGCTTCGATACCGGAGTGCACAGCGTCCCACAAACTAGCTCTTAGCCCAACCAAGTCCGATGTCACTATAGGAAACGGGTGACGCCTAAGAGGGGGGGGTGAATTAGGACTTCTAAAACTTTTACTAAACTAGGCCACAATTAAATCCCTAGAGCAAAACCTATGCAAATAATCAAACTAGAAAGTGCAATCTAGGTTTTGTCTACATGTTGCTATCTCTACCGCAAAGACTAAGTTTCAATCTACACTAAATAAGTATGAATACAAGATTGAAACTTAAATGCTTAATATAAATGCGGAAACTTAAAGAGCAAAGTAGAGAAGCAAACTTTCGTGGATGACGCCGGTATTTTTACCGAGGTATCCGGAACCACTCAAGGTCCCGACTAATCCTCGTTGGTGCCCCTATGCAAAGGGAAGCCCATGCGAGGGCCAAGCACCACGGTTGAGTAACTCCGTAGAGAGCCACGGGCCTTCTCCACGCGCAAGTGGTGCTCCGCTTCCGGCTCCTCTCGGATGCTCCCCACCGTCTCCACTATCGAGCTTCCGACCGAAAACGCCGCGGGCCTCGTTCCCTCCGGTACACGGTGGCGGCCGTGACACAAACGCGGTTGTCACGGTCTCGCAAGACTCTCGCCCCACTCGGTACAATTACAATGGCTCACACAAGAGCCGAGGGGTTGTGTGGTTTTACAAAACTCACTCAACTAACTAGGGTTCACCTAGAGCAAGCGCTAAAGTGGTCTAACTAACCTAAGTACTTCGCAAAGCACCTACGCTAATCACCGAGTGATTCTATTAAGCACTTGGGTGTTTGAGCTCTTGGAAATGTGCACTATGTGCCTTGGTATGTTGCTTGGGCTCTCACACTTGAGAATGGCCGGTTGGGGTGGTATTTATAGCCTCCAACCCCCAAACTAGCCGTTGGACATAAAGCAGCAGCTTTCTGTCGACGGGTGCACCGGACAGTCTGGTGCACCATCGGACAGCCACTGTGCAGTGTCCGGTGCACGCCACGTTAGCCGACCGTTGGCGCCTGTAGCAGTCGACCGTTGGATCCGACTGTTGCCGTCTGTCCGGTGCACACCGGACAGTCCGGTGCCGACTGTCCGGTGCCCCACCGGACAGACCGGTGCTACAGCCAGAGAGCGCCTGTCTGTGGGCCTCTCTGCGCAGACTGTCTGGTGCCACACTGGACAGTCCGGTGCACACCGAACAGCACTGTCCGGTGCGCCACCAGGCGCTGGCTGACAGCCCGCATCTTGGATTCCTTCGCTGATTTCTTCGGGCTTCTTTTGTTCTTGAGTATTGGACTCCTATGCATCTTTTTATGTCTTCTTTTGAGGTGTTGCATCCCCATTGCCTTGTTCCAATTCTCTTCGCATCCTGTGAACTATAATTATAAACACTAGCAAACATATTAGTCCACAGGTTGTGTTAATCATCAAACACCAAAACTCAATTAGCCAAAAGGCCTAGGGTCCATTTTCCTTACAATCTCCCCCTTTTTGGTGATTGATGACAACACAACCAAAGCAAGCGAATAATACAAGTTTTTGAATTAAAATATGCAATCTACTTGCTAAGATGCATGATTGTCGCCATAATGTGATATTATGGACTTAAGCCTCCCCCTAACTCCATAATTCACTTACTTCCTATTTTTGGACCAAATAACCAAAACCACTTGAAAAATCATTTGTAGATATAAAATTTTAAATTGGTGGTGTTTGGTGTTTGATATAGTTTTCATTGCTTTGATCCCTAAAATTCTCCCCCTTTGGCATCAACCACCGAAAAGGAAGACATTAAAAGCATGTAGGAAGTAAATAAAAGCTTGCCCTCATCAAGAATTTTATCAAATGATACCACTAGAAGGATATTAAATTAAACCACATGAATGATACCAGTTGAAAGGATTACTCCCCCTAAATGAGTGTTCTCTTTTAGAAAGAAGTTTCTCCCCCTTTTTAGAGATGAAGAAATACTCCCCCTGACAGAGATCCTCTACTTAGGAAAAAGCATGTGAAAATTAAAGGTGCAAGACATGATTTGAAAAGACCAACTTCCCATATGCATAGGTAACAGAATATGAGTTAACTACTTATGCATTTTTAGCAACATGGAAGCATATGATATGAGATATAGTCTAATCAAATGTTGGAGAAGACATGTAAATGATACTAGATATAGTCTCAAAAGATACCAATTGAAAGTCAATGGCGAGCTTGAGAGACATGAGAGTTCTTGGAGATTTTGCAGTGGAAGATTGTTGTCTTTCTCCGGGGACCTCATTTTCCTTACAATGAGACTATCACATGAAATAGACTTGAAAAGGTGTTAGTCTCAAAGTATTAGATTATAGAGTAACCTCCCCCTGAAGGTGTGCATACAAGTTTTGAATACTTGTAGGAGACATGCACTTTGATTTGATATCAAGAGGGGTAAATTATCTATAATCCAAACTTTGGCACATATAAGTTAAATGATACAACATGTAGAAATCAAAATTTTCAATTGATGCATCATTTACTATGGAGTGATATAGAAGCTATGTGCCGTGCTTTTAACTAAACATTTTAAACCATGTAAGTTTGCTTAAGTATATGAATTGAAAGCAAGCAATCCTACCATGTGATTTACCTAGTATGCATGATTTTAAACAAAAGTAAATGACACATGTAATACTAGGCAAGAAAAGGTAGACTAGATAAAAGGTAAATAGATACGCATATCTAAAAACAAGAGATACAATAAAACTAGTTACCTTAGTCATGGGTGGGAAATTTGGGTCCAAAATTCTCACTAACCCACTCGGCAAGTAATCTTGATCCAATATGATGTATCCCATGATATACATCCCAAATTTGCCAAGTCTCCAAATTTCCCGTCGACCTTCGGTCCACTCACTTCCCTTTCGGGATCCAAACCTTCTTGGTGCTTTTCATGATTGAAATTATTTCCTTTGGCACCGAGATGCGTTTGGCTCCTTTTCCTTTGTTGGCCTTGATTGCTATCACCTTTCCATTCTTTTTCTTCTTGATCAAATATGGTGTAGCATCCTTTTTGTTCACCTTTTTGATGTAGGTGTTGGAGATTTTGCTTGATGGCTTTTGCTTGATCTTTTGCCTTTGTTTATCCCCAGTCATCGCCTTGCATTGGAAAGACTTGTGGCCTTCCATGTGGCATAGCCTACAAATCACAGTTTCTCCCTCCATAGGCTTGTTCACTCCCGCAGTGGTGTTATCCTGTGGAGGTCGGATTTGTTTGGCTTTGCCTTTCTTGTCATACAAAGCCTTGCCAAGGCGAGCCACTTCTTGCTTTAATTGTTCATTTTCCTTTGCAACCTCATCCGAACATGTCTCTACAACAATATTCTCAACAACGACTTGGTTGCAGGGGTTAGAATCATCAATTAAATCAAAGCAGGAAGTAGAAGCATCTTTCTTAATTATTTCAGGTATTTCAACTAAAGATGCTGCTGGGGTGCTACCAATGTTTTCTAGCTTAGTAGTTAGCTCATTATTATGTATGCTAAGAATTTCTATTTTCTATAGCAAATTTTCAATAGCTTCTTGGGAGCTAGCTAACTTAGCCTTAAATTTTTCATTCTTTTTAATAAGGCTATCATCGGTAGCAGTGGATGGAGCACTAGATTCTAATAGCTCAATTTTAGTTGATAGCTCACTATTTAGGTTTGCAAAAGTTTCAAATTTTTCTAGCAAACCTTTGTAATCATTTTGAGAGCTAACCAACTTATTTTTCAAAGTTTTAAGTTGAGCTTTTTTTCTTAGTGCAAACATCCTGGAAAAATTCTATGGCTTCCGCAAGCTCATCTAGAGAGGGCTTTCCCTCACCTTCATCATCACTACTACTTTCATCACTAGAGGATGGAATGCTTTTGTTACCTCTTGCCATAAGGTATTTGTGTGATGACCGTGATGAGCGTGACGAGGACCGGTGGCTGCGCGTCCTTGGAGGTTCATCTTCACTTGAAGAATCATCCCAAGTTCTAACACTTGTTAGCGCCTTGCCTTTGCTCCTCTCCTTTTTGGGTTTGGCCATATTTGGACAGTTGTCCCTGAAGTGGCCCTTCTCCCCACATGCGAAGCATCCTCTCTTCCTTTGCTTTTTCCTGTCAATGTTAAAGAGAAGATCCTCGACCTGCAGGGGCACACCCATTAGATTAATCTTGCGAATCATCCTCATTACCTTTCCGACGCGTCGGATTGTTTCTTCGTCCTTGGAGGATGATGTGCATGGTTGATTATCTTCATCATCATCACTTTCTTCTTCTTCCTCTTCTTCACTTGAGGAACTTGGAGTGGGAGCCTTCTTTTTGCCCTTCCTTTCATCACATGCAAAAGCATATGGTCTTGAGGAAGTTGGCTCCTCTCCCCAACTCATTTTTCGCGACATCTCAAAAGCCGCGATTTTCCCAATCACAATGGTCGGGGTCATGTTGCCCAGATCCTCCATGTTGTGAAGGATGGTGATGATGCTCCCATATCTTTGTTGTGGTAGCAGGGAGATAATCTTCCTCACAATGTCCGCATCACCTAGCTTATTAATGCCAATAGAATTGAGCTCATTGATTATTAGATTCAAACGAGAATACATGTCTCTAACAAGCTCATCATCTTTCATAGCAAAAGAGTTATACTCAATAAAGGCTAGGCAATGTTTTTGCTCACGGACATTGGATGTGCCGTCATGGAGCTCATGCAATTTTAGCCAAATCTCATTAGCAGTTTTCAAGGTAAATACCTGATTAAAAATATCCATGCTAAGAGATTCATACAAGCAATTTTTGGCTCTAGCATTTAAATGAATTTCTTTTTCCTCACTCGTGGTGGGTTTCTCGGGATTCTTGAAGGGTTTCATCCCGTCACGAGTGACTCTCCAAACACCTAGATCAACGGCTTCTAGGTAACAAGCCATTCTAGCACTATAATATGGGAAGTTAGTGCCGTCGAAGTGTGGTGGCCTATGGTTATCCATCCCTTCCTCTAAAAAGCGTCGACTCTTTTAGCGGTGAAGCTAAATCGTTTCAAATGAGCCAAACCGGTTCTGATACCACTTGTAGGAAACGGATGACGCCTAAGAGGGGGGGGGTGAATTAGGACTTCTAAAACTTTTACTAAACTAGGCCACAATTAAATCCCTAGAGCAAAACCTATGCAAATAATCAAACTAGAAAGTGCAATCTAGGTTTTGTCTACGTGTTGCTATCTCTACCGCAAAGACTAAGTTTCAATCTACACTAAATAAGTATGAATACAAGATTGAAACTTAAATGCTTAATATAAATGCGGAAACTTAAAGAGCAAAGTAGAGAAGCAAACTCTCGTGGATGACGCCGGTATTTTTACCGAGGTATCCAGAACCACTCAAGGTCCCGACTAATCCTCGTTGGTGCCCCTACGCAAAGGGAAGCCCACGCGAGGGCCAAGCACCACGGTCGAGTAACTCCGTAGAGAGCCGCGAGCCTTCTCCACGCGCAAGTGGTGCTCCGCTTCCGGCTCCTCTCGGACGCTCCCCGCCGTCTCCACTATCGAGCTTCCGGCCGAAAACGCCGCGGGCCTCGTTCCCTCCGGTACACGGTGGCGGCCGTGACACAAACGCGGTTGTCACGGTCTCGCAAGACTCTCGCCCCACTCGGTACAATTACAATGGCTCACACAAGAGCCGAGGGGTTGTGTGGTTTTACAAAACTCACTCAACTAACTAGGGTTCACCTAGAGCAAGCGCTAAAGCGGTCTAACTAACCTAAGCACTTCGCAAAGCACCTACGCTAATCACCGAGTGATTCTATTAAGCACTTGGGTGTTTGAGCTCTTGGAAATGTGCACTATGTGCCTTGGTATGTTGCTTGGGCTCCCACACTTGAGAATGGTCGGTTGGGGTGGTATTTATAGCCTCCAACCCCCAAACTAGCCGTTGGACAGAAAGCAGCAGCTTTCTGTCGACGGGTGCACCGGACAGTCCGGTGCACCACCGGACAGCCACTGTGCAGTGTCCAGTGCACGCCACGTCAGCCGACCGTTGGCGCCTGTAGCAGTCGACCATTGGATCCGACCGTTGCCGTCTGTCCGGTGCCCCACCGGACAGACCGGTGCTACAGCCAGAGAGCGCCTGTCTGTGGGCCTCTCTGCGCAGACTGTCCGGTGCGCCACCAGGCGCTGGCTGATAGCCCGCATCTTGGATTCCTTCGCTGATTTCTTCGGGCTTCTTTTGTTCTTGAGTATTGGACTCCTATGCATCTTTTTATGTCTTCTTTTGAGGTGTTGCATCCCCATTGCCTTGGTCCAATTCTCTTCGCATCCTGTGAACTATAATTCTAAACACTAGCAAACATATTAGTCCACAGGTTGTGTTAATCATCAAACACCAAAACTCAATTAGCCAAAAGGCCTGGGGTCCATTTTCCTTACAGTCTCCTAGACACCCATCTTCTCCCCTATATAACACAAAATAAGTCAAAATAAACACACACATTCATTACCAGTGGTCCATCACCTAGACCACCCTAGCACGCCCACCCACCCACCCCGACGTGCCTGCACACGCGTGGCTCTGTCCTCCACACGACCACATGACTCCCCCATGCCCCCTCAATAAGCCGACCTAGCCAGCTTGTCCAGTTGGCTAACCGAGCCACCCCCATGCCCGCCCAGCCAAGCCACCGTGAGTCGAGCCATCTTGCCTAAAATGACTTAATTTTTTTGAATGACTAAATGCAGCCTAAAATGACTTAATGTTTTTGAATAACTAAATGTAGCCTAAAATGACTCAAATGTTATCTTGACTTTAGAATGACTTAAAGTTACATAGAATGACTTAAATGTTGTTTATACCCTAGAATGACTTAATATTTTCTGGAATGACTGAACCAATAAAATACGAAATGTCTAAGAAAACCTAGAAAAAATGGTTCAAGCAATAATAACTTAATGTATTTTGAAAAATGACTTAATTTTTATGTTATCTAGACTTTGGAATTACTTAAATATTGTCTGGACGCTAGGATGACTTAATATTGTCTAGAATGAATGAACTAATAACATAAGAAATGTCTGAGAAAACTAACAAAAATTGGCTAAAACCAATAAATAACTTAACGTTTACTGAAAAATGACTTAATATTTAATAAAATGACTTAATGTTGATTGGAATGACTTAATGTGGTAGGAAACGAGTCGTGCGGGGGGCGAAGCCGGGCGGGGCGCGAGTCGAGCGGGCTGAGCCATGTGGGGCCGAAGCTGCACGGTCAGGCAGGCGCGCGCGTGCGCTAGGATGGTCCATCACCCTAGGTGATGAATAGTATATATATAAAGGAAAAGGACAGACCTACTGGCAACACCATCTTCAGCGGCGACCTCATCACGAACTCCATGCCGGAGAGGTCGAAGTCCCCAATGCCCAAAGGAGGCACGGTACTCTCAACAAATGGACCCCTTTTTTCCTCGCCAACCACCTCGGTCTTTGCATCCTTTGAGGATCGCCCAGAATTCGAGGACTCAACAGTAGAAGCCCTCCGCTTCCTTCACCAGCCTGCCATATTCACCACTCCATAAATAGGAACGGGTGCCTTCCCCTTTGGGTCCGTAGCTACAGCAACCACATCCGGGATGTTATGCAAATAAGGGAATGTAAGCAACTCCCTCACCATACAAGCCAGCGGAATGTCCTCCCAACCGCACGCTGCAGTCATCTCCCTTACAACCCATCAATTTGCGCTCCCCAAACCAACTCGCATTGGAATCAAATACTTCCCCAACTTACCCCTAGTAATGAGCTCGGTGATGTCCTACAAGGACTTAGCCTCCATGTCATGCGCTGAGTCGAGGGGCCCACAGGTCTTCGCGAGCTTAGCAGTGACTACTTTGGAGCAAAACCCCCATCGACCCCTAACGAGTAGGACGAAGGTGTCTCCATTGACATCTATGAGTGGCCAGAGACCTCGCTGGCATCTTTCGCCGCTTCTTCTGGCTGAACACACAATTCAGACGTACAAAGCATCCACAAAGTACTATTGACCTTCACAGTCCCTTGCTGGCTCCTCCCCTCCTCCTGACCTTCACAGTCTCCTTGATTTTGATCTCGTCCATCATCAGTCCCACCAACATCAATATTAATACATTCCCAATCCACATTAGGGTTAGGGTTTTTACTCCATCCAATAACCTTCATGGTATGCTAAGAACTATTGTTTTAGATTGAGGTTCATAATTTACTGCTCACTTTTGGAGGAATTTGCATGAAGTCTTGGGGACCAAGCTCCAATATAGCACTGTCATATCATCTCCAAATGGGTGGGCAGACGAAAAGGGCTAATTAGATTTTAGAAGATATGCTATGAGCTTGTGTTATCTCCTACAGGAATAAATGGCAACCTTTCTACCGTGTGCAGAGTTTTCTTACAACAATAGCTATCCACCAAGCATCAAGATGTTGTCCTTTGAAGCTCATTATGAAAGAAGGTGTAAGACACCTATCAATTAGTCCGAGTCTGATGAAAGGAATTTCTTTGGTCTGTACTTGGTGAAGGAAGCCAAAGATCAAGTAAGGATTGTCCGGGAGAATCTTTGAATAGCTCAATCTCGACAAAAAGCTTATGCCAATCGATGACAACGAGAGTTGCACTTTAAGGTGGGCGACTATGTCTACATTAAGGTCTCACCTCTTAAAAGTGCTCATCACTTTGGAGTTAAGGGAAAGTTGGTGCCTTGCTTTGTTGGTCCATTCCCTATTCTCTAAAGAGTGGGAATCATCGCATACCAATTGTAGTTACCTACAACTCTCTCCGCGCATTCATGATGTGTTTCACATATCGTAATTTGGATGTGTCTTCGTGTGCCAACCGAGGCCATAAAAGTGGATGCTCTTGATCTTCAACCAAGTCTTGTCTATGTGGAACAACCTTCACGTGTTCTTGAGAAGGCTAAGAAGAATGTCAAGGAAAACAAAGTCAAGCATGTGAAGGTTTTATGGGAGAACCACACTAAACAAGAAGCAACATGGGAACCTAAGGATGAAATGCGTAAGGAATATCTATAAATCTTTTCTCATGAGTAAGTTATCCTTCCAACCATCCCAACCCCTACTTTTCCCTTTGAAATTCATTATTTACCCTTGTGTATATATGTACACAATCTCCATCAAAAGAAATAAGATATCCTTTCGTTTTCTACCTTGCTTGTCAAAAGTTTCAATGGATATTCATGGTGTCAAGATGAATATGTCCTTACCCAACCCCATGTTTTTTCTCCCATCTATTTTATTTCATCCTTGGAGTATTCTTAACTCAAAAAACCTGATTCTCCAACACCAACCCATATGTTACCTCCCTGTTCGTCTTATCGATCCACTTATTAGAATCTTGGGTCGAGATTCTCTTAAGGAGGTGAGAATTGTCACACACCTTCACCTTTATTCATTTTAAGATACGGCCTTAAACATCATAAGCATCATTTTGGTATTTGCATGAAGCATTCATGTGCATTTTATAAAATATTGACTCGTTTACTCTCTGTGACTTGAGATGGCAACGACATGGCTATAAAAACACCTTGAATCTTGTAAGATGTGCGCTAATAGGATATATTTTCATTATTGATTGAGGTTGGTTTCTCATTCCAATTTAATGTTAGATGAATTAATTTAATCATAGGAAAAGGGTTTGATGTAAAAGATAATCATATTTGGATTTTGAATAATTATTTTGAGCAATGCTAGCAATGGGAGTTATAGAGGAGGAATCCTCATATTTTTAGCTTTCCAAAAGGTATTTTTTGTAATTTTTTGAGTTATCCTCTATAGATTTAGAAGATTTAGAAAAAAAATCAAATTTTGATTACCTTCTCTCATTAAGATGGGGCCCCGCTTGCCAGCCTCTACGTCGCTTCCCTAGAAAATTCACATGTACGTACATGCTTCTCTTCTCTCTCTCCTAAGTTGGTCCCTTGTGTTGGCCCCTCCCCCTCCTCTACTCTAACTACGCCCGTTCATTGGCCAACGCCCACAGTGCCCATCAGCTCCGCCGCAATTAGGCAGCACTAGCTTGCGGATAGCCCCTGTCAACCGCGTCCCGCCTATTTAAACAGTCGTCTCCAGTCCAAAACCCTAGCTTCCTCTTCTTACCCCTCCAGCTACCATGGTCACCGATGAAGTTTTCCCTCGCCATTCTGCCACTGTCGTTCCCGTCTCTAGCTAGGTGGGAGCTCAAGGAGCTTCCCCTCTACCCCTTTGTCACTATGAGTCGTTGTCGAGCCTCATCGACGCCCCAAAGCCCCTGCCCGCGTGGAGCTCTGCCATCGTCCCTGCTCCAACACCAACAAGCCTCTTCTGTCCTCCCTGCTGCCCCCGTCGTAGTAAGCTTGATGAGCCCTGAGCTTGCTCATGCATGCGCCCCATCCCCCTATGTCTTGCGCAGCCGTGTGCCTCATTGTCGGCATGTCGTGTCACGAACACGTCGACCTCACTCTGACTGCGACGTTGCTGCACCCACATTACATGCCCTGACCGCGAGTAGAAGCGTCTGCCAGTGGGCCAACCTGGCCTTGGTCCCTCCCTGTTAGCCTCTCGGGTTAGCTGGGCACGATTGAGAAATGCTTAGCATAGGAAAAAGCTAAATAACCTACCTCATGAAAATAACCCCCTTACTATGTGATCATAACTTTGTTGTTGTGAAAATGTTTAGTCAAATTATGTGAATACGTTGTTGATGCCCCTTGAAACTAGGAAATGTGAAATGAAGTTTGTTCTCATCCTTAATGTGTGTGCACCCCTTTTCTATGTGATGTGATGCTAATTACAAGTTCTAGCATCATTCATGTTCATATTATTCTCATGAGAATTAGCATACATGCTTCATTCTAATTCATGCATTAGAGAGCAACAATCCGGAGACTAAACCCGAGGAACCTAAACCCGAAGCTAGTCCTATAGAGGAATACCTCGAAGCACCAGGCAAGCAGCTAAGCATGTTTCAATTCCCCAAATTTTGCAAGATTAACACACTATTGTGTATATTATGGGTTGCATATGGTGTAAGTTATGCTTATCTGTTATGGTACCATATTGATGCATTGCCTTCCTTGACACTTGATTAGTTGGGTTAATTACTTCAAAATTTTGACAATGGCTTATAATGCTTAAGTAAGCTAGTGAGAGTTCTTTTAAGGTTACCAACCAAGTTACAAAGAAGTCATTTTTATGTTAAGTGGTAAACTTAAAATGTTGTTAAGTATGATGCGAGATTTGAGCGGGTTGTAGGGTCACGAGAATGGAGTCTAGTGGACATAGATCGCTTGAGTTGATAAAGGACTATCTGCTGTTGACATTGATTTAAGCAACCTTTTTGTGTTATCACATATCATCTTATGCGGAGGATGAGCTAATTACCTTAGTTGTTCTGTTCTTGCAGACATAGTCCTAGTCATGTGGTCCTATGTGACTTGGTAGAGGATGCCTAGGCTTGTCCTGGGTAGGTAGGCCTTCGCATGAGCTAGGTGTGCATTCGTACGTTCGGGACTCTTTGGGAAAGGTTGGCAGAAGTAGCACCTTGTTCAAAGTGGCTTAGTGATAAGTAGTATGGACCTTTGTCATGTGGGTAAAGTAGTACCCCTTCAAAGATTTATGGATCAATTTGAATTATCGTGCTCAAAGTCATGAGTGATGCTCTTTAGCATTGGATACATTGTAGTGTCTCGGCTTTGTTTTAAGGCGTGGATATGGAAATGTGGATGTCCATGTACGTTTTATGTATTGTCCTCACCCTTACATGATATGATTTATGATGAACTAGATGGGTTGGGGAAAACAAATAAAAGCATCTAGATGTATAGGAGGTGTACCACATTCTACACTCAAAGCTAATGACTTCTCTTAGTTGGCTTTTATGCAAATATTACATAACCTTTAAAGCTTTACCTTGCTACTTCTATATGCATACTCATTTTTATACCATATTATGTAAGTCTTGTGAGTACATTATTGTACTCATGGTGCTATGTTGATAAGTTTTGCAGGTGAGCTTGAGGCCCAGTATGGCTACTTCCTTCCCATTATTCCTCCATCGGGAGAGGGAGAGTGAGCCATTGTGGCCCCTCATGATTTTGTGGCTTTTGAGTAGCACTCTATGGACCACTATCCTCCTTATTTACCATTTTGATATCATCAAGTTGTTGCGCGAGAAGTTAGCATGATCGTACCATAGAGAGTTATGCCACGAAGGAGTCAGAACATGAAACCTTGTTTAAGATTATGAACATTTTATGAACTCATGTAGAACTTATACATCTTAATTTGATGTAATGATTTACTTTAAAATTGCTCTCTTGGTTGTATGTTAATGTGCAAATTGTAAGGTACATATGTCGATCCTGGCGTGATATGTACCAGGATGACCAGATTTGCTTTCGTTTTAAGTTGATTGTCCTACGACCATGTACCTTTTGATGTGGAGATTTATGTGGAAGGCCCACAGGGTGAGCACATGTATTCTTTACTTATGATGAAGTTGTTGCTAATCCATTTAAACTGAGTGCAAGTTGGACGTTCTCCAGTCACCCCTCCCCTTCCAGTCCCTTCCCGCTTTCTGCATATCACCCCTTCACTTCCCAATTTTTGAAAAATAAGGTAAAATTGTGTACAAGTAAGGTTTGAACTTTCGTTGTTGGCTCCATATTTACACACACCTAGCTAAAAAACACATATATTTTTGTGTTTTATGTTCTATACTCAAGCATAATATAGATATTTTAATGAAAAACAAGAAAAGGTTAAACCATCTGTACCGTACTTAGCCCGTCGTGCCACATCTAAGGTCCAGACACAACACTGTGATTGGGTCGGGCAGGTGCAGGCCAGGTGGACAACGAGCCAGGCGACACTAAAACGTACCAGGCCACGAGCCGCCCTACAAACCTGTCCCATGTGGACATGTATACTCTCACACTAGTGACGCACATGTGCAGGCAGGCAACAGTGCAATTTAAGTTTTCCTATAGTACATGTTCGGTGCACATTGGACCTCAGCCATGTCTGTAGGTTCATTGACTGTTTTGTCCATGTGTTAGGTGTTAGGGTGGCATCAGACTGGTCCGGTGCAACACCAGACCTGTCACATCCGAGCCATGTCATCCGACCATTGGGTAAACTCCATCTGATCATTCGTTGTACGAGTGTTCTGGTGCTTAGTGGACAGAGTCCTGTGCTCCAAGTCTAAAAACAACGTCTCTACGTAAGTGGTCCGGTGCACCACCAGAATGGTCCGATTCACCACAAGCCCAGAATAATGACTCTGCGTAATCGGTCCGATGCACACCGGACTTGGTCTAATGCGCCGCAAAGCAGCACAATTAAGTCATTTCTGGACTTTTTATCTTTGTCTTCGTTTGTCTATCTTCTTTAACATTCTTATGACTTAGACAAACATATTTAAAGTCTATCTGTCACACCCGAGTTTTAGGGACCCGGGCGCGAACGCAATCACCAGGTGTGCTGAGACCAAGTCTCACACATATGATGACTCATGGTACAGAAACGAATGTAACACCTTTACTATATAATAGGAGTTATATACAAAATAAATAAATAATTATATCATATGAAGACAACGATCCAGCAACCCAAAGTTGACTGGGAGACGACGGCCTAGACCTCTCACAAACACATCGCAGCATCCCCCATGCGCCTCATCTTGTGGTACCTGTTCTTGACCTATGGGAGGGTGAGACAGCAAGGGTGAGCTCACATATATTCATCGCTCAACAAGTTGTGGGAAATAATGTGCATGAACTCACCAAAGGTGGGAGTTCATGTGATGTGTAAGGCTGATCAATAATAGGGGTTAAAGCTGAGCATTCCTTTTAATAAGTTGGTCAAATTTTTATTAGCAGTTACTAAATGTAAGTAAATACCAAACCATAATAATAACAGAACAAAATTAATAATAAATCCCATGCAACGCAAATGACAAATTGAATTTAGTTCCATAATTTAATCATGCAAGAGCCCTGAGCTGCTCATGACCGCGAGCATGGCTAGTATACCAGTTTTACACTCTGCAGAGTTTGTACCCTGTACCCACAAGTCGTATATCCCATGTCACCAGGGTTTGCAAGGCCCTTAGACACTTTCGAGGTGAATGGCTAGGGACCCACTATGACACCTTTACAAAGTTCCACTAGCTTCCGAAAACCCGCTACAGTTTCTAGGAAGAGCAATGTAGGAATCCCTCGTTTGACCGCCATCGCACCGAAATCAACCCGAGAACCTCCCTACACGCCTACTCCCCTACTGCCCTTGCCCTTTCGAGTAAGGTAGTCTTCCACTAGCTTTCCTAATTAGTCAGCCAAGGGCGTCCCATTCCACCCTTATGGTGGCTCGTGTTTCTCAAGTTAAGCTCCATGTTCCAATTAAAGATAATGATCTTGTCATGAACATAAATAAAATAACAGTATAATTGGAACATGAAGATAATGTAATATTAATCCCAAAACCATACAGAGCCATAGCAAAACTACCCAAATAGTTCAGGGCTAAACAAGGTATAAAGATAACCAGTCTAGGGGTGACCTATTGGGCCCATCAAAATTAAACCTATGCATGAATAAGTGATAATAAAGAACATTATTGGGTAATAAAAGTGATCAAGGGCACAACTTGCCTGGGACTTGAGATTCCAGGTACCAACTTGCTCTTCAAGTGACTCGTGTCCTCACTGCTAAACGTAGCATTACAGACAAACATGGTATAGGCAAAATTAACATCACACCAAACATAAGAATAAACTGTGTAATAATAATCTACGCGTCGTAACAAGATCGTGGGTTCGAGAATTGCTAAAATCAGAGTTACGGTTATAAAGTTATGATTTATGGAAGATCTTCATGATTAAGTATGTAAAACTATATTCTATGTTGATTATGTAAACTATGTGAGTAAGGATATTAAAGAGATAACTAACTCAACTTTTACTCTAATTTATAATCCACTTAAAGATCATACTTTAGTCAATTTCAGAGGAACCAGATTAAAATACCTCTTTTACCTTGAGCTAGGACAGTTAACCCTATAAGTATATGTATTTAATTATTTTAAGAACATGACAAAACAATGTAATGTCACTAATGCATGAGCAATTTTATTATGAAGCTAACGCAATTTGAACAGACCAAAACGGAGTTACGATTATTTAGTTATGAATTTAGTAGCTAGAATAAAATAACTCAAGTGAATAATTTTAATTCAAGTTTCATGACTAAACAGAGCTACTAGTTGGTAGACAATTTTATTATAAAATTAATGCCACTAGAATGGATCAATTTGGAGTTAAAATGAATTTAATATGAATTATACAAGTTTCTTGAATTATTTGCGTACTAAAAATCAATTTCTGAATTAATTTTTTTGATTTCACGAGCTCTGGACAGCACAACAAATACTAAAAAGTCCGAGGTTAATATCGCAAAAGTCCCACAGACACAGACTTTCTTCAGGGTGGACTGCGGGTTGAATAAGAAATACTGCAGGGGCTCTTTATCAAAGTTGCGGCACCAAAGGGGTACAGGTGCAAGAGATCCATTGGATCGTCATCTAACGGTTAGAGATAGATTACAAAGCGGTATGCGATATCAGCCACAGGATCAATCACAGACGCCACAGATTTTATAACACCTAGATTGATTTCCGAGCGCCCGATCCTGATCAAACGGCCAGGATCAGATCCAGGCGAAATGTTTCCTTGGATCTAATCCGGTGCGTTCATCAGGAGATCAACGGCCCGAGGACGTCTCCTACCTCTATCTCCCTCACCAGACGCATCTATGGCGACGCAAATATGGGCATGGTGGTGCCATGGAGCTGGAGGGCGGAAGCGGTTTGGTAAATAGAAAGACAACCCGAGCTGCTCGGGCGTCGAAGGCACCATCACCAGCAACGCTGGCGGACCCTCGCCCCAGCCGACCCTGGGCGGCGCTGCCAAGTCCCTACGGCGACCAATCACCAACGAGCAGCGCCATCCCCGCCCTGGTGACCGATTTGCGACACGATGAGCTGGTACACGAAGCAGAGGATATGGAGAACACAGGGAGGCAACTCACAGACGCACGACGTTAGGACTGTAGTCAACCATGGCGAGGGGCAGCCCGCGGCGGTGTCAATTCGACGGTCAGCCATTTTGCGGTCACCGGTGATCCTCCCCCCGTACCGAAGCCACAACCACCCATGTTATGGCGCGGTGAAGACCCCCGACCGGTGCAAGAACGTTGGACGACAATGAGTGCATGGATCGGCAATGGCGGTGGTGCCCGTCTGCGCTCTCCCTATGGATGACGAGATGGTGGCTTGGTCCACGACGCAGAGGCTCCAATGGTGGTGGTACGAGGAGGAAATGATGGCCAACATCCCCACCCATAAATATGCGAGAGGCCGGGATGGGAAGGGGGTGAGGATCGAATCCACCGCCGGAATCGCGCAACAGAACAAAGTTTGTTGGGGTGTTTCATGATTGTAGGAAGGCGGAGCACCTGGCGCCTGGGCCCATGATGTCAGCACCAAACACGCACGGCTAGGGAAATGAGTAGTGGATGAAGGGGATGACAGGTGGGGTCCACATGTAGGTGCGACCAGAACCAAATAAAAGGGGAGGGGAACGAAGTGGGCCACGCGGATGTGGGGATAGAATGAGGTGGGCTGTGGACCACGGTGAGGGTGAGTTGACCCAACAGTAACTCTTGCCCTTTTCTTTTATTTCTTTTATTTCTGTTTTCTTTTCTATTTTTTTGCTTTTCAGTATTCAAATTCACATAAAAGCAATCAAACTCTGAATTTTTATGTTCAGATGCTACAATATGAATTCACGGTACTTATTTTTATATATTTATATTAATTATTTGTATTCCTTTGTGTTAGGCCAAGGTCTAAAATGTGCTATGCACACATTCATTTCATTTTAGAAAAGAAAATATTACTTTCAAAAAAAAAGAATATCCAATACCTTAATCTTTATCAAGGAACATTTTGCTTAATATGTTTTTAAGGAGTACAAAACAATTAATATGTAATTCTTACCTCTAGTTATTGTCCTTCCATCTAAACTTGTATTCTTACTAATTTGAATACTAACGTGAAAATACAAGAATCTCAACATGAGGTTCATTTCCTTTTCTGTATTTATTTATTTTATTGTTATTTTTTTCTCTTATACAAAAATTTGGGCTTTACAAATCCTACCCCCCTTAACAGAAATCTCGTCCTCGAGATTTGTAAGAAAAGGGATTGGTTTGTAATTCGGCTTTTAGTCTATAATTGGTTAAAAATCCAGTTTTTTATATAGTCAATAGTAGTTGATTAGGAGAGCAAAGGTATCTAGCTACTTATTTTGTAGGATATAAGCTAGACATGTTGAGGTAAGAAAGATTATGGCATGGAAAAGACTTCGTCCAAAATGTTTAAGTCTTGATTGATCTCGAGATTCGCTTTGATTGTTATATCCTTCCTTGTCGATGTTGGTCTTTTCTTCTCCGGTCTTGGTCTCATTGATTCGAGGTTAGTGTATATCATCGGGGTTGGGGAATATGGTTAAGATATATATGGATGATATAGACTACATGATGTAGGTCAAAAGTTTGTTTGATGTTAGGTAGGGATAGGCAGGTTATGCAATCCATCATGACTATTGGTTGGGCTAGCTCTTCTGCTCATGGTTGAGTTGGTCAAATGCGCTAAGTTAAGTTAACACCTGGCTAGTAGGGTCTAGTCTCTTCTACCAGTATCACTAATCCGTTTAAGTAGACCATATTAGATTGGTTTAGTAGATGGCTGAGCTAGTATAGGAAACCAGTTTAGGTTAATCGTGTTTATAGGAGTAGGGTGCAACTTATGCCACTAGCATTATCCAACTTGCTTAAGCAACTTACCTTAGATTCTATAATCCTATTTAAGAACATTGTTGGTCACTTGTTCTCAAATGCTATAGATCAAGAACAAGGCAACACAATTGTTAATAGTTAAAGACCTTTGTCTTTCAAAGCATTATTTCCTTTCGGATATAATGATCTTCGGACGAAGGTCATGAAGGACATACCTTCATCATTTTAACATAGAGACATGAATAATTAAGCAGTAGAACATAGGGAAATAAAGATCGTGATTATGAATTAGTAATATATTTATATCATTGTGAATATGAGTAAATATCAATAATATTCATATTACATTGTTACCTTCGGCTTGGCAGTAGGTAAGGATGCGAGAATGGCACAAGAGTGATTACAATACAGTGTGAACAATACAGGGGTATTGTTTACCTATTTATAGGCACGGGACGTCGCCCGGGTATAATTACATTCATGCCCTCGAACATTTGTTTACAAGTAATTGGAGCTAATAAGGTCTATCTAGTCCTTTTTCCTTCTTTGCTTTGTCTGGACCGAAGCTATTGACCTTCGGCATCTTGCGCTGTCGCAAAAGCCCTTGAGCTTCGTCTCGAAGAGTTGAACCGAGGCTGAAGATGACTTCGGCAGGCTTTTGTATCGTCTTGTTGAAGGTGTTTTTGCCTTGAGGACCTTCGGCGGAGAAGAAGACCCCCAACAGTAGCCCCTTCGCTGTGCTAGATCGTTTTTCGTAACGAGCTCAATCCGCGAAAAACACGAAGGCTTTGGAATGCCAAAGGTCCGAAAAAACACCTTCCCTGAGCTCGTTGCCGAGAAACGATTAAAATATTCCACGCCTCAGGCGGTCCACCGCTTAGCCAGTGTAGGCAGTATGGCGGTTTGCCTTCTTCCCCTGCAACACTATATAAACAGACAGGTTGGTGAGGAGTTACCACAATATTCATTGTCATCGCACTGTTGTGCTGTTAAAAATTTTAACCATAGCCGAAGCTTTCTGTATTGTATTTTCAAACAAGCGCTTCATCACTTGAGATCAGCTTCATCTTAAAAAGCGCGAACACTGAAATGGCCAGAGTTCGATCCACTGCTAGGGTGTCTCATGAGGGGGACGAGGCCGAAGCGACCGAGACAGCACCAATATCAGAAGTGATGAGACGATCGGGTCTTGTTGTGTCAGAGGAGGCTGTGGCCGAAGGTACCTCCACTTCTGAAGCTGAATAGATCATTGCTGAAGGAGGAAGTGAGAACGAAGGGGAAGAGGACACCACCATTATGAGCCCAATGAAACCTAGCCATATTGAATTAGGTAAATCTACTATGACGGCAGATGACATGGTTATGATGAAAAAATTGGGCTACTTTGGCAAAGCCGAGAGCAAGCTTGTCCGGTTTGCTAGGGAGGAGGTAGTTCCGCAGCCAAGGGAGGATGAAATCGTTGTTTTTAAGAGCTTCTTCAGGGCAGGGCTTCGATTCCCTCTTCATGAGATGATTGGAGAGATTTTAAAGAATTTTGAGATATACTTTTATCAGTTGACACCCAATTGAGAGCACCTAGAGGGGGGGGTGAATAGGTGATCCTGTAAAACTTGAAACTTAAGCCACAAAAACTTGGTTAAGTGTTAGCACAATAATCGCTAAGTGCCTAGAGAGGAGTCTCAACAAAACACAATAACCACAAGAGATCAATCACAGAGATGGCACAGTGGTTTATCCCGTGGTTCGGCCAAGACCAACGCTTGCCTACTCCACGTTGTGGCGTCCCAACGGACGAGGGTTGCAATCAACCCCTCTTAAGCGGTCCAAAGACCCACTTGAATACCACGGTGTTTTGCTTTACTTTTCTTTATCCCACTTGCGAGGAATCTCCACAACTTGGAGCCTCTCGCCCTTACACTTGAAGTTCACAAAGAAGCACAGAGTAAGGGAGGGATGAGCAACGCACACAAGACACAAAATCAGAATGTCAACACGCACACAAGTCGCAACAAGAGCTCGCAACACAACCCGATGAGTTCACAACTCTAATAGAGCTCTAGATGCTATCACGAAGAAACAAATGCGTGGAATCGAAGTCTTGGTGCTTAGGAATGCTTTGAGTATGCTTGATGTCCTCCTCCATGCGCCTAGGGGTCCCTTTTATAGCCCCAAGGCAGCTAGGAGCCATTGAGAACATTCCTGGAAGGCAGATCTTGCCTTCTGTCGACTGGCGCACCGGACAGTCCGGTGCACCACCAGACACTGTCCGGTGCGGATCTCCTTCCTTATTTGGCGAAGCCGACCATTGCAGATTAAGAGCCGTTGGCGCACCAGACACTATCAACACTGTCCAGTGCACACCGGACAGTCCGGTGCTCCAATGTGACCGTTGGCTCAGCCACGCGTCACGCGCGAAATCCTCGGCCGACCGTTGCCCCGGCTGACCGTTGACTCACCGGACAGTCCGGTGCACCACCAGACAGACCGGTGAATTTTAGCCGTACGCCGTTAATCAACTCTCGAGAGCGACGAGTTCGCCTGTGAACGGCTCACCGGACAGTCCGGTGCACCACCGGACAGTCCGGTGATTTATAGTCGTACACCGCCGTCGAAGCCCCGAGAGTAGCCAGTTCGCCAGAGTCAGCCTGGCACACCGGACACTGTCCGGTGCACCGCCGGACATTGTCCGGTGCTCCACCGGACAGTCCGGTGCACCCAGACCGAGCTGACTTTGGCTGAACAGAGCCATCTCATTTCCAATTCAATCTTTCCTATTTCCAGCACTTAGACACAATACATTAGTCCATAAAACAATGTACTAAGTCTAGAAACATACCTTTTGACTTGATTTGCACTTTGTCCACCACATTGCATAGATCAAAAACACTTGCGTTGGCACTCAATCACCAAAATACTTAGAAATGGCCCAAGGGCACATTTCCCTTTCAATCTCCCCCTTTTGGTGATTTATGCCAATACAACATAAAGCAACTAGAACAAGTGCAATAACAATGCAAAAGGGAACTGAAAATTGTTTTGATTCATATTTGGCATATATGGATCACTCTTTGCCACCACTTGGTTTGTTTTTGCAAATCAAACTCAAATTCCTATCTCTAAGTCAAATTCACTTGTAGAGACATAAAGAGAGGTATTCCAAAGAAAATTGATCAAGGATTTCAAAAACTCCCCCTTTTTCCCATAATCAACACTTCTCCCCACAAGAGGCCAACTTTTGACAAAAGAGACAATAAAAGAGTTTTGACAAACCAAAAGCTCTAATCTACTATTTTCAAAATTTCTCAAGTGGTAGCTGATCCATCTATTGCTTTGGCCTTTATTTTCTCCCCCTTTGGCATCAAGCACCAAAACGGGATCAATCTTGGCCCTTGAACCCCATTGCCTCACCAAAATCTTCAAATAAGAATACAAAGGCAATAAGAGTACATGAGATGAACTTGGAATAAGTTACCCTCTCATCGGAGTGCAGTGGAAGTCTTTCATGGTCCAAGTCCACCTTTTCCCTTTCAAACCTCCTTTGAGACTAAAACAAGCAAACTCAAGCACACGGTTAGTCTCAAAGGGTCAAGTTGTAGCACATCTCCCCCTAAATATGTGCATCACTTCCAAGAGGACTTGTGAGGTCTAGGGAGTGTTTGTACAACTTGAGCACCACAAGTAAGCAACAAAATGCATAAGGAACATGATCAAAGGCATAAACACATGTATGCTATAAATCAGTCCAAGTTCCGCGAATCTAGGACATTTAGCTCACTACTGTAACACCCTGAATTTAGGTATATAAAATTTCTTTTCTAATATTCACCAAATTCAGGTGTTACCCTCTCCTTTACTTGCTTTTCTTCTTTTTTTTCTAAATAATGGAGTTATTTTATTGTATATATATAAGTTTTAAGTTTATTAAAATAAATCCTAGAGAAGCTTCGATTGCTGCATTCATGCATTGCATAGTGTTTATGAGTGCAAAGAGTTTTCAAAACATGTAAAATTATCTCGAGGTTGTTTTGGGGGATTTTCAAAACATTCGGAACTTTTTTTGAGTATTAAATCTGAATTTCAGATTCTCTGATATTATTTTAATCTCTAAAATTTAATATTTGCAAAAGCTAAAATATTCCACAAACTCATAATATATATGTCTCCTTCTCGCGAACGGAATGCAACTCACGTCTGCTATCCTCGTCTACCCATGTCTATCACCATCTACCCCTCCATTGTCTACCTTGTCGTTTACCTTGTCTATCACCATCTACCCCTCTTCTTGTGGGTTGCTTCCAGCCACTAACCACGCATCGCCTTGCCTTGCCTGTGTGCGGGCGCACCAAGCGCCATGCATGCTGCGCGTCGCCCCGCATCCAGCCATGTGCTGACAAGCTCGTCCCTTTCGCACGCGTGTCTGACTTGATCGCAGGCTCGCAACCACCTCACCTCGCCTAGCCCCGTCTCTCGATCCAATCCACGGTAAGATCGACAACCACCTCCCGCAATCTTTTCTCTCTTGTATATTATATATACAGACCCTGTAGTCGTGAACCCCTCCCTCTCTTTTCTTCCACAAATAAACCACAACAACCCCTACGCTAATGAACCCCCTCGTGTGCCGTCCTGCTCCTGCGCACACCGCGAAACCGCTGCGCCGCCTCACGAGCCTTCTTCGGCTATCTTCTTCGACCCCGATGAGCTGCTCGCGTCGCTCCTTGCCCGGTAAGGCCACCTCACCGCTCTAGCCCATTCCCTGATGTGCATAGCATAGCTCCTGCATGCGTTCCGTTCGTCGCTGCTCAACCTGTCAGAGCATCGTCGTATAGTTGGACCCCGCCCAGCTAGCTCCTCCGCGCCACCATATCCAAGGGCCCCTGCATGCGGGTGTTGTCCAGTCCGCTCGCTCCGGCGTGCTGAGCGCTGGCGCCACCGCGCGCGCTCCTAGCCGCGCGTCCTAGTCTCTGCGAGCCACACCACGTAGCACCATGGCTGGCCAGCCCTCCCTTTGCTGGGCTCCTCAACCCCGCGTGTGCTAAGACCACCGGCCGGCAAGCCACCGGTGACTGGTGCCGCCCCTGGCCTCCTTTTCCCCTGCACCTGGTAGCCACTCCCCACGGTGGTTCAGGCCCAAGCGAGCGCCATGCATGCGGTTGCAGGAAAACTGGAGCATACAGTTGCAGGAAAAGTGGAGGAAGGAACTGCCTTGGGGACCCCTCTCCCATGCGCATGATCTGCAAGTAGTGAAAGCCAAAAAAAATGCCACATGGGCCCACCCACATGCACGGCGCATGTTACCAGGAGATAGGAAAAACTAGCATGTCGCTCAACCACCAGAGGTCGTGCATGGCCCCCACATGCGTGCCATTCAACCTCACATTCTCCTTAATGCAATAGATCCCAAAAATTGTCTACGGTTGTGTTCCCATGTGGTTCTATATGTGGCAAGTTCCCAGTCAATGAAATTGCGCCACGCCGTTTAATCCACGAAATATTATTTATTCAATAAATTTTGTGTCATAAACTCGTTTCGGCTAACTTTGTAATAATGTTGTCAACATGTTAAAATGTTATTTTGTCGCGACGCGAGTTTTAATTAATTAATTAATCGTTTGTTTGTTTATCCGATATTTATTAAAATAACAATTTGATTAAAACTAATTTATAGTTTTAAGTTGCACTTTTATAAACATACATTAACGTGATTAATACCAACATACATGTGTTAATTCAATACGTGCTTAGTCAGTGTAATTGCAACACGTGTTAAGTGATTGTAAACCCGTTACAGCTTGTTTTAGTCGTATCAACTTCGTGACAGTGTCGATTTCGTATTAATAATGTTACCTTATCACGTCACAAGTTTTAATTATTTAATTAGTGGTTTATTCAATACTTATGACCTTCTAATTAAAACTAGTTTATAGTTTATTTCGTGCTTTTATAAATAAATGTTAACTTGATTATTAATACTTGTTTATTATTAACTCATTGTGGTTTAGCGAGTATCGCGTATCGCGTGCGTAGCTCGCGCGAATCACGCGTGCTGTTCGCACACGTTGTCGCACGTCAATTGCACGTGGTCACACGTGCGCTCATTATTGTCATATCGTGTGTTATAGCTGAATAATTAATTATTGGTTTGTTCGAGGTTAATAAAATAACAATTTAATTAGAACGAGTAGGTAGTTTTAACTCATACTTTTATAAATATAAATGTTAATTAACGTGATTAATGCCAACTAAAATACTTGTCATTAATTATTTGTTCGTTGTTCGCGTGCGACATCGTTTGCGCGTCATCGTGCTGTTCGCGCGCATAGTCGTGCTGACTCGTGCGTGTCGCGCACGGTCGTGCGCGTAGTCGCGCTGACTCACACGCTATCGTGCGCATTGTTTCGCGTGTCGTCACGCGCTGTGTCCGTGCGTCACGTGTGCCATTTACACGTGTCGCTTGCCTTGCCACGCATCGTTAGCGTGTATATCACGTGTCGATCACGTGTGTCGCACGGTGTCCGCGCGTGATAATAAATAGTTTGCCACTTATAAACACTCATGTTAGTGACGTTAGTTCGTTAAGTCATATATGCTAGATAATTAACTTAAGGTTCGCTCAGCTAATATTTATTGGACTAATATTTCAATTAGATTAAATGTGTAGTGTTTATCTCGCGCTGTTATGATAAACATAAACATGACTAATGTGAACTTAACTATTTAGTATTTGTTTAGTATAAACGTGTCTTCTATTTAGTATTTTCTCGTCTGTCGCGAGAGCTGTTCCGCACGTGGTGACATGCTGGTTCACGCTGGTCGCGCGCACTGTTTCGTGTGTCATCAGCATGCTATGTCGCACGTGTCCGCTCGTCGTTCCGCACGCTGTCATGTTTCTTCGCTCATCGTAAATTCGCCTCGCTTAGGATCCCCCACTTTAATTAAATAGTTGTTATAATTTATATTTGATAACGCCGAATTAAATGTCCCAGTTCATATTCGTTTAGCGTAAACGCAATAACTTCTCGACCGTAGCTCCACCTGTCGCATTTCTTTTTCTTTGCGTGACCGTAGTAATGTGCTCTATTTCGTTTTACATATTTTATTATGTTTTTATTTGAATGGTGTAATGTTCTTATGCATAAATATATGTTTGTTTGTTTGTGCCTGTTTGTATTCGCTGTGCGTCGCGAATAGACTGCGATCCATTTCCGAGCTTCGAGGAATCGACGGTTAAGCTTCGACGATCATGGGATCAAGTTCTTCGAGTTCTACAAAGTTGAAGACCCTGAGCATCTGTTTGGTGAAGGCAAGTGTCCTCTGTCCCATTATGTCCCATCTACTTTATAATACACTGTCCCGCATACTATGAACAACCTAAGGATTTACTAGCTTTCTATTTACCCGGTCCTTGATTTACCTTTTGGGTTACTATGGTTAGCTACATGCTAGCGCTTTACTTTAATCAATGAACATGATGAGATACAATGATGATACTATGATTTTATTCTGGATATGATGATATACTTGTGGCATTTAGGGGACTTGGGTTGTTTCCCGAGTATCTCTCCGTAAGGACCTGTTCGTTGAGAGACCACCCGGGATAACAGTGTAACCATGAGGGTGAAATGGGACGCCCTTAGCTAATTAATTAGAGGAACTAGAGGTGTAGTTGCTTCGCCGTCGTGCCGTCAATGGGGTCCAGGCACAGTGCTTGCTCTGCCGAGGCTGAGTGCCGAGGTTCTTTCGTTTTGCTTTTGTTAGTCACTCTCCTGCGGGGAGAGGTACTGTGTTTATCAAACTGGAGAAACCTAACGGGCGGCTATGACCTCTAGGGAATCTTTGTAAAAGCTACGTAGTGATACCCTGCCGGACCACCTAGGAAGTGATCAATGGGGAGTCATGATCCCCAGGCAAAATGGGAATCACGGCTCATGGGTAAAGTGTGCGACCTCTGCAGAGGGTAATGAAACTGATATATCAGCCGTGCTCACGGTTAAGAGCAGCCTTGGGATCCTCTTTGATTAGAGATACTCCAGATACACCTCAGATGATGACTTTAATGATGATGGTTAATGATGGTGACTTTAATTATGTATTCTAGTATTTCTTCTCTGAGGAGGTACTCTTTGGGATTATAACTTGGGTTTTATGATAAAATCTGGCTTCTACTAACAATAAATACCTGACCAACTAAAAGCAACTGCTTGAGCCTAACCCCACATAAAGGCTAGTCCACTTCGGCCAAACGGGGCATTTGCTGAGTACGTTGATGTGTACTCATCCTTGCTTTACCACAAAACACCAGGTTGTCCACATTGCAACCACTGCTCAGGAGAAGATGAAGCCATGGAAGGAGACTTCTAGGAGTTCCAAGACTATGACGAGTTCTAGGTGTGGGTTGGCGGCAACCCCCAGTCAGCTGCCTGTGAAGGCCCTATCTTTACTGCGTTTCGCTTAGCACTTTGATTTACCCGTTAAGTTGATGACTATGTGGATGTCTCTGACATTGTGATGTAATAAGTTAATACTCTTTTATGTTATTATTCGAGCACTGTGCGATGATGTTCATTTATGTAATCGCTGTGTACGTGAGTTCTGATCCTGGCACGTACATAGTTCGCATTCGGTTTGCCTTCTAAAACCGGGTGTGACATAAGTGGTATCAAAGCCCTTGCTGACTGTAGGACCGCTGACCTAGAGTAGCAATGGCCGTTTTAAGGACTTATTGATTATTATTTCACCTCATCCTTGATTTTGCTTCAAAATATTAGCACCTCGACTAATTCTATGTTGTGCTCCTATATGCCCCTTGCCAAAAGTATTTTATTCTATTATGGTCTATACTTCTCTCAATCTATTAGATTTGATCTCACTCTTGTACTTGCGACATTTTTTTGTAGATGCCCCCTTACCATAACCTTTTTGTCTATTGGGATTCTTCACCTTCCGTCATTAAATTGCTACCCTTTGACTATTTTTTTTCTTAGTATTGACATGCTCGTACTCCTAGATTCTTCAATACTTTTGTTTCAAATACTTACATCTGAATTTCTCCTGCTTACTTAAACACTCCAGTTTATATTTTCATGAACTTCTGGTATTTTGAGATCCCTTCCTATTCCGCTGTTAAGTCATTATCCTCTACCTTTTTTTTCTATTCCCTTGTCTGGGTACGCTCGTATCATTAGATTCTTACATACTCTTATTTTATATATGCTTATCTTTATATTCCCCAATGACTGTTCAAGACATTTCAGTTAACATATCCTTGACCACCCTTGTTTCCTAATGATCCATGAGCGGTCATTTTGTTTTGCACATCCTTGGCGATCTCGTTAATTCCTTATAACTTCCCTTGGTAATAATTTCTGTTACTTCAACCGTTTTGTTGGAATCTTACCTATCTTACCCTTAATTGTTTTCTCCACTTCGCGAGTCTTGCCTTAACTCTATCCTTGGTTATGCTTTCCCAATTATCATCTTTACCCTTGTCACCTCTATATCTCACCTTGATGTTTATCTTAGACTAGCCTTTAAAATATCCTCTTTTCCATCTCAATCTGAGTATTGTACTGTACCTACTTTTCCTTGGTCGTATCCTCTTCTTTGTCACTTGTGAGTTTTTAACCCCATTCCTTGCCTACTTGTGTTTGTTATTACCTTTACATTTCCCATCCCTCAACCATACCTTGGTGATGACGTTATGTCCGTTATCTAGAATCTCCAATCTCCTATCCCAAATTAGGAGCAGTGTTTTACTTATCTCACCCTTGGCTATATCCTCTTCTTTACCACGTGTAAGCTTGAACATGACTCCATTCTTTGTTGTACTCATACCGCTGGCTCTTCAATACCTTCGTCTTTTCTCTCATACCCTTGTCTGTTATCGCCTTTGACCCTTGGAATATTGGTGTCTTCTATCTGAATGCTTACCTTGAACTTATCCTTTAAAAGCATCCCCTCTCTTTCAACCTAGTTTGAGAGCCGTGAGTTACCTATCTCTCCCTTGATTTCTTTTCCCTCCTTGTCACCTTACAAGCCTTGTCTAATTCTATCCTCTGTTGTGTTTTTATTTGCTATCACCATTACTTTGCCATCCATCAATCTTACATTCATACTTATCTTTATGCTTGCTCTTTAAAAAATTCCTCTCTTCCACCTCAATTTGAGAGTGGCAATTTTACCTATCTAACCCATGGACGTACCCTCTCCTTTTTCGTTTGCAGGTCCTGTCTTAACTCCATCCTTTTTGGTACTTATATCACTTGTTCTTATGCCCATTTACCTCCCCTCTTACATTATTGTCCGTTATCACCTTAACCCTTGTCATCCCTCGATCTTTTACCTTGATGCTTATCCTACACCTTCATTTTTAAACCTCCTTTCCCATTTCGGTTAGAGAGTGGTGTTCTACCCATTATGCTCTTGGTCGTATCCTTTTCCTGGTCGCTTACACTGCTTGTTTTAACTCCATCCCTTATTGTGCTCGTGTCCCTATCCTACACATCTTATTCTTCTCCTTATCCTTCAACAAACCATAGAGAGTAGTTGTTCCCTTTTCAAGGAAGATCACCATTTAATTAAAAGGAACATATAGCAACGAGATGTTTGTTGTTGTATGCTTGTGCAGTTTGTCTTTGTGTGATGATTGATTTGCTTCTTCGTGATGAGTGTTGATGTGTTGTGGCCCTTGGTCCGCAATGGCATCAGTTTACTAGTTGATTGCCATAGAGTTGGGTAGCTGGGTGCTCTCCCTTTTCTCTCTTTGATCCATCTATGCTTACCTTTTCTATCTATACCCTTCCCTCTTGCACCTGTCGAGTTGGCATCCTACGACCATCACTCAAGATCAGAGTCGTCGGCATCTTCACCAAGTGCATATCAGCGCTCTTGTTAAGGGGGTTAGTCGCTAACCCCAATGAAGACAATGCGATCAACATCAACCAACAAGATCAGAGTGGCGCAACGAAAGCGTGTGTGGGTCCTAACCCACAGGTCCAAGAGATCCTCAAGAATTGCATCATTCAGTTTCAAGCATCTGAGGGCCAAAGCAACTAGTCTGCAAGTTGAAGTTGCCAAAGTCAAAATTGAGTTAGAAGAAGCTATGAAAGACCAATGAGTCGATCCCATTTTCTTGCTTGCCTCTTCTTGAATCTCGAGGGCGAGATTCTGTTAAGGGTGTTAGATTTGTAACACCCTGAATTTAGGTATATAAAATTTCTTTTCTAATATTCACCAAATTCAGGTGTTACCCTCTCCTTTACTTGCTTTTCTTCTTTTTTTTTCTAAATAATGGAGTTATTTTATTGTATATATATAAGTTTTAAGTTTATTAAAATAAATCCTAGAGAAGCTTCGATTGCTGCATTCATGCATTGCATAGTGTTTATGAGTGCAAAGAGTTTTCAAAACATGTAAAATTATCTCGAGGTTGTTTTGGGGGATTTTCAAAACATTCGGAACTTTTTTTGAGTATTAAATCTGAATTTCAGATTCTCTGATATTATTTTAATCTCTAAAATTTAATATTTGCAAAAGCTAAAATATTCCACAAACTCATAATATATATGTCTCCTTCTCGCGAACGGAATGCAACTCACGTCTGCTATCCTCGTCTACCCATGTCTATCACCATCTACCCCTCCATTGTCTACCTTGTCGTTTACCTTGTCTATCACCATCTACCCCTCTTCTTGTGGGTTGCTTCCAGCCACTAACCACGCATCGCCTTGCCTTGCCTGTGTGCGGGCGCACCAAGCGCCATGCATGCTGCGCGTCGCCCCGCATCCAGCCATGTGCTGACAAGCTCGTCCCTTTCGCACGCGTGTCTGACTTGATCGCAGGCTCGCAACCACCTCACCTCGCCTAGCCCCGTCTCTCGATCCAATCCACGGTAAGATCGACAACCACCTCCCGCAATCTTTTCTCTCTTGTATATTATATATACAGACCCTGTAGTCGTGAACCCCTCCCTCTCTTTTCTTCCACAAATAAACCACAACAACCCCTACGCTAATGAACCCCCTCGTGTGCCGTCCTGCTCCTGCGCACACCGCGAAACCGCTGCGCCGCCTCACGAGCCTTCTTCGGCTATCTTCTTCGACCCCGATGAGCTGCTCGCGTCGCTCCTTGCCCGGTAAGGCCACCTCACCGCTCTAGCCCATTCCCTGATGTGCATAGCATAGCTCCTGCATGCGTTCCGTTCGTCGCTGCTCAACCTGTCAGAGCATCGTCGTATAGTTGGACCCCGCCCAGCTAGCTCCTCCGCGCCACCATATCCAAGGGCCCCTGCATGCGGGTGTTGTCCAGTCCGCTCGCTCCGGCGTGCTGAGCGCTGGCGCCACCGCGCGCGCTCCTAGCCGCGCGTCCTAGTCTCTGCGAGCCACACCACGTAGCACCATGGCTGGCCAGCCCTCCCTTTGCTGGGCTCCTCAACCCCGCGTGTGCTAAGACCACCGGCCGGCAAGCCACCGGTGACTGGTGCCGCCCCTGGCCTCCTTTTCCCCTGCACCTGGTAGCCACTCCCCACGGTGGTTCAGGCCCAAGCGAGCGCCATGCATGCGGTTGCAGGAAAACTGGAGCATACAGTTGCAGGAAAAGTGGAGGAAGGAACTGCCTTGGGGACCCCTCTCCCATGCGCATGATCTGCAAGTAGTGAAAGCCAAAAAAAATGCCACATGGGCCCACCCACATGCACGGCGCATGTTACCAGGAGATAGGAAAAACTAGCATGTCGCTCAACCACCAGAGGTCGTGCATGGCCCCCACATGCGTGCCATTCAACCTCACATTCTCCTTAATGCAATAGATCCCAAAAATTGTCTACGGTTGTGTTCCCATGTGGTTCTATATGTGGCAAGTTCCCAGTCAATGAAATTGCGCCACGCCGTTTAATCCACGAAATATTATTTATTCAATAAATTTTGTGTCATAAACTCGTTTCGGCTAACTTTGTAATAATGTTGTCAACATGTTAAAATGTTATTTTGTCGCGACGCGAGTTTTAATTAATTAATTAATCGTTTGTTTGTTTATCCGATATTTATTAAAATAACAATTTGATTAAAACTAATTTATAGTTTTAAGTTGCACTTTTATAAACATACATTAACGTGATTAATACCAACATACATGTGTTAATTCAATACGTGCTTAGTCAGTGTAATTGCAACACGTGTTAAGTGATTGTAAACCCGTTACAGCTTGTTTTAGTCGTATCAACTTCGTGACAGTGTCGATTTCGTATTAATAATGTTACCTTATCACGTCACAAGTTTTAATTATTTAATTAGTGGTTTATTCAATACTTATGACCTTCTAATTAAAACTAGTTTATAGTTTATTTCGTGCTTTTATAAATAAATGTTAACTTGATTATTAATACTTGTTTATTATTAACTCATTGTGGTTTAGCGAGTATCGCGTATCGCGTGCGTAGCTCGCGCGAATCACGCGTGCTGTTCGCACACGTTGTCGCACGTCAATTGCACGTGGTCACACGTGCGCTCATTATTGTCATATCGTGTGTTATAGCTGAATAATTAATTATTGGTTTGTTCGAGGTTAATAAAATAACAATTTAATTAGAACGAGTAGGTAGTTTTAACTCATACTTTTATAAATATAAATGTTAATTAACGTGATTAATGCCAACTAAAATACTTGTCATTAATTATTTGTTCGTTGTTCGCGTGCGACATCGTTTGCGCGTCATCGTGCTGTTCGCGCGCATAGTCGTGCTGACTCGTGCGTGTCGCGCACGGTCGTGCGCGTAGTCGCGCTGACTCACACGCTATCGTGCGCATTGTTTCGCGTGTCGTCACGCGCTGTGTCCGTGCGTCACGTGTGCCATTTACACGTGTCGCTTGCCTTGCCACGCATCGTTAGCGTGTATATCACGTGTCGATCACGTGTGTCGCACGGTGTCCGCGCGTGATAATAAATAGTTTGCCACTTATAAACACTCATGTTAGTGACGTTAGTTCGTTAAGTCATATATGCTAGATAATTAACTTAAGGTTCGCTCAGCTAATATTTATTGGACTAATATTTCAATTAGATTAAATGTGTAGTGTTTATCTCGCGCTGTTATGATAAACATAAACATGACTAATGTGAACTTAACTATTTAGTATTTGTTTAGTATAAACGTGTCTTCTATTTAGTATTTTCTCGTCTGTCGCGAGAGCTGTTCCGCACGTGGTGACATGCTGGTTCACGCTGGTCGCGCGCACTGTTTCGTGTGTCATCAGCATGCTATGTCGCACGTGTCCGCTCGTCGTTCCGCACGCTGTCATGTTTCTTCGCTCATCGTAAATTCGCCTCGCTTAGGATCCCCCACTTTAATTAAATAGTTGTTATAATTTATATTTGATAACGCCGAATTAAATGTCCCAGTTCATATTCGTTTAGCGTAAACGCAATAACTTCTCGACCGTAGCTCCACCTGTCGCATTTCTTTTTCTTTGCGTGACCGTAGTAATGTGCTCTATTTCGTTTTACATATTTTATTATGTTTTTATTTGAATGGTGTAATGTTCTTATGCATAAATATATGTTTGTTTGTTTGTGCCTGTTTGTATTCGCTGTGCGTCGCGAATAGACTGCGATCCATTTCCGAGCTTCGAGGAATCGACGGTTAAGCTTCGACGATCATGGGATCAAGTTCTTCGAGTTCTACAAAGTTGAAGACCCTGAGCATCTGTTTGGTGAAGGCAAGTGTCCTCTGTCCCATTATGTCCCATCTACTTTATAATACACTGTCCCGCATACTATGAACAACCTAAGGATTTACTAGCTTTCTATTTACCCGGTCCTTGATTTACCTTTTGGGTTACTATGGTTAGCTACATGCTAGCGCTTTACTTTAATCAATGAACATGATGAGATACAATGATGATACTATGATTTTATTCTGGATATGATGATATACTTGTGGCATTTAGGGGACTTGGGTTGTTTCCCGAGTATCTCTCCGTAAGGACCTGTTCGTTGAGAGACCACCCGGGATAACAGTGTAACCATGAGGGTGAAATGGGACGCCCTTAGCTAATTAATTAGAGGAACTAGAGGTGTAGTTGCTTCGCCGTCGTGCCGTCAATGGGGTCCAGGCACAGTGCTTGCTCTGCCGAGGCTGAGTGCCGAGGTTCTTTCGTTTTGCTTTTGTTAGTCACTCTCCTGCGGGGAGAGGTACTGTGTTTATCAAACTGGAGAAACCTAACGGGCGGCTATGACCTCTAGGGAATCTTTGTAAAAGCTACGTAGTGATACCCTGTCGGACCACCTAGGAAGTGATCAATGGGGAGTCATGATCCCCAGGCAAAATGGGAATCACGGCTCATGGGTAAAGTGTGCGACCTCTGCAGAGGGTAATGAAACTGATATATCAGCCGTGCTCACGGTTAAGAGCAGCCTTGGGATCCTCTTTGATTAGAGATACTCCAGATACACCTCAGATGATGACTTTAATGATGATGGTTAATGATGGTGACTTTAATTATGTATTCTAGTATTTCTTCTCTGAGGAGGTACTCTTTGGGATTATAACTTGGGTTTTATGATAAAATCTGGCTTCTACTAACAATAAATACCTGACCAACTAAAAGCAACTGCTTGAGCCTAACCCCACATAAAGGCTAGTCCACTTCGGCCAAACGGGGCATTTGCTGAGTACGTTGATGTGTACTCATCCTTGCTTTACCACAAAACACCAGGTTGTCCACATTGCAACCACTGCTCAGGAGAAGATGAAGCCATGGAAGGAGACTTCTAGGAGTTCCAAGACTATGACGAGTTCTAGGTGTGGGTTGGCGGCAACCCCCAGTCAGCTGCCTGTGAAGGCCCTATCTTTACTGCGTTTCGCTTAGCACTTTGATTTACCCGTTAAGTTGATGACTATGTGGATGTCTCTGACATTGTGATGTAATAAGTTAATACTCTTTTATGTTATTATTCGAGCACTGTGCGATGATGTTCATTTATGTAATCGCTGTGTACGTGAGTTCTGATCCTGGCACGTACATAGTTCGCATTCGGTTTGCCTTCTAAAACCGGGTGTGACAACTACGCAGCCTGCAAAAGGTCTTCTCATCTAAAGGCTTGGTAAAGATATCGGCTAGCTGGTTCTCGGTGCTAACATAAAACACTTTGATATCTCCCTTTTGCTGGTGGTCTCTCAAAAAGTGATGCTGGATGTCAATGTGCTTTGTGCGGCTGTGCTCAACAGGATTTTCCGCTATTCGGATAGCACTCTCATTATCACATAGGAGTGGGACTTTGCTCAGATTGTAGCCAAAGTCCCAGAGGGTTTGCCTCATCCAAAGTAGTTGCGCGCAACACTATCCTGCGGCAACATACTCGGCCTCAGCGGTGGATAGGGCAACGGAAGTTTGTTTCTTAGAGTTCCACGACACCAGGGACCTTCCTAAGAATTGGCATGTCCCTGATGTACTCTTCCTATCGACCTTACATCCAGCATAGTCGGAGTCTGAGTATCCAATCAAGTCAAAGTTAGACCCCTTTGGATACCAGATCCCGAAGCAAGGCGTAGCGACTAAATATCTAAGAATTCGCTTCACAGCCACCAAGTGACACTCCCTTGGATCGGATTGAAATCTAGCACACATGCATACGCTAAGCATAATATCCGGTCTACTAGCACATAAATAAAGCAAAGAACCTATCATTGACCGGTATGCCTTTTGATCAACGGACTTACCTCCTTTGTTGAGGTCGGTGTGTCCGTCAGTTCCCATCGGCGTCTTTGCGGGCTTGGCGTCCTTCATCCCAAACCGCTTTAGCATGTCTTGCGTGTACTTCGTTTGGGAGATGAAGGTGCCATCCTTGAGTTGCTTCACTTGGAACCCAAGTGTGATACCCAATTTTCTGAAAAGAAGTTAAATGTATTTTTCCCTTTTCTTTCGTGATCTGTGTAGTTGGGGTTGGAGTTTTTAGGAAGCATTCACCAATAAAACAGTAGAATACTTGTTGGATTTGTGCGTTGGGGTCGGGAGCAGACGTGAGAGCGAGTTTGGGCCGTGGATCTCGATCCGGCGGTGGGGAGCCCATTAGTTTCCCCCCTAAACCCTAGCCGCCCCCTCCCTCTCACTCCCCCACCCCTTTGGCCGCCCCTCCCCTCTCTCTTCCACTCTTGCAGCCGCCCCAATCCCTCTCCTTCTTCCCCAAGTGATTGCAGCGCCACCCCCTCAACCCTAGCCCCCCCACCTCTTCCTCTCCAAGGTGGAGCCTCCCCGCTTGGTGTCCGTCGTGTGGGTGCGAGTCTTCCATGGGAGTTTGGAGGGAGGAAGAAGGAAGAAAAGATGGAGGAAAGGAGGAACCCAAGGTGATTTTCGTGATCATTTTGTTGTATTTGTGCTGCAATCCAATTGGTTACATGTTTACCTATGCGATTTGGTAGAGGTGCTGTCCAGAAATTTAGTGGGTGGACGAACAGCAGTAGTTCTAGTGATTTCTGGGAATTTTTCGTGGGCAATTAGTAGGGATCAGTGGGAGAATCATGTAGAGCTTTGTCATACCTTTCCAACGAGTACTTATGCGCTCGATTTGGAGTTATAATTTAGGAGATATCGTTGTTTGAATCCGGTTATGTTGCTATCCAAAAAAACAGATTTTTCAGGTGGGTGAACAGCAGTAGTATTAGCAGTTTCTGTGAATTTTTCGTGGGTAATTAGTGTTAACCAGTATGATAATCATGTAGGGCTTTGTCTTATCTTTCCAATAAGTACTTATGTGCTTGATTTGGAATTATATTTTAAAAGATATCGCTGTTTGAATCCGGGTATGTCGCTGTCCAAAAGACAAAAAAACAGATTACAGGGTTCATCTTGTGGACTATTTTGGGCTAATTAGATGTTGGAATTTAATTATAAATTGTATACAAAACTTGTGGGGAATTTCATGTAGATGCCTCTGGAGTTTTTGTTTGTTACCACTGCTGTCATAATTTTAAAGTTATGAAATTATTAAGCAGCGCCGCTGCAGTTTGGTGGGTGTGGGGAGAGATGTAACCCGCGGCGGGGTTTGAGTTTGTGCGTAGGTGCGGCGTCGTTTATGAGCCTGATTATGTGAAATTGGTGCACTAAGTTGTGTGTCAAAAACAGGTGGTGGACTTCTGGATCGTACTTAGGGATTTGCCCGAACTTCCGGTAAAGGCAAGTAAATACAGTGGTGGTTGCTACCGTTTGGGTTGCATCCTATTCCCTGACATTAAGTATGCATAAGTTTTAATTATGTTAATCATTGAATTCTATGATGAAGTTTATTTGTTTGGAAGTATTAATTCTCAATTGTCTAATATTGTGGATGATCATAATTTGGTAATGATATATGTGGTTGATTCCCATCTTGGATGAAGTTGAAGTATTTTTTTGAATCACGTTATATGAAGTGTTGTAGGCATGACATGCTCATCGCATCATCCATCTTGCATTTTGAAGTTATGTCGTGATCTTATGGTCCGACCGTACCGGTACATTTTTAGCATCGTACGTTGCCCGAGGAGGGGTACGATGCGGCTTCATATCCTTAGAGGTATGAAGGCAGAAGTCATCCTTGCATTTGCAGACATTTGCACTCATGAGGTATATATGAAGTGTGACATTACTATGTTACTATTGTGGTTTCTACCTGCGAGGTGTGGTGACTAGGTGTGTTGTACGTTGTATACGTGCTGCACCTTCGTAATAAGAAGGTTGTGGAATCAAGTGGTGGTAAAACAATGTTCTTATGTGGTTAAACAGTTTGATATTATTTTACTTGCTGAGATGTGTCATCTCACTCTTGCATTACTCAATGCAGGTACTTGATACATGTTGGGAATGAGGGGAGTAGCAGCACGTCCACTTTCACTCTCACAATAACGCTGCCCAGGCGCAGCCATGATTTAATTAGAAACTTATTGTCAAAGGAAGTTTGTTTTTTTTAACTAGTCGTGCGCACTAGTTAATTCACTTCATGTCGTATGTTTAACTTCTCTTTGCTAGCCGATTAATAATACTTAGTATGTTTTTGTCATGATATATGTTTATACACTGTTGCTCCCTCATTTATGCAATTTTGCAAGGGGGATGCTGCCGAAATTTTATATATAGATGTCAGAAGTGTTGTTTAGTAGCATTCTGGGGTGTTGGTGGACCCCGGGGTGTTACACCAAGGAAGTAGTTCAACTCGCCCATCATCGACATCTCGAATTTCTGCGTCATCACCCTGCTAAACTCTTCACAAGACTTTTGGTTAGTAGAACCAAATATTATGTCATCGACATAAATTTGGCACACAAAAAGATCACCATCGCAAGTCTTAGTAAAAAGAGTTGGATCGGCTTTCCCAACCTTGAAAGCATTAGCAATTAGAAAGTCTCTAAGGCATTCATACCATGCTCTTGGGGCTTGCTTAAGTCCATAGAGCGCCTTAGAGAGCTTACACACGTGGTCGGGGTACCGTTCATCCTCGAAGCCAGGGGGTTGCTCCATGTACACCTCCTCCTTGATCGGCCCATTGAGGAAAGCGCTCTTCACATCCATTTGGTACAACCTGAAAGAATGGTGAGCGGCATATGCTAGCAAAATACGAATTGATTCTAGCCTAGCCACAGGAGCGAAAGTCTCCTCAAAGTCCAAACCTGCGACTTGGGCATAACCTTTTGCCACAAGTCAAGCCTTGTTCCTTGTTACCACCCCGTGCTCGTCCTGTTTGTTGCGGAACACCCACTTGGTTCCCACAACATTTTGCTTGGGATGAGGCACCAGTGTCCAAACTTCATTACGCTTGAAGTTGTTGAGCTCCTCCTGCATGGCCATCACCCAGTCCGGATCTAGCAAGGCTTCTTCTACCCTGAAAGGCTCAATAGAAGAGACAAAAGAGTAATGCTCACAAAAATTCACCAATCTAGAGCGAGTAGTTACTCCCTTGCTAATATCACCCAAAATTTGGTTGACGGGATGATTCCTTTGAATCGTCGCTCGAACTTGGGTTGGAGGTGCCTGAGGTGCTTCTTCCTCTTCCACTTGAACATCCTATGCTCCCCCTTGATCATGCGCCTCCACTTGAGGTACCTGTTCGTCATCTTGGGTTGGGGGATGCACCATTGTTGAGGAAGAAGGTTGATCTTTCTCCAAATGTTCCTGTGGTCGCACATCTCCAATCGCCATGGTGCGTATCGCGGCTGTTGGAACGTCTTCTTCATCTACATTATCAAAATCAACAACATGCTCTCTTGGAGAGCCATTAGTCTCATCAAATACAACGTCGCTAGAGACTTCAACCAAACCCAATGATTTGTTGAAGACCCTATACGCCTTTGTACTTGAGTCATAACCTAATAAAAACCCTTCTACAGCTTTGGGAGCAAATTTAGAAGTTCTACCTTTCTTCACCAGAATATAACACTTGCTCCCAAATACACGAAAAAAAAGACACATTGGGTTTGTTACCAGTTAGTAGCTCATATGAAGTCTTCTTGAGGAGGCGATGAAGGTAGACCCGGTTGATGGCGTGGCAAGCCGTGTTCACGGCTTCCGACCAAAAGCGCTCGGGGGTCTTGAACTCTCCAAGCATAGTTGTGGTGTGTAGGGAGCGGAGAACTCGTGCTTGATTCTTTCCTCCTCAAGGAACTCCTCCACTTGAAGGTTCTTGAACTCGGACCCGTTGTCGCTCCTTATCTTCTTCACTTTGAGCTCAAACTCATTTTGAGCTCTCCTGA
The DNA here is from genome assembly GCA_029449295.1 of Zea luxurians. NCBI lineage: Eukaryota > Viridiplantae > Streptophyta > Magnoliopsida > Poales > Poaceae > Zea > Zea luxurians. Next base: position 168,124,098 of record JAOPSE010000002.1, read on the forward strand.
GGAAGCGCTTGAGGGTCCCTTGGGTTTCAGATTTATCCTGCAAAAAGAATACCCAAGTGAAGCGGGAAAAATCATCAACTATAACAAGACCATACTTACTTCCTCCTATACTTAGATAGGCGACGGGTCCGAAGAGGTCCATATGAAGCATCTCCAAAGGTCTTGATGTGGTCATCACATTTTTGGTGTGATGAGAGCTTCCCACCTGTTTCCCTGCTTGACACGCTGCGCAAGGTCTATCTTTTTCGAAATAAACATTAGTTAGACCTATCACGTGTTCTCCCTTTAGAAGCTTGTGGAGGTTCTTCATCCCCACATGTGCTAAGCGGTGATGCCACAGCCAGCCCATGCAAGTCTTAGCAATTAAGCATGCATCTAGACCGGCCTCTTCTTTTGCAAAATCAACCAAATAAAGTTTGTCGTCTAGTACACCCTTAAAAGCTAGTGAACCATCACACCTTCTAAAGACAGACACATCTACTGTTGGAGACTTGTTCTCAAATGCTAAGAATTAAGAACAAGGCAACATAGAAAGTGTTAAATGTTAAGCTCCTTCGTCCTTAAAAACATTATATCCCTTCGGATATAATGAATCTTGGACGAAGGTTACAAAGGAAAAGATTCTCATAAGATTGATTAACGGTAAAAAAGGACACATATATAAAATACAAACAATGGCTTGAGTATTATCATCAACTTATCTTTATTGCCAAATTCATAAAAACAAATTACAAGTGTACCTTCGGATTGTTGGAAAGTAAGGATGCAGACGTAATGTGAAAAAGCGTATGACAAGTCAGCGTGAACAGTACGGGAGTGCTGTTCATCTATTTATAGGCACGGGACGCAGCCCGTGTAAAATTACATTGATGCCCTTTACATTTGATAATAACTTTATGGCAATCCTTCGAGGTTTAACTTGACTTTTCATTCTTAGGTCGGTTCCTCCTTTCCTTTGTCATGCCGAAGCTTTTCTGTACGTAGCTTCGTGATCGTCCTATCTTTCATCGTGATCGCTTTACACCCCAGTCAAGCTTCGTCTTGACCATGCTCTTGTACACCCGCAACCTGACTCCAAAGATACCTGTTCACATGTTTCACTCGGAAAATATTGTCAAATCATGTTTTTGAGGAGCTTCGGAAGCCGAAGGCCCCCAACAGTAGCCCCTCGCAATATTAATTTACTGCAATGATAAATTCATATTGCGACGTGGACGAAGGCTTTGAGCCGAAGGTCCGAAAAAACACCTTCCTTCTGCTAGAATAGCAGCAGTCATTGACAGACGGGGCCCTCCAGTTTCCGACACACTGGGTGTATAAATAAGGGCTCGCCACAAGTTTATTTGGCACGCTCTCTTGCCATCCGCTTTTAGTCACCCGAAAAAATTTTTAGCCTGCACGCAACAGCACTTGCTCGGTTTTAGATTTTTAAGCTTCGGTTTCGAGTGTGTTTTGTCAGCATTTTCGAAGATGCCTGAGGATAAGAAAGCCGTTGGTGGTTCGAAGCTAAGTCTTTCTGAGGAAATGCACCTGGGTTTTCTTGAATCAATGTCGAAGACTAATACGGAGAAGATTACCAAAGAGATTTTGGAGGGTTTATCTGAAGATACTGGCGACAGTGATAGTTACGATGTGGATAGTGGTGGTGAAGATTCCGAAGATCGACCCTAGTGACCAAGCCATGCAGTTTTTGGTAAGTCCAGCATTAAGGTAAACCATCTTGTCAATATGAGAGGGAGATACTTTCGGGACTTGTCTGTTGTGAGGGCTGACGAAGGAGAGAAGACTTGTCCAACTCCCGAGGAAAATGAGGTCGTGATATTCTGAAGCTTCTTGAAAGCTGGATTACGATTTCCCTTGAGTAGTTTTGTCGTGGAAGTATTGAAGACATTCGAAATCTACCTTCACCAACTTATCCCCGAAGCAATCATAAGGATGAACATCTTTGTGTGGGCCGCGAGAAGCCAAGGTTTGGAACCTAACGCAAAAAGCTTCTGTAACATACACGAGCTGTTGTATGAGACAAAACCCTGGGGCAAAGAGCAGTATCACAACAACTTTGGCTGCTACAGCTTCGGCGCTCGGTCGGGGTCAAGCTGCCATGTGCCAACCTTTCGAAAGAGGTGGCCCGGCGACTGGATGACAGAATGGTTTTACGTGAAAAATGACCTGAAATCACGTGAAGATATCAAGGGTATCATTATGCGCCCTATCTGGCAACGCTTCGGCCTCCGAAAGCCGAAGGTGGAGATGGATGAAGCAGTCGAAGAATGCCAGAGAGCCTTCGGCGTAGTCTGCTCTTTTATTGGTACAAGGGATTTGGTCCAAGAGCATATTGCCTTCAGAGTTTGGCCACTTGTAGAAAAGTGGGAAATGCCGAAGGAGACAGTCAAGGAACCTGACGAAGGCGGGCTAGTTAGGCTAAAATACACATTCAAATACGGAGATAAGTTTGTTGAACCAGATGATGACTGGCTGAAGAGTATTGAAGCCATAAGTGACGAATTGCTTGGGGTATACTCGAAAGCCGAAGATACTGCACTATCAGCGGCCTTCGGAGGCCGAAAGAAGAAGAGGCTTAACCGTGTATTTGATGCAATTGGGTTTATCTACCCCGACTACCATTACCCGGTGCGAGGCCAAAAAAGGAAAAATACTTCTCCTGCAAAGGAAATTGCTTCAGCTGCTCCTAGCGAACCAGCGCCGAAGAGGAAAAAGGTAAAGGTACTCACACACCCTCCACGTTATATTGAGCCGGCCACAGTGCCTAAGTTTATTGGTGAGGCCTCTTCGGCCACTGAAGCCAGAGAAGCAACTCCGGTGGCAAAAATCGAGGAAATAGCCGAAGTACCAGCAACAGAGAAAACAGAAGAACCAAGGACTGAAAAAGCAAAAACATTAGAAATTTTAAGTCCAACAGCAAGAATCCAGAAGGGGCCAGCAGCGACCCCGAAAAGAAAAAGGATGGTTAATGTGCTGGATGTTTTAGAAACAATTAAATCTTCGAGCATAACTCCAAAGAAAACTGTTGAAGCTTCTGAAGTGTCTACTGAAGCCTTTGTTGCTGAAGTTTTGAAGCAACAATTTTAAACTGAAGCTAGGCCCTCAGAGCCCATCAAGGTAAAACCTTTGAAAGCTGAAGAAGGAAAACTGACAGAGGCAACTTTGGAAACCGAAAAAATAATATTGACAGAGCCAATTTTGATTGAAGAAATTGACACTGGCGTCCCCGAAGCATCTTCCAAAATACATGATTATATTGTGCGACATGCTTCGGGGAAGAAACTATCTGAAGGAGAGGTTTTTGAAGCTAATCACTATGCCCGAGAACTGAAGTATCCGAAGGGGGCCGTAGTGTTCAATGGAACAGACGAAGATGACTTCCTATACTGTCTCCCAGACAATAAAGAATTATCAGTCTGCCGAGAGATGGCTAGGAGCATGGGGTTCCCGAAGCTTGAAGCTGGCCTTTGCGCCATGACGAAGGAGGATCTTGCAGATAGCCTTGCATATAATAGTCTGAAGGTACAAAGATTGTAAATTTTGAAATTTATGAATTTTAAATTAGTCTTTTGTTCTTATGTTAATCCATTCATTCTTTTGAATAGGGCTTAATACTTAGCAATGCCTTAAGGGCACAAAAGAATGCTGAAGACGAGAGCTGCACTATTGCTCTTAACAACCTTCGGACAGAGGTTATTAGGCTAAGAAACGAAGTGTTGGAAAAGGACAAAATCCTGGTTACATTAGTGGATAAGATAAAGGAAAACGAAGCTAATTCTAAAATTCAAGCCGAAGCTCAGAAGCGGGAAATCGAAGATCTTCGGAAACAACTAGCCCGAGCTAAAGAAGAACGCATTCTTAAAGAAACAAAACGAGAACTAAGTGATCAATGGGCAAATCATTTGGAAGTAAATGTTGAAGAGCTTCGTGCTTCGAAGAAAAGGTGCTATGATAAATCCATAGAGTGTGTTAAAAAGATAAAATCCAGCTTCGCCAGCGTCGGCGCATTTTCTAGTGAAGAAAATTTCACAAGAGGGAATCCAGAAGGCCCGATTGAATGGATCAATCACGAAGCTGAGGCCTTCGAGGAAATCTTGAATAGTCGCGGGGACATTTGTGCTTTTTTGGGCGCCAGAGGAATTGTTACTATTTTGGAGAAGAAAGGGTGCGAGCATGTGAAATCTTTGGCACAGTCTGAAGCTGCTTTATCCTCTGAAGATATCAAAGACCCTTCAGCCGAAGCAAGCTAGGTCGGTGGAAAATTTTTCACCGACATTTGGGACAATGGCGGTCGAGAAATGGCTCAAGAAATCATTCAGAGAAGCGAAAAAGGCATCCATGACGCTAGGAAAGTAGCGGAGGCTACTGAAAAAAGCACAGGGCCCGAAGGGCAAATAGGTATTAATTAGTGGTTTTTATTCTGTTGTGATTTTTTATTTTAAACTTTGTTCGTGGTTTTGTAATAGTAATATAGCCGTGTCCTCTCCTCCCTCAGAACCTGCTGAGGCAGCTCAGGATCCCCCCCGAAAGGGGACGACGAAATTAGACAAATGGCCGAAGCCATCATGGACAAAGTTGTCAATCAGCTACTAAACGAAGCTGCAGAAGTAGTTCTTAGGGAAGATTAAGTGATATTGTAAAAATACTTGGAACATGACATGTGTAAAACTTTGTAACTTTGAATGTAATATATAATCTATTTATGGTTCAATTCTTTACGATGCATGAAATTTTGCATACATACCGTTTTTGAGCCTTCGGCGAAAAAACACCTTCCCTTCTTTTCATGCTTCGTGAAGAAAATCTTTTATGTATCACAAGAATTTCCATACTTCTCCTTCTCTGATGAAGAATATCCAAGCTTCGTGAAAACATTTTTCGAAGCTATAAAAAAGTTTTATGTTGCCTCTCTGACGAAGCTATGCTTCTTCTCGATTTATCTTGTGCTTTAGCACGATTTTCTCTTTTTCAAAAACATTCTTCGAAAATCAATACTGTGTCCCCTTCTTGTTCTACATGCAATATGATGTATGATGCTTATGTTATGCAAAATGATGTGATGATGTTATGCTATGCAAAATGATATTTATGTCGAAGATACACACATCTTTGTAATAGAGCACACAATCTTTTTATCTCAGTGCTGACTTTTCGCTGTAAGCCTCCCTTAGGAGCTTCTTCGCCTTTTACTTTCAGCGGAATCAGCGTTTATTTTTCGCTGTAAGCCTCCCTTAGGAGCTTCTTCACCTTTTACTCTCAGCGGAATCAACGTTTATTTTTCGCTATAAGCTCTGCATTCCCTTCGGAACGACTTTTGAGCAGAAAACTTACACTGCGCTCCTTGAGGAATGACTTTTTACTACTTTGAAGAAGTTACAGTGTGTTCCTTAGAACAAGTTTTTGATAATTCGAAGGTTCTCCGTGCCACCATAAATTCTTGTGCTTCAGCAAGCCTATGGAGAAGATATATTTTTATTATGATGATAAGCTAAACTGTTACAAGAATTTGAAAAAACGATAAAAGACACTTAAACTTCCCACAATTGTTCTTTACTACAAAGAAAGTAAAACTGAATGCGAAAAGCTGCTGTGGAGGTAGGATATTTTGTCAGTAAATATGCTTCGACTCTGGCACAGTGCTATTGACTGTGCGAGCTTCGGACTCCTCCCTGAGGTCCCTCTGGGGGTGAGAGTGCTAGCTCCCTTCTGGCTGCGGACCACGTTGTATTGGTGGTGGTGGTGGAAGCTGTTGCCAGGAAGCTTGGGGTTGGCTTGCCGAAGCAACAGAAACTGTAGGGTGATTGCCTACATATTCTGGAATGTAAGGTGAATGGTACGAAGCAGTATGCATAACCTGCTTCGACTGGTTCTGTTGCGCTGCAGCCTCTGCTAACTCATTTTGCTTCTGGATGGTAACATGGCACATCCTGGTGGTATGGCCCTTGCCTTCACCACAGAACAGGCAATAAATTTTTCTTGGTTGATCTCCAAATCTTCCCCCGAAGCCCCTGTTGCCTCTGCCCCTTGGCGCTGGCAGCCGGAAAGAGCTTTGTTGTTGCCCCGAAGCTTGCGAGGAACACTATGGCCTTTGTTGTTGACTGCCTTTGTCATCACTTTGGGTAGAATTGTGAATTGACCTGACGTGTCTCGGATAAAATCTTCCTCCGAAGCCCCTGGCCATTTCAGAGAACCTTAAAGCTTCCTCCCTTCTTTGGCAAAAATCATTGTCAGCTCGAATATACTCGTCCATCTTCTGGAGCAGCTTCTCCAAAGTTTGAGGAGGCTTCCTAGCAAAGTACTGAGCTGCAGGTCCTGGCCGAAGCCCCTTGATCATGGCCTCAATGACAATTTCATTGGGCACTGTTGGTGCCTGTGCCCTCAGACGTAGGAACCTTCGGACATATGCCTGAAGGTATTCTTCGTGATCCTGGGTGCACTGGAATAAAGCTTGAGCAGTGTCTGGCTTCGTCTGAAACCCTTGGAAGCTGGTTATCAACATATCTGTCGGTGTTTCGAAACCCGGGGGTCCCTGGACCGACGAGTGAATTGTCGCCGCGTGCCCCAGCCCAGATGGGTCGACGCGAGGCGGAACGCGAAGGGGGGAAAGGAAGCAGCCGGAGAGAGGCGGACGTGAGAGAGTGGATCCCGCGGCCTTCGTGTTAGCCCCACGCCTGAGTCGGGTGCGCTTGCAGTAGGGGGATACAAGCGTCCACGCGGGAGTGGGAGCGAGCGGCCTTGAGCGAGCGTCGTCCCGTCCTTCTCCGTGCGGGCCAACCTTCTGTAAGAGGGCCCTGGTCCTTCCTTTTATAGGCGTAAGGAGAGGATCCAGGTGTACAATGGGGGTGTAGCAGAGTGCTACGTGTCTAGTGGAGGAGAGCTAGCGCCCTAAGTACATGCCATCGTGGCAGCCGGAGGGGTTTTGGCACCCGGTTCGTGTGGTGTCGTGGCCGTCGGAGGAGTGCTGGAGCCTGGCGAGAGGGCAGCTGTCGGGGCTGTCGAGTCCTTGCTGACGTCCTCTTGCTTCCGTAAGGGGGCCGAGAGCCGCCGTCGTCACAGAGCGTGCGGAGCGCCATCATTGCCTATCTGGCGGAGCGAGCCAGATGGGACGCCGGTCTTGTTCCCCGTAGCCTGAGTCAGCTCAGGGTAGGGTAATGATGGCGCCTCCTGTCGACATGGTCGGTCCGCGCCCTAGGTTGGGCGATGTGGAGGCTCCTCCGAGGTCGAGGTCGAGTCTGTCTCCCGTGGCCGTGGTCGAGTCCAAGCCCGTGGGTCGGGCGAGGCGGAGACCGTCGGCTGAGGCCAGAGCTGAGTCCGAGCCCTGGGGTCGGGCGAAGCGGAGTCCGTCATTTCCTGGGGCTGAGCCCATGTCCGAGCCCTGGGGTCGGGCGAGGCGGAGTTCGTCGTCTTCCGGGGTTGAGCCCATGTCCGAGCCCTGGGTCGGGCAGAGCGGAGTTCGTCGTCTTCTGGGGTTGATCCCATGTCCGAGCCCTGGGTCGGGCAGAGCGGAGTTCGCCGTCTTCCGGGGCTGAGCTCATGTCCGAGCCCTGGGTCGGGCGGAGCGGAGTTCGTCGTCTTCTGGGGTTGAGCCCATGTCCGAGCCCTGGGTCGGGCAGAGCGGAGTTCGCCGTCTTCCGGGGCTGAGCCCGAGTCCGAGCCCTGGGTCGGGCGGAGCGGAGTTCGCCGTCTCCCGGGGCTGAGCCCGAATCCGAGCCCTGGGGTCGGGCGAGGCGGAGTTTCCTATGACGCCCGAGGCCGGCCTTGGCTGCTGTCAGCCTCACTCTGTCGGGTGGCTCAGCAGTTGGAGCGGCGCAGGCGGCGCTGTCCTCTTGTCAGACCGGTCAGTAGAGCGGCGAAGTGACTGCAGTCACTTCGGCTCTGTCGACTGGAGGGCGCGCGTCAGGATAAAGGTGTCAGGCCACCTTTGCATTAAATTCCCCTGCGATTTGGTCGATCGGCGTGGCGATGTGGCCAAGGTTGCTTCTCGGTGAAGACTGGGCCTCGGGCGAGCCGATAGTGTGCCCGTTGCTGGAGGGGGGTCCTCGGGCGAGACGTAGGTTCTCCAGGGTCGGCTTCCCTTGCCCGAGGCTAGGCTCGGGCGAGGCACGATCATGTCCCTTGAATGGACCGATCCTAGACTTAATCGCACCCATCAGGCCTTTGCAGCTTCGTGCTGATGTGGGTTACCAGCTGAGATTTAGGGGTCTTGAGGGTACCCCTAATTATGGTCCCCGACAGTAGCCCCCGAGCCTCCAAGGGAGTACTAATACTCGCTTGGAGGCTTTTGCCGCACTTTTTTGCAAGGGGACCAGCCTTTTCGGTTGCATTCTGTTCCGGTGGGTGCGCGCGAGCGCACCCGCCGGGTGTAGCCCCCGAGGCCTCGGAGGAGTAATTTTACTCCTTCGAGGTCTTAGTGCGCTTCGCAACACTTCGGCTGGACTAGTTGTCCCCTCATGCGAGCTGGCCGTAGCCCGAGTGCACGGTCGGGTCCCAAGTTCTCGGGCTGGTATGTTGACGCCGTCAACGGTTTGGCCGGAGCCGGGTTTGCGAGAGCAGCCCCCGAGCCTCTGCACAGGGTGAGAGGACGATCAGGGAGAGACTCGACTTTTTTACATACGCCCCTGCGTCGCCTTTCCGCAAGGAGGAGGGGGGGAAAGCGCCATGTTGCCCTCGGGTGGCGCCGAACATGGTGTCTCCGGTGAGCTGCTGGCGGGCAATCCGAGTGGACGTCCGTGCCCCATTTGTTAGGGGTCGGCTAGAGGCCCAGAGGCGCGCCCAAAAGTACCTGCGGGTGATCTGCCGGACCCGGTCCCCTGCCGACGGGGTCCGAGGGCTCGATGCCTCCCTCTGATGGGATTTCGTTACAAGATCGCTCCCGCTGGTCTCGGAAATGTCCTAGGGTACCTCGGGAGCGTAGCCCGAGCCTTGGTTATGTATCGAACGTACCCATGGTCATCCCTCGCTCTGTGTCTGAGGCGACTGTGAACCCTTCGAGGGCCAGCCTACGAACCCCTGATCAGTAGTGGGCGCGGAGCTCGAGTGGCCTGAGGCGGCCGTTGAACCCTTCGAGGGGCCGGCCATCGAACCTCTGACCAGTAGTGGGTGTGGAGCCCACGTGCTCTGAGGCGGCTGTTGAACCCCTCCGAGGGGCCAGCCTTCGAACCTCTGATCAGTAGGGAGGCTCGGAGCCTGTTTCCTTCATGGAGAAGGGTCCTTTTCGGGGTATCCCCCTTTCCCGGTCCCTGTTGTAAGAGAGAGAAAGAGGAAAAGGAAAAGGATGCGAAGTCGAATGACGTGGTGTACCTTTTTCGACGCAGTCATTATGGCGAAGTCGAAGCATTCGCTTGCTTCTCCCGCCTGAGGCGCCCCCGTCCCGTCGTGGAGTTAATGCGACGAGGCGAGTGGTTCGCGGGGCGGCCGTTGCGCGTGCGCGAGCTATTCGAGGAACGGATCACGGGTGCACCGTCTTCACGCCGTGAGAGAGGGCTCCCCCGCTGCCCCTGGATGGGACGTGAGCTTGGCTGACGACGTGACCGCTGCTTCTGCCCGCCTGTCACCGCCATTACTACCGGCCCAATTTTGACCGCATTTGACCGTCGCTCTTGGCTGGCACTGCAGGGCTACCTCGAGTCGCGGTATTGACTCCATAGTCGAGGAGGCGTGGTAGTGGCATGAGTGGCGGTGCAGCTGCTCACACGTAGCAACCGGCGCGCCGGTTGCATGACGCGTGGGCCTGGACCTCCATGCTGGGCTCGTTGGAGTCGGAGAGGCGCGCCCACTTGGCGCGGTTGCATGCCGCCTGCATGAATGCCCGCCCTTTCGCCCGCTGGTCTGGGCAAAAGTGGAGAATTGCTTGTAACCGCCGGGCGGTTGCATGCACCGCGCGCGGTGGTTTGGCTTCTTCTGCTCTGGACCGGCTTGCATGGCGTGTGGGACCCAGCCCCCGCATCGTGGGGGGGAGAATCTTGGAGCGTGTTGGAGAAGACTCGACCCGCAACAGTCGAGGGCGCAAGTGGGGAGAGCCGCCTTTAAAAGGGGGGCGACCCCTTTGGAGGGCAACCATGTCTTCACGCTCCCCACATGCACCGTGTCTTTCCACCTTCCGAGCCCTCAGGCGGGGGACGCCCAGAACCCTTCCGTCTTGTCGTCGGAGGAACGCAACTTCGTGGAAGTTGGTACCTTTCAGCCATCGTTCGGCTTCAAGGATTTTCATCATGCAGCCCGGCTGCACCCCTCCGCCGGCGGTCACCCAAGACAGTGACCTCTAGTTCGATGGAGGGGGAAAGCGAGCCAGGCTGCGGCCTCTGCCCCTCCCTCAGCCTCAAGGATTTTCATCACCAGTGCTGGGGAGGGGAGTGTGCCGAGTTGGGGTCGGTCCCTGCGTGGGCGGCGGCCCGCTCCTTCCCTCAGTGATCGGGGGGAAGGGCGTCCGCCGTCCATGGCATGGGCAGCTGCCGCGTGCCCGGCTCTCTGAGCCGAGCGGCTTCGGAGCCGCTCTCGGTGCCGCCTTCCGCCACGACAGCTAGAAGAGGTTCCGCCGCCGACGAGCTAGCTAGCGCCACCCACGGACTGACCTCCAACTCGTCGGCCTTCTGCCCGTCCTTGCCTCTCGAGTTGGGGGCATGGGCGAGGGCCTCATGGCAGCAGCATCCGCCCTGAGGTCATCGCTGCTGCTGTTCGGCCCTCCAGAGCAGAAGTCATCGTCGTTGCCGCTGCCGGGGCGGGCGACGGCGAGCCGTTCGTCGGTCTTCTGTTGCTCCGCAGGCCCCCCCCCCCAATTGTGTGGGGTTGTTCGTACCTGCGGAGGTGGAACCGGAGTTCCATTTGTAATGGCACCTTGAGTGTCGGTGTCTTGTTCAATGCGGCCGTCGAGGCCTGAACGTGTATGTAATTTTCGGCACGGAGCCGTGTTTTTTCTTCATTTCGAGCACTAAGACTCGCCTTGTCGATTATCCGAACCGCTTCACCGAGCGTGAGTTGCCTTGTGCAAAGGGGACGAGTGAGGTATCCGTATCCCGGAGGAGTAGGAGTCCCTCGGCTCGGTCGGCCTTGCTGTCCGAGGCCCCTCTCGCTTAGTTGAAGGAACCCCTCGGCCGCCCTTCGATGAGCCGAAGCCGGAGGCAACGGTGTCAGCACGGGCCGAGGCAGAGTTGGCTTCGAAAAGGAGGTGTAGTTGGCCAGAGCCTGGCCGGGTCGTCCACTGGCGGAGCCGACGCCGGAGTTGAGTTGCCGAGGCCACAAGCTGAGCTGATGTCTTTGGGGGTCAGCTGGCCGAGGCCTCGGGGTGACCGGCCGAGCTGCCTGCTCGGACCGGATTCTCGAAGAAGACCCCGGCGGCGATGGCCCAGGTGTGGTGCTGATGTCGTCCTTCAGAGTGGGGGCCCTCCGACCGCGTCGCCGTCCGAGGCTAGGTCAGACCCCGCCGAAGGTGTAATTGACGCCGAGGGTGCTGCTGCCCCCCTTCGGTTGTCGACGTCCGAGCCTGCAGGATCAGGTTGTCTTATAGTGTGTGTATGTTTTCTGCGGCCGCCGAGGCCTAAACACACTGTCGTCGTGTTGTAAAGTTGTGTTCCTTTTCCTCTTGTTTCAAGTATCCGGACTCATTTGTCGGTAACATAATTGTTTGTGCGGGCGAGAGTTGCTTTTCACGGAAGGCGATGAGTGAGGTATCCGTATCCCGAAGGCGTAGGAATCCCTCGGCTCGGTCGGCCTTGCCGCTTATGCACGCTCTTACTCGTCCATAGGGTTCTGTTACCGACGCAGTCGAGAAGGCCCGAAAAATCATTTCGGCAGAGGAGCTCTCGAGCATGAAGACTTGTTCGGTCCGCGGAGTCACTTATCCGAACGCGAGTTACTTATCGCAGAAGGTGACGAGTGAGGTATCCGTATCCCGGAGGCGTAGGAGTCCCTCGGCTCGGTCAGCCTTGGCTGCTTACGTGTACTCCGTCGTTTTCAGGGTCCACTTTTGAAGTAGTCGAAGAGCACGAAAGGCATTCTGGCAGAAAAGATTTTTTTCTTTTTTCGAGGAAAATTTCGACGCAGAGGGGGTTGCCCCCTTCTAGCCCCCGAGGGAGGGTCAGGCTTTGCCGAGGCAAGGCTGACCCTTCCTTGACGACTAGACTTGGTGTGTGAATGAGGTATACGAGCAACTTGAAAGCATCTTAAGGGTAGAAGCGACATAGCTGTTGGATGTTCCAAGCGTTGTTGTAGACCTCGCCTTGGCTGTTGGCCAGCTTGTACGTTCCGGGCTTCAGGACTTTGGAGATGACGAATGGCCCTTCCCAGGGAGGCGTGAGTTTGTGCCGCCCTCGGGCGTCTTGTCGCAGCCGAAGCACCAGGTCGCCCACCTGGAGGTCTCGGGACCTAACCCCTCGGGCGTGGTAGCGTCGCAGGGACTGCTGGTACCGCGCCGAGTGTAGTCAGGCCACGTCCCGAGCCTCCTCCAGCTGGTCCAGTGAGTCTTCTCGGTTGGCTCGGTTGCTTTGGTCGGTGTAGGCCCTCGCCCTCGGGGAACCGTATTCTAGGTCTATGGGCAAGATGGCCTCGGCCCCATAGACTAGAAAGAACGGTGTGAAGCCCGTGGCTCGGCTCGGCGTTGTCCTCAGACTCCAGACCACCGAGGGGAGTTCCTTCATCCACCGCTTGCCGAACTTGTTGAGGTCGTTGTAGATCCGAGGCTTGAGTCCTTGCAGGATCATGCCATTGGCCCGCTCCACTTGCCCATTCGTCATGGGGTGAGCCACGGCAGCCCAGTCCACCCGGATGTGGTGATCCTCGCAGAAGTCCAGGAACTTTCTGCCGGTGAACTGGGTACCGTTGTCGGTGACGATGGAGTTCGGGACCCCAAAGCGATGGATGATGTTGGTGAAGAACGCCACCGCCTGTTCGGACCTGATGCTGTTTAGGGGTCGGACCTCGATCCACTTGGAGAATTTGTCGATGGCGACCAACAGGTGCGTGTAGCCCCCGGGTGCCTTCTGCAAGGGGCCAACGAGGTCCAGACCCCACACAGCAAATAGCCAGGTGATGGGTATGGTCTACAGAGCCTGAGCGGGCAGGTGGGTCTGCCTCGCGTAGAACTGACACCCTTCGCAGGTGCGGACAATTCTAGTAGCGTCGGCCACCGCCGTCGGCCAGTAGAATCCTTGTCGGAAGGCATTTCCAACGAGGGTTCGAGGTGCTGCGTGATGGCCGCAAGCCCCCGAGTGTATCTCTTGCAAGAGCTGCTGGCCTTCGGCGATGGAAATGCATCGCTGGAGGATGCCTGAGGGGCTGTGGTGGTAGAGCTCCTTCCCATCTCCTAGCAAGACGAAAGACTTGGCGCGCCGCGCCAATCGCCGAGCTTCGGCTTGGTCGAGGGGCAGCTCCCCTCGGTGGAGATATTGCAGGTACGGGATCTGCCAGCTTTGATTAGGCGTGACCTCGCTCGGTTCCCCCTTGACGCGCAGTGCCTCACCCTCGGGGGCCGAGGGTACCTCGGGCTGAGCCAAGGGTACCTCGGACCGTGCCGAGGGTACCTTGGACCGGGCCGAGGGTACCTCGAACTGAGCCGAGGGTGCCTCGGGCGGAATCGAAGGTGCCTCGGGCGGAGCCGAAGGTGCCTCGGGCTCGGGCGTGTCCTCAGTCTTGACGGAGGGTTTATGCAGGTCTCAGGAGAATACGTCCGGGGGAACTGTTGTTCGTCCTGAGGCTATTTTAGCCAGCTCGTCCGCAGTCTCGTTGTAGCGTCGGGCGATGTGGTTGAGCTCGAGCCCGTAGAACTTGTCTTCCAGGCGCCGAACCTCATCGCAGTAGGCTTCCATCTTCGGGTCGCGGCAGTGGGAGTTCTTCATGACTTGGTCGATGACGAGCTACGAGTCACCGCGAGCGTCGAGGCGTCAGACCCCTAGCTCGATGGCGATTCGCAACCCGTTTACCAGAGCCTCGTACTCAGCCACGTTGTTGGATGCTGGGAAGTGGAGGCGTAGCACGTAGCGTAGGTGCTTTCCGAGGGGCGAGACGAAGAGGAGGCCTACGCCGGCCCCCATCTTCATCAGCGACTCATTGAAAAACATGGTCCAGAGCTCCGGTTGGATCGGAGCCATCGGGAGCTAGGTGTCGGCCCATTCAGGCACGAAGTCCGCCAAGACCTGGGACTTGATGGCCTTCTGAGGGGCGAAAGAGATCGTCTCGCCCATGATCTCCACCACCCACTTTGCAATTCTACCCGAGGCCTCTCGGGACTGGATGATCTCTCCCAGGGGGAAGGATGACACCACAGTCACCGGATGAGACTCGAACTAGTGTCGCAACTTCTGCCGTGTCAGGATCACCGCGTACAGCAGCTTCTGGATCTGTGGGTAGCGGATCTTGGTCTCGGACAGTACCTCATTGATGAAGTAGACTGGCCTCTGGACGGGCAATGCATGCCCTTCTTCTTGTCTCTCAACCACGATCGCGGCGCTAACCACCTGGGTGGTTGCGGCGACGTAGATTAAGAGGGCTTCTCCGGCAGCAGGGGGTACCAAGATGGGCGCGTTCGTGAGAGGCGCCTTCAGGTTCCCGAGGGCTTCCTCAGCCTCGGGAGTCCAAGCGAAGCACTCAGCTTTCCTTAAGAGGCGGTACAGAGGCAGACCTCTTTCGCCGAGGCGGGAGATGAAGCGGCTCAGAGCCGCGAGACATCCCATGACCCTCTATACGCCTTTCAAGTCCTTGATTGGCCCCATGCTGATGATGGCTGCGATCTTCTCCGGGTTGGCTTCGATGCCCCGCTCGGAGACGATGAACCCCAAGAGCATGCCTCGGGGGACCCCGAAGACACACTTTTCGGGATTAAGCTTCACGCCTTTCGCCTTGAGACATCGGAATGTCGCTTCAAGGTCGGAAAGGAGGTCGGAGGCCTTCCTCGTGTTGACTACGATGTCATCGACGTAGGCCTCGACCGTTCGGCCGATGTGTTCGCCAAACACATGGTTCATGCATCGCTGGTACGTCGCCCCCGCATTCCTTAAACCAAACGGCATTGTAACATAGCAGTACATGCCGAAGGGTGTGATGAATGAAGTCGCGAGCTGGTCGGACTCCTTCATCCTGATCTGGTGATACCCTGAGTACGCATCGAGGAAAGATAGGGTTTCGCACCCAGCAGTGGAATCCACGATCTGATCGATGCGAGGCAGAGGGTAGGGAACCTTCGGACATGCTTTGTTTAGACCAGTGTAGTCTACACACATCCACCATTTCCCCCCTTTCTTTCGCACAAGCACAGGGTTGGCAAGCCACTCGGGATGGAATACCTCTTTGATGAACCCTGCCGCCAGTAGCTTGTGGATCTCCTCGCCTATGGCTCTGCGCTTTTCTTCGTCGAATCGGCGCAGAGGTTGCTTCATGGGTCGGGCCCTAGCTCGAATATCCAGAGAGTGCTCGGTGACTTCCCTTGGTATGCCGGGCATGTCTGAGGGACTCCACGCGAAAACGTCGGCGTTTGCGCGGAGAAAGTCGACGAGCACTGCTTCCTATTTGGGGTCGAGCTCGGAGCCGATCTGGATCTGCTTGGAGGCGTCGTTGCAGGGGTCGAGAGGGACGGACTTGACCGTCTCCGCTGGTTCGAAGTTGCCGGCGTGGCGCTTCACGTCGGGCGCCTCCCTAGAGAGGCTCTCCAGGTCAGCGATGAGGGCCTCGGATTCGGCGAGGGCCTCGGCGTACTCCACGCACTCCACATCGCATTCGTATGCGTGTCGGTACGTGGGCCCGACGGTGATGACCCCGTTGGGGCCCGACATCTTGAGCTTGAGGTAGGTGTAGTTGGGGACGACCATGAACTTGGCGTAGCATGGCCTCCCCAGCACTGCGTGGTAGGTTCCTCGAAACCCGACCACTTCGAACGTGAGGGTCTCCTTTCGAAAGTTGGAGGGCGTCCCGAAGCAGACGGGTAGGTCGAGTTGTCCGAGGGGTTGAACGCGCTTCCTAGGGACGATCCTGTGGAAAGGCGCAGCGCCCGTTCGGACCGAGGACGGATCGATCCGCAGGAGCCCGAGGGTCTCGGCGTAGATGATGTTGAGGCTGCTGCCTCCATCCATGAGTACCTTGGTGAGCCTAACGTTGCCGATGATGGGGTCGACAACGAGTGGGTATCTCCCCGGGCTCGGCACGTAGTCTGGATGGTCGGCCCGGTCGAAGGTGATGGGCTTGTCGGACCAGTCTAGGTAGACTGGTGCTGCCACCTTTACCGAGCAGACCTCCCGACGCTCTTGCTTGCGGTGCCGAGCCGAGGCGTTCGCCACTTGCCCGCCGTAGATCATGAAGCAGTCGCGGATCTCGGGGAACCCTCCTGCCTTGTGATCTTTCTCCTTTACGTCGTCGAGGACCTTGCCACCCTCCGCGGGTGGCCCAGCCTTGTGGAAGTGTCGTCGAAGCATGGCACACTCCTCAAGGGTGTGCTTGACGGGCCCCTGATGATAGGGGCACGGCTCCTTGAGCATCTTGTCGAAGAGGTTGGCACCTCCGGGAGGTTTTCGAGGGTTTTTGTGCTCGGCGGCGGCGACAAGGTCCGCGTCGGTGGCGCCGCGTTTCGCTTGCGACTTCTTCTTGCCCTTCTTCTTGGTGCCGCGCTGAGTTGACGCCTCGGGAGCATCTTCCGGTGGGCGGCCCTAGGGCTGCTTGTCCTTCCGGAAAATGGCCTCAACCGCCTCCTGGCCAGAGGCGAACTTGGTGGCGATGTCCATCAGCTCGCTCGCCCTGATGGGGGTCTTGCGACCCAGCTTGCTCACCAGGTCGCGGCAGGTGGTGCCGGCGAGGAACGTGCCGATGACATCCGAATCGGTGACGTTGGGCAGCTCTGTGCGCTGCTTCGAGAATCGCCGGATGTAGTCCCGGAGAGACTCTCCCGGCTGCTGGCGGCAGCTTCGGAGATCCTAGGAGTTCCCAGGGCGCACGTACGTGCCCTGAAAATTGCCGGCGAAGGCTTGGACCAGGTCGTCCCAGTTGGAGATCTGCCCCGGGGGCAGGTGCTCCAGCCAGGCTCGAGCGGTGTCGGAGAGGAATAGGGGGAGGTTGCGGATGATGAGGTTGTCGTCGTCCGTTCCACCCAGTTGGCAGGCCAGCCGATAGTCCGCGAGCCACAGTTCCGGTCTCGTCTCCCCCGAGTACTTTGTGATAGTAGTCGGGGTTCGGAACCGGGTCGGGAACGGTGCCTGTCGTATGGCGCGGCTGAAAGCCTGCGGACCAGGTGGTTCGGGCGAAGGACTCCGATCCTCCTCGCTGTCGTAGCGTCCCCCACGCCTGG
Source organism: Zea luxurians (assembly GCA_029449295.1). Taxonomy (NCBI): domain Eukaryota; kingdom Viridiplantae; phylum Streptophyta; class Magnoliopsida; order Poales; family Poaceae; genus Zea; species Zea luxurians. Next base: position 168,141,361 of record JAOPSE010000002.1, read on the forward strand.
GGTGGTAGCCTCGGCGCGCCCTGTCGTCGAGGTGGGCCCAACGTCTGTGATGATGATGCTCGTTGCCGAGGCGACCCGGGGCCGCAGGCGCTGTGTTGCGCGTGCGCCCGGAGTGGACCGAGGCTTCCCGCATGAATCGGGAAGTCGCGGCGCGATGTTTTGAGGGGAACCCCTGCCTTCGGGAGGCAGAGCTTTCGGCCCGTCGGACCGCGGCGTCCTCCAGGAGATTCTTGAGCTCTTCCTGGACACGCCGCCCCTCGGTGGTCGATGGCTCCGGTATCGCACGGAGGAGTATTGCCGCTGCAGCCAGGTTCCAGCCAACTCCGCTGGAATCCGGCGGTGGCCTCACCCTGACGTCGTCGGCGATGCGGTGCTGGATGTCCTGGGGAGATGACGCGCTTCTCCGGCCGGGGGTTGGACCGCCCATTCCTACCTGATGTCCCTGCGGATCGGCACAAGTGTTCCTGCTCCCTCGTCGAGCCTGGCCTGCCTCTCGCGGATATGCTCGAGCTATGGGTCAGGACCCTCTACCAGGACGGGGGCCACAGCTAGCTCCCGAAGGATGTCAACGCGAGGCACGGGCCTGGGGGGATCACCGTTTTCCGGCATACCAAGATGGTTGCCTTCGCCGGGACCCCCTAGATCGACGTGGAAACATTCACGACTTGGGCCGCGGTCCTCATTGTTGAGGCCGCGGCTGCCGTCGGAACAGTCGGAAAGGCAGTTGTCACATGCGGTCATGAAGTCCCGCATGGCACTGGGGTTACCAAGTCCGGAGAAATCCCAACAGAGGTCAGGCTCGCCATCTTCCTCGGACCCCGAGGGCTCGTAGGTCGAGTTGGCCGTCAGTCGGTCCCAGGGTGACCGCACACGATACCCCAGGGGGTTTGGACTCGCCTCTAAGAGAGTGCTCACCAAAGCGGAGTCGCTTGGTGGGTCGAGGCCGAATCCAAAAGACACGAGACGGGAATCGGTCGGTACCTTTCCATCGACGGTCGGTGACGAGGTCGCGTCTGGGACTGACTGCACCGTCGTCTCAGGTACGAGGGTGACGCCCAGCAAGTCCTTCGTGAGCATGCTGGCGTCGTGCGTTTGCTTGAGATTGGTGTGTTGCAGGGAGGCGGCGCTCGCCTTTGTCTCAGACGCGAGGTCGATGCCTGACGCGCCCTCCGTTGGGGCGCCGGCGTCGTCGACTCGCTCGACAGCCAACGAGGTGCCGCTTCCCGCTTGGCCTTGGTTGCCTCGCCTCCTCCTCCGTCGGCGGGGGAGGGGACGGGACAAGCCCGAATGTCGTCCTTCCACCACGTGGGGAAGGCGTCGTCGATTTCCCCGCCGGCGAGCGGGTGGTCGACCACCATTGTCGCTGTCGCGCGGCGGGGGAAGGAGTATCATGTCGTAGCTGCCGTCGAGGGACATGAACTCAAGATTCCCGAAATGGAGCACCGTCCCGGGCTGGAAAGGTTGCTGGAGACTGCCCATCTGGAGCTTGACGGGAAGCTGTTCGTCAACACGCAACAGGCCCCTACCTGGCGCGCCAACTGTCGGTGTTTCGAAACCCGGGGGGTCCCTGGACCGACGAGTGAATTGTCGCCGCGTGCCCCAGCCCAGATGGGTCGACGCGAGGCGGAACGCGAAGGGGGGGAAGGAAGCAGCCGGAGAGAGGCGGACGTGAGAGAGTGGATCCTGCGGCCTTCGTGTTAGCCCCGTGCCTGAGTCGGTGCGCTTGCAGTAGGGGGATACAAGCGTCCACGCGGGAGTGGGAGCGAGCGGCCTTGAGCGAGCGTCGTCCCGTCCTTCTCCGCGCGGGCCAACCTTCTGTAAGAGGGCCCTGGTCCTTCCTTTTATAGGCATAAGGAGAGGATCCAGGTGTACAATGGGGGGTGTAGCAGAGTGCTACGTGTCTAGCGGAGGAGAGCTAGCGCCCTAAGTACATGCCATCGTGGCAGCCGGAGGGGTTTTGGCACCCGGTTCGTGTGGTGTCGTGGCCGTCGGAGGAGTGCTGGAGCCTAGCGAGAGGGCAGCTGTCGGGGCTGTCGAGTCCTTGCTGATGTCCTCTTGCTTCTGTAAGGGCGCCGAGAGCCGCCGTCGTCACAGAGCGTGCGGGGCGCCAACATTGCCTATCTGGCGGAGCGAGCCAGATGGGACGCCGGTCTTATTCCCCGTAGCCTGAGTCAGCTCGGGGTAGGGTAATGATGGCGCCTCCTGTCGACGTGGTCGGTCCGCGCCCTAGGTTGGGCGATGTGGAGGCTCCTCCGAGGTCGAGGTCGAGTCTGTCTCCCGTGGCCGTGGTCGAGTCCGAGCCCCTAGGTCGGGCGAGGCGGAGACCGTCGGCTGAGGCTAGAGCTGAGTCCGAGCCCTGGGGTCGGGCGAAGCGGAGTCCATCGTCTCTTGGGGCTGAGCCCATGTCCGAGCCCTGGGGTCGGGCGAGGCGGAGTTCGTCGTCTTCCGGGGTTGAGCCCATGTCCGAGCCCTGGGTCGGGCGGAGCGGAGTTTGTCGTCTTCTGGGGTTGAGCCCATGTCCGAGCCCTAGTTCAGGCAGAGCGGAGTTTGCCGTCTTCCGGGGCTGAGCCCATGTCCGAGCCCTGGGTCGGGCGGAGCGGAGTTCGTCGTCTTCTGGGGTTGAGCCCATGTCCGAGCCCTGGGTCGGGCAAAGCGGAGTTCGCCGTCTTCTGGGGCTGAGCCCGAGTCCGAGCCCTAGGTCGGGCGGAGCGGAGTTCACCGTCTCCCGGGGCTGAGCCCGAATCCGAGCCCTGAGGTCGGGCGAGGCGGAGTTTCCTATGACACCCGAGGCCGGCCTTGGCTGCTGTCAGCCTCACTCTGTCGGGTGGCTCAGCAGTCGGAGCGGCGCAGGCGGCGCTGTCCTCTTGTCAGACCGGTCAGTAGAGCAGCGAAGTGACTGCGGTCACTTCGGCTCTGTCGACTGGAGGGCGTGCGTCAGGATAAAGGTGTCAGGCCACCTTTGCATTAAATGCCCCTGCGATTTGGTCATGAGGTGATTGTCCCTGGCCTAAGGGAGGAGTACCAAGTTTGTGCAACGCTCCTGACAGCCATGACGAAGGACTTTGCCATGACCGCCGTGTTGCCACCGTACGAAGATATAGTTGCCTCATAGCTCATCAAGAATTGTTTTGGGTCTGAATGACCGTCGTACATGGGGAGCTGGGCGGCTTGTAAGACTGTGTCCAAGGAATAGCGTGCAGTTCTGTTGACAAGGGAGAAGCATCATCAAGAGCAAAATTTCCGTGATGGAAATCTTCATACCAGTCGCCCTCGTTGTAGAAGCCCTCTTGATGAAGCTCTCTGCGCGGGGGCCTTTGGTTCTGGTCATCTTGAGCAAGATGTCGAAGCTCTTCAGAGGCCTCGTCTATCTGCCTTTGAAGATCAGCTAGATGAGCCATCTTCTCCTTCTTCCGTTGGACCTGTTGATTGATCATCTCTAAATTTTGGATTTCTTGATCCAAGTCGTCCTCCGGAGGCGTTGGACTGGTGACCTTCCTCTTCTGGCTTCAGGCCTCCCTAAGAGAAACGACATCTTGATTGGGGTCCAGCGGCTGCAGAGTGGCAGCCCCTGTCACTGAAGCTTTTTTAGGCGGCATGATGAAGGTGACACTTGCCGAAGGTGTTCAAAACTTCAGAAAATGGGCGTGAGTTCACCGGAGGTGGGCGCCAATGTTGGGGACTTGTTCTCAAATGCTAAGAATTAAGAACAAGGCAACATAGAAAGTGTTAAATGTTAAGCTCCTTCGTCCTTAAAAACATTATATCCCTTCGGATATAATGAATCTTGGACGAAGGTTATAAAGGAAAAGATTCTCATAAGATTGATTAACGGTAAAAAAGGACACATATATAAAATACAAACAATGGCTTGAGTATTATCATCAACTTATCTTTATTGCCAAATTCATAAAAACAAATTACAAGTGTACCTTCGGATTGTTGGAAAGTAAGGATGCAGACGTAATGTGAAAAAGCGTATGACAAGTCAGCGTGAACAGTACGGGAGTGCTGTTCATCTATTTATAGGCACGGGACGCAGCCCGTGTAAAATTACATTGATGCCCTTTATATTTGATAATAACTTTATGGCAATCCTTCGAGGTTTAACTTGACTTTTCATTCTTAGGTCGGTTCCTCCTTTCCTCCGTCATGCCGAAGTTTTTCTGTACGTAGCTTCGTGATCGTCCTATCTTTCGTCGTGATCGCTTTACACCCCAGTCAAGCTTCGTCTTGACCATGCTCTTGTACACTCGCAACCTGACTCCGAAGATACCTGTTCACATGTTTCACTCGGAAAATATTGTCAAATCATGTTTTTGAGGAGCTTCGGAAGCCGAAGGCCCCCAACATCTACATTTGTGAATAGACAATTATATCCCATATTGCATAATTGACTAACAGATAATAAATTATATCCAAGAGACTCAACTAAAAACACATTAGATATAGAGTGCTCGGATGAAATAGCAATTTTACCTAAACCCTTTTACCTTGCCTTGGTTCCCATCATCGAATATTATTGAATCTTGGGAATCCTTGTTTTTGACGTAGGAGGTGAACATCTTCTTCTCCCCCGTCATATGGTTTGTGCATCCGCTGTCGATAATCCAGCTTGAACCCCCGGATGCATAAACCTGCAAGGCAAATTTAGGCTTGGGTCTTAGGTACCCAACTCTTGTTGGGTCCTATAAGGTTAGTCACAATTGTCTTAGGGACCCAAATGCAAGTTTTGTCTCCCTTACATTTGGCCCCCAACTTCTTAGCAATTATCTTCTTACCCTTTCTACAAATAGCAAAGGAAGCATTGCAAGCATAATAAATTGTAGAGGGTTCATTCACTACTTTTCTAGGAGCATGAACAACATTTTTTCTAGTCATGGCATTTTTCCTAGCAACATTTCTATCATGCATAATAGAAGAACTAGAAGCAACCATGGCATGGGAATCAAAAGCACCATAACTTCTAAAATCATTCCTAGAATGTCTCCTATCATGGTATAAGAAAGCATGGTTCTTTTTAGCATTACTAGCCATAGGGGCCTTCCCTTTCTCCTTGGCGAAGATAGGAGCCTTATGGCTTGTTAAGTCCTTGGCTTCCCTCTTGAAGCTAAGTCCATCCTTAATTGAGGGGTGTCTACCAATCGTGTAGGCATCCCTTGCAAATTTTAGCTTGTCAAATTCATTCTTGCTAGTCTTAAGTTGGGCATTAAGACTAGCTAATTCATCATTAAATTTGGAAATTGAAACTAGGTGTTCACTACAAGCATCAATGTCAAAATCTTTACACCTATTGCAAATCCTAACATGTTCTACACAAGAGTTAGATTTACTTGCTACTTCTAGTTTAGCATTTAAATCATCATTTACACCTTTTAAAGTAGAAATGGTTTCATGACAAGTAGATAGTTCACAAGAAAGCATTTCATTTCTTTTAACTTCTAAAGCATGAGATTTTTGTACCTCTACAAATTTATCATGTTCTTCATACAACAAATCCTCTTGCTTTTCTAGTAACCTATTCTTGTCATTCAAGGCATCAATTAACTCATTAATTTTGCCAATTTTAATTCTATCTAAACCTTTAAATAAACTAGAATAGTCTATTTCATCGTCATCACTAGAATCGTCATCACTTGAAGAAGCATAAGTGGTATCCCGAGTATATACCTTCTTCTCCTTCGCCATGAGGCATGTGTGATGTTCGTTGGGGAAGAGGGATGACTTGTTGAAGGCGGTGGCGGCTAGTCCTTCATTGTCGGAGTCGGAAGAGGAGCAATCCGAATCCCACTCCTTTCCGATATGTGCCTCGCCCTTGGCCTTCTTGTAGTTCTTCTTCTTTTCCCGTTTGTTCCCTTTTTCCTGGTCACTATCATTATTGGGACAGTTAGCAATAAAATGACCAATCTTACCACATTTGAAGCATGAGCGCTTCCCCTTTGTCTTGGTCTTGCTTGGCTGTCCCTTGCGACCCTTTAGCGCTGTCTTGAAGCGCTTGATGATGAGGGCCATCTCTTCATCATTGAGCCCGGCCGCCTCAACTTGCACCACCTTGCTAGGTAGCGCCTCCTTGCTCCTTGTTGCCTTGAGAGCAATGGGTTGAGGCTCATGGATTGGACCGTTCAACGCGTCGTCCACGTATCTCGCCTCCTTGATCATCATTCGCCCGCTTACGAACTTCCCAAGGACTTCTTCGGGCGACATCTTGGTGTACCTAGGATTTTCACGAATATTGTTCACCAAATGTGGATCAAGTACAGTAAAGGACCTTAGCATCAGGCGAACGACGTCGTGGTCCGTACATCGCGTGCTTCCGTAGCTCCTCATTTTGTTGATAAGGGTCTTGAGCCGGTTGTATGTTTGGGTTGGCTCCTCTCCCCTTATCATTGCGAATCTTCCAAGCTCACCCTCCACTAACTCCATCTTGGTGAGCAAGGTGACGTCGTTCCCCTCATGAGAGATCTTGAGGGTGTCCTAGATCTGCTTGGCATTGTCCAAGCCGCTCACCTTATGGTACTCGTCCCTGCACAAAGAGGCTAACAACACAGTAGTAGCTTGTGCATTTTTATGAATCTGTTCATTAATAAATATAGGATTATCCGAGCTATCAAATTTCATTCCATTCTCGACAATCTCCCAAATGCTTGGATGGAGAGAGAACAAGTGACTATGCATTTTGTGACTCCAAAATCCGTAGTCCTCCCCATCAAAGTGTGGAGGTTTGCCAAGAGGGATGGAAAGCAAATGAGCATTTGAACTCTGAGGGGTACGAGAGTAATCGAAAGAAAAATTCGAATTAACCGTCTTTCGTTTCTCGTAGTCGTAGTCATCCTTTTGGGAAGAAGTTGACTCATCGCTGTCGTCGTAGTAGACGATCTCCTTGATGCGTCTTGTCTTCTTCTTCTTCCCATCTTTGCATTTGTGGCCCGAGCCCGAGTCGGTAGGCTTGTCATCCTTCGGCTCGTTGACGAAGGACTCCTTCTCCTTATCGTTGATCACAATTCCCTTCCCCTTAGGATCCATCTCTTCGGGCGATTAGTCCCTTCGTGAAGAGAACGACTCTGATACCAATTGAGAGCACCTAGAGGGGGGGTGAATAGGTGATACTGTAAAACTTGAAACTTAAGCCACAAAAACTTGGTTAAGTGTTAGCACAATAATCGCCAAGTGGCTAGAGAGGAGTCTCAACAAAACACAATAACCACAAGAGATCAATCACAGAGATGGCACAGTGGTTTATCCCGTGGTTCGGCCAAGACCAACGCTTGCCTACTCCACGTTGTGGCGTCCCAACGGACGAGGGTTGCAATCAACCCCTCTCAAGCGGTCCAAAGACCCACTTGAATACCACGGTGTTTTGCTTTACTTTTCTTTATCCCACTTGTGAGGAATCTCCACAACTTGGAGCCTCTCGCCCTTACACTTGAAGTTCACAAAGAAGCACGGAGTAAGGGAGGGATGAGCAACGCACACAAGACACAAAATTAGAATGTCAACACGCACACAAGTCGCAACAAGAGCTCGCAACACAACCCGATGAGTTCACAACTCTAATAGAGCTCTAGATGCTATCACGAAGAAACAAATGCGTGGAATCGAAGTCTTGGTGCTTAGGAATGCTTTGAGTATGCTTGATGTCCTCCTCCATGCGCCTAGGGGTCCCTTTTATAGCCCCAAGGCAGCTAGGAGCCGTTGAGAACATTCCTGGAAGGCAGATCTTGCCTTCTGTCGACTGGCGCACCGGACAGTCCGGTGCACCACCGGACACTGTCCGGTGCGGATCTCCTTCCTTATTTGGCGAAGCCGACCGTTGCAGATTAAGAGCCATTGGCGCACCGGACATTGTCCGGTGCACACCGGACAGTCCGGTGCTCCAATATGACTGTTGGCTCAGCCACGCGTCACGCGCAAAATCCTCGGCCGACTGTTGCCCCGGCTGACCGTTGACTCATCGGACAGTCCGGTGCACCACCGAACAAACCGGTGAATTTTAGCCGTACGCCGTTAATCAACTCTCGAGAGCGACGAGTTCGCCTGTGAACGGCTCACCGGACAGTCCGGTGCACCATCGGACAGTCCGATGATTTATAGCCGTACACCGCCGTCGAAGTCCCGAGAGTAGCCAGTTCACCAGAGTCAACCTGGCACACCAGACACTGTCCGGTGCACCGCCGGACACTGTCCGGTGCTCCACCGGACAGTCCGGTGCACCCAGACCGAGCTGACTTTGGCTGAACAGAGCCATCTCATTTCCAATTCAATCTTTCCTGTTTCCAGCACTTAGACACAATACATTAGTCCATAAAACAATGTACTAAGTCTAGAAACATACCTTTTGACTTGATTTGCACTTTGTCCACCACATTGCATAGATCAAAAACACTTGCATAGGCACTCAATCACCAAAATACTTAGAAATGGCCCAAGGGCACATTTCCCTTTCACCAATGCAATTGTTAGACTTAGTGTCTACATATGGGCTCTCCGAAGCCAGGGTATGAGTCCTAATGCCGAAGCTTTCTGTCAGGTGCACGAGCTGCACTATCAAACGAAGGCCAAAGCAGATGGTCTTCATAAGAATTTTAGCTACTACAACTTCGCATATCGGAAAGATACGAAGGCCCGGTGATTGGCTATCGTACTAAGTGGCCGACTGGTTGAATGGTTTTACATAAAAGTGGACAAGAAGAAAAGGGAGAAGCTAATGACTATGGTCATGAGTCCATTGAAACTAAGCTTCGAGATGACAAGGCCCTTGTGCCACATGCAGCTTGGCTCCCCATGCCAGCTAGCCAAAGTAGAATTCAGAGTGGTAGCAGCCAAAATCAGCACTAGAGATCTAGTACAAGACTTCCTGGCAAATAGAATATTTCCGACCTCTAGTGGCTGGGGAATGCCTAAGAAAAAGGAGGGGGGCAAAAAGTACGAACTTGTTCGGCTCCCTTACCGATTTAAATTTGAGAAGCAATTCAAGAAGCAATGCAAAGAGTGGCTAGAAATGATCGAAACAATATGCAACGAAATCCTTGGCAACTACACCAAAAAGGAAGACCAACTAATGACTGCCGCCTTCGGCACCCGGCCGAAACGAAGGCTGAATCAGGTGATGGACGCTTTAAACTTCGAATACCCTGATTACGAGAGGCTTGACAAAGGGGCCGAAGGGGTAAAAAGGAAAAGGATTGTCAGCATCCTGAATAGGCAACTGCTTGGCTAGTGAAGGAGGATGAAAAAGTTTTGAAGAAATCAAAAACAACTCCTGAACCGAAGGCGACAATTTTGAAAAAGCGGAAGCTTGACACAACACCCTCTTTTGAGCCGAAGGTAGATGAGACAGAAGAAGCTCCTCTGACGCCCTCTGCTGCTGAAGCAGCCGAAATCCTGAAGGTAATGACTGAATCCTCACCCTTCAAGCTACTAATTCCTCTGAGATCAGAACTGACAAAATTTTTAAGAGGAAGGAACAGCCTTCGGCTACAGAGGGGAAAGTTAAAGAACAAAAGAAGCGACAAATTGTAAATGTAATGGAAGCAATTGAACAAACACCGCCCTCAGCTTCGGCGGCCAAAGTAGCGATTCCTGTGGATGCCGAAGCTAAAGCTGAAGATGCTGGTGAAGCTAGAACAACAACGTCAGAAATTGATAAGCTTGTGGAAGATATATTTGAAGATATGATCGTGGAGACAAATGTATCTCCAGAAGAAACCATGACCACAGTGCCTGATAAAAGAAAAGAAATTGTTAAAACTCCTTCGGATGAAGGGGATTTTGACCTTCGACACCTGGGCGGTTTGGAGCCGTCTGAGGAAGACAGGGAAGAGCTGAAAGAATATGCAGTATCTTGTGGTTACCAGCCGGGATCTTTGCTCTTCGGCAGGGTTGATGAAGAAATTTTAGGATGTATACGCGACCACGCCGGGGCGAAGATAATCGACACTCTGTCTGAGAGTGTCCGATTTCCGAAGCTGGAGGCTGACATCAGTGGTTACCGACGGCAACACATTGTCGGTAGCCTATTTTATTCCAATTTCAAGGTGAAGTCTTTGTCTAGATTTTGTTACCTTCGTGATAGATTGTGTTGGGGGCCTTCGTCTTCCGAAGGTCCTCAAAAACATGATTTAACAATGTTTCCCAAGTGCAATGTATGTACAGGTACCTTCGGACTCGGAATAAAACTATACACAATACAAAAAGTTTGATCGAGACGAAGGTTGATGCTGCTCCGAAGCTACGCGCAAAGGAGCTTCGGCTCAGCGGCAAGAAAAGGAACTAACTTAAAGGGGAAAAGGCTATCTAGTCCTCGTTGAATTGTCCTTGAGTAAATAGCAAACATAAAGGACATAAATGTAATTTTACACAGGCTGCGCCCTGTGCCTACAAATATATGAACAGTACCCCTTTATTGTTCACACTGACTTGTATTTGCTCGTGCGTCACGCTTGGACTTTTACCTTCTGTCAAGCCGAAGGTATAAATGTAATTCAATATTGTTTATGTTTATCCATAATAATATGAAGAAGAGATAGTAAATAATATCATATGATTATTCATGTTGTTTCTTATGTTTCCTATGCTTCTTCTTTTATTAACATATGTTGCGATGATGAAGGTTAGACATTCATGCCCTTCGTCTGAGGATCATTATATCCTAAGGGAGATAATGCTTCGAAGGACGAAGGGTATTAACACTTAACATTTTATGTTGCCTTGTTCTTAACTCATAGCATTTGAGAACAAATCCCCAACATTGGCGCCCACCTCCGGTGTACTCACTTCCACAATCTTCGGCAAAGCATCAACCTTCGTCATGCCGCCGAAGAAGATAACAGCGCCAGGGGCTGCAATGCAGCCATTGGACACAAACCAGGAGACCCTCTCTCTCCGAGAGGCCAGAAGCCAAAAGAGAAAGGCCACCAGTCCAACACTTCGGGAGGAGGAGTTGGACCAGGAGATCAGGGACATGGAAATCATCGATCAACAAGTGCAAAGGAAAAAGGAAAAGATGGCTCAACTGGCTGACCTTCAAAGGAAGATTGATGAAGCTACTGAGGAAGTGCGTCATCTTACTCAAGATGACCATGACCGAAGGCCCCAACACAGGGAGCTTCGTCAAGAGGACTCATTCAACGAAGATGAATGGTACAATGATTTTAATCATGGTACCTTTACTTTTGATGATGCTTCTCCTCTGGTAGCAGAATTGCAGGCTATTCCATGGCCACAATCCTACAAGCCACCCCAGCTACCCATGTACGATGGGCACTCTGACCCAAAGCAATTCTTGATGAGCTATGAGGCAACAATATCCTCATACGGAGGCAATGCAGCTATCATGGCAAAGTCCTTCATCATGGCAGTTCGAAATGTGGCCCAGACATGGTATTCTTCTCTTCGGCCAGGGACAATCACATCATGGCAGAAGCTCAAGGACATGCTGGTTACCAGTTTTCAAGGCTTTCAGACGAAGCCAGTCACAGCTTAGGCCTTGTTCCAGTGCACACAAGACCATGGGGAATACCTTCATGCGTATGTCCGAAGGTTCTTGCGACTGAGAGCACAAGCGCCCACAGTGCCCAATGAAATTGTCATTGAGTCCATGATCAAGGGTCTTTGGCTAGGACCCACTGCTCAATACTTCGCTAGGAAGCCCCCAGACTCTGGAGAAGCTGCTTCAGAAAATGGATGAATACATCCGGGCTGATAATGACTTCCGCTAAAGAAGGGAGGAAGCTTACAGATTCTCTGAGATGACTAGGGGCTTCGGAGGAAGAATCCACCCTAGGCATGTCAGATCAATCCACAGCTCTAATCAGAACGATGACAAAGGAAGCCACCTTCAGAGGCCATAGTCTTCGGGACAGCAGCAAAGCTCCTTCAGGCCACCAGCTCCAAGGGGCAAAGGTGGCATGGGCTTCAAAGGAAGATATGGGGATCAACCTAGGAAAATTTATTGTTTATTTTGTGGTGAGAACAAGTGCCATACTACAAGAACGTGCCAAATCACCATACTGAAGCAAAAAGAGATTACAAAAGCAGAAGCTCGATAGAGTCAGCCGAAGCAGGTCTTACCACTGCTTCGTGCCACTCTCCTTACATACCAGAATACGTGGGCAATCAACCTGCAGCCTCTGTCGCTTAGGCAAGCCATTGACAGGCTTCTTGGCCTCAGCTTCCACTGCCACCTCCACTACAACCTACTTATTCTCGAAGCCAGCAGCTAGAAGGGTGACAACAGCAACAACGTGACTTCGGGGAGGAGTCCGAAGCTCGTACAGTCAACAGTACTGTACTAGAATCAAAGCACATATACTGACCAGTATCCTGCTTCCTAAATACTTCTATCTTCCAGCTTAGTTTTGCTTTTTTGAATAAGGAACAAGCAATGAAAACTTAGATTTAATTTCTTGTAATGATTTTGTTTCTATAAGAATGAAATATATCTTCTTCACAGAATCACGAAGCTACAAAATTCGTTCCTAAGGGAACGCAGAGCCAAAATTAATGAAGCTACAAAAGTCATTCCTAAGGGAACGCAGAGCTGAAATTGACAAAGCTACAAAAGTGGTTCCTAAGGGAACGCAGAGCCAAAATTGACGAAGCTACAAAAGTCATTCCTAAGGGAGCATAGCGTAAGTTTTGTGCTCGAATGTCGTTCCTAAGGGAATGCAGAGCCAAAATTGCTGAAGTTACAAAAGTCGTTCTTAAGCGAAAACCGTGTAAGTTTTCTGCTCAAAAGTCGTTCCAAAGGGAATGCAGAGCCAAATACCGTCAAAATAGAAGGCAAAGAAGTTCAAAATACGTTCCTAAGGGGATGCAGAACTTATACCGCTGAAATAGAAGGCAAAGAAGTTCAAAAGACGTTCCTAAGGGGATGCAGAACTTATAACACCGAAATAGAAGGTGAAGAAGCTTAAAAGACGTTCCTAAGGGGATGTAGAGCTTGTGTGTTCATGTGGGTATGTGGCTATATATCTTCGGCATCCTCATCATTTTGCATTATATCATCACATCATTTCGCATAGCATTACATCATACATCATATTGCATTACCGACATAAGAATTGAATACGAAGCCAATCTTCAGTAAATGCTTCGTCAAATTGAAAATGTGCTAAGGCACGAAGAAAGATTCAGGAAATATAGTTTCAAGAGCCTTGTCATAAGAAAGGATCTTTTTCTTTACGAAGCATGAAAAGAAGGGAAGGTGTTTTTTCGCCGAAGGCTCAAAAATGGTATGCGCGTGAATTTATGCATCGCAAAGAAATAAATTGCAATAATTTACATATTTGTTTCAGTATTACATGCTTCAGACATTACATAGTTTTGTTACCAAAGAGATCTAATCTTTCTTCAATTGTTTTACACATTAGGCTTCTCAAAATGATTATTACAATAAGATCTATTCCTCTTTAGGACTTTTTTGGTAATTTCGTTCAGTAATTTGTTGACGACTTCATCAACGATGGATTCAGCCGTGCTTATGATATCCAATGATTTCTTCATCTCTGGATCAACTAGGGGATCATATGGCTCCGGTGGTGGGGACAGTTCAGCTGTAATAGGTAAACACGTAAGTTCGAAGCCTTAAAGAAAAGTAACGAAGCTAGATAATCAAGATATAATATCTATACGCTTTTCGCGTTCTGCAGCTTCTTCAGCTCGCTTTGCTTCTGCCCGGGCGTCGTGGGTGTCTTTTTCACTCTTTTTTGTAATTTCATGGGCCATCTCTCGGCCACCATTCACCTAGATATCATTGTAGAATTTTCTGCCCATCAAAGTTGCTTCAGCTGAAGGATCCTTCGTATCGTCCACAGAAAAGGCGGCTTCGGCCCGGGCTATGGATTTAATATGATCGCATCCAGCCTTCTCCAAGATGGATGAAATCCCCCACGCACCGGAAAATGCATAGACATCCCCGCGATCACTCAAAATTTCTTCGAAGGTTTCCGCTTCTCCACTTAACCATTCAATAACGCCTTCAGGGTCGCCTCGCATGAAGTTTTCTTCGACAGAGTACGCACCCACTTTGGCGAAGCTAGTCTTTAGTTTCTTCATGCAATCCAAGGATTTCTCGAAACACCTTTCCTTGGATTAGCGAAGTTCTTCAACATTTTTCTCTAGATAATTTTTCCAGTACTCACTGATCTCTCGGTCGGCCTGTGCGAGTGTGCAATTTTCTTTAGCTTCGGCCAGCTGTTTGCGAAGGTCTTCAATTTATGCTTTCTGGGCTTTGGCCTGAGCTTTATAGTTATCTTTGTTCTCCTTCACTTTATTTACCAAAGAAATCAAAATTTTATCCTTTTCTAAACCTTCATTTCTTAGTTCAATCACTTCTGAATGAAGGTTATTAAGGGCCATCGTATAGCCTTCGTTTTCAATATTTTTCTGCGCCCTAAGGGCATTACTAAGAATTAAGCCCTGCAAGAGGAGGAAAGAATTGAGTATGACAAATAAAATACTTCATTCTCAAATGCAAAGTTAACTTCTGTACCTTCATACTGTTGTATGCAAGTCTATCAGCAAGATCATCCTTTGACAAAATTGAAAGGTCGCCTTCCAGCTTCGGGAATCCAATGCTTCTACCTATCTCCCGGCAAACAGATATTTTTTTGTTGTCCGGGAGACAGTATAAGAAATCATCTTCATTACTCCCGTTAAAAACTAAGGCTCCTTTTGGATATTTCAGTTTTTGAGCATAATGCCTTGCTTCCGCGATCTCATCTTCGGACAATTTCTTCCCCGAAGCATGTCGAATGATGTAGTCAACAGTTTCGATTGAAGCTTCGGGGGTAGGAATTTCAGGTGCAATAAGTCCTGCTATTTTTTCCTCAGGCGCGGCAGGCTTCGCTGTGACAGGCATTGAGGGCCCAGCTTCGGCTTTAGCCTGAGCTTGCGGAGCTTGTGTAGCTTCGGTTTCTGCTTGCCAAGTTTTAGCTTTGGCTTGTGTTTTGACTCCTTCAGCAATCTTCTTTGTAGGAGCAGGGCTCAAGGCCTTTGTAGTCTCCAACACAGCATCTAGCACGTTGGCCATTCTCCTCCTCTTGGGAGTTGCAGCAGAAGCCTTTTGCACCTTCGGCAGTTTTGCCTCTGCTGCTGGGCTCAGAATTTCTAGCTTTTTTACTACTTTCTCCACCTGTGGCTCTTCAGCCTTATCATTTTTTGCTTTAGCTGGCCCGAATGTAGGCACCTTCGACACTACAGTCGGCTCTTCAACGCTCTACACAATCGAAGCAGTCTTCCTTGCTTCGGCAGCTGAAGAGGGCCCTTCGCCAAGTTCAGGTACCTTGGCTTGTTCAATGTATCACGGCGGGTGGGTCAAAACCTTCAACCTTTTGCTCTTTGGCACGACTGTGGTGGTCGAAGCGGCAGCCTTCCTCTTCTTCTCTTGCCCTCGCAGCGGATAGCGGTAATCAGGGTATACGAAGCCAATAGCATCGAATACCTTGTTTAATCTTTTCTTACCCCGGCCTCCAAATGCTGTAGACAAAGCATTATCTTTGGCCTTGGAGTATGCTCCAAGTAGATAATCACTGGTAGCTTCAGCCAGTTGCCCTTTGGCTCATCAAACTTCTCCCTAAATTTGAAGGTATACTTCAGTCGGACCAGACCACCTTCTTTAGAGTCGGCGGTGGTCTCCTTCGGCATTTCCCAATTCTCCACAAGTGGCTATACCCTGAAGGCTATATGCTCTTGAATCAAATCCCTTGTGCCAATGAAGGCACAAACAGTGCTAAAAGCTCTCTGGCATGCTTCAACAGCGTCATCAATTTCCATCTTTGGCCTTCGGAGGCCGAAGCGAGACCAGAAGGGGCGCTGAATGATTCCCTTGATGTCTTCCCTTGCCGTTAAATCATTTTTAACGTAAAACCACTCATCCATCCAGGCCCCAGGCCACCTTTTACGGAATGTTGGCACTGGGTGGCTTGCATTAGGGCGAGAAATAAATCCATAACAACCGAAGTTTTTATGATATTGTTCCTTACTAGTAGCCTTTGTCTCATATAAAAGTTCGTGCATACTGCAGAAACACTTCGTGCTTGGCTCTAGCCCTTGACTCCTTACAGCCTAGACAAAAATCCCCATCCTCATTATAGCCTCGGGGGTGATCTGATGAAGGAAGATCTAGTATATCTTCAGCACTTCAACCACAAACTTGCTCAAAGGAAACCAAAGACTTCGGTAGATAACAACTTCATTTTCCTCAGGGGCAAGGGCAGTATTGTCTCTGCCAGCTCTTATGATAGACATATCACGAAAGTACCTTCCTCTCATGTTGTCAAGATGACTCTGTTTAATAGTTGATTTTCCGAAGACAGTATGGCTTGGTCGCTAGAGCCGGTCTTCAGAATCTTCGACTCCACTCTCCACATCATAACTATTACTATCATCAGTATCTTCAGACAAACCCTCTAGAATCTCTTTAGTAATCTTCTCTGTGTTTGTTTTTGACATAGATTTAACAAACCCGGTGATAAAAGGATCCACGGTCTTCTTTTCCTCAAACAACTTTGTTTCCTCAGTTACCTTCGTTTCCGCAGTCATTTTCTTTTCCTCAGTCATCTTCTCCCCAGACATGGTGAAAGCATGTTCTTAAACCGAAGCTCGAAAAAGCTTAAATATCAGGCGAGAGCTAGTGAGCAAGAGCTAAAAAGTTTGAGACAATAATGCAAATGTTGCAAACGACATGTCAAATGATGCCGCTGTTGTGACGGAACCTCCCAAGTAATTAGGCCCACCTACAGTTGTCCTTGTCTAGCAGACATCAGACACCCTGTAGATGTTCCTAAGTTACTTGACAAGCTCGGTATCTTTCCCGACCTCACCAGGAACGTTTCACCCGTCTTGCAGACATTACAGAACATCGGAGATAAAGAAATGCGGAAGCGAATTACATAAACTTACATTTATTTCAAAAGCAAGCTCGAGTTATTTTATTACAGACCAGTCTAAAAGTGAGTGCAGAGTAGTAATATTATACAAACCAAGGGAGACACAAACTTCTCCCGAACAGCTATAAGCAAAAGATCCTATGTGGAGGACCGAGTCCTCCCGCACTTTAGTCTTGTTTTTCTTCTTTGGGAACCACCTTGGCACAGAAGCAGCAAAAGTCTGCTACTTCCTCACCTAAAAACAACGAAGGGATAAACCCTGAGTATGGAATTACTCAGCAAGTCTTACCCGACTAAAGAAAAGACTCTCAAGGGTATGCTGGTTATATGGGAGTCAAGGTAAGGCTTTTCAATAAGCAAAGACTCTGTTTTGCAGAACTGCTTACTACAGTGGATCCTTAAAAATCCAATTTTATTTTTCAGGTTAGGTTCAATTACCTGCAACTAGAGTTCTTTTCTACCCTAGTTCAATCACTGGTCCTGTACTAGCCAGTTTCTTAACAAAAACCCATCATCTTTAGTGGAATGCTACGTGTAGGTCAGTGACCAAGTCTTCATAACCGCGAAGGTACGGCGATCCGAATCGATTATACTCAGCTGAGGATCTCCAATCACACGACATATGTAGCACTTAACCCTTGCATATGTCAACCCGCCACCGGGGTTCTTAAGACCGGATCAGGTTCACGCAAACCGAGAGCACAGATACACCACCGTCCAGCCTCTTGCCACGGAGGGTACACGCTACTCTCGCCACCGCTCCACTCCCATTTCGTGTTATCTTATTCCGGCCTTAGTCTGCCCGAGGCAAGGCTTACCCATGACGAGGCATGTGACCAGCTAAAGGGTCCTCGATCATCAAGCCTACATCGAGACGGTCCTTAATCGACTCAGACGGAGACACTACACCGAGACTCTCTCTTCTCGTGCAAGTCACCCGCCTGGTCTCAGCTTAATCTTTTTAACCCAAAAACTTGGTACCTGACAGAGGTACATCTTTTCCGATGTTGAATCCATCATGGCCATGATGGATTCACCATCAAGTTTTATTTTCGAAAACACCCCTCCCACTTTGCCAAACATCTTTTTGTAAAACAAATCCTTTTGTTTTTCTAAAGCAATACTAAGCATAGTAAAACCTTTTTGTAAAAAAAAAACAGGGTTTCAAGGAGGGTAATCAAGATCAAGGAAGGTAATGCAGGAATTGTTTAATCAATCAACTCCTATCACCTAATGCAGCAAGCAAGTGAGAAAGATTTTTAAAAACATCAAGGGAGGTGGCAAATGCACCGGGGCTTGCCTTTGTTATCAGGTGAGTCCTGCTCGGATCCACAAATATCGAAATAAAAGCAGTTGCCTGCTTGAGGATCTGAGGTTGGTGGAGTTCCCTCTTCAGTAACTTCTCTTTCTTCTTCGTGTTCTAACATAACCATACATATGCATAAGAATGGATGCCATGGGGTGCTCATGAGGATGCAAAGATAATATAAACTTATTATCTAAGTCTTGAGTACAACTTTCCTTCACGGTACTCCGAGAACCTAGGGCTTCCGGAGTCAGTAAAGGAGTTCATAAGGCAGGGGGGTTGGTTTTGGGTTTAGTGATCAAACAAGGTCCAAATCAACCCAAATTCTACCCAAGGCTTCTAAATAGTGGTTTAAATGCCCATAAAAAGTTTGGACATTTTTGGACTTACCATTTAATTTCTAAAAATCCATAACTAATACCTTTAACTACTTTAAATATCCTAAAATTTCTTATTTCCACTAAAAATCACAAAACTATTTTTATTAAATTCTAGGGAAATTAACAAGCCTAGGAAAATTAGTTTCACAATTTTAGCATTTTTCTACATTTTTCTATATATTTCTAAAGCTCTGTGGAAAAAGAAAAAGAAAAAGCTTCAATAGTAATGGGCTGAAACCAGCCCAGACGGCCCAGTCCAGAGAGGAAAGGCGCCCGCGCACGCCCGCGCTGGCGATCTTGCGGAAGGGTCCCTGGAGTTCTGGGCAACTGAAAAATAGTTCCTGTACTATTCCTGTGTGCCACTGACGGATTACAGATAAACCCCCGTACTTCTCTCTATTCTTTGTTTCAAGTCCGCGACGGCGACCGCGCGGGGAACGAACTCAGGCGAGGTTATACTGGCGGATTTACACTATGATCAGTGCCTTCGAGCTACTCACACCGGATTGAACCCCCACTGATCATTTCCCCTAAGTTAATTTCAAGGATGACGAGCTAATTTGGTCTGGCCACGGTAACCGCGTGGACGAATTCAAGAACCACGCGTTCCCGGTGATGGGTGGTCACTTAGTTCAAATTGATGACTTGATAAGCATCACGGAGCTATGCAAGTGCTTAAACAAGAAAGCAGGGGACGGGGACTGACCGGAAAGGGGCTGGCGACGGTGAGCTCGACTTCACGGTGGCGGAAATCGGGTTTGGGGCGAACGCGAAATTCTCGAGCTCTGGCGAACGATGGTGGCTAATTGGCGGTGGCTGGTTAGCTGATGATCCTACGGAGCTGGTCGCAGGCTCAATTTATAGGAGGACAAGGCGGTGGCCAGTGAATTTCGGACGAGACACGCGGTGGTCGGAGGTGAAGAAGACCATGGGCGCGGTGGATACGTGTCTACAGTCGTGGCAGTTACTCCGGCGACGATGGGACTGCCCCGAAGAGTCACGGCGACAAGGTGTAAAGGTAGAGCCACACGGCGGACGCCGGTGATGGCTCAACGGCGGTGATATCCTTATCCCCGAGCGGAGAGCAAGGGGGAGAAAAGCACTACAGCTGGCCGGAGTGGCTTACAGCTCACCGGCGGCATGGATTCTTACCGGCTGTTCTTATCTGATGACCATTGAGCACGAATCATGACGAGCAGCGATCAACGGCGACGGCTACCGGCGACGAGCAAGGATAGGATCTTCTTCAGTATACCAGTCACTGTACCATGGCGATGGTCATTCTATTGGACTGATAGAGCAAGTTTAGGTCACGTTTTCTCTTAATTTTAAATGGCAACTTATCAAGTGATCTATAGAAAAGTTGAAGAGCTACTAACCAGCTATAATTCGATTATAGGGATCAAGCTGAGTTGAGCACTGGATCATGCTTAGATTTGAGCTGGAAGTTGATGTCAGTCCTCTGCTAATCTGAATTTCAGATCAAAACAGCCTGACAGCCAAAGTTCTAGCATGATTATCTCCCTTTTTCTCACAAGATCATGGCTTGCATCCTTAAGCAAAATCGCTCTCCTTTCATTGTTCTACAACTTTGATGTGATGCCCTAGGGCAAAAACCCTATACTTTGTAAGTTACAAAGCCCCAAAGTTGAGCCCATTCTCTGATTTTCAGACTTAGAATAAAACTCACATGAGGTCCATTTTGCATTTAAGTTCAAAACCTTGGGTTTGGCTTTCAAGTCCACATATTTGTGAACCAAAGGACTTAAGAAACCTATTTGGCTTGGTTTTTGCACTTTAGCCCAAAAGTGGGCTAATTTTGCACATAAGCCCCTAGGGTTTGGTTTTAGGGTTTTCCAGGGTTCCAATTAGGGTTTTTGGTATCCCAGGGGTATAAAAGGAATTCAAGTTTGTTCTTAGAGTCATCTTATGACTTTTACCCTAAAGTCTTTAGGTTTTCTTAACTTGGGTTAAGTTTTACCCCTTTAACCACTATTTAGGGTTAAGTCCTTTAACCAGGGTTCTATTTGCAAAAATATTAAAACAATACAACTTGTTTGAAATTTTTGCCTAGTGAATGCACTCTAGGTGTGTCAAACATATGCAATGCCAATGCTTATGATGCCATGCTTAAGTTTTAGTTATAGTAACACCAGGGGTGTTACAGCTGTGACTCATATTTATACGCCTATTGTGTTGCAACTTGGTGTCGCCCCATCTGTCATTGGCTATTGCTATTCTAGCAAAGGGAAGGTGTTTTTTTGGACCTTCGGCTTATGGCCTTCATTCATGTCGCAGTCTGAATTCGTTGTTATAACAAATTAATACTGCGAGGGGCTACTGTTGGGGGCCTTCATCTTCCGAAGGTCCTCAAAAACATGATTTAATAATGTTTCCCAAGTGCAATGTATGTACAACCTACTGTATAGGTACCTTCGAACTCGGAATAAAACTGTACACAATACAAAAAGTTTGATCGAGACGAAGGTTGATGCTGCTCCGAAGCTACGCGCAAAGGAGCTTCGGCTCAGCGGTAAGAAAAGGAACCGACTTAAAGGGGAAAAGGCTATCTAGTCCTCGTTAAATTGTCCTTGAGTAAATAGCAAACATAAAGGACATAAATGTAATTTTACACAGGCTGCGCCCTGTGGCTATAAATAGATGAACAGTACCCCTGTACTGTTCATGCTGACTTGTATTTGCTCGTGCGTCATGCTTGGACTTTTACCTTCTGTCAAGCCGAAGGTATAAATGTAATTCAATATTGTTTCTGTTTATCCATAATAATATGAAGAAGAGATAGTAAATAATATCATATGATTATTCATATTGTTTCTTATGTTTCCTATGCTTCTTTTATTAACATATGCTGCGATGATGAAGGTTAGACCTTCATGCCCTTCGTCTGAGGATCATTATATCCTAAGGGAGATAATGCTTCGAAGGACGAAGGGTATTAACACTTAACATTTTATATTGCCTTGTTCTTAACTCATAGCATTTGA
Organism: Zea luxurians; assembly: GCA_029449295.1. Taxonomy (NCBI): domain Eukaryota; kingdom Viridiplantae; phylum Streptophyta; class Magnoliopsida; order Poales; family Poaceae; genus Zea; species Zea luxurians. The sequence continues at coordinate 168,162,938 of JAOPSE010000002.1, forward strand.
GAACAAGTCCCAACAGATTGAGTGGTCTAACTTTAACTTGTTTGCAGAGCATGCTGCTAAGCAAAGCGCTGAGAATGCAGCAGGATAGTGAGGACAGGAAACACAAAATTATAGTTAAAGGATTGGAGGTAAAAATAAAGGAACTTGAAACTTCTCTAAAAGAGAAAACTATCCTGCTACAAACAGCAAAAAGTTCCCTCGTAGAATCACGATCCCAAAATACCAAGTTAAGTGAGGAACTGAACGAAGCTCAATCGATCTTGGATGAGAGTTCACAACGCTTCGACCAGGAGACTAAAGAAATTAAAACAAGGGTCGAAGCCGAAACTGATAAGAATACGAAGCTGTACAAGTCTATTAAGGACCTTCAGAACAAGTGTGTAGATTTTGCGACTCGGTGTGCTGACCGGCTTAAGGGGATATTCAACTCAGTTGGAGCTACTTCTGAAAAGTTTGCCCCTTCGGCCGAAGACATCCCCAGAGCCTTTAATCATATTGAAAACAAAGTTGAAGCCCTCGATGAAGTTATAAGCGGGCACAGAGATTTCTGTGCCCTGGTAGCTTCTCGAGGCACAGCTGCTACTTTTATGAAGGCTGGATGCACTCATGCCAAGATGGTCAGCAAACCAACTTTCAATCTTTCGACGTAAGATATAGTTGATATCCTCACCAAACCCTGAAGTATAGGGAACAGATTCATTACACAGCTAAGGGCGGGCGTGAGTTGGCTAGGGATGAAGCTAGGAAACTACTCAATTCAGTATGAGTCTTTTACCTGCCTTTTTACCTTGGTTTTCCTTTATTAAATTTCCGATTACCTTATACCTTCATCTGTTTGCAGGAAGGTGGCGTCGAAGGTTGCTGAGCCGAAGCTTGTTCCAAAGGCCTAAAGACTCTTAGGACTTTCTTTTGTATCTATCTGTAGAAAACTTAGGGTCTCTTTGCATTACTTGACAAGAAATTGTAATTGTTAGTTGAACAAAATATTGTACAAATTTGTGAATATCTTGTAATATAATTTTACCTTTTTGCTCCTGTATGAATTGCTTTGATATGGACGAAACCTACACTTGCAATTTTTGAGCTAAAGGCAAAAAACACCTTCCCTTCTTTTCATTCACATCGAAGCATTTTTTATCAAAGACGAATTACCTTCATACACCATGAAGTTCTATCTGAGACAAAGCATCTCAATTTTCAACGCAGCATTTTTTAGCGAAGATAGACATCTTCTGTCTTTTCCTGTTAGTACTTTATGTCATGATGACGATGATGATCCTACGAATGGCTAATGAATGCTTATATGAATGCAATAAATGATGTAATGAGTTATGCAAATGCATGCCAAAACACACCTAGACTCTGCATCCCCTTATGGACGACTTTGGAGTCTCTTCACCTTTTACTTAGGTGGTATTTCAGCTCTGCATCCCCTTAGGAACGACTTTTGAGCCAAGCTCTGCATCCCCTTAGGAACGACTTTTGAGCTTCTTCACCTTTTACATAGGTGGCATTCAAGCTCTATATCCCCTTAGGAGCGACATTTAAGCTTCCTCACCTTTTACTTAGGTGGCATCCTAGCTCTGCATTCCCTTAGGACGACTTTTGAGCTTTGGAACTTACTCTGTGCCCCTTTTGGAACGACTTTGTAGCTTCTTCACCTTTCAGGTAATATTTTAGCTCTGCATCCCCTTAGGGACGACTTTTGAGCTTCTCCCTGTTCCTTTTTGCACTCGAAGGTGCAAATCTGGATGTTACAATTTACAGATGGGGGAATCTTGCCTTTATATTGCATAGGCCTAAACAAAGAATAAAAATTACAACCATTGGCCCCGTTAAAAACCTTTCTCCCCACTTGAAAGGAAAAGGGTGCCATAGGAAAATAATAAGAAAATTACATTGTTTACACATAATATCTTTGAACCTCATCTGCATTCCAAGACCTTGGAATGTCATTCTCGTCCATGTCTTTCAACCTGTAAGAGCCAAGTATTGATGAAGATACAACCAGAAAGGGTCCTTCCCATTTAAGCTGAAGCTTCCACACTGTATCAAGGTTGGCCACCCTTCGAAGCACCAAATGACCTAGCTTGATGTTTTTCAATTTTACTTTTTTGTCACGCCATTTGACTGTTTCAGCCTGGTATTTATTAATGTGCTCAATGGCTTGAAGCCTGATCCCTTCTATGGTATCCTTTGTTACTTGGCAGTCGCCTTCGTCCTCTGTCGAAGCTAAAGTTCTTATTGAACCCGTTCTTGCTTCTTCCGGTGTAATTGCTTCATCACCAAACAGAAGTTTGAACGGAGTAAATCCTGTCGACCTTGATACAGTAGTGTTGTGGTTCTAGACTACTTTTATTAATTCATCTGGCCACTTTCCCTTAGGCTGATTGAAGATTGACTTCATTATTCCTGTTATTATAATTCCATTTCCCTTTCTACCAATCCATTTGACTCCGGATGCCTCACTGATGCAAAGTGTATTTTTGTACCAATTTGGCTACAAAAGGCTTTGAAAGTCTCAGCATCGAACTGAGTTCCAATATCAACGGTGATAGCCTTCGGCATGCCGAAGTGACAAACAATTTTTGCCAGAAGAATTTTTGTACTGTGACCGAAGTTATTGTAGCCAAAGGCTTTGCTTCGATCCACTTAGAGAAATATTTCACCGCCACCACAACATATTTCAAGTTGCCCTATGCCGATGGGAGTGGTCCTAACAGATCCAAACCCCATCTTTGCAGTGGCCAAGTTGGTTGTATTAGCTGAGTCAAAGACGAAGGTTGCTTCTGATCTTTGTCACGTCTTTGGCAATTTTCACATTTCTGTACTAATTCTGCTGCATCCGAAGCTGCCTTCGGCCAGTAAAAACCTTGTTTGAAAACCTTCCCCAGCAGAGGCCTAGACCCAATGTGGGCCCCACATAGTCATGCATGTATCTCCTTCATTAGTTCTTGTCCTTCTATTCTGGATAAACACTTGAACAACGGAGAGCAAACTGCGTGCTTGTATAACTCCCCTTCTATTATTACATAGGGTCTTGTCCTTGCCTCCATTCTTTTATTATAACCTTCGTCATCCGAAAGACAGTTGCCCTGGAGGAAAGATACAATCTCAGTCCTCCAATCTTCACTATGTACCGGTGAAATTGTGAGCACCGCTCTTTCCATGAGCTCAACTGAAGGTGCTTTTATTGTTTCAAAAAACACCTCCGAAGGTAGCGGAAGCCCCTTTGCCACTGATTTGGCCAATAGTCTGCATGATCATTTTCTCCCCTTGGGATGTTCTTTACAGAGAAACCTTCAAAAGAGGCTTCCAACCTTCGGACTGCATCTAGATATTTTTCAAGCTTCGGATCTCTTGCCTTGCTACTTTTGTCCACATGACCCGATATGACTTGTGAATCAATCTTGAGAACCGCCCTTCTTATTCCCATTGCCTTAAGTTTCTGAAGCCCAAAGAGAAGGGCTTCGTACTCTGCAATATTATTTGTGCAGCTGAAATCCAATTTTACTGCATAACTGAAAGTCACCTAGAGGGGGGTGAATAGGCAGAATCTGAAATTTATAACTTAAAACACAATCTACAAGTCGGGGTTAGCGTTAGAATAAAATCCGAGTCCGAGTGAGAGGGGGAAAACAAATCAAAAGCAAATGAAGCGGATGACACGGTGATTTGTTTTACCGAGGTTCGGTTCTTGAGAACCTAGTCCCCGTTGAGGTGGTCACAAAGACCGGTTCTCTTTCAACCCTTTCCCTCTCTCAAACGGTCACCTAGACCGAGTGAGCTTTCTCCTTAATCAAACGGGTCACTTAGACCCCGCAAGGACCACTACAAACTTAGTGTCTCTTGCTTTGATTACAAGTTTCTTGAGAACAAGAATGAGGAAGAAGAAAGCGATCCAAGAACAAGGGCTCAAAGAACACGAGCAAAACACTCTCTCTAGTCACTAGGAGTTTGGAGTGAATTTGGGACTTGGAGAGGCTTTGATTCTTTTGAATTGTGTCTTGTATTGATTGCACTAGCTCTTGTACTGAATGAGATGTCTAAAAAACTTGGATGCTTGGAGTGGTGGTGGTTGGGGGTATTTATAGCCCTCAACCACCACGTAGTCGTTGGGGAGGCTGTCTGTCGATGGGCGCACCGGACAGTCCGGTACGCCACCGGACACTGTCCGGTACGCCAGCCACGTCACCCAACTGTTAGGGTTCTAAAGATTCTGACCGTTGGAGCACTGACTTCATGTCGCACCGGACCGTCCGGTGCTGCACCGGTTAGGCTGGGCGTTCGGGTTTACCCGAAATTTCGGGTCGGGCTTTTCGGGTTTTTAATATTTCGGGTTTCCAGCACCTGAACCCGAACTCGAACCCGAAATTTCGGATACCCGCAATTTCGGGTACCCACAATTACGGGTTTGGGTTCGGGTACCCGCAAACTACCCGATATTACCAAACATTCACCAAACAACACACACATAATTGGCGACGACGCGACGGTCCAGTCCACACAGGCACACATGTCCACTAGCAGTGCATAACAAACACACGACACAGTCCACTAGCAGTAGCAGAGTCCACACACGAACACAATTACACACGTCCAAGTCCACTGGTCCAGACGTCCATTGTCCACATGACCACACACCATACTCAGTCACGAGACAGTAGCAGCATACGACAGATGTAGTTGCACACATTCCAACAGCATGGCAGAAACATATGGTATGGTAGCAGCACATAATCCAGCCTTGGGCTCGGGGTCCGGCCTCTCGGGCGTGGGCTGAGAGCGGCCTGCTTGGCTGCTTTGTGCCAGGCTGCCACTCGACCGTGTTGGCTGGGTACTACTGCTAGTGCGCGGTGCTGAGTAATTTCGGGTTTAATGGGTACTTCGGGTACCGCGGGTTAATACCCGATTAAGCCCGAACTAAATTCGGGTAATCAGTTTCATTACCCACTGGAACTATTTGGGTAACGGACTTCGGGCTAAACGGGTTCGGGTATTTTGGGATTAGGGCTTCGGGCTCGGGTTCACTGTCCGGTGCACCTCTGACGCCTGTTCTGACTTCTGCGCGCACTGTTCACGTACTGTTCACACTTTTGCAGACAAACGTTGCGCTGTTAGTCGTTGCTCCGCTTGGTGCACCGGGCAGTCCGGTGGCACACCGGACAGTCCGATGAATTATAGCGGAGCGGCACCTGAGAAACCTGAAGGTGAAGAGTTCAGACTGTATGGCCCCTAGTGCACCGGACACTGTCCGGTGCGCCAGACTAGGGTTCTCTTCGGTTTCTTTTGCTCCTTTCTTTTGAACCCTAACTTGATCTTTTTATTGGTTTGTGTTGAACCTTTATGCACCTGTAGAATACATAATCTAGAGCAAACTAGTTAGTCCAATATTTGTGTTGGGCATTCAACCACCAAAATTATTTATAGGAAAAGGTTTGACCATATTTCCCTTTCAATAACAAATTCTAACTTTGGATGGTGCTACTAGGACAGCAACTGCCACTGTACTGAAGGTTCCCCAATACCCATCACAAAATACCGTCCAAGCTTCGGCATCATTTATTCTTTCTTCATCCTGAGCCTCTGGCGTCCAATCGGCAATAAAGTCTGCTAAAGCCTGAGATTAATCGAAGACCTGTGCACATAATCAATGGTGAATTTGTTGAGTTCTACGGCCCATTTTCCGGCCCTTCTTGTGGCTTCTCTGTTCCTCATTATGTCCTTCAGGGGTTGTGATGAAGGCACTATTTTATGATATGCTTGGAAGTAGTGTTCAAGCTTTCTGGAGGCCATCAATACAGCATACAGTACCTTCTCCAATTCTGTGTAATTCTTCTTTGATGGGCTGAGTACTTCGGAGACAAAGTATATCGGTGCTTGCCTTTTTATCTAGCCATCTTATTTCTCTTGTACAAGTGCCGCACTGACTGTAGCATGAGAAGCAGCCACGTATAGAAGCAATGGGGTTCCTGATGAAGCTGGAGTTAAAGTAGTTAGATCTATCAAATACCGCTTCAGCACTTCGAAGGCTTTTTGTTGGGCTGGACCCCATTGGAAGACTTTGGCTGATTTCAATATTTCAAAGAAAGGCAGATTCCTCTCTACTGATCTTAAAATGAATCTGTTCAGTGATGCTAGTCTTCCTGCTAACCTTCGAGCCTCCTTTTTCGAATTTGGCGGCTCCATCCGAAGGATAGCTTCGATTTTGCTTGGGTTAGCTTCAATACCCTTTGTCGACACCAAGCAGCCAAGAAACTTGCCCTTCTTTACTTCAAAGACACATATCTCTGGATTTAACTTAAGACCAGCTTGTCTGAAATTGGCAAATGACTTTTGCAAATCGGCAAACATGGTTCTCTTGTTTTGTGCTTTTTACTATGATGTCATCGACATATGTTAGCACATTCCTTCCAATTTGAGAGTGAAGAACCTTGGCAGTCATTCTGCTGAAGCTTCCTCCAGCATTCTTGAGCCCCTCAAACATCCGAAGAAAACAATAAGTGCCACTAGGAGTTATGAAGCTTGTCTTCAGCTCATCGTACTTTTTCATCCAAATCTGATGATAGCCTGAGTAGCAATCCAATAAGCTCATGAGTTCCGAAGTGGCTGCTGCATCCACTAATGAATCTATTCTTGGCAGTGGAAATTCATCCTTCGGACATGCCTTGTTGAGATCTATAAAATCAATACACATTCTCCATTTTCCGTTAGCTTTCTTCACCATGACAGTGTTGTCCAACCACTCTGGGTATGTTACTTCCCTGATAACGCCGGCACTTAGAAGTCTTTTTACTTCATTTCGTGCACCTTCGGCTTTATCATCAGACATTTTTTGAAGCCTCTGCTTTCTTGGTCTGAAGGACGGGTCCACATTGAGTGAATGTTCAATGATGTCTCTATTGACACCACAGAGATCATTGGCTGTCCAAGCAAAAACATCTTTGTTGTTAAACAAAAATATTAGCAAAGTCTTTCATGTCCATCAGATAGTTGAGATCCCAACAGTACTTTTTGCTCGGCTATGTCTTCACACAAGAACATAGGCTTTAGTTGGTCTGCCGAAGTAGCCTTCTCTCTTTTGTGTTTATACTGCTGATAAGCTTCAGCTTCATCTAAATTATGAATAGCCTTTGAATCTGTCCAACTTCCTTCGGCTCTCCTGGCAGCTTCTTGATTCCCATGAATAGCGACAGACCCTTGTTCCGAAGGTATCTTCATGCAGAGGTATGCTGGGTGGAGTATTGCTTCGAAGGCATTAAGCGTCCCTCAACCAATGATTGCATTGAATGGATACTCTATATCAACAATATCAAAGACAACTTGCTCTGTCCTTGTGTTGTTAACGTAGCCGAAGGTGGCTGGCATTGTTATCTTGCCAAGTGCCACAATTTGTCTCCCTCCGAAACCACAAAGAGGATGTGTTGCATCATGTATCTTATCATCTGGCTCTTGCATTTGCTTGAAGGCCTTCACAAAGATGATATCTGTTGCACTGCCTGTGTCCACTAGGACATTATGGACCAAAAATCCCTTGATGACACAAGATATGACCATTGCATCGTTGTGAGGATAATCTTTAAGCTGAAGGTCTTCCTGAGAAAAGGTGATTGGAATATGAGACCACTTGGACTTGATGAAGGGTCCTTGCACACCAACATGTTGTACCCTTCTCTGTGCTTCCTTCTTCTGTTTCTTGTTGGCTGGTTCAGAACTTGAGCCGCCTGTGATTGGAAGCACTAACTTCGTGGCTGAAGATGCCACGGTTTGGTTGCTTTGCGAAGCCATCGTTACAGTTGTGGAAGTGAGTTCACTGGAGGTGGGCGCCAATGTTGGTCACTTGTTCTCAAATGCTATAGATCAAGAACAAGGCAACATAATTTTTAATAGTTAAAGACCTTCATCCTTCGAAGCATTATTTCCTTTCGGATATAATGATCTTCGAACGAAGGTCATGAAGGACATACCTTCATCATTCTAACATAGAGACATGAATAATTAAGCAGCAGAACATAGGTAAATAAAGATCGTGATTATGAATCAGTAATATATTTATATCATTGTGAATATGAGTAAATATCAATAATATTCATATTACATTGTTACCTTCGGCTTGGCAGAAGGTAAGAATGCGAGAATGACGCAAGAGTGATTACAATACCGCGTGAACAGTACAGGGGTACCGTTCACCTATTTATAGGCATGGGACACAACCCGGGTATAATTACATTCATGCCCTCGAACATTTGTTTACAAGTAATTGGAGCTAATAAGGTCTATCTAGTCCTTTTTCCTTCTTTGCTTGGTCTGGACTGAAGCTATTGACCTTCGGCATCTTGCGCTGTCGCAAAAGCCCTTGAGCTTCATCTCGAAGAGTTGAACCAAGGCTGAAGATGACTTCGGCAGGCTTTTGTATCATTTTGTCGAAGGTGTTTTTGCCTTGAGGACCTTCGGCGGAGAAGAAGACCCCCAACAAATATCATTTAGTTAAGCATATCCAGCTAACTTTATCTCTATGGAATTCTAGTATATATATTCTAAGTGAAACTTCCAATTAGTATATATATTATATATTTTTAATTTTTTTTATACACTTAAAATTCTTCATTCCATTAGCAGGTGTGGAATAGAAAACAAGGGTACATCAGGTTTTAGCTATTAAGCGAGTGTAGAGAAGATTTGGGGTAAAAGAAAATTAGGTAAGGAAGACTTTTACTCCAGGTGGTGGATCTTGATTCATCTAAAGATCTGTTTCTACTCATATCCTTCATTGTCAAGGTTAACCTTCTTCTTGATTTAGGGACCATTGATCGTGGTGTTAGATGCCATTATCTGAGTTGAAATAACAATTGCGGGTACATGGGGTAGGTAGGTTAAACAGAGTTTTACTGTGCTTTTTTGGTATAAATGGGTTGGGCACCCTATAACATAGGTTAGGTCGTGGTTTCACGGACGAGTTGGTCTAAGACACCAATTTAGGTTTAAAATCCATTTATAGGAATATGGTCTCATCTATGTTACCAGTATTAAATAACTTGTTTAAGTAACTCCCTTTAGATTGGGTCATATTAGATTAGGTAGGGCCTAGATTAGATTGGATATAACTAGATTAGACTATTTAAGATCTAATTATTTTGGATTAGATCCTGGTTGTTACTTTAGGATGAGATAGGTAGAGTGGTTAGGAATAGATGATTCCATTAAGATAAGAGAGAATCTTTTAAGATAAGATGGATCTATTAAACTAGATATATTTTTAAAAGGGGATATTCTATGTTGTCTATTTTATAAATATTTTCTCTTATGTCTAGGTGTATATGCAGATGCAGTTGTGGACATTACTCCACAACCCATCACACTCAATCAAAGATCTAAATTAGACATGTATCACAAGAACAAACATTTCAAGCATACAAATATTTACAAAAAAAATAGTTTTGATTTTTTTCCTAAGAGTAGGTCTCCTAGTCCTAAAGGTCACTTTAGGCATAGGATTTCAAAGTGTGAAATCCACATTTGTCTTTAGAAAGAAAAGGTAAGAATAATCAGAGTAAAGCGGAAATAGATGAGAAAAGATTAAGAAAAGTTTAGAAAGGATCAGAGTAGCAAAGGTAAGTAAGTATTGGTTGTCCAGTTCTATCTAGGTTTCGTCCTACAGTCAATATTGCTCTGATACCACTTCTGTCACACCCGGGTTTTAGGGACCCGGGCGCGAACACAATCACTAGGTGTGTTGAGACCAAGTCTCACACATATGATGACTCATGGTACAGAAATGAATGTCACATCTTTACTATATAATAGGAGTTATGTACAAAATAAATAAATAAATACATCATATGAAGACAACGATCCAGCAACCCAAAGTTAACTGGGAGACGACAGCCTAGACCTCTCACGAACACATCGCAGCATCCTCCATGTGCCTCATCCTATGGTATCTGTTCTTGACCTGTGGGGGTGAGACAGTAAGGGTGAGCTCACATATGTTCATCGCTCAACAAGTTGTGGGAAATAATGTGCATCAACTCACAAAAGGTGGGGAGTTCATGTGATGTGTAAGGCTGATCCATAATAGGGGTTAAAGCTTAGCATTGCTTTTAATAAGTTGGTCAAATTTTTATTAGCATTTATTACTAAATTTAAGTAAATACCAAACCATAATAATAATAGAACAAAATTAATAATAAATCCCATGCAATGCAAATGACAAATTGAATTTAGTTCCATAATTTAATCAAGCGAGAGTCCTAAGCTGCTCATGACCGCGAGCACGACTAGTATACCAGTTTTACACTCTATAGAGGTTGTATCCTGTACCCACAAGTCATGTATCCCATGTCGCTAGGGTTTGCGAGGCCCTTAGACACTTTCGAGGTGAATGGATCCACTACGAGGCCTTTGCAAAGTTCCACTAGCTTCCGAAAACCCGCTACAGTTTCTAGGAAGAGCAATGTAGGAATCCCTCGTCTGACCGCCATCACAGCAAAATCAACCCGAGAACCTCCCTACATGCCTACTCCCTACTGCCCTTGCCCCTTTCGGGTAAGGTAGTCTTCCACTAGCTTTTCTAATTAGTCAACCAAGGGCGTCCCATTCCACCCTTGTGGTGGCACGTGTTTCTCAAGTAAAGCACCATGTTCCAATTAAAGATAATGATCTTGTCATGAACATAAATAAAATAATAGTATAATTGGAACATGAATATAATGTAATATTAATCCCAAAACCATACAGAGCAATAGCAAAACTACCCAAATAGTTCAGGGGTACACAAGGTATAAAGATAACCAGTTTAGGGTGACCTATTGGGCCCATCAAAATTAAACCTATGCATGAATAAGTGATAATAAAGAACATTATTGGATAATAAAAGTGATCAAGGGCATAACTTGCCTGGGACTTAAGATTCCAGGTACCAACTTGCTCTTCAAGTGACTCGTGTCATCGCTGCTAAACGTAGCATTACTGTCGGTGTTTTGAAACCCAGGGGGTCCCTGAACCGACGAGTGAATCGTCGCCGCGTGCCCCAGCCCAGATGGGTCGACGCGAGGCGGAACGCGAAGGGGGGAAAGGAAGCGGCCGGAGGGAGGCAGGCGTGAGAGAGCAGATCTCGCGGCCTTCGTGTTAACCCCGCGCCTGAGTCGGGTGCGCTTGCAGTAGGGGGATACAAGCGTTCACGCGGGAGTGGGAGCGAGCGGCCTTGCGCGAGCGCCGTCCCGTCCTTCTCCGTGCGGGCCAACCCTCCCATAAGAGGGCCCTGGTCCTTCCTTTTATAGGCGTAAGGAGAGGATCCAGGTGTACAATGGGGGTGTAGCAGAGTGCTACGTGTCTAGCGGAGGAGAGCTAGCGCCCTAAGTACATGCCGTCGTGGCAGCCGGAGAGGTTTTGGCACCCGGTTCGTGTGGTGTCGTGGCCATTGGAGGAGCGCTGGAGCCTGGTGGAAGGACAGCTGTCGGGGCTGTCGAGTCCTTGCTGACGTCCTCTTGCTTCCGTAAGGGGGCCAAGAGCCGCCATCGTCACAGAGCGTGCGGGGCGCCATCATTGCCTATCTGGCGGAGCGAGCCAGATGGGGCGCCGGTGTTGTTCCCCGTAGCCTGAGTCAGCTCGGGGTAGGGTAATGATGGCGCCTCCGGTCGACGTGGTCGGTCCGCGCCCTAGGTTGGGCGATGTGGAGGCTCCTCCGAGGTCGAGGTCGAGTCTGTCTTCTGTGGCCGTGGTCGAGTCCGAGCCCCTGGGTCGGGCGAGGCGGAGACCGTCGGCTGAGGCCAGGGCTGAGTCCGAGCCCTAGGGTCGGGCGGAGCGGAGTTCGTCATCTTCTGGGGCTGAGCCCAAGTCCGAGCCCTGGGTCGGGTGGAGCGGAGTTCGTCGTCTTCTGGGGCTGAGCCCAAGTCCGAGCCCTGGGTCGGGCAGAGCGGAGTTCGCCGTCTTCCGGGGCTGAGCCCGAGTCCGAGCCCTGGGTCGGGCGGAGCGGAGTTCGCCGTCTTCTGGGGCTGAGCCCGAGTCCGAGCCCTGGGTCGGGCAGAGCGGAGTTCGCCGTCTTCCAGGGCTGAGCCCGAGTCCGAGCCCTGGGTCGGGCGGAGCGGAGATCCGTCTTCCGGGGCTGAGCCCGAGTCCGAGCCCTGGGTCGGGCGGAGCGGAGCTCGCCGTCTTCCGGGGGTGAGCCCGAGTCCGAGCCCTGGGTCGGGCGGAGCGGAGTTTGCTGTCTTTCGGGGCTGAGCCCGAGTCCGAGCCCTGGGATCGGGCGAGGCGGAGTTTCCTATGACGCCCGAGGCTGGTCTTGGCTGCTGTCAGCCTCACTCTGTCGGGTGGCTCAGCAGTCGGAGCGGCGCAGGCGGCGCTGTCCTCTTGTCAGACCGGTCAGTAGAGCGGCGAAGTGACTGCGATCACTTCGGCTCTGTCGACTGGAGGGCGTGCGTCAGGATAAAGGTGTCAGGCCACCTTTGCATTAAATGCTCCTGCGATTTGGTCGGTCGGCGTGGTGATGTGGCCAAGGTTGCTTCTCGGTGAAGACTGGGCCTCGGGCGAGCCGATAGTGTGCCCGTTGCTGGAGGGGGGTCCTTGGGCGAGATGTAGGTTCTCCGGGGTCGGCTTCCCTTGCCCGAGGCTAGGCTCGGGCGAGGCACGATCATATCCCTTGAATGGATCGATCCTTGACTTAATCGCACCCATCAGTCCTTTGCAGCTTTGTGCTGATGGGGGTTACTAGCTGAGATTTAGGGGTCTTGAGGGTACCCCTAATTATGGTCCCCGACAGTAGCCCCCGAGCCTCCAAGGGAGTACTAATACTCGCTTGGAGGCTTTTGCCGCACTTTTTTGCAAGGGGACCAGCTTTTTCGGTTGCATTCTGTTCTGGTGGGTGCGCGCGAGCGCACCCGCCGGGTGTAGCCCCCAAGGCCTCGGAGGAGTAGTTTTACTCCTTCGAGGTCTTAGTGTGTTTCGCAACACTTCGGCTGGTCTAGTTGTTCCCTCATGCGAGCTGGCCGTAGCCCGAGTGCACGGTCGGGTCCCAAGTTCTCGGGCTGGTATGTTGACGCTGTCAACGGTTTGGCCAGAGCCGGGTTTGCGAGAGCAGCCCCCGAGCCTCTGCACAGGGCGAGAGGACGGTCAAGGACAGACTCGTCTTTTTTACATACGCCCCTGCGTCGCCTTTCTGCAAGGAGGAGGGGGGGAAAGCGCCATGTTGTCCTCGGAGGCCGTCGAACATGGTGTTTCCGGTGAGCTGCTGGCGGGTAATCCGAGCGGACGCCCGTGCCCCATTTGCTAGGGGTCGGCTAGAGGCCCGGAGGCACGCTCCAAAAGTACCCGCGGGTGATCTGCCGGACCCGGTCCCCTTTGACGGGGTCCGAGAGCTCGATGCCTCCCTCTGATGGGATTCCGTTACAAGATCGCTCCCACTGGTCTCGGAAATGTCCTAGGGTACCTCGGGAGCGTAGCCCGAGCCTTGGTTATGTATCGAACGTACCCAGGGTCATCCCTCACTCTGTGTTTGAGGCGACTGTGAACCCTTCGAGGGCCAGCCTGCGAACCCCTGATCAGTAGTGGGCGCGGAGCCCGAGTGGCCTGAGGCGGCCGTTGAACCCTTCGAGGGGCCGGCCGTCGAACCTCTGACCAGTAGTGGGCGCAGAACCCAATCGATCTGAGGCGGCCGTTGAACCCCTCATAGGGGCCGGCCTTCGAACCTCTGATCAGTAGGGAGGCTCGGAGCCTGTTTCCTTCACGGAGAAGGGTCCTTTTCAGGGTATCCCCCTTTTCGGTCCCTGTTGTAAGAGAGAGAAAGAGGAAAAGGAAAAGGATGCGAAGTCGAATGACGTGGCGTACCTTTTTCGACGCAGTCATTATGGCGAAGGCGAAGCGTCGCTTGCTTCTCCCGCCTGAGGCGCCGCCTGTCCTACCGCGGAGTTAATGCGATGGGGCAAGCGGTTCACGAGGCGGTCGTTGCGCGTGTGCGAGCCGTTCGAGGAATGGATCACGGGCGCGCCGTCTTCACACCATGAGAGAGGGCTCCCCCGCTGCCCCTGGATGGGACGTGAGCTTGGCTGACGACGTGACCGCTGCTTCTGCCCGCCTGTCACCGCCATTACTGCCGACCCAATTTTGACCGCATTTGACTGTCGCGCTTGGCTAGCACTGCAGGGTTGCCTCGAGTCGCGGTATTGACTCCGCAGTCGAGGAGGCGCGATAGTGGCGTGAGTGGCGGTGCAGTTGCTCACACGTAGCAACCGGCGCGCCGGTTGCATGACGCGTGGGCCTGGACCTCCATGCTGGGCTCGTTGGAGTCGAAGGGGCGCGCCTACTTGGCACGGTTGCATGCCGCCTGCATGGCTGTCCGCCCTTTCACCCGCTGGTCTGGGCGAAAGTGGAGTGCTTGTAACCGCCGGGTGGTTGCATGCACCGCGCGCGCGTGGCGGTTTGGCTTCTTCTCCCATGGACCGGCTTGCATGACGTGTGGGACCCAGCCCCCGCGCCATGGGGGGAGAATCTTGGAGCGTGTTGGAGAAGACTCAACCCGCGATGATTGAGGGCGCAAGTGGGGAGAGTCGCCTTTAAAAGGGGGGCAACCCCCTTGGAGGGCAACCGTGTCTTCGCGCTCCCCTCATGCATCGTGCCTTTCCACCTTCCGAGCCCCCGGATGGGGGATGCCCACAATCCTTCCGCCTTGTCGTCGGAGGAACGCAACTTCATGGAAGTTGGTACCTTTCGGCCATCGTTCGGCTTCAAGGATTTTCATCGTGCAGCCCGGCTGCATCCCCTCGCCGGTGGTCACCCAAGACGGTGACCTCCAGCTTCTGGACGGGGAGAAGCAAGCCGGGCTACGATCTTGGTCCCGCCCTCAGCTTCAAGGATGTTCATCATCCTTGCTGGGGCGGAGGCCGGGCTGAGCCGGAGCTCTACCTCCCGCGCGGGTTCGTGGGTCAGCCTCCCCTTCAGCATCCAAGGGAGAGGGCGCTCACTGGACCTGTGAGCGGGGCGGACTTCGACAACGCGGGGCCGGTCGATGGCGGGTGTCGCTAGCCCCAGCACGTTGGGCTCACCGGCTTGGCTCCCGGTGCCCCCTCCCGCCGTGAGGGCGGTTGTCGCGCCGTGCGCACGGGTGGACCGCCCAAGACATCGCGCGCCGCTAGAGCGGCGTTCGTGTTCTGGGGTTGTTCTGCCTTTGCAACGGTACGGGGCCTCCGCGCGGAGGTCGGTGCTCCGCTCGTCCGGGAGGATCTGAGTGGGGATCAGCCGATGGGCTGATGCTCCACTCGAAGGTGCCGAGGTGGATGCGGCCCGAGAAGTCCCCGTCGCCGACGGGATCACTGCCACCATCCATGCTCCGGGCCTCCGGCTCTTTGTACTTGTCCTCGCCCCTCGAGCGTCGGCGCAGGTGAGGGCAAGGTTGCAGCGGCTTCCGCCCTGAGGCCATCGCTGCGGCCGTGGGGATGGAACCGGAGTTCCATTCGTATTGGCACCTTGAATGCCGGTGTCTTGCTCAATGCGGCCGTCGAGGCCTGAACGTGTATGTATTTTCGGCACGGAGCCGTGTTTTTTCTTCATTTCGAGCACTGAGACTCGCCTTGTCGATTATCTGAACCGCTTCACCGAGCGTGAGTTGCCTCGTGCGAAGGTGACGAGTGAGGTATCCATATCCCGGAGGAGTAGGAGTCCCTCGGCTCGGTCAGCCTTGCTGTCCGAGGCCCCTCTTGCTTAGTTAAAGGAACCCCTCGGCCTCCCTTCGATGAGCCGAAGCCGGAGGTAGCGGTGTCAGCACGGACGGAGGCAGAGTTGGCTTCGAAAAGGAGGTGTAGTTGGCCAGAGCCTAGCCGGGTCGTCCACTGGCGGAACCGACGCCGGAGTTGAGCTGCCGAGGCCACAAGCCGAGCTGATGTCTTTGGGGGACAGCTGGCCGAGGCCTCGGGGTGGCCGGCCGAGCCGCCTGCTCGGGCCGGATTCTCGAAGAAGACCCTAGCGGCGATGGCCCGGGTGTGGTGCTGATGTCGTCCTTCAGAGTGGGGGCCCTCCGACCGCATCGCCGTCCGAGGCTAGGTCAGACCCTGCCGAAGGTGTAGTTGATGCCGAGGGTGCTGCTGCCCCCTTCGGTTGTCGACGTCCGAGCCTGCAGGATCAGGTTGTCTTGTAGTGTGTGTATGTCTTCTGCGGCCGCCGAGGCCTAAACACACCGTCGTCGTGTTGTAAAGCTGCGTTTCTTTTCCTCTTGTTTCGAGTATCCGGACTCATTTGTCGGTAACAGAATTGTTTGTGCGGGCGAGAGTTGCTTTTCATGGAAGGCGATGAGTGAGGTATCCATATCCCGGAGGCGTAGGAATCCCTCGGCTCGGTCGGCCTTGCCGCTTACGCGCGCTCTTACTCGTCCATAGGGTTCTGTTACCGACGCAGTCGAGAAGGCCCGAAAAATCATTTCGGCAGAGGAGCTCTCGAGCATGAAGACTTGTTCGGTCCGTGGAGTCACTTATCCGAGCGCGAGTTACTTATCGCAGAAGGTGATGAGTGAGGTATCCGTATCCCGGAGGCGTAGGAGTCCCTCGGCTCGATCAGCCTTGGCTGCTTATGTGTACTCCGTCGTTTTCAGGATCCACTTTTGAAGTAGTCGAAGAGCACGAAAGGCATTCTGGCAGAAAAGATTTTTTTTCTTTTTTCGAGGAAAATTTTGACACAGAGGGGGTTGCCCCCTTCTAGCCCCCGAGGGAGGGTCGGGCTTTGCCGAGGCAAGGCTGACCCTTCCTTGACGACCAGACTTGGTGTGTGAACGAGGTATACGAGCAACTTGAAAGCATCTTAAGGGTAGAAGCAACGTAGCTGTTGGATGTTCCAAGCGTTGCTGTAGACCTCGCCTTGGCTGTTGGCCAGCTTGTACGTTCCGGGCTTCAGGACCTTGGCGATGACGAATGGCCCTTCCCAGGGAGGCGTGAGTCTGTGCCGCCCTCGAGCGTCTTGTCGCAGCCGAAGCACCAGGTCACCCACCTGGAGGTCTCGGGACCTAACCCCTCGGGCGTGGGGTAGCGTCGCAGGGACTGCTGGTACCGCGCCGAGTGTAGTAAGGCCATGTCCCGAGCCTCCTCCAGCTGGTCCAGTGAGTCTTCTCGGTTGGCTCGGTTGCTTTGGTCGGTGTAGGCCCTCGCCCTCGGGGAACCGTATTCTAGGTCTGCGGGCAAGATGGCCTCGGCCCCATAGACTAGAAAGAACGGTGTGAAGCCCATGGCTCGGCTCGGCGTTGTTCTCAGACTCTAGACCACCGAGGGGAGTTCCTTCATCCACCGCTTGCCGAACTTGTTGAGGTCGTTGTAGATCCGAGGCTTGAGTCCTTGCAGGATCATATCGTTAGCTCGCTCTACTTGCCCATTCGTCATGAAGTGAGCCACGGCAGCCCAGTCCACCCGGATGTGGTGATCCTCGCAGAAGTCCAGGAACTTTCTGCCGGTGAACTGGGTGCCGTTGTCGGTGATGATGGAGTTCGGGACCCCAAAGCGATGGATGATGTTGGTGAAGAACGCCACCGTCTGTTCGGACCTGATGCTGTTTAGGGGTCGGACCTCGATCCACTTGGAGAATTTGTCGATGGCGACCAACAGGTGCGTGTAGCCCCCGGGTGCCTTCTGCAAGGGGCCAACGAGGTCCAGACCCCACACAGCAAACGGCCAGGTGATGGGTATGGTCTGCAGAGCCTGAGCGGGCAGGTGGGTCTGCCTCGCGTAGGACTGACACCCTTCGCAGGTGCGGACAATTCTAGTAGCGTCGGCCACCGCCGTCGGCCAGTAGAATCCTTGTCGGAAGGCGTTTCCAACAAGGGTTCGAGGTGCTGCGTGATGGCCGCAAGCCCTTGAGTGTATCTCTTGCAAGAGCTCCTGGCCTTCGGCGATGGAAATGCATCGCTGGAGGATGCCTGAGGGGCTGCGGTGGTAGAGCTCCTTCCCATCTCCCAGCAAGACGAAAGACTTGGCGCGCCGCGCCAACCGCCGAGCTTCGGCTTGGTCGAGGGGCAGCTCCCCTCAGTGGAGATATTGCAGGTACGGGGTCTGCCAGCTTTGATTAGGCGCGACTTCGCTCGGTTCCCCCTTGACGCGCAGTGCCTCACCCTCGGGGCCCGAGGGTACCTCGGGCTGAGCCGAGGGTACCTCTGAGGGTACCTCGGACTGGGCCGAGGGTATCTCGGACTGAGCCGAGGATACCTTGGACTCAGCCGAAGGTGCCTCGGGCGGAGCCGAAGGTGCCTCGGGCTCGGGCGTGTCCTCGATCTTGACGGAGGGTTGATGCAGGTCTCGGGAGAATATGTCCGGGGGAACTGTTGTTCGTCCCGAGGCTATTTTAGCCAGCTCGTCCGCAGTCTCGTTGTAGCGTCGGGCGATGTGGTTGAGCTCGAGCCCGTAGAACTTGTCTTCTAGGCGCCAAACCTCATCGCAGTAGGCTTCCATCTTCGGGTCGCGGCAGTTGGAGTTCTTCGTGACTTGGTCGATGACGAGCTGCGAGTCACCGCGATCGTCGAGGCGTCGGACCCCTAGCTCGATGGCGATTCGCAACCCGTTTACCAGAGCCTCGTACTCTGCCACATTGTTGGACGCTGGGAAGTGGAGGCGTAGCACGTAGCGTAGGTGCTTTCCGAGGGGCGAGACGAAGAGGAGGCCTGTGCCGGCCCCCGTCTTCATCAGCGACCCATCGAAAAACATGGTCCAGAGCTCCGGTTGGATCGGAGCCGTCGGGAGCTGGGTGTCGGCCCATTCAGCCACGAAGTCCGCCAAGACCTGGGACTTGATGGCCTTCCGAGGGGCGAACGAGATTGTCTCGCCCATGATCTCCACCGCCCACTTTGCAATTCTACCCGAGGCCTCTCGGGACTGGATGATCTCTCCTAGGGGGAAGGATGACACCACAGTCACCGGATGAGACTCGAAGTAGTGTCGCAACTTCCGCCGTGTCAGGATCACCGCGTACAGCAGCTTCTGGATTTGTGGGTAGCGGATCTTGGTCTCGAACAGTACCTCACTGATGAAGTAGACTGGCCTCTGGATGGGCAATGCATGCCCTTCTTCTCGTCTCTCAACCACGATCGCGGCGCTAACCACCTGGATGGTTGCGGCGACGTAGATCAAGAGGGCTTCACCGGCAGCGGGGGGCACCAAGATGGGCGCGTTCGTGAGGAGCGCCTTCAGGTTCCCGAGGGCTTCCTCGGCCTCGGGAGTCCAAGCGAAGCACTCAGCTTTTCTTAAGAGGCGGTACAAAGGCAGACCTCTTTTGTCGAGGCGGGAGATGAAGCGGCTCAGAGCCGCGAGACATCCCATGACCCTCTGTACGCCTTTCAAGTCCTTGATTGGCGCCATGTTGGTGATGGCTGCAATCTTCTCCGGGTTGGCTTTGATGCCCCGCTCGGAGACGATGAACCCCAAGAGCATGCCTCGGGGGACCCCGAAGACACACTTTTCGGGATTAAGCTTCACGCCTTTCGCCTTGAGACATTGGAACGTCGCTTCAAGGTCGGAAAGGAGGTCGGAGGCCTTCCTCGTCTTGACTACGATGTCATCGACGTAGGCCTCGACCGTTCGGCCGATGTGTTCGCCAAACACATGGTTCATGCATCGCTGGTACGTTGCCCCCGCATTCTCAAACCAAACGGCATTGTAACATAGCAGTACATGCCGAAGGGTGTGATGAATGAAGTCGCGAGCTGGTCGGACTCTTTCATCCTGATCTGGTGATACCCTGAGTAGGCATCGAGGAAAGACAGGGTTTCGCACCCAGCAGTGGAATCCACGATCTGATCGATGCGAGGCAGAGGGTAGGGAACCTTCGGACATGCTTTGTTTAGACCAGTGTAGTCTACACACATCCGCCATTTCCCCCTTTCTTTCTCACAAGCACAGGGTTGGCAAGCCATTCGGGATGGAATACCTCTTTGATGAACCCTGTCGCCATTAGCTTGTGGATCTCCTCGCCTATGGCTCTGCGCTTTTCTTCGTCGAATCGGCGCAGAGACTGCTTCACGGGTCGGGCCCTAGCTCGAATATCCAGAGTGTGCTCGGCGACTTCCCTCGGTATGCCGGGCATGTCCGAGGGACTCCACGCGAAAACGTCGGCGTTCGCGCGGAGAAAGTCGACGAGCACTGCTTCCTATTTGGGGTCGAGCTCGGAGCCGATCCGGATCTGCTTGGAGGAGTCGTTGCAGGGGTCGAGAGGGACGGACTTGACCGTCTCTGCTGGTTCGAAGTTGCCGGCGTGGCGCTTCACGTCGAGCGCCTCCCTAGAGAGGCTCTCTAGGTCAGCGATGAGGGCCTCGGATTCGGCGAGGGCCTCGGCGTACTCCACGCACTCCACATCGCATTCGTATGCATGTCGGTACGTGGGCCCGACGATGATGACCCCGTTGGGGCCCGGCATCTTGAGCTTGAGGTAGGTGTAGTTGGGGATGGCCATGAACTTGGCGTAGCATGGCCTTCCCAGCACTGCGTGGTAGGTTCCACGAAACCCGACCACTTCGAACGTGAGGGTCTCCTTTCGAAAGTTGGAGGGCGTCCCGAAGCAGACGGGTAGGTCGAGTTGTCCGAGGGGTTGAACGCGCTTCCCGGGGACGATCCCGTGGAAAGGCGCAGCGCCCGTCCGGACCGAGGACAGATCGATCCGTAAGAGCCCGAGGGTCTCGGCGTAGATGATGTTGAGGCTGCTGCCTCCGTCCATGAGGACCTTGGTGAGCCTGACGTTGCCGATGATGGGGTCGACAACGAGTGGGTATCTCCCCGGGCTCGGCACGTAGTCTGGATGGTCGGCCCGGTCGAAGGTGATGGGCTTGTCGGACCATTCTAGGTAGACTGGCGCCGCCACCTTTACCGAGCAGACCTCCCGACGCTCTTGCTTGTGGTGTCGAGCCGAGGCGTTCACCACTTGCCCGCCGTAGATCATGAAGCAGTCGCGGACCTCGGGGAACCCTCCTGCCTTGTGATCTTCCTCCTTCGCGTCGTCGAGGGCCTTGCCACCCTCTGCGGGTGGCCCAGCCCTATGGAAGTGTCGTCGAAGCATGGCACACTCCTCAAGGGTGTGCTTGACGGGCCCCTGATGATAGGAGCACGGCTCCTTGAGCATCTTGTCGAAGAGGTTGGCACCTCTAGGAGGCTTCCGAGGGTTCTTGTACTCGGCGGCGGCGACAAGGTCCGCGTCGGCGGCGTCGCGTTTCGCTTGCGACTTCTTCTTACCCTTCTTCTTGGCGCCGCGCTGAGTTGACGCCTCGGGAGCATCTTCCGGTGGGCGGCCCTGGGGCTGCTTGTCTTTCTGGAAAATGGCCTCAACCGCCTCCTGGCCAGAGGCGAACTTGGTGGCGATGTCCATCAACTCGCTCGCCCTGGTGGGGGTCTTGCGACCCAGCTTGCTCACCAGGTCGCGGCAGGTGGTGCCGGTGAGAACGCGCCGATGACATCTGAATCGGTGATGTTGGGCAGCTCTGTGCGCTGCTTCGAGAATCGCCGGATGTAATCCCGGAGAGGCTCTCCCGGCTGCTGGCGGCAGCTTCGGAGATCCCAGGAGTTCCCAGGGCGCACGTACGTGCCCTGGAAATTGCCAGCGAAGGCTTGGACCAGGTCGTCCCAGTTGGAGATCTGCCCCGGGGGCAGGTGCTCCAGCCAGGCTCGAGCTGTGTTGGAGAGGAACAGGGGGAGGTTGCGGATGATGAGGTTGTCATCGTCCGTTCCACCCAGTTGGCAGGCCAGCCGATAGTCCGTGAGCCACAGTTCCGGTCTCGTCTCCCCCGAGTACTTTGTGATAGTAGTCGGGGTTCGGAACCAGGTCGGGAACGGTGCCCGTCGTATGGCGCGGCTGAAAGCCTGCGGACCGGGTGGTTCGGGCGAAGGACTCCGATCCTCCCCGCTGTCGTAGTGTCCCCCACGCCTGGGGTGGTAGCCTCGGCGCGCCCTATCGTCAAGGTGGGCCCGACGGCTGTGATGGTGGTGCTCGTTGCCGAGGCGACCCGGGGCCGCAGGCGCTGTGTTGCGCGTGCGCCCTGAAAGGGAAATGTGCCCTTGGGCCATTTCTAAGTATTTTGGTGATTGAGTGCCAACACATGTGCTTAATTGTGAATTTATGTACATGGATGAACAAGGTGCAAATCATGAAGTAAAGGTATGTTTCTAAGCCTTAGTACATTGGTTTTGTGTACTAATATATTTGTCTAAGTGTTAGAAACAGAAAGAAGAAGAAGAGAGAAAAGGAGAAAAGACTTGGCTGTGTGCTGCCAAGACCCAGCTCGGTCTGGAGCACCGGACTGTCCGGTGTGCACCGGACAGTGTCCGGTGCGCCAGGCTGACTCGGCTCGAACTGGCCGCTCTCGGGAAATTGGCCGACGGCGTACGGCTAAAATTCACCGGACTGTCCGGTGTACACCGGACTGTCCGGTGAGCCAACAGTCGGCCGGGCCAACGGTCGGCCACGCAATCTGCGCGGGACACGTGGCGGAGCCAACGGTCGGAAGACGGCACCGGACTGTCCGGTGTGCACCGGACATGTCCGATGCGCCAACGGCTCTCAGATCTCCAACGGTCTGCAACGGTCGGAAGCGCCAGTTAAGGAAAGAAATCGGGCACCGGACAGTGTCCGGTGTGCACCGGACTGTCCGGTGCCCCCGACGACAGAAGGCAAGGATGGCCTTCCGGATTTGCTCTCAACGGCTCCTAGCTGCCTTGGGGCTATAAAAGGAGCCCCTAGGCGCATGGAGGAGACACACAAGCAACCTTTGAGCATTCTTGATCATCCACACTCAGTCTTTGCGCATTTGTTTGTCACTCTAAGTGTTTCGAGCTCCGTTCTAGTGAGAACTTTGTGATACTCTTGTGAGCTCGATTCTTGGCCGTGTGTGTGCGCGTTTCGCTGTGGATTTGTGTGTGTTGCTTCCCTCCCTTACTCTGTGTTTCTTTGTGATCATATACTTGTAAGGGCAAGAGACTCCAATTTGTTGAGATTCCTTGCAAACGGGATAGTGAAAGGCAAAACAAAACACTGTGGTATTCAAGTGGGTCTTTGGACCGCTTGAGAGGGGTTGATTGCAACCCTCGTCCGTTGGGACGCCACAACGTGGAGTAGGCAAGCGTTGGTCTTGGCCGAACCACGGGATAAACCACTGTGTCACCTCTGTGCTTGATCTCTTGTGGTATTGTGTTTTGTTAAGACTTCTCTTTAGCCACTTGGCAATAATTGTGCTAACACTTAACAAGTTTTTGTGGCTTAAGTTTTAAGTTCTCACAGGATCACCTATTCACCCCCCCCCCCCCTCTAGGTGCTCTCAATTGGTATCGGAGCCGTTCTCTTCACAAAGGGACTAACCGCCCGAAGAGATGGATCCTAAGGGGAAGGGTATTGTGATCAATGACAAAGAGAAGGAATCCTTCGTCAACGAGCCGAAGGATGATAAGCCTACCGACTCCGGCTCGGGCCAAAGACGGAAGGAAGGGAAGAAGAAGAAGACAAGGCGCATCAAGGAGATCGTCTACTACGACAGCGACGAGTCTACTTCTTCCCAAAAGGACGACGACCACAGCGACTACGAGAGAAGGAAACCGGTTAATTCGAACTTTTCTTTTGACTACTCTCGTATTCCGCAAAATTCAAATTCACATTTGCTCTCCATTCCACTCGGCAAACCCCCACACTTTGATGGAGAGGACTACGGATTTTGGAGCCACAAAATGCGTAGCCACCTATTCTCTCTCCATCCTAGTATTTGGGAGATTGTAGAGAGTGGAATGCACTTTGATAGTTCGGATAGTCCCATGTTCATTAATGAACAAATTCATAAGAATGCACAAGCTACTACTGTTCTTCTAGCTTCCTTGTGCAGGGATGAATACCATAAAGTGAGCGGCTTGGATAACGCCAAGCAAATCTGGGACACCCTCAAGATTTCTCATGAGGGGAACGACGTCACCTTGCTCACCAAGATGGAATTGGTGGAGGGAGAGCTTGGACGGTTCGCGATGATAAGGGGCGAGGAGCCGACGCAAACATACAACCGGCTCAAGACCCTTATCAACAAGATAAGGAGCTACGGAAGCACACGATGGACGGACCACGACGTCGTCCGCCTAATGCTCAGGTCATTTACCGTTCTTGATCCTCATTTGGTGAACAATATACGTGAAAATCCCAGGTACACCAAGATGTCGCCCGAAGAAGTTCTTGGGAAATTTGTTAGCGGGCGAATGATGATCAAGGAGGCGAGGTATGTGGACGACGCCTTGAATGGTCCGATCAACGAGCCGCAACCCCTTGCTCTCAAGGCAACACGAAGCAAGGAGGCGCTACCAGCAAGGTGGCACAGATTGAGGCGGCCGGACTCAATGATGAAGAGATGGCTCTCATCATCAAGAGATTCAAGACGGCGCTAAATGGTCGCAAGGGGCAGCCAAGCAAGACCAAGACAAAGGGGAAGCGCTCATGCTTCAAGTGCGGTAAGCTTGGTCATTTTATCGCTAACTGTCCCGATAATGAAAGTGACCAGGAAAAGGGGAACAAAAGAGAGAAGAAGAAGCAATACAAGAAGGCAAAGGGCGAGGCGCATCTAGGAAAGGAGTGGGACTCGGATTGCTCCTCCTCCGACTCCGACAATGAAGGACTCGCTGCTACTGCCTTCAACAAGTCTTCCCTCTTCCCCAACGAGCGTCTCACATGTCTTATGGCAAGGGAGAAGAAGGTGAGTACTCAAGACTCCACTTATGCTTCGTCTAGTGATAATGAGTCTAGTGATGATGATGACATAGATTATTCATGCTTGTTCAAAGGCTTAGATAGATCTAAGATAGATAAAATCAATGAATTGATTGATGCATTGAATGAAAAGGATAGGCTTTTAGAAAAGCAAGAGGATTTATTGTATGATGAACATGATAAATTTGTAGAGGCACAAAAATCATATGCTTTAGAAGTGAAAAGAAATGAAATGCTTTCTTATGAACTATCTACTTGTCATGAAACCATTTCTATTTTACAAGGTGTTAACAATGATTTAAATGCTAAGTTAGAAGTAGCAAATAAATCTAATTCTTGTGTAGAACATGTTATGATTTGCACTAGGTGTAAGGATTTCGATGTTGATGCCTGTAGTAAACACCAAGTTTTAATTTCCAAATTAAATGAGGAATTGGCTAGTCTTAATGCCCAACTTAAGACTAGCAAGAGTGAAGTTGATAAAATAAAATTTGCAAGGGATGCCTACACGGTTGGTAGACACCCCTCAATTAAGGATGGTCTTGGCTTCAAGAGAGAGGCCAAGAACTTAACAAGCCATAAGGCTCCCATCTTTGTCAAGGAGAAAGGGAAGGCCCCTATGGCTAGTAGTGCTAAAAGGAACCATGCTTTTATGTATAATGATAGGAGAAATGCTAGAAATGCTTATAATGATTTTGATCTACATGTTTATGATTCTCATGCCATGTTTGCTTCTAGTTCCTCCTA
Organism: Zea luxurians; assembly: GCA_029449295.1. NCBI lineage: Eukaryota > Viridiplantae > Streptophyta > Magnoliopsida > Poales > Poaceae > Zea > Zea luxurians. The sequence goes on from JAOPSE010000002.1 coordinate 168,188,360, forward strand.
TAAGCATGATAGAAATATGTGTAGGAGAAATGTTGTACATATGCCTAGAAGAAATATTGCTCATGTGCCTAGAAAGAATGTTATTCATGCTCCTAGGAAAGTAGTGAATGAACCTTCTATAATTTACTGTGCTTTAAACACTTCCTTTACTATTTGTAGAAAGGATAGGAAAATAGTTGCTAGGAAGTTAGGGGCAAAATGCAAGGGAGACAGGACTTGCATTTGGGTCCCTAAGGACATTTGTGCTAACCTTGCAGGACCCAACATGAGTTGGGTACCTAAGACCCAAGCCTAAATTTGCCTTGCAGGTTTATGCATCCGGGGGTTCAAGCTGGATTATCGACAGCGGATGCACAAACCATATGACGGGGGAGAAGAAGATGTTCACCTCCTACGTCAAAAATAAGGATTCCCAAGATTCAATTATATTCGGTGATGGGAATCAAGGCAAGGTAAAAGGGTTAGGTAAAATTTCAATTTCTAATGAGCACTCAATTTCAAATGTGTTTTTAGTTGAGTCTCTTGGTTACAATTTGCTATCTGTTAGTCAACTATGCAACATGGGATACAATTGCCTTTTTACTAATGTAGATGTGTCTGTCTTTAGAAGATGTGATGGTTCACTAGCTTTTAAGGGTGTACTAGATGGCAAGCTTTACTTAGTTGATTTTGCAAAAGAAGAGGCCGGTCTAGATGCATGCTTAATGGCTAAGACTTGCATGGGCTGGCTGTGGCATCGCCGCTTAGCACATGTGGGGATGAAGAACCTCCACAAGCTTCTAAAGGGAGAACACGTGATAGGTCTAACAAATGTTTATTTCGAAAAAGATAGACCTTGTGCAGCTTGTCAAGCAGGTAAACAAGTGGGAGGAGCACATCACAGCAAGAATGTGATGACCACGTCAAGACCTCTGGAGCTGCTGCATATGGACCTCTTCGGACCCGTCGCCTATCTAAGCATAGGAGGAAGTAAGTATGGTTTAGTTATTGTTGATGACTTTTCCCGCTTCACTTGGGTGTTCTTTTTGCAGGATAAGTCTGAAACCCAAGGGACCCTCAAGCGCTTCCTCAGGAGAGCTCAAAATGAGTTTGAGCTCAAGGTGAAAAAGATTAGGAGCGACAACGGGTCCGAGTTCAAGAACCTACAAGTGGAGGAGTTTCTTGAGGAGGAAGGGATCAAGCACGAGTTCTCCGCTCCCTACACACCACAGCAAAATGGTGTGGTAGAGAGGAAGAACAGGACGCTAATTGATATGGCAAGGACGATGCTTGGAGAGTTCAAGACCCCCGAGTGCTTTTGGTCGGAAGCCGTGAACACGGCTTGCCACGCCATCAACAGGGTCTACCTTCACCGCCTCCTCAAGAAGACGTCATATGAGCTACTAACCGGTAACAAACCCAATGTATCTTACTTTCGTGTATTTGGGAGCAAGTGCTACATTCTAGTGAAGAAGGGTAGAAATTCTAAGTTTGCTCCCAAAGCTGTAGAAGGGTTTTTATTAGGTTATGATTCAAATACAAAGGCGTATAGAGTCTTCAACAAATCATCGGGTTTGGTTGAAGTCTCTAGCGACGTTGTATTTGATGAGACTAATGGCTCTCCAAGAGAGCAAGTTGTTGATTGTGATGATGTAGATGAAGAAGATGTTCCGACGGCCGCTATACGAACCATGGCGATTGGAGAAGTGCGGCCACAGGAACAAGATGAACGAGATCAACCTTCTTCCTCAACAACGGTGCATCCCCCAACTCAAGACGATGAACAGGTTCATCAACAGGAGGCGTGTGATCAAGGGGGAGCACAAAATGATCATGTGATGGAGGAAGAAGCGCAACCGGCACCTCCAACCCAAGTTCGAGCGATGATTCAAAGGGATCATCCCGTCGACCAAATTTTGGGTGACATTAGCAAGGGAGTAACTACTCGGTCTCGACTAGTTAATTTTTGTGAACATTACTCTTTTGTCTCCTCTATTGAGCCTTTCAGGGTAGAGGAGGCCTTGCTAGATCCGGATTGGGTGTTGGCCATGCAGGAGGAACTTAACAACTTCAAGCGCAATGAAGTTTGGACGCTGGTGCCTCGTCCCAAGCAAAATGTTGTGGGAACCAAGTGGGTGTTCCGCAACAAACAAGACGAGCACGGAGTGGTGACAAGGAACAAGGCTCGACTTGTGGCAAAAGGTTATGCCCAAGTCGCAGGTTTGGACTTTGAGGAGACTTTTGCTCCTGTGGCTAGGCTAGAGTCCATTCGTATCTTGCTAGCATATGCCGCTCACCATTCTTTCAGGTTGTACCAAATGGATGTGAAGAGCGCTTTCCTCAACGGGCCAATAAAGGAGGAGGTGTACGTGGAGCAACCCCCTGGCTTCGAGGATGAGCGGTACCCCGACCACGTGTGTAAGCTCTCTAAGGCGCTCTATGGACTTAAACAAGCCCCAAGAGCATGGTATGAATGCCTTAGAGATTTCTTACTTGCTAATGCTTTCAAGGTTGGGAAAGCCGATCCAACTCTTTTCACTAAGACCTGTGATGGTGATTTGTTTGTGTGCCAAATTTATGTCGATGACATAATATTTGGTTCTACTAATCAAAAGTCTTGTGAAGAGTTTAGCAGGGTGATGGCGCAGAAATTCGAGATGTCGATGATGGGCGAGTTGAACTACTTCCTTGGGTTCCAAGTGAAGCAACTCAAGGACGGCACCTTCATCTCCCAAACGAAGTACACGCAAGATCTGCTAAAGCGGTTTGGGATGAAGGACGCCAAGCCCGCAAAGACTCCGATGGGAACCGACGGACACACCGACCTCAACAAAGGAGGTAAGTCCGTGGATCAAAAAGCATACCGGTCAATGATAGGGTCTTTACTTTATTTATGTGCTAGTAGACCGGATATTATGCTTAGCGTATGCATGTGTGCTAGATTTCAATCCGATCCTAAGGAGTGTCACTTGGTGGCGGTGAAGCGAATTCTTAGATATTTAGTCGCTACGCCTTGCTTCGGGATCTGGTATCCAAAGGGGTCTAACTTTGACTTGATTGGGTACTCAGATTCCGACTATGCTGGATGTAAGGTCGATAGGAAGAGTACATCAGGGACGTGCCAATTCTTAGGAAGGTCCCTGGTGTCATGGAACTCTAAGAAACAAACCTCCGTTGCCCTATCCACCGCTGAGGCCGAGTACGTTGCCGCAGGTCAGTGTTGCGCGCAACTACTTTGGATGAGGCAAACCCTCCGGGACTTTGGCTACAATCTGAGCAAAGTCCCACTCCTATGTGATAATGAGAGTGCTATCCGAATAGCGGAAAATCCTGTTGAGCACAGCCGCACAAAGCACATTGACATCCGACATCACTTTTTGAGAGACCACCAGCAAAAGGGAGATATCGAAGTGTTTTATGTTAGCACCGAGAACCAGCTAGCCGATATCTTTACCAAGCCTTTAGATGAGAAGACCTTTTGCAAGCTGCGTAGTGAGCTAAATGTCTTAGATTCGCGGAACTTGGATTGAATTGTAGCATACATGTATTTATGCCTTTGATCATGTTCATTCTGCATTTTGTTGCTTATTATGGTGCTCAAGTTGTACAAACACTCCCTGGACCTCACAAGTCCGTTGCAAAGTGATGCACATGTTTAGGGGGAGATGTGTTACAACTTGACCCTTTGAGACTAACCATATGCTTGAGTTTACTTGTTTTAGTCTCGAAGGAGAATTGAAAGGGAAAAGGTGGACTTGGATCATGCAAGACTTCCACTGCACTCCGATGAGAGGGTAACTTATTCCAAGTCCATCCCATGAACTCTTATTGCCATTTGCTCTTAATTGAAGATTTTGGTGAGGCAATGGGGTTAAAGGGCCAAAATTGATCCCGTTTTGGTGCTTGATGCCAAAGGGGGAGAAAATAAAGGCCAAAGCAATAAATGGATCAGCTACCACTTGAGAGATTTTGAAAATAGTAGAATAGAGTTTTTGGTTTGTCAAAATTCTTATGTTGTCTCTCTTGTCAAAAGTTGGCTTCTTGTGGGGAGAAGTATTGATTATGGGAAAAAGGGGGAGTTTTTGAAATCTTTGATCAATCTCTTTTGGAATGACTCTCTTTATGCTTCAACATGTGTGTTTAACTTAGAGATAGAGATTTGAGTTTGAGTTGCAAAAACAAACCAAGTGGTGGCAAAGGATGATCCATATATGCCAAAATTGATTCAAAATAAATTTAAGTTTTATTTGAAGTGAGTTTGCACTTGTTCTAGTTGCTTTATGTTGTGTTGGCATAAATCACCAAAAAGGGGGAGATTGAAAGGGAAATGTGCCCTTGGGCCATTTCTAAGTATTTTGGTGATTGAGTGCCAACACATGTGCTTAATTGTGAATTTATGTACATGGATGAACAAGGTGCAAATCATGAAGTAAAGGTATGTTTCTAAGCCTTAGTACATTGGTTTTGTGTACTAATATATTTGTCTAAGTGTTAGAAACAGAAAGAAGAAGAAGAGAGAAAAGGAGAAAAGACTTGGCTGTGTGCTGCCAAGACCCAGCTCGGTCTGGAGCACCGGACTGTCCGGTGTGCACCGGACAGTGTCCGGTGCGCCAGGCTGACTCGGCTCGAACTGGCCGCTCTCGGGAAATTGGCCGACGGCGTACGGCTAAAATTCACCGGACTGTCCGGTGTACACCGGACTGTCCGGTGAGCCAACAGTCGGCCGGGCCAACGGTCGGCCGCGCAATCTGCGCGGGACACGTGGCGGAGCCAACGGTCGGAAGACGGCACCGGACTGTCCGGTGTGCACCGGACATGTCCGATGCGCCAACGGCTCTCAGATCTCCAACGGTCTGCAACGGTCGGAAGCGCCAGTTAAGGAAAGAAATCGGGCACCGGACAGTGTCCGGTGTGCACCGGACTGTCCGGTGCCCCCGACGACAGAAGGCAAGGATGGCCTTCCGGATTTGCTCTCAACGGCTCCTAGCTGCCTTGGGGCTATAAAAGGAGCCCCTAGGCGCATGGAGGAGACACACAAGCAACCTTTGAGCATTCTTGATCATCCACACTCAGTCTTTGCGCATTTGTTTGTCACTCTAAGTGTTTCGAGCTCCGTTCTAGTGAGAACTTTGTGATACTCTTGTGAGCTCGATTCTTGGCCGTGTGTGTGCGCGTTTCGCTGTGGATTTGTGTGTGTTGCTTCCCTCCCTTACTCTGTGTTTCTTTGTGATCATATACTTGTAAGGGCAAGAGACTCCAATTTGTGGAGATTCCTTGCAAACGGGATAGTGAAAGGCAAAACAAAACACCGTGGTATTCAAGTGGGTCTTTGGACCGCTTGAGAGGGGTTGATTGCAACCCTCGTCCGTTGGGACGCCACAACGTGGAGTAGGCAAGCGTTGGTCTTGGCCGAACCACGGGATAAACCACTGTGTCACCTCTGTGCTTGATCTCTTGTGGTATTGTGTTTTGTTAAGACTTCTCTTTAGCCACTTGGCAATAATTGTGCTAACACTTAACAAGTTTTTGTGGCTTAAGTTTTAAGTTCTCACAGGATCACCTATTCACCCCCCCCCCCTCTAGGTGCTCTCAATTGGTATCGGAGCCGTTCTCTTCACAAAGGGACTAACCGCCCGAAGAGATGGATCCTAAGGGGAAGGGTATTGTGATCAATGACAAAGAGAAGGAATCCTTCGTGTAGCAGAGTGCTACGTGTCTAGCAGAGTGCTACGTGTCTAGCGGAGGAGAGCTAGCGCCCTAAGTACATGCCGTCGTGGCAGTCAGAGAGGTTTTGGCACCCGGTTCGTGTGGTGTCGTGGCCGTCGGAGGAGCGCTGGAGCCTGGTAGAAGGACAGCTGTCGGGGCTATCGAGTCCTTGCTGACGTCCTCTTGCTTCCATAAGGGGGTCGAGAGCCGCCGTCGTCACAGAGCGTGCGGGGCGCCATCATTGCCTATCTGGCGGAGCGAACTAGATGGGACGCCGGTCTTGTTCCCCGTAGCCTGAGTCAGCTCGGGGTAGGGTAATGATGGCGCCTCCTGTCGACGTGGTCGGTCCGCGCCCTAGGTTGGGCGATGTGGAGGCTCCTCCGAGGTCGAGGTCGAGTCTGTCTTCCGTGGCCGTGGTCGAGTTCGAGCCCCTAGGTCAGGCGAGGCGGAGACCGTCGGCTGAGGCCAGGGCTGAGTCCGAGCCATGGGGTCGAGCGGAGCGAAGTTCGTCGTCTTCTGGGGCTGAGCCCAAGTCCGAGCCCTGGGTCGGGCAAAGCGGAGTTCATCGTCTTCTGGGGCTGAGCCCAAGTCCGAGCCCTGGGTCGGGCGGAGCGGAGTTCGCCGTCTTCCGGGGCTGAGCCCGAGTCCGAGCCCTAGGTCGGGCGGAGCGGAGTTCGCCGTCTTCCGGGGCTGAGCCCGAGTCTGAGCCCTAGGTCGGGCGGAGCAGAGTTCGCCGTCTTTCGGGGCTGAGCCCGAGACCGAGCCCTGGGTCAGGCGGAGCGGAGTTCGCCGTCTTTCGGGGCTGAGCCCGAGTCCGAGCCCTGGGTCGGGCGGAGCGGAGCTCGCCGTCTTCCGGGGGTGAGCCCGAGTCCGAGCCCTGGGTCGGGCGGAGCGGAGTTCGCCGTCTTCCGGGGCTGAGCCCGAGTCCAAGCCCTAGGGTCGGGCGAGGCGAAGTTTCCTATGACGCCCGAGGCCGGCCTTGGCTGCTGTCAGCCTCACTTTGTCGGGTGGCTCAGTAGTCGGAGCGGCGCAGGCGGCGCTGTCCTCTTGTCAGACCGGTCAGTAGAGCGGCAAAGTGACTGCGGTCACTTCGGCTCTGTCGACTGGAGGGCGTGTGTCAGGATAAAGGTGTCAGGCCACCTTTGCATTAAATGCCCCTGCGATTTGGTCGGTCGGCGTGGCGATGTGGCCAAGGTTGCTTCTCGGTGAAGACTGGGCCTCGGGCGAGCCGATAGTGTGCCTGTTGCTGGAGGGGGGTCCTCAGGCGAGACGTAGGTTCTCCGGGGTCGGCTTCCCTTGCCTGAGGCTAGGCTCGGGCGAGGCACGATCATGTCCCTTGAATGGACCGATCCTTGACTTAATCGCACCCATCAGGCCTTTGCAGCTTTGTGCTGATGGGGGTTACCAGCTGAGATTTAGGGGTCTTGAGAGTACCCCTAATTATGGTCCCCGACAATTACAGACAAACATGGTATAGGCAAAATTAACATCACATCAAACAAAAGAATAAACTGCGTAATAATAATCTACGCGTCTGTCGGGGACCATAATTAGGGGTACCCTCAAGGCTCCTAATTCTCAGCTGGTAACCCCCATCAGCATAAAGCTGCAAAGGCCTGATGGGTGCGATTAAGTCAGGGATCAGTCCATTCGAGGGACTCGACCACGCCTCGCCCGAGCCTAGCCTCGGACAAGGGCAGCCGACCCCGGAGGATCTCCGCCTCGCCCGAGGCCCCCTCCAGCGGCGAACATATTTCCGGCTCGCCCGAGGCCCGGTCTCCGCCAAGAAGCAACCCTGACCAAATCGCTGCACCGACCGACCAAATCGCAGGAGCATTTAATGCAAAGGTGGCCTGACACCTTTATCCTGACGTGCGCCCCTCAGCTGACAGAGCCGAAGTGACCGCCGTCACTTCGCTGCTCCACTGACCGGTCTGACAGAAAGACAGCGCCGCCTGCGCCGCTCCGACTGTGGTGCCACTTGGCAGAGTGAGGCTGACAGGCAGTCAGGCCCGGCCGCACGCACCATAGGAAGACGGCGAACTCCGCTCCGCCCGACCCAGGGCTCAGACTCGGGCTAAGCCCCAGAAGACGGCGAACTCCGCTCCGCCCGACCTAGGGCTCGGACTCGGGATAAGCCCCGGAAGACGGCGAACTCCGCTCCACCCGACCCAGGGCTCGGACTCGGGCTAAGCCCCGGAAGACGGTGAACTCCGCTCCGCCCGACCCAGGGCTCGGACTCAGGCTAAGCCCCGGAAGACGGCGAACTCCGCTCCACCCGACCCAGGGCTCGGACTCGGGCTAAGCCCCGAAAGACGGTGAACTCCGCTCCGCCCGACCCAGGGCTCGGACTTGGGCTCAGCCCCAGAAGACGACGAACTCCGCTTCGCCCGACCCCAGGACTCAAATTCCGCCCTGGCCTCAGCCAACGGCCTCCGCCTCGCCCGACCTAGGGGCTCGGACTCGGCCTCGGCCACGGAAGACGGACTCGACCTCGACCTCGGAGGAGCCTCCACATCGCCCGACCTAGGGCGCGGACCGGCCACGTCAACAGGAGGCGCCATCATCACCCTACTCCAAGCTAACTCAGGCTACGGGGAACAAGACCGGCGTCCCATCTGGCTCGCTCCGCCAGATAGGCGATGATGGCGCCCCGCACGCTCCCTGACGATGGCGGCTCTCGGCCCCTTACGGAAGCAAGAGGACGTCAGCAAGGACTCGACGGCCCCGACAACTGTCCCTCCGCCAGGCTCCAGCGCTCCTCCAACGGCCACGACATCACACAAACCGGGCGCCAAAATCTCTCTGGTCGCCACGATGGCATGTACTTAGGGCGCTAGCTCTCCTCCGCTAGACACGTAGCACTCTGCTACACCCCCCATTGTACACCTGAATCCTCTCCTTACGCCTATAAAAGGAAGGACCAGGGCCCTCTTAGAGAGGGTTGGCCGCGCGGGGACGAGGACGAAACAGGCGCTCGCGTGAGGCCGCTCGCTCCCTCCCCCGTGTGGACGCTTGTAACCCCCTACTGCAAGCGCACCCGACCTGGGCGCGGGACGAACACGAAGGCCGTGGGATTTCCACCTCTCTCTCGCCCATCTCCGGCCACCTCACTTTCCCCCCTTCGTGCTCGGCCTCGCGCCGACCCATCTGGGCTGGGGCACGCGGTGACACTTCACTCGTCGGCTAAGGGACCCCCCGGTCTCGAAACGCCGACAGTTGGCGCGCCAGGTAGGGGCCTGCTGCGTGTTGACGAACAGCTTCCCGTCAAGCTCCAGATGGGTAGTCTCCAGCAACCTCTCTGGCCCGGGACGGTGCTCCGTTTCGGGAGCCTTGAGTTCATGTCCCTCGACGGCGGCTACGACATGATACTCTTTCTACCGCCGAGCGACAGCGATAATGGCGGCAGACAGTCCGCCCGCTGGCGGCGGGATCGACGACGTCTTCCCCGCGTGGCGGAAGAACAACCTTCGAGCTCGCCCCGTCCTCTTCCCCGCCGACGGAGGAGGAGGCGGGGCAACCAAGGCCAAGCAAGAGGCGGCGCCTCGTCGACCGTCGAGCGAGTCGACAACGCCAGCACTCCAACGGGGGGCACGCCGGGCATCGACCTCGCGCTTGAGACGAAGACGAGCGCTGTCTCCCCACGACACGCCAGTCCCGAGCAAACGGACGACGCCAGCATGCTCGTGAAAGGCTTGCTGGGTGTCACCCTCGTACCTGAGACGACGGTGCAGTCAGTCCCCGACGTGACCTCATCACCGCCCGCCGACCAAGAGGTACCGACCGATTCCCATCCCACGCCTCTCGGATTTAGCCTCGACCCGCCTAGCGGCTCCGCTTTGGCGGACGCTCTCGTAGAGGCGAATCCGAACCCTCTGGGGTTTCGTATTCGGTCACCTTGGGACCGGCTGACGGACGTCTCGACCTACGGGCCCTCTGGGTCCGAGGAAGACGACGAGCCCAGCTTCTATTGGGATTTCTCCGGACTTGGCAACCCCAGTGCCATGCGGGACCTCATGACCGCATGCGACTACTGCCTTTCCGACTGTTCCGACGGTAGCCGTAGCCTTGGCGACGAGGACTGCGGCCCGAGCCGTGAATGTTTCCACGTCGATCTAGGGGGTCCCTCCGAAGGCAACCATCTCGGCATGCCGGAGGACGGTGATCTCCCTAGGCCGGTGCCTCGCGTTGACATCCCACGGGAGCTAGCTGTGGTCCCCGTTCCGGCGGGGGGTCACGACCCACAACTCGAGCAAATCCACGGGGTGCAGGCCAGGCTCGACGAGGGAGCAGGAGCGCTTGAGCCAATCTGCCGGGATGTCGGGCAGGCATGGGCGGGCCAACCTCCAGCCGGAGAAATGTGTCATCTACCCCAGGGCTTCCAGCACCGCATCGCCGACGTTGTCAGGGTCAGGCCGCCACCCGCATCCAGTGGGGTTGGCCAGAACCTGGCTGCAGCAGCAATGCTCCTCCACGCGATGCCGGAGCCATCAACCACCGAGGGGCGGCGAATCCAGGGAGAGCTCAAGGATCTCCTGGAAGGCGCCGCGGTCCGGCGGGCCGAGAGCTCCGCCTCCCGAAGGCAGGGGTACCCCTCGGAACATCATGCTGCGACTTCCCGATTCATGCGGGAAGCCTCGGTCTACACCGGGCGCACGCGCAACACAGCGCCTGCGGCCCCGGGTCGCCTCGGCAACGAGCACCATCACCACGATCGTCGGGCCCACCTCGACGAGAGGGTGCGCCGAGGCTACCACCCCAGGCGTGGGGGACGCTACGACAGCGGGGAGGATCGGAGTCCCTCGCCCGAACCACCCGGTCCGCAGGCCTTCAGCCGGGCCATACGACGGGCGTCGTTCCCGACCCGGTTCCGACCCCCGACTACTATCACAAAGTACTCGGGGGAGACGAGACCGAAACTGTGGCTCGCGGACTACCGTCTGGCCTGCCAACTGGGTGGAACGGACGATGACAACCTCATCATCCGCAACCTCCCCCTGTTCCTCTCCGACACCGCTCGCGCCTGGTTGGAGCACCTGGCTCCGGGGCAGATCTCTAACTGGGACGACCTAGTCCAAGCTTTCGCCAGCAATTTCTAGGGCACGTACGTGCGCCCCGGGAATTCCTGGGACCTCCGAAGCTGCCGACAGCAGCCGGGAGAGTCTCTCCGGGACTACATCCGGCGATTCTCGAAGCAGCGCACCGAGCTGCCCAACATCACCGACTCGGATGTCATCGGTGCATTCCTTGCCGGCACCACCTGCCGCGACCTGGTGAGCAAGCTGGATCGCAAGACCCCCACCAGGGCGAGCGAGCTGATGGACATCGCCACCAAGTTCGCCTCTGGCTAGGAGGCGGTCGAGGCTATCTTCCGGAAGGACAAGCAGCCCCAGGGCCGCCCATCGGAAGATGCCCCCGAGGCATCAGCTCAGCACGGCGCCAAGAAGAAGGGCAAGAAGAAGTCGCAAGCGAAACGCGACGCCGCCGACGCGGACCTTATCGCCGCCGTCGAGTACAAGAACCCTCGGAAACCCCCCGGAGGTCCCAACCTCTTCGACAAGATGCTCAAGGAGCCGTGCCCCTATCACCAGGGACCCGTCAAGCACACCCTTGAGGAGTGCGTCATGCTTCGGCGCCACTTCCACAGGGCCGGGCCACCCGTGGAGGGTGGCAGGGCCCACGACGACGACAAGAAGGAAGATCACCAGGCAGGAGAGTTCCCCGAGGTCCGCGACTGCTTCATGATCTACGGCGGGCAAGCGGCGAACGCCTCGGCTCGGCACCGCAAGCAAGAGCGCCGGGAGGTCTGTTCGGTGAAGGTGGCGGCGCCTGTCTACCTAGACTGGTCCGACAAGCCCATCACCTTCGACCAAGCCGACCACCCTGACCATGTGCCGAGCCCAGGGAAATACCCGCTCATCGTCGACCCCGTCCTCGGCGACGTCAGGCTCACCAAGGTCCTCATGGACGGAGGCAGCAGCCTCAACATCATTGTCACACCCGGTTTTGGAAGGCAAACCGAATGCGAACTATGTACGTGCCAGGATCAGAACTCACGTACACAGTGATTACATAAATGAACATCATCGCACAATGCTCGAATAATAACGTAAAAGAGTAATAACTTGTTACATCACAGAGTCTTAGACATCCACATAGTCATCAACGTAACAGTTAATCAAAGTGCTAGCAAAACGCAGTAAAGATAAGGCCTTCACAGGCAGCTGACTGGGGGTTGCCGCCAACCCACACCTAGAATTCGTCGTAGTCTTGGAACTCCTGGAAGTCTCCTGCCACGGCTTCATCTTCTCCTGAGCAGTGGTTACAATGCGGACAACCTGGTGTTTGGTGGTAAAGCAAGGATGAGTACACATCAACGTACTCAGCAAATGTCCCGTTTGGCTGAAGTGGACTAGCTTTATGTGGGGTTAGGCTCGAGCAGTTGCTTTTAGTTGGTCAGGTATTTATCATTAGTGGAAGCCAGGTTTTATCATTAACCAACCCATGAACCATTTCCTCACCGAGGAACAACATCATCATATTCGAACAAAAACCATAACATAATCCTTGTATCTCGAACCATCTGTATCTCTAATCAAAGAGGATCCCAAGGCTGCTCTTAACCGTGAGCACGGCTGATATATCAGTTTCACTACCCTCTGCAGAGGTCGCACACTTTACCCATGAGTCATGATTCCCTTTCTGCCCGGGGAGAGCTAATCCCCATTGACCACTACCTAGGTGGTCCGACAGGGTATCACTACGTAGCTTTTACAAAGATTCCCTAGAGATCATAGCTGCCCGTTAGGTTTCTCCAGTTTGATAAACACAGTACTCCTCCCCGCAGGAGAGTGACTAACAAAAGCAAAACGAAAGAACCTCAGCACTCAGCCTCGGCAGAGCAAGCACTGTGCCTGGACCCCATTGACGGCACGACGGCGAAGCAACTACACCTCTAGTTCCTCTAATTAATTAGCTAAGGGCGTCCCATTTCACCCTCATGGTTGCACTGTTATCCCGGGTGGTCTCTCAACGAACAGGTCCTTACGGAGAGGTACTCAGGAAACAGCCTGAGCCCCCTAGAGTATCACAAGATCATCAACATCATCAGGATAACAGTATCATAAATATTCACATCATGTTCATTGATTAAGTTAAGGCAATAGCAGAATGCTAACCATAATAGCCCATAAGGTCATCAAGGATAAAGTTAAGTGTAAAGCTAGTCAATCCTTAGGTTTCAAGTAAGTAATGCGGGATAGTAAGTTATAAATGAATAGGACATAATGGGTCAGAGGACACTTGCCTTCACCAAACTGTTGCTCAGGGACTTCCTCTGCAACTTCCTCGGGAAACACAGACTGCTCGTTGTCTACGTAAAGTAATCATTCACACTATGCACTTGGGAAAATAATAAACAAAAACAATATACCAAACATATGCAGCAGAGAGTGGTCACAAGTTCATAACAGAAAAGGGATAGGCACTCTGGTGTTCCCTAGGTCTGGGGTAGAGGACTATACAAAATGAGTCATTATCCACTACTCAGGTTTAAGTCAGTGGTGGGATTAAATAATTATCTGGTTTAAGTTCCTAAATTTAAGTGTTTGAGTCCATAAACTTAAGTGCTCCAACTTTTACTAAAGTCTACTACCTTTTATTTATCTCAAATAGGGTTCCAATAACCTTAATCCTATCCTAATGATTAACCATTAATTGGAACATGGAAACAGCAGGGAAACAGTGCATAAACAGATAGATAATAATTTTATGAACATTTTGCAATTTGAAGCACCTAATTTGGAGTTCATATGGCAAAGTTATGAATTTTACAAGTTTAGGGGTTAAAAATATGCCCTAAGGACCTATTTTGAATTAAATAAAAGGGCTGAGGACTTAACCGCGAGAAACCAGGGACGGCGGGCGCAAAATCCAGAAAACCGAGGGGTTCTTTAAGAAAAAGCGCGGGCGAAGGGGTATCGGGCGCTTACAGCCGTTAGATCTCAGATCAACGGCCAGGATTAGATCCTGTGGCGGGCGCGCGGGCGCGCGGCGGCTCGGGGTGGCTGACAGGCGGGGCCAGCGGGCAGCGCGAGCGCGGGCGCGGCGACTGACAAGCGGGGCCAGCGGGCAGAGCGGGTGCGCGGGCGCGCCGACAGGCGGGGCCCAGCGGGCAGAGGGACAGGGCGCGGGGAAACGGCTCTAGGCCGTTGGATCTTGGGCGGACGGTTGAGATTGGGTTCGGGTTATTTGAATCCGCGCCGTCCGATCTAAGATAGACGGCGGGGATGGGGGTGGCTGGCTCCCGTCTCCCTCAGCTAGCTGGGGCGGCGGCGCTCGCCCCCGCGGCGAAAGAGCTCGCCGGAGACGAGGGGAGCGGGGGCCCTGCGGGTTCCCGGGGCGACCTGAGTGGCCGGGGAGGTTGGGGAGGGCACGGGAAACCTATTGGCGGGGTCTGGGTCGGGGTAGGGGCGCCGGAGGAGGGCGGTTCACGGCGAAGCGGCTCGGCGGCGGCGCTAAGCGACTCCAGCGAGAAATCAAGCGCGCTAGAGTGCAAGACAAGGGCCAATAGGGGCGGGAGAGGTTCCTTACCTCACGGCGAACTCCGGGGACTCCTCGGCGACGACGGAGACGTGACGGTGGCCCGGGTCGACGGCGGCGGCTGCACGGCGGACGACGGGTGAGCGCGGGCAGAGAGAAATAGGGAGGGGGAGAGGGAATTGGGGCGCGTCCCGGGTTGTGGACGTCGGGGCGGAGCTCACCGTGGCAAGGGACGCGGCGGAGCTCCAACGGCGACGGAGGAACAAGCTCGGGCGGCGGCGGTTCGCGGCGATGGCGCTTGGGCGTGCGCGCAGCGAGGGAGAGGGCGAGAGAGAGGGCCGGTTGGTGCGCAAGTGAGGGAGGGGGAGAGGGCGAGTGAGATTCGGGGCTCAAGTGGCCGAGGGCGAGGTGGGGCGAGCTCCCCACGCGCGACGTGGGCGCGAGGAAGGCGGGCGCGCGGCTCGGCGGCGGTTACGCGAGAACGGCGAAGCTGACAGCCGGGGCCCGCGACGCAGAGAGAGAGAAGAAGTCGGGCGCGGGCGCGAGGAAAGCGGGGCTGACCGGGAGGGCCCACGGGCAGAGAGAGAGCGAGGGAGATGGCGCACGCGCGGTGAAGCGGGAGCGCCGACAGGTGGGACCGGGCAACCAGAGAGAGCGGGGGAGCGAGCGCGGAGACGGCGGCCGCGCCGACAGGCGGGCCCGCTCGCGCAGAGAGAGAAGGGGCGGGAGGGAGAACGCGCGCGCGGGCGCGCGGGTTGGGCCTGGTGGGCCGAAAGGCCGAGCGGGCTGAGGTAACGGGCTGCTTTTCCTTTTTCTTTTATTCTGGAATTTCCTTTCTCTTTTCTTTTTATTTTCTCCATTTGATTCAAATTCAAATAAGCCACAAATTCAAATTAGACCTTTTGAGAATTATGCACCAAACAAAAGTGAAATCTAGGGTTCAATATGATGCAACAATTCATACCCCCTTAGGGCATACCCCCTTAGGGTTTAACCTATCACACTATTATTACAAATAAAAATAAGCATTTTCTCCTATAGAAATGAGAAAGAAAAGATTGGGGAAGGATGAGAAAAGAAAAGTAACACCTGAATCTGTGAATATGAGCAAAGAAATTTTATACCCCCAAATTCAGGGTGTTACAAACCTATCCCCCTTAAAAGAATCTCGCCCCCGAGATTCAGGGTTGGTTAGCAAAGAGTTCCGGGTATTTGGCTTTCAGATCATCTTCTCGTTCCCAGGTTGCTTCTTCCTCCGAGTGGTGACCCCATCTGACTTTGCACATTCTGACGGTATTCCTCCGGGTGACTCTGTCTGCAAACTCCAGAATCTGCGTTGGCTTCTCTATGTATGTCAGATCCTCCTGGACTTCCAAACCCTCCACTGGCAACTGTTCTTCTGGTACTCGCAGACACTTCTTCAATTGCGACACGTGGAACACGTTGTGCACTGCCGACAAACTTTCTGGTAGGTTGAGTTGGTAAGCCACTTCTCCACGCTTTGCTTGAATCTGATATGGTCCAACATACCGGGGTGCTAACTTGCCTTTAACTCCGAACCTTCTAACTCCCCTGATAGGTGACACCTTCAGATAGACGAAATCCCCCACTTCGAAACTCAGTTCTCTTCTCCTTCGGTCCGCATAGCTTCGCTGTCTTGACTGGGCTATTTTCAGGTTCTCCCGAACCATTTTGATATTCTCTTCGGCTTCAAGTAGGATGTCGGGGCCAAACACCTGTCTCTCTCCAGACTGGTCCCAATGCAGCGGAGTCCTACAACTCCGTCCATAGAGTGCCTGAAATGGTGACATCTTCAAGCTAGCCTGATAGCTATTGTTGTAGGAGAATTCTGCATAAGGTAACCTTTTGTCCCATCCTGACTTGTCTTGCAACGCACAGGCTCTCAGCATATCTTCTAGGATCTGATTAGTTCTTTCAGTCTGACCGTCTGTCTGCGGGTGATAAGCCGAGCTGAAGTTCAAATGGGTGCCCAAAGCTTCTTGTAGCTGCTGCCAAAAATGAGAGGTAAACTGCGTTCCTCGATCTGACACTATCTTCTTCGGCACACCATGAAAGCAAACTATCCGTGACATGTATAACTCAGCTAACGTTGCTCCGGTATATGTGGTCTTCACAGGTATGAAATGGGCCACCTTGGTTAATCGGTCCACAACCACCCAGATGGAATCATAACCGGCCCGGGTACGAGGTAGGCCAACTATAAAATCCATCCCGATCTCATCCCACTTCCACTGAGGAATCCGCAATGGCTGCAACAATCCGGCTGGCCTTTGATGCTCTGCTTTGGTTCTTTGACAGCTATCACAGATGGCGACATATTCTGCGATTTCTCTTTTCATGCCATACCACCAAAACCTCCTCTTCAAATCCTGGTACATCTTTTCACTTCCCGGGTGTATGGAGTAGGCTGTCTCATGAGCTTCCTTTAGGATCAGCTCCCGAATAGGTTTGAGGTCGGGGACACACAATCGGTCCTTGAACCATATTACTCCATCTTCATCCTCTCGAAAGTCTTTGCCTCTTCCTTCTAAGATCAGCTGCCGGATCTTGTTGATGCTTTCATCATCCTTCTGCCCTTCTTTGATCTCCCGCTCTAGAGTGGGCTCTAATTCCACTGTTACTCCTTGCGTACTGTTCAGGAAACCGAGACTCAGTCTGTCGAACTCCTTGGCTAACTCATATGGCATTGGGTACGTGGCCATCATATTGACTTGACTCTTCCTGCTCAGAGCATCTGCAACCACATTGGCTTTGCCTGGATGGTAATGTATCTCCAACTCGTAGTCTTTGATCAATTCCAACCATCTTCGTTGTCTCATGTTTAGCTCTGACTGGGTGAATATGTACTTCAGACTTTTATGATCTGTGTAAATGTCGCACTTCTGCCCATACAGGTAATGTCTCCAGGTCTTCAAAGCATGAACTACTGCTGCCAACTCCAGGTCATGTGTGGGATAATTTTTCTCATGAATCTTCAGCTGTCGAGATGAGTATGCTACAACTCTTCCTTCTTGCATTAGCACACATCCCAATCCAGTGTAAGAAGCATCGCAATACACTGAGAATGGCTTGTGAACATCAGGCAGGACTAACACCGGAGCTGTAGTCAATCTATTTTTCAGTTCTTCAAATGCTTCCTGACACTTTTGGGTCCACTTGAACTCAACTTTCTTCGCTAGCAACGCTGTCATTGGTCTAGCGATCTTTGAGAAGCCTTCGATGAAACGCCTGTAATACCCAGCCATTCCAATGAAACTCTTGATCCCACGAACATCCTTTGGTGCTTTCCAGTTCAGGATATCTGCCACTTTCTTTGGATCCACTGCCAACCCATCTTGATTTATGATGTGACCCAGAAACAAGACTTCATGAATCCAGAACTCGCATTTGCTCAGCTTGGCATACAGCTGATGCTCTCGAAGTCTTTGCAATACCATCTTCAAATGCTCTACATGATCTTCCTCACTTTGAGAGTATATGAGAATATCATCGATAAACACTACCACAAACTTGTCCAGATAATCCATGAACACACTGTTCATCAGGTACATAAAGAAAGCTGGCGCATTTGTCAAACCAAAGGACATAACTGTGAATTCATATAACCCGTACTTGGTGATGAATGCTGTCTTCGGTATGTCCGAGGGTCGGATTCTGAGTTGATGGTAACCTGATCTCAGATCTATCTTCGAGAATACGCTGGCACCTCTGAGCTGGTCGAACAAATCTTCTATCCTTGGCAGGGGGTACTTGTTCTTGACAGTGACTTCATTCAAGGCTCTGTAGTCTATGCACATCCTTTTAGTACCATCTTTCTTCTCTACAAACAACACCGGAGCGGCCCAAGGCGAGGTACTTGGTCTGATGTAACCCTTCTCTAACATCTCATCTATCTGCTTCTTGAGTTCCACCAATTCTGGTCCAGACACTCGGTAGGCTCTTTTGGAGATGGGGGCGGTACCAGGGATAAGCTCTATGGCAAATTCAACTTTTCTCTCGGGTGGCATGCCCGTTAGCTCCTCAGGAAATACGTCCGGAAAGTCTGACACCACCTTGATAGTCTCGAGCGGGTTGGGCTCCTTACTATCAACTGAAATCTGGTGACAGACACCCTCCGCTGATTTAGGCATCCTTAGCTCGGCCACTACCTCTTCTCCTGACGGGGACTTCAATGTTACGGTCCTCTTGTCACAGCTAATATTCGCTTCATACTTCATTAACCAATTCATCCCTAGAATAATATCTATCCCAGGGGTGTCTATTACTATTAGATCACTGGGGAACCCTATCCCCCTTATTTCCACCCTTATATTTGAGCATATTTTATCTGTTTGCACCTTGCCACCAACTGAATTAATCCTCATGGGCGGCATCATTGCCTCTACTGAGATGTTATGCAATTCTACCCAGGTTGCAGTGACAAATGAATGAGTTGCACCAGTATCAAATAGCACTTTCGTGGGATGAGATTCGACTGAGAACATACCTACTGCCACATCTGGTGCATCCTGGATCGCTTCGGCCTCCAAGTGGTTCACCTTTCCACGGTTGTATGCTTGGTTACGATTGCCTGCTGTCGGCTGCAGTACTCCTTGCCTTGTTGGAGCATTGGGGTTGGTCTGCTGCTGCGTCACCTTCTTCGGGCACTGCATCGCCCAGTGGCCTTGTTCTCCACAGTGGAAACATCCTCTGCCTCCTCCTTGTGCTGGGGCTGCTTGGTTGCTCTGGTTTGCTGCTGGGGCAGGAAGGCGAGGTGCCTGGTTGTTCTGCTTCTGATACTGATTACCTCCCTGTTGGCTGTTCTGACGATACTGCTGCTGCTGTTGGGGGTACTGCCTCTGGAACTGCTGCTGATGCGGACGCTGATTCTGATTTTGATATCCCTGTGGGTGACCCGGCCTGCCTTGCTGAGATGAACTGCCTGAGAAACGTGGACGGCTGATGCCTCCGGTCTGGGGTCCACTCATCTTGCGCTTCCGATCTTCCATATCCTTACGCTTCTTCTCAGTCATAACTGCCCTATCAATCAGGTGCTGGAAGGTGGGGAAGGTGTGATTCATCAGCTGGTAATGCAGGGGATCCACCAAACCCCTCATGAACCTGTACTGCCTTTTAGCATCAGTGTTGACATCCTCAGGTGCATACCGAGATAGCTGCAGAAACTTGTCTCTGTATTCACTAACAGACAGGGGTCCCTGCTTCAGAGCCAGAAACTCCTCCTTCTTCACGATCATCAGTCCCTCCGGCACATGGTACCTGTGAAAACTCTCGCTGAATTCTTCCCAGGTGATGGCTTCGGGGTCAGCATGTGTGGCGAGGTAGGACTCCCACCAGGACTGGGCTGCTCCCCTTAGCTGACGGGGACCATACAGAACCTTCTCCCTGTCGTTGCATTGGGCAGTGCGCAGTTCCCTTTCCACTGCGCGCAGCCAGTCTTCCGCATCCATGGGGTCGGCAGAATGGGCGAAGGTAGGAGGGTGCCCTCTCATGAACTCACCACGCTTATCTCGTGGCATCTGGGGCATCTGCACTTGCAATTGGGGTTGGGGTTGCTGTTGAGCCTGCTGCATGGCTGCCAGAGTCTGCCCAATGGCCTGCACTGCCTGAGTCTGCATCAAGAACATCTGCTCCACTATCATCGGGGGTGGCGGGGGAGGCTGCCTCTGTTGTTCCTCTTGCTGGTCATGCTGCTCTTGCTGAGCACGCCTGTTGCATCGGCGCCTGTTGTCAGACATCTGTGGAAGACATTCATACATCAGCATTGATCTTACAACCCTCCAGCATAAGAAAAGAGAATACAGAATTCTTCATGACACTGAGTGAACAAAGAGCTTCACTGATCCTCATTATGATTCAACACAGCTTCTCAGATAAGAAGGAAAGTAGAAGTAAATGGCTTCCCAACTAAATAACTGCCTTTATTGACATTATAGCTAGGCCAAACTGCAGGAGAAACCCACAGGTTGGCAACAGTCATTACAAAGATTCAAATCCAGCACAAGTTCATCATAACAAGCATGCAAGCAACTGATAAGCAAACTAAGCTAATTGGAAGCAACTAATAAGCAAACTAAACTAACTATCTAAGACTGAGACATCTGACTTAAGAATTATTACAAACTTCGACGCTAACGATCTAAGGATCCAGATCTATCCTGGTCTTACAGACAGGGGAACCATAAGTGTGGTGACCACGTGGCGGCGAGCGGTATGGGTGCTGAGTCCCAACAGGAGCGGGAGAACCACCCTCCTAGTGATGGCGCTCTGCCAGCTCAGCACGCAACTCCGCAATCTCCGTTCGAGCCCTGCTCAGCTCGTCCAGAGAGTGATCCAGCTCAGTGTTAAGCACTGCGACTAGGTTGACTGTGCTGCTCAACCTAGGGTTAGCCTCACCAACAGGTGAGACAACCACACTCTCTGTGCTGCCAGTAGGGCGGCGGGGTAGTACCGAAGGTTAAGACCGTCGGCCACCCCACCGAACAAAGAACAGTACTGGGAGAGTGCACGCCGTGCTGCATCCTGCATAGCCGCCTCTGCAGTGTCCCTCTCAGAGATGGAATAGTGCTCCGAAACGGCCTCCGCACCCCGGAGGTCATCCTCCAGACGGCGAACTAGGCAGGTAGCCTCCCAGCGATCCGGGTACCTCCCGCGACTGTGCTGGTAGACTACACAACGATACTCGATCGACCAGGTGTGCCGGTCAAAAGCCTGGCGCAGCAAGGTGTCGAGTGCGTCGTGGAAGTGACAACCGCGAGCGGTGTCACGGGTGATGGGTCGGGCGACCCATCCTTCTGCCTCATGCGGCTCAGAAGACTCCGTGCTGTGGTCTGAGTCGTCGTCGTCGGGGTCTCCTCCAGTAGCTCCTCCAGTAGCCCCTCCAGCAGCCGGGACGTCCCGCGGTGGTGCAGGGGGCGCCTCCAGCTGGGCAACAGAGGAACGGGGCCTCACGGACTCCACCTCTTGCTGGGATGAGGAGGAAGAGCCCTGCTGCTCTCTGTGCTGGCGCCGGCGTTCCTGCTCCTCACACAGGCGGTGGTGCAGTCTCTCCAGGTGACTCGACTGACCGGACACGGTGCGGTGCAGAGGACGCTCCGCAAGTCGAGACGGCAGGAAAGGAATCACCGACTTACGTGCAGTGTGTCTAAGACGAGCCATCTACAAAAGACACCGTAAGCATAAGAGTAAGAGCAGAACTAATATGACAAGTGAATAAACCATAGACAGAATAAGATAAAAATTTTAACAAGGTATAATATAGTATATATATATGTAGTAAAACATAGGGTTGGTCGAAATGACCGACTTTTGAAGTAACATCAGAGGTCAAGGTGAGAGGGAAAGGTCAATAGTCCTTAGTACGACCAGTGCTACTCTAGGTCAACGGTCCTACAGTCAGCACGGCTTTGATACCACTTATGTCACACCCGGTTTTGGAAGGCAAACCGAATGCGAACTATGTACGTGCCAGGATCAGAACTCACGTACACAGTGATTACATAAATGAACATCATCGCACAATGCTCGAATAATAACGTAAAAGAGTAATAACTTGTTACATCACAGAGTCTTAGACATCCACATAGTCATCAACGTAACAGTTAATCAAAGTGCTAGCGAAACGCAGTAAAGATAAGGCCTTCACAGGCAGCTGACTGGGGGTTGCCGCCAACCCACACCTAGAATTCGTCGTAGTCTTGGAACTCCTGGAAGTCTCCTGCCACGGCTTCATCTTCTCTTGAGCAGTGGTTACAATGCGGACAACCTGGTGTTTGGTGGTAAAGCAAGGATGAGTACACATCAACGTACTCAGCAAATGTCCCGTTTGGCTGAAGTGGACTAGCTTTATGTGGGGTTAGGCTCGAGCAGTTGCTTTTAGTTGGTCAGGTATTTATCATTAGTGGAAGCCAGGTTTTATCATTAACCAACCCATGAACCATTTCCTCACCGAGGAACAACATCATCATATTCGAACAAAAACCATAACATAATCCTTGTATCTCGAACCATCTGTATCTCTAATCAAAGAGGATCCCAAGGCTGCTCTTAACCGTGAGCACGGCTGATATATCAGTTTCACTACCCTCTGCAGAGGTCGCACACTTTACCCATGAGTCATGATTCCCTTTCTGCCCGGGGAGAGCTAATCCCCATTGACCACTACCTAGGTGGTCCGACAGGGTATCACTACGTAGCTTTTACAAAGATTCCCTAGAGATCATAGCTGCCCGTTAGGTTTCTCCAGTTTGATAAACACAGTACTCCTCCCCGCAGGAGAGTGACTAACAAAAGCAAAACGAAAGAACCTCAGCACTCAGCCTCGGCAGAGCAAGCACTGTGTCTGGACCCCATTGACGGCACGACGGCGAAGCAACTACACCTCTAGTTCCTCTAATTAATTAGCTAAGGGCGTCCCATTTCACCCTCATGGTTGCACTGTTATCCCGGGTGGTCTCTCAACGAACAGGTCCTTACGGAGAGGTACTCAGGAAACAGCCTGAGCCCCCTAGAGTATCACAAGATCATCAACATCATCAGGATAACAGTATCATAAATATTCACATCATGTTCATTGATTAAGTTAAGGCAATAGCAGAATGCTAACCATAATAGCCCATAAGGTCATCAAGGATAAAGTTAAGTGTAAAGCTAGTCAATCCTTAGGTTTCAAGTAAGTAATGCGGGATAGTAAGTTATAAATGAATAGGACATAATGGGTCAGAGGACACTTGCCTTCACCAAACTGTTGCTCAGGGACTTCCTCTGCAACTTCCTCGGGAAACACAGACTGCTCGTTGTCTACGTAAAGTAATCATTCACACTATGCACTTGGGAAAATAACAAACAAAAACAATATACCAAACATATGCAGCAGAGAGTGGTCACAAGTTCATAACAGAAAAGGGATAGGCACTCTGGTGTTCCCTAGGTCTGGGGTAGAGGACTATACAAAATGAGTCATTATCCACTACTCAGGTTTAAGTCAGTGGTGGGATTAAATAATTATCTGGTTTAAGTTCCTAAATTTAAGTGTTTGAGTCCATAAACTTAAGTGCTCCAACTTTTACTAAAGTCTACTACCTTTTATTTATCTCAAATAGGGTTCCAATAACCTTAATCCTATCCTAATGATTAACCATTAATTGGAACATGGAAACAGCAGGGAAACAGTGCATAAACAGATAGATAATAATTTTATGAACATTTTGCAATTTGAAGCACCTAATTTGGAGTTCATATGGCAAAGTTATGAATTTTACAAGTTTAGGGGTTAAAAATATGCCCTAAGGACCTATTTTGAATTAAATAAAAGGGCTGAGGACTTAATCGCGAGAAACCAGGGACGGCGGGCGCAAAATCCAGAAAACTGAGGGGTTCTTTAAGAAAAAGCGCGGGCGAAGGGGTATCGGGCGCTTACAGCCGTTAGATCTCAGATCAACGGCCAGGATTAGATCCTGCGGCGGGCGCGCGGGCGCGCGGCGGCTCGGGGTGGCTGACAGGCGGGGCCAGCAGGCAGCGCGAGCGCGGGCGCGGCGACTGACAAGCGGGGCCAGCGGGCAGAGCGGGTGCGCGGGCGCGCCGACAGGTGGGGCCCAGCGGGCAGAGGGACAGGGCGCGGGGAAACGGCTCTGGGCCGTTGGATCTTGGGCGGACGGTTGAGATTGGGTTCGGGTTATTTGAATCTGCGCCGTCCGATCTAAGATAGACGACGGGGATGGGGGTGGCTGGCTCCCGTCTCCCTCAGCTAGCTGAGGCGGCGGCGCTCGCCCCCGCGGCGAAAGAGCTCGCCGGAGACGAGGGGAGCGGGGGCCCTGCGGGTTCCCGGGGCGACCTGAGTGGCCGGGGAGGTTGGGGAGGGCACGGGAAACCTATTGGCGGGGTCTGGGTCGGGGTAGGGGCGCCGGAGGAGGGCGGTTCACGGTGAAGCGGCTCGGCGGCGGCGCTAAGCGACTCCGGCGAGAAATCAAGCGCGCTAGAGTGCAAGACAAGGGCCAATAGGGGCGGGAGAGGTTCCTTACCTCACGGCGAACTCCGGGGACTCCTCGGCGACGACGGAGACGCGACGGTGGCCCGGGTCGACGGCGGCGGCTGCACGGCGGACGACGGGTGAGCGCGGGCAGAGAGAAATAGGGAGGGGGAGAGGGAATTGGGGCGCGTCCCGGGTTGTGGACGTCGGGGCGGAGCTCACCGTGGCAAGGGACGCGGCGGAGCTCCAACGGCGACGGAGGAACAAGCTCGGGCGGCGGCGGTTCGCGGCGATGGCGCTTGGGCGTGCGCGCAGCGAGGGAGAGGGCGAGAGAGAGGGCCGGTTGGTGCGCAAGTGAGGGAGGGGGAGAGGGCGAGTGAGATTCGGGGCTCAAGTGGCCGAGGGCGAGGTGGGGCGAGCTCCCCACGCGCGACGTGGGCGTGAGGAAGGCGGGCGCGCGGCTCGGCGGCGGTTACGCGAGAACGGCGAAGCTGACAGCCGGGGCCCGCGACGCAGAGAGAGAGAAGAAGTCGGGCGCGGGCGCGAGGAAAGCGGGGCTGACCGGGAGGGCCCACGGGCAGAGAGAGAGCGAGGGAGATGGCGCACGCGCGGTGAAGCGGGAGCGCCGACAGGTGGGACCGGGCAACCAGAGAGAGCGGGGGAGCGAGCGCGGAGACGGCGGCCGCGCCGACAGGCGGGCCCGCTCGCGCAGAGAGAGAAGGGGCGGGAGGGAGAACGCGCGCGCGGGCGCGCGGGTTGGGCCTGGTGGGCCGAAAGGCCGAGCGGGCTGAGGTAACGGGCTGCTTTTCCTTTTTCTTTTATTCTGGAATTTCCTTTCTCTTTTCTTTTTATTTTCTCCATTTGATTCAAATTCAAATAAGCCACAAATTCAAATTAGACCTTTTGAGAATTATGCACCAAACAAAAGTGAAATCTAGGGTTCAATATGATGCAACAATTCATACCCCCTTAGGGCATACCCCCTTAGGGTTTAACCTATCACACTATTATTACAAATAAAAATAAGCATTTTCTCCTATAGAAATGAGAAAGAAAAGATTGGGGAAGGATGAGAAAAGAAAAGTAACACCTGAATCTGTGAATATGAGCAAAGAAATTTTATACCCCCAAATTCAGGGTGTTACAATCATCTACGCCGAGACCCTCGGGCTTCTACGTGTCGATCTGTCCTCGGTTCGGGCGGGCGCTGCGCCTTTCCATGGGATCACCCCCGGGAAGCGCGTCTAGCCCCTTGGACAGCTCGATCTTCCCGTCTGCTTCGGAACACCCTCCAACTTCCGAAGGGAGACCCTGACGTTCGAGGTGGTCGGGTTCCGAGGAACCTACCACGCGGTATTGGGGAGGCCCTGCTACACGAAGTTCATGGCCATCCCCAACTACACCTACCTCAAGCTCAAGATGTCGGGCCCCAAAGGGGTCATCACCATCGGCCCCACGTACAAACACGCGTTCGAATGCGACGTGGAGTGCGTGGAGTACGCCGAGGCCCTCGCCGAGTCCGAGGCCCTCATCGCCGACCTGGGGAGCCTCTCTAAGGAGGTGCCAGACGTGAAGCGTCATGCCGGCAACTTCGAGCCAGCGGAGACGGTTAAGTCCGTCCCCCTCGACCCCAGCAGCGACGCCTCCAAGCAAGTCCGGATCGGCTCCGGGCTTGATCCCAAATAGGAAGCAGTGCTCGTCGACTTTCTCCACGCGAACGCCGACGTCTTCGCGTGGAGTCCCTCGGACATGCCCGGCATACCGAGGGATGTCGCCGAGCACTCGCTGGACATCCAAGCCGGAGCCCGACCCGTCAAGCAGCCTCTGCGCCGATTCGACGAGGAGAAGCGCAGAGCCATAGGCGAGGAGATCCACAAGCTAATGGCGGCAGGGTTCATCAAAGAGGTATTCCATCCCGAATGGCTTGCCAACCCTGTGCTTGTGAGAAAGAAAGGGGGGAAATGGCAGATGTGTGTAGACTACACTGGTCTGAACAAAGCATGTCCAAAGGTTCCCTACCCTCTGCCTCGCATCGATCAAATCATGGATTCCACTGCTGGGTGCGAAACCCTGTCTTTCCTCGATGCCTACTCAGGGTATCACCAAATCAGGATGAAAGAGTCCGGCCAGCTCGCGACTTCTTTCATCACACCCTTCGGCATGTACTGCTATGTCACCATGCCGTTCGGCTTGAGGAATGCGGGCACGACGTACCAGCGGTGCATGAACCATGTGTTCGGCGAACACATTGGCCGCACGGTCGAGGCCTACGTCGATGACATCGTAGTCAAGACGAGGAAAGCCTCCGACCTCCTTTCCGACCTTGAAGTGACATTCCGATGTCTCAAGGCGAAAGGCGTCGAGGTCAATCCCGAAAAGTGTGTCTTCGGGGTGCCCCGAGGCATGCTCTTGGGGTTCATCGTCTCCGAGCGGGGCATCGAAGCCAACCCGGAGAAGATCGCAGCCATCACCAGCATGGGGCCCATCAAGGACTTGAAAGGCGTACAGAGGGTCATGGGATGTCTCGCGGCTTTGAGCCGCTTCATCTCATGCCTCGGCGAAAGAGGTCTACCTCTGTACCGCCTCTTAAGGAAGGCTAAGCGCTTCACTTGGACCCCTGAGGCCGAGGAAGCCCTCAGGAACCTGAAGGCGCTCCTCACGAAGGCGCCTATCTTGGTGCCCCCAGCTGCCGGAGAAACCATCTTGGTCTACGTCGCCGCGACCACTCAGGTGGTTAGCGCCGCGATTGTGGTCGAGAGGCAAGAAGAGGGGCATGCATTGCCCGTCCAGAGGCCAGTCTACTTCGTCAGCGAGGTACTGTCCGAAACCAAGATCCGCTACCCACAAGTTCAGAAGCTGCTGTACGCGGTAATCCTGACACGGCGGAAGTTGCGACACTACTTCGAGTCTCATCCGGTAACTGTGGTGTCATCCTTCCCCCTGGGGGAGATCATCCATTGCCGAGAGGCCTCGGGTAGGATTGCAAAGTGGGCGGTGGAAATCATGGGTGAAACAATCTCGTTCGCCCCTCGGAAGGCCATCAAATCCCAGGTCTTGGCGGACTTCGTGGCTGAATGGGTCGACACCCAGCTACCAACAGCTCCGATCCAACTAGAGCTCTGGACCATGTTCTTCGATGGGTCACTGATGAAGGCAGGAGCCGGCGCAGGCCTACTCTTCATCTCGCCCCTCGGGAAGCACCTACGCTACGTGCTACGCCTCTACTTCCCGGCGTCCAACAATGTAGCTGAGTACGAGGCTCTGGTCAACGGGTTGCGGATTGCCGTCGAGCTAGGGGTCCAACGCCTCGACGCTCGCGGTGACTCGCAGCTCGTCATCGACCAAGTCACGAAGAACTCCCACTGCCGCGACCCGAAGATGGAGGCCTACTGCGATGAGGTTCGGCGCCTGGAAGACAAGTTCTACGGGCTCGAGCTCAACCACATCGCTCGGCGCTACAACGAGACTGCAGACGAGCTGGCTAAAATAGCCTCGGGGCGAACAACGGTTCCCCCGGACGTCTTCTCCCGAGATCTGCATCAACCCTCCGTCAAGATCGACGACGCGCCCGAGCCTGAGGCACCCTCGGCCCAGCCTGAGGTACCCTCGGCACAGTCCGAGGCACCCTCGGCTCGGCCCGAGGCACACTCGGTTCGGCCCGAGGTACCCTCGGCCCCCGAGGGCGAGACGCTACACGTCGAGGGGGAGCAAAGCGGGGTCACGCCTGATCAAAACTGGCAGACCCCGTACCTGCAATATCTCTACCGAGGAGAGCTACCCCTCGACTGAGCCGAAGCTCGGCGGTTGGCGCGGCGCGCCAAGTTGTTCGTCTTGCTGGGAGAAGGGAAGGAGCTCTACCATCGCAGCCCTTCAGGCATCCTCCAGCGATGCATCTCCACCACCGAAGGTCAGGAACTCCTCCAAGAAATACACTCGGGGGCTTGCGGCCACCACGCAACACCTCGAGCCCTTGTCGGAAATGCTTTCCGACAAGGTTTCTACTGGCCAACGGCGGTGGCCGACGCCACTAGAATTGTCCGCGCCTGCGAAGGGTGTCAGTTCTATGCAAGGCAGACCCACCTGCCCGCTCAGGCTCTGCAGACGATACCCATCACATGGCCTTTTGCTGTGTGGGGTCTGGACCTCGTCGGCCCCTTGCAGAAGGCACCCGGGGGCTACACGCACCTGTTGGTCGCCATCGACAAATTCTCCAAGTGGATCGAGGTCTGACCCCTAAACAGCATCAGGTCCGAGCAGGCGGTGGCATTCTTCACCAACATCATCCATCATTTCGGGGTCCTGAACTCCATCATCACCGACAATGGCACCCAGTTCACCGGTAGAAAGTTCCTGGACTTCTGCGAGGATCACCACATCCGGGTGGACTGGGCCGCCGTGGCTCATCCCATGACGAATGGGCAAGTAGAGCGTGCCAACGGCATGATTCTACAAGGACTCAAGCCTCAGATTTACAACGACCTCAACAAGTTCAGCAAGCGATGGATGAAGGAACTCCCCTCGGTGGTCTGGAGCCTGAGGACGACACCGAGCCGAGCCACGGGCTTCACGCCGTTCTTTCTAGTCTATGGGGCCGAGGCCATCTTGCCCACAGACCTAGAATACGGTTCCCCGAGGGCGAGGGCCTATGCCGACCAAAGCAACCAAGCTAGTCGAGAAGACTCGCTGGACCAGCTGGAAGAGGCTCGGGACAAGGCCTTACTACACTCGGCGCGGTACCAGCAGTCCATGCGACGCTACCACGCCCGAGGGGTCCGGTCCCGAGACCTCCAGGTGGGCGACCTGGTGCTTCGGCTGCGACAAGACGCCCGAGGTCGACACAAGCTCACGCCCCCCTGGGAGGGGCCGTTCGTCATCGCCAAAGTTCTAAAACCCGGAAAGTACAAGCTGGCCAACAGTCAAGGCGAGGTCTACAGCAACGCTTGGAACATCCAACAGCTACGTCGCTTCTACCCTTAAGATGTTTTCAAGTTGTTCATATACCTCGCTCTCACGCAAAGTTTAGTCATCAAGGAAGGGTCAGCCTTGCCTCGGCAAAGCCCGACCCTCCCTCGGGGGCTAAAAGGGGGGAACCCCCTCTGCGTCGAAATTTTCCTCGAAAAAAGATCTTTTCTGCCAGAATGTCTTTCGTGCTTTTCGACTACTTCGAAAAGTGGATCCTGAAAACGACGGAGTACACGTAAGCAGCCAAGGCTGACCGAGCCGAGGGACTCCTACGCCTCCGAGATACGGATACCTCACTCATCACCTTCTGCCATAAGTAACTCACGTTCGGATAAGTGATTCCACGGACCGAACAAGTCTTCACGTTCGGAAGCTCTTCTGTCGGAGCGATTCTTCGAGCCTTCTCGACTGCGTCGGTGACAGAACCCCATGGACGGGTAAGAGTGCGCGTAAGCGGCAAGGCCGACCGAGCCGAGGGATTCCTATGCCTCCGGGATACGGATACCTCACTCATCACCTTCCGTGAGAAGCAACCCTCGCTCGCACAAACAGTTCTGTTACCGACAAAAAAGTCCAGATACTCGAAACAAGAGGAAAGGAGACGCGGCTTTACAATACGGCGAGGGT
Organism: Zea luxurians; assembly: GCA_029449295.1. NCBI lineage: Eukaryota > Viridiplantae > Streptophyta > Magnoliopsida > Poales > Poaceae > Zea > Zea luxurians. The sequence goes on from JAOPSE010000002.1 coordinate 168,218,160, forward strand.
GTGTTTCGGCCTCGGCGGCCGCAGAAAACACACGCTACAAGATAATCCGATCCTGCAGGCTCGGATCTTGATGGCTAAAGGGAGCAGCAGCACCCTCGGCGTCGACAACACCTTCGGCGAGGTCCGACCTAGCCTCGGACGGCGACGTGGTCCAAAGGTCTCCGCTCTGAAGGACAACGTCATCACCAAGCCCGGGCCATCGCCACCAGGGTCTTCTCCAAGAATCCGGCCCGAGCAGGCGGCTCGGCCGGTCACCCTGGGGCCTCGGCTAGCTGTCCCCCAAGGACATCAGCCCGGCTCGAGGCCTCAGCAGATCAATTCCGGCGTCGGTCCCGCCAACGGACGACCCGGCCAGGCTCCGGACGACCAGGTTTTCTTTTTTGAGCCAACTCTGCCTCTGTTCGCGCTGACACCGTTACCCCTGGCCTCGGCTCATCGAAGAGCGGCTGAGGGGTTCCTCTAACTAAGCAAGGGAAGCCTCGGACAACAAGGCTGACCGAGCCGAGGGACTCCTACGCCTCCGGGATACGGATACCTCACTCGTCACCTTTACACGGGGCGACTCACGCTTGGTGAAGCGGTTCAGGCAACCAACAGGCGAGTCTTAGTGCTCGAAAATGAGGAAAAAACACGGCTTCGTGCCAAATTTACATACATGTTCAGGCCTCGACAGCCGCTATGAACAAAACACCGGCACTTAAGGTGCCTTCACAAACGAAACTCCGGTTCCACCTCCGCAGGTACGAACAACCCCACGCGACTGGGGGGGCCTGCGGAGCAACAGAAGACCGACGAACGGCTCGCCGTCGCCCGCCCCAGCAGCGGCGACGATGAAGACTTCTGCTCCGGGGGGCCAAACAGCAGCAGCGATGACCTCAGGGCGGATGCTGCTGCCAGGAGGCCCCCGCCCGTGCCCAAACTCGTGAGGCAAGGACGGGCAGAAGGCCGTAGAGTTGGAGGTCGGTCCGCGGGTGGCGCCGGCAAGCTCGTCGGCGGCGGAACCTCTTCCAGCTGCCGTGGCGGAAGGCGGCACCGGGAGCGGCTCCGAAGCCGCTCAGCTCAGAGAGTGGGGCACACTGCAGCTGCCAGCGCCACGGACGACTCCCGCCCTTCCCCCCGATCACTGAGGGAAGGAGCGGGCCACCGCACACGCAGGGGCCGACCCCAACTCGGCACACTCCCCTCCCCAGCCCTGGTGATGAAAATCCTTGAGGCTGAGGGAGGGGCAGAGGCCGTGGCCCGGTTCGCTCTCCCCCGCCATCGAACTGGAGGTCACCATCTTGGGTGACCGCCGGCGGAGGGGTGCAGCCGGGCTGCAGGATGAAAATCCTTGAAGCCGAACGACGGCTGAAAGGTACCAACTCCCGCGGAGTTGCGTTCCTCCAACGACGAAGCGAAAAGACGGCGGATATCCCCCATCCGGGGGCTTGGAAGGTGGAAAGACACGATGCATAAGGGAGCGCGAAGACACGGTCGCCTTCCAAGAGGGTCACCCTCCTTTTAAAGACGACTCTCCCTACTTGCGTCCCCAGCCGTCGTGGGCTGAGTCTTCTCCAACACGCTCCAAGGTCCTCCCCTACGGCGCGGGGGCTGGGTCCCACACGTCATGCAAGCCGGCTCAGAGCAGAAGAAGCCAAACCGCCGTGCGCGGCGCGTGCAACCGCCCAGCGGTTACAAGCGGCTCTCCACTTTTGCCCAGACCAGCGGGCGAAAGGGCGGGTAGCCATGCAGGCGGCATGCAACCACGCCAAGTGGGCGCGCTTCTCCGACTCCCAACACGCCCGGCATGGAGGCCCAGGCCCACGCGTCATGCAACCGGCGCGTCGAATGCTTCATGCATGCAACTGCACCGCCACTTGCGCCACCACCACGCCTCCTCGACTGCGGAACCAATACCGCGACTCGAGGCGACCCAGCGCACGACCCAGCGGCGCCAGCCTGGCACAACGGTCAATGCGGCCAAAAATGGGCCAGCAGTGATGGTGGTGGCAGGCGGGCAGGAGCAGCGGTCACGTCGTCAGCCAAGCTTACGTCCCATCTGGGGGCAGCGAGAGAACCCTCTCTTACGGCGTGAAGACAACGCGCCCGTGTTCCGTTCCTCGAACGGCTCGTGCACGCGCAACGGCTGCCCCGCGAACCACTCGCCCCGTCGCATTAACTCCGCGGTGGGACAGGCGGCGCCTCTGGCAGGAGAAGCGAGCGACGCTTCGCCTTCGCCATGATGACCGCGTCAAAAAAGGTATGCCGCGTCGTTCGATTTCATATCCTTTTCCTTTTTTCCTCTTTCTCTCTCTTGCAACAGGGACCGGGAAAGGGGGCTACCCCGAAAAGGACCCTTCCCCGTGAAGGAACCAGGCTCCGAGCCTCCCTACTGATCAGAGGTTCGAAGGCAGGCCCCTCGGAAGGGTTCAACAGCCGCCTCAGAGCACGTGGGCTCCACACCCACTACTGGTCAGAGGTTCGAAGGCCGGCCCCTCGAAAGGGTTCAACGGCCGCCTCAGGCTACTCGGGCTCCGCGCCCACTACTGATCAGGGGTTCGAAGGCTGGCCCCCGAAGGGTTCACAGCCACCTCAGACACAGAGCGAGGGATGACCATGGGTACGTTCGATACATAACCAAGGCTCGGGCTGCGCTCCCAAGGTACCCTAGGACATTTCCGAGACCAGCGGGAACGATCTTGTAACGGAATCCCATCAGAGGGAGGCATCGAGCCCTCGGACCCCGTCGCTAGGGGACTGGGTCCGGCAGATCACCCGCAGGTACTTTTGGGCGCGCCTCTGGGCCTCTAGCCGACCCCTAACGAATGGGGCATGGACGTCCGCTCGGATCACCCGCCTGCAGCTCACCGGAGACACCATGTTTGGCGCCCACTGAGGGCAACATGGCGCTCTCCCCCCTCCTCCTTGCGGAAAGGCGATGTAGGGGCGTATGTAAAAAAGTCGAGTCTGTCCCTGATCGCCCTCTCGCCCTGTGCAGAGGCTCGGGGGCTGCTCTCGCAAACCCGGCTCCGGCCAAACTGTTGACAGCGTCAACATACCAGCCCAAGAACTTGGGACCCGACCGTACACCCGGGCTACGGCCAGCTCCCATGAGGGAACGACCAGACCAGCCGAAGCATTGTGCGAGGCGTTAAGACCTCGGAGGAGTCAAACCACTCCTCCGAGGCCTCGGGGGCTACACCCGGCGGGTGCGCTCGCGCGCACCCACCGGAACAAAACGCAACCGAGAAAGGCTGGTCCCCTTGCAAAAAAGTGCGACGAAAGCCTCCAAGCGAGTGCTAACACTCCCTTCGAGGCTCGGGGGCTACTATCGGGGACCATAATTAAGGGTACCCTCAAGACTCCTAATTCTCAGCTGGTAACCCCCATCAGCATAAAGCTGCAAAGGCCTGATGGGTGCGATTAAGTCAGGGATCAGTCCATTCGAGGGACTCGATCACGCCACGCCCGAGCCTAGCCTCGGACAAGGGCAGCCGACCCCGGAGGATCTCTGCCTCGCCCGAGGCCCCCCTCCAGCGGCGAACATATTTCCGGCTCGCCCGAGGCCCGGTCTCCGCCAAGAAGCAACCCTGACCAAATCGCCGCACCGACCGACCAAATCGCGGGAGCATTTAATGCAAAGGTGGCCTGATACCTTTATCCTGACGCGCGCCCCTCAGCTGACAGAGCCGAAGTGACCGCCATCACTTCGCCGCTCCACTGACCGGTCTGACAGAAAGACAGCGCCGCCTGTGCCGCTCCGACTGCGGTGCCACTTGGCAGAGTGAGGCTGACAGGCAGTCAGGCCCGGCCGCATGCACCATAGGAAGCTCCGCTCCGCCCGACCCAGGGCTCGGACTCGGGCTAAGCCCCAGAAGACGGCGAACTCCGCTCCGCCCGACCCAGGGCTCGGACTCGGGCTATTCCCCGGAAGACGGCGAACTCCGCTCCGCCTGACCCAGGGCTCGGACTCGGGCTAAGCCCCGGAAGACGGCAAACTCCGCTCCGCCCGACCCAGGGCTCGGACTCAGGCTAAGCCCCGGAAGACGACGAACTCCACTCCGCCCGACCCAGGGCTCGGACTCGGGCTAAGCCCCGGAAGACGGCGAACTCCGCTCCGCCCGACCCAGGGCTCGGACTTGGGCTCAGCCCCAGAAGACGACGAACTCCGCTTCGCCCGACCCCAGGACTCAAATTCCGCCCTGGCCTCTGCCAACGGCCTCCGCCTCGCCCGACCTAGGGGCTCGGACTCGGCCTCGGCCACGGAAGACGGACTCGACCTCGACCTCGGAGGAGCCTCCACATCGCCCGACCTAGGGCGCGGACCGGCCACGTCAACAGGAGGCGCCATCATCACCCTACTCCAAGCTGACTCAGGCTACGGGGAACAAGACCGGCATCCCATCTGGCTCGCTCCGCCAGATAGGCGATGATGGCGCCCCGCACGCTCCCTGACGATGGTGGCTCTCGGCCCCCTTACGGAAGCAAGAGGACATCAGCAAGGACTCGACGGCCCCGACAACTGTCCCTCCGCCAGGCTCCAGCGCTCCTCCGACAGCCACGACATCACACAAACCGGGCACCAAAATCTCTCTGGCCGCCACGATGGCGTGTACTTAGGGCGCTAGCTCTCCTCCGCTAGACACGTAGCACTCTGCTACACCCCCCATTGTACACCTGAATCCTCTCCTTACGCCTATAAAAGGAAGGACCAGGGCCCTCTTAGAGAGGGTTGGCCGCGCGGGGACGAGGACGAAACAGGCGCTCGCGTGAGGCCGCTCGCTCCCTCCCCCGTGTGGACGCTTGTAACCCCCTACTGCAAGCGCACCCGACCTGGGTGCGGGACGAACACGAAGGCCGCGGGATTTCCACCTCTCTCTCGCCCATCTCCGGCCACCTCACTTTCCCCCCTTCGCGCTCGGCCTCGCGCCGACCCATCTGGGCTGGGGCACGCGGCGACACTTCACTCGTCGGCTTAGGGACCCCCCGGTCTCGAAACGCCGACAGCGTCGTAACGAGATCGTGGGTTCGAGTACCGCTAAAATCAGATTTACGGTTATAAAGTTATGATTTATGGAAGATCTTCATGATTAAGTATGTAAAACTATATTCTATGTTGATTATGTAAACTATATGAGTAAGGATATTAAAGAGATAACTAACTCAACTTTTACTCTAATTTATAATCCACTTAAAGATCGTACTTTAGTCAATTTCAGAGGAACCAGATTAAAATACCTCTTTTACCTTGAGCTAGGACAGTTAACCCTATAAGTATATGTATTTAATTATTTTAAGAACATGACAAAACAATGTAATGTCACTAATGCATGAGCAATTTTATTATGAAGCTAACACAATTTGAACAGACCAAAACAGAGTTACAATTATTTAGTTATGAATTTCTAAAGTTATTTAGTAACTAGAATAAAATAACTCAAGTGAATAATTTTAATTCAAGTTTCATGACTAAACAGAGCTACTAGTTGGTAGACAATTTTATTACAAAATTAATGCCACTGGAATGGATCAGTTTGGAGTTAAAATGAATTTAATATGAATTATATAAGTTTCTGGAATTATTTGCGTACTAAAAATCAATTTTTTGAATTTATTTATTTGATTTCACGAGCTCTGGACAGCGCAAAAAATACTAAAAAGTCCGAGGTTAATATTGCAAAAGTTCCGCAGACACAGACTTTCTTCAGGGTGGACTGCGGGTTGAATAAGAAAAACTACAGGGGCTCTTTAGCAAAGTTGCGGAAACAAAGGGGTACGAGTGCAAGAGATCCATTGGATCATGATCTAACAGTTAGAGATAGATTACAAAGCGGTACACGACATCAGCCACAGGATCAATCACAGACACCACAGATTTTATAATGCCCAGATTGATTTCAAGTAAATAGAAAGACAACTCGGGCTGCTCGATCCCGATCAAACGGCCAGGATCGGATCCGGGCGAAATGTTTCCTTGGATCTAATTCGGCGCGTTCATTAGGAGATCAACGGCTAGAGGACGTCTCCTACCTTTATCTCCCTCACCAGACGTATCTACGACGACGCAAATATGGGCGTGGTGGTGCCATGGAGCTGGAGGACGGAAGCGGTTCGGTAAATAGAAAGACAACCCGGGCTGCTCGGGCGTCCGAGGCACCATCACCAGCAATGCTGGCGGACCCTCGCCCTAGCTGGCCCTGGGCGGCACTGCCAAGTCCCTACAGCAACCAATCACCAACAAGTAGCACCATCCTCGCCCCGGTGACTGATTTGCGACACGATGAGCTGCTACACGAGGCGGAGGATATGGCGAACACAGGGGAGGCAACTCACCAACACGCGAGGTCAGGACGGTAGTCGGCCATGGCGAGGGGCGGCCCGCGGCGGTGTCAATCCGACGGTCAGCCATTTCGCGGTCACCGGTGATCGTCCCCCCGTACTGAAGCCACGACCACCCATGCTATGGCGTGGTGAAGACCCCCGACCGTTGCACGAACGTTGGACGACGATGAGTGCATGGATCGGCAATGGCGGTGGTGCCCGTCTGCGCTCTCCCTACGGACGACGAGATGGTGGCTTGGTCCGCGACGCAGAGGCTCCAATGGTGGTGGTACGAGGAGGAAATGATGGCCAACATCTCCACCCATAAATATGCGAGAGGCCCAGATGGGAAGGGGGTGAGGATCGAATCCACCGCCGGAATCGCGATAGAACAAAGTCTGTTGGGGTGTTTCATGATTGTAGGTAGGCGAAGCACCTGGCGCCTAGGCCCATGATGTCAGCATCAAACGTGCACGACTAGGGAAACGAGTAGTGGATGAAGGGGATGACACGTGGGGCCCACATGTAGGTGCGACCATAACCAAAGAAAAGGGGAGGGGAAGGAAGTGGGCCGCGTGGATGTGGGGATAGAATGAGGTGGGCCACGGTGAGGGTGAGTCGGCCCAACAGTAACTCTTGCCCTTTTCTTTTATTTCTTTTTTCTGTTTTCTTTTCTATTTGTTTGCTTTTCAGTATTCAAATTCACATAAAAGCAATCAAACTCTGGATTTTTATGTTCAGATGCTACAATATGAATTCACAGTACTTATTTTATATATTTATATTATTTATTTTATTCCTTTATGTTAGGCCAAGGTACAAAATGTGCTATGCATACATTCATTTCATTTTAGTAAAGAAAATATTACTTTTAAAAAAATGAATATCCAATACCTTAATCTTTATCAAGGAACATTTTTATTAATATGTTTTTAAGGAGTGCAAAATAATTAATATGTAATTCTTACCTCTAGTTATTGTCCTTCTATCTAAACTTATATTCTTACTAATTTGAATACTAATGTGAAAATACAAGAATCTCAACATGAGGTTCATTTCCTTTTCTGTATTTATTTATTTTATTATTATTATTATTATTATTATTATTATTATTATTATTATTATTATTATTATTATTATTATTATTTTCTCTTATACAAAAAATTGGGCTTTACACTATCCAACTAGTCTAAGTCGCATTTGTTTGCCTTTTTTAATTCTCCAACTCAGATTCCAATTCTAGCTCAAACTTAGCTTCAAAGCACCATTTTCAAAGTCTGAACTTCCCAACCTCTCTAAAGTGGCACCGACTCATGGGCTTATCATCTGTTCTATGCACCGAGTTAATATGTTCAACCGCGCCATCCGATCGATTCTAGCATAAGTATGCTAATATGCCACCTGAGATTGCATGGCATGATTACAGTTTTGTGCCATATTGGGTCAGTACATCGTGTCGACCTCTCGGTCCAAGCTTGGTTTGGTCGTACCGTAATTGTACTACATCGTGCCTGATGCATGATTGACACGATTGTGACGTGTCATGTCAAACAACGTAGCAACATTCAGTTTCAAGTTTTAATAATAGATTTCTTATAGTGTTGATAGGAACTAGATGCACTAAAACCAGTCTAACAAACATGTTTAGTACAGGAATCACCATCTCAGCAGAGCCTCACCAATGAAATATGAAAATACAGTTGCACTATCTGAATGGTACCCAACTAAGGACCTTTTTGATCCAGGAGCTAATGCAAAATGATTAAAGTTTAGCTCATCTTTAGAAGTTAAAAGTGACTAAAAAGATAATTTTTGCTATTTAAGTCACTTTTAGCTCTTTCTATTTAGACCTTTATCTTTGACTCCTACATTAACTAAACTTTAGTCATTTTTATTTTAGCTTTTGAGATGCAACAGGTCCTAATAACATATTGGAAGGATTTACGAGATTGAATGAGCTAAAATCTTCCTACTATTTAAAATGAAATAGAAAGTAGATTTTAGCCATTTCAATCCCTAATTATCTTGTATTGGCCAAACGAGCCATCCTTGTCCTGCTAAGAACGTTTCAACATTATTTTACACTGTAGATTATATTATTTATAGAGTGAAATTTAAATAGTGAGATGATGATGCATAAGCTGCTGGAGTGCTGGAGGTAGTATTAGAGATGGCAATGGGTACTCGAAACCTGAATATCCGACGGGTTTTAACCGATATGAAGGTGGGTACGGGATGATTTCTCTACCCGCGGGTATGTTAATGGGTAAAAACCTCTACCCGTTGGGTAGACGGGTACGAGTACGGGTTGGAACTACCCATACCCGTCTACCTATGGGTAAAATATACCCGCATCAATACAACTATAACCATCTAATAGAGCCCATCTTAACTAAAATAAAACTCTTCTCTAGCTATCATTTATCTAGATACTAAGTTATGTAATCATATGATTTGTTATATGTGAAGTTGAAGTTATTTTTATATGTTTATTTAATATTTTGAGTGATTGGTATATTGGAATTTAAGACTTTCCTAGTGGGTACGGGTTACCCGACGGGTAAAAATACCCGCGTGGGTACGAGTATGGGTAAGATTTTATACCCGCGAGTATATATAGGTAACCCGACGGATAAAATTTTTTTTGATAGATACGGATATGGAATGGTACTAGCTGACGGGTATATACCCGTTGTCATCCCTATATACTATAGAGGTAAGAGGTAATATAAAGCGCTAAAAAAGTTCCCGCCTCCAACGCCCGCCATCGTGAACCCAGCTGCGGGATGGAGGATCGGACGGCCAGGGTCTCTCCGGGGAGGAGAACTCACAGCCACCATCTCAGCCAACAGGTCCGGATAGCGTCTCGTCGTCCTCCCGCCTCGCTTCCTCCGTCGCCTTCTCCAACGGGAAATAGCCATTACCGAAGGAGGCCCGTCAGCAGCGTCGGGGCAAAAATTTCACCGCGCGCGATCAAGCGATTGATGCCCCCGTCATGGCGTCCGTGCCGCTGTCCTCGCCGTCGCAGGCCGGCCTCCTTGCCCCCCCGTTCCCGCTCCTGCCACCGCCCTTCGGTGCATGCCTCCGCTACCGCTTGCGGAGGCTGCCTACAGGCCTCTCGTCGAGCGTGAGGAAGGGAGGGCTCCTGCCGCTGCCGCTCCTGGTGCCTCCCCGGGCCGCGGGGGGCAAGGACGGGCGGGCCGTGACCAAGGAGGAGTTGGAAGAGGAGGAAGAGGAGTTCGAGGTGACCAAGGAGGGCGAGGAGGTTAATCAGGAGACAGGAGGAGGCAGTGGAGCCACCAAGGAGGCGGCGGCAAGGGGTTCGGGTCGATTCGCGGCGGACTACGTCTCGCTCGGCGTCAGGGAGCCCGTCTACGAGGTAAGCGACCAGCAGGCTAGCCTGAAATCCGCAAATGGCTTCTTATTGAATTGTTCAAATGGTGTCTCATATTCCATTGTTGAAAGTGAACAGTTTAATCCGAGCATTGCGTACCCGAATCCAAACGAACATACGTGCTTTTAGTTTCCTGTCTACCTGTCGTTCAAATAAGAGTCCTCAGGTTGGCTTCCTGGCATGTTCATGCAGACTGTAGGTTGGCTTTATGATGAATTGACGATATCTGGCCGTTAGATACTTTGTAATTTACAACCTGGCAAAATACATATGTTCATTAACATTAGTCCCGAAATTAACTTTATCCAGGTGATAGAAGTGAGATCAAATGGGAGGATGTCCACCAAGAAAATAAGCAGGCGGCAGCTACTGAAATCTAGTGGTATGCACAAGGAACATGTTTCTCAGCAATGCGCGCATATATCAACTTTGTTTGTACAACTTTTAACTTCTAAATGCCCAAATTATGTAATTGACTATCTATTTTATGATTCCAAGCACATTTAAAATACTTCTGATTCCCATCTTTTGTCATGCTAGGTCTCCGCCTACGAGATACTAGAAGTGTTGACCCATCACTATGGTTAATGAATTCAATGCCTTCCCTGCTGGTAATAGAACACTTCTATACATAGCTGTATTGAGATTTCTTTTTATGCCATACTACATTTTTCAGCTGTATACAGATGATCAATATTATCATGGTGTCTACACTAGATTACTAGAACCTGAAAGCTTTCACTTTTATAGTAGATCATAATCATAGAGGGCACAAATGCTTGCATTTGAGAAAAAGGGTGATCATACAATTTCTGTCATGTTTTCCCAGTTCATGTTGTGTTCAGCAAACTATTTTAGAAACTTTTCATGATATATTGAGTTAAATATTAAGGACAATTACTGTCGTTTTACGTCTAGAATATTTCTGCCTTTTCTTAACTTTTTTTAACCCATGTCCTTCAAGAAAGTTTTAAGACAGGATTTAGTATAGCCATATTAAGTACATGAAATTTTGCGTAATTTGGTGATAACAATAATTTTATTGATGCCTTTTAGTTGGGATGCCGTTCTTTCCTGATTTTGTATTTTGATGTACTTTCCATTGTCTCCTTGCACCTTCAGTCACATGGCTCCTAAAGACCATTCTTTCTATTGCAAGTGAAAACCATATTTCATCATTTACTGTCTGTAGGTACGCGAGCAAGCTATTTTACTCAATCTTGGTTCGTTGCGAGCAATTGCTATGTATGCGCGTGTTCTTATATTCAACTATAACAGGTTAATGTTCATCTTATATTAATAAGTTATTTCCTTTTCATGATCTTACAAAATGTTTTATGAACTTATCAATTATCTTTTTAACTTGTGTAGCCCAGGAGGGAAGGCCTTTCTAGGGTTATTACTGTCTAGGTTAAACCCAAGAAACATCAATGGTGGGCCCGCAATGCCTTTTCAGCTTGAGGTAACGAATATATCCAGTAATCCATATTCATGGTATGGGAGCAGCTGTGAACTTGTGAACTGATATTCTGCCACGTAAAATGCATTTTCTTCTCTGTTTTCCATCAAAAATTTTCTGCGAAAGTTACATAGAATTCCAGAATTGTTAATGACAGTACATGTTTCTGTTTACATCTGCATTATAATTTCAACATATATGCCGAGTAAACACCAATGAGTGCTTCTTATGAAAATTAAATTTGCATCAACACCCAAATTAATTATTGAAGAAAGATTTCCCTATGATCCCTAATCTGATTTGTGGATATTGAGAAACTTTTTTCTCGAACACGCAGGAGAACTGTGCATCATTATATTAAGAGGATAAGAACGGTCTAAGATAGACCAAAATACAAACTGCCCTAAAGGGCGTACCCAGTGCCGTAAGCTTCCCGCACTGTGCGGGGTCTGGGGAAGGGTATCTTTAAGCGTCAAGCCTTACCCGCATAATATGCAGAGGCTGGGGCTCGAACCCGGGACCTTCCGGTTACAGACGGTAGGCTCTACCGCTGCACTAGGCCCGCCCTTCAAAATACAAACTGCCCTAGAAGGCAGTAAAAGAGAGGAGGGGACAGAAAAAAAGAAAATAAAAGAATAAAAGAAACTAAAAACTAAAAAACTAAATAGAAGAGGAAAAGAGGAGGGGGCAGCAACCCCACACCATCTAAATTAAGGCCACAGCTGTCTAATATCCTTTGCTCCTGCCATTCCCCAAAGCTTAACATCACTAAATGTATACTATTCTGGTTGATCCTATTTAATCATATACTATTTTTGTTTAAACATTCATACCACAGTGTGGTATTTTATTGCATGTCCGCTGCATTTAAGACTATGTTATGTGCTTGCATTTTCATGTAAATTTGAAGTGTCGGTGTGCTGCATATTGGAAATATGAACTGATCTTTTATCATGATTTCCATGTGTTCAGGTTGTTGAAGCTGCACTTCTTTCTAGAATACAAAGATTGGAGCAGAGACTAATGAAAATTGAGCCTCATGTGAGTACCATTATACCAAAGAAGTCTATGCGTCCTTAAACTTTTTGTATTACATATAACACTTGCTCTTCTTGTAGAAAACTGTACACGATGATGTTTTTACTGCATACTCCATTTAAGTATTATCACTTACATGCTTCTCAATCATTGGCTTCAGACCTTTAAGCTGTTACTCCTATCCCCTATTTCATCGGGATTTTAATTTAGGCAACTTTAATAACAGTGTACACAGTGGAATCCGAACAGCATTGTTTCTGGTTATTTCCATCTCTTTCAGATACATCAACCAGTACAAATCTGAGCTGCAAATTCACGATCTATTCCTTTCCTATGACACATTTCCCATCTGAACTAATCCGAGCTCCTGATCTTCAGATACATCAAACAGTACAAAGAATAAGAGATTGTATACTCCCAGTTTTGGCTACTAAGGGCGTGTTTGGTTCCGCTGTCTGCAGTGAGAAAAACTGTTTTCTATTGTATGTTGTAAAAAACTGTTGTGAATTGTCTGCTTTGAAAACGTTGAAAGTCGTTTGGTTCAAACTGCTCTGAAACTAGTTATTTCATATGATCTACTGTAAGACTGTTTATATGCAAATTGACCATGGCGCAAAGTTTTTCGTGATGATTAGCATAATTTTAACCATTATAATGTTCCATGCATATAGATAACTACGAAATATATTTAAAATAACTAAATAACTAAACAACGTTTTTCCTGGAGAGGGGTCACACCTGGGGAAGCTGACAAGGCTGTTGTGGAGGACGATGTCTTAGAGGTCCTGATCTAGCGCTGGGATGGCTGGCGGCCAGTGGTCAGAGGGCCGACGACTGAACCCTAGCTTTTCTCTGGGTTCTGTTTGGTCCTGCTCGATGTGTGGAGAGAACGATTGAAGAGATGTAAACGAGAGGAAAGAGAAATAACGGTTCAGTACCCCTTAATCGATGGCAGGTGGGCAATTTCTTTGAACTTAGTTCGCTGCCACCGCTGGGAAAGGAAAAGGGGGTCTGCCTGCTTCGTGAGTTGAACTACGGAAAAAAACAACTGTGGTGGGAAAAGCATGAGCTGGGTGGGAGCCCTTTGGTTCAACTTTCTACTTTTTTGAAATGGAAAGCAAGTCCTAAAAGCAGAACCAAGTACACCCTAAGATTACGGATGAAAACGGATTTCTACATTGATTCATTCGAATTTGTATTTGTGGACATCCCGATCGTTTCATTTCCCCCCCTCTTGTTGTACCTTTTATTCCTTTCTTAATGAAATGAAGTTCTAGAAAAAAATAGTATCATCTAAAATGGGACATTATATGTGGATAAAAACGGGATATCCTAACTTAAAATGGAAAAAGCGAAAACGGTCGGAGAAACACTCATTGTTTCCGTCCCATTTCACATTTGTCAAAAACGGAGAAAATGAAAACGGTCGGGATGTCCACAAATATGAATTCAAACGAATAATGTAGAAATCGGAACGGAACATAACGGGATATATCCTGACCGTTTTCACCCCTACCTAAGTGACTAACTTTACAATAGACCTCATATAAGACATGTTGTGCCAAGTGTCATTGCAGCACTTTCAGAAAGTTAATCCATTAATTGTTGTCAGCTTTTGACTCTACTCCTTTGAGATACAGTAGGGAAGTGCCCTACCAAGTTGATACTGCATTTTCAATGTGCTGATCTAGGTATGGTGCGACTTAGTAGTTCACTACTGCAGTTAGTAGTATTTTGCTTTCATTTCATTGTGGAATGAAGTTTATGAGCTGCTTGGTGGTTTAAACGCCACCATAGGTCTTTGCATTTATGTTGAATTATATATTGCTCGAGCACTTAAAACTTTGATAACTAATATTGCTTTCCACTTGCATCTCAGGTGGCTACATTGCTAGAAGTTCTACCAAATCGCTTGACAGCTGATGTGTTGGAGCAGCTTCGTCTAAGTAAACAAGCATTGGTATAAAACTGCACTCTGGAATCAATTTCAGGCCACTTCTCAAACTTTATTTTGATTTTATGTATGTATTCATGTGTCAAGGTTGAGCTGGGATCACGAGCAGGTGACCTCAAGCAGATGCTTATTGATCTCCTAGATGATCCTCATGAAATCAGACGAATATGCATAATGGGGAGAAATTGCACACTTGATAGATTGAGTGATATTGTGGAGTGCACTGTTCCTTTGGAGAAGCAGATTGCTGAAGGTACAACTACAATTTATCATTGTAACTTTGCATATTTCTGGAGATTATGACTTGTATCTATCTTGGTAAAAAGCTTGCATCTTTACTTCGTTAGCTGGATACTTAATATGCCAACCAATGGCATGTTATTAGACTAGTTTTCTAGTAAAACCCGTGACATATGCAAAAAAAGACTGCAGTTAGCAAGGATTTGAACAGCTTAATCTATGTAACTCTGTGCTATTTATTTATCTGGAAGGAATCTTTTTTTCTCGAACTCGCAAGAGGATTGCGTGTTATATTAGTAAGAGAAGAAAAGGTACAGAAACAAGGGGGTAACCCCAGCAACCCCCCTAGGAACTAAACAACTACAGCATGAGCCATAACAGACAACCCAAGGAGCCCTCTGGCTCCTGCAGCACCCCATTCATAGCACTCCATGGAGATAAGCTGCAATATACTACCAAGATCAGGGTGACACCCATCAAATACACACTGATTCCTAAACTTCCACAGCTGCCAGGCAATGAGGATGATGATAGTATTCATCCTTTTTTTTTCTTTTCCTTGGGGATCACCTTAATTATTCTGCCCCATCAGGATACAAAACAACTGTCTGTGGCTTGGGGTGCTGCTAAGACTGCGAAGCCAAACTGTCGGAATAAAGTGACCGATACCTGCCTGGCAAACACACAAGATAACAACAGGAGATGGATTATTTCAGCTTCCTGATCACACAAGGGACAGACTGAAGGGTGAGCAAGTCCCCTTTTAGCAAGTCTGTCAGCTGTCCAACACCTATTATTGATCACTTCCATAATGTTTTATAATAGCGGATATCTATTTATGTTAGATATGTGTTTATAGCAGGATTTTATGTCAAAGAACAAGTACCACATAATGTTTTATAAAAAATGGTTTCAGTGAAAATAAAGAAGACAATTAGAATAAAAAATTGGATTGAATTATACTTTTATTCATTTAGGAGATTGACCAGATTGTGTTTCTTTGGGTCTTTGTTTGTTTGATAGATGTGATTTTTTCTCACTGCATTGAAGTTTGCTTTTATGATTTGTGATGTACTCTTTTTTTGTAATCAAATCGTTGCTTTTGACTTGATTTATGAAAAACCTTTTTTGGCTTTAACAGAGGAAGAGGAAGAAATTGAAATGTTATTGGAAAATTATCTTCAACGGTATTCCTCTCATTTCCAGTAAACACTATGTTTTTTGTTTCCTTAATCTTTTTTCTTGCTGACAGCTATTATCATTTTATTGTGCATTGTTTCAGATGTGAATCATGCCATGGTCAAGCAGAGAGACTTCTGAATTCTGCAAGAGAGATGGAAGACTCGATTTCTGTGAACTTAAGGTATGTCCATTGTCACCACTGAGCTCAAGAGATGGTGTGTGTTTTCTCTTTCTCTAATGCTTCTCTTAACTAAGCTCTAGTTGACGATGTATACATTTGCGGGAACTATTGGCTCCCCTATAAATTCGAATATTAAAATGAATACACCAATAAGAGTTCAGTAGATGGAACAACTTCGAATATAAAAATAAACTAGTATCTGCCACATGACCAATATAATAATAGTATATTTATTACTTCTGCCAGGGTAAACAAAATGATATTGTTTTCCTCGTTCCTAGTTGTTTCTTTTTCTGAATTTGAAGCTGACCAAGTTTGTAAATAGATTATAGAAACATGCTCGTCAACCTGAATTACTATGAATACATAAGACAAAGAAGTCATCCAAAAAAAGGCCACTTATTGTCTACATGCCTCAAAAGTGAAGACAGGAAATACTGCATGTTACTTGGCTTGCCGGCGCCTCTCAGCTCTTTCTGCTGGCTCATGTTCCATGTTTGTTTTCTGAATCCTGCATCCTACAATCAAGAATTATAAAATACTGTTAATTCTGTCATGAGAAATGGATGTGTCAAACTTGCTCTAAATTTGAACATATGGTGGGTTATATTTTGCTTACCATCGCTTTGGAACTCTTGCAGTTCTCGACGACTTGAAGTAAGTAGAGTGGAGCTGCTGCTTCAAGTGGGAACATTTTGCGTTGCAATAGGAGCATTAATTGCAGGTATATGAATCCTTTTTTGATAATTTTGTAAATTTTATGTTTTGTATCAAGTTCTTCTTTATATACTAACGCCGGGTACTTTGTCTGTAGGAATATTTGGCATGAATCTTAAATCATATCTGGAAACAAATGCGGTATAGCTTTGCACTCCTGACCTTTTTTCTGCTTCTGTGCCATGTATCGGGCACTATCCATAGTCAATATAGAATGCATGTCCCATGGTTGACAATAAGTTTGTTTTGGAGCAGTGGGCATTTTGGGTGACGACTGGTGGAATAGTAGTTGGAGCAGTAGCTGGATTTTTCGTCGTATACTCGTATCTAAGGGCTAGGAAGATATTGTGAACCCTGTAACATCTGTATGTTAGGATATTTTTTGGAGCTGTAAATAATGTCATTAGCACATCCAGCGGTGGATATGCGTGTTCCAAACTATTGCATGGTTTGTGTACTCTGTACTCTTGCGAGAATGTTGCCACTGCCACCCTATGTACTTGTAGTGGCCCGTTGAGACGAACACTTCCGGTGCCTGTGGACGTCCGGAAATAGGTTAGAATTCAGAAACAAATATTTGGTTTCCATCCTAGACGATTTCTCGTAGCTGCATTTTACTATCATGTATTGAAAATTCGTGTCAACATCTGTCTTAATCTTCTAAATTTTGGTAATGCACTAATGCTTGGGGACCTCGGTGCTATCTTGAGCTTGAACTTGAAGGTACATTTTACTCAAACTCCAATGAAGCCAGTCACCAAGTATGTTGAGTTTGTGATCCAAATTCTGAAGAAGGCGGCCAAGTTGGCGAGCGAAGCGGAGGCCCGTCGCCGGGAGGCTTGGGCCGGAGCGGAGCCCCCCGCGGTACGGATCGTTTTAGGGTTTCACCTCTATAAATATCTTTGTAAGCCGCAGGAGATATCCATCTCAATTGTAAATCTCCTGCGATCTGTAACCACCCGAAAATAGTGAGAAGTTGCCTGCCGGCGCCCGTGGTTTTTTCCCCTTCACTTTGGAGGGGTTTTCCACGTTAAATCCGTGTCTTCTCTGTGATTGATCCTATTTGTGTCGCATTCATTTATAACAAAGTCCTCGATCTGCTGCAATCACATGAAGATAACCACGCGGCAACGCACCTAGCTAGGCTGAATTTAACCAACCCAAAGCATGCTTGGGGACAGGGCGCATGATCAGAATCAGACATTCAAACGCCTCGTGCCTTCGCCTAGCTTGATTCTGGCTGTAAATTGGAAGAATAAGCTTGATTTAATTCTATCTTTTTCAGCATAATCTTTATTTTTTAAACTAGTTGTTCTCTTAAAATCATTTATGGATTTGAAACTGATGTTACAAAAAAAAACAGTTTGATTTTCATATTGTAATACTATAATTGAGTCAAAAAAGAAGTTAACCACGTTCATCTTCTGGCGGCCTGTTGCCAGAATACTCCATCTCACCGGAATTAGATTGTGACTCGCCTGCTTCTCTGCCTCTAGTGGATCATCACATCAGAACATGACCATATTTATGACCCACGGCGACTGCTAGCTAAACTCAGATGCAACTGCTGTTCATTTGAGAGGTTTTCCCTTTATTTTCTTTATTGGAAAATATAAGAAATGAATTTAAAAAAAAAGAAAAAAAAAGAAAATGGCCAGCCAGCTGAGCCGCTACCAGGCCGCTTGGCCGAGCAGCCCAGCAAGGCCAGCCGGCAAGTGAGAAGCTAGCGTAGGGCACGGAGAGGTGCGTACCAGAGAGCGAGCGAACGAGCAGGGGATCGTGGGTGCTGGCGGCGTGCAGGGGCCGGTTGTTCAGCTCTCGCCGATTTCTACGCCCTCTCTTTGCAACCGCTTCTCTCTCGGCTCTTGAAATATGGAGACTTTCTCCCTGCTCAAACACTCGCCAAAATCCCAGCTCTCTGTTCCTATTCCTCCTCTCGGTTCCAGTCACGATTTGGATCGATTCCTTCGACTCTTGGTGTTCTGGTGTTAATCCTACTAGTGGAAGAAGGTGGAGGTGGCACTGCTTGTGCGCAGCGAGGTTCTCCTGCGCTCCGTTGTCTCACCAGTGCACCTGTGTGGTGCTCTGTCTGTTCTGATTATTGTCCACCGTGGCCTGGTGCCTGGGCTCCCTGCTGCGCGGTGTTCGTCTTCTCGGGCTGGTGCCGTGGACATCTCCCTCGGCTCCGGCAGCGGCTCTAGTATCTCTGTCAACCTCTGAAAGTGCATTCATCCCTTTTGTGAGTTTTGGTGATTTGGATAACAACACATTTGAAGGTCTAACGAGTTTGCTAAGTGTTGAACAGGAAATTCAGTATGATGAACATACTTGAATAGTGTATAATGATCAGTGAACGAAGGTTCAACACGAGGTTAAATAACCAGTGAGACAATGAAAATGGATATAATATGGTCTCTATATTGGTTTGAATATATGGACAAGTCCTGAGAAATCACTATGCATAAATATGATCATAATAGAGGTTGAAGTGATTAAGAGGATTGGTCAAGTCAAAGTGGATAAGATATGAGGAATCGTGAATTGGCTTGACCATATTACTATCAGTCCATATATGCTTCTATGAGAATCAAACTAAAGCTTGATTAATCTTAACAGTTATATCTAGAAGACATTCAAGCAAGGTTCACAATATTGAAGAAATGATTCTCTCAATGGATGCTCAATAGGATGTGACTCAAGAATGGCTTGATAGGGTGAAGATAGCAAGGAAAGGGCTTCGAGGAACTAAGCGAAGGTGAAGGCCAAGCGACGGCTTGTAGACCGAGGTACCATGGCTAAGGTGAAGAAGAGAGTACTTGCACTAAGTCGATGAACTAATCAGCTATGAAGAGTTACAACATGTTGATGCATCAGTAAGGTGACTTGAAGCCATGATTTGAACTCATATAAGGTGATATGGTACAAGTCACAGGGTTTGATTTGAGTTTGCTTCAAAAGGTGAGACAAAGATGTTTGTGATCCTTATGAAGCAATGCCATGGAGAAATCACACATGAGACACCAGTGACTCAAGGAGTTTTCTTAATTAATTTTATTTAACTTGAGTATAGGAATCGTCGTACTATAAAGGGGGATCCAAAAAGAAGGTTGGTGTTTGCCAAAGCTCAAACCTCTCTATTCAAAAGCTATTTTTGAAAAGCAAAAATCTCTTTAACGTTCTATGGTTGACCGTGGTTAGGGTTGAGAAACCTAGAGTGTTCTTGCTGAAAAACAGCTGAACTTGTTCAGCTGCAGCTGAGCTGGACTTCAGCTGAGCTGAGCTCCTTCAGCTGCAGCTGAGCTTTTCAGCTGAGCTGGACTTCAGCTGAGCTGAGCTTCTTCAGCTACAGCTGAGCTTTTCAGCTGGGCTGAACTTCAGCTGAGCTGAGCTTTTCAGCTGGGCTGAACTTCAGCTGAACTCAACTTCAGCTGTGAACCTCTTTGACCATACACCAGCTGAACTTGCCTCCGGGCAGTTGAGCTGGGGTTTTCTCTCCTAAACTCACTGGTCAAGACCAGTTGAACTGGTCCTGAGGGGCAGTTCAGCTGGTCTCTGACCCCTCTGACCTCTGTTCTGCAGTCTGCCAGTCAGACTGGCAAACAGGTCGCCAGAGCTGTCAGGGGCGGTTCAACCGGTCTTGGTCAACTTTACCAGTCTGCAGGTCAGTCTGCGCGTCAGTCTGCCAGTCAGACTGGCAGACAGGCTGCCAGGCCTGCCAGGGGAGGTTCAACCGCCCTGGGGGGAGGCTCAACCGCCCTCAGGCAGAAAAATCTGCCCAACGGCTAGTTTTGAGCTCCACCTATATATACTACCTCCTACCTCTCTCCCCATAGCTAAGAGCACGATTTGAACTCCATTTCTAACCCAAGAAACACCTCCCTCTCTCTCTCTCACACATCTCTTGCCTCTCCCATTTCAAATCTTTGGAGAGAAATCTTTGAGTGAGCTTGAGAGCTGCGGTTTTGTGCTTCATCTCTAAATCTCTCTTGCTCTTCTTCTTCATTCGAGCTTTGGTACTACATCGAGTTCTTTGTGGATTCATTACTCTTGGAGCTTCTAGCTCCTAGACGACTAGGTGTCGCTTGTGAGTCTCCAAATCTTGTGGAAGACCACAAGAAAGTTTGTATTACCCGCTCGTTTGAGCAAAGATTAGTGTGTGAGCTTGACCTTTGTGGTCGGCAAAGGGAGGATTAGGGTTGAAAGAGACCCGGCTCTTTGTGGGCGCCTCAACGAGGAAGTAGGGCACCTTGGTGGTGTGACCGAACCTCGGGATAAATCTTGTGTCTCTTGTGTTCTTGCTCATTGTGTTTGTTTGTGTTCTTCGTTCTCTCACCCTTCCATGAAAGATTTGTTCATATCTTTTTGGTGTGTGGATTTTGAGAAGTGCCCTTCTCAGATCTACTACTTTGAACCCTGTGGATCATTTAGAACATCTCATTTCCAAAGTTAACTGAGTGAATTTCGAGATCAATTCAGTTTTACCCGGTTTGCTTCTAGTTTTTGTTGAAAAAGTTTTAACTTGCCTATTCACCCCCCCTCTAGGCAACTTTCAATTGGTATCAAAGCCTAATCCTCGTTCTAACGCTTAACCGCGTGAGGAAAGATCATGTCGGGGGGACTAAGAAACGAAAGTGCTTCTAAGCTTGAAAAAGTTGAGGTTGCCTCGACTTTATCTTTTGTTGCAGATGTTGATCCTAGGGCAATTGACCTTGCCATGAGAATCGCCGAAAGGATGTTCCTCAAAATGAAGGAAGATGAGGCGAAGAACATTATTGAAGAAGAAGAAAATGATCGATGGAGACCAAACGACGAATCCACCTCTTCACAAGGTTCGTCTTTCAAATCCACTTCTCATATGTGCTTTGTTGCTAATGAGAGTGACAGTGAAAGCGAAAGTGAGGATGAGGAGGAGCATGAAAGTGATAGTGAAGATGAGGATGATCTTCAAAAATTCTTCGCTCAACTAAGTAAGAAGAACCGGATGAGCTTGCTCAAACTCATGAAAAGAGCGGAAGAACAAAAGGAAATGCTTCATAAGCAAGAAGATATCCTCATCGAAAAAATCAAAGACTTGGAGAAGTTGACCAAAGAGCATGAGAAGCTAAAGTGCTCTCATGATGATTTGGTCCAAAGGTATGAAGACATTTCAATTGAGCAAATTAAAGCTATTAATCATTCATCATATATTGCTCAATTAGAAAATAAAAATGCTATGCTCAAGAACACGGTAGAAAAGCTAAACATTGAAAATCTAGCTTTGCAAGAAAAACATGATATGCTTGTATGCTCTCATAATAAATTTATGGATTCACATATCATGTTAGAAATGGCTCATGAGGTTGTGTTAACTAATTTTAAATCATACAAACCTCACACATGCACATGTACTCAAGTAGAAACTATATTATCATGTGCTAACAAATGTTGCTCTCAAGAAAGCCAATCTTCCATTGAGCTAGAAATTTCAGAAATTAGCGATATTTCTATCACACAAGAAAATAAAGAGCTCAAGGAAGAAGTTGGAAGGTTAAGAAGGAGCTTAACTCTTTTGAAGGGAAAGTGTCATGCTCAACCTTCTCAAGATAACCGTGATAATATGGTGAAAAAGCTTGAGAAGGGGACAACCGTAGCATGCACAAAACCCCTTCAAAAGAATACCAAGCTTTCCAAAAAGGGCATGAGCAAAATTCATGGTAAGAAAATTAATGCTCATACTATTTGCTCTAACAATGTACCTATGTGCTTCAACAAAGAAAGATCAAAGAGAAGCAATAGAAGGTGCTATGGATGCAAGGAGAAGGGTCATGAAATTGATTCATGCCCCCACATGAAGAATCAAGACCTTGCACGATCAAGAAAGATGACCATAAAAAGGGATGAAAGCAAAAGGCAAATGCATTGCAAGGACAAGCATCACATTTGCTACACTTGCCGAAGAAAGGGACACCTATGCAAGGATTGTCCCATGAGTAAGTATCCTAAGCCTAACTTGTCAATACATTCAAATATGCTTAGGAGACCCAAATTTGACTCTTGTGCTAGAAAGGTGATGAGTTCACCACATTCTAGGACCAAGGCTATTTGGGTGCCTAAGTCCTTATTGGCTAACCTTGATGGACCTATCATGAGATGGGTACCAAAATGTACTTAATAAGTTTTGCAGGTACCCAGAGATGATATGAAGCTTTGGGGTGCTTGAGCGGTTTAACTCAATTCTTATCTCAAGCTATCAATCTTATATTGTCTATCCTTTAAGATTGACCCAAAGATGAATTGAGTTGTTATATCACTAACTTCATATTCATCTCTAGCAAGAACTTGTGTTGTAGGGAATAAGGATTAACCTTTGTGGGAATCAAGCAAAAGGCCTACAACCAAGTGATATCCAAAGGATGGTAACAATTAATTCTTAAGTGCATATTGCTTTTAATTGGTATATTCCTTTGTGTCTTTTGTAGCCACATAGGAAAAATGAAGCACTTAAGAATGAACTTAAAAGATTTTACCTTGCTTTGGAAAGGATCTAATCATATGGTAGATTGCATATTTGTTATTGTTATATGTGGCAATCTACATACTTTAATTGATGATAATTAATTCGTGGCATATTTCAAATGAATTATCGTATTATTGCCATGACCTAGACATAAAGAGGATTATCCCATGTTCTTAAATGAATAGAGTGCTAAGTAAGAAATTCAAATTCTTAAAGCACTTACCAAAAGGGGAATTCTCTATATGACTAGAGTTGTGAGACTAATATTTCTATCTAAGTGTTTATGTAGTCTCACAACATGAGAATTTGTTTCTCAAATGGAGTGTGCCATTCAACATTCAAAGAAGATCGAACCAATACTATGTGATGTATTCATTCTTATTTAAGTTGGTTTTGAGTCTTCTACATTAATCACTCACCATGTTATGAATTAAACTTGCCCTATAAACTTAATTAAACAATCATGCTACTTTTATCTTGTTTCAATTGATGTTATGCATGATGCCTGTAAGGGTAATTTAGTTCATATCATGAGGTTTCCTTAATTTAGTAACCTTCTTGTCATTCATATACTAGAGGTTTCTAAATAGGAAACTATTGTTTGTGTTTCTAATGCAATCTCTTTTAAGCCATTTCATGGAAATTCATAAGTAGAGATTGTGCTCTTTCATTTGGTAAAATCACAAGCATTAAAGGTTAATCTTCAAACAAAGAAAGATTAGGAATGCTCAAGGCAAAGGTATGGAACTAGTTGTTTCATTTGGTATGTGACCAATAATAGTTCCTTTCAAGTGGCATTCTTTCAATTGGTAATAATCTATTTTATGGAAAGGAATGTCAATATGAAGGTTAAATTCCTTTTGGCTTAAATTTGTAAATGAGTGCATATTGTGAATTCACTGCTCCATGTGCATTAACTTAAAAGGAATTTAATTTATGCCTTTACGCCTCATAAATGATGATTTGTTTACCATTCATATATAGATATCATCATTCATTAAATACTTCCTTGTACTACTAATACCTCTTTTCAAAGTGTTTTATCGACTAGTTTTAAAAGGAAAAGAGATAACAAAGAAGGAAGTCTCCACAAATGATGAAAAGAAGAATACTAAGGTGACACCACCACCGATAGTAAGATCTTTCAAATTGGTACAACAAATGGTACGCTCTACTTGGTGGTAACTATTCTTAAGGATAAGTCAATTCATTGCAAATTTTTTATGCCTTGACCATGATATGTAATGTACTCCTCATGAGACTCTTAACTGAATTGAAAGTGCATGTGGCAAGTCATTCAAATACTTGATGCACATATCTAGTGGGAGAACATTATATATCTTGTGTTGTAGAGAATAAATTTCCCTTGAGTAAGCTAAACTAAGACAATCCAAAATGGTAAATTTGTATCTCATTCATATGGATTGTAATCTTTGTCTTCCAAATAGCTACTCTTGATGCAATTTATAATTCTCTTATCGTTAAATCTAAAAGTGCATAAGAATCCATTTTGTTGATATTCATCACATACATATGCACTAACATGGATATGATTTTTAAACTATAAAAGGTACAATTAGTGATCCATACTCTCTAAATTTTGGAAACCCATATTTTGATATCTTAGAAATCTACTTCAATCAGTATCCATACGCTTCACATTGAATTGGATCACTAAGTTGTAAATTCCATGCATAACTTGTCTTCATGATATGAATGCTTGTGTGACTAACCTTGATAAGCTAGGTGCAACCAAGAACAAGCTAGGTTCATCATCAAGAAGGCAACACAACGATGTATCAAGAAAAGGAGAAAAGGCTCCTTTTCTTAACTCTAGTTTTTATCTATGTGATCAAATATTGACTTGAAACCATGTAAGATGGTTGTCAAGTATATGTGGGTGCCTACACAAAGAGAAAGGTCACAATAAGGATTGTGTGGGTACTCAAGGCTCTTCCTACTAATCTCAAAGGACCCAATTCAAATTGGGTACCAAGATATGAAGCTTAAACTTGTTTTGCAGGATCACACCTTCAATGGATTAAGTTGGGTGCTCGATATTGAATGTATAAATCATATTTGGAGATAGTAGCAAGGGTGGTAACAACTGAATCTCAAGTGCATATTATTTTCAAATCTTATCTTTTTGTGACTTGTGTAGCCACTAAGGAAAAAGAAGCACTTGAGGATATACATCAGTTGTTGATTATGAAATAAAGGTCTAATTGGAAGATGAATGAATATTATCATATGGTGAACAATCCAAAATTATGTGACGTATTCTCTATCTAGTTAATTTGGATTTGATTCTTCTATATTAGACACTCACCATAATATGGATTAAGTCATCCCTTTAGACTTCATTGAATAACCATGCATATTATCCATGTCATTCAAAATATATTGTGCATGAGGGTTCAAGGAAATTTAGTCCGTATTATGATGTTTCTCTATTTTAGCAACATGCTTGTCTTCCACATATAAAAGGGTTGCTAAATAAGAAACTAGTGCTTGTGCTACTAATGCCATCTCTTGTGTTGAGTTTATCCATAGAAAATCTATGTTAAGAGATGGTACTTGTTTTAAATTGGATAAATCACAAGCTTTAAGGATATTATTCAACTAAAGTAGGATGAAGTTGATAAGAGGCCAAGGTATGAAAACTTCCTCTTCCTCAGTTGTTTTAGTATTCTATCCTTAGTGGGATGTACCATAGTATAGGTTAATTTCCTTGCAATACAAAATGTCCAATAGTGCATATAATTTTGAGATCAACTATATGTGTGCACTAATTTAAAGGAATTTAGTTTATCCTTTTGGGTTTCAATAATGATGATTCATTTGCCATCCACATATAAGGATCATCATTTGTGAAACCTTCCCATGTGTTTTTAATGCTCTCTTTTCTAAGTGTTTGAACAAGGTCCTTCCAAGTGCTTTCAAGATGGATTCAAAATCTACGGATATAAGAGTCTTGGTTATTTCAATCATTGAGTTTCAATGGGTCTCATATCATGTATGATTGAACCATGCCAAGATGAATGAAGTTCAAGATTGCCTGGTTGGATGAAATCATAAAGAGAAAAGAAATCATAGTGATTCAAGAAGGGAGTTACAGTTTTTGTCAACCAAATAATGAAGATGTAGTGACATATTTATAAGATATACTTCATTATGAGGTTTGAGGTTCATATTAGCATGCTTTACCCTTCAAGATTTCAATTGATATACTTTCAGTTCTTAAATCTTCAATTGGTATAATTTTCATCATCTATGTAAAGCATGTTATGTTAAACCAAGATACAGTGCAAACATCTCCTTTAACCTTGTTTTGTTGATGTGCATAAGTATACTTTGTGTACTCTTGCATGCACAAATTGAGGGAGAGTTTAGCCTATATCTTGTGAGACTAATGATTTCTTTCAAGTTCATGTTGTGTAGTCTCACACCATGGAGAACATCAAATGAGGATGAATGGTTCCATAGAAATGAAAATGAATTTCTCTTGATCGATTGAAGAGGATAAGTTTCTCTTTGAAATGTCAAGCCTATCAAAAGCTAAGATGGAAATTCATGATTATAATGAAGACCATGCGACATAGAACAAAGGTGTGTCACTCCATGAACTATTGTATTATATTTGTGTATCTAGGCTCTTACATGCTAGTGTGTGCATGTATATGCAATATCTTAAGTCACATCATAAGGTTGCACTTGTGGTGACGATTAAAAAATCTCTAGATATTTGATTAATACCTCTTGTGGTGATATCATAAGTTAGTCTTAAGTCATCTTAGTGAGGCATGAGTCAAACATGCTAACTTCTCAAGAATCTTGGCTTAAAATATTGCATATCATGTCTATTAGTATACCTTTTGATTATGAGTAATTCCTTAAATTGGTTCAATTTCACATTTTCATACTTTATTTGTACCAAGGTTCAAATTGTAGAACTTAATCCCCTGACCTCACAAGTCAAAGTGCATAAGCTAAACAAGTATTCATCACTTGTATGCACACATTTAGGGGGAGAATAGTCTATAATTTGAATCTTTGAGACTAACTTCATTTTCAAGTCTATTATGTGTGTAGTCTCAAATTAGAAAGGAATCTTCAAGCAAAGACAATCGCTTCCACTGCAAATTTTGATGGGTATCAAAGATTCTTTGCTCCAATAAATGTATCTTTTATACATTTCATAAGAGAATGAGTTTCTCTTTTATATGCTACTCCAACGTCATCTAAAATTGGTAAATTTGTATCACATCCTTTTGGATTGCAAATGTCTGAAGTAGCATAGCTTATAAATTCTCCTGTCTAGAACTTAATTGATTAAATAGTGCACATGTTTCTTATGTTGCATGATTATGTTCAATTGATACTCCTTTTATGCCAATGGTACATTAAGTTGCAAATAAGTACTCTCAACAGGTATCAATTGAATTCATATATGTGTGCACTAAAACTTGAGGAGAACTTAGTGTAATATGCTATTAGTGATCTACTTATCTATCAAATTGTATCAATTAGTGTTTTTCAATTGATATTTTTCATACATGATCACTAGTTGCATAATCCATACTTGTGCAATTTTCATATTGCCTCTTGTTGTGATAAGAAAATGCTAGGTGACATCTAGACTCCAGGTATCAAGATTTATCTTTCAGTTAGTATGACAATCTTCATTTGATATCTTGGACCTATGTCACAATTATGCCAACAAGAGCTTGCAAATGAATTCTAAATCCAACACAAGTCTGGAAACCCCTTGAAAAGGTAAAAGGCAAAGGTACATCACTTATGACACTTACCCATTACCTTTGTTCCATCTAAGGACCCTCTTCATGATAGTGTGTTAACATCTTGCTTAAATCATAATTTCTACCCTTTATATTCTTTGTATCCTTTTTGGAGATTTATGACAAAGGGGGAGAAATTTTGCTTTAAAGCTTACCTTTAGTCTTATGTAACTAAGTGTAAGAAGACTTTTGAAAAGGGGGAGAAATAATTGACAAAAAGGGGAAGTCATAAGAAAAACATAGGATGAAGAAAGTTGATAAGTGCATTCCATGTCATGAGCATCATGTTTATTTTATGACTCACTGCACCCTATGAATAGTATGATATAAGTTGTCTCCATACTTTGACCTAAATATGTGCTTTTGGCATTTGAGTACAAAAGTGTTATTTTCTGAAATGCACATATTTAGGGGGAGGAAACTATATCATAGGATTTAAAATCTTATTTATCAAATCTTATGTAAGCTTTAAATGTGTTGTCATCAATCACCAAAAAGGGGGAGATTGAAAGTGCATTCATCCCTTTTGTGAGTTTTGGTGATTTGGATAACA
The DNA here is from genome assembly GCA_029449295.1 of Zea luxurians. Classification (NCBI taxonomy): domain Eukaryota; kingdom Viridiplantae; phylum Streptophyta; class Magnoliopsida; order Poales; family Poaceae; genus Zea; species Zea luxurians. The sequence goes on from JAOPSE010000002.1 coordinate 168,246,473, forward strand.
ACACATTTGAAGGTCTAACGAGTTTGCTAAGTGTTGAACAGGAAATTCAGTATGATGAACATACTTGAATAGTGTATAATGATCAGTGAACGAAGGTTCAACACGAGGTTAAATAACCAGTGAGACAATGAAAATGGATATAATATGGTCTCTATATTGGTTTGAATATATGGACAAGTCCTGAGAAATCACTATGCATAAATATGATCATAATAGAGGTTGAAGTGATTAAGAGGATTGGTCAAGTCAAAGTGGATAAGATATGAGGAATCGTGAATTGGCTTGACCATATTACTATCAGTCCATATATGCTTCTATGAGAATCAAACTAAAGCTTGATTAATCTTAACAGTTATATCTAGAAGACATTCAAGCAAGGTTCACAATATTGAAGAAATGATTCTCTCAATGGATGCTCAATAGGATGTGACTCAAGAATGGCTTGATAGGGTGAAGATAGCAAGGAAAGGGCTTCGAGGAACTAAGCGAAGGTGAAGGCCAAGCGACGGCTTGTAGACCGAGGTACCATGGCTAAGGTGAAGAAGAGAGTACTTGCACTAAGTCGATGAACTAATCAGCTATGAAGAGTTACAACATGTTGATGCATCAGTAAGGTGACTTGAAGCCATGATTTGAACTCATATAAGGTGATATGGTACAAGTCACAGGGTTTGATTTGAGTTTGCTTCAAAAGGTGAGACAAAGATGTTTGTGATCCTTATGAAGCAATGCCATGGAGAAATCACACATGAGACACCAGTGACTCAAGGAGTTTTCTTAATTAATTTTATTTAACTTGAGTATAGGAATCGTCGTACTATAAAGGGGGATCCAAAAAGAAGGTTGGTGTTTGCCAAAGCTCAAACCTCTCTATTCAAAAGCTATTTTTGAAAAGCAAAAATCTCTTTAACGTTCTATGGTTGACCGTGGTTAGGGTTGAGAAACCTAGAGTGTTCTTGCTGAAAAACAGCTGAACTTGTTCAGCTGCAGCTGAGCTTTTCAGCTGAGCTGGACTTCAGCTGAGCTGAGCTCCTTCAGCTGCAGCTGAGCTTTTCAGCTGAGCTGGACTTCAGCTGAGCTGAGCTTCTTCAGCTACAGCTGAGCTTTTCAGCTGGGCTGAACTTCAGCTGAGCTGAGCTTTTCAGCTGGGCTGAACTTCAGCTGAACTCAACTTCAGCTGTGAACCTCTTTGACCATACACCAGCTGAACTTGCCTCCGGGCAGTTGAGCTGGGGTTTTCTCTCCTAAACTCACTGGTCAAGACCAGTTGAACTGGTCCTGAGGGGCAGTTCAGCTGGTCTCTGACCCCTCTGACCTCTGTTCTGCAGTCTGCCAGTCAGACTGGCAAACAGGTCGCCAGAGCTGTCAGGGGCGGTTCAACCGCCCCCCCTGGGCGGTTCAACCGGTCTTGGTCAACTTTACCAGTCTGCAGGTCAGTCTGCGTGTCAGTCTGCCAGTCAGACTGGCAGACAGGCTGCCAGGCCTGCCAGGGGAGGTTCAACCGCCCTGGGGGGAGGCTCAACCGCCCTCAGGCAGAAAAATCTGCCCAACGGCTAGTTTTGAGCTCCACCTATATATATACTACCTCCTACCTCTCTCCCCATAGCTAAGAGCACGATTTGAACTCCATTTCTAACCCAAGAAACACCTCCCTCTCTCTCTCTCACACATCTCTTGCCTCTCCCATTTCAAATCTTTGGAGAGAAATCTTTGAGTGAGCTTGAGAGCTGCGGTTTTGTGCTTCATCTCTAAATCTCTCTTGCTCTTCTTCTTCATTCGAGCTTTGGTACTACATCGAGTTCTTTGTGGATTCATTACTCTTGGAGCTTCTAGCTCCTAGACGACTAGGTGTCGCTTGTGAGTCTCCAAATCTTGTGGAAGACCACAAGAAAGTTTGTATTACCCGCTCGTTTGAGCAAAGATTAGTGTGTGAGCTTGACCTTTGTGGTCGGCAAAGGGAGGATTAGGGTTGAAAGAGACCCGGCTCTTTGTGGGCGCCTCAACGAGGAAGTAGGGCACCTTGGTGGTGTGACCGAACCTCGGGATAAATCTTGTGTCTCTTGTGTTCTTGCTCATTGTGTTTGTTTGTGTTCTTCGTTCTCTCACCCTTCCGTGAAAGATTTGTTCATATCTTTTTGGTGTGTGGATTTTGAGAAGTGCCCTTCTCAGATCTACTACTTTGAACCCTGTGGATCATTTAGAACATCTCATTTCCAAAGTTAACTGAGTGAATTTCGAGATCAATTCAGTTTTACCCGGTTTGCTTCTAGTTTTTGTTGAAAAAGTTTTAACTTGCCTATTCACCCCCCCTCTAGGCAACTTTCAACCTCTCGCTGTGCAGGCCCGGACGTGGGCGGCGGAATTGGTTTTCTGGGACAGAACCTTGTGTTCGCTGAGCTGGTCTTCCCACGTAGACAATCTACGTGTTGTGAGTTATTCGTTGCCTCACTTTATTTACTGTTTAATTTTGTGCAATCTGCTAGTATTAATTACTTGGGTGTGATTGCACTGTTGTGGGCGGATTTGTGTGCTCGATGATGATAGCGGTGTAGTGAGACAACGTGACAGTCTGAGTTTTAGTGTATTATCATTTTCAGCATTGATATTATTTGTGCCTAATTAAATCTCTCTTTTCTCTTTGTTGAGGTTGTTTACCTGTGTTAAATTCTGTTATTTTATTTAGTACACAGCTCCTTACTATTAGTATTTACATTTGATTATTAGGCTTATTACATCTGATATAAAACCCTAATTTGGTAAGATAGGACTGTCACGTTAGTCGAGGATCTCTGATCACCTTTTAGCGTTGGAGGGCTGAAAATTACAGCAACCCGCTATTTTGAGAGCAAGAATTTAAGATAAACAATTATGTTTATTTGTTTAATCTGCCTTCTTCATCTGCAAGCCATGTTTAATTATAAGATGGACCTGAGATGCTATTTTACATGTTCTAGAATTGCTACTGTTCATTGCTGCAATAATTATATATGGCATTTATCTGAGATATATGCTTGTTTTATTCGGAATTAGAATATTTAATTTATTTAAATCTGAAGAAAGCATGTCACTTATTTCTCTAATTTTACAACACTCCAGAAAACCAATTCGTATAATGGCCTCCAGTTCTGATGTCATTAAGCCTGAAGCGTTCGACGGCGCAAGCTTTAAACGCTGGCAGATTAAGACTCGCATGTGGCTCACTGACCTAAAATTATTTTGGGTAGTGACGTCGGTTGTTCTCCAGGCTGCATCAGATGATTCTAATGATGCAGCGAAGGCCGCCGCACTAGCGGAGAAAGCCAAGTGGGACGAAGCCAATGAGGCATGCTTGTCTCGTCTCCTGAACATCTTGTCGAACCATTTATTTGACGTGTACTCTAGTTTTACCTCCGCTAAGGGTCTATGGACTGAACTTGAGAACGAGTTCTCTGAAGTTGACAATGGCAATGAGTCATTCACAACGGAAAACTACCTCAACTATAAAATGGTTGAGGGAAGGTCTGTTATGGAGCAGCTACAGGAGATTCAACTCCTTGTTAGGGACTTGGTCCAATATGATTGCGTCCTACCAGACAGTTTTCAGGTGAATGCAATACTGGCAAAGCTCCCGCCTTCTTGGCGAGACTTTGTGACTTCATGCTGCCACATGAAGAAGCAAATGACTCTCACTGAGTTGTCAGCTGCGATAAATGTGGAAGAGCGTGCAAGGTCCAGTAACAAGCCATCCCAGCAACTCCAGGCTCACGTTGTTGAGAAGGGTGGAGATAGAAAATTCCAGAAGAAGAAGAAGAACTCTCCACAGAAGAATCTGAACCAACCTAAATCCAAAAAGATGAAGAAGAAAAAGGAGGACTTTATCTGCTACGTTTGTGGAGTCTCCGGGCATACAGCTCGAAGGTGCAAACTTAGGAAGGGAAAAGGTCCTCCACCTCAGCGCAAAGAAGGGAACGTGGTGGTTAACTCCACCCCAGGGTATGCACCTCAGGCATTTATGGCAAGTCCATCGGATGACTGGTGGATGGATTCCGGTGCTACTGTTCATATTTGTGCTGATCGATCCATGTTCTCTTCATTCCAGGGATACAGCAGCGCACCAGTCTTGATGGGAAATGGTGTTCCGGCAGCAGTTCGAGGTACTGGACAGGTCTACCTGAAGTTAACTTCAGGAAAGACGCTCGTGCTGAAGGACGTACTCTATGTGCCCTCGATGAGCCAGAACCTCATTTCAGTGTCTTGCTATGTCGACAGGGTCTCAAATTAGTGTTTGAGTCTAATAAAGTGGTCCTATCTAAGTTTGGTACTTTTGTTGGAAAGTCATATGAGTCAGGCGGTTTGTTCCGTCTTTCTGTTTTGAACAATCATTCTTCTTACCATGTTAATGTGGTCTGTAATAACGATTCCATTAATAATATATGGCATTCTCGTTTGTGTCATGTGAATTTTGAGGCCATTAAGAGATTTAGTGACATGTCTTTAATTCCTGAATATAAACATGTTAAAGGTGTAAAATGTGGTATTTGTGTGCAAGCTAAGCAGCCTAGAAAACCGTTTCATACGGTTGAAGGCAGAAGTACCACTCCTTTAGAACTAATTCACTCAGATATCTGTGAGATGAATGGTATAATCACAAAAGGCGGTAAAAGATACTTTCTTACCTTGATAGATGATGCTACCAGGTTCTGTTATATTTACTTACTCAGAACTAGAGATGAGGCACTATAACACTTTAAGATCTATAAGACTGAAGTTGAAAACCAGTTAGACAAGAAAATTAAAAGGTTGCGGTCTGATAGAGGAGGTGAATACCTTTCCAACCTTTTTGATGAGTACTGCAAAGAGTGTGAAATCATTCATGAAACCACCGCTCCATATTCACCTCAGTCAAATGGGGTAGCTGAAAGGAAGAACCGAACGGTGTGTGACTTAGCTAATGCTTTGTTGCAAAGTTCGGGGATGCCTGACATCTGGTGGGGCGAGGCAGTACTCACAGTATGCTATGTCCTGAACAGGGTGCCGCCTCGCAACCGTGAGGTCACGCCCTATGAAGGATTTAAAGGAAGGAAGCCAGATCTTTCGCATCTTCAAACTTGGGGCTGCCTTGCAAAGGTGAATGTCCCGTTGCCGAAGAAGAGAAAGCTAGGCCCTAAGACAGTAGACTGTGTCTTCCTGGGTTATGCACATAACAGTGCAGCTTATAGATTTCTAGTGGTCCATTCCGAGACAAGTGAAATCGCTGTAAATGTAATATGTAACACCTACTTGTAAATAGCTAGAAAAAAAAATAAATACCAATAGAGAAAACAATTTCTCTTTTTGTGAGTTTGACCTCTATACATCATCACATGTGAACACTAAATTCAAAAAAAAAATAAATAAGTAATAAAAGGATATACCATTAAAGTTTATGCATCATGCTGAGTTTTTATTTGGATGTGCATTTGTGCTTAATAAAATAAATATACCATTAATAGCATCTCAATGGATCCATAGAATTTAAAGTTTAACTTGAAAATAAAACCATGAAAATAGGGAAGAGAAAGGAATATTATTCAATCCAAATAAAATTATCATTAAAATATCTGCACCACAGTTGATATGATCAAAATAAATAATTAGCCAGGATACAAAGTGCCACAAAGTTTGAATTTGAATTGAAGTTTGAATTTGAAAAAGAAATGACACAGAAAATAAAAAGAAAAAGAGAAGAAACCTTACCTGGGCCGTGAATGCCCATTTCGGCCCACTCCTACTTTCCTCAGCGCGTGCAGCCCATCTCAATCCCGCGCCCACTCCTCCTTTCGCTGACAAATGGGCCCCACGCGTCATTCGCTGGTTGGCGTCCACGTTGAATCGTCCCCTCGTGCTCACCCTCACTGATCCGTGGGTCCGCTGCGCCAGCCGCAGCTTGCTGCTGCCCGCGCGCTGACAGAGGCTGCGTCGCGGGGCCCTCTTGTCATCCCGGACCCAACGAACTCGACCGCGTCCCTCGCCTAGCCATCGGGCGAACTCTGGTATCTCCGGCGAACCTCCCCGCCAGAATCGGACCACGCGGACCGCGCTGTGGTGCTTAAAAGCTTCGGTCGCCGACTCATTCCACTCATCCCCCCTTTTCCCCGGCTCCTTCCGTCTCCTCGCGCGAGTTTATCCCGCCATAGCCCTCTGCCGCCGCCACCGTCGACTTCACCCCTCCGCCTGAGTTTTCGTTCCCCGATTGTGTACCGGAGCATCGCCTGTGAGTGGGGAGTGGGGTGTTGTGCTCAATTTGGGGATAGCTTCGCTGCATCGACGCCAATTCCTCGCCGGTGTGGGCGCACCACCGTCAATCCGCGCCGCGCCATGGGATTGGGCCTCTGCGACAGCCGGAGCCTCAAGGTTAGCACCGACCCCTTCTCTGGAGTTGTTAGAAGGCAGTAGAAGTAGCGCCGCGCGGAAACCTCGGCGTGTGTGAAAGGGAATTAGGCTTACACCTAGTTCCTAAATAATTTTGGTGGTTGAATTGCCCAACACAAATATTGGACTAACTAGTTTGCTCTAGTGCATAAGTTTTACAGGTGCAAAAGGTTCACATTCAGTCAATAAAAAGACCAAGTGTTGGATTCAGCAAAGGAGCAGCAAGGCAACCGAGGGCACCTCTGGCTGGAGGCACCGGACTGTCCGGTGTGCACCGGACTGTCCGGTGCGCCCAGAGAACTTCGACTTCAAACTCTTCGCCCTCGGGAATTCTCGGAGGCCGGCGCGCTATAATTCACCGGACTGTCCGGTGTGCACCGGACATGTCCGGTGCTCCAAGGAAACACCGTCTCCGGAACTCGCCAGCCTCGGGTTCGCGCGGCAGCCGCTCCGCTAAAATTCACCGGACTGTCCGGTGTGCACCGGACTGTCCGGTGTGCCAGCGGAGCAACGGCTCCCTGCGGCGCCAACGGCTCCCTGCGGTGCATTAAATGCGCGCGCAGCGCGCGCAGACGTCAGGCACGCCCATGCCGGTGCACCGGACATCAAACAGTACCTGTCCGGTGTGCACCGGACACCTAGGAGGGCCCAGAAGTCAGAAGCTCCAACGGTCAGAATCCAACGGCAATGGTGACGTGGCAGGGGCACCGGACTGTCCGGTGTGCACCGGACTGTCCGGTGCGCCATCGAACAGACTGCTTCCCGCAACGGTCACTTTTGGTGGTTGGGGCTATAAATACCCCAACCACCCCACATTCATTGCCATCCAAGTTTTCCACTTCTCAACTACTACAAGAGCTCTAGCATTCAATTCTAGACACACCAAATAGATCAAGTCCTCTCCAAATTCCACACAACTCCATAGTGACTAGAGAGAGTGATTTGCTTGTGTTCTTTCGAGCTCTTGCGCTTGGATCGCATTCTTTTCTTTCTCACTTGTTCTTGTGATCATCACTCAATTGTAACCAAGGCAAGAGGCACCAATTGTGTGGTGGCCCTTGCGGGGAAGTTTTGTTCCCGGTTGATTGAGAAGAAGAGAAAGCTCACTCGATCCGTGGGATCGTTTGAGAGAGGGAAGGGTTGAAAGAGACCCGGCCTTTGTGGCCTCCTCAACGGGGAGTAGGTTTGCAAGAACCGAACCTCGGTAAAACAAATCCTCGTGTCACACTCTTATTTGCTTGCGATTTGTTTTGCGCCCTCTCTCGCGGACTCGTTTATATTTCTAACGCTAACCCCGGCTTGTAGTTGTGTTTATTTTTGAGATTTTCAGTTTCGCCCTATTCACCCCCCCTCTAGGCGACTATCAATTGGTATCAGAGCCCGGTGCTTCATTAGAGCCTAACCGCTCGAAGTGATGTCGGGAGATCACGCCAAGAAGGAGATGGAGACCGGCGATAACAAGCCCACTACAAGCCAAGGGAGCACTTCATCTTCATCGGAAGAGTCCCGCACCAAGAGAAGGGAGAAGAAGAAGAGCTCCTCCAAGCGGAAGGAGAAAAGATCTTCCTCTTCTCACCACAAAGAGAAGAAGGAAAAATCTTCTTCTCACAAGCCGCATCGGAGTGGGGACAAGCACAAGAGGATGAGGAAAGTGGTCTACTACGAGACCGACACTTCATCGACATCTACCTCCGGCTCCGACGCGGCGTCCGTCACTTCTAAACGCCAAGAGCGTAAGAAGTATAGTAAGATTCCCCTACGCTACCCTCGCATTCCTAAACATACACCTTTACTTTTCGTCCCATTAGGCAAACCACCAACTTTTAATGGTGAAGATTATGCTATGTGGAGTAATTTGATGCGATTTCATCTAACCTCTCTCCACAAAAGATTATGGGATGTTGTTGAGTATGGTGTACAGGTACCATCCGTAGGGGATGAAGACTACGACACGGACGAAGTGGCCCAAATCGAGCACTTCAACTCCCAAGCCGCAACTATTCTCCTTGCCTCACTAAGCAAGGAGGAATACAACAAAGTACAAGGGTTGAAGAACGCAAAAGAGATTTGGGACCTACTGAAAGCTCTCTTGTGAGTTTTGGTGTTTGGATGACAACTCAATTAAAGGACTAACAAGTGTGTTGAGTGTTGAACAGGTGCTTAGTGTAAAGCTGACAGGGTTCAACACAAGTGAACAAGTGTGATGGCCCAAGGGCTAGATAATGGGCATCACAAGTTAGATGAACATTGCAAAAGTGATACTCGGGTGCGTAGCTCGGAGACAACTGATCAAGCCAAGGACGGAGGCAAGAAGAGCTTCGAGGTACCAAGTGCACGGGAGAAGGTCAAGGAGACTGAGGAACCCAAGGCCAAGGGTGAAGAAGGAAGCTTGCAGAGTCAAGGGTGATCGAGTTGAGAACAGCTACGGCACATCAAGGATCACTATATAAGGACGTGACTTACAACCAATGAGGTAACAGCTACAGTTATGTGGTGTAAGTCATAAGGCTCAAGATCAAGCTCTAAGAAGGAGATCAAGGTCACTAGAAGGAGAACAAGTGTCAAAACCAGAACTGGAAGCAGCCCAAAAGAGCTAAGTTCATCTTGATCTTTAGTTTGGGTTGTTCCTATGTTTGGAAATGTTCTATGTGACCTTTGCAGGATGTTGGAGCTAAGAAATGTCAATCTAGATCAAGTCAAGCCGACTTGATGATTTATAAGTCAAACATCAAAGCTCAAGCATGTGAAATGCTATAGATGTAATAATTAAGAGAAGGTATGTTTCTAGACTTAGTACATTGGTTTTTGTGTACTAACATATTTGTCTAAGTGTTAGAAACAGAGAAAAGAAGAAAAGAAAAGAGATGCAAAATGCTTGGCTGTGTACAGCCAAGACTCAGCTCAGTCTGACACACCGGACTGTCCGGTGGTGCACCGGACAGTGTCCGGTGGTGCACCGGACAGTGTCCGGTGCGCCAGGCTGACTCTGGTGAAAAGGCCGCTCTCGGGAATTCATCGGCGACGATCGGCTATAATTCACCGGACTGTCCGGTGTGCACCGGACTGTCCGGTGAGCCAACGGTCGGCTGGGCCAACGGTCGGCCGCGCAATCTGGGCGTGACGCGTGGCTGAGCCAACGGTCATATGGGGGCACCGGACTGTCCGGTGTGCACCGGACATGTCCGGTGTGCCAACGGCTCCAACGCTGCCAACGGTCGGCTTCGCCGTAGAAGGAAAGAAATCGGGCACCGGACAGTGTCCGGTGTGCACCGGACTGTCCGGTGCGCCACCCGACAGAAGGCAAGATTTGCCTTCCTGGATTGCTTCCAACGGCTCCTAGCCCCTTGTGCCTATAAAAGGGACCCCTAGGCGCCTTAAGCAAGAAATAAGTGCAGCCAACAAGTGTAGACATCACTCGGATCAATTCTCGCTCTCTCTCTTGTGTGTAACTCTATAGTTTGTGTAGAAGGCACAGCTATAAGCCTTTAGAGAGAGGAGTAGTGCTGCTAAGAGCTAGAGCAAGGTCTTGAGCGTATCGTTACTCTGCCGGGGTGCTGCCAAGAAGTTTGTAAGCAGCCGCGGTTCTGTTGTAACTCCACTCAATAGTAAAAGGCTCTATCTGTCATTCTGACAGATCTGAGCAAACGGAGGAAGGAGTTGAAATAGACTCCAAGCCCAGGTGTGGCTAACTCCAACGAGGACTAGGCAAGCATTTCAGGCTTGGCCGAACCTCGGGATAAATCCTTGTGTCTGTGTGCTCTGTTCTGTATTGTATCCTGACTCTCTGTCTTACTCGTCTTTATATCTGCACTTCAATACTTATCTGTGGTATAAGCTTTATTTGAAGTGCAGGACACTTTTGAGACAGGATCTCTGATTCCGCTGCAACCTACTCGAAGGATTCTTCACTCCACTGCGTACTAAGTCTTCGAGTAGAGTAAGAATTTAAGTTTTAAAGTAATAAGTTTTATTCGCCTATTCACCCCCCCCCCTCTAGGCGACATCCAGATCCTGTTCCCGGGTCAAAGGGAACTTTCAATTGGTATCGGAGCTAGGCCTCTCCAGTGTGGGCTTAGCCGTCCGGAGATAACGATGTCGTCACAAGAGGTAACTGTAGAACTTCTTTTAGGCGATGGCTCTAATTATAAATCTTGGTCTGTCTTTATTTATAATGCTTTCATGAGTGTTGATCCTGATTTGAGACAGATCTTTAGGAGAAGTATTTTTCCATCTGATATTAGTAAAAATCCCTCTAATGATGAACTAAGATGTTTTTCTCTCAATCACCGTGCTTGCAGCATCTTAGTTGATTCTCTTTCTAGAGGTGCTTATTTTGCCATCATGAGTAGTGGTAATGATTTAATTGTTGATGCTCATGATTTATGGAATAGAATTAAAGTAAAATATTGTGTGGCAAATTGTACTGCTTCTACTCCCTATATTGCTTGTGATACTAACCTTTCAAAAGGAGAAGATCAAGAACGATGGGCACCAAACGATGAATCCACCTCACCGACAGGTTTGTCTTCCACTAGTTATAAATGTCTTATTGCTAACAATGATAGTGGAGACGAAAGCGATGAGGAGGAGGAATATGAGGATGATAGCGAGGATGAGTCTTCATCATCACAAGGTACATTTTCCTATATTGCTTCCACTGACATTAATGACAGGGAAAATGAGACCGATGATGTGGAAGAAGAGGAGATTCGCCGTTTCTACAACCATCTCGACAAAGAAGACAAAATGCTCTTGGTTAAGTTGTTGAGGAGGAACAAGGAACAAGGCAAGACGCTTCTCAGGCTAGAGGAGACTCTCATCAAAACAAACAACAGCCTGGAGAAGATGACCAAAGAGCATGAGGAGCTAAAGTGCTCTCATGATAATTTGGTCCAACGGTATGAATCTATTTTATTTGAGCAAAGAAATAATCATGATGCATTATCTGATATTGCTCAACTTAAAACGGAAAATTCTATGCTTAAGAGACAAGTAGAAATTCTAAATTTAGAAAAACTTGCTCTAGGTGAAGAGTATGATATGTTGTCACATTCTCATAATAAACTAGTTGATGACCATATCATGCTTAATGTTGCTCATGAGGTTATAATTGTAAAGTTAAATTCATGTGAACCTCATTCTCGCACATGTGCGCATTTGAATTGTATATCACCATGTGCTAACCCCTGTTGCTCAAAAGAAAGCAAATTTTTGAATGAGCATCAAGCTGCAGGATCAAAAGAAAGGAACAAGAAAGCAAAGCAACTAAGGAGAAGACGCATTGCTCAACCTCCTCAAGATATCCACGGACGCGTGGTGAAGAAGCTTGAGACGGGAGAAACCGCAGCAAGTGTTAAACTCCATAAGAAGAATGTTCCTAAAGCAATAAATGAAGAAATCAACATGAACAAGGAAAAAGGTAAAAATTCAATTAGTCATGTTGTTTGCACTGATCATCTCTCTATGTCATCCAAGAGCAAAAAGGGAAGAGGAAAAAGGAGGTGCTTCAAGTGCAAGGAATTAGGTCACTTCATTGTGTCTTGTCCACACAAAGACAAGGATGAAGGAATGAGGAGATGCTTTGGATGCAACGATAAGGACCATATGATCACTTCATGTCCGCTTATGAAGAATCAAAGACGTGCACCCTCCAAGATGACCCTCACTAAGCAAAAAGACAAACAACAAGTGTCAAGTCAGGTTGAGCGACGCTTCTGCTACATGTGTGGTGAGCATGGTCATCTACCTAAGGTATGTAAGAAGGGTAAGGTTCCTAAACAAGTAAATTTATCTCAATCTTATTCGCTTAGGAGACCCAAATCATACACTTGTGCTAGATCAGTAATGAGATCACCTAGAACTAGCACAACTGCTATTTGGGTACCAAAGGCCCTTTTAGATGAACGTTATGGACCCATCTCGAGATGGGTACCAAACTGTGCTAACTAGACCATGCAGGTGCCTTGAGATGGACTGGAGACCATGGGAGAGCTTAAGACGGCTATCTTAAGCTGTTAATTGTTTTGGTGCCTTTATTGTGAAACACTAATCCCATGTTCATCTCAAGTGAAATAAGGTGTGTAGGTCCTGAATCATTATTGGTGAATCAAAGAAAGGACCTTGATGAGAATCTAAAACCTGCTCTCCAAAGGACGGTACCTGTGTATTTTAAGTACATCATTGCAATTTAGTATTGCTCTTAAGTTGGCTTGATGTGCTACCTGTCCTTAGAGTAGTTATATGATTGCCTGCGTTAAATGAATCATAATGATGTTTGCTTAATCATGACTGGTGTTATATAGGATATATCTTTTGAATCATTCATGGGTAGTTCTTTCATTTGTTATATCCACAACGATCAACTCTCTTGGTGTATATGGATAAACCTGTAACTTTTTGTAAGTCATGCTATGTGCAAAGATGACATTTTGTTTAGTGCATGTTCACATGATCTCCCTAGTTTAGTATTGTGTGAATTTCAAATCCATGTCGTGCCCTTTTGAGCTGTGAGATGCGTAAGCAAAAGGAGCTCTGAATTGGTGATAACAAGTGCTCTCATAAAGGCAAAGGTATGGAAAATGGAACTGTGCAATTGTATTGAATATCTTGAAGTTCCTTTAATTGCGATCATAGCTATGTTCTTGTCTTTCAATCGGTAATATCTTGGTTTAGGTGATTTATGCCTTTAAAATGTTGTTTCTTTTGGTGCATCTAAGAAATCTTCTTAATTATGGCATGCTTAGACATTACGCTTTATATGCATGATTGTGTTGTTCTTCAATTGGTACATGTGGTACAATGTTTGTCATGCATGTAGCATGTTTAGATTGCCATGTATGTGGTACAATAATTGGCATGCATTGCTGTATTAAGTCAATCTTTCTTGTGGTACTCAATTGGTATCTCTTTGTGATAAAATTAAGAGTATGCCGTGACCAAGATATGGTGTAATCCCCTCTAGTTCTGAGGAAGCTAGAATGTGCAAAGTGCAAGTTATTCAAATACTTGATGCACAAGTTTAGGGGGAGCACACATAACTTGTGTCTTTTGAGACTAATTGTTTCTTGAGTAATCTTGTGTAGTCTCAAGGTGGAAAAGAGAAGATGAGCAAGAAATGGAGCAATCAGGACTTGGGTACCTCCGTAAGTCAAGCGATTGGTATCTTAAGTCGTGAGTAAATGCGTATTTTTAAGATTGCTCATGCTCTACAATATTTGGTGATATTAGATGCTTATCTTTAAATATCATGGAGCTACGATAATAAATGATCTTGAAATTGGTATCCTTCAATTAGTAGCCATGGTAGTTTGCTTTAATTGACATCTTGTGATTAGAATAGAAGTTTCTTCTTGTGCCCAATACTATAACTTGTTCTAAGTTTGGTGTCTTAGCAACAAGAAAAGGTCAGGATAAAGAATCTGGCACAAGTGTGGAGAAGCTCTCAAGAGATTAAATACTTTCAAGATGGGAAGTACACTACAACATGGTAAAGGTACAAAAGGAAGTAGTAATCTTTTTGCATATCTGTATCTTGCTTAAATGTTGGTAGTGCATATGCTCAATAAGTAAGGGGGAGTATTGATCATGTGTCTCTCCTCCTTAACACCCTGTTGTCCCTTGACATCATCCTATGTTCTTGCTTGAATATGGTTTTGGTGGTTGATGTCAAAGGGGGAGAATTTGTGCATTAAAGCTTATCTCAACATTAGAGGAAAGCTTATCCTAAGGGGTGATGTGTTAGTTTGAGCTTTGCTAGTGTGTTATTCATATGCTTCCAGCAGTATTATATGTGTTGCATCATATGGACTAGTGCTTCCGTCGCTATGAATTAATTGGCATCTATTGTGTTCATTCTGAAATAGATAGTCATGTGGACAATGATGCATGTGGTTAATGGTGCTAAGATTGCCTTAAATTAGTATCTAAATTGGTATCTTAATGGTGAAAAGTGGTAGGTTGATATTCCTGTGATATAGCCACTCAATGATGGGTGTTTAACTCTGGTTCTTTGCATTTGTGCGTTATAGTATCATGGGTTGATCTTTGACAATGCATTCCAAAAGGTGCTAAGGTGTAGAAATGCTTCGAATTGCCTAAGTATGTGCAAATTGGCATATAAGGCCAAAATTATGATTCTAAAGTAAGCACATATTTAGGGGGAGCAATTCTATAAACTTAGTATTCAAAATTTGTGCTTCAAATCTTATTTTTATGTAAGCTTTAATTGTGTTGCCATCAATCACCAAAAAGGGGGAGATTGAAAGCTCTCTTGTGAGTTTTGGTGTTTGGATGACAACTCAATTAAAGGACTAACAAGTGTGTTGAGTGTTGAACAGGTGCTTAGTGTAAAGCTGACAGGGTTCAACACAAGTGAACAAGTGTGATGGCCCAAGGGCTAGATAATGGGCATCACAAGTTAGATGAACATTGCAAAAGTGATACTCGGGTGCGTAGCTCGGAGACAACTGATCAAGCCAAGGACGGAGGCAAGAAGAGCTTCGAGGTACCAAGTGCACGGGAGAAGGTCAAGGAGACTGAGGAACCCAAGGCCAAGGGTGAAGAAGGAAGCTTGCAGAGTCAAGGGTGATCGAGTTGAGAACAGCTACGGCACATCAAGGATCACTATATAAGGACGTGACTTACAACCAATGAGGTAACAGCTACAGTTATGTGGTGTAAGTCATAAGGCTCAAGATCAAGCTCTAAGAAGGAGATCAAGGTCACTAGAAGGAGAACAAGTGTCAAAACCAGAACTGGAAGCAGCCCAAAAGAGCTAAGTTCATCTTGATCTTTAGTTTGGGTTGTTCCTATGTTTGGAAATGTTCTATGTGACCTTTGCAGGATGTTGGAGCTAAGAAATGTCAATCTAGATCAAGTCAAGCCGACTTGATGATTTATAAGTCAAACATCAAAGCTCAAGCATGTGAAATGCTATAGATGTAATAATTAAGAGAAGGTATGTTTCTAGACTTAGTACATTGGTTTTTGTGTACTAACATATTTGTCTAAGTGTTAGAAACAGAGAAAAGAAGAAAAGAAAAGAGATGCAAAATGCTTGGCTGTGTACAGCCAAGACTCAGCTCAGTCTGACACACCGAACTGTCCGGTGGTGCACCGGACAGTGTCCGGTGCGCCAGGCTGACTCTGGTGAAAAGGCCGCTCTCGGGAATTCATCGGCGACGATCGGCTATAATTCACCGGACTGTCCGGTGTGCACCGGACTGTCCGGTGAGCCAACGGTCGGCTGGGCCAACGGTTGGCCGCGCAATCTGGGCGTGACGCGTGGCTGAGCCAACGGTCATATGGGGGCACCGGACTGTCCGGTGTGCACCGGACATGTCCGGTGTGCCAACGGCTCCAACGCTGCCAACGGTCGGCTTCGCCGTAGAAGGAAAGAAATCGGGCACCGGACAGTGTCCGGTGTGCACCGGACTGTCCGGTGCGCCACCCGACAGAAGGCAAGATTTGCCTTCCTGGATTGCTTCCAACGGCTCCTAGCCCCTTGTGCCTATAAAAGGGACCCCTAGGCGCCTTAAGCAAGAAATAAGTGCAGCCAACAAGTGTAGACATCACTCGGATCAATTCTCGCTCTCTCTCTTGTGTGTAACTCTATAGTTTGTGTAGAAGGCACAGCTATAAGCCTTTAGAGAGAGGAGTAGTGCTGCTAAGAGCTAGAGCAAGGTCTTGAGCGTATCGTTACTCTGCCGGGGTGCTGCCAAGAAGTTTGTAAGCAGCCGCGGTTCTGTTGTAACTCCACTCAATAGTAAAAGGCTCTATCTGTCATTCTGACAGATCTGAGCAAACGGAGGAAGGAGTTGAAATAGACTCCAAGCCCAGGTGTGGCTAACTCCAACGAGGACTAGGCAAGCATTTCAGGCTTGGCCGAACCTCGGGATAAATCCTTGTGTCTGTGTGCTCTGTTCTGTATTGTATCCTGACTCTCTGTCTTACTCGTCTTTATATCTGCACTTCAATACTTATCTGTGGTATAAGCTTTATTTGAAGTGCAGGACACTTTTGAGACAGGATCTCTGATTCCGCTGCAACCTACTCGAAGGATTCTTCACTCCACTGCGTACTAAGTCTTCGAGTAGAGTAAGAATTTAAGTTTTAAAGTAATAAGTTTTATTCGCCTATTCACCCCCCCCCCTCTAGGCGACATCCAGATCCTGTTCCCGGGTCAAAGGGAACTTTCACCTACTCAAGACGGCGCACGAGGGTGATGAGCTCACCAAGATCACCAAGCGGGAAACGATCGAGGGAGAGCTCGGTCGCTTCCGTCTTCGCCAAGGGGAGGAGCCACAAGACATGTACAACCGGCTCAAGACCTTGGTGAACCAAGTGCGCAACCTCGGGAGTGCAAAATGGGATGACCACGAGGTGGTTAAGGTTATTTTAAGAGCACTTATTTTCCTTAACCCTACTCAAGTACAATTAATTCGTGGTAATCCTAGATATCCACTAATGACCCCCGAGGAAGTTATCGGGAATTTTGTGAGTTTTGAATGTATGATTAAGGGCTCCAAGAAAATCAACGAGCTTGATGAACCTTCCACATCCGAGGCGCAACCGGTGGCCTTCAAGGCCACGGAGGAGAAGAAGGAGGAGTCTACACCAAGTAGACAACCAATTGACGCCTCCAAGCTCGACAACGAGGAGATGGCCCTAATCATCAAAAGCTTTAGGCAAATCCTCAAGCAACGGAAGGGGAAGGACTACAAATCCCGTTCCAAGAAGGTTTGCTACAAGTGTGGTAAGCCCGGTCACTTTATTGCTAAATGTCCATTATCAAGTGATAGTGACAGGGGCGACGACAAGAAGGGCAAGAGGAAGGAGAAGAAGAAATACTACAAGAAGAAGGACGGCGATGCCCATGTTTGTCGGGAGTGGGACTCCGACGAAAGCTCAAGCGACTCCTCCGACGACGAGGACGCCGCCAACATCGCCGTCACCAAGGGCCTCCTCTTCCCCAACGTCGGCCACAAGTGTCTCATGGCCAAGGACGGCAAAAAGAAGGTAAAATCGAGATCCTCCACTAAATATGAAACATCTAGTGATGAGGATAATGATAAAAATGAGGAGGATAATTTGCGTATTCTTTTTGCCAACCTTAACATGGAACAAAAAGAAAAATTAAATGAGCTAATTAGTGGCATCCATGAAAAGGATGATCTCTTGGACTCCCAAGAGGACTTCCTAATCAAGGAAAACAAGAAACATGTTAAAGTTAAAAATGCTTATGCTCTAGAGGTAGAAAAATGTAACAAATTATCTAGTGAGCTAAGCACCTGCCATGACACTATTGCCAACCTTAGAAATGAAAATGTTAAATTAATTGCTAAGGTTGATTCTCATGTTTGCATTAATCCTAGAAATGATAATGTTGATTTGCTTGCTAGGATGATAAGTTGAATGTTTCCATTGCTAGCCTTAGAAATGAGAATGAGAAATTAATTGCTAGGGCTAAGGATTTTGATGTTTGCAATACTACTCTTCCGGACCTTAGAACTAAGAATGATTTGTTGCATGCTAAGGTCATTGAACTAAAATCTTGCAAACCCTCTACATCTAATGTTGAACATGTTTCTATTTGTACTAGATGTAGAGACATTAATATTGATGCTATCCATGATCACCTAGCCTTAATTAAAAAACAAAATGATCACATAGCACAACTTAATGCTAAAATTAGAGAGCATGACTTAGAAAATGAAAAATTTAAATTGGCTAGAAGCATGCTCTATAATGGGAGACGCCCTGGCATTAAGGACGGCATTGGCTTCCAAAAAGGAGACAATGTCAAAATTAATGCCCCTCCAAAGAACTTATCTAACTTTGTTAAGGGCAAGGCTCCTATGCCTCAGGATAACGAGGGTTACATTTTGTACCCTGCCGGCTATCCTGAGAGCAAGATTAGGAAAATTCATTCTAGGAAGTCTCACTCTGGCCCTAATCATGCTTTTATGTATAAGGGTGAGACATCTAGATCTAGGCAACCAACCCATGCCAAGTTGCCTAGAAAGAAAATTCCTAATGCATCAAATGATCATAGCATTTCATTTAAAACTTTTGATGCATCTTATGTTTTGACTAACAAATCCGGCAAGATAGTTGCCAAAATTGTTGGGGGCAAACACAAGGGCTCCAAGACATGTGTTTGGGTACCCAAAGTTCTTATATCTAATGCCAAAGGACCCAAAACCGTTTGGGTACCTAAAACAAAGAACTAAACTTGTTTTGTAGGTTTATGCATCCGGGGGCTCAAGTTGGATACTCGATAGCGGATGCACGAACCACATGACAGGGGAGAAAAGGATGTTCTCCTCATATGAGAAAAACCAAGATCCCCAACGAGCTATCACATTCGGGGATGGAAATCAAGGTTTGGTCAAAGGCTTGGGTAAAATTGCTATATCTCCTGACCATACTATTTCCAATGTTTTTCTTGTAGATTCTTTAGATTACAATTTGCTTTCCGTATCCCAATTATGTCAAATGGGCTACAACTGTCTTTTTACTGATACTGGTGTAACTGTCTTTAGAAGAAGTGATGATTCAATAGCTTTTAAGGGAGTGTTAGAGGGTCAGCTATACTTAGTAGATTTTAATAGAGCTGAACTCGACACTTGCTTGATTGCTAAGACTAACTTGGGTTGGCTCTGGCACCGCCGACTAGCCCATGTTGGAATGAAGAATCTTCACAAGCTTCTAAAGGGAGAACACATTTTGGGACTAACCGATGTTCATTTTGAGAAAGACAGGATTTGTAGCGCATGCCAAGCCGGGAAGCAAGTTGGCATACATCATCCACACAAAAACATCATGACTACCGATAGGCCACTGGAGCTCCTACACATGGATTTGTTCGGGCCGATCGCTTACATAAGCATCGGCGGTAGTAAGTATTGTCTTGTAATTGTGGATGATTATTCTCGCTTCACTTGGGTGTTCTTTTTACAGGACAAATCTTATACCCAAGAGACCTTAAAGGGATTCTTGAGACGGGCTCAAAATGAGTTTGACTTAAGGATCAAGAAAATTAGAAGTGACAACGGGACGGAGTTCAAGAACTCTCAAATTGAAAGCTTCCTTGAGGAGGAGGGCATCAAGCATGAGTTCTCTTCTCCCTACACTCCACAACAAAATGGTGTAGTGGAGAGGAAGAATCGAACTCTATTGGATATGGCAAGAACCATGCTTGATGAGTACAAGACACCGGATCGGTTTTGGGCCGAGGCGGTCAACACCGCCTGCTACGCCATCAACCGGTTATATCTTCACCGAATCCTCAAGAAGACATCTTATGAACTCCTAACCGGTAAAAAGCCCAATATTTCATATTTTAGAGTTTTTGGTAGCAAATGTTTTATACTTGTTAAAAGAGGTAGAAAATCTAAATTTGCTCCTAAAACTGTAGAAGGCTTTTTACTAGGATATGACTCAAACACAAGGGCATATAGAGTCTTTAACAAGTCCTCAGGACTTGTTGAAGTTTCTTGTGACGTTGTGTTTGATGAGACTAACGGCTCTCAAGTAGAGCAAGTTGATCTTGATGATGTAGGTGAAGAACAGGCTCCATGCATAGCGCTAAGGAACATGGCCATCGGGGATGTGTGTCCTAAGGAATCCGAAGAGCCTCCAAATGCACAAGATCAACCATCCTCCTCCACACAAGTATCTCCACCAACTCAAGTTGAGGATGAGGGTCAAGATGTTGAACAAGAAGATGAGCCACCTCAAAATGACGGCAACGATCAAGGGGGAGATTCAAATGATGAAGACAAGGAGGATAAACAACCAAGACAGCCACACCCAAGAGTCCACCAAGCAATTCAACGAGATCACCCCGTCGACACTATACTTGGCGATATTCATAAGGGGGTAACTACTCGATCTCGTGTTGCTCATTTTTGTGAACATTACTCGTTTGTTTCCTCTATTGAGCCAACCAGGGTAGAGGAAGCACTACAAGATTCGGATTGGGTAATGGCAATGCAAGAGGAGCTCAACAATTTCACGAGGAACGAGGTATGGCACTTAGTTCCACGTCCTAACCAAAATGTTGTAGGAACCAAGTGGGTCTTCCGCAACAAGCAAGACGAGCATGGTGTGGTGACTAGGAACAAAGCTCGACTCGTGGCCAAGGGTTATTCACAAGTCGAAGGTTTGGATTTTGGTGAAACCTATGCACCCGTAGCTAGGCTTGAGTCAATTCGTATATTATTGGCCTATGCTACTTACCATGGCTTCAAGCTTTATCAAATGGACGTGAAGAGTGCCTTCCTCAATGGACCAATCAAGGAAGAGGTCTATGTTGAGCAACCTCCCGGCTTTGAAGACAGTGAGTACCCTAACCATGTTTATAGGCTCTCTAAGGCGCTTTATGGGCTCAAGCAAGCCCCAAGAGCATGGTATGAATGCCTTAGAGATTTCCTTATTGCTAATGGCTTCAAAGTCGGCAAGGCCGATCCTACTTTGTTCACTAAAACTCTTGACAATGATTTGTTTGTATGCCAAATTTATGTTGATGATATTATATTTGGGTCTACTAACAAATCTACATGTGAAGAATTTAGTAGGATCATGACAAAGAAATTCGAGATGTCGATGATGGGGGAGTTGAAATATTTCTTAGGATTTCAAGTCAAGCAACTCCACGAGGGCACCTTCCTTAGCCAAACGAAGTATACTCAAGATATCCTAACCAAGTTTGGAATGAAGGATGCCAAGCCCATCAAGACTCCCATGGGAACCAATGGGCATCTCGACCTCGACACGGGAGGTAAGTCCGTGGATCAAAAGGTATACCGGTCGATGATTGGTTCATTGCTATATTTATGTGCATCTCGACCGGACATTATGCTTTCCGTTTGCATGTGTGCAAGATTCCAAGCCGACCCTAAGGAATCCCACCTTACGGCCGTGAAACGAATCTTGAGATATTTGGCTTTTACTCCTAAGTTTGGGCTTTGGTACCCTCGGGGATCCACTTTTGATTTGATTGGGTATTCGGATGCCGATTGGGCAGGGTGTAGGATTAATAGGAAGAGCACATCGGGGACTTGCCAGTTCTTGGGAAGATCCTTGGTGTCTTGGGCTTCAAAGAAGCAAAATTCGGTCGCTCTTTCTACCGCCGAAGCCGAGTATATTGCCGCAGGCCATTGTTGCGCGCAATTGCTTTGGATGAGGCAAACCCTGCGGGACTACGGTTACAAATTAACCAAAGTCCCTTTGCTATGTGACAATGAGAGTGCAATCAAAATGGCCGACAATCCTGTCGAGCACAGCCGCACTAAGCACATAGCCATTCGGTATCATTTTCTTCGGGATCACCAACAAAAGGGGGATATCGAGATTTCATACATTAACACTAAAGATCAATTAGCCGATATCTTTACCAAGCCTCTTGATGAACAATCTTTTACCCGACTTAGGCATGAGCTTAATATTCTTGATTCTAGGAATTTCTTTTGCTAATCTTGCACACATAGCTCATAAATATACCTTTGATCATGTCTCTTTTATATATGCTATGACTAATGTGTTTTCAAGTGTATTTCAAACCAAGTCATAGGTATATTGAAAGGGAATAGGAGTCTTCGGCGAAGACAAAGGCTTCCACTCCACTCTACTACTCATCCTTCGTCGTCGCTCCGCATCATCTCTCCAACTTTGGTATAATCTTCACTCATTCATTTCATGACCAAAGGGGGAGAAAGTACTTCATTGGGCTCCAATGATTCCGTTTTTGGCGATTCATGCCAAAGGGGGAGAAAATATGAGCCCAAAGCAAAAGGACCGCACCACCACTAATTTATAAATTTGATGACTTTATTGGTAAATTTCAAAATTGGTATCTCTTTGTGTTCTAAAGGGGGAGCAACTAATATTTTCAAAATTGATAACTTAAAACCCTCTTGAACACTAAGAGGAGACCTTATTTGAGGGGGAGTTTTGTTTAGTCAAAGGAAAAGCATTTGAACAAAGGAAGAAAATGTCAAATCTTGAAAATGCTTTGCAAAATCTTATTCATTTACCTTTGACTATCTTGCAAAATGACTTTGAAAAAGAATTTACAAAAGAATTTGCAAAAACAAAACTTATGGTGCAAATGTGGTCCAATATGTCAAAAACAAAGAAACCATCCATGCGCATCACATAAGTATTTATATTGGCTCAATTCCAAGCAACCTTTGCACTTACATTATGCAAACTAGTTCAATTATGCACTTCTATATTTGCTTTGGTTTGTGTTGGCATCAATCACCAAAAAGGGGGAGATTGAAAGGGAATTAGGCTTACACCTAGTTCCTAAATAATTTTGGTGGTTGAATTGCCCAACACAAATATTGGACTAACTAGTTTGCTCTAGTGCATAAGTTTTACAGGTGCAAAAGGTTCACATTCAGTCAATAAAAAGACCAAGTGTTGGATTCAGCAAAGGAGCAGCAAGGCAACCGAGGGCACCTCTGGCTGGAGGCACCGGACTGTCCGGTGTGCACCGGACTGTCCGGTGCGCCCAGAGAACTTCGACTTCAAACTCTTCGCCCTCGGGAATTCTCGGAGGCCGGCGCGCTATAATTCACCGGACTGTCCGGTGTGCACCGGACATGTCCGGTGCTCCAAGGAAACACCGTCTCCGGAACTCGCCAGCCTCGGGTTCGCGCGGCAGCCGCTCCGCTAAAATTCACCGGACTGTCCGGTGTGCACCGGACTGTCCGGTGTGCCAGCGGAGCAACGGCTCCCTGCGGCGCCAACGGCTCCCTGCGGTGCATTAAATGCGCGCGCAGCGCGCGCAGACGTCAGGCACGCCCATGCCGGTGCACCGGACATCAAACAGTACCTGTCCGGTGTGCACCGGACACCCAGGAGGGCCCAGAAGTCAGAAGCTCCAACGGTCAGAATCCAACGGCAATGGTGACGTGGCAGGGGCACCGGACTGTCCGGTGTGCACCGGACTGTCCGGTGCGCCATCGAACAGACTGCTTCCCGCAACGGTCACTTTTGGTGGTTGGGGCTATAAATACCCCAACCACCCCACATTCATTGCCATCCAAGTTTTCCACTTCTCAACTACTACAAGAGCTCTAGCATTCAATTCTAGACACACCAAATAGATCAAGTCCTCTCCAAATTCCACACAACTCCATAGTGACTAGAGAGAGTGATTTGCTTGTGTTCTTTCGAGCTCTTGCGCTTGGATCGCATTCTTTTCTTTCTCACTTGTTCTTGTGATCATCACTCAATTGTAACCAAGGCAAGAGGCACCAATTGTGTGGTGGCCCTTGCGGGGAAGTTTTGTTCCCGGTTGATTGAGAAGAAGAGAAAGCTCACTCGATCCGTGGGATCGTTTGAGAGAGGGAAGGGTTGAAAGAGACCCGGCCTTTGTGGCCTCCTCAACGGGGAGTAGGTTTGCAAGAACCGAACCTCGGTAAAACAAATCCTCGTGTCACACTCTTATTTGCTTGCGATTTGTTTTGCGCCCTCTCTCGCGGACTCGTTTATATTTCTAACGCTAACCCCGGCTTGTAGTTGTGTTTATTTTTGAGATTTTCAGTTTCGCCCTATTCACCCCCCCTCTAGGCGACTATCAGTGTGCCCCCGGAATTTCACACCGGAGCACCGTCGGCCGCCCTATATCGCGAAGCACCGTGGACCGGGGGTCTGCGTTGTGTAGCGATAGAAATTGAGGGGAGAATTGGGTTCGGGATGTCTCGAGTCTCGCGAGGGTCGGGCGAATTGGAGTTTGGCGCTCGAATTGGGCGGATGCGAGGGCTCCGGTGAACCCACCGCCGTGCGGTGGCCTGCTCGCCGTGAGCTAGTGCCTAGGGAAGGAGGGCGACAGCCGGGGGCCATCGGATCCGGCTTGATCGGCTAGGATCTCTCCAAGCGTATCGGTTCTGCGTGGATGCGGGTGCGCCGTTCGATCGAGATCGGAGGGCTCTGGGTTGGATCCGCGATAATTAAATCTAGACCGTAGATTGTTGATCCAAGGACTCCTATAGCGTACCGGTTCGGGATTGGTTAAATCTAATCCCACGCGTCCATCCGTGATCGCACGGCCAGAGTTAGTCCATACCCCCTTCGCGGGCGCGATTTTGCATTTTGACCCCTCTGTTTTTATATAATCAACCCGCAGTCCATCGTGGCTGTGCGCTGTGCCTTAGAAATGTTACCCCGAGCCCCCTGCGCTTTCCAGGATTTGAGGCCCAGTCCATAGCTCTTTAAATTCAGTTATTTAATTATAGAAATTACTTTTTAATACAAAAATATATGCTAGAACTTCAATAATTCATAGAAAATGCATATGAACTCCAAATTACTCCATTCCACTTTCTAAATTTTTGTAATTTAATTCTCTATCACTTAGAGCCTCTGTTTTATCATGACAACAGTAAGAAGATTAATCCCACACTTAATCCTATTTAAAACACATGAAACCTTTGAAAATTCATAACTTAAATTCTATAACTCCAAAAATTATGATTCCTGTTCCTAGAATTTTATTTTAATGTGTAGATTATTACTGTGTATTTTGTTTATATGTTTGGTGTAATGTTAATTTCTCTATATGCACTGTGCTTGTTTGTATTGTGGCGAGTAGAAGAGCCCGTTGCTGAGGATCCTGGTGAGCAGCAGGTTGAAGTAGCTGAGCAGGAGCTCATTGAAGGCAAGTTGTGCCCTTGACCACTTTTTACCTAATAATGTTCTTTAATATCACTTATCCATGCATAGGTTAATTTTGATGGGACCCAATAGGTCACCCTAGATTGTTTATCTCATTACCTTGTTTACCCCTGAATCACTTGGGTAGTTTGCTATTGCTTTACCTAGTTTTGGGATAATCATTTATTACCTCTATGTTCCAATTCTGTTGTTATTCTATTTATGTTCATGTCAAGTTCATTAATGTTAATTGGAACATAGAGCTTAACTTGAGAACCACGTGCCACCACAAGGGTTTAATGGGACGCCCTTGGCTGACTAATTAGGAAAGCTAGTGGAAGACTACCTTACCTGAAAGGGGCAAGGGCAGTAGGGGAGTGGTCAGTGTAGGGAGGTCCTTGGTTGATTTTGCTGCGATGGCGGTCAGCCAAGAACCCTGCATTGGAACTTCCTATAAACTGTAGCGGGTTTTCGGAAGCTAGTGGAACTTTGTAAAGGCCTCGTAGTGTTGCCCTGCCGCGCTTCCTAGGTAGAGGTGTATGGGACTCGCGACCCCTTGGCAGATGGGTAGCATGACTTGTGGGTAAAGGGTACAACCTCTGCAGAGTGTAAAACTGGTATACTAGCCGTGCTCGCGGTCATGAGCAGCTCAGGACTCTCTGATGTTTAAATTATGAAACTTAAATTCAATTTTGTCATTTGCATTGCATGGGTTTATTATTAATTTTGTTCTATTACCTTATCTATGGTTTGGTATTTACTTACACTTAGTAACTGCTAATAAAATTTTGACCAACTACTTAAAAGCAATGCTCAGCTTTAACCCCTATCATTGATTAGCCTTACACATCACATGAACTCACACCTTTGTGAGTTTATGTCCACTGGTTCCCCACAACTTGTTGAGCTATGATCATGTGTGAGCTCACCCTTGCTGTCTCACACCCCCCCCCACAGGAGAAGATCAGGTGGTTCAGGAGGAGCCGCCTAACACTGAGGAGTTCGATCTGATCTAGGTGGCGTTTCCCAGTCGACATTGGCGCCGACGATCCTTAGTTCGTTTTATCTTCATTACTTTATTTTGTAATAAGTCTTCCGCTATGTAATAAATACTCTGATGTATTATGACATTTATCTCTATACACTCTGTTATTATATATGTTGTCTTCTTGGCGCATGTATGAGATGCACCTGGCTTTGTTCCTTAAAGCCGGGTGTGACATAATAATGGAGTCTCGGGATGTGACATTCTTTGAGAGCATCTTCCCTATGCGGGATAAGGAAGTAGTAGCCCCAAATGGCCCATCTCGGACATATTCTTTGCCCTCGAGTGTCCATGACCAGACTCCAGATTTGGAGTTAAGGAGGAGTAAGAGACAAAGGACTGAAAAGTCTCTAGGTGATGATTATATTATTTATCTAGTGGATGAAGAACCACGCTCCCTCACAGAGGCATATACATCTCCGGATGCAGAGTACTGGAGGGACGCTGTCCGTAGCGAGATGGATTCAATCATCTCGAACGGAACTTGGGAGATAACTGATCTCCCAGCTGGTTGCAAGCCTGTGGGCTGCAAATGGATCTTTAGGAGGAAGAGGAGACCCGATGGTACTATTGAAAAGTACAAGGCCCGTCTTGTGGCTAAGGGTTTTACTCAAAAGAAAGAGGAGGATTATTTTGATACTTATTCTCCGGTGGCTTGATTGCCCACAATCCGTGTGCTTTTAGCGCTGGCAGCTGCTTATAAACTTCTTGTCCATCAAATGGACGAAAAGACAGCATTCCTAAATGGAGAGCTGGAAGAGGAAATTTATATGCAGCAACCAGAAGGATTTGTAGTTAAAGGACAAGAGAGCAAAGTGTGTCGCTTGATTAAATCCTTATATGGTCTGAAGCAAGCTCCCAGACAATGGCATGAGAAGTTTAATAATACTCTGACCACTGCCGGGTTTTGTGTAAACGAAGCCGACAAGTGTGTATATTATCGCTTCTCTAGGGGCAAAGGTGTCATCATGTGTTTATACGTTGATGACATATTGATATTTGGGACCGATTTGGAGGCTATCATGGAGACAAAATTATTCCTCTCCAAGAACTTTGATATGAAGGACTTGGGTGAAGCTGATGTTATACTGAACATCAAGCTGATAAAGGGTGAGGATGGATTACTTTGTCACAATCCCATTATGTGGAAAAGGTCCTGACTCGCTTTGGACATATGGACTGTAAACCAGTCACCACGCCCTACGATCCATCCTACACGCTCAGTAAATATGAAGGCGAGCCTGTGAACCAGCTACTATATTCGCAGATCATCGGATCTCTCACGTACCTGAGCAATGCAACTAGACCAGATATCTCATATGCAGTATGCAGACTGGCTCGTTATTCGGCCAGTCCAGGAGATAGACACTGGGTAGCCTTGTACATAGTGCTTCGGTATTCGAAGGGAGCGATGAATCTTGGTATTAAATATACCGGATTTCCGTCAGTGCTTGAAGGATTCAGTGATGCAAACTGGATCTCTAACTCGGATCAAATGAAGTCTACAAGTGGCTATGTGTTCACTTTAGCTGGTGGGGCCGTGTCATGGAGATCGTCTAAACAATCAGTGTCGACACGTTCCACCAAGGAGGCTGAATTAGTTGCACTTGATTCAGCAGCATTGGAGGCTGAATGGTTGAGAGACCTGTTGTCAGACCTTCCAATGCTAGCAAAGCCGATACCGGTTGTCCTAGTATACTGTAACAACACATCTGTGTTGCTGAAAGTGAACAGTAGAAAGGACAACCAAAAATCCTCGAGGCATATCAGAAGACGACTTGATTCATATCGGCATGCTAGAGAGACGGGTGTAATAACAGTAGATTACATCAAGTCTGAAAGGAACCTTGCTGATCCTTTCACCGAAGGACTGGCTCAAAAGCCAATCCAAGCAGCGTGCATGGGAATGGGACTCGTACCCTGTTAGCGGTTTCAACTGCGGATAACTGTCCTGTGTGACCGGAGATCCCGA
Organism: Zea luxurians; assembly: GCA_029449295.1. Taxonomy (NCBI): domain Eukaryota; kingdom Viridiplantae; phylum Streptophyta; class Magnoliopsida; order Poales; family Poaceae; genus Zea; species Zea luxurians. The sequence continues at coordinate 168,274,546 of JAOPSE010000002.1, forward strand.
GATCCAGGCTCCAGGAAACGAAGCACTGTGGAACCAAGAGCACAAAAGACAAAGAGTCTCATTAGCTGCTGTGCTCTGTCTGTATGGCAGGTTGAGCGATATGCTCTTAATGAAGTCAATGCTATAAGCAGGGAAATTGTCCTACAAAATTTCCTTAATGATTTCACCTATATGAGCTGACTGTGGGGTCGCAGTCCGGGAGAGAATGGGGTTTTCTCTCTAGTGAGTTCATGAATAGATATTAAAGGGCATGACCGTAACGCCCTGCCCCGTAAGAGAAGCAGATAATCTGCGTAGTACTATGTGCCTTTTGTGCGAAGATTCTCACACTAGGGTTTGTGGATCAAGGCGTAGTCCTCCGCTTACTCGTGCAGGGTTGGAGTACACTGGGATAGGCTTTGGTTCAAACCTAACAAGTACCTCTGCCGAAAAGTAGTATATAAACAGTACGAGAGCTCAATGACATTGATCAGAAAATAAGAGTGAAAATGGTGGGGATTGCTGTTCATTTGAGGGGTTTTCCCTTTATTTTCTTTATTGGAAAATATAAGAAATGAATTTAAAAAAAAGAAAAAAAAGAAAATGGCCAGCCAGCTGGGCCGCTACCAGGCCGCTTGGCCGAGCAGCCCAGCAAGGCCAGCCGGCAAGTGAGAAGCTAGCGTAGGGCACGGAGAGGTGCGTACCAGAGAACGAGCGAACGAGCAGGGGATCGTGGGTGCTGGCGGCGGCGTGCAGGGGCCGGTTGTTCAGCTCTCGCCGATCTCTACGCCCTCTCTCTGCAACCGCTTCTCTCTCGGCTCTTGAAATATGGAGACTTGCTCCCTGCTCAAGCACTCGCCAAAATCCCAGCTCTCTGTTCCTATTCCTCCTCTCGGTTCCAGTCACGATTTGGATCGATTCCTTCGATTCTTAGTGTTCTGGTGTTAATCCTACTGGTGGAAGAAGGTGGAGGTGGCACTGCTTGTGCGCAGCGAGGTTCTCCTGCGCTCCGTTGTCTCACCAGTGTACCTGTGTGGTGCTCTGTCTGTTCTGATTATTGTCCACCATGGCCTTGGCTGGGCTCCCTGCTGCGCGGTGTTCGTCTTCTCGGGCTGATGCCGTGGACATCTCCCTCGGCTCCGACAGCGGCTCTAGTATCTCCGTCAACCTCTCGCTGTGCAGGCCCGGACGTGGGCGGCGGAATTGGTTTTCTGGGACAGAACCTTGTGTTCGCTGAGCTGGTCTTCCCACGTAGACAATCTACGTGCTGTGAGTTATTCGTTGCCTCACTTTATTTACTGTTTAATTTTGTACAATCTGCTAGTATTAATTACTTGGGTGTGATTGCACTGTTGTGGGCGGATTTGTGTGCTCGATGATGATAGCGGTGTAGTGAGACAACGTGACAGTCTGGGTTTTAGTGTATTATCATTTTCAGCATTGATATTATTTGTGCCTAATTAAATCTCTCTTTGTTGAGGCTGTTTACCTGTGTTAAATTCTGTTATTTTATTTAGTACACAGCTCCTTACTATTAGTATTTACATTTGATTATTAGGCTTATTACATCTGATATAAAACCCTAATTTGGTAAGATAGGACTGTCACGTTAGTCGAGGATCTCTGATCACCTTTTAGCGTTGGAGGGCTGAAAATTACAGCAACCCGCTATTTTGAGAGCAAGAGTTTAAGATAAACAATTATGTTTATTTGTTTAATCTGCCTTCTTCATCTGCAAACCATGTTTAATTATAAGATGGACCTGAGATGCTATTTTACATGTTTACATGTTCTAGAATTGCTACTGTTCATTGCTGCAATAATTATATATGACATTTATCTGAGATATATGTTTGTTTTATTCAGAATTAGAATATTTAATTTATTTAAATCTGAAGGAAGCATGTCACTTATTTCTCTAATTTTACAACAGCACAACCGTAAAGTTTGTCGTAGATCAGATTATATATATGTACTGGATAGACCGCCTTGCTCCATCCGTATGCATTAATTAATTGTAAAGTTTTTTTCACATGAAGTATAGCCCCCGTGTGTTTTAATAGATATATGCGCACTTTACACAGAGACAGGACGTAAGCCAGGCGAGGTGTACGCCCAACGCGTGAACGGAATCGTTGAACACTAGTGGGCCCAATTTAAGAACTCCTTTTGCGCAGCAATCATCTCCTCCGCGCGTATTTGCTAGCCAGTATACACTAGTGCGTAGTATACTTTTTTTTATGTGATGTGGCATGCAAGAGCTGAAGCACGATGTGAAGAGAGAACCGTAATTTCCGCATCAGCACATGTCAGTTCATGGATCCACCACTGTTTACTTGTGTTGACGCCTTTTTAGAGCGCCAAACACTCAACAAGAACCGTGGCGGTGCCTTCTGCACAGGGGCGGACGGTCCGCGCGCAGGGGCCGGACGGTCCGCGGCCTGGTGCGAGGCGCGGTGGTGCTCTCTGCGCAAGGGCGGACTGTCCGCGGCCTGGGGCCGGACGGTCCGCGGCCTGGTGCGCGGCTAGGGCTCCTGCCTGACGGCCGGACGGTCCGCGCCCTGGGGCCGGACGGTCCGCGCGTACGCAGGGACGGCGGAAGATCACCGACGGCGCCTGGATCTCGCTCCCGGGAGGGACCCCGTCGGGGAGTAGAGATCCTAGGTGGTGTCTAGGCTCGGGTAAACCGACCTAGACTCCTCTAATCGACGTAGAATCGAGGAGAGGCGGAGAATTTGGGGATTGGAAGGCTAAACTAGGGCTAAACTAGAACTACTCCTAAGATAAAATGCGAAATAGAAGTTGTATTGATTCGATTGTTGATTACAAATCGATCGTAGACCTCTCTTTATATAGAGGAGGGGGGCTGGACCCTTTACACGACTGGATTCCGGGTTAATTCCGTAAATCTAGCCAACAAACATAGCACAAAACTCGGAACCCTAAACTACTCTGCGCATGCGCGGACCGTCCGGCCCACAGGCGCGGACTGTCCGAACCGCGGACCGTCCAGCCTCAGGGCCGGACCGTCCGGCCGCTCAATATGGTGCTCAACATATGCCCCCCTGCCTTTTGGTGGAGCTGAGCAAACCAAAAGCAACTAACTCGATGTGATTACATCGGTTCTCTTAGGCATCCTGCCACATACTAGGATGGTACTGTTTGAGGAAACGCCCATTCAAAGCCTTAGGCAAGTCCTTGCCTTGTAATGTTTGTAGCAAATAGGCGTTGCCAGACATCACCTGTTTTACTTTATAAGGGCCTTCCCAACTTGGTGACCGTTTCCCGAACTTCCGGTCTTTATTCCTTAGAGGCAGAATGGTCTTCCACACCAGGTCCCCTACTTGAAATGATTTTGCTTTGACCTTCTTGTTGTAGGCCCTGGCTACCATGATTTTGTCCTTTTCTATTGCTCCCAAAGCTATCATCCTTTTGTCAGTCCCTCATCAATATTATCCATCATTGAATCATAATAATCGGTAACAGTTAGATCATTTTGTCTGGCGAACCTGATAGCATTCAAACTTATTTCCACAGGCAACACTGCTTCCTGCCCATAGACAAGCTCAAAAGGAGATACTTTAGTAGCCCTATGTTTAGATATTCTATGAGCCCATAAAGCCTCAGACAAAATCTTATGCCAATGTTTAGGATTATCAGATATTTTCTTTTTTATCAAATTAATCAATGTCCTATTGCTAGACTCGGCCTGACCATTGGCCTGAGCATAATATGGAGATGAATTAAGCAGCTTAATTCTGTATAATTCAGCAAATTCACGTACCTCCTTTGACATAAAAGAAGTATCTTGATCTGTAGTTAAGGTCTGGGGAATGCCGAATCTATGAATGATATGCTCAGTTATAAACTCAATTACCTCCTTGTGTGTCATGTTCTTTAGAGCAACGACTTCAGTCCATTTGGTGAAGTAGTCAGTGGCAACTAACACAAACCGATGCCCCTTTGATGATGAAGGATGAATTTCTCCAATAAAGTCTAATCCCCATCCTCTGAACGGCCAAGGCTTGATGATAGGATGTAATTCGGCTGCAGGGACCAACTGTAGGTCGCCGAATTTTTAACACACTTGGCAACCCTTGTAGTACTTGAAACAATCAGCTATCATACTAGGCCAATAAAAACCAGACCTTCGCAACAACCACTTCATCTTTGGAGCTGATTGATGAGTACCACAAATTCCCTCATGTACTTCGGCCATGGCTAATATAGCGTCATCTGGGCCCAAGCACTTAAGCAGGATGTCATTGACTGTTCGGCGGTAAAGTTCATCACTCATCAAAACATACTTGAAAGCTGTTCGCCGAATGTTCTTATCTGTCCTGATATTGGGATTTCGTAAATAATTAAGTATAGGTGTCCTCCAATCACTTGCATCGGCTTCATTGTCAGCCGAATTAATGAAAAGAACATTTCTGGTAACCCCGGACGGTCCGGCGTCATCACGCGGACGGTCCGCGACCTGGGAATTTGGCTTTGCACTGGTTATCAGATTTTCAGTTTTGTGAAACTTCCCTCTCTTTATCCGATAACCTGATGCATCTTGTGCCAAATCATTAGCTCTATGATTCTCAACTCTAGAGATATGCCGAATACTGAATTCGTCAAAAGAATGGATTATGCTCCAACATTTCTCAAGATAACTATTTAGAGTACCATCAAGACATTGATATTCTTCTAACACTTGTTGGACAACCAGCTGAGAATCACTAAATACCTTCACATGTTTTACTCCCATACCATTTAAAAGTTCTAAGCCGAATAGGAGGGCCTCATATTCAGCTTGATTATTAGTGCAATAAGTTTTCAATCGGCTAGAGAAGTCAAAAGAGACATTACTTGGTGAAACAAGCACAATGCCAATTCCTTGCCCTTCATTGCAAACCGATCCATCAAAATATAAAGTCCAAGGAGTAATAGTGAGGTATGACATGTCTAGTTCATGAATATTATTACCCGATGTTCTACAATAAAATCCGCTACGACTTGGCCTTTCATAGATTTCAATGGTTCATAGGCCAAGTCATATTCTATGAGTGCATAAGCCCACTTACCAATTCTACCACTCATAATTGGGTTATGCAACATGTATTTGATTACATCGGCTTGACCAGAAACAGTGCAATGACTAGACAGTAAATAACATCTACATTTGGTGCATGCATAAAACAAGCATAAGCATAACTTTTCAATAAAAGTGTACCTTGTTTCAGCATCCACCAACCTTCGGCTTAGATATGTCACCACATGCTCCTTCCCCTCAATTTCTTGTGTCAGAACAGCCCCAATAACCTTGTCTTCAGCTGCAATGTATAGTCTGAATGGTGCTCCTACTTGTGGTGCTTTTAACACGGGAGCTGAAGACAAGTATTTTTTAATGAGATCAAATGCTTCCTGCTGCTCTGGCCCCCAAGTGAATTCAGCACCATTCTTAAGCCGAAGGATAGGGGTGAAGGCATCAATCTTCCCGGCTAGGTTAGAAATAAACCTTCGTAAATAATTCACCTTGTCGAGAAACCTCTGCACTTCGACCTTACAAGTCGGAGGCCCCACATTCCGAATAGACTTGATTCGGTCAGGGTCTATTTCTATACCATGTTCATGGATGACAAATCCTAAAAACTTACCAGCCGACACTCCAAAAGCACATTTACGTGGGTTCATTTTTAAACCATACCGACACATTTTATCAAAGGCTTTGCGCAAATCAGCTATATGAGAACTAAACTTAGCCGATTTGACTACAATATCATCAATGTAGACTTCCACAGTGTTTCCTAACAACTCATGGAAGATCAGATTCATAGCCCTCTGATAAGTAGCACCGGCATTTTTAAGACCGAATGTCAGACAACCCATTCAAATAAACCAATGAAGCCTGGACATATAAAGGCCGTTTTAGACGCATCTTCTTCGGCCATGAAAATCTGATTATATCCGGCATTACCATAAAGGAAGCTAATAATTCTATTTCCTGATGCATTATTGATTAATGTGTCGGCTATGGGCATGGGATATTCATCTTTAGGAGTTGCTTTATTTAAATTACGAAAATCAATGCATACTCTAAGTTTACCTGACTCCTTCTTCTCCACCGGCACAATATTGGAGACCCACTCTGCGTATCTGCAAGGTCTAATAAAATTAGCTTCTAGCAGCCGGTGGATTTCGTCCTTGATTCGTGGGAGAAGATCTGGACGAAATGTTCTAGCTTTCTGCTTGAAAGGTCTGAAACCAGACTTAATGGGCAGCCGATGTTCGACAATCTCTCGGCTTAATCCAGGCATTTCAGTGTAATTCCAAGCAAAACAATCTGAATATTCCTTCAATAGACCGATCATCTCATTTCTAGAATCGGTCTCCAGGGTCTTGTTTACAAAAGTCGGCCTTGGAGTTTTACCATCTCCTATGTCAATCTCCTCCAATGGATCGGCCGATGTAAACCCCTGTCCTAGTTTATCAAGATCTCTGAATTCCTCTATCATGTCCCCCACAGAGGAATTAGATGATCTTTGTGTGATGGCGGACTTTCCGGTCTCGGGGACCGGATCATCCGTAATACTGTCTTTTCGTTGTGGTAGATGTTCGGTCTTAAAGCCCGAACTGTTTTGTGAAAGACCAGACCATCCGGCTTTGAGAGCCGAATTGTCCGTGGTCAACGACTCATGAACTTCATGTGTATTCATCATTTAAACTTTATTTAGGATTTAACCGATTCTCCAGCGGCTCTAGCATTACAGGAATGAAACCTTTCTTATCTATACTTATGAACTGATAATCAGAAAAATCTACTCCTGTGAGACATGTAGCAGTCTCATAAGTCCAGAGTACAGGGGCATCGTCCACAGCGATGCAGGCCGCTACATCAGCATGTACTTGTTCTACCTCATCGCCTACCCATTGTATTAGCATCTGATGTAATGTAGAAGGTACACATTGATTGGCATGAATCCAATCTCTGCCTAGAATTAAACTGTAATTCCCTTCTACATCAGCGACGAAGAATGCAGCAGCAAGGGTCTTAGTCCCGATGGTTAATTCAACGGACGTGACTCCCCTGGCTTTAATCGAACTATCCCCAACACCGCTGAGGGTCATGTTGGTTTTGACAAGTTCGTCATCTTGTTTACCTAATTTTCTGTATAATGAATAAGGCATTAGATTTACAGCCGCCCCTCCATCCACCAACATCTTAGCAATCGGTATTCCATCAATGTGACCGCGCACGAAGAGCGGCTTTAAATGATTTACCGATTCCTTTGGTTTAGTAAAGGCGGCTTCTTTAGGACCAAAATCAAACTGGGCAGCAGCAGGTTCATCGTCGCCGATGATAGTACAATCGGAAGAAAATGTAATAATATTTACATCCATACCTGTGCGTTCTGGAGAAGCCTCGTAGTCGACTAGGTCTTCTCCTAGTAGGTCGTCCTCTTCCATTGATGTTGTCGTGTCGTTGGAGGCTTCCTGATGAACGGCGGACGGTCCGCACGCGGGGGCCGGACGGTCCGCGCCTGGTGCAGGTTGTCCAGAGCCTTCCTGGTGAACGGCGGACGGTCCGTGTGCGGGGGCCGGACGGTCCGCACCTGGTGCAGGTTGACTTTCTATTTCTGTGGCCGTTTGTTTTTTCTCAACGGCCTTCGGTCTCCATTTCTTTTGCGGTGACGGGTATAGCGGATGTGTGTCATTAAATGTCTTTTCCGCCTCCTTCTCCTGGCTCTCCTTTGCTCTTAGGCGCTGTAATTTTCTCTTTTGAGATCGTGTCAATCCCGCTGGGCACCATCGAGGCATGGAGTATTTTGGATCGGCTATTTTGATGGTAGCCGTATCCTTTTCGGTTGTGTTGGCCGATTCGCCGAAAATCATCGGCCCTTTATTGTCTCCCTGTATGACAACATCTGCGGTGCCTATTTTGATGATGTCCCTTTTTGTTGTTTTTTGAGTTGCTGCAGGCATATGCCCCCCTGCCGGATTGGTCGGCCTTGAAGGCCGAGTAGTCCAGCAATCCTGTTGGGTTTGTGCCTGGTGACCGGATTGAGCAGTGCTCAATCGGTCTTGTATTGGTGGCGTCAACCTGTCAAAAACAGATGTTTGGGGTGCCCCCCAGGCGGGGTACTGCGGCATCCCAAATGGATATGGTGGCATGCCCCACATTCGATTTGGGACATATGGCGGAGGTAAATATGTGTATGGATATGGCATAGGTGGATATGGAGGTGGAGGTGTCCATGCAGGTAAGTTAGGTCTCACTTGTATAGTATGACCTTTCATTTCTTCCGATTGGTGGGGTGGTCCAATCGGCCTGACCTGACGTTGCTCATGAATGGGTGAGCGGGGTCCCTTCGGTGGCCGGTCACTAGGGCCAGCCTTCTTTTTCACATATTTAGACAACAATTGATCGAAAGTCGGGTCAGGCTTGATCAGCCGACCAGCTGCTTTAAATGTATTTGTTTTCCACGTACCTATCTCTGGTCGTCGTGGTTTGAAGGTACGTGGTCGCTGCGAGTCCTGAGCATGGCCGGACCGTCCGCCGGAGCTATCTGAACCGTCCGGTGAGGTCCCGGACCGTCCGCGCCTACGTGCCGGACCGTCCGGGATACGCAGCACGGGTTCCTGTATCTGTCTCCCTGTCTGCGCTTGCCCCCCAGTACTGGAGGTTGTGATGGTCACCTTTAGGGTCTCCCCTCCATCGGGAGTCTTCTCGGCTACCACTTTCCTGCAAGAAACCTTATGATCCTCATCGGCCTTTTTAGAATTGCCGATGATTGCCTCTTTGCCTTTGCCTTTATCGGCCGTGTTTGGCCGAACCAGGACTTTCTTGCCCTCGAAGTCGATCACGTTCATTGGAAAGGGCTCCGTATCCACCTGCATTTCCTGAAATTTCAATCGTCCCTCATTAATGGCCGATTGAATCTGTCGTCGGAATACATTACAATCATTAGTGGCATGAGAAAATGAGTTATGCCACTTGCAGTATGCACACGTTTTAGCTCGTCGGCGGATGGAACAGTGTGATTTATTTTAATATTGCCATTTTTGAGTAATTCGTCAAATATTTTATCGCACTTACCAACATTAAATGTAAACTTAACCTCCTCTTGCCGTTTCTTTTGAACCGGCTGCAAGGAGGAACAAGCCGAAGATTTGGCCTGTTTTGGCCAAACCATTTCAGCAGCATACACTTCTGCTGATTCGTCATCTGAGCTACTTTGGTCGCATTCTACTATATGTACGTTGTGACGCATTGTTTTAGTAGTTTCTTTGCTCCGGCTTTCGCAAGCCAAAGCCCTCTGGTGTAACTGTGCTAGTGTAAAAAATTGGATGCCTTCTAATCTCTCTTTTAAATAATATCGTAGACCATTAAAGGCTAATCCTACTAGCTGTTTTTCTGCTAAATGAATTTGAAAGCATCGGTTTCTTGTATCGCGGAATCTCCGGATGTAATCATTAACCGATTCATCTTTTGTCTGTCGCAATGACACTAAATCTACCAAATCCAATTCATAATTGAGAGCACCTAGAGGGGGGTGAATAGGTGATCCTGTAACACTTCAAAAACTTAAGCCACAAAACTTGGTTACTTGTTAGCACAGTAATATGCCAAGTGGCTAGAGAAGGATCTCAACACAACACAATAACCAAGAGATATCAATCACAGAGATGGCACAGTGGTTATCCCGTGGTTCGGCCAAGACCAACGCTTGCCTACTCCACGTTGTGGCGTCCCAACGGACGAGGGTTGCAATCAACCCCTCTCAAGCGGTCCAAAGACCAACTTGAATACCACGGTGTTGGTTTGCTTCTCTTAATCCCGTTTGCGAGGAATCTCCACAGCTTGGAGCCTCTCGCCCTTACACAAGATGTTCACGAAGAATCACAGAGCAAGGGAGGGATTAGCAACTCACACACGACACAAAGATCACAGCGAATATGCACACGCAAAACCCAGACTTGAGCTCAAGAGACTAGCACACTAGAACAGAGCTCAAATCACTAAAATGTCGAACAAGTGCGCGAGAATGAAGTGTGAGTGATCAATGATGCTCAAAGGATGCTTGGTGTGTTCCTCCATGCGCCTAGGGGTCCCTTTTATAGCCCCAAGGCAGCTAGGAGCCGTTGGGAGCAATCTGGGAAGGCAATTCTTGCCTTCTGTCGTCTGGCGCACCGGACAGTCCGGTGCACACCGGACATGTCCGGTGCCCGATTTCTTTCCATAAACAGCGCAGTCGACCGTTGGCAGCCTGGGAGCCGTTGGTGCACATGACATGTCCGGTGCACACCGGACAGTCCGGTGCCATCTTCTAGCCGTTGGCTCGGCCACGTGTCCCGCGCAGATTGCGCGGCCGACCGTTGGCCCGGCCGACCGTTGGCTCACCGGACAGTCCGGTGCACACCGGACAGTCCGGTGATTTTTAGCCGTACGCCGTTGATGGTTTCCCGAGAGCGACGAGTTCGCCTGTGCGCGGCCCACCGGACAGTCCGGTGCACACCGGACAGTCCGGTGAATTTTAGCCGTACACCGCCGTCGAAGTCCCGAGAGCAGCCACTTTGCCCAAGCCAGCCTGGCGCACCGGACACTGGTGTCCGGTGCACCACCGGACAGTCCGGTGCACCCAGACTGGACAGACTTTGGCTGTTCGAGCCATCTCTTCTCCAACTCGATTTTTTCTGTTTCCAGCACTTAGACACAATACATTAGTCCATAAAACAATGTACTAAGTCTGAGAAACGTACCTTTATTCTTGATTTGTACTTTGTCCACCATTTTACAATTAGGCACCTGTGTTGGGCACTAAATCACCAAAATACTTAGAAATGGCCCAAGGGCACATTTCCCTTTCAATCTCCCCCTTTTTGGTGATTTATGCCAACACAACATAAAGCAAGTAGAACAAGTACAAAATCAATTCAACTAAGAACTCAAAGTTGTTTTGATTCAAATTTGACATATATGGATCACTCTATGCCACCACTTGGTTTGTTTTTGCAAATCAAACTCAAATTCCTATCTCTAAGTCAAGACCACTTGTAGAGACATAAAGAGAGGTTTTCCAAAGAAATTTGATCAAAGATTTCAAAAACTCCCCCTTTTTCCCATAATCAACACTTCTCCCCACAAGAGGCCAACTTTTGACATAAGAGACAATAAAAGAGTTTTGACAAACCAAAAGCTCTAATCTACTATTTCAAAATTTCAAAATTTCTCAAGTGGTAGCTGATCCATTTATTGCTTTAGCCTTTATTTTCTCCCCCTTTGGCATCAAGCACCAAAACGAGATCAATCTTGGCCCTTTAACCCCATTGCCTCACCAAAATCTTCAAATAAGAACACAAAGGCAATAAGACTATGAAGATGAACTTGGAAAAGTTACTCTTTTCATCGGAGTGCAGTGGAAGTCTTGCATGGTCCAAGTCCACCTTTTCCCTTTCAATTTTCCTTGGAGACTAAAACAACGAAACTCAAGTACATGGTTAGTCTCAAAGGGTCAAGTTGTAGCACAGCTCCCCCTAAATATGTGCATCACTTGCAAACAGGACTTGTGAGGTCCAGGGAGTGTTTGTACAACTTGAGCACCACAATAAGCAACAATATGTAGAATGAACATAATCAAAAGCATAAACACATGTATGCTACATTTCAATCCAAGTTCCGCGAATCTAAGATATTGAGCTCACTACGTAGCCTGCAAAAGGTCTTCTCATCTAGAGGCTTGGTAAAGATATCGGCTAGCTGGTTCTCGGTGCTAACATGAAACACTTCGATATCCCCCTTTTGCTGGTGGTCTCTCAAAAAGTGATGCCGGATGTCAATGTGCTTTGTGTGGCTGTGCTCAACAGGATTTTCCGCTATTCGAATAGCACTCTCATTATCACATAGGAGTGGGACTTTGCTCAGATTGTAGCCAAAGTCCCTGAGGGTTTGCCTCATCCAAAGTAGTTGCGCGCAACACTGTCCTGCGGCAACATACTCGGCCTCAGCGGTGGATAGGGCAACAGAGGTTTGTTTCTTAGAGTTCCATGACACCAGGGACCTTCCTAAGAATTGGCACGTCCCTGATGTACTCTTCCTATCGACCTTACATCCAGCATAGTCGGAATCTGAGTACTCAATCAAGTCAAAGTTAGACCCCTTTGGATACCAGATCCCGAAGCAAGGCGTAGCGACTAAATATCGAAGAATTCGCTTCACAGCCACTAAGTGACACTCCTTCGGATCGGATTGAAATCTAGCACACATGCATACGCTAAGCATAATATCCGGTCTACTAGCACATAAATAAAGCAAAGAACCTATCATGGACCGGTATGCTTTTTGATCAACGGACTTACCTCCTTTGTTGAGGTCGGTGTGTCCGTCGGTTCCCATCGGCGTCTTTGCGGGCTTGGCGTCCTTCATCCCAAACCTCTTTAGCAAATCTTGTGTGTACTTCGTTTGGGAGATGAAGGTGCCGTCCTTGAGTTGCTTCACTTGGAACCCAAGGAAGTAGGTCAACTCGCCCATCATCGACATCTCGAATTTCTGCGTCATCACCCTGCTAAACTCTTCACAAGACTTTTGGTTAGTAGAACCAAATATTATGTCGTCGACATAAATTTGGCACACAAAAAGATCACCATCGCAAGTCTTAGTAAAAAGAGTTGGATCGGCTTTCCCAACCTTGAAAGCATTAGCAATTAAAAAGTCTCTAAGGCATTCATACCATGCTCTTGGGGCTTGCTTAAGTCCATAGAGCGCCTTAGAGAGCTTACACACGTGGTCGGGGTACCGTTCATCCTCGAAGCCAGGGGGCTGCTCCACGTACACCTCCTCCTTGATCGGCCCGTTGAGGAAAGCGCTCTTCACATCCATTTGGTACAACCTGAAAGAATGGTGAGCGGCATATGCTAGCAAGATACGAATTGATTCTAGCCTAGCCACAGGAGCAAAAGTCTCCTCAAAGTCCAAACCTGCGACTTGGACATAACCTTTTGCCACAAGTCGAGCCTTGTTCCTCGTCACCACCCCGTGCTCGTCCTGTTTGTTGCGGAACACCCACTTGGTTCCTACAACATTTTGCTTGGGACAAGGCACCAGTGTCCAAACTTCGTTGCGCTTGAAGTTGTTGAGTTCCTCCTGCATGGCCAACACCCAGTCCGGATCTAGCAAGGCCTCTTCTACCCTGAAAGGCTCAATAGAAGAGACAAAAGAGTAATGCTCACAAAAATTAACTAATCTTGAGCGAGTAGTTACTCCCTTGCTAATATCACCCAATATCTGGTCGACGGGATGATCCCTTTGAATTGTCGCTCGAACTTGGGTTGGAGGTGCCTGAGGTGCTTCTTCCTCTTGAACATCCTGTGCTCCCCCTTGATCATGTGCCTCCACTTGAGATACCTGTTCGTCATCTTGGGTTGGGGGATGCACCATAGTTGAGGAAGACGGTTGATCTTGCTCCAAATGTTCCTGAGGCCGTACATCTCCAATCGCCATGGTGCGTATTGCGGCCGAACGTCTTCTTCATCTACATCATCAAGATCAACAACTTGCTCTCTTGGAGAGCCATTAGTCTCATCAAATACAACGTCACTAGAGACTTCAACCAAACCCGATGATTTGTTGAAGACTCTATACGCTTTTGTATTTGAATCATAACCTAATAAAAATCCTTCTACGGCTTTGGGAGCAAATTTGGAATTCCTACCCTTCTTCACTAGAATGTAGCATTTACTCCCAAAAACACGAAAATACGATACATTAGGTTTGTTACCGGTTAGCAGCTCATACGACGTCTTCTTGAGGAGGCGGTGAAGGTAGACCCTGTTGATGGCGTGGCAAGCCGTGTTCACGGCTTCCGACCAAAAGCACTCGGGAGTCTTGAATTCTCCAAGCATAGTCCTCGCCATATCTATGAGCGTCCTGTTCTTCCTCTCTACCACACCATTTTGCTGAGGTGTGTAGGGAGCGGAGAACTCGTGCTTGATCCCCTCCTCCTCAAGAAACTCCTCCACTTGAAGGTTCTTGAATTCGGACCCGTTGTCGCTCCTTATCTTCTTCACCTTGAGCTCAAACTCATTTTGAGCTCTCCTTAGGAAGCGCTTGAGGGTCCCTTGGGTTTCAGACTTATCCTGCAAAAAGAACACCCAAGTGAAGCGGGAAAAGTCATCAACGATAACTAGACCATACTTACTTCCTCCTATGCTCAGATAGGCGACGGGTCCGAAGAGGTCCATATGTAGCAGCTCCAGGGGTCTTGATGTTGTCATCACATTTTTGGTGTGATGAGAGCCTCCCACCTGTTTCCCTGCTTGACAAGCTGCACAAGGTCTATCTTTTTCGAAATGAACATTGGTTAGACCTATCACGTGTTCTCCCTTTAGAAGCTTGTGGAGGTTCTTCATCCCCACATGTGCTAAGCGGCGATGCCACAGCCAGCCCATGCAAGTCTTAGCCATTAAGCATGCATCTAGACCGGCCTCTTCTTTTGCAAAATCAACTAAGTAAAGCTTGCCGTCTAGTACACCCTTAAAAGCTAGTGAACCATCACATCTTCTAAAGACAGACACATCTACATTTGTAAACAAACAGTTATATCCCATATTGCATAATTGACTGACAGATAGCAAATTATATCCAAGAGACTCTACTAAAAACACATTAGAGATAGAGTGCTCATTTGAGATTGCAATTTTACCTAACCCTTTTACCTTGCCTTGATTCCCATCACCGAAAATTATTGAATCTTGGGAATCTTTATTCTTGACGTAGGAGGTGAACATCTTCTTCTCCCCCGTCATATGGTTTGTGCATCCGCTGTCAATAATCCAGCTTGAACCCCCGGATGCATAAACCTGCAAGACAAATTTAGGCTTGGGTCTTAGGTACCCAACTCATGTTGGGTCCTGCAAGGTTAGCACAAATATCCTTAGGGACCCAAATGCAAGTTTTGTCTCCCTTGCATCTTGCCCCTAATTTTCTAGCAACTATCTTCCTATCCTTTCTACAAATAGCAAAAGAAGCATTTAAAGCATGATATATTGTAGAAGGTTCATTAACTTTCCTAGGAACATTAACGACATTTCTCCTAGGCATATTATGAATAACATTTCTCCTACCAATATTTCTATCATGCACATAAGAAGAACTAGAAGCAACCATGGCATGAGAATCAAAGGCATTATATACATTACAACTCCTATAAGCATTTCTAGGTTGTCTTCTATCATAGTACATAAAGGCATGGTTCTTTTTCACACTACTAGCCATAGGGGCCTTCCCTTTCTCCTTGGCGGAGATGGGAGCCTTATGGCTTGTCAAGTTCTTGGCTTCCCTCTTGTAGCCAAGTCCATCCTTAATTGAGGGGTGTCTACCAATCGTGTAGGCATTCCTTGCAAATTTTAGCTTGTCAAATTCATTCTTGCTAGTCTTAAGTTGGGCATTAAGACTAGCTAATTCATCATTTAATTTGGAAATTGAAACTAAATGATCACTACAAGCATCAATGTCAAAATCTTTACACCTATTACAAGTTTCAACAATTTCTACACAAGAATTAGATTTACTAGCTACTTCTAGTTTAGCATTTAAATCATCATTAAAACTTTTTAACTTAGCAATAGTTTCATGACAAGAAGATAATTCACTAGAGAGCATTTCATTCCTCTTAATTTCTAGAGCAAGAGATTTCTGTGCTTCTACAAATTTGTCATGTTCTTCATACAACAAATCCTCTTGTTTTTCTAAAAGCATATTCTTGTCATTCAAGGCATCAATTAATTCATTAATTTTGTCTACCTTGGTTCTATCTAATCCCTTGAATAAGCATGAGTAATCTATCTCATCATCATCACTAGACTCATCTTCACTCGAAGAAGCATAAGTACTAGTATGAGTGCTTACTTTCTTCTCTCTTGCCATGAGGCAAGTGTGACGCTCGTTGGGGAAGAGGGATGACTTGTTGAAGGCGGTGGCGGCGAGTCCTTCATTGTCAGAGTCGGAGGAGGAACAATCCGAATCCCACTCCTTTCCGATATGTGCCTCGCCCTTGGCCTTCTTGTAATGCTTCTTTTTCTCCCTCTTGTTCCCTTGGTCCTGATCACTATCATTGTCGGGACAGTTAGCAATAAAATGACCAAGCTTACCGCATTTGAAGCATGAGCGCTTCCCCTTGGCTTTGGTCTTGCTTGGCTGCCCCTTGCGACCTTTAAGCGCCGTCTTGAAGCGCTTAATGATGAGGGCCATCTCCTCATTATTGAGTCCGGCCGCCTCAACTTGTGCCACCTTGCTTGGTAGCGCCTCCTTGCTTCTTGTTGCCTTGAGAGCAATTGGTTGAGGCTCATGACTAGGACCGTTCAACGCGTCGTCCACGTATCTTGCCTCCTTGATCATCATTCGCCCGCTTACGAACTTCCCAAGAACTTCTTCGGGCGAAATCTTTGTGTACCTGGGATTTTCACGTATATTGTTCACCAAATGAGGATCAAGAACGGTAAATGACCTTAGCATTAGGCGGACGACGTCGTGGTCCGTCCATCGCGTGCTCCCGTAGCTCCTTATTTTGTTGATAAGGATCTTGAGCCGGTTGTATGTTTGTGTCGGCTCCTCGCCCCTTATCATCGCGAACCGTCCAAGCTCGCCCTCCACCAACTCCATTTTGGTGAGCAAGGTGACGTCGTTTCCCTCATGAGAGATCTTGAGGGTGTTCCAGATCTGCTTGGCATTGTCCAAGCCGCTCACCTTGTGATACTCGTCCCTGCACAAAGAGGCTAGCAACACAGTAGTAGCTTGTGCATTTTTATGAATCTGTTCATTAATAAACACAGGGCTATCCGAGCTATCAAATTTCATTCCACTTTCCACAATCTCCCAAATGCTTGGATGGAGAGAAAACAGGTGAGTACGCATTTTGTGGCTCCAAAATCCGTAATCCTCTCCATCAAAGTGAGGGGGCTTGCCAAGTGGAATGGGGAGCAATTGAGCATTTGAACTATGCGGGATGCGCGAATAATCGAAAGAAAAGTTTGAGTTAACCGTCTTTCGTCTATCGTAGTCGTCGTCGTCCTTTTGGGAGGAGGAAGATTCGTCGCTGTCGTAGTAGACAATTTCCTTGATGCGCCTTGTCTTCTTCTTCCTCCCGTCTTTTCTTTTGTGGCCCGAGCCTGAGTCGGTGGGCCTGTCATCATTGGGCTCGTTGACGAAGGACTCCTTCTCCTTGTCGTTGATCACCATCCCCTTGCCTTTAGGATCCATCTCTTCAGGCGGTTAGTCCCTTTCTTGAAGAGAACGGCTCTGATACCAATTGAGAGCACCTAGAGGGGGGGGTGAATAGGTGATCCTGTAACACTTCAAAAACTTAAGCCACAAAACTTGGTTACTTGTTAGCACAGTAATATGCCAAGTGGCTAGAGAAGGATCTCAACACAACACAATAACCAAGAGATATCAATCACAGAGATGGCACAGTGGTTATCCCGTGGTTCGGCCAAGACCAACGCTTGCCTACTCCACGTTGTGGCGTCCCAACGGACGAGGGTTGCAATCAACCCCTCTCAAGCGGTCCAAAGACCAACTTGAATACCACGGTGTTGCTTTGCTTCTCTTAATCCCGTTTGCGAGGAATCTCCACAGCTTGGAGCCTCTCGCCCTTACACAAGATGTTCACGAAGAATCACAGAGCAAGGGAGGGACTAGCAACTCACACACGACACAAAGATCACAGCGAATACGCACACGCAAAACCCAGACTTGAGCTCAAGAGACTAGCACACTAGAACGGAGCTCAAATCACTAAAATGTCGAACAAGTGCGCGAGAATGAAGTGTGAGTGATCAATGATGCTCAAAGGATGCTTGGTGTGTTTCTCCATGCGCCTAGGGGTCCCTTTTATAGCCCCAAGGCAGCTAGGAGCCGTTGGGAGCAATCTGGGAAGGCAATTCTTGCCTTCTGTCGTCTGGCGCACCGGACAGTCCGGTGCACACCGGACATGTCCGGTGCCCGATTTCTTTCCATAAACAGCGCAGTCGACCGTTGGCAGCCTGGGAGCCGTTGGTGCACTTGACATGTCCGGTGCACACCGGACAGTCCGGTGCCATCTTCTAGCCGTTGGCTCGGCCACGTGTCCCGCGCAGATTGCGCGGCCGACCGTTGGCCCGGCCGACCGTTGGCACACCGGACAGTCCGGTGCACACCGGACAGTCCGGTGCACACCGGACAGTCCGGTGATTTTTAGCCGTACGCCGTTGATGGTTTCCCGAGAGCGACGAGTTCGCCTGTGCGCGGCCCACCGGACAGTCCGGTGAATTTTAGCCGTACACCGCCGTCGAAGTCCCGAGAGCAGCCACTTTGCCCAAGCCAGCCTGGCGCACCGGACACTGTCCGGTGCACCACCGGACAGTCCGGTGCACCCAGACTGGGCAGACTTTGGCTGTTCGAGCCATCTCTTCTCCAACTCGATTTTTTCTGTTTCCAGCACTTAGACACAATACATTAGTCCATAAAACAATGTACTAAGTCTGAGAAATGTACCTTTATTCTTGATTTGTACTTTGTCCACCATTTTACAATTAGGCACCTGTGTTGGGCACTAAATCACCAAAATACTTAGAAATGGCCCAAGGGCACATTTCCCTTTCAATAATCACCGGAGAAAAAATGATCATGAAATTTTTGTTCTAGATCCCCCCATGATGAAATGGAATTAGGAGGTAAAGTGGCATACCATGCAAACGCGGTTCCTGTTAGCGATAATGAAAATAAACGCACGCGAAATGCCTCTGTGTCTGCCAATTCTCCCAATTGTGCTAAGAACTGGCCTATATGTTCGCGCGTGTTTTTCCCTTGATCACCCGAAAATTTTGCGAATTCGGGTATTCTAGTTCCCTGTGGGTACGGGTAGTGATCAAATCGGCTGTCATAAGGTTTCCGATATGATTGCCCCCCAGGGACCATGCTTACTCCGAGCTTATCTCGGAACGCCCCGGCTATTTCTTCCCTCACTATATCAATGGCAGCCGGTGCAAGACCACCGGCTCTCTGGTCAAACATAGGTGGGGTTGGTTGCATTTTAGTATGTTGTCGTTCCCCCCATTGGTTTGAGCTACGTGGTGCATTTCCATTTGCCCTATATGGCTCATAGGTTTGATTGTTTCTTTCCGGCCTTTTAGGTGGGGCCGGAAAGCTTTCCTGGGCTCTGGATCCTGAATTAATGGGCTGGTGCATTGCATAATGTGATGGGAAGTGTTGCTGGGACGGGCGAGGATTCAGGTAATAATCCTCCTCAAAAGACTCATGCGCGGACTGTCCGGATACGTACCCGGACCGTCCGTGGTCGTATGCGGACCGTCCGTCATTGTATGCGGACCGTCCGGCTGGGTAGTTTGGGTTCTGTGTCATATGTGGTGGCTCGGGCGCATATCTAGGTAACTCATTAAAAATAGGCCCGACTGCTGTTGGCCCGGACGGTCCGCGCTCACGTGCGGACGGTCCGGGCATGTGCAGATCGGCTGGTTTGCTGCCGATTTGCGGTTGCTTAGGGTATGTGTCCATCGGCATCCCATAAAGGGGTTGTGACTGGTCGTGACAACCTGTAGCCGATGTGTTACGCGCGTTATCTCCTAACTCAACCTCGTGCGAAGGAAAATTTGCGGTACTAGATTTATCAAATGCACGTACTAGTCTCTTAAGATCGCTTTGCATACCCCCTATGATGTTCTGCATTTGTTCACGCTGATCTTCTACATAATTTCTAAGAGATTGCAGATCGTTGGTATTACTTACATTGGGGATATCTGGCGTGGGTTGGAGCGAAGCCGGATCCGTCGCCCGATGTCGGACGACCTTGTTGTTCCTGTCCACTTTGAAGTTGGCCAAGAACTTTGCTTTCGCCTCCTGGATCATCCGCTCCTTATGCTCCTCAAACTGGAGCTGCTCGTCAGCCGGCAAGGTTTCCCAAGTCGGCTCTATGATGTTGCTTAGAGAAATATCAGAGCTATCCTTTGAACCGGCCATTGAGGGCCGATTTGATGAGCCTAGATGTTTTGTCCCCAGCGGAGTCGCTAAAAAGTATGTTGACGCCTTTTTGGAGCGCCAAACACTCAACAAGAACCGTGGCGGTGCCTTCTGCACAGGGGCGGACGGTCCGCGCGAAGGGGCCGGACGGTCCGCGGCCTGGTGCGAGGCGCGGTGGTGCTCTCTGCGCAAGGGCGGACTGTCCGCGGCCTGGGGCCGGACAGTCCGTGGCCTGGTGCGCGGCTAGGGCTCCTGCCTGACGGCCGGACGGTCCGCGCGTACGCAGGGATGACGGAAGATCGCCGACGGCGCCTGGATCTCGCTCCCGGGAGGGACCCCGTCGGGGAGTAGAGATCTTAGGTGGTGTCTAGGCTCGGGTAAACCGACCTAGACTCCTCTAATCGACGTAGAGTCGAGGAGAGGCGGAGAATTTGGGGATTGGAAGGCTAAACTAGGGCTGAACTAGAACTACTCCTAAGATAAAATGCGAAATAGAAGTTGTATTGATTCGATTGTTGATTACAAATCGGCCGTAGACCTCTCTTTATATAGAGGAGGGGGGCTGGACCCTTTACACGACTGGATTCCGGGTTAATTCCGCAAATCTAGCCAACAAACATAGCACAAAACTCGGAATCCTAAACTACTCTGCGCATGCGCGGACCGTTCGGCCCACAGGCGCGGACTGTCCGGACCGCGAACCGTCCGGCCTCAGGGCCGGACCGTCCGGCCGCTCAATATGGTGCTCAACAACTTGAACGTAAGCCTCGCACAAAATCTTGAGCCAGGCTCAGCCAGTCCGCAGCAGGCGCCGCCGACGGAGCTCCGAAGAGAGGATACAGATACCCGCAACCGGACACCGGAGCTCGTGCAACTTAAGCTCGTGCAACTTATCGTGATGGACACATGGTGGGTGGATCTTCCGCCTTGGGCGACCGGGCCGTCCGGCTCCTCCAAGAACTCGCATGACGCGCAGCGCGCATATATTGTACCGCACTGTAGCGCGCGCGGCCCATGCATATGCATCCATCCATGCAATCGTCAACTCGAGTCGGAAGACGGGCACGCATAGAGATGGTAACGGGTACAAATCCGCTAGGTTTTACCGTCTTAAACCTGTACCCGTGAAAAATATCTATGCCCATTAAAAAACTCGTACCCATGACGGGTTTGAGATTTTGCCCAAACTCGTACCCATTGGGTTAACGGGTACCCATGGGTTACCCGTGGGTTTTATCTCCAATATACTTGTTCTTCTCATAATCAATAAGTATCGTAATGATTAATGATATCATAATCCAAAATCTATGTAATGAACCATGAGTTCATGATTTGGTATAAAAATTATTAGTAGAGAGAATGAAATACAAATAATAAGTTGTATAATTAAGTGACCTTGCACTAAGTTATCCATCCACCACATATATAACACTAGTAAAAACTATAATATCAAGCAAGCAACACTCTCACCGACTACTGATACATTCACCAATTGATAAAAAATATGAAGTAAATAAGGAATAACAAGTTTGTTGTTCGTTTATAAAATAAAATGGCAATATGCACTAGGTTTGGTCGGGTTTAAAAAACCCACGGGCTCACGGGTTTGGGTACTATAGGAACAAATCCGTACCCATAAACCCGCTGGGTACAGATTTATGCCCGTTAACAAACCCATAGATATAAAAATTGACCTAAACCCGTACCCTAATAGGATAAAAACCTATCGGATTTCGGGTTTCAGGTACATTGCCATCTTTAGTCACGCACCGACGCGCTGCGCATATCCAACGACCAACGCGACCGACGCCTCCGCTCCGCAGACCGCAGTCCACAGTCCGCACGAAACACGCTAAAGCCCGCATTCCCCGGGATGGGGATGGGATCCACATCCATGAAGGGAACAACCGGCCAAGGGCTCGCGAACGGTCGCGACGGCGACGGCTGGCCTGCCCATCCACTAGCTCTCCCAGCAGGCAAGGCCGTACATGTACACACTACACTACACCTGCTCGCCCGCCACGCCACCAACAGCACAACACAAGTAGTACTTCTTTCTCCCGCTTTTCCTCGTGGGCATGCATGGCTAGCTATTGTTTGGTTCGGAAAGGACAGCGGCTGGCAGCGTGGAGGGGGAAAAAAAAACGGGTCCGCCAACGACAGCAGCAACGAACGTATGCGGTCCAGCAGTAGTCTCCAACTCGGCTCAACCGCCGCCGCAAGGACCCGGGTCCAAACGTCCAACACTGTCAACAACCCGCAGCACATGATCACAAGTAGCGTGCTTTGCTGCTGCTGCTGCTGCTGGTATGACAGGACTGGACTGGACTGCGGAAGACGGAAGTGCTCCACAGGCCAGGTTGCCGTGCTTCCACAAGTCAGAGTGGGGTAGGTAGCTAGTAGAGAACTGGTTCGAATTTGGATCGATCGCAACAGCCAGCGAGCCTAACTTAACTGCAAGTCTGAACGAAAGAGGGCCACCGCACTAGTTGAGTTACCAGTTGGAATGGCGTGCTGACAGGTTTGCAGAATAAGAATAACCCATCGCGCGTAATTCACTCACAGTCTCACTTGTCGAGACCCAATAACTAAAAAAGTGGGTCCCCCATCTAGTAAACGCTTTCTTGAGCTAATTAAGACCCGATTCGTACTGAGTACTATACTGCCCTGACCTGTTTCAGCAAACCTGCACTTGACCTGTCTCCGCAGAACGAATCTTCAGAAGTCTTCCTTTTAACCCTGCCCCCCGATTGGTCCGTTTCCCGTTACAGTATAGAAGGTTGCCACCAAGACCCAGAGAGAGAGAGAGAGAGAGAGAGAGAGAGAGAGAGAGAGAGAGAGAGAGAGGTGTCACAAAGTCAGAAGAGAGGCAGTGACAGAACCGTCCTGCCAATGTTTCTTCCGTTCTTCTCCAATCTCCAGCCACTGTGCGCGCATGACATGTCAGATATACGTGCTGCTACAGCAGCAGCAGCATGACAGGATTCCATCTATACATATCCTCCGCCCTCCAATTCACACCACCCTATGTCCAGTCCAGCTAGGAGGGCAGCACACGTCTCCGATCCACTAATCTACTTCATCATAACAGACTGGTGTTAACAACAATAAGAAAAAAAAATATCCCGCACGTTGCTGTCGGGTTAGGTCGATCGATCCGTAACGACTAAAGCCCCCCAGCTGGGAGCGAGGAGGATCATGTGAAGGAGGAGCGAGGCTCTGGCTGGCTTTTGAATTATTGTAATACTAGCATATATAGTCAGTGACCAACCATCATGTGGCCGATCGATCATCAACCGCAAACTGACGACGATGTCTGACCAGTTTGCTTAAATTCTAGCTGACTCGAAGGAATCTCGAGTATGTAAGCGGCGGAGCAAATTGCAAATACATAATATATCTGCCCATTGGAAGAACGCACGCATGAACTCTCTGCAGGGTCGTCGTCGACTGGAGCTGGAGCACACGTTAGGCAAGACGTACTGTTCGACACATAGCTTTTCGAGAGAGGGACAGTAGAGGAGGGTGCAAAAGGATACGGTGCCATCGCTTTGCGTGTTTCCATTCCATGTGCCAGCCAAGGAACCGAACCGAACCTCCTAGTCTCAGCAGCTCCTCTCTCTCTCTCACGCTCACTGCTCACTGGACGCAGCCATGCTAACAACTTCTTCCTCGCTCTCGCCGTCTGTCTGCTCCGGGTCTGCTGCAACAACTGCCAGGACGTGCCTCCACGATCACGATGAGCCGTGAGCGCGCGCCTAACCGCTCTGGTCCAATCATCCGGAGGGCCCCCCAACTTGTCACGTCCGAACGAAAGGTCAATGCCACTGCTCCCCCTCACGTTGTCTGTTTTTTTTCCACCTTTGAATTCCCCACTCTTTCTTCTTGGTTTCTCGGCAGAGGAGACGACAGTGAGATGCAGGAAATCCAGGATTTCAGTGTTTCAAAACATCAAGTAAGCAATGAAACTGTTACAAAAAAAAAAGTATTGGTGACCACTACCAGCGATGACGACGGCGGCACGGCCAGGAATTCGCCTTGCGTTGGACTCAAAGGCACCCTCTCCTTGCCAACCTAACAGCGACCGGTGCGGTGAGTGACCACACCAAGACTCCCTCCCCCGTCCATAAGCGCAATGCAAGCCAGCAGCTATGATGGACGCAGATCGGGCCCACCAACCAGGTCGCTTTGGAAGGTTGGGTGGGGGGAGCGAGTAGAGATGTCAATAGGTAATTCTCCGTCGGGTTATAGCATCCCAGACCCATCTCTATTATGTTTGATACATCCTCATACCCATACCCATACCCATCATGGGTACAAAACTCATCCCATACCCATCCCCATTCGGGTTTCGGGTCTCCAATGGGTCCCCATCCTCAATTAAGGAATAACTAGGTACTAACATCTAGCACAAACTATCCAGATTTCATACATCACCACATCGGCAAGCACTCATCCATGAACCATTATCCATTCATCCATCCATCAGAAAAGAAATCAGTACTTGAGACCAATATAAGAAATGGAGTTTGTCGGGTTTGATGGCCGACTCGGCCTCAACTCATTCATACAAATAGGACAGATGTACGCGTATGAAATACCCATGGGTAATCGGGTTCGGATTATTGCTTCCCAAACCCATACTCGTTTACCCAATGGGTGGAGGTTTTGTCCCATATCCATACCCATGGGGACAATTTTTGTCCCATACCCGTACCCTAATAGGGGAATTCCCAATGGGTTATCGGGTATCGGGTCCCCATTGACATCTCTAGGAGCGAGGAAGTGAAGACGAAGACGACCAAAGGCAGCAGGGATCTGGATGTAATAAAAGA
Source organism: Zea luxurians (assembly GCA_029449295.1). Classification (NCBI taxonomy): domain Eukaryota; kingdom Viridiplantae; phylum Streptophyta; class Magnoliopsida; order Poales; family Poaceae; genus Zea; species Zea luxurians. Next base: position 168,299,359 of record JAOPSE010000002.1, read on the forward strand.
TTAAGCCAGGGTGTTGGACCCCGTGACTGATCTCTGACTACGACGCCGCACTGCCTGCCTGCCTGGGTGGAGTGGAGGTGGTGGGATAATGGATTGGGGAGGCCTTTTTATAGACCGCTAGGCATGATGCTCTTCTCATTACTGACAAGCGCCAGAGAAGAGAGGCCGGAGAGAAGGGAGGCGCACTCGTCCCTTCTGGTATCGTCTCCCCCGGCAGGGAAGGAGTACAAGGAAGGAGAGTAGGAGGAGGAGGAGGGGAAAATGCGTGTCGGCGGCGGGCGGGACGACGACGACGACGAGGTGTCCCGGAAGCTCAAGAGCATGGACGTGGACAAGCTGGAGAACGGCGGCGGGGAGGAGATCAGCCCGCGGCCCGCCGTAAAGTACCACGGCTGGAAGGCCATGCCGTTCATCATCGGTGCGTGCGCTGCTGCCAATTCTCCTCGCGATCTCTCTCTCTCTCTCTTCTCTCTCAGTGTCAAACTGTCAATGGTGGCGGCGGTACGGTTGCCAGCGAAACTGAATCGCGGTGCGCTTGCCCGCGCATACACACACATGCATATATACGCAGGGAACGAGACGTTCGAGAAGCTGGGGACGCTGGGCACGTCGGCGAACCTGCTGGTGTACCTGACGCAGGTGTTCCACATGCGGAGCGTGGACGCGGCGACGCTGCTCAACGGGCTCAACGGCACCAGCAGCCTCGCCCCCATCATCGGCGCCTTCCTCTCCGACGCCTACCTCGGCCGCTACCTCGCGCTCGCCATCGCCTCCGTCGCCTCCCTCATCGTAAGCGCAGCGATCGATCTCCAGTCCACCCCTCTCGCTCGCTCGCTCGTTACCTGCTTAATTTGAGGGACACCGGTCACCGGGGTCCGGTCCGAGCTAGCTAGGCCGCCGGCGGCGGGTCGGAATCAGTTCGGGGGTGGATGGAATGGAATTCGGCATGCTGTTGCTGCAGGGTGTTTGACGGGTTCCTTCGCGTACCGGATCACCAGATTCAGTTTTGGCGATGAGGGCGTGGGTACTGGCCTGGGGTTACGTTGGCGATCTCTGTCTCCCGGCTTGTCACGAGTTGGACCTCACTCTCGAGGGGCCGAGCTGTTCTTCGTTCCTTTTTTTTTGTCTCCCCCTCTCATCTCCATCCGCTCGATCGGAGAAGAGAAGATGATGGGCGGCACATGGGGCGAGCACCCACGTGCACGCACGCTCATGGCTCCTGATCAATTTCCCTCTCATTTGGTCATTCCTCAACCTCTCCCCAACACGAATGCACCATGTAGGAGATCTGGAAGCTAAGCCGGCCTGGATCGAGTGCAGCACGATCCTGCGCACTAATCACAGTGACTCGGCACCACCGTCGCCCTTGCTCAGCTGAGTTTCCAGGTCATTTAATGATTGCGAGACTTGGATACCAAGTAGTAGGACAGCTGCACCGTGAACGGGTTTGTTCGTGATCAGATCAGTTTACATTTTTTTTGTACGGGTTTCCTTAGTTCTGGAACGGATTACGAGTATAGTTTTGATTCCTTCGTCCACTTTGAACTGCGATTTATTTGCCAGTACAGCTGGAGCTCAGTCGCCCTCAGCTTTGAAATTGTCTTTGACTAGATATATAGTGTGCAAATTGGTGGCTACCGATTAACCACTATTAATCTATATTAGTTTGTGTTACACAATAGAAACGGTTCTAAATGATATATGCACGTGCAATTATTCACGGATTCACTTCAGTATCGTGCACATAATATTATATGCCGAAAATAAGACTCTGTCTTAGGCTATCCGCAACCGTTTTCTCTAAATTTTTCTCCCTATATCACTTTTTTGGTCACATCATCAACATTTCACCCCCTATTTTTTCATCTCCCGCAGCGGTTCCCCCTAAATACTCCCCCTATATCCCACTACACTATCATTTTCTATACATATTTTTCATCTACTATAATTTTTTTTATCTACTAACAATTGAAAGTGGACCCACGTGAACAGTGTTTAGAGGGAGAGAGAGGCACACGCCAGAACGAGAGCGAGAGAGAACCTTACCTCTGCGCAGGGTGCTTGCCAGGGAGAGCCGCTGCAGCACTAGCGGCTGCCCTGTAGCCGCCATGCAGCTACAGGCGTAGGGGAGGGGGCGTCCCGCGGTATCCACTGCGGACAGCCTTATCTTCCGTATGTATGTAGTAGCTGTTAGGTTCCGTACGCGCTTATTTTCTGACAAAACACAGCCTGCAGAAGCTTCCGCGTTCCGCCCCATGCATGCATGCATGATGCATCTGTGAAAAAGGATGCATATTTTTTGAGCGCCCAAACAAAATGTATTAAGGGTGTTTGTTTAGGATTATAATATATTCAGATTATATAATCCAATAAATTTTAAACTAAAATATTAATTTCCCAAACAGACACACCCCTTAAGACACGCTTTGCTTTGTCTCACGCGCAACACGGTGGGAGAGCTAAATATCTCAGCATTACATAACAAAACCCACCAACGTTTGTTGGCCTAGGCAGCAGCTAGCCTCGTGTGCGTGTCCCTGCATTATTATCATGCGCTTTGCCCTTTTATTAACAATCCCACAAAGTAGCATGGCAAACAAAGTGCCCTTAATTGTACTCCGGTTAGCGGCGGCGCTCATGATTAGCGCCGCGCTAAGCCGTATCGTAGTGCCCTGTCTGCTTTTTTATCCTGTCTATCATCAGCTCACATTGCGGCTTTATTCAGTAGCTACTACTACTAGCTAGTGAGGCATGCGCAGGCACTACGCATCTGCCTCGCGCTAGTTGCCCCACCACCAGGCCACCACCACGTATGAGTACGCGTAGCATTAGCAACGAATGATAGGGATCGATTAGTGCTACCATTAGCAGTAAGATAATGGTAGCTCCATGTGCATGCCCACCACCTGCCCGGCCGGGCCCAATCAGTGGCCTGCAACCGAAGTGGACTTGCATTGTCCTCCCCGTACACACATCTCACCAGCTAGACAGAGATCTCCACGCTTCACCCGAACGCAGATGGTTTTTCTCGTCGGTCCCATCGGCATCACTCACGGACACACATACAGCTGAGCTGCACCGCTTACCGCCGGATCGAATGCGCGCGCACGTTTGGAAGGGTCTCACTCTCACCGCCTGGGGGGATGATTCCATTCCATTCCGTCGCCCCGGCCAGGCACCCGCCATTATCCGGACAGGTAGGCGGATACGTCTCGACGCGACCGCCAACTAACTGCCGAACCGACCTCACTTGTAAGTACCGCTTGGCGTCTGGACTCGAGTCATGAGGTGGAGCTGTGGGTACTCGGAGATTGTTGAGCTGGTTTCTGCCTACGAATAAGCGGTGGCCTGCAGGCTGCAGTGGTGCGCGGACAGTGCGTACGTCGGCCAGGACAGGCACATATCTCTCCGGATACACCTGCTGTCATGTGCCCGCGCCCGAAAACGATGGATCTCGTCCCCAATATATGTACTCCTCCTACACGGGCAGATCAATCATGCCGGCTCCGGACTAGAGGCACTGCGAACTGCGATTCCGGCAGCCACGTACGTGTGCGTAACGTCGCCTACCTGACCAGTGACCACCCAGGCACCCCCACTTATATGCTGCCACCTGCCATGAATGAAATGAAAGACCAGACTGGGGGATCCAATCGAGCCGGTGCTAGTGTCGGTCACGGACTCGTTGGTGTCGCCCACCTTCACGGTGGGTGCGCGAGTGAATTTCGCCAATCGCCACTATAGGTTACAGTACGCGGTTGTGCAGGTGCACTCGGACTCCCGCCCATGTCGTGGGCCCGCGTTGCCTCGCCGTCGCCGGCCGCCGGTGCGGTGGGCGCGGAGATCCGGTGCCCTGACCACACCACACGGCCGCGTGGGCCCGTCCTCAGCTCGCGCCAGCGGTTTTTGTTCGCTCTTCGCTGGCGACGCCGACCGTGGGAGGAAAAGTGGGGGTGGGTGGGGCAGCGGCACGACTACACGCGTGATGCCGGGCGCGGTGGCGTCGGAGCCGTGCACGGCAGCGGGGCCGGGGGTGGGTTGGTGGATGTGTCGGTGGGGGCTCGGGCGGCTGGCTCGGTCTCGGTGCCTAGCGTTTGGTTGCAAGGGTCATGTGGGAGGGACGGGACAAATCTAGTTTCTATGATGTTTTTGATTCATAGTTAAATAAATTAAAGTTCTGAATATCTTATTAGAGGATAATTTTCTGGACGATGTCTTTCTCTTTTCAAATACACATCTCTGCCAACGTGTTGGTTTGCACGATTTACACCAAGTAGTTAATTTATATTTGATTTGATTTTTTACATAAAAACATATTTATTATGCAGTGGCGAACCTAGCCAAAAAATATCGTCGGGTTATCGTCGTTAGCTTCACAATATAATATATATTTTTTAAAATTTTAATAATGCTTTGTTAAAATATTTATAAATTTTATGGGGATCGGTCGTTATTGTGGAACAAAATGTAGATGTTAAAAATGCATCTATTTTAGGACAGAGTACTCAAGTATCGATGCCCACACTTGAGAGTAAAGATAGCAATGGGGACCCGATCTCTGATTCTTCGCGAGGAATTTCTCCATTAGGGGATGGGTAAATTTTTCCCCCGCGGGGATATAAACGAGGAAAAATTCTCATCCCCCCCCCACGGGTAGGGGTGAAAACGGGCAGGGTACCCGAAACGGGTACCGGATACGGATACTGGTTCGGGACCATTTTTCGGATACGGATACGGGTATTTTTTAGATTCGGGATGGATACGGGTAATACCCGGATAGTATAGCTTCGGATTCGGGTCGGATACGGAGCGAGTACTACCCGGTAAATACCCGGATATTCGGGTCGGATACGGGTACCCGGAATTCGGGTACCCGTTTTTTTCTTTTTCTGCATAATAATATAGTTATAAAATCATAACTTTTACATATGAAAACGGATGAAGATAAAGTTTATATGAAAATTGTAGAGCTCGAAGAGATCTATAACTTTGTAGTACATCACATTTTTGTTTAAACATATCTTTAGGCCAAAATCATTAAAATAATGTCTAAATTTATATCAAAATAATAGACTTTATCATTTTTATGTGGGGACTTAAGATTATATCCATGTGGGAACTTAGGATTATCTTTTTATAAACTATTTATTAATATTGGTAACTTATTTGCAATTTCCGGTCGATGCTACAATATTTTTATGAATTTAATTGTATTTTGATGATTTTCTACAACAAGAAATTAATAATACACCAAATAGCCTAAAAAATTCATGAATTTTTACGGGGACACAACATATATCCACATATAGTTCTCAAAAACATTTGGACTATAAAATCCACAAGATGTTGGTGTTTCTTCCATTCTACTCCCACTTATTATGTGAGTTACATGTGAAATCATTTTATGTATCGAAGTTTCAACATAATTAATATTTCACTTATCATTTTCATGTGGCGACTTGAGGTTTTATTTGAATAGAATGTTTATTTGTTTTGGTAAGCTTTTTGCAATTTTGGATCAAAACTAGTGTATATATGAAATTTAATTATACTTTGATGATTTTATGTAGAAAGAAATTAATAATGTATAAATAGCCTCAGAAATCTATGAAATTATACGAAGGTACAACATATGGCCACATATAGTCATAAAAATAATGGGACCATAAAATCCACAGGATGTCAACGTTTCTTCTATTTTATTTCCACTTATTGCGTGAGTTACACGTGAAATCACTCTAAGTATCCAAGTTTCAACATAATCAATACTTCACTTTACCATTTTTACGTGGGAACTTGAGATTATCTTCTATTAAATGTTTATTAGTATTAATTTACTTGCAATTTCGTGGTCGAACAAGAATATTTTTTGATAACCAATTAATGCATTATCCGACAAGTATCCGATATCCGATCAAATAATATCCATATCCGTCACTTATCCGCCCGGATAAATATCCGGTCCCTGTATCCGTATCCGTCCCGTTTCTAACTATCCGTATCCGATCCCGAATCCGTTTTAAATACATTAAGGTAGGATACAGGATGAGCTAATATCCGTCCGTATCCGCCCGTTTTCACCCCTACCCACGGGTAAATGGGGACGGAGATGGGGAAGCATTCCTCCATCCCTGTTTTCCGCGGGAACCCGTTAAACTTACATATGACGTTGTTTACATACTATAGTTAATGATAAAAATAAATAATTACCTTGTCAAGAGATCAATCATTGTACAAATGTGTTCATTTTGATATACACATAATGAGTTTTTTAAAATCTATCAAAGTGTATAAGTGACAATGTTTTACATTAATAACAAAGAAAGTATGTTCTAATTATAATTTAAGTGGGGATAGAGATCCCAATGGGGATTTATCCACGAAGAACGGAGATGGAGAAGAAATGTCTCCTATAAGTTTTCATGGGAACCTCGCAGGAAAAAAATTTCACCGTGAGGACGAAAATAAAGAGTTATGGAAACACTATTTTCCTAAGGGCTAGTTTGGAAACCTCAATTTCTTTAGAGATTTCTATTTTTCTAAGGGAAATTAGTTCATTTTCCTATGGGAAAATAGAAATTCCTTTGGGAAAGGTTCCCAAACTAGCCCTAAAGGATTTTTATTTTCCTAAGAAAAATTAGTTTATTTTCTCATAGAAAAATATAGATCCCTAAGGGCTTGTTCGGTTAGCTCTCAATCCAGGTGGATTGAGTGAGATTGGGTGGATTTAAATCCCATGCAAGTCAAATTTCTTCATATTTTTTTCAATCCCGTCCAATCCATAGGTAATGGGATTAACCGAACAAGGCCTAACGAATTTTCCATCCCCACCCGAGAGGGATTATCTTCCGCTTCGAGACAAACATACCGATTTCCAACTCCACTGAGGTCGAGGTCCCCTACTCCCACTAGAGATGGCAACGGGGACCCGATCCCCGATTCCCCACAGGGAATTCCTCCATTAGGGGATGGGCATGGGGAAGAAACTTTTCCCGTGCGGATATAAACGGGAAAAATTTATCCCCAGATGGGTAAACGGGGATGGGAACTTCCTCATCCCCGTTCCCCGCGAGGACCCGTTAAACTTGCACGTGACTATGTTTTTGTGTACTAGTTAACGATAAAAATAAATAAATACCTTGTCAAGAGATCACTAATTGTACAAATGTGTTTATTTTGATGTATGCATAATAATTTTTTATATCTGACAATGTGTATAAGTGACAATATTTAACATTAATAGCAAAGAACGTATGTTTTAATTATAATTTAGATGGAGATGGGGATCCCCGTTGGGGATTTATCCCCGCGGGGAATAAGAATGGGGAAGAAATGTTAGACTACCTCCAACAGGGACCTGTAAATGGTCCTGTCCTCTAAAATATAGAGGATGTATGCACCTTTTTGTCTCCAACAAGAGACTGTAAAGGATCCTCTAAATTTTAGAGCACGTCATGCATCCGCTAGAAATAGAGGATGTACGGTTCTACTCTATACACTGTGCTTATTTATTGTGTTTGCTCGTTCACGTGCACATTACTGGTAAAAATCAATATAGAATGTGAAATATGATACACTGTTGATATAGAGGATGAAATTTAGAGGACATTGCTGGAGATGGAGAAAATATAGAGAACCGAATCTTTTAGAGAGTACTGTAAAGGACAGAGAATATTCTTTTAGAGGATGAAATTTAGGGGGCGTTGCTGGAGACAGTCTTACGCCTACGAGAATGAAGCTGCTGTCCTCAGTCCTGTCATGTAGATTGTGGGCGCCATGTGCGCCCAAAAGATTCGGAAACCTTATCCGGAGTCCGGGCAACATATATATCTCGTGTCTAGTCGCCAACAACTAGCTGCAGCTGCACAACGACAGTCACAGTCACAAACGGAGAGGCGACTTCTTGCCCGTTGCATTCGTGGCGTGCAGTGCTGGCCTCTCTTCGCCGGTGACACTTTTGTCCTGTTGCCGGCGGTGGTTGGGTTATTGCAGTGGCCACGGCAGAGCACGAGGTTTTTGTCTTTTTCAGCATGTGCTACGAGGATTGGGCCGTTGGGGATTGGAAGCGTGTACGGCAGAAAGGAGAGATCCATAATGGACATGCGTGGGCCTGGGCTTTACATGTACTCCTACTTAGGGAGCATAAGTGGGCCACGAGCCCATGGACAAGGACTCGTGATTCTGTCTTACGTTACGTATACCTGCTTCGATGCGTACCGGAAATGATTCAAACTTGCGCTCCCTGCCTCCCTTCCCTCCAAGTCTCCAACTCATATGATAAACAACAATAGTGTTGGCATGCATGCTCACTCGTTGGTTCCATGCATCCACCACCAGGGCATGTTCCTGCTGACGATGACGGCCGGCGCGAACAGCCTGCACCCGCCGGAGTGCAGCGTGGGCGAGATCTGCGAGAAGGCGACGTCGTACCAGTTCGCGGTGCTCTTCGTGGCCTTCGCGTTCCTGGTGCTGGGCTCGGCGGGGATCCGCCCCTGCAGCATGCCCTTCGGCGCCGACCAGTTCGACCCCAACACGGAGTCTGGCAAGCGCGGCATCAACAGTTTCTTCAACTGGTACTACTTCACCTTCACGGCCGCCATGATGATCTCCGCCACCGTCATCATCTACGTGCAGAGCAACGTGAGCTGGCCCATCGGGCTGGGCATCCCCACGGCACTCATGTTCCTGGCATGCGTGCTCTTCTTCATGGGCACGCGCCTCTACGTGCGGGTGACGCCCGAGGGGAGCCCCTTCACCAGCGTCGTGCAGGTGCTATCGGCCGCGCTCAAGAAGCGGTCGCTGAAGCAGCCCAAGGACCCGAAGCAGGACCTCTTCGACCCGCCGCACACCAGCGCCATCGTCACCAAGTTGGCGCACACGGACCAGTTCCGCTGCCTCGACAAGGCGGCCATCGTGGCATCCCCGGACGAGGTGCGTTCCGGCGGCGGTGCGCCCGCGGACCCCTGGAGGCTCTGCAGCGTGCAGCAGGTGGAGGAGGTCAAGTGCCTCATCCGCATCGTGCCCGTCTGGTCCACGGGGATCATCTACTACGTCGCCGTGGTGCAGCAGTCCACGTACGTGGTGCTCTCGGCGCTGCAGTCCGACCGCCACCTCGGCCGCGCCGGCTTCCAGATCCCCGCCGCGTCCTTCACCGTCTTCGCCATGCTCGCGCAGACGCTGTGGATCCCCTTCTACGACCGCCTCCTGCTGCCCAAGCTCCGGAAGATAACCGGCAAGGAGGAGGGGTTCACGCTGCTCCAGCGCCAGGGCATCGGCATCGCGCTCTCCACTGTCGCCATGGTCATCTCGGCCATCGTCGAGGACCGGCGCCGTGCCATCGCGCTCAGCCAGCCGACGCTCGGCACCACCATCACCGGCGGGGCGATCTCGGCCATGTCCAGCCTGTGGATGGTGCCACAGCTCATGATCCTGGGGCTGTCGGAGGCCTTCAACCTCATCAGCCAGATCGAGTTCTACTACAAGGAGATCCCGGAGCACATGCGCAGCGTGGCCGGGGCGCTCGCCTTCTGCAACCTGGCGCTCGGCAACTACCTCAGCGGATTCCTGGTTGCCATCGTGCACCGGACGACGGGGTCCGGGCAGAACTGGCTGGCGCAGGACCTCAACAAGGGCCGCCTCGACCTATTCTACTGGACCATCGCCGGAATCGGCGTCTTTAACTTCATCTACTTCGTCATCTGCGCCAGGTGGTACAGGTTCAAGGGGGCCAGCAACTGATCCGCCGAGGTAACCGTCGTCTCACGATCACGACACGAGTGCGGGCATGAATGGGGCTCAGCTCTATGTGGTCCTGATGGCAGTTTGGTTGGTGGCTTGGGTAATTATGTTATGGCCTTGGCAGAGCAACAGGAAAAAAAGGGGCCTTAAAATATGGTCATGATAATTATTTTGTATTTACCATAGTAGTTGTTTGATATCGACGCCTCTCTCTCTCTCTCTCTCTCTCTCTCTCTCTCTCTGTTATTACTTTATATTTTTGTTACTGTCCTTTCATTTGAATCTATAGGATGGTCAAAGTGGCTGATGAAAGAGGAGAAAGAAACAAAACAGTTGGTTTCTTGTTACTTGTAAGTGGTTAAACTGAAATACAAATGGATGTAAGATTGAATGAAAGCTTTAGCTCAGTTACCAGATTATGATTGCAAGCATTTACTCCTTGACATGCCTTCACACTTCGTTGACGCGGAACTGGATAAACGAATGCCTTCAAAGTTCACTTCCGGTTGGTCTTCATGCCGTACCTGGTCATCGTCCAGCTTCAGCACTTCAATTACATATAGCTTCGTACGCAGAGGCAACAAAGATAAAATTGACCCTAGGAAGTTTATACCTTGGCTGGAAGAAATACTCTTGCCACCGCAAACAAAACCTCCGCGGCAATTCCTAGCTGCATTCTATATTTCTATGTGGGGTTAGTTGCAGATAAACATAGCACGTCAATAATGCAACTCCTGCAAATAACTTTTGGATAATTTCGATGATAGACCACCTTCACAGCATATGGACATTACAACATTGTTAAACAGAATCATGAAGAGCCAACACAGGGGAGAACGACGGGAAGAAAAGAACACACTACTTTCTTCTCTATCTCAACAGGGCGACGCATTTCAATAACACCCTACACTGTTTATGTTGTACACACCTATCTAGAAAAGACAGAAAAAAAAACTGAAGAGAAAGCTGATTAGTTACACGGAGGGACCGATCTAATCAGTTGGCATCAACCATACCGAGAAGGAGCTAGGCAATGATCTACAAAAATGCTACCAGGGTGAAAACTTCAAATCAAGTGACAAGCAGAAGGTTGTTTTCATGCCCATTGTTGTGCACAGTGGGTCGCAGCGGATCATTCTTCCAAACACCATCAACAATAAACTTAATCTGGAGCACAGTCAGAAACTATCAGACGATGTAAGCATATAAATGATTGGGTGTAAAAGGGCAGATGATTACCTCATATCTACCAGGGTACAGTCTCAGATTTAAGGAAAACATGCCGTTTTCTGATCTTTCCAACTTTCTCTGCAGTGACGTTTGAATTAAATTATCATCCTTAGAAAATGAGATGGCAATGATGAATAAGTAAAATGAGGATTGTCTTTCAAATATATGGGTACCATCATGCAAGTAGAGTTACACTAGTGCCAGTAGATTTCCTTTGCAAACATCGACTTTGAATTTGTTGCTTGAAAACAAAATAAAAGTATGCCTTTTGGTTCAAAATGTGCTTTGGTCCTTGCAATGACCGCAAACATGGATCGGTGAACCTCTCTTTTTTTTTCTCTAATACGCAGGAGACTTGCGCATCTTTTATATTAAGGAGCGAAAAAGATCCAGAGTGGACCAGTAAAAGAAAGCCTCCTCACGGTGGCCAGAATCTAGAGTACAAAAACACATCCATGACAAACAACACAGAACTCACCCCAACACTAGCTAGGCAAAGAACTCTACAACACAACTAGACCAGGAGCTCATCAACCTGAAGGAAAGACAGAGCTTTGGCCCCAGCCAAACACCAGAGGACGGCTTCCTCCCTTGCTGCCCAAAGAGCCACAACCAGACTTGGACTGCAGCCATCGAACACACACCTGTTACTATGCTTCCAGATAATCCAAGCTTTAGGAGAATTGAAGCCTTTCCTGCTGCTTTGTCCACTCTGAAACTGCTACTCATCCAACATGTCTCAAAAGAACGGTCCTGTTGGGAGGAAAGGCCTAGCCAACCTCCAATAAGGGAAGCTCAACCCACGCTCCGCAGGTCCCTTCCGCATACTAGAGTGCATCGGGAAGGTCGCCTACCGACTACAGCTACCAGAGGGCGCCCGTCTCCACGACGTGTTCCATGTGGGTCTGCTGAAGTGCCACAAGGGTGATGCCCCTACCGAGCGAGCACGGAGCATCCATTCCTCCAGTTCATGATGGACACCTCCTGCCTGCACCAACCAAAGCTCTGAGGGCTCAGCTTCATCGGGGCACCTGGCACGTCCTAGTGCAGCGGCAAGGGCTTCCTCAAGAGGAGGCAACCTGGGAGGAACTTGACAACTTTCGCCGCCTCTACCCCAACTTCCAACTCGAGGACGAGCTGTTTGCGCAGACCGGGAGAGATGTTATGGTCGGCCACCAATATAGGCACCGACCATAGGTCACAGCTAGCCAGGGAGATTAGATAAGGCTTATCTAATAGAATAGAGAATATCTTAGGATTAGTTAGATAAAGATAAGAGATTATCTAAGATAGTTGGATATGATCTCTTATCCTTAGATCAAGATAGGATCTAGCAGGGATATAAATACTTGTAAGGATCATCTAATGGAATCAAGCAGAAGCAGCAATTGTTGCTACCTGCGCCCAGCAGCAGCTCTCGCCTCCTCTCTGTGAAGCGCCCAGGAACACCCAGCCACGGCGCCCGTACGCCATGATCCCCAGCCTGCTCCATCTCCTCACCCCTATTCCCTACGCGACATCCCTGGTAGGATCAGGAATCCTATCAATCTGGTATCGGCAATGTCATATCCTCCACCCATCACCTCCACGCCACCAGCGATGTCTATGCCCCCCCCCACAATCCACCACATCCATTGTCCTCCATTTCCCTTACCCACGCCACCCATAACCCTAGATTCCGTCGCACAGGCGGTCACCGATCTCACCCGATCCGTGGCAGCCATCACCACCTTCCTATCCAACACTTTCCTACCATCCAGCAACCCAACACAACAACACATCCAGCAGCTGCCACCAGCCTTACCACCAGCGTCAGTTCCCCAGCTCCTAGGGCCCACCCAGAGAACCAGCAACCCCGTCCCTATCCACCTCCTGCCCATGCCACCATCATCATCGCCAATTCCGTCATACGTCCTGCCACTACCACAACCCCCGCAATACACGATGGCAACAATCTCAACCACAGGCGCACAACCCAACCCTAGCCCCAGCGGGGTTTTTTATGGCGGGGTCAATGGAACCCTAATTTATAGGGAGCCGACCAATGCTGTGGCAGCCCTGCCATCCAGCATTACCAGCGCATCGCCTCAGACCCAGCATCCGCCATGACTCAGCCTCGTTTCTACAAACTAGAGTTCCCCACCTACGATGGCACGACAGATCCCCATCCACTGGATAAATCGGTGCGGGCAGTTCTTCCGTGGTCAGCGGACGCGGACCTCAGATTGAACGTGGCTGGCCTCCTACCACCCTTGAGCAGAACGAAGGCATGCCCGCATGGGAATGCTTCCGGGAACTGTGCACCCTCCGCTTCGGGCCAACCGTGCGGGGTACATGTCTCTTTGAGTTGACACGCCTTCCGTTCACCTTCACGGTATAGGACTACACCGACCGCTTCAACGTTGTACTGTGCCACACCCACAATCTCTCGGCGGCATAGAAGGCGGAGTTGTTCGTCGGTGGCCTTCCGGATTGATGTCGAGCTTCGGGAGCCACGAGACCTACAGACTGCGATGTACTTGGCACGGGCTTTCGAAACCCGCGCAAACGCAGCAACCCCGGCACCACCAACCCACAGCGTCAAGCCTTTCCCACGCCAAGGCCCGACGCCGTTCCATCGTCCGCATCTGACCCCCGCGGCACAAGCGAGTGCGCAGACACCAACACATCAAGCCGGCGCAGGCGGTCTGGACGGTGCTGCGACCACCCGAACTGTAACAAAAATGGACCCCAGGCCATTTGGCTAAAGGGATTTTGGTGTTTGATGATCAACATAACCTGTGGACTAATATGTTTGCTAGTGTTTATGTTTATGGTTCACAAGATGCGAAGAGGATTGGACTAAGGCACTAAAGATGCAACACCTCAAAAGAAGACATAAAAGAAGCATAGAAGGACACCGGGCAGTCTGCGCAGAGAGGCCCGCAACAGGCGCTCTCGGGCTGTAGCACCGGACTGTTTGGTGTGCACCGGATAGTCTGGGCAACGGTCGGATCCAATGGTCGACTGCTATAGATCTCAACGGTCGGCTGACGTGGCAAGGCACCGGACAGTGAACAGTGCATGTCCGGTGTGCATTGGACTGTCCGGTGCGCCCGTCGACAGAAAGATGTTGCTTCTGTCCAACGACTATAATTGTGGGGGGAGGCTATAAATACCATCCAACCGGCCATTTCAAGGTGTGGGAGCCCAAGTAACATACCAAGGCATATTGTAGACATTTCCAAGTGCTCAAACACCCAAGTGCTTAATAGAATCACTCGGTGATTAGCATAGGTGCTTTGCGAAGTGTTTAGGTTAGTTAGACCGCATTAGCGCTTGCTCTAAGAGAATCCTAGTTAGTTGAGTGAGTTTAGAAAAACCACACAATCCCTCGGCTCTTGCGCGAGCTGTTGTAATTGTACCGAGTGAGGCGAGAGTCTTGCGAGACCATGACAATCGTGTATGTGTCACGGCCGCCACCGTATACCGGATAGAACGAGGCCCGTGGCGTTTCGACCGGAAGCACGATAGTGGAGACAACGAGGAGCGTCCGAGAGGAGCCAGAAGCGGAGCAACACTTGCGTGTGGAGAAGGCCCGCGGTTCTCTACGGAGTTACTCGACTGTGGTGCTTGGCCCTCGCGTGAGCTTCCCTTTGCGTAGGAAGCAATCTTGATGAAACTATGCACAAGATTGATCGGACAAAAATCCTTGACATGGGAAGCACCCTCCATTTTTTGAGGCAGAGTAATATAGGCTGAATTTAACAAACCCATGCTCCTAAACTTTCGGGCCCAAACAAAACATAAAGCTTCCAACAGGTCTGTTTTGATGATGAGCTAGTAAGCTTTATAGAACCTGCAAGTGTGCCATCATGACCCGAGGATTTGTCGGATGGGAGGTGTTTGATAGTTTCCAACAATTCTTTTGAAAAAGGAGCATCAAGAGCACTGAGATCATAAAAAAGCATCCCAAGAGCATCCAGGTCCACCGTAACCTCTCTGCCTTCAGCAGAACTAATCAGTCCATGATAAAAGTCGAAGAAAGCAACAGTCTTGTCCTCCTGAGAAGTCAGGGGACGTCCCTCCTCATCATTGACAACTGTTATGAAAAATTTCCTCTTTCTAAAACTTGCTTGGGCATGAACAAGGAAGTATTAGCATCTCCATCTTTAAGCCATGTGATTCTTGATCTCAAACAGGCAATAGTCCGCGAGAGAGAAGATAGGGCTAAGAAATGTTTCTTGAGAGAATTCCTAAGCTAAACTTCAGCAGTGGATAAACCACGATTATCTTGGGCCATCTCCAACCTCATTGAACCCAACATTATTATACCCACCTACTGACCAATAAGAAGTTTGAAAAATCCAGCACAATGCATACAAAGATCTATGGTCCTACTGACAAGCGTTCTTGCCCACAAACAATTTAGCTGCTAATCAACAGTAATAAACATCAAAATTATTTTTTGTTCTAGAATGTAATCAAGACATTGCACTATGCGCTATCATGAATCTAACAATGTGTCAGCACACAATTCAAAGCAGATATACAAATAATGATCTCCACATAGTTAGAATTTCCATTCGAGAAAAAACATAGTTAGAATTTTCCCCTCTAAAAATGTAAATATAAGTTCTTTTGGACATCGACAATCTATTAAGTGGAACTTTGAGTAGTAATTTCTATGAAAAATGCCTTTTCAAAAAAATCTATGAAAATGTCATTGAAAATACATATTATGTACTTTTTCAAGATGAATGTACGAACATCAATCCTAAGTTGTCAATCTTGTTAGCATGATGTAATTAGGCCTTGATTTGTGGATGTAATTGCGCTATTTGCGGTAGGCTTGCATGTCACCCATGCGTATATATATGTACTCATGTACCCACACTTGGAATACAATCAATCACAATCACACTTTCATGGTATCTTACGCGGTTTTGATCCGCACGCTTCCGCAACCCACGACCGCGCTGTCGCCGATCCGATCGCCACTCCTGTCGAGCTCGTCACCCAGAGCGCCGCCGATCGCATCGCCGTGCTATCTGTGAAGATCGCCCATCCCGTCGCTGGATCAGCCGGGTGCGGCCGCTGGTCTCCCCAAATCTGTCCGTACCGAACCACTGCTCCTCTAGCCGGCCGTCGTCGCTGGCTCCTGCTCTCCCCGTCCCCAACGTCCTGCCCTCAAATCTGCTCGCGCCACCTCGCTGCTCCTCCAGCCAGGCGCGGTCGCCTCGGAGAAAGCTCTTCTCGGCCAACAGGCTCTGGATCTCGCGCTGCTGCTCCGACGACTTCCACCCTAGCGCCACCGCCGAGCCCAGCAGCAGAGCGCGGATCACCTTCTCCCGGTGCTCCGTCAGCTTGGCCCTGATCCCACGTAGCGCCGCCTCCATCGCGCTCCCTCGTCGTCTGCGCCTCTTCTCCTCCAGCCAGGCGCGGTCGCGCGCCACTTCTCCCGATGGCAGCCGACGATGCAGTCGTCGCCCAGGCCACGGAGGACCAACGCCTCGCAGGTGAGGCCGAAGCCCACCGTGCTGAAGATGCCCGCAGTGCCGAAGAAGCCCGCCTCCGTGCTGCCGCTTTGGACGAGTTTGAGCGCGCCCATGAAGCCCTCTGGGCGCAAGCCACTGCCGTCGTCAACGTCAAGGCGCTCATCCCTATCATCCTCGACAAGGCCACCAACACCTACACCAAATGGCGCGGCATGTTCCTCACCGTGCTCGGGAAATACGCCCTTGCCCCGCACGTCCTCGAGGACGCGATACATCCCGATCGTCCCGTTTGGGTCCAGACGGATTGCGTCATCTTGTCATGGATTTTCGCCACCGTCTCCAGCGACCTCCAGTAGTCGCTCATGATCCGCCCGCGCCCCGCACGCGAGGCGTGGTGCTACCTCAAGGACGAATTCCTCGGCCAGAAGGAGTCTCGCGCCCTTCTCCTGGAAACACAGTTCCGCAACCTCCGCCAAGACTCCATGACGATCACTGACTTTTGCCGCAAGTTGGAGACCATGGCTACGTCTCTCGCCGAATTCGGCGATCCCATCGGTGACCGCCAGATGGTGCTCACCCTCCTTCGCAGACTCAGTGGTAAATTCTGTCACATGGTGTCTATTTTGAAGATGCAGCGTCCGTTCCCGATGTTCGCCGAGGTCCACACGCACCTGCTCCTTGAGAAGGTCGACGTCGACGCCCGCCCACCGTCCCTGCCTGCGGCCCTCATCGCCTCGTCGCCCATGACGCCCGCTAGTGGCCAGGGCCGCCATGTGCAGGCCTCTGCTCCACCGCGCACTGGTCAGCCCGGCCAGGCTGGTGGCCAGCCAGGTGGCCAACGCAACGGCCGGCGTCGCGGCAAGGGTGGCCGCGGGCAGGGCAACCAGCCTGGCGCTGGCCAAGGCGGCCACGGTGCCCCGGCTCCGCACGGCCACGGCGCACCGACCGGTCAGGGAGTCGTGCACCCCTCCTTCGCACACCCCTGGGTCGGCACGCTCCAGATGTGGCCCTACGGGCGTCCACCGCCGGCACCGCCGGCCTTCACCGCTGTTCCTCAGTACGGGGCACCCTTCGGTGGTGCCCCCAGCAGCAACCTCTAACGCCCCGGCCCCGGCCACCCATACGTCTACGGGGGAGGAGGTACACCCTCGACGCTGATGTTTCAGGGGGCACCATACCAGCTGCCGGTTGCCCCCTAGAATCCCGCACATGGAGGTGCATGGAACCAGGACTCCTTGGTGCAGAACTTGAACACCATGACGCTCACCCCCCCGGCACCATCGGAATGGTACGCCGACTCTGGTGCCGGCTCGCATATGACTGCGGATGCTAGTAAAATTTGCACCCTATCCTCGACCACATTCTCCACACCTTCGTCTATCATTGTGGGCAATGGTGCTTTACTTCTTGTCACTGCCATAGGATCACATACTTTTTCTTTTCCGCATCGCAATCTAGTTCTTAAAAATGTCTTAGTTTCACCTCACATCATTAAGAACTTGATTTCCATTCGTCGTTTTACCACCGACAATAATTGTTCCATTGAATTTGATCTGTTTGGTCTTTCTGTGAAGGATTTGGAAACCAGGAACGTGATCGCCAGGTGCAATAGCTCTGGCGACCTCTACCCGTTTTTTCCTCCAGCCACCAGCACCTCCGCATTCCTCGCTGCACCCACCTCACTATGGCACCGTCGTCTTGGGCATCTTGGGCATGAAGCTTTGTCCAAACTCATTAGTTCCAAAGCCATCTCGTGTAATAAAGATGATAGTCACCATTTATGTCATGCTTGTCAGCTCGGTTGACACACTAGACTTCCTTTTGTTCCTCAAATTCTCGAGCTACAAATAATTTCGATTTAATACATTGTGATCTTTGGACATCTCCTATTGTTAGTGTGTTGGGCTACAAATATTATCTTGTCATTTTAGATGATTGCTCACACTACATTTGGACTTTTCCGCTTTGCCTAAAATCCGACACGTTTGCCACTCTCTCTCACTTTTTTGCTTATGTCCGCACGCAATTTGGCACCACCATCAAAAGCGTCCAGTGTGACAATGGCCGTGAATTTGATAATTCACCGGCCCGCACGTTCTTTCTTTCCCACGGTGTTGCCCTTCGCATGTCGTGCCCTTATATATCCCAGCAAAATGGCAAGGCTGAGCGCTCTCTTCGTACCATTAATAACATCTTGCGCTCACTCTTGTTTCAGGCG
Source organism: Zea luxurians (assembly GCA_029449295.1). Classification (NCBI taxonomy): domain Eukaryota; kingdom Viridiplantae; phylum Streptophyta; class Magnoliopsida; order Poales; family Poaceae; genus Zea; species Zea luxurians. The sequence continues at coordinate 168,318,022 of JAOPSE010000002.1, forward strand.
AGTCTTCCTCCGGTCTACTGGGTTGAGGCACTCCACACTGCCATATACCTTGTCAACCGGCTCCCCACCAAAACCCTCGCCTCCTCCACCCCTTTCTTCCACCTCCACACCACTCCACCTTCCTATGAACACCTCAAAGTTTTCGGTTGTGCTTGTTACCCAAACATGTCCTCCACAGCAGCCCATAAACTTGCTCCTCGTTCATCTCTATGCGTCTTCCTCGGCTACTCCTCAGAGCACAAAGGCTATCAGTGTCTCGAGCTAGAGTCGAATCGCATTCTCACCTCTAGACATGTTTTTTACGAATCCTCCTTTCCTTTCGCCAACATGTCTACCTCACCCCTGGCATCCTCCGCCTTGGATTTTCTTGTGGATGACAGTGATCTCACCGCTCCTCTTCCTGGAGCAACGTTTGCCCGTGCAGGTACTGCTGATAGGGCGGTTGAGGCTCCTGCGCCCCCTCGCTCGCCACCGAGCGCTGCCCCGCGGTCACCACAGCCGCGTGCTGGGCATGGGGCGCCCAACGTCGTCAGGCCGTCCACCAGCGCTACCCCCAGCAGCGCACCCCCTGTGCCCTCGGCCGGTGCTGCTGCCCCTGTGCCCCCTGCACAGGCCGTTGCCAGCAGCGCCACGGCCACCGGGCGCACGGTCTTCACCAAGCCAGTCTCCATCGCCCCCGTCGTCAACGAGCACTCCATGCGCACACGTGGCAAATCCGGCATTGCACAGCCCATGGATCGTCTCAACCTCCACTTTGTGCCAATGTCGCCATTGCCTCGCTCCGTTCGGGATGCCCTTGCGGATCCAAATTGGCGCTCAGCTATGCAAGCTGAATATGATGCCCTCATGGCTAATGACACCTGGAGTTTGGTACCACGTCCTCGTGGCGTCAATCTGGTTACTGGCAAGTGGATTTTCCAACACAAACTTCATGCAGATGGGTCTCTCGATCGCTACAAGGCTCGTTGGGTTCTTCGGGGGTTCACTCAACGACCTGGTCTTGATTATGATGAGACATTCAGCCCGGTTGTTAAGCCATCGACAGTTCGCGTTGTTCTCTCTCTGGCTCTCTCTCAGGATTGGCCCATCCATCAGTTAGATGTAAAGAATGCATTCTTACATGGCACCCTCACCGAGACAGTGTACTATGTGCAGCCTTCTGGTTTTGTGGACTCCTCTCGCTCTGATTTGGTTTGTCGGCTCAACAAATCTCTGTATGGACTAAAGCAGGCTCCTCGTGCATGGCATCACAGGTTCGCCTCATATCTCTCCTCCATTGGGTTTGTTGAAACCAAGTCGGACAGTTCTTTGTTTATTTGTCGCCGAGGGTCCGACACTGCCTATTTGTTGCTCTACGTGGACGACATCGTCCTCACTGCCTCCTCTGCCGAGTTTCTTCGTCATGTTATTGGGGCTCTCTAGCATGAGTTTGCAATGATAGACATGGGCCAGCTTCACCATTTCTTGGGCATCTCTGTTACACGCTCAGCACATGGCCTGTTTCTTTCTCAGCGGCAGTACACTCAGAATATTTTGGAGCGCGCCGGGATGAGTGCGTGCAAACCTTGCAGCACGCCTGTTGATCTCCACTCCAAACTATCTACAGATGGACCTCCTGTTGGTGATGCTACTCAGTACCACAGTCTGGCAGGAACCCTTCAGTACCTGACCTTTACACGTCCTGACATTGCTTTTGCAGTTCAGCAGATTTGCCTCTATATGCATGATCCCAGCGAGCCTCACCTTGCTGCTCTTAAGCGCATCCTGAGATATCTTCAAGGCACCACGGATTTTGGTTTGACTATGCGCCGTTCCCCCCCCCCTCTTCGGAGCTGGTTGTCTACACGGATGCCGACTGGGCTGGATGTCCCGACACTCGACGGTCGACTTCTGGCCATGCAATGTTCCTTGGAGATAACCTGGTGTCATGGTCCTCCAAGCGACAGCACACAGTCTCACGGTCCAGCGCCGAGGCAGAGTACCGCGTTGTTGCAAACGGCGTCGCTGAAGCGACTTGGCTACGTCAGTTGCTTTTCGAGCTTCAGCACCCTCCTCGCCGTGCCACTTTGGTCTATTGTGACAACATTAGTGCTGTATATCTCTCCAGCAATCATGTGCAGCATCAACGGACAAAACATGTTGAGATCGATCTCCACTTCGTTCGAGAGAAGGTCACCCTCGGTCACGTTCGAGTTCTCCATGTCCCTACGACATCTCAGTACGTCGACGTCTTCACCAAGGGTCTTCCTACTTCCTTGTTCCAGGAGTTTCGGTCCAGCCTAACTGTTAGCGATGCTCCAGATTAAACTGCGGGGGAGTGTTAGCATGATGTAATTAGGCCTTGATTTGTGGATGTAATTGCGCTATTTGCGGTAGGCTTGCATGTCACCCATGCGTATATATATGTACTCCTGTACCCACACTTGGAATACAATCAATCACAATCACACTTTCAAATCTACCTAGCTCCTCACATATTAATTGTTGGAAATAATCTTGTGTGTCTCGGTGTATGCTAGTGTCTAGGTTCATAGCGTTTACTTAGCTAGATTCAACTGTGAGTGTTGGAATATGAGTGAATTGTCCACCTCTTTCAATTAGCTTAAGCTTTTGGATTAAAGTGGTTGGTGCATGTAACTTAATATGGTATCAAATCCAGAGGCCTTGAGTTTGAATCCTGATTTGCGTAATTAAATAAAATAATTGTTGCTCGCTCCTATTCCTAACTCTTCGAAGCGAAAGGAAAAAACCCCACTTTTTGGAGGCCACGGAGAATCGAAAATGGCAATAAGATTCTTCACGAACATGAAATGCAGCAGGGGAACCCCCAAGAATTGCTTGAAGAGCTAAACTAACTAAATGCTCGAAGAGTTTAAAAGTAAATCTTCGAAAGACCGCAATCAAAAGAAACGAGCCATCAACACAAGCAGAAGGATGATGCACTGAAGAAGCAAACCCGCGGAGCACTTCCTTTTGAAATTCCAAACCAGGGGATGGGTCTAAGTCATGACCTTGAAGAAGCGGACGATCATCCGGATCCATCGCCAAGAGAAGCAGGGGAGGAGGAAGGAAAAGGATGAAAGAGGAAAGGCGAGAAGAGAAGAAGCTTGAAAGGAGAAGCAGATCATAGGAAACCTCCATTGGCCAAGTGCCAAAGGAGAGCCGGAGCAAGGGCAAGAAGGATGACGGAGGTGGAGACGAGAGAGGCGGAGAGGAGCGGACGGTGAGGAGAGAGCGGACGCGGGAGCGAGCGGGAGCCCATTTGATTTGTTATATTAGAAGGCCATGTTGCTGTTCTTCTACAACATATCATAGGGTATAGGTGCATCTATGGAACATAAGTGTAGTATAGCTGAACTTAGGTTTCTGATATCCAGTTACTGTCGGTGTTTTGGGTCCGACTGCGCACCTGGGGTTACCCCTCAAGGTGCTTTCAGGAGTAGGACGGTGTTATCGACTGTAGCTCGATGGTTCGTGCTGGATGCACGAGAAACAGTGGACCGCGGTTTACAGGTTCGGGCCGCTTTGAGATGCGTAACACCCTACGTCCTATCGAGAGTGCTTTATGTGGTGGGTTACAAGAGGATTCTCTAGCGCTGAAAACGTAGAGAGTTGGGTGGGAGGCTAAGTAGCGAGCATCTGATCTGAAGGGGTGCCCCCTAGGCCTTATATACTCGACCGTGGGGCGGTACATGTAGATATGACAACAACGTGCACCTAAGAAATAGTGAACCAACTGAGTTTATCCTCCTATAATCCTGCCGACCCATTCTCGCTTGGTTCCGTTGTACGGGGTTCCTGCACGGGAAGGTCGGGCCTCTGTTGTGATTACTGTTCGAATTCGTTGGGCCATCTTGGGCTTGTGCCGATATAGCCTTGTGTCGATTCGCTTCATTGGTCGTTCCTCCCCAGGCCCACGAGGGGGATGACCTTACGAACTATGGGGCCCTTGGGCCTTTCGTGAGGTCTTTTATCCTTCTGGTGGACCCGGGGGATATCTGTCCCCCACAAGCCCCCGATCTTTGGGTCGATTCTGAAATAAACGGCCCAAGGATCCTAGGTCCAGCTTGCAGTCAGTTCTGAAATAAACGACTCAAGATCCAGCTCGCAGTCTTTGACTTTTACAAGGGATGTCTTGGAGATAAACCTGCCGGGCCACTGCTTCTGAGTTCTGAATGATCCGGTGGAAACAATTTTTCACTGTCTCTTTCTGCCTTTATTACTTGAAATTTGGTGTTCTGTCTCAGACTCATGCTTCGGAAGTCAGCATTTTTGTACCGTAGGACTTCAAATTTCATTGGGTGTAGCCCCCGAGCTTCGAGTGGATTTTTGCAGATAATCTACTCGAAGGTCCTTACTTCAAGTATTATCAGAGATCACTTTTATCTTCCACTTGCGTTTTTTCAGAGGTCTGCCTTGTCTTGATCTTGCCTTATGCTTTAGAAGTCAGCACTTTACTTCTTCGGCGATGATGATCCATTGGATGCACCGGAGGTGCACCCAATGGGTGTAGCCCCCGAGCTTCGAGTGGATTTTTGAAAATAATCCACTCGAAGGTCTTCATTTCGTGCCTTTTTTCCGGGAATCATCCTTCCCCTTTGCCGAATGCCTTGGAGATCAGCATTATATTATTGATACTACGCTTTAGAAGTCAGCATACATTTTTGTCTTTGAGGCCGAGTACGCGATCTGCCCATATCTTGCTAGGTCTTGCCATTTATTTGATCTGCGACTGATTGGACATTCGATAGATGGCCCTTGGCAAGTCTTCATGTCACTTCGTGCTTTGATGCTTCTATCGATTAGACTTGTACCTCATCGGCTATATTTGGCTTTCCTTTGATCCCTGCTGATATCTTTCTTCTGTCTTGAAGTATTCATTGCATATACTGTTCGGATGTGACAGTATTGAAAATATACTGATAATTCCTGGGCGTCCCCCCTAATGGGTGTAGGCAAGGGACGGCTTGGTACGCTGAGCGTTTAGCAAACTGCTTCTGAGTAGTAACTTGATGTGACCGCGGGCGTAATCATATCGCCCGCGCAGTTGACTGGAGTCCCAATGGGTGTCGTGTTACGTGAAACGGCGTCAGCCGCCTGACGTGTCTTCAGACGGTTTGAATTGCATATTGAATTTTTGCGACTGTTCAGTGGCCGTGGTAGGAGGTGAGCGGTTGCCTTCTTCTTCTATAAATAGTGATCTTGCTTCTCCGGCATTTTCACATCTCTTACTGCTGCTTGCTATTTACCCTCCTCTTCTTCCTTCCATTTCCAACATGGGCAAAAGTAAGAAAGGTGGTAGTTCTTCGCATTGCTCTGGTGACAAACGCAAGCGTGAGCCGACCCCTCCCTCGGAGGACTTCGGCGACTCGGAGTACTCATAGGAGTTCTCCTCCGAGTCCGAGGGCTCTCCGGCTCCTGCCTCTCCCCCGACGTCGTCTGATGTTTCAGACGACTCCCAGGGGATTGCCGCGGAGGTCTGGACTTACATCCGGTCCGTCGAGCGCGTCGGGCTCGCGGGCTCGGATGAGTCGGAGTACTCCTCGAACGAGGAGAACTCCTCGGACTCGTCTGAGGAGGGCGGTGGCGACGGCGATGGCGGTGACGGCGACAGCAGCGGTGACGGCGGCGAAGGCGATGGCGACGGCGGCGGCAAGGGTGGCAGCGGCGGCGGTGGCGACGGCAGCAAGGGCGGCAGCAGGGGTTGCAGCAAGGGCAGCAACAAGGCCAGTGGCTAGATGCCACTGGTTTTAGTTATTAGTATAGATTAGTAGTAGTATAATGAAATAATGTAGTAGTAGTTAGTAGTATAGAGTAGTGAAGTATAGTGTAGTAGTAGGGAGGTCATCAACTCATATGAGTTGATTTGTAAGTTCGGTAATGCTTCCCTTATAATGAAGAGTGGTTTCGCCTCACTTTTGTGCACTTTTATTTTGCTTTCTTATCATTCGCCGATCTCATTAATGCCTGAGGGATGTTTGGAACCAACGAATCACGCTTCTGACTGTTTTCTTCGTGATGTCAACACTTTGGTGATAGCGGCCGAGTCATCTGAAATCACGTTGTTGCTTTAGGAGTGACGGCCGAGTTATCACTGGCGATGTTGGCACTTTCTGAAGTAATGGCTGAGCGATAGCGGCCACGTCGGTGTTTTAGAGATAACGACCGAGCGATTACTGGTGATGTCGGTGTTTTAGAGGTAACACCCGAATCCCTTGGAACTACGTCACTGGTTTAGGAATAACAACCGGGCGGCTGATGACGACGTCGGGGTTTTGGAGGTAACAGCCGAGTGATCGATGGCAACGTCGGCGTTTTAGAGGTAACAGCCGAGTGATAACAGGCCACGCCGACCGCTTTGGAGATAGTGGCCCAGTGGAGTCTGGTAACGTCAGCGTTCTCAGAAATAACCGCCGAGTTAGAATGGACCGCGTCGGTCGTTTTGGAAGTAACGGCCGAGTGATGATGTGGCATGCCAGCGCTTTAGAGATAACAGCTGGGTGATGACTGGGCGCTTTTTAGATTCGGCATTTGGCTTCGGGAAACCCCATATGCACTGTACTGTCGTGCGCCTCCACATTCCGTGCCCTAGTTCTTGCTTTTCTGCACCCAGGCCTTCTCCACTCTCTTGCAACGCTGCTTCCGCTCCGTTCGTCGGCAAGGTTGAAATGGCGCCCAAGCGGAAAGCTTCGAGTTCGTCCGTCGCGGACATCCCCCATCGACCCCAACAGTCAGTTGCCTTTCGCAGGCAACCATATGTCTGTTGTCTCTGAATCCGACCTTCTCCATCTTGTATCTATCGGGGTTCTTCCTCCGAAGGAGCTCTGTTCCTGGCGGATCTGCCGTGGGGTCACTGTTCCAACAGAGGACACTCACGAATCCGTCATCTACGTTCATTTTCTCCTCCGCGGCCTTGCTCTTCCCATTTCTCCTTTTTTCCGCGGTCTCCTTGATTTCTATCGTTTAAATTTGACCCATCTGAATCCCAATTCCGTTCTGCAACTCTCTATCTTTGTTCATTTATGCGAAGCTTTTCTCGGAGTTCTGCCACACTTTGGCCTGTGGAAGTATTTGTACCACTATTGCCCTGGGATGGCCGGAGGGCAGCACCAGCTGGTGGGGGGTGCGAGCTTGGAGATGCGCCGTGGGAGGAAGGCTGATTACCTCGACATCCCGCTCAAGGATAGCATCAAGGGATGGCGTCTGGAATGGTTCATCGTGGAGAATCATGGGAATTCTCTCCCCCCACGGTCAGGAAGACAGCCGGATGTTTGCACTACAAGCTGGACCGAATCCCCCACAGACCAGGAAGTAACTGAAGCAGGGGCTTTGCTAGCTGAAGTTGGATTGCTGAAAGAAAGGGGTCTGACTGCAGAAGCTGTGGTCGCTGACTTTGTTTTCAAGAACATTCAACCGCTGAAAGACAGAGCATATCCAGCCTATCTGTATCGAGGCTTTGCTGATTCGACTCGGGTAACCAACAGAAGAATTCCTGCCGTGGACTTGGTGGGCCGGCTCGAGATGATACTCAGAGGCAAGGTGTCGAACGTCGGCGCTCCTGTTGCATACTCGGTTTGGAATCTGCCTCCTTCCAAGGCCTTTACCAGTTTTGTGTCAAATCCTCCTGCTGGTGATAGCAGTTTGGGCCTAGTGCGACCCTCTCCCGAAGAGGTTAGTGCTTTGGTTGCCTCACTTGGAGAAATTCCTGACGACGAGAGGCAGGTTCATTTTGAGGTGCCTTTAAATCCAAGTGATGCAGAAATAAGTGCCATGTTGGATATGCTAGCTGAAGATTCTTCTGATGCAGTCCCTGCTGAAACATTGGCGGTAACACCCATCCCAGAGGCTAGCGAAGCTTTAGATATTCAGAAGTCTGACAATGTTTGTCCGAAGCGTTCTCGCCGAGCCAATCAGCCTGCTTCTCCTGCTGACGGGAAAAAACAGAAGAAGAGACGTCTTCGTCCAGTGTCTAGTTTGGATCAGGATGCTGGTCCTTCTATTCCTGCTGCTGAAGAAGTGCCAGTGCATGCATTTGCTGAAACTGATCCCAATGGGTGTAACCTGCCTGCTATTAACCCCAATGGGTGTGACCTGGGTGACGCTGACCCCAATGGGTGTACTGTCCGCGTCGTTGATGAGGGTGAGGAGGAGGAGGATGAAATCCCTCTAACTCGGAAGAACAACCGACGCTATATTGCCAGTGGCGAAAGTAGTGGTGTTCCTTCTCCAGCCCTGTCCGCTCTTGTTGGTCTACAAGAATTGTCTCTGGCCAACTTTGATCAGACTCTTGAGGATATGGTCCCAGAAGACCTGTTGTCCGAGCCAGCAGATGATGGCATGATGGACGTTTGCGCTGATGTGCCTGATGTTGGGCTGGAGTTGTCCCGGGCGGCGTCCCGCACCTCATCGACCTTGGAGCGCAGTCTTAAGGATCAGGAGGTTGGCCCGGCTTGCACTGTTCCTATGGAAGTGGTTGAAGGTCCTTCAGCCTTAGAGGTGGCTACCTCGGAGGGCTCGGCCCTCAAAGATAGCGCTGGTGCTTACCCAGCCCCCGAGGGTGTTGCCGGGGATGATCCGGCTCGGATGGGTAGCGCGAGCGATGACCCAGCCCCCGAGGGTGTTGCCGGGGATGATCCGGCTCGGATGGGTAGCGCGAGCGATGACCCAGCCCCCGAGGGTGTCCGAGTTGGTTCTCCCTGTAACACTTCCATGGATGTTCACGTGGGATCTTCTCCTCCGCACTCTGATTGTATGGCAGCAGCACGTGTTTCATGTCGAGAGGTCGCTTTAGAGGTCAGCGTTCCTGATGACAGAGTTCTGACTTCTGCTGGTGACACTGACTTGGTTCCCAATGATGCATTGCGGGTTGTCCCAGTTGGTGACCCTTCAGCAAGCCGTCAGTTGATTTCCCACGACTTGGGGGTTCCCTCATTCTTCTCCAACCTCCAGGTAACTTGGTTTCTTCTGCCCTGACTTTTACTTCAGGTAGACTGCTGTTATTATGCTCATCTGTTCTTAATGTCAGGCATTGGTGGATGAGATGGCTGGCCGGTTGAAATCACAGGGGACCTCTGTCCCAGAAGGGGCTTTATCCCTAACGCATTGGAATCCAGTGTTACTTCAGCGGCGAGTATCTGACTTGGAGATGGCAAATGCTGGTTAGTGCCCTTTGTTCCTTCATTGGTTGTTTGAGTAATCTGCTTTATAGCTGAACACCCTTGCTTGACTGTTTCCTGACAGACATGGCCCGGCGATATTCTGACCTTGAAGAAAGGTATTCTCAAAGTCAGGCTGCATTGGCCCAGGTTTCTGCCTCTCTGAATGATGCTAACTCCACTCTCCGTGCTCAACTTGATTCTGAAAAGGTGGCCACCGAATTGAACTTTCACTTGCCCTTGTCTGTTATGCTTTTAGTGCTTGCTTGACGTTGGAGAAACCGGCTCTTGTCTGCAGGAGGAGAAACGTGCTCTTGCTACTTCTCGCGACAATCTGGAAAAGTTATACCGCGATGTCAGCAACTCGTTGACTATCTTGGAGAGGAGTCATCATTTTACCATGGAGGACTTGGATAACCATCGCTACAAGCTGCAAGAGTCTCTAGATGATATGATTCGCCTCAGGCAATTGGTGTCGAACAAGGATACTGTCATCAAGGATCTGCGTGCTTCCAAAAAGTCGGTAGTCCGGGAGCTAGAAGCCGCTCGGTTGGCTGTCAAGGCCGCTGAAGATACTTCTGCTACTCTGAAGGCCCAGCGCGACAAAGCCATGGACAAAGCCGTTCGCGCGGGGCGAATTCTGATGAGGAGACCCGGCGTGGTTGTTCCCAACGACATAGTGGCAGATGTGAATGCCGCTCCCGATTCTTCGAGTTGTCCTTCCTTGTCGGTTGCTCCTGAGAAAAACATTTCCAGATAGAAAACACTGAATGCCTTGAGTATATGGTTAGTGTGCTTGGATGTTTCGTTAGAAAACACTTTTCGGTACCGAATACTGTTATTGTTTTCCCGTTGTTAGAATTCAACGGTATCTACAGTCGTAAAAGTAAGTGTATTATGATGGTTTTAAATTTTTTTAGTGGGGCATAGAGATCGCCCTGGGATGAATAGTCGCGAACGCGCTGAATGTGCCGTGTCAATTTAAGTCGCTACCAACTTAAGTCGATCGTTTCGCTATCAGGGGTATAGTGATCGCCGACTTAAACCGATTGCTCCGTTAGCAGGGTATGGTGGTCACCCTTAATTAAGTAAGCGTGAGCATGTCGCACCGTCTTAAGTCATCGCCAACTTAAGCCGATTGCTCCGTTAGTAGGGTATAGTGGTCACCCCGAGTTAAGTAAGCGTGAGCATGTCGCACCGTCTTAAGTAATCGCGGACTTAAGCCGATTGCTCCGTTAGTAGGGTATAGTGGTCACCCCGAGTTAAGTAAGCGTGGGCATGTCGCACCGTCTTAAGTCATCGCCGACTTAAGCCAATTGCTCCGTTAGTAGGGTATAGTGGTCATCCCGAGTTAAGTAAGCGTGGGCATGTCGCACCGCCTTAAGTCATCGCCGACTTAAGCCGATTGCCCCGTTAGTAGGGTATAGTGGTCACCCCGAGTTGAGCAAGAATGCAGATTGACAATGAACAATTCTTGAAGTCTTTTTATTGATGATGCATTTCCCAGTTTACAGAATACATTGTCGCCCCAATAGCTTTTGAAATATAGCTAAGGATAAAACTTCCTGAGGTGTTCTATGTTCCATGAGTTCCCAATTTCCGTGTCGTCCATCTGAGTGAGGCGGTATGATCCCGGTCGAGTGACTTCAGCTACTACGAATGGTCCTTCCCATAGAGGTGACAATTTGTGTCGTCCCTCCCCCGTTAGAATTCGGCGGAGGACGAGATCTCCCACTGCGAAGGATCGAGGTCGTATGGCCTTATCATGATAGCGCCTCAGAGTTTGCTGATACCGTGCTGATTGAATTACCGCGTTCAGTCGTTCTTCTTCAAGCACATCAACATCCTCCAGCCTAGTAGCCTCAGCTTCTGCTATGTTTTCAAAGATCAACCTTGGTGCCCCAAACTTGAGATCAGCAGGTAGCACTGCCTCCGAACCATAGACCATGAAGAAAGGAGTGTTTCCATGCAGGGCTCGACTAGGTTGAGTTCTCAGGCTCTAAACGACGTACGACAATTCTCTGATCCACTTTCCTGCGAACTTTTCATTTTTGTCGAAAACTTTCTTTCTGAGTGCCTCCAATATCATCCCGTTGGCTCTTTCTACCTGCCCGTTGGCTCTTGGGTGTGCCACCAAGGCATATTTGATCTGAATGCTCTTTTGCTCGCAGAAATCGAAGAACTCTGAGCTTGTGAAGTTGGATCCTAGGTCGGTTATGATGTTATTTGGTATTCCAAACCTGAATATTATATCTTGTATGAATTCCACTGCCTTAGCTGAAGTTAGGGAAGCAATGAGTTTGAATTCTATCCACTTGGTGAATTTGTCGATAGCAACCAGTACATGAGTGTATCCTCCTTGAGCTTTTTTGAAAGGTCCAATCATATCCAATCCCCGGCATGCGAACGGCCAGGTTACGGGTATGGTTTGTAGTTGCTGTGTCGGTAGATGCTGGTGTTTTGACAAGTACTGGCAGGCTTCGTACCTCTGAACTAACTTGGCTGCATCACTTTTTGCTGTTGGCCATTAGAAACCCGACCTGAAGACTTTCTCAACCAGGGTCCTGGATGCTGCGTGCACTCCACATTGCCCAGCATGGACCTCATCCAGAAGTTGCTTTCCAGTAGCTGAGAGAATACATTTCATGAGGACTCCTGACGCGCCCCTTCTGTATAGCGTTTCCCCAATGAGTGTATAGTGAGCTGACTGCCTTGCAATGCGCTCGGCGGTATTTTTGTCATCTGGTTCCTCTTCATTCCTTATATATCTGATGATCGGCTCCCTCCAGTCATCAGAATTTGACTCTGGTTGGCTCAGAGTATTGCATTCTTCTACCCGATCCACTGAAATGCTTGGGCGCGGCACTTCTTGGACAAAAATTCCAGGCGGGACCTGAGTCCGACTGGACCCCAGCTTAGATAATGCGTCAGCCGCCGCGTTGCGGTCTCTTTCCACATGATGAAATTCCAAACCTTCAAATTTGTCTTCTAGTTTCCGGACAGCAGTGCAATATTTTCCCATGGAATCATTCGAGCAATCCCATTCTTTGTTTATCTGACTTATAACCACCAGAGAATCTCCATATACCATCAGTCTCTTGATGCCCAGTGATATGGCAATGTTCAGCCCGTGAATCAGAACTTCGTACTCGGCTGCGTTGTTAGATGCCAGGAATAACAATTGAAGAGCGTACTTGAGTTGCTCGCCTCCAGGTGCAATAAAGAGGATCCCTGCACCTGCTCCCTGCAGCTTCAATGAGCCGTCAAAATACATTCGCCATACTTCTGCGGTTTCCGGGTTATCCGGTACCTGTTGCTCGGTCCATTCTGATACGAAGTCAACCAGTGCTTGAGTTTTGATAGCAGTGCGAGGTCGAAATTCGATGTCATGAGATCCCAATTCACAGGCCCACTTGGCTACTCTTCCGATGGCTTCTTTGTTGTGGAGAATATCCCCTATTGGAAATCCAGTGACTACTATGACTTTGTGGTCGTCGAAGTAGTGCCGAAGTTTGCGCGCAGTTAGAAGTATTGCATACAATAGCTTTTGAACCTGAGGATATTTCTTCTTTGAAGAGCCCAGAACTTCACTGATGAAATAGACAAGGTGCTGTACTGGGTATGCATGACCTTCTTCCGCTCGCTCGACTACTAACGCGGTGCTCACCACGTGAGTCGTGCAAGAGATGTATAATAGCAGATCTTCTGCTGGTTGAGTCGGCGTGGCTCGGTGTGGCGGTTTCAGCACTGGTGGTGTTGTCAAGAATTTTTTCAGCGCATCTAGAGCTTCTTGTGCTTCTGAAGTCCACTGAAATTTGTCCACCTTCTTAAGTAACTTATAGAATGTTAAGCCTTTTTCTCCCAGCCTTGATATGAACCTGCTTAGGGCCGCCATACACCCGGTGAGTCTTTGAACTTTCCTTTGTGATCGTGGTGCTTCCATCCTCATGATAGCTTCGATCTTTTCTGGATTGGTTTCAATTCCTCGGTAGCTAACAATAAACCCTAGCAACTTTCCTGCCGGCACTCCGAAAACATACTTTTCGGGATTAAGCTTCCATGTGTATCGTCGTAAACTATTGAAGACCAGCTGTAAATCTTCGATGAAATTTTCTGAATCCTCTGTCTTGATCACCACGTCATCCACGTAGGCTTCCACACGCTTGCCCCAATGATCGGCTAAGCATGTCTGAATAGCCCTCTGATAAGTTGCTCCAGCGTTTTTAAGGCCGAACGGCATGGAGGTATAGCAGAAGGCTCCAAACGGGGTGATAAATGCCGTTTTTTCCTCGTCTTCTTTTGCCAAACTAATCTGATGATACCCAGAGTAGCAATCCAAGAAAGACAGCATAGAGCATCCGACGGTTGAGTCCACCACCTGGTCGATTCTAGGAAGCCCGAAGTGATCCTTCGGACAGTGTTTGTTGAGATCCGTATAGTCAACGCACATGCGCCAATCCACTTTATTCTTTTTGAGTACAAGAACAGGGTTGGCTAACCATTCAGGATGTAACACCTCTCTAATGAATCCAGCCGCGACCAAGCGAGCCAGCTCAGCACGGATGGCTTCTCTCTTGTCGGGCGTAAAGCGACGTAATTTTTATCGTATTAGCCTCGCCTGGGGGTAGACCTTCAATTTGTGCTCGGCCAACTCTCTTGGAACTCCCGGCATATCCGTAGGTTGCCATGCGAATACGTCTCGGTTATCTTGCAGAAACTGGACGAGCGCGCTTTCCTATTTGTCATCCAGGCTGGAGCTGATGATGGCGGTTTTGCGCTCGTCAGCGAACCCGAGGTTGATCCTTTTGGTTTCTTTAGTCGGCCGCATAGAGGTCACGGCTTGAGCTTCGTTCGCGGGGACCGCGAGGTCTTCCTCAGGCTTTAAGTTTGCCCGTGCAGAGGAAATCGCCGATGGTTTGGTGGTGAGGGCCGCCTGAATGGCCACTCGGAAACATTCTGCGGCACCTTGGAAGTCAGCGCGCACAGTTATGATCCCTTGTGGTCCTGGCATCTTCAATATCATGTACGTATAATGTGGAATAGCCATGAACTTCGCTAATCCGGGCCTCCCGATGATGGCGTTGTATCCGCAGTTGAAGTTTACCACCTCGAACCTCAGGAACTCGGTTCTGTAGTTTTCCGGAGTTCCGAAGGTGACTGGCATGTAGATGTGGCCCAGCGGGTACTCTCCTTCAGTCGGCACGATACTGAAGAAGGGTGTGTCCGACTCATGGAGCTCTTTGAGGAGAACTCCTAAGCCTTGGAGTGTCCGGGGGAAGGTGACGTTGATGCTGCTTCCCCCGTCCACTAGTACCTTCTTTACCCTGCTCTCTCGGATTACCGGATCGACGAGAAGCGGGTATTTGCCTGGGTGATCGAAGTTGAGCCATTGATCTGCCCGCGTGAAGGTGATCGGGTGCTCGGACATCGGTATGGGGCGGGAGGACCGGTGGCCGCCACCAGTATCTGACGATCGTTGAGCTTTTGTTGTCTCTTGCTTTCTTGTGACCCGTGTCCGCCGAAGATGACATTGACTTCTCTGTCGACGCGCGGGAAGGCTCCTCCTCTTCCCTCCTCCTGCTGCCGGGGTTGTCGCGGTTCTCCCGGTCCTCCTCGCGGCAGGGGAGGAGGTAGAGGTTGAAAAGGTCGACCGTGCCCGACGGAGTGTTTGAAGTCCTTGCAGTTCCGGAGGGTGTGGCGCATGTCCTTGTGATATGGGCACTAGGCGTCGACGATGTCGTCCAGCGTGCGTTCGCCTCCGCGAGGTCCTCCTCGGGCGCGAGAGGCGGGCGGTCCGGCGGCGTGGACCTCCTCACGAGGCCTCTTCTCCCAGCGCTTGTCGGGTTGCTGGTTCGTGTCGCGTCGTGGCGCCGCTGGTGCAGGCTTCGTTCCTCCGATGAGGTCCTGAGCTCGTTCGTCCGCGGTGATGTAGAGGTCGGCCTCCCGGAACAGTTGCTCGGAGGTAGTCGGCACCTTCTGTAATATGGCTCGGACAAATGCCGAGTCATTGGATCCCCTGTAGAAGTCCTCGATCACTGCTGCTTCCGCGACTTCGGGGATACGATTTCTCATGGTCTGGAATCTTTTTAGGTACGACCGAAGAGTTTCGTCCCCTCGGCGCTTGATGGATTTGAGGTCCCATGGTTGCGCCGGTTTGTCGGAGAGAGACTGAAAGTTGGCGGTGAAGCGTCGACTGAAATCGCTCCAGTCGTCGATGCAGTGTCGGGGTAAGTGTCGCAGCCATTGCAGCGCGTCTTGCCCGAGGACGATAGGCAAGTACGCGGTCATCACGTCCTCGGTTGCCCCTGCTGCTCGGGCAGCGGTGGTGTAGACGGCCAGCCAGCCTCCCGGATCCTGCTTAGGTTCGTACTTGTCGACGTTGGAGACCTTGAAGTTAGGGGGCCATTGAATGGCCCTGAGGCGTGGAGTAAGTGCTGATACTCCGCACGTGTCCTCCTGTCGTTGATGATGATGCCGGTCCCGGGGAGGAGAGTGGTTGTCGTGGTGCCTCGACCGTCCCCGGGTGGTGCCACCAGTCGAAGCCGTGGCCGACTCGGTCCTGGTAGCCTGACTCCGCGCTGGGATGCCATGATCCTGGTCGTACTCTTCCCGACGACGAATTTCGTTCTCGTGTCGTCGTTCGCGCGAAGCGTTGATGGAGCTCCGTGCGTCCCGCCGACTGTTGATGGCGTGTCGTAGATCGTTCGGCGGGTGAGCGAGGGGTAGGAGATGATTGGCTGCTTGAGTGAACAGCCGCCGATAGCCCTCGGCATCGGGAGTCCGCGGGAGGCCATCTGCTATCCGGGCCAATACTCCGCCGACTTAACTCGGCGTGTTCATGGCTCGGGCGAAATTGGGGTTCAGGTTGCGTCCGAAGAATGGATTTTCCCGGCGTTGCCTTGTTTCCTGCTCGGCCTGTTCTTGAGCCCGTCGACGATCGCGTCGTCGAGAATTCCTTCTTTCCCTGAAGACACGTTCTTCCGGAGTTTCTCCTATCTCCGAGACCTCGTCTCACGATACAGGTTGTGTCGGGTCCAGTTCTCCGGCCTTGTGATGTCGTCGGATATTTCGGCGTCGGTTACTTCGTCGGCGGGACTCCCGCTGAGGAAGTTCCTCTCCAGGTACGGTCGGTTCGTCGTCGGAGATGGGGGGCGACTCTGCCCTTCCAATGAAGAGGACGTCAGGGTAGAATGGAACAGTTGTCGTGGCGACCTTCTTTTTGCCCTCCTTTGAGGACGAAGGTACAGAAAGGACAACTTGCCGCCTTTCGATCTCATTCGTTTCTTTCTTCCTCGTGATCCGTGTCCATTCTCCCGTCGAAGAGGTGGACAACGGAGTTCTCCGGGTTGACGAGCCCTGGGCTCCTAGTTTACTGAAGGTGATCTTTTTCCGGGGCGCTGGAGGTTGCGCCTTTTCCTGCTTTGCCCCAATTTTCCCGGGGATTTCTGAGGAAGATTTTCTCTCCGGTGGATCCGCGATACAATGCAGAGTTCCTTCCTCATCTGCTACAGATGAGATAGTTCCGAAGCAGAATGTGGACCCGGGACGGAGGATGATCTTGTGTTGGAAGGTGACGACCATTGAGCTAGCTTGGATCGATGACACACCCCCTACCTGGCGCGCCAGCTGTCGGTGTTTTGGGTCCGACTGCGCATCTGGGGTTACCCCTCAAGGTGCTTTTAGGAGTAGGACGGTGTTATCGACTGTAGCTCGATGGTTCGTGCTGGATGCACGAGAAACAGTGGACGGCGGTTTACAGGTTCGGGCCGCTTTGAGATGCGTAACACCCTACGTCCTGTCGAGAGTGCTTTATGTGGTGGGTTACAAGAGGATTCTCTAGCGCTGAAAACGTAGAGAGTTGGGTGGGAGGCTAAGTAGCGAGCATCTGATCTGAAGGGGTGCCCCCTAGGCCTTATATACTCGACCGTGGGGCGGTACATGTAGATATGACAACAACGTGCACCTAAGAAATAGTGAACCAACTGAGTTTATCCTCCTATAATCCTGCCGACCCATTCTCGCTTGGTTCCGTTGTACGGGGCTCCTGCACGGGAAGGTCGGGTTTCTGTTGTGATTACTGTTCGAATTCGTTGGGCCGTCTTGGGCTTGTGCCGATACAGCCTTGTGTCGATTCGCTTCATTGGTCGTTCCTCCCCAGGCCCACGAGGGGGATGACCTTACGAACTATGGGGCCCTTGGGCCTTTCGTGAGGTCTTTTATCCTTCTGGTGGACCCAGGGATATCTGTCCCCCACAGTTACCCACATCGAAGTCACTGTTATTGCCTTTATCATCGTCCAATCCTCATAAGACAGCATAAAATATAATAATTGAAATCAAATATTATATCTACTACTCTTTTCTGTAAAAAATGATAAAATCTCTAGATGTTTAAAATCTCTCTACCAGTCTAAAGGGATAGATATCCAAATCTAGCGACCTACCCCTGTCGAAATCTGGCTACACCTGCTCCCAGATCATTAGATCAACCACCATTTGCCAGTCTGGCCCCATTCATCCTTGTGCCTACAATGTTTCTGCATTCATATACTCAGGGGTTATCATTTTCTGTTTTCTTTTAGTAGTTGACATATGGTATAATGTGATTGATGTGTGGACACACCAGCCATACAAGTTTCCATTTAGCAGTTTTTTTACAACTGATCTTGTCTGAGCTTGTTTGTGATGCATTGGCAACATATTAATCACACGTCACACAATGTCCTAGCAGTATATTGCATTCCCAACATTCACAAAGCCAATACCAGAAGCTATATGGTTTGCATAGTATCTTTAACATCACCTAAATTTATTAGAATAAACTTAATAGAATACTAAGGACGACGACAACAACAACAACAACAACAAAGAGTAATTTTTCAGTTTTACAATACAGATTGGAGTAGGCACTTACTTGGCTTGTCCAGCCATCAAAGGACCCAACCACTAAAACATCTGAAGCAGGGTTGGCCCACATAATACAGACAGTACGGAGCTCACTCAGTGCCTTCTCAACTTTATCAAGCCTCCTTTGTTTATCTTCAATTATTTTGTTCCTTTCACTGATGATGTGATAGATATTTAATAGAGTAAGTACGAGAAAATGAGATGAAATACGAAGCATGGATGATTAATGTGAAAGCATACATTATCTCAAGAGCCATCTTCCCTTCTAACACAGCTATTTTAGCCCGGATTGATCTTAACTCCTCCTGAGCTTGCATTACCTTTGTCTCCTCAAATTCCCAATCATCAGAGATGTCGTCCAACACAGTTGCTCCATTACTATTTGACTGAAAAGGTAAAAAAATAACAAATTAAGAAAGCCTGCTTGCTTAGAGAGAAATATAATTCCATTATTAAGATCAAGATGAGAAACATATCGGAGATATAACTTAGGCAGCTGCTATATAACCATTTGAGTGGAAAAGGAAACAAGATATTTAGAGTGGCAGTTAGAAAGTGCAATGCCTTTAGAAACATCAACAATTTCCCGAGGTCATTACTGATAGACTATTTGCTTATTATGCCATGTTGTGCTTCCAAAAACTTTGAAACATCAACTGATTTGGAGCTACCTACAGACAAAAAAAAATCAATAGTGCACATAGTACACAGTACTTCCAATGCTCTCTGTTTGTGTGTGCGTTGGGGGGTCAGGTTTGTTGATGTACAGAAAATAAAACAAAACATATCAGGTCAGTTCAACCATGTCAATTAAAGGGCTAGCAACTGTAGAACAGGTAAAGGAAAGTGAATGCAATAAAAAAATTGAACAGGAATAAGTCTATTACACACCAAATCTGATAAAACTTTGTCAAATCTTGATCTTAATGTCTTGAGAGCAGCAGAAAGGTCCAATTCCAGAATTTGAAGCCGTGAATGTATCTCATCTCTTTCAGTGCCAACACCATCGCTAGAAAAATCGCTTACAGCCACACCATTAGATGACCTGTGAATGTCATTTCGCACGGATGCAATGTCATCATGTTGGGATACTTTTCTTCTTTCAATAGGTAAGACCTCAGCAGCTGCAGAAATTAAATGTGCCAACAACAAACAATTATGTAACAAATATGATGTACTATAGAATAAACAAGCGAAGCAGACATGTAACCTTCAAAATGAGATAAATCGCCCTTGCCAAGGGTCCATGTTTGCCATGCATCATTGTTCGAACCCTGAAAGGTGCTGTTGCCCTCTATTGTTCCATTTTGAGAATGAGATCCATGGACACTTCCATTCTCAGGAGCCCTTGGAATATGCCTGCCACCAGCCGCTGTATGGCTAAGAGCGCCACTGTTGCCCGCTAAAGAGTACATATGCAACATAGTTGCATCATTTTAGTTAAATATGCAAAAATGAGATGCAATGATCAAAGATGAGGACAGAAAAAAAGAGTGCTAGCAAAGCTAAATCTTGTTTGTAGTTCATAGCCCACTTGAGGGAAGGGCTAAAGATAACTGCTGTGAACCTTCTGCTGATGCAAAGAAAAAAGAACAGAACGAAATAACTCAGTGGTGCTTTTGCTATTGGTCAAAATTTCAATAACACGTGAATGGCTGTGAACAGTTAAAATGAACATCAGTGATGCGATGGATCACAGAATAACCATAAATTGCTGCCACTATTCAATTTTCACTTGGCTGACAAAAAGGTTATATTTGCTGTGTAGCCTTAAATGGACAGCAGCCAGACCATCGTGACATATTTAATTACACGTGTAAAAAGATAATTTGTAGAAAATTGTCCACTAGAGACAATATTAGGAAACTCCCGTAGAGAACCGTCCAAACAGTCCTGCCCTTCATGATGCTCACTGAATTGCCTGGAACTTCTTCCTTAGCTTTCTTATTTTTGTGAAGCAAGGATTATAGCACTAAAAGAAGCTATCCACAACAACTATCACAATGTGGTTTATGCAACAATTAGCTCCTTGATACACAAAAACAACTGAACTGTTGTAACCAAAACTATGTCATAGAAGAATGCTTCCATTATGCTCCCGAAGAACTCATACTCTGAGAATTTAAACTCGCATACCATCATCGTCAATTTGGCCCTGTGTGTCGTGGGTACTAGTCCGTGGAGGTGGCCGCGCTCGCTCCCTATCCTTCTGCAGCCTGGTGAGCATCCCCTCGATTCCTGCGTTGAGCCGGACCTCGCTGCAACAACCGTGAATAACATGATTAACTAGCAGAACACCACGTCACCAAGGGATTGAATCAGCTTTGAGCTTCACCAGGAACCCACCTGGCCTCCTCTGTTCCCGACTCCCGCCCAGATGGTGAGGCATCCTCTTCGTCGTCCTCGTCGTCGTCCCTGCAACGCAAACAGCGAGGCATCACGCGAGGACATGGAAGGACACAGTGGAGCACAGAGCAATCCTAGATTCCTAGTCACGCACCACTCGGAGTCCTCCACCGAGACGGGCGCTAGATCACCACGGTAATACACGCCCGTCTCGGGCGGGTAGTCAGGGTGCCCCCCGCCTGATGAGCGCGGTGCAGACGTCGTCGCGGGGCCCTCCGCGGCGGTGGAGGACCAGCCTAGGGAGAGCCAGCCCCCGCTGGACGCGACGGCGGCCGCGAGGTCGGAGCGGCCGGCCGCGACGAGCTCCTCGCGGGTGGGGAAGGCTCCCGGCTTGGCGGAGCGGCACATGAAGTCGTAGATCGCCGCCTCCAGCTCCTCCTGACTCCGAGCGCCGGGCGTGGCGGCATTTGCGCGGCGCGGAGGCGGCTGCGGCTGGGAGGATGGGCGCGGCGCAGGCGTCGGTGTCTGGCTCGAGGTGTCGCGCCGGCGGCGGCGGTATGGCTCCCTGGAGTGCGGGGACGAGGAGGAGGAGGACGCGGCGGTCAGGAAGCAGCGGTGGCGGGAGAGGCGAGGTGGCGCGGGTAGGATCAAGGCTGGGATTGGGAGGAGCAGCGAGGGGACGAGTGGGGGCATCGCGGTCGCATCTCTCTCTCTCGGCGCTCCCGCTCGACGACAAGGAGAACTGGAGAGAAGCGCAGACGCAGAGGCGAGAGCGCGACGGGAGGGACCGAGGCCGAGGGAGAGGAAGAAGAGGAGGAGGAGAGGGCGTACAGCCGGTGGCGAGCCAATGTCAATCCCCCGCGCTCTGCGCCTCGTGCGAATCGAATGGCGACAAGCCACTCGCAAGTCGCAAAGCCAACGCGCGCTCGCCCACGCCCAGCCGTCGCCCGTCAGGCGTCAGGCGCGCTGTGCCTCCGCACCCGTACCGACCGTGCCTGCCTGCGCTGGTTACAGCTACAGCCTACAGCCCGCAGGCGGCACCGCGGCAGCCTCCCGCGCGCGAAGCTGTACTCGCCGTCTCGCTCGCGCACGGCACGGCGCACCCGCGCGCGTCGCATATGGGAGAGCGGTTTGCTGTCGTGCGGACTGCATGAGTTCCATTAGTTTCCGCCGCGGAACTTTACGCCTCGGCTCGAGCGTTTTCGTGGCTACCATACCAACAAGCCTACGAGAGACCATAGTACAGTACCAGCCTACCAGGGATGGATCACGCGGGCCCTCGATCCGGAAACGATGTGATCCGTTTTGGCTGACCCGCCGCGTCGACGGCGACGGAGACACCTGTGACAGAGAGCAAATCTCGTGATGCTTTTTTGGTTTGGTTTCTCGTCGCCGGACGTGGGCTTGTCAGCTCGATCCAGCCCGCACGGACAGGCGCCTTGGATTGGGCAATCGTAATTTAGTAAATGATAGAGTGGTGGAATAAGGTACTCATTTCCCTGTGATTCGCCTCAATTTCTTACTCACGAGCATTATACATGTATGTGTTTGGTTGCGGATGGGATGAGACGAGCAATCTTTACTACTCTATAAGAACCTAACGTAGACCATGGCGCACGGTTCTGCCCACACATCTCCCCACCCGCGCTCCCCCACGCGTATCTCCCCTCAACCTCTCTACCTCATGGGCCCCCCTCTCCCAGGGCACGTCTCTCGGTTCACGTGCATGTGTTCCCAACCCCAACCCGCCTCGGCACCGCTCCCCCCTCGACGCTGCTCCCCCTGCCTCGACGCTGCTCCACCCCTCCCTGATTTGGAATTGACGCCCCTGTTCTCCACCGATTTGGAAATTGGTGCCCCACGCCGCCATCTGTGTCTGACTCGCCGCCATCCATGGGTCACCGAGGCCTGATTTGGAAATGCCGCCCTCGTTCCCCACCGATTTGGTAGTTGAAGATCCTATGCCGTGGATGGCGCCCCCACGGCCACCAACTGTGTGCAAGGGGTAGGCAGACTCCCTATTCTGCCGTATCTGTCGGCGCGAGCGAGGGGGAGGTCCATGCAAAATCCGGTGAGGTCGAGGTCTCGTTGTATCGTCCCACCAGAGTCAGCACTCCTCTCTTTCCTCCTCTCGTTGGGTGGGGTTCGCGTCATCCCCCTCACCGATCTAGTAACCGCTCGCCTGTGGGAGGACTCCGCGACCCTGATGAACACCAGTCCGACGACTACCGCGGCCCCGTCCTCGGCGACCTGCTACACGCCAGCTTCGCCCCTGTCCTCCTCGAGTCCCCCCACCGCTACAGCCACCAAGTTGGCCTATGGGGAGGTTGGCCCCACCCCCGCCCGAGATTGCCCATTGCTCCCCAAGATTGTCGTCGTCGAAATGTGTCCCGCACGGCCGGCGACGCATTTGCCACCATCCAGTTCCATGTCGGCTGTCGTGCTCTTCCAGTCCACAAGACCATCGTCCAGTTCCGACAGCGACCAACAACAGCAGCCCCACCACCACTCGTTCCTTAACGCGGCTGCCGCGACGTCCTTCCCCGCTCCTCGCCTCCGCTGTCACGGCGTCCCTCCTCGCTGTGTAGATCGAGCATGCGAGGTCTCCAGTGGCTTGGAAGTCCCAGCATGGGCGAGTTTGCCTCCACGAGCCGTCCCTAGCGCAGCCACAACGCGAAGGCTGATCTTGCTTCCAGAGGTACTCATCTCACATTTATTCCCGTAAGGTTTATTGTGGCAGTTCAAATCTATGTGGCATGCCTTATACATATCTACAGGTGTGCCACATGTTTGTTTGTTCCTCTACCACGTCACATGTTTGTGAGAAATGGTTCGTGGGATTCTATTTCACATGCGCCATGTTGCTCTATATTTCTTGAAATGAGATATGGTACTTTTGCATGTTTATTTAGGACTGTATTTTCAATTCGTTTGAAGCTTTGTCTATCTACCTGAAGGATAATTTGATTATCTCTAGATTTCATACTGTTCCTGAATGTCAATCATGCATAGACCAAACAGGAGCAAATAGTCCAAGATTATGTATGAGATCAATTCATTGGAAAAACATAAACCAAGATTATGACGTGGTGGAGGTGAGCTTTGGCGATAGAGGCGGCAACGACCCCGACGTGTACGCTGTGGTGCTCAAGAGGAAGCTCGACCTGTACTGCACCGCCGTCGCCAAATCCATGGTGTGGTTTCTCTTCCTTCTGCTACTTTTCTCCTCCAAAGATAGACTTTTCTAGGCCTATTTGAGTTGTTGTGGTTTGTGTGCTTCAATGTTTCGGTTTCACCTCTAGCTTGATTTCGAGTCACAATGGTAGAAATTGCAAAGTCTAGCACTTCATTTATTTTTGCTTTTATTTTGGGGAGGGGATTTTTACTGTAACTTTTGGATTTTGGAAAATCACAAGTAGAAGAAGAAAAAGTCGGTTGTTTCATTTGAGGACTTGGAAATTGTTGAATACTAACATAAGATGTTAGTAGACAGCAAGACATCAACGAATTCCCACCGGCTTGGTTTAATTGGTTATAGCAAGATATCAATGAATTCCCATCAACTAATATTGTAGTTCAACAGTTAATAAGAGATCATATAGATTATAGAGGAATTCCCACCAGTTTGGATTTTTTTCAGATTCTTCTATTCATCTTTTTGTTGTAGCTAATTGATTCATAAATTCTAGGAACCTTCGAGAAATGTTCCACATTGATGCTACATATTACATGATGTCCATATGTGTTGATGACAATCCGAAAGAGCTTTCTTCACCTAGGAAAAGTGGCAGTATTTTCTATCTTTCACATGATGAACGTTTTGTCATAAAAACCTTGAGAAAAACCACCCCTCCCTGATTTGGAATTGACGCCCCTATTCCCCACCGATTTGGAAATTGGTGCCCCACGCCGCCATCTGTGCCTGACTCGCCGCCATCCACGGGTCACCGAGGCCTGATTTGGAAATGCCGCCCTCGTTCCCCACCGATTTGGTAGTTGAAGATCCTATGTCGTGGATGGCGCCCCCATGGCCACCAACTGTGTGCAAGGGGTAGGCAGACTCCCTGTTCTACCGTATCTGTCGGCACAAGCGAGGGGGAGGTCCATGCAAAATCTGGTGAGGTCGAGGTCTCGTTGTATCGTCCCACCAGAGTCAACACTCCTCTCTTTCCTCCTCTCGTTGGGTGGGGTTCGCGTCATCCCCCTCACCGATCTGGTAACCGCTCGCCTGTGGGAGGACTCCGCGACCCTAATGAACACCAGTCCGACGGCTACCGCGGCCCTGCCCTCGACGACCTGCTACACGCCAGCTTCGCCCCTGTCCTCCTCGAGTCCCCCCACCGCTACAGCCACCAAGTTGGCCTATGGGGAGGTTGGCCCCACCCCCGCCCGAGATTGCCCCTTGCCCCCCAAGATTGTCGTCGTCGAAATGTGTCCCGCACGGCCGGCGGCGCATTTGCCACCATCCAGTTCCATGTCGGCTGTCGTGCTCTTCCAGTCCACAAGACCATCGTCCAGTTCCGACAGCGACCAACAACAGCAGCCCCACCACCACCCGTTCCTTAACGCGGCTGCCGCGACGTCCTTCCCCGCTCCTCGCCTCTGCTGTCATGGCGTCCCTCCTCGCTGTGCAGATCGAGCATGCGAGGTCTCCAGTGGCTTGGAAGTCCTAGCATGGGCGAGTTTGCCTCCACGAGCCGTCCCTAGCGCAGCCACAACGCGAAGGCTGATCTCGCTTCCAGAGGTACTCATCTCACATTTATTCCTGTAAGGTCTACTGTGGCAGTTCAAATCTATGTGGCATGCCTTATACATATCTACAGGTGTGCCACATGTTTGTTTGTTCCTTTACCATGTCACATGTTTGTGAGAAATGGTTCGTGGGATTCTATTTCACATGCGCCATGTTGCTCTATATTTCTTGAAATGAGATATGGTACTTTTGCATGTTTATTTAGGACTGTATTTTCAATTCGTTTGAAGCTTTGTCTATCTACCTAAAGGATAATTTGATTATCTCTAGATTTCATACTGTTCCTGAATGTCAATCATGCATAGACCAAACAGGAGCAAATAGTCCAAGATTATGTATGAGATCAATTCATTG
This sequence comes from Zea luxurians, assembly GCA_029449295.1. NCBI lineage: Eukaryota > Viridiplantae > Streptophyta > Magnoliopsida > Poales > Poaceae > Zea > Zea luxurians. Next base: position 168,343,536 of record JAOPSE010000002.1, read on the forward strand.
GAAAAACATAAACCAAGATTATGACGTGGTGGAGGTGAGCTTTGGCGATAGAGGCGGCAGCGACCCCGACGCGTACGTTGTGGTGCTCAAGAGGAAGCTCGACCTGTACTGCACCGCCGTCGCCAAATCCATGGTGTGGTTTCTCTTCCTTCTGCTACTTTTCTCCTCCAAAGATAGACTTTTCTAGGCCTATTTGAGTTGCTGTGGTTTGTGTGCTTCGATGTTTCGGTTTCACCTCTAGCTTGATTTCGAGTCACAATGGTAGAAATTGCAAAGTCTAGCACTTCATTTATTTTTGCTTTTATTTTGGGGAGGGGATTTTTACTGTAACTTTTGGATTTTGGAAAATCACAAGTAGAAGAAGAAAAAGTCGGTTGTTTCATTTGAGGACTTGGAAATTGTTGAATACTAACATAAGATGTTAGTAGACAGCAAGACATCAACGAATTCCCACCGGCTTGGTTTAATTGGTTATAGCAAGATATCAATGAATTCCCATCAACTAATATTGTAGTTCAACAGTTAATAAGAGATCATATAGATTATAGAGGAATTCCCACCAGCTTGGATTTTTTCAGATTCTTCTATTCATCTTTTTGTCGTAGCTAATTGATTCATAAATTCTAGGAACCTTCGAGAAATGTTCCACATTGATGCTACATATTACATGATGTCCATATGTGTTGATGACAATCTGAAAGAGCTTTCTTCACCTAGGAAAAGTGGCAGTATTTTCTATCTTTCACATGATGAACGTTTTGTCATAAAAACCTTGAGAAAAACTTAGTTGAAGGTATCTCCTCACATACTTTTTATGTGTGTGTGTTTTACTTGCTCTTAGGTGTAGTCTATTGAGTTACACTACTAAAAAAATATGATTCCAGAATTGATTTTTTTATTTCTGTTGTTTGAACTTTGAACATGAGTAATTTGTTTTGCATGATTAATGATCAACCTGTCATCTCTTATTTCTTCTCTTCTATGTTGTTTCCCATTGTGAACAATTTCCCTTTCGTAGTTCTAGATTTCCCTTTTATCTATAAGAAGTTCAGTAAATGACATGATGATGCTCTTTAATACGGTCCCAAGTTAAATGACCTCCTTTTTGTGAGATCTAACTTTTGTAGTTGTAGTGTTCTATGTGTACGCTCGTGGTTGTAACAGAAACAAAACTCATGTCCTGTTGGGAATTAATTTATAGAATGATGCCTATAGACATATAGTTTGCTTCCATTGTTAGCATCATGTTAGCTGTGATAATTTCATACAGTGTCACTTTAGATATTTTTGGTCTGGTTAGATAAACATCCCTTCTTCCTAAACGTAAGTACCATTGTGTTTCAAATAATGGAACCATCAAGCTTTTGACGTTGATAGTTTTTGCCAAAAGAGTCATAGATTTTTATTTACTATTTTAATTGCCTTTTTTACAAATCATCTTTAAAATAAGTACTGCACAAGGAAGCAAGCAGCTCAGCCTGTGAATCTTATCTTGACATCTCTATGTTTTAAATTATTGGCTCACATGCATGTTGGTGCCAATTATTATTACACGAGTCAACCATTTTCCTATGGACAAAAGAAAGCTAGCACACCATTATTCAAATATGACTGTCGGCACAAGATAGCTTTGACTCGCCTGCCATCTCATTCTCGTTGTAAAAGGATAGTTGCAGAATCCACCAGAGTGCATTAACTTTCTTGTGTAATCCTATCTCAGGGTATGTTGCGGCTGAAAGGGAATTAGGCTTCCACCTTTTTCCTAAATGATTTTGATGGTTGAATTGCCCAACACAAATAATTGGACTAACTAGTTTGCTCTAGTCTATAAGTTATACAGGTGCCAAAGGTTCACAAATAGCCAATAAAAAGACCAAGAAAAGGTTTCAACAAAAAGAGCAAGGGATAACCAAAGGCAGCCCTGGTCTGGCGCACCGGACTGTCCGGTGCACCACCGGACAGTGTCCGGTGCACCAGGGTACTCCAAGCTGAACTCTTCACCTTCGGAAATTTCAGAGGAGCTCCGCTATAATTCACCGGACTGTCCGGTGCACCACCGGACAGTGTCCGATGCTCCAGGGGAGAGCAACTCTGAACTCGCCAGCTTCGGGAATCCGCTCCGCTATAATTCACCGGACATGTCCGGTGCACACCGGACTGTCCGGTGAGCCAGCGGAGCAACGACTACATCAACGCCAACGGTCACCTGCAGACGCATTTAATGCGCGCCAGAGCGCGCAGAAGTTAGGCACGCGCGAGACGGCGCACCGGACAGTCTACAGTACCTGTCTGGTGCACCACCGGACAGCCAGGCGACCCCACCAGTCAGAGCTCCAACGGTCGAACCCTAACGGTCGGGTGACGTGGCTGGCGCACCGGACACTGTCCGGTGGCGCACCGGACTGTCCGGTGCGCCATGCGACAGCAGCCTTCACCAAACGGCTAGTTTGGTGGTTGGGGCTATAAATACCCCCAACCACCCCACATTCAAGTCATCCAAGTTTTCACACTTCTACACCTTACAAGAGCTCTAGCATTCAATTCTAGACACACCAAAGTGATCAAATCCTCTCCAATTCCACACAAAGCTTTAGTGATTAGTGAGAGAGATTTGTTGTGTTCATTTGAGCTCTTGCGCTTGGATTGCTTCTTTTCTTTCTCATTTGTTCTTGTGATCAAAACTCAATTGTAACCGAGGCAAGAGACACCAATTGTGTGGTGGTCCTTGCGGGGAAGTTTTGTTCCTGGTTGATTTGTGAAGAGAAGCTCACTCGGTCCGAGGGACCGTTTGAGAGAGGGAAAGGGTTGAAATAGACCCGGCCTTTGTGGCCTCCTCAACGGGGAGTAGGTTTGCGAGAACCGAACCTCAGTAAAACAAATCCTTGCGTCTCACTTCTTCACTCACTCGCGATTTGTTTTTGCGCCCTCTCTCGGACTCGTTTATATTTCTAACGCTAACCCGGCTTGTAGTTGTGATTAACTTTATAAATTTCAGTTTCGCCCTATTCACCCCCCCTCTAGGCGACTTTCAGCAGCTTATGGCAATTCTGAGCCAACATATACTACATTGTATGGAAACCCTGATGCAACATATACTACACAGGCCTATCCTGATGTTTATAGCACTAATCAGGTTTGTTTACTTGGTTTATGATTCTTTTCTTATTTGCTTTTGATTTAACTATAACAATTGTTCTTGGATGCATCTAAAAGGTGGTCTATTGAGTTACACTAATGAAAAAATCCAGAATTGATTTCTTATTTCTGCTGTTTGAACTTTGAACCTTAGTAATTTATTTTGCATGACTAATGATAAACCTGTCTTCTCTTATCTCTTCTCTTCAAAAAGGCTACAAAGAAGTTGTTTACAAGTGGGCCTGGGATTGAATAGATCGTTGACAAGTCTAGGTACTTCCTTACAAATATTTTTTCCTATAATTAGAATTGTCGTTTCTCAGGTTCGATAATCAAGTTTAGGTTTAGCACAAATGTGCTTCTACATTCCAAAAAAATCTAGAATTTATACAGCAGAACCAGAAAAGCATTAACAGTTCCAAAACAAAATACATGTGTGCCTATCTCTACCGTTGCATACCATACTTGGCTAGAAAAATGTTAATTTATCCTACTATTGATCACTTGTTTTCAATTACTGTGAATAAAAACAAGGCAACACAAATCTCTACTACTCTATATGTTTGTAGAGTGGACGTCCACACCCTCTGGTGAAGCATGCCCCCGCCCGGCTGTCCTCGCCCCACCTTCCTCTCTCCCGCCCGGATCGCCACAATCCCTTCGATCCGCGCCCGCAATCCCTGCTCTCCTCCGCCCTCCACCCGGATCGCGCGCCCCGCCTGCACGCGCACCCGCACCGCCCCTGCAAGCCACACGCGCCCCGCCTGCACGCGCACCTGTGCCGCCCCCACCTGGACGCGGCCCGCGCCCTCGCTCGACCCCTGACCTCTATTTTTGCCTTTTGATGTTGGTCATTGTTCATATTCTCCTTCAGGAACTTGTAGCACTAAATCATTCTCTATGATCTGTTAACTTGATAGAAGTTAATTGCATTTGAATTTTAAGAAATGTAATCAGATTTCCTCATTGCTCAGAATTGATACGGTCTTCATTTTGCAATGTCTCTAATCGATATTTAGTTTTTTGTGATTTTGCATGATATTTTGTGATCAGCAATGTGCAGGGTACTTCTATTGTAACTAGGCTATGTGTTGTCCATTCAGAGTGGTACACTAAATGACTTTTTTTGTTCCTCTTCCGCCTCTTCCTAATCTTTAGGTCTCAGATGTGATTGTTGAAAAAGTTGCAGATCACACTCTTGTATGGATCAATAGGTTGTTGGCTGTTGATCATGACATTGCCATCAAGAGAGATAGGAAAGTTTCTATAAAGGTCTGTCTTTATGTGAGATTCTTAGTTTCTCAGACTATTGTATATCTATTTCTAATTATGTATGCTCTTCCTTATCCCTGTTCTCCTTGATGCAGAAGGGGATATTGATTTTGTGGGTGGTTTCATTCATTGGAATGCTCTTCAACTTCCTTACGCTCATTTACATTGGTGAGTTTGTTAGCTATGTCTTCATGGATGTTTGGATCTACTGTTTTTAAAAAGGTATATAATGTTCTTTTATGATAACTTGATGTGCATAGGGCATACGACATACTAAACTTGTCAATTTTTCTAGGTGTAATGCTCTCTCTATTGGTTCCACCACTCTATGAGAAGTACTAGGATGAGATTGATGAGAAGGTTGGTGTAGCCCACAGTGTACTATCGAGGCACATAAATACCATCATTACCAGGACTCAGCAATCAGCCAAGTAGAAGAAGACTGAGTAAAAAAAATCTTTTGTTGTATTGTTATGAGTTTTATTATGACTCGATGTGAAAGTGAAATCTATTACTTGATAGTATGGGGCAAATTAAGTTTCATTGAATATGCTCTTTATTTGTTTTATTTGGAAACAAATTTTACCATGAAATTAAGAAATAAAATAATGTTGTGCTATGCAGATGAAAAATTGTTTCTACCTTTGCTACCTTCTCATTGATGGAGTGATGTGCACCTTTCACCCTACTTCTCATTGGCGTCCTCGCCTTCTCCATCTAACTATTCTTTATAAGATCTATCTGAACCCCACCATTTTTTAGACTTTTGGGAATTGGGAATCCCAACATGGTTTGCTCAGGTCCATTCCTGTCTTACTGGTCTGTTGATGTGCCGCAGGTGATCAAATACATAAGCGTCATCCATGGGTTCGGTCCCTACTTCAATTACCATGTTACCAATTTTTTCCATGGTGCCTGTGTGTTTGTCCATCTGTTATTGCCTTATTGGGCTGCATTAGGATTCCAGAGTTGAGTTTGCTTAGCAGTCATGTTCTCCTTAACGATTACATACAGAGTTATGGGGTTAGGGACTTGGATAGGCATGTCTAGACTTGCTATGCATTGCCACTATATTTGGCATGCTTAGAACCGCTACACAAAACTTGCTATGTATTTTGTCTAAAAATACTATATCAGTGATATGCTTGTTAGACCTATATTTTTTTTGTTCTTTTATTCTTGTGTGGGTCTATCAAGAATGATGCAATTAGATAGGGTTATATGCTTTGTCAATATTGTATGAGTCTTTGAGTGTAGTAGCAAAAGTCTTGGCACACCATTGTTTTAGTTATTATGATCTGAACAACCCATTTTATATATGGAGCTCGTGGCAATGGCAGCCCCGCAACACGCCGATGGAGCCCGTAGTGCGTTCAGGCTCGTGCTTCTCTGCAACAATGCATTGTTCTCCATGAGGGCTTCCGTCACTATTGCGTTCACGTCGTCCGTCGCAATTGGAGACTCGTTAATTTGTGTTCCGTCGCAACGCACGGGCACATACCTAGTTTCTTAAATAAGAATTTTCGGTTAAGAGTAGCATGTTGAGGTAGAATCATTTTATTGTCACTCTCGGCTGTCCTTTAAAATTGTACGGACGAGAGGGGACATGAGAGACACGACTACAGTCCCACAACCAAACACATGGGAAACGCATGTGATATAAAGAATTAAAGCTAACAAGTATGTTTTCGATTATGTTCACTTATTACCTACTCCATTTATGTTCAAATTATAAGTTATTTTAGACAAGGCTTAAGTCTAACTTGTCAAACTTTATAAATAATCAGTTTGTTATTCACTTTTGAAGCCTAATAGTCACATACACATATTTAATTTTAAAAGTACTTTTACAAAAGTGTAAATGTATTAAAAGTTTATTTGCATTTTAACAAAAAAACATTGATCAAAGCTATATTTTAGAGATCATATTGTTGTTCTAATTTAAACTTGGAGGAAGCATCTTTATTATTGTCACCGTCTTCATAACTTGTCTTTTTTTATGTCATAGATATCCAAATGCCAGGGCACAAGCCATAGAATAATGGAAAAGTTCAAATTATTGAAAAGGAAATGTGCACTTGGACCATTTCTAATTGTTTTGGTGATTAAATGCTCAACACATCATATTGCACTAACTACTTTGATATGAGCATGAGCACAAAGTCTAGCAAAAGCAAGTTGAAGGCAACAAGTCCATATAAGCTAAATTGAAGGGCCAAAAGTGCAACTTTGAGCAAACCAACATAAAAATAAGGTTTAAGTGTTTGGATAATGTAATACCCAAATATATATATATATATATGAGAATACAGTTGATTTCCTTATATGGTTTGCCCCCATTTATTTGAGTATGAGATTAGCCACATTCAAAAATGAATAATTACACAAATGACACATAAGTAACCTGTGCATCATGTTGGAGTTTATTTGTGTGTGCATTTGATAATAATAATGAAGATATTAATAGAAATTCAATAATATCCAAATTTGAATTTAAGACCTAAATTATAATTAGAATGTGGAGAAAGAGAAGGAAAATACTATAACATATAGAGAAAATAAATATATAAATAAAGAAACTATTTTAGACCAGTATCTGAATTTATATATTCAGACTAAAGGTGAAACTCACAACAAAATTTTGGAATTCAAATTTGAAATCTAGAAATAAAAAGGAAAAGAAAGCTGAAAATAAAAAGAAAGAGAAAAACACGGCGCCTGGACCGGTTCTGTCACCGTTCGGCCCACCAGGGCATTCACCCGCGCGGCCCAGCTGGGGGTCTCCGCGTGCCGACACGTGGGGCCCAGCCGTCTGTCTCACCCACGCGCACCCTCTGCCACTGCAGAGTAGGACCCACGCGTCAGCTTCCACATGCACGCGCGCGCTCCTCCTCTTAAGTCACTGACGTACGGGCCCAGCTGCTAGCCACCTCTCCCTGCTCCGCGCGAATGTCGCCGTGCTCACCCACCCGCGCGCATCCATCGGAGTTGTTGCGGCCCACATCGCCCTCCTTTCTAGGATTTATCTACCGGTGTCCAGCTGCTCCTCACTCCCATTTCTGTCGCTAGAACCAAAGCCAGACACCCACGACCGTGCGGGAGAGAGAGAGCCGCGGTCGGAGTGCATCCGCCAACGCCGACCCCATCTGCGCTTGGAGCTAGGGGGACTCATGACTTATCTGGGTGCCTCGTGGGGTTACTGGTGAAGCGCTCGTGACCGATTGGGAGAAATCAACCTCTGCGTCGCCCGGAATTCGTCGACGGTCGCCGGATTCCGCCGCGCACCGTGGGAGGGTCTGGGTGCCCTTCGGATCTCGGTGAGTATCTCCCGTAGTGATACCCTATCATTACCGCTGTCCGCTATGACTTTCGGATCGGAGTTTAGGCATGAGAATCGGGGATTTGGGAGTTCCGGCCATGGCGCTGCCGTGAATGCCATGGCGCCGCTTTCTCGGGTTGGGCGGAGAATAGAAGGAGAGAAGGAATCGCGTGGACCATTGATCTGGCAACGTGCGGGTGATATTAGAATGAAAATACTGGTTCGTGGATTGATCCAAGTCGTTAATCCGTGATGACGAGCGGATCAGGATTTAAGTACGGTCCATAGTATCATGGTCGTAGATCTTGGAGTAAACGGCTAAGGCGAGGGTGAGTGTGTAACTGTGTCGTTGAAGGGATATGGATAGTTGATCGCGCATCCACAGTTGGGGTTTGGTCTACGACATGGATGCTTGGGACCGTGGATTTCCAATCCCATGGGTAGGATTAGATACCGGTTCGTGGGGCGAGCAATCTAATCTGGGCCGTCCGGGGAGGATCCGATGGCCCAAGTCTCGCGATACCCTTTCGCTGAGCCCAAATTACAGAAGAGCCCCTGGAATTCATATAAACCAACCCGCAGTCTCGTGCACTATTGACTAAGTCTCGAGAAATTTACGAGGTCACCCCTGCACTTCTCAGTTTTTGGGGCGCAGTCCAGAGACCCGAGGAATTTGATAGTTAATGATAGAAATTGATTTTTAATGTAAAAATAATCACTAGAACTTGTTTAATCCCTAGAAAATTCATACTTAGTCCAAATTGATCCATTCTAGTTCCTATAATTTTGTATTAATATTGTCTTTTACTCAGTAACACTGTTTTAACATGAAAATTGTATTAAAATAGATCTGTTAATTAATCTTGTACCAAGCACATAAAACCTTTGGAAATTCATAACTTAAAATCCATAACTCCAAATTTAACGATTCTTTTTCCTATGATCTTATTTTAATATGTAGATTATTAATATGTATTTTTTATACATGTTTAGTGTGATGTTAATTTTTCCTTTGTACTATGCTTGTTTGTACTGTGGCGAGTAGAAGAGCTAGTGGTAGAGGAGTCAGGTGTTCAGCAGGTAGAAGTTGCTGAGCAGAAGCTCACTGAAGGCAAGTTGTGCCCTTGACCACTTTTATTACCCAATAATGTTCTTTATTATCACATATTCATGCATAGGCTTAATTTTGATGGGACCCAATAGGTCACCCTAGTTTGGTTATCTTGTTACCTTGTTTACCCCTAAAATATTTGGGTAGTTTTTGCTATTGCTCTATATGGTTTTAGGATTAATATTACATTATGTCCATGTTCTAATTATTCTGTTATTTTATTTATTATTCATGTCAAGATCATTATTTTTAATTGGAACATGGAGCTTAACTTGAGAAACACGTGCCACCACAAGGGTGGAATGGGACGCCCTTGGCTGACTAAATAGGAAAGCTAGTGGAGGACTATCTTACCCGATAGGGGCAAGGGCAGTAGGGAGTAGCCGTGTAGGGAGGTTCCCAGGTTGATTTTGCTACGATGACGGTCAGACGAGGGATTCCTGCATTGCTCTTCCTAGAAACTGTAGCGGGTTTTCTGAAGCTAGTGGAACTTTGTAAAGGCCTCGTAGTGTTACCCTGCCTTGCTTCCTTGGTAGAGGTGTATGGGAGTCGTGATCCCTTGGCAGATGGGTAACATGACTTGTGGGTATAGGGTACAACCTCTGCAGAGTGTAAAACTGGTATACTAGCTGTGCTCGCTGAAAGTTGCCTAGAGGGGGGTGAATAGGCGAAACCTGAAATTTATAACTTTAAGCACACACTACAATATGGGGTTAGCGTTAGAATTAAATTCAAGTCCGAAGAGAGGGAAAACAAATCAACCAAGAAATAAGGCGAGTGAACACGATGATTTGTTTTACCGAGGTTCGGTTGCAAAGAACCTAGTCCCCGTTGAGGAGGTCACAAAGACTGGGTCTATTTCAACCCTTTCCCTCTCTCAAACGGTCACTTAGACCGAGAGAGCCTTTTTCTTAATCTCCCGGGTCACTTAAACCCCGCAAGGATCACCACACACTTAGGTGTCTCTTGCTTCGATTACAAATCACTTGAGAAAAGAAATGAGAAAGGAAGAAGGCAATCGAAGCAACAAGAGCGCAAATGAACACATTATCTCTCTCTCACAAGTCACTAAGTGTTTGAGATGGATTTGGGACTTGGAGAGGATTTGATCTATTGAATTGTGTCTTGGAGTGAATGCTAGAGCTTTTGTATTGAATGTGATCTTCAGAAAACCTGGATGCCAAAGGCTGTGGTGGTTGGGGGGTATTTATAGCCCCCAACCACCAAGTAGCCGTTGGCCAAGGCTGCTAGCGATGGGCGCACTGGACAGTCCGGTGCGCCACCGGACAGTCCGGTGCGCCACCGGACAGGTACTGTGCGCTGTCCGGTGCGCCGCCACGTCAGCCGACCGTTAGGGTCTGGAGCTGGTCAACCATTGGAGGCTTTGTCCTCATGCGGCACCGGACAGTCCGGTGTCCCTCTGACTTCACTGCTCTGACTTCTGCGCGGCACTGTTCACCACTGTAGCACTTTGCAGAGTCGACCGTGCAGGGAGTCGTTGCTCCGCTGGCTCACCGGACAGTCTGGTGGCACACTGGACAGTCCGGTGAATTATAGCGGAGCGCGCCCTGGAATTCCCGAGAGTGGCTGGTTGAACTCTGTACGGTCCTGGTTCACCGGACACTGTCCGGTGGCACATCGGACAGTCCGGTGCGCCATCCTTCAGCACACTCAAGTCCTTTTGCTCCTTTGAAATTGATTCCCTAACTTTATTCTTTTATTGGTTTGTGTTGAACCTTATGCACCTGTAATAGATGAATTCTAGACAAACTAGTTAGTCCACGTGTTTGCGTTGGTCATCAACCACCAAAATTAATTATAGGAAATAGTTAACCCAATTTCCCTTTCAATCTCCCCCTTTTTGGTGATTGATGCCAACACAAACCAAAGCAAATATAAAGTGCAGAAATGTAACTAGTTTGCAATTGAGATGACAATGCATAGGTTACTTGGAATTAAACCAATTGAAAGTCTTACTAAGTATGAATGGATTGCTTTCTTTTGTTTAACATTTTGGACCACATTTGCACCACATGTTTTGTTTTTGCAAATCTCTTTGGAAAAGCTTTTCAAAATCCTTTTGCAGATAGTCAAAGGTATATAAATAAGATTGCAAGAAGCATTTTTAAGATTTGAAATTTCTCCCCCTGTTTTAAATGCTTTTCCTTTGACTAAATAAAAACTCCCCCTGAATGAAATTCTCCTCTTAGCTTTCAAGAGGGTTTTTGAAATAGATACCAAGTGAAAATTATAGCAATTGGATTTTTTCCGTATCAATGTGAAGTTTTAAAGATACAAAATTGAAATTTTACTTTCATAAATTAAGTGAAACATATATACTAATTGAGAATACATTATTTGAAAATTTTATTTCAAAAATTTTGAAATGGTGGTGGTGCGGTCCTTTTGTTTTGGGCTTAATATTTTCTCCCCCTTTGGCATTAATCGCCAAAAACAAAGAACTTTGAAGCCCTTGTTCATTTTCTCCCCCTTTGGGGCTTAACACCTTCTCCCAAATGGTGAAATAAATGAGTGAAGATCATACCATTGAGAGTTTGTGGAGTAACAATAAAGTTTAAATGATACCGTTAGAGTTGGAGTGGAAGCTTTGTCTTTGCCAAATACTCCATTTCCCTTTCAATCTACGACTTAGTATAGAGATACACTTGAAAACACATTAGTCGTAGTTTTGGCACAAGAAAAATAAGAAATATGCATTTGTACCAATAAGAAAGAGACATGATCAAAGGTATATAAAATAAGCTATGTGTTCAATGTTTCAATCAAAATTCCGAGAATCAAGTACATTTAGCTCATTCCTAAGTTTGCTAAAGGTTTTCTCGGGTCTGTTTGTTTCGGCTTCTGGCAGCTTCTGGCCACCAAAAGCTGCTGCGGACTGCCAAACGCTCAGCTTTTCAGCCAGCTTCTATAAAATTCATTGGGACAAAAACCATCCAAAATCAACATAAACACATAATCGGTTGAGTCGTTGTGATAGTAGGAATCCGTCACTTTCTAGATCCTAAGCCCTATGAAAATCGTTATCTTCCTCCACACATAATCATAATGATACTCAGATTCTCCCCACAGCCAGATTTTTAGAAAAGCTGGTCAGAAAAAAGCTGAACCAAACAGGCCCCTCATCTAGTGGCTTGGTAAAGATATCGACTAATTGGTTTTGGGTATTAACATGAGCAATTTCGATATCTCCCTTTTGCTGGTGAACCCTTAGAAAGTGATACCGAATGTCTACGTGCTTAGTGCGGCTGTGTTCAATGGGATTATCCTCCATGCGCATTGCACTCTCATTATCACATAGGAGAGGGACTTTGCTCAATTTGTAGCCATAGTCCCTAAGGGTTTGCCTCATCCAAAGTAATTGCGCACAACAATGACCTGCGGCAATATACTCGGCTTCGGCGGTAGAAAGAGCTATGGAGTTTTGTTTCTTTGAAGCCCAAGACACCAGGTGTTGGGGACTTGTTCTCAAGTGCTATGAATTAAGAACAAGGCAACACAAAAAAGGTTAATGATTAATGCCCCTCGTCCTTCAGAGCATTATCTCCCTTGGGATATAATGATCTTCAGACGAAGGTCATGAAGGACGTACCTTCGGCATTACAATATATCTCAGTGGAAAGAGAAACATATGAAACATGAGAAATAACATGAATAATCTCGTGTCATCATTAATATCATTTAATCATATGATCATGAATGTATTTGAATAATATTGAGTTACATTTTTTACCTTCAGCTCGACAGAAGGCAAAAGACCAAGCGTGACGCGCGAGTGAATACAAGTCAGTGTGAACAGTACGGGGTACTGTTCATCTATTTATAGACACAGGAAACAGCCTGTGACGAATTACAATTATGCCCCTCATAAAAGTTTACAATCATTGACTCAGACCTTTATGGATTAAAAGGTCATTCTATCTCTATGTCGGTTTGTAATGCCGAAGCTTCACGAAAAGGAACCTTCGGCCATCTTCTGGGGACAACTTCAGCCGAAGCTGCTTCTTCCCGTAAGACCTTCGGCGCAACGAAGCATGGCCCCAACAGTAGCCCCTTTCGCGGTGCTAGATCGTTTTTCGTAACGAGCTTGATCCGTGAAAAAAGCCTCTCAAGCTTCGGGAAGCCGAAGGTCCAAAAACACCTTCCCTGAGCTCGTTGCCGAGAAATGATCCAGTTTCCGAGCGCGTGCCAGGCCCACCTTGCAGAGTTACTGTTTGATCTTTGCGGTCCACCGCGCAGCGAGTGCAAGTGACTGCCCGCCTGGTGTAAAAATCCTGGCGCTTCGCCTTCTTACCTGCAGCACTATATAAACAGACGGGTAGGTGTGAAGTTACCACAGCATTCATTGCTATTTGACTGTTTTGCTGCCAAAATTTTTAACTGTAGCCGAAGCTTGATTCTCAGAATCGAACGAAGGTCTATCTCGAAGTCTGCTTCGTCAGAGAGAAAGGCTTCGGGAGAAAAAGAAAAAGAAAAAAGTATTCAATTTCCCCAAACTCAGAATCAAATGGCCAGAGTGCGATCCACTGCCAGGGTTGAGCGTGAAGGGAACGAAGCTGAAGGTTCGGAGACTGTTCCCATCTCCGAAGCAATGCAACGATCCAGACTAGTAACCGCAGAAGAAACCCCCGCCGCCGAAGCAGACCCGACAACTGCCGAAGGAGTAGAAGAGAACATTGAAGAAACTGATCCCGAAGATGACTATCGCATTGCCATGCCCAGCAAGCCCAGCCACTTAGACTTCGGAAAGTCGACCATTTCAAAGGCTGATCTCTCGAAGATGGTAAAATCTGGTTATTTCAGTGAAAATCAGAAGAAACTACTTCGCTTCGGGGGAGAAGAGACTACCCCGAAGCCAGAGAAGGACGAGATAGTTATTTTCAAGAGCTTTTTAAAGGCTGGGCTGAGATTCCCCCTTCACGGAATTATTGCAGATGTATTGAAGAAGTTTGGTATTTACTTTCATCAATTGACTCCTAACGCTATCGTTAGGCTTAATGTTTACATCTGGGCCCTCCGAAGCCAGGCTGTGGAACCGTTTGCCGACAGTTTTTGTCGAGTTCATGAATTACATTACCAAACGAAGGCCAGAAAAGATGGATTACATGATAACTTTGGTTGCTACAATTTTGCCTACCGGAAGACAACAAAGTTTCCTGTTATCAGCTACCGAAGCAAATGGCCAGCAGGCTGGAAATCTGAGTGGTTTTATGTGAAGGTTGACGAAGATGAAGAGAAGTTGGTACAAAGCCCACTTGAATTAATCTTCGGAGAGACAAGGCCGCGATGCCACATGACATTAGAAGGTCCCACCTGGGCTGCACTAGGTGATTTTGAAATTATTTCAGATCATATCGGTACCAGGGATCTGGTTCAAGAATTCTTGGCGTTCAGGGTTTTCCCTACTCTAAAAGAATGGGAAATGCCAAAGCTAGAGGGGGAGAAGAAGAAGGGGGAACTTGTCCGGCTTCCTTACCATTTCAAATTCAAGAAATACTTTAAAAAACCTTGCAAAGAGTGGCTGGACACAGTTGAGGTAATGTGCAATGAAATTCTTGGGAATTATTCCAAAAAAGAAGATCAACTGATGACGGCGGCCTTCGACACCCGTCCGAAGCGAAGGCTGAACCGAGTGTTTGATGCCCTGGGTTTCGAGTACCCTGACTATGAACGGTTGAACAAGGGTGCTGAGGGCCAAAAAAGAAAAAGAGTGGCCGAAAGTTTGAACAAAGATGAAGAAGGACCAGCAAAAGAGAAGAAAATTCCAAAGAAGAGAAAAATATCAATTCCAAAGCGAAAATTATCCGATGAAGAGGGGACTCCTGCACCACCTTCTACTAGCGACGTGGAGGAAATCTTAAAGGTAATGACTGAACCTCTGCCCGCGAAGCTAAGTCCATTAGGGCCCCAACTGATGAAGCTTTTTTGAAAGGTGGAGGAGCCGGAAAAAACGAAGATAACCAAAACAAAGAGGCAAAGAATTATTGCAGTGACCGAAGTTATCGACAAGACGCCGCCGAGGGCGTCAATTCGGAAAACACCAGCTGTTGAGGGCACAACAAATGCCGAAGTCGCACCTTCGGAGGTCGCGGCTACCGAAGCCGCTTCAGCCGAAGATTTGAACTTAGAAACTACCATTGAAGACATCGACAAAATTTTACTAGACATGGCCGCAGAAGAAGCTGCCACTGCTGCTGAAGAAACCACGGCCACAGTGCCTGGAAAGGGAAAAGAAATAGCCGAAGATACTTCGGAAGACGAAGCCTACATATTTCAAAATTTAGTTGGGCAAAAACTGTCGAAGGCCGAAATAGAAGAGCTTAAAGACTATGCCAAATCTTGCGGATATAGGCCAGGAGCTCTTCTTTTCGGAGGTGTCGACGATGAAAAATTAGGCTGCATCCGAGACCAAACTGGAGCTAAGGTCATCGTTACTCTATCAAAGAGTATCGGTTTTCCGAAGCTAGAAACAGATATCAGCCGCTACCGACGACAACATATCGTCGGCAGCTTATTTTATTCCAATTTCAAGGTAAACAACTTTCTCTCTGACTTCTATTGTTTTTTAATAATGGAAATATCCCTAACGAAGGTTGTTTATTTGCAGAGCATGCTACTAAGCAAAGCTTTGAAGATGCAGCAGGATTTAGAGGATAAAAAACACGAAGCTATAATTGAAAATTTAGAGAGCAAGATAAAAGAACAATCAGCTATTATTGAAAAGAAAGACTTCGAACTCCAATCAACCGAAGGCTTGCTGGCAGAGACTGAAGCTAAAGTAGCAGAATTGAATTCGAAGCTTCTCTGCCAATCAAAACAATTTGAACAAGAAAAGCTAGAGCAATTCGAAACTTGAAGCCGAAGTCCAAACCAACTCAGACTTGAAGAAATCATTAACAAGCCTTCAAGACAAGTGCTTGAAATTTAGTAACAATTGTATCCAACAATTAAAGAAGATCTTTCACTCAGTTGGAGCCAGCAGTGGAAAGTTCAACCCTGCAGCTGAAAATTTACCAAGAGCCTTCGAACATATTGAAGCTGAAATTGATGAGCTGGACGAAGTTATAGCCGGGCACGGTGACTTCTGTGCCTGGGTAGCTTCTCGGGGTACAGCTGCAGCGTTCCTGAAGGCCGGCTGTGATCATGGAAAAATCGTCAACAGGCCGAATTTCACTCTGTCTCCATCAATTTTAGACGATATTCCTGACCTCGCCCGAAGCATATCAAACAGATTTATAAAAATGATATGGACAAAAGGCGGACGAGAGAAGGCTGGGGACGAAGCTCGAAGTCATCTTGAACCGGTAAGAAATCATACCTTGCGCTTACCTTCTCCTTCACACTTGCTTTTTACTCGCAATACCTTGATTCATGTAGGATGACGAAGCTGAAGGTGATACTTAAAGAATATGCCGCCGAAGCGGAAGCCTGACGAAGATTAGTAGGAGTAGACTAGAAAAACTCAAGAGACTTTTGTAACAACTTTTGTAAATACAGCTAAACTGTTCTTAATGAACTTTGTTCATACCTTGTAATATATCCTTACCCTTCCATTGAGGTGCTTTGATGTGGACGAAAGTAATATTTTGAGCTGAAAGCGAAAAAACACCTTCCCTTCTTTTCGTACACAACGAAGCATAAAAGATCGCTTCTTCTTTTTTGCCGAAACCTCTCTTTTTTATACACAACGAAGCATAAAAGACCGCTTCTTCTTTTTTGCCGAAACAACCACGTATGCCATGAATGAATGTTTATGAATGCGAATGCTATGATGCCATGTGATGTGCGAATGAATGTCCAAACACATGTCCGAAGCCATACCCTCAGCCATTATTTCCTTAGAAACAACCACACATTAGCTCTGCATTCCCTTAGGAACGTCTTTTGAGCTTCTTCGCCTTTTACTTTCGGCGGAATCAGCGTTGACTTTTCGCTGTAAGCTCTGCATTCCCTTAGGAACGTCTTTTGAGCTTCTTCGCCTTTTACTTTCGGCGGAATCAGCGTTGACTTTTCGCTGTAAGCTCTGCATTCCCTTAGGAACGTCTT
Organism: Zea luxurians; assembly: GCA_029449295.1. NCBI lineage: Eukaryota > Viridiplantae > Streptophyta > Magnoliopsida > Poales > Poaceae > Zea > Zea luxurians. The sequence goes on from JAOPSE010000002.1 coordinate 168,360,437, forward strand.
TTGAGCTTCTTCGCCTTTTCAGTTTCGGCACTCGATGGTGCGTTCTCAGCTTTTACATTTACATTCTTTGGGGGATTTTGCTCTTATAAAACTAAAAAGGAAATTACATATGATGGCCCCATTAAAAACCTTTCTCCCCCTTTAGAAAGGAAAAGGGTGCCATGAAAAAGAAAAGAAAAACATAAAAAGTTACATCAAGTTATACATAATATCGCCGAAGCTCATCCGCATTCCAAGATCTTGGAATTTCGTTGCCGTCCATGTCCTTTAATCTGTACGAACCAGGCCTTGACGAAGATACTACTAAGAAAGGTCCTTCCCATTTCAACTGTAACTTGCCCACTGTGTCTGGGTTGGCCACTCTCCGAAGCACCAAGTGTCCCGGCTCAATATTTTTTAGCCAGACCTTTCTATCTCGCCATTTGACTGTTTCAGCCTGGTATTTATTGATATTCTCCACAGCTTGAAGCCTGATCCCTTCTAAAGCATCTTTTTCCACAAGACAGGCATCTTCAGGACCTGGTTCTGCCGAAGCTACTACTCTTATTGATCCAGCTTTAGCTTCTTCCGGAGTTATTGCTTCGTCACCGAACAATAACTTGAATGGAGTAAAGCCTGTAGACCTTGATGTTGTTGTATTGTGGCTCCACACCACTTTGGTTAACTGATCTGGCCACTTTCCCCTGGGTTGATTGAAGATTAACTTCATTATTCCTGTCATTATAATGCCGTTGGCCCTTTCAACGAGCCCATTCGACTCCAGATGCCTGACTGATGCAAAATGGATCTTCGTTCCAATTTGATCACAGAAATTTCTGAAAGCTTCGGAGTCGAACTGCGTTCCATTATCTACAGTGATGGCCTTCGGTACTCCGAAGCGACAAACAATATTCTGCCAGAAAAACTTTTGGACAGTGGCCGAAGTTATTGTGGCTAATGGCTTCGCCTCAATCCATTTAGAAAAATACTCCACAGCCACTATAACATATTTTAGATTCCCTTGAGCCGGTGGTAATGGACCTAACAAGTCAAGGCCCCACCTTTGCAATGGCCAGATGGGTTGTATCAGCTGTGTCAAAGACGAAGGTTGCTTTTGATCTCTTGCACATTTCTGACAACCTTCGCACTTTTGAACTAACTCCGCTGCATCCGAAGCTGCCTTCGGCCAATAAAATCCTTGGCGGAAATCTTTTCCAAGTAACGGCCTAGATCCGATGTGGGATCCACACAGGCCTGCATGTATTTCTTTCATCAACTCTATACCTTCGGTTCTAGATAAGCACTTGAGCAGCGGAGCGCAAACTCCATGTTTGTATAACTCCCCTTCTATCATGACATACGGACGAGCTCTTGCCTCTATCCTTTTATTATAAGCTTCGTCATCTGAAAGGAACTTACCCTGAAGGTAAGAAATGATTTCAGTTCTCCAATCTTCGCTGAAAACAGGAGATATGTTGAGGACTGCTCTTTCAAGGAGCTCCACTGAAGGTGCCTTTATTGTTTCGAAGAACACATCCGAAGGTAACGGCAGCCCCTGTGCCGCAGACTTGGCTAGCAAATCAGCATGCTCATTTTGTCCTCGAGGGATATTCTTGACAGAAAATCCTTCGAAGGAGGCTTCGATCCTTCGGACCGTGTCTAGATATTTTTCAAGCTTCGGATCTTTAGCCTTGCAACTTTTGTCAATATGGCCCGAAACAACCTGGGAATCAGTTTTAAGAATCGCCCTTCTGATTCCCATTGCCTTTAATTTCCGAAGGCCCAGGAGCAGGGCTTCGTACTCAGTAATATTGTTTGTACAGCTGAAGTCAAGTCTTGCTGCATAACAAGTTTTAACCTTGGATGGTGAGACCAGCACAGCAGCTGCACCTGCTCCGAAGGTTCCCCAAGAGCCATCACAAAACACTGTCCACACTTCGGCATCTTTATTTGCTTCTTCATCCTGAGCCCCTGGCGTCCAGTCGGCAATGAAATCTGCCAATGCTTGAGACTGGATCGAGGATCTATGCACATAATCAATGTAAAATTCATTGAGCTCTGCAGCCCATTTTCCAATCCGTCCAGTAGCTTCTCTATTTCTCATGATATCCTTCAACGGCTGCGAAGAAGGAACAATAATATTGTATGCCTGAAAATAATGCCGAAGCTTCCTGGATGCCATTAAAACGACATATAATACCTTCTCCAGCTCCGTATAATTTTTCTTTGATACACTAAGGACTTCAGATACAAAATATACTGGAACTTGCTTCTTGATTTGTCCATCAAGCTTCTCCTGGACAAGTGCTGCACTTACTGCCGAGTGCGAAGCTGCCACATATAACAACAAAGGAGCCCCTGGCGTTGGTGGAGTTAATGTTGTTAGATCTATCAAGTATTGCTTCAGCTCTTCGAAGGCTTTTTGTTGACTTGGGCCCCATTGAAAGACTTCAGCTGACTTCAGCACCTCGAAGAATGGTAAATTTCTTTCTGCTGATCTGGATATGAATCTGTTGAGAGATGCCTGCCTTCCTGTCAATCTTTGGGCCCCCTTTCTTGTAGTTGGTGGCTCCATTCGAAGTATGGCTTCGATTTTATTTGGATTAGCTTCAATTCCCTTTGTTGAAACCAAGCATCCGAGAAATTTCCCCTTCTTCACTCCGAAGACACATTTTTCTGGATTCAGCTTCAAACCAGCTTGTCTGAAACTGGCGAAGGTCTCCTGCAAATCAGCAATATGATTTTCCTGCTTCGTGCTTTTTACAATAATGTCATCAACATAAGTCAACACATTTCTGCCTATCTGAGACTGGAGAACCTTCGCAGTCATTCTGCTGAAACTCCCTCCAGCATTTTTGAGCCCCTCAGGCATCCGAAGATAGCAATATGTGCCACTTGGGGTTATGAAGCTAGTCTTCGGCTCATCTTCCTTCTTCATCCAGATTTGATGATAGCCTGAGTAGCAGTCTAGGAGACTCATGAGCTCTGAAGAAGCTGCTGCATCGACTAAAGAGTCTATCCTTGGCAGCGGGAATTCGTCCTTCGGACAAGCCTTGTTGAGATCTGTGAAATCGATACACATTCTCCACTTGCCATTGGCCTTCTTCACCATAACAGTGTTAGCTAGCCACTCTGGATACTTTACTTCTCTGATAACTCCTGCACTGAGGAGTCTTTTTACTTCATTGCGAGCCCCTTCGGCCTTGTCATCAGACATTTTCCGAAGCCTCTGCTTTCGGGGTCTGAAGGATGGGTCAACATTGAGCGAATGTTCAATAACATCCCGATTTACTCCACAGAGATCATTAGCTGACCATGCAAAAACATCTTTGTTGTTGAACAAAAACCTTATCAAGGTTTTCTCCTGGTCTTCAGATAATTGCGAGCCCAACAGCACTTTCTGCCCTGCTATATCCTCACACAATAGCATGGGCTTCGGCTGATCTGCTGAAGCTGCTTTCTCCCTTCTGAATTTGTACTGTTCACAAGCTTCAGCTCCATCTATGTTGTGGATTGCTTTGGAGTCAGTCCAGCTTCCTTCGGCCCTTCTAGCAGCTTCCTGGCTTCCATGAATAGCAATAGGCCCTTGGTTCGAAGGTATCTTCATGCAGAGGTAAGCTGGGTGAAGAATTGCTTCGAAGGCATTGAGAGTACCGCGACCAATGATAGCATTGTAAGGATACTCCATGTCAACAATATCAAACACAATTTGCTCAGTCCTTGTGTTATTAACAAATCCGAAGGTTACTGGCATGGTAATCTTCCCAAGTGCTGCAATCTGCCGTCCTCCGAAGCCACAAAGAGGGTGTGTAGCATCATGGACCTTGTCTTCGGGCTCTTGCATTTGTCTGAAGGCCTTAGCAAATATAATATCAGCTGCACTGCCTGTATCAACTAAGACATTGTGGACCAGAAATCCTTTGATCACGCAAGAGATAACCATGGCATCATTGTGAGGATAATCCTTAAGCTGAAGGTCTTCCTGAGAGAAAGTGATTGGAATGTGGGACCATTTTGACTTGATGAAGGGTCCCTGTACTCCAACATGCTGCACCCTTCTCTGAGCCTCCTTCTTTTGCTTCTTGTTAGCCGGCTCTGAGCAAGAACCGCCTGTTATCGGGAGCACCAGCTTCGAAGCCGAAGCAGCTTCAGCTTGATTGTTGAACGAAGCCATCAGCTCAGAAAAGTGGAAGTGAGTTCACCGGAGGTGGGCGCCAATGTTGGGGACTTGTTCTCAAGTGCTATGAATTAAGAACAAGGCAACACAAAAAAGGTTAATGATTAATGCCCCTCGTCCTTCAGAGCATTATCTCCCTTGGGATATAATGATCTTCAGATGAAGGTCATGAAGGACGTACCTTCAGCATTACAATATATCTCAGTGGAAAGAGAAACATATGAAACATGAGAAATAACATGAATAATCTCGTGTCATCATTAATATCATTTAATCATATGATCATGAATGTATTTGAATAATATTGAGTTACATTTTTTACCTTCAGCTCGACAGAAGGCAAAAGACCAAGCGTGACGCGCGAGTGAATACAAGTCAGTGTGAACAGTACGGGGTACTGTTCATCTATTTATAGACACAGGAAACAGCCTGTGACAAATTACAATTATGCCCCTCATAAAAGTTTACAATCATTGACTCAGACCTTTATGGATTAAAAGGTCATTCTATCTCTATGTCGGTTTGTAATGCCGAAGCTTCACGAAAAGGAACCTTCGGCCATCTTCTAGGGACAACTTCAGCCGAAGCTGCTTCTTCCCGTAAGACCTTCGGCGCAACGAAGCATGGCCCCAACACCAGGGATCTCCCCAGAAACTGACAAGTCCCTGATGTGCTCTTCTTATCAATTTTACACCCTGCCCAATTGGCATCGGAATATCCTATTAAATCAAAAGTGGATCCCTTGGGATACCAAAGCCCAAACTTAGGAGTGTAAACTAAGTATCTCATGATTCTCTTCACGACCCTAAGGTGAACTTCCTTAGGATTTGCCTGGAACCTTGCACACATGCATACAGAAAGCATAATATCCGGTCGAGATGCACATAAATAGAGTAAGGATCCTATCATCGACTGGTATACCTTTTGATCTACGGATTTACCTCCTGTGTCAAGGTCGAGATGCCCATTGATTCCCATGGGTGTCTTGATGGGTTTGCCATCCTTCATTCCAAACTTCTTAAGTATGTCTTGAATGTACTTTGTTTGGCTGATGAAGGTGCCCTCTTGGAGTTGCTTGATTTGAAATCCAAGGAAATATCTCAACTCCCCCATCATAGACATCTCGAATTTCTATACCATGATCCTACTAAACTCTTCACAAGTAGACTTGTTAGTAGACCGAAATATGATATCATCAACATAAATTTGGCATATAAACAAGTCTTTTTCAACAGTTTTAGTGAAGAGGGTAGGATCGGCATTTCTGACTTTGAAGCCATTACTGATAAGAAAATCTCGCAGGCATTCATACCATGCTCTTGGGGCTTGCTTGAGCCCATAAAGCGCCTTTGAGAGTTTATACACATGGTTAGAATACTCACTATCTTCAAAGCTGGGAGGTTGCTCAACATAGACCTCTTCCTTGATAGGTCCATTGAGGAAGGCACTTTTCACGTCCATTTGGTAAAGCTTAAAGCCATGGTAAGTAGCATAGGCAAGTAATATACGAATTGACTCAAGCCTAGCTACGGGTGCATAAGTTTCATCAAAGTCCAAACCTTCGACTTGTGAATAACCCTTGGCCACAAGTCGGGCTTTGTTTCTTGTCACCACACCATGCTCATCTTGCTTGTTGTGGAATACCCATTTGGTACCTACAACATTTTGATTAGGACGTGGAACTAAATGCCATACCTCATTCCTTGTGAAGTTGTTGAGCTCCTCTTGCATAGCCACCACCCAATCCGAATCTCTTAATGCATCCTCTACCCTGTATGGCTCAATAGAGGAAATAAAAGAGTAATGTTCACAGAAATGAGCAACTCGAGATCTAGTGGTTACCCCCTTATGAATGTCACCAAGGATGGAGTTGACGGGGTGATCTCTTTAAATTGTTTGGTGGACTCTTGGGTGTGGCGGTCTTTGGCCCTGAACTTCTTGATCATCTTTCTTGTCTTGATCATCTTCATCTCCCCCTTGATCATTGTCCTCCTCTTGAGGTGGCTCATCCTCTTGATCTTCATTTTTATCATCTTGAGCCTGATCCTCATCTTGGGTGGGTGGAGATGCTTGTATGGAAGATGACAGTTGATCTTGTGCTTATGGAGGCTCTTCAGATTCCTTAGGACACACATCCCCAATGGACATGTTCCTTAGCGCGACGCACAGAGCCTCTTCATCATCTAGCTCATCAAGATCAACTTGCTCCACTTGGGAGCCATTAGTCTCATCAAACACAATGTCACAAGAAACTTCAACTAGTCTAGTGGACTTGTTAAAGACTCTATATGCCCTTGTGTTTGAGTCATAACCTAGTAAAAAGCTTTCTACAGCTTTAGGAGCAAATTTAGATTTTCTACCTCTTTTAATAAGAATAAAGCATTTGCTCCCAAAGACTCTAAAATATGAAACATTAGGCTTTTTACCAGTGAGGAGTTCATATGATGTCTTCTTGAGGATTCAGTGAAGATATAACCGGTTGATGGAGTAGCAGGCGGTGTTAATCGCCTCGGCCCAAAACTGGTCCGAAGTCTTGTACTCATCAAGCATGGTTCTTGCCATGTCCAGTAGAGTTCTATTCTTCCTCTCCACTACACCATTTTGTTGAGGTGTGTAGGGAGAAGAGAACTCATGCTTGATGCCCTCCTCCTCAAGAAATCCTTCAATTTGAGAATTCTTGAACTCCGTCCCATTGTCGCTTCTTATCGTTTTTTATTCTCAATCCAAACTCATTTTGAGCCCATCTCAAGTATCCTTTCAATGTATCTTGGGTTTGTGATTTTTCCTACAAAAAGAATACCGAAGTGAAGCAAGAATAATCATCCACAATTACTAGACAGTACTTACTCCTGTTGATGCTTATGTAAGCGACCGGGCTGAATAGATCCATGTGGAGTAGCTCGAGTGGCATGTCCGTCGTCATTATGTTTTTGTGTGGATGATGAGCGCCAACTTGCTTTCCTGTTTGGCATGCGCTAGAAACCCTGTCTTTCTCAAAATAAACATTGGTTAGTCCTAAAATGTGCTCTCCCTTTAGAAGTTTGTGAAGATTCTTCATCCCAACATGGGCAAGTCGGCGATGCCAAAGCCAACCCATATTAGTCTTAGCAATTAAACAAGTGTCAAGTTTAGCTTTGTTATCATTAAAATCAACTAAATATAGCCCTCTAACACTCCCTTAAATGCTATTGAATCATCACTTCTTCTAAAGACAGTAACACCTACATCTGTAAATAGACAGTTGTAGCCCATTTTGCATAATTGAGAAACAGAAAGCAAATTGTAATATAAAGAATCTACAAGAAAAATATTGGAAATAGAATGGTCAGGTGATATAGCAATTTTACCCAAACCTTTGACCAAACCTTGATTTCCATCCCCGAATGTTATAGCTCGTTGGGGATCATCATTTTTCTCATAGGAGGAGAACATTCTCTTCTCCCCAGTCATGTGGTTTGTGCACCCGCTATCTATTATCCAACTTGAACCACCGGATGCATAAACCTACAAAACAAGTTTAGGCCTTGTTCTGAGGTACCCAAACAGTCTTGGGTCCTTTGACGTTAGAAACAAGCACCTTGGGTACCCAAACACAAGTCTTGGGACTCTTGTGTTTGCCCCCAACATATTTGGCAACTATTTTGCCTGATTTGTTAGTCAGTACATATGAAGCATCAAAAGTTTTAAATGAAATATTATGCTCATTTGATGCAGTAGGAATTTTCTTTTTAGCCATTTTAACAGGTGTGGTATGTGTCGGTGTTTCGGGTCCGACCGCGCACCCAGGGTTACCCCCCAAAGTGCTTTTTAGAAGTAGGACAGTGTTACTGACTGTAGCTCGATGGTTCGTGCTGGGTGCACGAGAAATAGTAGACAGTGACGTACAGGTTTGGGCCGCTTTGAGATGCGTAACACCCTACGTCCTGGCTGGAATGCTTTATGCGATGAGTTACAAAGGGGGCTCTCTAGCACTGGAAAATGTAAAGAGCAGGATGGGAGGCTAAGTGATGAATAATGTTGATCTATCTTCTTGAAGGGGTGCCCCCTAGGCCTTATATACTCGACCGTGGGGCATTACATATGGATATGATAACAACGTGAGCCAGAATAATAGTGAACTAACCGAGTCTATCTCCCTATAATTCAGCCGACTCATCTTCACCCAGTTCCGATGTACGGGGCTCCTACGCGGGAAGGTCGAGTCACTGCTGCGATTACTGTTCGGATGTTGTTGGGCCGACTGGGCTTGCACCGACCCGGCCTTGTGTTGATCTGTCTCACTGGTCATTCCTCCAGGCCCACGAGGGGGATGACCTTACGAATTATGGGGCATCTGGGCCTTTCGTGAGGTCTTTTATCCTTCTAGTGGACCCGGGGGATATCTGTCCCCCACAAGCCCCCGATCTTTGGGCTGATTTTGAAATAAACGGCCCAAAGATCCTAGGTCCTGCTTGCGGTATTTGATTTTACTGGGGACTGCTTTTGAAAATAAGTCTATCGAGTCACTGCTTCAGAATTCTCAGTGATCCGGTTAACACATCTTCTTTTTACTGTCTTCTTCTGCTATTATTCCTCAAAATTTGGTGTTCTGTCTCGGGTTTATGCTTCGGAGGTCAGCATTTTGCACTGTCGAGCCGTGAAGCCCATCGGGTGCACTCGAAGGTCTTCATTTTTGAAAATAATCCACTCGAAGGTCTTCATTTCGTGTCTTTTTCTGGGAATCTTCCTCCCTTTTTGTTGAATGCCTTGGAGACCAACATTATATTGTTGATGCTACGCTTTAGAGGTCAGCGTATATTTTTGTCTTTGTGGACGAGTACGCAATTTGCCCATATCTTGATAGGTTTTGCCATTTATTTGATCTGCGACTGATTGGACGTTCGATAGATGGCCCTTGGCTCGTCTTCATGTCACTTCGTGCTTTGATGCTTCTGTCGATTAGACTTGTACCTCATCAGCTATATTTGGCTTTCCTTTGATCCCCGCTGATATCTTTCTTCTGTCTTGAAGTATTCATTGCATATACTGTTCAGATGTGACAGTGTTGAAAATATACTGATAATTCCTGGGCGTCCCCCCCAATGGGTGTAGGCAAGGGGTGGCTTGGTACGCTGAGCGTTTAGCAAATTGCTTCTGAGTAGTAACTTGATGTGACCGCGAGCGTAATCATATTGCCTGCGCGGTTGACTGGAGTCCCAATGGGTGTCGTGTTACGTGAAATGGCGTCAGCCGCCTGACGTGTCTTCAGATGGTTTGAATTGCATATTGAATTTTTGCGACTGTTCAGTGGTCGTGGTAGGAGATGAGCAGTTGCCTTCTTCTTCTATAAATAGTGCCCTTGCTTCTCCAGCATTTTCACGCTTCTTGCTACTGCTTGTTGTTTAATCTTCTCTTCTTCCCTCCACTTTTGCAATGGGCAAGAACAAGAAAGGCAACAGCTCTTCGCATCACTCGAGCGACAAGCGCAAGCGCGAGCCGACTCCTCCTTCGGAGGACTTCGGCGACTCGGAATACTCGGAGGAGGAGTTCTCCTCCGAGTCCGAGGGTTCTCCGGCTCCCACCTCTCCCCCGGCGTCGTCTGATGATTCAGATGACTCCTAGGGGATCGCCGCGGAGGTGTGGACCTACATCCGGGCCGTCGAGCGTGCCGGGCTCGAGGGCTTGGATGAGTCGGAGTACTCCTCGGACGAGGAGAATCCCTCCGACTCGTCCGAGGAGGGCAGCGGCGGCGACGGTGGTGACGGCGACAACGACGGAGGCGATGGTGACGGTGGCGGCAACAGCGGCAAGGGCGGAGGCGACAGCGGCGACGGCGGCAACGGCGGCGGTGGCAGCAAGGGCAGCAGCAAGGGCAGCAACAAGGCCAGTGGCTAAATGCCACTGGTTTTAATTATTAGTATAGATTAGTAGTAGTATAATGAAATAATGTAGTAGTAGTTAGTAGTATAGAGTAGTGAAGTATAGTGTAGTAGTAGGGGGGTCATCGACTCATAATGAGTTGATTTGTAAGTTCAGTAGTACTTCCCGTATAATGAAGAATGATTTCGATTCCTCTCGTGCGTATCATTCCACCTTCTTGTTGATTGTCATTTGTGTTGGTGCTTACTGCAGAGGCTGTTTCTGAACGTAATGCTTGAGTAGCAACTTAGAATCGCTGAACTATGCTTCAGATCACCTTCTTCACGATGCTAGCGCTTTAGCAGTGGTGGCCGGGTGATTATCAGCGATGTTGGGGCTTTTCAGAGGTGATAGCCGAGTGATAACGGGCCTGCGTTGGTGTTTTAGAAATAACGACCGAGCGGTTATTGGCGATGTCGGTGTTTTAGAGGTAACGGCCGAGTGATAACGGACTGCCTCGGCCGCTTTGAAAGTAGTGGCCGAGTGGAGTCAAATAACGCCAGCGTTTTTAGAAACGACAGCTGAGTCAATTTGGGCCGCATCGGCCGTTTTGGAGATAACGGCCAAGTGATGACGTGGCACACCAGCGTTTTAGAAATAACGACTGGGTGATGACATGGCACGCTAGCGTTTTAGAAATAACAGCTGGGTGATGACTGGGCACTTTTTAGAAATGACATCTGGCTCGGGGAAATCCCATATATATTGCGCTGTCGCACGCCTCCCTGCTTCGTGCCCTAGTTTCTACTTTTTTGCATCTAGATTCTTTCTGTTTTCCTGCAATATCGCTTCCGCTCCGTTCGCTAGCAAGGTTGAGATGGTGCCCAAGCGGAAAGCTTCGAGTTCGTCCGTCGCAATCATTCCTCCCATTGATCCCAACAGTCAGTTGCCTTTCGCAGGTAACCATATGTCTGTTGTCTCCGAATCTGACCTTCTTCATCTTGTTTCCATCGAGGTTTTTCCTCCGAAGGAACTCTGTTCGTGGCGGATCTGCCGTGGGGTCACTGTTCCGACAGAAGACACCCACGAATCCGTCATTTACGTTCCTTTCCTTATCCGCGGACTCGCCCTACCCATTTCTCCTTTCTTCCGCGGTCTCCTTGATTTCTATCGCTTGAATTTGACCCATCTGAATCCCAATTCTATTCTGCAAGTTTCTGTTTTTGTTCATTTATGCGAAGCCTTTCTTGGTGTTTTGCCCCACTTTGGCCTTTGGAAGTATCTGTATCACTGTCGGCCTGGGATGGCCGGGGGGCAGCACCAGCTAGTGGGGGGGGCGAGCTTGGAGATGCGTCGCGGAAGGAAGACTGACTACCTCGACATCCCACTCAAGGACAGCATCAAGGGATGGCGCCTAGAATGGTTTATCGTGGAGAATCATGGGAATTCCCTGCCCCCACGGTCGGGGAGACAGCCGGATGTTCGCACTTCGAGCTGGACCGAATCCCCCACAGATCAGGAGGTGGCTAAGGCAAGGGCTCTGTTAGCAGAAGTTGGATTGTTGAAAGAAAGGGGTCTGACTGTAGAAGCTGTGGTCGTTGACTTTGTTTTCAAGAACATTCAGCCATTGAAAGACAGAACATATCCGACCTATTTGTACCGAGGCTTGGCTGATTCAACCCGGGTGACCAACAGAAGAATTCCTACTGTGGACTTGGTGAACCGGCTCGAGATGATGCTCAGAGGCAAGGTGTCGAACATCGGCGCTCCTGTTGCATATTCGGCCTGGAATTTGCCTCCCTCCCAGGCCTTTATCAGTTTCGTGTCAAATCCTCCTGCTGATGATAGCGGTTTGGGCCTTAGAGTACGACCCTCTCCCAAAGAAGTTAGTGCTTTGGTTGCCTCACTCGGAGAGATTCCTGACGACGAGAGGCAGGTTCATTTTGAGGTGCCTTTGAATCCAAGTGACGCGGATATAAGTGCCATGTTAGATATGTTAGCTGAAGATTCCTCTGATGCAGTCCCTACTGAAACTCTGGCGGTGGCGCCCATCCCAGAGGATAGCGAAGCTTTAGATATTTAGAAGTCTAACAACGTTCGTCCGAAGCGCTCTCGCCGAGCCAATCAGCCTGCTTCTCCTGCTGACGGGAAGAAACAGAAGAAGAGACGTCTTCGTCGAGTGTCTAGTTTTGATCAGAATGCTGGTCCTTCCGTTCCTGCTGCTGAAGAAGTGCCAGTGCCTGCATTTGCTGAAACTAATCCCGATGGGTGTAACCTTCCTGCTATTAACCCCAATGGGTGTGACCTGGACGACGTTGACCCCAATGGGTGTAACCTGGATGATGCTGACCCCAATGGGTGTACTGTCCCCGTTGTCGATGATGGCGAGGAGGAGGAGGATGAAGTCCCTCTAACTCGGAAGAACAGCCGACTCTACATTGCCAGTGGCGAAAGCAGTGGTGTTCCTTCTCCAGCCCTGTCTGCTCTTGTTGATTTACAAGAATTGTCTCTAGCCAACTTTGATCAGGCTCTTGAGGATATGGTTCCAGAAGATCTGTTGTCAGAGACGGCAGATGGTGACATGATGGATGTTTGTGCTGATGTGCTTGATGCCGGGTTGGGGTCATCCCAGGCAGCATCCCGCGCCTCATCGACCTTGGAGCGTGGTCTTGAGGATCAGGAAGCTGGTTTGGATTGCGCTGCTCCCATGGAAGTGACTGAGGGACCTTCAGCCTTAGAGGTGGCTGCTGTAGAGAACTCGACCCTGAAGGATGGTGCTGGCGCTTACCCAGCTCCCGAGGGTGTTGCCGGGAATGACCCGGCTCGGATGGGTAGCGCAAGCGATAACCCAGCCCCCGAGGGTGTTCGAGTTGGTTCTCCCTCTAACACTTCCATGGATGTTCATGTGGGATCTTCTCCTCCGCATTCTGATTGTATGGCAGCAGTGCGGGTTTCGTGTCAAGAGGTTGTTTTAGAGGTTAACGTTCCCGATGACAGAGTTCTGACTTCTGCTGGTGACACTGACTTGGTTCCCAATAATGCATTGCGGGTTGTTCCAATTGGTGGCCCTTCAGCGAACCACCGGTTGATTTCTCACGACTTGGGGGTTCCCTCATTTTTCTCTAACCTCCAGGTATCTTGGTTTCTTCTGCCCTGTCTTTTACTTCAGGTAGACTGTCATTATTATGCTCATCTGTTTTTATCGTCAGACATTGGTGGATGAAATGGCTAGCCGATTGAAATCACAGGGGACCTCTTTCCTAGAAGGGGCTTTGTCCCTAATGCATTGGAATCCAGTGTTACTTCAGTGGCGAGTATCTGAATTGGAGACGACAAATGCTGGTTAGTGCCCCTTTTTGCTTTTATTGGCTGTTTGAGTAATCTGCTTTATAGCTGAACACCCTTGCTTGACTGTTTCTTGAGAGACATGGTCCGGCGGTACTCTGATCTTGAAGAAAGACATTCTCAAGGTCAGACTGAACTGGCCCAGCAGTGCTCTGATCTTGAAGAAAAGTATTCTCAAGGCCAGGGTGAACTGGCTCGGGTCTCTGCTTCTCTGAATGATGCTAACACGCTGAACTCTAGTCTCCATGCTTAGCTCGACTCTGAAAAGGTGGCCTGTGAATCTTGGCTTTGTTTGCTGTGTTCTTATTGCTTGCTCGACGTTTGGAGAAACTGATTCTTGTTTGCAGGAGGAAAAGCGTGCCCTCGCTACTTCTCGTGATAATCTGGAAAAGCTGTACCGTGATGCCAGCAACTCGTTGACTATCTTGGAGAGGAGTCATCGTTTTACCATGGAGGACTTGGATAACCATCGCTATAAGCTGCAAGAGTCTCTGGATGATATGATTCGCCTCAGACAATTGGTGTCGAACAAGGATACTGTCATCAAGGATATGCGTGCTTCCAAAAAGTCAGTAGTTCGGGAGCTAGAGGCCGCTCGGTTGGCTGTCAAGGCCGCTGAAGATACTTCTGCTACTCTAAAGGCCCAGCGCGACAAGGCCATGGACAAAGCCGTTCGCATGGGGCGAATTCTGATGAGGAGACCTGGCGTGGTTGTTCCCGACGACATAGTGGCGGATGTGAATGCCGCTCCCGATTCTTCGAGTCATCCTTCCTCGTCGGTCGCTCCTGAGAAAAATATTTCCAGATAGAAAACACTGAATGCCTCGAGTATATGGTTAGTGTTCTTGGATGTTTCGTTAGAAAACACTTTTCGGCACTGAATACTGTTATTGTTTTGTTAGAGTTCCACGGTATCTACAATCGTAAAAGTAAGTGCATCATGATGGTTTTGAATTTTTTCGTGGGGCATAGAAATCGCCCTGGGATGAATGATCGCGAACGCGCCGAATGTGCCGTGCCAATTTAAGTCGTTGCCAACTTAAATCGATCGCTCCGTTATTAGGGGTATAGTGATCACCCCGAGTCAAGTAGACGTGAGCATGTCGCATCGCCTTAAGTCATTGCCGATTTAAGCCGATTGCTCCGTTAGCAGGGTATAGTGGTCACCCCGAGTTAAGTAAGCGTGAGCATGTCATACCGCCTTAAGTCATCGCCGACTTAAGCCGATTGCTCCGTTAGCGGGGTATAGTGGTCACCTCGAGTTAAGTAAGCGTAAGCATGTCGTACCGCCTTAAGTCATCGCCGACTTAAGCCGATTGCTCCGTTAGCGGGGTATAGTGGTCACCCCGAGTTAAGTAAGCGTGAGCATGTTGCACCGTCTTAAGTCATTGCCGACTTAAGCCGATTGCTCCGTTAGTAGGGTATAGTGGTCACCCTGAGTTAAGTAAGCGTGAGCATGTTGCACCGTATTAAGTCATTGCCGACTTAAGCCGATTGCTCCATCAGTAGGGTATAGTGGTCACCCTGAGTTAAGTAAGCGTGATCATGTTGCACCGTTTTAAGTCATTGCCGACTTAAGCCGATTGCTCCGTTAGTAGGGTATAGTGGTCACCCTGACTTGAGTAAGGACGCAAAACGAAGAATTCTCGAAGCCTTTTTTATTGATGATGCATTTCCCGGTTTACAGAGTACATTGCCGCCCCAATAGCTTTTGGAATATGGTTAAGGATAAAACTTCCTGAGATGTTCTATATTCCATGAGTTCCCGACTTCCGTGCCATCCATCTGTGTGAGTCGATATGATCCAGGCCGAGTGACTTCAGCTACTATGAATGGTCCTTCCCATAGAGGTGACAATTTGTGTCGCCCCTCCCCCGTTAGAATTCGGCGGAGGATGAGGTCTCCTACTGCGAAGGATCGATGCCGTACGGCCTTATCGTGATAGCGCCTCAGAGTTTGCTGATACCGTGCTGATTGAATCACCGTGTTTAGTCGTTCTTCTTCGAGTATGTCGACATCCTCCAGCCTAGTAGCCTCAGCTTCTGCTATGTTTTCAAAGATCAACCTTGGTGCTCCAAACTTGAGATCAGCAGGTAGCACTGCCTCCGAACCATAGACCATAAAGAAAGGAGTGTTTCCATGCAAGGCTCGACTAGGTTGAGTTCTCAGGCTCCAAACGACGTATGGTAATTCCCTGATCCACTTTCCTGCGAACTTCTCATTTTTGTCGAAAACTTTCTTCCTGAGCGCCTCTAATATCATCCCGTTGGCTCTTTATACGTGCCTGTTGGCTCTTGGGTGTGCCACGGAGGCATATTTGATCTGAATGCCCTTTTGCTCGCAGAAGTCAAAGAACTCTGAACTTGTGAAGTTGGATCCCAGGTCGGTGATGATGTTGTTTGGTATTCCAAACCTGAATATTATGTCTTGTATGAATTCCACTGCTTTAGCTGAAGTTAAGGAAGCGATGGGTTTGAATTCTATCCACTTTGTGAACTTGTCAATAGTGACCAGTACATGAGTGTATCCTCCTTGAGCTTTTTTGAACGGTCCAATCATATCCAACCCCCAGCATGCAAATGGCCAAGTTACGGGTATGGTTTGTAGTTGCTGTGCCGGTAGATGCTGCTGTTTCGACAAGTATTGGCAGGCTTCGCATTTCTGAACCAACTTGGCTGCGTCACTTTTCGCTGTTGGCCAGTAGAAACCCGACCTGAAGACTTTCCCAACCATGGTCCTGGATGCTGCATGCACTCCACATTGCCCAGCATAGACCTCATCTAGAAGTTGCTTTCCAGTATCTGAAAGAATACACTTCATGAGGACTTCAGAAGCGCCCCTCCTGTATAGCGCGTCCCCAATGAGCGTATAGTGAGCCGACTGCCTTGCAATACGCTCGGCTGTATTTTTGTCATCTGGTTCTTCTTCATTCCTTATATATCTGATGATCGGCTCTCTCGAGTCATCAGGATTTGATTCCGGTTGGCTCAGAGTATTGCATTCTTCTACCCGGTCCGCTGAAATGATCGGGTGCGGCACTTCTTGGACAAAGACTCCGGGTGGGACCTGAGTCCGACTGGACCCTAGCTTGGACAATGCATCAGCCGCGGTGTTGCGGTCTCTCTCCACATGATGAAACTCCAATCCTTCAAATTTTTCTTCTAGTTTCCGGACAGCGGTGCAATATTTTCCCATGGAATCATTTGAGCAATCCCATTCTTTGTTTATCTGACTTATGACCACTAGAGAATCTCCATACACCATCAATCTCTTGATGCCTAGCGATATGGCAATGTTCAGCCCGTGAATCAGAGCTTCGTATTCGGCTGCGTTGTTAGAGGCTGGAAATAGCAACTAAAGGGCATATCTAAGGTGTTCGCCCCTAGGTGCAGTAAAGAGGATCCCTGCACCTGCTCCCTGCAGCTTCAATGAGCTGTCGAAATACATTTGCCATACTTCTGCGACTTTCGGATTATCCGGTACCTGTTGCTCGGTCCACTCTGATACGAAGTCAACCAGTGCTTGAGTCTTGATAGCAGTGTGAGGTCGAAATTTGATGTCATGGGACCCTAATTCACAGGCCCACTTGGCTACTCTTCCGATGGCTTCTTTGTTGTGGAGAATATCACCTATTGGAAATCCAGTGACTACTATGACTTTGTGGTCGTCAAAGTAGTGCCGAAGCTTGCGTGCAGTTAGAAGTACTGCATACAATAGTTTTTGAACCTGAGGATATTTCTTCTTTGAGGGACCCAGAACTTCACTGATGAAATAAACAGGATGCTGTACTGGGTATGCGTGTCCTTCTTCTACTCGCTCGACTACCAACACGGTGCTCACCACGTGAGTCGTGCAAGAAATATATAATAGTAGGTCTTCTGCTGGTTGAGTTGGCGTGGCTCGGCGTGGCGGTTTCAGCACTGGTGGTGTTGTCAAGAATTTTTTCAATGCATCTAGGGCTTCCTGTGCTTTTGAGGTCCACTGAAATTTGTCCACCTTCTTGAGTAATTTATAAAATGGTAAGCCTTTTTCTCCCAGGCTGGATATGAATATGCTCAGGGCTGCCATACATCCGGTAAGTCTTTGGACTTTCTTCTGTGATCGCGGTGCCTCCATTCTCATGATAGCTTTGATTTTTTATGGATTGGCTTCAATTCCCCGGTGGCTGACAATAAACCCGAGTAACTTTCCTGCTGGTACCCCGAAAACACATTTTTCGGGATTAAGCTTCCATCGATATCGCCGCAGACTGTTGAAAATCAGCTGTAAATCTTCAATGAAATTTTCTGAATTTTCTGTCTTAATCACCACATCATCCACATAAGCTTCCACATGCTTGCCCTAGTGATCGGCTAAGCATGTTTGAATAGCTCTCTGATAAGTCGCTCCAGCGTTTTTGAGGCCGAACGACATGGAGGTATAGCAGAAAGCTCCAAACGGGGTGATAAATGCTGTTTTTCCTCGTCTTCTTTCGCCAGGCTAATCTGATGATACCCAGAGTAGCAATCTAAGAAAGACAGCATAAAGCATCCGGCGGTTGAGTCCACCACCTGGTCGATCCTAGGGAGCCCGAAGGGATCCTTTGGACAGTGTTTGTTGAGATCCGTATAATCAACGCACATGCGCCAATCCACTTTATTATTTTTGAGTACAAGAACAGGGTTGGCCAACCATTCAGGATGTAACACTTCTCTAATGAATCCGGCCACGACCAAGCGAGCCAGCTCAGCACGGATGGCTTCTCTCTTGTCGGGCGTAAAGCGTCGTAATTTTTGGCGTATTGGCCTCGCCTGGGGGTAGACCTTCAATTTGTGCTCGGCCAGTTCTCTTGGGACTCCCGGCATATCTGCAGGTTGGCATGCGAATACGTCTCAGTTATCTTGCAGAAACTGGACAAGCGCGCTTTCCTATTTGTCGCCCAGGCTGGAGCTGATGATGGCGGTTCTGCGCTCATCAGCGAACCCGAGGTTGATCCTTTTGGTTTCTTCAGTCGGCCGCATAGAGGTCACGACTTGTGCTTCGTTCGCGGGGACCGCGAGGTCTTCCTCAGGCTTTGAGTTTGCCCGTGTAGAGGAAATTGCCAATGGTTTGGTGGAGAGTGCCGCCTGAATAGCCACTCGGAAACATTCTGCAGCGCCTTGGAAGTCGGCGCGCACAGTTATGATCCCTTGCGGTCCAGGCATCTTCAATATCATGTATGTATAATGTGGAATAGCCATGAACTTCGCTAATCCAGGCCTCCCGATGATGGCGTTGTATCCACAGTCGAAGTTTGCCACCTCAAACCTCAGGAACTCGATTCTGTAGTTTTCCAGAGTTCCGAAGGTGACTGGCATGTAGATGTGGCCCAGCGGGTACTCTCCTTCAGTTGGCACGATGCCGAAGAAAGGAGTGTCTGACTCTTAGAGTTCTTTGAGGTGAACCCCCAAGCCTTGGAGTGTCCGGGGGAAGGTGACGTTGATGCTGCTCCCCCTGTCCACTAATACCTTCTTCACCCTGCTTTCTCGGATCGCTGGATCGACGAGGAGCGGGTATTTGCCTGGGTGGTCGAAGTTGAGCCATTGATCCGTCCGAGTGAAAGTGATTGGGTGCTCCGACCATCGGTATGGGGCGGGAGGTCCGGTAGTTGCCACCAGTATCTGGCGATCGTTGAGCTTTTGTTGTCTCTTATTCTCCTCCGATCCGTGTCCACCGAAGATGACATTGACCTCTCCGTCGACACGCGGGAAGGCTCCACCTCCTCCCTCCTCCTGCTGCTGGGGTTGTCGTGGTTCTCCTGGTCCTCCTCGCGACGGAGGGGGAGGTAGAGGTTGGAAGGGTCGGCCGTGCCCGATGGAGTGCTTGAAGTCTCTGCAGTTCTGAAGGGTGTGGCGCATGTCCTTGTGGTACGGGCACTGGGCGTCGAGGATGTCGTCCAGCGTGCGTTCGCCTCCTCGAGGTCCTCCTCGGGCGCGAGAGGCAGGTGGTCCGGCGGCGTGGACTTCTTCGCGAGGTCTCTTCTCCCAATGCTTGTCGGGCTGCTATTTCGTGTCGCATCGCGGTGCCGCTGGTGCTGGCTTTACTCCTCCGATGTGGTCCTGAGCTCGCTCGTTGGCGGTGATGTAGAGGTCGGCTTCTCGGAACAGTTGTTCGGAGGTAGTCGGCGCTTTCTGTAGTATGGTTCGGACGAAGGACGAGTCATTGGATCCTCTGTAGAAGTCCTCGATCACCGCTGCCTCAGTGACCTCAGGGATGCGATTTCTCATGGTCTGGAACCTTTTTTGTATGACCGGAGAGTTTTGTCCCCCCGACGCTTGATGGATTTGAGGTCCCATGGTTGCGCCGGCTTATCGGAGAGAGACTGAAAGTTGGCGATAAAGCGCCGACTGAAGTTGCTCCAGTCGTCGATGCAGTGTCGGGGTAGGTGTCGCAGCCATTGCAGCACGTCTTGCCCGAGAACAATAGGCAAGTACGCGGTCATCACGTCCTCGGTTGCCCTAGCTGCCCAAGCAGCGGTGGTGTAGACGGCCAGCCAGCCTCCTGGATCCTGCTTAGGTTCATATTTGTCGACGTTGGATACCTTGAAGTTAGGGGGCCATTGAATGGCCCTGAGGCGTGGAGTAAGTGCCGATACTCCACATGTGTCCTCCTGTCGTCTATGATGTTGCCTGTCCCGGGGAGGGGAGTACGTGATCGTCGTGGTGCTTCGACCATCCCCGGGCGGTGCCTCCAGTTGAAGCCGTGGCCGACTCGGTCCTGGTAGCCTGACTCCGTGCTGGGATGCCATGGTCCCAGTCGTACTCTTCCTGGCGACGGATCTCGTTTTCGTGTCGTCGTTCACGCGAGGCGTTGATGGAGCTCCGCGCGTCCTGGCGACTGTTGATGGCGTGCCGTAGATCGTTCGGCGGGTGAGCGAGGGGTAGAAGGTGATTTGCTGCTTGAGTGAACAACCTCCGATAACCCTCGGCGTCGGGAGTCCGAGGGAGGCCATCGGCTATCCGAGCCAACACCCCTTCGACTTCACTCGGCGTGTTCATGGCTCGGGCGAAGTCGGGGTTCACGTTGCGCCCGAAGAGTGGATTTTCCCGACGTTGTCTTATCTCCTGCTCGGCCTGTTCTTGAGCCCGTCGACGATCGCGACATCGGGAATTCCTTCGTTCTCTGAAGACACGTTCCTCCGGAGTTTCTCCCGCCTCCAAGACCTCGTCTCGCGATACGGGTTGCGCCGGGTCCCGCTCTCCGGCCTCGTGATGCCGCCGGATATTTCGGCGTCGGTTTCTCCGTCTGCGGGATTCCCGCTGAGGGGGTTCTTCTCCGGGCGTGGTCGGCTCGTCGTCGGAGATGGGGGGCGACTCCACTTTCCCAATGAAGAGGACGTCAGGGTAGAATGGGGTAGCTGTTACGACGATCTTCTTTCTGTTCTCCTTTGAGGGCGGAGGCGCAGAAAGATCAGCTTGATGATCCTTTGCTTCCTTTCTCCTCATGATTCGCGTCCATTCTCTCATCAGAGAGGTGGACAGCGGAGTTCTCCGGGCTGAGGGACTCTCAGCTCCTATCTTGCTGGAGGTGATCTTTTTTAGGAGCGCTGGAGGTTGCGCTTTTTCCTGCCTCGCCCCGATTCTCTCGGAGATTCTTGAGGAAAGCTTTTTCTCTAGCGGATCCGCGAGGCGATGCAGAGTTCCCTCCTCATCCGCTATAGATGAGATAGTACCGAAGCAGAATATGGATCCGGGGCGGAGGATGATCTTGCGCTGGAAGGTGATGGCCATTGAGCTAGCTTGGATCGATGACACACCCTCTACCTAGCGCGCCAACTGTCGGTGTTTCGGGTCCGACCGCTCACCCAGGGTTACCCCCAAAGTGCTTTTTAGAAGTAGGACGGTGTTACCGACTGTAGCTCGATGGTTCGTGCTGGGTGCACGAGAAATAGTAGACAGTGACGTACAGGTTCGGGCCGCTTTGAGATGCGTAACACCCTGCGTCCTGGCTGGAATGCTTTATGCGATGAGTTACAAAGGGGGCTCTCTAGCACTGGAAAATGTAAAGAGCGGGATGGGAGGCTAAGTGATGAATAATGTTGATCTATCTTCTTGAAGGGGTGCCCCCTAGGCCTTATATACTCGACCGTGGGGCATTACATATGGATATGATAACAACGTGAGCCAGAATAATAGTGAACTAACCGAGTCTATCTCCCTATAATTCAGCCGACTCATCTTCACCCAGTTCCGATGTACGGGGCTCCTGCGCGGGAAGGTCGGGTCACTGCTGCGATTACTGTTCGGATGTTGTTGGGCCGACTAGGCTTGCACCGACCCGGCCTTGTGTTGATCTATCTCACTGGTCGTTCCTCCAGGCCCACGAGGGGGATGACCTTACGAATTATGGGGCCTCTGGGCCTTTCGTGAGGTCTTTTATCCTTCTAGTGGACCCGAGGGATATCTGTCCCCCACAGTATGCCTAGAGCTAGATGCCTCATTCTTATACATAAAAGCATGGTGAGAAACAGAATGAGGTTTCCTAGCATGAATTTTCCTAATTTTGTGCTCAAGATAGTTTGCAGGGTATAAAATGTAACCTTCATTATCCTGAATCATGGGAGCCTTACCCTTAACAAAATTAGATAATCTTTTAGGGGCATTAAGCTTGACATTGCTCCCCTGTTGGAAACCAATGCCATCCTTAATGCCAGGGCGTCTCCCATTATAGAGCATGCTTCTAGCAAATTTAAACTTTTCATTTTCAAGTTTATGCTCATTAATTTTAGCATTTAATTGAGCTATGTGATCATTTTGTTTCTTAATCATGGTAAGGTGATCATCAATAGCTTCTACATTAACATCTCTACATCTAGTACAAATGGTAACATGATCAACAATAGATGTAGATGGTTTGCATGCATTTAATTTCTCAATCTTAGCATTTAATTTAATATTCTCATCTCTAAGACAGGAAATAGAATCATTGCAAACATTCAATTCTTTAATCGTAGAAACTAAACTAGCATTCTCAGTTCTAAGACTATAAATTGAATCATGACAAATGCTAAGCTCTTTAGACAAGTTTTCACATTTTTCTACTTCCTGAGCATAAGCATTTTTCAACTTAACAAAATTTTTGTTTCCTTTAATGAGGAAGTCCTCTTAGCTTTCCAAGAGTTCATCTTTCTCATTAATGGCTTCAATTAGTTCCTTTAATTTTTCATTTTGGTCCATGTTAAGGTTGGCAAAAAGAGATATTAATTTATCTTCATCATCACTAGAGCTACCCTCATCACTAGATGTTGTATATTTGGGGGTGGCTCTAGAGTGTACCTTCTTTTTCTTGCCGTCCTTAGCCATGAGACACTTGTGGCCGATGTCAGGGAAGAGGAGGCCTTTGTTGACGGCGATGTTGGCGGCATCCTCGTCGTATGAGGAGTCGGTGGAGCTCTCGTCGAAGTCCCATTCCTGGCATATGTGGGCATTGCCACCCTTCTTCTTGTAGTATCTCTTCTTCTCCTTCTTCTTCCCCTTCTTGTCTTCATCCCTGTCACTTCCACTAGAAATTGGACATTTAGCTATGAAAAGACCGGGCTTACCACATTTGTAGCACACCCTTTTGGAGCGGGGTTTGTAGTCTTTCCCCTTCCTTTGCTTGAGGATTTGATGGAAGCTCTTGATGATGAGCGCCATCTCCTTGTTGTCGAGCTTGGAGGCGTCGATTGGAAGCCTACTTGGAGTAGACTCCCTCTTCTCTTCTTCCATCGCTTTGAATGCGACGGGTTGCACCTCGAGTGTGGAGGTGGCGCCTTGCTCCAAGTTGACAATGTGTTTGGAGTCTTTGATCATTAGCTCAAAGCTCACAAACTTGCCAATCACTTCCTCGGGAGACATCTGTTTATATCTTGGATCTCCACGAATTAGTTGCACTTGGTGGGATTACGAAAAACAAGAGATCTAAGAATAACCTTAACCATTTCATGGCCATCCCACTTGGTGCTCCCGAGGTTGCGCACTTGGTTCACCATTATCTTTAGCCGGTTGTACATTGCTTGCGGCTCTTCTCCTTTGTTGAGGACGAATCGACCGAACTTGCCCTCGATTGTTTCCCGCTTGGTGATCTTGGTCACCTCGTCCCCTTCGTGCACGGTTTTGAGGACATCCCAAATTTCTTTGGCATTTTTCAACCCTTGCACCTTTTTATACTCCTCTCGACACAAGGAGGCGAGGAGTATAGTCATGTCTTGGGAGTTGAAGTGCCTAATTTGGGTGACCTCGTCCGAGTCGTAGTCCTTGTCCCCCACCTTAGGTACCTACGCTCCATACTCAACAATATCCCAAATACTTTTGTGGAGTGAGGTTAGATGGTGTCTCATTTTATCACTCCACATACAATAATCTTCACCATCAAAATATGGTGGTTTGCCTAGGGGAACGAAAAGTAATGGAGCGCGCTTGGAAATACGGGGATAGCGTAGGGGCATCTTACTATACTTCTTGCGCTCATGGCGCTTAGAAGTAGTCAACGACTCGGAGCCGGAGGTGGAGGGTGACAAAGAGTCGGTCTCGTAGTAGGCCACTTTCTTCATCTTCTTCTTCTGGTCACCTCTCCAATGGGACTTGATGGAGGAAGAGGATTCCTCCTTGTGTTTGTTGCTGGACTCCCTTGAGAGGGTCCTCCTCGAGCTTGCGGGCTTGTCGCCGGTCATCATCTCCCTCTTGGCGTGATCTCTAGACATCACTTCGAGTTGGTTAGACTCATAATGAAGCACTGGCTCTGATACCAATTGAAAGTTGTCTATAGGGGGGTGAACAGGCAAAACCTGAAATTTATAACTTTAAGCACACACTACAAGCCGGGGTTTGTTGGTGACTTGTTCTCAAGTGCTATGAATTAAGAACAAGGCAACACAGTAAACATTATACGTTAAAGCCCTTCATCCTTCGAAGCATTATTTCCCTTAGGATATAATGATTTTTGGATGAAGGTAACGAAGGACTTACCTTCGTTAACATAACATATGAGGATGAAGAAAGAATCATATAAACCATAAAAAATAATATAAATAGTCATATATTATCACTATCTCATTTTTATTTCATCACTATGGAAAAATAGAAACAATATTAGATTACAAGTGTACCTTCGACTTGAAAGAAGGTGAAAGTACTAGCGTGACGCAAGGATCAATGTCAAGTCAACATGAACAGTACGGAGTTACTGTTCATCTATTTATAGGCACGGGACGCAGCCCATGTGAAATTACACTCATGCCCTTTACATTTGCTAACAACTCTATAGTAGTCCATCGAGGTTTAAACAACCTTTTCATCTTTAAGTCAGTTTCCTTTTTCTGTTATCATGCCGAAGCTCTCTTGCGCACAGCTTTGGCTTTGCGCTATCCTTCGTACTCCTTCTCGTGCTTCTCCACGCTGTGGTTTCAACTCAAGTCCGAAGGTACCTGTTCATGTACTGTACTTCCAGAAACATTGTTAAATCATGTTTTTGAGGACCTTCGGAAGCCGAAGGCCCCCAACAGTAGCCCCTCGCAATATTAATTTGTTAGAATGATAAATTTAGATTGCGACAAGGACGAAGGCCCTGAGCCGAAGGTCCGAAAAAACACCTTCCCTTTGCTAGAATAGCAACAACCACTGACAAGTGGGCCCTCCAGCAAGTAACGCACCAGGCGTATAAATAAGAGCGCACCACGAGCTCATTTGGCACGCTCTCTTGCCATCTGCTCTTACTTACTCAATTTTTAGCTCTTGCGCATCAACACTTGCCTAGATTTTTTAAATTTTTAAGCTTCGGCTTTGAGAGCACTTTTCTCAGCACTTTCGAAGATGTCTGAGGATAAGAAAGCTATCGCTGAACCGAAGCTGAGCCTTTCTGAGGAGATGAATCTTGGCTTTATTGAATCGATAGCAAGGACAAATGCAGAGAAGATTGCTAGGGAAACTTTGGAGGGTTTGTCTGAAGACACTAGTGATAGTGATAGCTATGATGTGGAGAGCGGCGGGGAAGACTCCGAAGATCGACCCTGGCGACCGAGCCATGCATTTTTGGAAAATCAACTATTAAACAAAGCCATCTTGCAACATGAGGGGGAAATACTTTCGGGATATGTCTGTTGTGAGGGCTGACGATGGAGAGAAAACTTGTCCTACTCCAGAGGAGAATGAAGTCGTGATCTTCCGAAGCTTTTTTGAAGGCTGGGCTTCGGCTTCCTCTGAGCAGCTTCGTAGTCGAGGTTTTGAAGATATTTCAGATCTACCTTCACCAGATTACCCCCGAAGCTATTATAAGAATGGGAATCTTCATGTGGGCTTTAAGGAGTCAAGGCTTGGAGCCAAATGCAAAAAGTTTCTGCAGCATGCATGAATTGTTATATGAGACGAAGCCCTGGGGTAAAGAACAGTATCATAATAATTTCGGCTGCTATAGCTTCGTTGCTCGTTCTGGTTCAAGCTCCCCAGTGCCAACTTTTCGGAAGAGATGGCCCGGAGACTGGACAAAAGAATGGTTTTATGTAAAGAATGATTTAAAGGCACGAGAAGACATTAAAGATATAATCATGCGCCCTATCTGGCAATGCTTCGGGCTCCGGAAACCGAAGGTAGAAATTGATGAAGCGGCCGAAGAATGTCGCAAGGCTTTCGGCTTAGTCTGCTCTTTCATCGGGACAAGGGACTTAGTTCAAGAGCACGTGGCCTATAGGATATGGCCATTGTTAGTTGACTGGGAGGTGCCAAAAGAATCCATCAGCAATCCCCACGAAGGTGGTCTGGTTCGACTAAAATCTACCATCAGATTTAGAGACCAGTTTATCGAGCCAGACGACGACTGGCTGAAAAGCGTCGAAGCTACAAGCGATGATCTGCTTGGGCTGTACTCTAGAGTAGAAGATAACACATTATCTACGGCCTTCGGGAACCAGAAAAAGAAGAGACTAAACAGAGTTTTTGATGCCATTGGGTTCATGTATCCTGACTACCGTTACCCGCCTCGGGGGCAAAAAAGAAAAAGTGGAGATTCCGGGAGAGGTGATGCTTCAGCTACTCCGAGCGAGCTCGCACCGAAGAGGAAAAGGGTGAAGGTCCTTACTCATCGACCACGCTATATTGAATCGGCCATAGTGCCTGAATTTGGCGGTGAGACCTCTTCGGTGACCGAAGGCAAAAAACCTGCGATTACGCAGAAAATTGAACCGGCTGTATCGCCGAAGGCATCATCAGCCAAATCAGATGAGCCGAAGGCCATTAACATTGAAGAGATGAAGGTTGAGAAAATGAGAATATTGGAAGTAATAAGTCCTTCAACGGAGGTGACAATACCGAAGGCACAAAAGGATCTCTCAACAACCCCTAAGAGAAAGAGAATGGTCAACGTATTAGATGTGCTAGAAACAATAAAAACTTCAAGCTCTACTCCGAAGAAAGCTGTTGAAGCTTCGGAAACACACATTGAGACCGAAGCTTCCAAGGTCCAAGTCGAGACCGAAGCTGGGCCTTCAGAGCCCGCCAAGGAGAAATCCTTGGAAATCGGAGACAAGATAGAGAAAGAAGCTGCAGAAGCAATTCTGACTGGAAAAACCGCCATTCCTATTCCTGAAACATCATCTGAAGTTACTGATTATATTATACGACATGCTTCGGGAAAAATATTATCTAAAAAAGAAAAGCGAGAGGCTCAATTTTATGCTCAAAGATTGAAATATCCAAAGGGGGCCATGGTATTCAACGGCAGCGGGGAAGAAGACTTCTTGTATTGTCTCCCAGACAATAAAGAGATTTTTGTCTGCCGAGAGATGAGCAAGAGCTTCGGTTTCCCTACACTAGAAGATGGGCTCTCAGTGTTATCAAAAGATGAGTTGGCCGACAGCTTAGCATACAATAGCTTAAAAGTGAGAAAGTTAGATTTTTGTATTTAAAAACAAAATCTTCCATTTACTTACACTTAATGCCGCATTTTTTGCAGGGCCTTATTCTTAGCAACGCCCTCAGGGCGCAAAAAAGTGCCGAAGATGAAGGGTATACCATAGCCTTGAACAACCTTCGTTCCGAAGTGATTGAACTAAGGAACGAAGGTCTTGAAAAAGACAAAATATTACACTCATTGTTGAACAAAATAAGGGAAGACGAAGCTGCTTCCAAAGTGTGACACCCCAGTGTCACTCAGGGTTTTTCTTTCAAAAGCCAAGCCAAGAGCCATCATTTTATGTAAGCCAAAGTAAGCAGAAGCATCAAGGTAACTTAAGAAATAATGAAGTCACCAAGTATATACTTAAAAGTGTCATGATCAAAGCAAATAAGTCCTTAAAAGATCAGATTATGCAACCCTAGTTTAAAAATCCCAAAATGAGCCCCATGAGCAAAAATTTAAAAGAGAGGAAAAGGGAAGGGAAAAGTTTAAAATTTTGAGTTGAGCCAATTATAAAAATTGAAGTATATTTAATAAGCAACAAGAAAGATTGAGAAAGCTTAGCCAAAATAGCCCAAATAAAACCCCAAATCAAGCTTTCCATGTGTGGACTTAATAAGAATTCTGAATTTCAGATTTCTGAAAATCAGACCTTGATCCAAAGATCAGGGATGTTCACCTTGATCCCTAACTCGAATCCTAATGGCCCCATTGACAAAAATGTGCCTAACTAACCCCTCTGTCGTGTGCCAGAAGATGGCATTGGGACGCGAGCCCTAGACACGACTAAACCTTGGATTTGCCTCGGATTTGCGCAGGGAGACAGACCAGATTTCCTGGCTCCATATCTCTGCAACCAGTAGGCAAAATCCTATGACCTCCACACAAGAATGGTAGCTTGTAGGGAGGGGAAGAGGTTTTGTGCATTGACCAAGGCGAGAGCAGGCTCGGATGAGCGACTACACGCGCCAGAACTTGGGCAGAACGCGTGCTCCCACGTGTTCGACCCTGGCCGGCGCGCCAGAGCTCGCCCAACCCGCGCGCGCGCTCCCCGGCGACCAGTCGCGTCCGCCGCGCACCCTCGCCCTCGGCCGTGCCCGCCCGCGCCTATAAAGCCTCCCCAGGCGCGCCTCACTTCGCCCCGCACTCACCCTCTTCGGCCAGCCGCTTCCCTTAGCTCCGGCGAGCTTGATTTCCGCCCGCCATTGCCACCCGAGCTTCGGCCACCGTGGCCAGCTCCCCCCAGCCATCCTCAAGCCAAGCCAGTGCTTCGGCCAGCTCCACCAGCAGCCCGTGAAGCTTGCCAAGCCCTCGGACCCCGCCGGACTTCACCGGAGGCCCGAGATCGGCTTCGCCGGACTTCGGTCTTCCGCCGCCGCGCGTGGACCGAGTTATCCGGTGAGTCTCCGCCCAATTCCTCTCGCTCATAACTTCTCTGGCATCCCGTGGACCTCCCTGACCCGTTTAATTGGACTACCTCGCCGTGACCAGGCCGGTCTTCTCGCCGCCGACGAGCATCCCCGCCTGCGCGCGTGGACCGACCGACTCCGGCCATCTCCGACGGCGTTCCGCACACCGTTGTGATCCCCAGGACCTCCCCTTCATCCTCGACCACTTCACCGGAACAGTCTCACCGCCGGTAAGCCCCTCCGCCCTTTTTCCCGCCGCGGCTACTGTTTAAGTTAAACTAAGGACCCCGGGTTAGGAGGTGAAGAACCCGAGGGGTTTTCTGCAATGTCAGAGACTCTGGTGAATAGTAGCCTGAGGACTGATTCGCGAGGAAAAACTTAGAAAACCTCCAGGGACCCCAGTGCAAAGTAGATTTTCATTAAATCGATTCTGAAATTCTTTTAAATGACCAGAGAACTTGTAAAATTCATAACTTGATGAATTCTTACTCAAAAAAATGTCAAACCAATTTTGCTAGCCTCTGAATATTACAATCTATCATTTAAAAATAGTAAACCCTATGCTTTCTGTTCAAAATTTTAGAGTTAAAAATTAAAAACAGAAACCCCCTAAACCTTATTTAATCAAGGAAAATTAGTTTTTCTTCTGTACTAGACTTAAGAAAATTTATGGATATTCAAACCTCTGTTAGACACTGTTTAAAAATAATAGGAACCCCCAGCATTAGAAATTATGATATATTTTCTCATTTAAAGATGTTTTGTCCAAAACTTAGAGAAAATCAGAAAGGTATTAGAAATTAGTGAACAGTGATTAATACCATTTTTCCTAGTTTACTTATGTAACAGAGAACTTTGGAAAAATACAGAGACCATTAATTTGGACCAGTTTTAAATTAAAATGATTTGTTTAGCCTAAATAAGACTGAAAATCAATTATTAAAGAGGCAAAACTATAACCAAAATGCTTAACAAAAATCCAGTGGACTAATAACCACTAGAGCCCCACTACAAAAATATAGAGCACCTCAGCCCAACTTTTTAAGTAAGGGAAATAAATGTAAAGTGATAATAAGACATTTTCCAACTAAATCATGAACAACCTCAAATAATGTGATAATGGGCAACCAAAAATTAGCTAAGTCTATGATGAGGTAAACTACCAGAGAAAAATGCAAACCCATGAAAAGGAGGCAAACTCTTACCTTTTGCTAATGATTTAAGGGAAAGGCCATTTAATTCAAATAATGCACCCCACCCCTTCCCTTAAGCAAAAAGATGCCAAACTTCAGAATGATTGCTCTTGCACAAAACAATAACTAAGAAAAATAAGAACTCTGTTGTTTGATATTTTTTCAAATATAGTGGTAGTAGAAAGCACCCATTTGGCTAGAAACTTGAGAAAACCATATAAAAATAATTAAAAGGTATTAATGGCTAGAAATTTGCATCAAGTCATGTCATAACACCTAAAAGCCAGCAAAAATAAGTTCTGAAGAATTACCCACTGTTAAATAATGGTTGTAGTTCAAAGCACCCCTTCTACCCTAAAAGTTTAATAATTTTGTGCAGAGAAAACTATTCACTTTCTGATCCCCAAATTTTAAGAAAGAGAAACACACACCAGTAGCAAGCCACTGTAATTTTTGCAGAATTTTTAAAATTTTATAGAAGCAACTTGTAGTTCAAACCTACTCCAAAACAGTAAAGAGAATAAAGAAAAAGGAAAGAAGAAATAAACCCCACCTCAAACAGTCTAACTTGAGTACTTATCAATTGTCCCTAAAAGACTAAAAAGAATTCAGTGGAACCCCAAAAGTAAAACCTACCATTTACCTTAGCTAAATTTGAACCAATTTACCAAGTATACCACCCAAGGGTCTTGCATAAGTAAAGTTAACTTTGTTTAACTTAAGAAAGATCATACACCTTTTAAGTTGTGATTTCTAAAAGCACATGTCATATCATGCATATATCTTACGCATTGCATTCATTTAGATTGTAATCTTGCCGACGGAGAGTACGTGCTCATCCCCGAGCAAGGACCTGTCCAAGAGGAGGACCAGGAGCAGGCTTCAGAGACTGCCATTGAGGATCTCCCCGCAGCCCCCGCAATTGAAGGCAAGCCCCGGTTTTATGCATAACCTATTATTATATGCTACTTTACTACACTTAATGCTTGTAGGTTTGTAATGTGCACTTAAGTGTAGGAATTGCTTGAAACCTCTAGATGCATGAACTTAGGACTCCTTTTTGAGATGAATACTAGTATGCTAGGTCGAGTAGTTGCTTGCTAATCAGGATCTCGGTAGAAGTCGAGTGATTTTTCTAGCACTCGCGCGAGGTCAGGAATTGATTGTATTCATCTTGATAACGGGATAGATGTTGGGCTATGGCCTTGGATCCAGGGAGGATGCCTTGTCCATGAGACGGGAAAATGAATTAAGGATTAATGTGTGGATACCTGAGTCAAGCTTTTGAACGTACTAAACACATGCCGGGAAAAATGGTAACCGGTAAACCTAGTACCTGAGTGAAGCCGGGCGCGGACTTTATCCCTCATGCGGCCTGAGACTGGGTCTCCCATGCTAGCTATGGTGGGTACAAGTGCGGTCACTGCACGGCGGCAGCCGGGGTCAGTGGAGCATTGTATGCCAAGGCGGTGAGGCCTGGACGCGAACGGGGAATCGATGGGGACGGTTGTCATGTGTAGGGTCGGAGTACCCTGACATGCCGTGTGTTTAGGTTTACCTTGCAAGGTTTAAAACTCGATTCGAATCGTCTGCTTCTCGCAGCTAATGAGACTGCTTGATTCCTTGTACTGCATCGAGTAAGAAGTGAAATGTGGTTACATGAGATAACTTGTTGATTGAACTAATTGATTGCTACCATGTATGCTTAGAAGAAGCAAATCTAGTTAAGATAATAATGGTAGAAAGTGAAAAGCTAAAAGATGATTTTAGAAACAGCTAGTGCTTTTGGCAAACCAAACCCCTCAGCCAAACAGCTGCATAGTCTAGAGGTAGAGGAGTAGACTCCTCACACCGGGTAAGTCTAGCTGAGTATTAGTATACTCAGCCTTGCTTGTGGCACCATTTTTGCAGGTACCATGCAGGATTTGGTTGATGGTGTGACTTGGCCTACCACCCTGCCACCGGGTTGGACGGTCGAGTGGGATGTTGCTCCGGCAGGAGAGGAGCATGAGGAGTAGTGGGCTAGGCCTTGCCCATTTCCTCACTACCGACGACATCGATTATCCGCTGCACTTTACTTAACAAACTTTATTTGCTACTCCAGAACTCCGATTTATGTAATAACCCAGTACTTAATTTGAGGTTTTCCTGTTTTATTGTATTTCTTCTGTGACTCACCTTCGAGTGAGATTGTGGAATTTGATCCTGGATAAGTGGCTCTATCAGACTAGATCTGAAGGACTGACGGGTTATTCTGATTTAAGTGTGTCACGGCCCTTGAGGCATGACTTAGGCACTTAAGCTGGAATAATTCGGGTGGTTCTGCCACAGCTGGTATCGGAGCAAATTCCACCACAGAGAAAAACAATAAACCATGAATACCAATTTTCAAAATCTAAAACTTGCCTAGAAACTGCTAATAGATCGTCAGGACTAGACCGCTAGACCTAGGACGAAAGGCCTTAGGCATAGAGGGAAATAGGTGGCTAATTAATTAGGCCCAGTGGGCCAATACCTATATTTTAGGATGCCCTAAAAAGGCACCCTATTTTCTTTTTGAGAGGCAACGTTTCTTCCAGCATGCATGCATTATAAAACACAGAGGAATTAAAATTTGAGCTAACCCCTTTTTCCTTAAAACCATCCGGGCTCTCTTTTTTTTTCCTTCCACCATAATCTTTATCTTTGACTCCCTTCCGCAGATGAATTCACCCACCCCCGCTAGTGGAGGAGATTCTCGTTTCAGTTCTGACTTCCTTTCTCGCGATGGCTTTCCATCCATCTTGTGGGAAGTGCTTAACTCCGCCGGTTACCCTACGCCCCCTTGTACACGGTGCAGTTGTATGAGGAGCATCGGGTACCTCGTTGTCGGGTCTGGCTGACTTTGGAGGCTCATCCCCTTCAGCCGGGTTGGCGTTCTCTTGACTCTGAGACGATTGGACTCAGGACGGACGACACCGTTGAGGCAGCAGCCATGAAGGCTCTGACAACTTTCTGTGGCTACCATCCCCTGGAGATGGTGATGCACCCCTTGGGGCTCTTCCCTGCTGAGAGGAAGGATGATCCCATGTGGTGTAACCGCGTGAGCCATGTGAAGGATGTGTGGGCCATGTATCCTGACTTGGTTGGGAGGGTCACTGTTCAGTGCATGAGTGCGCTGTACCGCCTCCAGGCCCTTCAGAGCGATGCTATGACACTTCTTGCTAACACCGCTCGGACTGCCAAGCTCACTCTCGACAGTCGGGAAGATTTTGTGGTCGACCTATCCACAGAGTTAGTGGAAAAGGATCTGCAGGTGGAGAGGCTGAACCAGCGTATCGCTACCCTGGAGCAGCAAGTGGAGATCCGAGACAACACTATTGATGTCTTGGAGAACCAGCTTCACGACGTGCAGAGGGAACTCGAGGAAGCAAATGACCACTTGGACATGCACCACCTGGAGATGGAGGCCAATGAAGCAGGAAGCGAGGGAGAAGAGGCTCCCGAGGAGCTAGGACCAGCCCCTGGTGCCAATGGGACTACCTCCGCGATGCCCCCTTCACCCGTATCCAGTGTCGCTTCCACCGCTCAGGGTTAAGCAGTCGCTTCGACATTTTTAGGTGGATAGAAACCTATGCGAGCTTAGTAGTATCACATTTTGGACTATGCTTGTGGGTACTTTCCCCTGATTAATGTAACCCTGTGAACTTTTGAAATCTGTGGGATATTTGTCACCATGCTATCTTCATTTCGAACCTAATATTATGATTATGGCATTTTTCCTCCCATATGAAATGATATTTTGCCGTTCGCAATTGTGAGTTGGGATAACAATGGCGACAATCTCTGTTTTCAGATGGCAGCTAGGCAGCGTCGCGGGCAGAACGAGCAGGTTCCCCCGCCACCTCCTCCAGCTCCCACAGTGCAGGAGCTGATGGCCCAGCAGAATGAGATTCTGCGACAGCTCTTGCAGCGGCAGCCCCACCCCCAGCAGCATGGTGGAGGCCAGCCTCAGCGACCTCCGGCTATGGCAACATACCAGGAGTTTCTGAGCATGCAGCCGCCCTTGTTCGCCAAGGCAGAGGATCCGTTGGACGCCGACGTATGGCTTCGCGTCGTCGAGTCCAAGTTTCCCCTCCTCACGGGAGACTGCCCTGATGCTACCAAGACCCGCTTCGCCGCGCAGCAGCTTCGCGGATCTGCTCGGACTTGGTGGGATCACTTCCGTGCTATGCTCCCTGATGATCGTGAGGTATCTTGGGAGGAATTCAAGACTGCCTTCAGAGGACACCACATTCCAGCTGGCATTCTTGATCGGAAGTTGAATGAGTTTCTGGCCCTCAATCAAGGAACCCGCACGGTACTGCAGTATGCACAAGCCTTCAACGACTTATGCCAGTATGCAGGGTATCATGCTGATTCTGATGAGAAAAAGAGGGATCGCTTCCGCAGGGGTCTCAATACCAAGCTGCGGGAACGACTCAACACTGTCCGGGCCAATAGCTTCAATGAGTTGGTCAACATGGCCATCTCTCAGGAGGATTGCATTGTTGCTCACCGGGCAGAGAAGAAGAGAAAGGCACCAATGGCAGCACCATCCGCTCAAGCTCAGAGGTTCCGGATTGTTTCTCACAATCAGAGCAGGGGTTTCCAGCAGCAGGCAGGCAGATGGGTGATCAGGCCACCTCAGCAGCAGCAGCAGCCGACACCCAACCGCTACCCAGCTCCCGCCCCAAGGAACAATCAGCCTCAGCAGCAGCAGCAGTTCCGCCAGGGCAATGGAAACAAGTGTTTCACTTGTGGCAATGTGGGCCACTATGCCAAGAATTGTCCCAGGAACCAGCAGAGGCAGATGCCAGTACCAAATCAAGACAAGGGAAGAAAACAGAAGGTGCAAGTCAGGCAGGGGAAGCTCAACTTCACTGCTCTTGAGGAAGTGCCAGAAGGAGCTCCTATCATGACTGGTACCTTTTCAGTTTATAATCAACCTGCTTTAATTCTGTTTGATTCTGGTGCATCTCATAGTTTCATTAGCCGAAAGTTTAGTGCTAAATGCAAACTGCCATTCTCTCATTCAAAAGGGTCATTCATGATAGTCACACCTGGGGGAAAAAAATTGCAACTAATCAATTAAACCAAAGTGTGCCTATTCAACTGGGAAGCCACATTATCAAAACCACTCTTCTTGTGTTGGGATTGGAGAATGTGGACATTATTCTAGGGGCAAATTGGATGACCTTGCACCAAGTTGTGCTTGATGTAGCCAGTCGTACCGTGGAAGTTAATTCTCCTTTCTGCGGGAATTTCACCTTGATTTTGCCTAGTCAGGGTCCTTCTCAGTCATGTGCTTTCTCTATGACGGAGCTACCTCTGAAGAAGATCCCAGTGGTCTGTGAGTATGCAGATGTCTTTCCTGATGAATTGCCAGGAATGCCACCGGACCGGGATATCGAATTCGCCATCGAGTTGCAACCGGGAACGGCCCCAATTTCCAAAAGGCCCTACCGAATGCCACCCGCTGAGTTGGCAGAATTAAAGAAGCAATTGCAAGAGTTGCTGGATAAGGGTTTCATTCGCCCAAGCACTTCGCCTTGGGGATGTCCAGCACTATTTGTGAAGAAGAAGGATGAAAGCTTGAGGCTGTGTATAGATTACCGCCCTCTTAATGCGGTAACTATCAAGAACAAGTATCCTTTGCCTCGTATTGATGTTCTCTTTGACCAGTTGGTCGGAGCCAAGGTGTTTTCCAAGATAGACCTTCGCTCTGGCTACCATCAGATCAAAATACGAGCAAGTGACATTCCGAAGACGGCATTCTCAACCAGATATGGGCTATATGAATTCTTGGTGATGTCATTCGGGCTGACAAATGCACCAGCATATTTCATGTATCTGATGAATTCTGTTTTCATGCCGGAATTGGATAAGTTCGTGGTGGTTTTCATCGATGACATTCTGGTGTACTCAAGGAACGAAGAAGAACATGCCGGGCATTTGCATGTAGTGCTTCAACGTCTGCGAGAGCACCACCTTTATGCCAAGTTATCCAAGTGTGATTTTTGGCTAAAAGAAATCAAATTCTTGGGTCACACTATCTCTCAGGCTGGGATAGCTGTTGATCCTGACAAGGTGCAAGAGGTGATGAACTGGAAGCCACCAACAACTGTTCGTCAGATTCGGAGTTTTCTGGGATTAGCTGGTTATTACCGAAGATTTATTCCGGACTTCTCTCGAATTGCGAAGCCTATTACTGAGTTGCTGAAGAAAGAAGTAAAATTTGTGTGGAGTCAGAAGTGCGAAGATGCCTTCCATGTATTAAGGCAGCATCTGACCACAGCACCCGTATTGGCACAACCCGACAGCAGCAAACCTTTTGATGTATATTGTGATGCCTCGGGCACCGGGCTAGGTTGTGTCTTGATGCAAGACAACCGAGTCATTGCTTATGCTTCGAGAGCACTCAGGCCTCATGAGCAAAATTATCCCACTCATGACCTTGAGTTAGCAGCAGTGGTTCATGCATTGAAAATGTGGAGGCACTATCTAATGGGAACCCACTGCAACATCTTCACTGATCATAAGAGCCTTAAGTACATTTTTACTCAGGCTGATCTCAACATGAGGCAGAGAAGATGGCTAGAGCTGATCAAGGATTATGACCTGGAGGTACATTATCACCCAGGAAAGGCTAATGTGGTAGCTGATGCCTTGAGTCGGAAGTTGCAGTGCAACTGTGTTCTGATGGATTCTCGCATTAACACCTTGTGTGATGAGTTGAGCAAGATGCGAATTGAAGTGATTCCTTCTGGTTCTTTGTCTCACATTTCTGTTGAGCCAGCTTTGCAAGACCAGATCATCATGGCCCAGCTCAGTGACAAGGGAGTGCAGATTATCAAGAAGAATCTCCATCAGAAGGTTGAGAAGTATAATTGTTTCCGCCAGGATGAGAAGGGTGTGTTATGGTTCAAAAGCAGATTGGTGATTCCTAAAGACCAGGATCTCAAGAGGAAAATTTTGGATGAGGCTCATCTCTCCAAATTCTCTATGCATCCGGGAAGCACCAAGATGTACCATGATTTGAAGCCTTTGTACTGGTGGACCAGAATGAAGAGGGAAATAGCCCAGTATGTATCAGAATGTGACACCTGTCAGAGGGTAAAGGCAAGCCACTTGAAGTCAGCTGGAGCTTTGCAACCACTCTCCGTACCTTCGTGGAAGTGGGACGATATCAGCATGGATTTCATTGTGGGTCTGCCCAACACCTCTCGTCATCATGATTCAATTTGGGTTATTGTGGACCGATTGACGAAAGTGGCACATTTTCTTCCTGTGCACACCACTGATAAGGCTCAAAGATATGCAGAATTGTATATTGACCGGATCGTGTGTTTGCATGGATTACCTCGGACCATTGTTTCTGACCGAGGAGCCCAATTTGTTGCCAGATTTTGGGAACAATTGCAAAAGTCTTTGGGAACTAAGCTAATCAGGAGTTCAGCTTACCACCCACAGACTGATGGTCAGACGGAAAGGGTAAATCAAATGCTGGAAGATATGCTGAGAGCTTGTGCGATCGATTGTGGCAAGAACTGGGATAAGCACCTCTCCTTGGCAGAGTTTGCTTATAACAACAGTTATCAATCCAGCCTAAAGATGGCACCTTTTGAAGCTCTCTATGGAAGAAGGTGCAGGACACCACTCAATTGGTCTCAGCCGGGTGAAAGAGAAGTTTTTGGACCTGATTTAGTGACTGAAGCCGAAAGGAAAGTCAAGCTAATCAGGAAGAATCTAGAAGCTGCTCAGGCCAGGCAGAAGAGCTATCATGATAAAAGAAGGAAACCTCTCCAGTTCGAGGTGGGAAGTTTTGTATACCTCAAGGTATCACCCACCAAGGGAATGCAGAGGTTTGGGATCAAAGGCAAGCTAGCCCCTCGTTACATTGGACCCTATGAGATCATAGAAGCATGTGGACCCGTGGCATACAAGCTGAAGTTACCTTCAAAGATGTCTGCCATTCACAATGTTTTTCATGTATCTCAACTGAAGAAGTGTGTTCGATTACCGACTGAAATCTTAGCAGAGCCAGAAATGGAGATAGAGCCAGATCTCTCGTACCAAGAGTACCCCTCCAAGATTCTGGATTGCAAGGAAAGATCAACTCGGGCTAAATCGATCAAGATGTTCAAGGTCCAGTGGAGTAATCACTCAGAGGAGGAAGCTACTTGGGAAACCGAGGAATTCCTGAGATCCAACTTTCCCGATTGCCTACCCAAGGAAGCTGGTACGTAATCACCCCCAAACCCCTCCTCCTGCCTTTCGAATCTAATTTCCAAAAATATGATCTTAATTCAGAATGAAGTAACTATAAAGAAAAACTTAAAAGGACTTCCTTCTGAAGTTGCAAAGAGAATGACATTCGAAGAGCAGTTTATCCTAATAATAGCAATAATCACCCATTTCCTATCAGTCTCACCCTTCGCTTTACCCCGGGAGGACTCTGGCCCGAATCTCGGGACGAGATTCCTTTAAGGGGGGAAGGCTGTGACACCCCAGTGTCACTCAGGGTTTTTCTTTCAAAAGCCAAGCCAAGAGCCATCATTTTATGTAAGCCAAAGTAAGCAGAAGCATCAAGGTAACTTAAGAAATAATGAAGTCACCAAGTATATACTTAAAAGTGTCATGATCAAAGCAAATAAGTCCTTAAAAGATCAGATTATGCAACCCTAGTTTAAAAATCCCAAAATGAGCCCCATGAGCAAAAATTTAAAAGAGAGGAAAAGGGAAGGGAAAAGTTTAAAATTTTGAGTTGAGCCAATTATAAAAATTGAAGTATATTTAATAAGCAACAAGAAAGATTGAGAAAGCTTAGCCAAAATAGCCCAAATAAAACCCCAAATCAAGCTTTCCATGTGTGGACTTAATAAGAATTCTGAATTTCAGATTTCTGAAAATCAGACCTTGATCCAAAGATCAGGGATGTTCACCTTGATCCCTAACTCGAATCCTAATGGCCCCATTGACAAAAATGTGCCTAACTAACCCCTCTGTCGTGTGCCAGAAGATGGCATTGGGACGCGAGCCCTAGACACGACTAAACCTTGGATTTGCCTCGGATTTGCGCAGGGAGACAGACCAGATTTCCTGGCTCCATATCTCTGCAACCAGTAGGCAAAATCCTATGACCTCCACACAAGAATGGTAGCTTGTAGGGAGGGGAAGAGGTTTTGTGCATTGACCAAGGCGAGAGCAGGCTCGGATGAGCGACTACACGTGCCAGAACTTGGGCAGAACGCGTGCTCCCACGTGTTCGACCCTGGCCGGCGCGCCAGAGCTCGCCCAACCCGCGCGCGCGCTCCCCGGCGACCAGTCGCGTCCGCCGCGCACCCTCGCCCTCGGCCGTGCCCGCCCGCGCCTATAAAGCCTCCCCAGGCGCGCCTCACTTCGCCCCGCACTCACCCTCTTCGGCCAGCCGCTTCCCTTAGCTCCGGCGAGCTTGATTTCCGCCCGCCATTGCCACCCGAGCTTCGGCCACCGTGGCCAGCTCCCCCCAGCCATCCTCAAGCCAAGCCAGTGCTTCGGCCAGCTCCACCAGCAGCCCGTGAAGCTTGCCAAGCCCTCGGACCCCGCCGGACTTCACCGGAGGCCCGAGATCGGCTTCGCCGGACTTCGGTCTTCCGCCGCCGCGCGTGGACCGAGTTATCCGGTGAGTCTCCGCCCAATTCCTCTCGCTCATAACTTCTCTGGCATCCCGTGGACCTCCCTGACCCGTTTAATTGGACTACCTCGCCGTGACCAGGCCGGTCTTCTCGCCGCCGACGAGCATCCCCGCCTGCGCGCGTGGACCGACCGACTCCGGCCATCTCCGACGGCGTTCCGCACACCGTTGTGATCCCCAGGACCTCCCCTTCATCCTCGACCACTTCACCGGAACAGTCTCGCCGCCGGTAAGCCCCTCCGCCCTTTTTCCCGCCGCGGCTACTGTTTAAGTTAAACTAAGGACCCCGGGTTAGGAGGTGAAGAACCCGAGGGGTTTTCTGCAATGTCAGAGACTCTGGTGAATAGTAGCCTGAGGACTGATTCGCGAGGAAAAACTTAGAAAACCTCCAGGGACCCCAGTGCAAAGTAGATTTTCATTAAATCGATTCTGAAATTCTTTTAAATGACCAGAGAACTTGTAAAATTCATAACTTGATGAATTCTTACTCAAAAAAATGTCAAACCAATTTTGCTAGCCTCTGAATATTACAATCTATCATTTAAAAATAGTAAACCCTATGCTTTCTGTTCAAAATTTTAGAGTTAAAAATTAAAAACAGAAACCCCCTAAACCTTATTTAATCAAGGAAAATTAGTTTTTCTTCTGTACTAGACTTAAGAAAATTTATGGATATTCAAACCTCTGTTAGACACTGTTTAAAAATAATAGGAACCCCCAGCATTAGAAATTATGATATATTTTCTCATTTAAAGATGTTTTGTCCAAAACTTAGAGAAAATCAGAAAGGTATTAGAAATTAGTGAACAGTGATTAATACCATTTTTCCTAGTTTACTTATGTAACAGAGAACTTTGGAAAAATACAGAGACCATTAATTTGGACCAGTTTTAAATTAAAATGATTTGTTTAGCCTAAATAAGACTGAAAATCAATTATTAAAGAGGCAAAACTATAACCAAAATGCTTAACAAAAATCCAGTGGACTAATAACCACCAGAGCCCCACTACAAAAATATAGAGCACCTCAGCCCAACTTTTTAAGTAAGGGAAATAAATGTAAAGTGATAATAAGACATTTTCCAACTAAATCATGAACAACCTCAAATAATGTGATAATGGGCAACCAAAAATTAGCTAAGTCTATGATGAGGTAAACTACCAGAGAAAAATGCAAACCCATGAAAAGGAGGCAAACTCTTACCTTTTGCTAATGATTTAAGGGAAAGGCCATTTAATTCAAATAATGCACCCCACCCCTTCCCTTAAGCAAAAAGATGCCAAACTTCAGAATGATTGCTCTTGCACAAAACAATAACTAAGAAAAATAAGAACTCTGTTGTTTGATATTTTTTCAAATATAGTGGTAGTAGAAAGCACCCATTTGGCTAGAAACTTGAGAAAACCATATAAAAATAATTAAAAGGTATTAATGGCTAGAAATTTGCATCAAGTCATGTCATAACACCTAAAAGCCAGCAAAAATAAGTTCTGAAGAATTACCCACTGTTAAATAATGGTTGTAGTTCAAAGCACCCCTTCTACCCTAAAAGTTTAATAATTTTGTGCAGAGAAAACTATTCACTTTCTGATCCCCAAATTTTAAGAAAGAGAAACACACACCAGTAGCAAGCCACTGTAATTTTTGCAGAATTTTTAAAATTTTATAGAAGCAACTTGTAGTTCAAACCTACTCCAAAACAGTAAAGAGAATAAAGAAAAAGGAAAGAAGAAATAAACCCCACCTCAAACAGTCTAACTTGAGTACTTATCAATTGTCCCTAAAAGACTAAAAAGAATTCAGTGGAACCCCAAAAGTAAAACCTACCATTTACCTTAGCTAAATTTGAACCAATTTACCAAGTATACCACCCAAGGGTCTTGCATAAGTAAAGTTAACTTTGTTTAACTTAAGAAAGATCATACACCTTTTAAGTTGTGATTTCTAAAAGCACATGTCATATCATGCATATATCTTACGCATTGCATTCATTTAGATTGTAATCTTGCCGACGGAGAGTACGTGCTCATCCCCGAGCAAGGACCTGTCCAAGAGGAGGACCAGGAGCAGGCTTCAGAGACTGCCATTGAGGATCTCCCCGCAGCCCCCGCAATTGAAGGCAAGCCCCGGTTTTATGCATAACCTATTATTATATGCTACTTTACTACACTTAATGCTTGTAGGTTTGTAATGTGCACTTAAGTGTAGGAATTGCTTGAAACCTCTAGATGCATGAACTTAGGACTCCTTTTTGAGATGAATACTAGTATGCTAGGTCGAGTAGTTGCTTGCTAATCAGGATCTCGGTAGAAGTCGAGTGATTTTTCTAGCACTCGCGCGAGGTCAGGAATTGATTGTATTCATCTT
Source organism: Zea luxurians (assembly GCA_029449295.1). NCBI lineage: Eukaryota > Viridiplantae > Streptophyta > Magnoliopsida > Poales > Poaceae > Zea > Zea luxurians. The sequence continues at coordinate 168,402,324 of JAOPSE010000002.1, forward strand.
GATAACGGGATAGATGTTGGGCTATGGCCTTGGATCCAGGGAGGATGCCTTGTCCATGAGACGGGAAAATGAATTAAGGATTAATGTGTGGATACCTGAGTCAAGCTTTTGAACGTACTAAACACATGCCGGGAAAAATGGTAACCGGTAAACCTAGTACCTGAGTGAAGCCGGGCGCGGACTTTATCCCTCATGCGGCCTGAGACTGGGTCTCCCATGCTAGCTATGGTGGGTACAAGTGCGGTCACTGCACGGCGGCAGCCGGGGTCAGTGGAGCATTGTATGCTAAGGCGGTGAGGCCTGGACGCGAACGGGGAATCGATGGGGACGGTTGTCATGTGTAGGGTCGGAGTACCCTGACATGCCGTGTGTTTAGGTTTACCTTGCAAGGTTTAAAACTCGATTCGAATCGTCTGCTTCTCGCAGCTAATGAGACTGCTTGATTCCTTGTACTACATCGAGTAAGAAGTGAAATGTGGTTACATGAGATAACTTGTTGATTGAACTAATTGATTGCTACCATGTATGCTTAGAAGAAGCAAATCTAGTTAAGATAATAATGGTAGAAAGTGAAAAGCTAAAAGATGATTTTAGAAACAGCTAGTGCTTTTGGCAAACCAAACCCCTCAGCCAAACAGCTGCATAGTCTAGAGGTAGAGGAGTAGACTCCTCACACCGGGTAAGTCTAGCTGAGTATTAGTATACTCAGCCTTGCTTGTGGCACCATTTTTGCAGGTACCATGCAGGATTTGGTTGATGGTGTGACTTGGCCTACCACCCTGCCACCGGGTTGGACGGTCGAGTGGGATGTTGCTCCGGCAGGAGAGGAGCATGAGGAGTAGTGGGCTAGGCCTTGCCCATTTCCTCACTACCGACGACATCGATTATCCGCTGCACTTTACTTAACAAACTTTATTTGCTACTCCAGAACTCCGATTTATGTAATAACCCAGTACTTAATTTGAGGTTTTCCTATTTTATTGTATTTCTTCTGTGACTCACCTTCGAGTGAGATTGTGGAATTTGATCCTGGATAAGTGGCTCTATCAGACTAGATCTGAAGGACTGACGGGTTATTCCGATTTAAGTGTGTCACGGCCCTTGAGGCATGACTTAGGCACTTAAGCTGGAATAATTCGGGTGGTTCTGCCACACAAAGCCCAAGCTGAAGCTCAAAAATACGAAATCGAAGATCTTCGGAAACAGCTATTCGAAGCTAAAGAAAAATGCGGTGTTGCAGAGGCTGAACGAGATATTAGTATATATTGGAGGAACCACTTACAAAAAACAGTTGATGAACTTCGTGCATCCAAGGAGAGGTGCTATGAAAAATCTATAAAGTGTGTTAAGAAAATAAAAACTAGTTTCGCCAATGTTGGCGCATTTTCTAACGAAGACAACTTCGTAAGGGGTGATCCTGAAGGACCAATTGATTGGATCAATAACGAAGTTGAAGCTTTTGAAGAAGTTTTGAATGGTCGCGGGGATATCCGCGCTTTCTCGGGTGCTAGAGGAATCGCAGCTATTTTAGAGAAATCAGGCTGCGACCATGTGAAAACTTTGGCACAAGCCGAAGCCGCTTTATCTATTGAAGATACAAAAGATCCCTCGGCCGAAGCAAGCTTAATTGCGGAAAATTCTTTACTGACATCTGGGAGAATGGCGGCCAGGGGATGGCGCATGAAATGATAAAAAAGAGTGAAAAAGGTTCCCATGATTCAAAAGAAACGACGAAGGCAGCTGAGAAAACAACGGAACTTGAGAGGCGAATAGGTATTACTTAATAACTTTTTAACTTTACTAATTTTGTGACTTCGGACTTATTTACGTTTTATATCGCAGCTGAACTATCTCCTCCTCCAGAGCCCCTCGAGTTGACGGCCAACCCCGAAGCAGAAAAAGAAGATGAAGTTACTAAAGTGGCCGAAGCTATTCTGGACGAAGATGTTAAATGACTGCTGAACAAAGCTACAAAAGAAGTTTTAAAAGAAGAATAGCTTCTATTGTAAAAACATTTGTAATATAATATTTGCTGAACAAAGTGCGTAGTATTTTTATAATTTTGAATGCAATATTTAAACTGCTTGTAATTATATTCTTTACGACGCATGAAACCTTACATACATACAGTTTTTGAGCCTTCGGCGAAAAAACACCTTCCCTTCTTTTCATGCGTGGTGAAGAACATCCATATTTCGTAAAAAACATCGGATCTTCGTAAAATCATTATGCTTCGTAAGCAATAGATCACCTTTTCATCTTAGAGTTTGACGAAGCTATACTTCCTCAATACTTATGTTGTGCCTTGGCACTAGTTTTTCAAATCATTCCCCGAAGATCAACATTGAATCCCCTTCTCGCGCCATTGATGCAAGATGATGTATGATGTTATGCTATGCAAAATGATGTAATGATGTTATGCTATGCAAAATGTTATTTGTGCCGAAAATACACACCCATTCTCTTCAATGTAGCACACAATCTTTTTGCCATTTACTTTTCGGCTTCACGGCTTATTTTTCGGTGTATCAGCGCTGACTTTTCGCTGTAAGCCTCCCTTAGGAGCTTCTTCGCCTTTTACTTCAGCGGAATCAGCATTTATTTTTCGCTGTAAGCCTCCCTTAGGAGCTGCCTTTTACTTCAGCGGAATCAGCATTTATTTTTCGCTGTAAGCCTCCCTTAGGAGCTTCTTCGCCTTTTACTTCAGCGGTATTCGCGTTGACTTTTCGCGCTTCGCCTTTTACTTCGGCAGAATCAGCGTTTATTTTTCGCTGTAAGCTCTGCATTCCCTTTGAAACGACTTTTGAGCAGAAAACTTACACTGCGCTCCCTTAGGAACGACTTTTTGTTGCTTCGGGAGACGTACACTGCGTTCCTTAGAACGATTTTTTATTGCCTCGGCAAAACTTGTAATGTGATTATGAACCCCGCTCCCTCTTGAGAGCAACTTTCGTGCTTCGCCAATTTTTTGGATTTCGTGAGTCTGTAAAAGAGATATATTTCCACTATGACCAAGACGAAGCTATTACAAGGAATTGAATTCTCTATTAAAAAAGAAAAATGATAACGAATGCTAGAACTGTTTCAGAAGTAGGATATCTTCTAGTAGATGTGCTTCGATTCTGGCACAGTGCTGTTGACTGTGCGAGCTTCGGACTCCTCTCTGAAGTCCCGTTGCTGATGAATGTGCTGGCTCCCTTCTAGCTGCTGGCCTCGTTGCAATGGTGGTGGGGGTGGAGGATGCTGCCAAGATGCCTGAGATTGGCTTGCCGAAGCAACAGAGGCTACAGGATGGTTACCCACGTACTCTGGAATGTACGGCGAGTGATACGAAGCAGTATGCATAACCTGCTTCGGCTGACTCTGTTGGGCTACAGCTTCTGCTATCTCTTTCTGTTTCTGGATGGTGACATGTGTCACACCCGGGTTTCGGGGCACCAAGACCAGGGCGCGAACATAATCACCAGGTGTCCTGGGACCAAGTCTCACACATATGATGAATCATGGCACAGGATCGAATGTCACATCTTTACTATATAACAGGAGTTCTATACAAAATAAATAAATAATTACATTATAAGGAGACAATGGTCCAGCAACCCAAAGTTGACTGGGAGACGACGACCTAGACCTCTCACGAACACATCGCAGCATCCTCCACGCGCCTCATCCTGTGGTACCTGTTCTTGACCTGTGGGGGGGTGTGAGACAGCAAGAGTGAGCTCACAGACGTTCATCGCTCAACAAGTTGTGGGGAATAATGTGCATGAACTCGCCAAAGGTGGGAGCTCACGTGAAGTGTAAGGCTTACCAATGAGGATGGTTAGAGCTGAGCATTGCTTTTAAAGTTAGTCAAAATTTTATTAGCAGTTACTAAGTATAAGTAAATACCAAACCCAATTAAGTAGTAGAACAAAAGTAACAACATCACCTGCGATGCAATGCATATGACAAATTGAATTTAGTTCCATAATTTAATCATGTGAGTGTCCGAGCTGCTCTTGACCGTGAGCACGGCTAGTATACCAGTTTTACACTCTGCAGAGGTTGCGCATCTTTACCCACAAGTCGTGTTACCCATCTGCCAAGAGACGGCCAATCCCATACACCTCTACCGAGGAGGTGAGGCAGGGTAACACTACGAGGCCTTTACAAAGTTCCACTAGCTTCAGAAAACCCGCTACAGTTTATAGGAAGTTCCAATGCAGGAATCCCTTGCAGGACCGCCATCGCAGCAAAATCCTCCCGAGGGCCTCCCTACACTGACCACTCCCCTACTGCCCTTGCCCCTTTCGGGTAAGGTAGTCTTCCACTAGCTTTCCTAATTAATCAGCCAAGGGCGTCCCATTAAACCCTTGTGGTAGCACTGTTTTCCTGGGTGGTTCTCCATGTTCCAATTAACATAATGATCTTAACATGAACAATAAATAACAACTGATAACAAAAGTATAATCATGAATAGTGTAACCTTCATACCCAAAACCACATAAAGCAATAGCAAGTACTACCCAAAGGTTCAGTGGTGAACAAGGTATAAAGATAGTCAAACTGGGGTAACCTATGGGGTCCCATCAAAATTAACCTATGCAGATCATTATGATTAATCAGAACATGACTGGGTAAAAGAAGTGATCAAGGGCACAACTTGCCTGGGACTTGAGATTCTAGGTACCACTTGCTTTTCAGATGACTCGTGACCTCACCGCTAGTCATAGCAATACAAACAAACATAGTATAGGCAAAATTAACATCACACCAAACATAAGAATAAACTATGTAATAATAATCTACACTGCGTAACGAGATCGTAGAAACAAGAACCACTAAATTCGGAGTTACAGTTATTAAGTTATGGATTTTCGAAATTATTTAGTGCTTGGAATAGATTAATTCTGATGAACAATTTTAACTCAAGTTTCATGGCTAAACAATGCTACTGGTTGGTAGACAATATTAATACAAAATTAATGCCACAAGAATGTACCAAAAAGAATTTAAAATGAATTTTCTATGAATTTATTGAGTTTCTAGGTTTATTTATGTACTAAAAAGTATTTACTATATTATTTTTACTATTTTCTTGGTTCACTGGACCGGGCGTCAAATTCCAGAAAGGTTAGGGGCTAAGATATAAATTTTCCCAGAGACAACTTTAACCCGCGGTGGACGGCGGGTTTATTTTTCAAAAACCAGGGGGCTCTTTAGCAATTAGGCCACGACGAAGGGGTACGCACCAATCTGCGTCGCCCGATCAAGAGTGGGCGGCCCAGATTAGATCATGAAGCGGTATGCCCCACGGACCGCCGGATACATATCTAACGATCCAGATTACTCTGGCCGAAGCGTTAGCCACCATTTAATCTAGGCTGCCAGCAGTCAGATCAACGGTCGGGATCTAAACACCGAAGAGGTTTGCCCCGCTCTAATCTGCGCCGTTCCTTTTCAATCCAACGGCTCACGGGTCGTCTTCTCTCCCTCACCGAATAACCAGACGGCGGCGCCGCCCGAAGCACGGCAGCGCACCGCCGGATCGCCCGCCAGTCCACACCGCAAGGCCCCAAAACTTAATCCGCGCCCCCAACGTGATGCCCATCGAAAAGCGGAGAGGATGGTGTACCGTTTACCTCGAGGTGAGCCGAAGGTTCCCCTGCCCCCGTGATGCCGCGATCCTGCGGCGGAGTCTCCACTTCGACGACGAATTCACGATTAGCCGAGGCCTTGCACACCCGTATTGTCCCCCGAGCGCAATCCGCGCGCCCTTGCGAACGACTGAGCCCCGGTTATGGGCGCTGAACGGCGGGGACGGTGGAACCAGGCGACGGCGGTCGTGTGCTACAGCCGCGGCGGAATTAGCGGCTGCGGTGGTACCCGATCACCCCCCTCGGTTCACGGAAGCAGCCAGATGAGAGAGTAATGCGTGGTGGCCATTTATTCACCACGCGGACGAGCCAGGGGAGGGAGGTCGTGGTCGCCGGACTCGCGATTACGGCGCGGACTCCCGCCGAGTTCGGGGGGGTTTGTTGAGGGAGACGGAGAGCTGACAAGGTGGGACCTGCAGTCAGTCAGCCCGGGAACAGCGGAGCGCGCGCGGCGCAAATGAGAGACCGCCAGGTGGGTCCCATGTGACAGTGAGTGCAGCGCAGGGAATGGAGTTGGGCTGGTCGCGCGGTGGGAAGAATGGGCCGAGACAGCTGGAATTCGGCCCAAGCGCAGGGAAAACCTTTTCTTCTCTTTTTTTGATTTCTTTTTCAAGCTTTCAACTCCTATTTCGAATTCAAACACGATTCAACTTTGAATTTCAAACATCATTCTAATGTGAACCCAAATCCTAACTTCATGTTTATTATTATTTATATTATTATTATTTATCTTCCCCTCACCATTTAATTAAATGATTATCATAATTATCTTTCTCAACTCTTTTCAAATCCATGTTTGATCTTCAATATTTCCAAGTGTCTAAATTCATACTAATGTGAACATAACTTTTTATTGTTTACAATGTTATTTTTTTTCTATTCTTCTCCTTGATATTTATTCATGGGAGGAATAAATGGTTTTCTTTAAAAAAAATCCCTTCTCATCATTTTTTTATTCCCTAATTTCCAAAGTATTATAATACTTTATTTGTTTATTTTTTTTCTACCAATTTTGGGTCTTACAAATCCTACCCCCCTTAACAGAAATCTCGTCCTCGAGATTTGTAAGAAAAGGGATACAATAAGTTTGGTCTAGAATTTTAGTTTCTCATTTGGGTTTTGGAAATCAAGGTTTTGTTCAAGTTTTTACATAACAGTTAATAGACGATTTGGAACATATGGATATTGTATGTCTAGCCATCTATTAGGTCAGATGAGGTACGGCTATGGCAAGTAGGGGTTGTGGCAAGGGTATAATAAGGAAAGACTTCATCCTGAACTCTGGATCTTGATTCTTCTGGCGATTCAACTAGATCTTTGAAGTCTTGAGTTGATGCTTATCCTTCTTTGACGTGGTTGGTCTCCTTTGGCCATTCTTCTTGGAGTTGCCATCCAAGTTAAGGACATATGGTTAAGATATATGTGAGTAGGATGGATTATGTGTAGGTAGGTCAGAATCTCTTGCTAGGTTAAAATCGAGGGGTTATGCAACTATCGGATGGTTAAGGTAGTTGCATATGGCCAAGTCGGTCTGTCGTTCTTAATTTAGTGCAGGGTGAACTAAGTTAAGACATGTTCTATAGGAGTAGAGTCTAATCTATTTCATCAGTATTATCTAACATGTTTGATAAGTGACTTTAGATTAGATCAGATCTAGGTTAGATTGGTGTGACTAGCTTGAACTAGATAAGATCTAATTAATTTGGATTGGATCATGATTGTTACTCCGAGGTGAGATAAGCAAAGTGGTTAGGATAAGATAAGATAAGATAGATTCTTTGAAGATAAAAATGGATCTGTGAAGCTAGATATATTTTAATTAGGATAAGTTAGGATCTTTTTGAGATGGATATATGAGTATAGAGTATGAATCTTTCAAGATGAGATAGATATTGTTAGGCTAGATACTTTAATGAGGGATAACCTAGTTTATTTAGTTATTTTTATAAGAATTTTTTTCTATATGTATACGCAGATGTAATTGTGGACATTATTCCATAACTCATCACACTCAATCAAAGATCCAAATCAAACAAGTATCATAAGAACAAACATTCAAGTTCATAGATATCTATAAAAATAGTTTTGTTTTTGTTCCTAAGAGTAGGTGTGTTTTTTCGGACCTTCGGCTCAAGGCCTTCGTCCATATCGCAATCTGAATTTATTATTGACAAATTAATATTGCGAGGGGCTACTGTTGGGGGCCTTCGTCCTCCGAAGGTCCTCAAAAACATGATTTGACAATGTTTTCCAAGTGGATTATGTGAACAGGTATCTTCGGACTCAGAATTATGAACATAAAGCACGGTCAGGACGAAGCCTAAACCAGACGAAGGACGAGCTGATTACCAACTACGAAGGATGGTGCACAGCCGAAGCTGTGCGCAGGGAAGCTTCGTCGCGATAGTAGAAAGGGGAACCGACTTAAAGATGAAAAGACTACGTGGGCCTTGACAGATTTCCATAAGCCATTAACAAATGTAATGGACATGGATGTAATTTTACGTGGGCTGCGTCCCGCGTCTATAAATAGATGAACAGTACTCCCGTACTGTTCACGCTGACTTGGCATTGGCATTTGCGTCACGCTTGTACTTTTTACCTTCTCTCAAGACCGAAGGTACATTTGTAATTTGAAATCACTTCTATTTCTTCATGTTAATAAAATAGAAATGATTCTATGATTTACATTTCATGTCTTGTATGAATCCTTCGTTATTACTTGTTATATTTACGAAGGTATGTTTCTTGTGACCTTCGTCCGGAACTCATTATTCCCGAAGGGGAATAATGTTTGGTAGGACGAAGGGCCTTAACATTTGACACTTTTTATGTTGCCTTGTTCTTAATCCGAAGCATTTGAGAACAAGTCCCCAACAGTAGGTCTTCTATTCCTAAAGGTAACTTTAGGCACAGGATTTCAAAGTGTGAAATCCATATTTGTCTTTTAGAAAGAAAAGGTAAGAGTAATCAGAGTAAAGCGGAAATAGATGAGATAAGATTAAGAAAAGTTTAGAAAGAATTAGAGAAGCAAAGGTAAGTAAGTATTGGTTGTCCAGTTCTATCTAGGTTTCGTCCTACAGTCAACATTCCTCTGATACCACTTCTGTCACACCCGGGTTTCGGGGCACCAAGACCAGGGCGCGAACATAATCACCAGGTGTGCTGGGACCAAGTCTCACACATATGATGAATCATGGCACAGGATCGAATGTCACATCTTTACTATATAACAGGAGTTCTATACAAAATAAATAAATAATTACATTATAAGGAGACAACGGTCCAGCAACCCAAAGTTGACTGGGAGACGACGACCTAGACCTCTCACGAACACATCGCAGCATCCTCCACGTGCCTCATCCTGTGGTACCTGTTCTTGACCTGTGGGGGGGTGTGAGACAGCAAGAGTGAGCTCACAGACGTTCATCGCTCAACAAGTTGTGGGGAATAATGTGCATGAACTCACCAAAGGTGGGAGCTCACGTGAAGTGTAAGGCTTACCAATCAGGATGGTTAGAGCTGAGCATTGCTTTTAAAGTTAGTCAAAATTTTATTAGCAGTTACTAAGTATAAGTAAATACCAAACCCAATTAAGTAGTAGAACAAAAGTAACAACATCACCTGCGATGCAATGCATATGACAAATTGAATTTAGTTCCATAATTTAATCATGTGAGTGTCCGAGCTGCTCTTGACCGTGAGCACGGCTAGTATACCAGTTTTACACTCTGCAGAGGTTGCGCATCTTTACCCACAAGTCGTGTTACCCATCTGCCAAGAGACGGCCAATCCCATACACCTCTACCGAGGAGGTGAGGCAGGGTAACACTACGAGGCCTTTACAAAGTTCCACTAGCTTCAGAAAACCCGCTACAGTTTATAGGAAGTTCCAATGCAGGAATCCCTTGCAGGACAGCCATCGCAGCAAAATCCTCCTGAGGGCCTCCCTACACTGACCACTCCCCTACTGCCCTTGCCCCTTTCGGGTAAGGTAGTCTTCCACTAGCTTTCCTAATTAATCAGCCAAGGGCGTCCCATTAAACCCTTGTGGTAGCACTGTTTTCCCGGGTGGTTCTCCATGTTCCAATTAACATAATGATCTTAACATGAACAATAAATAACAACTGATAACAAAAGTATAATCATGAATAGTGTAACCTTCATACCCAAAACCACATAAAGCAATAGCAAGTACTACCCAAAGGTTCAGTGGTGAACAAGGTATAAAGATAGTCAAACTGGGGTAACCTATGGGGTCCCATCAAAATTAACCTATGCAGATCATTATGATTAATCAGAACATGACTGGGTAAAAGAAGTGATCAAGGGCACAACTTGCCTGGGACTTGAGATTCTAGGTACCACTTGCTTTTCAGATGACTCGTGACCTCACCGCTAGTCATAGCAATACAAACAAACATAGTATAGGCAAAATTAACATCACACCAAACATAAGAATAAACTATGTAATAATAATCTACACTGCGTAACGAGATCGTAGAAACAAGAACCACTAAATTCGGAGTTACAGTTATTAAGTTATGGATTTTCGAAATTATTTAGTGCTTGGAATAGATTAATTCTGATGAACAATTTTAACTCAAGTTTCATGGCTAAACAATGCTACTGGTTGGTAGACAATATTAATACAAAATTAATGCCACAAGAATGTACCAAAAAGAATTTAAAATGAATTTTCTATGAATTTATTGAGTTTCTAGGTTTATTTATGTACTAAAAAGTATTTACTATATTATTTTTACTATTTTCTTGGTTCACTGGACCGGGCGTCAAATTCCAGAAAGGTTAGGGGCTAAGATATAAATTTTCCCAGACACAACTTTAACCCGCGGTGGACGGCGGGTTTATTTTTCAAAAACCAGGGGGCTCTTTAGCAATTAGGCCACGACGAAGGGGTACGCACCAATCTGCGTCGCCCGATCAAGAGTGGGCGGCCCAGATTAGATCATGAAGCGGTATGCCCCACGGACCGCCGGAAACATATCTAACGATCCAGATTACTCTGGCCGAAGCGTTAGCCACCATTTAATCTAGGCCGCCAGCAGTCAGATCAACGGTCGGGATCTAAACACCGAAGAGGTTTGCCCCGCTCTAATCTGCGCCGTTCCTTTTCAATCCAACGGCTCACGGGTCGTCTTCTCTCCCTCACCGAACAACCAGACGGCGGCGCCGCCCGAAGCACGGCAGCGCACCGCCGGATCGCCCGCCAGTCCACACCGCAAGGCCCCAAAACTTAATCCGCGCCCCCCAACGTGATGCCCATCGAAAAGCGGAGAGGATGGTGTACCATTTACCTCGAGGTGAGCCGAAGGTTCCCCTGCCCCCGTGATGCCGCGATCCTGCGGCAGAGTCTCCACTTCGACGACGAATTCACGATTAGCCGAGGCCTTGCACACCCGTATTGTCCCCCGAGCGCAATCCGCGCGCCCTTGCGAACGACTGAGCCCCGGTTATGGGCGCTGAACGGCGGGGACGGTGGAACCAGGCGACGGCGGTCGTGTGCTACAGCCGCGGCGGAATTAGCGGCTGCGGTGGTACCCGATCACCCCCCTCGGTTCACGGAAGCAGCCAGATGAGAGAGTAATGCGTGGTGGCCATTTATTCACCACGCGGACGAGCCAGGGGAGGGAGGTCGTGGTCGCCGGACTCGCGATTACGGCGCGGACTCCCGCCGAGTTCGGGGGGGTTTGTTGAGGGAGACGGAGAGCTGACAAGGTGGGACCTGCAGTCAGTCAGCCCGGGAACAGCGGAGCGCGCGCGGCGCAAATGAGAGACCGCCAGGTGGGTCCCATGTGACAGTGAGTGCAGTGCAGGGAATGGAGTTGGGCTGGTCGCGCGGTGGGAAGAATGGGCCGAGACAGCTGGAATTCGGCCCAAGCGCAGGGAAAACCTTTTCTTCTCTTTTTTTGATTTCTTTTTCAAGCTTTCAACTCCTATTTCGAATTCAAACACGATTCAACTTTGAATTTCAAACATCATTCTAATGTGAACCCAAATCCTAACTTCATGTTTATTATTATTTATATTATTATTATTTATCTTCCCCTCACCATTTAATTAAATGATTATCATAATTATCTTTCTCAACTCTTTTCAAATCCATGTTTGATCTTCAATATTTCCAAGTGTCTAAATTCATACTAATGTGAACATAACTTTTTATTGTTTACAATGTTATTTTTTTCTATTCTTCTCCTTGATATTTATTCATGGGAGGAATAAATTGTTTTCTTTAAAAAAAATCCCTTCTCATCATTTTTTTTATTCCCTAATTTCCAAAGTATTATAATACTTTATTTGTTTATTTTTTTTCTACCAATTTTGGGTCTTACAACATGGCACATCCTGGTAGTGTGGCCCTTGTCCTCACCGCAGAATAGACAATAAATCTTCCTGGGCTGATCCCCAAACCTTCCTCTGAAGCCCCTAGCGCCTCTGCCCCTTGGAGCTGGGGGCCGAGGATAGCTCTGTTGCTGCCCCGAAGCTTGGGAAGAATATTGCAGCCTCTGTTGTTGACTTCCCCTATCGTCATTCTGAGTGGAATAGATTGATATGACATGCCTAGGGTGGATCCTCCCTCCGAAGCCCCTGGCCATTTCGGAGAACCTATAAGCTTCCTCCCTTCTTTGTCGAAAATCATTGTCAGCACGGATGTATTCATCCATTTTCTGAAGCAGTTTCTCTAGGGTTTGAGGGGGTTTCCTGGCGAAGTACTGGGCTGAAGGTCCTGGCCGAAGCCCCTTAATCATGGCCTCAATGACAATTTCATTGGGCACTATTGGCGCTTGTGCCCTCAGACGCAAGAACCTTCGGACATACGCCTGGAGGTATTCCTCTTGGTCTTGCGTGCACTGGAACAAGGCTTGAGCGGTAATCGGCTTCGTCTGAAACCCTTGAAAACTGGTGATCAGCATGTCCTTCAGCTTCTGCCATGATGTGATTGTTCCTGGCCGAAGAGAGGAATACCAAGTTTGTGCAACATTTTTGACTGCCATGACAAAGGATTTTGCCATGACAGCAGTGTTGCCACCATACGAAGATATAGTTGCTTCGTAGCTCATCAGAAACTGCTTCGGATCTGAATGTCCGTCATACATGGGGAGCTGGGGTGGCTTGTAAGACGGGGGCCAGGGCGTAGCCTGCAGTTCTGCTGACAGAGGAGAAGCATCATCAAAAGCAAAATTTCTGTGATGGAAATCCTCATACCAGTCATCCTCGTTGAAGAAGCCCTCTTGGTGCAATTCCCTGTGGTATGGCCTTCAATTCTGCTCATCTTGAGCGAGATGACGCACTTCTTCGGTAGCTTCATCAATCTGCCTTTGCAGGTCAGCTAACCGAGCCATCTTCTCCTTCTTCTTCTAGACCTGCTGATGAAGCATCTCCATATTCCTGATTTCCTGGTCCAACTCATCCTCTTGTGGTGTTGGACTAGTAGCCTTCCTCTTCTAATTTTGGGCTTCCCGAATAGAAAGGGTCTCCTGGTTCGGATTTAGCGGCTGCAGAATGGCAGCCCCTGTTGCCGAAGCTTTCTTTGGTGGCATGACGAAGGTCGATGCTTGCTGAAGGTGGTCGAAAAAGGGTTCACCGGAGGTGGGCGCCAATGTTGGTGACTTGTTCTCAAGTGCTATGAATTAAGAACAAGGCAACACAGTAAACGTTATACGTTAAAGCCCTTCATCCTTCGAAGCATTATTTCCCTTAGGATATAATGATTTTCGGATGAAGGTAACGAAGGACTTACCTTCGTTAACATAACATATGAGGATGAAGAAAGAATCATATAAACCATAAAAAATAATATAAATAGTCATATATTATCACTATCTCATTTTTATTTCATCACTATGAAAAAATAGAAACAATATTAGATTACAAGTGTACCTTTGACTTGAAAGAAGGTGAAAGTACCAGCGTGACGCAAGGATCAATGTCAAGTCAACATGAACAGTACGGAGTTACTGTTCATCTATTTATAGGCACGGGACGCAACCCATGTGAAATTACACTCATGCCCTTTACATTTGCTAACAACTCTATAGTAGTCCATCGAGGTTTAAATAGCCTTTTCATCTTTAAGTCGGTTTCCTTTTTCTGTTATCATGCCGAAGCTCTCCTGCGCACAGCTTCGGCTTTGCGCTATCCTTCGTACTCCTTCTCGTGCTTCTCCACGCTGTGGTTTCAACTCAAGTCCGAAGGTACCTGTTCATGTACTGTACTTCCAGAAACATTGTTAAATCATGTTTTTGAGGACCTTCGGAAGCCGAAGGCCCCCAACAGGGTTAGCGTTAGAATTAAATTGAAGTTCGAAGAGAGGGAAAACAAATCAACCAAGAAATAAGGTGAGTGAACATGATGATTTGTTTTACCGAGGTTCGGTTCCAAAGAACCTAGTCCCCGTTGAGGAGGTTACAAAGACTGGGTCTATTTCAACCCTTTCCCTCTCTCAAACGGTCACTTAGACCGAGTGAGCCTTTTCCTTAATCTCCCGGGTCACTTAGACCCCACAAGGATCACCACACACTTAGGTGTCTCTTACTTCAATTACAAATCACTTGAGAAAAGAAATGAGAAAGGAAGAAGGCAATCCAAGCAACAAGAGCGCAAATGAACACAAAATCTCTCTCTCACAAGTCACTAAGTGTTTGAGATGGATTTGGGACATGGAGAGGATTTGATCTATTGAATTGCGTCTTGGAGTGAATGCTAGAGCTCTTGTATTGAATGTGATCTTCAGAAAACTTGGATGCCAAAGGTTGTGGTGGTTGGGGGTATTTATAGCCCCCAACCACCAAGTAGCCGTTGGCCAAGGTTGCTGGCGATGGGCGCACTGGACAGTCCAGTGCGCTACCGGACAGGTACTGTGCGCTATCCGGTGCACCACCACATCAGCCGACCATTAGGGTCTAGAGCTGGTCGACCGTTGGAGGCTTTGTCCTCATGCGGCACCGGACAGTCCGGTGCCCCTCTGACTTCGCTGCTCTGACTTCTGCGCGACACTGTTCACCACTGTAGCACTTTGCAGAGTTGACTGTTGGCGCAGGGAGTCGTTGCTCCGCTGGCTCACCGGACAGTCCGGTGAATTATAGCGGAGCGCGCCCTGGAATTCCCCAGAGTGGCTGGTTGAACTCTATACGGTCCTGGTGCACCGGACACTGTTCGGTGGCACACCGGACAGTCCGGTGCGCCATCCTTCAGCACACTCAAGTCCTTTTGCTCCTTTGGAATTGAGTCCCTAACTTTATTCTTTTATTGGTTTGTGTTGAACCTTATGCACCTATAATAGATGAATTCTAGACAAACTAGTTAGTCCACATGTTTGCGTTGGTCATCAACCACCAAGATTAATTATAGGAAATGGTTAACCTAATTTACCTTTCACTCGCGGTCATGAGCAGCTCAGGACTCTCGCATGATTAAATTATGGAATTAAATTTAATTTGTCATTTGCATTGCATGAGATTTATTAGTAATTTTGTTCAATTCTTATTATGGTTTGGTATTTACCTACATCTAGTAATTGCTAATAAAATTTGACCAACTTATTAAAAGCAATGCTCAGCTTTAACCCCTATTACTGATCAGCCTTACACTTCACATGAACTCTCACTTTTTGTGAGTTCATGCACATTATTCCCCACGACTTGTTGAGCTATGATCTTTTGTGAGCTCATGAAAGGGAAATGTGCCTTTGGACAATTTAAATAATGTTTTGGTGATTAAGTGCCCAACACGTTTAATTAAGTTCTCATGTGCCAAGTAAAGAGAAAAGTGCAAATCAAAGAGAAAGGTACGTTTCTAGACTTAGTACATTATTTTGAGTACTAATGTGTTTTGTCTAAAGTGCTAGAATCAGTGATAAAAGAATTGGAAAAAGAGGTGGCTATGTGCAGCCAACTTCAGCTCGGCTTGGCACATCGGACTGTCCGGTGGTGCACCGGACAGTGTTCGGTGCGCCAGGCTGGTCCGCGTGAAAAGGCCGCTCTCAGGACTCGACGGCGGCGTACGGCTATAATTCACCGGACTGTCCGGTGGTGCACCGGACTGTCCGGTGAGTCGTCCACGGCGAACTCGTCGCTCTCGGGAAAATGATCAGCGACGTACAGCTATAATTCACTGGACTGTCCGATGAGCCAACGGTCGCCTACACCAACGGTCGGCCGCGTAATCTTCGCGTGACATGTGGTCGCGCCAACGGTCGGTTGGGCACACTAGACTGTCCGGTGTGCACCAAACACTATCCGGTGCGCCAACTGACCCCGAGGACCAACGGTCGGATGCGCCAGAAAAGGAAGGAGATCGCACACCAGACAACTACAGTGACTGTCCGGTGGTGCACCGGATTGTCCGGTGCACCACCCGACAGAAGGCAAGTTTGGCCTTCCAAGTTGGCCTCCAACGGCTCCTAGCTGCCTTGGGGCTATAAAAGGGACCCCTAGGCGCATGGAGAAGTCACCTAAGCATTCACTAAGCATTCTAAGACTCCAAGACTCCAACTCCACGCATTTGATTCTCTGTGTTAGTGATTTGAGCTCCTTTTGAGTTGTGAACTCCGTGTGTTGTGTTTCGAGCTAAAGTTGTGACTTGTGTGCGTGGTTGTGCTGTGATTTTGAGTCTTATGTGTGTTGCTCTTCCCAACCTTACTCTGTGCCTCTTTGTGATCAATATTGTAAGGGCGAGAGGCTCCAACTTGTGGAGATTCCTCGCAAAAGGGAAGAATACTATAAGGAAGAAAGTCGTGGTATTCAAGTTGATCATTGGATCACTTGAAAGGGGTTGAGTGCAACCCTCGTCCATTGGGACGCCACAACGTGGAAGTAGGCAAGTGTTACTTGGCCGAATCACGGGATAAAAATTGCATGTCTCTTGTGTTCATTTTTGTTCGCGCTAACATGTTTTATAGCCACTTGATTTAACTAACACTTTAATAATCAAGTTTGTGGCTAGTTAGTCTTTGATTTTACAGGATCACCTATTGACCCCGCTCTAGGTGCTCTCAATTGGTATCAGAGCTGTACTCTTCACGTAAGGGACTAATCGCCCGAAGAGATGGATCCTAAGGGAAAGGGGATGGTGGTCAACGACAAAGAGAAGGAGTCCATCTTCAACGAGCCAAGAGATGACAAGCCCACTGACTCAGGCTCGAGTCATAAGAAGAAGGACGGGAAGAAGAAGAGGTGCATCAAGAAGATCATCTACTACGACAGCGATGCCTCCTCTTCTTCACCAAGAGATGATGACGACAACGACTCATCGCCGAAAAAGAAAACAGTTAATCAAAATTATTCTTTTGATTACTCTCGCATTCCCTACAACTCAAATGCTCATTTGCTTTCTATTCCTCTTGGAAAACCCCCACACTTTGATGGAGAGGATTACTCATTTTGGAGTCATAAAATCCGTAGTCATCTGTTTTCTCTCCATCCTAGTATCTGAGAAATTATGGAAAATGGGATGCATTTTGATAGTACGGATAATCCTGTATTCATTAATGAACAAATTAATAAGAATGCCCAAGCTACTACTGTCTTGTTAGCTTCGCTTTGCAGGGATGAATACAATAAAGTAAGTGGCTTGGACAACGCTAAGCAAATCTGGGACACCCTCAAGATCTCACACGAGGGAAATGATGCTACAATGATCACCAAAATGGAACTGGTGGAAGGCAAGCTAGGGAGATTCACCATGATCAGGGGAGAAGAGCCAACACAAACCTACAACAGGCTCAAGACCCTGGTCAACAAGATTAGAAGCTATGGAAGCACAAGATGGACGAACCACGACGTCGTCCGACTCATGCTCAGGTCCTTTACAGTTATTGACCCCCATCTTGTGAATCTTATCCTTGAAAACCACAGGTACACAAAGATGACGCCCGAGGAGATACTCGGAAAATTTGTAAGCGGGCACCTGATGGTTAAGGAGGCAAGGTATGTAGATGACACCTTAAACGACCCACTAGCCGTCTACGAGCCACAACCTGTTGCGCTCAAGGCAACAAGCAGCAAGGAGGCGCTACCAGGCAAGGTAGCACAAGTGGAGGCTGTCGGGCTCAACGAGAATGAAATGGCGCTTATTATCAAGCGCTTCAAGACCGCACTTAAAGGACACAAGGAGTACCCCAACAAGAACAAAACAAAGCGAAAGCGCTCCTGCTTCAAATGCGGTAAGACTGATCACTTTATTGCAAATTGTCCTGATAATGATAGTGACCAGGGACAAGAAAAGAGCGGGAAGGAGAAAAATAAGAACTATAGGAAGGCTAAGGGCGAGGCGCGCCTAGGAAAGGAATGGAACTCGGACTGCTCCTCTTTCGACTCCAACAACGAATGACTCGCTGCCTCGGCCTTCAACAAGTCTTCTCTCTTCCCCAACAAACGCCATACATGTCTTATGGCCAAGGAAAAGAAGGTACATGTTCGAGATACCCCTAAGTACACTACTTCTAGCGATGATGATTCTTCCGATGATGAAGTAGATTACTCTAGTTTATTTAAAGGTTTAGATAGAGCTAAAGTAGAGAAAATTAATGAATTAATTGATGCTCTAAATGAAAAAGATAGATTGCTAGAGAGGCAAGAAGATATTTTATATGAGGAACATGACAAATTTGTTAGTGTGCAAAAATCCCTTGCCTTAGAAACTAAGAGAAATGAAATGTTATCTTCTGAATTGTCTATTTGCCATGAATCGGTCTCTAGTTTAAAGAGTTTAAATGATGAACTAAATGCTAGGCTAGAGGAAGTCAACAAAACTAGTTCATGTGTAGAGCATGTTGTGATTTGTAATAGATGTAAGAATTTTGGTGTTGATGCTTGTGATGAACACCTTATTTCTATTACCAAATTAAATGATGAGGTGGCAAGTCTTAATGATCAACTTAAGACTTGCAAAATTAATTTTGATAAATTAAAATTTGCTAGGGATGCCTACATCGTTGGTAGACACCCCTCAATTAAGGATGGGCTTGGTTTTCGAAGGGAAACCAAGAACTTAACAAGTCAAAAGGCTCCCATTCTCAACAAGGAGAAAGGGAAGGCCCCTATGGCTAGTAGTCCTCAAAGGAACCATGCATTTATTTATGATAGGAAGGTTGCTAGTCATTACAATAGGAGTTATAATCATGCTGCTCATAATTCACATGCTATGTTTGCCTCTAGCTCTACTTTTGTGCATGGTAGAAGTAGGCCTAGGAGAAATCATATTGTGCCACATATGCCTAGGAAACTATACAATGAACCTTCTACCATTTACCATGCTTGCAATACTTCATTTGTTCTTTTATGTAAGAATGCAAAAGTAGTTGCTAGGAAATTGGGATCCAAATGCAAGGGAGACAAAACTTGCATATGGGTTCCAAAAGTTATTGTGACTAACCTTGTAGGACCCAGCAAGAGTTGGGTACCTAAAACCCAAGCTTAAATTCCTTGCAGGGTTATGCATCCAGGGGCTCAAGCTGGATTATCGACAGCGGATGCACAAACCACATGACGGGGGAGATGAAGATGTTCACCTCCTACATCAAGAACAAGGATTCCCAAGATACAATTATCTTTGGAGATGGGAATCAAGGCAAGGTCAAGGGTTTGGGAAAGATAGCCATCACCAACGAGCACTCCATTTCAAATGTATTTCTAGTAGAGTCGCTTGGTTACAACCTTCTATCTGTAAGTCAATTGTGTCACATGGGTTACAATTGTCTCTTTACAAATGTTGATGTATCTGTCTTTAGAAGGAGTGATGGTTCATTAGCTTTTAAGGGTGTATTAGACGACAAACTCTACTTAGTCGATTTTTCAAAAGAGGAGGCCGATCTAGATGTATGCTTAATAGCTAAGACTAGTATGGGCTGACTCTAGCATCGTCGTCTAGCACATGTTGGGATGAAGAACCTTCATAAGCTTCTAAAGGGAGATCATGTGTTAGGACTAACTGATGTCTGTTTTGAGAAAGACAGACCTTGTGCAGCATATCAGGCAGGAAAACAGGTGGGAAGCACTCATCACAACAAGAATGTGATGACAACATCAAGACCACTGGAGCTTCTTCATATGGATCTTTTTGGACCCGTTACCTACCTTAGCATCGGGGGAAGTAAGTATGGTCTTGTTATTGTTGATGATTTTTTCCGCTTCACTTGGGTGTTCTTTTTGCAGGATAAATTAGAAACCCAAGGGACCCTAAAGCGCTTTCTAAGGAGGGCTCAAAATGAATTTGAGCTCAAGGTGAAAAAGATAAGAAGCGACAACGGGTCCGAGTTCAAGAATCTGCAAGTGGAGGAGTATCTTGAGGAGGAAGGCATCAAGCATGAGTTCTCCGCTCCCTACACACCACAGCAAAACGGTGTAGTAGAGAGGAAGAACTGGACGCTTATCGACATGGCGAGAACGATGCTTGGAGAGTTCAAGACGCCCGAGCGGTTTTGGTCGGAAGATGTGAACACAGCTTGCCATGCCATAAATCGGCTCTATCTGCATCGCCTTCTCAAGAAGACCTCCTACAAACTCCTTACCGGTAACAAACCCAACGTTTCTTACTTTCGTGTATTTGGGAGCAAATGTTACATTCTAGTGAAGAAAGGTAGACATTCTAAATTTACTCCCAAGGCAGTAGAAGGGTTTTTACTAGGGTATGACTCAAATACAAAGGCGTATAGAGTCTTCAACAAATCATTGGGTTTGGTTGAAGTCTCTAGCGACGTTGTATTTTATGAGACTAATGGCTCTCCAAGAGAGCAAGTTGATCTTGATGACATAGATGAAGATGATGTTCTGACGGCCACAATGCGCACGATGGCGATAGGTGATGTGCGACCACAGGAACAACAAGAGCAAGATCAGCCATCTTCCTCCACAATGGTGCATCCTCCAACTCAAGACGGTGAGCAGGTACCTCAAGAAGAGGAACAGGATCAAGGGGGAGCACAAGAAGATCAAGTGATGGAGGAAGAAGCACCACGGGCCCCTCTAACCCAAGTCCAAGCAACGATCCAACGACATCACCCTGTTGACCAGATTCTGGGTGACATAAGCAAGGGAGTAACTACTTGCTCAAGATTAGCTAACTTTTGTGAGCATTACTCGTTTGTCTCTTCTGTTGAGCCCTTCAGGGTAGAAGAAGCCTTGCAGGATCCAGATTGGGTGTTGGCCATGCAGGAAGAGCTCAACAACTTCAAGAAAAATGAAGTTTGGAGCCTGGTGCCACGTCCAAAGCAAAACGTTGTGGGGACCAAGTGGGTGTTCCACAACAAGCAAGACGAGCACGGGGTGGTGACAAGAAACAAGGCTCGACTTGTGGCAAAAGGTTATGCCCAACTCATAGGTTTGGATTTCGAGGAGACTTTTGCTCCTGTGGCTAGGCTAGAGTCTATTCGAATATTGTTAGCCTATGCCACTCACCACTCTTTCAGGCTATTTCAAATGGACGTAAAGAGCACTTTCCTCAACAGGACAATCAAAGAGGAGGTATACGTGGAGCAACCCCCTGGCTTTGAGGATAACAGGTACCCCGACCATGTGTTCAATCTCTCTAAGGCGCTCTATGGACTTAAGCAAGCCCCAAGAGCATGGTATGAATGCCTTAGAGATTTCTTAATTGCTAATGCCTTCAAGGTTGGGAAAGCCGATCCCACTCTTTTCACTAAGACTTGTGATGGTGATCTTTTTGTGTGCCAAATTTATGTCGATGACATAATATTTGGTTCTACTAATCAAAAGTCTTGTGAGGAGTTTAGCAGGGTGATGACGCAGAAATTCAAAATGTCGATGATGGGTGAGTTAACATACTTCCTTGGGTTCCAAGTAAAGCAACTCAAGGACGGTACCTTCATCTCCCAAACAAAGTACACACAAGATCTTCTCAAGAGGTTTGGGATGAAGGACGTCAAGCCCATGAAGACACCTATGGGAACCGACGGGCATGTCGACCTCAACAAAGGAGGTAAGTCTGTTGATCAAAAGGCATACCGGTCTATGATAGGGTCATTACTTTATTTATGTGCTAGTAGACTGGACATTATGCTAAGTGTATGCATGTGTGCTAGATATCAATCCGACCCTAGGGAATGTCACATTGTGGTCGTTAAGCGAATTCTTAGATATTTAGTTGCTACGCCTTGCTTCGGGATCTAGTATCCAAAGGGGTCTACCTTTGACTTAATTGGATACGCAGACTCCGATTATGCCGTATGCAAGGTTGATAGGAAGAGCACATCGGGGACGTGCCAATTTCAAGGAAGGTCCCTGGTGTCATGGAGTTCAAAGAAACAGACATCCGTTGCCCTATCCACCGCTAAGGCCGAGTATGTTGCCACAGGTCAGTGTTGTGTGCAACTACTTTGGATGAGGCAAACCCTCTAGGACTTCGGCTACAATCTGAGCAAAGTCCCACTCCTATGTGACAATGAGAGTGCAATCCGCATGGCAGAAAATCCTGTTGAACACAACCGCACTAAGCACATAGACATCCGGCATCACTTCCTGAGGGATCACCAGTAAAAGGGATATCGAGATTTTTCATATTAGCACCGAGAACCAGCTAGCCGATATCTTCACCAAGCCGTTGGATGAGAAAACATTTTGCAGGTTGCGTAGTGAGCTAAATGTCTTAGATTCACGTAACTTGGATTGATCTATAGCATACATGTGTTCTATGCCTTTGATCATGTTACTTTGAAGCATTTACATTACTTGTTGTATATCTATGGTGCTCAAGTTGTACAAGACCTCCCCGGACCTCACAAGTCCATATGCTTGACCCTTTGAGACTAACCTTTGTGTTTGAGTATTCTTGATGTAGTCTCAAAGGTGCATTGAAAGGGAAAATGGACTTGGACGTTGCAAAGACTTCCACTGCACTCCAGTACTTGTGTACTTAATTCCAAGTTCATTCCTATGCTCTATTTGCCTTTTTGCTCTTAATTAACGTTTTTGGTGAGGCAATAGGGTTAAAGGGCCAAGAATGATCCCGTTTTGGTGCTTAATGCCAAAGGGGGAGAAAATAAGGCCAAAAGCAAATGGATCAGCTACCACTTATGAATTTTGAAAACAATAGAAAATAAGGCCAAAAGCAAATGGATCAGCTACCACTTGTGAATTTTGAGAACAATAGAGTTAGAACTTTTGATTTGTCCAAAATACTCTTATTGCAAAATGTAGTCTCTTGTGGGGAGAATTTTTGATTATGGGAAAGGGGGAGTTTTTGGTACTTGATCAATTTTTCCATTGAAATATCTCTCTTTGTGCCTAAACAAGTGTGTTTGACTTAGAGATAGGAAAATGAATTTGATTTGCACAAACAAACCAAGTGGTGGCAAAGAGCGATCTAAATATGTCAAATTATAGTCAAAAATAATTTGGTCTTCAATTGCATTGATTTTGCACTTCTCTTGTTGCTTTTTGTTGTGTTGGCATAAATCACCAAAAAGGGGGAGATTGAAAGGGAAATGTGCCTTTGGGCAATTCCAATAATGTTTTGGTGATTAAGTGCCCAACACGTTTAATTAAGTTCTCATGTGCCAAGTAAAGAGAAAAGTGCAAATCAAAGAGAAAGGTATGTTTTGAGACTTAGTACATTAGTTTGAGTACTAATGTTTTTTGTCTAAAGTGCTAGATTCAGTGAGAAAAGAATTGGAAAAAGAGGTGGCTGTGTGCAGCCAACTTCAGCTCAGCTTGGCACACCGGATTGTCCGGTGGTGCACCGGACAGTGTCCGGTGCGCCAGGCTAGTCCGCGTGAAAAGGCCGCTCTTAGGACTCGATTGCGGCGTACGACTATAATTCATCGGACTGTCCGGTGGTGCACCGGACTGTCCGGTGAGTCGTCCGCGACGAACTCGTCGCTTTCGAGAAAAGGATCAGCGACGTACGGCTATAATTCACCAGACTGTTCGGTGGTGCACCGGACTGTCCGGTGAGCCAACGGTCGCCTGCGCCAAACGGTCGGCCACGCAATCTTCACGTGACACGTGGTCGCGCCAACGGTCGGCTGGGCACACTGGACTGTCCGGTGTGCACCGGACACTGTCCGGTGCGCCAACTGACCCCGAGGACCAACAGTCGGATGTGCCAGAAAAGGAAGGAGATCGTGCACCGGACAGCTACAGTGACTGTCTGGTGGTGCACCGGACTGTCCGGTGCACCACCCGATAGAAGGCAAGTTTGGCCTTCCAAGTTGGCCTCCAACGGCTCCTAGCTGCCTTAGGGCTATAAAAGGGACCCCTAGGCGCATGGAGAAGTCACCTAAGCATTCACTAATCATCCTAAGACTCCAAGACTCCAACTCCACGCATTTGATTCTCTGTGTTAGTGATTTGAGCTCCATTTGAGTTGTGAACTCCGTGTGTTGTGTTTCGAGCTCAAGTTGTGACTTGTGTGCGTGGTTGTGCTGTGATTTTGAGTCTTGTGTGTGTTGCTCTTCCCAACCTTACTCTGTGCCTCTTTGTGATCAATATTGTAAGGGCGAGAGGCTCCAACTTGTGGAGATTCCTCGCAAACGGGAAGAAGACTATAAGGAATAAAGACGTGGTATTCAAGTTGATCATTGGATCACTTGAAAGGGGTTGAGTGCAACCCTCGTCCATTGGGATGCCACAACGTGGAAGTAGGCAAGTGTTACTTGGCCGAACCACAAGATAAAAATCATGTGTCTCTTGTGTTCATTTTGTTCGCGCTAACGTGTTTTATAGCCACTTGATTTAACTAACACTTTAATAATCAAGTTTATGGCTAGTTAGTCTTTGATTTTACAGGATCACCTATTCACCCCCCTCTAGGTGCTCTCAGCTCACACTTGCGATATATAATCCCTCACAGGAGAAGAACAGGTGGCCCAGGAGGAGCCGCACAACGAGGAGTTCGACTTGATCTAGGTGGCGTCTCCCAGTCGACTTTATGGCATCAAGGATGAACTTTAGTTTGCTTTATATTTATCTTTTATTTTCATAAGACTTCTGCTATGTAATAATTACTTTTATGATATTGTGACATTTATCTCTATACACTCTGTTATTATGTGTGTTGTTCTTCTTTGGCGCACATATGAGATGCACCCGGCTTTATCTCTTAAATCCGAGTGTGACAGATAAGTTGCACACACCCTACTCTATATTTCTAGCACTTTGTTTTGGCTACTAAATTTTGCAAAGAAGTTGCTTTTGGTGTGTTGGCATGAATCAACAAAAAGGGGGAGATTGAAAGGGAAATGTGCCCTTGGGCCATTTCCAGTTGTTTTAGTGAATAAATGCTCAACACATTACTAAGAACTAATTAACACTCCTCTTATGAGCATGAGCACAAGTGTTTAGAAAGCAAATTGAAGCAATCAAGTCCAAAAGATTAAGGAAAATAAGAAAAGCACCTTTTGCCTTGAAATTGGGCATATTGCAAACCTCTATGAAACAAAAGATAAATGTATGTTTCTAGCACTTAGTCACTCATTTTAGGTGCTAACAATATCCGTCTAAGTGTTAGGGAACATCTCAAGTCGAGCCAAAATGTAGTGAAGAAGTTTGGCTAAGTATGGCCAAACTTGGGCCAGTCTCGGCCTCACCGGACAGTCACCCGAGACGCGCTCGAGCGAGTCAGAGATGCGCTCGAGCGAATCGTGACTGTGCTCGAGCGAGTCAGAGATGCGCTTGGGCAAATCGTGACTGCGCTTGAGCGAGTCAGAGATGCGCTCGGGCAAATCGGAACCGCATTTCCCACATTTCGAGCAAATCGGAGACCCCCGACTTTTTAGAAATCAACCTGTCGTCCCTGGTTTTCGCGTGCAGGCCCCTAAGAATTTGCAGAAAGAACCCTAGGTTTATATTTAATCACGGAATTAGGTCTAATTCAGGGTTTTAAATTCCAAAACTTGTTTATTTCAAATCTTTTGCATATGAACTCCAAATTGAGTGATTGAAATTGCAAAATGTTTATAAGATTATTATCTACCTGTTTAAATTATGACCTTTCAGTGTCTGCACATGCTAATTTTATGCCTAGACTATAGGTTAGTGTAAGTGATTATTTATTTAATAAAAGTGTAACCCTAATAGTAATTAGATGATTAACTTTATGAGTTTAATATCATATGAACCTATCCCTAGTATGATTTTCGTAATCCATTAAGATAAATGAATTTAAGTCATGTGATCCCCAAGATAGACAGTACTTAGAGAGTCACGAACCCCTAGGTGTATTAGTCCACCCTAGATTCTAGAGTTCGCTTTTGACTTTGTTACTATCTTTTGAATTCGTGTTCACTTGTTTTGTACATGTTTGGTGTATTGTTCATTTGTTTTATCCAAATGTATTAAATGCATGATCGCTTTGTTTAGACAACGAGCAGCCCGTGATTCCTGGGTGTGTTGCCGAAGATCTTCCTGAGCAACAACGTGGTGAAGGCAAAATGCCCTCTGACCTATTATGTCCTACTTACTTTATAATTCATTGTCCCGCATTACTTTATTGAAACCTAAGGATTGACTAGTCTGTATTTACCTTATCCTTGTTTACCTTTTAGGTTATTATGGTTAGTTTCATGCTATTGCTCCACTTTAATCAACGAACATGATGTGAATATTTATGATACGATGTTATTCTGTTTATGATGATGATGTTCTTATGGCACTTTAGGGGAGTTAGGTTGTTTTCCTAAGTATCTCTCTGTAAGGACCTATTCGTTGAGTGACCACGCGAGATAACTGTGCAACCATAAGGGTGGAATGGGACACCCTTAGCTGAATAATTAGATGAACCTGGAGGTATAGTTGGCTTTTTCCATAGGACCGTCAATGGGGGCTGGAGCATAGTGCTCGCTCTGCTAAGGGTGGGTGCCGAGGTTCATTCGATTTGGTTTTGTTAGTCACCCACCTTAGGGAGGTGTACTGTGTTTGTACGACTGGCAAAACTTAATGAGCAGCTATGCACTAGGGAAGTCTTTGTAAAGGCTATGTAGTGTATCCATGGCCATTCACCTCAGTAGTGAAGATCGGGTCTGTACAACCCAGGCTGGAAAGGGATCACGACTCGTGGGTAAACTGTGCAACCTCTGCAGAGTGTTAGAAACTAGTATGCCAATCGTGCTCACGGTTAAGGGCAACCTTGGGATCCTCTTTGATTAGAAGAACTTTGGATACTTTTATGATGATGGTTACTGATGATGAATATAACTGTGGTTTCTGGTATTTCCTCTTAGAGGGAGTATTTTTGGGTAATAACTAGGTTTATTACTAAAACTTGGCTCTACTATTAGTAATAAATACTTGACCAACTAAAAGCAATTGCTTTAACCTTAACTCCACATACAGCTAGTCCACTTTAGCTAAACGGGACATTTGCTGAGTACGTTGATGTGTACTCACCCTTGCTTTAAAAACCTCCCCACCTTAGATTGTCCCCACTGCAATCAATGCTCAGGAGGAGATGCAGGCAACATGGAGGACTTTGAGGTGTTCCAGGACTACGATGAGTTCTAGTTGTGTTAGTGGCAAATCCCCTATCAGCTGCCTATGAAGGCCTTATCCCTACTTTTCATATTTCCACACTTTGATAATATTAATGACTATGTTAAGTAATGACTCTGTGGATGTCTTAGAAATCTTGATGTAATAAAGTACCTTTCCGCTATTTATTTTGAGCAAAGTGTGATGATATCAAATTTTGTAATCGCTGTGTACGTGAGTTTTTGATCCTGACACGTACATGGTTCGCATTCGGTTTGCCTTCCAAAACTGGGTGTGACAGATATGTTCCCAAGAAAGGCAAGAATGCTTTTGTGAAGCAAAAGACCATGTTTGTGAAATAATGTGACAAAGTGTGCCACAAGAAGGGACATATCAAGAAGAATTGTCCTAAGTTCAAGAATATATCCTCTACTTGTTTTGAGCATTGTAATGTTCTTTCACATAATGCAAAAGGTGTTCATGCTAAATTTGTTGACACTTCAATTGTTGGTAGCAAGAATAAATCCATTTGGGTGCCAAAAACCTTGGTCACTAACATCCAAGGAACCAAACAAGTTTGGATACCTAAAAGAGATTGATTTCCTTTTTGTAGGTAAACTACAAGGCGGGAGGGAATCATTGGGTGTTGGATAGTGGTTGCACTCAACACATGACTGGGGATATGAGTGAACTATGAGGATGTTCACCCAAATGAGTGAGGAAGGTTGTTCAAATTATGATAACATCACATTTGGAGATAATCACAAAGGAAAGGTGAAAGGTTTGAGTAAAATTGCTATATCAAATGACCATTCCATATTAAATGTACTTTTAGTTGAATTTATAAACTTCAACTTGCTATCCGTAGCTCAACTATGTGATTTAGCCTTTAGTTGTAATTTCAGTGTTGATGATGTTCTCATCTCTAGTATTGATGATAGCAATCGAATGTTTTAATCTTTTAGATAAGAAAATCTTTATCTTGTTGATTTTTCATCCAATGAGGCAAAGCTTACAACTTGTCTATTCTCTAAGGCTTCACTAGGGTGGTTATGGCATAGGAGACTTGGTCATGTTGATATGAGACAATTAAATCAATTAACCAAGCATGACTTAGTTCAAGGTTTGAAGGATGTGAAGTTTGAAAAGGATAAATTAGGTAGCTCATGTCAAACCGGGAAGCAAGTGCAAACACTCATCCATACAAGAGTCAAATGTCAACTCATAGGCCATTGGAATTACTTCACATGGATCTTTTTGGACCAACATCTTTTGTGAGTATTGGTGGTAATTCTTATTGCCTTGTAATTGTGGATGATTATTCTAGATTCACTTGGGTTTATTTTCTTTGGGATAAATCTAATGTGTTGAAACATTCAAGTCGTTTGCTATATTGGCTCAAAATCAATTTGAATTTGACATCAAGAAAGTTAGAAGTGACAATGGGTCGAAGTTAAAAAATGCTAGAATTGATTAATATTGTGATGACAAGGGTATAAAACATGAATTTTCTTCCAAGTATACACCAGAACAAAATGGAATTGTTGAAAGGAAGAATAGAACTCTTATTGATATGGCTAGGTCTATGCTAGCAGAATATAAAGTGTCAGAATCTTATTGGGCCGAAGTTATAAACATCGCTTATCATGATCAAATAGGCTATATTGTCAAAAGCTCTAAAAACTCCTTATGAATTGCTTATTGGTAGAAAGTCGATTATTTCATATTTTAGAGTGTTCAGTTGCAAATGCTATATTTTGAGAAAAGGAAGCCGGTTGTCTAAATTTGAGAAGAAATATGATGAAGGTTTTCTTCTTGGGTATTCATAAAAAGCAAGGGTTATAGAGTTTTCAACAAAACTCATGGTATTATAGAAGAAGCATATGATGTTGAGTTTGATGAAACAAATGGATCTCAAGATGAAAATGATAACCTTGATGATGTTAGTGGAATTCAATTGAGAAATGCTATGAAAACTATGGCTATTGGTGAAATAAAGCCAAAGGAAGATGATGATGATAGTGTGGTTGTCATTCCATCCTCTTCAACTCTAAATGAGGAAACACACCAAAGCCAACAAAATGATGAAGTTGAGGATGATCTTGTTGAAGATATTTCAAGTCATTTGGTCCCTCCTCAAGTTTCAACTAGTAATTCTCAAATTGTATCAAGAATTCATCATTCTATTGTAAAGGATCACCCGATTAATCAAATTGTGGGTGACATTAGTAAGGGTGTTCAAACTCGCTCTCGTATTGCTTCATTTTGTGAATATCTCTCTTTTGTATCTTGCATTGAACATAACCATGTAGATGAAGCTATACTTAATGTTGATTGGGTGAAGCAATGCATGAGGAATTAAATAACTTCACCCGTAATGAAGTTTGGAAGCTTGTTGAGAGACCTAAGAACCACAATGTTATTGGTACCAAATGGGTGTTTCGCAACAAGCACAATGAAGATGGTCTTGTTGTAAGGAACAAGGCAAGATTAGTGGCACAAGGATATACTCAAGTATAAGTATTAGATTTCGGTGAGACGTTTGCTCCCGTGGCGAGATTAGAAGCAATCTGAATTCTCCTTGCTTATGCTTGTGCCCATAACATCAAACTCTACCAAATGGATGTAAAGAGTGTGTTCTTAAATGATAAGATTAGTTAACTAGTATATGTGAAACATCCTCCTGATTTTGAGGACCCTAAAATACCTAACCACGTGTACAAGCTTTCTGAAACTCTCTTTGGGCTTAAGCAAGCTCCACGTGTTTGGTATGAAAGGCTTAGGGATTTCTTGCTTTCCAAAGACTTCAAAATTGGGAAGGTTGACACTACTCTATTCACTAAAAGGATTGGTAAAGATTTGTTTGTTAGTCAAATTTATGTTGATAATATTATTTTTGGATCAACTAATGAGTTGTTTTGTGAGGAGTTTGGCAAAATGATGTCAAAGAAATTTAAAATGTTTATGATAGGAGAATTAACTTTCTTTCTCGGTCTTCAAGTTAAACAATTGAAAGATGGAATCTTTGTGAGTCAATCTAATTATTTGAAGGACATGCTCAAGAAATTTGGCTTAGAAAATGCAAAGCCAATCAATACTCCTATGTCTACAAATGGTCACCTTAACTTGGACGAGAGAGGTACAATTGTTGATCAAAAACTCTTTCGTTCAATAATTGATAGTTTGCTTTACATTACCGCATGTAGTCTTGATCTTTTGTTTAGTGTGTGCATGTGTGCTTGGTTTCAAACATAACCTAGATAGATTCATTTGAAAGCCACAAAAAGAATTATAAGATATTTAAAGCATACCCCCAATATTGGTTAATGGTATCCCAAAGGTGATCAATTTGAATTGATTGGATATTCGGATTTAGACTATGCGGGGTGCAAGGTTGATATGAAGAGCACCTCTAGATGTTATCAAATTCTTGGGAGGTCTCTTGTTTCATGGTCCTCTAAGAAGCAAAACTCGGTCGCTCTCTCTACCACCGAGGAGGAATACACTTCGGCCGGTAATTGTTGTGCTCAATTATTATGGATGAAGCAAACTCTATTGGATTATGGGATTTCCTTCAAGAATGTTTCTCTCATGTGTGATAATGAGAGTGCGATGAAATTAAATACAAATCCAGTCCATCACTCAAGAAAACAAAGCATATTGATATAAGACATCACTTCTTAGGAGATCATATTGGAAAGAGGGATATCTCTATTTATTCTATTGGGAAGGATGATCAATTAGTGGATATATTTACAAAACCATTGGATGAAACAAAATTTTACAAATTGCAAAGTGAAATGAATGTGATAGATCTCTCAAACGTGGCTTGAAGTTAAGTACACATGTAAAGCATAACATTTGAGGTCTAAAATGTGTTTTCTAAGTTATTTATTGGCTATTTTTGATAAATTTTTTATTCTTGCATAATTCTAGTAGATTTGTGTGAAAACTTTGATCATCCAATTATATTATGTTGCAGTTTCAGAAAACTTTGAAAACTAACCCTTGGATTGGTCAAAATGTCTATATTTGAGCAAAGAACCCATTTTGAAATTCAAAATCAGAAAACAGGCAAAGATTGTAAAACTGAGTGTTAGGCCACGAATCGTCCGTCGTATCAGTTTCTGGATAGTCTAGGAAACAACATAGACAGTCCAGTGTTTCTAGGTTGCGGACTGTCTGCCGTTCCCCCGTGGACCGTCCATGACAGGAAGTTAACTCGAGCAAAGGCAGACCCTTCGATCACTTTCAACCATTGTTTTTTCTGCCACACACTCTACGTTAAAGGGTGTCTTGTCGATTATGAAGCTTCGATGGTTTGGATTCGCACGCGGACTGTCCGAGGAATTCTTTGGAGTTCATCGACCATGTCTTCCTCTCGGTATTCCAAATTCTCAAGAAGTTTATTCAAGTATTGCATGTTCTAGGGTTTCTACAAGTTGGTCTCTAATCTGATTTTATGTAGATTTTGTAACTAATTAGTTAGTGCAATTGGTTATGATATTCCTTATGAACAAAGTGCAAAAATTTGGATTGATTCGAATGGGTATTCTGTCCAATTTTGTGATTGAAAGATTCGGGGTGAATTGGGGTTCTGAAATTGCCTCTGGACAGTCGCAGACCGTCTGCCAGGGTGGCGCGGACCGTCCGACTGTGGTTGCGGAACCGTTTGGCCTCCTAGTGCGGACTGTCCGCCTTCTGGCTAAACAACTCTATTCAAATTGCAAAGTTTCATGTGATTGACTATTTATTACTAGGATTATTTTAAATGTTATTAAAGTGGTATTGGTGGTCTGAAGAAGAAGCTTGTAGGGCGTTTTCTGTCTAAGCATCGTCGTGCCGTTGATACTGACTACAATCCTGCCACTTACTTCAAGGCCTAATCATCAGCTAGGGGCAGTGTGTCTTTGGATACAGAGGATGCGCCACACACTCATCTTGACTACCCTATTGACATCACATGATGGACATATCCAAAGAGGAGGTTCTCTATGGTTGAGTATTCCTCCAGGAGGATAGTAGACCAATTCACTCTTCCATGCAATACAAATATTCAGTATTTTCATACTCAGTTGCAGTTTTCTGGGGCACTCTTATGGACACCAAATTTCATAAGCATCAGGTGATTGACTAGGAATATATGCAGGGTCAGTCTATCATGGAAGGCTTAATTGCTCAGTTTCAGGCATGTGGCTTATATGCGTTCATGGGGTAGAGGAGTAACTACAGTGAAACGATAGTCAAGCAATTTTTCGCTACTGCAGATATAAAAATTAAAGATCAGTTGATTGTCTAGATGACAAGATTTAAAAGATATGTGGCCACTTTTGTTGAGTTTGCTACTGCAAACAGTCTGGATTATGATGTGATCTCTGATGGGGTTGATTTATATATTGAGGAGCAGTTTAAAGATTATGTTCAATATTATGAGCCTGCAAGGCTGGTGAAGCGTACCGATCCTTTGGGACTCAAATGTGATACAATTACTAGTCCCGAGAGGCTAGTATCCACATTCCTTACTTTAAATAGTATAGAGATTCGAATAAAAGTTATTACAATACCAAAATACAAGCTCTAGCGAGCCTAAAATACAAAGCACAATGGAAGGTCCTCTAGCCCAAGCCACAGGCAGACTGGGTGTAGACACAGCCCCCTTCTAGTCGAACATAGCGGAAAAGAAGTCTTCAGCTGCTGAAAAACATAAATAAATCTGGGTGAATACACTAGGTATTCCGCAAGCCCACCCCGCCTGTAAAGAGAGAGGGACCTATATAGTACATGCTTGATATGGTGGGGCTGAAGTCACTCTTCTTTTTAGAGAAAGGCAATACTTTGATGGTTTACCCCAGAGAGAGAAGTAGCACATTTTCACACTCAACCACCACTGAGCTTCCCGCTCCCGTGACACTGTTTTTCATTTCCGAAAACACCCACACACACTTCTCTGTTTAGTGAGATCAAAACACTAATTGTCATACCACACCAGACTCGTCCATACTAGTGGACACGGACTATTCAAATAGGTTTCAAGCTCTGCGCAGAGGGGTACACTTTACCCACTAGTCTGGCTCTACGGTCTCATGGCCAATGAGACCCGAATCTGGCTCTCTTTCCTTCCATGCACGTCCTTACCTTAATGGTTATACCGGAAGGAGTCAGGCCACCGCCATGCCCAAACCGGACAAAACATTCCCCCTCCTTATCCTCCCGGTGCTCCCCAGCCATCATAACCCTGGGGTTTGGACTGTACAATTCCATATCGAGTGACTACCCATACAGTCTCGAGTGGTTGTACTTTAAAGTGAGTACAGGTAGTGAAGGATGACAAACCGGTCCTTATATGAGGGGACAATCCTTCTGCTCACACCTAACCCGGCTGAGCCAACACCTGAGGCCCTCCTCTAAACCAGGGAGTCCCTGATTATCCCACTCAAAAGTGATAAGGGCGAATACCCTTCATCATACACTTTTTGAAAACATTATTCCTTTTTAGAAACACCACCCATATTTCGTACTCAAACGATGTTCTTTAATGCGGGCCATCTCTCTACTCACAATGCAAAGGACCCAACCCTTGTTCCCGGCTTAGGTAGTGGTCGAAAGAATAGGTAATTCATGCATCAAGGGAAGAATGGACTTACCTTCATTGAGGTTTTCCTGGCACTAAAGGTCTATCAACCATGGTGGCTTAGTGCAGTGAACATTACATCAACAATGGTGGCTTAGTGCAGTGTTCCAAGTTTTAAATATTATTATTTTGTGCCATATAAAACATTTGAACTATTTTTGGTGCATAAAATATTAATATATATACATATATATGAAAATAGGAAAAGGAAAAGGAGAAAAGGAAAAAGATAAAGGATTCTCGGTTAGCTGGGCCAGGGGGATTTAAACCCAGCTGGGGCGTGTGCGTGCGGCCGCGCGGGCAGGCAGCCCAACACGGCCCGCCAGCGGGAGCGACACGGGGATGGCGCCGTGGGCACGGGCCCATGTGCCAGCGAGGGGGGGACGACGTTAGGGGGGTGACGGGGGGTTCGGCCAGGAGGGAAAACCAGTCGCTGGAGCTCAACGACGGTTCTCCGCTGGCGACCCGGTTCTGGCTGGTTGGGGATGTGGTGAAGCCTAGGCAGAGGTAGGGGTCATGGTGGAGGGGCCAATTTGGCCGATTGGCGCTCGGGGTGGCCGGTCCACGGCGAGGTGGCGGGTTCACGCGGCGGCGAGGTCGCGGGTGAGGGCTTCTGGGCGCGATAGGCGAAGGAGAGGGGCGCGTGGTGTTTGTGGCGAAGTGGCGAAGCTCATGAACTATAACAATTAGACTTGAAACCACCAGAGAGGGGAGGGAGGAGCTCACCGGAGATGAAGACGACGGCGTCGCTAGCTCGATAGAGCTCGGGGAAGGGGGAGAGAGGTGGCCGAGGCTGGGGTGAAGAAAGATGGAGCTTGGGCAGTCCTTTTTATAGGCGCCCGAGGAGGAAGCGACCAATGGCCAGCTGGCGCCGGCGAGGGACACCGCGGCGGCGACGACGGCGCACAGCGCTGGAGACGAGACCGCTCTGGCAGGCTGCCATGAAGGGGTGCGAGCACAATGAACTAAGAGGGCGGAGCGGTGCCCAACTTCACTAGCGCAGGAGTAATGGCGAGGAGACGTGGCGAGGGTGGTGGCCGGTGGCGATCATGCCGATAGACGATGACAGGAGAGAGAGAGAGGGAGTTGACGAGCGGGGCCCACTTGCTAGAGAGAGGGCGGAAGCAAGGGGGAAAGGGCGGGCATGGCTGACGGGTGGGGCCGAACTGACAGTGAGGGAGAGGGGGCGCGACGCGAGCATGGGTGGGCGCGTGGAAGATGGGCTGCACTAGGCCTTAGGCGGGGGAAGAAGCGCGGGCGCGCGCGAGGCGGGGGAGAGAGGTTGGGCCGGATTTGGCCCAGCCGGGGGGGGGGGGGAGAAAGAGATTTCCTTTTTCTTTTTCCATTTCTATTTCTATTTCTCTTTTTCTTTTTTCTTTTAAG
Source organism: Zea luxurians (assembly GCA_029449295.1). NCBI lineage: Eukaryota > Viridiplantae > Streptophyta > Magnoliopsida > Poales > Poaceae > Zea > Zea luxurians. Next base: position 168,437,423 of record JAOPSE010000002.1, read on the forward strand.
CAAAAATTCTCCTATTTTCCTAAGTGCCAAAAATAAAATACTCTATGTGAAATGCTACAAGGAGTCATGGTGTATGCATATGATGGATAAAATGCTTCATGGGACTTAGAAGATAATCAGGGGGGTTAGGAGTTTTAGGGTTCTAACCTTGGAATTAAAAATTGGGATGTTACAAACCTACCCCACTTAAAAGAATCTTGCCCTCAAGATTCAGGCTGGGTTCAAGAAAAGGTAAGGGTATTCCTTCCTCAATGAGTCCTCACTCTCCTAGGTAGCCTCCTCTTCTCTTTCTCTGCTCCACTGGACTTTACAAAGCCTTACCTCTGAGTTTCGGGTCTTTCGGATGGCTGAATCAAGAATCTTCACTGGCATTTCTCGGTACTGCATACCTTTCTGAATATGAACTGTTTCTTCTGCGAGGTGACTTTCTGGTACTTTCAAGCATTTGCGGAGCTGAGATACATGAAACACATTGTGGATATCTGACATAGACTTTGGTAAATGAAGGCGGTAAGCTGCGGGTCCTATTCTGCCGATGATAGGATAGGGGCCGACGAATCGTGGAGCCAACTTCCCTTTAACTTGGAATCTTTTGACCCCACGCATTGGGGAGACCTTGAGGTAGACAAAATCTCCTTCCTCGAAACCGAGTTCTCTCCTTCTGTTGCCTGCATATCTCTTCTGCCGACTCTGAGCCTCGAGTAGTCTTTTGCAGATCAAGGCAACTTTTGCTTCTGCCTCCTTAATGAAAGCAGGCCCCTCCAGTGTCCTTTCCCCTACGTTGGACCACATCAGAGGGGTCTAGCACTTTCTTCCATACAAGGCTTCAAATGGTGACATCTTGATACTGGTCTGGTAGCTGTTGTTATAAGAAAACTCTGCATACGGCAAACTGGACTCCCAGTTCCTGTCGAAGGTCAACACACAAGCTCTTAACAAATCCTCGGGGACTTTGTTGACTCTTTCTGTCTATCTGTCTGACTGGGGGGTGGTAAGCGGTGCTGAAATCTAGCTTGGTGCCCATAGCTTGCTGAAGACACATCCAGAATTTTGAGGTGAACTGCGTTCCCCTGTCGGACACTATCTTTCGTGGAATGCCATGGAGTCTAACTATTTCTTTGCGATATATCGGGGAAAGGGTGGCTCCGCCGAAGGTAGTTTTTACTGGAATGAAGTGTGCTACCTTGGTAAGACAGTCGATTATAACCTAGATAGAATCGTTCCCTTTTTGGGTCTGAGGCAGTCCGATTACGAAGTCCATGCCTATTTCTTCCCACTTCCATTTGGGCACTAGGAGAGGTTGCAGTAGACCTGTAGGCCTCTGATGCTCTGCCTTAGTTCGCTGACAAGTATCACACCAGGCCACATACTGGGCTATCTCATTTTTCATTCTTCGCCACTAGTATCTGGTCTTGAGGTCTAGATACATCTTGGTGGTCCCTGGGTGGATAGAGTAGGCTGAGTTGTGAGCTTCATTGAGCAGGATTTCTCGTGCCTCTCCTTTCGGTACACATAGACGGTTCCTGAACCAAAGGGCCCCTTCTTCATCTGTCCTGAGGTCTAGGAGTTGTTTCTTGCGAGCTTTTTCTGCAAGTTTTGCCGTCTCGGTGTCCAAGCGTCGAGCTTTGCTTATGAGATCTTATAGCATCAGTTTAACTTCTATGCTGCCACTGTCTCCTAAACAAGCATTCAATTGAGCTGATTCTCTCTTCTAGTCTTCCAAAAAGTTGGTTGCTTCCTCCCCGAAAGGTTTCCTACTGAGGGCGTCTGCTACCACGTTGGCCTTTTTGGGGTGGTAGTGGATCTCAATGTCATAATCCATAATCCATTCCAGCCATCTTTGCTGACGGAGATTGAGATCTGGTTGGGTGAAAATGTACCTTAGGCTCTTGTGATCTGTGAATATATGACATCTGTTTCCAATCAGGTAATGTCTCCAAATCTTTAGAGCATGCACTATGGCTGCTAATTCCAAATCAAGTGTTTGATAATTCTGCTCATGAGGCTTGAGTAGGCGTGATGCGTAGGCGATGACTTTCTCATTTTGCATAAGCACACATCCCAAACCTTGCCTTGAAGCATCACAGAAGATGACGAAACTCTGGTGGATGTCTGGTAGTGTCAACACTGGTGCGGTGGTGAGTTTCTTCTTTATGATTTGGAAACTTTCCTCACACTTTGGGGTCCATAGAATCTATTGTCTTTCTTGAGGAGCTCGGTCATGGGTCTTGCTATGCTGGAGAATTCTTTGATAAAACGGCGGTAATATCATGTCATTCCCAAAAAGCTTCGGACTTCACTAACGTTGGATGGCTGCTTCCATTTGGATACTGCTTCTACCTTGGATGGGTCCACTTCTATCCCTTCTGCTGTTAAGATATGCCCGAGGAAGGCTATCTTTTCTAACCAGAATTCGCATTTGCTGAGCTTGGCATAGAGTTGATGTGCTCTGAGTCTTCCGAGGACAATCCGGAGGTGCTGCTCATGCTCCTTGCGACTCTTTGAATAGATAAGGATGTCGTCAATGAAGACTATGACAAACTTATCCAACTCTTCCATAACTACCTTATTCATAAGTTTCATGAAAAAGGCGGGTGTGTTGGTTAGTCCAAAGGGCATTACTGTGAACTCATATTGTCCGTACCGGGCGACAAATGTCGTCTTCTGAATGTCTGCTTCCTTGATTCTCAGCTGGTGATATCCTGACCTTAGATCAATCTTGGAGAAATACTTGGCTCCTTGAAGCTGATCAAAGAGGTCATCAATCCGAGGTAGTGGATACTTGTTTTTGATTGTAACTTCATTTAAGGATCGGTAGTCAATGCACATCCTCATGCTTCCATCCTTCTTAGTGACGAACAAGACTGGTGCTCCCCAAGGAGATGAACTGGGACGAATGTACCCTTTCTGTTGAAGTTCTATGATTTGGAGCTTCAGTTCTGCCAATTCTGTGGGAGCCATTCGGTATGGTCTTTTTGCAATTGGTGCGGTGTGAGGGATTAGATCAATGTAGAATTCTACTTCCCTTTCTGGAGGCATTCATGGCAGTTCTTCTAGGAATACATCCATGAATTCTTCTACCACAGATATGCTTTCTGCTGCTAGGCTAAATACCATTAGATCTTGGGTTGGTGGTTGAGCCTTACACGAAACTGACTTTCCTTGGTGGTTAGTGAAGAGAATGGTCTTATCTGCGCAACTTATGACGTCATTATGCTTCGTTAACCAATCCATTCCTAAGATCACATCAATTCTGTGGGATGGCAGTACGGCTAAGTCTGCCAAGAACACTACCCCACTTAAAAGAATCCTGACTTGGGAGCATTTGAGGCAGCATAGAAGGTCTGACCCTGGGGTTCGGGTGACCAAGGGAACCTCTAGAGATGCAGTGGGAATGCCATGCTTTTCCACAAAACTAGTGGCTATGAAAGAACGGGATGCTCCTGAATCAAAAAGTACAGCAACGGGGGTAAATTCAACTAGGAACTCATCGAGCACTACTCCCAGGGCTTGTTGAGATTCTTGAGCGTCGACGTGGTTCACTCGTGCTCTACCATGAAACTAGGTTTTGCTTAGTTTGCTGTTGGAGGAGGGTGCCTTGGAGGCGGGTGCTGGAGCATTCTTGGGGCCATTCACCGAGTTGGAGTCGGTAGGCATGGATTTCTTCAACTGAGGACAATTATTCTTGTAGTGACTGGGGTCTCCGTAGTGCCAACAAGCATTGGCTGGAGGTTGGTTGCTTGCAACAGATGGGGCATGGAGGGAACTTTGACCCTGCTGGCTGAAACGTGATGGAGCGGTCCCTGCTGGTTTGTTGAAGCTTGGTCCTTTAGGAGGAAACCCAAAAGATCAAACTCTCTAGTGCCTGTCCTAAGGCCTTCCTCCAATCAGACGCTGGTTCTCGAGGCTTCTGGTGAGGACCTCAATGAGTCGGGTTTGGTTGGCCAGAACTTGGGCTAAGTCTAATGGTAGCTCTAGAGGTGCGGGGAGGTGGGTCTCACTCCCTTCTCCATCGACTTCTCCTTCAGCACCTAGGGGAGACCTTGCTCCAATCCCTGAGGCAGTAGGCGTGGTTTTATCTGAAGCCATCTGCCAGAGGGGAGAAAGGATTACTACTATGCAAATGCCATATTTTTTTCAAACATGTTATTTTATTCAGCACTCAAGTTCATTACAAGCATACAATTGCCACAGATCACACTACACGAGCGTTTTCTAGGGTGTCCCCAAACTCCCTGAGAAGATCATCAAGGCTAGCCAGGGACACCTCCTCATCGTCTGAAAAGTTTTCTATTCCTGAGGGAGGCAGTGTTGGCGGGGGCTTCCTCTTTTTGGTCAGTCTGGCATCCTTGGTTCTTGGTCCGCTTCCGGATCTTCTTGGCGGGGCGAGCTTCTTTAGCTTCTTAGCATAGTCCATCTTCAGAGTCCGGTATGCCTCATGAGTGTTGGCTTCTTCGCCTTCCGCCATCTCGAGACTTTCTTGGAGTATTTTTGTTGCTGGGTGGAGAGTAGCGAAGGGGTGTCTCAGAGATTTCCCTACTATAATTTTGGCACAGCTGGCGGAGGGCTCTTTGGGCAGCATTCTAGCAAGTGTCTAGGAAGTAGTGTCCAGTGACAGCGACTTGGAAGGGAGGGTGATTTGGGTAGTTTTGGCTTTCTCCAAGGTAGACTGCCATAGAGCAATTTTCAATTCCGTTCTCACAGTATTCTTTCCAGACGTACTCCGACCTCTTGCGAATCCCCATGCGAAGCGCACAACTCCATAGAAGGTGAGGGAATCCTTCTACCTCTGAGCAGTAGGGTGTCCTAATGACAAAGGAGCCTTCCATCTGGTAGCAAGAGGAGAAGGGTTTGTTAATATCAGGGGAAGGAAAGAAGATTCTTTTAGAGGTTAAGGGGTCTTTTCTTTTAAGACAAACTTTTAAGGTTGGGGCTGCGATCTACAGCCAATCCTATGGCTTTGATACCACCAGAAGCGTCTTGATCCTTTGGGTCTCAAATGTGATACAATTACTAGTCCCGGGAGGCTAGTAACCACATTCCTTACTTTATATAGTACAGATATTCAAATAAAAGTTATTACAATACCAAAATACAAGCTCTAGCGAGCCTGGAATACAAAGCACAGTGGAAGGTCCTCTAGCCCAAGCCATAGGCAGACTGGGTGCAGACACAGCCCCCTTCTAGTCGAACATAGCAGAAAAGAAGTCTTTAGCTATTGAAAAACATAAATAAATCTGGGTGAATACACTAGGTATTCCGCAAGACCACCCCGCCCGTAAAGAGAGAGGGACCTATATAGTACTGTTGGGGACATGCTTCGTTGCGCCGAAGGTCTTACGGGAAGAAGCAGCTTCGGCTGAAGTTGTCCCCAGGAGATGACCGAAGGTTCCTTTTCATGAAGCTTCGGCATTACAAACCGACATAGAGATAGAATGACCTTTTAATCCATAAAGGTCTGAGTCAATGATTGTAAACTTTCATGAGGGGCATAATTGTAATTCGTCACAGGCTGTGTCCTGTGTCTATAAATAGATGAACAGTACCCCCGTACTGTTCACGCTGACTTGTATTCACTCGCGCGTCACGCTTGGACTTTTGCCTTCTGTCAAGCCGAAGGTAAAAATGTAATTCAATATTGTTCAAGTGCATTCATGGCTATATGATTAAAGGATATTAATGATGACATATGATTATTCATGTTATTTCTCATGTCTCATATGCTTCTCCTTTCATTGAGATATATCGTAATGTCGAAGGTACGTCCTTCATGACCTTCATCTGAAGATCATTATATCCTAAGGGAGATAATGCTCTGAAGGACGAAGGGCATTAATCATTAACCTTTTTGTGTTGCCTTGTTCTTAATTCATAGCACTTGAGAACAAGTCCCCAACATTGGCGCCCACCTCCGGTGAACTCACTTCCACTTTTCTGAGCTGATGGCTTCGTTCAACAATCAACCTGAAGCTGCTTCGGCTTCGAAGCTGGTGCTCCCGATAACAGGCGGTTCTTGCTCAGAGCCGGCTAACAAGAAGCAAAAGAAGGAGGCTCAGAGAAGGGTGCAGCATGTTGGAGTACAGGGACCCTTCATCAAGTCAAAATGGTCTCACATTCCAATCACTTTCTCTCAGGAAGACCTTCAGCTTAAGGATTATCCTCACAATGATGCCATGGTTATCTCTTGTGTGATCAAAGGATTTCTGGTCCACAATGTCTTAGTTGATACAGGCAGTGCAGCTGATATTATATTTGCTAAGGCCTTCAGACAAATGCAAGAGCCCGAAGACAAGGTCCATGATGCTACGCACCCTCTTTGTGGCTTCGGAGGACGGCAGATTGCAGCACTTGGGAAGATTACCATGCCAATAACCTTCGGATTTGTTAATAACACAAGGACTGAGCAAATTGTGTTTGATATTGTTGACATGGAATATCCTTACAATGCTATCATTGGTCGCGGTACTCTCAATGCCTTCGAAGCAATTCTTCACCCAGCTTATCTCTGCATGAAGATACCTTCGGACCAAGGGCCTATTGCTATTCATGGAAGCCAGGAAGCTGCTAGAAGGGCCGAAGGAAGCTGGACTGACTCCAAAGCAATCCATAACATAGATGGAGCTGAAGCTTGTGAACAGTACAAATTCAGAAGAGAGAAAGCAGCTTCAGCAGATCAGCCGAAGCCCATGCTATTGTGTGAGGACATAGCAGAGCAGAAGGTGCTGTTGGGCTCGCAATTATCTGAAGACCAGGAGAAAACCTTGATAAGGTTTTTGTTCAACAACAAAGATGTTTTTGCATGGTCAGCTAATGATCTCTGTGGAGTAAATCGGGATGTTATTGAACATTCGCTCAATGTTGACCCATCCTTCAGACCCCGAAAGCAGAGGCTTCGGAAAATGTCTGATGACAAGGCCGAAGGGGCTCGCAATGAAGTAAAAAGACTCCTCAGTGCAGGAGTTATCAGAGAAGTAAAGTATCCAGAGTGGCTAGCTAACACTGTTATGGTGAAGAAGGCCAATGGCAAATGGAGAATGTGTATCGATTTCACAGATCTCAACAAGGCTTGTCCGAAGGACGAATTCCCGCTGCCAAGGATAGACTCTTTGGTCGATGCAGCAGCTTCTTCAGAGCTCATGAGTCTCCTAGACTGCTACTCAGGCTATCATCAAATCTGGATGAAGAAGGAAGATGAGCCGAAGACTAGCTTCATAACCCCAAGTGGCACATATTGCTATCTTCGGATGCCTGAGGGGCTCAAAAATGCTGGAGGAAGTTTCAGCAGAATGACTGCGAAGGTCCTCCAGTCTCAGATAGGCAGAAATGTGTTGACTTATGTCGATGACATCATTGTGAAAAGCACGAAGCAGGAAAATCATATTGCTGATTTGCAGGAGACCTTCGCCAGTTTCAGACAAGCTGGTTTGAAGCTGAATCCAGAAAAATGTGTTTTCGGAGTAAAGAAGGGGAAATTTCTTGGATGCTTGGTTTCAACAAAGGGAATTGAAGCTAATCCAAATAAAATCGAAACTATACTTCGAATGGAGCCACCAACTACAAGAAAGGGGGCCCAAAGATTGACAAGAAGGCTGGCATCTCTCAATAGATTCATATCCAGATCAGCAGAAAGAAATTTACCATTCTTCGAGGTGCTGAAGTCAGCTGAAGTCTTTCAATGGGGACCAAGTCAACAAAAAGCCTTCGAAGAGCTGAAGCAATATTTGATAGATCTAACAACATTAACTCCACCAACGCCAGGGGCTCCTTTGTTGTTATATGTGGCAGCTTCGCACTCGGCAGTAAGTGCAGCACTTGTCCAGGAGAAGCTTGATGGCCAAGTCAAGAAGCAGCTTCCAGTATATTTTGTATCTGAAGTCCTTAGTGTATCAAAGAAAAAATTATACGGAACTGGAGAAAGTATTATATGCCGTCTTAATGGCATCCAGGAAGCTTTGGCATTATTTTCAGGCATACAATATTATTGTTCCTTCTTCGCAGCCGTTGAAGGATATCATGAGAAATAGAGAAGCTACTGGACGGATTGGAAAATGGGCTGCAGAGCTCAATGAATTTTACATTGATTATGTGCATAGATCCTCGATCCAGTCTCAAGCATTGGCAGATTTCATTGCCGACTGGACGCCAGGGGCTCAGGATGAAGAAGCAAATAAAGATGCCGAAGTGTGGACAGTGTTTTGTGATGGCTCTTGGGAAACCTTCGGAGCAGGTGCAGCCGCTGTGTTGGTCTCACCATCCAAGGTTAAAACTTGTTATGCAGCAAGACTTGATTTCAGCTGTACAAACAATATTACTGAGTACGAAGCCCTGCTCCTGGGCCTTCGGAAATTAAAGGCAATGGGAATCAGAAGGGCGATTCTTAAAACTGATTCTCAGGTTGTTTCGGGTCATATTGACAAAAGTTGCAAGGCTAAAGATCCGAAGCTTGAAAAATATCTAGACACGGTCCGAAGGATCGAAGCCTCCTTCGAAGGATTTTCTGTCAAGAATATCCCTCGAGGACAAAATGAGCATGCTGATTTGCTAGCCAAGTCTGCAGCACAGGGGCTGCCGTTACCTTCGGATGTGTTCTTCGAAACAATAAAGGCACCTTCAGTGGAGCTCCTTGAAAGAGCAGTCCTCAACATATCTCCTGTTTACAGCGAAGATTGGAGAACTGAAATCATCTCTTACCTTCAGGGTAAGTTCCTTTCAGATGACGAAGCTTATAATAAAAGGATAGAGGCAAGAGCTCGTCCGTATGTCATGATAGAAGGGGAGTTATACAAACATGGAGTTTGCGCTCCGCTGCTCAAGTGCTTATCTAGAACCGAAGGTATAGAGTTGATGAAAGAAATACATGCAGGCCTGTGTGGATCCCACATCGGATCCAGGCCGTTACTTGGAAAAGTTTTCCGCCAAGGGTTTTATTGGCCGAAGGCAGCTTCGGATGCAGCGGAGTTAGTTCAAAAGTGCGAAGGTTGTCAGAAATGTGCAAGAGATCAAAAGCAACCTTCGTCTTTGACACAGCTGATACAACCCACCTGGCCATTGCAAAGGTGGGGCCTTGACTTGTTAGGTCCATTACCACCGGCTCAAGGGAATCTAAAATATGTCATAGTGGCTGTGGAGTATTTTTCTAAATGGATTGAGGCGAAGCCATTAGCCACAATAACTTCGGCCACTGTCCAAAAGTTTTTCTGGCAGAATATTGTCTGTCGCTTCGGGGTACCGAAGGCCATCACTGTAGATAATGGAACACAATTCGACTCCGAAGCTTTCAGAAATTTCTGTGATCAAATTGGTACGAAGATTCATTTTGCATCAGTCAGGCATCCGGAGTCAAATGGGCTCGTTGAAAGAGCCAACGGCATTATAATGACAGGAATAATGAAGTTAATCTTCAATCAACCCAGGGGAAAGTGGCCAGATCAGTTAACCAAAGTGGTGTGGAGCCACAATACAACAACATCAAGGTCTACAGGCTTTACTCCATTCAAGTTATTGTTCGGTGACGAAGCAATAACTCCGGAAGAAGCTAAAGCTGGATCAATAAGAGTAGTAGCTTCGGCAGAACCAGGTCCTGAAGATGCCTGTTTTGTGGAAAAAGATGCTTTAGAAGGGATCAGGCTTCAAGCTGTGGAGAATATCAATAAATACCAGGCTGAAACAGTCAAATGGCGAGATAGAAAGGTCCGGCTAAAAAATATTGAGCCGGGACACTTGGTGCTTCGGAGAGTGGCCAACCCAGACACAGTGGGCAAGTTACAGTTGAAATGGGAAGGACCTTTCTTAGTAGTATCTTCGTCAAGGCCTGGTTCGTACAGATTGAAGGACATGGACGGCAACGAAATTCCAAGATCTTGGAATGCGGATGAGCTTCGGCGATATTATGTATAACTTGATGTAACTTTTTATGTTTTTTCTTTTCTTTTTCATGGCACCCTTTTCCTTTCTAAAGGGGGAGAAAGGTTTTTAATGGGGCCATCATATGTAATTTCCTTTTTAGTTTTATAAGAGCAAAATCCCCCAAAGAATGTAAATGTAAAAGCTGAGAACGCACCATCGAGTGCCGAAACTGAAAAAGCGAAGAAGCTCCAAAGACGTTCCTAAGGGAATGCAGAGCTTACAGCGAAAAGTCAACGCCGATTCCGCCGAAAGTAAAAGGCGAAGAAGCTCCAAAGACGTTCCTAAGGGAATGCAGAGCTTACAGCGAAAAGTCAACGCTGATTCCGCCGAAAGTAAAAGGCGAAGAAGCTCCAAAGACGTTCCTAAGGGAATGCAGAGCTTACAGCGAAAAGTCAACGCTGATACCGCCGAAAGTAAAAGGCGAAGAAGCTCCAAAGTCGTTCCTAAGGGAATGTAGAGCTAATGTGTGATTGTTTTTAAGAAAATAATGGCTGAGGTTATGGCTTCGGATATGTGTCTGGACATTCATTTGCACATCACATTACATCATAGCATTTGCATTCATAAACATTCATTCATGGCATAAGTGGTTGTTTCGGCAAAAAAGAAGAGGCGGTCTTTTATGCTTCGTTGTCTATAAAAAAGAACGGTTTCGGCAAAAAAGAAGAGGCGGTCTTTTATGCTTCGTTGTGTACGAAAAGAAGGGAAGGTGTTTTTTCGCCTTCGGCTCAAAAAATTGATTTCGTCCACATCAAAGCACCTCAATGGAAGGGTAAGGATATATTACAAGGTATGAACAAAGTTCATTAAGAGCAGATAAGCTGTATTTACAAAAGTTGTTACAAAAGTCTCTTAAGTTTTTCTAGTCTACTCCTACTAATCTTCGTCAGGCTTCAGTTTCGGCGGCATATTCTTTAAGTATCAGTTTCAGCTTCGTCATCCTACATGAATCAAGGTATTGCGAGTAAAAATCAAGTGTGAAGAAGAAGGTAAGCACAAGGTATGATTTCTTACTGGTTCAAGATGACTTCGAGCTTCGTCTCCAGCCTTCTCTCGCCCGCCTTTTGTCCATATCATTTTTATAAATCTGTTTGAAATGCTTCGGGCGAGGTCAGGAATATCGTCTAGAATTGATGGAGACAGAGTGAAATTTGGCCTGTTGACGATTTTTCCATGATCACAGCCGGCCTTCAGGAACGCTGCAGCTGTGCCCCGAGAAGCTACCCAGGCACAGAAGTCACCGTGCCCGGCTATAACTTCGTCCAGCTCATCAATTTCAGCTTCAATATGTTCGAAGGCTCTTGGCAAATTTTCAGCTGCAGGGGTGAACTTTCCACTGCTGGCTCCAACTGAGTAAAAGATCTTCTTTAATTGTTGAATACAGTTGTTACTAAATTTCAAGCACTTGTCTTGAAGGCTTGTTAATGACTTCTTCAAGTCTAAGTTGGTTTGGACTTCGGCTTCAAGTTTCGAATTAAGCTCTAGCTTCTCTTGTTCAAATTGTTTTGATTGGCAGAGAAGCTTCGAATTCAATTCTGCTACTTTAGCTTCAGTTTCTGCCAGCAAGCCTTCAGTTGTTTGGAGTTCGAAGTTTTTCTTTTCAATAATAGCTGATTGCTCTTTTATTTTGCTCTCCAAATTTTCAATTATAGCTTCGTGTTTTTTATCCTCTAGATCTTGCTGCATCTTCAAAGCTTTGCTTAGTAGCATGCTCTGCACATAAACAACCTTCGTTAGGAATATTTCCATTTTTTTTAAAAAAAACAATAGAAGTCAGAGAAAAGTTGTTTACCTTGAAATTGGAATAAAATAAGCTACCGACGATATGTTGTCGTCGGTAGCGGCTGATATCTGTTTCTAGCTTCGGAAAACCGATACTCTTTGAAAGAGTACCGATCACCTTAGCTCCAGTTTGATCTCGGATGCAGCCTAATTTTTCATCGTCAACACCTCCGAAAAGAAGAGCTCCTGGCTTATATCCGCAAGAATTGGCATAGTCTTTAAGCTCTTCTATTTCGGCCTTCGACAGTTTTTGCCCAACTAAATTTTGAAATATGTAGGCTTCGTCTTCCGAAGTGTCTTCGGCTATTTCCTTTCCCTTTCCAGGCACTGTGGCCATGGTTTCTTCAGCAGCGGTGGCAGCTTCTTCTGCGGCCATGTCTAGCAAAATTTTGTCGATGTCTTCAATTGTAGTTTCCAAGTTCAAACCTTCGGCTGAAGCGGCTTCGGTAGCCGCGACCTCCGAAGGTGCGACTTCGACATTTGTTGTATCCTCAACAGCTGGCGTTTTCCGAATTGACGCCCTCGGTGGCGTCTTGTCAATAACTTCGGTGACTGCAATAATTCTTTGCCTCTTTGTTTTGGTTATCTTCGTTTTTTCCGGCTCCTCCACCTTTTGAAAAAGCTTCGTCAGTTGAGGCCCTAATGGACTTAGCTTCGCGGGCAGGGGTTCAGTCATTACCTTTAAGATTTCCTCCACGTCGCTGGTAGAAGGTGGTGCAGGAGTCCCCTCTTCATCGGATAATTTTCGCTTTGGAGTTGATATTTTCCTCTTCTTGGGAATTTTCTTCTCTTTTGGTGGTTTTTCCTCATCCTTGTTCAAAGTTTCGGCCACTCTTTTCCTTTTTTGGCCCTCAGCACCCTTGTTCAGCCGTTCATAGTCAGGGTACTCGAAACCCAGGGCATCAAGCACTCGGTTCAGCCTTCGCTTCGGACGGGTGCCGAAGGCCGCGGTCATCAGTTGATCTTCTTTTTTGGAATAATTCCCAAGAATTTCATTGCACATTACCTCAACTGTGTCCAGCCACTCTTGGCAAGGTTTTTTAAAGTATTTCTTGAATTTGAAATGGTAAGGAAGCCGGACAAGTTCCCCCTTCTTCTTCTCCCCCTCTAGCTTTGGCATTTCCCATTCTTTTAGAGTAGGGAAAACCCTGAACGCCAAGAACTCTTGAACCAGATCCCTGGTACCGATATGCTCTGAAATAATTTCAAACTCACCCAGTGCAGCCCAGGTGGGACCTTCTAATGTCATGTGGCATCGCGGCCTTGTTTCTCCGAAGATTAATTCAAGTGGGCTTTGTACCAACTTTTCTTCGTCTTCGTCAACCTTCACATAAAACCACTCAGACTTCCAGCCTGCCGGCCGTTTGCTTCGGTAGCTAATAACAGGAAACTTTGTTGTTTTCCGGTAGGCAAAATTGTAGCAACCAAAGTTATCATGTAATCCATCTTTTTTGGCCTTCGTTTGGTAATGTAACTCATGAACTCGACAAAAACTGTCGGCAAACGGCTCCACTGCCTGGCTTCGGAGGGCCCAGATATAGACATTAAGCCTAACGATAGCATTAGGAGTCAATTGATGAAAGTAAATACCAAACTTCTTCAATACATCTGCAATAATTCCATGAAGGGGGAATCTCAGCCCAGCCTTTAAAAAGCTCTTGAAAATGACTATCTCGTCCTTCTCTGGCTTCGGGGTAGTTTCTTCTCCCCCGAAGCGAAGTAGTTTCTTCTGATTTTCACTGAAATAACCTGATTTTACCATCTTGGCGAGATCAGCCTTTGAGATGGTCGACTTTCCGAAGTCTAAGTGGCTGGGCTTGCTGGGCATGGCAATGCGATAGTCATCTTCGGGATCAGTTTCTTCAATGTTCTCTTCTTCTCCTTCGGCAGTTGTCGGGTCTGCTTCAGCAGCGGGCATTTCTTCCGCAGTTACCAGTCCGGATCGTTGCATTGCTTCGGAGATAGGAACAGTCTCTGAACCTTCAGCTTCGTCTCCTTCACGCTCAACCCTGGCAGTGGATCGCACTCTGGCCATTTGATTCTGAGTTTGGGGAAATTGAATACTTTTTTCTTTTTTCTTTTTCTTTTTCTCCCGAAGCCTTTCTTTCTGACGAAGCAGACTTCGAGATAGACCTTCGTTCGATTCTGAGGATCAAGCTTCGGCTACAGTTAAAAATTTTGGCAGCAAAACAGTGCAAATAGCAATGAATGCTGTGGTAACTTCACACCTACTCGTTTGTTTATATAGTGCTGCAGGTAAGAAGGCGAAGCGCCAGGATTTTTACACCAGGCGGGCAGTCACTTGCACTCGCTGCGCGGTGGACCGCAAAGATCAAACAGTAACTCTGCAAGGTGGGCCTGGCACGCGCTCGGAAACTGGATCGTTTCTCGGCAACGAGCTCAGGGAAGGTGTTTTAGGACCTTCGGCTTCCCGAAGCTTGAGAGGCTTTTTTCACGGATCAAGCTCGTTACGAAAAACGATCTAGCACCGCGAAAGGGGCTACTGTTGGGGCCATGCTTCGTTGCGCCGAAGGTCTTACGGGAAGAAGCAGCTTCGGCTGAAGTTGTCCCCAGGAGATGACCGAAGGTTCCTTTTCATGAAGCTTCGGCATTACAAACCGACATAGAGATAGAATGACCTTTTAATCCATAAAGGTCTGAGTCAATGATTGTAAACTTTCATGAGGGGCATAATTGTAATTCGTCACAGGCTGTGTCCTGTGTCTATAAATACATGAACAGTACCCCCGTACTGTTCACGCTGACTTGTATTCACTCGCGCGTCACGCTTGGACTTTTGCCTTCTGTCAAGCCGAAGGTAAAAATGTAATTCAATATTGTTCAAGTGCATTCATGGCTATATGATTAAAGGATATTAATGATGACATATGATTATTCATGTTATTTCTCATGTCTCATATGCTTCTCCTTTCATTGAGATATATCGTAATGTCGAAGGTACGTCCTTCATGACCTTCATCTGAAGATCATTATATCCTAAGGGAGATAATGCTCTGAAGGACGAAGGGCATTAATCATTAACCTTTTTGTGTTGCCTTGTTCTTAATTCATAGCACTTGAGAACAAGTCCCCAACAAGTACATGCTTGATATGGTGGGGCTGAAGTCACTCTTCTTTTTAGAGAAAGGCAATACTTTAATGGTTTACCCCAGAGAGAGAAGTAGCACATTTTCACACTTAACCACCACTGAGCTTCCTGCTCCCATGGCACTGTTTTTCATTTCCGAAAACACCCACACACACTTCCCTATTTAGTGAGATCAAAACACTAATTGTCATACCACACCAGACTCGTCCATACTAGTGGACACGGACTATTCAAATAGGTTTCAAACTCTTCGCAGAGGGGTACACTTTACCCACTAGTGTGGCTCTGTGGTCTCATGGCCAATGAGACCCGAATCCGGCTCTCTTTCCTTCCTTGCACATCCTTACCTTAACGGTTATACCGGAAGGAGTCAGGCCACCGCCATGCCCAAACAGGACAAAACATTCCCCCTCCTTATCCTCCCGGTGCTCCCCAGCCATCATAACCCTGGGTTTGGACCGTACAATTCCAGATCGAGTGACTACCCATACAGTCTCAAGTGGTTGTACTTTAAAGTGAGTACAGGTAGTGAAGGATGACAAACCAGTCCTTATATGAGGGGACAATCCTTCTGCTCACACCTAACCCGGCTGAGCCAACACATGAGGCCCTCCCCTAAACCAGGGAGTCCCTAATTATCCCACTCAAAAGGTGATAAGGGTGAATACCCTTCATCATACACTTTTTGAAAACATTATTCCTTTTTAGAAACACCACCCACATTTCGTACTCAAAAGATGTTCTTTAATGCGGGCCATCTCTCTACTCACAATGCAAAGGACCCAACCCTTGTTCCCGGCTTAGGTAGTGGTAGAAAGAATAGGTAATTCATGCATCAAGGGAAGAATGTACTTGCCTTCGTCGAGGTTTTCCTGACACGAAAGGTGTCGGGGACCATAATTAGGGGTACCCTCAAGGCTCCTAATTCTCAGCTGGTAACCCCTATCAGCATAAAGCTGCAAAGGCCTGATGGGTGCGATCAAGTTAGGGATCAGTCCATTCGAGGGACTCGATCACGCCTCGCCCGAGCCTAGCCTCGGACAAGGGCAGCCGACCCCGGAGGATCTCCGCCTCGCCCGAGGCCCCCCTCCAGCGGCGAACACGTTCCCGGCTCGCCCGAGGCCCTGTCTTCGCCAAGAAGCAACCCCGACCAAATCGCAGGAGCATTTAATGCAAAGGTGGCCTGACACCTTTATCCTGACGCGCGCCCCTCAGCTGACAGAGCCGAAGTGACCGCCGTCACTTCGCCGCTCCACTGACCGGTCTGACAGAAAGACAGCGCCGCCTGCGACGCTCCGACTGCGGTGCCACTTGACAGAGTGAGGCTGACAGGCAGTCAGGCCCGGCCGCACACACCATAGGAAGCTCCGCTCCGCCCGACCCAGGGCTCAGACTCGGGCTAAGCCCCAGAAGACGGCGAACTCCGCTCTGCCCGACCCAGGGCTCGGACTCGGGCTAAGCCCCAGAAGACGGCGAACTCCGCTCCGCCCGACCCAGGGCTCGAACTTGGGCTCAGCCCCGGAAGACGGCGAACTCCGCTCCGCCCGACCCAGGGCACGGACTCGGGCTAAGCCCTAGAAGACGGCGAACTCCGCTCCGCCCGACCCAGGGCTCGGACTTGGGCTCAGCCCAGAAGACGACGAACTCCGCTTCGCCCGACCCCAGGACTCAAATTCCGCCCTGGCCTCAGCCAACGGCCTTCGCCTTGCCCGACCTAGGGGCTCGGACTCGGCCTCGGCCATGGAAGACGGACTCGACCTCGACCTCGGAGGAGCCTCCACATCGCCCAACCTAGGGCGCGGACCAGCCACGTTAACAGGAGGCGCCATCATTACCCTACTCCAAGCTGACTCAGGCTACGGGGAACAAGACCGGTGTCACATCTGGCTCGCTCCGCCAGATAGGCGATGATGGCGCCCCGCACGCTCCCTGATGATGGCGGCTCTCGGCCCCCTTACGGAAGCAAGAGGACGTCAGCAAGGACTCGACGGCCCCGACAGCTGTCCCTCCGCCAGGCTCCAGCGCTCCTCCGACGGCCACGACATCACACAAACCGGGCGCCAAAATCTCTCCGGCCGCCACGATGGCGTGTACTTAGGGCGCTAGCTCTCCTCCGCTAGACACGTAGCACTCTGCTACACCCCCCCATTGTACACCTGGATCCTCTCCTTGCGCCTATAAAAGGAAGGACCAGGGCCCTCTTAGAGAGGGTTGGCCGCACGGGGACGAGGACGAGACGGGCGCTCGCGTGAGGCCGCTCGCTCCGTCCCCCGTGTGGACGCTTGTAACCCCCTACTGCAAGCGCACCCGACCTGGCCGCGGGACGAACACGAAGGCCGCGGGATTTCCACCTCTCTCACGCCCATCTCCGGCCACCTCAATTCCCCCCTTCGCGCTCGGCCTCGCGTCGACCCATCTGGGCTGGGGCACGCGGCGACACTTCACTCGTCGGCTTAGGGACCCCCCGGTCTCGAAACGCCGACAGTTGGCGCGCCAGGTAGGGGCCTGCTGCGTGTTGACGAACAGCTTCCCGTCAAGCTCCAGATGGGTAGTCTCCAGCAACCTCTCCGGCCCGGGACGGTGCTCCATTTCGGGAGCCTTGAGTTCATGTCCCTCGACGACAGCTACGACATGATACTCTTTCCACCGCCGGGCGACAGCGACAATGGCGGCCGACAGTCCGCCCGCCGGCGGCGGGATCGACGACATCTTCCCCGCATGGTGGAAGAACAACCTTCGAGCTCGCCCCGTCCTCTTCCCCGTCGACGGAGGAGGAGGAGGCGGGGCAACCAAGGCCAAGCAGGAGGCGGCGCCTCGTCGGCCGTCGAGCGAGTCTACTACGCCAGCACTCCAACGGGGGGTGCGCCGGGCATCGGCCTCGCGCTTGAGATGAAGACGAGCGCTGTCTCCCCGCGACACGTCAATCCCGAGCAAATGGACGATGCCAGCACGCTCGCGAAAGGCTTGCTGGGTGTCACCCTCGTACCTGAGACGACGGTGCAGTCAGTCCCCGACGTGACCTCATCACCGCCCGTCGACCAAGAGGTACCGACCGATTCCCATCCCACGCCTCTCGGATTTAGCCTCGACCCACCTAGCGGCTCCGCTTTGGCGGACGCTTTCGTAGAGGCGAATCCGAACCCTCTGGGGTCTCGTATGCGGTCACCTTGGGACCGGCTGACAGACGTCTCGACCTACGGGCCCTCTAGATCCGAGGAAGACGACGAGCCCAGCTTCTGTTGGGATTTCTCCGGACTTGGCAACCCCAGTGCCATGCGGGACCTCATGACCGCATGCGACTACTGCCTTTCCGACTGTTCCGACGGTAGCCGTAGCCTCGGCGACGAGGACTGCGGCCCGAGCCGCGAATGTTTCCACGTCGATCTAGGGGGTCCCTCCGAAGGCAACCATCTCGGCATGCCGGAGGACGGTGATCTCCCTAGGCCGGTGCCTCGCGTTGACATCCCGCGGGAGCTAGCTGTGGTCCCCGTTCCGGCGGGGGGTCATAACCCACAACTCGAGCAAATCCGCGGGGTGCAGGCCAGGCTCGACGAGGGAGCAGGAGCGCTTGAGCCAATCCGCCGGGACGTCGGGCAGGCATGGGCGGGCCAACCTCCGGCCGGAGAAATGCGTCATCTACCCCAGGGCTTCCAGCACCGCATCGCCGACGATGTTAGGGTCAGGCCGCCACCCGCATCCAGTGGGGTCGGCCAGAACCTGGCTGCAACAGCAATGCTCCTCCGCGTGATGCCGGAGCCATCAACCACCGAGGGGCGGCGAATCCAGGGGGAGCTCAAGGATCTCCTGGAAGGCGCCACGGTCCGGTGGGCCGAGAGCTCCACCTCCCGAAGGCAGGGGTACCCTCGGAACATCATGCCGCGACTTCCCGATTCATGCGGGAAGCCTCGGTCTACACCGGGCGCACGCGCAACACAGCGCCTGCGGCCCCGGGTCGCCTCGGCAACGAGCACCATCACCGCGATCGTCGGGCCCACCTCGACGAGAGGGTGCGCCGAGGCTACCACCCCAGGCGTGGGGGACGCTACGACAGCGGGGAGGATCGGAGTCCCTCGCCCGAACCACCCGGTCCGCAGGCCTTCAGCTGGGCCATACGACGGGCGCCGTTCCTGACCCGTCTCCGACCCCCGACTACTATCACAAAGTACTCGGGGGAGACGAGACCGGAACTGTGGCTCACGGACTACCGTCTGGCCTGCCAACTGGGTGGAACGGACGATGACAACCTCATCATCCGCAACCTCCCCCTGTTCCTCTCCGACACCGCTCGCGCCTGGTTGGAGCACCTGCCTCCGGGGCAGATCTCCAACTGGGACGACCTAGTCCAAGCTTTCGCCGGCAATTTCCAGGGCATGTACGTGCGCCCCGGGAATTCCTGGGACCTCCGAAGCTGCCGACAGCAGCCGGGAGAGTCTCTCCGGGACTACATCCGGCGATTCTCGAAGCAGCGCACCGAGCTGCCCAACATCACTGACTCGGATGTCATCGGCGCGTTCCTCGCCGGCACCACCTACCGCGACCTGGTGAGCAAGCTGGGTCGCAAGACCCCCACCAGGGCGAGCGAGCTGATGGACATCGCCACCAAGTTCGCCTCCGGCCAGGAGGCGGTCGAGGCTATCTTCCGGAAGGACAAGCAGCCCCAGGGCCGCCCATCGGAAGATGCCCCCGAGGCGTCAGCTTAGCGCGGCGCCAAGAAGAAGGGCAAGAAGAAGTCACAAGCGAAACGCGACGCCGCCGACGCGGACCTTGTCGCCGCCGCCGAGTACAAGAACCCTCGGAAACCCCCCGGAGGTCCCAACCTCTTCGACAAGATGCTCAAGGAGCCGTGCCCCTATCACCAGGGGCCCGTCAAGCACACCCTTGAGGAGTGTGTCATGCTTCGGCGCCACTTCCACAGGGTCGGGCCACCCGCGGAGGGTGGCAGGGCCCACGACAACGACAAGAAGGAAGATCACCAGGCAGGAGAGTTCCCCGAGGTCCGCGACTGCTTCATGATCTACGGCGGGCAAGCGGCGAACGCCTCGGCTCGGCACTGCAAGCAAGAGCGTCGGGAGGTCTGTTCGGTGAAGGTGGCGGCGCCAGTCTACCTAGACTGGTCCGACAAGCCCATCAACTTCGACCAAGCCGACCACCCCGACCATGTGCCGAGCCTGGGGAAGTACCCGCTCGTCGTCGACCCCGTCATCGGCGACGTCAGGCTCACCAAGGTCCTCATGGACGGAGGCAGCAGCCTCAACATCATCTACGCCGAGACCCTCAGGCTTCTGCGTATTGATCTGTCCTCGGTCCGGGCGGGCGCTGCGCCTTTCCATGGGATCATTCCCGGGAAGCGCGTCCAGCCCCTCGGACAACTCGATCTTCCCGTATGCTTCGGAACACCCTCCAACTTCTGAAGGGAGACCCTGACGTTCGAGGTGGTCGGGTTCCGAGGAACCTACCACGCGGTATTGGGGAGGCCCTGCTACGCGAAGTTCATGGCCGTCCCCAACTACACCTACCTCAAGCTCAAGATGCCGGGCCCCAACAGGGTCATCACCGTCGGCCCCACATACAAACACGCATTCGAATGCGACGTGGAGTGCGTGGTGTACGGCGAGGCCCTCGCCGAGTCCGAGGCCCTCATCGCCGACCTGGAGAGCCTCTCTAAGGAGGTGCCAGACTTGAAGCGTCATGCCGGCAACTTCGAGCCAGCGGAGACGGTTAAGTCCGTCCCCCTCGACCCCAGCAGCGACATCTCCAAGCAAGTCCGGATCGGCTCCGGGCTCGATCCCAAATAGGAAGCAGTGCTCGTCGACTTTCTCCGTGCGAACGCCGACGTCTTCGCATGGAGTCCCTCGGACATGCCCGGCATACCGAGGGATGTCGCCGAGCACTCGCTGGACATCCGAGCCGGAGCCCGACCCGTCAAGCAGCCTCTGCGCCGATTCGACGAGGAGAAGCACAGAGCCATAGGCGAGGAGATCCACAAGCTAATGGTGGCAGGGTTCATCAAAGAGGTATTCCATCCCGAATGGCTTGCCAACCCTGTGCTTGTGAGAAAGAAAGGGGGGAAATGGCGGATGTGTGTAGACTACACTAGTCTGAACAAAGCATGTCCGAAGGTTCCCTACCCTCTGCCTCGCATCGATCAGATCGTGGATTCCACTGCTGGGTGCGAAACCCTGTCTTTCCTCGATGCCTACTCAAGGTATCACCAAATCAGGATGAAAGAGTCCGACCAGCTCGCGACTTCTTTCATCACACCCTTCGGCATGTATTGCTATGTCACCATGCCATTCGGCTTGAGGAATGCGGGCGCGACGTACCAGCGGTGCATGAACCATGTGTTCGGCGAGCACATTGGCCGCACGGTCGAGGCCTACGTCGATGACATCGTAGTCAAGACGAGGAAAGCCTCCGACCTCCTTTCCGACCTTGAAGTTTCCGATGTCTCAAGGCGAAAGGTGTCAAGCTCAATCCCGAAAAGTGTGTCTTCGAGGTGCCCCGAGGCATGCTCTTGGGGTTCATCGTCTCCGAGCAGGGCATCAAAGCCAACCCGGAGAAGATCGCAGCCATCACCAGCATGGGGCCCATCAAGGACTTAAAGGCGTACATAGGGTCATGGGATGTCTCGCGGCTCTGAGCCGCTTCATCTCACGCCTCGGCGAAAGAGGTCTACCCCTGTACCGCCTCTTAAGGAAGGCCGAGCGCTTCACTTGGACCCCTGAGGCCGAGGAAGCCCTCGGGAACCTGAAGGTGCTCCTCACGAAGGCGCCTATCTTGGTGCCCCTAGCTGCCGGAGAAGCCCTCTTGGTCTACGTCGCCGCGACCACTCAGGTGGTTAGCGCCGCGATTGTGGTCGAGAGGCAAGAAGAGGGGCATGCATTGCCCGTTCAGAGGCCAGTCTACTTCGTCAGCGAGGTACTGTCCGAAACCAAAATCCGCTACCCACAAGTTCAGAAGCTGCTGTACGCGGTGATCCTGACACGGCGGAAGTTGCGACACTACTTCGAGTCTCATCCGGTAACTGTGGTGTCATCCTTCCCCCTGGGGGAGATCATCCATTGCCGAGAGGCCTCGGGTAGGATTGCAAAGTGGGCGGTGGAAATCATGGGCGAAACAATCTCGTTTGCCCCTCGGAAGGCCATCAAATCCTAGGTCTTGGCGACTTCGTGGCTGAATGGGTCGACACCCAGCTACCAACAGCTCCGATCCAACCGGAGCTCTGGACCATGTTCTTTGATGGGTCGCTGATGAAGACAGGAGCCGGTGCAGGCCTACTCTTGATCTCGCCCCTCGGGAAGCACCTACGCTACGTGCTACGCCTCCACTTCCCGACGTCCAACAATGTAGCTGAGTACGAGGCTCGGTCAACGGGTTGCGGATTGCCGTCGAGCTAGGGGTCCGACGCCTCGACGCTCGCGGTGACTCGTAGCTCGTCATCGACCAAGTCATGAATAACTCCCACTGCCGCGACCCGAAGATGGAGGCCTACTGCGATGAGGTTCAGCACCTGGAAGACAAGTTCTACGGGCTCGAGCTCAACCACATCGCTCGGCGCTACAACGAGACTGCGGACGAGCTGGCTAAAATAGCCTCGGGGCGAACAACGGTTCCCCCGGACGTCTTCTCCCGAGATCTGCATCAACCCTCCGTCAAGATCGACGACGCGCCCGAGCCTGAGGCACCCTCGGCCTAGCCCGAGGTACCTCGGCACAGTCCAAGGTACCCTCGGCTCGGCCCGAGGCACCCTCGGTTCGGCCCGAGGTACCCTCGGCCCCCGAGGGCGAGATGCTACGCGTCGAGGGGGAGCAAAGCGGGGTCACGCCTGATCAAAACTGGCAGACCCCGTACCTGCAATATCTCCACCGAGGAGAGCTACCCCTCGACCGAGCCGAAGCTCGGCGGTTGGTGCGGCGCGCCAAGTCGTTCGTCTTGCTGGGAGAAGGGAAGGAGCTCTACCACCGCAGCCCTTCAGGCATCCTCCAGCGATGCATCTCCACCACCGAAGGTCAGGAACTCCTCCGAGAAATACACTCGGGGGCTTGCGGACCACCACGCAGCACCTCGATCCCTTGTCGGAAATGCTTTCCGACAAGGTTTCTACTGGCCAACGGCGTTGGCCGACGCCACTAGAATTGTCCGCGCCTGCGAAGGGTGTCAGTTCTATGCAATGCAGACCCACCTGTTCGCTCAGGCTCTGCAGACGATACCCATCACATGGCCTTTTGCCGTGTGGGGTCTGGACCTCGTCGGCCACTTGCAGAAGGCACCCGGGGGATACACGCACCTGTTGGTCGCCATCGACAAATTTTCCAAGTGGATCGAGGTCCGACCCCTGAACAGCATCAGGTCCGAGCAGGCGGTGGCATTCTTCACCAACATCATCCATCGTTTCGGGGTCCTAAACTCCATCATCACCGACAACGGCACCCAGTTCACCGGCAGAAAGTTCCTGGACTTCTGCGAGGATCACCACATCCGGGTGGACTGGGCCGCCGTGCCTCATCCCATGACGAATGGGCAAGTAGAGCGTGCCAACGGCATGATTCTACAAGGACTCAAGCCTCGGATTTACAACGACCTCAACAAGTTCGGCAAGCGATGGATGAAGGAACTCCCCTCGGTGGTCTGGAGCCTGAGAACGACACCGAGCCGAGCCACGGGCTTCACGCCGTTCTTTCTAGTCTATGGGGCCGAGGCCATCTTGCCCACAGACCTGGAATACGGTTCCCCGAGGACGAGGGCCTATGCCGACCAAAGCAACCAAGCTAGTCGAGAAGACTCGCTGGACCAGCTGGAAGAGGCTCGGGACAAGGCCTTACTACACTCGGCGGTACCAGCAGTCCATGCGACGCTACCACGCCCGAGGGGTCCGGTCCCGAGACCTCCAGGTGGGCGACCTGGTGCTTCGGCTGCGACAAGACGCAAGAGGTCGACACAAGCTCACGCCCCCCTGGGAGGAGCCGTTCGTCATCGCCAAAGTTCTAAAACCCGGAACATACAAGCTGGCCAACAGTCAAGGCGAGGTCTACAGCAACGCTTGGAACATCCAACAGCTACGTCGCTTCTACCCTTAAGATGTTTTCAAGTTGTTCATATACCTCGCTCTCACGCAAAGTTTAGTCATCAAGGAAGGGTCAGCCTTGCCTCGACAAAGCCCGACCCTCCCTCAGGGGCTAAAAGGGGGGAACCCCCTCTGCGTCGAAATTTTCCTCGAAAAAAGATCTTTTCTGCCGGAATGTCTTTCGTGCTTTTCGACTACTTCGAAAGTGGATCCTGAAAACGACGAAGTACACGTAAGCAGCCAAGGCTGACCGAGCCGAGGGACTCCTACGCCTCCGGGATACGGATACCTCACTCATCACCTTCTGCCATAAGTAACTCACGTTCGGATAAGTGATTCCGCGGACCGAACAAGTCTTCACGTTCGGAAGCTCTTCTGCCGGAGCGATTCTTCAAGCCTTCTCGACTGCGTTGGTGACAGAACCCCATGGACGGGTAAGAGTGCGCGTAAGCGGCAAGGCCGACCGAGCCGAGGGACTCCTACGCCTCTGGGATACGGATACCTCAGTCATCACCTTCCATGAGAAGCAACTCTAGCTCGCACAAATAGTTCTGTTACCGACAAAAAAGTCCAGATACTCGAAACAAGAGGAAAGGAGACGCGGCTTTACAATACGGCGAGGGTGTGTTTCGGCCTCGGCGGCCGCAGAAAACACACGCTACAAGATAATCCGATCCTGCAGGCTCGGATCTTGATGGCTAAAGGGAGCAGCAGCACCCTCGGCGTCGACAACACCTTCGGCGAGGTCCGACCTAGCCTCGGACGGCGACGCGGTCCAAGGGTCTCCGCTCTGAAGGACAACGTCATCACCAAGCCTGGGCCATCGCCGCCAGGGTCTTCTCCAAGAATCCGGCCCGAGCAGGCGGCTCGGCCGGTCACCCCGGGGCCTCGGCTAGCTGTCCCCCAAGGACATCAGCCAGGCCCGAGGCCTCGGCAGGTCAATTCCGGCGTCGGTCCCGCTAACGGACGACCCGGCCAGGCTCCGGCCGACCTGGTCTTCTTTTCGAGCCAACTCTGCCTCTGTTCGCGCTGGCACCGCTACCCCTAGCCTCGGCTCATCGAAGAGCGGCCGAGGGTTTCCTCTAACTAAGCAAGGGAAGCCTCGGACAACAAGGCTGACCGAGCCGAGGGACTCCTACGCCTCCAGGATACGGATACCTCACTCATCACCTTTACACGGGGCGACTCACGCTTGGTGAAGTGGTTCAGACAACCAACAGGCGAGTCTTAGTGCTTGAAAATGGGGAAAAAACACGGCTCCGTGCCAAATTTACATACATGTTCAGGCCTCGACAGCCACAATGAACAAAAACACTGGCATTCGAAGTGCCATTACAAACGGAACTCTGGTTCCGTCCCCACGGGTATGAACAACCTCCACTCCGGGGAGCCTGCGGGGCGACGAGCTCCGGGTGACCCACCAGCGACCTCTGCAGTAGTAGCCATGGTCCCAGGGCAGACGCGGCCGCCGGAAGGCTCTCGTTCGCGTTCCTGCTCAAGGGACGCAAACCAGCCATCAAAGCCAAAGAGCGGGCCGCTCCAAAGCGCACCGGCAGGTCCTCGTTCCCGTCCTCGCCACGAAAGCGAGGAAGAAGGCGGAATGTTGCATCCTAGCTGGGCAGCAACAGTTCGCCTTCCCCGACATGGCTGGAGGACGCCTCTTCCGCAGAGCTGGAGGATGGTTGCCACCCCCAGAAGCTGGAAGAAGAGGTGGCCAGCCGGCCCGCGCGGGAGGTAGAGCCCCGGCTCGCCTCGCTCCCCGCCCCAGCGAGGATGATGAACATCCTTGAGGCTGAGGGCGGGACCAAGATCGCAGCTCGGCTTGCCTCTCCCCCGCCATCGAACTGGAGGTCACCATCTTGGGTGACCGCCGGTGGAGGGGTGCGACCGGGCTGCATGATAAAAATCCTTGAAGCCGAACGACGGCTGAAAGGTACCAACTCCCGCGGAGTTGCGTTCCTCCAACAATGAAGCGGAAAGACGGCGGATATCCCCCATCCGGGGGCTTGGAAGGTGGAAAGACACGATGCATAAGGGAGCACGAAGACACGGTCGCCTTCCAAGAGGGTCACCCTCCTTTTAAAGGCGACTCTCCCTACTTGTGTCCCCAGCCGTCGTGGGCTGAGTCTTCTCCAACACGCTCCAAGGTCCTCCCCCTACGGCGCGGGGGCTGGGTCCCACACGTCATGCAAGCCGGCCCAGAGCAGAAGAAGCCAAACTGCCGCGCGTGGTGCGTGCAACCGCCCAGCAGTTACAAGCGGCTCTCCACTTTTGCCCAGACCAGCGGGCGAGAGGGCGGGCAGCCATGCAGGCGGCATGCAACCGCGCCAATTGGGCGCGCTTCTCCGACTCCCAACACGCCCAGCATGGAGGCCCAGACCCACGCGTCATGCAACCGGCGCGCCGAATGTTTCGTGCCTGCAACTGCACCGCCACCTGCGCCACCACCGCGCCTCCTCGACTGCGGAACCAATACCGCGACTCGAGGCGACCCAGCGCACGACCCAGCGGCTCCAGCCTGGCGCGACGGTCAATGCGGCCGAAAATGGGCCGGCAGTAATGGCGGTTGCAGGCGGGCAGGAGTAGCGGTCACGTCGTCAGCCAAGCTTACGTCCCATCCGGGGGCAGCGAGAGAACCCTCTCTCACGGCATGAAGACAACGCGCCCGTGTTCCGTTCCTCGAACGGCTCGCGTGCACACAACGGCTGCCCTGCGAACCACTCGCCCCGTCGCATTAACTCCGCGGCGGGACAGGCGGCGCCTCTGGCAGGAGAAGCGAGCGACGCTTCGCATTCGCCATAATGACCGCGTCAAAAAAGGTACGCCACGTCGTTCGATTTCGTATCCTTTTCCTTTTTTCCTCTTTCTCTCTCTTGCAACAGGGACCGGGAAAGGGAGATACCCCGAAAAGGACCCTTCCCCGTGAAGGAACCAGGCTCCGAGCCTCCCTACTGATCAGAGGTTCGAAGGCTGGCCCCTCGGAAGGGTTCAACCGCCGCCTCAGAGCACGTGGGCTCCACACCCACTACTGGTCAGAGGTTCGAAGGCCGGCCCCTCGGAAGGGTTCAACGGCCGCCTCAGGCTACTTGGGCTCCGTGCCCACTACTGATCAGGGGTTCAAAGGCTGGCCCCCGAAGGGTTCACAGTCGCCTCAGACACAGAGCGAGGGATGACCATGGGTACGTTCGATACATAACCAAGGCTCAGGCTGCGCTCTCGAGGTACCCTAGGACATTTCTGAGACCAGCGGGAACGATCTTGTAACGGAATCCCATCAGAGGGAGGCATCGAGCCCTCGGACCCCGTCGCCAGGGGACCGGGTCCGGCAGATCACCCGTAGGTACTTTTGGGCGCGCCTCTAGGCCTCTAGCCGACCCCTAACGAATGGGGCACGGACGTCCGCTCGGATCACCCGCCTGCAGCTCACCGGAGACACCATGTTCGGCGCCCACCGAGGGCAACATGGCGCTCTCCCCCCCTCCTCCTTGCGGAAAGGCGACGCAGGGGCGTATGTAAAAAAGTCGAGTCTGTCCCTGATCGCCCTCTCGCCCTGTGCAGAGGCTCGGGGGCTGCTCTCGCAAACTCGGCTCCGGCCAAACCGTTGACAGCGTCAACATACCAGCCCGAGAACTTGGGACCTGACCGTACACCCGGGCTACGGCCAGCTCGCATGAGGGAACGACCAGACCAGCCGAAGCATTGCGCGAGGCGTTAAGACCTCGGAGGAGTCAAACCACTCCTCCGAGGCCTCGGGGGCTACACCCGGCGGGTGCGCTCGCGCGCACCCACCGGAACAAAACGCAACCGAGAAAGGCTGGTCCCCTTGCAAAAAAGTGCGACGAAAGCCTCCAAGCGAGTGCTAACACTCCCTTCGAGGCTTGGGGGCTACTGTCGGGGACCATAATTAGGGGTACCCTCAAGGCTCCTAATTCTCAGCTGGTAACCCCCATCAGCGTAAAGCTGCAAAGGCCTGATGGGTGCGATCAAGTCAGGGATCAGTCCATTTGAGGGACTCGATCACGCCTCGCCCGAGCCTAGCCTCGGACAAGGGCAGCCGACCCCGGAGAATCTCCGCCTCGCCCTAGGCCCCCCTCCAGTGGCGAACACGTTCCCGGTTCGCCCGAGGCCCTGTCTTCGCCAAGAAGCAACCCCGACCAAATCGCAGGAGCATTTAATGCAAAGGTGGCCTGACACCTTTATCCTGACACGTGCCCCTCAGCTGACAGAGCCGAAGTGACCGCCGTCACTTCGCTGCTCCACTGACCGGTCTGACAGAAAGACAGCGCCACCTGCGCCGCTCCGACTGCGGTGCCACTTGACAGAGTGAGGCTGACAGGTAGGCAGGCCCGGCCGCACACACCATAGGAAGCTCCGCTCCGCCCGACCCAGGGCTCGGACTCGGGCTAAGCCCCAGAAGACGGCGAACTCCGCTCCGCCCGACCTAGGGCTCGGACTCGGGCTAAGCCCCGGAAGACGGCGAACTCCGCTCCGCCCGACCTAGGGCTCGGACTTGGGCTCAGCCCCGGAAGACGGCGAACTCTGCTCCGCCCGACCCAAGGCACGGACTCGGGCTAAGCCCCGGAAGACGGCGAACTCCGCTCCGCCCGACCCAGGGCTCGGACTTGGGCTCAGCCCCAGAAGACGACGAACTCCGCTTCGCCTGACCCCAGGACTCAAATTCCGCCTTGGCCTCAGCCAACGGCCTCCGCCTCGCCCGACCTAGGGGCTCGGACTCAGCCTCGGCCACGGAAGACGGACTCGACCTCGACCTCGGAGGAGCCTCCACATCGCCCAACCTTGGGCGCGGACCGACCACGTCAACAGGAGGCGCCATCATTACCCTACTCCAAGCTGACTCAGGCTACGGGGAACAAGACCGGCGTCCCATCTGGCTCGCTCCGCCAGATAGGCGATGATGGCGCCCCGCACGCTCCCTGACGATGGCGGCTCTCGGCCCCCTTACGGAAGCAACAGGATGTCAGCAAGGACTCGACAGCCCTGATAGCTGTCCCTCCGCCAGGCTCCAGCGCTCCTCCGACGGCCACGACATCACACAAACCGGGCGCCAAAATCTCTCTGGCCGCCACGATGGCGTGTACTTAGGGCGCTAGCTCTCCTCCGCTAGACACGTAGCACTCTGCTACACCCCCCATTGTACACCTGGATCCTCTCCTTGCGCCTATAAAAGGAAGGACCAGGGCCCTCTTAGAGAGGGTTGGCCGCACGGGGACGAGGACGAGACGGGCGCTCGCGTGAGGCCGCTCGCTCCTTCCCCGTGTGGACGCTTGTAACCCCCTACTGCAAGCGCACCCGACCTGGGCGCGGGACGAACACGAAGGCCGCGGGATTTCCACCTCTCTCACGCCCATCTCCGGCCACCTCACTTCCCCCCTTCGCGCTCGGCCTCGCGTCGACCCATCTGGGCTAGGGCACGTGATGCGTCACGATGCCCGATCTTCACGACGTAGGATCAATCTTCAGATAACTAGCTTCAAAGAAGCCAAGATAACTTGCTGCAAGCAGCGATAACTAGTGCAACCTGACAAATAAAACTCGAAGCCAACCACCGTCTTTAACCGGCAGCCTGAATCGAGGATTCGCCCAACCACACTCTCAAAGAACCAACCAACACAGCCTACAATCAATCGAGGAGACCTCGAAGGGAGTAGGAGCACCAATTGGGAGCGGATGAAGCCGCCGCTTCTGCAATCCCGCGAAGGAATTCACAAGAGCAAAGGGGTAGAGATCACTCTCAATATTTGTTAGCACACAGCTGAACAAAGGGGTTCTGTTTTAGATTATCATAAGCTGCCTTACATCATAGATATAGGGGGGTATTTATACTAGTAACAACCAGCCTTAGCGAGGTATAAACACAAAACAAAAGTATTTTCACGAGCTAATGTGAAGGAGCCTCTTCGGGAGATCTGCAGAACTGATTTCCGTGTGGCTGTTTGACTTCTGCGCAGCCTTCAGTGTTTTGACAATAACTTCTTCTAGGAATCTTCAAATGACGTGGGGCTGGATGCGTTGGAAAGCTGACTTGATAAGCTTTCTCACCATATATAGCATGCTTAATGAAACTTCATAGAATGATGCAGTTTAATACAAAAACTTGGTCATCAAGCTGACTGTTGACCTTCTGACCAGTCGGCACTAAAGTAGGTCGGCTGCCTTTCTGGTAGATGTGGTTAAGTCGGCTTTAGAAGCATTGGAAACTAGACTTCAAGAGCTTTCCAAAAAGTACTTATGGGCCTTCATAGCTTTTGGGAATCAAAAGATATGACTGTTTCTTTTGGACGGTTCTGTTGCGCTGGACTGACTCGGACATAGCTCTTCTTGTTGACTCGTCCTTGATACATTTTGTCCTTCCTCTTTGGTGAACCTAAGTAATATCAACATACACGACTTAGGTAGCATAAAGTTCTCATTATTGTTTAATTGAAATTCATAAAGTAGCGCGTGCACCTCTTGCTGTAGCTTCTTAGCTCGGCTACGTGTAATTGGTCCATCAAAGGCTTGGGTTGGTGATGTTGTTGGTTGTACTTGAGTTGATGTAGTATAACTTGGGGTTTGTAATGTGTTGCTTAATGGCATGGTCGTATCATCCTCCTCCCCTTGAAAAGGAGTCGTCCTCGACTCTGAAGTGTCTTCACTTGTAAATGGTAAGAGGTCAGCAACATTAAACGTGTTGCTCACGCCATAGCTCGGTGGAAGATATATCTTGTATGCATTATCATTGATCTTGGCAAGAACACGAAATGGACCATTCCCTCGCGGGTCCTGCAATAAAAGCAATCTAACCGAAGAATTTGGTACACAAAGTTTGTTAGCTCCAAACAAAAATCCATCATGTATATGATATTTCTCCCAACCTTTTCCATCTTTACAACGAATGTATGGTTCTGAAAATTCAGGATCATCATTATACATTTCTTTCAAATTTTCAAGACCCAAAACTTTTACCTCTAGTTGATTCAACAACACATTCCTTCGAGACAAGGCATCAACGACCACATTGTCCTTACCTTTCTTATATTTCACAATGTATAGAAATGTTTCGATAAACTCAACCCATTTGGTATGGCGGCGGTTCAGTTTGGCTTGCCCTTTCAAATACTTCAAAGCTTCATGATCGGAATGAATAACAAACTCTTTTGGCCATAAGTAGTGCTGCCATGTTTCAAGCGCTCGGACCAAAGCATACAATTCTTTGTCATACATAGAATAATTTAATTGAGCACCTCCCAATTTTTCACTAAAATATGCTATAGGTTTTCCTTGTTGCATTAAAACTCCTCCTATCCCAATCCCACTAGCATCACATTCTACTTCAAAAGTTTTAGTGAAATCAGGAAGAATAAGTACAGGTGCTTCAGTCAAACGTTTCTTCAATTTTAGAAAAGCATCTTCTTGTGAGTTTCCCCATTTAAATTCAATACCTTTCTTTGTCAATTCATTTAAAGGAGAAGCGATGGTACTGAAATCTCGCACAAATCTTCTATAAAAACCAGCAAGACCATGAAAACTTCTTACTTGACTTACATTCGTTGGAGCTGGCCAATCCTTGATGGCTTTCACCTTGGATTCATCCACCTCTATTCCTTTTGCTGAAACAACAAAGCCAAGAAACACAACATGGTCTGTGCAAAAACTGCACTTCTCAAGATTAGCAAATAATTTCTCCTTTCTAAGCTCATCTAAAACTTGTCGAATGTGTTTCACATGTTCATCAAAAGACTTGCTGTAAATTAGAATATCATCGAAGTAGACAACAACAAATTTTCCAATGAAAGTTCTTAAGACATGGTTCATTAATCTCATAAAAGTACTAGGAGCATTAGTCAACCCAAAGGGCATTACTAACCATTCATACAACCCAAATTTTGTTTTAAATGCAGTCTTCCATTCATCTCCAGTTTTCATTCTTATTTGATGGTATCCACTTCTCAAATCAATTTTAGTAAAAATTGTGGAACCACTTAATTCATCAAGCATATCATCTAGTCGTGGAATAGGATGGCGATAGCGAACGGTAATATTATTTATCGCTCTACAATCAACACACATCCTCCAAGATCCATCTTTCTTAGGTACTAAAATCACAGGAACAGCACAAGGGCTTAAGCTTTCACGAACAAAACCTTTATCAAGAAGTTCTTGTACTTGCCTTTGTATTTCCTTAGTTTCTTCAGGATTGGTTCGATATGGTGGACGGTTAGGAAGTGCAGCCCCTGGAATAAGATCGATTTGATGCTCAATCCCTCGAATTGGAGGTAGTCCAGCCGGTGTTTCTTGTGGAAATACGTCTTCATAGTCCTGCAAAAGATCAGCCACAACACTAGGAAGAGATGTTATGTCGTTAGGAGAAATCAAAACATCTTTGTTCACAAGTACAAAGAGCACTTGATATGGGTTGTTCCTCACTTCTCCCAGCTCGGATTTTGTGGCTAGCATAACTAGGTGTTCTCCCTCTTCCTTCTTTTTATCTTTGGAATTTGGCTTGTAGCACTCACTCACCGAATTGTGGATGGCACTCAATTTCTTTTGCTCTTCTCCTCCTCTACTTGCTGTACTAATTTCAGTTTTCTTTTGTAAGTGTTCAGCCATGATTTGTTGAGGGGTCATAGGCTTGAGTACAAACTTTCTCCCTTTCAGATCTAGCGTGTATTGATTTGTTCTTCCACAATGCTGAGAATATCGGTCATATTGCCAAGGTCTTCCTAGCAGCATGTGACACACAGACATGGGTGCAACATCGCACTCCACTGTGTCAACATACTCTCCAATCTTGAACGAAACTTTCACCTTATAACCAATCTTGATATCTCCTGATTCATTCAACCATTGAACATGATATGGATGAGGGTGTCGCTGCAACTTCAAACCAAGCTTTTCAACCATCTCACGACTTGCAAGATTATGGCAACTCCCTCCATCAATGATCACTTTTACTACTTTGTCTTGCACTTTGGCTCGCGTTTGAAAAAGATTATGTCGCTGTCCAATTTCAGCTTCTTTCATTTGAACACTCAAAATTTGTGTAACCACAAGAGTAGTACCATGCTCAAATTCACATCCCGTTTGTTCTTCAGATTTATCAATGTCATCTTCATTTCCTGCTTCAGCTTCCTCTTCACTAGCTGATGTATATTCTCCATCATCAGTCACAAGGATCACACGATTATTTGGACACTCCTTTATGACATGACCACGACCTCCACACTTGAAGCACTGAATACCACTACTCTTGGCTGTTGAACCCATTGATGTTGAAGTGGATGCTGCTGGTTTATAACTCGGGTTTGTAGCAGCACCGTTCTTTCCACTAGAATTGCCTTGAATATTGGATCGCAGGCCTCCAGTTGAACCTTTTGTTGCTGAGGATGCAGCAGTAAACCTTGAGATCGATTTGCTTCCTCCAGTCATGGTTCGTGCACCATATGACAAGGGCTTGCTGCTCTTAGCATCTTGTTGCAGCTGGCGTTCAGCTTTGGTGGCTTGATGTACCAAATCAATAAGACTTTGGTACGGCTGAAACTCAACAATACGCTGAATGTTGCGGTGTAACCCAGCCATGAAACGTGCAATGGTTTGCTCTTCGTCTTCATACACATTGGCTCTAATCATGGCCTTCTCCATCTCCTTATAATACTCCTCAACAGAGAAACTTCCTTGCCTCAAATTCTGCAATTTATCAAAAAGATCACGCCGATAATGCTTCGGCACAAAACGAATTCTCATTTCTCGCTTCATCTCTTGCCAAGTAATAATAGGGTCCTCTCCATCTTCTTCACGATCACGAAGAAGTTGCTCCCACCAAATCAGAGCATATCCTTCAAACTCAAGAGATGCCATTGCGAGTTTCTTCTCCTCTGAATAATTATGTAGGCGGAAGATTTTCTCCACCTTCAATTCCCATGTGAAATAATCTTCAGGATCAGATCTACCATCAAATTTTGGCATGGTAAACTTAAGTTTCCCAAATCTCTCTTCTTGGTTGACACCTCTATGATGACGACGACCATAGCGATGTTGAGACTGATCTTCCCCAAATTCAGATTCTTCATTGTCATTATTTCTTCGATTCCGGCCTCTTCCTCTACCATATGCAGCACCTTGATTTCTCCTCCCATGTTCACTTGCTCTTCTAGAATAATTTCCTTCATCTTCTTCCCCATCTTCATCATGGTTTCTTACACCGTCGGGGAGTCGACGGCGACCTCTGATTTCAGCCATAAGTGTCTGAAGATCTTGTGCCAACAGATCTTGCTTGGCTTCTATGCTTTGTTTGAGCTCATTGAATTGTATCAGGGTGACACATTCTTCAATCTCAACGTTGGGATCCATCTTCCTGCGAAGTTAGTGACAACAAGGCAACAAATATAGGTGGAATATGAAGCTATATAGAATCTCACAACCTCACCACTCTTACCAACCAAAGCTCTTATGAGTTCCCTGCGGGTTGCAAGAAAATGTGTGGTGGTAACAAGAAAGTGGTGGTTAAGCGAATACAAGACCAGAGTACCGATTACGATGGCTAATATGTGGAGCTTGGTGGGGATTAATAAACAAGGGATACAATCTGAATTCTAGTTGTTGTTAAGTTAAATAACCATCCGACTAGAAGTTCCCTGCCTAGTGCTGACCACAAGATACGAGTGATGTAAATAGATCAAACACACGCGTAAGAAATTTCAGATTTGATGCAGACAAGGAGTATGATTGGAATGCAAGTGTTGCAATCAGATCCAACCAAAATTTTGCACCAAATGACAATAGCAAACTGGTTGAACAACTTGATAAAATTTTCAGCACTTGTGCACATAAACAAACTGATTGTTTTACTTTTCTTTCACAATCTTGTTCAACACTTTTCTTTGGTACTTTTCTTTCTTCTCTTTTTTTTTGATACTTTTTTTTTATAAAACTAAACACAGAGATCTTATATGATATTGCACACTTTATAATACTTAACAAAGAACTCAACCAGCAGCTATAACTTAAATAGGATCAAAGTTAACGCGAAGGAAATGATGAGAGTTTTTAGATTTTTCTTTTTGTGGATATTTTCAGATATATATAAGAGGCTCAAAGGGAACACAAAGGATAGAGTGACCAGCAACTAAACAAAGACTCTAAGGACTGAAACTTAACAAAACTCACTAGAACAACAGATTGAAACAAAGGGCTATGACAAAATATTTTATGGCTTTTTGGTGGATAGGACGAACACAAAATATATGTAGCTAAGGGTAAAGAATCCTACCGTGGCAACTGAGGCTTTGATACCAGATGATGCGTCACGATGCCCGATCTTCACGACGTAGGATCAATCTTCAGATAACTAGCTTCAAAGAAGCCAAGATAACTTGCTGCAAGCAGCGATAACTAGTGCAACCTGACAAATAAAACTCGAAGCCAACCACCGTCTTTAACCGGTAGCCTGAATCGAGGATTCGCCCAACCACACTCTCAAAGAACCAACCAACACAGCCTACAATCAATCGAGGAGACCTCGAAGGGAGTAGGAGCACCAATTGGGAGCGGATGAAGCCGCCGCTTCTGCAATCCCGCGAAGGAATTCACAAGAGCAAAGGGGTAGAGATCACTCTCAATATTTGTTAGCACACAGCTGAACAAAGGGGTTCTGTTTTAGATTATCATAAGCTGCCTTACATCATAGATATAGGGGGGTATTTATACTAGTAACAACCAGCCTTAGCGAGGTATAAACACAAAACAAAAGTATTTTCACGAGCTAATGTGAAGGAGCCTCTTCGGGAGATCTGCAGAACTGATTTCCATGTGGCTGTTTGACTTCTGCGCAGCCTTCAGTGTTTTGACAATAACTTCTTCTAGGAATCTTCAAATGACGTGGGGCTGGATGCGTTGGAAAGCTGACTTGATAAGCTTTCTCACCATATATAGCATGCTTAATGAAACTTCATAGAATGATGCAGTTTAATACAAAAACTTGGTCATCAAGCTGACTGTTGACCTTCTGACCAGTCGGCACTAAAGTAGGTCGGCTGCCTTTCTGGTAGATGTGGTTAAGTCGGCTTTAGAAGCATTGGAAACTAGACTTCAAGAGCTTTCCAAAAAGTACTTATGGGCCTTCATAGCTTTTGGGAATCAAAAGATATGACTGTTTCTTTTGGACGGTTCTGTTGCGCTGGACTGACTCGGACATAGCTCTTCTTGTTGACTCGTCCTTGATACATTTTGTCCTTCCTCTTTGGTGAACCTAAGTAATATCAACATACACGACTTAGGTAGCATAAAGTTCTCATTATTGTTTAATTGAAATTCATAAAGTAGCGCGTGCACCTCTTGCTGTAGCTTCTTAGCTCGGCTACGTGTAATTGGTCCATCAAAGGCTTGGGTTGGTGATGTTGTTGGTTGTACTTGAGTTGATGTAGTATAACTTGGGGTTTGTAATGTGTTGCTTAATGGCATGGTCGTATCAGCACGCGGCGACACTTCACTCGTCGGCTCAGGGACCCCCCCGGTCTCGAAACACCGACAAAAGGTCTATCTCCGAAAGGTCGGGCTCCTGCCCTTCTTCTGGAGCTACAACTTCTAGAGGATCGGATCCCTCTTCTCCTAGCAAAAATAGGCAATGAACATTACATCAACCATGGTGGCTTAGTGAAGTGTGCCAAGTTTTAAATATTATTATTTTGTGCCATATAAAACATTTGGACTATTTTTGGTGCATAAAATATCAATATATATACATATATATGAAAATAGGAAAAGAAAAAGGACAAAAGGAAAAAGATAAAGGATTCTCGGGTAGCTGGGCCCAGGGGGATTTCGGCCCAGTCGGGGCGCGCGCATGGCCATGCGGGCAGGTGGCCCAACACGGCCCGCCAGCGGGAGCGACGTGGGGACGACGCCGTGGGCGCGGGCCCACGTGCCAGCGAGGGGGGGGGAATGGCGTTAGGGGGTGACGGGGGGTCGGCCGGGAGGGAAAACCGATCGCTGGAGCTCGACGACGGTTCTCTGCCGGTGACCCAGTTTTGGGTGGTTGGGGAGGTGGTGAAGCATGGGCAGAGGTAGGGGGTCATGGTGGAGGGGCCAATTTGGCCGATTGGCGCTCGGGGTGGCCGGTCCACGGCGAGGTGGTGGGTTAACGCGGCGGCGAGGTCGCGGGTGAGGGTTCTGGGCGCGATAGGCGAAGGAGAGGGGCGCGTGGTGTTTGTGGCAAAGTGGCGAAGCTCATGAACTATAACAATTAGACTTGAAACCACCAGAGAGGGGAGGGAGGAGCTCACCGGAGATGAAGACGACGGCGGCGCTAGCTCGATAGAGCTCGGGGAAGGGGGAGAGAGGTGGTCGAGGCTGGGGTGAAGAAAGGTGGATCTTAGGCGGTCCTTTTTATAGGCACCCAGGGAGGAAGCGGCCAAAGGCCAGCTGGCGCCGGTGAGGGACAGCCTGGCGGCGAGGAGGGCGCACAGCGCCGGGGACGAGACCACTCGGGCAGGCTGCCGTGAAGGGGTGCGAGCACAGTGAACTGAGAGGGTGGAGTGGTGCCTAACTTCACTGGCGTAGGAGTAATGGCGAGGAGACGTGGCGGGGGTGGTGGCCGGCGGTGATCGCGCCGATAGCCGATCACGGATGAGAGAGAGACGGAGCTGACGAGCGGGGCCTGCTTGCTAGAGAGAGGGCGGAAGCGAGGGGGAAAGGGCGGGCACAGTTGACGGTTGGGCCGGACTGACAGTGAGGGAGAGGGGGCGCAACGCGAGCGAGGGCAAGCGCGCGAAAGATGGGCCACAATGGGCCTCGGCCGAGGAAAGAAACGCGGGCGTGCGAGGGGGGAGAGAGGTTGGGCCCGATTTGGCCCAGCCGGGGGGAGAAAGAGATTTCCTTTTTCTTTTTCCATTTCTATTTCTATTTCTCTTTTTCTTTTTCTTTTAAGCAATGATTCTCCTAATTTCCTAAGTGCCAAAAATAAAATACTCTATGTGAAATGCTACAAGGAGTCATGGTGTATGCATATGATGGATAAAATGCTTCATGGGACTTAGAAGATAATCAGGGGGTTAGCAGTTTTAGGGTTCTAACCTTGGACTTAAAAATTGGGATGTTACAGCTTGGCATCCCTAGGAGGTTTGGAGAGACTCTAGGGCTGAGGCATCATCCTGCTGTTATTAATAAAATTGTCAGGGTAATTATTCTTCCTAAGAGTGGGGATAAAAGCAAGATCAGAGACAAGTTCTGGATTATTATTGATCATGTGATGAAAGGAGAAGTAATGAATGTGGTTTTGTTGATGATGAGGCAGTTCAATGACTTTAAGATGGACAAGAATCATAACCTAGAACCTGGCATATGCTCCTTACATAATGGCTCTGATCAAGGCTAAGACCAGATTTAAGGGGCGGTGTGAGATAGCTCACACTTCATTTAGGTCTTTCGAAAATGAGATTGGTTTTCTCACCAGGCTTCTCACCCTTCCCTAATGATGAGGGAGTAGCTGGAGATGATTATGTTGCTAATCCTGAGGATGATTTAGCTCAACAGATGCCTCCTCCTTAGTATGGACAGTTCTGGCAGCCTGGTCCTGGATACTTTGATCCTCACTTCTAGCAGATCCAGCAAGGGCTCCAGACTCATATGGATGGAAGGTTTTAGGGCATGATGACACATGTGGATGGCAGATTTGATGCCATGCAAACTCACTTTGATGGCCAGTACTCTGCCCAGCACACAAGGTTAAATGCTATTGATGATCATCTTGATGGGATGCACTCACAGTTTGTTGATCTTCGCTCTCATATCCATGATACTCTTCATGATCCAATCATGAGCAGAATGAACAACATGCAATAGATCTTTCAGGACAATATGGGTGCTCTGTCCAATCAGTTTGAGACTCTTTCTACCAGTGATAGCATCCATACTCTTGATGAGAGGCAACAACAGCTCTAAAATGACTTCAGCCAATTCACCTCTATTTTCGACAGCTTCAGCTCTCACTATTACAGTATGTATCCGCGTCCTCCGTTGAGTGCCCAGTGAGATCCCTCCTTTATGATAATTGATGCCAAAGGGGGAGAGAGATGAAGATGATGATGAAGATGGGGATATTACAGACCCGGGGAGCTCATGTGGGCATTTAGACTTTGCATGTGCATGTTTATTATGTATATTATGTCTATGTTTCAAGCATTTTCTGTATTGCTTATGAACAAATGTTTGCATTCAAAATATGTACTATGTTGTTAACTTCTTATGGTTCTATTATTTTGAAGTATCCTGTGAATGGTTGATCGAGGAGTGATTACATTTGCTGCGCTTATTACATATCTTATTATACTTGTATACCTCGATAACCATGGTTGTAGGAAGATCTCTGCCAAAACTCTGATATATTGTGTGTGAGAAATCTTCAACTGGATATATCATGCACACATGTAGGGGTAGCTATTCCTACACGTTGAGTTTCTGTCCTTAATTATATATAGTTCAGATGGAACTTTAAATTGAGATAAGTCACTCGAAACTCATCTCAAATCCTTGTTATACCTTGTCGGTGCTTGGGACCCGACCGCGCACCCAGGGTTACCCCTCGGCGTGCTTTTGGGTAGGATGGTGTAACCGACTGTAGCTCGATGGTTTGTGCTGGGCGCACAAGAGATAGTAGACAATTTTCTATAGGTTCGGGCTGCTTAGAGAGGCGTAATACCCTACTTTCTGGTGTGGATCTTTATGTGGTGGGTTACAGGGGGATTCTCTAGTATGAAGGATGCTAGGGAATTGAGTAGATGGCTAATGAATGACTTGTCCTTTGATGGGGTGCCCACTAGGCCTTATATAATCGACCGTGGGGCGTTACATGCGGGTATGATAACTATGTGCTCCTAAGTAATAGTGAACCGACTGAACTTATCGCCCAATTATCCTGCCGACTTATCCTTGTTCAGTTCCGACGTCTGAGGGTGCTGCGCGGGAGAATTGGATCAATGCTGCGGATAACGTTTAAATCCATTAAGCCGCCTGGGCTCGAGTTGATCCAATCCTGCGTCGATCCATTCTGCCAGTGATTCCTCCCCTAGCCCACAAAGGGGTGGCCTTACGAAATAATGGGCCCAGAGTCTTTCGCGAGGCCTTCCAACCTTTTAGTGGACTCGAGGGATATCTGTCCCCCACAAGCCCCCAATCTTTGAGTTGATTTTGAAACAATCGGCCCAAAGATTCTAGGTCCAGCTTGCAGTTTTGATTTTAGACTGTGGATGCTTTGACAGTACACTTGTCAAGTCGTTGCTTCTGAACTTTGATCAGTCCGGTAAAAACAAACATATGTTATGTTCTTCGGCTCTTTCAGCGGTCTTCGCTTTATATTTCAGAGATTAATGCTTGGTTACCAGCTTATGCTTTAGAGATCAGCATTTCGTCTCTAGGGGTTGAATATTCATTGGGTGCACCAGAGGTGCACCCAATGGGTGTAGCCCCCGAGCTTTGAGTGGATTGCTGAGAATAATCCACTCAAAGGTCTTCATCTCCTGCTTTTTTAGAAGTCGTTGGTTCATCTTCATTCCATGCTTTAGAAATCAACATTTCTTAGTCGTTCCATGCCCTAGAGATCAGTGTTCTGCATTTGGGGTTGAGAACTCATTGGGTGCACCAAAGGTGCACCCAATGGGTGTAGCCCCTGAGCTTTGAGTGGATTTCTGAAAATAAGCCACTCAAAGGTCTTCATCTCATGCCTTAGAGTTTGGCATTATATCATCAGCTTATGCTTTTAGAGATCAGCCTGATGTCTTTAATTCTTGCCTTTGAGATCAGCAACGCGGTCTACCCATGTCCTGTTAGGTTTGAAATTTATTTGATCGGCGACAGATTGGACGTCCGGTAGATGGCTCTTGGCTGGTCTTCATTTCGCTTCGTGCTTTAATGCTTCTGTTGATTAGACTTGTACTTCAGTAGCTATTTTTGGATTTCCTCCGATCTCTATCGATGTCTTCCTTCTGTCTTGATACATTCATTGCGTATACTGTATGGATGTGACTGCTTGGGAAAATCTATTAAAAATTCCTGGACGTCCCCCCTAATGGGTGTAGCCAAGGGACGGCTTGGTGCGCTGAGCGTTTAGCAAACTGCCCTTGAGTAGTAACTTGATGTGACCGCGGGGTGTAATCATATCGTCCAAGCAGTTGACCTCAGTCCCAATGGTGTCGTGTTACGTGAGGCGGCGTCTGCCGCCTAACTTGTTTCCAAGCAATTTGAATGGCTTATTGAATACTTGCGACTGTTCATTGACCGTGGTAGGAGATGAGCGGTTGCCTCCTGCCCCTATAAATAGACTGTCTGCTTCACTAGAGTCTTCACACATCTCCCGGCCGTTTGTTGCTTATTCTCCACTTTTCTCCCTCCTCTTCCGATCAACTATGGGCAAGAACAAGAAGGGTGGAAGTTCGTCGCACCACTCCGGCAACAAGCGGAAGCGTGAGCCAAGTCCCCCCTCGGAGGACTTCGGTGACTCCAAATACTCGGAGGAGGATTTTTCCTCCGAGTCCGAGGGGTCGCCGATCTATGCCTCTCCCCCGGTGTCGTCTTATGACTCGGACGATTCCTAGGGGATCGCCGTCGAGGT
The DNA here is from genome assembly GCA_029449295.1 of Zea luxurians. Lineage (NCBI taxonomy): Eukaryota > Viridiplantae > Streptophyta > Magnoliopsida > Poales > Poaceae > Zea > Zea luxurians. The sequence goes on from JAOPSE010000002.1 coordinate 168,478,886, forward strand.
GTGGACGTACATCCGGGCCGTCGAGCGCTCTGGGCTCGAGGGCTCGGATGAGTCGGAGATCTCCTTGGACGAGGAGAACTCCTCCGACTCGTCCGAGGAGGGGAGCGGTGGTGACGGCGACAACGAGGGCGACGGCGGCTGTCGGCGTTTCGACCCCGGGGGGTCCCTGGACCGACGAGTAAATTGTCGCCGCGTGCCCCAGCCCAGATGGGTCGGCGCGAGATGGAGCGCGAAGGGGGGATGAAGCCGGAGGGAGACAGGCGTAAAGGGGGAAACCCACGGCCTTCGTGTTTGTCCTGCGCCTAGGTCGGGTGCGCTTGCAGTAGGGGGTTACAAGCGTCCACGCGAGAGGGAGCGAGAGGCTTACGCGAGCGTCGTCCCGTCCTTCCCCGCGTGGCCAACCCTATGTAAGAGGGCCCTGGACCTTCCTTTTATATGCGTAAGGAGAGGATCCTGGTGTACAATGGGGGGTGTAGCAGTGTGCTAACGTGTCTAGCGGAGAAGAGCTAGCACCCTAAGTACATGCCGTCGTGGCAGCCGGAGAGGTTTTGGCACCCGGTTCGTGTGGTGTCGTGGCCGTCGGAGGAGCGCTGGAGCCTAGGGATGGCAATTTTACCCGCGGGTTCGGATATCCACGGATATCCGACCCGTCGGTTTCGGATTCGGGTACGAAATTTAACCCGCGGGTCTCACCCATACCCGACCCGTGATAAAATCGGGTCGGGTACGGGTTTTATATTTCACCCGCGGGTCCTGGCGGATATCCGAATTATTCTCAGTTTTCAGCCCACCAGAGTCCAGAAACCGAAACCGGCCCAATGTCCAGTTTTCACCCAGGGAACCCTAGTCTCGGTCTCTCCTCTCTGGCTCTCTCAGACTCTCACGCGTCTCTCTCTATGACTCTGTCTCGCTCTCATCCGCCAGCCGCCTGCACGCCTGCACGCCCCAGCCACAAGCAGCCGCCACCCCACCCGCCGGCCGCCGGCGGCCAGAAAGGCCAAACCGTAGAAACCGAGTGTCTCTGCCGTGTGCCGTCCAGCGTCCCTGCGTGACTGTGTCCGGCGTCCCTGCCGTGGGCCGTCCAGCGGTCCAGATCCGGCTGCCGTGGTGCGTTCCTGCCGTCCAGGTCCAGGTCCGGGTTCGAACAGGCCTTCGTCGACGCCATCACCAGGCTCGGCCGCGTCGGCGTCAAGACCGACCCGTCGCTGGGGGACGTCTGCCGCGACTGTGCCTTCCTCAACTGAAAAAGGATGGAGACCTGGTTTATATCTCACACAAGTGTTCATACACAATCTAGAGTGAAGTTTTTTTGTTGTTGTTATTATCATGTCAGGTATGAGCACAAGGTTGAATTAATGGTTTGTTGGGGGCCTTCGTCCTCCGAAGGTCCTCAAAAACATGATTTGACAATGTTTTCCAAGTGGATTATGTGAACAGGTATCTTTGGACTCAGAATTATGAACATGAAGCATGGTCAGGACGAAGCCAGACGAAGGACGAGCTGATTACCAAGCTCTACGAAGGATGGTGCACAGCCGAAGCTGTGTGCAGGGAAGCTTCGTCGCGATAGCAGAGGGGGGAACCGACTTAGAGATGAAAAGACTACGTGGACCTTGACAGATTTTCATAAGTCATTGACAAATGTAATGGACATGAATGTAATTTTACGTGGGCTGCGTCCCACGTCTATAAATAGATGAACAGTACTCCCGTACTGTTCACGCTGATTTGGCATTTGCTTTTGCGTCACGCTTGTACTTTTCATCTTCTCTCAGGACCGAAGGTACATTTGTAATTTGAAATCATTTCTATTTTTCCATGTTAATAAAATAGAAATGATTCTATGACGATGTTTATATTATATTTCACACTTTATATGAATCCTTCGTCATTACTTATTATATCTACGAAGGTATGTCTCTTGTGACCTTCGTCCGAAACTCATTATTTCTCGAAGAGAAATAATGTTTGGAAGGACGAAGGACTTTAACACTTAACACTTTTTATGTTGCCTTGTTCTTAACTCTTAGCATTTGAGAACAAGTCTCCAACATGGTTAATGCGATTGATATACTGTAAGTGGCACTTGCATTGGTAGGCCAAGATGTATTCCTTTTCCTTGTTGATTTTGTTTCAATGTTGTGTTCGTGGGTGGACGTAGGGCTGGTAATGTTTCACGATTAAAATGTTTGATTTGATTCTTACGTTTTATAGTGTTCGTGGGTGGACGTGGACTGCAAAATGCGCGTATGCTTGATCCAGATAGGCCACAACCATAGCAGAAGTGCAGCCAGCTTGTTGCAATCGAGTGGAAATGGCTTTCTTGTGGAATTCATTCTTTCAGCACAGCCAGCTGCACTACACAGGGATGCTCCATGTATAAAAGCAAGCCAAGAGATTTTAGCTGTGAGCAAAACGCGGAAAGCAATGTGTTTCTCTGTACTAGAAGGACACAAACGGCGGTGAAACTATCGCATCGACCACCATTGCTCCCGTTGGCCCGTCTGCCAAGGGAGCAGAAAGAATCCATGCCAATGGAACTTTCAGCGGAAGCATTGCATTCTATAACAGTACTCATATATTGTTTTGTGATTATACCCGCGGGTATCCGATACCCGCCCGATACCCGATGGGTACGGGCACGGGTACAAATTCCTACCCGCGGGTATAGTCGCGGGCGGGTATGAGTAATACCCGCGGGTATTGTCGCGGGCGGATATTTACTATACCCGATCCGAACCCGACCCATTGCCATCCCTACTGGAGCCTGGTGGAAGGACAGCTGTTGGGGCTGTCGAGTCCTTGCTGACGTCTCCTTGCTTCCGTAAGGGGGCTGAGAGCCACCGTCGTCATGGAGCACGCGGGGCGCCATCATTACTTGTTTATCGAGGCGAGCCAGATGGGACGCCGGTCTTGTTCCCCGTAGCCTGAGTTAGCTCGGGGTAGGGTAATGATGGCGCCTCCTGTGACGTGGTCGGTTCGAGCCCTGGGTTGGGCGAGGCGGAGGCTCCTCCGAGGTCGAGGTCGAGTCTGTCTTCCGAGGCCGAGGTCGAGTCCGAGCCCCTGGGTCGGGCGTGGCAGAGACCGTCGGCTGAGGCCAGGGCTGAGTCCGAGCCCTAGGGTCGGGCGAGGCAGAGTTCGTCATCGTCCGGGGCTGAGCCGAGTCTGAGCCCTGGGTCGGGCGAAGCGGAGTTCGTCGTCTTCCGGGGCTGAGCCCGAGTCCGAGCCCTGGGGTCGGGCGAAGCGGAGTTCGTCGTCTTCCGGGGCTGAGCCCGAGTCCGAGCCCTAGGGTCGGGCAAAGCGGAGTTTGTCATCTTCCGGGGCTGAGCCCGAGTCCGAGCCCTGGGTCGGGCGAGGCGGAGTTTCCTATGGCGCCTCAGGCCGGACTTGGCTGCTGTCAGCCTCACTCTGCCAAGTGGCACAGCAGTCGGAGCGGCGCAGGCGGCGCTGTCCTCTTGTCAGGCCGGTCAGTGGAGCGGCGAAGTGACTGCGGTCACTTCGGCTCTATCGACTGAAGGGCGCGCGTCAGGATAAGGTGTCAGGCCACCTTTGCATTAAAGGCTCCTGCGATATAGTCGGTCGGCGTGGTAGCTTGGCCAAGGTTGCTTCTTGGTGAAGTCTGGGCCTCGGGCGAGCCGAAGGTGTGTCCGTTGCTGGAGGGGGTCCTCGGGCGAGACGTAAATCCTCCGAGGTCGGTTGCCCTTGCCCGAGGCTGGGCTCGGGCGAGGCGAGATCGTGTCCCTTGAGTGGACCGATCCTTGACTTAATCGCACCCATCAGGCCTTTGCAGCTTTGTGCTGATGGGGGTTACCAGCTGAGATTAGGAGTCTTCAGGGTACCCCTAATTATGGTCCCCGACAGCGGCGATGGAGGCGACGGCGACGGCGGCAAGGGCGACGGTAAGGGCAACAGTGACGGCGGCAAGGGCGACGGCGGCAGCGGCAAGGGTGACAGCGGCAGCAGCAAGGCTAGTGGCAGAGCGCCACTGGCTTAAATATTAGTATAGATAACTAGTAGTAGAAGTAGTATTAGTAATAGTGGAATAATATAGTAGTAGTTAGTAGTATAGAGTAGTGTAAGTAGCGTAGAGATGTAGTAGTGTAATGTAGCAAAAAAGGGAAGGAAGGCCGGCTCATAATGAGTTGGTCTTTGAGTTTGTGGAAGAACTTCCCTTCTTTATATATTGAAGAAAATTTCAGCTTATCCTGAGTATCTCTTCCGCTTTTCCATCGTTCTTTTATAGTCAATCGATAGCTTGTATTCATGCCCAGCGCTGTCGTTGTTCTTAGAGATAACACCTGAGTAACGACTGGTAATTGTTGAGTTGTATTGTCGGCATTTACATAAAGAAAATGGCTGAGTTATGGCAGGCATTGCCGGCATCTTTTAAAAGTAACTGTCGAGCTGCTCTGGACCACGCCGGCGTTTTTGAGGTAACAACCGAGTTATGCTAGATCGTGTCGGTGTTTTAGAAGTAACAGCCGAGTTATGCTGGGCCACGCTGGCGTTTTAGAGGTAACAGCCAAGTGGTGTTTGGCGACGTCGGCGTCTTAGAGGCAACAACCGACTTACTCTGGGCTACGTCCGCATTTTAGAGGTAACAACCGAGTTATGCTAAGCCACGTCAGTGTTTTAGAGGTAACAGCCGAGTTATGCTGTGCCACGTCGGCGCTTTAGAGGTAACTGCCGAGTTATGCCAGGAAATCTTGTCTTTCTCGAGTGATGACTTAGCACTTTTTAGAAACGGTGTCCAACCCGGGAAAACCCCATCTTTATCACGTCGTCACACGCCTCTGCGTTCTGAGCCCTAACTTCATCTTTCCGCCTCAAGCCATACCTCTGTTTCTCTCTGATTTCGCTTCTGTTCAATCCGCCGACGAGATTGCGATGGCGCCCAAGCGGAAGAACCAGAATTCTGCTACGGTAGTGATCCCTCTCATCGACCCCAACAGCTAGTTGCGCTTTGCAGGTAACCATATGCCTGTTATCTCTAAATCGGATCTCCTCTGCCTTGTCGATGTTGGAGTTCTTCCTCCGAAGGAGCTTTGTTCTTGGCGGATTTGCCGTGGGGTCACTGTTCCGACAGAAGATACCCATGAGTCCGTTGCCTATGTTCCTTTTCTTATCCGCGGCCTTGCTCTTCCCATTTCTCCCTTCTTCCGCGGTCTCCTTGACATTTACAATCTAAACCTGACTCATCTGAATCCCAATTCCATTTTGCAAATTTCTATCTTTGTTCATCTGTGTGAGGCCTACCTCGGAATTCTTCCCCACTTTGGTTTATGGAAGTATCTATATCACTGTCGACCTGGGATGGCTGGGGGTCAGCACCAACTCGTGGGTGGTGCGAGTTTGGAGATGCGACGCGGGAGGAAAATAGAATACCTTGACATCTCGCTTAAGGACAATATTAAGGGGTGGCGCCTAGAGTGGTTTATTGTGGAAAACCATGGCAAGTCCCTCCCTCCTCGGTCGGGGAGACAGCCAGATGTGCGCACTCCGAGTTGGATTGAGTCTCCTACTGCCTTGGAAGTAACAGAAGCTAGGGTTCTGCTTGCTAAAATCTATCTACTGAAGGAGAGAGGTCTGACCGTCGAGGCTGTGGTTGCTGACTTTATTTTTAAGAATATTCAGCCCCTGAAGGACAGAGCATACCCAGCTTACTTGTACAGTGGTGTTACCGACTCGACTCGGGTTACCAATAGGAGAATTCCTGCTGAGGTTCTGGTGAGCCGATTAGACATGATCTTGAGAGGCAAAGTATCAAATATTGGTGCTCCTGTTGCCTACTTTGCTTGGAATCTGCCACCTCCTAAGTACTTTTTCAATTTCGTGTCCAATCCTCCTGCTGGTGATAGTGGTCTTGGTCTTAGAGTGCGACCCTCTTCTGAAGATATTGAGGTCTTAGTTGCTTCTCTTTGTGATCTTCCCAATGATGAGAGGCAAGCTCATTTTGAGATGCCAGCGAGTCCAGATGATGCAGAAACAAATGTTGTACTTGATATGTTGGCTGGAGAATCTTCTGACTTGGTCCCTGCTGAAACAATGGCTATTGCGGTTATACCAGAGACTGACAAAATAGTGGACACCCGAAAGCCTGAGGGTATTCGCCCAAAGCGTCTTCGTCAAGTCAGCTGTGATAGAACCTCCCAAGTTATTAGGCCCACCTACAGTTGTCCTTGTCCAACGGACCTCAGACAACCCTGCAGGTGCCCCTGAATCACTTAACAAGTTCGGTATCTGCTTTCTTTACCTTTCCCAAGAGCGTTTCACCCATCACGCAGACATTACAATACATCGGAGGTATGAAAATGCGGAAGAAATTACAATAACTTACCTTATATTAAAGTAAGGAAGAGTTATAATAATACAGACCAGAAACAAATATAAGAGTGCTGAGTATTATTATTACATTCCCAGGGAGGCAAAAACCCCTCCCGATAAATAATAAACAAAAGTTTTTAACGGAGGACCCTTCCTCCCGAAGCTTTACTCCTGGTTTTCTTCTTTTGGTACCACCTTTGAACAGAAGCAACAAAAGTTGGCTGCTTCTTCACCTAAAACAACATGGGACAAAGCCCTGAGTACGAAGTGTACTTTCGCAAGACTTACCCGTCAAAGTAAAAGACTCTCAAGGATATGCTGACCTTTTTGGGAATCAAGGAATGGCTTATCAATAGTCAAGGACTCTGTTTACAGAAATGCTTACTAATAGTGGATCCTTAAAAATCAAGTTTTATTTGTCAAGTTAAGTAAAATTACCTGCAGCTAGGGTTCTTTCTACCCTAATTCAATCACTTGACCTATACTAGCCAATTTCTGAACAACCCTTCATCTTCACTGGATTGCTATGTATAGGGCAGTGACCAAGTCTTCATATCCGCGAAGTTACGGCGATCCGAATCGATTATACTTAGCTGAGGATCTCCAATCACACGACATATGTAGCACTTAACCCTTGCATATGTCAACTCGCCACCGGGGTTCTTAAGACCAGATCAGGTTCATGCCAACCGAGAGCATAGATACACCACCGTCCAGCCTCTTGCCACGAAGGGTACACGCTACTCTCGCCATCTCTCCACTCCCATTGCGTGTTATCTTATTCTGGTATTAGTCTGCCCGAGACAAAGCTTACCCATGATGAGGCATGTGACCAGTTAAAGGGTCCTCGGTCAGCAAGCCTACATCGACACGGTCCTTAATCGACTCAGACGGAAACACTACACCGAGACTCTCTTCTCGTGCAAGTCACCCGCCCGGTCTCAGCTTAATCATTTTAAACCCAAAGTTTGGTACCTGTTAGAGGTACATCTTTTCCGATGTTGAACCCATCATGGCCATGATGGATCCACCATCAAGTTTTATTTTCAAAAAGGTCTCACCCACTTTGAAGCAACATCCTTTGTGAAAACAAAACATTTTGTTTTTCTAAAGCAAAACTAAGCATAAGAAAACCCTTTTATGAAACAGGGATTTAAGAGGTAGTCAAATCCAAGGAAGGAAATGCAGGAATTGGTTTAGCACACAACTCCTATTACCCAATGCATCAAGTAAGTGAGAAAGATTTTAAAAGAAACAAAGAGGTGGCAAATGCACCGGGGCTTGCCTTGTGTTACTGGTGAATTAGGCTCTGTTCCGTAGATATCAAAATAAAAACAGTTGCCTGCCTGATGTTCCTCAGGTGGTGGTGGCGGTGAAGTCCTTGTCTCTTTGACTTCTACTTCCTCTTCGTATTCTAGATATAACCATAATATAATAATGAATGCTCATGTAATGCTCATGAAAATGCAAAGATAATACAAGTTTATTATCTAAGGTCTTAAATACAACTTTCCTTCATGGATCTCCGAGAACTTAGTGTTTTCGGAGGCAATAGTGAAGTTCATAGGGCAGGGGCTAGAGTTTTGGGTTCTAAGTATCAAACATGGTCCAAATCATACCAAACTTTACCCACGGCTTCTAAATATTATTTAGAGTTTATCCTAAAAATTTAGTGAATTTTGGATTTATTATTTATCCCCTAAAAATCCAGAAGCATAGTTTTTGGCTATTTTAAATGCTTTATAATTTCTTATTTGGACTAAAAATCATGAAACTATTTTTTATTAAATACTATGGAAAATTAGGAACCTAGCAAAATTGGTCTTGTATTTTTAGCATTTTTCTATAATTTCTTATAGATTTCCAAATTTTAACAGAAAAAGAAAAGAGAAAAGCATGAACAGGATTGGGCTTATTTCAGTCCGAGGCGGCCCAGCAGAGACCGAACTCGCCCGCGCGCGCGCCCGCACGGCTGACTTGCGAAAAAGCCCCTGAGGTCTCAACTAATTTGCAAAACGTTTTACAGAATATTCTAAGAGTCACTGACATCTTACACAAACATCCCTCAAGTTCTATCTCTTCTCAAAATTCGGTCCGCGATGGGTTTCACGCCGAACACCTGGCCGGAGCCATGGTTTCACGGCGGTGGCGACCTGGACATAGTGTGCTGAGCTTACAAACACCAAACATACGTCGGTCCGAACAAAAACCCTCCTTTAATTTGAGAGGTTTGACCTAATTTGAAGCTTTCTTATGACACGGCAGTGGAACTGACCCTGGTGACCACATTCTGAACAACTGACAGCCGAGATGATAAAATTGAAGCTCGGGAAAGCTTTACGGGTTCACAAGGGGTTAGGTACACGCTTTAATTTGGACAAAACAAGAACAGAAGAGCGGGTCGACAGAGGGGGGTGTCGTGGCGGCGTTCTACGGAGCGGAGGAGTGTTCTGGTGATGGGACTCAGGTAAACCTCAATTGGCTGGCTCCAAGAGCAACAGAAGGCTAAAAACAAGCAAGAACACGAAGCAATTGGGTAGGTACTAACCCGAGGAGTGCTGGCCACGGAGGGGTACTTCACGACGACGGAAGAAACCGATTCTAGGGAATTCCGGTGATCACCGAGGTTAGTGGACAGAACAGAGTGACTAGTGATTTGTTGGCTTCGCAACTAGGGGACGAAGAGCTGTGCTTGGCTGATTTGGATGAAAGGGAAGAGAGCGCGGTGAATTTTATAGGCCTAGTGAGCCACCGCGACGGTCATGGTGATAACCATCACCGGACCTTGCTGGCGACCAACGACGATGTCAGGCACTGCCCTTTTCCTAGAGTTTGCCACGTTCCGCCGCGATAGTAACGCTGTCAAATTGGCGATGGCGTGGATGGATGGAGAAGAGCAGCACCGATGACCAAGCATGGCCGGAAGGATCAGTGGCCGTGTGGTGGCCGGAATAATTACCCCCCCCCCCCCACCACCACGGCGATCTTACCCGTTTCAAGAATATCATCGCAAGGAGATGCTCGCTGATCGCTCAGCCCGACCCCAGCGCAAATCACGGCGCAGATCGGTCATCGGCGGCGAGGTTCCCTGAACCGGATCCCCCGTTCACTGTACCATGGCGCGGCACTATCAGTCCGCCTGACAGACCGTTTTGTAGTGCCCGAATCTCGATTTTTCATGTGATGACTTGTTAATCTACTAGTGACAACATTGTTCTCCTTACATAGCTCTATAGGTTTGATGTGTTGATCTAGGGAAAACTCCTCATAATTTGAAAGTTACAAAGCTTCAAAGTTGAGCCAATTTTCTGAATTTTAGACTTAATCCCAATAGAGTTCAAATAGGGCTTTTTGCAAATAGGCCCAAAACTTAGGGTTTAAGTTGCAAATCCACTCACGTGTGAATCATATGAGTTAAGATACCCTATTTTCATGGTTTTTGCACTTTAGTCCAAAAGTGCACTAGTTTTGCACTTAGCCCCCTAGGGTTTTAGTCTAGGGTTTTCTAGGGTTCTATTTAGGGTTTTCAGTACTTCTAGGGTTTGGATGTTACTTAAGTACATTCTTGGTGGAATTTTATGACTATTTCAATTGAGTTTTGAAGCTTTCCCTTATTAAGCCTTGTTTGCTCTATTAAGCCCAATCTAGGGTTAAGCACTGTACCCTAGGGTTTTACTTATGAATTGTCACATCAATACAACTTGTTTGAATTTTTGCCTAGTGAATTCATTCTAGGTGTGATAAACACATGATATGCTAATGCTTATGATGCTATGCTCATGTTTTAGTGGTAGTAACACCAGGGGTGTTACATCCTTTCCCCCATAAAAGAATCTTGTCCCGAGATTAAAATCCTAGGGCAGTAATGGAAAAGGAAACACGTCATACTTTTATTTCCTAATTTTTGGTATAAAGCAGGGGTGGTATGGGGCTCATTCAACAAATGTACTTTACAAATTACATGAGGCTAAAAAGCCTGGGAAATTCTTTTCTAAAAAGTCTTGAGTTTCCCATGTAGCCTCATCTTCTGAATGTTGGTTCCACTGTATCTTGTAAAACTTGAGAGTTTTCCTTCGGGTAATCCTGTCCTTTTGATCCAAGACTCGAATAGGATGTTCTGAATATGTTAAGTCTGGTTCTAAGGTAACATCCATTACTTCAATGGTTTGATCAGGAACCCGAAGACACTTCTTTAATTGAGACACGTGGAACACATTATGTACAGCAGACAAGGTTTCGGGTAACTGGAGTCGGTACACCACTGGTCCACATTGCTCAAGAATAGGGAAAGGACCAATGTACCGGGGTGCAAGCTTCCCTTTTACCCCAAAACGTGATACACCCTTTATTGGTGAGACCTTCAGAGAGACATAATCTCCCACTAGAAAGTACAAGGGTGTCCATCGTTTGTCTGTGTAACTCTTCTGTCAGGCTTGTCTTTCTTCAAATTATGAATTATTCGTTGAACTTTCTCTTCTGTCTCCTTGACCATATCAGGCCTAAAAAAATTTCTTTCACCTGGTTCAGACCAGTTTAACGGTGTACGACACCGTCGTCCATATAAAGCTTCGAAGGGTGCCATCTTAATGCTTTCTTGATAGCTATTATTGTATGAGAACTCCACTAATGGTAAACAATCATCCCATTTCTGTGGGAATTCTAGAGTACAAGCTCGCAACATGTCCTCAAGTATTTGATTCACCCCCTCAGTCTACCCACTGGTTTGAGGATGATAGGCCAAACTATGGAGCAACTTAGTATCCAAAGCCTTGTGAAGTTCTTCCCAAAATTTGGACACGAATTGTGGTCCATGATCCGACACTATAGTCTTCGGAACACCATGCAAACTGAGAATACGGGCAATGTATAATTCTGCATATGTGGCCATTGTATACTTTACCTTGATAGGAAGGAAGTGGGCAATCTTTGTAAGTCGATCAACAATAACCCAGATGGAATCATACCCTTTTGCTGTCCTAGGCAATCCCGCAATAAAGTCCATACTTATATCCTCCCATTTCCATGTAGGTACAGGTAAAGATTGTAATGGACCAGCAGCTTTCATGTGTATGGCCTTGACACATCTACAAGTGTCACATCTTGCCACATAGCGTGCGATTTCAATCTTCATCTTTGTCCACCAATAATGTTGTTTTAGATCATGATACATCTTAGTGCTTCTGGGATGAATAGAATAGTGACTAAGATGTGCTTCATCCAAAATTTGCTGGCGGACTTCATCATTTTTAGGCACAACTATGCGGTTGTTAAACCATACAACCCCTTGATCTTCTCTTCTGAAACAGTTGGCTTTACCAGCTTCTATTTTCTCATGAATGTGCTTCATTCCCTCATCATTTCTTTGTGCGTCAATTATTCTTTGCAGGATGACTGACTCAAGCTTCAAGTGATTTGAAGTTCCATGCTGAATCATTCCCAGGTTCAATTTCTCCATTTCTTGGCATAACATAATGTCAGAAGTCTTCATGGTAAGGCAATGACAGAAAGCCTTACGACTTAACGCATCTGCCACTACATTAGCTTTGCCTGGGTGATAGTGAATCTCTAATTCATAATCCTTTATCAGCTCGAGCCATCTCCTTTGTCTCATATTAAGCTCTACTTGGGTAAAGATATACTTCAAGCTCTTATGATCTGTATAAATGTGATAGACATTCCCCAGCAGGTAATGACGCCATATTTTTAGGCCATGAACCACCACAGCTAACTCCAGGTCATGAGTTGGATAATGTTCCTCATGCCGGCGCAACTGCCTTAAAGCATAAGCTATCACTCGGCCTTCTTGCATTAGAACACAGCTGAGACCACTGCCTAATGCGTCACAATACACATCAAAGGGTTTTTCAATATCCGGTTGAGCTAATACCAGAGCAGTGGTTAATAATACCTTCAACTGTTCAAAGGCTTCATTACATTTTGAAGACCAAATAAATTTAGTATCATTCTTCAATAAACTTGTGATTGGTTTCACAAGCTTAGAAAAATCTGGAATGAATTGGTGGTAATAACCAGCTAGTACAAGGAAACATCGGACTTGATGTACAGTGGTTGGGGGTTTCCACTCCAAAATATCCTTGACTTTGCTAGGATCCACCGCAATTCCATCAGATAATACATGTCCCAGAAATTGTATTTCCTCCAGCCAGAATGCGCACTTACTGAACTTAGCATATAATTGATGTTCTCTCAAGCGCGTTAACATGATCCATAAATGCCAAGCATGCTCCTCTTCATTCTTGGAATATATCAAGATATCATCAATGAATACCACCACAAATTTATCCAGCTCGGGCATGAATACCGAGTTCATAAGATAGGTGAAGTGGGTAGGAGCATTTGTTAGTCCGAAAGACATAACCAGATATTCAAACAAGCCATATCGTGTAGTGAATGTTGTCTTGGGTATATCTTCGGGTCGAATATGGATCTAATGATAGCCTGATCTGAGGTCGATCTTGGAGAAGACCCTCGCTCCAGTTAGTTGATCAAATACAATATCAATCCGTGGAAGAGGGTACTTATTTTTTATGGTAACCTCGTTAAGGGGTCTATAATCCACGCACATCCAAAGTGTTTGGTCCTTCTTTTTGACAAAGATGGCTGGACAACCCCATGCATGGCGATGAGCTTGGCCGGATGAATCCTTTCTCTAGTAGATCTTGCAATTGGGTCTTGAGTTCTGCCAACTCATTTGGAGGCATTCGGTATGACCTTCTAGAAATTGGAGCCGTACCGGGCTTCAACTCAATCACAAATTCTACATCTCTCTCTGGAGGCAATCCAGGCAAATCTTCTGGAAAAACGTCTGGGAAGTCACATACTACCGGAATATTTTGGATCTCCGGTATGATGGCTTCATAGATTCTGCCAAAGGGTTTAGCTATAGTAGCTACAGGAATAGATAAGAGAACCTCTTCCTGACCATAACTCAACCTGATAGTCCTCAGATCAGTGTTGAGGATAGCTTTATGTTGAGCTAACCAATTCATGCCCAGAATTACATCTATATCTTGGCCTTTTAGAACAATCATATTAGTAGGAAAGTCCCGTTCAGCCAAAGTTATAGGTACTTGGAAAACCACTTCTTTAGTGAATATTTGCCCCCTGGGCGAATGAATAGTAAACCCTTCCCTTGATTCATGGTATGGAATACAATGTTGCTCCACAAATTTATTGCTTATGAATGTATGTGAAGCGCCAGAATCAAAAAGAATAACTACAAGGTGATTGGCCACAAGAAACGTACCCATCATAACCGGTTCGCCTTCTGGTGTTGTGGCCACTTGTGTATAATAAATCCGCCCGGTTTTCTTCATATTTCTGCCCGTGGTATTGTTCGCCGCATTTCCCTTGCCTTGAGCAGAACTCCCAGAACTCTGCTGATTATTTGATCGGCTCTGCTTCGGATATGGACAGTCCTTGATAAAATGTCCGGACTTTCCATAGTTAAAACAGCCTGTTGAAGAGCTTAGGAGGGCAGGGAAATGAGTACCAGGGGCACTCGGCTGATTTGTTGGGGTGGGGGCAGTGGCTGGATGAATGAAGACCGGTTGCTTGAAAGGGTAGGAGGGTGGACGTGATGAAGAACGATTCTGATTAAAAGGTCGGATTACCAACCTTTGTCTTTTCTCAGGCCCCTGATTGGGCCTGTCGCCTCTATAACCCTTCGATTTTCCCGAGCCTGCATATTTGGCCTCGACTGCCAGTGCTGTGCTTGTAGCCCTTCCGTAGGAAAGATCAATGCAGGTGGCCATCTTCCATTGCATTCGGTCATTAAGGCCTCTCATGAAGCAATTTCTCTTCTTCAAATCCGTGTTAACTTGATCGATGGCATACTGGGACAAGTGGTTGAATTTATTGAGATACTGAGTGATAGTATCCGTGCCTTGTTTGAGCTTCATAAACTCCTCCTGCTTCACATGGAGCACCCAGGTATATAGTGCTCCCGGAAAGCCAGCTTGAATTCGTCCCAAGTAATTTGATGACCAGCCAGTTGAACGGCTACATAATTTCCCCACCAGGTACTGGCAGGGCCGCGCAATTGTTGTGCTGCAAATAAGGGCTTTTGAATCTTCGTGCACCGGAGAAGCCCGAACTTCTATTCAATAACGCGGATCCACTCATCCGCTTCCAGAGGATCTTCTGCCTTGACAAATAATGGGGGACGTGTCTCTGAGAAATCCAGATATGACGTTTCGCAGGGTCCTTGTTGATAAGCTCGCCCGCCTTGCTGCTGCATTTGTTGTCCCGCCATCTCCCGCAGAAAGCGGGTGTTGTCGGCTGTAGCATTAACTAAGGCAGCGATGGCCTCAGCTAATGTTGGAGGTACTGGGGGTGGATTCAGGGTTGCTTCCCTCCCACGGGAGGTTCCAGCCCCATCCTGTGCGCGAGTCTTGGACGACATCTGAGGCAAAGAACATTTGGAAAAATATAATATGCCAAAGCAAACCATCCATTTTACATTACTTAAAAGGGTAATGATACAGACTCGAATTTACAACAGGATTACATTACCTATTATACATTACTACTACTTCTACACTATACTACTCTTGCTTCTTGTCACTTTTGGTAGCTTCACTGTCGGGCGTAGGAGACCATTCATCAACCAACTTCATAGAGGGAGGGGGACTGAAAAGGTCCAGTTCACCACCAAGTGCTTCTCCCGCTACTCGAGAAGGTCTGGCTTCCATCTCGACAGGATCCGCAAGTACGTTAGGGTGCAGTTGTGAATACAATACATGAACCTCCTCATGTAATGTATTACAATAAACCTGCAAGTTGTCCACGGCTGAGCTAAGCTCCTCCACGCGGCTCGAGCTCTAGCTTCCTTTGCTCAAGCAAGTGAACGAGAGTTCACAGCCCAGTCGAGCGCTAGATTTCGTTCCGCAAGTTGGTCTTGCAGGTGGTGGATGCCTATTCTTAATTCGTTTATTCTCTCACCATCCGCGACCCAATATCATTCCTGTGACGGAGTTCTGATCGAAGCTGATCAACTTGGGCTTCCAGATCCCCGATTGGATCGTTGCTACCAGTACTACTGTCTTCATGCCGTGGGGCAAGCTGATGGCGGGGTATGCCAATTGGCCTGGTAGACTTGCGCGCGGTCTTTCTTGTGCGCGGCGGCATATCTCCAGGAGGGAAAAATCTTATTAGCATGGTTTTTAGCATGATGCATGTGTAATTATAGAATCAACCTTAGTTGATTCACACCTTCTATACATTGCACTCTACTATCTGGTCCTTAAAATAAGTATCTCAGAATGGGATTGGATAAGAAGAAAAGAAATTTTCTAGATAAGTTTTTGAAAATTCTTTTTGAAAATGTCTCATAATTTTTGCAGAGATGGGCTTCGCTCTGATACCAGCTGTGACAGAACCTCCCAAGTCATTAGGCCCACCTACAGTTATCCTTGTCCAACGGACCTCAGACAACCCTGCTGGTGCCCCTAAATCACTTGACAAGTTCGGTATCTGCTTTCTTTACCTTAACCAAGAGCGTTTCACCCGTCATGCAGACATTACAATACATCGGAGGTACGAAAATGCGGAAGCAATTACAATAACTTACCTTATATTAAAGTAAGGAAGAGTTATAATAATATAGACCAGAAACAAATATAAGAGTGCTGAGTATTATTATTACATTCCTAGGGAGGCAAAAATTCCTCCCGATAAATAATAAACAAAAGTTTTTAACGGAGGGCCCTTCCTCCCGAAGCTTTAATCCTGGTTTTCTTCTTTTGGTACCACCTTTGAACAGAAGCAACAAAAGTTGGCTGCTTCTTCACCTAAAACAACATGGGACAAAGCCCTGAGTACGAAGTGTACTTTCGCAAGACTTACCCGTCAAAGTAAAAGACTCTCAAGGATATGCTGGCCTTTTTGAGAATCAAGGAATGGCTTATCAATAGTCAAGGACTCTGTTTGCAGAAATGCTTACTAACAATGGATCCTTAAAAATCAAGTTTTATTTGTCAAGTTAAGTAAAATTACCTGCAGCTAGGGTTCTTTCTACCCTAATTCAATCACTTGACCTATACTAGCCAATTTCTGAACAACCCTTCATCTTCACTAGATTGCTACGTATACGGCAGTGACCAAGTCTTCATATCCGCGAAGTTACGGCGATCCAAATCGATTATACTTAGCTGAGGATCTCCAATCACATGACATATGTAGCACTTAACCCTTGCATATGTCAACTCGCCATCGGGGTTCTTAAGACCAGATCAGGTTCACGCCAACCGAGAGCACAGATACACCACCGTTCAGCCTCTTGCCACGTAGGGTACACGCTACTCTCGCCATCTCTCCACTCCCATTGTGTGTTATCTTATTCTGGTATTAGTCTGCTCGAGGCAAAGCTTACCCATGATGAGGCATGTGACCAGTTAAAGGGTCCTCGGTCAGCAAGCCTACATCAACACGGTCCTTAATCGACTCAAACGGAGACACTACACCAAGACTCTCTTCTCGTGCAAGTCACCCGCTCGGTCTCAGCTTAATCATTTTAAACCCAAAGTTTGGTACCTGGTAGAGGTACATCTTTTCCAATGTTCAACCCATCATGGCCATGATGGATCCACCATCAAGTTTTATTTTCAAAAACATCCCACCCACTTTGAAGCAACATCCTTTGTGAAAACGAAACATTTTATTTTTCTAAAACAAAACCTCAATTGGCCGGCTCCGAGAGCAACAGAAGGCTAAAAACAAGCAAGAACACAAAGCAATTGGGTAGGTACTAACCCGACGAGTGCTGGCCACGGAGGGGTACTTCACGACGGCGGAAGAAACCGATTCTAGGGAATTTCGGTGATCACCGAGGTTAGTGGACAGAATAGAGTGACTAGTGATTTGTTGGCTTCGCAACTAGGGGATGAAGAGCTATGCTTGGCTGATTTGGATGAAAGGGAAGAGAGCGCGGTGATATTTATAGGCCTAGTGAGGCACCGCGATGGTCATGGTGATAACCATCACCGGACCTTGCTGGCGACCAACGACGACATCGGGCGCTGCCCTTTTCCTGGAGTTTGCCATGTTCTGCTGCAACAGTAACGCCATCAAATAGGCGATGGTGTGGATGGATGGAGAAGAGCGGTGCCGGTGACCAAGCATGGCCGAAAGGATCAGTGGTCGCGTGGCGGCCAGAATAATTACCCCCCCCCCACCGTGGCGATCTTACCTGTTTCAAGAATATAATCGCGAGGATATGCTCACTGATCGCTCAGCCCGACCCCGGTGCAAATCACGACGCAGATCAGTCATCGGCTGCGAGGTTCTCTGAACCTGATCCCCCGTTCACTGTACCATGGCGCGGCACTATCAGTCCGCCTGATAGACCGTTTTGTAGTGCCCGAATCTCGATTTTTCATGTGATGACTTGTTAATCTACCAGTGACAACATTGTTCTCCTTACATAGCTCTATAGGTTTGATGTGTTGATCTAGGGCAAACTCCTCATAATTTGGAAGTTACAAAGCTTCAAAGTTGAGCCAATTTTCTGAATTTTAGACTTAATCCCAATAGAGTTCAAATACGACTTTTTGCAAATAGGCCCAAAACTTAGGGTTTAAGTTGCAAATCCACTCACGTGTGAATCATATGAGTTAAGATACCCTATTTTCATGGTTTTTGCACTTTAGTCCAAAAGTGCACTAGTTTTGCACTTAGCCCCCTAGGGTTTTAGTCTAGGGTTTTCTAGGGTTCTATTTAGGGTTTTCAGTACTTCTAGGGTTTGGATGTTACTTAAGTACATTCTTGGTGGAATTTTATGACTATTTCAATTGAGTTTTGAAGCTTTCCCTTATTAAGCCTTGTTTGCTCTATTAAGCCCAATCTAGGGTTAAGCACTGTACCCTAGGGTTTTACTTATGAATTGTCACATCAATATAACTTGTTTGAATTTTTGCCTAGTGAATGCATTCTAGGTGTGATAAACACATGATATGCTAATGCTTATGATGCTATGCTCAAGTTTTTGTGGTAGTAACACCAGGGGTGTTACATCAGCCGCCTAACTGCGCCTGCTAAGGAGAAGAAGAAGAAAAGGAAACAGCTTCGGTGACTGTCATGCTTGAATCAGGATGCTGGACCTTCTGCTCCTATTTGCGAAGAAGTACCAACAGAGGTCTTTATTGAAGTTGACCCCACTGGTGGTGTTCCTGCTGAAGCTGACCCCAATTGGTGTGACCGTGCACCAACTGTCCCCAACGAATGTGATCATGTTGAAACTGACCCTAATGGGTGTAACCTTGTTGAAGCTGACCCCAATGGGTGTGATCCTGCACCATCTATTGTCCGCATTTTTGACAAGGACGAAGAAGAGGAAGAAGAAGTCCCGCTAATTCGTAAGAATAGCCAGCGTTATAGAGGTAGTAGGGGGGATAGTGATATTCCTTCTCCAGCTTTGTCTGCTCTTGTTAGCCTTCAAGAATTATCCATAACAGATTTTGATCAAGCCCTTGAGGATGTCATTCCTGAAGATATGTTGTTGGAACCGACTGCTGATGATATGATGGATGTTTGCTTTGACACTCCAGACGTGGGATTAGAGGTATCCCGGGCGGTATCTGGCGCATCGTCAACTTTGGAAGGCAGTCTTCGGTGTCAAGAAGTTGGTTAGGATTGCCCGACTCCCATGGAGGTGACTGAGGATCCTTCAGCCTCAGAGGTGGCTGTTGCAGGAAACCCAGCCCCCGAGGGTGATGCTGGCGATTACCCAGCCCCCGAGGGTGTCGCCGGTAATGACCCGGCTCTGGTGGGTAGCGCAAGCTGCAACCTAGCCCCCGAGGGTGTTGTCGGTAGCGATCCGGCTCCGATGGGTAGTGCGAGCTGCAACCCAGCCCCTGAGGGTGTCCGAGCGAGCTCTCCTTCCCATACCTCCATGGACGTCCACGTCGGGTCATCTCCCCCATGATCTGATGGAGTGATAGCTATGCATACTTCTTTAGCTTCGAGTGAGGGAGTCGCCTTAGAGGTCGGCGAGCTGGATGCCAGAATTCTGATATCTGCTAGTGGAGCTGAACCAACCCCCAACGATGCT
The DNA here is from genome assembly GCA_029449295.1 of Zea luxurians. Taxonomy (NCBI): domain Eukaryota; kingdom Viridiplantae; phylum Streptophyta; class Magnoliopsida; order Poales; family Poaceae; genus Zea; species Zea luxurians. The sequence continues at coordinate 168,498,279 of JAOPSE010000002.1, forward strand.
CTTTAGATTGTTCTAGTTGATCTTCATTCGTCGAGCTACAACACAGCTTCTCATGACTTGGGATTGCCCTCATTCTTTTCAAATCTTCAGGTAACCTAGCTTTTTTCGTTCCATCATTCCTCCTGGTAAATCACTTTCTTTGTACTCATTTGTTTTTAATAACAAGCTTTGGTTGACGGGATGTCTGCTCAATTGAGATCACATGGTGCCTCTATCCCAGAAGGAGCTCTGTCTCTGACGCAGTGGAATCCATTGCTTCTTTAGAAGCAGATAGCTGATTTGAAAGTGTCAAATGCTGGTTGGTGTCTTTGTTTCTTCCTTGGCTGATTAATTAATATGTTTTTAACTGTGTATCCTTCTTCGACTGCTTTTTGTCAGATATGGCCCGACGGTTTTCTGAGCTTGAGGAGAAACATCTTCAACATCAAGCCGACTCAACCCGGCGGTACTCTGAGCTTGAGGAGAAGTATTCCCAAGGTCAGATCAACCTGGCTCGGGTTTCTGCTTCTTTAGACGACGCACATTCTTTGAATTCTTCTCTTAATGCTCGGCTTGATTCTGAAAGGGCGGCTAACGAGGTAAGCTTACTTAATTGGATCTGCCGTGAATTTACTGCTTACTGGATGCTTGAGAGTTGATTCTTGTTTGTAGGAGGAGAAACAAGCACTTGCTACCTCTCGCGATAATCTGGATAGGTTGTATCGTGATGCCAGCACTACCCTAACTATCTTGGAAAGGAGCCACCGTTTTACCATGACAGATCTGGATCATCATCGTCATGAATTGCAAGTATCCTAGGATGAGATCCTGTGGCTTAGGCAGTTGGTGTCAAGCAAGGACTCCATCATCAAAGATCTGCGTGCTTCTAAGAGGTCAGTCGCCCAGGATCTAGAGGCCGCTCGACTGGCTACCAAAGTTGCAGAGGACAACTGCGCTGCTCTGAAAGCCTAGCGTGACAAGGCTATGGACAAAGCCATTCGCGCAGGGCGAATCTTGATGAGAAGGCCCGGTGTAGTTGTTCCTAATGACATTGTTGCGGACGTCAAGGCTACACCTGATGCTTCGAGTTGCCCTTCCTCCTCGATTGCTCCTACGAAAGACATTGCCAAATAGAGAAGTTTTGTTGTGTTAATGCATTTGTGAACTATATGTGTGTGATCAGTGCGCTCGAATACTCGGTAGGATATTAGAATGTGTTCTTGGCGCTGAAAACTATAACTTTTTGTCTCTGTTGTTTATGATTCAACAGTCGTTATGAATGTTTGCAGAGGTAAGCGTGGCATGCTGGTTTTTGGAATCTTTTCCTAATTTATGCCAATTGATCAGCTGGTAAGGCATAGAGATCGCCCTATAACGAGTAGTTGTGAGCATGTTACGCCGTCTTAAGTCATTGCTGACTTAAGCCGACTGCTCCGTTAGTAGGGTATAGTGGTCACCCTATGTCGAGTAAGCGCGAGCATGTTGCACCGTCTTAAGTCGTCGCCGACTTAAGCCGATTGCTCTGTTAGTAGGGTATAGTGGCCACCCTATGTCGAGTAAGCGCGAGCATGTCGCACCGTCTTAAGTCATCACCGACTTAAGTCGATTGCTCCATTAGTAGGGTATAGTGGTCACCCTATGTCAAGTAAGCGCGAGCATGTCGTCCCGTCTTAAGTCGTCGCCGACTTAAGTCGATTGCTCCATTAGTAGGGTATAGTGGTCACCCTATGTCGAGTAAGCGCGAGCATGTGGCACCGTCTTAAGTCATCGCCGACTTAAGCCGATTGCTCCATTAGTAGGGTATATTGGTCACCCTATGTCGAGTAAGCGCGAGCATGTCGCACCGTCTTAAGTCATCGCCGACTTAAGTCAATTGCTCCATTAGTAGGGTATAGTGGTCACCCTATGTCGAGTAAGCGCGAGCATGTTGCACCGTCTTAAGTCGTCGCCGACTTAAGCCGATTGCTCCGTTAGTAGGGTATAGTGGTCACCCTATGTCGAGTAAGCGCGAGCATGTTGCACCGTCTTAAGTCGTCGCTGACTTAAGCTGATTGCTCCGTTAGTAGGGTATAGTGATCACCCTCGGTTGAGTAAGCGTTCTGATTCCAAGTTTAATCAAGTCGAAGTCGATGGATAACCAATAGGTTGAATGCTTTTGAGAGTGAGATCTTTTATTGATGACGTATTTTCCAATTACAGAATACAATGTTGCTCCGATAGTTCTTGCTAAGGGTAAAACTTCCTAAGGTGCTCTATATTCCAAGAATTCCCTACTTCCGTGCCATCCATTTGAGTAAGCCGATATGATCCTGGCCGAGTGACCTCCAACACCATGAATGGCCCTTCCCATAGTGATGATAATTTGTGCTGTCCTTCTCCCGTTAGAATTCGGCGCAGGACCAAGTCTCCCACTATGAAGGATCGATGTCGTATAGTCTTATCATGATAGCGCCTCAGGGTCTGCTAATATCTAGCTGACTGAATTACTGTATTCAACCGCTCTTCTTCCAGTACGTCAATATCTTCTAGCCTGGTAGCTTCCGCTTCAGCTATGTTTTCGAAGACCAGCCTTGGTGCCCCAAACCTGAGGTCAGCAGGTAGCACTGCCTCCGAACCATAGACCATGAAGAAGGGGGTGTTTCCATGCAGAGCTCAACTGGGTTGAGTTCTTAGGCTCCAAACCACATAAGGTAATTCTCTGATCCACTTCCCTGCGAACTTTTCATTCTTGTCGAAGACTTTCTTCCTGAGTGCTTCCAGTATCATTTCATTAGCCCTTTCCACCTGACCATTGGCTCTTGGATGTGCTACTGACGCATACTTGATCTGAATGCTCCGTTGTTCGTGGAAATCAAAGAATTTAGAGCTAGTGAAATTGGATCCCAGGTCAGTTATGATGCTATTCAGTATCCCAAACCTGAATATTATATCTTGTATGAATTCCACTGCCTTGGCTGAAGTTAGAGAAGCAATGGGTTTGTATTCTATCCATTTGGTGAATTTGTCAATGGCGACCAACACGTGAGTGTAGCCTCCCTGAGCTTTCTTAAACGGTTCAATCATGTCTAGTCCCCAGCATGCAAATGGCCATGTTATGGGTATGGTCTGCAGTTGCTGTGCTGGCAAATGCTGCTGCTTTGATAAAAATTGGCAAGCTTCACAACTTTGGACTAACTCGGCTACATCACTCTTTGTCGTCGGCCAGTAGAAACTAGACCTGAAGACCTTCCCAACCAGAGTTCTGGATGCTGCGTGTATCCCGCACTGTCCGGCGTGAACCTCATCTAGCAGTTGCTTCCCAGTAACCGAAGGAATGCACTTCATAAGGATTCCTATTGCACCCCTTATGTATAGTGTGTCCCCTATGAGGGTGTAGTGGGCTGACTGCCTTGCGATGCGTTCCGCTGCGGCTTTATCATCCGGTTCCTCTTCGTTCTTTATATACCTGATGATAGGCTCCCTCCAGTCATTAGAGTCTGACTCTAGCTGGCTCAAAACATTGCACTCTTCTGCTTGATCTGAGGAAATGCTCGGGCGTGGCACCTCCTGGACAAAAAACTCTAGGTGGGACCTGAGTTCGACTGGATCCTAGTTTCGACAACACGTCTGCTGCTGCGTTGCGATCTCTTTGCACATGATGAAATTCTAGCCCTTCAAATTTGTCTTCCGGTTTTCGGACGGCTGTACAGTACTTGCCCATAGAATCATTCGAGTAATCTTATTCTTTATTTATCTGACTTATGACCACTAGTGAATCTCCGTATACCATCAACCTCTTGATGCCCAGTGATATGGCAATGTTCAATCTGTGGATCAGAGCTTCATATTCTGCTGCATTATTGGATGCTGAGAATAACAACTGAAGAGCATATTTGAGTTGTTCACCTCCAGGGGCAATGAAGAGGATCCCTGCGCCTGCTCCCTGTAGTTTCAGCAAGCCATCGAAATACATCCGCCATACTTCTACAACCTCCGGGTTATCTGGTACTTTTTCTCGGTCCACTCTGATACGAAGTCAACTAGCACTTGAGTCTTTATTGCAGTGCGAGGCCAAAACTCAATGTCGTGAGCTCCCAGCTCGCAGGCCCATTTGGCTATTCTTCCAATGGCTTCTTTGTTGTGGAGAATATCCCCTATTGGAAACCCGGTGACTATTATGACTTTGTGGTCGTCAAAGTAGTGACGGAGCTTGCGTGCAGTTAGAAGTATTGCGTACAATAGTTTTTGAACTTGGGGATACTTCTTTTTAGAGGGTCCCAGAACTTCACTGATGAAATAGACGGGATGTTGTACTGGATATGCGTGTCCTTCCTCTGCCCGCTCGACTACTAACGTGGTGCTCACCACGTGAGTCATGCAGGAGATGTACAACAGCAGATCTTCTGCTGGCTGGTCTAGCATGGCTCGGCGCGGCGGCTTTAGCACTGGCGGTGTAGTCAAGAACTTCTTCAGTGCATCAAGAGCTTCCTGAGCCTCTAAGGTCCACTGGAACTTGTCCACCTTCTTGAGCAATTTATATAATGGTAGGCCTTTTTCTCCTAACCTTGATATGAATCTGCTTAAAGCTGCCATGCATCCAGTAAGTCTCTGTACTTTCTTTTGTGATCGTGGTGCTTCCATCCTCATGATAGCTTCGATTTTTTCCGGGTTAGCTTCAATTCCTTGGTGGCTGACAATGAATCCGAGCAACTTCCCAGCTGGCACTCCAAAGACACATTTTTCTAGATTGAGCTTCCACCAGTACCGCCTCAGGCTATTGAAGACCAACTATAGATCCTCGATGAAGTTTTCTAAGTTTTCTATTTTAATCACCACATCATCGACATAAGCTTCTACCTGCTTGCCCTAGTGATTAGCTAAGCATGTTTGAATAGCTCTCTGGTAAGTCGCTCCAGCGTTCTTGAGGCCAAATGGCATGGAGGTATAGCAGAAAGCTTCAAACGGGGTAATGAATGCAGTTTTTTCCTCGTCTTCTTTTGCCAGGCTGATTTGATGGTATCTAGAGTAGCAATCCAGGAATGACAACATAGAGCATGCAGCAGTCGAATCTACCACCTGATCTATTCTAGGAAGTCCGAAGGCATCCTTCGGACAGTGTTTGTTGAGATCTGTATAGTCAACGCACATGCGCTAATCCACTTTATTCTTTTTGAGTACAAGAATAGGATTCGCTAACCACTCAGGATGCAGTACTTCTCTAATGAAACCAGCTGCAACTAATCGAGCTAGCTCGGCACAAATAGCTTCTCTCTTGTCAGGCATGAAACAACGCAACTTTTGTCGGATCAGCCTCGCCTGGGGATAGACCTTCAGTTTGTGCTCGGGCAGTTCTCTCGGGACTCCCGGCATATCCGCAGGCTACCATGCGAATACGTCTCGGTTATCTTGCAGAAACTGGACGAGCGCGTCTTCCTATTTGTCATCCAGGCTGGAGCTGATGATGGCAGTCTTGCGTTCGTTAGCGAACCCGAGGTTGATTCTCTTTATTTCCTCAATCGGTCGCATAGAGGTCACGGCTTGAGCTTCATTCGCAGGTATCGTGGGGTCTTCCTTAGGCTTTGAGTTCACCTGCGCAAAGGAAGTCGTCGGTGGTTTGGTGGTGAGGGCCGCCTGAATGGCCACTCAGAAGCATTCTGCGGCGCCTTGGAAGTCAGCGCGCACGGTGATGATTCCTTGTGGTCCTGGCATCTTCAATATCATGTATGAGTAGTGCGGAATGGCCATGAATTTCGCCAATCTTGGCCTGCGTATGATGGTGTTGTATCCGCAGTCGAAGCTTGCTACCTCAAACCTTAGGAACTCGGTTCTGTAGTTTTCCGGAGTCCAGAAGGTAACCGGCATGTAGATGTGTTCGAGTGGGTATTCTCCTTCAGTCTGCACAATGCCGAAGAAAGGAGTGTCTGACTTGTGGAGCTCTTTGAGTGCGACTCCCAAGCCTAAGAGTGTTTGGGGGAAGGTGACATTGATGCTGCTTCCCCCATCCACTAACACCTTTTTTTACCCTGCTCTCTCGGATCACCGGATCAACGAGGAGCAGGTACTTGCCCGGATGATCGAAGTTGAGCCATTGATCCGCCCAAGTGAAGGTGATCGGGTGTTCAGACCATCGATACGGGGCAGGAGCACTGGTGGCCGCCACTAGTATCTGACGATCGTTGAGCTTCTGCTGCCTCTTGCTCTCTTGCGACCCTTGTCCATCGAAGATGATGTTGACTTCTCCGTCGACACGCGGGAACGCTCCGCCTCCTCCCCCTTCCTGCTGCTGAGGTTGTCGAGGTTCTCTGGGTCCTCCTCGTGGTGGGGGAGGTGGTAGAGGTTGGAAGGGTTGGCCATTCCCGACAGAGTGCTTGAAATCTCTGCAGTTCCGAAGAGTATGATGCATGTCCTTATGGTACGGGCACTGGGCATCGAGGATGTTGTCCAATGTTCGTTCGCCTCTGTGGGGTGCCCCTCGGGCACGAGAGACGGGTGGTCCAGCGGCATGAACTTCTTTGTGAGGCCTCTTCTCCCAGCGCGTGTCGGTTTGCTGGTTCGTGTCGCGCCGTGGCGCGGGCAGAGCTAGCTTCGTTCCTCCAATGAGGTCCTGGGCACGTTCATCGGGGGTGATGTAGAGGTCCACCTCCCCGAACAGCTGTTCGGAGGTGGTCGGCGCCTTTTGTAGTATGGCTCAGACAAAGGCTGAGTCATTAGATCCTTGGTAGAAGTCCTCAATCACTGCAGCTTCTGCAACTTCAGGAATACGATTTCTCATGGTCTGAAATCTTTTGAGGTACGACCGAAGAGTCTCATCTCCTCGGCGCTTGATGGATTTGAGGTCCCATGGCTGTGCCCGCTTGTCAGAGAGAGATTGGAAGTTGGCGATAAAATGCTGACTAAAGTCGCTCCAGTCGTCGATGTAGTGTCGGGGTAGGTGTCGTAGCCACTACAGCGCATCTTGCCCGAGGACGATGGGCAAGTATGCAGTCATCACATCTTCAGTTGCCCCAGCGGCCCAGGCAGCGGGGAATAGACAGCCAGCCTCCCGGTCCTGCTTAGGCTTGTACTTGTCGACGTTGGAGACTTTGAAGTTAGGGGGCCACTGAATGGCCCTGAGACGTGGAGTGAGCGCTGATACTCCACATGTGTCCTCTTGTTAATGATTGTGGTGTCGGTCCCGGGGAGGGGAGTTACTGATGTGCTGCCTCGACCGTCCCCAGGTCGTGTCGCCAGTTAAAGCCGTTGCCGACTCAACCTTGGTGGCCTCACTTCGTGCAGGGATGTCATGATCCTGATCATACTCCTCTCGACGCCGGATCTCGTTCTCGTGTCATCGTTCGCGTGAAGCATTGATGGAGCTCCACGTGTCCCATAGACTATTGATGGTGTGTCGTAGATCGCTCGGAGGATGAGCGAGAGGCAGAAGATGATTAGCTGCCCGAGTGAGCAGGCGCCGATAGCCCTCGGCGTCTGGAGTCTGGGGGAGGCCATCGGCTATCTGGGCCAGCACTCCACTGACCTCGCTCAGTGGGTTCATGGCTCGGGCGAAGTCGGGATTTAGGTTTCGTCCAAAGAGAGGGTTCTCTCGGTGTTGTCTCGCCTCCTGCTCGGCTTGCTCTTGAGCTTGTTGACGATCACGTCGGCGGGAGTTCCTCCTTTCCCTGAAGACTCATTCATCTGGAGTTTCTCCCACCTCCGAGATCTCGTCTCGTGATACAGGCTACACTGGATCTCGTTCTCCGGCTTCATGATGTCGCCGGGCGTTACGACGTCGGTTCCTCCGTCGGCGATCTTCCCGCTGAGGAGGTTCTTCCCCAGGCACGGTTGGTTCATCATCAGAGATGGGGGACGATTCCACTCTTCCCTCGATGAAGAGGACATCTGGGTAGAATGGAGTTGTTGTGACGACGAGCTTCTTTCTATTCTCCTTCGAGGGTGGAGGTACCAGAAGGGCAGCTTGACGGGTCTTTGTTTCTTTTTTCCTTGTAATCCATGTCCATTTTTCCGTGGATGAGGTGGACAATGGGTTCCTCTGGGTAAACAAATTCTCTGCTCCTGGCTTGCAGGAGGTAGTCTTCGCCCGGAGCGCTGGAGGTCGCACTATCTCCCGCTTCGTTCCTGCCTTATCGAAGATTTTCGAGGAAGGCTTTTTCTCTGGTGGATCCGCTATACGATGTAGAGTCCCTTCTTCGTCTGTCACGGATGAGATAGTTCCGAAGCAGAACACGGATCCAGGGCGGAGAGCGATTTTGTGCTGGAAAGTGATGGCCATTGAGCTAGCATGGATCAGTGACACACCCCCTACCTGGCATGCTAGCTATCGGTGCTTGGGACCCGACCGCGCACCCGGGGTTACCCCTCGAGGTGCTTTTGGGTAGGACAGTGTAACTGATTGTAGCTCGATGGTTCGTGCTAGGCGCATGAGAGACAGTAGACAATTTACTATAGGTTCAGGCCGCTTAGAGAGGCGTAATACCCTACTTTCTGGTGTGGATCTTTATGTGGTGGGTTACAGGGGGATTCTCTAGTATGAAGGACGCTAGAGAATTGAGTAGATGGCTAATGAATGACTTGTTCTTTGATGGGGTGCCCCCTAGGCCTTATATAATCAACCGTGGGGCGTTACATGCGGGTATGATAACTATGTGCTCCTAAGTAATAGTGAACCGACTGAACTTATCTTCCTATTATCCTACCGACTTATCCTTGTTCAGTTCCGACGTCTGAGGGTGCTGCGTGAGAGAATCGGATCAATGCTGCGGATAACATTTAAATCCATTGAGCCGCCTGGGCTCGAGTTGATCCAATCCTGCGTTGATCCATTCTGCTAGTGATTCCTCCCCTGGCCCACAAAGGGGTGGCCTTACGAAATAATGGGCCCAGAGTCTTTCGCGAGGCCTTTCAACCTTTTAGTGGACCCGAGGGATATCTGTCCCCCACATACCTAGTTTGTGAGGAAGATTTGAAAAACTAAATCTACTCCGTATGAAATATGTAGTGTTGTCATCAATTACAAAAAGGGAGAGATTGTGAATCATCTAGGCCCCTTAGTAGTGTTTTGGTAATTAATGACAACCATTTGTGGACTAACAATTCTTGGAGAAATAAGAATGCAGATTGGACCACAGAGAACAGAAAAGACTTGGAGACTTATAAGCATTGGTTGTGGATCAAGTGAAGACAAAGGTATAACATAGGTTTTGTTTTTTTTGGTCATCAGGTGTTTAGAGAATAAATTTACCGGATTAGTAGGCTAGGCAGGCATACTATTAAAAGGGGTCAATGACTTTGGCCTGTGTAAAACTTAGTGCCTCATGGAGCATCTAGTAGTTGCATTTGCATGAGAACTGACAGCACTTTGGATTTCGAGAGTTATAATCTTTTCTAAAGCGTGTTTAAAAAGCGACTAAGTTTTGGGGTCGATGGACCGTTTGGGCGAGCCGTGACTGTGTCTCCCACTCGAGGTTGGTCTCGAACAAGTCGTGAATGCGTCTCCTACTCGGGGTTGGCCTCGGGCGAGTCGTGGTTGCGTATCTCGTGTCCTGGAAAGGTTGGGAGCGTGTTTGCTTATGATCCTTTCTTATTCAAGCGTCTATGCACTTTAGGGTTGTGATCTGGGTACCCCTAATTATGGTACCCGACTGTTTTGTACCACTAAATTTATTATATTATCTGACCATTGACCTATCAAAAATAATTATGAAATCGTAATATACCTTTCTAGGCTAAGTTATGCATTAGCTACTAACCAACAAAATTTGAACCAAAAACTCAGTTTGTATATAAAAAATAAAAAACAATTTTTGTTAAGGGGTAGATTGAACCAATTCAATCATGTGGAGGGACAAATTGAACTAAAAAATAGTTTAGGGATTTATATGAACATCATCCAATAAGCCGGCTTGAATCAAAGAACCTCTCCAAACCTCTATTTCTAGATATGCTTTTCACCGTTCTGCCAAGGCAATCTCAAATTCTCTCATAGACAAGCATTGAGCTTCTCCACAATCTTCTTGAAGGGCTCATTGGTGCAGCACCACCAAGCTGTCTAGGAGGTAGCAACCTCCAATTATAAACCAAATGACCTTGATTGCTGATCTTCTACTACCTCCATGCTTAAGCATTTTATGCAATGCACTAGGATGCACTCTATCTCAGAAGAGATCAAACACTATGCAATGTTCAGAAAGAGAGGAGAGAAACAACTCAAATATGATCTCAAATAGACCTGAGCATGGGTTGCTTGACCTGACTAACCCGACAAGCAGAAAAAAAAGCCGACCCGATCAATACAACGGGTGGGTAGGGGCCATAGTTTTTGACCAGCAATAATCCACAGGGCGAGCATGGGCCATTATTTTGACCTAAAACTCGACCAAAACCAAAAAAACTTGACCCAAAACCAAAAAAAACCGACCTTACTTGAAAAACACGACCTGCCATGTCCAATAGGGAGGCATGGGCCAGCCTCACCCAACCCAACACTATGCATGAGGTGAGCATGGGTCGTGCCAAATAACTCATGACCCGATCTTGTCATGACCCGACCCAGCATTTGAGCAGGCCTACTTACAAGTGTTCCAATTGGCCAAGAGGATGCCCAACCTAGTGAATCAAGTATTTATTTATTCTCTTCTAAAAAACTAGTCGTTAATGTGCTACGGTGAGCAAATTGGGCATTTCCGGACAGTCCGCGATACAAGTACCAATTGTTCGCATTTGAAACCCAACGACAAAAACAAACACAGTCCGCAACTCAAGCCCCACCGTTCAAACTTTTTAGCAACACATAAATTGTGCAGGTGTTGTTTATCTAAGAAATTAAAGTATATTAACATCATAATATCCATCGTTTAAAATTTAGCACCCAACTGAACTACGGAAACTATCCATACGCATGCGGATTGTTCGGCCAAAGTAGGCGGACTCTCAAAAAACACGATTTCAGCAAAAATTCTCAAGCTTGACTTTAATCTCAAACTTAACTTTAATCTGTACTGGCTTCTACCCAGTAGGACGAACAACTGACTTTATTCTGAAGCGAACAACCTCTCTATTTTTCTATCTTGGACTGTTCGGTCAATCGGTCATGTACCACAAACTGTCCATAGTTATAAGATGCAGTGATCTTTTTGCTACAAAATATTGTATATTGTATATGTGACCAATCCAAGGGGCACGACAGATTCTGCCCAAGGGACACTCCCCTTGGGGATGCACCCTTTCATATGTATATAAACAAAATCTCCCCTGTAATAAAGACAAAACTGTCATTCTCTCATATCTCATTACCACTGACTTACAACACGTTATCAGCACTGCTCGCAAGAACAGAGAGTTGTTGTTGGAGAAAGAGGAACAATGGAGGTATCAACATCAAGAACAACAGGAATGTACGATACCTATTGTTCCTCATCGCATTCATTGCCTGCTTTATCTTCTTCGTGTCGTCAACGACGCAGTGCCACCGGGGCGACGCCCTACTCACCGAGGCAGCACGCCTGCGCTCTCATGCGTCGGTGTCGCGTGCTCGCGCAAAACCACCGGGGCCATGGGGTCAAACCTGCGACGAACCGCTGGGCCACGCCCGTGCTCATGTCGCCGTGGCCACGCCTGAGCAGAGCAGCGCCACTGCGCTCACGCCGCTGCGCCACTAGGGCCCACGCGTCGAGGACGCGCACCCGCACTGCCACGTCGTGGCTACGCCTGAGCCATGGACGGGGCAGCGCGCCGCCACACCGTGGCCGTGCTCGAGCCATGGCCGGGCTGCACCTCGGGGCAGCTCGCCGGTGAGTTGGGCCTTGCGTAGGGGGCCACGTGCCGAGGCAACCTGCATCGCCGCTGGGGACGCGCGTTGCCGGGGCCAGGACCACGCACCCGCGCCGCCGCTGGGGCCCACACACCGAGGCCGCAGCCTGCCCGCGCACCATGGCCTTGGAAGGCCACCACCAGAAAGAAGAGACGACTGTTAGGGTTCAAACCCTAATTGTTTGTTCATATGGACTTACCTAGATGGGCCTCATGGGCCACATGGCTTGGTTGGACAGATTGAGCATATGATTTTCTCATTTTATCTTTTATTTTCTGCAATTACAGACATTGTGTTTATTTGTAGCACAATTTCCATCAGTTTTGAGTATCTAAATTTGAATAATTAGACTCTTGGTGATATATGTAATTGTACATATTTGTCTATTTTTCTTGATGTAAATTGCAGACTTGTTTGTGAATTATATTTGTTTTTACTTCTATAATTCATACACCTCTATGTACTTTTGTTTTGCATTCTTTTATGTTTGCATGGAAAATATAGCACACAATTAATTCGAAACGTAATGATCCTCGTGCAAAATAAGATTGCATTTTTAGGAAAAGCATAGGGTGATGGAGTTCTAAGCATTGTGAAAGGGAAATGACCTCAACATTTCCTATAATCGATTTTGGTGTTTGACGGCCACCACAAACCATATGGACTAACTAGTTTGCCTAGTGAATGTTTTTATCATGTGCATAAAGTTCACAATTAACAGGCAACAAAATAATTTGGGGAATTCTACAAAGTTTGGAGCATACAAGATTTGGCGCACCCTGTGACGCACCGGACACTGTCCGGTGCCTAGGCCGAGCGCCTCGCGAATTGGCCGCTCTTGGGTTTTCTCAGAGCCACTCCACCAAAATTCACTGGACTGTCTGGTGAGCCACCAGACTGTCCGATGAGCCAACGGAGCAACGGTCAACTTCGCTAATGGTCGACTACAGTATAGTCTGACCATCAGAAGTCAGAGCCAGTCTGCAAAGTCAGAACACACCAGACTGTCCGGTGTGCCACCAGACTATCCGGTGCCGCAAGAGGGCAAAGGACTTCAACGGTCAACAGCTTCAAACCCCAACGGTCAGCAGACATGGCACGCATCGAACAGTGAACAGTGCAGTGTCCGGTGCACCACCGGACTGTCCGGTGTGCCCATCGATAGCAAAGTCAACTAACGGCTAGGAAGTGGTTGGAGGCTATAAATACCCCCAACCACCTCCATTTAAGCCATCCAAGCTTCTCACTCTTCTCATTCAATACAAGAGCAAAGAATACACTCCAAAGAAACAATCAAAGCATTCAATCCTCTCCAAGCTCCAAAATCAAATCAAGTGCTTAGTGACTTGAGAGAGGATGTTTTGTGTTTCTTTTGTTGCTCTTGTTGCTTGGATTGCTTTCTTCTTCTCACTCTAAACTTCTTAAGTGTTTTGTAAAGCAAGCGAGAGACACCTACTTGTGTGGTGATCCTTGCGGGGTCTTAGTGACCCGTGTGATTAAGAAGAAGCACTCGACTGGTCTAAGTGACCGATTGAGAGACGGAAAAGGTTGGAATAGGCCCGGCCTTTGTGGCCTCCTCAACGGGGAGTAGGTTCCTTGGAACCGAACCTTGAGAAACAAATCACCGTGTTCATTTGTGTTGATCTTCATCACTCGATTTGTTTCTCCACTCTCCTCTCTCTCTAAAGTTCTCTTGCTCATATTGTTTTGAGTTTGCTCCTATGGTTATCCGCATTGATTGAACAACTCATAGTAAGAGGAACGATCTTCCGCACTCCGAATTTAATTCTAACCCTAACCCCAAGTGTAGTGTGTGTTCAAAGTTTATAATTTTTAGGTTTTGCCCATTCACCCCCCTCTAGGCGACTTTCACAATGGTTGTGCTAAATTCTTTATAGAGTTTAGTAGCCTAGATACTATGGTTTAGACCACATTTGAAATGTCTATCACTATGAGGTCTACATCTTTCGAGATGATTACCTATAGGTGCTAACCCAATAAAATCACGGACCACGCATGCGTCATAGGCTATAGAGCCCAACAAGATGTCGCAGTCACGCTGACAAATCAAAGAATTCTTTTAATTAAGTTCTACTTAATTAATGATGAATTCTTGCAAAATGTGACGCATATATTCAATTTGGGATTATTCAACACATGGTGGAGATGTAGGCTTTGGCTACAATAAGTTCTTGAAATTTACTTTCCCTGAGACCAAGCTTTTAGACAACAAAAAGTTATTTGCCCATCAATAAGAGGTCTACATCATATGATAATGATGATTACCTATATGTGTTTTCCTAAGTATATATGTAGAAGATGTGATGTTGGTTATTCACCTTTATGGTGATTACCATTTTATTTTTGAAATTTTGGTCAAGCATGGGTAGTGGAGACCTAAGCATTGGCTATGGTATGTTCCTTGAATATATCAGCCTAGAGACCATGCTTTTAGGCAGCAAAAGGTTTGCCCACTACTGGGAGATCTACTCCATTGTTTCATTAAATGGAGATTATCTACGTCATGTTCACCAATTTTCAAAAATATTTTGGTACACTTTATGTGATACCTAGAATTCTCCAACATATAAAGATATGATATATTTTGCAGCAATATTACAACATCACACGAAAATGGTTATGCCATTTCAAGGATAATTCCTTATAGAGTTCGATGCACTCGCCTAATGGGCTTAATTATCCTTAATGTTCATTGGATATGTTCATTAAATATGAAGATCATTTTTGCATGATATGGGGATTCATCTCTTCACTTTGGAGGAAGTGTGATACTCTCTTTCTCTTGCAGTTCTTATGAAAAGAACTTATGTGCTTTTGCAACTTGATGTGCAAGCCAAAATGAATAGCAAAGGAAATCATAAGACACATGGACTTATGAGTAAGTGTCTACATTATGTTGTAGAATAAAACTTTGTATTCATAATTTTTGCTTGAAGTTGAATTGTTGCATACTATTAGCATTATTCTTCATTTATTCCAAACACATAATGAATAATATGATGAACTTCTTTTGAAGGCTCATCATTAATGCTAATGTTTTTGTGGCGTCCCTTGTGAGGCTCATAGTGTTTAGAATGATGTTGAGAACAACATGGGGTTCGCTAGATTGACACTATTATCAATCTATGAACCTGGCTGACCCATGCAAGTACAACAAGAAGCACATATACAAGCACATTGAAAAAAGAGAAGGGCAATAAGTATGACAAACTTGTTTGTCATTACACTATACGTGATATAGTGTTGTATGCCCAAGCATCTAATCTTGTATATTAAATCCCAATAGATGCATACTACTCATAAAAGCTAAGATATGAAGTGTACTTCAATCTTCCATTTGACATGATATCAATGGTTGGTTGTGTAAATCGTGATTTGTACTAAATTGCATAACAACACTTCTCTTTCTAAGAAAGACCACTTTGTTAGATGATTTGCTTTTGAGTATTATTCAAATGATCCAAGAGATTTGATATAATATCATTATTATTGATATCATATTTATTGATATTGTAATATGTTCAAACTCATGTGATTTGAGTTGAACAAACTCATATGAATTTGAGTTAAACAAACTCATCAATTGGAGTTTATCATTGATGTGATTTGAGTTGAACAAGCTCATCGATTAGAGTTGAACGAACTCGTCAAGTGTTGGGGGCCTTCGTCCTCCGAAGGTCCTCAAAAACATGATTTGACAATGTTTTCCAAGTGGATTATATGAACAGGTATCTTCGGACTCAGAATTATGAACATGGAGTACGGTCAGGACGAAGCCTAAGCCAGACGAAGGGGGATTGAGATGGAGGACGGGCTGATTACCAAGCTGTACGAAGGACGGTGCACAGCCGAAGCTGTTCGCAGGAAAGCTTCGTCGCGATAGCAGAAAGGGGAACCGACTTAAAGATGAAAAGACTACTTAGGCCTTGACAGATTCCCATAAGTCATTAGCAAATGTAATGGACATGAATGTAATTTTACATGGGCTGCGTCCCACGTCTATAAATAGATGAACAGTACTCCCGTACTGTTCACGCTGACTTGGCATTGGCTTTTGCGTCATCCTTGTACTTTTGTCTTCCTGCAATCCGAAGGTACATTTGTAATTTGAAGTCATTTCTATTGTTATATAATAATAAAATAGAAATGACATTGTGATAAAATTTAAATGTTCACATTACTTTTTATGTTGTGCGTAAGTCCTTCGTCATAACTTATCGTGCTTACGAAGATATGTTGTTTATGACCTTCGTCCGGAGCACATTATATCCCGAAGGGAAATAATGTTTCAAAGGACGAAGGACCTTATCATTTAACACTTTTTATGTTGCCTTGTTCTTAATCCGAAGCATTTGAGAACAAGTCCCCAACATTGGCGCCCACAGCTTTCTGCATCATAACTGTCGCTGTCACCAGTATCTTCAGACAAACCTTCCAGAATCTCCTTGGTGATTTTTTCCGTATTAGTTTCCGCCATCGCTATAAGGAACCCCAAGTTCTTCTCTTCGTCGAGACTCAGCTTCATCTCAGCAGTGACCTTCTTATCTTCAGACATCTTCGGAAACACTAAAAAACTGTTTTTGAAGCCGAAGCTTCAGAACCAAAAGATCAGCAAATCCTAGTGCGCAAGAGCTAAAAATTTAGTGAGCGGGAGCAGATGGCAAGAGAGCGTACCAAACAAATTGTGGCGGGCTCCTATTTATACACTCGATATGACGGAAACTTTGTGGTCCCGCGTGTCGGTGACTTTTGCTATTCTAGCAAAGGGAAGGTGTTTTTTCGGACCTTCGGCTTAAGGCCTTCGTCCATATCGCAATCTGAATTTATCATTAACAAATTAATATTGCGAGGGGCTACTGTTGGGGGCCTTCGTCCTCCGAAGGTCCTCAAAAACATGATTTGACAATGTTTTCCAAGTGGATTATATGAACAGGTATCTTCGGACTCAGAATTATGAACATGGAGTACGGTCAGGACGAAGCCTAAGCGAGACGAAGGGGGATTGAGATGGAGGACGGGCTGATTACCAAGCTGTACGAAGGACGGTGCACAGCCGAAGCTGTTCGCAGGAAAGCTTCGTCGCGATAGCAGAAAGGGGAACCGACTTAAAGATGAAAAGACTACTTAAGCCTTGACAGATTCCCATAAGTCATTAGCAAATGTAATGGACATGAATGTAATTTTACATGGGCTGCGTCCCACGTCTATAAATAGATGAACAGTACTCCCGTACTGTTCACGCTGACTTGGCATTGGCTTTTGCGTCATCCTTGTACTTTTGTCTTCCTGCAATCCGAAGGTACATTTGTAATTTGAAGTCATTTCTATTGTTATATAATAATAAAATAGAAATGACATTGTGATAAAATTTAAATGTTCACATTACTTTTTATGTTGTGTGTAAGTCCTTCGTCATAACTTATCGTGCTTACGAAGATATGTTGTTTATGACCTTCGTCCGGAGCACATTATATCCCGAAGGGAAATAATGTTTCAAAGGACGAAGGACCTTATCATTTAACACTTTTTATGTTGCCTTGTTCTTAATCCGAAGCATTTGAGAACAAGTCCCCAACATCAAGAGAGTTGAAGACTCATTGATTTGAGTTGTGCAAACTGTTACGGGGATTCTTCCAATTAAGGAAGAAACATGCAATGTGGAGAATTTGAGAGCACCTAGAGGGGGGGTGAATAGGTGATCCTGTAAAATTCAACACTAAATTCCAACAAGCTTGATTAAGGAGATATTAGCGCAAGTTAATCAAGTCTATGAGGCGAGCTCTTGCGAACGCAAATAATCACAGAGAGGGGCAACACAAGAGACACGCGATTTTTATCCCGTGGTTCGGCCAAGTAACACTTGCCTACTTCCACGTTATGGCGTCCCAATGGACGAGGGTTGCACTCAACCCCTTTCAAGTGATCCGATGATCAACTTGAATACCACTGTTTTTCCTTTAGATGATTGTTCCTGTTTGCGAGGAATCTCCACAATTTGGAGCCTCTCGCCCTTACAATAGATGTCACAAAGAAAGCACAGAGTAAGGTTGGGAAGAGCAACACACACAAGACTCAAATGCATAGCACACCCACGCACACAAGTGAAGACTCGAGCTCAAATGACAACACAGGGAGTCCTCGACTCGAATAGAGCTCAAATCTCTAACACAACAAAGCAAATGCGCGGGAGCAGAGTCTGAATGCCTTAGAATACTTAGTTAATGCTTGGGTGACTCCTCCATGTGCCTAGGGGTCCCTTTTATATCCCCAAGGCAGCTAGGAGCTGTTGGAGGCCAACATGGAAGGCCAAACTTGCCTTCTGTAGGGTGGTGCACCGGACAGTCCGGTGCACCACCGGACAGTCCCTGTAGTTGTTCGCTGCGCGATCTCCTTCAATTTCTGGTGCATCTGACCGTTGGTCCTCGGTGTTGGTTGGCGCACCGGACACTGTCCGGTGCACACCGAATAGTCCGGTGTGCCCAACCGACCATTGGCGCGACCACGTGTCACGCGAAGATTGCGCGGCCGACCGTAGGCTCACCAGACAGTCCGGTAAATTATTGTTATACATCGCTGATCCTTTTCCCGAGAGCGACGAGTTCGCCGCGGATGACTCACCAGACAGTCCGGTGAATTATAGTCGTACGCTGCCGTCGAGTCCTGAGAGCGGCCTTTTCACGCGGACCAGCCTGGCGCACCGGACACTGTCCGGTGCTCCACCGACAGTCCGGTGTGCCAAGCCGAGCTGAAGTTGGCTGCACACAGCCACCTCTTTTTCCAATTCTTTTCTTACTATTTCTAGCACTTAGACAAAACACATTAGTACTCAAAACAATGTACTAAGTCTAGAAACGTACCTTTCTCTTTGATTTGCACTTTTCTCTTTACTTGGCACATGAGAACTTAATTAAACGTGTTGGGCACTTAATCACCAAAACATTATTGAAATTGCCCAAAGGCACATTTCCCTTTCAATCTCCCCCTTTTTGGTGATTTATGCCAACACAACAAAAAGCAACAAGAGAAGTGCAAAATCAATGCAATTGAAGACCAAATTGTTTTTGACTATAATTTGGCATATTTAGATCGCTCTTTGCCACCACTTGGTTTGTTTTTGCAAATCAAATTCATTTTCCTATCTCTAAGTCAAACACACTTGTTTAGGCACAAAGAGAGATATTTCAATAGAAAAATTGATCAAGTACCAAAAACTCGCCCTTTTCCCATAATCAAAAATTCTCCCCACAAGAGACTAAATTTTGCAATAAGAGTATTTTGGACAAATCAAAAGTTCTAACTCTATTGTTTTCAAAATTCACAAGTGGTAGCTGTTCCATTTGCTTTGGCCTTAATTTCTCCCCCTTTGGCATTAAGCACCAAAACGGGATCATTCTTGGTCCTTTAACCCCATTGCCTCACCAAAAAATGTCAATTAAGAGCAAAAAGGCAAATAGGGCATATGAATGAACTTGGAATTAAGTACACCAATACCGGAGTGCAGTGGAAGTCTTTGCAATGTCCAAGTCCATTTTCCCTTTCAATGCACCTTTGAGACTACATCAAGAATACTCAAACACAAAGGTTAGTCTCAAAGAGTCAAGCATATTGACTTGTGAGGTCCGGGGAGGTCTTGTACAACTTGAGCACCACAGATATACAACAAGTAATGTAAATGCTTCAAAGTAACATGATCAAAGGCATAGAACACATGTATGCTATAGATCAATCCAAGTTACGCGAATCTAAGACATTTAGCTCACTACGCAACCTGCAAAATATTTTCTCATCCAACGGCTTGGTGAAGATATCGGCTAGCTGGTTCTCGGTGCTAATATGAAAAATCTTGATATCTCCCTTTTGCTGGTGATCCCTCAGGAAGTGATGCCGGATGTCTATGTGCTTAGTGCGGCTGTGTTCAACAGGATTATCCGCCATGCGAATTGCACTCTCATTGTCACATAGGAGTGGGACTTTGCTCAGATTGTAGCCAATGTCCCGGAGGGTTTGCCTCATCCAAAGTAGTTGCGCGCAACACTGTCCTGCGGCAACATACTCGGCCTCAGCGGTGGATAGGGCAACAGATGTTTATTTCTTGGAACTCCAGGACACCAGGGACCTTCCTAGAAATTGGCACGTCCCTGATGTACTCTTCCTATCTACCTTGCACCCGGCATAATAGGAGTCTGCGTATCCAATTAAGTCAAAGGTAGACCCCTTTGGATACCAGATCCCGAAGCAAGGCGTAGCAACTAAATATCTAAGAATTCGCTTAACGGCCACAAGGTGACATTCCCTGGGGTCGGATTGATATTTATCACACATGCATACACTTAGCATAATGTCTGGTCTACTAGCACATAAATAAAGTAATGATCCTATCATAGACCGGTATGCCTTTTGATCAATGGACTTACCTCCTTTGTTGAGGTCGACATGCCCGTCGGTTCCCATCGGTGTCTTCGCAGGCTTGGCGTCCTTCATCCCAAACCTCTTGAGAAGATCTTGTGTGTACTTCGTTTGGGAGAGGAAGGTGCCATCCTTGAGTTGCTTTACTTGGAACCCAAGGAAGTAGGTCGACTCGCCCATCATCGACATCTCAAACTTTTGTGTCATCACCCTGCTAAACTCCTCACAAGACTTTTGATTAGTAGAACCAAATATTATGTCATCGACATAAATTTGGCACACAAAAAGATCACCATCACAAGTCTTAGTGAAAAGAGTGGGATTGGCTTTCCCAACCTTGAATTCATTATCAATTAAGAAATCACTAAGGCATTCATACCATGCTCTTGGGGCTTGCTTAAGTCCAAGAGCGCCTTAGAGAGCTTGAACACATGGTCGGGGTACCTGTCATCCTCAAAGCCAGGGGGTTGTTCCACGTATACCTCCTCCTTGATTGGCCCGTTGAGGAAAGCGCTCTTCACATCCATTTGAAACAACCTGAAAGAGTTGTGAGCGGCATAGGCTAATAGAATTTGAATAGACTCTAGCCTAGCCACAGGAGCAAAAGCCTCCTTGAAATCCAAACCTGCGACTTGGGCATAACCTTTTGCCACAAGTAGAGCCTTGTTTCCTGTCACCACCCCATGCTCATCTTGCTTATTGCGGAACACCCACTTGGTTCCCACAACATTTTGCTTTGGACGTGGCACCAGGCTCCAAACTTCATTTCTCTTGAAGTTGTTGAGCTCTTCCATCATGGCCAACACCCAATCCAGATCCTGCAAGGCCTCTTCTACCCTGAAAGGCTCAATAGAAGAGACAAATGACTAATGCTCACAAAAGTTAGCTAATCTTGAGCGAGTAGTTACTCCCTTGCTTATGTCACCCAGAATCTGGTCAACGGGGTGATATCGTTGGATCATTGCTCGGACTTGAGTTGGAGGGACCCGTGGTGCTTCTTCCTCCATAACTTGTTCTTCTTGTGCTCCCCCTTGATCACGCGCCTCTTCTTGAGGAACATGTCCATCATCTTGAGTTGGGGGATTCACCATTGTAGAGGAAGATGGCTGTTCTTGCTCTTGTTGTTCCTGTGGTCGCACATCACCTATCGCCATCGTGCGCATTGCGGCCGTCGAGACATCATTTTCATCTATGTCATCAAGATCAACTTGCTCTCTTGGAGAGCCATTAGTTTCATCAAATACAGCGTCGCTAGAGACTTCAACCGAACCCGATGATTTGTTGAAGACTCTATACGTCTTTGTATTTGAGTCATACCCTAGTAAAAACCCTTCTACTGCCTTGGGAGCAAACTTAGAATGTCTACCTTTCTTCACCAGAATGTAGCATTTGCTCCCAAAAACTCGAAAGTACGAAATGTTGGGTTTGTTACCGGTAAGGAGTTCATATGAGGTCTTCTTGAGAAGGCGATGTAGGTAGAGCCGGTTTATGGCGTGGCAAGCTGTGTTGATAGCTTCCTACCAAAACCGCTCGGGCGTCTTGAATTCTCCAAGCATCGTTCTCGCCATGTCGATAAGCGTCCTGTTCTTCCTCTCTACCACACCATTTTGCTGTGGTGTGTAGGGAGCGGAGAACTCGTGCTTGACGCCTTATTCCTCAAGATACTCCTCCACTTGCAGATTCTTGAACTCGGACCCGTTGTCGCTTCTTATCTTTTTCACCTTGAGCTCAAATTCATTTTGAGCCCTCCTTAGAAAGCGCTTTAGGGTCCCTTGGGTTTCTGACTTATCCTGCAAAAAGAACACCCAAGTGAAGCGGGAAAAATCATCAACAATTACAAGACCATACATACGTCCCCCGATGCTAAGGTAGGCAACGGGTCCGAAGAGGTCCATGTGAAGAATCTCCAGTGGTCTTGATGTTGTCATCACATTCTTGTTGTGATGAGTGCTTCCCACCTGTTTCCCTGCCTGACAAGCTGCACAAGGTCTATCTTTCTCGAAACAAACATTGGTTAGTCCTAACACATGTTCTCCCTTTAGAAGTTTATGAAGGTTCTTCATCCCAACATGTGCTAGACGGCGGTGCCATAGCTAGCCCATACTAGTCTTAGCTATTAAGCATGCATCTAGATCAGCCTCCTCTTTCGAAAAATCAACTAAGTAGAGTTTGCCGTTTAATACACCCTTAAAAGCTAATGAACCATCACTCCTTCTAAAGACAGATACATCAATGTTTGTAAAAAGACAATTGTAACCCATGTGACACAATTGACTTACAGATAGAAGGTTGTAACCAAGCGACTCTACTAGAAATACATTCGATATGGAGTGCTCGTTGGTGATGGCTATCTTGCCCAAGACTTTAACCTTGCCTTGGTTCCCATCTCCAAAAATAATCGTATCCTGGGAATCCTTGTTCTTGACGTAGGAGGTGAACATCTTCTTCTCCCCCGTTATGTGGTTTGTGCATCCGCTATCGATAATCCAGCTTGAGCCCCCGGATGCATAAACCTGCAAGGAATTTAAGCTTGGGTTTTAGGTACCCAACTCTTATTGGGTCCTACAAGGTTAGTCACAATAGTTTTTGGAACCCATATGCAGGTTTTGTCTCCCTTGCATTTGGATCCCAATTTCCTAGCCACTACTTTTGCATTCTTACATGAAAGAACAAAAGAAGTGTTGCAAGCATGGAAAACAGTAGTAGATTCATTACACACTTTCCTAGGCACATGATGCACAACATGATTTCTCCTAGTCCTACTTCTACCATGAACAAAAGTAGAACTAGAGGCAAACATAGCATGTGAATCAAAAGCATCATGATCATAACTCCTATTATAATTGGAATGACTAGCAATTTTCCTTTTATAAATGAAAGCATGATTCCTTTGAGTACTACTAGCCATAGGGGCCTTCCCTTTCTCCTTGGTGAGAATGTGAGCCTTTTGGTTTGTTAAGTTCTTGGCTTCCTTTCAAAAACCAAGCCCATCCTTAATTGAGGGGTGTCTACCAATAGTGTAGGCATCCCTAGCAAACTTTAATTTATCAAAATCATTTTTGCAAGTCTTAAGTTGAGCATTAAGACTTGCCACCTCATCATTTAATTTAGTAATAGCAATAAGATGTTCATTACAAGTATCAACATCAAAGTCTTTACATCTATTGCAAATAACAACATGCTCTACACATGAACTAGATTTGTTAACTTCCTTTAGCTTAGCATTTAAATCATCATTTAAAATCTTTAAACTAGAGATAGATTCATGGCAAGAAGATAACTCAGAAGATAGCATTTCATTTCTCTTAGTTTCTAAAGCAAGAGACTTTTGTACACTAACAAATTTGTCATGTTCCTCATATAAAATGTCTTCTTGCTTCTCTAGCAATCTATCTTTTTCATTTAGAGCGTCAATTAATTCATTAATTTTCTCTACTTTGGCTCTATCTAAACCTTTAAATAAGCTAGAGTAATCTACTTCATCATTGGAAGAATCATCATTGCTAGAAGTAGTGTACTTAGGGGTTTCTCGAATGCTTACCTTCTTCTCCTTGGCCATGAGGCAAGTGTGGCGTTTGTTGGGGAAGAGCGAAGACCTGTTGAAGGCTGAGGCAGCGAGTCCTTCATCGTCGAAGTCAGATGAGGAGCAGTCGGAATCCCATTCTTTTCCAAGATGAGCCTCGCCTTTCGCCTTCTTATAGCTTTTCTTCTTCTCCTTCTTCCCATGTCTTTCTTGTCCCTGGTCATTTTCATTATCGGGACATTGAGCAATAAAATGACCAGTCTTACAGCATTTGAAGTAGGAGCGCTTTCCCTTTGTTTTATTCTTGTTGGGATACTCCCTACGTCCTTTAAGTGTGGTCTTGAAGCACTTGATGATAAGTGCCATCTCATCTTCATTGAGGCAGGTAGCCTCTACTTGAGCTACCTTGCTTGGTAGCACCTCCTTGTTGCTTGTTGCTTTGAGAGCAACGGGCTGCGGCTCGTAGATGGGTAGTGGACCGTTCAAAGCGTCATCCATGTATCGCGCTTCCTTCACCATCATGCGCCTGCTCACAAACTTTCCAAGGATCTCCTCGGGCGTCATCTTTGTGTACCTGGAGTTTTCACGAATAAGATTGACAAGATGGGGGTCAATTACAGTAAATGACCTGAGCATGACTCGGATTACGTCATGGTCCGTCCATCTTGTGCTTCCATAGCTTCTAATTTTGTTGACCAGGGTCTTGAGCCTGTTGTAGGTTTGAGTTGGCTCCTCTCCCCTGATCATCGCAAATCTCCCTAGCTCGCCTTCCACCAACTCCATTTTGGTGATCATGGTGGCGTCATTTCCCTCATGAGATATCTTGAGGGTGTCCCAGATCTGCTTTGCATTGTCCAAGCCGCTAACCTTGTTGTATTCATCCCTGCACAGAGATGCTAGCAAAACAGTAGTGGCTTGGGCATTTTTGTGAATTTGCTCATTAATAAACACAGGGTTATCTGTACTATCGAAATACATTCCATTTTCAACTATTTCCCAAATCCTAGGATGGATAGAAAATAGATGACTACGCATTTTATGACTCCAAAATGAGTAGTCCTCTCCATCAAAGTGTGGAGGTTTTCCTAGAGGAATAAAAAGTAAATGTGCATTCGAATTGTACGGCATGCGGGAATAATCAAAGGAATAGTTTTGATTAACCGTCTTTTTCTTTGATGAAGAATCGTCATCGTCTCTTGGTGAAGAAGAAGATGCATCGCTGTCGTAGTAGACAATCTTCTTGATGCGCCTCTTCTTCTTCCTGTCCTTCTTCTTGTGACTTGAGCTAGAGTCAGTTGGCTTGTCGTCTCTAGGCTCGTTGAGGAAGGACTCCTTTTCCTTGTCGTTGACCACCATCCCCTTTCTCTTAGGATCCATCTCTTCGGGCGGTTAGTCCCTTAGATGAAGAGTACGGCTCCGATACCAATTGAGAGCACCTAGAGGGGGGGTGAATAGGTGATCCTGTAAAATTCAACACTAAATTCCAACAAGCTTGATTAAGGAGATATTAGCGCAAGTTAATCAAGTCTATGAGGCGAGCTCTTGCGAACACAAATAATCACAGAGAGGGGCAACACAAGAGACACGCGATTTTTATCCTGTGGTTCGGCCAAGTAACACTTGCCTACTTCCACGTTGTGGCGTCTCAATGGACGAGGGTTGCACTCAACCCCTTTCAAGTGATCCGATGATCAACTTGAATACCACGGTTTTTCCTTTAGATGATTGGTCCCGTTTGCGAGGAATCTCCACAATTTGGAGCCTCTCACCCTTACAATAGATGTCATAAAGAAAGCACAGAGTAAGGTTGGGAAGAGCAACACACACAAGACTCAAATGCACAGCACACCCACGCACACAAGTGAAGACTCGAGCTCAAATGACAACACAGGGAGTCCTCGACTCGAATAGAGCTCAAATCTCTAACACAACAAAGCAAATGCGCGGGAGCAGAGTCTGAATGCCTTAGAATACTTAGTTAATGCTTGGGTGACTCCTCCATGCACCTAGGGGTCCCTTTTATAGCCCCAAGGCAGCTAGGAGCCGTTGGAGGCCAACTTGGAAGGCCAAACTTGCCTTCTGTCGGGTGGTGCACCGGACAGTCCGGTGCACCATCGGATAGTCCCTGTAGTTGTCCGATGCGTGATCTCCTTCCATTTCTGGCGCATCCGACCGTTGGTCCTCGGTGTCGGTTGGTGCACCAGACACTGTCCGGTGCACACCGGACAGTCCAGTGTGCCCAACCAACCGTTGGCGCGACCACGTGTCACGCGAAGATTGTGCGGCCGACCGTTGGCTCACCGGACAGTCCGGTGAATTATAGCCATATGTCGCTGATCCTTTTCCTGAGAGCAACGAGTTCGCCGAGGACGACTCACCGGACAGTCCGGTGCACCATCGGACAGTCTGGTGAATTATAGCCGTACGCCGCCGTCGAGTCCCAAGAGCGACCTTTTCACGCGGACCAGCCTGGCGCACCGGACAGTCTGGTGTGCCAAGCCGAGCTGAAGTTGACTGCACACAGCCACCTCTTTTTCCAATTCTTTTCTTACTGTTTCTAGCACTTAGACAAAACATATTAGTACTCAAAACAATGTACTAAGTCTAGAAACGTACCTTTCTCTTTAATTTGCACTTTTCTCTTTACTTGGCACATGAGAACTTAATTAAACGTGTTGGGCACTTAATCACCAAAACATTATTGAAATTGCCCAAAAGCACATTTCCCTTTCAGAATTGAACCACAAACTCTATAAGTGGGGAAACAAAATATTCTCACATTTCTTTGGAAAGAGGAAAGAATATTTTGACAATCGCTTGATTCGATAACATGAGGAAGTGTTGATATATCCTAATTTGGTCTTACCAAGTTATAGAGATATCCATATAATTTCTATCATGTGGAAACACAACATGATAGTAATGGGTATTGCATGTGTTTCTCGGAAACATTTCTTATGGATTGTATTCTACATAAATCCTTCTGTACAATGTGTTGTATTTGTTATAACTTTTCATGTGATGATACTTACCATGCTAGGTAAGACTGAAATGGTCATTCCATTGTTGTGATGAAATGAAAAGTTATGGACAATACCATGCTAGGTATTGGATGTAGGATTTTGTTTTTGTGTTACAGAAACTTGGTTGCTGCGCAGGTTCCGACGTGTGGGCCTACGCAAACAACCCCTGCTGACATTACTAATTTTGTGGCGACCACTACCGCAGTGCCTGCTGATTATAGTGTGTCTGGTTCTGAATCTGGGTTTTTTCATATGATGAGTTTGGGAGTCCGTTTTCCTAGGTCAAAGAGTCATCGGATGAAGATTTGGATTATTTTGTTGCGTTAGATGCGGCCGCGACGGAGTTCTCGCCACGGTTGGAGGTTGGCGAAGTGTCGGATCCCAGCACGGGGATCGAGCGATGGTGACGAAAAGCAGTTTCGAAGCATAGTGTCGGTGAGATGTCGTGAAGTGGTAGGCGCCATCGGATGGGGGTGGAGCGAGCCCGCCTTCGAGTAGATCGGTTTGATAAACGAGATCTACTGTCTTCGCCGATTGGGATGAGTATTGGTGAAGGGGATCTGCGAAATCTTTTTGACGGTGAGGAATTGAAAATAATGTTGTTCAATTATAGGGAGGCGGGCATCATCCCGAAGGTTGAGCCGATGTAGTGTGTGGTGCCCTCGCGTTGTCCTGTGGTAGTACAGGGCGCAATTGTATTTATTTGTGCAGTGGGTCTGGTGACCCTTCGCCGAGTGTATGTAATCTGCAACTTGTGTTGTAATGTGGCATGTTGCCCTTCGCTTGGCAGTGTGATGTTGTAAGTGCCGACGACACCCTTGGGTGATTTTTGCACGGTGTCTTTGAGTAAAAGACTTCGTGTCGCGCACTTGCTGTGCTTGTCCAGCTGCACCCTTAGGCGACTTTTGCATGGAGTGTCTTTTAGTAAAAGACTTCGTATCACGCACTTGTTGTGCTTGTCCAGCTGTACCCTTGGGCGACTTTTGCATGGAGTGTCTTTTAGTAAAAGACTTCGTATCGCACACTTGTTGTGCTTGTCCAGCTGCACCCTTGGGCGACTTTTACATGGAGTGTCTTTTGGTAAAAGACTTCGTATCGCGCACTTGTTGTTCTTGTCCGGCTGCACCCTTGGGTGACTTTTGCACGGAGTGTCTTTTAGTAAAAGACCTCGTATCACGCACTTGTTGTGCTTGTCCGGCTGCACCCTTAGGCGAGTTTTGCACGGAGTGTCTTTTAGTAAAAGACTTCGTATCACGCACTTATTGTGCTTGTCCGGCTGCACCCTTAGGCGACTTTTGCATGGAGTTTGTCGCACGCGAGGGTAGTCTACTCTACCTGTCGTGGTGACTTTGAATCGGTCGAATGCCGAAAACCGTCGAAGCGGTTTTTTTCGACATGGTGGTACTTGGATATTTTTGTGGGGGCTTTTCACTGGTATATTATATGACTCCGCCTTATTAAAAACCTCACCCCCGGAAGGAAAAGAGCACGGGCCTGAGCAACATTGTTTGCAGAATTACATGGGCACATAGGCCCTGAGGCTTAAACAAAAAAATTTTGGAGATTATCGGTGTTCCAGGAATGCTCTAAGTCTTCGCCGGATGATGTTGTCAGCCTGTACGCGCTGGGGGATGCCTTCGACTTGACGATGAATGGACCTTCCCATTTCGGCTCCAGCTTGCCTCGTGATTCTGTCCGGGTGGTACGAACGAGTACGAGGTCTCCTTTGTTGAACTCTCTTGGGATGACTGCGTTGTCGCGCCAGGCCTTGGTTTGAGCCTGATATCTGTCGAGGGACTACAGAGCGAGGATGCGGTCCTCGTCGATGAGATCTTTGGAAGTTGGTTCGTTGACGTTGGAGATTGCTGATGTGTTTGTTCTAGGCGACCCGTGCTTTATTTCTTGCGGCATCATGGCCTCGGACCCATACAGTAGGCGGACAGGTGTGAACTTGCATTCTGTCGTGTTTAGGGCCCATACTACTTCAGGTAGTTGGTCGGCCCATTTGCCCTTTTTTATCGTCAAGAAGTCTTTTCTTGATGCCGGTAAAAATCTTGCCATTGGCACGCTCAATGACGTCGTTGGATTGTGGGTGGTACACCGAGGCGAAGACAGACTTGGTGCCGATGGAAAAGCAGAAATCCCTGAAGTCTTGGCTGTCGAATTGTTTGTCGTTGTCGACTATGAGTTTGGACGTGACTCCGAAGAGGCAGACAATGTTTTGCCAGAAGAATTTTTGAGCGGTCTTCGATGTTATTGTGGATACTGCTCTGGCCTCGATCCACTTTGTGAAATATTTGACGGCGACGAAGGTGAATTTGAGGTTCCCTTGAGCCGTGGGCAGCAGTCCAACGATGTCCAGCCCCCAGCGTTGAAGCGGCCACATAAGGGCGATGAGCTTGGTGAATTGCGAAGGGCTGCCTGAGCGAGGGGAGAATTTTTGGCATGCTTCGCATGACCTCGTGACTCGATTGGCAGTGCAGATTATTGCGGGCCAGTAAAATCCTTGACGAATCACCTTGGCTGCGAGGGCCTTGGGTCCTGAGTGGGAGCCGCAAGTTCCGCTGTGGACTTCGTGGAGGATTTGGATGCCTTAGATTTTAGTTATGCACTTCAGCATGGGCTGACTGATCCCCTTCTTGTACATCTGACCCTCGACTAATGCGAAGTCTCGGCTTCTGTGCTTTAGTCGTTTGGCCTCATTGCTATCGCTTGGATGGTAGTGGCCTTGCAGATACATGGTGATTAGGGCCCACCAGTCTTCGGCCATGATGAGGTTGACGATGCGGTGGCCTTCGGTGTCTTGAGTTATTTGCAAACCTTCTGGGCTGCGGACAGCTGGTGTGCCGATTACGTGGTAGAACACGTCGGAGGGCAAGACCTCGCCCTTGGCCGCTGCTTTAGCCAACGCGTCGGCCTCTTCGTTCCTAGCGCGGTCAACATGCTGAAGGGTGAAACCCTTGAATTGTCTCTCAAGACTGCGGATGGCTATGAGATATTGCATGAGTGCGGGGTCTTTTGCTGAGTATTCTTTTTTGACCTGGCCTGCCACTACTTTGGAATCTGTCCTAACTATGCATGTGGTGACACCGAGTGCTCGTAGTTTGCGGAGACCCAGGATGACGGCTTCATACTCTGCTATATTGTTGGTGCATCTGTCGGACTCCAAGGCGAAGCTGAGGCGTGCCGCATATCTGTACTAGATGCCTGTGGGTGATGTGATAATTGTCGTGGCGCCTGCCCCCGCATGGCACCACGCGCCGTCGCAGTGGATGGTCCACACCTTCTCTAGGGACTCTTCTTGCTGCCATGCTGGTCCTGTCCAATCAATGATGAAGTCTGCCAGGACTTGTGATTTAATCGTTGTCATGGGCTCGAAGGTGATGTGGTACCCAGAGGGTTCGGCTACCCATTTAGCAATTCGGACGGATGCCTCTGGGTTCCTAAACAGTTCCCCTAGACCCCTGTCCGAAGTGACCCATACCTTGAATGCTTCGAAATAGTGGCGCAGCTTGCGTGATGCCATGACAACTGCGTATGAAATTTTTTCGAGCTCAGACATGTTACACTTAGAAGCCGTGAGGACTTCTGAGACATAGTACACTAGGCACTGCCGGATCGTGCCCTCTCTGTCCTGCTCTTGGATTAATGCTGCACTGACTGTGCATGGCGAGGCTACAATGTAGAGAAGAAGAGGCAGCGAAGGGTCGGGGCTAGCAAGAGTTGCTAAGTCTGAAAGGTGTTGCTTGAGTGACTCGAAGGTTGCCGTGCAATGTCTTGAGGAAGGGTAGACTGCGCTCTGTGGATTTGGAAATGAATCTGTTCAAGGCAGCCAATCTGCATGTCAGTCGCTGGACATCCCTGGCTCACTGTAGGGGTGTCATGCTGATGATGGCCTGGATCTTCATTGGATTTGCCTCGATCCCTCGGTGCGACACCAGGTAGTCAATTATCTTCCCCTGGCAAACACCGAAAACACACTTCTCGGGGTTGAGCCAAAGTCGTGCGTCCCGCATATTAGCGAATGTCTCCATGAGGTCGGCCAGGTGATCCTCTTTGTTTTTTCTCGCGACGACGATGTCGTCCACATAGGTGAAAATGTTGCGGCCTACTTGGCTTTCTAGCACCCTTTTGGTGAGGCGAGAAAAGGTTGACCCAGCGTTTTTGAGTCCCTCTGGCATCCTGATGAAGCAGTACGTGCCGAAGGGTGTGATGAAGCTTGTGCTAGCCTTGTCTTCCTCTTTCATGTATATCTGGTGGTAACCAGAGAAGTAATCAAGGAGGGACATGACTTCGCATCCTGCTGTGCTATCGACTATTTTGTCGATCCATGGCAGTGGGAAATTGTCCTTAGGACAGGCCTTATTGAGGCTGGTGAAGTCGATACACATGTGCCACTTGCCGCTTTTCTTTTGTACCATGACCATGTTGACGAGCCATGTAGGATAAGCAATTGGCTCGATGAAGTTGGCTTCCAACAGGCGGTGTACCTCGGCCTTGGCGGCTTCGGTCTTCTCGTCGGACATTTTGTGCAGTCGTTGCTTTTTTGGGCGCACCGAAGGGTCGATGCCCAGGCCGTGCTCTATGATGGTGCGGCTGACCCCGACCAGGTCGAGGGCGGACCAAGCAAAGACGTCCTTGTTTTGGGAGAGGTAGGAGATGAGTTTTTCCTCGTCTCACGAAGTCAGGTCTTCGCTTATTACGACCGTTTGCTTAGGCGTGGCCGGGTCGAGGGGTACCGTCTTTGTTTCGTTGTTGCTTTGTAGTTGTGCCTTTACTTTTTCGTTAGCGACTGGGCATGTCCCTTCAAAACCTTTGTGTGGCTGTGAGGCAGTGTACGTTCCGCTGCCCTGGAACGAAGTCTCTCTCAATATTGCACGCAGTCTGCTGGTTGCCATAAACTGTGATCACACCTTGCGGACCTGGGATTTTCATGCAAAGGTAAAGTCCTTGAATGGCCGCTTCAAACTTGTTGATGGAGCCCTGGCCCATTATGGCATTGTATGGGTATACCATGTCGACGATGTCGAAGGTGACCTGCTCGCTTCGTGCGTTGGGTGCTGCACCGAATGACAGGGGTAGCTCTATCTTGCTGACTGGAAAGGTGCCCTTGCCGCCGAAGCCATATAGGGGGTTGTCTGAACGCTTGAGTAAACTGTGGCTGATGCCCATGCAGTCGAAGGCGTGCAAGAAGATGATGTCAGCTTGGCTGCCGTTGTTGACCAGGACTTTGTGTAGGCCCCAGCCTGCTATGCTGCAGTTGATCACCATGGCATCGACGTGAGGGGCGCTGCGCAGATCAACATCCCTGGCGTCGAAGGTGAGTGGCACATGGGACCACCTTATTTATTCCACTGGGCCGGTGAGGGCGACATGGTTAACACTTCGGTAGTGGTCCCTCTTCTATCGCTTCATTTCGAAGACCACGCTGGACCCGCTGGTGATCATGTGGATGACTCTGCGATATGGTTGTTCAGCGAAGTCTTCTTGCTTTGGTGCTTGGGGGTGATTATGGTGGTGTGGATTTGGGTGGTGCAGAGGCGGAGGCGGGGGTGGAAGAACTTGCACTTCCTGACGGTGCTGGTATGCGTGGTTGGGTGGGTGCTAGACGTGCTCGTTGTTGTAAGGCTATTGTTGTTGGTGGTGGTATGTGTGCGTGACAACTCTCTAGTTGTCGGCTGGCTGTGCTCTGGACATCCTGTCCCTGGTGGCCTTCGTTTCTGGACAGTCTCTTGTTGGGTGCGCGTAGTCCTCGCCATGAAACAGGCAGTAGAATATGCACGGCTGCTGCGTTCGTCCCTGGCCTCTCCCTCTTGTGCCATTACCGCGGCCTTGGGGGATATTCCTGACGACGAGTGGTTTCTCCGGCTGGGTGCTGATTAGCTATGTTGTGCACCTGTTGTTGACTTTGGCTGTCCTGCCCAGAGTCTAGCTGCGAAGGCCTGGTCCAGGTTCTGCTAGACTACGGAGGATCCTTAGGCTTCCTCTGAGATTCGACCTTTCATTGATGTAGCTCTTCGGACCTGGCGTACTTCTCGAATAGCTGGTACAGCTCTTGGAGATTTTTGGGTGGATCCCTGATACAGTGACTGTACAGTTCGCCAGCCCGAAGGCCGCTGATGGCGTAATGGATCGCGATGTGGTCGTCGATCGATGGCAGTTGCGATTTGAGAGTTAGGAACTTTCTATAGTACTCACGAAGGGTTTCTTTCTCTTGCTGCTTGCAGAGTGATAGCTTAGCCAGGGCGTCAGTATCGGTCGGTACCCTTGAAAGTTGAGCAGGAACTTGTTCCAGAGTCCTTTCCAGGAATCGATGGACAGTGGCGGTAACCTGGTGTACCAGGTCAGGGCCGGGCCTTTGAGTGCGATGATGAACGATTTGTCCATTGTGGCGTTGTCCCCCTCCGGACGATGCGACGACAACTTGGTAGCTCATGATGTATTGTGTTGGGTCAGTGCTGCCGTTGTACTTGGGGTAGGTGCCTGCCCTAAAGTTAGCGGACCAAGGTGATGCTTGGAGTTGCGGAGCCAGGGGGCTTCGCTCATCGAGGTAGTTGATCCCTTGGAAGGCTGTGACATGCGGGATGAAGGGCCTGCGTTGTGGTATGAATAGATCTCCAGCTGGGACACGCTGCTGTAGGGGCGATCCATGCTGCAGACTGTGCTGGCCCTCGCTCTGCATGAGCGTGATTTTTTGCTCGAGTTCTCGAGCTCTCTGCTCCTCATCCCATATCATCTGGCGCACCTTGGCCTGCACGGTGACACGTTGGTGCTTGGCCTCGAGGATATCTTTCTGTTTTTGGAGGTTGTGGTTCTTGATGCGTAGGGCCCGCAGCTGTAGCTGGTCTTCGGCTGAGATGCCGATTACTTCGCCATCCTCTATTGCGTCTTTGCCCTCTGGTGGAGCGAAGCCTGGAGGTGGTGCTTGCGGTACACCTCCGGAGCTGCAAGTGCGTAGGGTGCCTTCAGGGGTGGGGTGGTCTTGGTGCTGTCTTTTGCTGACAGCTTCATCTTCGAAGGCCTCTTGGGGGATGTTGTCTGCGAGGGCCTTGCCTTTTTTCTCAGCCAGCAGCGCTGCCTTCGCTGCTTCGTCGATTGATGGGGCTGCCTTCGAACTAGCTCGCTTGGGGGCCATCGCGGGTTGTTTGTCGTAGCACGAATGGTGGGTGCCAAATGTTGGAACTTGCTCTCCTATGCAAGTTAATCCAACAGGAAAGCGAAAGGAGTGTTTGCAAAGTTTAACGCAGGGTGGCAATAGCTCTGTTAATTTGGCCTCTCAAGGGCACTGTATGGGGGTATTTATAGGCACCCAAGACCACCCGTCCCTTGTTAAAGACGTTTATGCCCTCGAGTACCTGGTCTATACCCAGAATATTCTCACGAGAGGAGGTTACAGATTGTCATTACAGTAAAGGCTATTACAGACGCGGCCCGTAACCATGCTTATCTGCATGGGGCCCGTTACAGTGGGTCGAATCCTACTTGGGCCTCCCAACGCGGTGAGGACGTGGGACTAGCAGACTTCGACAGAGCCTTCGTCTTGCAACGGAGAGGACGAAGGGAGACCGCGTCGGTCTTCATCCAATCGGCGCCTTCGACTTGCTCGGGCGTGCTCTATGGATGTGGTCTTCATCGGTGTAGCGAGGCGACAAAGGCATGGAGCGAAGGGTAGCGTGTTCGCCTTCGCCCCAACACATATTTTTCCCATAAGATGGACACTTGATGAGTATCATCAGGAATGAGATTTTAAGTCCCTCTTATCTTAAAATCTAATATGGATTGGTTAAGTTTTTTGAATTGTTTTCAAAAGAACGTGTGTGATCCATTACAGAGATTGTATGGACATTAAAGGCTTGATATGGTTCTATGGTGCATCCATATGATGACCTAAAGTGTGTCCTGCGGACGACAGGAGACCATAAAGTAATAATGTCTCAAGCTTGAGCACATTAGCCTCCACACTACTGAATTTACCAAATGTGCTTACAATGATGATTGTTTGTCTTGGTATCCAGAATGATATCCATAATGGATATGACGAATCTATGATAGATTCAAAAATTTCAGATCATTCATGACCATCAATGATGAATTGTCACTTCCAACTAGTTATGGTTGGAGTCAGGAAGTTTTGCACGCTCTTGACTTGTGATTAACTGCACGTACTGCATGTACAAGTTCCCCTATGGTTTTAGTATGTGGGAATCCATGAAAAATTTCCAATGCGTACATTGGGTATGTTTTCCCAATCTCACCATCGCAGCGTACATGTATGGACACACAGAAAGCTAGGGATCTATGTGAGAATTCATTCTCTGTCGATCATTAAGTATTTAAAATCTCATTGCGAGAATCTATTTATGGCACATACGCTAGCTTGAATCATGAGTTTTTCAGGCATTAGGGGGAGATTTCAAGTACCCACAAGAATTCTAGGAAATTATAATGAATGCAGTAAGCATTCAGGCTCAGGATCACGTACTAAAACTGAACCTTTGGGTTAGAATGGTTTGCAAGAAGTTTGACTGTCATGTTCATTTACTATGAGGTGTCACTCAAATTAATCATATATAGAAGTGCTAGAAAGAGTGGTTAAATGGAACACCACTCAACTCCCTATTGCAATGACGGTGAAAATAAGAGGGGGAGAAGTATGGACACAAATTGGGATTAAATGCTTGCAAACAACTGAAGGGTAGAACTTCTGAGATAGTAAATGCTGACCAACAATTCGTTGGTAACCAACCTAGCGTTGGTGGACACCTAGAGGATATGTATTATCCTAGGAATGGAAAACATTCACAACCTAGCTCAGTGTGCACTGATGAGACTAGGTTATCGGAAGCCCTTGATTCTCGTTTTGGGATTTCACGAGGAATCATAAGGGTGCATAAGAAAATGACTTTATGTCAACTGGAGAATTGTGTTATTTAAAAGCTACAAGTGTCGACACATACATCTCAGCAATTGTATATGTGCTCCAAGTGATCCAAAAGACTATGGCCATAGCAGAGCACGAGTATACTCAAACTGGATCTTGTTGAGTGATACAATGTTGCAGAGATAGCCTTGCTCACCGAAAAGAAGTGTTGAATTATTTCCACTTCATGGTATCTTACTGTGGATACAAGTTTGTTTTCATGGACTTGGAAACAATGAGGTCGTGAGAAAGCATGGCTAGTAGCAACTGGGTTTATACGCAAACCCAGGCATTATTTGTGAGTAGTAAAATTCTGATACAATAATATGGGCAGTAAATCATTTACCTGTGCAGTTGATAGATGTAGTGACAACATATGCATATTTTGTCATTGGATTATAGTATTTGTGGAGTCTTGAAGGATTCCAAATACCTAATCACCAATCACAAATTTGCAATGCTTGGAAAGTCTTTGTGACTTAGAACATCCCAGTCAAATATGGTACAATTGACCTAGTGAATCCTTCCTTTCGAAGGGATACACGAAGAATGGTATGTTTAGTGTAAATATGTGCATCATATTTCTAAACATACATTTCTATCAACGGAGTTCAAGATAGAGGATATGAATTGAAATAGATTTTCAGTTCAAAATAAACTCTCTTGAGTATCTTGGATACAAAGTTGTCTATATCCAATATAGAAATTCAATATGAGGGAATCATTATTATTTGATTCTTTTGGATCATGAGATGTGCTATTATATATTGCAAGAGCATTGGACCGGATATTGCTTTGCAATGATTTGCTAGCTAACAGCACATGAGATCGAGTTATGTTTTATACGAGTACTCATGATCTGGTTACAGTTGGATATACTGATCTTGGATATCTATAGAAGATCCCCAGGTACAAGATCAATGACATACTTCAAATAAGTTGGACCTACTGTTTAATAAATGTCGATCAACAAAGATTAATAGTCACTTACACTAATCATTCTATAGCACACTTCATGGGATAGTATAGAAGGATATACTACATACAGAGGGTATGTGGTGGTCATGATTTTAATATCACTGACCTTATTATCTATGAAGATAATTACACTTTGTGTTGTTTAGATGAAAAACAAGTTATGAACTAAGTCTCTACCTTTCTCCACATTTTTAAACGTGTTTGAGAGCAGGTATGAGATGACTTAGTGATTTGTAAAGATCAGGGGGAGTTTCATCTTGATCGGAAGAACTTGTTTCTACATCATGTTGTACTCTTTTCTTTACATGAGTTTTTCCCCTGTTTGGGTTTCTCATTCAAAGTTTTTAATGAGGCAACATCAACATAAGGCATATGTCGTACCATCTATTTTTCCCATAGCGGTTTTCAAGGATGATACAGTATGATATAGCTATTGTTATATTTGAACTAGGTTATGAGTATCCCTAGAGTTCAAATGGATCAACAATAGAGTATGATTACTCTCCTTATTTTTCCTGTTGGGTTTTTAAGGACACTCAGCTGATATGTTGATTTCTCAGATTTTCTGACAAAATTATCTTAGAGAAATATTAGCCTGAGTTATATGTCTCATCATTTATTTTCCCCATAGGGTTTTTTGAGATGATGACTTTAGACATATTATTGTTCTTTGGACGAGAGGTCCATAGGAGAACAATATTGTACCATGGTTCAATTGAATCAGCGACCATTATCTATAAGGATAATTGAGCTTGTGTTGTTCAGATGGAAACATGTCATATCAGGAGCAACATTAATAAACACATTGCTCCTAAATTGTTTTATCCCCATGAGCTTCAGAAAAATAGAGATATAAACATCTTGCAAACAAAGTCTTGTGATAATTGTCGGTGTTTCGAAACCGGGGGGTCCCTAAGCCGACGAGTGAAGTGTCGCCGCGTGCCCCAGCCCAGATGGGTCGGCGCGAGGCCGAGCGCGAAGGGGGGAAGTGAGGTGGCCGGAGACGGGCGTGAGAGAGGTGGAAATCCCGCGGCCTTCGTGTTCGTCCTGCGCCCAGGTCGGGTGCGCTTGCAGTAGGGGGTTACAAGCGTCCACACGGGAGAGGGAGCGAGTGGCCTCACGCGAGCGCCTGTCTCGTCCTCGTCCCCGCGCGGCCAACCCTCTCTAAGAGGGCCCTGGTCCTTCCTTTTATAGGCGTAAGGAGAGGATCCAGGTGTACAATGGGGGGTGTAGCAGAGTGCTACGTGTCTAGCGGAGGAGAGCTAGCGCCCTAAGTACACGCCATCGTTGCGGCCGGAGAGATTTTGGCGCCCGGTTTGTGTGATGTCGTGGCCGTCGGAGGAGCGCTGGAGCCTGGCGGAGGGACAGCTGTCGGGGCCGTCGAGTCCTTGCTGACGTCCTCTTGCTTCCGTAAGGGGGCCGAGAGCCGCCATCGTCAGGGAGCGTGCGGGGCGCCATCATCGCCTATCTGGCGGAGTGAGCCAGATGGGACGTCGGTCTTGTTCCCCGTAGCCTGAGTCAGCTTGGAGTAGGGTAATGATGGCGCCTCCTGTTGACGTGGCTAGCCCGCGCCCTAGGTTGGGTGATGTGGAGGCTCCTCCGAGGTCGGGGTCGAGTCCGTCTTCCGTGGCCGAGGTCGAGTCCGAGCCCCTAGGTCGGGCGAGGCGGAGGCCGTTGGCTGAGGCCAGGGCGGAGTTTGAGTCCTGGGGTCGGGCGAAGCGGAGTTCGTCGTCTTCTGGGGCTGAGCCCAAGTCCGAGCCCTGGGTCGGGCGGAGCGGAGTTCGTCGTCTTCCGGGGCATAGCCCGAGTCCGAGCCCTGGGTCGGGCGGAACGGAGTTCGCCGTCTTCCGGGGCTTAGCCCGAGTCCGAGCCCTGGGTCGGGCGGAGCGGAGTTCGCCGTCTTCCGGGGCTTAGCCCGAGTCCGAGCCTTGGGTCGGGCGGAGCGGAGTTCGCCGTCTTCCGGGGCTTAGCCCGAGTCCGAGCCCTGGGTCAGGCGGAGCGGAGTTTCCTATGGAGCCTGTGGCCGGGCCTGACTGCCTGTCAGACTCACTCTGTCAAGTGGCACCGCAGTCGGAGCGGCGCAGGCGGCGCTGTCTTTCTGCCAGACCGGTCAGTGGAGCGGCGAAGTGACGGCGATCAGTTCGGCTCTGTCGGTTGAGGGGCGCGCGTCAGGATAAAGGTGTCAGGCCACCTTTGCATTAAATGCTCCTGCGATTTGGTCGGTCGGTGCGGCGATTTGGTCAGGGTTGCTTCTTGGCGAAGACGGGGCCTCGGGCGAGCCGGAAATATGTTCGCCGCTGGAGGGGGGCCTCGGGCGAGGCGGAGATCCTCCGGGGTCGGCTGCCCTTGTCCGAGGCTAGGCTCGGGCGAGGCGTGATCGAGTCCCTCGAATGGACTGATCCCTGACTTAATCGCACCCATCAGGCCTTTGCAGCTTTATGCTGATGGGGGTTACCAGCTGAGAATTAGGAGCCTTGAGGGTACCCCTAATTATGGTCCCCGACAGTAGCCCCCGAGCCTCGAAGGGAGTGTTAGCACTCGCTTGGAGGCTTTCGTCGCACTTTTTTGTAAGGGGACCAGCCTTTCTCGGTTGCGTTTTGTTCCGGTGGGTGCGCGCGAGCGCACCCGCCGGGTGTAGCCCCCGAGGCCTCGGAGGAGTGGTTTGACTCCTCCGAGGTCTTAACGCCTCGCGCAATGCTTCGGCTGGTCTGGTCGTTCCCTCATGCGAGCTGGCCGTAGCCCGGGTGTACGGTCGGGTCCCAAGTTCTCGGGCTGGTATGTTGACGCTGTCAACGGTTTGACCGGAGCCGGGTTTGCGAGAGCAGCCCCCGAGCCTCTGCACAGGGCGAGAGGGCGATCAGGGACAGACTCGACTTTTTTACATACGCCCCTGCGTTGCCTTTCCGCAAGGAGGAGGGGGGAGAGCGCCATGTTGCCCTCGGTGGGCGCCGAACATGGTGTCTCCGGTGAGCTGCAGGCGGGTGATCCGAGCGGACGTCCGTGCCCCATTCGTTAGGGGTCGGTTAGAGGCCCAGAGGCGCGCCCAAAAGTACCTGCGGGTGATCTGCCGGACCCGGTCCCCTGGCGATGGGGTCCGAGGGCTCGATGCCTCCCTCTGATGGGATTCCGTTACAAGATCGTTCCCGCTGGTCTCGGAAATGTCCTAGGGTACCTCGGGAGCGCAGCCCGAGCCTTGGTTATGTATCGAACGTACCCATGGTCATCCCTCGCTCTGTGTCTGAGGCGGCTGTGAACCCTTTGGGGGCCAGCCTTCGAACCCCTGATCAGTAGTGGGCGCGGAGCCCGAGTAGCCTGAGGCGGCCGTTGAACCCTTTCGAGGGGCCGGCCTTCGAACCTCTGACCAGTAGTGGGTGTGGAGCCCACGTGCTCTGAGGCGGCTGTTGAACCCTTCCGAGGGGCCAACCTTCGAACCTCTGATCAGTAGGGAGGCTCGGAGCCTGGTTCCTTCATGGGGAAGGATCCTTTTCGGGGTATCCCCCTTTCCCGGTCCCTGTTGCAAGAGAGAGAATGAGAAAAAAAAGGAAAAGGATACGAAATCGAACGACGCGGCGTACCTTTTTTGACGCGGTTATTATGGCGAAGGCGAAGCGTCGCTCGCTTCTCCTGCCAGAGGCGCCGCCTGTCCCGCCACGGAGTTAATGCGATGGGGCGAGTGGTTCGCGGGGCAGCCGTTGCGCGTGCGCGAGCCGTTCGAGGAACGGAACACGGGCGCGTTGTCTTCACGCCGTGAGAGAGGGTTCTCTCGCTGCCCCCGGATGGGACGTAAGCTTGGCTGACGACGTGACCACTGCTCCTGCCCGCCTGTCACCGCCATTACCGCTGGCCCATTTTTGGCCGCATTGACCGTTGCGCCAGGCTGGCGCCGCTGGGTCGTGCGTCGGGTCGCCTCGAGTCGCGGTATTGGTTCCGCAGTCGAGGAGGCGCGGTGGTGGCGCAAGCGGCGGTGCAGTTGCATGCGCGAAGCATTCGGCGCGCCGGTTGCATGACGCGTGGGCCCGGGCCTCCATGCCGGGCGTGTCGGGAGTCGGAGAAGCGCGCCCACTTGGCGCGGTTGCATGCCGCCTGTATGGCTGCCCGCCCTTTCGCCCGCTGGTCTGGGCAAAAGTGGAGAGCTGCTTGTAACCGCTGGGCGGTTGCACGCACCGCGCACGGCGGTTTGGCTTCTTCTGCTCTGGGCCGGCTTGCATGACGTGTGGGACCTAGCCCCCGCGCCGTAGGGGAGGACCTTGGAGCGTGTTGGAGAAGACTTAGCCACGACGGCTGGGGACGCAAGCAGGGAGAGTCGCCTTTAAAAGGAGGGTGACCCTCTTAGAGGCGACCATGTCTTCGCGCTCCCTTATGTATCGTGTCTTTCCACCTTCCAAGCCCCCGGATGGGGGATACCCGCCGTCTTTCCGCCTCGTCGTTGGAGGAACGCAACTCCGCGGGAGTTGGTACCTTTCAGCCATCGTTCGGCTTCAAGGATTTTCATCATGCAGCCCGGCTGCACCCCTCCGCCGGCGGTCACCCAAGACGGTGACCTCTAGTTCGATGGCGGGGGAGAGCGAACCGGGCCGCGGCCTCTGCCCCTCCCTCAGCCTCAAGGATTTTCATCACCAGGGCTGGGGAGGGAAGTGTGCCGAGTTGGGGTCGGCCCCTGCGTGGGCGGTGGCCCGCTCCTTCCCTCAGTGATCGAGGGGAAGGGCGGTAGTCGTCCGTAGCGCCGGCAGCTGCCGTGTGCCTGGCTCTCGGACCCGAGTGGCTTCGAAGCCGTTCTCGGCGCCGGCTTCCGCCACGGCAGCTAGAAGAGGTTCATCTGCCGACGAGATAGCCAGAGCCGCCCATGGACCAACCTCCAACTCTACGGCCTTCTGCCCGTCCTTGCCTCAGGAGTTTGGGCATGGGCCGAGGCCTCCTGGTAGCAGCATCTGCCCTGAGGTCATCGCTGCCGCTGTTCGGCCTCCCGGAGCAGAAGTCGTCGTCGTCGCCGCTGCCGGAGCAGGCGGCGGCGCACCGTTTATCGGTCTTCTGTTGCTCCGCAAGCCCCCCAATCGCGTGGGGTTGCTCGTACCTGCGGAGGTGGAACTGGAGTTCCGTTTGTAATGGCACCTCGAGTGCCGGTGTTTTGTTCAATGCGGCTGTCGAGGCCTGAACGTATATGTAATTTCGGCACGGAGCCGTGTTTTTTGCTCATTTTCGAGCACTAAGACTCGCCTGTTGGTTGTCTGAACCGCTTCACCAAGCGTGAGTCGCCCCGTGTAAAGGTGACGAGTGAGGTATTCGTATCCCGGAGGCGTAGGAGTCCCTCGGCTCGGTCAGCCTTGTTGTCCGAGGCTTCCCTTGCTTAGTTAGAGGAAACCCTCGGCCGCTCTTCGATGAGCCGAGGCCAGGGGTAGCGGTGCCAGCGCGAACAGAGGCAGAGTTGGCTCGAAAAGAAGGCCTAGTCGGCCGGAGCCTGGCCAGGTCGTCTGTTAGCGGGGCTGACGCCGGAATTGGTCTGCCGAGGCCTCGAGCCGGGCTGATGTCCTTGGGGGACAGCTGGCCGAGGCCCCGGGGTGACCGGCCGAGCCGCCTGCTCGGGCCGGATTCTCGGAGAAGACCCTGGCGGCGATGGCCCGGGCTTGGTGATGACGTTGTCCTTCAGAGCGGAGACCCTTGGACCGCGTCGCTGTCCGAGGCTAGGTCGGACCTCGCCGAAGGTGTTGTCGACGCCGAGGGCGCTGCTGCTCCCTTTAGCCGTCAAGATCCGAGCCTACAGGATCGGATTATCTTGTAGCGTGTGTTTTCTGCGGCCGTCGAGGCCGAAACACACCCTCGTCGTATTGTAAAGCCGCGTCTCCTTTCCTCTTGTTTCGAGTATCTGGACTTTTTGTCGGTAACAGAACTGTTTGTGCGAGCGAGAGTTGCTTCTCACGGAAGGTGATGAGTGAGGTATCCGTATCCCGGAGGCGTAGGAGTCCCTCGGCTCGGTCGGCCTTGCCGCTTACGCGCACTCTTACCCGTCCATGGGGTTCTGTCACCGACGCAGTCGAGAAGGCTCGAAGAATCGCTCCGGCAGAAGAGCTTCCGAACGTGAAGACTTGTTCGGTCCGCGGAATCACTTACCGAACGTGAGTTACTTATCGCAGAAGGTGATGAGTGAGGTATCCGTATCCCGGAGGCGTAGGAGTCCCTCGGCTCGGTCAGCCTTGTCTGCTTACGTGTACTCCGTCGTTTTCAGGATCCACTTTCGAAGTAGTCGAAAAGCACGAAAGACATTCTGGCAGAAAAGATCTTTTTTCGAGGAAAATTTCGACGCAGAGGGGGTTCCCCCCTTTTAGCCCCCGAGGGAGGGTCGGGCTTTGCCGAGGAAAGGCTGACCCTTCCTTGATGACTAAACTTTGCATGGGAGCGAGGTATATGAACAACTTGAAAACATCTTAAGGGTAGAAGCGACGTAGCTGTTGGATGTTCCAAGCGTTGCTGTAGACCTCGCCTTGACTGTTGGCCAGCTTGTACGTTCCGGGCTTCAGAACTTTGGCGATGACGAACAGCCCCTCCCAGGGGGGCGTGAGCTTGTGTCGACCTCGGGCATCTTGTCGTAGCCGAAGCACCAGGTCGCCCACCTGGAGATCTCGGGACCGGACCCCTCGGGCGTGGTAGCGTCGCATGGACTGCTGATACCGCGCCGAGTGTAGTAAGGCCTTGTCCCGAGCCTCTTCTAGCTGGTCCAGCGAGTCTTCTCGACTAGCTTGGTTGCTTTGGTCGGCATAGGCCCTCGTCCTCGGGGAACCGTATTCCAGGTCTGTGGGCAAGATGGTCTCGGCCCCGTAGACTAGAAAGAACGGCGTGAAGCCCGTGGCTCGGCTCGGTGTCATCCTCAGGCTCCAGACCACCGAGGGGAGTTCCTTCATCCATCGCTTGCCGAACTTGTTGAGGTCGTTGTAAATCCGAGGCTTGAGTCCTTGTAGAATCATGCCGTTGGCACGCTCTACTTGCCCATTCGTCATGGGATGAGCCACGGCGGCCCAGTCCACCCGGATGTGGTGATCCTCGCAAAAGTCCAGGAACTTTCTGCCGGTGAATTGGGTGCCGTTGTCGGTGATGATGGAGTTCGGGACCCCGAAACGATGGATGATGTTGGTGAAGAACGCCACCGCCTGCTCGGACCTGATGTTGTTTAGGGGTCGGACCTCGATCCACTTAGAAAATTTGTCGATGGCGACCAACAGGTGCGTGTAGCCCCCGGGTGCCTTCTGCAAGGGGCCGACGAGGTCCAGACCCCACACAGCAAAAGGCCATGTGATGGGTATCGTCTGCAGAGCCTGAGCGGGCAGGTGGGTCTGCCTTGCGTAGAACTGACACCCTTCGCAGGCGCGGACAATTTTAGTGGCGTCGGCCACCGCCGTTGGCCAATAGAAACCTTGTCGGAAAGCATTTCCGACAAGGGCTCGAGGTGCTGCGTGGTGGCCGCAAGCCCCCGAGTGTATTTCTCGGAGGAGTTCCTGACCTTCGGTGGTGGAGATGCATCGCTGGAGGATGCCTGAAGGGCTGCGGT
Source organism: Zea luxurians (assembly GCA_029449295.1). Taxonomy (NCBI): domain Eukaryota; kingdom Viridiplantae; phylum Streptophyta; class Magnoliopsida; order Poales; family Poaceae; genus Zea; species Zea luxurians. Next base: position 168,542,451 of record JAOPSE010000002.1, read on the forward strand.
GGTAGAGCTCCTTCCCTTCTCCCAGCAAGACGAACAACTTGGCGCGCCGCGCCAACCGCCGAGCTTCGGCTCGGTCGAGGGGTAGCTCTCCTCGGTGGAGATATTACAGGTACGGGGTCTGCCAGTTTTGATCAGGCGCGACCCCGCTTTGCTCCCCCTCGACGTGCAGCGTCTCGCCCTCGGGGGCCGAGGGTACCTCGGGCCGAACCGAGGGTGCCTCGGGCCGAGCTGAGGGTGCCTCGGACTGTGCCGAGGGTACCTCGGGCTGGGCCGAGGGTGCCTCAGGCTCGGGCGTGTCGTCGATCTTGATGGAGGGCTGATGCAGATCTCAGGAGAAGACGTCCGGGGGAACCGTTGTTCGCCCCGAGGCTATTTTAGCTAGCTCGTCCGCAGTCTCGTTGTAGCGCTGAGCGATGTGGTTGAGCTCGAGCCCGTAGAACTTGTCTTCCAGGCGCTGAACCTCATCGCAGTAGGCCTCCATCTTCGGGTCGCGGCAGTGGGAGTTCTTCATGACTTGGTCGATGACGAGCTGCGAGTCACCGCGAGCATCGAGGCGTCGGACCCCTAGCTCAACGGCAATCCACAACCCGTTGACCAGAGCCTCGTACTCAGCTACATTGTTGGACGCCGGGAAATGGAGGTGTAGCACGTAGCGTAGGTGCTTCCCGAGGGGCGAGATGAAGAGTAGGCCTGCGCCGGCTCCTGTCTTCATCAGCGACCCATCGAAGAACATGGTCCAGAGCTCCGGTTGGATCGGAGCTGTTGGTAGCTGGGTGTCGACCCATTCAGCCACGAAGTCCGCCAAGACCTGGGATTTGATGGCCTTCCGAGGGGCGAACGAGATTGTTTCGCCCATGATTTCCACCGCCCACTTTGCAATCCTACCCGAGGCCTCTCGGCAATGGATGATCTCCCCCATGGGGAAGGATGACACCACAGTTACCGGATGAGACTCGAAGTAGTGTCGCAACTTCCACCACGTTAGGATCACCGCGTACAGCAGCTTCTAGACTTGTGGGTAGCGGATCTTGGTTTCGGACAGTACCTCGCTGACGAAGTAGACTAGCCTCTGAACGGGCAATGCATGCCCCTCTTCTTGCCTCTCGACCACAATCGCGGCGCTAACCACCTGAGTGGTCGCGGCGACGTAGACCAAGAGGGCTTCTCCGGCGGCTGGGGGCACCAAGATAGGCGCCTTCGTGAGGAGCGCCTTCAGGTTCCCGAGGGCTTCCTCGGCCTCAGGGGTCCAAGTGAAGCGCTCGGCCTTCCTTAAGAGGCGGTACAGAGGTAGACCTCTTTTGCCGAGGCGTGAGATGAAGCGGTTCAGAGCCGCGAGACATCCCATGACCCTCTGTATGCCTTTCAAGTCCTTGATGGGCCCCATGCTGGTGATGGCTGCGATCTTCTCTGGGTTGGCTTCGATGCCTCGCTCGGAGACGATGAACCCCAAGAGCATGCCTCGGGGCACCCCGAAGACACACTTTTCGGGATTGAGCTTGACGCCTTTCGCCTTGAGACATCGGAATGTCACTTCAAGGTCAGAAAGGAGGTCGGAGGCTTTCCTCGTCTTGACTACGATGTCATCGACGTAGGCCTCGACCGTGCGGCCAATGTGTTCGCCGAACACATGGTTCATGCACCGCTGGTACGTCGCGCCCGCATTCCTCAAGCCGAACGGCATGGTGACATAGCAGTACATGCCGGAGGGTGTGATGAAAGAGGTCGTGAGCTGGTCGGACTCTTTCATCCTGATTTGTTGATACCCTGAGTAGGCATCGAGGAAAGACAGGGTTTCGCACCCAGCAGTGGAATCCACGATTTGATCGATGCGAGGCAGAGGGTAGGGAACCTTCGGACATGCTTTGTTCAGACCAGTGTAGTCTACACACATCCGCCATTTCCCCCCTTTCTTTCTCACAAGCACAGGGTTGGCAAGCCATTCGGGATGGAATACCTCTTTGATGAACCCTGCCGCCATTAGCTTGTGGATCTCCTCGCCTATGGCTCTGCGCTTCTCCTCGTCGAATCGGCGCAGAGGCTGCTTGACGGGTCGGGCTCCGGCTCGGATGTCCAGCGAGTGCTCGGCGACATCCCTCGGTATGCCGGGCATGTCCGAGGGACTCCACGCGAAGACGTCGGCGTTCGCGTGGAGAAAGTCGACGAGCACTGCTTCCTATTTGGGATCGAGCCCGGAGCCAATCCGGACTTGCTTGGAGGCGTCGCTGCTGGGGTCGAGGGGGACGGACTTAACCGTCTCCGCTGGCTCGAAGTTGCCGGCATGACGTTTCACGTCTGGCACCTCCTTAGACAGGCTCTCCAGGTCGGCGATGAGGGCCTCGGACTCGGCGAGGGCCTCGGCGTACTCCACGCACTCCACGTCGCATTCGAATGCGTGTTTGTACGTGGGGCCGACGGTGATGACCCCATTGGGGCCCGGCATCTTGAGCTTGAGGTAGGTGTAGTTGGGGACGGCCATGAACTTCGCGTAGCATGGCCTCCCCAATACCGCGTGGTAGGTTTCTCGGAACCCGACCACCTCAAACGTCAGGGTCTCCCTTCGGAAGTTGGAGGGTGTTCCGAAGCAGACGGGAAGATCGAGTTGTCCGAGGGGCTGGACGCGCTTCCCGGGAATGATCCCATGGAAAGGCGCAGCGCCCGCCCGGATCGAGGACAGATCAATACGCAGAAGCCCGAGGGTCTCGGCGTAGATGATGTTGAGGCTGCTGCCTCTGTCCATGAGGACCTCGGTGAGCCTGATGTCGCCGATGACGGTGTCAACGACGAGCGGGTATTTCCCCGGGCTCGACACATGGTCGGGGTGGTCGGCTTGGTCGAAGGTGATGGGCTTGTCGGACCAGTCTAGGTAGACTGGCGCCGCCACCTTCACCGAACAGACCTCCCGGCGCTCTTGCTTGTGGTGCCGAGCCGAGGCGTTCGCCACTTGCCCGCCGTAGATCATGAAGCAGTCGCGGACCTCGGGGAACTCTCCTGCCTGGTGATCTTCCTTCTTGTCGTCGTCGCGGGCCCTGCCACCCTCCGCGGGCGGCCCGGCCCTGTGGAAGTGGCGCCGAAGCATGACGCACTCCTCGAGGGTGTGCTTGACGGGCCCCTAGTGGTAGGGGCACGGCTCCTTGAGCATCTTGTCGAAGAGGTTGGCACCTCCGGGGGGTTTCCGAGGGTTCTTGTACTCGGCGGTTGCGACAAGGTCCGCGTCGGCGGCGTCGCGTTTCGCTTGCGACTTCTTCTTGCCCTTCTTCTTGGCGCCGTGCTGAGTTGACGCCTCGGGGGTATCTTCCGATGGGCGGCCCTGGGGCTGCTTGTCCTTCCGGAAGATAGCCTCGACCGCCTCCTGGCCGGAGGCGAACTTGGTGGCGATGTCCATCAGCTCGCTCGCCCTGGTGGGGGTCTTGCGACCCAGCTTGCTCACCAGGTCGCGGCAGGTGGTGCCGGCGAGGAACGCGCCGATGACATCCGAGTCGGTGATGTTGGGCAGCTCGGTGCGCTGCTTCGAGAATCGCCGGATGTAGTCCCGGAGAGACTCCCCCGGCTGCTGTTGGCAGCTTCGGAGGTCCCAGGAATTCCCGGGGCGCACGTACGTGCCCTGGAAATTGCCGGCGAAAGCTTGGACCAGGTCGTCCCAGTTGGAGATCTGCCCCGGAGGCAGGTGCTCCAACCAGGCGCGAGCGGTGTCGGAGAGGAACAGGGGGAGGTTGCGGATGATGAGGTTGTCATCGTCCGTTCCACCCAGTTGGCAGGCCAGACGGTAGTCCGCGAGCCACAGTTCCGGTCTCGTCTCCTCCGAGTACTTTGTGATAGTAGTCGGGGGTCGGAACCGGGTCGGGAACGGCGCCCGCCGTATGGCCCGGCTGAAGGCCTGCGGACCGGGTGGTTCGGGCGAGGGACTCCGATCCTCCCCGCTGTCGTAGCGTCCCCCACGCCTGGGGTGGTAGCCTCGGCGCACCCTCTCGTCGAGGTGGGCCCGACGGTCGCGGTGATGGTGCTCGTTGCCGAGGCGACCCGGGGCCGCAGGCGCTGTGTTGCGCGTGCGCCCGGTGTAGACCGAGGCTTCCCGCATGAATCGGGAAGTCACGGCATGATGTTCCGAGGGGTACCCCTGCCTTTGGGAGGTGGAGCTCTCGGCCCGCCGGACCGCGGCGCCTTCCAGGAGATCCTTGAGCTCTCCCTGGATTCGCCGCCCCTCGGTGGTTGATGGCTCCGGCATCGCGCGGAGGAGCATTGCTGCTAAGCCCTGGAAGATGGCGAACTCTGTTCCGCCCGACCCAGGGCTCGGACTCGGGCTAAGCCCCGGAAGACGGCGAACTCCGTTCCGCCCGACCCAGGGCTCGGACTCGGGCTATGCCCCGGAAGACGACGAACTCCGCTCCGCCCGACCCAGGGCTCGGACTTGGGCTCAGCCTTAGAAGACGACGAACTCCGCTTCGCCCGACCCCAGGACTCAAACTCCGCCCTAGCCTCAGCCAACTGCCTCCGCCTCGCCCGACCTAGGGGCTCGGACTCGACCTCGGCCACGGAAGACGGACTCGACCCCGACCTCGGAGGAGCCTCCACATCACCCAACCTAGGGCGCGGGCCAGCCACGTCAACAGGAGGCGCCATCATTACCCTACTCCAAGCTGACTCAGGCTACGGGGAACAAGACCGGCGTCCCATCTGGCTCGCTCCGCCAGATAGGCAATGATGGCGCCCTGCATGCTCCCTGACGATGGCGGCTCTCGGCCCCCTTACGGAAGCAAGAGGACGTCAGCAAGGACTCGACGGCCCCGACAGCTGTCCCTCCGCCAGGCTCCAGTGCTCCTCCGACGGCCACGACATCACACAAACCGGGCGCCAAAATCTCTCCGGCCGCCACGATGGCGTGTACTTAGGGCGCTAGCTCTCCTCCGCTAGACATGTAGCACTCTGCTACACCCCCCATTGTACACCTGGATCCTCTCCTTACGCCTATAAAAGGAAGGACCAGGGCCCTCTTAGAGAGGGTTGGCCGCGCGGGGACGAGGACGAGACAGGCGCTCGCGTGAGGTCGCTCGCTCCCTCTCCCGTGTGGACGCTTGTAACCCCCTACTGCAAGCGCACCCGACCTGGGCGCGGGACGAACACGAAGGCCGCGGGATTTCCACCTCTCTCACGCCCGTCTCCGGCCACCTCACTTCCCCCCTTCGCGCTCGGCCTCGCGCCGACCCATCTGGGCTGGGGCACGCGGCGACACTTCACTCATCGGCTTAGGGACCCCCCGGTCTCGAAACGCCGACAATAATCTTGCTGATTTATTCATAAAATCTTTACCATACTCCATGTTTTAGAAATGTGTCAAGAGGATTGGTATGAGAAGACTTAAATGCTTGCAAGGATCAGGGGAAGTAATTCTCTGTGATATTTAACCTGTTTTTAGACCATCATATTACACTCTTTTTCTTTGTATGAGTTTTGCCTTGCTGAGGTTTTCTCATCCAAAGTTTTTAACGAGGTAATATCAACTAAGCTATATGCTTCATCATTGATTTTCCCCATGAGGTTTTTTAGGAATGATGATTACAGACATATTTTTCTTTTGGATGTCAGTGTGAATTCTACTCATGATCCAAAAGCATTGTATACTCCATATTTTCTCACAGGGTTTTTAATGAGATAATATCTTAATGAGCAGCTGACAGATGATCAAATGAACTTGGATTGATCAAGGTTGAGTGTTACAAAATATTGTATATTGTATATGTGACCAATCCAAGGTGTGAGACAGATTCTCCCTAAGGGACACTCCCCTTGGGGATGCACTCTTTCATATTATATAAACGAAATCTCCCCTACAATAAAGACAGAACTGTCATTCTCTCATATCTCGTTACCACTGACTACAACACTTTTTAAGTGTTTCTAAAACAGAACTATGGAAAACTCACGACATATGACCTCATACAAATGTATCAATCTATATGAGCAAAAGAGGTACTAGAGATTGTTTAAATAAAATGATTTGACCCCTCTTGATAGTACGGCCATGTAACCTTTGAAACCGGTCAATCTTTCACCTCTAATCATCTTTTGTTCGATAGAAAAGAATCAACCGTCATAAGGGGATACTTCATTGCATTCTTCATTAGGGCTATCATTCTTAAACAGTTTATCCTACCCTTATATTTCTTAACACAAACACCAAACATGGAGTCTCCAACATTCGCATGACAAGCCTGGACCGGATGCGCATCCAATCACGTTGCGCATGCTCACCACTGGATCTCTGTACCGACTCGAGGGATGCCCAACGGGGGGCCTCTCATGGTCATGGAGATGGGAACCAAACCGGCGCTCCTATTGGAGAGTTGCAAATACCATCTCGCTTGGCTCTCTGGCCTCGCAGGGGTATCTCGTTCTTTTCCATCGGGTCCGATAGTGTTGACACCTTTTTGAGGCGCCAAACACTTCAAAAGAACCAGCGGCGGTGCTCTCTGGTCAGGCGCGGACGGTCCGCGGCACAGGGCCGGACCGTCCGCGACCTGGCGTGAGGCGGCGGTGCTCTCTGGTCAGGCGCGGACGGTCTGCGGCACAGGGCTGGACGGTCCGCGACCTGGTGCAGGAGCTCGGGTTCCCTGCCTGATGGCCGGACGGTCCGCGCCCTAGGGTCGGACGGTTCGCACGTGCGCAGGGGCGGCGGAAGATCGCCGGCGGCGCCTGGATCTCGCTCCCGGGAGGGACCCCGTCGGGGAGGAGAGATCCTAGGAGTTGTCTAGGCTCGGGCAGGCCGACCTAGACTCCTCTAATCGACGTAGAGTCGAGGAGAGGCGGAGAATTTGGGGATCGAGAGGCTAAACTAGAATTAGACTAGAACTACTCCTAATTGTACAGGAAATAAATGCGAAATAGAAGTTGTATTGATTTGATTTGATTGTTCCAAATTGGCCGTATACCTCTCTATTTATAGAGGAGGAGGGCTGGACCCTTTACAAACTAATTTCCGAGGTTTTCCCGTGATTTTAGCTAACAACCGTAGCATAAAACTCGGAACTCTAATCTGTTCTGCGCACGCGTGGACCGTCCGGCTCTCCGGCGCGGACTGTTCGGACCGTCCACAAGGCTCAATTTGGTTCAAAACAGATAGTAACCGTGTGCAGTGATACATACGGTGATACTGAAACGCAGGTTTGGCCTGCATTCCCGTGACCAAAACGATCACTGTGGTACTGTCCAGTGCTTGTACTCTAATGGTTTATCAGAATCCACGCATAAACATGGACCACAAGCTGGAGGACCCATGACTCAGCCGCCTCCGGACTCACCTGATCATTGGCCCTTCACAAAAACTGAAATCTGCAACCATGGGGACTGGTATCCAAAATAGCGAAGGCAAATGGATAGTACTACTCAGTTTGTTTAGGATTATAATCTGCTCATATTATATAATCTAATTTATTTTAAAATAGGCTAGTTTAAAATAAGTTACATTATATAATCTGAGCATATTATAATCCTAAACAAACACCCACATAGTACAGAGTAGAGATGGCAATGGGTAACCGCGACCCGATACCCGATGGGTATTTACTCTATTAGGTATGTATATGAGTTAAATGTTATACTCACGGGTCTTTTATTGACCAATAACTTCACCCAATGAGTAAACGAGTATTATAACGTTCCGTCCTCACCCATATCCGTTAACCCGTGGGTATAAAATACACGCCATAAACTTAGTCCAAAAGCATGAATTTAGACTTTAGTCATTCATCTCTTTTGACTATTTAACAACCTTTTAGGCGATAATGTCATAAACAACTTAACAACTATTTGATGATGACCATGTAATAGAATAGGTAATTTGTTATATAGTACTATCCTAGTATTGCTACATTATCCAATTATCTATGGTGTTCTTGAATAGATAATTGAATGATGCTATAAATTTTGTAATGCTATTTAGATGGATATACTTGACAGTTATATAATGTAAATGTTTAATCTTTATGGGTACGTGTGACCTGACAGGTGACTCATACCCACATAGGTATGGGGTAAATATATACCCACCAGTGGATATGAGTAATTCGACAGGGCAATTTTTTCGTCATGGGTATGGATATGTGATAGTAATACCGAGTGGGTATTTACCCATTACCAACATAGAGCAAAACCGAGCACAGAACCACCTTTGGATCCACGACCATACATCAAAAACTGCTGATTATTGGAAACATTTCATAATACAAAGACAACAACTTGAGAACAGAAGTACACAACTTATACTTCCATGCCAAACTGGAACAGGAAATAGGGTAGTTTGGTGACAACATTTTCCAGACAGAAGCGGATGGAACCACAATCACTTTGAGGGGACGAGTTTCTTAATGATGCCCATGTAGACCTTCTGGGCAAAGATCTGTAGGCAAATAAAGAAACCATCAGACCATCTGGAAATTCAAAATAAAGGAATTTGAGGAGCACATGTACGTCAGATTCTTGATAAAAACATATGTTTTGCATGTTCACGTTGACTTAGGAGGTGTTTGAATGCACTAGAACTAATAATTAGGGGGTGTTTGAATGCACTAGAGCTAATAGTTAGTGGCTAAAATTAGTTGAGACGTCCAAACACCCTAACCTAATAGTTCAGCTATTAGCCATTTTTGGTAAATTAGTTAATAGTTAGGTACCTATTTGTTAGCTAGCTAATTCCACTAACGATTTTTAGCCAACTAACTATTAGTTCTACTACATTCAAACACCCCCTTAGTTGACTAAAAATTGCTAGTGCAATTAGCTAACTATTAGCTAATTTGCTAACTATTAGCTAATAGCTGAACTATTAGCTAGATTGTTTGGATGTCTTCAAATAATTTTAACAGCTAACTATTAGCTCTAGTGCATTCAAACATGGTCTCATAAGTTAATAAAAAGATTGTAGGCGGCTTCCAGTCTGTTAGGCACGATAGAGATACCATGAATGGCTGAACAGGATATTCCATAATTAGCCTAGAAACAACAAGGAAAAGGTCCATTTTTACTACTTCAAACTATTCACTTTGCCTTTTGACCCCCTATACGTAATATAGGCCCCATTCACCCCATCCCCCCAAGGTGGTGTTCGGTTTCTATTGCAACCAAGGAGAATGGGAGGGGTTGATGGGGACTAAATCCCAAACAAGTCAAAATCCTCCTAATCCCTCCAATCCCCATCAACTCCATGGTTTAGGAATGAAACGAAAAGTTCTGAAAAAAACTTTCCAAGCCAGATTAAATATGGTATCTGTCTTTTTTTCCTTCTACTAGTTCTATTTGAGTTTTAGGAACACATTTTGTGGGGTGGCAGCTGATGTTGTAGCATATGTAACAAAACACATATCATGATTTTTTTTTCGCAATTAGTTTCATGACTACAGACCTAGCCCTTGAGATATGAAGATGTTAAAAGAAACGGACATAAAATTATCAAAATGCCATAGAACATGATGCAATGTATCATCCCAAAATAAAAATAGAAACACAACTTGTACAGGAAGAATAGAAAAAGAGACAGATTTCATTACAGGATGAATTGGACTAATTTGAATAGTTTGAAGAACTAGATCAAGTCAATATTTTGTATAGGGTATCAAATGGAGAAAGAGATTTGTTGAGGGTAGCAAAATAAACTTTTTCCAAATAACAGTGACTTAATCACTCAAATTGTTCTGTGTGTGTGTGCTTGGGGGGGGGGGGGGGCATAATTTCATTAAGTCGCTGCAAGTGTGTTTTTGGCACACAGCACACATATACTGGTGTGCACATGGTGCAACCATATATGGTCATGCTGACATTACACTTCAAACAGAAAACTACAGTCAAAGCAACACACATTAGGCTCAAAACCTCCATCTAGCATGGGTATAGCGCCACAGACTGACAGTCAACTTTAAGCCGTTAGCAAATATATTACAAGAAGACTGCATAAGAAACAAGAAAAAGTAGTGGACAGAGATTGCCTCTGTACCAGTGCACACAGAGTGCGCACAATTGCCACAGGCTCTAGATAACCCACATGCCACCATGGTTTCAAAGGCGTCGCCTAGGCGTCGCCTAGGCGACGCCTAGGCGTCCAGGCGGCCAAAAAGTCTAGGCGTCCCCGTCGCCTAGCCAAGAGTCGGCAAGAGGGGAGGGGGAAGAAGCCTAGCAGAGACGACTTTGGGGAGCGGGATCGAGGGAGCGGCGGCGCAGAGAGTGCCGAGCTCGGGGGAGCGGCGGCGCAGGGAGTGCCGAGCTCGGGCGAGCGGCGGCGCAGAGCTCGGGGGAGCGGCGGTGCAGAGCTCGGGGGAGCGGCGGTGCAGAGCTCGGGGAAGCGCCGCCGCTGAGACTCAGGGGAGCGCCGCCGAGCTTGGGGGAGCAGGAGCAGCGATGCATGGTTGTGGACGAGCGGCGACAGTGAGATGGGAGCAACTCAGCAACCCTAACCGGAGGATATATGGGCTGGCTGCCTGCCTGCCTGGTGGGCTGGGCCATCTCCTTCTACCCCTTCCTTCTTTTTTTCTTTCTCCCTTTTTCTTTTTCTTCCTCATATATGTTGTTGTTCTGTCTTTTGTTTAATTGGTAAGGCGTCGCCTTGCTCGCCTTAGTAAGCGCCTAGGCGTCGCCTAGGCGTCCAGGCGGTGGCCCAACGCCTTGTCTCGCCTTACCGCCTTAAGAACTATGCATGCCACAACCTAAAATTCCCCTGTAACTTCTACTCTTTTGTTTATTTTTGTCTTTACATCCATCTGTGGTGTAGTCTTCTAGTTAGGATAGACAGACAGACATAATCATGCCTTTTTTTAAAAAACAATAAGTTTATCAGTCGCATACTGAGTAGTTATGAGAATATGACCGATTCCAGTTTCTTTGAAAGCGTCCCAGCTGACACAATGAACATCTGGAGTATAAATCACAAACGTGAAGAGATCATTTACTTCCAACATTGATTACAACTTAAGTGCCCCATCGTCATGTATAAACTCAGCCTCTGAAAATTCAAATGCAACCATCTGATTTCCCAGACAGCATACTGAAAAGCCACCAATTCACCAAAGATACTTACTAGTCAAGGAGTACTTTTTCCATAACAGTCAAAATTACATAGTTCCACAGTTTAATTTGTCAGCAATTAATAAAGCTAAACTTGTAAACATAATGTTGATTAGAGCAGTCAAATTCAAACTTCAAAGCAGCCATTTCTATGTCAACTAAAGGTCCATCATGTAGTACATGTCTACAAATGTATTCATAAGTAGAATTTAGTTCCTGAAGTGCATCATTCAGGCACCTGGGTTATTGGACAAACTTAATCCCAGTATTTTAAGCAAACTATGGCAGCCTACTGAGAAATGCAAACTGTTGAGAATAAACATAACTTCATGTTCAAAAGAAAGACACAGAAGAGCAACTGAAAAATAACAAGTGTACATGGTTTAACGTAATGCATACTACTGAGGAAACGCAAAGATACATAAATATCTACTTTAAACTCGCTGTCAACACCAAAGAGACAGCATAAGGGATAAGATAACTAACATAAACTGCTCCCGCTTCATTGCATTAAAGCAACCTCCAATCTAACACTTACCTAACCTACGAAACTTGTCGATGGTTGAACCAAATGTAATCCGCCCCGAATTTTTACCGGCCAAATCAAAATCAGCAGAGCTTGTTAGGATTTATGGGCTTGGCCCAATTAAGAATTTCTAATAAATCCCAGAAAATCTCAAAAGCCCACACAAGAGGATGGCTAGAGGATAGGTGGAATCATTAGCACCATATTGCTAGCTCTAGTGGAGTAGAGCTAGCTTAAATATGGAAGCCACACTCACTCACTAAGTCATGGATGAGAGGAGAGAGTGTGGAGAGCCACGCGCGCGCGCGCTCGCTCGCCTCGCCTGGCCGGGCCGGGGCGGGGCGGGGCGGGGCGGGGCGAAGGGCGCAGGCGCACGACATGCGCGTGAATGGTCCGCCGAAATCCGGCCCCTCGCCTTGCGGGGGCGCGGCTACCTTTTGCCGTTTGATTTTTTGGTTTCTTGGCTGTTACGCTTATCCTAACCGAACGCTATAAAATCTCAACTGATTGCGAGATTTTCGTGCGCGGATAAGCACGGGGGGTCGCGGACTCAGCCCTATAAAAGGAGCCCGGCAGCCAGCCTCCAAATCATCCCAATTCGCTTTCGCCTCTCTTCACAGCTGAGCCGCCTTCTAGTTCCCTTCATCCCGATTGTAGAGGTGCATCTGCGATTAGGAGAGCAGGTCTTCGGAACCCTTCGCCTTCTAGATCCTGCACCAGGAGAGGCCGAATAAGGTTTTTGGGAAGCGTCTTCACGCGACTGCTCGTGATCTGATTGACCTCGTCGACCCTGCTGATTTCGCTACTTCGACATCGTCGACCCTGCTGATTCCGGCGCGTGCCATCTATCAGTAAGTCTAATCAGTACGCATCATCTGATTTGGCTTATTATTTCAGTGCTTGTGATTTTGTCATGATTTATATTCGGAATTTAAACTGGAATTTGTCTAATTATTCAACAATCCAAAAACCTTATTGTAGACAATTTCCTAGTTTTTCTATGGCTGCTTTTGCCGATGCGCTCAAGCCAGAAAAGTTCAATGGTATGCACTTTAAGAGATGGCAAGTCAAGGCCACGCTCTGGCTTACTGCTATGAATGTCTTCCATGTTAGTAAAGGCAGACCTGAGGGTCCACTGACTCCTGAACAGGAGAAAGAGTACGACCATGCCAATACTATGTTCACGGGAGCCGTTCTTAGCGCCCTTGTTGACCGTCTAGTTGATGCGAATATGCAGTACACAGACGGGAAAGAGTTATGGGATGCACTTACTACCAAGTATGGTGCATCGGATGCTGGCAGTGACCTGTATATCATGGAGAGCTTTCATGATTATAAGATGGTTGATAATCGCTCTATTGTAGAGCAAGCTCATGAAATACAGTGTATAGCCAAGGAACTCGACCACCTTAAGATAGTCCTTCCTGACCGATTTGTGGCTGGGTGCATTATTGCAAAGTTGCCTTCTACATGGAGGAACTTCGCCACATCTCTGAAACATAAGAGACAGGAGATATCAGTTGAAAATCTGATAGCGTCTCTGGATGTTGAGGAGAAAGCTCGGGCTAAGGACACGGGATCTAAAGGAGGCGAGGGCCACTCCAGCGCCAACATGGTTCAGAGGAACCACAATAAGGGCAAAGGAAAGCCAAAATCTAACAAGCCCAACAAAACTACCAACTTCAAGAAGAAGAAGAACAAGGCTGAATTGACATGTTTCGCATGTGGCGAGGCGGGTCATTTTGCCAAGGATTGTCCTGATCGAGCGGATCGCCGTGGCAAAAAGGGCAATGTCAACACAGTGGTCGCTAGCAATGAGGAAGACAAAGGGTATGGTAATTTACCTTTTATCTTCTCAGTATTTCAATCACCTAGCTGGTGGCTTGATACTGGTGCTAATGTTCATGTGTGTTCTGACATTAACTTGTTCTCTTCTTATCAGAGCGCCCGGGATTCTTCCGTGCTAATGGGGAATGGGTCACATGCTTCTGTTCATGGCACTGGCACGGTGGATCTGAAGTTTACTTCGGGAAAGATCGTGCAGCTGAAGAACGTGCATCATGTCCCTTCTATACACAAGAACCTTGTTAGCGGAACCCTTCTATGTAGAGATGGGTTCAAGGTAGTTTTGGAGTCCAATAAATTAGTTGTGTCCAAGTCTGGACAATTTATTGGTAAAGGTTATGATTGCGGAGGCTTGTTCCGCTTTTCTTTGTTAGATTTCAATAATAAGTCTGTGAACCATATTTGTGCTAATGTTGATGATCTTGCGAGTATTTGGCATTCTCGCTTGTGTCATATTAATTTTGGCTCTATGTCTCGGCTTGCAACCATGAGTTTAATTCCGAATATCACCATAGTCAAAGGTTCTAAGTGCCATAGTTGTGTGCAGTCGAAGCAACCTCGAAAGCCTCACAAGGCTGCTGAGGAGAGACACCTGGCACCTCTAGAACTCATACATTCTGATCTTTGTGAGATGAATGGTGTGTTGACAAAGGGTGGTAAGAGATACTTCATGACATTGATTGATGATGCGTCTAGATTTTGCTATGTATACTTGCTAAAAACTAAAGATGAGGCTTTAGACTACTTTAAAATCTATAAGGCTGAAGTTGAAAACCAACTAGAGAGAAAGATCAAACGTCTTAGATCAGATCGTGGTGGCGAGTTCTTTCCCAAAGTCTTTGACGATTTCTGTGCAGAACATGGCATTATTCATGAGAGGACTCCTCCCTATTCACCCGAGTCAAACGGGATTGCTGAAAGGAAAAACCGTACGTTGACTGACCTGGTGAATGCCATGTTAGACACTTGTGGTTTATCTAAGGCATGGTGGGGGGAGGCAGTCCTGACTTCATGTCATGTTCTAAATAGAATTCCTATGGGCAAAGAAGAGAAAACCCCTTATGAAAAGTGGGTTGGGAGAAAACCATCACTTTCATACTTGCGCACTTGGGGGTGCATGGCGAAAGTCAATGTACCAATTAATAAAAAGCGCAAGCTTGGTCCAAGGACAGTGGATTGTGTCTTTCTTGGATATGCTTCGTGTAGCATAGCATATAGATTTTTAGTAGTTAAATCTGAAGTTCCTGATGTATATGTTGATACTATTATGGAATCACGTGATGCTACTTTCTTTGAACATATATTTCCAATGAAAGACATTCATAGCAATTCTAGATACTCTTCTGAGATAACTCCTGAACATAGTACACCTATTGAGAGTTTTGAACAGCCACATGAAATTGTCCTAGAGGAGGATGACAATGATGCTCCTAAAAGGAGCAAGAGACAAAGGGTTGAAAAATCCTTTGGTGATGATTTCATTGTGTACCTTGTGGACGATACTCCTACTACCATTGCAGAAGCATTTGCATCTCCAGATGCAGATGATTGGAAAGAAGCAGTTCATAATGAGATGGACTCCATTCTTTCAAATGGTACGTGGGAAGTCACTGATCGACCCTATGGATGCAAACCTGTGGGTTGTAAGTGGGTGTTTAAAAAGAAGCTCAAGCCTGATGGTACAATTGAAAAGTACAAGGCTAGGCTTGTGGCTAAAGGCTATACTCAGAAAGAAGGAGAAGACTTCTTTGATACTTACTCACCTGTTGCTAGAATGACCACTATTCGAGTACTACTTTCTTTGGCTGCCTCGTATGGTCTCCTTGTTCATCAGATGGATGTAAAGACAGCTTTTCTTAATGGAGAGCTGGACGAGGAAATCTATATGGAACAGCCTGATGGATTTGTAGTAAAGGGTCAAGAAAGCAAGGTGTGCAAGTTATTGAAATCTTTGTATGGTCTGAAGCAAGCACCAAAGCAGTGGCATGAGAAGTTTGACACTACTCTAACGTCTGCAGGCTTTGCCATTAATGAGGCAGACAGGTGTGTATATTATCGCTGTGGTGGGGGCGAAGGAGTTATATTGTGCTTATATGTTGATGATATATTGATATTTGGCACAAACATTGATGTGATCAATGAAGTCAAGTCTTTTCTATCAAAGAGTTTTGATATGAAAGATCTGGGAGAAGCTGATGTGATTCTAAACATCAAGCTGATTAAGGCAGATGGTGGGATTACTCTCTCGCAATCTCACTATGTTGAAAAGGTTTTGAAGCGATTTGGCTTCTCTGAGTGCAAACCTTCTCCAACACCTTACGATCCCAGTGTGACACTGCGAAAGAACAAGAGAATTGGTTTAGACCAATTGAGATACTCTCAGATTGTCGGTTCACTCATGTATCTTGCTGGTGCAACAAGGCCCGATATCTCGTTTGCTGTGAGCAAATTGAGCAGGTTCATGTCAAACCCCGGGACTGATCATTGGCATGCACTTGAGCGGGTTATGCGCTACCTGCAAGGTACAATGAGTTATGGAATTCACTATTCTGGTCAGCATGCAGTACTTGAAGGATATAGTGATTCGAACTGGATATCTGATGCAGACGAGCTTTATGCCACCAGTGGTTATGTCTTTACTATTGGTGGAGGTGCGGTATCATGGAGGTCATGCAAGCAGACCATTTTGACGAGGTCAACCATGGAAGCCGAGCTAGCTGCACTTGACACAGCAACCGTTGAGGCAGAATGGTTGCGTGAACTCTTGATGGACTTGCCGGTGATTGAGAAACCAATACCAGCTATCCTTATGAACTGTGACAATCAGACAGTGATTGCTAAAGTGACGAGTTCTAAGGATAATGGAAAGTCATCAAGACATGTCAAAAGACGATTGAAGTCTGTCAGAAAGTTGAGAAACTCCGGAGTTATAAGTGTGACTTATATTTCAACAGATAAAAATCTGGCAGATCCTTTTACCAAGGGACTATCACGTAATGTGATAGAAATCGCATCGAGAGAGATGGGTATGAGACCCGAATAAAGTTGCCATGGTGGAAACCCAGTCTATGTGATCGGAGATCCCGTGAATTAGGTCCTGGGAAGAACAAGCCATTGGTGAACTGAGGAGAGTAACCTTTGACCCTCTCTAAGTAAAGATGCAATACTCTCAAATGCTGTAAGGCAGGTTGGCTTTGTGCCTTAATGTGTTCTGTTGGCTTGTATTAGCGAAGATGTTGTCCTACAGAACATTCTTTGAAAGAACACACCTATATGAGTTAGACTGTCTAACGTCGCAGTCTATGAGATCTGGGTGATCTCTAGTAAACTCATGAAGAGACCTTGGAGTACGACGTATATGCTCCACCCGAGAAGGGGACTACTGGTAGCCAAGTACTGGTCATGACTTCAAGTGAAACTCATTCACGCAAAACTTGCAATTCAAGGCATAGTCCATTGTCCAAGTTGTGGGTTGGTGTAGCTTGGAGTTCTAGGCGGAAGTTCAACTTAACAGTCTCTGCTGAAAAAACTAGTATATTAAACAGTAGTGTACAGTGGCGAAAACTGCAGATGGGCATTTGAGATCTGGTGGGGGATTGTTAGGATTTATGGGCTTGGCCCAATTAAGAATTTCTAATAAATCCCAGAAAATCTCAAAAGCCCACACAAGAGGATGGCTAGAGGATAGGTGGAACCATTAGCACCATATTGCTAGCTCTAGTGGAGTAGAGCTAGCTTAAATATGGAAGCCACACTCACTCACTAAGTCATGGATGAGAGGAGAGAGTGTGGAGAGCCACACGCGCGCGCGCGCTCGCTCGCCTCGCCTCGCCTGGCCTGGCCTGGCCTGGCCGGGCCGGGCCGGGGCGGGGCGGGGCGAAGGGCGCGGGCGCACGACATGCGCGTGAATGGTCCGCCGAAATCCGGACCCTCGCCTTGCGGGGGCGCGGCTACCTTTTGCCGTTTGATTTTTTGGTTTCTTGGCTGTTACGCTTATCCTAACCGAACGCTATAAAATCTCAACTGATTGCGAGATTTTCGTGCGCGGATAAGCACGGGGGGTCGCGGACTCAGCCCTATAAAAGGAGCCCGGCAGCCAGCCTCCAAATCATCCCAATTCGCTTTCGCCTCTCTTCACAGCTGAGCCGCCTTCTAGTTCCCTTCATCCCGATTGTAGAGGTGCATCTGCGATTAGGAGAGCAGGTCTCCGGAACCCTTCGCCTTCTAGATCCTGCACCAGGAGAGGCCGAATAAGGTTTTTGGGAAGCGTCTTCACTAGGGATGAAAACGGTCGGAAACGGTATTTATTCGGTAATCTGTTTTTTCTTTGATTGCGAATAAATAGGATATAGAATATACAATACAAATTTGTATTCTTGTTTTTAACATCCAGCTTGTTAAGATTCATAAAAGGTAAGCCTCAAATTCATCCTACATTTTTTAAAATAATAGATATAAACTTCGGTATGGATTCGGAAACAAATTCGGTAATTTTTTCAACTTTTTGTGTTGCAGGGAACAAATAATACATAAAACAACTTATATAATATTTTATTCATATTTGTACTAATGTGCTTGATAACATAAAAAAAGATCAACATCAAATTTTACACATATCTATTTTAAAATATTAAATTTGTTGTAACAGTTCGGATTACCACTTTCATCCCTGGTCTTCACGCGACTGCTCGTGATCTGATTGACCTCGTCGACCCTGCTGATTTCGCTACTTCGACATCGTCGACACTGCTGATTCCGGCGCGTGTCATCTATCAGTAAGTCTAATCAGTACGCATCATCTGATTTGGCTTATTATTTCAGTGCTTGTGATTTTGTCATGATTTATATTCGGAATTTAAACTGGAATTTGTCTAATTATTCAACAGAGCTCTCGACCAACGACCAACAGCGAGATAAATAAACCCTAGATAGAACCAGCGCACAATTCGTCTAAATACAACTCTCAGCAATTGAGATCAACCAAACCGCCATGTCCCCAATCAATTTGCCCAAATTCCTATGACAACGGGACAGCATCGAAATCTATCCAGCAGAAAAACAGGAGCGCACCGCAACGGGTGTTCAGAAAGACGGCGGCGAGCCAGAGTGGCGGGCGATGAGGTCGTCGTAGGGGTCCCGACGGCCGGCGGCCTGGCTGATCTGGGGATCCCAGGAGAGCTGCGAGTTGAAGCGGTCGAAGGTCCAGAAACCGTAGGGGCGCAGAGGGAGGCTCCACGCCGCCTTGGTGCGCTCGCACCGCTCCTTCATCTTGTAGACATGCTCCCGCCGAACCTGGTCGCGCTTGTCCGGGTCCTCCATCAGACGGAGGATCAGATTCTCCGCGAAGTCCATGATGAAACCCATCGCCGCCTTCGGTCGCCCTGACGCCCTCTTCCCCCTCTCCGGTGAGTTTGGGATCTGCCGGCGCGTCGGTTTCTCTCTCTGTCGTTCTTGGCTTCTTGCTGTATCGAGTCGGTGCCTTCGGTGGGGGTCGGAGGATGGTTTGCCTGCAGCCTGCGTGGCTGATACCTGAGGCGGTGAACCGGTGACGATCTCAATCAGGACGGAGATCAAGCCCAACCAGGCCCAACACCGTACCGTTAGACGTGGGCCAGGCCTTAGTCACCTTTCTTTTCTTTTAGGGGCAATTGCGCTAGTACCTATGGGTTGGGTTTGGGTAGAAAACCCATGCGTGATCGCACCCGTAAAATCTACCTAAATCTGACCATAATCACAACCACGGATGCAATTATAAACTCACACCCAAACCCGTCAGGTTACGGATCACCCGTGGATTTTACATAGTGTACACTTTAAAAAAATAATTCAGTTATAAACAATTAAGTACCAATAATAATAGTCTTATATCTATGGATTTTAAGCCTTCTCAAGTTAAGCAGCAACAAAATATTTTATAAATCATTAATCAAGTTACTTAATCAAAATAATTACTATTATATATTAATCATTTTGCATGAAATAAAGAATGAACCAAATTTTGAATCAGGTATAAGTCATCCACAGGTTGAAATAGAAACTCGTACTCACACCCGTGAAACTTCAGGACGGGTGCGGGTTACACCCGCGGATCAAAATATTCACCCATACCTATACCTCAAAGAGTCAGGTACCCATCGGTTTGGGTTTATGGGTTAATTTGTTATCCCTACTAGTACCCCTGTTTTGGGCTGTAACTGTAGATTTGTCCCTGATTTTGACTATGTGTTTGTCCCTATTTTTCAAAAACAAGGCTGTTGTATGCCTCTACAATGTTAGTTGTACTTAACGGTGTTAAGTCTTGATAAAAAGAAGACAAGAAACAATTGTAGCATAGCCCCAATTTTAGATTGTAATTGCAGTTTTGTCCCATTTTTGGGCTTTACATGTTATTATGACAATCTGAATTATTTCTACAACAATTTTAACTATTTTTTAGAATAATTCGATTTTTTCCAAATATTTTTTTGAATTATTGTATGTGCATGCAAATCATCCACATACGTGTTGGCTTGGTGAGGTCCTGCATCTACTATTCACCTCGTTGGCTCGTTCAAACATGCGCCACGCATCCTGCATCTGTACTGGGTCGCACTGGACACTGGAGTGTGATTAGACTCACAGTGCCCACCAAATTTTCAGGGCTACTTTGCAGTTTATGGTGTCTTTTGGTTAGTTTTCTAAACCAGATTCAGTATAACACCATAACATATTTCTAAAAATCTATAGAGCATTCTATTCCAAATTTTCTAGATTACTATCATCCATATTACTGAGTTATCATGCTCTTATCC
Source organism: Zea luxurians (assembly GCA_029449295.1). Taxonomy (NCBI): domain Eukaryota; kingdom Viridiplantae; phylum Streptophyta; class Magnoliopsida; order Poales; family Poaceae; genus Zea; species Zea luxurians. Next base: position 168,562,656 of record JAOPSE010000002.1, read on the forward strand.
TACGATATAAGCATGTATTTCAGACATAGCGAAGAATGGATGAAGGTGCCCTCGGCTGAAAAAGCATGCAAAGAAGCTTGGGCTAGATGAGCGAGCAACGAAGAGGCAAGCCGCGAAGGTGCAAACCGACTTCGGCATAGAAAAGGCTTTGTACATAACACGACGAAGGAAAATAGATCCAAAACTTGCGCAATAAAATAGAAAAAGGAAAGACAATGATGCCATTGTCGTATTTGTAAATCGTGTGTAAACCTTATGGCATTCTTATAATTTTATATGAAGTTAAACTTCTTTATAAATATGTGAACAGTGTCATACTGAAAGGGAATTAGGCTTACACCTATTTCCTCAATTGATTTTGGTGGTTGAATTGTCCAACACAAATAATTGGACTAACTAGTTTGCTCTAGTTTATAAGTTCTACAGGTGCCAAAGGTTCACAATAAGCCAATAAAAAGACCAAGAAAAGGGTTCAACAAAAAGAGCAAGGGATAACCGAAGCCAACCCTGGTCTGGCGCACCGGACTGTCCGGTGTGCCACCAGACAGTGTCTGGTGCACCAGGGTACTCTAGGCTGAACTCTTCACCTTCGGGAATTTTTAGAGGTGCTCCGCTATAATTCACCGGACTGTCTGGTGTACACCGAACAGTGTCCGGTGCTCCAAGGAGAAGCGACTCTGAACTCGCCAGCTTCGGGAATCCGCTCCGCTATAATTCACCGGACATGTCCGGTGTGACAGCGGAGCAATGGCTACTTCGGCGCCAACGGTCACCTGCAGAGGCATTAAATGCGCGCCAGAGCACGCAGAAGTCAGGCACGCGCGAGATGGCACACCGGACACTCTACAGTACATGTCCGGTGCACCACCGGACAGCCAGGCGACCCCACACGTCAGAGCTCCAACGGTCGAACCCTAACGGCCGGGTGACGTGGCTGGCGCACCGGACAGTGTCCGGTGGCGCACCGGACTGTCCGGTGCGCCATGCGACAGCAGCCTCCACCAACGGCTAGTTTGGTGGTTGGGTCACCCCTCATTCAAGTCATCTAAGTTTTCCACCTTCCAACCATCTATATGAGCTCTAGCATTCAATTCTAGACACACCCAAGTGATCAAATCCTCTCCAATTCCACACAAAGCTTTAGTGACTCGTGAGAGAGATTTGTTGTGTTCATTTGAGCTCTTGCGCTTGGATTGCTTCTTTTCTTTCTCATTTGTTCTTGTGATCAAAACTCAATTGTAACCGAGGCAAGAGACACCATATGTGTGGTGGTCCTTGCGGGGAAGTTTTGTTCCCGGTTTGATTTGAGAAGAGAAGCTCACTCGGTCCGAGGGACCGTTTGAGAGAGGGAAAGGGTTGAAATAGACCCGACCTTTGTGGCCTCCTCAACGCGGAGTAGGTTTGCGAGAACCGAACCTCGGTAAAACAAATCCTTGTGTCTCACTTCTTTACTCACTTGCAATTTGTTTTTACGCCCTCTCTCGGACTCGTTTCTATTTCTAACGCTAACCCGGCTTGTAGTTGTGATTAAGTTTGTAAATTTCAGATTCGCCCTATTCACCCTCCCCCTCTAGGCGACTTTCAAATTGTATCGGAGCCCGGTGCTTCATTAGAGCCTAACCGCTCGAAGTGATGTCGGAAGATCACGCCAAGAAGGAGATGGAGACCGGCGACAAGCCCACTACAAGCCACGGGGAGACTTCATCGGAAGAGTCCCGCAACAAGAGGAAGGAGAAGAAAGACTCCTCCAACAAAGGGAAGGGGAAGGAAAATAAATCCTCTTCCCACAAGTCGCATCGGAGAGGCGACAAGCAAAAGAGGATGAGGAAAGTGGTCTACTACGAGACCGACTCTTCATCACCATCGACCTCCGGCTCCGACGCGCTGTCCGTCACTTCTAAGCGCCATGAGCGCAAGAAGTATAGTAAGATTCCCCTACGCTACCCACATATTTCAAAGCGTACTCCTTTACTCTCTATTCCATTAGGCAAACCACCGGTTTTTGACGGTGAAGATTATAACATGTGGAGTGATAAAATGAGGCATCATCTAACCTCACTCCACACAAGCATTTGGAATGTTGTTGAGTTTGGTGTACAGGTACCATCCATAGGGGATGAGGACTACGACTCGGACGAAGTAGCCCAAATCCACCACTTTAACTCCGAAGCCACCACTATACTCATCGCCTCTCTAAGTCGAGAGGAGTATAACAAGGTGCAAGGGTTAAAGAGTGCGAAGGAAATTTGGGACGTACTCAAGACCGCGCACGAGGGAGACGAGGTGACAAAGATCACCAAGCGGGAGACGATCGAGGGGGAGCTCGGTCGCTTCATGCTTCACCAAGGGGAGGATCCACAAGCCATGTACAACCGCTTGAAGACCTTGGTGAACCAAGTGCGCAACCTCGGGAGCGAAAAATGGGATGACCATGAGATGGTCAAGGTTATTCTTAGATCACTCGTTTTTCTTAACCCTACGCAAGTTCAATTAATTCGAGGTGATCCTAGATACAAGCTAATGTCTCCCGAGGAGGTTATAGGAAAATTTGTGAGCTTTGAGCTAATGATTAAAGGCTCAAAGAAAATTATCGAGCAAGGCACCTCCTCCACGCCCGAAGCACAACCGGTGGCATTCAAGGCGACGGAGGAGAAGGAGGAGGAGTCTACATCAAGTAGACAACCAATCGACGCCTCAAAGCTCGACAATGAGGAAATGGCGCTTATCATCAAAAGCTTCCGCCAAATCCTCAAGCAAAGGAGGGGGAAAGATTACAAGCCCCGCTCCAAGAAAATTTGCTACAAGTGTGGTAAGCCCGGTCACTTTATTGCCAAATGTCCTATTTCTAGTGACAGTGACAGGGGCGACGACAAGAAGGGGAGAAGAAAGGAAAAGAAGAGGTACCACAAGAAGAAGGGCGGGATGCCCATGTGTGCCGTGAGTGGGACTCTGACGAGAGCTCCACCGACTCCTCCTCCGACGAGGACGCCGCCAACATCGCCGTCATCAAGGGACTTCTCTTCCCACGTCGGCCACAAGTGCCTCATGGCAAAGGACGGCAAAAGGAAGAAGGTTAAATCCAAATCCTCCACTAAATATGAGTCCTCTAGTGATGATAATGCTAGTGATGAGGAGGATAATTTGCGTACCCTTTTTGCCAACCTAAACATGCAACAAAAAGAAAAATTAAATGAGCTAATTAGTGCCATCCATGAGAAGGATGAACTCTTGGACTCCCAAGAGGACTTCCTAATCAAGGAAAATAAGAAGCATGTTAAGGTTAAAAATGCTTACGCTCTAGAAGTGGAAAAATGTGAAAAACTATCTAGTGAGTTAAGCACTTGCCATGAGACTATTGACAACCTTAGAAATGAGAATGCTAATTTGTTAGCTAAGGTTGATTCTCATGTTTGCAATGTTTCAATTCCCAATCTTAGAGATGATAATGTTGATTTACTTGCTAAGATTGAAGAATTAAATGATTCTCTTGCTAGCCTTAGGATTGAAAATGAAAAATTGCTAGCTAAGGCTAAAGAATTAGATGTTTGCAATGTTACAATTTTCGATCTTAGAGATAAAAATGATATTTTGCGTGCTAAGATTGTTGAACTTAATTCTTGCAAACCCTCTACATCTACCACTGAGCATATCACTATTTGCACTAGATGTAGAGATATTGATGTTAATACTATTCATGATCACATAGCTTTAATTAAACAACAAAATGATCATATAGGAAAATTAGATGCTAAAATTGCCGAGCATGAACTTGAAAATGAAAATTTTAAATTTGCTCGTAGTATGCTTTATTATGGGAGACGCCCTGGCATCAAGGATGGCATTGGCTTCCAAAGGGGAGACAATGTCAAACTTAATGCCCCTCCTAAGAAATTATCTAACTTTGTTAAGGGCAAGGCTCCCATGCCTCAGGATAACGAGGGTTACATTTTGTACCCTACCGGTTATCCCGAGAGCAAGATTAGGAGAATTCACTCTAGGAAGTCTCACTCTGGCCCTAATCATGCTTTTATGTATAAGGGTGAGACATCTAGCTCTAGGCAACCAACCCGTGCTAAGTTGCCTAAGAAGAAAACTCCTAGTGCATCAAATGATCATGATATTTCATTTAAAACTTTTGATGCATCTTATGTTTTAACTAACAAATCCGGCAAGGTAGTTGCCAAGTTTGTTGGGGGCAAACACAAGGGCTCCAAGACTTGTGTTTGGGTACCCAAAGTTCTTGTGTCTAATGCCAAAGGACCCAAAACCGTTTGGGTACCTAAATTCAAGAACTAAAATTGTTTTGTAGGTTTATGCATCCGGGGGCACAAGTTGGATCATCGATAGCGGGTGCACAAACCACATGATAGGGGAGAAGAAGATGTTCTCCTCCTACGAGAAAAACCAAGATCCCCAACGAGCTATCACATTCGGGGATGGAAACCAAGGTTTGGTCAAAGGTTTGGGTAAAATAGCTATATCTCCTGACCATTCTATTTCCAATGTTTTTCTTGTTGATTCATTATATTACAATTTGCTTTCCGTATCTCAATTATGTCAAATGGGCTACAACTGTCTATTCACTGATGTAGGTGTCACTGTCTTTAGAAGGAGTGATGATTCAATAGCGTTTAAGGGAGTGTTAGAGGGTCAGCTATACTTGGTAGATTTTGATAGAGCTGAACTCGACACTTTCTTAATTGCTAAGACTAACATGGGTTGGCTCTGGCACCGCCGACTAGCCCATGTTGGAATGAAGAATCTTCATAAGCTTCTAAAGGGAGAGCACATTTTAGGATTAACAAATGTTCATTTTGAGAAAGACAGGATATGTAGCGCATGCCAAGCCAGGAAGCAAGTTGGTGTTCATCATCCACACAAGAACATCATGATGACTGACAGGCCACTGGAGCTCCTACACATGGACCTATTCGGCCCGATCGCTTACATAAGCATCGACGGGAGTAAGTACTGTCTAGTTATTGTGTATGATTATTCTCGCTTCACCTGGGTGTTCTTTTTACAGGAAAAATCACAAACCCAAGAGACCTTAAAGGGATTGTTGAGACGGGCTCAAAATGAGTTCGACTTAAGGATCAAGAAAATAAGAAGCGACAACGGGACGGGGTTCAAGAATTCTCAAATTGAAGGATTCCTTGAGGAGGGCATCAAGCATGAGTTCTCCTCTCCCTACACGCCACAACAAAATGGTGTAGTGGAGAGAAAGAATAGAACTCTATTGGACATGGCAAGAACCATGCTTGATGAGTACAAGACGCCGGATCGGTTTTGGGCCGAGGCGGTTAACACCGCTTGCTACGCCAACAACCGGTTATATCTACACCGAAACCTCAAGAAGACATCATATGAACTCCTAACCAGTAAAAAGCCCAATATTTCATATTTTAGAGTCTTTGGTAGCAAATGCTTTATTCTTGTTAAAAGAGGTAGAAAATCTAAATTTGCTCCTAAGACTGTAGAAGGCTTTTTACTAGGGTATGATTCAAACACAAGGGCATATAGAGTCTTTAACAAGTCCTCAGGACTAGTTGAAGTTTCTTATGACGTTGTGTTTGATGAGACTAACGGCTCTCAAGTAGAGCAAGTTGATCTTGATGAGATAGGTGAAGAAGAGGCTCCTTGCATCGCGCTAAGGAACATGTCCATTGGGGATGTGTGTCCTAAGGAATCCAAAGAGCCTCCAAATGCACAAGATCAACCATCCTCCTCTACGCAAGCATCTCCACCAACTCAAAATGAGGATGAGGCTCAAGTTGATGAAGGAGAAGATCAAAGAGATGAGCCACCTCAAGATGACGGCAATGATCAAGGGGGAGATGCAAATGATCAAGACAAGGAGGATGAAGAACCAAGGCCGCCACACCCAAGAGTCCACCAAGCAATCCAACGAGATCACCCCGTCGACACCATCCTCGGCGACATTCATAAGGGGGTAACCACTAGATCTCGTGTTGCACATTTTTGTGAGCATTACTCTTTTGTTTCCTCTATTGAGCCACATAGGGTAGAGGAAGCACTCCAAGATTCGGATTGGGTGATGGCGATGCAAGAGGAGCTCAACAACTTCACTAGGAATAAGGTATGGCATTTAGTTCGACGTCCTAACCAAAATGTTGTAGGAACCAAGTGGGTCTTCCGCAACAAGCAAGACGAGCATGGTGTGGTGACAAGGAACAAAGCCCGACTTGTGGCCAAGGGATATTCATAAGTCGAAGGTTTGGATTTCGGTGAAACCTATGCACCCGTAGCTAGGCTTGAGTCAATTCGTATACTATTAGCCTATGCTACTTACCATGGCTTCAAGCTTTATCAAATGGACGTGAAGAGTGCCTTCCTCAATGGACCAATCAAGGAAGAGGTCTATGTTGAGCAACCTCCTGGCTTTGAAGATAGTGAGTATCCTAACCATGTCTATAGGCTCTCTAAGGCGCTTTATGGGCTCAAGCAAGCCCCAAGAGCATGGTATGAATGCCTAAGAGATTTCCTTATTGCTAATGGCTTCAAAGTCGGAAAGGTCGATCCTACTTTATTTACTAAAACTCTTGACAATGATTTGTTTGTATGCCAAATTTATGTTGATGATATTATATTTGGGTCTACTAACGAATCTACATGTGAAGAATTTAGTAGGATCATGACACAGAAATTCGAGATGTCAATGATGGGGGAGTTGAAGTATTTCTTAGGATTTCAAGTAAAGCAACTCCAAGAGGGCACCTTCATTTGTCAAACGAAGTATACTCAAGACATCCTAAACAAGTTTGGAATGAAGGATGCTAAGCCCATCAAGACACCCATGGGAACCAATGGGCATCTCGACCTCGACACGGAAGGTAAATCCGTCGATCAAAAGGTATACCGGTCGATGATTGGTTCATTACTTTATTTATGTGCATCTCGACCGGATATTATGCTTTCCGTATGCATGTGTGCAAGATTCCAAGCCGACCCTAAGGAATCTCACCTTACGGCCGTAAAACGAACCTTGAGATATTTGGCTTATACTCCTAAGTTTGGGCTTTGGTACCCTCGGGGATCCACATTTGATTTAATTGGTTATTCCGATGCCGATTGGGCAGGGTGCAAAATCAATAGGAAGAGCACATCAGGGACTTGCCAGTTCTTGGGAAGATCCTTGGTGTCTTGGGCTTCTAAGAAGCAAAATTCGGTCGCTCTTTGTACCGCCGAAGCCGAGTACATTGCCGCAGGCCATTGTTGCGCGCAATTACTTTGGATGAGGCAAACCCTGCGGGACTATGGTTACAAATTAACCAAAGTTCCTCTTCTATGTGATAATGAGAGTGCAATCCGTATGGCGGATAATCCCGTTGAGCATAGCCGCACTAAACGCATAGCCATTCGGTATCATTTTTTTAGGGATCACCAACAAAAGGGGGATATCGAGATTGCATACATTAATACTAAAGATCAATTAGCCGATATTTTTACCAAGCCACTAGATGAACAAACTTTTACCAAACTTAGGCATGAGCTAAATATTCTTGATTCTAGGAATTTCTTTTAATGTCTTGCATACATAGCTCATATAAATATATCTTTGATCATGTCTCTTTTATATATGCTATGACTAATGTGTCTTCCAAGTGAATTTCAAACCAAGTCATAGGTGTATTGAAAGGGAATTGGAGTCTTCGGCAAAGACAAGGCTTCCACTCAACTCTATCGGTATTATCTATCCTTCGCCATCACTCCACTCTGTCTCTCCATTGGTATAATCTTTCACTCATATATTATTTGCCAAAGGGGGAGAACACTTAAAGGGCTTATAGTTCACTCAAACATCCATTTTTGGTGATTCATGCCAAAGGGGGAGAAAGTATTAGCCCAAAGCAAAAGGACCGCACCACCACCTACTTTTTAAAACTAATGATTTTCAATTGGTAAGTTTCAAATTGGTATCTTATTGTGTTCAAAAAGGGGGAGAAAGTAGCACTTTCAAAAATTGATATCTTAAAAACCCTCTTGAACTCTAAGAGGAGAATTTTATTGAAGGGGAAGTTTTGTTTAGTCAAAGAAAAAGCATTTGAATCAGGGGAGAAAATTTTAAATCTTGAAAATGCTTCGCAAAATCTTATTCATTTACCTTTGACTATTTGCAAAAGAACTTTGGAAAGGATTTACAAAAGAATTTGCAAAAACAAAACATGTGGTGCAAGCGTGGTCCAAAATGTTAAAAAATTGAAAGAAACAATCCATGCATATCTAGTAAGTAATATTTATTGGCTCAATTCTAAGTAACCTTTGCACTTACATTTTGCAAACTAGTTCAATTATGCACTTCTATACTTGCTTTGGTTTGTGTTGGCATCAATCACCAAAAAGGGGGAGATTGAAAGGGAATTAGGCTTACACCTATTTCCTAAATTGATTTTGGTAGTTGAATTGTCCAACACAAATAATTGGACTAACTAGTTTGCTCTAGTTTATAAGTTCTACAGGTGCCAAAGGTTCACAATAAGCCAATAAAAAGACCAAGAAAAGGGTTCAACAAAAAGAGCAAGGGATAACCGAAGGTAGCCCTGGTCTGGCGCACCGGACTGTCCGGTGTGCCACCGGACAGTGTTCGGTGCACCAGGGTACTCCAGACTGAACTCTTCACCTTCGGGAATTTTCAGAGGTGCTCCGCTATAATTCATCGGACTGTCCGGTGTACACCGGACAGTGTCCGGTGCTCCAAGGAGAAGCGACTCTGAACTCGCCAGCTTCGGGAATCCGCTCCGCTATAATTCACCGGACATGTCCGGTGCACACCGGACTGTCCGGTGTGACAGCGGAGCAACGGCTACTTCGGCGCCAACGGTCACCTGCAGGGGCATTAAATGCGCGCCAGAGCACGCAGAAGTCAGGCACGCGCGAGATGGCACACCAGACACTCTACAGTACATATCCGGTGCACCACCGGACAGCCAGGCGACCCCACACGTCAGAGCTCCAACGGTCGAACCCTAACGGCCGGGTGATGTGGCTGGCGCACCGGACAGTGTCCGGTGCGCCATGCGACAGCAGCCTCCACCAACGGCTAGTTTGGTGGTTGGGGCTATAAATACCCCCAACCACCCCTCATTCAAGTCATCTAAGTTTTCCACCTTCCAACCATCTACAAGAGCTCTAGCATTCAATTCTAGACACACCCAAGTGATCAAATCCTCTCCAATTCCACACAAAGCTTTAGTGACTCGTGAGAGAGATTTGTTGTGTTCATTTGAGCCCTTGCGCTTGGATTGCTTTTTTTCTTTCTCATTTGTTCTTGTGATCAAAACTCAATTGTAACCGAGGCAAGAGACACCAATTGTGTGGTGGTCCTTGCGGGGAAGTTTTGTTCCCGGTTTGATTTGAGAAGAGAAGCTCACTCGGTCCGAGGGACCGTTTGAAATAGACCCGGCCTTTGTGGCCTCCTCAACGGGGAGTAGATTTGCGAGAACCGAACCTCGGTAAAACAAATCCTTGCGTCTCACTTCTTTACTCACTCGCAGTTTGTTTTTACGCCCTCTCTCGGACTCGTTTCTATTTCTAACGCTAACCCGGCTTGTAGTTGTGATTAAGTTTGTAAATTTCAGATTCACCCTATTCACCCCCCTCTAGGTGACTTTCACATACATAAATTCACCTTTCGAGAACCCTAAGCTTCGTTTTCCTTAGCCTTTCAAGTATCTTTGAGCTGGTTCCCGTGTAAAACCGAAGGTACGATTGTATATTTATCTTATAAGCTGAAGAATGAAATAAAAAATACTAAGACATAAAGTAACACACTTCGTCTTTCATTGCATTCTTATACTTTTTTACTTCATTTACACCCTTTGTTTATGTCTTCTCCTTTATCTCTTCAAAGAAGAGGTAAAAGAAGGGAGAAAGTTTCAATCTTCTAACTTGTGTTTGCTTTATTTTTGATACCTCATAGTAACCAAAAGGAAGTAAAGTCGTACAAAATATCTAGTGCTTGCTAATACATGAAAGCTAGCAAGACTGAGGTTGTGTTTGTTTTCCTCCTAAATTATATAAGTTGGATTTTGGTGAAAGGATAGTAAGGTAAAATATCACTTTTAGTTTATGAATAAGTTGAATAAGTTAGCATTGAGTAGTTTATTTTTTGTTGGGCCAAAATGAGGGAAAGTTCAGTCTGTGGTAATTAAGAGTCCACAGGTTTTTAGCATCAGCCACAAAATCAGGATTAGCATTTAGCATTTGTAACACCTTACAGATGTATCGTTGAACCTTGACAGCTCTATAATCTACAAATGCACTTAGGAAACACTAACTGTAAACCAGGATATACATACGACCTGGATTTGTTAACCGATCGATTGGTTACCCGCACCATCTCAACATAGAACACCACGAGTTAACTTTATCTGAGTTTTTATTTGGTTGCCTATATGTAAAGAGACGCAGACCAAACCATTTTACGGCCATTCATCTACATCTGCGGGTACTCCGAAGATGCAAATGCGTCCGAAATGGCCGTACGAGGCTGGCCGGGCGCGCCAGCGGGCAACCATCCAATCAGGCGTTAAAACACGCCCGTGGCAGAGATTTGCACACGGAGCCACGGAGAGCTGAGACCTGAGAATCGTCAGGCAGGATCATATGCATCCATAAGATGTAGCATAGAGGATAAAAAAAAACGAACTCTATCTCGTTACTTCCTCTCCCCGCCGTCCTGTGCATTTTCCATTGCCCTTGATGAACCACTGCGAGTGAGCTGAGATGCCGCAGCAGTAGCTTTCTGGGCCTCAATGGCACTTTGCGAGGCACTAGCACCACCAACTTCTTGGTATGCAGGAACGCAAGTGGCAGCTAGATCAGAAGGATTTTGTGCTGCTTCAGCGGGTTCAACTTGGGAGCTCTTTTCTTTAGATACAACTGTAAAAAAAAAGATATCAGTGTAAACCCAAAGGGTAGCTATGTTAAGCACATCCAGATGTCAGGGACTGTTTGGAAAACCTTGGGAAGAAACGGTACTGTGCGACACTGGCTGCACAACTTGTGACGAAGCAGACGCAGCTGGGGTTCCTCTTTTACTTCTTAACTGCAACCAGAAAAAAAGGGGGAAACCTGACTATAAGGATGAAGAAAACGCTACATGGAGCAAACATCCCAACACAACAAATGCACACCATACCTTCATCTCGTCGCAATACTTTACAACGGAGGATATATTTGAGTAACGACCATGAACCAGAGTGTATACCCACAGAAGGAGTTTTCTTGGAATACTTAAGTCGAGCGTCTCAACTACAGCAGCGGTTGGCGGTAGCCCTTCAATAGGAGCTTGTGATGGTGTAACCGTGTAGAGATTGATACCTGAAGGAAATGTTCCACAAGGGCTCTCCCGATAAAAGTTATAAGTGCTCTTCATTAACGTAACAGCAGTCTCCAAGTTATCTTCGGATGTTTGCTTGACCGGGATGTTTTTAATTCTGTTAAGTGTCTCAAACCAGTTCATGTCAAGCCCTTTGAATTGAGCAGGCCCATCAGGGGATGAGATAAGAAGCTCATCAGGTTGCAAGTCAACATAGAGTAGAAGCCCATTGGATAATGGTGCAGGCTGATTGGTTGCATCTGCGGATTCAGGCAGTGGAGTGATTGAGGCCAGTTTGATGAGAATACACCGGCACCATGCCAGAGAAGCATGCTTGCATATCTTAGCGAAGTTACTATTTGATAACTTCGGTGTCTTGAAACGCTTTCTTATCTTCTCGTTTAGTCCTTCTAGAACATCTAGTCGTACATCACTCTCGAGCAAATGGATGTACTGGTGGATATAGCTGCCACAAAGAAGTGCTATTTGAAAACCATGAATTTAAGTACGCTTTATGGCACTACAATTGAGTAATTTACCTGTAAAGATTGCTTTCTGATAATTCTGGACTGTTCACCTCTGGTATATTGCTTATATCAGCCCACATGTTCGCATGATCCATGAATACAGTGAACATTTTCTCAAGTAGTTGCTCAACAGAAGCATCACCAGAAGCTCGACGAATCTCAGGATTATGAATTGCTGCCGTTAGAACTACAATATACTTCCCAAGACCAACAGGAACAATATCACCTAAACACCATGCAAACTACAGAAGAGAAAGGAAAAGGAGTTCTTTAATGTGCAGAAAAAGTATAGCCTCGCATAGTTAGTGTAGTTGGGAGGTACCCTCTTATCTGTTCGCAGATAAGTATAAGCCTTCTCAAGAGTCCACAGGTCCGTGTTCTTCTCCAGCAGGTTTAAATAGAGTATCATATACTTTCTAATGCACGTAATGAATTTCCGTGAACTTTCTGACAAACTGACCTCCAGATTCTTTCTGGATCCACCCACATTTGGATTTTTCCTCCTAGATGCAACAAAAAATTCCAGGTAAGCTATTAATCTTATATTATCTCCAGGCTGAAATAAATAACATCCAGAATACATATAGTCAAACTGTTTGAACTTTAACCCACCATTGGTTATTGTACATCCAAGAATTTAGTTTTTTTTCTATGAGGACAGATTAACATCAAACATACCACTATATATCAATAAAAAATTATCACATAATACAGAGAAGTTGAACTTTACCTTCCTTTTCTAACAGTGCCATCAATCTCCCACATGTTTACTGTAAAGGAAGACCGAGAAGATTTGAAACAGAACGAGAGCTCTTCCTTAGCCCGTTCCAGGTCCCCTGCTTCACCTCTTCTATAATATCCTTGCGCAAGCTTGTATCTTGCCTTGTGGAAATGCTTGAGTTCCCCTTCCACACAAGTACCAAGAGCATACAGACAATCATCATACAGGATGTGCCACACTTTATCCAGTATATCGGACTCAAAAAACTTATTTTCCTCTTTAGTGTCTAAAGGAGATGTTTTATCAGAAGATGACTGAAAAACATTAGTCATTGACCCCAGCATGCTCAAGACATTTTCTTTTGTTGACTGGTTATATGTGTAGTCAGCAACAACCTATAAAGCAAACACTCAACAAAGTTAACATAAAATAGTCTACTAAAGAACTATGTCGCAATGATACAAGACAGAAACAGTATGCTTTTTTTCCTCAAACATGCAGCAGAGCTGGGTATCTTTTTTTTCTCGAAAGCGCAGGAGAGCTGCGCATCATTATATTAAGTAGAAGGAAAAGATGGTCCAAAATAGACCATAGTACAAAAGACCTCCCCTGAGGGGATAAAAAAAACCAAAGAAAAGGAGAAAAAACAAAAACAAACAGTTCCTGATAAACGAAACCAGCTCATCAGCGAAAAACCAGGCAGCTAGGTGCCCCGGATGGTTGCGGCAAGAAAGGAGAGACCCTTAGCTCCTGCCATTTCCCACAACTGTTGTTCCTCCCTTGCCTGACAAAGAGCTGCAGAAACACTAGGGGAGATTCCATCAAAGACAATTCGATTTCGATGATTCCAAATAATCCAGGAAGGCAATAAGGGAGTTGACACCCTTCATAATCATATCTCCAGAGCCATTGTCAATCATCTCCCACCAACCCGTAAAAGACACCGTACTAGGTGTAGGAGCCAGATTTTGTAGTCTGAAAATGCACATCAGCCGGAACCAGAATTCTCTCGCAAAAACACAAGAAACCAAAATGTGATCCAAAGTTTCAGCCTCTTGGTCACAAAGTGGACATTTCTCCAGATGATCAAGTCCTCTCTTTGCCAGCCTATCTGCTGTCCAGCATCTATTTAGCACCGATAGCCAGAGGAAGAAGTGGCATTTAGAAGGGGCCCAAGTTTTCCAAACTCTTTCATAGTGACCGAAATGCACAGACCCGATGAACAACCCATCATATGCAGCCTTAGCAGAATAAGTCCCATTTGCAGCAATACTAAAAGTATGTTTATCTTCTATGTCTGGCAGCAGCTCAAAATCTGAAATTAAATTCTAAAGATGAAGATAATCCAATAATACTCCCACCGAGAGTGATCCTGTGACCCCAGCATGCTCAAGACATTTTCTTTTGTTGACTGGTTATATGTGTAGTCAGCAACAACCTATAAAGCAAACACTCAACAAAGTTAACATAAAATAGTCTACTAAAGAACAATGTCGCAATGATATAAGACAGAAACAGTATGCTTTTTTTCCTCAAACATGCAGCAGAGCTGGGTATCATTGCTAAAAAAAATATCAAACGACAGATGGGTGGATATGATTAAGGAAAAGTTCAAAGTGTTAGACAAGTTTATATACATATGGGCCATAGGCTTAGCCTTATGTAGCCCAGCCTGCCATATCTCTATACAGAGTATGGCCAGGGCATGTTCAGGAGGTGTCCTTGGACTATAAATCCAGGATCCTGTAGATTGAGTAATATTAGGCAAGGATAATGGAGGTTGGTTCTGTTTCTAATAGGTAACTAGGTGAGTGCCCGTGCGTTGCAACGGTAACTTATAAATATCATGATAACTTATATACAAATAGGTGAATGCTCGTGTGTTGCTACGAAGTAAAAATATTATTATAAAATATATTCAAACAATTGATCACAATGCTATCTATATAAAAAAGAAAAAGAGTCGATCACACGTCTTCTCACACAAATAGTTACATTTGCACGTGATATAATCCCAAAAAAGATATATCAACCTTGACAATATCGCAAAATAGATTATGCCAATGTTTAACCAAAACAAAAATGGTACAGATCACGCATTTTACGCAAGCTACCTTATATATTATATATCATTCACGATAAAATATCTAGAGCACACCCATGCTTGATAAAGTTTGAAATGTATTCACAGGGAACATATTAGTACTTATGTCTTTATCGACACTCAATCGAATTGCTGATCCAACTTAGAACCAAAAACTCTAACATGACATCCACTAAAAGATACCCATTAAGCCATGGATGCCTTCTTTAACTTGGCGAGCTCTTGCCTGATAGCACCACCCCTCTGTTTACATAAAGAAAAAGGTGTGAGCAAGCAATATAAACAGTGCCAACACGAACTAAACATTTGATAGCGAGGTTCTTGACCTTGATCTTTGCCAGCATGACTTTGAACTTATCAAAGTCATCAAGTGCTGCTCTCCTCTTCTAGAAAATCTGCTTATGCCCCATGAGTTGTTCTCCTACTTGGTCTTCACATCTGAAAAAGAATAACAAAAGATCAACTAAGTGTCACTATTCTATTATGGGCACGAGACCACGCTACTTGGCCAATTCAAAAAAATTGCATCAGGTGCTACCAAATACAGCCATATAATGATGTCATATTTCTCATGAAGATCATCAGATACTAACCAATTACTACCATTGGTACAAAAGCACTCCCCTAAAGCTTAGTCCTATTATGCAACACATTATAAGTAAAATCTATTTGTACACTCAATTCTGAAATAGACTACATCTAACTGCAACATGCTCCATTTATAAATTGGCATGTCTGTAAAGCTCCATCAATCCATCAACAGAATTGGCATATTAAGAAAGCTATGAAATTATGCAACATACTCCAATTGAACACCAACTTACTGAACACCCCAAGTATCAAAAGGACTCCATCTAGAAGTGAAGAAGTGAGAGCTTCTGTCAACTATATATAAGCAACAGTATTAGTGGTCAAAATCATGGATATGACCAATGCTTATCCTCGGCCGAATCATATACAACAAAAATCTCTTTGGAATGGGTTGTAGTAGTAATGATCAAAATCTTGATGCGGCTATGGTTCCACCCAAATGAACTACATATGTCAGCTTGTACATCAGTTGTTGATCACAAGCTAAGTGAAGAAGTGAGAGCTTCTGTCAACTATAAACCAGTTGTCTAAAACATTCATGGCAGCTTTGAAACAGACTATGAAGAAAGACAAGTGAATTTTGGATGCAAAATTATAAAACAAAATTGATAAACATCAGAACGCCAAACTACAACTATGCCAACCTCAAAAACGTGTTTCAGACTTTGAGAGAAGTTGACATAGAACATGAGCTACTTTTCTAAAGTAAAAGAAAACAAATGCACACAATGATAGTCACATCTTAGAATTTGGGTCATAACCGAAGCAGTCCCATAGTAGGATCATAACCTAAACAGAACAATCCATATCTTATTCAGAACTATAATGAATGTTGTCCTGGATTAGGTCGACCATGCCATGAAACGACGGGACCTAGCAAAGGAAAATATTGTAACAATCTCACCGCACATTCATATGTGAAAAAGTTAGGCAAAATCCCAAGTGACTTTAATGATTTGTAACATCCGAATTCTAAACTTGGGATTGGTAGACGAAATCTGAGCAAAGTACCCTTGATAAATAATTGGACCTTTTAAAGGTAGATGATCATAATAAAATAACGATAGTTAAAATAAATCATAACAAAGAGTAGACAATTAAAAATGTTCCTATCAAAACAAAGGGAGAATTTTTATTTTGAGTACACACCCAAAATAATAATGTATTGCAATAATGCGTTGTACTTCATGTTGAAAACATTACCTAAATAAAATAGTACTAAAATAAATAAAGTAATACTATGTAGAAATTGTGAATCATGTTGGGGTTTGGCTTATGCATAAATTTGAATTTTAGAATTCAAACTTGGTTTGAATTGGATTTGAAATAAGAATTTGAAATAGATAAAAATAAAGAAAAAGAAAGAAAAAAAGCTTCTCTGCTTGGGCCCATTCGTTCCGTGGCCCAACTTCCTTCTCCCACTCGCGGCCCAGCAATCCCCGCCCGCGTACTCTGCCGGTGGGTCCGCCCCCTCAGCCACCTTAAGCCGCGCGCGCTTCAGCCTTTCCGCTATCATGTGGGACCATGCAGTCAGGTCTATCCTCCTCCCCATCCCAATCGGGACTCCGATCCTCGCGGCGAGCAGGCCGGTTCTCCAGGATCCGCGCTGACCACGGGAACGTTTGACTAGGCTCGTCCTCGCTAAAACCCAGGCCGCCACCTCGTCAGCCTCTTCCCCGCTCCATCCGTTCTTCTCAACCGAAACAGTCGTGTTCCTCTCCGAAGCGTGGACTGAGTAATCCGCAGCTCCGCGGTGCTGACCCATTCCAGTCCACAGGAGAGAACTCGCGCGAGCTGTTGCTATCCCGTCGCCATCGGGGGTGGTTGGACCTTATCCCCTGCGCCGCGGGTCGCCTCCATTGAAACCGAGCTCAACGGCTTCCGCGCATGCCGCGGCCTACTGACCGCTCGGGCTCCGTTAGGTTGGGATCGCCCAAGCCGCCATGGAGATATAAATCCTCCCCCCCTTGCGTCCTTGGCTCCTGGTTCTGCGCCGTACCCAAACACCGAGAGGCACACAACTGTAGAGCATACCTGCCGCCGTGAGAAGTTGGTAGGAGCAACTGGGTGCACGGGCCAGCGCAATCCGCCTGCTTTCCCCACCGTTCCGTGTACTCGGTTGGTCATTGCGGAAGTGCGGGAGGTCTTCGGGGGAGCAGAAAGGCACCACGACTCCGGCAATTGCTCGTCGGAGTACCTTCAACCACACCGGACCGCCAAGCGCTGTGGTCGACCTCCTTCGACCCCATCTCCGGTGAGTAAAATCCCCCCATCGAATTCACTCGCGTCCCATAGTCGTGTACAACCCGTTAGAATAGAGTTTGGGATGTAGTGGTGTGCCGCAGCGATGGCCGTCTATGGCGCTGCCGTAGAACCTGGGCGCCGCCGCCGCGCTTCGTCATCGGCGTGGGGTATGCGGTCTCAGGCGTTGATTTCCCGATGGACGGCTGGGATTAGAAGTGCGTAACGTTTCAGTGGGGGCGTGTGGACCGTGGATATCACTGTGTGCGGCTAAGATTTGATCACAGGTACATTAGTGGTTGGTCGTCGATCTATGATCTAGTGGCCACCTGTGCGTACCGCTTCGCGATTGTTTTGGGCCCTCGGATCCTGATCCAACGACCTGTAGATGGCGGTGGTTCATTATGAGGATAATCTGATCTGGGCGGTCCGTTTTCGATTGGATGGCCCAGATACCCTGATACCCCTTCGTCCGTGGCTTTTTGCTAAAGAGACCCCGGAGAAAGACAAAATAAACCCGCCGTCCCTCGCTACTGTGCTCTGAGTCTTAAGAACTTTTATGAGTTAGACCCTACTGTTCTCTGTTTTTGTGCGTGAGATCCAGGGAGCAGCGAAAATAAATAAATAATCATAGAAAATGATTTCTAGTATATAAATAATTCTAGAAACTCATTTTATTCATAGAAAATTCATATGTGGTCCAAATTAATTCATTCTAGTTCCTATAATTTTGTATTAATTATGTTTATCCCTTGGTAACACTGTTTTAACATGAAAGCCATATTAAAATTAATATCCTAATTAATTTGTTATCCAACACTTAAAATTTATAAATTCATAACTCCTTCATTTTTCCGATTTGACTCGTTCCAGTTGCGTTAGTTTCGTATAAGTATTTACTACACAGTAACAACATTGATTATGCCATGTCTCATTATTTTATAATTAGATCTTTGTGTAATCTATGTTGGTTAGTCTTGTTAATCTACTTATCATTATAATCTAATAGAATATAATCTATGGTCAAGTTATAACTTAGAATAAGTAGAGGTATTTATTCATAATATCTCATATGATTTATATTAACCAATTTATAATATAGTTTACTATTTTAATCACACAGATCTTTTATAAAATCATAACTCCTTAATCGTAACTCCGATCTTAGTAGTTCTCGAACCCGCGATCTCGTAGCAACGCGTAGATCATTATTATTCAGTTTGTACTTATGTTTGATGTGATGTTAATTTTGTCTATACACCAGTGTTTACAAGTCGTCCGACTAATCGTGATTAATCGCGATTAGTCGGGCTGGTCGCCTGGAAGTGGGCGATTAGGAAGACGACGCGATTAGGGTTTCTAGTCGTCCTAGTCGTCCGACTAGTCGTCGACCTGGGCAATTAGTCGTCTGGTCGAGCACTGTCTGGTCGTTTTTGGTCGTTGCAGTTTTGGCCTTTTGGTACTGGGCTTCCCTCTGGTTTTTGGCCCATCTACAGTAGCCGCCCCTTCAAAAACCCTCCCAGCCGCCAGGACCCTTCCAGCCGCCAGAAAACCCTACTCCTCTACTCTCCTCTGTCCTTGCCGACGTCTCTCTCCTCTCCTCTGTCCTTGCCGACGTCTCTGCTCCAGCGGTCTAGCCTCCAAGTGCTCCAGCCGTCCAGCGGCGTCAGTGCTCCGGCGTCTGTCAGCTACCCCGGCGTCAGCCTCCAAGTACTTTTTAGTTTTTACTGAATTACTGCAAGTAATTATGCCAATATTACTTTCAGTTTGGACTTTGGACTTTGGATGGATTCAGTTTTACACTTTTACTGAATTACTGCTAGTCTGCTACTAATTATGCCTATATTATTGCAGAAATGCAGTGTTTATATAGTTAATATATAGTTATATACATATACATATGTCCTTAAATCTATAGGACGACTAACGGACGACCAGAGGTCGACCAGGACCGATTAGGTCGACTAATCGTCGCCCTAATCGCGATTAGTCGCCTGGTCGCCCCTCTCACTCGACCAGCTGGTCGCCCGACTTGTAAACATTGCTATACACTGTCTGTTTGTATTGCTACGACTAGCAGTGCGGTCACGAGGAACTAAAGAATCACCCTGGTAACTGGAATCTCAAGTGCCAGGCAAGTTGTGCCCTTGATCACTTTCATTTACCCAATAATATTCTTTATTATCACTATTCAATGCATAGGTTTAATTTTGATGGGACCCAATAGGTCATCCTAGTCTGTTTATCCTTTTACCTTGTTTACCCCTGATTCACTTGGGTAGTTATGCTATTGCATTATGTGGTTTTGGGATTAATATTTTAATTATATCCATGTTCCAATTATTCTGTTATTTTATTTATGTTCATAATAAGATCATTATGTTAATTGGAACATGGAGCGACCACCCGGGAAAACAGTGCTACGACAAGGGTTTAATGGGACGCCCTTGGCTGATTAACTAGGAAAGCTAGTGGAGGTCTTCCTTACCCGAAAGGGGCAAGGGCAGTAGGGGAGTGGTCAGTGTAGGGAGGTCCTTGGGTTGATTTTGCTGCGATGGCGGTCAGGCGAGGGATTCCTGCACTGGAGCTTCCTATAAACTGTAGCGGGATTTCTGAAGCTAGTGGAACTTTGTAA
Source organism: Zea luxurians (assembly GCA_029449295.1). Taxonomy (NCBI): domain Eukaryota; kingdom Viridiplantae; phylum Streptophyta; class Magnoliopsida; order Poales; family Poaceae; genus Zea; species Zea luxurians. The sequence continues at coordinate 168,582,816 of JAOPSE010000002.1, forward strand.
AGGCCTCGTAGTGTTACCCTGCCTCGCTTCCTTGGTAGAGGTGTATGGGATTCATGACCCCTTGGCAGATGGGTAATACGGCTTGTGGGTAAAGATGCGCAACCTCTGCAGAGTGTAAAACTAGTATACTAGTCGTGCTCACGGTCATGAGCGGCTCGGACCCTCACATGATTAATTTATGGAACCTAAATTCAATTTGTCATTTGCATTTGCATGGGATTTGTTATTAATTTTTGTTATATTATTTATTATGGTTTGGTATTTACTTACATCTAGTAATTGCTAATAAAAGTTTGACCAACATTAAAAGCAATGGTCAGCTTTAACCCCTATCATTGATTAGCCTTACACTTCACATGAGCTCCCACCTTTGGTGAGTTCATGCCACATTATTCCCCACAACTTGTTGAGCGATGAACATATGTGAGCTCACTCTTGTTGTCTCACACCCCCCCACAGGAGAAGATCAGGTGGTTCAAGAGGAGCCACGCATCGAGAAGTTCGATTCGATCTAGGTGGCGTCTCCCAGTCGACTTTCTGGCGCCAAGGATATTTTAGATCCTGCTATATTTATCTTTTATTTTGTAAGACTTCCGTTATGTATTAAGTACTCTGATTATTGTGGCATTTATCTCTATACACTCTGTGATTATATATGTTGTCTCCTTTGACGCATGTATGAGATGCACCCGACTTTGTCCCTTAAAGCCTGGGGTGTTACATGATTGTACCTACTTAACCAGCTCAAGGCAGAGGTAGCGCTTGATGTCCTGCTTGAGTTCTTCAGGCAGGTCCTTGATCATCTCCATCTCCTTGTTATCAATGTCCACCATCTCAAAGACAACATTACAATATTCAGTGTCTAACATATATTCTAAATATTGTCAATTTCATTGTCCAAACAACAAAATTTGCAATCAACATTCTTAGATTGACACAACAATGAACAACCACAAATTGGCAAAGGCTTACAATCATTAAAGTTAATATTGAGATAAAATCTAAGATATCCCACAACAAGAAAGAAACTGATAAGTATGAGGTCTACGTTGAACAACTTGCAAGATTAAATCAGCTTGTTATATTTTACAGAAAAAGAACCTAAAAAGTTGGGAGATTTGGGCGATAACAGAAAAATAAAATAGGCATTGAATGGTAAAAAGTGGAGCAAAGCATAGTTTTTTCCAGAAGGTTTTATCGAAGGGGGGAAATTTGGACCAGACGCCGCTGCCGCTGTATCCCTCCTCGCTCCTGCTCCACCTTACCGTAATACCGTGGCCCTCGCGCCGGCCCCTGTGCCGCGACTGGAACACCAGACGTCGCCATCGCCGCACTCATTCCTCTCTCCCGCTGCGCAGGCACTCTTGCTCGCCATCTCCTCGAATGCGCTCCCCACGCTCGCGGTCTTCCTTGCCTCTTGTAGTGACAAGCTCATCCTCGCGGACATGGCCTAAGGGTCTGTTCGGTTTTATCTCAATCCATATGGATTGGAGGGGATTGAGTGGGTTTTAATCCATAGTAAGTCAAAATTATTCATATTTTTTTAAATCCCTTCTAATCCATGAGGTATAGGAATAACCGAATAAGGCTTAAAAGTGAAGGTTCCTATGTGCCTAGGAACTCTCATCTCTCTTGTCTAAAACAAACCAGCCAGATGAGTATGAAAAGATTCAGTTCTCTGGACTTTGGTGATCAGTGCTCGACAGATATACTTCACTACTGATTTGCATGCTTTGTTACTCCTCAATCGATCAATAACCTTTTATCCAACTACTAAATTAGCCAACATTTTGTTTCCCGTCCTAAGTATCACTTAGCAGCATCTAACTGGAAAATGCAAACAACTATTGACTGAAGTTATGAAGTGGCAGACATGTATTTTAAAAAAATAGATTAATCCTATCGTAGCTATATGTTCTGCAAATTCTAGAGTTTTTTTGGAATCAAGAAATCAAGAAGTCTAGTTGTAAAAAACTTTTTCAGTCCTTTTGGAATCAAGAAACCAAGTGTGATCTCTGATTCTTTGAATTAATATAAGATTGAATTGACAAGCTACACTAACCATTTTTGGTGGCAGTCTGATGTATCTCAAGGCTGAGTGCAGGCTTTCTTGCACTGATCGAGCCTGCATGTTTGGATCCACTGTGGCCATGTTTTGTAGTGTTGTCCTGCACATATAAACCATAATGTTCAACCATGACAATTGTAAGCTTTATGTATATATGGACATCATGGAAGCGAGATGCACCTTATTGTCTTTAGAGGTATGGTAGCAAGAGTTGTAGTTGTTGTTTGCAAATATGAAAACCATAGCCATTTCGTACCCAACAATTTGTACTGACCAGTCGACCTTCACACAGCATATAAATCTGATGCCAAATTCTAGGGTCATAATATAGAAGTACATCGGTAGAGAACCAAACCACCAAACAGGACGTATAACTGCACCAACTATATCTGAGATCTCAAGGTATAATTCAAAGAATCAGAGATCACACTGGATACTTAGTTTTTGTCTATATAAAATAGTTGAATACTTGAATCATCGTAACCAACTCATTGTGCCAGTGTTAACAGTGGCGAAGCCACCAAGGGGGCCGGAGTGGGCCTGGCACCCCCCAACGGCCCAACCAAGTTAGACCAATAATGTATCCTAGAGCCCATTATCTTGCCGACAGTTTATTATTTGGTAGTCTGAAACCTTTAATTTTTTGATAACACCACCGTTTTTCATCATTATAAATTTGATGTGTTTAATGTTGTAATTGATCAACAACTGAATGAGATAGAAGATCGATTTGGTGGCCAAGCGACAGACCTTTTATCACTTTGTGCTTCCTTGAATTCAATACTTGGCTCTTTTGACATAGAAAATGTATGCTCTCTAGTGGAAAAGTATTATCCTGCAGATTTCTCAAATCAAGAAAGAATGCAATTAGAGTGTCAATTGCCACATTTTCAACTTGATGTTTGCAACCATCCAGAACTAAAGAATTTATCATCTTTGGCTGATGTAATAAGTGGATTAGTTAAGCTGGGTAAAGATTCTTCTTATCCGATGGTAGATAAATTATTGAGATTACTCTTGACTCTCCTTGTGTCAACTGTGACCACAGAGAGAGCCTTTTCAGCTATTAAATTTGTGAAGACACGTCTTCGAAGCAAAATGAGAGATGCCTATTTACGGGATTATCTGGTCGTTTATATTGAAAGGGAATTAGCGGCAATGATTAGTTCTAATGATATTATCAAGGCCTATGATATAGCTAATACACGTAGAGCTAAATTCAAAATAACTGAGATGTAATTTTATTTTGTTTGACAAAATAGATGCAGTTTTATTATACTGTTTTTGTAATGAAGATTATATATCAATATATGCATTGTGGTAGGTTCCCTTGACATTTTTATATTGTATCCTTGCTCGTTTGGTCACTTGAAGGCTAAGCCTGCCCCCTCTGTCTTTGGATCCTGGCTTCGCCCCTGAGTGTTAGTTCAGTTATTGACTATTTTTTCCGGGTACGGTATTAGGCATCCACACACATGCATATTTTGTAATTATAGTGCTCAATCCCCCATCATACATATGAACAGTATCACCGGTGACCAATCTCTACCCTACAGTCCTACACAAATGCATTTTGTTTTCCATTGCAGAGTATGGAGGTCGACCATGTTCTCTGCACAAGATCGTAGTCGCATTGAAGAATCTCACTTATGGTTCGCCACGAACTTGGAAACGCCAGGACGATCCATGGCGCCCAGATAGAGGTCGACCACCGGGAACCGAGAAGTGCACAGTGTGCAAACGCAAAGCAGCGATGGGCATGGCTTTCTCCAACCAAGAAAGTGTTCAAGGATGGCAACGCGAGAGGCATGGAACAGCACGCGAAATTAAAGGTAAAAGAGCCTATAATTTGGGACGATAGAGGAAAAAGGGGATGGGAGGGGCAATGTATGGACCAGGAGGCTGAACCCAGAGACATTGGCGAGTGAGGTGGTGATGGCAGTGGAGGAGAGTGGGAGCATACCGGGAAGGTGTCCTACCAACATGTTGGACGACACTTGGACGGCGTACTGCGACAGGTTCACGACCACCATGGGCAGGGCAGGTGCCCCACCATTACCAACCCGGCCTCGCGCGCTTACTGCCTCCGCCACGTCTGGTCCTCCTGGATCGACCGCGGCAGCCGTGCTGCCTTATCCTCCTCCCTCGCGGCAGCCATCTTGGCTTTGGCCACCCTTCCGATCGTGCTGCCTCATCCTCCTCCGCCGCGACACCCACAGATGTGTCGGGGCAGAAAGTTGGTCCTCTGAATGGGCGGAGACGGGGAGGATGACTAAGATGTGTCGATGGCGGGGAGGAGGGCGAGGGCGTGAAGGAAGATGGCGGCGGAGAGTTCGTTGTTAGAATTTGAGAGATCAGCGACGAGGAGGCAGGAGACGGAGCGACGATGGAGATGTCGTGTGTTGCGTGCGGGGTGGGGGCGAGGACGGGGGTGGAGGGAGGCATCGCGCGAGGTGTCTCCACGGCGGGGGTGTCTCATGGCATGGCGGATTTCCCGGCGGCGACGGCGTGAGGTTGGACGGGGATGGAGCGGAGTTACGGGCTGGTTGGGCTGGCGGGGCGCAGGAGGATTTCCACGCGCGGGGGTGCGCGAGGATGGCGGGGGCAGGGTCATTGCGGCGACGGCGGGGGCGTGCGCGAGATTAACACCACGGCGAGATTAGCGGGGGACGAAGACAGGGGCGTGCGCGGCGCTCGCGTGGCGGTGGCGAGATTAACGCCGGGCGAGGGCGGAGCTGTGTGGTGGTGTGGACGGCCTCCTTGTCCTCTTAAGGACTATACTAGGTAGGTGCCCGTGCGATGCCACGAAACACAAATTGCGAGCCTCCAATGGACTTAGAGCTCTGGCAACGGGCGGCGTGAATACAATGCTGAGTGCCCGTGCGTTGCGATGGAAGTAAAAAATTTGTATGAAATATATAAACGGAACGACAAATATCACTATGATATGTAAAATCCATGTGGTGATTCCTCTCAGTGACTGTAAGATTATTATATACATGACTGGAGATATTTAGTCTTCAAACTGTCCAGAGCAACCGCATGGTGGTTCCATGTCCCTGAACCAGCACACTACACAGACTGTGGAATCATAACCCCCTCTTTTTCTGGTGCTACTAAGCCGTTATTTGTCAAACTGAAGATTGAATTCCAATAATACCTACAAATTATTCACAGCCAGATGTATTTGTAAGTGTCATTGATCATATGACTTAGTAAAACAATTAAATATTTTGATAGATCACTGGGTCTTTTGCTAGTCGAATGTTCTGTAGACATGAGAATTGGATCAACTAAAACTATCAACTGGGCACAATTCCAATTGACTCGACCAACCTGCGGCGGCTTCGGGAGGCCGCCACACTCTATCATATCCTCACTAGTGGTACTTAACGCGTCGGCAGCATAGCTAGAAAGGCTAATCTGACGTTTTGTTGTACAATAATTTAGTCTAAGAAGGTTTTCATGTAACTGGAGTTGGTTTGTCGAAAACCTTCCTAGGTAACCAGGATCTTCTAAGTTCTGTTGCTGCAGTTGGTGTGTGATTGTTTTGTGTGGTAGGTGTGAGAATCATCGGCTTGATGTATTGGATTAGACATAAGAGTGAAGTCGCTGAGTTAACCCCAAACCTTAAACGTCCTCACATGTCTTGGATTAACTGCCTTTTATGTTCTAACAAATCATCAGCTCTTGTTAGTATCACATACCAGTACCAAACAGAAAAACGAGTGAAAATGTCACCCAGTATCATCCTATTCATGAACTTACATAAATGGATTTTCTGAAATAGTTTTTTTGCGTAATATATAAATCTCAAATTGCGGAAGGCATCGATACAGCTAGGCACCAGTTTACAACAGACTTGGCATCGTGTTAGTTTATTGGATTAGAAATGAATCTAACAATGGCAAATGCTATAAAAGGGCAATTCCGTCGAATAAATCTTGCCCTGTCAGCATTACAGTTGAACTGTACATATACACCCGCTAGCTACGCCTATGTCATAACTTACAGAATCATCCTGCCCATGAAGCCTCCACTGACGTTACAATAATTAGAAGAATCAGTGTGCACTGGCGTTCATCCGTTGGATTCCAGACTGATCGGCTGCATTAGGTGAGCAGATGACCTTCGCCTTCGTTTCCCATCTGGCATCAGCTTGGTTGCTGTCGTGACTGTAATCTTGCCATTTTTACGCAACGGCTTGTTGGGACACTCATGTTGTGCCAGGGAGGACTCACCGTCTTTGCCTGCATTTTGCAGTGGGAACTTGACTCTCTTCCGAGCAAAGCGTGCCTCCATTTCTGGCCTCCGGTTGGGACCAATAAGCCTTACATGAAATGGATTCTCTGCTGTGTAACACACCAACTCATTCGTGGCTTTTCCTTTATCCAGATCAACACTTCTGCCGTTCACCTGTAACATACACGTGGCTAAAAAAATGCTTGAGGTTGCACCAGATAACCAGACTATGAATCTGGGAGAGAAGGGAAGCTTACCAGCTGGAGAAGCCTATACAATCAAGCCTAACCTCATATGTCGAAAGGAAGAAGCAAATCTGATATCAGGACTTATACATTATGCATTGGAGAGGGGGAAAAACAAGACTAATGCATTATGCAACAACAGCTGCTGCATGGTGTTTTCAGCTAGCTTTTTCAAATTTATCTATCTGATTTTTCCATCCCAATATATATTTGTTTCCTGGGTAGTTCTGTATTTTTGCAACTACACATGTATGTTTAGTTAGTAGTTCTTTAGCCAGTTCTGTATTACATAGTTTCGTAAATGACAGTTTACATGATGTAAGACACTACACTATCCTAGGATTTACCACATAGGAATGTCACACAATGCTGTAGTTTTTTGAGCGATAGTAACCATCATACAAGTTGGTTCATGTGACACTACAAGCACTAAAACTATGTGTTTACTAACCAAATTGGAAAATAAAATGGGATGAGTGAAAAGAACATTTTGAATCATCATGATCGACTATAGTAGCATCTAATGCAGAAACAACAAATCAGAAGCCTGTTCTGTAACTATGAAAATGTAGATACCACCAGCATCGACACACAACGATATTGGTCCTCAAGCATCAAACTTGACCACGGATATCCCTCATCCGTACCTGTTTAAAATAAAATCAGATATGTAACTAAAAGGGAACTACATAAATCTCCTTTCACCCTTGGTCATATTTTCCTTTGACATAATCTTCATTAGCATAACGCCCGACTGAATTTGCCCGGAGCACTGGAGCAGCACATCAGTTGTTAAAAATCAGTGTCACAACTCACATTTTCCCCAAAACTACAGCTCTAAAACCTCAAGCCTCAACACTAACTACAGAACATTGGGATCCAACACATACTCCCAGCCTATGTGACTCCATCTTTATCCCCGCCTGCCTCAGTAGTGGTTTTCTGCCCTACATTCCAGGTTCGATTTTCACATTCTCCATTGCAGGAAGCCGATCGGCACCAAAACTGTGAGACATCTGGTGGCAGATTGTACGAGTTAGAAGGCAATATGTCATGTGTGCCAATTTCCAGTTCCTTCAGCACTAATTTCGGAAGATCCATCCTGGTGAATAAAGGAGTAAAGGACCCCCAACCTAAGTACAAGTCATGCCAAGGCACCACAATGCTACAAAACTCTAGTGAGCCAAGGCAGAAACAAGATATAAATTTGTCTGGGTCAATTTCCTGCGCCATCGCTACTCCCCTCGCCCCCCTCTTCCCCCGCTCATATAAGGTGCAGTCCACAATTACAAGGGAGCACAGTCACACTAACAGAACTATGAAACTTTAAAGATCCATTAGTATATATAGATATATTAATAGATGTTCTCAAAGAACACAGAAAACTTTGAAATAATATATAGCTAGTTGTCTTCAGAATAGTAAGGGTCTAATAGAAAAAAATGGAATTACAGACCAACATTTTCATCTCACTAACAAATAAGAAACAGAGAACTAAGTAATAACGTAACTGAAACAATTACAAACACACTCTAATCAGAATTTGCAACAGAGTTGAACCGAAACAGGTTGTTTAGATTTTGAGCACAGATCAATTGTTTGTTTAGATTTTCAGCATTGAACTGAAACTGTTTTCGGTTGTTTGATCACATTTTCATGTTTCCAGCACATATCAACTAAAAGTATTATATTTTAGGCAAATATAAATAAGCTCACAGACATAAACAAGCACACAAATGAATCAAAGTGAAGTCTATGTCCTAACTGAAATAAGCTCACAAAAAATTCCAGCGCGACCATGTGGATCTGCTCCACCTCCTCATAGGATTCGCAGCAGAGTTGAACTGAAACAGTTGTTTAGATTTTGAACACAGATTAATTGTTTGTTTAGATTTTCAGCATTGAACTGAAACTGTTTTCAGTTGTTTGATCACATTTTCAAGTTTTCAGTACAGATCAACTAAAAGTATTATATTTTAGGAAAATAGAAATGAGCTCACAGACATAAACAAGCACACAAATGAATCAAAGTGAAGTCTGTGTCGTAACTGAAATAAGCTCACAAAAGTGCATATCGCCGCCCACCTTGTTAGCTTCACAGAGAACGCGAGAGGAATACCAACTGCCGAGAGCTCAGTTTGCCCAGAGCTCAGTCGGAGGCCGTCCGGCGTAAGGCGTCGGGCTGCAGCCTGCAGGGGTGGACGACGACAGGCGGAGGGCGTCGGGCCGCAGGTGTGGATGGCGACAGGCGGAGGCCGTCTGGCGGAGGGCGTCGGGCAGCAGGGGTGGAAGACGACAGGTGGACCGTGGACGACGACAGGAACCGCATCGGGCGTCGGGCGGCTGCAGACGGACGGCCACAGGCGGAGGTTCCCCGGACTGGCGGCCGCAGGGGGGATTTGGGCGCGCGAGACGAAGGAAAAAGGAAATTTCTCATAACCGCCCGGCTACGCGAGGGGGCTAGGGCTGCGAGGGAGGGGGAGGGGACGCGCGGGCGAGGGCACAGAGGGGCTGAGCGGGGGGGAGGCGGGGGTGACGCGGCGGCGGACGCGAGCGGGGGCAGGGCATCGCGACAACGAAGGAAGGGGATACGCGGGACGGGGGCGAGGATCGTGGGAGCGGGGGCGCGGGGAAGGCGGGGGCACATGTGGACGCTGACACTACTCTCTTAATGGAGTAGTATAGACTAGGTCGATGCCCGTGCGTTGCAACGGGAAGATAAAATATCACGATAACTCATGTACAAATGTGTTATAATATTATAGAAAAAGGTTATAATTGTGTTATAATGTTTAGGAAAGAAAACAAAGCCACAGCCTGTGCATTCACTGGGACCTAAAAACATTAGGTGGACTAACCTCTCCACAGGACGAAAAGACAATAGAGTTGCAATTACAAGCACACAAAAAAGTGGCCTGCATAAGAAAGTGTATATCATGGCAGATGTTCTTCGGACTTGGAAAATAATACACGAGAAAAAGAAGACATGGAAAATATGTAGTTCTACACGCCTACTGTTGATGCACCATCGGTATTGCACTAATCAACTTGTCTTACAATTTCTAATAATAGTCAAATATATCGACAACCGTACATTAATCTAATCTTTTTTAGCAATACTGATAAGTCGTTGTTGTATGTTTGGAGGGATAGCATAGCGGCATGAATTCTCCTCGTAACTTAATAGATCAATTACAAAGTTCCTTCGAAGAATCTTTGTATCCTACACACAAAGACATAAGAGAACAAAACATCAAATTTATATTATGTAACTGAAATGTATGTTTGAACATGAACCAAACGTACTCCACTCACCCTATTAAATTCCATTCGTCTACCACTCCCCCACATGACCATAGCTTGTAGAACGAAGTAGCTTGTATTAACCCTACAGAATAATGTTTGGCCAACTATATTATATACAATAGTTATCATAGAAAAAATTTAAACTGTTGAGAACATGATATTAAGAAAATACCCTTTTAAGTCCAATGGAAGACCAGACCGAATTGTATGTTCCCACTTAAAAATATCATCTGCCCATCCAGAACGTTTCTTATTGTAGGCAATCTTATATTTCTTGGAGGCCATGATAATTGCTTCTGCAAACCTCTTGTATGGCATGTGTTTACACCAATCTTCAGTGGGTGTAAAGTCTATAAAAGTTACGTGCTTTTTACCATGATCGATTATGAAAAGTGCGTAGCATCCGTTGAATTTCCATGGCATAAGAACCTACAAAATACCAGTCATTAGGATTGCAACGAAGTGACTTTTATAAATACATTCGCAATGAACACATACTTACATATTTACAACCAGTGATATAATAGTTCAATGAAGGCCAACAGTCGAGTGTTTTGGCTAACTCTTCTGCTGTAGGATCCTGATGGTACTTTGGAAGTTTACCAAAACCAACCATTCTCTAGATAAATATATATACATGTCCACATGAGGATTATATGTATAGATACAATATATTACTACATTATTGATTGGAAACAAACTTACCCAGAAGCGCATGTCCATATAATGTTTTTTATCCTTTATCATTTCATCTTTCGACATATGTGACTCTTTAATGGCCAACAATCGAACAGCCATGTCAAAACATTTTAGAGTCATATCTAGATTTACCCTTAATACGTTTTGCAGGTCTTTGACAGATATTTCTATCTTAAAAGGGTTGAAACTTCGCACCCATGTCATCCTGTAATGCAACATGACAAAAGTATATATCAAAACTTTACGTAGTTGGTACATATAAAATAGATAAAACAATGAGCACTTACTCTAACGTCGTATCATCTTGGATTGTCATGATGTAATCACATAGAACATCTATTAAATCGGCTTTGGTCACTGGCATGTCCTTTGTGGAAAGACCACTCAGTAAAAACTCATTAGTGCACTCATCGGTCGGGATTTTTATAGGAGTTCTTTTATCCCAATCATGAACAAACCACCTTTCTAAGTCTGCTTGAGTTATGGGGCCATCATCATCTTCCATCAATACTTCGTTTTCTTCAGATACACAAAGTAGTTTCCTCTTCTTAGGATTTGTGGGACTATCTAATATCTGAACATCAGAGGAGCATCCAGCATCGACTTCTTTGTCATACTTGTATAACGGACACCCCTTTCTCTTGTTTATATCTGAAGATAGTAATATAGCAGCCAATTTTTTCCTAAAGTGTGACATGTCGTCCTGCAAATAAGAAACAATTTATTTAGCAATTATATGTATCAATTGGATTGACATAATAATAACAAAAGACAACAAACAGATATTCATGTTATAACCACATGTAATGTATTGTTAAAAAAGAGACCCATCAGAAAGTGCAAACTGCCAACAAGAAAATCTGTGCTTGTGATAAATATGCAGATTGCAGTTATGTTCACAGTGTATGCAAAGCAAAACGACTAAACCAATCATAAAAAATCGTCGGTCGTACAACAAACAACAAAAACGAGCACGACTTGGAACAGTAGGGATGCAAACAAGTCTGTAGCCTGAAAGAAAGCTCTACCACAATTCACGGCGTCCATGATGCATGTATAATGTCATAGTAGTAATAATATACCTGGGTAAAATTATCAGATAGTTCATCCCCTGTCCAGTATTCGATATAGTTTAGTAGAAAGAGGCCACACGAGGAGCTACATCAACCAGATGATAAAATATAAAGATTAACAATAATGAATAGTAATAGCAACACATAAGAATATATGGTGTACCTATCTGTTTGCTTTGCATATTCCATTTCTATTTCTCTAAGTGGCCAAGAAGCAACTCGGAGGTCTGGCCACCTATGATCTTTTAACTCCTTACGCTGAGATACCATATCAATTTGTCTTTGGAGTCCATTTATCTTTATTATTATTATATAAAAACATAGAATTAGAAGGTGAGATTTTAAGTTAATAAGGGATTCGTAATTGTTGAGTTTGTATATACTCACAGTGTCAATGAGGTCATTGCGACCGGATGATGTACCAAGTGAGTCGAGCACTTGTATCTCCATATTTCTTGCATTGATCACGGCAAGATACCAGTGCATTTCTCGGATATTTATTGGAATAAAGACCTACAAGTCAATTATAAATATTGCATAATAATACATGTAAACACTAACCGTGAAGATTGCAATCTCGTATTTACCATGTCATGGTCTAGATAAAGTAAAACCCTTCTTTCAGCGCTAGATATTTGTGCCATGTCTTTACTTGGATATAACTCATCTGTTTTAGTTTCAACATCACCGTCTCGCTTTAGAAAGTTGAACTGAAAAGCATTTTCTATGTGTACACGACCTCCAGATCGGCATTTTAGATGCTCTTGAGCTTTTATTAAATTTATGTAACAGTCTATCACCTGCAAGTATGTAAGTTATGGTTTAAAATACCAGGGTGAGTATCTTGGAAGTGTGGTGCTCCTAGCTAGTTGAATTATCATGAATTACCTCATCACCTAGATATGCGTCCGGTTGAAATAGGCATTCCATCGACTTCCTTTCCACAAAAGCATCATCAATAAGCACGACTTCTACCCTTTGTTCACAAGGGATTTCTTTAATCCAATCGATGAGTGCAAGATCACCCTGCGTGCAAATATAATCTACGAACGAAACAGTCACGAGATCAAACATAAATCACTTGCAATAAAAACAACACAAATTGATCCATACGGTAGTATGGAAGTTATCATACCTTTCGGAACTATTGTAGTAGTCACCGATTTTTTTGGCTTGTTATGAGACAAGGACATTAGTAGAGATTCATCTATAGATAATGTATTATCTCTTTGGATGATTGTAAGTGCAACATTTTCCTCTTTAGATTCCATCCAGGAGACAAAAACCTATAATCATTGTTACTATGTATTATTTGATACACGATTCAAATGTTTCTACTATAACCAGCTAAACAATTTTACATGCATTAGTGATAACATAATAATGAAAAATTAATATTGCAAATAAAATGATATAAACATATTGTAGAGGGGAGGCGGCGGCAGTCTACAGTCAATCATTTGAATGCAGATTTACGTAACATTATTCTCTAGAGACTAACATACTGTACTTTAGTTATTAACTTCAATAAATAATAAATAACTGCATTTCTTCTCTTTTTGAAGATAGATTACACGTTTAACACTTTCCTGAATACCTCATAACTTAATTCAAGTAAATTACTGCTATGTAGTAATTATTTGATTTTGTCTTTACTCTTCAAGGACCGAGCAACTGAAATCTTCAAGAAAATTATTCAGTTGTTAGCTTATAAACTGATAAAAATTGCAGAGGCGTTTCTGTTCAACTCTTGGAATGACCAATCAAGCTGTTAACGCAACCAAGGATATCCTGGTGATATGCAACCTTCTTGGGGAACGGTATATTAGATATCTTGAAAAGGAAAGGAGTTTGAAAAGGAGAAGATTGTTTCCCCATATTTCAAACAGAAGTCAAGAAAATAGTTTGGATTCGGTTGAGGTTAAGACAGAGGCAAAGTCCACAAGCAAAGTTGCTGGACAACAAGAGCTTGGTCCATCCATAACACCATTAGGGCTTCGGTTGGAGGTTAAATCAATATACTTCTTGTTTTTATGATAACTGTGTTCTGATTTTCTTGAATTCTAGCTGTTCCCTACAAAATCATAACATTGTTTTGGTGCAGTATATGATATGTGAAGCATCAAAGAAGTCATCTCAGCTTGTTGATTTCCTTGTGCATAATAGTGGGAATAAAATAATGGTGTAAATACATGGTGAACTAAAATTTATGTTTGGCTACTTATTCTTAGTTGTATGGAGAAACCAGTCTTGTTCCGTGTAGGCGGACGACAGACGAGGTGTACACACAGGGTGTCGCTGCTGCCCGAGGACGAGGACGCGGAGAAGCAGGCGCAGGCGCGGGTCCGGGAGGACGAGGACGCGGATCGCCGCGACGGCGAGGACGGCGCCGCCATGAGGCCGCTCGCACGAATGCGCACATGTTCTGCAAGATGCTCACGACTTCCGATACCAGCACACACATCTTTAGAAATATAGTGTTCACATACAGTGTTGGCCGAGTTCACAGACATTATACCAACATAAATAAATTCACAGTCCAGCTACGGCGTAAGGACCTCCTTATAGACAATATTCTTTGTGTATGTTACGCCATTTATTGTTGACTTCTTTTCCACCCCCTTCTTCATTTTATCATCAGTGACTGGAATTACAAGTATCTTCACATTCAATCGAGTTGTGGCCCTTGAGAGAGCAACATATAGCTGGCCATGAGAGAACACTGGTTCGGGCAAGTACACAGCAACATTAGGAATCGTCTGTCCCTGAGACTTGTTAACAGTCATGGCGAAACTTAGTCTTACTGGAAACTGCTTCCTTTTAAAATGGAAAGGGAACATCTCGTCATCAGAAGGGCACAGGGGTATACGAGGCAAGAAAACCCGCATTCCAGCATGCTGACCAAGGACAATTTCAGCATCGATACTATTTTTTGGAAACCACGTACCACCAGTCGTGTACCGTTGCAAAGTCCATTAGCAGGGTCTATATTCCTAAGTAACATGATTGGGCACCCAATTTTGAGCTTCAGAACGTGCGGGGGTAGTCCATTAGGACTCAGCGTGTTTAGGAATTCTGATGGATAATAGTTATTAGGATCGTCCATCGCGGTGTCAAAGCTATGGTACATCATCTGCTCCCGTTGGAAACGATCGATCATCCTCATATTTATCATATCCACCCAGTCGTTCCGAGTAGTCAATATTGCTCTTGAAGTGATGTAGCTTGTATTAGACATGTTTTCGTTTAGACTGGGGTAAATGTCATCTATCAATCTGTCAAGGTCGTGGTCATCACCGGTATATGGCACACATACCTCATCTGGAAGACGAACATCACCATCGTTGTTCACTTCCTCAGTTCCACCACCGACACGCAACAAATATTCTGCAAACCATGGGTCGCTCTTTGCTCTCATGTTGCGAACAAGCTTTAGGTGGCACATTGATTCCCATAGGTAAGAACTCCGTAGAGAGGCAGCAACTATCTGAGCCCTTGACCCCTTACGTACAACAGGGAGTACTTGTCTGAAATCTCCCCTAAACACAATAGTCTTCCCACCAAAGGGCAGACCAGGGCGTCCCATGATATCACGCATGCTGTTGTCCAACGCTTCAATTGATTGTCTCTTAGCCATTGATGCCTCGTCCCAAATAATGAGCGACGCTTTCTGTAGCAACTTTGATGTCCCACTTTGTTTTGTGAAGGTACATATAGCACCATCATCAATAGTAAGTGGTATCTTGAAGCGTGAATGGGCAGTTCTCCCACCAGGCATTATGGAAGCCACAACCCCAGATGTAGCTGTTGCAACTGCAATCTTGCCCTGACTACGTAGCACCGCAAGCAATGCCTTATACAGATAAGTCTTTCCAGTCCCACCAGGCCCATCCACAAAGAACATACCGCCATTACTGGTGTCAACAACAGATAAGATCTTGTCATATGCAGACTTCTGCTCCTCATTTAGGGTTTTGTGCAAAGCAACATCTTCTGTCGTCGCCTCGATACTTTCCTCCTCGTAAATCTCTCTATCAATACCTTGTGAATCGTCATATCTATCGATGATAGCAGGGAGAGGGAATGTCTTTATGTCTTTACCCATTGACTGCAACATGTTTTTAATGTCAATCAAGACCATCTGCTGCAAATGGGTTTTGCTATGAGTAATACGATGATAATCCTCGGACATTGTGTCAAGGTGTCTCTGCCACAATTCGGCCACATCATTTGGCTCGCAGTAAACCAGTATCGTTGCAAACAACCTTCGTAGCGCTGATGGCATTTGGTAAAGAGCAGCTTCATTGAGACACTCATCTATTGTGTTGTCTGCTTCAAGTAATCCCTTTCTTTGTGCTGCCTCACGAAACGATGGTAGTGTGTCACCGTCTACTGTCCTTAGATCCACATAGGAGGTAGCACCAGTCACATGGTTTAGGAGGAGCCGAAGATAGAAGCGCTCCCCTTCAGATGGTAGAGCAGAGACGATTCTACCGACTTGTCCACCCGTATTTCGTTTCCTCCTTTGCCACACTTTGCCCTGCTTCCAAGTGTACCACTCAGGGAAGTCACGATACAGGATGCCCCGAGCCTCCTCGTATAGCTTATTCGCTTCAAAATATGCTGTAATCATTGACCTATCAGCACCTGGACGGTTGACGACTCGCTCGACCATTTGTCGCTCGTGAAACGTCACCATGTGCATGTTTGGAAGATGGAGTTGCAACTGCATCACAGATGGAGAGTTCTGACTAAGCTCAAATCCATATATCCTCCATAAGGCTTCCGGAGGAGTCACCCACCTTGCATCTCTATACTGCTGGATCTCATCTACATCATCATTTTCCTTACTCGCATCTCTCATAACAACCGACGCACGATCATGGCCTTTGTATATGTACTTGAACAGGTACTTAACAGCCTTGATGCTCCCACACGCCTCAACATTGATGTGACAGTTGAAGAGCCGAAGGAGGTAAGGGTTGTAAGGGACAACCCATCTATTGTCCAATTCACATCCTCGAACATTTGCCTTACGCCCATCGTCACGACGTCTGTAATTAGGATATGAATCCTTCCCTTGCATGGTTGCCTCACGAAAATGTCGTGGGTATTGATTCTTGCACGATGCACGACCCTTAGTGCATGGGCAGTTAGGGTTTAGAGACCCGCACGGGCCATGCATCATATGCTTGATAACCATCTTTCGCAGTTCAGGGTACTTGTTGGATGGGATCTCAGCTGAGATCAAAAGGTCATACTGTTCAGTGTTCAGGGCACGTGAGCTTGTACTTCCTTTGCATGATGAGTAGAAAATGGGCATGTGGCAAACCTCGTTTCTGAAATTCCACGACGTAGACGTAGGCTCGGACTTTACCGAGAATATCCTGTTTAGTCAACCTATGCTTTAGCTCCTGTAGTTTCGCATGAAAGACACGCACTACAAGATCCGGACGATCTTGCGGTGTCTGTCCAGGTAGAAGCTCTCTCCTTATCTCATCCCAGTTAGGGTTACATGTCATGGTAAGAAAGATGTCTGGTTTACCAAACTTCCGCACCAGAGCCATAGCATCCATATATCGACGGCGCATGTCACGAGGACCGCCAATAAACGACGGTGACAACACAGTTCGCTTTCCAACCTTCTCTCCTCTAACATCTCCATCTAACATGCTATCCACCAAGCCCTGGTATAGGTCTGCCCTTAACCGATCCTGGTTCTTACGTATGAAATCTAAACGGGAGCTCTCAATCTTAATGTATGTATCGACCGCGAACTGCTGGAAAAGCCGTTTACCATGAAGTATTGGATTGAATACCCCTGGACGTATCTGAAATTTGTAGCAGTAGTAATCACGCACGGACACACATAGATGGGTAGGAGGTTCTGCATACGCAAGAATTGATTATTTAGTGATGCCAAAAACATATTTAATAATGTGAACAACTTAGAAATTACAAAGAAACAACTAACCCGCATCTTCATCATTTGCATTGCTTGCCCTATGCGTCGCCCGGTATGCATCCACTTCGTCCATGGATACACCAACCTTTGGGATATTTGCATGCCATCCAAGTTCACCTCTAGGGAAGAACAGTGGATATGATAGCGCATCGTAGCATCCATGGTATGAGCGGATGCCGTGGCTTGACCTATCCTTCCCATGTAGCATAACACTCTTGCTGAACTGGCCTCGCCGTTCGCTCCCCTCGATCCAGACAGCGGCCACCTCCGAAGTGAGAGGTGTGTTATATGTCTTCTGGTTCAATGTCTGGTCAAGGTTCAATGCGATGTGATAGTCAGCAAGGTTCTCAACATGACCCATGCTCCTAAGGTGCTCAGAGTACGGATTTCCACGAAGTATGCCAACTATCTGTTTAATAACCTCTTGGTCTTTCTGAATCTGATCTTCACGACACTTACGGTATCGATGCTCGAGACTAGGATCATCATCGTAAAAGTAAAGCTCTAGGTGCTTATGCTCTGCCCCACATTCACTACCGAATGACTTGATATTATGGTACATCATGCCTTGTGCACGGAATGTGTATATACCAGAATCCCTCATATTAGTTGTCATACTGTCGAGGCAACAATACAGGGAAGTGAAAGAAAAATGGCCATTAAAAAACCTGATGTTATCACGAAAGTGCTTAGCATAAGAGTCTGCACTATCCCACAACCTCCTGAGCTGGGGAGGGGTCTCTAGTGGGGCTAGCTCAACCTTCCCACCTCGACAGCAAAACCCAGGCGGCTCATACTCAAACTTCTTCGCAGTGCAATAACCACAGTCGGGAACGTGCTTCAGCATATGTGTTTCTTTAGGGATGTTACTGTAGACCTTGTCGTACGGGTCAGGCACATCAGTGACAACAGATTGATCTTGAGTACCATCTATCTCGAAGTCCTCGTTAGTGTCCTGTTGGGGACTTGTTCTCAAATGCTTCGGATTAAGAACAAGGCAACATAGAAAGTGTTAAATGTTAAGGCCCTTCGTCCTATCAAACATTATTCCCCTTCGGGAATAATGAGTTCCGGACGAAGGTCACAAGAGACATACCTTCGTAAATATAACAAGTAATAACGAAGGATTCATACAAAACATGAAATGTAAATCATAGAATCATTTCTATTTCATTAACACAGAGAAATAGAAATGATTACAAATTGCAAATGTACCTTCAGTCTTGAGAGAAGGTAAAAAGTACAAGCGTGACGCAAATGCCAATGCCAAGTCAGCGTGAACAGTACGGGAGTACTGTTCATCTATTTATAGACGCGGGACGCAGCCCACGTAAAATTACATCCATGTCCATTACATTTATTAACGACTTATGGAAATCTGTCAAGGCCCACGTAGTCTTTTCATCTTTAAGTTGGTTCCCCCTTTCCGCTATCGCGACGAAGCTTCCTTGCACACAGCTTCGGCTGTGCACCTTCGTAGAGCTTGGTAATCAGCTCGTCCTTCATCTGGTTCAGGCTTCGTCCTGACCGTGCTTTATGTTCATAATTCTGAGTCCGAAGATACCTGTTCACATAATCCACTTGGAAAACATTGTCAAATCATGTTTTTGAGGACCTTCGGAGGACGAAGGCCCCCAACAGTAGCCCCTCGCAATATTAATTTGTTAATATTAAATTCAGATTGCGATTTGGACGAAGGCCTTGAGCCGAAGGTCCGACAAAACACCTTCCCTTTGCTAGAATAGCAACATTCACTGACAAGCGGGGTCTTTCAATTTTCAACGCCCTGGGCGTATAAATAAGATCACATCGCGAACTCATTTGGTACGCATACTTGCCATCTGCTTCGGTCCACTAAATTTTTAGCTCTTGTGCTTTAGGATTTGCTGGTCTTTTTGATTTTGAAGCTTCGGCCTCGAGAGCAGTTTTTTAGCGTTTCCGAAGATGTCTGAAGGTAATAAGATTCCTGCTGATACGAAGCTGAGTTTCGAGGAAGAGAAGAATCTGGGGTTCCTTATTGCGATGGCGGAGACCAATACAGAGAAAATCACCAAAGAGATTCTCGAAGGTTTGTCCGAAGATACTGATGACAGCGATAGCTATGATGTAGAAAGTGGTGGAGAAGAGGCCGAAGATCGACCATGGCGGCCAAGTCACACGGTTTTCGGGAAGACCACTATCAAGCAGAGTCATATTGATAATATGAGGGGGCGGTATTTTCGAGATATATCTATTGTGAGGGCTGACGCTAGAGAAAAGACTTCTCCCACCCCGGAAGAAGATGAAGTTGTAGTCTTCCGAAGCTTTCTTAAGGCTGGGCTTCGATTCCCCCTGAGCAACTTCGTTGTTGAGGTACTGAAAACATTTCAAGTCTACCTTCATCAACTTACTCCTGAAGCTATCATAAGAATGGGGATGTTTGTCTGGGCTGCAAGAAGCCAAGGTTTAGAACCAAATGCTAAAAGTTTTTGCAACATTCATGAACTGTTATATGAGACGAAGCCGTGGGGAAAAGAACAATATCACAATAATTTTGGGTGCTACAGCTTCGGTGCCCGCTCCGGGTCAAGCCGCCCTGTGCCAACCTTTCGGAAGAGATGGCCTGGAGCCTGGATGACTGAATGGTTCTATGTAAAAAATGACTTAACAGCGCAAGAAAATGTCAAGAGTATCATTATGCGCCCCATCTGGCAACGCTTCGGACTCCGAAGGCCGAAGGTTGAAATGGACGAAGCAGCCGAGGAATGCCAAAGAGCCTTCGGCATAGTCTGCTCTTTCATTGGGACAAGGGACTTGGTCCAAGAGCACATTGCCTTCAGGGTATGGCCACTTGCAGAAAAATGGGAAATACCGAAGGAGACCATTAAAGAGTCCGACGAAGGCGGACTGGTCAGACTGAAATACACATTCAAATATGCAGATAAATTTGTTGAACCTGATGATGACTGGCTGAAAAGCATTGAAACATTAAGTGACGAACTGCTTGGGGCATACTCGAAGGCTGAAAATACTGCGCTATCAGCAGCCTTCGGAGGTCGAAAGAAGAAAAGGCTCAACCGTGTGTTTGACGCAGTCGGGTTTATCTACCCTGACTATCATTATCCGGTACTGGGTCGCAAAAGAAAAATTACTTCTCCTACGACAGAAGCTACCACAAGTGCCACTAGTGAGCCAGCGCCGCAAAGGAAAAAGGTGAAGGTGCTCACCCACCGAGCGCGCTTTATTGAGCCGGCCACAGTGCCAGAATTTATTGGTGAAATTTCTCTGGCCTCTGAAGCTACAGAACCAGCTTCAGTGCCGAAGATAGTAGAGAAAACTGAAGCGCCTTCAGCAGTAGAAAAACCGAAGACTGAGGGGCCAAAAACATCAGAAATTTTAAGTCCTTCAGCAAATGTCGACACAACAAAAAATCAAAAGGGCCCATTGGTAACCCCAAGAAGAAAAAGAATGGTGAACGTACTGGATGTCTTGGAGACAATTAAGTCTTCAAGCACAACCGCAAAGGAGTCTGTTGAACTCGCTGAAGCATCTACAGAAGCTTCGAAACAACCAGCTGAAGCTGAAGCCGAAGCTGGGCCTTCAGAGCCCGCCAAGGAACAATCCGAGAAAATATCAGAACCAGCTTTAGTCGAAGAAATTGACACTGCCGCCCCCGAAGCTCCCTCCAGCATACGCGATTACATCGTGCGACATGCTTCGGGGAAGAAACTTTCTGAAGAAGAAATCTATGAAGCGAATCACTATGCTAGAGAGTTGAAGTATCCGAAGGGGGCAGTAGTATTTAATGGGACAAACGAAGATGATTTCCTGTACTGTCTCCCAGACAATAAAGAATTATCCGTGTGCCGGGAAATGGCTAGAAGCATGGGGTTCCCGAAACTCGAAGCTGGATTATGCGCCATGACGAAAGAGGATCTCGCAGACAGTCTTGCATATAATAGCCTAAAGGTATGGAAATTAAGCGTTTGAAAAAACTTCTTAATGCGTAATTCATTCCTTTATTCTTATATGGATTCTTTTTCATATAGGGCTTGATTCTGAGCAACGCATTAAGAGCCCAAAAAAGCGCCGAAGATGAAAGCTATGACATTGCGTTTAACAATTTACGCTCCGAAGTTATCAAACTGAGAAACGAAGCTCTGGAAAAGGATAAAATTCTGCTTACACTGGTAGATAAAGTGAAGAAGGACGAAGCTGCTTCAAAGGCCCAGGCCGAAGCTCAAAAACGTGAAACTAAAGATCTTCAGAAACAGCTAACTAGAGCCAAAGAGGAACGTGCGCTTGAGGAAACGAAACGAGAACTTAGTGATTATATGGTCAGCAAATTGGAGTTAAGTGTTAAAGAGCTTCGTGCTTCTCAGAGGAACTGTTATGTTAAATCTGTAGAATGCGTGAATAAAATTAAAACCAGCTTCGCCAGTGTGGGCGCCTTTTCCAGCGAAGAGAATTTCTCTCGAGGCAATCCCGAAGGTCCACTGGAATGGATTAGTCACGAAGCAGAGGCCTTCGAGGAGATCCTGAGCAGTCGCGGCGACATCTGCGCTTTCTCGGGCGCCAGAGGAATTGCTTCTGTCTTAGAGAAGAAAGGTTGCGGGCATGTAAAATTTTTAGCTCAGTCCGAAGCTGCCTTATCTTCCGAAGACATCAAGGACCCCTCGGCCGAAGCAAGCGTGGTTGGTGGCAAATTTTTTACTGATATCTGGAACGACGGCGGCCGAGGAATGGCGCAAGAAATCATCCAAAGGAGCGAAAAAGGCATCCATGATGCCAGGAAAGTGGCAGAAGCTGCCGAAAGAAGTACAGAGCCCGAAAGGCAATTAGGTACCAATTAGTCGCTCTTATTGTGTTGTAATTTTTATTTCAAACTTTGCTCAAGGTTTGTAATAGTAATGAAGAAATGTTCTCTTCCCTCAGAAGCTGCTGGATCGACTGCCGACCCCCACACAAAAGGGGATGATGAAATTAAACAAATGGCCGAAACTATCATGGACAAAGTTGTTGATCAACTTCTAAATGAAGCCGCCGAAGCAGTATTAAGAGAAGACTAGATGCTATGTAGAAAAAACATTTAAAGTGTGATCTATGTAACATTTTGTACATTCGAATGTAATATACTAGTCTCTTTTCATTATTCAATTCTTTACGATGCATGAAACTCTACATACATACCATTTTTGAGCCTTCGGCGAAAAAACACCTTCCCTTCTTTTCATGCTTCGTGAAGAAGACATTCTCCGTTAAAATTATTCTGATGAAGCACATTCATACTTCATGAAAATATTCTCCGAAGCTATACAATTTCGATATTGCTCTGATGAAGCTCGTCCATGCTTCGTAAAAATATTCTCCGAAGCTGTATTCCGAAGATTATCATTATATTCCCTCGTGACTTTGCACAATTTTCACTATCTCAAAGCGTCCTTTCGAAGGTTGATACTGTGTCCCCTTCTTTTGCCAAATGCAATATGATGTATGATGCTTATGTTATGCAGAATGATGTGATGATGTTATGTTATGCAAATGACATTTGTTCCGAAGATACACACAAAATATATTCGTAAGCTCTGCATTCCCTTAGGAACGTCTTTGGAGCTTCTTCGCCTTTCACTTAGACGGTATAAGCTCTGCATTCCCTTAGGAACGTCTTTGGAGCTTCTTCGCCTTTCACTTAGACGGTATAAGCTCTGCATTCCCTTAGGAACGTCTTTGGAGCTTCTTCGCCTTTTACTTAGGCGGTATCAGCGTTGACTTTTCGCTGTATGCTCTGCATTCCCTTAGGAACGTCTTTGGAGCAAAAAACTTACACTGCGCTCCCTTTGGAACGGCTTTTTGTAACTTCGGCAACTTACTCTGCGCTCCTTAGAGCGACTTTTTGTTGCTTCGAAGGATTTTTAATAATCCGAAGGTCCTCCTTGTTACCGCAAATTTTTAAGCTTCAGCAACTTAAGCCTGTAGAGAAGATAGGTTTTTCTGATAACCAACCACGAAACTATTATATGAATAGGGGTGAAAACGGGTAGGGTACCCGAAACGGGTACCGGATACGGATACTGATTCGGGACCATTTTTTGGATACGGATACGGGTATTTTTATATTCGGGACGGATACGGATAATACCCGGATAGTACATCTTCGGATTCGGGTCGGATACGGAACGAGTACTACCCGGTAAATACCCGGATATTCGGGTCGGATACGGGTACCCGGAATTCGGGTACCCGTTTTTTCTTTTTCTGCGTAATAATATAGTTATAAAATCATAACTTTTACATATGAAATCGGATGAAGATAAAGTTTATATGAAAATTGTAGAGCTCGAAGAGATCTATAACTTTGTAGTACAACATATTTTTGTTTAACCATATATTTAGGCCAAAATTATTGAAATAATGTCTAAATTTATATCAAAATAGTAGAATTTAACATTTTCATGTGGGAACTTAAGATTATCTCCATGTGGGAACTTAGAATTATCTTTTTATAAACTATTTATTAATATTGGTAACTTATTCGCAATTTTCGGTCGACACTACAATACTTTTATGAATTTAATTGTATTTTGATGATTTTCTACAACAAGAAATTAATAATACACCAAATAGCCTAAAAAATTCATGAATTTTTACGGGGACACAACATATATCCACATATAGTTCTCAAAAACATTTGGATTATAAAATTCACAAGATGTTGGTGTTTCTTCCATTCCACTCCCACTTATTACGTGAGTTACACGTGAAATCATTTTATGTATCAACGTTTCAACATAACAAGAATATTTTATGATAACCAATTAATGCATTATCCGACAAGTATCCGATATCCGATCAAATAATATCCGTATCCGTCACTTATCCGCCCGGATAAATATCCGGTCCCTGTATCCGTATCCGTCCCGTTTCTAACTATCCGTATCCGATCCCGAATCCGTTTTAAATACATTAGGGTAGGATACAGGATGAGCTACTATCCGTCCGTATCCGCCCGTTTTCACCCCTATATATGAAAACTGAAATGTTCTTTATTACACCGAAAACAGAACTTAAACGGAAAAGACTGCTATCAAAGTAGGATATTTTGTCAATAAATGTGCTTCGACTCCGGCACAGTACTGTTGACTGTACGGGCTTCAGATTGCTCTCTGAGGTCCCTTTGGTGCGCAACATATTGGCTCCCTTCTGGCTGCTGGCCTTGTTGCAGCGGAGGTGGAGGCGGGGGCTGTTGCCATGAAGCTTGAGGTTGACTTGCCGAAGCTACGGAGACTGCAGGGTGGTTGCCCACGTACTCCGGGATGTAAGGCTGATGATACGAAGCAGTATGCATGACCTGCTTCGGCTGTCCCTGTTGCGCCGCAGCTTCTGCTAGCTCCTTTTGTTTCTGGATGGTAACATGGCACATCCTGGTGGTATGGCCCTTGTTCTCACCGCAGAATAAGCAAAATGTCCTCCTTGGTTGATCTCCAAATCTCCCGCCGAAGCCCCTGGCGCCTCTGCCTCTTGGAGCTGGTGGCCGAAAGAAAATTTGCTGCTGCCCCGAAGCCTGTGAGGAGCACTGCGGCCTGTTCTGCTGACTCCCCTTGTCATCATTTTGAGTGGAGTTGTGAATGGACCTGACATGCCTCGGATAGAATCTTCCCCCGAAGCCCCTGGTCATCTCAGAAAATCTGAAGGCCTCCTCCCTTCTTTGGCAAAAGTCATTATCAGCACAAATGTACTCATCCATCTTTTGGAGCAGCTTCTCCAAAGTCTGAGGAGGCTTCCTAGCAAAGTATTGAGCTACAGGTCCAGGACGAAGCCCCTTGATCATGGCTTCGATGACAATTTCATTGGGCACCGTTGGAGCCTGCGCCCTCAAACGCAAGAACCTTCTGACATACGCCTGAAGGTATTCTTCATGGTCCTGAGTGCACTGGAACAAGGCTTGAGCAGTGACCGGCTTCGTCTGAAATCCTTGAAAGCTGGTTAACAACATATCCTTCAGCTTCTGCCATGAGGTGATCGTTCCTGGTCGAAGGGAGGAGTACCAGGTCTGAGCAACATTCCTGACGGCCATGACGAAAGACTTCGCCATGACTGCAGCATTGCCCCCATACGAAGACACTGTTGCTTCGTAGCTCATCAAGAACTGCTTCGGGTCTGAGTGGCCGTCGAACATGGGAAGCTGGGGTGGCTTATAGGATGGAGGCCAAGGTGTAGCCTGCAGCTCAGCGGACAAAGGAGAAGCATCATCAAAAACAAAATTTCCCTGATGGAAATTGTCATACCAGTCATCTTCGTTGACGAAGCCCTCCTGATGAAGGTCTTTCTGCTGAGGCCTTCTGTTTTGCTCATCATGGGTAAGATGGCGGACTTCCTCAGAGGCTTCGTCTATCTGCCGTTGCAACTCAGCTAGCCGGGCCATCTTCTCCTTCTTCCTTTGCACCTGTTGATGTAGGATCTCCATATCCCTGATTTCTTGGTCTAGCTCTTCCTCCTGAAGCGTCGGGCTGACGGCCTTTCTCTTCTGGCTTCGGGCCTCCCGAAGAGAGACGGTCTCCTGGTTGTGGTCCAGTGGTTGCAGTGCTGCAGCCCCAGCCGCTGAAGCTTTCTTCGGTGCCATAGCGAAGGTCTACAGCTTCCGAAGGTGTTCAAAAAACTCGAAGTGGAAGTGAGTTCACCGGAGGTGGGCGCCAATGTTGGGGACTTGTTCTCAAATGCTTCGGATTAAGAACAAGGCAACATAGAAAGTGTTAAATGTTAAGGCCCTTCGTCCTATCAAACATTATTCCCCTTCGGGAATAATGAGTTCCGGACGAAGGTCACAAGAGACATACCTTCGTAAATATAACAAGTAATAACGAAGGATTCATACAAAACATGAAATGTAAATCATAGAATCATTTCTATTTCATTAACACAGAGAAATAGAAATGATTACAAATTGCAAATGTACCTTCAGTCTTGAGAGAAGGTAAAAAGTACAAGCGTGACGCAAATGCCAATGCCAAGTCAGCGTGAACAGTACGGGAGTACTGTTCATCTATTTATAGACGCGGGACGCAGCCCACGTAAAATTACATCCATGTCCATTACATTTGTTAACGACTTATGGAAATCTGTCAAGGCCCACGTAGTCTTTTCATCTTTAAGTCGGTTCCCCCTTTCCGCTATCGCGACGAAGCTTCCTTGCACACAGCTTCGGCTGTGCACCTTCGTAGAGCTTGGTAATCAGCTCGTCCTTCATCTGGTTCAGGCTTCGTCCTGACCGTGCTTTATGTTCATAATTCTGAGTCCGAAGATACCTGTTCACATAATCCACTTGGAAAACATTGTCAAATCATGTTTTTGAGGACCTTCGGAGGACGAAGGCCCCCAACATGTCCTCATCTGATATTTTTTTAGAAAAGAACGATTAAGACATTTGAATTTGGATACGCATTGGTATTGTAATAGAAATTGACATAAGTACATTTACTAGCGAATAGATATCCCTCGTTCTCATCATTATCCTCTCCGAATATGACACCCTCATCATCGTCATCATCTGGATCGTGAAAATACAATCCAAGTAAAAGACAGGGCATTCAGGGGTGAGAAAATATATAACCTCAATAAAGATTTTTAACAATTACCATTGGAAATGATCCTTGGGATCGACGGGCTTTGCTCCAACCCACTTCTTTGTTCGGCCATGTTTGCACTCCCATGTGTTGCCACGATCGCACTTTGGCGTGTATTCCTATATTGTACTGATGGAAACACACGTTTAGTCGGACTACATTTTATCGTCGTCATGCAAGATCCATTTAAAACTGGTTAGTATAATTACCAGTGTTGTTGATCTCTATAGTTGAACCGGGTTGTGTCGAATCATCCATTTGTCCGACGTCACTGATAGTATCCTCAGTCAAAGTAGCCACGTTACGTACAATGTTTGCTTCAAATTTCTTGTTTTGACGGGCTAAGATAGATTGTCTTTCACCAGGCAGAACATGATGTTTACGTCTTAGTGGCCCAGTAGACATATCAGGTGAATCGACATCCTCAGTTTGTGTTGAAGCTGGCATGAAAGGTGTACTGGTGTATTCAGGGATAACCCAATCGCATGCATTATCAGAGGATGAATCAGGTTCCGATACATCTGCTGTAGGGTGTACAACCTCAGAGGTATATGTTGGGACCTCCATGGCGATGGACCCCTGATTCAAAGTGCTTGCTTGCAGTGCTCTACGTTTTCTTATGTACTCTAACTTTCCCTCTTTCCGCCTTGGTGTCTGATTATACAACCTAAGCTGTTCATTTTGGTCACCTATAAAATATGAACACAATTACTTTCCAATTGTAGGTTTATGCGCAGATTTATTAATTAAAATTGAACGTTTTTCATCACCTCCTGACACATTGGGCATCACATTGCGTCCCTTGTTTTGTTGACGTGCTTCACGACACTTCCTATTCTTCTCGTTTTTTTGTTCAACGGACATCGCTGCATATCTTTCCCTATCCCGTTTCCTCTTACGCTCCTTAGCATCGACCATTGGTCCGAGCAATTCATTTTGATCACCTATAATGTAAGTTAGTGTATTAGTGTTCCCTACTTACTACGTTTCGACGATGTATGGTTAGTTTGTGTATTGACCTTTACCTCTAATGATATTGTTAGAGATGTCTGTGAATGGTTTACGACCGGCATTATGTCCCATCTGATCTATAACAAGAACAGTACCCGAGAAAACATGAGCATAAAAATAATACTGCAAGAACCAAGGGTGAAATGATATGACTGCAATAAACGAAGCGAATAGAAGATCAAAAAAGATGCCCTTGGTAATAGAGGTTATAGAAATAAGCATCATAACCAAGAATAAAGAGATAAGATGTAGAGAGAGGTGATAGGAGAACGATTTTGGTGTCCGTATAAGATATTGTATTATATTCCAAGATTGAACTGCATAGATAGATATGGGTGACGCGCTAAGTAATTGTTTTCATAACTCTGATGATGTGGAATATCTTCCTGGTGCACGCCTAGCTCCTATAGATGGGCTTCGGTATACCGAATGTACATTAAATTTGTTCTGGATTTGATCTGTATATTTGACATAATTTCACGAGCGAAGTTACTAATTTAATGTCAAACATGACACAACATTAAACCAATATTAGTGTTCTAAATGGAAAACGTACAGGCTAAACGATTTGATGTTCCACTTATTCATTGATATGTCACAGTAGAACAAAATGTTTTACAAATCTTGACACATGTAAGTTGCATCAATAAAAGTACATGTATTCCATCATAAAATTCAGATCTGCAAAAGTTTAGATGTCCGGATACTTCAACGAAGTATCCACAGCTGCTTTCCAGCTTGGGAATTGAATCAATGTACGTTCAGTTACAAATAAATTACTTGCTGCCGCTTTTCAATGGAACCAGGGCTTGCTGGAACATGGGTTGCATTATGTTTACCATTTCTCTTGTGTTGTAGCAGTTCTTGTGCAATGGTCGAACCTTGTTGTTGATACAATTAGTTAGTTCCTGTTGCTATAAGTTGACTTGACTGCCAACTTTAAAGTTGTTATATTAGTTATGTCATGATTTAAGGAACACAATACATTGTTTTTTGTGTACTGCCTATGGCATGTAATCCCATTCATTATAATGTAATTGCCAGTTGGTTTGTCGGGTATTTGGTATCCTGAGAAGTAAGACCGGGTAGTAATGGAAAGAGAGGCAGTGGAAGACTGAAGTTGACATGGGAAGAGGCAGCCAAAGATTTAGCCTGCCTTGAATATGAGCGAATGTAAAACAAAACCTTAAGGCTGCTTTTGGGTTTCAACTGTAGCTTTTCACAATGGCACTAAAAGGCTTTGTCTATTGTTTTTGTTGCAACTTGCAACTTCTGCAACATTATAGGAAATGGCAAGAGCTTTTTGATGTGCCCATGAAAACCCAAAGTATGTTATGCTAAAGAAAACCAGATTTTCGTCTAGACATTCGCTGAGATATGTGGTGGCAAATAAAAGTGTATGATGTCTGTGATGCGATGCACCACGAGAAAAAGGCAGAATATATGATACTGTTATTGTCTTAACTGTCTAATCACCTTCCTGTTTTAGTAGTCATGATTTGGTACTTGGCTTACTGTTTTTTTGTTATGCAGTGGATGTGGCAATACTATTACTGTCAACATGTTGCCATTTTTGTCATATGGTCCATGTGTGTCTCCTTTCGAAAATTAGGACCCCAGTGCTCATTAATCATAGCAACTTCTGTTTCTGAATTTGTGTGAAATTTGTTGGATACTTATATTTATTCTTGGCCATTTTTGTATGTGATATCTTTTTGTTCAAGCAATTTTTTGCGCTTTATAATTTCAAATTGTGCAAGAGTGTCCAGAATGTCTTCACATGGCCTCACTTTATGAGATACTACTGCTTTTATGCAATATACTTTTGTTGTGTTGTGTGCCTGATAAGTTGCACCATAATATTTCTTACTTTAAAGACAAAGGTTCTGATGAGGTTGTATTCAAGGCCATGGGGTGGGTTATCAATAAGACTGTCATGGTTGTGGAATTGATCAAGGTACTCCTTATGGCTCTGGTGCTTGCTAATATTACTTATCACTTGATTCTAATTGTTACTGTTATTATTGTGAAGAGGAGGATTGTTGGCCTCCATCAGAATACCACCACTGGATCTACTGATATCTGTTTTTTTACAACCACTTATTGAGTTTCTTCGCCTAAATGCCAGAGAATCAGTTGCTGGCGAGGGATGTAAAGCTGTTACATTCAAATATATGTGGTTATGTTCTTCGATTTTTTGTTCCTTTTGCGGTTTTCTCTTGGAATCTTGCGATTTAGTAGGTCCATTTTGGTGCCCTATACAGTGAAATGCCTTGATTTGATTGGTGTTTGCTAATGCATACTTCGGCGGAGCGTAGTGTTCAATTTGAGACCAATCTATAGCAATATCATCAGCTATGATAATTTATGGTTGACAGTTGTATTCTTTGTCATTTTGTTATGCATTATGTCCATTGTTTTGTCCAGTAAATTTGCAGAAAGCAAGATAATTTTTTTGTATTGTATACTATATAGAATGGATAGTTCTGTTTGATCAAAGCACATCATGTAACTATTGCTTCGCTACATAATAAAATTTAGAATAGTTAGTACTCTACAACTTCTGCTCACTCTTGCTTGGGATAAACTTTGCGTTTATTTCTTGATGATGCCTGCAGTATTGTTGTCACAGGATGTTTTTACTCGGGAGATCTGGAGGTTGGCGAACGCCCGGGGAGAAACTATTCAAGGAACTATTATTTAGTAAGACAGAAAGCTTAACGATAAAAAATAATGTGTACACAACTTGTGAAGTATATGCAAATTTGCTCAGGATATGCACCTGAAATCCAGTTATTTTTTTCTGACTGGACTTCTTTTTCTTATTTTGCAGGTCAATTTGTTTCTTTTGGAGAAACTTGTAAGTCTAGCTAGATTTGTTGATTATTGACTTCATATCAGTCATGAAGTAGACCTTATGATGTATATAAAAATACACTGCAGTGCACAGTTGAGGGATATAACTTAGTTTTTCAAGCCTATCCATATCTAGCAGATGGTTTAGTTGGGAAAGAATCTTATGCTCAGGTACAAATTGGTAGGCAAATTCTAGGCAAAGAAGTTGGGTTAACATGGGAAGAGGCCAAGCTCTAGGTAATGAGCAGTCTAATACTGACTGACTTTGTTTTCCTACTTTTACCTTAGTTTCCTTGCCTTAAGAAAATCTGGATTCATTTAGTAAACCCAGAGAATATCTCTGTTTGCATTTAAATCAGCATCAAGGATGGTCATGCTTCATTTTGTTTTCTTGTGTGGGTTTAAATTTTTTATATGTAAACTGGACTTATGTACTATTTCCTTCAACGGCCATGTTTTGCTCAATCAGCTCTTGTTTCTTTTTTAACATAAAAACTCAAACTATCCAGTAAGGCCTAATCAAGCCCTCATGTTAGTCTCTTTGACTGCACGATGATTTGTCATGTAGATAATAATTTTGCTCCACCTAAAAATGAAGCAAGAAACTGAATTTGACACAGCCACTGCCGTGGTAGTGTGGCACATAACTGAATTTTGCTACATAACTGAATTTGTTAGGAGCACACATTTCAGAACTGGATTTTTGAGTTGCACACACATTTCTTTTGTTTCAGAACTGAATTTTTGAGGTGCACAGACATTTATTTTATTTTAGAATTGAATTTTTTGTTTTAGAACTGAATTTCTAGTGAAGAGCACACATATTTAATAGTTTCGGAGCATGACATTTTAAAACTAATACAAAACTGAATTTATTACAGTTTTACATGGTTGTTCAGATGTGACAGCAATGACTAATGTTAATTATTTTCCCAGATGCCATATCTTTTACATATCTATTCTTTAGAAACCGGAACTTAACTGCACATTAATGGCAGGGACAAATGCCGAGACAGGTCCAAAAGGCCAAGAACCACCATCAATTAGCTCTGGCAATATTAGTTTTGTTGTTCGTGTATTGGCTAAGTTATTGCAGATGGCGCTTGCCTTTTGCTTCAGCTGGTAATTATCCAAGCCTTCGCAGTATTAGCTCTTTACAAGTTAAATTTACACAGTCTGACTTTTTTATCTGTAGATCAAGATCTAGAATTCGAATTGGGCCATGTGAAGCATTTCGCATTTCACGATCTGCAAAGTGCAACGGAGAATTTTAATTCCAAGAATATATTAGGTCAAGGAGGTTTTGGAATTGTGTATAAAGGTTGTTTGAGAAATGGAACTTTAGTGGCAATGAAGAGATTAAAAGATCCTGATGTTACCGGTGAAGTCCAGTTTCAAACAGAAGTTGAGTTGATTGGCCTTGCTGTGCACATTGAATCTCTTGCGTTTGTATGGATTTTGCATGACCTCTAAAGAACGATTGCTTGTATATCCATATATGCCAAATGGCAGTGTTGCTGACCGCTTGAGAGGTAACTCAATCGTCTACAACATTTCAATGTTAATGAAGTCTACAATTGGCATTCTGTGCAAGTCTTTTGCATTTCTTGTAAATATTTTTTTACCCTTGTGTTATGCTCAAATTGTTGAATAGAACTAATAGCGTGTGGTGCTCAAATTATTGTATAGAACTAATAGCATGTTATGCTGAAATTATTGAAAAGAACTAATAGAGTGCAAGCAATCAACTTAATACTGGGAGTTCTATAGCATGCTTACTGTTCAGTAGTCCAGGAACTGTTGCTTTTGCAGTTATTGAATTTCTTGTTTAGTTTAATCTGATCTGATTATTCTTTAGTGGCCAACCATTATTTGTTTCATATAAAAATATTAAGGTTATTATTATTAATTATTATTTGATATAGGTGCGTACACATTAACTGGACTCCATAGGCTTTTATTGATGATTTAGTATGTCTTTCATCAGCTATGATAATTTATGGTTGATAGTTGTATTCACTGATCATTTTGTTATGCATTATGTCCATTGTTTTGTCCAGTAAATTTGCAGAAAGCAAGATAATTTTTTGTATTGTATACTATATAGAATGGATAGTTCTGTTTGATCAAAGCACATCATGTAACTATTGCTTCGCTACTAATTTTTTACCCCCGTGTTATGCTCAAATTGTTGAATAGAACTAATAGTGTGTTATGCTCAAATTATTGAATAGAACTAATAGCATGTTATGCTGAAATTATTGAAAAGAACTAATAGAGTGCAAGCAACCAACTTAATACTGGGAGTTCTATAGCATGCTTACTGTTCAGTAGTCCAGGAACTGTTGCTTTTGCAGTAATTGAATTTCTTGTTTAGTTAAATCTGATCTGATTATTCTTTAGTGGCCTACCATTATTTGTTTCATATAAAAATATTAAGGTTATTATTAATTATTATTTGATATAGGTGCGTACACATTAACTGGACTCCATAGGCTTTTATTGATGATTGAGTATATTTACCTTTTTTTGTCAAATGGAACACATTTTCTACTTGGGCAAGAATAATTTGGTGAGTATAATTTTTTGGAGGTATGATAATATGGAGCCTGATTTGGTTGTTTCTTCTGTTGGCAGTCATCATGACATCATATCCTGTTCTAAACAACCGACCAATCGATCAGTGGAGAGTTACTGATCTGAAGGATGAGCTCCGTAAAAGGAAGCTTCCTGTTAAAGGTTTGAAAGAGGAACTCGTCAAGCGACTTTCTGACTCCATTCAGAGTGAAAGAGAAGCTGACGAAGCTGATGATGATGTGGGAGTGAATGTGGAAGATCAGTTGTCTGATGCCAAAGCACAAGAAGCACATTCGAGTTTCTTAATGCCCTCTTAACTAAGAACTGAAAACAAAGTTTGAAACCGACCTCTTATCTGATGTAAAAACATAAAATTGCAGCTGGCAGATATGCCATTCTCCTCTGTTAACTAAAGTTTTTGGGTGTTCCATTTATTGCCGAATGGTTTAGGGACAAAGGGCATTCTATCAAATCCCAAGTAACAGCTGCCACAGGTAACATAGAACTAATCATTGTTTATCTGGGTGTTCTGACTGAAAATCTTGGAAGCATGTAATGCAACTTTTGGCATCATCTATTAACGAATTAACAGTAAAGTTCCTATAGTTGTTCAAATTACATAGCACTACATCCTTCTCAAGCCGCATGACCTGCTCTTGAACAAGAACATACTTGTCCTTGCAGATACCTTAGAACCTTGGGTATTTAAATTCTAAAGGAACTTCCCCTAGAAAAGAAGGTCCCGTCCCCATTCTAATTTTGACATGAATTTATCTGCGCTAGGGACGCGGATTAACAAATCTGGAAGGAGAATGCATGGCATACCTTGGTTGAGGCACCCGCGACCGAAGCAATATTAGAATTCCTCCCTCTCCGGCAGAGGGGCAAGCTCCTTTTCCTTTGGATCCTCCAGGGACGGGGGCTTGGGAATGTAGGGGGAAGAGGATGTTGGGGATATGATCAATGTAAGGCGTAGTGAGTAGGATTAGGGAGTTTGTCCCGCCGCAATCGTCGCGCAACGGATTTGAGGTGGATGCAGTGGCCACGACGGGATTTGCGGGATTGCCGCGTGCTGGCGTTAGGGCGGGAGTTAGGGCGGTTCGCCAAGGGTCACGGCTTGGTTTGAGGCGTGCGGGGTTCCATGGATCCACCATGGCGTGCGGCAATGGTCGGTGCGGGCGGTTCGCGGAGGTCACGTCGGATGCAGAGGCGTGTGGGGCGTGTGGGATTGCGGCGTGCGAGCGGCTTTCGCGGCGGTCTCGGCGGGCTTGCGGCGTGGCGTGGGGATGGTGGTATGACGGCATTGCAGATTTCGCGGCGGATTGAGGCGGGACTGCGGCTTGGGATCGAGGCGAGCGGAGGTGGGCGGTGGTGAGCGGACTTGGCGGCGAGGTTACCGGACTGCGCAGGCGAGCGGGGGTGGGTATGAGGCGGGACTGCGGTTTGGGATAGAGGCGAACGGAGTGGTGCGGTGGTGAGCGGGTTTGGCGGCGATGTGTCCGGCGCGCGCAGGCGTGTGGAGGTGGGCGGAGGTGAGCGGATTTGGTGGCGACGTTT
Source organism: Zea luxurians (assembly GCA_029449295.1). Lineage (NCBI taxonomy): Eukaryota > Viridiplantae > Streptophyta > Magnoliopsida > Poales > Poaceae > Zea > Zea luxurians. The sequence continues at coordinate 168,618,014 of JAOPSE010000002.1, forward strand.
CCGGCGTGCGGCGTGCGCAGGTGGGCGGAGGTGGGTGGAGCTGGGCGCGGGGTTAGGGGGTGGGGGCAGTCTACAGATGGGTCTGTTGGGGGCCTTCGTCCTCCGAAGGTCCTCAAAAACATGATTTGACAATGTTTTCCAAGTGGATTATATGAACAGGTATTTTCGGATTCAGAATTATGGATATGGAGCACGACCAGGACGAAGCCTGAACCAGACGAAGGTCGAGGGCAGCCGAAGCTGTGCGCAGGGAAGCTTCGGCGCGATGGCATAAGGGGGAACCGACTTAAAGATGAAAAGACTTCGGGGGCCTCGACAGATTTCCATAAACCGTTAACAAATGTAATGGACATGGATGTAATTTTACGTGGGCTGCGTCCCGCGTCTATAAATAGATGAACAGTACTCCCGTACTGTTCACGCTGACTTGGCATTGGCTTTTGCGTCACGCTTGTACTTCTACCTTCTCTCAGGACCGAAGGTACATTTGTAATTTGAGATCATTTCTATTTCTCCATGTTAATAAAATAGAAATGATCTTATGTTGATGTTTATATTTCACGCTTTATATGAATCCTTCGGCATTATTTATTATATTTACGAAGGTATGTCTCTTGTGACCTTCGTCCTAAAGCATTATTTCCTGAAGGGGCGTAATGTTTCGAAGGACGAAGGACCTTAATGTTTAACATCTTCTATGTTGCCTTGTTCTTAACCCGAAGCATTTGAGAACAAGTCCCCAACATTGGCGCCCACCTCCGGTGAACTCACTTCCACTTCGAGTTTTTGTGAACACCTTCGGAAGCTATAGACCTTCGCTATGGCGCCGAAGAAAGCTTCAGCGACTGGGGCAGGAGCACTACAACCGCTGGACCACAACCAGGAGACCGTCTCTCTTCGGGAGGCCCGAAGCCAGAAGAGAAAAGCCGTCAGCCCGACGCTTGAGGAAGAAGAGCTAGACCAAGAAATCAGAGAGATGGAGATGCTACATCAACAAGTGTAGAGGAAGAAGGAGAAGATGGCCCGCCTAGCTGAGTTGCAAAGGCAAATAGACGAAGCCTCTGAGGAAGTTCGCCATCTCACTCACGATGAGCAGAACAGAAGGCCTCATCAGAAAGACCTTCATCAGGAGGGCTTCGTCAACGAAGATGACTGGTATGATAATTTCCATCAGGGAAATTTTGTTTTCGATGATGCTTCTCCTCTGTCTGCTGAGCTGCAGGCTACACCTTGGCCTCCATCCTATAAGCCACCCCAGCTTCCCATGTTTGACGGCCACTCCGACCCGAAGCAATTCTTGATGAGCTACGAAGCAACAGTGTCTTCGTACGGGGGCAATGCTGCAGTCATGGCGAAGTCTTTCGTTATGGCCGTCAGGAATGTTGCTCAGACTTGGTATTCCTCTCTTCGGCCAGGAACAATCACTTCATGGCAGAAGCTGAAGGATATGTTACTGACCAGCTTTCAAGGATTTCAAACGAAGCCGGTCACAGCTCAAGCCCTCTTCCAGTGTATTCAGGATCACGAAGAATACCTTCAGGCGTATGTCCGAAGGTTCTTACGATTGAGGGCGCAGGCACCAACGGTGCCCAATGAAATCGTTATCGAAGCCATGATCAAGGGGCTTCGTCCTGGACCTGTAGCTCAATACTTTGCTCGGAAGCCTCCTCAGACCCTGGAGAAATTGCTCCAAAAGATGGATGAGTACATTCGTGCTGACAATGATTTTCGCCAAAGAAGGGAGGAGGCCTTCAGATTTTCTGAAATGACCAGGGGCTTCGGAGGAAGATACTACCCGAGGCATGTCCGTTCCATCCACAACACTCAGAATGATGATAAGGGGAGTCAGCAAAACAGGCCGCAGTGCTCCTCACAGGCTTCGGGGCAACAACAAACCTCCTTCCGGCCACCAGCTCCAAGAGGCAGAGGCGCCAGGGGCTTCGGCGGAAGATTCGGAGATCAGCCAAGGAGACTGTTTTGCTTGTTCTGTGGAGAAGGCAAGGGCCATACCACTAGGACGTGCCATGTTACAATCCAGAAGCAAAAGGAAATAGCCGAAGCTGCATCTCAACAAGCTCAGCCGAAGCAGGTCATGCATACTGCTTCGTATCATCCGCCTTATATCCCACAATACATAGACAACCACCCTGCAGCTTCTGTAGCTTCGGCAAGTCAACCTCAAGCTTCCTGGCAGCAGCTTCCGCCTCCACCTCCATTGCAGCAAAGTCAACAGCCAGAAGGGAGTCAATACGCTCCACATCAGAGGGACTTCAGAGAACAGTCCGAAGCTCGCACAGTCAACAGCACTGTGCCAGAGTCGAAGCACATTTATTGACATATCCTACCTTTGATAGCAGTCTTTTCTATTCAGTTTTATTTTCTGTGAAGCAAAAAACATTGATAGTTTTCATGTAATAATTTCGTTGTTTCCTACGAGGAAAATCTATTTGCTCCACAAGCCTAAGTTGCTGAAGCCTAAAACTTTTTCCGTTACCAAGGAGGACCTTCGGATTAAAAATCCTTCGGAGTAACAGAAAGTCGTTCTAAGGAACGCAGAGTAAGTTTATGAAGTCACAAAAAGCCGTTCCAAAGGGAGCGCAGTGTAAGTTTTCTGCTCAGAAGTCGTTCCTAAAGGAATGCAGAGCTTACAGCGAAAAGTCAACGCTGATACCGCCTAAGTAAAAGGCGAAGAAGCTCCTAAGGGAGGCTTACAGCGAAAAGTCAACGCTGAAACCGTCTAAGTAAAAGACGAAGAAGCTCCAAAGACGTTCCTAAGGGAATGCAGAGCTTACGAATATATTTTATGTGTATCTTCGGAACAAATGACACATGCATAACATAACATCATCACATCATTTTGCATAGCATAAGCATCATACATCATATTGCATTTGGCAAGAGAAGGGGATACTCTCAACCTTCGAAAGGATACTTTGAGAAAGTGACATCGAAATTGTATAGCTTCGGAATACAGTTTCGAAGAATATTTTTACGAAACGTGGGCGAATTTTATCAGATCAATATCAAAGTTGTATAGCTTCGGAATATAGCTTCGGAGAATGTTTTCACGAAGCATGGATATCATTCATCAGAGTAATTTTAACGAAGAATGTCTTCTTCACGAAGCATGAAAAGAAGGGAAGGTGTTTTTTCGCCGAAGGCTCAAAAATGGTATGTATTTAAAGTTTCATGCATCGTAAAGAATTCAATAATGAAAAGAGACTTGTATATTACATTCAAATGTACAAAGTGTTGCATAGATTACATTTTAAATGTTTTTTCCAAATAGCATCTAATCTTCTCTCAATACTGCTTCGGCGGCTTCATTCAGAAGTTGGTCAACAACCTTGTCCATGATAGTTTCGGCCATTTGTTTAATTTCTTCATCCCCTTTTGTGTGGGGGTCGGCAGTTGGTTCAACAGTTTCTGAGCGAAGAGAACACTTCTTCATTACTTTTACAAATCGCGAGCAAAGTTTAAAATGAAAATTACAACGCAACAAGAACGACTAATTGGTACCTAATTGTCTTTCGGGCTCCGTACTCCTTTCGGCAGCTTCTGCTACTTTTCTAGCATCATGAATGCCTTTTTCGCTTCTTTGGATGATCTCTTGCGCCATTCCTCGGCCGCCGTCGTTCCAGATATCAGTGAAAAATTTGCCACCAACCACGCTTGCTTCGGCCGAGGGGTCCTTGATATCTTCGGAAGATAAGGTAGCTTCGGACTGAGCTAAAAATTTTACATGCCCGCAACCTTTCTTCTCTAAGACAGAAGCAATTCCTCTGGCGCCCGAAAAAGCGCATATGTCGCCACGACTGTTCAGAATCTCTTCGAAGGCCTCTGCTTCGTGGCTAATCCATTCCAGCGGATCTTCGGGATTGCCTCGAGAAAAATTCTCTTCGCTGGAAAAGGCGCCGACGCTAGCAAAGCTGGTTTTAATTTTATTCACGCATTCTATAGATTTAACATAGCATTTCCCCTGAGATGTGCGAAGCTCCTTAACTCTTGATTCCAATTTGCTGACCATAAAATCACTAAGTTCTCGTTTCGTTTCCTCAAGCGCGCGCCCCTCTTTAGCTCTAGCCAGCTGTTTCTGAAGATCTTTAATCTCGCGTTTTTGAGCTTCGGTTTGGGCCTTTGAAGCAGCTTCGTCTTTTTTCACTTTATCTACCAGTGTAAGCAGAATTTTATCTTTTTCCAAAGCTTCGTTTCTCAGTTTGATAACTTCGGAGCGTAAATTATTAAACGCAATTTCATAACTTTCATCTTCGGCGCTCTTTTGCGCTCTTAGCGCGTTGCTTAGGATCAGGCCCTATACGAAAAAGAATTCATATAAGAAAAAAGGAATGAGTTGCGTAAAAAATAATAAGGGGGTTTTTTTTCAAGCGTTTAATTCCCGTACCTTCAGGCTGTTGTACGCAAGACTGTCTGCGAGATCTTCTTTCGTCATGGCGCTTAATCCAGATTCAAGCTTCGGGAAACCAATACTCCTGGCCATCTCTCGGCAGACAGATAGCTCTTTGTTGTCAGGCAGGCAGTATAAGAAATCATCTTCATTTGTCCCATTGAATATTACTGCCCCCTTTGGATATTTTAGCTCCTTTGCATAATGCTTAGCTTCATGAGTTTCTTCTTCAGATAGTTTTTTCCCCGAAGCATGTCGTATGATGTAATCACACATGCTGGCAGGCGCTTCGGGGATGGCAGTGTCAGTTTCTTCAACTAAAATTGGTTCTGGTATTTTTATTGCTTCGGCTTCCAAAGTTTGCTCCTTGAAGGGCTCTGAAGGCCCAGCTTCAGCTTCAGCTTGTTGCGTCGGAGCTTCAGAAGAAGCTTCAGCAATTTCAACACTCTTTTTTGGAGTTGTGCTTGAAGACTTAATTGTCTCCAAGACATCTAGTACATTTACCATTCTCTTCCTTTTTGGGGTCACCATTGGACCCTTTTGGATTTTTGCTGCTTCGACATTTGCTACAGGACTCAAAATTTCTGATGCTTTTTCCTTAGTCGGATCTTTCGCTTCTTCCATTTTTTCTGTGGATGGCGCTTCGGCCATCTCTGCAATTTCTGGCAGCAAGGTTGGCTGTTCAGCTTCGGCGGCCGAAGAAGTTTCTCCGGTGAACTCAGGCACCGAAGCTGGTTCAATATGGCGTGGTCGGTGTGTGAGGACCTTCAACCTTTTTCCTTTCGGTTCTGGCTCGCTAGGAGCAGTTGCAGCTTCTTCTTTTTCAGAGGTTATGTTTTTCCTTTTTTGCCTTCGGATGGGATAACGATAATCAGGGTAGAAGAACCCGACTGCATCAAACACTCGGTTGAGTCTCTTCTTTTTTCGGCCTCCGAAGGCTGCGGATAGTGCAGTATTTTCAGCCTTCGAATATGCCCCAAGTAATTCATCACTTAATGTTTCAATGCTTTTCAGCCAGTCATCATCAGGTTCAACAAATTTATCTGCATATTTGAATGTGTACTTTAATCTGACTAGTCCGCCTTCGTCGGACTCTTTGATGGTTTCCTTCGGCATTTCCCACTTTTCTGCAAGTGGCCATACCCTGAAGGCAATGTGTTCTTGGACCAAGTCCCTTGTCCCAATAAACGAGCAGACTACCCCGAAGGCTCTTTGGCATTCTTCGGCGGCTTCGTCCATTTCGACCTTCGGCCTTCGAAGACCGAAGCGTTGCCAGATTGGGTGCATAATGATACTCTTCACATTCTCTTGAGCTGTTAGATCATTCTTTACATAAAACCATTCAGTCATCCAGGCTCCGGGCCACCTCTTCCGAAAGGTCGGCACAGGGCAGCTTGACCCGGAGCGGGCGCCGAAGCTGTAGCACCCAAAGTTGTTGTGGTATTGCTCCTTTCCCCAGGGCTTCGTCTCGTATAATAACTCATGAATGTTGCAGAAGCTTTTAGCGTTCGGTTCCAAACCTTGGCTCCTCGCAGCCCAGACAAACACTCCCATTCTTATGATGGCTTCGGGAGTGATTTGATGCAGATAGACTTGAAATGTCTTTAGTACCTCAACAACAAAGTTGCTCAGGGGGAATCGAAGCCCAGCCTTGAGGAAGCTTCGGAAAATCACAACTTCATCTTCTTCGGGGGTGGGAGAAGTTTTTTCCCCGGCATCAGCTCTCACAATAGATATGTCTCGGAAATATCGCCCCCTCATATTATCAATGTGACTCTGCTTGATGGTCGTTTTCCCAAAAACTGTGTGGCTTGGTCGCCACGGTCGATCTTCGGCCTCTTCCCCACCACTTTCCACATCATAGCTGTCGCTGTCATCAGTATCTTCGGACAAACCTTCGAGAATCTCCTTCGTGATTTTCTCTGTATTGGTCTCTGCCATCGCTATCAGGAACCCCAGATTCTTCTCCTCCTCGAGACTCAGCTTCGTCTCAGCAGGGATCTTCAGCTTCGTCTCAGCAGGGATCTTCTTGCCTTCAGACATCTTCGGAAACGCTAAAAAATTGTTCCCGAGGCCGAAGCTTCGAAATCAAAAAGACCAGCAAATCTTAATGAACAAGAGCTAAAAATTTTAGTGGGCCGAAGCAAAAGGCAAGTGTGCGTACCAAATGAGTTCGCGATGTGATCTTATTTATACGCCTAGGGCGTTGAAAATTGAAAGGCCCCGCTTGTCAGTGAATGTTGCTATTCTAGCAAAGGGAAGGTGTTTTTTTCGGACCTTCGGCTCAAGGCCTTCGTCCATATCGCAATCTGAATTTATTATTTACAAATTAATATTGCGAGGGGCTACTGTTGGGGGCCTTCGTCCTCCGAAGGTCCTCAAAAACATGATTTGACAATGTTTTCCAAGTGGATTATATGAACAGGTATTTTCGGATTCAGAATTATGGATATGGAGCACGACCAGGACGAAGCCTGAACCAGACGAAGGTCGAGGGCAGCCGAAGCTGTGCGCAGGGAAGCTTCGGCGCGATGGCATAAGGGGGAACCGACTTAAAGATGAAAAGACTTCGGGGGCCTCGACAGATTTCCATAAACCGTTAACAAATGTAATGGACATGGATGTAATTTTACGTGGGCTGCGTCCCGCGTCTATAAATAGATGAATAGTACTCCCGTACTGTTCACGCTGACTTGGCATTGGCTTTTGCGTCACGCTTGTACTTCTACCTTCTCTCAGGACCGAAGGTACATTTGTAATTTGAGATCATTTCTATTTCTCCATGTTAATAAAATAGAAATGATCTTATGTTGATGTTTATATTTCACGCTTTATATGAATCCTTCGGCATTATTTATTATATTTACGAAGGTATGTCTCTTGTGACCTTCGTCCTAAAGCATTATTTCCTGAAGGGGCGTAATGTTTCGAAGGACGAAGGACCTTAATGTTTAACATCTTCTATGTTGCCTTGTTCTTAACCCGAAGCATTTGAGAACAAGTCCCCAACAGGGTCTTAATCATTAGTAGAGACTAGAGACTAGAGATAGCCATCCTTGTCTTTGTCTATATATTTGTGTACATTGTTTCTCAACAATACATCTACTATCTCTTGCAACCTACATTGCTTGTATGGTATCAGGTACTATGTTTTCTCCTTCTGTTGCATAAGCCATGCCCTCTCCCGGCGTTGCTTCCCCCGCGCTGATCCACCCTATTGTCGTGCTCGCTCCTCATGTCCAGACTCCTCTGTTCACGCCCATCATGCCTGCGACTCCTCCCCCCTCCTAAGAGTGCGCCCCCTACAGCTGAAATCGCAAAGAACCCATCTTGCCTTCTACGGTTGTACCTCTCAAGAGAACCGTCGGTGTTGAATTTGTGTTTAAAGATCCACTTGCCAGAAACAATATTAACAATATTGGTAGACTGGGGACGAAGAACCAGATTCCATGTGTGATTATCCAGTAAGGCGGAGAACTCTTCCTCCACAACCTTCCGCCAATTAGGATCAGCGAGAGCAGTGCCATAGGTCCATGGTACTGACGACAGTGTCGCTGCATGGAACAAGGTGGGTTGTCGGAAGCCCAGCTTGGCTTAGGTGGTCACATGATCATGATTAAGCACCGGGGAGACCACTACCGCCCCATGGGGAGGCGAGCTGGAGATGACGCAGATGCATCCACAGGGGGGAACTGGTGCAGTCCGCCGGGAGTAGATGGAGCGTCGAACCGCGGAGGTGAGACTGTCCAGCAGTGAGGTGGTTAACAAACGGCGTAGTAGGAGCAGTGGACCTAGGTGGAGTATGGGTACAGTCCTGCTGGGTCGTGTGCACAGGTGACAGAGAAGCCGCAGAGGGTCGCTGCTGGACCGAAGATTGCCTAGGGACGGCGACAACATCGGAAGAAAAGGGTGCCTGACCCAGGGATCACAATAGAAAGACCAATTGGAGCTAAGGTTTGCAAAAATGCAATTTGTTAGGATGTGCTGCACAGTTTCTTCTTCTTGGTAACAAAGAACACAACTTTCACGATAATCGAGTCCTCTCTTTTGTACTCTGTCTGTTGTCCAACATTTATTGTTTATAGCAAGCCATATAAAGACCTTACACTTAGCACTTGTGATTGTTACAGTATGACGCTTCCGATCCCACCTCTTAGCATCCCCCCTCCTCGACGCCTTAGCTCCCTCCACCTCCCTCTGCCTCACGCTGGCGCTTACTCCAAGCCCGGCGTCCACCCCCTTCCATTCCTCGGCATCGGGAGGCTCTCCTCTTATCTCCCTGCCTGGTGGACGATCGAAGTCCCAGCGATGGTGTGAAGAAGGCGGGGTTGGCTCCTCCCCTGCCGTTTCCCTGGTGCAGGGGAGAATCGGTCGTCGTGCAAGGAGATCCTGGTGTCGATGAAGCCTTCCTCTAATGAAATTAAGGGAGGTGGCTGGGTGAGGGTTGAAGGACGTAGAGCTCACCGTCAGGCTGTCCGTCAAACCCCCCGCTCGTCAAAGCCCCTTCCTCAACCAGTTCCTATTGATCTACGTGGAAGTTGCTTCAATTGTTTCTTGCCCTCCCACCGAGCGTCTGAGTGTCGCAGTCTTGTACGGTGCTTCCACTGCCGTTTGCCTGGGCACCGTTTTCACGTGTGCCATGCTGGCAAACAGCAATGTCCCCTCTGTGGTGTGTCATGGTGTGGAGGCCGGTTTCCAAGGCAGCGCAGGCGGCTATTTCTGGCCGGGACATGGATGGAGGTCCCGGTTTAAGTGGTGTGGGCGCTGGTGATGGAGTCAAAGAGCGTACTCATCATGGCCTAAGGAGGCAGAAGACTTGTGGCGGGTTGGGCAGTCATGGCGCCGCTGTCAGGGGGTCACCAGGGCTCTCCGGGAGGACCCACCTTTCAGTGCGGTGGACTCCTCTCGTCACGTGTGTGTCATCGAACGTTCTGGAAATATTGATCGGGCTAAGGAGGAGCTCTAGCATGCGTTGATCGTTACCGTCGTCGATCTAGAGGATTCTAGTTGTGCCACGGAGATCAGGGATGCGCTCGCATCGAGATTTGACCTTCATGTGGATGTGCTCCAACTCCGTTGTCCTGCGCCAAACTCATTCCTCATCTTTTTCCCTTTAGTGGACTTGGCTGATCGTGTCGCCAATCATGGACAGTCGCTCTTCGCCCCCCTTCTGCTTGCATGTGAAGCGGTGGTCTTGCCATGTGTTTGCTTCTGGTGGAGGTACTTTGCCTTTGCTCCTTGATGTCGAACTCCGGGGAATCCCGGCTCATCTCTAGGGGATTGAGACAGCACGTGCTCTGCTCGGTGCTCATTGCCTGATTGATGGTATGCTCCCGGGTTCCTTGGAGGACGAAGACATGTCGGTTCTCAATGTAACACCCAAAATCTTATTTTGGGGATTAGTAGAGGAAATCAAAGGGAAATGTCCCTAATGGATAATTATACTTTGGAATTCACCTTTTCTAAAATAAATAGTAAAATTTAAAGCAATTTGAGTTAAGATATATATAATAAAAGAATTACAATTTATTATCCCCTTTAAGAAATATATAAAATATTCTCTTTTGAGTTAAAATCACTTTTATTAAAAGAATTCATATTAAACTTCAGGTAAATCCTTAAGTTTAGTATACATTCAAATAAATGACTTCTCTGAAATAAATAAACAAAATAGGAGTATGTGGTTTATATTTGAAGCACGTGGTTAAAAAATATATTAATATAAATTCAATAAAATCCTTGCATTTCATGAGGGAGTTCTGAGTTGTGCACCCTAATTAATGTCCAACTTTGAAATTCAAAATAAGGGTTTGAAGTTGATTTATAATTTGGAATAGAAATGTTAAAAGGAATTAAAAAAGGGAGAGAGAGAATCACCCACCGGGCCGAAATCACCATTTCCGGCCAATACCCCTGCGCGCTCGGCCCATCCACTGTGCTCTGTGTGGCCCATCTTCTACTTCCACCGCGCGCACGCCTCCACTGAACAAACCCTAGCCACCACACGTCGCGCACGAGCGATGATACTGGAGATGGGGGCCCACACCAACGCCACGCTCTGGTGCATGCGGCACTGACGGCTTGGCCAGGCATGCGCGTGACTCAGGAAAGTGGCCCCGCGTACTTGTGTATCTTCTTCTCCGTGCGAATGGCGCTGGTGAGCTCGTGCCTGATTCACAGAAATCGCGGACTCCTAGCGCAACAACCTCTGCACTTCATACCCGCGCGTCAACTACTCTACCACCATGCAGCTGGGTCTTCTTCTTCCCCGCGAAGATAACGCGGCACGAACAAACCTCACCGGTTCTCCAGGATCCACGCAACCAACGGATGCGCGACAATGTCGCTGCCAGGGATCTAACGCGTTCCTGGCCACGTCGTGCCCCCAGGTTTCGGATCCAGCTATAAAGTCGCGCCCCTGGACTCCCTTCCCACTCTATCAAACTAGCGCCGACCCCGAGCCGTCCATTACTAGCTCCATTGCCGCCATGTTAACGAAACTAGGTCCACCGCCATAGTGGACTAGCGCTCTGGCCGTCGCTCTGGCCTCGGCTAGGGTTCTAGGGCCTTCGTTGAGGCTCGCTGGTGCGCGCGATTCCCTCGGCTGGTGCGATTGGGAGCTGGGGTGCACGCGATTTCTCGCCGGTGCTCCTACTCCGCCGCAAACCCGCTGTCCGTCGTGGAACGACTTCGTGGCCGTCTAAACCTTCGGTACGTTACCTTGTCGACGTGCTCCAAGTCTCCTACTCCATGTAATACGGATTAATTTGCGATTTTGTCGAACTGGAATCGTCGATTATGGTGCCGCCGTGGTCGGAGCATGCCGCCGCCGCAAATCGGGGATGTGTTGCCGTTGCTGGGGGCGGTAGGAGCGTGGGCCGAGCATGTTCGTTGGATATGCAATCGACGGATGAGATTAGAGATAAGCATAATGGTTCGCGTGATCGGGGTGTAGCCGTCGGATTGAGATCTGAGGATGCGGGGGAGAGATAGTTGTTATCCGTAGATCGTAATGAACGGAACGGATTAGATCATAGTCACATTAAATCCTAGGCGTAGAAATTAGATCCGAGGGCTCGTATTGCTTACCGGTTCAAGTGGGGCGGATTTAATCTGTGCCCTTGTTTCTTGATCGGATGGCCAATACTCGCCCGTACCCCTTCGGTCAGCGCGCATTATCAAATGAGCCCCTGCGCTTTTTCGTAATTAACCCACGGTGCAGCGCATAGCACTCTGAGTCTTGGAATATTATACGCAGAAACCCCTGATCTTCCCTGTAATTGATGCACAGTCCAGGAGATAGAAAAATCCAGGGAAAATGACATAGAAATCCATTTTTAATATAAAAATAATTGCTAAAATTTGTTAAATTCATATGAAGTCCAAATGAGTCCATTCCAATTTTTATAATTCTATAATATTATTGTTTATCAAATAGTGTCACTGATTTGACATGAAAGCCACTTAAAAATTTATTTCCTAATTAATCTTATATTAAATACATAAAATCTTCGGAAATACATAACTCCTCCATTTTAACTCCAAATTGATCCGTTCAAGTTGCGTTAGTCACATATGAATATTTACTATGCAATAACAACATTGATTATACCATGTATCATACTTTTATAATTAGATATTTATTTATCCTATGTTAATTGGATTAATCTATGTCTATTGGCTTAACTTCTAATTTTATGGTTATAATTTAAGTAGATAATCTTTAATCAAATAATGACTTAGATTAAAGTTGAGATAATTATTTATAGAATAATTTCTCAAATGATCTATACCAACCAATTTATAATATAAGTATATTTTAATCACACAGATCTTTTATAAAATCATAACTCCTTAAATGTAACCCGAGTTTAGTAATTCTCGACCCCGCGATCTCGTAGCTTCGCGTAGATCGTCATTATTCAGTTTTTTCTTATGTTCGGTGTGATGTTAATTTTGTCTATACCATGTTTGTTTGTATTGCTACGACTAGTAGTGCGGTCACGAGGACCTGAAGAATCACCCTGGTAACTGGAATCTCAAGTGCCAGGCAAGTTGTGCCCTTGATCCACTTTTATTACCCAATAATGTTCTTTATTATCACTATTCAATGCATAGATTTAATTTTGATGGGACCCAATAGGTTACCCTAGTCTGTTTATCCTTTTACCTTGTTTACCCCATATTCACTTGGGTAGTTATGATATTGCTTTATCTATGGTTTTAGGTTTAATATTACATTATATCCATGTTCCAATTATTATGTTATTTTATTTATGTTCATGATAAGATCATTATGTTAATTGGAACATGGAGCGACCACCCGGGAAAACAGTGCTACCATAAGGGTTTAATGGGACGCCCTTGGCTGATTAACTAGGAAAGCTAGTGGATGACTACCTTAACCGAAAGGGGCAAGGGCAGTAGGGGAGTGGTCAGAGTAGGGAGGTCCTTGGGTTGATTTTGCTGCGATGGCGGTCAGGCGATGGATTCCTGCACTAGAGCTTCCTATATCTGTAGCGGGTTTTCTGAAGCTAGTGGAAGTTTGTAAAGGCCTCGTAGTGTTACCCTGCCTCGCTTCCTTGGTAGAGGTGTATGGGATTCATGACCCCTTGGCAGATGGGTAACACGGCTTGTGGGTAAAGATGCGCAACCTCTGCAGAGTGTAAAACTAGTATACTAGCCGTGCTCACGGTCAGGAGCAGCTCGGACCCTCACATGATTAATTTATGGAACCTAAACTCAATTTGTCATTTCATTACATTGGGACTATTTTGTTATTACTTTTACTTATTTATTATGGTTTGGTATTTACTCACACTTAGTAACTGCTAATAAAACTTTGACCAACTTATTAAAAGCAATGCTCAGCTTTAATCCCTATTTGTTGATCAGCCTTACACATCACATGAACTCCCACCTTTGGTGAGTTCATGCACATTATTCCCCACAACTTGTTGAGCGATGAACATGTGTGAGCTCACCCTTGCTGTCTAACACCCCCCCATAGGAGAAGAACAGGTGGTTCAAGAGGAGCCGCATATCGAGGAGTTCGATTCAATCTAGGTGGCATCTCCCAGTTGACTTTCTGGCACCAAGGATGGATTTTAGATCCTGCTATATTTATCTTTTATTTTGTAAGACTTCCGCTATGTAATAAGTACTCTGATTATTGTGACATTTATCTCTATACACTCTGTGATTATATATGTTGTCTTCTTTGGCGCATTTATGAGATGCACCCGGCTTTGTCCCTTAAAGCCCGGGGTGTTACACTCAAGTTGAGGATTTGGTGCTTTTCTCTGGAATCTCTACCTAAGGTTTTGGATGTTCATGCTGTTGAGCCGATGGTCAGTGATGAAGATGGGGCCTGGCTCCCACATACATTGGTGTTCCATGTCTCAGTGAAGATTCTCAGCTCGAGTGGCGTTTCCGGGGTGATCACCCTACCCCTTCTCCGCTAGAGCTCGGTGACGACGATCATGATCAAGACCATCGTAGACTGAGGGCACGGCGATAGGACCCCCCCGATGGCTTCTGCATGGGTCTCGGCGCTCTCTCGGTTGGGCCCGCTCATTCATTCGACGTTGGCGTCCGGTGGACCAGTGGATGCCTCTTCTCCCCCGTCTGTCCCGGAAGTGGAGTTGGAGGCACTTGTCCCCCACCTTCAAAGTGTCTCCTCGGGTTCGACGATGGCTGGCCCTGATGTGAGCTGGGAACCAGTTGATGCCACTTCTCTCCTGATGGCTTCGGTTGAAGAGTTGGCGGCGCCTGGGTCTCCAGCTTTCTTGGGCTCCACCCTGGCAATTACTGTTCCTAATATTGCCTCTTCATGTGTTGATTTGGTTCCTGCTGGCCAGCTGGATTCTGGGCTTTCTTTTGGGCTGCAGGTGGAATTGCCCCCGAGTGGGCTTTCAAGAATTATTCTGTTTCAGTTCAGTTTCAAGAGGATTTCAGTGCTTCTTGGTGGTTCACAAGTGTGTATAGGCCCCATCAGGACAGTCTCAAGCCTTCTTTCCTTTAGGAATTATGTGAGGTTAGGGATGTGTGTGAGGGGCCATGGATCATATGTGGTGATTTTAATCTGATCTTTAGGCCGAAGGATAAAAACAATTCCAATATCAATAGGAAAGCATTGATAAGCCTAATCAATTCATTGCACCTGAAGGAAATCACGTTGCTTGGAAGAAAATTGACCTAGTCCAATCAGAGGGAGGATCCCACCCTTGTGAAGTTGGTTCATGTGTTTTGTACTACTAGTTGGGAGGATTATTTTCTGGACTGTTTGCTTTATAGCAATGCTTCTGAATCATTTGACAACTGTCCCTTAACTCTAAAATTCAGAAAGGATTGTATGGGAAAGCATAGATTTCACTTCAAGAGCTTCTAGCCTAAGCTCCATGGATTTTTGGATGTGGTGGCTGACTCCTAGAACCAACCAGTCTAGACCTCTTGTCCTATGGAGAGGCTGCCCTTAAAGCGTAAAAGGCTTGCTAAAAAATTGCAGTCTTGGGGACATAAGGAGGTGGGAAATGTAAGGAACCAATTAGGGCTTGCTTAGGAGGTGTTGCATAGGTTGGAAATGGTGCAGGACAGCAGAGTTTTGCTGAGTGAAGAGCTGTGGCTTTTGAGGAAACTGAAGCAGCACTGCCTTGTCCTTGCTTCCTTGGAAAGGACAATCGCAAGATTGAGGTCCAGAGTGCAGTATCTAAAAGAGGGAGATGCAAACTCAAAATTCTTCCATATGCAAGCCTATTTTCGAAAGAAAAGGAATTTCATCTCCAATCTGGAGGGAGAAGGAAGGGTGGTTACTAATCATGAGGACATGCAAAATATTTTGGATGGAATTTTCTCCAATATGTTGGGTGCTAATTTTGTTGGAACTTGCTCTCCTGGCCAAGTTAATCCAACGGGGGAGTAAAAGCAGTGCAAACAAGGTTTCAACTCGAGATGGCAATAGCTCTGTTGATCTAGCCTCTCAAGGGCACTGTACAAGGGTACTTATAGGTGCCTAAGTGCCCAGCATCTTGAGTTAAGGACGCATGTGCCCTCAGGCGCCCAGGTTATCCCCGGAATATTCCCATAAAGCAGGGTTACAGACTGTAATTACAGGGAAGCCTTTACAAATTAGGCCCGTAATGCGTAGCGGCCGCGCAGGGCCTGCCGCAATGGGCCGGATCACACGTAGGCCTCCATGTTGGACGAGGCCGCGGGACAAGACGACTTCGTCGTAGGCCTTCGTCTTTCGGTATGTGGGACGAAGGGTAGAGTCTGTCGGTCGTCTTGTCTCCGTTGTTGCAGCGAGTCTGGTGAAGGCATCAAGCGAAGGGTGGCGTCTTCGCCTTCGCCCCAACATTTGCCCTCCGAGGGACCAGTTCGACTAAGTCATCTGGTGCCGAAGGCGTCGCTAGATGGTGGAGACGCTGCCCTCGCTCGAAGTGGTTCCGCGGGGGTTTTTGACATGACCGTTGATTGACACCGCACTGTTGGATTTCGGGTTTCCCAAAGCGTCGCGCCCTGTGTATAAAAAGGGGGTCAGGGCGACGCAGATTGAAATTTGCCTTTCTGCGCGCCGCGAAAACCCTAACCTCCCTTGCTCAAACTGCTCGCTTGCTCGTCTTCCCTCCTTGCTCCTGTTCGCCGGAGAACTGGCCCGCGTGAAGCAGACCGTGCGCCGCCGTCGACGGTACGTAGCTATGCCGTCTTCCTTCTCGTCTGCTGCAACCACGCCGACGGTCGAGGCGTCTTTCGAGGATCTCTCGGGCAGTGTGGCGGTGGAATTGCGACCGGGTGATACGGTGGAATTCGGTGTTTCGCGGATGTCGTCGGTCCGCGTGCAAGATATGCAACAGTTGGGGTATTTTGGCGGCGTGGTCGGGCGTGTGCCGGGGGCAGAGGAGATTCCCGAGCTCGAGGGTGAATTGGTTGTTTTTGAGGCATTTTTCATCGCCGGCCTTCGTCTGCCTGCGCATCGTTTTGTGTCGGAAGTTCTGCAGAAGTTCGAAGTCTAGGTTCATCAGCTGACACCGAACGCCATGGTGGCATTAGCAAAGTATGTCTGGGCAACAACGTCGTATGGCGGCCAGCCTTCGGTGGAAGTCTTCGCCAAGCAATACTGTCTGCACTGGCAGAAGAGAAGAATTGGACATAAGATTACGCAATTCGGATCGTGTACTTTCACGCCGAAGTCCGGGAAGACTTCGATGGAAGTTGTGGAGCTGGTTCCCTGTGCCCGAAATAAGTGGGGCAACTGGTGGGACTACTGGTTCTATGTTTCAGAGGCTGAGGTCGAAGATCACCAGGGGCTCCCTGCTGCCATCATGTGCTCTCATTATTATGTGGCGTACCCGCCATTTGAAGTGGCGGAGGATGATGAGAATGAAAGGGCCCTTTGAATCGCTGCCCGTAGGAGTAGCGGGCGTGATCTGGTTAAGGAATTCATAGTGTATGGGGTGTGGCCCTTGGCGCATGGATGGGCGCTGGGCGAAGTATGCCCTCGCGAGATGCCCTCCCTGGGTGGACAGAAAGTGCGAAGTCCGCTTTTTGCTTTGGATGTGCGAGGGCGGGATCCTGCCGCGGTTGTGCGTGAGGCGGAGGATGGGGCGGTGCGAATTGTTGGTCGCTACGTGCCGAAGACGGAGGCCCAGCGGAGCTGGGATATACGTGGATCCAACGACCGCCTGAATAGGGTCTTTGAGTTGAATGGTTTGCCGTATGGCGGTTATCCCGGAGTAGACGTTGTCGACCGTCGGGGGAAAAAACCAGCGGCAGTGATCGAAGACGACCCCGCGCTGGAGGCCGCCCCATCCACTAAGAAGAGGAAGCTAGGTACTGCGGTGGGAAAACTTGGGGTTTCTGATAGTTTTGCTATGGAGTTGATGGGGACATGCGTGGCCCCCGGGGGAAGGATGTCTTCGCCCGAGCTCCGGGAGTCTTCGACGCGGATGCTGGAGGTTACCGGGGGTCGATGGCCCAGGAACATTCCTATCCCCCATGCGGCTGGCGAAGACTTCTTTACGTCTTGCATGGCTCGTGACTTGAGAGTGTTTCCTTACGGACGGAATGTTGTTGCTGTTGTGTCGGCAGTGATGAACAAGGATCGCCAGGATGCTACGCAGAAGCGCCGGGCGGTCGTCAGGCTCCTCGAAGCTAGGTCGAAGAGGGCGCGGGGGACAGCGAAGGCTACCGTTCCCGACGGTAGCCAGCCAACGCTGGCGACGAAGCCGGCCGCCCTTGGGTCCAGCAAGGTGCCGGAGAGCGCGAAGGCGGTCGGCGCCGGCGGAGCCAAGTCTGCCCTGGACGGAGCTACGAAGGTCCGCGAACCGCCTTCGCCGGGGAAACGCGTTGCCGACTTCGGCACAAATATTAGCGTGGACGACTATCTCGTTGGTAAGTTTTTTTGACCGGTGATACGTTGCAGGGTTGGGCGAGGGGCAACTTGTTGCCGTCTCGCCTGCGGTGGCAACCACGGCGTCTACCGCGGTGCTTGGGGTGAAGGCTGGCGCTTTCAGCGCTGGCGGCGAGGTTTCGGCGGCCACTGCCGTCAAGGACGAAGCGGGCACTGTGTCCCGCCGGCTGCGGGAGGCGTTGCTGCAGCTGGCGCAGTAGCTGAATCAAGTAAGTTGAGGTAGGCTTCGTTGTGTGCCGCTTTCATGGTGATTGTGGTCTCATGTGTGTCTGTTAGGCGGCCGACTTCGCCGACCGCGTGGCGTCGGGTGCCCTTTCGGCAGACGTGGCTGCCGAAGTCGAGAGACTTCGGGCGCAGCACGCGGACGTCGTCCGAGAAAAGTCGGCTGCGGAGAGCAAAAGTCGCAGGCTGGCGGAGAAGGTGGCCGCCCTAGAGGGCGAGAGGACGGACCTCCGGCGCCAGCTGGTGGAGGAAAGGAGGGAGGCCAACCAGGCCATCACCAAGGTGCAGACGGCGCAGGCGGAGGCCAAATTGGCGAGGGCGGAGGAGAGTCTCGCCAGCCAGCGCGCCGAGGAATGGGAGGCGCGGTTCAACGCTCTGCAGGCCCGCATGGAGAGGGCCGAGACCTCTACGCACGCGGAAGTTGAGCAGACGTGCAAACAGCTCGTGGACTCATACCGCGAGCTGGGTGCGCGGACTGCTGACTTCGAGGTGCCCGACCGAGAGGCGGGCCTTCGTTTCCTCGAGTGGCTGCAAGAGGAATTGCTAGCGCTCCCGACCATCGTGGAGGGCTTCATGTCCTTTGCCTCCCTCGTCACCTGCGAGGGGGCCATGAATGCGCTGTCCCGCGAGGGGTGCAGTCACTATGAGGGCTTCGACCGATCCGATGAAGACTTCGGGCGCAAGATTTTTAAGGTCGAAGACCCTGTGGTGAAGGACGCCACGGGGGCCCTCTTCGACCGGATGTGGGGCCCCCACGGTCGGGAGGCGGTTAGGGAACGGGCTGACCGGGCGAGGGATCAGGTAAAGTTTGTTTTTTGTTTTGTGTTGTTGAATGTGGGTATACACGGGTTTGCTGAATCAGTGTGCTGTGTTGTAGATGGCGCGGGCTGAGGACGTGGAGGACTTCGGACATCTGAACAGCGCGCTGCCCGAAGCGGAGGTCAACCCGGTGGTGGCCGAGGCTAAGGTCGACCCGGTGCCGCTCCCAGAAACCGGTGAAGGCTCCCACGCTGCCCCTGCGTCTACTGTATCTGGTGGAGGCTCGCCGCCAGCCACTTTGCCGATGGCGGAGGATCCCCCGAAGGCGGCGATGGAGCCGCAGCGGAGGATCCCATGGCGGCGGCTAGGTCTTCGTAGGTGGCTTAGTAGGTGTGAGGTAGTTAGGGAATTTTGTCTGTGTTACTGAACCTTGGTTGCTGTGCGGGTTCAGGATTTTGGGCCTGCGCACGCAACCGCTACTGCTAATTTTGCGGTGGCTTCGACCGTGGTCGCTGGAAATGAATCGGATGAGTCTACGTCTAAATTTTCTGAGTTTGATGACTCTGGGAGTTCGGTTGTGTGGACGGAAGAGTCTTCGGATGAGGGCTTGGATTACTTTGCGGTCTTAGATGTGGCTGAGGCGGAGGCTTCTCCGCGTGTTACGGATGCTGAAGTTTTGCCTGGTCCGAGTGTTGGGCGTAGGCGGCGAAGGGCGGTGGCGAAGCGTAGAGTGAGTGAACTGGATGGTGGTCGGCTTCGTGTGGGCAGGGCTGGCAGGCGGGAATTGTTGTCCTCGCCGGTTGGGGCGAGTATAGGTGAGGGGGAGTTGCGAAGTCTTTTTGAGGTGAGGAGCTGAGGATAATGCTATTTAACTATAGGGAGATGGGAATCATTCCGAAGGTTGAACCAATGTAAGGTGTGATGCCCTCGTTGTACGTGTGTAACTATAGTTTGTATGATGAGGCTCTGTGCCTTCGCGCATCCGGCTATGTTCATAGGGCGTTGCACACTTGGTCTAGCACGTTTATTATGTCGGTCCAGCTGCACCTGTAGTCGGTCTTAGCGTGGACAGTTTCTCGATGTAGACTTTTGCACTGATGTAATGCGCCTTCGATTTTTTGCACTCGTTGTGCTAGTCCGGCTGCACCCTTAGGCGACTTTTGCACGGATGGTCTTTTGAAGAAGACTTCGATTTTGCGCACTTGTTGCGCTAGTCCGGCTGCACCCTTAGGCGACTTTTGCACGGATAGTCTTTTGAAGAAGACTTCAATTTTGCGCACTTGTTGTGCTAGTCCGGCTGCACCCTTAGGTGACTTTTGCACGAATAGTCTTTTGAAGAAGACTTCGATTTTGCACACTTGTTGTGCTGGTCCGGCTGCACCCTTAGGCGACTTTTGCGCGGATTGTCGCACGCGAGGGTAGCCAGCGCTACCCCTCGCAGTGACTTTTGTGTTGGTCGAATGCCGAAGACCGTTGATGCGGTCTTTTTCGACGTAATTTTTGCGGGGGATTTTTCGCGTGTATATTACATGGCGTCGCCTCATTAAAAACCTCACCCCCGGGAGGAAAAGAGTGCGGGCCGGAATAAAATTGTTTTGCGAATTACAAGGGCGAGCTGGCCCTGAGGAGTCAAACAAAAAATTTGCGGAGATTATCAATGTTCCAAGAATGCTCTAAGTCTTCGCCGGATGGCGTTGTGAGCCTATACGCACTAGGGGATGCCTTCGTCTTGACGATGAAAGGGCCCTCCCACTTGGGCTCCGACTTGCCCCGGGACTCTGTCTGTGCTGTCCGGACGAGTACGAGGTCTCCTTCGCTGAATTCCCTCGGGATGACTGTGTGGTCGCGCCATGCTTTTGTTTGAGCTTGGTATTTGTTTAGAGCCTGTAGGGCGAAGACACAGTCATCATCGATGAGGTCCTTCGAAGTAGGTTCGTCCACGTCGGGGACGGCTGACGGGACTGTCCGTGGCGACCCATGTTTTATTTCTTGCGGGGTCATGGCCTCTGATCCGTATAGAAGTCAGAAAGGGGTGAACCCAGTCGCCCTGCACTCAGTCGTGTTCAATGCCCAGACCGCTTCAGGTAACAGGTCGGCCCACTTGCCCTTTTTGTCGTCGAGGAGCATCTTCTTGACGGCTGTGAAAATTTTGCCATTTGCGCGTTCCACAACTCCGTTGGATTGTGGGTGGTACACTGAGGCGAAGCCAAGCTTGGTGCCAATGGAGAAGCAGAAATCCTTGAAGTCTTGGCTGTCAAATTGCTTGCCATTGTCAACTGTGAGTTCAGATGGGACCCCGAAGCAGCAAACAATGTTTTGCCAGAAGAATTTCTGGGCAGTCTTCGATGTTATTGTGGATACAGCCCTCGCTTCGATCCATTTGGTAAAATACTCGACGACGACGAAGGTGAACTTGAGGATCCCCTGGGCCGTGGGCAGGGGCCCGACAATGTCCAGGCCCTAGCGCTGAAGAGGCCACGTGTGGACGATTAGTTTCGTGAATTGCGAAGGGCTTCCCGAGCGTGGAGAAAATTTCTGGCAGGCTTCGCAGGACCTTGTGACCCGATTTGCGGCGCAAATCATGGCGGGCCAGTAGAAACCTTGACGGATCACCTTTGCAGCTAGGGCCCTAGGCCCTGCGTGAGAGCCAGAAGTCCCGCTGTGGACTTCGCGCAGAATTTGGATGCCTTCGGTCTCGGTGACACATTTAAGCATGGGTTGACTGACCCCCTTCTTGTAAAGTTGGCCTTCGATCAGTGCGAAGTCCCGGCTTCGATGTTTGAGGCGCTTGGCCTCATTGATGTCGGTTGGATGATAGTACCCCTGCAGGAACAAGGCTATTGGTGCCCGCCAGTCTTCGGTCATGATGAGGTTGACTATGCGGTGGCCCTCGCTGTCATTGGTTATTTGGAGCCCCTCTAGGCTGCGGACGGCTGGCGTGCCGATGACATGGTAGAATACGTTGGAGGGCAGGGCCTCGCCCCTGGCGGCTGCCTTGGTCAATGCATCGGCCTCCTCATTCTTGGCTTGGTCCATATGCTGCAACGTAAAACCTTTGAATTGTCTTTCGAGGCTGCGGATGGCCGCGAGGTACTGTATGAGTGCGGGGTCCTTCGCTGCATAGTCTTTCTCGACCTGGCCGGCGACTACCTTGGAGTCTGTTCTGATGATGCAGGTGGTGACACCGAGTGCCCTTAGCTTGCGAAGGCCGAGGATGACAACCTCGTATTCTGCTATGTTGTTGGTGCATCTATCAGACTCCAAAGCGAAGCTGAGGCGTGCTGCGTATCTGTGCTTGATCCCGGTGGGTGAAGTAATGACCGCAGCGGCGCCTGCCCCCACATGGCACCATGCGCCGTCGCAATGGATTGTCCACACTTTCTCTGTGGACGGCTCCGGCTGTGTTATTGGCCTAGTCCAGTCGACGATGAAGTCTGCCAGGACTTGCGACTTGATGGCTGTCCTGGGTTCAAATGTGATGTGGTAGCCGGAGAGTTCGGCTGCCCATTTGGCAATCCGTACTGATGCCTCCGGATTTCTAAACAATTCGCCGAGTCCTCTATCTGAGGTGACCCGGACTTTGAATGCCTCGAAATAATGGCGCAATTTGCGCGAGGCCATGACGACTGCATAGGCGATCTTTTCCAGTTCCGTCATATTACATTTTGATGTTGTGAGCACTTCAGAGACGTAATAAACTGGACATTGCCTGATCGTGCCCTCTCTGGTCTGCTCTTGAATCAGTGCTGCGCTGACCGCATGTGGCGAAGCCGCGACATAGAGCAACAGGGGTAGCAAGGGGTCGGGGCTTGTAAGAATCGCCAATTCCGACAGGTACTGCTTCAACGAAGCGAAGGCCGCCGCTTGCTCTGGTCCCCATGCGAAGTCTTTTGCGCCGCGGAGTGTTTTGAGGAAAGGGAGGCTTCGCTCTGCGGACTTGGAGATGAATCTGTTGAGGGCGGCCAATCTGCCTGTCAGTCGTTGTACGTCTCTGGCTGACTGCGGGGCGTCATATTGATGATAGCCTGGATTTTGGTTGGATTGGCCTCAATTCCACGGTGTGACACCAGGTATCCCAAGATTTTCCCCTGGCGAACGCCGAAGACGCACTTTTTGGGGTTCAGGCGAAGTCATGCGTCCCGCATGTTCGCAAACGTTTCGACGAGGTCAGCCAGGTGGTCTTCCTTGCTTCTGCTGGCGACGACGATGTCGTCCACATATGTGAATATATTCCTACCGACTTGGCTCTCGAGCACCGTTTTGGTGAGCCGAGAGAAAGTGGACCCGACGTTCTTAAGTCCCTCTGGCATTCTGATGAAGCAATACGTGCCGAAGGGTGTTATGAAACTGGTGCTCGCCTTGTCCTCCTTCATATATATTTGGTGGTAGCCGGAGAAGCAATCAAGGAGTGACATGACTTCGCACCTGGCCGCACTATCGACGATTTTGTCGATCCGAGGCAGCGAGAAGTTGTCCTTAGGGCAGGCCTTGTTAAGACTGGTGAAGTCGATGCACATCCGCCATTTGCCGCTCTTCTTCTGCACCATCACTACGTTGGTGAGCCATGTGGGGTAGGCAATTGGCTCGATAAATTTGGCCTCAAGCAGGCGATGCACCTCGGCCTTGGCGGCTTCTGTCTTCTCGTCAGACATCTTACGTAGCCGCTGTTTCTTTGGTCTCACCGAAGGGTCGATTCCTAAGCTGTGCTCGATGATGGAGCGACTGACTCCAACCAGGTCGAGGGCGGACCAGGCGAAGACGTCTTTATTCTTGGACAGACAGCAGAGGAGTCTCTCCTCGTCATGCGAAGTGAGGTCTTCGCTGATGGTAACCGTCTGCTTGGGCGTTGCCTGATCGAGGGGAACAGTCTTGGTCCCGTCGTTGCTCTGTAGCTGTGCTTTGTCATGTTCTTTGACGGTTGGGCTGGCAGACTCGGGGACCTCGCGCTGGGCCGTGAGGTAGTGTACGTTTCTTTGTCCAGGAACGAAGTCTCTTTCTATGTTACGCGCAACCTGCTGGTTGCCGTAGACTGTGATGGCGCCTTGCGGACCTGGGATCTTCATGCACAGGTAGAGTCCGTGAATGGCTGCTTCAAACTTGTTGATGGAGCCCCGACCCATTATGGTGTTGTACGGGTACACCATGTCGACGATGTCGAACGTGACTTGCTCACTTCGGGCATTGGGTGCTACACTGAAGGAGAGAGGTAACTCTATTTTGCCGACAGGAAAGGTGCCCTTGCCGCCGAAGCCATACAGGGGGTTGTCCGAAGGCTTGAGGAGGTTGTGGCTTATGCCCATGCAATTGAAAGCATGGAGGAAAATGATATCCGCCTGGCTGCCATTGTCGACTAAGACTTTGTGCAGGTCCCAGCCTACCACGCTGCAGTTGATAACCATGGCGTCGATGTGGGGTGCGCTGCGCAGGTCGACGTCTCGGGCGTCGAAGGCCAATGGCACATGGGACCATTTTGTCTGCACGACTGGACCGGTGACGGCGACGTGGTTGATGCTGTGGTAATGGTCCCGCTTCTGTCGCTTTGTGTCGAAGTCGGCGCTGGACCCCCCAGTGATCATATGAATGACTCCGCGATACGGCTGATCGGCGAAGTCCTCTTGCTTTGGGGCTTGGGGGTGGTTGTGGTGGTGGATGTTTTGCTATTGCTGGTGTGGAGGTGGGGGTGGGGGTGGGGGAGGTACGATTTGTACCTCCTGGTGGTGTTGGTATGCGTGGTGCGGTGGAAGCGGAGCGGGGCCGTGGTTGTATGGCTGAGGGGGTTGCTGATATGTGTGCGCGACAACTCTAGGGTTGTCGACTGGTTGCGCCCATGCCATCCTGTCTTTGGTGGCCTTCATCTCTGGGCAGTCTCTTGTAGGGTGCGTGCAGTCTTCGCCGTGGAACAAGCAGTAGAATCTGCGCGGCTGCTGCGCACGTCCCCAGCCCCGACCATGAGTGCCGTTTCCACGGCCCTGGGGGGGATACTCCTGGCGGCGAGGGGCCTCACCAGCGGGGTGCTGGTTGGCGATGTTGTGTACCTGCTGCTGATTGCGGCCGTCCCAACCGGATTCTGCCTGCGAGGGCCTCGTCCATGTGCGGCTGGACTGCGGAGGGTCTTTGGGTTTCCTCTGAGACTCGACTTTGCGCTGGTGGAGCTCTTCGGATCTGGCGTATTTTTCGAACAGCTGATACAGCTCCTGGAGATTCCTAGGCGGATCCCTGATGCAGTGGCTGTAAAGGACGCCGGCCCGAAGGCCACTGATGGCGTAGTGGATGGCGATTTGGTCGTCGACCGAAGGCAGTTGTGACTTGAGGGTCAGAAACTTGTGGTAGTACTCCCACAGAGTCTCTCTTTCCAGCTGCTTGCAGAGTGAAAGTTTAGCCAAGGCGTCGGTTTCTGGGCGGTACCCTTGGAAGTTGAGCAAGAATTTGTCCCGGAGACTTCTCCAGGAGTCGATGGACAATGGGGGCAACCTGGTGTACCCGGTGAGGGCTGGGCCTTCGAGGGCAATGATGAATGACTTGGCCATCGTGGCGTCGTCCCCTCCGGAAGATGCAACGGCGACCTGATAGCTCATGATGTACTATGCTGGGTCAGTGCTGCCGTTGTACTTGGGATAGGTCCCTGCCCTGAAGTTGGCGGGCCATGGTGACACTTGCAGATGAGGTGCCAGGGGACTTCGCTTGTCAAGGTAGTTGATGCCTTGGAATGCTGTGGCGTGAGGGATGGCGTGTCCGCGCTGAGGGATGAACAGGTCTTCGATTTGTGCGCGCCGCTGGAGGGGTGGGCCGTGTTGCAGGCCGAGTTGGCCTTCGCTCTGCATGAGCGCGATCTCTTGTTCAAGCTCCTGAGCCTTCTGCTCTTCGTCGCGTATCATCTGTCGCACCTTGGCTTGTGCAGACACACGTTGGCACTTGGCCTCGAGGATCTCTTTTTGCTTCTGGAGGTTGCGGTTCTTGATGCGCAAGGCACGCAGCTGTAGCTGCTCTTCGGCCGAAACGCCGATGACTTCGCCGTCTTCGGTGGCGTCCGCGCCCTCTGGTGGAGCGAAGCCTGGGGGAGGCTGCTTTTGTCCCCCGGAGCTGTAGGTGCGGAGGCTGCCTTCGGTAGTGGGTTGTTCGTTGCGCTGCCTCTTGCTGTTTGTGTCGTCTTCGCAGGGCTCTTGGTGGGTGGTGTCGACAAGGGCCTTGCCCTTTTTCTCGGCCAGCAGTGCTGCCTTCGCAGCTTCGTCAGCCTTCGAGGTGGTTCTCTTGGGTGCCATCACGGGTGGTGTTTTCGTAGCACGAACGGTGGGCGCCAAATGTTGGAGCTTGCTCTCCTGGGCAAGTTAATCCAACGGGGGAGTAAAAGCAGTGCAAACAAGGTTTTAACTCGAGATGGCAATAGCTGTGTTGATCTAGCCTCTCAAGGGCACTGTACGGGGGTACTTATAGGTGCCTGAGTGCCCAGCATCTTGAGTTAAGGACGCATGTGCCCTCAGGCGCCCAGGTTATCCCCGGAATATTCCCATAAAGCAGGGTTACAGACTGTAATTACAGGGAAGCCTTTACAAATTAGGCCCGTAATGCGTAGCGGCCGCGCAGGGCCTGCCGCAATGGGCCGGATCACACGTGGGCCTCCATGTTGGACGAGGCCGCGGGACAAGACGACTTCGTCGTAGGCCTTCATCTTCCGGTATGTGGGACGAAGGGTAGAGTCTGCTGGTCGTCTTGTCTCCGTTGTTGCAGCGAGTCTGGCGAAGGCATCGAGCGAAGGGTGGCGTCTTCGCCTTCGCCCCAACAAATTTCTAGAGACAATATACTATCAATCTCGTGAATTGTCACAGGGATGCAGTTGATCTCGGTGCCCTGGACTGCCCTTTCTCGGAGAAGGAAGTAAGTGACACTATTGCTGGTCTCCCATCTGACAAGGCTCCTGGGCCTGATGGGTTTCCAGGGAGCTTTTATAAAACTTATTGGAACATCATTAAGGATGACTTGTTAGAGGCCCTGGCCGTCCCCCACCAGGGGAATGCCCAAAGGCTTTGGCATTTGAATTCTACTTATCTCATTCTGATCCCTAAAAGGATGGATGCTTCTTCGGCTAGTGATTTCAGACCCATTAGACTTATTCACAGTGTTGCCAAGTTGATCACCAAATTGCTTGCTAATCGGTTGGGTCCTCGATTGCATGAGTTGGTTGCAGCCAATCAAAGTGCTTTTGTCAGAGGGAGGTCAATTCATGATAACTTTATGCTAGTCCAATAATCGATTAAGTCTCTTCATAACAAGAGAGTAGCTAGTCTGTTCTTGAAGTTGGATATTTCAAAAGCCTTCGACTCAGTTTCATGGGCTTTTTTCTTGAAGTTTTATTACATCTTGGTTTTGGACCTGTCTGGTGCAATCTGATTTCCAACCTGCTTGTTTCTTCATCTACGCAAGTGTTGCTTAATGGGACTCCTGGAGAGCATATTAGACATCGAAGAGGCCTGCGTCAGGGGGACCCTCTTTCCCCTATGTCGACTGTGTTGATCATGGATGTTCTTAGCAGTCTCTTTAAGGCTACCGAAAGTAGGGGGCTGCTGCAAAATTTGGAAGGGGCAGGGGTCCGTAATAGGCTCTCCATCTATGCGGATGATGTGGTTCTTTTTATTAAACCCATTGAGGAGGATCTGGATTGTGTTAGAATGATTTTGAATTACTTGGGGTCGGCTTCTGGATTGGTTACAAATATGCAAAAGAGTTATGTCATTCCTATAAGATGTGGGGCGCAGGTGGTACCAGAGGGCTGCAATGTGTTACAGTGCAGTTCTGTCACATTTCCCTGCAATTATTTAGGGCTGCCAATTTCAGATAGGAAGCTGAAAAGGAATGATCTTATGATATGGTTGATAAGATTGCAGATCGCCTTCCATATTGGAAGGTTAGGCTTCTCAATCTGGCTGGTAGGAAGGCCATGGTCCAACTTGTGCTTTCGACCATCCCCGTCTACCTTCTAATTGCTATAAATATCCCTAAGTGGGTAATTAAGTCAATTGATAAAATTCGAAGAGTTTGGAAAGGACGGAAGGAAGTGAATGGTGGAAGTTGTCTTGTTCCTTGGGATATAATCACAAGACCGCTTAGATTGGGTGGGCTTAGAGTTCCTAATTTGCAACTTAAAAGTTGGGCATTGCAGACTAAATGGCTATGGTTAGAAAAAACTGATCCCTCTAGACCGTGGGTTGGGCTAAGTGTGTTCATGTGCAGAAGCAAGTTAGGCAATTCTTTATGTCCTCAGTGGTTTCTATGATAGGAAATGGTGCCAATACGCTTTTCTAGTCGGACAGATGGTTAAATGGGAAGACAGATGGTTCCTAAACAAAGCATAGAATGGAAAGCTTTAACCAAGTAGGACATATGACATACCTATCAACAGGGTATTGGAGAAAAATATTATTTGAGTTGATATCAAACTAACTTACCAAGCAAGAAACTACCTTATCAAACTATGGGATCTAAATTTTAAATAACTGAATCAGCATCCATTGTGCCAATACAACGCGTGTTGCCCATTGCAGGCCGCTCTGCTCTAGCCATATCCACCCTTCATGCGGACACGAAATCATCCCACTACAAGCGAAGCATGAGCGGAACCACTCGAATCAGACACCTTCAGAAGGCAGCCGTCAGTGCAATCAACAGTTGAGATGTGATAGATCCAGACGAAAAAATGTGGACCTCTAGCCGAGGTTAGGGATTGAGTCGGCGAGGCGCTTGTAGTCGGTGATGACCTACCGCAGCGTGTCGACATCGGCGGCCACGGACACGGACACGAGCACCCGCTGCTCCCGCCACGACACCACGACCACGCTGCACTGACATCGCGCGCCAACACAGTGGGTCCGGCCTCTGGCATTCCCACGTGTCCTCCATGGTAGTGCTGGTGTCGGCGCCCCAATGGTCCCCTGTGGCGGACGCAGCCGCGACGGCGACAAAGCGCCCGACAGGGACCGCGAGAGCACAACCACAACGGAGCGGGGAGACGCGACAGCGCGAGGATGGATACCCGAGAGGAAGGAGCCATGTGGCAGCCACAACCGCGGATGCGACAAAGCGTCTGGAAGGGGGCCGTGAGAGCGCAATCTCCGCAAAGCGGGGAGGCACGACCGCGCGAGGGCTAGGGCTCAGGCTTGGGATACCGGATTGTGCGACGACGGGTGCGGATCGAGGGGGAAACTCAGATGGCGGGGTTTAGCGGCGGTTCCAGGGATGGCGCGCGCGGGTTCGGGTGGTGGTTTACGGGAACGGCGCGCGCGCGACGGATTGTGCCACGCCCAGTGCCGACTTGTGCGACGGCGGCTGGTCGGGCTCGGGGACGGGGCGTCGGCGCCCAGGGACGGGGATGGTGCGACCGCGAGGTCGAGGCGAGGCGGATTTCTGGGCGCGGGACGAGGATGGCGGTGGCGGGGTCGGGCCGGGGGATCGACGAGGATGGAGGGGATGTTTTTGTAAAACGGTGACGCAGGCGTGTGAGATGCTCGACGGTTTGATTGGAAGAAGTATAGGGGTCTTTTTGTAAAAACATGATGCATGACGACCGTTAAAACTGGTGCTTTAAGTATAGTAGAGATATTGCTCCTAAATTGTTTTATCCCCCATGAACTTCAGGAAAATGGAGATATAAATATCTTGCAAACAAAGTCTTGTGATAATCTTGTTGATTTATTCACAAAATCTCTATCATTCTCCACGTTTCAGAAATGTGTCGTGGGGACTGGTATGAGAAGACTTAAATGCTTGCAAGGATCAAGGGAAGTAATTCTCCGTGATATTTAACTTGTTTTTAGACCATCATATTACACTCTTTTTCTTTGTATAAGTTTTGCCTTGCTGAGGTTTTCTCATCCAAAGTTTTTAACGAGGTAATATCAACTAAGCTATATGCTTCATCATTGATTTCCCTAAGGGGTTTTTTAAGAATGATGATTACAAACATTTTTTTTGATGTCAGTGTGAGTTCTACTCATGATCCAAAAGCATTGTATACTCCTTATTTTTTCCTACAGAGTTTTTGAAGAGATAATATCTTGATGAACAACTGACATATGATCAAATGAAGTTGGATTGATCAAGAGGGAGTGATACAAAATATTGTATATTGTATATGTGACCAATCCAATAGGTGCGATAGATTCTCCCCAAGGGACACTCTCCTTAAGGATGCACCATTTCATATGTATATAAACAAAATCTCCCTGCAATAAAGACAGAACTGTTATTCTCTCATATCTCGTTAGCACTGACTTACAATACTTTTTAAGTGTTTCTAAAACAGAACTATGAAAAACTCACGACATATAACCTCATGCAAATGTATCAATCTATATGAGCAAAAAGAGGCACTAGAGATTGTTTAAACAAAATGATTTGGCCCCACTTGATAGTCCGGCCATATAACCTATGAAACCGGTCAATCTTTCACCTCTAATCATCTTTTGTTCGATAGAAAAGAATCAACCGTCATAAGGGGATACTTCATTGCATTCTTCATTAGGGCTATCATTCTTAAACAGTTTATCCTACCCTTATATTTCTTCACACAAACACCAAACATGGAGTCTCCAACATTCGCATGACAAGCCTAGACCGGATGCAAGCATCCAATCACGCTGCGCATGCTCACCACTGGATCTCTGTACCGACTCGAGGGATGCCCAACGGGGGCCTCCCATGGTCATGGAGATGGGAGCCAAACCGGCGCTCCTATTGGAGAGTTGCAAATACCATCTACTAGTATCTCTCTTGGCCATCTGGCCTCGCAGGGGTATCTCGTTCTTTTCCATCGGGTCCGATAGTAACCTGGCGCAGTGATACATACGGTGATACTGAAACGCAGGTTTGGCCTGCATTCCCGTGACCAAAACGATCACTGTGGTACTGTCCAGTGCTTGTACTCCAATGGTTTATCAGAATCCACGCATAAACATGGACCACAAGCTGGACGACCCATGACTCAGCCGCCTCCGGACTCACCTGATCATTGGCCTTCACAAAAAAAAAACAAAGTCCGTCCAACAAGACAAAAACTGAAATCTGCAACCATGGGGACTGGTATCCAAAATAGCCAAGGCAAATGGATAGTACTACTCAGTAAAGGTCACTGAAGCAATTCATAGGGGCTGTTTGTTTGGGATAATCTAACTTATTTTGAAATATGCTAGTTCAAAATAAGTTACGTTATAATACCAAACAAACACCCACATAGTACAGAGCAAAACCGAGCACAGAACCACCTTTGGATCCACGACCATACATCAAAAACTGCTGATTATTGGAAACATTTCATAATACAAAGACAACAACTTGAGAATAGAAGTACACAACTTATACTTCCATGCCAAACTGGAACAGGAAATAGGGTAGTTTGGTGACAACATTTTCCAGACAGAAGAGGATGGAACCACAATCAGTTTGAGGGGGCGAGTTTCTTATTGATGCCCAAGTAGACCTTCTGGGCAAAGATCTGTAGGCAAATAAAGAAACCATCAGACCACCTGGAAATTCAAAATAAAGGAATTTGAGGAGCACACATGTACGTCAGATTTTTGATAAAAACATATGTTTTGCATGTTCACACTGACTTAGAGGGTGTTTGAATGCACTAGAGCTAATAATTAGTTGGCTAAAAAATTGCTAGTGGAATTAGCTAACTATTAGCTAATTTGCTAAAAGTAGTTAATAGCTGAACTATTAGCTAGACTGTTTGGATGTCTTCAAATAATTTTAACAGCTAACTATTAGCTCTAGTGCATTCAAACATGGTCTCATAAGTTAATAAAAAGATTGTAGGCGGCTTCCAGTCTGTTAGGCACGATAAAGAGATACCATGAATGGCTGAACAGGATATTCCATAATTAGCCTAGAAACAACAAGGAAAAGGTCCATTTTACTACTTCAAACTATTCGCTTTGCTTTTTTGACCCCCAATACGAAATATAGGCCCCATTCACCCCATCTCCCCAAGGTGGTGTTCGGTATCTCTTGCAACCAAGGAGAATGGGAGGGGTTGATGGGGACTAAATCCCAAACAAGTCAAAATCCTCCTAATCCCTCCAATCCCCATCAACTCCATGGTTTAGGAATGAAATGAAAAGTTCTAAAAAAAACTTTCCAAGCCAGATTAAATATGGTATCTGTCTTTTTTCGTTCTACTAGTTCTATTGAGTTTTAGGAACACATTTTGTGGGGTGGCAGCTGATGTTGTAGCATATGTAACAAAACACATATCATGATTTTTTTTTCGCAATTAGTTTCATGACTACAGACCTAGCCCTTGAGATATGAAGATGTTAAAAGAAACGGACATAAAATTATCAAAATGTCATAAAACATGATGCAATGTATCATCCCAAAATAAAAATAGAAACACAACTTGTACAGGAAGAATAGAAAAAGAGACAGATTTCATTACAGGATGAATTGGACTAATTTGAATAGTTTGAAGAACTAGATCAAGTCAATATTTTGTATAGGGTGACAAATGGGGAAAGAGATTTGTTGAGGGTAGCAAAATGGACTTTTTCCAAATAACAGTGACTCAATCACTCAAATTGTTCTCTGTGTGTGTGTGTGGGGGGGGGGGGGGCATAATTTCATTAAGTCGCTGCAAGTGTGTTTTTGGCACACAGCACACATATACTGGTGTGCACATGGTGCA
Source organism: Zea luxurians (assembly GCA_029449295.1). Lineage (NCBI taxonomy): Eukaryota > Viridiplantae > Streptophyta > Magnoliopsida > Poales > Poaceae > Zea > Zea luxurians. The sequence goes on from JAOPSE010000002.1 coordinate 168,650,483, forward strand.
ACCATATATGGTCATGCTGAGATTACACCTCAAACAGAAAACTACAGTCAAAGCAACACACATTAGTAGGGATGAAAACGGTCGGAAACAGTCGGTAAACACTAAAACCATTACCGTTTTTATATTTTTTATCGGAAACAAAATCGAAAACGGTAACTCCGGAAACGGAAACGATATCGGTATTTCGGAAACATCGAAAACGAAAGTTTGGTACGGAAAATACACCGGTAACGGTCGAAATCTAAAATACGATCGGTAAACATACCAAACTTCACAATACAACAAAGTTAACAAAAGATCACAAAAACCACAAGTTCATAATTCATGATATAACAAGTTCACAAGGATCACAAATTTATAATATAAAAAGTTTACAAAGATCACAAGTTCACAATATAACAATCACAGTATAACAAGTTCATAAAGATCACAAGTTCATAGACTCAAAGTTCACAATTCACAATATCCACTCGATTTAGCTGACATGACATGCTTACTTATGAAATATTTTTCCTCACATAAAGAGTTTTTTACAGCCTCACAGGAAACCCGAAAACCTAGTGTGTGGAAAAGACCAAATCGTTAATCTCAACTGCCTTTCAACATCATATATCCCAAAAAAATCTTAAGGCGTCCAAAAAAATACAAAAATAAGTAATCCTTACCTAGAGACGTACAGACAATGCGAAAATTTACATGATGGAAAATTCCGAAAAATTCCGAAACACAATTCCGAAAAATTCCGAGACACAATTCCGAAAAATTCCGAGACACAATTCCGGTAATTTCCGACAAAAACCGGTAACCAAAGGTAACTGAGAAGTAGTTATGAGAATATGACCGATTCCAGTTTGTTTGAAAGCGTCCCAGCTGACACAATGAACATCTGGAGTATAAATCACAAACGTGAAGAGATCATTTACTTCCGACATTGATTACAACTTAAGTGCCCCATCGTCATGTATAAACTCAGCCTCTGAAAATTCAAATGCAACCATCTGATTTCCCAGACAGCATACTGAAAAACCACCAATTCACCAAAGATACTTACTAGTCAAGGAGTACTTTTCCATAACAGTCAAAATTACATAGTTCCACAGTTTAATTTGTCAGCTATTAACAAAGCTAAACTTGTAAACATCATGTTGATTAGAGCAGTCAAATTCAAACTTCAAAGCAGCCATTTCTATGTCAACTAAAGGTCCAAGGTATAAAAGCATGATTACTCCATCATGTAGTACATGTCTACAAATGTATTCATAAGTAGAATTTAGTTCCTGAAGTGCATCATTCAGGCACCTGGGTTATTGGACAAACTTAATCCCAGTATTTTAAGCAAACTATGGCAGCCTACTGAGAAATGCAAACTGTTGAGAATAAACATAACTTCATGTTCAAAAGAAAGACACAGAAGAGCAACTGGAAAATAACAAGTCTACATGGTTTAACGTAATGCATACTACTAAGGAAACGCAAAGATACATAAATATCTACTTTAAACTCGCTACCAACACCAAAGAGACAGCATAAGGGATAAGATAACTAACATAAACTGCTCCTGCTTCATTGCATTAGAGCAACCTCCAATCTAACACTTACCTAACCTACGAAACTCGTCGATAGTTGAACCAAATGTAATCCGCCCCAATTTTTTACCGGCCAAATCAAAATCAGCAGAGCTCTCGACCAACGACCAACAGCGAGATAAATAAACCCTAGATAGAACCAGCGCACAATTCGTCTAAATACAACTCTCAGCAGAAGGCTCTATCTATTGTCGCCAAATAACAAGCGCATCCTGCAGGAACCCATCCGACCATCTCAGCAATTGAGACCAACCAAACCGTCATGTCCCTAATCAATTTGTCCAAATTCCTATGACGACGGGACAGCATCGAAATCTATCCAGCAGAAAAACAGGAGCGCACCGGAACGGGTGTTCAGGAAGACGGCGGCGAGCCAGAGTGGCGGGCGATGAGGTCGTCGTAGGGGTCCCGACGGCCGGCGGCCTGGCTGATCTGGGGATCCCAGGAGAGCTGCGAGTTGAAGCGGTCGAAGGTCCAAAAGCCGTAGGGGCGCAGAGGGAGGCTCCACGCCGCCTTAGTGCGCTCGCACCGCTCCTTCATCTTGTAGACATGCTCCCGCCGAACCTGGTCGCGCTTGTCCGGGTCCTCCATCAGACGGAGGATCAGATTCTCCGCGAAGTCCATGATGAAACCCATCGCCGCCTTCGGTCGCCCTCTTCCCCCTCTCCGGTGAGTTTGGGATCTGCCGGCGCGTCGGTCTCTCTCTGTCGCTCTTGCTGTATCGAGTCGGTGCCTTAGGTGAGAGAATTTTGCAAACACGGCACCGCTTTAGACTTATGGCACTGTCATCGTAGCAATTGAAATCGTGACATTATAATCCTTCACGTTTTGAAGATTTAGCATTGGGACCGCTTAATGGCATTTTTGCTCTTCTCTTCGTGCCCTCGCGCCGTTACTTCCCTGGGCGCCGTCATTCTCTACCGTATTTCATTCTCCCTTTCCTCTTTGTCGTCCTGGCCGTCGTCTTCCTCCCTCGGCTCTGTTCGTCGTGCACTGTGGTGCCTTCTTCCCCTGTCCTTCATCGGATCTCGCTCTTCCCTGCTGAGCATGTTTGCGCCTGTGGTCCATTGCCGCCCCGCCGACGCTGGTGATCTCTCCTACTTCTGTAACCCTAGGGTTTGCAGATTAGGCTACCGTCATGGAACTTGTTGCGGAGCTATGTGCCTAGAAGTTGTCCGCGACCGTTGATGCAGCCCATGACACAATGAATGCTTCTGCTACCGCTTGTATGGTTGCTGGTGATTACTGCGCCATATTTTTCTTAGGTAACGATGTGGTTTCTATGCTTGATGTTCTTGAATCCCCTGTGGCGGCGGAAAAAAGTGCTATGCGTTCTTATCAACAGGCGAGTGCAGCCGTCGTTTGTGCTAAGGAGACATTGGCCAAATACTGTGAGGTTTGTATTCTCAAACTTTTACTGAGACAGGCAATGCTTGAGATATGTTTGGCATGTGATTTGTTGCAGCCCTGTGATGGAATTGTAGAAACCTGAGTGCTGTTTTCAGTCTTCTGAAACATGTGAGGTGATATAATTGCTTAGCCCTGTGATTGAATTGTAGAAAGCTGAGTGCAGTTTTCAGGCTTCTGATAATTTGAGATGATTAAGTTGCTTAGCCCTGTGATGTTTTCTTTCAAAATAGTGAACTGTATACTACACTTGTTCTTTTTTGCTAAAAAATTACTGAGGGCAATTGGATGCTTGTGATGACAGTTGAACTGAGGCCATGGTTGCAAAATTCTATGTTTGATGTTGTTTCATTGAAAAAATTGACCTGAGGCTTGTGATAATGTGAGATGATCTACTTGCTTAGTCCTATGATGTTTTCTTTCAAAATAGTGAACTTTATACAACACTTGGTTTTGTTTGCTGAAAAATTACTGAGGGCGTATGGCTGTTTGAAGGTTTCAGATTATTGGCAGTATGGCTATTTGTCTGAAAACAACACTATGATGATATGTGGCAGTTTGAGGGCATATGTTCTGACCATAAACCCTCAGTTGAGGGTATGTGCCTGTTTGTTCAGTTGAGGGTATGTGCCTGTTTGTTCAGTTGCCCTATGATGATTTCTTTCAAATTTTAGAAATGTATACTACATATGATGTTTTTTTAAAAACTGAGGGCATATGGCTGTCTTGTTCAGTTATAAGTTCACTTTCGCAGTATGGCTATTTGTCTCAGCCTGTTTGCTACTGTGCTGTTGTGACCCTAAACCCTCAGTTCATGTTTACAGCTGCCTGTTTGTTCATCTGAGGGAATGTGCCTATTTGTTCAGTTGCCAGTTGCCCTATGATGATTTCTTTGAAATTTTAGAACTGTATACTACATATGATGTTTTTTTTAAAAAACTGAGGGCATATGGCCGTCTCAGCCTGTCTGGTGCTATGTTGTCCTGACCCTAAACCCTCAGTTCATGTTTACAACTGCATGTTTGTTCAGCTGAGGGTATGTGCCTGTTTGTTCAGTTGTTAGTTCCACTACCTCCTCATATGGTTGTCCATAGTCTGATGTTATTTATATTTTTTCAGGTGAACAAAAAACTTGCGCATACACTCAGATATGCCATGTATTAAATGAGTGATACAGCTAAGAAACTACAAGATACTGCCTCTTTGTGCTACATAGATGAAGATGTTGTAGATGGTTTCATGATGACTCAAGTAGCTCGTTCAATGGACGAGTTAGCTGAAATGCTAGAAGTAACTTCAATTGACTGTCAGGTTTCGATGATGGATCCAACAACTATATTAGAAGCTGGCTATCGAAGTGAAGATAGTGCGGTGTGGGAAGACGTATTCCGTGATCGAGAAATAATGAATCAGCCATTAGAAGCGGAGACACTTGATGAGCACTGTGCTAAGTGGGGGCTTAGTTACAATGAGATCTGGGATAGGTCAGTGTAACATTGTCTTATGTAGTTCTTTTGTAATGAGTTCAGTTAGATGAACTAGTATTGTAATGAGTGAGTTGCAAATTGTAAGATAAGACATCATGAACTACTTATTGGTTCTTATCTGCTATGAAATGCTATGAAGTACCTGTTATGACTACTTGTTGGTTCATATTTGTTATGTGTTCTCTAATTGCGTTCTATTATGTGTTCTCTAATTTTAAGAGAGTTCATGACAATTATGAAAGAGAGTTCATGACAATTATGAAAGAGAGGTCATGACAAAAATTTTAACTAGAACAAATGCCATAATGTCATACAAATGTCATAGTGTCATACAAGTACCATACAAATGCCATAGGTGCATACAAATGTCATACAGATGCCAAAGTTCCATACAAATGTCACAGAAATACCATAGTTCCATACACACACCATACTACCATAAGAACAAACAAGTTGACCATAGTACTCACACATTCTTCTTCCTAGGTGTGATCTTTTTAACTAGGACTCGAACTACACGTTCTTCTGGTGGCGAAGAAGGTCTTTCAACAACATCTTCAATAGCTGGTATAATTGCAAGGACGTCTTCATTCTCGTGGACAACTGGCTGTGATGACTCAGGTGCATCTTTGGGGAACCAGCCTTTAGTTGAATTTTTCCTAGGCTTTCGCTTCCTGTTTTGACAGAAATTAGTTAATATCATAAAATAGACAGTTTGGTCAAATAATTTAAACCAGAAATAATGTAACCTTTTCTTTGTGCCATTTAATGGACATTTGTAGCTTGCTTTCCTGTGGCCTAGTTCACCACAGTTCGGACACTTGAACTTGCCCCGAATGCTTTTCTTACCATTGTCATTGTTAACTTTCTTTTTTCCACTACCTCCCTCAAGGCATCCTTTCATCCTATTTTTCCTCTGTTGACCCACAGCGCGTTTTCCAATTGGAGCACCCACTTCTTTTGCGAAAGGAACTTCTAGCCAAAAATGATTTGTCACCGACAGGTGGAACCACCCTTGAGTATGCGGTGGTGAAATGAGCTACAGAATAGTAGTCATCGACAAAATCCTCCATCCTGACATCCCTAAATTCTTGTGTTGTTATCAAGCACAAAGCATGGATACATGGTTTGCCCGTGTGCTGCCACTCTTTGCAAGAACATTCCCGCAGCTGAGCATTGACAATGTGCTTCGAATGCACATCGTTGTTGTCCCTTACCTCTGCAATGTAGTTGTCAGCTTTACGTACTGATAAATGACCTAAACCTCTTGTTCTGGCGTGTAGGATATGCAGAACCAACGGTAAAATCCTTCCTTGCAACTTTTGTGCAATCCTCCTCCTCCTGTGAAACATCTCCATAATTTCCACCCTTATCCTGTCAGCCAAATCACATACAGGCAGATCCTTCCAATACTTAATCCAATTATTGAAAACCTCAGCAATGTTGTTAGTCACGTAATCGCACTTGATATCCGTATTGAAGCCACTCCGTTACCAAAGACAATCATGATGCTCATTTAGCCAACTACTTACCCTAGGGATTTCTTGGATGCTGCTAAAATAGTGGTCGAAGACTTCTCTCCTATAAGCTCTAGCAGCTGGATACATGTACTCAGACCCACCAAACTGCTTTATGTAGTTTTGTATGAGATGCCTGAAACACTCCCTTTTCTCCGCATATGGGAAGACATTGTTCATAGCATTTTTTAGACCTTTGCAAGCATCTGAACACAATGCTAGCAAAGGCAGATCCCCCACAACCTTGTGCAACTGATGAAAGAACCATGTCTAGTTTTCTGTATTTTCTGCCTCAAAAAATCCATATGCTACTGGATACATCCAATTGTGCCCATCGACACCTATTGCACAACAAAGGTGATCATTCCACCTTCCATTAAGAGCTGTGGAGTCAACACTTAGTTATGGTCGGCACCCACCCTTGAAACCAGAAATGCATGGACCGAGCACACAAAATATCGATTGAAGAAAGGACGGCCCTCATCCATTTTTACATCAAGCTTGATGACACTATCCGGTGACTTTTGCATAACTGCTTCTCTCCAACGCCATAGTAGCTGAAAGCTCTCTTCCCAACTTCTAAATAATTCCTTCAAAGCTTTCTCTTTCCCATGCCAAACTGTGTCATATGCAATTGTACAACCAAAAGTTTCCTGCAATGTAGTTTGTAGCTCCTTAGCACCCATATGAGGCTTCTTCATTAGTTAAGGAAGCGCACGTGCCGCAACCCAAGCTCCTGTAGGTGTAGTCATCTTACGTCTACCACTCGACGTACAAGTATGTTTGTCATTCAAGACAATTACCTGAAAATTAGTTAAAGTGTCATGTAGCATATAACCACGAATAGAAAGGTACATATTAAGTACAAACAACTATATTCTCAGCTTACTTGAATTGTTGGAGCCCCTTCCCTCTCCGGTCTAGCATGAATGCTCCAAGGGCAATCATGCCCTTTACAATACCCTCTAAATCTAATCTTATTGGTTGCCTCAATTCCAAGCTCAAATTCTTTATTTATGGCGTATTGTCTAATTGCGAGTCTGAAGTGGTGCATTGTTGCATATAAGCTGCCAGGCTCCATAACTGGATTGTTCATATCATATATTGTCCTATTTTCATCAAGCACTGAATCAGAACACGGAATGCCTGCTCCCAATTCATCTTCACATGGAATGCTATTTCCAAAACGGGAAGCACTTGAATCATCTTCCCTTCCATCATCTTGATTATCTAGTCCAAGCTGAAAATATAGTCCTTGTTCACTAGTAACATCATTTCTTCCTTCTTCATTGTTGGTTTCTTCTACCATTATTGAATCCCAATTGATATCATGCATTCCATGGCCACTCCCCTATTCACCAAAAATAGTTGTAATATAATATATAACTACTAAATTGTATACAATAAATTCAAACCACTAACCACTATATGCTATGTGCCAATACAAGTCAATGCCCACTCTTATTCTTCGACAATGCATGCAGTCGTTTCATCCATGGGGGGAACTGTCTCGTTGTTCGTAGTATTATTCATATTACACTGCACAAACAATGGATGCTAAATGAGTGCTCGGCTCTAGTACACTGCACAGACAATGCTAAATGGGTGCTAAATCCGGTGAATGGCAGGGGCGGCGCTAACAATATGCTACACAGTCCGTTAAGCTGGGCGGCTAGTGAACTGCAGAGGCTCACTTACCAGAGCTGGGCGCGCTGGATCCGGTGAATGGCATGGTGAACAAACACCGCTGGGCGCAGATCCAGGAATGGCATGGCACTCGCGCCGCATTGCGCGCCGGCGCCGAACAAAGCCGAGGGAGGAAGCCGACGGCCAGGGAAAGAAGAGGGAGGAAGACGACGACCAATGAATGGAATAGAGAACAGTCACAAGAACAGAGAGACTGAATAAGAGCAGCGTGACCGTGGAAGGGAATAGAGAAAGGTAGAGGATGATGGCGCCCAGGGAAGTAACGGCGCGAGGGCACGACGGGAAGAGCAAAAATGCTAATGACCATTAAGCGGCATCGATGCTAAATCTTCAAATCGTGAAGGATTATAATGCCACGATTTCAATTGCCACGATGGTAGTGCCAAAAGTCTGAAGCCCGCCGTAGGCGGTGCCATGTTTGCAAAATTCTCCTTAGGTGGGGGTCAGAGGAGAGATTTTTGCAACACGACACTCTCTTTGGCCGGCTTCACACTATTGGCACCGTCATCCAATCAATTGCAGCGATAGTATTATAATCTCTCGCGAACTGAAGAAATAGCATCGGGCTGTTCTAATTGTCATTAGCATATTTCCCATGCCGGTCCTGTCCTGGCTTCGTTCGTTGCGGCTCTGTTACTCCCACGGTATGACTTGACATCTCCCCTGGGCGCCGTCTTCTATCTCTCGTTCTCTGTGTTTGTTCGAGTTCATCGTTTCCCCAACGCGCTTCCATTCCCTTCTCTCGCTGAAGATCTCCTTGCGTCGAGGGCGGATCATGCGCCACCGCTGCTGGTGAGATCTCCTGTCGTCTTCCACTTGTTAGCTCTGTAACCCTAGGGTTTACAGCCATGGATTCCGGCATGGAATCTGCCGCTGAGCTCTATGCCTAAAAGTTCTCCGCGGCCGTTGAAGCAGCCCGTGACACCATCAATGCTTCTGTTGCCGCCTGTGTGATAGTTGGCAATCTCTGCGCCACAACATCAGTAGGTAACCATGTGGTTTTGATGCTTGGTTTTTGAATCCGCTGTGGAGGCGGGAAAATGTGCTATGTGTTCGTATCAACAGGCCAGTGCAGCCGTCATTTGTGCTTAGAAGACATTGGCCAAATACTCTCAGGTTTGTGTTCTGAAAACTTAACTGAATGAGATGGTGCCTTGTGAGGCAATTTGGGCCGTAAACATGCAATGTGAATCAATCTGGTGCCTTGTGATGCAATTTAGGGCATAATTATATAGTATGGTGCCTTCTGATATTTGTGTCATGTGGTTTGTAGCAGCCCTGTGATGGATTTTTGATAACTTGAGTGTTGTTTTAATGTTGTGACACCTGTTCTTGAGATTTGTAGCAGCCCTGTTCTAGAGGCTTGTGGTACATGTGAGATAGTTCATAGTTGCTTTGCCCTATGATGCTTTCTTTGAAAATATTGAATTGTATGCTACACTTGATGTTTTTTGTCAAAAATAGCTGAGGGTTGTTCTTTGCTGTGGCAAGTGATTGTATTGAGGCCAGTGATGTTACCGAGGCCAGTTATGGTGTACATGGTTGTTTGTTGCTGGTTCTTTGAAAATATTCAATTGTATGGTACACTTGATGTTTTTTTGTCCAAAAAATTGAGGGTTGTTCTTTTCTGTGGTAAGTGATTGTAGTGAGGCCAGCGATGGTACTGAGGCTAGTGATGGTGCATATGGCTATTTGTTGCCAGTTCATAGTGCATGTTCTTTGTTGTGGCACTTGATGTTATTGTCCAAAAAAACCGAGGCCTGATATATGCCAGCTGCAGGTTTGCACATACAAATACACAAAACGTAGTAGTTGTTCCCTATGCAATGTATGATGATATTTATGTATTTTTTGCAGATGAACAAAAAACTTGCAGATGCACTCGACTATGTTGTGTCTCAGATGCAAGCTACAACTAAGAAACTACAAGATACTTCCTCTTTCTGCTACACAGATGAGGATGTTGTAGATGGTTTCATGATGACGCAAGTTGCTCGGTCAATGGATGAATTAGCTAAAATTCTAGATATCACTTCAATGGATTGCTAGTTTTCGATCATGGACCCTGCTGCTGTATTAGAAGCTGGGTATGGAAGTGAAGACAATGCAGTGTGGGAGGACGTATTCAGTGTCCGAGAAATTATGAATCGGCCTTTAGAAGTGGAGACACTTGGTGAGCATTGTGCTAAATGGGGGCTTAGCTTCAATGAGATCTGGGATAGATCTATGTAATATCGTCATGTGTAGTTCTTTTGTGTTCACTAAGTTGGACAAGTATTGTAATGCATGTGTTGGATATTGTCGGATCTTGCTATTGTAAGACTTGACATTTTATATTCATGTAAAGAACTATTTGTTGGGTATTGTGAGTTCTCAAATTGTATGTTGTTGGTATGATGGTGTTTGTGCAATATCTAGGATATATCTTGTTTTCTATCTGTTGGCTATTGTCAGTTTTCAAAGAGAGCATGGCAATTGTGAGTTCTCACATAATAGCTGGAGACATAGAACACAATAGAACACAATACCATAATGCCATATAGATAAAACACAAGTTCATGACACAAAGACCATAATGTCATACAAATGGCATACACCCCACAAGTTCATGACACAAAGACCATAATGTCATACAAATGGCATACAAATGGCATACACCACACAAGTTCATCGCATTACTTAAACATTCTTCTTTCTAGGTGTGATCTTTTTAACTAGAACTCGAACTACATGTTCTTCTGGTGGCGAAGGTCTTTCAACAATAGCTACATCAGCTTGTGTCATTGTGAGATGTGCTTGACTCTCTTTGACAACATGTTGTGATGACTTAGGTACATCTTTCGGGAACCAGCCTTTAGTAGAATTGTTCCTAGGCCTTCTCTTCCTGTTTTGCAGAAATTAGCACATAGAGTAAATAACAGAAAATATCACAAATAATAACACAATACATCCATTACCTTTTCTTTGTGCCATTAAATGGACATTTGTAGCTTGCTTTCCTGTGCCCTAATTCACCATAGTTTGGACACTTGAACTTTCCCCGAATGCTTTTCATCCCATTCTCATTGTTAGTTTTCTTTTTACCACTGCTTCCCTCAAGGCATCCTTTGATCCTATTTTTCCTCTGTCGACCCACATCACGTTTCCCAATTGGAGCACCCACTTCTTTTGCAAAAGGAACATCTAGCCAAAACGATTTGTCACCGATTGGCTGGATCACCCCTGAGTACGCTGTGGTGAACATAGCTACTGAGTAGCACTCGTCGACAAAATCCTCCATCCTGACATCCCTAAATTCCTGAGCTGTTATCAAGCCCAGGGCATGGATACATGGTTTGCCCCGTGTGCTGCCACTCTTTGCGCGAACATTCCCGCAGCTAAGAATTGACAATGTGCTTCAAATGCACATCATTGTTATCCCTTAGCTCTGCAATGTAGTTGTCAGCTTTCTGTACTACTAAATGACCTAAACCTCTTGTCCAGGCGTGTAGGATATGTAGAACCGACAGTAAAATCTGTCCTTGCAACTTTTGTGCAATCCTCCTCCTCCTGTGAAACAGCTCCATAATTTCCTCCCTTATCCTGTCAACCAAGTCACAAAGAGGCAGATCCTTCCAATCCTTAATCCAATTGTTGAAAACCTCAGTAATGTTGTTGGTTACGTAGTCGCACTTGATGTCTGTATTGAAGCCACTTCGGTACCAAAGACTGTCGTGATGCTCATTTAGCCAAGTGCTGACCTTTGGTATTTCTTGGATGCTTCTAAAGTAGTGGTCGAAGACCTCTCTCCTATACGCTCTAGCGGCTGGATACATGTACTTAGACCCACCAAACTGCTTTATGTAGTTCTGTATCAGATGTCTAAAGCACTCCCTTTTCTCGGCATATGGGAAGACAATGTTCATAGCATTTTTAAGACCTTTGCAAGCATCTGAACACAAAGCTAACAAAGGCAGATCCCCCACAACCTTGTGCAACTGATGAAAGAACCATGTCCAGTTTTCTGTATTTTCTGCCTCAAAAAATCCATATGCAACTGGATACATCCAATTCTGCCCATCAACACTTATGGCACAACAAAGGTGACCATTCCACCTTCCATTAAGAGTTGTCGAGTCAACACTAAGGTATGGTCGGCAGCCACCCTTGAAACCAGCAATGCATGGACCAAGTGCACAAAAGAATTGACTGAAGAAAGGATGGCCTTCATCCATTTTTACATCAAGCTCAATGACACTATCCGGTGACTTTTGCATAACTGCTTCTCTCCAAGGCCACAGAAGCTGAAAGCTCTCTTCACAACTACTAAATAATTCTTTCAAAGCTTTCTCTTTACTGTGCCAAGCTGTGTCATATGCAATGGTACAACCAAAAGTGTCCTGCAATGTAGTTTGTAGCTCCTTAGCACCCATATGAGGCTTCTTCATTAGTAATGGAAGTGCACGTGCCGCAACCCAAGCTCATGTAGGTGTAGCCGTCTTTCGTCTACCACTAGAGGTACAAGTATGTTTGTCATTCAAGACAATCACCTGAAAAATTAGGAAAAGTGTCTATTAGATTATAACCAAAATAATTAGTTTGATATTAAATAAACAACAAGATTCTGGGCTTACTTGAATTGTTGGAGCCCCTTTTGTCTCCGGTCTAGCATGAATGCTCCAGGGCAATCAGGCCCTTTACAATACCCTCTAAATCTAGTCTTGTTGGTAGCCTCAATTCCAAGCTCAAATTCTTTATTTATGGTGTATTGTCTAATTGCGAGTCTAAAGTGGTGCATTGTTGCATATAAGCTACCAGGCTCCATTACTGGATTGTTCATATCATATATGGTCCTAGTCTCATCAAGCACTAAATCTGAACATGGAATGGCTGCTCCCAATTCATCTTCACATAGAATGCTATTTCCAAAACGGGGAGCACTAGAATCATCTTCCCTTCCGTCATCTTCAGTAGTTAGTCCAAGCTGAAAGTAGAGTCCTTGTTCACTAGTAACATCATTTCTTCCTTCTTCGCTAGTCATTTCTTCTACTATTATTGAATCCCAATCGATATCATGCATAGCATGTGCACTCCCCTAATAAACAAAATAGTTGTAATATCATATATAACTACTAAATTGCATACAAACAAATCAAACTAACCAGTGTAGTGTGTGTCTCAAGATCATCATGTCCAATACAAGTCAATGCCCACTCTTGCTCTTCGACAATGCATGCATTCGTTTCATCCATGGGAGAATTGCCTCATTGTTCATACTATTATTTAAACTAAAGTGCACAAACCAATAGCTAAATGGGGGGCTCGGCTCCTGGCAGTCAAATGTGCAACAAGTAGGGTTCAATGAGATCTGGACACTAGTGTCGACCCCCTACAAGAACCAGCCATACAAAACGAGCTCAATGGTGGATGTACAGGAGATTTGAACGAACCGGCCATGGATTTTACCTTGAGAACCGAGGAGAGCAGTGTCCAATGGCGTCTGCGACGCATGACATCCACTCCGATGAGATCTCCAATCTCCTACCTTCACGGGTGAGATCTGCGGCGAGAGAAGGGAAGGGAAGGTCGTTGGGGAAACGAACTCGAATGAACATAGAGAGCGAGAGGTAGAAGACGGCGCCCAGGGGAGATAGAACACGACGCCCAGGGAGTAATGCAGCAAACGGAACCAAGGACAGGACCGGCATGGGAAATATGCTAATGACAATCAGGACAGCCCAATGCCATTTCTTCAGTTCGTGAGAGATTATAATGCCACCGTTGCAATTGCTTGGATGGTGGTGCCAATAGTGTGAAGTCCGCCAAAGAGAGTGCCATGGTTGCAAAAATCTCATCGAAGGATGGTCTGCCTGCAGCCTGTGTGGCTGATACCTGATGCGGTGAACCGGTGACGATCCCAATCAGGATGCAGATCAAGCCCAAATAGGCCCAACATCGTACTGTTAGACGTGGGCCAGGCCTTAGTCACCTTTCTTTTCTTTTAGGCGCAATTGCGCTAGTACCTATGGGTCGGGTTTGGGTAGAAAACCCGTCCGCAAACACACCCATAAAATCTACCTAAATATGCCCACGATCACAACCACAGATGCAATTATAAACTCACAACCAAACCCGTCAGGTTACGGGACACCCGTCTTTTTTACACAGTATACACTTTTAAACAATAATTCAATTATAAACAATTAAGTACCAATAATAATAGGGTTATATCTATGGATTTTAAGCCTTCTCAAGTTGAGCAGCAACAAAACATTTCATAAATCATTAATCAAGTTAATCAAAATAATTACTATTATATATGTAACACCCCTGGTGTTACCAAAACTAAAACTTTGGCATGACATCATTTTCACTAGCATTTAATTATGTATGATACACCTAGAGTGCATCCACTAGGTAAAAATTTCAAAACAAGTTGTGATGTGATGTCTTGAATTGATCCTTAACCCTAGGGTAGGGTGCTTACCCAAGGACTAGAAGCATGTGGGTGTGTGAGATAGAAATTTGATTATGAGCTCAAAGGTTAGTGAAGATGTTCAAAAGAGACTAAACTTAGAGTGTTGGAGTGGCACATAAACCCTAGAACACTCAAACCCTAATAAGGACCCTAGAGACTCTAATTAGTACCTTATGAGGTTACTCCAATTTTTATGCACTTTTGGACCAAAGTGCATACATCAAAGTGGTAGAGTAACAAAAACTAGGCAAAATTTATATTTGGAGATTTCCATGTTTTATGGAACAAATTGGAGTAAATTGCAAAAAGGTCCCAAAGGCACCCAAATGCTTAACTCTGAAAAATAGTGATATTGTGCTAACTTTTGAACCCTGTATCTCCTGATCCATGGGGATTTTGCCATGGGGCACTACAACAAATTTGTAGAGATATTAAGGTAGTCCAAGTTTGATTAAGGGAGTGAGCCCTAGAGTTGTACAAAAATTGGAGCAAAATGGCCTGGAAGTTGGGCTGTCAGTCGGGGGTTGGCGTGAAGGTTAGACTGACAGTGGAATTAGATCAACTTGAGAGCTGAATTGTGCTTGATCGAGTGGAGGTATGAACAAGAACCCTATAACAAAATTAAAGCTGACATGATGGACAACAACTTTGCTATGGTCGGCTTGGTAGGTTGTTGAACGAAAGTCGAAGAGAAATAACTCTCAAATGGCTCTGTCAGGCGCGCTAAATGAACATTGTCATGGTACAGTACACTGAAGAAGATTCTTGATGCAGTGTACCTCGCCGCCGGTGATCGGGCGCCGTGATTCGAGCTCGCCGTGAATATTCGTGCACAGATCAACGAGGATATTACTGGGCAAATGAAAATATCATGACTACGGATAAGTTTGTGAGCTGGCCACCATAACCACTTGCTTCGCGACCGGCCGGAATGTCCTCGTCGGCGTCCGCTGCTCGCCACGAGGATGCCACGTGCTTGGAGACGTTACCACATCGCAATAGGTCATTGTGGTAGCCCATTTACCGCCAAGGGCCTTACCTCACCGAGCGCCACGACAGTTGCCCTCCGGTGACTCACCTCCCTTCCGGCCGTGAGATCTTCTCATCCCAAATTCGCAAAGCACTCATGTAGCTACTATAAATTAAAGGCTCTCCTGATCCGCCTTTTGGTTACGCGCCTAGCGCACCCTTCCTCACTTCCAATTACCCACCAGAGCTCACAAATTCCAGTTTTCCCCCATCGTGGTCATTTACGCCGCCACGAGGCACCCGACCGTGACCAACACTTCCCAGGTTCGTTCCTTCCCCTCTGTGCCATGTTCTAGCATCCTTTAATGTTAACATAGCTTATCGGCCCAACCGATTGAATATTACCGCGATAGGGCATCGAGAACCTTACCTCGCCGCCGCAGAACACGTCTAAGAGCGTTGTCGGGGACCATAATTAGGGGTACCCCCAAGACTCCTAATCTCAGCTGGTAACCCCCATCAGCACAAAGCTGCAAAGGCCTGATGGGCGCGATTAAGGTCAAGGCTCAGTCCACTCAAGGGACACGATCTCGCCTCGCCCGAGCCCAGCCTCGGGCAAAGGCAGCCGACCCCGGAGGATTCACGTCTCGCCCGAGGGCCCCCTCAAGCAACGGACACACCTTCGGCTCGCCCGAGGCCCAGTCTTCGCAGAGAAGCAACCTTGGCCAGATCGCCACGCCAACCGGCCGTATCGCAGGAGCATTTAATGCAAGGATCGCTTGACATCTTATCCTGACGCGCTCTTCAGTCAACAGAGCCGAAGTGACCGCAGTCACTTCGCCGCTCCACTGACCGACCTGACAAGAAAACAGCGCCGCCTGCCCCGCTCCGACTGTCGTGCCACTCGCTAGAGTGAGGTCGACAGCGGCTAAGTCCAGCCTCGGGCGACATAGGAAGCTCCGCCTCGCCCGACCCCAGGGCTCGGCCCCCATCTCGGCCTCGGAAGACGAACTCCGCCTCGCCCGACCCCAGGGCTCGGACTCGGCCTCGGCTCTAGAAGACAACGAACTCCGCCTCGCCCGACCCCAGGGCTCGGACTCGGCCTCGGCTCCGAAAGACGACGAACTCCGCCTCGCCCGACCCCAGGGCTCGGACTCGGCCTCGGCTCCGGAAGACGACGAACTCCGCCTCGCCGACCCCAAGGCTCGGACTCAGCCTCGGCTCCGGAAGACGATGGACTCCGCCTCGCCAGACCCCAGGGCTTGGACTCAACCTCGACCTCGGAGGAATCGCCACCTCGCCCAAACTCGGGTTCGGACCAGCCACGTCGCCAGGAGGGCCATCATTACCCTACCCCTAGCTAGCTCAGGCTACGGGGAACAAGACCGACGTCCCATCTGGCTCGCCCCAGTAAAACAAGTAATGATGACACCCCGCACGCTCCATGACGGCGGCAGCTCCCAGCCTCTTATGTCAGCAAGGAGACGTCAGCATGGACCCGACAGCCCCGACAGCTGTACTTCCACAGGGCTCCAGCGCTCCTCCGACGACCACGACATCACACGAACAGGGTGCCAAAACCTCTCCGACTGCCACGACGACATGTACTTAGGGCTCTAGCTCCTCTCTGCTAGACACGTTAGCACATTGCTACACCCCCCATTGTACACCTGGGCCCTCTCCTTACGTCTATAAAAGGAAGGTCCAGGGCTCTCGTACGGAGAGGTTGGCCGCGCGGGAGAACGGGCCGACGCGTAAGGCTCTCTCTCTCCCGCGCGAACGCTTGTAACCCCCTACTGCAAGCGCATCCAGCCGCCCTAGGCGCAGGACAACACGAAGGCCGCGGTTTCCCCTCACTGTTCTCCCCCCTTTGTGTCCCGTCTTGCGCCGACCCATCTGGGCTGGGGCACGCAGCGACAATTTACTCGTCGGTCCAGGGACCCCCCAGGGTCGAAACGCCGATAGTTGGCGTGCCAGGTAGGGGCCTGCTGCGTGTTGACGAACAGCTTCCCGTCAAGCTCCAGATGGGTAGTCCCTAGCAACCTTTCCAACCCGGGATGACGCTCCGTTTCGGGAGTCTTGAGTTCATGTCTCTCGATGGCAGCTACGACATGGTACACCTTCTTCCGTCGCGCGACGACGACAATGGCGGCCGTCAGCCCGCCCGCCAGCTGCGGAATCGATGACATCTTCCCCACATGGCGGAAGAGCAACGTTCAGTTCTGTCCCGTCGCCTCCCTCGCCGACGGAGGAGGAGGCGGGGCAGGCACGGCCAAGCAGGGGGCAACACCTCGTCGGCTGTCGAGCGAGACAACGGCGCCGGCGCCCCAGCGGGGGACACGCCGGGCGTTGACCTCGTGTCGGAGATGAAGACGAGCGCTGTTTCCCCGCAACACGCCAACATCGAGCTGACGGATGACGCCAGCACGCTCGCGAAGGGCTTGCTGGGCGTCGCCCTCGTACCTGAGACAACGGTGCAGTCCGCCCCTGACGCGACTTCGTCACCACCCGTCGATCAGGAGGTACCGTCCGTTTCCCATCCCATGCCTTTCAGATTAAGCTTCGACCCACCAAGCGACCCCGCTTCGGTGGGGGCTTTTGCAAAGGCATGTCCATACCCTCCGGGGTACCATGTGCGGTCACCCTGGGACAGGCTGACGGCCGTCTCGATAGGGTTCCGAGGAAGATGACGAGCCCGACTCTGGTTGGGATTTCTCCGGGCTTGGTAACCCCAGTACCATGCGGGACTTCATGACCGCATGTGACTACTGCCTCTCCGATTGTTCCGATGGTAGCCACAGCCTCAGCGACGAGGGCTGTGGCCCAAGTCACGAATGTTTCCACGTCGATCTAGGGGGTCTCGGCGAAGGTAACCATCTTGGTATGCCGGAGAACGGCGATCCCCCTAGGCCTGCGCCTCGCGTTGACATCCTTCGGGAGCTAGCTATGGTCCCAGTCCCTGCGGGGGGTCAGGACGCACAGCTCGAGCAAATCCGCGAGATGCAGGCCAGGCTCGACGAGGAGGCAGGAACACTTGCGCAGCCTCGGCTGAACCTTGGACAGGAGTGGGCAGGCCGAGCTCCGGCCGGAGAAGCGCGTCATCTGGCCCAGGACATCCAGCACCGCATCACCGACGATACCAGGCCAAGGCTACCACCGGTTTCCAGTGGGGTCAGCCAGAACCTGGCTGCAGCTGCGATACTACTCAGCGCGATGCCAGAACCATCAACCACCGAAGGGCGGCGCATCCAGGGAGAGCTCAAGAACCTCCTGGAAGATGTCGCGGTCCAACGGGCCGAGAGCTCTGCCTCCCGAAGGCAGCGGTACCCCCCGGAGCATCGCGCCACGATTTCCGGATTCGTGCGAGAAGCCTCGGTCCACACTGGGCGCACGCGCAACACGGCGCCTGTGGCCCTGGGTCGCCTCGGCAACGTGCACCACCACCGCAACCGTCGAGCCCACCTCGACCAAAGGGTGCGCCGAGGCTACCACCCCAGGCGTGGGGGACGCTACGACAGCGGGGAGGATCGGAGCCCCTCACCCGAACCACCCGGTCCGCAGGCTTTCAGCCGGGCCATACGACGGGCGCCATTCCCGACCCGGTTCCGAACCCCGACTACCATCACAAAGTACTCGGGGGAGACGAGGCCAGAACTATGGCTCACGGACTACCGACTGGCCTGCCAGCTGGGTGGAACGGACGATGACAACCTCATCATCCGCAACCTCCCCCTGTTCCTCTCCGACACCGCTCGAGCCTGGCTGGAGCATCTGCCTCCGGGGCAGATCTCTAACTGGGACGACCTGGTCCAAGCCTTCGTCGGTAACTTCCAGGGCACGTACGTGCGCCCTGGGAACTCCTGGGATCTCCAAAGCTACCGCCAGCAGCCGGGAGAGTCTCTCCGGGACTACATCCGGCGATTCTCGAAGCAGCGCACTGAGCTGCCCAACATCACCGATTCCGATGTCATCGGCGCGTTCCTCGCCGGCACCACCTGCCACGACCTGGTGAGCAAGCTGGGTCGCAAGACCCCCACCAGGGCGAGCGAGCTGATGGACATCGCCACGAAGTTCGCCTCTGGCCAGGAGGCGGTTGAGGCCATCTTCCGGAAGGACAAGCAGCCCTAGGGCCGCCAGCCGGAAGACGTCCCCGAGCCGTCCGCTCGGCGCGACACCAAGAAGAAGAACAAGAAGAAGTCGCAAGCGAAATGCGACGCCACCGACACGGACCTTGTCGCCGCCGCTGAGTACAAGAACCCTCGGAAACCTCCTGGAGGTGCCGATCTCTTCGATAAGATGCTCAAGGAGTCGTGCCCCTATCATCAGGGGCCCGTCAAGCACACCCTTGAGGAGTGCGTCATGCTTCGGCGCCACTTTCACAAGCCGGGCCACCGGCGAAAGGTGGCAGGGCCCATGTTGGGACCACGCTTCATCGCCGAAGGTCCTGCAGAAAGAAACAGCTTCGGCTAAAGCTGCTTGTACGTGACGCCGAAGGCATCATTCATGAAGCTTCGGTATTATAACATATCCAAAGATGAAGGGTCGAACCGACTTAAAGATGGAATGACCTTTTAGCTCATAGGGGTCTGAGTCATTGTTGTAAACTTTTATGAGGGGCATGATTGTAATTCTTCACAGGCTGTGTCCTGTGCCTATAAATAGTGAACAGTATTCCTTTACTGTTCACGGATTTCTGTAATTGCAATCGGATCACTCGGAAATTGTCATTTGTCAAGGCAGAGGTATAAATGTATTTAAATATTATGTTCAAACATCTAAGATTTACAAAATGTACAAATGATGTCATTTATTTTCAATTTACTTATCTTTAATACTTTATATCCTGCGTTATCTCATGTTATTTTTAAGAGTTTAATTACGAAGGTAGTACCTTCGTAATTCCATCATTATAACCTTCGTCCGAAGTTCATTAAATCCTTGGGGAAATAATGCTTGAGCGGACGAAGGACATCGATATTTAACATTTTATGTGTCCTTGTTCTTAATTTATAGCATTTGAGAACAAGTCCCCAACATTGGCGCCAGCCCACAACAACGACAAGAAGGAGGACCACAAGGCAGAGGAGTTTCCCGAGGTCCATGACTGCTTCATGATCTACGGTGGGCAAGTGGCGAACGCCTCGGCTCGGCGCCGCAAGCAAGAGCGTCGGGAGGTCTGCTCGATAAAGGTGGCGGCGCCAGTCTACCTAGACTAGTCCGACAAGCCCGTCACCTTCGACCAAGGCGACCACCCCGACCGCGTGCGGAGCCCGAGGAAATATCCGCTCGTTGTCGACCCCGTCATCGGCAACGTCAGGCTCACCGAGGTCCTCATGGACGGAGGCAGCAGCCTCAACATCATCTACGCTGAGACCCTTGGGCTCCTGCAGATTGATCTGTCCTCGATCCGGGCAGGCACGACGCCTTTTAACGGGATCATCCCCGGGAAACGCGTCCAACCCCTCGGACAACTCGATCTGCCTGTCTGCTTCGGGACTCCCTCCAACTTCCGAAGGGAAACCCTCACGTTCGAGGTGGTCGGGTCCCGAGGAACCTACAACGCAGTGCTGGGGAGACCATGTTACGCCAAGTTCATGGCCGTCCCCAACTACACCTACCTCAAGCTCAAGATGTCGGGCCCCAACGGGGTCATCACTGTCGGCCCCACGTACCGACACATGTACGAATGCGACGTGGAGTGCGTGGAGTATGCCGAGGCCCTCGCCGAATCTGAGGCCCTCATCGCCGACATGGAAAGCCTCCCCAAGGAGGTTCCAGATGTGAAGCACCACGCCGACAACTTCGAACCAGCAGAGGCGGTTAAATCCGTCCCTCTCGACCCCAGCAATGACACCTCCAAATAGATCCGGATCGGCTCCGAGCTCGACCCCAAATAGGAAGCAGTGCTCGTCGACTTTCTCCACGCGAACGCCGAGGTTTTCGCGTGGAGTCCCTCGGACATGCCGGGCATACCGAGGGAAGTCGCCGAGCACTCACTGGATATCCGAGCTGGAGGCCGACCCGTGAGGCAGCCTCTGCGCCGATTCGACGAAGAAAAGCGCAGAGCCATAGGCGAGGAGATCCACAAGCTGATGGCCGCTGGGTTCATCAAAGAGGTATTCCATCCCGAATGGCTTGCCTACCCTGTGCTTGTGAGAAAGAAAGGAGGGAAATGGCGGATGTGTGTAGACTACACTGGTCTGAACAAAGCATGTCCGAAGGTTCCCTACCCTCTGCCTCGTATCGATCAAATCATGGATTCCACTGCTGGGTGTGAAACCCTGTCGTTCCTCGATGCCTACTCAGGGTATCACCAAATCAGGATGAAAGAGTCCGACCAGCTCACGACTTCTTTCATCACACCTTTTGGCATGTACTGCTATGTTACTATGCCATTTGGTTTGAGGAATGTGGGTGCGACGTACCAAAGGTGCATGAACCACGTATTCGGAGAGCACATTGGTCGGACCGTCGAGGCTTACGTCGATGACATCGTAGTCAAGACGAAGAAAGCCTCCGACCACCTCTCTGACCTTGAAACGACATTCAAGTGTCTCAAGGCGAAAGGCGTAAAACTCAACCCCGAGAAGTGCGTCTTCGGAGTCCCCTGAGGCATGCTCTTGGGATTCATCGTCTCCGAGCGGGGCATCGAGGCCAACCCGGAAAAAATCGCGGCCATCACCAACATGGGGCCCATCAAGGACTTGAAAGGCGTACAGAGGGTCATGGGATGCCTTGCGGCTCTGAGCCGCTTCATCTCGCGCCTCGGCGAAAGAGGCCTACCTCTGTACCGCCTCTTAAGAAAGACCGAGTGCTTCACTTGGACCCCCGAGGCCGAGGAAGCCCTCGGGAACCTGAAGGCGCTCCTTACGAATGCACCCGTCCTGGTGCCCCCCGCTGCCGGAGAAGCCCTCTTGATCTACGTCGCCGCTACCACTCAGGTGGTCAGCGCCGCGATCGTGGTCGAGAGACGAGAAGAAGGGCATGCATTGCCCGTCCAGAGGCCGGTCTACTTCATCAGTGAGGTACTGTCCGAGACCAAGATCCGCTACCCACAAATTCAAAAGCTACTGTACGCAGTAATTCTGACGTGGCAAAAGTTGCGACACTACTTCGAGTCTCATCCGGTAACTGTGGTGTCATCCTTCCCCCTCGGGGAGATCATCCAGTGCCGAGAGGCCTCGGGTAGGATTGCAAAATGGGCGGTGGAAATCATGGGCGAGACAATCTCGTTCACCCCTCGGAAGGCCATCAAGTCCTAAGTCTTGGCAGACTTTGTGGCTGAATGGGTCGACACCCAGCTTCCGGCAGCTCCGATCCAATCGGAACTCTGGACCATGTTTTCCGATGGGTCGCTGATGAAAATAGGGGCAGGCGCGGCCTTGCTCTTCATCTCGCCCCTCGGGAAGCACCTCCGCTATGTGCTGCGCCTCCATTTCCCGGCGTCCAACAACGTGGCTGAGTACGAGGCTCTGGTCAACGGGTTGAGCATCGCCATCGAGCTAGGGGTCCGATGCCTCGACGCTCGCGGTGACTCGCAGCTTGTCATCGACCAAGTCATGAAGAACTCCCACTGCCGCGACCCAAAGATGGAAGCCTACTGCGACGAGGTTCGGCGCCTGGAAGACAAGTTCTACGGGCTCGAGGTCAACCACGTCGCCCAGCGGTACAACGAGACTGCGGACGAGCTGGCGAAGATAGCTTCGGGGCGGACAGCGATTCCCCCGGACGTCTTCTCCCGAGACCTACATCAACCCTCGGTCAAGACCAGCGACACGACCGAGCCCGAGGCACCCTCGGTAGAGCCCGAGGCACCTCGGCTCAGCCTGAGGCACCCTCGGCTCAACCCGAGGCACCCTTGGCCCCCGAGGGTGAGGCACTGCACGTCGAGGGAGAGCGGAATGAGGTCCCGCCTAATCGAGACTGGCAGACCCTGTACCTGCAATATCTCCATCGAGGAGAGCTGCCCCTCGACCGAGCCGAAGTTCGACGACTGGCGCGGCGCGCCAAGTCATTCGTCTTGCTGGGTGACGAGAAGGAGCTCTACCACCACAGCCCCTCCGACATCCTCCAGCGATGCATATCCATCGCCGAAGGCCAGGAACTCTTACAAGAAATACACTCGGGGGCTTGCGGTCACCACGCAGCGCCTCGAGCCCTTGTTGGAAACACTTTCCGACAAGGTTTCTACTGGCCGACCGCGGTGGCCGACGCCACTAGAATTGTCCACACCTGCCAAGGGTGTCAGTTCTACGCAAGGCAGACGCACCTACCCGCTCATGCTCTGCAAACAATACCCATCACCTGGCCGTTTGCTGTGTGGGGTCTGGACCTCGTCGGTCCCTTGCAGAAGGCACCCGGGGGCTACACGCACCTACTAGTCACCATCGACAAATTCTCCAAGTGGATCGAGGTCCGACCCCTAAACAGCATCAGGTCCGAATAGGCGATGGCATTCTTCACCAACATCATCCATCGCTTTGGGGTCCCGAACTCCATCATCACCGACAACGGCACCCAGTTCACCGGCAGAAAGTTCCTGGACTTCTGCGAGGATCACCACATCTGGGTGGACTGGGCCGCCGTGGCTCACCCCATGACGAATGGGCAGGTAGAGCGTGCCAACGGCACGATTCTGCAAGGACTCAAGCCGAGGATCTACAACGACCTCCACAAGTTCGGCAGGCGATGGATGAAGGAACTCCCCTTGGTGGTCTGGAGCCTGAGGACGACGCCAAGTCGAGCCACGAGCTTCATGCCGTTCTTTCTAGTCTACGGGGCCGAGGCCATCTTGCCCACAGACTTAGAATACGGTTCCCCAAGGATGAGGGCCTACAATGACCGATGCAACCAGACCAACCGAGAAGACTCACTGGACCAGCTGGAAGAGGCTCGGGACGTGGCCTTACTACACTCAGCGCGGTATCAGCAGTCCCTGCGACGCTACCACGCCCGAGGGGTTCGGTCCCGAGACCTCCAGGTGGGCGACTTGGTGCTTCGACTACGACAAGACGCCCGAGGGCGACACAAGGTCATGCCTCCCTAGGAAGGGCCATTCATCATCGCCAAGGTTTTGAAGCCCGGGACATACAAGCTGGCCAACAGTCAAGGCGAGGTCTACAGCAACGCTTGGAACATCTGACAGCTACGTCGCTTCTACCCTTAAGATGTTTTCAAGCCATTCATATACCTCGTTTACATATGAAGTCTAACCATCAAGGAAGGGTCGGCCTTGCCTCGGCAAAGGCCGACCCTCCCTCGGGGGCTAGAAGGGGCGAACCCCCTCTGCGTCAAAATTTTCCTCGAAAAAAGTCTTTCGACAAGAACATCTTTTGTGTTTTTCGACTACTTCGATGGTGGGATCCTGAAAACGACGGAGTACACGTAAGCAGGCAAGGCTGACCGAGCCGAGGGACTCCTACGCCTCCGGGATATGGATACCTCACTCATCACCTTCCGCGATAAGTAACTCACGCTCGGATAAACGGTTCCGCTGACCGAACAAGTCTTAATGCTCGAAGACTCTTCTGCCGAAACGATTTTTTGTGCCATCTCGACCATGTCGACAAAAGAATCCTACGGACGAGTAAGGGTACACGTAAGCGGCAAGGCCGACCGAGCCGAGGGACTCCTACGCCTCCGGGATACGGATACCTCACTCATCACCTTCTGTGAGAAGTAACTCTCGCTCGGATGAACGATTCTGCCACCGACAAGCAAGTCTTGACACTCGAAACAAGGGGAGAAGAAACGCAACTTTACAACACGACGACAGTATGTTTGGGCCTCGGCGGCCGCAAAAAATATATGCATACTACAGGCGAACCGATGCTGCAGGCTCAGATGTCGATGGAGAGGGAGCAGCAGCACCCTCGGCGTCAACTCCACCTTTGGCAAAGTCCGACCAAGCCTCGGACGGCAACACGGGCGGAGGATCTCCGCACCGAAGGACGACGTCAGCAGCACGCCCGGGCCATCGCCGCTAGGGTCTCCTCCAGGAACCCGGCCCGAGCAGACGGCTCGGCCGGCCGCCCCAAAGCCTCAGCCAACCGTCCCCCGAGGACACCGGCCCGGCTCGTGGCCTCGGCAACTCGACTCCGGCGTTGGTCCCGGCCAAGCCCCGACCGACGAAGCTCCCTTTTTCGAGCCAACTCTGCCTCTGTCCGTGCTGGCACCGCTGCCTTCAGCTCTGGCTCATCGAAGAGCGGCCGAGGGTTTCTTTGACTAAACAAGTGAAGCCTCGTGCGACAAGGCCGACCGAGCCGAGGGATTCCTACGCCTCCGGGATACGGATACCTCACTCGTCACCTTCTGCACAGAGCAACTCACATTTGGTTAAGCGGTTCGGCTAGCCGACAGGCGAGTCTCAGTGCTCGAAAATGAGGGAAAAAACATGGTATTACACCCAAAAATACCTACATGTTCAGGCCTCGATAGCCACAATGAACAAACACCGGCACTCAAGGTGCCATTACAAACGGAACTCCGGTTCCACCCCCGCAGGTACGAACAACCCCCCACGTTGGAGGGCCTGCGGGGCGACAAAACCCCTGGTGGCTCGCCGATGCCCGCTCCAGCAGCAGCGGCAACAACCTCCATCCCGGGCGGCAAGACAGCTGCAGCAACGGCTTCCGGGCAGACGCTGCGGCGGAAAGGCTTTCACCCACGAAGGACGAGAACCAGCCATTCAAGCCAGGGAGACGGAGGTCTAGGGATGCAGGCGAAGTTGGCAGTCTCGTCAGCAGAGAAACCTTCTCCGGCTGCTGCCGCCTCAAAGCGCACCGGCAGGTCCTCGCTCCTGCCCTCGCCGAGGCCGCCCCAGAACATGAGCGCCGCCCTCGCGACACACGACGTGCTGGGCAACCCTCTGGCGCGGCTGTCGGCGCGAGGAAGACCTGGACATGGCCGGCCCGTACGAGGCGCGACCATCGCCCGGACAGAGGACGGAATGCTGCACCCTGGCTGGGCAGCAGCAGTTCGCCTTCCCCGGCATGGCTGGAGGAAGCCTCCGCGGGGCTGGAGGATGCCTTTTTCCCCCAAACGCCGGGGGAAGAAAAGGGTTACTGGCCCGCACGGAGGCAACCCCCCACTCGGTGCGCCCCTCCGCCTCAGCCCGGATGACGAAAATCCTTGAAGCTGAGGGCGGGGCGGAGGCCGCAGCCCGGCTCGCTTCCCTCCACCGAACTGCCCATTGGTGGGGGAATGCAGCCGGGCTGCACGACGAAAATCCTTGAAGCCGAGCGATGGCTGAAAGGTACCAACTTCCGCGAAGTTGCGTTCCTCCAACAACAGCAAGACAAAAGCGACGCGAGCGCTCCCCATCCGGGGGCTCGGAAGGTGGAAGGATGCGATACATGGAGTGCGAAGACATGGTTGCCGTCCAAGGGGGTCACCCTCCTTTTAAAGGCGACTCTCCCCACTTGCGTCCTCAGCCGTCGCGGACTGAGTCTTCTCCAACACGCTCCAAGGTCCTCCCCTACGACACGGGGGCTGGGTCCCACGCGTCATGCAAGCTGCCCCAGGACAGAAGGAGCCAAACCGCCGCGCACGGAGCGCACAACGGCCCAGCGGTTACAAGCATTCCTCCACTATCACCCGGACCAGCGGTAGAAAAAGCGGACCACCATGTAGGTGGCATGCAACCGCACCAAGAGGGCGCACCCCTCTGACTTCGCCGCGTCCAGCATGGAGGCCCAGGCCCACACGTCATGTAACCGGCGCACCGGTTACTACGTGCGAGAAACTGCACCGCCACTCGCGCTAGTCCCATGCCTCCTCGACTGCGGAACCGGTGCCGCAACTCGAGGCAACCCTGCGCACGGCCCAGCAGTGCCAACCAGGCACGTCGGTCATGGATCAGTCAGCCGCGGGAGAAGGCGTGACGGTCGATACGACCAAAAATGGGCCGGTAGTAATGGCGATGGCAGGCGGGCGGAAGCAGCAGTCAAATCATCTGCAGGCTCACGTCCCCTCCTGGAACAGTGAGAGAACCCTCTCCCACGGCGTGAAGACGACACGCCCGTGTTCCGTTCCTCGAACGGCTCGCACACGCACAACGGCTACCCCGCCAACCACTCGTCCCGTCGCATTAACTCTGCGGCAGGGCAGGCGGCACCTTTGGCAGGCGAAGCGGGCGACGCTTCACCTCCGCCATAATGACCGCGTCAAAAAGGTATGCCACAACGTTCGATTTTGTATCCTTTTCCACTTCCTCTTTCTCTCTCTTGCCACAGGGACCGGGAAAGGGGATACTCTGAAAGGGATCCTTCTCCACGAAGGAAACGGGCCCCGAGCCCCCCTACTGATCAGAGGTTCGCAGGCTGGCCCCTCGGAAGGGTTCGACAGCCGCCTCAGAGCACTCAGGCTCTGCGCCCATTACTGGTCAGAGGTTCGAAGGCTGGCCCCTCGGAAGGGTTCAACGGCCGCCTCAGGCCACTCGGGCTCCGCGCCCACTACTGATTAGGGGTTCATAGGCTGGCCCCCGAAGGGTTCGACAGCCGCCTCAGAGCACGCAGAGCGAGGGATGACCCTGGGTACGTTCGATACATAACCAAGGCTCGGGCTACGCTCCCGAGGTACCCTAGGACATTTCCGAGACCAGCGGGAGCGATTTTTGTAACGGAATCCCACCAGAGGGAGGCATCGAGCCCTCGGACCCCATCAAAAGGGGACCGGGTCCGGCTAATCACCCATAGGTACTTTTGGAGCGCGCCTCCGGGCCACTAGCCGACCCCTAACGAATGGGGCACGGGCGTCCACTCGGATTACCCGCTAGCAACTCACTGGAGACACCATGTTCGGCGCCCTCCGAGGGCAGCATGGTGCTTTCCCCCCTCCTCCTTGCGGAAAGGTGAAAGGGAAATGTGCCCTTGGGCCATTTCTAAGTATTTTGGTGATTTAGTGCCCAACACAGGTGCCTAATTGTAAAATGGTGGACAAAGTACAAATCAAGGATAAAGGTATGTTTCTCAGACTTAGTACATTGTTTTATGGACTAATGTATTGTGTCTAAGTGCTGGAAACAGAAAAAAATCGAGTTGGAAAAGAGATGGCTCGAGCAGCCAAAGTCTGTCCAGTCTGGGTGCACCGGACTGTCCGGTGGTGCACCGGACAATGTCCGGTGCGCCAGGCTGGCTCGGCGTGAAGTGGCCGCTCTCGGGAATTCGCCGACGGCGTACGGCTAAAATTCACCGGACTGTCTGGTGTGCACCGGACTGTCCGGTGAGCCAACGGTCGGCCGCGGGATATGCGCGCGACACGTGGTCGGGCCAACGGTCGGAAGGGGGCACCGGACTGTCCGGTGTGCACCGGACTTGTCCGGTGCGCCAACGGCTCCCAGATCTGCAACGGTCGGCAGCGCCATTTTAGGAAGGAAATCGGGCACCGGATAGTGTCCGGTGTGCACCGGACTGTCCGGTGCACCCGACGACAGAAGGCAAGATTGGCCTTCCAGATTTGCTCTCAACGGCTCCTAGCTGCCTTGGGGCTATAAAAGGGGCCCCTAGGCGCATGGAGGATATAACTAAGCAACCTTAGAGCATTCTTGATCATCCACACTCAGTCTTTGCGCATTCGTTTGTCATTCTCAGTGATTCGAGCTCCGTTCTAGTGAGAACTTTGAGATAGTTTTTTGAGCTCGATTCTTGGCCGTGTGTGTGCGCATTTTGCTGTGGATTTGTGTGTGTTGCTTTCCTCCCTTACTCTGAATTTCTTGTGAATCTCAAGTGTAAGGGCGAGAGGCTCCAAGTTGTGGAGATTCCTCGCAAACAGGATATTGAAAGGCAAAACAAAACACCGTGGTATTCAAGTTGGTCTTTGGACCGCTTGAGAGGGGTTGATTGCAACCCTCGTCCGTTGGGACGCCACAACGTGGAGTAGGCAAGCGCTGGTCTTGGCCGAACCACGGGATAAACCACTGTGTCATCTCTGTGTTTGATCTCTTGTGGTATTGTGTTTTGTTGAGACTCCTTTCTAGCCACTTGGCGATTATTGTGCTAACACTTAACAAGTTTTTGTGGCTATAAGTTTAAGTTTCACAGGATCACCTATTCACCCCCCCCTCTAGGTGCTCTCAAAAGGCGACGCAGGGGCGTATGAAAAAAGCCGAGTCTGTCCTTGACCGTCCTCTCGCTCTGTGCGAAGGCTCGGGGGCTGCTCTCGTGAACCTGGCTCCGGCCAAACCGTTGACAGCGTCAACATACCAGCCCTAGAACTTGGGACTCGACTATGCACCTAGGCTACGGCCAGCTCGCATGAGGGAACGGCCAAACCGGCCGAGCCATCGCGAAAGGCACTAAGACCTCGAAGGAGTCAAAACACTCCTCCGAGGCCTCGGGGGCTACACCCGGCGGGTGCGCTCGCACGCACCCACCGGAACAAAATGCAACCGAGAAAGGCCGGTCCCCTTGCAAAAAAGTGCAACAAAAGCCTCCAAGCGAGTGCCAACACTCCCTTCGAGGCTCGGGGGCTACTGTCGGGGACCATAATTAGGGGTACCCCCAAGACTCCTAATCTCAGCTGGTAACCCCCATCAGCACAAAGCTGCAAAGGCCTGATGGGCGCGATTAAGGTCAAGGCTCAGTCCACTCAAGGGACATGATCTCGCCTCGCCCGAGCCCAGCCTTGGGCAAAGGCAGCCGACCCCGGAGGATTCACGTCTCGCCCGAGGGCCCCCTCAAGCAACGGACACACCTTCGGCTCGCCCGAGGCCCAGTCTTCGCAGAGAAGCAACCTTGGCCAGATCGCCATGCCAACCGACCGTATCGCAAGAGCATTTAATGCAAGGATCGCTTGACATCTTATCCTGACGCGCTCTTCAGTCAACAGAGCCGAAGTGACCGCAGTCACTTCGCCGCTCCACTGACCGACCTGACAAGAAAATAGTGTCGCCTGCCCCGCTCCGACTGCCGTGCCACTCGCCAGAGTGAGGTCGACAGCGGCTAAGTCTAGCCTCGGGCGACATAGGAAGCTCCGCCTCGCCCGACCCCAGGGCTCGGCCCCCGTCTCGGCCTCGGAAGACGAACTCCGCCTCGCCCGACCCCAGGGCTCGGACTCGGCCTCGGCTCCAGAAGACGACGAACTCTGCCTTGCCCGACCGTAGGGCTCGGACTCGGCCTCGGCTCTGGAAGACGACGAACTCTGCCACTCCCAACCCCAGGGCTCGGACTCGGCCTCGGCTCCGGAAGACGACGAACTCCGCCTCGCCGACCCTAGGGCTCGGACTCAGCCTCGGCTCCGGAAGACGATGGACTCTGCCTCGCCCGACCCTAGGGCTCAGACTCAACCTCGACCTCGGAGGAATCGCCACCTCGCCCAAACTCGGGTTCGGACCAGCCACGTCACCAGGAGGGCCATCATTACCCTACCCCTAGCTAGCTCAGGCTACGGGGAACAAGACCGGCGTCCCATCTGGCTCGCCCCAGTAAAACAAGTAATGATGACACCCAGCACGCTCCATGAAGGCGGCAGCTCCCAGCCTCTTATGTCAGCAAGGAGACGTCAGCATGGACCCAACAGCCCTGACAGTTGTACTTCCGCAGGGCTCCAGCGCTCCTTCGACGACCACAACATCACACGAACAGGGTGCCAAAACCTCTCCGACTGCCACGACGACATGTACTTAGGGCTCTAGCTCCTCTCTGCTAGACACGTTAGCACATTGCTACACCCCCCATTGTACACGTGGGCCCTCTCCTTACGTCTATAAAAGGAAGGTCTAGGGCTCTCGTACGGAGAGGTTGGCCGCGCGGGAGAACGGGCCGACGCTTAAGGCTCTCTCTCTCTCTCCCGCGTGAACGCTTGTAACCCCCTACTGCAAGCGCATCCAGCCGCCCTGGGCACAGGACAACATGAAGTCCGCGGTTTCCCCTCGCTGTTCTCCCCCTTTGTGTCCCGTCTCGCGCCGACCCATCTGGGCTGGGGCACGCAGCGACAATTTACTCGTCGGTCCAGGGACCCCCCGTGGTCGAAACGCCGACAAGCGCGCTCCTGTCGACCCACTTTCCCATACCCGCTCCGTTCAAATTCACGCGTGTACTAAAAGGGAAATGTGCCCTTGGGCCATTTCTAAGTATTTTGGTGATTGAGTGCCAACACAAGTGCTTTTGTGTTAATCTATGCAAAGTGGTGGACAAAGTGCAAATCAAGTCAAAAGGTATGTTTCTAGACTTAGTACATTGTTTTATGGACTAATGTATTGTGTCTAAGTGCTGGAAACAGGAAAAATCAAGTTAGAAAAGAGATGGCTTTGTTCAGCCAAAGTCTGCTCAGTCTGGGTGCACCGGACAGTGTCCGGTGCGCCAGGCTGGCTCTAGCGAACTCGCTGCTCTCGGGACTTCGACGGTGGTGTACGGCTATAAATCACCGGACTGTCTGGTGGTGCACCGGACTGTCCGGTGAGCCGTTCACAGGCGAAGTCGTCGCTCTCGGGAGATGATCAACGGCGTACGACTATAATTCACCGGACTATCCGGTGGTGCACCGGACTGTCCGGTGAGCCAACGGTCAGCCGGGGCAACGGTCGGCCGAGGATTCCGCGTGTGACGCGTGGCCGAGCCAACGGTCACATTGGGGCACCAGACTGGTCGGTGTGCACCGGACAGTGTCTGGTGCGCCAACAGCTCTGAATCTCCAACGGTCCGCTTCGCCAAATAAGGAAACAAATCCGCACCGGACAGTGTCCGATGGTGCACCGGACTGTCCGGTGCGCCAGTCGACAGAAGGCAAGAATTGCCTTCCTACCATGCTCTCAACGGCTCCTAGCTGCCTTGGGGCTATAAAAGGGACCCCTTGGCGCATGGAGAAGACATCCAAGCATTCTTTGAGCATAGTTGATCACTCACACTTCGTTCTTGTGCACTTGTTCGACATTCTTAGTGATTTGAGCTCCGTTCTAGTGAGAAACTCGTGATAGTGTCTTGAGCTCAAGTCTGGGTCTTGTGTGTGCGTATTTGCTGTGATCTTTGTGTCGTGTGTGAGTTGCTCATCCCTCCCTTACTCCGTGCTTCTTTGTGAACTTCAAGTGTAAGGGCGAGAGACTCCAAGTTGTGGAGATTCCTCGCGAACGGGATATAGAAAAGCAAAGCAAAACACCGTGGTATTCAAGTGGGTTTTTGGACCGCTTGAGAGGGGTTGATTGCAACCCTCGTCCGTTGGGACGCCACAACGTGGAAGTAGGCAAGTTTTGTACTTGGTCGAACCACGGGATAAACCACTGTGTCTATCTGTGTTGATTCTCTTGTGGTTATCGTGTCTTGCAAGAACTCCTCTCTAGCCACTTGGCGATTATTGTGCTAACGCTTAATCAAGTTTTTGTGGCTTAAGTTTAAGTTTTACAGGATCACCTATTCACCCCCCTCTAGGTGCTCTCAATTGGTATCAGAGCCGTTCTCTTCACGAAGGGACTAATCGCCCGAAGAGATGGATCCTAAGGGGAAGGGAATTGTGATCAACGATAAGGAGAAGGAGTCCTTCGTCGACGAGCCGAAGGATGACAAGCCTACTGACTCAGGCTCGGGCCACAAACGAAAAGATGGGAAGAAGAAAAAGACAAGGCGCATCAAGGAGATCGTCTACTACGACTACAGCGACGAGTCCACTTCTTCCCACAAGGACGACGACTACGACTACGAGAAATGGAAAACGGTCAATTAAAACTTTTCTTTCGATTACTCTCGTATTCCGCAAAGTACAAATGCTCATTTGCTCTCCATTCCACTTGGCAAACCCTCTCACTTTGATGGAGAGGACTACGGATTTTGGAGTCACAAAATGCGTAGTCACTTGTTCTCTCTCCATCCGAGCATATGGGAGATAGTAGAGAGTGGAATGAAATTTGATAGTACTGATAGTCCCATGTTCATTAACGAGCAAATCCACAAAAATGCACAAGCGACTACTGTTCTTCTAGCTTCATTGTGCAGGGACGAATACCATAAGGTGAGCGGCTTGGACAATGCCAAGCAGATCTGGGACACCCTCAAGATCTCTCATGAGGGGAACAACATCACCATGCTCACCAAAATGGAATTGGTGGAAGGCGAACTCGGGAGATTCGCGATGATAAGGGGCGAGGAGCCAACCCAAACGTACAACCAGCTCAAGACCCTTGTCAACAAAATAAGGAGCTACAGAAGCACGCGATGGATGGATCACAACGTCGTTCGCCTAATGCTAAGGTCTTTTACTGTACTTGATCCACATCTGGTGAACAATATTCATGAAAATCCTAGGTACACCAAGATGTCGCCCGAAGAAGTTCTTGGGAAGTTCGTAAGCGGGCGAATGATGATCAAGGAGGCGAGATACGTGGACGACGCGTTGAATGGTCCAATCAATGAGCCTCAACCCGTTGCTCTCAAGGCAACGAGGAGCAAGGAGGCGCTACCTAGCAAGGTGGCGCAAGTTGAGGTGGCAGGACTCAATGATGAAGAGATGGCCCTCATCATCAAGCGCTTCAAGACGGCGCTAAAGGGTCGCAAGGGACAGCCAAGCAAGACCAAGACAAAGGGGAAGCGCTCATGCTTCAAATGTGGTAAGATTGGTCATTTTATTGCTAACTGTCCCGATAATGATAGTGAACAGGAAAAAGGGAACAAAAGGGAAAAGAAGAAGAATTACAAGAAGGCCAAGGGCGAGGCACACCTTGGAAAGGAGTGGGACTCGGATTGTTCATCATCCGACTCCGACAATGAAGGACTCGCCGCCACCGCCTTCAACAAGTCATCCCTCTTGCCCAACGAGCGTCACACATGCCTCATGGCGAAGGAGAAGAAGGTATGTACTCGAGACAGTACTACTTATGCTTCTTCAAGTGAGGATGAGTCTAGTGATGATGATGAAATTGATTATTCTTGCTTATTCAAGGGTCTAGATAGAACCAAGGTTAACAAGATTAACGAATTAATTGATGCCTTGAATGATAAAAATAGATTATTAGAGAAGCAAGAGGATCTTTTATATGAAGAACATGATAAGTTTGTAGAGGCTCAAAAATCCCTTGCTTTAGAAATCAAAAGGAATGAAATGCTTTCTTGTGAACTATCTGCTTGTCATGAAACCATTTCTACTTTAAAAGGTGTTAATGATGATTTAAATGCTAAACTAGAAGTAGCAAGTAAATCTAACTCTTGTGTAGAACATGTTATGATTTGCAATAGGTGTAAAGATTTTGACATTGATGCTTGTAGTGAACACCTAGTTTCAATTTCCAAATTGAATGATGAATTGGCTAGTCTTAATGCCCAACTTAAGACTAGCAAAAGTGAATTTGACAAACTAAAATTTGCAAGGGATGCCTACACGATTGGTAGACACCCCTCAATTAAGGATGGTCTTGGCTTCAAGAGGGAAGCCAAGAACTTAACAAGCCATAAGGCTCCCATCTCCGCCAAGGAGAAAGGGAAGGCCCCTATGGCTAGTAGTGCTAAAAAGAACCATGCTTTCATGTATCATGATAGGAGACATTCTAGGAATGCCTATAGAAGTTATGATGCTTTTGATTCTCATGCCATGTTTGCTTCTAGTTCTTCCTATATGCATGGTAGAGATATGTCTAGGAGAAATGTTGTTCATCATATGCCTAGGAGAAATGTTGTTAATGTTCCTAGGAAAATTAATGAACCTTCAACAATATATCATGCTTGCAATGCTTCATTTGTCATTTGTAGAAAGGATAAGAAGGTAATAGCTAGGAAATTAGGGGCAAGATGCAAGGGAGATAAAACTTGCATTTGGGTCCCTAAGACCATTGTGACTAACCTTGTAGGACCCAACAAGAGTTGGGTACCTAAGACCCAAGCCTAAATTTGCCTTGCAGGTTTATGCATCCGGGGGATCAAGCTGGATTATCGACAGCGGATGCACAAACCACATGACGGGGGAAAAGAGGATGTTCTCTTCCTACGTCAAGAACAAGGATTCCCAAGATTCAATCATATTCGGTGATGGGAACCAAGGCAAGGTAAAAGGGTTAGGGAAGATTGCTATTTCGTCCGAGCACTCTATTTCTAATGTGTTTTTAGTTGAGTCGCTTGGATATAATCTGTTATCCGTTAGTCAACTTTGTAAAATGGGATATAATTGTTTATTCACAAATGTAGATGTGTCTGTCTTTAGAAGGTGTGATGGATCACTAGCTTTTAAGGGTGTACTAGACGGCAAACTTTATTTAGTTGATTTTACAAAAGAGGAGGCCGGTCTAGATGCATGCTTAATTGCTAAGACTTGCATGGGCTGGCTGTGGCATTGCCGTTTAGCACATGTGGGGATGAAGAACCTTCACAAGCTTCTAAAGGGAGAACACGTGATAGGTCTAACTAATGTGCATTTCGAAAAAGATAGACCTTGTGCAGCTTGTCAAGCAGGCAAACAGGTGGGAAGCTCTCATCACACCAAAAATGTGATGACCACATCAAGACCTTTGGAGATGCTTCATATGGACCTCTTCGGACCCGTCGCCTATCTAAGTATAGGAGGAAGTAAGTATGGTCTTGTTATAGTTGATGATTTTTCCCGCTTCACTTGGGTATTCTTTTTGTAGGATAAATCTGAAACCCAAGGGACCCTCAAGCGCTTCCTCAGGAGAGCTCAAAATGAGTTTGAGCTCAAGGTGAAGAAGATAAGGAGCGACAACGGGTCTGAGTTCAAGAACCTTCAAGTGGAGGAGTATCTTGAGGAGGAAGGGATCAAGCACAAGTTCTCCGCTCCCTACACACCACAACAAAATGGTGTGGTAGAGAGGAAGAACAGAACGCTCATCGATATGGCGAGGACGATGCTTGGAGAGTTCAAGACCCCCGAGCGCTTTTGGTCGGAAGCCGTGAACACGGCTTGCCACGCCATCAACCGGGTCTACCTTCATCGCCTCCTCAAGAAGACTTCATTTGAGCTACTAACCGGTAACAAACCCAAAGTTTCGTACTTTCGTGTATTTGGGAGCAAGTGTTATATTCTTGTGAAGAAAGGTAGAACTTCTAAATTTGCTCCCAAAGCAGTAGAAGGGTTTTTATTAGGTTATGACTCAAATACAAAGGCGTATAGGGTCTTCAACAAATCATCGGGGTTGGTTGAAGTCTCTAGCGACGTTGTATTTGATGAGACTAATGGCTCTCCAAGAGAGCAAGTTGTTGATTTTGATGATGTAGATGAAGAAGACGTTCCAATGGCCGCAATGCGCACCATGGCGATTGGCGATGTGCAACCACAGGAACAATTGGAGCAAGATCAACCTTCTTCCTCAACAATGGTGCACCCCTCAACTCAAGACGATGAACAGGTTCATCAGGAGGAGGCGTGTGATCAAGGGGGAGCACAAGATGATCATGTGAGGGAGGAAGAAGCACCTCAGGCACCTCCAACCCAAGTTCGAGCGACGATTCAAAGGAATCATCCCGTCGACCAAATTTTGGGTGATATTAGCAAGGGAGTAACTACTCGCTCTAGATTGGTGAATTTTTGTGAGCATTACTCTTTTGTCTCTTCTATTGAGCCTTTCAGGGTAGAAGAGGCCTTGCTAGATCCGGACTGGGTGTTGGCCATGCAGGAAGAGCTCAATAATTTCAAGTGGAATGAAGTTTGGACACTGGTGCCTCGTCCCAAGAAAAACGTTGTGGGAACCAAGTGGGTGTTCCGCAACAAGCAGGACGAGCACGGGGTGGTGACGAGGAACAAGGCTCGACTTGTGGCAAAAGGTTATGCCCAAGTCGCAGGTTTGGACTTTGAGGAGACTTTTGCTCCTGTGGCTAGGCTAGAATCAATTCGTATATTGCTAGCATATGCCGCTCACCATTCTTTCAGGTTGTTCCAAATGGATGTGAAGAGCGCTTTCCTCAACGGGCCGATCAAGGAGGAGGTATACGTGGAGCAACACCCTGGCTTCGAGGATGAACGGTACCCCGACCACGTGTGTAAGCTCTCTAAGGCGCTCTATGGACTTAAGCAAGCCCCAAGAGCATGGTATGAATGCCTTAGAGACTTTTTAATTGCTAATGATTTCAAGGTTGGGAAAGCCGATCCAACTCTTTTTACTAAGACTTGCGATGGTGATATTTTTGTGTGCCAAATTTATGTCGATGACATAATATTTGGTTCTACTAATCAAAAGTCTTGTGAAGAGTTTAGCAGGGTGATGACGCAGAAATTCGAGATGTCGATGATGGGCGAGTTGAACTACTTCCTTGGGTTCCAAGTGAAGCAACTCAAGGATGGCACTTTCATCTCCCAAACGAAGTACACGCAAGACTTGCTAAAGCGGTTTGGGATGAAGGACGCCAAGCCCGCAAAGACGCTGATGGGAACTGACGGACACACCGACCTCAACAAAGGAGGTAAGTCCGTTGATCAAAAAGCATACCGGTCCATGATAGGGTCTTTACTTTATTTATGTGCTAGTAGACCGGATATCATGCTTAGCATATGCATATTTCAATCTGATCCAAGGGAGTGTCACCTTGTGGCCGTGAAGCGAATTCTTAGATATTTAGTCGCTACGCCTTGCTTCGGGATCTAGTATCCAAAGGGGTCTAACTTTGACTTGATTGGATATTCGGATTTCGACTATGCTGGATGTAAGGTCGATAGGA
Source organism: Zea luxurians (assembly GCA_029449295.1). Classification (NCBI taxonomy): domain Eukaryota; kingdom Viridiplantae; phylum Streptophyta; class Magnoliopsida; order Poales; family Poaceae; genus Zea; species Zea luxurians. The sequence continues at coordinate 168,688,193 of JAOPSE010000002.1, forward strand.
AGAGTACATCAGGGAGGTGCCAATTCTTAGGAAGGTCCCTGGTGTCATGGAACTCTAAGAAACAAACTTCCGTTGCCCTATCCACCTCTGAGGCCAAGTATGTTGTCGCAGGACAGTGTTGCGCGCAACTACTTTGGATGAGGCAAACCCTCCGGGACTTTGGCTACAATCTGAGCAAAGTCCCACTCCTATGTGACAATGAGAGTGCTATCCGCATAGCGGAAAATCCTGTTGAGCACAGCCGCACAAAGCACATTGACATCCGGCATCACTTTTTGAGAGACCACCAGCAAAAGGGAGATATCGAAGTGTTCTATGTTAGCACCGAGAACCAGCTAGCCGATATCTTTACCAAGCCTTTAGATGAGAAGACCTTTTGCAAGCTGCATAGTGAGCTAAATGTCTTAGATTCGCGGAACTTGGATTGATTTATAGCATACATGTGTTTATGCCTTTGATCATGTTCCTTATGCATTTTGTTGTTTACTTGTGGTGCTCAAGTTGTACAAACATTCCCCGGACCTCACAAGTCCTTTTGCAAGTGATGCACATATTTAGGGGGAGATGTGCTACAACTTGACCCTTTGAGACTAACCATGTGTTTGAGTTTTCTTAATTTAGTCTCAAAGGAGGTTTGAAAGGGAAAAGGTGGACTTGGACCATGAAAGACTTCCACTACACTCCGATGAGAGGGTAACTTATTCCAAGTTCATCTCATGTACTCGTATAGCCTTTGTATTCTCATTTGAAGATTTTGGTGAGGCAATGGGGTTTAAGGGCCAAGATTGATCCCGTTTTGGTGCTTGATGCCAAAGGGGGAGAAAATAAAGGCCAAATCAATAAATGGGTCAGCTACCACTTGAGAAATTTTGAAAATAGTAGAATAGAGCTTTTGGTTTATCAAAACTCTCTTGTTGTCTCTTTTGTCAAAAGTTGGCCTCTTGTGGGGAGAATAGTCGATTATGGGAAAAAGGGGGAGTTTTTGAAATCTTGAATCAATTTCTCTTAGAACGACTCTCTTTATGTCTTAACAAGTGTGTTTGACTTAGAGATAGAAATTTGAGGTTGATTTGCAAAAACAAAACCAAGTGGTGGCAAAGAGTGATCCATATATGCCAAATTTGAATCAAAACAATTTTGAGTTCTCATTTGTATTGATGTTGCACTTCTTTTAGTTGCTTTTTGTTGTGTTGGCATAAATCATCAAAAAGGGGGAGATTGAAAGGGAAATGTGCCCTTGGGCCATTTCTAAGTATTTTGGTGATTGAGTGCCAACACAAGTGCTTTTGTGTTAATCTATGCAAAGTGGTGGACAAAGTGCAAATCAAGTCAAAAGGTATGTTTCTAGACTTACATTGTTTTATGGACTAATGTATTGTGTCTAAGTGCTGGAAATAGGAAAAATCAAGTTAGAAAAGAGATGGCTTTATTCAGCCAAAGTCTGCTCAGTCTGGGTGCACCGGACAGTGTTCGGTGGTGCACCGGACAGTGTCCGGTGCGCCAGGCTGGCTCTGGCGAACTCGCTGCTCTCGGGACTTCGACGGTGGTGTACGGCTATAAATCACCGGACTGTCCGGTGGTGCACCGGACTGTCCGGTGAGCCGTTCACAGGCGAAGTCGTCGCTCTCGGGAGATGATCAACGGCGTACGGCTATAATTCACCGGACTGTCCGGTGGTGCACCGGACTGTCCGGTGAGCCAACGGTCAGCCGGGGCAACGGTCGGCCGAGGATTCCGCGCGTGACGCGTGGCCGAGCCAACGGTCACATTGGGGCACCGGACTGTCCGGTGTGCACCAGACAGTGTCCGGTGCGCCAACGACTTTGAATCTCCAACGGTCGGCTTCGCCAAATAAGGAAACAAATCCGCACGGGACTATCCGGTGCGCCAGTCGACAAAAGGCAAGAATTGCCTTTCTACCATGCTCTCAACGGCTCCTAGCTGCCTTGGGGCTATAAAAGGGACCCCTTGGCGCATGGAGAAGACATCCAAGCATTCTTTGAGCATAGTTGATCACTCACACTTCGTTCTTGCGCACTTGTTCGACATTCTTAGTGATTTGAGCTCCGTTCTAGTGAGAAACTCGTGATAGTGTCTTGAACTCAAGTCTGGGTCTTGTGTGTGCGTATTTGCTATGATCTTTGTGTCGTGTGTGAGTTGCTCATCCCTCCCTTACTCCGTGCTTCTTTGTGAACTTCAAGTGTAAGGGCGAGAGACTCCAAGTTGTGGAGATTCCTCGCGAACGGGATATAGAAAAGCAAAGCAAAACACCGTGGTATTCAAGTGGGTCTTTGGACCGCTTGAGAGGGGTTGATTGCAACCCTCGTCCGTTGGGACGCCACAACGTGGAAGTAGGCAAGTTTTGTACTTGGCCGAACCACGGGATAAACCACTGTGTCTATCTGTGTTGATTCTCTTGTGGTTATCGTGTCTTGCAAGAACTCCTCTCTAGCCACTTGGCGATTATTGTGCTAACGCTTAATCAAGTTTTTGTGGCTTAAGTTTAAGTTTTACAGGATCACCTATTCACCCCCCCTCTAGGTGCTCTCATGTACCCGCCCTCTGGTGAATCAGTGAAACTCACCCTAGCTCCAATTTAAACACTACCATGTTTGGTTGTTCGAAACGCGCTCATCGGAGCTCTAGCGTCGTTGTGGCCATGAACAAGCATCAATTAGGGTTGGACCAGTCCAATTAAGTGAGGGCATATGCTTGGGTAGGCTCGCGCTTGGTGTCCGAGTGCTTTTTGTCTCATGGAGGGGTCGCGGTTGCCGGGAACCCACGAGTCCGGCCATGTGTTCGACGCGGCTCCGTCAAGGACCTAGAGCCGTGAAGAAACAAAAGTCTAGGGATCTTTGTGCAAATGTCAGTGAGACACGTAAATAGTACCTAGGGTTCTTTACTGGTTATTTGAATACCTAGGGGTCTTAGTGCAAATTTGTAACACGGACACGGGCGGTCTGTGCGGGGGCCGTTTCCTCTGCGTTCGTGGGCCGAGCCTTTTGGTTTCGGCCCACTACTGTTGAATCTTTTTTCTTTTTCTTTTTCCTGCCAACTAGTAAATTACACTAGAAAATGTAGGAAAATGATAAAATAGTGAAACCAATTTTGTAGAGTCCACAAAATTGTGTAACTTTTGATAAAATTAGTTGTAAGATTTTTGCAGCATCAAGTAAATTTCTAGTTATTTAAAAGTACCCTTGGGAGGATTTAAGGAATTTTATAAACAAAACCATAGGTCCAAAAATCATAAAAATTTGTAGAAAGATGATATGCCCATAGAATAACTCCTGGTAAAAATTTCAACCTGTTTGGAGTTGTTTTACCCAGAGAACCAGAAACTAGTTAAGTATAAATATTATAAACCTTAAGTTTTGATACTAATCTAGGGTTATGTCAAACTCAAGTTATACAAAATGCTAAGCAGCAAGTTGATCAACTTTAGTATATATATAGCTCTCTGATTCTCTAAAGTAATCTTAATTTGATCCCTTTGGGCAAAGATTATATTACCTAGAAATATGAGTATAATTATCATATGCTTAGTTGAGAGTATGTGAGCTTTCCACCTATCCCTAAGTGAGAGATTGCATAGTCTATCATTACATGAGCATTCATATACTTGAAATTGACTTGTAGAGCACCTAGAAGAAGAATTTGAAGTGGAAGTGGAAAAAGAGCTTGCTCCCACATCTGAAACTGCTCCAACTGAAGTTGTCTTTGAAGTCTTCCAGAAGGTGCCTCAATAGGGTTTGTGAGAGCACCTAGAGGGGGGGTGAATAGGTGATCCTATAAAAATTGAACACTAATAGCCACAAAACTTAGATATAAGTGTTAGTACGGCTAAGTAGTTTGAAGTGAGCTCTTGCGAACACAAATAATCACGAGAAGCAATCACAAGAGACAAACGATTTTATCCCGTGGTTCGGCCAAGTAACACTTGCCTACTTCCACGTTGTGGCATCCCAATGGACGAGGGTTGCACTCAACCCCTTTCAAGTGATCCAATGATCAACTTGAATACCACGGTTTTTCCTTTCTTAGTTTTTTCTCCCGTTTGCGAGGAATCTCCACAACTTGGAGCCTCTCGCCCTTACAATGATGATCACAAAAGAAGCACAGAAGTAAGGGAGGGGAGAGCAATGCACACAAGACTCAAAACCAGAACACAATCATGCACACAAGCCACAACTTAAGCTTAAAACACAACGCACGGAGTTCTCAACTCAAATGGAGCTCAAGTCACTATCTCAAAGAATCGAATGCGTGAAGTTGGAGCCTTGGAGTCTTAGAATGTTTCTTGTAAGCTTGGGTGCTCCTCCATGCGCCTAGGGGTCCCTTTTATAGCCCCAAGGCAGCTAGGAGCCGTTGAAGATCAACAAGGAAGGCCATCCTTGCCTGCTGTCGAGTGGCGCACCGGACAGTCCGGTGCGCCTCCGGACAGTCACTGTAGATGGTTCGGTGCCGATCTCCTTCCTTTTCTGGCGTAGATGACTATTGCACCTCGGCGTCGGTTGGTGCCCGGACAGTGCGGTGCACCACCGGACAGTCCGGTGAATTATAGCCGTACGCCGCCGTCGATTCCCGAGAGCGGCCAGTTCACCTTGGACTCGTCTGCACCACCAGACACTGTCTGGTGCACCACCGGACAGTCCGGTGCACCCAGACAGAGCTGGAGTTGGCTGTACATAGCCAACTATTTTCTAATTTCTTTTCTCATGTTTCTAGCACTTAGATACAACACATTAGTACCCAAAACAATGTATTGAGTCTAGAAACGTACCTTGTTACATGATTTGCACTTCTTCAATCTTTGGCACATTTAGAACTTAGAGAATATGTGTTGGGCACTTAATCACCAAAACAATATAGAAATGGCCCAAAGGCACATTTCCCTTTCAATCTCCCCCTTTTTGGTGATTTATGCCAACACCTCAAAAAGCAACCAAAATAAGTGCAATATCAAATGCAAATGAGGACCAAATTGTTTTTGACTTTAATTTGGCATATTTGGATCATTCTTTGCCACCACTTGGTTTGTTTTTGCAAATCAAATTCATTTTCCTTATCTCTAAGTCAAACTCACTTGTTTGGGCATAAAGAGATAAAATCCAAGAGTAAACTTGATCAAGTGCCGAAAACTCCCCCTTTATCCCATAATCAAAAATTCCCCCCACAAGAGGCCAACTTTTGCAATAAGAGTGTTTTGGACAAATCAACAATTCTAACTCTACTATTTTCAAAATTCTCAAGTGGTAGCTGATCCATTTGCTTTGGCCTTAATTTCTCCCCCTTTGGCATTAAGCACCAAAACGGGATCATTCTTGGCCCTTTACCCCATTGCCTCACCAAAAATGTCAATCAAGAGCAAAAAAGGCAATGAGAGCATAAGTATGAACTTGGAGGTGAGTACACTAATACTGGAGTGCAGCAGAAGTCTTTGCATAGTCCAAGTTCACCTTTCCCTTTCAGTTCACCTTTGAGACTAAATCAAGTAAACTCAAATACAAAGGTTAGTCTCAAAGGGTCAAGTTGTAGCACTTCTCCCCCTAAATATGTGCATCCTTCACACATGGACTTGTGAGGTCCGGGGATCCTTTGCACAACTTGAGCACCATAAGTAAGCAATAAATACATGAAGTAACATGATCAAAGGGTATAGAACACATGTATGCTATAGATCAATCCAGGTTACGTGAATCTAAGACATTTAGCTCACTACGCAGCCTGCAAAAACCTTTTCTCATCTAAAAGGCTTGGTGAAGATATCGGCTAGCTGGTTCTCGGTGTTAATATGGTACACCTCGATATCCCCCTTTTGCTGGTGGTCTCTCAGGAAGTGACACCGGATGTCTATGTGCTTAGTGTGGCTGTGTTCAACAGGATTATTCGTCATGTGGATTGCACTCTCATTGTCACATAGGAGTGGGACTTTGCTCAGATTGTAGCCAAAGTCCCAGAGGGTTTGCCTCATCCAAAGTAGTTGTGTGCAACACTGTCCTGCGGCAACATACTCGGCCTCAGCGGTGGATAGGGCAACAGATGTTTGTTTTTTTAACTCCAAGACACTAGGGACCTTCCTAGGAATTGGCACGTCCCTGATGTACTCTTCCTATCAACCTTGCACCCGGCATAATCGGAGTCTGAGTATCCAATCAAGTCAAAGGTAGACCCCTTTGGATACCAGATCCCGAAGCAAGGCGTAGCAACTAAATATCTAAGAATTCGCTTAACGGCCACAAGGTGACATTCCTTGGGATCGGATTGATATCTAGCACACATGCATACACTAAGCATAATATCCGGTCTACTAGCACATAAATAAAGCAATGACCCCATCATAGACCGGTATGCCTTTTGATCAACAGACTTACCTCCTTTGTTGAGGTCGACATGTCTGTCAGTTCCCATCGGTGTCTTTGCGGGCTTAGCTTCCTTCATCCCAAACCACATGAGAAGGTCTTGCGTGTACTTCGTTTGGGAGATGAAGGTGCCGTCCTTGAGTTGCTTCACTTGGAACCCAAGGAAGTAGTTCAACTCGCCCATCATCGACATTTCAAACTTTTGAGTCATCACCCTGCTAAACTCCTCACAAGACTTTTGATTAGTAGAGCCAAATATTATGTCATCGACATAAATTTGGCACACAAAAAGGTCACCGACACAAGTCTTAGTGAAAAGAGTGGGATCGACTTTCCCAACCTTGAAAGCATTAGCAATTAAGACATCTCTAAGGCATTCATACCATGCTCTTGGGGCTTGCTTAAGTCCATAGAGCGCCTTAGAGAGCTTAAAAACGTGGCCGGGATACCTATCATCCTCAAAGCCAGGGGGTTGTTCCACGTATACCTCCTCCTTGATCAGCCCGTTTAGGAAAGCGCTCTTCACATCCATTTGAAACAACCTGAAAGAGTGGTGAGCGGCATAGGCTAATAATATTCGAATGGACTCTAGCCTAGCCACAAGAGCAAAAGTCTCCTCAAAATCCAAACCTACGACTTGGGCATAACCTTTTGCCACAAGTCGAGCCTTGTTTCTTGTCACCACCCCGTGCTCGTCTTGCTTGTTGCGGAACACCCACTTGGTTCCCACAACGTTTTGCTTTGGACGTGGCACCAGCCTCCAAACTTCATTCCTCTTGAAATTGTTGAGCTCTTCCTGCATGGCCAACACCCAGTCCGAATCCTGCAAGGCCTCTTCTACCCAGAAAGGCTCAATAGAAGAGACAAACGAGTAATGCTCACAAAAATTAGCTAGATGTGAGCGAGTTGTTACTCCCTTGCTTATGTCACCCAATATTTGATCGACGGGGTGATGTCGTTGGATCGTCGCTCGGACTTGAGTTGGAGGGACCCGTGGTGCTTCTTCCTCCATAACTTGTTCTTCTTGTGCTCCCCCTTGATCACACGCCTCTTCTTGAGGAACCTGTCCATCATCTTGAGTTGGGGGTGCACCATTGTTGAGGAAGAAGGTTGATCTTGCTCTTGTTGTTCCTATGGTCGCACATCACCTATCGCCATCGTGCGTATTGCGGCCGTTGGAACATCGTCTTCATCTACATCATCAAGATCAACTTGCTCTCTTGGAGAGCCATTAGTTTCATCAAATACAACGTCGCTAGAGACTTCAACCAAACCCGACGATTTGTTGAAGACTCTATACGCCTTTGTATTTGAGTCATAACCTAGTAAAAACCCTTCTACTGCCTTGGGAGCAAATTTAGAATGTCTACCTTTCTTCACTAGAATGTAACATTTACTCCCAAATACACGAAAGTAAGAGACGGGTTTGTTACTGAAAGTCGCCTAGAGGGGGGTGAATAGGGCGAAACCGAAATTTACAAAGTTAATCACAACTACAAGCCGGGTTAGCGTTAGAAATATAATCGAGTCCGAGAGAGGGGGTGAAAAACAAATCGCAAGCAAATAAAGAGTGAGATGCAAGGATTTGTTTTACCGAGGTTCGGTTCTTGCAAACCTACTCCCCGTTGAGGTGGTCACAAAGACCGGGTCTCTTTCAACCCTTTCCCTCTCTCAAACGGTCACTTAGACCGAGTGAGCTTCTCTTCTCAATCATACGGGACACTAAGTCCCCGCAAGGACCACCACACAATTGGTGTCTCTTGCCTCGGTTACAATTGAGTTTGTCACAAAAAGAATGAGAAAGAAAAGAAGCAATCCAAGCGCAAGAGCTCAAATGAACACAAGTGTCACTCTCTCTAGTCACTATTTGATTTGGAGTGATTCCGGACTTGGGAGAGGATTTGATCTCTTTGGTTGTGTCTAGAATTGAATGTTATAGCTCTTGTAAGTAGTTGGAAGCTGGAAAACATGGATGCAATGAATGGTGGGGTGGTTGGGGTATTTATAGCCCCAACCACCAAACTAGCCGTTTGGTGGAGGCTGCTGTCGCATGGCGCACCGGACAGTCCGGTGCGCCACCGGACACTGTCCGGTGCGCCAGCCACGTCACCCGGCCGTTAGGGTTCGACCGTTGGAGCTCCGATAGGTGGGGTCTTCTGGCTGTCCGGTGGTGCACCGGACATCTCCTGTAGACTATCCGGTGCGCCTGTTGCGCGTGCTCTGACCTCTGCGCGCGTAGGCGCGCATTAAATGCGTTGCAGTCGACCGTTGCGCGTGAAGTAGCTGTTGCTCCGCTGGCACACCGGACAGTCCGGTGCGCCACCGGACACTGTCCAGTGCATACACCGGACGGTCCGGTGAATTATAGCGGAGCGGCCTCCATTTTCCCGAAGGTAGCGAGTTCAGCGTCGAGTTCCCTGGTGCACCGGACACTGTCCGGTGCGCCAGACCAGGGCACACTTCGGTTGTCTTTGGCTCTCTTTGTTTGAACCCTTTCTTGGTCTTTTTATTGGTCTATTGTGAACCTTTGGCACCTGTAAAACTTATAATCTAGAGCAAACTAGTTAGTCCAATTATTTGTGTTGGGCAATTCAACCACCAAAATCAATTAGGAAAAGGTGTAAGCCTATTTCCCTTTCAATCTCCCCCTTTTTGGTGATTGATGCCAACACAAACCAAAGCAAATATGGAAGTGCAGAATTGAACTAGTTTGTCTAATGAAAGTGCAAAGGTTGCTTGGGATGAAACCAATAAATATTACTTGCTAAATGCGCATGGATGTCTTTTCTTTTTATTAACATTTTGGACCACGCTTGCACCACATGTTTTGTTTTGCAAAATGTTTTGGAAATTCTTTTCAAAGTTCTTTTGCAAGTAGTCAAAGGTAAATGAATAAGATTTTGAGAAGCATTTTCAAGTTTGAAATTTTCTCCCCCTGTTTCAAATGCTTTTCCTTTGACTAAACAAAACTCCCCCTTAATGAAATCCTCCTCTTAGTGTTCAAGAGGGTTTTAGATATTAATTTTGAAGAGGGTATACCAATTTGAAATTATATCACAAATAGGATATACTAATTGAAAAACTTCTTTTAATACCAAATAAAAGACTATAATTTTTGAAATTGGTGGTGGTGCGGTCCTTTTGCTTTGGGCTAATACTCTCTCCCCCTTTGGCATGAATCGCCAAAAAAGGATGTTTGAGTGGAATATAAGCCCTTTTAAACTACTTTTTTCCCCTTTGGATAGAAGATAGAAGTGAAGATTATACCAAAGTTGGAGAGTTGGAGCGACGACGAAGGATGAATGAGTCGATGGAGCGGAGTGGAAGCCATGTCTTCGCCAAAGACTCCTTTTCCCTTTCAATCTATGACTTAGCATGAAATGGACTTGAAGAAACACATTAGTCATAGCACATGAAAGAGATGATCAAAGGTATATATATAAGCTATGTGTGCAAAACATCAATAAAAATTCCTAGAATCAAGAATATTTAGTTCATGCCTAAGTCTGGTAAATGTTTGTTCATCTAATGGCTTGGTAAAAATATCAGCTAATTGTTCTTTGGTGTTAATATATGCAATCTCGATATCCCCCTTTTGTTGGTGATCCCTTAGAAAATGATACCGAATGGCTATGTGTTTAGTGCGGCTATGCTCGACGGGATTATCCGCCATGCGGATTGCACTCTCATTATCACATAGAAGAGGAACTTTGGTTAATTTGTAACCATAGTCTCTAAGGGTTTGCCTCATCCAAAGCAATTGCGCGCAACAATGGCCTACGGCAATGTACTCGGCTTCGGTGGTTGAAAGAGCCACAGAATTTTGCTTCTTTGAAGCCCAAGACACCAGAGATCTTCCCAAGAACTGGCAAGTCCCCAATGTGCTCTTTCTATTAATTTTGCACCCACTACAAAATGGCACCCCCTTTAGCAATGCATATATGTGTTGGTACAAGCCTATATAAGCGTTGCTAGGGTCTATACCAACGCATAATTATGTGTTGCCTATACTGCCGTTGCTAGGGGCTACTGCAACGCTTGTACATACGTTGGTAAGTCATATAAATAAGTGTTGGTACACTGCAACAGATTTTTATAAGATACAACAACACTTACATGTGTTGGTGCCGCCCAAGACCAGCTCGTTTATCATAGGATGCTACAACGTTTAGTTTCGAGTTGTAGCAACATTTTTATCCGTTGCAAGCAATAAACCAATAAAAAATATTTGAATATTTTATTTTGAGGTTAAGATTACAACAAGCTGAACAATGCACATTTGATATTTCAGGAATCATCCACACACATGGCAAATAAGCAAAATATATATATTTAAAATCAATAGTTGCATTACAAAAAGTGCCGCAACATGGGAGCGCCAGGTTTATTACAAAGAAAGTTCGAAGTATATATTCATGCATCCTTAAATCTTTCGCTGCCACTGTGTTTTGCGCTGATGAAAATTCAGAAACTACAGTCTTTCAGTTTCAGTTTAATGCTCCCGATGAAGCAATCCAAGACCCAACTACATCTGATCAAGTTGGTGAGAATTCGGGGGGGAATCATCTGCCACCTCCCTCACCACTGAGTCCACAGGTGCAGCCTTCAACATCAGCTTCAGGTTCAGATGCAAACAACCTTCAAATCATCACTATATATATCAGTAAACAGCAAAATTATTGCAGCAGAATAAATTCAAAAAAGAGGAAAAATTATTCACCAATCTCCAGTCATCCAAATGTGTTGGACAGCAGAGGCTTCTACTGTGTACCTCGAGGCAATGTCATCCACACTCATCAGACCATGGTGGTCAGTCGACATCCCTTGGTACAGTTGGATTATCTAGCTTTTGAATGTGCTGGACGTTCAGAACCTGATAGTAGCAAAAACAAGAATAGTCGGAAACAATCCCCATAGTAGGGCACGTGACTGTAATCAAGTCAGTTATAGGGAGAAACAAACAAGGATGGGACATGAGTGGGTTTCTATTCTAGGTATCACATAGCTAACAGAACCATGAACATCGAAATTGTGAACATTAGTTTTAATTTCCATTAATCTATTACCACAGTCCAGCCTCACAGACGGACATTAACTTTGTCATCGTATTGTAATATGTAAATCATTAAAAGAAGCAGAAAACAAATAAATTACCTTTATCAAACTTACCAGTTAGCAACCCAATGAGCCTATGCACAAAACCGAAGGCGCCCTTCAGAAGCCGGATAAACAGTAGTGCACCTCAAGCTCATCCCATGGAGACTTTAGCACCACCATTCAAGCCCAAATCGTTGTGCATGCACAGCTCAGACAAACAAGCGAGCAGGATGGACGATTCTACTGTAGCATGATTAAAAACAGCATCAGCACTTCAGCTTCAGCAGCATTCGTCAATATTGCATATGCATGGTGGCTAGCGCACTGGCTGGCTGCGCAGTGCACCGTGTTTTGGATACGAACACATGAAAAATTGGGTAATTGTGTCCTTTGTAACAGACAACACATGAAAAATTAGGAGAACAAATTACCATAGATAACCAGAAACAAATTTCAAACATACGTTGCTGGAAGAGTTAGCTCTGGTTTCACTCGAAGTGTCACAGAAACCATGCTTGTTTCAGTTCTGACGTTTTTTCCAGTTGCACCTACAAGCTTGTCATGTGAAGCACTAGCAAAGTAATGGCCAACTGGGCTGAACTGTCATAAAAATATAAATAAAGAAGGCATCAACAAATAGTATAGTGCATAGGTAGTACTAAAATCTTTATAATAAGGTCAACATCATAAACGGCTATTCACAAATTCACATACTTGGACATCCCAAACTGGGTAATTATGTCCTTTGTAACAGACAAGATTGGCATTCAGCTTGGTGCTCCATAGTCTTACTGTAACAAATACAATGAAGATAGCAGTGATAAATTTAAAAGACAGACAAATCTAATCACTTAATGGTTTAATTGCAACATACCAATAACTACACTAATGATATTTGCAACACATAATAAGTGTTGCTCTATGCTCGTTAGCAACACATAACACTTGCAACACATAATATGTGTTGCTTTGTGCTCCTAAGCAACACATAACACTTGCAACACATAATAAGTGTTGTTATATGCTTCCTTGCAACATATAAAACCATGCGTTGCTAGACATGCGTAGCTACAGTGTTGTTCTGTTGTAGTGACCCTGCCCAATCAGCATCGGAATAACCAATTAAATCAAATGTGGATCCCTTGGGGTACTAAAGGCCAAACTTAAGAGTATAAACTAAATATCTCAAGATTCGTTTTACGGCCCTAAGGTGAGCTTCCTTAGGATCGGCTTGGAATCTTGCACACATGCATACGAAAAGCATAATATCCGGTCGAGAAGCACATAAATAGAGTAAGGAACCTATCATCGACCGGTATACCTTTTGATCTACGGATTTACCTCCCGTGTCGAGGTCGAGATGCCCATTAGTTCCCATGGGTGTCTTGATGGGCTTGGCGTCCTTCATCCCAAACTTGTTTAGAATGTCTTGAATGTACTTTGTTTGGCTAATGAAGGTGCCCTCTTGGAGTTGCTTCACTTGAAATCCTAGGAAATACTTCAACTCCCCCATCATAGACATCTCGAATTTTTGTGTCATGATCCTACTAAATTCTTCACATGTAGATTCGTTAGTAGACCCAAATATAATATCATCAACATAAATTTGGCATACAAACAAATCATTTGCAAGTGTTTTAGTAAATAAAGTAGGATCGGCCTTTCTGACTTTGAAGCCATTAGCAATAAGGAAATCTCTTAGGCATTCATACCATGCTCTTGGGGCTTGCTTGAGCCCATAAAGCGCCTTAGAGAGCCTATAGACATGGTTAGGGTACTCACTATCTTCAAAGCCGGGAGGTTGCTCAACATAGACCTCTTCCTTGATTGGTCCATTGAGGAAGGCACTCTTCACGTCCATTTGGTAAAGCTTGAAGCCATGGTAAGTAGCATAGGCTAATAATATACGAATGGACTCAAGCCTAGCTACGGGTGCATAGGTTTCATCGAAATCCAAACCTTCGACTTGTGAATATCCCTTGGCCACAAGTCGGGCTTTGTTTCTAGTCACCACACCATGCTCGTCTTGTTTGTTGCGGAAGACCCACTTGGTTCCTACAACATTTTGGTTAGGACGTGGAACTAAATGCCATACCTCATTCCTCGTGAAGTTGTTGAGCTCCTCTTGCATCGCCATCACCCAATCCAAATCTTGAAGTGCTTCCTCTACCTTGTGTGGCTCAATAGAGGAAACAAAAGAGTAATGCTCACAAAAATGTGCGACACGAGATCTAGTGGTTACCCCCTTATGAATGTCGTCGAGGATGGTGTTCACGGGGTGATCTCATTGGATTGCTTGGTGGACTCTTGGGTGTGGCGGTCTTGGAACTTGCTCATCTTCCTTGTCTTGATCATTTGCATCTCCCCCTTGATCATTGCCGTCGTCTTGAGGTGGCTCATCTTCTTGATCTTCTTATTCATCATCTTGAGCTTCATCCTCATCTTGATTTGGTGGAGATGCTTGCATGGAGGAGGATGGTTGATCTTGTGCTTGAATGGGCTCTTCGGATTCCTTAGGACACACATCCCCAATGGACATGTTCCTTAGCGCGACGCACGGAGCCTCTTCATCATCTAATTCATCAAGATCAACTTGCTCTACTTGAGAGCCATTAGTCTCATCAAACACGATGTCACAAGAAACTTCAACTAGTCCAGTGGACTTGTTAAAGACTCTATATGCCCTTGTGTTTGAATCATATCCTAGTAAAAAGCCTTCTATAGCCTTAGGAGCAAATTTGGATTTTCTACCTCTTTTAACAAGAATAAAGCATTTGCTACCAAAGACTCTAAAATATGAAACATTAGGCTTTTTACTGGTGAGGAGTTCGTAGGATGTCTTCTTGAGGATTCGGTGTAGATACAATCGGTTGATGGCGTAGCAAGCGGTGTTGACCGCCTCGACCTAAAACTGATCTGATGTCTTGTACTCATCAAGCATGGTTCTTGCCATATCCAATAGAGTTCTATTCTTCCTCTCCACTACACCATTTTGTTGTGGCGTGTAGGGAGAAAAGAACTCATGCTTGATGCCCTCCTCCTCAAGGAAGCCTTCGATTTGGGAATTCTTGAACTCCGTCCCATTATCGCTTCTAATTTTCTTGATCCTCAAGCCGAACTCATTTTGAGCCCGTCTCAAGAATCCATTTAAGGTCTCTTGGGTTTGAGATTTTTCCTGTAAAAAGAATACCCAAGTGAAGCGAGAATAGTCATCCACAATAACAAGACAGTACTTACTCCTGCCGATGCTTATGTAAGTGATCAGGCCGAATAGGTCCATGTGGAGGAGCTCGAGTGGCCTGTCAGTCGTCAAGATGTTCTTATGTGGATGATGAGTGCCAACTTGCTTCCCGGCTTGGCATGCGCTACAAATCCTGTCTTTCTCAAAATGAACATTGGTTAGTCCTAAAATGTGTTCACCTTTTAGAAGCTTGTGAAGATTCTTCATCCCAACATGTGCTAGTCGGCGATGCCAGAGCCAGCCCATGTTAGTCTTAGCAATTAAGCAAGTGTCGAGTTCAGCTCTATTGAAATCAACTAAGTATAGCTGACCCTCTAACACTCCCTTAAATGCCACTGAATCATCACTTCTTCTAAAGACAGTGACACCTACATCAGTAAATAGACAGTTGTAGCCCATTTTGCATAATTGAGATACGGAAAACAAATTGTAATCTAAAGAATCTACAAGAAAAACATTTGAAATAGAATGGTCAGGTGATATAGCAATTTTACCCAATCCTTTGACCAAACCTTGATTTCCATCCCTGAATGTGATAGCTCGTTGGGGATCTTGGTTTTTCTCGTAGGAGGAGAACATCTTTTTCTCCCCTGTCATATGGTTTGTGCACCCGCTATCGATGATCCAACTTGAGCCTCCGGATGCATAAACCTACAAAACAAATTCAGTTCTTGTTTTTAGGTACCCAAACAGTTTTGGGTCCTTTGACATTAGATACAAGAACTTTGGGTACCCAAACACAAGTCTTGGAACTCTTGTGTTTGCCCCCAACATACTTGGCAACTATTTTGCCGGATTTGTTAGTCAACACATAGGATGCATCAAAAGTTTTAAATGAAATGCTAGGTTCATTTGATGCACTAGGAGTTTTCTTCTTAGGCAATTTAGCACGAGTTGATTGCCTAGAACTAGATGTCTCACCCTTATACATAAAAGCATGATTAGGGCCAGAGTGAGACTTCCTAGAATGAATTCTCCTAATCTTATGCTCGGGATAACCGGCAGGGTACAAAATGTAACCCTCGTTTGTCCTGAGGCATGGGAGCCTTGCCCTTAACAAAGTTAGATAATCTTTTAGGAGGGGCATTAAGTTTGACATTGTCTCCCTTTCGGAAGCCAATGCCATCCTTGATGCCAGGGCGTCTCCCACTATAAAGCATACTACGAGCAAATTTAAATTTTTCATTTTCTAGCTCATGCTCGGCAATTTTAGCATCTAATTTTGCTATATGAACATTTTGTTGTTTAGTTAAGACCAAGTGATCATGAATAGCATCAATATCAACATCTCTACATCTAGTGCAAATAGAAACATGCTCAACAGTAGATGTAGAGGGTTTGCAAGAATTTAGTTCAACAATCTTAGCATGTAATATGTCTTTTTCATCTCTAATATTGGAAATGGAAGTGTTGGGGGCCTTCGTCCTCCGAAGGTCCTCAAAAACATGATTTGACAATGTTTTCCAAGTGGATTATATGAACAGGTATTTTCGGATTCAGAATTATGGATATGGAGCACGACCAGGACGAAGCCTGAACCAGACGAAGGTCGAGGGCAGCCGAAGCTGTGCGCAGGGAAGCTTCGGCGCGATGGCATAAGGGGGAACCGACTTAAAGATGAAAAGACTTCGGGGGCCTCGACAGATTTCCATAAACCGTTAACAAATGTAATGGACATGGATGTAATTTTACGTGGGCTGCGTCCCGCGTCTATAAATAGATGAACAGTACTCCCGTACTGTTCACGCGGACGGTGCATTGGCATTTGCGTCACGCTTGTACTTTTTACCTTCTCTCAGGACCGAAGGTACATTTGTAATATATAATCATTTCTATTTCTTTGTGTTAATAAAATAGAAATGATTCTATGATTTACATTTCATGTTTTATATAAGTCCTTCGTTATTACTTGTTGAATTTACGAAGGTATGTCTCTTGTGACCCTCGTCCGGAACTCATTATTCCCGAAGGGGAATAATGTTCAATAGGACGAAGGGCCTTAACGTTTAACACTTTTTATGTTGTCTTGTTCTTAATCCGAAGCATTTGAGAACAAGTCACCAACATTGGCGCCCACCTCCGGTGAACTCACTTCCACTTCAAGCTTTTTTGAACACCTTCGGAAGCTATGGCGCCGAAGAAAGCTTCAGCGACTGGGGCTTCAGCACTGCAACCACTGGACCACAACCAGGAGACCGTCTCTCTTCGGGAGGCCCGAAGCCAGAAGAGAAAGGCTGTCAGCCCGACACTTCAGGAAGAAGAGCTAGACCAAGAAATCAGGGATATGGAGATGCTACACCAACAAGTACAAAGGAAGAAGGAGAAGATGGCCCGCCTAGCTGAGTTGCAAAGGCAGATAGACGAAGCCTCTGAGGAAGTCCGCCATCTTACTCACGATGAGCAGAACAGAAGGCCTCATCAGAAAGACCTTCATCAGGAGGGCTTCGTCAACGAAGATGACTGGTATGATAATTTCCATCAGGGAAATTTTGTTTTTGATGATGCTTCTCCTCTGTCTGCTGAGCTGCAGGCTACACCTTGGCCCCCATCCTATAAGCCACCCCAGCTCCCCATGTTTGATGGTCACTCCGACCCGAAGCAATTCTTGATGAGCTACGAAGCAACGGTGTCTTCGTACGGGGGCAATGCTGCAGTCATGGCGAAGTCTTTCGTCATGGCCGTCAGGAATGTTGCTCAGACCTGGTATTCCTCCCTTCGGCCAGGAACAATAACTTCATGGCAGAAGCTGAAGGATATGTTACTGACCAGCTTTCAAGGATTTCAGACGAAGCCGGTCACAGCTCAAGCCCTGTTCCAGTGTATTCAGGATCACGAAGAGTACCTTCAGGCGTATGTCCGAAGGTTTTTACGATTAAGGGCGCAGGCACCAACGGTGCCCAATGAAATTGTTATCGAAGCCATGATCAAGGGGCTTCGTCCTGGGCCCGCAGCTCAATACTTTGCTAGAAAGCCTCCTCAGACCTTGGAGAAATTGCTCCAAAAGATGGATGAGTACATTCGTGCTGACAATGACTTTCGTCAAAGAAGGGAGGAGGCCTTCAGATTTTCTGAAATGACCAGGGGCTTCGGAGGAAGATACTACCCGAGACATGTCCGTTCCATCCACAACACTCAGAATGATGATAAGGGGAGTCAGAACAGACCGCAATGCTCCTCACAGGCCTCGGGGCAACAACAAACTTCCTTCCGGCCACCAGCTCCAAGAGGCAGAGGCGCCAGGGGCTTCGGCGGAAGATTCGGAGATCAGCCAAGGAGACTGTTTTGCTTGTTCTGTGGAGAAGGCAAGGGCCATACCACTAGGTCGTGCCATATTACAATCCAGAAGCAAAAGGAAATTGCCGAAGCTGCATCTCAACAAGCTCAGCCGAAGCAGGTCATGCATACTGCTTCGTATCATCCGCCTTATATCCCACAATACATAGACAACCACCCTGCAGCTTCTGTAGCTTCGGCAAGTCAACCTCAAGCTTCCTGGCAACAGCTTCCGCCCCCACCTCCATTGCAGCAAGGTCAACAGCCAGAAGGGAGTCAATACGCTCCACATCAGAGGGACTTCAGAGAGCAGTCCGAAGCTCGCACAGTCAACAGCACTGTGCCAGAGTCGAAGCACATTTATTAACACATATCCTACCTTTGATAGCAGTCTTTCCTATTCAGTTTTATTTTCTGTGAAGCAAAAAACATTGATAGTTTTCATGTAATAATTTCGTTGTTTTCCACGAGGAAGATTTATTTGCTCCACAAGCTTAAGTTGCTGAAGCTTAAAGTTTTTTCCGTTACCAAGGAGGACCTTCGAATTAAAAATCCTTCGGAGTAACAGAAAGTCGTTCTAAGGAACGCAGAGTAAGTTTGTGAAGTCACAAAAAGCCGTTCCAAAGGGAGCGCAGTGTAAGTTTTCTGCTCAGAAGTCGTTCCTAAAGGAATGCAGAGCCTACAGCGAAAAGTCAACGCTGATACCGCCTAAGTAAAGGGCGAAGAAGCTCCTAAGGGAGGCTTACAGCGAAAAGTCAACGCTGATACCGCCTAAGTAAAGGGCGAAGAAGCTCCTAAGGGAGGCTTACAGCGAAAAGTCAACGCTGAGATCGTCTAAGTAAAAGACGAAGAAGCTCCAAAGACGTTCCTAAGGGAATGCAGAGCTTACGAATGTGTTTTGTGTGTATCTTCGGAACAGACGTCATTTGCATAACATAACATCATCACATCATTTCGCATAGCATAAGCATCATACATCATGTTGCATACGGCAAAAGAAGGGCACACAGTATTAACCTTCGAAAGAATGATTTGAGAAAGTGCAAATCGTGCAAAGTCACGAGGGAATATGATGATGATCTTCGGAAAATAGCTTCGGAGGCTGTTTTTACGAAGCATGGATGTGCCTTATCAGAACAGTTTTAACGAAGAATGTTTTCTTCACGTAGCATGAAAAGAAGGGAAGGTGTTTTTTCGCCGAAGGCTCAAAAATGGTATGTATGTACAGTTTCATGCATCGTAAAGAATTGAATAATGGAAAGAAACTTGTATATTACATTCAAATGTACAAATGTTACATAGATCACAATTTAACTGTTTTTCTAAATAGCATCTAGTCTTCTCTTAATACTGCTTCGGCGACTTCATTTAAAAGTTGATCAACAACTTTGTCCATGATAGCTTCGGCCATTTGTTTAATTTCATCATCCCCTTTTGTGTGGGGATCGACAGTCGATTCAGCAGCTTCTGAGGCAAAAGAACATTTTTTCATTACTATTACAAACTGTGAGCAGAGTTTGAAACAAAAATTACAACACAATAAGAACGACTAATTAATACCTAATTGTCTTTCGGGCTCCGTACTTTTTTCGGCAGTTTCTGCCACTTTCCTAGCTTCGTGGATGCCTTTTTCGCTCCTTTGGATAATTTCTTGTGCCATTCCTCGGCCGCCGTCGTTCCAGATGTCAGTAAAAAATTTGCCACCAACCACGCTTGCTTCGGCCGAGGGGTCTTTGATGTCTTCACAGGAAAAGGTAGCTTCGGACTGAGCTAGAAATTTAACATGATCGCAACCTTTTTTCTCTAAGACAGAAGCAATTCCTCTGGCGCCCGAAAAAGCGCAGATATCACCGCGACTGCTCAGAATCTCCTCGAAGGCCTCTGCTTTGTGTCTAATCCATTCCAATGGACCTTCGGGATTGCCTCGAGAGAAATTCTCTTCGCTGGAAAAGGCGCCTACGCTGGCGAAGCTGGTTTTAATTTTATTCACACACTCTATAGATTTAACATAACATTTTTCCCTGAGATGCACGAAGCTCTTTAACTCTTAACTCCAATTTATTGACCATATGATCGCTGAGTTCTCGTTTTGTTTCCTCAAGGACGCGCTCCTCTCTAGCTCTAGTCAGCTGTTTCTGAAGATCTTTAATTTCACGCTTTTGGGCTTCGGCCTGGGTTTTTGAGGCAGCTTCATCCTTCTTTACTTTGTCTATCAGCGTAAGAAGAATTTTATCCTTTTCTAGAGCTTCGTTTCTCAGTTTGATAACTTCGGAGCGCAAATTGTTGAACGCAATCTCATAACTCTCGTCTTCGGCACTTTTTTGCGCTCTCAATGCGTTGCTCAGGATTAAACCCTATAAAAAAAGAGAGTCTATATAAGAATAAAGGAATGAATTAAGTATTATAGAAATTTTTTCAAAAAGTCTAATCCTTAAACCTTTAGGCTATTGTATGCAAGACTGTCTGCGAGATCCTCTTTCGACATGGCGCTTAATCCAGCTTCCAGCTTCGGGAATCCTATACTCCTGGCCATCTCTCGGCAGACAGATAGCTCTTTGTTGTCAGGCAGGCAGTATAAGAAATCATCTTCATTTGTCCCATTGAATATTACTGCCCCCTTTGGATATTTTAGCTCCTTTGCATAATGGTTAGCTTCATGAGTTTCTTCTTCAGATAATTTTTTCCCCGAAGCATGTCGTATGATGTAATCACACATGCTGGCAGGCGCTTCAGGGATGGCAGTGTCAGTTTCTTCAACTAAAATTGGTTCTGGTATTTTTATTGCTTCGGCTTCCAAAGTTTGCTCCTTGAAGGGCTCCGAAGGCCCAGCTTCAGCTTCAGCTTGTTGCGTCGGAGCTTCAGAAGAAGCTTCAGCAATTTCAACACTCTTTTTTGG
Source organism: Zea luxurians (assembly GCA_029449295.1). Taxonomy (NCBI): domain Eukaryota; kingdom Viridiplantae; phylum Streptophyta; class Magnoliopsida; order Poales; family Poaceae; genus Zea; species Zea luxurians. The sequence goes on from JAOPSE010000002.1 coordinate 168,709,062, forward strand.
AGTTGTGCTTGAAGACTTAATTGTCTCCAAGACATCTAGTACATTTACCATTCTCTTCCTTTTTGGGGTCACCATTGGACCCTTTTGGATTTTTGCTGCTTCGACATTTGCTACAGGACTCAAAATTTCTGATGCTTTTTCCTTAGTCGGATTTTTCGCTTCGTCCATTTTTTCTGTGGATGGCGCCTCGGCCATCTCTGCGATTTCTGGCAGCAAGGTTGGCTGTTCAGCTTCGGCGGCCAAAAAAGTTTCTCCGGTGAACTCAGGCACCGAAGCTGGTTCAATATGGCGTGGTCGGTGTGTGAGGACCTTCAACCTTTTTCCTTTCGGTTCTGGCTCGCTAGGAGCAGTTGCAGCTTCTTCTTTTTCAGAGGTTATGTTTTTCCTTTTTTGCCTTCGGATGGGATAACGATAATCAGGGTAGAAGAACCCGACTGCATCAAACACTCGGTTGAGTCTCTTCTTTTTTCGGCCTCCGAAGGCTGCTGATAGTGCAGTATTTTCAGCCTTCGAATATGCCCCAAGTAATTTATCACTTAACGTTTCAATGCTTTTCAGCCAGTCATCATCAGGTTCAATAAATTTATCTGCATATTTGAATGTGTACTTTAATCTGACTAGTCCGCCTTCGTCGGACTCTTTGATGGTTTCCTTCGGCATTTCCCACTTTTCTGCAAGTGGCCATACCCTGAAGGCAATGTGTTCTTGGACCAAGTCCCTTGTCCCAATAAACGAGCAGACTACCCCGAAGGCTCTTTGGCATTCTTCGGCGGCTTCGTCCATTTCGACCTTCGGCCTTCGAAGACCGAAGCGTTGCCAGATTGGGTGCATAATGATACTCTTCACATTCTCTTGAGCTGTTAGATCATTCTTTACATAAAACCATTCAGTCATCCAGGCTCCGGGCCACCTCTTCCGAAAGGTCGGCACAGGGCAGCTTGACCCGGAGCGGGCGCCGAAGCTGTAGCACCCAAAGTTGTTGTGGTATTGCTCCTTTCCCCAGGGCTTTGTCTCGTATAATAACTCATGAATGTTGCAGAAGCTTTTAGCGTTCGGTTCCAAACCTTGGCTCCTCGCAGCCCAGACAAACACTCCCATTCTTATGATGGCTTCGGGAGTGATTTGATGCAGATAGACTTGAAATGTCTTTAGTACCTCAACAACAAAGTTGCTCAGGGGGAATCGAAGCCCAGCCTTGAGGAAGCTTCGGAAAATCACAACTTCATCTTCTTCGGGGGTGGGAGAAGTTTTTTCCCCGGCATCAGCTCTCACAATAGATATGTCTCGGAAATATCGCCCCCTCACATTATCAATGTGACTCTGCTTGATGGTCGTTTTCCCAAAAACTGTGTGGCTTGGTCGCCACGGTCGATCTTCGGCCTCTTCCCCACCACTTTCCACATCATAGCTGTCGCTGTCATCAGTATCTTCGGACAAACCTTCGAGAATCTCCTTCGTAATTTTCTCTGTATTGGTCTCTGCCATCGCTATCAGGAACCCCAGATTCTTCTCCTCCTCGAGACTCAGCTTCATCTCAGCAGGGATCTTCAGCTTCGTCTCAGCAGGGATCTTCTTGCCTTCAGACATCTTCGGAAACGCTAAAAAATTGTTCCCGAGGCCGAAGCTTCGAAATCAAAAAGACAAGCAAATCTTAATAAACAAGAAGCTAAAAATTTTAGTGGGCCGAAGCAAAAGGCAAGTGTGCGTACCAAATGAGTTCGCGATGTGATCTTATTTATACGCCTAGGGCGTTGAAAATTGAAAGGCCCCGCTTGTCAGTGAATGTTGCTATTCTAGCAAAGGGAAGGTGTTTTTTCGGACCTTCGGCTCAAGGCCTTCGTCCATATCGCAATCTGAATTTATTATTTACAAATTAATATTGCGAGGGGCTACTGTTGGGGGCCTTCGTCCTCCGAAGGTCCTCAAAAACATGATTTGACAATGTTTTCCAAGTGGATTATATGAACAGGTATTTTCGGATTCAGAATTATGGATATGGAGCACGACCAGGACGAAGCCTGAACCAGACGAAGGTCGAGGGCAGCCGAAGCTGTGCGCAGGGAAGCTTCGGCGCGATGGCATAAGGGGGAACCGACTTAAAGATGAAAAGACTTCGGGGGCCTCGACAGATTTCCATAAACCGTTAACAAATGTAATGGACATGGATGTAATTTTACGTGGGCTGCGTCCCGCGTCTATAAATAGATGAACAGTACTCCCGTACTGTTCACGCGGACGGTGCATTGGCATTTGCGTCACGCTTGTACTTTTTACCTTCTCTCAGGACCGAAGGTACATTTGTAATATATAATCATTTCTATTTCTTTGTGTTAATAAAATAGAAATGATTCTATGATTTACATTTCATGTTTTATATAAGTCCTTCGTTATTACTTGTTGAATTTACGAAGGTATGTCTCTTGTGACCCTCGTCCGGAACTCATTATTCCCGAAGGGGAATAATGTTCAATAGGACGAAGGGCCTTAACGTTTAACACTTTTTATGTTGTCTTGTTCTTAATCCGAAGCATTTGAGAACAAGTCACCAACAGGAAGCATTGCAAACATCTAAGTCTTTAGCCTTAGCAATCAATTTTTCATTTTCAATCCTAAGGCTAACAAGAGAGGCATTCAATTTTTCAATCTTAGCAAGTAAGCTAGCATTATCATTTCTAAGATTGGAAATTGAATCATCACAAACATTAGCATCAACCTTAGCAATTAATCTAGCATTTTCATTTCTAAGGTTGGCAATAACATCATGACAAGTGCTTAGCTCACTAGTTAATTTTTCACATTTTTCCATCTCTAGAGCATAAGCATTCTTAACCTTAACATGCTTCTTATTTTCCTTAATTAGGAAGTCTTCTTGGCTATCCAAGAGTTCATCCTTATCATGAATAGCGCTAATCAATTCATTTAACTTCTCTTTTTGTTCCATGTTAAGGTTGGCAAAAAGAGTAAACAAATTATCCTCCTCATTACTAGAATTGTCTTCATCACTAGAGGATGCATATTTAGTGGAGGATTTAGATTTAACCTTCTTCCTTTTGCCGTCCTTTGCCATGAGGCACTTGTGGCCGACGTTGGGGAAGAGAAGTCCCTTGTTGACGGCGATGTTGGCGACGTCCTCGTCGGAGGAGTCGGTGGAGCTTTCGTCGGAGTCCCACTCGCGGCACACATGGGCATCGCCGCCCTTCTTCTTGTGGTACCTCTTCTTTTCCTTTCTTCTCCCCTTCTTGTCGTCGCCCCTGTCACTGTCACTAGAAATAGGACATTTTGCTATAAAGTGACCGGGCTTACCACACTTGTAGCAAACCTTCTTGGAGCGGGGCTTGTAGTCCTTCCCCCTCCTTTGCTTGAGGATTTGTCGAAAGCTTTTGATGACTAAAGCCATCTCCTCATTGTCGAGCTTTGAGGCGTCGATGGGGAGTCTACTTGGTGTAGACTCTTCCTTCTTCTCCTCCGTTGCCTTAAATGCGACGGGTTGTGCTTCGGGCGTGGAGGAGGTGCCTTGCTCGATGATTTTCTTTGAGCCTTTAATCATTAGCTCAAAGCTCACAAATTTTCCTATAACCTCCTCAGGAGACATTAGCTTGTATCTAGGATCACCTCGAATTAATTGAACTTGCGTAGGGTTAAGAAAAACGAGGGATCTAAGAATAACCTTGACCATCTCATGGTCATCCCATTTTGTGCTCCCGAGGTTGCGCACTTGGTTCACCAAGGTCTTCAAGCGGTTGTACATAGCTTGCGGATCCTCCCCTTGGTGAAGCATGAAGCGACCGAGCTCCCCCTCGATCGTCTCCCGCTTGGTGATCTTGGTCACCTCATCTCCTTCGTGTGCGGTCTTGAGCACGTCCCAAATTTCCTTTGCGCTCTTCAACCCTTGCACTTTATTATACTCCTCTCGACATAGAGAGGCGAGGAGTATAGTAGTGGCTTGGGAGTTGAAGTGGTGGATTTGGGCCACTTCGTCCGAATCGTAGTCCTCATCCCCTATGGATGGTACCTGTACACCAAACTCAACAACATTCCAATGCTTGTGTGGAGTGAGGTTAGATGATGTCTCATTTTGTCACTCCACATATTATAATCTTCACCGTCAAAAACCGGTGGTTTGCCTAATGGAACGGAGAGTAAAGGAGTACGCTTTGAAATACGAGGGTAGCGTAGGGGAATCTTACTATACTTCTTGCGCTCATGGCGCTTAGAAGTTATGGACGGCGCGTCGGAGCCGGAGGTGGATGGCGATGAAGAATCGGTCTCGTAGTAGACCACCTTCCTCATCTTCTTTTTCTTGTCGCCGCTCCGATGTGACTTGTGGGAAGAGGATTCCTTCTCCTTCCCTTTGTTGCGGGACTCTCTCGATGGAGCCTTCTCGAGGCTTGTAGCGGGCTTGTCGCCGGTCACCATCTCCTTCTTGGCGTGATCTCCCGACATCACTTCGAGCGGTTAGGCTCTAATGAAGCACCGGGCTCTGATACCAATTGAAAGTCGCCTAGAGGGGGGTGAATAGGGCGAAACTGAAATTTACAAAGTTAATCACAACTACAAGCCTGGTTAGCGTTAGAAATATAATCGAGTCCGAGAGAGGGGGTGAAAAACAAATCGCAAGCAAATAAAGAGTGAGACGCAAGGATTTGTTTTACCGAGGTTCGGTTCTTGCAAACCTACTCCCCGTTGAGGTGGTCACAAAGACCGGGTCTCTTTCAATCCTTTCCCTCTCTCAAACGGTCACTTAGACCGAGTGAGCTTCTCTTCTCAATCACATGGGACACTAAGTCCCCGCAAGGACCACCACACAATTGGTGTCTCTTGCCTCGGTTACAATTGAGTTTGTCACAAAAAGAATGAGAAAGAAAAGAAGCAATCCAAGCGCAAGAGCTCAAATGAACACAAGTGTCACTCTCTCTAGTCACTATTTGATTTGGAGTGATTCCGGACTTGGGAGAGGATTTGATCTCTTTGGTTGTGTCTAGAATTGAATGTTATAGCTCTTGTAAGTAGTTGGAAGCTGGAAAACTTGGATGCAATGAATGGTGGGGTGGTTGGGGTATTTATAGCCCCAACCACCAAACTAGCCGTTTGGTGGAGGCTGATGTCGCATGGCGCACCGGACAGTCCGGTGCGCCACCGGACACTGTCCGGTGCGCCAGCCACGTCACCCGGCCGTTAGGGTTCGACCGTTGGAGCTCTGACAGGTGGGGTCTTCTAGCTGTCCGGTGGTGCACCGGACATCTCCTGTAGACTGTCCGATGCGCCTGCTGCGCGTGCTCTGACCTCTGCGCGCGCAAGCGCGCATTAAATGCGTTGCAGTCGACCGTTGCGCGCGAAGTAGCCGTTGCTCCGCTGGCACACCGGACAGTCCGGTGCGCCACCAGACACTGTCCGGTGCATACACTAGATGGTCCGGTGAATTATAGTAGAGCGGCCTCCATTTTCCCGAAGGTAGCGAGTTCAGCGTCGAGTTCCCTGGTGCACCGGACACTGTCCGGTGGTGCACCGGACACTGTCCGGTGCGCCAGACCAGGGCACACTTCGGTTGTCTTTGGCTCTCTTTGTTTGAACCCTTTCTTGGTCTTTTTATTGGTCTATTGTGAACCTTTGGCACCTGTAAAACTTATAATCTAGAGCAAACTAGTTAGTCCAATTATTTGTGTTGGGCAATTCAACCACCAAAATCAATTAGGAAAAGGTGTAAGCCTATTTCCCTTTCAGTTACCGGTAAGGAGCTCATACGAGGTTTTCTTGAGAAGGCGGTGAAGATAGAGCCGATTTATGGCGTGGCAAGCTGTGTTCACAGCTTCCGACCAAAACCGCTCGGGCGTCTTGAACTCCCCAAGCATCGTTCTCGCCATGTCGATGAGCGTCCTGTTCTTCCTCTCTACCACACCATTTTGCTATGGTGTGTAGGGAGCGGAGAACTCGTGCTTGACGCCCTCCTCCTCAAGATACTCCTCCACTTGCAGGTTTTTGAACTCGGACCTATTGTCGCTTCTTATCTTTTTCACCTTGAGCTCAAATTCGTTTTGAGCCCTCCTTAGAAAGCGATTTAGGGTCCCTTGGGTTTCTGATTTTACCTGCAAAAAGAATACCAAAGTGAAGCGGGAAAAATCATCAACAATAACAAGACCATACTTACTTCCCCCGATGCTGAGGTAGGCGACGGGTCCAAAGAGGTCCATATGAAGTAGCTCCAGTGGTCTTGATGTTGTCATCACATTCTTGCTATGATGAGTGCTTCCCACCTGTTTTCCTGCCTGACAAGCTGCACAAGGTCTATCTTTCTTGAAATAGACATTGGTTAGTCCTAACACATGTTCTCCCTTTAGAAGTTTGTGAAGATTCTTCATCCCAACATGTGCTAGACGGCGATGCCACAGCCAGTCTATACTAGTCTTAGCTATTAAGCATGCATCTAGATCGGCCTCCTCTTTTGAAAAATCAACTAAGTAGAGTTTGTCGTCTAATATACCCTTAAAAGCTAATGAACCATCACTCCTTCTAAAGACAGATACATCTATATTGGTAAATAGACAATTATAACCCATGTTACATAATTGACTTACAGACAATAAGTTGTACCCGAGCGATTCAACTAAAAACACATTGGAGATAGAATGCTCGGATGAAATAGCTATCTTTCCCAATCCTTTAATCTTGCTTTGGTTCCCATCTCCAAAGATGATCGAGTCTTGGGAATCCTTGTTCTTGACATAGGAGGTGAACATCTTCTTCTCCCCCGTCATGTGGTTTGTGCATCCGCTGTCGATAATCCAGCTTGAGCCCCCGGATGCATAAACCTGCAAGGCAATTTACACTTGGGTTCTAGGTACCCAACTCTTGTTGGGTCCTACAAGGTTAGTCACAATAGCCTTAGGAACCCAAATGCAAGTCTTGTCTCCTTTGCATTTGGATCCCACTTTTCTAGCAACTACTTTTTCATTCTTACAAGTAAGTACAAACATAGTGTTGCACGCATGAAAAACAGTAGTAGGTTTATTACACATTTTCCTAGAAGCATGAGACACACAATTTCTCCTAGGCCTACTTCTATCATGCACAAAAGTAGAGCTTGAAGCAAACATAGCATGTGAATTAAAAGCATCATAACTCCTATTATAATGAGCATTCCTAGAAAATTTTCTATCATAAATGTAGGCATGACACTTTTGAATACTACTAGCCATAGGGGCCTTCCCTTTCTCCTTGGCGAGAATGGGGACCTTTTGGCTTGTTAAGTTCTTGGTTTCCTTTCGAAAACCAAGTACATCCTTAATAGAGGGGTGTCTACCAATTGTATAGGCATCCCTAGCAAATTTTAATTTATCAAAATCAGTTTTGCAAGTCTTAAGTTGAGCATTAAGACTTGCCACTTCATCATTCAATTTTGTAATAGCAATAAGATGTTCATTACAAGCATTAACATCCAAGTCCTTACATCTATTACAAATACTAACATGCTCTACACATAAATTAGATTTATTAGCTTCTTCTAGCTTAGCATTTAAATCATCATTTAAATTCTTTAAACTAGATACAGTTTCATGGCAAGCAGATAACTCAGAAGATAGAATTTCATTCCTTTTAGTTTCTAATGCAAGAGATTTTTGAACACTAACAAATTTGTCATGTTCTTCATATAAAATGTCTTCTTGCTTCTCTAGCAATCTATCTTTTTCATTTAGAGCATCAATTAACTCATTAATTTTATCTACTTTAGCTCTATCTAAACCCATAAATAAATCAGTATAATCTACTTCATCATCACTAGAATCATCATCGCTTGAAGTAGTATACTTAGGGGTGTCTCGAACACTTACCTTCTTTTCCTTTGCCATGAGGCAAGTGTGGCGTTCGTTGGGGAAGAGTGAAGATTTGTTGAAAGCCGAGGCTGCCAGTCCTTCATCGTCGGAGTCGGATGAAGAGCAGTCCGAATCCCATTCTTTGCCAAGGTGCGCCTCGCCCTTCGCCTTCTTGTAGGCCTTCTTCTTCTCCCTCTTCCCATGCTTTTCTTGTTCCTGGTCATGATCATTATCGGGGCATTGTGCTATAAAATGACTAGTCTTACCGCATTTTAAAAGGAGCGCTTTCCCTTTGCTTTGTTCTTGTTAGGGTGCTCCTTGCGTCCTTTTAGTGCGGTCTTGAAGCGCTTAATGATTAGGGCCATCTCATCTTCGTTTAGCCCGGCAGCCTTAACTTGTGCCACCTTGCTAGGTAGCGCCTCCCTGCTCTTGTTACTTTGAGAGCAACGGGTTGAGGCTCGTAGATGGGTAGAGGGCCATTAAGAGCATCATCCATGTATCGCGCTTCCTTCACCATCATGCGCCCGCTCACAAACTTCCCAAGAATCTCCTCGGGCGTCATCTTGGTGTACCTGGGATTTTCACGAATAAGGTTTACAAGATGGGGGTCAATTACCGTGAATGACCTTAGCATTAGTCGGGTGACGTCATGGTCCATCCATCTTGTGCTTCCATAGCTTCTAATTTTGTTGACCAGGGTCTTGAGCCTGTTGTATGTTTGCGTTGGCTCCTCTCCCCTGATCATCGTGGACCTTCCCAGCTCGCCTTCCACCAACTCCATTTTGGTGATCATGGTGGCGTCGTTTCCCTCATGTGATATTTTGAGGGTATCCCAAATTTGCTTGGCATTGTCCAAGCCGCTCACCTTGTTGTACTCATCCCTGCACAAAGATGCTAGCAAAACAGTGGTAGCTTGTGCATTCTTATGAATTTGCTCGTTAATAAACACAGGGTTATCCGTACTATCAAAATGCATTCCATTTTCAACTATCTCTCAAATACTAGGATGGAGAGAAAATAAGTGACTACGCATTTTGTGACTCCAAAAGGAGTAGTCTTCTCCATCAAAATGTGGAGGTTTATCAAGTGGAATTGATAGCAAATGAGCATTAGAATAGAATGGAATACGAGAATAATCAAATGAATAATTTTGATTAACCGGTTTCTTTTTAGACGAGTCGTCGTCGTCGTCTCTTGGTGAAGAAGAAGATTCATCGCTGTCGTAGTAGACGATCTTCTTGATGCGCCTCTTCTTCTTCTTGTCTTTCTTCTTGTGACTCGAGCCAGAGTCAGTGGGCTTGTCATCTCTTGGCTCGTTGAAGATGGACTCCTTCTCCTTGTCGTTGAACACCATCCCCTTTCCCTTAGGATCCATCTCTTTGGGCGATTAGTCCCTTATGTGAAGAGAACGGCTCCGATACCAATTGAGAGCACCTAGAGGGGGGGTGAATAGGTGGTCCTGTAAAAATTTAACACTAATAGCCACAAAACTTAGATATAAGTGTTAGTACGACTAAGTAGTTTGAAGCGAGCCCTTGCGAACACAAATAATCATAGAAAGCAATCACAAGAGACAAGCGATTTTATCCCGTGGTTCGGCCAAGTAACACTTGCCTACTTCCACGTTGTGGCATCCCAATGGACGAGGGTTGCACTCAACCCCTTTCAAGTGATCCAATGATCAACTTGAATACCATGGTTTTTCCTTTCTTAGTTTTTTCTCCCGTTTGCGAGGAATCTCCACAACTTGGAGCCTCTCGCCCTTACAATGATGATCACAAAAGAAGCGCAGAAGTAAGGGAGGGGAGAGCAACACACACAAGACTCAAAACCAGAACACAATCACGCACACAAGCCACAACTTGAGCTTAAAACACAACGCACGGAGTTCTCAACTCAAATGGAGCTCAAGTCACTATCTCAAAGAATCGAATGCGTGAAGTTGGAGTCTTGGAGTCTTAGAATGTTTCTTGTAAGCTTGGGTGGCTCCTCCATGCGCCTAGGGGTCCCTTTTATAGCCCCAAGGCAGCTAGGAGCCATTGAAGATCAACAAGGAAGGCCATCCTTGCCTTCTGTCGAGTGGCGCACCGGATAGTCCAGTGCGCCACCGGACAGTCACTGTAGATGGTCCGGTACCGATCTCCTTCCTTTTCTGGTGCAGATGATCGTTGCACCTCGGCATCGGTTGGCGCACCGGACAGTCCGGTGCACCACCAGACAGTCCGGTGAATTATAGTCATATGCCGTCGTCGATTCCCGAGAGCGACCAGTTCACCTTGGACTCGCCTGGCGCACCTGACACTGTCTGGTGCACCCAGACCGAGCTAGAGTAGCCAACTCTTTTCCAATTTCTTTTCTACTGTTTCTAGCACTTAGATACAACACATTAGTACCCAAAACAATGTATTGAGTCTAGAAACGTACCTTGTTACATGATTTGCACTTCTTCAATCTTTGGCACATTTAGAACTTAGAGAATATGCATTGGGCACTTAATCACCAAAACAATATAGAAATGGCCCAAAGGCACATTTCCCTTTCAGTTTGATGTTAACTGCAATATCCTAGTAGAAGAGCCTGACTCTCCTCCTCATCAAGGCAAGCCCGGTGCATTTGCCACCTCCTTGTTGTTTTAATCCTTGATACCTAATTTGAAAAGCTAGATGTGCTTAGTATGCTCATAGATTAGGAACAAAATGTTTTGATCTATGAATCATGTTTTTACAAAGAAAAAAGGGTTGAAATGATGAAGGTATCAAAGGCCTTGATGACTTCATCAATTCAGTAGGGTACCTCTGACAGGTACCAAGTTTTCGTAAATATTTTGATGTGAAGACCAGACATTGAGCAGGAAAGGTCGTCTGTCTGTGTCGCTTAAGGACCGTATGATTGTTGGCCTGCTGATCTAGGACCCTTTAACTGGCCACATGCCTCATCATGGGTAAGCTTAGCCTCGGCTGGACCAATACCAGAAAGGCTGGCCTGCAATGGGAGTGGAGAGATGGCGAGAGTATCGTGTATCCACCTGGTAAGAAGTTGGATGGCAGGGACCCATTCTAGTCTTGAGAAACCTGTGGGCAAGTTGACATATACAAGGGTTAAGTGTTACATATGTCGTGTGGTTGGAGATCCACAGTTGGGTATTAATCGATTCGGATCGCTGAACTTCTTAGATATGAAGACTGGATCTTCGACCCTCATCGGAGATAACAAGTGGAACTAAAGTTGATAAAATGAAGCTAGTGTAGGACTGTTGGGGTCATGCTTCGTGGCGCCGAAGGTCTTGTAAGAAGAAGCAGCTTCGGCTGAAGTTGTCCCCAGGAGATGACCGAAGGTCCCTCTTCATGAAGCTTCGGTATTACAAACCGACTTAGAGATAGAATGACCTTTTTATCCATAAAGATCTGGATCAATGTTGTAAACTTTTATGAGGGGCATAATTGTAATTCTTCACAGGCTGCGTCCTGTGTCTATAAATAGATGAACAGTACCCCCGTACTGTTCACGCTGACTTGGCATTTGCTTTCCGTCATCCTTGTACTTCTGCCTTCCTGCAATCCGAAGGTACACTTGTAATTTGAAGTCATTGCTATTCTTATATGATAATAAAATAGAAATGACGTTGTGATAATATTTAAATGTTTATATTATGCAAGTTCCTCGTCATAGTTTATCGTGCTTACGAAGATATGCTGTTTGTGACCTTCGTCCGGAACACATTATATCCCGAAGGGAAATAATGTTTTAAAGGACGAAGGGCTTTATTATTTAACACTTTTTATGTTGCCTTGTTCTTAATCCGAAGCATTTGAGAACAAGTCCCGAACATTGGCGCCCACCTCCGGTGAACTCACTTCCACTTTTCTGAGCTGATGGCTTCGTTCAACAATCAAGCTGAAGCTGCTTCGGCTTCGAAGCTGGTGCTCCCGATAACAGGCGGTTCTTGCTCAGAGCCGGCTAACAAGAAGCAGAAGAAGGAGGCTCAGAGAAGGGTGCAGCATGTTGGAGTACAGGGACCCTTCATCAAGTCAAAATGGTCCCACATTCCAATCACTTTCTCTCAGGAAGACCTTCAGCTTAAGGATTATCCTCACAATGATGCCATGGTTATCTCTTGTGTGATCAAAGGATTTCTGGTCCACAATGTCTTAGTTGATACAGGCAGTGCAGCTGATATCATATTTGCTAAGGCCTTCAGACAAATGCAAGAGCCCGAAGACAAGGTCCATGATGCTACGCACCCTCTTTGTGGCTTCGGAGGGCGGCAGATTGTAGCACTTGGGAAGATTACCATGCCAGTAACCTTCGGATTTGTTAACAACACAAGGACTGAGCAAATTGTGTTTGATATTGTTGACATGGAGTATCCTTACAATGCTATCATTGGTCGCGGTACTCTCAATGCCTTCGAAGCAATTCTCCACCCAGCTTACCTCTGCATGAAGATACCTTCGGACCAAGGGCCTATTGCTATTCACGGAAGCCAGGAAGCTGCTAGAAGGGCCGAAGGAAGCTGGACTGACTCCAAAGCAATCCATAACATAGATGGAGCCGAAGCTTGTGAACAGTACAAATTCAGAAGGGAGAAAGCAGCTTCAGCAGATCAGCCGAAGCCCATGCTCTTATGTGCGGACATAGCAGAGCAGAAGGTGCTGTTGGGCTCTCAATTATCCGAAGAGCAGGAGAAAACCTTGATAAGGTTTTTGTTCAACAACAAAGATGTTTTTGCATGGTCAGCTAATGACCTCTGCGGAGTAAATCGGGATGTTATTGAACACTCGCTCAATGTTGATCCATCCTTCAGACCCCGAAAGCAGAGGCTTCGGAAAATGTCTGATGATAAGGCCGAAGGGGCTCGCAATGAAGTAAAAAGACTCCTCAGTGCAGGAGTTATCAGAGAAGTAAAGTACCCAGAGTGGCTAGCTAACACTGTTATGGTAAAGAAGGCCAATGGCAAGTGGAGAATGTGTATCGACTTTACAGATCTCAACAAGGCCTGTCCGAAGGACGAATTCCCATTGCCAAGAATAGACTCTTTAGTTGATGCAGCAGCTTCTTCAGAGCTCATGAGTCTGCTAGACTGTTACTCAGGTTATCACCAAATTTGGATGAAGAAGGAAGATGAGCCGAAGACTAGCTTCATAACCCCAAGTGGCACATATTGCTATCTTCGGATGCCTGAGGGACTCAAAAATGCTGGAGGAAGTTTTAGCAGAATGACTGCGAAGGTCCTCCAGACTCAGATAGGCAGAAATGTGCTAACTTATGTTAATGACATCATTGTAAAAAGCACGAAACAGGAAAATCATATTGATGATTTGCAGGAGACCTTCGCCAGTTTCAGACAAGCTGGCTTGAAGCTGAACCCAGAAAAATGTGTCTTCGGAGTAAAGAAGGGGAAATTTCTTGGATGCTTGGTTTCAACAAAGGGAATTGAAGCTAATCCAAGTAAAATTGAAGCTATACTTCGAATGGAGCCACCAACTACAAGAAAGGGGGCCCAAAGATTGACAGGGAGGCTGGCATCTCTCAATAGATTCATATCTAGATCAGCAGAAAGAAATTTACCATTCTTCGAAGTGCTGAAATCAGCCGAAGTCTTTCAATGGGGATCAAATCAACAAAAAGCCTTCGAAGAGCTGAAGCAATATTTGATAGATCTAACAACGTTAACTCCACCAACGCCAGGGGCTCCTTTGTTGTTATATGTGGCAGCTTCGCACTCAGCAGTAAGTGCAGCACTTGTCCAGGAGAAGCTTGATGGCCAAGTCAAGAAGCAGGTTCCAGTGTATTTTGTATCTGAAGTCCTCAGTGTATCAAAGAAAAATTATACAGAACTGGAGAAGGTATTATATGCCGTTTTGATGGCATCCAGGAAGCTTCGGCATTATTTTCAAGCATACAATATTGTCGTTCCTTCTTCGCAGCCGTTGAAGGATATTATGAGAAATAGAGAAGCTACTGGACGGATTGGAAAATGGGCTGCAGAGCTCAATGAATTTTGCATTGATTATGTGCATAGATCCTCGATCCAGTCTCAAGCGTTGGCAGATTTCATTGCCGACTGGACGCCAGGGGCTCAGGATGAAGAAACAAATAAGGATGCCGAAGTGTGGACAGTGTTTTGTGATGGCTCTTGGGGAACCTTCGGAGCAGGAGCAGCCGCTGTGCTGGTCTCACCATCCAAAGTTAAAACTTGTTATGCAGCAAGACTTGATTTTAGCTGTACAAACAATGTCACTGAGTACGAAGCTCTGCTTTTGGGCCTTCGGAAATTAAAAGCAATGGGAATCAGAAGGGCCATCCTTAAAACTGATTCCCAGGTTGTTTCAGGTCATATCGATAAGAGTTGCAAGGCTAAAGATCCGAAGCTTGAAAAATATTTGGACACGGTCCGAAGAATCGAAGCTTCCTTCGAAGGATTTTCTGTCAAAAATATCCCTCGAGGACAAAATGAGCATGCTGATTTGCTAGCTAAGTCAGCAGCACAGGGGCTGCCTCTACCTTCGGATGTGTTTTTCGAAACAATAAAGGCACCTTCAGTGGAACTCCTTGAAAGAGCAGTCCTCAACATATCTCCTGTTTATAGCGAAGATTGGAGAACTGAGATCATCTCTTACCTTCAGGGTAAGTACCTTTCAGATGACGAAGCTTATAATAGGAGGATAGAGGCAAGAGCTCGTCCATATGTCATGATAGAAGGGGAGTTGTACAAGCATGGAGTTTGTGCTCCGCTGCTCAAGTGTTTATCTAGAGCCGAAGGTGTAGAGTTGATGAAAGAAATACATGCAGGCCTGTGTGGATCTCACATTGGATCTAGGCCGTTACTTGGAAAAGTTTTCCGCCAAGGGTTTTATTGGCCGAAGGCAGCTTCGGATGCAGCGGAATTAGTTCAAAAGTGCGAAGACTGTCAGAAATGTGCAAAAGATCAGAAACAACCTTCGTCTTTAACACAGCTCATACAACCCATCTGGCCATTGCAGAGGTGGGGCCTTGATTTGTTAGGTCCATTGCCACCGGCTCAAGGGAATCTAAGATATGTTGTAGTGGCTGTGGAGTATTTTTCTAAATGGATTGAGGCAAAGCCACTAGCCACAATAACTTCGGCCACTGTCCAAAAGTTTTTCTGGCAGAATATTGTTTGTCGTTTCGGGGTACCGAAGGCCATCACTGTAGATAATGGAACACAATTCGACTCCGAAGCCTTCAGAAATTTCTGTGATCAAATTGGTACGAAGATCCATTTTGCATCAGTCAGGCATCCGGAGTCAAATGGGCTCGTTGAAAGAGCCAACGGCATTATAATGACAGGAATAATGAAGTTAATCTTCAATCAACCCAGGGGAAAGTGGCCAGATCAGTTAACTAAAGTGGTGTGGAGCCACAATACAACAACATCAAGGTCTACAGGCTTTACTCCATTCAAGTTATTATTCGGTGACGAAGCAATAACTCCGGAAGAAGCTAAAACTGGATCAATAAGAGTAGTAGCTTCGGCAGAATCAGGTCCTGAAGATGCTTGTTTTGTGGAAAAAGATGCCTTAGAAGGGATCAGGCTTCAGGCTGTGGAGAATATCAATAAATACCAAGCTGAAACAGTCAAATGGCGAGATAGAAAAGTTCGGCTAAAAAATATTGAGCCAGGACACTTGGTGCTTCGAAGAGTGGCCAACCCAGACACAGTGGGCAAGTTAAAGTTGAAATGGGAGGGACCTTTCTTGGTAGCATCTTCGTCAAGGCCTGGTTCATACAGATTGAAGGACATGGACGGCAATGACATTCCAAGATCTTGGAATGCGGATGAGCTTCGGCGATATTATGTGTAATTTGATGTAACCTTTTTTATGTTTTTTCTTTTTTCATGGCACCCTTTTCCTTTCTAAAGGGGGAGAAAGGTTTTTAATGGGGCCATCATATGTAATTTTCTTTTTAGTTCTATAAGAGCAAGATCCCCCAAGGAATGTAAATGTAAAAGCTGAGAACGCACCATCGAGTGCCGAAAGTAAAAAGCAAAGAAGCTCCAAAGTCATTCCTAAGGGGATGCAGAGCTTACAGCGAAAAGTCAACGCTGATTCCGCCGAAAGTAAAAGGCGAAGAAGCTCCAAAGTCGTTCCTAAGGGGATGCAGAGCTTACAGCGAAAAGTCAACGCTGATTCCGCCGAAAGTAAAAGGCGAAGAAGCTCCAAAGTCGTTCCTAAGGGAATGCAGAGCTAATGTGTGATTGTTTCTAAGGAAATAATGGCTGAGGGTATGGCTTCGGATATGTGTTTGGACATTCATTCGCACATCACATTACATCATAGCATTTGCATTCATAAACATTCATTCATGGCATAAGTGGTTGTTTTGGCAAAAAAGAAGAAGCGGTCTTTTATGCTTCGTTGTGTATAAAAAAGAGAGGTTTCGGCAAAAAAGAAGAAGCGGTCTTTTATGCTTCGTTGTGTACGAAAAGAAGGGAAGGTGTTTTTTCGCCTTCGGCTCAAAATACTAATTTCGTCCACATCAAAGCACCTCAATGGAAGGGTAAGGATATATTACAAGGTATGAAGAAAGTTCATTAAGAACAGTTTGGCTGTATTTACAAAAGTTGTTACAAAAGTCTCTTGAGTTTTTCTAGTCTACTCCTACTAATCTTCATCGGGCTTCACCTTCGGCGGCATATTCTTTAAGCATCAGTTTCAGCTTCGTCGTCCTACATGAATCAAGGTATTGTGAGTAAAAATCAAGTTTGAGGGAGAAGGTAAGCACAAGGTATGATTTCTTACTGGTTCAAGATGACTTCGAGCTTCGTCTCCAGCTTTTTCCCGCCCGCCTTTGGTCCATATCATTTTTATAAATCTGTTTGAAATGCTTCGGGCGAGGTCAGGAATATCGTCTAGCATTGACGAAGATAGAGTGAAATTGGGCCTGTTGACGATTTTTCCATGATCACAGCCGGCCTTCAGAAATGCTGCAGCGGTGCCCCGAGAAGCTACCCAGGCACAGAAGTCACCGTGCCCGGCTATAACTTCGTCAAGCTCATCAATTTCAGCTTCAATATGGTCGAAGGTTCTTGGCAAATTTTCAGCTGAAGGGGTGAACTTTCCACTGCTGGCTCCAACTGAATAAAAGATCTTTTTTTAATTGTTGAATACAATTGTTACTAAATTTCAAACATTTGTCTTGAAGGCTTGTCAATGATTTCTTCAAATCTGAGTTTGTTTGGACTTCGGCCTCAAATTTTGAGTTAAGCTCTAGCTTCTCTTATTCAAATTGTTTTGATTGGCAGAGAAGCTTCGAATTCAATTCTGCTACTTTAGCTTCAGTTTCTGCCAATAAGCCTTCAGTTGTTTGGAGTTCGAAGTCTTTCTTTTCAATAATAGCTGATTGCTCTTTTATTCTGCTCTCTAAATTTTCAATTATAATTTTGTGTTTCTTATCCTCTAAATCTTGCTGCATCTTCAAAGCTTTGCTCAGTAGCATGCTCTGCACATAAACAACCTTCGTTAGAAACACTTTCATTATTAAAAACAATAAAAGTCAGAGAAAAATTGTTTACCTTGAAATTGGAATAAAATAAGCTACCAACGATATGTTGTCGTCGGTAGCGGCTGATATCCGTTTCCAGCTTCGGAAAACCGATACTCTTTGATAGAGTACCGATGACCTTAGCTCCAGTTTGATCCCGGATGCAGTTCAATTTCTCATCGTCAATACCTCCGAAAAGAAGAGCTCCTGGTTTATATCCGCAAGATTTGGCATATTCTTTAAGCTCTTCTATTTCGGCCTTCGACAGTTCTTGCCCAACTAAATTTTGAAATTTGAAGGCTTCGTCCTCCGAAGTATCTTCGGCTATTTCCATTCCCTTCCCAGGCAATGTGGCCATGGTTTCTTCGGCAGCAGTAGTAGCTTCTTCTGCGGCCATGTCTAGCAGTATTCTGTCGATGTCTTCAATTGTAGTTTCCAAGTTCAAATCTTTGGCCGAAGCGGCTTCGGTAGCCGCAACCTCCGAAGGTGCGACTTCGACATTTGTTGTGCCCTCAACCGCTGGCGCCTTCCGAGTTGAAGCCCTCGGTGGCGTCTTGTCAATGACTTCGGTCACTGCAATAATTCTTTGCCTCTTTGTCTTGGTTATCTTCTTCGTTTTTTTTGGGATCCTCCACCTTTCGAAAAAGCTTCGTCAGTTGAGGCCCTAATGGACTTAGCTTCGCGGGCAGGGTTTCAGTCATTACCTTTAAGATTTCTTCCACGTCGGTGGTAGAGGGTGATGCAGGAGTCCCCTCTTCATCGGATAATTTTCGCTTCGCAGATGATATTTTTCTCTTCTTTGGAATTTTCTTCTCTTTTGGTGGTTCTTCCTCATCTTTGTTCAAAGTTTCGGCCACTCTTTTCCTTTTTTGGCCCTCAGCACCCTTATTCAACCGTTCATAGTCAGGGTACTCGAAACCCAGGGCATCAAACACTCGGTTTAGTCTTCGCTTCGGACGGGTGCCGAAGGCCGCAGTCATTAGCTGATCTTCTTTTTTGGAATAATTCCCAAGAATTTCATTGCACATTACTTCAACTGTGTCCAGCCACTCTTGGCAAGGTTTTTTAAAGTATTTCTTGAACTTGAAATGGTAAGGAAGCCGGACAAGTTCCCCTTCTTTCTTCTCCCTTTCCAGCTTCGGCATTTCCCATTCTTTTAAAGTAGGGAAAACCCTGAAGGCCAAGAACTCTTGAACCAGGTCCCTAGTACTGATATGCTCTGAGATAATTTTAAACTCACCCAGTGCAGCCCAGGTGGGACCTTCTAGTGTCATATGGCATCGTGGTCTTGTTTCTCCGAAGATCAATTCAAGTGGGCTTTGTACCAACTTCTCTTTGTCTTCGTCAACCTTCACATAAAACCACTCTGACTTCCAGCCTGCCGGCCATTTGCTTCGGTAGCTAATAACAGGAAACTTTGTGGTTTTCCGATAGGCAAAATTGTAGCAACCAAAGTTATCATGTAATCCATCTTTTCTAGCCTTCATCTGGTAATGTAGCTCATGAACTCGACAAAAACTGTCGGCAAACGGTTCCACCGCCTGGCTTCGGAGGGCCCAGATGTAAACACTAAGCCTAACGACAGCGTTAGGAGTCAACTGGTGAAAGTAGATACCAAACTTCTTCAATACATCTGCAATAATCCCATGAAGGGGGAATCTTAACCCAGCCTTTAGAAAGCTCTTGAAAATGACTATCTCATCCTTCTCTGGCTTCGGGGTAGTTTCTTCTCCCCCGAAGCGAAGTAGCTTCTTCTGATTTTCACTGAAATAACCTGATTTCACCATCTTGGAGAGATCAGCCTTCGAAACAGTCGACTTTCCGAAGTCCAAGTGGCTGGGCTTACTTGACATGGCAATGCGATAATCATCTTCGGGATCAGTTTCTTCAATATTCTCATCTTCAGCTTCGGCAGTTGCTTGTACTGCTTCAACAGTGGGGAATTCCTCCGAGGTTACCAGTCCGGATCGTTGCATTGCTTCGGAGATGGGAACAGTCTCCGAACCTTCAGCTTCGTCTCCTTCACGCTCAACCCTGGCGGTAGATCGCACTCTGGCCATTTAATTGAGTTTGTGGAAATTGAATACTTTTTTCTCCCGAAGCCTTTCTTTCTGACGAAGCAGACTTCGAGTTGGACCTTCGTTCGTTTCCGAGAGTCAAGCTTCGGCTATGGTTAAAAATTTTGGCAGCAAAACAGTGCAAATAGCAATGAATGCTGTGGTAACTTCACACCTACCCGTCTGTTTATATAGTGTTGCAGGTAAGAAGGCGAAACGCCAGGATTTTTACACCAGGCGGACAATCACTAGCACTCGCTGCGCGGTGGACCGTAGAAACTAAACAGTAACTCTGTAAGGTGGGCCTGACACACGCTCGGAAACTAGATCGTTTCTTGACAACGAGCTCAGGGAAGGTGTTTTTTGGACCTTCGGCTTCCCGAAGCTGAAGAGGCTTTTTTCACGGATCAAGCTCGTTGCGAAAAACGATCTAGCGCCGCGAAAGGGGCTACTGTTGGGGTCATGCTTCGTGGCGCCGAAGGTCTTGTAAGAAGAAGCAGCTTCGGCTGAAGTTGTCCCCAGGAGATGACCGAAGGTCCCTCTTCATGAAGCTTCGGTATTACAAACCGACTTAGAGATAGAATGACCTTTTTATCCATAAAGGTCTGGATCAATGTTGTAAACTTTTATGAGGGGCATAATTGTAATTCTTCACAGGCTGCGTCCTGTGTCTATAAATAGATGAACAGTACCCCGTACTGTTCACGCTGACTTGGCATTTGCTTTCCGTCATCCTTGTACTTCTGCCTTCCTGCAATCCGAAGGTACACTTGTAATTTGAAGTCATTGCTATTCTTATATGATAATAAAATAGAAATGACGTTGTGATAATATTTAAATGTTTATATTATGCAAGTTCCTCATCATAGTTTATCGTGCTTACGAAGATATGCTGTTTGTGACCTTCGTCCGGAACACATTATATCCCGAAGGGAAATAATGTTTTAAAGGACGAAGGGCTTTATTATTTAACACTTTTTATGTTGCCTTGTTCTTAATCCGAAGCATTTGAGAACAAGTCCCCAACAAGGACAAATGAATGCTTTAGATTAGGCAAATCTAGATTCAGGAAGGAACTTAACTTGTGAAGTAAAATTTTTGCATAAGGATCCACTACTAGTAAGCTTTTCTGCAAAACTGAGTCTTTGAAAGTTAGTAAGCTTTACCTTGATTCCCAACAAACCAGCATACCTTTGAGAGTCTTTTCTTTAGTCGGGTAAGTCTCGCTGAGTAATTGCGTACTCAGAGTTTTATTCCCATTGTTGCTGCATGAGAGACTATTAACACTTTTGAGTTTTGCTAAAACTCACACTGGAGGCTTCTACTTTTGCTTATGTTTATTATGTGTGTACTGTGGGAAGATAGCTTCTTTCCAGGTGTTGTAATAAGTTAGCACTTGAATCTACCCCGGGCATGTAATAATAATACATACTACTTGGTTTGTATACTTTAAAAGTCTGTTGATGTATATTATCTTATTGTAAAGTATTCCGCTCAACTCCTATATTTAAAGTTTATGTTCCTGTCGATTATTGTAATACTTGCAACTATGGTGAATGGTCCTTGAGAATGAACGAGTTCATCAAAACTCGGCACCCCGAGAAAGTTATCTGATTCACCTACATATCCATCCAAGGCCTTGAGGGCAAGGATTGGTGTACGTGGGCTCGATAACTTGGTTGGGTTGTGACAATATATTAATCATTTTGCATGAAATAAAAAATGAACCAAATTTTGAATCAGGTACGGGTCATCCACAGGTTGAAATAGAAACTCGTACCCACACCCGTGAAACTTCAGGATACCCATCGGTTTGGTTTATGGGTTAATTTGTCATCCCTACTAGTACCTCTGTTTTGGGCTATAACTGTAGATTTGTCCCTGATTTTGACTGTGTTTGTCCCTATTTTTTGAAAACAAAGTCGTTGTATGCCTCTACAACGTTAGTTGTACTTAACTGTGGTATTAAGTCTTGATAAAAAAGACAAGAAACAATTGTAGCATAGCCCCAGTTTTAGATTGTAATTTCAGTTTTGCCCTTATTTTTTGGGCTTTACATGTTATTATGACAATCCTAATTATTTCTACAACAATTTAAATTATTTTTTAGAATAATTCGTTTTTCCAAAATATTTTGTTGAATTATTGTATGTGCATGCAAATCATCCGCATACGTGTTGGCTTGGTGGGGTCCTGCATCTACTATTCACCTCGTTCAAACATGCGCCACACATCTTGCATCTGTGCTGGGTCGCACTTGAAAGGGAAATAGGCTTACACCTTTTCCTTAATAGATTTTGGTGGTTGAATTGCTCAACACAAATAATTGGACTAACTAGTTTGCTCTAGATTATGAGTTTTACAGGTGCCATAGGTTCACATCAAACCAACAAAAAGACCAAGAAAGGGTTCAAATAAAGAGAGCAAAAGACAACTCGAAGGCAGCCCTGGTCTGGCGCACCGGACTGTCCGGTGTGCCACCGGACAGTGTTCGGTGCACCAAGGAACTCCAACCTCAACTCTTCGCCTTCGGGAATTCTCAGAGGGACTCCACTATAATTCACCGGACTGTCCGGTGTACCACCGGACAGTGTCTGGTGCCCTAGGGAGAAGCAACTTTGAACTCGCCAGCTTCGGGAATCCGCTCCGCTATAATTCACCGGATTGTCCGGTATAACACCGGACTGTCCGGTGTGCCAGCGGAGCAACGGCTACTTCGCGCGCAACGGTCGACTGCAACGCATTAAATGCGCGTCTGCGCGCGCAGAGGACAGAGCACGTGCGGGTGGCGCACCGGACAGTCTACAGGACTTGTCTGGTGCACCACCGGACAGCCAGGCGGGCCCACAAGTCAGAGCTCCAACGGTCAAACCCCAACGGCTGGCTGACGTGGCTGGCGCACCGGACAGTGTCCGGTGGCGCACCGGACTGTCCGGTGCGTCATGCGACAGCAGACTTCCAACGGCCACATTTTGGTGGTTGGGGCTATAAATACCCCAACCACCCCACCATTCATGGCATCCAAGTTTCTACACTTCTACACCTTACAAGAGCTATAGCATTCAATACAAGACACACCAAAGAGATCAAATCCTCTCCCAACTCCACACAAGGCTTTAGTGATAAGAGAGAGAGATTTGTTGTGTTCTTTTGAGCTCTTGCGCTTGGATTGCTTCTTTTCTTTCTCATTCTTTGTGATCAACTCAATTGTAACCGAGACAAGAGACACCAATTGTGTGGTGGTCCTTGTGGGGACTTTGTGTCCCGTTTGATTGAGAAGAGAAGCTCACTCGGTCTAAGTGACCGTTTGAGAGAGGGAAAGGGTTGAAAGAGACCCGGTCTTTGTGACCACCTCAACGGGGAGTAGGTTTGCAAGAACCGAACCTCGGTAAAACAAATCCTTGTGTCTCATTCCTTATTTGCTTGCGATTTGTTTTTTACCCTCTCTCTCGGACTCGATTATATTTCTAACGCTACCCGGCTTGTAGTTGTGATTAACCTTGTAAATTTCAGTTTCGCCCTATTCACCCCCCCTCTAGGCGACTTTCAATTGGTATCATAGCCCGGTGCTTCATTAGAGCCTAACCGCTCGAAGTGATGTCGGGAGATCACGCCAAGAAGGAGATGGTGACCGGCGACAAGCCCGCTACAAGCCTCGGAAAGGCTCCATCGGGAGAGTCCCGCAACAAAGGGAAGGGGAAGGAGAAGGAATCCCCTTCACATAAGTCGCATCGGAGTGGCGATAAGAAAAAGAAGATGAGGAAGGTGGTCTACTACGAGACCGACTCTTCATCGCCATCGACGTCCGGCTCCGACGCGCCGTTCGTAACTTCTAAGCGCCAAGAGCGCAAGAAGTATAGTAAGATCCCCCTATGCTACCCTCGCATTCCTAGACATACTCCATTACTTTTCGTTCCATTAGGCAAGCCGCCAACCTTTGACGGTGAAGATTATGCTAGGTGGAGTGATTTGATGAAATATCACCTAACCTCACTCCACAAAAGTATATGGGATGTTGTTGAGTTTGGAGTACAGGTACCTTCTGTAGGGGATAGGGATTACGATGAGGACGAGGTGGCCCAAATCGAGCACTTCAACTCTCAAGCCACCACTATACTCCTCCAATCTCTAAGCCGTGAGGAGTATAACAAGGTGCAAGGATTAAAGAACGCCAAAGAGGTTTGGGACGTGCTCAAAACCGCGCACAAAGGAGATGAGGTGACAAAGATCACCAAGCGGGAAACGATCGAGGGGGAGCTCGGTCGCTTCATGCTTCACCAAGGGGAGGATCCGCAAGCTATGTACAATCGCTTGAAGACCTTGGTGAACCAAGTGCGCAACCTCGGGAGCACAAAATGGGATGACCATGAGATGGTCAAGGTTATTCTTAGATCCCTCGTTTTTCTTAACCCTACGCAAGTTCAATTAATTCGAGGTGATCCTAGATACAAGCTAATGTCTCCCGAGAAAGTTATAGGGAAGTTTGTAAGCTTTGAGCTAATGATCAAAGGCTCAAAGAAAATCATCGAGCAAGGCACCTCCTCCACGCCCGAAGCACAACCCGTCGCATTCAAGGCAACGGAGGAGAAGAAGGAAGAATCCACACCAAGTAGACTCCCCATCGACGCCTCAAAGCTCGACAATGAGGAGATGGCGTTAATTATCAAAAGCTTTCGACAAATCCTCAAGCAAAGGAGGGGGAAGGACTACAAATCCCGCTCCAAGAAGGTTTGCTACAAGTGTGGTAAGCCCGGTCACTTTATAGCAAAATGTCCTATTTCTAGTGACAGTGACAGGGGCGACGACAAGAAGGGGAGAAGAAAGGAAAAGAAGAGGTACCACAAGAAGAAGGGTGGCGATGCCCATGTGTGCCGCGAGTGGGACTCCGACGAGAGCTCCACCGACTCCTCCTCCGACGAGGACGCCGCCAACATCGCCGTCAATAAGGGACTTCTCTTCCCCAACGCTGGCCACAAGTGCCTCATGGCAAAGGACGGCAAAAGGAAGAAGGTTAAATCTAAATCCTCCACTAAATATGCATCCTCTAGTGATGAAGACAATTCTAGTAATGAGGAGGATAATTTATTTACCCTTTTTGCCAACCTTAACATGGAACAAAAGGAGAAGCTAAATGAATTGATTAGCGCTATTCATGAAAAGGATGAACTCTTGGATAGCCAAGAGGACTTCCTAATTAAGGAAAATAAGAAACATGTTAAGGTAAAGAATGCTTATGCTCTAGAAAGGGAAAAATGTGAAAAATTATCTAGTGAGCTAAGCACTTGCCATGATGTTATTGCCAACCTTAGAAATGAAAATGCTAAATTAGTTGCTAAGGTTGATTCAAATGTTTGTGATGATTCATATGCCAATCTTAGAAATGATCATGCTATTTCTATTGCTAAGATTGAGAAATTAAATGACTCTCTTTCTAGCCTTAAATTTGAAAATGAAAAATTGATTGCTAAGGCTAAAGACTTAGATGTTTGCAATGCTTCCATTTCCGATCTTAGAAGTGAAAATGATATTCTACATGCTAAGATTGTTGAACTAAAAACTTGCAAACCCTCTACCATTGAGCATTTTTCTATTTGCACTAGATGTAGAAATGTTGATATTGATGCTATTAATGATCATATGACTTTAATTAAACAACAAAACGATCATATAGCAAAATTAGATGCTAAAATTGCCGAGCATGAACTTGAAAATGAAAAATTTAAATTTGCTCGTAGTATGCTTTATAGTGGGAGACGCCCTGGCATCAAGGATGGCATTGGCTTCCAAAAGGGAGACAATGTCAAACTTAATGCCCCTCCTAAAAAATTATCTAACTTTGTTAAGGGCAAGGCTCCCATGCCTCAGGATAACGAGGGTTACATTTTGTACCCTGCCGGTTATCCCAAGCATAAAATTAGGAGAATTCATTCTAGGAAGTCTCACTCTGGCCCTAATCATGCTTTTATGTATAAGGGTGAGACATCTAGTTCTAGGCAATCAACTCGTGCTAAATTGCCTAAAAAGAAAACTCCTAGTGCATCAAATGAACCTAGCATTTCATTTAAGACTTTTGATGCATCTTATGTTTTAACTAACAAATCCGGCAAAATAGTTGCCAAATATGTTGGGGGCAAACACAAGAGTTCTAAGACTTGTGTTTGGGTACCCAAAGTTCTTGTATCTAATGTCAACGGACCCAAAACTGTTTGGGTACCTAAAATCAAGAACTAAACTTGTTTTGTAGGTTTATGCATCCGGGGGCTCAAGTTGGATCATCGATAGCGGGTGCACAAACCACATGATAGGGGAGAAGAAGATGTTCTCCTCCTATGAGAAAAACCAAGATCCCCAACGAGCTATCACATTCGGGGATGGAAATCAAGGTTTGGTCAAAGGATTGGGTAAAATTGCTATATCACCCGACCATTCCATTTCCAATGTTTTTCTTGTAGATTCTTTAGATTACAATTTGCTTTCCGTATCTCAATTATGCAAAATGGGCTACAACTGTCTATTTACTGATGTAGGTGTCACTGTCTTTAGAAGAAGTGATGATTCAGTAGCATTTAAGGGAGTGTTAGAGGGTCAGCTATACTTAGTTGATTTCAATAGAGCTAAACTCGACACTTGCTTAATTGCTAAGACTAACATGGGCTGGCTCTGGCATCGCCGACTAGCACATGTTGGGATGAAGAATCTTCACAAGCTTCTAAAGGGAGAACACATTTTAGGACTAACCAATGTTCATTTTGAGAAAGACAGGGTTTGTAGCGCATGCCAAGCCGGGAAGCAAGTTGGCGCTCATCATCCACAAAAGAACATCTTAACGACTGACAGGCCACTTGAGCTCCTCCACATGGACCTATTCGGCCCGATCGCTTACATAAGCATCGGCGGGAGTAAGTACTGTCTTGTTATTGTGGATGACTATTCTCGCTTCACTTGGGTATTCTTTTTGCAGGAAAAATCACAAACCCAAGATACCTTAAAGGGATTCTTAAGACGGGCTCAAAATGAGTTCGGCTTAAGGATCAAGAAAATTAGAAGCGATAATGGGACGGAGTTCAAGAATTCACAAATTGAAGGCTTCCTTGAGGAGGAGGGCATCAAGCATGAGTTCTCTTCTCCCTACACGCCACAACAAAATGGTGTAGTGGAGAGGAAGAATAGAACTCTATTGGACATGGCAAGAACCATGCTTGATGAGTACAAGACTTTGGATCGGTTTTGGGCCGAGGCGGTCAACACCGCGTGCTACGCCATCAACCGGTTGTATCTACACCGAATCCTCAAGAAGACATCTTACGAACTCCTAACCGGTAAAAAGCCCAATGTTTCATATTTTAGAGTCTTTGGTAGCAAATGTTTTATTCTTGTTAAAAGAGGTAAAAAATCCAAATTTGCTCCTAAGGCTGTAGAAGGCTTTTTACTAGGATATTATTCAAATACAAGGGCATATAGAGTCTTTAACAAGTCCACTGGACTAGTTGAAGTTTCTTGTGACATTGTGTTTGATGAGACTAACGGCTCTCAAGTAGAGCAAGTTGATCTTGATGAATTAGATGATGAAGAGGCTCCGTGCGTCGCGCTAAGGAACATGTCCATTGGGGATGTGTGTCCTAAGGAATCCGAAGAGCCCATTCAAGCACAAGATCAACCATCTTCCTCCATGAAAGCATCTCCACCAACCCAAGATGATGATGAGGCTCAAGATGATGAAGAGGAAGATCAAGAAGATGAGCCACCTCAAGACGACGGCAATGATCAAGGGGGAGATGCAAATGAACAAGACAAGGAGGATGAGCAAGTTCCAAGGCCGCCACACCCAAGAGTCCACCAAGCAACCAACGAGATCACCCCGTCAACACCATCCTCGGCGATATTCATAAGGGGGTAACCACTAGATCTCGTGTTGCACATTTTTGTGAGCATTACTCTTTTGTTTCCTCTATTGAGCCACACAAGGTAGAGGAAGCACTTCAAGATTCGGATTGGGTGATGGTGATGCAAGAGGAGCTCAACAACTTCATAAGGAACGAGGTATGGCATTTGGTTCCACGTCCTAATCAAAATGTTGTAGGAACCAAGTGGGTCTTCCGCAACAAGCAAGACGAGCATGGTGTGGTGACAAGGAACAAAGCCCGACTTGTGGCCAAGGGATATTCACAAGTCGAAGGTTTGGATTTCGGTGAAACCTATGCACCCGTAGCTAGGCTTGAGTCCATTCGTATATTATTAGCATATGCTACTTACCATGGCTTCAAGCTTTATCAAATGGACGTGAAGAGTGCCTTCCTCAATGGACCGATCAAGGAAGAGGTCTATGTTGAGCAACCTCCCGGCTTTGAAGACAGTGAGTATCCTAACCATGTCTATAGGCTCTCTAAGGCGCTTTATAGGCTCAAGCAAGCCCCAAGAGCATGGTATGAATGCCTAAGAGATTTCCTTATTGCTAATGGCTTCAAAGTCGGAAAGGCCGATCCTACTTTATTTACTAAAACTCTTGCAAATGATTTGTTTGTATGCCAAATTTATGTTGATGATATTATATTTGGGTCCACTAACGAATCTACATGTGAGGAATTTAGTAGGATCATGACACATAAATTCGAGATGTTTATGATGGGAGAGTTGAAGTATTTTCTAGGATTCCAAGTCAAGCAACTCCAAGAGGGCACCTTCATTAGCCAAACAAAGTACATTCAAGACATACTAACCATGTTTGGGATGAAGGATGTCAAGCCCATCAAGACACCCATGGGAACAAATGGACATCTTGACCTCGACACGGGAGGTAAATCCGTAGATCAAAAGGTATACCGGTCGATGATAGGATCCTTACTCTATTTATGTGCTTCACGACCGGATATTATGCTTTCCGTATGCATGTGTGCAAGATTCCAAGCCGATCCTAAGGAAGCTCACCTTAGGGCCGTAAAACGAATCTTGAGATATTTAGTTTATACTCCTAAGTTTGGCCTTTGGTACCCCAGGGGATCCACATTTGATTTAATTGGTTATTCCGATGCCGATTGGGCAGGGTGCAAAATTAATAGAAAGAGCACATCGAGGACTTGCCAGTTCTTGGGAAGATCTCTGGTATCTTGGGCTTCAAAAGAAGCAAAATTCTGTGGCTCTTTCAACCGCCGAAGCCGAGTATATTGTCGCAGGCCATTGTTGCGCGCAATTGCTTTGGATGAGGCAAACCCTCAGGGACTATGGTTACAAATTAACCAAAGTTCCTCTTCTATGTGATAATGAGAGTGCAATCCGCATGGCGGATAATCCCGTTGAGCATAGCCGCACTAAACACATAGTCATTTGGTATCATTTTCTTAGGGATCACCAACAAAAGGGGGATATCGAGATTTCTTATGATAGCACCAAAGAACAATTAGCCGATATCTTTACCAAGCCATTGGATGAACAAATTTTTACCAAACTTAGGCATGAGCTAAATATTCTTGATTCTAGGAATTTTTATTGATGTTTTGCACACATAGCTCATAAATATACCTTTGATCATATATCTTTCTTTGCTATGACTAATGTGTTTTTCAAGTGTATTCCATGCTAAGTCATAGATTGAAAGGGGAAATGGAGTCTTCGGCGAAGACAAGGCTTCCACTCCACTCCATCGATTATTCATCCTTCGCCGTCACTCCGCATCGCTCTCCACTTTGGTATAATCTTCACTCCTATCGCTTTGACCAAAGGGGGAGAAAGTAGCTAAAAGGGCTCCTATGACTCCGTTTTTGGCGATTCATGCCAAAGGGGGAGAAAGTATTAGCCCAAAGCAAAAGGACCGCACCACCCCACCAATTCAAAATTTTCAATTTGTATTTAAAGAAGTTTTTCAAAAGAGATTTTCAAATTGGTATCTTATTTGTGATATAATTTCTAATTGGTATACCCTCTTCAAAATTAATATCTAAAACCTCTTGAACACTAAGAGGAGGATTTCATTAAGGGGGAGTTATGTTTAGTCAAAGGAAGAGCATTTGAAACAAGGGGAGAAAATTTCAAATCTTGAAAATGCTTTTCAAAATCTTATTCATTTACCTTTGACTATTCGCAAAATGACTTTGAAAAGATTTTACAAAAATAATTTGCAAAAACAAAACATGTGGTGCAAGCATGGTCCAAAATTTTAATATGAAGAGAACAATCCATGCATATCTTATGAGAATATTTATTGGTTCAATTCTAAGTAACCTTGGCACTTAAAATTATGCAAACTAGTTCATTTCTGCACTTCTATATTTGCTTTGGTTTGTGTTGGCATCAATCACCAAAAAGGGGGAGATTGAAAGGGAAATAGGCTTACACCTTTTCCTAAATAGATTTTGGTGGTTGAATTGCCCAACACAAATAATTGGACTAACTAGTTTGCTCTAGATTATGAGTTTTACAGGTGCCATAGGTTCACATCAAACCAATAAAAAGACCAAGAAAGGGTTCAAACAAAGAGAGCAAAAGACAACTCGAAGGCAGCCCTGGTCTGGCGCACTAGGGAACTCCAAGCTCAACTCTTCGCCTTCGGGAATTCTCAGAGGGACTCCACTATAATTCACCGGACTGTCCGGTGTACCACCGGACAATGTCCGGTGCCCCAGGGAGAAGCAACTCTGAACTCGCCAGCTTCGGGAATCCGCTCCGCTATAATTCACCGGACTGTCCGGTGTGCCAGCGGAGCAACGGCTACTTCGCGCGCAACGGTCGACTGCAACGCATTAAATGCGCGTCTGCGCGCGCAGAGGACAGAGCACGCGCGGGTGGCGCACCGGACAGTCTACATGACTTGTCCGGTGCACCACCGGACAGCCAGGCGGGCCCACAAGTCAGAGCTCCAACGGTCGAACCCCAACGGTTGGCTGACGTGGCTGGCGCACCGGATAGTGTCCGGTGGCGCACCGGACTGTCCGGTGCGCCATGCGACAGCAGACTTCCAACGGACACATTTTGGTGGTTGGGGCTATAAATACCCCAACCACCCCACCATTCATGGCATCCAAGTTTCTACACTTCTACACCTTACAAGAGCTATAGCATTCAATACAAGACACACCAAAGAGATTAAATCCTCTCCCAACTCCACACAAGGCTTTAGTGATAAGAGAGAGAGATTTGTTGTGTTCTTTTGAGCTCTTGCGCTTGGATTGCTTCTTTTCTTTCTCATTCTTTGTGGTCAACTCAATTGTAACCGAGACAAGAGACACCAATTGTGTGGTGGTCCTTGTGGGGACTTTGTGTCCCGTTTGATTGAGAAGAGAAGCTCACTCGGTCTAAGTGACCGTTTGAGAGAGGGAAAGGGTTGAAAGAGACCCGGTCTTTGTGACCACCTCAACGGGGAGTAGGTTTGCAAGAACCGAACCTCGGTAAAACAAATCCTTGTGTCTCATTCCTTATTTGCTTGCGATTTGTTTTTTACCCTCTCTCTCGGACTCGATTATATTTCTAACGCTAACCCGGCTTATAGTTGTGATTAACCTTATAAATTTCAGTTTCGCCCTATTCACCCCCCCCCCCCCCCCTCTAGGCGACTTTCAGCACTGGACACTGGAGTGTGATTAGACTCACAGGGACCACCAGATTTTCAGGGCTACTTTACAATTTATGGTGACTTTTGATTAATTTTCTAAACCAGATTCAGTATAACACCGTAACATATTTCTAAAAATCTATAGAGCATTCTACTCCAGATTTTCTAGATTACTACCATCCATATTACTAAATTATCATGCTCTTATCCTACAATATTAGCGAAGAATGGATGAAGGTGCCCTCGGCTGAAACAGCATGCGAAGAAGCTTGGGCTAGATGAGCGAGCAGCGAAGAGGCAAGCCACGAAGGTGTAAACTGGCTTCGGCATAGAAAAGGCTTTGTACATAACACGACGAAGGAAAAGAGGTCCAAAACTTGTGCAATAAAATAGAAAATTGAAAGATAATGATGCCATTGTCGTATTTGTAAATCGTGTGTAAACCTTATGGCATTCTTGTAATTTTATATGAAGTTAAACAACTTCCTTATAAATATGTAAACAGTGTCATACATAAATTCACCTTTCGATAGCTCTAAGCTTCGTTTTCCTTGGCCTTCCAAATATCTTTGAGCCGGTTCTCGTGTAAAGCCGAAGGTACGATTGTATATTTATCTTATAAGCTGAAGAATGAAATGAAAAATATTAAGACATATGAGAAGAGTAACACACTTCGTGTTTTATTGCATTCTTATATTTTTTTTACTTCATTTACACACTTTGTTTATGTCTTCTCCCTTATCTCTTCAAAGAAGAGGTAAAAGAAGGGAGAATGTTTCAATATTTTAACTTGTGTTTGCCTTGTTTTTGATACCTCGTAATAACCAAAAGGAAGTGAGCAAGTACAATCGTACAAAATATCTAGTGTTTGCTAATACATGAAAGCTAGCAAGACTGAGGTTATATTTGTTTTCTTCTTAAATTATATAAGTTAAATTAGAGTGAAAAGGTAGAAAAGTAAAATGTTACTTTTAGATTATAAATAAGTTGAATAAGTTAGCATTAGATAGTTTATTTTAATTTATTTATGATCCTAAAGTGATATTTTACGTTCCTACCCTTCCACCAAATCCAACTGAAACTCTTCCTCTGCTACTGTATTTGTTGGGCCAAAATGAGGGAAAGTTCAGTCTGTGGTAATTAAGAGTCCACAGGTTTTTAGCATCAGCCACAAAATCAAGATTAGCATTTAGCATTTGTAACACCTTACAGATGTGTCGTTCAACCTTGACAGCTCTATAATCTACAAAT
This sequence comes from Zea luxurians, assembly GCA_029449295.1. NCBI lineage: Eukaryota > Viridiplantae > Streptophyta > Magnoliopsida > Poales > Poaceae > Zea > Zea luxurians. Next base: position 168,741,227 of record JAOPSE010000002.1, read on the forward strand.
GCACTTAGGAAACACTAACTGTAAACCAGGATATACATACGACCTGAATTTGTTAACCGTTCGATTGGTTACCCGCACCATCTCAACATAGAACACCACGAGTTAACTTTATCTGAGTTTTTATTTGGTTGCCTATATGTAAAGAGACGCAGACCAAACCATTTTACGGCCATTCATCTACATCTGCGGGTACTCCGAAGATGCAAATGCGTCCGAAATGGCCGTACGAGGCTGGCCGGGCGCGCCAGCGGGCAACCATCCAATCAGGCGTTAAAACACGCCCGTGGCAGAGATTTGCACACGGAGCCACGGAGAGCTGAGACCTGAGAATCGTCAGGCAGGATCATATGCATCCATAAGATGTAGCATAGAGGATAAAAAAAACGAACTCTATCTCGTTACTTCCTCTCCCCGCCGTCCTGTGCATTTTCCATTGCCCTTGATGAACCACTGCGAGTGAGCTGAGATGCCGCAGCAGTAGCTTTCTGGGCCTCAATGGCACTTTGCGAGGCACTAGCACCACCAACTTCTTGGTATGCAGGAACGCAAGTGGCAGCTAGATCAGAAGGATTTTGTGCTGCTTCAGCGGGTTCAACTTGGGAGCTCTTTTCTTTAGATACAACTGTAAAAAAAAAAGATATCAGTGTAAACCCAAAGGGTAGCTACGTTAAGCACATCCAGATGTTAGGGACTGTTTGGAAAACCTTGGGAAGAAACGGTACTATGCGACACTGGCTGCACAACTTGTGACGAAGCAGACGCAGCTGGGGTTCCTCTTTTACTTCTTAACTGCAACCAGAAAAAAGGGGGAAACCTGACTATAAGGATGAAGAAAACGCTACATGGAGCAAACATCCCAACACAACAAATGCACACCATACCTTCATCTCGTCGCAATACTTTACAACGGAGGATATATTTGAGTAACGACCATGAACCAGAGTGTATACCCACAGGAGTAGTTTTCTTGGAATACTTAAGTCGAGCGTCTCAACTACAGCAGCGGTTGGCGGTAGCCCTTCAATAGGAGCTTGTGATGGTGTAACCGTGTAGAGATTGATACCTGAAGGAAATGTTCCACAAGGGCTCTCCCGATAAAAGTTATAAGTGCTCTTCATTAACGTAACAGCAGTCTCCAAGTTATCTTCGGATGTTTGCTTGACCGGGATGTTTTTAATTCTGTTAAGTGTCTCAAACCAGTTCATGTCAAGCCCTTTGAATTGAGCAGGCCCATCAGGGGATGAGATAAGAAGCTCATCAGGTTGCAAGTCAACATAGAGTAGAAGCCCATTGGATAATGGTGCAGGCTGATTGGTTGCATCTGCGGATTCAGGCAGTGGAGTGATTGAGGCCAGTTTGATGAGAATACACCGGCACCATGCCAGAGAAGCATGCTTGCATATCTTAGCGAAGTTACTATTTGATAACTTCGGTGTCTTGAAACGCTTTCTTATCTTCTCGTTTAGTCCTTCTAGAACATCTAGTCGTACATCACTCTCGAGCAAATGGATGTACTGGTGGATATAGCTGCCACAAAGAAGTGCTATTTGAAAACCATGAATTTAAGTACGCTTTATGGCACTACAATTGAGTAATTTACCTGTAAAGATTGCTTTCTGATAATTCTGGACTGTTCACCTCTGGTATATTGCTTATATCAGCCCACATGTTCGCATGATCCATGAATACAGTGAACATTTTCTCAAGTAGTTGCTCAACAGAAGCATCACCAGAAGCTCGACGAATCTCAGGATTATGAATTGCTGCCGTTAGAACTAGAATATACTTCCCAAGACCAACAGGAACAATATCACCTAAACACAATGCAAACTACAGAAGAGAAAGGAAAAGGAGTTCTTTAATGTGCAGAAAAAGTATAGCCTCGCATAGTTAGTGTAGTTGGGAGGTACCCTCTTATCTGTTCGCAGATAAGTATAAGCCTTCTCAAGAGTCCACAGGTCCGTGTTCTTCTCCAGCAGGTTTAAATAGAGTATCATATACTTTCTAATGCACGTAATGAATTTCCGTGAACTTTCTGACAAACTGACCTCCAGATTCTTTCTGGATCCACCCACATTTGGATTTTTCCTCCTAGATGCAACAAAAAATTCCAGGTAAGCTATTAATCTTATATTATCTCCAGGCTGAAATAAATAACATCCAGAATACATATAGTCAAACTGTTTGAACTTTAACCCACCATTGGTTATTGTACATCCAAGAATTTAGTTTTTTTTCTATGAGGACAGATTAACATCAAACGTACCACTATATATCAATAAAAAATTATCACATAATACAGAGAAGTTGAACTTTACCTTCCTTTTCTAACAGTGCCATCAATCTCCCACATGTTTACTGTAAAGGAAGACCGAGAAGATTTGAAACAGAACGAGAGCTCTTCCTTAGCCCGTTCCAGGTCCCCTGCTTCACCTCTTCTATAATATCCTTGCGCAAGCTTGTATCTCGCCTTGTGGAAATGCTTGAGTTCCCCTTCCACACAAGTACCAAGAGCATACAGACAATCATCATACAGGATGTGCCACACTTTATCCAGTATATCGGACTCAAAAAACTTATTTTCCTCTTTAGTGTCTAAAGGAGATGTTTTATCAGAAGATGACTGCAAAACATTAGTCATTGACCCCAGCATGCTCAAGACATTTTCTTTTGTTGACTGGTTATATGTGTAGTCAGCAACAACCTATAAAGCAAACACTCAACAAAGTTAACATAAAATAGTCTACTAAAGAACTATGTCGCAATGATACAAGACAGAAACAGTATGCTTTTTTTCCTCAAACATGCAGCAGAGCTGGGTATCTTTTTTTTCTCGAAAGCGCAGGAGAGCTGCGCATCATTATATTAAGTAGAAGGAAAAGAGGGTCCAAAATAGACCATAGTACAAAAGACCTTCCCTGAGGGGATAAAAAAAACCAAAGAAAAGAAGAGAAAAAACAAAAACAAACAGTTCCTGATAAACGAAACCAGCTCATCAGCGAAAAACCAGGCAGCTAGGTGCCCCGGATGGTTGCGGCAAGAAAGGAGAGACCCTTAGCTCCTGCCATTTCCCACAACTGCTGTTCCTCCCTTGCCTGACAAAGAGCTGCAGAAACACTAGGGGAGATTCCATCAAAGACAATTCGATTCCGATGATTCCAAATAATTCAGGAAGGCAATAAGGGAGTTGACACCCTTCATAATCATATCTCCAGAGCCATTGTCAATCATCTCCCACCAACCCGTAAAAGACACCGTACTAGGTGTAGGAGCCAGATTTTGTAGTCTGAAAATGCACATCAGCCGGAACCAGAATTCTCTCGCAAAAACACAAGAAACCAAAATGTGATCCAAAGTTTCAGCCTCTTGGTCACAAAGTGGACATTTCTCCGGATGATCAAGTCCTCTCTTTGCCAGCCTATCTGCTGTCCAGCATCTATTTAGCACCGATAGCCAGAGGAAGAAGTGGCATTTAGAAGGGGCCCAAGTTTTCCAAACTCTTTCATAGTGACCGAAATGCACAGACCCGATGAACAACCCATCATATGCAGCCTTAGCAGAATAAGTCCCATTTGCAGCAATACTAAAAGTATGCTTATCTTCTATGTCTGGCAGCAGCTCAAAATCTGAAATTAAATTCTAAAGATGAAGATAATCCAATAATACTCCCACCGAGAGTGATCCTGTGATATCAGCAATCCATCTTCTATCTGTCAATGCTTCCTGAACCGTCCTTCTGCTAGTGATTTTTTTCGGAATGATATCAAATAATCTAGGAACCAAATCTACAATTTTCTGCCCATGAATCCATTTATCAGTCCAGAACAAAGTATTAGCCCCATTACCAACCTTTGAAGTCAACACCATCGAGAAGAAAGCCCTTGCTTTATCTGGAACCTGGATAGGAAGGCTGCACCAAGGTCGGTTAGGCTCAGTCTTTTGGAGCCAAAGCTATCTCATGCGCAGGGCCCAGATAAGTTCTTTAAGACTAGAAATGCCAAGACTGCCCAGCTGTAGGGGTCTACAGACTCTGCCCCAGGCCACCAGGCAGTGACCACCTCTGGCCTCCTTGCGCCCTCTCCAAAGGAAACCTCTTCTAATTTTATCAATGGCCTTGATAGCCCAAGGGGGAATATTTACCGCCATGGCAAGATAAATAAGAGCATCTCCAACAACGTGACTTATAAAAATGCCTTATAATTTGAAAATAAGTATATTTTATAGAATTTAGGGCACCAATAAAACATTCCGCTCCAACAGTAAAGCCCCAAATCCAGATTATAGGGCAGCCCACTACGGTGTAGTATATTTGAGTCACTTGAGATGGTGCCCTATAGTTTTTTGACAAAATTTTATGAAATGGGGCACTGTTGGAGTAGTTTTTCTTGTGTAGAGCCCCATATTTCAATTTGAGGCACTAGTTTGAGGCATTGTTGGAGATGCTCTAAGCATTCCGGTAAGCACATGCTGAACTTGCACTTTACAGCCTGCTCTTGTCATCAAATCTGCTTTCCAGCCCGGTAGTTGATCAGCAATTCTATCCACAATGGGCTGCACCTGATCCTTGGTGAGATTTTTCAGGGACAGAGGCAGCCCTAGGTATTTACACGAAAAGGTTGAGATGCCACAAGGGAGAAGATCCTGAACCATTTCCAACTCCACACCCCCACACTGAATGGGATAAACATTAGACTTTTGTTCGTTGTTGCGGAGACCTGAAGCTTCCCCAAATAGATGTAAGATATCTAGAGTTATAGCAATATCCGCTGCCGAAGGGTGTAAGAAAAGTGCCACATCATCTGCATACATAGATACCCGATGCAGAGGTTTTCTGGGGGAAAGATCCAAGAGCAGACCAGCGTGTTCAGCATTAGAAAACAGTAGACCAAGAACATCCATAACTACATGCGGCAAGATCGGGACATTATTGATCCACAGGCCCCCACCAGTGCTATCTCACCCTGCATTATGGGTTGGAGCAACAAGCTATCGGCTTCTGAAGATGATCTCAGGACTGCGGTGGTGTTAACCATTATCAGCGACCTTGTGATTCCTCCGGTGGAGATTGTTGGGCTTCTGGCTCCAAGATTGAATATCAATGAAACTTCACTGGTCATCCGCAGGATCTCTGCAAGTAGTCTACTACTGATTCTTCCTGATATGGCCAAGGCAGACCTCCTAGTCAGTCGTTGGCCTCTCATCAGAACTGCTTCTTTTTCTGTTATCTGTAAGCGTTGGGCAAGGTTTCTTGGCGCCTCGGGAGTCGCCTTGCCATTCTTGGTTGATCTGGAGATTGGAGGCATCCATGTTCATGCCTGGGAAACTAGTACGGTGGAACATATTCTTAGCCCCTATGCTTGGATTCATCAGGTGCATCAGGAGACCTTGGCACTGCAAGATTTGTCCTGCTTTCGATGCTCTGCTTGGTGTACTGATCCGTCTACTATTCCTGCTTCACGTGACTTGTGGATTGTTGAGTCTGTTCAGGTTGTTGAGGGCAATGTTGGAGAAACTATGGCTCTGAGCTACCCAATCACTATTAGTTTTTCTGTTGCCTTCCAACCGAACGATTCCAATTCACAGTCTGGTCTTCCTATGGATTCTGTGAATGATGGTGATCAAAGTAATGGCCACTATGGACATGCCAATCAGGGATTGTCTCAGGGGCATGGTGCATTTGGAGGTGGGAGATCTAGCCCATTCCTGAGGGATGGGCGTAATTCATCCTTGGGACGCGCAGCCAGAGACCGTTCAGGGACTTGCCAGCCACCAGTCACCAACCAGGGGACAGCTGGCCAGATATCGTGCATTGTTGACACTTCTGAATTACATAAAGTTGCTGACCCACTTCTGGATTGTCTTCTTGCTGATTGGGAGACTCGTCATTCGTCCATGTTTCATCAATCGTCCAGGATTTTCATTGATCCCTGCTGTTTGGATATGACGGTGGACCTAGGAGGTTTTGGGCCACAATCTTCGAACTGGTTAGGGATTTCTACAGCCAATCGGGATTGGAATGGGCTGCAATTATACCCACCTATAAATTATTTGAAGCCATTTCTGACTCCATGTAGGGACCTTGGGTATCTAAGAGTAAATCTAAGTGGGCTTTCTTTGCCATCTGGGATGGTCTATGGTGGTGCAACAACAGTCAAAATCTTCTATCAACGGCGTCAAAAAAGCATTGCTGGAAATAAAATTGCTACAATTAATGATGATGATAATGTGGAGGCTCATGCTTTGAGATTGGGCTTGGATGTTGATGTGACAGCGGTTACTCCGTCTGACCCCCCCCCGGACGTGGAAGGAGCTGCTGATACTCCGTCTGAGACCATCTCTAGATTTCACGGGCCATTATTATTAGAGTACAATGGAACAGCGAGGAGGGCTGACGCAGACTCAACTGTTCCACTCAGGCCTGAGGTGGTAGCCTCTGATGACAGTTCCAGGCAGAATTTTGGGGATTCATGTGAGTCCTCATTGGATCCGTCATCTTCTATGGAATCTAGAAGAAGATCATTCATGGCTAAGATAACAATGGCACCTTCACAGCTCCTTGCTGCTCCTGTCCTCCCCAAGCGGTCAAGAGGTGCCACAAAATATGGTACTGCGCTACGACGGAGCCGACGGGTTGCAGGGGCAGGGGTGGAATTTAACATGCAGGATCTGGAGAACAGAGCCACAAAACAAGTAATGCGGACTCTGAAAGTCATCACAGAGAATGCATGCATCAACCAGCAAGCTGTTAAGGATTATGAGAATCTTTTTCAGCATTCCTTAACCCAAAATCATGTTGAAGCGTTAGCGGCTCTCTTTGGATGGGAGACTCCGGGGAATCTCTTCTCGTAGTGTGTCTGTTTTTCTTTCTGGGTTGTAATTTATAATTGTTGTAATGGATCCTAGCAAAATTATATGTTGGAATGTGAGGGGTTTAAATTCAGCTGATCATCAAAACTCAGTCCGGAATCTAGTTCTGTCCTCTAAAGCTGATGTGGTCTGTCTCCAGGAAACTAAAATGACTGTCATTTCTACAAGAACCATTCTTGCAGCCTTGGGTTCGGATTTCTGTCAGTTCTCCTTTCTACCATCTTGTGGTGCTAGTGGTGGTGTGCTGGTTGCTTGGAGGCGACATCTGGGAGTGACTGGGTTGTCTAGGATTGACAGATACAACATTTCAATCCATTCTGCAATGCGCATAATTGCTGCTGGTGGTTAACTTGTGTTTATGGTCCTCAAAGTAACAGTGATAAGATGTTGTTTCTTCAAGAACTGAGAGACGTCAGGGCTGCTTGCACTGGACCCTGGTTGATTGCTGGTGACTTCAATCTCATCTACAAGGCTTCAGATAAAAATAATTCAAATATTAACAGAGCTATGATAGGGAGATTTAGAAAGTTGGTTGAGGACTTGAGTCTCAATGAGGTTCCACTATTTGGGCGTAAATACACGTGGTCAAATCAGCAAGACAGTCCTGTTCTTGTTAAGCTTGACAGGGTCCTCTGTTCAGTGGAGTGGGAAGACATATTTCCAAATGTCCTTCAAAGTGCTGCCTCTGAAGGCTCCAACCATTGCCCCCTGCTGCTTGGCATTAGAAATAATAAGATGGGTAAAAGACGTTTCTGTTTTGAAGCTTTTTGGTCCAAATTGGAAGGATTCCAGGATGTCGTCCAGGAGGTTTGGGATTCTGTGGCAGCTGTAAACTGCCCTTTCATGACTCTGAATTTGAGACTAAAAGCCACAGCTAGGAAGCTGCAATCTTGGAGTGGGAAGCATGTGGGACATGTGAGGACTCAGTTGGCTTTGGCAAAGGAAATTCTGCATAGACTAGAAATAGCGCAGGACTGCAGATCTTTGTCCTTGGCTGAAATCTGGTTAAGTAATTCGCTGAAAAAGCATTCCCTGTTTCTATCTTCACTTCAACAGACCATTGCTAGATCGAGATCGAGGATCTCTTGGCTTAAAGAGGGGGATGCTAATACCAAACTCTTTCATATGCACTCTCGACATCGAAAAAGGAGGAATTTTGTTGCACAGCTGGTGAATGGAGACCAGATTCTCACTAGTCATGATGATAAATCAGTTTTGGTGGACAATTTCTACGCCAGACTAATTGGTGAATGTGGGGATAGGGAGCAGACTATTAATCTAGAGGCGTTGCACATGCCAACTTTCAATCTTGCACACCTCGATGAGCCTGTTACAGAGCTTGAACTTTGGAATACAATTAAGAGTTTACCTAATGACAAGGCCCCAGGTCCCGATGGTTTCACTGGGCGCTTCTATAAATCCTGTTGGAACATTATCAAGATGGATCTTATGGCTGTAGTTGTTGCGGTTTGGAACAGGAAGTTTGACAATTTTTGCTTGCTGAACTCGGCCTACATTACTTTAATCCCAAAGCATGATGGGGTTGTGCATGTCAAAGACTTTAGGCCAATCGGTTTGGTGCATAGTGCTGCAAAGTTGATCACAAAATTATTGGACAATCGGTTAAGTCAAAAGCTGAATGATATGGTGTCTCCGATCCAGAGTGCCTTCATTAAGGGACGTTTCATTCAGGATAATTTTATGTTGGTCCAACAAACGGCTAGACTTTTCTATCAACAGAAAAGGCCACGTCTTCTCCTCAAGCTTGATATTACTAAAGCTTTTGATTCGGTTTCTTGGCCTTTCCTCATCGAAGTTATGAAGTATCTTGGCTTTGGACAAATTTGGAGGGACATCATTTGTGGGCTTCTTTCCTCCTCTAGCACTCAGGTGCTTCTGAATGGCATTCCAGGAGGACATATTGAACATAGAGCAGAGCTGGGTATCATTGCTAAAAAAATATCAAACGACAGATGGGTGGATATGATTAAGGAAAAGCTCAAAGTGTTAGACAAGTTTATATACATATGGGCCATAGGCTTAGCCTTATGTAGCCCAGCCTGCCATATCTCTATACAGAGTATGGCCAGGGCATGTTCAGGAGGTTTCCTTGGACTATAAATCCAAGATCCTGTAGATTGAGTAATATTAGGCAAGGATAATGGAGGTTGGTTCTGTTTCTAATAGCCACCCTTGTCCTTGCCTATATATTTGTGTACATTGTTTCTCAACAATACATCTACTATATCTTGCAACCTACATTGCTTGCATGGTATCAGGTACTATGTTTTCTCCTTACGCTGCATAAGCCACGCCCTCTCCCGGCGCTGCTTCCCCCGCGCTGATCCACCCCATTGTCGTGCTCGCTCCTCGTGTCCGGACTCCTCCGTCCGTTCACGCCCATCATGCCTGCGACTCCTCCCCCCTCCTAAGGGTGCGCCCCCTGCAGCTGCAACCGCAAAGAACCCATCTTGCCTTGTACCTCTCAAGAGAACCGTCGGCGTTGAATTTGTGTTTGAAGATCCACTTGCCAGAAACAATATTGGCAGACTGGGGACGAAGAACCAGATTCCATGTGTGATTACCCAGTAAGGCGGAGAACTCTTCCTCCATAGCCTTCCGCCAATTAGGATCAGCGAGAACAGCGCCATAGGTCCATGGTACCGACGACAGTGTCGCTGCATGGAACAAGGCGGGCTGTCGGAAGCCCAACTTGGCTTGGGTGGTCACACGATCATGATTGAGCACCGGGGAGACCACTACCGCCCCATGGGGGAGGCGAGCTGGAGGAGATGACGCAGATGCATCCACAGGGGGGGAACTGGTGCAGTCCGCCGGGAGTAGATGGAGCGTCGAACCGCGGAGGTGAGACTGTCCAGCAGTGAGGTGGTTAGCAAACGGCGTAGCAGGAGCAGTGGACCTGGGTGGTGTAGGGGTCCAGTCCTGCTGGGCCGTGTGCACAGGTGACAGAGAAGCACCAGAGGGTCGCTGCTGGACCGAAGATTGCCCAGGGGCGGCGACAACATCGGAAGAAAAGGGCGCCTGACCCAGGGATCACAATAGAAAGACCAATTGGAGCTAAGGTTTGCAAAAATGCAATTTGTTAGGATGTGCTGCATAGTTTCTTCTTCTTGGTAACAAAGAACACAACTTTCAGGATAATCAAGTCAGTCTTTTGTACTATGTGTGTTGTCCAACATTTATTGTTTATAGCAAGCCATATAAAGACCTTACACTTAGCACTTGTGATTATTACAGTATGACACTTCCGATCCCGCCTCTTAGCATCCCCCCTCCACCCAACGCCTTAGCTCCCTCCACCTCCCTCGGCCTCACGCCGGCGCTTACTCCAAGCCCGGCGTCCACCCCCTTCCATTCCTCGGCGTCGGGAGGCTCTCCTCTTGTCTCTCTGCCTGGTGGACGGTCGAAGTCCGAGCGATGGTGTGAAGAAGGCGGGGTTGGTTCCTCCCCTGCCGTTTCCCTAGTGCAGGGGGAGAATCGGTCGTCGTACGTCATCAGGGGGTCATGGCGGGTTGGGCGGTCATGGCACCGCCGTCAGGGGGTCACCAGGGCTCCCCGAGAGGACCCACCTTCCAGTGCAGTGGACTCTTCTCGTCACGTGTGTGTCATCGAACGTTCTGGAAAGATTGATCGGGCACGTGTGTGTCATCAAACGTTCTAGAAAGATTGATCGGGCTGAGGAGGAGCTCTAGCGTGCGCTGATCGTTACCATCGTCGATCGGGAGGATTCTAGTTGCGCCACGGAGATCAGGGATGCACTCGCATCGAGATTTGACCTTCAAGCGGATGCGCTCCAACTTCGTTGTCATGCGCCAAACTCATTCCTCATCTTTTTCCCTTCAGTGGACTTGACTAATTGTGTCGTCAATCATGGACAGTCGCTCTTCGCCCCCCCCCCTTCCGCTTGCATGTGAAGCGGTGGTCTCGGCATGCGTTTGCTTCTGGTGGAGGTGCCTTGCCTCTGCTCCTTGATGTCAAACTCAGGGGGATCCCGGCTCATCTCTGGGGATTGAGACAGCACGTGCTCTGCTCGGTGCTCATTGCCTGGTTGATGGTATGCTCCCGGGTTCCTTGGAGGACGAAGACATGTCGGCTCTCAACTTGAGGATTTGGTGCTTTTCTCTAGAATCTCTACCTAAGATTTTGGATGTTCATGTTGTTGAGCCGATGGTCAGTGATGAAGATGGGGCCTGGCTCCCACGTACATTGGTGTTCCATGTCTCAGTGAAGATTCTCAGCTCGAGTGGCGTTTCCGGGGGTGATCACCCTCCCCTTCTCCGCTAGAGCTCGGTGACAACGATCACGATCAAGACCATCGTAGACGGCGAGCACGGCGACAGGACCCCCCGATGGCATCTACATGGGTCTCGGCGCGGTTGGACCCGCGCATTCATTCGACGTCAACGTCCGGTGGACCAGTGGATGTCTCTTCTCCCCCGTCTGTCCCGGAAGTGGAGTTGGAGGCGCTTGTCCCCCACCTTCAAAGTGTCTCCTCGGGGTCGATGATGGTTGGCCCTGATGTGAGCTGGGAACCAGTTGATGCCACTTCTCTCCCGATGGCTTCGGTTGAAGAGTTGGTAGTGCATGGGTCTCCAGCTTCCTAGGGCTCCACCCCGGCAATTACTGCTCCTGATATTGCCTCTTCATGTGTTGATTTGGTTCCTGCTGGCCAGCTGGATTCTGGGCTTGCTTTTGGGCTGGAGGTGGAATTGCCCCCAAGTGGGCTTTCAAGAATTATTCTGTTTCGGTTCAGTTTCAAGAGGATTCTGGTGCTTCTTGGTGGTTCACAAGTGTGTATGGGCCCCATCAGGACAGTCTCAAGCCTTCTTTCCTTCAGGAATTATGTGAGGTCAGGGATGTGTGTGAGGGGTCGTGGATCATATGTGGTGATTTTAATCTGATCTTTAGGCTGGAGGATAAAAACAATTCCAATATCAATAGGACTTTGTTGGTAAATTTGAGAACCCTAATCAATTCATTGGACCTGAAGGAAATCACGTTGCTTGGAAGAAAATTGACCTAGTCCAATCAGAGGGAGGATCCCACCCTTGTGAAGCTAGATCATGTGTTCTGTACTACTAGTTGGGAGGATTCTTTTCCGAACTGTTTGCTTTATAGCAATGCTTCTGAATCATCTGACAACTGTCCCTTAACTCTAAAATTCAGAAAGGATTGTATGGGAAAGCGTAGATTTCACTTCGAGAGCTTCTAGCCTAAGCTCCATGGATTTTTGGATGTGGTGGCTGACTCCTGGAACCAACCAGTCCAGACCTCTTGTCCTATGGAGAGGCTTCCCTTAAAGCTTAAAAGGCCTGCTAAAAAATTGCAGTCTTGAGGACATAAGGAGGTGGGCAATGTAAGGAACCAATTAGGGCTTGCTCGGGAGGTGTTGCATAGGTTGGAAATGGTGCAGGTCAGCAGAGTTTTGTTGAGTGAAGAGCTGTGGCTTTTGAGGAAACTGAAGCAGCACTGCCTTGTCCTTGCTTCCTTGGAAAGGACAATCGCAAGATTGAGGTCCAGAGTGCAGTATCTAAATGAGGGAGATGCAAACTCAAAATTCTTCCATATGCAAGCCTGTTTTCGGAAGAAAAGGAATTTCATCTCCAAGCTGGAGGGAGAAGGAAGGGTGGTTACTAATCATGAGAACATGCAGAATATTTTGGATGGATTTTTCTCCAATCTGTTGGGTGCTGATTTCCAGAGACAATATACTATCAATCTGGCGAATTGTCACAGGGATGCAGTTGATCTCGGTGCCCCGGACTGCCCTTTCTCGGAGAAGTAAGTAAGTGACACTATTGCTGGTCTCCCATCTGACAAGGCTCCTGGGCCTGATGGGTTTCCAGGGAGGTTTTATAAAACTTGTTGGAACATCATTAAGGATGACTTGTTAGAGGCCCTGGCCGTCCCCCACCAAGGGAATGCCCAAAGGCTTTGGCGTTTGAATTCTGCTTATCTCATTCTGATCCCTAAAAGGATGGATGCTTCTTCAGCTAGTGATTTCAGACCCATTAGACTTATTCACAGTGTTGCCAAGTTGACCACCAAATTGCCTGCTAATCGGTTGGGTCCTCGATTGCATGAGTTGGTTGCAGCCAATCAAAGTGCTTTTGTCAGAGGAAGGTCAATTCATGATAATTTTATGCTAGTCCAACAATCGATTAAGTCTCTTCATAACAAGAGAGTAGCAAGTCTATACTATACTTAAAGCATCAATTTCAACGGTCGTCACGCGTCATCTTTTTACAAATAACCCCTCACAGCTATTTCAAATTAATCTGTTGCACGCCTATAGATGGCCAAACGGCGGCCCAGCACGGGCCAGACGCACGCGGGCCACAACTATAGACCAGGCACGTCATGCCGGCCTGCTGACTGTGTCGAGCCAGCCCGTTAGCCCATCGCCCCATTTGATTAAATCAGCGTAAAATGTTAAAAAACGGTGCAGGACGTGGGGTTCGAACCCATGCCCTGATATAAGAAGGGCGGGAGATACTGGGTGAAGCTGTCTAACTGGTAGAACATCATGCTCAGACATTTTTAATATTGAATATAAGTTGTATATATGTATATACGTTTTTTGTAAAATAAAAAATATATATAATCGTGTCGGGCCGGACCAGCACTACGGGCCGAGGCTACAGCCCAAGCACGGCATGACGTTCTTGGCTCTTGCAAGCATTAGGTCGTTTCTGAGACCACATTGGCGCAATGGACTACATGGTGTTTGAGGTTGCTGAATTGGATGGAGCAACAATGATTTGTCATACTAACAGTAAAGTGAAAGGTTATTTGTTGGTTTTAAACGTTAGTAATTGCTACGAAGTAGCATAATTTATATGGAGCGCATTCAGTTTTTATTGATGCTTGACTTTAGCAATCACTCCATATTTTGATCTATCTTTTTTATAAGTTTGACTTCATGTGACTTATTTTAGAAACTTGAGCTCACAAAGTTTCTCTTATTTGGTCTCTGTATGGTGGAATTATGTCATTTTATAATCTTTGTTCGTTCAGTCAGTCGTTGTGAACTCTCTTCTAATCGCTCACTTGATTGGCCATGTTGTATCAAGACATATTGCATGGAGTAAAAATAATATCAGTTAGCCAAATCAAAAAAATATTATACAGAGAGCGGAGACAATCAATAAAAAATCTTGAATTTTTTATGGATAATTTATGTGAGTATTGTTGTAAGCCGTCGCAACGCACGGGCAACCAACTAGTGTTGCTTAATGGGACTCCTGGAGAGCATATTAGACATCGAAGAGGCCTGCGTCAGGGGGACCTCTTTCCCCTATGTTGACTGTGTTGATCATGGATGTTCTTAGCAGTCTCTTTAAGGCTGCTGAAAGTAGGGGGCTGCTGCAAATTTGGAAGGGGCAGGGGTCCGTAATAGGCTCTCCATCTATGCGGATGATGTGGTTCTTTTTGTTAAACCCATTGAGGAGGATCTGGATTGTGTTAGAATGATTTTGAATTACTTGGGGTCGGCTTCTGGATTGGTTACAAATATGCAGAAGAGTTATGCCATTCCTATAAGATGTGTGGGGCAGGTGGTACGGGAGGGCTGCAATGTGTTACAGTGCAGTTCTGCCACATTTGCCTACAATTATTTAGGGCTACCAATTTCAGATAGGAAGCTAAAAAGGAATGATCTTATGATATGGTTGATAAGATTGCAGATCGCCTTCCAAATTGGAAGGCTAGGCTTCTCAATCTGGCTAGTAGGACGGCCATGGTCCGATTTGTGCTTTCGGCCATCCCGGTCTACCTTCTAATTGCTATAAATATTCCTAAGTGGGTAATTAAGTCAATTGATAAAATGCGAAGAGTTTGGAAAGGACGGACGGAAGTGAATGGTGGGTTGTCTTGTTCCTTGGGATATAATCACAAGGCTGCTTAGATTGGGTGGGCTTGGAGTTCCTAATTTGCAACTTAAAAGTTGGGCATTGCAGACTAAATGGCTATGGTTAGAAAAAACTGATCCCTCTAGACCGTGGGTTGGGCTAAGTGTTCATGTGCAGAAGCAAGTTAGGCAATTCTTTATGTCCTCAGTGGTTTCTATGATAGGAAATGGCGCCAATACGCTTTTCTGGTCGGACAGATGGTTAAATGGGAAGACAGTACAAGATCTTGCACCCGAGGTTATATGTATGGTGGGCAGCAGGACCATCACGTCCAGAACTGTTGCCCAGGTGCTGGCTAATTGGCAGTGGGTTTCTGACATTGTGCATCCTCTCTCCCTGATTGGAGACTGCAGCAGTTCTTGTAGTTATGGGATGCTCTTAGAAGGGTGGTGCTTACCCAGGAAGATGATAGACATGTGTGGGTACATACAACCTCTGGACAGTTCTCTTCCAGGTCTTGTTATAAGGCGTTTTTTATGGGATCCATCTCCTTTGAACCATGGAAAAGGTTGTGGAAGTCATGGGCTCCCCCTAAATGCAATTTTTTCCTTTGGTTGGCAGTAAGTGCTGGACTGCTGATAGGCTTCAAAGAAAAGGACTACCGCACCCAGTGGTACGTCAGTTATGTGACCAGGAGTTTGAAACCGTCCAGCACCTATTGTGTACGTGCAGTTTTGCTAGACAGTTTTGGCATATCATCCTTTCGCCTTTGATGTTGGGACATCTCACGCCTGATAGTGATGAGACCTCCTTTGATGCGTGGTGGAGCAATGCGCATATAAAGGTGCACAAAAGATTGAGAAAAGGTGTCCATAGTGTCATAATCCTGGGAACTTGGTGATTATGGCTTCATCGGAACAGGGCTGTCTTTGATGGAATAAATCCTTCCATGAGCATAATCCAAATAGTGTTTATGGATGAAGTGGAGTGCTGGAGTAGGGCTGGTGCGAAGCATCTGCAAAGGCTTGGTCTTCCTGCTGCTTTTAATTTGGTCAGGGATAATCCTAGTGATTAGGGCTGTGGTAGATTGGGCTGGCCGCTCTCTTTTACTCTTGTTGGCAGCTTCTGAAGAGGAAAGAGTTATATTTCTGGTTGCTGTCATGGTCCAGTTTTCTTTCTTTGTCTGTTTTTTGCCTTGTTTGGGCATTGTATTTGGTCCATTTTGGACTTTTCTTTCTCTTATACATTGATGCGCAGCTCTCCTGCGCGTTCAAGAAAAAAAAGGGGGCTGCCCAGCTCTTCAATATTCTTTTCCAACTTCCAAGGCTCAAAATATTTAGCTCCGATGAAAAAAACTTTGTAGGCAGATAAATGTTGACAGCATCTTATCGCAGCAAGGGGACCCATCAAATTTTGACAGCATCAGTGAGTGGTGGGTTCTGACAGCCTCTCTCATCGCGAAAGACCGAAGAAGAGACTTCAACGGAATCACAATCTACACCATGTGGAACATTTGGAAAGAGTGTAATAGAAGAATTTTCGACCATAGCTCACTGTCGGCGTTGCAGGTGGCGGGGAAAATAAAAGAGGCCTTACGCTTTTCAGAAGTGTTGTTGCTCTCTAGCAGCCTAACCTAGTGGTTTTGGGCCCCTGATGTTCTTTTAGTTTTCCCGGTGGGTCTTTTCAAGCACAAGATGTGCTCCTAGTGTGTGTGATCTGTGATCCATGATCTTTGTTCTATAACTCTTTTCCCTCTTTAATGAAACGCAGAGCTACTGCCATTTGCGTTTCAAAAAAAAGCTTTGTAGGCAGATTTGGAGCTAAACAAACCATTGCAGTTAAATCTCCAAACATGCTTGTCATCCCACAGCTGTTAGACAGCTAATATAACATGCCAAGTTCACGAAAAGCCAGGCCAGGTCAGTTGTGGGCAGTAGGTCACGGCAACAACCTGATTCCTATGGAATCACAATCATGGCTAGAGCTTTGTACACAGTTTGGCCCAGCTTGCCTCAGGCTACCTGTTTCTGTTGTACAGTTGATTCCTTTTGCTTTAAGGAAATCCTAACAGTGGGGCTTACCTGCTATTTTTTCAGGTAAAAGAACAAATCATGGCTAGGATATGGATATTACTCAGGTCACCTCACACAATGCTTCAAGCTACACTTTTTAGTGAGAATAGCATAGATGATTCAGCCCATTTAGTTATAAGTCCTCAAGGCTTCGGTAGTGAAACAATTCATGTGATCACATCATCACTCACCAATTAATCAGTATGCAAAAGCATAGCTTAAACAAGAGTAGATGGAAAACCACTCTCTGCAATACTAATTTTTTAAGGAAAAATAACTCTTAAAAAACTGGTCAGATACAACTAGACAAACCTGTATAGCTTCAAGATTCTGTTTGCCTTGAGTGTAAAGTAACTTCAAGCGTGATGCATGAATCCTGTAAACAGGGTCGACTGCAGTTGGATTCAGCATCATGGCTTTGTTGTAGTATGATAATGCCTTAGAAAAGGAATGCCCCAGTTTCTCACACAGTTTCCCAAGGTAAAACGCATGAAGCCACTGCTCCCTGCAAGTAAAGAAGTATCATACCATCCCATGTCTGAAAAACTACAGACAATATGAAAACAGATTAGGAGTGTACAATTACTTGATTTCAAAAGCCTTCTCAAAGTGCTTCATAGAATTTTTACAAAATGTCTCCCATGATGAATCCTTCACTGGCAAAGTAGCTCTTTGATCATAAAAAGGCACCACATTTTGAAGGCTATCGTAGTACACAAGAGCCAACAGTTCATGTGCCTCGCTCTGGACAAAAATGAGTTTACATGTCATCCAGTCAATAAGCAAGTTCAAGAATAATGAAAAGGTAACTAGCTGATTGGCAGAAAAAGGCAGCATGAATGCATGATACATAGAAGACTAGGAATTCACCTGCTCAGGGGCAGTTTTGGCCAGTAGTGAACTCATCAATAGGCAGCGTCGACTATGTCGACGGCCCATCTCAACCCTTCTGATTAAATCCGTGTTTGTTCGCCAATCCAAGATGCTTATATGTTTACTACCATCATTGAGCAACAGATCAACTTCCTGTCATAATAACACTGGTTATGCAACAGAATTGATTGATATAAGAAAACAGATCCAATTAATTGGTAGAGGTAAAAGATACCACCTCATCATAAAGATTGGAAAGCTTCTGCCAGCTTTCAAACCGCAATGGATTGTACAACAAATCATACTTGAAAATATTGGCACTCTGTTCAACGAATTCTTCTCCTTCCTTTTTCAAAACAAAACCTGTATGCTTGTCGGTGGCACTAATATCTTCGGCTTGAGCTATGAAATAATATAAGTTCTCATAAACATCTGAATAAGGCTCAGAGCTGCACCAAACAATTAAACAAGTAGTTAGGTATAGACACCGATAGTTTTGTGTTAAATCATAGAGAAGGGATTCTAGGTGTAATGCACAAGCCAACCTGGCAGTGGAGAGTTTTTTGAATGCTTCATAGCCTCTTTCACCTGGGAACAATACATTCAGGATAGCTTCCCTAGATTCATTGCTTTCACAAATTTCAGAGAGTATTTTTTCACATGAGTCAGGTCCATCCAAGAAATTATCAATAGGGTTGTTAACAAATAAGTCATAAGGTGGCTGCGGAAAGTGTTTACGTATAGCCCGCAGCACTCTCCGTAATTTAACCAAGCCAGTTTTCTAAAACACAAATTAAGAATGGGGAAGGCATTAGACATATTTGATGCTTTGAGTCAATAACTAACTGAAAGTAGGAAACACAAAGGTTGTCATTAGAAATTACTCACAGATAGAGCTTTTGCATATGGCAGGACATATTGAAACACATCAGCACACTGTTCTTTGGTTTGATAATCACCGCGGCTTGTATTTTTATGTACAGCGAGATCATCTTCACTGCAAGAATCTGGGTTGATCTTCAAACCATACAGGCAGAAAAAAGCCTGGTCCAAGGCACTATCAAGACATGACTGAATCTCATCTAACTCTGCATGAACAGGACATTTATCAGAAAGTAGATACCAATTAAATGCTATAGAGTTCATTGCTTTACTTTCACTACAGAACCAAGAATTTACCATATGATAATTCAAAAGAGAAATAGCAAGACAGTATTATTTCAGGTTATACATTATTTTCAGCACAAAATAAAAACAAAGCAGTTGAATATTATTAAAATAGTCACTGCAAATCCAGTTTTACCCGATTCTTCCTCATCATCGGAGTTCTGCTTATTGTCACTAACCGATGGTTCATCGGCCACACTGTCTTCTGCTCCGACGTCTTTTGGAACTGCATCTTCTTCCATCCCATTTGAATCTATACAAGACATAAAAAAACAATAAATACTAGCTATTAATTGGCAAGGAAACATAAAACATGTCTATCATAACACATTTTAGTAAGAAAAAAACTCTCAAACAAGAGTTCAGTACTTCAGTAAGAAAAACATACTAAGTTGAGATTTTAGTTTCACATCTAGAGCCATGAGATGTTTGATTGCGAACTTTAGGAACATCCCTTCCTCCCCTTCACCATCTCTTCCAGCACAACAGAGCCCATACTCAGCAAGCAAATCATGGACTGCAACAATTAAGTCAACCTGCATTGGGGAATGAATGATTGAACATCAAATAGGAAAGGCAACACTCCCTCCATTTCTTATAAGGAGCACAAATTTTAAGATCCGAACCTTGTAATCTTCAACCCGGAATTAGCATTATGATACAAAATTTGTTGTACGAGTGACACCACTGGATAATTATTTGAGAGTACTATCTTAAGGCTACGGTCTTGTTACTACAAATATTGCAGTACAAGAGAAATTATGGGTAAAAGACTAGTTTTGTGAGTGTTTTTTAGTTAGTAAGGTGGATCATTATTTACATGTATATTAAGTGGTTCATTTTTGCGCTTTATTGACACCTTCTCTCATCTCCTAGGTGAGGTAAAGAGGTTGCTTTGTATGGGGATTGTTTTCTCCTTTTTCTCTCTATAATACAAAGATGCATAGCTCTCGAGCATGTTCGGGAAAAAAAAAAGAAGAAAAAAAAAGGAGCTCTGTAACTTTGCCCAATATGAAGGTGGCACTGGCACATACCTGAGTTTTGATGGATATTGTAGGATCAAGGTGCTGGAGCTTGCAAAATGCAATGGCTGCATCTATGAGACAGGAACATTCCAAGTGGTCAACCTGATAGGAGGTTCCAGAGCATGAGAGTTTTCTCGATAGTATTATCTTGACAGCAGCACACATGATTGTCAAGAGCAATGATTGAATATCACCAACGATAGACATTAGTGGGCTCCAGCCATCTTGCCCATCCTGCAGATATGTAATTATGTAAATCAACCTATGACTAGAGTAAGTGTTAAGAGAAAATGATACAGTGAAGAAAACAGATACAGGTGGTAGAGATATATGGAATTTCACGTAGTGGCTTTAATTAGAACATGCAATGTCTCGGAGCAATTCTCACACAAATGAAAGTATGAGCAGAGACATGGACAATAGATAGTACTAAAAAAGGAATTCCTGACTACTGATTATGTCAATGCTGGTTCAATCTTTTCTACAATGGTTAATAGACAATGCAGTTTAACCAATTACATGGAATAAGCAAGTATAGAGCTTTGTGTTTTTACCCCATCAGTAATCTACTCCGTTCAGTAAAAAACGTAAGACAGTTTCACTTTGCTTAATTTGGAGTCTCCAAGATACGGGTTGTTGTGGATGCTTTCATGGGGAAGGAATATACAATTATACACACAAGGAGGAGCAGGTGCATAGGGGACCAGAAAAGACAGCAGAAACCACGGCCTGATCCAGTCCAAGACTCCAAGTTATCTATTGCCTACTTTAATTTGTTAGTCATTTGGTTTAGACCATTCTTGTGCAGCCTATCCGCAGTCCAACATTTCTCCCTCATGGCCAACCAAAGAAACATCGCTCAAACGTGATGGAGCCCATAAATAAGATCTTGTAGCAGGAAGCAGGAGAGAAGCAGCCAGAGGCCTCATGCCTCCATTCGTGCTTATCTTCATCATCATTCAGGGCTACCTCCTCCGAAAAATCCCACAAAACTAGATATTGCTGAATACCAACAAGAGAGAGTGGCGACCTGATGTCCCTAACCCAAGCTATGTCCTCAAGAGCCTCTGCAACAGTTCGGGATTTAACAGTTCTTCTGTCAACTTTACAGAACACTTCCAGGGCCAGAATCGAAATAGAATTCTCATTCAGCCACCTATCAGTTTGTTTCTGTTTCTAGTTTGTTCAATTATTAAGAGCACAGAATTTTCAATGAAGGCAAGGAGAATTATCGTAAACCACTTAATTGGCAATTCAGAGCCTCTTGGAGAGGGCGAATTTACCACACCTCTTTGCACTCATTCAGCTACAGGTTCGCTCAACCAGTAGTATACCACAATATGTTTACAAACACTAAAGATTATAAACTAAGAATAGATTTTAAAAGAACCCTTTTTACCGGGAAAAAGAAAATAACTCTTTTTACCACAGCCAATCTAGATGTTCCTAAATATATGAGTGGTCAAAGATACAAAAGCTGCTAAACGTGCCAAAGTTTTGAAGTTCTGACTTTGTCACATTCATAGTTAGTAAGGCGGTAAGGCGACCGACCCCCTTTTTATATTTTGGGCGATAAAGCGTAAGGCGAGGCGACGCCTTAGTTATATAGATAAATATAAAAAAGTAGATCAAACATTATTTATATATCACTAATTTAAAGTTAATAAGAAAGGACAACAAGTGAGTCCAATATGTCCAATTTCAGTCTAGTAGAAGCAGAAAAAAAGGAAAGAAAGAACCTCACAACAAGTGAGTCCAGCCCAACTCGGCCCAGCTCAGCCCAAAACATAGTTTTAGGTCACAGCCGGCAGCAACCTAGTAGCAGCCGCCAGCCTCTATCTGTCCCTCACGCTGCATCTCTCTTCAGTCCCCTCTCTCTCCCTCCCCCACAGCTCTCCTCTCTCTCTCCTTCAGTTCTTCCACCGCAGTCTCCCACCTCCGATGGCCGGAGCACTGCGCGCCGACGAGAAAGGAGGCAGCTGCTGCAGCTGCCACACAGACACAGGTCAAACCCTCTTCTCTGTTTCCAGCCGTCACCCTTCAAAACCCTACCTATCCCCTAAGTGTCGCCCCGCCGACGCCTTACGCCGCAGCGGACGCATTGTGCCGCGGCGGACGCCTTATGCCGCGGCGGAAGGCGAGCTAGACGTCTTGCCCTGTGAGCACGCCTTAGCGCTAAAGCGATGCTAAGGCGACGCTTAATGGACGCCTTGATAAGCATGGCAATGACTAATATGCAAGTAGTCATTAGGTATAAGCGTGCAAGCAGCTCTCTTGGTCCGTTAGATCTACATCCAACGTATGTGTAATTGTGGTTTGTTAAGAGCTTTTTTATAAAGCTACACGAGGTGGTGGTGGGAGGATTTAAATGTTAAATATGGCATATGGTTAGATCTAGATCTAACGGACTAAAAAACCTGCTTGCACGATTGCACCTAATGACTGCTTACATATTAGTCGTTGCCGATAAGCATGGTCACGTTCACGGAAAATACTAATCAACCGCAAAAAAGAAGTTTCAATCTCATTCTATACTCATATGATATATTTTTGCATGAGGCACATTGATACTAATATCCCTGTTTTCAAGTCGTCGACTAATCGTCCAGTCGGTCTTGAGAGGCCGACTTGGGGGACCGACTCGACTTTTCTAGCAAGTCGCTTGACTTGCCCACGACTGAAATATCTAAGTCGACTAGTCGTCGACTTGGGCTAGCAAGTCGGGTGACTTGTCCTCAGTTCGGTCCAACCAGTCCAAAGGCCCATTACAAAACCTAAACCCTAACTTACCTGAAGCCGCCCCTCACTGCAGCAAGCCGGCCGCCCCTCCTCTGCAGTCGGCCGCCCCTCCTCTGCAGCACAGAGCTGGCCGCCCCTCCTCTACAGCCGGCCGCCCCTCCTCTGTAGCACGCCGCTGGCCGCCCCTCCTCTACAGCCGGCCGCCCCTCCTCTGCAGCAAGCCTGCCGCCCCTCCTCTGCAGCACGCCGCCGGCCGCCCCTCCTCTACAGCCGGCTGCCCCTCCTGTGCAGCAAGATTGCGTGAGGAGGGAAATATCGGTAACCCTTTAATTTTAGAGAATTTCCAATGGGACAATGAGTGGGTAGACAATTAAAATGAAACAGTTAGAGAACGGGATGATCTTGCATGGGCTCATGTGGGTGATGCAATCGGTGCTTCTAGTTCACTTCAAGGTCACAACTTCCCAAGAAGAGCCCGATATGAGTCTGTTTATTCAAGGTGTTGTCAAGTTGCTGCTACATAGGAGGAGAGAGTTATGGAAGAGGAAGAGCAAGGCAATGAGGGCAATGAACAAGATGATGAGGAGTACATGCCTAATGATGATGAAGAAGTGGATGACTTTAGTGAATCCCCACATAACAGTCCAACTCAAGCTGGTGCTGGTGGTGAAGAAAATGCAATGGATAATCTTGATTTGGGAGATATTTAGGGTATCTAGTATCTAATGGAGCTTTTTTCCTTTCAAGTTTGAACTATATTTTCTTGCTATTTGTTTTCCAATTTGAACTATATGGCTGTTATGACTTATGAGTTTATGACTTATCACTTATGTGGCTGATTTAGTTCAGTTTTTGG
This sequence comes from Zea luxurians, assembly GCA_029449295.1. Lineage (NCBI taxonomy): Eukaryota > Viridiplantae > Streptophyta > Magnoliopsida > Poales > Poaceae > Zea > Zea luxurians. The sequence continues at coordinate 168,764,697 of JAOPSE010000002.1, forward strand.
CTTCAAATGAGGTAAGACTTGCTGTTTATTTCAATTTCGTTCAATTTCAGGCTTCAAATGAGGTCAAACATCCTCTTTCTTCATATGTAAATGCTATATTGTCTATATGAAGCCATTATATAGGCAAAACAGCCACTATATTGGTAAGTCGACGACTAGTCGACTGACTTATCGACTAGTCACCAAGTCGGTACCTTGTCGACTCGACTCGACTTATCGACTTGATAACCTTGACTGATATACTTATGAATTAACACAATAGTGATACTTGGTACCTATTGTGCCAAGAATAAAAAGAGTTGAGTTATTGAGTTAAGAGGGTGGTGAAGGAGATCTGAGGAAAAAGTAATATCCAACTCACGGAATTATCGCATTGATCGATTATGTCTTTTGCTTTACTGGCATTTCGAGACACATCTTTGACTGCTTCCACAACATTTTCTAGCCGGTTCCTGTTCATTGCTTCCACAAATTCCACATTGCTTGAACCTTTCGCTTTCAGGGGTGTGACAGATCCAACCATGCCGGCTGCCACAGTTAGAACTTGAATTTTTCTTCGATGGGAGTCAAGATATACCTGGATGTTCATTGGTTTTGCTTTTTCACATGCAGATATTAAGACATCCAAGGCAGACAACTCAAGTGAAATAACATTTTCGCTTTCTCTTTGTGGACCATATGCATTTCCAACGTAGGCATCTTTGGTGGAAAGCAAAAGTGGAGGTAGCAACTGCATGAACTCTGTATGAGTTATTTTGTTGATATTCTCATCATTATTCCAAAGTAGAGATTCAAGCCTGATCAAGTTGATTTCACGAAGAATCCTGTCAGTTGTAAGTGATTTTACAAGTTTGGTGTGAGGTAGAAGAATGACCTCTCCATAGCTTTTAGTTTTGTTGCTATTTTTTAGTATTGACAGGGCAATATTGAACTCCTTATAAGCTTTCTCTTTGCAGTCTGATGAAAGGGACAGGCAACCACTCAGCCAGAAGAAGCGAATCCAGAATGCACAATTCATGTTTGAAGAAGAATCATGTTTGGACTTTTGGTCATTAAGCATGTTGATGTGACCATTTTCATGACTTCTCTCGATTAATTCACTTGAAGATTCACCTGTCCTGCTACTTTCCGTATCCAAGTTGGTGGAATGTATTTCTCTAACAGATATGTTGAATGGCAGTTCCAGAGCTACTGATTCAATGATCTTACAAAGATGGTAAGATGAATCAGACAGCTCAGAAGATGTTGATGGACTTCCAGAACACAAAGCCCGATCATAGTACAGTTCAGCTAGAAATAAATTGCACGATGCAGATCTGTCTTCAGCCCAGCCTCTAGTAAGTTTGTCCAGTTCAATTAACTTGACAAAATAATCTTGGAATGGCACTTTGAGATGAGCCATCTCCTCAAGTAACATATAACCAATGTGATGAGGGCCAAAATTCTTGGATATCTTGCATAGAAATTGCTTAAGATCATTTGCCTCCTCGTTGGATGTATAGTTATGAGTATCAGGATTTGAAGCATCAGCATTTCCAGAACAATAAGCCTTTTCTACAGGGCTTGGTCCTTTTAGAATAAATGATTCTAGAAACTGGGTCATAGCATGGGATATATCTTTACCATCAGATCCATTTTCATCTTTTCCAGATTTGCGACTTCGCAGCCTCTCAAGGCGTGTGCTCCGTCTTTCATGGGGATGTTCCCTATCTGAATTACCATCTTTCTCTTTAACTGTAGCTTTGCAATCATACGGCAGAATCTCACCATGGTGAGAATCATTTCCATTTCCACCAGCAGTTTCCACACTTTTCAATGTATCTGTAGATATGACAACGTCTATAATGTTATAAGCAAGCCCCTTGGCACTACCCTCACTGATTGAACACCTATCAACAGTATTTGAGCAATTATATTCACCAGCCTTCTCGGTGTTTGCACTTATTAAGCTTAGGATACCATCTAAAAGGGCCAACCATTTTGCTTCATTCAATTGCAATGTAGCACTCTGTTTACTCTTCTTTGTCCCTATTTCTTGACAGATTTCATCATCCACGGATTTTCTTTTATTGGAAAAGATGAGTTTTGCATGCTTGGGTTCAAGTATGTCAATACCCCGAGGTGCAAAAGGTACCGGTTCAGCACATTCAATGGTCTTCTTCACATGTAAAGCACGATGATGTGATGGCCAACTATTAAGTATTAAATTTGCTACAGAAAGGCATGCGACTTCATCACGAATTGATATAAGCACCTCCAACAATTTCTCCATGCAGTTCCCTATAGAAGACATAAGTAATAATTGTATAAGAATTAAGAAACCAAAATAGGTATCACAAGTGTGATAAATGAACTGTTTCAACTATAATGAGTAAAAAGACTATCGTACAGTTGTTTGGGCTGCATACAAGCCCTTGCTCAAATGCCCATCTTGATACGCTCAGCAAACCCATTGAACAAGAAAGTGTTCCCAGATGATTCCAGACAACTGAATCATTTGAATCAAGCTCTACAGCTTGTAGGTAACAGTGAAGAGCATTATCGTAGAACTCAAAACCTTGTTGAAGGAAAACAGATGCAAGATTTTTCAATGTCAAAAACCTGTGCAGTTGAAAAGTGTGTCAGCAGTTTATCAGTAGAAGCTAATGTTACGCACATAAGATTACTCAGACATAGGATCAATATGCCACATATCTTACTCAACCGTCAATGCCAGCCAAGTGAGTAATTGTTTGTCGGATCGTTGATCTCTTTCTGCCTATTATGTTTTTCTTGGTGATTCCCTCTTGCTTGGAAGACTAAGAAGCAGATAGTAGTTTCTCGTTTGAGTGCAGAGGCTGACTTGTGTGCTATGGTGGTAGAGACTGGCTGGCTCCTCAGATTGTAAGAGTGGAATACCGGCGGTCTCTGCTTGATTGGGTGGCGGTGAGGAGGTCCCGTGCTGGCGCACGGGGAAGAGTTAGGAGAAGACAGATAGGTAGGAGAAAGCGAAGATTGGATACATTTCTTTTCTGTTCTCTTTCTCATTGAATACACGGGCAATATATAGCACCCCCTTGAACAGCGAGTCTGTTCCTAGCAAATAGGAGATTTGCTAACGAACTTAATCTGCTAACTAACTTAATCTGCTGAATAACTAACTTAATCTACTAAGACTGCTGCGCCCTTATCTAAATTACTTGGGCGCTTATTTCTGCGGCTATACTTAATGCCGGTCATAACATATGGCTCTTGTGACTACATAGGTTACTTGGTTACGGTGGTTGCTTGAGGATTTTGGTGTTTCGATTTCTACACTATTAGTATTGCTCGTGATCTGGTCAAGCATGAGCTTACTAAACATATAGGTATTGATGCCTATTACATAAGTGCACAGGTTCAGGATGATATGATTGCCTTCAAAGCTTCAGTTGGTTGATTTCTTCACAAAGGCGCAGACCCGAGCTCAGTATAGCTTTTATCTCTCTAAACTCATTGTGTATGATCCACCTTGAGTTTGGGGGTGTTAGGTCCCTAACTCCCTATGCATGTGTCCTTGTTGTATTATGTCTCATATATAGTCTTTGTTTTAGATATTCTCTATCTTATATAAGTGTATATATTTGGGCATAGTGTCCTCATATTTTATAACAATATGCACTTGTAGAATAAAACTAAAGCATATTATTACAGGCACAATAAGCTTATGATGGTGTTATGACATATTAGAACCATAGGTTCATAACTACCAGAAAAGGGATATGTTTTCAAACAAAATGAGCAGTCTTTCTTGTATAGTGCTACACCATTGCCTTATTTTGCATTTCTAGTAGTTCAGAATATGAACCTAGAACATGGATATTCAAATTACAATCACTTACAGGGCAAAATTGGTCTTCCGAAGTCACTTATAGCAAGAAATCTATAATATCTCGTGCCATAAAATTTAGAGACAACACAGTTTTATGCAATTAAATTGTTCTGTGAATGGTCTTCCATTTTTTATGTTTCTTCAGTACTCTATGCCCATTTAAAATAACAACCAACTATATACATCTTTACCATTAATAAAAAGGATGAGAGAAGAACCTTAGCTGCAGCAAATGCTGATCACTGCCAATGTTATCAGCCTGTTGAGTAAACTAATTGCTGTTACAAATATGATAACAAAAGAAAATGCAAAAGAAATAAAAGTGGCATTGCCTGAACATTTGATATTAGTGGGTCCTTTAAAACATCCTCGAGAAGTTCACAAGCTTTTGCATAGTCTTTTTGTTGCAACTTGAGGAGTCCCTCATGGTACTTCTGAGAGAGCGCAAATTCCTGGCAGCATCAAAAGGTAATCTCAGTAATACAATGACAATGAGACAAGCATTAAGAACATTCAACACTGAAAATTTCACTCTTGCCACAAGAAACGAAATATCAGAACATATAAATCAGATACTACTCGCTATTCAGCATTTTCTTATATTAACCTATACTTATCTAAATTGCAATTAACCTTAATAACTTGCACCCAATAGATCAACACTTCATCCAATAAATTCATGAAAAAAGAACCAATATGTCAAAAAAATAACTCAGCAACAATAATATGTACGTGGATTCTCCTCTCATGTGATAGGACTCCCAATAATTGATATAGACAAAAGCTACAGAAATTAGATCAACGTGTTGTGGTTAGGTGTTGCTTTGGATACACCCCTACCCCACCCAATAATTGATATAGACAAAAAGATACAGAAAGGTGTTCAAGGAAAGTAGAAATGCTCCATTCTTCAAAGGGTTAAATTAATCCTTCTTCAGGCTAATTAGAAGTATGGCACTCCAATTTTGAAAATTTAGAAACTAGTTCATTTTCATGCCACGCCATGCCATGGCATCAAAATGAACTAACAAACTAATTTTGCAAAAGTAGAGCGGCATGTATACAATTAATCCATCTTCAAAAAGCACTAACAGAATCAAGAGCAGAGTGCATATCATGTTTTGGAAATTAAAGACCATAAGTTCAGGTTCCAATCCCCAGAAAACACTAGAAAAAAAGTATTTTTTAACCAGACAACTGCTCACCTAATTAAACTATGAGTTTCCATTTTCCACCAATAATACCCCCTAAAATATCAATAGTCACATGAGATCAATTAATTTTACACAAGTTAAGGTTTAAGAACAAAGATATTATTGGGGGTACATCTTGTGTCTTTGCTAGACAGTTTTGGTACATCATCTTGTCTCCTTTCAGATTAGGGCATCTCACTCCGGGCGCGGAGGTTTCCTCCTTTGCAGATTGGTAGAGGGAAGTGTGCTCTAGGAGTCACAAAGACATGAAGAAGGGCCTTAACAGCGCTGTCATCTTAGGGGCTTGGTGTCTTTGGCTTCAGAGGAACCGGGTTGTCTTTGATAAAGATTCACCCTCCATTGGAAAGATGAAGTGCAGCATCCTAAAAGAATCTTCCTACTCTGATTGGGCACAGGTTTACTTGGTCGAATGGGCAAGCCTGTCCTACTTTAGTCAGATTGGACAGGATGTTTTGTACTGCTGATTGGGAAGATTTATTTCCAGATTGCCTTCTTCAGAGTGCTGCAACTCAAAATTCGGATCACTGCCCTCTCTTGTTGGGCCTGCGTGATATTAATAAAAGGAAAATGTGCTTCCATTTTCAGGCCTTCTGGGTGAAATTGGAGGGTTTCCAGGATGTTGTGGCTAACGCATGGAGTTCGATTCCCGTTGGCCAGTGCCCTCTTGTTAGTCTTTCCAAGAAATTACAAGCTACGGCAAAGGCTTTGCAACGTTGGAGTGATAATAAAGTGGGGGATTTAAAACTACAACTTGAAATGGCTCGGGAGCTCCTTCATAGGCTGGAGATGGCTCATGACAGCAGGACTCTATCTCCAAGTGAGGATTGGTTAAGGTGTACCCTTAAGAAGCACATCTTGGTGCTCTCCTCCTTGTCGAGATCTATAGCCCGTCTTCGGTCCAGAATTAATTGGTTGAAAGAAGGGGACGCTCATACTTCCCTGTTCCATGCTCAGGCTAGACTAAGAAAGAAGAAGAATTTTATTGGTTCATTATCTACAAGTGAAGGGCTTATTTTGACATCGCATGAGGATAAGGCTGATGATTTGTTCCATTTCTATGATGGCTTGCTCGGGACTGCTTTGGGGAGAGAAAACTCTCTTAATCTTGATGCCCTTGGGATGCCTTCTTTCAATCTAAATGAGTTGGATGTGCCTTTCTCAGAGGAAGAAGCATGGGGCACTGTAAAATCTATGTCGTCGAATAAAGCTCCGGGCCCGGATGGTTTCACCGGTCGTTTCTACAAGGCTTGTTGGGTAACAATCAAAGTTGATGTTATGGCAGCGATCTCTTGTGTTTGGGCTCGAAAATTTAGAAACATGGAGCTGCTCAATTCAGCGTTTATCACTCTTTTGCCTAAGGTTGAGAGTGCAGCCCAAGTGAAAGATTTTCGTCCAATCGGCCTTGTCCATAGCTTCGCGAAGTTAGTAACAAAGATGATGGCCAACAGATTGGCTTGGCATTTGAATGATATGGTTTCTCCTAATCAAACAGCGTTTATTAAGAAAAGATTTATCTTAGACAATTTCATGCTAGTGCAGCACACTGCAAGGTTTCTTCATCGTCAAAGGCAAGCCCGCATTCTTTTCAAACTCGACATTTCTAAGGCTTTTGATTTGGTCTCTTGGGCTTTCTTGCTGGAAGTCCTGCAGAAGTTGGGTTTTGGGCAGATCTGGCGTGACATCATTTGTGGGCTATTAGCCTCTTCTTCGACGAGAATTTTATTAAATGGTGTTCCCGGGGACTACATTGCTCACCAGCGGGGTCTTCGGCAGGGGGACCCTTTATCTCCAATGCTTTTCATCTTAGTTATGGACACTCTCAACTTGCTAATCCAGAGGGCCTCTGATGAAGGGCTGCTTCACTCTCTTTCCACGAACAGTTTGCAGCACCGTTTCTCTTTGTACGCGGATGATGCGGTGGTTTTCCTCAAGCCGGTGCCCTCAGACATAATTCTGATTCTGGAAATCCTTAGGATTTTTGGGGATGCGTCCGGTCTAAAGACCAATGTTCTTTTAAGAGTAATGTTTTTCCTATTCGATGTTCTGAGGCGGATCTTGCTTGTGTTCAGGAGCTCCTTCCATGTTCCATTTCGGAGTTTCCCTGTCAGTACCTTGGCCTCCCGCTTTCTCTTGGAAAGCTTAGGAGAAGTCAAATTCAAGCAATTGTTGATAAAACTGCAGCCCAGTTACCTGGGTGGAAAGCTGATCTGATGACAAAAGCTGGTAGAGCCATTTATGTTCAATTTGTGATGACATCAAGAATGATTTATGCTGCTCTGGCGCTGGACATCCCTCCTTGGGCTGTTAAAGCAATCGATAAGATTAGACGAGGCTTTCTGTGGAGAGGGAGGAAGGAGGTGAATGGTGGCCATTGTCTGCTGACTTGGCCCAAGGTCACTAGACCCAAGGACCTGGGGGGTCTGGGCATAAGTGACCTTCGGATCATGAGCTGGGCGCTGCGGGCTAGGTGGCCTTGGCTGCAAAAATCTGATAGGACTAAGCCATGGTCAGACTTTCAGATTCAAACTTGCGACATTGTGCAAAGCTTGGTGGCTGCGGCTGTTATCACTCATTTGGGAGATGGGTCTGATACTCTTTTTTGGAAGGATCGTTGGCTGAATGGCAAATGTATTAAGGAGGTGGCACCTGCTGTCTTGGGTATGGTGCCCAAGCGCATTGCTTCTAGGCGCCTGGTCAAAGACGCCTTGCCCGATCTCAATTGGTTGGCTGATCTGAGGGGGGCTATTTCTGTTACAGCCCTTGCTAATCTCATGGACCTTTGTGACTTGCTAGAGGGGATGGTTCTTCAGTCGGATGTTCCCAATGTGCATGCCTGGAGGTTCAGTGAATCGGGTGAATACTCGGCTAGTTCAGCTTATAGGACTTTGCTTCTTGGCTCTGTTAGCTTTGAGCCTGCTGAACGCATTTGGAAATCCTAGGCTCTAGGAAAGTGTAAATTCTTCCTTTGGCTTGTGGAGCACGATAGATGTTGGACGGCTGACAGACTTGCTAAGCGTGGCCTGGATCACCCGGAGTCTTGCCCTTTATGCGACCAGATGGAAGAAACTATCAACCATTTGCTGGTTCAGTGCAGTTTTGCAAAACAGTTTTGGTTCAGCCTTCTGCAGACAGGTGGTTTCCAGGAGCTCTGCCCTTCCCATGTTGACGTCTGTTTTGAAACCTGGTGGAGGAATAGTGCTGCCAGGGTGGGCAAACCTTTATCCAAGGTATTCAATTCTCTAGTCATTTTGGGTGCATGGTCTTTGTGGAAACATAGAAATAGGTGTGTTTTTGATAATTGTAACCCTAGCGCTGCGGTGGTGTTGGCAGCTGCAAGGGAGGAGTTAATGGGTTGGCGTATGGCTGGAGCCAAAGCGCTCTCTTTCTTCCATTTAGAAGAGGTGTCTTAGGTGTCTTAGTTGTTTGGGGTGTGTTTTGGTTTTGGTTTGCCAAATGTAACACCTTTGTACCGGGGTTTTTTCTCCCCATTTTCTTCTTCTTCTTAATACAAAAATACGCAGCTCTCCTGCGTATTCAAGAAAAAAAATACTGGGTGTTGGCTGGAGCTAACCAACTAGGAGTTTTGGGCCTAGCTGATGCTCTTAGGGAGGTAGGGTAGAGTATGTTCTTTATTGTATTGTAATCTGCAGTTTTTGTTTCAGTTGATAGTGCGTGCGTGCGTGTGGGTGCAGGTGTCCCTAACCTGTACCTCTCTTGTAAGACCCTTTCTTCTATCTTATCTATAAATATGCGCAGCTCTCCTGCGTTTTTCAAAAAAATTAAGATATCTGATGTTCCCAACAAGAGCTTTTTTATCACTACAAGCACAATATTAGTCAGATCAGATCACATTTGTTCCTAAGAGATCTGAGGTTCCCAACAAGAACTGTTTTGCTCACTGCAAGCACGGTTTTAGTCAGATCGAAATACATTTGTTCCTAATATATCTAAGCATCTGAGGTTGCCAATAACTGTTTTGTTCATTTCAAGCACAATTTTAGTCAGATCAGAATACAATGTTCCTAAGAGATCTGTGGTTCCCAACCAGAACTGTTTTGTTTACTGCAAGCACAATTTTAGTCAGATCTTCACATTAACTTAATCATGAATCATGATATATCCTTCAGATATCCCTCTCAGCTGTGATAGTCTGTGATACACTCAAGGCTCGCGCAAAACTTTCCATGCATGTATCTCCTTTCACATAGAGAAAAGTAGCACTTGGCAATTTGGCATAGATGTATAAATCACAAGGGTCCTAAATTCATGTCAATTTTAAGGATACACAGCAGGGCAGGGCTCTAAGCAATTGCCTGTGGACACTGCCTTCCCAGCTCAAAATTCTTCGTCACAACCACTAATTTAATTCTGAATCATGGATATGTCTGAGAGCACCATCTTTTACACTAGCATATACCTTACCAAACAGACCTAAGCATGCAGAAAGAACTTTTATGAAAACAAATCCTGACACCACAGACCACACTACTATATGCTTATCTTCATTTTAATCACAGTATAACTCAACATAAAGATTAGCATCTTAAATCTTAAAGAACTAACCACCTTCATGCCCACCTATGTCTACCAATAGAAACTGCAGTTCAAACGACTAGTGAGAACTAAGAACTATACACTTCAATATCTAAAATCACCAGTGTTGGTCCAACATGCAGTACTGATAGATGAGCGGCATTGTTCTTGGCGTTGTACCTAAGTTAAAAGGTCATGCCAGCTTAAGTGTGGATTTTAGTCTTGAAATTTTCTGGATTTTACTCTATCCTGTACACCGAATAACAGGGGGGACGATTGTGATGCACAGCATGATCTCTCGACGATGGCTTTTGGCTTGACAGAGCAATTACAAAATAGTTTCGTCAGATGAGACACGATTGACCCAACACGTTTCTTCCCACAAATCGTAAGCCCTAGCTCATGACAACCCAGAAGATGAAGAAACAGACCACTAAAATTTCCAGGCGATGGCAAGTTCAGAGCGATAAGAAACCAGGGAGGAGAAGGATACCCACCTGAGCTTCTTTGGTGGGCGCAAGCGGCTCCCATTGGCCACCGGAGTCGCTCTCGTTGATGGCCGCGATGGAGAACTGCGAGCGAACGATAAAGGGGTAAGACGAAAAGCAGCGACGAATTCGAACAGGGAGCAAGACGTGTGCAGGGACGGAGTGTGAAAGTGTGGTTCACCATGGTCGGCGGCCCAGCGAATAGAGCCGCGGAAGGATCGCCGGCGACGAGGGCTCCGGGAGTTCGCTGAACTTGCACACGAGCTGGCCACCTGGTGGAAAATGGAAACTCATAGTTTAATTAGGTGAGCAGTTGTCTGGTTAAAAAATACTTTTTTTCTAGTGTTTTCTGGGGATTGGAACCTGAACTTATGGTCTTTAATTTCCAAAACATGATATGCACTCTGCTCTTGATTCTGTTAGTGCTTTTTGAAGATGGATTAATTGTATACATGCCGCTCTACTTTTGCAAAATTAGTTTGTTAGTTCATTTTGATGCCCACTAAAATTTCCAGGCGACGGCCGCTGCTGGAAATAACTTCAGTTAGGGTTTGGGTGCTCGGTTGCAGGAAGAGAAGGGAAGGGGTGGGCATACCTATTGGATTCTCGTCGCCAGCAACGGTCCCGGACAAGAGCTGGCCACCTGGTCTAGGGCGGCAGCAGCGGCCGTCGGCAGTCGCCCAGTCGTCGCCAGAAGATGACAAGGGAGAGAGCAGGCGTGGTGAACGGAACAAGAGAAAACAGGGATGATCGGATGGATTCTTCCGTTCCGACCGGTCGGCACTCGGCACGGTGCCGTCCACCGACCAGAGGAGCGAGCACGGCGACGGGCCGAGCGGACTGTGGGCTGTAGGCCACGGGGTGAAGGAAGCGCTGCTCGAAGCGCGGCGCGGCGGCGGGCCGGGAGTTCGTGCAATCAAGTGGGGGCCGTAGGCCACGAGATGACCGGACCGGTCTGCGCTCGCTACTCCTGGCATTTAGGGAAAACTGTATAAACCCACTTGCAAGTTTGGGGTGTTTTCAAATACCCACTTACGGGCTTGTTCGTTTTTGCGTTAATCCATGTGGATTGGGTGGGATTAAGTAGGATTAAATCCATAGCAAGTCAAAATCCACCCCAATCCCACCCAATACACTTCAATCCACATGGAATATCAATAACCGAACAAGGCCTACAACTTTTATTATGCCGAACTCTCCCTCCAAATTAGGTGGTCTAAGAGCATCTCCAAGAACGATGCTAAAAGACCCCGAAAAACCTTTTTTAGGGAGAAAGCTCGTTCTCCCTCCTCCAACAGCTCGTCCAAACTTCCCCCATATTTTCGCCGTCACGCATCCGAGCCGATTCATCCCGCAAATTTGCGCGAGGTGAAATCCCCCAATCCCTTCGCTGTCGCGCATATCACCTGTTTCCGGCGCCCATTTTCGCCCTCGCGCGCTTTTATGTTGGTGTAGCCATGGCGGGAGAGGCCTGATCGGTGTCGTCGGAGGCGGCAGTGGCCACAAGGACGGCTGCGGCAGTGGCATCGGTCCGCCCTCGCATCTCGTCCAGTAGAGTCGGCTCCTTCATCCCTCCTCCCGTGCAGACGCACTCGGCAGCCAGCCACCAGCTCCCAGCCCCAGCAGCGCCCAGCCCTCCGCGGCTCCGCCCGCTAGTAGCAGCGACAGTGCGTAGCCTTGCAGGCGTGCACAGCGCGGTCCCTGCCCAGCCCCGCCCTCTGCTCGCCCCCTGCCCTGAGATAAGGATTGAATAGATAGCAGAGTTTATGTGAGTTGTGATTTAGTTCTAGAACTACTAGTTTTGTATTTCTTGATTGCTCCAGGTATTGATGCCCTTGCAGTTGCTTGTAGGAGGTGGATGGGATATTCTACACAGTCTGGTGGGGAGTAATGAATGGTTCATGGCACAGCCTGCTATCTCAGTTTCTGATAGTAGGGCCATTCTGCTGCTATGTCTACATGTTTTTTTATGTGTCTTCATGTGCTGGGAAGATGAATTGGTAGGAGACTGACTTGTTTTCATGAACTAGGAAGTTGGACAAGTAGTAGGCCGACATGCCTTTATCCAAAGATCTTTTGTCTTTCATTTGTGTTAGAAACTAGCTACATGGTCGTTGCTTGAGATGTTAATATTACTAGCATGTCACACAATGTTCATAATGGATATCTCGATCAATCGTCTGTTTATCTTTTACAGTTTGTGTGCCTCGATCAGGGACTGACGACAGTTGTTTGAAGCCATAATTGTCTGTTTATAGTTTCTAGCAAGGTCCAAAAATTTACCCCTGTTCTATGATTCAGACTTCAGAGGCTGGCGTAGCCATGGCACACTTAAATTCCTGGACTACCGTGTATACATGTTTTTTTTTCTCACTTCCTCCTGTGCTGGTTCGTAGCATTTTTACTTGGAAACGTTTTCTAGGATCCAGATTATCGTAGCTAGTTAGCTTTAGTTATTTCAATTATTTTCAGTTCAACTGTTCGACTGCAACTGGAATGGTCTAGTAGTATGCGCAAGTTGATTCAATAGCAGGAAAATAAACGCCTTGCATCTTGGGCCAGATTGGAGTTTTCAGCATTTGTTTAAGAAACTGTTGGAGTATACACTATAATTTACCTCTAAAAATTTTTAGCCTTCCTCTAATAATTATTTTTGGGGGATATTTTTAGCTTTCTCTTAGAGTTGCTCTAAGTCTATAGCAGACACACGGCTCCATCTTTGGCTCATCTAAAACTCATTAAGCTTGGCTCCTGGCGGCGCTGGCGCCCACGCCCCTCGACGCCGTCACCGTGCAACATCACCGGCGCTCTTGCTAATGGCCCTCGAGGCGGGTTAACGACGATCCCAGCGCGTAGGCGGGCTGCCTGGGCACGAGCCCCCAACGCCGCGACCCATCAGCGAGGATGATTTCTAGAGGAGGCGAAGCTCCACGGCGTGGAGGTGTGATCCCGGCGCGAAGGCTTGGTCCCTGTGCTAGCGGATGGCTGCGAGGGCGAGGGCGTGAGCTCCCTGCAATGGACCGCGACGCATCAGCGAGGGCACGAGGTCCCTGGAGCCATGGCCCATCGGCTCGAACTGGCTCCCTGGAGTCATATTCCTCACCTTGACCCTGTGTTGATGCATTTTCTTCTACTTTATCCTCTTTAACTCGTTCTCCCCTAACCGTTCACAATGGCGGCTGCTAGATCTGAGGACGACGACAATCTATCATCACCTAGACCACAGGTATTCCCTTCGTATGGAGCTTCAGTGCTACTGTCCATTCAATTTCGGTACCATCTCGGAACAGAAAACTGAATATTGTTTCATGCATATTTTTGGGACTACGCAGATCCTTTGTATGTAGTTTCAAGTGCATGTTGGAGTGAAATTTGATGGTAGTGTAGATGGTTATTCTGGTGGAAGGGTTGGTTACATGAGATTTATGGAGCCACAAGGGGTTGATTGGTTTATAATGCAGGAAAATCTTGTGTATCATGGCTACGAAGGAAATGCCACCTTGTACTATTTAAAACCTGGCCATACGGCACCACAAGGTCTTGTTTTGATGGATAGTGCAGAGCATGTACAACAGTTGATGAAGGACCATGAGGGCCTTAAGGTGTGCAAATTGTTCATTTTGGGAACTGAAGAAGGAGATGGTGATGTATGGGAAGGTGAAGAAAGGGATGTATGGGAAGATGATGAAGAATATGTCGCATGGGAAACTGAAGAAGATGATGGAGATTTATATGTTATCAAGAATAACAGTGATTTGAAACAGATTCAAAAGGAACATACAGGACAATTGATAAATGAAATTGATAAAAGGGTTTATTTGTCGGATGAGGTTAATGAAGGTGTTCACAGTCCCATAAATTTTGATGGTGAGGGTATATATGTGCATCGGCCTCTCGAGGTAGATTATGTGAGGTTTGACAATTCAACCATGAGACACCCAATTATGGATGTTGGAACAGTTTTTACCAATGTGAAGCAATTTAGAGCAGCACTAAAGAATTTGATCATCTGTGAGGGTAGAGAAGTTATGAGACCTAAGAATGATCATGTGCAAGTTTCAGCAAAGTGCAAAATTGTAGACTGTGCTTGGTATATATATGCCTCTAGACTTCCAGATGGTCGTTCTTTCAAGATCAAGAAGTATGTAAAGGACCACACTTGTGGGAAAAGTCACACGGTGAAGCAAATGGATGCTAAATGGATTGGCACAGAGTATGAGCATTTTTCAGAAGTGAGAAAGATTGGCGAGTTAAGTCCCTTAGGGACACCGTCCTTAGGGACACACAGGTGGGGATCTCACTTACCAAAGCCTATAGAGCAAAGAGATACGCAGTGCAGAAGATTGGTGGTGAGTACCATCCGACAAAAGTCTACAATTTATGTGTGATTCTTTCTTTGCTTTATGTGTGATTCTTTCTTTGCTTTATGCAGGGTCTAAAAGACAGTGTTAGGGCCATTTTCCCACATGCAGAGCATAGATATTGTTTGAGGCACTTGTATGCTAACTTTTCAAAGGCTGGGTTCAAGGGTCCCCGACTAAAAGAGCTAATGGATAGGGCTGCCTATGCGTACAAGGAGTTTGATTTCAAACAAGCTATGGATGATATTAAGAAAGAAAACACTAGAGCATGGAAATGGTTGTTTGACATTGATAGCAAGCATTGGTCAAGGCATAGGTTCAGCCCCCATGCTAAAACTGACTTGGTCGTTAATAACATTAGCGAGTCATACAATTCTTGGATTTTGGAGGCAAGAGAAGAACATGTGTGCACGATGGTGGAGCACATTAGGACTAAGTTGATGGAGTCTATTAATATTAAAAGAGATGATGCAAAGAAGGACACATGGTTCATAGCTCCAAATTATCAGAAAAAGCTTGAGTTTGAGAAGAAAAATGCTTCATATTGCAGGGCCGTCTGTGCTGGGCATGGGATATGGCAAGTAACAAGTGGAGACAGTCAATATGTTGTTGATCTCAACAATCACAAATGTGGATGCTACAAGTGGGATGTTACTGGAGTGCCATGCTCACATGCAGTGGCTGTTATTCATGAGTTGAAACACAAGCCAGAAAACTATATGTCATTATTCTTCACTAGGGAGAAATATGTAGCCACATATGAGGGTATGATTATGCCTGTGCCAGACAAGAGACAATGGTCAAGCACAGACTTGTCTGATGTGGATCCTCCATTTTATCATGCCCAGCCTGGAAGACCAAAGAAGAAGCGAGTGAGAGCGCAAGGAGAACCTCATGTTGAGTCCAGAGCCTCAAAAAGGGCTGCAGTGAAATGCTCCAATTGCCACACTTATGGTCACAATGTTAAGGGATGTGGAGTGCCACTTAGGGCTGATTGGGAGCCTAGGAAGGGAGCTAAGTACACGAGGGTATGTGACTCACTATTTATTTTGCACTTTCCATGGAAAATGTATCAACTCACATATCTACATTTCTGCATTTTAGGCCTCAATTGGTGTTCCTACTTCATCTCAACCAAACCCGTCAACATTTGAAGGTTCAAGCCAATACAATCTGGCTCCATTTGAAGGCCAAAACTACATGAACAACGATGAAGGCAATGGAGTCTGTCAGAACATCGAAGGAGGACCTGGAATTAGGCCACAAAAGTTGTTCTCAATAAGGAAAAGGAACGATTAACTGTGATATGTGCCTTATTAATGTAAATTGTGACTATTTCGCCTTATTACTACAAAATATGATTCTGAAACGATTTTTATTGGGTCACTACATTATGTGCTGGATGTGTTGGATGGAGCGCTTGGTTCCCGTGAGCATTCTGAAACAATTTTTATTTGGTAATTGCATTCTGAAACGATTTATATTAGCCCTGTTGTATGAGCTGGATAGAGCGCTCGGTTCCCGTGAGCTCATGCGGGTTGTTGGAGCGCCTACTTACAAGTTGCAATGAGTTCTGAAGCATAGTTGGTTGCGTATGCACAAGCAGACTAGCCGCGTGCAACATGCCCTTCACTCCTGTTCCATTTCCATCGGTTGCTGCGCCGTCTTGGCTTTTTAGTAGCCCTGGCATTTGACTGCTAGTGCTAGCTACTAGTTTCTTCACTCGCCTTACGAAGTTACAAGTGACCTCGACAAAGTGTTACTGGTAGTTTAGTTTTCTGGAAAAGCTTGTTCTCTTGTTGTTGGATGATTGATGACAATTTGATAAGGTTGTACCTTCTGGCTTCAGATTTTCTTCATGGCATATTGTATGAGCTGGATGGAGCCCTCGGTTTTGGCTAAGCTAACCAAGCCAAGGAGCCAAGCCGATTAGTGTTTTAAGGATGGAGCCAAACGTGTTTGCTATAAGATTAGACCACCTAATTTGGAGGGAGGAGTTTGACAGAATATAAGTTGTAAGTGGGTATATGAAAACACCCCAAACTTGCAAGTGGGTTTATGCAGTTTTCCCTAAAAAAATCTACATATGGTATTTTTCTAGGTGTGTGCACGTGCGTTGCAACGGGAGTACGCTGGGATGAGCATCGACACATATCTGATCGGATCTTATATTTCCTTGGGGTCTAGAGAAAGTTTGGTCGCAAGCCAAACATGTTAAAATCTGAGCATGTGTTACCATTGTGCCCATCAGCACACTGTTCCGCGCTTGTATGAGTCTTGTTAATTTGCATGCCTTATGTCTCGGTAGCAGTATCAGATTCTTCAACCGTGGTCAAACCAACTGAAAGATTATAGAACAGTGGGAAAACGAACTCACTATAAGTCGAGACCTTTTTGTTCTACACCAACCAAACCCGTCAACATTTGAAGGTTCAAGCCAATACAATCTGGCTCCATTTGAAGGCCAAAACTACATGAACAATGATGAAGGCAATGGAGTCTGTCAGAACATCGAAGGAGGACCTGGAATTAGGCCACAAAAGTTGTTCTCAATAAGGAAAAGGAACGATTAACTGTGATATGTGCCTTATTAATGTAAATTGTGACTATTTCGCCTTATTACTACAAAATATGATTCTGAAACGATTTTTATTGGGTCACTACATTATGTGCTGGATGTGTTGGATGGAGCGCTTGGTTCCCGTGAGCATTCTGAAACAATTTTTATTTGGTAATTGCATTCTGAAACGATTTATATTAGCCCTGTTGTATGAGCTGGATAGAGCGCTCGGTTCCCGTGAGCTCATGCGGGTTGTTGGAGCGCCTACTTACAAGTTGCAATGAGTTCTGAAGCATAGTTGGTTGCGTATGCACAAGCAGACTAGCCGCGTGCAACATGCCCTTCACTCCTGTTCCATTTCCATCGGTTGCTGCGCCGTCTTGGCTTTTTAGTAGCCCTGGCATTTGACTGCTAGTGCTAGCTACTAGTTTCTTCACTCGCCTTACGAAGTTACAAGTGACCTCGACAAAGTGTTACTGGTAGTTTAGTTTTCTGGAAAAGCTTGTTCTCTTGTTGTTGGATGATTGATGACAATTTGATAAGGTTGTACCTTCTGGCTTCAGATTTTCTTCATGGCATATTGTATGAGCTGGATGGAGCCCTCGGTTTTGGCTAAGCTAACCAAGCCAAGGAGCCAAGCCGATTAGTGTTTTAAGGATGGAGCCAAACGTGTTTGCTATAAGATTAGACCACCTAATTTGGAGGGAGGAGTTTGACAGAATATAAGTTGTAAGTGGGTATATGAAAACACCCCAAACTTGCAAGTGGGTTTATGCAGTTTTCCCTAAAAAAATCTACATATGGTATTTTTCTAGGTGTGTGCACGTGCGTTGCAACGGGAGTACGCTGGGATGAGCATCGACACATATCTGATCGGATCTTATATTTCCTTGGGGTCTAGAGAAAGTTTGGTCGCAAGCCAAACATGTTAAAATCTGAGCATGTGTTACCCTTGTGCCCATCAGCACACTGTTCCGCGCTTGTATGAGTCTTGTTAATTTGCATGCCTTATGTCTCGGTAGCAGTATCAGATTCTTCAACCGTGGTCAAACCAACTGAAAGATTATAGAACAGTGGGAAAACGAACTCACTATAAGTCGAGACCTTTTTGTTCTACACTTGTCCTTTACATGGGCAACATATATTTTTCTTATCATCAGTTGCTCTTACCATAGCATGCTATCCAGAGTTCCAGACAGCAACTCCAATAGAAATTTCAAATCCAAGAACAACAACCAATGTAATTGTAACTATTAAGTTAGTACTGTAGACCGCCCCCGCCTTCGCCCACAAACCCCGCCTCGCTTCCAAACACCTCCGCAAACCACGCCACCAATGTTGCCAATGCCGCCGCAATCCGCCCGCCTCCACAAACCACACCACGAACAACGCAAACCCCGCCGCAATCCCCGACGGAAATCGCTCGCCTCGCTGTAATGCCTGCCCGCCCACGCACACCACGCCATGAGCTCGCCGCAATCTGCCCGCCCGCAAACACCACCGCAGTCCGTTGGCCGCGACCCCGCCACAATCCCGAGCAAGCCATAGAAACACCCACACATGTCGCCACCGCCGCAAACAACTACGCGCCCTCCGCGCGCCCGCCCACCGCAAACATCGCTGTAGTCTGTTAGCCGCAGGCCCGAGCAATCCCCAACAATCTGTCGTCGCAAGCACGAGCAAGCCGTTGATTGTCTATGGTGGAGGTTTGGTATGCTCTCAATCCTACTTCCCCCGCCTCCCTCCGCACTTGCCCTCCGCGAAAGCCGCGACCGCGCCAACCACCCGTGCATGCCGCAAACAACCGCGCCTGCCTGTCTCTAATCAAGTTGTGGCCTCCCCCTACGCACATCACAGCGACAGCGCCAACATCCATTCTACGCATGCCGCGAACAACCACGCTCGCCCGCCTCCAGTCCAGCCGCGAACAACCTTATTGTCCATGGATTTTGCTGCTGGTTCCATTGCTGGAGCAAAGTCTCCACCTCCAACCAGTCATTCCTCACTCACGAGGGTGAAGCAAACGACAGATGTGCGGGTACATTCCTATCATACTACATGGTAATGCTTTTGTATTTTCAATTTGCATCAACATGAGCACCATTAGCAACTAGGAAACGAAGAAGTTTGCAGGGTGTCTCAGCTAATAACTTTGATGGATCATGGTCATTCTGCAAGAAAACAAAGATTAATCAAAATTTTCTTATGTGATGTCGCCTGCTGAAGCAAACAACAGAACCCATTGTTAATGCAAGTGGTCATCTATGCTTCAATTATTCTATTTCTGATAACCACAACATCACCAAAAATAATTCTAGAAAGGAATCATTAGTTATGACATAACAAAAGAAACCAAAGACAGACCTTGAATTGGAAGTGGTCATCTATGCTTCAGAATGCGAAAGTAAGTCTCAAATAGAGCAGAAACTATTTTAGACAGAATGATTGAAGTGAATGCAATTTTCTGTATTCTTTTGTTTCCTGAAACGTCGTGTAAAAGTGAGTAGAGGTAGTAACACATTTTGGCCCAAAGAAAAAGGCACAACTCTTTGCAGATAATACAGACTATATATAGAACAATACCAATAATCAAATATAGAGTTTACTGAAGTACAATTTCATGTGCATATGAGGACCTTTGCAGGAACAATAAGTGCATAAAAATTTATATCATATAAGCATATTATTGACTATTATTTTTATTCTCTAATAGGCATTTCATTTGACGCCATAACCACTCCACTGTATGTATCAGAAGTCACAAGTGAAGTTATAATAAGACAGCCCACAAAAATACAAATACTAATGTAAGTTCCATCAGTAGATTGAATATGCTGCTCATATCACAGAAATAAATAAGAAAATTACAAGTTTATGAGTATTGAGTTCAGTGCTTTGCACTCCTGAATAATTTCATCCTCATCAAGAAGTTCTTCCAATGTAAAATTTTCTTTGTCCAGAATTGTATCCACCTAAAAAAGCACTATGTTAGCACAGTTAAGAACCTCTCTTTAACAATAAATGACGAAGAAAAAACGCAAGGCCTCCATGGTTGAAGCTATTTGCAGTGACTACTGAAAGAATAAGAATGATTCACATTGACAGTGGTCAAGTTTGGAAATCACTTCAAAAAAGAATTAATTTCAGATACATATCAAGTTGTACACAAAAAATAACATTGAAACTAAATTACAGATGTCACATGATTTTTATTCCATATATATTGTGACTATGCTAGTTGTTGGAGAGGAAATTCTCCGGCCGGGTGGCGGAATGCACCCGCTCTAAATCCTAAGATGAGGAGGGGGCCTAAGCGTTTTGCCTACAAGATTGACTGTGGGATGAACACAAAAGCACACAAGGATTTAGAGTGGTTCAGGCCGCTGGAGCGTAAAACCCTACTCCACTATGTGTTGTATTGAGAGCTTGAGAGCTTGTGAGTTTGAGTGTCTGAGAGTCTAGCGTGTGAGTTGGACCTGTGTCTAAGTGAGCTTGGTTGAACCTGCCTTGTAACGTCGTGTGCCTTCCCTTTTATAGACCAAGGGAGGCACATACAAGGGAGCTGAGCCCCGACATGTGGGCCTAGGAGCAAAACGGAAGGAACATACTATGGAAGTATCCAATGCCAACAGCCTTGAGCAACCGCCATACGTCCTGATGTCCGTAGTGCAGCGTGGACTTCGATAGTCGCTGACGGTTTTCCTGGCAACGTACGAGTCATGATGGGCGCGATGCACGTGACAGTATGGGCATACCGGCTGCTAGGGGAATTGACACGCATGCCGCCTGCCATCGGAGTGACAGGTCGCCGCCTGCCCACGGAATGGGCAGGCACGCCGCCTGCCCGCGGACTGGACAGGTTGCATTAAATGCTGAGGCGGTACGCCGCCTGCCAGCGGAATAGACAGGGTCACGCCTTATCCGCAATAAATGCTAGGGCGGTGTAGCTTGCGGCGTAGCCTGCGGCGTAGCCCGCGACGCAGAGGCCTTACGTCAGGCTCCGCCCGTTGGCTTACGTCATGGGCAGTAGGCCACGTGGCAGCATCGGGTCTCCGCCTGGGCGGGGAGCAAAAGTGTACACGATGAGGCCGGACACGTGTCGATCCTAGACCTCCGCCTGGGTCTTGACCAAGGTCTGGGTATTCTCTGTCCTGGAATTCCTGGACCCTGCTGTGAGCAGTTCGGACCCCACACAGAGGGGTCCGGACCCCATCCCAGGGGTCCGGCTTGCACACGTGGAGGTCCCGAACCAACCTTGGGGGGTCCTGACTGTACACCCAGAGGTCCGGTGCACTCCCATGGGGGTCTGGACTTACTGTAGGTGTCTTGGCGCATATCACCTTTCCCGGACACGTGGCGGCTCCGAACCCGCCCGTGTGGTGGGTCAGGCGCTGTTATGGTCCCAAAGTAGTCGCCTGAGGCTGGGGCGAGCCACGCCTTGGTCCCACACGCAGCACCATCGCCACGCGACTAAGAGATAGTCGTGTGGGTACTACGTCTTCATATAGTAGCAGGGGGTACCGACAGTGGCCCCTGGGCCCACCTCAGGGGAGGATGCGAGCCTACAAGTGGGGCCAAAGCTTGTACCTTGCCTTGATATGGCTTGAGCGGCGATTGGGCGCCATTTTAGTGCGCCTGCTGACGTACCCTCAATCAAAATTCCTTCGGTCACGTCAACTGCCACATCTGCCCCCGCGGCTGACTGACCCACGACCCCACGTCTGGCAGTTCCATCGGGCCATGCGCGGGGCGCCTCGTTGCCGCTACCCCAGTTTAAATATCTTCCAGCGGCGGTTTCGAAGCGGCGTGCGGTCATGCGCGACGGTTCACCTTCTCCACACTCGGAGACCGGCGCACCAGCCGCATGACTTGTGGGCCCGGGCCCCCGTGTCAGAGACCGGGTCGCTTGGGCGCTAGGTTCGCGACGGACGGAATTCCCCGTGGTGTTTCGGGGTGCGAGTGGAGGAGTCTACCTTAAAAAGGGTTTCACCCCGTGCGCAGCGGTTACGCTTTCGCATTCTCCTCAATCATTTTCACCCCTTCGCCTTCGTGCTCCTCTGCGCCCTTTTGCATCCGCGCTTTCCTGCTCTGCACCCGCGCCGCCGCAGTTGCCATGACTTCGCTTGGCCATCCCGACCGCTTCCAGGGCAAGACAGAGCTCAACCTGGTGCGCAACCTGCTCGGGTGGACCGCGCCAGTTCACACCGAGAAGATTCGCGCCAGCGCCGCCCCCTCGGCGGTCTCGCCGTCGGGGAGTTCGTCCTCTTCATCTCCTATGTCTCCTGCGGGTTGGCGCTGCCGATCTCGCCGTTCTTCTTGCTGCTGCTGGAGGAGTTTGGGCTCCAGCTTCAGCACCTCACTCCCCACTCCATCCTCCAGGTGGCGGTCTTTGTCCACCTCTATGAGATGTTCGTGGGGGTGGCGCCCTGCACCGCACTCTTCCGCCATTTCTTCGTGCTGGTGAAGTCCGGGAAGGCAAAGGACCACTTCAGTGCATAATATTTCCAGACGAGGTCGGATTCGTCGATGGCCTACATCCCCACCTTCGGTGGCACGAGGTGGGAGAACTGGCGCAACGACTGGGTCATTGCCAGCGCTGAGGCCAACGACTGCCTTGCCCTGCCAAGTGGCAGGCCGACGCTTGACCGGAAGCTGTGGAGGGCCAAGCCATCCCTCGCGCCGGAGTTCCTGCCCGTGCTGGACAGGATTAAGGTCTTGGCGACTGGCGGGCTGACCTCGATGCATGTGGTCGGCGATTTCTTGAAGCGTCGGATCATGCCGCTGCAGAGGAGGCCACGTCTGTGTTGCTGGTTCACCGGCCTGAATGATATTGGGAGGATCCAGCGCGGGCCGGGAACTGACTTGTCCTAGGAGGAGCTGGAATACCTGGTGAGGGGAGTTACTGGGGAAGCCTTCGTCACTGAGTCCCTAATCCTCCCCCAGGACACCCCGGCGCTTTGCGACGACCCGGGGTTGAGGACGGCGATTCTCGCCACGCTGCCGACTCTAGACGACAGTGGCGTGGCGGTCCGTCAGACCGACGGCCGAGACCCCCACCATGGGATCCAGATTCCCAATGTACCGGCCGGGGCCCCCCAGCCAGCCAGGGAGGCTCCAAGAGCTGGCCCCGCCGTGGCCCCCTAGCCCCATGGACAAGGGCAAGGGGCCTGCAAGCAGCGCCTCCGCCCCAGGTGACTTCAGGGGGCGAAGGACGAGAGGCGTCACAGGCTGCGCCGCGCCGACGGGTCGTTCGTCACCGAGCCGGCCCAGAAGCGCCAGCGGACTGCAGGCGTGGCCGAGGAGATGGGCTTCCAGGCCCACAGTGCGCAGAGGCGCGTCAGTCCACCACCACCACCATCGGGGCCACTACCACCTCCACCACTGCCACCGTCAGGCCCACCGCCACCACCGCCATCTGGGGGTGACCTCCCCCAGGGGCAGCAACAGCAGCAGCAGCAAGGGCGCGATCCCGTTTCTAGGGCCAATGGATGGTCCAGGGCCCCAAATAAGTGTAGCCGCTTTTTATCTGGGCTTAATCATCATGACGACAAGTCTTAATCCGCCGTTTGTTTTTAGGGCTTCCTCCCCCTCTACTCCCAAAACCGTGCCTCCTCCGCCGGACGCTAGGCCCACCGACAGGTTTGGCTACCAACAGCAGGCATCTGCTGGGAGTGGTGCTGGTGTCCCGCCTTCGGCCGCCGCCGAGATCGCGCCAGCGGCTTCCCACGCACCAGCCGGGGATCCGGCGGCTGCGGGGCCATCGTCGGGTAGTTCTGCAGCGGCGCCAGCGTCGAGTGGCACCGCGACGGTGGAGGAGGCGCCAGCTGGAGGGTCTGCACCCCCTCCAGACACCAGGGTTGACGCGGGAGGTGCGTCCAGCTCCAACCCCCCGCCTGCTCCGGAGGAGGTGGAGGTGGTGTTCGGGCGACGCCTCCGGTCGGGCGCTGAGCCAGAAGAGGCGCCAGTCCTGCTCCCCCGCGTGCTGTCCCGCGCCCACCAGGTCCTCAGTGACACTGGGGCGGCAAATTTGCGGGAGTGGGAGGCGCTAGAGGTCGAGCGCCAACGCCTCAGCGACTGGCGTATGCAGCTGGAGGAGCGCACGAAGTCAGCATCCCAGTAGTACCTCTACGAGCGATCCCAACTCAAGCGGGACCGCAAGGATTACAAGAGGGACCTCTATAAGGTATACGCTAGGGAGCTGGAGGCGTCCTGGAAGGAGAAGAAATTGGCGAGGAGGGAGGAGGCCTTATCCCAGTGGGAGGCCGTCGCTACAGAGCTCTAGGCCAAGCTGAGCGCCCTGGACCAGGTCCTGGAGGAGCAGCGGGCCCAAAAGACCAGGGCTGTAGAGAGGCTGCAGGTGTGGCAGCAAGAGCTCGATGGCAAGGCTAGCGAGGCTGCCCTCGCTAAGGAGAGGCTCAAGGCCAAGGAGCAGTCCCTGGACAGGCGGGAGACGGACCTTGCCAGGCGGGAGACAGATCTCTCCAGGTGGGAGACGGATCTCGCCTTCTGGGAAGAGATGCTCACCCGGTGGGGCGAGATGCTGGCCGAGCACGAGCTCGAGGCTGAGGCGAAGAAGAAGGAGCTGGAGTAGCGGATCCGCCAGTTCCAGGCGGCGCAGGCGGCACCGGGCCCCCAGGCGGTGGAGGCCACCAGGAAGGCCCTCGAAGACCTCCAGGCGGAGCATCGCGCCGGGGTCCAGCGTATCACCGCATGGGCCAACAAGGCGAGCATGGCCCTGGTGCTGTTAGGGGTGAGCCCCATCTCGGTGTTGGAGCAGCCGACGTCGATCTCCGACGCGCTCCCGGTGCTGGACTCCGCCGCCGACCGACTCCGATGCCTGTACCAACTTCTTGGCACCCGCTTGGAGGCCGAGGGCGCTAGGCTCTGCCGGGTGGTGATAGAGTACGTCTTGACGTGCTTCCGGAGCCATGACCCGGCCATATCCTTGGAGCCGGTGATCGCTGGTCCGATGGCCGCCACTGAAGACATTGCCCGGGAGGGCGTACAAGACGCCGTGGAGGTGGTGGCCGAACGTTTCCACTGGGATCCTGCTGACGACGAGTAGCCAAATCTGCAGAGAGAAGGCAAGGATCCTGCTAGGAAGCGGCTTGTAATAATTTTTGGCCTTGTAAGATATTTTTGAGAACCATCACTTAAATAGCAATAGAACTTATCTATGTGCCACTTGCTTTTGTTGTGTGTGTGATGTCACCAACTTCCACTTGGTACTCGGCCCCCCTGGGATGCAGGCTTGAGGCTTCGAGGCTGGATACCAGCACACCAAAGAAAGAATTGGTGACCCAGCCCCCGGGAGGTAGTCTGGACTAGGACCTGGGCCTGTACACAACCTCAGCTAGGAAGTTTTAGCAACACACCCATAGGACCCCCCCCCCCCCGTTTGGTATCTTTCATCCTTTGATTCATGCAACAGGACCAGCAGGGTTAGCCTGGGAAGCCAAGTCGTATGCCTGGACCCCCTGGATCACGACTCTAAATACTAGGACACCCATCGCAGAGTGGTGGAGCGTGCAGGCTTAGGGTACGGAACCAGGCTAAGTGGCTACACAGCTCCAAACCACCCTAGGAGACGAGTGTCTATTCTCTAGAACCGGACCCAGGTTGCCGGACCACAGGACTATAGTTCCAAATACTAGGGTGCCCGTCGCAGAGTGGTGGAGAGTGCAGGCTTAGGGTACAGAACCAAGCTAAGCGGTTGCACTGCTCCGGACCACCCTGGGAGTGAGCACCCATTCTCCAGAACTGGCCCCCAGGCTTCCGGACCCCCCTACCTTTGTAGAGGGATCCTAAACTGCAAGCCTGGCTACTCAATTCGGACGTCATCATACCAGCAAGGGTGGGAAACCACAAAGGTGGGTTAGATAAAAATAATGTTTGTAAACTGCAGCAGAATAAAACCAGCAGAAAAGCAACTCTAGGGGATGAATCTCTTCCTTATAACTTGATAAACATGAGCGTAGGTCAACAGACCGGGTTTTGAGGGTGGACCTCACCGGGCTGACGTACATATATGTGCAACCTAGTTACAGAGGAAGAAAAAACTAATTCCCCAGTCTTGCCTTTACGGGAAAAACTTACGGAGATGCTCTATATTCCATGGATTGGGCAGAGGCACTCCTTCAGTCGTGGCAAGGCGGACGCACCCGGGGTGGCATATTTCCATCACCTTGAAGGGTCCTTCCTAGCTCGGGGAGAGTTTGTGGAGCCCTTCTCGGTTCAGTACTCGCCTTAGGACTAGGTCCCCGACCCCGAGCTCCCTACTATGCACGAACCGTTGGTGGTAGCGCCTGAGCGCCTGTTTGTACCGTGCATTTCGGATCGCCGCTCGCTATAGATGTCCAAACACTGCGGGCCGCCCGTTTGACCCGAGGCACGACACGAATTTAGCCCGATCCAAACACGACCCGGCACGGTTGGTTACAGGCCTAAGCCGGCAATGACCCGTTTAGCGTGCTAGGTATGGGCAGCTACAGCGGCTCGCGTGCTTTGGCCCGACCCGGCACGATATATGGGTCGGCACGACAGTGGCCCGTGTATTTGACAAGCCAAATTCACGTGTCTAGCCCGCAGGCCGCATTGGCGCAGGCCCAATTCGCCGTGACGGCGTGACCGCATTGGCGCAGGCCCAATTCGCCGGCCAGCTAACAAACAAAACACCACGGCCACGTCGCAAGTCGTAGACGCAAACCCTATCCTCGACCCCGACACGGCCGCGTTCTGGCGGTTGTGCAGGTACCGGCAGATCTCCCTGTGGTGCTCCCACAACAGCGTGCTGTCCAATGACCCCATCACGTACAGAACCGTGATCTGCAGCAGCAGCAACAGGTAGGGGGAACTAGCTTGAACACATCGGCCCTTGAACACACAGCAGCATGTGCCGTGCTTTTCTTTGGGGATCTCGATCGCGCTCACTGCATCGTTATTATACTGCTCTTAATATATGTCATTTATTAATATATGTAAATAATATATGTAAATAATATGTTATTATATATGATTAATTCTGTTAAATGTATGCATTTATATACTGCTCTGCTGTTGGTTCGGGCCAGTGGCCGGCCCGGTACGTTCAGGCCCACCGGGCGAACGGGCCGGCCCGACACGATTTATCCCTGTGCGTGCCGGGTTTGGACATGTCCCTAGGCACATGGGCCAGCACGACCCGGCCTGAAGCATCAACGGGCCATGCCTGGCTCGGCCCTATTCGTACCGGGCCAAAACGGGTTCGGACCGGGTCCGTGCCGGGTGGCCCGTTTGGACATCTATACCGCTCGCCATTTGTGCTCGTCGATGAAGTCCACGTCCTCATGTCGTAGCTGTTCCTACGTAGTCTCATCAAACGAATGGACCCGTGGGGAGCCCATAATGATTTCCGGGGGAAGGCAGGCTTCGGCCCCATAGACCAGGAAGAACGAGGTCTCCCCGGTAGCCCGGCTGGGTGTGGTCCGGTTCCCCCACAACACAGACGGAAGCTCACTGACCCAATTAGCACCATGCTTTTTCAAGCAGTCGTAGGTGCGTGTCTTGAGTCCCCTGAGGATTTCCGCGTTTGCCCTCTCCACTTGTCCGTTGCTCTTGGGATGAGCGACAGACGCGAAGCAGAGCTAGGTGCCGATGCCCTCGCAATACTCCTGGAAGAGCCGACTTCTGAACTGGGTCCCATTGTCCATAATGATACGACTTGGGACCCCGAATCTGTAGACGATCGACTTGAGGAAGGCAATAGCAGCACCCTGGGTGATGCTGACCACAGGGGTGGCCTTAGGCCATTTCGTGAACTTGTCGATGGCAATGAAGAGGAAGCAGTACCCGCCGACGGCCCTGGGGAATGGCCCCAGGATATCCACCCCCCATATGGCGAATGGCCAGGAGGGCAGAATCATTTGCAGAGCCTGAGCCGGTGTGTGTATCTGCTTTGCATAGAACTGGCACGCTTTGCAGGACTTTACCAACTCGGCTGCATCCTGGAGGGCAGTTGGCCAGTAGAAGCCATACCGAAAGGCCTTACTGACCAGCGTGCGGGATGAGGAATGACTTCCGCACTCTGCTCCATGGATCTCCGTAAGCAGCTCACGACCCTCCTCCTAGGTGATGCACCGCATGAGAATGTCGTTGGTGCCACGGCGGTAAAGATCCCCCTCTACCACCATGTAGCGTTTAGCCAACCGCACTATGCTCTCTACGGACACATGGTCTTTAGGAAGGATATTCTCCTTCAGGTAGTCCCGGATCTCGGAGATCCATGCATCGGGACCACTCTGAGCTGTTGGCTGCGGCGCTAAGGGATTGGCAGGACTCCCAATAGCATACATATCCTTTGGTGGGTTCTGGGACGCCACCGGGACCGCCAGCTTCGAGGTGCCAGGCTCGCCCCCTTCGCCCAGTTCGGCAGGCTGGGTGGCGGGTCTCAGCAGCCGTCTTTTGAAGATGCCCTCTAGCACGGGTGCCTGAGTTGATGCCCTCTAGGAGAGTTCATCTGCCGCTGAATTGTCTGCCCGAGGAACATGTTGCAGTTCCAGGGCCGTGAAGTCATTCTCCAGCTTCCTTACGTGGAGGAGGTAAGCTGCGAGCCTAGGCTCGTTGCAGCTACATTCTCCACGGACTTGCTTGATGATCAGCTAGGAGTCCCCCTTCACGAGGAGCTGGCGGATCCCTAGGGATAGAGCCGCAGACAAGCCGAAGATCAGTGCCTCGTACTCTGCCATGTTGTTGGTGGCCTTGAACTCGAGGCGCACCATGTACTTCACTTGATCTTCGCTTGGATCGACGAGGACCACCCCCGCACCAGCACTCTGCTGGTGGGCAGATCCGTCGAAGAAGAGCATCCAGTGGGGCTCGGTGAAGACCGTACGCCTGGGCTCCGCTGGTGTGGGGTCTGAATCGGGATCCGGACCCCCAGGAGCGCTCGGGGGAGGTGTCCACTCCATGACGAAGTCGGCCAGGACCTGGCTCTTGACGGTGTGGCGAGGCTGGAAGTCCAGCTGGAACTCAATGAGCTCCCCTGCCCACTTGGCGATGTTGCCTGTGGCGTTAGAGTTGTGGAGGATGGCCCTTAACGGGAAAGAGGTCACCACCACCACCCTGTGCGCCTGGAAATAGTGGCACAGCTTCCTGGACGCAACAAGCATAGCATAAAGAAGCTTGTGTGTCTCAAGGTACCTGGCCTTCCCCTCATGGAGGACCTCGCTGATGTAGTAGACTGACTTTTGTACCGTCCAGACCCCTACGGATGGCCCCAGGTCCTCGAGTTCCGTGGTGGTCGGGCCACCACCTTCTCCCAGGGGAACTTCCTGACTTCCCTAGGGTAGTTATGCTGTCCTTTCGACGATCAGCACCATGCTCACCGCCTCTGCAGCTGCCGCAATGTACAGGTACAACGGCTCCCCTGGCTCCGGAGCAACTAGGATTGGTAGAGAGACAAGGTGCTGCTTCAACTCTTGGAAGGCTTGTTCTGCCTATTCGGTCCAAGAGAATGGGCCGAATTTCCGTAGGAGCTTGAAGAAGGGCAGCGCCCTCTCGGTCAGCCTCGAAATGAAGCGGCTAAGGGCGGCTAATGACCCCGTAAGCTTCTGGACGTCCTTGATGCGGGCTGGAGGCCTCATTGCCTCAATCGCCCTGATCTTCTCCGGGTTAGCTTCAATGCCCCGGTGTGAAACCAGGAACCCCAGGAGCTTCCCTGCGGAGACGCCAAAGATGCATTTCACCGGGTTCAGCTTCGTGCGGGTTGCCCGCAGCTTGTCAAAGACTAGGGTCAATTCTTCCACTAGAGTCGACCCCTTTCTAGTCTTGACCATGATGTCATTGAAAGTTCCCTTTGCCCGGGAACAGGATCTGGATGTCGCCTAGAGGGGGGGTGAATAGGCGAATAAAAATTATCACTTTAAAACTTTAGTTCTTACTCTACTCGAAGACCAGATTGCAGTGGAATGAAAGACCCTTCGAGTAGGTTGCAGCGGAATAGAAGATCCTGTCTCAAAATGCCCTGCACTTCAAATATAACTTGTACCACAGATAAGTGTTGAAGTGCAGATATAAAAAGTGAGTAAGACAGAGAGTCAGCACACAATACAGAGCGAAGCACACAGACGCAGGGATTTATCCCGAGGTTCGGCCAAGCCTGAAATGCTTGCCTAGTCCTCATTGGAGTTAGCCACACCTGGGCTTGGAGTCTATTTCAACTCCTTCCTCCGTTTGCTCAGATCTGTCAGTATGACAGATAGAGCCTTCCACTATGTTGAGTTTGGTTACAACAATGCCGCGGCTGCTTACAATCTTCTTGACAGCACTCCGGCGGAGTAACGATATGCTCAAGACCTTGCTCTAGCTCTTAGCAGCACTTCTCCACTCTCTCAAGGCTTATAGCTTTGCCTCTACACAAACTAGAGATATATACACGAGAGGGAGAGAGAGAATCGATCCGAGTGATGTATACAATTGTTGGCTGCACTTATGTACTATTGGAGGCGCCTAGGAGTCCCTTTTATAGACCCAAGGGGCCTAGGAGTCGTTGGAACTCATTTTGGAAGGCAATATTTGCTTTCTGTCGGGTGGCGCACCAAAAAGTCCGGTGCACCACCGGACAGGTCCTGTAGCTTGTCCGATACGCGATCTCCTTCCAAATCGGGCTCAGCAGACCGCTAGAGCAACGGTCGTCTTGGCTCACCAGACACTGTCCGGTGCACACCGGACAGTCTGGTGCGCCAACTGACCGTTGGCTCAGACGACACGTCGCCCGCTGATTGCGCTGCCGACCGTTGGCTCACCGGACAGTCCGGTGAATTATAGTCGTACGCCGCCAAACTTTCCCGAGAGTGGCCTGTTCACCAGAGTTCAGCCTGGCGCACCAGACACTGTCTGGTGCACCACCGGACAGTCCGGTGTGCCAGACTGAGCTGAGTCTTGGCTGCACACAGCCAAGCCTTTTGCATCTCTTTTCTTTTCTTCTTTTTTCTGATTCTAACACTTAGACAAATATATTAGTACACAAAAACCAATGTACTAAGTCTAGAAACATACCTTCTCTTTGATTTTCACTTCTTTAGCATTTGGCATGATTGAGATTGATGTTGGACTCATAAATCATCAAGTCAGCTTGACTTGATCTAGATTGACATTCTTGAGCTCCAACATCCGGCAAAGGTCACATAAAATATCTCCAAACTAGGAACAACCCAAACTAACGATTAAGGTGCACTTAGCTCTTTTGGGCTGCTTCCAGTTCTGGTTTTGACATTGGTTCTCCTTCCAGTGACCTTGTTCACTTTTTAAGCTTGGTCTTGAGCCTTATGACTTACACCACATCATTGTAGATGTTACCTCATTGGTTGTAAGTCATGTCCTTATGTAGTGTCCCTTGATGCACCATAACTCTTCTTAACTCGATGAACCTTGATTCCGCAAGTCTTCTTCTTCACCCCTGGCCTTGGGTTCCCGGTCTCCTTGACTTTCTCCCATGCACTCGGTACCTCGAAGCTCTTCTTGCTTCCATCCTTGGCTTGATCGGTTTTCTCCAAGTTATGCACATCAAGTCTCAGTTAAGCAATGTCCATCTTTCTTATTCATTGTCTATACATAATTCCGTCTTTGGACCACCACACCTGTTTACTTGTGTTGAACCTTGTTAGCTTTGCATTCAGCACCTATTCAACACTTAGCACACTTGTTAGTCCTTTAATTAGGTTGTCATTCAAACACCAAAACCCACAAGAGAGCTTTCAGTCATCGACATATATCTCCACTCTGTCCCTAATCAGGTTCCTGAAGGTCTTACTCATCGCCCGGACAAATGTTGGCAAGGCGTTCTTCAGACCGTATGGCATTACAACATAGCAATACAGTCCATCCACTGTTACAAAAGCGGTATGCTTCCTATCCTCCTTAGACATCTGGATTTGATGGAAACCAGAGTAAGCATCCAAGAAGGACAAGAGGTCGCACCCGGAGGTGGAATCCACGATTTGATCTATGCGTGGCAGTGGGTACGGGTCCTTGGGACAAGCCTTATTCAGGCTGGTGTAGTCGATGCACATCCGAAGCTTCCCGTTTGCCTTTGGCACTATGACTGGGTTGGCCAGCCACACGGGGTGATGAACCTCTTCGATGAAGCCGGCGTGCAACAACTTCCGGACCTCCTCATGGATGAAGTCCTGCCGCTCCACAGACTGTCTCTGAGGCTTCTGACTCACCGGCTTGGCATCAGGCTAGATCATCATATGGTGCTCAATCACCTCCCTGGGGATCCCAGGCATATGTGACGGCTCCCAAGCGAACACGTCGGCATTTGCCTGGAGAAAGGCGACGAGCGCGAGTTCCTATTTCTCTCCCAGATTGCCCGCGATGTGGGTGGTCTGGGAGGAGTCCACACCGACCTATATGGTCTTCACGGGTCCGCCGTCTGCTCCGGACGGCTGCACCTTCGGCACCTTGGTAGGCGCCTTGGCACCGGAGGTTGAGGGGTTCCTCCCTCCGTTGTCCGGGCGAGCAATCTCGGTCGCTAGAGCGTGCAGCTTCTTAACGGCCGCAAGCGCAGCGGCGCGATCGCCCCGCACGGTGAGAACCCCTGCCGAGGATGGCATCTTGAGGACCAAATACCCGTAATGGGCAATGGCCATGAACCGGTACAGGGACGGCCTGCCAATGACGGCGTTGAAGGGGAGGTTAACCTCCACGACATCGAACTGGACGTTCTCCGTGTGGAAGTTCTCCTCCGTCCCGAATGTAATCAAGAGCGTGATGCTCCCAAGGGGGTACACCGGTTGTGAGCCCACTCTGGAGAATGGGCGAGAGGGCCCCAGACGGGACCCCGAAATCTGCAGCTGCTTGAATGCCGCAAGACTGATGACGTTGAGGCTGGCTCCGCTGTCGATCAACACATGGTGCAGCCGCATGTTGGCGATGACAGGGGTGGTGATGAGCGGCAGTATGCCGGCCCCTGCCATGTTGTCGGGGCAGTCGGATGCCCCGAAGGAGATAGTGGTGCTCCTCCACCGCTAGTGTGGAGCAGCCTTTGGGACCCCTGGGACTGCCGAAAGAACCTCCCGGTGCAGGGACTTCACGTTCCTGTGGGAGGTGAGCTCCCAGCTCCCGCCGTACATCACGTACCGCTTCTTGTGGTGGTCGTTGTCATCACCAGAGTTGGAGTCTCCGGTGAAAACGTCCTTGAGGTCCCCCTCGGGCGATTGATACCCGAGGTCTTGTTCCCCCGCGACCGCGGCACCCTCGTCGGCCCTCTCCTTGCCAGGCCGGCGACGAGGTGGCGAGCCATCCTTGGAGGACTGCTCGCGCCGCTCACTGACGCGCTTCGTGAGCTTGATGATCTCGCAGCACTCCACGACGCTATGGCGGCTGTTAGGGTGCACAAGGCATGTGCTGCTGTTGCCTCCCTAGGGCCGCGGGCGCTTGTTGCGCTCATTCCGGCCCTAGCCGCGACCGTGACGACCGGAGCGGCGGTCTGCGGCTTCTCGTGGCCATGGTTCTTGTTCTTCTTCTTCTTCTTCTTGCCGCCCTGGGAGGCGGCACTCGAGCCACCCGTCTGGGCGACTCCGGTCTGTGGTGCCGAGTGCCATGCATGACCCTCGGCGGCTCTGGCACATTTATCGGCCAGAGCGAAGAGCATGGTGATGTTGTCCATGTCGTGCATGGCCAACTTCTCCAACATCTTTTCATCACGCACTCCCTGGCGGAAAGCGGTGATTATGGAAGCATCTGAGATACGAGGGATGGTCCCACGTACCTTAATGAAGCGGGAGATGAATGCCCGGAGAGTTTCTCCGGGTTCCTGCCTCACTGCATGGAGGTGAGCCTCCACGCCATGTTGTTGATAAGCGCTGACGAAGTTTGCTGTGAACCACGCGCAGAGCTCTTCCTAGGAGTAGATCGATCCTGGGGCAAGGTTCATGAGCCAAGTCCGGGCTGGCCCAGACAAGGCTACATGGAAATATGTCGCCATTACAACGGTGTCTCCACCTGCTACCGTAATGGCGGTGACGTATACCTGTACGAATTCTGACGGGTTTGACGTACCGTCATACTTGTCCGACAGGTGTGGCCAGAACTTGGATGGCCACGTCACCGCACGGAGATGATCCGCTAGAGCGGCGCAGCCCACGCCAGCCAATGGGATACCCGTCTGGAACCAGGCACCCCTTGGTGTCTGCGGTGCTACCGCAGTGAAGTCTTGGTCAAGGTTGTGACCCTCGAGGTTTTGTCGGCGCTCACGTGCCCTCTCCAGAGAGACGCAGGCATCTTCACCCGCACACCTGCGCTTGAATTCAGCTCGCAGGTCTATAGGCCTCTCTAGAGAGGCCGGAGCATCCTCAGCCGCACGTCTGCGGTTGAGCTCCGCCCGCAAGTCCTCGGTTGGTGCAGCCCTCACCGAGGGTGAGTGCACCAATGCCGACGCCTCGTGTTGATGTCGGGACGATCGAGGCCTGGCCCTGGCAGAGCCAGAGTGCGCCATGCCGAGGAGACGATCGATGTCGTCTCACCACTGCTTCATGGCCCCTGGCGAGGTCGTGGAGCTTGGTGGGTGGCGCAACAACTCCCTGGCCACAGATAACGCCCCGACAGAAGCGACCCCCGATGGAGTCTGGGACGCCTGCGCAGGCGTGTGCTGCCGCGCAGCGCGCACAGCAGCAGCACCAGGCGTAGGACGGCTGGAGCTTAGCGACGCGGAAGATGCGGCCTCTTCCTCCATCAGGAAGTCCTCGGAGGCCACGTCACGGTGCTCGACGATGTGAACCATGGTGACGAGCAAGAACAGGCGAAAAACCTAAAGCCTAAGCCCCTACCTGGCATGCCAAATGTCAGAGAGGAAATTCTCTGGCCGGGTGGCGGAATGCACCCGCCCTAAATCCTAAGATGAGGAGGGGCCTAAGCGTTTTGCCTGCGAGATTGACTATGGGATGAACACAAAAGCACACAAGGATTTAGAGTGGTTCAGGCCACCGGAGCGTAAAACCCTACTCCACTGTGTGTTGTATTGAGAGCTTGTGAGCTTGAGTGTCTGAGAGTCTAGCGTGTGAGTTGGACCT
Source organism: Zea luxurians (assembly GCA_029449295.1). Lineage (NCBI taxonomy): Eukaryota > Viridiplantae > Streptophyta > Magnoliopsida > Poales > Poaceae > Zea > Zea luxurians. The sequence goes on from JAOPSE010000002.1 coordinate 168,799,753, forward strand.
ATGTCTAAGTGAGCTTGGTTGAACCTGCCTTGTAACGCCGTGTGCCTTCCCTTTTATAGACCAAGGGAGGCACATACAAGGGAGCTGAGCCCCGACATGTGGGCCCAGGAGCAAAACGGAAGGAACACACTATGGAAGTATCTAATGCTAGCAGCCTTGAGCAACCGTCTTGCGTCCTGATGTCCGTAGTGCAGCGTGGACTTCGATAGTCGGTGACGGTTTTCTTGGCAACGTACGAGTCATGATGGGCACGATGCACGCGACAGTATGGGCGTACCGGCTGCCAAGGGAATTGACAGACGTGCCGCCTGCCATCGGAGTGACAAGTCGCCGCCTGCCCGCGGAATGGGTAGGCACGCCGCCTGCCCGCGGACTGGACAGGTCGCATTAAATGCTAAGGTGGTACGCTGCCTGCCAGCGGAATAGACAAGGGCATGCCTTATCCGCAATAAATGCTGGGGCCGCGTAGCTTGCGGCGTAGCCCGCGGCGCAAAGGCCTTACGTCAGGCTCCACCCGTTGGCTTATGTCACGGGCAGTAGGCCATGTGGCAGCATCGGGTCTCCGCCTGGGCGCGGAGCAGAAGTGTACACGATGAGGCCCGGACACGTGTCAGCCCCAGACCTCCGCTTGGGTCTTGACCAAGGTCTAGGCATTCTCTGTCCTGGAATTTCGGGACCCTGCTGTGAGTGGTCCGGACCCCACACAGAGGGGTCCAGACCCCATCCGAGGGGTCCAGCTTGCACACGTGGAGGTCCCGGACCAACCTTGGGGGTCCTAATTGTACACCCAGAGGTCCGACGCACTCCCATGGGGGTCCAGACTTACTGTATGTGTCTTGGCGCATATCACCTTTCCCGGACACATGGCGGCTCCGAACCCGCCCATGTGGTGGGGTCAGGCGCTATTGCGGTCCCAGAGTAGTCGCCCGAGGCTGGGGCGAGCCACGCCTTGGTCCCACACGCAGCACCATCGCCACGCGACTAAGAGATAGCCCCGTGGGTACTACGTCTTCATATAGTAGCAGGGGGTACCCCTATTTAGGGGTACCGACTCAAGTAATCCAACAAGGACATTCCCAAAAATAGAATTAATGGGAAGGGCATATTGCAATGGTACACTATGCCAGCATGAAATGCAATTCCTTTCTGGAGCAGCAGTGTACACACAAAAATTCTTGTATTCTCTCAAATGGTAAGCTGCCAAAGTCATCACTTATAGCACTGGTATAGACTAAAACCTTGGAGGTCAAATCTTTCACATTTATTCTCTTAAGCATTGATGGCAGTGCCATGCTGATTACCAGAAAAATTCCTGCCAATGGTTATATAAGCTTTCTTTTTGCCATGGGTCAAAACCAACAGCCCCGAGCCCCCGACAAAGAAACTACAATAAGCAGATTTGGTTGAGAATTCTCCTGTAGTGGATGGTGATCAAATGTACCAGTAGGTCGTGTATTCCTGGGTGAAGATCAATTTCTGCTATAATATCCCATAGATCGATGGAGGTATTCCATCATGCTGTAGCTGATAGCCCCCTAATGTACCATACCCAAGCATTACTGTCCAATGCATCCTGCACCATTGTTCTTTTGATTGCTTTCTTTGCCACATGTGTGAACGGAAGATTTTCCCTGAAACCATTTATCACACCAAAAAAGTTTTCGGTTGTCATCACCTAACACAGAATAAGCTAAAATGCAGAACATGGACATAGAATTAGAGTGAACCTGTAAATCTAGAGCAGCCCATGGCTGATCAGGTTAGATCTTTTTTAACCATAGCCACCTCATTCTTAGAGCCCAACCCAAAATTTCCAGGTCCAAAATTCCTAAACCACCAAGATCAAGTGGCCTTTGGACCCGACCCCAGTGTTTCATTCAACTAAATACGACAACTGATCCGTGAATACAGACTACTTCAGAGTTCAGAGTAACCTATATCAAGTATGATGCATATGTGTGCTTTGAACCTTGTAGATAGTATTCCTTATGTTACCATCCTGTTCAACTCAGTACCATACTAAGTTAGTAGTATGTGACAAGACTCGATTGGAGAATTCGCTACCTATACTGTTGTGATTTATTGATTTGCCATTTTTTCTGTAATTGTCCAACATTGGTAGAATAGATATCATAGTTTCATGCACGTTTCATGGGCACTTTTGTTATCTATGTCAGTAGTGTCATCACAAATCTTCCTGAGCTCTTTCCTCGCTGCTTTGTTAACCTTGTCATTCAAAGCTCGGAATGACTGACCCCAATTGGGATACCTAATATCTTGTGCACCACTTGAGGACTGATAGGAAAAATATTCCTAGAAAATTCTATCCTCAGGGGTATTCTTTGTATTCTTCATTAAAAACATCCCTAAGGCTCTGTCGTCATTCTTATCATTTTGTAAATGTAAAAACTGACCAAACCCAATCTTAGACAATCTCCTCTTGAAACTATCAGACAAGACACCTATTAATCTGAATATAACAGCTGGTGAGCACCTCATAGTTGAATAAAACCCCTTTTTAATCTACAAAACAAACTAAAAATGACTAATTATTAAAAAAAGATGTAGTGACTCGGCATTGATAACTGAACTCATAACAAGGAATGACCGGCACAAAAATAAACTGCAATAACTGAATACAATGAATTAGTAAATAAAAAAAGAGAGAGCATACATCAGTTGTAAATCTCACTATTTTTCCCTTCTCCTCTAGTGGAGTTGGAAAATCACTGTCATCATCAAAAATTGGAACAAGTGCTTTGCCTTTTGATTTGATTTTTGAAATTACTCTGCTGACGGGAACCTTCCTAACAGCAGATCTAGTCTTCATTTGTATATCAGATGGCTTATCACTGCCAGCCGTAGCCTAAAAACGTAAAAAAATTAGAATAACTGACTACAAAAATTGTAATGTATAATATGTTATTAGAATGGCTGACTACACAAATTACAACGAAAAATACTCATCACACTTACAATGACTGACAACGACTAAGCATAGTTTACTATGACTAACTGCACAATTACAATGACTTAGCACACCATAAACATTCACAAGTAACATTTATGAAGTCAAAAAACAAATTGATCATAAAAAAGTTCATGATAAAAACCCTACACACAACAATGACTGACATAGTAAAAACAAATGTCTGAGTACAAAAAAGGCATAAAAACACATACAAAAAACCTGCAAAAAATATGTAGTACTGCTATTCCAATTAGTTGTCACAATCTGCACACATTTCAACTGGAACCGAAGCACCAGAATGATTCCATTGAATAAAAAAACTTGCTAGGGTTCAAATACTGAGACAGAACTGAAGCTCTCACTGAATGCTCCCACCTCCTCGCTTGATAGGGCGCTGGAGATGGCCAACTAGAACAACCATTAGGCACATTCTCACTGCAGGCTCAGCAAGCCACACTGCAAGACAGCGTAGTGAGAGGTAATTACTTGACACACCTGAATCAGATCCAGCTCGGTGTACTCACGCAGCACGATCTCACGGATGGCGGACGAAGGAGGAGAAGTTGCAGTGCTTGAAGTGTAGCAGGAGGAGGTCGCGCGCCAGCTCCACCGGGTTCCACACCACGAAGGAGCGGCCCTGCTCCACCCACGAGATCGCCTCGTCCGTGCCCCGCTCCTCCACCATCAGGTGCGTCTTGGTCAGGAACGGCGCCGACCCGCTCCTCGACGCCACGAATCTCGCTTGCCTGAGGTACCTAATAAGGGGGATGAAAGGAAGAAGGTGGCTTGCGCGACACGAACGCGAATGGGAATCTGTGGATCCGGGCGGAGGGCGAGGAGAGTGCAGGGATTGCGTCTGTCGATCCGAGTGGAGGGCGGATGGGGTATCTGTGGATCCCGGCGGAGGGCGAAGAAAACCTTGGAGAGCAGGGAAGCAGACACGATTCGCGGATGGAGAAGGTTGCGCCAGGAGGAAGCAGACGCAATTCGTGGATGGAGAGAGCAGGGAATGGGCGTAGGAAGCGGACGCAGTTTCTCGCGGCTGGGATTGCAGGCTTGCGGCGTGCAGGCGGTAGGGCGGACGGGAGAGCGGTTCGCCATGGTCGCGGCGGGGTTTGCGGGTTTGTGGCTTGTGGGCGGGCGTAGGGCGTGCGGGCGGGCGTAGAGGCAGGGACAATCTACAATAGGTTCTTAATAGTTAGTTCAGCCTCCAACCTTCAAAATCAGTTATTTAATCTCCTCAAAATTATAAAATTAAACAAATAATCATTTAGATAGTTTTAGTTTGCAGTTTTAATAACGTGGTGCTAATTTAAATAACACCAATTTTGTTATTTTGGATTCTGTTTTATACTAGTGTCCAAAATTTATATAAATTTACACAAAATCAATAATTCGATATCATATTTATCCTAATTTTTCTATAATTTTAGAAATAGCAACTTAATTACTAAAAATAAAAAACAATATAAATAGAAATTGATAATCTTTGATTCACTTCTTATCTTCTAATGCTAAAATGTTACTAGATCTAAATAACATTATTATTTTTCCCTTTTAATTACTAAATAAATTAAGTTTATATTTGATTTTTTCTTAAAAAACCTAACAAACAATAATAAAATGATATCTAATTTTTACATAAACTTTCACTTAGCTAGACTAACATATACAAATATTTTTAGAATTTTCCAAGAACTTTAAATCTAAACCTACATAAAGTTATCAAAAATATTTATGTAAATTATGGATCTAGATTCAAAGTTCTCAGAAAATTTTTAAAATAATTGTGTGTTAGTTTAGCTAGGAGAAAGTTTGTGTAAAAATTGGAAAACATTTTATTACTATTTGGTAAGTGTTTATAAAACAAATATAAATTTGATTTAATTAGTAATTAGGAAAATAACCACTTAATTTGCTTAATAAAATCAAAAAAAATCAATATTTTAGTAATAGTATTGTTTGGTTCTATTAATAATTTTAGTCTCAAAGGATAAAAATTGAATTAGAGATAAAAAATATTAAGATCTTTCGATGTAGTTTTTTTACTTTTAGTAATTAATTGGCTGCTTCTGAAATTTTAGAGAAAACTGAACGAATATAATATATAATTTCTGATTTTTCTGTAATATTATATAAATTTTGGATACCATAAGTTGATAGACCTGAAAAAGACAAAACTGGTACTACTTAACTTAGTGCTACATCATTAAAACCACCAACTAAAATTGCACATGAAATATTTGTATGGTTATGTAAAGCTAGGGGTGTTAAATAACCAGTTTTGAAAGGGGGAATAGACCACTCTCTTAAGATCATGGGGTTGTGTAGACCTTTTTATTTTTTATGTGGGGGACAAATTTGTCCAACAATTAAGACTAGTACAATGTATGTGTGTTGTAACGTGTCGTGGTTTTGGAAACCTTGGGACAATAGAAATTGTGTTCAGGACGGGATGTTAGCGTGGAATCACTCCGAATAATGAATCTTAGGATTCAAACATAGGGTTTATACTAGATCAGGCTCTCGCCCTAGTCTAGTGTAGTGTTGATCGTAGTATTGCTTTGAGGACTATGTTACAGCAGGTGCGTGCGTGGAATGAAGGAGGGGGTCGTGGCCTTTTATAGTTTAAGAGTAGGACCTTACAGAAGAGACTTGTTCCATATCGATGAGAGCATGATCTATTGCCTGTCCTTCTGACGTCGTCCTTAGGGTCGTGTGTATCCGTACTCTCAGCATGGTGTACCGCCTTGTCCGTCCGATATACAGGTGTTGGTCACTTATTCTCAAATGTTGTGAATCAAAAGCAAGGCAATACATTTGTTAAAGATTAAGGACCTTCATCCTCAGATGCATCATCTCCTTTCAGACACAATGATCCTTAGACGAAGGTTATGAGGGATACATTATCATCATTTGTGAGAATAAGAATTAATAGAAACAATTACAAGTTATCCATTTAAACTTCCATTCAATCATATCTACGTTTCATGATGAATATGAGAACGTAAACAGAATTTGTATTACATTGATACCTTCGGCTTGATCGAAGGAGAAGACGCAAGAGCGATTACAATCCAGCGTGAACAGTACAAGTGTAATGTTCATCTATTTATAGGTACGGGACACAACCCGGGTAAAAATACATTTATGACTTTAACATGTGTTCATAATTATAATATAAATCATTAGGGACTAGCTAGTCTTTTCCTCTTTGGCTCAGCATCATGCTTGATCTTTGACACCACTTTAACCCGAAGTTGTTGCTCTTCGGTTATAACTTCAGCGTTCATCGTTGTCATTTTCGGGCTATATCTTCGTCTTAAAGACCTACGGCGGAGAAGAAGACTCCCATCATGAACCTTTGTTTTATGATGAAGCTCCTGAAATACTCGACATTATGCAAGAAATAAATGGTTAGTCACGTTTTTAGGATCTTTGGAAGAGGAATGCCCCCAATAGTAGGTCCCTGTAGCGGGTTCGATGCTGGGGTCCTTGTAGCGGCGTTAGGTGGGTTCCACGGGGCAGAGTCCCGATATGTTTTAGGGTCGTGTGCGGCGCAGCCCCGCCTTTCACCATAAACCTCAGATCAGCCTCTAGCGTGCATAATCGTACACTTGGTATGTTACAGTGCTCTATCGTACCTGGTATGAGGGTTACTGTAGAGACTCTAATTCTTAGGTTCTCTATGACCGGGGTTAACTGGTCCCACTAGGAAGAGACATGAAATGCTAGAGACCGTATGTGGTGGTGTACCGTCGCGTCGATGGAAACTTCTCGGCATTCCCTTGGGTATGCCGCGCCATTGGTTCAGACAGAGTTTGGCAAAGTTATATAATTATAAGAAGGATTAATGAAGAATTAGAATTAAGCAAATCATACATGTTTCATGGGACGCCTAAATTGTACCTTAATATCAATTAGAGATTTTATGTTTATGTCATAGTGATGTAGATCCAAATCTTAGTGATACTCCCTTATTGTTTTGCTTGTGGATTAAGTTAAGTAGTAGTGCCCATGAACTGTAATCTATTGCATGTATGTTTTCTGATTGTAGTGACGATTCAGTGAAGCAAAATATCTTTTCTGTAGATGTCTTCTATACAATAGATGTAGTTAACCCAAGTATCTAGCCTATCCTAAAATTTCATGAGTTTATGCTAAATGGTTTAGGATTTATGCTTGTAGCAAGTTGACTGTCAGGTTTTGCTTGTTGTCTGTGCAGATCTGAATGATTGTATTGTTTGACTGAGTTAGACTTACCATCACTTCTTAGTGATATTATAAGAGTTGTAGTACTTTTTCTAAGCGTTCTAAAAAGTCTAGAACCATATTTATTTGATATGTATATAACTATATTTATGACTGTTTTAAGTTGCACATTGAAATCTGTCCCAAACCGAAACATCATTTCATCTTGATGTTGTTTGAGCTAATTAACTATAAAATCCTCTTAAGATGACCATAAGAGAGTTGTAGATAACTTTATTATATTTCTTGTGTTAAAATTTCATTACCATAGGCCTGGTAGCTTAAGAGTTATGAATTTTACAAAGCGATTGCTATGTTCTATCCACTCTCGAACATATTTTGAAAACTTTGTTGTTTGAGTTGATTAAACTTGGAATTACTTCTTGGTGATTATTAAAGTTGTGTAGTATGTTTGTTAAGCTTTCCGAAAAGTCTTGGATAACCCTTTTTGGTGGTCTAAAGGTCAAGTTATAGTTGTTCGAAGTATGGATCCTGAATCTGTTCAAATCTAGACATCATGGCCTTCCTAATGTCCTTTACCCTTGATGCATATTGAATCACCCTGAGATGTTTATAAATATTTTGTAGACAATTTCATTAGATTTCTAGGAAGTCTAGGATCACTTGTTTTGAATGCGTAAGTCTCTAATTTTTAAAGTCGCAAGTCTGAATCTGTCCAAATCTAGACAGAGCTGTCATTTTACCACTATTCAACCTGCTAAGTGTCTAATCACAGTGAAATGACAATACCAAAGTTGTAGAGCATTTCTTAAGGTTTTCAAAAAGAATTTGTTCACTATTTTTTGATGAATATCTTGTGAGTTATGATTAAAACAAGTAACTGATATGTTGTTGTCCTAAAACTTGTTTATTGTGATTCATTGCTCTACTCTCTTGTCTTGCTTGAGTGTGATCGATAGTGTCACTCTATAGTGCTTATGGTAATAGATTCGTGTATTTGATGACGTGTTCCCACTATCTTCTACTTGCACTGCTAATCTGAGTAGTACTAAATAATCAACCTGATTAGACTAGTGTAAAAGGCATTATGATTAGGCTACCACGCTCTCTATGTCCTCTCGAGAGTGTGCTTGCATTAGAATATTGTGAACGATGGTAGAACATGATTAAAATGATTGTTCCTTTTAGGTAAATCTGTCTATGTGACGCTTATAAGTCATAGTGAATGTACGTGTTCTTGACAAGTATAATAATAAAAGAACTAACAAAAATCTAGAGCAATTGGGATAAGTGCTAGTACTCGAGATGTCATGTTTGTGTTGGTTAAGTATAGGAAGTACTCGTCATTTTCTTTGGTGATTGGTTGGGTGCCAGATAACACATAGATGGCTAGTGCTTGCGTATAGTCGTTGCATGTCTTATTAGTTGATGTTTAGTTCGCTACCATGTACCTTGGAGTGTCTTGCGCTATTTTCCATCATGTTCATACATATGCATCTCATTTAGGACCGAGAGATGACGATCGTGCGAATTGAAGTGGTGCCAACCACAAGATGAACTTGATGGACAACCCGAAGAAGGGCGAACGAGACAAACATCAAAATAGTGGATGCTCGCCAAGCAAGTACCCTCTAGCAAACACTACCTAGTTTTGGATTCCAGGCAAGCACCGGTTTTATGCATAACCGTTATATATGATATTTTATGGAAACTATTGTTTGTAGGCTTGTACTATGCACTTAAGTGTAGGAATTACTTGAAACCCTAGTTGCATGAACTCGGGTTCCTTTTTGAGATGGAAACTAGTATGCTAGGTCGAGTAGCTGCTTTACTAATTAAGGATCTCAGTAGAAGTCGAGTGTTTTTTCTAGCACTTGCGCGAGGTTAGGAATTGGTTGTATCCATTTTTGATAATAGAATTCTGAATGCCTGTGGACACAGATCCCTGGGGATGCGTTGTCTACAAGACGAAATTGGAATAAGGATTAACGTGCGGATACCTATGTCAAGCGTTTAAACGTATTAAACACATGCCGAGAAATATAGTAATCGGTAAGCCTAGTACCTGAGTGAAGCCGGGCGCGGACTTTCCCCCTCACTTGTCCTGAGACGTGGTCTCCCATTCTAGGTATGGTGGGTGCAAGTGCAGTCACTGCATGGCGATAGCTGGGGTCAGTGGGGCATTGCATGCCAAGGGGGTGGGCACTGGCCGCGAACAGGGGATCGATGGGGACGGTTGATGTGGGTGAAGACGGAGTGCCCTGACACATCATGTGTTTAGGTTTACCTTGCAAGGTTAAAAACTTGATTCAAATTGTCTGCTTCTCGTGGCTAATGAGACTGCTTGATCCATGGTACTGAATTGAGTAATAAGTGGAAATGAGGTTACTTGTAAAAGGATGTTGATTGACATAATGTTTGATACCATGTATGGATAGATAGATGCTCATCTAGTCTAAAAGTATTATTCTAGAACTTGAAAAGCTAAATCTTGTTTTAGACTCAGCTAGTGTGAAGAAAACGGTGACGCCTAAGAGGGGGGGGGGGTGAATTAGGACTTCTAAAACTTTCTCTAAACTAGGCCACAAATAAATCCCTAGAGCAAAACCTATGCAAATAATTAAACTAGAATGTGTAAACTAGGTTTTGTCTAAGTGTTGCTATCTCTACCACAATGTCTAAGTTTCAATCCTAAACAATATAAGTATAAAGACAAGATTGAAACTTAAATGCTTAATATAAATGTGGAAGCTAAAAAGCAAGGTAGAGATGCAAACAAACGTGGATGATGCCAGTATTTTACCGAGGTATCCGGAGCCACACAAGGTCTTGACTAATCCTTGTTGGTGCCCCTATGCAAAAGGAAGCCCACGCGAGGGCCAAGCACCACGGTCGAGTAACTCTGTAGAGAGTCGCGGGCTCCTCTCGGACGCTCCCCACCGTCTCCACTTTTGAGCTTTTAGCCGAAAACGTCGCGGGCCTCGTTCCCTCTGGTACACGGTGGCAGTCGTGACACAAACACGGTTGCCATGGTCTCACAAGACTCTCACCCCACTCGGTACAATTACAACGGTTCACGCAAGAGCTGAGGGGTTGTGTGATTTTTCTAAACTCACTCAACTAACTTGGATTCACCTAGAGCAAGCGCTAATGCGGTCTAACTAACATAAGTACTTCGCAAAGCACATACACTAATCATCGACTGATTCTATTAAGCACTTGGGTGTATGAGCACTTGGGAATGTCTATACTATGCTTTGGTATGTTGCTTGGGCTCCCACACCCCCAAATGCTCGGTTGGGGGTATTTATAGCCTCCCCCACACTTCTAGCTGTTGGACAGAAAGCAGCAGCTTTCTATCGACGGGCGCACGGGACTATCCGGTGCACACCGGACAAGCACTGTTCACTGTCCAGTGTCTTCCCACGTCAGCAAACCGTTGAGGTCTGTAGCAGTCGACCATTGGATCCGACCATTACCCAGACTGTCCGGTGCACACCGGACAGTCCTGTGCTATAACCTGAGGGCGCTTGGTTGTGGGCCCCTCTACGTAGACTGCCTGGTGTCCCACCAGACAGTCCGGTGTATACTGTACAAGTTTCTGTTCACTGTCCGGTGTGCCACCAGGGCGCTGGCTGACTGCCCACTTCATGGATTTCTTTGCTGATTCTTTAGGCTTCTTTTGTTCTTGAGTCTTGGACTTCTAAGCTCTTTTTATGTCTTCTTTTAAGGTGTTGCATTCTCAGTGCCTTAGTCCAATCCTCTTCGCATCATGTGAACTACAAACATAAACACTAGCAAACACATTAGTCCACAGGTTATGTTGATCATCAAACACCAAAACCTATTGAACCAAATGGCCCAGGGTCCATTTTCCTTACATAGTGCTTTTGGCAAACCAAACCTCTCAACCAAACAACTTCATGGTCTAGAGTAGGGATGGCAATATTACCCGTGGGTTCGGATATCCGCGGATATCCGACCCGTCGCGTTCGGTTTTGGGTACAATATTTTACCCGCGGGTCTTACCCATACCCGACCCGAGGTAACATCGGATCGGGTTTAGATACTGTACTTTACCCGCGGATACCTACGAATATCCGAAAATATGTAAATAGGAGCCACCGAGCCAAGTAGCCAATTGTGGCCCAATTGCAGGCCCAACTTGTGACCGACTGGGCTAACCTACGCTCTCCAAGTCCCACCCGGCGTCTCAGCCGCCAGTGGTACTGCAGTAGGCATTGAGGCATCAAGCCGAGCGAGTGAGCGACCACCACGTCGCCCCTGCCGTCCTGCGTCCAGCGTACCTGCCCCAGCCACCCGGCTACCACCCGCCAGTAGTAGGCATCAAGCCGAGGCGTCGAGTGACCCTAGGACCCTGCTGTGGGGGACAGATATCCCCCGGGTCCACTAGAAGGCAGGAAGGCCTCGCGAGAGTCTTTGGGCCAATTACCTCGTGAGGCCATCCCTTTGTGGGCCGGGGCAGAACTGCTGGCGGAGTGGGCTAACATGAGAAAGAAGCAGACCCAGGCTCAGGCAACCCGTCAGACTCAAACGCTATCCATAGCGTCCGCCCGACTTTCCCGCGTGCAGCGCCCTTGAATATCGGGGCGGATTAGGGATAAGTCAGCAAGATTGTAGGAAGATCAGTTCAGTCGATTCACTATTATTTAGGGTATACATAATCATCACATACGCATGTAGTGCCCCACGGTCGAGTATATAAGGCATATGGGGTACCCCATCATTTCCATCAACCATCTACCTATCTCACTAGCTTTTCTCCATCCTGGAGACTTCCCTTGTAACCTACCGCATAAAGATCCACACCAGGAAGTAGGGTATTACGCCTCTCCAAGCGGCCCGAACCTATAGAAAATTATATGTCGTCTCTCGTGCATCCCGCACGAACCATTGAGTTACAGTCAACAACACCATCCTACCCAAAAGCACCGCGAGGGGTAACCCTAGGTGTGCGATCGGACTCTAAACACAGACAGCTGGCGCGCCAGGTAGGGGGTGTGTCATTGACCCGAGCTAGCTCAATGGCCGTTACTTCCTAGTGTAAGATTGCTCTTCGCCTTGGATCTGTGTTCTGCTTCGGAACCATCTCGTCCATAGCAGATGAGAAAGGAACTCTGCACCACATAACAGATCTGCCGAAGAAGAGGTTTTCCCCGGAAATCCCCAGGAAAGCCGGAGCAAGACAATGGATAGCGCAGCCTCCTGCGCCTCGAGCGAAGACTACTTCTTACAAGCCAAAAATCGGGAATTTGCCTGTCCGAAGAACTCCCCTGCCCACTTCACCCACAAAGGAGTGGATGCGGATTAAAGAAAGAAAGAGGCAAGCGTTCCGACAAAGGGGACGGAGCTTCGCCGAGTTATCTTTCCGGCACCTTCGCCCTCAAAGGAGGACGGAAAGAAGCACACCATCACAGCAACTCCTTTCTACCCCGACATCCTCTTCATCTAGGGGAGATTGGAATCACCTCCCATCTCCGACGTCGAGCCGACCGTGCAAGGGGAAGAACCTCCCCAGCGCGACGAAGGAACAGAAGCCAGAATGTTCGGCGACATCACGAGGCCGGGGAGTGAGATCCAGCGCAACCCGTATCCCGAGATGAAGTTTCAGAAGTGGGAGAAACCCCTGACGAGCGAGTATACCGAGAAAGGCGGAATTCTCACCGGCGTGATCGCCGACAAGCTTAGGACCGAGAACGAGAACAAGCCGAGCAGGGCGCAAGGTTGCCCCAAGAGAATCCCCTCTTCGCTCGAAACTTGAACCCTGACTTCGCTCACGCAATGAACACACCGAGCGAAGTCGGAGGAGTGCTGGCCCAGATAGCTGATGGCCTCCCACGAACTCCGGACGTTGAAGGCTATCGGTGGCTACTTACTCGGGCAGCTAACCACCTTCTACCTATCGCCCATCCTCCGAGCGACCTACGACATGCCATCATCAGTCGGCTGGACACGCTGAGCTCCATCAACGCTTCACACGACCAACGACATAAAAACGAGATAAGGCACTGGAAGGAATATGTCCGGAACCACGACGTCCCGGCTCAAAGTCACGCCACCCGAGTTGAGTCGGCTGTGGCCTCAACTAGTGGCCCGATCCGAGGATGGTCGAGGCGACACATCACCGACTCCCCAGTCCCCACCCTGGGACCAACACCATGAATGCCGACAGGAAGACACATGTGGAGTCTCCACGCTTACTCCGTGTCTCCGGGCCATCCAGTGGCCCCCCTAACTTCAAAGTCTCCAACATCGACAAGTACGAGCCTAAGCAGGACCCAGGGGGCTGGTTGGCCATCTACACGACCGCCGCCCGGGCCACCGGGGCAACAGAAGACGTAATGACAACATATTTGCCCATCGTCCTTAGGCAAGATGCACTGCAGTGGCTACGACATCTGCCACGACATTGCATCGATGATTGGAGCGACTTCAGTCGGCGGTTCATCGTCAAATTCTAGTCCCTCTCTGACAAGCCGGCGCAGCCGTGGGACCTCAAATTCATCAGGCGACAGGGCGATGAAACACTTCGGAAATACCTCAAGAGGTTTCAAACCATGAGAAATCGCATCCCCGATGTCACCGAGGCAGCGATAATCAAAGATTTCTACCAGGGATCCAATGACTCGACCTTCGTCCGAGCCATACTGCAGAAAGCGCCGACCACCTTCGAACAATTGTTTCAAGAGGCAGACCTCTACATCACCGCTGACGAGCGGGCCCAGGACCTCATCGGAGGTACAAAACCTGCACCACCGGCACCACGACGCGACACGAACTAGCAACCTGACAGGCGCTGGGATAAGAGGCCTCGTGAGGTGGTACATGCCACCGGACCACCCGTCGCTCGAGCCCGAGGTGCACCCCGCGGAGGTGAACAGACACTGGATGACATCCTCGACGCCCAGTGTCCGTACCACAAGGACATGCGCCACACCCTACGGAACTGTAGAGACTTCAAGCACTCCGTCGGACACGGCCGACCGTTCCAGCCTCTACCACCCCCACCACGAGGAGGGCCCGGTGAGCCCAGACAGCCTCAGCAACCAGAAGGGGGAAGGGGTGGAGCGTTCACACGCGTTGACAGGGAGGTCAACATCATCTTCGGAGGACATGGGTCGCAGGAGAACAGAAGGCAGCAAAAGCTCAACGACCGACAGGTCCTGGAGGCAACCACAAGTGCCCCAGCTCCTTATCGGTGGTTGGAGCACACAATAACCTTCAGCGAGCGAATCAATGGCTCAACTTCGACCACCCCGGTAAGTATCCGTTCCTCATTGATCCGATGATCCGAGAGAGCAGGGTGAAGAAAGTACTAGTGGACGGGGGAAGTAGCATTAACGTTACCTTCCCCCGGACGCTCTAAGCCTTGGCGGTTGCACTCAAAGACCTCACCGAGTCAGATACACCTTTCTTCGGTATCGTGCCGACTGAAGGGGAATACTGAAAGTCGCCTAGAGGGGGGGTGAATAGGGCGAAACTGAAAATCTCAAAAATAATCACAACTACAAGCCGGGTTAGCGTTAGAAATATAATAGAGTCCGCGAGAGAGGGCGCAAGACAAATCGCAAGCGAATAATAAAGTGAGACACACGGATTTGTTTTACCGAGGTCCGGTTCTCTCAAACCTACTCCCCGTTGAGGAGGCCACAAAGGCCGGGTCTCTTTCAACCCTTCCCTCTCTCAAACGGTCCCACGGACCGAGTGAGCTTCTCTTTCTCAAATCACTTGGGAATCAAACTTCCCGCAAGGACCACCACACAATTGGTGTCTCTTGCCTCAATTACAAGTGAGTGTTTGATCACAAGAAAGAATGCCAAAGAAAAGGAAGCGATCCAAGCGCAAGAGCTCAAATGAACACTACAAATCACTCTCTCTAGTCACTAGGGCTTTGTGTGGAGTTGGGAGAGGATTTGATCTCTTTTGGTGTGCTTTGCAATGAATGCTAGCTCTTGTATAGTGGTTGGAAGTTGGAAAACTTGGATGCAATGAATGGTGGGGTGGTTGGGGTATTTATAGCCCCAACCACCAAACTTGACCGTTGGTGGAGGCTGTCTGTCGATGGCACACCGGACAGTCCGGTGCACACCGGACATGTCCGGTGCCCCCGCCACGTCATCAATGCCGTTGGATTCTGACCGTTGGAGCTGGCCCGCCTGGATGTCCGGTGCACACCGGACATCACCTGTTCATTGTCCGGTGCGCCAGCATGGGCGCTTTTGACTTCTGCGCGCGCAGAGCGTGCATTAAATGCGACGCAGGTAGCCGTTGGCGCCGAGATAGCCGTTGCTCCGTGGTTACACCAGACAGTCCGGTGCACACCGGACATGTCCGGTGAATTATAGCGGAGCGGCTGCTGCCCGATCCCGAGGCTGGCGAGTTGAGGAGGCCGCGCTTCCTTGGAGCACCGGACACTGTCCGGTGTACACCGGACAGTCCGGTGAATTATAGCGGTGCGGCCTGAGAAATTCCCGAAGGTGGCGAGTTCGAGTTGGAGTCCTCTGGTGCACCGGACACTGTCCGGTGTACACCGGACAGTCCGGTGCCTCCAGACCAGAGGTGCCTTCGGTTGCCTCTTTGCTCCTTTGTTGAATCCAAAACTTGATCTTTTTATTTGCTGAGTGTGAACCTTTTGCACCTGTTTAACTTATACACTAGGGCAAACT
Organism: Zea luxurians; assembly: GCA_029449295.1. Classification (NCBI taxonomy): domain Eukaryota; kingdom Viridiplantae; phylum Streptophyta; class Magnoliopsida; order Poales; family Poaceae; genus Zea; species Zea luxurians. The sequence goes on from JAOPSE010000002.1 coordinate 168,815,623, forward strand.
AGTTAGTCCAATATTTGTGTTGGGCAATTCAACCACCAAAATTATTTAGGAACTAGGTGTAAGCCTAATTCCCTTTCAATCTCCCCCTTTTTGGTGATTGATGCCAACACAAACCAAAGCAAATATAGAAGTGCATAATTGAACTAGTTTGCATAATGTAAGTGCAAAGGTTGCTTGGAATTGAGCCAATATAAATACTTACATGATGCGCATGGATTGTTTTTTTTTGTTTTTGACATTTTGGACCACATTTGCACCAAAAATTTTGTTTTTGCAAGGCATTTTCAAGTTTTGAAATTTTCTTCCTTTGTTCAAAATGCTTTTCCCTTTGACTAAACAAAACTCCCCCTCAAATAAAGTCTCCTCTTAGTGTTCAAGAGAGTTTTAAGACATCAAATTTGAAAGTTCTACTTACTCCCCCTTTAGAACACAAAGAGATACCAATCTTGAAATTTACCAATTGAAAATCATTAATTTTAAAATTAGGGTGGTGGTGCGGTCCTTTTGCTTTGGGCTCATATTTTCTCCCCCTTTGGCATTAATCGCCAAAAAACGGAATTATTAGAGCCTAATGAAGTACTTTCTCCTCCTTTGGTCATAGAATAAATGAATGAAGATTATACCAAAGTTGGAGAGATGCTCGGAGTGACGGCGAAGGATGAGTCGTAGAGTGGAGTGGAAGCCTTTGTCTTCGCCGAAGACTCCAATTCCCTTTCAATATACCTATGACTTGGTTTGGAATACACTTGAAAACACATTAGTCATAGCATATAAAAGAGACATGATCAAAGGTATTCTTAGGAGCTATGTGTGCAAGTTTAGCAAAAGAAATTCCTAGAATCAAGAATATTTAGCTCATGCCTAAGTCTGGTAAAAGATTGTTCATCAAGTGGCTTGGTAAAGATATCGGCTAATTGATCTTTAGTGTTAATGTATGAAATCTCGATATCCCCCTTTTGTTGGTGATCCCGAAGAAAATGATATCGAATGGCTATGTGTTTAGTGCGGCTATGCTCAACGGGATTATCCGCCATGCGGATTGCACTCTCATTATCACATAGAAGAGGAACTTTGGTTAATTTGTAACCGTAGTCCCGCAGGGTTTGCCTCATCCAAAGCAATTGCGCGCAACAATGACCTGCGGCAATATACTCGGCTTCGGCGGTAGAAAGAGCGACCGAATTTTGCTTCTTTGAAGCCCATGACACCAAGGATCTTCCCAAGAACTGGCAAGTCCCCGATGTGCTCTTCCTATTAATCTTACACCCCGCCCAATTGGCATCCGAATAACCAATCAAATCAAAAGTGGATCCCCGAGGGTACCAAAGTCCAAACTTAGGAGTATAAGCCAAATATCTCAAGATTCGTTTTACGGCCGTAAGGTGTGATTCCTTAGGGTCGGCTTGGAATCTTGCACACATGCATACGGAAAGCATAATGTCCGGTCGAGATGCACATAAATAAAGTAATGAACCAATCATCGACCGGTATACCTTTTGATCCACGGACTTACCTCCCGTGTCGAGGTCGAGATGCCCATTTGTTCCCATGGGAGTCTTGATGGGCTTAGCATCCTTCATTCCAAACTTGGTTAGAATGTCTTGAGTATACTTTGTTTGACAAATGAAGGTGCCCTCTTGGAGTTGTTTGACTTGAAATCCTAGAAAATACTTCAACTCCCCCATCATAGACATCTCGAATTTCTGTGTCATGATCCTACTAAATTCTTCACATGTAGATTTGTTAGTAGACCCAAATATAATATCATCAACATAAATTTGGCACACAAACAAATCATTATCAAGTGTTTTAGTGAATAAAGTAGGATCGGCTTTGCCGACTTTGAAGCCATTTGCAATAAGGAAATCTCTAAGGCATTCATACCATGCTCTTGGGGCTTGCTTGAGCCCATAAAGCGCCTTAGAGAGCCTATAAACATGGTTAGGGTACTCACTGTCTTCAAAGCCGGGAGGTTGCTCAACATAGACCTCCTCCTTGATTGGTCCATTGAGGAAGGCACTCTTCACGTCCATTTGATAAAGCTTGAAGCCATGGTAAGTAGCATAGGCCAATAATATGCGAATTGACTCAAGCCTAGCTACGGGTGCATAGGTTTCACCAAAATCCAAACCTTCGACTTGTGAATACCCCTTGGCCACGAGTCGAGCTTTGTTCCTTGTCACCACACCATGCTCATCTTGCTTGTTGCGGAAGACCCACTTGGTTCCTACAACATTTTGGTTAGGACGTGGAACTAAATGCCATACCTCATTCATTGTGAAATTGTTGAGCTCCTCTTGCATTGCCATCACCCAATCCGAATCTTGAAGTGCTTCCTCTACCCTGTGTGGCTCAATAGAGGAAACAAAAGAGTAATGTTCACAAAAATGTGCAACACGAGATCGAGTTGTTACCCCCTTATGAATGTCGCCGAGGATGGTGTCGACGGGGTGATCTCATTGTATTGCTTGGTGGACTCTTGGGTGTGGCGGCCTTGGTTGTTCATCCTCCTTGTCTTCATCATTTGCATCTCCCCCTTGATCGTTGCCGTCATTTTGAGGTGGCTCATCTTCTTGTTCAACATCTTGAGCCTCTTCCTCAATTTGAGTTGGTGGAGATGCTTGCATTGAGGAGGATGGTTGATCTTGTGCATGTGGAGGCTCTTCGGATTCCTTAGGACACACATCCCCAATGGACATGTTCCTTAGCGCTATGCATGGAGCCTGTTCTTCACCTATCTCATCAAGATCAACTTGCTCTACTTGAGAGCCGTTAGTCTCATCAAACACAACGTCACAAGAAACTTCAACAAGTCCTGAGGACTTATTAAAGACTCTATATGCCCTTGTGTTTGAGTCATATCCTAGTAAAAAGCCTTCTACAGTTTTAGGAGCAAATTTAGATTTTCTACCTCTTTTAACAAGTATAAAACATTTGCTACCAAAAACTCTAAAATATGAAATATTTGGCTTTTTACCGGTTAGGAGTTCATAGGATGTCTTCTTGAGGATTCGGTGAAGATATAACCGGTTGATGGCGTAGCAAGCGGTGTTGACCGCTTCGGCCCAAAACCGATCCGGTGTCTTGTACTCATCAAGCATGGTTCTTGCCATGTCCAATAGAGTTCGATTCTTCCTCTCCACTACACCATTTTGTTGTGGAGTGTAGGGAGAAGAGAACTCATGCTTGATGCCCTCCTCCTCAAGGAAGCCTTCAATTTGAGAGTTCTTGAACTCCGTCCCGTTGTCGCTTCTAATTTTCTTGATCCTTAAGCCGAACTCATTTTGAGCCCTTCTCAAGAATCCCTTTAAGGTCTCTTGGGTATTAGATTTGTCCTGCAAAAAGAACACCCAAGTGAAGCGAGAATAATCATCCACAATAACTAGACAGTACTTACTCCCGCCGATGCTTATGTAAGCGATCGGGCCGAATAGGTCCATGTGTAGGAGCTCCAGTGGCCTGTCACTAGTCATGATGTTCTTGTGTGGATGATGAGTGCCAACTTGCTTCCCGGCTTGGCATGCGCTACAAATCCTGTCTTTCTCAAAATGAACATTGGTTAGTCCTAAAATGTGTTCTCCCTTTAGAAGCTTGTGAAGATTCTTCATTCCAACATGGGCTAGTCGGCGGTGCCAGAGCCAACCCAAGTTAGTCTTAGCAATCAAGCAAGTGTCGAGTTCAGCTCTATCAAAATCTACCAAGTATAGCTGACCCTCTAACACTCCCTTGAATGCTATTGAATCATCACTTCTTCTAAAGACAGTAACACCTATATCAGTAAATAGACAGTTGTAGCCCATTTGACATAATTGGGATACGGAAAGCAAATTGTAATCTAATGAATCTACAAGAAAAACATTGGAAATAGTATGGTCAGGTGATATAGCAATTTTACCCAATCCTTTGACCAAACCTTGATTTCCATCCCCGAATGTGATAGCTCGTTGGGGATCTTGGTTTTTCTCATATGAGGAGAACATCTTTTTCTCCCCGGTCATGTGGTTTGTGCACCCGCTGTCGAGTATCCAACTTGAGCCCCCGGATGCATAAACCTACAAAACAATTTTAGTTCTTGACTTTAGGTACCCAAACAGTTTTGGGTCCTTTGACATTAGAAACAAGAACTTTGGGTACCCAAACACAAGTCTTTGATCCCTTGTGTTTGCCCCCAACAATCTTGGGGCAACTACCTTGCCGGATTTGTTAGTTAAAACATATGATGCATCAAAAGTTTTGAATGAAATAGCATGATCATTTGATGCATTAGGAATTTTCTTTCTAGGCAACTTAGCACGGGTTGGTTGCCTAGAACTAGATGTCTCACCCTTATACATAAAGGCATGATTAGGGCCAGAGTGAGACTTCCTAGAATGAGTTCTCCTAATTTTGCTCTCAGGATAGCCGGCAGGGTACAAAATGTAACCCTCGTTATCCTGAGGCATGGGAGCCTTGCCCTTAACAAAGTTAGATAAATTCTTTGGAGGGGCATTAAGTTTGACATTGTCTCCCCTTTGAAAGCCAATGCCATCCTTGATGCCAGGGCGTCTCCCATTATAGAGCATGCTTCTAGCAAATTTAAATTTTTCATTTTCTAAGTCATGCTCACTAATCTTAGCATTAAGTTGTGCTATGTGATCATTTTGTTTTTTAATTAAGGCTAGGTGATCATGGATAGCATCAACATTAATATCTCTACATCTAGTACAAATGGAAATATGCTCAGTAGATGTAGAGGGTTTGCAAGTTTTTAATTCTATAACCTTAGCATGTAGTATATCATTTTCATCTCTAAGGTTAGAAATGCAAACATCACAATCTCTAGCCTTAGCAAGCAATTTTTCTTTTTCATCTCTAAGGCTAGCAAGAGAAACATTCAACTCATCAATTCTAGCAAGTAAATCAATATTATCATCTTTAGAATTGGAAGTTGAAACATTGCAAACATGTGAATCAACCTTAGCAATTAATCTAGCATTTTCATTTCTAAGGTTGGCAATAGTGTCATGGCATGTGCTTAGCTCACTAGTTAATTTCTCACATTTTTCAATTTCTAGAGCATAAGCATTCTTGACCTTAACATGCTTCTTATTTTCTTTAATAAGGAATTCTTCTTGAGAATCCAAGAGATCATCCTTCTCATGTATAGCACTAATTAGCTCATTTAATTTTTCCTTTTGTTGCATGTTGAGGTTAGCAAAAAGAATGCACAAGTTATCCTCCTCACCACTAGCATTATCATCACTAGAAGATTCATATTTGGTGGAGGAGGTAGATTTAACCTTCTTCCTTTTGCCGTCCTTTGCCATGAGGCACTTGTGGCCGACGTTGGGGAAGAGAAGTCCCTTGGTGACGGCGATGTTGGCGGCGTCCTCGTCGTCGGAGGAGGAGTCGGTGGAGCTCTCGTCGGAGTTCCACTCGCGGCATACGTGGGCATCACCGCCCTTCTTCTTGTGGTACCTCTTCTTTTCTCTCCTCTTGCCCTTCTTGTCGTTATCCCTGTCACTGTCACTTGATAATGGACATTTAGCAATAAAGTGACCGGGCTTACCACACTTGTAGCAAACCTTCTTGGAACGGGATTTGTAATCCTTCCCCTTCCGTTGCTTGAGGATTTGCCGAAAACTTTTGATGATTAAGGCCATCTCCTCATTGTCGAGCTTGGAGGCGTCAATTGGTTGTCTACTTGGGGTAGACTCCTCCTCCTTCTCCTCCGTTGCCTTGAAGGCCACCGGTTGCGCCTCGGATGTGGAAGGTTCGTCAAGCTCGTTGATCTTCTTTGAGCCCTTAATCATGCATTCAAAGCTCACAAAATTCCCGATAACTTCCTCGGGGGTCATTAGTGGATATCTAGGATTACCACGAATTAATTGGACTTGGGTAGGGTTAAGGAAGATAAGAGCTCTTAAAATAACCTTAACCACCTCGTGGTCGTCCCACTTTTTGCTCCCGAGGTTGCACACTTGGTTCACCAAGGTTTTGAGCCGGTTGTACATATCTTGTGGCTCCTCCCCTTGGCGAAGACGAAAACGACCGAGCTCCCCCTCGATCGTTTCCCGCTTGGTGATCTTGGTGAGTTCATCACCCTCGTGCGCCGTCTTGAGTAGGTCCCAAATCTCCTTTGCATTCTTCAACCCTTGCACTTTGTTGTATTCCTCCTTGCTTAGAGAGGCGAGGAGAATGGTTGTGGCTTGGGAGTTGAAGTGCTCGATTTGGGCCACTTCGTCCGTATCATAATCCTCATCCCCTATTGATGGTACCTGTGCTCCAAACTCAACAGCATTCCATATACTTTTGTGGAGTGAGGTTAGATGAAATTTCATTAAATCACTCCACCTAGCATAATCTTCGCCATCAAAAGTTGGCGGTTTGCCTAATGGAACGGAAAGTAATGGAGTATGTCTAGATGTACGGGGATAGTGTAAGGGGATCTTACTAGACTTCTTGCGCTCTTGGCGCTTAGAAGTTACGGACGGTGCATCGGAGTCGGAGGTGGATGTTGATGATGTGTCGGTCTCATAGTAGACTACCTTCCTCATCCTCTTGTGTTTGTCCCCACTCCGATGCGGCTTGTGAGAAGAAGATTTTTCCTTCTTCTCCTTGTGGTGAGAAGAGGAAGATCTTTTCTCCTTCCGCTTGGAGGAGTTCTTCTTCTTCTCCCTTCTCTTGGTGCGGGACTCTTCCGATGAAGTGCTCCCTTGGCTTGTAGTGGGCTTGTCGCCGGTCTCCATCTCCCTCTTGGTGTGATCTCCCGTCATCACTTCGAACGGTTAGGCTCTAATGAAGCACCGGGCTCTGATACCAATTGAAAGTCGCCTAGAGGGGGGTGAATAGGGCGAAACTGAAAATCTCAAAAATAATCACAACTACAAGCCGGGTTAGCGTTAGAAATATAATAGAGTCCGCGAGAGAGGGCGCAAGACAAATCGCAAGCGAATAATAAAGTGAGACACGCGGATTTGTTTTACCGAGGTTCGGTTCTCTCAAACCTACTCCCCGTTGAGGAGGCCACAAAGGCCGGGTCTCTTTCAACCCTTCCCTCTCTCAAACGGTCCCACGGACCGAGTGAGCTTCTCTTTCTCAAATCACTTGGGAATCAAACTTCCCGCAAGGACCACCACACAATTGGTGTCTCTTGCCTCAATTACAAGTGAGTGTTTGATCACAAGAAAGAATGCCAAAGAAAAGGAAGCGATCCAAGCGCAAGAGCTCAAATGAACACTACAAATCACTCTCTCTAGTCACTAGGGCTTTGTGTGGAGTTGGGAGAGGATTTGATCTCTTTTGGTGTGCTTTGCAATGAATGCTAGCTCTTGTATAGTGGTTGGAAGTTGGAAAACTTGGATGCAATGAATGGTGGGGTGGTTGGGGTATTTATAGCCCCAACCACCAAACTTGACCGTTGGTGGAGGCTGTCTGTCGATGGCACACCAGACAGTCCGGTGCACACCGGACATGTCCGGTGCCCCCGCCACGTCATCAATGCCGTTGGATTCTGACCGTTGGAGCTGGCCCGCCTGGATGTCCGGTGCACACCGGACATCACCTGTTCATTGTCCGGTGCGCCAGCATGGGCGCTTCTGACTTCTGCGCGCGCAGAGCGTGCATTAAATGCGACGCAGGTAGCCGTTGGCGCCGAGATAGTCGTTGCTCCGTGGTTACACCGGACAGTCCGGTGCACACCGGACATGTCCGGTGAATTATAGCGGAGCGGCTGCTGCCCGATCCCGAAGCTGGCGAGTTGAGGAGGCCGCGCTTCCTTGGAGCACCGGACACTGTCCGGTGTACACCGGACAGTCCGGTGAATTATAGCGGTGCGGCCTGAGAAATTCCCGAAGGTGGCGAGTTCGAGTTGGAGTCCTCTGGTGCACCGGACACTGTCCGGTGTACACCGGACAGTCCGGTGCCTCCAGACCAGAGGTGCCTTCGGTTGCCTCTTTGCTCCTTTGTTGAATCCAAAACTTGATCTTTTTATTTGCTGAGTGTGAACCTTTTGCACCTGTTTAACTTATACACTAGGGCAAACTAGTTAGTCCAATATTTGTGTTGGGCAATTCAACCACCAAAATTATTTAGGAACTAGGTGTAAGCCTAATTCCCTTTCAAATACCCACTCGGGCACATCTACATGCCTATCACCTTTCGAACTCCGAAGAACTACAAAACCGAGTTCCTAAGGTTCAAGGTGGCACGCTTCGACTGTGGGTACAACACCATTATTGGCAGACTGGGACTGGCGAAGTTCATGGCCATCCCACACTACTCATACATGATATTGAAGATGCCGGGACCTCAAGAAATCATTACCACACGAACCATTGAGTTACATTCAACAACACCGTCCTACCCAAAAGCACCGCGAGGGGTAACCCTAGGTGTGCGGTCGGACTCTAAACACCAACACCTGCGTCCCTGGCACCTAGCTCCCTGCCCCTACGTGGCTGCGTCACTGCACTTCGAGGTAGGAGCCGGTTTGTCACACCCAGATTTATGGGACAAAGCCGGGTGCATCTCATATATGCGTCAAAGAAGACAACACATATAATAACAGAGTGTATAGAGATAAATGTCACAATATAATCAGAGTACTTATTACATAGCAAAAGTCTTACAAAATAAAAGATAATTATAAAACAAACTAAAATCCATCCTTGGCGCCATAAAGTCAACTAGGAGACGCCACCTAGATCAAATCGAACTCCTCGTTATGTGGCTCCTCTTGAACCACATGTTCTTCTCCTGTGGGGGTGTGAGACAGTAAGGGTGAGCTCACACATGTTCATCGCTCAACAAGTTGTGGGGAATAATGTGCATGAACTCACGAAAGGTGGGAGTTCATGTGATGTGTAAGGCTGATCAACGATAGGGGTTAAAGCTGAGCATTGCTTTTAATAAGTTGGTCAAATTTTATTAGCAGTTACTAAATGTAAGTAAATACCAAACCATAATAATAATAATATAACAAAATTAATAAATAATCCCATGCAATGCATATGACAAATTGAGTTTAGTTTTATAATTTAATCATGCGAAAGTCCTGAGCTGCTCTTGACCATGAGCTCGGCTAGTATACCAGTTTTACACTCTACAGAGGTTGTACCCTATACCCACAAGTCATGTTACCCATCTGCCAAGGGGTCATGAGTCCCATACACCTCTACCAAGGAAGCAAGGCAGGGTAACACTACGAGGCCTTTACAAAGTTCCACTAGCTTCCGAAAACCCGCTACAGTTTATGGGAAGAGCACTTGCAAGAATTCCTCGTCTGACCGCCATCGCAGCAAAATCAACCCGAGAACATCCCTGCGTGCAACTCCCCTACTGCCCTTTCCCCTTTCGGGTAAGGTAGTCTTCCACTAGCTTTCCTAATTAGTCAGCCAAGGGCGTCCCATCCCACCCTTATGGTGGCACATGTTTCTCAAGTTAAGCTTCATATTCCAATTAAAGATAATGATGATCTTGACATGAACATAAATAAAATAACAGAATAATTGGAACATGGACATAATATAGTATTAATCCCAAAACCATATAGAGCAATAGCAAAACTACCCAAATGATTCAGGGGTAAACAAGGTAACAAGATAAACAGACTAGGGTGACCTATTGGGTCCCATCAAAATTAAACCTATGCATGAATAAGTGATATTAAACAACATTATTGGGTAACAAAAGTGGTCAAGGGCACAACTTGCCTGGCACTTGAGATTCCACGTACCAGGATGATTCTTCAGATCCTCGTGACCTCACTGCTAGTGAAATCAATACAAACAAACATGGTATAGACAAAATTAATATCACACCAAACATAAGAATAAAATGAATAATAATGATCTACGCGAAGTTACGAGATCGTGGGATCGAGATCTACTAAGATCGGAGTCAGGGTTACAAAGTTATAATTTTTGATAGATCTATGTGGTTGAATATCAATTTACATTATAAATTGATTATTATACATCATATGAGAAAATATACTCTAAATAATCAATTCAACTTTAATCTAGGTTATACTTGACTAGAGATCATATTTTAGAATATCATAATGATAAGCGGATTAACAAGACTAACCAACATAAGTTAAATAAAGATCTAATTATAAAAGAATGAGACATGGTACAATGAATGTTGTTATTATATAGTAAATATTCATATGAAGCTAACACAACTGGAATGGTTCAATTCGGAGTTAAAATGGGAAAGTTATAAATTTCTAAAGGTTTTATGTATTTAATACTAGATTAATTAAGAGACTAATTTTAATGGGGCTTTCATGTCAAAACAGTGGCACTAGATGATAAACAATAATCTTACAAAATTATAGAAACTGGAATGGGTCAATTTGAACTTATTATGAATTTTCTATGAATTTACTAAGTTTCTGCTATTATTTTTACTCTAAAAAGTATTTCCCAATTGAATTTATTTGATTTTCTGCATTCCTGGCCGAGCGCATCATTACCATAAAACCCAGGGGTTAATCCATAAAATTTCCTAGACTCAGAACCCAGTTATGTGGGCCGCGGGTTGAATCTATGGTTTCCCAGGTGCTCTTATGCAAGATTACCCATACGAACCGATATTGACAGATCTCGGTCGCCCGATCAAACACGGACAGATAGAATTAGAGCGGAGCTGTTATGAATCGGTATGAAACTGGGGTCACTGGATTAAATTCTTTCCCACACACATGGGACGACGGGTTGATTACCCATAAACTAGGGGTCCTAACTGTAAAGACGCTCGACCGAAAGGGTATCTGCCCAACTGAGCCATCCGATCACCAACGATCGGCCCAGATTAGAACCCAGACGATACGTAACCAATAATTTGCTCTGGTCGCTAGATCTGATATCGACGGATGAGGAACATCCACACCCCAACATGACCTAAACTGTCTGTCATAGAATCAACGCCCCAAATCAACTCTCGCAAAGGGGGTACATGCTGACCTAATCTTGGCCGCCCGCACTCCAATCAATGGCCATGCTCAACTCAGTTCCTCACAGCGGAACTCGGCAGCGCCGCCCACCGCATACGGCGAACCATTGCTGGAGTAGGATATCCATTACGCCCTAATGTGCTAATTCCATCGGGGAGTGGTGCTATACGCAGGTGGGTACATGCGAACAACATGAAGAATATCTCATCGTTGAGTATGGCGCAGAGGTCCCAAGCGACGGTGACGCCGATCCACGGTGGAGAGGACACGCTGATGAGCAATTCCTCGGTTCCCCCAGTCAGAGATCTCACAGGGGACGATCCGCAAGCCCAGGATGATGCTACGGTGGCCCGCAATGTGATGATGCCCTCCCTCTCTTGTTCACGGCAGAACGACTGACAACGGTGGCAGACAGTGATTTGGGCACGGTGAGGCAACAAGACCCAAGGGGGTGTTTATACCCACTGTGCACTCGATCCCGCAGGTGCGGAGGCTGTTATGCCAGTCGGGTCGCCTGGCCGCGCCATGCACGGATCGATGGTTGGGACTTCGAGCGGATCGGCGAAGGGTGCGGGGGTTCGCTCCAATGGAGACGAAGCCGACACCGGGGCCCATCCGTCTGTGACCTGGCGTGGCGCGCTGAGCGACTGAGAAGCGGTCCCACCAGCGCAGCCAGCGAGCAAGCAAGGGAAAGCAGGCGTCCGGTGGGGCCGGGCTGTCAGCACACGACCACGGGAGGAGACGAGGCTGGCCACGTGCGTCGCCAGCAACTAACAGGAGCGGTCCATATGTCAGTGTCGTGCACAGGTTCCTGGGCTACGCGGGATAAGCTGGGCCGAGCAGGCTGAATTCGGCCCAAGCGAAATTTTCCATTTTCTTTTATCTTTTCCTTTCCCTTTTTTCCTCTTTATTCTCTTTCTTTTACTTATTTTCAAATTCAAGTTTAATTTCATATTCTAAATTCAAATATGAGTTTCAAATTTGGTTATAAGTGCATCAACACATGAAACCCAACATGAAGCAAGTATAGTTTTTATTTGAGTTATTTATTATCTCGGTTAAGTAAATGCTTCTAAACATAATATTGATTAAGGGGGTATTTACCCAAATCAATAGGAAACCTCCAATCTGTTTATTTTTCTGAGTTTAAAATAAATTTAAAAGTCCCGTCATGACTTGAGTCATCTAATTTTAATACTATTTTTACCTAGCAATACTCATTTAAATAAAGGCTTTAAGTGTATCATTTAATGAAATGAATAATCATTTTGTTGAATAGAAAACCTTTCTATTACCTCTTTCGAAAATAATTCTCAGTTTCAAAATTCAGTCCTCAAAATTCAAGGCTCAAATATAATTTAAGATATCTGAATTTACCATTTTATTCCTTTATTTATTTATTTTGTATATTTTTTCTTATGCAAAATTTGGGCTCTACACGGCCACCGGGGCCCGGGCAGATCCTAGGCTGCTACTGCCAGCCGCCCAGCCACCGGCGTCTAGGTCCAGCACTCCGGCGTCTAGGTCCAGATCCCAGGCAGATTGCTTGCTTGTGTAACAATAATCAGATTTATTTATGTCTTGTTTTTTTTGTTCTACCTTGTCATTGTCAACCATGTGTTTTATTTGTGTGAAGCGTAATTATACCCGCGGGTATCCGATACCCGCCCGATACCCGATGGGTACGAGCACGGGTACAAAATCCTACCTGTGGGTATAGTCACGGGTGGGTATGAGTAATGTCCGCGGATATTGTCGCGGGCGGATATTTACCATACCCGATCCATTGTCATCCCTAGTCTAGAGGTAGAGTAGATTTCTCACATCGGGTAAGTCTAGCGGAGTATTAGTATACTTAGCTTTACTTATGGCATAATTTTTTTTCCAGGTACTCCTTGGATGAATGGTAGCTGGTGTGACTTGGCTTTTCTCCATACCACCGGGATGAACGGTCGAGTGAGTTGCTGCCTCTGCAGGAAAGGGCCAAAAGGAGTAGCGTTGCCAGGCTTCGCCATGTTACTCGGTTATCTTCGTTAGTTATTTCTGTTGCATTAAAAACTATGATTACTGCTTCTGAAACTCTGATAATGTAATCACTATTGATACTTCCTTAATATGTGGTATTATGCTTTATTGTATATTTCTATGTGCCTCATTTCGAGTGAGCTAGTGATACTCGATCCTTGTTAAGTGGTTTTATCGAACTAGATCTGACAGATCGACAGTTTATTCCGATTTAAGTGTGTCGTCGCCTTTAAGGCGGGACTTAGACATTTAAGCTGGATTAATCTGGATGATTCTGCCACAACAAGATAGCTAAGAAACTGTATAATACAATAGGATGTCTCTAAAAGCAGTCAGATCATAAATATAGTTAAGAGCCAATATTTATCGAGAGTCATGTAGAGACTGTAGGAAACGGGTGACGCCTAAGAGGGGGGTGAATTAGGACTTCTAAAACTTTTACTAAACTAGGCCACAATTAAAACCCTAGAGCAAAACCTATTTAAATAATCAAACTAGAATGTGCAAACTAGGTTTTGTCTAAGTGTTGCTATCTCTACCGCAATGGCTAAGTTTCAATCTACACTAAATAAGTATGAATACAAGATTGAAACTTAAATGCTTAATGTAAATGCGGAAACTTAAAGAGCAAGGTAGAGATACAAACTCTCGTGGATAACGCCGGTATTTTTACCGAGGTATCCGGAACCGCGCAAGGTCCCGACTAATCCTCGTTGGTGCCCCTACGCAAAGGGAAGCCCACGCGAGGGCCAAGCACCTCGGTCGAGTAACTCTGTAGAGAGCCGCAGGCCTTCTCCACGCGCAAGTGGTGCTCCGCTTCTGGCTCCTCTCGGACGCTCCCCGCCGTCTCCACTATCGAGCTTCCGGCAGATACGCCGCAGGCCTCGTTCCCTCCGGTACACGGTGGCGGCCATGACACAAACGCGGTTGTCACGGTCTCGTAAGACTCTCACCCCACTCGGTACAATTACAATGGCTCGCGCAAGAGCCGAGGGGTTGTGTGGTTTTACAAAACTCACTCAACTAATTAGGGTTCACCTAGAGCAAGCGCTAAAGCGGTCTAACTAACCTAAGCACTTCGCAAAGCACCTACGCTAATCACCGAGTGATTCTATTAAACACTTGGGTGTTTGAGCTCTTGGAAATGTGCACTATATGCCTTTGTATGTTGCTTGGGCTCTCACACTTGAGAATGGCCGGTTGGGTTGTATTTATAGCCCCCAACACAATTGTAGCCGTTGGAGAAAAGCTGCAGTTCTCTGCGGTACACCGGACAGTCCGGTGGTGTACCGGACACGCACTGTAGCCCGTCCGGTGCGCCTAGCCGTTGCTCTGTCAGAGCAGGTGACCGTTGGCGCCGCAGGCTTTCCACACCGGACAGTCCGGTGGTCTTCTCTCCGGGCTGGAACTAGCCGTTGGGCTACAGTTCTCTGGTGCACTGGACAGTCCGGCGTGTGGGCACCGGACAATCCGGTGTGCCACCGGACAGTCCGGTGCTCCACGCACGAACAGTCCGCAGGCAGCACTTCTTCACTTCTTGGACTTTTCTTGAATCTTCTTAATGTCTTCTTTTGAGGTGTTGCTTTCCTCAATTTCTTAGTACAAGTAGATCTTACATCCTTTGAACTACAAACATAAACACTAGAAAACTTATTAGTTCACGGATTGTGTTGACGATCAAACACCAAAACTTAATTATCCAAATGGCCCGGGATCCTACAGAGACGAACTATTTATTAAGAAAATGTCTCTTATATTTTTTTCGTTTAATCTCTTAGATACTCTCGAAGTACAAAATATTAAATAAGGTTATACATGTTCTCGTACAACCTTGCTTGAACCGACGATTCAACTTGGTGGCACTCATCCCACGTCGTCGCATCACGAGACGATGACTCACGTCTCTATCCTCCTTAATTATTGCACATTGAGTTTTTTTTTGCAAAAATTAGAAGCATATAGATAGTATCTTTGTGCGCGTGGTAGGTGTCGTAAGTCATACTTGTTTGGACGATTTATAACTTGTTGTTCAATTTACTAGTCTACTCCTATAGTATGTGGTGTGTCTATATATGTGTGCACGTGGTTTTCGCTCTGCTTTTTATCAACGCTTTGAGAATAAAAGCTTTCTCTTCATCTGTATATTTTATTTTTAATGAAAGAAATAAACCACTATATATTTCGACACTCCTACATATATATATATATATATATATATATATATATATATATATATATATATATATATATATATATATATATATATATATATATATATATATATATATATACTAGGTGAGTGCCCGTGCGTTGCAACGGGATCATATAATACCAATAAAAATATATATAACACAGAATGACAGATTAACTTTGCAACGTTAATAAGTAGTAGAGATTTTACCAATGAAATTACACGGAGCCCAAAAGAGTAAAATTTGTTGAAATTATATGGAGAAGGGGGTCACATATGGACGATGTGCCCATAAAGGTGACGGGATGCCTCGCACCACGCGTATGGACACCGAGGAAAGCGGTGACACGGTACCGTGCAACGTGCTGACGAGGAACTTGAGCGGGGAGGAGGTTTGGACCTTGAAGACAACTGGGATGGATGTGTGCATGGAGCGGAGGCAGAGGTCAACATGGCACTTGGAGTTGGCTTGAAGTCTTCACCACTTCATCCTCCTCCACCCCCAGGAGAATCACTCCCTCCTCCTCCTGCAATAGAATCACCCCCTCTACCTCATATCTATAAATAATTAAAGGAAATGACTGGACTAAATCAAACGAAGAGAAACAAAAGATAAGAGAGATTTTCGCTCACCAGACAAGGATACCAACAACACTCATGCAGTGTTTCCCCTAGGTAACAGGTCAGTTGTACGATACTGGATAGTTACAACAACCTGAAAATCATTGATAAGTCATATGTATATACAAAAAATACAAGCTAGCAACCATTGAATAGTACATGAGAAATTTGCTTGCAAGAATGAAATAGAGCTCTGACAAAACTGAACCAACACAATCTAGCCTAATCAATGGCATATTCAAAAGGGTTGTATGTATGAGAGTGTTTCCTGCCATGCCAACGTGCATGGGTGGGAAAATTTGGTGGCCAAATCGACGGCCAATGCAGCGACCAAATTTGGGCACAAAAATGTAATTGGCTTGGGAGCAAATCCTAGACTTGACTGAAATAAGTGTCCTATGCTCAATCAAAGCCCAAACTCTAGCATAGCTGACAGCAACCACATCATAAAGTTGTCCCAAAAAGCAAGATTAACAAGCGTGTCTGCCCAAATAACTCTACCACCTACACCTAAAGTCTAATGAGATTTCAACATATGTATAACCAAAACCAGTGGCAAGGTATAAGATTTGTTGTCGTGGATCGGCAACATATTTCGAACAGGCCAAACCAATGAACCTACCAAAAGGCAACTCACCAGCACCTTTTGCGTCATCCAGACTACAAGTAATGTAAAACTATTGTTGCTATCTTCAACCTTAAACACAGGCCAAACCAAACCTACTAACTTCAGCACAATTTGGTTGACCAAGAAGGTTTTAGCACCTTCTTCTAATTCAGATAAACAGAGTAGTATGATTTTAGCGTGGGAACCTATCTTTTTGTAGAATTTAACCAACCAATAGGGGGACAATGTTGGTCACTGTATGTAGCACATATAGAGTTTTTCTGAATATCACATGAAGTCAATACCCTTAGTAAGTAACCTTTTATCTATCATCGAATGGCCAACTACCAACCAAATTTGACCAGAACCACATGAGTTATCAGTCCACGCTTGACATGTGTATGTCATAGAAACAAGAAAATAAGACCTATAGTAATAACTGCACCATTGTCCATCACCCCACAACCAATCGCGACTGTAGTAAATAGAAGCTTGTGACTTGTTAGCTACATTACCTGAAGGAATGACGCTAAAAATATACTCAACTTACCAATGAGATGTTTCATAGGGATTCCAGCAAATGCAAGGGCAGCACAGGAAGCATTAATTGCACATGGCAGAAGCTAAGCACTGTCAAGGAAACAAGGGCTAGCTTCGATTGAAAAAAATGAAGCTACTCATATTTTGGGTTTACAGGTCTTGGAGTGCACATGATGTTCATAGGGACAAAGATTCAACTCCCTTAAATTCCACACCTAGTTGATGTGATCGATTTACTCATGCCTTCATGCATTATTCCCTATAAGTTACTACCTAATTGATCCTAGCGAATTTATCCAAAAAATCAATGGCAAAGAGTCAACAACCTAAAAATTGAACTTTTAATATTGAATGCAGGACAACAAATGCAATAAACATAAAGCAACCAAACTATATTACTGCTACAACATGTGGAAAGATATAGAGCCATCATCACCCACAACCTGTAATAGCGAGATTAACAATGGAAAAGTGATGTTTAGTGTATGAGCATGGACAACGATAGCCAACATAAGAGGATGTACTATGGATGTGCTTAGAGATGATGACTGGCCAAAAACCTTTTGGAAGTGGGCATCCTATCCTAGTAATTATTGTACCTCCCATCAATACTATAAGTTGTTCATTAGTTCACATAAGCACATCAAGTCTGCACCCTTGGGGATGCACTGAGAAAGCTAGTTATTAAGGTTAAAATAAGAGAACTAAGAGGTGCATTTTACTTTGTTTATGGCATTTCCAGTGCAATTGATATAATTGGCTCTAATAAGAGTAAAAATATGTCCACTGATTTTCCATCGGTTCGCCAAAATTAGTACTATATATGATTTACTATATAATGCACCTAACTACATTGTACCAAACAAAGCCAACAACAATGGTGGAACTGTATATAGAACAACAGAAGTAAATCAAGAGTAGCATGGTAGCTACCAGCCAGGCGAACATTACCTGAAGCACGACAGAGGTGGTGGTGTTAGGATGAACTGTGAGCAAGCAAATACTCTGCAACGTCCTCTTGAGTGTCATCTCATACTCCCTCTCTTGCCTTCCTGCAAAAACAACTCGCCATTTCAGTGACCCAGTAACACGCACAGCCGTGGGACAAAATGAACTCGAGGGGAAGAGTTCATTTTGAGATTGCGAAATGATAGAAGTAGAACAAGAGAAGTAACTCCTTGATGGTTCAACCTCTCTGAACTCATGTCATTAAAAAAAGGGTCAAACAAGTATCCTAATCTGCGCAAGTATCCACGCAATGGTTGAATCTCCCTCAACATCTCAAGGATGTTGCACGCGAAACCCCCATGAATTGGTTGCAAAACTAATTGGACCTCTGGTGTTTGGCTGCCATTGTTCTGGGGCCATGTAATTTGGACTTCCAAATTTTCTCTAGATGAGGTCTAGATTAGGTAATGAAAGGCCAAACTGCAAGCCTAGGAAGAAGAGCTCGCGGTAAAGGCGACATGAGGTAGCAGGCGCAACAGGGATACTGGTTTAGGGATGAAAACGGGACGGGTACCGGATACAGGTATGAAAACGGGACGAAATTTCGGATATAGATACTGGTTCGACTTTCCATAGTAGCGAATTTCAGACTGGGGTCAAAAATCCCCTCGCCTGCCACCACACCAAAGCACGGGTCGAAGACCCAAACCATAGTCACAAGAAACGGGTACAGTGGTAGCGACCCTCGACCCAGGTACGCAGGGTCATTTTTGTTCCCACCATGTAAAAATCTCTCACAGGTAGCATACCATGTTCCTCAACCTTGTCGATCCACGAACTTTGTGACTATGACCCGGACGAGGTCGCGGTCGCTCACGCGGGCAAGGTTATTTTGGCATGTATGAGAGGTCTTCTCTATCACACAATGCTCGGAGGTTGTCTTAGCCCCGCAAGTCAAGTTTTTATAAGTGCCCGATCATAATCAAATGTATTTTCATTTCATTAATAAACATTCACGTAAGTGACAGTACCAATTTACTGTCTCTCTCTACCAAAGAAGCATGTTATGGATTTTGCTTGTTAGACTACCAGTCACGACAGACATCTTGTATGTGCTGGTAAGAAGAAGTGAAATTGGCATAAAATTGTCTTAACAAATATGACAACAATATTGGGGAATAGGCAGCAGGTGAAGCTTTAGACATCTATCATCAGGTTCCGTATGAAATATTTACCTTCTTGCTTAGATTCACTCACAAAATGGAAGCTTGAACCCCCAGTGTGTTCTCGAAGTTTATATATGCACACCTACAAAAAATGGTATAAAAAACAGATTCTAAAATGATACAAATGAAAAGGCTAGAGATGATACAGAAGCATTAGCTCCATCCAAATTAACATCAGCAACCTGTAGTAAAGAACAGTTACAACTTGATTGGGGTTAATCAGTCAGTTATAAACCAATGAGGAATAATGCAAGTAATACTACAAATATACAAATGAGACTGACATTTCCATCCAAGACAAACATTGGCATTAGAACAGGAAATGTTGCATCCCATATTCTCACAGAACCATCTTGGTAGCCTGCAATGTATATTCTTTCAACAGCATGATCTTCGTTCAGTGACATCTCATTTGGAACCCCACCAGTCAAAGGCCATTTCATGTTCTCTGATATGAAATGCCCAACATTTTTCCTAGCACAACATTTCTACAGAAAATCCACAGTGATATGGTCTTACATAAGTAATGATGATGTTTAGATAGAGTAAAATATCCAAATTTGAGCAGAATGCACCTTCAGTGAAATATTTGGAAATTCACTTTCGGTTAGCGAATAAAGACCAGTGACCGTTATGTTGGGATCAAGGGTAGGAATTGCGACTGGAAATTTCTGTGCTTCAGGAAGAGGAGTTCCCTCTTTTGAGTTTTGCACAGAAAATAGAGAGCCACCATCAAAAAAATTCAGCTGTCCAGGATTTGTCAAAATAAAAAGTGCAGAAGTTCTGCTTTTATCAGGAACCCCAGTATTAGGAATAAGAATCATATCAGCAAATGATCCATCAAGTTGAGATCAGTTCGTGACATGCATCTCACTGATTCTAATCCAGCAGTTGATTCCAGGCTAAGAACCTGCAAGAGAATGAGCAATTTTGTCATTGATGGAGGCTGAGTTTTCTGCAGTGCAATATTTGGGAAAAAATTATGTTCTTCCATGTTCAGGGAAGTGATTCCGATAGGTATGTATACATTATTTGGCTGCTGAGACTTGAACTAAAAAATATCTTCAGAAATGTTTGGGTCTACAAGATGGGTTCTGCCTGAGGAAACAGTTCTTATACTTGCAGGAAACTCTCATGGTTGATCATGTTTCATGCAAACCCGTGTTGCCCTATCGCCATGCCAAGCTAGTACTATGTCTCTACACTAAACACATGTCACAGGCTCACAGCCAGGTGACCATGATTTCAGTTCAGGAAGCTAGGAATTCACTTTACCAAATTTGTAAAGCAGCAAACCTAAGAAGACATAGTGTGTGCACAGCAGCCTTTAAGATGGCAAGCAAAAGAAATTGTAATAATGAGTAAAAAAATAGGCAAACCGTGAGAACTTCTTCAAATCCCATATCATCGCCGCCATAAACAAAAAGATGCCCTCCTTTATTAGAATGTACTGCTGACCCAGCAGACCAATGCAAGACAATAACAGGAAGCCTACGACTCCCTGAGGCCAGCTGTAGCTTAACAACATTAGATGAAACATCACTTTGCTTCTCTTGTCTGGAGGATTTTGTAGTCATATCCCATAGAAGTATGTCACCTGTTATATAGCCCACCGCAACAGTTGAGCCCTCTCTTGAAGCCCAACAAAGAGAGCAAATTTCTCTTTCTTCTTCACTGTCATCAATAGTAGTATTTAGTTGATCTTCACCAGAATCCCCCTGAGCACCATTGATTTGACCCTTCATGCGTAAATCCCCATAGCCTCTGACAGAAACTGTACGGTCCTCAGATACATCCCAAAGAACCAACAACCCTCTCTCATATGCAAGTAGCAACCTGCATAAAGGCTATAATTCTTTAGTGCCTATGAATGAGAATTACGGGTGAAAACAAAGCTATCGTTCTTCTTTCAAACTTTCTTGCATAAAAACCTTATTTACGGTATTCTAGGACATGTTATGGATCCCTTAATTTCTTGTATTGGCGCAGTGTGAGGGAGCGGTACCACAACTGGCCGAGGTGCTTATTCTTCCTGCCAAGCAGCTTCTTCGCCTCCTCCATCTCCCCCTTGAGTCCGGTAATGCTCTCTGCAGACTCGCTGAACAGCCGCAGAATCTGTAGCCACGGCGCGTGAATGAAGAGGAAAACGGAAATTAAACCTACAGCCATTTGACTTTAGGTACACATGGCTAGAGGGCTCCTCGGTCCTCACCATCAGGGAAATAAACAAAACGAAAGGGATTCCTAGGTGGGTGGGCGGACTGCGACGAACCTGGGAGTAGTTCTGGATGGCCTTGTTGAAGCCGTGGTGGTAGGCGTGCACGACCTCGTCCACGACGTCCTCGATGAGGTCGCTCTGCTCTTTGAGGAACTGGATCTCGCCCTCGCGGTCCTTGGAGGTGAGGATGTGCACGACGTGCGGCAGCGAGTCGAACCGCGCGGCCGCCCAGCTCTCGTCGATCCGCGACAGGCTTTCCTTGAGGTACTGCGCCCCCGCACCGAGACGACGGGAATTAGCATTTCCGACGACTACAGTTCCGGAATATCCAACGCGAGGAACGAACGACGGTGGGGAAGCAAAGAAGGGGGCTTACGGATTTGTCGGCCGGGATGGGGAGGCCATCGAAGATGCCGCGGCGAGGCCCGCTGCGGCTCATCGTGCGGGAGGACACCGGCGGAGGAGCAGGGTTGCCGTCGCGCAGTCGCGGAGTCGCCTCTCAGGAGATCCGGCTGGCGGTGGGGAGCGGTTGGCGACCGCGTAGCGTAAGCACAGCTGGTGTGTGTATGTCGATGGTGCGTGGTCCAGGTCCACAACCTCCATCAGCGTTACTGCGTCAGCGACAAGGAGAAGACGGGGGTGGGGGGGGCCGCGAGAACCACGGAGGTGGGGGGACGGCGGCGCCGGGGTGGGTGAGGGGACGGTTGCTGCGCACGCGGGCGCCGCCGAAGGTGGTAGGGTGAGGGAGGGGTGACGTATGGCGCGGTCGACATATGATCCTACGGCCACGGAGCCACAGAACAAGATCCGACGGCCAAGGAGAGGCAGAACAAAAAAAGGCAGGCTACTCTTATAGCCTTAATAGATAGTAGAGATATATATATATATGGCGTGCGCCCTACAGTAACCATAGTTATGATGAGGCATATCAAATTGGAACTATAATAAAATCTTAATCTGCGGTAACAATTAGACAAAGCAATATGAAATGCAAGAGAAACATAATTAAGTACATCTCTAAAGAACACAGTACCACGCATGGGATCATATCATAACGCTTGATCAGATAGACACAGGCATGAACATTAGACAAGATTTGCTATCAAGAGACTAAATATCTGGCGGGAGAGGTCTTACATTAGACAAGATTTGCCATCAAGAGATCTAATTACAAAGAAGAACCTACATAAACTTTAATCTTAGGAATTCAAACACCTAGTCGTTATAAGAATCTACATAAACTTTAAGCTTACCTTTTCCTGCCCACGTTTATTCAAATGTTAATAAATAGACATATATACCAACTATATTTATGTGTTACTTAATGAATGTATAGTTAGTCTAAAATGAATTATATTTTGGGACCAAGGGAGCAGAGAAAAATATCCTCCCCTCAAAAGCACCCCGCTGAGTATATTCGCTAATACGTGTAGACGGGGCGAAGAAACACAACAATGACATTTGATTTGACAGTGATATTTGTCTTTGTTGCCCCGCTCTGCAGCCTCCGTGGCCAGCCTCTTGATTATTTACAGAATGACAGCACATCCTCGTTGCTTACCATAGACCATCACCTGCATACAGGAAAGGAAATCGAACGAAGTTAATTTGTCTTTGTTCGGCAATCGCCAGCATTTGCTACAAAAGGATTATTTCTCACTATCAGAGCTGCTACTGCCGTGCAACCTTGATGCCAGTCTTTTTGGATTATCATTTTTGACTTCCAGTGAACAATGCTTGAGAAACAATTGCTGCTGTAAGTTGTTGTTCAGTATAAGTCATTTCAATAACAGTGTGTGCCTAAAAAAATGGCAAATGGTCACGTCTAGAGAAAAAATGGATTTGTCATGTCAAATACGGTGAATATGAACATATGTATAGAACTAATAAATGCATAAACCCAAGTAAAAAACACCTGAATCTAAATATTTAAAAAGTTCCATAGTAAATCAAATTTCAACATACTGCAATAAGACTGGTTGTAATAGCCACAATAATTAAATTTCTAACTGCAGCTGAATGTCAAACAAATTATGACCTTTTCTGCTAGGCATCATGGAATAACTATATTATAGAAAGATAGTCGCTCGTAATCAATTAGATGAACTTTTACATCAAAATTGCATTAAAAAATAGAACACTTTAACCAACCAACAAAGAATATAAAAGAACAATTAAATACCTGTGCTTCTGCTCTCAGATGAGTATAAGGCACCATACCAGTAAGAAGCTCACTGTAAGTTATTGAAACAGAGACTAAGTCTCAGAACGTCATGACTAATGATGCTAACAGAATACTTCAGTACTGAATAAATTGTCAGATGTACAAAGATGCAACTTAGTTGAATAATCTAGCAAAACGTCTTGCAAGAGCACCATGCAAAAGCATGTAGAGTTTTGATTCATAGTGAAGCTGGGGATGTCGTGATTTGACCGATTCCTAATAAGAAGTTATACACACACACAATAAGGTGAGCAAGCAGCTCCAAATTCCTAGTAGCAGCTAAGGCAAACAATATAAAATAAAAGATAAGACCAAAACCTGCTTAAGGAAATCTTTCTGCAGCAGGTAAACTGAAGCCTCTGAGAGCTTTCTAGGAACACCTGACAAATAATACAAGTAATGAGAACCTGAAGGACGATAAATAGTGAAGTGTACTAATCAGTAAGCATGGCCAATAAAATGAGAAATAGCTAACACGAACCTTTCTGCAGCAGGTAAATCGAAGCCATATACAACAGCATAATCACATGACTACAACATCTGTTGATAAATAGTAAAACCTTTCTCATTCTTGCCAGGCTCCACATTCACCAATGAAGAAGCAAAATTTCAATAGAAACTAAACAAAAACCTGAACTAAACAAAAACCTGGAACAGACGCGTCTGATTGATGACCACATAACAATTATATGTTAAAGTGAGTGGAACGGCAAATAGATAGCACGTAGCAGCATAATACGACAAAGCCAAATAGTAGAAGTACCAAGGGAACCAATGTGTCTGGTTTGTTCAAGCCTAGACTACATAGGCATGCTTTACATATCACGAGTATGCTCCTCGCAAGAGTGCACACATAGCCTAGATATAACCAGTCACTACCCTAGAAGCACCAAAAGGCATATCTTGCAGCAAAGCACACATCATAGCGCTGCTCATATCTTACAAGCATAGAACGGTACTCCTTGCACAACAGGGAGGCAAGTTCTAAGAGTAACCTAGACGAACTGGGACAGTTCCCAAAAGTGAGCCTCAGTTCCCAAAAGCGAGCTTCCATAGCTGGTGGTGCTCGTGTCCAGAAGCACTGCAACTAAAAAAGGGTAGCAGTCAACTAAGAAGTTTTGGCAAGCACTGCAATCTCAAATATAATGTATAATTTTTTTTCTGGAGATTTCGACTAAAGAAGTTATGAAGGGAATACATTTGAAATCATTTGACTATCGATTTGTTGACTTGTTATTGACATCTTTCCTAAAAACTTGCTAATCTCTATTTTGATCTGTATTGGTAGAAGGTAACACCACTTTCTATTTTGTTAATTTATTAGTTCAATGGACCCCATATTGACCTATTGTTAGTTTTAGAATGCTTTGTTTGAAATATGTGATGACCTCAGAGGATGCTTTGAATGTTGTTCCTATGCATCATAGTGTTTTAGTTGGCTAAAAGTCGTTACTACTGATCATTTGGATTTTGATGTACCTAGTGGCCACTACCTTATACTGCATACAATTGGAATGCTTAGAAGCATATAACTTATCAATTGTAGGGAAGAATTGGACATACCATTACTTAGCATCAACGTCTGTGGAACCAGCAGCGTCGTCATCGGTTATGACTTCATCTCTAAAAAGTTTCTTGGCAGGCTTGTTGGAAGGTGATGTGCGAGACCTTTGTAAATTTTGTTCCCATGTCATGCATGTAAGAGTGATGTCATTATATGGGAATAATAGTGTGGGCAATTTTCTTGGCATGAAGCTAACCTTTTTCCGGTAACACTTTTGTCAGGCTTGTTTGTAGATCCATCTAGCACACTGTAAGCGTCACCCTGCGAATTTGCCAGTTTTAGAGGCAGCTGGAACAATGTTGAGGGCATAACATGCATGCTAAGGTAAATGGATGCATAGATGAAGCATATTTAGACATTTTGTTGAGGAAATGGAAGCTGCTTGTAAGCATACGCAGCACCGGAAAATGTTTTTTCATGTTAACTCAGCAAGAGGACAAGATACAAATATTGAGGATAGGCTACTAATATTGATGACTGTGACATGGAGTTCATACCAGGCGGAGAGTGTTGGCACCAGGGGTGTTGTGGGCTTCTGATGGCGTCTGCACGTTAGGCGGAGCAGGGATAATTTCTTTTCCTAGCAGTAGGTTGTCTCCCTGATGTGGGGTTGTCTGTATCATACAATGCAAATAAAAGACATGTGTAGAGCTTGTTTCTCAGTGTATACAGAAGGAGAATGAGGCTTTATATTGTAGATAGCTGTTTTTTCCCACTGAGTACAACAGCGCACCTTGGCGCTAGACGAAACTTTGCGACTCTCCGGTGTTAGCGACGGCTCGCGGATGAAGGCAACCCCTTGTTTTGTGTGACACCTGATCCTTGCCCTGCTGCAGAGTTAGCAAGTAGTCCAAAAAGCAGGTTATAGCCACAAAGAGCTGAAGTGTATGAGTTTAGTCGTTTTTTTCATGTGTACTAATCATTCTCAATTTGACCATTTGAGTTTCAATGAGGCTAGTTTCAGGTGAGAATTCTGCAGCCTGTCTATTGGGCAGATGCTGCAGTCTGTGTCATTTTAGCCCTAGGTGACCCGACATACACAAGTTGAATGGAGTGGAACATCAAATAAACAAGCAGAGAAAACGAGCCATAATTTTCATTCCTAACTTGGCACAAACTAATGTACATAGCTCGACTAAACAAACACGATAAGCTTTACCTTGAGATAGTATGGTCGATGATGGCTGTGAGTCCGGTGTAGTTGGAAGTGTGCTGCCACCATCCATTTCTGCATTTATAGCATTCACTTGAAAGGAAACACTGCTATAAATAATTGTGCTTTCGGTGAAGCTAACATTCCACTCGAAAGACTTCTCCAGTAGGTTTGTAATTTCGTTTGGAATGAAACCAGGCGGATTAGTTGATATGAGGGTGTCCACATTTTTTTTAATGAGGCACTGTGCCATCCGTCCAAAAAAGATAAACTCGACGGTGTCAGTGTCGTCTTCAGCGGTGAGGCATATCTTGTACCTGCAGAGAGTGGTTTGATTGGTAGACATCACTAAACATGGAATCTGTAGACAATAAAAGCCTTAGTTCAATTTAGATCTAGGTTTTGGCCGAGACACTAAATATGTCGTCTAGTTGCCATGCTCTGTTTTCACAAGGTTTCTTTCAGCTATATCACAAAAAGAAGCACACTATGCACAAACTGACATAGGCTTATCCGACCACTGCTACAGAATGTTAATACTTTGCGTACTAAAGTACACTAAAGTCGAGGTACTCTAACTACAGAGGCCATATACTGGCTACCCTCCATCATAGTAACTCTTGTGGCAATAGCTGCAACTCAAGCAGCCATATGTACTATTTACTCGTTTGGTGAACAAGCCTTGCACTGGGATGTTTCCCATGTTTCAATGTTGTGCATACCTCAAACAAATTTCTAGGGCATATTTACATCTCAGACAGCAGCTGGGTATCTATGAATCTTTGCATTGTCAAAACTAATGGGTTCAAGAATCAAAGACAGATAGGAAATGTCTACGGTGATTTTTTTACTTTTCTTTATTATTCCCTTGCAAATTGCAATATGCAACTGAAAGGGGTAGAGCTGGTCTGTGCCTATCATGCTTACAGTGTGTTTAACCTGGAACACATATGAGTCAACATATTTAGATAAAAACAGAAGATGTCTAGCAGGACCTTAAAAAACATGGAGAGACATATAAGAGCTGACCTTGGGGTAGGCGATCCGATGGTGTCACAGGAATTATTGGTGCACTTGTATGTGTCACCATGTGGTTTGGTTGTCCTAAGGCATTTTTTGCATGCGTTGTACCACCATGATCTATCAATTTTTAGCACCTTTACTATGACAAGCCATTCCTTCTTCTGTAAACAATGTAATTGAAGTAAACAGCTATGAACCCGCGATAAATCTTAGGGCTGAAAGGTTTAGCCAAGTAGAGGGACCTTATTTTCAAAAGGATGGAGGTACTTAATATCCTTGAGTTTCTTGTGTTCAGGAACTGCGACTACTGTACTCTCAGCAGCCACCTTTCCCTGATCCCAAATGACAGGGCGGTGGTTTGATTCAGCACTGTTTATCCATGTTGGTTTACAAATGGCAGTAATCAGATTTGGTGAGAAAGATGACTGGAAACTGTATGTATGTAAACATAGGATGAGTAAGCTACCTAGCTCTGAGAGCGTTTACTTCTGGGACCGGTGCATTTATGTACCACTTGCATGATGATCCACCCGATAAAGACACATTATCTAAAAACAAAGGAATTTGTCAGATGACCATGTATATTAGCTGTGCAACAAAAGGGCTGTGATAGACTTACCAGCGTAACTCCTCACGAGAGTGCCAACAAATATTATGATCTGTGGCGAGGAGCCACTGTCCCTGTGCACCTGTTCAGCTGGGAAAGCCGTGGCCCGCTCGCCCCAAAGCACGACATCAACAGTAGGCCCAGTATCCCTGGTTGAGTGGAGAACAGTAAATCCACAAATAAATTGCTCATCGTATCGTGCTAGGTGTGGACACCGCAAAGAAACAAAAGCCTTAAACTGTATATCTAGAGCGATATTTCATATTGCAAACTATGAGCGAGGTACGTAGAACACTAAATGCTAGGCTTCAAAATTGCTGCTTGTTTAAATGCTCGATGGCAGCTGAAGCTGGTTAGTAATCTTCTATGTGAGCACAGTGTGCATGGTAGGCCCACGTACTAAAAGAAAGTGTGTCCCGGCAATGGATAATATTAGGCATGGAGGATTGAATGAGCAGGGAAAAGGGTTTCTTCTAAGGTACATTGGAACGAAGTATGGTCGGTTGGAGACATAGGTAGTTTAGAACCAGTTTTGGTCTGCAAGGAAGATGGCATTTTTCATTTCCCACTATGGCCAATCTGTTTGCAGCATAACCCCTGCATGAGTTGTGAACATGGTCCTGCTAAGTTTTTGGACGCAAAATGACCCCCGCGTGATCTAATGACGTTCTTAGTGTCTAGATGTAATTTCCTTTTATCTATTTCCTTGAGCATATGGACAATTTTGCTAACGCAGAGAATAAAAAGTGGTAGCCCCCACACAGATGGTAATATGTGGTTCAAGTTGCAGGCTGTTCACAAGTTCCTTCCTATGTTATGGCAAATAAAACTGGACCACACACACATAAGTGGCAACCAAAAGGAATGTATAGCAGACAGGAATGCATAGGATACCTTGCATTGCTTATAGTGACTGTTCTCTTGATAACTTCAGCTTGTCGTCCCCTTGTGCGTACCGACGAAACATGGGAGATCACACTGACAACACCGAGCACATCTACCACAGACATGGCGAGGGCATGAGTACCGTATTTATGTTACTTGTAATATGTAAACCACTATGCCTAGAAAGTTACCAGTGAAATATTCCTTGTAGTCCACGCGCGGCTGTAGCTGTTCTATGGGAGTGAGGTTATACGTGCAAACTGGAAAAGCAGGGGGGATCTGGAGGACAACCTCAACTGTAGTCCACTTTGTAAAGCTGATCATGCTGCAGTTTTCTACCGGTTTGTAGAATCTGTTAGCTTTCCTGACTAAGAAATACTTCAAGTTGTATACCCCTCCCTCATCAAGTAGAGCACTAAACTGCTGACATAACGGAGGATAGATCTGGGCATGAATGTTGTTTCCCTGCAAAAGGAGGTGACATTTTAAACAACGCGCAAGAATTGCATAGAACATTGTATATCATGCTCTATGAGCTGATGGTTATTATGCATGTGCAAGTATTAGACCAGTCTAAGGTTGCATCTACCTCTTCATCAAGCAAAACAAGATCAGTATGGAGGAGCCTACTGTCATCCTGAGGATCAAGGAACTCCCAAAGTCTAGAGACACGCACACACAAGCTGTGAGAGCAGTCTCCAACCATAAGGCTAGGAATGAGTATGTCCCCCATCTGTAGTAATGAAGCAGAGGTCAGTCATTTCTGGCTAAAAAAGCAACCACCATAAAACAATAAACGTGACACCTAATGTTGATAAGGACAACATGTTTACCAAAAAACTATCTAGGAGAGGAGAAACATGCCAGGTAAAGTTAGTGCAGCATTATTGAGTAGGCATCCAGCACAGATGGTATATGACAAGATTTATTGGAGTATGCAGACATAGCTGTTTCCCTTTGTAAAGCTGCCACGTATAGTGTTTTCATGCCAGTCGGTTGCTAGGTGAGTGGTACTGGAGGTGATTTTTTCTTTTGATAAGGAAATAGTCGTATATTGGAGTAGGTATGGAAACTAAACACGTTGCTGGTATAACTTTTTTTATTTTACGCATAGCTTATGTACAAGTCTGAGTCGATGATGAACTAAGAAGTCGGATTGGGGTCGGCATCTACGGCCTGCAACACTTCCCGGTAAACAACATTCCGAGTCTGCGAACCGCAGGAACCATCAGGATTTTCAATCAAAATTCTTAGACCACTTCTAGATGTAACCCTTGAAACAGCAACGTAAAGCTGGCCATGCGTAAACACAGGTTTGTCAAGGTACAGGCCAACCGTTGAGAGGGTCTGACCCTGGCTCTTATTAATCGTCATGGCATAGCATATTCGTATTGGAAACTGTCTTCTCTGCAGCGTGAAGGGCCATTTCACGTCAGTAGTGTTAAGCGCAATCCTTGGTATGAAAACCTCTTCACCGACTCTGGAGGGTGTTAACACCACGCATTTAAGAACACGATGGCCGATCTCGGTTACAAGCATCCTTGTTCCATTACAAAGTCCTGCGGTCTGGTTCAAGTTACGTAGCAGCATCACTGTTACGCCTCTTTTTAGCACGAGTTTGTGGCAGGGGAAATTTGCCGCATTAATAGAGTTTAGGAATTCAGTAGGATATAGCATGTCAAAATCAGGTATGCGTTCAGATGACTTTGAGATTGTGTCACAGCTAAGGCATTGTACACCATGTCCAGGGAGCAATGAGACAATGTAGTCGTTTATTTTATCAGTTGTAAGGTTATTAGGACATACAATGGCGCGTGTAGCTAAGTATACAGGGTCCATATATCTCTCTAACAAATTTGGGTAGACCTCGGATATGAGCGACGCAGTGGCATCCCCATCCGTGTGTATCAACAAATCTTCAGGAATCGTAACCCATGTAGGTTCGGACTCGTCTCCTCTTGTCACGGCCGGCAGAGCACCATCGCCGATATCCAAGACCCATTTGCTAAATTGTTCCATGTCTGCACGTTCCTTCCCATGTAAAGAAGGGTTGGAGAGCCTCATATTTGTTCGTAGTTTCAAAACAGTTGCATGTTGCCACAGTGGTGAGCTTGTAATTGATGCGTTCACTATGGCAGATCGTGAGCCTTTCTGCACAACGGGTAAAATTTGGCGAAAGTCTCCTCCAAGCACAATAGGTTTGCCACCAAATGGTATGTTCGCATTTTCTGCTTTATGTTCCGATAGAATATCACGCATAGTCCTATCTAGAGCCTCAAAGCAATGCCTATGGGTCATCGGCGCCTCATCCCATATGACAAGAGAAGTCCGTTGTATAAGTTCAGACAACACGGTACCTCTCTTGACACCACAAACACTACTCTCATCTAGATCAAAGGGTATTTTGAAACGCGAATGAGCAGTGCGCCCTTTTGGTAACAACAGCGAAGCCACACCAGAGGATGCTACAGCAAGCACTATTTTTTGTCGGGATCTCAAATGTGTGAGTACAACGTTCCACAAGAAAGTTTTACCCGTCCCACCATGTCCACATACAAAAATAGGCCCGACGAGCAAGAGAGCGCAGACTCAATCAACGTTTCAAAAATGAATCGTTGGTCAGCATTTAGCTGCGAGACAGCAGCAGCGGCAGCATGGTCAGACAAAAGTAATGGTTCAGGCCTTAGTTCGTCGTCTATCAGCCGGTTGCCAAACACTTCATCAGCACGGACCGATAAGATTGGCAGGTCATAATCAGCTATGTTGGCACCACTGTTAGCAAACGTATCTGCTAGTTTCCTCGAAAGCAACGTGAGGAGTTGTTCATGTGGAGCTGTGTAGTGCGGGTTGCCAAGGGCTTCTTTAAGTCCACGATGTATGTCATCGGTAAAGTAGATCCAATATTTGTCGAACAGAGCACGAACATTGCAAACAGGACAATGAACAACAATGGTAACGAACAGCTGACGAAGTTGAGACGCCGAGGCAGAGACTACAGCCTCATCAAATAGAAGGGTCCACTCGTTGTCACCTTCGAGCAAACCACGAGCTTCACACGCCTCTCTAAACGTTTCGTACACAGTATTTTGGAAGGTCCTTATATCAACGAAGCTCGTTGCGCCGGAAACAAACATCAAGAGCATGCGTAGATAGTAAAGTTCCCCAGCTGTTGGGTGGACGTAGTACATGCGCCCAATCTTGGCAGACGACAACCTCCTTCTACGCCAGCACCTAATAGAAACGTCCCACGACCACTCTCTTGGGAAATCACAATAAGTCAGGAGACGCGCATCACTGTATTTCAAGTTTGTTTCAAACCATTCAGTTAACATTGTCTTGTTTGCTGCACGGCTCAAAAGCAATGTCTGTAGGTCTGTCCCAGGCTCATAGCGTACAATGTTTTTTGCAGGTAAGTGTACGGCCAGACGTTCCACAGAAGGTACTCTAAAGTGAATGTTGAATTCAAAGATTCGCCATAGAGCCTCACATGTTGATAGGTATCTAGCATCTATGTATTCGCGGATCTCATTTGGTGGTGGTATTTGAGGACCTGGAGATGCATTATCTGTGTTCACAGTCAACTCAAAATATATCCTAGCTCGATCGCTTCCCTTCGTAACATATTTAAACAAGTACTTGATCATGTGTGTTTTGTTGCACCACTCGACATTAATATGTGCATTGTATTTTTTGAGCAGCTACATATTGTATGGCACTACGCTCCTACTGTCCAATTTGACTCCACTTTTTACTACGAACCGACCATTATTTCGTCTTCTATAAAGGGTATAGCCAAAAGCATCGATGACAGTCTCGTCTTGGTACGTCTTAGGGAATTTCTTAGAGCATCTATCATTTTTCATGCATGGACACCGCCTGTTGTAATCACTGCACGGACCATGTATCATGAATTCATCAACCAGAGCATAGCCCAAGGGATCAATGGCAACGTCAGGTATCTCAGCACATATAAAAGCGTCGATAGCACATGCGTCGGTCTCCGAACGACCACCAAGTAACCATGGAAGGCAGTGTATGTGCGGTAGGCCCCTTTTTTTGGAATTCTACGGTGTAAATCACTGCATAGGTCAGACTATAGATGAGAGCATGCAAAAAAATATTAAGGAACCAGTCAATGTGACAAGCTAAGATGAAGCTCACCAGCACGGATAGGACCGAAAATCTTAGTTTCTCTAATGTCTGCTATGAATTCATCGACCTTCATATGGAAGACCCTTACAACGATATCAGAACGATCGCATGGTTGCTGACCAGGCTCGAAGCGCAGTGCATCGACTATCTCCTTCCATTTAGGGTTACATGTGAATGTGACAAAGAGATCTGGTGGGCCGTATACTCTGCATATGGCCATCGCGTCCTGGTAGTTCATTACATGGTACCTTCGCCCGCCTGTAAAAGACGCCGGCACAATAACTCTTCCACCAACCGAATCTGCACTGGTGAGACCCTTGCCAATGGCGTCGGTTATCCCCTGAACGGATTCACAACGCAATTCCTTTTGGTGGTCGGCTATGAACTGCAATCGAGACGCTTCGATCGTAGAATATGCATCAACCGCTAGCTGGTTGCTCAGCCTGCCGTAGCAAGTGAATGGGTTCGGTTCATTGAGCCTGTAATGGGAACGATGTCTAACAAATTCAAGCATTGTAACATACTTGCGGCCTGAGACATCGACTCCTCCCACGTCAGAATATTTTATTCCAAGGTGGTATCCAAGATCACCGTAAGGGAAAAGAAGCGGGTACTGTAAGGCCATGTAGGATGGGTGCAAGCACGAAACATGTTTGAGGCCACCCTCTCTAGCGTGCACGAGGACATCGTACTTGAACTGTGAAGGTGAGCAATCGCCCACTATTATAGCAGCAACCTCACCATTGGCCGGTAGGTTATATTGTGCATCATGTCGTGTGTTGCAGCCTAACAATCGTAACGTCACCTTTTGGTTGCCTGCTTCATCTAAACGTTCTTTAGCAAAGCGAAATGCTGCGACCAGACTGTTATGCTCATCTAGCATGTTAAGCAATAAACGGGCCACCTCTGGGTCCGGACGATCATGGACGTCAGCCTCATTCTCAAACATGCCCAACCTATTTTGTACCTCGTGTTCAGTGTCATATATGTAAAGCTGTGCAAACTGTGGTCGCAATCCATGGCTGGGTAGCAGCGAGCCAATGCGATGGTGTACGACACCATTGATTTTGAAAACATAAGGTGCTGTACCGTTATTTATCGATCTATCAATGACGGCACCCAGTGAGGTAAACGCGAAAAGGGAATTGTATGAGCGAATTTGCCTAAGGAACCTTTTGGCACGATTATCACCATCGAATCGCAGTAGGTCACTTAAGGGAGGCGGCGGACATTTGTAAGGCTCCAAAACAATCTTACCTCCTCTGCAACAAAGGTTGTACACAAGCCTGCGCTGCGTGATTGTAGAAGCGCTTTTGACCCGTTCTTGAAACCAGAAAACAGCGCCACAATGTCGGCACTCGTCTGATGGGCCACCATAGTATGAGCGATCTTTGTAGGTCTCTACATGCAAAGATGGGTCCAGGATGCATGGATTACTTGAGGAATACGTAGACAAAATAATCTAGGCTGGTGGAACATAAGCACCTTTAAGCAACTCGACATATGATCGTTGAAGAGGCGGTGAGGCTGCATCCGTGCTAACTATAAGCAGCAAGTTGGACATAAATTCATAGGATTTTCGAACGCCCATCAGATATGAAAGCTAAAGCTGTTTTTCGAAAAGGTAGGTGGTAGGGAACAGCCATTGCTGGCACCTTTTTCAGTAGACGCAAGCGTACAACGCATCTTCTGTCTGCGATGTTGTCTGTTAGCGGCGGCAAGCGGCGCAGGAAAGTCGAGTAAGGATTTGTCGCCTGCAATCGACGTGCGCACACGTCTTAGTATGCGCATAGAGATGTAGCAAATAAAGGCAGCAGCAAAAGCCCGAGAGCCACTAACCTAGCCGCTTTCGACGTACCGGCTGTGAGTGGAATGGAACTGCATAACGCGACGCATGTGCCGGCGCCGAAGTGGATGGCCGATCAAGTGTGTTCATGTGTTCGATAGTAGCTATTTAAAGACATAACGAATGTTTGGTTGGCTATGCGAAAGGGAAAGAGACAGATTGGCTTTAATTAAGGCCATATTCAACCCAAAGAACGCATAATATCGGTATAGACTTTGTGAATTTGCAAAACGTTGGGTAATGGGGTCTCGACGTCAACACGCCATGGTCCCTCATGTACTCCCATCCATTAGCAGCAACATAGACAGCAACAGTGATGCCAAACTAACAGGGTCGTATGGAAGGGAGGATACCACTGCCACATCATATATGGCTAACCGGTCACTGCGCACTGCGCTATGCGAACCACATAGAAACAAAACAACAGTACTGCTAGCTAGATGTGCAAACCTCATCAGTAAGGAAGGCTAAGACTTTACAATGATCTTCCTTAATGGGTTTTGGGTATTTATTGTGTTCTGCCTTTGTATGTAAAGTTCCAATTTGGATGTGCTATATTAACAAATTTTATAAGAAACAACCAACAAGTTCTATGGAGTTTTGTTCATTTAAAGCGAGGACCGGTGGAACGATTACCTGAACCAACTGAAGTTGATTTAGCTTACCTTGGGGGATCATTTGATGTAGAATCATTAGTGGAAAATTTGTTGAGGCAGCTAGCTGGCAATCAGGAATTGGTGGTAAATGTTTATGATGTCACAAACAGTTCGAACCCTCTTGTCATGTATGGATCGGAAGTTTCTCTTGGCAACCCCTCACCATCGCACATCTGCATGCTGGATTTTGGCGATCCATTCAGAAAGCATCATATGGTTTGCAGGTAAATGTGTGCATTTGTTAGTGATTTCCTGATTTGTTCTTGGACATGATCTAATTGCATGTCCCACTGTTCATAATCTGGCAGATACAGAAACAAGCCTCAGCTCCCATGGTCTGCAATTTCTTCGCCATCTGGTGTCTTTGTCATATGTATGCCTATGGGGTACATCGTGGGTGCCGCTTGGAGTCATTATGATAATGTTAAGGAAGATTGCCGAAAAATGGAGGAGCTGAAAAAACAGGCAGAGGCAGCCGATGTTGCTAAATCTCAGGTTTAAGTTAGTTTAATTTATTTGATGTTGTAAGTTCGAAGTTGCATTTCTCGGAATCTAAAAGGCTCTTGTTGTTAATGGTAGTTCCTTGCAACTGTTTCTCATGAAATCAGAACGCCCATGAATGGAGTTCTAGGTGATTTTTTAAATCCTACTACACATTCCAGTGATGTGAATGTGGCTCATTTCTTAGGAGGCAAATGTGGTGATTTATCCTTTTTCTTGGTTTTGTAGGGATGCTTGATATGCTGTTAGACACTGACCTAACGTCGACCCAGAGGGATTTTGCACAAACAGCCCAAGCCTTTGTATGTAAAGTTCCAATTTGGGTGTGCTATATTAACAAATTTTATAAGAAACAACCAACAAGTTCTATGGAGTTTTGTTCATTTAAAGCGAGGACCGGTGGAACGATTACCTGAACCAACTGAAGTTGATTTAGCTTAACTGAACTGACACCTTATAAAAAATCACAGTTCTGTTTTCAGTTCTGTGTTCAGGTGTTTTGGACCACAGCCACTTGTACAAGACAACTCAAGTTCAACAGGACAACCAACTGAACCAAGAGATTTCTTCAGGGATGCTCTTAGTACCTCAGGAATAGGCTATGACACGGAAGATGATAATTTGCCAGATATTTCTCCTCAGCAAGTAAACAAACTGGATATTCTTTCTCTAGGTTTGCCTAGGCTAACCACAGGTAGAAATTTGTGCATGCTTTATTTGTTATGCTCTTATTCTTCTTTAGATATAGATACCCAGAATCATAGATATAGGAATATATGATAGCATATAGATTACTTGATATGCTTTCTAGTTTCTACCCTGTTTTCTAGAGCTAATCCTATCCTTTCTTTTTTAACTCAAGAACTGTCTGATGATGATATAAGGGAAACAGTTTATGAGGTCCTTCTTGCTTCTCTATTTGTCAGGTAATTTTCAACAGAACGTGTCTGTGTGGTTGTCCGCATTAACTACATGTGTATCTTCATATTTGAAGTATACATTTAAAGCTGTAACTCAGCTTCCTTAACAACACATTTCCAACAGTGGAAAAGTACACTTCTCTGAAGGGAAAAGGGAAAAGAAACACAATTTCTTGAAGGGACGAAGAACTAAGACCGAAGGATCAAATCCATCACCTCAAGTGGAAGATGGCTATGCCCACATTCTTGATCTGATCCGAGTACAAATGGAGGCAAGGTTTTGTTCACAAATTGGTCGTTTTTCATGTTAGTTTAACAAACAAATTTAGGTATTCACTGCCTAGCTTATCATTATTTTCCAATGTTCACATGGATGACAGATATCAACGATTTTTGGTTCCTTCATTTTATTTTATTGCTGAGTACAGGAGTCTTTTACGATCTTAGGAAGCAAAGTTTTTAGCTAATATATCAGAGGAACCTTTCTACTCTCTCTTTCATCAGTCCCTTTAAAACCTTTTTCTATGTTGTCCTGGAGACTTCAGAAATTATAGATTATTTTGCCTCATTGTCATTTTGAGCTACTTGTGTATATCTTCACTGCAAGGCTAGGAAATATTGTAGACAGGACTCATTAGGCAAAATTCTTCCAGATTTCAGAATCTATGGACATCCTGACTAAACGAGCTTTAAGACATATTAGTTTGAAGACGGTGAAAGAAACACTTGATGTGCCCCGTATATCAGTACAGCTCTTAAGTTCTGTTGGCAAACTTGATTTTCCAATCGAAAGATTGCGTGGGCAATGGCAGAAAAGACAGGCAAGCACCTATAATCATTTCTATCTGCAGTATGCCAGTATGGGTCTTTAATCATTTCTATCTTCTTGTGGCTTACTATTGTCTCTGTTTCTGCTATCCAGGCGAATGTTCTTGAAGAACTACTTCTCTTCTCAGCATTTCTTGAGTATGATACAAGCAACACATTACGGATAGTTCTCTCTAAGCTAAAAAGTACAGAGGCAAGTGCTTTGATCCATATTTTATACCATTTCATATTAATAGCAATAAGACTATCGTCTTTCTAAAAAATAAACAAGTGTTTTATCTTTCTCTTCGCAACGGACTGATTGACAGTATTGATTTCATTGTATATATGCATTGTTAAATATTCCAGGACTGGTTTGTGACTGTTCCTGAGGGCCGTGTTTGACATCAGCGATTCTGTCCATGAACAAATCACTCTTACACAAAACTTTGTTCACTGATGAAGAAGACTGGACATTAAAGATGAGACCTACCATTGGACCCATAATTATCATTTTAATTTTAGGTTACATGAGAATTTACTTTGTAGTGTGTTTGATATTCTCGAAGATGGGCAACTTGTAGAGTTTTGTTTTTCTTTATTCACTACATATCATTGTATCTTCTCTGGTATGCTTTAAAAGGATCACACCCTGCTACCACATAGCTGATTTGTTCATGGACAACAGTGTTCCATCACGAGTTCTTGAATGTACTATTTAATTTGACTACCAGGAGGTTGATGAGATACTGGAAATAAGAAAGCAAGGTACACTAAACCCTGGAAGTCAGAATCGCTGAAGAAGGGAAGATTGGAAATAACAAAGCAATGCGCTGCCATCACGAGCAATGTTATTTCTGCTGAAGAAGGGAAGACTGGAAATAACAAAGCAAGGTCCCAGCACCTATAATCATTCTAGACTGGAACACTGCAATGATTCTAGACTGGAAGACTGGAAATAACAAAGCAAGGTCCCAGCAGAAATGATTATAGGTCCCAGAAATGATTATAGTCGGAATGATTCTAGACTGGAAGACAGGCAAGCACCTTCACGCAATCTTTTCTGCTGAAGAAGGGAAGACTGGAAATAACAAAGCAAGGTGTACTGCAATGAACCAAAAAAACAAAGCAACATAACAAAGCGAGGACCGGTGGAACGATTACCTCAAATCGATGAAGAAGGGACGACTGGACGATTTCAGGACCTGTGGTTGTTCGCCAGTTCTCCAATGCCGCAGACCTACACGAGCGACATGAACGATGAGCCAATGCACATGAATCCGGTGCCGAAACGGAAATCAATCAAAACAAAAGAAATAGGGATCCCAAGAAGAGGAACGGACGACGGCGACGGAGTCGACGAGAAGAAAGGAGCGCTTGCCAGTTAGGGGAAAAAGGAAGACAACGCAGCAGAGGGGCTTCATATAAGAGATTGGGAGAAAGCAGCGGCATGGGCGCTGCGGTGGAAGGACAGGACACAGTGAGCTGACGCTGTTACGGAGACGACAGAAGCGTGCATTTGCATTTGCTCAGCTAGCTGCGGATTTATCGGATTTTGGAATCCGGTGAACAGCATCACATGGCGGTATGGGCACGCGCACCGGACCGCAACGGAGAGAACTGAGGAGAGAGGAGAGGGGCACTGACCGGACAAGCAGCGACGCGCCGGCCGCCACCGACGCGCTGGCCGCCACCGACGCGCTCGGCCCGGCCCGAGCCGTAGCAAGGACGCCCACGCGGAGGCCCCCAGGTCCGCGAACGGGAACGCCTCGGCGGCCGCCCCGGACATCTTCGAGATCCGCGCCGTGTCGTCCCTCACCCGCACCGGGATGCAGAACCTGTTGCGCCTGGAGAACCGCGCCGAGCCGTGGGTCGCGCTGGTGACGAGCGGACGCAGCGATTCCCCTCCATGGACGATGGGGACGCTGACGGCAGCGCACGGGAGGCCGCGGGCGTCAAAGAAGGACGCTGATGGCAGCGCACGAGAGAAGCGCGGCGTGAATTGGGGACGACAGAAGCGCACGGCGTGACGCTGCAGTGCGGGTCCCCGCACAGTGAGCGGTGCCAGCGCGAAGCGCGGAGGGAGCGTGAAACCCCGGCAGGTTTTAATAAGAAGTAATTCCCATCTATCTAAAGGTCTGTTTGAAGGACCAGGTTGTTGAGGATATGCTTATAAAAACTTGGTTGCTTCCAAACTAGGGATGACAGTGGATAAGATGCCCAATAAACACATAAAGTCATATCCATATACATACCCACAATCTATCATAGGTACAAAATTATGTTATATTTAAAATTGGCAACAAAGAAAATGAAAAAATAATTGAATCAAATTTATTTTAAAAATAAGGATAGACTTATCTTTGTTTATCGAAAAAGCTAGAAATTAGTTTTCTAACTAGGTTCTAAACACGCACACCTGGCTTTTTTTACAAGTTAATTTATAGAAACTATCTTAAAAATTATGGTGATTCCAAACAGACTCTAAGCTATTGTAGGATGCATGCAATTTACCTTTTTATATTTGATCTTGTCAACAACCATTTCTATTTTTAGCGAACATACCTTCATGACATGTATTTAATTAAAGGTGTGTTCAAATGAATTAGAGTTAATAGTTAGTTGGCTAAACATTGCTAGTGAAATTAGCTAACTAACAAATAGTTATGGATGTTTAGGATGACTCTAGATTTCGGCTCCAGTGTGAAGTTGTAGTTTATAATATCAATTTTAATAGTTTTAAAAATATATTTAATCTAAATAATAAACAAAATGACTTATCTAAATGTCTTATAAAGGCTTACAACTCTATGTCTACGATTTTCTGAAGCACCTAATGACCTGCTCCACCAACTCCACCAAATTTTCTAGAGCTGGAGCTGTCCCAAACAGGGCCTTAGCTAACTATTACTCTCGTCCACATGAGTTAATTATTTTGGGTTATCCTAAGTCAAACTATTGAAAGGGAAATGTGCCTTTGTGCCATTTCTAAGTGTTTTGGTGATAAAATGCTCAACACACCACCTTGAATTAATAATTTTTTATGAGAGTGAGCACAGGTATATAAAAGAGCAAATTGAAGATGTCAAGTCCAAAAGTATAGGTGTATATTTGGGTCAATTCTGATGGGCTGGCCCGAAGCACGAAAAAAGCACGACCCAGACACGACACGACCCGAAATAATTTAGTGCCGGGCTAGCATGGCTCGATATATCGGGCCGGGTTTGGACCGAGGTCGCGGCCCATGAGTGGGCACGAGCACAACCATTTAACGCAGGCACGAAAAGGCCTATATATTCATTAAACACACTTCATTCCACACTTTCATGTACTTGACAAAAGAACACAAAGCTAGAGGTGATGCTAGTTATATATTTTTGTAGCTTTGAATTAGAGTATGTGATGTAATTTTACTTTTGTTATGAACATTAGATAATGAACTGAACTTACGAACTATATAGCTGGTTATACACTTTTTCTTTCTAACAAAATGATTATACTTGATAAAGAACACAAATCTAGAGATTATGTTAGTTATACTCTTTTATTTGTTTTATTAAATCTATTTTGAATTTTGGGATCTAATGTGATTTCGGACCAAAAATTGAATTATGGGCCAAAAAATGAATTTCAGACTTTTTATAATTCCGGGCAGCCCGAAATAAGCCCCGCACATTTAATCAATTACGTGACAGACCGTGGGTCGAGGGCTAGGCCCCTGGGCCGATCAGACACGACTCGAAATTCAAACGGGTCGGGCTGGCCTAAAATTTAAACGGGTCAGGCCTTTTCGGGCTTGCGTCAGGTCTGGCGGCCCGAATGTACACCTATATCAAAAAGAGCACAAACATGAACCTAAATATGCAACTTTGTGAGAAATGGTATAGGTACATGGTTTACACTTCTAAATATGTTGCATAGGTCCTTTACAAAGTTTCTAGTACTTGTGTTTGGTTCTAACTCATTTTGTAGAGAAAATTACTTTTTGGACTTGAGTTTGCACATATTGCAAATCCTATTGAAATGAAGTTGCAAAGGTATGGTTCTAGCACTTAGTTGGTTGTTTTAGTTGGTAATAATGTTTATCTAAGTGTTGGGGAACTTCTCAAGTCGAGCCAAAAAAGATTTAAAAAGTTTGGCTCGAAAGTGGACAAAGTTAGGCCTCATCGGACATGTCTGATGCCCGGCCTAGCCAGCTGGCCAACTGCCCGTTCTCGGGAAATTGATGGGACTCGCTAGCTAAAAATCATCAGACAGTCGGTGTGAACCGAACATGTCTGGTGCGCCAGGCGGCCAACAGCTCTCAGGCAACACAACGGTCAGCACCGTGATCAGCACCGGATATATCAGCACCACGTTAGCGCCAAGTCAGAAGGTAACGGGCAGAAAGGGGCACCAAACATGTCTGGTGCGCCACTGGATAATCCGGTGCGCTCGTATATAGAAGGCAATATGAGCCTTCCAAAAGGAGGAGCAACGGCTCCTTAGCCCCTTGGGCTATAAAAGAGGCCCTTGGATGTCTCTACCCTAAACCAAGCATTATAAGAGCACACTACAACTCCGAGACTCCGCGACCACGTTGTTTGAAGTGTCTGAGAGATTTGAGCGCGTTTCTGAGTTGTAACTCTATCGTTCTTGTTCTCGTGCTATTTTCTGCGCTTGTGTGTGTGTTCTTGCAATGATTGTGCTCTTGTGTACGTGTTCTTACTCCCCCGTACTCCAATTTTGATATTGATAACTTATGTAAGGCGTGAGAGACTCCAACGTGTGGAGATTCCTTCCAAACGAGATCGAGTTATAAGGAAGACATATGTGGTACTCAAGTTTGATCGTTGAATCACTTGAGAGGGTTGTTGGGGGCTTGTTCTCAAATGCTTCAGACTGATGTAAGGCAAAGGTACAAGTCGTGACGCAAAAAGACGTGTGCCAAGTCATCGTGAACAGTATGGGAGTACTGTTCACCTATTTATAGGCACGAGACGCAGCCCGTGTAAAATTACATTGATGCCCTTTACATTTATCAATAACTCTATAGTAATCCTTCGAGGTCCAATTTGGCTTTTCATCTTTAAGTCGGTTTCTCTTTTCTGCCGTTATGCCGAAGCTTTTCTGCATATGGCTTCATGATCGTCTTATCCTTCGTCATGACCGCTTTTCATTCCAGCTTTGTCTTAAACATGCCCTTGTATATTCGCGACCTGACTCCGAAGGTGCCTGTTCCGAAGGTGCCTGTTCACATTTTACACTTGGAAAACATTGTCAAACTGTGTTTTTGAGGACCTTCGGGAGCCGAA
This sequence comes from Zea luxurians, assembly GCA_029449295.1. Classification (NCBI taxonomy): domain Eukaryota; kingdom Viridiplantae; phylum Streptophyta; class Magnoliopsida; order Poales; family Poaceae; genus Zea; species Zea luxurians. The sequence continues at coordinate 168,858,570 of JAOPSE010000002.1, forward strand.
GGCCCCCAACAAGGGTGAAAGGGAAATGTGCCCTTGGGCCATTTCTATAATTATTTTGGTGATTTGATGGCCAACACAAATGCTTTGAACGCTTATGTGCTAAACGAGCAAGAAGTGAAAATCAAAGATTAAGATATGTTTCTAAAACTTAGAGAATTGTTTTTGAGTACTAACGTATTTACCTAAGTGCTAGAAACAAAGCCAAAAAGAGAAGAAAGAATTGGAAAAAGGTTGGCTGTGTACAGCCAACACCAGCTCGGGCCTGGCGCACCGGACAGCGTCCGGTGGTGCACCAGACAGTGTCTGGTGCCCCAGGCTAGCCGGCGGTGAACAGGCTGCTCTCGAGAAACGACGGAGTCCTACGACTATAATTCACCGGACTGTCCGGTGGTACACCGGACTGTCCGGTGAGTCGTCAGTGACAAACTCACCTCTCTCGGGAAAAGGAAAAAGGCGACGTGGCTAAAATTCACCGGACTGTCCGGTGAGCCAACGACGCCAGCGACCAACAGTCGTCCGCGCGATCAACGTGCGACACGTGGCCAGCTCCAACGGTCGGCTGGGTGCACTGGACTGTCCGGTGTGCACCGGACAGTGTCTGGTGCGCCATCTGGCCCAGAGGAGCAACGGTCGGGTGCGCCCGATTTGGAAGGAAATCGCGCACCAGACTGCTATAGTAGCTGTCCGATGGTGCATCGGACTGTCCGGTGCACCACTCGACAGGAGGCAAGATTGGCCTTCCTAGTTGGTCTCCAACGACTCCTAGCTGCCTTGGGGCTATAAAAGGGACCCCTAGGCACATGGAGCATACACCCAAGCATTCTCTAAGCATACTGAGACATCCAGACTCCGCCCTCACGCATTTGATTCGTTGTGTTAGTGATTTGAGCTCTATTCGAGTTGTGAACTCCTTGTGCTGTCCTTTGAGCTCAAGTCTTGACTTGTGTGCATGGTTGTACTGCGGATTTGAGTCTTGCATGTGTTGCTCTCCCATCCTTACTCTTGTGCCTTCCTTGTGATCATAACTTTGTAAGGGCGAGAGACTCCAACTTATGGAGATTCCTCACAAACGGGAAGAGTACTCTAAGATAAAACACCATGGTATTCAAGTTGATCATTGGATCACTTGAAAGGGGTTGAGTGCAACCCTCGTCCATTGGGGCGCCACAACGTGGAAGTAGACAAGTGTTACTTGGCCGAACCACGGGATAAAAATCGCGTGTCTCGTGTGTTGCTTCTTGTGATTGTTTTGTTCGCACGAGCGTGTTCCATAGCCACTTGATTTCACTAACACTTTAATAATCAAGTTTGTGGCTATTTAGTGTTTGATTTTATAGGATCACCTATTCACCCCCCTCTAGGTGCTCTCAATTGGTATCAGAGCCGTACTCTTCATCTAAGGGACTAACTGCCCGAAGAGATGGATCCTAAGGGAAAGGGGATGGTGGTCAACGATAAGGAGAAGGAGTCCCTCTTCAACGAGCCAAGAGACGACAAGCCCACTGACTCAGGCTCAAGTCACAAGAAGAGGGACAGGAAGAAGAAGAGACGCATCAAGAAGATCATCTACTACAACAACGATGCATCCTCTTCCTCACCAAGGGACGACGATGATGATTCCTCATCCAAGAAAAGACGATTAATCAAAACTATTCCTTTGATTATTCCTATATTCCATATAATTTGAATGCCCATTTACTTTCTTTCCTCTTGGAAAACCCCCACACTTTGATGGAGAGGATTACTCATTTTGGAGCCATAAAATGCGTAGTCATCTATTTTCTCTCCATCCTAGCATTTGGGAAATTGTGGAAAATGGGATGCATTTCAATAGTACGGATAATCCTGTGATGATTAATGAACAAATTCATAAAAATGCCCAAGCTACTACTGTCTTGCTAGCGTCACTTTGCAGGGATGAGTATAACAAAGTGAGTGGCTTAGACAATGCTAAGCAAATATGGGACACCCTCAAGATATCTCATGAGGGAAACGACGCCACTATGATCACCAAGATGGAACTAGTGGAAGGCGAGCTGGGGAGGTTCGTGATGATCAGGGGAGAGGAGCCAACTCAGACCTACAACAGGCTCAAGACCCTGGTCAACAAAATTCGAAGCTACGGGAGCACAAGATGGACGGATCATGACGTTGTTCGACTCATGCTAAGGTCATTTACTGTAATTAACCCCCATCTTGTCAATCTTATTCGTGAAAACCCCAGGTACACCAAGATGACGCCCGAGGAGATCATTAGAAAATTTGTGAGCGGGCGCATGACGGTGAAGGAGGCATGATACGTAGATGATGCGCTAAATGGTCCACTACCCATCTACGAGCCACAGCTCGTTGCTCTCAAAGCAACAAGCAGCAAGGAGGCGCTACCAAGCAAGGTAGCATAAGTGGAGGCTGTCGGGCTTAATGAGGAAGAAATGGCGCTTATCATCAAGTGTTTCAAGACCGCACTCAAAGGACGCAAAGAGTACCTCAACAAGAACAAAACAAGGGCAAAGCGCTCCTGCTTCAAATGCGGTAAGACTGGTCATTTCATAGCACAATGCACCGATAATGATAATGACCAGGGACAAGAAAAGAGCGGGAAGAGGGAAAAGAAGAAGAATTACAGGATGGCGAAGGGTGAGGCACATCTTGGAAAGGAATGGGATTCTGACTGCTCTTCATCCAACTCTGACGATGAAGGACTGGTTGCCTCGGCCTTAAACAAGTCTTCGCTCTTCCCCAACGAATGCCATACTTGCCTTATGGCTAAGGAGAAGAAGGTACGTATTTGAGATACCACCAAGTACTCTTCTTCTAGCGATGAGGAATCTTCCGATGATGAAGTAGATTACTCTGGTTTGTTTAAAGGGTTAGATAGAGCCAAAGTAGAGAAAATTAATGAATTAATTGATGCTCTAAATGAAAAGGATAGACTGCTAGAAAAGCAAGAGGATATTTTGTATGAGGAACATGACAAGTTTGTTGGTGTTCAAAAATCTCTTGCTTTTAGAACTTAAAAGAAATGGAATGCTATCCTTTGAGTTGTCTGCTTGTCAGGAATCTATCTCTAGTCTAAAGGATTTAAATGTTGAATTAAATGCTAAACTAGAGGAAGCAAATGCAACTAGATCATGTGTAGAACATGTAGTTATTTGCAATAGATGCAAGGACTTTGATGTTAATGCATGTGATGAACATCTTATTTCTATTGCTAAATTAAACGATGAGGTGGCAAGTCTTATCCTCAACTTAAGACTTGCAAAGTTGATTTTGATAAATTAAAGTTTGCTAGGGATGCCTACACTGTTGGTAGACACCCCTCGATTAAGGATGGACTTGGTTTTCGAAAGGAAACCAAGAACTTAACAAGCCAAAGGACTCCCGTTCTCAATAAGGACAAAGGGAAGGCCCCTATGGCTAGTAGTTCCCAAAAGAATCATGCCTATATTTATGATAGGAAATATTGTAGGAATGATTATAATGATAGATGTTATGATCATGCTTTTAATGATTCACATGCTATGTTTGCATCTAGTTCCACTTTTGTTCATGGTAGAAGTAGACCTAGGAGAAATCAAGTTGTGCATCATGCACCTAGGAAAATGTGCAATGAACCTTCTACCATTTACCATGCTTGTAATGCTTCTTTTGTTCTTTCATGTAAGAATGCAAAGGTAGTTGCTAGGAAGTTGGGATCCAAATGCAAGGGAGATAAAACTTGCATATGGGTTCCAAGAACTATTATTCGAGTAGTGAACTCCCTATGTTGTCCTTTGAGCTCAAGTCTTGACTTGTGTGCGTGGTTGTACTGCGGATTTGAGTCTTGTGTGTGTTGCTCTCCCATCCTTACTCTTGTGCCTTCCTTGTGATCATAACTTTGTAAGGGCGAGAGACTCCAACTTGTGGAGATTCCTCGCAAATGGGAAGAGTACTCTAAGATAAAACACCGTGGTATTCAAGTTGATCATTGGATCACTTGAAAGGGGTTGAGTGCAACCCTCGACCATTGGGACGCCACAACGTGGAAGTAGGCAAGTGTTACTTGGCCGAACCACGGGATAAAAATCGCGTGTCTCGTGTGTTGCTTCTTGTGATTGTTTTGTTCGCACGAGCGTGTTCCATAGCCACTTGATTTCACTAACACTTTAATAATCAAGTTTGTGGCTATTTAGTGTTTGATTTTACAGGATCACCTATTCATCCCCCCTCTAGGTGCTCTCAGAGGGGTCGAGTGCAACCCTTGACCAAAGAAGGTCACCACAACGTGGAGTAGGCATTGGTCGAATGCGGTATAATTCTTTGTATCACTTGCCTCTTTACTTTCTTGTGATTATTGTCTTCTTGAGTTTTCATATTCACTTGGAAATTGGAATATTGCTCCTAGTTTAATACTCATCTTAAGTGAGCAATCAAGTGAAGAGTTCTCATCTGCCTTCTCCCAACTCTCAAACTTGGGTTTATTTACACAAAAACCCATATTATAGACCAAGTTTGTGTTGTTTTTGAGTAAAATTCCTAGGATCACCTATTCACCCCCCTGTAGGTGCTCTAAATTGGTATTAGAGTCGTTCTCTTCATCAAGGAGCTAACTGTCGAAAGATATGGATCCTAAAGGCATGGGGAAGGTGACCGATGAGAAAGAGAAGGAGATCCGCTCCAACGAAACACCCGAGGGATCGTCGACTCCGGGTCTGACATGAAGAAGGATGAGAAGAAGAAGCGCATCAAGAAGATAGTCTACTACGACAGCAATGCATCTTCATCTTCACCAAGGGAGGACGATGACTCATCCTCGACAAAAGAAAAGGCTAGTTAAAAAACTATTCTAAAACCTCTTTTATTTATTTTCACATTCCTTACAATTCGAATGCTCATTTGCTATCAATCCTCTTGGCAAGCCCCCTCGTTTGATGGGGAACATTATTCATGGTGGAGTCATAAAATACAGAATCATTTATTTACTCTTGATCCTAGCATTTGTGACGTAGTTGAAAATGGAATACATTGCGTAGATAGTTGAAAGTCGCCTAGAGGGGGGGGGGGTGAATAGGGCGAAACTGAAATTTACAAAATTAATCACAACTACAAGCTGGGTTAGCGTTAGAAATATAAACGAGTCCGAGAGAGGGTGTAAAAACAAATCATGAGTGAGTGAAGAAGTGAGACGCTAGGATTTGTTTTACCGAGGTTCGGTTCTCGCAAACCTACTCCCCGTTGAGGAGGCCACAAAGGCCGGGTCTATTTCAACCCTTTCCCTCTCTCAAACGGTCCCTCGGACCGAGTGAGCTTCTCTTCTCAAATCAACCGGGAACAAAACTTCCCCGCAAGGACCACCACATAATTGGTGTCTCTTGCCTCGGTTACAATTGAGTTTTGATCACAAGAACAAATGAGAAAGAAAAGAAGCAATCCAAGCGCAAGAGCTCAAATGAACACAACAAATCTCTCTCACTAGTCACTAAAGCTTTGTGTGGAATTGGAGAGGATTTGATCACTTTGGTGTGTCTAGAATTGAATGCTAGAGCTCTTGTAAGGTGTAGAAGTGTGAAAACTTGGATGACTTGAATGTGGGGTGGTTGGGGGTATTTATAGCCCCAACCACCAAACTAGTCGTTTGGTGAAGGCTGCTGTCGCATGGCGCACCGGACAGTGTCCGGTGCGCCAGCCACGTCACCCGGCTGTTAGGGTTCGACCGTTGGAGCTCTGACTGGTGGGGTCACCTGGCTGTCCGGTGGTGCACCGGACAGGTACTGTAGACTGTCTGGTGCGCCGTCTCGCGCGTGCCTGACTTCTGCGCGCTCTGGCGCGCATTTAATGCCTCTGCAGGTGACCGTTGGCGCCGAAGTAGCCGTTGCTCCGCTGGCTCACCGGACAGTCCGGTGTGCACCGGACATGTCCGGTGAATTATAGCGGAGCGGATTCCTGAAGCTGGCGAGTTCAGAGTTGCTCTCCCCTGGAGCACCGGACACTGTTCGGTGGTGCACCGGACAGTCCGGTGAATTATAGCGGAGCTCCTCTGAAAATTCCTGAAGGTGAAGAGTTCAGCTTGGAGTACCCTGGTGCACCGGACACTGTCCGGTGGTGCACCGGACAGTCCGGTGCGCCAGATCAGGGCTGCCTTCGGTTATCCCTTGCTCTTTTTGTTGAACCCTTTTCTTGGTCTTTTTATTGGCTATTTGTGAACCTTTGGCACCTGTATAACTTATAGACTAGAGCAAACTAGTTAGTCCAATTATTTGTGTTGGGCAATTCAACCACCAAAATCATTTAGGAAAAAGGTGGAAGCCTAATTCCCTTTCAATCTCCCCCTTTTTGGTGATTGATGCCAACACAAACCAAAGCAAGTATAAAAGTGCATAATGAACTAGTTTGCAAAATGTAAGTGCAAAGGTTACTTAGAATTGAGCCAATAGAAATTCATAAGATATGCATGGATTGTTTCTTTCATTTTTAACATTTTGGACCACGCTTGCACCACATGTTTTGTTTTTGCAAATTCTTTTTGTAAATCCTTTTCAAAGTCCTTTTGCAAATAGTCAAAGGTAAATGAATAAGATTTAGAGAAGCATTTATAAGATTTGAAATTTTCTCCCCCTGTTTCAAATGCTTTTCCTTTGACTAAACAAAACTCCCCCTTAATGAAATCCTCCTCTTAGCGTTCAAGAGGGTTTTAAGACATTAATTTTTGAAGTTACTACTTTCTCCCCCTTTAGAACACAATAAAATACCAATTTGAAAGTCATGAGTTTTTAAAATTAGGTGGTGGTGCGGTCCTTTTGCTTTGGGCCAATACTTTCTCCCCCTTTGGCATGAATCGCCAAAAACGGATACTTAGAGTGAAATATAGGCCCTTTGGCTAACTATTTTCTCCCCTTTGGCAAAGAAGAATATGAGTGAAGATTATACCAAAGATGGAGAGTTGCTCGGAGCGACGGCGAAGGATGAGTTGTGGAGTGGAGTGGAAGCCTTTGTCTTTGCCGAAGACTCCAATTCCCTTTCAATATACCTATGACTTGGTTTGGAATACACTTGAAAACACATTAGTCATAGTATATAAAATAGATATGATCAAAGGTATATTTATGAGCTATGTGTGCAAGACATCAAAAGAAATTTCTAGAATCAAGAATATTTAGCTCATGCCTAAGCTTGGTAAAAGTTTGTTCATCAAGTGGCTTGGTAAAGATATCGGCTAATTGATCCTTAGTATTAATGTATGCAATCTCGATTTCCCCTTTTTGTTGGTGATCCCTAAGAAAATGATACCGAATGACTATGTGTTTAGTGCGGCTATGCTCAACGGGATTATCCGCCATGCGAATTGCACTCTCATTATCACATAGAAGAGGAACTTTGGTTAATTTGTAACCATAGTCCCGCAGGGTTTGCCTCATCCAAAGCAATTGCGCGCAACAATGGCCTACGACAATATACTCGGCTTCGGCGGTTGAAAGAGCCACAGAATTTTGCTTCTTTGAAGCCCAAGACACCAAGGACCTTCCCAAGAACTGGCAAGTCCCTGATGTGCTCTTTCTATTAATTTTACACCCTGCCCAATCGGCATCGGAATAACCAATTAAATCAAATGTGGATCCCCGAGGGTACCAAAGCCCAAACTTAGGAGTATAAGCCAAATATCTCAAGATTCGTTTTACGGCCGTAAGGTGAGATTCCTTAGGGTCGGCTTGGAATCTTGCACACATGCATACGAAAAGCATAATGTCCGGTCGAGATGCACATAAATAGAGTAATGAACCTATCATCGACCGGTATACCTTTTGATCGACGGATTTACCTTCCGTGTCGAGGTCGAGATGCCCATTGGTTCCCATAGGAGTCTTGATGGGCTTGGCATCCTTCATTCTAAACTTGTTTAGAATGTCTTGAGTATACTTCATTTGGCTAATGAAGGTGCCATCTTGGAGTTGCTTCACTTGAAATCCTAAGAAATACTTCAACTCCCCCATCATTGACATCTCGAATTTCTGTGTCATGATCCTACTAAATTCTTCACATGTAGATTCGTTAGTAGACCCAAATATGATATCATCAACATAAATTTGGCATACAAACAAATCATTGCCAAGAGTTTTAGTAAATAAAGTAGGATTGGCCTTTCCGACTTTGAAGCCATTAGCTATAAGGAAATCTCTTAGGCATTCATACCATGCTCTTGGGGCTTGCTTGAGCCCATAAAGCGCCTTAGAGAGCCTATAGACATGGTTAGGATACTCACTGTCTTCAAAGCCGGGAGGTTGCTCAACGTAGACCTCTTCCTTGATTGGTCCATTGAGGAAAGCACTCTTCACGTCCATTTGGTAAAGCTTGAAGCCATGGTAAGTAGCATAGGCTAATAATATACGAATTGACTCAAGCCTAGCTACGGGTGCATAGGTTTCACCGAAACCCAAACCTTCGACTTGTGAATATCCCTTGGCCACAAGTCGGGCTTTGTTCCTTGTCACCACACCATGCTCGTCTTGCTTGTTGCGGAAGACCCACTTGGTTCCTACAACATTTTGGTTAGGACGTGGAACTAAATGCCATACCTCGTTCCTAGTGAAGTTGTTGAGCTCCTCTTGCATCGCCACAACCCAATCCGAATCTTGTAGTGCTTCCTCTACCCTGTGTGGCTCAATAGAGGAAACAAAAGAGTAATGCTCACAAAAATGTGCAACACGAGATCTAGTGGTTACCCCCTTATGAATGTCGCCGAGGATGGTGTCGACGGGGTGATCTCGTTGGATTGCTTGATGGACTCTTGGGTGTGGCGGTCTTGGTTCTTCATCCTCCTTGTCTTGATCATTTTCATCTCCCCCTTGATCATTGCCGTCATCTTGAGGTGGCTCATCTCTTTGATCTTCTCCTTCATCAACTTGAGCCTCATCCTCATTTTGAGTTGGTGGAGATGCTTGCATGGAGGAGGATGGTTGATCTTGTGCATTTGGAGGCTCTTCGGATTCCTTAGGACACACATCCCCAATGGACATGTTCCTTAGCGCGATGCACGGAGCCTCTTCTTCACCTATCTCATCAAGATCAACTTGCTCTACTTGAGAGCCGTTAGTCTCATCAAACACAACGTCACAAGAAACTTCAACTAGTCTTAAGGACTTGTTAAAGACTCTATATGCCCTTGTGTTTGAATCATATCCTAGTAAAAAGCCTTCTACGGTCTTAGGAGCAAATTTAGATTTTCTACCTCTTTTAACAAGAATAAAGCATTTGCTACCAAAGACCCTAAAATATGAAATATTGGGCTTTTTACCGGTTAGGAGTTCATATGATGTCTTCTTGAGGATTCGATGTAGATATAACCGGTTGATGGCGTAGCAAGCGGTGTTAACCGCCTCGGCCCAAAACTGATCCGGCGTCTTGTACTCATCAAGCATGGTTCTTGCCATGTCCAATAGAGTTCTATTCTTTCTCTCCACTACACCATTTTGTTGTGGCGTGTAGGGAGAGGAGAACTCATGTTTGATGCCCTCCTCCTCAAGGAGGCCTTCAATTTGAGAATTCTTGAACTCCGTTCCGTTGTCGCTTCTTATTTTCTTGATCCTTAAGCCGAACTCATTTTGAGCCCGTCTCAAGAATCCCTTTAAGGTCTCTTGGGTTTGTGATTTTTCCTGCAAAAAGAACACCCAAGTGAAGCGAGAATAATCATCCACAATAACTAGACAGTACTTACTCCCGCCGATGCTTATGTAAGCTATCGGGCCGAATAGGTCCATGTGTAGGAGCTCCAGTGGCCTGTCAGTCGTCATGATGTTCTTATGCGGATGATGAACACCAACTTGCTTCCCGGCTTGGCATGCGCTACAAATCCTGTCTTTCTCAAAATTGTTAATCCTAAAATGTGCTCTCCCTTTAGAAGCTTATGATGATTCTTCATTCCAACATGGGCTAGTCAGCGGTGCCAGAGCCAACCCATGTTAGTCTTAGCAACTAAGCAAGTGTCGAGTTCAGCTCTATCAAAATCTACCAAGTATAGCTGACCCTATAACACTCCCTTAAATGCTATTGAATCATCACTTCTTCTAAAGACAGTGACACCTACATCAGTAAATAAACAGTTGTAGCCCATTTTGCATAATTGAGATATGGAAAGCAAATTGTAATCTAATGAATCAACAAAAAAAACATTGGAAATGGAATGGTCAGGTGAAATAGCAATTTTACCCAAACCTTTGACCAAACCTTGATTTCCATCCCCGAATGTGATAGCTCATTGGGGATCTTGGTTTTTCTCATAAGAGGAGAACATCTTCTTCTCCCCTGTCATGTGGTTTGTGCACCCGCTGTCGATTATCCAACTTGAGCCCTCGGATGCATAAACCTACAAAACAATTTTAGTTCTTGACTTTAGGTACCCAAACGGTTTTGGGTCCTTTAGCATTAGACACAAGAACTTTGGGTACCCAAACACAAGTCTTGGAGCCCTTGTGTTTGCCCCCAACAAACTTGGCAACTACCTTGCCGGATTTGTTAGTCAGAACATAAGATGCATCAAAAGTTTTAAATGAAATGTCATGATCATTTGATGCACTAGGAGTTTTCTTTTTAGGCAACTTAGCACGGGTTGGTTGCCTAGAGCTAGATGTCTCACCCTTATACATAAAAGCATGATTAGGGCCAGAGCGAGACTTCCTAGAGTGAATTCTCCTAATCTTGCTCTCGGGATAACCAGCAGGGTACAAAATGTAACCCTCGTTATCCTGAGGCATGGGAGCCTTGCCCTTAACAAAGTTGGACAATTTCTTAGGAGGGGCATTAAGTTTGACATTGCCTCCCTGTTGAAAGCCAATGCCATCCTTAATGCCAGGGCGTCTCCCATTATAGAGCATGCTTCTAGCAAATTTAAACTTTTCATTTTCTAAGTCATGCTCATTTATCTTAGCATTAAGTTGAGCTATGTGATCATTTTGTTGTTTAATTAAAGCCATGTGATCATAAATAGCATTAACATCAATATCTCTACATCTAGTGCAAATAGTGACATGCTCAGTGGTAGATGTAGAGGGTTTGCAAGAATTAAGTTCAACAATCTTAGCACGCAATATATCATTTTTATCTCTAAGATCGGAAATTGTAACATTGCAAACATTTAATTCTTTAGCCTTAGCAATTAATTTCTCATTTTCAATCCTAAGGCTAGCAAGAGTAACATTTAATTCTTCAATCTTAGCAAGTAAATCAACATTATCGTCTCTAAGATTGGGAATTGAAACATCACAGACATTTGAATCAACCTTAGCTAACAAATTAGCATTCTCATTTCTAAGGTTGTCAATAGTCTCATGGCAAGTGCTTAGCTCACTAGATAGTTTTTCACATTTTTCCACTTCTAGAGCGTAAGCATTTTTAACCTTAACATGCTTTTTATTTTCTTTAATAAGGAAGTCCTCTTGAGAGTCCAAGAGATCATCCTTCTCATGAATAGCACTAATCAATTCATTTAATTTTTCTTTTTGTTGCATGTTTAGGTTGGCAAAAAGAATGCGCAAGTTATCCTCCTCATTGCTAGCATCATCCTCATCACTAGAGGTTTCATATTTAGTGGAGGATCTTGATTTTACCTTCTTCTTTTTGCCGTCCTTTGCCATAAGGCACTTGTGACCGACGTTGGGAAAGAGAAGTCCCTTGGTGACGGCGATGTTGGCGGCGTCCTCGTCGGAGGAGCTCTCCTTGGAGTCCCACTCACGGCACACATGGGCATCGCTGCCCCTCTTCTTGTAGTGCCTCTTCTTCTCCTTTCTTCTCCCCTTCTTGTCGTCGCCCCTGTCACTGTCACTAGAAATAGGATATTTGGCAATAAAGTGACCGGGCTTACCACACTTGTAGCAAACTTTCTTGGAGCGGGGCTTGTAATCTTTCCCCCTCCTTTGCTTGAGGATTTGGCGAAAGCTTTTGATGATAAGCGCCATTTCTTCATTGTCGAGCTTGGAGGCGTCGATTGGTTGTCTACTTGGTGTAGACTCCTCCTTCTTCTCCTCCGTCGCCTTGAATGCCACCGGTTGTGCTTCGGGCGTGGAGGAGGTGCCTTGCTTGATGATTTTCTTTGAGCCTTTAATCATTAGCTCAAAGCTCACAAATTTTCCTATAACCTCCTCGGGAGACATTAGCTTATATCTAGGATCACCTCGAATTAATTGAACTTGAGTAGGGTTAAGAAATACGAGGGATCTAAGAATAACCTTGACCATCTCATGGTCATCCCATTTTTCGCTCCCGAGGTTGCGCACTTGGTTCACCAAGGTCTTCAAGCGGTTGTACATAGCTTATGGATCCTCCCCTTGGTGAAGCATGAAGCGACCGAGCTTCCCCTCGATCGTCTCCCGCTTGGTGATCTTTGTCACCTCGTCTCCTTGGTGCGCGGTCTTGAGTACGTCCCAAATTTCCTTCGCACTCTTTAACCCTTGCACCTTATTATACTCCTCTCGACTTAGAGAGGCGAGGAGTATAGTGGTGGCTTGGGAGTTAAAGTGGTGGATTTGGGCTACTTTGTCCGAGTCGTAGTCCTCATCCCCTATGGATGGTACCTATACACCAAACTCAACAACATTCCATATGCTTGTGTGGAGTGAGGTTAGATGATGCCTCATTTTGTCACTCCACATATTATAATCTTCACTGTCAAAAACCGGTGGTTTGCCTAATGGAACGGAGAGCAAAGGAGTACGCTTTGAAATATGGGGATAGCGTAGGGGAATCTTACTATACTTCTTGCGCTCATGGCGCTTAGAAGTAACGGACGGCGCGTCGGAGCCGGAGGTCGATGGTGATGAAGTGTCGGTCTCGTAGTAGACCACTTTCCTCATCTTCTTGTGCTTGTCGCCTCTCCGATGCGACTTGTGGGAAGAGGATTTCTTCTCCTTCCCCTTCCCCTTGTTGCGGGACTCTTCCGATGAAGTCTTCCCGTGGCTTGTAGTGGGCTTGTCGCTGGTCTCCATCTCCCTCTTGGCATGATCTCCCGACATCACTTCGAGCGGTTAGGCTCTAATGAAGCACCGGGCTCCGATACCAATTGAAAGTCGCCTAGAGGGGGGTGAATAGGGCGAAACTGAAATTTACAAAATTAATCACAACTACAAGCCGAGTTAGCGTTAGAAATATAAACGAGTCCGAGAGAGGGTGTAAAAACAAATCATGAGTGAGTGAAGAAGTGAGACGCTAGGATTTGTTTTACTGAGGTTCGGTTCTCGCAAACCTACTCCCCGTTGAGGAGGCCACAAAGGCCGGTTCTATTTCAACCCTTTCCCTCTCTCAAACGGTCCCTCGGACCGAGTGAGCTTCTCTTCTCAAATCAACCGAGAACAAAACTTCCCCGCAAGGACCACCACACAATTGGTGTCTCTTGCCTCGGTTACAATTGAGTTTTGATCACAAGAACAAATGAGAAAGAAAAGAAGCAATCCAAGCGCAAGAGCTCAAATGAACACAACAAATGATCACTTTGGTGTGTCTAGAATTGAATGCTAGAGCTCTTGTAAGGTGTAGAAGTGTGAAAACTTGGATGACTTGAATGTGGGGTGGTTGGGGGTATTTATAGCCCCAACCACCAAACTAGCCGTTTGGTGAAGGCTGCTGTCGCATGGCGCACCGTACAGTGTCCGGTGCGCCAGCCACGTCACCTGGCTGTTAGGGTTCGACCGTTGGAGCTCTGACTGGTGGGGTCACCTGGCTGTCCGGTGGTGCACCGGACAGGTACTGTAGACTGTCTGGTGCGCCGTCTCGCGCGTGCCTGACTTCTGCGCGCTCTGGCGTGCATTTAATGCCTCTGTAGGTGACCGTTGGCGCCGAAGTAGTCGTTGCTCCGCTGGCTCACCGGATAGTCCGGTGTGCACCGGACATGTCCGGTGAATTATAGCGGAGTGGATTCCCGAAGCTGGCGAGTTCAGAGTTGCTCTCCCCTGGAGCACCGGACAGTCCGGTGAATTATAGCGGAGCTCCTCTGAAAATTCCTGAAGGTGAAGAGTTCAGCTTGGAGTACCCTGGTGCACCGGACACTGTCCGGTGGTGCACCGGACAGTTCGGTGCGCCAGACCAGGGCTGCCTTTGGTTATCCCTTGCTCTTTTTGTTGAACCCTTTTCTTGATCTTTTTATTGGCTATTTGTGAACCTTTGGCACCTGTATAACTTATAGACTAGAGCAAACTAGTTAGTCCAATTATTTGTGTTGGGCAATTCAACCACCAAAATCATTTAGGAAAAAGGTGGAAGCTTAATTCCCTTTCAATAGTGATGATGAAAATTATAATGACATCCATGCTCAAGAAATGATTCACAAGAATACCTAGGCCACTAATGTGCTTTTAGCTTCCTTGCGCAGGGATGAATATAACAAGGTTAGTGGATTGGACAATATTAAGGAAATATGGGACACCCTCAACATCTCTCATGAGGGGAATGATATCACCATGATTACTAAGATGGAGTTGGTGGAAGATGAGCTAGGGAGGTTCGCAATGAAGAGAGGAGAGGAGCCAACTGAAACGTACAATGGGCTCAAGACTCTTGTAAACAAAAATCCAAACTTATGGTAGTACAAGATGGATGGATCATGACGTCGTGTGCCTAATCCTAAGGTCATTTGCTATTATTGATCCTAATCTTGTAAATCTTATTCGTAAGAACCCCCAGATACACCAAAATGTCGCCCAAAGAAATTCTTGATAAATTTATGAGAGGGTGCATGATGGCAAAGGAGGCGAGGTACGTCGACGAGATCGCCAACAGACCACTCCCTCACTACAAGACATAACCCATTGCTCTCAAAGCGATGGCCAATAAGGAGGCGCTCCCTGACAAGGTGGTGCAAATTGAAGCGGTTGGTCTCAATGAGGATGAGATGGCACTTGTGATCAAATGCTTCAAGACCGCTTTGAAGGGGCGCAAGGACTACCCTAACAAGAAAAATTAAGGGGAAAGCCTTCATGCTTCAAGTGTGGTAAATCCGGTCATGTTATTGCTCAATGTCTCAATAATCAAAATGACCAAGACCAAGACAAGAAAGGGAATAATAAGAAATTCTATAGAAAGAAGAAAAGTGAGGCGCACATCGAAAAGGAATGGGACTCAGACTGCTCTTCATCTGACTTCGACGACAAAGGACACGCCACCTCTGCCTTCAACAAGTCCACCCTCTTCCCCAACGAGTGACACACATGCCTCATGGCTAAGGAGAAGAAGGTACATACACGTGATACTCCAAGTACACTTCTTTTAGTGATGAGGAATCTGCTAATGATGTAGATTATAGTGATCTTTTTAAGGGCCTGGATAGATCTAAAGTAGATAAAATTAATGAATTAATTGATGCTCTTAATGAAAAGGATGGATTGCTAGAAAAGCAAGAGGATTTGCTTTATGAGGAACATGATAAAGTTGTAGAAATTGAAAAACCCCTTGCTTTAGAAGTAAGAAGAATGAAAGGCTTGCTTGTGATTTATATTCATGTCATGCTTCTATTTCTAGCCTTAAAAGTGTAAACGATGATTTAAATACTAGAATAGAAAAGTTGAATGCCTCTAGTTCTTCTTTGGAGCATGTTTAATTTGTACTAAATGTAAAAATCATGATTTTGATGCTTGTATTGATCATGCTTCTACTATTACAAAGTTAAATGATGAAATTGTCCAATTAAATGTTCAACTTAAAACTTGCAATAATGAATTAGAAAAAAAATTAAATTTGCTAGGGATGCCTTCACCATCGGTAGACATCCCTCCATTAAGGATGGACTTGGCTTCCATGGGGGAGCCAAGAATATAAAGAGCCATACGACCCCAACTTCACTAAGGAGAAAAGGAAAGCGTCTATGGCTAGTAGCTCACATTCTTTTCATTATAAGAAGAACCATTCTTTCATTTATACTCATGTTAAGAACGCTAAGAATGCTCATCATGATACTTGTAATGATCGTCCAATTTTACCTATGTGTCATGATGTTGCTTTTACTCCTCGTACTATGATTACTTCATCTAGTAGTTCATATGCTCATGGTAGGAGTAGACCTAGGCGTCGTGCATCTCATGTTGATCCTCATGCACATAAGGATAGGAATGGTTCAAATGGTCCTTCTATGCTTTATCACACTTTTGATGCATCCTATGTACTTCATTGTAAAAATGACAAAACTGTTGCTACCAATGTGGGACCAAAATGCAAGAAGGGTAAGACTTGCATTTGGGTACCAAAATCCTATGTAACTAACCTGACAGGACCCAACAAGAGTTGGGGACCTAAACTCCAAGCCTAAATTCCTTGTAGGTTTATGCATCTGGTGGCTCAAGTTGGATAATTGATAGCGGATGCACAAACCACATAACAAGGGAGAAGAAAATGTCACCTCCTACGTTAAAAATTAGGATTCCCATGACATGATCATCTTTGGAGATGGGAACCAAGGCAAGTTAAAGGGGATAGGTAAAATAGCGTTTACTACTGAGCACTCTATTTCTAATGTCTGTTTGGTAAAATCGCTTGGTTATAAATTGCTTGTTGTAAGTCATTTATGTCATGTGGGATATAATTGTTCATTTACAAATGTTGATGTAACTGTCTTTAGAAGAAATGATGGCTCATTAGCATTTAAAGATGCATCTGTCATCAAGCTTTACTTCATTGATTTTACTAAAGAGAATGTCAATATAGATGTATGTTTACTTGCTAAGACTAACATGGACTGGCTCTGGCATCCCTGTCTAGCACATGTTGGGATGCAGAACCTTCATAAGCTTCTAAAGGGACAACATTTGTTAGGACTAACCGTTGTCTGTTTTGAGAAAGATAGACCTTGTGTAGCATGTCAAGCAGAGAAACAAGTGGGAACAAGTCATTTGAGCAAAAACGTAATGACGACATCAATACCACGGGTGTTGATATGGATCTCTTTAGGCCCGTTGCTTATCTTAGCATAGAGGGAAATAAGTATGATCTCGTTATTGTTGATGAGTATTCTCGCTTCACTGTAACACCCTGAATTTGGGGTATAAAATTTCTTTGCTCATATTCACAAATTCAGGTGTTATTCATCTCTTCACGCCTTTCCCAATCTCCTCTTTCTCTTTTCTATAGAAGAAGAGTGGTAATTTTTAATTGTAAATGTAATTATAATCTAGTAGGTTAAACCCTAAGGGAACAATGGTTGTTGCATCATGTTAGAAAGCATTTGTTTCTTTTTGCTTGATGAATGGTTTGCTTGATCTTTCATTTAATCATTGATTTGCACATAATGTCAAAGTGAAATAAATAGAAAAGAGAAAGAAAAGAAAAAAAGAAATAGAATTTAGCCTCCTCCCCTCCCTGGCCCATCTCGGCCGGCCCAGCCGCCCCCTCCCCTCTCTTCCCTCCCCCCCGGCTCGGCCCACCGCGTCGCGGCCCAGCTCGCAGCGCCGCACTAGCCTCCTTCCCCCCCGCGCGCGACAGTCGCGCGGCCCAGCCAGCGCCGCGCCCCCCCCAGCCCAGCCCCGCGGCTAGCCCCGCCCGCAGCGCGCGCGCGCTCTCAGCGCCGCGGCCCAGTGCAGCGCGCGGCCTGCCGCGCCCAGCGCGCCTGCTGCCGCCGCCGCCCAGCTCCGCGCCCACGACCGCGCGTGGGCGGTTCCGCGCCGCCGCCTGCTCTGCCGGGCCCGCGCGTCAGGAGCCGCCACTGTTTATCTTCTTGGAACCGCCAGACGCGCAATTTCTTCCGCCTGTCGCCCAGTTTTCTCGCCACGAACCACCCGCGATCCCTGCGCAGTTCCTGCCCACCGCCACCTCGCCTCGGTCTCGCTTTTCGCCTCGCTAGCGCCGCCACCGTCACCAAACTCGCGCGCACAGCGCCTCGCGGTGCTTCGCCGAGGTGAGCTCGCCCCCCATTCTCCCTCTCTTCCCCCACCGTGTAAATTCGTCGTGTCCCTGCAGCCCCTTGTCTCGCTGCTCTTCTTCCCTGGCGAGACCTCGCCCTGCCGTCGCGGCTCGTAGCGCGCAGCGAGCCCGGTGCCCGGCGTGCAAGCCCCGCGCGCCCTCGCCTTGTCCCTGTGCGCAGCCGCTCTTCCCTTGTCCTCTCTTTCCCCGAACACCGACGTAGCAGCCACGCCGATGTCGCAGCCTCGCCCCTGCGCGTCGCAGCCGGGTCGCTGCGCGCTCGCCGCTGCCCAGCTCGCCCCCGTGCCTCCGGTCGCCGGTGCGCTGCGAGTACGGCCGAACCCAGCTCAAAACAGCGATTCGCCGCACGCCCAATACCCCGCCATGGCTAGCTATGGTGACCGAACAGCCGAGCTGACCCCGCCGGTGTCCCTGCAGCCCGCCCCGGCTGTTCGTCTACCTTCGTCGTGCCTCGCTACTGTTACCTAGCGCGTCGCGTACTCATCAAGTCTCACGCGCGCAGTTTCGCACGTGATCACGGGTATCGCGCGTGCCATCGTCGTTGTTTGCATAGTCCTCGCGCTGTTTCGCGCGTGTCGCGCGCGCCATCTGCGCGCATTAGTTAATCACTTCGCTATAATCGTCCGTACGCATTAGTCAATTAATCCTCGTATTAATCATCGATTAATTAATAATTCATTTTATCTAAAATATCCCACCCAAATAATTTATGTTAACTAAGTTGAACTTAGAAAAAAATATAGTTTTCGCGTTTAAGTGTAATATAGGTTGTCCGTTCGTCACGTTATTATTTAGTCGCGGTTTATTAACTATTTGATGTGTCGTGCGTCGCACAACTAGTGCGCGCGCTCGCGTTCGCTTGCGCGCAGTGCGTCGACGGGACTCCGTCTACCCCCCGTCTACCCTCTGTCTACCCCTCGTCTACCCCTAGACGACTCTCGTCTACCCCCCCCCGTCTACCCCTCGTCTAACCCTGTGTGCGTTCGTGTCGTTCGCCATCGTCCGTGCATTAAATCGTCGCGTGCTGTTCGCGCGTGCTGTTCGCACGCGTTGTCACGTGCCATTTCTGCATGCCGTGTGTTGTCCGCGCGCTAAGTCGCACGAGCCCGCGCGCCATTCGTGTGTGTGTCACGCGTTGTTCGCACGTGTTGTGCGCATCATTCGCGCGTCGTTCGCGCGTCGTTCGCGCATGTCGCACGTGCTGTTTCGCGTGTCACGCGCTGTGAGCGCGCAATATTTAACTGTTCGATTATAATCACTCATGTCGATTAATTAACTATTTGTTTGATCGTCCACTATTAAAAAATAGTAAAATAGTCAAAGCGAAGTAGTGCTTTTAATTTATATTTGGTATGATAATGTCAATTTGTGTAATTATAATTGAGCCGAATTAAATATTATAATTCATATCCGCTTAGTGTAAACGTGATATCCCTCGACCGTAGTGTCAGTCGTCTCAGTTCCTTTCTCGCATAGTCGTAGATGCGAATTCTAGGTCGCGTGCATATTTATTTGATCTATATTGTTGTATGGTGTACTGTTTTCTGCCATTTCAAGAATGTTGGAGGTATGTTTGCACTCACGTAGATATCGGGCCGTTCGTGGAGTCTGAGGGAATTGCAGGAGAAGACCCTGAGCAGCAGCAGCTTGGTGAAGGCAAGTGTCCTCTGTCCCATTATGTCCCATTTATTTTATAATACACTGTCCCGCATAATATGAACAACCTAAGAATTTACTAGCTTTCTGTTTACCTTGTCCTTGATTTACCTTTTGGGTTACTATGGTTAACTACATGCTAGCGCTTTACTTTAATCAATGAACATGATGAGATACAATAATGATACTGTGATTTTATTCTGGGTATGATGATATACTTGTGGCATTTAAGGGGACTCAGGCCATTTTCCCTGAGTACCTCTCCGTAAGGACCTGTTCGTTGAGAGACCACCCGGGATAACAGTGCAACCATGGGATGCCCTTAGCTAATTAATTAGAGGAACTAGAGGTGTAGTTGCTTCGCCGTCGTGCCGTCAATGGGGTCCAGGCACAGTGCTTGCTCTGCCGAGGCTGAGTGCCGAGGTTCTTTCGTTTTGCTTTTTGTTAGTCACTCTCCTGCGGGGAGAGGTACTATGTTTATCAAACTGGAGAAACCTAACGGGCGGCTATGACCTCTAGGGAATCTTTGTAAAAGCTACGTAGTGACGCCCTGCCGGACCACCTAGGAAGTGGTCAATGGGGATTAGCTCTCCCCGGGCAGAACGGGAATCACGGCTCATGGGTAAAGTGTGCGACCTCTGCAGAGGGTATTGAAACTGATATATCAGCCGTGCTCACGGTTAAGAGCAGCCTTGGGATCCTCTTTGATTAGAGATACTCCGGATACACCTCAGATGATGACTTTAATGATGATGGTTAAGGATGGTGACTTTAATTATGCATTCTAGTATTTCCTCTTTGAGGAGGTACTTTTTGGGATTATAACTTGGGCTTGATGATAAAATCTGGCTTCTACTAACAATAAATACCTGACCAACTAAAAGCAACTGCTTGAGCCTAACCCCACATAAAAGCCAGTCCACTTCAGCCAAACGGGGCATTTGCTGAGTACGTTGATGTGTACTCATCCTTGCTTTACCACAAAACACCAGGTTGTCCACATTGTAACCACTGCTCAGGAGAAGATGAAGCCGTGGAAGGAGACTTCCAGGAGTTCCAAGACTACGACGAGTTTTAGGTGTGGGTTGGCGGCAACCCCCAGTCAACTGCCTATGAAGGCCTTATCTTTACTGCGTTTCGCTTAGCACTTTGATTTATCAGTTAAGTTGATGACTATGTGGATGTCTCTGACTCTGTGATGTAATAAGTTAATACTCTTTTATGTTATTATTCGAGCACTGTGCGATGATGTTCATTTATGTAATTGCTGTGTACATGAGTTCTGATCCTGGCACGTACATAGTTCGCATTCGGTTTGCCTTCTGAAATGGGGTGTGACATTCACTTGCGTATTCTTTTTGCAGGATAAATCTGAAACCCAAGGAACCCTCAAGCGCTTCTTAAGGTGGGCTCAAAATGAGTTTGAGCTAAAGGTGAAGAAGATCAGGAGCGACAATGGATCGAAATTCAAGAACCTTCAAATCGAAGTGTACCTTGAGGAGGAAGGCATCAATCATGAGTTCTCTACCACCTAGACTCCACAACAAAATGGCTTAGTGGAGAGGAAGAAGGGGATGCTAGAACTATGGTAGGAGAATACAAGAAGCCGAAGCGATTTTGGTCGGAAGCTATGAATATAGCTTGCCATGTCATAAATCACCTCTATCTTCATCGCCTTCTCAAGAAGATGGTATACGAGCTCCTAATGGGTAACAAACCCAATGTTTCTCACTTTCGTGTATTTGGGAGCAAATGCTACATTTTGGTTAAGAAAGGTAGGCATTCAAAGTTTGCTCCCAAAGTCGTTGAAGGGGTTTTCACTTGGTTATGATTAAAATACAACGTCATATAGGGTCTTCAACAAATCCTCTGGACTAGTTTAAGTCACTTGTGACGTATTTGATGAAACTAATGGCTCTCCAAGAGAGCAAGTTGATCTTGATGACACAAGTGGGAACGAGGTTTCGACAACCGCTATGAGAACTATGGCGATATGTGATGTACGACCGTGGGAACAACAAGAATAGGATGAACCTTCTTCCTCAATAATGGCACAACCTCCAAGTCAAGATGAGGAATGGGTACCTCAAGACAATGGCATGGATCAATGGGGAGTGCATGAACAAGAAGACATTGAGGAAGAAGATGTACCACAGGTACCTTCGACACCAATCCATGCCACCATACAAAGGGTTCATTCGGTGGACCAAATACTAGGAGACATCAGCAAGGGAGTAACTACTCATTCACGTATTGCAAATTTTTGTGAGCACTACTCCTTTGTTTCTTCTATTCAGCCTTTTAGGGTAGAAGAAGCCTTGCATGATCCAGATTGGGTGAAGGCCATGTAGGAAGAGCTCAACAACTTCAAGAGAAATGAAGTCTGGAGCCTGGTGCTACAACCAAAGCAAAACTTTATGGGAACCAAGTGAGTGTTCTGCAACAAGCAAGATGAGTATGGGGTGGTGACAAGAAAGAACGACAGACTTGTGGCAAAAGGTTATGCCCAAGTCACAGGTTTGGATTTTGAGGAGACCTTTGCTCCTGTATCTAGGCTAGAGTCTATTTGAATTTTATTAGTCTATGTTGCTCACCATTCCTTTAAGTTATACCAAATGGACATGAGAGCGCCTTACTTAACAGGCTAATCAAGGAGGAGGTGTACGTGGAGCAACCCCTAGCTTCGAGGATGATAGGAAACCTGACCATGTGTATAAGCTCTCTAAGGCGCTCTATGGACTTAAGCAAGCCCCAAGAGCGTCGTATGAATGCCTTAGAGATTTCATTATTTCTAATGCTTTCAAGGTCAGGAAAGCTGATCCTACTCTTTTCACTAAGACATATGATGATGACTTATTTATATGCCAATATATGTCGATGACATAATATTTGGTTCATATTTGGGTAAGCTAGTGAGTTTTGAGTTGCTTGAGATGTGTCGCCATAAATCACTAAAAAGGGAGAGATTGAAAGGGAAATGTGTCCTTGGGCCAAGTGTTTTGGTGATTAAATGCTCAACACACCACCTTGAAATAACAATCTTTATATGATTATGATCACAGTTATATAAAGAGCAAATTGAAGATGTCAAGTCCAAAAGAGCACAAACATGGATCTAAATATGCAACTTTGTGAGAAATGGTATAAGTATGAGGTTTTCACTTCTAAATATGTTGCATAGGTCCTTTACAATGTTTCTAGTACTTGTGGTTGGGCTCTAACTCATTTTGTAGAGAACAATACTTTATGGACTTGAGTTTGCACATATTGCAAATACTATTGAAATGAAGTTGCAAAGGTATGATTCTAGCACTTAGTCAATTGTTTTAGTTGCTAATAATGTTTATCTAAGTGCTAGGGAACTTCTCAAGTCGAGCTAAAAAGGAGTTCATAAGTTTGGCTTGACAGTGGACAGAGTTGGGCCACACTGGGCCTCACCGGATAGTTGCGTGTGCAGCGGACATGTCCGGTGCCTGGCCAGGTCAGTTGGCCAACTGTCCGCTCTTAGGAAATTGTCGGGGCTCATTGGCTAAAAATCATCGGACAGTCCGGTGTGCACCAAACATGTCCGGTGAGTAAGGCGGCGCAACGGTCGGCGCCGTGATCAGCGTCGTGTCGGCAGGCAACGGACAGAAAGGGACGATGAACATGTCCGGTGCGCCCATAGACAGAAGATAATCAGAGCCTTACAAATAGAGGAGCAACGACTCCTTAGCCCCTTGGGCTATAAAAGAGGTCCTTGGGTGCCTCTACCACGACAACAAGAAATCTAAGAGCACACTACAACTCTAAGACTCTGTGACCATGCCGTTTGAAGTGTTTGAGAGATTTAAGCACGTTTCTGAGCTGTAACTTTGTCGTTCTTGTTCTTGCGCTCTTTTTCGCTTGTGTGAGTGTTGTTGCTGCGATTGGGCTCTTGTGTGCATGCTCTTAAACCCCTTATTCTAGTTTAGATATTAATCACTTGTGTAAGGCGTGAGAGACTCCAATGTGTGGGGATTCCTCACAAACATGATTAAGTTATAAGGAAGACATATGTGGTACTCAAGTTTGATCGTTGGATCATTTGAGAGGGCTTGAGTGCAACCCTTGACCAAAGGAGGTCACCACGACGTGGGGTAGGCATTGGCCGAACCACGATAAAAATCGTTGTGCCACTTGTCTCTTTACTTTCTTGCAATTATTGTCTTCTTGAGTTCTCATATTCACTTGGAATATTGTTCCTAGTTTAATACTCATCTTAAGTGAGCAATCAAGTGAAGAGTTCTCATATCCATTCTCTCTACTCTCAAACTTGGTTTTATTTACACTAACATATATTATAAACCAAGTTTGTGTTGTTTTTGAGTAAAATTCATAGGAGCACCTATTCAACACCTCTTGGTGCTCTCAACTATTTAAACTTTGATCAATAATGTGTGTGTGTGTAAGAGTAAACTATTTTAAACTAAAAGAATTATATGTTATGATAGTAGTCATGATGAATTTAGTAATTTTACTTTTATGTTGTAAAATCTTATAAAACATCTGGTATAACCGGTCAAAGTTTGATAGTAATTGACTTTGGACAAACCCAAAACGACTAACTCATGTCGACGATAGGAGTAGCTATTTTACTAAAAGTAGATAATAGTTGAACTATTAGCTAGATTGTTTGGATATCTTCAACTAGTTTTAACAGCTAACTATTTGTTGGCGCCCTTTTGGTCACCAAACACAATAATGAATCGTCTGGCGATACTTGGCACATTTAGACGGTGTAGGGTCGAATAAAGTTGAAGATCTTTAGAGCACTGAGTTACCTCTATGATGGCCACCACCTATTTCGGACTAAACATTAACGAACCCTAGGGGCCTTCTCGTGATGAGAAATACCTTGGGTTCGGCTCCGCGAGGTGAATGGTGGTGGCGCTCTATGCCGGGTCGCTGGGTCACTGGGTTGCATGGCGATGCTCGCTGCGGCGGCGCGGACTATCCGCGGTTCTAGGTCGGATGGTCCGCGACCTAGCGGCAGAAGCAACTTCTTCCCTACGCGTTGTCCGAACGGTCCACGCTCTGGGTCGGACGGTCCACGGTGGCACAGGGTCGTCTTCTTCTCCTCGTAGGACCTAGATCCCACCCACCTGGGAGAGAGACCTTAGGGTGCTCTAGGTAAGTGGGTCACCCAGGGTGTTCCTAGACGACTAAAGTCGCCTAAAATTAAAAGATCAATTCGAGGAAGAGATCTTGAGTGGACAACTATATCTTGCCCCTGGGAGGGGTAAGATACTAGGGGGGCGTCTTGTGGTCAGCAGGCCACCCAAGACAGATCTAGACGACGTAGAGTCGAATAGGGGTGGAGGTGGATATGTGGAAGGCTACAACTAGAGCTACGTTACATCTACTCCTAGGGCAGAAAAAGTAAATAAAGTTGATAGATTCTACTAGAATGTGCTCGAGGGTTTTCAATTGACCTTACCCTTTTATATTTATAGGGGAGGAGGTCTGGACCTGTTCCTAGGCGATAACCAACAGATTCCACGTGATTAGATGGATAAACATGCACGAGATAAGGATAATCACCCGAGTTAATCTAATCGCGGGGCGCGCGGACTGCCCGGACCCAAGGGCCAGACCATCCGCCACTTTTGGTGCTCAACGTATGCCCCCTGCCTTTTGGTGTAGCTTGGCGAACTAAAAGCACCAACGCACTTCAGAAACAATAGATCTCATGAGTTATTTTGTTCTCGAAGTAAGGACTCAGCTCGATACAAGTCATCGACTCTTGTGATCAGATAATATAAATATTTGATGTACAGAGGCTGTTTCAGATTGCATCTTCTTCGGCCATGTCTGCCCGATCAACATGTTAATAGGCAAAACTTGTGGTGCCCCCAACCCAAATAAGCAAACATATTGGACCAATAACATAGATTCATCGCCGTACCACCCCACAGTTGAGTATAACAACACATCGGTGATGAATAAACTAGAAAGCACCGTGACATCCCTAGAGGAGGATGACCAGACAATCTTGGTTGTACCACTTTTTGGGTCGGTTTAGTCGGCTTTTGCTTTCGCATAGATCACCCTTTTGACTTTGTTCATTTTAGTGGCCGATCGTGTGGAACGACTTTCTTCATATATTTAGCAGGCAACTGATTAAAAGTAGGCCGACTCTACTGAGCTGGCCAAACGTCCTAGAAGTGTCTATGATCGCTGCTACTTCTAGTTGTCCGCGGACCACCCGCTACTTTTGGTGCTCAACACTATTAGCTTAAGTATATTCAAACATGGCCTAAGACATAGTAGAATGTTCGTACTATGTACTCCCTCCATTTTTTATTTGTTGTAGTTTAGTTAAAAAAACTAGCGGACGACAAATATCGAAGAACAAACGTAAAGTAAACAAATCCTAAGATTAGGTGTTCAACTATTTCCTTGTTTCAAGCATATAATTTGACGATGTTATGAACGCGGTTCTGACTCATCCCAATTATATATATTTTTATACCATAAATAAATACGTTATTTTCCACTTTCTTTTCTTCTAAAATAAACTTTCTACTCTCTTTAAGGTAGTGCTTGGTTCCAGAGCCTATTTGGACAGAATGGCTCTGTTTCAAATTCTGAGTATGGAATGATTCTATTCTGTGTTTGGCAATTAGAACAAGACCGCTCTATTTTTCTGTTTGGTTCTAGAGTGAAGTAGAACAAATTGACTCTATCCTAGGTTTGGCATATTCATACAACCATATTATATATATACTACTCCTTAAGAGGGTAAGGAGGGCGCCCACCACCCTCACCACAGCTCCGCCCTCCCTCCCACCCGCTAATCACCACGTCGCTCGTTGCCCATCTTTGTCCCGCTAATCTCGCCGCAGCCTCGATGGAATCGCCTCGCCGCAGTGAAGGTGGAATCACCGCGACCCTCGCCCTCCTGCGCAGATCCCCATTTCTCGTGCCCCCTCCCTCACGCCTGCGACATCCATGCCGCCCTCACCCTCCCGCTAGTCTTACCGTTGTGAAGGTGGAATCGCCACGATGCCCTCCCTACCCCCACCCCTCCCAAATGATTGGCCCTGCCGTGATCTCCTCCCCACGTGCATTATAGTCGTCCCCCCACACGCGCCTTCCCCCACGCCCCGCGATGCAACAATCGCCCAAAGCTACCCCCGCTGATGATCCGCGTCCGTGCCCCTGGCGTAATGCTCGGGACAACCATGTGGTTCCATGCCTATCGCAAACCCCCAGATCAGCGTCCGTCGTAGCCGCGAGCGTGGAGCCGTGGATAAGGATGACAGACTACAACACCAAGCTATGGAGCTTAGGTCACACGTCGGCACGGATGAGTCCTGCTCCTCTCCCCATTCTGCCCTCAACAACATTGTCCTGCTCATCTTCCCCTTTTGCCCTCAATAACGTTCCGAGCAAGAGGAGGTGCTCCACTACTGTCACACCCGGTTTTAGAAGGCAAACCGAATGCGAACCATGTACGTGCCAGGATCAGCAATTCACGTACACGGTAGTTACATAACTGGACATCATCACACAGTGCTCAAAATAATAACATAAAAGGGTAATAATAGTCGATTACATCATGATGTCCGAGACATCCACATAGTCTTTAACAATAATCAAAGTGCGGAAAAGAAACGTAGATAACACGGCCTTCACAGGCAGCCGACTGGGGGTTTGCCGCTAACCCACGCCTAGAACTCATCGTACTCTTGGAACTCCTAGAAGTCTTCCTCCACGACTTCATCTTCTCCTGAGCAGTGGTTGCAATGCGGACAACCTGGGGGAGGGGGGTTGGTGTGTAGAGCAAGGGTGAGTACACATCAACATACTCAGCAAGTGTCCTGTTTGGCTGTAGTGGACTAGCTTTATGTGGGGGTAAGTCAAGCAGTTGCTTTTAGTTGGTCAGATTATTATTACTAGTAGAGAGCCAGGTTTTAGAATTAATTCACGTTATTAACCCAAACGTACCCTTTCCAAAGGGAAAGAATACCACTTACCATTACCATAGTCAATACCAAAACCATCATTCTCATCACCACCTGTAATCTGAACATCTCTAATCAAGTATCACTAATCAATGGAGCTCCCTTGGCCGCTCATAACCGCGAGCATGGCTGATATATCAGTTTCATAACACTCTGCAGAGGTTGCGCAGTTTACCCACAAGCCATGATTCCCTCTTGCCTCAGGCCGATCAAACCCTTAAACACTACCAAGGTGAATAGGCAGGGTCTCACTATGTAGCCTTTACAAAGATTCCCTGGGGCTGTAGCCGCCCGTTAGGTTTCCTAAATGCACCGCACTCCTCCCCAAGGGGCGAACCAACCTTGGCAGAGCGAGCCGCATACACCGAGCCCCATTAACGGCACGACGACGAAGCGAACTACACCCCAGTTCCTCTAATTATTTAGCTAAGGGTGTCCCATTCCACCCTCATGGTTGTACTGTTTTCCTGGGCGGTCATCCAACGAACCAATCCTTACGGAGAGGCACTCGAGAAACAGGTCGAGCCCCCTTAAATGTCACAGTACCATCATCATAATCAAAAGGGAAAACAACGTATCATAGATAAATCTCATCATGTTCATTGATTAAAGTGAAGCACGAGCTTATAGCTAAACCATAATAACCCAACAAAAGTAGGTAGACAAGGACAAGGTATAAATGGTGTAAATGCAGGGAGTGAATTATAAGAATGAATAGGACATAGATGGGTCAAGGGACACTTGCCTTCACCAACCGACTGCTGCTTAGGGTCTTCACCTGCAACTCCTTCGGACTCCGCCAACTGATTGTTATCTATACGAGTTTCAAACATACATTCCACACATTTAATACAAAGGAACAGTACACCATACAATAGAATGCAATAAACAAACAGACGTTCGACGCAGGGTTCGCACCTACAACTAAACGAGAAAGAGAAAGTAACGGTCGAGGCTACGATCAAGAAGCAATCACGTTACGTGATTATAACTCAGAGTACTCGTCTAAACAGAATAGTATTAATTTAGCCATCGTGTTAAGCATAGGGTAAAGTCATGTTCCATGTTTAATCATTATAAGCAGATAAAGGTGAATTAAAGGGAATTATCGCACGGCGAGACGCGCGACACAACACTTAAATTAAATAAGAAATAAATGGCTCGTCGCTTGACAGAGCGCGCAACGAGACACTGGCAATAATTATAAAGAGACGTTAAGCGTCGCGCGATGAAACGCACGACAGCATACGTCAACTAAACTGAATTTAAAATGGAACGTCGCGCGACTGGACGCGCGATGTCATACATTAAACAACCTAAAATTAAAATGAATCGTCGCGCGATGAAGCACGCGACGCATCACATTAATAGAATCTGAAATTAAACAAATTCGTCGCGCGACGCAACACGCTAACTAAACAGGGTCTAAAATTATTTAAAACCAAGAATCAATCGTCGTGCACGTGGGGCTGCGCACGCAGGAACACGTTGGGTGAACGGGGGGCGCAAGGCCGCGCAGGCCGCGCTGAGGCCACATGAGCCGCGCCGGAGGACCACGCTGCCGAAGGCAGGGGCCACGCACCAGGAGCTGCGTGCACTGAGGCCGGGACGGCCGCGTCGCCGAGGGGCCGGGGGACCACATGCGAGAGGGCCAAGGGGCCGCGCGCGAGGGTCACCAGGGAGCCGTGCCGGGGGGCCAAGGGGCCACGCGCCGAGGAGGCCGAGGGGCCGCGCGCGAGGGGGGCTGGGGGAGCGCGCCGGGGGGCGCTAGGGAGCCGCGCCGGGGGGAGGGGCCACACGCCGTGGAGGCCGAGGGCCGCCGCGGGGAGGGCCGAGGGAGCCACGCGCGAGGGGGCAAGGACCGCCGCGCCAGGGGGCGGGGGAGCCGCGCCGCTGGGGGCCGAAGGCTGCGCGCCGGGCGCCGCAGGGGCCGCGCGCAAGGGGCTGCAGGGGGTGCGCGCGCAGGGGAGAAGAAGGGGGCGTGCGCAGGGAAGGGAAGGGGAGGAAGAGGAAGAGGGAGAGAGAGGAGAAGGGAGGGGAGGGGAGCTCACCTCGGGGATCCAACTCCGGCGATCACCGTCTCCAAAACCTAGAGCACCACGGGGAGAGAGAGAGAGAGATGGGAGAGAGAGAGAGAGGTTGCTACGCGGGAGAAATCAAATGAGAGAAAAGGGACCAGGGGGGCGCGCATGGGGAGCAGGGGGCGCCAAGGGCGCACGGGCTGAGCTAGGCTGGGCCAGGCTAGGTTGGGCTGGGATAGGCCGCACCGCGGGTCAAAACCCCATGGCACGCACAACCACAGATCGGAAATCAATTCACGAAGCAAAATCCGAAACGAAACTAGGCGAACACGCGATTAAGCACAACATCAGACAAAGAAATATGATTCGGCATGATGCAACACTCATGTCAACTTAGGTTTTTGTTTACACATGACATGGACACCAGTCGCTATATTGCTTTGAAATTTGGAAGAAGGAGCGAAATGGGAAGAGAAAAGAGAGTAACGCCCGAATTTGGTGAGTAAAAAGAAGAAAAAATTCTACCCCCAAATTCAGGGCGTTACAAACCTATCCCCCTTAAAAGAATCTCGCCCTCGAGATTCAAGGATGGCCAGCAAAGAGTTCAGGGTACTTGGCCATCAGATCATCTTCACACTCCGAGGTTGCTTCTTCCTCATAGTGGTGACTCCATCTGACCTTGCACATTCTGATAGTCTTCCTCCGGGTGACTCTGTCTGCCGTCTCAAGAATCTGTGCTGGCTTCTCTATATAGGTCAAGTCCTCCTGGACTTCGAGACCCTCCACTGGCAACTGCTCTTCTGGCACACGCAGACACTTCTTCAACTGAGACACATGAAAGACATCATGCACTGCGGACAAGCCTTCTGGCAGACTGAGCTGATAGGCCACTTTTCCACGCCTTGCGAGAATCTGATACGGACCAACATAGCGGGGCGCTAGCTTGCCTTTAACTCCGAATCTTCTGACTCCTTTGATAGGTGATACTTTCAAGTGGACAAAATCTCCAACTTCAAAACTCAGCTCTCTCCTTCTTGTGTCTGCATAACTTCGCTGCCTTGACTGCGCTATCTTCAGAATCTCCCAAACCATCTTGATGTTCTCCTCAGCTTCGAGCAAAATGTCTGGCCCAAACACTTGCTTTTCTCCAGGCTAATCCCATTGCAACGGAGTTCTACAACTCCTTCCATAAAGCGCCTGAAAAGTTGACATTTCAAGCTGGCCTGGAAACTGTTGTTATAGGAGAACTCTACATAAGGTAACCTTTTGTCCCATCCGGATTAATCTTGCAACGCACAAGCTCTCAACATGTCTTCGAGGATTTGATTTGTTCTTTCGGTCTGACCATCTGTCTGCGGATGATAAGTTGAACTGAAAGTCAGATGTGTACCCAAGGCTTCATGCAGTTGCTACCAGAAATGAGAGGTGAACTGCGTTCCTCTGTCTGACACTACCTTCTTTGGAACACCATGAAGACAAACGATCCGAGACATGTACAGCTCTGCCAATACTGCACTGCTGTAGTTGGTCTTGACGGGTATGAAGTGGGCTGACTTGGTTAAGCGGTCCACCACTACCCAAATGGAATCATAGCCGGCTCGAGTGTGAGGCAATCCGACTATGAAGTCCATTCCGATTTCATCCTATTTCCACTGAGGAATTCGCAACGGTTGCAACAATCTAGCTGGCCTTTGATGCTCTTCCTTGATCATTTAACAACTGTCACAAACAGCCACATGCTATGCGATCTCCCTTTTCATTCCATACCACTAGAATTTCTTCTTCAGATCCTGATACATCTTCTCACTTCTAGGGTGTATAGAATAAGCGAACTCATAGCTTCCTTGAGGATCAACTCTCGAATAGACTGGACATTGGGAACACACAAACGATCTTTGAACAATATCACACATTCTGCATCTTCCCGAAAATCTTTGCCTCTGCCTTCTAAAATCAGCTGCCGGATTTCACTAATCTTCTCATCATTCTTCTGTGCTTCTTTGATTTCCCGCTCTAGGGTAGGCTCTAACTCAACTGTCACTCCGCGCATATTGTTCAGAAATCCAAGGCTCAACCTGTCAAACTCTTTGGCCAACTCATAAGGTATGGAATGAGCGACCATCAGATTGACTTGACTCTTCCTGCTCAAGGCATCTACCACTACGTTCGCTTTGCCTGGATGGTAATGAATCTCCAATTCATAGTCCTTGATCAACTCTAACCATCTTCGCTGTCTCATATTCAGCTCCGACTGAGTGAATATGTACTTCAGACTCTTGTGGTCTGTGTAAACATCACATTTCTGCCCATACAGATAGTGCCTCCATGTCTTCAGTGCGTGAACCACTGCTGCCAACTCTTGGTCATGGATTGGGTAATTCTGCTCATGAACCTTCAGCTGTCGGGACGAGTAAGCCATAACTCTTCCCTCTTGCATCAACATGCATCCCAAACCAGGGTAACAAGTATCGCAATACACTGAGAAGGGCTTGTGCACATCAGGCAAGACTAAGACAGATGTCGTAGTCAACTTCTTTTTCAGCGCTTCAAAGGCTTCTTGGCATTTCTGGGTCCACTTGAACTCAACTTTGTTGCCTAGCAAAGCTGTCATCAGTTTTGCGATCTTCGAGAACCCTTCAATGAATCGCCGATAATATCCGGCCATTCCAATAAAGCTCTTGATTCCTCAGGCATCTGTTGGCGCTTTCCAGTTCAGAATATCTGCCACTTTCTTTGAATCCACAGCCAATCCTTCTTTGTTGATTATGTGACCCAAGAACAGGACTTCACTGATCCAGAACTCGCATTTGCTCAACTTTGCATACAACTGGTGCTCTCGCAATCTCTGCGAAACCATCCTCAAATGATCTGCATGTTCTTCTTCAATTTGAGAATAGATAAGAATATCATCAATAAATACCACCACAAACTTGTCAAGATAATCCATGAATACACTGTTCATCAGATTCATAAAGAAGGCAGGTGCATTTGTTAGACCAAAAGACATCACAGTGAACTCGTAGGCTGGTGCATTTGTTAGACCAAAAGACATCATAGTGAACTCGTACAACCCATACTTGGTAATAAATGTTGTCTTCGGAATGTCTGAAGGTTGGATCCTGAGCTGGTGATAACCTAATCTCAGATCTATCTTTGAAAACACACTGGCTCCTCTCAACTGGTCGAACAGATCTTCTACTTTGGGCAAGGGGTACTTGTTCTAGATCGTGACCTCATTCAGAGCTCGATAGTCGATACACATCCTTTGGGTACCATCTTTCTTCTCCACGAATAGGACAGGGGCAGCCCAAGGCGAGGTGCTTGGCCGGATGTAACCTTTCTCTGACAGCTCATCGATCTGCTTCTTGAGTTCAACTAACTCTGGTCCAGATACTCTGTAAGCTCTTTTAGAAATAGGGGCGGTGCCAGGAAGAAGCTCTATAGCAAACTCAACTTTCCACTCTGGTGGCATGCCTAGTAAGTCTTTTGGGAACACATCTGGGAATTCTAACACAACTTTGATAATCTCGAGTGGATCTGCTTCACTGCTATCAACAACCATCTGATAACAACTTCCTTTTCTTGGCTCAGGCGGGACTAACTCGGTCACCACCTCTTCTCCTACTGGGGACATCAACTTGATTGTCCTCTTATCACAACTGATAACTGCCTGGTACTTATCTAGCCAGTTTATCCCTAGGATAACATCTATTCCCTGAGTACCCATTACTATGAGGTTAGCGGGAAACACTATCCCCCTTATTTCCACACTTACATTCAAGCAAATGCTATCGGTTCGAATTCTACCACCGGCTGAGTCAATTTGAATGGGAGTTGACATGGTAGTGATTGGAAGATTATGTGCTTCTACCCATGATGCAGTAATGAATGAATGTGTTGCTACAGTATCAAATAACACTTCTGCAATATGGGAGTCGACTGGAAACATACCTACTATCATGCTGGGGGTTTTCTAAACTGCTTCAGCTTCCAAATGGTTCAATCTCCCATGGTTGTAGCATGGCTGAGAGCGGTTGCATGCTCTAGGCTGAGACGCATTCTGCTTTGCTGGGACATTGGGGCCTAACTGCTGCTGGGCTGCCTTCTTCGGACATTGCATCACCCAGTGGCCTTGCTCTCCACAATGGAAACATGCTCTGCTTCCTCCCTGAACTGGCGCTGCCTGACTGTTCTGGTTGGTTGCTAGGGCGGGAAGACGAGGTGCCTACTGGTTCTGCCTCTAGAACTGACCTCCTCCTGACTGATTGTTTTGGTGATTCTGCTGCTGGTACTGAGGGTACTGCTTCTGGAACTACTGCTGCTGAGGTGGGCACTGGTTCTGCCTGAATTACTGAGGTGGATTGCCCGAGAAACGAGGGTGATTGCTGCTTCCAGGCTGAGGTCCACTGATTTTGCGCTTGCGATCTT
Organism: Zea luxurians; assembly: GCA_029449295.1. Classification (NCBI taxonomy): domain Eukaryota; kingdom Viridiplantae; phylum Streptophyta; class Magnoliopsida; order Poales; family Poaceae; genus Zea; species Zea luxurians. The sequence continues at coordinate 168,892,528 of JAOPSE010000002.1, forward strand.
CCATCTCTTTGCGCTTTCTCTCTGTCATAATTGCTTTGTCGATCAGATGCTGAAATGTGGGGAAGGTATGATTCATCAGCTGATAGTGCAAAGGATCAACCAAGCCTGTCAAGAAACGGTACTGCCTCTTGGCATCTGTGTTGACATCCTCAGGAGCATAGCGAGACAGCTGCAGAAACTTGTCTCGGTACTCACTTACAGACATAGGCCCTTGCTTGAGTGCCAGGAACTCTCCTTCTTCACTGTCATCAGGCCTGCTGGAACATGGTACTGGTGGAAATTGTTTCTGAATTCCTCCCAGGTAATGGTGTCAGGGTTGGCATGGGTGGCGAGGTAAGACTCCCACCAAGACTGGGCTGCTCCTCTCAACAGACGGGGACCATACAGAACTTTCTCCCTATCGTCACACTGAGCGGTGTGCAACTCCCGCTCTACTGTGCGCAGCCAGTCTTCAACATCCATGGGGTCAGAAGAGTGAGCGAACACCGGGGGATGACCTCTCATGAATTCAGCACGCTTGTCCCTGGGCATCTGAGGCTGAGGTGGTGTTGGGGGTCTGCTTCGTCACCGAAGGTCCTGTGAGAAGAAACACCTTCGGAAGAACAAAACAGAAGCAGTGCCGAAGCTACCAATCAGGGAGCTTCATAGCATACTTTCAAATGCACCGACTTAAAGAAGAAATGACCAATTGGTCCATGATAACCAGTATTATGATTGTAATCATTTGTAAAGGACATAAATGTAAATCCACACAGGCTGCACCCTGTGCCTATAAATAGATGAACAGTACCCCTGTATTGTACACGCTGACTTGTACTCACTTTTGTGTCACGCTTGTACTTTCACCTTCTGTCAAATTGAAGGTATAAATGTTATTCAATATTGTTCCTATTCATTCATGATTATATAATAAGAAATATGCATAGGAGTGACATATAATTATCCCTGTTGTCTCTTATATTTCACATGCTTCGTTTTTCATTGATATATACTGTGATGATGAAGGTATGTCCTTCGTGACCTTCGTCCGAAGATCATTATATCCTTAGGGAAATAATGCTTCAAGGGACGAAGGGCTTTGACAATTAACCTGTTTTTGTGTTGCCTTGTTCTTAATTCATAGCATTTGAGAACAAGTCCCCAACATTGGCGCCCACCTCTGGTGAACTCACTTCCACTTTTGAGCTGATGGCTTCGTTCAACAATCAAGCTGAAGCAGCTTCGGCTACAAAGCTGGTTCTCCCGATAACAGGCGGTCATGCTCAGAGCCGGCCAACAAGAAGCAGAAGAAGGAGGCTCAGAGAAGGGTACAACATGTTGGGGTGCAGGGGCCCTTCATCAAATCAAAATGGTCCCACATCCTAATCACCTTCTCTCAGGAGGATCTTCAGCTCAAGGATTACCCTCACAATGATGCTATGGTCATATCTTGTGTCATCAAGGGATTTTTGGTTCATAATGTTCTGGTTGATACAGGCAGTGCAGCGGATATCATATTTGCTAAGGCCTTCAGACAGATGCAAGAGCCAGAAGACAAGATTCATGATGCTACACACCCTCTATGTGGCTTCGGAGGGAGACAGATTGTAGCGCTCGGCAAAATCACAATGCCAGTCACCTTTGGCTTTGTTCATAACACAAGAACCGAACAGATTGTCTTTGACATTGTTGATATGGAATATCCTTACAATGCAATCATTGGCCGAGGAACACTTAATGCCTTTGAAGCAATACTTCATCCAGCATATCTATGCATGAAGATACCTTTGGAGCAAGGGCCTATTGCTGTTCATGGGAGTCAAGAAGCTGCCAGAAAGGCCGAAGGAAATTGGACAGACTCAAAAGCAATTCACAATATAGATGGAGCCGAAGCTTGTGAACAGTACAAATACAGAAGAGAGAAGGCTGCTTCGGCTGATCAGCCGAAGCCTATGCTTCTATGTGAAGACATAGCAGAGCAAAAGGTACTGTTGGGGTCTCAATTATCTGAGGAGCAGGAGAAAACTTTGATAAGGTTTTTATTCAACAATAAAGATGTCTTTGCTTGGTCAGCCAATGATCTCTGTGGTGTCAACAGAGATGTCATTGAACATTCACTCAATGTGGACCCATCCTTCAGGCCAAGAAAGCAAAGGCTTCAGAAAATGTCTGATGATAAAGCTGAAGGTGCTCGGAATGAAGTGAAAAGACTTCTCAGTGCTGGTGTCATCAGAGAGGTAAAATATCTAGAGTGGCTAGCCAATACTATTATGGTGAAGAAGGCCAATGGCAAATGGAGAATGTGTATTGATTTCACAGATCTTAACAAGGCTTGTCCAAAGGACGAATTCTCATTGCCAAGAATAGACTCTCTTGTAGATGCAGCAGCTTCTTCAGAGCTTATGAGTCTGCTAGATTGTTACTCAGGTTATCATCAAATATGGATGAAGAAGGAAGATGAGCCGAAGACTAGCTTCATAACTCCCAGTGGCACCTATTGCTATCTTCGGATGCCTGAGGGGCTCAAGAATGCTGGAGGAAGCTTCAGTAGGATGACAGCCAAGGTCCTTCATTCTCAGATAGGAAGAAATGTGCTGACATACATTGATGATATCATAGTGAAAAGAACGAAGCAAGAAAATCACATTGCTGATTTGCAAGAAACATTTGCCAATTTCAGGCAAGCTGGCCTGAAATTAAATCCAGAAAAGTGTGTTTTGGGGTGAAGAAGGGAAAGTTCCTTGGCTGTATAGTTTCAACAAAGGGAATTGAAGCTAACCCAAGCAAGATTGAAGCTATCCTTCGGATGGAGCTGCCAAGCACAAAGAAGGGGGCCCAACGGCTGATAGGAAGACTGGCATCATTGAATAGATTCATATCTAGATCAGCAGAAAGAAATTTGCCATTCTTTGAAATACTAAAGTCAGTCGAAGTTTTTCAATAGGGCCCAGCTCAATAGAAAGCCTTCGAAGAGCTGAAGCAATACTTGATTGATTTAACAACATTAACCCCACCTGCGCTAGGGGCTCCATTGCTCTTGTATGTAGCAGCTTCGCATTCTGCAGTAAGTGCGGCGCTGGTACAAGAGAAGCTAGATGGCCAAGCTAAAAAGCAAGCTCCAGTATACTTCGTTTCTGAAGTTTTAAGCCCATCAAAGAAAAATTACACAGAATTGGAGAAAGTATTATATGCTGTGTTAATGGCCTCTAGAAAGCTTCGACATTATTTTCCAGCATACCACATAATTGTTCCTTCGTCACAACCTCTAAAAGACATCATGAGGAACAGAGAAGCTACTGGAAGGATTGGAAAATGGGCTGCAGAACTTAACGAATTCACCATTGATTATGTGCATAGATCTTCAATTCAGTCCCAGGTGTTAGCAGACTTCCATCGCAGACTGGACGCCAGGGGCTCAGGAAGAAGTAAATAAAGATGTTGAAGCTTGGACAGTGTTCTACGATGGTTCTTGGGGAACCTTTGGCGCAGGAGCAGCTGCTGTCCTAGTAGCACCTTCGAAAGTCAGAACATGTTATGCAGCCAAGCTTGACTTTAGTTGTACAAATAATATTGTCGAATACGAAGCACTTCTGTTGGGGCTTCGGAAATTAAGGGCAATGGGAATAAGAAGGGCCATTCTGTAAACTGATTCTCAAGTCATTTCTGGCCATGTGGATAAAAGCAGCAAGGCAAGAGATCCGAAGCTTGAAAAATATCTAGATACAGTTCGAAGGTTAGATTCTTCTTTCAAAGGTTTTTCTGTCAAGAACATCCCAAGAGGTGAAAATGAGCATGCAGATCTGCTAGCTAAATCAGTGGCTCAGGGGCTCCCTCTACCTTCAGAAGTATTCTTCGAAACAATAAAAGCACCTTTGGTTGAGCTCCTCGAAAGAGCAGTGCTCACAATATCTCCTGTCCATAGTGAAGATTGGAGGACTGAGATTATATCTTTCCTCCAGGGTAACTGCCTCTCGGATGATGAAGTTTATAATAAAAGAATGGAAGCAAGAACAAGATCGTATGTCATAATAGAAGGGGAGTTATACAAACATGGAGTGTGCTCCCCGCTTCTCAAGTGCTTATCTAGAACCGAAGGTATAGAGCTCATGAAGGAGATACATGCGGGTATGTGTGGGTCTCACATTGGGTCCAGGCCTTTACTGGGAAAGGTTTTTAGGCAAGGATTTTATTTGCCAAAGGCAGCTTCGGATGCAGCGGATCTGGTTCAAAAGTGCAAAAATTGTCAAAAATGTGCAAGAGACCAGAAGCAACCTTCGTCGTTAACTCAGTTAATACAACCAACCTGTCCATTGCAAAGATGGGGCCTAGATTTGTTAGGCCCACTTCCACCAGCGCAAGGCAATTTGAGATATGTTGTGTTGGCTGTAGAATATTTTTCTAAGTGGATTGAGGCAAAGCCTTTGGCTACAATAACTTTGGCTACAGTTCAGAAATTCTTCTGGCAAAATATCGTTTGTCACTTCGGTGTACCGAAGGCTATAACTGTGGATAATGGAACACAGTTCGATGCTGAAACTTTCAAAGATTTCTGCAACCACATTGGCACGAAAATCCATTTTGCATCAGTTAGGCATCCGGAGTCGAACGGGCTGGTCGAAAGAGCAAATGGCATTATAATGATGGGAATAATGAAGTTAATCTTCAATCAACCTAGAGGAAAATGGCCAGATGAATTGATCAAAGTGGTGTGGAGCCACAATACAACTATATCAAGGTCAATAGGTTTTACACCATTCAAGTTACTGTTTGGTGACGAAGCTATAACCCTGGAAGAAGCTAAAGCGGGGTCAATTAGAACAATAGCTTCGACAGAAGACGAAGCTGATTATTCTGTGGCAAAAGATACTATAGAAGGGACCAGACTTCAGGATGTGGAGAATGACAATAAATACCAAGCTGAAACAATAAAATGACGTGACAGAAAAGTTCGGCTAAAAAACATTAAGCCATGGCATTTGGTGCTACGGAGAGTGGCCAATCCGGACACAGTAGGCAAACTACAGCTGAAGTGGGAAGGACCTTTTCTGGTGGTATCTTCGTCAAGGCCCGGTTCTTACATATTGAAGGATATGGACGGCAACGACATCCCTAGATCTTGGAATGCGAATGAGCTTCGGCGATATTATGTGTAATTTGATGTAATCTTTTTCATTTTTTCCTATGGCACCCTTTTCCTTTCCAAAGGGGGAGAAAGGTTTTTAATGGGGCCATAGTTTGTAATTTTCCTTTCTTATGTAGCTTTACAAGAATAGAATCCCCCAAAAAAGAATGTAAAATGTAAAATCTGAGCATGCACCATCGAGTGCAAGAAAAAGAAAAAAACAGGGAGAAGCTCGAAAGTCGTCCCTAAGGGGATGCAGAGCACGACGAAGCTACAAAAAAGTTGTTCCCAATGGAGCACAGCGTAAGTTTTCTGCTCAAAAGTCGTTCCTAAGGGGATGCAGAGCTAAATACCGCAGAAGTAAAAGGCAAAGAAGTTCAAAAGACGTTCCTAAGGGGATGCAGAACTTACACAAAAAAGTCAACGGTGATACCGCCGAAGTAAAAGGCGAAGAAGTTCAAAAGACGTTCCTAAGGAATGCAGAACTTACACCGAAAAATAAGCGGTGAAGCCGAGAAATAAGCGGCAAAGAGATTTCAGTCATTCATAAGGGAATGAAGGGTTTGGATGTAGCTTCGTATGCGTGTGTTTGGACATTCATTTGCACATTACATCACATCATACATTGCATTCATATACATTCATTTAGACATTCGTAGGATCATCATCATATCATAAGAGTACAGATAATTGCTTCGGCTCCAATAACAAGGCTTCGACAAATGTGAAAGAAGCAGATTTATGCTTCGTTGTGTACGAAAAGAAGGGAAGGTGTTTTTCGCCTTTAGCTCAAAAACAACAACTTTCGTCCACATCAAAGCACTTCATACATGGATGGAAAGGTAAAATATATTACAAGGTATCGACAAATTTACAGAGCAATGTTTGATTCCTAAAATTACAGTATTTTCTACAAGGTTAATTCAAAAGTTTCTCTAGAATTCTTTTGCAGCAGCTTCATCGCTTCATCATTGCCCATCAAGCTTCGGTTTATTGTTCTTCAGCTTCGTCGTCCAGTATATAACAGCAGTATAAGGAAAGTGCAAATTCTAAGGAAAAGGTAAAGCAGCGGGTACAAGTTTATTATCGGTTTGAGGTGGCTTCGAGCTTCGTCACCAGCTAAGTTTCGCCCACCCTTTGCCCAAATTTGAGTTACAAATCTGTTCCCAATGCTTCGGGCCAGGCAGGGTATATCATTCAAGTCTGCTGGTGACAGGCTGAAGTTTGGTCTGTTTACAATGTTTCCATGTGTGCAACCGACCTTCATGAAAGCAACAGCTGTGTCGCGAGAAGCTAGCAGAGCACAGAAGTCACCATGTCCAGCTATAACTTCGTCAAGAGCATCAACTTCACCTTCAATATGATCAAAAGTGTCTGGCAGGTCTTCAACCGAAGGTTTAAACTTTTCAGAACTAGCTCCAACTGAGTTGAAGACCTGCTTCAGCCGTTGTATGCACCGGGTGTCGAAGCTTAAACATTTATCTTGAAGATCTTTAAGTGATTTCTGCAAATTTGAACTTTTTCAACTTCAGCTTCAAGTTTTGTTTCGAAATTTTTCTTCTCTCGTTCGAAGCTTTTTGACTTCATGGAAAGTTCACTGTTCAATCTGGCAATCTCAGCTTGGGCTTCTGCCAGTGAACCTTCCATTGTTTGAAGCTCAAAATCCTTCTTCTCCAGAGCAGCTTCCTGATCTTTAATTTTGCTCTCTAAGCCCTCAATTATAACCTCATTTTTCTTGTCTTCCAGGTCTTGTTGCATTCTCAAGGTTTTGCTCAGTAGCAGACTCTGAAAAAATAACATTCATCAGAAGTAACCTTCAGAGCACCTAGAGGGGGGTGAATAGGTGATCCTATAAAATTCAACACTAAATTCCAACAAGCTTGATTAAAGAGATATTAGTGCAAGTTAATCAAGTCTATGAGGCGAGCTCTCAAACACAAATAATCACAAAGAGAGCAATCACAAGAGACACGTGATTTTATCCCGTGGTTCGGCCAAGTATAACACTTGCCTACCTCCACGTTGTGGCGTCCCAATGGACGAGGGTTGCACTCAACCCCTTTCAAGTGATCTGATGATCAACTTGAATACCACGGTTTTTCCTTTAGATGACTATTCCCGTTTGCGAGGAATCTCCACAACTTGGAGTCTCTCGCCCTTACAACAAGTATCACAATGAAAGCATGGAGTAAGGTTGGGAAGAGCAACGCACAGTAGAATTAAATCCACACCGCAAACACGCACACAAGTGAGAAGATGAGCACACAAAAACACCGCACGAGGAGTTTACAACTCGAAAAGTGCTCCAATCTCAAGAATGATGAACGATTGCGTGAAAGCGAGGTCTAGAAGTCTTGGAATGCTTAGAGTGTGCTTGGGTGACTCCTCCATGCGCCTAGGGGTCCCTTTTATAGCCCCAAGGCAGCTAGGAGCCGTTGGAGGCCAACTTGGAAGGCCAAAATTTCCTTCTGTCGGGTGGTGCACCGGACAGTCAGGTGCACCACCGGACAGTCCCTGTAGCTGTCCGGTGCGCGATCTCCTTCCTTTTCTGGCGCATCCGACCATTGGTCCTCGGTGTCGGTTGGCGCATCGGACACTGTTCGGTGCACACCGGACAATCCGGTGTGCCCAACCAACCGTTGGCGCGACCACGTGTCACGCAAAGATTGCGCGGCCGACCGTTGGCATAGTCGACCGTTGGCTCACCGGACAGTCTGGTGAATTTTAGTCGTACACCGCGGATGCTTTTCTCGAGAGCGACGAGTTCGCCGCAGACGACTCATCGGACAGTCTGGTGCACCACCGCACAGTCCGGTGATTTTTAGCCGTACGCCGTCGTCGAGTCCCGAGAGCGGCCAGTTCACCTCGGACCAGCCTAGCGCACCGGACACTGTCCGGTGCACCACCGGACAGTCCGATGCACCCTGACCGAGCTGAAATTGGCTGTACACAGCCAACTCTTTTCCAATACGTTTCTTCTCCTTTTCTCACTGTTTCTAGCACTTGGATAACTATGTTAGTACATAAAACAATTCACCAAGTCTAGAAACATACCTTTTGCCGTGATTTAGCACTTCTCACTTTATCTAGCACATAAACACTTAGTCAATTGTGTTGAGCACTTAATCACCAAAATAATTCTAAAATGGCCTAAGGGCACATTTTCCTTTCAATCTCCCCCTTTTTGGTGATTTATGCCAACACATTAAAAGACAACAAAAAGAAGTGCAACATCAATGCAATTGAGAGCCAAATTGTTTTTGCACATGATTTGACATATTTGGATCATTCGTTGCCACCACTTGGTTTGTTTTTGTAACTCAAATCCTTTTTCCTATCTCTAAGTCAAACACACTTGTTTAGACAAATCAAGAGATATTCCAATGGAAAAATTGATCGAGTACCAAAAAACTCCCCCTTTTTCCCATAATCAAGAATTCTCCCCCACAAGAGACCAAATTCTGCACTAAGAGTATTTTGGACAAATCAAAAATTCTAACTCTACTATTTTCAAAATTCTCAAGTGGTAGCTGATCTAATTGCTTTGGCCTTAATTTCTTCCCCTTTGGCATTAAGCACCAAAACAGGATCATTCTTGGCCCTTTAACCCCATTGCCTCACCAAAAATGTCAATCAAGAGCAAAAAGGCAATGAGAGCATAAGTATGAACTTGGAAGTGAGTACACCATTACCGGAGTACAGTGGAAGTCTTTGCATCATCCAAGTTCACCTTTCCCTTTCAATGCACCTTTGAGACTACATCAAGTATACTTAAACACAAAGGTTAGTCTCAAAGGGTCAAGTTGTAGCACTTCTCCCCCTAAATGTGTGCATCATTCGCACATGGACTTGTGAGGTTCGGGGAGATCTTATACAACTTGAGCACCACAAAGATACAACAAGTAATGTAAATGCTCAAAGTAACATGATCAAAGGCTTAAAACACATGTATGCTATAGATCAAGCCAAGTTACGCGAATCTAAGACATTTAGCTCACTACGCAACCTGCAAAACCTTTTCTCACCTAAAGGCTTGGTGAAGATATCGGCTAGCTGGTTCTCGGTGTTAATATGGTACACCTCGATATCTCCCTTTTGTTGGTGGTCTCTCAGGAAGTGATGCCGGATGTCTATATGCTTAGTGCGGCTGTGTTCAACAAGATTATCCGCCATACGAATTGCACTCTCATTGTCACATAGGAGTGGGACTTCGCTCAGATTGTAGCCAAAGTCCTGGAGGGTTTGCCTCATCCAAAGTAGTTGCGCGCAACACTGTCCTGCGGCAACATACTCGGCCTCAGCGGTGGATAGGGCAACAGATGTTTATTTCTTTGAACTCCAGGACACCAGGGACCTTCCTAGGAATTGGCACGTCCCTGATGTGCTCTTCCTATCAACCTTGCACCCGGCATAATCGAAGTCTAAATATCCAATCAAGTCAAAGGTAGACCCCTTTGGATACCAGATCCCGAAGCAAGGTGTAGCAACTAAATATCTAAGAATTCGCTTAACAACCACAAGGTGACATTCCTTGGGGTTGGATTGATATCTAGCACACATGCATACACTAAGCATAATGTCCGGCCTACTTGCACATAAATAAAGTCATGACCCTATCATAGACCGGTATGCCTTTTGATCAATGGACTTACCTCCTTTGTTGAGGTCGACGTGCCCGTCGGTTCCCATAGGTGCCTTCGCGGGCTTGGCGTCCTTCATCCCAAACCGCTTGAGAAGATCTTGTGTGTACTTCGTTTGGGAGATGAAGGTTCCGTCCTTGAGTTGCTTCACTTGAAACCCAAGGAAGCAGTTCAACTCGCCCATCATCGACATCTCGAACTTTTGAGTCATCACCCTGCTAAACTCCTCACAAGACTTTTGATTAGTAGAACCAAATATTATGTCATCGACATAAATTTGGCACACAAAAAGATCACCATCACAAGTCTTAGTAAAAAGAGTGGGATCGGCTTTCCCAACCTTGAAAGCATTAGCAATTAAGAAATCTCTAAGGCATTCATACCATGCTCTTGGGGCTTGCTTAAGTCCATAGAGCGCCTTAGAGAGCTTAAAAATGTGGTCGGGATACCTGTCATCCTCAAAGCCAGGGGGTTGTTCCACGTATACCTCCTCCTTGATTGGCCTGTTGAGGAAAGTGCTCTTCACATCCATTTGAAACAACCTGAAAGAGTGGTGAGTGGCATAGGCTAATAATATTCGAATAGACTCTAGCCTAGCCATAGGAGCGAAAGTCTTCTCGAAATCCAAACCTGCGACTTGGGCATAACCTTTTGCCACAAGTCGAGCCTTGTTTTGTGTCACCACTCCGTGCTCATCTTGCTTGTTGCGGAACACCCACTTGGTTCCCACAACATTTTGCTTGGGACGTGGCACCAGACTCCAAACTTCATTTCTCTTGAAGCTGTTGAGCTCTTCCTGCATGGCCAACACCCAATCGGATCCTGCAAGGCCTCTTCTACCCTGAAAAGCTCAATAGAAGAGACAAACGAGTAATGCTCACAAAAGTTAGCTAATGTTGAGCGAGTAGTTACTCCCTTGCTTATGTCACCTAGAATCTGGTCAATGGGGTGATGTCGTTGGATCGTAGCTCGGACTTGGGTTGGAGGGGCCTGTGGTGCTTCTTCCTCCATAACTTGTTCTTCCTATGCTCCCCCTTGATCTTATGCCTCTCCTTGAGGTACCTGTTCACCATCTTGAGTTGGAGGATGCACCATTGTGGAGGAAGATGGTTGATCTTGCTCTTGTTGTTCCTGTGGTCGCACATCACCAATCGCCATCGTGTGTATTGCGGCCGTCGGAACATCGTCTTCATCTATGTCATCAAGATCAACTTGCTCTCTTGGGGAGCCATTAGTTTCATCAAATACAACATCGCTAGAGACTTCAACCAAACCCGATGATTTGTTGAAGACTCTATACGCCTTTGTATTTGAGTCATAACCTAGTAAAAACCCTTCTACTGCTTTAGGAGCAAATTTAGAATTTTTACCTTTCTTCACTAGAATGTAACATTTGCTTCCAAATACACTAAAGTAGGAAACGTTGGGTTTGTTACCGGTAAGAAGTTCGTACGAGGTCTTCTTGAGGAGGCGATGAAGGTAGAGCCAGTTTATGGCGTGGCAAGCTATGTTCACAGCTTCCGACCAAAATCGCTCGGGCGTCTTGAATTCTCCAAGCATCGTTCTCGCCATGTCAATAAGCGTCATGTTCTTCCTCTCTACCACACCGTTTTGCTGTGGTGTGTAGGGAGCAGAGAACTCATGCTTAACACCTTCCTCCTCAAGGTACTCCTCCACTTGCAGGTTCTTGAATTTGGACCTGTTATCGCTTCTTATCTTTTTCACCTTGAGCTCAAATTCGTTTTGAGCCCTCCTTAGGAAGCGCTTTAGGGTCCCTTGGGTTTCTGATTTATCCTGCAAAAAGAACACCCAAGTGAAGCGGGAAAAATCATCAACAATAACAAGACCATACTTACTTCCCCCGATGCTAAGGTAGGCAACAGGTCCGAAGAGGTCCATGTGAAGTAGCTCCAGTGGTCTTGATGTTGTCATCACATTCTTGCTGTGATGAGTGCTTCACACCTGTTTTCCTGCCTGACAAGCTGCACAAGGTCTATCTTTCTCGAAATAAACATTGGTTAGTCCTAACACATGTTCTCCCTTTAGAAGTTTGTGAAGGTTCTTCATCCCAACATGTGCTAGACGGCGATGCCACAGCCAGCCCATACTAGTCTTAGCTATTAAGCATGCATCTAGATCAGCATTCTCTTTCGAAAAATCAACTAAATAGAGCTTGCCGTCTAATACACCCTTAAATGCTAATGAACCATCACTCCTTCTAAAGACAGATACATCAACATTTGTAAACAAACAATTGTAGCCCATGTGGCACAATTGACTTACAGACAGGAGATTATAGCCTAGTGACTCTACTAAAAATACATTTGAAATAGAGTGCTCGCTTGTGATGGTTATTTTTCCCAAACCTTTGACCTTGCCTTGATTCCCATCTCCAAATACAATTGTATCCTAGGAATCCTTGTTCTTGACGTAGGAGGTGAACATCTTCTTCTCCCCCGTCATGTGGTTTGTGCATCCGCTGTCGATAATCCAGCTTGTGCCCCGGATGCATAAACCTGCAAGGCAATTTAAGCTTGGGTTTTAGGTACCCAACTCTTGTTGGGTCCTACAAGGTTAGTCACAATAGTTTTTGGCACCCAAATGCAAGTCTTGTCTTCTTTGCATTTGGATCCCAATTTTCTAGCAACTACTTTTTTATTTTTACATAAAAGTACAAAAGTAGTTTTGCAAGCATAGAAAACAGTAGTAGATTCATTACATACTTTCCTAGGTACATGATGCGCAACATGATTTCTTCTAGACCTACTTCTATCGTGAACAAAAGTAGAACTAGAGGCAAACATAGCATGTGAATCAAAAGCATCATGATCATATCTCCTATTATAACTGGAATGACTAGCAATTTTCCTATTATAAATGAAAGCATGATTCCTTTGAGTACTACTAGCCATAGGGGCCTTTCCTTTCTCCTTGGTGAGAATGGGAGCCTTTTGGCTTATTAAGTTCTTGGCTTCCTTTCGAAAACCAAGCCCATCCTTAATTGAGGTGTGTCTACCAACAGTGTAGGCATCCCTGACAAACTTTAATTTATCAAAATCATTTTTGCAAATCTTAAGTTGAGCATTAAGATTTGCCACTTCATCATTCAACTTAGTAATAGAAATAAGATGTTCATTACATGCATCAACATCAAAGTCCTTACATCTATTACAAATACTAACATGCTCTACACATGAGTTTATTTTACTTACTTCCTCTAGCTTAGCAGTTAATTCATCATTTGAACTCTTTAAACTAGATATAGTTTCATGACAGGCAGATAAATCAGAAGACATCATTTCATTCCTCTTAGTTTCTAAAGCAAGAGACTTTTGAACACTAACAAATTTATCATGCTCTTCATACAAAATATCCTCTTGCTTTTCTAAAAGTCTATCCTTTTCATTTAAAACATCAATTAATTCATTAATCTTTTCTACTTTAGCTCTATCTAATCCTTTAAATAGACTAGAGTAATCTACTTCATCATCGGAGGAATCCTCATCACTAGAAGTAGAGTACTTAGGGGAATCTCGCTTACCTTCTTTTCCTTGGCCATGAGACAAGTGTGGCGTTCGTTGGGGAAGAGCGAAGATTTGTTGAAGGCCGAGGCTGCCAGTCCTTCATCGTCGGAGTCAGATGAAGAGCAGTCCGAATCTCATTCTTTGCCAAGGTGCGCCTCGCCCTTCGCTTTCTTGTAAGCCTTCTTCTTCTCCCTCTTCCCATGCTTTTCTTGTTCCTAGTCATTTTCATTATCAGGGCATTGTGCTATAAAATGACCAGTCTTACCGCATTTGAAACAAGAGCGCTTTCCTCTTGTCTTATTCTTGTTGGGGTACTCCTTGCGTCATTTTAGTGCGATCTTGAAGCGCTTGATGATAAGCGTCATCTCATCTTCGTTGAGGCCCGCGGCCTCTACTTGTGCCACCTTGCTTGGTAGCGTCTCCCTGTTGCTGGTTGCTTTGAGGGCAATGGTTTGAGGCTCGTAGACAGGTAGTGGACCGTTTAGAGCATCGTTCACATATCAAGCCTCCTTCACCATCATGCGCCTGCTCACAAACTTCCCAAGAATCTCCTCGGACGTCATCTTGGTGTACCTGGGATTCTCATGAATAAGGTTGACAAGATGGGGGTCAATTACCGTAAATGACCTAAGCATTAGTCGGACGACGTCGTGGTCCGTCCATCTTGTGCTTCCATAGCTTCTAATCTTGTTGACCAGGGTCTTGAGCCTGTTGTATGTTTGTGTTGGCTCCTCTCCCCTGATCATCGCGAACCTTCCTAGCTCGCCTTCCACCAACTCCATTTTGGTGATCATGGTGGCGTCGTTTCCCTCATGTGATATCTTGAGGGTATCCCAAGTTTGCTTGGCGTTGTCCAAGCCGCTCACCTTATTGTATTCATCCCTGCAAAAAGATGCTAGCAAAATAGTGGTAGCTTGTGCATTCTTATGAATTTGCTCATTTATGAAAATGGGATTGTTAGTATTATCAAAATGCATTCCGTTTTCAACAATCTCCCAACTACTAGGATGGAGAGAAAATAGGTGACTACGCATTTTGTGACTCCAAAATGAGTAGTCTTCTCCATCAAAGTGTGGAGGTTTCCCAAGTGGAATTGATTGTAAATGAGCATTAGAATTGAAAGGCATGCGGGAATAATCAAAGGAATAGTTTTGATTAACCGTTCTTTTCTTTGACGAAGAATCGTCATCATCGTCGTATCTTGGTGAAGAGGAAGACGCATCGATGTCGTATTAGACGATCTTCTTGATGTGCCTCTTCTTCTTCCCGTCCTTCTTCTTGTGACTTGAGCTAGAGTCAGTTGGCTTGTCGTCTCTAGGCTCGTTGAGGAAGGCCTCCTTGTCTTTGTCGTTGACCACCATCCCCTTTCCCTTAGGATCCATCTCTTCGAGCGATTAGTCCCTTATGTGAAGAGAACGACTTCGATACCAATTGAGAGCACCTAGAGGGGGGTGAATAGGTGATCCTGTAAAATTCAACACTAAATTTCAACAAGCTTGATTAAAGAGATATTAGTGCAAGTTAATCAAGTCTATGAGGCAAGCTCTTGCAAACACAAATAATCACAAAGAGAGCAATCACAAGAGACACGCGATTTTATACCGTGGTTCGGCCAAGTATAACACTTGCCTACCTCCACGTTGTGGCGTCCCAATGGATGAGGGTTGCACTCAACCCCTTTCAAGTGATCCGATGATCAACTTGAATACCATGTTTTTCCTTTAGATGACTATTCCCGTTTGCGAGGAATCTCCACAACTTGGAGTCTCTCGCCCTTACAATAAGTATCACAATGAAAGCACGGAGTAAGGTTGAGAAGAGCAACACACACTAGAATTAAATCCACACCGCAAAAAAGCACACAAGTGAGAAGATGAGCACACAAAAACACCGTGCGAGGAGTTTACAACTCGAAAAGTGCTCCAATCTCAAGAATGATGAATGATTGCGTGAAAGCGAGGTCTAGAAGTCTTGGAATGCTTAGAGTGTACTTGGGTGACTCCTCCATGCGGCTAGAGGTCCCTTTTATAGCCCCAAGGCAGCTAGGAGCCGTTGGAGGCCAACTTGGAAGGCCAAAATTGCCTTCTGTCGGGTGGTGCACCGGACAGTCCGGTGCACCACCGGACAGTCCCTGTAGCTGTCCGGTGCGCGATCTCCTTCCTTTTCTAGCGCATCTGACCATTGGTCCTCGGTGTTGGTTGGCACACCGGACAGACCATTGGCGCGACCACGCGTCACGCGAAGATTACACGACCGACCGTTGGCACAGTCGACCGTTGGCTCACCAGACAGTCCGATGCACCACCGGACAGTCTGGTGAATTTTAGTCGTACGCCACGAATGCTTTTCCCGAGAGCGACGAGCTCGCCGCGGATGAATCACTGGACAGTCCGGTGCACCACCGGACAGTCCAATGATTTTTAGCCGTACGCCGTCGTCGAGTCCCAAGAGCGGCCAGTTCACCTCGGACCAGCCTAGCGCACCGGACACTGTCCGGTGTGCCATCGGACAGTCTGGTGCACCCAGACCGAGCTGAAATTGGCTGTACACAGCCAACTCTTTTCCAATCCATTTCTTCTCCTTTTCTCACTGTTTCTAGCACTTGGATAACTATGTTAGTACATAAAACAATTCACCAAGTCTAGAAACATACCTTTTGCCGTGATTTAGCACTTCTCACTTTATTTAGCACATAAACACTTAGTCAATTGTGTTGAGCACTTAATCACCAAGACAATTCTAGAAATGGTCCAAGGGCACATTTCCCTTTCAAACCTTCACCTTAAAAACAACAAAAAGTTAAGGAAATAACTTTACCTTAAAATTAGAATAAAACAAGCTGTCGGCGATATGTTGCCGCCGGTATCTGCTGAGGTCGGCCTCAAGCTTCGGAAAACCAACACTCTTCGATAGAGTGCTGATAACCTTCGCTCTAGTTCGGTCTTGGAGGCAACCTAAGCTCTCTTCATCAATACCACCAAAGAGCAGCGCCCCTAGCTGGTAGCCGCAAGATATAGCATAATCCCTTAGCTCTCCTTTTTCAGCCTTAGATAACTCTTGCCCAATTATGTTCTGAAAGTTGAAACCCCTTTCTTCTTCTGAAGCATCTTCGGCAAGCTCCTTCTCTTTTTCAGGCATCTTCTCCCCTTTCTCAGGCACTGTGGCCACGATTTCTTCAGTAGCTGCAGTAGTTTCTTCCACAGCCATATTCAAAATTATCTCATCAATGTCAGAAAGCGTGTTTTCCAGATTTGTGGTTTCGGCTGCTGCAGCTTCGGAAGTAGTAGCTTCGGCGGGAGCAGCTTCGGCAACTGTAGTTTCTTCGGCAGCTGTTGTTTTCGACGCTGAGGCTGACGACGGCGTTTCTTCAATAGCCTCAATGACAGTAATAATCCTCTGCCTTTTTGGTTCAGCAGGCTTCTTGGCTGCCGAAGGCTCCTTCTTCTTCTGTAAAAGCTTTATCAGTTCTGGCCTCAGTGGACTTAGCATGATAGGTAAAGATTCGGTCATTACCTTTAAAATTTCTTCTACGTCAATGGCAGAAGGTGTTGAGGGAATTTCTTCTTCTATATCAGCTTTTGGCTTCAGAGCTGTAGCTTTTCTTTTCTTCGGAACAGCCACCTTCGGCTCAGGGCTGGATTTTTTCTTTTTTGATAATTTTTCATCTTCTTTTATCATTCTAGCAGCTTGTCTTTGCATAACACTGACAGCTCTTTTTCACTTTGGCCCTTCGGCACCTTTGCTTAACCGTTCATAGTCAGGGTATTCAAATTTCAGGGCATCCATTACTCGGTTCAGCCTTCGTTTCGGTCGGGTGCCGAAGGCTGCGGCCATCAATTGATCTTCTTTCTTAGTATAGTTGCCCAAAATTTCATTGCACATAGCTTCAATCATCTCCAACCATTCTTGGCAAGGCTCTTTGAAATGTTTCTTGAACTTGAAGTGATAGGGCAGTCGAACAAGTTCACCCTTTTTCTTTTCTCCTTTAAGCTTCAGCATATTCCATTCCTTTAACGTCGGAAATACTCTATTGGCTAAGTATTCCTGCACCAAATCCCTAGTACCGATATGCTTAGACACAACTCGGAATTTGCCCATAGCTTCTTGGCATGGTGACCCTTGTAGCATGTCGCACAGGGGCGTAGTTAACCCGAAGGTTAGGTCCAGTGGGCTCTGAACTAGCTTCTCCTTCTGCTCATCAACCTTAACATAGAACCACTCATTTTTCCAACCGGTTGGCCATTTAGCGCGATAGCTGATCACCGGAGTCTTCATATCTTTGCGATAAGCAAAGTTGTAACAGCCGAAGTTCTCGTGTAGCCCATCTTCTCTAGCCTTTGTCTGATAATGAAGCTCGTGCACCCGGTAGAAAGCTTCGGTGAGCGGGTCCACTCCTTGGCTTCGGAGAGCCCAGATAAAGACGCTGAGCCTAATGATAGCGTTAGGAGTCAGCTGATGAAGATAAATTTTGAAATCTTCCAAAACATCCCCAATCATTCCATGCAAGGGAAACCTCAATCCTGCTTTGAAGAAACTTCTGAAAACTACGACCTCATCTTTTTCTAGCTTTAGAGTGGTTTCTTCTCTGCCAAAATGAATCAGTTTCTTCTCGGCTTCCCTGAAGTAGCCTAGCTTTATCATCATGGGCATATCAGCCTCAGAGACAGTAGACTTTCCAAAGTCCAAGTGGCTAGGTTTAGATGGCATGGCGATGTTATAATCTATCTCTTCATCATCAGCATCACCTTCTTCAATGTCAGCCTGTTCAGCTTCGGCAGCAGGTGCACCTTCGTTAGAAGCACCCTCTGTCACAACCAGTCCTGATTGTCTCATTACTTTGGAGATTGGGGCAGTTTCGGTAGCTTCGGCCTCCTCTCCGTCGCGTGTAACTCTAGCAGTTGAACGCACTCTGGCCATTTGATACTGAATTTCTTACGGTTTTGATGAAGTTGTTGACTTTTTCCGGTTTTGTCGAAGCTCCATCTTATGACGAAGCTAAACCAAGATGATGTTATGATTGAGAATATGATGAATAAGCTTCGGTTATGGTCAAATTTTTCAGCAGCACAACAGTGCAATAGTAATGAATGTTGTGGTAATTTCACACCTACTCGTCTGTTTATGTAGTGCTGCAGGTGGGAAGGCGAAACGTCAAGTCGCTCGCACCCATTGAACAGTCGTCTGCACCCACTGAACGGTGGACCACAGTAAGCAAGAAGGTGAATCGCTAGATCGCGCGTACCCGTCGTATGATGGGACTACCTCACGCTCGGAATATTTAAATCGTTTCTCGACAACGAGCTCAGGGAAGGTGTTTTTCGGACCTTCGGCATTCTAAAGCCAAAGAGAATTTTTCACGGGTCGAGCTCGTTACGAAAAATGATCTGGCACCATGAAGGGGCTACTGTTGGGGGTCTGCTTCGTCGCCGAAGGTCCTGTGAGAAGAAACACCTTCGGAAGAACAAAACAGAAGCAGTGCCGAAGCTACCAATCAGGGAGCTTCGTAGCGTACTTTCATATGCACCGACTTAAAGAAGAAATGACCAATTGGTCCATGATAACCAGTATTATGATTGTAATCATTTGTAAAGGACATAAATGTAAATCCACACAGGTTGCGCCCTGTGCCTATAAATAGATGAACAGTGCCCTTGTACTGACATACTGTACACGCTGACTTGTACTCGCTTTTGCGTCACGCTTGTAATTTCACCTTCTGTCAAACCGAAGGTATAAATGTTACTCAATATTGTTCCTATTCATTCATGATTATATAATAAGAAATATGCATAGGAGTGACATATAATTATCCCTGTTGTCTCTTATATTTCACATGCTTCGTCTGTCATTGATATATACTGTGATGATGAAGGTATGTCCTTCGTGACCTTCGTCCGAAAATCATTATATCCTTAGGGAAATAATGCTTCGAGGGATGAAGGGCTTTGACAATTAACCTATTTTTGTGTTGCCTTGTTCTTAATTCATAGCATTTGAGAACAAGTCCCCAACAGGTGGTGGCTACTGCTGATGCTGCTGAATGGCGGCCAGAGTCTGACCGATGGCTTGAACTGCCTGAGTCTGCATCAAGAACATCTACTCGATGGTCATCGGGGGCGGGGGTGGCAGTTGCTAGGGTGCTTCATCATGCAGGGCTGCCTGCTCCTGCTAAGCACGCCTTCCTCCTCTGCGCCTATTTTCTGACATCTGCAGAATGCAATCACACATCAGAACTGATCTTGCAACTTGCAGCATAAGAAAAGAGTATAGAATTCCTCCATAATACTAAACAGATGATCATCTTCACTAATCTCCAACACAGACCAACACAGCTTCTCAAATAAAGAAGGAAAATGGAATAAAAGGGCTTCCCAACTAGATAACTAATTTTATTAACATTCAACAGGTAAACCAAAGTGCAGGGGATACCCACACCCTGGCGATAGTCATTACAAAGATCCAAATCCAACATAGTTCATCATGACAAACATAAAGGCACAGGATAAGCAAACTACCCTGTCTAACTAAGACTAACTAACAGTAAGACTGATGCTAAGACTATAGTTTCTATATATATATATATTGCATTAATTACAAGATCTGACGCTGATGATCTATGGTTCTAAATTGATCTTGGTCCTGCAGTCGGGGTTGCCATAAGCCTGGTGTCCATGCCGAGGTGAGCGGTACGGGTGCTGAGTCCCCACAGGAGCGGGGGAGCCATCCTCCAGGTGACGACGCTCCGCGCGCTCAGCCCGCAGCTGGGCAATCTCAGCACGAGCCCTACTCAGCTCATCTAATACATGGTCCAGCTCCGTGTTTAGCACGACGGCTAGGTTGACTGTGCTGCTCAACCTAGGATTGTCCTCACCGATAGGTGAGACAACCACACCTCCTGTGCTGTCAGATGGACGGCGGGGGTAATACTTCAGGTTGAGACCATCGGCTACCCCGCCGAGCACTGAGCAGTAGTGCGAAAGCGCACGCCGTGCGGCATCTTACATGGCCACCTCAGCTGAGTCCCGCTCAGAGATAGAGTAGTGCTATGAGCAGATCTCCGCACCCCGGAGACTGTTCTCCGGACGGCGCACCAAGCAGGTCGCCTCCCAGCGGTCCGGGTAAACCCCGCGACTGTGCTAGAAGACCACACAACGATACTCGATGGACCAAGTGCGCCGGTCAAGTGCCTGGCGTAGCAGGGTGTCGAGCGCATCGTGGAAGTGGCACCCGCGAGCGCTGTCGCGAGTGATGGGTCGAGCAACCCATCCTTCCAACTCCTGCTCCTCAGAACGGTCGGTGTCGTGGCTCGAGCTGCTGTTGCCACCTCCGTCGTCTGGGTCTCCTCTAGTAGCTACTCCAGCAGCTAGGGCGCTCAGTGGTGGTGAAGGGGGCGCCTCCAGCGGGAGCACAGGGGAATAGCTCCTCACAGACTCTATCTCCTGCCGAAGCGAGAAAGAAGAGCCCTGCTGCTCCAGCTCCTATCGTCGACGCTCCTGCTCCTCGTGCAGGCGGTGGTGCAGCCTCTCCAAGTGGCTAGACTGACCAGTCACTGGATGGCGAAGCGGACGCTCCGCGAGACGAGAGGGTAAGAAGGGGATGACAAACTTCCGTGCAGTGTGTCTAAGACGAGCCATCTACAGAAGACACCGTAAGCATAAGAGTGAGAACAGAACTAATATGACCAGCAAGTAAACCATGAAAAATTAGGAATTAGAATGAAACAAAATTTTTTTTGCAAGGTATAATACATAGTAGAACATAGGTTTGGTCGATATGACCAACTTTTGAAGGGATACCAAAGTCAAGGTGATAATAGGGGTCTATAATCCTTAGAACGACCATTCTATTCTAGGTTAGCGGTCCTACAGTCAGCACGGCTTTGATACCACCTATGTCACACCCGATTTTAGAAGGCAAACCAAATGTGAACCATGTACGTGCCAGGATCAGCAATTCACGTACACAGCAGTTACATAACTGGACATCATCACACAGTGCTTAAAATAATAACATAAAAGGGTAATAATAGTCGATTACATCATGATGTCCGAGACATCCACATAGTCTTTAACAATAATCAAAGTGCGGAAAAGAAACATAGATAACACGGCCTTCACAGGCAGCCAACTGGGGGTTTGCCGCTAACCCACGCCTAGAACTCATCGTACTCTTGGAACTCCTGGAAGTCTTCCTCCACGGCTTCATCTTTTCCTGAGCAGTGGTTGCAATGTGAACAACCTGGGGGAGGGGGGTTGGTGTGTAGAGCAAGGGTGAGTACATATCAACATACTCAGCAAGTGTCCTGTTTGGCTGTAGTGGACTAGTTTTATGTGTGGGTAAGTCAAGCAGTTGCTTTTAGTTGATCAGATTATTATTACTAGTAGAGAGCCAGGTTTTAGAATTAACCCATGTTATTAACCCAAACGTACCCTTTCCAAACGGAAAGAATACCACTTACCATTACCATAGTCAATACCAAAACCATCATTCTCATCACCACCTGTAATCCGAACATCTCTGATCAAGTATCACTAATCAATGGAGCTCCCTTGGCTGCTCATAACCGCGAGCACGGCTGATATATCAGTTTCATAACACTCTACAGAGTTTTATCCACAAGCCGTGATTCCCTCTTGCCTCGGGCCGATCAAACCCTTAAACACTACCAAAGTGAATAGGCAGGGTCTCACTATGTAGCCTTTACAAAGATTCCTTGGGGCTGTAGCCGCCCGTTAGGTTTCCTAAATGCACCGCACTCCTCACCAAGGGGCGAACCAACCTTGGCAGAGCGAGCCGCATACACCAAGCCCCATTAACGGCACGACGGCGAAACGAACTACACCCCAGTTCCTCTAATTATTCAGCTAAGGGCATCCCATTCTACCCTCATGGTTGCACTGTTTTCCCGGGCGGTCATCCAACGAACCAGTACTTACGGAGAGGCACTCGAGAAATAGCTCGAGCCCCCTTAAATGACACAGTACCATCATCATAATCAAAAGGGAAAACAGCGTATCATAGATAAATCTCATCATGTTCATTGATTAAAGTGAAGCACTAGCATATAGCTAAACCATAATAACCCAACCAAAGTAGGTAGACAAGGACAAGGTAAATAAAAGCTAGTCAATCATTAGGTATAAATGGTGTGAATGTGGGGAGTGAATTATAAGAATAAATAGGACATAGATGGGTCAAGGGACATTTGCTTTCACCAACCGACTGCTGATCAGGGTCTTCACCTGCAACTCCTTCGGACTCCGCCAACTGACCGTTATCTATACGAGTTTCAAACATACATTCCACATATTTAATACAAAGGAACAGTACACCATACAATAGAATGCAATAAACAAACAGACGTTCGACGCAGGGTTCGCACCTACAACTAAACGAGAAAGAGAAAGTAACAGTCGAGGCTACGGTCGAGAAGCGATCACGTTACGCGATTATAACTCAGAGTACTCGTCTAAATAGAATAGTATTAATTTAGCCATCGTGTTAAGCATAGGGTAGAGTCATGTTCCATGTTTAATCATTATAAGCAGATAAAGGTGAATTAAAGGGAATTGTCGCGCGGCGAGACGCACGACACAACACTTAAATCGAAATAAGAAATAAACGACTCATCGCGCGGCAGAGCGCGCAATGAGACACTGGCAATAATTATAAAGAGACGTTAAGCGTCGCGCGACGAAAGGCACGACGGCATACGTCAACCAAACTGAATTTAAAATGGAACGTCGCGCGACTGGACGCGCGACGTCATACATTAAACAACCTGAAATTAAAATAGATCGTCGCACGACGAAGCGCGCGGCGCAGCACATTAATAAAATCTGAAATTAAACAAATTCGTCTCATGACGAAGCGTGCGACGCAGCATGCTAACTAAACAGGGTTTAAAATTATTTAAAACCAAGAATCAATCACCGCGCGCGTGGGGCTGCGCACGTGGGAACGCGTTGGGTGAACGGGGGGCGCGAGGCCGCGCAGGCTGCACCGAGGCCACGCGAGCCGCGCTGGGACGCGCGCAGGGACCACACTGGGGGACCATGCTACCGAAGGCAAGGGCCGTGCACCGGGAGCCACACGCACCGGGGATGGGACTGCCGCGTGAATAGGGGCCGGGGAGCCGCGCGCAGGGGGCCGGGACGGCCGCGCCGCCGGGGGACCGCGCACGAGGGGGCCAAGGTGCCGCGCGTGAGGGGCGCCAGGGAGCCACGCCGGGGGGCCGAGAGGCCGCGCGACAGGGAGGCCGAGGGGCCGCACCGCTGGGGGCCGAGAGATGAGCCGGAGGGGCGCGCGCGAGGGGGGCTGGGGGACGCGCTGGGGGCCGAGGGGCCGCGCGCCAGGGAGGCCGAGGGCCGCCATAGGGAGGGCCGGGGGAGCCACGCGTGAGGGGCCAGGGGCCGCCACGCCGGGGGGGCGGGGGAGTCGCGCCGCGAGGGGGCCAGGGGCCGCCACGCCGGGGGGCGGGGGAGCCGCGCCGCGAGGGGGCCAGGGCCGCCACGCCGAGGGGTCTGGGGGCCATGCCTAGGGCACGCCGCCGGGGGCCGAAGGCCGCACGCCGGGGGCCGCAGGGGCCGCACGCGAGGGGCTGCAGGGGGCGCGCGCGCAGGGGAGAAGAAGGGGGCACGCGCAGGGAAGGGGAGGAAGAGGAAGAGGGAGAGAGAGGAGAAGGGAGGGGAGGGGAGCTCACCTCAGGGATCCAACTCTTGCGATCACCGTCTCCAAAACCTAGGGCACCACGGGGAGAGAGAGATGGGATAGAGAGAGAGGTTGCTACGCAGGAGAAATCAAATGAGAGAAAAGGGACCAGGGGGCGCGCATGGGGAGCAGGGGGCGCTAGGGGCGCGCGGGCCGATCTGGGTCGGGCTGGGCTAGGCCGCACCGCGGGTCAAAACCCCGTGGCACGCACAATCACAGATCAGAAATCAATTCGCGAAGCAAAATCCAAAACGAAACTAGGCGAACACGCGATTAAGCACAACATCAGACAAAGAAATATGATTCGGCATGATGCAACACTCATGTCAACTTAGGTTTTTGTTTACACATGACATGGACACCAGTCGCTATATTGCTTTAAAATTGGGAAGAAGGAGCGAAACGGGAAGAGAAAAGAGAGTAACACTCGAATTTGGTGAGTAAAAAGAAGAAAAAATTCTACCCCCAAATTCAGGGTGTTACAACTGCTTAGAGGCGTTCGCGCGAAGGTTTTAGGGTTTGTGATCCTGGTAACGTATTTTCACTTCCCTCCTCACTTAGATCTGTTTGATTTGTGCCCAGATAGGTTTAGGGTTCGTATACACCCCCTCCACAATGTTTTTTGTGCCGATTATTCGTCTGAACAACACCCCTGGTTTGGCCACTATGACTCGTGGATAAAATGGCCATCCAGAAATGAAATGGTTAATCAAATGCTATTCAGAACTGATGGTCATCGTGCTATAGTTATAAGATGGTTTCTAGACAGTCACAGTATAAGGACACTATTTTTGCTTTAGTAGCTTGCTGCTAGTTAGTTATAAGATGGTTGCTAGCTGCATATGCTTACTGCTTGGTTCTCAATTACTTCTTGTGTATCATATTTTTCATTTATTTTCTATCTTCTGATTAATTCTTCATATACCATTAAGATGTTGCAGAGTCTGTGCGCTAGGGAGATGCAAGGCCATTTGTAGAGGAAGCTATGCTGCAAGTATCTGACTACGATTTCAAATTATCTGACATCCAAATGCAGAAGAAAGAGTCTCAAAGATTTTTTGAACTCATTAAGTCTCTGTTCAATCAGGCTAAAAGAGAGTGGGTGGGATTTCTGGGCCCAATCCCTATATGGCAGGTTTGTACTCTCTTCTCTAAAACTAAAAGTGATCCGAGAGCATGACAGAGTTTAGTAGAAGCTAAAGAAAATTACTCCATCTATTTCACACATAGTGTGCTTGCACATAATGGCGTCGTTTAGATGGTGTTCTGTAGTTGCCTAGCATCTAAGCTCTTTAATTTATGTTTATTTGGCCATACTGTAAGAATCTATGTATATCAAGGTTACCACATTAGATGGCTTCAAGAAATCTGTAACAACACAGTTGAAAGGTTGCACCAATAGTAGTTGTAGCTGATTTATCTTGGTTTTGCATGATTTAGGAAACTTGGCGCACACATGTAGATAGTGTCGTAATTGGTTTAGTATGTATTAACAAATAGCAACTCCCAAATGGCATAAAGAATAGGGAAATGGAGACATTATAAAAGCACCATGCGTTGTCAATAGGACACACTAAATTGGATGTGTCAATTATGTTGCTTGATGAATCTCTCAAACTCTATGCTTTGCATGTTTGTGTCACTACAAGACATGTTTTCTTTCAGGTTGTGAACACACATCTGCAGAGATAAAAAAAGAGTGCCATCAATGACAGCCAAAGATTGGGCATGAAGTGTATCCACTATGAGATCAATGTGTTGCTTTTTCATGTTTAATAATTTGAGTTATAATATATGGTTTACTTCTAATGTTTTTTTATTTTGGCAATGCAGGGGACATAACTCCTCCAACAGGGATTAGGTAGGCTATGGAGATGCAGGCTGAAGTAGAAAGGATAATATGCGCCCAAGTCCTTGAATCTGAAGGGAAGAAACAAGCCCAAATCCTTGAATTAGAAGGGAAGAAAACTGCCCAGATCCTTGAATCTGAAGGCGACGACTTCATAACCCTTTTTATCTTTTAGATCAATCAGGAGCTTCACAGTGCCGGGTCTTCATTTGAGCAAGCTCATTTCAATCTGGTGCATAATCCCTCTTTTTTGAATTAGAATGCATCACACTCAGTTATTGAATTGTGCAATTACATATAACCCCTCCTTTCCTTTCCATTATTTGAATTTGACAAAGGTTTCTTAGATCATGCCCTCTTTTTTGCAGGTTCTTTCCATTATCTGAATTATGTGAATGGATCCAAGAACACTAAAACAACTGTCATGTCCATCTTTGCTTAATTATATGATAGCTCCACCACTAACTGAAATTGCTACTGCTTAGCCACTACTACATACTAACTGAAGCCTCTGCTAACCGAAGCCTCTAACACAAATGCCTTGAGACTACAGGAGAGAAAGTAGAGCTGACATTTCTCACACTAGTCAGACATTTCCTGTGACGGAACCTCCCAAGTCATTAGGCCCACCTACAGTTGTTCTTGTCCAACGGACCTCAGACAACACTGCAGGTGCCCCTGAATCACTTGACAAGTTTGGTATCTGCTTTTCTTACTTTTCCCAAGAACGTTTTACCCGTCACGCAGACATTACAAGCATCGGAGATACGAAAATGCAGAAGCAGTTACATAAACTTACCTTTATTTAAAAGTAAGACGGAGTTAAATATTTACAGACCAGAACATAATATACGAGTGCAGAGTATTATTTCTACAAACCATGGGAGGCAAAAACCCCTCCTGATAAGTATCAAACAAAAAGTTCTATGGAGGATCCTTTCCTCTCGTAGCTTCACTCTTGGTGCTCTTCCTTTGGTACCACCTTAGAACAGAAGCAACAAAAGTTTGTCGCTTCTTCACCTAAAAACAATAGGGAATAAAACCCTGAGTATGGGATTACTCAACAAGTCTTACCCGACTAAGGAAAAGACTCTCAAGGGGATGTTGGCCTTGAGGGAGTCAAGGTAAGGCTTAACAATAATCAAAGTTTCTGTTTGCAGAAATGCTTACTAAAAGTGGATCCTTAAAATCCAATTTTACTTGTCAGGTTAAGTACGATTACCTATATCTAGAGTTCTTGCTACCCTAGTTCAAGCACTTGACCTACACTAGCCAATTTCTTAACAACCCTTTATCTCTACTAGAGTTCTACATATAGGGCAGTGACCAAGTCTTCATAACCGCGAAGGTACGGCGATCCAAATCGATTATACTCAGCTGAGGATCTCCAATCACACGACATATGTAGCACTTAACCCTTGCATATGTCAACTTGCCACCGGGGTTCTTAAGACAAGATCAGGTTCACACCAACCGAGAGCACAGATACACCACCGTCCAGCCTCGTGCCACGGAGGGTACACGCTACTCTCACCATCTCTCCACTCCCATTGTGTTGTATCTTATTCTAGTATTAGTCTGCCCGAGGCAAAGCTTACCCATGACGAGGCATGTGACCAGTTAAAGGGTCCTCGGTCAGTAAGCCTACATCGAGACGGTCCTTAATCGACTCAGACAGAGACACTACACCGAGATTCTCTTCTCATGCAAGTCACCCGCCCGGTCTCAGCTTAATCATTTCAAACCCCAAAGTCTGGTACCTGGCAGAGGTACATCTTTTCCGATGTTGAACCCATCATGGCCATGATGGATCCACCATCAAGTTTTATTTTCAAAAACATCCCTCCCACTTTGCAACATCATCTTTTTGTAAAGACAAAACATTTTGTTTTGCTAGAGCAAGACTAAGCATAGGAAAGACCTTTTGTAAAATAAGGATTTCAAGGAAGGAAATGCAGGAATTGTTTTAGCAATCAACTCCTATCACCTAATGCATCAAGCAAGTGAGAAAGAGTTTAAAAGAATCAAGGAGGTGGCAAATGCACCGGGGCTTGCCTTGGTTTATAGGTGATTCTGGCTCGGTCCCGCAGATGTCAAAATAGAAACAGCTGCCTGCCTGATATTCCTCAGGTGGTGGTGGTGAAGTTTTCTCTCCTTCTACTTCAACTTCTTCCTTGTTTTCTAAATATAATCATACATAATAATGAATGCCCATGTAATGCTCATGAGAGTGCAAAGATAATAAGAGTTTATTATCTAAAGTCTTGAATACAATTTTCCTTCATGGAACTCCGAGAACTTAGGGTTTCCGGAGTCAACAGTGAAGTTCAAAGAGCAGGAGGGGTAGGGTTTTGGGTTCTAAGTATCAAACAAGGTCCAAATCAAACCAAACTCTACCCAAAGCTCCTAAATAAGGTATAAGGGTCATTTAAAAAGTTTGGAGATTTTTGGAATTATTATTGATTTTCTAAAAATCTAGAAACAAGATTTTAGCCTATTATAAATACTCTATAATTTTCTATTTGGATTAAAAATCATGAAACTATTTTTATTAAATTCTATAGGAAATTAGGAATCTAGCAAAATTGGTTTGGCATTTGTACCATTTTTCTACAATTTTCTAGAATTGTTTTAGCTCTAATAGAAAAAGAAAAAGAAAAGGGAATGAACAGTCTTGGGCCAAATCCAGCCCAGGCGGCCCAATCCCGGGTAAAAAACACGCGCGCCCACGCCTGCGCAACTTTGCAAAAACGCCCGCAACGGTTCAACTATTCCATAAAGAATCCTAGCTACTATTCCCTGTGTCGTTGACCTTTTCACTTAAGCCCTCCGCTTTTTCTGTTCTTCTCAAGCACCGATCCCCGACCGGACTTTGGTCGAACACCTGGCCGGATCACACGCGCTCACTGTCGGTGACCCCTAACAGCAGTAGAAAGTGCACAAGCATCGACCAAGAGGCTCCCCGGACATGTTTCCGAGACCATTTCGACGAGCCCGCTCCTAGAGTTTATTTGCTCACGACACCGGCGGAACCAGAACTCCGGCGAGTTCGTTCCGAGCAGCCGAATGTGGTAGCGTTTAGAATAAGGGTAGGGAGAGCATCACTGGCTCACTCGAGGTATGATACACGCGTGAATTTGAACAGAGCAAGCACTAGAGAGCTCGTCCACGCAAGGGGTGTTCACGGCGGCGTTCCCGGATGACAGCGCCGTGTTCACGGAGTCTGGTAGCGATAACATTCAACCGCCTGGGTCCGTGAGCATCTAGAGACCATAAGAGTACTAAAACAAAACGCAAAGGAGTAGGATTTCACCGGAATCACGCTGGCCATGACGGAGCTACACTCGGCGGCGTTGACAACCGTGTTTGGGGAAAACCTGGTGACTGTAGGCTACGGGGAATGAAACGAGCTGGCTGAGAGTGGGTTGGGTGCGTAACACAGAGACGAAACTGGGGGCACCTTCAATTTAAAGGCCTCGGTTGAACTTATCATGAATTTGGATTAGGGATCGGCTCACGGCGACCTGGATATTTCACAGTGATCTGTGCATCGTGGCGCGCGAGGAGAAAACGATGCGGGAGGGCTAACTGACTATCCTCCATGATCCTTACGACATGGAGAATGCTTTGCGGCGTGGCACGGTTGAGTGAAACGGCGAGCTCCGGTGATGATAAGCTCGGCCGACCATGCGGCAAGTGGACATGACGGCCGGACCAGCTAGCAATCGCAATTCATCCCGCCCTAGATCTTTTCACCCATCCCCGGTGTTATCCATTCTTCACCGAGCACGAATCTCCCAGGTGAAGCTCGGATCTTGGCGCGAGTTCACCGACGACGGGTACACTGTACCTGCGTTCTTCGTCAGGGCACTGTTCAATCTGAATTTTCCTTTCGAAGTTGCCTGACAATGCATTTTTGAGCCACATTTACTCCTTGTTCTAGGCAGTAGCATAGCTACCTTCCTTTGACAAAGTTGTACTCCAATATAAGGTCTCCAATCTTGTCATAGTGACCCGAGTTTTAACTCCACTGGATTAGTCACAATTTGACTCCAAAGTTGATCCAATGCCACTGATCATATAATTTTCAGACTGTTTTAGTCTGACAGCCCATCTTTGGGCCCATTTATCTTCAAATTCTTCATAACAACCATGCTTACTCCCTTAAACAAAGTTATTCTCCTTTGATAGATCTACAATATTGATGTGGTGACCTAGGGCAAAATCCCTTTTGTTTGAAAGCTACAAGGTCTCAAAGTTGAACCTATTTTCTGAAAATCAGACTTAGCCATATGGTTATAAAAGTGGTGTTTTTGCAATTAGGCCCAAAACCTAGGGTTTAAGTTGCAAACCCACATATTTGTGAACAAAATGACCAAATATGCTTTAACTTCATAGTTTTTACACTTTAATCCACAAGTGCACTAATTTTGCACTTAGCCCCCTAGGGTTAAGGTTTAGGGCTTTCTAGGGTTCTTTTTGCAGTTTTTGATACCTCTAGGGTTTGGATATCCCATAAGTATATTCAAGGTGATATTTTATGGTCATCTCTAATAAGTTTTGAAGTTTTCTTTTGTTTAAATCTTGTTTGCTCTTTTATACCCAAACTAGGGTTGAGTTCCCTATACTAGGGTTTTATTTGCAAAAAGTCATAACAATGCAACTTGTTTGAAATTTTTGCCTAGTAAATGCACTCTAGGTGTGTCAAACATATGAAATGCCCATGCTTATGATGTTATGCTCAAGTTTTAGTGACAGTAACACTAGGGGTGTTACATCCTTTCCCCCATAAAAGAATCTCGTCCCGAGATTAAAAGTCCTAGGGTAAGTAGTGTAAAAGGAAATGCTTCACATTTTTATTTCCTTATGTCTGGTACAAGGCAGGGGTGGTTTGGGGCTCACTCCTTTATTACAACAATTATATACATATCACAATTTACATGAGGCTAGAAAGCCTGGGAAATTCTTTTCTAAAAAGTCTTGAGTCTCCCGTGTAGCCTCATCTTCTGAATGTTGGTTCCACTGTATCTTGTAAAACTTGAGAGTTCTTCCGCGGGTAATTCTGTCATTTTGATCCAAGACTTGAATAGGGTGTTCTAAATATGTCAAGTCTGGCTCTAGGGCAACATCCGCCATTTCAATGGTTCGATCGGGTACCCGAAGACACTTCATCAGTTGAGACACGTGAAACACATTATGTACAACAGACAATGTTTCGGGTAGTTGAAGTCGGTATGCCACTGGTCCATACCTTTCAAGAATTGGAAAAGGACCAATGTATCGGGGTGCAAGCTTCCCTTTAACCCCGAAACGTGATATACCCTTCATTGGTGACACTTTCAGATAGACATAATCCCCGACCAAAAAGTATAAGGGTTGTCGTTGCTTGTTTGCATAACCTTTCTGACGAGCTTGGGCTTTCTTCAGGTTATGAATTATTCGTTGAACTTTTTCTTCGGTCTCTTTTACCATATCTGGCCTGAAGAAACTCCTTTCGCCTGGTTCAGACCAGTTTAACGGAGTGCGACACCGTCGGCCATACAAAGCTTCAAAGGGTGCCATCTTAATGCTTTCTTGATAGCTATTATTATATGAGAACTCCGCTAATGGTAAGCAATCATCCCATTTCCATGGGAATTCCAAAGCACAAGCCCGTAGCATGTCCTCAAGTATTTGATTCACCCTCTCAGTCTGCCCACTGGTTTGCGGATGATAGGCCGAACTATGGAGCAACATAGTATCCAGTGCTTTGTGAAGTTCTTCCCAAAATTTAGACACGAATTGCGGTCCATGATTCGACACTATCGTCTTTGGAACACCATGCAAACTAAGAACACGGGCAATGTATAATTCTGCATATGTGGCCACTGTATACTTTACCCTGACAGGAAGGAAGTGGGCAATCTTTGTAAGTCGATCAATAATAACCCAGATAGAATCATATCCCTTGGTAGTCCTGGGCAATCCCACAATAAAGTCCATACTAATATCCTCCCATTTCCATGTAGGGACAGGTAAAGATTGTAATGGACCGGCAGTCTTCATATGTATGGTTTTGACACGTCTGCAAGTGTCACATCTTGCCACATAGCGTGCGATTTCAATCTTCATCTTTGTCCACCAGTAATGTTGTTTTAAATCATGATACATCTTAGTGCTTCCGGGATGAATAGAATAGCGACTAAGATGTGCTTCATCTAATATTTGTTGGCGGATTTCTTCATTCTTTGGCACAACTATGCAGTTGTTGAACCATACAATCCCTTGATCGTCTTTCCCAAAGCACTTGGCTTTTCCGGCCTCTATCTTCTCATGGATGTGCTTCATACCCTCATTATCCTTTTGTGCATGAATTATCCTTTGTAAAAGGATTGACTCAAGCTCTAGCTGATTTAAAGTTCCATGCTGAATCATTCCCAGGTTCAAATTCTCCATTTCTTGGCATAACGTAATGTCAGAAGTTTCCATTGTAAAACAATGACAAAAAGTCTTGCGACTCAAGGCAACTGCCACTACATTAGCTTTGCAAGGGTGATAATGAATCTCCAGTTCATAATCCTTAATAAGCTCGAGCCATCACCTTTGCCTCATGTTCAACTCTGACTGGGTGAAGATATACTTCAAGCTTTTATGGTCTGTATAAATGTGACAGATATTACCCAGCAGATAATGACGCCATATCTTTAGGGCATGAACCACTGCAGCTAGCTCCAGATCATGAGTTGGATAATGTTCCTCATGCCGGCGCAACTGCCTTGAAGCATAAGCTATCACTCGGCCTTCTTGCATTAA
Organism: Zea luxurians; assembly: GCA_029449295.1. Lineage (NCBI taxonomy): Eukaryota > Viridiplantae > Streptophyta > Magnoliopsida > Poales > Poaceae > Zea > Zea luxurians. Next base: position 168,925,144 of record JAOPSE010000002.1, read on the forward strand.
AACACAGCCGAGACCACTGCCTCATGCGTCACAATACACATCAAAGGGCTTTTCAATATCCGGTTGAGCCAATACCGGAGCAGTGGTTAATAATACCTTCAATTGTTCAAAGGCTTTATTACACTTTGAAGACCAATTAAATTTAGTATCATTCTTCAATAAACTTGTGATTGGTTTCACAAGCTTGGAAAAATCTGGTATAAATTGGCGGTAATAGCCAGCTAGTCCAAGGAAACTTCGGACTTGATGTACAGTGGTTGGGGGTTTCCACTCCAAAATATCCTTGACTTTGCTGGGATCCACCGCAATCCCCTTGGCAGATAATACATGTCCTAGAAATTGGATTTCTTCCAGCCAGAATGCGCATTTACTGAATTTGGCATATAACTGATGTTCTCTCAAGCGCGTTAATACAATCCACAAGTGCTGAGCATGCTCCTCTTCATTCTTGGAGTATATTAAGATATTGTCGATGAATACCACCACAAACTTGTCCAACTCAGGCATAAATACTGAGTTCATCAAATAAGTGAAGTGGGCAGGAGCATTCGTCAGTCCGAAAGACATTACCAAATATTCAAATAACCCATACCGCGTAGTGAATGCGGTCTTTGGTATATCTTCGGGCCGGATACGGATCTGATGATAGCCCGATCTGAGGTCGATCTTGGAGAATACCCTTGCTCCAGTCAGTTGATCAAATAGAATGTCAATCCGTGGAAGAGGGTACTTATTTTTGATAGTAACCCCATTAAGGGGTCTATAATCCACACACATTCGAAGTGTTTGGTCCTTCTTCTTGATGAAGATGGCTGGACAACCCCATGGTGACGAGCTTGGCCGGATGAATCCCTTCTCTAGTAGATCTTGCAATTGGGTCTTGAGTTCTGCCAGCTCATTTGGAGCCATTCGGTATGATCTTCTAGAAATGGGGGCCGTACCGGGCTTCAACTCAATTACAAACTCTACATCTCTTTCGGGTGGCAATCCAAGCAAATCTTCTAGAAAGACATCTAGGAACTCACATACTACCGAAATATCTTTGATCTTTGGTATAATGGCTTCATATATTCTACCAAATGGTTTAGTTGGAATGGCTATGGGAATGGTCAAAAGAACTTCTTCTTGGCCATAACTCAATTTGATAGTTCTCAGTTCCGTATTGAGAATAGCTTTATGTTGGGCCAACCAATTCATGCCTAGAATCACATCTATGTCTTGGCCTTTCAGAACAATCATATTAGTAGGAAAGTCCCGTCCAGCCAATGTTACGGGCACTTGGAAAGCCACTTCTTTAGTAAATATTTGTCCCCCAGGCGAATGGATTTTAAACCCTTCCCTTGATTCATGGTATGGAATGCAATGTTGCTCCACGAATCTCTTGCTTATGAATGTATGCGAAGCACCAGAATCAAAAAGAATAATTGCAGGGTAATTGGCCACGAGGAACGTACCCATCATCACCGGTTCACCTTCCGGTGTGGTGGCCACTTGAGTGTAATAAACTTGTCCAGTTTTCCTTGTATTCTTGCCCGCGGTATTGGTTGCTGCATTTCCCTTGGAACTTCCAGAGCTTTGTTGATTATTTTATTGATTCTGCCTCGGGTATGGACAGTCCTTAATGAAATGCTCGGACTTTCCACAGTTGAAGCAGCCCGTTGATGAGCTTGGAAGAGTAGGGAAACGAGTGCCAGGGGCACCCAGCTGATTTGTTAGAGTGGGGGCAGGGGTAGGACGGATAAACACTGGCTGCTTGAATGGGAAGGAGGGTGGGCGCGATGAAGAACGATTCTGATTGAAAGGTCGGATAACCAACCTTTGCCTTTTCTCGGGGCCCTGATTGGGCCTGTTGCCTCCATTCCCCTTAGATTTTCCGGATCCTGTATATTTAGCCTCAACTGCCAGCGCTGTGCTGACAGCCCTTTCGTAAGTAAGGTCGATGCAGGTGGACATCTTTCTTTGCTTCGATCATTCAAGCCTCTCATGAAACAATTCTTCTTCTTTATGTCTGTGTTGACTTGATCGATTGCGTATTGGGATAAGTGATTGAATTTATTGAGATACTGGGTAACAGTATCCCCGCCTTGCTTAAGCTTCATGAACTCCTCCTGCTTCATATGGAGGACTCCTTCAGGTATATAATGCTCTCTGAACGCCAACTTAAACTCATCCCAAGTGATCTGATGACCGGCCGGCTGAATGGCCACAAAGTTTCCCCACCATGTACTGGCAGGGCCTCACAGTTGTTGTGCTGCAAACAGGGGCTTTTGAGTTTCTGACCACCGAAGAAGCCCGAATTTTTGTTCAATGACGCGGATCCATTCATCCGCCTCTAAAGGATCTTCTGCTTTGATGAACAATGGAGGGCGCGTCTCGGAGAAATCTAGATAAGATGTTTCACGGGGGCCTTGCGGATATGCCCGCCCGCCTTGTTGTTGTAGTTGTTGACCTACCATCTCCCGCAGGAAGCGGGTATTGTCTGCTGTAGCGTTTACCAAGGCAGCGATGGCCTCGGCTAGTGTCTGAGGTACTGGGGGTGGGTTTGGGGTCGCTTCCCTCCCACGGGAGGTACCAGCCCCATCCTGAGCGCGAGTCCTTGAAGGCATATGAGGCAAAGAACATTTGGAGCAATATAATATGCCATACAAACCATCCATTTCACATTACTTAAAAAGGTAATGTTATAGACTCGTACTTACAATAGGATTACACCACCTATTACATAATAATACTACTTCTATACTATACTATTCCTACTTTTTGTCACTCTGGGTAGCCTCGCTGTCAGGCGTCGGAGACCATTCGTCGACCAACTTCATAGAGGGAGGGGGCCTGAAAAGGTCCAGCTCACCGCCAAGTGCTTCTCCCGCTACTCTAGAAGGTCCGGCTTCCATCCTGACAGGATCCGCAGGGACATTCGGGTGCAGTTGCGAGTACAATACATGAACTTCTTCATGTAGTGTGTTGCAATAAACCTGCAAGCTATCCACAGTTGAGCTAAGCTCTTCCATTCGAGCTCGAGCTCTAGCTTCCTTTGCCCAAGCCAGTGAACGAGAGTTCACAGCCCAGTCAAGCGCTAGATCCCGATCCACTAGCTGGTCTTGCAGTTGGCGGATGTCTCTTCTCAATTCATTGATTCTTTCACCATCCGCGACCCATATGTCGTTCCTGCATCGGAGTTCTGATCGAAGCTGATTAACTTGAGCTTCTAGATCCCCGATTGGATCGTTACTACCGCTACTGCTGTCGTCGTGTCTCGGGGCAAGCTGATGACGGGGTACGCCAATCGGCCAGTTGACTTGCGTGCAGTCTTTCTTGTACGTGGCGGCATTTTTCTAAGGGGGAAATCTTATCAGCATAATTTTTAGCATGATGCATGTGTAATTACAGAATCTACCTTAGTTGATTCAACCTTCTATACATTGCACTCTTCCTATCTGGTCCCTTAAAATAAACTCTTCAGAGATACTTAGGTAAGAAGGGAAGAAATTTTCTAGATAAGTCTTAGAAAATTCTTTTTGAAGATGCCTCATAGTATCTGCAGAGATGGGCTTCGCTCCGATACTAGCTATGATGGAACCTCCCAAGTCATTAGGCCCACCTACAGTTGTCCTTGTCCAACAAACCTCAGATAACCAGACAACCCTGCAGGTGCCTCTGAATCACTTGACAAGTTCGGTATCTGCTTTTCTTACTTTTTCCAAGAGTGTTTTACCCGTCACGCAGACATTACAAGCATCGAAGATATGAAAATACGGAAGTAGTTACATAAACTTACCTTTATTTAAAAGTAAGACAGAGTTAAATATTTATAGACCAGAACATAATATACGAGTGCAGAGTATTATTTTTACAAACCATGGGAGGCAAAACCCCCTCCCGATAAGTATCAAACAAAAAGTTTTATGGAGGATCCTTTCCTCCCGCAGCTTCACTCCAGGTGCTCTTCCTTTGTATCGCCTTAGAACAGAAGCAACAAAAGTTTGTCGCTTCTTCACCTAAAAACAATAGGGAATAAAACCCTGAGTATGGGCTTACTCAGCAAGTCTTACCCAACTAAGGAAAAGACTCTCAAGGGGCTGTTGAAAGGGAAATGTGCCCTTGGGCCATTTCTAAGTATTTTGGTGATTGAGTGCCAACACATGTGTTTAATTGTGAATTTGTGTACATGGATGAACAAGGTGCAAATCATGAAGTAAAGGTATGTTTCTAAGCCTTAGTACATTGGTTTTATGGACTAACATATTTGTCTAAGTGTTAGAAACAGAAAGAAGAAAAAGAGAAAAGGGGAGAGAATGACTTGGCTGTGTGCAGCCAAGTTCCAGCTCGGTCTGGAGCACCGGACTGTCCGGTGTGCACCGGACAGTGTCCGGTGCGCCAGGCTGACTCGGCTCGAACTGGCCGCTCTCGGGAATTCGCCGACGGCGTACGGCTAAAATTCACCGGACTGTCCGGTGTGCACCGGACTGTCCGGTGAGCCAACGGTCGGCCAGGGCCAACGGTCGGTCGCGCAATCCGCGCGGGACACGTGGCCGAGCCAACGGTCGGAAGACGGCACCGGACTGTCCGGTGTGCACCGGACTGTCCGGTGCGCCAACGGCTCTCAGATCTCCGCCGGTCTGCAACGGTCGGGAAGCGCTGGATAAGGAAAGAAATCGGTCACCGGACATGTCCGGTGTGCACCGGACTGTCCGGTGCCCCCGACGACAGAAGGCAAGGATGGCCTTCCGGATTTGCTCTCAACGGCTCCTAGCTGCCTTGGGGCTATAAAAGGAGCCCCTAGGCGCATGGAGGAGACACACAAGCAACTCTTGAGCATTCTTGATCATCCACACTCAGTCTCTGCGCATTTGATTGTCATTCTAAGTGTTTCGAGCTCTGTTCTAGTGAGAACTGTGTGATACTCTTGTGAGCTCGATTCTTGGCCGTATGTGTGCGCGTTTCGCTGTGGATTTGTGTGTGTTGCTTCCCTCCCTTACTCTGTGCTTTCTTTGTGATCATATACTTGTAAGGGCAAGAGACTCCAATTTGTGGAGATTCCTTGCAAACGGGATAGTGAAAGGAACAACAAAACAACGTGGTATTCAAGTGAGTCTTTGGACCGCTTGAGAGGGGTTGATTGCAACCCTCGTCCGTTGGGACGCCACAACGTGGAAGTAGGCAAGCATTGGCTTGGCCGAACCACGGGATAAACCACTGTGTCCCTCTGTGCTTGATTCTTGTGGTATTGTGTTTTGTTGAGACTTCACCTTAGCCACTTGGCATTAATCGTGCTAACGCTTAACAAGTTTTTTGTGGCTTAAGTTTGAAGTTTTTACAGGATCACCTATTCACCCCCCCCCCCCCTCTAGGTGCTCTCAATTGGTATCAGAGCCGTTCTATTCACAAAGGGACTAACCGCCCGAATAGATGGATCCTAAGGGGAAGGGTATAGTGATCAACGACAAAGAGAAGGAATCCTTCGTCAACGAGCCGAAGGACGATAAGCCTACCGACTCCGGCTCGGGTCAAAGACGGAAGGAAGGGAAGAAGAAGAAGACCAGGCGCATCAAGGAGATCGTCTACTACGACAGCGACGAGTCTACTTCTTCCCAAAAGGACGAGGACCACAACAACTACGAGAGGAGAAAACCGGTTAATTCGAACTTTTCTTTCGATTACTCTCGTATTCCGCAAAGTTCACATTCACATTTGCTCTCCATTCCACTTGGCAAGCCCCCACACTTTGATGGAGAGGACTACGGATTTTGGAGCCACAAAATGCGTAGTCACCTATTCTCTCTCCATCCTAGTATTTGGGAGATTGTAGAGAGTGGAATGCATTTTGATAGTTCGGATAGTCCCATGTTCATTAATGAACAAATTCATAAGAATGCACAAGCTACTACTGTTCTTCTAGCTTCCTTGTGCAGGGATGAATACCATAAGGTGAGCGGCTTGGACAACGCCAAGCAAATCTGGGACACCCTCAAGATTTCTCATGAGGGGAACGACGTCACCTTGCTCACCAAGATGGAATTGGTGGAAGGAGAGCTTGGACGATTCGCCATGATAAGGGGCGAGGAGCCGACGCAAACATACAACCGGCTCAAGACCCTTATCAACAAGATAAGAAGCTACGGGAGCACGCGATGGACGGATCACGACGTCGTCCGCCTAATGCTCAGGTCCTTTACCGTACTTGATCCTCATCTCGTGAACAATATTCGTGAGAATCCCAGGTACACGATGATGACGCCCGAGGAAGTGCTTGGAAAATTCGTGAGCGGGCGGATGATGATCAAGGAGGCAAGATACGTCGACGACGCGTTGAACGGACCACTCCACGAGCCTCAACCCATTGCTCTAAAAGCAACGAGGAGCAAGGAGTCGCTACCTAGCAAGGTGGCGCAAGTCGAGGCGGCCGGGCTCAATGATGAAGAGATGGCTCTCATCATCAAAAGATTCAAGACGGTGCTTAAAGGTCACAAGGGACAACCAAGCAAGACCAAAGCCAAGGGGAAGCGCTCATGCTTCAAATGCGGTAAGCTTGGTCATTTCATTGCTAACTGTCCCGATAATGAAAGTGACCAGGAAAAGGGGAGCAAAAGAGAGAAGAAGAAGCAATACAAGAAGGCAAAGGGCGAGGCGCATCTAGGAAAGGAGTGGGACTCGGATTGCTCCTCCTCCGACTCCGACAACGAAGGACTCGCCGCCACTGCCTTCAACAAATCGGCTCTCTTCCCCAACGAGCGTCTCACTTGCCTTATGGCAAGGGAGAAGAAGGTGAGTACTCAAGACTCCACTTATGCTTCTTCTAGTGATAGTGAGTCTAGTGATGATGATGACATAGATTATTCATGCTTGTTTAAGGGCTTAGATAGATCTAAGATAGATAAAATCAATGAATTGATTGATGCATTGAATGAAAAGGATAGGCTTTTAGAAAAACAGGAGGATTTATTGTATGATGAACATGATAAATTTGTAGAGGCACAAAAATCATATGCTTTAGAAGTGAAAAGAAATGAAGTGCTTTCTAGTGAATTATCCTCTTGTCATGAAACCATTGCTACTTTACGAAATGTTAATAATGATTTAAGTGCTAAACTAGAAGTAGCTAGTAAATCAAATTCCTGTGTTGAAAATGTTACAATTTGCACTAGGTGTAAGGATTTTGATATTAATGCCTGTAGTGAACACTTAGTTTCAATTTCTAAACTAAGTGATGAATTGGCTAGTCTTAATGCACAACTTAAGACTAGCAAAAGTGAATTTGACAAATTAAAATTTGCAAGGGATGCCTATACAATTGGAAGACATCCCTCAATTAAGGATGGGCTTGGCTTCAAGAAGGAGGCCAAGAACTTAACAAGCCATAAGGCTCCCATCTTCGTCAAGGAGAAGGGGAAGGCTCCTATGGCTAGTAGTGCGAAAAAGAACCATGCTTTTATGTACTATGATAGGAGAAATGCTAGAAATGCTTATAATGATTTTGATTCACATGTTTATGATTCTCATGCCATGTTTGCTTCTAGTTCTTCTTATAAGCATGATAGGGATATGTGTAGGAGAAATGTTGTACATATGCCTAGGAGAGATATTGCTCATGTTCCTAGAAAGAATGTTATTCATGCTCCTAGGAAAGTAGTGAATGAACCTTCTACCATTTATTATGCTTGTAATGCTCCCTTTGCTATTTGTAGAAAGGGTAAGAAGGTAATTGCTAGGAAGTTAGGGGCAAGATGCAAAGGAGATAAAACTTGCATCTGGGTCCCTAAGAATATTTGTGCTAACCTTGCAGGACCCAACATGAGTTGGGTACCTAAGACCCAAGCCTAAATTTGCCTTGCAGGTTTATGCATCCGGGGGTTCAAGCTGGATTATCGACAGCGGATGCACAAACCATATGACGGGGGAGAAGAAGATGTTCACCTCCTACGTCAAGAATAAGGATTCCCAAGATTCAATTATATTCGGTGATGGGAATCAAGGCAAGGTAAAAGGGTTAGGTAAAATTGCAATTTCTAATGAGCATTCTATCTCAAATGTATTCTTAGTGGAGAGTCTTGGATATAATTTGCTATCTGTTAGTCAATTATGTCAAATGGGATATAATTGTTTATTTACAAATGTAGATGTGTCTGTCTTTAGAAGATGTGATGGTTCACTAGCTTTTAAGGGCGTACTAGACGGCAAGCTTTACTTAGTAGATTTTGCAAAAGAAGAGGCCGGTCTAGATGCATGCTTAATGGCTAAGACTTGCATGGGCTGGCTGTGGCATCGCCGCTTAGCACATGTAGGGATGAAGAATCTCCACAAGCTTCTAAAGGGAGAACACGTGATAGGTCTAACCAATGTTTATTTCGAAAAAGATAGACCTTGTGCAGCTTGTCAGGCAGGTAAACAAGTTGGAGGAGCACATCACAGCAAGAATGTGATGACCACGTCAAGACCTCTGGAGCTGCTGCATATGGACCTCTTCGGACCCGTCGCCTATCTAAGTATAGGAGGAAGTAAGTATGGTTTAGTTATTGTTGATGACTTTTCCCGCTTCACTTGGGTGTTCTTTTTGCAGGATAAGTCTGAAACCCAAGGGACCCTCAAGCGCTTCCTCAGGAGAGCTCAAAATGAGTTTGAGCTCAAGGTGAAGAAGATTAGGAGCGACAACGGGTCCGAGTTCAAGAACCTTCAAGTGGAGGAGTTTCTTGAGGAGGAAGGGATCAAGCACGAGTTCTCCGCTCCCTACACACCACAACAAAATGGTGTGGTAGAGAGGAAGAACAGGACGCTAATCGATATGGCGAGGACGATGCTTGGAGAGTTCAAGACCCCCGAGTGCTTTTGGTCGGAAGCCGTGAACACGGCTTGCCACGCCATCAACAGGGTCTACCTTCACCGCCTCCTCAAGAAGACGTCATATGAGCTACTAACCGGTAACAAACCCAATGTATCGTACTTTCGTGTATTTGGGAGCAAGTGCTACATTCTAGTGAAGAAGGGTAGAAATTCTAAGTTTGCTCCCAAAGCTGTAGAAGGGTTTTTGTTAGGTTATGATTCAAATACAAAGGCGTATAGGGTCTTCAACAAATCATCGGGTTTGGTTGAAGTCTCTAGCGACGTTGTATTTGATGAGACTAATGGCTCTCCAAGAGAGCAAGTTGTTGATTGTGATGATGTAGATGAAGAAGATGTTCCGACGGCCGCTATACGAACCATGGCGATTGGAGACGTTCGGCCACAGGAACAAGATGAACGAGATCAACCTTCTTCCTCAACAACGGTGCAACCCCCAACTCAAGACGATGAACAGGTTCATCAAAAGGAGGCGTGTGATCAAGGGGGAGCACAAGATGATCATGTGATGGAGGAAGAAGCGCAACCGGCACCTCCAACCCAAGTTCGAGCGATGATTCAAAGGGATCATCCCGTCGACCAAATTCTGGGTGACATTAGCAAGGGAGTAACTACTCGATCTCGATTAGTTAATTTTTGTGAGCATTACTCTTTTGTCTCCTCTATTGAGCCTTTCAGGGTAGAGGAGGCCTTGCTAGATCCGGATTGGGTGTTGGCCATGCAGGAGGAACTCAACAACTTCAAGCGCAATGAAGTTTGGACGCTGGTGCCTCGTCCCAAGCAAAATGTTGTGGGAACCAAGTGGGTGTTCCGCAACAAACAAGACGAGCACGGAGTGGTGACAAGGAACAAGGCTCGACTTGTGGCAAAAGGTTATGCCCAAGTCGCAGGTTTGGACTTTGAGGAGACTTTTGCTCCTGTGGCTAGGCTAGAGTCCATTCGTATCTTGCTAGCATATGCCGCTCACCATTCTTTCAGGTTGTACCAAATGGATGTGAAGAGCGCGTTCCTCAACGGGCCAATAAAGGAGGAGGTGTACATGGAGCAACCCCCTGGCTTCGAGGATGAGCGGTACCCCGACCACGTGTGTAAGCTCTCTAAGGCGCTCTATGGACTTAAACAAGCCCCAAGAGCATGGTATGAATGCCTTAGAGATTTCTTACTTGCTAATGCTTTCAAGGTTGGGAAAGCCGATCCAACTCTCTTTACAAAGACATGTGATGGTGATTTGTTTGTATGCCAAATTTATGTCATAATATTTGGTTCTACTAATCAAAAGTCTTGTGAAGAGTTTAGCAGGGTGATGACGCAGAAATTCGAGATGTCGATGATGGGCGAGTTGAACTACTTCCTTGGGTTCCAAGTGAAGCAACTCAAGGACGACACCTTCATCTCCCAAACGAAGTACACGCAAGATCTGCTGAAGCGGTTTGGGATGAAGGACGCCAAGCCCGCAAAGACTCCGATGGGAACCGACGGACACACCGACCTCAACAAAGGAGGTAAGTCCGTTGATCAAAAAGCATACCGGTCAATGATAGGGTCTTTACTTTATTTATGTGCTAGTAGACCGGATATTATGCTTAGCGTATGCATGTGTGCTAGATTTCAATCCGATCCTAAGGAGTGTCACTTGGTGGCGGTGAAGCGAATTCTTAGATATTTAGTCGCTACGCCTTGCTTCGGAATCTGGTATCCAAAGGGGTCTAACTTTGACTTGATTGGGTACTCAGATTCCGACTATGCTGGATGTAAGGTCGATAGGAAGAGTACATCGGGGACGTGCCAATTCTTAGGAAGGTCCCTGGTGTCATGGAACTCTAAGAAACAAACCTCCGTTGCCCTATCCACCGCTGAGGCCGAGTATGTTGCCGCAGGTCAGTGTTGCGCGCAACTACTTAGGATGAGGCAAACCCTCAGGGACTTTGGCTACAATCTGAGCAAAGTCCCACTCCTATGTGATAATGAGAGTGCTATCCGAATAGCGGAAAATCCTGTTGAGCACAGCCGCACAAAGCACATTGACATCCGGCATCACTTTTTGAGAGACCACCAGCAAAAGGGAGATATCGAAGTGTTTTATGTTAGCACCGAGAACCAGCTAGCCGATATCTTTACCAAGCCTTTAGATGAGAAGACCTTTTGCAGGCTGCGTAGTGAGCTAAATGTCTTAGATTCGCGGAACTTGGATTGAAATATAGCATACATGTATTTATGCCTTGATCATGTTCTTTCTGCATTTTGTTGCTTATTATGGTGCTCAAGTTGTACAAACACTCCCTGGACCTCACAAGTCCGTTGCAAAGTGATGCACATGTTTAGGGGGAGACGTGTTACAACTTGACCCTTTGAGACTAACCATATACTTGAGTTTGCCTGTTTTAGTCTCAAAGGAGAATTGAAAGGGAAAAGGTGGACTTGGACCATGAAAGACTTCCACTGCACTCCAATGAGGGGTAACTTACTCCAAGTCCATCTCATTAACTCTTATTGCCATTTGCTCTTAAGTGAAGATTTTGGTGCGGCAATGGGGTTAAAGGGCCAAGATTGATCCCGTTTTGGTGCTTGATGCCAAAGGGGGAGAAAATAAAGGCCAAAGCAATAAATGGATCAGCTACCACTTGAGAGATTTTGAAAATAGTAGAATAGAGTTTTTGGTTTGTCAAAATTCTTAAGTTGTCTCTCTTGTCAAAAGTTGGCTTCTTGTGGGGAGAAGTATTGATTATGGGAAAAAGTGGGAGTTTTTGAAATCCTTGATCAATCTCTTTTTGAATGACTCTCTTTATGCTTAAACATGTGTGTTTAACTTAGAGATAGAGATTTGTGTTTGATTTGCAAAAACAAACCAAGTGGTGGCAAAGGATGATCCATATATGCCAAAATTGAATAAAACTTAAATTTATTTTATTTGAAGTGAGTTTGCACTTGTTCTAGTTGCTTTATGTAGTGTTGGCATAAATCACCAAAAAGGGGGAGATTGAAAGGGAAATGTGCCCTTGGGCCATTTCTAAGTATTTTGGTGATTGAGTGCCAACACATGTGTTTAATTGTGAATTTGTGTACATGGATGAACAAGGTGCAAATCATGAAGTAAAGGTATGTTTCTAAGCCTTAGTACATTGGTTTTATGGACTAACATATTTGTCTAAGTGTTAGAAACAGAAAGAAGAAAAAGAGAAAAGGGGAGAGAATGACTTGGCTGTGTGCAGCCAAGTTCCAGCTCGGTCTGGAGCACCGGACTGTCCGGTGTGCACCGGACAGTGTCCGGTGCGCCAGGCTGACTCGGCTCGAACTGGCCGCTCTCGGGAATTCGCCGACGGCGTACGGCTAAAATTCACCGGACTGTCCGGTGTGCACCGGACTGTCCGGTGAGCCAACGGTCGGCCAGGGCCAACGGTCGGCCGCGCAATCCGCGCGGGACACGTGGCCGAGCCAACGGTCGGAAGACGGCACCGGACTGTCCGGTGTGCACCGGACTGTCCGGTGCGCCAACGGCTCTCAGATCTCCGCCGGTCTGCAACGGTCGGGAAGCGCTGGATAAGGAAAGAAATCGGTCACCGGACATGTCCGGTGTGCACCGGACTGTCCGGTGCCCCCGACGACAGAAGGCAAGGATGGCCTTCCGGATTTGCTCTCAACGGCTCCTAGCTGCCTTGGGGCTATAAAAGGAGCCCCTAGGCGCATGGAGGAGACACACAAGCAACTCTTGAGCATTCTTGATCATCCACACTCAGTCTCTGCGCATTTGATTGTCATTCTAAGTGTTTCGAGCTCTGTTCTAGTGAGAACTGTGTGATACTCTTGTGAGCTCGATTCTTGGCCGTATGTGTGCGCGTTTCGCTGTGGATTTGTGTGTGTTGCTTCCCTCCCTTACTCTGTGCTTTCTTTGTGATCATATACTTGTAAGGGCAAGAGACTCCAATTTGTGGAGATTCCTTGCAAACGGGATAGTGAAAGGAACAACAAAACAACGTGGTATTCAAGTGAGTCTTTGGACCGCTTGAGAGGGGTTGATTGCAACCCTCGTCCGTTGGGACGCCACAACGTGGAAGTAGGCAAGCATTGGCTTGGCCGAACCACGGGATAAACCACTGTGTCCCTCTGTGCTTGATTCTTGTGGTATTGTGTTTTGTTGAGACTTCACCTTAGCCACTTGGCATTAATCGTGCTAACGCTTAACAAGTTTTTTGTGGCTTAAGTTTGAAGTTTTTACAGGATCACCTATTCACCCCCCCCCCCCTCTAGGTGCTCTCAGCTGTTGGCCTTAAGGGAGTCAAGGTAAGGCTTAACAATAATCAAAGATTCTGTTTGCAGAAATGCTTACTAAAAGTGGATCCTTAAAAATCCAATTTTACTTGTTAGGTTAAGTAAGATTACCTATATCTAGAGTTCTTGTTACCCTAGTTCAAGCACTTGACCTGCACTAGCCAATTTCTTAACAACCCTTTATCTCTACTGGAGTTCTACGTATAGGGCAGTGACCAAGTCTTCATAATCGCGAAGGTACGGCGATCCGAATCGATTATACTCAGCTGAGGATCTCCAATCACACGACATATGTAGCACTTAACCATTGCATATGTCAACTCGTCACCGGGGTTCTTAAGACCAGATCAGGTTCACGCCAACCGAGGGCACAGATACACCACCGTCCAGCCTCGTGCCACGGAGGGTACACGCTACTCTCGCCATCTCTCCACTCCCATTGCGTGGTATCTTATTCTGGTATTAGTCTGCCCGAGGCAAAGCTTACCCATGACGACGCATGTGACCAGTTAAAGGGTCCTCGGTCAGTAAGCCTACATCGAGACGGTCCTTAATCGACTCAGACGGAGACACTACACCGAGACTCTCTTCTCGTGCAAATCACCTGCCCGGTCTCAGCTTAATCATTTCGAACCCCAAAGTCTGGTACCTGGCAGAGGTACATCTTTTCCGATGTTGAACCCATCATGGCCATGATGGATCCACCATCAAGTTTTATTTTCAAAAACATCCCTCCCACTTTGCAACATCATCTTTTTGTAAAGACAAAACATTTTGTTTTGCTAGAGCAAGACTAAGCATAGGAAAGACCTTTTGTAAAACAAGGATTTCAAGGAAGGTAATCAACTTCAAGGAAGGAAATGCAGGAATTGTTTTAGCAATCAACTCCTATCACCTAATGCATCAAGCAAGTGAGAAAGAGTTTAAAAGAATCAAGGAGGTGGCAAATGCACCGGGGCTTGCCTTGGTTTATAGGTGATTCAAGCTCGGTCCCGTAGATGTCAAAATAGAAACAGCTGCCTGCCTGATATTCCTCAGGTGGTGGTGGTGAAGTCTTCTCTCCTTCTACTTCAACTTCTTCCTCGTTTTCTAAATATAATCATACATAATAATGAATGCCCATATAATGCTCATGAGAGTGCAAAGATAATAAGAGTTTATTATCTAAAGTCTTGAATACAATTTTCCTTCACGGAACTCCGAGAACTTAGGGTTTCCGGAGTCAACAGTGAAGTTTAAAGAGCAGGAGGGGTAGGGTTTTGGGTTCTAAGTATCAAACAAGGTCCAAATCATACCAAACTCTACCCAAAGCTCCTAAATAAGGTATAAGGGTCATTTAAAAAGTTTGGAGATTTTTGGAATTATTATTGATTTTCTAAAAATCTAGAAACAAGATTTTAGCCTATTATAAATACTCTATAATTTTCTATTTGAATTAAAAATCATGAAACTATTTTTATTAAATTCTATAGGAAATTAGGAATCTAGCAAAATTGGTTTGGCATTTTTACCATTTTTATACAATTTTCTAGAATTGTTTTAGCTCTGATAGAAAAAGAAAAAGAAAAGGGAATGAACAGTCTTGGGCCAAATCCAGCCCAGGCGGCCCAATCCCGGGTGGAAAACACGCGCGCCCGCGCCTGCGCAACTTTGCAAAAATGCACGAATGGTTCAACTATTCCATAAAGAATCCTAGCTACTATTCCCTGTGTCACTGACCTTTTCACTTAAGCCCTCCGCTTTTTCTGTTCTTCTCAAGCACCGATCCCCGACCGGACTTTGGTCGAACTCCTGGCCAGATCGCACGCGCTCACTGCAGGTGACCCCTAACAACAGTAGCAAGCGCACAGGCACCGACCAAGAGGCTCCTCGGACATGTTCCTGAGACAATTTCGACGAGCCCGCTCCGAGAGTTTATTTGCTCACGACACCGGTGGAACCAGAACTCCGGTGAGTTCGTTCCGAGCAGACGAATGTGGTAGCATTTAGAATAAGGGTAGGGAGAGCATCACTGGCTCACCCAAGGTACGGTACACGCGTGAATTTGAACAGAGCAAGCACTAGAGAGCTCGTCCATGCGAGGGGTGTTCACGACAGCGTTCTCGGATGACAACGTCGTGTTCACGGAGTCTGGTAGCGATAACGTTCAACCGCCCGGGTCCGTGAGCATCCAGATACCATAAGAGTACTAAAACAAAACGCAAAGGAGTAGGATTTCACCGAAATCACACTGGCCACGACGGAGCTACACTCGGCGGCGTTGACAACCGTGTTTGGGGGAAAACCTGGTGACTGTAGGCTACGGGGAATGAAACGAGCTGGCTGAGAGTGGGTTGGGCGCGTAACACAGAGACGAAACCGGGGGCACCTTCAATTTAAAGGCCTCGGTCGAACTTATCACGAATTTGGATTGGGGATCAGCTCACGGCGACCTAGATATTTCACAGTGATCTGTGCATCGTGGCGCGCGAGGAGAAAATGGTGCGGGAGGGGTAACTGACTATCCTCCATGATCCTTACGACGTGGAGAATGCTTTGCGGCGTGGCATGGTTGAGTGAAACGGCGAGCTCCGGTGATGATAAGCTCGGCCGACCATGCGGCAAGTGGACAGGACGGCCAGACCAGCTAACAATCGCAATTCATCCCGCCCTAGATCTTTTCACCCATCCCCGGTGTTATCCATTCTTCACCGAGCACGAATCTCCCAGGCGAAACTCGGATCTTGGCGCGAGTTCACCGGCGACGGGTACACTATACCTGCGTTCTTCGTCGGGGCACTGTTCAATCTGAATTTTCCTTTCGAAGTCGCCTGATAATGCATTTTTGAGCCACATTTACTCCTTGTTCTAGGCAGTAGCACAGCTACCTTCCTTTGACAAAGTTGTACTCCAATATAAGGTCTCCAATCTTGTCACAGTGACCCGAGTCTTAACTCCACTTAATTAGTCACAATTTATCTCCAAAGTTGATCCAATGCCACTGATCATATAATTTTCAGACTGTTTTAATCTGACAACCCATCTTTAGGCTCATTTATCTTCAAATTCTTCATAACAACCATTCTTACTCCCTTAAACAAAGTTATTCTCCTTTTATAGATCTACAATATTGATGTGGTGACCTAGGGCTAAATCCCTTTTGTTTGAAAGCTACAAGGTCCCAAAGTTGAACCTATTTTCTAAAAATCAGACTTAGCCATATGGTTATAAAAGTGGTGTTATTGCAATTAGGCCCAAAACCTAAAGTTTAAGTTGCAAACCCACATATTTGTGAACCAAATGACCAAATATGCTTTAACTTCATAGTTTTTACACTTTAATCCACAAGTGCACTAATTTTGCACTTAGCCCCCTAGGGTTAAGGTTTAGGACTTTCTAGGGTTCTTTTTGCAGTTTTTGATACCTCTAGGGTTTGGGTATCCCATAAGTATATTCAAGGTGATATTTTATGGTCATCTCTAATAAGTTTTGAAGTTTTCTTTTGTTTAAATCGTGTTTGCTCTTTTATACCAAAACTAGGGTTGAGTTCCCTATACTAGGGTTTTATTTGCAAAAAGTCATAACAATGCAACTTGTTTGAAATTTTTGCCTAGTAAATGCACTCTAGGTGTGTCAAACATATGAAATGCCCATGCTTATGATGTTATGCTCAAGTTTTAGTGACAGTAACACCAGGGGTGTTACATTTCCATTGAATTTTACTCTATATTTAATTGTTTTTTCCTGGGCTCACAAAGAGCAGAAGACATATCTTAATGAGCTCCAAAAGAAAACACCACCAGAGAGATGATATTTTATTAAACACATGCCCACACAAAAGAACTCCATATGTACCTGAGAGCACCTAGAAAGGGGTGAATAGGTGATCCTATAAAATCAAACACTAAATAGCCACAAACTTGATTATTAAAATGTTAGTGTGACTAAGTAGTTTTGAAGCGAGTTCTTGTGAACAAAACAATCACAGAAAAGAAACACAAGAGACACGCGATTTTTATCCTGTGGTTCGGCCAAATAACACTTGCCTACTTCCACGTTGTGGTGTCCCAATGGACGAGGGTTGCACTCAACCCCTTTCAAGTGATCCAATGATCAACTTGAATACCACGGTCTTTTCCTTTCAGAGTTTTCTTCCTGTTTGCGAGGAATCTCCACAAGTTGGAGTCTCTCTCCCTTACAATATAGATCACAAAGAAAGAACAAGAGTAAGGATAGGAGAGCAACACACGCAAGACTCAAATCCGCAGCACAACCACGCACACAAGTGAAGAAGTGAGCACACAAACATAGCGCGAGGAGTTTACAACTCGAATAGTGCTCAAATCTCAAGAACGATGATCTGATTGCGTGAAAGCAGAGTCTAGGTGTCTTAGGATGTTTCTTGTAAGCTTGGTATTCTGCTCCATGCGCCTAGGGGTCCCTTTTATAGCCCTAAGGCAGCTAGGAGCCGTTGGAGACAATCTTGGAAGGCATTTCCTACCTTCTGTCGAGTGGTGCACCGGACAGTCCTGTGCACCACCGGACAGCCACTGTAGCAGTCCGGTGCTCGATTTCCTTCCATATGGGGAGCAACCGACCGTTGGTCCTTGGGACGGTTGGCACACCGGACACTGTCTGGTGCACCCAATCGACCGTTGGAGCGGGCCACGTGTCGCGCGTTGATCTCATGAACGACCGTTGCCGCTGGCACCGTTGGCTCACCGGACAGTCCGGTGCACTACCGGACAGTCCGGTGAATTATAGCCACGCCACCTTTTCCTTTTCCCAAGAGCGACGAGTTCGTCGTTGACGACTCACCAGGCAGTCCGGTGCACCATCGGACAGTCCGGTGATTTATAGTCGCGTCACTCCATCGTTTCTCGAGAGCAGCCGGTTCACCGTCGACTGGCCTGGGCACCGGACACTGGGCCTGTTTGGTTCAGCTTTTTTCTGACCAGCTTTTCTGAGAATCTGGCTGTGGAGAGAATCTGGCTGTGTAGAGAATCTTTGTATCATTAGGATTACGTGTGGAGGAAGATAAAGGTGTCCATAGGACTCAGGATCTAGAAAGTGACGGATTCCTACTATTGCAATGACTCAACCGATTATGTGTTTATGTTGATTTTGAATGGTTTTTATACAAACGAATTTTATAGAAGTTGACTGAAAAGCTGAGCGTTTGGCAGTCTGAAGCAGCTTTTGGTGGCTAGAAGCTCCAAAAAGCTGAAACAAACAGGGGCACTGTCTGATGCACCACCGGACAGTCCGGTGTGCCAGGCCCGAGCTGGTGTTGGCTGCACGCAGTCAACCTTTTTCCAATTTGTTTCTTCTTTTCTCGGCACTCTTTCTAGCACTTAGATAAGCATGTTAGTACTCAAAAATAATTCACTAAGTCTAGAAACATACCTTGTCTTTGATTTGCACTTCTTGCTTGTTTAGCACATAAGGGTTCAAAACATTTGTGTTGGACATCTAATCACCAAAACAATTATAGAAATGGCCCAAGGGCACATTTCCCTTTCAATCTCCCCCTTTTTGGTGATTTATGCCAACACATCAAAAAAGCAACAAGAGAAGTGCAATATTAACGCATATGGAGACCAAATTCTTTTTATTCAAGATTTGACATATTTGGATCATTCTTTGCCACCACTTGGTTTATTTTTGCAAATCAAATTCTTTTTCCTATCTCTAAGTCAAAACACACTTGTTTGTGCAAATAAAGAGCTATTCCAAGAGTGAAATTGATCAAGTGTCAAAAATCCCCCTTTTCCCGTAGTAAAAAATCTCCCCCATAAGAGACCAAATTTTGCAATAAGAGTATTTTGACAAAAACAAATTTCTAGCTCTTCTATTTTCAAAAGTCACAAGTGGTTGGCTGATCCATTTGCTTTGGCCTTAATTTCTCCCCCTATGGCATTAAGCACCAAAACAGGATCATTTTTGGCCCTATAACCCTATTGCCTCACCAAAAAATGTCAATTTAAGAGCAAAAAGGCAATGAGAGCATAAGTATGAACTTGGAATTAAATACACTAATACCGGAGTGCAGTGGAAGTCTTTGCGTCGTCCAAGTTCATTTTCCCTTTCAATGTACTTTTGAGACTACATCAAGTGTACTCAAACAAACAAATTGGTCTCAAAGGGATCAAGTTGTAGCACATCTCCCCCTAAACATGTGCACATCTGCATACGGACTTGTGAGGTCCGAGGATGACTTGTACAACTTGAGCACCGTAAATAATTGATTTAAATGCACAAAGTAACATGATCAAAGGCATAGAACACATGTATGCTATAGATCAATCCAAGTTATGCAAATCTAAGACATTTAGCTCACTACGCAACCTACAGAACCTTTTTTCATCTAAAGGCTTGGTGAAGATATCGGCTAGCTGGTTCTCGGTGCTAATGTGGTACACATTGATATCTCCATTTTGCTGGTGGTCTCTCAGGAAGTGATGCCGGATGTCTATGTGCTTAGTGTGGCTGTGTTCAACAGGATTATCCGCCAAGCGGATTGCACTCTCATTGTCACATAGGAGTGGGACTTTGCTCAGATTGTAGCCAAAGTCCTAGAAGGTTTGCCTCATCCAAAGTAGTTGCGCGCAACACTATCCTGCGGCAACATACTCGGCCTCAGCGGTGGATAGGGCAACAGATGTTTGTTTCTTGGAACTCCAGGACACCAGGGACCTTCCTAGAAATTGGCACGTCACTGATGTACTCTTCCTATCAACCTTGCACCTAGCATAATCGGAGTCTGAGTATCCAATCAAGTCAAAGGTAGACCCCTTTGGATACTAGATCCCGAAGCAAGGCGTAGAAACTAAATACCTAAGAATTCGCTTAACGGCCACAAGGTGACATTCCTTGGGGTCGGATTGAAATCTAGCACACATGCATACACTAAGCATAATGTCCAGTCTACTAGCACAAAGATAAAGTAATGAACCTATCACTGACCGGTATGCCTTTTGATCAACGGACTTACCTCCTTTGTTGAGGTCAATATGCCCATCAGTTCCCATCGGTGTCTTCACGGGCTTGGCGTCTCTCATCCCAAACCTCTTGAGAAGATCCTGAGTGTACTTCGTTTGGGAGATGAAAGTGTCGTCCTTAAGTTGCTTCACTTGGAATCCAAGGAAGTAGATCAACTCGCCCATTATTGACATCTCGAACTTTTGCATCATCACTCTGCTAAACTCTTCACAAGACTTTTGATTAGTAGGACCAAATATTATGTCATCGACATAAATTTGGCAAAGAAAGAGATCACCATTGCATGTCTTTGTGAAAAGAGTGGGATCGGCTTTCCCAACCTTGAAAGCATTAGAAATAAGAAAATCTCTAAGGCATTCATACCATGCTCTTGGGGCTTGCTTAAGCCCATAGAGCGCCTTAGAGAGGTTGTACACATGGTCGGGATACCTGTCATCCTCAAAGCCAGGGGGTTGTTCCACGTATACCTCCTCCTTGATTGGACCATTGAGGAAGGCGCTCTTTACGTCCATTTGGAATAGCCTAAAGGAATGGTGAGCGGCATAGGCTAATAAAATTTGAATTGACTCTAACCTAGCCACAGGAGCAAAAGTCTCCTTGAAATCCAAACCTGCTACTTGGGCATAACCTTTTGCCACAAGTCGAGCCTTGTTTCTTGTTACCACTCCGTGCTCGTCTTGCTTGTTGCGGAACACCCACTTGGTTCCCACAACGTTTTGCTTTGGATGCGGCACCAGGCTCTAGACTTCATTTCTTTTGAAGTCGTTGAGCTCTTCCTGCATGGCCAACACCCAATCTAGATCTTGCAAGGCCTCTTCTACCCTGAAAGGCTCAATGGAAGAGACAAATGAGTAATGCTCACAAAAATTAGCTAATCGTGAGCGAGTAGTTACTCCCTTGTTGATGTCACCCAGAATTTGATCGACGGGGTGATGTCTTTGGATCGTCGCTCGGACTTGAGTTGGAGGGGCCTGTGGTGCTTCTTCCTCCATCATTTGATCTTCCTGTGCTCACCCTTGATCCTTCCCTTCTTCTTGAGGTACATGTACATTGTCTTGAGTTGGGGGATGCACCATTGTAGAGGAAGATGGTTGATCTTATTCATGTAGTTCATGTGGTCGCACATCGCCTATCGCCATCGTGCGCATTGCGGCCGTCGGAACTTCATCCTCATATATGTCATCAAGATCAACTTGCTCTCTTGGAGAGCCATTAGTCTCATCAAATACAACGTCGCTAGATACTTCAACTAATCTTGATGATTTGTTGAAGACCCTATACACCTTTGTATTTGAGTCATACCCTAGTAAAAACCCTTCTACTGCCTTGGGAGCAAATTTAGAATGTCTACCTTTCTTCACCAGAATGTAGCATTTGCTCCCAAATACACGAAAGTAAGAGACATTGGGTTTGTTACCGGTAAGGAGTTCGTAGGAGGTCTTCTTGAGGAGGCGATGCAGATAGAGCCGGTTTATGGTGTGACAGGCTGTGTTCACAGCTTCCGATCAAAACTGCTCGGGCGTCTGAACTCTCCAAGCATCGTTCTCGCCATGTCGATTAGCATCCTATTCTTCCTCTCTACCACACCATTTTGTTGTAGTGTGTGGGGAGCGGAGAACTCGTGCTTGATGCCTTCCTCCTCAAGATACTCTTTAGCTTGTAGACTTTTGAACTCTAACCCATTGTCGCTTCTTATCTTTTCACCTTTAGCTCAAATTCATTTTGAGCCCTCCTTAGAAAGCGCTTTAGGGTCCCTTGGATTTCTGATTTATCCTGCAAAAGAACACCCAAGTGAAGCAGGAAAAATCATCAACAATTACAAGACCATACTTACTTCCCCCTATGCTGAGGTAGGCAACAGGTCCGAAGAGGTCCATGTGAAGAAGCTCCAGTGGTCTTGATGTTGTCATCACATTCCTGCTGTAATGAGTGCTTCCCACCTGTTTTCCTGGCTGACATGCTGCACAAGATCTGTCTTTCTCAAAACAGACATCGGTTAGTCTTAACACATGATCTCCCTTTAGAAGCTTGAAGGTTCTTCATCCCAACATGTGCTAGACGGTGATGCCAAAGACAGCCCATATTAGTCTTAGCCATTAAGCATGCATCTAGATCGACATTCTCTTTCGAAAAATCAACTAAATAGAACTTGTCGTCTAATACACCCTTAAATGCTAATGAACCATCACTCCTTCTAAAGACAAATACATCTACATTTGTGAATAAACAATTATAACCCATGTTACATAATTGACTCATAGACAATAAGTTGTACCCGAGCGATTCAACTAAAAACACATTGGAGATAGAATGCTCGGATG
Source organism: Zea luxurians (assembly GCA_029449295.1). Classification (NCBI taxonomy): domain Eukaryota; kingdom Viridiplantae; phylum Streptophyta; class Magnoliopsida; order Poales; family Poaceae; genus Zea; species Zea luxurians. Next base: position 168,947,547 of record JAOPSE010000002.1, read on the forward strand.
TGATGGCTATCTTTCCCAATCCTTTAACCTTGCCTTGGTTCCCATCTCCAAAGATGATCGAATCCTGGGAGTCCTTGTTCTTGACGTAGGAGGTGAATATTTTCTTCTCCCCCGTCATGTGGTTCATGCATCCGCTGTCGATAATCCAGCTTGAGCCCCCAGATGTATAAACCTGCAAGGCAATTTAAGCTTGGGTTTTAGGTACCCAACTCTTGTTGGGTCCTACAAGGTTAGTCACAATAACTTTTGGAACCCAAATACAAGTCTTGTCTCCCTTGCATTTGGATCCCAACTTCCTAGCAACTACTTTTGCATTCTTACATGAAAGTACAAAAGAAGTATTGCAAGCATGATAAACAGTAGAAGGTTCATTGCACATTCTTCTAGGAGCATGAGACACAACATGATTTCTCCTAGGCCTACTTCTACCATGAACAAAAGTGGAACTTGATGCAAACATAGCATGAGAAGTATGATAACTAGGTAAAACATCATGATCATAGCATCTATCATTATAAGCATTCCTAGAAACTTTCCTATCATAAATATAGGCATGATTCTTTTGGGAACTACTAGCCATGGGGGCCTTCCCTTTCTCCTTGTTGATAATGGGAGTCCTTTGGCTTGTTAAGTTCTTGGTTTCCTTTTGAAAACCAAGTCCATCCTTAATTTAGGGGTGTCTACCAATAGTGTAGGCATACCTAGAAAATTTTAATTTATCAAAATCAACTTTGCAAGTCTTAAGTTGAGCATTAAGACTTGCCACCTCAACGTTTAATTTAGCAATGGAAGTACGATGTTCATCACAGGCATTAACATCAAAGTCCTTACATCTATTGCAAATAATTACATGTTCTACACATGATCTAGTTGCATTTGCTTCCTCTAGTTTATCATTTAATTCAACATTTAAATCTTTTAGACTAGAGACAGATTCATGACAAGCAGACAACTCAGAGGATAGCATTTCATTTCTTTTAATTTCTAAAGCAAGAGATTTTTGAACACTAACAAATTTGTCATGTTCCTCATACAATATGTCCTCTTGCTTTTCTAGTAGTCTATTCTTTTCATTTAGAGCATCAATTAATTCATTAATTTTGTCTACCTTAGCTCTATCTAGTCCTTTAAACAGGTCAGTGTAATCTACTTCATCATCGGAGGATTCCTCATTGTTAGAAGAAGAGTACTTAGGGGTATCTCGAATACATACCTTCTTCTCCTTAGCCATGAGGCAAGTATGACGTTCATTGGGGAATAGCGAAGTTTTGTCGAAGGCCGAGGCAGCTAGTCCTTCATCGTCGGAGTCGGATGAAGAGCAGTCAGAATCCCATTCCTTTCCAAGGTGCGCCTTGCTCTTTGCCTTCATGTAGTTCTTCTTCTTTTCCCTCTACCCGCTCTTTTCTTGTCTCTGGTCATTATCGTTATCGGGGCATTGTGCTATGAAATGACCAGTCTTACCGCATTTGAAGCAGGAGCGCTTTCCTCTTGTTTTATTCTTATTGGGGTACTCCTTACGTCCTTTTAGCGCGGTCTTGAAGCGCTTGATGATAAGCGCCATTTCATCCTCGTTGAGCCCAGCAGCCTCCACTTATGCTACCTTGCTTGGTAGTGCCTCCCTGCTGCTTGTTGCTTTGAGAGCAACGGGCTGTGGCTCGTAGACAGGTAGTGGACCATTTTGCGCATCGTCCATGTATCGCGCCTCCTTCACCATCATGCGCCCGCTCACGAATTTTTCGAGGATCTCCTCGGGCGTCATTTTGGTGTACCTAGGATTTTCACGAATAAGGTTGACAAGATGGGGGTCAATAACAGTAAATGACCTGAGCATGAGTCGGACGACATCATGATCCATCCATCTTGTGCTTCCGTAGCTTCGGAATTTTGTTGACCAGGGTCTTGAGCCTATTGTACGTCTGTGTTGGCTCTTCTCCCCTGATCATCGTAAACCTTCCTAGTTCGCCCTCCACCAGTTCCATTTTGGTGATCATGGTGGCGTCGTTTCCCTCATGTGATATCTTGAGGGTATCCCAGATTTATTTGGCATTGTCCACGCCACTCACTTTATTATACTCGTCCCTGCAAAGAGATGCTAGCAAAACAGTAGTAGCTTGGACATTTTTATGGATTTGTTCATTAATGAACACAGGATTATTAGAACTATCAAAGTGCATCCCATTTTCTACAATTTCCCATATACTAGGATGGGGAGAGAATAAATGACTACGCATTTTATGACTCCAAAACGAATAGTCCTCTCCATCAAAGTGTGGAGGTTTTCCAAGGGGAATTGATAATAAATGCGCATTTGAATTATAGGGAATGCGAGAGTAATCAAAAGAATAATTTTGATTGACCGTCTTTTTCTTTGACGAGTCGTCGTCATCGTCCCTTGGTGAAGAAGATGAGGCATCGCTGTCGTAGTAGATGATCTTCTTGATGTGTCTCTTCTTCCCGTCCCTCTTTTTGTGACTCGAGCCTGAGTCAGTGGGCTTGTCATCTCTTAGCTCGTTGAAGAGGGACTCCTTGTCGTTGACCACTATCCCCTTTCCCTTAGGATCCATCTCTTCGGGCGGTTAGTCCCTTAGATGAAGAGTATGGCATTGATACCAATTGAGAGCACCTAGAGAGGGGGTGAATAGGTGATCCTGTAAAATCAAACACTAAATAGCCATAAACTTGATTATTAAAGTGTTAGTGTGACTAAGTAGTTTTGAAGCGAGTTCTTGTGAACAAAACAATCACAGAAAAGAAACACAAGAGACACGTGATTTTTATCCCGTGGTTTGGCTAAGTAACACTTGCCTACTTCCACGTTATGGCGTCCCAATGGACGAGGGTTGCACTCACCCTTTCAAGTGATCTAATGATCAACTTGAATACCACGGTCTTTTCCTTTCAGAGTTTTCTTCCCGTTTGCGAGAAATCTCCACAAGTTGGAGCCTCTCGCCCTTATAATATAGATCACAAAGAAAGCACAAGAGTAAGGATGGGAGAGCAACACACGCAAGACTCAAATCCGCAGCACAACCACGCACACAAGTGAAGAAGTGAGCACACAAACACAGCGCGAGGAGTTTACGACTCGAATAGTGCTCAAATCTCAAGAACGATGATCTGATTGCGTGAAAGCAGAGTCTAGGTGTCTTAGGATGTTTCTTGTAAGCTTGGTATTCTGCTCATACGCCTAGGGGTCCCTTTTATTATAGCCCTAAGGCAGCTAGGAGCCGTTGGAGGCAATCTTGGAAGGCAATTCCTACCTTCTGTCGAGTGGTGCTCCAGACAACCACTGTAGCAGTCCGGTGCTCGATTTCCTTCCATACGGGGAGCAGCCGACCGTTGGTCCTTGGGATCGGTTGGCGCACTGGACACTGTTCGGTGCACACCGGACAGTCCGGTGCACACCGGACAGTCCGGTGCACCCAACCGACCGTTGGAGCGGGCCATGTGTCGCGCGTTGATCGCGCAGACGACCGTTACCGCTGGCGCCGTTGGCTCACCGGATAGTCCGGTGCACCACTGGACAGTCCGATGAATTATAGCCACATTGCCTTTTCCTTTTGTCGAGAGCGACGAGTTCGTCGCTGACGACTCACCGGACAGTCTGGTGCACCACCGGACAGTCCGGTGATTTATAGCCGCGTCGCTCCATCGTTTCCCAAGAGTAGCCGGTTCACCATCGACTGGCCTACACCACTAGACACTGTCTGGTGCACCACCGGACAGTCCAGTGTGTCAGGCCCGAGCTGGTGTTGGTTGCACACAGTCAACCTTTTTTCAATTCGTTTCTTCTTTTCTCGGCACTGTTTATAGCACTTAGATAAGCATGTTAGTACTAAAAAACAATTCACTAAGTCTAGAAACATACCTTGTCTTTGATTTGCAATTCTTGCTTGTTTAGCACATAAAAGTTCAAAACATTTGTGTTGGACATCTAATCACCAAAACAATTATAGAAATGGCCCAAGGGCACATTTCCCTTTCAGTACCTCATCCTTATATGACAACAGTGATGTGGCTGACCCTGAAATTCATGCTGTTTTTTGACCATATCCTAGCAAAAAAAACATCACTATTACTTTTAACTACCATCCTTTTGGTGCCTAGCATGAGTCGGCTTGGTTATATTAGGCATTTATATTATGCACTATACTTTATACCCTTGTAATAACTAACTAGGTATGTGCCCGTGCGTTGCCACGGGAGTTAAAAATTAGTATAAAGCATAGGTACAAAATGATAAACATCATTTCGATATACAAAATCCATGTGGCAAAATATCATCGTAACACTAATAAATATGTAATATTATTATAAATACGCCACACGAGCACATAGAAACCACCACAGTACATATCGAAGGGGAGGTAAGGTCCGGTGAGCGTCACACGTGCCGTCGGCCCCATCCACCGTGAGGTGCTCATTTACTGAACCTGTGATTTATGTTCCATGCCTAGTATTGAAAGTCAGTTTATGAGAACCATGCCGAGTTTCAGTTTCAATTTATGTCCCAAGTTCACAAGTTTCGGTCCCTAGTTTGTCCCAAGTTTTTGTCCCAAGCGGCCAAGCTCACAAGTTTTTGTGCCGAGAATGTGTCCCAAGTTTCAATTTGAGTTTGCAAGTTCACAACTTCAATTTTGAGATCACAAGTTCACAGGTTTAGTTCACATGTGATAGGTAGTTCACAGTTTAAATTGATAGGTAGTTCGCAGTTTCAGTTTCAGTTGACAGGCTAAAACCAGATTGAAACATACATCTGTTCACGCTTTCAGTTCACAACCAGTTTGAAACAAACATCTAGTTCACAGTTTAGTTCTTTCCATAATATGTTTCACAGCTTGAGGAGAGCATTGCTGCAATTGAATCATGTGGAAAAAAAGAGAAAGGAATAGAGGAAGCAACTTCTCTTCCAAGATTTAATGGTTCTGCACAGGATGCTCTGCAATTGCTCGACTCACTGCAGTTCCGGCTTAATCTTCTAGCTCAGCGGCTACCCACTTGTCATGAAGTGCAGTCTGGACAAGCAACCTTAGGGTCATGAGATGAACAATACAAGAAGTAAGATAGTGTCATAGTTTTTTATTTTGTTGTCCTTCTTTTAGCCTACTTTCTTTTTGCAAAAAATGATTGTGTTTACAGGTTGTGTGCTAGCATGAGAAATGCTAACTTACAACTTACAACTTACAAGCAATTCGAAAACAGCAGTACCAAGTCAGAAAAGGCTTCTACAGCAAAAGGTAATCTCAAACCTTTGAGACTAAAGTTTCTTAATATTCAAGCATGGGTATGGTCATCGCCCCACAAAAGACATAGAAGCCATTGCGAAACAGGTGAAGACGCCCATAATAGTTCTGACTAATAGTGAAGCCATTATATGTACTTTAATATGAAAATCGGAAAAAAATGAAGTACCAATAGCACTGGAAAAGTAAACCCTAGTGAAACATGAATATGTACACAGTGTGACCTAGCAGACTACACATAAATCTGAAAAAGACCTTTTAAGTTGAATTTATCTCACACTCTAGAGGTACTCAAAGGAGCAAAGTTATTAAAGTTAAAAGAACTTTTTACATGGAATTTATTTGAAAGTCTAGAGTTAAGACGGAATGACCTAAAACCAAGCAAAATACAATCATATTGGAGGCAAAAATAAAAAAATAAAAATACACCAAAAGCAAAGTATAAAATATAATCACTTTTGAAATATTTGTACCTTGAATTCCACACCTATTAGCTTCAGACAAAGTTGTCGATGAGGCTGCGCTCACCAGCGATGTCTAAGACCTTCAAAATCTCCGCAACCCGGATCACGATGTGGAAGGAACAAATACACGTAAACAGCTAGCAATAAAATCAAGAAACACGAAGCAATCAGTAAAATTTACATGTATGAAAACCAGATTTCCGGCAAACTCATTTTTGTAATTAAAAGCTAAACCCCAAAGTCGGGTTTATGCTATAGGGCAACAAACACTACATGCCTTTTACAGTGAAATAACAGTTATGAAACAACATAGGCATGCATTGATGGTTCGTCCAATAGATGGGATATCTTTAAACTGGATATCCAAACCAGGATATAAGCATTACACTCAAAAGAACCAAAATAATAAAACAAAGGCACGTTATAAATAAACACCGGAATATGAGCAGAGAAACACCTTAGTTTGTTTGAACAAAGTCTCTTCCACCTGTGAAGACAACAGAGAACAAAAGATGCAATTCAGTGAACAGCTAGATATTGCGATGCAAGAATAATAACTATTGTGCTCATGTATTCATTAATGCAAAATTAAACTGACATGGCAAATGTCTCCATTAATCACACTACTGTTTGGCTAATCGTAATGTGCAACTATTATTTTGCATTTCATATCCTACATGCGTCTGAAAATAAAGCTTAAGTAGCAGGAAGAGAGATTATATTCAGTTGATTGAGGATAAGCTCTGAAACATAAAACAAAGTTTAGATATGTATTTAACAACTCTCTTTCATGTACCTTATGTTCATGTATTCAGTAATGCAAAATTAAACTGACATAGCAAATGTCTCCATTAATCACATACTACTGTGTGGCTAGTCGTAACGTGCAACTATTATTTTGCATTTCATATCCTACTTGCGTCTGAAAATAAAGATTAAGTAGCAGGAAGAGAGATTATATCCATTTGATTGAGGATATGCTCTGAAACATAAAATAAAGTTTAGATATGTGATTTAACAACTCTCCTTCATGTACAAATAGCTCTTTCATGTACCAAATTTGGCTCCAGTTTCACCAGAAATTACAGTGCAAAATACATAACAAAATGAATTGTACTCTGTGAATTAGTATTGAATGACGATGTCAGGTCCAACATATATATGAACTATACATTAAAAAGGATTATTAATTAAACTCATATTATGTCTGCATGATACTGGGAATATAGTACTTATAGTATGGGTACAAGAGTATTGGACCTGATGATGAAGTGATATCGTCAACTGATTACAGTTGAGAAACTTTGTGTCATCTGATTTTTGGTCATGGCATAGGTTATGTTTATATCCCACAGAGGCAGAGAAGCAAGTCTCATGGTATGTTCTATGTCCAGGTAGCATAACCTTGAGACGGGTCCTTTAGTTGCGATCTGAATTTGGTTTCAGACTTTCAGTGAGTGGTAGCTTTTCTTTGTTTCTAGCAGATGGCAAAAACCATGGAAGGACGAGATTTCTTAAGCGTCGAGCCAAAGAAATTTAGTCAATGTATTTTCTTGCACATCGAATTGCTTATCTTTTATTGCAAATTATCTGTTCTGTTTAGATATGGGGCAAGACTTGTTCTTGCTTCGGTTCAGAGACAGCAGCATCTAGACCTCAAAGAAGCTTCTAACAGTTCATAATCTTGACCGCCGTCACCAGAAACTTGTCTGTTTTCCTCTGCATATACATGTATAGTTTCTTCCATTTGATTCTCAACATCCAGAGCATATTCTGATCTTGTATGTCTAGTCGGGAACAGAAGATCATCCTCCATATAATCTGAAAGGATGCTGTCAGCATTGACAGCACTCACAGAGCTGGGATCAGCTGTGCTGGCAGCAAGCTTATCACAATAGTGTGGACGTGCTTCATCTTCATGCTTATCAATTTGCTGCTTAGAAGGTTCTTCAGGACACAGCCTGTGTCTACCACCCTGATTTTCAGGAATCTGACTAACTGCATGAATCTGAGAATTGAGCAGTGATGGCATTGCAAGGCCATCTTCAGGATTCCGAATACTCAAAGACTGCACCAAAGAAGAATTCTCTGCAATTAAACCATGGACTTGTGAAGAGAAAATCTCCCTTTTTCTACGAAGAATTGCACATCTTTCATTTGCCTCAAGTAAAGCTCTATGTGCTTTGCGATAAGCTCTAAGAGCTTCTCTTTCTTTAGCTTCACATTTTTGTCTATCCTCCTGAGCATCCTCCAATTACTTGTTTTGTAATTCTTCCATCTCAAGTAGAGAGAACAATATTGTGTTCTGTGTCTCTACGCCTATCTGGCCACTGCTGTTCAAACATTCGTCATTCTGCGGGGAAAAAGGACGGGAATTGACCTTACCTTACTCATGATTCAAATTATCTGTGCTTTACTGCTGCAATAAAAAATTAATGTAACTAATACAGAAATTTGACACTGAAATCATGATTCCAGAAAAAGAAACTAAAATGAGTTCAACAATCAAAGCATGCACATGCTGAAATACGTGCTTCCAGAAGGAACCCTTCTCAATTTAGTGTCAGGTATAATCAGTACAAATTTCTAGTGGCTCCAAATTGCTACCATATGTGTCTCAACTGCATTTAAGCTCAATAGTTCATTCCAGGGGCATTCTAGCAGGTTAGCAACACAGCAGAAGTATTAACTGAGCATTGACTAATTAGATGTATTACTAATAAACAAGAAAAATAAGTAGAGCATCACAAAAGTGCAGAACTAACCTCCTTTCCAGGTTGCAATTGTGGTGTTCCGTCTAACACAGGTGAAGTACCAACAGCCAGTACCTGTTGCAATTGTTCTCTGTCTCTACGCCTATCTGGCCATCTCTGAAATGTGCTTCCATGCAGATGAAGTTGACACCAATGAGGATTGGGGGCGAGACTGCGTGCAGCACGGTGCGTGAAGGGCGGGTTGCTTGAATTGCGTTGGAGTTGCTCGGATTGACGGAGTGTGAGGGCTGGAGTTGCTCGAATTGCGCCGGAGTTTGGTGGAGCGTGAGGGACCGCGTGAGCAAACCAGACACCGCGGCGATCTGGTCGAGCTCCTGGAAGTCGCCCCTGCCGGCGTCAGCCTGGTCGCAGGATCCGGAGATCATGAGGAGCGACCAGGCGTTGGCGGTGGCGTGGGAGAGGCCCGCGAGCCCGTGGACGCATCCTGGGCCGGAGACGGTGAGGAGGGCGCCCGGGGAGCCCGTCAGGAAGTCGTAGGCGGCGGTGGCGTACCCCGCGGAATGCTCATTGCAGAAGGCGAGGAAGCAGACCCCGGCCGCGGCGGCACGGGACACGAGGGAGGTGACGGTAATGCCCACCACCCCGAACATTTGCCGCGTGCCCAGGGCAAATGGAGAGCTTGTTGTGGACGAAGAGCAAGAGCGCCTGCTTGAACACGCATGCGCCTGACCACAGTCCAGGTCCCCATCGTCGGGGCACCCTCGGCCCATGCGAACTGTGGCGACGCGGTGGAGGTGGATCCCGAGGACCCTACCATGGATGCCGCGGCGATTTCATCGAGGCGCGAGGGAGGGGCGCGGGAATGGGGGATCTGCGCGTTCTCGGGCACGCAATGGAGGAGATTGAGGTGGGGCACGAGGGAGGGGGCGCCATCGTGGATAGGTGGGGGGAGGGCGAGGGCGGCACCATGGATGTCGCGGCGAGATTAGCGGTGGGGGAACAAAGACGGGTCGCGGTAGGATTGTGTGGCACAACGGTGGTTGAGGAGGCGACGAGCTGTGGCGGAGAAGCAGTGGACGGCTACACGGACAGGAAGAGGCCGAGGTGGGGGGTGGCGGTCATGGATCCCGGTCATCGCATATGTGGACGCGACGCGGGAGGAGCAGAGCGACGAGCATCGCGGCGCGGGGTGAGCAGGGCGACTCTTGCGCATGGGAAGGAGCGAGGGGCACGGTATCGCCTGGCGTTGTCTGACAGCGCAGAGGGGGTGCGCGGAGCGGAGCCGTGGTAGCGCCAGCGCCCACGTTACGTGCTTAATTAGTAGTAGAGATACAGCTGAACTAGATCTAAGCGAGTGCATGCTTCAGATTTATGGAACATATGATGAACCACTGAAGTCATTCCTAATCCAAAATTTTAGAGCCACTCAGGTTCCTTGCTCTTTGCTGTTACAGTGTCAAGTTTGGAACTTTGCCAGACCTAGCTTAAACTGCTGCAGGTACCTGCTCGAGCAAGCAAAAGCCTTCTTGTTTGTGTTCTATAGATTTACAACTTACTCAACAAATAAGCTTAGAACTCATGTGTTGTCGGTCTGGCATTGCCCAGTCTTTAATTTGATCTCCTGAGTGTAAAATTGTTATAATAACATTTTATATGCCGTTGTAACGCACGGACAACTAACTATTATATATATACACACATATGGAAGCCACGACCGACGTCAGGCGCTTGCCGAGCGCTCGAGTCCGGCTATTTTTTGGAGCCCTGAGATTCAGCATCTTGAAAGAATATTCTTACAATAGAGTGGTTCCGTTACACTTTAATTCAAACCAAAGTTTTAATATTAGGACAGAGCGGTTTCATTCTATACTCTGAAACCAAACACTATCTAAATTCCAGAAGAAAGACGAACCGATATTGGTATCTAAACTATTAAAACCTGACCGTGTTTGCTCGCACGTCCGCATCCCACGGAGATGGAACCCACTTGTATTCCAACGCGTGTCTCACCTCTGGACCCAAAAATTTTATACGAGCTAATTCATCAGGATGCTCACGTCCGCCTCTCCTCATCTCTGTCTGCCTGTCCTCTCCTCCGTCGTTCCTCCACCGTCAGCTCTTGTCCACGTCCACGTCTTCCCCGTCACCAACGGCCGCTCCTGCGCTCTTATTCGTGGCCCTAGGCCGCACCATGGACGTCGTCGCCCACCGCCTGGGCGCATGCCTGCCCCGCATCCCGGTTGCATGGGCCGACATGGCTCCGCCCCCATCGCAGACACACAGAAAGGATGGCGGAGCCGCGGAGGGGCCGAGGAGCGGGTGCTGGTCAGCAAGCTCGCGTTGCGGGAAAGGACGGGGAGCCACTAGAGGCCACTGGAGTGGCCCAAGCTAGAGGTCGCACCCGCGGCGGTGCTACGCGTGTGCTGCCGCCCCAAAGCCCCGTGCTCACCATGCGGGAGGATGGCCTATCTTCAGCAACTTTGTCGGCATCGTATGGTCTTCCCCCAGCGGCCCAATTCTACACGCCTTGAATCTATGTAGCCACGAGCCCTCAGCCCCTCACTCCGTCACCCACCAGCCGCCGCTACGTGACGAGGTCTCCCGTGCGACACAGACTGCCGTCCTTCACCTGGCGAGTGGTGACCTGCGACCTCTGTCTCCGGCTGCCGTCCTCTGCCATGATCCGTGGACCGTAGACCGGCAGCAGCAGGGCTCCAGCCTCTGCCCGACCGCTTGCCCGCCACCGGCTTCCGGCCTCCGCTCGCCACCGGCGTCTGCCACCTCCGCATCCGGCCGCTGGGCACCTGTGTCCCGTCTCTGCCCCTGGTGTTCATCGTCCGGTCTCCGACACTAGGCCCTCAGCTACAGCAGTACAGCACCAGTTCCCGCAACAGCGAGGTCATCGATGCCGCCATCTAGGACGGCTTTTAAGGTGTGCGTGCCCTTTTCTGCGTCGCCAAATTCACCATGCTTTACTGATTTCTAGCATTTGATGCTTGCTTAGAGGAATTTTGTGGACCACTACCTCCATGACATGGCTCCATCCCTTCCACCTCTTGCGGCAACGAAGCCCACCATTCCGTCCCGTCAGTAACCCTCGCCTCCACGACCTAATTGCTCTCCTTCTGAGACACCAAGACAGGAGGAGCCATCTCCAAATCCACACCCAATTTATTGCCCACCAGGTGTTCGACCAAAGTCCCGTGTCGTGGCGTGCCTTCCTCAAGGCCTACTCCCACGGTCCTTTCCCCCTAGAAGCTCTGCACCTCTTCAAGCACGCGCGCCAGCACCTGGCTGGTGACACATTTGTCTTCACATTCGTGCTCAAGCCTTGTGCGGGTCTGGGGTGGCATCGAGCTGGTGCACAGCTCCGTGCGCTTGTTGCCTAGAAGGGGTTCGAGTTCCATGCCTATTTGCACACCGCCCTTATCAATGTGTATGTCATGTCCAGGTGCTTGGTGGAAGCACACAAGGTGTTCGATGAAATGCCAGTGAAGATTGTAGTTTCGTGGAATGTGATGATCACTGGCTTTGTTGGATGGGGTGAGGTTGAGTATGCGAGGCTTCTGTTTGATCAGATGCCCTGCAGGAATGTTGTCTCATGGACTGGGCTGATTGATGGATATACACGTGCTTGTCTTTATGCAGAGGCTCTTACTCTTCTCCGCCACATGATGGCAGGAGGCATTAGCCCGAGTGAGATAACTGTTTTAGCAGTTATTCCTGCGATATCTAATCTTGGAGGGATCCTTATGGGTGAGATGCTGAATGGCTATTGTGAGAAGAAGGGTATCATGTCAGATGCCTAGGTTGGGAATTCACTCATAGACTTGTATGCTAAGATTGGCTCTGTGCAAAACTCGCTAAAGGTGTTTGATGAAATGTTGGATAGAAGAAATTTGGTGTCATGGACATCAATAATTTCTGGTTTTGCAATGCATGGGCTGTCAGTTGAGGCACTTGAGCTGTTTGCAGAGATGAGAAGAGCAGGGATTAAGCCCAACAGAATCACCTTCTTGAGTGTCATTAATGTCTGCAGTCATGGGGGTCTGGTAGAGCAAGGGTTAGCGTTTTTCAAAAGCATGGTTTATGAGTACAATATAGATCCAGAGATCAAGCATTTTGGGTGCATCATAGACATGCTAGGTAGGGCTGGACGTTTGTGTGAGGCTGAGCAAATAATAGAAGTGTTGCCTATGGAGGTTAATGTAACTGTATGGAGGATACTGTTGGGTTGTTGCAGTAAGTATGGAGAAGTTGAGATGGGGGAGAGGGCAATAAAGATGATATCAGACTTGGAAAGAGAATCTGGAGGTGAACAAACGTGCATACTATTTCTATGATAGTCAATAACAGTATTAGGTTGTTCTGTGAACAAACGTGCATACTATTTCTTTAACTGGAATCAGCATGCTGGTTGCCGTAATTTTTTCTAGCACTCTTTACAGCGTTCTAACTTCCTATCTCTATTTAGCCTATTAGGACCTTCGCTGAGTCCTCCATGACTGACTTTTTCAAAAAAAGCGACCTCTTTATCTCAGCACCTGGTATACAATCCTAAAGAGGTATGACGGCAGGGAGGGATCATCATGCTTTGATCTTTAAGCATTCTTTTGTTAACTCAAAGACTACAAAGGACCCTTCTCTATGATGTATATTGTATGCTCTCTAAAATTTGAAGAATTCTGTATGAAACTTGTGTGCCTCGAGCAATCTGTATAGCGCCCGATAGGGCGCTGCTGATTCTAGTTCAGGTCTAATTGGCATAGTATCGCCATTCGCCACCGGCAACTCTTGTGTCCCATACCACCACATGCACTGTTGCGCGAGCCCACACGTCAGATCTTCTTGTGTCGCAAGGCAGGCCCGGGACTTCGAGTGCCTTCTCCGTTATAAAACCGAACGCCCAGGGCCCTCCGTGTTCAATCTCCTGCCCGTTGTGCTCTCTCTCTTCATTCGTTCCCCGCCTCACCCAGCCAGCCGTCTCGCTAGGGTTTCGCCGCCGCCATGCCTCGCCGCAGCTCAGGTAACCTTCCTTTCTGGCGCCTCATAAGGTTTCGTTTCGAGATTTGGTTGTTATTTTCGTTGATCGGTCGGGCTGTCTCCTCCCGGATCTGGGGTTCGGGCGCGTAGGTTTGGGCGTTTGTGGATTTGATTCAGTCGGTATGACTTTGTTGCTCGCTCGTGTTAGTATGTGCAAATTATATTGTTCCTGTGGGTGTAGGAATAGCCGGATCTGTTTCTAGCGTTCAATGGCTGGGTCGCGCCTCTTTAGGTAATTGTGGGAAATGGGCAGCTGTTACTATTCGGCAGAGAACCGATTGCTTCTTGAATAACCGGTTGCAGATACTATTTTTTCGCAGGCGGTTCAGACAGGGGCATAAAGAAAATCTGAATCCCGACGGGGATCGGATTCCTGACTGGGAAGGGTTACTTCCATTGACCCTTTCTTGTCGGATTCTGAATCCCCTCGAGGGAAGGGTTATTTCCGTTGATCCTTCCTCGTTCGGATTCAAATAGATTTACACTACTGTGTTTTCTAATGAGGCGTCTATTCTTGAAAGTTATTCACCTGCGTAGTGGATTGAATCTTATGATGTTGCATTTATGTAGCTGTATTGTCAGTTGATCAGTGCCTCTTTGAGTAACCATTATAGTCCCTGGGTACTGTCTTGGTTTAGTTAGGGGGCGCATAGCAATGGCCATCTGATGACCACTCAGGCCTTTTGAGGGGGCGCCTCATCTGTCATACCGAGAATTGCCCCCAAGCGGCCCTAGACATGTATCTACATTATCACAATGCAATGCTTTTTTCAGTTGTTTTTTTGTGACTTACTACCATATGCCTTTTTGAGTAGCCATCATAGTTGTATATACTATTTTGGTTTAGTTAGGAGGCACATAGACATACGTGACAAAGTCACCTTGGCTGATCAGAGCGGCACATCAAGCATTTGTTGGATGTGTTTTTTTTTGAAAAACCTTACATTGTAGTGTCATCATCTTTATTTTTGCTTCTCTGCTTATGAAGTTTATTGAATTGTATACATGTTATGCAAAACATTCATAAGATTGCTTTTGTACTTGATTAAAAGCAAGGTTTCAGGGAGCAAAGAAACATCTAACAGGATTACTTAGTCGCAAAGAATGTGCCTCTTGAATAACCAGTTGCTTTGATACTATGCTTGCATTTGGTTCAGACAGGGGCACATAATAAATGGGATCATTTGAGGGAAGGGATCTTGTCTCCTTTTGTCCCTTCTTAGATTGATTCCTATAATTAACTGCTATTCTCATCATCATAATTTTGCTGGTGGAGGATGTGGCTGTGCCAGGTTTATAGTATCATGGTTTGTTAGCTTGTTGCATCTATCTCTCTACCATTGTTGTGTGCTGATTTTTGTGTTAAACTGTGTTTACAATAAACCAAGCCACTTTGTTTGTGTAATTCTTTTGTTGCTTATTTTTTGCCATTATTTTGTCAGGAAGGTCTGCCCCACGCCCAGCTCCCCGTGCTGCTCCAGTGAGGAACCCGCCACAGCCAGGTACTCAAGTGATTCACATAGGCGATAAGTATCTTTAGAACTGACATTGGCATGGTTAGCATGTGTCTTTTGACTCTGCAGTATTATATTGTGGATGTGTTACGATTATGTAACTTCAGTTATGTTTTTTGTATATCTGTGTCTATTCAGTTGTTCAAAATGTCTTCAATTTGTTACTATAGCAATGTTGATGACATAAATATACCGTAAGTTATATACTTATTGGAAGTTGGGGTGCTAGTATGAAGCTGTTCTTAAACATTGTTGATTATGTTGGAAACAGAGATAATAATAATAATAATAATAATAATAATAATAATAATAATAATAATAATAATAATAATAATAATAATAATTACAGTTCCTTGTTTTCGAATCAGAATCAATTAGATTTCAGTTCGTATTAGGATTACAGTCCATTATGCTTATATTGGAGTTATAATTTGCTTTATTTCTGTAACTAATGTGTCATCTGATTTTTTTTCCTTTTGGCAGCACGCCAGGCTCCTCCTCCAGCTCCTGTTCGAGATGGCGGTGGCTCCATGTTTGGAGGAATTGGGTCCACCATTGCTCAAGGTGGTATTCAAAGCCTGTCCTTTTCTGGATAGCTTCAGCTATAAACATTATCATAATCCTTGAATTGAATGAACATATTCTTTCAGGTATGGCGTTTGGCACGGGTAGTGCCATGGCACACAGGGCTGTTGACGCTGTATTAGGTCCCCGGACCATTCAACATGAGACTGTTGCCTCAGAAGCTGCTGCTGCTGCCCCTGCTGCTCCAGTGATGAATGCTGATGCTTGCAACATCCATTCTAAGGCTTTCCAAGATGTATGTTTGCTTGCCACTTTATGCTCCCTAATTTTTCCTCAGTTTGATGCGGTAGTAAAGGTTGTGTAACTTCTTTAGTTGTACAAGAGCCGCATGTGGTCATTCACATTTGTTTGATATATATTCCTTTCATCTTGAAAACTCCACTTTAAATAAAGGGTCTAATTTTGGTAATGTGTGAAGTGACTGATATATGGTCCTTATCTGTTAGTTCAACATGTCAGATCAGTTAAATTGATATTTTTGTAACTATTAGATATCTTTGTTTTTAGCCGCGGTCGTTCTCACATGGGCTACCGTGTCGCTGTGTATGTGTGGAGCAGGGGTTGGGGGGTTTTTTCGACATGTGTGAGAAGGTCTCCTTATTAATACAAATGTCTGGGGGCTCGAGTTCTTTTAGCTGATGTTTGGTCTAATGTGAGTGTGTTATGTATGGCCAAGCCTATGTTAGGCGCAATAGGGCCAAGGCTGCCCAGGTGGGGCCCAATAGCTAATAGATAAGCTCTATCTAGTTAGTTATACTTATCCAAAGTTAGTAGATAAAGATCAGCTCTATCTAGATAGTTATACTTATCCAAAGTTAGTAGATAGACTTGAGATAGCTCTATATATAGATCTGTAAACTCTGGAATAAAGGCAAGCA
The DNA here is from genome assembly GCA_029449295.1 of Zea luxurians. Taxonomy (NCBI): domain Eukaryota; kingdom Viridiplantae; phylum Streptophyta; class Magnoliopsida; order Poales; family Poaceae; genus Zea; species Zea luxurians. Next base: position 168,963,988 of record JAOPSE010000002.1, read on the forward strand.
GAATTCCAATCTTATTCTGGCTTCCCAGAGGGAGCCAGAGTCTCCTGTGATCTTCTCCCTGCGCGCAACCCAGCCAGGATCACGACGGCGCCCCAGCGCCGCCACCCTGGTCCCACCAAATCCCCTCCCTACAATCTACGCAATCTGCTCGGTAGAATCCGTAGTTCTACCAATCTGGTATCAGAGCACTCGACGATCATGAGTTCCTCCAAGTCGCCGTCACCGGGACAGCAGCCGCCGCCGGCCTCAAGCCCGCCCGCAGCGCCAATCGTCTCCCTGGCCGCGGTCCCTGCGTCGTCGGAGGCCATGGCGCTCGGCCCTCCCGGCGCGGCCATCAACCAGCAGGCCGCCCCCGCGCTCACGCCGGCCCAGATCGCGGCGTCCTTGGCGGATCTCAGCCACGCCGTGCGCGATATGCAGATCACCATGAACGCCATGCTGACAGGCCACCTCCCCTTCCCCAATCCACAAGCCGCCCATCCACCCCAGCCGCCGCACCCGTCCCTAACAGCGCAGCCACCGCCGGCCGCACTGCCCCCACCCACGCAGCCACCTGCGCCACTCCCTCCACTCGCCCGGCAACCAATTTCTTACCAGTACGGCATGCCGATCGACCCCGGGCCTTCATCCACCGCATCACCGACCACAGCCCCCATCCATATGATCCGCTTCCCACCATCCCCATCCCCCATCCCATCTTGGGCGCAGGGCGCGCCTACGGTTTCACCACCAGTGTACTCTGAGGCACTCCCGCGACCGGCGCTCACGACTTCCTTACCCAGCAGCACCGTCGGTGGGCCTCCCGGGATGCTGTTAGGAGGCGGCGACAGCCCCCTGTTCCTGGGTCGGGGGCCCTTGCGTCCCCACGTACCCGCAGCGACAGCAGCGTGGTCACCGTACCACGGGCTGCCTCAGGACGATGACGTGGAGACCGCAGCCTACGGGGGTGCTGGATTTCGCCACATACGATGGCTCCGAGGATCCGCTGAACTGGCTAAATCATTGTGAGCAGTTCTTCCGGGGGCAGCGCACGCCAGCCTCGGATCGCACGTGGCTGGCCTCGTACCATCTTAAGGGGCCGGCACAGACGTGGTACTATGCCCTAGAACAGGACGAGGGCATGCCATCTTGGGATCGCTTCACCGAGCTGTGTCGCCTTCGCTTTGGTCCAGTAGTGCGCGGTTCTCGCCTTGCGGAACTGGGACGCCTCCCCTTCCTGTCCACGGTCCAGGAGTACTCGGACCGCTTCCAGGCGTTGCTGTGTCGAGCTCGGGACGTCTCCCCCATGCAGAAGACGGAGCTATTCGTGGGCGGCCTTCCCGAGTACTTGCGGGTGGACGTTGAGTTGCGCGAACCACAGGATCTACAAACTGCCATGTACCTGGCACAGGCGTTCGAACGGCGCGCGGCGGCCTGGCCCCCATTCCAGCAGCGCGGGTCGCGACCACCGCAACGGGCGCAGGGCTCGGGTCGTGTGACACCAGCACCGCCCGGGGCTCTACCGACCGGTACGACGACGCCAGGCGATAGTACGACTCCGACACGCCCGTTTCGCCGATTGTCCCCGGGCGAGCAGCAGGAGCGGCGCCGGCAGGGGCTCTGCTTCAACTGCGATGAACCCTACGTTCGGGGACACGTCTGCCAGCGGCTGTTCTACTTGGAGGTCGACGACTTCCTCGACGAGGCGTCCGGTGAGGGTGGGGTCGACCCCCTTGAGGAGCCGGCCGCCCCAAACGTCACGGGAGCCAACGCGTTGGTGGTCTCGTTACACGCGCTGGCGGGCATCCGGACGGACAAGACGCTGTTGCTACCGGTCACCATCAACGGCGAGCGACTACTCGCGCTCATGGACACAGGGTCAACCCACAACTTCCTCAACGCTGACACGATGAGCCGCCTCGGATTAGCTATGGCGGGTGGCAAGCACCTTCGGGTCACGATGGCCAACGGTGACCGCCTACCCTGCGTCGGCATCGCCCGCGACGTCTCCGTCATCATCAACGATGAGTCCTTCTCCATCACATGCGTTGGGATGCGCCTGGGCTGCTTCGACTTCATCCTCGGCGTGGACTTCCTGGAGACGCTGGGCACCATCCAGTGGAACTTCCGAGCACTGACCCTGTCGTTCCAGCGCCAGGGCCGGCGCATCCACTGGCAGGGTGTGCGGGCCACGCAACAGCCTGCCCCGCAGCAGCTGGCTGTGGCAGTCGTCGACACTGCCCAACAGCCCCTCATGGACGTCCTTCTGCAGCAACATGGCGCCATCTTCGACGAGCCCACGGGACTGCCCCCGGCCCGCCCCTACGACCATCGCATCCACCTGTTGCCCGGTACAGCTCCGGTGGCCGTACGATCGTACCGGTACGCACAGCTGCAGAAGGACGAGCTGGAGCGACAGTGTGAGGTCATGCTCACACAAGGCATCATACGACCCAGCACGTCGCCGTTCTCCGCTCCGGTGCTCTTGGTTCGCAAGGCGGACCGCTCGTGGCGTTTCTGCATCGACTACCGCGCCCTCAACGCCAAGACGTCCAAGGACAAGTTCCCGATCCCGGTGGTGGACGAGCTCCTCGACGAGCTCCATGGAGCCCGTTTCTTCTCCAAGCTGGACCTACGCTCAGGCTACCACCAGGTGCGGATGCACACCGATGACATCGCCAAGACGGCGTTCCGCACCCATCATGGCCACTATGAGTTCCTGGTCATGCCGTTCGGCCTCTCGAACGCGCCTGCTACTTTCCAGTCCCTGATGAACGACATACTCCGCCCATATCTTCGGAAGTTTGTGCTTGTCTTCTTCGACGATATCCTGATCTACAGTGCATCATGGGCGGAGCACCTCCAGCATGTGGGCATCGTCCTCGAGACATTGCAGGCACACCACCTCCACCTGAAGCGCTCCAAGTGTTCCTTCGGCGCCACATCAGTGGCCTATCTGGGCCATGTCATCTCCGAGGGCGGGGTCGCCATGGACGCCGACAAGGTCGCGGCAGTGGCCTCCTGGCCGCCCCCGCGGTCTACACGAGGCCTCCGGGGCTTCTTGGGATTAGCAGGGTACTACCGGAAGTTCATCAAAGACTTCGGCCTCATCGCAGCCCCGCTGACACGTCTCTTGCGACGAGACGTGTTTGCCTGGGACGATGACGCGACAACAGCCTTCCACGCCCTAAAGCACGCCCTAACGACGGGTCCAGTGCTCCAGATGCCGGACTTCGCCAAGCTCTTCGTCGTCGACTGTGACGCGTCAGGTGCAGGGTTCGGTGCTGTCCTTCATCAGGGCGCGGGACCTCTCGCCTACTTCAGCAAGCCATTTGCAGCCCGCCACCTTAAGTTGGCGGCCTACGAGAGGGAGCTTATCGGCCTCGTGCAGGCTGTCCGTCACTGGCGCCCATACTTGTGGGGGCGCCACTTTTCTGTTCGGACTGACCACTACAGTCTCAAATTCTTGCTGGATCAGCGCTTGTCCACAGTTCCTCAGCATCAGTGGACCAGCAAGTTGTTCGGTTTCGATTTCTCGGTGGAATACAGGCTGGGGCGCCTGAACACCGTGGCCGCGCCCTGTCCCGCCGCGACTCGGAGGCTGCCGTGGAGGACACGGCTATGGCAACACTGGCCATCTCGGGCCCGACATTCTCCCTGTTAGACGACATCAGGCGGGCGCTGGCAGCTGCACCTGACGGGCAGCACCTCCTCCAGCAGCTGCGGGACGGCGTATTGGCTGCGCCATGGCGCCTCGTCGACGGGCTGCTCCTGCACGGCACACGCATCTTCGTGCCGAACTACGACGACCTGCGCCACCAGGTGCTGACACTGGCGCACTCGGCAGGTCATGAGGGCATCCAGAAAACCCTCCATCGACTACGGGCAGACTTCTACATGCCACATGATCGCGCGCTCGTCCAGGACTGGGTGCGCACCTGCACCACGTGCCAGCAAAACAAGACACTGGCGTAGCAGCCGGGCGGCCTCCTGCAACCCCTTGAGGTGCCGTCCCAAGTGTGGGCCGACATCTCCATGGACTTCATCGAGGGGCTGCCCAAGGTGGCAGGCAAGTCCGTCATCCTCACGGTGGTGGATCGCTTCTCCAAATACGCCCACTTCATCGCCCTCGGCCACCCCTACACCGCGTCGTCCGTAGCACGGGCATTCTTCGACGGCATCGTACGACTGCACGGGTTCCCGTTGTCTATTGTCAGTGACCGGGACCCCGTCTTCACCGGACACGTGTGGCGCGACCTCTTCAGGATGGCGGGGGTGACACTAAAGATGAGCACTGCCTTCCACCCACAGACGGATGGACAATCGGAGGTGGTCAACAAAATTATTGCGATGTATCTTCGGTGTGTCACCGGCGATCGACCGCGGGCATGGGTGGATTGGCTGTCCTCGGCGGAGTATTGCTATAATACCTCCTACCACACAGCATTGCGTGCCACTCCCTTCGAGGTGGTCTATGGCAGATCCCCACCGTCCATGCTACCTTACACGCCAGGGACGGCACGTACTGAGGCCGCAGACGACATGCTACGCTCCAGAGATGAGATGCTGGCTGAGGTGCGCCAGCGCCTTTTGCAGGCCCAGCAGCTCGCCAAGAAGTATTACGATGCCGGGCATCGGGAGGTCCAGTTCCAGGTGGGCGACTGGGTGTGGCTACGCCTGCTACACCGCACCTTTCAGTCCCTCCATCCGCGCGCGAAGGGAAAGCTGGGACCTCGCTACGCAGGCCCTTTCCGTGTCCAGGAAAGGATTGGGTCGGTAACCTACCGCCTGCAGCTGCCAGATGGTGCTCGCATCCATGATGTCTTCCACGTCAGCCTGCTGAAGCCGCATCGTGGGGATCCTCCTGCAACTCCGGGGACGCTTGACCCAGTGATGGATGGTCGGCTGCTTCTTGTGCCGGCCAAGGTGCTTCGCGCTCAACTTAGGCGGGGCGTGTGGCAGGTTCTCGTACAGTGGCGTGGACTGGCTGAAGATGACGCCACATGGGAAAAGCTTGAAGAGTTCCGTGCTGCTTACCCCAACTTACAGCTCGAGGACGAGCTGTTTGAGAAGGCGGGGAGAGATGTTATGTATGGCCAAGCCTATGTTAGGCGCAATAGGGCCAAGGCTGCCCAGGTGGGGCCCAATAGCTAATAGATAAGCTCTATCTAGTTAGTTATACTTATCCAAAGTTAGTAGATAAAGATCAGCTCTATCTAGATAGTTATACTTATCCAAAGTTAGTAGATAGACATGAGATAGCTCTATATATAGATCTGTAAACTCTGGAATAAAGGCAAGCAGAATTCCAATCTATTCTGGCTTCCCAGAGGGAGCCAGAGTCTCCTGTGATCTTCTCCCTGCGCGCAACCCAGCCAGGATCACGACGGCGCCCCAGCGCCGCCACCCTGGTCCCACCAAATCCCCTCCCTACAATCTACGCAATCTGCCCGGTAGAATCCGTAGTTCTACCAGAGTGACATTGGTAAGTGACTGTCAATTTACTATGGGCCACTGAACCTTAGACTCAGGAGGTGCATGTTTTTTAATTTTACTGAGCCTGTTAATTACTGATAATCAAATGATCGTTTTACACGGTTAGCTTTGTTGAGGTCATGTTAAGAATTATAGGCCTGTTTTTTGTATACTGGTTTGATGATGTGGTCGCTGTTGTTTTGGTTGATGCAGTGTCTCAACAACTATGGCAGCGAGATCAGCAAGTGCCAGTTCTACCTAGACATGCTGAACGAGTGCCGCCGTGGTGGTGTGTCTGCCTAAGCTACCTCTGGGATTATTCATGGATTTTCTTTCGGTGATGTTATCTCATTAATAAGACACCGTGAAACTTCGACCATCTCCGCAGCTTGAAGCTAAACTTCCTGGGATTAATGCATTTTGTTATCCTATGATGTTGGAGCGGACTTTTGTCTCTTGATCATAAATGTATTTAAACGAACCTGTTATGTTGGAATATGTTGTACATGCGTACGACCATCGGCTCCACAGCCATTGGGATTGGATGGGTTCATCTATCAGTTCACAAAACCGTTCGGTTTTGGCGGCAAACTGGTCAGTTTATCGAAACCGCCCGCCGTGACACGGTTTTGGTTAACCATCAATTTTTTAAATTTTGGGCCAAATTTAAAAATTTGAAAAATCATAAGAAACAAAAAACTGCCAATCAACCTCTATTTTGGACTGGTAAAACATTATTTTTTGGACAGGTAAACTGCTATTTTTTTGCTGATAAACTGGATTTGATGAAAAGATTGAGTTTCAGTTTATGCATTTAGTGGCTACTTTAGGTTTATTAGTTTTGTAAAGTTTTGTTTACTGTTATATGTTATTTAGTGGCTAGTTTAGGTTTATTAGTATTTTGGACTGGTAAAACATTATTTTTTGGACAGGTAAACTGCTATTTTTTTTGCCGATAAACTGGATTTGATGAAAAGATTGAGTTTCAGTTTATGCATTTAGTGGCTAGTTTAGGTTTATTAGTTTTGTTTACTGTTATATGTTATTTAGTGGCTAGTTTAGGTTTATTAGTTTTGTTTACTGTTATATGTTATATATATATGTTATTTAGTGGGTAGTTTAGGTTTATTAGTTTTATTTACTGTTATATGTTATATGTGAATATAATTTACTGTTAGATGCCATTTTCCTTTAGTGCTATAGGTGATACTGGATCATATGACTCGAGCCGAATACATGAGTGTTGTGAAACAAGTCGACCTATGTCATTGGAGAACTATAAAAAGGCTATTTGAGTATTGTGAAGTTCGGTGGTTGTTTGTTGTATAATAATTAGAGTTTGTACGTGCATATGTATGTTGTATGTCATTTTATTGAACATATTGTGTGGATCAATTATTATTTATTTTGCAACGTGAATTAAACAAATTACAAATGAACAATGTCAAAAAATTTCTTTTTCTTTGTAAAATGCAAAAAAAATGGTTCGTGTGATAGATCAACGGGTTTTGGTGGTTTATCGCTTGGAAAAGTGTTTTAAATTTGGTTTGACTTGACCTAGCTAAACAGGAGGGTTTTCAGCGGTTTATCACTAGTATACCGTTATCGTTGGGTAGCGGTTTTTCCTGTGAAAACGGTTTAGTTAACCTTGATCTATCGATGTCTGGAGCAGGCTGGCTCGACAAGGTTCGATGCACCTGGACACTTGCCTTATCTCAAACCAGTGCTATGCGTGCGTGGTTGGTTGGCGGTCGGCACAACCACGTAGCATAGTTTGGCAACCGTAAGTCAAGGATGCCACACATTCTGACGCAGCTGCTTGGTTTCTTACGCTAATAGCTATAAGGCCATTTCTAGTGGGAGTTTCATCATAGTTTTATTCTTATTAAATGTGATAACTCATCACCATATTTGATGACATGTCACGGTATTTATGATGAGAGAGATGGACAGAGTTTTACAGGAGGAGAGATGAGATGAAACTCATGAGAAAAGCTGATGTGTTAGTTTTAGAAACCGTACAATAAAACTTTCATTAGGAATAGCCTAAAGCTCGCAACCGTTTTTTAACTTGTTGAGATCGTGTCAAACACTTCACCCATATGATTATCTAAAACATTATTTTACACTGTAGAAGTTTGTGGGGGGATAAAAAGACCGCTGAAGCGATGGTGTGGCTACCACATATGACGCGGAAACCAAGCATCACCATCAATAAATAAACTGTTGTAGCTCATCTTGCATAATTGAGATACAGAAATCAAGTTGTAGCACAGAGATTCTATAAGAAATACATTAGAAATGGAATGGTTAGGTGATATAGCAAGCCTTTGACCAAACCTTGATTCTCGTCCCCAAATGTGACGACATCAAGACTACTGGAGTTGCTGCATATAGATCTCTTCAGGTTTGTTGATTATCTTAGCATCGAGGGAAGTAAGTATGATCTCGTTATTGTTGATGACTATTCTCGCTTTACTTGAGTATTCTTTTTGTAGGATAAATCTGAAACCTAAGGAACCCTCAAGCACTTCTTAATGCAGGCTCAAAATGAGATTGAGCTAAAGGTGAAGAAGATCCGGAGTGACAACAGATCAGAATGCAAGAACCTTCAAGTATAAGAGTACCTTGAGGAGGAAGACATCAAGTATGAGTTCTCCGCCCCCCTACACTCCATAACAAAATGGTTTAGTGGAGAGGAAGAATAGGACGCTTATCGACATGGCAAGAACTAAGCTAGGAGAATACAAGACGCTGGAGTGTTTTTGGTCGGAAGCTATGAATACAACTTGCCATGCTATAAATTGACTCTATCTTCATCGCCTCCTCAATAAGACGGTATACGAGCTCGTAATGGGGAACAAACCTAATGTTTCTTACTTTCTTGTATTTGGGAGCAGATGCTACATTTTGATTAAGAAATGTAGACATTCAAAGTTTGCTCCTAAAGCCATTGAAAGATTTTTTACTTGGTTATGATTCAAATACAAAGGCATATATGGTCTTCAACAAATCCTCTAGACTAGTTGAAGTCACTTGTGATGTTGTATTTTATGAAACTAATGGCTCTCCAAGAGAGCAAGTTGATCTTGACGACACAAGTGAGAATGAGGTTTCGATAGCCGCTATGAGAACTATGGCGATAGGTGATGTACGACCGCAGGAACAACAAGAACATGATCAACCTTCTTCCCAACAATGGCGCAACCTCCAAGTCAAGATGAGGAATGGGTACCTCAAGACAATGGCATGGATCAATGGGAGCACATGAACAAGAAGACAAGGAGGAAGAAGTACCACAGGTACCTTCGGCACCAATCCGCGCCACCATCCAAAGGGATCATTCGGTGGACCAAATCCTAGGTGACATCAGCAAGGGAGTAACTACTCGTTCACATATTGCAATTTTTTGTGAGCACTACTTCTTTATTTCTTCTGTTGAGTCTTTCAGGGTAGAAGAAGCCTTGTAGGATCCGGATTGGGTGAAGGCCATGCAGGAAGAGCTGAATAACTTTAAGAGAAATGAAGTCTATAGCATGGTTCCACATCCTAAGCAAATCATTATGGGAACTAAGTGGGTGTTCCACAACAAGCAAGATGAGTATGGGGTGGTGATAAGAAACAAGGCCATACTTGTGGCAAAAGGTTATGCCCAAGTCACGGGTTTGGATTTTGAGGAGGCATTTGCTCCTGTAGCTAGGCAAGAGTCTATTCGAACTTTATTAGCCTATGCTGCTCATAGGGCTGACAATGGGCTATAAAATGGATGTGAGAGCGCCTTACTCAATGGGTCAATCAAGGAGGAGGTATATGTGGAGCAACCCCCTGGCTTTTAGGATGACAGGTACCCTGACCATATGTATAAACTCTATAAGGCACTCTATGGACTTAAACAAGCCCCAAGAGCATGATATGAATGCATTAGAGATTTTCTTATTTCTAATGATTTCAAGATCGGGAAAGCTGATCCTACTCTTTTCACTAAGACATATGATGATGATTTGTTTATATGCCAAATATATGTCAATGACATAATATTTGGTTCAACTAATCAGAAGTCTTGTGAGGAGTTTAGTAGGGTGATGATGTAAAAGTTCGATATGTCTAGAATAGGTGAGCTGACATAATTTCTAGGATTTCAAGTAAAACAACTCAGAGATGGCTTCTTTGTCTCCCAATCGAAGTACATGCAGGATCTCCTCAAGAGATTTGGGATGAAGGACGCAAAACGCATCAAGACACTAATGGGAACAAATGGACACTTGGACCTTAATGCGGGAGGTAAGTCCGTAGATCAAAAGGTATACCGGTCTATGATACGATCCTTGCTTTAATTTTGTGCAAGTAGACCGGATATTATGCTTTTCTATTTGCATGTGTGCTAGATTTTAATCCGACCCTAAGGAATGTCACCTTGTGGTCGTGAAGCGAATTCTTCGATATTTAGTTCACACGCTTCACTTTGGGCTCTAGTATCTTAAGGGGTCTACCTTTGACTTGATTGGATACTCAGACTCCGATTAAGCGGGGCGAAAGGTTGATAGAAAGAGTACATTGATGACTTGTCAGTTTTTGGGAAGGTCCCTGGTGTCATGGAGCTCTAAGAAACAAAATTTTGTTGCCCTAATCACCGCCGAGGCCAAGTATGTTGCTGCAAGCCAGTGTTGCACGCAACTACTTTGGATGAGGCAAACCTGGCCGGAACTTTGGCTACAATTTGAGCAAAGTCTCACTCCTATGTGGTAATGAGAGTGCAATTCATTTGGTGGATAATCCTGTTGAACACGACCGCACTAAGCACATAGACATCTAGCATCATTTTATGAGAGACCACCAACAAAGGGAATATATCGATATTTGTCATGATAGCACCAATCACCAGCTAGCCAATATCTTCACAAGCTTTTAGAGGAAATAAGGTTTTGTGAGCTGTATAGTGAGCTTAATGTATTAGATTCACAGAACTTGGATTGATCTATAGCATACATGTGCCTTTATGCCTTAGGTCATGTTGTTAAGCTTTCTTGTACTTTATTGCTTATCTTGGTGCCCAAGTTGTAGAATGTCATCCCAAACCTCACAAGTCCTTGTGCATTGATGCATATCGTTAGGGGGGAGAATATGCTACAACTTGACCCTTTGAGACTAATATGTTTGCTTGAGTTGTGTTGATGTAGTCTCAAAGGTGAATTGAAACGAAAATTGTGGAGTTGGACAAAGGGAAAGGCTTCCGCTACATAACGGTATCAATGTACTTTGTCCTAAATTCCCTTGTGTTTCATTGCCTTTTCACTTAATTTGCAAATTTTGGTGAGGCAATGAGGTTTTAAAGTCACTAGTTTCTCCGTTTTGGTGCTTAATGCCAAAGGCAGAGAAATTAAGACCAAAGCAACTAGATCAACCACCACTTAGAGTTTTAAAGTTATTGTGTTCTAAACTTGTCTTTTTGATCAAAACCCTATTGATTCCAAAGAGGAGTCCTCCTATTGCAAAAGTGTTCTCGTATGGGGGAGACACTTTCTTATGGAAAAGGGGGAGTTTTTGGTATTTGATCAAAACTAGTCTCTAAAAATGGTTTGAGTTGCAAAACAAAAGAGTTTTGTCATAGAAGTGAGAAAAATGAATTCGGTTGCAAAATTCAAAACGAGTGGTGGCAAAATAACCCAAATATGTCAAATCCTATTCTTATTCTATTGGTGTTTGATTTGACTTCAATTTACAAAAGTTGGCTCATATTTGGTTAAGATAGTGAGTTTTGAGTTGCTTGAGGTGTGTCACCATAAATCACAAAAAGAGGAAGATTGAAAGGAAAACGTGCCATTGGGGCAAGTGTTTTGGTGATTAAAAGCTCAACACACCACCTTGAACTAACAATCTTTATATGAGTATGATCACAGTTATACTAAGAGCAAATTGAAGATGTCAAGTCCAAAAGAGCACAAACATGGACCTAGATATGCAACTTTGTGAGAAATGGTATAAGTGCGAGGTTTGTACTTCTAAATATGTTGCATAGGTCTTTTACAATGTTTCTAGTACTTGTGGTTGGGCTCTAACTCATTTTGTAGAGAACAATACTTTTGGACTTGAGTTTGCACATATTGCAAATTCTATTGAAATGAAGTTGCAAAGGTATGATTCTAGCACTTAGTTAATTGTTTTAGTTGCTAATAATGTTTATCTAAGTGCTAGGGAACTTTTAAAGTCAAGCCAAAAAGGAGTTAAGAAATTTGGCTCGAAAGTGGACAAAGTTGGGCCAGACTAGGCCTCACTGGATAGTTCTGTGTGCAACAGACATGTCCAGCGCCCCGACTCGTCAGCTGGCCAATTGTCCGCTCTCGAGAAATTGCAGGGGCTCGGTGGCTAAAAATCATCGGACAGTACGGTGTGTACCGAACATGTCCAGTGAGCTAGGCGGCGCAATGGTCGGCGCCGTGACCAGCGTCGCGTCGGCAGGCAACAGGCAGAAAGGGACACTGAACATGTCTGGTGCGCCACCGGATAGACCGATGCAGCCGCAGACAAAAGGCAATCAGAGCCTTCCAAATAGAGGAGCAACGACTTCTTAGCCCCTTGGGGCTATAAAAGAGGTCCTTGGGTGCCTCTACCATGACACCAAGCATTCTAAGAGCACACTACAACTCTGAGATTCCACGACCATGCTATTTGAAGTGTTTGAGAAATTTAAGCACGTTTCTGAGTTGTAACTCCATCGTTCTTGTTCTTGCGTTATTTTTTCACTTGTGTGCGTGTTGTTGCTATGATTGTGCTCTTGTATGTGTACTCTTACTCTCCCTTACTCTAGTTTTGATATTAATCACTTGTGTAAGGTGTGAGAGACTCCAACGTGTGAAGATTCTTCACAAACGGGATTGAGTTATAAGGAAGACATATGTGGTACTCAAGTTTGATCATTGGATTATTTGAGAGGGGTTGAGTGCTACCCTTGACCAAAGGAGGTCACCATAACATGGAGTAGGCATTGACCGAACCACGGTAAAAACCGTTGTGCCACTTGTCTCTTTACTTTCTTATGATTATTGTCTTCTTGAGTTCTTATATTCACTTGTAATATTGTTCCTAGTTTAATACTCATCTTAAGTGAGCAATCAAGTGAAGAGTTCTTATCTCCATTATCTCTACTCTCAAACTTGCTTTTATTTACACTAACATATATTATAGATCAAGTTTGTGTTGTTTTTGAGTAAAATTCATAGGATCACCTATTCATCCCTCTAGGTGCTCTCAACTATTGAAACTTTGATCAATAGTTTGTGTATATATAAGACTAAAATATTTCACAATAAAAGAATTAAATGTTATGATAGTAGTAATGATGAATTTAGTAATTTTACTTTTATGTTGTAAACTCTTATAAAATATCTGGTATAATCGATCGAAGTTTGATAGTAATTGACTTTGGACAAACAGGGTAACTCATGTGGACGAGAGGAGTAGTTATTTTACTAAGAGTAGCTAATAGTTGAACTATTAGCTAGATTTTTAGATGTCTTCAACTAGTTTAACAACTAGGGGTGAAAATGGAAACGGTAATTTTCGGATACCGAGAATCGTTTTTGAAGTGTTATCGAAATTTAGGTCTTCTTCCGTCCGTTTTCAAAAATTACCTTTTTGGCCCTCTTCCATCCGTTTTCGAAAATTACCGAAACTAGTCTAAACAGAAACAGTTACTGAAAACACAAAAACAGTATCGATAGAAAAAACGGATTAGGAAACGGTTTGGTCCTCTGCCGACCGTTTCTGAAAATTACCGTTTTTATTCGGTATTTTACCATCAGTAATAAATTTGGTATTTTTTTTAGAAAAATATTAAATCTAAACTGTCCATTATAAATTCATAATAAATTTATCTTAGCTTAGAAAAATATGAAACTAATTTTATTATTTTCCTAAAATCAAGATCTATCTAATGGTATATAGTTTAGAATCCATTAAAACTTTTATAAATCTTATTTATGTTTTCTTACCTTTTATTACTTTTGATACATATATTTATAATTCACACAAGAACTTAAGAAGGACCAATATGACACTAATTATATTGACTGAAAGGGCAATAGAGTTAACCTTTTCCTACAATTAATTTTGGTGGTTGAGTGTCCAATACAAACAAATGGACTAACTAGTTTGCTCTAGAATACATGTTCTACAGGTGCACAAAGGATCAACACAAACCAATAAATATTCAAGTTAGGGATCAAATACAAAGGAGCAAAAGAAACCAAATGTGTTGTGGTCTGGCGCACCGGACTGTCCGGTGCACCAGGCCCATACATGGATGAACCAGCCACTATCGGGTTTCAGCAGGCGCACTCCGCTATAATTCACCGGACTGTCTGGTGCACCAGCGGAGCAACGGCTAACTCACGCAACGGTCGACTGCAAAAGCTGATAACCGATGAACAGTGAAGAACAGTGCACACAGAGTCAGAGCCGCAGAGTCAGAGGCACACTGGACAGTGAATAGGACCTGTCCGGTGTGGCACCGGACTGTCCGGTGCCACAAGAAGACAACAACGCCAATGGTCGACTGCTCCCATACCCTAACGGTTGGGTGACGTGGTGGCGCACCGAACAGCCTACAGTGCCTGTCCGGTGGCGCGCCGGACTGTCTGATGTGCCCATCGCCAGCAGCCTTCTCCAAAGGTCATTTAGTGGTTGAGGGCTATTGTCGGAGAGGAAATTCTCCGGCCAGGTGGCGGAGTGCACCCGCCCTAAATCCTAAGATGAGGAGGGGGCTTAAGCGTTTTGCTTGTTGGTAGATGAATGAAGAACTCAGGAACACGCAAGGGTTTAGAGTGGTTCGGGCCGCCAGAGCGTAATACCCTACTCCACTGTGTGATGTATTGAGCTTGAGAGCTTGTATGAACTTGTGAGCCTGAGCTGGGTCTAAGTGTGTTCGAGTGCCCGAGTGCGAGTTCGAGTTGTCCTTGAAACGTTGCATGCCTCCCCTTTTATAGCCAAGGGGCACGTACAAGGGTGTTGAGCCCCGACATGTGGGCCCAGGAACATAACAGATGTAGTACTTGAAGCTACTAATGTTCTCTGCTGGAGCGATCTTCTTACTCCCTGATATCTGAGATCTGCGTAGTATCGGCGTGCAGGGGAAGCTTCTCGTATACGTGATGATGGGCACAGTCCACCTTGCAGTACGGGCGCACTGTTTGACAACGGAATGGACAGGCATGCCATCTGCAGGATGGCCCTGGCGCCGCCTGCCAGCGGAGTGGACAGGATGCATTAAATGCTGAGGGGCACATCGCCTGTCAGCAGGGTGGATAGGCGGCGCGTCCTTTCCGTAATAAATGTAGAGACCGCGCGGCCCAGAGGCCTTACGTCAGGCTCCGCCCGCCGGCTTACGTCACGGGCAACAAGCCACGTGGCAGCATTGGGTCTCCGCCCGAGCGGGGAGCGTAAGCGCACATGATAAAGCCTGGATACGTGGTGGGGTCGGGCGCTGTTCACCGCGCGGCTAGAGATCGCCACACGGGCGCTGTGTCTTCATACTGTAGTAAGGGGTACCCCTGATTCAGGGTACCGACAGTGGCTCCCGGGCCTGCCTCAAGGGAGGATACGAGCCTGCAGGTGGGGCCAAAGTTTTGATTGGCGGTTGGCTCGTTGCTCCTGCGTGCCCATTGGTGCAATTACTGCTGGTTCGCCCTTGGTCATACCGACTGCCACGCCTGTCCCCGCGGCTGACTGACCCATGACCTCCGCACTTAATGGCTTTATTGGGCCATGCGCGGGGTGCCTCGAGACGCTGCATTGGCTTTGAAAATTTAACTTCTCCGTCTTCTGCGGCAGCCTCGAGAGGGCATGGTACTGGCGTGAGTGGCGGTTTGGCTTCTTTGTACTTAGGAACCGGTGCCCAAGGAGGGTGACTCGTGGGCCCGGGCCCCCGTGTCAGAGACTGGGCTGTCGATTTCAGCGGGGGTGAAGAGGCGCACTACCGCAGGCGGTGGCGTGCTCTTCACGCGTCGGTTCGCCTTCTCCGCACACAGAAACCGGCGCGACAAGTACATGACATGTGGGCCTGGGCCTCCATGCCATAGGTTGGACCGTTGGTTGCAGTGAAGCCGAGGGAGCGTGCTACCGCAGGGCGGTATCATGCTCTTGTGCGGCGGTTTGCCTTCTTGACCGTTGGTCGCGGCGAAGATGAAGGGGCGCACTACCGCGGGGCGGTGGCATGCTCCTTGTGCGGTGGTTTGCCTTCTTCGCACTCGAAGACCAGTGCGCCAGCCGTATGACTTGTGGGACCGGGTCCCTGTGTCATAGGATGGACACCCCGGTGTGCATCGGGGGAGACTTTTCGCGACTCTTCGAGGTAGGAGCGGGGGGAGTCTGCCTTTAAAGAGGGGTTCATCCCTCGAGTAGCAGCCATGCCTTACTTCTCTCCCACTCGCGGCGTCCTTTCGCCTCCGAGCTCTTTGCGCCCCTTTGCCTTCAAGGTCTCTGCTTTGCGTTGCTGTAGTTTGCCATGGCCTTGTAACTTCATCCCGAGCGTGCCCAGACTGAGTGAGTGCTCGACATGGTATACCACCTGTTTGGATGGGATGTGCCGGCGTTCGGCGGAAGGATTTGCGCCGGAGCCATCCACCCCGGTGAGCTTGCCGCTAGAGAGTTTGTGCCTTTTGTCCTCCCTAGCGGGTTGGTGTTACCGGTCTTGTCTTTCCTCTGCTGGAGGCACACAGCCTTGTGGGAGCGGCGCTCTTCCACCGGTGCTTGGCTTCAAGGATGTTCATCAGCCTCGCGGTGGTTGGAGGCGAACTTCAGCTACACGGTCCCAGCCAGACCGCAAGCACCGCCTATTGCCGTGCTCCCAGCTCCATGGCTTGGATGGTCTTGTCCTCACCCCCGTAGGAGGGCGGGGGCGAGGACCTCTTTGCCATGGGGCACGTGCTAAGGTGGCCACCGTCGTTGGCAAGCCACCGGTGCGGAGGTGGTCGCCGCTGCTGGTGAGGCTACCCGGTGCGGAGGTGGTCGCCTCCGCTGGCAAGCCGCTCGGAGCCGAGGTGGTTGCCTTCGCTGGCGAGCTGCTCGGTGCAGATGTGGTCGCCGCCGCTGGTGAGGCTGCCCGGAGCTAGCTTCCAACACGACCCTGTTGGTGCAGAGTAGTCCATTCCTGCAGAGTAGAGATGGAGCTAGGACTCCGCTTGAAGGCGGATGTAATTGAAAGTCGCCTAGAGGGGGTGTGAATAGGCGGAATCTGAAATTTATAAACTTTAAGCACAACTACAAGCCGGGGTTAGCGTTAGAAATATAAACGAGTCCAAAAGAGAGAGCGAAAACAAATCAACCAAAGAAATAGAGCGGATGACACGGTGATTTGTTTTACCGAGGTTCGGTTCTTGCAAACCTACTCCCCGTTGAGGTGGTCACAAAGATCGGGTCTCTTTCAACCCTTTTCCTCTCTCAAACGGTCACCTAGACCAAGTGAGCTTCTCTTCTCAACCAAATGGGACACTTAGTCCCCACAAGGACCACCACACAATTGGTGTCTATTGCTTTGATTACAAATGTTGCGGGAACAAGAATGGGGAAGAAGAAAAGCGATCCAAGCACAAGAACTCAAAAGAACACAAATATCACTCTCTCACTAGTCACTATTTGATTGGAATGAACTTTGGACTTGGGAGAGGATTTGATCTCTTTGTTTGTGTCTTGGAGTGAAGTCTAGAGCTCTTGTATTGAATGCAATGGCTGAAAACTTGGATGCCTTGAAGTGTGGTGGTTGGGGGGTATTTATAGCCCCAACCACCAAAGTGACCGTTGGGGATGGCTGCTGTCGTATGGCGCACCGGACAGTCCGGTGCGCCACCGGACACCGTTCCTAGGAACATGAACAATATTCTTTCTAGGCACATGATGAATATTTTTCCTAGGCATATCTCTACCATGCACAACATGGGAACTAGAAGCAGTTATAGCATATGAATCATAAGCACAGGTCCTATACACATTTCTAGAAAATTTTCTATCACCATAAATGAAAGCATGGTTCTTTTGAACACTATTAGTCATAGAGGCCTTCCCTTTCTCCTTGGCGGGAATGGAAGCCTTATGACTAGTTAAGTTCTTGGATTCCCTCTTGAAGCCAAGCCCATCCTTAATTGAGGGGTGTCTACCAATTGTGTAGGCATCCCTCGCAAATTTTAGTTTATCAAACTCATTTTTGCTAGTCTTAAGTTGGGCATTAAGACTAGCCACTTCATCATTTAACTTTGCAATAGACACTAGGTGTTCACTACAAGCATCAACATTAAAACCTTTACACCTAGTGCAAGTCACAACATGTTCTACACAAGAGTTAGATCTATTTGCTACTTCTAGTTTAGCATTTAAATCATTGTTAACATCTTTTAAACTAGAAATTGTCTCATGGCAAGTAGATAGTTCACAAGAAAGCATTTCATTCCTTTTAACTTCTAAAGCATGAGATTTTTGTGCCTCTACAAATTTATCATGTTCTTCATACAAAAGATCCTCTTGTTTTTCTAAAAGTCTATCCTTTTCATTCAAGGCATCAATCAATTCATTAATCTTATCTATTTTAGTTCTATCCAATCCCTTGAACAAACTAGAGTAATCTATTTCATCATCATCACTAGACTCATCATCACTTGAAGAAGCATAAGGGGTATTGTTTCGAGTACATACCTTCTTCTCCTTCGCCATGAGGCATGTGTGACGCTCGTTGGGGAAGAGGGATGATTTGTCGAAGGCTGAGGCGGCAAGTCCTTCGTCGTCGGATGAAGAGCAATCCGAGTCCCACTCCTTGCCAAGATGTGCCTCGCCCTTAGCCTTCTTGTACTTCTTCTTCTTTTCCCCTTTCTTCTCTTGTTCCTGGTCACTATTATTATCGGGACAATTAGCGATAAAATGACCAATCTTACCACACTTGAAGCAGGAGCGCTTTCCCTTCGTCTTGTTCTTCTTGGGATGCTCCTTGCGGCCCTTTAGATCCTCATTTAGTCCCGCCGCCTCAACTTGCGCCACCTTGCTAGGTAGCGTCTCCTTGCTTCTCGTTGCTTTGAGGGCGATGGTTTGAGGCTCATGGATTGGGCCATTTAGCGCATCATCCACGTATCTCGCCTCCTTGATCATCATTCGCCTGCTTATGAACTTCCCAAGAACTTCTTCGGGTGACATCTTGGTGTACCTAGGATTTTCACGAATATTGTTCACAAGATGTGGATCAAGGACAGTAAAAGACCTTAGCATTAGGCGAACGACATCGTTGTCCGTCCATCGCGTGCTTCCGTAGCTCCTTATTTTGTTGATGAGGGTCTTGAGCCGGTTGTATGTTTGGGTTGGCTCCTCTCCCCTTATCATTGCGAATCTTCCAAGCTCGTCCTCCACCAACTCCATCTTGGTGAGCATGGTGACGTCGTTCCCCTCATGTGAGATCTTGAGGGTGTCCCAGATCTGCTTGGCATTGTCTAGGCCACTCACCTTATTGTACTCTTCCCTGCACAAAGATGCTAAAAGGACAGTAGTAGCTTGTGCATTTTTATGGATTTGTTCATTTATAAACATGGGACTATCCGAGCTATCAAATTTCATTCCACTCTCTACAATCTCCCATATGCTTGGATGGAGAGAGAACAAGTGACTACGCATTTTGTGACTCCAAAATCCGTAGTCCTCCCCATCAAAGTGTGGAGGTTTGCCAAGAGGAATGGAAAGCAAATGTGTATTTGAACTATGCGGAATACGAGAATAATCGAAAGAGAAGTTTGAATTAACCGTCTTCCTTTTCTCGTAGTCGTTGTCGTCGTCGTTTTGGGAAGAAGAGGACTCGTCGCTGTCGTCGTAGTAGACAATCTCCTTGATGCACCTTGTCTTCTTCTTCTTCCCATCTTTTCGTTTGTGGCCCGAGCCCGAGTCGGTAGGCTTGTCATCTTTTGGCTCGTTGACGAAAGACTCCTTCACCTTCTCCTTATCATTGATCACAATCCCCTTGCCCTTAGGATCCATCTCTTTAGGCGATTAGTCCCTTCGTGAAGAGAACGGCTCTGATACCAATTGAGAGCACCTAGAGGGGGGTGAATAGGTGATCCTATAAAAACTTAAACTTAAAGCCACAAAAACTTGATTAAGCGTTAGCACAATAAGGCCAAGTGGCTAGAGAGGAGTTCTTGCAAGACACGATAACCACAAGAGAATCAACACAGATAGACACAGTGGTTTATCCCATGGTTCGGCCAAGTACAAAACTTGCCTACTTCCACGTTGTGGCGTCCCAACGGACGAGGGTTGCAATCAACCCCTCTCAAGCGGTCCAAAGACCCACTTGAATACCACAGTGTTTTGCTTTGCTTTACTATATCCCGCTTGCGAGGAATCTCCACAACTTGGAGCCTCTCGCCCTTACACTTTGATGTTCACAAAGAAGCACGGAGTAAGGGAGGGATGAACAACACACACAAGACACAAAATCAGAGCGACAACACGCACACAAGTCACAACAAGAGCTCACAACACAACCCGATGAGTTCACAACCCAAATAGAGCTCTAGTTGCTATCACAAAGAATCAAATGCCCGGAATCGAAGTTTTGGTGTTTAGGAATGCTTAGAGAATGCTTAGTGTGCTCCTCCATGTGCCTAGGGGTCCCTTTTATAGCCCCAAGGCAGCTAGGAGCCGTTGAGAGCATTCCAGGAAGGCAATTCTTGCCTTCTATCGCCTGGCACACCGGACAGTCCGGTGCACCACCGGACACTGTCCGGTGCGGATTTCTTTCCTTATTTGGCGAAGCCGACCATTGCAGATGTAGAGCCGTTGGCGCACCGGACACTGTCCGGTGCACACCGGACAGTCCGGTGCCCCATTGTGACCGTTGGCTCGGCTACGCGTCACGCGCGGAATCCTCGGCCGACCGTTGGCCCGGCTGACCGTTGGCTCACCGGACAGTCCGGTGATTTTTAGTCGTACGCCGTTGATCACTTCCCGAGAGCGACGACTTCGCCTATGGATGGCTCACCGGACAGTCTGGTGCACCACCGGACAGTCCGGTGATTTATAGCCGTACACCGCCGTCGAAGTCCCGAGAGCAGCAAGTTCGCCAGAGCCAGCCTGACGCACCGGACACTGTCCGGTGCACCACCGAACAGTCCGGTGCACCCAGACTGAGCAGACTTCGGCTGAACAAAGCCATCTCTTCTCCAACTTGATTTCTCCTGTTTCTAGCACTTAGACACAATACATTAGCTCTTAAAACAATGTACTAAGTTTAGAAACATACCTTTAATCTTGATTTGCACTTGGTCCATCACTTGGCATAGATTAACATTCAAGCACTTGTGTTGGACACTAAATCACCAAAATACTTAGAAATGGCCCAAGGGCACATTTCCCTTTCAATCTCCCCCTTTTTGGTGATTTATGCCAACACAACACAAAGCAACTAGAACAAGTGCAATATCAATGCAAATATGAACACAGATTGTTTTGATTCAACTTTGGCATATTTGGATCATACTTTGCCACCACTTGGTTTGTTTTTGCAAATCAAACTCAACTTCCTATCTCTAAGTCAAATTCACTTGTAGAGACATAAAGAGAGGTGTTCCAAGAGAAATTGATCAAAGATTTCAAAAAAACTCTCCCTCTTTCCCATAATCAAACATTCTCCCCACAAGAGACCAACTTTTGACAAAGAGATAATTTTGACAAAACAAAAGCTCTATTCTACTGTTTTCAAAATTCTCAAGTGGTAGCTGATCCATTTTTTTTTGCTTTGGCCTTATTTTCTCCCCCTTTGGCATCAAGCACCAAAATGGGATCAATCTTGGCCCTTAAACCCCATTGCCTCACCAAAATCTTCAAATAAGAATACAAAGGCAATAAGAGTACATGAGATGAACTTGAAATAAGTTACCCACTCATCGGAGTGCAGTGGAAGTCTTTCATGGTCCAAGTCCACCTTTTCCCTTTCAAACCTCCTTTGAGACTAAATCAAGCAAACTCAAGCACACGGTTAGTCTCAAAGGGTCAAGTTGTAGCACATCTCCCCCTAAATATGTGCATCACTTGCAAAAGGACTTGTGAGGTCCGGGGAGTGTTTGTACAACTTGAGCACCACAAGTAAACAACAAAATGCATAAGGAACATGATCAAGGGCATAAACACATGTATGCTATAAATCAATCCAAGTTCCGCGAATCTAAGACATTTAGTTCACTCCGCAGCCTGCAAAAGGTCTTCTCATCTAGAGGCTTGGTAAAGATATCGGCTAGCTGGTTCTCGGTGCTAATATAGAACACTTCGATATCTCCCTTTTGCTGGTGGTCTCTCAAAAAGTGATGCCGGATGTTGAGAGTTCCCTTTCACCCGGGAACAGGATCTGGATGTCGCCTAGAGGGGGGGGGTGAATAGGCGAATAAAACTTATTACTTTAAAACTTAAATTCTTACTCTACTCGAAGACTTAGTACGCAGTGGAGTGAGAAGACTCTTCGAGTAGGTTGCAGCGGAATGGAAGATCCTGTCTCAAAATGTCCTGCACTTCAAATCAAGCTTATACCACAGATAAGTATTGAAGTGCAGATATAAAGGTGAGAAAGACAGAGAGTCAGGATACAATACAGAATAGAGCACACAGACGCAAGGATTTATCCCGAGGTTCGGCCAAGCCTGAAATGCTTGCCTAGTCCTCGTTGGAGTTAGCCACACCTGGGCTTGGAGTCTATTTCAACTCCTTCCTCCGTTTGCTCAGATCTGTCAGTATGACAGATAGAGCCTTTCACTATTGAGTGGGGTTACAACAGAACCGCGGCTGCTTACAAACTTCTTGGCAGCACCCCGGCAGAGTAACGATACGCTCAAGACCTTGCTCTAGCTCTTAGCAGCACTACTCCTCTCTCTAAAGGCTTATAGCTGTGCCTTCTACACAAACTATAGAGTTACACACAAGAGGGAGAGCGAAAATTGATTCTAGTGAAGTCTACACTTGTTGGCTGCGCATATATATTGCTTGGGGCGCCTAGGGGTCCCTTTTATAGGCACAAGGGCCTAGGAGCCGTTGGAAGCAATCCAGGAAGGCAAATCTTGCCTTCTGTCGGGTGGCGCACCGGACAGTCCGGTGCACACCGGACATTGTCCGGTGCCCGATTTCTTTCCTTCTATGGCGAAGCCGACCGTTGGCAGTCTTGGAGCCGTTGGCGCACCGGACATGTCCGGTGCACACCGGACAGTCCGGTGCCTCCAACTAGCCGTTGGTTCGGCCACGTGTTCCGCGCAGATCGCGCGGCCGACCGTTGGCTCACCGGACAGTCCGGTGCACACCGGACAGTCCGGTGAATTATAGCCGTACGTCGCCGGTGAATTCCCGAGAGCGGCCAGTTCGTCATAGTTTAGCCTGGCGCACCGGACACTGTCCGGTGCACCACCGGACAGTCCGGTGTGCCAGACTGCGCTGCCTTGGCTGTACATAGCCAAGCCCTTTGCACCTCTCTCCTTTTCTTCTTCTTTCTGTTTCTAACACTTAGACAAGTATATTAGTCCACAAAACCAATGTACTAAGTCTAGAAACATACCTTCTCTTAATTATTACATCTATAGCATTTCACATGCTTGAGCTTTGATGTTGGACTCATAAATCATCAAGTCGGCTTGACTTGATCTAGATTGACATTTCTTAGCTCCAACATCCTACAAAGGTCACATAGAACATCTCCAAACATAGGAACAACCCAAACTAAAGATCAAGGTGAACTTAGCTCTTTTGGGCTGCTTCCAGTTCTGGTTTTGACACTTGTTCTCCTTCTAGTGACCTTGATCTCCTTCTTAGAGCTTGGTCTTGAGCCTTATGACTTACACCACATAACTGTAGCTGTTACCTCATTGGTTGTAAGTCACGTCCTTATGTAGTGATCCTCGATGTGCCGTAGCTGTTCTCAACTCGATCACCCTTGACTTTGCAAGCCTTCTTCTTCACCCTTGGCTTTGGGTTCCTCAGCCTCCTTGACTTTCTCCCGTGCACTTGGTACCTCGAAGCTCTTCTTGCCTCCGTCCTTGGCTTGATCAGTTGTCTCCGAGCTACGCACCCGAGTCTCACTTTATGCAATGTCCATCTTACTTGTGATGTCCATTATGTATCCATAATCCAGTTCTTGGACCATCACATTTGTTCACTTGTGTTGAACCCTGTAGGCTTTACCTTAAGCACCTGTTCAACACTTAGTACACTTGTTAGTCCTTTAATTGAGTTGTCATCCAAACACCAAAACTCACAAGAGAGCTTTCAATCTCCCCCTTTTTGGTGATTGATGGCAACACAATTAAAGCTTACATAAGAATAAGATTTGAAGCACAAATTTTGAATTCTAAGTTTATAGAATGCTCCCCCTAAATATGTGCTTACTTCAAAAACACAATTTTGGCCTCAGACGCCAAATTGCACATACTTAGGCAATTCGAAGCATTTCTACACCTTAGCACTTTTTAGGATGCATTGTGTCAAGAATCAAACCATGATGCTATAACACACAAATGCACATAATCAGAGTTAAGCACCATTCAAATTAGTGGATATATCACAGGAATATCAACCTACCACTATTCACCATTAAGATACCAATTTAAACTAAGATACCAATTTAAAGCAATCTTAAAGCACCTTTAGTCTTAAAGCACCATTAAGCACCATTAACCACATGACTATCTATTACACTCTAGAAGCCAGTTAATTCATTGCAGCAGAAACACTAGTCCATATGATGCAACACATATAATACTGCAGGAAGCGTATGAATAACACACTAGCAAAGCTTAAACTAACACATCACCCCTTTAGGATAAGCTTTCCTCTCAGGTTGAGATAAGCTTTAATACACAAATTCTCCCCCTTTGACATCAAACACCAAAAACCTTACTCAAGCAAGAACATAGGATGATGTCAAGGGACAGCAGGGTGTCAAGGAGGAAAACGACTATCAGGGAAAAGGAAAAACGACTATCAAAACTCCCCCTTACTTATTGAGCATATGCACTATCAACATTTAGGTGAATAACATATATGCAAAAAGATTAATACTTCCTTTTGTACCTTTACCATGTTGTAGTGTACTTCCCATCTTGAAAGTATTTAATCTCTCGAGAGCTTCTCCACACTTGTGCCTGATTCATTCTCCTAACTTTTTTCTTGTTGCTAAGACACCAAACTTAGAACAAGTTATAGTATTGGGCACAAGAAGAAACTTCTATTCTAATGATTATTAAAAGATGTCAATTGAAGCAGACTATCACGGCTATCAATTGAAAGATACCAATTGCAATGTTCATTTATTGTCATAGCTCTATGATATTTAAGATTAAGCATCTATTATCACCAGATATTATAGAGCATGAGCAATCTAAAAACATGTACTTACTCATGACTTGAGATACCAATTTCTTGACTTACAGAGGTACCCAAGTCCTGATTGCTCCATTTCTTGCACATCTTCTCTTTTCCACCTAGAGACTACACAAGATTGCTCAAGAAACAGTTAGTCTCAAAAGACACAAGTTATGTGTGCTCCCCCTCAAGTTGTGCATCAAGTATTTGAATGACTTGCACTTTGCACATTCTAGCTTCCTTAGAACTAGAGGGGATCACAACATACCTTGGTCAAGGCATACTCTATTACTTTCATCACACAAAGATGCCAATTTGAATATCAAATGAAAAGCCACTTAACATCAATTGAAGGCTAAATGAAAGGTTGACTAAATACAACAATGCATGCCTCAGTGGCACATAAGCCAATTGGATACTCACAGGAAGTCTAACATTTACACGCAACTTAGACATGCTTCATACTTAACTATCATTGGAGCACATATACCAATTGAAAGACAACACGATCATGTCTTAAGCACATCATAGTTAAGAAGGTTCTTTAGGTACACCAAAAGAAACAACATTCTAATGCATAAGCCACGATACTACCAATGAAATGCAAGAACACAGCTATGATCACTATCAATGGAATTTCAAGATAATCAATAAAATTGCACAGTTCCATTTTCCATACCTTTGCCTTTATGAGAGCACTAGTTATCACCAATTCAGGGCTCCTTTTGCTCATGCACCTCATAGCTCAAAAGGGCACGACATGGATTTGAAATTCACACAGTACCAAACTAGGGTAATCATGGACTAAACAAAATGTCATAATTGCACATAGCATGACTTACAAAAAGTTACAGGTTTATCCATGTACACCAAGAGAGTTAATCGTTGTGGATATAACAAATGAAAGAGTTACCCATGAATGATTCAAAAGATATATCCTATATAGCACCAGTCATGATTAAGCAGACTTCATTATGATTCATTTAACACAGGCAATCATAAAGCATAACTACTCCAAAGACAGGTAGCACAACAAGCCAACTTAAGAGCAATACTAAATTGCAATTATGCACTTAAAATATACTGGTACCATCCTTTGGAGAGCAAGTTGTAGATTCTCATCAAAGTCCTTTACTTGATTCACCAATAATGATTCAGGACCTATACACCTTATTTCACTTGAGATGAACATGGGATTAGTGTTTCACAATAATTCAACCTTGGGTCAATAAACACCAAAACAATTAACAGCTTAAGTATAGAGTTTTAGATAACTGTCTTAAGCTCTCCCATGGTCTCCAGTCCATCTCAAGGCACCTGCATGGTCTAGTTAGCACAGTTTGGTACCCATCTCGGGATGGGTCCATAATGTTCATCTAAATGTGCTTTTGGTACCCAAATTGCCTTTGTGCTAGTTCTAGGTGATCTCGTTATAGATCTAGCACAAGTGTATGATTTGGGTCTCCTACGCGAATAAGATTGACACAAATTCACTTGCATAGGAATCTTACCTTTATAACATACCTTGGATATATGACCCTGCTCACCACACTTGTAGCAGAAACGTCGCTCAACCTGGCATGACGCTTGCTGTGTGTCACTTTCCTTGGTGAGGGTCACCTTGGAGGGTGCACGTCTTTGATTCTTCATGAGCGGACATGAAGTGATCATATGGTCCTTATCGTTGCATCCAAAGCATCTCCTCATTCCTTCATCCTTGTCTTTGTGTGGACAAGACGCAATGAAGTGACCTAATTCCTTGCACTTGAAGCACCTCCTTTTTCCTCTTCCCTTTTTGCTCTTGGATGACATAGAGAGATGATTAGTGCAAACAACATGACTAATTGAATTTTTACCTTTTTCCTTGTTCATGTTGATTTCTTCATTTATTGCTTTAGGAACATCCTTCTTATGGAGTTTAACACTTGCTGCGGTTTCTCCCGTCTCAAGCTTCTTCACCACGCGTCCGTGGATATCTTGAGGAGGTTGAGCAATGTGTCTTCTCCTTAGTTGCTTTGCTTTCTTGTTCCTTTCTTTTGATCCTGCAGCTTGATGCTCATTCAAAAATTTGCTTTCTTTTGAGCAACAGGAGTTAGCACATGATGATAGACAATTCAAATGCGCACTCGTGCGAGAATGAGGTTCACATGAATTTAAGTTTGAAATTACAACCTCATGAGCAACATTAAGCATGATATGGTCATCAACTAATTCATTATGAGAATAAGATAGCATATCATATTTTTCACTTAGAGCAAGTTTTTCTAAATTTATCATTTCTACTTGACTCTTAAGCATAGAATTCTCAGTTTTAAGTTGAGCAACATCAGATAATACATCATGATTATTTCTTTGCTCAAATAAAATAGATTCATACCGTTGGACCAAATTATCATGAGAGTACTTTAGCTCCTCATGTTCTTTGGTCATCTTCTCCAGGCTGTCGTTGGTTTTGATGAGTGTTTCCTCTAGCCTGAGAAGCGTGTCGCCTTGTTCCTTGTTTCTTCTCAACAACTTAACCAAGAGAGCTTTGTCTGCTTTGTTGAGATGGTTGTAGAAACGGCGAATTTCCTCTTCTTCCACATCATCGGTCTCATTTTCCCTGTCATTAATGTCAGTGGAAGCCAAACAGGAAAATGTACCTTGAGGTGATGAAGATTCATTCTCGCTATCATCCTCATATTCCTCCTCATCATGGCTTTTGTCTCCACCGTCATTGTTAGCAATAAAACACTTATTATTAGTGGAGACCAAACCTGTCGACGAGGTAGATTCATCGTTGGGTGTCCATCGTTCTTGATTTTCTCCCTTTGAATGGTTAGCATCACAAGCAATATAGGGAGTAGAAGTAGTACAATTTGCCACAAAATATTTTACTTTAATTCTATTCCATAAATCATGAGCATCAGCAAACAAATCATTATCACTACTCATGATGGCAAAATAGGCACTTCTAGAAAGAGAGTCAACTAAGATATTGCAAGCACGGTGATTGAGAGATAAACATCTTAGTTCATCATTAGAGGGATTTTTACTATTATCAGCTGGAAAAATACTTCTACTAAAGATCTGTCTTAAATCAGGATCAACACTCATGAAAGCATTATAAATGGAGACAGACCAAGATTTGTAATTAGAACCATCGCCTAAGAGAAGTTCTACAGTTACCTCTTGTGACGAAATCGTTATCTCCGGACGGCTAAGCCCACACTGGAGAGGCCTAGCTCTGATACCAATTGAGAGTTCCCTTTCACCCGGGAACAGGATCTGGATGTCGCTTAGAGGGGGGGGGGTGAATAGGCGAATAAAACTTATTACTTTAAAACTTAAATTCTTACTCTACTCGAAGACTTAGTACGCAGTGGAGTGAGAAGACTCTTTGAGTAGGTTGCAGCGGAATGGAAGATCCTGTCTCAAAATGTCCTGCACTTCAAATCAAGCTTATACCACAGATAAGTATTGAAGTGCAGATATAAAGGTGAGAAAGACAGAGAGTCAGGATACAATACAGAATAGAGCACACAGACGCAAGGATTTATCCCGAGGTTCGGCCAAGCCTGAAATGCTTGCCTAGTCCTCGTTGGAGTTAGCCACACCTGGGCTTGGAGTCTATTTCAACTCCTTCCTCCATTTGCTCAGATCTGTCAGTATGACAGATAGAGCCTTTCACTATTGAGTGGGGTTACAACAGAACCGCGGCTGCTTACAAACTTCTTGGCAGCACCCCGGCAGAGTAACGATACGCTCAAGACCTTGCTCTAGCTCTTAGCAGCACTACTCCTCTCTCTAAAGGCTTATAGCTGTGCCTTCTACACAAACTATAGAGTTACACACAAGAGGGAGAGCGAAAATTGATTCTAGTGAAGTCTACACTTGTTGGCTGCGCATATATATTGCTTGGGGCGCCTAGGGGTCCCTTTTATAGGCACAAGGGGCCTAGGAGCCGTTGGAAGCAATCCAGGAAGGCAAATCTTGCCTTCTGTCGGGTGGCGCACCGGACAGTCCGGTGCACACCGGACATTGTCCGGTGCCCGATTTCTTTCCTTCTATGGCGAAGCCGACCGTTGGCAGTCTTGGAGCCGTTGGCGCACCGGACATGTCCGGTGCACACCGGACAGTCCGGTGCCTCCAACTAGCCGTTGGTTCGGCCACGTGTTCCGCGCAGATCGCGCGGCCGACCGTTGGCCCGGCCGACCGTTGGCTCACCGGACAGTCCGGTGCACACCGGACAGTCCGGTGAATTATAGCCGTACGTCGCCGGTGAATTCCCGAGAGCGGCCAGTTCGTCATAGTTTAGCCTGGCGCACCGGACACTGTCCGGTGCACCACCGGACAGTCCGGTGTGCCAGACTGCGCTGCCTTGGCTGTACATAGCCAAGCCCTTTGCACCTCTCTCCTTTTCTTCTTCTTTCTGTTTCTAACACTTAGACAAGTATATTAGTCCACAAAACCAATGTACTAAGTCTAGAAACATACCTTCTCTTAATTATTACATCTATAGCATTTCACATGCTTGAGCTTTGATGTTGGACTCATAAATCATCAAGTCGGCTTGACTTGATCTAGATTGACATTTCTTAGCTCCAACATCCTACAAAGGTCACATAGAACATCTCCAAACATAGGAACAACCCAAACTAAAGATCAAGGTGAACTTAGCTCTTTTGGGCTGCTTCCAGTTCTGGTTTTGACACTTGTTCTCCTTCTAGTGACCTTGATCTCCTTCTTAGAGCTTGGTCTTGAGCCTTATGACTTACACCACATAACTGTAGCTGTTACCTCATTGGTTGTAAGTCACGTCCTTATGTAGTGATCCTCGATGTGCCGTAGCTGTTCTCAACTCGATCACCCTTGACTTTGCAAGCCTTCTTCTTCACCCTTGGCTTTGGGTTCCTCAGCCTCCTTGACTTTCTCCCGTGCACTTGGTACCTCGAAGCTCTTCTTGCCTCCGTCCTTGGCTTAATCAGTTGTCTCCGAGCTACGCACCCGAGTCTCACTTTATGCAATGTCCATCTTACTTGTGATGTCCATTATGTATCCATAATCCAGTTCTTGGACCATCACATTTGTTCACTTGTGTTGAACCCTGTAGGCTTTACCTTAAGCACCTGTTCAACACTTAGTACACTTGTTAGTCCTTTAATTAAGTTGTCATCCAAACACCAAAACTCACAAGAGAGCTTTCAGATGTCAATATGCTTTGTGCGGCTGTGCTCAACAGGATTATCCGCTATGCGGATAGCACTCTCATTATCACATAGGAGTGGGACTTTGCTCAGATTGTAGCCAAAGTCCTGGAGGGTTTGCCTCATCCAAAGTAGTTGCGCGCAACACTGTCCTGCGGCAACGTACTTGGCCTCAGCGGTGGATAGGGCAACAGAAGTTTGTTTCTTAGAACTCCATGACACCAGGGACCTTCCTAAGAATTGGCACGTCCCCGATGTACTCTTCCTATCGACCTTACATCCAGCATAGTCGGAGTCTGAATATCCAATCAAGTCAAAGGTAGACCCCTTTGGATACCAGATCCCGAAGCAAGGCGTAGCGACTAAATATCTAAGAATTCTCTTCACGTCCACTAAGTGACACTCCCTTGGATCGGATTGAAATCTAGCACACATGCATACACTAAGCATAATATCCGGTCTACTAGCACATAAATAAAGCAAAGAACCTATCATGGACCGGTATGCTTTATGATCAACAGACTTACCTCCTTTGTTGAGGTCGACGTGTCCGTCAGTTCCCATTGGAGTCTTTGCGGGCTTGGCGTCCTTCATCCCAAACCGCTTTAGCAAGTCTTGCGTGTACTTCGTTTGGGAGATGAAGGTGCCGTCCTTGAGTTGCTTCACTTGGAAACCAAGGAAGTAGTTCAACTCGCCCATCATCAACATCTCAAACTTTTGAGTCATCACCCTGCTAAACTCTTCACAAGACTTTTGGTTAGTAGAACCAAATATTATGTCATCGACATAAATTTGGCATACGAATAAGTCACCATCACAAGTCTTAGTGAATAAAGTTGGATCGGCTTTCCCAACCTTGAAAGCATTAGCAATTAAAAAGTCTCTAAGGCATTCATACCATGCTCTTGGGGCTTGCTTAAGTCCATAGAGCGCCTTAGAGAGCTTACATACGTGGTCGGGGTACCGTTCATCCTCGAAGCCAGGGGGTTGCTCCACGTATACCTCCTCCTTGATTGGCCCGTTGAGGAAGGCGCTCTTCACATCCATTTGGAACAACCTGAAAGAATGGTGAGCGGCATATGCTAGCAAAATACGAATAGACTCTAGCCTAGCCACAGGAGCAAAAGTCTCCTCAAAGTCCAAACCTGCGATTTGGGCATAACCTTTTGCCACAAGTCGGGCCTTGTTCCTCGTCACCACCCCGTGCTCGTCCTGTTTGTTGCGGAACACCCACTTGGTTCCCACAACATTTTGCTTGGGACGCGGCACCAATGTCCAAACTTCATTACGCTTGAAGTTGTTGAGCTCCTCCTGCATGGCCAACACCCAGTCCGGATCTAGCAAGGCCTCTTCTACCCTGAAAGGCTCAATAGAAGAGACAAAGGAGTAATGCTCATAAAAAATAACTAATCTAGAATGAGTAGTTACTCCCTTGCTAATATCACCCAATATTTGGTCGACGGGATGATTCCTTTGAATCGTCGCTTGAACTTGGGTTGGAGGTGCCGGTTGTGCTTCTTCCTCCATCACATGATCATCTTGTGCTCCCCCTTGATCACATGCCTCCTCTTGATGAACCTGTTCGTCGTCTTGAGTTGGGGGATGCACCATTGTTGAGGAAGAAGGTTGATCTTGCTCCAATTGTTCCTGTGGTCGCACATCGCCAATCGCCATGGTGCGTATTGCGGCCGTTGGAACGTTTTCTTCATCTACATCATCAAGATCAACAACTTGCTCTCTTGGAGAGCCATTAGTCTCATCAAATACAACGTTGCTAGAGACTTCAACCAAACCCGATGATTTGTTGAAGACTCTATATGCCTTTGTATTTGAGTCATAACCTAACAAAAACCCTTCTACAGCTTTGGGAGCAAACTTAGAATTTCTACCTTTCTTTACTAGAATATAACATTTGCTCCCAAATACACGAAAGTAAGACACATTGGGTTTGTTACCGGTTAGAAGCTCATACGAAGCCTTCTTGAGGAGGCGGTGAAGGTAGACCCGGTTGATGGCGTGGCAAGCCGTGTTCACGGCTTCCGACCAAAACCGCTCGGGGGTCTTGTACTCTCCAAGCATCGTCCTCGCCATGTCTATGAGCGTCCTGTTCTTCCTCTCTACCACACCATTTTGCTGTGGTGTGTAGGGAGCAGAGAATTCGTGCTTGATCCCTTCCTCCTTAAGGTACTCCTCCACTTGAAGGTTCTTGAATTCGGACCCGTTGTCGCTCCTTATCTTCTTCACCTTGAGCTCAAACTCATTTTGAACTCTCCTTAGGAAGTGCTTGAGGGTCCCTTGGGTTTCAGATTTATCCTGCAAAAAGAATACCCAAGTGAAGCGGGAAAAATCATCAACAATTACTAAACCATACTTACTTCCCCCGATGCTTAGGTAGGCGACGGGTCCGAAGAGGTCCATATGCAGCAGCTCCAGAGGTCTTGATGTAGTCATCACGTTCTTGATGTGATGAGTACTTCCCACTTGTTTACCTGCTTGACAAGCTACACAAGGTCTATCTTTTTCGAAATGCACATTAGTTAGACCTATCACGTGTTCTCCCTTTAGAAGCTTGTGAAGGTTCTTCATTCCCACATGTGCTAAACGGCGATGCCACAGCCAGCCCATGCAAGTCTTAGCAATTAAGCATGCATCTAGACCGGCCTCCTCTTTTGCAAAATCAACTAAATAAAGTTTGCCATCTAGTACACCCTTAAAAGCTAGTGAACCATCACTCCTTCTAAAGACAGACACATCTACATTTGTGAATAAACAATTATATCCCATATTGCATAATTGACTAACGGATAACAGATTATATCCAAGTGATTCAACTAAAAACACATTAGAAATAGAGTGCTCGGATAAAATAGTAATCTTCCCTAACCCTTTCACCTTGCCTTGGTTCCCATCACCGAATATGATTGAATCTTGGGAATCCTTGTTCTTGACATAGGAAGAGAACATCCTCTTTTCTCCCGTCATGTGGTTTGTGCATCCGCTGTCGATAATCCAGCTTGAGCCCCCGGATGCATAAACCTGCAAGGCAAATTTAGGCTTGGGTTTTAGGTACCCAACTCTTGTTGGGTCCTACAAGGTTAGTCAAAATGGTCTTAGGGACCTAAATGCAAGTTTTATCTCCCTTGCATCTTGCCCCTAACTTCCTAGCAATCACCTTCTTATTCTTTCCACAAATAGCAAAGGAAGCATTGCAAGTATGAAAAATTGTAGAAGGTTCATTAATTACTTTCCTAGGAACATGAACAATATTCTTTCTAGGCACATGATGAATATTTTTCCTAGGCATATCTCTACCATGCACAACATGGGAACTAGAAGCAGTCATAGCATATGAATCATAAGCACAGGTCCTATACGCATTTCTAGAAAATTTTCTATCACCATAAATGAAAGCATGGTTCTTTTGAACACTATTAGTCATAGAGGCCTTCCCTTTCTCCTTGGCGGGAATGGAAGCCTTATGACTAGTTAAGTTCTTGGCTTCCCTCTTGAAGCCAAGCCCATCCTTAATTGAGGGGTGTCTACCAGTTGTGTAGGCATCCCTCGCAAATTTTAGTTTATCAAATTCATTTTTGCTAGTCTTAAGTTGGGCATTAAGACTAGCCACTTCATCATTTAACTTTGCAATAGACACTAGGTGTTCACTACAAGCATCAACATTAAAATCTTTACACCTAGTGCAAGTCACAACATGTTCTACACAAGAGTTAGATCTATTTGCTACTTCTAGTTTAGCATTTAAATCATTGTTAACATCTTTTAAACTAGAAATTGTCTCATGGCAAGTAGATAGTTCACAAGAAAGCATTTCATTCCTTTTAACTTCTAAAGCATGAGATTTTTGTGCCTCTACAAATTTATCATGTTCTTCATACAAAAGATCCTCTTGTTTTTCTAAAAGTCTATCCTTTTCAATCAAGGCATCAATCAATTCATTAATCTTATCTATTTTATTTCTATCCAATCCCTTGAACAAACTAGAGTAATCTATTTCATCATCATCACTAGACTCATCATCACTTGAAGAAGCATAAGGGGTATTGTTTCGAGTACATATCTTCTTCTCCTTCGCCATGAGGCGTGTGTGATGCTCGTTGGGGAAGAGGGAAGATTTGTCGAAGGCTGAGGTGGCAAGTCCTTCGTCATCGGATGAAGAGCAATCCGAGTCCCACTCCTTACCAAGATGTGCCTCGCCCTTAGCCTTCTTGTACTTCTTCTTTTCCCCTTTCTTCTCTTGTTCCTGGTCACTATTATTATCGGGACAATTAGCGATAAAATAACCAATCTTACCACACTTGAAGCAGGAGCGCTTTCCCTTCGTCTTGTTCTTCTTGGGATGCTCCTTGCGGCCCTTTAGCGCCATCTTGAAGCGCTTGATGATGAGGGCCATCTCTTCCTCATTTAGTCCCGCCGCCTCAACTTGCGCCACCTTGCTAGGTAGCGTCTCCTTGCTTCTCGTTGCTTTGAGGGCGATGGTTTGAGGCTCATGGATTGGGCCATTTAGCGCATCATCCACGTATCTCGCCTCCTTGATCATCATTCGCCCGCTTACGAACTTCCCAAGAACTTCTTCGGGTGACATCTTGGTGTACCTAGGATTTTCATGAATATTGTTCACAAGATGTGGATCAAGGACAGTAAAAGACCTTAGCATTAGGTGAACGACATCGTGGTCCATCCATCGCGTGCTTCCGTAGCTCCTTATTTTGTTGATGAGGGTCTTGAGCCGGTTGTATGTTTGGGTTGGCTCCTCTCCCCTTATCATTGCGAATCTTCCAAGCTCGCCCTCCACCAACTCCATCTTGGTGAGCATGGTGACGTCGTTCCCCTCATGTGAGATCTTGAGGGTGTCCCAGATCTGCTTGGCATTGTCCAGGCCGCTCACCTTATTGTACTCTTCCCTGCACAAAGATGCTAAAAGGACAGTAGTAGCTTGTGGATTTTTATGGATTTGTTCATTTATAAACATGGGACTATCCGAGCTATCAAATTTCATTCCACTCTCTACAATCTCCCATATGCTTGGATGGAGAGAGAACAAGTGACTACGCATTTTGTGACTCCAAAATCCGTAGTCCTCCCCATCAAAGTGTGGAGCTTTGCCAAGAGGAATGGAAAGCAAATGTGTATTTGAACTATGCGGAATACGAGAATAATCGAAAGAGAAGTTTGAATTAACCGTCTTCCTTTTCTCGTAGTCGTTGTCGTCATCCTTTTGGGAAGAAGAGGACTCGTCGCTGTCATCGTAGTAAACAATCTCCTTGATGTGCCTTGTCTTCTTCTTCTTCCCATCTTTTCGTTTGTGGCCCGAGCCCGAGTCGGTAGGCTTGTCATCTTTCGGCTCGTTGACGAAAGACTCCTTCTTCTTATCATTGATCACAATCCCCTTGCCCTTAGGATCCATCTCTTTAGGCGATTAGTCCCTTCGTGAAGAGAACAGCTCTGATACCAATTGAGAGCACCTAGAGGGGGGTGAATAGGTGATCCTGTAAAAACTTAAACTTAAAGCCACAAAAACTTGATTAAGCGTTAGCACAATAAGGCCAAGTGGCTAGAGAGGAGTTCTTGCAAGACACGATAACCACAAGAGAATCAACACAGATAGACACAGTGGTTTATCCCGTGGTTCGGCCAAGTACAAAACTTGCCTACTTCCACGTTGTGGCGTCCCAACGGACGAGGGTTGCAATCAACCCCTCTCAAGCGGTCCAAAGACTCACTTGAATACCACGGTGTTTTGCTTTGCTTTACTATATCCCGCTTGCGAGGAATCTCCACAACTTGGAGCCTCTCGCCCTTACACTTTGATGTTCACAAAGAAGCACGGAGTAAGGGAGGGATGAGCAACACACACAAGACACAAAATCAGAGCGACAACACGCACACAAGTCGCAACAAGAGCTCACAACACAACCCGACGAGTTCACAACCCAAATAGAGCTCTAGTTGCTATCACAAAGAATCAAATGCGTGGAATCGAAGTCTTGGTGCTTAGGAATGCTTAGAGAATGCTTGGTGTGCTCCTCCATGCGCCTAGGGGTCCCTTTTATAGCCCCAAGGCAGCTAGGAGCCGTTGAGAGCATTCCAGGAAGGCAATTCTTGCCTTTTATCGCCTGGCGCACCGGACAGTCCGGTGCACCACCGGACACTGTCCGGTATGGATTTCTTTCCTTATTTGGCGAAGCCGACTGTTGCAGATGTAGAGCCGTTGGCGCACCGGACACTGTCCGGTGCACACCGGACAGTCCGGAGCCCCATTGTGACCGTTGGCTCGGCCACGTGTCACGCGCGGAATCCTCGGCCGACCGTTGGCCCGACTGACCATTGGCTCACCGGACAGTCCGGTGATTTTTAGCCGTACGTCGTTGATCACTTCCCGAGAGCGACGACTTCGCCTGTGAACGGCTCACCGGACAGTCCGGTGCACCACCGGACAGTCCGGTGATTTATAGCCGTACACCGCCGTCAAAGTCCCGAGAGCAGGAAGTTCGCTAGAGCCAGCCTGGCGCACCGGACACTGTCCGGTGCACCACCGGACAGTCCGGTGCACCCAGACTGAGCAGACTTTGGCTGAACAAAGCCATCTCTTCTCCAACTTGATTTCTCCTGTTTCCAGCACTTAGACACAATACATTAGCTCTTAAAACAATGAACTAAGTTTAGAAACATACCTTTAATCTTGATTTGCACTTGGTCCATCACTTGGCATAGATTAACATTCAAGCACTTGTGTTGGACACTAAATCACCAAAATACTTAGAAATGGCCCAAGGGCACATTTCCCTTTCATAAAGATATCGGCTAATTGATATTTGGTGTTAATATAGGCTATCTCGATAACCCCCCTTTGTTGGTGATCTCTCAAAAAGTGATACTGAATGACTATGTGCTTAGTGCGGCTATGTTCAACGGGATTATCCACCATGCAGATTGCACTCTCATTATCACATAGGAGAGGGACTTTGCTAAATTTGTAGCCATAGTCCCTAAGGGTTTGCCTCATCCAAAGCAATTGCGCGCAATAATGGCCCGCGGCAATGTACTCGGCTTTGGCGGTAGAAAGAGCTACTGAGTTTTGTTTCTTTGAAGCCCAAGACACCAGGGATCTCCCCAGAAATTGACAAGTCCCTGATGTGCTCTTCCTATCTAATTTACACCCTGCCCAATCAGCATCGAAATATCCTAATAAATCAAACGAGGATCCCTTGGGGTACCAAAGACCAAACTTAGGTGTATGAACTAAATATCTCAAGATTCTCTTCACGGCCCTAAGGTGAACTTCCTTAGGATCGACTTGGAATCTTGCACACATGCATACGAAAAGCACAATATCCGGTCGAGATGCACATAAATAGAGTAAAGATCCTATCATCGATCGATATACCTTTTGATCTACGGATTTACCTCCCGTGTCGAGGTCGAGATGCCCATTGGTTCCCATGGGTGTCTTGATGGGCTTGGCATCCTTCATTCCAAACTTGGTGAGTATATCTTGAATGTACTTCGTTTGGCTAATGAAGGTGCCCTCTTGGAGTTGCTTCACTTGAAATCCTAGAAAATACTTCAACTCCCCCATCATTGACATCTCGAATTTTTGAACCATGATCCTACTAAACTCTTCACAGATAGATTTGTTAGTAGACCCAAATATGATATCATCAACATAAATTTGGCATACAAACAAATTATTTGCAATTGTTTTAGTAAAGAGACTAGGATCGGCTTTGCCGACTTTGAAGCCATTAGTGATAAGGAAATCTCTTAGGCATTCATACCATGCTCTTGGGGCTTGCTTGAGCCCATAAAGCGCCATAGAGAGTTTATATACATGGTTAGGATACTCACTATCTTCAAAGCCAGGAGGTTGCTCAACATAGACCTCTTCCTTGATTGGTCCATTGAGGAAGGCACTCTTCACGTCCATTTGATAAAGCTTAAAGCCATGGTAAGTAGCATAGGCAAGTAATATACGAATTGACTCAAGCCTAGCTACGGGTGCATAGGTTTCACCAAAATCCAAACCTTCGACTTGTGACTATCCCTTGGCCACAAGTCGTGCCTTGTTCCTTGTCACCACACCATGCTCATCTTGCTTGTTGCGGAAGACCCACTTGGTTCCTACAACATTTTGGTTAGGACGTGGAACTAAATGTCATACCTCATTCCTCGTGAAGTTGTTGAGCTCCTCTTGCATCGCCAACACCCAATCCGAATCTCTTAATGCATCTTCCACCCTATATGGCTCAATAGAAGACACAAAAGAGTAATGTTCACAAAAATGAGCAACACGAGATCGAGTGGTTACCCCCTTATGAATATCGCCGAGGATGGTGTTCACGAGGTGATCTCGTTGGACTGCTTGGTGGACTCTTGGGTGTGGCGGCCTTGGATCTTGCTCATCCTCCTTGTTTTGATCATTGGCATCTCCCCCTTGATCATTGTCCTCCTCTTGAGGTGGCTCATCTTCTTGATCTTCATTTTCATCATCTTGAGCTTGATCCTCATCTTGGGTTGGAGGAGATGCTTGCATGGAGGAAGATGGTTGATCTTGTGCTTGTGGAGGCTCTTCGGATTCCTTAGGACACACATCCCCAATGGACATGTTCCTTAGCGCGACGCATGGAGCCTCTTCATCATCTAGCTCATCAAGATCAACTTGCTCTACTTAAGAGTTGTTAGTCTCATCAAACACAATGTCACAAGAGACTTCAACTAGTCCATTGGACTTGTTGAAGACTCTATATGCCCTTGTGTTTGAGTCATAACCAAGTAAAAAGCCTTCTACAACCTTAGGAGCAAATTTAGATTTTCTACCTCTTTTAACAAGAATAAAACATTTGCTACCAAAGAATCTAAAATATAAAACATTGGGCTTTTTACCGGTGAGGAGTTCATATGATGTCTTTTTGAGGATTCGGTGTAGATATAACCGCTTGATGGCGTAGCAAGCGGTGTTGACCGCCTCGGCCCAAAACCGATCCGAAGTCTTGTACTCATCAAGCATGGTCCTTGCCATGTCCAATAGAGTTCTATTCTTCCTCTCCACTACACCATTTTATTGTGGTGTGTAGGGAGAAGAGAACTCATGCTTGATGCCCTCCTCCTCAAGAAAGCCTTCAATTTGAGAATTCTTGAACTCCGTTCCATTGTCGCTTCTTATCTTCTTGATCCTTAAGCCGAACTCATTTTGAGCCCGTCTCAAGAATTCGAAGTCTCTTGGGTTTGAGATTTTTCCTGCAAAAAGAATACTCAAGTGAAGCGAGAATAATCATCCATAATAACTAGACAGTACTTACTCCCGCCGATGCTTATGTAAGCTATCGGGCCGAATAAATCCATGTGGAGTAGCTCCAGTGGCCTGTCAGTCGTCATGATGTTCTTGTGTGGATGATGAACACCAATTTGCTTCCCTGCTTGGCATGCGCTACAAATCCTGTCTTTCTCAAAATGAACATTGGTTAGTCCCAAAATGTGCTCTCCCTTTAGAAGCTTGTGAAGATTCTTCATTCCAACGTGGGCTAGTCGGCGATGCCAGAGCCAACCCATGTTAGTCTTAGCAATTAAGCAAGTGTCGAGTTCAGCTTTATTGAAATCAACTAAGTATAGCTGACCCTCTAACACTCCCTTAAAAGCTACTGAATCATCACTTCTTATAAAGACAGTAACACCTACATCCGTAAAAAGACAATTGTAGCCCATTTTGCATAATTGAGAAACAGAAAGCAAATTGTAATCTAATGAATCTACAAGAAAAACATTGGAAATAGAATGGTCAGGTGATATAGTAATTTTACCCAATCCTTTGACCAAACCTTGATTTCCATCCCTGAATGTGATAGCTCTTTGGGGATCTTGGTTTTTCACATAGGAGGAGAACATCTTTTTCTCCCTAGTCATGTGGTTTGTGCACCTGCTGTCGATGATCCAACTTGAGCCCCCGGATGCATAAACCTACAAAACAAATTTAGGTCTTGTTCTTAGGTACCCAAACGGTCTTGGGTCCTTTGACATTAGAAACAAGCATTGGGTACCCAAACAAAAGTCTTTGACCCCTTGTGTTTGCCCCAAACATATTTGGCAACTACTTTGCCTGATTTGTTAGTGAGCACATATGAATCATCAAAAGTCTTAAATGAAATGTTATGATCATTTGATGCAATAGGAGATTTCTTCTTAGGCATTTTAACATGGGTAGAACGCCTAGAGCTAGAAGCCTCATTCTTATAAATAAAAGCATAGTGAGAAACAGAATGAGTCTTCTTTGCATGAGTTCTCCTAATCTTATCCTCAGGATAACCAGCAGGATATAAAATATAGCCCTCGTTATCCTAAGGCATGGGAGCTTTGCCCTTAACAAAATTAGACAATCTTTTAGGTGGAGCATTAATTTTGACATTGCCTCCCAGTTGGAAGCCAATGCCATCCTTAATGCCAGGGCGTCTCCCACTATAGAGCATGCTTCTAGCAAATTTAAAATTTTCATTTTCCAAGTCGTGCTCATTGATTTTAGCAGTTAATGTAGCTATATGATCATTTTGTTGTTTAATTAAAGCAAGGTGATCATGAATAACATCTACATTAATATCTCTACATCTAGTGCAAATAGAAACATGATCAACCGTAGATGTAGAGGGTTTACAATCATTTAATTCAACAATCTTAGCATGTAAAATTGCATTCTCATCTCTAAGATTGGTAATAACATTATTGCAAACATTTAAATCCTTAGCCTTAGCAATTAATTGTTCATTCTCAATCTTAAGGCTAGCAAGAGAGGCATTCAATTTATCAATCTTAGCAATCAAATTAGCATTATCATTTCTAAGATTGGTAATTGAATCATCACAAATATTTGACTTCTCAACCTTAGCAATCAAATTAGCATTCTCAATTCTAAGGTTGGAAATAGTGTCATGGCAAGTGCTTAGCTCACTAGTTAATTTTTCACATTTTTCTACCTCTAGAGCATAAGCATTTTTAACCTTAACATGCTTTTTGTTTTTCTTAATAAGGAAGTCCTCTTGGCTATCCAAGAGTTCATCCTTCTCATGAATAGCACTAATCAATTCATTCAATTTCTCTTTTTGTTGCATGTTAAGATTGGCAAAAAGAGTAAGCAAGTTATCCTCATCATCACTAGAATTATCCTCATCACTAGAAGTTGCATACTTAGTGGAGGATCTTGATTTTACCTTCTTCTTCTTGCCATCCTTTGCCATGAGGCACTTGTGGCTGATGTTGGGGAATAGGAGGCCTTTGTTGACGACGATGTTGGTGGCGTCCTCATCGGAGGGGGAGTCGGTGGAGCTCTCGTCGGAGTCCCACTCCCGGCAAACATGGACATCGCCACCCTTCTTCTTGTAATATCTCTTCTTCTCCTTCTTCTTCCCCCTCTTGTCGTTATTCCTGTCACTATCACTAGACAAAGGACACTTAGCGATAAAATGACCGGGCTTACCACATTTGTAGCAAACTTTCTTGGAGCGAGGCTTGTAGTCTTTCCCCCTCCTTTGCTTGAGGATTTGGAGGAAGCTCTTGATGGTGAGCGTCATTTCCTCGTTGTCGAGCTTGGAGGTGTCGATGGGCACCCTACTTGATGTAGAGTCTTTCTTTTCTTCTTCCGTCGCCTTGAATGTGATGGGTTGCACCTTGGGTGTTGAGGTGGCGCCTTGCTCAATGATTTTCTTTGAGCCTTTGATCATCAATTCAAAGCTCACAAATTTTCCTATCACTTCCTCGGGAGACATTAGTTTATATCTAGGATCACCACGAATTAATTGAACTTGAGTAGGGTTAAGAAATACGAGTGATCTAAGAATAACATTGACCATTTCATGGTCATCCCATTTGGTGCTCCCGAGGTTGCGCACTTGGTTCACCAAGGTCTTTAGCCGGTTGTAC
The DNA here is from genome assembly GCA_029449295.1 of Zea luxurians. Taxonomy (NCBI): domain Eukaryota; kingdom Viridiplantae; phylum Streptophyta; class Magnoliopsida; order Poales; family Poaceae; genus Zea; species Zea luxurians. Next base: position 169,005,906 of record JAOPSE010000002.1, read on the forward strand.
ATGGCTTGCGGGTCTTCTCCTTGGTTGAGCATAAAACGACTGAGCTCCCCCTTGATCGTTTCCCTCTTGGTGATCTTGGTCACCTCGTCTCCTTCATGCGTGGTCTTGATCACATCCCAAATTTCTTTGGCACTCTTCAACCCTTGCACCTTATTATACTCCTCTTGACTTAGAGAGGCGAGGAGTATAGTAGTGGCTTGGGAGTTGAAGTGCCGGATTTGGGCAACCTCGTCCGAATGATAATCTTCATCCCCTACGGATAAATGCTAGTATGAAGTGAGGTTAGATGGTGCCTCATTTTGTCACTCCACATATTATAATCTTCACCATCAAAAACCGGTGGTTTGCCTAATGGAACAGAAAGTAATGGAGTATGTTTAGAAATGCGAGGGTAGCGTAGGGGGATCTTACTAAACTTCTTGCGCTCATGGCGCTTAGAAGTTACGGACGGCGCGTCGGAGCCAGAGGTGGATGGCGATGAAGAATCGGTCTCGTATTAGACCACCTTCTTCATCTTCTATTTCTTGTCGCCACTCCGATGCGACTTGTGAGGAGGTGATTCCTCCTTCTTGTTGCGGGACTCTCCCAATGGAGCCTTCTCGTGGCTTGTGGTGGGCTTCTCGCCGGTCACCATCTCCTTCTTGGCGTGATCTCCCGGCATCACTTCAAGCGGTTAGGCTCTAATGAAGTATCGGGCTCTGATACCAATTGAAAGTCACCTAGAGGGGGGTGAATAGACGGAATCTAAAATTTATAAACTTTAAGCACAACTGCAAGCCGGGGTTAGCGTTATAAATATAAACGAGTCCAAAAGAGAGGGCGAAAAAATCAACCAAAGAAATAGAGCGGATGACACAGTGATTTGTTTTACCGAGGTTCGGTTCTTGCAAACCTACTCCCCGTTGAGGTGGTCACAAAGACCGGGTCTCTTTCAACCCTTTCCCTCTCTCAAACGGTCACCTAGACCGAGTGAGCTTCTCTTCTTAATCAAATGGGACACTTAGTCCCCACAAGGACCACCACACAATTGGTGTCTCTTGCTTTGATTACAAATGTTGCGGGAACAAGAATGGGGAAGAAGAAAAGCGATCCAAGCGCAAGAACTCAAAAGAACACAAATATCACTCTCTCACTAGTCACTATTTGATTGGAATGATCTTTGGACTTGGGAGAGGATTTGATCTCTTTGTTTGTGTCTTGGAGTGAAGTCTAGAGCTCTTGTATTGAATGCAATGGCTGAAAACTTGGATGCCTTGAAGTGTGGTGGTTGGGGGGTATTTATAGCCCCAACCACCAAAGTGGCCATTGGGGATGGCTGCTGTCGTATGGCGCACAGGACAGTCCGGTGCGCCACCGGACACTGCTCGGTGCGCCACCGGACACTGCTCGGTGCGCCAGCCATGTCACCCAACCATTAGGGTTCGACCGTTGGAGCTCTGACAGGTGGGGCCACCGGACAGTCCGGTGGTGCACCGGACAGTCGCTATTCACTGTCTGGTGCGCCTTCTGGCGCTGCTCTAACTTCTGCGCGCACAGGTGCGCACTGTTCACGTTCACTGTAGCCTTTTGCAGATGACCGTTGGCGCAGATAGCCATTGCTCCGTTAGCACACCGGACAGTTCGATGCTACACCGGACAGTCCGGTGAATTATAGCGGAGCGGCTCCCCGAAAACCCGAAGCTAGCAAGTTCAGAGTGGATTCACCCTAGTGCACCGGACACTGTCCGGTGGCACACCGGACAGTCCGGTGCGCTAGACCAGGGCAGCCTTCGGTTGTCTTTTTGCTCTTTTTATTTGAACCCTTTCTTGGACTTTTTATTGGTTTGTGTTGAACCTTTGGCACCTGTAGAACTCATAATCTAGAGCAAACTAGTTAGTCCAATAATTTTTGTTGGGCAATTCAACCACCAAAATCATTTAGGAAAAGGTTTGACCCTATTTCCCTTTCAGTAATACTTTTGTTTCTTGTAAGGTACTTTTGAGTACTATTTATCAAGTAGTATTAGCACTTATCTGTGTACCACTTGTCCCTATTGTGTATGGCATAACCGATTCCTCCTTGGTACTTGGCCCCCTGGGATGTAGGCTCGATTTGTCGAGGCTGCAGACCAGCATACCTAAGAAAGAGTTGGCAATGGCCCATAGGAGGTAGCCTCGATTGGGACCTGGGCCTGCACATAGCTTCGGCTAAGGAGCGTTAGTAGTACACCCGCAGGACCCGCCATCTGACACTAGCCATCCTTTGATACAAGCTCGGGACCTGCAGAGTCTAGTCTGGGAAGCCAAGGTATGTGTCTGGGCCCCTTGGATGGTGGTTCTAGGTACTAGGACACCCATCGCAGAGTGGTGGAGCGTGCAGGCCCACGGTACGGAACCAGGCTGAGCGGCTACACGGCTCCGGACCACCCCAGGAGACAAGTGTCCATTCTCTAGTTCCAGACCCCAGGTTGCCGGACCCATAGGACTTATAGCTCTAAATACTAGGGTACCCGTCACGGAGTGGTGGAGTGTGCAGGCTTTCGGGTATGAGACCAGGCTAAGCGGCCACACAGGCTCCGGACCTCCCCATGGAACGGGCTCCCGCTCTTTAGAGCCGGCCCCCAGGCTGTCAGGCCCTCCTGCTTTCGCAAAGAGGTCCTAAACTGCAAGCCTAGCTGTTCAATTTGGATGTCATCGTGTCTGATGGAATGGGAACTGTTTGGGTGGGTTAGATAAAATAACATCCGGAAAACTACAAGGTAAGACCAAGGAGCAGTAGGATAAAACTATCACAGAGGCTCATCTAAGGGGGTAAATCTTTTCTTTATAACCTGTCATGCATGGGTGCAGACCAATAGGCCGGGCTTACAAGGGCGGACCTCACCGGGTTGGCGTACACGTATGCGCTACCTAGTTACAAAAGGAAGAAAAATTCGACACCTCAGACTTGGTCATATGGATAGAACTTACAGAGATGCTCCAGTGGTCCGGAAGAGGTACTCCTTCAGTCATAGCAAGATAGTCACCCCCGGGTCGGTGTATTCCCGTCACTGAAAGGGAAATGTGCCCTTGGGCCATTTCTATAAGATTTTGGTGATTAAGTGCTAAACACAAAGGTGTTGAGTAATATGTGTGCCAAAGACTCAAGAAGTGCAAATCAAGATTAAAGGTATGTTTCTAGACTTAGTACATTGTTTTGAAGACTAATGTATTGTGTCTAAGTGCTAGAAATAGGAGAAATCACGTTGGAGTTAAGTTGGCTATGTTCAGCCAAAGGGCTTTTCGGTCTGGGTGCACCGGACTGTCCGGTGGTGCACCGGACAGTGTCCGGTGTGCCAGGACCAGTCCTGGTGAACTGCCTGCTCTTGGGTCTCGATGGTGGCGTACGGCTATAATTCACTGAACTGTCCGGTGAGACACCGGACTATCCGGTGAGCCAACGGTCGGCCGCGCAATCCGTGCGTGATGCGTGGCCGAGCCAACGGTCAGATGGGGGCACCGGACTGTCCGGTGTGCACCGGACAGTGTCCGGTGTGCCAACGGCTCCGAATCTTCAACGGTCAGTTGTGCCTGATAAAGAAAGCAATCTGCACCGGACAGTGTCTGGTGGTGCACCGGACTGTCCGGTGCGCCACCCGACAGAAGGCAAGATTTGCCTTCCTGGATTGCTTCCAACGGCTCCTAGCTGCCTTGGGGCTATAAAAGGGACCCTAGGCGCATGGAGGAGTACACCAAGCATTCTTTGAGTATCCCTAAGCACCAAGACTCCATTTCCGCGCTTTTGATTCTTTGTGATAGCAACTAGAGCTCCATTTGAGTAGAGAACTCTTCGAGTTGTGTTGCGAGCTCGAGTTGTGACTTGTGTGTGTGTTTGTGCTCAGTCTTGTGTGTGTTGCTCATCCCATCCTTACTTCCGTGCTTATTTGTGATCATCAAATTGTAAGGGCGAGAGGCTCCAAGTTGTGGAGATTCCTCGCAAATGGGATATAGTGAAAGGAAGAAACACTGTGGTATTCAAGTGGGTCTTTGGACCACTTGAAAGGGGTTGAGTGCAACCCTCGTCTGTTGGGACGCCACAACGTGGAGTAGGCAAGTGTTGGACTTGGCCGAACCACGGGATAAACCACTGTGCCTCTCTGTGTTGATCTCTGTGCGGTTATCGTGTTTAGCAAGAACTCCTCTCTAGCCACTTGGCTTTATTGTTCTAACACTTAATCAAGTTTGTGGCCTTGAGTTTTAAGTTTTTATAGGATCACCTATTCACCCCCCTCTAGGTGCTCTCAATTGGTATCGGAGTCGTTCTCTTCAAGAAAGGGACTAATCGCCCGAAGGGATGGATCCTAAGGGAAAGGGGACGGTGATCAACGACAAGGAGAAGGAGTCCTTCATCAATGAGCCAAAAGACGACAAGCCCACTGGCTCGGGCTCAAGTCATAAGAAGAAGGACGGGAAGAAGAGGCGTATCAAGAAGATCGTCTACTACGACGACAGTGACGAGTCTTCTTCTTCCCAAAAGGACGACGACGACTACGAGAAAAAGAAAACAGTCAATTCAAACTTTTCTTTTGATTACTCTCGTATTTCGCATAATTTAAATGCACATTTACTTTCCATTCCTCTTGGTAAACCTCCTCACTTTGATGGAGAGGACTATGGATTTTGGAGTCACAAAATGCGTAGTCACTTGTTCTCTCTTCATCCAAGTATATGGGAGATAGTAGAGAATGGAATGCATTTTGATAGTTCTGATAATCCATGTTTATTAATGAACAAATTCACAAAAATGCACAAGCTACCACTGTTCTTTTAGCATCCTTGTGCAGGGAAGAGTACCGTAAGGTGAGCGGCTTGGATAACGCCAAGCAGATTTGAGACACCCTCAGGATCTCACATGAGGGAAATGATGTCACCATGCTCACCAAGATGGAGTTGGTGGAGGGCGAACTAGGAAGGTTCGCAATGATCAGGGGAGAGGAGCCAACCCAAACATACAACAGGCTAAAGACCCTGGTCAACAAAATAAGGAGCTATGGAAGCACGAGATGGACGGACCACGACGTCATCCGGTTTATGCTAAGGTCCTTCACTGTCCTTGATCCTCATCTTGTTAACTCTATTCGTGAAAATCCTAGGTATACCAAGATGACGCCCGAGGAAATACTTGGGAAGTTCGTAAGCGGGCAAATGATGATCAAGGAGGCGAGATACGTTGATGAGGCGTTGAATGGCCCAATCCATGAGCCTCAAACCGTTGCTCTCAAAGCAACAAGTAGCAGGGAGGCGCTACCTAGCAAGGTGGCGCAGGTTGAGGCGGCGGGGCTCAACGAGGAAGAAATGGCCCTCATCATCAAGCGCTTCAAGATGGCGCTAAAGGGTCGCAAGGAGCATCCCAAAAAGAACAAGACGAAGGGAAAGCGCTCCTGCTTCAAGTGTGGTAAGACTGGTCACTTTATTGCTAACTGTCCCGATAATGATAGTGACCAGGGACAAGAGAAAAGCGGGAAGAAGGAAAAGAAGAAGGCGTACAAGAAGGCTAAGGGCGAGGCACACCTTGGCAAAGAGTGGGACTCAGATTGTTCTTTGTCCGACTCCGACGACGAGGGACTCGCCGCCACCGCCTTCGACAAATCGTCGCTCTTCCCCAACGAGCGCCACACTTGCCTAATGGTAAAGGAAAAGAAGGTAATCACTAGAGAAACTCTTAAGTACTCTACTTCTAGTGATGAGGACTCTAGTGATGATGAGATTGATTACACTAGCTTGTTTAAGGGATTAGATAGGGCAAAGGTAGAAAAGATCAATGAATTGATTGATGCTCTAAACGAAAAGGATAGACTTTTAGAAAAGCAAGAGGATCTTTTATATGAAGAACATGATAAATTTGTAAATGTGCAAAAGTCTCTTACTTTAGAAGTTAAAAGAAATGAAATGCTTTCATGTAAAATTTATGCTTGTCATGAGACTATTTCTAGTTTAAAGAGCATTAATAATGATTTAAATGCTAAGCTAGAAGTTGAAAATAAATCCAATTCTTGTATTGAGCATGTAGTAATTTGCAATAGGTGTAAGGATTTTAATGTTGATGCTTGCAATGAACATTTGATTTCCATTTCTAAATTAAATGATGAAGTAGCTAGTCTTAATGACCAACTTAAGACTAGCAAAAATGATTTTGATAAACTAAAATTTGCAAGGGATGCCTACACTAGTGGTAGACACCCCTCTATTAAGGATGGGCTTGGCTTTCGAAGGGAAGCTAAGAACTTAACAAGTCATAAGGCTCCCATCTCCGCCAAGGAGAAAGGGAAGGCCCCTATGGATAATAGTGTTCATAAAAATCACGCTTTCTTGTATCATGATAGGAAATATTCTAGAAATGTTCATTATGATAGGAGTTGTAATGCTTTTGACTCTCATGCCATGATTGCTTCAAGTTCAAGCTTTAATGGTAGATCTAGGAGGAATTTTGTGTCTCATGCTCCTAGGAAAGTGTTTAATGGATCTACCACTATCTTTCATGCTTGCAATGCTAAATTTATTCTTTCATGTAAAAATAAAAAGGTGATTTCTCAAAAGGTGGGAGCCAAATGCAAGGGAGACAAGACTTGCATTTGGGTCCCTAAGGCTATTGTAACTAACCTTGTAGGACCCAACAAGAGTTGGGTACCTAAAACCCAAGCCTAATTTGCCTTGCAGGTTTATGCATCCGAGGGCTCAAGCTGGATTATTGATAGCGGATGCACAAATCACATGACGGGGGAGAAGAAGATGTCCACCTCCTACGTCAAGAACAAAGATTCCCAAGACTCAATCATATTCGGTGACGAGAATCAAGGCAAGGTTAAAGGACTAGAAAAAATAGCTATTTCTTCCGAGCATTCCATTTCTAATGTGTTTTTAGTAGAATCGCTCGGATATAACTTGTTGTTCATTAGTCAATTATGTAACATGGGTTACAATTGCTTATTTACAAACCTAGACGTGTTTGTCTTTAGAAGAAGTGATGGTTCATTAGCTTTTAAGGGTGTACTAGACGGCAAACTCTATTTAGTTGATTTTTTGAAGGAGGAGGCCGATCTAGATGCATGCTTAATCGCTAAGACTAGCATGGGCTGGCTATGGCATCGCCGTCTAGCACATGTGGGGATGAAGAACCTTCACAAGCTTCTAAAGGGAGAACATGTGTTAGGTCTAACAAATGTAACTTTCGAAAAAGATAGACCTTGTGCGGCTTGTCAAGCAGGAAAACAAGTGGGAAGTGCTCATCACATCAAGAATGTGATGACTACATCAAGACCTCTGGAGCTATTGCATATGGACCTCTTCGGACCCGTCGCCTACCTCAACATCGGGGGAAGTAAGTATGGTCTTGTTATAGTTGATGATTTTTCCCGCTTCACTTGGGTATTCTTTTTGCAGGATAAATCTGAAACCCAAGGGACCCTCAAGCGCTTCCTAAGGAGAGCTCAAAATGAATTTGAGCTCAAGGTGAAGAAGATAAGGAGCGACAATGGGTCCGAGTTCAAGAACCTACAGGTGGAGGAGTTTCTTGAGGAAGAAGGAATCAAGCACGAGTTCTCCGCTCCCTACACACCACAGCAAAACAGTGTGGTAGAGAGGAAGAACAGGACGCTTATAGACATGGCAAGGACGATGCTTGGAGAATTCAAGACACCCGAGCAGTTTTGGTCGGAAGCTGTGAACACGGCTTGCCACGCCATAAACCGGGTCTACCTTCATCGCCTCCTCAAGAAGACGTCATATGAGCTACTAACCGGTAACAAACCCAACGTTTCGTATTTTTGAGTTTTTGGGAGTAAATGCTACATTCTGGTGAAGAAAGGTAGAAATTCAAAATTTGCTCCCAAAGCTATAGAAGGGTTTTTGTTAGGTTATGACTCAAATACAAAGACGTATAGAGTCTTCAACAAATCATCGGGTTTGGTTGAAGTCTCTAGCGACGTTGTATTTGATGAGACTAATGGCTCTCCAAGAGAGCAAGTTGATCTTGATGATGTAGATGAGGATGATGTTCCAACGGACGCGATTCGTACCATGGCGATTGGAGACGTGCGACCACAGGAACACGACGAGCAAGATCAACCTTCTTCCTCAACGACGGTGTACCCCCCCAACTCAAGATGACGAACAGGTCCCTCAAGAAGAGGCGTGTGATCAAGGGGGAGCACAAGATGTCCAAGTTGAAGAGGAAGAAGCACCACAGGCCCCTCCAACTCAAGTTCGAGCGATGATTCAAAGGAATCATCCCCTTGACCAGATTTTGGGTGACATTAGAAAGGGAGTAACCACTCGCTCTAGATTAGCTAATTTTTGTGAGCATTACTCTTTTGTCTCTTCTATTGAGCCTTTCAGGGTAGAAGAGGCCTTGCTAGATCCGGACTGGGTGTTGGCCATGCAGGAAGAGCTCAACAACTTCAAGCGAAATGAAGTTTGGACACTGGTGCTGCGTCCCAAGCAAAATGTTGTGGGAACCAAGTGGGTGTTCCGCAACAAATAGGACGAGCACGAGGTGGTGACAAGGAACAAGGCTCGACTTGTGGCAAAAGGTTATGCCCAAGTCGCAGGTTTGGACTTTGAGGAGTCTTTCGCTCCTGTGGCTAGGCTAGAGTCGATTCATATTTTGTTAGCCTATGCCGCTCACCATTCTTTCAGCCTGTTCCAAATGGACGTGAAGAGCGCTTTCCTCAACGGGCCAATCAAGGAGGAGGTGTACGTGGAGCAACCCCCTGGCTTTGAGGATGAACGGTGCCCCGACCACGTGTGTAAGCTCTCTAAGGCGCTCTATGGACTTAAGCAAGCCCCAAGAGCATGGTATGAATGCCTTAGAGACTTTTTAATCGCTAATGCTTTCAAGGTTGGGAAAGCCGATCCAACTCTTTTCACTAAGACTTGTGACGGTGATCTATTTGTGTGCCAAATTTATGTCGACGACATAATATTTGGTTCTACTAACCAAAAGTCTTGTGAAGAGTTTAGCAGGGTGATGACTCAAAAATTCGAGATGTCAATGATGGGCGAGTTGAACTACTTCCTTAGGTTCCAAGTGAAGCAACTCAAGGTCGGCACCTTCATCTCTGAAACGAAGTATACGCAAGACTTGATCAAGCGGTTTGGGATGAAGGACGCCAAGCCCGCAAAGACTCCAATGGGAACCGACGGACATGTTGACCTCAACAAAGGAGGTAAGTCCATTGATCAAAAGGCATACCGGTCTATGATAGGGTCTTTACTTTATTTATGTGCTAGTAGACCGGATATTATGCTAAGCGTATGCATGTGTGCTAGATTTCAATCCGACCCAAGGGAGTGTCACCTTGTAGCCGTTAAGCGAATTCTTAGATATTTAGTCGCTACGCCTTGCTTCGGGATCTGGTATCCAAAGGGGTCTACCTTTGACTTAATTGGATATTCAGACTCCAATTATGCTGGATGTAAGGTCGATAAGAAGAGTACATCAGGGACGTGCCTGTTGGGGGCCTTCGTCCTCCGAAGGTCCTCAAAAACATGATTTGACAATGTTTTCCAAGTAGATTATGTGAACAGGTATCTTCGGACTCAGAATTATGAACATGAAGTACGGTCAGGACGAAGCCTGAACCAGACGAAGGGGGATTAAAATGGAGGACGGGCTGATTACCAAGCTCCACGAAGGATGGTGCACAGCCGAAGCTGTGCGCAGGGAAGCTTCGTCGCGATAACAGAGAGGGGAACCGACTTAAAGATGAAAAGACTACTTGGGCCTTGACAGATTTCCATAAGTCATTGGCAAATGTAATGGACATGAATGTAATTTTACGTGGGCTGCGTCCCGCGTCTATAAATAGATGAACAGTACTCCCGTACTGTACACGCTGATCTGGCATTTACTTTTGCGTCATCCGTGTACTTTTGTCTTTCTGCAATCCGAAGGTACACTTGTAACTTGAAGTCATTTCTATTGGTATACGATAATAAAATAGAAATGACATGATAATAAAGTTTAAATGTTTATATTACTTTTAATGTTGCTCATAAGTCCTTCGTCATAACTTATCGCACTTACGAAGGTACATTATTTGTGACCTTCGTCCGGAGTACATTATATCCTGAAGGGAAATAATGTTTCGAGGGACGAAGGACCTTATCATTTAACACTTTTTATGTTGCCTTGTTCTTAATCCGAAGCATTTGAGAACAAGTCCCCAACATTGGCGCCCACCGTGGGTGAACTCACTTCCATTTCGAGTTTTTCGAACACCTTCGGAAGCTATAGACCCTCGCTATGGCGCCGAAGAAAGCTTCAGCGACTGGGGCTGCAGCACTGCAACCGCTGGACCCCAACCAGGAGACCGTCTCTCTTCGGGAGGCCCGAAGCCAGAAGAGGAGGGCCGTCAGCCCGACGCTTCAGGACGATGAACTAGACCAAGAGATCAGGGATATGGAGATGCTTCATCAACAGGTGCAGAGGAAAAAGGAAAAGATGGCCAGGCTAGCTGAGCTGCAAAGGCAGATAGACGAAGCTTCTGAAGAAGTCCGTCATCTTACCCACGATGAGCAGAACCGAAGGCCTCAACAAAAAGACCTTCATCAGGAGGGCTTCTTCAACGAAGATGACTGGTATGACAATTTCCATCATGGAAATTTTGTTTTTGATGATGCTTCTCCTCTGTCCGCTGAGCTGCAGGCTACACCTTGGCCTCCGTCCTATAAGCCACCCCAGCTTCTCATGTTCGATGGCCATTCAGACCCGAAGCAGTTCTTGATGAGTTACGAAGCAACAGTGTCTTCGTATGGTGGCAATGCTGCAGTCATGGCAAAGTCTTTCGTTATGGCCGTCAGGAGTGTTGCTCAGACCTGGTATTCCTCCCTTCGACCAGGAACGATCACTTCATGGCAGAAGCTGAAGGATATGTTGTTAACCAGCTTTCAAGGATTTCAGACGAAGCCGGTCACTGCTCAAGCCTTGTTCCAGTGCACTCAGGATCACGAAGAATACCTTCAGGCGTATGTCAGAAGGTTCTTGCGTTTGAGGGCGCAAGCACCAACGGTGCCCAATGAAATTGTCATCGAAGCCATGATCAAGGGGCTTCGACCTGGACCTGCAGCTCAATACTTTGCTAGGAAGCCTCCTCAGACTCTGGAGAAGCTGCTCCAAAAGATGGACGAGTACATTCGTGCCGACAATGACTTTCGCCAAAGAAGGGAGGAGGCTTTCAGATTTTCTGAAATGACCAGGGGCTTCGGAGGAAGATTTTATCCGAGGCATGTCAGGTCCATCCACAACTCTACTCAAAATGATGATAAGGGGAGTCAGCAGAACAGACCGCAGAGCTCCTCACAGGCTTCGGGGCAACAGCAAACTTTCTTCCGGCCACCAGCTCCAAGAGGCAGAGGCGCCAGGGGCTTCGGCGGAAGATTTGGAGATCAACCAAGGAGGGTATTTTGCTTATTCTGTGGTGAGAACAAGGGCCATACCACCAGGATGTGCCATGTTACCATCCAGAAACAAAAGGAGCTAGCAGAAGCTGCAGCGCAACAGGGCCAGCCGAAGCAGGTCATGCATACTGCTTCGTACCATCAGCCTTACATCCCGGAATACGTGGGCAACCACCCTGCAGTTTCCGTAGCTTCGGCGAGTCAACCTCAAGCTTCATGGCAACAGCCTCCGCCCCCACCTCCGCTGCAACAAGGCCAACAGCCAGAAGGGAGCCAATATGTTCCGCACCAAAGGGATCTCAGAGAGCAATCTGAAGCTCGCACAGTCAATAGTACTGTGCCAGAGTCGAAGCACATTTATTGACAAATATCCTACTTTGATAGCAGTCTTTTCCGTTTAGTTCTATTTTCTGTGTAATAAAGAACATTTCAGTTTTCATGTAATAGTTTCGTGGTTGGTTATCAGGAAAACCTATTTTCTCCACAGGCTTAAGTTGCTGAAGCTTAAAAATTTGCGGTAACAAGGAGGACCTTCGAATCATTAAAAATCCTTCAAAGCAACAAAAAGTCGTTCTAAGGAACGCAGAGTAAGTTGCTGAAGTTACAAAAAGCCGTTCCAAAGGGAGCGCAGTGTAAGTTTTTTGCTCCAAAGACGTTCCTAAGGGAATGCAGAGCATACAGCGAAAAGTCAACGCTGATACCGCCTAAGTAAAAGGCGAAGAAGCTCCAAAGACGTTCCTAAGGGAATGCAGAGCTTACAGCGAAAAGTCAACGCTGATACCGCCTAAGTAAAAGGCGAAGAAGCTCCAAAGACGTTCCTAAGGGAATGCAGAGCTTACAAAGATATTTTGTGTGTATCTTCGGAACAAACGTCATTTGCATAACATAACATCATCACATCATTTTGCATAGCATAAGCATCATACATCATGTTGCATATGGCAAAAGAAGGGGACACAGTATCAACCTTCGAAAGGACGCTTTGAGAAAGTGAAAATTGTGTAAAGTCACGAGGGAATACAATAACAATCTTCGGAATACAGCTTCGGAGAATGTTTTCACAAAGCATGGACGGGCTTCATCGGAGTAATATCGAAATTGCACAGCTTCGGAGAATGTTTTCACGAAGCGTGGACGTGATCAGAATAGTTTTAACGGAGAATGTCTTCTTCACGAAGCATGAAAAGAAGGGAAGGTGTTTTTTCGCCGAAGGCTCAAAAATGGTATGTATGAAGAATTTCATGCATCGTAAAGAATTGAATAATGAAAAGAGACTTGTATATTACATTCAAATGTACAAAATATTACATAGATCACACTTCAAATGTTTTTTCTAATAACATCTAGTCTTCTCTTAATACTACTTCGGCAGCCTCATTTAGAAGTTGTTCAACAACTTTATCCATGATAGCTTCGGCCATTTGTTTGATTTCGTCATCCTCTTTTGTGTGAGGGTCAACAGACGATCCAGTAGGTTCTGAGGGAAGAGAATATTTTTGCATTACTATTACAAACCGCGAGCAAAGTTTGAAATAAAAATTACAACACAATAAGAGCGACTAATTAATACCTATTTGCCCTTCGGCAACTTCTGTCACTTTCCTAGCATCATGGATGCCTTTTTCACTCCTTTGAATAATTTCTTGCGCCATTTCTCGGCCGCCGTTGTCCCAGACATCAGTAAAGAATTTGCCACCAACCATGCTTGCTTCGGCCGAGGGGTCTTTGATGTCTTCGGAGGATAAGGCAGCTTCAGACTGAGCTAAAGATTTTACATGTTCACAACCTTTCTTCTCCAAGACAGTAGCAACTCCTCTGGCGCCCGAAAAAGCGCAGATGTCACCGCGGCTACTCAGGATTTCCTCGAAGGCCTCTGCTTCGTGACTGATCCATTCCATTGGACCTTCGGGATTGCCTCTTGAGAAATTCTCTTCACTGGAAAATGCGCCCACGCTGGCGAAGCTGGTCTTTATCTTCTTTACGCATTCCATGGATTTTTCGTAGCATCTTTTCTTAGAAGACCGAAGCTCTTCCACGGTTGCTTCCAAATGATCAGCCCATTGGTCGCTACATTCACGTCTTGTTTCTTCAAGTATGCGTTCTTCTTTCGCCCGGGCCAATTGCTTCTGAAGATCTTTAATTTCGCGTCTGTGAGCTTCGGCCTGAATCTTTGCAGCAACTTCGTCCTTTTTTATCTTGTCTACTAATGTAAGCAGAATTTTATCTTTTTCTAGAGCTTCGTTTCTCAGTTTAATAACTTCTGATCGTAAATTGTTGAACGCAATTTCGTAGCTCTCATCTTCGGCACTCTTTTGTGCTCTTAATGCGTTGCTTAGGATTAAACCCTATACAAAAAAGAATCCATATAAGAATAAACGAATGAATTACGTATTGTAAAATTTTTTCAAACGTCTAATTCCCATACCTTCAGGCTATTATATGCAAGACTATCCGCGAGATCTTCCTTCGTCATAGCGCATAGTCCAGCTTCAAGCTTTGGAAACCCCATACTCCTAGCCATCTCCCGGCAGACAGATAATTCTTTGTTGTCAGGGAGACAGTATAGGAAGTCATCTTCGTTTGTCCCATTGAACACCACCGCTCCCTTCGGATATTTTAACTCTCTGGCATAGTGATTGGCTTCATAAATCTCTTCTTCAGATAATTTTTTCCCCGAAGCATGTCGCACGATGTAATCACATATGTTGGAAGGAGCTTCGGGGGCGGCAGTGTCAATTTCTTCAACCAAATTTGGTTCTGATATTTTTGTTTCCAAAGATTGTTCCTTGGTGGGCTCTGAAGGCCCAGCTTCAGCTTCAAGTTGTTGCTTCGAAGCTTCAGCAACTACAGCTTCGGTAGACACTTCAGCAACTTCAATAGTCTTCTTTGGAGCTGTGCTTGAAGACTTAATCGTCTCCAAAACATCTAGCACGTTCACCATTCTTTTTCTTTTCGGGGTCACCGACGGGCCCTTTTGATTTTTTATTGTTTCGACATTTGCTGAAGGACTTAAGATTTCCGATATTTTTGGCTCTTCAATCTTCGGTTTCTCTGCTTTTTCTGCTGAAGGCGCTTCAGTCTTTTCTTCCATCTTCGGCACTGGAGCTGGTTCTGTAGCTTCAGAGGCCAAAGAGACTTCACCAATAAATTCTGGCACTGTGGCCGGCTCAATAAAACGCGCTCGGTGGGTGAGCACCTTTACGGCGCTGGCTCGCTAGTGGCACTCGTGGTAGCTTCTGTCGCAGGAGAAGTATTTTTTCTTTTGCGACCCGACACCGGATAGTGATAGTCAGGGTAGACAAACCCGACTGCGTCAAATACCCGGTTGAGCCTTTTCTTCTTTCGACCTCCGAAGGCTGCTGATAACGCAGTGTTCTCGGCCTTCGAGTACACCCCAAGCAGTTCGTCACTTAATGTTTCAATGTTTTTCAACCAGTCGTCATCAGGTTCAACAAATTTATCCCCGTATTTGAATATGTATTTCAGTCTGACCAGTCCGCCTTCGTCGGACTCTTTGATGGTCTCCTTCGGCATTTCCCACTTTCCTGCAAGTGGCCACACCCTGAAGGCAATATGTTCTTGAATCAAGTCCCTTGTCCCAATAAAAGAGCAGACTACGCCGAAGGCTCTTTGGCATTCCTCGGCTGCTTCATCCATTTCAACCTTCGGCCTTCGAAGTCCGAAGCGTTGCCAGATGGGGCGCATAATGATATTCTTGACATCTTCTTGCGCTGTTAAGTCATTCTTTACATAGAACCATTCAGTCATCCAGGCTCCGGGCCACCTCTTCCGAAAGGTTGGCACAGGACGGCTTGACCCGGAGCGGGCACCGAAGCTGTAACACCCAAAGTTGTTGTGATATTGTTCTTTCCCCCAGGGCTTCGTCTCATATAACAACTCATGAATGTTGCAAAAGCTTTTAGCATTTGGTTCTAAACCTTGGCTTCTCGCAGCCCAGACAAACATCCCCATTCTTATGATAGCTTCGGGAGTAATTTGATGAAGGTAGACTTGAAATGTCTTCAGGACTTCAACAACAAAGTTGCTTAGGGGGAATCGAAGCCCAGCCTTGAGAAAGCTTCGGAAGATTACGACTTCATCTTCTTCGGGGGTGGGAGAAGTCTTTTCTCCAGCGTCAACCCTCACAATAGATATATCTCGAAAATACCTCCCCCTCATATTATCAATATGATTCTGCTTAATAGTGGTTTTCCCGAAAACCGTGTGACTTGGCCGCCATGGTCGATCTTCGGACTCTTCCCCACCACTTTCTACATCATAACTGTCGCTGTCACCAGTATCTTCGGACAAACCTTCAAGAATCTCCTTGGTGATTTTCTCCGTATTGGTCTCCGCCATCGCTATAAGGAACCCCAAGTTCTTCTCTTCGTCGAGACTCAGCTTCGTCTCAGCAGGGATCTTCTTACCTTCAGACATCTTCGGAAACGCTAAAAACTGTTTTCAAGGCCGAAGCTTCAAAATCAAAAAGATCAGCAAATCTTAGTGCACAAGAGCTAAAAATTTAGTGGGCCGAAGCAGATGGCAAGTGTGCGTACCAAATAAGTTTGCGATATGATCTTATTTATACCCCCAGGGCGTTGAAAATTGAAAGACCCCGCTTGTCAGTGAATGTTGCTATTCTAGCAAAGGGAAGGTGTTTTTTCGGACCTTCGGCTCAAGGCCTTCGTCCATATCGCAATCTGAATTTATCATTAACAAATTAATATTGCGAGGGGCTACTGTTGGGGGCCTTCGTCCTCCGAAGGTCCTCAAAAACATGATTTGACAATGTTTTCCAAGTAGATTATGTGAACAGGTATCTTCGGACTCAGAATTATGAACATGAAGTACGGTCAGGACGAAGCCTGAACCAGACGAAGGGGGATTAAAATGGAGGACGGGCTGATTACCAAGCTCCACGAAGGATGGTGCACAGCCGAAGCTGTGCGCAGGGAAGCTTCGTCGCGATAACAGAGAGGGGAACCGACTTAAAGATGAAAAGACTACTTGGGCCTTGACAGATTTCCATAAGTCATTGGCAAATGTAATGGACATGAATGTAATTTTACGTGGGCTGCGTCCCGCGTCTATAAATAGATGAACAGTACTCCCGTACTGTACACGCTGATCTGGCATTTACTTTTGCGTCATCCGTGTACTTTTGTCTTTCTGCAATCCGAAGGTACTGTAACGCCCCGAATTTTGCAGTTGAATTTTTTTCTTTTCTTTACTCGCCAAATTCGGGCGTTACCTTTTCTTTTTCTTTTTCCCCTCGCTAAACCTTGATCTTTTTCCAAAGCTAGCGGGATTCGGTTTGGAATTCCCGTGTAAAGAAAAACCCTAAAACTGTTTTATGTTGTTTGATGCACCATGCCGAACCATGCATTCTTTTGGATTGATTGAGAACGTGGATGCATTCATCTAGGAAAAACGAATTTCGAAAAGGAGATAATCTTTTTCTTTTTCTTTTCTTTCTTTCTCTCTCCCTCTTCCCCTTTCTCTCTCCCGCGCTGTGGGCCCCTGGCCGGCCCAGCCGCCCCCCGCGCGCCCCCTTCTTGGGCCTTGGTTGGCCCAGCCGCCCCCCACCTCCGTTTTTCCCCAACTTCCCCTCTCTCTCCCTCCCCTTCCTCCCATTCCCTCCCCACCCTAGCGCCGCCCCCTGCCCTAGCCGCCGTCCCCTGCTCGGTCGCCCTCGCCCTCGGCCGCCCATCGCCGGTGAGCCCCCCTCCTCCCTCCTCCCTCCCTCTCCCCTCCTCTCTCCTTGGCCGGCCCAGCCCCCTGGCCGCGCCCCCCCCCCCCCCGGCCGCCCAGCCGCGCCCTGGCGCCCCCCCGGCCGCCCAGCCGGCCCCGGCCAGCCCCCAGCCCGCCCCAGCCGCGCCCCAGCCGGCCGCTGGCCGCGCCTGGCCCCGCCCGCCTGGCCCCTGGCCGCGTCCCCGCCTCGGCCGGCCCTGGCCGCCAGCTCGGCCGGTCCTGGCCGCCGGTTCGGCCGCCCCAGCCGCCCAGCTCGGCCGCCCGCGTCCGCGCCCGCGCCCAGCTCGGCCGCCCTGCCCCCGGCCGGTTCAACCGCCCTAGGGCCGGTTCAACCGCCCCCCTGTTTTTTTTTATTTTTTATTTTATTTTATTTTATTTTACTTTCTGTGATCATAGTTATTTTATTTCAGGTAGGCTAATCATTGTTCATGCTATTGAAATAGGAAGCTCAATTTAAAATTCCGTTATGCTAGTTGATTCACGTAGTTAATTGTTTATCTCATTCAATGTTGATCAACTAAAAATGATTAGGTTTCCATTAGTGCATATAACAGAATTCTTTTGCTAAGAACCAGTTGTAACTAATCATTAGTGCATAAACTTTAACCCCCTGCGAGACCTTTCCCTGTTTCTTTCTAACCATAACAAATGCGATATCGAATGTCATACTTGATGCATACTCACTTTACTTGTTCCCTTGTATGGTGTACTGTTCTTTTGTATTAAATATGTGGATGTATGTATGTTTGCACCCGCATAGAGAACGATCCGGTCGAAGAGCCCGAGGAATTCGCAGGAGAAGCCCCTGAGCAGCAGTCGGTTGGTGGAGGCAAGTGTCCTTTGACCTATTGCTGTCCTATTCATTCTTTAATTCACCTCCCGCATTACACATTTATACTTAAGGATTGACTAGCTTTTGTTATCCATGTCCTTGTTTACCTATTTGGGTCAGATTATTACTGCTTAGTCTGATGCTATTGCTCAACTCTAATCAATGAACATGATGTGATTATCTATGATACGCTGTTTTCCCTTCTTATTTATGATCATACTTGTGGCATTTAAGGGGACTCGAGCGGTTTCTCGAGTGCCTCTCCGTAAGGACCTGTTCAATGGATGACCGCCCGGGAAAACAGTGCAACCATGAGGGTGGAATGGGACGCCCTTAGCTGAATAATTAGAGGAACCGGGGTGTAGCTCGCTTCGCCGTCGTGCCGTCAATGGGGCTCGGTGTATGCGGCTCGCTCTGCCAAGGTTGATTTGTCCCTTGGGGAGGAGTGCGGTACATTTAGGAAACCTAACGGGTGGCTACAGCCCCGGGGAATCTTTGTAAAAGCTTCGTAGTGAATCCCTAGCCATTCACCTTGGGAGTGAATAAGGGTCTTGCAAGCCCGGGCTAGAGAGGGAATCACGGCTTGTGGGTAAAGTGCGCAACCTCTGCAGAGTGTTATGAAACTGATATATCAGCCGTGCTCACAGTTATGAGCGGCCAAGGGAGCTCCAGAGATTAGTGATACTTGATCAGAGATACTTTGGTACAGGTGGCAATGAGATTGATGGTTCTGATTATGATTATGGTATTGGTAAGTGGTATTCTTTCCGTTTGGAAAGGATACATTGGGCTAATAACTTGGGTTAATGTTAAAACCTGGCTCTCTATTAGTAAGTAATAACCTGACCAACTAAAAGCAACTGCTTGACTTATCCCCACATAAAGCTAGTCCACTACAGCCAAACGGGATACTTGCTGAGTATGTTGATGTGTACTCACCCTTGCTCTACACACCAAACCCCCCCCCCCTCCAGGTTGTCAGCATTGCAACCACTGCTCAGGAGAAGATGAAGCTGTGGAAGGAGACTTCCAGGAGTTCCAAGACTACGACGAGTTCTAGGTGTGGGTTAGCGGCAACCCCCAGTCGGCTGCCTGTGAAGGCCGTGTTATCTACGTTTCTTTTCCGCACTTTGATTTATTGTAAGAACTATATGGACGTCTCAGACGTATGATGTAATCGACTATTATTTCCCTTTTAATACTATTTGAGCACTGTGTGATGATGTCCATGTTATGTAACTGCTGTGTACGTGAATAACTGATCCTGGCACGTACATGGTTCGCATTCGGTTTACCTTCTAAAAACCGGGTGTGACATAAGTGGTATCAAAGCCGTGCTGACTGTAGGACCGCTAACCTAGAGTAGAATGGTCGTTCTAAGGATTATAGACCTCTGTCCTTGCCTTGACTTTGGTATCCCTTCAAAAGTTGGTCCTACTGACCAAACCTATGTTCTACTATATATTATACCTTGCTGAAAATTATGTTTTATTCTGATCCTTCATTTATTCATGATTCATTATTTGCTGGTCATATTAATTCTGTTCTCACCCTTTTGCTTGCGATGTCTTTTGTAGATGGCTCGACTTAGACACACTGCACGAAAGTCCGTCATCCCCTTCTTACCCTCCCATCTTGCTGAGCGTCCGCTTCGCCGTCCTGTGGCCGGACAGTCCAGCCACTTGGAGAGACTGCACCACCGCCTGCATGAGGAGCAGGAACGTCGACGACAGGAGCAGCAGGGCTCTTCTTTCTCGCTCCAGCAGGAGATAGAGTCTGTGAGGAGCTGCTCTCCTGTGCTTCCCCTGGAGGCGCCCCCTGCACCACCACTAGGCGTCCCAGCTTCTGGAGTAGCTGTTGGAGGAGATCCAGACAACGGAGGTGGCGACGACAGCTTGAGCCACGACATCGACTTCTCTGCTGACCATGAGCCGGAAGGATGGGTTGCTCGACCCATCACTCGCGACGCTGCTCGCGGGTGTCACTTCCACGACACGCTCGACACCCTGCTACGTCGGGCACTTGACCGGCGTACTTGGTCCATCGAGTATCGCTGTGTGGTCTACCAGCATAGTCGCGGGGTCTACCCGGACCGCTGGGAGGCGACCTGCTTGGTGCGCCGTCCGGAGAACAGTCTCCAGGGCGCGGAGGCTTGCTCAGAGCACTATTCTATCTCTGAGCGGGACTCAGCTGAGGCAGCCATGCAGGATGCTGCACGGCGTGCGCTTTCGCACTACTGCTCGGTTCTCGGTGGGGTAGCTGACGGTCTCGACCTGAAGTATTACCCCCGCCGTCCATCTGGCAGCACAGGAGGCGTGATTGTTTCACCTGCTGGTGAGGACAATCCTAGGTTGAGCAGCACAGTCAACCTAGCCGCCGTGCTAAACACGGAGCTGGACCATGCATTAGACGAGCTGAGTAGGGCTCGTGCTGAGATCGCCCTGCTGCGGGCTGAGCGCGTGGAACGTCGTCACTTGGATGATGGTTCCCCCGCTCCCGTTGGGACTCAGCACCCGTACCGCTCACCTCGGCATGGACTCCAGTCTTATGGCAATCCCGACTGCAAGACCAAGATAAATCTAGAACCATAGATCGTTAGAGTTGGATCTTGTAATTAATACGAAATATATATACATAGAAGCTTCAGTCTTAGCGTTAGTCTCGGTCTTAGTTAGTCTTAGTTAGACAGGGTAGTTTGCTATATCCTGTGCATTTATGTTTGTCATGATGAACTATGTTTGGTTTGGATCTTTGTAATGATTGTCACCAGAGTGTGGGTATCCCCTGCATTTTGGTTTACATATTATGTTAATGGAGTTAGTTATATAGTTGGGAAACCCTTTATTCTACTTTCCTCTTTATCTGAGAAGCTGTGTGGTCTGTGTTGGAGATCAGTGAAGATGCTCATCTGTTCAGTGCTGTTGGAGAATTCTATACTCTTTTCTTATGCTGCAAGATTTGCCAGATCAGTTCTGATGTGTGGTTGCGTTCTGCAGATGTCAGAGAACAGGCGCAGAGGAGGAAGGCGTGCTCAGCAGGAGCAAGCCGGTCAGCAAGATGAGGCGCCCCAGCAGCAGCAGCTGCCGCCCCCGCCCCCGATGTCCATCGAGCAGATGTTTCTGATGCAGACTCAGGCAGTTCAGGCCATCGGTCAGACTCTGGCCGCCATTCAGCAGCAGCAGCAGCAAGCACCACCCCAGCCTCAGATGCCTCAGGTGCCCAGAGACAAGCGCGCTGAATTCATGAGAGGTCATCCACCAACGTTCGCTCACTCTTCTGACCCCATGGATGCTGAAGATTGGCTGCGCACTGTGGAGCGGGAGTTGCATACCGCTCAGTGTGATGACAGGGAGAAAGTCTTGTATGGTCCCCGTCTGTTGAGAGGAGCAGCCCAATCATGGTGGGAGTCTTACCTCGCCACCCATGCCAACCCCGATGCCATCACCTGGGAAGAGTTCAGAGGAAGCTTTCGTCAGTACCATGTGCCTGCAGGTCTGATGACAGTGAAGAAGGAGGAGTTCCTGGCCCTTAAGCAAGGGTCATCATCTGTCAGTGAGTATCGAGACAGGTTTCTGCAATTGTCTCGCTATGCTCCCGAAGATGTCAACACCGACGCCAAGCGACAATACCGTTTTCTGAGAGGCTTGGTCGACCCTCTGCAGTACCAACTGATGAATCATACCTTCCCGGCATTCCAGCACCTGATTGACAGAGCAATCATGACAGAAAGGAAGCGTAAGGAGATGGAAGATCGTAAGCGCAAGATCAGTGGACCCCAGCCTGGAAGCAGCAGCCGTCCTCGTTTCTCAGGCAATCAACCTCAGCAGTTCAGGCAGAACCAGCGTCCACCTCAGCAGCATCAGCAGCGTCAGCAGCATCAGCAGTTCCAAAGGCAGTATCCTCAGCACCAGTACCAGAATCGTCAGAGCAATCAGTTAGGAGGAGGTCAGTTTCAGAAGCAGAATCAGCAGACACCTCGTCTTCCTGCCCCAGCAAGCCAGCAGAACAATCAGGCAGCACCAGCTCAGGTTGGAAACAGAGCATGTTTCCACTGTGGAGAGCAAGGCCACTGGGTGATGCAATGTCCGAAGAAAGCAGCCCAGTAGCAGTCAGGCCCCAATGCCCCAGCAAAGCAGAATGTGTCCCAGCCTGGATCAGGCAACCGCCCTCAGCAGCGCTATAATCATGGAAGATTGAACCACTTGGAGGCTGAAGCAGTTCAGGAGGCCCCCGGCATGACAGTAGGTATGTTCCCAGTCGATTCCCACATTGCAGAAGTGTTATTTGATACTGGAGCAACGCATTCTTTCATTACTGCATCATGGGTAGAAGCACATAATCTTCCAATTACTGCCATGTCAACCCCCATTCAAATTGACTCAGCCGGTGGTAGAATTCGAGCTGATAGCATATGTTTGAATGTAAGTGTGGAAATAAGGGGGATAGCGTTTCCCGCTAACCTTATAGTAATGGGTACTCAGGGAATAGATGTCATCCTAGGGATGAATTGGCTAGATAAGTATCAGGCAGTTATCAGTTGTGATAAAAGGACAATCAAATTGGTGTCCCCACTAGGAGAGGAAGTGGTGACCGAGTTAGTCCCGCCTGAGCCGAAGAGAGGAAGTTGTTATCAGATGGCTGTCGATAACAGTTGTTGGGGGCTTGTTCTCAAATGCTATGAGTTAAGAACAAGGCAACACAGAAAATGTTAAGTGTTAAAGTCCTTCGTCCTCTACCACATTATATCCTTTCGGGATATAAAGGATTTCGGACGAAGGTTACGAAGAGCGTACCTTCGTAAACATAATAACGAGGAACGAAGCATTCATGTAAATCATGAGGTATGAAATAAACATTTAAATGTTATCATAGAATCATTTTCATTTTTACTAACATGAATGAATATGAATGATTTCAAATTACAAATGTACCTTCGGTCCTGAGGAAGGCGAGAATACAAGTGTGATGCGAAGGCAAATGACAGGTTCACGTGAACAGTACAGAGGTACTGTTCATCTATTTATAGGCACAGGTCGCAGCCTGTGACAAATTACAATTATGCCCCTTACAAAAGTTTACAACATTGACTCAGACCTCTATGGATAAAAAGGTCATTCTATCTCTATGTCGGTTTGTAACGCCGAAGCTCCATGAAAAGGAACCTTCGGCCATCTCTTGGAGACGACTTCAGCCGAAGCTGCTTCTTCGTGTAAGACCTTCGGCGCACCGAAGCACGGCCCCAACAGTAGCCCCTTTCGCGGTGCTAGATCGTTTTTCGTAACGAGCTTGACCCGTGAAAAAAGCCTCTTCAGCTTCGGGAAGCCGAAGGTCCAAAAAAACACCTTCCCTGAGCTCGTTGCGGAGAAACGATCCGGCTTCCGAGCGCGTGCCAGGCCCACCTTGCAGAGTTACTGTTTGATCTTTTACGGTCCACTGCACAGCGAGTACGAGTGACTGCCTGCTTGGTGTAAAAAATCCTGCCGCTTCGCCTTCTTACCTGCAGCACTATATAAACAGACGGGTAGGTGTGAAGTTACCACAGCATTCATTGCTATTTGCACTGTTTTGCTGCCAAAATTTTTAACTATAGCCGAAGCTTGATTCTCAGAATCGAACGAAGGTCCATCTCGACGTCTGCTTCGTCAGAAAGAAGAGCTTCGGGAGAAAAGAAAAAAGAAAAAAGTTTCTGACTTCCCCAAACTCAGAATCAAATGGCGAGAGTGCGATCTACTGCCAAAGTTGTACGTGAGGGAGACGAAGCCGAAGGTTCGAACACTGTGCCCATCTCCGAAGCGATGCAGCGTTCCGGTCTAGTGACTGCGGAAGAAATGCCTGCTGCTGAAGCAAACCCGACAACTGCCGAAGGAGAAGAAGAAAACATTGAAGGGACTGATCCCGAAGATGACTACCGTATTGCCATGCCCAGCAAGCCCAGTCACCTGGATTTTGGGAAATCAACTGTTTCAAAGGCTGATCTTTCGAAGATGGTGAAAGCAGGTTATTTCAATGAAGACCAGAAGAAACTACTTCGCTTCGGGGGAGAAGAAACCACCCCGAAGCCAGGGAAGGACGAGATTGTTATCTTCAAGAGCTTTTTAAAGGCTGGGCTTAGATTCCCTCTTCACGAGATTATTGCGGAGATACTGAAAAGGTTTGGCATCTACCTTCACCAGTTAACTCCCAACGCTATCGTTAGACTTAGCGTTTATATTTGGGCCCTCCGAAGCCAAGCAGTGGAGCCATTTGCCGACAGTTTCTGTCGAGTTCATGAGTTGCATTATCAAACCAAGGCCAGAAAAGATGGGCTACACGATAACTTCGGTTGTTACAATTTTGCCTACCGGAAAACGGCAAAGTTTCCTGTAATTAGTTACCGAAGCAAATGGCCGGCAGGCTGGAAATCGGAATGGTTCTATGTCAAAGTTGATGACAACAAGGAGAAGCTTGTGCAAAGTCCAATCGAGCTGATCTTCGGAGAAACCCGACCCCGCTGCAACATGACGCCAGAGGGTGAAACACAGCAGGCAATGGATGAATTCGGAATTATTGCAGAGCATATCGGTACCAGGGATCTGGTCCAAGAATTCTTGGCATTCAGAGTCTTCCCTACTCTGAAAGAATGGGAAATGCCAAAGTTAAAGGGGGAGAAGAAGGAGGGGGATCTTGTCCGGCTGCCCTATCACTTCAAATTCAAGAAATACTTTAAGAAGCCCTGCCAAGAGTGGCTGGACACAATCGAGGTGATGTGCAATGAAATCCTGGGGAATTATTCCAAAAAAGAGGATCAACTAATGACAGCGGCCTTCGGCGCCCGACCGAAGCGAAGGCTGAACCGAGTGCTTGATGCCCTGGGCTTCGAGTACCCTGACTATAAGCAGTTGAACAAGGGTGCCGAGGGCCACAAAAGAAAAAGAGTGGCCGAAACTCTGAAAAAGGATGAAGAAAGACCAGCAAAAGAGAAGAAAATTCCCAAGAAAAGAAAAATATCAACTCCGAAGCGAAAAATATCCGAAGAAGAGGGGACCCCCACACCACCTTCTACCAGCGACGTGGAGGAAATTTTAAAGGTAATGACTGAACCCATGCCCACGAAGCTAAGTCCATTAGGGCTCCAACTGACGAAGCTTTTTCGAAAGGTGGACGAGCCGGATCAAACGAAGATAACCAAACCCAAGCGGCAAAGAATTATTGCAGTAACTGAAGTTATCGACAAGACGCCGCCTCGGGCATCAATTCATAAAACACCAGCTGTCGAAGGCACCACAAACGTCGAAGTCGCACCTTCGGAGGTTGCGGCTACCGAAGCCGCTACAGCCGAAGATGTAAACTTAGAAACTACCATTGAGGACATTGACAAAATCTTGCAAGACATGGCTGCAGAAGAAGCTGGCACTGCTGCTGAAAAAACCATGGCCACAGTGCCTGGGAAGGGGAAAGAAATAGCCGAGGACACTTCGGACGACAAAGCCTACACATTCCAAAATTTAATTGGGCAAAAACTGTCGAAGGCCGAAATGGAAGAACTTAAGGACTATGCCAAATCCTGCGGCTACAAGCCAGGAGCTCTCCTATTTGGAGGTGTGGACGATGAAAAATTAGGCTGCATTCGAGACCAAGCTGGAGCTAAGGTAATCGGTACTCTATCAAAGAGTATCGGTTTTCCGAAGCTAGAGACAGACATCAGCCGCTACCGACGACAACATATCGTCGGCAGCTTATTTTACTCCAACTTCAAGGTAAACAACCTTTTCTCTGGTTTTTATTGCTGTTAATAATGAAAATGTTACTAACGTAAGTTGTTTCTGTGCAGAGCATGCTACTGAGCAAAGCTCTGAAGATGCAGCAAGATTTGGAGGACAAAAAACACGAAGCTATAATTGAAAACTTAGAAAGCAAGATAAAAGAACAATCTGCTATCATTGAAAAGAAAGACTTCGAGCTCCAATCGACCGAAGGCTTGCTGGCAGAGACTGAGGCTAAAGTATCAGAGTTGAATTCGAAGCTTATCAGTGAATCAAAACAATTTGAACAGGAGAAGCTAGAGCTTAATTCGAAACTTGAAGCCGAAGTCCAGGCCAACTCAGACTTGAAGAAATCATTGACAAGCCTTCAAGACAAATGCTTGAATTTTAGCAATAATTGTATTGAACGATTAAGAAAGATATTTTACTCTGTTGGAGCTAGCAGCGGGAAGTTTAACTCTTCAACGGAAAATTTACCACAAGCGTTCGATCATATTGAAGCTGAGATCGAAGAACTTGACGAAGTTATAGCCGGGCACGGTGACTTCTGTGCCTGGGTAGCTTCTCGGGGTACCGCTGCAGCATTCCTGAAGGCCGGCTGCGAGCATGGAAAAATCGTCAACAGGCCCAACTTCACCTTGTCTCCATCAATCCTGGACGATATACCTGACCTCGCCCGAAGCATCTCAAATAGATTTATAAAAATGATATGGACAAAAGGCGGGCGGGAGAAGGCCGGAGACGAAGCTCGAAGTCATCTTGAACCAGTAAGAAATGATACTTCGTACTTACCTTCTCCTTTGCACTTGATTTTTACTCACGATACCTTGATTTATGTAGGATGACGAACGTGAAGATGATGCTTAAGATATGTCGCCGAAGCTGTCGCCGAAGCTGAAGCTTAATGAAGATCAGTAGAAGTATACTATAGGAAAAAACTCAGGATACTTTTGTAACAACTTTTGTAAATACAATTAAACTGTTCTCAAGGAACTTTGTACATACCTTGTAATATATTCTTACCCTTCTACTGAAGCGCTTTGATGTGGACGAAATCAGTATTTTGAGCCGAAAGCGAAAAAACACCTTCCCTTCTTTTCGTACACAACGAAGCATAAGAGACCAAATCTTTTTGCCGAGCAACGAAGCTTTTCTTTTTTGTACACAACAAAGCATAAGAGGCCGATTCTTCTTTTTACCGAAACTTTTCTTTTTCATAACGAATCATAAAAATTCACTTCGTCTTTTTGCCGAAGCAACCACTTTGGTGCATAAATGCTATGAATGAATGCTTATGCATGCAAATGCCATGATGTAATGTAATGTGCGAATGAATGTCCAAAACATATATCCGAAGCCACACTCTCAGCCATTATTTCTTTGGAACCAACCACACATCAGCTCTGCATTCCCTTAGGAACGACTTTGGAGCTTCTTCGCCTTTTACTTAGGCGGTATCAGCGTTGACTTTTCGCTGTAAGCTCTGCATCCCCTTAGGGACGTCTTTGGAGCTTCTTCGCCTTTTACTTTCGGCGGAATCAGAGCTCTGCATCCCCTTAGGGACGTCTTTGGAGCTTCTTCTCTCTTTTTTTTTCAGTTTCGGCACTCGATGGTGCGTTCTCAGCTTTTACATTTACATTCTTTGGGGGATTTTGCTCTTATAAAACTAAAAAGGAAATTACAGATGATGGCCCCATTAAAAACCTTTCTCCCCCTTTAGAAAGGAAAAGGGTGCCATGAAAAAGAAAAAGAAAAACATAAAAAGTTACATCAAGTTATACATAATATCTCCGAAGCTCATCTGAATTC
Organism: Zea luxurians; assembly: GCA_029449295.1. Taxonomy (NCBI): domain Eukaryota; kingdom Viridiplantae; phylum Streptophyta; class Magnoliopsida; order Poales; family Poaceae; genus Zea; species Zea luxurians. Next base: position 169,033,455 of record JAOPSE010000002.1, read on the forward strand.
CAAGACCTTGGAATTTCGTTGCCATCCATGTCCTTCAATCTGTAGGAACCAGGCCTTGACGAAGATGCTACTAAGAAAGGCCCTTCCCATTTCAATTGTAACTTGCCGACTGTATCTGGGTTGGCCACTCTCCGAAGCACCAAGTGTCCCGGCTCAATATTTTTTAGCCGGACCTTTCTATCTCGCCATCTAACTGTTTCAGCCTGGTATTTATTGATGTTTTCCACGGCTTGAAGTCTGATTCCTTCTAAAGCATCTTTTTCCACAAGGCAAGCATCTTCGGGACCTGACTCTGCCGAAGCTACTACCCTTATTGACCCAGCTTTAGCTTCTTCCGGAGTTATTGCTTCGTCACCGAATAATAATTTGAATGGGGTAAAGCCTGTAGACCTTGATGTTGTTGTATTGTGGCTCCACACCACTTTGGTCAACTGATCTGGCCACTTTCCCCTTGGTTGATTAAAGATTAGCTTCATTATTCCTGTCATTATGATGCCATTGGCCCTTTCAACAAGCCCATTCAACTCCGGATGCCTGACTGATGCAAAATGGATCTTCGTTCTAATTTGATCACAGAAATTTCTGAAAGCTTCGGAGTCGAACTGCGTTCCGTTATCTACAGTGATGGCCTTCGGTACCCCAAAGCGACAGACAATATTCTGCCAGAAAAACTTTTGGACAGTGGCCGAAGTTATTGTGGCTAATGGCTTCGCCTCAATCCACTTGGAAAAATACTCCACAGCTACTATAACATATCTTAGATTTCCTTGGGCCGGTGGTAATGGACCCAACAAGTCAAGGCCCCACCTTTGCAATGGCCAGATGGGTTGTATCAGCTGTGTCAAAGACGAAGGTTGCTTTTGATCTCTTGCACATTTTTGACAACCTTCGCACTTTTGAACTAACTCCGCTGCATCCGAAGCTGCCTTCGGCCAATAAAATCCTTGGCGGAACACTTTTCCAAGTAATGGCCTGGATCCGATGTGGGATCCACACAGGCCTGCATGTATCTCTTTCATTAACTCTATACCTTCGGTTCTAGACAAGCACTTGAGCAGCGGGGCACAAACTCCATGCTTGTATAACTCCCCCTCTATCATGACATACGGACGAGCTCTTGCCTCTATCCTTTTATTATAAGCTTCGTCATCTGATAGGAAGTTGCCCTGAAGGTAAGAGATTATTTCAGTTCTCCAATCTTCGCTGTAAACAGGAGAAATATTGAGGACTGCTCTTTCAAGGAGCTCCACTGAAGGTGCCTTTATTGTTTCGAAGAAGACATCCGAAGGTAACGGCAGCCCCTGTGCTGCAGACTTGGCTAGTAAATCAGCGTGCTCGTTTTGTCCTCGAGGGATATTCTTGACAGAAAATCCTTCGAAGGAGGCCTCGATCCTTCGGACCGTGTCTAGGTATTTTTCAAGCTTCGGGTCTTTAGCCTTGCAACTTTTGTCAATATGACCCGAAACAACCTGGGAATCAGTTTTAAGAATCGCCCTTCTGATTCCCATTGCCTTTAGTTTCCGAAGACCCAGGAGCAGGGCTTCGTACTCAGTTATATTATTTGTGCAGCTGAAGTCAAGTCTTGCTGCATAGCAAGTTTTAACCTTGGATGGTGAGACCAACACAGCAGCTGCACCTGCTCCGAAGGTTCCCCAAGAGCCATCACAAAACACTGTCCATACTTCGGCATCTTTATTTGCTTCTTCGTCCTGAGCCCCTGGCGTCCAGTCGGCAATGAAATCTGCCAATGCTTGAGACTGGATTGAGGACCTATGCACATAATCAATGTAAAATTCATTGAGCTCCGCAGCCCATTTTCCAATACGCCCAGTAGCTTCTCTATTTTTCATGATATCCTTCAACGGCTGCGAAGAAGGAACAATAATGTTGTATGCCTGAAAATAATGCCGAAGCTTCCTGGATGCCATTAAAACGGCATATAATACCTTCTCCAGCTCTGTATAATTTTTCTTTGAGGCACTAAGGACCTCAGATACAAAATACACTGGAACCTGCTTCTTGACCTGGCCATCAAGCTTCTCCTGGACAAGTGCTGCACTTACTGCTGAGTGCGAAGCTGCCACATATAACAACAAAGGAGCCCCTGGCGTTGGTGGAGTTAATGTTGTGAGATCTATCAAGTATTGCTTCAGCTCTTCGAATGCTTTCTGTTGGCTTGGGCCCCATTGAAAGACTTCAGCTGACTTCAGCACCTCGAAAAATGGTAAGTTTCTTTCTGCTGATCTGGATATAAATCTGTTGAGAGATGCCAGCCTTCCTGTCAATCTTTGAGCCCCCTTTCTTGTGGTTGGTGGCTCCATTCGAAGTATAGCTTCGATTTTATTTGGATTAGCTTCGATTCCTTTTGTTGAAACCAAGCATCCAAGAAATTTACCCTTCTTCACTCCGAAGACACATTTTTCTGGGTTCAGCTTCAGACCAGCTTGTCTGAAGCTGGCGAAGGTCTCCTGCAGATCAACAATATGATTCTCCTGCTTTGTGCTTTTTACAATAATGTCATCGACATAAGTCAACACATTTCTGCCTATCTGAGACTGGAGAACCTTCGCTGTCATTCGGCTGAAACTCCCTCCGGCATTTTTGAGCCCCTCAGGCATCCGAAGATAGCAATATGTACCACTTGGGGTTATGAAGCTAGTTTTTGGCTCATCTTCCTTCTTCATCCAAATTTGATGATAGCCTGAGTAGCAGTCTAGGAGACTCATGAGCTCTGAAGAAGCTGCTGCATCGACTAAAGAGTCTATTCTTGGCAGCGGGAATTCATCCTTCGGACAAGCCTTGTTGAGATCTGTGAAATCAATACACATTCTCCACTTGCCATTGGCCTTCTTCACCATAACAGTGTTAGCTAGCCACTCTGGATACTTCACTTCTCTGATAACTCCTGCACTGAGGAGTCTTTTTACTTCATTGCGAGCCCCTTCGGCCTTGTCATCAGACATTTTCCGAAGCCTCTGCTTTTGGGGTCTGAAAGATGGGTCAACATTGAGCGAATGTTCAATAACATCCCGATTTACTCCACAGAGATCATTAGCTGACCATGCAAAAACATCTTTGTTGTTGAATAAAAACCTTATCAAGGTTTTCTCCTGGTCTTCAGATAATTGCGAGCCCAACAGCACCTTTTGCTCTGCTATGTCTTCACACAATAACATGGGCTTTGGCTGATCCGCTGAAGCTGCCTTCTCCCTCCTGAATTTGTACTGTTCAGAAGCTTCAGCTCCATCTATGTTATGGATTGCCTTGGAGTCAGTCCAGCTTCCTTCGGCCCTTCTAGCAGCTTCCTGGCTTCCATGAATAGCAATAGGCCCTTGGTCCGAAGGTATCTTCATGCAGAGATAAGCTGGGTGAAGAATTGCTTCGAAGGCATTAAGAGTACCACAGCCAATGATAGCATTGTAAGGATACTCCATATCAACAATATCAAACACAATTTGCTCAGTCCTTGTGTTGTTAACAAATCCGAAGGTTACCGGCATGGTAATCTTCCCGAGTGCTACAATCTGCCGCCCTCCGAAGCCACAAAGAGGGTGTGTAGCATCATGAATCTTGTCTTCAGGCTCTTGCATTTGTCTGAAGGCTTTAGCAAATATAATGTCAGCTGCACTGCCTGTATCAACTAGGACATTGTGGACCAGAAATCCTTTGATCACGCAAGAGATAACCATGGCATCATTGTGGGGATAATCCTTAAGCTGAAGGTCTTCCTGAGAGAAAGTAATTGGAATATGGGACCATTTTGACTTGATGAAGGGTCCCTGCACTCCAACATGCTGCACCCTTCTCTGAGCCTCCTTCTTCTGCTTCTTGTTAGCCGGCTCTGAGCAAGAATCGCCTGTTATCGGGAGCACCAGCTTCGAAGCCGAAGCAGCTCCAGCTTGATTGTTGAACGAAGCCATCAGCTCAGAAAAGTGGAAGTGAGTTCACCGGAGGTGGGCGCCAATGTTGGGGGCTTGTTCTCAAATGCTATGAGTTAAGAACAAGGCAACACAGAAAATGTTAAGTGTTAAAGTCCTTCGTCCTCTACCACATTATATCCTTTCGGGATATAAAGGATTTCGGACGAAGGTTACGAAGAGCGTACCTTCGTAAACATAATAACGAGGAACGAAGCATTCATGTAAATCATGAGGTATGAAATAAACATTTAAATGTTATCATAGAATCATTTTCATTTTTACTAACATGAATGAATATGAATGATTTCAAATTACAAATGTACCTTCGGTCCTGAGGAAGGCGAGAATACAAGTGTGATGCGAAGGCAAATGACAGGTTCACGTGAACAGTACAGAGGTACTGTTCATCTATTTATAGGCACAGGTCGCAGCCTGTGACAAATTACAATTATGCCCCTTACAAAAGTTTACAACATTGACTCAGACCTCTATGGATAAAAAGGTCATTCTATCTCTATGTCGGTTTGTAACGCCGAAGCTCCATGAAAAGGAACCTTCGGCCATCTCTTGGAGACGACTTCAGCCGAAGCTGCTTCTTCGTGTAAGACCTTCGGCGCACCGAAGCACGGCCCCAACAACAGTGAAGCAGACCCAATTGGGAGTATCAAGGTTGTGTCCGAGTTCCCAGATGTGTTTCCAAAGGACTTACCGGGTATGCCACCAGAGCGGAAAGTTGAATTCGCCATAGAGCTTCTTCCTGGAACCGCCCCTATCTTTAAGAGAGCTTACAGAATATCTGGACCAGAGTTGGTTGAGCTTAAGAAGCAGATTGATGAGCTGTCAGAGAAAGGTTACATCCGGCCAAGCACCTCGCCTTGGGCCGCCCCTGTCCTGTTTGTGGAGAAGAAAGATGGCACAAAGAGGATGTGTATCGATTATCGAGCTCTAAATGAAGTCACGATCAAGAACAAGTATCCCTTGCCCAGAATAGAAGATCTGTTTGACCAGTTGAGAGGAGCCAGTCTGTTCTCCAAGATTGATCTGAGGTCAGGTTATCATCAGCTCAGGATCCGACCTTCGGACATTCCGAAGACGGCATTCATTACCAAGTATGGTTTGTATGAGTTCACAGTGATGTCTTTTGGTTTGATCAATGCACCAGCGTTCTTTATGAATCTGATGAACAGTGTATTCATGGATTATCTCGAAAAGTTTGTGGTGGTATTCATTGATGACATTCTGGTTTATTCTCAAAGTGAAGAAGAGCATGCAGATCATTTGAGGATGGTATTGCAGAGATTGCGAGAGCACCAGTTGTATGCAAAGTTGAGCAAGTGTGAGTTCTGGATCAGTGAAGTCCTGTTCTTGGGTCACATAATCAACAAAGAAGGATTGGCTGTGGATCCGAAGAAAGTGGCAGACATTCTGAACTGGAAAGCGCCAACGGATGCTCGAGGAATCAAGAGCTTCATTGGAATGGCCGGATATTATCGGCGATTCATTGAAGGGTTTTCAAAGATTGCGAAACCAATGACAGCGTTGCTAGGCAACAAGGTTGAGTTCAAGTGGACCCAGAAATGTCAAGAGGCCTTCGAAGCGCTGAAAGAGAAGTTGACAACAGCGCCTGTCCTAGTCTTGCCTGATGTGCACAAGCCCTTCTCGGTGTATTGTGATGCTTGTTACACAGGTTTGGGATGCGTGTTGATGCAAGAGGGAAGAGTTGTGGCTTACTCGTCCCGACAGTTAAAGGTTCATGAGAAGAATTACCCAATCCATGATCTAGAGTTGGCAGCAGTGGTTCACGCACTGAAGACATGGAGGCACTATCTGTATGGACAGAAATGCGATGTTTACACAGACCACAAGAGTCTGAAGTACATATTCACTCAGTCAGAATTGAACATGAGACAGCGAAGATGGTTAGAGTTGATCAAAGACTATGAGTTGGAGATCCATTACCATCCAGGCAAAGCAAACGTAGTGGCAGATGCTTTGAGCAGAAAGAGTCAAGTCAATCTGATGGTCGCTCGTCCGATGCCTTATGAGTTGGCCAAGGAGTTTGACAGGTTGAGTCTCGGATTTTTGAACAATTCGCGAGGAGTCATAGTTGAATTGGAACCTACCTTGGAGCGTGAAATCAAAGAAGCACAGAAGAATGATGAGAAGATCAGTGAGATCCGGCGATTGATTCTAGATGGCAGAGGCAAAGATTTTCGAGAAGATGCAGAAGGCGTGATATGGTTCAAAGACCGCTTGTGTGTTCCCAATGTCCAGTCTATTCGGGAGTTGATTCTCAAGGAAGCTCATGAGACAGCTTATTCGATTCACCCTGGCAGTGAGAAGATGTATCAGGATCTGAAGAAGAAATTCTGGTGGTACGGAATGAAGAGGGAAATCGCAGAGCATGTGGCTATGTGCGATAGTTGTCGAAGAATTAAGGCAGAACACCAGAGACCTGCTGGATTGTTGCAACCGTTGCAGATCCCTCAGTGGAATTGGGATGAAATTGGTATGGATTTCATAGTCAGATTGCCTCGCACTCGAGCCGGCTACGATTCTATTTGGGTAGTAGTGGACCGTTTGACCAAGTCAGCCCACTTCATACCTGTCAAGACCAGCTACAACAGTGCAGTATTGGCAGAGTTGTATATGTCTCGGATCGTTTGTCTTCATGGTGTGCCAAAGAAGATAGTGTCAGACAGAGGAACGCAGTTCACCTCTCATTTCTGGCAGCAGTTGCATGAAGCCTTGGGCACGCATCTGAATTTTAGTTCAGCATATCACCCGCAGACAGATGGCCAGACCGAAAGGACCAATCAAATTCTCGAAGACATGTTGAGAGCCTGTGCGTTGCAAGATCAGTCCGGATGGGACAAGCGATTGCCTTATGCAGAGTTTTCCTATAACAACAGTTACCAGGCCAGTTTGAAGATGTCACCATTTCAAGCGCTCTATGGAAGGAGTTGCAGAACTCCGTTGCAATGGGATCAGCCTGGAGAAAAGCAAGTGTTTGGGCCAGATATTTTGCTTGAAGCCGAAGAGAACATCAAGATGGTTCGAGAGAATCTGAAGATAGCGCAATCAAGGCAGCGAAGCTATGCAGACACAAGAAGAAGAGAGCTGAGTTTCGAAGTCGGAGACTTTGTCTATCTGAAAGTGTCACCGATCAGAGGAGTCAGAAGATTCGGAGTGAAAGGCAAGCTAGCACCCCGCTACATTGGTCCGTACCAGATCCTCTCAAAGCGTGGAGAAGTGGCCTATCAGCTCAGCCTGCCAGAGAATTTGTCAGCTGTGCATGATGTTTTTCATGTGTCTCAGTTGAAGAAGTGCTTGCGTGTGCCAGAAGAGCAGTTGCCAGTGGAAGGTCTGGAAGTTCAGGAGGACTTGACCTATGTTGAGAAGCCAGCTCAGATCCTTGAGGTTGCAGATAGAGTCACTCGAAGGAAGACCATCAGAATGTGCAAAGTCAGATGGAATCATCACTCTGAGGAAGAAGCAACCTGGGAGCGTGAAGATGATCTGATGGCCAAGTACCCAGAGCTCTTTGCTAGCCAGCCCTGAATCTCGAGGGCGAGATTCTTTTAAGGGGGATAGGTTTGTAACGCCCCGAATTTTGCAGTTGAATTTTTTTCTTTTCTTTACTCGCCAAATTCGGGCGTTACCTTTTCTTTTTCTTTTTCCCCTCGCTAAACCTTGATCTTTTTCCAAAGCTAGCGGGATTCGGTTTGGAATTCCCGTGTAAAGAAAAACCCTAAAACTGTTTTATGTTGTTTGATGCACCATGCCGAACCATGCATTCTTTTGGATTGATTGAGAACGTGGATGCATTCATCTAGGAAAAACGAATTTCGAAAAGGAGATAATCTTTTTCTTTTTCTTTTCTTTCTTTCTCTCTCCCTCTTCCCCTTTCTCTCTCCCGCGCTGTGGGCCCCTGGCCGGCCCAGCCGCCCCCCGCGCCCCCCCCTCTTGGGCCTTGGTTGGCCCAGCCGCCCCCCCCACCTCCCTTTTTCCCCATCTTCCCCTCTCTCTCCCTCCCCTTCCTCCCATTCCCTCCCCACCCTAGCGCCGCCCCCTGCCCTAGCCGCCGTCCCCTGCTCGGCCGCCCTCGCCCTCGGCCGCCCATCGCCGGTGAGCCCCCCTCCTCCCTCCTCCCTCCCTCTCCCCTCTCCCCTCCTCTCTCCTTGGCTGGCCCAGCCCCCTGGCCGCGCCCCCCGGCCGCCCAGCCGCGCCCTGGCGCCCCCCCGGCCGCCCAGCCGGCCCCGGCCAGCCCCCAGCCCGCCCCAGCCGCGCCCCAGCCGGCCGCTGGCCCCACCCGCCTGGCCCCTGGCCGCGTCCCCGCCTCGGCCGGCCCTGGCCGCCAGCTCGGCCGGTCCTGGCCGCCGGTTCGGCCGCCCCAGCCGCCCAGCTCGGCCGCCCGCGTCCGCGCCCGCGCCCAGCTCGGCCGCCCTGCCCCCGGCCGGTTCAACCGCCCTAGGGCCGGTTCAACCGCCCCCCTGTTTTTTTTATTTTATTTTATTTTATTTTACTTTCTGTGATCATAGTTATTTTATTTCAGGTAGGCTAATCATTGTTCATGCTATTGAAATAGGAAGCTCAATTTAAAATTCCGTTATGCTAGTTGATTCACGTAGTTAATTGTTTATCTCATTCAATGTTGATCAACTAAAAATGATTAGGTTTCCATTAGTGCATATAACAGAATTCTTTTGCTAAGAACCAGTTGTAACTAATCATTAGTGCATAAACTTTAACCCCCTGCGAGACCTTTCCCTGTTTCTTTCTAACCATAACAAATGCGATATCGAATGTCATACTTGATGCATACTCACTTTACTTGTTCCCTTGTATGGTGTACTGTTCTTTTGTATTAAATATGTGGATGTATGTATGTTTGCGCCTGCATAGAGAACGATCCGGTCGAAGAGCCCGAGGAATTCGCAGGAGAAGCCCCTGAGCAGCAGTCGGTTGGTGGAGGCAAGTGTCCCGCATTACACATTTATACTTAAGGATTGACTAGCTTTTGTTATCCATGTCCTTGTTTACCTATTTGGGTCGGATTATTACTGCTTAGTCTGATGCTATTGCTCAACTCTAATCAATGAACATGATGTGATTATCTATGATACGTTGTTTTCCCTTCTTATTTATGATCATACTTGTGGCATTTAAGGGGACTCGAGCGGTTTCTCGAGTGCCTCTCCGTAAGGACCTGTTCAATGGATGACCGCCCGGGAAAACAGTGCAACCATGAGGGTGGAATGGGACGCCCTTAGCTGAATAATTAGAGGAACCGGGGTGTAGCTCGCTTCGCCGTCGTGCCGTCAATGGGGCTCGGTGTATGCGGCTCGCTCTGCCAAGGTTGATTTGTCCCTTGGGGAGGAGTGCGGTACATTTAGGAAACCTAACGGGTGGCTACAGCCCCGGGGAATCTTTGTAAAAGCTTCGTAGTGAATCCCTAGCCATTCACCTTGGGAGTGAATAAGGGTCTTGCAAGCCCGGGCTAGAGAGGGAATCACGGCTTGTGGGTAAAGTGCGCAACCTCTGCAGAGTGTTATGAAACTGATATATCAGCCGTGCTCACGGTTATGAGCGGCCAAGGGAGCTCCAGAGATTAGTGATACTTGATCAGAGATACTTTGGTACAGGTGGCAATGAGATTGATGGTTCTGATTATGATTATGGTATTGGTAAGTGGTATTCTTTCCGTTTGGAAAGGATACATTGGGCTAATAACTTGGGTTAATGTTAAAACCTGGCTCTCTATTAGTAAGTAATAACCTGACCAACTAAAAGCAACTGCTTGACTTATCCCCACATAAAGCTAGTCCACTACAGCCAAACGGGATACTTGCTGAGTATGTTGATGTGTACTCACCCTTGCTCTACACACCAAACCCCCCCCCCCTCCAGGTTGTCAGCATTGCAACCACTGCTCAGGAGAAGATGAAGTTGTGGAAGGAGACTTCCAGGAGTTCCAAGACTACGACGAGTTCTAGGTGTGGGTTAGCGGCAACCCCCAGTCGGCTGCCTGTGAAGGCCGTGTTATCTACGTTTCTTTTCCGCACTTTGATTTATTGTAAGAACTATATGGACGTCTCAGACGTATGATGTAATCGACTATTATTTCCCTTTTAATACTATTTGAGCACTGTGTGATGATGTCCATGTTATGTAACTGCTGTGTACGTGAATAACTGATCCTGGCACGTACATGGTTCGCATTCGGTTTACCTTCTAAAAACTGGGTGTGACAGGTACACTTGTAACTTGAAGTCATTTCTATTGGTATACGATAATAAAATAGAAATGACATGATAATAAAGTTTAAATGTTTATATTACTTTTAATGTTGCTCATAAGTCCTTCGTCATAACTTATCGCACTTACGAAGGTACATTATTTGTGACCTTCGTCCGGAGTACATTATATCCTGAAGGGAAATAATGTTTCGAGGGACGAAGGACCTTATCATTTAACACTTTTTATGTTGCCTTGTTCTTAATCCGAAGCATTTGAGAACAAGTCCCCAACAGTGCCAATTCCTAGGAAGGTCCCTGTCGTGGAGTTCTAAGAAACAAACCTCCGTTGCCCTATCCACCGCTGAGGCCGAGTACGTTGCCGCAGGACAGTGTTGCGCGCAACTACTTTGGATGAGGCAAACCCTCCGGGACTTTGGCTACAATCTGAGCAAAGTCCCACTCCTATCTGACAATGAGAGTGCTATCCGCATGGCGGACAATCCTGTCGAACACAGCCGCACAAAGCACATAGACATCCGACATCACTTTTTGAGAGGCCACCAGCAAAAGGGAGATATTGAAGTGTTTTATGTTAGCATCGAGAACCAGCTAGCCGATATCTTTACCAAACCTTTAGATGAGAAGACCTTTTGCAGGCTGCGTAGTGAGCTAAATGTCTTATATTCGCATAACTTGGATTGATATAGAGCATACATGTGTTTTATGCCTTTGATCATGTTCCTTTATGCATTTTATTGCTTATTTATGGTGTTCAAGTTGTGCAAGGGATCCCCCGGACCTCACAAGTCCATGTGTGAATGATGCACATATTTAGGGGGAGAAATGCTACAACTTGACCCTTTGAGACTAACCGTGTGCTTGAGTTTTCCTAATTTAGTCTCAAAGGAGGATTGAAAGGGAAAAGGTGAACTTGGACCATGCAAGACTTCCACTGCACTTTGATGAGAGGGTAACTTACTCCAAGTTCATCTCCGTGTTCTTATTGTCTCTTTACTCTTAATTGAAGATTTTGGTGAGGCAATGAGGTTTAAGGGCCAAAAATGATCCCGTTTTGGTGCTTGATGCCAAAGGGGGAGAAATTAAGGCCAAATCAAGAAATGGATCAGCTACCACTTGAGATGAGAATTTTGAAAATAGTAGAGTAGAGCTTTTGTTTTGTCAAAATACTCTTGTTGTCTCTTATTGTCAAAAGTTGGTCCCTTGTGGGGAGAATGTTTAATTATGGGTCTTATTGTCAAAAGTTGGTCTCTTGTGGGGAGAATGTTTAATTATGGGAAAAAGGGGGAGTTTTTGAATCTTTGATCAATTTCTCTTAGAATACCTCTCTCTATGACTCAACAAGTGATTTTGACTTAGAGATAGGAAATTGAGTTTGATTTGCAAAAACAAACCAAGTGGTGGCAAAGAATGATCCATATATGCCAAATTTGAATCAAAAACATTTTTGTTCTCATTTGCATTGATGTTGCACTTCTTTTAGTTGCTTTTTGTTGTGTTGGCATTAATCACCAAAAAGGGGGAGATTGAAAGGGAAATGTGCCCTTGGGCCATTTCTATAAGATTTTGGTGATTAAGTGCTAAACACAAAGGTGTTGAGTAATATGTGTGCCAAAGACTCAAGAAGTGCAAATCAAGATTAAAGGTATGTTTCTAGACTTAGTACATTGTTTTGAAGACTAATGTATTGTGTCTAAGTGCTAGAAACAGGAGAAATCACGTTGGAGTTAAGTTGGCTATGTTCAGCCAAAGGGCTGTTCGGTCTGGGTGCACCGGACTGTCCGGTGGTGCACCAGACAGTGTCGGGTGTGCCAGGACCAGTCCCGGTGAACTGCCTGCTCTCGGGTCTTGACGGCGGCGTACGACTATAATTCACCGGACTGTCCGGTGAGCCAACGGTCGGGCGCGCCAACGGTCGGCCGCGCAATCCGCGCGTGATGCGTGGCCGAGCCAACGGTCGGATGGGGGCACCGGACAGTGTCCGGTGCGCCAATGGCTCCGAATCTTCAATGGTCGGCTGCGCCAGATAAGGAAAGCAATCTGCACCGGACAGTGTCCGGTGGTGCACCGGACTGTCCGGTGCGCCACCCGACAGAAGGCAAGATTTGCCTTCCTGGATTGCTTCCAACGGCTCCTAGCTGCCTTGAGGCTATAAAAGGGACCCCTAGGCGCATGGAGGAGTATACCAAGCATTCTTTGAGCATCCCTAAGCACCAAGACTCCATTTCCACGCTTTTGATTCTTTGTGATAGCAACTAGAGCACCATTTGAGTAGAGAACTCTTCGAGTTGTGTTGCGAGCTCGAGTTGTGACTTGTGTGTGTGTTTGTGCTCTAATGTTGCTCATCCCATCCTTACTTCCGTGCTTATTTGTGATCATAAAATTGTAAGGGCGAGAGGCTCCAAGTTGTGGAGATTCCTCGCAAACGGGATATAGTGAAAGGAAGAAACACTGTGGTATTCAAGTGGGTCTTTGGACCGCTTGAAAGGGGTTGAGTGCAACCCTCGTCCGTTGGGACGCCACAACGTGGAGTAGACAAGTGTTGGACTTGGCCGAACCACGGGATAAACCACTGTGCCTCTCTGTGTTGATCTCTGTGTGGTTATCGTGTTTAGCAAGAACTCCTCTCTAGCCACTTGGCTTTATTGTTCTAACACTTAATCAAGTTTGTGGCCTTAAGTTTTAAGTTTTTACAGGATCACCTATTCACCCCCCATCTAGGTGCTCTCAGTCACCTTGAAGGGTCCTTCCTAGCTGGGGGAGCGTTGCGGAGCCCTTCTAGGTTTGGTACTTGCCGTAGGACTAGGTCCCGACCCTGGGTTCCCATCTGCGTTTGATGACAGAGTCCTCGTCCTCGTGCTGTAGCCATTTCTGCATGGACTTGTCAGAAGCCTAGACCCGTGGGGAGTCCAGAAGGGTTTCCGGGGGATGGTAGGCTTCGGCCCCGTAGATCGGGGAGTACGGGGTCCCTCTGGGGGTCCGTCTAGTTGTCGCCACCGGAGTAGTAATGTTCGGCAAAGACATCCTTCAGGTCCCCCTCGGGTGACTGATACTCGAGGTCTCGTTCAGCCGCGGCCACCTTGCCGTCGTCGACCCTTTCCTTGCCAGGTCGGCGACGAGGTGGGGAGCCGTCCTTGGAAGACTGCTCGCGTCGCTCGCTGACGCGTTTCGCGAGGTCAATGATCTCGCGACACTCCGTGGCGCTGTGGCAACCATTGGGGTGCATAGGGCATGAGCCGCTGTTACCCTCTGTGGTCGTGGGCGCTTGTTGTGGTCGCCCCGGCCCCCAGTCGCAGCTGCGACGACTAGAGCGGTTGACCGCGGCTTCTCGTGGCCGCGGCATTTCTTTTTCTTCTTACCATCTCGAGGGACGGCACCCGAGCCACCCGACTGGGCAGCCCCCATTTGTGGGGCCGAGTGCCATGCATGGCCCTCGGCGGCTCTGGCGCATTTGTCAGCCAGAGCGAAGAGTGTGGGGACAGTCTCCACGTCATGCGTGGCCAACTTCTCCAACATTTTCTCATCACGTACTCCCTGGCGGAAGGCTGTGATGATGGAAGCATCGAAAATGCGAGGTATAGTACCTCGCACCTTGGTGAAGCGGGAGATAAACGTCTGGAGAGTCTCCCCGGGCTCCTGTCTTACTGCGTGGAGGTGGGCCTCCACACCGTGTTGCTGGTAAGCGCTGGCGAAGTTCGCAACGAATCACGCGCAGAGCTATTCCCAGGAGTAGATTGACCCTGGGGCGAGGTTCATGAGCCAAGTCCGGGCAGGTCCAGACAAGGCGACATGAAAATATGTCGCCATCACAGCGGTGTTTCCACCTGCTGCTGTGATAGCGGTGACGTACACCTGCAGGAATTCTGACGGGTTTGACGTACCGTCGTACTTTTCTGGTAGGTGCGGCTAGAACTTGGATGGTCATGACGTCACGCAGAGATGATCCACGAGAGTGGCGCAGCCCACGCCGGCTAAGGGGACACCCGCTTGGGACCGGGTGCTCATTGGGGCATGCGGTGCTACCGTAGCGAAGTCTTGATCGAGGTTGCAACCCTCGATGTTTTGCCGGCGCTCGCGCGTCATCTCTAAAGAGACCCGGGCGTCCTCTCCCGCACGCCTGCGGTTGAACTCTGCCCGGAGGTCGTTGGTCTGTGCGCGCCCTCACTGAGGGTGAGCGCACAGACGCCGACGCCTTATGTTGACGCTAGGATGACCGCAGCCTCGACGTGGTCGAGGTAGAATGTGCCATGCCGAGCAACCGGTCGACGTCGTCCCGCCACTGCTTCATGGCCCCCGGCGAGGCCATGGAGCTTGGAGGATGACACAGCAACTCCCTGACTGCTGACAATGCTCCCAGAGCCGTCCTCGATGGAGTCCGGGATGTCTGCGTAGTTGTATGCTGCCGTACAGCGTGCACAGCAGCAGTGCCCGGCACTGGGCGGTTGGAAACCTGTGGCGTGGAAGAAACAAATTCTTCCTCCACCAGGAAATCCGTTGAAGTCTCGACGCGGTGCTCAACGATTTGCACCATCATGCTGAGCGAGAGAACAAGCAAAAACCTAATACCTAGCCCCCTACCTGGCGTGCCAAATGTCGGAGAGGAAATTCTCCGGCTGGGTGGCGGAGTGCACCCACCCTAAATCCTAAGATGAGGAGGGGGCTTAAGCGTTTTGCTTGTTGGTAGATGAATGAAGAACTCAGGAACACGCAAGGGTTTAGAGTGGTTCAGGCCACCGGAGCGTAATACCCTACTCCACTATGTGATGTATTAAGCTTGAGAGCTTGTATGAACTTGTGAGCCAGAGCTGGGTCTAAGTGTGTTCGAGTGCCCGAGTGCGAGTTCGAGTTGTCCTTGAAACGTTGCATGCCTCCCCTTTTATAGCCAAGGGGGGCACGTACAAGGGTGCTAGCCCCGACATGTGGGCCCAGGAACATAACGGATGTAGTACTTGGAGCTACTAATGTTCTCTGCTGGAGCGATCTTCTTGCGCCCTGATATCCGAGATCTGCGTAGTATCGGCGTGCAGGGGAAGCTTCTCGTATACGTGATGATGGGAACAGTCCACCATGCAGTATGGGCGCACTGTTTGACAATGGACTGGACAGGCATGCCGTCTGCAGGATGGCCCTAGCGCCGCCTGCCAGCGGAGTGGACAGGACACATTAAATGCTGAGGGGGCACATCGCCTGTCAGCAGGGTGGACAGGTGGCGCGTCCTTTCCGCAATAAATGTAGAGACCGCGCGGCCCAGAGGCCTTACGTCAGGCTCCGCCCACTGGCTTACGTCACGGGCAACAAGCCACATGGCAGCATTGGGTCTCCGCCCGAGTGGGGAGCGTAAGCGCACATGATAAAGCCTGGACACGTGTCAGTACTGGACCCTTGCTTAGGCCAGGATATCCCCTGTCCCGGGACCTCGTTATGGGTGGCCTGGACCTTACACGGAGGGATCCGGACCCCATCCAAGGGACCTGGTATGCTTACTTGGGAGTCCCGGACCGTATTCGGGGGTCCGGGCTGTGCGTACAGGGGTCCGGCGCTTCCTTGTGGAGGTCCAGTCCAACTGATTGCATCCTAGGATATATCATCTTTTCTGGCCACGTGGCTCCCCTTGAGTCGTCCACGTGGTGGGGTCGGGCGCTGTTCACCGCGCGGCTAGAGATCGCCACACGGGCGCCGTGTCTTCATACTGTAGTAAGTGGTATCCCTGATTCAGGGTACCGACAGCTATAAATACCCCACAACCACCACAACTCCAAGCAAATAGAGATGGCAATGGGTAAATACCCACCGGGTATTACTACCCCATACCCATACCCACGACACAAAAATAACCCCATCGGGTCACCCATATACACTAGCGGGTATGGATTTACCCCCATACCCATACCCATGTGGGTATGGGTCACCCATCGGATCACCCGTACCCACAAAAGCTAAACATCTATCAAAATATTATATGATACAAATGTCAAGTATATCCATCTAAGTACCATTACAAAATTTCTAGCATCATTTAACCATCCATTCAATACGCCAAAGATAATTGGATAAAGTAGTAACACTATGATAGTACTACATAGCACATTACGTGTTCCATTACATGGTCATTAAATTGTCGTTAAGCCTCCTATGACATTATGGCCTAAAAGGTTGTTAAATAGTAAAAAAGATGGATGACTAAAGTCAAAGTTCATGCTTGGGCTAAGTTTATATTGGGTATTTTATACCCACGGGTTAACGGGTATGGGTGAAGGCGGAACGTTCTAATACCCGTTTACCCATTGGGTGAAGATTCTTGCCCAATAACAGACCCACGAGTAGGATATTTAGCCCACATACATACCTTAATGGAGTAAATACCCATCGGGTATCGGGTCACGGGTACCCACTGCCATCTCTACAAGCAAACCAAGCATTCTGAACATTGCATTCAATACAAGAGCAAAAGACTCCGCGATCGATCCACTCAAAGTCCCCAAATCAACTCTAGTGCATTAGGACTTGTGAGAGGATCTCTTGTGTTCTTTTGTTGCTCTTGTTTGCTTGGCTTGTCCTTCTTTTTCATTTTTTTAATTCTTACTCTCAAGTGCTTTATAAGCAAGGCAAGAGACACCAATTGTGTGGTGATCCTTGCGGGGTCTAAGTGACCCGTGAGATTAAGGAAGAAGGCTCACTCGATCTAAGTGATCGTTTGAGAGAGGGAAATGGTTGAAAAATACCCGGTCTTTGTGACCACCTCAACGGGGACTAGGTTCTTTAGAACCGAACCTCGGTAAAACAAATCACCGTGTTCATCCGCTTTACTTCTTGGTTGATTTGTTTTCCCCTCTCTCCCGAACTTGATTTAAGTACTAACGCTAACTCCGGCTTATAGTTTGTGTTTTAAGTTATAAATTTCAGGTGTCGCCTATCCACCCCCTCTAGGCGACTTTCATTGACTATGCCAAGTAGTAGGAGTATAAATAGAATGTAAGTGTCGTATCATTATACACATTTTGATTCTACTTTACTTAAATACATAATAATATTTTTTATTTTATACTTCTTAACTTATATATTTAATGTGACCTCCTACTTTATATATTATTACTAATTTTATAAGAATGTATGACTTGCATGGATTTTTAAAGTCAATTGAGTGTACATGTTACAGTTTTTATCGATCGAATTTTAGATTTCGATCGTAACCGCTGTAATTTTTGTTCCGAACTTTTGTTTTCGATATTTTTGAATTACTGATGTCGTTTTCGTATCTGTAGTTACCGTTTTCGATCTCGTTTCCGAGAAAAAAAATATGAAAACGAAAATGGTTTTCGTGTTTACCGATCGTTTCCGACCGTTCTCACCCCTATTAACAGCTAACTAATAGCTTAAGTATATTCATGCTGCATGGCCTAAGACAGAGTTGAATGTTCGTGCTACATACTCCCTTCGTTTTTTATTTGTTGTGGTTAATTTCAAAAATAAACTAGTGGATGACAATTATTACTAACACATCTTAAGATTAAGTGTTCAACCATTTCCTCGTTTCAAGCATATAATTTGACGATCCTATAAACGCGGTAAAATATATCACCTTACAACTTATCCTAGTTATATATTTTTATACTGCAAATAAATGCGCCATTTTCCACTTTCTTTTCTAAAAGGAACTTTGTACTCTCCTTCAGTTATGGAAGAAAGACGACCTAGCATAGCATTGGCATTCAGGTCGAAATGGCATCGTACCGCCATTTGGTAGTGGCAACTCTTGTGTTCCATACTCCCACGTGCACTATCACAAGCCCACACGTCAGATCTTTTGTGTCGCAAGACAGACTTAGAAACTGGGACTAATGAGACTCATGAATTTGTTCAGCTTTTCCTAACCAGTTTTTTTAGAATTTAGCTGTAAAGAGAATATAGCTATGGGAAAAATCTGATTATCATGGAAATTACATATAAAGTAGATAAAATATGAAGTAAGATAAAATAATCCAAAGATTTAGGATTTAGGGGGTGTTTGGTTGCTCCTGCTAAAGTTTAGCCCGGGTCACATCAAGCGTTTGACTTTTAAATAGGAGTATGAAATATAGACCCAACCAACTGGACTAGATTCGTCTCGTCTTTTAATCTTCGGCTGACAAATTAGTTTTATAATCCGACTACATTTAATACCCGGAACGTAGATTCAAACATTCGATATGACAGGGGCTAAATTTTAGTTTGGGGTAACCAAACACCCCCTTAGTAAGGTAGTGTTTGATCGAGGAGCCAAGTAAAACGGAGTCGTTCCATTCCTGATTCCAGGAACGGAGCCGTTCTGTTCTGTGTTTGGTAAGCTGGAACGGAGCGGCTCTGTTTTTTGTTTAGTTGCAGACTGTGCGAGCGAGCGGAGCGTGACTTTGTGAGCGGGCTGGGAACGGAGCGGCTCCGTCCGGTTGATTTTTTTGAGTGGGATGGTTCCAGATCTGAGAAGAATATTCCCTAATTTGAATCATTCTGTTCTAGTTACTTTATAACTAAACAACAATAAAACTAGGACAGAACGACTCTATTCTACTTATCTTTTCAACCAAATACTACCTAAGTGATAGATTTCTACTATCACGATGACTCTATTAATTTTATATTCATATTAACTTTAAATAATTTTTACTAAAACGAATCTTATAGAAACGAGTTTAAAAACTGAGACGTTTTACCGTTCACAGTTTTTTTTGCCCATAAGCTAAAAAAAACCCAAAGAGGCCAATCTTGGTTCGAGACTCGAGACTTCGAGTGCTCTCTCCGTTATAAAACCGAACGCCCAGGGCCCTCCGTGTTCAATCTCCTGCCCGTTGTGCTCTCTCTCTTCATTCGTTCCCCGCCTCACCCCGAGCCAGCCGTCTCGCTAGGGTTTCGCCGCCGCCGCCATGCCTCGCCGCAGCTCAGGTAACCGTCCTTTCTGGCGCCTCATAAGGTTTCGTTTCGTGATTTGGTACTCCTTTCTGGATGCCCTGATCTGGGGTTCGGGCGCGTAGGTTTTGGCGTTTGTAAATTTGATTCAGTCGGTATGACGTTGTTGCTCGCTTGTGTTAGTATGTGCAAATTATATTGTTCCTGTGGGTGTAGGAATAGCTGGATCTGTTTCTAGCGTTCAATGGCTGGGTCGCGCCTCTTTAGATAATTGTGAGAAATGGGCAGCTGTTAGTCTGTTACTAATCGGCAGAGAACCGATTGCTCCTTGAATAACCGGTTGCATATACTATTTCTTCGCAGGCGGTTCAGACAGGGACATAAAGAAAATCTGAATCCCGACGGGGATCGTATTCCTGACTGGGAAGGGTTATTTCCATTGACCCTTTCTCGTTCGGATTCTGAATCCCCTCGAGGGAAGGGTTATTTCCTTTGATCCTTCCTCGTTCGGATTCACATAGATTTATACTACTGTGTTTTCTTATGAGGCGTATATTCTTGAAAGTTATTCACCTGCGTAGTGGATTGAATCTTATGATGTTGCATTTATGTAGCTATATTGTCAGTTGATCAGTGCCTCTTTGAGTAACCATTACAGTCCCTGGGTACTGTCTTGGTTTAGTTAGGGGGCGCATAGCAATGGCCATCTGCTAACCACTCAGGCCTTTTGAGGGGGCATCTCTGTCATACCAAGAATTGCCCCCAAGCGGCCCTAGACATGTATCTACATTATTACAATGCAATGCTTTTTTCAGTTGTTTTTTTGTGACTTACTACCATATGCCTTTTTGAGTAGCCATCATAGTTGTATATACTATCTTGGTTTAGTTAGGAGGCACATAGAGATACGTGACAAAGTCACCTTGGCTGATCAGAGCGGCACATCCAACATTTGTTGGATGTGTTTTTTGAAAAACCTTACATTGTAGTGTCATCATCTTTATTTTTGCTTCTCTGCTTATGAGGTTTATTGAATGGTATACATGTTATGCAAAACATTCGTAAGACTGCTTCTGTACTTGATTAAAATCAAGGTTTCAGGGAGCAAGGGAATTTCTGAATATATTTGTTATAGGACTATGATTTTAGTTACTAACAGGATTACTTAGTCGCAAAGAATGTGCCTCTTGAATAACCAGTTGCTTTGATTACTATGCTTGATTGCTTGCATTTGGTTCAGACAGGGGCACATAATAAATGGGATCATTTGAGGGAAGGATTCTTGTCTTTCTTTGTCCCTTCTTAGATTGATTCCTATAGTTAATTGCTATTCTCGTCATCATAATTTTGCTGGTGGAGGATGTGGCTGTGCCAGGTTTATAGTATCATGGTTTGTTAGCTTGTTGCATCTATCTCTCTACCATTGTTGTGTGCTGATTTTTGTGTTAAACTGTGTTTACAATAAACCAAGCCACTTTGTTTGTGTAATTCTTTATTTGCTTATTTTTTTTGCCATTATATTGTCAGGAAGGTCTGCCCCACGCCCAGCTCCCCGTGCTGCTTCACTGAGGAACCCGCCACAGCCAGGTACTCAAGTGATTCACATAGGCATTAAGTATCTTTAGAACTGACATTGGCATGTGTGTTTTGACTCTGCAGTATTATATTGTGGATGTGTTACAATTATGTAACTTCAGTTATGTTTTTTGTATATCTGTGTCTGTTCAGTTGTTCAAAATGTCTTCAATTTGTTACTATAGCAATGTTGATGACATAAATATACCGTAAGTCATATACTTATTGGAAGTTGGGGTGCTAGTATGAAGCTGTTCTTAAACATTGTTGATTACGTTGGAAACATAGATAATTATAGAAATTACAGTTCCTTGTTTTGTTGGAATTAGAATTTGTTTCACTTCTGTTACTAATGCTGACACATGGATTTGTGGTACAAGTGTTGTTGAGTGTTTTGGAATCAGAATCAATTAGATTTCAGTTCGTATTAGGATTACAGTCCATTATGCTTATATTGGAGTTATAATTTGCTTTATTTCTGTAACTAATGTGTCATCTGATTTTTTTTTTCTTTTTGGCAGCACGCCAGGCTCCTCCTCCAGCTCCTGTTCGAGATGGTGGTGGCTCCATGTTTGGAGGAATTGGGTCCACCATTGCTCAAGGTGGTGTTGAAAGCTTGTTCTTTTCTGGATAGTTTCTGCTATAAACATTATCATAATCCTTGAATTGAATGAACATATTCTTTCAGGTATGGCGTTTGGCACGGGTAGTGCCATTGCACACAGGGCTGTTGACTCTGTATTAGGTCCCCGGACCATCCAGCATGAGACTCTTGCCACAGAAGCTCCTGCTGCTGCCCCTGCTGCTCCAGCGATGAATGCTGATGCTTGCAGCTTCCATTCTAAGGCTTTCCAAGATGTATGTTTGCTTGCCACTTTATGCTCCCTAATTTTTCCTCAGTTTGGTGCATCAAACTTTGGGTTTCTCACTTCTGTGATGCGGTAGTAAAGGTTGCGTAACTTCTTTAGTTGTACAAGAGCTGCATGTGGTCATTCACATTTGTTTGATATATATTCCCTTAATCTTGAAAAACTCCACTTTAAATAAAGGGTCTAATTTTGGTAATGTGTGAAGTGACTGATATATGGTCCTTATCTGTTATTTCAACATGTCAGATCAGTTAAATTGATATTTTTGTAACTATTAGATATCTTTGTTTTTAGCCGCGGTCGTTCTCACATGGGCTACCGTGCCGCTGTGTATGTGTGGGGCAGGGGTTGGGGTTTTTTTTCGACATGTGTGAGAAGGTCTCCTTATTAATACAAATGTCTGGGGCCTCGAGTTCTTTTAGCTGATGTTTGGTCTAATGTGAGTGACATTGGTAAGTGATTGTCAATTTACTATGGGCCACTGAACCTTAGACTCAGGAGGTGCATGTTTTTTAATTTTACTGAGCCTGTTAATTACTGATAATCAAATGATCGTTTTACACGGTTAGCTTTGTTGAGATCATGTTAAGAATTATAGGCCTGCTTTTTGTATACTGGTTTGATGATGTGGTCGCTGTTGTTTTGGTTGATGCAGTGTCTCAACAACTATGGCAGCGAGATCAGCAAGTGCCAGTTCTACCTAGACATGCTGAACGAGTGCCGCCGTGGTGGTGTGTCTGCCTAAGCTGCCCCTGGGATTGTTCATGGATTTTCTTCTCGGTGATGGGTATCTCATTAATAAGACACCGTGAAACTTCGACCATCTCCACAGCTTGAAACCAAACTTCCTGGGATTAATTTATTTTGTTATCCTATGGTGTTGGAACAGACTTTTGTCTCTTGATCATAAATATTTAAACGAACCTGTTATGTTGGAGTATGTTGGTGTGTTTTTTTTTCCGATCGTACATGTATACGACCATCGGCTCCACAGGCGTTGGGATGGGATTGATTCATCTATCCACGTCTGGAGCAGGCTGGCTAGACGAGGTTCGATGCACCTGGACGCTCGCCTTATCTCGGACCAGTGCTGTGCGTGGTTGGCGGTCGGCGCAACCAAAGTTGCTTTTGGCGGTGTTTGGTTGCCCGCCGTAAGTCAAGGCTGCCACACGTTCTGACGCAACTACCTTTATTAGATTTTTTTTAAGGATGTTTGGTTCACCGCCGTTGGTAGCCACGGCAGGGTGTGGCACTGCCGAAGTTTGTGGCGGAGAAAAAGTGGTAAAAGTAAAACTGGTGTGTGAGAATAAACAGTGGATAATCCTTTTCCTTTATTCTTTATTATAATGGTATTTATAGAAGTGAAGGAGACACTGAAAGGAGGATGAAAGTAGGATGCCAAAGGTCATGTCTGTACGTGGAGATCGTGCACGGGACACGTCCTTTGGGAACGCCTGTTGGAAGCAGTCACCAACTGCTTATCTATCATAACACTTCTCTTAAACAGTTGTCTATTATGTATATCCTCCCTAGAAATCTGTAAGTAAAAGGTGATTTACAATAATATACTGTGTAACACTCCAGAAAAACCCAGTGGAAAAAATTTGGAAAAAAAATCAACAGTATATGATATGTCTTTGTTGTCTCTATCGAAAACCTCAATGGGAAAAAAATCAAGAGGCTGACATATGCTTGTGTTGACATTGCCTCATTAAAAACCTAACATGAGAAAACATGATAGTAAAACTCATATAGGAAAAGAGTACAATGTGATGTTAGTATTAGGTTGATCAAAGAGATACTCCCCCTGATGCAAGCAAATCTCTAAGTCGACGCATACCAATACCCTTAACACATATCCGAAATGTGGAATAAGGTAGCGACTTAGTGAATAAGTCTGCGAAATTGTCACAAGACTTAGTTTGCATGACCTTAATCTCATCACTCTGTTGAAGTTGATGAGGATAGAATAACTTGGAGATGTGTTTGGTAACATTGCTCTTGATATAACCTTATTGCATCTGAGCTACACAAGCTGCATTATCTTCATAGATAATGGTGGGTGATTTAATGGAATGAATCCCACATGATGATTGAATGTGATTAATCACCCTTCGAAGCCATACACATTCACGTGAGGCTTCATACAAGGCAATAATCTCTGAGTAATTAGTGGATGTTGTTACTAGAGTTTGCTTGGATGATTTCCAAGAAATAGCAGTTCCACCATTCAGAAATACAAACCCAGTTTGAGACCTTCCATTGTGGGGGTCTGAAAGATAACCAGCATCCGTGTACCCTACGAGGCTAGGGTCTTGATTTCTTCCGTAGAATAGACCGAGATCTGTCGTGCCATGGAGGTATCGAAGAATATTTTTGATTCTAGTCCAATGGCGTTTGGTAGGGGATGCACTATATCTAGCAAGTAAATTTACCGCAAAAGCAATATCGGGTCTTGTATTGTTTGCTAGATACATAAGTGCTCCAATTACACTAAGATATGGGTACTCAGGACCCAAAATTTCTTCTCCTTCGTCTCGTGGTCAAAAAGGATCCTTATCCCTTTCTAGGGTACAGACGATCATAGGAGTCTTAGACGGATATGCTTTATCCATATTGAATTTACTCAATACTTTCTGCGCATAAGGAGACTGATGAATGAGAATGTCCGTGGGAAGGTGCTCAAGTTGCAAACCCATGCAAAATTTGGTTTTACCCAAATTCTTCATCTCGAATTCCGTCTTTAAAAGATTGCGTGCCTCATCAATATCACGTTTATGGCCGATGATGTTCAAGTCATCCACATATACTGATATGATGCAGAAACCTATAGAAGATTTCTTTATAAAGACACATGGGCAATCATCACTGTTAGAATAACCCTTATTCATAATGAATTCCTTCAGTCGGTTGTACCACATTCTCCATGACTGTTTTAAGCCATATAGAGATTTGGTGAGTTTGACACAAAACATGTTACGATTTTTGCCATTATTCAGTACAGGTATTCCATCAGGAACTTTCATGTATATGTCTAAATCTAGTGACCTATAAAGATATGCGGTCACGACGTCCATCAATTGCAGAAGTAGACGTTTTTGTACTGCCAATGAAATTAGATACCGGAAGGTTATTCCATTCATAACAGGAGAATATGTCTCATTGTAGTCAATTCCTGGTCTCTGGGTAAACCCTTGAGCAACTAATCTCGCTTTATATCTCACAACCTCATTGTTCTCATTCCGTTTCCAGGTGAAAACCCATTTGAATCCAACAGGATGGATTCTGGTAGGTGTAGGTATCACAGAGGTGAATACCTTTCTTTTTGCTAGTGAGGATAATTCAGAGTTAATTGCTTCCATTTGGTCCAGTCCGAGCGTTGTTGACACTCTGCCATGGATTTAGGGTCTAGGTCAGATAGAAGGTTACTAGCTATGATTGCTGAGAAACATGAATTGATGACCGTATTTTTACGATCATACAATTCTCCAGAACTAGTATAATTAATGGAAATATCCTATACCCCATGAAAGTCTTCTTGATTCATAGGAAGAGTAGATACGGGGTGTTCTGATGTACCAGCAACATCTGAATTGTGCACATGAGTGCTGTTTTGTGGATGTATAGTATCCACTTGGTGTCCATCAACTGGTGGTTGACTTTCGTTTACTGATTTGGAGGATCGAATGTTCCTCTCTTTCCTTTGACGCTTAGTAGAAGCATTATCCTGCTTAGCAGCCCTCCCCCTCTTCGGTTGAGAAGATGGTCGAATGGTTTTTCTTGGTACCTCCACTCGACTAGGCGCATTAACAACAGGATTCAAGGATTTTGTGACACCATTATAGTCAGTAAACGCATCACGCAGATTATTAGCAAAATGTTGCAATTCTATAATTTTCTAAACTTGAAGTTCAGATTCCTGGGTTCGAGGATCCGAGGACAGGATGGATTTGTCATCCCAATTGATTTTCTGGCATTCATTAGGATACTTGAATTCTCCCCCTAATGCCGGGGAATGGTCCTCGTTAAAGATGCAATCAGCGAAACGAGCTATGTACAAATCCCCTGTAAGGGGCTCTTGGTATTTGATGATCGATGGGGATTGATATCCCACATAGATACCCAATTTCCTATGAGGTCCCATAGCTGTTCGCTGAGGCGGTGATACAGGGGTGTAGACAGCGCATCCAAATTTCCACAGATGGGATATATTTAGAGGATTTTCCTGTACCAGGTGCAACGGAGATGTGGTATGATATGTAGTTGGGTGAAGTTGAATAAGATCAGCAGCGTGTAAAACAACATGACCCCAACAAGAAGTAGGTAAATTGCATTCATGAAGTAAAGGTCTTGCGATAAGTTTGATCCTCTTAATAAGAGATTCAGTTAAACCATTTTGAGTATGTACATAAGGCACAAAATGTTCAATGTGTATTCCTTGGGCCATATAATAATCATTGAATGCTCTAGAAGAGAATTTAGCCGCATTATCTAGGCGGATTTTCTGGATTTGATGTTTAGGATAATATGTTTTCAATCGAATGACTTGCGTCATGATTTTAGCAAAAGCATGGTTACGTGTAGACAGAAGGCACACGTGTGACCATCGTGTAGATGCGTCAATTAATACCATGAAGTATCAGAACGGTCCAGATAATGGTTGTATGGGCCCACAAATGTCACCTTGAATTCATTCAAGGAACTTGAGTGGTTCAGCATGAATCTTAAGAGGAGATGGTCTTAAGATTAGCTTTCCCGTTGCACATGATGTACATATAAAATCAGATGGTTTTGGGAATTTAGCAGACTTTAAATCATGACCGATGCAATTACCTGTGATTTTCTGCATCATCCCTATTCTAGGGTGACCAAGACGTGCATGCCCGGTCTTGAATGAATCGACATTCTGAAAAATCACGTTGTACATAACATGAGGTACTGGTTTTATGTATGTGTAGTACAATCTGGATGGAAGTGAAGGTATTCTTTCTAGAATGTTAGCGCCATATTCAGAAGGGTTTGGAAATGAGGAGAAATTCCTCGTTATTTTCTGTATGAGTAGAAATATATAAACCACTTTTCCGAATATCTCGAAAACTCAGAAGGGTACGAGTTGAATCGGGATACAATAAAGCATCCTCGATAGTGACTTGTGTACCCATAGGGAGCGTAATAGTCGCTCGTCCAGAGCCAACTATTTTCGCATCGCGCCCAGCGATTATCAAAACATTTTGAAAGTCGCCTAGAGAGGGGTGAATAGGGCGAATCTGAAATTTACAAAGTTTAAGCACAACTACAAGCCGGGGTTAGCGTTAGAATTAAAATCGAGTCCGAGAGAGAGGGCGAAAACAAATCACAAGCAAGTAAAGAGTGTGACACGGTGATTTGTTTTACCGAGGTTCGGTTCTTGCAAACCTACTCCCCGTTGAGGTGGTCACAAAGACCGGGTCTCTTTCAACCCTTTCCCTCTCTCAAACGGTCACTTAGACCGAGTGAGCTTCTCTTCTCAATCACACGGGACACTAAGTCCCCGCAAGGACCACCACACAATTGGTGTCTCTTGCCTCGGTTACAATTGAGTTGATCACAAGAAAGAATGAGAAAGAAAAGAAGCAATCCAAGCGCAAGAGCTCAAAGAACACAAGTGTCACTCTCTCTAGTCACTATTTGATTTGGAGTGATTCCGGACTTGGGAGAGGATTTGATCTCTTTGGTGTGTCTTGTATTGAATGCTATAGCTCTTGTAATATGTTGGAAGGTGAAAAACTTGGATACTATTGAATGTGGGGTGGTTGGGGTATTTATAGCCCCAACCACCAAAAGTGGCCGTTGGGAGGCTGTCTGTCGCATGGCGCACCGGACAGTCCGGTGCGCCAGCCACGTCACCCGACCGTTAGGGTTCGACCATTGGAGCTTCTATCTTCTGGGCCACCGGACAGTCCGGTGGTGCACCGGACAGTCCGGTGGTGCACTGGACAGGTCCTGTAGACTGTCCGGTGCGTCTTCTGCGCGTGCTCTGACTTCTGCGCGCACTGTAGCGCATTAATTGCTGTTGCAGGCGACCGTTGGCGTTGAAGTAGCTGTTGCTCCGCTGGCGCACCGGACAGTCCGGTGTAGCACTGGACAATCCGGTGAATTTTAGCGGAGTGGCTCCCAGAATTCCCGAGACTGGCGAGTTCGGAGTTGGAGTTCCCTGGTGCACCGGACACTGTCCGGTGGCACACCGGACAGTCCGGTGCGCCAAACCAGGGCTGCCTTCAGTTATCTTTTGCTCCCTTTGTTTGAACCCTTTCTTTTGACTTGTATTGGTTTATTGTGAACCTTTGGCACCTGTAACACTTATAATCTAGAGCAAACTAGTTAGTCCAATTATTTGTGTTGGGCAATTCAACCACCAAAATCAATTAGGAAAAGGTGTAAGCCTATTTCCCTTTCAATCTCCCCCTTTTTGGTGATTGATGCCAACACAAACCAAAGCAAATATAGAAGTGCAGAATTGAACTAGTTTGCATAATGTAAGTGCAAAGGTTGCTTGGAATGAAACCAATAACTATTTCTACTAGATATGCATGGATAGCTTTCTTTTCATATTTAACATTTTGGACCACGCTAGCACCACATGTTTTGTTTTGCAAAATGTTTTGAAAATTCTTTTCAAAGATCTTTTGCAAATAGTCAAAGGTAAATGAATAAGAGTTTGAGAAGCATTTTCAAGATTTGAATTTTCTCCCCCTGTTTCAAATGCTTTTCCTTTGACTAAACAAAAACTCCCCCTTAATGAAATCCTCCTCTTAGTGTTCAAGAGGGTTTTAGATATTAATTTTGAAGAGGGTATATCAATATGAAATTATACCAAAAATAAGATACCAATTGAAAAATTCTTTTTATAACTCAAATTTGAAAGACTACATTTTTGAAATTGGTGGTGGTGCGGTCCTTTTGCTTTGGGCTAATACTCTCTCCCCCTTTGGCATGAATCGCCAAAAACAGATACTTGAGTGAAATATAAGCCCTTGTAACTACCTTCTCCCCCTATGGAAAATAATATATGAGTGAAGATTATACCAAAGTTGGAGAGGTGCGGAGCGACGGCGAAGGATGAATGATTCGATGGAGTGGAGTGGAAGCCTTGTCTTCGCCGAAGACTCCTTTTCCCTTTCAATCTATGACTTAGCATGAAATGGACTTGAAACCACATTAGTCATAGCACATGAAAGAGATGATCAAAGGTATATATATGAGCTATGTGTGCAAAACATCATTCAAAATTTCTAGAATCAAGAATATTGAGCTCATGCCTAAGTTTGGTAAAAGTTTGTTCATCCAATGGCTTGGTAGAGATATCGACTAATTGTTCTTTGGTGCTAACATATGCAATCTCGATATCCCCCTTTTGTTGGTGATCCCTTAAAAAGTGATACCGAATGGCTATGTGTTTAGTGCAGCTATGCTCAACGGGATTATCCACCATGCGGATTGCACTCTCATTATCACATAGAAGAGGAACTTTGGTTCATTTGTAACCATAGTCCCTGAGAGTTTGCCTCATCCAAAGCAATTGCGCGCAACAATGGCTTGCGGCAATATACTCGGCTTCGGCGGTTGAAAGAGCCACATAATTTTGCTTCTTTGAAGCCCAAGACACCAGAGATCTTCCCAAGAACTGGCAAGTCCCTGATGTGATCTTTCTATTAATTTTACACCCTGCCCAATCGACATCGGAATAACCAATTAGATCAAATGTGGATCCCCTAGGGTACCAAAGGCCAAACTTAGGAGTATAAACTAAATATCTCAAGATTCGTTTTATGGCCCTAAGGTGAACTTTCTTAGGATCGACTTGGAATCTTGCACACATGCATACGGAAAGCATAATATCCGGTCGTGAAGCACATAAATAGAGTAAGGAACCTATCATCGACCGGTATACCTTTTGATCTATGGATTTACCGCCCGTGTCGAGGTCGAGATGCCCATTTGTTCCCATGGGTGTCTTGATGGGCTTGGCGTCCTTCATGCCAAACTTGGTTAGAATGCCTTGAATGTACTTCGTTTGGCTAATGAAGGTGCCCTCTTGGAGTTGCTTGACTTGGAATCCTAGAAAATACTTCAACTCTCCCATCATCGACATCTCGAATTTTTGTGTCATGATCCTACTAAACTCTTCACATGTAGATTCGTTAGTAGACCCAAATATGATATCATCAACATAAATTTGGCATACAAATAAATCATTTGCAAGTGTCTTAGTAAAGAGTGTAGGATCGGCTTTTCCAACTTTGAAGCCATTAGCAATAAGAAAATCTCTTGGGCATTCATACCATGCTCTTGGGGCTTGCTTGAGCCCATAAAGCGCCTTAGAGAGTCTATAAACATGGTTAGGATACTGAAAGGGAAATGTGCCCTTGGGCCATTTCTAAGTATTTTGGTGATTTAGTGTCCAACACAAGTGCCCTAGTGTAAAAAGGAGGACAAAGTACAAATCAAGGATAAAGGTATGTTTCTCAGACTTAGTACATTGTTTTATGGACTAATGTATTGTGTCTAAGTGCTGGAAACAGGAAAAATCCAATTGGAAATGTCTTGGCTCGAGCAGCCAAGAATCTGCTCAGTCTGGAGCACCGGACTGTCCGGTGGTGCACCGGACAGTGTCCGGTGTGCCAGGCTGGCTCGAGCAAAGTGGCTGCTCTCGGGACTTCGACGGCGGTGTACGGCTATAATTCACCGAACTGTCCGGTGGTGCACCGGACTATCTGGTGGGCCGTTCACAGGCGAACTCGTCGCTCTCGGGAATTCATCGACGACGTACGACTATAATTCACCGGACTGTCCGGTGAGCCAACGGTCGGCAGTGCCAACGGTCGGCCGCGCGATCTGCGCGGGACACGTGGCCGAGCCAACGGCTAGAAGGGGGCACCGGTCTGTCCGGTGTGCACCGGACATGTCCGGTGCGCCAACGGCTCTCAGGCTGCCAACGGTCGACTGCGCCATTTATGGAAGGAAATCGGGCACCGGACAGTGTCCGGTGTGCACCGGACTGTCCGGTGCGCCAGTCGACAGAAGGCAAGATCAGCCTTCCTAGATTGCTCTCAACGGCTCCTAGATGCCTTGGGGCTATAAAAGGGACCCCTAGGCGCATGGAGGAGCACACCAAGCATTCCTACAACATTCCTAAGCACCAAGACATCGATTCCGCGCCTTTGATTCTTTGCGATAGCAATTAGAGCTCTAGTTGAGTGGTGAACTCATTGAGTTGTGTTGTGAGCTCTCGTTGCGACTTGTGTGCGTGGTGTTGCTGTGATTTCTTGTCTTGAGTGCGTTGCTAATCCCTCCCTTGCTCCGTGCTTCTTTGTGAATTTCAAGTGTAAGGGCGAGAGGCTCCAAGTTGTGGAGATTCCTCGCAAACGGGATTGAGAAAAGCAAACAAAACACCGTGGTATTCAAGTGGGTCTTTGGACCGCTTGAGAGGGGTTGATTGCAACCCTCGTCCGTTGGGACGCCACAACGTGGAATAGGCAAGCGTTGGTCTTGGCCGAACCACGGGATAACCACCGTGCCATCTCTGTGATTGATCTCTTGTGGTTATTGTGTTTTGACTCCTCTCTAGCCACTTGGCAATTATTGTGCTAACGATTAACCAAGTTTTGTGGCTTAAGTTTTCAAGTTTCACAGGATCACCTATTCACCCCCCTCTAGGTGCTCTCAATTGGTATCAGAGTCGTTCTCTTCACAAAGGGACTAACCGCCCGAAGAGATGGATCCTAAGGGGAAGGGAATCATGATCAACGACAAAGAGAAGGAATCCTTCGTCAACGAGCCGAAGGATGACAAGCCTACCGACTCCGGCTCGGGCCATAGACGGAAGGATGGGAAGAAGAAGAAGACAAGGCGCATCAAGGAAATTGTCTACTACGACGACAACGATGAGTCTACTTCTTCCCAAAAGGACGACGACCACAACGACTACGAGAGAAGGAAACCGGTTAATTCGAACTTTTCTTTTGACTACTCTCGTATTCCGCAAAGTTCAAATTCACATTTTCTCTCCATTCCTCTCGGCAAGCCTCCACACTTTGATGGGGAGGACTACGGATTTTGGAGCCACAAAATGCGTAGTCACCTATTCTCTCTCCATCCTAGTATATGGGAGATTGTAGAGAGTGGAATGCACTTTGATAGTACGGATAGTCCCATGTTCATTAATGAGCAAATACATAAGAATGCACAAGCTACTACTGTTCTTCTAGCTTCATTATGCAGGGATGAATACCACAAAGTGAGCGGCTTGGATAACGCCAAGCAAATATGGGACACCCTCAAGATTTCTCATGAGGGGAACGACGTCACCTTGCTCACCAAGATGGAGTTGGTGGAGGGCGAGCTTGGACGATTCGCGATGATAAGGGGCGAGGAGCAAACCCAAACATACAACCGGCTCAAGACCCTTATCAACAAAATAAGGAGCTACGGAAGCACGCGATGGACGGACCACGACGTCGTCCGACTGATGCTAAGGTCCTTTACCGTTCTTGATCCTCATTTGGTGAATAATATTCGTGAGAATCCCAGGTACACCAAAATGTCGCCCGAAGAAGTCCTTGGAAAATTTGTAAGCGGGTGAATGATGATCAAGGAGGCAAGGTACGTGGACAACGCATTGAATGGTCCAATCAACGAGCCTCAACCCCTTGCTCTCAAGGCAACAAGAAGCAAGGAGGCGCTACCTAGCAAGGTGGCACAAATTGAGGCGGCCGGACTTAATGATGAAGAGATGGCCCTCATCATCAAGAGATTCAAGACGACGCTAAAGGGTCGCAAGGGGCAGCCAAGCAAGACCAAGACAAAGGGGAAGCGCTCATGCTTCAAATGTGGTAAGCTTGGTCATTTTATTGCTAACTGTCCCGACAATGATAGTGACCAGGATCAAGGGAACAAGAGGGAGAAGAAGAAGAACTATAAGAAGGCAAAGGGCGAGGCACATCTTGGCAAGGAGTGGGACTCGGATTGCTCCTCGTCCGACTCCGACAATGAAGGACTCGCCGCCACCGCCTTCAACAAGTCGTCCCTCTTCCCCAACGAGCGTCACACATGCCTTATGGCAAGGGAGAAGAAGGTATGTACTCGAGACTCTACCTATGCTTCTTCAAGTGAGGACGAATCTAGTGATGAGGATGAAATAGATTATTCATGTTTATTTAAGGGCCTAGATAGAACCAAGGTAGATAAAATTAATGAATTGATTGATGCCTTGAATGATAAGAATAGGCTTTTAGAAAAACAAGAAGATTTGTTGTATGAAGAACATGACAAATTTATAGAAGCACAAAAATCTTATGCTTTAGAAGTTAAAAGAAATGAAATGCTTTCTTGTGAATTATCTTCTTGCCATGAGACAATTTCTAGCTTAAGGAGCATTAATGATGATTTGAATGCTAAGTTAGAAATAGCTAGTAAATCAACAACTTGTGTAGAAAATGTTGTTATTTGCAATAGATGTAAAGATTTTGATATTGATGCTTGTAGTGAACACATAGCTTCTATTGCAAAGTTAAATGATGAAATGGCTAGTCTTAATGCCCAACTTAAGGCTAGCAAAAGTGATTTTGATAAACTAAAATTTGCTAGGGATGCCTACACGATTGGTAGACACCCCTCAATTAAGGATGGACTTGGCTTCAAGAGGGAAGCCAAGAACTTAACAAGCCATAAGGCTCCCATCTCCGCCAAGGAGAAAGGGAAGGCCCCTATGGCAAGTAGTACTAAAAAAGAACCATGCTTTTATGTACAATGATGGAAGACAGTCTCATAGGAGTTGTAATGCTTTTGATTCACATGCCTATGATTCTTATGCTATGTATGCTTCCAGTTCTTCCTATATGCATGGTAGAGATATGCCTAGGAAAAATATTCATCATGTGCCTAGAAAGAATATTATTCATGTTCCTAGGAAAGTTATGAATGGACCCTCTACAATTTATCATGCTTTAAATGCTTCCTTTGCTATTTGTAGAAAGGATAGGAAGATAGTTGCCAGGAAATTAGGGGCAAAATGCAAGGGTGATAAAACTTGCATTTGGGTCCCTAAGACAATTATAACTAACCTTGTAGGACCCAACAAGAGTTGGGTACCTAAGACCCAAGCCTAAATTTGCCTTGCAGGTTTATGCATCCGGGGGTTCAAGCTGGATTATCGACAGTGGATGCACGAACCATATGACGGGGGAAAAGAAGATGTTCACCTCCTACGTCAAGAATAAGGATTCCCAAGATTCAATCATATTCGGTGATGGGAACCAAGGCAAGGTGAAAGGTTTAGGCAAGATTACAATATCTAATGAGCACTCTATCTCTAATGTGTTTTTAGTTGAGTCTCTTGGATATAATTTACTATCTGTCAGTCAATTATGTAATATGGGATATAATTGTTTATTTACAAATGTAGATGTGTCTGTCTTTAGAAGATGTGATGGTTCACTAGCTTTTAAGGGTGTACTAGACGACAAACTTTATTTAGTTGATTTTGCAAAAGAGGAGGCCGGTCTAGATGCATGCTTAATTGCTAAGACTAGCATGGGCTGGCTGTGGCATCGCCGCTTAGCACATGTGGGGATGAAGAACCTTCACAAGCTTCTAAAGGGAGAACACGTGATAGGTTTGACTAACGTGCAATTCGAAATAGATAGACCTTGTGCAGCTTGTCAAGCAGGTAAACAAGTGGGAGGAGCACATCACAGCAAGAATGTGATGACCACTTCAAGACCTCTGGAGCTGATGCATATGGACCTCTTCGGACCCGTCGCCTATCTGAGCATAGGAGGAAGTAAGTATGGTCTAGTTATTGTTGATGACTTTTCTCGCTTCACTTGGGTGTTCTTTTTGCAGGATAAGTCTGAAACCCAAGGGACCCTCAAGCGCTTCCTCAGGAGAGCTCAAAATGAGTTTGAGCTCAAGGTAAAGAAGATAAGGAGCGACAACGGGTCCGAATTCAAGAATCTTCAAGTGGAGGAGTTCCTTGAGGAGGAGGGGATCAAGCACGAGTTCTCCGCTCCCTACACACCTCAGCAAAATGGTGTGGTAGAGAGGAAGAACAGGACGCTCATAGATATGGCGAGGACTATGCTGGGAGAGTTCAAGACCCCCGAGCACTTTTGGTCGGAAGCCGTGAACACGGCTTGCCACGCCATCAACAGGGTCTACCTTCACCGCCTCCTCAAGAAGACTTCATACGAGCTGCTGACTGGTAACAAACCCAATGTATCTTATTTTCGTGTATTTGGGAGCAAGTGTTATATTCTTGTGAAGAAAGGTAGAACCTCTAAATTTGCTCCCAAAGCTGTAGAAGGGTTTTTATTAGGTTATGATTCAAATACAAAGGCGTATAGGGTCTTCAACAAATCATCGGGTTTGGTTGAAGTCTCTAGCGACGTTGTATTTGATGAGACTAATAGCTCTCCAAGAGAGCAAGTTGTTGATCTTGATGATGTAGATGAAGAAGACGTTCCAACGGCCGCGATACGCACCATGGCAATTGGAGATGTACGGCCTCAGGAACAATTGGAGCAAGATCAACCGTCTTCCTCAACTATGGTGCATCCCACAACCCAAGATGACGAACAGGTACCTCAAGTGGAGGCGCATGATCAAGGGGGAGCACAGGATGATCAAGTTGAAGAGGAAGAAGCATCTCAGGCACCTCCAACCCAAGTTTGAGCGACGATCCAAAGGGATCATCCCGTCGACCAAATATTGGGTGATATTAGCAAGGGAGTAACTACTCGTTCAAGATTAGTTAATTTCTGTGAGCATTACTCCTTTGTCTCTTCTATTGAGCCCTTCAGGGTAGAAGAGGCCTTGCTAGATCCGGACTGGGTGTTGGTCATGCAGGAGGAACTCAACAATTTCAAGCGCAATGAAGTTTGGACACTGGTGCCTCGTCCCAAGCAAAATGTTGTGGGAACCAAGTGGGTGTTCCGCAACAAACAGGACGAGCACGGGGTGGTGACAAGGAACAAGGCTCGACTTGTGGCAAAAGGTTATGCCCAAGTCGCAGGTTTGGACTTTGAGGAGACTTTTGCTCCTGTGGCTAGGCTAGAATCAATTCGCATCTTGCTAGCATATGCCGCTCACCATTCTTTCAGGTTGTACCAAATGGATGTGAAGAGCGCTTTCCTCAACGGGCCGATCAAGGAGGAGGTGTACGTGGAGCAACCCCCTGGCTTCGAGGATGAACGGTACCCCGACCACGTGTATAAGCTCTCTAAGGCGCTCTATGGACTTAAGCAAGCCCCAAGAGCATGGTATGAATGCCTTATAGACTTTTTAATTACTAATGCTTTCAAGGTTGGGAAAGCCGATCCAACTCTTTTTACTAAGACTTGCGATGGTGATCTTTTTGTGTGCCAAATTTATGTCGATGACATAATATTTGGTTCTACTAATCAAAAGTCTTGTGAAGAGTTTAGCAGGGTGATGACGCAGAAATTCGAGATGTCGATGATGGGCGAGTTGAACTACTTCCTTGGGTTCCAAGTGAAGCAACTCAAGGACGGCACTTTCATCTCCCAAACGAAGTACACGCAAGACTTGCTAAAGCGGTTTGGGATGAAGGATGCCAAGCCCGCAAAGACGCCGATGGGAACTAACGGACACACCGACCTCAACAAAGGAGGTAAGTCCGTTGATCAAAAAGCATACCGGTCCATGATAGGTTCCTTGCTTTATTTATGTGCTAGTAGACCGGATATTATGCTTAGTGTATGCATGTGTGCTAGATTTCAATCCGATCCTAAGGAGTGTCACTTAGTGGCTGTGAAGCGAATCCTTCGATATTTAGTCGCTACGCCTTGCTTCGGGATCTGGTATCCAAAGGGGTCTAACTTTGACTTGATTGGGTACTCAAATTCCGACTATGCTGGATGTAAGGTCGATAGGAAGAGTACATCGGGGACGTGCCAATTCTTAGGAAGGTCCCTGGTGTCGTGGAACTCTAAGAAACAAACTTCCATTGCCCTATCCACCGCTGAGGCCGAGTACGTTGCCGCAGGACAGTGTTGTGCGCAACTACTTTGGATGAGGCAAACCCTTAGGGACTTTGGCTACAATCTGAGCAAAGTCCCACTCCTATGTGATAATGAGAGTGCTATCCGAATAGCAGAAAATCCTGTTGAGCATAGCCGCACAAAGCACATTGACATCCGGCATCACTTTCTGAGAGACCACCAGCAAAAGGGAGATATCGAAGTGTTTCATGTTAGCACCGAGGACCAGCTAGCCGATATCTTTACCAAGCCTCTAGATGAGAAGACCTTTTGCAGGCTGCGTAGTGAGCTAAATGTCTTAGATTCACGGAACTTGGATTGAATTGTAGCATACATGTGTTTATGCCTTTGATCATGTTCATTCTGCATTTTGTTGCTTATTGTGGTGCTCAAGTTGTACAAACACTCCCTGGACCTCACAAGTCCTTTTTGCAAGTGATGCACATATTTAGGGGGAGCTGTGCTACAACTTGACCCTTTGAGACTAACCATGTACTTGAGTTTGGTTGTTTTAGTCTCAAAGGAGGATTGAAAGGGAAAAGGTGGACTTGGACCATGCAAGACTTTCACTGCACTCCAATGAAAAGAGTAACTTTTCCAAGTTCATCTTTATACTCTTATTGCCTTTGTGTTCTCATTTGAAGATTTTGGTGAGGCAATGGGGTTAAAGGGCCAAGATTGATCCCGTTTTGGTGCTTGATGCCAAAGGGGGAGAAAATAAAGGCCAAAGCGATAAATGGATCAGCTACCACTTGAGAGATTTTGAAAATAGTAGAATAGAGCTTTTGGTTTGTCAAAACTCTTTTATTGTCTCTCTTGTCAAAAGTTGGCTTCTTGTGGGGAGAAGTATTGTTATGGGAAAAAGGGGAGTTTTTGAAATCTTGAATCAATTTCTCTTGGAATGACTCTCTTTATGTCTTAACATGTGTGTTTGACTTAGAGATAGAAATTTGAGTTTGATTTGCAAAAACAAACCAAGTGGTGGCAAAGAGTGATCCATATATGTCAAATTTGAATCAAAACAATTTGAGTTCTTATTTGAATTGATTTTGTACTTGTTCTACTTGCTTTATGTTGTGTTGGCATAAATCACCAAAAAGGGGGAGATTGAAAGGGAAATGCGCCCTTGGGCCATTTCTAAGTATTTTGGTGATTTAGTGTCCAACACAAGTGTCCTAGTGTAAAAAGGAGGACAAAGTACAAATCAAGGATAAAGGTATGTTTCTCAGACTTAGTACATTGTTTTATGGACTAATGTATTGTGTCTAAGTGCTGGAAACAGGAAAAATCCAATTGGAAATGTCTTGGCTCGAGCAGCCAAGAATCTGCTCAGTCTGGAGCACCGGACTGTCCAGTGGTGCACCGGACAGTGTCCGGTGCGCCAGACTGGCTCGAGCAAAGTGGCTGCTCTCGGGACTTCGACGGCGGTGTACGGCTATAATTCACCGGACTGTCCGGTGGTGCACCGGACTGTCCGGTGGGCCGTTCACAGGCGAACTCGTCGCTCTCGGGAATTCATCGGCGACGTACGACTATAATTCACCGGACTGTCCGATGTGCACCGGATTGTCCGGTGAGCCAACGGTCGGCAGTGCCAACGGTCGGCCGCGCGATCTGCGCGGGACACGTGGCCGAGCCAACGACTAGAAGGGGGCACCGGTCTGTCCGGTGTGCACCGGACATGTCCGGTGCGCCAACGGCTCTCAGGCTGCCAACGGTCGACTGCGCCATTTATGGAAGGAAATCGGGCACCGGACAGTGTCCGGTGTGCACCGGACTGTCCGGTGCGCCAGTCGACAGAAGGCAAGATCAGCCTTCCTAGATTGCTCTCAACGGCTCCTAGCTGCCTTGGGGCTATAAAAGGGACCCCTAGGCGCATGGAGGAGCACACCAAGCATTCCTACAACATTCCTAAGCACCAAGACATCGATTCCGCGCCTTTGATTCTTTGCGATAGCCATTAGAGCTCTAGTTGAGTGGTGAACTCATTGAGTTGTGTTGTGAGCTCTCGTTGCGACTTGTGTGCGTGGTGTTGTTGTGATTTCTTGTCTTGAGTGCGTTGCTAATCCCTCCCTTGCTCCGTGCTTCTTTGTGAATTTCAAGTGTAAGGGCGAGAGGCTCCAAGTTGTGGAGATTCCTCGCAAACGGGATTGAGAAAAGCAAACAAAACACCGTGGTATTCAAGTGGGTCTTTGGACCGCTTGAGAGGGGTTGATTGCAACCCTCGTCCGTTGGGACGCCACAACGTGGAATAGGCAAGCGTTGGTCTTGGCCGAACCACGGGATAACCACCGTGCCATCTCTGTGATTGATCTCTTGTGGTTATTGTGTTTTGACTCCTCTCTAGCCACTTGGCAATTATTATGCTAACGATTAACCAAGTTTTGTGGCTTAAGTTTTCAAGTTTCACAGGATCACCTATTCACCCCCCCTCTAGGTGCTCTCAATTGGTATCAGAGCCGTTCTCTTCACAAAGGGACTAACCGCCCGAAGAGATGGATCCTAAGGGGAAGGGAATCATGATCAACGACAAAGAGAAGGAATCCTTCGTCAACGAGCCGAAGGATGACAAGCCTACCGACTCCGGCTCGGGCCATAGACGGAAGGATGGGAAGAAGAAGAAGACAAGGCGCATCAAGGAAATTGTCTACTACAACGACAGCGATGAGTCTACTTCTTCCCAAAAGGACGACGACCACAACGACTACGAGAGAAGGAAACCGGTTAATTCGAACTTTTCTTTTGACTACTCTCGTATTCCGCAAAGTTCAAATTCACATTTTCTCTCCATTCCTCTCGGCAAGCCTCCACACTTTGATGGGAGGACTACGGATTTTGGAGCCACAAAATGCGTAGTCACCTATTCTCTCTCCATCCTAGTATATGGGAGATTGTAGAGAGTGGAATGCACTTTGATAGTACGGATAGTCCCATGTTCATTAATGAGCAAATACATAAGAATGCACAAGCTACTACTGTTCTTCTAGCTTCATTGTGCAGGGATGAATACCACAAAGTGAGCGGCTTGGATAACGCCAAGCAAATATGGGACACCCTCAAGATTTCTCATGAGGGGAACGACGTCACCTTGCTCACCAAGATGGAGTTGGTGGAGGGCGAGCTTGGACGATTCGCGATGATAAGGGGCGATGAGCCAACCCAAACATACAACCGGCTCAAGACCCTTATCAACAAAATAAGGAGCTACGGAAGCACGCGATGGACGGACCACGACGTCGTCCGACTGATGCTAAGGTCCTTTATCGTTCTTGATCCTCATTTGGTGAATAATATTCGTGAGAATCCCAGGTACACCAAAATGTCGCCCGAAGAAGTCCTTGGAAAATTTGTAAGCGGGCGAATGATGATCAAGGAGGCGAGGTACGTGGACGACGCATTGAATGGTCCAATCAACGAGCCTCAACCCCTTGCTCTCAAGGCAACAAGAAGCAAGGAGGCGCTACCTAGCAAGGTGGCACAAATTGAGGCGGCCGGACTTAATGATGAAGAGATGGCTCTCATCATCAAGAGATTCAAGACGACGCTAAAGGGTCGCAAGGGGCAGCCAAGCAAGACCAAGACAAAGGGGAAGCGCTCATGCTTCAAATGTGGTAAGCTTGGTCATTTTATTGCTAACTGTCCCGACAATGATAGTGACCAGGATCAAGGGAACAAGAGGGAGAAGAAGAAGAACTATAAGAAGGCAAAGGGCGAGGCACATCTTGGCAAGGAGTGGGACTCGGATTGCTCCTCGTTCGACTCCGACAATGAAGGACTCGCCGCCACCGCCTTCAACAAGTCGTCCCTCTTCCCCAACGAGCGTCACACATGCCTTATGGCAAGGGAGAAGAAGGTATGTACTCGAGACTCTACCTATGCTTCTTCAAGTGAGGACGAATCTAGTGATGAGGATGAAATAGATTATTCATGTTTATTTAAGGGCCTAGATAGAACCAAGGTAGATAAAATTAATGAATTGATTGATGCCTTGAATGATAAGAATAGGCTTTTAGAAAAACAAGAAGATTTGTTGTATGAAGAACATGACAAATTTATAGAAGCACAAAAATCTTATGCTTTAGAAGTTAAAAGAAATGAAATGCTTTCTTGTGAATTATCTTCTTGCCATGAGACAATTTCTAGCTTAAGGAGCATTAATGATGATTTGAATGCTAAGTTAGAAATAGCTAGTAAATCAACAACTTGTGTAGAAAATGTTGTTATTTGCAATAGATGTAAAGATTTTGATATTGATGCTTGTAGTGAACACATAGCTTCTATTGCAAAGTTAAATGATGAAATGGCTAGTCTTAATGCCCAACTTAAGGCTAGCAAAAGTGATTTTGATAAACTAAAATTTGCTAGGGATGCCTACACGATTGGTAGACACCCCTCAATTAAGGATGGACTTGGCTTCAAGAGGGAAGCCAATAACTTAACAAGCCATAAGGCTCCCATCTTCGCCAAGGAGAAAGGGAAGGCCCCTATGGCAAGTAGTACTAAAAAGAACCATGCTTTTATGTACAATGATAGAAGACAGTCTCATAGGAGTTGTAATGCTTTTGATTCACATGCCTATGATTCTGTTGGGGACTTGTTCTCAAATGCTTCGGGTTAAGAACAAGGCAACATAAAAAATGTTAAGTGTTAAAGTCCTTCGTCCTTCGGAACATTATGTCCCTTCGGGAGATAATGTATTTCGGACGAAGGTCACAAGAGACATACCTTCGTAAACATAACAAGTAATGACGAAGGATTCATATAGAGCATGAAATTTAACATAAACACCATCATAGAGTCATTTCTATTTTATTAACATGAAAAAATAGAAATGATTTCAAATTACAAATGTACCTTCGGTCCTGAGAGAAGGTAGAAGGTACAAGCGTGACGCAAAAGTAGATGCCAAGTCAGCGTGAACAGTACGGGAGTACTGTTCATCTATTTATAGACGTGGGACGCAGCCCACATAAAATTACATTCATGTCCATTACATTTGTCAATGGCTTATGAAAATCTGTCAAGGTCCACGTAGTCTTTTCATCTCTAAGTCGGTTCCCCCCTCTGCTATCGCGACGAAGCTTCCCTGCGCACAGCTTCGGCTATGCTCGTCCTTCGTCTGGTTCAGGCTTCGTCCTGACCGTGCTTCATATTCATAATTCTGAGTCCGAAAATACCTGTTCACATAATCCACTTGGAAAACATTGTCAAATCATGTTTTTGAGGACCTTCGGAGGACGAAGGCCCCCAACAGTAGCCCCTCGCAATATTAATTTGTTAATAATAAATTCAGATTGCGATATGGACGAAGGCCTTGAGCCGAAGGTCCGAAAAAACACCTTCCCTTTGCTAGAATAGCAACATTCACTGACAAGTGGGGTCTTTCAATTTTCAACGCCCTAGGGGTATAAATAAGATCATACCGCAAACTTATTTGGTACGCACACTTGCCATCTGCTTCGGCCCACTAAATTTTTAGCTCTTGTGCATTAAGATTGGTGACCTTTTTGATTTCGAAGCTTCGGCCCTGAAAACAGTTTTTTAGCGTTTCCGAAGATGTCTGAAGGTAAGAAGATCCCTGCTGAGACGAAGCTGAGTCTCGAGGAAGAGAAGAATTTGGGGTTCCTCATAGCGATGGCAGAGACCAATACGGAGAAAATCACGAAGGAGATTCTTGAAGGTTTGTCCGAAGATACTGGTGACAGCGACAGCTATGATGTAGAAAGTGGTGGGGAAGAGGCCGAAGATCGACCATGGCGGCCAAGTCACACGGTTTTCGGGAAAACCACTATCAAGCAGAGTCATATTGATAATATGAGGGGGCGGTATTTTCGAGATATATCTATTGTGAGGGCTGACGCTGGAGAAAAGACTTCTCCCACCCCAGAAGAAGATGAAGTCGTAATCTTCCGAAGCTTTCTCAAGGCTGGGCTTCGATTCCCCCTAAGCAACTTTGTTGTTGAAGTCCTGAAGACATTTCAAGTCTACCTTCATCAAATTACCCCCGAAGCCATCATAAGAATGGGGGTGTTTGTCTGGGCTGTGAGAAGCCAAGGTTTGGAACCAAACGCTAAAAGCTTCTGCAACATTCATGAGTTACTATATGAGACGAAGCCCTGGGGAAAAGAACAATATCACAACAATTTTGGGTGTTATAGCTTCGGTGCCCGCTCCGGGTCAAGCTGCCCTGTGCCGACCTTTCGGAATAGGTGGCCCGGAGCCTGGATGACAGAGTGGTTCTATGTGAAGAATGACTTAACAGCGCAAGAAAATGTCAAGAGTATCATTATGCGCCCCATCTGGCAACGCTTCGGACTTCGAAGGCCGAAGATTGAAATGGATGAAGCAGCCGAAGAATGCCAAAGAGCCTTCGGCGTAATCTGCTCTTTCATTGGGACAAGGGACTTAGTCCAAGAGCACATTGCCTTCAGGGTATGGCCACTTGCAGAAAAGTGGGAAATGCCGAAGGAGACCATTAAAGAGTCCGACGAAGGCGGACTGGTCAGACTGAAATACACATTCAAATATGCAGATAAATTTGTTGAACCTGATGATGACTGGTTGAAAAGCATTGAGACATTAAGTGACGAACTGCTTGGGGCATATTCGAAGGCCGAGAACACTGCTTTATCAGCAGCCTTCGGAGGCCGAAAAAAGAAAAGGCTCAACCGTGTGTTTGACGCAGTCGGGTTTGTCTACCCTGACTATCACTATCCGGTATTGGGTCGCAAAAGGAAAAATACTTCTTCTGCGACAGAAGCTACC
Organism: Zea luxurians; assembly: GCA_029449295.1. Taxonomy (NCBI): domain Eukaryota; kingdom Viridiplantae; phylum Streptophyta; class Magnoliopsida; order Poales; family Poaceae; genus Zea; species Zea luxurians. Next base: position 169,076,759 of record JAOPSE010000002.1, read on the forward strand.
ACGAGTGCCACTAGTGAGCCAGCGCCTCAAAGGAAAAAGATGAAGGTGCTCACTCACCGAGCGCGCTTTATTGAGCCGGCCACAGTGCCAGAATTTATTGGTGAAGTTTCTTTGGCCTCTGAAGCTACAGAACCAGCTCCAGTGCCGAAGATAGCAGAGAAAACTGAAGCGCCTTCAGCAGCAGAAAAACCGAAGATTGAAGGGCCAAAAACATCAGAAATTTTAAGTCCTTCAGCAAATGTCGAAACAACAAAAAATCAAAAGGGCACATTGGTGACCCCAAGAAGAAAAAGAATGGTGAACGTACTGGATGTCTTGGAGACAATTAAGTCTTCAAGCACAACCACAAAGGAGTCTGTTGATCTCGCTGAAGCATCTACTGAAGCTTCGAAACAACAGGCTGAAGCTGAAGCTGGGCCGCCAGAGCCCATCAAGGAACAATCCGAGAAAATATCAGAACCAGCTTTGGTTGAAGAAATTGACACTGCCGCCCCCGAAGCTCCCTCCAGCATATGTGATTACATCGTGCGACATGCTTCGGGGAAGAAACTGTCTGAAGAAGAGACTTATGAAGCGAATCATTATGCTAGAGAGTTAAAGTATCCGAAGGGGGCAGTAATATTCAATGGGACAAATGAAGATGACTTCCTATACTGCCTCCCTGATAACAAAGAATTATCTGTTTGCCGGGAGATGGCCAGGAGTATGGGTTTCCCAAAGCTCGAAGCTGGATTATGCGCCATGACGAAAGAGGATCTCGCAGACAGTCTTGCGTACAATAGCCTAAAGGTATGGAAATTAAGCGTTTGAAAAAACTTTTTTTTAATACGTAATTCATTCCTTTATTCTTATATGGATTCTTTTTCGTATAGGGCTTGATTCTAAGCAACGCATTAAGAGCCCAAAAAAGCGCCGAAGATGAAAGCTACGACATTGCGTTTAACAATTTACGCTCCGAAGTTATCAAACTGAGAAACGAAGCTCTGGAAAAGGATAAGATTCTGCTTACACTGGTAGATAAAGTAAAGAAAGACGAAGCTGCTTCAAAAACCCAGGCCGAAGCCCAAAAACGTGAAATTAAAGATCTTCAGAAACAGCTGGCTAGAGCTAAAGAAGAACGTGTGCTTGAGGAAACAAAACGAGAACTTAGTGATCATATGGTCAATAATTTGGAGTTAAGTGTTAAAGAGCTTCGTGCATCTCAGAGGAAATGTTATGTTAAATCTGTAGAATGCGTGAAAAAGATAAAATCCAGCTTCGCCAGCGTTGGCGCCTTTTCTAGTGAAGAGGACTTTTCAAGAGGCAATCCCGAAGGTCCACTGGACTGGATTAGTCACGAAGCAGAAGCCTTCGAGGAAATCCTGAGCAGCCGCGGTGACATCTGCGCTTTTTCAGGCGCCAGAGGAGTTGCTGCTGTTTTGGAGAAGAAAGGTTGTGAACATATAAAATCCTTAGCTCAGTCCGAAGCTGCCCTGTCCTCTGAAGACATCAAAGATCCCTCGACCGAAGCCAGCATGGTTGGCGGTAAATTCTTTACCGATATCTGGGACAATGGCGGCCGAGAAATGGCGCAAGAAATAATTCAAAGAAGTGAAAAAGGCATCCATGATGCTAGGAAAGTGGCAGAAGCTGCCGAAAGAAGTACCGAGCCCGAAAGGGAATTAGGTATTAATTAGGCGCTCTTATTGTGTTGTAATTTTTATTTCAAACTTTGTTCGAGATTTGTAATAGTAACGAAGAAATGTTTTCTTCCCTCAGAACCTGCTGGATCGACAGCCGACCCTCACATAAAAGGGGATGACGAAATTAAACAAATGGCCGAAGCTATCATGGATAAAGTTGTTGATCAACTTCTAAATGAGGCCGCCGAAGCAGTATTAAGAGAAGACTAGATGCTATTTAGAAAAAACATTTAAAGTGTGATCTATGTAACATTTTGTACATTTGAATGTAATATACAAGTCTCTTTTCATTATTCAATTCTTTACGATGCATGAAACTCTACATACATACCATTTTTGAGCCTTCGGCGAAAAAACACCTTCCCTTCTTTTCATGCTTCGTGAAGAAAACATTCTCCGTTAAAATTATTCTGATGAAACACGTCCATGCTTCGTAAAAATATTCTCCGAAGCTGTACAATTTCGATATTGCTCTGATGAAGCTCGCCCATGCTTCGTAAAAATATTCTCCGAAGCTGTATTCTGAAGATTACCATTGTATTCCCTCGTGACTTTTCACAATTTTCACTTTCTCAATGCGACCTTTCGAAGGTTGATACTGTGTCCCCTTCTTTTGCCAAATGCAACATGATGTATGATGCTTATGTTGTGCAAAATGATGTGATGATGTTATGTTATGCAAATGACATTTGTTCCGAAGATACACACAAAATATATTCGTAAGCTCTGCATTCCCTTAGGAACGTCTTTGGAGCTTCTTCGCCTTTTACTTAGGCGGTATAAGCTCTGCATTCCCTTAGGAACGTCTTTGGAGCTTCTTCGCCTTTTACTTAGGCGGTATCAGCGTTGACTTTTCGCTGTATGCTCTGCATTCCCTTAGGAACGTCTTTGGAGCTTCTTCGCCTTTTACTTAGGCGGTATCAGCGTTGACTTTTCGCTGTATGCTCTGCATTCCCTTAGGAACGTCTTTGGAGCAAAAAACTTACACTGCGCTCCCTTTGGAACGGCTTTTTGTAACTTCGGCAACTCACTCTGCGTTCCTTAGAATGACTTTTTGTTGCGTTGAAGGATCTTTAATAATCCGAAGGTCCTCCTTGTTACCGCAAATTTTTAAGCTTCAGCAACTTAAGCCTGTAGAGAAGATAGGTTTTTCTGATAACCAACCACGAAACTATTATATGAAAACTGAAGTGTTCTTTATTACACAGAAAACAGAACTTAAACGGAAAAAACTGCTATCAAAGTAGGATACTTGTCAATAAATGTGCTTCGACTCTGGCACAGTACTATTGACTGTACGGGCTTCAGATTGCTCTCTGAGATCCCTTTGGTGCGGAACATATTGGCTCCCTTCGGGCTGTTGGCCTTGTTGCAGTGGAGGTGGAGGCGGGGGCTGTTGCCATGAAGCTTGAGGTTGACTTGCCGAAGCTACGGAAACTGCAGGGTGGTTGGCCACGTACTCCGGGATGTAAGGCTGATGGTACGAAGCAGTATGCATGACCTGCTTCGGCTGTCCCTGTTGCGCTGCAGCTTCTGCTAGCTCCTTTTGTTTCTGGATGGTGACATGGCACATCCTGGTGGTATGGCCCTTGTTCTCACCGCAGAATAAGCAAAATGTCCTCCTTGGTTGATCTCCAAATCTCCCGCCGAAGCCCCTGGCGCCTCTGCCTCTTGGAGCTGGTGGCCGAAAGAAAGTTTGCTGTTGCCCCGAAGCCTGTGAGGAGCACTGCGGCCTGTTCTGCTGACTCCCCTTATCATCATTTTGAGTGTTGTGGATGGACCTGACATGCCTCGGATAGAATCGTCCCCCGAAGCCCCTGGTCATCTCAGAAAATCTGAAGGCCTCCTCCCTTCTTTGGCGAAAGTCATTATCAGCACGAATGTACTCGTCCATCTTTTGGAGTAGCTTCTCCAGAGTCTGAGGAGGCTTCCTAGCAAAGTATTGGGCTGCAGGTCCAGGACGAAGCCCCTTGATCATGGCTTCGATAACAATTTCATTGGGCACCGTTGGTGCCTGTGCCCTCAAACGCAAGAACCTTCTGACATACGCCTGAAGGTATTCTTCATGATCCTGAGTGCACTGAAACAAGGCTTGAGCAGTGACCGGCTTCGTCTGAAATCCTTGAAAGCTGGTTAACAACATATCCTTCAGCTTCTGCCATGAGGTGATCGTTCCTGGTAGAAGGGAGGAATACCAGGTCTGAGCAACATTCCTGACGGCCATAACGAAAGACTTCGCCATGACTGCAGCATTGCCCCCATACGAAGACACTGTTGCTTCGTAGCTCATTAAGAACTGCTTCGGGTCTGAGTGGCCGTCGAACATGGGAAGCTGGGGTGGCTTATAGGATGGAGGCCAAGGTGTAGCCTGCAGCTCAGCGGACAAAGGAGAAGCATCATCGAAAACAAAATTTCCCTGATGGAAATTGTCATACCAGTCATCTTCGTTGACGAAGCCCTCCTGATGAAGGTCCTTCTGCTGAGGCCTTCTGTTTTGCTCATCGTGAGTAAGATGGCGAACTTCCTCAGAGGCTTCGTCTATCTGCCGTTGCAACTCAGCTAGCCGGGCCATCTTCTCCTTCTTCCTCTGCACCTGTTGATGTAGTATCTCCATATCCCTGATTTCTTGGTCTAGCTCTTCCTCCTGAAGCGTTGGGCTGACGGCCTTTCTCTTCTGGCTTCGGGCCTCCCGAAGAGAGACGGTCTCCTGGTTGTGGTCCAGCGGTTGCAGTGCTGCAGTCCCAGCCGCTGAAGCTTTCTTCGGTGCCATAGCGAAGGTCTACAGCTTCCGAAGGTGTTCAAAAAACTCGAAGTGGAAGTGAGTTCACCGGAGGTGGGCGCCAATGTTGGGGACTTGTTCTCAAATGCTTCGGGTTAAGAACAAGGCAACATAAAAAATGTTAAGTGTTAAAGTCCTTCGTCCTTCGGAACATTATGTCCCTTCGGGAGATAATGTATTTCCGACGAAGGTCACAAGAGACATACCTTCGTAAACATAACAAGTAATGACGAAGGATTCATATAGAGCATGAAATTTAACATAAACACCATCATAGAGTCATTTCTATTTTATTAACATGAAAAAATAGAAATGATTTCAAATTACAAATGTACCTTCGGTCCTGAGAGAAGGTAGAAGGTACAAGCGTGACGCAAAAGTAGATGCCAAGTCAGCGTGAACAGTACGGGAGTACTGTTCATCTATTTATAGACGTGGGACGCAGCCCACATAAAATTACATTCATGTCCATTACATTTGTCAATGGCTTATGAAAATCTGTCAAGGTCCACGTAGTCTTTTCATCTCTAAGTCGGTTCCCCCCTCTGCTATCGCGACGAAGCTTCCCTGCGCACAGCTTCGGCTATGCTCGTCCTTCGTCTGGTTCAGGCTTCATCCTGACCGTGCTTCATATTCATAATTCTGAGTCCGAAAATACCTGTTCACATAATCCACTTGGAAAACATTGTCAAATCATGTTTTTGAGGACCTTCGGAGGACGAAGGCCCCCAACAGATTCTTATGCTATGTATGCTTCCAGTTCTTCCTATATGCATGGTAGAGATATGCCTAGGAAAAATATTCATCATGTGCCTAGAAAGAATATTGTTCATGTTCCTAGGAAAGTTATGAATGGACCCTCTACAATTTATCATGCTTTAAATGCTTCCTTTGCTATTTGTAGAAAGGATAGGAAGATAGTTGCCAGGAAATTAGGGGCAAAATGCAAGGGTGATAAAACTTGCATTTGGGTCCCTAAGACAATTATAACTAACCTTGTAGGACCCAACAAGAGTTGGGTACCTAAGACCCAAGCCTAAATTTGCCTTGCAGGTTTATGCATCCGGGGCTTCAAGTTGGATTATCGACAGTGGATGCACGAACCATATGACGGGGGAAAAGAAGATGTTCACCTCCTACGTCAAGAATAAGGATTCCCAAGATTCAATCATATTCGGTGATGGGAACCAAGGCAAGGTGAAAGGTTTAGGCAAGATTGCAATATCTAATGAGCACTCTATCTCTAATGTGTTTTTAGTTGAGTCTCTTGGATATAATTTACTATCTGTCAGTCAATTATGTAATATGGGATATAATTGTTTATTTACAAATGTAGATGTGTCTGTCTTTAGAAGATGTGATGGTTCACTAGCTTTTAAGGGTGTACTAGACGGCAAACTTTATTTAGTTGATTTTGCAAAAGAGGAGGCCGGTCTAGATGCATGCTTAATTGCTAAGACTAGCATGGGCTGGCTGTGGCATCGCCGCTTAGCACATGTGGGGATGAAGAACCTTCACAAGCTTCTAAAGGGAGAACACGTGATAGGTTTGACTAACGTGCAATTCGAAAAAGATAGACCTTGTGCAGCTTGTCAAGCAGGTAAACAAGTGGGAGGAGCACATCACAGCAAGAATGTGATGACCACTTCAAGACCTCTGGAGCTGATGCATATGGACCTCTTCGGACCCGTCGCCTATCTGAGCATAGGAGGAAGTAAGTATGGTCTAGTTATTGTTGATGACTTTTCTCGCTTCACTTGGGTGTTCTTTTTGCAGGATAAGTCTGAAACCCAAGGGACCCTCAAGCGCTTCCTCAGGAGAGCTCAAGGTGAAGAAGATAAGGAGCGACAACGGGTCCGAATTCAAGAATCTTCAAGTGGAGGAGTTCCTTGAGGAGGAGGGGATCAAGCACGAGTTCTCCGCTCCCTACACACCTCAGCAAAATGGTGTGGTAGAGAGGAAGAACAGGACGCTCATAGATATGGCGAGGACTATGCTGGGAGAGTTCAAGACCCCCGAGCACTTTTGGTCGGAAGCCGTGAACACGGCTTGCCACGCCATCAACAGGGTCTACCTTCACCGCCTCCTCAAGAAGACTTCATACGAGCTGCTGACTGGTAACAAACCCAATGTATCTTATTTTTGTGTATTTGGGAGCAAGTGTTATATTCTTGTGAATAAAGGTAGAACCTCTAAATTTGCTCCCAAAGCTGTAGAAGGGTTTTTATTAGGTTATGATTCAAATACAAAGGCGTATAGGGTCTTCAACAAATCATCGGGTTTGGTTGAAGTCTCTAGCGACGTTGTATTTGATGAGACTAATAGCTCTCCAAGAGAGCAAGTTGTTGATCTTGATGATGTAGATGAAGAAGACGTTCCAACGGCCGCGATACGCACCATGGCAATTGGAGATGTACGGCCTCAGGAACAATTGGAGCAAGATCAACCGTCTTCCTCAACTATGGTGCATCCCACAACCCAAGATGACGAACAGGTACCTCAAGTGGAGGCGCATGATCAAGGGGGAGCACAGGATGATCAAGTTGAAGAGGAAGAAGCATCTCAGGCACCTCCAACCCAAGTTCGAGCGACGATCCAAAGGGATCATCCCGTCGACCAAATATTGGGTGATATTAGCAAGGGAGTAACTACTCGTTCAAGATTAGTTAATTTCTATGAGCATTACTCCTTTGTCTCTTCTATTGAGCCCTTCAGGGTAGAAGAGGCCTTGCTAGATCCGGACTGGGTGTTGGCCATGCAGGAGGAACTCAACAATTTCAAGCGCAATGAAGTTTGGACACTGGTGCCTCGTCCCAAGCAAAATGTTGTGGGAACCAAGTGGGTGTTCCACAACAAACAGGACGAGCACGGGGTGGTGACAAGGAACAAGGCTCGACTTGTGGCAAAAGGTTATGCCCAAGTCGCAGGTTTAGACTTTGAGGAGACTTTTGCTCCTGTGGCTAGGCTAGAATCAATTCACATCTTGCTAGCATATGCCGCTCACCATTCTTTCAGGTTGTACCTAATGGATGTGAAGAGCGCTTTCCTCAACGGGCCGATCAAGGAGGAGGTGTACGTGGAGCAACCCCTGGCTTCGAGGATGAACGGTACCCCGACCACGTGTGTAAGCTCTCTAAGGCGCTCTATGGACTTAAGCAAGCCCCAAGAGCATGGTATGAATGCCTTATGGACTTTTTAATTACTAATGCTTTCAAGGTTGGGAAAGCCGATCCAACTCTTTTTACTAAGACTTGCGACGGTGATCTTTTTGTGTGCCAAATTTATGTCGATGACATAATATTTGGTTCTACTAATCAAAAGTCTTGTGAAGAGTTTAGCAGGGTGATGACGCAGAAATTCGAGATGTCGATGATGGGCGAGTTGAACTACTTCCTTGGGTTCCAAGTGAAGCAACTCAAGGACGGCACTTTCATCTCCCAAACGAAGTACACACAAGACTTGCTAAAGTGGTTTGGGATGAAGGATGCCAAGCCCGCAAAGACGCCGATGGGAACTGACGGACACACCGACCTCAACAAAGGAGGTAAGTCCGTTGATCAAAAAGCATACCGGTCCATGATAGGTTCCTTGCTTTATTTATGTGCTAGTAGACCGGATATTATGCTTAGTGTATGCATGTGTGCTAGATTTCAATCCGATCCTAAGGAGTGTCACTTAGTGGCTGTGAAGCGAATCCTTCGATATTTAGTCGCTACGTCTTGCTTCGGGATCTGGTATCCAAAGGGGTCTAACTTTGACTTGATTGGGTACTCAAATTCTGACTATGCTGGATGTAAGGTCGATAGGAAGAGTACATCGGGGACGTGCCAATTCTTAGGAAGGTCCCTGGTGTCGTGGAACTCTAAGAAACAAACTTCCATTGCCCTATCCACCGCTGAGGCCGAGTACGTTGCCGCAGGACAGTGTTGTGCGCAACTACTTTGGATGAGGCAAACCCTTAGGGACTTTGGCTACAATCTGAGCAAAGTCCCACTCCTATGTGATAATGAGAGTGCTATCCGAATAGCGGAAAATCCTGTTGAGCACAGCCGCACAAAGCACATTGACATCCGGCATCACTTTCTGAGAGACCACCAGCAAAAGGGAGATATCGAAGTGTTTCATGTTAGCACCGAGAACCAGCTAGCCGATATCTTTACCAAGCCTCTAGATGAGAAGACCTTTTGCAGGCTGCATAGTGAGCTAAATGTCTTAGATTCGCGGAACTTGGATTGAATTGTAGCATACATGTGTTTATGCCTTTGATCATGTTCATTCTGCATTTTGTTGCTTATTGTGGTGCTCAAGTTGTACAAACACTCCCTGGACCTCACAAGTCCTTTTTGTAAGTGATGCACATATTTAGGGGGAGCTGTGCTACAACTTGACCCTTTGAGACTAACCATGTACTTGAGTTTGGTTGTTTTAGTCTCAAAGGAGGATTGAAAGGGAAAAGGTGGACTTGGACCATGCAAGACTTTCACTGCACTCCAATGAAAAGAGTAACTTTTCCAAGTTCATCTTTATACTCTTATTGCCTTTGTGTTCTCATTTGAAGATTTTGGTGAGGCAATGGGGTTAAAGGGCCAAGATTGATCCCGTTTTGGTGCTTGATGCCAAAGGGGGAGAAAATAAAGGCCAAAGCGATAAATGGATCAGCTACCACTTGAGAGATTTTGAAAATAGTAGAATAGAGCTTTTGGTTTGTCAAAACTCTTTTATTGTCTCTCTTGTCAAAAGTTGGCTTCTTGTGGGGAGAAGTATTGTTATGGGAAAAAGGGGAGTTTTTGAAATCTTGAATCAATTTCTCTTGGAATGACTCTCTTTATGTCTTAACATGTGTGTTTGACTTAGAGATAGAAATTTGAGTTTGATTTGCAAAAAAAAAAACAAACCAAGTGGTGGCAAAGAGTGATCCATATATGTCAAATTTGAATCAAAACAATTTGAGTTCTTATTTGAATTGATTTTGTACTTGTTCTACTTGCTTTATGTTGTGTTGGCATAAATCACCAAAAAGGGGGAGATTGAAAGGGAAATGCGCCCTTGGGCCATTTCTAAGTATTTTGGTGATTTAGTGTCCAACACAAGTGTCCTAGTGTAAAAAGGAGGACAAAGTACAAATCAAGGATAAAGGTATGTTTCTCAGACTTAGTACATTGTTTTATGGACTAATGTATTGTGTCTAAGTGCTGGAAACAGGAAAAATCCAATTGGAAATGTCTTGGCTCGAGCAGCCAAGAATCTGCTCAGTCTGGAGCACCGGACTGTCCGGTGGTGCACCGGACAGTGTCCGGTGCGCCAGGCTGGCTCGAGCAAAGTGGCTGCTCTCGGGACTTCGACGGTGGTGTACGGCTATAATTCACCGGACTGTCCGGTGGTGCACCGGACTGTCCGGTGGGCCGTTCACAGGCGAACTCGTCGCTCTCGGGAATTCATCGGCGACGTACGACTATAATTCACCGGACTGTCCGGTGTGCACCGGACTGTCCGGTGAGCCAACGGTCGGCAGTGCCAACGGTCGGCCGCGCGATCTGCGCGGGACACGTGGCCGAGCCAATGGCTAGAAGGGGGCACCGGTCTGTCCGGTGTGCACCGGACATGTCCGGTGCGCCAACGGCTCTCAGGCTGCCAACGGTCGACTGCGCCATTTATGGAAGGAAATCGGGCACCGGACAGTGTCCGGTGTGCACCGGACTGTCCGGTGCGCCAGTCGACAGAAGGCAAGATCAGCCTTCCTAGATTGCTCTCAACGGCTCCTAGATGCCTTGGGGCTATAAAAGGGACCCCTAGGCGCATGGAGGAGCACACCAAGCATTCCTACAACATTCCTAAGCACCAAGACATCGATTCCGCGCCTTTGATTCTTTGCGATAGCAATTAGAGCTCTAGTTGAGTGGTGAACTCATTGAGTTGTGTTGTGAGCTCTCGTTGCGACTTGTGTGCGTGGTGTTGCTGTGATTTCTTGTCTTGAGTGCGTTGCTAATCCCTCCCTTGCTCCGTGCTTCTTTGTGAATTTCAAGTGTAAGGGCGAGAGGCTCCAAGTTGTGGAGATTCCTCGCAAACGGGATTGAGAAAAGCAAACAAAACACCGTGGTATTCAAGTGGGTCTTTGGACCGCTTGAGAGGGGTTGATTGCAACCCTCGTCCGTTGGGACGCCACAACGTGGAATAGGCAAGCGTTGGTCTTGGCCGAACCACGGGATAACCACCGTGCCATCTCTGTGATTGATCTCTTGTGGTTATTGTGTTTTGACTCCTCTCTAGCCACTTGGCAATTATTGTGCTAACGATTAACCAAGTTTTGTGGCTTAAGTTTTCAAGTTTCACAGGATCACCTATTCACCCCCCCCCTCTAGGTGCTCTCAGATACTCACTGTCTTCAAAGCCGGGAGGTTGCTCAACATAGACCTCTTCCTTGATTGGTCCATTGAGGAAGGCACTTTTCACATCCATTTGATAAAGCTTAAAGTCATGGTAAGTAGCAAAGGCAAGTAAAATGCGAATTGATTCAAGCCTAGCTACTGGTGCATAGGTTTCACCGAAATCCAAACCTTCGACTTGTGAATATCCCTTGGCCACAAGTCGGGCTTTGTTCTTTGTCACCACACCATGCTCATCTTGCTTGTTGCGGAAGACCCACTTGGTTCCTACAACATTTTGGTTAGGACGTGAAACTAAATGCCATACCTCATTCCTCGTGAAGTTGTTGAGCTCCTCTTGCATCGCCATCACCCAATCTGAATCTTGAAGTGCTTCCTCTACCCTGTGTGGCTCAATAGAGGAAACAAAAGAGTAATGCTCACAAATATGTGCAACACGAGATCTAGTGGTTACCCCCTTATGAATGTCGCCGAGGATGGTGTTCACGGGGTGATCTCGTTGGATTGCTTGGTGGACTCTTGGGTGTGGCGGCCTTGGAACTTGCTCATCCTCCTTGTCTTGATCATTTGTATCTCCCCCTTGATCATTGCCGTCTTCTTGAGGTGGCTCATCTTCTTGATCTTCTTCTTCATCATCTTGAGCCTCATCCTCATCTTGAGTTGGTGGAGATGCTTGCATGGAGGAGGATGGTTGATGTTGTGCTTGAATGGGCTCTTCGGATTCCTTAGGACACACATCCCCAATGGACATGTTCCTTAGCACGACGCACGAAGCCTCTTCATCATCTAATTCATCAAGATCAACTTGCTCTACTTGAGAGCCATTAGTCTCATCAAACACAATGTCACAAGAAACTTCAACTAGTCCAGTGGACTTGTTAAAGACTCTATATGCCCTTGTGTTTGAATCATATCCTAGTAAAAAGCCTTCTACAGCCTTAGGAGCAAATTTGGACTTTCTACCTCTTTTAACAAGTATAAAACATTTGCTACCAAAGACTCTAAAATATGAAACATTTGGCTTTTTACCGGTGAGGAGTTCGTAAGATGTCTTCTTGAGGATTCGGTGTAGATACAACCGGTTGATGGCGTAGCAAGCGGTGTTGACCGCCTCGGCCCAAAACCGATCCGAAGTCTTGTACTCATCAAGCATGGTTCTTGCCATGTCCAATAGAGTTCTATTCTTTCTCTCCACTACACCATTTTGTTGTGGTGTGTAGGGAGAAGAGAACTCATGCTTGATGCCCTCCTCCTCAAGGAAGCCTTCAATTTGTGAATTCTTGAACTCCGTCCCATTATCGCTTCTAATTTTCTTGATCCTCAAGCCGAACTCATTTTGAGCCCGTCTCAAGAATCCCTTTAAGGTCTCTTGGGTTTGAGATTTTTCCTGTAAAAATAATACCCAAGTGAAGCGAGAATAATCATCCACAATAACAAGACAGTACTTACTCCCGCCGATGCTTATGTAAGCGATCAGGCCGAATAGGTCCATGTGGAGGAGCTCGAGTGGTATGTCAGTCGTCAAGATGTTCTTATATGGATGATGAACGCCAACTTGCTTCCCTGCTTGGCATGCGCTATAAATCCTGTCTTTCTCAAAATGCACATTTGTTAGTCCCAAAATGTGCTCTCCCTTTAGAAGCTTGTGAAGATTCTTCATCCCAACATGGGCTAGTCGGCGATGCCAGAGCCAACCCATGTTAGTCTTAGCAATTAAGCAAGTATCGAGTTCAGCTCTATTGAAATCAACTAAGTATAGCTGACCCTCTAATACTCCCTTAAAAGCTACTTAATCATCACTTCTTATAAAGACAGTGACACCTGTATCCATAAAAAGACAGTTGTAGCCTATTTTACATAATTGAGAGACAGAAAGCAAGTTGTAATCTAAAGAATCTACAAGAAAAACATTGGAAATAGAATGGTCCGGTGATATAGCAATTTTACCCAAACCTTTGACCAAACCTTGATTTCCATCCCCGAATGTGATAGCTCGTTGGGGATCTTGGTTTTTCTCGTAGGAGGAGAACATCTTTTTCTCCCCAGTCATGTGGTTTGTGCACCCGCTATCGATGATCCAACTTGAGCCCTCGGATGCATAAACCTACAAAACAAATTTAGTTCTTGATTTTAGGTACCCAAACAGTTTTGGGTCCTTTGACATTAGATACAAGAACTTTGGGTACCCAAACACAAGTCTTTGATCCCTTGTGTTTGTCCCCAACATACTTGGCAACTACCTTGCCGGATTTGTTAGTCAAAACATAAGATGCATCAAAAGTTTTAAATGAAATGCTAGGTTCATTTGATGCACTAGGAGCTTTCTTCTTAGGCAATTTAGCATGAGTTGATTGCCTAGAACTAGATGCCTCACTCTTATACAAAAAAGCATGATTAGGGCCAGAGTGAGACTTCCTAGAATGAATTCTCCTAATCTTATGCTCAGGATAACCGGTAGGGTACAAAATGTAACCCTCGTTATCCTGAGGCATGTGAGCCTTGCCCTTAACAAAGTTAGATAATCTTTTAGGAGGGGCATTAAGTTTGACATTGTCTCCCTTTTGGAAGCCAATGCCATCCTTGATGCCAGGGCGTCTCCCCACTGTAAAGCATACTACGAGCAAATTTAATTTTTTCATTATCTAGCTCATGCTCGGCAATTTTAGCATCTAACTTTGCTATATGATCATTTTGTTGTTTAATTAAAGCCATGTGATCATGAATAGCATCAATGTTAACATCTCTACATCTAGTGCAAATAGAAACATGCTCAATGGTAGATGTAGAAGGTTTGCAAGTTTTTAGTTCAACAATCTTAGCATGTAAAATGTCATTTTCACTTCTAAGATCAGAAATGAAAGCATTGCAAACATTTTTCTACTTCTAGAGCATAAGCATTTTTAACCTTAACATGCTTCTTGTTTTCCTTAATTAGGAAGTCCTCTTGGGTGTCCAAGAGTTCATCCTTCTCATGAATAGCACTAATTAATTCATTCAATTTTTTCTTTTGTTGCATGTTAAGATCGGCAAAAAGAGTAAGCAAATTGTCCTCATCATCACTAGAACTATTCTCATCACTAGAATTATTCTCGCCAAGTCCTCATCATCGACGCCTCCACTAAATATGCAAATAGAAACATTCTTGGAGGATTACAAGCCCCGCTCCAAGAAGGTTTGCTACAAATGTGGTAAGCAAATTGTCCTCATCATCACTAGAATTATTCTCATCACTAGAATTATTCTCATAAACCTTCTTGGAGCGGGGCTTGTAATCCTTCCCCCCTCCTTTGCTTGAGGATTTGGCGAAAACTCTTGATGATGAGCGCCATTTCCTCGTTGTCGAGCTTGGAGGCGTCGATGGGGATTCTACTTGGAGTAGAATCTTCGTTCTTCTCCTCCATTGCTTTGAATGCAACAGGTTGTGCTTCGGGCACGGAGGAGGATGCACCTTGCTCGATGATCTTTTTGGAGCCTTTGATCATAAGCTCAAAGCTCACAAATTTACCTATGACTTCCTCGGGAGACATTAGCGTGTATCTAGGATCACCTCGAATTAATTGAACTTGCATAGGGTTAAGAAAAACGAGGGATCTTAGAATAACCTTGACCATCTCATGGTCATCCCATTTGGTGCTCCCGAGGTTGCGCACTTGGTTCACCAAAGTCTTCAACCGATTGTACATGGCTTGTGGATCTTCCCCTTTGTAGGGTCGAGATGGCGGACTAGAGGGGGGGTGAATAGTCCTTTCTAAAACTAATTACAATGGCTAACACAAATAAATACGGAATTAAAACTATTTTGGTTTAGCCAAGACTACACTCCTCTAACTATTACAAACACCTGACAAAAGATTCTAATTGAAACAACTAAGGTGCCAAGATAGTGAAAGAGCTCTCCCATACATATCTAGTTAGCAACGACATACAAATTATGCAAATGTAATTTTAAGCACAACGATAGCTCCTAAACATACTAGTAAGCAAAGAGCACAAAGCACAAGCACTACTAGAGAGAAACAACTACTTAGCTACACAAGCTAAGTAAAACAGATTAGCTACACAAGCTAACAACAAGTGAGCAACTATTTTATTATAGATATGACTAGATATACAAGAGCATATACGAGCAACAAATACTCACTAGCATAAGTATATGAACAAGTAAATACAAGCTAGTGAGGAAAGTTGCAAACCAACGGAAAGATGATGACACGTGGCACAATGATTTTTTCCCGTGGTGTCGATGACTTGCCGGTCACCCCTAGTCCACGTTGAGGTAGATTCAAAGCTCCCAACCGCTCCTCTATCAAGTCTCCACTTGATCTCTTGAGCCGGATTGGTCAATGAACCCTCAAACCTCGATTCCACTAGAGTTGCTTTTCACCGCTCCGGCGAGGCAAGCACAACGCCTCTCACAATCACCACCGCGGCCTCTTCACAGTCTCCTTTGAAGAGCTCACGGGGAACCACCACCAAGCCATCTAGGAGGCGGCAACCTCCAAGAGTAACAAGCCAACGACCTCACTTGATGATCTCCCTAGTGCCTCAAAGATCAACAACTTGATGCAATGCACTAGATGGCTCTCAAACTCACTAGAATGCAATCCCAACCAATATGAGTGAGAGAGAGGGAGAGGAAAGGCTCCAATATGCTCACAAGTGTTCCAAATGGCCTCCTTCACCCTTTCAACCCGGGCAACACAAGGATATATAGCCCCCTCTCCAAAACTAGCCGTTATGGGTCAATTGCCCCTTTTCTGCGCACATGCGGACGATCTGCAATACAAGCCCGGACTGTCCGCACAAGAATCCCAACGGCTATAAACGGTTATAAAAATGTCAAAGCATTCAAAAAATGACTTGCGGACGGTCTGCCCCTCAAGGTCGGACGATCCGCGATACATAAAACTGAGCCAAAACAAAGTTTTGCTGACTCTGCGCATTTGCTGAAATTTGTACTGCGGACGGTCCGCACCTGGACCCCGGACGGTCCGCAATACAAAATCTTTGTACTGTGGACGGTCCGCACCTGGACCCTGGACGGTCCGCAATACAAAATATTTATACTGTGGACGGTCCGCACTCAGGCCCCGGACGGTCCGCAGTTCAAAAAATAAAACCAACACAGATCTACTCGAGTTCTGTCCAAACATCAATCCTTCAACTACGGACGGTCCGCCACCTGGGACCAGACGGTCCGCAGTACAAAAACTTCACGAAACACAGAAACTCCGTGTTTCTGACCATCATCTCAAGTTAGACCTGCGGACGGTCCGCCATGCTGGCCCGGACGGTCCGCGGTACCTCAATTCAGCCCACATTCAAGAAATCGCTTTTGAATAAGTTTTATTACACGAACCAAAGCGTTGTTAGCCCTCATGCAAATGCACCAACTATATGAGCAATGAGGCACTAAAGACATGTCAAGTAAGATAATTGACCCCTCTTGATAGTACGGCTATCTAGCCTACTAACCCGGTCAATTATCAACCTCTAAGAACCTTTTGACCGGTAAAACAAAAACCTATTGTTATACCTTTGCCTTGAGCATTCAATTCCATCTCCTTAAATGATGAACAATGGGCATCCATAAGTGTAGCCAACCATGATACCTTTTACCATTTGTCCATAGCATGAAGTTCCTCCACCATCATCATCAAGCCACTTGATCAATATCCCAGATCAACACATGGCTTGATAATTCTATAATGATATGATCCACTCCATGTTATCACATAGCCTTCTTGGTTCATCAATCTCAACATAGCTTGCTCTTCACCGTTGCTTTATGTCCATCGGTGCTAAGTCCTTGCTCTTGCTTCACCGCCACGCGGTCCCTCACACATGAGCCTTTGACTTGCCCTTCACACTAGCCACTCGGTCCATCGAAACCAAGCCATATCTCTTGATCTTCTCCATATAGCCACATGACACCATGTCATGTCTTCATATGCAATGAGCTCCTTTATCACACTAGTTGAGCATCTCCATATCACCAAGCCACATCACCACCATGGCTAAAATAACTCACACTAGTGTACCTGTGGACTAATCACCTGTGTATCTCAACATAAACACTTATTAGTCCATATAAGTTGTCAATCAATTACCAAAACCAAACAGGGTCTCACACCCTTAGTGAAGCATGAAGCGACCGAGCTCCCCCTCGATTGTTTCCCGCTTGGTGATCTTGGTCACCTCGTCTCCTTCGTGCGCGGTCTTGAGCACGTCCCAAATTTCCTTTGCACTCTTCAACCCTTGCACCTTATTATACTCCTCTCGACTTAGAGAGGCGAGGAGTATAGTAGTGGCTTGGGAGTTGAAGTGTTGAATTTGGGCCACTTTGTCCGAATCATAGTTTTCATCCCCTACAGATGGTACCTGTACACCAAACTCAACAACGTTCCAAATGCTAGTGTGGAGTGAGGTTAGATGATGCCTCATTTTGTCACTCCACATTTTATAATCTTCACCGTCAAAAACCGGTGGTTTGCCTAATGGAACGGAAAGTAAGGAGTACGCTTTGAAATACGAGGGTAGCGTAGGGCAATCTTACTAAACTTCTTGCGCTCATGGCGCTTAGAAGTTATGGACGGCGCGTCGGAGCCGGAGGTGGATGGCGATGAAGAATCGGTCTCGTAGTAGACCACTTTCCTCATCTTCTTTTGCTTGTCGCACTCCGATGCGACTTTTGTGAGGAGGATTCCTTATCCTTCCCCTTGTTGCGGGACTCTCCCGATGGAGCCTTCTCGTGGCTTGTAACGGGCTTGTCGCCGGTCACCGTCTCCTTCTTGGCGTGATCTCCCGACATCACTTCGAGCGGTTAGGCTCTAATGAAGCACCGGGCTCCGATACCAATTGAAAGTCGCCTAGAGGGGGGTGAATAGGGCGAATCTGAAATTTACAAAGTTTAAGCACAACTACAAGCCGGGGTTAGCGTTAGAATTAAAATCGAGTCCGAGAGAGAGGGCAAAAACAAATCACAAGCAAGTAAAGAGTGTGACACGGTGATTTGTTTTACCGAGGTTTGGTTCTTGCAAACCTACTCCCTGTTGAGGTGGTCACAAAGACTGGGTCTCTTTCAACCCTTTCCCTCTCTCAAACGGTCGCTTAGACCGAGTGAGCTTCTCTTCTCAATCACACGGGACACTAAGTCCCCGCAAGGACCACCACACAATTGGTGTCTCTTGCCTCGGTTACAATTGAGTTGATCACAAGAAAGAATGAGAAAGAAAAGAAGCAATCCAAGCGCAAGAGCTCAAATGAACACAAGTGTCACTCTCTCTAGTCACTATTTGATTTGGAGTGATTTCGGACTTGGGAGAGGATTTGATCTCTTTGGTGTGTCTTGTATTGAATGCTATAGCTCTTGTAATGTGTTGGAAGGTGAAAAACTTGAATACTATTGAATGTGGGGTGGTTGGGGTATTTATAGCCCCAACCACCAAAAGTGGCTGTTGGGAGGCTGTCTGTCGCATGGCGCACCGGACAGTCCGGTGCGCCAGCCACGTCACCCGACCGTTAGGGTTCGACCGTTGGAGCTTCTGTCTTCTGGGCCACCGGACAGTCCGGTGGTGCACCAGACAGGTCCTGTAGACCGTCTGGTGCGCCTTCTGCGCGTGCTCTGACTTCTACGCGCACTGTAGCGCATTAATTGCTGTTGTAGGCGACCGTTGGCGCTGAAGTAGCCGTTGCTCCGCTGGCGCACCGGACAGTCCGGTGTAGCACTGGACAGTCCGGTGAATTTTAGCGGAGTGGCTCCCAGAATTCCCGAGACTGGTGAGTTCGGAGTTGGAGTTCCCTGGTGCATCGAACACTATCCGGTGGCACACCGGACACTCCGGTGCGCCAGACCAGGGCTGCCTTCGGTTATCTTTTGCTCCTTTTGTTTGAACCCTTTCTTTTGACTTGTATTGGTTTATTGTGAACCTTTGGCACCTGTAACACTTATAATCTAGAGCAAACTAGTTAGTCCAATTATTTGTGTTGGGCAATTCAACCACCAAAATCAATTAGGAAAAGGTGTAAGCCTATTTCCCTTTCACATTTCCTAACCTGTTTGTGAGAGTTTGGAAATATTTTGTTTCCCGAAGAATAGAGTTGGTGGTAACACTGTCTACAAGGCATAATTCTTCCTCCATTGGATTGACTTCCGCATAATCTATATAATCAAGAATTGCAAGAACTCAATTAATTATACATATAAGTACATACATAATTATACAATAGAGTATGGAGTATACACACAAATACCAAGGGCTAGGTACTTATTACAACACACTTGTTGCACACACTCATAGACTACAGATAGATGATATCTGGTGGAGCATAAGGATCCTAGTTGAGGTCTCCAAACACATCACTCGAAGCATATTCGATGATGGCATTGTCCAAGTCCATGTAATCGGTGTCGGTCAGAAGCGGAGGATTGGTCGTGCTTGGTTCCATTGTAGCCATGCTTGAGTAACTAGCTCCATCCTTCAAGTTAGGTGGGGTGGTGAAGTGAGCTTCATATCCCTGTCCTTCAACATTTTTGCCCTTAAGAGATTGCTGGTACAGTGCAACTAAATGACGAGGAATGCGATACTTTTTAGTAGGATGGTTGAAGCATCCACACTTACACTTCTCTTGCTTGGAAGTGGGGGTGTCTTTCCTCAGAGCCTTTGTATTTTGTTTATCCGGACGCTTGTTGCTTTTGCGCTTCTTTGAATTATCAGACTTCTTGGGATGGTTTTTGGGGCCATCCCCTTTCTTCTCATTCTTCACAACATGATGTATGTCAGGCATAGGAGCAACTCCAACACGACATTGCTTATGATTTTTCATCGTAAGCTCATCATGCTTTTCTGCCTGAAGTAGATCATGTATGAGTTCAAAGTAAGTCTGATAATTGCGAGCACAGTACTGATGCTGCAGGACCCTATCAGATGGGATCATAGTTTGAAGTGTTTTTTCAATCTTATCCGCATCTGATGGTTCCTTGCCGCAAAAACGCAAGCGAGCATAGATCTTATGAACAACATGGTTGTAATCACCAATAGACTTATAGTCTTGCAGACGAATATGGGTCCATTCATGATTCGCCTCTGGTAAGATTACAACCTTTTGCTGCTCATATCTGTTTTTAAGAGACAACCATAATACATTTGGCTCTTTTTCCATCACATATTCTGCTTTCAGATCAGGATGGAGGTGATGTCTTATAATGTACAAAGTGTTGTACTTATAAGCATCATGTAGTGATTCAACCCTCTCGTTGGGAGGGAGTAATTGAAAGTCGCCTAGAGGGGGGTGAATAGGGCGAAACTGAAATTTAACAACTTAAACACAACTACAAGCCGGGTTAGCGTTAGAAATATAAACGAGTCCGAGAGAGGGCGTAAAAACAAATCGCGAGCGAATAAAGAGTGAGACACGTGGATTTGTTTTACCGAGGTTCGGTTCTCGCAAACCTACTCCCCGTTGAGGAGGCCACAAAGGCCAGGTCTTTTTCAACCCTTTCCCTCTCTCAAACGGTCCCTCGGACCGAGTGAGCTTCTCTTCTCAAATCAACCGGGAACAAAACTTCCCCGCAAGGACCACCACACAATTGGTGTCTCTTGCCTCGGTTACAAGTGAGTTTTGGTCACAAGAACAAATGAGAAAGAAAGAAGCAATCCAAGCGCAAGAGCTCAAAAGAACACAACAAATCTCTCTCGCTAATCACTAAAGCCTTATGTGGAATTGGAGAGGATTTGATCACTTGCGTGTGTCTTGTATTGAATGCCTAGCTCTTGTAAGTGGTTGAGAGGTGGAAAACTTGGATGACTTGAATGTGGGGTGGTTGGGGGTATTTATAGCCCCAACCACCAAACTAGCCGTTTGGTGGAGGCTATCTGTCGCATGGTGCACCGGACAGTGTCCGGTGCGCCAGCCACGTCACCCGGCCGTTAGGGTTCGACCATTGGAGCTCTGTCTACTAGGCCCGCCTGGATGTCCGGTGGCACACCGGACATGTACTGTAGAGTGTCCGGTGCGCCACAACGCGCGTGCCTGACTTTTGCGCGCTCTGGCGCGCATTTAATGCCGCTGCAGGTGACCGTTGGCGCCGAAGTAGCCGTTGCTCCGCCGTTACACCGGACAGTCCGGTGTACACCAGACATGTCCGGTGAATTATAGCGGACTAGCTGTTGTGGATTCCAAAAGCTGGCGAGTTCAGTCGCTTCTCCTTGGAGCACCGGACACTGTCCGGTGTACACCGGACAGTCCGGTGAATTATAGTGGAGCGCCTCTGAGTTTTCCCGAAGGTGCGAAGTTCAGCCTGATGTCCCCTGGTGCACCGGACACTGTCCGGTGTACACTGGACAGTTCGGTGCGCCAGACCAGGGCTGCCTTCGGTTATCCCTTGCTCCTTTTGTTGAACCCTTTTCTTGGTCTTTTTATTGGCTTATTGTGAACCTTTGGTACCTGTAGAACTTATAAACTTGGGCAAACTAGTTAGTCCAATTATTTGTGTTGGACAATTCAACCACCAAAATCAATTTAGGAAATAGGTGTAAGCCTAATTCCCTTTCAATCTCCCTCTTTTTGGTGATTGATGCCAACACAAACCAAAGCAAGTATAGAAGTGCATAATTGAACTAGTTTGCAAAAAGTAAGTGCAAAGGTTACTTAGAATTGAGCCAATAAATATTACTTACTAGATATGCATGGATTTTTTCTTTATTTTTAACATTTTGGACCACGCTTGCACCACATGTTTTGTTTTTGCAAATTCTTTTTGTAAATCCTTTTCAAAGTTCTTTTGCAAATAGACAAAGGTAAATGAGTAAGATTTTGAGAAGCATTTTCAAGATTTGAAATTTTCTCCCCCTGTTTCAAATGCTTTTCCTTTGACTAAACAAAACACCCCTTTCAATAAAATTCTCCTCTTAGTGTTCAAGAGGGTTTTTAAGATACTAAATTTTTGAAGGTGCTACTTTCTCCCCCTTTAGAACACAAAGAGATACCAATTTGAAATTTACCAATTTGAAAATCATTAGTTTTAAAATTAGGGTGGTGGTGCGGTCCTTTTGCTTTGGGCCAATACTTTCTCCCCCTTTGGCATGAATCGCCAAAAACGGATACTTAGAATGAAATATAGGCCATTATCTAACTACTTTCTCCCTTTTGGCAAATAAAACATATGAGTGAAGATTATACCAAAGACGGAGAATTGCTCGGAGCGACGGCGAAGGATGAGTAATAGAGTGGAGTGGAAGCCTTTGTCTTCGCCGAAGACTCTGATTCCCTTTCAATCTCCTATGACTTGGTTTGAAATTCACTTGAAAACACATTAGTCATAGCACATATAAAAGGGACATGATCAAGGTATATTTATGAGCTATGTGTGCAAGACATCAAAAGAAATTCCTAGAATCAAGAATATTTAGCTCATGCCTAAGTTTGGTAAAAGTTTGTTCATCTAGTGGCTTGGTAAAGATATCGGCTAATTGGTCTTTAGTATTAATGTATGCAATCTCGATATCCCCCTTTTGTTGGTGATCTCTAAGAAAATGATACCGAATGGCTATGTGCTTAGTGCGGCTATGCTCAACGGGATTATCCGCCATGCGGATTGCACTCTCATTATCACATAGAAGAGGAATTTTGGTTAATTTGTAACAATAGTCCCGCAGGGTTTGCCTCATCCAAAGCAATTGTGCGCAACAATGGCCTACGGCAATGTACTCGGCTTCGGCGGTTGAAAGAGCCACAGAATTTTGCTTCTTTGAAGCCCAAGACACCAAGGACCTTCCCAAGAACTGGCAAGTCCCCGATGTGCTCTTTCTATTAATCTTACACCCCGCCCAATCGGCATCGGAATAACCAATTAAATCAAAAGTGGATCCCCGAGGGTACCAAAGCCCAAACTTAGGAGTATAAGCCAAATATCTCAAGATTCGTTTTACGGCCGTAAGGTGAGATTCCTTAGGCTCGGCTTGGAATCTTGCACACATGCATACGGAAAGCATAATGTCCGGTCGAGATGCACATAAATAAAGTAATGAACCAATCATCGACCGGTATACCTTTTGATCGACGGATTTACCTCCCGTGTCGAGGTCGAGATGCCCATTGGTTCCCATGGGAGTCTTGACGGGCTTGGCATCCTTCATTCCAAACTTGTTTAGAATGTCTTGAGTGTACTTCGTTTGGCTGATGAAGGTGCCCTCTTGTAGTTGCTTTACTTGAAATCCCAAGAAATACTTCAACTCCCCCATCATTGGCATCTCGAATTTCTGTGTCATGATCCTACTAAATTCTTCACATGTAGATTCGTTAGTAGACCCAAATATAAAATCATCAACATAGATTTGGCATACAAACAAATCATTGTCAAGAGTTTTAGTAAATAAAGTAGGATCGGTCTTTCCGACTTTGAAGCCATTTGCAATAAGGAAATCTCTTAGGCATTCATACCATGCTCTTGGGGCTTGCTTGAGCCCATAAAGCGCCTTAGAGAGCCTATAGACATGGTTAGGATACTCACTGTCTTCAAAGCCGGGAGGTTGCTCAACGTAGACTTCCTCCTTGATTGGTCCGTTGAGGAAGGCACTCTTCACGCCCATTTGGTAAAGCTTGAAGCCATGGTAAGTAGCATAGGCTAATAATATACGAATTGACTCAAGCCTAGCTACGGGTGCATAGGTTTCACCAAAATCCAAACCTTCGACTTGGGAGTATCCCTTGACCACAAGTCGGGCTTTGTTCCTTGTCACCACACCATGCTCGTCTTGCTTGTTGCGGAAGACCCACTTGGTTCCTACAACATTTTGGTTAGGACGTGGAACTAAATGCCATACCTCATTCCTAGTGAAGTTGTTGAGCTCCTCTTGCATCGCCATCACCCAATCCGAATCTTGTAGTGCTTCCTCTACCCTGTGTGGCTCAATAGAGGAAACAAAAGAGTAATGCTCACAAAAATGTGCAACACGAGATCTAGTGGTTACCCCCTTATGAATGTCGCCGAGGATGGTGTCGACGGGGTGATCTCGTTGGATTGCTTGGTGGACTCTTGGGTGTGGCAGCCTTGGTTCTTCATCCTCCTTGACTAGATCATTTGCATCTCCCCCTTGATCATTGCCATCATCTTGAGGTGGCTCATTTCCTTGATCTTCTCCTTCATCATTTTGAGCCTCATCCTCAATTTGAGTTGGTGGGGATGCTTGCATGGAGGAGGATGGTTGATCTTGTGCATTTGGAGACTCTTCGGATTCCTTAGGACACACATCCCCAATGGACATGTTCCTCAGCGCGATGCATGGAGCCTCTTCTTCACCTATCTCATCAAGATCAACTTGCTCTACTTGAGAGCCGTTAGTTTCATCAAACACAACGTCACAAGAAACTTCAACTAGTCCTGAGGACTTGTTAAAGACTCTATATGCTCTTGTGTTTGAATCATATCCTAGTAAAAAGCCTTCTACGGTCTTAGGAGCAAATTTAGATTTTCTACCTCTTTTAACAAGAATAAAGCATTTGCTACCAAAGACTCCAAAATATGAAATGTTGGGCTTTTTACCAGTTAGGACTTCATATGATGTCTTCTTGAGGATTCAGTGTAGATATAATCGGTTGATGGCGTAGCAAGCGGTGTTGACCGCCTCGACCCAAAACCGATCTGGTGTCTTGTACTCATCAAGCATGGTCCTTGCCATGTCCAATAGAGTTCGATTCTTCCTCTCCACTACACCATTTTGTTGTGGCGTGTAGGGAGAAGAGAACTCATGCTTGATGCCCTCCTCCTCAAGGAAGCCTTCAATTTGTGAATTCTTGAACTCCGTCCCGTTGTCGCTTCTTATCTTCTTGATCCTTAAGCCGAACTCATTTTGAGCCCGTCTCAAGAATCCCTTTAAGGTTTCTTGGGTTTGAGATTTTTCCTATAAAAAGAACACCCAAGTGAAGCGAGAATAATCATCCACAATAACTAGACAGTACTTACTCCCGCTGATGCTTATGTAAGCAATCGGGCCGAATAAGTCCATGTGTAGGAGCTCCAGTGGCCTGTCAGTCGTCATGATGTTCTTGTGTGGATGATGAGTGCCAACTTGCTTCCCGGCTTGGCATGCGCTACAAATCATGTCTTTCTCAAAATGAACATTTGTTAATCCTAAAATGTGCTCTCCCTTTAGAAGCTTATGAAGATTCTTCATTCCAACGTGGGCTAGTCGGCGGTGCCAGAGCCAACCCATGTTAGTCTTAGCAATTAAGCAAGTGTCGAGTTCAGCTCTATCAAAATCTACCAAGTATAGCTGACCCTCTAACACTCCCTTAAATGCTATTGAATCATCACTTCTTCTAAAGACAGTGACACCTACATCAGTAAATAGACAGTTGTAGGCCATTTGACATAATTGGGAAACAGAAAGCAAGTTGTAATCTAAAGAATCAACAAGAAAAACATTGGAAATGGAATGGTCAGGAGATATAGCTATTTTACCCAAACCTTTGACCAAACCTTGGTTTCCATCCCCGAATGTGATAGCTCGTTGGGGATCTTGGTTTTTCTCGTAGGAGGAGAACATCTTCTTCTCCCTGTCATGTGGTTTGTGCACCCGCTATCGATGATCCAACTTGAGCCCCCGGATGCATAAACCTACAAAACAAGTTTAGTTCTTGACTTTAGGTACCCAAACGGTTTTGGGTCCTTTGGCATTAGAAACAAGAACTTTGGGTACCCAAACACAAGTCTTGGAGCCCTTGTGTTTGCCCCCAACAAACTTGGCAACTATCTTGCCGGATTTGTTAGTCAAAACATATGATGCATCAAAAGTTTTGAATGAAATGCTATGGTCATTTGATGCACTAGGAGTTTTCTTCTTAGGCAACTTAGCACGGGTTGGTTGCCTAGAACTAGATGTCTCACCCTTATACATAAAAGCATGGTTAGGGCCAGAGTGAGACTTTCTAGAATGAATTCTCCTAACTTTGCTCTCAGGATAGCCGGCTGGGTACAAAATGTAGCCCTCGTTATCCTGAGGCATGAGAGCCTTGCCCTTAACAAAATTGGACAATCTTTTAGGAGGGGCATTAAGTTTGACATTGTCTCCCCTTTGGAAGCCAATGCCATCCTTGATGCCAGGGCGTCTCCCACCATAGAGCATACTTCTAGCAAATTTAAACTTTTCATTTTCTAAGTTATGCTCGGCAATTTTAGCATCTAATTTAGCTATATGATCATTTTGTTGTTTAATTAAAGCCACATGATCATGAATAGCATCAATATCAACATATCTATATCTAGTGCAAATGGACACATGCTCAATGTTAGATGTAGAGGTCTGCAAGATTTTAATTCTACAACCTTAGCATGTAATATATCATTTTCACTTCTAAGGTTGGAAATAGTAACATTGCAAACATCAAAATCTTTAGCCTTAGCAAGCAATTTTTCATTTTCAATCCTAAGGCTAGCAAGAGAATCATTCAATTCTTTAATCTTAGCATGTAAATCAACATTATCATTTCTAAGATTTGGAATTGAAACATTTGAATCAACCTTAGCTAATAAATTAGCATTCTCATTTCTAAGGTTGTCAATAGTCTCATGGCAAGTGCTTAGCTCACTAGATAATTTTTCACATTTTTCCACTTCTAGAGCGTAAGCATTTTTTACCTTAACATGCTTTTATTTTCTTTAATAAGGAAGTCCTCTTGAGAGTCTAAGAGATCATCCTTCTCATGAATAGCACTAATCAATTCATTTAATTTTTCCTTTTGTTGCATGTTTAGGTTGGCAAAAAGAATGCGCAAGTTATCCTCCTCATTGCTAGCATCATCCTCATCACTAGAGGTTTCATATTTAGTGGAGGATCTTGATTTTACCTTCTTCTTTTTGTCGTCTTTTGCCATGAGGCACTTGTGGCCGACGTTGGGGAAGAGAAGTCCCTTGGTGACGGCGATGTTGGCGGCGTCCTCGTCGGAGGAGGAGTTGGTGGAGCTCTCGTCGGAGTCCCATTCGCGGCACACATGGGCATCGCCTCCCTTCTTCTTGTGATATCTTTTCTTCTCCTTTCTTCTCCCCTTCTTGTCGTCGCCCCTGTCACTGTCACTAGAAATAGGACATTTGGCAATAAAGTGACCGGGCTTACCACACTTGTAGCAAACCTTCTTGGAGCGGGGCTTGTAATCCTTCCCCCTCCTTTGCTTGAGGATTTGGCGGAAACTCTTGATGATGAGTGTCATTTCCTTGTTGTCGAGCTTGGAGGCGTCGATGGGTTGTCTACTTGATGTAGACTCCTCCTTCTTCTCCTCCGTCGCCTTAATGCCACCGGTTGTGCTTCGGGCGTTGAGGAGGTACCTTGCTCGATGATTTTCTTTGAGCCTTTAATCATTAGCTCAAAGCTCACAAATTTTCCTATAACCTCCTCGGGAGACATTAGCTTATATCTAGGATCACCTCGAATTAATTGAACTTGTGTAGGGTTAAGAAATACGAGGGATCTAAGAATAACCTTGACCATCTCATGGTCATCCCATTTTTCACTCCCGAGGTTGCGCACTTGATTCACCAAGGTCTTCAAGCGGTTGTACATGGCTTGTGGGTCCTCCCCTTGGTGAAGCATGAAGCGACCGAGCTCCCCCTCGATCGTCTCCCGCTTGGTGATTTTTGTCACCTCGTCTCCTTCGTGCGCGGTCTTGAGTACGTCCCAAATTTCTTTCGCACTCTTTAACCCTTGCACCTTATTATACTCCTCTCGACTTAGAGAGGCGAGGAGTATAGTAGTGGTTTGGGAGTTAAAGTGGTGAATTTGGGCCACTTCGTCCGAGTCGTAGTCTTCATCCCCTACGGATGGTACCTGTACACCAAACTCAACAACATTCCATATACTTGTGTGGAGTGAGGTTAGATGATGCCTCATTTTGTCACTCCACATATTATAATCTTCACCGTCAAAAACCGGTGGTTTGCCTAATGGAACGGAGAGTAAAGGAGTACGCTTTGAAATGTGGGGGTAGCGTAGGGGGATCTTACTATACTTCTTGCGCTCTTGTCGCTTAGAAGTTACGGACGGCACGTTGGAGCCGGAGGTCGATGGAGATGAAGAGTCGGTCTCGTAGTAGACCACTTTCCTCATCCTCTTTTGCTTGTCGCCTCTCCGATGCGACTTGTGGGAAGAGGATTTCTTCTCCTTCCCCTTCCCTTTGTTGGAGGAGTTTTTCTTCTCCTTCCTTTTGTTGCGGGACTCTTCCGATGAAGTCTCCCCGTGGCTTGTAGTGGGCTTTTCGCCGGTCTCCATCTCCTTTTTGGCGTGATCTCCCGACATCACTTCGAGCGGTTAGGCTCTAATGAAGCACCGGGCTCTGATACCAATTGAAAGTCGCCTAGAGGGGGGTGAATAGGGCGAAACTGAAATTTAACAACTTAAACACAACTACAAGCCGGGTTAGCGTTAGAAATATAAACGAGTCCGAGAGAGGGCGTAAAAACAAATCGCGAGCGAATAAAGAGTGAGACACGTGGATTTGTTTTACCGAGGTTCGGTTCTCGTAAACCTACTCCCCGTTGAGGAGGCCACAAAGGCTAGGTCTTTTTCACCCTTTCCCTCTCTCAAACGATCCCTCGGACCGAGTGAGCTTCTCTTCTCAAATCAACCGGGAACAAAACTTCCTCGCAAGGACCACCACACAATTGGTGTCTCTTGCCTCGGTTACAAGTGAGTTTTGGTCACAAGAACAAATGAGAAAGAAAGAAGCAATCCAAGCGCAAGAGCTCAAAAGAACACAACAAATCTCTCTCGCTAATCACTAAAGCCTTGTGTGGAATTGGAGAGGATTTGATCACTTGGGTGTGTCTTGTATTGAATGCCTAGCTCTTGTAAGTGGTTGAGAGGTGGAAAACTTGGATGACTTGAATGTGGGGTGGTTGGGGGTATTTATAGCCCCAACCACCAAACTAGCCGTTTGGTGGAGGCTGTCTGTCGCATGGTGCACCGGACAGTGTCCGGTGCGCCAGCCACGTCACCCGGCCGTTAGGGTTCGATTGTTAGAGCTCTGTCTGCTGGGCCCGCCTGGATGTCCGGTGGCGCACCGGACATGTACTGTAGAGTGTCCGGTGCGCCACAACGCACGTGCCTGACTTCTGCGCGCTCTGGCGCGCATTTAATGCCGCTGCAGGTGACCGTTGGCGCCGAAGTAGTCGTTGCTCCGTCGTTACACCGGACAGTCCGGTGTACACCGGACATGTCCGGTGAATTATAGCGGACTAGCCGTTGTGGATTCCTGAAGCTGGCGAGTTCAGAGTCGCTTCTCCTTAGAGCACCGGACACTGTCCGGTGTACACCGGACAGTCCGGTGAATTATAGTGGAGCGCCTCTGAGTTTTCCCGAAGGTGCGAAGTTCAGCCTGATGTCCCCTGGTGCACCGGACACTGTCCGGTGTACACTGGACAGTCCGGTGCGCCAGACCAGGGCTGCCTTCGGTTATCCCTTGCTCCTTTTGTTGAACCCTTTTCTTGGTCTTTTTATTGGCTTATTGTGAACCTTTGGTACCTGTAGAACTTATAAACTTGGGCAAACTAGTTAGTCAAATTATTTGTGTTGGACAATTCAACCACCAAAATCAATTTAGGAAATAGGTGTAAGCCTAATTCCCTTTCAGTAATGCACTCAGAATATTCTTTGAGGCTAAGCTGATCTTGATATCCAATGCCTAGGTAGGATAGTTGTGACCATCAAGAGCAAGTTCTTCGAACTCACGAGCAATGATCCTACACAAGCAACCAGAGAATTTCATTAAGAAATCATCATGGGTGTGTTGTAATATGTGTGGTGTTCACAACATATATGTATTCTTGCTCGTATATGAAGAAGAGGAGTCGTCGACAGCAACGTTCGCCACAGTCGTTGATGCGATCTGCCCGACGGGACGACCGCGAGGGCCAGTCGACTTCCATGCAGTGAGCCGTGTCCAGGCACGAGGGCGCGCTGGAGGGGCGACCTGGACGAGCAGTCCGCTTGATCGAACACCGGTAGCGGGGGTGTTTGCATTCGGTGGAGAAGCCCGTGGTTGGCGAGCAGGGCACGGTCCCCATCCATGGAGGGGGCAGTATCACATCGGATGGAGCGGTTGTTGGGTCTCGGACTCACGCAACCGCTCTGCAACACGCTCCGGCGAAGGCGATGGAGGACGCACCCATCAGTCTTGACGTGGCGCTGGCGGTTGCTGCGGTGGTGCCGCAGGTGTCGCAGCGTTGCTGGGTCCAGCGCCAGGATCACCACCGGTCCGGCGGACTCGTTCAGGGTCAAGTGTGGCCCGAGCGTCCTTCTTGCGGCGCTTCTTGGCATGGTGGCGTCCATGCCGATGCGCAACACGTAGAAGGCAACATGTGACAAGGCCAGCACCTCGCCGGCGACGATGGCCACCGTTCAAAAACCGAAGGAGGAAGGTGAGAAGGGCAACAGAAAGATCTTTGTAGATCATCGCGTACCCAACGGTTGTTTTTCTTCGATGGAGCCTCCGGTGGAGTTCTCTGGTGGCTCTTGTAACACCCTGGTGTTACTATAACTAAAACTTGAGCATGGCATCATGAGCATGGGCATTGCATATGTTTGATACACCTAGAGTGCAATCACTAGGCAAAAATTTCAAACAAGTTGTATTGTTTCATTGTTTTACAAATAGGACCCTGGTTTAAGGACTTAACCCTAAATAGTGGTTAAAGAGGTAAACTTAACCCAAGTTGAGAAAAACCTTAGGGCTTTTGAGAAAAGTCATAAAACATCCCCAAACACTAAGTTGAATCACATTTATACCCCTGGAATACCAGAAACCCTAATTGGAACCCTGGGAAACCCTAAAACCAAACCCTAGGGACCTAAGTGCAAAATTAGTCCACTTTTGGGCTAAAGTGCAAAAACCAAGTCAAATAAGTATTTTAAGTCAATTGGATTACAAATATGTGGATTTGAAGGCCAAACCCTAAATTTTGGACTTAAATGCAAAATGGACCTCATTTGAGATCTATTCTAAGTCTGAAAATCAGTGAATGGGCTCAACTTTGGGGCTTTGTAACTTACAAAGTATAGGGTTTTTACCCTAGGTCACCACATCAAAGTTGAAGACCCATTATAGGAGAACAACTTTGCTAAAGGGTGCAAGCATAGTTGTTATGAGAAATTTGGAGAAAAACCCAGTCCAAAACTGGCTGTCAGACTGCTTGAAGTTAAATTTCAGAGTTACAGTGATATAGAGTGAACTTTGAGCTCGATTTTGATTTGGATCCAGTGCTCAAATGTGATCAAGTCCTATAGTGGAGTTGTAGCTGGTATGTAGCACTACAACTTTGGTGCAGAGACTTGGACCTGTTGTCACATGAAATCTGGAGAAAAAGGACTCTAAACTTGCTCGGTCAGGTGCACTGATGAACTATGGCCATGGTACAGTAACCGTTAACCTGATGAAGATCTTTCCCGTCGCCGGTGGCCGTCGCCGTTGATCGTCGTCGCTGTGATTCGTGCTCGGCGGTCACTAGATAAGTCTGTCGCGGTAAGGTCCTCGTCACCGGTGAGCTGGCCATCACTCCGACGATCCCTCCCCCCTGTCTTCCTTCAACTTTGCGGCTGGCGATAAGTTCGCCGTCGACCGCCGCTGCCCGACCGTGCGCCGCGTGGCCTACCCGGTTCATAGCACCGCCGTAACGTCCTACGACTGTCCCATCATCACCGAGAGAGTTGCCACGGCGGTGAACACGTATTCACCGCGGCCAGCACTTCTTCCTTACCTCCGGCCGCCGCGCGTCCTCCTCAAATTCGTGGCCACCGCTTTGCCCTTCTATAAATTGAGGGCCAGGCCGGTTGCGCCATGTATTTTGCTAGCTATCGCACCCGCTCCCACGCTCGATCGTCCACCAACGCGCTTGAATTCGGAGTTTCCCCCAATCCGGTTCTCCGCCGCCGTAGTAGTGAGCTCGCCGTGGGCAGCCCGTTTCAGGTCCGATCTCACCCTCGGTTCTCTTGTTTCAGCAACCTTGTTTCCTCTTGATGCTTACCGAAGCATTGAATCAAGCTAGACCACCCTGGGTCGCCGGGAACACAATCATTACGCCGCTTTGATTACGGCCACCGTGGCCGGAGTTCTATAGTTCATCAATCGTGCGATTAAGTTAGGGGAAATGGTCTGGCTAACCCCAATTTCGTGTCCACCGCTCGGAGAGCTCAGCCGTTGTCCCGTTCGGCCGGTCTGCTGGCTCGCCGGAGCGCGGCCGTGCTTGAACGCCGTCGGGGACTGCGAGTTGTGAATTGACAGAAACCCGGGGACTTTTTCGTGAACTGACAGTGACTTAAAACAATAGTAAACGGATCTATTTCTGTTTAGCCGTTAAGCCGAGGGCCTCTGCGCAAAGTCGCCTCGCGGGCGCGGGCGCGCGCGCGATTTCGCGCGGGCCTGGGCCGCTGGATTTGAAATCGGCCCAGTACTGTTCCTTGTTTTCTTTTTTCTTTTTCAGCAGGACTTTGAAAAACTGTAGAAAATTGTAGAAAAATCCTAAAAATATGAGACCAATTTTCCTAGGCTTGTTATTTTCCATAGTATTTAATAAAAATAGTTTTATGATTTTTAATTGGAATAGGGAATTTTAGGATATTTAAAATAGCCTCAACCAATGGTTCTGGATTTTTAGAAAATAAATAATAAGTCCAAAATTCCCCAAACTTTTTATGTGAGCTTTTCACATTATTTAGAAGCCATGGGTAGAGTTTGGTTTGATTTGGGCCTTGTTTGATCATTAAACCCAAAACCACCCCCTGCTCCATGAACTCCTTTACTGACTCCGGAAACCCTAGGTTCTCGGAGTACCGTGAAGGAAAGTTGTACTCAAGACATAAATAATAAGTTTATGTTATCTTTGCATCCTCATGAGCATTCCATGACATCCATTCTTATGCATGTATATGATTATATTAGAGCAAGAAGAAGAAGAAGAAGAAGTTTTTGAAGAGGGGATACCACCCATCTCTGATCCTCAAGCGGATAACTGCTTTTATTTTGATATCTGTGGATCCGAGCAAGACACCTCTGATAACAAAGGCAAGCCCCGGTGCATTTGCCACCTCCCTTGATGTTTTTAAATACTTTTCGCACACTTTAAGTCTAGTGAAATGTGCATTAGGTTTATAGGAGTTACCTGAAACCCTTTGATGCATTACTTTCCTTGATATCCATACCTGTTTAGATACTTCTGTGAAGTATCAAAAGTATGATTTACAAAAATGCTTAGCCTTGCTTAGATCTTGTGGATAGAGGTTGTCCTCAATTTAACCATGGAGAGGATGGCTTCTACCCACAAGAATATTTTCATTTGGAGCAATAGTGGGATCTTACTGCAAAGTTCCCTGAGATGCTCTTTCCTCCTAAGGAACAAACACAATCCTAAGGATGGAAATACTCAAATTGAGACTTGGGGTAGGAACAGGTGATGTTCTACCCAGGTTGGTTAAGGATTAACGCGTATGTAGGCGTGCTGACCGAGGACCCTTTAACTGGTCACATGCCTCGTCATGGGTAAGCCTTGCCTCGGGCAGACTAAGGCCGGAATAAGATAACACGAAATGGGAGTGGAGCGGTGGCGAGAGTAGCGTGTACCCTCCGTGGCAAGAGGCTGGACGGTGGTGTATCTGTGCTCTCGGTTTGCGTGAACCTGATCCGGTCTTAAGAACCCCGGTGGCGGGTTGACATATGCAAGGGTCCAGTGCTACATATGTCGTGTGATTGGAGATCCTCAGCTGAGTATAATCGATTCGGATCGCCGTACCTTCGCGGTTATGAAGACTTGGTCACTTTTCTACAACCTAAGTCAGGATGTGAACCTCATGAATAAAAATGATGTTGTATTGATGAGATGGTGAAATTAGACCAGATGCAAATAGAGTCTATTAATATTTAATCTGGCGTTAAAACATTGAAAGTAAGGACTCACTTTAGTAAGATATTTCTGCAAAAGTATCTAAGTTGATTCTTGCTAAAGCCTCTCCTTGATTCCTATTTATCCAGCATACCCTTGAGAGTCTTTTCCTTAGTCGGGTAAGACTTGCTGAGTAATTCCATACTCAGGGTTTATCCCTTTGTTGTTTTTAGGTGGGGAAGTAGCAGATTTTTGCTGCTTCTGTGCTAAGGTGGTTCCCAACGAGGAAAAACAAGACTGAAAGGCGGGAGGACTCGGTCCTCCATCTAGAATCTTTTGTTTATAGTCTTTCGGGAGAGGTTTGTGTCTCCCTGGTTTGTATAATTATTACTTTTATGCACTCACTTTAGCCTGGTCTGTAAATAAACGACTTAAGCTTGCTTTTTGAATAAATGTAAGATTATGTAATTCGCTTCTGCATATCTTCATCTCCGATGATCTGTAATGTCTGCAAGACGGGTGAAACGTTCCTGGTGAGGTAAGGAAAGATACCGAGCTTGTCAAGTAACTTAGGAACATCTACAGGGTGTCTGATGTCTGTTAGACAAGGACAACTGTAGGTGGGCCTGATTACTTGGGAGGTTCCGTCACAGCTGGTATCGGAGCGTAGCCCTTCTTTGCAGATATTAAGGCATCTTCAAAAAGATTTTCAAAAGTCTTACCTAAAGATTCTTTTCTCTTCTTACCTAAATATTCTGAAGAGTTTATCTTAAAGACCAGATAGGAAGAGTGCAATGTATAGAAGGTTGAATCAACCAAGGTTGATTCTGTACTTACTCATGCATCATGCTAAGAATTATACTAATAAATTTCCCCCTTAGAAAATGCCGCCGCGCACAAGAAAGACCGCGCGTAAGTCGACTGGACCAATTGGGGTACCTCGACATCAACTTGCTCCGCGAGATGTAGATAGTAGTAGCGGGAGCAATGATCCTATAGGGGATCTGGAAGCAGAAGTAAGCAGGCTCCAATTGGAACTCCGCCGCAGGACAGCTATATGGATTGGAGATGGTGACCGTATAAATGAGTTACGAAGAGACGTTCGCCATCTACAAGACCAGCTGGCAGATCGGGATTCGGCACTCGATTGGGTTGTTCAATCTCGTTCATTGGCATGGGCCAAGGAGGCAAGGGCTCAGGCCCGAGTTAAAGAACTCAGCTCAGCTGTCGACAACCTGCAGGTTTACTGCAATACATTACATGAGGAAGTCCATGTGCTCTACTCGCAACTACACCCTAGTGAGCCTACACCCTCTGCTGAGGCGGAAGCCGGACCCTCTCACGTTGCGGGACGCGCGTTGGGTGGGGAATTAGACCTGTATGAACCCCCTCCTTCTTTGAGGTTGGTTGACGTCTGGACTCCCACACCTGATGATGAAGCCGCCAAAAGCAACGGAAATCAGGACTAGTGGTGTAATAAGAGTAGAGTAGTGTATTGTAGGGTGTACTGTTATATTAGAGTAGTGTATTGTAGGGTGTACGGTTGTATAATAGGTTAAACTTTTGTAAAATGGGTAATGTATCCTGTTGTGTAATGTCGAGTCTGTACCATTACTCTTTACAGTAATGTAAAACGGAAGGTTTTCTTTGGCACATTATATTTATTCAAATGTTTTTGCCTCAGATGCCGACCCGGACTCGCGGACAGGATGCAGCCGGAACATCCGGGGGTCGGGATGCTACCCCGAATCCACCTCCCGTTCCACCCACGCTTGCCGAGGCAATCGCTGCCTTGGTAAATGCTACAGCCGACAATACCCGCTTCTTGAGGGAGATGGCGGGTCAGCAACAGCTCCAGCAACAAGCAGGAAGAGGTTTTCCACAAGGTCCCCGTGAGACCACTTATCTGGATTTCTCCGAGACTCGTCCGCCTCTCTTCGTCAAAGCAGAAGATCCGCTCGAAGCCGACGAATGGATAAGGGTCATTGAACAGAAATTTGGCCTTCTTCGTTGTTCGGAAACCCAGAAGCCATTGTTTGCGGCTCAGCAACTCCGAGGCCCTGCCAGCACTTGGTGGGGGAATTTTGTGGCCATCCAACCGGACAACCATCAAATTACATGGAACGAGTTCAAAGCAGCATTCCGCGAGCATTATATTCCTGAGGGAGTGCTGCACATGAAACAAGAAGAGTTTATGAAATTGAAGCAAGGGGGAGATACTGTTAACCAGTATCTCAACAAATTCAATCACCTGTCACAATACGCAATTGATCAGGTGAACACAGACTTGAAGAAAAGGAATTGTTTTATGAGAGGTCTGAATGACCGAATGCAGCGAAAAATGGCTGCATGTATTGATCTTACTTATGGAAAGGCTGTCAGCACAGCCTTATCTGTGGAGGCCAAATATGCAAATTCTGGGAAAAGTAAGGGATTCAGTGGTGATCGGCCTAATCAGGGCCCGGTAAAGAGGCAACGGTTCATTCTCCGGCCCTCTAACCAGAACCGTTCAAGTGCACCATCTTTCCCTTTCAAGCAGCCCATAATTATTCGTCCCAACAAAGCCCCTACTGTCCAAAGTCAGCCGGGTGCCCCAGGCACTCGATTCCCTGCTCTGCCAAGTTCTTCAACTGGATGTTTTAACTGTGGCAAATCTGGGCATTTTATCAAAGATTGCCCCTATCCTCGGCAAAATCAGGCTAATAACCAGCAAGGATCGGGAAATTCAGCTCCAGGCAAGGGAAGTACTTCGGGCAAGAATACCAAGAAAACGGGGCGAGTATATTATACGCAAGTGGCTACCACACCGGAGGGAGAGCCGGTGATGATGGGTACGTTCCCTGTGGCCAGTTACCCTGCAGTAATTCTTTTTGATTCTGGTGCTTCGCATACCTTTATTAGCAAGACATTTGTGGAGCAACATCACATTGCATGTCATGAATCAAAAGAGGGATTTAAAATTCATTCACCTGGGGGACACATTTTTACTAGAGAAGTGGCCTATGAAGTGCCAGTAACTATGGCCGGACGGAACTTTCCTGCTAACATGATTGTTCTAAGAGGCCAGGATATAGATGTAATTTTGGGGATGAATTGGTTAACTCAACACAAGGCAATTCTCAATACTGAACTCAGAACCGTCAGGTTGAGTTATAATCAAGAAGAAATTCTCTTATCTCTCCCCAAAACCAATCCAGCCAAAGCTTCTGGTAGAATATTTGAAGCCATTGTACCGGAGATCAAAAACATTCCGGTAGTATGTGAGTTTCCAGATGTATTTCCGGAAGATTTGCCTGGACTACCCCCTGAAAGAGATGTAGAATTCGTAATTGAGCTAAAGCCCGGTACGGCTCCTATCTCCCGAAGATCGTACCGTATGCCCCCTAATGAGTTGGCAGAATTGAAGATTCAATTACAAGATCTGCTGAATAAAGGATTTATCCGGCCAAGCTCGTCCCCGTGGGGTTGCCCCGCCATCTTTGTGAAGAAGAAGGATCAAACCTTGCGAATGTGTGTGGACTATCGGCCCCTGAATGAGGTCACCATAAAAAATAAGTACCCTCTTCCAAGGATCGATATCTTATTTGATCAACTGACTGGGGCGAGGGTATTTTCTAAAATTGATCTCAGGTCGGGCTATCATCAAATCCGTATTCGGCCCGAGGATATACCGAAGACCGCATTTACTACGCGGTATGGCTTATTTGAGTACTTGGTAATGTCTTTCGGGCTCACTAATGCTCCTGCCCACTTCACCTATTTGATGAACTCGGTGTTCATGCCCGAGTTAGACAAGTTCGTGGTGGTCTTCATCGATGATATTTTGATATACTCTAAAAATGAAGAGGAGCATGCTCAGCACCTACGGATTGTATTGACGCGCCTGAGGGAACATCAGCTGTATGCCAAGTTCAGCAAGTGCGCATTCTGGCTGGAGGAAATTCAATTTCTGGGGCACGTGCTATCAGCTGAAGGAATTGCGGTAGATCCTAGCAAGGTCAAGGATATTCTGGAATGGAAACCCCCAACAACTGTTCACCAAGTCCGGAGTTTTCTTGGACTAGCGGGATATTATCGCAGATTCATACCTGATTTTTCTAAGCTTGTGAAGCCAATCACAAGTTTGTTGAAGAATGATACTAAGTTCAATTGGTCTTCTAAATGTAATGAAGCCTTTGAGCAACTGAAGACACTATTGACCACTGCTCCGGTATTGGCTCAACCGGACATCACTAAACCTTTTGATGTATATTGTGATGCGTCAGGCAGTGGACTCGGCTGTGTGCTAATGCAAGAAGGCCGAGTAATTGCGTATGCTTCAAGGCAGTTACGCCGACATGAGGAGCACTATCCAACTCATGATCTCGAGCTGGCTGCTGTGGTTCATGCCCTGAAAATATGGCGTCACTATCTGCTGGGAAATATCTGCCACATATATACAGATCATAAGAGTTTAAAATATATATTTACCCAGTCAGAGTTAAATATGAGGCAAAGACGATGGCTTGAGCTCATTAAAGATTATGAACTGGAAATCCATTATCACCCAGGCAAGGCCAATGTGGTGGCAGATGCATTGAGTCGCAAGACTTCCTGCCACTGTCTTATGGTAAAGACCTCCGAAAACACTTTGTGTCAAGAAATGGAAAAGTTAAACCTGGGGATAATCCAGCAAGGGACCCTGAATCAACTAAAGCTTGAGTCAACCATTTTGCAAAGGATAATTGATGCTCAACAGAATAATCTGGGCATGAAGCGCATACGAGAGAAGATAAGGGCTGGAACAGCCAAATGTTTCAAGGAAGATGATCAAGGTGTGTTATGGTTCAACAACCGCATAGTAGTGCCAAAGAATGAAGAACTCCGCCAGCAAATTTTAGATGAAGCGCATCTTAGTCGCTATTCTATTCATCCGGGAAGCACTAAGATGTATCATGATCTGAAACAACACTACTGGTGGACGAAGATGAAGATTGAAATTGCACGCTATGTGGCTAAGTGTGACACTTGCAGACGTGTCAAAGCCATCCACATGAAAACTGCTGGTCCATTGCAATCTTTGCCAATCCCAACATGGAAATGGGAAGACATAAGCATGGACTTCATCGTGGGATTGCCCAGGACAGCAAAAGGATATGACTCCATTTGGGTTATCGTTGATCGACTCACAAAGATTGCCCACTTCTTACCTGTCAAGGTCACGTATACAGTAGCCACTTATGCAACATTATACATTGCCCGTATTCTCAGTCTACATGGTATTCCGAAGACTATAGTGTCGGATCGTGGACCTCCGTTCGTATCCAAATTCTGGGAAGAACTTCATAAATCCCTGGGTACTAAGTTGCTCCACAGTTCGGCCTATCATCCTCAAACCAGTGGACAAACTGAGAGAGTGAACCAAATACTTGAAGATATGCTGCGGGCATGTGTCCTGGATTTCTCACCAAAATGGGATGAATGTTTACCTTTGGCGGAGTTTTCATATAATAACAGTTATCAAGAAAGTATCCAGATGGCACCTTTTGAAGCTTTATATGGACGTCGGTGTCGAACTCCGCTAAATTGGTCTGAACCTGGTGAAAGGTATTTCTTTAGACCTGATATGGTAAAAGAAACCGAAGAAAAGGTACAGAAAATTATTCATAATATGAAGAAAGCTCAGACTCGACAAAAGAGTTATGCAGACCGACGACGACAACCCTTATGTTTTCTGGTAGGCGATTATGTCTACTTGAAAGTTTCACCAATGAAGGGTGTATCGCGTTTTGGGGTTAAAGGAAAACTTGCACCCAGGTACATTGGTCCATTCCTGGTACTTGAGCAATGTGGACCAGTGGCATACCGACTTCAGCTCCCCGAAATATTGTCTGCCGTGCATAATGTGTTCCACGTGTCACAATTGAAGAAGTGTCTTCGGGTTCCCGATCGAACCGTTGAAGTGACTGATGTTGTCCTGGAACCAGATTTAACGTACTCGGAACATCCTATTCGAGTTCTGGATCGAAAGGACAGGGTTACCCGGAGAAAGACCCTCAAGTTTTATAAGATACAGTGGAACCAGCATTCGGAAGATGAGGCTACATGGGAAACCCAAGATTTCTTAGATAAGAATTTCCCAGGCTTTCTAGCCTCTTGTAAATTGTAAAGTTTGTATAGCTGTGTAATAAAGGAATGAACCCCCACACCACCCCTGCCTTGTACCAGAAATCAGGAAATAAAAACATGACACATTTCCTTTTCCATTACTCACCCTAGGACTTTAAATCTCGGGACGAGATTCTTTTATGGGGGGAAGGATGTAACACCCTGGTGTTACTATAACTAAAACTTGAGCATGGCATCATGAGCATGGGCATTGCATATGTTTGATACACCTAGAGTGCAATCACTAGGCAAAAATTTCAAACAAGTTGTATTGTTTCATTGTTTTACAAATAGGACCCTGGTTTAAGGACTTAACCCTAAATAGTGGTTAAAGAGGTAAACTTAACCCAAGTTGAGAAAAACCTTAGGGCTTTTGAGAAAAGTCATAAAACATCCCCAAACACTAAGTTGAATCACATTTATACCCCTGGAATACCAGAAACCCTAATTGGAACCCTGGGAAACCCTAAAACCAAACCCTAGGGACCTAAGTGCAAAATTAGTCCACTTTTGGGCTAAAGTGCAAAAACCAAGTCAAATAAGTATTTTAAGTCAATTGGATTACAAATATGTGGATTTGAAGGCCAAACCCTAAATTTTGGACTTAAATGCAAAATGGACCTCATTTGAGATCTATTCTAAGTCTGAAAATCAGTGAATGGGCTCAACTTTGGGGCTTTGTAACTTACAAAGTATAGGGTTTTTACCCTAGGTCACCACATCAAAGTTGAAGACCCATTATAGGAGAACAACTTTGCTAAAGGGTGCAAGCATAGTTGTTATGAGAAATTTGGAGAAAAACCCAGTCCAAAACTGGCTGTCAGACTGCTTGAAGTTAAATTTCAGAGTTACAGTGATATAGAGTGAACTTTGAGCTCGATTTTGATTTGGATCCAGTGCTCAAATGTGATCAAGTCCTATAGTGGAGTTGTAGCTGGTATGTAGCACTACAACTTTGGTGCAGAGACTTGGACCTGTTGTCACATGAAATCTGGAGAAAAAGGACTCTAAACTTGCTCGGTCAGGTGCACTGATGAACTATGGCCATGGTACAGTAACCGTTAACCTGATGAAGATCTTTCCCGTCGCCGGTGGCCGTCGCCGTTGATCGTCGTCGCTGTGATTCGTGCTCGGCGGTCACTAGATAAGTCTGTCGCGGTAAGGTCCTCGTCACCGGTGAGCTGGCCATCACTCCGACGATCCCTCCCCCCTGTCTTCCTTCAACTTTGCGGCTGGCGATAAGTTCGCCGTCGACCGCCGCTGCCCGACCGTGCGCCGCGTGGCCTACCCGGTTCATAGCACCGCCGTAACGTCCTACGACTGTCCCATCATCACCGAGAGAGTTGCCACGGCGGTGAACACGTATTCACCGCGGCCAGCACTTCTTCCTTACCTCCGGCCGCCGCGCGTCCTCCTCAAATTCGTGGCCACCGCTTTGCCCTTCTATAAATTGAGGGCCAGGCCGGTTGCGCCATGTATTTTGCTAGCTATCGCACCCGCTCCCACGCTCGATCGTCCACCAACGCGCTTGAATTCGGAGTTTCCCCCAATCCGGTTCTCCGCCGCCGTAGTAGTGAGCTCGCCGTGGGCAGCCCGTTTCAGGTCCGATCTCACCCTCGGTTCTCTTGTTTCAGCAACCTTGTTTCCTCTTGATGCTTACCGAAGCATTGAATCAAGCTAGACCACCCTGGGTCGCCGGGAACACAATCATTACGCTGCTTTGATTACGGCCACCGTGGCCGGAGTTCTATAGTTCATCAATCGTGCGATTAAGTTAGGGGAAATGGTCTGGCTAACCCCAATTTCGTGTCCACCGCTCGGAGAGCTCAGCCGTTGTCCCGTTCGGCCGGTCTGCTGGCTTGCCGGAGCGCGGCCGTGCTTGAACGCCGTCGGGGACTGCGAGTTGTGAATTGACAGAAACCCGGGGACTTTTTCGTGAACTGACAGTGACTTAAAACAATAGTAAACGGATCTATTTCTGTTTAGCCGTTAAGCCGAGGGCCTCTGCGCAAAGTCGCCTCGCCTGGGCCGCTGGATTTGAAATCGGCCCAGTACTGTTCCTTGTTTTCTTTTTTCTTTTTCAGCAGGACTTTGAAAAACTGTAGAAAATTGTAGAAAATCCTAAAAATATGAGACCAATTTTCCTAGGCTTGTTATTTTCCATAGTATTTAATAAAAATAGTTTTATGATTTTTAATTGGAATAGGGAATTTTAGGATATTTAAAATAGCCTCAACCAATGGTTCTGGATTTTTAGAAAATAAATAATAAGTCCAAAATTCCCCAAACTTTTTATGTGAGCTTTTCACATTATTTAGAAGCCATGGGTAGAGTTTGGTTTGATTTGGGCCTTGTTTGATCATTAAACCCAAAACCACCCCCCGCTCCATGAACTCCTTTACTGACTCCGGAAACCCTAGGTTCTCGGAGTACCGTGAAGGAAAGTTGTACTCAAGACATAAATAATAAGTTTATGTTATCTTTGCATCCTCATGAGCATTCCATGACATCCATTCTTATGCATGTATATGATTATATTAGAGCAAGAAGAAGAAGAAGAAGTTTTTGAAGAGGGGATACCACCCATCTCTGATCCTCAAGCGGATAACTGCTTTTATTTTGATATCTGTGGATCCGAGCAAGACACCTCTGATAACAAAGGCAAGCCCCGGTGCATTTGCCACCTCCCTTGATGTTTTTAAATACTTTTCGCACACTTTAAGTCTAGTGAAATGTGCATTAGGTTTATAGGAGTTACCTGAAACCCTTTGATGCATTACTTTCCTTGATATCCATACCTGTTTAGATACTTCTGTGAAGTATCAAAAGTATGATTTACAAAAATGCTTAGCCTTGCTTAGATCTTGTGGATAGAGGTTGTCCTCAATTTAACCATGGAGAGGATGGCTTCTACCCACAAGAATATTTTCATTTGGAGCAATAGTGGGATCTTACTGCAAAGTTCCCTGAGATGCTCTTTCCTCCTAAGGAACAAACACAATCCTAAGGATGGAAATACTCAAATTGAGACTTGGGGTAGGAACAGGTGATGTTCTACCCAGGTTGGTTAAGGATTAACGCGTATGTAGGCGTGCTGACCGAGGACCCTTTAACTGGTCACATGCCTCGTCATGGGTAAGCCTTGCCTCGGGCAGACTAAGGCCGGAATAAGATAACACGAAATGGGAGTGGAGCGGTGGCGAGAGTAGCGTGTACCCTCCGTGGCAAGAGGCTGGACGGTGGTGTATCTGTGCTCTCGGTTTGCGTGAACCTGATCCGGTCTTAAGAACCCCGGTGGCGGGTTGACATATGCAAGGGTTCAGTGCTACATATGTCGTGTGATTGGAGATCCTCAGCTGAGTATAATCGATTCGGATCGCCGTACCTTCGCGGTTATGAAGACTTGGTCACTTTTCTACAACCTAAGTCAGGATGTGAACCTCATGAATAAAAATGATGTTGTATTGATGAGATGGTGAAATTAGACCAGATGCAAATAGAGTCTATTAATATTTAATCTGGCGTTAAAACATTGAAAGTAAGGACTCACTTTAGTAAGATATTTCTGCAAAAGTATCTAAGTTGATTCTTGCTAAAGCCTCTCCTTGATTCCTATTTATCCAGCATACCCTTGAGAGTCTTTTCCTTAGTCGGGTAAGACTTGCTGAGTAATTCCATACTCAGGGTTTATCCCTTTGTTGTTTTTAGGTGGGGAAGTAGCAGATTTTTGCTGCTTCTGTGCTAAGGTGGTTCCCAACGAGGAAAAACAAGACTGAAAGGCGGGAGGACTCGGTCCTCCATCTAGAATCTTTTGTTTATAGTCTTTCGGGAGAGGTTTGTGTCTCCCTGGTTTGTATAATTATTACTTTTATGCACTCACTTTAGCCTGGTCTGTAAATAAACGACTTAAGCTTGCTTTTTGAATAAATGTAAGATTATGTAATTCGCTTCCGCATATCTTCATCTCCGATGATCTGTAATGTCTGCAAGACGGGTGAAACGTTCCTGGTGAGGTAAGGAAAGATACCGAGCTTGTCAAGTAACTTAGGAACATCTACAGGGTGTCTGATGTCTGTTAGACAAGGACAACTGTAGGTGGGCCTGATTACTTGGGAGGTTCCGTCACAGCTCTGGTGGCCTGCGGTCCTTCTCTTCGTAGGCCTTCAGTAGAGCAGTGCTTGATAACGTGGTAAAAGTAAAACTGGTGTGCGAGAATAAACAGTGGACGAATCTCTTTTCCTTTATCCTTTATTGCAATGGTATTTATACAAGTGAAGGAGACACCAAGAGGAGAAGGTCAAAGGTCACGTCTGTGCGTGGAGATCGTCCACGGAGCACGTCCTTTAGAAACGCCGGTTGAAAGCAATCACCAACTGCTTATCCATCGTAACAAAAAGACCGCCGTAAATTATCACGGCAATGAAGCGATGTGTGGGTGTGGCTGCCACAGATGACGATGACGTGGAAACCAACCAGCAGACCAGCTCTCTCCACCAGCTCTAAAGTCCGTTTGTTTTGTTTTCGCAGCTTCGGCGACGCCACGGGCGCATCGTGGCGAACTATTTGCCGGAAACCAAATAATACTCTATGTTCGTGCATAACTAATACTACGCGGTGCTTTGGATCCGGCGACATGGGACGTCGCCGGAGTGGAATGCCAGCACGTGCTGAACTACGCGCGGACGTCGAGCAGCCGGTGCGGATGATGCTGGCAGTGGCGGATGAGGATGACGCGTACAGAAACCAACCAACGAACGAACCATTTGCCGCCAATGACAGATGCTGAGACTGTCGACGAGGCACAGAAACAGCAGGCAGTACGAGAACGGAATGATTAAAACCAACGAACCACCATTTGCCCCCCTCCTCTTTATTAATGCTTCGGAC
Organism: Zea luxurians; assembly: GCA_029449295.1. NCBI lineage: Eukaryota > Viridiplantae > Streptophyta > Magnoliopsida > Poales > Poaceae > Zea > Zea luxurians. The sequence continues at coordinate 169,121,498 of JAOPSE010000002.1, forward strand.
AATAGTAGTTTATGTACAACTCTTGAGCTCTGAAGCACGAAACAAGGGTGAATTAAAAATTAACCTAAGGCATCCCAATTTCCTCCTCTGCAGCGGTTAGTGGAATTGCTGCTGCGACTGCAGCCTCCCCTTGAGGAAGCCCCTGCACACCTTCTTCCACAGCTCCTTGTCCGGCTGCCGCACGTCGAAGCTCGCCTTGGCCACGTCCACCTGGCAGTCCTGCCGACACCAAAACAACAAGACACTTTAAATTCCAAGATACGTGGCACCGAGGTTATATATGACTGACTGACTACTCACCAGGATGTGGTTATGCCGGAGGAGGCGGTCGGCGATGCTCATGAGGATGTCCTTGCTGTACTCCGGGTGGCCCTGGACGCCCATGGCGCGGTCCCCCAGGCGGAACATCTCCACGCGGGTCTGGTCCGACCGCGCCAGCACCTCGGCGCCGGCGGGCAGCTCCCACACCTCGTCGTGGTGGAACTCGATCACCGGCATGTGCACCGGCAGCTTCAGCGGCGCGAACAGCCGCGCCGCCGCCGCCGTCGGGTGGATGCAGCTCACCCCGATGTCCCAGCCCTTGGTCGACCGCCCGGTGCGCCCGCCCAGCGCCCGGCACAGGATCTGCGTGCACCAAACAGACCAAGAGTTTCGTAAGCTAATCTAATCTGCAACCAAACAGATGTAGCGCGATGGGCCATTAGCGACGCGTTTCCGGCGGCAAATCACGTTCGCCAGCTCCTTCCTCAGATCCGTCCGTCCACTGGAACGCACTGTACTCGGCAGGGGGGCACCACCATGTGAGAATCACGTTCGCCAGCCCGCCCGCCCGCAGTTGCTGTCGTTGTTGCGCAGAAAGAACATGGTCGCCCGCCCCCTACTTCCTGTTAAAACGGCGGTGCTTGTACACGGTCGCGGAGGCCTCTGACTTTCGTCCTAGGCTGGCTGAGTGTATGCTCTATGATATTCGTCAATCAGCTGGGAAGTCAGACTAGGGTTCCACTACTATAAAACAATTGGTCTCCTGCGCATGGCGACGGCTATATACAAGAGCAACCCAAACCGAGCTCCAAGACACAGCTCCGTCTCTTCGATCAAACTAGGGACAACACACAGGAGTCAGGCAGGCAGGACCTGACCTCCAAAGTTCCGGAAGCGAAGACCTCGTCCTCGTCCTGTCTTTGTGCACAGCCAGACCTAGATCTCCACATCAGAGTTTATACCCTTTTCTTTGAAGCTATAGGACTAGGAGGAGTGCCTATTTTATCATCATCATCATTATTATTTATTATTATTACCCTACCGAGTTAGGAGAAGAGTCCTCACGCGGTCAAGGCGTGCCCTGAATTCAGACGAAGCGGTGAGATTGCGTGCGCTTGGACTAGTTGCGAGGGCACACGCAGTCACGCACGCCCTTTGGGTGATTGGTCCCCGGCCCCGGGCCTGTACGACGCTAGCGGTAGCATCGTCACCTCAAAAGCAACCGCTGCGCGAGACGCGCCACGCCATCTGCGTTCTTCCTTCCTCCTCCGGTCCCCGGGGCGGGATTTGGTTCAAAATAAAACAGAATTGCAGGCGCGGTTTTAAGCGCCGAATTTCCAGTCGCCCAACTGGGTTCCGTTTGGAGGAACTGCTAAGACCCAACCCTCCTCTGCGAGATCCTGCAGAGCAAAGAGCCAAAGACACACACACTGTGTGTGCCTCCAACAACGACAGCCGAGGTACCACGGCCACGTCACAGCACGTGAACCAGCGTCTTAAACGAGATTAGCGTGGAGTTTATATGCACTTCCAAGCAGTAGCAGTCCCGTGTCCGTCCACTTGCTGCGGACCCCGAACTATCGTGCTGGACTGGACCGGAATGGACTGAAAGAAAACGACGTGGTGGCAGCATAAGCAAGATAGAGCGGTGGGAGTGGGACGGGAGCTGGTGTCTACACTTCTACAGATAGCCAGCCACCCACGCGCGAGGTTTCTAGCCACAATCACAGATTCACAGGCCTTCTCCGTCGCAGCGGGTGGGTCCCGCACGCATCGGACTCCGCTGGGATGCGCTGTATTTTCCTTTGTTTTGCTGAGAATGCGGGCGCACTATCAGTTTGTACCAGCAGTAAGGCCTACATTTTTTTTACAAAAAAAAAAACGTTCTTCTATTAAAAAAAGATAATCGCGTATTGCATTAACGCAAGTATATATATTGACAAGATTGTTTTGTTAGCATAGCTTGATATTTGCTGTTTGAGGGGGAAAACGGCTCATATTTGCTGGAAAAAAATAGGCATCTTTCCGTCCCATGTTGACACTCACCAATTAAGCAGGAGGTACCGTTTACTTGTCAAAGCGCACACACTACATTCCGTGGTATAAAACTTATGGCTCGTCGTGAAAAGGAAAAAAAAAAACGGGTCCAATTTTTGACCGAGCGCCGGGTGGAGGGTGGAGGGGAACTGGGGAAGGCGCTACCGCGCTAGGCTAGAAGAGCGGCAGCCCCACCAGCTGGTGCCGCTGCCCCCTGCCCCGTGAACACCCCATCGAGGCAACGACGGAGACCCCAGCTACGCGCGGAAGGAACGGGAGACGCAACCGAGCCTAACAGCAAGTCCGCAGGAACGGGAGACGCGCGCATGGACCGGGACCGGATGGGATCATGGGATTGGCACCTGGTGGCCGAAGCAGACGCCGAGGATGCGCTTGCCGGCGGCGTGGAGGCGGCGGATGAGGCCGACGAGGTCCAGGATCCAGGGCTCGTCGCCGTGCGCGTCGGAGCAGCTCCCGGAGATGACGAACCCGTCGAAGCCGGCCGCCTCGGCGTCGGTGGGGAGCTCCCCGCGGACGGCGCCGTACACGCGCCAGCTCTCGCCGTCCTCCTCCAGCAGCGCGCGGAAGACGGCGAAGTAGCCGCCGTACTTCTGCCGCACGTACTCCGAGTCCTCGCCGCACTGAAGCACCGCGTACGAGCCCGCCGAGGGTGCTGCCGCGGCGGCGGCGGCCTCCGGCAAGGCCGCGGACTCAGCGGCCGACGCGGCGTTCTCGAGAGGCCCCATTCCCATGGCTGGCGGCAGCGCGGTGCGGGCGAGGGTCTCAGGCCTGGGAATGGAGATGGAGGCGACAGGCGAGGATCGGGGGTGCGCTGCTGCGTCCTAGAAGCGGGTGGGGTGGGAGGGGGCGGAGAGGAATGGGGGAGGGCTGTGAGGCGAGTGCGCTATTTAAAGCGATCCGGGCGGTTTTCCCTCGGAAAATTAATTGTTTTTTCGCCTTTTCGCCCCTGATTTTTGTTTTGCTATTACTAGGAGGATTTTTTTTACAAGGGCTAGCCGCTATAGCGTAGTATGGTATGGCAACGGCCAACGGGCAGTCGGGCACGGGTTGGGTTGTCCCCTTCCACTCCGACTCAATCCTTGGATGTTACGCTTCGTGCGTTTGTTACAACTCGAAAACAGGTACGTTTTTCTTCCGTGTCCGAATCGAGTGAATTCGCCAGAACATGAGAAGGTCTCGTTTGATTTGATTCTAGGAGGTTTTAGATGTGGATCCAATCCGAGGTGCTGAGGGGTAAAAACGACTGAAATGATATGTTTTCATTCTAGTTTCATTCTGAGTTAAATACATCCGAACTACTATTACCGGTTGCTTCCAGTTATTTTCGGTTTCAATCCTGGCTAAATATATCTGGATGTGCAGGACCGTTTCGGGCCAACCGACTCGTGCATCTTCTCGACCTGATTTGTTCTACAAATATATGCGCTGCTATTTTTTTTTAGGATTTGTTGTAACGCATTGGTGTTTTGTGCGTGTGCAGATGCGTTAGCCTAACTGACCAACAGCACCCAGGAACGGGCTACGGTTGGAAATCTTCCGTTAGAAATTCCAATGAATCGTCAGCAGTGAGTAGTACATCGGAGAAACAGGGCATACTAGTACCATCTTCGAAGTCTTTGCTTTCGGAAACGAGCATGGACCATGGAGAACTTTGTGTGACCATGCTAGACCAGCTTGTTCCATCTTCTATGGGAACATGGGATCCACTGGACAGGATTCTTGGTTGTCACGAAACCAGAGCTGCGGCGACTGCCACTTCTCCACTCCTGTCCTCGTGGCGCCAATAGGACACGACTTCCGAGTTGTCCAAAGGTATATTTACCGGCCCTTTGGAATGGACCTGGACACGGTTTTGGGGGGAGAGAGAGACAGAGAAACAAAACGCGTCCAGATTCAACGAACCACGCACGCACCACGTACGTACGTACTGTACGTACGTTTGTCGAATGCATGAGAAGCAAGAAACCTCACTGTCGGATTTTGGATGTACCATTACCACCTCCACCTCCACCTCCACCTCCCCTTTCGGCGTTCGCGCGAATTTTGGTTGCTTTGACGAAAACTTGCTGGCCGAATATCGATTTGTCGCGGTCGTCGAGTCGAAATGGAAGGTTCCACAAATGGTTCCGCGGCAACCGGCGTGAGGCAAAAAAAGAGTCACGCGTTTCTCCTCGTCATGGTAAAAACGGCCACTTCCTTTGACTTGTAGGTTTTTCCCCCACCAATTTTAATGTTGCATTGCATATAAATGGAACCGTGTGACACTGACACCAGGTATTGTCAGCACTCAGCCATAGTAGTTTAGTGTGTATTTGACGGACATTACCGGAGCAAAAGCGAGTGCATATATTACCAAGGATCCATAGAAAAGGCGTTGTCAGCACTCAGCTTGCCCCCAACGCGTTAATTTATTATATACTCTCTGTTTCGAAAAAGGCAGCTACTCTCCGTAGAAGTATTTTCTTACCAAGGCTGGGTACCTACACGTGCGACCGTGCACATGCAAACACGGCGAGAGGGAATACCGAGGCGAGGACCACATGCGCTAGGCCACTCGCATCGCATGTGACGCTGACACCACCGATTCGGATCCTTTATTTGTCAGTGCCCGCGCGCGAGTCGTGGTACAAAATTCAGTACGTATGCATTTGCCCATCCTTTTCTTTACTGTCCGTACCGCCGCCGTATGCAACCCGGTAATAAATTGTTATGCTTATTAATTTGTGTTGTATAGTCTAGCTGTTCAAGTTAAGCCAGCTAGGCCTTCTCCCTCTCCCTCTCTCGGCTCTCGCGCTCCCTTTTCAGGAAAATCAGGGGCTGTTAATTTCGTCTTTCGCTGCCACACATCCAAAGCTAAGACTAATTAAGCTACGTACATGCATATAATAATGTCGCAGAAATAAATGCGCGGTGATCAAATTAAAACCGGTACAATTAAATCAGCCGGCGCAGAATATTCGGTTCAGTAACTAGAATCTCTGCTGCATATTTAACATTTGGGATGTTACTAGTTTTGATTTGGTACGATTCAAGTGAGCAACAATTCAAGTGAGCAAGAGAATGAAACACAGCGACGCGAATAAAACCGTATGCGATTCGAATAATCAACGTGTGATAGATGTATTGGGCGTGGGATCATTGAGTAAAGTACACTAGCCAACTACGAACTTGGTAGTTGGTACGAATGTGTCACTTATCTCCGAGCTCAGAAAAACTGGGCAAACAGGATCTTGATCTTTCTCAGCCCATGCAAAACCTATCTAAAACTGGATCTGTAAATAAAAACCGAGAGTACACACTAATGGTGACATGTCGTGCCACGTTATAGCACACTAATTAATGAAAATTGGGGACCTCAAGTTGTTCCGACGTGCAGAGGCGGACCCAAAACAATATGACTGAAGGCGTACTACGAGCACCAAAATAACAGAGCATGAACATCTAAATTGGACTGAGTAGGGGACCTTATAAATTTATTAGACTCTAGTACTTAGAACAATGAAATGAGAGGGGGCTTGTGCCCTGCCCTCACTCGATCCTACATGGTTTTGCATGTCTGACAAAGTTCTGAGGACAAACGAGCCAAATCCGTGGACCGCCAGTATACTTCACTCGGGATCTTTAATTAGGTACTATATGAGGGTGTAGTGGCAGTAAATACTGACGTGGATATATATAGTGCTGCAGAATAAAGTATTTAAACAATGCAATGTGGAATAACGATGATAATCCGAGAGAACGTTCGCATCAACGTGCATCTCCTGCGTTTATTACAAAGAAACTGGAACGTTGTTTTCCCGGTTTTATTTGCCAGCAACGTCAAAGGCAGCTTATTATTATTACTTGCACCGTTCTCAAATGGAGTGATTAACCGTTCCCAGTTAGAAACTTGCTTCTTTCTTCCCGGCCCTCAATATCATTGATTTATGTAATTAATTATTTCCTTCACTTGGACTACGGAGTACCTAATAGGACTACAAGCACCAGAATGAGCCGAATGTTTTTCACAAAAACCCATGCTTGATTCGCCTACTACAACTACTGAACTACTGCACTGGATCATTATCCCTGTAATAAGCTGGGATCAAGGGAGGCACACAATACTGTCGTGTCGCTGTAAAAAAAAAAAGAAAATACTTACTATACAGGAAACCACATGCGGGTGACACGCATTGATCAGGGCTGCGTGCCGCTGACTCGTCGGCCATCATCGACCGATCGACGACGACACAGACCGGTGGCGGCCGGATCGACGGGCTACTACTACATAAACACACGTACGCATCACCTTTGCCGGCCTGCGTCGTTGAAGAGAGCAATGTCATCACCGTCACCCTGCAACCACCCCGCTGGAACGGAACCGACCCGTCTCTAACCATCAGCTAAAGCCGCTCCTCGTTTCCGTCAATCCGCCACGCACACGCAGCATGCGTTCCAGCTCACGTGCACTAACAACCCTGATGCTTTGCATTGCGTTGCGTTTGCGTTTGCGTCTTGTCTCGGCCTCTACACGCATGACACTAACAGCTGTTTGGCTGCCAAACGAGCTCGTGGGCTGGCTCTTCGATCGATCGACCGTCACTCCAAGCTAATCAGGGAGGCCGGAACACTCCATGGATATAGATATAGATAGCGGTGTGTGTAGTGCGTTATTGCCAGGGAGGAGGGGCTAGCTCGATCCGTCAACTCTACTAGTAGCGAAGGGATGAACCGTGACGCTTAATCCGTCCGCATTGTTGCCTGTGCTCTGGTTCATCGAACCTGCCCGCGGTTTGGGCCGGCACCGTTGCGTAACTCGCCGGGATCGGAAATTAAAGACGTCGTGTGCGTGTCTACTTTGGTGGCAGTGGCACTGGCACTGGCACTGGCACGTAGTGTGTGCTCACTTTGGTGTCTGGGCTCTGGAGCAAGTCAGGTCATCAGCTGGGAGAGAGGATATGCCAACGGCTTTTCAAAAGCGTGCTGCTGCAATGCCCTGCATTGGCCGCCCGGCCGGTGCCCGGTGCGCGTTGCTTGGAAGAAATTAAAGATCCTACGTAGCGTACCGTCGGGTCGGCGAACCAGCCAGGACGATGGCCATGTGTGCCCACCGTGTCGTCGTGGACGATGCATATCATGCATGCTTAAGACTTTGCACTTGTACACAGCACACACACGTACAAGACCACACGATAGATGAAACAAACAGGGTGGCGGCGGAAAGGGTCCTTGTGATGTCAGATACATATTTGCATTTGCATGAACTTGACATGATCGATCATTTGATTCTTTCCTTCTAGATAATTGCTTTTACACAATCTGTTCCACCACAGGTCGATCGGTTTATGTTTGCATTATTGGGTAAAGAAAGTTAATCTATAGAGCAACTCCAATAATTCTCTAAATAACTCTTTAAATCTTAAATTTTAAAAGTTTACATAAAAATTCTTCTCCAATACTTTACCAAATAGAATTGCTAAATTTAGCAACTTGCTATCCAACCATATTTACTCTCCAGATTTAACAACTCGATAGCCACTCCCTAAAAGCAGCTGGTACCGATTTTTTTCCACACCCGAGTGTCTTTTTCCTCTTTTCACACAGCGAGCGCCAAATTAGACGCACTCTTTTTTCCACTTTATCTTGCATTGAGGCAGCCAGATCTAACACCCATGACACAAGCTTCTCCTCTACATTCGGACCATCGCCGCCCCATAGGTTGCGGCGCCGAACCTCGCTCCCTCACATGTCGCGTCGACCATCCTCCTCCTCTGTCCTCTGTTATTGACCCCGCCTCCAGCCAGGTCTGTCGGGAGCATGCTTTCCAAAACTAGATTCAAAATCGAACTACTGCCTAAATATTAGGAACTATTGAAGACTAAATTGTTTTTTATTCTCAATAGCTATTTAGCGACTTGGAGATGCTCTTGTAATGTTTGTATCCATCTTACACTACATATTGATGTGGAAACTGAATCCATTTTGCAATTTTGCCATTTACAATTTTGCTATTATTAATTTCATCTACTAAGCGATGTTTAAATGGAGCAAATAAGTGAGATCAACGAATGCCGGGACATTTTAGCGAGCGGCAACGACAAGCCACCTATATATAAGCAATTTTCCCTTTCACCAGTTTGTTTTAGGGAACCAGCTATGTTTTATGTTTAATTTAATCTAGATTTTTTTAGCAAGAATGCGATATATTGCACCAACACAAATTCCTGCCCAGAATCAAACAGCCCAGTGTTTACGTTCGCGCCGAGATCCACAAAGCCTGCAACCCGGTCGGCCTGCTTCGTTCTCATCCATCTATCGCCAGCGGCCGAGGCGACAACGAACCTGCGAAACAACCGGCGCCGGCGGGGCGGCTGATCGATCGACGCGGCTGGCCACCGACGGCCGATCGATTGGCCGAGGACGACCGAGTGACCTGGCGGTGGCCGCCCGTCGTCAAAGCCGGCGGGCGGCGGCGCTCGGACGCGGCCGCACGGATCGAGACAGCAGGACTACAGCGATAAACCCCGCGTATAATGACGCACGGTTCCATTTGACCTTTTTTTTTGCGACGAATACACTATGCCCACACACACATCAGCAACACTGTAGTTTTTGTACCCTTTGAAGCCATTTCTTTTGCAAATTAAAGTAGGACTTTGCTACGGTTTAACTTGTCAAACAAGAAGCTACAGGTACGTGTATCGAACATTGACTTGCCGGATTGGGACCGTGTGCCGCTGCCGCCCACGGCGCCCGTGCGTACGTGATGTAAACAATTCTAAAACGCATGCGTTATTCCTCTCTAGACCATCTCCAACGATGCCTCAACCAGTACTTCAAATTGAAATATAGAGCTCTACGTGAAAAAACCACTCCAACAGTGTTTTTTTATAAAATTTGGTAAAAAATTATAGTACACTCTCAAGTGCCTTAAATATACTACACTGTAGTGGTCTGCCCTATAATTTAGATTTGAGGTTTTACTATTGGAACCGAATATTTTGTTTGTGCCCTAAATTCCATAAATTATACTCATTTTCAAATTATAGGACATTTTTATAGGTCACGCTGTGGGAGATGCTCTTACAAGTTCTTTGAGTTAAGGTACTCACCCGATACAGATTCTTCATGATTTTTATTTCTATTTACTATCCCTCTGTTTATTAAATTTTACTGATGCAGTCTTGTAGCGCTATATTTATTAAAAAGAAAGGTCACTAGAACCATGAAACCCTTTCTAAAGAAGAAACAATATCTTCTTGACTGGAAACACATGAAACTACTCGGAACATTAGGGACTCTGGCTTTTCTTCATATCATGTATATGTCTAGGCCTTGTTTGGTTGCATGGGAATCGAAGAGAAATTCCATTCTATTGATCCATTTTGATAAGGGATTTAATCTTATCCAATCCCATCTAGTCGACTCTAACCGAACAGGCCATAACATTGGCGTCCATATATCTTTCCCTTATCGGTGGTGACCCCCTACCTATCGTCAGTGTTGTCGGTGGCGCCCCCTCCTCCCCTCCGGTGGTGGCATGGCCTGCCTTGAGCGGAAGGTGCACCTCTGCAACGGCACAACACCTAGCCCACGTGGCAAGGCCATCTGTCAAGCCCCTTTAGAATTTTGTCGTAGCAAGCTTTTAGCCAAGGTAACGCATAAACTCACGTGACTCAGAAGAACACGGTCATGTTTTGGTGATGTAAAGCTTGGCAACTATTTCATGATCTATTCCTTTGCTTAAATAGAAGATTACATGGAAATTAAATTGCAGTCCTACAATCAAACACGTAAAGGTTGATTTCCTAACATGAGCATCGTACCAAACTAAGCAACAAAGTTAGCACTCATGATAAAACATGTAAAGGCTATTTTTCTCATATGAGTAACATACAAAACTAGCACCCAACGTTTATTTCCAACAACAACCATCTCTGTTGTGCGCATCGTCATCACTGTGCGAGAGCTCATGGACACATCACAGCTAGAGTTATCGTGCGCAAGGTCGAGGTGCGTCGCCCATGCCTCCGACACAATGCACGACACCAGGGATTGATATGCCACCCATGCCATCGTTGTATGCCCATGACGTCGCTGCCACTGTACCACACGTGGTCGTGTTTAAGGGAACCAGGAGGGAGAGAGGTGAAGCTAGGGATTTAATGAGATATATGTTTATATAGTGAATCCAACTAATGAAATCTATCTTAGGCCATCCAACAACTAAAACCAATTAGATCACGTCGTGTCGGTCCATTAATCATGTTGTGTCCATGTCAACAATGCAGGTCGAACCTTAGGCATGGCTCTAGACCATGTCCATGTCAGCATTGGCACTATAGACCGTATAGTTTTGGGTCTATTGCCGCTCTGACGAGCTTCATTTAGCCATCTATAACGATGAATAGAATCATGGTAAAAAAACTTAGATGTTTACGAGCCATAAGCCCATAACCAAAATACCAGTCTACACTTAGCCCATAAGGCCAGAAACCATTATTAAGGAACCGCAGTCGGTGAAACTATTTCTTGTACATACACAACTTCAGCGTTCATGTTCACTTCTCTCAAGCCAGCAGGCACTGTAAAAACATACTATCCACCGCACCATGATTTATTGTACTATTTTTATATTTAACTAGATTTATAAAAATGTTAGTACTATTTTTATATAAAATAAATTTATTGTATAAATAGATTTAATGACCTATCTATTATTGATATTAATATTTTTATATATTTGGTAAAAAAAATTAAAACATTTGACTTCGCTGATAAACGACAGTGCGTTTTGGGACGGCGGAGCACACGGTAACACGAGAAGGGGAGAGCCATAAAATTTTTTAGGATAAACTGAACTAAACCAATATAGTATAAAAGCTTCTATATTATACTGTGTATATTTCAAAATTTAGGATAGTTTACAGTAGAACTTTATTGTGTTGGAAAGCTGTAGGGGGCTCGGGGCGCCCCACCGCTGCCTCCCTCCCTACACAGAAGAAAAAGAAAACAAAAGCAGCCTTGCCTCTGGCGTTAGGCTGTCTCCAGCAACGTCCTCTAAATTTCGTCCCCTAAAGGAATATTCCCTGTACTTTACAGAACACTCTAAAAGATTCTGTCCTCTATATATTCTGTGTCTCCAGCAATGTCCCCTAAATTCGATCCCCTAAAGCTACAGTGTTAACAGAATTCCTTTTTCCATTTTTTTTTGTTTTCTTTGATTTGTACCCATTTCATCAAATTGTAAGGATGATAAAAATAATGTATTCAATATTTTTACAAATAATAATATAAAAAATGGTTCATTCATACTTTCGAATTGTAACAAAAAATAACATTCCATTTTATGATTTCTGTAATTGTTGTTCAAAAACGTGTCACGGTATTTTAAATTATACGAAAAAATGTTTAGAAATTGTCATGCTTCCACCGTAAGCCACGACACTTATTGAAGAAGCCATCGACTAGCTTCGGCTGCACGACAAGAGTATGGCTTCTCTCCGAAGCGTATCCCTTCTATAAATACTCACTACCTCAACACTTCACTCACACTTCGCATACACTCGTCCACAACAATGAACCCGTTCATAGATTCCAATATTTTTGTTCGCATGGCGCAAGACATGGAAGATGAAGACCATGACCTCGAGGTTGCGACGTACCAACATCGTAGGCGTCGTGCACTTAACGAGCGACGGTATGCTGGTTCCATTCCCGGTCGTGTTCGCATCCATCGTGACCATATCAGCGGTGATGCAAGAATCCGAGCCGACTACTTTTGCGCGCAACCGGTGTACACGGATGCACAATTTCGGAGGAGGTATGTTTTTTGCTACGCACATCTATTCACGTCCATAGTACGTACTTCACACTTGTACTAAAATATAGATTTATCCAATATAGGTTTCGCATGCGTCGTCATGTGTTCGAGCGGCTCGTTCTTGCTGTGCAACAAGTGGATCCCTACTTCGTTCAACGTCCAAACTGTGCCGGTGAGCTAGGTCTATCTGCCCTTCAGAAAGTTGTTGCTGCCGTACGTATCCTTGCATATGGTGTTCCTGCGGATGCCGTTGACGAATACGTACGCATTGGTGAATCTACGGCACATGAGGCTTTGAAACACTTTTGCACCGCCATCCAAACCGCTTTTGGGGGGTACTATCTCAGGAAACCAACTCGTGCTGATATCGCTAGGCTTCTCCAAGTTGGAGAGGCACGCGGCTTCCCCGGTATGCTAGGTAGTGTCGATTGCATGCATTGGGAGTGGCGTAACTGCCCAACTGCATGGAAGGGGATGTTTACTGGTCGGGGTAAACACCCTACAATGATCCTCGAAGCTGTTGCCTCATATGACCTATGGATTTGGCATGCATACTTCGGCATGCCCGGTAGCTGTAACGACATCAATGTTCTTCAACGTTCTAACCTGTTTGATTCGCATCTTACCGGTGATAGTCCAGCAGTCACTTTCTCTGTCAATGGACACACGTACAACATGGGATATTACCTAGCAGATGGTATTTATCCGGACTGGCCAGCGTTTGTCAAGACAATCCGTCATCCGTATGATGTCAGGACACAACACTTTGCCACTATTCAAGAGTCCGCTAGAAAAGACATTGAAAGAACATTTGGAGTACTACAGAAGCGATGGGCCATAGTTCGTGGTCCTGCATATGGTTGGTCTCCACAACACATTGGAGATATCATGAAAACTTGCATCATATTGCACAACATGATCGTAGAAGATGAAGGTCCTTCGTCTTTGAACACAAGCTTTGACAACATCGGAGTTTTGGCCGACACTTCTCATGGTTCGATGTCCGAGCGCAATGAGTACATAAACAATAGGTACGACCAACTACATGATCCAGTTAAATATAATCAGTTGCAGGTTGATCTAATCCACCACCACTGGGCGCGACTTGGATCGGGATCTACTTAAGTATGTAGTTTATCTTAGTACCATCAATAAAATGTCGTAGTGTGATGTGTAATGTCGTATGTTGTGTTTGTCTGAAGCTAGTATGCAGTAATGTCCTAGGTTCTGTTTGTCGCAACCTACTTTGCAGTAATGTCGTAGGTTCTGTTTGTCCCAAGATATTATGTGTAATGCTGTAATGCAACTACTGCAATATGATGAAGCAAGTCTACTATTATTATGCAACAACAGTATTGAAGAACCACTACAATGCGCAAGTGCAGAAACATCAACTTGTTCTCCATTCTCAGAAAAATGACAACTGCAGAAACATAAACTAGTTCTCCAAACCATGACACAACAGGAAAATGTCAAGTGCACAAGTGCTGAAAATAAACTTGTTTTCGAAAACAACTAACAATACTTCCTCAACCACTGCAATGTCTTCATGAACATTCACTTAATTGACGACGAGCTTCCAGTAACCCTTGCCAGAATCTCCTGTTGTTTCGCCTCATAGTACTGTCGAAGGAGGGGGTTACATTTTGTCAAATCCATGCTCAATATCATAACCTCCTGTTCCGTCTCCTCCTTCACCTTTTGTCGTTCCATCTTCATCTTCTCTAGATTAAGCTTCTTCCTCTCCAATATGAGTTTCTGCCTCTCCTGTTTCTTCATGAACTCCAACTTCTTCTCCTCAGTTGAAGCTACTGATTTGTACACAGATAACCGTTCCAAAGAAAGCTCACCCATCCGTGTTAGGTACTCCGAATCAGTGGATGATGTGTTCTCTGATCTTTGCTTCTTTGCCTTTTCCTTGGCTGAATCACGACCAAGCGGTCTCTTCGAAGTAAAACTTGATGGACCTGAGTCTTCACCACCATCTAAGTCAATAGTATTTGATTGGGTAGCAATAGGGTTCGGTGGAGGATTTTGGTTACCCATGTGCTGGTCCATCCATTTTGGTTGATCCTTCAATATGGACCAACAATGTAAGAAATGGAAGGGCTTCTTTTCAACAGCAGCAAACCGAGTAGCCGCAAGAGATGTCTGCAAAACATATAATGCATTTAATCAACCACTGGGATGTAGTAAAGTACATTGATGAAGAATATATGCATAATGCTACATACACTTACCTTATCTGCATCAGTCATGCCACTTGGGTTTTGTCGAAGCACAGCCATCATGTATCCAGCAAATGTAGAACATTGAGTTTTGATACTGTCCCACCTGCTCATGAGAGATTTTGTAGACCTCTCTGGCATTGATCCTCTGCGAGAGTTGTATGCCTCTGTAATCCGATTCCAAAATCCTTGACGCTTCTGACCAGTGTTCACAATGGGATCACAACTCACAGCCAACCAAGCTTGACAAACCCTCATATCCTCTTCAGACGTGAAATTTGCTAGCTTTGTGCGTTGAGGAGCCTTCTTCACTGGAGGTGGTGCTGGTGATCCCTGGGCTGGTATCTCAGCCGAAGGAGCAAATGCAGTGTTCTGAAACTGAGTGGCATCATCCTCGGATAGGTAACTTCCATATTGTGCCATAACTTGGTTCCAGTCGGTACCCATGCTGTACAATGAAGGTACTCGCACAAAAAATACAACATTTTTAACTAATTAAGTGTAGTACATTTCAGGCAACCATATGAAATGAATAGAAACCATGACACTGTAAACAGTCTCATGCACAACAAAGTCAGAAGTGGCGAGGACTACATATATTGCAAAGTTCATAACATTAAGCATTACCAAAGATAGGTATCGACAAACATAAACAGCACATGAACAAAAGCAGGAACTCTGAATCATTAGGTGCTTGCTAACCTAGCACATACACATTAGGTGCTTGCAAAGTTCACATACAAAAGAGTAGTACGACATACATAAACCTAGCACATACACATATTTCATTAGGTGCTTGCTAATCTAGTAGGGATAGGTGTCGTCGGTGGAGTAGTCACGGCCGTCGTCGTAGCCGACGATATCGTCATTGTTTAACTCTGAATCATAATCAATCAGAAGCTCATCCTCTGTTTGTGATGATTCAGCAATTGGTGAAGGGGTCATGTGCTCCATCTCCCAGTCTTTTTCCAGTGCAAGCTGATCAAGGTCGTTGGCGAGGTCCTCGATCTGAACTAATGCACGATTCATTTCATTCAAGACTGGTCCGCTAACTGGTTGGAAGGCACCGTGGACGACATCGACGATGTCGGCACAACGCTCCTCCACTACTCTGATTAAATGAGCGAGTGCTCTTCGGAGCTTTGCGTTCTCCGAATCCATGGTCTACATAAAACATATGGTTGTGTTAATATATGTACGTCAAAATTTTATGTATACCGTGGCCTAGTTCATGAATTATAATGGTAGAGAGTGTATACAAATGGATTGTGAATACCAGTGGATATGTTTTTGTCAATACAGACCGCATTGAAATGTTGTGACTGTCAAAATCAATAATGAAGACAGAACCTAGTGGTGATCATTCTGTGTGTCAAAACCCTAAACCTAGTGATGATGATTTAGTGTGTCAAAACCTGTCGCCAAGTATTTGTGAATACACATCCATTCGCACAACAACAAAGCTTGTAGCACATTCAATTGTTCTCACTGTCAATAGCAATAATCAAAACTATACCAACTGGTGAATGAAGCCTACAAGCATGGAATGTGTGTTGGCGTAACCATAAACCCTAGATCTGGACGAGTTCTACAAAATCAATTACTTCAATCATAGAAACCACAATGGATCTGCAATGGGTACCTTTTTCTCTTCGGATGTGGAGCACCGGAGCTAGTGGAAGACGATGAAGATGGCGGCGACGAGATGCGCTTGCGTTTCTGCGCACCTTCCTTCGTCGGCGCCGTGGATCTTCTCAGCTTCTTCGCGATGGCGGTTCGACGGCGACGAACACCGACGGTTGCACCGGACCCTTGGATCTTTGTCTCCTCGCGGGCCACCTCCTTGCCTCCAACCACCGAGAGCGGTCCGCCGCCGGACCCGCTCGAGCACGGCCGCTTCGAGCCCAGCTTGCCCGGCTCCGCCGACGAGCCGCGCCGCGAGGCCCCCTCGCTGAGATGGATCGAAGTCGCCAGCGACGGGAGTACAGCGCGCTCGGATTTTTCACCCCCGCGCGAGCCCGACGACTCGCCCGGATAGCGCACGTCTCCAAGTCTCCACATCTAGGGTGCGTGCGGCGTCCTCTATAATTTAGAGTGTCATTTAGAGGACCTTGCTGGGCGCCTAGAGGAGGCTTCTGAACTCTAAATTTAGAGTACAGAACGCTTTACAGTGCGTTGTTGGAGCTAGCCTTAGTGAGCACGCACCGCCACAGCGAGTAGGATTGTACCGCAGCAGTTGTACTAGAAAAGGATTTGGCATGCGAGGGCTGGTCCCTGGGCCCTCCACCACAAATCACTTCGCTATGGTTGGCAACTTGCCATGGCGTCGAGCATCTTCCCAACTTCTTGGGTGCTGTTGTCAAAGTACAATTCGGAGCATACAAGCTTTAATTATTCTCTTAGCTAGTGCATGTTGCATTCGACAAGAGGACGATTTAGAACCGAGATTCTTTCACCAAATCTTCCGGTAGCAGATACATGACCAAGCAGGTTAGTTTTAAGTCGTTTCTTCACTGGCAATATCTATACAAATGTATTATCTTAAATGACAATAGTCATATATTCTATAAAGTTTCATACGAATCTAGTAAATATTGATCTTGTGCCGCATCTACATAAAAAAGCAAAGAACAATTGTCGAAACTTAAATTTATTTTTTCTATGGGTCAGAACATGGTTGCAGGCTGACAGACCCAGAGTCTTTTGGAAGCCCTGACAGTTTAGTGGGCTAAACAAACAACTGCGTAAATATAATCTCCTCTATATATGACAGACAAGTTCCATTGGTTTCCTTTCCACTTAGAGCCACCGACACGAGTTTCCTTCTCCTTCCCACTAGAGCCTCGCTTTAATTTGGAATGACGCACAGTTTACCCAGATTCCTGCTGCATGAATCGAACTAATTAAGTTCTAACCTCCTTCCTACGAAACATAATTCCTTTTCCCTGTCGAATAATCAGAGTCCCTTCCCTTATCGAATAGTCTGCAAAGCAAGTAGATTCCAGGAGCTTCTGCAGATGATAAAGCCCGACATCCACATGGGCAACTCTCTCTGAGTCTAAAATCCCTCCCCAATAAATAAAGCGAAATATTCCCTCGAATTCTCTGGACCGAGAAAAAGCCACGACGACGAGCATACAGCTCATTATATGCATTGCGCGTATGCAGCTGCGACAGAGGCCGCAACAACTCAGCTTTCTTTACGCGATCCGATTGCTACTTCCCAAAGAGAAGCCGAGAGAGTAAACACTCACCAGCCTGGCAGTGCTTAATTCAGCTGAGTGATGCACCAATCAGTGGCCACCCAATGCTATTATATATAGATGATCACAGATCTATCAACACCACCAAACCCAATCCCTTTCCAGCACACTGCAAAACACCAAAAGGACCGAAAGCAATGGCATGCGTTGCAGGAACACCAAACCTGCGTGATTCAGAGTCAGAAAGGCAATTGTATGAGTCCATGGGCATTGGCATTGACAAGGCAAAGATACCTACACAGTTTCACGAGAAAACATGCACCGTCGCGCGCTGGCCACTGGACACGACAACAACAACTTGCCTATATTGGCATAGGCAGAGTGATAATGTTGGTTAAGATAACGAGTGCTATACGCATGAAAACTTCTTTCATAAATAAAGGCCTACATCTACATATAGAGACATGAATAATGAAGCAGCACGATCTGAAGCATCTAGGTCCCCTACTATTTTTTTTAATAAGAATGAACTGTAGCTGTGACGACATGCCAAAGCCTAGTAGATATTTTATTTACGTACCTGAATATGATTGGCCCATCACTGCTCTCGGTTTGTACTTGTGCACATGTGAGATCCAAGTTGAAAACGCACGATCATTTCAACAGGGAAAACTACACTTGAGTAGGAGGCAGGGAACTGTGCAAGTTTAGCTCTGAAACAAGTTGCTGATGTTCCAGTGGCAGCTAATCACCAAACAAGCATAATTTGGAAATAAGGGCTGTCACTATCACAGGAAAAAATGACGAGGGATTTATGCACAATGACATCAGAATCACTAACGAAAAACATTAGGAGAAATGGAAGCTGACAAATTTTGTCTTACTACCTTGTATAGGATCTTGTTTGCGTGTACAAAGTCTGGTCAGCTCAAGAATTAAGAACTATTACAGATGCAACTACAATCACTACATAATTTCTTTCTAGAAGTCAAGTTTTGAAAAGCTACATCGTCCTATAGAATTCAGCCCACAATGGCTAAATAGTTGAGGCAAATATAAACTTTCTTTTCTTTCTCTTAAATTTAACTGAACAAAAAAAAAGATCAGGAACAAACAAGAAATACAAACAGGGTGTTTGGGTTGACAGAAGAACTCATGTGGCATCCGCTGAACCTACCAGCATAGAATGGGTTGGTCCAGCACTTTTTACGGAGTGTCTTTGTACTTCAAGTCCTTTTACGATTAACTCTCCTTGAAAGCACTCCGTTCCAAGCTGAAAACCAAACAGCGTTGTCAGCTTTGGTTCTAGGATCAGATCATTCCAGATGACCTCATGCCGCAAACCAAACATGTTGAAACTATTACCACTTTTCCTTGTGTCTTTCCTTATATTTCACCAATAAGGGTTAGTTTAGAAACTCAATTTTCCAATGGATTTCTATTTTCCAAGGGAAAATGGACTAATTTCCCTTGGAAAATGGAAATCTCTTGGAAAAATGGGGTTCCCAAACTAGCCCTGAAGCTGGAAATACTCCATTCCCAGTTGAGATTGTTTTGGTTTTTCAACTATATATTCATGTACATAGCAAAAGCTGCATACCTAAAAAACCGAATTGATCTATACTTTGGAACAGGGAGAGTAACATACAAATGGCCTTAGGTAACTAGTATTTGTTTGGGATAAGAAAATCTTCAAAGTCTCAGTCATTCTCAGTGTTCTTAAGGCGCCTAGGCGAGCAAGTGGACCAGACAGGCGCCTTAGCGCCTAGGCGGCGCCTAGGCGACGCCTAGGCGGGAATGGCGAGCAAGGCGACCAGTTCTGCCCGGGCGCCTGGACGCCTAGGCGTCGCCTAGGCGACGCCATAAGAATACTGGTCATTCTTTTAGATTTTGTAAGTCATAAACAGTATTGGAATATATAAGTATAAGCTAAACACCTAAACCATTTGAATCCATTATTATGAAAGAAAGCGGAACTGTGGAAGGTTTGCAATGAGTTTCCTAATGGCTAACTTGTTGAGGATGTTACTAACTAGTGCTTGAATCACCTAAGACAGAATCTGAACAACCAGTTTAAATACTAATAGATAAAAAGCAAACCGACACAGCAGTAAAGCAGTAGAGAGTCATGTTCCCAGAATGGTTTGTTCAAATAATAACCGCAAGTAGTGTTTTGTTGCTTTATCCAACACTTTGATGTTATGCAGTGCAAGCCAGCGCATGGATCAAACTTTGCTTTATCTTTGCTTACATAAGGATGCCCTTTTCAGGTGTCAGCACAGATCCCATTAGTACTTTGGAGGCAAAGTCATGGGGATGCTGTGATGTAGCTATGCGGCTGACTCTATAATCTTTCGGTACAGTACATGTTGTGTATAAATATGCGTTTGATTACTTGTACCTAGACACCCTAGTGGGTGGTAGCTCAGCATAGGGCATGTCCTCTATACAAGTAAGAGAAAGGGGTATTTGTTTCCAGTTGCAGCAGACAAGACAAGAAATGCACTAGCAGTTCTCATTGCCATTCAAATAGTTCCCGAGACAAGAAAGGGATTTAAAAACATTAATTGTCAATATTATGACAATACAATAACATTTCTTCAAAAATGTAAGAAGTGTAAGATGGGCAGTTTACCACCACCATATACAAATCTGTTATACTTATTGTGTATAAATAGAAAGCATTGAAGCAATCAAACAAATACTTAAAAAGGAAAAAATGCATTCTCGAACACGCAAGGGAATTGCATATCGCTGTATTAATTAAATAAAAAACGATATATATGCCAACCCAATAGGACACAACCTGGACCTCAAACACCTAAGCATCTATGAAAGGGCTAGTTAGGAACGAAATCTCCTATTCCCTTAGCTCCTGCCAAACTCCAACATTTCATCTCCTCAGTGGCCAGCAAAAGAGCACAATGTAGATATGGTGATCCACCTGACAATGGAATTCAGCCCTTGCAGCACTTGGCCACTGATCATGCCATTTGTCCATGCCACCAACCACCAAAGAATGTTTCTTCAGATTGTGGAGATAAACTCCAAACGAACAAAAAATTAAAGAGACCAAGGAGAAGTTGAAAGTGAGTGGTCATACTATTTACCATGAAAATATATAAACAATAACTATTCAAGTATATAAAAAAGGGCATAATAACAATTGTATATGCACAAAAAACTCTCTATCAATTAGCGAAACAAGACCGCTTGAAAGATGTTGATCTACCAAAAGAAGATATGAATAAAAAAGGAGCACTACTATTTTCAGTGAGCGACAGACATGTAGAAGCACACATCTATTACCATAGCAAATCCAGATTGCTTATGAGTCAGGATGCTTTTACCTGTTAACAAAATAAGCTTTCACCTAAAAGCATTCCTTCTGAGCACCAACTAACTAAGGCCAAAGTAAGTTGAAATGACACCAATAGAAGTTGATAGTGCGTTTTATTTTAGGGCAGCACCATATCAGGTCAGCAGTGGTGGATCATGGAAGATCTTGTAATAAATCATGTGAAAGATGTCATTGTGGTACAGGCATGATACCAGGTCATGTTATGTAGATACATTTGACATTAACAAAAACCCAACTGAGAAGCCGTGTACGGTGTATCTATGATACCATGCCAGCCTTTCAGCTATGTGAATGCAAAAGGGCCTCTAGCGTAATGGTTAAGGCTTCCGAGTAGCACCTTCATGTCCCGGGTTCAATCCCCCTCGGGGGCGAATTCCGGGCTTGATTAAAAAATTCCCTCGATGTGCCCCGCCCCCTCTCAGGGATCGATATCCTGCGCGCCACCCTCTGGCTGGACCGTTGCAGAACGGGCAATTGATCGGCCCATTAGTGATGGAGGGCCAGGATTCGGGGGTTTTCTTGGCTGGGACCATGTTTTGGTCTCTTCTTCATATAATACTCGGAAGCCTTGACCATTACGCTTTAAGCCTCTAACCATTTCTGTATTCTATGTAATGCCAGACAGTCTCATCAGAGTGTTAATAATCAATCAATACTCCCAGAATTCTTCATTTATTAAAGAGCCAGTGAAACTACACCATGCTATCATAGTAATTAGTAAGAAGTTCCATGAGTAACAGGTCAGCAGATTCATTTTTCTTTACGTTATGTTTCTCATCACTCAAAAGGTAAACTGGATTAAACAAAATGTTCCTTTACTTTGAATCAGCATTAACGGTGAACATAGAAACCAACAACCAGAGAAATGAAAACAAAGAAAAGTTAACAAGATAACAGCAAAAGAAACTGAATAACAGACGCAAATCTAAGGGGTTGAAGTTCTGTCTATTTGACCTTTGGGTTGTAACATGAACAAAAATATACCACCTGCAACTGAAACATTCAGAGATTCAAAAGTACCTTCCATTGGAATGTTTACAAGCTCACATGCCTGGAGAGTCTCTGCAGAGAGACCATTGCCCTCACTTCCTAACACTAAGCACAGAGACTCATTCAACAGTGAATCAGCTAGTTCGTTGGACAGCGAGTAGGTTTCTTTGGATGCATCACTGCTACTTTCTGGATGCCCTGCCATCATCTTCATACGATACTTTGTCATCAATGCATGCAGGTCATGCCACGTACCAGAGACAATAGGAAGCTGCAAAGAGGCTCCACGAGCTGCACGAATAGCCTTTTCATTGAAAGGATCACAACAAGCCGGAAGAAGGAATACTCCATCCTGATTGCATTTGGGATTACAGGTTGTTAGAAGTGCAAAGTTGGAACAGCAAATTACTTGAATGTTTGATTTTGTCAACCGGAGATAGCTAATACAACAAATCATGTATTGTGCGTCCAATAAAATAAATCTTGAGTACAATGAAATAAGGTAAGGACACTCCTCCCTATCTTACATAAGAGCAGAATCAATTGCTCTTTTAGCAAAGGAGCACTAGAGCATAATGAAATTTAGTGGTGTCAACATCTAGGGAAAGGTATACCCCTGAATGTTAATAAAACGCCCTTCAGGACTTCATCGGCATAACACGGACCCGCAAAGGTCTGGCTCAACACCAGCCTGACATTCTCGAGGCCCTACGCCTAGGGGGCCAAACCCCCATGTGAGGCCAGGCCCGAGGCCCTACGAGCCGAGGGGCTTACACAGGATTCCTACAACACTCCCCAAGACCCCCACCCCCCGGACGGGACAGCCCCGACACAACGAACGCCCCTAACCATGACAGTGTACGTGGCGCGAGCAATTAAGATAAGACTTTCGTCCATAATATTTATTACGAGAGGCGAAGTAGCAATTAAAGGCGACAATGTAGTCAAGCCTCATGTCACAGGTGTATTCGAAAGGACTATGTAGTGCATGGTCCTTCAGCAGGTACCAACTATGTCGTACTCATGGTGTGGGCACGATAACTGTCACTGTGGTATGTTACATTCACTTAGTAAGAGCTCTCGCTTAAGTCTGAGGTTTCTCACTCGTCTTGGTCGTAGACATTGCAAGGGGCAGTTAGGGATCTCCTTACTTGCTAGCTCAAACATCATCTGGGCATGTAAAGACTACCTATATTTGCATCTAAACATAAACCATATGGAGGTCGTGCGGTATTATGCTCTAGCGGCCCAAACCTGTCTACAACATATGTGTGCTCACCGCCATGTCGCCACCCTGATCCAATGGTCCCAAGCCTACGCACCTCTATCTCGTTGTCTCCGATTTTCTCTAGTACTTTTGGTACCATGGTGTCGCATTCGGACGATATTTGATGCGTCAGGTAGGGTCGATGTGCTTTGTTGTGCCACATCAACATGCCTAAACCAGGACACCCAGTTGATGGAGCGGTGGCCTCCGACACAGGCTCAAATAATTTTAATGATTTGCCACGTCATAGGCAGCATGACGACCTTGCCCGGTCTAGAAAGGGTCAGATCAGACTAACCCTCCTTTTCGAGTGTTGCCCGAACAACTTCCTCAATCGGTCCAATCCGGTGACCCCTTTGTGAGGCCACGTGGTGCTGACGCCACTGGCCCCACTCCTATATGTGATCCTTCTAGCGTGTATAACATCCAAGGAGTCTCATGGTAGACACCTCCACGAGCATTGGGAGATTGTTGTCCTTCGGTGTGTGCCACTCTCCTAGCCTTACTATGAAGCTCTGTTGAGGTGGCCTCTAAGCTTGGTGGCCCATCTCAGCACTAGACATCACAACATACATGATGGCAATTTGACTCCTGTGATGTCCCCGACGGATCTCTAAACGTTGTCGAGGTCCTCCTCCTCAATCCCTTGGCGCCTGATGTCGGGAAGCCACCTCCTTTCCCTTCCTGTCGACATCCCCGTTGGCAGATGTCTTCGGTCCCCTGCCATGGCCAATGAGATTGGTCCCCAGAGGTCGTTGGACCGGCAGGGAACAACAGTCGCCCCATCAGCTAGGTTTTTTTTCTCGAAAGCGCAGGAGAACTGCGCATCATTATATTAAGTAGGAGGAAAAGAGGGTCCAAAATAGACCATAGTACAAAAGACCTCCCCGGAGGGGATAAAAAAACCAAAGAAAAAAGAAGAGAAAAAAACAAAAACAAGAGCAAACAGATCCTGAAAACAAAACCAGCCCATCAGCGAAAACCAGGCAGCTAGGTGCCCCTGATGGTTGCGGCAAGAAAGGAGAGACCCTTAGCTCCTGCCATTTCCCACAACTGTTGTTCCTCCCTTGCCTGACAAAGAGCTGCAGAAACACTAGGGGAGATTCCATCAAAGACAATTCGGTTCCGATGATTCCAAATAATCCAGGCTCCCAAGGCAATAAGGGAGTTGACACCCTTCATAATCATATCTCCAGAGCCATTGTCTATCATCTCCCACCAACCCGTAAAAGACACCGTACTAGGTGTAGGAGCCAGATTTTGTAGTCTGAAAATGCACATCAGCCGGAACCAAAATTCTCTCGCAAAAACACAAGAAACCAAAATATGATCCAAAGATTCAGACTCTTGGTCACAAAGCGGACACTTCTCCGGATGATCAAGTCCTCTCTTTGCCAACCTATCTGCTGTCCAGCATTTATTTAGCACCGATAACCAGAGGAAGAAGTGGCATTTAGAGGGGGCCCAAGTTTTCCAAACTCTTTCATAGTGACCGAAATGCACAGCCCCGATGAACAACCCATCATATGCAGCCTTAGCAGAATAAGTCTCATTTGCAGCAATACTAAAAGTATGTTTATCTTCTATATCTGGCAGCAGCTCAAAATCTGAAATTAAATTCCAAAGATGAAGATAATCCAATAATACTCCCACCGAGAGTGATCCTGTGATATCATCAGCTAGGTAGTGCCACAACTCAGCATATGCCTTGTCGTGTGTCGAAGTGTTGCCTCGTCTTCGAACAACACGAAGACCTCCACCGGTTTCGACAACATGTTGTCGAACGACTCGTCGAAGGCCCTCACGATCCCCGCCACAACCCTGGCGGGGAGCTCTACGTGGGTTCCCCGTTGGACTAGCAGCAGGTCTTAGATGCCAGAGTAGCTCCACATCGCCCTCGCGTGCTCCTCAAGCGGGGCAATCCGCCACACCGTGAAGTGTGTGAGCATTGTTGGATGTCAACACAACATCAACGAATTGGGTGATCTTCCTCAGTATCGGCTCCCACATCGCGTCCATCTTTGGCAACTCCCATCAGGTCTTCTTGCATGTCATCTCCCCATTGGCACCTCCATGTGGGCTTTGGTGGCGATGGTGATGCACATCCACGTCGCCCTTCAGTGCTCCCACTTGCTAATGAGGTCGAGCGAGTTGTATGCCATCCAAGACTTCGGTCTTGTGCGGAGCTTGAAGTACTATCCCCCCGAACGAGTTTTGACTACTCAGCACCCAATGGACAAATAAGTGATGGAACAACGCCACGGAAGGTCTCACCCCCACGAATGCCTCACACAAGTAGGCAAATGACAACAGGGCAAGGATGCAGTTGAGGTGAGGTACCCGATTTGGACGCCATAGAACTCCAGGATACAGAGGGAGAATTGCAACAATGAGAAGTTCATCCCCACTGTCGTGGAGTAGAAGATCTACTCCCCCGCACCTCCCGAGGCATGCGTGGTGGAATCATCGTTGCTCGCACATTGTCAGAGGCTAACGGTGAGATCCACTCGAGGAGCCGACACACCTTTTCCAACCCCTCTTGGTTCAAGACCCACATGCTCGATAGCGAGTCCAATGGGGAGGTAGCCCCCACGACGTCACAATGGATCAGGGGGATGGGACGACTATGGTTGGTTGGCGACAGCTATAGGGGAGAGAGAGAGAACTTGATGGCAAGTGCGACGGATTACACAAAGTACTGAAGGAAAAAAGATGGGACCACACACCCGAGATATAAAGTGCCCTTCTCTCCCTCTTACAACTACCGGGCACAACACCAGAAGTGTTGCACGACCCTTATAACTCGGAAGTCATATGCCATGACTGTTGCCTGACACATTGACCGCTAGTGGAGGTAGGTTGAAGCAGACATTATCCCCCCCCCCCCCCCCCCGCATGGTAGACCCGCTCTATCAGACGTTTGCATAAAGATGGTACCACATACAAGCCTCCTTGGGCCTACGGTGGCATGGGGGGCACTGTCAACGTCTGGGGAAAGACATACCCTAGGATGCTAGCAAAACGCCCTTCATGACTTCATCGGCAGAATACGAACCCAGAGAGGGCTCGGCTCGGAGCCATCCTAGCATTCCCGGGGCCCTGCACCCAAGGGGCCAAACCCCATGTCGGGTCAGGCCTCAAAGCCCTACAAGCCAAGGGGCTTACAAAGGATCCCCGCACTCCCAAAGCGACCCGGGGGGAAGGACGACCCCCTAGCGGCATGGCCCCTGCACCACAAGCACCTCAACCAAGTCGGCGCACATGAAGCCAAGCAATTAAGATAAGGCTTCCGTCCATCGTATTTATTGTGAAAGGCGATGCAGCGGTCAAAGGCAACACTGTAGCCACACCTCATGTTGCAGGTGTATCCTAAAGGACTATGTAGTGTGTGAGCCTTCAACAACTACCAACTACGGCGTGCTCGACTCCGTGGGCACCATACCTACCACTGTGCCATGTCACACTGGCCGTTGTGATGTATCGGAGGCATGCTCCTCATACGGTACAACAACTACGACAAGATAGTAGTTGGATCTCTACTAGGTAGGGCCCACAATCCATGCAGGGATGCAACTCTCTCTCATCCATTGTGCTATAAAAGGGAGGTGTAGAACAACATACAAAAGGGCTTCACTCTTTGGCTTAGCCTTTTGGCTTCTTATCAGGCTTTTTGGTCTTGGGTTCAAGTTCAAGGGCCAAAAGCTCTCTTGGACACAGCAGCTAGGAGTTAGCACATAATAAGAGCTCTCGCTTGAATCTAAGCTCTCTCGCTCAACTCAGCGGTAGACATTGCTAGGGCAGATAGGGCTCTGCCCACTCGCTAGCTCAGACATCACCTGAGTGTGTAAACATTGTCCACACTTGCATCTAAACATTAAACATACAAAGGACATAGGATATTATGCTCAGGCAGTCCGAACCTCTCTACATCGTGTGTGTGCTCACAGCCATGTCGATACCCTGATGCATCGATCCCTGGTCTACGCCCTCTATCTTTTGATCGTGTCCCATCCCGATGATAAGTGGCATTCCCAAAACTCTCAGGCAAAGCAGAAATATATTATTTAACATTATGTGATGCAGCAGTAGTACTGTCTGACATACTTCAACAGTGACCTTAAGGAAAGAATATGGGGCATACCCATTTGAATGCACAAGCTGATCTTATCAGTGTTCCAAGGTTGCCAGGATCCTGCAAGGTAAGTGAAACGTGGTTAACATGAGACGCGCATTGCATGAAATTCAGTACATGTAAATGTGCATATCTACATCTGCTTCAAACAAAAACAATGTACATGGATTGAATCGTGCTTTCCATTCTACTGCATAAAGAATGCCAACAATCATGTCTGAACAATGGTGGACTTGATGGTGGGTACTGCATATCCTCACCTGAATCCCATCAAGGACTAGAATCCTCTTTGGATAACTGAACAAACCATCAAGAGCATCCCCATCCTGATGGCTCCCGAGATCGCGGAAATGGTTAGGCATGTGCATGACAGCAACCGCCTCGGTGGAATCAACCGACTGCATCCCGGACACCTTCTTCATCACCGCGGCGCTGACATACAATATATCACCAGGGAACTCACGCAGCGCCTCCGGGACCTCTACGCCGTCCAGGAGAAGCAAGTAATCGATGGCTTCGAGCTCAAAACTAGACACCTCCCTGTAGCAAGGGGCAGAAGCATAGGTTTAGGAAGAGAAGACTGGCGGGACAGGTAGGATGACACGGGCCTGGAGCTGCAGAGTACAGGATAGGCGCGAGGCCGACGAGGAGGAGGCGGCGGCAGGAGCGTCGGTACGCGGCGGAGAGCCGGAGCTTGACGCAGTGTTTCACCAGCGGGTTCGCGACGCTCGTCACCTGCTTGCGCTTTTGCCCGCCCAGGGAGGAAGCCGCCGGCTTCGCCGCGGCAGTGGCCGTAGTAACGCCGGCACGGGAAGAGGACAGACCGCGAAGGCGAAGGGGCCGCTCCAGATCAGCCGGGAAATTGGCCGCCGCCGAGAGCGGCGCGGGAGACGGCGGGGCGCGCACCAGTAGCATCGGGGTGGCGACTGGCGAGAGCTGCGTTTGATAACTTCGGCTCGTGGGCTTGGCGCCCATCTTATCTGCTCCGGACTGATTGCACTCAAAGGTCTGCGTGGGCTCTTGAAATTATTCCATCCCCAAATCAATTCGTGCGTGATTCGTCAAAAGCATTTGCCATTCTTCGAATGTTATTTGGCTACAGCTGTATGGAGAGTTATTTTTATTGATCTAAATATAGATAAATCAATAGTATTAATCATATTATAGGTACATGGTAAAGTAGGAAAAGAATTGCTCATAAGAAATAAACTATAATAGAGGTAGCTGCCATAGTTCTGGTCAATTTGGTTATGCCGCAATTATGTTGTATTTAATGGAAAATAGATACATTTAGCTATGCAGGTTATTTTCAAGGGGATTTACTGGTTTAGATTCTGAAGACTTTTGCAAAAGGAGTATGTACACTAGAGATGTCAATGGAGAATTCTCCACCGGTTTATAGCATCTCATACCCATCATCATCATGTTTGATCCATCCTCATACCCATCATGGGTACAAAACTCATCCTATACCCATCCCCATTCGGGTTTCGGGTCTCCAATGGGTCTCTATCTCCAATTAAGGGATAATTAGGTACTAACATGTAGCACAAACAATCTAGATTTCAGACATCACTACATCGGCAAGCACTCATCCATGAACCATGATCCATTCATCCATCCATCAGAAAAGAAATAAGTTCTTCGGGGCCGATAGAAGAAATGGAGAAATGGAGTTTGCTCACCTTCCTTGGTCACCATCTGAGTTCATTGGCGCCTGAGAATCCATGGTCGTCACCGTCGTCTGGGCAGGGCGTAGCATATGGCTGGTTATTTTAGGGTTTTGTTTTTTGCTAGTCTGCTAGTTGCCTTGTCGTGTTGCCTTGTTGGGCTAGAACCTGAGGCCTGGTGCACTGCCGCGCTGGGCTTAGTGGCCGGCTCGGACTCAACTCATTCATACAAACACGACAGGTGTACACGTATGAAATACCCACGGGTAATCGAGTTTGGATTATTGATTCTCAAACTCATACCCGTTTACCCAATGGGTAGAGATTTTGTCCCATATCCATACCAATGCGGATAATTTTCGTCCCATACTCGTACCCTAATAGGGGAATTCCCCACGGGTTGGCGGGTATCGGGTCCCCATTAACATCTCTAATGTACACTAAGATATCAAAGATATTTATCACGCATTAGAGGTAGTGGCAATAAACATCTTCGTAACATGTGGATGGACATGCAATGCTAGAATTGAGACTGTTAGTTTTTTTATATTCATGAGAACCATGTGCTTCATTGCTATTTATTGATTTTGTTAGGTTGAGTATGTTATGTACTACAAAGCCATATAAGGCTGGAACATGTTTTTCCATTATAAAAAAAGCATTTGCCGTTCGTTATAACGGCCTGCCTGAGTCAAGATTTTGAACTTGGGCACATTAAAGATATTTGATTAAATTCTATTATTTAAAATTCCCAAACTTGGTCAATGACCATTTTGCACATGACAAGCATTCCCATTTTTCAGCTGGATTTTTACGTTTGCGACTTGGGAGCGGAGTGATTCGTCCAGATCCGACGCAGAATGGATTCAAGCCGCAGCCACCCGTCGCACCCTCCTGACAGCATGTCCGTAGTTGGTACATAGTAGTGATTAGTGAGCGCCAACATTTCGTCGCGCTCAGCCGCTCAAAGTATGTCTAACATACTATCAACACAACAGTTTGACACAACTACAACAATGCTAGCTAGTTTATGGTCGTTTGGCAAAGCTCTCACACCTCCGCTCCCACCGAGAATATCTGAATTGCTCCATAATTGAAGTGGGGTGAATCTATTCTCATTTTTACTATAAAGTGAGAGCCAAAAAAAAACCAATTTCACACTGCTCTCAACCTGCTCCTCACTCTCTAACCTCTCAAGAACCACTTTACAATTTATTTGTCAAACGGGTTTTGTTAAATAGATTCACTTCTGCTAGATAATCAATCGAAATCACTCTATTAAAGAATTGACTCTTAGAGATATAGAATCATGAAGGGAAGCTCTGTCCAACGAACCCTTACAACTTTACACATTTCATAACGTGCCATCTGTCAACACTTCATAACGGGTCATTTATCAAAGGGAAAATGAAAAGTGGCCATCTTTACAAGAGCATATTGCATGCGCCAGGCTGCTAGGAGGGCAACAGAACAGTAAAGATAGATAGCACAGCAAAAAACTTTTTCCTCCTCTCACAAAAGTGAGTTCTAGCGCTAACAACGGCATAACAAAGTTTACAACTACGATCCTGAAAGAGAATAAAGTTGAAAGTGAGATTTGGAGGCAAAAAAAACATAACCAACATATTCAGAACTTCAAATATTCAAATTTGAGATGGCACGACCTTTTTGGCACAGCTCACACACCAAAATAAGCGGACGGTCCAGCCCTTAGGCCCGGACAGTCCGCGTGTCCCGATATTAGATTAACTTGGGTGTTTATCCTTATCCTGTGCGTGGTTATCCATCTAATCACATGAGAGTTGTTGGCTATCTCTTAGGAAAAGGTTCAGACCTCCTCCCCTATAAATATAAAGGGGTACGGCCGATTGAGAACCCCGAACACATTCCAATCGAACCAATTACTTTACTTACTTTTCCTGCCCTAGGAGTAGATGTAGCGTAGTTCTAGTTGTATTCTTCTACATATCCACTTCCCTCCCTATTCGACTCTACGTCGTCTAGATCCGTCTTAGGTGGCCTGCCGATCCCAAGATGACCCTAGGATCTCACCCCTCCCGGGGGGCAAGATCTAGTTGTCCATCCAAGACTTCTTCCTCGAATTGATCTTTTAATTCCTAGGCGACTCCACATCGTCTGGGGACGCCCTGGGTGACCTGTCGACCCGGAGCACCTTAAGATCTTTTCCCCTCAGGGGACGAGATCTAGATTCCAGCAAGGAGGAGGAAGACGACCCTGTCGCCAGATCGCGGACCGTCCGGCCCAAGGCCGCGGACCGTCCGCGCCGCCGTAAAGGACACCGCCAGGCGGTACACCACCTAGTGATTGTCGCTGCCCAGATCGGCGCCAACATACTTTTTGGCGACTCCGCTGGGGACGAGGTTGCAGATTTATAAAATCAGGCTTACATGGCCGATTCTAAAGATCTCAACGGTGCTTCTCCAAACAGCAACACAAGGCTGACTAATTTATCGGCCGCTGAGCGTGAAAGATTAAAAGATGACATGAAGAAAATAGACGAGGAGGTCCAGCGACAAACAGATCAGGTGCTCAAGGTGGCGGATAAGTGGTTCCTCTCGCACTTCAGTGTAGATTGCCACAAGAAGGCCGTCCAAGAGAGGGAGATAAACGCCGAGTACATGTCAGCCGTGCTGCAACAGCTCCCCACGATAGGTGATGCCAGGTCAGCCGATGATATTCCATTTATTAAAATTTCGTTTGATAATCGGATTAAAAGTATCACGGAGGATATAGAAAGGATGACGCATGTATTAGGAAAATCTCACATGCCTAATTTTTTATCACATAAATTAGGTGCCAAAACAATTGCGCCAAACACATCGGCAACAAATGGGTTTCCCCAGCCATATTCTGGTATGCCGATGGACTCATATCCAGGACGAACGTCACCACCATCTTCGCTAAATGGTGAGTCAACTCTGAGCACGGTCGGACCGTCCGCACACAATCGCGGACCGTCCGGCCCTCCGTCAGACCGTCCGACACCCTACGCCGGACAGTCCGGAGTTACACAGAGCCCACCACAAGGGTCACAGGTGTTGCCTAACATGAACGGATAGTCCGGGGATAGTATCGGACCATCTGATCCACTCGCAGACCATCTGACTGCGCAGGTCAGACCGTCCGGAGCACCAGAAGTCACCTGTGATCCGCCTAGTGCGGAAGGCCGGCATAAATATAACCGGCCACCCAAGCCCTAAGAACCAAAAAAGTCACATGTCCCTGAGCTTGTTTGGCCCACTAAGGCCAAATCTTCTGTTCACTCTCACCCGCACTCGACACAAAAGGAAAAAGTTAAGTTCACATTTAATATTACTAAGTGTGATAAAATATTTGATGAGTTGCTTAAACATGGTAATATTAAACTGTCACATGTAATTCCTCCGGTTGAACAATTAAAAGGGCGCGTTTATTGCAAATGGCATGGCTCCTTTCTCCATAACACCAATGATTGTGTCGTCTTCCGTCGACAAATACAATCGGCTATAAATGAAGGTCGGTTGAGGTTTCAAAAAGAGGTGAAAATTGATAGGCCACCTGTTCCTGTCACCACATTAGAGCCGACGAGCAAAATGGCCATAATTCGACCTTGTGCAGCCGATAAAAGCAAAGACAAAAATATCGTCATTGGTGATCCCCGCACACCAAATATGTTACACAGAATGGTTACTCGGAAGGCTCTGGACAAAAGAAAGACCGGAGGCACCGGGGGGCAAGCACGATCGGACACCTGATCACGGTCACCTGTCCTGCGTACGCCGGACGGTTCGAGTACTAAGGTCGAACAGTCCAAGAAGGAGCGAACGGTCCAGCTATAATGATCGGACGGTCCGCAGATAGTCAGAAGCAGCAACCTCAGACCATCGGACCACAACATTCCAAAACAAGTGTTAGAAAACAAAATACTACTAAGACATCTGGATGACTCAGTAGAGTCAGCCCTACTTTTGGTCAGTTGCTTGCCAAATATATGAAGGTCGTTCAACACAACCGGCCAATAAATCAGATGAAGTCAAAAGGGCGATATGTGCGAAAGCAAAAGCCGACTAAACGGACCCAAAAGGTAGCACAACCAAGATCGCCTTGTCATCCTCCTCCGGGGATAGCATGATGCGTCCCATTCTATCCATCACCGATGTGTTGTCCTACTCATGTGTGGGGTGGTACGACGATGAATTCGTATTACTGGCCCAATCCGTTTGCTTATTTGGTGTCACACCCGGTTCCAGGGGGCAGAACCGAGCGCATACCATATGTGTGCCAGGATCCATTTCCACACATAGGTTGACGTCATAAGTGTAATATATCAAAAGACAATGCAATAGAGGCGTAAAGAGAGAGTATAATACTTTATTACATCACTGCATCATTGTATCTTTAACAAGTATCACATCAAAGTAAAGCGAAAATAAATAACAGGGACAATCTCCCACAGGAAGATGACTGGCGCATCGTTAGACTTAGAATTCATCATCGTCGATAAAATCTCCATTAAAGTCTCCAGCATCACCCTCTAATCAAAATATTAGCAAGGGTGAGCTCACTTATGGTCGGGGCTCAGCAAGTGGGGGAAAAATTAATGCAGGTATAACAAGATGGGGCTAGGGTTGAGCAGTAAACATTTTAGTTGGTCAATATTTTATTAACAACACTTGTCTTACTAATAAGTGTGAATCCCAAATATCCCATTTAAACAAAGGAATATGAATATAACAAAAACACTTAAGTGAAACCACTTAAGCAAATTATTGGCAGATCATTGTATCTCAATTTAATTTCATCTTCAAGTTCAATTATCATGTGAGGAGTACAGGTCGCTCATAACCGGGAGCACGACTGATATATAAGTTTTACACTCTGCAGAGGTGGTACAACTTTACCCACAAGCCATGTATCCCATCTAGCCCGGGTTGATCGGACCCTTAAACACTGCCGAGGTAAATGGCTAGTGATCCATTATGAGACTTTCACAAAATACACTTAATACTAAGCAACCCGCTAAGGTTTCTAAAGACGATGGTGGTGGCCCCCTGGGTGAGGTACCTTAGCCAAGAATACGTCCCCATGTTAACGTGGGCTGCCAGCACCTACCGCTCCCCATCTTGCCCATATTTCAGGTAAGGTTGCCAGGCACTAAGCATATAAAGCTAATTACCAAAGCCAGAGCCATGATAGCACTCGTGGTTGCACTGTTATCCTGGGTGGTCACTCCATGTTCCAATTAATTTGAAATAATGTTGTTTTAACCATCGGGTTAATGCCATAATTGCCAATTAAATTTTTGGAACGTTAATACCAATTGATGAGTGACATTAAAAATCATTAAGTTGAGCGGTAGCATAAATTTTGCAAAGCTTAATTATTTTCCAGGGTAAACAAGGAATACATTTGGTAAATCTAGGGAATCCTTAATTAGGTAAACCCATCAAATTATGCAATATATCAAAAAGTAAACATTATTGTCGGTGTTTCGAAACCCGGGGGGTCCCTGGACCGACGAGTGAATTGTCGCCACGTGCCCCAGCCCAGATGGGTCGACGCGAGGCGGAACGCGAAGGGGGGAAAGGAAGCAGCCGGAGGGTGGCAGGCGTGAGAGAGTGGATCCCGCGGCCTTCGTGTTAGCCCCGCGCCTGAGTCGGGTGCGCTTGCAGTAGGGGGATACAAGCGTCCACGCGGGAGTGGGAACGAGCGGCCTTGCGCGAGCGCCGTCCCGTCCTTCTCCGCGCGGGCCAACCCTCTATAAGAGGGCCCTGGTCCTCCCTTTTATAGGCGTAAGGAGAGGATCCAGGTGTACAATGGGGAGTGTAGCAATGTGCTAACGTGTCTAGCGGTGGAGAGCTAGCGCCCTAAGTACATGCCATCGTGGCAGCCGGAGAGGTCTTGGCACCCAGTTCGTGGGTGTCGTGGCCGTCAGAGGAGTGCTGGAGCCTGGCGGAAGGACAGCTGTTGGGGCTGTCGAGTCCTTGCTGATGTCCTCTTGCTTCCGTAAGGGGGCTGAGAGCTGCCGTCGTCACAGGGCATGCGGGGCGCCATCATTACTTGCATGGTGGAGCGAGCCAGATGGGACGTCGGTCTGGTTCCCCGTAGCCTGAGTCAGCTCAGGGTAGGGTAATGATGGCGCTTCCTATTGACGTGGTCGGTCCGTGCCCTAGGCTGGGCGAGGTGGAGGCTCCTCCGAGGTCGAGGTCGAGGTCGAGCCCCCGGGTCGGGCGAGGCGGAGTTCGTCATCTTCCGGGGTTGAGCCCATGTCCGAGCCCTGGGTTGGGCGGAGCGGAGTTCGCCGTCTTCCGGGGCTGAGCCCGAGTCCGAGCCCTGGGTCGGGCAGAGCGGAGTTCGCCGTCTTCCAGGGCTGAGCCCGAGTCCGAGCCCTGGGTCGGGCGGAGCGGAGTTCGCCGTCTTTCGGGCCTGAGCCCGAGTCCGAGCCCTGGGTCGGGCGGAGCAGAGTTCGCCGTCTTCCGGGGCTGAGCCCGAGTCCGAGCCCTGGGTCGGGCGAAGCGGAGTTCGCCGTCTTCCGGGGCTGAGCCCGAGTCCGAGCCCTGGGTCGGGCGGAGCGGAGTTCGCCGTCTTCCGGGGCTGAGCCCGAGTCCGAGCCCTAGGGTCAGGCAAGGCGGAGTTTCCTATGACGCCCGAGGCCGGCCTTGGCTGCTGTCAGGCTCACTCTATCGGGTGGCTCAGCAGTCAGAGCGGCGGAGGCGGCACTGTCCTCTTGTCAGACCGGTCAGTAGAGCGGCGAAGTGACTGCGGTCACTTCGGCTCTGTCGACTGGAGGGCGTGCGTCAGGATAAAGGTGTCAGGCCTCCTTTGCATTAAATGCCCCTGCGATTTGGTTGGTCGGCGTGGCGATGTGGCCAAGGTTGCTTCTCGGTGAAGACTGGGCCTCGGGCGAGCCGATAGTGTGCCCGTTGCTGGAGGGGGGTCCTCGGGCGAGACGTAGGTTCTCCGGGGTCGGCTTCCCTTGCCCGAGGCTAGGCTCGGGCGAGGCACGATCGTGTCCCTTGAATGGACCGATCCTTGACTTAATCGCACCCATCAGGCCTTTGCAGCTTTGTGCTGATGGGGGTTACCAGCTGAGATTTAGAGGTCTTGAGGGTACCCCTAATTATGGTCCCCGACAGTAGCCCCCGAGCCTCCAAGGGAGTACTAATACTCGCTTGGAGGCTTTTGCCGCACTTTTTTGCAAGGGGACCAGCCTTTTTCGGTTGCATTCTGTTCTGGTGGGTGCGCGCGAGCGCACCCGCCGGGTGTAGCCCCCGAGGCCTCGGAGGAGTAGTTTTACTCCTTCGAGGTCTTAGTGCATTTTGCAACACTTCGGCTGGTCTAGTTGTTCCCTCATGCGAGCTGGCCGTAGCCCGAGTGCACGGTCGGGTCCCAAGTTCTCAGGCTGGTATGTTGACGCTGTCAACGGTTTGGCCAGAGCCGGGTTTGCGTGAGCAGCCCCCGAGCCTCTGCACAGGGCGAGAGGACGGTCAAGGACAGACTCGTCTTTTTTACATACGCCCCTGCGTCGCCTTTTCGCAAGGAGGAGGGGGAAAGCGCCATGTTGCCCTCGGAGGGCGCCGAACATGGTGTTTCTGGTGAGCTGCTGGCGGGTAATCCGAGCGGACGCCCGTGCCCCATTTGCTAGGGGTCGGCTAGAGGCCCAGAGGTGCGCTCCAAAAGTACCTGTGGGTGATCTGCCGGACCAGGTCCCCTTTGACGGGGTCCGAGGGCTCGATGCCTCCCTCTGGTGGGATTCCGTTACAAGATCGCTCCCACTGGTCTCGGAAATGTCCTAGGGTACCTCGGGAGCGTAGCCCGAGCCTTGGTTATGTATCGAATGTACCCAGGGTCATCCCTCGCTCTGTGTCTGAGGCGACTGTGAACCCTTCAAGGGCCAGCCTACGAACCCCTGATCAGTAATGGGCGCGGATCCCGAGTGGCCTGAGGCGGCCGTTGAACCCTTCGAGGGGCCGGCCATCGAACCTCTGACCAGTAGTGGGCGCAGAACCCAATCGATCTGAGGCGGCCGTTGAACCCCTCCGAGGGGCCAGCCTTCGAACCTCTGATCAGTAGGGAGGCTCGGAGCCTGTTTCCTTCACGGAGAAGGGTCCTTTTCGGGGTATCCCCCTTTCCCGGTCCCTGTTGTAAGAGAGAGAAAGAGGAAAAGGAAAAGGATACGAAGTCGAATGACGTGGCATACCTTTTTTTTCGACGCGGTTATTATGGTGAAGGCGAAGCGTCGCTTGCTTCTCCCGCCTGAGGCGCCGCCTGTCCTGCCGTGGAGTTAATGCGACGGGGCGAGCGGTTCGCGAGGCGGTCGTTGCGCGTGTGCGAGCCGTTCGAGGAACGGATCACGGGCGCACCGTCTTCACGCCGTGAGAGAGGGCTCCCTCGCTGCCCCTGGATGGGACGTAAGCTTGGCTGACGACGTGACCGCTGCTCCTGCCCGCCCATCATCACCATTACTACCGGCCCATTTTTGATCGTATTTGACCGTCGCGCTTGGCTGGCACTGCAGGGTTGCCTCGAGTCGCGGTATTGACTCCGCAGTCGAGGAGGCGCGATAGTGGCGCGAGTGGCGGTGCAGTTGCTCGCACGTAGCAACCGGCGTGCCGGTCGCATGACGCGTGGGCCTGGACCTCCATGCTGGGCGCGTTGGAGTCGAAGGGGCGCGCCCACTTGGCACGGTTGCATGCCGCCTGCATGGCTGTCCGCCCTTTCACCCGCTGGTCTGGGCGAAAGTGGAGGAGTGCTTGTAACCGCCGGGTGGTCGCATGCACCGCGCGCGTGGCGGTTTGGCTTCTTCTCCCCTGGACCAGCTTGCATGACGTGTGGGACCCAGCCCCCGCGCCGTGGGGGGGAGAATCTTGGAGCGTGTTGGAGAAGACTCGACCCGCAACGGTTGAGGGCGCAAGTGGGGAGAGTCGCCTTTAAAAGGGGGGCGACCCCCTTGGAGGGCAACCATGTCTTCGCGCTCCCTCATGCATCGTGCCTTTCCACCTTCCGAGCCCCCTGGATGGGGGACGCCCGCAATCCTTCCGCCTTGTCGTTGGAGGAACGCAACTTTGTGGAAGTTGGTACCTTTCAGCCATCGTTCGGCTTCAAGGATTTTCATCATGCAGCCCGGCTGCATCCCCTCGCCGGTGGTCACCCAAGACGGTGACCTCCAGCTTGATGGCGGGGAGAAGCGAGCTGGGCTGCGGCCTCTGCCCCTCCCTCAGCTTCAAGGATGTTCATCATCAGTGCTGGGGAGGGGAGTGTGCCGAGTTGGGGTCGGTCCCTGTGCGGGCGACGACCCGCTCCTTCCCTCAGTGATCGGGGGAAGGGCGTCCGCCGTTCGTGGCATGGGAAGCTGCCGCGTGCCCGGCTCTCTGAGCCGAGCGACTTCGGAGCCGCTCCTGGTGCCGCCTTCCGCCGCGGCAGCTGGAAGAGGTTCCGCCGCCGACGAGCTAGCCGGCGCCACCCACGGACTGACCTCCAACTCTACGGCCTTCTGCCCGTCCTTGCCTCTCGAGTTGGGGGCATGGGCGAGGGCCTCATGGCAGCAGCATCCGCCCTGAGGTCATCGCTGCTGCTGTTCGGCCCTCTGGAGCAGAAGTCGTCGTCGTTGCCGCTGCCGGGGCGGGCGACGACGAGCCGTTCGCCAGTCTTCTGTTGCTCTGCAGGCCCCCCCAATCGCGTGGGGTTGTTCGTACCTGCGGAGGTGGAACCGGAGTTCCATTTGTAAAGGCACCTTAAGTGCCGGTGTTTTGTTCAATGCGGCTGTCGAGGCCTGAATGTGCATGTATTTTCGGCACGGAGCCGTGTTTTTTCTTCATTTCGAGCACCAAGACTCGCCTTGTCGATTATCTGAACCGCTTCATCGAGCGTGAGTTGCCTCGTGCAAAGGTGACGAGTGAGGTATCCGTATCCCGAAGGAGTAGGAGTCCCTCGGCTCGGTCGGCCTTGCTGTCCGAGGCCCCTCTTGCTTAGTTAAAGGAACCCCTCGGCCGCCCTTCGATGAGCCGAAGCCGGAGGTAGCGGTGTCAGCACGGACGGAGGCAGAGTTGGCTTCGAAAAGGAGGTGTGGTTGGCCAGAGCCTGGCCGGGTCGTCCGCTGGCGGAACCGACTCCGGAGTTGAGCTGCCGAGGCCACAAGCCGAGCTGATGTCTTTGGGGGACAGCTGGCCGAGGCCTCGGGGTGGCCGGACGAGCCGCCTGCTCGGGCCAGATTCTCGAAGAAGACCCTGGCGGCGATGGCCCGGGTGTGGTGCTGATGTCGTCCTTCAGAGTGGGGGCTTTCCGACCGCGTCGCCGTCCGAGGCTAGGTCAGACCCCGCCGAAGGTGTAGTTGATGCCGAGGGTGCTGCTGCCCCCTTCGGCTGTCGACGTCCGAGCCTGCAGGATCAGGTTGTCTTGTAGTGTGTGTATGTTTTCTGCGGCCGCCGAGGCCTAAACACACCGTCGTCGTGTTGTAAAGCTGCGTTTCTTTTCCTCTTGTTTCGAGTATCCGGGCTCACTTGTCGGTAACAGAATTGTTTGTGCGGGCGAGAGTTGCTTTTCACGAAAGGCGATGAGCAAGGTATCCATATCCCGGAGGCGTAGGAATCCCTCGGCTCGGTCGGCCTTGCCGCTTACGCGCGCTCTTACTCGTACATAGGGTTCTGTTACCGACGCAGTCGAGAAGGCCCGAAAAATCATTTCGCAGAGGAGCTCTCGAGCATGAAGACTTGTTCGGTCCGCGGAGTCACTTATCTGAGCGTGAGTTACTTATCGCAGAAGGTGATGAGTGAGGTATCCGTATCCCGGAGGCGTAGGAGTCCCTCGGTTCGGTCAGCCTTGGCTGCTTACGTGTACTCCGTCGTTTTCAAGATCCACTTTTGAAGTAGTCGAAGAGCACGAAAAGAATTCTGGCAGAAAGGATTTTTTTCTTTTTTCGAGGAAAATTTTGACGCAGAGGGGGTTGCCCCCTTCTAGCCCCCGAGGGAGGGTCGGGCTTTGCCGAGGCAAGGCTGACCCTTCCTTGACGACCAGACTTGGTGTGTGAACGAGGTATACGAGCAACTTGAAAGCATCTTAAGGGTAGAAGCGACGTATCTGTTGGATGTTCCAAGCGTTGCCGTAGACCTCGCCTTGACTGTTGGCCAGCTTGTATGTTCCGGGCTTCAGAACCTTGGCGATGACGAACGGCCCTTCCCAGGGAGGCGTGAGTTTGTGCCGCCCTCGGGCGTCTTGTCGCAGCCGAAGCACCAGGTCGCCCACCTGGAGGTCTCGGGACCGAACCCCTCGGGCGTGGTAGCGTCGCAGGGACTGCTGGTACCGCGCCGAGTGTAGTAAGGCCATGTCCCGAGCCTCCTCCAGCTGGTCTAGTGAGTCTTCTCGGTTGACTCGATTGCTTTGGTCGGTGTAGGCCCTCGTCCTCGGGGAACCGTATTCTAAGTCTGTGGGCAAGATGGCCTCGGCCCCATAGACTAGAAAGAACGGTGTGAAGCTCGTGGCTCGGCTCGGTGTTGTCCTCAGACTCCAGACCACCGAGGGGATTTCCTTCATCCACCGCTTGCCGAACTTGTTGAGGTCGTTGTAGATCCGAGGCTTGAGTCCTTGCAGGATCATGCCGTTAGCCCGCTCCACTTGCCCATTCGTCATGGGGTGAGCCACGGCAGCCCAGTCCACCCGGATGTGGTGATCCTCGCAGAAGTCCAGGAACTTTCTGCCGGTGAACTGGGTACCGTTGTCGGTGATGATGGAGTTCGGGACCCCAAAGCGATGGATGATGTTGGTGAAGAACGCCACCGCAAGTTCGGACCTGATGCTGTTTAGGGGTCGGACCTCGATCCTCTTGGAGAATTTGTCGATGGCGACCAACAGGTGTGTGTAGCCTGCGGGTGCCTTCTGCAAGGGGCCAACGAGGTCTAGACCCCACACAGCAAATGGCCAGGTGATGGGTATGGTCTGTAGAGCCTGAGCGGGCAGGTGGGTCTGCCTCGCGTAGAACTGACACCCTTCGCAGGTGCGGACAATTCTAGTAGCGTCGACCACCGCCGTCGGCCAGTAGAATCCTTGTCGGAAGGCGTTTCCAACGAGGGTCTGAGGTGCTGCGTGATGGCCGCAAGCCCCCGAGTGTATCTCTTGCAAGAGCTCCTGGCCTTCAGCGATGGAAATGCATCGCTGGAGGATGCCTGAGGGGCTGCGGTGGTAGAGCTCCTTCCCATCTCCCAGCAAGACGAAAGACTTGGCGCGCCGCGCCAACCGCCGAGCTTTGGCTTGGTCGAGGGGTAGCTCTCCTCGGTGGAGATATTGCAGGTACGTGGTCTGCCAGCTTTGATTAGGCGTGACCTCGCTTTGCTCCCCCTCGACGCGTAGTGCCTCACCCTCGGGGGCCGAGGGTACCTCAGGCTGAGCCGAGGGTACCTCGGACCGTGCCGAGGGTACCTCGGGCTGGGCCGAGGGTACCTCGGGCTGGGCCGAGGGTACCTCGGACTGAGCCGAGGATACCTCGGACTCAGCTGAAGGTGTCTCGGGCGAAGCCGAAGGTGCCTCGGGCTCGGGCGTGTCCTCGGTCTTGACGGAGGGTTGATGCAGGTCTTGGGAGAATACGTCCGGGGGAACTGTTGTTCGTCCCGAGGCTATTTTAGCCAGCTCGTCCGCAGTCTCGTTGTAGCGTCGGGCGATGTGGTTGAGCTCG
The DNA here is from genome assembly GCA_029449295.1 of Zea luxurians. Lineage (NCBI taxonomy): Eukaryota > Viridiplantae > Streptophyta > Magnoliopsida > Poales > Poaceae > Zea > Zea luxurians. Next base: position 169,163,134 of record JAOPSE010000002.1, read on the forward strand.
AGCCGGTAGAACTTATCTTCCAGGCGCCGAACCTCATCGCAGTAGGCTTCCATCTTCGGGTCGCGGCAGTGGGAGTTCTTCATGACTTGGTCGATGACAGCTGCGAGTCACCGCGAGCGTCGAGGCGTCGGACCCCTAGCTCGATGGCGATTCGCAACCCGTTTACCAGAGCCTCGTACTCTGCCACATTGTTGGACGCCGGGAAGTGGAGGCATAGCACGTAGCGTAGGTGCTTCCCGAGGGGCGAGACGAAGAGGAGGCCTGCGCCGGCCCCCGTCTTCATCAACGACCCGTCGAAAAACATGGTCCAGAGCTCCGGTTGGATCAGAGCCGTCGGGAGCTGGGTGTCGGCCCATTCAGCCACGAAGTCCGCCAAGACCTAGGACTTGATGGCCTTCCGAGGGGCGAACGAGATCGTCTCGCCCATGATCTCCACTGCCCACTTCGCAATTCTACCCGAGGCCTCTCGGGACTGGATGATCTCTCCGAGGGGGAAGGATGACACCACAGTTACCGGATGAGACTCGAAGTAGTGTCGCAACTTCCGCTGTGTCAGGATCACCGCGTACAGCAGCTTCTAGATTTTTGGGTAGCGAGTCTTGGTCTCGGACAGTACCTCACTGATGAAGTAGACTGGCCTCTGGACGGGCAATGCATGCCCCTCTTCTCGTCTCTCAACCACGATCGCGGCACTAACCACCTGGGTGGTTGCGGCGACGTAGATCAAGAGGGCTTCTCCGGCAGTGGGGGGCACCAAGATGGGCGCGTTCGTGAGGAGCGCCTTCAGGTTCCCGAGGGCTTCCTCAGCCTCGGGAGTCCAAGCGAAGCACTCGGCCTTCCTTAAGAGGCGGTACAGAGGCAGACCTCTTTCGCCGAGGCGTGAGATGAAGCGGCTCAGAGCCGCGAGACATCCCATGACCCTCTGTACGCCTTTCAAGTCCTTGATTGGCCCCATGCTGGTGATGGCTGCAATCTTCTCCGGGTTGGCTTCGATGCCCCGCTCGGAGACGATGAACCCCAAGAGCATGCCTCGAGGGACCCCGAAGACACACTTTTCGGGATTAAGCTTCACGCCTTTCGCCTTGAGACATCGGAATGTCGCTTCAAGGTCGGAAAGGAGGTCGGAGGCCTTCCTCGTCTTGACTATGATGTCATCAACGTAGGCCTCGACCGTTCAGCCGATGTGTTCGCCAAACACATGGTTCATGCATCGCTGGTACGTTGCCCCCGCATTCCTCAAACCAAACGACATTGTAACATAGCAATACATGCCGAAGGGTGTGATGAATGAAGTCGCGAACTGGTCGGACTCTTTCATCCTGATCTGGTGATACCCTGAGTAGGCATCGAGGAAAGACAGGGTTTCGCACCTAGCAGTGGAATCCATGATCTGATCGATGCGAGGCAGAGGGTAGGGAACCTTCGGACATGCTTTGTTTAGACCAGTGTAGTCTACACACATCCGCCATTTCCCCCCTTTCTTTCTCACAAGCACAGGGTTGGCAAGCCATTCGGGATGGAATACCTCTTTGATGAACCCTGCCGCCAGTAGCTTGTGGATCTCCTCGCCTATGGCCCTGCGCTTTTCTTCGTCGAATCGGCGCAGAGGTTGCTTCACGGGTCAGGCCCCAGCTCGAATATCCAGAGAGTGCTCGGCGACTTCCCTCGGTATGCCGGGCATGTCCGAGGGACTCCACGCGAAAACGTCGGCGTTCACGCGGAGAAAGTCGACGAGCACTGCTTCCTATTTGGGGTCGAGCTCGAAACTGATCCGGATCTGCTTGGAGGCGTCGTTGCAGGGGTCGAGAGGGACGGACTTGACCGTCTCCGCTGGTTCGAAGTTGCCGGCGTGGCGCTTCACGTCGGGCGCCTCCCTAGAGAGGCTCTCCAGGTCAGCGATGAGGGCCTCGGATTCGGCGAGGGCCTCGGCGTACTCCACGCACTCCACATCGCATTCGTACGCGTGTCGGTATGTGGGCCCGACGGTGATGACCCCGTTGGGGCCCGACATCTTGAGCTTGAGGTTGGTGTAGTTGGGGACAGCCATGAACTTGGCGTAGCATGGCCTCCCCAGCACTGCGTGGTAGGTTCCTCGAAACCCGACCACTTCGAACGTGAGGATCTCCTTTTGAAAGTTGGAGGGCATCCCGAAGCAGACGGGTAGGTCAAGTTGTCCGAGGGGTTGAACGCGCTTCCCGGGGACGATCCCGTGGAAAGGCACAGCGCCCGTCCGGACCGAGGACAGATCAATCCGTAGGAGCCCGAGGGTCTCGGTGTAGATGATGTTGAGGCCGCTGCCTCCGTCCATGAGGACCTTGGTGAGCCTGACATTGCCGAAGATGGGGTCGACAACGAGTGGGTATCTCCCCAGGCTCGGCACGTAGTCTGGATGGTCGTCCTGGTCGAAGGTGATGGGCTTGTCGGACCAGTCTAGGTAGACTGGCGCCGCCACCTTTACCGAGTAGACCTCCCGACGCTCTTGCTTGCGGTGCCGAGCCGAGGCATTCGCCACTTGCCCGTCGTAGATCATGAAGCAGTCGCGGACCTCGGGGAACCCTCCTGCCTTGTGATCTTCCTCCTTTGCGTCGTCGAGGGCCTTGCCACCCTCCGCGGGTGGCCCGGCCTTATGGAAGTGTCGTCGAAGCATGGCACACTCCTAAAGGGTGTGCTTGACGGGCCACTGATGATAGGGGCACGACTCCTTGAGCATCTTGCCGAAGAGGTTGGCACCTCTGGGAGGCTTCTGAGGGTTCTTGTACTCGGCGGCGGCGACAAGGTCCACGTCGGCGGCGTCGCGTTTCGCTTGCGACTTCTTCTTGCCTTTCTTCTTGGCGCCGCGCTGAGTTGACGCCTCGGGAGCATCTTCCGGCGGGCGGCCCTGGGGCTGCTTGTCCTTCCGGAAAATGGCCTCAACCGCCTCCTGGCCAGAGGCGAACTTGGTGGCGATGTCCATCAGCTCGCTCGCCCTGGTGGGGGTCTTGCGACCCAGCTTGCTCACCAGGTCGCGACAGGTGGTGCCGGCGAGGAACGCGCCGATGACATCTGAATCAGTGACATTGGGCAGCTCTGTACGCTGCTTCGAGAATCGCCGGATGTAGTCCCGGAGAGACTCTCCCGGCTGCTGTCGGCAGCTTCGGAGATCCCAGGAGTTCCTAGGGCGCACGTACGTGCCCTGGAAATTGCCGGCGAAGGCTTGGACCAGGTCGTCCCAGTTGGAGATCTGCCCCGGGGGCAGGTGCTCTAGCCAGGCTCGAGCGGTGTCGGAGAGGAACAGGGGGAGGTTGCGAATGATGAGGTTATCATCATCCGTTCCACCCAGTTGGCAGGCCAGCCGATAGTCCGTGAGCCATAGTTTCGGTCTCGTCTCCCCCGAGTACTTTGTGATAGTAGTCAGGGTTCGGAACCGGGTCGGGAACGGTGCCCGTCGTATGGCGCGGCTGAAAGCCTGCGGACCGGGTGGTTCGGGCGAAGGACTCCGATCCTCCTCGCTGTCGTAGCGTCCCCCACGCCTGGGGTGGTAGCCTCGGCGCGCCCTGTCGTCGAGGTGGGCCCGACGACTGTGATGATGGCGCTCGTTGCCGAGGCGACCCGGGGCCGCAGGCGCTGTGTTGCGCGTGCGCCCGGAGTGGACCGAGGCTTCCCGCATGAATCGGGAAGTCGCGACGTGATGTTCCGAGGGGAACCCCTGCTTTCGGGAGGCAGAGCTTTCGGCCTATCGGACCGCGGCGTCCTCCAGGAGATTCTTGTGTAACACCCCAGGTGTTACCTTGGTTAGAGCCCACCTTGATACTAAAGGCTTTGATCACATATGGTAGAGGCTTAGGGCCACACCTAAGAACTTTGGAAATCATGTGCTAACCATGTTGCCAATGACCTAAGAAGCATTACTCTAATCCTTGCTCACTTACTACCCTGGATAAGAGGGGAAAAGAACCCTAGACCTCTTTTTAAACTCAATCTTCCAAAACCCTAAGTAAAGGGGGGGAAAGAGAGTGAGCAAATGTGCAAAGCATGGGCAATCTTTGCCCAAACCCTAAGCAACCTTGTAACCAGCAATTAGGGGAGAGGAATAATGCAAAAAGACCCCTGGAGAAACCCCAATTCAAATCTCCAAGTGGAGAGAGAGCTAGAGCTCTCTATCTCTCCCTAAGTCCATTTTTAACCCTAGTTTAAGGATCAACCGTGTTCACCTTGAAGATGGCACCAAAACCACTTGGGTTCTATACCAAAAATGTGGTATACCACTTAAGGCACCCCCTGGAAAAAGTGGAGACCGAGACTTGGACGTTTGACAGGGATTGACATCAGTTTTGTCGCGGAGTGGGTAGTGAGACAAGCCAGATTTGGCGCCTGTCTATCTCCTGATCTAGGGCGTATCTTCCTTTGGAACTCACACATGTGAGATAGCCCTAGGTGCCAGGAGGAGGTCTGCGCCGGATTCATGGCAAGATTCGCACGTATGCGATCTCTGAAGACGTTTGAACAATGGAAGAAACTCACCTCCACGTGTTCGACGCCTTCTGCCCGCGCCAGAGCACGCCCGCGCGCGCTCCCGCGTGCCCAGCGCCGCGCCCGAGCCAAACCAGCGCCGTGGCCCGTGCCCGAGCCTATAAAACCCTCCCAGGCTTCGAATGCACTCTTCCGCGCACCCTCAAAACCTCACCGGGGTTAGCTCGTCGCCGTTTGCCCGTGCGCAGCGAGTCCGCGGCCGCCCAATCCCCCTGTCACCGTAGACCGGCCAGCAGAGCCATTCCCAACCCCGTCCAGCCCTCGGAGAAGACTGTGCACGCCTCCGTGAAGCTCCCCGAGCGAGGAATCGGAGTTTGCTTCGCTGGAGAGGCCAGTCCACGCTCGCCGGAGCTCTCAACCCCGCCGGAGTACGTGGACCGGGTAAACCGCTCAACCATCCTTCGATTCCTTGTGCACACAGTCGCTACGTTACACCGTGAAGCTCATCGTGCCCTTGGATTGAACCAGTTCGCCGTAGTTTGGCCGGTACACTCGCCGCCGACGAGCACACCCGCCTGCGCTCGTGGACCGGGCGATTCCGGCCATCCCCGACGTCAAGCCGTACCTCGACGTGACCGCCAGAGTCTCCCCGAGCCAACCCCACCCTTCGCCGGACCTCCCTCGCCACCGGTAAGCCGCGCCACCCTTTTCTTTCCCGCGGTTACTGTTTCAGTTGGGGGAAGGACTGCGGGTGAGAGGGAGAGAAGGTCGGGGGGTTTTGTGAAATGTCAGAGACACAGGGAAACAGTGGCGCGAGGGTAGATCTACGAGGGTTGATTTGTTTTAAACCCAGGGACCCCGGTGTAAACCGTTTTTTCCAGGAAACTCATTTTAAAATCTATTTTAAAATTGAACAGAGACTTTAAAAATTCATAACTTGTGTTTAGTGCATCCAAATTTGGTCAAACCAATTTTGTCAGACTCTAATTAATGTAACCTATTTAAGAAAAATATAAAAACCTCTTGGTATTAAGGAAGATTTTAAAACTTTGATTTAATGTTAGTTTTGGCCAAAAGCTCAATAATGGTAAGAAAAATAGTTGTGCTATTTGACTAGGGTTAGAAAAATTTGGAGAAGTTTATATCTACCTACTGACCTGTTTAAAAATGTTGAACCTCTCTGTCCACTCTATTAAGTTGGTTTTTACCCCTTATTCCATAATATGCTTAAAGATAAGAAAAATAGAAAATGTAATTTAAACCATGAACCAGAGAGCACCCCTATTTTTGTTAGGATACTTATTTAATGTAGTTCACTGAAAAAATATATCATACCCTGATTTAGTATAAAATAAGAAGGATACCTTTTAAATTAATAAAATAAGGATAACTTAGAAAAACCCTACAAAAATAACCATAAGGCAAAAACACCCCAAACCTTGGGATAACTAATGTTTGGTTATTATGAACCGAGGAAAAATACAAAATCTGTTGTTTGATATTTTTCAAATGACAAGTTAGTTATAAGCACCTTTTTGGCATTAAACTTTAGAAAATCACAATTAAATAATCACCAAATAACTTCCTATGGATTTTGTCACAGAGGTTTAGTATTACTGTTAGATCCCAACAAAAATGACCCTTAGGAAGAAACTCAACTCCAATGGTAAGGTGTAGTGTAAAGTGGCCCATTTTACACCACCCTTGTTATTTTTTTGTCTAAAGCATAGCCCTTATAGTTTAAGCCTCAAATTCCTAAAACCAGCTAGGATAGCCAATGGCAACCCACTGCAATTTTTATAGAATTTTTGAAAATTATTAACCCACTGTCATAGTTCAAACCTACACTAAAAACCATAAGTAAAAATTAAAGAAAGGAAAATAAATACTGGTAATTAGTGTCACCCTAAAACCCTTATAACATTTCCCATTGAAATGTGTAAGAACAATGCAAATCCACTATATTATCCTCAACAAATACCTAAACCTAGGAGTGATAAGCATAAACCACTAAAGGCTCCGTATGACCCAGAAACCCTAAGTTTTTCCTTAACTTAGTTTCTTTTTGCATAATGTTATTAATCCTGCATAATTATAACATACATGTTCATTGCATTCGATAGACTGTAATCTTGCTGACGGAGAGTACGTCCTCCTACCGGAGCAAGGAGCTGCTCAGGAGGTAGCCCCCGACCCAGCACCAGAGCCTGCACCAGAGGACCTGCCTGCCACTGCTTTGGAAGGCAAGCCCCGGTTTATGCATAACCCGTTATTTATGCTATTTTACTTCACTTAATGATTGTAGGATTGATTGTGCACTTAGGTGTAGGAGTTGATTGAAACCCTAATTGCACGAACTCAGGACTCCTTTTTGAGATGGATACTAGTATGCTAGGTCGAGTAGCTGCTTTACTAATTAGGGATCTCGGTAGAAGTCGAGTGATTTTTCTAGCACTCGCGCGAGGTCAGGAATTGGTTGTACCCACTTTCTTATCACATTGATAGTTGGTTGGTGGACACGAATCCATGGGGATACGTGGTCTATGAGGTAAAATGGGAATAAGGATTAACGTGCGGATACCTGTGTCAAGCGTTTGAATGTACTAAACACATACCGAGAAATATGGTAAATCGGTAAGCCTAGTACCTGAGTGAACCTGCCCGCAGACATATCCCCTCACGCGACCTGAGACGAGGTCTCCCATTCCGGTTATGGTGGGTACAAGTGCGGTCACTGCACGACGGCCAGTCGGGGTCAGTGAGGCATTGTACGCCAAGGCGGTGAGCCCTGATCTGTTGCCAGGGAATCGACGGGGATGGTTGATGTGTGTGGGGACGGAGTGCCTCGCCACGTCGTGTGTTTAGGTTTACCTTGCAAGGATAAAAACTCGATTCGAATCGTCTGCTTCTCGCAGCTAATGAGACTGCTTGATCCATTGTACTGCATTGAGTAACAAGTGGAACTGTGTTGAGATGATACAAGTTGTTGATTGCTAAAAATGCTTGCTACTATGTATGAGTAGATAGTACACTTTTAGCCTTAAGAGAGTCACACTTAATTTTGACAAAGTTAAAATCTTGATTTAGAAACTCAGCTAGTGCTTTTGGCAACCAAACCCCACAGCCAAATAGCTGCATGTCTAGAGGTAGAGGAGTAGACTCCTCACACCGGGTAAGTCTAGCTGAGTATTAGTATACTCAGCCTTGCTTGTGGCATAAATTTTTTACAGGTTCTCTGGAGGACATGGTTGCTGGAGTGACTTGGCCGTCCACCTTGCCACCAGGTTGGACTGTTGAGTGGGACCCTGCCTCGGCTGAGGAGGAGCATGAGGAGTGATGGGACAGGCTTCCCCATCTCTCTATTTATCTACCGTTAGTTTATTTCCGCTGCACTTCGAAACAATGATGGTCACTTTTGCAAGAACTCCAATGGTGATGATGATGATGATGTAATAATTTAATACTCTGACATGTATGGTTTTATGCTTTATTGTATTTGCTCTGTGACTCACCATCGAGTGAGATTGTGGTACTTGATCCTGTCAGTGGCCGTGTCGGACTAGATCCGAGGGATTGACGGGTTATTCCCATTTAAGTGTGGTCTAGCCTCTAAGGCGGGGCTTAGGCACTTAAGTTGGAATAATTCGGGCAGTTCCGCCACATCTTGAGCTCTCCCTGGATACGCCGCCCCTCGGTGGTTGATGGCTCCGGCATCGCGCGGAGAAGTATTGCCGCTGCAGCTAGGTTCTGGCCGACTCCGCTGGAATCCAGCGGCGGCCTCACCCTGACGTCGTCGGCGATGCAGTGCTGGATGTCCTAGGGGAGATGACGCGCTTCTCCGGCCGGGGGTTGGACCGTCCATTCCTGCCCGATGTCCCGGTGGATCGGCACAAGCGTTCCTGCTCCCTCGTCGAGCCTGGCCTGCCTCTCGCGGATTTGCTCGAGCTGTGGATCAGGACCCCCCGCTGGGACGGGGACCACAGCTTTCGGTCGACGGGCGGTGACGAGGTCGCGTCTGGGACTGACTGCACTGTTGTCTCAGGTACGAGGGTGACGCCCAGCAAGTCCTTCGCGAGCGTGCTGGCGTCGTGCGTTTGCTTGAGATTGGCGTGTTGCGGGGAGGCGGCGCTCGTCTTCGTCTCAGACGCGAGATCGATGCCCGACGCGCCCTCCATTGGGGCGCCTGCTCCGTTGACTCGCTCGACAGCCAACGAGGTGCCGCTTCCCGTTTGGCCTTGGTTTCCCCACCTCCTCCTCCGTCGGCGGGGGAGGGGACGGGACAAGCTCGAATGTCGTCCTTCCACCACGTGGGGAAGGCGTCGTCGATTTCCCCGCCGGCGAGCGGGTTGTCGACCGCCATTGTCGCTGTCGCGCGGCGGGGGAAGGAGTATCATGTCGTAGCTGCCGTCGAGCGACATGAACTCAAGATTCCCGAAACGGAGCACCATCCCGGGCCGGAAAGGTTGTTGGAGACTGCCCATCTGGAGCTTGACGGGAAGCTGTTCGTCAACACGCAGCAGGCCCCTACCTGGTGCGCCAACTGTCGGTGTTTCGAAACCCGGGGGGTCCCTGGACCGACGAGTGAATTGTCGCCGCGTGCCCCAGCCCAGATGGGTCGACGCGAGGCGGAACGAGAAGGGGGGTGTAGCATCCCAAAAATTCAAATCCTGAAATTTTCTCAAACTCGCTCTGAATTCAAAATGAATTTCAAATTTCATTTCAAAATGTTTGTTTGCAAGTTGATATCAACAAATAAAATATAGTGGTCTATATTCTCTCCAAAATCCTCCTCAAAATATCCTACAAATATTTCCCCAGTGATCCCCCTCAAATTGTTTCCAAAAATACTACCCAGATATTTCCCTAGTGATCCCCTTCAAGTTCTTTCCATAAATACTGCCCAAATATTCCACCAATATATCTCCAGATATTTTCCTCTTGAGAAATACCTTCAGAATCATTTTTCAAGTCCCTACAAATATTTTCTTCATAATTTTCCTCATGCTCATACGTATACGTATGCCTCCGGTGTCATACGGTGAGCTCTACAAGCTAATTACACTCATATAAGACAAATCCATGCTAATCTCCCACTAATCCTCTCATCCTCCCACAAATCCCCTCATCCCTCCCCCTAATCCCCCACCATGGCTATAAATAGAGGGGCAAGGGCCTCCTCTCATCCCACCCCAAGCCATTTCATGGCAACTCTCTTCCCCCCCACACACACCCACTCCATGTTCCACACAAGCACACACTAGCACAAGGATCGTTCGGTCGTTCTTCGATCGTTCGTCCCCCTGTTCTTAGTTTGTTCGTTCGTTCGTCCGATCGTTCGATCGTTCGTCCGATCGTTCATGGTTCGTTCGTCCGTTCGTCCGATCGTTCGATCGTTCGTCCGTTCGTTCGTCCAAATAATCTTTTTCCTGTCGTTATGCTGCCGAAATTCTGATCGTTCGTTCGTCCGATCGTTTGATCGTTCGTCCGATCGTTCATGGTTCGTTCGTCCGTTCGTCCGATCGTTCGATCGTTCGTCCGTTCGTTCGTCCAAATAATCTTTTTCCTGCCGTTATGCTGCCGAAATTCCGATAGTTCGTTTGTTCGATCATTCGATCGTTCATCGTTCGTTCATAGTTCCTATTCATCGTTCATCGTTCGTTCATCGTCACTATTTACCATCACTATTTACCGTCACTATTTATCGTTACTTTTTACCGTTTACCGTTACTTTTTACCGTTTACCGTTACTTTTTACTGTTACTATTTACCGTTACTTTTTACCGTTACTTTTTACCGTTTACCGTTACTTTTTACCATTTACCGTTACTTTTTACCGTTACTATTTACCGTTACTTTTTACCGTTACTATTTACCGTTTACCATTACTTTTTACCGTTACTATTTACTGTTACTTTTTACCGTTACTTTTTACCGTTACTATTCACCGTTACTATTCATCGATCATTCGATTACCCCAAATTTTAACTACTCATCCATCATGCTGTCCAGTCCACCTAAGACCAGCCAGACCCATATTCCAGATATACAAACTCTGGTGATTGTGATTTTCATTCCAGTAGGGAACTTCCAATCTGGTCACCCATCCTAGGTTTCTCCAAGTTGAGCACGCTTAACTTGAGATTCCTTCGAACCAGGCTTCCAAACTCCGATTCCAATAATTCTTGTTTCTAAATTCTTATCGAATTATTCCCTATCCAACCATGTCATCCCTTAAGCATGGTTCATGTTCCAGAAAACTCCCAAAATACTCTTGTCCCATATTCTGCCTATAACTCTCCTGTTCTTACTAAGTTAGACGATTCATTCGTCACTATTCTCACCAACAGTGAACTTTACTGTGCTACACCACATACACCCAGCTACCCTCTCCCTCTCCACACACTCAACACCCTCAGCCAAGGCAAACACCCCACCCACTCAGTTACTCTGCTCTGCCGGCTACACGCATAGTGTCGCTTCGCCTCCAGTCCACCCTCCTGGTAAGCACCTCCGCTCCACCACCAGTAATATCACAACACCACATGACACAGATTCTACTCAAGACTCTACCCATCCATATATCACTATTCTAACCACTATACTAAATAATTGTTGGTATACTTGCTTGTTTGTATGTTTGCTTGTTCATGTTGCATAGTTATCGGAGCATTAGTGTCGTCTCGTGGAGGCCAGATCTACAAGTCTATGCCAGGAGCCAGAAGCCAGTTCCGCGAGCTCTCCTTCCCCCTTAACCGGATAAGCACGGCAAGCTCACTAGATCCCTTTGATGCATAAATTACATATGCTTTTACAACCACAACCCTTAGCCTGTTATTTTATGCATGATATGATTTTGAGACAAGTTATTATGGCCACCCAGCCGCTTGCCGCAATCAATACTTGATATATTTGTTACAAATGATTTGAGGAAAGGTGTGAGTTTTCAAAAGAAAATGATTTTCAAAATGTGTTTGATGAAGGGTTTCCACCCTTATCACCCTTGAGTAGGGATGATCAGGGACTCCCTGGTTTAGGGGAGGGCCTAAGGTGATGGCTCAGCTGGTTTAGGCGTGAGCAGAAGGATTGTCCCCTCGTATAAGGACCGGTTTGTCATCTTTCACTACCTGTACTCATGATAAGTACAACCACTCGAGACTGTGTGGGCAGTCACTCAATCTGAACTCGTACGGTCCAACCCCAGGGTTATGAAGGCTGGGGAGCACCGGGAGGATAAGGAGGGGGAAAGTTTTGTCCGGTTTGGACATGGTGGTGGCCTGACTCCTTCCGGATAACCGTTAAGGTTAGGACGTGTGGGGAAAGAAAGAGATTCGGATTCGGATCTCACTGATCATGAGATCGCAGAGCCGGACTAGTGGGTAAAGTGTACACCTCTGCGCAGAGTTTGAAAACCTATTCGAATAGTCTGTGTCTACAGGAATGGACGAGTCTGGTATGGTATGACAATTAATGTTTTGTTTTCAAAAAAGGGTGCATTTGAGAAAAATGGTTTTTAAAAGGTTCGACGGTTTAGCCGTGAGCTATGGTGGACAGGAAGTCCAGTAGCTGTTTTTTGAAAATGAAAACCAGGGGGAAACTGCTAAGATACCTGGATGGTTTAGTCCAGGGGATTTTGTTCTATACTGAAAAACTTCCAGCTCCGTTTGGAGAGGATGCGCTTTGCAAAATACAAAATGTTTTTCAAAACAACCCTGCATAAAATATTGCTGTTTCTGCAAAATATCCTGAGCTCCACATATTCCATGCATTATATCTGATTTCCCCATTCCGCGGGTGAAGGTGGGCTGCTGAGTACGTTTGTACTCACCCTTGCTTATTTGTTGTTTTTCAGAAAAAGGAGATCGGGTAAGAGTTACGGCTGTTCCCAACCTTGCCTGTGGCTGTTGGACCGCTGATTTGCTTCACTGCGTATATCAGGCTGTTTCAGCCCCACTCTGATGATATGTCCCGAGTTGTGGACCAACTCTTAAAGTTGATCGCCACCTTTATAGGTTTGTCTCGTTTAAGCAGATATGTAATCATCTGATGTATAAATGTGTTTACTAGCCTCCTGGGACTAGTAATTGTATCACATTTGAGCCCTAGAGGATTGGGGCGCTTCAGGTGGTATCAGAGCTGTTAGGTTGGCCGCAGGACATAACCCTTAGCCTGATCCAAAAGTTTTTGAGTCAAAACTATTTTCTTAAAAAAATTCTTGCTCTTATCCCTTCATTTCAAAAATGGTTTCCTCCTTTCCTTCTCTCAGAAGTCAGATGGAGGTTCACTGCCAAACCAGCTTTTGCCAGAATGAAGATGGTTTCCCCAAGTTGCTGAGAGCATGCAGAGTTTGCCTCGGAATCAGGAGCCAGCCAGAGTATGATGGTCGTGAATTCGTCGAGCATGGCACAGAGAAGTGTGTCGTGATTGTATACATTGGATCCAGTCCGCACCATGTGGAATGGAGTGTCACTGCTGCAGGGCACAGATTCAAAGACACCTGCCAAGTCGTCGCCCGCAAGGCATTGAGGGCCCTGTGTCAGATTTATGAAGAAGAAGTGGCCGACACCCCGCTCAGATTCTTTCTGCCCTTTTAGAGAGACCGTCCCGTTTGGATGGCCAGAATGCGTGCATTGGAAGGGAAGCAGCTGCTTGAGGACGACCCCACAATCGTGTACCTCACTGCATACCTACTCACCCTGGATGCGCAGTATGATTTCTTGGCTCGGCACCACCGTCAAATGATTGCCCGAGCAGAAGATGCAGATAAGCTCAACCGTCAGCTCCATGTGGATCTCACCACAGCTCAAGCCTGTGCAATTGCCTTGGAAAGTCGTGAAGTCATTGCTATCGAAGCCCTGAAGCAAGCCAAGGATGAGCATGTCCAGAAGTTGATGGAGGCCTACTTGGTAACCCATAGCCAACGTAGAGCCCTACGGATCCAAGAGCCCGCTTCATCGTTCAACCCATCAGAGCTGAAGATCTCCAGATTCTTGAAGGTCACCTGGTCTCTATCAGAGGAGATAAGAAGACTTGGGAACTACTGGAAGGAGCCATAGTCTTGGAAGGAATTCCAGTCTTCCCTCAGGCTATGGATAAGCAAGAACACCCTGAGTCCTCCCAAGATCCCCCGCCAGAGTTGTTTGAGCCCCTCACCATGAAGAAGATTCCAGCACCATCCCTTGAAGTCAAGGAAGAAGCTGAAAGCACCCCGCCAGCACCACCGCCCCCTGAGGAGCTACAAGAGCCAGTCCCGCTTGAAGAAGAGTCCAACCCCGTCTTGTCATCTCAGTTGCCGCCAGAAGAAGTCATCAACATCAGCTCCCTCTTGACCCATCCATGAGATGTCTCAGATTGAAGTTGTGCGCCAGCCTTGCCAGAAGAGAAGCTGTCAGATCTGAGTTAGTTATGCCCAGTCCTCTGCATGCATTGGGTAGTGAAGTTTTTCTTCACTTTGACTAGAGCCCTGCATATATGAGAGGTAATCGTGTAGTCTCGTGTTTCGAAAAACTCTAATTGTGTGGCCCCCTAGGGCATTTCAAAATGAATTTCGCTTGATGTTTTCTCCCCTTTGGAGTGCATATGTGATGCTTTAACGTTAGTGCTCATAAGTTGCATTTAGCATAGTTCTCAATTCAGGAGCCGAGCAATAGTAGTTATGCTTAGCCCCCGAATCTGAGTAGTTCGTGCTTTGAAGAAACTCTATTCTTCCCTTATTCAAAACATTTGAATTGTTTGTGCTTATCATTGCTGAGCTTGTGTGTTTTCTTTTTTAAAAAGGTTTTCTCTAAAAACATAGATAACAAATTAGAGCTAATTCTCACCTTATGCTTCCATTCTCATCTTAACCCATCTCAAGAGAAAAGTGCCTTACCCAAGAAGATATCGGGAAGCTTACCCTTGAAGCCTAGAATAAGCTACAGAAGAAACCTATCCAGCCGCTCAGTCAAAAAGACAGACCGTGAGAATCAAAGCACTGCCCCTGAGTCAAAGTGAGCAGAAAAAGAGGACAGAAGGAGTTATTACCATACAGAGAGGCAAAGATTCTTGGAACCAGAGACCACAAACATCAGGGTCATTGACCCCACCACCCACTCGTGCCCCCCGCACGCGTGCGCCTCCATGTGCAATACCACCGCCCCACACCCCCTTTGCAGCGCACTACCGCCACCCACCCCCCTTTGCAGCGCACCCACCGCCACCATCACCACCAGCAACACTATCCCCCCCTCCATTGTACCTACTGCCCTGTGTCACCTGCTCCATCACCACCACTCCACAACCGAGCACCCCACTCGCCTATGAAACCCCCACCAGCTCCCTCAATCTCCCATCTCGCCCAAAGCAAAGCACACACCAGATAAAATCCCCTCTGCCAAATAGCAAGCAACTCCATTTTTCCACTCCCTCGCCCCTAAGATCACAATGCTTGGTGATTCTTGGGTTGAAGACTGTTGTACATGGTTCACAATCTTTGGTTTCCTCCTCTGTATGATGGTAATACTCATCGATAGAATCCTCCAGTGGGAAGAGCAAAGAGAAAGAAAGGGTCAGTGAAAAGAAGATAGTGAAGAGAAGATAAGAAGAAGGTTCTCCCAGAATCAACCCTGTGTCAGTCATTTCTCCGCAGCCTGCTCAAGCAGCAACAGCAGAAGAAGGCCCCGTAACACCCGTGTTATGAGGTACTTCAAGGAGTTCAAATCCCCAAGATTTAAGAGTTCTACCCTCATTCTTTTTAAGTGGGGTAGTGTTCCAGTAAGGTTCCTGCTATGGAGAAAAAGAAGAAGGCATGTGAATGTAGCAAGTTTGTCGAGGACCAGATCGTCAAAGCTTATAAATTTCTAGATGAGAAGTGGTCACACAAGTTTTGTTGATGAAGCACCAGAAGACTAATCAAGGAAGGAATCCATGTGGAAGTTCGCAAGAGGAAGGTTTGCGTGTCGGCATCGATGCTTCTTCAATAAGCTAGCTGCCAAGCGAAACCTAGAAGCCTGAAGATGATTCTTTGAGTAACCAGAATCAGCGTTTGCAATCGGCAACCAGATGCTCCTCAAAGGCCAGATTTTGTTGAAGCTCTATCTCCTCGAAGAGTCTGCAAAGTGAAGATATGTAGCTGAAGTAAAGCTATACCCATAACCCTTCTAAGCCGAATCTCGAGGACGAGATTCCTTTTAAGTGGGGTAGATTTGTAGCATCCCAAAAATTCAAATCCTGAAATTTTCTCAAACTCGCTCTAAATTCAAAATGAATTTCAAATTTCATTTCAAAATGTTTGTTTGCGAGTTGATATCAACAAATAAAATATAGTGGTCTATATTCTCTCCAAAATCCTCCTCAAAATATCCTACAAATATTTCCCCAGTGATCCCCCTCAAATTGTTTCCAAAAATACTACCCAGATATTTCACTAGTGATCCCCTTCAAGTTCTTTCCATAAATACTGCCCAAATATTCCACCAATATATCTCCAGATATTTTCCTCTTGAGAAATACCTTCAGAATCATTTTTCAAGTCCCTACAAATATTTTCTTCATAACTTTCCTCATGCTCATACGTATACGTATGCCTCCGGTGTCATACGGTGAGCTCTACAAGCTAATTACACTCATATAAGACAAATCCATGCTAATCTCCCACTAATCCTCTCATCCTCCCACTAATCCCCTCATCCCTCCCCCTAATCCCCCACCATGGCTATAAATAGAGGGGCAAGGGCCTCCTCTCATCCCACCCCAAGCCATTTCATGGCAACTCTCTTCCCCCCCACACACACACCCACTCCATGTTCCACACAAGCACACACTAGCACAAGGATCATTCGGTCGTTCTTCGATCGTTCGTCCCCCTGTTCTTAGTTTGTTCGTTCGTTCGTCCGATCGTTCGATCGTTCGTCCGATCGTTCATGGTTCGTTCGTCCATTCGTCCGATCGTTCGATCGTTCGTCCGTTCGTTCGTCCAAATAATCTTTTTCCTGCCGTTATGCTGCCGAAATTCTGATCGTTCGTTCGTCCGATCGTTTGATCGTTCGTCCGATCGTTCATGGTTCGTTCGTCCGTCGGATCGTTCGATCGTTCGTCCGTTCGTTCGTCCAAATAATCTTTTTCCTGTCGTTATGCTGCCGAAATTCCGATCGTTCCTTCGTTCGATCATTCGATCGTTCATCGTTCGTTCATAGTTCCTATTCATCGTTCATCGTTCGTTCATCGTCACTATTTACCATCACTATTTACCGTCACTATTTACCGTTACTTTTTACCGTTACTTTTTACCGTTTACCGTTACTTTTTACCGTTTACCATTACTTTTTATCATTACTATTTACCGTTACTTTTTACCGTTACTTTTTACCGTTTACCGTTACTTTTTACCGTTACTATTTACCGTTACTTTTTACCGTTACTTTTTACCGTTTACCGTTACTTTTTGTTACTATTTACCGTTACTTTTTACCGTTACTATTCACCGTTACTATTCATCGATCATCCGATTACCCCAAATTTCAACTACTCATCCATCATGCTGTCCAGTCCACCTAAGACCAGCCAGACCCATATTCCAGTTATACAAACTCTGGTGACTGTGATTTTGATTCCAGTAGGGAACTTCCAATCTGGTCACCCATCCTAGGTTTCTCCAAGTTGAGCACGCTTAACTTGAGATTCCTTCGAACCAGGCTTCAAAACTCCGATTCCAATAATTCTTGTTTCTAAATTCTTATCGAATTATTCCCTATCCAACCATGTCATCCCTTAAGCATGGTTCATGTTCCAGAAAACTCCCAAAATACTCTTGTCCCATATTCTGCCTATAACTCTCCTGTTCTTACTAAGTTAGACGATTTATTCGTCACTATTCTCACCAACAGTGAACTTTACTGTGCTACACCACATACACCCAGCTACCCTCTCCCTCTCCACACACTCAACACCCTCAGCCAAGGCAAACACCCCACCCACTCAGTTACTCTGCTCTGCCGGCTACACGCATAGTGCCACTTCGCCTCCAGTCCACCCTCCTGGTAAGCACCTCCGCTCCACCACCAGTAATATCACAACACCACATGACATAGATTCTACTCAAGACTCTACCCATCCATATATCACTATTCTGACCACTATACTAAATAATTGTTGGTATACTTGCTTGTTTGTATGTTTGCTTGTTCATGTTGCATAGTTATCAGAGCGTTAGTGCCGTCTCGTGGAGGCCAGATCTACAAGTCTACGCCAGGAGCCAGAAGCCAGTTCCACGAGCTCTCCTTCCCCACTTTGCCGGATAAGCACGGCAAGCTCACTGGATCCCTTTGATGCATAAATTACCTATGCTTTTACAACCACAACCCTCAGCCTGTTATTTTATGCATGATATGATTTTGAGACAAGTTATTATGGCCACCCAGCCGCTTGCCGCAATCAATACTTGATATATTTGTTACAAATGATTTGAGGAAAGGTGTGAGTTTTCAAAAGAAAATGATTTTCAAAATGTGTTTGATGAAGGGTTTCCACCCTTATCACCCTTGAGTAGGGATGATCAGGGACTCCCTGGTTTAGGGGAGGGCCTAAGGTGATGGCTCAGCTGGTTTAGGCGTGAGCAGAAGGATTGTCCCCTCGTATAAGGACCGGTTTGTCATCTTTCACTACCTGTACTCATGATAAGTACAACCACTCGAGACTGTGTGGGCAGTCACTCAATCTGAACTCGTACGGTCCAACCCCAAGGTTATGAAGGCTGGGGAGCACCGGGAGGATAAGGAGGGGGAAAGTTTTGTCCGGTTTGGACATGGTGGTGGCCTGACTCCTTCCGGATAACCGTTAAGGTTAGGACGTGCGGGGAAAGAAAGAGATTCGGATTCGGATCTCACTGATCATGAGATCGCAGAGCCGGACTAGTGGGTAAAGTGTACACCTCTGCGCAGAGTTTGAAAACCTATTCGAATAGTCTGTGTCCACAGGAATGGACAAGTCTGGTATGGTATGACAATTAATGTTTTGTTTTCAAAAAAGGGTGCGTTTGAGAAAAATGGATTTTAAAAGGTTCGGCGGTTTAGCCGTGAGCTATGGTGGACAGGAAGTCCAGTAGCTGTTTTTTGAAAATGAAAACTAGGGGGAAACTGCTAAGATACCTGGATGGTTTAGTCCAGGGGATTTTGTTCTATACTGAAAAACTTCCTGCTCCGTTTGGAGAGGATGCGCTTTGCAAAATACAAAATGTTTTTCAAAACAACCCTGCATAAAATATTGTTGTTTCTGCAAAATATCCTGAGCTCCACATATTCCATGCATTATATCTGATTTCCCCATTCCGCGGGTGAAGGTGGGCTGCTGAGTACGTTTGTACTCACCCTTGCTTATTTGTTGTTTTTCAGAAAAAGGAGATCGGGTAAGAGTTATGGCTGTTCCCAACCTTGCCTGTGGCTGTTGGACCGCTGATTTGCTTCACTGCGTATATCAGGCTGTTTCAGCCCCACTCTGATGATATGTCCCGAGTTGTGGACCAACTCTTAAAGTTGATCGCCACCTTTATAGGTTTGTCTCGTTTAAGCAGATCTGTAATCATCTAATGTATAAATGTGTTTACTAGCCTCCTGGGACTAGTAATTGTATCACATTTGAGTCCCAGAGGATTGGGGCGCTTCAGGGGGAAAGGAAGCAGCCAGAGGGTGGCAGGCGTGAGAGGGTGGATCCCGTGGCCTTCGTGTTAGCCCCGCGCCTGAGTCGGGTGAGCTTGCAGTAGGGGGATACAAGCGTCCACGCGGGAGTGGGAGCGAGCGGCCTTGCGCGAGCACCGTCCCGTCCTTCTCCGCGCGGGCCAACCCTCTGTAAGAGGGCCCTGGTCCTCCCTTTTATAGGCGTAAGGAGAGGATCCAGGTGTACAATGGGGAGTGTAGCAATGTGCTAACGTGTCTAGCGGTGGAGAGCTAGCGCCCTAAGTACATGCCATCGTGGCAGCTGGAGAGGTCTTGGCACCCAGTTCGCGTGGTGTCGTGGCCGTCGGAGGAGCGCTGGAGCCTGGCGGAAGGACAGCTGTTGGGGCTGTCGAGTCCTTGCTGACGTCCTCTTGCTTCCGTAAGGGGGCTGAGAGCCGCCGTCGTCACAGGGCATGCGGGGTGCCATCATTACTCGCATGGTGGAGCAAGCCAGATGGGACGCCGGTCTGGTTCCCCGTAGCCCGAGTCAGCTCGGGGTAGGGTAATGATGACGCTTCCTGTTGACGTGGTCGGTCCGTGCCCTAGGCTGGGCGAGGTGGAGGCTCCTCCGAGGTCGAGGTTGAGGTCGAGCCCCCGGGTCGGGCGAGGCGGAGTTCGTCGTCTTCCGGGGTTGAGCCCATGTCTGAGCCCTAGGTCGGGCGGAGCGGAGTTCGCCGTCTTCCGGGGCTGAGCCCGAGTCCGAGCCCTGGGTCGGGCGGAGCGGAGTTCATCGTCTTCCGGGGCTGAGCCCGAGTCCGAGCCCTGGGTCGGGCGGAGCGGAGTTCACCGTCTTCCGGGGCTGAGCTCGAGTCCGAGCCCCGAGTCGGGCGGAGCGGAGTTCACCGTCTTCCGGGGCTGAGCCCGAGTCCGAGCCCTGGGTCAGGCGGAGCGGAGTTCGTCGTCTTCCGGGGCTGAGCCCGAGTCCGAGCCCTGGGGTCGGGCGAGGCGGAGTTTCCTATGACGCCCGAGGCCGGCCTTGGCTGCTGTAAGCCTCACTCTGTCGGGTGGCTCAGCAGTCGGAGCGGCGCAGGCGGCGCTGTCCTCTTGTCAGACCGGTTAGTAGAGCGGCAAAGTGACTGTGGTCACTTCGGCTCTGTCGACTGGAGGGCGTGCGTCAGGATAAAGGTGTCAGGCCTCCTTTGCATTAAATGCCCCTGCGATTTGGTCGGTCGGCGTGGCGATGTGGCCAAGGTTGCTTCTCGATGTAGACTGGGCCTCGGGCGAGCCAATAGTGTGCCCGTTGCTGGAGGGGGGTCCTCGGGCGAGACGTAGGTTCTCCGGGGTCGGCTTCCCTTGCCCGAGGCTAGGCTCGGGCGAGGCACGATCGTGTCCCTTGAATGGACCGATCCTTGACTTAATCGCACCCATCTGGCCTTTGCAGCTTTATGCTGATGGGGGTTACCAGTTGAGATTTAGGGGTCTTGAGGGAACCCCTAATTATGGTCCCCGACAATTATTATATGCAATGAGTGGGTACAAAAAGAATATGCAGAGGGAGAATCCACTTGCCTTGCTCAAATGCGTCTTGCAGATCGTCCTCGAACGAATTTGGTTTGTCTACCACACCGTCGGCCTCTAATAACGTTACACGTCGCCATACAAAAAAGAAAGCATACACCAATAATTAAACACGCACCATTTGATAAACATACACCATTACATACACATTAACGTATCGCACTTATCACACTTTAAATACGTCTTAAATGCGTAAATACTTATTAATTCGATTATAGTTATTATTGTGAATCCTAATGATGAATTTATGAGTGGGTGCAATAAATACAGTTTTAACCAGTATTAATATATTTTAACATCATCAATGAAATTAAATGATAATTATCGTTTTTAATACTAATAAATTAATTAATAGATTTTATCCTTTTTATTTCTAACTCAAATTATTTAGTATAGCAAAAATGAATTTAACATTCTAAAAATCCCTATAAATACTAATTGAACTTTTTATAACACAAGTGAGGTTATTTTGACATAAACCAGTATTTTGCTTACTCTAAAAATTTAAGTGCTCAATTTGCGAACATGTTTATTTGACTAGCAAAAATCTATTTTCCATCCTACTAATGATATTTTCTCCTTTCTTTATAAAAAATGTTAATAAAATAATTAGATAAATCATCTAAAAATCCTATATTATTCCTATGACATGAGTTCTATACCATTTTCTAAATCCATTAAAATGAACCTATGACTATAATTCTCCAATTAGTTTCTAAAGTTTATTGTGACCAAGTTTGACTACAAAGTTTCTTATCTAGTATTTTTATCACCAACGTATGACTACTAAATCTACGTCTGTTCCGAATTGTAATCCCTAATGAAAAAAATAGCTCCATGAGCAAAAGCCCCTGTCATGATGAACCCTGCAATGTATTGGTGATGAGTATATAAAGCAGCTTGAGTAGTAAAGTCTTGTGCTATGAATGCATAAGCAGGTAAAGAGTACATATGTTGAGCTACTAAGGAAGTAATAACCCCTAAGGAAGCTAGAGCAAGTTCTAATTGAAAATGAATCGAATTATTGATTGTATCATAAAGGCCTTTATGCCCATGTCCTAATCGACCCCCCGGAGGAGTATGTGCTTCTAAAAGATCTTTGATACTGTGCCCAATTCCGAAGTTAGTTCGATACATATGACCGGCAATGAGAAAAATAAATGCAATAGCTAAATGATGATGAGCAATATCGGTCAGCCACAAACTTTGTGTTTGTGGATGGAATCCCCCAAGAAGGGTCAGAATGGCAGTTCCCGCTCCTTGAGTGGTACCAAATAAATGATTACTCGAATCAGGATTTTGGGCATAAAGATTCCACTGACCCGTCAGAAGGGGACCCAACCCCTGGGGATAGAGTAATACATCTAAGAAATTATTCCATCGAACGTACTCCCCCTGATCCGGGAATAGCAACATGAACTAAATGTCCTGTCCAAGCCAAAGAACTTACTCCGAAAAGTCCTGACAAATGATGATTTAGACGAGATTCGGCGTTTTTGAACCACGAAAGGCTTGGCTTCCATTTGGGTTGTAGATGTAACCAACCCCCTATTAAGGATAGCGTAGAAAGAAATAATAGAAAAAGAGCTCCAGTATAAAGATCTTCATTGGTGCGCAATCCAATTGTATACTACCACTGATAAACCCCAGAATAAGCGATATTCACTGGACCGGCATCACCTCCTCGAGTAAAGGCTTCCACAGCGGGTTGCCCAAAATGAGGATCCCAAATGGCATGAGCAATAGGTCTTACGTGTAAAGGATCCTGTATCCATGATTCAAAATTTCCTTGCCAAGCTACATGAAACAGATTTCCGGACGTCCATAGAAAGATTATTGCTAACTGCCTACAGTGAGAAGCAAAAATGTTCTGATAAAGACGTTCCTCAGTAGCAGCTGCAACAGGAGCTGAATATGCAACAGCAATCCAAGGGCGCATACCCAGACGGAAACTAAGTTCCCACTCACGACCCATACAATAAGCTACACCAAGTAAGAAGTGTAGAACAATTAGCTCATAAGGGCCGCCATTGTATAACCATTCATCAACAGATGCAGCTTCCCAAATTGGGTAAAAATGCAATCCGATCGCCGCAGAAGTAGGAATAATAGCACCAGAGATAATATTGTTTCCATAAAGTAAAGAACCAGAAACAGGCTCACGAATACCATCAATATCTACTGGAGGAGCAGCGATGAAGGCGATAATAAATACGGAAGTTGCGACCAATAAGGTAGGGATCATCAAAACACCGAACCATCCAATGTAAAGACAGTTTTCGGTGCTAGTTATCCAGTTGCAGAAGCGACCCCACAGGCTTGTACTTTCGCGTCTCTCTAAAATTGCAGTCATGGTAAGATCTTGGTTTATTCAAATTGCAAGGACTCCCAAGCACACGTATTAACTAGAAAGAAAATAGATAATAGAAGGCTTGTTATTTAACAGTATAACATAGTCTATATACCAATGTCAACCAAGCCAGCCCCAACGATTGGATTTTCGTATAACTTCATTTACCAAATCCAAAAATTTGGGAAATGAAGTTAGTAAAAATGAAAAACTCAGATTGCTCTTTTCTATTTTCCATATGGGTTGCCCGGGACTCGAACCCGGAACTAGTCGGATGGAGTGGATCGAAGTTATAGATCCCTTTTTGGTAGAAGTAATTCTTTCTTGCAAAGAACCCATTTCTATACTAAGGGTAGGTTGATAACCCACTGCGGAGGGCATTCTGCCTAATAAGGCGGATACTTCCGATCCTGCTTGAACAAAACGAAAGATATTATCGATGAATAAAAGCACGTCTTGCTTATTAACATCTCGGAAATATCCTGCCATAGTTAGGACAGTTAAACCAACTCTCATACGAGCTCCCAGCGGTTCATTCATTTGGCCATAGACTAGAGCTACCTTTGATTCCTCAATATTTTTTTCATTAATTACTTCAGATTCCTTCATTTCCATATAAAGATCATTTCCTTCATGAGTCCGTTCCCCTACTCCGCCAAATACGGATACGCCTCCATGAGCTTTAGCAATGTTATTGATTAATTCCATGATGAGTACTGTCTTACCTACTCCTACCCCCCCCCCCCAAACAGTCCGATTTTTCCTCCACGTCGATAGGGAGCTAAAAGATCGACCACCTTAATACCTGTTTCAAAGATAGATAATTTCGTATCTAACTCGATAAAGGCAGGCGCAGATCTATGAATAGGAAATGTTGCACTAGTATCCACAGGACCCAAATTGTCAATAGGCTCCCCAAGAACGTTAAAAATCCGTCCGAGAGTAGCTCCACCGACTGGAACACTAAGAGGAGTTCCCATGTCAATCACTTCCATTCCTCTCATCAACCCCTCTGTAGCACTCATAGCCACAGCTCTAACTCGATTATTTCCTTATAATTGTTGTACCTCACAAGTCACATTAATTTGCTTATCGGCAGTGTCTCGACTCTTGACTATCAAAGCATTATAAATATAAGGCAACTTGCCCGGGGAAAAGTGATATCCAGCACGGGTCCAATAATTTGATCAATACGCCCTATGCTTTTTTCTTCAATTGTGGAAATCCCGGGACGCGAAGTAGTAGGATTGGTTCTCATAATTATCACATAATTTTCAAAAAAAAGGAATTTGTCGAAATTTTTTTCTTGTTGAATAATGCCAAATCAAAAAAATATCCAAAAATCCAAAAGTCAAAAGGAAATGAATTAGTTAATTCAATAAAAAAGAAAAGGGGACTCGCACTTGATTTCGTTGCCCAAGCGAATCCCATTCAATCATTTACTTATGGAATGAATCCGTTGGAAAGTTCAATCCATTTTTTCATATAAATTTCGTCTTTTGTGAAGGATCTGTGCCTACTCTACTTTCCTATCTAGGACTTCGATATACAAAATATGTACTACTGTGAAGCATAGATTGCTGTCAACAGAGAATTTTCTTATTGAAAGTGGACTTGCATCTGAGATGAGTTAGTAGATCATTTCATATAGCTATGTTCTATTTGTAGGAATAAAATAGGGATTGAGCTGTGGAGAGATGGCTGAGTGGTTGATAGCTCCGGTCTTGAAAACCGGTATAGTTCTAGGAACTATTGAGGGTTCGAATCCCTCTCTCTCCTTTTGTATATTGAATACATTTGCTTCTTTCTATCTATGTTTTTCTTTGTGCAGCCCCCCTTATATCATTCTTTCATAAAAAAGCATGAATGGCTCGGCTAGATGGAATAACCGAGCCAGAACAGAAAAAAAACTAGAACGGCTTTTTGTCGAGTCACCAGAATGAAGGGAAACTTGACATTACCTATTTGTGTCGCAGCCCCTGGCACTACCAGGAGGGTGCCTGGCCGGGGTTCGAAAGGACTCTTAACGGATAGCATCCGTGGCAAGGGGGTAGCTATACCTATGACGACGCTGGCTCCATACCGGACAGAACAACAGGTATGGTTTTTAGTGTTTTCGAGTGAGGAGTTAAGGAATCAGTTGGCCATATAAATTTGGGGATGGGAAAGGTTGGGATTGAAAAAGGGTTTCCCCCTTTTAATCCCCCTTCCCAAAACCCCAAAATTTGAGGGAGTTTAAATTAAGGATTAAAAATCCTTAATTTAGCTCAGTCTGGGGTAAAGGTTTCCCCCCGAACCCCCCTTCCAAATAAGTGGAAAAGCAACGCCACGACTAACATGAAATATCACGGTGTACTAACAATCGCATATCTCTACCAAAAATTCCATAACGCACATACACATAAATTGCGGATCACACGTGTTCATATTACAACAACTAAATATACAATCGAATCAAAAATATTTTATAAAATACACAAATTTAATTTGGGTCGTCTTCAACCTTGGGTTCGCACGTGTGACGGGGAGAGTTCGACGGGGGGTTCGACTGGGTGGAGAAGAGGAGGGGCTCGACTACGGACGGCGGATGGCGTTGCTCCGACGAACTCCACGGGCTCCGGTGATGACGAACTCCGGCGAGCAGGGCGCGTGGTGGCGAGCAGTGTTCTGGCGATGGCAGGCTGTGCAGCAGAGAGAGGAGAACACAGGGAGCAGTATGGCACGACGAGAGAACGAAGTGGACATGTACTGCTCCACAGGACATGAGCTCGCGTTTTATAGAGAATAGGGGGTAGAGAGAAGGTCGGCGTCTTCAATGGCCATCGATGCGTCAGTTACCAGAGAATAATGAGGGAGGAAGAAACGGAAGCACTGATGATCCTTAACGTAGCGGGCGAACGGACGCGCGGGTCTGTTCATGATCGCGGCTTGGTCGGGGTCGGGTCCGGGGCTGGGCTCGGCCGCTGCGTGCTTGCGTGGCTCGGGTGCAGGGGCGCCTAGGCCGGGCGGCTTGGCCACGGAGAAGCTCTTGGGCGCGACTGGGCAAGAGCTCGCTCCCTGGCGTGGGAGTGGGCGCGCTCCTAGGCGCGGCCGAGGGCCTCGATAGGGGTTGCGGGGCCGGCCTGGCGCCTGGACGCGATGAGGGAGAGCAGAGAGAGCATGGGAGAGAAGAGAGAAGGAGGGAGAGAGAGCGGCGCTCGAGAGAGAGAGAGAACAGAGGGAGAGGAAGCACAGGAGGCGGCGGCTTCGGCTGGCTGCCAGGCATGCGCGCAGGGTGCTAGGGTTTAGGAGATGGGCCCCTAGTGGGCCGGCTAGTTTAGGTTTTTTTCTAATTCCGAAATATATTTTTAAAGAACTCAAAAAATTCATAAAAATTTCACCAAACTATTTATAAATAAATACTTGTTTTTAGACTAATAACTATTATATTATTTAATTATTATATTAATTACTAGGTTTTTCTTTAAAAGAATTGATGATAAACATCCGATAATCAATCAAGCGCATACAAAGAAAATGATCAAAATGCAAATAAATAATTGAACACTTAAAAAAATTATTACCCTAATTAACATAATAACTAAATTCATTATTTTTAATTGATGGCTTTTATGGTGTTACAAACCTACCCCTCTTAAAAAGAATCTCGTCCTCGAGATTAAGAAACTTCCGAGCATAACTGGGGGAATTCTGCTCTGAGTTCATCTTCTCTTTCCCAAGTAACCTCATCTTCCGAATGATGACTCCACTGAACTTTGCACATGTTAATAACTTTACTCCATGTAATTCTGCGAGATGTTTCTAGGATTCTGACCGGGTACTCCGAATAAGTCAAATCCTCATTGACATTCAGTTCTTCCATGGGTAACTGTTCTTCTGGTACTCTTAAGCACTTCTTGAGTTGTGATACGTGAAATACGTCATGCACATCCGATAATCTATCGGGTAGCTCGAACTGATAGGCTACTTCACCTTTTCTTTCCAAAATCTTGAATGGGCCGATATAGCGAGGTGATAATTTTCCCTTAACCTTAAACCTTTTCATTCCTCTCATCGGTGAAACTTTAAGGTAGACAAAGTCTCCCACTTCAAACATCAACTCTCTTCTTCTATTATCAGCATAGCTTTTCTGTCTTGACTGTGCTGACTTCAAATTTTCTCTGATAATCTGCACTTGCTTTTCCGCTTCTTGGAGAATTTCTGGACCAAATACTTGACTTTCTTTAGTCTGATTCCAATAAAGTGGTGTTCTACACTTTCGTCCATAAAGTGCTTCAAATGGTGTCATTTTTAGACTTGCCTGATAACTGTTGTTATACGAGAATTCCGCATAAGGCAAACTTTTATCCCAGCTTCTACCATGCTTTAGAGCGCAAGCTCTTAGCATATCTTCCAACACTTGATTTGTCCTTTCTGTTTGCCCATCCGTTTGCGGATGATAAGCTGAACTAAAATTTAGCTTGGTATCCATGGACTCATGTAGTCTTTTCCAAAAGCGCGAGGTAAACTAGGTTCCTCGATCTGATACAATCTTCTTCGGTACTCCCTGCCAGTTGTTTATCTGTTAAATGAATTTGAAAGCATCAGTTTCTCGTATCCCGGAATCTCCGGATATAATCACTAACCGATTCATCCTTTTCTTGTCGTAGGGCCACTAAGTCTACTAAATCTAGCTCGTAATCGCCAGAGAAGAAATGTTCATGAAATTTTTGTTCTAAGTCTCCCCATGACAAAATGGAATTAGGAGGGAGCGTGACATACCATGTGAATGCAGTCCCTGTTAAAGATAATGAAAATAAACGTACACGGAATGCTTCGGTGTCGGCCAATTCTCCTAATTGTGCTAAGAACTGGTCTATGTGCTCGCGCGTGCTCTTTCCTTGGTCACCCGAAAACTTTGCGAATTCGAGTATTCTGGTCCCCTGTGCGTATGGGAGACGGTCAAACTGGCTATCATAAGGTCTCCGATATGACTGCCCCTCGGGGACTATACTAACTCCGAGCTTATCTCAGAACGCCCCAGCTATTTCCCCTCTCACTATATCGATGGCAGCCGGTGGGAGACCATCGGCTCTTTGGTCCAATATGAGTGAGTTTGTTTGGAAGTTGGTGTGTTGTTTTCCTCCCCATTGGTTTGGGTTTTGCGACGCGTTAATACATGCCCTATGAGGCTCATAGGACTGGCCATTCCTTTCTGGCCTTCTGGGGGCGGAAAGTACTCACTCTCACAGGTTTGGTAGATTATATTATGGTGCTGGTGTGTCGTATGGTGAGATGGGGAGTCTAGCTGGGACGGATACGGAGTTGGATATCCATCCTCCTCAAAAAACTTTGTGCCGGACCATCCGGTTAAATACACGGACCGTCCGGCTCCGTGCGTAGACTGTCCGGCTATGTGGCCGGACCGTCCAACATTATATTCGGACTGCCTGGCGTCATACACGGATGGTCTGAATGGGTTATCTAGGGTTTGCATGGTATGTGGCGGCTTGGGTGCAGGCCTCGGTAATTCGCTTCTAAAAATGGGATCGATCGCCGCTGGCCCAGACGGTCCGCGCTCACGTGTGGACGGTCCGGACATGCGCAGATCGGCAAATTTATCACCGATGTGCGTGGGAGGCTGTTGTTGCCCAAGTACATGTCTATCGGCATCCCATAAAGGGGTTGTGACTGGTCGTGACAACCTGTAGCCGATGAATTACGTGTGTATTCCCTCAGTTCAACCTCGTGTGAAGGAAGATTTGCAATAGTAGACTTATCAAGCGCACGCATTAGCCTTTTATGATCTTTTTGTATATCCCCTACGATACGTTGCATCTACTCTCGCTGTTCGTTTATGTAAGCTTTAAGAGATTGGAGTTCATTGGTGCTACTTACATTGGGGTAATTGTAGTAGGTCAGAGCGAAGCTAGATCTGTCGCCCGTTGCCGAACGACTTTGTTGTTCCTGTCCACCTTGAAGTCAGCCAGGAATTTCGCCTTTGCTTCTCGGATCAGCTGCTCCTGACACTCCTCGAACAGGAGCTGTTCTTCAGCCAGCAAGGTTTACCATGTTGGTGTGATGATATTGCTGGTGGAAAATTCAGAGCTATCTTTTGAACCGGCCATTGAGGGCCGATCTCGATAGGTCTATATGAAATCTTCCCCAGTGGAGTCGCCAAAAAGTGTGTTGGCACCTTTTTGGAGCGCCAATCACTCAACAAGAACCAGCGGCGATGCTCTCTGCACAGGCGCGGATGGTCCGCGGTCAGGGGCTGGACGGTCCGCGACCAGGCGCAGGGCTAGGGTTCCCTGCCTAATGGTCGGACGGTCCATGCTCTAGGGCCGGATGGTTCGCGCATGCACAGGGGCGGTGGAAGATTGCCGGCGGCGCCTGGATCTCGCTCCCGGGAGGGACCCCGTCGGGGAGGAGAGATCCTAGGTGATGTCTAGGCTCGGCAGGCCGACCTAGACTCCTCTTATCGACGTAGAGTCGAAGAGAAGCGAAGAATTTGGGGATTGGAAGGCTAAACTAGAACTAGACTAGAACTACTCCTAATTGTACAGGAAATAAATGCGAAATAGAAGTGTTATTGATTCGATTCATTATTACAAATCGGCCGTATACCTCTCTATTTATAGAGAGGAGGGGGCTGGACCCTTTACAAACTAATTTCCTGAGCTAATTCCACGAATCTAGGTAACAACTGTAGCACAAAACTCGGAACCCTAATCTGCTCTGCGCACGCGCGGACCGTCCGGTCCACAGGCGCAGACCGTCCGGACCGTGGACAGTCCGGCCTTAGGGCTGGACTGTCCGCGCTCAAATTGGTGCTCAACATGTGCCCCCTGCCTTTTGGTGGAGCTGAGCGAACCAAAAGCAACTAACTCGATGTTATCACATCGGTTTTCTTAGGCATCTTTCCACTTACTAGCATGGTACGCAGTGGCCTTGGTCTCGACGGTTGACTCAACGGATGTGACCCCTTTAGCTTTGATCGAACTGTCAGTCCCAACACCGTTGAGCGTCATACTGATCCTGACCAAAAAGTATGTTGGCGTCGATCTGGGCAGCGCCAATCACTAGGTGGTGTACCGCCTGGCGGTGCCCTCTACGGCAGCGCGGACGGTCCGTGGCCCTGGGCCGGACGCTTCGCGACCGAGGCACAGGAGCGGTGTCTTCCCTGTGTCACACCGGATGGTCCGCAGCTCTAGGCCAGATAGTCCGCGACCTGACGACCGGGTCGTCTTCCTCCTCCTTGCTGAAATCTAGATCTCGTCCCCTAAGGGGAAGAGATCTTAAGGTGCTCCGGGTCGACAGGTCACTCGAGGCGTCCCCAGACAACGTGGAGTCGCCTAGGAATTAAGAGATCAATTCAAGGAAGAGGTCTTGAGTGGACAACTAGATCTTGTCACCCAGGAGGGGTGAGATCCTAGGGTCGTCTTGGGATCGGCAGGCCACTTAAGACGGATCTAGACGACGTAGAGTCAAATAGGGGTGGAGGTGGATATGCGGGGAGCTACAACTAGAACTACGCTACATCTACTCCTAGGGCAGGAAAAGTAAGTAAAGTAATTGGTTCGATTGGAATGTGTTCGGGGGTTCTCAATCGGTCGTACCCCTTTATATTTATAGGGGAGGAGATTTGGACCTTTTCCTAAGAGATAGCCAACAACTCCCACGCGATTAGATGGATAACCATGCACGGGATAAGGATAAACACCTAAGTTAATCTAATCTCGGGACACGCGGACTGTCCGGGCCCAAGGGCCGGACCGTCCGCTCAATTTGGATCCCAACATATGCCCCCCCTGCTTTTTGGTGGAGCTTGGCGAACCAAAAGCACTAGCGAAAACCTCGGAAACAATTGACTTCATGAGCTACTTTGTTCCTGAAGTAAGGACTCAGCTCGATGCAAGTCATCGGCTCTTGCGATCAGATAATATAAATACTTGATGAAACTTTAATGCACATAGGCCGTTTCAGATTGCATCCTCTTTGGCCCTGTCTGCCTGATCAACCTATCAAATAGGCAAAAACTAGTGGTGCCCCCCAGTCCAAATAAGCAAATGGATTGGGCCAGTAATACGAATTCATCGCCGTACCACCCCACACATGAGCAGGATAACACATCGGTGATGGATAGAACGAGACACACCATGCTATCCCCGGAGGAGGATGACAAGGCGATCTTGGTTGTGCTACCTTTTGGGTCCGTTTAGTTGGCTTTTGCTTTCACACAGATCGCCCTTTTGACTTCGTTTGTTTTATTAGCCGATTGTGTGGAATGGCCTTCTTCATATATTTGGCAAGCAACTGACCAAAAGTAGGGCCGACTCTACTGAGTCGTCCAGACGTCTTAGCAGTGTTTTTTTCCTAACACTTAAGTTGGAACGTTGTGGTCCGATGGTATAAGGTTGTTGCTTCTGACCATCTGCGGACCGTCCAACCATCATAGCCGGACTGTCCGCGCCTGTCTCGGACTGTCCGACCTTAGTACTTGGATCGTCCGGCGTACGCAGGATAGGTGACCGTGATCAGGTGTCCGATCGTGCGGGGATCACCAATGACAACATTTTTATCTTTGCTTTTATCGGCCGCACAAGGCCAAACTATGGCTTTTTTGCTTGTCGGCTCTAATGTGGTGGTAGGGACAGGTGGCCTATCAATCCTCACCTCCTTTTGAAACCTCAACCGGCCTTTGTTTATAGCCGATTGTATTGTCGACGGAACAAACACAATCATTGGTGTAATGGAGAAAGGAGCCTTGCCATTTGCAATAAACGCGCCCTTTTAATTGTTCAACTGGAGGAATTACATGTGACAATTTAATATTATCATGTTTAAGCAACACATCAAATATTTTATCACACTTAGTAATATTAAATGTGAACTTAACTTTTTCCTTTTTGTGTCGAGTGCGGGTGAGAGCGAACAGAAGGTTTGGCCTTAGTGGGCCAAACAAGCTCAGGGACATGTGACTTTTTGAAAGGGAAATGTGCCCTTGAGCAATTTCTATTATATTTTGGTGATTAAGTGCCCAACACATTAAATTAAGTTCTAATGTGCTAAATGAAGAGAAAAGTGCAAATCAAGACATGAGGTATGTTTCTAGACTTAGTACATTGTTTTGAGTACTAACATATTTTGTCTAAGTGCTAGAAACAGGAAAAGAAAGAATTGCAAAAGAGGTGGCTGTGTGCAGCCAACTTCAGCTCGGCTTGGCACACTGGACTGTCCGGTGGTGCACCGGACAGTGTTCGGTGCGCTAGGCTAGTTCGAGTGAATAGGCTGCTCTCGGGACTCGACGGCGGCGTACGGTTATAATTCACCAGACTGTCTGGTGGTACACCGGACTGTCCGGTGAGTCGTCCGCGGCGAACTCGTCGCTCTCGGGAAGAGGATCAGCGGTGTACGGCTAAAATTCACTAGACTATCCGGTGAGCCAACGGTCGATTGTGCCAACGGTAGGCCACGCAATCTTTGAGCGACGCGTGGCAGCTCCAACGGTCGGCGGGGGGCATCGGACTGTCCGGTGTGCACCGGACAGTGTCTGGTGCGCCAACGGGCCCGGAGTTGCAACGGTCGTCTGTGCCAGAAAAGGAAGGAGATCAGCACCGGACCATCTACAGTGACTGTCCGGTGGCGCACCAGACTGTCCGGTGCGCCACTTGACAGAAAGCAAGGATGGCCTTCCTTGTTGGCCTTCAACGGCTCCTAGCTGCCTTGGGGCTATAAAAGGGGTCCCTAGGCGCATGGAGGAGTCACCCAAGCATTCACTAAGCATCCTAAGACTCCAAGACTCAAACTTCACGCATTTGATTCTTTGTGTTAGCGTTTTGAGCTCCATTTGAGTTATGAACTCCGTGTGTTGCATTGTGAGCTCAAGTCGTGACTTGTGTGCGTGGTTGTGCTGCGATTTGAGTCTTGTGTGTGTTGCTCTTCCCAACCTTACTCTTGCGCGTTCTTTGTGATCACTCTTGTAAGGGCGAGAGGCTCCAACTTGTGGAGATTCCTCGCAAACGGGAAGAAAACTATAAGGAAGAACACCGTGGTATTCAAGTTGATCATTGGATCACTTGAAAGGGGTTGAGTGCAACCCTCGTCCATTGGGACGCCACAACGTGGAAGTAGGCAAGTATTACTTGGCCGAACCACGGGATAAAATCATGTGTCTCTTGTGATTGCTCTCTATTTGTTTGTCTGTGTTCACAAGAGCTCGCTTCACAGACTTGATTAACTCGTGCTAACATCTCTTTAATCAAGTTTGTTGGAATTTAGTGTTGAATTTTATAGGATCACCTATTCACCCCCCCTCTAGGTGCTCTCAATTGGTATCAGAGTCATTCTCTTCACAAGGGACTAATCGCCCGGAGAGATGGATCCTAAGGGAAAGGGGATGGTGGTCAACGACAAGGAGAAGGAGTCCATCTTCAACGAGCCAAGAGATGACAAGCCCACTGACTCTGGCTTGAGTCACAAGAAGAAGGACGGGAAGAAGAAGAGGCGCATCAAGAAGATCGTTGTTGGCGTTTCGGACCCGGGGGTCCCTGGACCGACGAGTGAATTGTCACTGCGTGTCCTTGCCCAGATGGGTTGGCGCGGGATGGAACACAAGAGGTGGGACAAGCCTTGTATTATCCTGCACCAGGGGTGCCGCTCACAGTAGGGGTTACAAGCGCGTCGCGCGAGAGAGAGGGGGACACAGAGCTCGCCCGCCGCTTCCCTCGCGCGAACCCCCTCAGGGTGGCCCTGGACCTCCCTTTTATAGAGGCAAGGAGAGGATCCAGACGTACAATGGGGGGGCGTAGCTATGCGCTAACGTGTCCGGCAGTGGAGTGCCTAAGCCCTATGTACATGCCAACGTGGCCGTTGGGGGAGAGCTTGGGCCCTGTACATGTGATGGCGTGGCCGCTGGAGGAGCGCCTAAGTCCTGTAGGAGCACAGCTAGCAGCGCGGTGAGGATCCTGTTGATGTCTCCTTACTGTCGTAAGGGGCTGAGAGCCACCGGCGTCATGGCACACGCGGGGCACCATCATTACCCGTCGCCGAGGTAAGCCAGATGGGACACCGGTCTTGTTCCTTGTAGCCTGAGCAGGCTAGGAATAGGGAAATGATGCATCCCCTATTAGCGTGGTCAGTCCGAGCCTAGGGTCGGTCGAGGCGAAGACCTCCTCCCGAGGCCGGAGCATGAGGTCGGGTGAGGCAGAGCTTCCTGTTGCGCCCGAGGCTGAACTCGGTGGTTGATTGTGACTTGTTGTCAGTCGTTGTCGGGGTGGCTGACACGGCAGTCGGAGCGGAGCGAGCGGCGCAGTTTTCCTGTCATATCGGACAGTAAAGAAGAGGGGCAAAGTGACTACGGTCACTTAGGCCTGCCTGACTGAGGCGCGTGTGTCAGAATACGGCGTCAGGCATCCCCTACATTTAATGCGCCTGCGAAGCGGTCGGTTGGTGAGGCGGTATGGCCAAGGTTGCTTCACAACAAAGCCTTCCCGAGCCGGGCCTCGGGAGATCCGAGGGGACGCCCGCTGCCTGAGGAGGCCCTCGGGCGAGGCGTGAACTCGTCTGGGACCACTGTTCCAACCCGAGGCTGGGCTCGGGTGAGATCGCGTCCTTTGGGTAGACGAAGTCTTGGCTTGAACCGCACCCGTCAGTTAGTCTGAGGGTGTTTACCAGCCATGATTAGGAGTGTTGGGGGTACCCCTAATTATGGTACCCGACAGTAGCCCCCGAGCCTCGAAGGGAGTGATGGTACTCGCTTAGAGGCTTTTGCCACGTTTTCGGTGAGGGGACCGACCTTTCTCGGTTTTTGCCTTGTTCTGGTGGGTGCGCGCGAGCGCACCCGCCGGGTGTAGCCCCCGAGGCCTTGGAGGAGTGGTTTGACTCCTCTGAGGTCTGAATGCTTTTCGTGGTGCTTTGGCTAGTCTGATCGTTCCCTCATGCGGCCCGGCCATAGCCCGGGTGCGTGGTCGGGTTCCAAGTTATCAAGCTGGTTTGTTGACGCTGTTAACAGTTTTGGCCGTAGCCAGGTGCGAGAGCAGCCCTCGAGCCTCTGCACGGAGCAAGAGGACGATCAAGGACTTTCCCGACTTTTATTATACTCCTCTGCGTCGCCTTTCCGCAAGGAGGAGGGGGGAAGCGCCATGTTGCCCTCGGAGGGCACCAAACATGGTGTTTCTAGTGAGCTGCTAACGGGTGATCCGAGTGGACGCCCGTGCCCCGTTCGTTAGGGGTTGGCTGGTGGCCCAGAGGCGCGCTCTAAAAGTACCTGTGGGTGATTCGCCGGACCCAGACCCTTTCGACAGGGTCCGAGGGCTCGATGCCTCCCTCCAGTGGGATTCCGTTACAAATCGTTCCCGCCGATCTCGGAAATGTCCTAGGGTACCTCGGGAGCATAGCCCGAGCCTCGGCTATGTATCGAACGTACCTAGAGTCATCCCTCACTCTGCGTGCTCTGGGGCGACTGTCGAACCCTTCCGAGGGGCCAGCCTACGAACCCCTGATCAATAGTGGGCACGGAGCCCGGGCACTCTGGGGCGGCTGTCGAACCCTTCTGAGGGGCCAGCCTTCGAACCCTTGATCAGTAATGGGCTTGAAGTTCGAGTGCTCTGGGGCGGCTGTCGAAACCCTTCCGAGGGGCTAGCCTTCGAACCCCTGATCAGTAGGAGGGCTCGGGGACCGCTTCCTTCGTCGGGAGGGATCCTTTCCACAACATCCCCTTTCCCGGTCCCTACAGCAAGAGAGAGAGGAGGAGGAGGGGAAGGATATGAATTTAAATAAGGTGGTGCACCTTTTTTGACGCGGTCATCATGGCGGAGATTAAACGTCGCTCGCTTCGCCTGCCAAAGGTGTCGCTTGCCCTGCCGCGAAGTTAATGCGACGGGACGGGTGGTTCGCAGAGCAGCCGTTGTGCATGCGCTAGTCGTTCGAGGAACGGGTGTTTCGTCTTTGAGTTTGAACTTCACAGCGGGTTCGGGCGAGGTGTTGAACGGGTCTTGCCCGGGCCTTTACTTTGCGGTTCTTTACTCTGCCGCTCGCCTCCTGCTTTGGTTTTCGCAACCTAAGGGAATAGCCAGAGAAAGAAAAACGCGCACCTTGTCCGCTCCGCCACCACCCCCTTCGTTTGGCGATGGCCGACCGGGTGACCGTCGTTCCGCTGCGTGACCCGTGGCCTTTTTCCATCATCACAGTGGACGATCTGGAGGCCCTTGTCGCCGACGGTTTGCTCTGACCCCTCTCCGGTGACCCGCAGCCGGAGTGGATGGTCCCTCCGAGCGGGGCTGACCCGACCCCGCCGCCGGGGTATGTGCTGAGCTTCGTCTCCTTCCATGAGCGGGGGTTCGGAGTGCTAGCAAGCCGTTTCATGCGGGCGCTCCTGCAATACTACGGGGTGGAGCTGCACAACCTCAACCCCAACTCCATTGCGCAAGCGGCCATCTTCGCGGTGGTTTGCGAAGGCTTTTTGGGGATTGACCCCCACTGGGATCTGTGGACCCATCTCTTCTCTGTGGAGCTTTTTGCCTTGACGACGGGGGAGAAGAAGGTTCGTATGGCGGTGCGGGCCGGCGGCTGCACCCTCCAGTTGAGGCAGGCGCGCGCGCAGCAGTACATCCCCGCCATCCTTGTGTCTTCGAACAAGGGGTGGCAGCGCCGGTGGTTTTACCTCTGGAATGACGATGGAAGGCTCCCGTCGTTTTCTCAACGAGTGGTGACTGCTCCCGGTAGCAATTGGCGCTATGGGGCCTCGCGCGAGAAACAGGAGAAACTCCAGCCCCTTCTGGAGGCCTTGCAGGAGTTACGAGATGGGGGGCTCACCGCCGCTGGGGTGGTTGCCGCCATCCATCGCCGGAAGGTGCTTCCCTTGGCAGAGCGGCGGTTGCCGCTTTCAGAGATGATGCCGGGAGCTGACTTGGAGGGTTCGCAGATGTCCTCGGTCCCCCTCTCTGCCGATGACCTTCGCAGGCGGGTAGCGGGCACGGTGGGGAGGCTGGACGCCGGCGGCCTTACCCAACCCTTGATGCGTCTCGAGCGTGGGTGCGTGTCCTTGGTGAGTGTCCGCTCCTTCTCCTATCTTGTGTTAGGTTGCATTTGATTCTCTCAGTCGAGATTTCCGCTCGTCTCTAGGAGTTGGGGTGTTACAAGCCTTCCCTGCCACCGGTCCCGGAGGACGCGGTGGACCGAGCCGCACGGAGGGTCGCTGCGAAGAAGAAGAAGGAGAAGAAGGACGCAAAATAGGCTCGGGCTCGCGAGCGGATGCGGGCTCGGGACGCCATGGAGAGGCGCCGTCGGAGGCAGGAGAGGGACGGGCTCCCGAGGGAGCCGTCGCCGGAGACACCTGACGACGACGATGACGACGATGATGACGAAGACGACGACATGGCGGCCCGCCTTGGCCTCAGCCTGGATCTGAGGCTGGGCCAGGGGTCGTCGAGCCAGCCCCCGAGTGGGCTGGCGTCGTCGGTATCTGGGGCCAGGACATCAGGGTCCCAGTCCGAAGAGCAGGGGCAGGCTGAGGGGGTACTTGACCCCTTGGCCGAGGTAGTTGAGGTGACCCCGGGGAGTCAGGCCGTCCCGCCTATCCCCCGCGAGCAGTCGCCTGTGCCGGCCGTACAGGAGGTTGATCCTCGGGCCGTCGTGACATCGCATGGGCAAGCCGTCCCTTCGGCGCCTCGGGCGCCCAAAGTGGGAACGGCGCTGAAGCCAGCAGCGGGGCGAACCTCGACGGCGCCTGCGGGGACCGAGGCCCGAGGGGCCTCCCCACAGGCACGATTGACCTTGGTCCGGAGCGGGTAAGTATCTGAGGATACCTATGTCCTGGCTCCTCCCTCGTGTGTCCTGATCCTGCTTTACCTTTTCCTCCCAGCAAACGGAGGCACGGTTCGGTCGGTCTGGCTCCCAGGAAGGCCCTTAAGACCGTGCCGGCTTCTGTAGCCAGTGCCACACCGCGCCACGCCGGTCAGCCGGCCTCCGCACAAGATGCCCCCAAGCGAGGGGCCCAGGCGGCGCGAGTTGCCATGGGGCGAGCTCCCTAGGCCGACCCCGCCGTCGAGGCGGCCGTCGTGCCGGGGGAGACAGTTGGCGTGGCCGCGGCCTTGAGCCCACCTGACGTGTTGTCAGCGCCGGCACCAGCTTCTGCCGAGGCTGTTGCCGTTCTGCCCGTGGAGCCACCCGTTGCCGCTGATGCTGAGATGGTTGAGGTGCCACTGCTCGAGGTCGCTGATCGGGAGCCCGCATCCTTAGCCGAGGGGGTACCCGATGTGTCGACTGCAGGGGGTCCCGACGCCTTGGAGGAGGGGGTGTAGAACCGCGACCCGCCTTGGGGAGCGGCGACCTCATCCCCGCGCGGCGCGATCCCAATGAGCGGCGCGTGCAGGCGCTCCGGTTCTGGACCCGCGGCGCCCCGAAACCCCTCTTCGTCCTTGACGATGAGCAGGAGGAGCAGTCTTGGGATGAGCTCCGTGAGTATGCTGAGGCAGCGATGGCGTTGCTTCGATCGACCATGGAGATCTTTTCCAGGGACGTTCCAGGATCCTCTAGGTAAGGATTTCAGGCATACCTTTCGCATGGCCAGGGCATTCTTTGTGACGCCCTGCTTCCCTTCCTCAGGATCTAACGGATCTGAGCACCGCCAAGTCGTCGTTCATCCGCCGCGAGGCCGACGTCTAGGGTTCGCTGCGGTTCCTGAGGGCCGCGCTTACCGAAGCTACAGAACGCCTCGCCCAACGGAGCGCCGAGGCGGCGAACCTTCTGTTGCTCTATGATGAGCTGGGGGTGGAGGCAGCGGCGGCACGCGTAGAGGCGCAGTAGCGGCAGCTGGAGCTTGGCCAGGTCATCGGCGAGCGGGACCAATCTCGGAACCAGGCCGCCGAGGCCGAAAGCCGGGCTGAGGCCCTTCGGGGCCAGCTAGCCGAGGTGTCTGCTCGGGCCGGAGCCCTTGCGGAGGACCTGGTCGCGACCGTCGGGTCTGCCCAATCCGCCCAAGCCGCAACCTCGGAGCAGCGTGCCTAGGCTGAAGGTATGTTTTGGCCGCTTTGTGACTTCGATCTTCATTCTTCAACTTGTGTCTGAAGAATTCTGTTTGGCTGTTTGAAGAGTTCGAGTCGTCCCTCAACGAGTCCGCTAAGGCACTTGCCCGGGCGGCAGAGCGGGAGGAGGCCGACCGCGTGGCCATGTCTGAAGCTATCTCGGCCTTCTGCCAGGTCTTTGGTCTTGACGACGTCCCCTCAGGAAGCTCCCCCTAGAGTTGCCTGCAGGCCTTGGGCGGCCATGTGCGCAGCAGACTCCGTGAGGTGCTGCATCACGGTGTTAGGCGGGCCTTCGTCGTGCTCGCTTCCCACTACGATGTGGATCTAGAGCGGGTCAGCGAGGGGTACTGTCTACCCGACGAAGATGAAGCTGCCCTAGCCGAAGTTCATAGGTTTGACGCGACCGTCACGGGCCCAAGCGCGGTGCTGGCGTCCTCCTTCGAGGTGGAGATCCTTCCGCTTGCGTCGCCGTCCAAGGCCGGGGCGGATTTCGCCGAGGGTGGAGACGACGCTGAGGGCGGAGACGAAGCCGAGGGTGCCGCTCCACCCCCGGGGCGATGCCTGATTCTGCCGGAGCAGTTTGTTTGGAACATGCATGTGTCTTTCGCAGCCGCTGAGGCCTAAACATTTTGTCGTCGTGTTATAAAGCTGCGTTTCTTTTCCTCTTGTTTCGAGTATCCGGACTCGTTCGTCAGTAGCAGAATTGCTTATCCAAATAAGAGTTATTTTTCGTGAAAAGTGACGAGTGAGGTATCCGTATCCCGGAGGCGTAGGAGTCCCTCGGCTCGGTCGGCCTTGCTGCTTACATGCGCTCTTATTCGTTTTGCGGGGTTCTGTTACCGATATAGTTGGGAAACGCGAAAGTCGTTTTGGTGGAAAATTTTTCCGAGGAAAATTTTGACGCAGAGGGGGTTCCCCCCTTCTAGCCCCCGAGGGAGGGTTGGGCTTTGCTGAGGCAAGGCCGACCCTTCCTTGACGGTTAGACTTTGTGTATGTAAACGAGGTACATGAACGACTTAAAACATCTTAAGGGTAGAAGCGACGTAGCTGTTGGATGTTCCAAGCGTTGCTGTAGACCTCGCCTTGGTTGTTGGCCAGCTTGTATGTTCCGAGCTTCAAGATCTTGGCGATGATGAAGGGCCCTTCCCAGGGTGGAGTGAGCTTGTGGCGCCCTCAGGCGTCCTGTCACAGGCGAAGCACCAAGTCTCCCACTTGGAGGCCTCGGGACCGAAAGCTTCGGGCGTGGTAGCGCCGCAGCGACTGCTGGTACCGTGCCGAATGTAGCAAGGCGACGTCCTGAGCCTCCTCGAGTTGGTCCAGCGAGTCTTCTCGGCTGGTCTGGTTGCTTCGGTCATCGTACGCCTTGGTCCTCGGGGACCCGTATTCTAAGTCCGTGGGGAGGACGGCCTCGGCCCCATAGACTAGAAAGAACGGCGTAAAACCCGTGGCGCGGCTCGGCGCCGTCCTCAGACTCCAGACTACCGAGGGTAGCTCTTTCATCCACCGCTTGCCGAACTTGTTGAAGTCGTTGTAGATCCTTGGTTTGAGCCCCTGCAAAATCATACCGTTGGCACGCTCCACTTGCCCATTCGTCATGGGATGAGCTACGGCGGCCTAGTCCACACGGATGTGGTGGTCGTCGCAGAAGTCTAGGAAGTTTTTTCGGTGAACTGCGTGCCATTGTCGGTGATGATTGAGTTTGGGACCCCGAAGCGATGGATGATGTTGGTGAAGAACACCACCGCCTGCTCGGACCTGATGTTGTTTAGGGGTCAGACCTCGATCCACTTGGAGAATTTGTCGATAGCGACCAGCAGGTGTGTGAAGCCCCCGGGTGCCTTCTGCAAGGGACCGACGAGGTCTAGAACCCACACAGCAAATGGCCAGGTGATGGGTATCGTCTGCAAGGCCTGAGCGGGCAGATGCGTCTGCTTTGCGTAGAATTGACACCCCTGGCAGGAGCGCACAATCCTAGTGGCGTCGACCACCGCGGTTGGCCAGTAGAAACCTTGTCGGAAGGCATTCCCCACGAGGGCTCGAGGTGCTGCATGGTGGCCGCAAGCCCCCGAGTGTATTTCTTGCAACAACTCTTGTCCTTGGGAGATAGATAAGCATCGTTGGAGGATGCCCGAGGGGTTGTGGTGATAGAGCTCTTTTTCATCACCCAGCAAGATGAATGACTTGGCGCGTCGAGCCAGCCGCCGAGCTTTGGTCTTGTCGATGAGAAGCTCTCCTCGGAGGAGATATTCTAGGTACGGGGTCTGCCAGTTCGGATCTGGCGTGACCCCATTCTGTTCCTCCTCGACGGGCAAGGCCTCTTCCTCGATGGCTGAGGGTGCCTCGGGTCCGGCTGAGGTTACCTCGGGCTCGGCCGAGGGTACCTCGGGCTGGACCGAGGCTTCCTCAGACTCGGACGCGTCGTCGATCTTGATGGATGGTTGATGTAGATCTCTGGAGAAGACGCCCGGGGAACCGTCGTTCGCCCCGAGGCTATTTTCGCCAGCTCATCCGCAGTCTCGTTGTACCGTCGGGCGATGTGGTTGAGCTCCAGCCCGTAGAACTTGTTTTCTAGGCACCACACTTCGTCACAGTAGGCTTCCATCCTCCGGTCACGACAGTGGAAGTTCTTCATGACTTGGTCAATGACAAGCTACGAGTCGCCTCGAGCGTCGAGGCGTCGGACCCCTAGCTCGATGGCGATGCGTAGCCCGTTAACCAGTGCCTCGTACTCGGCCACGTTGTTTGATGCCAGAAAATGGAGGCGAATGACGTAGCGGAGATGCTTTCCGAGAGGTGAAACAAAGAGCAGGCTAGCGCCTGCTCCTATTTTCATGAGTGACCCATCGAACTACATGGTCCAAAGCTCGGGCTGGATTGGAGTTGTGGGTAACTGGGTGTCAGTCCACTCCGCTAGGAAGTCTGCCAAGACCTGGGATTTTATGGCCTTCCGAGGAGCGAATGATAGCGTCTCGCCCATAAGCTTCACCGCCCACTTTGCTATCCTACCCGAGGCCTCGTGGCACTGGATGATCTCCCCCAGGGGGAAGGATGACACCATAGTTACCGGATGAGACTCGAAGTAGTGTCGCAACTTTCACTGTGTCAGGATCACTGCGTAGAGCAGCTTCTGGATCTGTGGGTAGCAGACTTTGGTCTTGGAAAGCACTTCGCTGATGAAGTAGACTGGCCTCTAGACAGGCAGTGCATGCCCTTCTTCTCGTCTCTCGACTACGATCGCGATGCTGACCACCTGAGTAGTCGCGGCTACGTAGATCAAGAGGGCTTCTCCTACAGCGGGGGGCACCAGGATGGGTGTGTTCGTAAGGAGCGCCTTAAGGTTTCCGAGGGCTTCCTCGACCTCAGGGGTCCAAGTGAAGCACTCGACCTTCCTTAAGAGGCGGTACAGAGGAAAGCCTTTCTCGCCAAGGCGTGAGATGAAGCGGCTCAGAGCCGCAAGGCATCCCATGACCCTCTGTACTCCCTTCAAATCTTTGATCGGTCCCATGTTGGTGATGGCCGCGATTTTCTCCGGGTTGGCCTCGATGTGCCGCTCGGAGACGATGAATCCAAGGAGCATGCCTCGGGGGACTCCGAAGACACACTTCTCGGGATTGAGTTTCACACCTTTCGCTCTCAGACACTTGAATGTCGTTTCAAGGTCAGAGAGGAGGTCGGAGGCACTCTTTGTCTTGACAACGATGTCGTCGACGTAAGCCTCGACCGTTCTGCCGATGTGTTCTCCGAACACGTGGTTCATGCACCTCTGGTAAGTGGCGCCTGCATTCCTCAACCCAAATGGCATTGTAGTGTAACAGTACATGCCAAAAGGTGTGATGAAAGAAGTCGCGAGCTGGTCGGACTCTTTCATCTTGATTTGGTGATAGCCTAAGTAGGCATCGAGGAATGGCAGGGTTTCGCACCTAGCAGTGGAGTCCATGATTTGATCGATGCGAGGTAGAGGGTAGGGAACTTTCGGACATGCTTTGTTTAGACCAGTATAGTCTACACACATCCTCCATTTCCCATCCTTCTTACTTACAAGAACAGGGTTAGCTAACCATTCGGGATGGAATACCTCTTTGATAAACCCTGCCACGAGTAGCTTGTGGATCTCCTCGCCTACGGCCCTGCGCTTTTCTTCGTCGAAACGGCGCAGGGTTTGCTTCATGAGTCGGGCTCCAGCTCTGATGTCCAGTGAGTGCTCGACGACATCCCTCGGTATGCCGGGCATGTCCAAGGGACTCCACGCAAAGACTTCGGCATTTGCACAGAGAAAGTCGACGAGCACTGCTTCCTATTTGGGGTCGAGCTTGGAGCCGATCTGAACTTGCTTGCTGGCGTCATTGCTGGGGTCGAGAGAGATGGACTTGACCGCCTCAACTGGTTCGAAGTTGCCGGCGTGCCGCTCGCGTCGGGAGCCTCCTAGGAGAGACGTTCCAGTTTGACGATGAGGGCCTCGGACTCGGCGAGAGCCTCGGCGTACTCCACGCACTCCACGTCGCATTCGTACGCGTGGCGGTACGTGGATCCGACGGCGATGATCCCATTCGGGCCCGACATCTTGAACTTGAGGTAGGTGTAGTTGGGGACGGCCATGAACTTGGCGTAGCATGGTCTTCCCAACATCGCATGGTAGGTTCCTCGGAACCCGACGACCTCAAAGGTGAGAGCTTCCTTTCGGAAGTTATAGGGAGTTCCGAAGCAGATGGGTAAGTCGATCCATCGGAGGGGTAGGATTTGCTTCCCAGGCGCGATCCCGTGGAAGGGTGCCGCACCGGCCCGGACTTCGGACCGATCAACCCCTAAGAGTTCCAGGGTCTCGGCGTAGATGATGTTAAGGCTGCTGCCTCCATCCATGAGGACCTTGGAGAGCCTAATATTGCCGATGATCGGATCGACGACGAGCGGGTACCTTCCCGGGCTTGGCACGAAGTCGGGCGCCTTGGTCGAAGGTGATAGGCTTGTCGGACCAGTCTAGGTAGACTGGCGCCGCCACCTTCACCAAGCAGACTTCCCGGCGCTCCTGCTTGCGGTGCCGAGCCGAGGCGTTCACCGCCTACCCGCCGTAGATCATGAAGCAGTTATGGACTTCCGAGAATCCCTCTTCCTTGCTGCCCTCCTTCTTGTCGTTGTCATGGCCCTTGCCATCCTCCGCCGGGGGCCCGGTCTTATGGAAGTAGCGCCGGAGCATGACACATTCTTCGAGGGTGTGCTTGACGGGCCCCTGGTGATAGGGGCACGGCTCTTTGAGCATCTTGTCGAACACGCCGGCCCCTCCAGGAGGTTTCCGAGGGTTCCTGTGCTCGACCACAGCGACAAGATTCGCGTCTGCGGCGTCGCGCTTCGCTCGCGACTTGTTTTTAGCCTTCTTCGTGCCCCGCTAGGCAAACGCCTCAGGGGTGTTTGTCTTCGGCTCCCCCTGAGGCTGCTTGTCCTTCCGGAAGATGGCTTCGACCGCCTCTTGACCCGAGGCGAACTTGGTGGCGACGTCCATCAGTTCGCTCGCACGGGTGGGAGTCTTGCGCCTCAGTTTGCTCACCAGGTCTCGGCAAGTGGTGCTGGCAAGGAAAGCCCCGATGACATCCGAGTCGGTAACGTTGGGCATCTCGGTGCGCTGCTTTGAAAACCACCGGAGGTACTCT
Organism: Zea luxurians; assembly: GCA_029449295.1. Lineage (NCBI taxonomy): Eukaryota > Viridiplantae > Streptophyta > Magnoliopsida > Poales > Poaceae > Zea > Zea luxurians. The sequence goes on from JAOPSE010000002.1 coordinate 169,207,781, forward strand.
CGGAGGGACTCCCCTGGCTGCTGGCGGCAGCTTCAGAGGTCCCACGAGTTCCCAGGGCGCACGTACGTGCCTTGGAAGTTTCCCGCGAAAGCTTTGACCAGATCGTCCCAGCCGGAGATCTGCGCAGGAGGCAGATGCTCCAGCCAGGCTCGGGCGGCGTCGGAGAGGAAAAGGGGTAGATTACGGATGATGAGGTTGTCATCATCCGCCCCTCCCAACTGGCATGCTAGTCGGTAGTCTGCGAACCACAGCTCCGGCCTCGTCTCCCCCGAGTACTTGGTGATAGTAGTCGGGGCTCGGAAACGGGCAGGGAACGGTGCTCGTCGTATGGCCCGGCTGAAGGCTCGTGGATCGGGTGGTTCGGGCGAAGGACTGCGATCCTCCTCACTTTTGCAGCGTCCCCCACGCCTGGGATGGTAGCCTTGGTGCACCTTCTCGTCGAGGCGGGCTCGATCGTCAAGATGGTGATGCTCGTTGCCGAGGCGTTCCTGGGCGGCGGGCGCCTCGTCCCGTGTACGCTCAGGATGGACCGAGGCTTCCCGAATGTGCCGGGAGGACACCGCGTGATGCTCCGAGGGGTCAGCTCGCCTGCAGGAGGCGGAGCTCTCGGCTCGTCGAACCGCGGCGCCTTCTAGGAGATTCTTGAGTTTGCCCTGGATACGCCGTCCCTCGGTGGTGGATGGCTCCGGCATGGACCGAAGCAGCATCGCCGCTGCAGCTAGGTCCTGACCTAACCCGCTGACGGCCAGAGGCAGCGCTGCCCTGGCATTGTCGACGATGCGTCGCCGGATGTCTTGGGGCCGATGACAGGCTTCTCCAGCGAGTGATCGGCCTGCCCACTCCTGTTTGATGTTCTGTCGGAGCTGTACAAGCCGGCCTGCTTCCCCGTCGACCTAGGCCTGCCTCTCACGGATTTGCTCGAGCTGTATGTCCTGACCCCCCGCAGGGACTGGGACCATAGCTAGCTCCCGCGGGATGTCAACGCGAGACGCGGGCCCAGGGGGATCGTCAACCTCTGGCATACCGAGGTGGTTGCCTTCGTTGTGATCTCCCAGATCGACGTGGAAACATTCGCGACTTGGGCCGTAACCCTCGTCGTCAAGGTCATGGCCATTGTAACGCCCCGAATTTTGCAGTTGAATTTTTTCTTTTCTTTACTCGCCAAATTTGGGCGTTACCTTTCCTTTTTCTTTTTCCTCTCGCTAGACCTTGATCTTTTCCAAAGTTAGCGGGATTCGGTTTGGAATTCCCGTGTAAAGAAAAACCCTAAAATTGTTTTATGTTGTTTGATGCACCATGCCGAACTATGCATTCTTTGATTGTTTGAAAGTGCAAATGCATTCATCTAGGAAGATCGGATTTCGAAAATAAGGAGAAAACCTTTTCTTTCTTTTTCTTTTTCTTTCTCTCTCTCCTCTTTTTCTCTCTCTCCCGCGCCGTGGGCCGTCCCTGGCCGGCCCAGCCGCCCCCCTGCGCGCCCCCTTTGGGCCCAATTGGCCCAACCGCCCCCACCCCCTCCCTTTTCCCCCAACTCCCTCTCTCTCTCCCTCCCATTCTCCCTCTCCCCACCCTAGCCGCCGCCCCTACCCCCTGCTCGGCCGCCCCTTGGCCGCCGGCCCAACCGCCGCCCCTCGCCGTCGCTCGCTCGTCCCCGGTGAGCCTCCCCTCCTCCCTCCTCCCTCCCTCTCCCCTCTCCCCTCCTCTCTCCCTGGCCGCGCCCCCCGGCCGCCCGGCCGCCCGGCCGCGCCCTGGCCGCCCCGGCCGCGCCCCAGCCCGCCCCGGCCGCGCCCCAGCCGCGCCCCAGCCGCGCCCTGGCCGCTGGCCGCGCCCTGGCCGCCCGCCTGGCCGCGCCCCCCGCCCCTGCGCGCTCGGCCGGCCCAGCCGCCGGTTCAACCGCCCCTGGGCCGGTTCAACCGTCCCGGCTCAGCCGCCCCCCCCCGCGCTCGGCCGCCCCTGCTCGGCCGGCCCAGCCGCCGGTTCAACCGCCCCCCCCTTTTTTTATTATTTTATTTTATTTTATTTTGTTTTACTTTCTGTTATCATAGCTATTTTATTTTAGGTAGGCTAATCATTGTTCATGCTATTGAAATAGGAAGCTCAATTTAAAATTCCGTTACGCTAGTTGATTCATGTAATCAATTGTTTATCTCGTTCAATGTTGATCAACTAAAAATGAATAGGTTTCCATCAGTGCATATAACAGAATTCTTTTGTTAAGAACCAATTGTAGCTAATCATTAGTGCATAAGCTTTAACCCCCCCCTGCGAGACCTTTCCCTGTTTCTTTCTAACCATAACAAATGCGATATCGAATGTCATACTTGATGCATATTCACTTTATTTGTTCCCTTGTATGGTGTACTGTTCTTTTGTATTAAATATGTGGATGTATGTATGCTTGCAATCGCATAGAGAACGATCCGGTCGAAGAGCCCGAGGAATTCGCAGGAGAAGGCCCTGAGCAGCAGTCGGTTGGTGGAGGCAAGTGTCCTTTGGCCTATCTCTGTCCTATTCATTCTTTAATTCACCTTCCGCATTACACATTTATACTTAAGGATTGACTAGCTTTTGTTATCCATGTCCTTGTTTACCTATTTGGGTCGGATTATTACTGCTTAGTCTGATGCTATTGCTCAACTCTAATCAATGAACATGATGTGGTTATCTGTGATACGCTGTTTTCCCTTCTTATTTATGATTATATTCGTGACCTTCAAGGGGACTCGAGCGGTTTCTCGAGTGCCTCTCCGTAAGGACCTGTTCAATGGATGACCGCCCGGGAAAACAGTGCAACCATGAGGGTGGAATGGGACGCCCTTAGCTGAATAATTGGAGGAACCGGGGTGTAGATCGCTTAGCCGTCGTGCCGTCAATGGGGCTCGGTGTATGCGGCTCGCTCTGCCAAGGTTGATTTGTCCCTTGGGGAGGAGTGCGGTACATTTAGGAAACCTAACGGGTGGCTACAGCCCCGGGGAATCCTTGTAAAGGCTACGTAGTGAGACCCTGCCTATTCACCTTGGTAGTGTTTAAGGGTTTGATCGGCCCGAGGCAAGAGGGAATCACGGCTTGTGGGTAAAGTGCGCAACCTCTGCAGAGTGTTATGAAACTGATATATCAGCCATGCTCACGGTTATGAGCGGCCAAGGGAGCTCCAGAGATTAGTGATACTTGATCAGAGGTACTTTGGTACAGGTGGCAATGAGATTGACGGTTCTGATTATGATTATGGTATTGGTAAGTGGTATTCTTTCCGTTTGGAAAGGATACATTGGGCTAATAACTTGGGTTAATGTTAAAACCTGGCTCTCTACTAGTAAGTAATAACCTGACCAACTAAAAGCAACTGCTTGACTTATCCCCACATAAAGCTAGTCCACTACAGCCAAACAGGATACTTGCTGAGTATGTTGATGTGTACTCACCCTTGCTCTACACACCAAATCCCCCCCAGGTTGTCAGCATTGCAACCACTGCTCAGGAGAAGATGAAGCTGTGGAAGGAGACTTCCAGGAGTTCCAAGACTACGACGAGTTCTAGGTGTGGGTCAGCGGCAACCCCCAGTCGGCTGCCTATGAAGGCCGCGGTTATCTACGTTTCGTTTTCGCACTTTGATTTATTGTAAGAACTATATGGACGTCTCAGACGTATGATGTAATCGACTATTATTTCCCCTTTTTAATACTATTTGAGCACTGTGTGATGATGTCCATGTTATGTAACTGCTGTGTACATGAATAACTGATCCTGGCACGTACATGGTTCGCATTCGGTTTACCTTCTAAAAACCGGGTGTGACATAAGTGGTATCAGAGCCGTGCTGACTGTAGGACCGCTAACCTAGAATAGAATGGTCGTTCTAAGGACTATAGACCTCTGTCCCTGCCTTGACTTTGGTATCCCTTCAAAAGTTGGTCCTACTGACCAAACCTATGTTCTACTATATATTATACCTTGCTGAAAATTATGTTTTATTCTGATCCTTCATTTATTTATGATTCATTACTTGCTGGTCATATTAATTCTGTTCTCACCCCTTTTGCTTGCGATGTCTTTTGTAGATGGCTCGACTTAGACACACTGCACGAAAGTCCGTCATCCCCTTTTTACCCTCCCGCCTTGCTGAGCGTCCGCTTCGCCGTCCCGTGGTCGGACAGTCCAGCCACTTGGAGAGACTGCACCACCGCCTGCATGAGGAGCAGGAACGTCGACGACAGGAGCAGCAGGGCTCTTCTTTCTCGCTCCAGCAGGAGATAGAGTCTATGAGGAGCTGCTCTCCTGTGCTTCCCCTGGAGGCGCCCCCTGCACCACCACTGGGCGCCCCAGCTTCTGGAGTAGCTGTTGGAGGAGACCCGGACAACGGAGGTGGCGACGACAGCTTGAGCCACGACATCGACTTCTCTGCTGACCATGAGCCGGAAGGATGGGTTGCTCGACCCATCACTCGCGACGCTGCTCGCGGGTGTCACTTCCATGACGCGCTCGACACCCTGCTACGTCGGGCACTTGACCGGCGTACTTGGTCCATCGAGTATCGCTGTGTGGTCTACCAGCATAGTCGCGGGGTCTACCCGGACCGCTGGGAGGCGACCTGTTTGGTGCGCCGTCCGGAGAACAGTCTCCAGGGCGCGGAGGCTTGCTCAGAGCACTATTCTATCTCTGAGCGGGACTCAGCTGAGGCAGCCATGCAGGATGCTGCACGGCGTGCGCTTTCGCACTACTGCTCGGTTCTCGGTGGGGTAGCTGACGGTCTCGACCTGAAGTATTACCCCCGCCGTCCATCTGGCAGCACAGGAGGCGTGATTGTTTCACCTGCTGGTGAGGACAATCCTAGGTTGAGCAGCACAGTCAACCTAGCCGCTGTGCTAAACACGGAGCTGGACCATGCACTAGACGAGCTGAGTAGGGCTCGTGCTGAGATCGCCCTGCTGCGGGCTGAGCGCGCGGAACGTCGTCACTTGGATGATGGTTCCCCCGCTCCCGTCGGGACTCAGCACCCGTACCGCTCACCTCGGCGTGGACTCCAGTCTTATGGCAATCCCGACTGCAAGACCAAGATAAATCTAGAACCATAGATCGTTAGAGTTGGATCTTGTAATTAATACGAAATATATATACATAGAAGCTTCAGTCTTAGCGTTAGTCTCAGTCTTAGTTAGTCTTAGTTAGACAGGGTAGTTTGCTATATCCTGTGCATTTATGTTTGTCATGATGAACTATGTTTGGTTTGGATCTTTGTAATGATTGTCACCAGAGTGTGGGTATCCCCTGCATTTTGGTTTACCTATTATGTTAATGGAGTTAGTTATATAGTTGGGAAAACCTTTATTCTACTTTCCTCTTGATCTGAGAAGCTGTGTGGTCTGTGTTGGAGATCAGTGAAGATGCTCATCTGTTCAGTGCTGTTGGAGAATTCTATACTCTTTTCTTATGCTGCAAGATTTGCCAGATCAGTTCTGATGTGTGGTTGCGTTCTGCAGATGTCAGAGAACAGGCGCAGAGGAGGAAGGCGTGCTCAGCAGGAGCAAGCCGCTCCGCAGGATGAGGCGCCCCAGCAACAGCAGCTGCCGCCCCCGCCCCCGATGTCGATCGAGCAGATGTTTCTGATGCAGACTCAGGCGGTTCAAGCCATCGGTCAGACTCTGGCCGCCATTCAGCAGCAGCAGCAGCAGGCTCCACCCCAGCCTCAGATGCCTCAGATGCCCAGAGACAAGCGTGCTGAATTCATGAGAGGTCATCCCCCAACGTTCGCTCACTCTTCTGACCCCATGGATGCTGAAGATTGGCTGCGCACTGTGGAGCGGGAGTTGCATACCGCTCAGTGTGACGACAGGGAGAAAGTCTTGTATGGTCCCCGTCTATTGAGAGGAGCAGCCCAATCATGGTGGGAGTCTTATCTCGCCACCCATGCCAACCCCGACACCATCACCTGGGAAGAGTTCAGAGGTAGCTTTCGTCAGTACCATGTGCCTGCAGGTCTGATGACAGTGAAGAAGGAGGAGTTCCTGGCCCTTAAGCAAGGGTCATCATCTGTCAGTGAGTATCGAGACAGGTTTCTGCAGTTGTCCCGCTATGCTCCCGAAGATGTCAACACTGACGCCAAGCGACAGTACCGTTTCTTGAGAGGCTTGGTTGACCCTCTTCAGTACCAACTGATGAATCATACCTTCCCGACATTCCAGCACCTGATTGACAGAGCAATCATGACAGAAAGGAAGCGTAAGGAGATGGAGGATCGTAAGCGCAAGATCAGTGGACCCCAGCCTGGAAGCAGCAGCTGCCCTCGTTTCTCAGGCAATCAACCTCAGCAGTTCAGGCAGAACCAGCGTCCACCTCAGCAGCATCAGCAGCGTCAGCAGTATCAGCAGTTCCAAAGGCAGTATCCTCAGCATCAGTACCAGAATCGTCAGAGCAATCAGTCAGGAGGAGGTCAGTTTCAGAGGCAGAATCAGCAGGCACCTCGTCTTCCTGCCCCCGCAACTCAGCAGAGCAATCAGGCAGCACCAGCTCAGGTTGGAAACAGAGCATGTTTCCACTATGGAGAGCAAGGCCACTGGGTGATGCAATGTCCGAAGAAAGCAGCCCAGCAGCAGTCAGGCCCCAATGCCCTAGCAAAGCAGAATGTGTCCCAGCCTGGATCAGGCAACCGCCCTCAGCAGCGCTATAATCATGGGAGACTGAACCACTTGGAGGCTGAAGCAGTTCAGGAGACCCCCGGCATGACAGTAGGTATGTTCCCAGTCGACTCCCATATTGCAGAAGTGTTATTTGATACTGGAGCAACACATTCTTTTATTACTGCATCATGGGTAGAAGCACATAATCTTTCAATTACTACCATGTCAACCCCCATTCAAATTGACTCAGCTGGTGGTAGAATTCGAGCTGATAGCATATGTTTGAACGTAAGTGTGGAAATAAGGGGGATAGTGTTTCCCGCTAACCTTATAGTAATGGGTACTCAGGGAATAGATGTCATCCTAGGGATGAATTGGCTAGATAAGTTGCTAGGAAGTTGGGATCCAAATGCAAGGGAGATAAGACTTGTATTTGGGTTCCAAAGGCTATTGTGACTAACCTTGTAGGACCCAACAAGAGTTGGGTACCTAAAACCCAAGTGTAAATTGCCTTGCAGGTTTATGCATCCGGGGGCTCAAGCTGGATTATCGACAGCGGATGCACAAACCACATGACGGGGGAGAAGAAGATGTTCACCTCCTACGTCAAGAACAAGGATTCCCAGGATACGATCATCTTTGGAGATGGGAACCAAGGCAAGGTCAAAGGCTTGGGCAAGATAGCCATCACCAACGAGCACTCCATTTCAAACGTATTTCTAGTAGAGTCGCTTGGTTATAATCTCCTGTCCGTAAGTCAATTGTGCCACATGGGCTACAATTGTTTGTTTACAAATGTTGATGTTTCTATCTTTAGAATGAGTGATGGTTCATTAGCGTTTAAGGGTGTATTAGATGGCAAACTCTACTTAGTTGATTTTTTGAAAGAGGAGGCCGATCTAGATGCATGCTTAATAGCTAAGACTAGCATGGGCTGGCTGTGGCATCGCTGTCTAGCACATGTTGGGATGAAGAACAACAACAAACTTCTAAAGGGAGAACATGTGTTAGGACTAACAAATGTTTGTTTCGAGAAAGATAGACCTTGTGCAGCTTGCCAGGCGGGAAAACAAGTGGGGAGCACTCATCACAACAAGAATGTGATGACAACATCAAGACCACTGGAGCTACTACATATGGACCTCTTTGGACCCGTTGCCTATCTTAGCATCGGGGGAAGTAAGTATGGTCTTGTTATTGTTGATGATTTTTCCCGCTTCACTTGGGTGTTCTTTTTGCAGGATAAATCAGAAACCCAAGGGACCCTCAAGCGTTTTCTAAGGCGGGCTCAAAACGAATTTGAGCTCAAGGTGAAAAAGATAAGAAGCGACAACGGGTCCGAGTTCAAGAATCTACAAGTGGAGGAGTACCTTGAGGAAGAAGGCGTCAAACATGAGTTCTCCGCTCCCTACACACCACAGCAAAATGATGTGGTAGAGAGGAAGAATAGGACGCTTATCGACATGACGAGAACGATGCTTGGAGAATTCAAGACGCCCAAGCGGTTTTGGTCGGAAGCTGTGAACACAGCTTGCCACGCCATAAACCGGCTCTACCTACATCGCCTCCTCAAGAAGACCTCGTACAAACATCTTACTAGTAACAAACCCAACGTATCATACTTTTGTGTATTTGGGAGCAAATGTTACATTCTAATGAAGAAAGGTAGAAATTATAAATTTGCTCCCAAGGCAGTAGAAGGGTTTTTACTAGGGTATGACTCAAATACAAGGGCGTATAGAGTCTTCAACAAATCATCGAGTTTGGTTGAAGTCTCTAGCGATGTTGTATTTGATGAAACTAATGGCTCTCCAAGAGAGCAAGTTGATCTTGATGATGTAGATGAAGATGATGTTCCAACGGCCGCAATACGCACGATGGCGATAGGTGATGTGCGACCACAGGAACAACAAGAGCAAGATCAGTCATCTTCCTCAACTATGGTGCATCCCTAACTCAAGATGATGGACAGGTTCCTCAAGAAGAAGCGCATGATCAAGGGGGAGCACAAGAAGAACAAGTTATGGAGGAAGAAGCACCATTGGCCCCTCCAACTCAAGTCCGAGCGACGATCCAAAGAAATCACCCCGTCGATCAAATTCTGGGTGACATAAGCAAGGGAGTAACAACTCGCTCACGTCTAGCTAATTTTTGTGAGCATTACTCGTTTGTCTCTTCTATTAAGCCTTTAAGGGTAGAAGAGGCTTTGCAAGATCCGGACTGGGTGTTGGCCATGCAGGAAGAGCTCAACAACTTCAAGAGGAACAAAGTTTGGAGCCTGGTGCCACGTCCCAAGCAAAATGTTGTGGGAACCAAGTGGGTGTTCCACAACAAGCAAGACGAGCACGGGGTGGTGACAAGAAACAAGGCTCGACTTGTGGCAAAAGGTTATGCCCAAGTCGTAGGTTTGGATTTCGAGGAGACTTTTGCTCCTGTGGCTAGGCTAGAGTCTATTCACATTCTATTAGCCTATGACGCTCACCATTCCTTCAGGTTGTTTCAAATGGACGTGAAGAGCGCTTTCCTCAATGGGCCAATCAAGGAGGAGGTATACGTGAAACAACCCCCTGGCTTTGAGGATGACAGGTATCCCGACCATGTCTTTAAGCTCTCTAAGGCGCTCTATGGACTTAAGCAAGCCCTAAGAGCATGGTATGAATGCCTTAGAGATTTCTTAATTGCTAATGCTTTCAAGGTTGGGAAAGTCGATCCCACTCTTTCACTAAGACTTGTGATGGTGATCTTTTTGTATGCCAAATTTATGTCGATGACATAATATTTGGTTCTACTAACCAAAAGTCTTGTGAGGAGTTTAGCAGGGTGATGACTCAAAAGTTTGAGATGTCGATGATGGGCGAGTTGAACTACTTCCTTGGGTTCCAAGTGAGACAACTCAAGGACGGCACCTTCCTCTCCCAAATGAAGTACACTCAAGATCTTCTCAAGAGGTTTGGGATGAAGGATGCCAAGCCCGCGAAGACACCGATGGGAACCGACGGGCATGTCGCCCTCAACAAAGGAGGTAAGTCCGTTGATCAAAAGGTATACCGGTCTATGATAGGTTCCTTGCTTTATTTGTGTGCTAGTAGACTGGACATTATGCTTAGTGTATGCATGTGTGCTAGATTTCAATTCGACCCCAAGGAATGTCACCTTGTGGCTGTTAAGCGAATTCTTAGGTATTTAGTTGCTACGCCTTGCTTCGGGATCTGGTATCCAAAGGGGTCTACCTTTGACTTGATTGGATATTCAGACTCCGATTATGCCGGGTGCAAGGTTGATAGGAAGAGCACATTGGGGACGTGCCAATTTCTAGGAAGGTCATTGGTGTCGTGGAGCTCATAGAAACAAACATCTGTTGCCGTATCCACCGCTGAGGCCGAGTATGTTGCCGCAGGACAGTGCTGCGCGCAACTACTTTGGATGAGGCAAACCCTCTGGGATTTTGGCTACAATCTGAGTAAAGTCCCACTCCTATGTGACAATGAGAGTGCAATCCGCATGGCGGATAATCCTGTTGAACACAGCCGCACTAAGCACATAGACATCCGGCATCACTTCCTGAGAGACCACTAGCAAAAGGGAGATATCGAGGTGTACCATATTAACACCGAGAACCAGCTAGCCGATATCTTCACCAAGCCTTTAGATGAGAAAAGGTTTTGCAGGTTGCGTAGTGAGCTAAATGTCTTAGATTCGCGTAACTTGGATTGATCTATAGCATACATGTGTTCTACGCCTTTGATCATGTTACTTTATGCATTTATGTAATTTGTTGTTTATTTATGGTGCTCAAGTTGTGCAAGGGATCCCCGGACCTCACAAGTCCTTGTGTGAGTGATGCACATATTTAGGGGAGATGTGCTACAACTTGACACTTTGAGACTAATCCGATTGTTTAAGTATACTTGATGTAGTCTCAAAGGTGGATTGAAAGGAAAAGGTGAACTTGGACCATGCAAAGACTTCCACTGCACTCCGGTATTAGTGTACTTAATTCCAGTTCATTCGTATGCTCTTATTGCCTTTTTGCTCTTAATTGACATTTTTGGTGAGGCAATGGGGTTAAAGGGCCAATAATTATCCCGTTTTGGTGCTTAATGCAAAAGGGTGAGAAATTAAGGCCAAAGCAAATGGATCAGCTACCACTTGAGAATTTTGAAAATAGTAGAGTTAGAATTTTGATTTGTCCAAAATACTCCTATTGCAAAATCCAGTCTCTTGTGGGGAGAATCTTTCATTATGGGGAAAAGGGGGAGTTTTTGGCTCTTGATCACTTTCACTCTAGGATTATCTCTCTTGATGCCCAAACAAGTGAGTTTGAATTAGAGATAGGAAAATGAATTTAATTTGCAAAAACAAACCAAGTGGTGGCAAAGATTAATCCAAATATGTCAAAACTTGTGCAAAGACAATTTTGTTTTCAATTGCATTGATGTTGCACTTCTTTTGGTTGCTTTTGGATGTGTTGGCATAAATCACCAAAAGGGGGAGATTGAAAGGGAAATGTGCCCTTGAGCAATTTCTATTATGTTTTGGTGATTAAGTGCCAAACACATTGAATTAAGTTCTAATGTGCTAAATGAAGAGAAAAGTGCAAATCAAGACATGAGGTATGTTTCTATACTTAGTACATTGTTTTGAGTACTAACATATTTTGTCTAAGTGCTAGAAACAGGAAAAGAAAGAATTGCAAAAGAGGTGGTTGTGTGCAGCCAAATTCAGCTCGACTTGGCACACCGGACTGTCCGATGGTGCACCGGACAGTGTCCGGTGCGCCAGGCTAGTCCGAGTGAACAGGCCGCTCTCGGGACTCGACGGCGGCGTACGGTTATAATTCACCGGACTGTTCGGTGGTGCACCAGACTGTCCGGTGAGTCGTCCGCGGCGAACTCATCGCTCTCGGGAAGAGGATCAGCGGCGTACGGCTAAAATTCACCGGACTGTCCGGTGGTGCACCGGACTGTCCGGTGAGTCAACGGTCAACTGCGCCAACTGTCGGCCGCGCAATCTTCGCGCGACGCGTGGTAGCTCCAACGGTCGGCGGGGGCACCAGACTATCCGGTGTGCACCGGACAGTGTCCGGTGCGCTAACGGGCCCGGAGTTACAACGGTCGTCTGTTCCAGAAAAGGAAGGAGATCGGCACCCGACCGTCTACAGTGACTGTCCGGTGGCGCACCGAACTGTCCGGTGCGCCACTCGACAGAAGGCAAGGATGGCATTCCTTGTTGGCCTTCAACGGCTCCTAACTACCTTGGGGCTATAAAAGGGGTCCCTAGGCGCATGGAGGAGTCACCCAAGCATTCACTAAACATCCTAAGATTCCAAAACTCCAACTTCACGCATTTGATTCTTTGTGTTAGCGTTTTGAGCTCCATTTGAAATGTGAACTCCGTGTGTTGCATTGTGAGCTCAAGTCGTGACTTGTGTGCGTGGTTGTGCTGCGATTTGAGTCTTGTGTGTGTTGCTCTTCCCAACCTTACTCTTGCGCGTTCTTTGTGATCACTCTTGTAAGGGCGAGAGGCTCTAACTTGTGGAGATTCCTCGCAAACGGGAAGAAAACTATAAGGAAGAACATTGTGGTATTCAAGTTGATCATTGGATCACTTGAAAGGGGTTGAGTGCAACCCTCGTCCATTGGGACGCCACAACGTGGAAGTAGGCAAGTATTACTTGGCCGAACCACGGGATAAAATCGTGTGTCTCTTGTGATTGCTCTCTATTTGTTTGTCTGTGTTCACAAGGGCTCGCCTCACAGACTTGATTAACTCGTGCTAACATCTCTTTAATCAAGTTTGTTGGAATTTAGTGTTGAATTTTACAGGATCACCTATTCACCCCCCCTCTAGGTGCTCTCACTTTTTTGGTTCTTGGGGCTTGGGTGGCCGGTTATATTTATGCCGGCCTTCCGCACTAGGCGGATCACAGGTGACTTCTGGTGCTCTGGACGGTCCGACCTGCGTAGTCGGATGGTCTGCGAGTGGATCGGACGGTCTGGTACTATCCCCAAACTGTCCGGTCACGTCAGGCAACATCTGTGACCCTTGTGGTGGGCTCTGTGTAACTTTGGACTGTCCGGCGTAGGGTGCCGAACGGTCTGATGGAGGGCCGAACGGTCTGCGATTGTGTGTGGACGGTCCGGCCATGCTCAGAGTTGACTCACCATTTAGCGAAGATGGTGGTGACGGTCGTCCTGGATATGAGTCCATCAGGATACCAGAATATGGCTGGGGAAACTCATTTTGTTGCCGATGTGTTTGGCGCAATTGTTTTGGCGCCTAATTTATGTGATAAAAATTAGGCATGTGAGTTTTTCCTAATGCATGTGCCATCCTTTCTATATCCTCCGTGATACTTTTAATCCGATTATCAAAAGAAATTTTAATAAATGGAATATCATCGGCTGACCTGGCATCACCTATCGTGGGGAGCTGTTGCAGCATGGCTGACATGTACTCGGCGTTTATCTCCCTCTCTTGGACGGTCTTCTGGTGGCAATCTACCCTGAAGTGCGAGAGAAACCACTTATCCGCCACCTTGAGCACCTGATCTGTTTGTCGCTGGACCTCCTCGTCTATTTTCTTCATGTCATCTTTTAATCTTTCACGCTCAGCGGCCGATAAATTAGTCAGCCTTGTGTTGCTGTTTAGAGAAGCACCGTTGAGATCTTTAGAATCGGCCATGTAAGCCTGATTTTGTAGATCTGCAACCTCGTCCCCAGTGGAGTCGCCAAAAAGTATGTTGGCACCCTTTTGGGGCGCCAATCACTCAATAAGAACTGTGGCAGTGCTCTCTACACAGGCGCGGACGGTCCACGGCCAGGGTCGGATGGTCCGCGACCTGGCGTAGGGCTAGGGTTCCCTGCCTGACGGCCGGACGGTCCGCGCTCTAGGGCCAGACGGTCCGCGCGTGCGCAGGGGCGGCAGAAGGTCACCGGCGACGCCTAGATCTCGCTCCCGGGAGGGACCCCGTCGGGGAGTAGAGATCCTAGGTGGTGTCTAGGCTCGGACAGGCCGACCTAGACTCCTCTAATTGACGTAGAGTCGAAGAGAAGCAGAGAATTTGGGGATTAAGAAGCTAAACTAGAACTAGACTAGATGGATAACCACGCACGTGATAAGGATAAACACCCAAGTTAATCTAATCTCGGGACACGCGGACTGTCCGGGCCCAAGGGTCGGACCGTTCGCTCATTTTGGTGATTAGATGGATAACCACAACATGGGATAAGGATAAACACCCGAGTTAATCTAATCTCGGGACACGCGGACTGTCCGGGCCCAAGGGTCGGACCATTCGCTCATTTTGGTGTCCAACATATGCCCCCCTGCCTTTTGGTGGAGCTTGGCAAACCAAAAGCACCAGCGAAAACTTCGGAAACAATTGACCTCATGAGCTACTTTGTTCTCGAAGTAAGGACTCAGCTCGATGCAAGTCATCGGCTCTTACGATCAGATAATATAAATACTTGATGGAACTTTAATGCACAGAGGCCGTTTCGGATTGCATCTTCTTGGGCCATGTCTACCTGATCAACCTGTCAATAGGCAAAAACTTGTGGTGCCCCCCAGCCCAAATAAGCAAACGGATTGGGCCAGTAATACGAATTCATCGCCAGTAATACGGATTGGGCCCCCCAGCTCATGTGTGGGGTGGTACAGCGATGAATTTGTATTACTGGCCCAATCCGTTTGCTTATTTGGGCTGGGGGCACCACAAGTTTTTGCCTATTGACAGGTTGATCAGGTAGATATGGCCGAAGAAGATGCAATCTGAAACGTCCTCTGTGCATTAAAGTTTCATCAAGTATTTATATTATCTGGTCGCAAGAGCCGATGACTTGCATTGAGCTGAGTCCTTACTTCAGGAACAAAGTAGCTCATGAGGTCAATTGTTTCCGAAGTTTTCGCTGGTGCTTTTGGTTCGCCAAGCTCCACCAAAAGGCAGGGGGTATATGTTGGACACCAAAATGAGCGGACGGTCCAGCCCTTGGGCCCGGACACTCCGCGTGTCCCGAGATTAGATTAACTCGGGTATTTATCCTTATCCCGTGCGTGGTTATCCATCTAATCACATGAGAGTTGTTGGCTATCTTTTAGGAAAAGGTCCAGACCTCCTCCCCTCTAAATATAAAGGGGTACGGCCGATTGAGAACCCCAAACACATTCCAATCGAACCAATTACTTTACTTACTTTTCCTGCCCTAGGAGTAGATGTAGCGTAGTTCTAGTTGTAGTCTTTCACAAATCCACTTCCCCCTATTCGACTCTACGTCATCTAGATCTGTCTTGGGTGGCCTGCCAATCCCAAGACGATCCTAGGATCTCACCCCTCCTGGGGGGCAAGATCTAGTTGTCCATCCAAGACCTCTTCCTTGAATTGATCTCTTAATTCCTAGGCGACTCCACTTCGTCTGGGGACGCCCCAGGTGACCTGTCGACCCGAAGCACCTTAAGATCTTTTCCCCCTCAGGGGACGAGATCTAGATTCCAGCAAGGAGGAGGAAGACGACCCTGTCGCCAGGTCGCGGACCGTCCGGCCCAGAGCTGGGGAACGTCCGGTGTGACGCAGGGAAGACACCGCTCCTGCGCCCAGGTTGCGGACTGTCCGGCCCAAGGCCGCGGACCGTCTGCGCCGTCGCAGAGGGCACCGTCAAGCAGTATACCACCTAGTGATTGGCGCTGCCCAAATCGGCGCCAACAGTCTCCCATTGAAAGTTCTAGCGCATAATCATCTCTTTCCTGAAACACAAGGAGTCCATTTGCCTTATAAAGTGTCTGATAACCTTCAAGTCACACCTATCAAAAAGTGTTGTTACTTACCACAGGCCCTCGTGCAAAATTACTCCCGAACTGGAGCCAATATAACAGCAAATTAACAAACAATTTTTTTGCAGAACGAATTAACTACTACATATCAAGCTAGATATTAATTAATTTCAAAAGGTGTTAGAGTGTGCGCTTGCCTCATCTTCATCCTGAGTCCCAACTTCAACATCACCAGATGGAAAACCAACGCACAACAAATCATAGCCCTGAAAAGGAAACCGTACAATAGAACTCAGTAATACTTGAGTACCATAGTTAAGGGGTGTTCGGTTTGTAGGGACTAATTTTTAGTCTTTTTATTTTATTTTATTTTATTTTAGTCTCTAAATTACTAGAAACTAAAATAGTTTTAATTTTCGTATTTGATAATTTATGAACTAAAATAGAATAAAGTGAATAGACTAAAAATTAGTTCATAGAAATCAAACACCCTCTTAATAGGCAATATTAGACAATACTCCCTTGGTCCTAAAATAGTTGACATATTATCTATGAATTTGGATTTCTCCAAATTTATAGCTAAATTGTCTGCTATGTTAGGACGAAGGCAGTATTTTATAATTGGTAGCTGATTTGCATTGGTGAATCTTTCGATGTTGCTTGGCAAGAATAACTACTAAATAGAAAAAAAAATCTATGGTCATATTTATAACACGAAAGATACAAATTAAACTGTGGGCCACATTGTAATCAGAATCCTTCCTAAGAAGGCAACACAATATTTTTTGCATCAAGATTGTAGCAATTGCCCAGGAACTTGTAGAAATTACCTAAACTGGACGACATGTTAATGGTGAAACACAACCTCACATTTCCAGACCATCTACAGTTTTGCGTCCTCTATTTTTCAGACCCTCTACAGTTCTATTTTAAATCTCTCTCTATAAACAATATCTATCTCCAACATATCTCTTATTGCATTCCCTATCTCATTTTAGATTTTAAACTTATCTATACAAACAATATCAACAGTATCATCTACAGTTCTGCGTCTCCTATTTTCCAGACTCTATTGAATGTCTTCTTACAACCCGCACCAAACCGGAAACCAGACCCGCCAACACGTATTTGGAGAACTTGCAGGCCTAGTTTGGGTACTCTAGTATTGATTACAATACACATGTGTTGAGGTCAACTGGGGTGTAAATTAGTTTAAGTTACATCCCAATCCACCTCAATACATGTGGATTTAGGTCAATATTAAAATATCCAAACAAAGCCGCAAGCTGTTGGTGTTTGGATTCGTGGAGCTAACCAACTAGTGAAATAACGTCATGTGCCTTAGACCCAGATGGTGATGTAAGTTGTCACAAGTCTTTTATCCTGGTTCGGGCTAGAAGAGGCCCTACTTTCAGTAGAGGGGGATGAGACTTATATTACTCACACCTATGTGCTTGCAGTATGGTTTACAAGCAGAGCAGGAGAGAGAAGAGTCCCAAATCCCAGGGGATGATTGAGGCAAGTGCAAATACCGAGTGCAGGAGAAAAGTTGTGAAGTGTTTGTCTGCCTCTTTTCTTTAGAAGGCGTAGACTACCCTATTTATAGGCTCAAGGAGAGCTTCCTGGAGGATGTGAGTTGGCTGCACAGTGTGAATGGATGTCTTCGTATCATGTAGATATGCCCAGTGGTTTGGTCTTGTACTTTGTTGTTGACTTGTGCCTGCTTTGTTTCTGTTGAGAGCCGAGGAGTTCAGGGGTGAGGTGACCTCGGTCGAGACGAGCATTCTACCAAGCATACACCCCGTCCGAGATCGGGCTCGGGCAAGGCGGAGTTTTGGGAAGACTCCTGAGGGAGACCTTGGGCGAGGCGTGGCTCTTGATTCCTTGACCTCGGGGAACATACTTCGATGATGTCCTTAGAGTTTTAGCGCGTTTTAGGGGTGTAATCTAGGTACCCCTAATTATTATACCCGACACAAGCATTTTGTTTGTTCCGGTTTGACACTGTCAAAGGACAGTCATCTTCTTCCTCCTAAATCATTGAACAGTCCAATAAATCTCTCGTTTCATTCCCCAAATTATAATAAAAATTTCTGCCAGCGACCCTGCTGCTGTGCATCGCCGATGGCCAGGCAAAAGAAGTTTGGGATGTCCATCTCGTATGACCCGACGAAGATGGCACCCCACCGTGAGGACTTTTCGATTGCGTCTGGATCAAATGAGATTAGAGTTGATTAAACCTTCACTAGTTAAAATTGAATAGAATGGGGTTTAATTCCCTTAATTCTCTTCGATTCAGACGTAGCCGAACAAAGTCTGAGATGGAGGAGCTCCGGGCGCAACTATTGGCGGCCAGGATTCACCAAAATTGGATGCAAAGACAAAAACCGGTGGCCACCGATATCCGTTTAATCGCGATAAATCGGTGAAAACCGGTAGAAATCGGCCAAAATAAAAATCAACCCAATTTTAAATTCAAAACAGCTCGAAACCAATTAATTGGCCGATAATACCTATAAATCGACTCCTGGCCTAATAAACCGACGACACAAATGTAGAAATCGGCCATAAGTTTTTTTTGCAAATAAAGCACATTGAGGTCCTATAATTTGAACAAAAGATGACCCCAAATATTATCACTAGTCTAATAACAATATTTAGCAGTTAAAATACATTACATGACATTGTTTGATAGTTCACAAACAACATCGAAGATACCACCCTCCCCACGTCGAAGATTATTCCCACGGGCGTGCATTCCACTGATATTGTGTCATATTATACTCCTCCGATGAGAGCAGCGTAATATCTTGCTCACACATCAATTGTGCCTTATACTCTGTCTAAGTCTGATCGGTCCACGTAGAAGTCGTACTCCACGACTTCACCAACATTTGGTAGGGGTGACCAACACCGCTATCGTCAGCACCACCATTGGCATCATCAGAAGACACCGTTGAACTGATATCAACAGACTCTTGGTATTGTGGACTTTTATTACCACTATCAGTCTCGTCATCGCTTGCCACTATTGTTCATTGAATCGATAAATCGGCAGCACGTGTGAAGAAACCGAACCACTTGTGATTTGGCAAATAAAGTATATTAAGGTCACAAAATTTGAACAAAAGATAGCACAAATGTCACCACAATTTAAAAGATTTGAAGTTAGAAGGAAGAAAAATCCTCAAAACCTAGCTACTAGAGGCAATCGGTTTATCTTTGCCTGGGACAGATTAATCGGCTAGCAGGCGCGGCTAATCGGCAAAATTGATGTTTTTTATTTTTTTCGAAACTTGTTTGATTTTTAGTTTGAAATCTGTAGCGTGTTTTCAAGTTTGGTTTCAATGAAAAGTCTTAAAACAGTCCATAGTATTTATAGGAAAATTGGTATCAAATTTATTTAAAATTTATAAAATACTCCAAATTTAAATGGGTAAAGCGGTGATACGACCAACCCGCCCACACATAGATTGCAGACGCTTCGCTCTTCTGCTATAGTAATAGTAGAAGCATGAGTCGAATTCTAATCCCATCCGACCACACATACGACGTGTTTGGCTCGACGAACGATAACACTAATGCAAATGAAATGGCATTACGAGGTAATAGGAGTCGCGATGGGTGATATGCTAGTTTGGGAGTCTAAACACCGAAAAAGGTTGGAGAGGATAAAATTTTCTTCTTATTTAAAATTGAATAAGAAAGTGATTTTAGTCTCTACAATTTTCTCCGAATTTGTGGCTCCTAAATTGACCCTAAAAGAAATAAAAGAAAATACAGCCTGAGTTGTCTTCCTCTTCTCGACACATAAACGCAAGGTGGTTGCGCCCCGCGTTCGGAAACCCGGCGCCGCCGGTAACGAACGTAACGGCGCCCCTCCACGGGCGCGATCGGTCGGGGGCCGCCGGTGAGTGCTTGGCTACTGCCTACTTGGCTCTTCTGACGCCCGGAAGACCCAAACGCACCGGCCGGGGCTGCGCTGTTCCTCCTTCTCCACTGTTTATTCTTTCTTATCATTATCCTGCTAATACTACTACAGAATGTCTAGCTCTGCGAGCCTACGACGGTTCGTATGTTCAGCTATCGAAGAAAGCGTTTGGCTTGTTACGTTTAGAAAAACTGTGCGCAACCATGTACTTACTCCTAGGCTTCTTTATGTTCAGGTACCTGAAATAGCATACGCAAACGCAACCAGGCGTGACGGTCGCCATTGGCGTCAGTTTCGTTGAAGGGATGTCTGGTGTGTATGGTTCGTTGAAGGGACTAATTGATGTGTTCCATCGTCTTATCATGAGTCCATTCTTTAGTGTTTTTTTTCCGAAACAGAATAAAGTAGTCATTACCATCTCATTCTTCAAAATACGCTAACAATTAGGGTTTACACGAGAAACAAAATTGTTCCGCTAAATTTAGAAATAGATTGATAACGGACTGTCTTATAACGAGTTGATTCTCTAAATCATAAACTACAAGAGATCGGACTGTATTTATTGACGACTAAGGGTATGTTTAGAAACGCAGTAGTTTTTTTAAAAACCAGTTTTTATTTCCAGCTTCTATAAACTGGTTTATGAAAAAAAATGAGTGCGGGTGTTCGAAACCTAGTTTTTAATAAACCAATTTCTAGATTTTTTGACACACAATTACTAGCATGTCCTTCCTCTATTTTTAAAAGCGGTGTCAATAGATGTAAATTCTATGAAACCAACGTCAATAGGTGTAAATTCTATGAAACCAACAAAGGTATGATGTAGTTAAACAAATAAAAAATGGCTTTAGCTAGGGTAAAATAGCCTTTTAGTTTTTAAGAAACTGAAAATTTAATTTCTATAAACTGGTATATTTAGAACCACTATAATTTTTATAAATTAGTTTCTTAAAAAAACAGGTGTTTCTAAACAAGCTCTAAGTTTTGACAACAGCTAGATATGCAGCACCTGGATGGCATAATTAGACGCGCAACCCGCGACGACATATCACCTCTATGTACTTCACATCTTCCGTAATTGACAAGAATCCTTCGTATTTCAATTTAACATATGCAAATGGATGGGATTTCGAGATCTAAGCGCGTATGTTACAGTACTACTGCTGCTCAACCAGGGTGTCGTTGTTGCATTGTTTTCTCCCATGTTGCAGCGCTGATTGGCACACATGCCAACGCCAGCTTATCTTATCAGCGGCACCCACAATGAGACAATATGACTGAGCACGAATATTGACTATATCATTTTTAGTTCATTTAGCACTAAATTGTTTTATACCACGTTTCGATGTAGAAATTGATATACAAAATTGGAAATTGGAACCGACTTTTCAAATTTTGTTGTTTGGTTGCACATAAAATTAAGATTTAGAACCAGAGAGTCAGTTCCGTGGTATTAGACTATAACTAGAAACTACATCTCCCAATAAACGACACACCTCTATATTGCGTGAAATTAGGCCATCCAATTCCAAACTTCAATACAATGACATTCAAATAATAGAATTGCAATTGCATCTTATTTTAATACCATGGTTGATTTGATATTCAATGCAATTCAATTATATACCCTCTAATATCGACATCCAAACAAAGCATTGTTCTTTTAATGTTATATGTAATTTTTAAGTTAGGTGTCATTTTGTCGACAACGATGTGCTTGTGATAATTTCTTCAATCTAAAAAACTGTCTGCTCTAGAATTTTTCATGTTTCGTGTGTACATACGTGCGTTTATATTGTGTTTCAAAATAATAGAGGAGCGAGTTATTGAACTTCTTCTAGTTATTATTCATATTATAGGGAGAAAGACACGTACCGCTATGCTACCAAGTTACTTAGTGCGTTTGGCTACCAAAAACGTTTTAAAGTTTCAAGTAAATCTGCTGAATTTCTACCAAACACTCTATTCAACGAAGCGATTCTTCGTGGAACATGTAAAGTGTTTCTCTATTTTGAACTAGGAATGTGAATCACCCAAAAAAACAGTCGTTCTAGTTTATTTCAAGGAGAATCTAGATCAAAAGTCAAATGTTTTTAGTGATTCTTGCGAGGTGATTCCAATTTAGGGGATAAAAGATTTGGAGAGAATGTGAATCTAAAATGCTCATAGAATAATCTATAGAGGAGTCTATATCGCTACCAATTTTTCTAATGATCTATTTGTTTGAGATACAACTTCGAATTTTTTGTCTAAAAAATTGCCATTTTGGCCACCAAAAGCCAAAAAAGCTCTTTAGAACATGGGTTCCAACTTTCAACTTATCTTTTTAGGCCAACTTTTCATCTTTCCAAAAACTATCCCAATAACGTTTTTTGCTAGATAAAAAATCACTAACTTTTGGTTAATATAAATTACAAAACCATTTCCATTTGCTTTCTATAAATCTGATGATAATATACAAATTCAAATTTAGAAGAAGAGGTCTAAATTATCCCCCTAGTTTGATTTATGTCTAGATAACCCCTAAACTAAAATTTGGTTAAATCTACTCCAATCAACTTTTTATTTGGCCTAATTTATCCCTTAACAAGATTTATCATCTTTGCGCCACCATGTTCAAGTTGATCGTTTAGTTTCAAATTTGAGGTGATAAGTGACATCATAAGTTATGTTTGAAATACATCATAATTTGTATCATTATTTTAATAGCTTGGGATATGTTGTGGAAAGTATGTACCATAGGATCACATGAGTATAGGGAAACAACACCTACGACTAGTGGAGACCAGTTCATATCTTGAAGAGAATGCGGTATAAGGCGATGTATTCCTTACAAGCAAAGGATAAAATCCCAATCAGTTATGTTTTTGGTGTGATTCGTACTCGGGTTATAAGACAATTAGGTCTAAAGCTCATAAGTGTTTTGTAACCCTAGCTCATGCATATATAAAGGGAGTTAGAGACCCTCACTGGAGACATATGAACACAAACAATCACATAAGATCACATACGACCTAAGACGATCAGAGCTAAGCACATGGCATGATCTACTTTGATCGAGCATATAAGCTCACATATATGCAACTTGAGCATCAACCACCTCATATATGATGTAGGATACAATGATTTGCCTGCTTTAATATGTCTAAATCTTATGTCCTTTGTCTTGTACACTACAAAAACTCATCCTTCAGATCCTATGCAAACTAAACCCACTATATGGATCACCCCATGGTTGACTATGTAGTACTAAACGCCGACAATTGACATGCCAGATAGGGGACCACGAGGAAAAAGTTGTTGTGAGTTGTCACTATGAGAAATCTTCACCTTTGGGTTGATCACCTTGGTGGTTGATAAGTTAGATGATATCCATGTTGTCGATAGAACAATTCAGGCATGATGATAATCATCTATCGTGATAACTCGAGGCACCTTTTCGTGACCTCAAGCTAGTTTATTATGCATTTGACCGAATTTGTTACCCATTCGGATTCAGAGTTGGATTCTACATAGAAAACACACTTATCGGTTACAACTCTAACATGTCAACTGACTCTGATCACAACCAACCATTATTATGAGAACTCTAGAGTCATTCTTTATCGCGAAGAAAAAGAAGAAAATATTCTCCGGCTAGGAAAGATAAGAGAAAAGACATAATAGGATGTGATGATTATCATCGATTTGCCAACTCAAACAGATCAGGAATAATAAATGATGAGCAAATGAAATGATAGCGACCAAAAACTACGACAACAAGCGTTTGTTGATAAAGACAATAGACGATATGCTTGACAAACAATATTATTTTTATCTTCGACATAAGCACGTGACTCAAAAACTGCTATTTTATGCAATATTTTATCCATAGGGGTACCCTGTCCAAGAAAAGTGGACATTGAGATCAAGATACAAATCATGATCAAAGCATCGATAACAAGGATGATGACATTGGTTAAGCAACCTAAGGGTGAGTGCCTTCAACAAAAATGAAATAATTATAATTTTTTGTGGCCAACAGTCTAGGAAACATAAGTGGAACCGTTGGTTTAGAAAGTGTGTGGGTTTTGCAAAGTTAAAACTAGTGTCTTATATAGGAGTATATAGAAGAATCCAATTTCCATGATTTTCTTATGTTTTTACTGTTAAAGTGTATGAGTGAATTACGTACCTTCTCTCAACAGATTAAGCTTTTGAGTTGAACTATTAAGTTGCATGCACTAAAGCTTTTAGGTTATACTGGTTGGTACATGCAACTTAATATGGTATGAAAGCCAAAATTCTCGATTTTGAATTTTGGCAGAGACTTCATTTGTGTCCTCGTCCCTTTATTTCCATGTTTGTGTCTTTCTCCATGGTGCACATGAGTGGAAATGTTGAAAGCTTTTGGATTGAACCGATTGATGCATTCAACTTAACATCTACAATCCAACAGGGGCCTAGCATCCGCTCGAAACTTTTGGTAAAATTTCCATATTTTTGTCTAAGTCATATCAAACTACCATTCCTTTAAAATTTTCTTGTTTTTCCAATCCCTGTGTTTGAAAGAGGATCAAATGTTAGTTTAGAGGGTTGTTCGGAAATATACCAAACTTGAAGGGAGGGAGTATTTCAGATTTTTCCTAATGGACTGTTTGGATCTATTTATTTTGGAGAAATTAAAAATTTACACAATAACGTAGTCTATTTGGCTTGGAATTTGACATTCTATCACTTTCCAAAGCTTAGATATAAGTCTATCTCAAATTCATGGGGTGAAGTATGAAAAATAATTTTATGTATCAACGGAATATGTTTTTATTCTATAACTTATAAGATGTTCTTCGGCTCACTCTTCTATAGTAAAAATTTAGCACATAAATACCTCTCACATATTGCTAATAATATTATATAAATATATTTTGCATAAAATCATATTAGTTTAATTGAACTTTGTCTACATTATTATTATTAGAATGTAATTTAATTGAAGGATAACGGGACGTAAGAGAAAAAAAGGAAGCCGGACTGCACTTTGGACCGTAAAGAACCGTCAATTTTTGTTTGGAGCAGTCAATGTTGAACTTCCCGGATATATATTTTTACTGCAAGTAACCTTATAAAATTGTATAGCACTGTACCGCATCTTTTTTTTAGTACTTCCACACCTAACTGTCGCATAAAATCGCTTTCTTTTCTTGAGTTCCGGGGAGATGTTCTCCGAACTAAAATAAAATATACGATTTCTCCAGGACACACCTTGTTCTTGCGCGAAATATCCTGCACCTTCAGTTTTGGATCCACGCATGCTGCATGGACCCAAATCTTGAGCGATGTGTTGCGCGTGGGGGGATTGTCTGCGAGCAGTGGCCACATGGACGGACGACAAGGGATCGCAGTAGCTTTGGCAGTGATCCTGTCCGCCATGGCCTGGAGACCCAAGTCAGAAGAAGACAAGGAGGCGCACATGAAAGTATCCGACTGCCTGTTTTCTGTTTGTCTGCTTGTTTGTTTATATCCCAGTCTCAACAGGAGAGAAGAGAAGAGAACAGCTGCGACTCTCCACGGCACCGAAGAGGTCACCTCCCCTCATGGCCTCATCACAGCGCCTCCTCCCACCCACCCAAGAGCTCACCTTCCCCGTCCTCTCGCACCTTATCTTACTCGTTTAAATACCTGGGTTTCTTCTCGGGGGGAGAGAGCTAGAGAAAGCGAAGAGCTAGTCAGAGAGAGAGAGAGAGAGAGAGAGAGAGAGAGAGAGAGAGAGAGAGAGGGCGGGAGGATGGCTTTGCTGCAGAGCCAGAGCCTGCCAGGCATTGGCTGCTGCAGCAGCAGCATCGTCTTGGCACGAGCGAGGGTGCAGCAGTGTCTGGCAGCGGCGTCGCACTCACAGGCGCCCCTCCTGCAGGCCAATGGCGGCAGGGCGAGCCTCCCGTCCCCCTCGATTCTTAAGGCTGGCAATGCGATCATCAGCTTCAGCCGGCGGAGACGAAGAGACCTGCGCGTCGTCGCGGAGGCGGCCACGGCGGGGACGGCCAAGGTCACGCCGGCCTCGTCTGGCGGCGTCAGCCTCAGCGACGTGCTCTGGCCTTCTGCCGGTGAGTCTGAAAAAACGCTGGTGCTTCTGCCGGTGAGCTGGTTTTTTTAGGGGCCATGGCTGGTGCTTCTGATTCCTTTTCCTCTTTTGGTCATTTCCGAGGTATCCTAGTTTATTTCATCTCTTCGATCCGATCTGCTCACCGCTTGCTTTTATTCACGGGCTGGCTCGCCCTTGTTTGAACCTCTCCCTCTCCGGTCCCTGCTGTCGCCATTGCCAGACGATGATGACAACTATTCCTTGCATATATGTATTTCAGAAAACAAGAAGTTGATGCACTTGCATGCTGGCAAACCAGCGCTGAGTTTTTTTTGTGGTTTTAACAAAAAGTTTATTTATTTACAAAGAGAAAGGCCACCCCTTTGATTTGTTATCATGTGTAATGTTGATACCATGCAGGAGCATTCCTGGCCATGGCGGTACTGGGGAAAATGGACCAGATGGTGGCGTTCAAGGGAGTATCCTTGACGATTGCGCCCCTTGGAGCAGTCTGCTGCGTGCTTTTCAGCGCTCCAGACTCGCCTGCGGCCAAGGTGCATGGTCAACATACATTTTAAATATCTTTTTTAAGAAAAATGTAGTTTAAAATATAGCTCAGCAGTGTTTAATTTATGACGGTAACGTAGCACGCAATGTTTCTTAGTGTTACACAACGTTCCTGGTCAACTTGAGTGCTACAAAGAAATCCTATGTTCAAAACCGTACGATGATATCATTAGAGTAGCCGACACAATGAGGTGGAAAAGACTCCGTAGTTCCAGAAACAAAATATCCAGCAAAAAGGCATGGATCTAATAGTATCGTAACAATAGGAACTTAGCAACAAGGACTTAATCATTTGTCGGTTTGACGCCGTAGGTAAATTTTTTTTCCTCATGAAGAACTCAGCTCCAAACCATTAGTGTAACCACAAATTCAAATGTTCACGAGTTATGTAATGTTTTCAAAACAGTAAAATACCATTGCTGCACGCCTACAGTTACTTTCTTCCACTGTGAGATGGTTCAAGATCGTAGAAACCTGCAGCTACTTGCCTACTTGATAACACTGAATCAAAATCTCTTGAAATCTATGCTTCATCTATGATAATCAAATACTAACGCACGTGGTAAACTTGCAGAAATACAATATGTTCGTCGCGCAGATTGCTTGCGCGGCCTTTGGCGTATTAGCCCTCTCGTTGTTTGGGCCTGGCTGGTTAGCGAGAGGCGCCGCTCTTTCAGCCTGCATAGCATTCATGACCATCACGGGTGCCTCGCATCCTCCAGGTAAAACTCCCAAGACGAATGTTTCGTCTGGCTGTGTTGCCCTAGCTGTTCTGCACATCATCTCCTCCTTACTGAACTCTTGTTTTGTTCACTGCTTATGATTTCTGGATTCTTGCAGCTGCGAGCTTGCCCCTCTTGTTTATCGATGGCCCCAAGTTTCACAGTTTGCAGCTTTGGTACGCGCTTTTCCCTGGAGCTGCAGGCTGCATCGTCCTTTGCTTGATTGTAAGTAAATTGGACCTCACAAACGGCTTTCTGAAAGAACATGAAGCTTAGGTGCATAGAAAATAGAACATTAACCCTTATGCCACAATATCTTGCAGCAAGAGGTGGTGGTTTACCTGAAGAAGAACTTCAAGTTTTGACTCAAGCAGCTTGACGCTATGGATTTTTGTGGAAGTGGTCCGATTAATTATTCAATCATGTAACATAAATTACATTGCCTGCATTTGCGATAAAGTTGTGAAAATGAAGGTTTACTGTCTCCTGTCTTGGTTAAAGAAGAAAGAAGACTTTCCTTGATACCTTGTGCTCATCAAAATGCAGTTGATACAAATGTGTACATACCATTCTCTCATCGAATGAAGTCTGACAATTTATTCCTTTTTCCTTCTGGTAGCATCAATCCTGTAATGTAATTGTGCAAAGTGAAATAACCAGGAATACTTTGTGATAACCTCTGGTTTTATCTGAAGGGAGATAAGATCATTTGTTCTAGAACAGAGTTGTAGTTGCATGGACATGGACAGAACCCATAGTAACAGATTGCTGACCCAGACTCAGTACAACTCCGACTAACAACTGAAAAAAGGTTGAGTTCAGAAGCGTTTAGTAATGGATTGTAAGTGCAAGAGCATGACACACGCAAAGAGACTTTGAAAAACTTACAGATAGTGGATATGTGCTAAACTTATACAGCAAACTGATGACAGTTAATAGTTACATGAATGACACTGCACTAGTCCAATACTCACCTGACTACCTTATAAACTAAAGAGACGTTTTAAGGATCAAGAAAAGGCTACCTAATTATCGATGCCACTATACATCCCAGCCATCACCCCGGCTGCTAAAAAACCTC
Organism: Zea luxurians; assembly: GCA_029449295.1. Classification (NCBI taxonomy): domain Eukaryota; kingdom Viridiplantae; phylum Streptophyta; class Magnoliopsida; order Poales; family Poaceae; genus Zea; species Zea luxurians. Next base: position 169,235,523 of record JAOPSE010000002.1, read on the forward strand.
TTGGAAGTCAAATTCCCAAAGATTCCTGAAAACATAGCAAGGCATTTGCTCCTAGCATGGTAATGTTCCTGCGTGTTTCGACTAATGGCTACTCCTGAGAACTTAGACATATCAATTGCCCAAGCTGGTTTTACATACTCCACTGTGCTTGCGGAGCTTGCATTCGCAAATAAGAAATTTAGGAGAATATCCTCACAATTAAAGAAACTATCAACAATCTGCCTGCCAATCTCAGCCTCTTTGCTCCAGTACCTCTTAAAGGCTAGTTCATGATCCATAAATGCTGCTCCTGTTAGTATGATGTTATAACCTCCTTGTTGCCGAGCATACCTCTCATTGCGGTATTCCAGAGGCCAGCCCTCAGCAAGGCGTGGATAGTATCCGACAATTCTATCAGGGTGCTCCCTCCATACCTTGAACCCACGCTCTAAGTCATCACATACCATCATGATATCATCATCAAGCTCCATAACAGCTCCTGTTTTAATTTCTTTGTCAATTTTGAATCTGTTGTTCAGAGTATTATTGTTTTCAACTCTGATCCTAACAGGCACCATAGACTTCAATTCACCTTGCACTGGGGCTTGACCTTTGTTCCAGACCACTACAATCTCCCTCACCGATGCACATTTAGAGTAATGCTCCACAAACATCTTCAGATTCCAAAATCGGGCGTCATAGGTCATGGTCAACAATGTGAACTGTGAATACCTACCCCTAATAGGATATGGCTCTTCTGCACCATCGCCACCAAAGATGTAGTTAGTCCCCAAAAAAGTTAGGACTACCGATACCAATATTATAAAAGCTATATAAAGTCGGTCTTTCCAAGCTCTGTAATTAATTTTCCCACCAATAAGAGATCCCAACCTGTTCACACTGCAGATAAGCCAACTAAGCTTATGGCACAGCAATACCTGCTTCTCTATATCAAAGTTGTCACTCCGTTTCTCAGTATGTGGTAAATACCATCTAAGTGGTAAGGTGCACTTGATTGCACCAATAAGCCCACCAAGTAGAAGGACCAAAATGCAAGCAGCACCATAAAACATACAGCCTATAGTCAGACGGTGAATTGAGTCACCTGAGAGAACTCTGTCACCATCCATTACCCCAATCCAATGTTGACTTAATGGAAGCTGCTGGACATCAAAGTGATGGGACCTTGCACCATTCCATGCGTTTCGGTCCTTGAGGGGTTTGTCAAGGACAAAAGGGACTGCAACTTCCTTGTAATGATCTGCTGTTAGGACTTGAACTTTGAATACTTGGATGGTATAGCCAGATCCACCACCACGATCTTTGCCTATGCGATAAAGACTGTCATTGTAAATGAATGGCCTGCCTCCATTTCTGGCACTCGGCCTGTTGCCTGTATTACGAATTGGGTTCTGCTTGTGTGAACTCCAAGGACCAAGAGGAGAGCTGCTGTACCAAATAAAGAGTTCACCTGTCTGTTTTGCACCATAAGAACTTAAATCTGATCCAATGAGCCAATAGGAACCCTTGAAATGTATGATGACCGAATCTACAAGGGGTCTCTCCAGAAGGACCTTTTCTAACTCCCACTTAAGGGGAAAGTCAACGGCACGATATAACTTAAGGTTTCCTTTCTTGCTGCTTTCAGGCATCATATAAGTCTGTCAAGTAATGCAAAGGAAAGAAAAACAGATATAGCTACGAAAACATTAGAACAAACATTTCTTTGTTGATTATTAATAATGCACAACTTTCTCCAATACGCTAAAAAAATGTTTACCTCGTTTCCATAACTAAACACATATGGATAAGAAAGGTGCCACTCCTCATCCAACACTACACCCAACTGCTGCCATGTTGTGCCGGCATCCTTGCTCACGGCAGCAGCAATGTCGCCTTGTGACGCAATGGGGTTCTTGGTCTCGAAAAACATATAAATTGAGTCCCCCTAAAGACATTGTAGCATTGCATTATGCATTCACCAAGAGAGGAGACAAACTGCAAACTAGTACTTTTTTTAAAATCACAGCAGATAGCAGAACATCAAAATCGTGGCAACGCCAAGAGATCATTTTATGATTAATATGGCAACTCTTTATTTAACTGAGACTTGTCCGCAGGCGTAGATAATTCATCCCATACAAATGCACTACAAATTTCTCCTATAACTTTCTAATAAGGCTAGGAAAGCAAAGCTCCGAACCTGTATGAAGAGAAATGGGTTGGCGACGAAGCTGCTAGGGAATCCAGCCTCCGCCACATCGGCGCACGTCACCACCGGATTCGCCACTGGCCATGCCGCTCCAGGGCCACTAGAGATCCTCCACTGCATCCACAAAAACCACAAAGACCAAGCCAATTAAACAGCGCCACCACGAGGAGAGGGAGAAGGGGATGAGCTCGGGGAGTCGGTTACGTGCTCGACGGGCTTGAGGGAGAAGGGGGAGTCCCCGAGGAATACGCCGGCGGACCAGGACCCCTCGGCGTCGTGGCGGCACCCGCGAGTGGCCGGCGGGTGCGGGAAGCGGGGGAAGGCGGCGCGGAAGTAGGCGACCGCGGCGAGGGTGAGGAAGGCGAGCGTTGCGGCGAGGTAGGCGGGCGCGGAGGGCGCTGGAGGCTGGCGGCGGCGATGCTCCATCGCCAGCCGCGGGGGTGACGACGGCATGGATCGGTGGCAGCGGTTAGAGATTTGTTGTTGATGATCGTGGTCGTGGGGCACTACACCGGCGACGCGAAAAGAGCAGGCAGCAGGGGCGGCCAGGGGGACGAGGCGCGCCGCGCGCAAAAGATGGCGTCAGCGACTCAGCGTTGCTTCGTGGGGTGTGTAAGCGGGCCTTAACTGGACGAGCAGAGGGAAACTCATGTTCCACAGATCAACAGGACCCAGCCCTCAAGTGGCCTATCGCGGCCCCCCCCCCCCCCCCCCCGCTAGTTTGGGTGAAAAAAAACCGGAGAGAATTAGAGGAACTAAAATCTTCTTCTTATTTAAAATTGAATAAGGAGGGGATTTTTAGCCCCTCCAGTCCTTCTCTCCGATTTTGTGGCTCCCAAACTAGCCTGTAATGTTGAACACACTCGACGTGCTGCCCACCGCGAGCTCCCCCGCCACACCGGCGACTAGGCATGGACCTTGAGTGGTGTGTTGCCCCGGTGACCTCCCCCACCCGGTCGGCTCCCTCCCCTGGATGGCGCTCGGGCGGTATCCAGGCACCAATTTGTGTTCATATATTAGGTGACTAGATATGTGTCCGTACGTTAAAAATTCATATAAAACATAGATATAGAACGACAACCGTCACTATAATATGTAAAATTCGTGTAGTAAATATCACCTTAACACTAATATTATACTCTAAGTATAGACTCAATGCTCTGGTATCTATTCAGAGTCAAAGATTTAACTGGGAAAACTTGATTAATCATTCACTGAACACAACAAGAACCTAATTTGGAAGGACAAGAAAGAACCAAATGCACACAGTTCAACTCATCCTTCCGAATTAAACATCCATCAAAGCTAGCATAGCATAGCTACATGCATTGATAAGTAGGTTAAAATAGCTCAAACAACTTGGGAGATAAATAATGTACTCCTATGAGTAGCTAACACGACATTTGGTATAGGTTTCATATCCTTACTTTTCACATATGAGCATTCATATCTGCTAGTTATAAGCAGCATGTTGTAAGTGCTGTGTAAATGATTGAGTAAATTTGACGGTAATTGATAGTTAGTCACCATTCTATATACATTGTGCATAAAGAGAAGTATGCCTAAGAAACTAGGTATATCTATCAAAAAACTTGACCAAGGTTTTTAATTAAGAACACGTGCAAAAATTTGCCTCGACAAGGACTTGGACTTGAGGGGTCTCCATCAAATTTCCATTTTCTAGGAGTATATATGCAAAAATATGTGCGTTAATGTTTCAAGGAAGGGATTTCTAGTGTTGCATCATTAAATCAAATGAGCTCCACACAATCCCTGTTTCATAAATATTAATGTCAGCAGTAAATAGTTAAATTTCTATCATGTCTTATGTTGCACAAGCTGAAGCACGTATTCATGTACAAATCATATATCGTTTTATCGTCACTCGTACCTTTAGCCTTTGGCTCCATCCAGTTGATAGTCGAACAAGCAAATAGACCCAAACAAATTGGCCACTCGTGAGATAAAAGTGTGAAGATCGCAAGACGAGAGTCGACGGCGGGTGGTCAGAATTCGTCAAAAGGAGTCGGCAGATCAGATGTGATGGTAGAATATTTACGCCACTCGATCAGGGTCCAATGGCACTGATTGAACCGATTAGGTCTAGACCTCTCCCGAACCGAACAGCGGAGCGAGTCGCCTCACCGGCCCTCTCACCAACCAACGTCTCATCCACCGTTCACGCCACCGTATACCATAAACCCAATCCCCGGGGCATGCTACGTGCGGGCCTCCCTTTCACGCTCACCAGCTCATAGTCGTTGCCTGCCCCTGCCGCTCCTGCACCGAGCGACCAACCCGCGTCGCCGCCAATGGAGGCCACCGACCAGGACCTATTCCCAAACAAGCCCACACTCCCGCGTGGGGCCGAGGAAGCGAGGCTCGCTCCTCCCGGCCGTGGCCTCGTTGTCGTCTCCCTCCTCGCTCCTTCTCCACCTCACCGCGGCCCCCGCGCCACGGCGATCGCACCAGACGCCGCCACCACCACACTTCCTCCTCTCCCCCACTGTGCAGGCGCTCGTGCTCGCTGAAAGGGAATTAGGCTTACACCTATTTCGTAATTAATTTTGGTGGTTGAATTGCCCAACACAAATAATTGGACTAACTAGTTTGCTCTAGTCTATAAGTTCTACAGGTGCCAAAGATTCACAATAAGTCAATAAAAATACCAAGAAAAGGGTTCAAATAAGAGAGCAAGGGACAACCGAAGGCCACCCTGGTCTGGCGCACCGGACAGTGTCCGGTGCACCAGGGAACTCGACGCCCAACTCTTCACCTTCGGGAATTTTCAGAGGAGCTCCGCTATAATTCACCGGACTGTCCGGTGCACCACCGGACAGTGTCCGTTGCCCCAAGGGAGAGCAACTCTGAACTCGCCAGCTTCGGGAATCCGCTCCGCTATAATTCACCGGACTGTCCGGTGCACACCGGGCTGTTCGGTGTGACAGCGGAGCAACGGCTACTTCGCGCTCAACGGTCTACTGTAACGCATTAAATGCGCGCCAGCGCGCGCAGAGGAGCAGAGAACGCGCGGGTGGCACACCGGACAGCCTACAGGGCTTGTCCGATGTGCCACCGGACAGCCAGGCGGGCCCACAAGTCAGAACCCAACGGCAGGCTGACGTGGCTGGCGCACCGGACAGTGTCCGGTGGCGCACCGGACTGTCCGGTGTGCCATGCGACAGCACACTTCCAACGGCCATTTTTGGTGGTTGGGGCTATAAATACCCCAACCACCCCACATTCAATTGCATCCAAGTTTCCACCTTCCAACTACTTACAAGAGCTCTAGCATTCAATTCTAGACACACCAAAGAGATCAAATCCTCTCCCAATTCCACTCAAAGCTTTAGTGATTAGAGAGAGTGATTGTTGTGTTCATTTGAGCTCTTGCGCTTGGATTGCTTCTTTTTCTCATTCTTTCTTGCGATCATCTCAATTGTAATCAAGGCAAGAGACACCAATTGTGTGGTGATCCTTGCGGGGAAGTTTGGTTCTCGGTTGATTGAGAAGAGAAGCTCACTCGGTCCGAGGGACCGTTTGAGAGAGGGAAAGGGTTGAAAGAGACCCGGTCTTTGTGACCACCTCAACGGGGAGTAGGTTTGAGAGAACCGAACCTCGGTAAAACAAATCCTCGTGTCTCACTTCTTTATTCGCTTACAATTTGTTTTTACACCCTCTCTCGGACTCAATTATATTTCTAACGCTAACCCGGCTTGTAGTTGTGATTAACCTTGTAAATTTCAGTTTCGCCCTATTCACCCCCCCTCTAGGCGACTTTCACTCGCCATATCCTTGCACCCACTCCCCACGCCCACGGCCTTCCTCGCCTCACGCCACGACGAGCTCATCCATGCGGACATTGTGGCGCCGAGGCCGAGGGGATGTGGGGCGTCAGGCGGGGACGATGGGGCGAGGAATGAGGGCGAGCATTATGCGGGTGCACGATATCACGATGTCCATTTGTTAGTGAAGCGCTTGGCGTGTTGCAGGTCCTTCTAGAACGCGCACGTGACGTGAGCCAGTTTGCTCACACGCCATGGAGAAGAGACGAGTCGTATGGCCTTATGACGCGTGGTCCCAGGCTTTGGCTGGGTTCACACGTCATCGGGCATAGTGTTCCTTAGTGCATGGTGGCCGATAGCAGTTGTTGGGTAAGTCGACTTCGATGCTTGCATGCAGCGTGAGCGGAGGGTGCCACGAGGACTCGCTTCGACGACTTGCATGCAGCATGAGTAGATGACGGGGGCACCCGTCGCTTGCATAGTTGCATGTTTACATGCAGCTTGAGTGGGAGGGAAGATGCATGCAGTGCGCGATAAGGGGAGGCGAGGGCACGGCGTGGTGTACATTAGCTTCTTAATAATTAGTAGAGAAATAATGTTGAATTATTTTTCTAAAAATTGTTGAATTTTGCACTGACTGAATTGTCGAAATTTGTATCAAAATTTCCAAAAGTTTCTTCCCAAAAGAGGGTACAAACACAAATACTAAATTAAGGGCAAGCTTATTCTTTTGTGTAAAAGCTAACACCGTTAGTGGACTTAACAGAATAGGGCAAAATCTATTTTCGTTTTAAAGTCGCAAGAGGAAAATCACAAAGTAAAAAAAAAGATAAAGTCGCCATTTAGCTTCAAACATAGGTATAGAGACTGTGGTCCCCGTGGTCGACGGTGCACCTCCACCACCGTGGGTGCACACAGAGATCACTGGCGAGAAGCCGGAGGACGCAAGGAACATGTGATTGTAACGATTATGTTTCTCTGTTCTTTCTTACCCCATTCTCCTTATTAAAAAAATGTTTAAGTACCATGCTAAGCAGGCCAACATGGCCGCCAATTCACCCACTCAGCCCATACAGCCCACTCAGTTACAACCGATTCTAAAATGAAAACATACTTCACTTCCCGCGCTCCCTTTCCGGCGCCGATGCTTCCCTCCTTTACTAGAAGTTGCCTCATGGATCCGCCTCAGTGCTGACATCTTCACTGCGCGTAAGAGTTGATTGCCCCCAATCAGGCCTAGTTTGGATACTCTTGGATTGAAGTGGTTTGGAGGGATTAGAGGGTATTTAAATCCCCAATAGGTCAAAAACTCTCACGATACATCTCAATCCGCTTCATTCCCTCTTATTCCTAAAGTACCCAAACAAAGCCTCAAGAACATCTGGAAAATATGTCCTCAGGACATCAAAGTCTTCCTAGGTAGTAGCATCATGTGGTAGACGAGACCAAGCAACCAGAACCTGAATCACTGGTTTGTTGCCCCTCCGAACCAATCGTCGGTCCATAATGCACACCAGATGCACTGCCACCCTAGAAAAGTCCACCAATTGAGAAATATCGAAGAAGACGAGAGTATACTTGTGTTGGAAAATTAATAGGGCCTAAGATTAGTTTGACAATGTATCACAAAACGAAAAACCCAGATATACTGGCAGATAATATCCACAACACTAGAACAGAACAGATCTGAACTAACTCAACAAGATTAATGTATAAAAGAAGAATCGACAACGGATCTAACCTTAAGACCGTCATCACAATAAACTAAAAATACAGATTTAGTCACAGTGATTTTCACGAGTGTTGAAGAAGAACCCGAGCGGACGTGCGCGAAGCACTTCCCAGAAACCTGATTCGCCGACACCCGTGCAGGTCGTCGAAACGCCGGCGGTGATTCGGAGACACCGCTCTCCCTTGATCTGTTGCACGACATACGAAGGGACGGCATGATAGAGAAGTGGCGGCACAGAGAATTGAGAAAAAGAGGATGAGTCGGTTGCTGATCGCCTATGACCTCCGATGGAAGGACGTCTGGCCTTTATAGACGAGCCGCCGCAACCCCTTGATTCGATCTGCTAAATTCCAGGAACCATCCCCTGCAATATCTCTATGTGCAACCGCCTGGAGATCTTGCACGTAACGTGCGTGTCCATTACTCCTGGTTGACGTGGCAGTCTAGATGTGATATTTGATAACCAAATAAACAAAAGGCAAAAATTAAACTGCCGTTTAAAACTCGTCATGACGCGATCGTGCATCGTCGCAAGTCACAAGTCACGCGATAAATAACGCGAAAAAACACGAAACACGAGCGCGCGCGTGTGGCAGCCTCCATAGCCCTTTATTTGTCTCATGTGAAGAGTAGGGAATACTCCCACATATAAGCTGGTTCTCTCCTATCTAGATGAGCGATATAAGACTAAAGTCTCGTGCCATCTCTACACACCACCTTGGCTTCCTTATTAAACTGGGCCACAAACTAGTGGGCCTAATTCCAACAACTTGGGTATAAACGGCTTGAGTTGGGAGACATGAAACATTGTGTGGATCAACGTTGTAGCTGGGAGCTCCAATTTGTAAGTGACTAACCCATCCACTACAACACAGTAAAGGGTCCAAAAAACTTAAAAGTAATCTTTAGATGAGCCTAGGTCAACACTGAATTCTGAACATAGGGTTGCAGCTTCAAAAGCACATGGCCCCCCACCTGAAACTCTCGATCAAGACTGTATTTGTCAGCTTGGAGTTTCATGCGGTTTCAAGCGGGAGATAGTCTAGTTTTCAATATCTCAGAGTATACCAGCCATTCCTAAAACAACTCAGCCACAGATTTATCACCTTCCATCGAAATAGCAGGAGCAACAGCAAAAATTGGGTCATAACCATACAGAGCTTGGAAAAGAGAACATCCAAGGCAGTGTGGTAGGAAGATTTGTACCAAAACTCAACCAATGGTAACTCGGCAGGGGAGGGAAAGACCGCCCTCCCGATATTATATTAAGAAGAAACCGAAACAATGGTCTCGGCCGAGAAAATCCCCAAACCCTGCCCCCATCACTAACGGGCCGACGTCAATTGTCCACTCTGCAACGGCCCAACAAGAGGGTGGCGCACAGGACATTGTAACCCGAGAGCGGATGGGGCACGACGAGAGAATTTTTTTAACCAAGCCTGAAAATTCGCTCCCGAGGGGAATAGAACCTAGGACTTGGAGGTGCTACTCAGAAGTCCTTAACCACTAGGCTAGAGGCCCTTTCGCAACCAATGATAACCATTGCTTCCATTTAGTATGGTTGTCATAGATAGAACAATGCAAATACATTTCATTGGTTAACATGTTCTTACTACCCATCTGATTGTGGGTGATATGAAGTGGTTAAACCCAGCTTGATACTCAAGGACTGAAAAAAGACTTCCAAAAGTTACTGGTGAAGATCTTGTCTCTGTCAGACACCAGAGATATATGAGCACCATGCAGTTTCATGATATTATCCATGAAAACCCGAGCCACTACAGGTGCTGAATAGGGATGCTTTAATGGAAAAAATGAGCATACTTTGTGTAGTGATCCACCGCCACCAAAACTGTATCATATCCCTCTGACCTAGGAAGCCCCTCAATGAAATCCATAGTAATATCTTGCCAAGCACCTTGAGATATAGTCAAAGGTTGAAGTAACCCAGGAGAATGTGTCCTGTCCCCTTTAGCATGTTGACAGATGTCAAATTGCTTGACATACTCCATCACATCAACCTTCAACCCTTTTCACCAAAATAGTCTTTTAAGTCTGTAAATAGCTTGCTGAAAGGGAAATGGTCTTAACCATTTTCTCTAGATTGATTTTGGTGCTTGATGACCATCAAAACCATATGGACTAACTAGTTTGCCTAGTTGTTGATTCATAGGTGCATAAGTCCACACAACTCAATTCTAAGTCAGAAACAACTCAAAACCAACCACAAAGAGGCAAAACTTGGAAAATGTGAAGAACATCTAGTTTCACACCTTGGATAAGTTACATATACCCCTAGCAACCTATTTGATACATCTAGGAAGGTTGGAACACTCGGGTTCACAAAATCACTCCTTTTGGAGCTAGTTTCAGCGATAACCAGTTCCTGAGAAAGGGAGAAGTAAAGGTCCAAGAAATATGACTTAGACTAGTTGGATTGTCACTACAAATGTTAGTTTAAGTCATAGCAACATCCTCAAAGAAAGTCAAAAAGATTTGGAGAAGAATTGGACAAAAGATAGAAATTTGGGCCGCTGAACAGTTGCACCAGGGGCTCACTAAACTGTCTAGTCCAAGGACTCAGACTCAGTCTAAAACTAGGCTCAGCACCGATTGGCGCACCTGACTATCCGGTGTGAATTATAGCGAACAGGCTAGTTTTGGGATTTTTGGAAAAGGGGCACCGAACTGTCCAGTGGCACACCGGACTATCTCACAAGGGACCAACAACTACCTGCAAATTCAGAATGGTCACCTGCCAACGCAATGATCACTGTCCGGTGACGCACTAAACACGCACTGTTGTAACACCACAAAATTATAAGTTTTGGGTTTAGTACAAATCTTGCAAAAAGAACCAAACTAAAGTGTCTTCTAATAGAGGATTCTACATTGAAAGTGACCTTTCTAAAGATAATGATAATAAGTGAATAAATAAATAAGTAGGTCTAACTGATGCACCATGCTCTCACCTTCACTGGTTGGAACTCTTCCACCCCAGGTCTAACTGATGCACCATGTGTGTCGGGGACCATAATTAGGGGTACCCTCATGACTCCTAATCTCAGCTGGTAACCCCCATCAGCACAAAGCTGCAAAGGCCTGATGGGTGCGATTAAGTCAAGGATCGGTCCACTCAAGGGACACGATCTCGCCTCGCCCGAGCCCAGCCTCGGGCAAGGGCAGCCGAACCCGGAGGATTTACGTCTCGCCCGAGGACCCCCTCCAGCAACGGACACACCTTCGGCTCGCCCGAGGCCCAGACTTCACCAAGAAGCAACCTTGGCCAAGCCGCCACGCCGACCGACTGTATCGCAGGAGCCTTTAATGCAAAGGTGGCCTGACACCTTATCCTGATGCGTGCCCTTCAGTCGACAGAGCCGAAGTGACCGCAGTCACTTCGCCGCTCCACTGACCGGCCTGACAAGAGGACAGCGCCGCCTGCGCCGCTCCGACTGTTGTGCCGCTCGGCAGAGTGAGGCTGACAGCAGCCAAGTCCGGCCTCAGGCGCCATAAGAAACTCCGCTTCGCCCGACCCCAGGGCTCGGACTCGGGCTCAGCCCCGGAAGACGACGAACTCCGCTTTGCCCGACCCAGGGCTCGGACTCGGGCTCAGCCCCGGAAGACGGCGAACTCCGCTTCGCCCGACCCCAGGGCTCGGACTCGGGCTCAGCCCTAGAAGACGACGAACTCCCCTTCGCCTGACCCCAGGGCTCGGACTCGGGCTCAGCCCCGGAAGATGACGAACTCCGCTTCGCCCGACCCTAGGGCTCGGACTCGGGCTCAGCCCCGGAAGACGACGAACTCCGCTTCGCTCGACCCTAGGGCTCGGACTCGGGCTCAGCCCCGGAAGACGACGAACTCCGCTTCGCCCGACCCCAGGGCTCAGACTCGGGCTCAGCCCCGGAAGACGACGAACTCCGCTTCGCCCGACCCCAGGGCTCGGACTCAGGCTCAGCCCCAGAAGACGACGAACTCTGCCTCGCCCGACCCTAGGGCTCGGACTCAGCCCTGGCCTCAGCCGACAGTCTCCGCCTCGCCCAACCCAGGGGCTCAGACTCGACCTCGGCCGACAGACTCGACCTCGACCTCGGAGGAGCCTCCGCCTCGCCCAACCCAGGGCTCAGACCAACCACATCACAGGAGGCGCCATCATTACCCTATCCCAAGCTGACTCAGGCTACGGGGAACAAGACCGGCGTCCCATCTGGCTCGCCCCGATAAACAAGTAATGATGGCGCCCCGCATGCTCTATGACGACGGCGGCTCTCAGCCCCCTTACGGAAGTAAGGAGACGTCAGCAAGGACTCAACAGCCCCAACAGCTGTCCTTTCGCCAGGCTCCAGCGCTCCTCCGACGGCCACGACATCACACGAACCAGGTGCCAAAACCTCTCCGGCTGCCACGACGGCATGTACTTAGGGCGCTAGCTCTTCTCCGCTAGACACGTTAGCACACTGCTACACCCCCCATTGTACACCTGGATCCTCTCCTTACGCCTATAAAAGGATGGTCCAGGGCCCTCTTATGGACGGTTGGCCGCGCGGGGAAAGACGGGACGGCGCTCGCGTAAGCCTCTCGCTCCCTCCCGCGTGGACGCTTGTAACCCCCTACTGCAATCGCACCCGACCTGGGCGCGGGACAAACACGAAGGCCGCGGGTTTCCCCTTTTACGCCTGTCTCCCTCCGGCTTCTTCCCCCCTTCGCGCTCCGTCTCGCGCCGACCCATCTGGGCTGGGGCACGCGACGACAATTTACTCGTCGGTCCAGGGACCCCCCGGGGTCGAAACGCCGACAATTGGCGCGCCAGGTAGGGTCCTGCTGCATGTTGACGAACAACTTCCCGTCAAGCTCCAGATGGGTAGTCTCCAGCAACCTTTCCAGCCCGGGATGGTGCTCCGTTTTGGGAGTCTTGAGTTCATGTCCCTCGACGGCAGCTACGACATGATACTCCTTCCCCCGCCGCGCGACAGCGACAATGGCGGCCGACAACCCGCCCGCCGGCGGCGGAATCGACAACGTCTTCCCCACGTGGCGGAAGAACGACATTCGAGCTTGTCCCGTCCCCTCCCCCGTCGACGGAGGAGGAGGCGGGGCAACCAAGGCCAAGCAGGAGGCGACATCTCGTCGGCTGTCGAGCGAGTCGACGGCGCCAGCGCCCCAACGGGGGGCATGTCGGGCATCGACCTCGCGTCTGAGACGAAGACGAGCGCCGTCTCCCCGCAACACGCCAACTCCAAGCGAACGGACGACGCCAGCACGCTCACAAAGGACTTGCTGGGCGTCACCCTCGTACCTGAGACGACGGTGCAGTCTGCCCCTGACGCGACTTCGTCACCGCCCGTCGACCAAGAGGTACCAACCGACTCCCATCTCGTGCCTTTTGGATTCAGCCTCGACCCACCAAGCGACTTCGCTTCGGTGGATGCTCTCATAGAGGCGAGTCCAAACCCTCTGGGGTGTTGTATGCGGTCACCCTAGGACCGGCTGATGGCCGTCTCGACCTACAGGCCCTCGGGTTCCGAGGAAGATGACGAGCCTGACTTTTGTTGGGATTTCTCCGGACTTGGTAACCCCAGTGCCATGCGGGACTTCATGACCGCATGCGACTACTGCCTTTCCGATTGTTCCGACGGTAGCCGCAGCCTCGGCGACGAGGACTGCGGCCCAAGTCGTGAATGTTTCCACGTTGATCTAGGGGGTCCCGGCGAAGGCAACCACCTTGGTACGCCGGAAAATAGTGATCCCCCTAGGCCTGCGCCTCGCGTTGACATCCTTCGAGAGCTAGCTGTGGTCCCCATCCCGGCGGGGGGTCATGACCCACAGCTCGAGCAAATCCACGAGATGCAGGCCAGGCTCGACGAGGGAGCAGGAACACTTGAGCCGTTCCACCGGGACATCGGGCAGGAATGGGCAGGCCAACCTCCGGCCGGAGAAGCGCGTCATCTACCCCAGGGCATCTAGCACCGCATCGTCGATGATGTCAGGGCAAGGCTGCCACTGGCTTCCAATGGGGTCGGCCAGAACTTGACTGCAGCGGTAATACTTCTCCGTGCGATGCCGGAGCCATCTACCACTGAGGGGCGGCGTATCCAGGAAGAGCTCAAGAATCTCCTGGAGGATGCCGCGGTCCGACGGGCCGAAAGCTCCGCCTCCCGAAGGCAGGGGTACCCCTCGGAACATCGCGCCGCGACTTCCCGATTCATGCGGGAAGCCTCGGTCCACACCGGGCGCACGCGCAACACAGCGCCTGCGGCCCCGGATCGCCTCGGCAACGGACACCCTCACCGCAACCGTCGAACCCACCTCGACGAGAGGGTGCGCCGAGGCTACCACCCCAGGCGTGGGGGACGCTATGACAGCGGGGAGGATCGGAGTCCCTCGCCCGAACCACCCGGTCCGCAGGCTTTCAGTCGAGCCATACGACGGGCGCTGTTCCCGACCCGGTTCCGAACCCCGACTACTATCACAAAGTACTCGGGGGAGATGAGACCGGAACTGTGGCTCGTGGACTATCGGCTGGCCTGCCAACTGGGTGGAACGGACGATGACAACCTCGTTATCCGTAACCTCCCCCTATTCCTCTCCGACTCCGCTCGGGCCTGGCTGGAGCATCTGCCTCCGGGGCAGATCTCCAACTGGAACGACCTGGTCCAAGCCTTCGCCGGCAACTTCCAGGGCACGTACGTGCGCCCTGGGAACTCCTGGGATCTCCGAAGCTGCCGCCAGCAGCCAGGGGAGTCTCTCCGGGACTACATCCGGCGATTCTCGAAGCAGCGCACCGAGCTGCCCAACGTCACCGACTCGGATGTCATCGACGCGTTCCTCGCCGGCACCACCTGCCGCGACCTAGTGAGCAAGCTGGGTCGCAAGACCCCACCAGGGCGAGCGAGCTGATGGACATCGCCACCAAGTTCGCCTCTGGCCAGGAGGCGGTTGAGGCCATCTTCCGGAAGGATAAGCAGCCCCAGGGCCGCCCACCGGAAGATGTCCCTGAGGCGTCAACTCAGCGCGGCACCAAGAAGAAAGGCAGGAAGAAGTCGCAAGAGAAACGCGACGCCACCGACGCGGACCTTGTCGCCGCTGCCGAGTACAACAACCCTCGGAAACCTCCCGGAGGTGCCAATCTCTTCGACAAGATGCTCAAGGAGCCGTGCCCCTATTACTAGGGGTCCGTCAAGCACAGCCTTGAGGAGTGCGCCATGCTTCGGCGCCACTTTCACAAGGCCGGGCCACCTACGGAAGGTGGCAGGGCCCGCAACGACGATAAGAAGGAGGATCACAAGGCAGGAGAGTTCCCCGAGGTCCGCGACTGCTTCATGATCTACGGTGGGCCAGTGGCGAATGCCTCGGCTCGGCACCGCAAGCAAGAGCATCGGGAGGTCTGCTCAGTAAAGGTGGCGGCGCCGGTCTACCAAGACTGGTCCGACAAGCCCATCACCTTCGACCAGGGCGATCACCCTTACCGCGTGCCGAGCCCGGGGAAATACCCGCTCGTTGTCGACCTCGTCATCGGCAACGTCAGGCTCACCAAGGTCCTCATGGACGGACGCAGCAGCCTCAACATCATCTACGCCGAGACCCTCGGGCTCCTGCGGATCGATCTGTCCTCGGTCCGGGCAGGCGCTGTGCCTTTTCACGGGATCATCCCTGGGAAATCCGTCCAGCCCCTCGGACAACTCGATCTACCCGTCTGCATTGGGACACCCTCCAACTTCCGAAGGGAGACCCTCACGTTCGAGGTGGTCGGGTTTCGAGGAACCTACCATGCAGTGCTGGGAAGGCCATGCTACGCCAAGTTCATGGCCATCCCCAACTACACCTACCTCAAGCTCAAAATGCCGGGCCCCAACGGGGTCATCACCATCGGCCCCACGTATCGACACGCGTACGAATGCGACGTGGAGTGCGTGGAATACGCCGAGGCCCTCGCCGAATCCGAGGCCCTCATCGCCGACCTGGAGAGCCTCTCTAAGGAGGCGCCAGACGTGAAGCGCCGTGCTAGCAACTTCGAGCCGGCGGAGACGGTTAAGTCCGTCCCTCTCGACCCCAGCAACGACGCCTCCAAGCAGATCCAGATTGGCTCCGAGCTCGACCCCAAATAGGAAGCAGTGCTCGTCGACTTTCTCCGCGCGAACGCCGACGTTTTTGCGTGGAGTCCCTCGGACATGCCCGGCATACCGAGGGATGTCGCCGAGCACTCGCTGGATATCCGAGCTGGAGCCCGACCCGTGAAGCAGCCTCTGCGCCGATTCGACGAAGAAAAGCGCAGAGCCATAGGCGAGGAGATCCACAAGCTAATGGCAGCAGGGTTCATCAAAGAGGTATTCCATCCCGAATGGCTTGCCAACCCTGTGCTTGTGAGAAAGAAAGGAGGGAAATGGCGGATGTGTGTAGACTACACTGGTCTAAACAAAGCATGTTCGAAAGTTCCCTACCCTCTGCCTCGCATCGATCAAATCATGGATTCCACTGCTGGGTGCGAAACCCTGTCCTTCCTCGATGCCTACTCAGGGTATCACCAAATCAGGATGAAAGAGTTCGACCAGCTCGCGACTTCTTTCATCACACCCTTCGGCATGTACTGCTATGTTACCATGCCGTTCGGTTTGAGGAAAGCGGGTGCGACATACCAAAGGTGCATGAACCACGTGTTCGGCGAACACATTGGTCGAACGGTCGAGGCCTACGTCGATGACATCGTAGTCAAGACGAGGAAAGCCTCCGACCTCCTTTCCGACCTTGAAGTGACATTCTGATGTCTCAAGGCGAAAGGCGTAAAGCTCAATCCCGAGAAGTGTGTTTTCGGGGTCCCCAGAGGCATGCTCTTGGGGTTCATCGTCTCCGAGCGGGGCATCGGGGCCAACCCGGAAAAAATCGCGGCCATCACCAACATGGGGCCCATCAAGGACTTGAAAGGCGTACAGAGGGTCACGGGATGCCTTGCAGCTCTGAGCCGTTTCATCTCACGCCTCGGCGAAAGAGGCCTGCCTCTGTACCGCCTCTTAAGGAAGGCCGAGTGCTTCACTTGGACCCCTGAGGTCGAGGAAGCCCTCGGGAACCTGAAGGCGCTCCTCACGAACGCGCCCATCTTGGTGCCTTCCGCCGCCGGAGAAGACCTCTTGATCTACGTCGCCGCTACCACTCAGGTGGTCAGCGCCGCGATCGTGGTTGAGAGATAAGAAGAAGGGCATGCATTGCCCGTCTAGTGGCCAGTCTACTTCATCAGTGAGGTACTGTCCAAGACCAAGGTCCGCTACCCACAAATTCAGAAGCTGCTGTACGCGGTAATCCTGACGCGGCGGAAGTTGCGACACTACTTCGAGTCTCATCCGGTGACTGTGGTGTCATCCTTCCCCCTGGGGGAGATCACCCAGTGCTGAGAGGCCTCGGGTAGAATTGCAAAGTGGGCGGTGGAAATCATGGGCGAGACGATCTCGTTCGCCCCTCGGAAGGCCATCAAGTCCCAGGTCCTGGCGGACTTTGTGGTTGAATGGGTCGACACCCAGCTCCTGACAGTTCCGATCCAACCGGAACTCTGGACCATGTTTTTCGACGGGTCGCTGATGAAGACAGGGGCAGGCGCGGGCCTGCTCTTCATCTCGCCCCTCGTAAAGCACCTATGCTACGTGCTACGCCTCCACTTCCCGGCGTCCAACAATGTGGCTGAGTACGAGGCTCTGGTCAACGGGTTGCGCATCGCCATCGAGCTAGGGCTCCGACGCCACGACGCTCGCGGTGACTCGCAGCTCGTCATCGACCAAGTCATGAAGAACTCCCACTGCCGTGACCCGAAGATGGAAGCCTACTGCGATGAGGTTCGACGCCTGGAAGACAAGTTCTACGGGCTCGAGCTCAACCACATCGCCCGACGCTACAACGAGACTGCGGACGAGCTAGCTAAGATAGCCTCGAGGCGAACAACGATTCCCCCGGACATCTTCTCCCGAGACCTGCACCAACCCTCCGTCAAGACCGACGACACGCCCGAGCCCGAGAAGGCCTCGGCCCAGCCCGAGGCATCCTCAGCTCGGCCCGAGGCACCCTCGGCTCTGCCTGAGACACCCTCGGCTCAGCCTGAGGAAACCTCGGCCCCCGAAGATGAGGCATTGCGCGTCGAGGAAGAGCGAAGCGGGGTCATGCCTAATCGAAACTGGCAGACCCCGTACCTGCAATATCTCCACCGAGGAGAGCTACCCCTCGACTGAGCCGAAGCTCGGCGGTTGGCGCGGCACGCCAAGTCATTCGTCTTGCTGGGGGACGGGAAGGAGCTCTGCCACCACAGCCCCTCAGGCATCCTCCAGCGATGCATATCCATCGCCGAAGGCCAGGAGCTCTTACAAGAAATACACTCGGGGGCTTGCGGTCATCACGCAGCACCTCGAGCCCTTGTTGGAAACGCCTTCCGACAAGGCTTCTACTGGCCGATCGCGGTGCCGACGCCACTAGAATTGTGCGCACCTGCAAAGGGTGTCAATTCTACGCAAGGCAGACCCACCTGCCGGCTCAGGCTCTGCAGACCATACCCATCACCTGGTCGTTTGCTGTGTGGGGTCTGGACCTCGTAGGCCCCTTGCAGAAGGCACCCGGGGGCTACACGCACCTGCTGGTCGCCATCGACAAATTCTCCAAGTGGATCGAGGTCCGGCCCCTAAACAGCATCAGGTCTGAACAGGCGGTGGCATTCTTCACCAACATCATCCATCGCTTTGGGGTCCCGAACTCCATCATCACCGACAATGGCACCCAGTTCACCGGCAGAAAGTTCCTAGACTTCTGCGAGGATCACCACATCACTTGGACTGGGCCACCATGGCTCACCCCATGACGAATGGGCAAGTAGAGCGTGCCAACGACATGATCCTGCAAGGACTCAAGCCATGGATCTACAACAACCTCAACAAGTTTGACAAGCGATGGATGGAGGAGCTCCCCTCGGTGGTCTGGTGTCTGAGAACAACGCCAAGCCGAGCCACGGGCTTCACACCGTTCTTTCTAGTCTATGGGGCCGAGGCCATCTTGCCCATAGACTTAGAATACGGTTCCCCGAGGGCGAGGGCCTACGACGATCAAAGCAACCGAGCTAACCGAGAAGACTCACTGGACCAGCTGGAGGAGGCTCGGGACATGGCCTTGCTACACTCGGCGCGGTATCAGCAGTCCCTGCGACGCTACCACGCCCGAGGGGTTCGGTCCCGAGACCTCCAGGTGGGCGACCTGGTGCTTCGGCCGCGACAAGACACCCAAGGGCGGCACAAGCTCATGCCTCCCTGGGAAGGGCCGTTCGTCATCGCCAAAGTTCTGAAGCCCGGGACGTACAAGCTGGCCAACAGTCAAGGCGAGGTCTACAACAACGCTTGGAACATCCGACAGCTACGTCGCTTCTACCCTTAAGATGCTTTCAAGTCGTTCATACACCTCGTTCACACACAAAGTCTAACCATCAAGGAAGGGTCGGCCTTGCCTCGGCAAAAAGCCCGACCCTCCCTCAGGGGCTAGAAGGAGGGAACCCCTCTGCGTCAAAATTTTTCCTCAGAAAACGATCTTTTCTATCAGAATATCTCTCGTGCTTTTCGACTACTTCGAAAGTGGATCCTAAAAACGACGGAGTACACGTAAGCAGCCAAGGGTGACCGAGCCGAGGGACTCCTACGCCTCTGGGATACGGATACCTCACTCATCACCTTCTGCGATAAGTGACTCACGCTCGGATAAGCGATTCTGCTGATCGGACAAGTCCCAACGCTCGAAGACCCTTCTGTCGAAACGATTCTTCGGGCCTTCTCGACTACATCGATAGCAGAATCCGGCGGACAAGTAAGAGTACACGTAAGCGGCAAGGCCGACCGAGCCGAGGGATTCCTACGCCTCCGGGATACGGATGCCTCACTCATCACCTTCCGTGAAAAGTAACTCTCGCTTGGACAAACAACTCTGTTACCGACAAATAAGTCCAGATACTCGAAGCAAGGGGAAAAGACATGGAGCTTCACAACACGACGACAGTATGTTTGGGCCTTGGCGGCCGCAGAAAACATACGCACACTACAAGATAACCCGATCCTGCAGGCTCGGACCTTGATGGTTGAAGGGAGCATGTTGGTGACTTGTCCTCAAATGCTTCGGATTGAGAACAAGGCAACATAAAAAGTGTTAAATGATAAGGTCCTTCGTCCTTTGAAACATTATTTCCCTTCGGGATATAATGTGCTCCGGACGAAGGTCACAAACAATATATCTTCGTAAGCACAATAAGCTATGACGAAGGACTCACACGCAACATGAAAAGTAATATAAACATTTAAATTTCATCACAACGTCATTTCTATTTTATTACTATATAACAATAGAAATGACTTCAAATTAAAAATGTACCTTCGGATTGCAGGAAGACTAAAGTACAAGGATGACGCAAAAGCAAATGCCAGGTCAGCGTGAACAGTACAGGAGTACTGTTCATCTATTTATAGGCGTGGGACGCAGCCCATGTAAAATTACATTCATGTCCATTACATTTGCTAATGACCTATGGGAATCTGTCAAGGCCTAAGTAGTCTTTTCATCTTTAGGTCGGTTCCCCGTTCTGCTATCGCGACGAAGCTTTCCTGCGCATAGCTTCGGCTGCGCACCATCCTTCGTACAGCATGGTAACCAGCCCGTCCTTCATCTCAACCCCCTTTCGTCTGGCTTAAGCTTCGTCCTGTCCGTACTCCATGTCCATAATCTGAGTCCGAAAATACCTGTTCATATAATTCACTTGGAAAACATTGTCAAGTCTTGTTTTTGAGGACCTTCGGAGGACGAAGGCCCCCAACAGTAGCCCCTCGCAATATTAATTTGTTAATGATAAATTCAGATTGCGACATGGACGAAGGCCTTGAGCCGAAGGTCCGAAAAAACACCTTCCCTTTGCTAGAATAGCAACATTCACTGACAAGCGGGGTCTTTCAATTTTCAACGCACTGGGCGTATAAATAAGATCATACCGCAAACTCATTTGGTACGCTCACTTGCCATCTGCTTCCGCTCACTAAATTTTTAGCTCTTGCGCACTAAGATTTGCTGATCTTTTGGTTTTGAAGCTTCGGCTTTGAAAACAGTTTTTTAGTGTTTCCGAAGATGTCTGAAGATAAGAAGGTCGCTGCTGAGATGAAGCTGAGCCTCGACGAAGAGAAGAACTTGGGGTTCCTTATAGCGATGGCGAAGACCAATACGGAAAAAATCACCAAGGAGATTCTAGAAGGTTTGTCTGAAGATACTGGTGACAGTGACAGTTATGATGTAGAAAGCGGTGGGGGAGAGTCCGAAGATCGACCATGGCGGCCAAGTCACTCAGTTTTCGAGAAAAGCACTATTAAGCAGAGTCATATTGACAATATGAGAGGGAGATATTTTCGAGATATATCTATTGTGAGGGCTGATGCTGGAGAAAAAACTTCTCCCACCCCCGAAGAAGATGAGGTCATGATCTTCCGAAGCTTTCTCAAGGCTGGGCTTCGATTCCCCCTAAGCAGCTTTGTTGTCGAAGTCCTGGAGACATTTCAAGTCTACCTTCATCAAATTACTCCCGAAGCTATCATAAGAATGGGGATCTTTGTCTGGGCTGTACGAAGCCAAGGCTTAGAACCAAATGCTAAAAGCTTTTGCAAAATTCATGAGTTGTTATATGAGACGAAGCCCTGGGGGAAAGAACAATATCACAACAACTTTGGTTGCTACAGCTTCGGTGCCCGCTCCGGGTCAAGCTGCCCCGTGCCAACCTTTCGGAAGAGGTGGCCCGGTGCCTGGATGACAGAATGGTTCTATGTAAAGAATGACTTGACAGCGCAGGAAGATGTTAAAAGTATCATTATGCGTCCTATCTGGCAGTGCTTCGGACTCCGAAAACCGAAGGTTGAAATGGATGAAGCGGCCGAAGAATGCCAAAGAGCCTTCGGCGTAGTCTGCTCTTTTATCGGGACAAGGGACTTGGTCCAAGAACATATTGCCTTCAGGGTGTGGCCACTTGCAGGAAAGTGGGAAATGCCGAAGGAGACCATCAAAGAGTCTGACGAAGGCGGACTGGTCAGACTGAAATACACATTCAAATACGGGGATAAGTTTGTTGAACCTAATGACGACTGGTTAAAAAGCATTGAAACGTTAAGTGACGAACTGCTTGGGGCATATTCGAAGGCCGAGAACACTGCATTATCGGCAGCCTTCGGAGGCCGAAAGAAGAAAAGGCTCAACCGGGTATTTGATGCAGTCGGGTTTGTCTACCCTGACTACCATTATCCGGTGCCGGGCCGCAAAAGAAAAAATACATCTCCTGCAACAGAAGTTGCCACAAGTGCTTCTAGTGAGCCAGCGCCGCAAAGAAAAAAGATGAAGGTGCTCACCCACCGGGCACGTTTTATTGAGCCGGCCACAGTGCCTGAATTTATCGGTAAAATCTCCTTGGTCACTGAAAATACAGAGCCAGCTCCAGTGCCGAAGATCGAAGAAGAAACTGAAGCGCCTTCAGCAGAGAAAGCAGAAAAATCGAAAATTGAAGGACCAAAAATATTAGAAATCTTGAGTCCTCCAGCAAGTGTTGAAACAATGAAAAATCAAAAGGGGCCATCGGTAACCCCGAAAAGAAAAAGAATGGTGAACGTGTTAGATGTTTTGGAGACAATTAAGTCTTCAAGCACAACTCCAAAGAAGACTGTTGAACTTTCTGAAGTGTCTACTGAAGCTTTAATTGCTGAAGCTTCGAAGCAACAACCTGAAGTTGAAGCTGAGACTTCAGAGCCCACCAAGGAACAACCTTTGGAAATCGAAGAAAAAATAAAAATGCCAGAGCCAATTTTGGTTGAAGAAACTAACACTGCTGCCCCCGAAGCTTCTTCCACCATATGCGATTACATTGTGCGACATGCTTCGGGGAAAAAATTATCTGAAGAAGAGATTTATGAAGCCAACCACTATGCCAAAGAATTAAAATATCCGAAGGGGGCACTAGTGTTCAATGGGACAAACGAAGATGACTTCCTATACTGTCTCCCTGACAACAAAGAATTATCTGTCTGCCGGGAGATGGCTAGGAGTATGGGGTTTCCGAAGCTTGAAGCTGGACTATGCGCTATGACGAAGGAGGATCTCGCGGATAGTCTTGCGTATAATAGCCTAAAGGTATGGGAATTGGGCGCTTGGAAATTTTATAATTCGTAACTCATTCTTTTATTCTTATACCAACTTTTTTTTCTTTTTTTTACATGTAGGGTTTAATCCTAAGCAACGCATTGAGAGCACAAAAGAATGCCGAAGATGAGAGCTATGAAATTGCGTTCAACAACCTACGGTCAGAAGTTATTAAACTGAGAAACGAAGCTCTGGAAAAGGATAAGATTCTGCTTACATTGGTAGACAAGGTAAAAAAGGACGAAGCTGCCTCAAAGGTCCAGGCCGAAGCCCAAAAACGTGAGATTAAAGATCTTCAGAAACAGCTAGCTAGAGCTAAAGAGGAACGAATGCTTGAAGAAACAAAACGAGAGCTTAGCGATCAACTGGCCAATCATTTAGAGATAAGTGTTAAGGAGCTTCGTGCATCCCAGAGAAAATGCTACGTTAAATCTATAGAATGCGTCAAAAAGATAAAATCCAGCTTCGCCGGCGTTGGCGCATTCTCTAGTGAAGAGAATTTCTCAAGAGGCAATCCCGAAGGTCCACTGGAATGGATCAGTCACGAAGCGGAGGCCTTCGAGGAAATCCTGAGTAGCCGCGGTGACATCTGCGCTTTTTCGGGCGCCAGAGGAGTTGCTACTGTTTTGGAGAGGAAAGGTTGCGATCATATTAAGCTTCTTGCGCAATCCGAAGCCACTTTATCCGCTGAAGATATTAAAGACCCCTCGACCGAAGCTAGCTAGGTTGGTGGAAAATTTTTCACCGACGTCTGGGACAATGGTGGCCGAGAAATGGCCCAGGAAATTATTCGAAGAAGCGAGCAAGGTATCCATGATGCTAGGGAAGTAGCCAAGGCCGCTGAAAAAAGCGCAGAGCCCAAAAGCCAAATAGGTACCAACTAGTGGTTTTTAGGTCTGTTGTAATTTTTGATTTTCGAACTTGCTTATGGTTTGTAATAGTAACATAGACATATATTCTCTTCCCTCAGAACCTGCTGGATCGTCTGCTGACCCTCACAGGAAAGGGGATGACGAAATTAAACAAATGGCCGAAGGTATCATGGATAAAGTTGTTGAACAACTTCTAAATGAGGCTGCCGAAGTAGTACTAAGAGAAGTCTAGATGTTATTAGAAAAAACATTTGAAGTGTGATCTATGTAATATTTTGTACACTTGAATGTAATATACAAGTCTCTTTTCATTATTCAATTCTTTACGATGCATGAAATTCTACATACATACCATTTTTGAGCCTTCGGCGAAAAAACACCTTCCCTTCTTTTCATGCTTCGTGAAGAAGACATTCTCCTTTAATACTATTCTGATGAAGCACATCCACGCTTCGTGAAAATATTCTCCGAAGCTGTATTCCGAAGATCAACATTGTATTCCCTCGTGACTTTGCACGATTTTCACTTTCTCAAAGCGTCCTTTCGAAGGTTGATACTGTGTCCCCTTCTTTTGCCATATGCAACATGATGTATGATGCTTATGCTATGCAAAATGATGTGATGATGCTATGTTATGTGGATGACATTTGTTCCGAAGATACACACATATCCCCATAAAACACAAAATATCTTTATATCAGCGCTGACTTTTCGCTGTAAGCTCTGCATTCCCTTAGGAACGTCTTTGGAGCTTCTTCGCCTTTTACTTAGGCGATATCAGTGTTGACTTTTCGCTGTAAGCTCTGCATTCCCTTAGGAACGTCTTTGGAGCTTCTTCGCCTTTTACTTAGGCGGTATCAGCGTTGACTTTTCGCTGTATGCTCTGCATTCCCTTAGGAACGACTTTGGAGCAGAAAACTTACACTGCGCTCCCTTTGGAACGGCTTTTTGTGGCTTCAGCAACTTACTCTGTGTTCCTTAGAACGACTTTTTGTGGCTTCGAAGGATTTTTAATAATTCGAAGGTCCTTCTTGTTATCGCAAATTTTTAAGCTTCAGCAACTTAAGCCTGTGGAGAAAATAGGTTTTCCTCGTGACCAACAACGAAACTATTACATGAAAACTGAAATATTCTTTATTACACAGAAAATAGAACTAAATGGAAAAGACTGCTATCAAGGTAGGATATTTGTCAATAAATGTGCTTCGACTCTGGTACAGTGCTATTGACTGTGCGAGCTTCAGATTGTTCTCTGAGATCCCTTTGGTGTGGAACATATTGGCTTCCTTCCAGCTGTTGGCCTTGTTGCAGCGGTGGTGGAGGTGGGGGCTGTTGCCATGAAGCTTGAGGTTGACTCGCCGAAGCTACAGAAACTGCAGGGTGGTTGCCCACGTATTCTGGGATGTAAGGCTGATGGTACGAAGCAGTATGCATGACCTGCTTCGGCTGAACTTGTTGCGCTGCAGCTTCGGCTATCTCCTTTTGCTTTTGGATGGTAACATGGCACATCCTGGTGGTATGGCCCTTGTTTTCACCACAGAATAAGCAAAATACTCTCCTTGGTTGATCTCCAAATCTTCCGCCGAAGCCCCTGGCGCCTCTGCCTCTTGGAGCTGGTGGCCGGAAGAAAGTTTACTGTTGCCCCGAAGCCTGTGAGGAGCACTGCGGCCTGTTCTGCTGACTCCCCTTATCATCATTTTGAGTAGAGTTGTGGATGGACCTGACATGCCTCGGATAGAATCTTCCTCCGAAGCCCCTGGTCATTTCAGAAAATCTGAAAGCCTCCTCCCTTCTTTGGCGAAAATCATTGTCGGCACGAATGTACTCGTCCATCTTCTGGAGCAGCTTCTCCAAAGTCTGAGGAGGCTTCCTAGCAAAGTATTGAGCTGAAGGTCCAGGACGAAGCCCCTTGATCATGGCTTCGATGACAATTTCATTGGGCACCGTTGGTGCCTGCGCCCTCAAACGCAAGAACCTTCTGACATACGCTTGAAGGTATTCTTCATGATCCTGAGTGCACTGGAACAAGGCTTGAGCAGTGACTGAAACCCTTGAAAGCTGGTTAACAACATGTCCTTCAGCTTTTGCCATGAAGTGATCGTTCCTGGTCGAAGGGAGGAATACCAGGTCTGAGCAACATTCCTGACAGCCATAACAAAAGACTTTGCCATGACTGCAGCATTGCCACCATACGAAGATACTGTTGCTTCGTAGCTCATCAAAAACTGCTTCGGGTCTGAATGGCCATCGAACATGGGAAGCTGGGGCGGCTTGTAGGACGGAGGCCAAGGTGTAGCCTGCAGCTCAGCGGACAGGGGAGAAGCATCATCGAAAACAAAATTTCCATGATGGAAATTGTCATACCAGTCATCTTCGTTGAAGAAGCCCTCCTGATGAAGGTCTTTTTGTTGAGGCCTTCTGTTCTGCTCATCGTGAGTAAGATGGCGAACTTCTTCAGAAGCTTCGTCTATCTGCCTTTGCAGCTCAGCTAGCCTGGCCATCTTTTCCTTCTTCCTCTGCACCTGTTGATGAAGCATCTCCATATCCCTGATCTCTTGGTCTAGCTCATCCTCCTGAAGCGTCGGGCTGACGGCCTTCCTCTTCTGGCTTCGGGCCTCCCGAAGAGAGACAGTCTCCTGGTTGGGGTCCAGCGGTTGCAGAGCTGCAGCCCCAGTCGCTGAAGCTTTCTTCGGCGCCATAGCGAGGGTCTATGGCTTCCGAAGGTGTTCAAAAAACTCAAAGTGGAAGTGAGTTCACCGGAGGTGGGCGCCAATGTTGGTGACTTGTCCTCAAATGCTTCGGATTGAGAACAAGGCAACATAAAAAGTGTTAAATGATAAGGTCCTTCGTCCTTTGAAACATTATTTCCCTTCGAGATATAATGTGCTCCGGACGAAGGTCACAAACAATATGTCTTCGTAAGCACAATAAGCTATGACGAAGGACTCACACGCAACATGAAAAGTAATATAAACATTTAAATTTCATCACAATGTCATTTCTATTTTATTACTATATAACAATAGAAATGACTTCAAATTACAAATGTACCTTCGGATTGCAGGAAGACTAAAGTACAAGGATGACGCAAAAGCAAATGCCAGGTCAGCGTGAACAGTACGGGAGTACTGTTCATCTATTTATAGGCGTGGGACGCAGCCCATGTAAAATTACATTCATGTCCATTACATTTGCTAATGACCTATGGGAATCTGTCAAGGCCTAAGTAGTCTTTTCATCTTTAGGTCGGTTCCCCGTTCTGCTATCGCGACGAAGCTTTCCTGCGCATAGCTTCGGCTGCGCACCATCCTTCGTACAGCATGGTAACCAGCCTGTCCTTCATCTCAACCCCCTTTCGTCTGGCTTAAGCTTCGTCCTGTCCGTACTCCATGTCCATAATCTGAGTCCGAAAATACCTGTTCATATAATTCACTTGGAAAACATTGTCAAGTCTTGTTTTTGAGGACCTTCGGAGGACGAAGGCCCCCAACAGAGCAGCAGCACCCTCGGCGTCAACTACACCTTCAGCGAGGTCCGACTTAGCCTCGGACGGCGACACGGTCGGAGGATCTCCACTTCGAAGGACGACATCAACACCACGCCCGGGCCATCGCCGCCAGGGTCTCTTCCAGGAGTCCGGCTCGAGCAGACGGCTTGGCCAGTCACCCCGAAGCCTCAGCCGACTATCCCCCAAGGACATCAGCCCGACCCATGGCCTCGGCAACTCGACTCCGGCGCCGGTCCCGCCAGAGGATGGCCCGGTCAAGCTCCGGCCGACGAAGTCTTCTTTTCGAGCCAACTCTGCCTCTGTCTGTGCTGACACCGCTACCCCCGGCTTCGGCTCATCGAAGAGCGGCCGAGGGTTTCTTTAACTAAGCTAGAGAAACCTCGGACGGCAAGGCCGACCGAGTCGAGGGACTCCTACGCCTCCGGGATACGGATACCTCACTCATCACCTTCGCACAAGGCAACTCATGCTTGGTGAAGCGGTTCAGATAGCCGACAGGTGAGTCTTAGTGCTCGAAATGAAGAAAAAACATGGCTCCGTGCCGAAAATACATACATGTTCAGGCCCCGACAGCCACAATGAACATACGCCAGCACTCAAGGTGCCATTACAAACGGAACTCCGGTTCCACCTCCGCGGGTACGAACAACCCCCCACATTGGAGGGCCCGCGGGGCGATAAGGCTCCAGGTCGCCCACCGCCGCCCGCTCCAGCAGCACCGACAACGACCTCTGCTTCAGGTGGCCGAGCTACAGCAGCGATGGCCTCAGGGCGGACGCCGCTGCAGCAATGCCCTCGCCCACGTCTACGCTCGAGGGGCGAGGACAAGTACAAAGAGCCGGAGGTCCGGGGCGCGGTGGCGCTGATCCCGTCGGCGACGGGGACTTCTTCAGCCGCCGCCACCTCAGCATTGACGACGGGAGCCATCTGCCCATCGGCAGATCCCCACACGGATCCTCCCGGACGAGCAGGGCACCGGCCTTCGCGCAAAGGCGCCGTACCAGGGCAAAGGCAGGACAACCCCAGAACACAAACGCCGCCCTAGCAGCGCGCGATGTCTTGGGTGGTCCTCCGGTGCGCACGGCGCGACAACCGCTCTTGCGGCGGGAGGGGGAATCGGAAGTCGAGCCAGAGCCAGCTGAGCCAGCGAGTCCAACGCGCTGAAGCTGACGACGCTCGCCGTCGACCAGCCCCGTGTTGTCGAAGTCCGCCCCTCCTGCTAGGCTGGTGAGCGCCCTCTCCCTTGAATGCTGAGGGAGAAGGTGACCCACGAACCCACGCGGAAGGTAGAGCTCCGGCTCAGCCCAGCCTCCGCCCCAGCAAGGATGACGAAGATCCTTGAAGCTGAGGGCGGAACCAAGATCGCAGCCCAGCTCGCTTCTCCCCACCACCAAACTGGAGGTCACCGTCTTGGGTGACCACCGGCGAGGGGATGCGGCCGGGCTGCCTGACGAAAATCCTTGAAGCCGAACGATGGCTGAAAGGTACCAACTCCCGCGAAGTTGTGTTTCCCCAACGACGACAAGGCAGAAGAAGCACGGGCGCCCCCATCTAGGGGCTCGAAAGGTGGAAAGACACGATGCATGAGGGGAGCGCGAAGACATGGTTTCCCTTCAAGGGGGTCGCCCTCCTTTTAAAGGCAACTCTCCCCACTTGCGTCCTCAGCCATCGCGGGCTGAGTGTTCTCCAACACGCTCCAAGGTCCTCCCCCTACGACATGGGGGCTGGGTCCCGCGCGTCATGCAAGCTGGCCCAGGGTAGAAGAAGACAAACCACCGCGCGCGGCGCACGCAACTGCCCAGCGGTTACAAGCATTCCCCCACTTTCGCCCAAACCAGCGGGTGAAAGGGCGGACCGCCATGTAGGCGGCATGCAACCGCACCGAAGGGGCGCACCTTTTCGACTTCAACGCGTCCAGCATGGAGGCCCAGGCCCACGCGTCATGCAACCGGCGCGCCGGTCGCAACGTGCAAGAAACCGCACCGCCACTCGCGCCACTACCGCGCCTCCTCGACTGCAGAACCAGTACCGCGACTCGAGGCAACCCTGCGCATGACCCAACAGTGCCAACCAGGCACATCGGTCACGGGCCAGTCAGCTGCAGGAGAAGGCGCGACGGTCGATGCAGCCAGAAATGGGCCGGCAGTAATGGCGGTGGCAGGCGAGCGAAAGCAGCGGTCAAGTCGTCAGCCAAGCTCATGTCCCCTCCTGGGACAGCGGGAGAGTCCTCTCCCACGGTGTGAAGACAGCGCGCCCATGTCCCATTCCTCGAGCGGCTCGCGCACGCGCAACGGCTGCCCCGCGAACCACTCGTCCCGCCGCATTAAATACGCCGCGGGACAGGCGGCACCTTTGGCAGGAGAAGCGGGCAACGCTTCGCCTTCGCCATAATGACCGTGTCCAAAAAGGTACGCCATGTCATTCGATTTCGTATCCTTTTCCTCTTTCTCTCTCTTACAACAGGGACCGGGAAAGGGGATGCCCCGAAAGGGATCCTTCTCCGCGAAGGAAACGGGCCCCGTGCCCCCTACTGATCAGAGCTTCGAAGGCTGTCCACTCGGAGGGGTTCAACAGCCGCCTCAGAGCGCTCAGGCTCCGCGCCCACTACTGGTCAGGGGTTCAAAGGTCGGCCCCCGTAAGGGTTCAACGACCGCCTCAGGCCACTCGGGCTCCGCACCCACTACTAATCAGGGGTTCGTAGGCTGGCCCTCGAAGGGTTCACAGCTGCCTCAGACGCAGAGCGAGGGATGACCCTGGGTACGTTCGATACATAACCAAGGCTCGAGCTACGCTCCCGAGGTACCCTAGGACATTTTCGAGACCAGCGGGAACGATCTTGTAACGGAATCCCATCAGAGGGAGGCATCGAGCCCTCGGACCCCGTCAAAAGGGGACCGGGTCCGGCAGATCACCCACAGGTACTTTTGGAGCGCGCCTCCTAGCCTCTAGCCGACCCCTAACAAATGGGGCACGGGCGTCCACTCGGATTACCCGTTAGCAGCTCACTGGAGACACCATGTTCGACGCCCTCCGAGGGCAACATGGCGCTTTTCCCCCCTCCTCCTTGCGGAAAGGCGACACAAGGGTGTATGTAAAGAAGTCGAGTCTGTCCTTGACTGTCCTCTCGCCCTGTGCGGAGGTTCGGGGGCTGTTCTCGCAAACCCGGCTCCGGCCAAACCGTTGACAGCGTCAACATACCAGCCCGAGAACTTGGGACCCGACCGTCCACCCGGGCTACGGCCAGCTCGCATGAGGGAACAACCCGACCGACTGAAGCATTGCGAAACGCATTAAGACCTCGAAGGAGTCAAACCACTCCTCCGAGGCCTCGGGGGCTACACCCGGCGGGTGCGCTCGAGTAAATTGTCGCCGCGTGCCCCAGCCCAGATGGGTCGGCGCGAGACGGAGCGCGAAGGGGGGAAGAAGCCAGAGGGAGACAGGCATAAAAGGGGAAACCCGCAGCCTTCGTGTTTGTCCCGCGCCCAGGTCGAGTGCGCTTGCAGTAGGGGGTTACAAGCGTCCACGCGGGAGGGAGCGAGAGGCTTACGCGAGCGTCGTCCCGTCCTTCCCCATGCGGCCAACCCTCCGTAAGAGGGCCCTGGACCTTCCTTTTATAGGCGTAAGGAGAGTATTTAGGTGTACAATGGGGGGTGTAGCAGTGTGCTAACGTGTCTAGCGGAGAAGAGCTAGCGCCCTAAGTACATGCCGTCGTGGCAGCCGGAGAGGTTTTGGCACCCGGTTCGTGTGATGTCGTGGCCGTCGGAGGAGCGCTGCAGCCTGGCGGAAGGACAGCTGTTGGGGCTGTCGAGTCCTTGCTGACATCTCCTTGCTTCCGTAAGGGGGCTGAGAGCCGCCGTCGTCATAGAGCATGCGGGGCGCCATCATTACTTGTTTATCGGGGCGAGCCAGATGGGACGCCGGTCTTGTTCCCCGTAGCCTGAGTCAGCTTGGGGTAGGGTAATGATGGTGCCTCCTATGACGTGGTCGGTCCGAGCCCTGGGTTGGGCGAGGCGGAGGCTCCTCCGTGGTCGAGGTCGAGTCTGTCTTCCAAGGCCGAGGTCGAGTCCGAGCCCCTGGGTCGGGCGAGGCGGAGACTGTCGGCTGAGGCCAGGGCTGAGTCCGAGCCCTAGGGTCGGGCGAGGCAGAGTTCGTCGTCTTTTGGGGCTGAGCCCGAGTCCGAGCCCTGGGGTCGGGCGAAGCGGAGTTCGTCGTCTTCCGGGGCTAAGCTCGAGTCCGAGCCTTGGGGTCGGGCGAAGCGGAGTTCGTCGTCTTCCGGGGCTGAGCCCGAGTACGAGCCCTAGGGTCGGGCGAAGCGGAGTTCATCGTCTTCCGGGGCTGAGCTCGAGTCCGAGCCCTAGGGTCGGGCGAAGCGGAGTTCGTCGTCTTCTGGGGCTGAGCCCGAGTCCGAGCCCTGGGGTCGGGCGAAGCGGAGTTCGTCGTCTTCCGGGGCTGAGCCCGAGTCCGAGCCCTGGGGTCGGGCGAAGCGGAGTTCGTCGTCTTCCGGGGCTGAGCCCGAGTCCAAGCCCTAGGGTCGGGCGAAGCGGAGTTCGTCGTCTTCCGGGGCTGAGCCCGAGTCCGAGCCCTGGGGTCGGGCGAAGTGGAGTTCGTCGTCTTCCGGGGCTGAGCCCAAGTCCGAGCCCTGGGGTCGAGCGAAGCGGAGTTTCTTATGGCGCCTGAGGCCGGAATTGGCTGCTATCAGCCTCACTCTACCGAGCGGCACAACAGTCGGAGCGGCGCAGGCGGCGCTGTCCTCTTGTCAGGCCGGTCAGAGGAGCGGCGAAGTGACTACGGTCACTTCGGCTCTGTCGACTGAAGGGCGCGCGTCAGGATAAGGTGTCAGGCCACCTTTGCATTAAAGGCTCCAGCGATACGGTCAGTCGGCGTGGCGGCTTGGCCAAGGTTGCTTCTTGGTGAAGTCTGGGCCTCGGGCGAGCCGAAGGTGTGTCCGTTGCTGGAGGGGGTCCTCTGGCGAGACGTAAATCCTCCGGGGTCGGCTGCCCTTGCCCGAGGCTGGGCTCGGGCGAGGCGAGATCGTGTCCCTTGAGTGGACCGATCCTTGACTTAATCGCACCCATCAGGCCTTTGCAGCTTTGTGCTGATGGGGGTTACCAGCTGAGATTAGGAGTCTTGAGGGTACCCCTAATTATGGTCCCCGACAGTTGCCCCCGAGCCTTGAAGGGAGTGTTAATACTCGCTTGGAGGCTTTTGTCGCACTTTTTTTCAAGGGGACTGACCTTTCTCGGTTGCATTTTGTTCCAGGGGGTGCGCGCGAGCGCACCCGCCGGGTGTAGCCCCTGAGGCCTCGGAGGAGTGGTTTGACTCCTTCGAGGTCTTAATGTGTTTCGCAATGCTTCGACCGGTCGGGTTGTTCCCTCATGCGAGCTGGCCGTAGCCCGGGTGCACGGTCGGGTCCCAAGTTCTCGGGCTGGTATGTTGACGCTGTCAACGGTTTAGCCGGAGCCGGGTTTGCGAGAGCAGCCCCCGAGCCTCCGCACAGGGCGAGAGGACGGTCAAGGACAGACTCGACTTCTTTACATACGCCCATGCGTCGCCTTTCTGCAAGGAGGGGGGGAAGCGCCATGTTGCCCTCAGAGGGCGTCGAACATGGTGTCTCCAGTGAGCTGCTAACGGGTAATCTAAGTGGACGCCCGTGCCCCATTTGTTAGGGGTCGGCTAGAGGCCCGGAGGCGCGCTCCAAAAGTACCTGCGGGTGATCTGCCGGACCCGGTCCCCTTTTGACGGGATCCGAGGGCTCGATGCCTCCCTCTGATGGGATTCCGTTACAAGATCGTTCCCGCTGGTCTCGAAAATGTCCTAGGGTACCTCGGGAGCGTAGCCCGAGCCTTGGTTATGTATCGAACGTACCCAGGGTCATCCCTCGCTCTGCGTCTGAGGCGGCTGTGAACCCTTCGAGGGCTAGCCTACGAACCCCTGATCAGTAGTGGGCGCGTAGCCCGAGTGGCCTGAGGCGGTCGTTGAACCCTTCCGGGGGGCCGGCCTTTGAACCCCAGACCAGTAGTGGGCGCGGAGCCCGAGCGCTCTGAGGCGGCTGTTGAACCCCTCCGAGGGGCCAGCCTTCGAACCTCTGATCAGTAGGGGGGCTCGGGGCCCATTTCCTTCGCGGAGAAGGATCCCTTTCGGGGCATCCCCTTTCCCGGTCCCTGTTGTAAGAGAGAGAAAGAGGAAAAGGATACGAAATCGAATGACATGGCGTACCTTTTTGGACGCGGTCATTATGGCGAAGGCGAAGCGTCGCCCGCTTCTCCTGCCAAAGGTGCCGCCTGTCACGCGGCGGAGTTAATGCGGCGGGACGAGTGGTTCGCGGGGCAGCCGTTGCGCGTGCGCGAGCCGCTCGAGGAACGGGACACGGGCGCGCCGCCTTCACGCCGTGGGAGAGGACTCTCCCGCTGTCCCAGGAGGGGACGTGAGCTTGGCTGACGACTTGACCGCTGCTTTCGCTCGCCTGCCACCGCCATTACTGCCGGCCCATTTCTGGCTGCATCGACCGTCGCGCCTTCTCCTGCAGCTGACTGGCCCATGACCGATGTGCCTGGTTGGCACTGTTGGGTCATGCGCAGGGTTGCCTCGAGTCGCGGTACTGGTTCCGCAGTCGACGAGGCGCGATAGTGGCGCGAGTGGCGGTGCGGTTTCTTGCACGTTGCGACCGGCGCGCCGGTTGCATGACGCGTGGGCCTGGGCCTCCATGCTGGATGCGTCGAAGTCGAAAAGGTGCGCCCCTTCGGTGCGGTTGCATGCCGCCTGCATGGTGGTCCGCCCTTTCACCCGCTAGTCTGGGCGAAAGTGGGGGAATGCTTGTAACCGCTGGGCAGTTGCGCGCGCCGCGCGCGGTAGTTTGTCTTCTTCTGCCCTGGGCCAGCTTGCATGACGCATGGGACCCAGCCCCCGTGTCGTAGGGGGAGGACCTTGGAGCGTGTTGGAGAAGACTCAGCCCGCGATGGCTGAGGACGCAAGTGGGGAGAGTTGCCTTTAAAAGGAGGGCGACCCCCTTGAAGGGCAACCATGTCTTCGCGCTCCCCTCATGCATCGTGTCTTTCCACCTTTCGAGCCCCCAGATGGGGGGCGCCCGTGGTTCTTCCGCCTTGTCGTCGTTGGGGAAACACAACTTCGCAGAAGTTGGTACCTTTCAGCCATCGTTCAGCTTCAAGGATTTTCGTCAGGCAGCCCGGCCGCATCCCCTCGTCGGTGGTCACCCAAGACGGTGACCTCCAGTTTGGTGGTGGGGAGAAGCGAGCCGGGCTGCGATCTTGGTTCCGCCCTCACTTCAAGGATCTTCGTCATCCTTGCTGGGGCGGAGGCCGGGCTGAGCCGGAGCTCTACCTTTCGTGCGGGTTCGTGGGTCACCTTCTCCCTCAGCATTCAAGGGAGAGGGCGCTCACCAACCTAGCGGGAGGGGTGGACTTCGACAACGTGGGGCTGGTCGGCTGCGAGCGTCGTCAGCTTCAGCGCGTTGGGCTCGCTGGCTCAGCTGGCTCTGGCTCGGCTTCCAATTCCCCCTCCCGCGGTAAGAGCGGTTGTCACGCCGCGCGCACCGGAGGACCGCCCAAGACATCGCGCGCTGCTAGGGCGGCGTTCGTGTTCTGGGGCTGTCCTGCCTTTGCCTCGGTACTGCGCCTTTGCGCGGAGGTCGGTGCCCCGCTCGTCCGGGAGGATCCGTGTGGGGATCTGCCGGTGGGCAGACGGCTCCCGTCGTCGGTGCTGAGGTGGCGGCGGCTGAAGAAGTCCCCGTCGCCGACGGGATCAGCGCCACCATCCGCGCCCTAGACCTCCGGCTCTTTGTACTTGTCCTCTCCCCTCGAGCGTAGATGTGGGCGAGGGCATCGCTGCAGCGGCGTCCGCCCTGAGGCCATCGTTGCTGCAGCTCGGCCACCCGGAGCGGAGGTCGTTGTCGCTGCTGCTGGAGCGGGCGGCGGTGGGCGACCTGGAGCCTTATCGCCCCGCGGGCCCTCCAATGTGGGGGGTTGTTCGTACCCGCGGAGGTGGAACCGGAGTTCCGTTTGTAATGGCACCTTGAGTGCTGGCGTATGTTCATTGTGGCTGTCGGGGCCTGAACATGTATGTATTTTCGGCATAGAGCCGTGTTTTTTCTTCATTTCGAGCACTAAGACTCGCCTGTCAGTTATCTGAACCGCTTCACCAAGCGTGAGTTGCCTCGTGCGAAGGTGACGAGTGAGGTATCCGTATCCCGGAGGCGTAGGAGTCCCTTGGCTCGGTCGGCCTTGCCATCCGAGGTTTCTCTTGCTTAGTTAAAGAAACCCTCGGCCGCTCTTCGATGAGCCGAAGCCGGGGGTAGCGGTGTCAGCACAGACAGAGGCAGAGTTGGCTCGAAAAGAAGACTTCGTCGGCCGGAGCTTGACCGGGCCGTCCGCTGGCGGGACCGGTGCCGGAGTCGAGTTGCCGAGGCCATGGGCCGGGCTGATGTCCTTGGGGGACAACCGGCTGAGGCTTCGGGGTGACTGGCCGAGCCATCTGCTCGAGCCGGACTCCTGGAAGAGACCCTGGCGGCGACGGCCCGGGCGTGGTGTTGATGTCGTCCTTCAAAGTGGAGATCCTCCGACCGCGTCGCCATCCGAGGCTAGGTCAGACCTCACCGAAGGTGTAGTTGACGCCAAGGGTGCTGCTGCTCCCTTCAACCGTCAAGGTCCGAGCCTGCAGGATCGGGTTATCTTGTAGTGTGCTTATGTTTTCTGCGGCCGCCGAGGCCCAAACATACTATCGTTGTGTTGTGAAGCTGCATGTCTTTTCCCCTTGCTTCGAGTATCTGGACTTATTTGTCGGTAACAGAGTTGTTTGTCCAAGCGAGAGTTACTTTTCACGGAAGGTGATGAGTGAGGTATCCGTATCCCGGAGGCGTAGGAATCCCTCGGCTCGGTCGGCCTTGCCGCTTACGTGTACTCTTACTCGTCCGCCGGATTCTGCTATCGATGTAGTCGAGAAGGCCCGAAGAATCGTTTCGGCAGAAGGGTCTTCGAGCGTTGGGACTTGTCCGATCAGCGGAATCGCTTATCCGAGCGTGAGTCAACTTATCGCAGAAGGTGATGAGTGAGGTATCCGTATCTCGGAGGCGTTGGAGTCCCTCGGCTCGGTCAGCCTTGGCTGCTTACGTGTACTCCGTCGTTTTCAGGATCCACTTTCGAAGTAGTCGAAAAACACGAGAGATATTCTGGCAGAAAAGATCTTTTTTCGAGGAAAAATTTTGACGCAGAGGGGTTCCCCCCTTCTAGCCCCCGAGGGAGGGTCGGGCTTTTTGCCGAGGCAAGGCCGACCCTTCCTTGATGGTTAGACTTTGTGTGTGAACGAGGTGTATGAATGACTTGAAAGCATCTTAAGGGTAGAAGCGACGTAGCTGTCGGATGTTCCAAGCGTTGCTGTAGACCTCGCCTTGACTGTTGGCCAGCTTGTACGTCCCAGGCTTTAGAACTTTGGCGATGACGAACGGCCCTTCCTAGGGAGGCGTGAGCTTGTGCCGCCCTCAGGCGTCTTGTCGCAGCCGAAGCACCAGGTCGCCCACCTGGAGGTCTCGGGGCCGAACCCCTCGGGCGTGGTAGCGTCGTAGGGACTGCTGATACCGCGCCGAGTGTAGCAAGGCCATGTCCCGTGCCTCCTCTAGCTGGTCCAGTGAGTCTTCTCGGTTAGCTCGGTTGCTTTGATCGTCGTAGGCCCTCGCCCTCGGGGAACCGTATTCTAAGTCTATGGGCAAGATGGCCTCGGCCCCATAGACTAGAAAGAACGGTGTGAAGCCCGTGGCTCGGCTTGGCGTTGTCCTCAGACTCCAGACCACCGAGGGGAGCTCCTTCATCCATCGCTTGCCGAACTTGTTGAGGTCGTTGTAGATCCGCGGCTTGAGTCCTTGCAGGATCATGCCGTTGGCACGCTCTACTTGCCCATTCGTCATGGGGTGAGCCACGGCGGCCCAGTCCACCCGGATGTGGTGATCCTCGCAGAAGTCCAGGAACTTTCTGCCGGTGAACTGCGTGCCGTTGTCGGTGATGATGGAGTTCGGGACCCCAAAGCGATGGATGATGTTGGTGAAGAACACCACCGCCTGTTCGGACCTGATGCTGTTTAGGGGGCCGGACCTCGATCCACTTGGAGAATTTGTCGATGGCGACCAGCAGGTGCGTGTAGCCCCCGGGTGCCTTCTGCAAGGGGCCGACGAGGTCCAGACCCCACACAGCAAACGGCCAGGTGATGGGTATGGTCTGTAGAGCCTGAGCGGGCAGGTGGGTCTGCCTTGCATAGAATTGACACCCTTTGCAGGTGCGCACAATTCTAGTGGCGTCGGCCACCGCGGTCGGCCAGTAGAAGCCTTGTCGGAAGGCGTTTCCAACAAGGGCTCGAGGTGCTGCGTGATGACCGCAAGCCCCCGAGTGTATTTCTTGTAAGAGCTCCTGGCCTTCGGCGATGGATATGCATCGCTGGAGGATGCTTGAGGGGCTGCGGTGGTAGAGCTCCTTCCCGTCCCCCAGCAAGACGAACGACTTGGCGCGCCGCGCCAACCGCCGAGCTTCGGCTCGGTCGAGGGGTAGCTCTCCTCGGTGGAGATATTGTAGGTACGGGGTCTGCCAGTATTGATTAGGCGTGACCCCGCTTCGCTCTTCCTCGACGTGCAGTGCCTCATCTTCGGGGGCCGAGGTTGCCTCGGGCTGAGCCGAGGGTGTCTCGGGCAGAGCCAAGGGTGCCTCGGGCTGGGCCGAGGCCTTCTCGGGCTCGGGCGTGTCGTCGGTCTTGACGGAGGGTTGGTGTAGGTCTCGGGAGAAGACGTCCGGGGGAACCGTTGTTCGCCCCGAGGCTATCTTAGCCAGCTCGTCCGCAGTCTCGTTGTAGCGTCGGGCGATGTGGTTGAGCTCGAGCCCGTAGAACTTGTCTTCCAGGCGCCGAACCTCATCGCAGTAGGCTTCCATCTTCGGGTCGCGGTAGTGGGAGTTCTTCATGACTTGATCGATGACGAGCTGCGAGTCACCGCGAGCGTCGAGGCGTCGGACCCCTAGCTCGATGGCGATGCGCAACCCGTTGACCAGAGCCTCGTACTCGGCCACATTGTTGGACGCCGGGAAGTGGAGGCGTAGCACGTAGCGTAGGTGCTTTCCGAGGGGCGAGATGAAGAGCAGGCCCGCGCCTGCCCCTGTCTTCATCAGCGACCCGTCGAAAAACATGGTCCAGAGTTCCGGTTGGATCGGAACTGTCGGGAGCTAGGTGTCGACCCATTCAGCCACAAAGTCCGCCAGGACCTGGGACTTGATGGCCTTCTGAGGGGCGAACGAGATCGTCTCGCCCATGATTTCCACCGCCCACTTTGCAATTCTACCCGAGGCCTCTCGGCACTAGATGATCTCCCATAGGGGGAAGGATGACACCACAGTCACCGGATGAGACTCGAAGTAGTGTCGCAACTTCCGCCGCGTCAGGATTACCGCGTACAGTAGCTTCTGAATTTGTGGGTAGCAGATCTTGGTCTCGGACAGTACCTCACTGATGAAGTAGACTGGCCTCTGGACGGGCAATGCATGCCCTTCTTCTTGTCTCTCAACCACGATCGCGGTGCTGACCACCTGAGTGGTAGCGTCGACGTAGATCAAGAGGTCTTCTCCGGTGGCGGGAGGCACCAAGATGGGCGCGTTCGTGAGGAGCGCCTTCAGGTTCCCAAGGGCTTCCTC
Source organism: Zea luxurians (assembly GCA_029449295.1). NCBI lineage: Eukaryota > Viridiplantae > Streptophyta > Magnoliopsida > Poales > Poaceae > Zea > Zea luxurians. Next base: position 169,274,451 of record JAOPSE010000002.1, read on the forward strand.
CGCCTCAGGGGTCTAAGTGAAGCACTCGACCTTCCTTAAGAGGCGGTACAGAGGCAGGCCTCTTTCGCCGAGGCGTGAGATGAAACGGCTCAGAGCCGCAAGGCATCCCGTGACCCTCTGTACGCCTTTCAAGTCCTTGATGGGACCCATGTTGGTGATGGCCATGATTTTTTCCAGGTTGGCCTCGATGCCCCGCTCGGAGACGATGAACCCCAAGAGCATGCCTCGGAGGACCCCGAAAATGCACTTCTTGGGATTGAGCTTTACACCTTTCGCCTTGAGACATCGGAATGTCACTTCAAGGTCGGAAAGGAGGTCGGAGGCTTTCCTCGTCTTGACTACGATGTCATCGACGTAGGCCTCGACCGTTCGACCAATGTGTTCGCCGAACACGTGGTTCATGCACCTTTGGTATGTCGCACCCGCATTCCTCAAACCGAACGGCATGGTAACATAGCAGTACATGCCGAAGGGTGTGATGAAAGAAGTCGTGAGCTGGTCGGACTCTTTCATCCTGATTTGGTGATACCCTGAGTAGGCATCGAGGAAGGACAGGGAGTTCGCACCCAGCAGACGAATCCACGATTTGATCGATGCGAGGCAGAGGGTAGGGAACTTTCGGACATGCTTTGTTTAGACCAGTGTAGTCTACACACATCCGCCATTTCCCTCCTTTCTTTCTCACAAGCATAGGGTTGGCAAGCCATTCGGGATGGAATACCTCTTTGATGAACCCTGCTGCCATTAGCTTGTGGATCTCCTCGCCTATGGCTCTGTGCTTTTCTTCGTCGAATCGGCGCAGAGGCTGCTTCACGGGTCAGGCTCCAGCTCGGATATCCAGCGAGTGCTCGGCGACATCCCTCGGTATGTCGGGCATGTCCGAGGGACTCCACGCGAAAACATCGGCGTTCGCGCGGGGAAAGTCGACGAGCACTGCTTCCTATTTGGGGTCGAGCTCGGAGCCAATCCGGATCTGCTTGGAGGCATCGTTGCTGGGGTCGAGAGGGACGGACTTAACCATCTCCGCCGGCTCGAAGTTGCCGGCATGGCGCTTCATGTCTGGCGCCTCCTTAGAGAGGCTCTCCAGGTCGGCGATGAGGGCCTCGGATTCAGCGAGGGCCTCGGCGTACTCCACGCACTCCACGTCGCATTCGTACGTGTGTCGATACGTGGGGCCGACGGTGATGACCCCGTTGGGGCCCGACATTTTGAGCTTGAGGTACGTGTAGTTGGGGATGGCCATGAACTTGGCGTAGCATGGCCTTCCCAGCACTGTGTGGTAGGTTCCTCGAAACCCGACCACCTCGAACGTGAGGGTCTCCCTTCGGAAGTTGGAGAGTGTCCCAAAGCAGACGGGTAGATCGAGTTGTCCGAGGGGCTGGACGCGTTTCCCGGGGATGATCCCGTGAAAAGGCGCAGCGCCTGCCCGGACCGAGGATAGGTCGATCTGCAGGAGCCCGAGGGTCTCGGCGTAGATGATGTTGAGGCTGCTGCCTCCGTCCATGAGGACCTTGGTGAGCCTGACGTTGCCGATGACGGAGTCGACAACGAGCGGGTATTTCCCCGGGCTCAGCACGCGGTCGGGGTGATCGCCCTGGTCAAAGGTGATGGGCTTGTCGGACCAGTCTAGGTAGACCGGCGCCGCCACCTTTACTGAGCAGACCTCCCGACGCTCTTGCCTGCGGTGCCGAACCGAGGCGTTCGCCACTGGCCCACCGTAGATCATGAAGCAGTCGCGGACCTCGGGGAACTCTCCTGCCTTGTGATCCTCCTTCTTATCGTCGTCGCGGGCCCTGCCACCTTCTGCAGGTGGCTCGGCCTTGCGAAAGTGGCGCCGAAGCATGGCGCACTCCTCAAGGGTGTGCTTGACAGGCCCCTGATGATAGGGGCACGACTCCTTGAGCATCTTGTCGAAGAGATTGGCACCCCCGGGAGGTTTCCGAGGGTTCTTGTACTCGGCAGCGGCGACAAGGTCCGCGTCGGCGGCGTCGCGTTTCGCTTGCGACTTCTTCCTGCCTTTCTTCTTGGTGCCACGCTGAGTTGATGCCTCGGGGACATCTTCTGGTGGGTGGCCCTGGGGCTGCTTAACCTTCCGGAAGATGGCCTCAACCGCCTCCTGGCCAGAGGCGAACTTGGTGGCGATGTCCATCAGCTCGCTCGCCCTGGTGGGGGTCTTGCGACCCAGCTTGCTCACTAGGTCGCGGCAGGTGGTGCCGGCGAGGAACGTGCCGATGACATCCGAGTCGGTGACGTTGGGCAGCTCGGTGCGCTGCTTCGAGAATCGCCGGATGTAGTCCCGGAGAGACTCCCCCGGCTGCTGGCGGCAGCTTCAGAGATCCCAGGAGTTCCAAGGACGCACGTACGTGCCCTGGAAGTTGCCGGTGAAGGCTTGGACCAGGTCGTCCCAGTTGGAGATCTGCCCCGGAGGCAGATGCTCCAGCCAGGCCTGAGCGAAGTCGGAGAGGAACAGGGGGAGGTTACGGATAACGAGGTTGTCATCGTCCGTTCCACCCAGTTGGCAGGCCAGCCGATAGTCCGCGAGCCACAGTTCCGGTCTCGTCTCCCCTGAGTACTTTGTGATAGTAGTCGAGGTTCGGAACCGGGTCGGGAACGGCGCCCGTCGTATGGCTCGGCTGAAAGCCTACGGACCGGGTGGTTTGGGCGAGGGACTCCGATCCTCCCCGCTGTCGTAGCGTCCCCCATGCCTGGGGTGGTAGCCTCGGCGCACCCTCTCGTCGAGGTGGGTTCGACGGTTGCGGTGAGGGTGTCCGTTGCCGAGGCGATCCGGGGCCGCAGGCGCTGTGTTGCGTGTGCGCCCGGTGTGGACCGAGGCTTCCCGCATGAATCGGGAAGTCGCGGCGCGATGTTCCGTGGGGTACCCCTGCCTTTGGGAGGCGGAGCTTTCGGCCCGTTGGACCACGGCATCCTCTAGGAGATTCTTGAGCTCTCCCTGGATACGCCGCCCCTTGGTGGTAGATGGCTCCGGCATCGCGCGGAGAAGTATTGCCGCTGCAGCCAGGTTCTGGCCGACCCCACTGGAAGCCGGTGGCGGCCTTGCCCTGACATCATCGGGGATGCGGTGCTGGATGCCCTGGGGTAGATGACGCGCTTCTCCGGCCGGAGGTTGGCCTGCCCATTCCTGCCCGATGTCCCGGCGGAACGGCTTAAGTGTTCCTGCTCCCTCGTCGAGCCTGGCCTGCATCTCGCGGATTTGCTCGAGCTGTGGGTCATGACCCCCTGCCGGGATGGGGACCACAGCTAGCTCCCGAAGGATGTCAATGCGAGGCGCAGGCCTAGGGGGATCACCGTTTTCCGATGTACCAAGATGGTTGCCTTCGCCGGGACCCCCTAGATCAACGTGGAAACATTCACGACTTGGGCCGCAGTCCTCGTCGCCGAGGCTGCGGCTACCGTCGGAACAATCAGAAAGGCAGTAGTCGCATGCGGTCATGAAGTCCCGCATGGCACTGGGGTTACCAAGTCTGGAGAAATCCCAACAAAAGTTGGGCTCGTCATCTTCCTCGGAACCCGAGGGCCCGTAGGTCGAGACGGTCGTCAGCCGGTCCCAGGGTGACCGCATACAATACCCCAGAGGGTTTGGACTCGCCTCTATGAGAGCGTCCACCGAAGCAAAGTCGCTTGGTGGGTCGAGGCTGAATCCAAAAGGCACGAGATGGGAGTCGGTCGGTACCTCTTGGTCGACGGGCGGTGACGAAGTCGCGTCAGGGGCAGACTGCACCGTCGTCTCAGGTACGAGGGTGACGCCCAGCAAGTCCTTTGCGAGCGTGCTGGCGTCGTCCATTCGCTTGGAGTTGGCGTGTTGTGGGGAGACGGCGCTCGTCTTCGTCTCAGACGCGAGGTCGATGCCCGACGTGCCCCCCGTTGGGGCGCCGGCGTCGTCGACTCGCTCGACAACTGACGAGATGCCGCCTCCTGCTTGGCCTTGGTTGCCCCGCCTCCTCCTCCATCGGCGGGGGAGGGGACGGGACAAGCTCGAATGTCGTTCTTCCGCCACGTGAGGAAGACGTCGTCGATTCCGCCGCCGGCGGGCGGATTGTCGGCCGCCATTGTCGCTGTCATGCGGCAGGGGAAGGAGTATCATGTCGTAGCTGCCGTCGAGGGACATGAACTCAAGACTCCCGAAACGGAGCACCATCCCGGGCTGGAAAGGTTGCTGGAGACTACCCATCTGGAGCTTGATGGGAAACTGTTCGTCAACACGTAGCAGGCCCCTACCTGGCGCGCCAACTGTCGGCGTTTTGACCCCGGGGGGTCCCTGGACCGACGAGTAAATTGTTGCCGCGTGCCCCAACCCAGATGGGTCGGCGTGAGACGGAGCGCGAAGGGGGGAAGAAGCCGGAGGGAGACAGGCATAAAAGGGGAAACCCGTGGCCTTCGTGTTTGTCCCGCGCCCAGGTCGGGTGCGCTTGCAGTAGGGGGTTACAAGCGTCCACACGGGAGGGAGCGAGAGGCTTAAGCGAGCGCCGTCCCGTCCTTCCCCGCGCGACCAACCCTCTGTAAGAGGGCCCTGGACCTTCCTTTTATAGGCGTAAGGAGAGGATCCAGGTGTACAATGGGGGTGTAGCAGTGTGCTAACGTGTCTAGCGGAGAAGAGCTAGCGCCCTAAGTACATGCCGTCGTGGCAGCTGGAGAGGTTTTGGCACCCGGTTCGTGTGATGTCGTAGCCGTCGGAGGAGCGCTGGAGCCTGGCGGAAGGACAGCTGTTGGGGCTGTCGAGTCCTTGCTGATGTCTCCTTGCTTCCGTAAGGGGGCTGAGAGCCACCGTCGTCATGGAGCATGCGGGGCGCCATCATTACTTGTTTATCGGGGCGAGCCAGATGGGACGCCGGTCTTGTTCCCCGTAGCCTGAGTCAGCTTGGGGTAGGGTAATGATGGCGCCTCCTGTGACGTGGTCGGTCCGAGCCCTGGGTTGGGCGAGGCGGAGGCTCCTCCGAGGTCGAGGTCGAGTCTGTCTTCCGAGGCCGAGGTCGAGTCCGAGCCCCTGGGTCGGGCGAGGCGGAGACTGTCGGCTGAGGCCAGGGCTGAGTCCGAGCCCTGGGGTCGGGCGAGGCGGAGTTCGTCATCTTCCGGGGCTGAGCCTGAGTCCGAGCCCTGGGGTCGGGCGAAGCGGAGTTCGTCGTCTTCCGGGCCCGAGTCCGAGCCCTGGGGTCGGGCGAAGCGGAGTTCGTCGGGCTGAGCCCGAGTCCGAGCCCTGGGGTCGGGCGAAGCGGAGTTCGTCGTCTTCCGGGGCTGAGCCCGAGTCCGAGCCCTGGGGTCGGGCGAAGCGGAGTTTGTCGTCTTCCGGGGCTGAGCCCGAGTTCGAGCCCTGGAGTCGGGCGAAGCGGAGTTCGTCGTCTTCCGGGGCTGAGCCCGAGTCCGAGCCCTGGGTCGGGCGAAGCGGAGTTCGTCGTCTTCCGGGGCTGAGCCCGAGTCCGAGCCCTGGGGTCGGGCAAAGCGGAGTTTCTTATGGCGCCTGAGGCTGGACTTGGCTGCTGTCAGCCTCACTCTGTCGAGTGGCACAACAGTCGGAGCGGCGCAGACGGCGCTGTCCTCTTGTCAGGCCGGTCAATGGAGCGGCAAAGTGACTGCGGTCACTTTGGCTCTGTCGACTGAAGGGCGCGCGTCAGGATAAGGTGTCAGGCCACCTTTGCATTAAAGGCTCCTGCGATACGGTCGGTCGGCGTGGCGGCTTGGCCAAGGTTGCTTCTTGGTGAAGTCTGGGCCTCGGGCGAGCCGAAGGTGTGTCCGTTGCTGGAGGGGGTCCTCGGACGAGACGTAAATCCTCCGGGTTCGGCTGCCTTTGCCCGAGGCTGGGCTCGGGCGAGGCGAGATCGTGTCCCTTGAGTGGACCGATCCTTGACTTAATCGCACCCATCAGGCCTTTGCAGCTTTGTGCTGATGGGGGTTACCAGCTGAGATTAGGAGTCTTGAGGGTACCCCTAATTATGGTCCCCGACAGTAGCCCCCGAGCCTCGAAGGGAGTGTTAATACTCGCTTGGAGGCTTTTGTCGCACTTTTTTTGCAAGGGGACCGGCCTTTCTCGGTTGCATTTTGTTCCAGTGGGTGTAGCCCCCGAGGCCTCGGAGGAGTGGTTTGACTCCTTCGAGGTCTTAATGCGTTTCACAATGCTTCGGCCGGTCGGGTTGTTCCCTCATGCGAGCTGGCCGTAGCCCGGGTGCACGGTCGGGTCCCAAGTTCTCGGGCTGGTATGTTGACACTATCAACGGTTTGGCTGGAGCCGGGTTTGCGAGAGCAGCCCTCGAGCCTCCGCACAGGGCGAGAGGACGGTCAAGGACAGACTCGACTTCTTTACATACGCCCCTGCGTCGCCTTTCCGCAAGGAGGAGGGGGGGGGGGAAGCGCCATGTTGCCCTCGGAGGGCGTCGAACATGGTGTCTCCGGTGAGCTGCTAACGGGTAATCCGAGTGGACGCACGTGCCCCATTTGTTAGGGGTCGGCTAGAGGCCCGGAGGCGCGCTCCAAAAGTACCTGCGTGTGATCTGCCGGACCCGGTCCCCTTTTGACGGGGTCCGAGGGCTCGATGTCTCCCTCCGATGGGATTCCGTTACAAGATCGTTCCCGCTGGTCTCGGAAATGTCCTAGGGTACCTCGGGAGCGTAGCCCGAGCCTTGGTTATGTATCGAACGTACCCAGGGTCATCCCTCGCTCTGCGTCTGAGGCGGCTGTGAACCCTTCGAGGGCCAGCCTACGAACCCCTGATCAATAGTGGGCGCGGAGCCCGAGTGGCCTGAGGCGGTCGTTGAACCCTTCAGGGGGGCCGGCCTTTGAACCCCTGACCAGTAGTGGGCACGGAGCCCGAGCGCTCTGAGGCGGCTGTTGAACCCCTCCGAGGGGCCAGCCTTCGAACCTCTGATCAGTAGGAGGGCTCGGGGCCCGTTTCCTTCGCGGAGAAGGATCCCTTTCGGGGCATCCCCTTTCCTGGTCCCTGTTGTAAGAGAGAGAAAGAGGAAAAGGATACGAAATCGAATGACATGGCGTACCTTTTTGGACGCGGTCATTATGGCGAAGGCGAAGCGTCGCCTGCTTCTCCTGCCAAAGGTGCCGCCTGTCCCGTGGTGGATAAGCGATTCCGCTGATCGGACAAGTCCCAACGCTCGAAGACCCTTCTGCCTAAACGATTCTTCGGGCCTTCTTGACTACATCGATAGCAGAATCCGGCGGACGAGTAAGAGTACACGTAAGCGGCAAGGCCGACCGAGCCGAGGGATTCCTACGCCTCCGGGATACGGATACCTCACTCATCACCTTCCTTGAAAAGTAACTCTCGCTTGGACAAACAACTCTGTTACCGACAAATAAGTCCAGATACTCGAAGCAAGGGGAAAAGACACGCAGCTTCACAACACGACGACAGTATGTTTGGGCCTCGGCGGCCGCAGAAAACATACGCACACTACAAGATAACCTGATCCTGCAGGCTCGGACCTTGACGGTTGAAGGGAGCAGCAGCACCCTCGGCGTCAACTACACCTTCGGCGAGGTCCGACCTAGCCTCGGACGACGACGCGGTCGGAGGATCTCCACTTCGAAGGACGACATCAACACCACGCCCGGGCCGTCGCCGCCAGGGTCTCTTCCAGGAGTCCGGCTCGAGCAGACGGCTCGGCCAGTCACCCCGAAGCCTCAGCCGGCTGTCCCCCGAGGACATTAGCCCGGACCATGGCCTCGGCAACTCGACTCCGGCGCCGGTCCCGCCAGTGGACGGCCCGGACAAGCTCCGGCCGACGAAGTCTTCTTTTCGAGCCAACTCTGCCTCTGTCTGTGCTGACACCGCTACCCCCGGCTTCGGCTCATCGAAGAGTGGCCGAGGGTTTCTTTAACTAAGCAAGAGAAACCTCGGACGGCAAGGCCGACCGAGCCGAGGGACTCCTATGCCTCCGGGATATGGATACCTCACTCATCACCTTCGCACGAGGCAACTCACGCTTGGTGAAGCGGTTCAGATAGCCGACAGGCGAGTCCTAGTGCTCGAAATGAAGAAAAAACATGGCTCCGTGCCGAAAATACATACATGTTCAGGCCCCGACAGCCACAATGAACATACGCCAGCACTCAAGGTGCCATTACAAACGGAACTCCGGTTCCACCTCCGCGGGTACGAACAACCCCCCACATTGGAGGGCCCGCGGGGCGATAAGGCTCCAGGTCGCCCACTGCCGCCCGCTCCAGCAGCAGCGACAACGACCTCTGCTCCGGGTGGCCGAGCTGCAGCAGCGATGGCCTCAAGGCGGACGTCGCTGCAGCGATGCCCTCACCCACGTCTACGCTCGAGGGTCAAGGACAAGTACAAAGAGCCGGAGGTCCAGGGCGCGGATGGTGGCGCTGATCCCGTCGGCGACGGGGACTTCTTCAGCCGCCGCCACCTCAGCACCGACGACGGGAGCCGTCTGCCCACCGGCAGATCCCCACACGGACCCTCCCGGACGAGCGGGGCACCGACCTCTGTGCAAAGGCGCCGTACCGGGGCAAAGGCAGGACAGCCCCACAACATGAACGCCGCCCTAGCAGCGCGCGATGTCTTGGGCGGTCCTCCGGTGCGCGCGGCGCGACAACCGCTCTTGCGGCGGGAGAAGGAATCGGAAGCCGAGCCAGAGCCAGCTGAGCCAGCAAGCCCAACGCGCTGAAGCTGACGACGCTCGCCACCGACCAGCCCCGCGTTATCAAAGTCCACCCCTCCCGCTAGGCTGGTGAGCGCCCTCTCCCTTGAATGCTGAGGGAGAAGGTGACCCACGAACCCGCACGGAAGGTAGAGCTCCGGCTCAGCCCGGCCTCCGCCCCAGCAAGGATGACGAAGATCCTTGAAGCTGAGGGCAGAACCAAGATCGTAGCCCGGCTCGCTTCTCCCCACCACCAAACTGGAGGTCACCGTCTTGGGTGACCACCGGCGAGGGGATGCGGCCGGGCTGCCTGACAAAAATCCTTGAAGCCGAACGATGGCTGAAAGGTACCAACTTCCGCGAAGTTGCGTTTCCCCAACGATGACAAGGCGGAAGAACCACGGGCGCCCCCCATCTGGGGGCTCGAAAGGTGGAAAGACACAATGCATGAGGGGAGCGCGAAGACATGGTTGCCCTTCAAGGGGGTCGCCCTCCTTTTAAAGGCAACTCTCCCCACTTGCGTCCTCAGCCATCGCGGGCTGAGTCTTCTCCAACACGCTCCAAGGTCCTCCCCCTACGACACGGGGGCTGTGTCCCACGCGTCATGCAAGCTAGCCCAGGGCAGAAGAAGACAAACCACCGCGCGCGGCGCGCGCAACTGCCCAGCGGTTACAAGCATTCCCCCACTTTCGCCCAGACCAGCGGGTGAAAGGGCGGACCGCCATGCAGGCAGCATGCAACCGCACCGAAGGGGCGCACCTTTTCGACTTCGACGCGTCCAGCATGGAGGCCCAGGCCCACGCGTCATGCAACCGGCGCGCCGGTCGCAACGTGCAAGAAACCGCACCGCCACTCGCGCCACTACCGCGCCTCCTCGACTGCGGAACCAGTACCGCAACTCGAGGCAACCCTGCGCATGACCCAACAGTGCCAACCAGGCACATCGGTCACGAGCCAGTCAGCTGCAGGAGAAGGCGCGACGGTCGATGCAGCCAGAAATGGGCCGGCAGTAATGGCGGTGGCAGGCGAGCGAAAGCAGCGGTCAAGTCGTCAGCCAAGCTCACGTCTCCTCCTGGGACAGCGGGAGAGTCCTCTCCCACGGCGTGAAGACGGCGCGCCCGTGTCCCGTTCCTCGAGCGGCTCGCGCACGCGCAACGGCTGCCCCGCGAACCACTCGTCCCGCCGCATTAACTCCGCCGTGGGACAGGCGGCACCTTTGGCAGGAGAAGCGGGCGACGCTTCGCCTTCGCCATAATGACCGCGTCCAAAAAGGTACGCCATGTCATTCGATTTCGTATCCTTTTCCTCTTTCTCTCTCTTACAACGGGGACCGGGAAAGGGGATGCCCCAAAGGGATCCTTCTCCGCGAAGGAAACGGGCCCCGAGCCCCCCTACTGATCAGAGGTTCGAAGGCTGGCCCCTCGGAGAGGTTCAACAGCCGCCTCAGAGCGCTCGGGCTCCGCGCCCACTACTGGTCAGGGGTTCAAAGTCCAGCCCCCCGGAAGGGTTCAACGACCGCCTCAGGCCACTCGGGCTCCGCGCCCACTACTGATCAGGGGTTCGTAGGCTGGCCCTTGAAGGGTTCACAGCCGCCTCAGACGCAGAGCGAGGGATGACCCTGGGTACGTTCGATACATAACCAAGGCTCGGGCTATGCTCCCGAGGTACCCTAGGACATTTCCGAGACCAGCGGGAACGATCTTATAACGGAATCCCATCAGAGGGAGGCATCGAGCCCTCGGACCCTGTCAAAAGGGGACCGGATCCGGCAGATCACCCGCAGGTACTTTTGGAGCGCGCCTTCGGGCCTCTAGCCGACCCCTAACAAATGGGGCACGGGCGTCCACTCGGATTACCCGTTAGCAGCTCACCGGAGACACCATGTTCGACGCCCTCCGAGGGCAACATGGCGCTTTCCCCCCTCCTCCTTGCGGAAAGGCGACGCAGGGGCATATGTAAAGAAGTCGAGTCTGTCCTTGACCGTCCTCTCGCCCTGTGCGGAGGCTCGGGGGCTGCTCTCGCAAACCCGGCTCCGGCCAAACCGTTGACAGCGTCAACATACCAGCCCGAGAACTTGGGACCCGACCGTGCACCCGGGCTACGGCCAGCTCGCATGAGGGAACAACCCGACCGGTCGAAGCATTGTGAAACGCATTAAGACCTCGAAGGAGTCAAACCACTCCTCCGAGGCCTCGGGGGCTACACCCGGCGGGTGCGCTCGCGCGCACCCACCGGAACAAAATGCAACCGAGAAAGGCCGGTCCCCTTGAAAAAAGTGCGACAAAAGCCTCCAAGCGAGTATTAACACTCCCTTCGAGGCTCGGGGGCTACTGTCGGGGACCATAATCAGGGGTACCCTCAAGACTCCTAATCTCAGCTGGTAACCCCCATCAGCACAAAGCTGCAAATGCCTAATGGGTGCGATTAAGTCAAGGATCGGTCCACTCAAGGGACAGGATCTCGCCTCGCCCGAGCCCAGCCTCGGGCAAGGGCAGCCGACCCCGGAGGATTTATGTCTTGCCCGAGGACCCCCTCCAGCAACGGACACACCTTCGGCTCGCCCGAGGCCCAGACTTCACCAAGAAGCAACCTTGGCCAAGCCGCCACACCGACCGACCATATCGCAGGAGCCTTTAATGCAAAGGTGGCCTGACACCTTATCCTGACGCGCGCCCTTCAGTCGACAGAGCCGAAGTGACCGCAGTCACTTCGCCGCTCCACTGACCGGCCTGACAAGAGGACAGCGCTGCCTGCGCCGCTCCGACTGCTGTGCCGCTCGACAGAGTGAGGCTGACAGCAGCCAAGTCCAGCCTCAGACGCCATAAGAAACTCCGCTTCGCCTGACCCCAGGGCTCGGACTCGGGCTCAGCCCCGGAAGACGACGAACTCCGCTTCGCCCGACCCCAGGGCTCGGACTCGGGCTCAGCCCCGGAAGACGACGAACTCCGCCTCGCCCGACCCCAAGGCTCGGACTCAGCCCTGGCCTCAGCCGACAGTCTCCGCCTCGCCCGACCCAGGGGCTCGGACTCGACCTCGGCCTCGAAAGACAGACTCGACCTCGACCTCAGAGGAGCCTCCGCCTCGCCTAACCCAGGGCTCGGACCGACCACGTCACAGGAGGCGCCATCATTACCCTACCCCAAGCTGACTCAGGCTACGGGGAACAAGACCGGTGTCCCATCTGGCTCGCCCCGATAAACAAGTAATGATGGCGCCCCGCGTGCTCCATGACGACGGCGGCTCTCAGCCCCCTTACGGAAGCAAGGAGACGTCAGCAAGGACTCGACAGCCCCAACAGCTGTCCTTCCGCCAGGCTCCAGCGCTCCTCCGATGGCCACGACATCACACGAACCGGGTGCCAAAACCTCTCCGGCTGCCACGATGGCATGTACTTAGGGCACTAGCTCTTCTCCGCTAGACACGTTAGTACACTGCTACACCCCCATTGTATACCTGGATCCTCTCCTTACGCCTATAAAAGGATGGTCCAGGGCCCTCTTACGGAGGGTTGGCCGCGCGGGGAAGGACGGGACGACGCTCGTGTAAGCCTCTCGCTCCCTCCCGCGTGGACGCTTGTAACCCCCTACTGCAAGCGCACCCGACCTGGGCGCGGGACAAACACGAAGGCCGCGGGTTTCCCCTTTTACGCCTGTCTCCCTCCGGCTTCTTCCCCCCTTCACGCTCCGTCTCGCGCCGACCCATCTGGTCTGGGGCATGCGGCGACAATTTACTCGTCGGTCCAGGGACCCCCCGGGGTCGAAACGCCGACAATGTGTTCCCTAATAAAAGTTAAGGAGCTGTCTGAATCCACTAGCATCAACATAATATTCTTCCCCACAATAGATCACCTTCATAATGTGGTTACGGTCAGAACCAGATACAACCTGGAATCACAGGTGACAACACACCTCTCCTTTTCCATCCTCTTGCTCCAATTGCCACAACACCTCATCAGATAGCACCATCTATTCATCATCAGCAACAACATCATTTAACTAAACCTGCCCCCTCTTGGCACACTTAACAATATGGCCAGGCTCAAATTTCTCACAACAGGCGTAGCAAAGCCCATTTAACCTTCGAAACTCCCTATCTTGCCTTTCTCTATACAAGTCTCCAACAGCCTGTTGAACCTTCCCCTCCATCCTATTTCCAGGCTGATACTGCTTCATGGCATACCCCTGCCGAGCACCTCTATGCCTTCCCTTGTCTAGCACATCTTGTTGCAGCTGAGCCAGTAACACAACCTTGTCCATAGTAGTGGGCTGATGCATTTGAACCACACTCTGAATCTCCATATTCAGTTCATGTATAAACTGTGTGACAAAAAAAATCTCATCCAACTCTGGGTTATGCAAAGAAGTCATGTAACGAGCATGCTCAAACTCACCCACATATGTCTCCAGAGTATCTACTTGTTTCAGACTCTGTAGTTTCCTTAGGGCTTTAGAATAAGTATCAACTCCAAATTTGTTCTCCACTACCCGCACGAACTCCTGAAAACCACCCAACCCTTGCCACAGTTTCTGAACTTGCCACCACCGAGCAACATTCTGCTCCATATGCATGGAAGCAACCGACACCCACAATGGTCGTGGAACTTGATAAATATGAAAATACTCCAAACACTTATCCACTCACAGTGCAGGATCATCACCAGCAAACCTTGGGAACAAGATCTTATATTAGGTAGTACATGATTAGTTGATCCTCATGTTGCCTTCCTATCACCGACCCCTGATAATTCCTCCTCTGATACGTCCTGCTCTATCTGATCACCATAGACGAAGAAATTTCGTGGTTGATGTCTTCTCCTGCTCGATTCTCAGACTCCCCTGAGGTATTTTCTATATCCTTTCCCATCTATTCCAATCGCATCTGAGCGACCACCCGCCCGGTCTCTTCCACCTTCTAGAACATTTCGTTCCTCCTTTCCTGAAGTCGCCTCATGGATCCTCCTCGATGCTGACAAAGACTTAAGGCCTGTTTGATTATCAGCTTACTGAGCTACAATTTAACTAAGATTAGTCCGACAAATTAAAAACTAACTTTAGACAGAAAAAGTTTGACAAATTATGGCAAGTTAGACCGTTAACCAAATATGTCCTTTTAATCCCAAGCATTTTTTCTTTCAGATTCTGCGCATTTGCAGATAAAGTATGCCTCGATTATGTATTTCGCAGGCCCCATTCACGTCGGTGCCTTCGGCTGGGTATAAAGTGCAGGAGCACTGACATCGACGACAAAAACTTGGCCGCATCACACATGGATAAGATTCTTTCACAAAAGATTGACAGTGAATTCATTCACGGACATGAAGCTATCGAAGTACTACGCAGCCAGAGCAGAGAATGGGTGATTGTTCTTTCCCCCCGGACACTGGATGAAATTGTTCTGGTCAGACAGTGACCAAGACAACTCAAAGGTTAACGATCTGTAGCCAAACATGCAGTATCCTCAACCAGTCAACAACGATTTACAGCCCAGCAAACCTCCAAACTATTTATAGCCGTGCAAGCCTCCAACCAACTGACAGAGACAAATTTCGCCTTTGGAAAATGTGAACCCGATAAGCCTCGCATTCTCTGGGCCGCTGGGTCGACTGAGGCGGTAAACTTGAACTACGTATACCAGACTTGCATCCCTTCAGCGGTTCAGCCATGGTTATGGAATAGGTTACACACTTGTTAAACTTGGCAAATTGATATTACACAGTTGCACCACAGCTACAGCATGGCTTCATCGCAGCACCTGCAAGGCTGCAATTTCAGGGTGAAAAAGAATGGTAAGGTTTGGATTGCAACTGCAATCACAAGGTTTGGGGGGCAAACAGAAAACGTACAATTCCATAGAACGAAAATTACTACATGTTTGATGCCAATTTGTTTGAATGTACACGCCACGGAGGAAACGTGGCACAAGACATCTCCCCGTATATCACACAAAAAATATACAAACATGCAGGCCAGTGGCTCAGAGGATGCCAAATGCAACGATTTGGGAGCAAAAGTACAATTTACAATGGTTGCCACCACCAAATGCGTCCATCTCCAGCTTCCTCAAGCCCTAACGTTGTTAAGTATTACTGCATGCTGTTTCAGGTAACAGCATACTTGTGCTTTTTATGCATTTCAAAAAACGGTCGGCCAGATATTTTTCATCAATCAGCCACTAAATAGCCCCGCTTAGTTTCCTGAGCTTCAGAGGGAGGAAATCGTTCGAGTCAGCGTTCCTCTTCGTGCCAAAATTGGCAGGAGCAGCACCGAAAGGTGTGACCGACGAAGTTGCGGTATTTCTTCGGAACCTCCCCATGTTCCAGTATGAGAAAGGTTCATCGCGTTGGCTGCTAGAGCTAGGATCATGCCTTGTGAGATTTGGTTGTGCTGGTATTGCGCCATGCTGTCTGTCACGCAGATCCTGCAAGGAATGGCAGGCCAGTGTTTAGTGAAGAAATGCTGCCATGTTAACGGTTAGTTCATGGCAGCCAGGTTTCTCTATCAGCTAGTCATTCTCAGCAGTACAATGGGGGTGTTTTCATACCAAAATACCCTTCCACCCAAACAGGCCAGTTATACAAATATACAAGATGTATTATTATGATAAATTTCTATATCCATTTTTATGTAGCTAATCATGAAGCGATCAAGGTGTTTTGTTTGAGAAAACATCTCATCTAGATTGGTATGAGGTGTTCATCATTATATCACATGGGCTTTGGTGGAAGCTCATGTGATTGCAAGGATGAGGTGAATGATCATAGATAACCATTCCAACCCCCATAGCAAACAAAAATGTGATGTGAGGAGTGAGAAGATGATGGATGCCCCGTTCCTCAAACTAAATACGCCATATGTGATTCAGCAAAGAGGAATTGGTAACCAGATCGTGCAACAACAATTAAGTCTCTACAGTCACTGGTGGCTAGCGCTTCTTACAACATATCTAGGAAAACCAATGCCTAGAAAGTACATTAAGATATTTTATTTTATTTGCTTTAAGTTATGGACCATCAAAAGTAGTTGTTTTACTACGGAAAATTATGTTTCAACCAAGATCTTTCTCATATTTTTGTTAAACTGATTATGCAGGTTCTACAGTATTCAGGCTCCAAATGACATTGGGGATTATTTATTTTGTTGTTATGAGATGTGAAGTACCCCCTAATAACCTGCAATGAATGAAGCATCACCCATAAAAATAAATGTTGTAACGTAATAAGAAATGAAGTTGAAACCCTTACATTAAGCGTTCTTGTGGGAACCATGTCTAAAGCATGGCCAGGATATGCAGCACCTACACAAACAGAAATTTTGTCACCACAAGATTTATTAGATTCAGTGAGATATTAAGACTTCCTGCGTCTGAGCCTCTGAAGTCTCTGATGCTCAACTGGATAACAACAGTGAAAAATGACGTGCAAATTAATTTTGTTGCAGGTTACCATATCTATGTTGTCACTAGCCAGTTGCCCGTGCTTTGCTACGGCTGTTATATATCATATAAATAGGTATTAAGATATTTATTCAAATATAATTATTGTTTATTTCTAAACAATAAGTTACATGTGGTCTGGTGGTTAGCACCAAATTTCTAAAGAAGGGGGTGTGGGTTCGAGTACTCACTCTGCACTATTTTTTGCGTGGTGTGGTAGCTGCGCGGGCGGGATCGGGTGCTAGGCAGGCGCAGTAGCTGGCTACGCGGGTGCTGGGGTCCACAGGGCAGTAGCTGAGAGAGCGTTGCGCAGGCGCTGGGCGTGGGGCCTAAAGGGCACGACGCCGAGGCGGGACGCGTGGGGCGGGTCCAGAGTATCAGCGCGGAGGATGAAGTCGTGGTAGCACCAAGCGCCCACATTAGGTTCTTAACAGAGTAGTATAGATGTATTCGTACCTCTCTATTTCTCTATATAGGCATGTATCTAGAGAAAAGTGCAAGAATTCTCAAGAATGATTGGAAAGTAAAGAAATGGATACATGTAGTTCACATAGTATTACCAGTAGTGACTAACTCCGCTACATTAACTATGAAGATAAAAAGGAAATAATCGTATTGTAACAAGAAAACATGTCACCATAGCACTGTCAAGGATCCAATTCTTGAAAGTTATTATGCACTTGATCAATTCAGAGGTTGCATGGTGGTGTGGAAACCAGAGCCATTGATTATTTGAAGTAGAAGACTTAAAAACAGTACGAATGAAGGAGGTGGCTGAAACTGAAAGTTCGCCAAAACGATATGCAAATTTACTTTAACAGAAGAATTTGCAGTTTTTTAATAGGTTTGAAGTTGCATAGTTGTACGCATCAAGGACAGAACCGAAATCAATTACTAGATACCTGCAGCTCTGGACGACAGCCAGCCGTCACAGAGGTCGCCGCCGCCGACCATCTGTCGTGACAGTCCAGGAAACCCACCACTGCCGCTGTGGCTTCCGAGCCCGATCAATGGCCTCAAAGGCATGGCCTCCTCAAAATCCACGACTGATGGCAGCGGCGCTGGGAGACGGAAGAACGGCGACAGCATCGTTTGGTCGCCGCCGACGGCACTACCGCCAGGAGCCACCCCAACGGAAGCGGCGGCGGCGGCGTCCCATGCGCCGGCCGGCGCCCCCAGCAACGGGCGCGGGCTCCAGCGGAAGGGGCCGAACCCGGTGCCGCGCGGCGTGAGCGGCGGAGGCGGAGGCGTCGTGTGGGACTCGTCGGTGGAGATGGCATCTTGATGTGCAGGCGGCGGCGCGCGGATGTGCAGGGGTGGGGGCCGCGGCGGCGGCGGCGGCGGGTTGGGGGAGAGGTGGAGGCGGCGGATCCAGACGGAGGCGAGCGGATCGGGCGCAGGCGCGAGGCGCTGCTGGTGAGGGGGCAGCGCGGAGCTGCGGCTTCCTACGGAGCTGCGGGGCGCGGGGTGCTCCGACATGGCTTCGCGGTGGGGAAAGTGGAGGAGGGGATTAGGTCGGTGGGCGGTGAGGGAGAAGTTAGAAGTACACTGGGATTGCTCACTGCTTCTAGCGGCTGCAATGTGTGAACGAAGAAAAGCGGATATTATAATACTTTTTAGGTTTTACAATAAATACATATCTTGCTTTACGACAAGTTAATATCGATGTTTATATTTTCAAATAAACATGTTATAAAAATATATTATGTACTCAACCTAACATATTTATTATATATTATAAAATTAATATGTTTTTGTATATATCTGTTTAGAGTTTAGAAGTTTTATTTTTCGAGATGCAGAGCTAGGGAAGTACTACTGGTGCTTCGTTATGCACCGCAGTCATAAAAGTTGTAGTAGTGCCTTCGTTTATTTCAGTCTGCGGCTTATAAAAGTCCTTTGTATGGATAGCTAAAGCAAATTTAAGGTGGTGATTTTATCTTGTGTGTGCATAAGAATTTGTGTATATATATTGTAAAATTTAAATTAAATTTATAGACTTTGAATTTTTTAGGTGTATTTGCACCATTGAAAAAACTAGCTTCGTCCCGGATGACTCCGTTACAATTTCACATAATGTAAAGATCTTTGTTTCATTTGGAAGATAAAATGGCAGCTTTGTTCTGTTCCGCAAGCAAAAAAGTTCCATAGTTTTTAAAGCGGTGGAATTCGACATATTAGGAGAATATGTTTTTTTGGGAGTTGTCCTTTTTAAAACTTTCTTTAACCAAACAATATTAAAGGTAGAACAAAGTCGCTCTTATCCACTTCGTTTCTACCGTTTTTGAAAAAATACGATTAACCCTCCGAGGAAGTATTATAGATTCTTTTACCCTTTTCTCGGTGTCATAGGTTGTAGCACCAAGCCAACACTGTTTACTGTCACAGCCTATGGCGGTGAGGTGCTGACTGTATTGGTGGTGTGGACCGAGCTGACAGTTGATGTGGCTAGGGATGACACTGGATAAGGTATTCAATGGACACACAAAGTCATATCAATACCCACTAAACAAAAAATTGCACCATACACATACCCACTACCCATCATGAGTACAAAATTACGTCATACCCATACCTACCATGGGTAGTGGGTACCCATCTGGTATCCATACCCACTAACATTATAGTACACATGATCATTTTGAATCGTAAAAGTAAGTGCCGAATATAGAATGTTGAAACCTCATACATCATCAATGTTAAAAGATGCTAAAATAACATATTATTTTTGTGCTAGCATGATAAATTCATCGAACCAACATAATTTTATCACGAGGTCAACAATATTTAGCATTAAATGGCAATATCATACAAGCCCATGCATGAGATAGCATAAGTCCCTTAATCCGAACCCACAAATTATATGTTAGCAGGTTTCCTATCGGGTAGCGGGTATGGGACAAGAGAGAACATACATGTGCCCACCATACCTGATGGGTATAACAAATGACACAATAAAATACCCATGGTTATCAAAAATCGACATACACATGCCTTAATAGGCTTTTTTACCCATGGGGTATCGAGTTTCGGGTACCCATTGCCATCCCTAGATGTGGCAGACCTCGATGTCGAGTTCTGATAAATGGGCCTCGCTTATCTCCCTCACTCATGCCCACGCCTCTACTCCCACTCCCGCACGCCGCCGCCACTCTCCCTCTTGCATGTCCTCGGCGCCCAGCTCCGCTGAACCCCTTGTCCACCACTTAAAACGCTCACGCGTATTCCTCCATCTCAACCAATTACCAAAAGGAGATTTGAGGGTCAAACTTATCAGAATCGTCGATCCACTGAAAAGGAAACTCTCATGATCCTACAAGAATGGAACGAAACATCATTACACATCTATTAAACAGTAAAAGCATAGAAGTCAAAAACTACCTACGTTAAAACTATTGTATGTGTAGAAGCGGTGAGCAGCCATGTTTAGATGTTTGGATTGAAATACCTACGTCGGCCTGCCAAATTCACAATTAGGTACAGGAAGATTATGAGGAATAAGAGTATCCTTGCTTGATGCGGCGGGATATAACTCTCAATGACGAGCTGTCTTCTCGCACAACATCTCGATACATGTCTTCCATCTACAAATGATTTATATTAACACTACTAGAGAAATACCATAAATGATTTAAACTTATAAATAACATGGTACTAATAATTTCAAAAGTCTAAAGATTTTTTAAGCCCACGATTCACAAACTATCTAGCAAACCTTGACACCGTATGAACCATATATCTTAGAAATAATAACTAATAGTCATATGTTCACAATCAAAACTAATTCCAAACCATAAGGGACCATAATACACAAAATATACATCGAATGGTTACATAGCTAATAAATAAGTGAGATAACATACCTCACCTTCAAGCTATATGGACTAAATCAAATCTTTCAAACTCGAATATGAAGATTGGAGCAGCTCTCGACAATATGGTTGAAGAGGAAAACGAGGGAGAGAAATGGTTGGGCATAGCTCTCAGTCAAGGAAGGGGAGATTTCTAATACAGCCTAGCTCAGCCTCGTGATCTGTGGCGCCGAGCTCGGTGCTGATATCCATGACGCCGAACTAGACCACGTTAGTGCCAGTTTGGCCTGCGCACGCCAAGGAGGCCAGCACCTCGGTGCCATGGGCTGTGGTGGTGAGCAGTGCTACCTCAGTGCCATAGCTTATGTTGTCGAGCAAATGGTCAAAAAATGAGAATACAAGACACCAGAACAGTTTTGGTCAGAAGCCATAAATACGGCTTGTCATGTCATAAACTGTCTCTATCTTCATCGCCTCCTCAAGAAGACGACATATGAGCTACTCACCGGTAAAAAACCCAATGTCTCTTACTTTTGTGTATTTGGGAGCAAATGCTACATCCTGGTAAAGAAAGATAAACATTCAAAGTTTGCTCCCAAAGTCGTTAAAGTGTCTTTACCTGGTTATGACACAAATACAAAGGCATATAGAGTCCTTAACAAATCTTTGGGTTTAGTTGAAGTCTCTAGTGACGTTGTATTTGATGAGACTAATGGCTATCAAAGAGAGCAAGTTTATATTGATGACATAGATGAACATGAGGTTCCTACGGCCGCAATGAGGACTATGGTGATAGGCGATGTGCGACCACAGGAACAACAAGTGTAAGGTTAACCTTCTTCCTCAACTATGGTGCAACCCCTAACTCAAGATGAAGAACAGGTACCTCAAGGTGATGGCATGGATCAAGGGGGGAGCACAAGAACAAGAAGGAAGAGAGGAGGAAGGAGTACCACATGCACCACCAAACCAAGTTCGCACCCACATACAAAGGGGTCATTCAGTGGATCAAATTCTTGGTGACATTAGCAAGGGAGTAACTACTCGTTCACGTGTTGCAAATTTTTGTGAGCACTACTCTTTTGTTTCTTCTATTGATCCTTTCAGGGTAGAAGAAGCCTTGTAGAATCTGGACTGGGTGTTGACCATGCAAGAGGAGCTCAACAACTTTAAGAGAAATGAAGTATGGAGCCTAGTGCCACGTCCAAAGCAAAATGTTGTAGGCACCAAGTGGGTATTTCACAACAAAACAAGATAAGTATGGAGTGGTAACAAGAAACAAAGCAAGACTTGTAGCAAAAGGTTATGCTCAAGTCGCAGGTTTGGATTTTGAGAAGATTGAAAGCATCTAGGCCCCTGGTTGGTTTTAGCGATTAATGACAACATAAGATTATATGTGACTAACGTGTGTTTTGCAGAGCAAATGGTAAGTTAGGTCACACTATAGGAAGTTGCGTTGCAATGGTGAAAACAATACCTGAGATGAGAACTTGAAGCGACGGCTGAAAAAAGGCGAAGCAAAAGATGAAGCTCTTCATATTCCGAGTGTCGAAGGAGTTGCAGACACTTGGTATAGAATTAGGACTTCTATTTTTATTTTAGCCGTACTATAAAGAAGGATTGTGGATGAGTAGTTTGACCAAGAGATCTCTAGTGTAGTGTTGGTGCATATTCACACTCACGTCTAGTGCTAGGTATCACTCTATAACACACTCACAAGTTAGAACGAAAACAATTTAGAAAACCTAGAGAAAAAGAAAATAGGGTTGCTGTCTTAGGGGCACCGGACTGTCTAGTGTGCACCAGACTGTCCAGTGCACCCTCTGATAGTGGGGTTAGCCCCCGAGAAACCCGAGAGCAACGAGTTCACGAGTTGAATTTTAGCGGCCACATAGGACTGTCCGGTGTGCACCGGATAGCCACTGTTGGAGCGCGGTGATCACCCCGGAGGATTTGTTGGTGACTCAGCTCAAGTTTGTACGCGGTCGTGAGGGATCCACCACGCCGGAGTGGCAAAGGATCACCTCATAGTGAGCACTTGGTTCTTGCGAGGACCAAGGGGGAGCGATACCCTTGCACGGGTGCTCCAACGAGGACTAGGGAAGAGTGCCGACTCTTTGATACCTCGGCAAAAAATTGGAGGAGTCTTCTTTACCTTGCTTTACATTCCGCATTTAATTTTAGCATTTCACTTTGTTCAATTGCTTAGCAAGCATTTAACCTTCATTGTTGTTTTCTAGTAGTATTTATTTGTTGCTAGTAGTTAGATGAAGTTGGGCTCTTGCTTAGGGTTTAATATTTGTGGAATTTTTAGAAAAGCCAAATTCACGTTCCTCTTGGGCATCGTGATCCTTTGAATTTGCATCAGAGCCTAGTTGCTCCTATTTAGTTTAACCGCTAGAGTAGCGATGTCCGACGGGGATGGACCTCCTCCCGTTTTTGATGGTGATGATTTTCCTTATTGAAAAATTCGTATGGAAGCTTACTTAGAGGCTATAGACATTGGTGTCTCTAAAGCCACCACTCAAGGGTTCCCCGAACCTAGAGATCCCACAAATCTTGTAGGTGATGAGTACAATTATAAAAAATGGAATGCTAAGGCTAAAAACACTCTCTTTAGGGGCCTTTGCAAAGATGTTTTTAATAGAGTAAGAAATCATAGAAATGCTCATGATTTGTGGTTGGATATTTGTGTTCTACATGAATGAACTAAAAGTGAGCGTGAGGATATATTGCAATGAAAAAATTAAATTCTTTTGAAATGCTTGCAAATGAGAATGCTAATGATATATGTACTCACGACTTAACATTCTTGTAGAGGAAGTCAATGGCTTGGGGCCCACCCAAATTTCACAACCGGATGTTGTGAGGAAAATTCTCAGTGTCCTCCCAATTGACAAATATGGACACATTGTCACTGTGCTACATCAAATGGATCTTTCTATTACTACTACAACTCAGATATTGGGAAAGATCAATGCTCATGAAATGTATATGCACATAAATGACAAGGATGTGTCTTCTTCCAAGAGAAAAAATTTGGCTCTCAAAGCTAGCTAAGAAAAGAAAGGGAAGGCCAAAATGCAAGTTGAGGAAGAATCCTCAAGTGATGATGATTTTGATGCAAACATTGCCTTGATGGTGAGAAAGACCACCAAAATGTTGAAGAAACTCAACCAATAAGGTATCAAGTTTGATTCAAGAAAGAAGAAGTTTTCTCTAGCAAAAGAAAGTCCATCCCTGAGATGGACTGCTATAATTGTGGAGAACTCGGTCATCTTGCTCATCAATGCAACAAGCCCAAGAAAAACAAGTTCAAGGGCAAGAAACATGATGTCAGTGATGATGAGAAGAAGGAAAAGAAATTCTTCAAGAGGAAGGAAGGCAAGCACAAAAGATTTCATAAAAAGAAAAATGGAAAAGCATATATTGTTGGTGACTGGCTCACTGACATTGAATCCTTAAGCGGGTCTTCTTCAAGTGAAGAAGAGAATGATGAAAAGGTTGCCGCCATCGCTGGGGATTTCTCTTCATCACCACCATCACCTTCATCCACTTCACACCTATGCCTCATGGCTAAAGGTGAACGGAAGGTACAACCTAAAAATGATATTATTGATGATTGTGAAAGTGATAGTGATGACGAGTATGCTTCTCCTACCTATGATGAATTAGCTAACTTACTTAAAGAATATACTCAAATCACTAGAAAGTCAAAAGCTAAATGTGACAAGTTAAAGGATGAAAATGAGTTCTTAACTGCCAAGTATGAGATAGTTGTTAAAGCTAGTGAAGAAATGAAGGAAGAAAATAAAACTATGTCATCCACCAAAACTGAGCTCAAAACCTCCCTTAAAGATGCCAAAGATAAATGTGAAAAATTAAGTGAAGCAAATAGGGAGCTAAAAGATGGACTTGTCAAAGTAAAGGAAGATTATACAAAAATTAAAATTGATTATGATAATCTTCTTATTGCAAATGAGCTTTTATCTTGTAATACACATGAGGCTATTAACCCTGTTGTTAAGATTGATGTAGCAACCTCATGTGATGATTGGAGCCAAATTGATCAGTCTAGTCTTTATGATGAATTCATTGAAAAAGTTGAAGTCATGACACTAGAGAACCAGAAATTGAAGAAGTACTTGGCAGATGCAACCACTAGAGGAAAAGTTGCCATAGAAAGCAATGATATTAATAATGAGTTGGTAGTGGACAATGAAAGTCTTAGAGGTGAACTCAAGAAACTTAAGATTGAGAAAGAACATCTTGTCACAAGTGTACAAAAGTTCAACGAAGGCCAATACCTTCAAAATGAGTTACTCATGAAACTGTTATGAAAAATAATAAGAGTGGTATTGGATACAATTCTTTTGTGTAAAAGAAAGCAACTAGTCAAAAAAAGTCAAAGCAGACTCCTAAGCCAATCAAGTGCTTTGAGTGTGGAAAAGAAAGACATTTTGCCCACAACTGTAGAGCCACACCACCAACTCCCTTGCCTAAGCACTCAAGACCATTTGCTTTCAATGCTCATTATGTTCTAAGAAAAGTAGCAAATGGAAAAGTCAAAGTAACATTCCTAGGTCCACCAAGCAAGAGTAGACCTAGACAAATTTGGGTTGCAAAGTCCTTGATTGAGAAAGTTACCGGTCCTATGCAAAATAGGGCCCTCAAGATTGAAGCTTGATTTATTTGTTCATGTAGGTGAACTACAATACCGGTGTGAGCCATTGGGTAATTGACAGTGGATGCACTCAACATATGACTGGCAACCCACGGATGTTCACCTCACTTGATGAAGATGTTGATGAATAAGATATACACCTCAATAAAATGGAGTTGTTGAAAGAAAGAACAGGATCTTGATCACTCTTGCAAAAACAATGATTGATGAGTATAACTCACCAGAGAGGTTTTGGACTGAAGCTGTCAACAGTGCATGCTATGCATCAAACAGACTATTTCCTCACCAGCTACTTGAGAAGACTACCTATGAACTGCTAAACGAAAAAAAGCCAGATGTCTCCTTCTTTCGGCTGTTTAGATGCAAATGTTACATCTATAGGAAACGCCATCACCTAGGAAAGTTTTAAAGATGTTATGATATTGATTTCTTACTTGGTTATTCATCAAAATCCAAAGCATATCGAGTATTCAATCATGCCACTGGCGTGGTGGAAGAAACATATAATGTGGAATTTGATGAGACTAATGGCTCCCAAGGAGCACTTGAAAATCTTGATGATGTAGGTGATGAACCACTTAGGGAATCCATGAAGAACATGCAAATTGGAGCCATCAAACCAAAATAAGATGAAGAAGAGGTGCAAAATATCGACAGGCCTTCTTCATCAAATGTATCACATGATGATGAAAAAGATGAGAGACATGCAAATTAAGATACATTTGTCTCTCTTGAAAAAGCAAGGGTACAAGCTGAAGATGTTGATGCTCCAAGATCTTCTTCCCAAGTGGTTGACAAGAGGAACTCATCACTACTACAAGCACATCCACAAGTTCTAATCATTGGTAGTCCTTCACAAGGGGTTATTACTCATTCTCAAAGATATGCTTCATTTATTGAACATCACTCTTCTGTTTCTTATGTTGAGCCTACATGCATAGATGAGGCGCTATAAGATCCAGACTGGGTGAATGTCATGCATGAAGAATTAAACAACTTCACCCAGAATCAAGTTTGGACCCTGGAGAAGCTTCCACAAGATGCAAGGGTCATTGGAACAAAATGGGTGTTCCAAAACAAACAAGATGATCAAGGCATAATTGTGCGGAACAAGGCAAGCTTGCTGCAAAGGGGTTCTCTCAAGTTGAAGGTTTAGAATTTGGAGAGACCTTTGCATCGGTTGCTCGACTTGAAGCCATCTGTATCCTTCTTGCACATGCATCCTGCTATGACATAAACCAAGATGATCAAATGGTTGTAAAAAGTACATTTTTAAATGGCTTCATAAATGAACTAGTATATGTTGAGCAACCACCCGGGTTTGAAGACCCTAGATATCCTAATCAGGCTTATAGGTTGTCCAAGGCACTATATGGTCTAAAGCAAGCTCCAAGGGCTTGGTATGAGCATCTTCGCGACTTCCTCATTGAGAAGGGCTTCAAGATCGGGACCATCGACACAACTCTATTCACAAAGAAACATAACGGTGATATTTTTCATTTGTCAAGTTTCTGTTGATGATATAATCTTTGGCTCGACAAATGATTGTCATTGCAAGGAATTTGGTGAGTTGATGTCGAAGGAGTTCGAGATGTCAATGATTAGTGAGCTAAGCTTCTTCCTCGGCTTCCAAGTCAAGCAAATGAAAGATGAGAACTTCCTCTCACAAGAGAAGTACACCAAAGACTCGTTGAGGAGATTCAATATGGAGAAGTGCGAACCAATCAAGACACCCATGCCTACTAATGGACATCTCGACCTAGATGAGGGAGATAACCCGGTTGATCAAACTCTCTACCATTCTATGATTGGTAGTTTATTGTATCTTACCGCATCTAGGCCCGATATCATGTTTAGTGTTTGTATGTGTGCTCAATTTTAAAGCAAATCATAAGAAAGCTCATCTTTGCGCTGTTAAAAGAATTCTTAGGTATCTTAAGCACACCCCAAGCATTGGTCTTTGGTATCCCAAAGGAGCTACTTTTGAATTAATTGGCTATTCCGATTTGGATTATGTCGGTGTCAAAATTGATAGGAAAAGTACATCCGGAGGATGCCATTTGCTTGGGAGATCACTAGTTTCATGGACCTCTAAAAAACAAAATAGTGTTGCCTTGTCAACCGCCGAAGCTGAATACATTGTTGTGGGTGCTTGTTGCGCATAAATTCTTTATATGAAACAAACTTTTTTAGATTATGGTGTAGTTCTAGAAAAGGTACCTTTGTTGTGTGATAATCAGAGTGCTGTTAAAATTGCTAATAATCCTGTACAACACTCTCGCACTAAGCACATTGATATCCGTCATCACTTCTTTAGAGATCATGTTGCTAAAGGAGATATTATTTTAGAAGGAGTGAGATCAAAAGACCAATTAGCGGATATTTTCACAAAGCCTTTAGACAAAACCTACTTTTGTATGTTGAGGAATGAGCTAAATATTCTTGATCTCAGAAATTTTACTTAATTATAAAATGGTGATGTCAAGCTTGCATTGCATATTTAAATTTCTTTTATTGCATCTAGGGCTTGTCTAACCTAGTTAAGATAACCGCCAACAAAGCGAGTGAAAAAGCCTAACTTGGGCTCAAACTTGACAAGTTCTATCTTTAAGCTTTTGGTACTTAAAATTCATTTACTATGCAATTGTTGGTTTTTGAGATATGCATGTGGCACTGTACTTATGGGGAGTATTCACAACTCAATTCATACATGAAACCTCTAGTGCAATACCCAAATGCAAAATCTCACCATTTGCTTATTTTCTTTGAAAACTATCTAGCCTATGACACAATATTTTGAAAAATATGAGAGAATATGTGAGGGTACCAATATCTGTCCCAACATATGTTCTTTTGTGTGCTTATAAGTTGGGATTTGGTTTGGTTCAAAATTTCCTTGAAAAAAATCAAAATTTCCTCTTCTTTTCAAAATTTCCTCTTCTAGGCTCACCGGATAGTCCGGTATGCACCGGACACTGCACTGTGGAATGTCCGGTGCACCAACTCGGTGTGTGTGGATTCGCCACTGTGCGGCCATGTCCGGTGGGGCACCAGACAGTGATTGTGTGCTGTCCGTTGTGCACCGGACAGACGCTATACACTATCCGGTGTGCCCATGATGTATTTTTAAAAAAATCCTTTCATGCCCGAGCCCGAGGCCAAGGCACTCTATCAGCACGCTCATGCCTCTCCTCTCTGTCAGCTTTCCCTCTCTGGTGCCTGGCTCGTCGGCGGCGACCGCCGTTCGTCGTTCTCCGGCGAAGATCCCGTGTCGTAGTCCGTTCTCTGGTAAAGATCTCGTGCCCCAGCCCACGCTCAGGTCCCTCAAATGCAGTCTACTCCTCCTCCTGCTCTTTAGGCTGCTGTTGTGCCAGCTCTTGAGTCAGGACCCCCACTCCACTCTTTTGGTCCTTCTATCTCTTCGCTCAGGCCGGTCACCCTGGACTTCTCGACCTAGGTTATCGGACCTGTCAGTGCTCAGCCATGAGTGCCACCAGCGTCTGCTGTTACCACTGCTGTCGTGGTTGTTTCTGTGACTGCTCTAGCTTCAGCAGATTCTGCACCGTAGCCAGTGTTAGAGTCAGCACCAGCTCCAGCCTCTACTGCAGATCCTGGATCCGAGACTGACTTCGATACTCAGCTTGTGTTTGTACTTCTGCCTCGACCGCGATCTGATGCACCTTCACCTCCTCCGTCTTCTTATGGTTTGTGTAACACCATAAAAGCCATCAACTATAAATAATATTTAGGTTATTATGTTAAATATGGTAATAATTTTTTTAAGTGTTTAATTATTTATTTGCATTTTGATCATTTTTCCTTGTATACGCATGAATGATGATCGGATGTTTTGTAGCAATTCTTTTTATAAGAAAATCCTAGTAATTAATATAATAATTAAATAATATAATAGTTATTAGTCTAAAAACAAGTATTTTATTTATAAATAATTTTGGTGAATTTTTATGAAATTTTTGAGCTCTTTCAAAATTCATTTCGAAATTAAAAAAAAAGAAAGACCTAACCTAACCGGCCCACTAGGGGCCCAGCCACCCCAAACCCTAGTTGCGCGCGCGCCAGGCTCTCCTAGCCACCGCCGCCGCCCTGTGCTTTCCTCTCTCCCTCTTCTCTCTCTCTCCCTCCTTCTCTCTTCTCTCCCATGCTCTCTCTGCTCTCCCTCACGCGCGCCTGGAAGCCGCGCGGCAGGCCTTGACCGGAGACCCGCGATGCCCAGGACTGCGCAGCCAAGCAACCTGACGCGCGACCCCGAAGCCCAAGTGCCGCCGTCCGTTCGCCACCGCATTAATGGAGTTCAAGGCATCCGTTTCTTCCTCCCCTCATTCCTCCTCTCTCCATTACGAGCAGGAAACAACAGCACCATTGAAGTCCTCCATGAAGACCCACCGCCGCCCTCATGACCTCCCTGGCCGACCCTCCATCTCCCCTCCCTCTCCCTATAAATCCGACGCCGAGCTCTCACTTCCTCCCCTACCCGAACTCGCCTCTCTCTCATTCCTCGCACTCTCTCGCTTGCCGTTCGTCACCGGAGTTCGCCGTGGTCGCCGGAGCTCGCAGTTCATCGCCGGAGTTCGCCGTTCATCACCGGAGCCACGCACTCGCCATCCGAAGCCGAATCCCTGCTCTTCTCCATCCGGTCGAAACCCGTCGAGCCGTCCCCGTCACACGCACGAACCCAAGGTTGAAGAAAACCCCAAATTAATTTGTGTATTTTCGAAATACTTTTGATTCGATTGATGAATTGTATATTTAGTTTGTTGTAATATGAACATGTGTGATCCGCAATTTATGTGTATGTGCGTTATGAATTTTTTGGTAGAGATATGCAATTATTAGTACACCGTGATTGTTCATGTTAGTCGATGCGATGATTTTTGGATTAGAGAGAAACATGACAAAAGTTTAGTAGTCACACGTTGGTGATAAAAACACTAAATAGGAATTTTGTAGTTAGAATTTGGTCACAATGAATTTTAGAAACTCCTTGGAGGATTATAGTCATAGGTTCATTTTAATGAATTTAGAAGTTGGTACAAAACTCATGTCATATAAACAATATAGGATTTTTAGATGATTTATCACTGATTATTTTATTAATATTTTCTTTTTATAAAGAAAGGAGAAAATACCACTAGTAGTATGGAAAGTAGATTTTTACTAGCCAAATAAACATGTTCGCAAGTATAGCACTTAAATTCTTAGAGTTAGTAAAATACCTGTTTAGGTCAAAATAACCCCGCTTATGTTATAAAAAGTCCAATTAGTAATTTATAGGGATTTTTATAATATTAAATTCATTTATTTGGCTATACTCAATAATATTTTGAGTTAAACAGGATAAAATCTATTTATTAGTATTAAAGCCGATAACTATCGTTTATTTTCATTGATGATGTTAAAACATATTAATACTAGTTAAAACTGTATTTATAGCACCCACTAATAAATTCACCATTTAGGACTCACGATAATAGCTATAATTGAATTAATAAGTATTTACGCATTTAGGACGTATTTTAGGTGTGATAAGTGCGATGTGTTAATGTGTATGTAATGGTGTATGTTTATGTAATGGTACATGTTTATTAATTGGTGTATGTTTTCTCTTTGTATGACAACGTACGACGTTATTAGAAGTTGATTTTGTGGTAGAAGAACCGAATACGTTCGAAGACGAACCGCAGGACGCTTTTGAGCAAGGCAAGTGGATTCTCCCTCTGCATATTCTTTTTATACCCAATCATTGCATATAATAATGTTTACCTTTTGATATACTGCATAACTTGATGGGTTTTACCTAATTAAGGATTTCCTAGATTTACCAACTGTATTCCTTGTTTACCCTAGGAAATTATTAAGCTTTGCAATTTGTGCTACCGCTCAACTTAATGATTTTGATGTCACTCATTAGTTGGTATTAATGTTCCAAAATTGAAATTAGCAGTTATGACATTAACCCGATGATTAAAACAACATTATTTCAAATTAATTGGAACGTGGAGTGACCACCTAGGATAACAGTGCAACCACGAGTGCTATCATGGCTCTGGCTTTGGTAATTAGCTTTATATGCTTAGTGTCTGGCAACCTTACCTGAAATATGGGCAAGAGGGGGAGCGGTGGTGTTGGCAGCCCACGTTATCATGGGGATGTATTCTTGGCTAAGGTACCTCACCCAGGGGGTCACCACCATCGGCTTTAGAAACCTTAACGGGTTGCTTCGTATTAAGTGTATTTTGTGAAAGCCTCATAATGGATCCCTAGCCATTTACCTCGGCAGTGTTTAAGGGTCCGATCAACCCGGGCTAGATAGGATACATGGCTTGTGGGTAAAGTTGTGCCACCTCTGCAGAGTGTAAAACTGATATATCAGCCGTGCTCCCGGTTAAGAGCGACCTAGACTCCTCACATGATAATTGAACTTAAAGATGGAATTATATTGAGATCCGATGATCTGCCAATGGTTTGCTTAAGTGGTTTCACTTAAGTGTTTTTGTTACACTCATATTCCTTTGTTTAAATGGATACTTGGGACTCACACTTATTAGTAAGACAGGTGTTGTTAATAAAATGTTGACCAACTAAAATGCTTACTGCTCAACCTTAGCCTCACCTTATTATACCTGCATTAATTTTTCCCCCACTTGCTGAGCCCTGACCATAAGTGAGCTCACCCTTGCTAATACTTTGATCAGAGGGTGATGCTAGAGACTTTGATGGAGATTTTAACGACGACGAATTCTAAGTCTAACAATGCACCGGTCATCTTCCTGTGGAAGATTGCCCATGTCATTTAATTCCACCTTTACTTTGATGTGATACTTGTTAAAGATACAATGTTTCAGATGATGTAATAAAGTATTCTACTCTCTTTACGCCTTTATTGCATTGTCTTTTGATATATTACACTTGTGACGTCAACATATGTGTGGAAATAGATCCTGGCACACATATGCTATGTGCTCGGTTCTACCATCTGGAACCGAGTGTGACAGTTTGTAGGTTCGGGTCACCCTTTTGGTGTTTGATGCCAAAGGGGGAGAGATGTGAGTTGTGAGAGCTAGGGGGAGTTAGGGAGTTAGTTGAGAGAGCTTTTGTTCTTTTGATGTAATATATATGCATGATACTCTCTGTACTAGCTCCACTTTTGTATGATGTTTAACTCACAAACTATATGATATCCTCTCGATGTTTGTTATGATTGTGTGTGTACTATGTTTTCACCTATGATGTTGTCACCAGTCATTCAGTTCTTGTTCATGGATTTCATTTCATTCTTATATGAACAAGAAACTTACATTGTGTATGCGCTTATACTTACTATTTTATCACACAACCTTGTTCTGTCAAAATTGTTGAGTATAACTAACCATCTTCTCTATTGACAGAAAAACAAACAAACTACCCTCACACTCTTGTAGGGTTGTCATCAATCACCAAAAAAGGGGAGACCGAAAGCATCTAGGCCCCTGGTTGGTTTTAGTGATTAATGACAACATAAGATTATATGTGACTAACGTATGTTTTGCAGAGCAAATGGTAAGTTAGGTTGCATTACAGGAAGTTGCGTTGCAACAGTGAAAACAATACCTGAGATGAGAACTTGAAGCGACGGATGAAAAATGCGAATCAAAAGATGAAGCTCTTCATATTCCGAGTGTCAAAGGAGTTGAGGACACTTGGTGTAGAATTAGGACTTCTATTTTATTTTAGATGTAGTATAAAGAAGGGTTATGGATGAGTAGTTTGACCAAGAGACCTCTAGTGTAGTGTTGGTGCATATTCACACTCACATCTAGTGCAAGGTGTCACTCTATAACATACTCACAAGTTAGAATGAAAACGGTTTAAAAAACAAAGGAAAAGAAAATAGGGTTGCTATCTTAGGGGCACCGGACTGCCCGGTGCACCCTCTGATAGTGGGGCCAGCCAGCTCCGGGGGCAGCGCCTCTACCCTCGAGAAACTCGAGAGCAACGAGTTCACGAGTTGAATTTTAGCGGCCACATCGGACTGTCCGGTGTGCACCGGACAACCACTGTTCATTATCCGGTGCACTGTCAGCCCAATGGCTAGCTGTCAGAACTAACTGTTGGCGCACCGGTATGCGCAGAGAGGTTCAACAATGGCTAGTTTGGTGGTTGGGGCTATTTATACCCCCTCCACCAACCCCATTGAGTGTCTTGCTGCCCACATTCAAGCTCATTCATTGCTAGAGCATTGTAAGCACCACAAAGCCTAGTGAGGTGATTAGAAAATCATAATCCCATGTTAGGACCTCATTAGTGCAATTGAGAGCCATCTAGAGCACACACCAAATGCATTAGGCTTCTCTTGGTCCAGTGAAAGTCTATGGCTTGTTACTCTTGATGATCGGCATCATCTAGATAGCTTGGTGGTTGGAGTGCGGTGATCACCCTAGAGGATTTGTTGGTGACCCGGCTCAAGTTTGTACGCAGTTGTGAGGGATCCACCGCGTGGAGTGGCAAAGGATCACCTCATAGTGAGCACTTGGTTCTTGCGAGGACCAAGGTGCAGCAATACCCATGTGTGGGTGCTCCAATGAGGACTAGGGAAGAGTGCTGACTCTTCGATACCTCGATAAAGAATTGGAGGAGCCTTCTTAACCTTGCTTTACATTCCGCATTTAGTTTGAGCATTTCACTTTGTTTAATTGCTTAGCAAGTATTTGAAGTAATGACTTAGGGTTGTTGTTTTTCTAGTTGTATCTATTTGTTGCTAGTAGTTGGGTGAAGTTGGGCTCTTGCTTAGGGTTTAATATTTGTGGAATTTTTAGAAAAGCCCATTTCACCCCCTCTTGGGCATCGTGATCCTTTCAGATACTTTTGCTCCTGTAGCTAGGCTTAAGTCTATTTGAATATTACTTGCCTATGCTGCTCACCATTCCTTCAAGTTTTTTCAAATGGATGTGAAAAGCCCTTTTCTCAATGGGCCAATCAAGGAGTAGGTGTACGTGGAACAACCCCCTAGCTTCGAGGATGACAGGTACCTCGACCATGTGTACAAACTCTCTTAAGGCGTTCTATGGACTTAAGCAAGCCCCAAGAGCATGGTATAAATGTCTTAGAGATTTCCTTATTTCTAATGTTTTCAAGGTCTGGAAAGTTGATCTAACTCTTTTCATTAAGACTTGCAATGGTGATTTGTTTATATGCCAAATATATGTCGATGACATAATATTTAGTTCTACTAATCAAAAGTCATGTGAAGAGTTTAGTAGGGTTATGACTCAGAAATTTGAGATGTCCATGATGGGTGAGTTGACTTACTTCCTCGGATTTCAAGTAAAGCAACTCAAGGAAGGGACATTCTTCTCTCAAACAAAGTACATCCAAGATATACTTACAAAGTTTGGGATGAAGGATGCAAAGCCTTCTAAAATACCAATGGGGACTGACGGACACTTGGACCTCAACGCAGGAGGTAAGTCCGTAGATTAAAAGGTATACCAGTCTATGATAGGACCCTTGCTTTATCTTTGTGCAAATAGACCGGACATTATGCTTTCTGTTTGCATATGTGCTATATTTCAATCCGATCCCAAGGAATGTCACCTTGTGGCTATGAAGCGTAATCTTAGATATTTAGTTCATACACCTTACATCGAGCTCTGGTATCCTAAGGGTTCCACATTTGACTTGATTGGATACTCAGACTCCTACTATGCTAGGTGCAAGGTTGATAGGAAGAGCACACCAGAGACTTGTCAGTTTTCGGGAAGGTCCCTGGTGTCTTGGAGTTCTATGAAACAAACTTCTGTTGCCCTATCCACCGTCGAGGCCGAGTATGTTGTCGCTGGCTATTGTTGCGCGCAACTACTTTGGATGAGGCAAACCTTCGGTACTCTGGCTACAATTTGAGAAAAGTCCCACTCCTATGTGATAATGAGAGTGCAATCAGCTTGGCGGATAATCTCGTTGAACACAGTGGCACTAAGCACATAGACATCAGGCATCACTTTCTAAGAGATCACCAGCAAAAGGGAGATATCGATGTTTGCCATATTAGCACTGATCACCAGCTAGCCAATATCTATACCAAGCCTTTAGATGAGAAAATATTTTGTAAGTTGTGTAGTGAGCTAAATGTCTTAGATTCTTGGAACTTGGATTGATCTAGAGCACATATGTTGTTATGTATTGATCGTGTTATTGTAAGTTTCATTATGTATTTATGGTGTTCAAGTTGTAAACATCATCATCGGACCTCACAAGTCCTTGTGCAAGTGATGCATATGTTTAGGGGGAGGATATGTTACAACTTGACCCTTTCATACTAACATGTTTTCTTAAGTAGTATTGGTGTAGTCTCAAAGGTGAATGGAAAGGGAAATGGTGAACTTGAACAACAAACAAGGCTTCCGCTGCAAAACGATATCTTGTTCAAGTTGCCCTTGGTGTTCATTGCCCTCTTGTTTTTAATTTGCAATTTTTGGTGAGGCAATGATGTTTATAGAACACTAGTTTCTCCATTTTGGTGCTTAATGCCAAAGGGGGAGAAATTAAAGGCCAAAACAATTGTATCAACTACCACTTGTGAATTTCAAAAATCATTGTGCCCCTGTTATTGCAAAACTACTCTCTTATGGGGGAGAAATTTGATTATGGGAAAAGGGGGAGTTTTTAGCTTTTGATCAAAACCGATCTTGAAAAATGTGTTGATTTGCCAAACAAAGTGTTTTTGTCATAGAGGTAAGAAAATGAATTTGTTTTGTGAAAACAAAACCAAGTGGTGGCAAAATGATCCAAAATATACCAAATCCTAGACTTATTAAATTGGTTTTAATTTGACTTCAATTTGCAAAAGTTGTCTCATAATTGGGTATGATGGTGCTTTTTAAGTTGCTTTTGATGTGTTGGCATAAATGACCAAAAAGGGGGATATTGAAAGGGAAATGTGCCCTTGGGCCATTTCTAAGTGTTTTGGTGATTAAGTGCCCAACACATCACTTTGATCTAGCATGCCTACTATGAGTATGAGCACAGGTATAAAGAAAGGCAAACTGAGAAGTATAGGAGCACATTGCAAATCCTATTGAAATGGAGAATCAAATGTATGAATCTAGCACTTAGTCAAATGTTTTAGTTACTAACTATTCTCATCTAAGTGCTAGGAAACTCTCCAAGTTGAGACAAAGTGGAGCTAAGTAGTTTGGTTTAGATTAGCCAAATCTATGCTAGCCTAGTCGCACCGGACTGTCTGGTGCCCAGGCCATCAACTGACCGAACATGCCACTCTCGGGAAATTGGCCAGGCGTGCTGGCTATAATTCATCGGACTGTCCGATGTGCACCAGATTGTCCGGTGAGCCAGGCAACCAACGATTTTTGCCAGCGCCAATGGTTGGCACAGAATCAGCGGTGGAAACGTGCAGCACCAAACTGTCCGGTGTGCTGGGCAGCCGAAGGATGCAACGGCTAACTCAATGGTCGGCGGTGCGGGGATGGAAAGAAATCACGCACTGTTCACTGTCTGCTGTGCACCGGATAGTCCGGTGCACCCGCACACAGAAGGCAACTAGGGCCTTCCAAACAAAGAAGAAACGACTCCTTTGGCCCTTGGGCTATAAAAGGACCCCCTAGGCACATGGAGCGGCTACCCAAGTATACTAAGAGCACACAGAAACTCCAATTCAACGCAACCACGCTTTCGACTCATTCTAGAGAGAATTGAGCTTTTTCTTGAGAGAAACTCTATCGTTTTTATTCTTGCGTTCTCTCCTTTTCTTGTGTGCATGGTGTTAATGATCTTGTACTTTTGTGTGCGTGTTTCTACTCCCTCATTACTTTGGTGCTTTATTGAGATCATTCGTGTAAGGCGTGAGAGACTCCAACTTGTGGAGATTCCTCACAAAGGGATTTGATATAAGGAAGAACAACATGGCACTCAAGTTTGATCTTTGGATCACTTGAGAGGGGTTGAGTGCAACCCTTAACCGAAGGAGGTCACCACAACGTGGAGTGGGCATTGGCCGAACCACGTGATAAAATCGATGTGTCTCTTGTGCATTTTCTTTGTTGCAATTGTTGTCTTCCAAGAGTTCTCGTATTTCACTTGCATTGTTGTTCCTAAGTTTAATACACATATCCATGGAACAATCAAGTGTAGAGTTCTCTTCTCCTCTCCACCTCTACTCATAATAACTTGGTTTTAGTTTTCACTAACACTCATCATAAACCAAATTTGTCTAGTTTAGAGTTGATTTTTGCAGTATCACCTATCCACCCCTCTAGGTGCTCTCAGTAAAGCAATGAACCTATCATATATTGATATACCTTTTGAACCACAGAGTTACCTCCCATGTTGAGGTTAAGATGCCCATTTGTTCCAATATGAGTCTTCATGGGCTTGGCATCCTTCATTCCAAACTTCTTGAGTATGTCTTGAGTGTACTTTGTTTGGCTGATGAACGTGCCTTTTTGGAGCTGCTTGATTTGAAATCCTAAGAAATACTTCAACTCCCCCTATCATAGACATCTCAAATTTCTATACCATGATCCTACTAAACATAGATTTGGCATATAAACAAGACTTTGTAAATTATTTTAGTAAAGAGTGTAGGATCAGCTTTTTCAACTTTAAAACCATTAGTAATAAGAAAGTCTCTCAAGCATTCATACCATGCTCTTGGGGCTTATTTGAGCCCATAAAGCGCCTTTGAGAGCGTATAAACATGAGAATGATACTCATAGTCTTTAAAGCCGGGAGGTTGCTCAAGGTATGCCTCTTCCTTGATAGGGCCATTGAGGAAGGCACTTTTCTCATCCATTTGATATAACTAAAATCCATGGTAACTAGCATAGACAAGTAATATGCGAATTGACTCAATCCTAGCTACTGGTGCATAGGTTTCATCAAAATCCAAACCTTTAACTTGTGAATACCCCTTGGCCACGAATCAATCTTTGTTCCTAGTCACCACACCATGCTCATATTGTTTGTTGCAGAATACCCACTTGGTACCTACAACATTTTGGTTATGACATGGAACTAAATGCCAAACCTCATTCCTCGGTCATCCTCCTTTTCTTACTCAACTTCATCTCCCCCTCGATCAATGTCATCATCTTGAGGTGGCTCATTATCTTGAATTTGATCTTCTTCTTCTTGAGCCTACTCCTCATCTTGTGTTGGGGAGATGCTTGGATGGAGGATGATGGTTGATCTTGTGTTGGTGTAGGCTCCTTGGGCTCTTGTGGGCACACATCTCCAAAAGGCTTGTTCCTTAGCACGATGCACATGACATCTTCATCATCTAACTCATCAAGATCAACTTGCTCTACTTGAAAGCCATTAGTCTCATCAAACATAGGTCGCAAGAAACTTCAACTAATCCAGTGGATTTGTTGAAGACTCTATATGCCCTTGTGTTTGAGTCATAACCAAGTAAAGAACTTCTACTGATTTAGGAGAAAATTTGGAATTTCTACCTCTCTTTACCAAAATAAAGCATTTGCTCCCAAATACACGAAAATAAAAAACATTGGAATTTTTACCAGTAAGAAGTTCATATGATGTCTTCTTGAGAATTCGGTGAAGATAGAGCCAGTTGATGGAGTAGCAAGCAGTGTTAATCACCTCCACCCAAAATCGATCCGGTGTCTTGTACTCCTAAAGCATGGTCCTCGCCATATCCATTAGAATTCTATTCTTTCTCTCCACAACACCATTTTGTTGAGGTGTGTAGAGAGAAGAGAACTCATGCTTGATGCCCTCCTTTCTCAAGAAATCCTTCAATTTGAGAGTTCTTGAACTCTGTTCCATTGTCGCTTCTAATATTTTTTATTCTCAATCCAAACTCATTTTGAGCCTGTCTCAAGAATTTCTTTAAGGTCCCTTGGGTTTGTGATATTTCCTGCAAAAAGAACACCCAGGTGAAGCGAGAATAGTCACCAACAATAATAAGACAATACTTACTCTTGTCGATGCTTTTGTAAGCAATCAGGCCGAATAGATCCATGTGCAGTAGTTCAAGCGGCCTCTCATTCGTCATGATGTTCTTATGTGGATGAAGGACTCCAACCTGCTTCCCTGCTTGGTATGTGCTACAAACCTTGTCTTTCTCAAAATGAACATTGGTTAGTCCTAAAATGTGTTCCCCTTTAGAAGCTTATGAAGGTTCTTTATCCCAACATGGGCAAGTCGGTGATGCCAAAGCCAACCCATATTAGTCTTAGCAATTAGGTAAGTGTCTAGTTCAGCAATGTCATCAGTGAAATCAACTAAATATAGCTGCCCATTTAACACTCCCCTGAAAACTAGTGAATCATCACTTCTTCTAAAGACGGTAACATCAATATCAGTAAATAAACAGTTGTAGCCCATTTTGCATAATTGAGATATAGAAAGCAAATTGTAACATAAGGATTCTACAAGAAAAAACATTATAGATATAATGGTCAGGGGATATAGCAATTTTACCCAAATCTTTGACCAAACTTTGGACTCTTGTGTACCCAAACACAAGTCTTTGGACTCTTGTGTATGCCCCCAACATATTTGGCAACTACTTTGCCATATTTTTTAGTGAGAAGAAAAGATGCATCTAAAGTCTTAATGAAATACTAGGTTCATTTGATACATCAACAACCTCTTTATTAGGCATTTTAACATGGGTTGTATGCCTAGAACTGGAAGCCTAATTCTTGTAAATATAAGCCTGATGAGTAATAGAATGAGATTCTTAGCATGAATTCTTCTAATCTTATGCTCAGGATAGTTCTCAGAATATAAAATGTAGCCTTCTCTATCTTGCATCATGGGAGCCTTGCCCTTAACAAAGTTGGAAATCTTGTTTCCATGGGCATTTAGTTTGATGTTGTTTTGGCTCACAGACTGGAAGCCAATGCCATCCTTAATGCTAGGGCGTCTCTCATTATAAAGTTTACTATGAGCAAATTTAAATTTCTCGTTTTCAAGCTCATGCTCGGCAATTTTAGCATTCAACTTAGCATTGTGATCATTTTGGTCTCTAATTAAAGCAAGGTGATCACTAATAGTATCAACATCAATATCTCTACATCTAGTGTAAATATTAATATGCTCAACAGTAGATGTAGTAATAGGACAAGCATTCAATTCCTCTATCGTAGAAATCAAATTCTTATTCTCAAATTTAAGACAAGAAATTGAATTATTGTGAGTTATTAGCTCGTTGGTCAAGTTTTTGCATTTTTCAACTTCAAGAGCAAAAGCAGATTTTAGTTTAACAACTTTTTGTCTTCCTTAACGAGTAAGTTTCCTTGGTATTCCAAGACATCATACTTCTCGAGATTTTATCAATTCATTGATTTCCTCTTTTTGCTCAATGGCGAGGTTTGCAAAGAGAGTAGATAAATCATCATTCTTTTCACTAGAGTTATTATCATCATCGGAAGTAGTATATTTGGGGTTGTCTCTAGAGTATACCTTCTTCTTTTTCCTTCCTTGGCCATGAGACACTTGTGGCCGATGTTGAGGAAGATGATACCCTTGTTGATGGCGATGTTGGCGACATCCTTGTCAGAGGAGGAGTCCATGGAGCTCTCGTCGAAGTCCCACTCCTTTCCCATGTGCGCCTCCGGCTCCTCTCAGACGATCACCACCGTCTCCACTATCGAGCTTCCAGACAAAAATGCCGTGGGCCTCGTTCCCTCCGGTACACGGTGGCGTCCGTGACACAAACACTGTTGTCACGGTCTCGCAAGATTCTCGCCCCACTTAGTACAATTACAACGGCTCACGCAAGAGTCGCGGGGTTGTGTGGTTTTTCTAAACTCACTCAACTAACTAGGATTCACCTAGAGCAAGCCTTAATGCGGTCTAACTAACCTAAGCACTTCACAAAGCACCTACGCTAATCACCGAGTGATTCTATTAAGCACTTGGGTGTTTGAGCACTTGGAAATGTCTACAATTTGCCTTAGTATGTTGCTTGGGCTCCCACACCTTCAAATGGCCGGTTGGGGGTATTTGTTACCCGACCGCACACCATGGGGTTACCCTCGAGATGCTTTTGGGTAGGACGGTGTCGTTGATCGTGACTCGATGGTTCGTGCGGTGGCACGACAGGAGAAACACACAAGCTTGAACTGGTTCGGGCCACGCGAGAAGCATGACACCCTATGTCCTACGATGGTTTTGGTATTGGGTTGAGATTACAAGCCGTGGACTATGAGAATGGTGGGCTAAGGTGAGATGAAAATGGTAGGGGTGCCTCTTGGCCTTATATACATGACCAAGGATAGCTATCCCCGCACAGATGACAAGCGTAATCTATTCGCCTATCACCCAGTTTGTAGCGAACTGTCCTCTACATTTTGGGAAATTCCTGCGCTCATCCGCCTGAGTTATCGCCGGAGGCTCAGCCTGTCGGGTGGGTGCAACCATCACGCCCGACATACTCATGCTCTCGTGATGCCTAACTCAGACGTGGGCCTTTGCTGTATCAGAATGGGCTTGCTTCGCCTGGTTACTCTCGACTGGCCCACCGCAGGATGCCCTAGGGGGATGCCTGCCAGGTGGCCGGGAAGTGTTTCCATACACATGTGGACCCGAGGGATATCCATCCCCCACAAGCCCCTGAGCTTTGGATTGATTTTAAGTAATCAACTCAAAGGTCATTATTGTTTGCTTTTGGGTTTAGAGTTCTTCACTAGGCTTTCCTGAGTCTGTTGGGTGTGGCCCCCGACCTTTAAATTGATTTTGAGTAATCAACTCAAAGGTTATTACTGTTCGCTTTTGAGTTTAGCGTTCTTCCCTGGGCTTTCCTGAGTCTGTTGGGTGCACCGAAGGTACACCCAATGGGTGTAGCTCCCGAGCTTTGAATTAATTTTGAGTAATCAACTCAAAGGTCATTAATGTTCGCTTTTGAGTTTAGCGTTCTTCCCTGGGCTTTCCTGAGTCTGTTATGTGCGTCGAAGGTGCACCTAATGGGTGTAGCCCCCGAGCTTTGAATTGATTTTTTGTAATCAACTCAAAGGTTATTATTGTTCGCTTTTGAGTTTAGCGTTCTTCCCTAGGCTTTCCTGAGTCCGTTGGGTGCACCGATGGTGCACCCAATGGGTGTAGCCCTCGTGTCCTCCAAAGATGATGTTGACTTCTTGGTCAATGCGTGGAAAAGCCTCACCATCCCCTCCTCCCTGCTGCTGAGGTTGGCCGGGCTCGACGGGTTCTCCTCGTGGAGGGGGAGGTGGTAGCGGTTGGAACGATCGACCATGCCCAACGAAGTTCTTGAAGTCCCAGCAATTTCGTAGAGTGTGGCACATCTCCTTGTGGTATGGGCACTCAGAGTCAAGGATCTCATCCAGTGTCTTTACCCCACCATGAGGCATGCCGTGGGCCCGAGTAGCCGGTGGCCCAACGGTATGCACCTCTTCCTGGGGCCTCTTGTCCCAGCGCTTGCATGGCAGCTAGTTCATGTCCTTTGTGGGTGCTAGGAGCACGGGCTTTGCACCCCCGACGAGGTCTTGGGCTCGCTCATCTACCTCCCGGAATAGTTGTTCTGAGGTGACGGGTGCCTTT
Organism: Zea luxurians; assembly: GCA_029449295.1. Lineage (NCBI taxonomy): Eukaryota > Viridiplantae > Streptophyta > Magnoliopsida > Poales > Poaceae > Zea > Zea luxurians. The sequence goes on from JAOPSE010000002.1 coordinate 169,316,534, forward strand.
TGAAGGATGGCTTAGACGAAAGCCGAGTCATTGGACCCTCGATAGAAATCCTCAATCACAGTTGCCTCTGTGACTTTGGGAATACAGTTCCTCATGGTTTGGAATCTCCTGAGAAACTAGGGGAGGGTCTCATCGCTCTGGCATTTGATGGATTTGAGGTCTCATGGTTGCGTTGGTTTGTCGGAAAGGGATTGGAAATTCGCAACAAACCGACGAATGAAATCTTCCCAGTCATTGACGCAGTGTCACGGCAAATGCCAGAGCCACTGCAGCGCATCCTACCCTAGGACAATGGGTTGGTATGTTCTCATGACATCCTCCGTTGCCCCAGCGGCCTAGGCGGTGGTCGTGTAGATTGCCAACCAGCCTCCCCGGTCTTGCTTGGGCTTGTACTTGTCGACATTGGAAACTTTGAAGTTTGGAGGCCACTGGATCGCTTGGAGTCGAGGGGTGAGTGCAGAGACTCCGCACATCCCCCTATCCTCTCGTCGGTTATCGTGTCATCAGTCCCGAGGAGGCGAGTGAGCATCATGTCGCCTCGATCGTCCCAGGGCTAAGCTGTTGGTGGAGACTGCCGCTGGCTCGGTCCTATTCGCATGGCTGCACGCTGGTGCTCCATGGTCCCGATCATACTCCTCTCGACACCTTATCTCGTTCTCGTGTCGGCGATCACGCGAAGCGCTAATGTTGCTTCATGCGTCTCGCCGGCTGTTGATGGCATGACACTGGTCATTTGGTGAGTGGGCGAGAGGTAGAAGGTGATTTGCTACCTGGGTGAGCACTTGACGATAGCCCTTTGCGTCTGGGGTGCGCGACAGGCCATTGTCAATCTGCGCCAAGACCTCTCCAACTTCGCTCGGTGTGTTTAGTGCTCGAGCGAAGTCAAGGTATATGTTCCGAGCGAGGAGTGGGTTTTCACGTCAGAGCCTGGCATCCTGCTCGGCCTGCTCCCGCTCACGTTCCTGAGCGCGGCAGCGATCATGACAGCGGGAGTTGCAGTGTTCTTAGTGTGTTCTTTCGTTGGGGTTTCCCCATCTCAGAAACTTCATCCTGAGAGACGGGCTAAGCTAGATCGCGCTCTCCAGCTTCGTGGTGACGTCGTACATTATGACGTCAGTTTCGTCGTCGTCGCGCATCGCGTTGGGGGGTTCCTCCCCCAGCATGGTGGGTTTGTCGTCAGAGATGGGCAATGTCTCCACTCTCCCCTGAATGAAGACGACATCCGAGAAGAAAGGTGTGGGAGTGGCGGTGCACCCTTTCCCATTCTGCCTTGAGGGCAGATTAGCCGGAATGATTCTCGACGACGTTACTTGGCCCATGTCTAGAGCATTCATCTCTTTTCATGCGAGTGATCCATGTCCACAACTTAGTGGGCGAGGTGGACAATGGAGTTCGTCGCGTAGGGGAGGCCGTGGTCGATCGAGGTTCAGTTACCCGGGGAATCCTGGGCTTGGCCTTGTATGGGACCATGCCCCATCGCTCCGCTGGTGGGGTTCTCGCTGGTGTAGTTTTGCGGGCTTCCCGTGGCTTCCTTTGGCGATCCCAAGGGAGATTTCCTCTTGGGTGGAGCCACTATGTGATACAGAGTCCCCTTCGTGTCTGTGACACAGGAGATGGTTTCGAAGTAGAAGACTACTCCCGTGTTGAAGGTGATCTAGCTCTTGAAAGTGACTACCATGGAGTCAGCGCTGATCAACGTCGCACCCCCTACCTGGCGTGCCAGCTATCGGTGTTTGTTACCCGACCGCACACCATGGATTACCCTCGTGATGCTTTTGGGCAAGACTACGTCGTTGATCGTGACTGATGGTCTATGTGGTGGCACAACAGGAGAAACACACAAGCTTGTACAGGTTCGGGCCACGCGAGAGGTGTAACACCCTATGTCCTGCGATGGTTTTAGTATTGGGATGAGATTACAAGCCGTGGACTATGAGAATGGTGGGCTGAGGTGAGATGAAAATGGTAGTGGTGCCTCTTGGCCTTATATACACGACCAAAGATAGCTATCCCCGCACAGATGACAAACGTAATCCATTCATCCTATCTACCGGTTTGTAGCGAACTGTCCTCCTACATCTTGGGAAATTCCTGCGCTCATCCACCTAAGTTATCGCTAGAGGCTCAGCCTATCGGGTGGGCGTAACAGTCACGCCCGACATACTCGTGCTCTCATGGCGCCTATCTCGGATGTAGACCTTTGTTGTATCAGAATGGGCTTGCTTTGCCTAGTTACTCTCAGCCGGCCCACTGCAGGACACCCAAGGGGGATGCCTGCCAGGTGGCACCGGACGTGTTTCCATACGCATGTGGACCCGGGGATATCCATCCCCCGTGGTATTTATAGCCTCCCCCCTCAAATATAGCCATTGGACAGAAAGCTGTTGTTTCTATCGACGGGCGCACCAGACAGTCCAGTTCCCTGGCCACGTTAGCCGACCGTTGGGGTCTGTCGCAGTCGACCATTGGATCCAACCATTGCCAGATTGTCCGGTGAACATCGATAGTCCGATGCTATAGCCCGAGGGTGCCTGGTTGCGGGCCCCTCTGCGCAGACTGTCTGGTTTCCCACCAAACAATCTGGTGCACACCGGACAGGTTAATGTTCACTGTTCGGTGTGCCACCAGTGCGATGGTTGATTGCCCACTTCATGGATTTCTTTGTTGTTTCTTTTGGGCTTCTTTTCCTCTTGAGTCTTTTTTTTTCAAAAAACACAGGAGAGCTGCGTATCATTATATTAAGAAGAAGGGGAAAATAAGGTCCAAGAGGACCAGTACAAAAACCACCCTATGGTCCTCTTGAGTCTTGAACTTCTAAACATCTTTTATGTCTTCTTTTGAGGTGTTGCATCCTCAGTGTCTCAGTCCAATCCTCTTTGCATCATGTGAACTATAAAAACAAACACTAGCAAACACATTAGTCCACAAGGTTATGTTGATCATGAAACACAAAAATCACTTAGCCAAATGACCCGGGGTCCATTTTCCTTACAATCTCCCCCTTTTTTGTGATTAATGACAACACAATCAAAGCAAACAAATATAACAAACATTTCAATGAAAATATGCAATCTACTTGCTAGGATCCATGAGCGTCCCCTCAAAGTGAGATTATGGACTTAAGCCTCCCCCTAAATCCATAATTCACTTACTTCCTATTTTAGACCTAAGATACTTGAAAGACCAAAAACCACTTGTAAGATCAAAATTTTTAAAATTTTAAAATTGAGTGGTGTTTGATATATTTTTCATGCTTTGGTCCCTAAAACTTCTCCCCTTTGGCATCAACCATCGAAAAGGAAGATATTAAAAACATATAGGAAGCAAATAAAAGTCTTGCCCTCTAGAAAGATTACTCTCCCGAAATGAGTATTCTCCCTTTTGAAAGAATATTCTCCCCCTTTGTCATAGATGAAGAAATATTCCCCTGACAAAGATCCTCTACTTAGGAAAAGCACATGAGAAAGAGAGGTGCAAGATATAGTTTGATTAGACTAAATCCTCCTATGTGTAGGTAAAAGATTTTTTCGACAACATATGCATTTATAACAACATGAGAATCATAAGATATGAAATGTAGTCTAATCAAAGTCTAGAGAAGACATGTAAATGGTACCAATTGTTGAATGGAACCACTTGAGGAACCAAATGAAGATTTTGTAGCTTTGCAGTGGAAGTTTATTGTCTTTCTCTGGGGACTTCATTTTCCTTCAATGAGACTACTGCATATAATAGACTTAAAAATATGCATTAGTCTCAAAGACTTAGATTGTAGAGTAACCTCCCCCTAGAAGTGTGCATACAAGTTTTGAATACTTGTAGGAGACATGCACTTGATTTTGAGATCAAGAGGGACAAATTATCTATAATCCGAGCTTTGGCACATATAAGTTAAATGATACCAATTTAAGCATTGAAGGATATGAAAATACTAATTGAAGTATTGTTTGCTTAGGAATGTCGAATAAGCTATGTGTCGTGCTTGACTTAATTATTTTAAACCATGTAGGTTTGCTCAAGAATATAAATTGAAAACAAGCATTCCTACCATATAATTGACCTAGTATGCATGCAATTTAATTAAAGAAAAATGCATCATGTAAAACTAGGTATGAAAAGTAAAACTAGATACATGCGAATAAATACGCATATCTAAAAACAAGAAATACAATAAATCTAGTTACCTTAGTCATGGGTGGGGAATTTTGGTCCAAAGTATTCACTAACCCACTTGGCAATAGAGTTGATCCAATATGATGCATCCCATGATATACATCCCGATTTTGCCAAGTCTCCAAATTCCCCGATGTCCTTTGGACTTCTCACTTCCCTCTTGGGATCCAAACCTTCTTGGTGCTTTTCATGGTTGAAATAATTTCCTTTGGCACCTAGATGTGTTTGCCCCCCTTTCCTTGGTTGGCTTGCTTGTTGGCCTTGATTGCAATCACCTTTCCATTCTTTTCTTCTTGATCAAATATGGTGTAGCAACCTTTTTGTCAACCTTGTTGATATTGGTGTTGGAGATTTTGCTTGATGGCTTTTGCTTGAGCTTTTGCTTTTGCTTATCCCCGGTCTTTGCCTTGCATTGGTAAGACTTGTGGCCTTCCTTGTGGCATAGCCTACAAATCACTGTTTCACCGTCCACAGGCTTGTTCACTCCCTCAGTGGTATTATCTTGTGGAGTTTGGATTTGTTTGGCTTTGCCTTTCTTGTCATACAAAGCCTTGCCAAGGCGAGCCACTTCTTGCCTTAATTGCTCATTCTCCTTTGCAACCTCATTCAAACATGTTTCTACAATAATATTCTCAACAAGAACTTGGTTGCAGGGGTTAGTGAAAGGGAAATGAGCTTAATCATTTCCCTATAATCGATTTTGGTGGTTGATGTCCATCACAAACCACGTGGACTAATTAGTTTGTCAAGATGTCATTTATCTTAGGTGCATAAGGTTCAACACAAACCAAGAAAGAAATTCATTTGGGGACACAAACAACTTTGGAGCAAAGACTTGAGAGTATGATGCCTGTGGCGCACCAGACCTGCGCGCAAGCGAACACACCACTCTCGGGTTTCTGCCGAGCGCGCTTCGCTATAAATCACCGGACTGTCCGGTGTGCACCGGACATGTCTGGTGAGCCAGCGAAGCAATGGTCACTGCGCGTCAACGGTCGACTGCAAAAGCGAACAGTGATGAACAGTGCACGTCAGAAGTCAGAGCAGCGAAGTCAGAGGTCACTGGACATGTCCGGTGTGTCACCGGACTGTCCGGTGGAACGGCTCCAACGCTCAACTTGCTCCAAACCCCAATGGGCGTGCTGACGTGGTGCGCACCGAACAGTGAACAGTACCTATATGGTGCGCCACCGGACTGTCCGATGTGCCCATCGCCAGTAAAAACAACCAACGACTAGGAAGTGGTTGGAGGCTATAAATACCCCCAACCACCTCATTCATTGGCATCCAAGTTTTTTGAACTCCATATTCATTACAAGAGCAAAGCCAAACACTCCAAGACACATTCAAAGCATTCAATCCACTCCAATCTCCCAAAATCTACTCTAGTGCTTAGAGGCTTGTGAGAGGATTATTTGTGTTCATTTGTTGCTCTTGTTGCTTGGATAGCTTTCTCCTTCCCCATTCTTATTCTCATAAGTGCTTTGTAAAGCTAGCAAGAGACACCTAAGTGTGTGGTGATCCTTGTGGAGTCTTAGTGACCCAAGTGATTAAGGAGAAGGCTCATCCGGTCTAAGTGAACGTTTGAGAGAGGGAAAGGGTTGAAATAGACCCGGCCTTTGTGGCCTTCTCAACGGGGACTAGATTCTTTGGAACCGAACCTCGGTAAAACAAATCACTGTGTTCACTTGTGTTGATTTCCATTTGACTTCTTTCCCTCTTTCCTCTTTCTAAAGTTCCCTTGCTCATATTGATTTGAGTTTGCTCCCAAAAGTTATCCGCATTGATTGAGCAACTCTAAGCAAGGAGAACAATCTTTCTAACTCTCATTTAATTCTAACGCTAACCCTGGCCCTAGTGCAAGTTTAAAGTTTGTAAATTTTAGGTTTCGCCTATTCACCCCCTCTAGGCGACTTTCAATTGGTATCAGAGCCAGTGCTTCATCAAGAGTCTAACAAACTCAAAGTGATGTCTGGAGATCACGCCAAGAGGAAGATTGTCACGGGCGACAAGGCCACGGGCTCAGGAAGGACTCTATCAAGGGAGTCCACCGAAAAATACAAGGAGGAATCCTCTTCCTCCATCAAGTCACTAAGGAAGGGTGACAAGAAGAAAAAGAAAATGAAGAAGGTGGTCTACTACGAGACCGACTCTTCATCACCTTCCACATCCGACGCCGAGTCTACAACTTCAATGCGCCACGAGCGTAAGAAGTATAGTAAGATACCTATACGCTATCCTCGCATTCTTAAACGTGCTCCTCTACTTTTGGTACCCCTAGGCAAACCACCATATTTTGGTGGTGAAGATTATTGTATGTGGAGTGATAAAATGAGGCTCCATCTAACCTCACTCCACGAAAGCATATGGGATATTGTTGAGTTTGGAGCGCAGGCACCACAAGTGGGCGACGAGGACTATGACTTGGATGAGGCTGTCCAAATTAGGCATTTTAACTCCCAAGCAACTTCTATACTCTTCGCCTCCTTGTGTCGAGAGGAGTATAATAAGGTGCAAGGGTTGAAAAATGCCAAAGAAATTTGGGACGTCCTCAAAACGACACGCGAAGGGGATGAGGTGACCAAGATCACCAAGCGTAAGACGATCGAGGGAGAACTTGGTCGATTCGTCCTCAACAAAGGAGAAGAGCCGCAAGCCATGTACAATCGGCTCAAGACGACGGTCAACCAAGTGCGCAACCTCGGGAACACAAAATGGGATGACCATGAAATGGTCAAGGTTATTCTAAGATGCCTCGTTTTTCGTAATCCTACTCAAGTTCAATTAATTCGTGGGGATCCTAGATACAAACAGATGTCTCCCGAGGAAGTGATTGGTAAGTTTATGAGCTTTGAACTTATGATCAAAGAATCCAAACACATTGTCAACTTGGAGCAAGACGCCACCTCTACACCCGAGGTGCAACCCGTTGTATTCAAAGCAACGGAAGAAAAGAAGAAAGAGTATGCACCAAGTAGACTACTAATTGACGCCTTCAAGCTCGACAATGAGGAAATGGCTCTTATCATTAAGAGCTCCCGGCAAATCCTCAAGCAAAGGAAGGGGAAGGACTATAAACCCCGCTCCAAGAGGGTTTGCTATAGGTGTGGTAAGACCGGTCATTTTATCGCTAAATGTCCATATACAAGTGATAGTGACAGGGACAACGACAAGAAGGGGGAGAAAAAGATAGAGAAGAAGAAGTATTACAAGAAGAAGGGTGGCGAGGCGCACATGGGGCGGGAATGGGACTCCTACGAGAGCTCCACCGACTCCTCCTCCGACGAGGACGCCGCCAACATCGCCATCAACAAGGGACTTCTCTTTCTTAACGTCGGCCACAAGTGTCTCATGGCTAAGGACAGCAAGAAGAAGAAGGTACATTCTAGAGTTAACCCCAAATACATGACATCTGATGACGAGGGTAGCTCTAGTGATAATGAAGATGATTTAGTCTCTCTCTTTGCCAACCTTACCATGGACCAAAAGAAAAAATTAAATGAATTAATAGAAACCATTAACGAGAAGGATGATCTCTTGGAATGCCAAGAGGACTTACTCGTTAAAGAAAATAAAAAATTTGTTAAATTAAAAATGCTTATGCTCTAGAAGTAGAAAAATGTGAAAACTTATCTAAGGAGCTTAGCGTTTGCAACGATTCAATTTCCTGTCTTAGAGATGAGAATGCTAGTCTAAATGGTAATATTGATGAAATGAATGTTTGCAAACCATCTACATCTACTGTCGAGCATGTTTCCATTTGCACTAGATGTAGATATATTAATGTTGAAGCTATTGATGATCACCTTGCCATGATTAAACAACAAAATGATCACGTAGTTAAATTAACTGCTAAAATTGCCGAGCATGAGCTAGAAAATGAAAAATTTAAATTTGCTAGAAGCATGCTCTATAATGGGAGACGCCCTGGCATTAAGGATGGCTTTGGCTTCCAACAAGGTAGCCAAAGCAATGTCAAGCTTAATGCCCCCATAGAAACTATCTAATTTTGTTAAGGGTAAGGCTCCTATGGTTCAGGATAGAGAGGGTTACATTTTATATCCTAAGAACTATCTTGAGCACAAAATTAGGAAAATACATGCTAGAAAACCTCATACTATATCTCATCATGCTTATTTGTATAGTCATGAGGCATCTAGCTCTAGGCATACCACTCATATCAAAATGCCTAAAAAGAAAATTGCAAATGCATCAAATGAGCACAACATTTCATTTAAAACTTTTGATGCTTCGTATGTGCTCACTAACAAATCAGGCAAAGTAGTTGCCAAATATGTTGGGGGCAAACACAAGAGTCCAAAGACTTGTGTTTGGGTACCCAAGGTGCTTGTTTCTAATGTAAAAGGACCTAAGACAGTTTGGGTACCTAAGAACAAGGCCTAAAATTGTTTTGTAGGTTTATGCATCCGGTGGATCAAGTTGGATAATTGATAGCAGGTGCACAAACCACATGACAGGGGAGAAAAGGATGTTCTCCTCATATGAGAAAAATGAAGATCCCTAAAGAGCTATCACATTCGGGGATGGAAATCAAGGTTTGGTCAAAGGTTTGGGTAAAATTGCTATATCTCTTGACCAATCCATTTCCAATGTTTTTCTTGTAGATTCTTTAGACTACAATTTGCTTTCTGTTTCTCAATTATGTAAAATGGGCTACAACTGTCTTTTTGCTGATATAGGTGTTACTGTCTTTAGAAGAAGTAATGATTCAGTAACATTTAAGGGAGTGTTAGATGGTCAGCTATATTTGGTTGATTATAATGATAACAAAGCTGAACTAGACACTTGCTTAATTGTTAAGACTAATATAGGTTGGCTCTAGCATTGCTGACTTGCCCTTGTTGGGATGAAGAATCTTCACAAGCTTCTAAAGGGAGAACACATTTTAGGACTAAGGTTGTCTCCAGCAACGTCCCCTAAATTTCGTTCTCTAAAAGAATATTCTCTATCCTTTACAACACTCTCTAAAAGATTATGTTCTCTATATCTTCTTCATCTCCAACAATATCCTCTAAATTCGGACTATATCTACAGTGTTAACAGAATTTATAAACTACAATATTTGTTCTACCTTTTGCATATAATTTGAAATTGGCTTACCGTACCTATTTCAAAAAAATGTAATTAACATTGGTACAATTTTGTGAACGTATATTTACTATGAAAACAAATATTCAGGACTATTATACATATATTAATTCATGTTTGGAACAAATAATGTTTCATTCCATTCGTTTTGCAAAAATGAAGTCACGATTACGTCAAAAGATGTAAAAACTGGCTATAAACTTCGTACTCATTTAATTAGATCCTGTCTGTGCTTCACGATACTTAAAATAAAGGTCCTATTTTTTCTCCTAGCCTCCTAGATATTTCGTCGAATACTTAGTGTGCACAAGGTACCATATTGCCAAGCCACCACCGAGTTCCTTGTCGCATGATGCAAGAAGAAGCAGCAGCGCTAGTCCATCCCCTAGCAGGTTGGCAGCCGACCAAGCGACGTACCTCGCAACCACCGTCGCCGCCTCCCGTGCTCCCGACCCCCGCGATGGCCTCCCGTGCTCTCGACCCGGTGATAGTGGGCCGCCTCCCGCTAGTGTCTGTGGGTGCAGCCAACTTCACCACTGAGATGGACTTCATCAGCTCTTTGTTGCCCAGGTTCCGCTACATCGCAATAGATGTCGAGTAGCCGGACACCGTCCATGGCACACCGGCGGGGATCGGGCTCGCCTCGGCCACACACTGCTGCACGGTCAGCCAACGTAGAGTTCCCCGTTCTGCAACTTGCGCTCACCATCTGCGGCGAATAGGACAGCCTCCCCGCGACAGCCTACCCTGCGTTGACGACGGAAATCTTCGAGCAGACGCGTGAAGGAGCCAACACAGGGATAGCGAACGCTCGTACAACCTTTACAAATAGCGGATGAACTTCACCCTCTATATTTTACAGGAGTATTTACAGTACATTGTTGGATGGATACAAGAGCTCACGAGCCTCTAAATATAGAGTACAGAACCTTATACAGGTCTTTGCTGGAGACAGCCTAACAAATGTTCATTTTGAGAAAGACAGGATTTGTAGCGCATGCCAAGCGAGAAAGCAAGTTGGAGTTCATCATCCACACAAGAATATTATGACAACGAACATGCCACTTGAGCTACTCCACATAGATTTATTCGGCCCGACCGCTTACATAAGCATCGACGGGAGTAAGTATTGTCTAGTTATTGTGGATGATTATTCTCGCTTCACTTGGGTATTCTTTTTGCAGGAAAAATCTCAAACCCAAGAGACCTTAAAGAGATTCTTGAGATGGGCTCAAAATGAGTTTGGATTGAGAATCAAAAAGATTAGAAGCGGCAATGATACGGTGTTCAAGAACTCTCAAATTGAAGGATTTCTTGAGGAGGAGGGCATCAAGCATGAGCTTTCTTCTCCCTACACACCTCAACAAAATAGTGTAGTGGAGAGGAAGAATAGAACTCTACTGGACATGGCAAGAACCATGCTTGATGAGTACAAGACACTGGATTGGTTTTTGGCGGAGGCGATTAACACCGCCTGCTACTCCATCAACCGGTTATATCTTAAACGAATCCTCAAGAAAACATCGTATGAACTCCTCACTGGTAAAAAGCCCAATATTTCCTATTTTAGAGTTTTTGGGAGCAAATGCTTTATTCTCATTAAGAGAGGTAGAAATTCTAAATTTGCTCCTAAAGCAGTAGAAGGTTTTTACTTGGTTATGGCTCAAACACAAGGACATATAAAGTCTTCAACAAGTCCACTGGATTAGTTGAAGTTTCTTGTGACATTGTGTTTGATGAGACTAATGGCTCCCAAGTGAAGCAAGTTGATCTTGATGAACTAGATGATGAAGAGGCTCCATACGTTGCGCTAAGGAACATGTCCATTGGGGATGTGTGCCCAAAAGAATCCGAAGAGCCTCCACAAGCACAAGATCAACCATCATCTTCCATACAAGCATCTTCACCTACCCAAGATAAGGATCAGGCTCAAGAAGATGAAGATGAAGATCAAGACAATGAGCCACCTCAATAGGAGGACATTGATCAAGGGGGAGATGAAGATAATAATGACAAGGAAGATGATCAAGAAATACAGGATCAAAGACCGCCACATCCAAGAGTCCACCAAGCAATTCAAAGAGATCACCCCATCAATTTCATACTTGGTGACATCCACAAGGGGGTAACCACTACATCTCGAGTTGCTCATTTTTGTGAACATTACTCTTTTGTGTCCTATATTAAGCCATAAAGGGTGGAGGATGCACTAAGAGATCCGGATTGGGTGGTGGCATTGCAAGAGGAGCTCAACAACTTCACTAGGAATGAGGTATGGCATTTAGTTCCATGTCCTAACCAAAATGTTGTAGGTACCAAGTGGGTATTCTGCAATAAACAAGATGAGCATGGTGCAGTGACTAGGAACAAAGCTCGACTTGTTGCAAAAGGTTATTCACAAGTCGAAGGTTTGGATTTTGATGAAACCTATGCACCCGTAGCTAGGCTTGAGTCAATTCGTATATTACTTGCCTATGCTACTTACCATGGCTTTAAGCTATATCAAATGGACGTGAAGAGTGCCTTCCTCAATGGCCCTATCAAGGAAGAGGTGTATGTTGAGCAACCTCCCGGCTTTGAAGATAGTGAGTATCCTAACCATGTTTACAAGCTCTCAAAGGCGCTTTTTGGGCTCAAGCAAGCCCCAAGAGCATGGTATGAATGCTTGCGAGACTTTCTTATCACTAATGGCTTCAAAGTTGGAAAAGCTGATCCTACTCTCTTCACTAAAACAATTGCAAAAGACTTGTTTATATGCCAAATTTATGTTGATGATATTATATTTAGGTCTACTAACAAGTCATCTTGTGAAGAGTTTAGTAGGATTATGATATAGAAATTCGAGATGTATATGACGGGGGAGTTGAAGTATTTCCTTGGATTTCAAATCAAGCAACTCCAAGAGTGCACCTTCATTAGCCAAACTAAGTACATTCAAGATATACTCTAGAAGTTTGGAATGAAGAATGGCAAACCCATCAAGACTCTCATGGGAACCAATGGGCATCTCGACCTCGACACGGGAGGTAAATCCGTAGATCAAAAGGTATACCAGTCGATGATAGGTTCTGTTGGGGACTTGTTCTCAAATGCTATGAGTTAAGAACAAGGCAACACAAAAATGTTAAATGTCAATACCCTTCGTCCTTTGAAGCATTATTCCCCTTAGTATATAATGATCTTCAGACGAAGGTTACGAAGGACATACCTTTATCACCACAGTATATGATAACAGAAGAAGAAGCATACAGAATATAGAGGATAACATAAGCAATCATATAACATTATTAATTCATTCTCATTATATTATTACAGAAAGACAGAAACAATATTGAATTACAAATGTACCTTCGGCTTGATGGAAGACAAAAGTACAAGTGTGACGTACAAATGAATACAAGTCAGCGTGAACAGTACGGGGGTACTGTTCATCTATTTATAGGCACAGGGCGCAGCCTGTACAAAATTACATTCATGCCCTTCATGTTTACTATTGACATTAGGACAATCTATCGAGGACTAAAAAGCCTTTTCCTCTTTAAGTCGGTTCCTTTTCTACTACTGAGCCGAAGCTTCCTTGCGCATAGCTTCGGAACTGGTTCGACCTTCGTCCCAACCGTTCTTTGCATATTGTGGATAGCTTCATTCCGATTCCGAAGGCTCCTGTACATATATTACACTTGGGAAAACATTGTTAATCATGTTTTTGAGGACCTTCGGAAGATGAAGGCCCCCAATAGTAGCCCCTCGCAGTATTAATTTGTTAAGATAACGAATTCAGACCGCGACATGGATGAAAGCCTTAAGCCGAAGGTCCAAAAAACACCTTCCCTTTGCTAGAATAGCAACAGTCAATGACACACGGGGCCCTCCAATTTGCAGCGCGCTAAGCATATAAATAAGAACTCACACCAGCTGCATTTTGATACACTGGTTGTGCCATTTGCTTTATTTTCTTAATTTTATAGCTCTTGCTCACTAGCGCTTGATAGTTTTTCAAGCTCTCTGAGCTTTGGTTTAAAAGACGTGTTTTCTCCGTGTCTGAATAAAAAATGTCTCAAGGTAAGAAGGTTGCTGCTGAGACAAAGTCGACTGAGGAGGAGAAGCTATTTGAGGAGAAGAAGACTATCGATCCTTATATTGCTGGATTTGTGGAGTCGATGGCAAAAACAAATACAGAGAAAATTACTAAAGAGATACTGGAGGGCTTGTCTGAAGATACTGGAGACAGCGATAGCTATGATGTGGAAAGTGGGGACGAAGATTCTGAGGATCGGCCCTGGAGGCCAAGTCATACAATCTTTGGAAAATCAACCATCAAACATAGTCATCTTGAAAATATGAGAGGAAGGTACTTTCGTGATATGTCTATTGTTAGGGCTGGCGGTGACAACAACGTCCCTGCTCCTGAGGAGAACGAAGTTGTGATTTTCCGAAGCTTCTTCAAGGCTGGGCTTCGGTTCCCTTTAAGTAAGTTTGTAGTTGAAGTGCTGAAGACCTACCAAATCTTCCTTCATTAGATCACCCCCGAAGCCATAATAAGGATGGGGATTTTTGTCTGGGCAGTAAGGAGCCAAGGGCTAGATCCAAGTGCGAAGTGCTTCTGCAGTATGCACGAACTTCTGTATGAGACGAAGGCCACAGGTAAAGAACAGTACCACAACAACTTTGGTTGTTATGGATTTATCGCTCGCCCCAACGCAAGCCACCCAGTGCCAACATTTCGGAAGAGATGGCCTGAGGCTTGGATGGAAGAATGGTTCTATGTGAAGAATGATTTGTCAGCGAGGGAAGATATTAAGGAAGTCATTATGCGCCCCATTTGGTCCCGCTTCGGCCTCCGAAGGCCGAAGGTCGAAATTGATGATGCCGCCGAAGCATGTCAGAAGGCCTTCAGTACTATCTGCTCCTTCATCGGCACAAGAGATTTAGTTCAAGACCATATAGCATTTAGAGTGTGGCCGCTTGTAGAAAGCTGGGAAATGCCGAAGGAGACCATCACTAAGTCTAGCGAAGGTGATTTGGTCCGGCTGATGTATACATTCAGGTTTGGGGATAAGTTCGATGGACCAAACGATGACTGGTTGAAATGTATCGAAGCTACAAGTGATGACCTGCTTGGAGCATATTCCAAGCAGAAGATAATTCGCTGTCTGCAGCCTTCGGAGGTCGGGGAAAAAAGAGAATGAACAGAGTTTTTGACGCCATTGGCTTTGTCTACCCCGACTACCGCTACTCGCTGCGGGGACAGGGGAAAAAGAGAAAGACTGCTGCTTCGGTCGCCCCAGTTGAGCCTGTGTCGAAGGGCAAAAAGATGAAGGTTCTTACCCACCGGACGCGTTATATTGAACCAGCCGTGGTGCCTGAGTTTGGCGAGGAAGCTTCTTCAGCTGCTGAAACAAGAGTGACTGCTTCAATTGTGCAGAGCACTGAAGAGTCGGTTGTAAAGTCGAAGTTACCTTCAGTTAAGTTGGTTGAGACGAAGGCTGATAAGGATAAGGCTGAAGGGTCAAAATTTGAAAAATAACAAAAATGCTAGAGATTTTGAGTCCGTCAACAGAGATAACAGTGCCAAAGGCACAAAAGAGTTCTGCCACAACTCCTAAGAGGAGAAGGATGGCAAACTTGTTAGATGCTGTACTAGAAACAACAAAATCCTTGAGTCCTGCTCCTTCAGGAAAAATTGCCGAAGCTTCCAAAGCCCTACCTAAAGCTGAAACGAAGCAAGCAAAAGTCGAGGCTGCAAAAATTCAAGCTGAAGCCGAAGTTGGGCCTTCAGAGCCCACCGAGACAAAGCCTGCCGTAGCTAAAGAAAAAGTGGCAAAGGAAATTGTGTCTGAAGATGTTGAAGCTGCTGCTACCGAAACTTCAAAGGAAAGCATTGATTATATCATTCGTCATGCTTCTGGGAAGAGACTTTCTCAGGAAGAAAAGCTAGAAGCGCTACACTTTGCTCAAAAATTAAAATACCCGAAGGGGGCATTAGTATTTAATGGCAGTGGGGAAGAAGATTTTCTATACTGTCTCCCGGATAATAAAGAGATCTCTGTCTGCCGGGAGATAGGTAGAAGCATCGGATTCCTGACGCTAGAAGATGGCCTTTCAATATTATCAAAGGATGAGCTTGCTGATAGTTTGGCGTATAATAGCATAAAGGTATAAAAACTAATTTTGTATTTTGAAAGCGAAATATTTTATTTGTTTATTCTTAATTCTATCCTCCTCCTGCAGGGCTTAATTCTTAGCAATGCCCTTAGAGCATAGAAAAACATTGAAGATGAAGGATA
Organism: Zea luxurians; assembly: GCA_029449295.1. NCBI lineage: Eukaryota > Viridiplantae > Streptophyta > Magnoliopsida > Poales > Poaceae > Zea > Zea luxurians. The sequence goes on from JAOPSE010000002.1 coordinate 169,332,103, forward strand.
TACAATGGCTCTGAACAACCTTCGTTCAGAGGTAATCGAACTAAGGAACGAAGGTCTTAAAAAAGACAAGATCTTGATTTCATTGATAAACAAAGTGAAAGAAGATGAAGCTAGTTTCAAGGCTCAAGCTGAGATTCAAAAGAATGAGATCGAAGACCTTCGGAAACAATTAGCCAAAGCCAAAGAAAAGTGCGGTCTCGCAGAAGCTAACCGAGATATTAGTGAATATTGGAGAAACTATTTAGAAAAAACAGTTGAAGAACTTCGCGCATCCAAAGAAAGATGCTTTGAAAAATCATTGGGCTGCGTGGAGAAAATAAAGGCTAGCTTCGCCAACGTGGGCGCTTATTCTAACGAAGATAACTTCATACGAAGCGACCCTGAAGGTGTTATCAAATAGATAAGTGGAGAAGCCGAAGCTTTCGAAGAGATTTTAAGTGATCGCGGGGATGTCTGTGCGTTCTCCGGTGCAAGAGGAATTTTAGCCATCCTGGAGAAGGCGGGATGCGACCATGTCAAGACCCTGGCCTAGGCCGAAGCTGCCTTCTCCGTGGATGACACAAAGGATCCCTCGGCTGAAGCAATCTTAATGGGCGGGAAATTTTACAATGACATCTGGGTAAATGGTGGCCGAGAGATGGCCCACGAAATCATGAAGAAAAGTGAGAAAGACATTCATGATGCCCGAGTACAAGCAAAACAGGCTGAAGAAGCTGCAGAGCGCGAGAGACGCATAGGTATTGCTTTGCGGCATCTAGCTTCGGTATTTGTTTTTGTAGCTTCGGACTAATTAATTTTTACTGTAGCTGAATTATCTCTGCCACCGGAACCGTTCGACCCCCTGGCTGACCCAGAGACGAAGGAAGCACTGGAAATCATCATTATATTCGAATCTATTGTTGACAAAGTCGTCAATAAATTGCTGAATGAGGTTGAAGAGAAGGTCCTGAAGGAAGACTAGTTGTTATTGAAAAAACATTTTTAGATGGTCAATGTAGCTTTGTTGTAAAAAGACTGTAATATTCAATATGTATATCTTTGAATCTATTATGTAAATTATTTATAATTCACTTCTTTGCGATGCATGAAACTTTTATGTACATACCGTTTTTGAGCCTTCGGCGAAAAAACACCTTCCCTTCTTTTCATGCTTCGTAAAGAAAAAGATCCATACATTCGTGAGAATATCCATGCTTTGTGAGTACATCCACGCTTCGTAAAGACAAGGGATCCATACTTTTGCAACAGAGCTGATGAAGCTATATACTTTGTGCCTTAGCATATTTTCACTTTTATAAAGCATTCTCCGAAGATTGACTTTGTATTCAATTCGTGTCATTGATGCGATATGATGTATGATGTGATGCTATGTGAGCTGATGTGATGATATGATGCAAAGAATGATGCTAATGCCGAAGACACACACTCACACACCCACGCTGAAACACACAATCTCTGCGTCCCCTTAGGAACGATCTCTTTGTCATTTATTTTTCGGCTTCACCGCTTATTTTTTGGTGTAAGTTCTGCATCCCCTTAGGAACGTTTTTTGAACTTCTTCACCTTCTATTTCGGCGGTATAAGTTCTGCATCCCCTTAGGAACGTCTTTTAAACTTCTTCGCCTTATATTTCGGCGGTATTTGGCTCTGTATTCCCTTTGGAACGACTTTTGAGCAGAAAACTTACACTGCGCTCCCTTAGGAACGACTTTTTGTATCTTCGGCAGAACTTACGCTGCTCTCCCTTAGAAACGACTTTTTGTAATTTCAGCAATTTTTAGCTCTGCATTCCCTTAGGAACGATTTTTGAGCTTCAGCACTTTTTGAGCTTCGTAAGTCTGTGAAAAAGATATATTTCATTCTGATAAAAGCGAAACTATTACAGAGAATTAAAACTAGATTTACATTGCTTGCTTCTTGTTAAAAAACAAAATGACATAAACCATAAAAATATTTTGGGGGTAGGATATCGCTCAATAAATGTGCTTTGATTCTGGCATAGTACTGTTGACTGTGCGAGCTTCGGATTCCTCCCTGAACTCTCGTTGTGGTTGGGTGTGTTAGCGCCCTTCTGGCTGCTGGCTTTGGGAGTAGGTCGGTTGTAGTGGTGGTGGGGGTGGGAGTTGTGGCCAGGAAGCCTGTGAATGGCTAGCCGAAGCGACAGAAGCTGCAGGATGATTGCCCACATACTCTGGTATGTAAGGAGAGTGGCACGAAGTAGTGTGCAAGACCTGCTTTGGCTGATTCTGCCGAGCTTCGGCTTCTGCGATTTCCTTTTGCTTCTGAATAGTGATTTGGCACATTCTTGTAGTATGGCCCTTGTCCTCACCACAGAATAAATAGTAGATCTTCCTCGGTTGATCCCCATATCTTCCTCCGAAGCCCCTGGCGCCTCTGCCCCTTGGAGCTGGCGGCCTGAAAGAGCTTTGTTGTTGCCCCCGAAGGTTGTGAGGTGTACTGTGACCTTTGAGGCTGACTTCCCTTGTCATCGCTCTGGCTGGAGCTGTGGATCGACCTGACATGCCTTGGGTGAATTCGTCCTCCGAAGCCCCTGGTCATCTCAGAGAATCTGTAAGCTTCCTCCCTTCTTTGGCGGAAGTCGTTGTCAGCCCGGATGTACTCATCCATCTTCTAAAGCAACTTCTCCAGAGTCTGTGGGGGCTTTCTTGCAAAATATTGAGTAGTAGGTCCTGGCCGAAGACCCTTGATCATGGCCTCAATGACAATTTCATTGGGCACTGTAGGTGCTTGTGCCCTCAGTCGCAAGAACCTTCGGACATATACCTGAAGGTATTCTTCGTGGTCTTGCATGCATTAGAACACGACCTGAGCTATGACTGGCTTCGTTTGAAAGCCTTGGAAACTGGTAACCAGCATGTCTTTGAGCTTTTGCCATGACGTGATAGTCCCTGGCCGAAGAGAAGAATACCATGTCTAGGCTACATTCCGGATTGCCATGATGAAAGACTTTGCCATGACCGCGGTGTTGCCCTCATACAAAGATATAGTTGCTTCGTAACTCATCAGAAACTGCTTCAGATCTGAATGCCCATCATACATGGGAAGCTGGGGTGGCTTGTATGATGGGGGCCATAGAGTAGCCTGCAGTTCTGCTGCCAAGGGAGAAGCATCATCAAAAGTAAAAGTATCATGACTAAAATCATCATACCATCCATCTTCGTTGAATAGGCCCTCTTGACGAAGCTCCCTGTGCTGGGGCCTTCGGTCTTGTTCATCTTGGACAAGATGACGTACTTCTTCAGTAGCTTCGTCAATCTTCCTTTGAAGATCGGCCAGCCGAGCCATCTTCTCCTTCTTCCTTTGAACTTGTTGATGGATGATTTCCATGTCCCTAATCTCTTGGTCCAACTCCTCCTCCTGGAGTGTTGGACTGGTGGCCTTTCTCTTCTGGCTTCAAGCCTCTCGAAGAGAGAGAATCTCCTGATTTGTGTCTAGTGGCTGCAGTGCAGCAGCCCCTGGTGCAGTTATCTTCTTCGGCGGCATGACGAAGGTCAGTGCTTGCCGAAGGTGGTCGAATGAGTTCACCGGAGGTGGGCGCCAATGTTGGAGACTTGTTCTCAAATGCTATGAGTTAAGAACAAGGCAACACAAAAATGTTAAATCTCAATACCCTTCGTCCTTTGAAGCATTATTCCCCTTAGGATATAATGATCTTCAGACAAAGGTTACGAAGGACATACCTTCATCACCACAGTATATGATAACAGAAGAAGAAGCATAAAGAATATAGAGGATAACATAAGCAATCATATAACATTATTAATTCATTCTCATTATATTATTACGGAAAGATAAAAAATAATATTGAATTACAAATGTACCTTCAGCTTGATGGAAGACAAAAGTACAAGTGTGACACACAAATGAATACAAGTCAGCGTGAACAGTACAGGGGTACTGTTCATCTATTTATAGGCATAGGGCGCAGCCTATACAAAATTACATTCATGCCCTTCATGTTTACTATTGACATTAGGACAATCTATTGAGGACTAAAAAGCATTTTCCTCTTTAAGTCGGTTCCTTTTCTGCTACTGAGCCGAAGCTTCCTTGCGCATAGCTTCGGAACTGGTTCGACCTTCATCCCAACCGTTCTTTTCATATTGTGGATAGCTTCATTCCGATTCCGAAGGCTCCTGTACATATATTACACTTGGGAAAACATTGTTAATCATGTTTTTGAGGACCTTCGGAAGACGAAGGCCCCCAACATGTTCTTTACTCTACTTATGTGCATCTCGACTGGATATAATGCTTTCTGTATGCATGTGTGCAAGGTTCCAGGCAAATCCTAAGGAAGTTCACCTTAGGGCCATGAAACGAATCATGAGGTATTTAGTTTATACTCCTAAGTTTGGGCTTTGGTACCCTAGGGGATCTACGTTTGATTTAATTGGGTATTCCGATGCCGATTATGCTGGATGTAAAATTGAAAGGAAGAGCACATCTGGGACTTGTCAATTTTTGGGGAGACCCCATGTGTCTTGGGCTTCAAAGAAACAAAACTCAGTAGCTCTTTCCACTGTCGAAGTCAAGTACATTGCCGCAGGTCATTGTTATGCGCAATTACTTTGGATGAGGCGAACCCTTAGGGACTATGGCTACAAATTGAGCAAAGTCCCTCTCCTATGTGATAATGAGAATGCAATCCGCATGGCGGATAATCCCATTGACTACAACCGCACTAAGCACATAGACATCCGATATCACTTTCTAAGAGATCACCAACAAAAGGGGGATATCGAAATTGCTTATGTTAGCACCCACAACCAATTAGTCGATATATTTACCAAGCCACTAGATGAAAAGACTTTTAGAAAACTTAGGAATGAGCTAAATATTCTTGATTCTCGGAACTTTGATTGAAAAATTGCACACATAGCTAATTTATATAACTTTGATTATGTCTCTTTCATTTGGTACAAATGCATATTTCTTATTCTTCTTGTGCCAAGGTTAAGACTAATGTGCCTTCTATGCTTAATCTTAAATTGAAAGGAAAATGAAGTATTCGGCAAAGACAAGGCTTCCACTCCAACACTGACGGTATCATTTATCCTTTGTCGTTACTCAAGGAAACTCTCAATTGGTATGACCCTTCACTCACATTTCTTTTACCAGTGGGGAGAAAGTATTAAGGGCTCTAAAGTTCTCCATTTTTGGCGATTAATGCCAAAGGGGGAGAAAGTATTAAGCCCAAAGCAAAAGGACCGTACCACCATTTCAAATTTCCAAAACCTAAAGGAAGAAATTATTTCAATTGATATTTCAGATTTCAATTGGTATCTCAGCTAGTCTCATTTGCTATCCCAAAATCTTTCAATTGGTATTTCAAAGAGTCTCAAAATTTTCAAATTAGTATCCCATTTGATTTCAAAATCTCAGTTAGCATAAGAATTTCATTTGGTATAATTTCATTGGGTATCTATTTCAAAAAAGGAAAACCCCTCTTGAAAGCTAAGGGGAGAATTTCTTCAGGGGGAGCTGTTATTTAGTCAAAGGAAAAGCATTTGAAACAAGGGGAGGAATTTCAAAAAAATGCTTCTTGCAATCATATTCTTATACCTTTGACTAGTTGCAAAAGAATTTGAAAAGATTTTCCAAAAGATTTGCAAAAACAAGCAAGTGGTGCAAATGTGGTCCAAAATGTTAAATAGAAGAAAGCAATCATGTTTATTCTTAGACATTTGTATAAAGTCTTTCAGTTGATTTAACTCTAAGTAACCTATGCACATCATCTCAATTGCAAACTAGTTACATTTCTACACTCTATATTTGCTTTGGTTTGTGTTGGCATCAATCACCAAAAAGGGGGAGATTGAAAGGGAAATGAGCTTAATCATTTCCTATAATCGATTTTGGTGGTTGATGTCCATCATAAACCATGTGGACTAATTAGTTTGTCAAGATGTCATTTATCCCAGGTGCATAAGGTTCAACACAAACCAAGAAAAACCACACAACACCTCAGCTCTTGCGCGGGGTGTTGTAATTGTACCGAGTGGGGCGAGAGTCTTGCGAGACCGTGACAACCGCGTTTGTGTCATAGCCACCACCGTGTACCGGAGGGAACGAGGCCCACGGCATTTTAGTCGGAAGCTTGATAGTGGAGATGGCGGGGAGCGTCCGAGAGGAGACGAAAACGGAGCACCACATGCGCGTGGAGAAGGCTCATGGCTCTCTACGGTGTTACTCGACCGTGGTGCTTGTCCCTCGCGTGGGCTTCCCTTTGCATAGGGGCACCAATGAGGATTAGTCGGGACCTTGCGTGGATCCAAATACCTCAGTAAATATACCGGCGTCATCCATGAGAGTTTGCATCTCTACCTTGCTCTTTAGCTTCCGCATTTATATTAAGCATTTAAGCTTCAATCTTGTATTCATACTTAGATTGTTTAGGATTGAAACTTAGACATTGCGGTAGAGATATCAATACTTAGACAAAACCTAGTTTGCACATTCTAGTTTGATTATTTGCATAAGTTTTGCTCTAGGGATTTATTTATGGCCTAGTTTAGTGAAAGTTTTAGAAGTCCTAATTCACACCTCTCTTAGGCATCACATGTTTCCTTCAAATGGCCCGCGCACCCCTTGGCCTACTGTAACACCCTAAATCTGGAGGTATAAAATTTCTTTCTAATTATCATCAAAATTCAGGTGTTACTCTTCTCTCTCTCACCCTAGGTTTTATCTCTCTCTATCAGGCCAGTTTGAAGATGTCACCATTCGAAGCGCTTTATGGGAGGAATTGCAGAACTCCATTGCATTGGGACCAACCTGGTGAAAGACAGGTGTTCGGTCTAGATATTTTGCTTGAAGCCAAAGAGAATATCAGAATGGTCCAAGAAAATTTGAAAGCAGCGCAGTCCAGACAGCGAAGCTATGCTGACACCCGAAGAAGAGAACTGAGTTTTGAAGTAGGAGACTATGTCTATTTTAAGGTGTCACCCATCAGAGGAACCAAAAGGTTTGGAGTCAAAGCCAAGCTAGCACCTCGATATATCGGGCCGTATCAGATTCAAGCAAGACATGGAGAAGTGGCTTATCAACTCAGCTTACCAGAGAATCTGTCCGCTGTACACGATGTGTTCCATGTGTCTCAGTTGAAGAAATGCTTGAGGGTGCCAGAAGAGCAGTTGCCTGCAGAGGATCTTGAAGTTCAAGAAGATCTGACATATATTGAGAAGCCAACTCAGATTCTAGAGACAGCAGATCAGGTCACCCGGAGAAGTACCATTAGGATGTGCAAAGTCAGATGGGGCCACCACTCAGAAGAAGAAGCAACCTGGGAACGAGAAGATGATTTGAAAGCTAAGTACCCTGAACTCTTTGCTAGCCAGCCCTGAATCTCGAGGGCGAGATTCTTTTAAGGGGGATAGGTCTATAACACTGTTGGGGACTTGCTCTCAAATGCTATGAATTAAGAACAAGGCAACATAAAATGTTAAAGGTTAATGCCCTTCGTCTTCCGAAGCATTATTTCCCATAGGATATAATGATCTTCAGACGAAGGTGATGAAGGACATACCTTCATCATCACAAAATATATTAATGGAATAAGAAACATATGAAACACAAAACATGACATAAATGATTATATGGTTTTATTTATATATCTTTTATGTATTGAAGTGAATGAACATAAACAATATTGAATTACATTCATACCTTCGGCTTGATAGAAGGCAAAAAATACAAGCGTGACGCACGAATGAGTACAAGTCAACATGAACAGTACGGGGATACTGTTCATCTATTTATAGGCACAGGACGCAGCCTGTGAAAAATTACAGTTATGCCCTTTGCATTCACTATTGACTTATAGAAAAATCTATGAGGACTAGATAGCCTTTTCCCTTTTAAGTCGATTCCTCTTCCTGCGATTGGGCCGAAGCTTCCTTTCGCATAGCTTTGGAGCAACAACAACCTTCGTCACGATCATGCCCTTCTCATCGTATATGCTTTTAATCCTAAATCCGATGGTACCTGTCTATAAACCATGCTTGGAAGACATTGTTAAATTACGTTTTTGAGGACCTTCGGAGGACGAAGGCCCCCAACAGTAGCCCCTCGCAGTATTAATTTGTTTAGGGTAACAAATTCAGACTGCGACATGGACGAAGGCCTTAAGCTGAAGGTCCGAAAAAACGCCTTCCCTTTGCTAGAATAGCAACAGTCAATGACAGGCAGGACCCTCCAGTCTAGGGCATTCCGAGCGTATAAATAAGAACTTGCAGCAGCCGCATTTGGTACACTACTCGTGGTATTTGCTTTGTTTTCTCAATTTTATAGCTCCTGCTCACTGACGCTTGCTAGTTTTTCAAGCTTCCTCAGCTTCAGTTTGAAAGACACATTTTCGCCATTTCCGAAGAGTAATGTCTCAAGACAAGAAGGCTATTGTGGAGACGAAGCTGACTGAAGAGGAGAAGCTTTTTGAAGAGAAGAAGGATGCAAATCCTTATGTAGCTGAATTTATCGAGTCAATGGCAAAAACAAACACAGAAAAGATTACTAAGGAAATATTGGAGGGCCTGTCTGAGGATACTAGTGACAGTGATAGCTATGATGCAGAAAGTGGTGGCGAAGATTCTGAGGATCGACCCTGGAGGCCTAGCCATACAATTTTCGGAAAATCTTCCATTAAGCAAAGTCACCTCGAAAACATGAGGGGAAGATACTTCCGAGATATGTCTATTGTGAGAGTTGGTGGAGACAACAAAGTTCCTGCCCCTGAGGAAGACGAAGTAGTGATTTACCGAAGCTTCTTCAAGGCTGGGCTTCGGTTTCCATTGAGCAGGTTTGTGGTCAAAGTGCTGAAAATTTATCAGATTTACCTTCATCAGATAACCCCCAAAGCTGTTATTAGAATGGGGATTTTTGTTTGGGCGGTGAAAAGCCAGGGACTGGAGTCCAGCGCCAAATGCTTTTGCAGTATGCACGAGCTTGTGTACGAGATGAAGGCCATGGGCAAAGAACAATATCATAACAGATTTGCCGCCCGCCCCAATGCAAGCTATCCGGTGCCAACATACCGGAAAAGGTGGCCCGGGGCCTGGATGGAGGAATGGTTTTATGTGAAAAATGACTTGAAGGCAAGAGAAGATATCAAGGAAGTTATTATGAACCCTATTTGGTCCCGCTTCGGCCTCCGAAGGCCGAAGGTTGAAATTGACGAAGCCATCGAGGCATGTCAAAAGGCATTTGGTACTGTCTGCTTCTTTATTGGTTCGAGAGATTTGGTTCAAGAGCACATAGCATACAGAGTATGGCCACTTATAGAGGGCTGGGAAATGCCGAAGGAAACCATCGCCAAACCTAGTGAAGGTGATCTGGTCCGGCTGAAATACACATTCAGATATGGAGATAAATTCGATGAGCCGAATGATGACTGGCTAAAATGCATTGAGGTTACCAGTGATGAGCTACTTGGATCGTATTCCAAGGCAGAAGATAATGCACTATCCACAGCCTTCGGAGGCTAGGGAAAGAAGAGGTTGAACAAAGTTTTTGACGCCATTGGCTTTGTCTACCCTGATTACCGCTACCCGCTGCGGGGACAGGGGAAAAAGAGAAAGGCTGCTGCTTCGGCCGCCCTAGTTGAGCTTGTGCCAAAGGGAAAAAAGATGAAGGTTCTTACCCACCGGCCGCGTCACATTGAACCGGCCGTGGTGCCTGAGTTTGGCGAGGAAGCCTCTTCAGCTGCTGAAACAAGAGTGAGTGCTCCGACTGCGCAGAGCACTGAAGAGCCGGTTGCAATGCCGAAGCTACCTTCAGCTGAGCTAGCTGAGACGAAGACTAATGAGGGTAAAGTTGAAGAATCAAATATTGGAGAAACAAAAGTGTTAGAAATTTTAAGCCCTTCGACAGAAGTGAAAGCTCTCTTGTGAGTTTTGGTGTTTGGATGACAACTCAATTAAAGGACTAACAAGTGTACTAAGTGTTGAACAGGTGCTTAAGGTAAAGCCTACAGGGTTCAACACAAGTGAACAAATGTGATGGTCCAAGAACTGGATTAGGGATACATGATGGACATCACAAGTAAGATGGACATTGCATAAGTGAGACTCGGGTGCGTAGCTCGGAGACAACTGATCAAGCCAAGGACGGAGGCAAGAAAAGCTTCGAGGTACCAAGTGCACGGGAGAAGGTCAAGGAGGCTGAGGAACCCAAAGCCAAGGGTGAAGAAGAAGGCTTGCAAAGTCAAGGGTGATCGAGTTGAGAACAGCTACGGCACATCAAGGATCACTACATAAGAACGTGACTTACAGCCAATGAGGTAACAGCTACAGTTATGTGGTGTAAGTCATAAGGCTCAAGATCAAGCTCTAAGAAGGAGATCAAGGTCACTAGAAGGAGAACAAGTGTCAAAACCAGAACTGGAAGCAGCCCAAAAGAGCTAAGTTCACCTTAATCTTTAGTTTGGGTTGTTCCTATGTTTGGAGATGTTCTATGTGACCTTTGCAGGATGTTGGAGCCAAGAAATGTCAATCTAGATCAAGTCAAGCCGACTTGATGAGTCCAACATCAAAGCTCAAGCATGTGAAATGCTATAGATGTAACAATTAAGAGAAGGTATGTTTCTAGACTTAGTACATCGGTTTTGTGGACTAATATACTTGTCTAAGTGATAGAAACAGAAAGAAGAAGAAAAGGAAAGAGGTGCGAAAGGCTTGGCTATGTACAGCCAAGACTTAGTTCAGTCTGGCACACCGGACTGTCCGGTGGTGCACCGGACAGTGTCCGGTGCGCCAGGCTGAACTCTGGCGAACTGTCCGCTCTCGGGAATTCACCGGCGACGTACGACTATAATTCACCGGACTGTCCGGTGTGCACCGGACTGTCCGGTGAGCCAACGGTCGGCCGGGCCAACGGTCGGCCACGCGATCTGCGCGGGACACGTGGCCGAGCCAACGGCTAGATGGAGGCACCGGACTGTCCGGTGCGCCAACGGCTCCAAGACTGCCAACGGTCGGCTTCGACGTAGAAGGAAAGAAATCGGGCACCGGACTGTCCGGTGCGCCACCCGACAGAAGGCAAGATTTGCCTTCCTGGATTGCTTCCAACGGCTCCTAGGCCCCTTGTGCCTATAAAAGGGACCCCTAGGCGCCTCCAGCAATATATAAGTGCAGCCAACAAGTGTAGACTTCATTGGAATCAATTCTCGCTCTCCCTCTTGTGTGTAACTCTATAGTTTGTGTAGAAGGCACAGCTATAAGCCTTTAGAGAGAGGAGTAGTGCTGCTAAGAGCTAGAGCAAGGTCTTGAGCGTATCGTTACTCTGCCGGGGTGCTGCCAAGAAGTTTGTAAGCAGCCACGGTTCTGTTGTAACCCCACTCAATAGTGAAAGGCTCTATCTGTCATACTGACAGATCTGAGCAAACGGAGGAAGGAGTTGAAATAGACTCCAAGCCCAGGTGTGGCTAACTCCAACGAGGACTAGGCAAGCATTTCAGGCTTGGCCGAACCTCGGGATAAATCCTTGCGTCTGTGTGCTCTATTCTGTATTGTATCCTGACTCTCTGTCTTACTCGCCTTTATATCTGCACTTCAATACTTATCTGTGGTATAAGCTTGATTTGAAGTGCAGGACATTTTGAGACAGGATCTTCCATTCCGCTGCGACCTACTCGAAGAGTCTTCTCATTCCACTGCGTACTAAGTCTTCGAGTAGAGTAAGAATTTAAGTTTTAAAGTAATAAGTTTTATTCGCCTATTCACCCCCCCTCTAGGCGACATCCAGATCCTGTTCCCGGGTCAAAGGGAACTTTCAAGAAGTAATAGTGCCAAGGGCACAAAAAAGTTCTGCCGCAACTCCCAAGAGGAGAAGGATGGAAAACGTACTAGATGTGCTAGAAACAGTGAAGACTTTGACCTCAACTCCTTCAAGGAGAATTGCCGAAGCTTCGAAAGCGCAACCTGAAGTTGAAACAAAGCAGGCCAAAATTGAAATTGCAGTAGCTCAAGCTAGTACCGAAGCTAGGCCTTTAGAGCCTGGTGAAGAAAAATCTGGAGAAATTGAAGAAAAAGCAACCAAAGAAAAGCCACAGAGCAAATTTCGCCTGAAAAGGTTGCCGCTCCTACTCCCGAAGCATTGATTATATTATGCCCAAAGAAGAAGAACGAGAAGCTCAACATTATGCCCAAAGATTAAAATACCCAAAGGGGGCATTAGTGTTTAATGGTAGTGGGGAGGAAGACTTTTTGTACTGTCTCCCGGTAGTAAGGAGATATCCGTCTGTCAGGAGATGGGTAGAAGCTTCGGATTTCCGAAGCTAGAAGAAGGTATTTCAGTATTATCAAAGGATGAATTGGCTGATAGTTTAGCATACAACAACATAAAGGTATAAAAGCTAATTTTGTATTTTAAAACGAATTGTTTCACTTGCTTATACTTGATCTCGTTCTCCTTTTGCAGGGCCTAATCCTTAGCAATGCCCTTAGAGCACAGAAAAACGCTGAAGATGAAGGGCATACAATGGCTTTGAACAACCTTCGTTCAGAGGTGATTGAACTAAGGAACGAAGGTCTTGAAAAAGACAAGATATTAATTTCATTGGTAAACAAAGTAAAAGAAGACGAAGTTAATTTCAAAGCTCAAGCCGAGGTACAAAAGAATGAGATCGAAGACCTTTGGAGACAACTAGCAGAAGCCAAGGAAAAATGTGCTGTTGCAGAAGCTGATCGAGAGGCCAGTGAGTATTGGAAAAATTATTTTGAAAAAACAGTAAAAGAGCTTCGCGCATCCAAGGAGAGATGTTTTGAAAAATCTTTAGGCTGCGTGAAGAAGATAAAGACCAGCTTCGCCAATGTGGGCGCCTTTTCAAACGAAGATAACTTCATACGAGGCGACCCTGAGGGCGTAATCGAGTGGATCAGTGGAGAAGCTGAAGCTTTTGAGGAAATCTTAAGTGATCGTGGGGATGTCTATGCATTCTCTGGTGCGAGAGGAGTTTCAGCTATCTTGGAAAAGGCGGGTTGTGATCATGTTAAAACCTTGGCCCAAGTCGAAGCTGCCCTCTCCGTGAATGACACGAAGGACCCCTCGGCCGAAGCTAGTTTTCTTGGCGGAAAATTTTTCACTGACATCTGGGAGAATGGTGGCCGAGAAATGGCCCACGAGATAATGAAAAAGAGCGAAAAAGATATTCACGACGCTCGAGAAGCAACAAAAGAAGTTGAGAAAGCTGCAGAGATCGAAAGACGGATATGTATTGTTGACCTGGTTTTAAGCTTCATTGTTTGCTTTCATGGTTTCGAACTGATTGATTATTTCTTTCGCAGCTGAATTATCTCCTCCACCAGAGCCATTTGACCCCCTGGCTGACTCGGAGTCGAAGAAAGCAATAGAAATTATCGACGTAGCCGAATCTATTGTTGACGAAGTCGTCAACAAGTTACTTAACGAAGTCGCGGAGAAAGTTTTGAATGAAGATCAGGACTAGTTGTTGTAAAAACATTCTTAGGTGGTTGATGTAACATTTTTTGAACTAAGTCTGTAACATTTGATACATATAGTTTTCAATCTAATATGTAAACTATTTTGCAATTCACTTCTTTGCGATGCATGAAACTTTTTACATACATACCGTTTTTGAGCCTTCGGCGAAAAAACACCTTCCCTTCTTTTCATGCTTCGCAAAGAAGAATACTTATGTTTCGTGAGAATATCCATAGTTCGTAAAGAGCATCCAAGCTTCATAAAAATAGCAATGCTTCGAAAACAATAGACCTCTTCTTCCACATCAGAGCTGATGAAGCCATAATTGCCATTTTACTTTGTGCCTTAGCACCTTTTGACCTTTGTAAAACATTCTCCGAAGATCGACTTTGTTTCCAATTCATGTCATTGGTGCAATATGATGTATGATGTGATGATATGCGAGATGATGCGATGATATGATGCGAAGAATGATGCTAATGCTGAAGACACACACCCCCGCTGAAACACACAATCTCTGCGTCCCCTTAGGAACGATCAAAATCTCCTTGCCGTTTATTTTTCGGCGGTATTTTCGCGTTGACTTTTCACGCTTCGCCTTATATTTCGGTGGTATTTTCGCGTTGACTTTTCGCGCTTCGCCTTATATTTCGGCGGTATTTGGCTCTGCATTCCCTTAGGAACGACTTTTGAGCAAAAAACTTACTCTACGCTCCCTTGGGAACGACTTTTGAAGCTTCGAAAAACTTTTGCTGCGCTCCATTAGGAACGACTTTTTGAAGCTTTGGCAAATTTCGAGCTTCGTAAATCTGTGAAGAAGATACATTTCATTTTAACAGAAATGAAACTATTACAAAGAATTAAAACTAGAGTTGCATTACTTGTCCTTTATTAAGAAACAAAATGACATGAAGTAAAAAAGTGCTTCAGAGGGTAGGATATCTCTCAATAGATGTGCTTTGACTCTGGCACAGTACTGTTAACTGTGCGAGCTTCGGATTCCTCTCTGAAATCCCTCTGTTGCTGAGTGTGTTGGCTCCCTTCTGGCTGCTGACCCCATGAATAAGCAGGCTGTAGAGGGGGTGGAGGTGGAAGCTGTGGCCATGGAGCCTATGGCTGACTAGCCGAAGCAACAGAAACTGCAGAGTGATTACCCACATATTCTGGTATGTAGGGTGAATGGCACGAAGCAGTGTGCAAGACCTGCTTCGGCTGATTCTACCGAGCTTCGGCTTCTGCAATCTCCTTCTGCTTTTGGATAGTGATTTGGCACATTCTTGTGGTATGACCCTTGTCCTCACCACAGAATAAACAGTAGATCTTTCTAGGCTGATCCCCATATCTTCCTCCGAAGTCCTTGGCACCTCTACCTCTTGGAGCTGGCGGCCGAAAAGAGCTTTGTTGCTGCCCCGAAGATTGTGAAGTATATTGTGGCCTCTACAGCTGACCTCCTTTGTCATCATTCTGAGTGTTGTGAATCGACCTGACGTGCCTTGGATGAATTCTTCCTCCGAAGCCCTTAGTCATTTCGGAGAATCTGTAAGCTTCCTCCCTTCTTTGGCGGAAGTCATTATCAGCCCGAATGTATTCGTCCATCTTTTGAAGCAGCTTTTCTAGAGTTTGTGGGGGCTTCCTTGCAAAGTATTAGGCAGTAGGTCCTGGGCGAAGACCTTTGATCATGGCCTCAGTGACAATCTCATTGGGCACTGTAGGCGCTTGTGCCCTCAATCGCAAGAACCTTTGTACATACGCCTGAAGGTACTCTTCATGGTCTTGTGTGCATTGGAATAGGGCCTGAGCTGTGATTGGCTTCGTTTGGAAGCCTTGGAAGCTAGTGACCAACATGTCCTTAAGCTTCTGCCACGACGTGATGGTCCCTGGCCGAAGAGAAGAGTACCATGTTTGGGCTACATTTCGGACTGCCATGACGAAGGACTTAGCCATGACTGCAGTATTGCCTCCATACAAAGATATAGTTGCTTCGTAGCTCATGAGGAACTGTTTTGGATCTGAATGCCCATCATACATGGGAAGCTAGAGTGGCTTGTACGATGGGGGCCATGGAGTAGCCTGTAGTTCTGCTGCCAAGGGAGAAGCATCATTAAAGGTAAAGGTATCATGATTAAAATCATCATACCATCCATCTTCGTTGAATGGGCCTTCCTGACGAAGCTCCCTGTGCTGAGGCCTTCAGTTTTGTTCGTCTTGAACAAGATGGCGCATTTCTTCAGTAGCTTCATCGATCTGCCTTTGAAGGTCAGCTAGTCGCACCATCTTCTCCTTCTTTCTTTGTACTTGCTGATGAATGATCTCCATATCCCTGACTCTTGGTCCAACTCCTCCTCCTGGAGTGTTGGACTGGTGGCCTTCCTTTTCTGGCTTCGGGCCTCTCGAAGAGAGAGAGTCTCCTGGTTCGGATCCAGCGGCTGCAATGCAGCAGCCCCTAGCACTGAAGCTTTCTTCGGCGGCATGACACAGGTTAGTGCTTGCTGAAGGTGGTCGAAAAGGGTTCACCGGAGGTGGGCGCCAATATTGGGGACTTGCTCTCAAATGCTATGAATTAAGAACAAGGCAACATAAAATGTTAAAGGTTAATGCCCTTCGTCTTCCGAAGCATTATTTCCCATAAGATATAATGATCTTCAGATGAAGGTGATGAAGGACATACCTTCATCATCACAGAATAGATTAATAGAATAAGAAACATATGAAACACAAAACATGACATAAATGATTATATGATTTTATTTATATATCTTTTATGTATTGAAGTGAATGAACATAAACAATATTGAATTACATTCATACCTTCGGCTTGATAGAAGGCAAAAAATACAAGCGTGACGCACGAATGAGTACAAGTCAGCGTGAACAGTACGGGGGTACTATTCATTTATTTATAGGCACAGGACACAGCCTATGAAAAATTATAGTTATGCCCTTTGCATTCACTATTGACTTATAGAAAAATCTATGAGGACTAGATAGCCTTTTCCCTTTTAAGTCGGTTCCTCTTCCCGCGATTGGGCCGAAGCTTCCTTTCGCATAGCTTCGGAGCAACAGCAACCTTCGTCACGATCATGCCCTTCTCATCGTATATGCTTTTAATCCTGAATCCGATGGTACCTGTCTATAAACCATGCTTGGAAGACATTGTTAAATTATGTTTTTGAGGACCTTCGGAGGACGAAGGCCCCCAACAAACACCCTGAATTTGAGGGTATAAAATTTCTTTCTAATTATCATCCAAATTTAGGTGTTACTCTTCTCTCTCTCACCCTAGGTTTTATCTCTCTCTAGATCCTCTCTCCCTTTTTCCCTTTTAAGTAGAATTAGGCTTAAGTTAGGGGTTTTTAATTATTTATTTTTGCCAAAATATTATGAGTCATGACATGTTGCATCATGTTGAGCTTAAATATTCTTTGAAGTGTTGCACATGTTTGAATTAATTTGAATTTGAAACCTAATTTGAATTTGGAATTTGAAACCTAGAGAAGAGAAATAGAAAGGAATTAGAAAATCCAGAGAAAAAGAAAAAGTAAATGCAGCCCAGCTGGCCCAACTCGGTCCAGCCAGGCCGCGCGCCCGCGCCCCCTGACAAGTGGGATCTACCTGTTAGCGGCAGCTTCCTCTCCCACGCGCTCCCTCTCTCTCGCTCTCTCTGCCTGGTGGGGCTAACCTGTCGGCGCCAGTCGTTTTCCCCTCCATGCCTCTCTTCCCTCTCTTCCTCGCTGGCCCGTTCTGCCAGGCGCTGAGCCGTTGTCCCGCGCGCTGTCACACCCGGTTTTGGAAGACAAACTGAATGCGAACCATGTACGTGCTAGGATCATAAGCTCACGTACACAGCGATTACATAATTGGACATCATCACACAATACTCGGAATAAATAGCAGAAAGGTACTTTATTACATCAAGATGTCCAAGACATCCACAAAGTCTAATACATAACCATTGTCTTTGTCACACCCGGGCTTTAAGGAACAAAGCCGGGTGCATCTCATACATGCGCCAAGAAGACAACCTATATAATAACAGAGTGTATAGAGATAAATGTCACAAAACATCAGAGTACTTATTACATAGCGGAAGACTTATTACAAAATAAAAGAATAAATATAAAACGAACTAAGGATCGTCGGCGCCAATGTCAACTGAGAAACGCCACCTAGATCAGATCGAACTCCTCGCCTTGTGGCTCCTCCTGAACCACCTGTTCTTCTCCTGTGGGGGGTGTGAGACAGCAATAGTGAGCTCACATACGTTCATTGCTCAACAAGTCGTGGGGAATAATGTGGCATGAACTCACCAAAGGTGGGAGTTCATGAAGTGTAAGGCTGATCAATGAAATAAAGGCTGAAGCTGAGCATTGCTTTTATAAGTTGGTCAAAATTTTATTAGCAATTACTAAGTGTAAGTAAATACCAAACCTTAATAATAATAAAGAAAAGTAATAGTAAAATAATCCCAAATGTGATGCAAATGTTAAATTAAATTTAAGTTCCATAATTAATCATGTGAGGGTCCGAGCCGCTCATGACCGTGAGCATGGCTAGTATACTAGTTTTACACTCTGCAGAGGTTGCGCATCTTTACCCACAAGTCATGTTACCCATCTGCCAAGAGACGGCCAATCCCATACACCTCTACCGAGAAGGCGAGGCAGGGTAACACTACGAGGCCTTTACAAAGTTCCACTAGCTTCAGAAATCCCGCTACAGTTTATAGGAAGCTCCAGTGCAGGAATCCCTCGCCTGACCGCCATCGCAGCAAAATCAACCCAAGGACCTCCCTACACTAACCACTCCCCTACTGCCCTTGGCCCTTTTGGGTAAGGAAGACCTCCACTAGCTTTCCTAGTTAATCAGCCAAGGGCGTCCCATTAAACCCTTGTGGTAGCACTGTTTTCCCGAGTGGTCGCTCCATGTTCCCATTAATTTAATGATCTTAACATGAACAGTAATAATAACAAGATAATAACAGAATAATCATGAATAGTGTATCTCCATACCCAATCCACATAAAGCAATAGCAGGTACTACCCAAAAGTATTTCAGTGGTGAACAAGGTATAAAGATAACCAAAACTGGGGTAACCTAAAGGATCCCATCAAAATTACCCTATGCAGATCATTATAATTAATAAGAACATGGCTGGGAAAAAGTAAGTGATCAAGGGCACAACTTGCCTTCAATGAGCTCCTGCTCAGCTATCTCTACTTGTTGAACCTCAGAATCCACAGTGGCTTGCTCGTCTACTCACATCAACACAATACATACATAGTATAGCATAAATTAACATCACATCAAACAGACAAATAGAATATATAATAAAAATCTACTCATTAAAATGAGATCATAGGAACTGGAATTATTAAATTTGGAGTTATAGATTTCAAGTTATGAATTTCCTAAGATTTAATGTGCTTGAAATAAGATTAAAATGATAAATTAATTTTCTTATTGTGTTCATGACAAAACAGAGATACTAAATGATAGAGAATCTTATTACAAAATTTTAGAAATTGGAATGGCTCAATTTGGATTTAAAATGAATTAGATATGAATTTTCCAAGTTCTAGCAATTGTTTTTGTATTAAAATTGCATTTACTAATTCATTTACTTATTTTAAATACGCTCAGGACTGGGCCTCAATTAAACAAGAACTCAAGGGCTCTAGCGCAAAATATCCTAGACTCAGGAAACAGTTCCACTGGACGGCGGGTTAATTGTTTAAAACTCCAGGGGCTCTTTAATAAAAAGCCGAGGCCAAAGGGGTATCTTTTACTCAGAGACGTCCGATCCACATCCTACGGTCCAGATTACATCCGAGCCGTGATGAACCGGTACGCGATATCGAGCGCTAGATTAGGAATCAACGGCACGGATTTAAATAGATACGATCTAATCTGGGCTTTACGATCTCAATCCTACGGTCCAGATCTGACCGCGCGAAAAGGTACGCGCAATCCAATCGGACCCGTCTGTGAGCAGATCGACGGTAACCGCTTCGTCGCGCGGGATCTAATCCAGGCCGATCGTTAGGGAATGAATGGCCAGATGCCCTTCCCTCACCCAGAACCAAACCGCGGCGGCGCAAGCACGAGGGTACGGCGGCGCCATCACCGACGACCAATCCCCGAGCCATTTGGGCGCTAAAACTTCTATCCAAAGTTGAATACGAGTAGCCAGAACGATAGGATATGCGTGGGAGGGGTGCTCACCAGTAATTATGGATCGTGCAGGCGTGTCGTTAATGCGCGGCGGATCCGTGGCGGTGGTGAAGCAACGGCGAGGAATTCGCCCGATTCCGATGCCCCGCAACCCCCGCCAAGGCCACCAACATGATCCCAGGGCCCCGCGCAGCACCCCAGTCGCGCGTCGAAGGCCTAACCACGACGCTAAGAGGTCTGCGACGGAGGCACCATTCTTTCCTCTGCTGTGCGCACAAAATCTCTCACCGCAAGGCGCTGACGGCTCAAGTTCAGGTGATGGCACGCGGGCGCAGTGTGCCTTTATCCCCCCCGAACTGGCGGAGTCGGAGTCGTGGCTTGGCAGCTCCGGGAGAAGGGGAAGGAGTTCCGTGCTCTGCGCTCGGGCCGTTGGCTCCGCCCGCGGCGCGAATTTCTCGCGAGGGAGACGACCCGGTGAAAGAGGACCCACATGGCGGAGACCCACAGTAGCCGAGGCGCTAACGCGACCAGCTGACCGAGCGGGGGTCGGGAAGTGCACGCGAGCTGGTCAAACCTCTGGCGATGTCGCAGCGGTTGTTGCGCGTGAGTTCGGTAAAATCCGTGGAGACTCGCCAGGTCCACACGCCAGAGAAGGGAAAGGAACCGAGAGCGAGAGAAACTGACTGGCCACTGGACCCGTATGGCAGTGGAGGAATGGTTCAAACGGCGCGCAATGCCGATGCCGCTGACATGTGGGGTCTATGGTGCAGTGAGGTCCGCGCGCTCACCCGCCACCAGACAACCCGGGTCCACAACTCAGTCGTGGAGCGCGTGCGGTTTCATTTGTGGGCTCTGCGGAACGGGAAAAACGCTATGGGCCGAAAGTGAGGTGGTCAGCCCAAGTGGTTTTTTAATTCTTTTCCTTTTTTTATCTTTTCTTCCTATTTTCTTTTCTTCCTTTCTAGGTTTAAATTTTGAGTTTGAATTTTGAAGTCAATCTTATGCTACATTAATCTTTATTACTTTTTGAAGTTAAGAATACCAATTCTTGAAATATAATTATATCATTTATATTCTTATATCATTTCTCTCCTTATTTATAAAGCCCTAATTCCCATTTAGGGTTTAATTCAACTTCTAATAATTATTATCTTATTGTTTTTATTTAATGCACAACATATAACTCCAACATGATGCATATTTTTTTATCTTGGAATCTTTTGTTTTGATTAATCCCTCTTAATTACATGTATGCTCTTTTCATGATGCAAATAAGGCACATAAACTGAGGAGATCTCTGTATTATTATTTGTATACAACTTTGAGTATTACAAATCCTACCCCCCTTAAAAATAATCTCGTCCTCGAGATTTAGGAAGATCTAGGGAAAAGGTGGGGATAATCTATACGAAGATCTTCTTCTCTTTCCCAAGTTGCTTCATCTTCACCGTGGTGACTCCATTGCACTTTGCACATCTTTATAACCTGTTCCTCGTGACACGAGTCAGTGTATCCAGAATCTTGATGGGGTACTCAGCATAAGTTAGATCATCTTGAACACTAAGGTTTTCCATTAGTAACTGTTTTTCAGGCACCCTGAGACATTTCTTCAGCTAAGATACATGAAATGCATCATGAACATCCGCAAGATGATCCGGTAACTCCAATTGATATGCAACCTCTCCTACTCGCTTTAAGATCAAGAAGGGTCCAATAAAGCGACGGGACAACTTTCCTTTGACTTTGAATCTTCTCATACCCCGGAGTGGTGACACCTTCAAATAGACATAATCACCCTCTTTAAACTCAAGCAGTCTTCTCCGGGTGTCAGCATAGCTTTTCTGCCTTGACTGTGCAGTTCTCAAATTCTCCCTTATTTGTTGGACTTGCTCCTCAGCCTCTTGTATAATCTCTGGTCCAAATAACTGCCTTTCACCAGTTTGATCCCAATACAGTGGAGTCCTGCACTTTCTACCATATAAAGCCTCAAACGGTGACATCTTCAAACTGGCCTGATAGCTATTATTATAAGAGAACTCCGCGTAAGGCAAACTCTTATCCCAACTTCCACCATGTTTAAGAGCACAAGCTCTTAAAATATCCTCTAGCACTTGGTTGGTCCACTCAGTTTGCCCATCAGTCTGGGGATGGTAAGCCGAACTAAAATTCAATCTTGTATCCAAGGACTCGTGCAACTTCTTCCAATATCGAGATGTAAACTGTGATCCCCGGTCCGACACAATCTTCTTTGGCACACCATGTAAGCAGACAATCCGTACCATGTACAATTCTGCCAACTTGGCTCCTGAATATGTGGTCTTCACTGGAATAAAGTGGGCTACTTTAGTTAGCCTGTCCACAATCACCCATATAGAATCATACCCAGCAGATGTGCAGGGTAATCCAACAATGAAGTCCATGCCAATCTCTTCCCATTTCCACTCAGGTATCTTTAGTGGATGCAGTAGTCCGGCTGGCCTCTGGTGTTCAGCCTTAACTCTTTGACACACATCGCACATAGCCACATGTGCAGCCACATCTCTCTTCAGTCCATACCACCAATATTTTTGCTTCAAATCCTGATACATCTTAGTACTCCCAGGATGAATAGAATAAACTGAATCATGTGCCTCCTTCAATATGGTTTCCCGAAGACTATCAATATCGGGAACACAGATCCGATTCTTGAACCATACTGTGCCTTGCTCATCCTCTGTGAAATCCGGGCCTCTACCCTCTGTTATCAGATCCTTGATCTCCTGAATCTTAGCATCACCAATCTGACCTTCACGAATTTCTTGCTTCAAGGTAGGTTCCAATTCAATGGTAACTCCTTCCGTATGTGTAACAATCCCTAGGTTGAGCCTCTCAAAATATTTTGCCAATTCATCGGGTAGCTGGACAATGAAAGCGAAGTGAACATGCTCCTTCCGACTCAAGGCATCTACAACCAAATTTGCCTTGCCTAGGTGGTAGTGAATCTCCAAGTCATAATCCTTAATAAGCTCCAACCAACGACGTTGCCTAAGGTTGAGATCCTTCTGAGTGAATATGTACTTCAAACTCTTATGATCCGTGTATACTTGGCACTTAGTTCCCATGATGTAGTGTCTCCAAATCTTAAGTGCATGCACAACGGCAGCCAGCTCTAAGTCATGTGTGGGATAGTTCAATTCATGTTTCCTCAACTGACAAGACGCATAGGCGATCACATGTCCTTCTTGCATGAGCACACATCCCAATCCTTGGCCACATGCATCATAATAAATGTCAAATCCCTTCTGCAGATCTGGCATAACCAACACTGGTGGTGACATTAGTCTCTCCTTCAATTGATCAAAGCTTTCTTGGCATTTCTCATTCCACTTAAATTCTCTTCCTTTCTCCAAAAGCGAGGTCATAGGCTTGGCAATCTTAGAGAACCCTTCAATAAATCTCCGATAATATCTTGCGAGTCCCAAGAAACTCCGAATCTCAGTAACTGTAGTGGGCACTCTCCACTCCATGATTTCCTTCACTTTAGAAGGATCCACTGCTATTCCTCCATTAGAAATAATATGTCCAAGGAATGGCACCTTGTCAATCCAAAACTCACACTTGCTAAACTTGGCATAGAGTTGATTATCTCGTAGCTTCTGCAGCACCAACCTCAGATGTTGTTCATGACCACTTTCACTCTTAGAATAGATGAGAATATCGTCGATGAACACCACAACGAATCTGTCCAAATACTCCATAAACACCTTATTCATCAAATTCATGAAATAAGCCGGTGCATTGGTTAATCCAAATGACATAACAGTAAACTCATATAATCCATATCGGGTTGAAAAAGCCGTCTTAGGAATATCTGATGGTCTAATCTTCATTTGATGGTATCCCGATCGGAGATCAATCTTTGAGAATACCCTGGCACCTCTCATCTGATCAAACAAATCCTCAATACGGGGTAATGGATACTTGTTCTTCACAGTGACATCATTAAGTGATCTATAATCCACGCACATCCCTTGTGATCCTTCTTTCTCCTGTACAAATAGAACCGGCGCTCCACAAGATGAAGAATTCGAACGAATGTACCCAGCCTCTTGTAACTCTGTTAATTGCCTCTTAAGTTCCTTTAGTTCTTCTACGGATATCCTGTATGGCCGTTTAGAAATAGGAGCAGTTCCAGGTAGAAGATCAATAACAAACTCAACTTCCCTATCTGGTGGCATCCCTAGTAACTCCTCTAGAAAGACATCCGAAAAATCTCTAACCACCCGGATGTTGTCACCAACAAACTCCTCAAGTATAAAGAACATTGCACGCTTGGATGAGGTGGTTACTGCAATATTAACTTGAAATCTTTCTCCTTCAGGACTAGTGAGCTCTATAGTACCCCTACCACATGCTATGATGGCCTTTGCCTTCCTTAACCATGACATACCAAGGATCAGATCTATACTGCTGGTCTCTAATATTATAGCGGTAGCTCCAAATTCTCTTCCCATAATTGATAATGTCAATCTACGTGTCATTTGATTTGCCTCAATAGGCCCTTTAGGTGTGATTACTATCATTGGTTTTCTCATATTTAGCAGGGGTATCTCATTAGTGTTGGCATATCGAGCAGACATGAATGAATGTGTAGCACCAGAATCAAAGAGTATTGTTGCAGGAATTGCATTAATGTAAAACATACCGAGTACGATGTCAGCACCATCAGGAGTATCATCAACGCTGACTTGATTCACCCTGGCTATAGAATATCCCTTGCCAGGAGTCTGCTGCTTGTTCTTAGCTGGTGTACCAGAATTCCCCATCGGACAAGCATTAGCATAGTGCCCAATCTGACTGCACTTGAAGCATGTAGGGCCGGTCTTCTGTCATGTAGGCCTCGTCGGGGTGCCAGTGGGAGTAGCCTGACGAGTAGGAGGTGTCCGTGGGGACCCCTGTGGAGCATACTGAACTGGGCGTGGTCCTCCTGGTCGAGTCGGTGTACCCTGTGGCGAAACGTAGCGGGGACGAACACTGCTGCTACCCTGTCCCTGTGAGATAGCCTTCCTCTTCAAATCACCCAGTTGAACACGCTTATGTTCAATAGCAAGAGCCTTATCCAGTAGCCTCTGAAACGATGGAAATGTGTGTGCAACCAGTGCATACTGTAGGGGTCCATTAAGTCCTTCAATAAAGTGCTCCTGCTTCCTCTCATCCTCAGCAACTTCCTCCGGAGCATATCTCGACAGCTGAATAAATTTGTCTCTGTACTCGCTGACCGACATGTTGCCTTGCTTCAATGACAGAAACTCCTTCTTGATCTTTATCATACCAGCTGGAATATGGTAGTTCCTGAACTGTGTACTGAACTCTGCCGAAGTAATAGTATCAGCAGCATCATGGGCAGCAGTATAAGAATCCCACCAGTCAGCAGCAGGACCTGTCAGACGACCAGAGGCATAAAGAACTTTCTCCTGGTCTGAGCATTGGACGATGTTGAGCATCTTCTCAATTGACTTCAACCAATCATCTGGATCAAGTGGATCTAGCGAACTGGCGAAGGTCAGTGGCTTATGACTTATAAATTCCCGGTGCTTATCACGAGGTGGAACTGGTGGTGGTGGTGGAGGCAATGGTACTCGTTGTTGCTGCTGCTGTTGCTGAAATTGCTGCTGCAACTGTTGTTGCACCCTTCTCTCCTGGCGTATTTCTTCTCTCTCCTGGCGCAACTCTTGACGTATTTCTTCTCTTTCCTGACGCATCTCCTGGCGTTCTTGCTGCATCTGGGCACGCATATTAGCCATAGTGTCCGCCATTTGCTGCATCATCCTCATCTGAGCTGCAATCAGTGGGTCAACTCCGCCTGGTGGAGGATTAGGAGGATTCATCTCTGCTGGCTATGGCTAAGGTTGTCTATATATCCTCCGAGTGTGTCGATTAGGAGGCAAATCAATTCCACCACCCCTCCTGGTATTGACCATCTGAGTTAGATACATATGGTAAGAGAGAGTAGAAGACAAGACAGTAATTACGAGTCATGTTACTTTGGGGGATTTATTAGCTAAGCAGATTAATGTTTTACCTACCATAGCTAATTCATTACCTTATGGTGGAACATGCTAAGATGTCCATATATAATATCTCAATCAATCAAAGAAGCAAATCAGACATTTATCATCAGAACCATCAACCAACATTTTTAATAGAGAAAATAATTTTAATTTTTTTATCTTAGGTCTCCTATCCCTAAAAAAAGTCATAAATGTAGGATTCCAAAGTGTGTAATCCATCTTGTCTCAGAGTAGAGAAGGTAATAATAATCAGAGTAGAACAGTAGAAGGTGAGACAGGATCAAGATAAGTATAGAAAGAATCAGAGTAAGGTAAGTTTAGAATGAATCAGAATAAGATAAGTAGGTAAGGGTTTTGTCCATTTCTATCTAGGTTTGGTCCTACAGTCAACATTTGCTCTGATACCACTTCTGTCACACCCGGGCTTTAAGGAACAAAGCCGGGTGCATCTCATACATGCGCCAAGAAGACAACATATATAATAACAGAGTGTATAGAGATAAATGTCACAAAACATCAGAGTACTTATTACATAGCGGAAGACTTATTACAAAATAAAAGAATAAATATAAAACGAACTAAGGATCGTCGGCGCCAATGTCAACTGAGAAACGCCACCTAGATCAGATCGAACTCCTCGCCTTGTGGCTCCTCCTGAACCACATGTTCTTCTCCTATGGGAGGGTGTGAGACAGCAAGAGTGAGCTCACATACGTTCGTTCATAGCTCAACAAGTTGTGGGGAATAATGTGGCATGAACTCACCAAAGGTGGGAGTTCATGAAGTGTAAGGCTGATCAATGAAATAAAGGCTGAAGCTGAGCATTGCTTTTATAAGTTGGTCAAAATTTTATTAGCAATTACTAAGTGTAAGTAAATACCAAACCTTAATAATAATAAAGAAAAGTAATAGTAAAATAATCCCAAATGCGATGCAAATGTCAAATTAAATTTAAGTTCTATAATTAATCATGTGAGGCTCCGAGCCGCTCATGACCGTGAGCATGGCTAGTATACTAGTTTTACACTCTACAGAGGTTGCGCATCTTTACCCACAAGTCATGTTACCCATCTGCCAAGAGATGGCCAATCCCATACACCTCTACCGAGGAGGCGAGGCAGGGTAACACTACGAGGCCTTTACAAAGTTCCACTAGCTTCAGAAATCCCGCTACAGTTTATAGGAAGCTCCAGTGCAGGAATCCCTCGCCTGACCGCCATCGCAGCAAAATCAACCCAAGGACCTCCCTACACTGACCACTCCCCTACTGCCCTTGCCCTTTTTGGGTAAGGAAGACCTCCACTAGCTTTCCTAGTTAATCAGCCAAGGGCGTCCCATTAAACCCTTGTGGTAGCACTGTTTTCCCGGGTGGTCGCTCCATGTTCCCATTAATTTAATGATCTTAACATGAACAGTAATAATAACAAGATAATAACAGAATAATCATGAATAGTGTATCTCCATACCCAATCCACATAAAGCAATAGCAGGTACTACCCAAAAGTATTTCAGTGGTGAACAAGGTATAAAGATAACCAAAACTGGGGTAACCTAAAGGATCCCATCAAAATTACCCTATGCAGATCATTATAATTAATAAGAACATGGCTGGGAAAAAGTAAGTGATCAAGGGCACAACTTGCCTTCAATGAGCTCCTGCTCAGCTATCTCTACTTGTTGAACCTCAGAATCCATAGTGGCTTGCTCGTCTACTCACATCAACACAATACATACATAGTATAGCATAAATTAACATCACATCAAACAGACAAATAGAATATATAATAAAAATCTACTCATTAAAATGAGATCATAGGAACTGGAATTATTAAATTTGGAGTTATAGATTTCAAGTTATGAATTTCCTAAGATTTAATGTGCTTGAAATAGGATTAAATGATAAATTAATTTTCTTATTGTGTTCATGACAAAACAGAGATACTAAATGATAGAGAATCTTATTACAAAATTTTAGAAATTGGAATGGCTCAATTTGGATTTAAAATGAATTAGATATGAATTTTCCAAGTTCTAGCAATTGTTTTTTTATTAAAATTGCATTTACTAATTCATTTACTTATTTTAAATACGCTCAGGACTGGGCCTCAATTAAACAGGAACTCAAGGGCTCTAGCGCAAAATATCCCAGACTCAGGGAACAGTTCCACGGACGACATGTTTATTGTTTAAAACTTCAGGGGCTCTTTAATAAAAAGCCGAGGCCGAAGGGGTATCTTTTACTCAGAGACGTCCGATCCACATCCTACAGTCCAGATTACATCCGCGCCATGATGAACCGGTACGCGATATCGAGCGCTGGATTAGGAATCAACGGCACGGATTTAAATAGATACGATCTAATCTGGGCTTTACGATCTCAATCCTATGGTCCAGATCTGACCGCGCGAAAAGGTACGCGCAATCCAATCGGACCCGTCCGTGAGCAGATCGACGGTAACCGCTTCGTCGCGCGGGATCTAATCCAGGCCGATCGTCAGGGAATGAACGGCCAGATGCCCTTCCCTCACCCAGAACCAAACCGCGGCGGCGCAAGCACGAGGGTACAGCGGCGCCATCACCGGCGACCAATCCCTGAGCCATTTGGGCGCTAAAACTTCTATCCAAAGTTGAATACGAGTAGCCAGAACGATAGGATATGCGTGGGAAGGGTGCTCACCAGTAATTATGGATCGTGCAGACGTGTCGACGATGCGCGGCGGATCCGTGGCGGTGGTGAAGCAACGGCGAGGAATTCACCCGATTCCGATGCCCCGCAACCCCCGCCAAGGCCACCAACACGATCCCAGGGCCCCGCGTAGCACCCCAGTCGCGCGCCGAAGGCCTAACCACGACGCTAAGAGGTCTACGACGGCGGCGCCCTTCTTTCCTCCGCTGTGCGCGCAAAATCTCTCACCGCAAGGCGCTGACGGCTCAAGTTCAGTTGATGGCATGCGGGCGCAGTGTTCCTTTATCCCCCCCGAACCGGCGGAGTCGGAGTCATGGCTTGGCAGCTCCGAGAGAAGGGGAAGGAGTTCCACGCTCTGCGCTCGGGCCGTTGGCTCCACCCACGGCGCGAATTTCTCGCGAGGGAGACGACCCGGTGAAAGAGGACCCACATGGAGGAGACCCGCAGTAGCCGAGGCGCTAACGCGACCAGCTGACCGGGCGGGGGTCGGAAAGTGCGCGCGAGCTGGTCAAACCTTCAGCGATGTCGCGGCGGTCGTTGCGCGTGAGTTCGGTAAAATCCGTGGAGACTCGCCAGGTCCACACGCCAGAGAAGGGAAAGGAACCGAGAGCGAGAGAAACTGACTGGCCACTGGGCCCGTATGGCAGTGGAGGAATGGTTCAAACGGCGTGCAATGCCGATGCCGCTGACATGTGGGGTCTATGGTGCAGTGAGGTCCGCGCGCTCACCCGCCACCAGACAACCCGGGTCCACAACTCAGTCGCGGAGCGCGCGCGGTTTCATCTGTGGGCTCTGCGGAACGGGAAAAACGCTATGGGCCGAAAGTGAGGCGGTCGGCCCAAGTGGTTTTTTAATTCTTTTCCTTTTTTATCTTTTCTTCCTATTTTCTTTTCTTCCTTTCTAGGTTTAAATTTTGAGTTTGAATTTCGAAGTCAATCTTGTGCTACATTAATCTTTATTACTTTTGTGAAGTTAAGAATACCAATTCTTGAAATATAATTATATCATTTATATTCTTATATCATTTCTCTCCTTCTTATTTATAAAGCCCTAATTCCCATTTAGGGTTTAATTCAACTTCTAATAATTATTATCTTATTGTTTTTATTTAATGCACAACATATAACTCCAACATGATGCATATTTTTTTATCTTGGAATCATTTGTTTTGATTAATCCCTCTTAATTACATGTATGCTTATTTCATGATGCAAATAAGGCACATAAACTGAGGAGATCTGTCTATTATTCTTTGTATACAACTTTGAGTATTACAGTCTTCAACATAACTGTCAAAGTGCAAAGAAACGAAACATAGATGATAAGCCTACACAGGCAGCTGACTAGGGGTTTGCCACTAAACTAAACTAGAACTCGTCGTAGTCCTAGAACTCCTCGAAGTCCTCCATGTTGCCAGCATCACCTCCTAAGCACTGAGTACAGTGGGGACAACCTGGGGTGGGGGTGGTGTGTAAAGCAAGGGTGAGTACACATCAATGTACTCAGCAAATGCCCCATTTGGCTAAAGTGGACTAGCTGTATGTGGGGTTGCGGTCAAGCAGTTGCTTTTAGGTTTGTCAAGTATTTATTATTATTAGTAGTAGAGCCAACTTTTAGTAATAAACCCAGTTATTACCCAAAAGTACTCCCTCAAAAGAGGAAATTCCAGATATCATATTTCATAACATCATTGTTAATCATCATCATAAAAAGTATCCAAAGTTCTTCTAATCAAAGAGGATCCCAAGGCTGCTCTTAACCGTGAGCTCGGCTAATATACCAGTTTTTAACACTCTGCAGAGATTGTACACTTTACCCACAAGTCGTGATCCCTTTTCTGCCTGGGTTGTACAGACCCGATCTTCACTACCGAGGTGAATAGCCAAGGATACAAAGACTCCCCTGGTGCATAGCTGCTTGTTAGGTTTCGCCAGTCATACAAACGCAGTACACCTCCCCAAGGTGGGTGACTAACAGATCCAAATCGAATGAACCTCTGCACCCCAACCATGGCAGAGCGAGCACTACGCCCCGGCCCCCATTGACGGCCCTCCGGCAAAGCCAACTACACCCCCTAGGTTCATCTAATTAATCAGCTAAGGGCGTCCCATTCCACCCTCATGGTTGCACTGTTGTCTCGGGTGGTCACTCCACGAATAGGTCCTTACGGAGAGGTATTCAAGAAAAAGGCCTGAGCCCCCTAGAGTATCACAAGATCATCAACATAATCAGGATAACAGTATCATATCATAAATAGCCACATCATGTTCATTGATTAAGTTAAGGAAATAGCAAAGTGCTAACCATGATAACCCAAAAGGTAAACAAGGATAAGGTAAATACAGACTAGTCAATCCTTAGGTTTCATAAAGTAATGCGGGACAGTGAATTATAAGGTAAGTAGGACATAATAGGTCAGAGGACACTTGCCTTCACCAGGTTGTTGCTCAGGGAGGTCTCCAACAACACACTCAGGAACCTCGGACTGCTCGTTGTCTAAATAAAGCGAACAGGCACTCACACATTTGGAAAGTACAAATGAACATCACACCAAACATGTACAAACATAGGGATACATCTTAAAAGACATAATACTACATAAGGGATAATGAGTTCAAAGTATAACTTAAACTATAACATAAACTAACTTCATTTGGAAATAGATTATTATTTATCTAAGTGTTACTCACAAGTACATAACATAGTTCACTTTATTTTAGGGTGACCTAACATTTAGACCAGAGATGATTTCATGTAATACACCTTATTAATCTCACAAGATTACACATGCTTAAATCTCTAGGGTTCTCCTTTTATTTATTTTATTAAATAAATAAATCTATACCTACATTAGTTCCTACTTAACCACAAAAATTAGAATGTGCAGATAGTAAATGAGACTATTTTATTTAAACAGAGAATAATCCTATGAACATTTTGCAATTTGAATCACTAAATTTGTTCATATGCAAAATATACGAAATAAACAAGTTTGGGAATTCAAAATATGAAATTAGGTCTAATTCTGTGAATATTTAAAAGTCAGGGTCTCTTTAATAAAACAGCCACACGAAGGGGTATCGGGTTTCCTCAACCGTCAGATCTAAAACCAACGGCAGAGATTAGATCCACGGCCGAGGGCGCGCGCGGGGGCGGGCGAGTGCTGACAGGTGGGCCAGGGGCATCAGCGACCGAGGGGGGAACACACTGACCGAGTGGGCCCAGCACCAGGGGACTTGGGCGCTGACAGGCGGGCCAGGGGCGCAGGGCGCGAAGCGGTTGTGCGATCAAAATCGGATGGAGGGGATCAGACCGGGGAGGGGTGAATGGCTGCGAGCGGCGCTGCTCTTCTCCGTGGCGGTGAGGTCGCCGGAGTTGAGGCAGGCGTGAGCTAGGGTGGCTCCGGGGTCACCGGAGTTGGGCAAAGAGGGAGAGAACGCCACGGCGAACTCAATGGCGGGGTAGAGGCCATGAATCCGCGGGCAGAGAGGGGAGAATGGCGGGGAGAGCGTCTCGGGCGGACCGGAGGAACTCCGGCGAGGCATTCCGACCACGGGGAGGAGGTTTAAGGCGCGCTAAGGCCTGGGCTAGCTTCAGCAGAGGCACCTTAGCGACTAACGCCAGGGAGCTAGACCGGGCCAAATTGGTCGGCCACCGCATGAGCACGGCGGGCCGCCACGGACGAGCACCAGTGATGCCAAAATTGGCCGAGCACAGAGCGCAATAGGGAAAATTGGGCACGGGTACATGTGCCTCACCTCGGGGCGGAGCTCGGGGAGGCTTGCGGTCTCCGGCGAGCTAGATGGTCGGGAATGCAGGCGCGGGTCTCCGGCGGCGTTTGGTGACAAGGGCAGAGCACGAGAGAGGGCGATGTTATGCAAAATGAGGCGGGGGTGAGTGTGGGGCACTGGCAGAGTCTCTAAGAAGAGAGCTGGGCACGTGGGCGGGCGTCGTGGCTGAGAAATCCGGCGACGTGCGCGAGTGCGCACTCGCCGGTCCACAACTGGCGCGGGGAGGGTAGATCTGACAAGGCAGGCCCACGGCGCAGAGAGAGAAGAAGGGACGCGCGGGGCAACGGCTCAGCAACTGGCGAACCGGGCCCGCAAGACAGAGAGAGAGGAGGGGAGCGTGGGTGAAGAAACCGGCGCCGACAGGTCGGTCCCACTGGGCAGCGAGCGAGAAAGGGAGGGCGCGCGGGAGAGAGAGCTACCGCTAACAGACGGGGTCCGCCTGTCAGGCGGCACGGGCGCACGGGCGTGCGCCCTAGCTGGGCCAAGCTGGACTGTTTTGGGTTGCTTTCTCTTTTTCTTTTTCTCTGGATTTTCTAATTCCTTCTCTATTTCTTTTCCCTAGAGTTTTCAATTCCAAATTCAAATTAGGTTTCAAATTCAAATAAATTCAAACTTGTGCAACACTTCAAAGAATATTTTAAGCTCAGCATGATGCAACATGTCATGACTCATAATGTCTTGGCAAAAATAAATAATTAAATCCCCCTAACTTTAAGCTAATTCTACTTAAAAGGGAAAAAGAGAGAGAATCTAGAGAGAGATAAAACCTAGGGTAAGAGAGAGAAGAGTAACACATGAATTTGGGTGATATTTAGACAGAAATTTTTATACCCCCCAATTCAGGGTGTTACACGCGCCCTCTCTCCCTTTCTCTCTCTACGCCGTGGGCCTTCCCTGTCAGTTCCGCCCTCCCCGCGCCCGCCATGGACCAGCGCGTGCGCACTCGCGCACGTCGCCGGAATTCTTGGCCACGACGCCCGCCCAGCGCCCTAGCTCCCTTTTTGAGCCCCGCCAGCGCCCGCACTCACTCCCTCGCCTCATTTCGCACAGCTCCGCTCTCTCTCGCGCTCTGCCCAAGCCGCCAGACGCCGTCAGAGACCCACGCCCGCTTCCTCGGCCATCTAGCTCACCGGAGACCGCGCCAAGCCACCCCGAGCTTCACCCCAAGGTGAGACACCTTTGCCCGTGCTTAATTTCCCCAATTTCGCTCTGTGCTCGGCCAATTTTGGCTTCGCCGGTGTTCGGCCGTGGCGAGCCGCTGCGCCATCGTGGTGGCCGGCCAATTTAGCTCGGTCCAGTGCCCCGGTGTTGATCCCTGTGTTACCCCTGCCTCTGCTGAAGCTATCCTAGGCCTTAGCGCGCCTCAAGCACCCTCCCCATGGCCGGAATCCCTCACTAGAGTTCCTCCGGTCCGCCCATGGCCTTCTCCCCGCCTTTTTCCCCTCTCTGTCCTCGGATTCGTGGCCTTTTCACCGCCACTGAGTTCGCCGTAGCATTCTCTCCCTCTCTGCCTAATCCCGACGACCCCGGAGCCACCCTAGCACGCGCCTGCCCCAACTCCGGCGACTTCACCGCCGCGGAGAGGAGCAGCGCCGCCCGCAGCCGTTCATCCTTCCCCGATCTGATTTCCCCCGTCCGATCTTGATCGCACGGCCCAGATCGTGGATACCGCTTCGCGCACGTGCTCCCTGTGCCCCTAGCCCGCCTGTCAACGCCTGTGTCCCCTAGCGCTGGGCCCGCTCGGTAAGTGCGCTCTCCCCCTCGGTCATTGACACCCCCTGGCCCGCCTGTCAGCGCTCGCCTGCCCGCGCGCGCATGCCCTCGGCCGCAGATCTAATCTCGACTGTTGGTTTCTGATCTAACGGTTTGAATCGCCCGATACCCCTTCGCGTGGTAATTTTATTAAAGAGACCCTCGGTTTATTTAGAATCAACCCATCGTCCCTGGTTTTCGCGCGCAGGCCCCTGTAATCTTGCAGATTGAACCCTGGACTTTTAAATATTCACAGAATTAGACCTAATTTCATATTTTGAATTCCCAAACTTGTTTATTTCATATCTTTTGCATATGAACTCCAAATTTAGTGATTCAAATTGCAAAATGTTCATAGGATTATTCTCTATTTAAATAAATTAGTTCCATTTACATTTTGTGCTGTCTAATTTTATGGATAACTATGAACTAGTATATGTATAGATTTTGTTTATTTAATAAAATAAAAAAGGAAAACCCTAGAGACTAAAACATGTTTAATCTTGTGAGATTAATAATGTGTATTACATGAATTCATCTCTGGTCTAACTTTTATGTCACAATAAAATAAATTGAACTATGTTATGTATTTGTGAGCAATACTTAAAGAAATAATAATCAATTTCTAAAGTAAGTTAGTTTATGTTATAGTTCATGTTATACTTTGATATCATTACTCCTTATTTAGTATTGTGCCTTTTTAAGATGAATTCCAATGTTTGTACATGTTTGGTGTGCTGTTCATTTGTACTTTCTAAATGTATTGAATGCATGCTCGCTTTATTTAGACAACGAGCAGTCCGAGGTTCCTAAGTGTGTTGTTGGAGACCTCCCTGAGCAACAACCTGCTGAAGGCAAGTGTCCTCTGACCTATTATGTCCTACATAATTTATTGATTCACTGTCCCGGATTACATTTGTCGGGGACCATAATTAGGGGTACCCTCATTACGCCTAATTCTCAGCTGGTAACCCCCATCAGCATAAAGCTGCAAAGGCCTGATGGGTTTGATTAAGTCAGGGATCAGTCCGTACGAGTGACTTAACCACGCCACGCCCGAGCCTAGCCTCGGGCGAGGGCAGCCGACCCTGAGATGACTCCGTCTCGCCTGAGGTCTCCTCTTTCACGGCAGACGCATCTCCGGCTCGCCCTAGGCCCCGCCTCCGATAAGGAGAAACCCTGACTAAATCACCGCGCCAACCGACCGAGTCACCGGGGCGTTTAACGCAAAAGGTAAGACCAACGGGCGACCAGACTTCGCCAGAGGTGCCATAGGAGACTCCGCCCGACCCAGGGCTCGGACTCGGGCTAAGGCCCCGGAAGACGGCGAACTCCGCTCCGCCCGACCCAGGGCTCGGACTCGGGCTAAGGCCCCGGAAGACGGCGAACTCCGCTCCGCCCGACCCAGGGCTCGGACTCAGGCTAAGGCCTCGGAAGACGGCGAACTCCGCTCCGCCCGACCCAGGGCTCGGACTCGGGCTAAGGCCCCGGAAGACGGCGAACTCCGCTCCGCCCGACCCAGGGCTCGGACTCAGGCTAAGGCCTCGGAAGACGGCGAACTCCGCTCCGCCCGACCCAGGGCTCGGACTCGGGCTAAGGCCCCGGAAGACGACGACCTCCGCCTCGCCCGACCCAGGGCTCGAACTCCGCCTCGGCCTCTGCCGAATAATCTCCGCCTCGCCCGACCCAGGGCTCGGACTCTGTCTCTGTCTTGCAGGACGGACTCGGCCTCGGCCTCGGAGGAGCCTCCACGACGCCCGACCTAGGACACGAGACCGCCACGTCAACAGGAAGCGTCATCATCACCCTGCCCTAAGCCGACTTGGGTCGCAGAGAACAAGACCGGCGTCCCATCTGGCCAGCTATGCCAGATAGGCAATGATGGCGCCCCGCTAGATCATGACGACGGCGGCTCCCAGCTCCCTTACGAAAGCAGGAGAACGTCAGCAAGGACCCAGCCACCTCGACAGCTGTCCCCCCGTCCGGCTCCATTACTCCTCCAACAGCCACGACGCCACACCAACAGGGTGCCACGATCTCTCCGGCTGCCACCTGGGCATGTACATAGGGCGCTAGCTCCCCCTCGCTAGACACGTAGCACCTTGCTACACCCCCGTCTTGTACACCTGGACCCTCTCCTTACGACTATAAAAGGAAGGGCCAGGGCCTTCTTAGAGAAGGTTGGCCTCGCGGGGACGAAGGGCAGGGGCAGGCACTCTCTCTCAGGGCCGCTCTCTCCCCTCACCTCGTGCGGACGCTTGTAACCCCCTACTGCAAGCGC
The DNA here is from genome assembly GCA_029449295.1 of Zea luxurians. Lineage (NCBI taxonomy): Eukaryota > Viridiplantae > Streptophyta > Magnoliopsida > Poales > Poaceae > Zea > Zea luxurians. Next base: position 169,368,292 of record JAOPSE010000002.1, read on the forward strand.
ACCCGACCTGGGCGCGGGACGAACACGAAGGCCGCGAGAATTTCTCCGACTCCCTCACGACCCGGCTCCGGCCACCGACTCTCCCTCTCTCTCTCTCTGTTCCCCCCTTCGCGCTCGCTCCACGCGCTCGACCCATCTGGGCTGGGGCACGCGGCACTCTCACTCGTCGGCTCGGGGACCCCCCGGTCTCGGAACGCCGACAGTTGGCGCGCCAGGTAGGGGCACGCTGCGTGTTGACGTTCGATTTCCCGTCAAGCTCCAGATGGGCAGTCCCCAACAACCTCTTCAACCCGGGACGGTGCTCCGTTTCGGGAACCTCGAGTTCATGTCTCTTGATGGCGACTACGACATGATACTCCTTCCACCGCCGCGCAACGACGACATTGGTGGCGGACAGCTCGCCCGCCGGCGGCGGAATCGACGACGTCTTTCCCGCGTTGGGGAAGGACAACATTCGAGCTCGCCTCATCCTCTCCCTCGCCATCGGAGGAGGAGGAGGAGGGGCAACCGGGGCCGAGCGGGAGGCCGCGCTCCGACGGCTGTCGAGCAAATCGACATCCCCGGCGCCCCAGCGGAGGACACGCCAAGCGTCGCCCTCGCGTTCGAGGCAAACGCGAGCGCCATCCCCCCGCAACACGTCGACCCCGAGCAAGTGGACGACGCCAGCACGCTCACGGAGGGCCTGCAGGACGTCGCCCTCGTACCCAAGACGACGACGCGGTCAGCCCCCGACACGACTTCATCGCTCCTCGTCGACGAAAAGGTACCGACTGCTCCCCATCTTTCGTTATTTCGACTCGGCCTCAGCCCGCCTGGCGACTTCGCTTTGGCGGGCACTCACATTGAGGCGAGTGCAACCTCTCTGGGGTTTCCTGTGCGGTCGCCTTGGGACCGATTGACGGGTGTCTCGACCTACGGACCCTCTGGGTCCGAGGAAGATGACGACCCCAGCATCTGCTGGGATTTCTCCGGATCTGGCAACCCTAGTGCCATGCGGGACTTTATGACCGCATGTGACTACTGCCTCTCCGACTGTTCCGACGGCAGCCGCAGCCTTGGCGACAAGGACTGCGGCCCGAGTCGCGAATGTTTCCACATCGAGCTAGGGGATCCCTCCGGAGGCGGCTGTCTCGGCATGCCGGAGGATGGTGATCCCCCTAGGCCAGCGCCTCGCGCCGACATCCCGCGGGAGCTAGCTGTGGTCCCCGTTCCGGCGGGGGGTCACGACCCACAGCTCGAGCAAGTCCGCGGGGCGCGGGCCGGGTTCGGTGAAGGAGCAGGAGCGCTCGAGGCAATCCGCCAGAACATCGGGCAGGTATGGGCGAGCCAACCCCCGGCCGGAGGAATACGTCACCTGCCCCAAGGTCTCCAGCACCGCATCGCCAACGATGCCAGGGACAAACCGCCACCCGCATCCGGCGGGACTGGCCAGGACCTGGTCGCTGCAGCAATGCTCCTCCGCGCGATGCCGGAGTCATCAACCACCGAGGGTCGGCGAATTCAGGGAGAACTCAAACATCTCCTGGAAGGCGCTGCGGCCCGGCGGGCCGAGAGCTCTGCCTCCCGCAGGCAGGGATACCCCTCGGAACCTCGTGCCGCGACTTCCCGACTCACGCGGGAAGCCTCGGCCTTCACCGGGCGCACGCGCAACACCGCGCCTGCGGCCCCGGGCCACCTCGGTGTCGAGCACCCTCATCGCGACCGTCGGGCACGCCTCGACGAAAGGGTGCGCCGAGGCTACCACCCCAGGCGTGGGGGACGTTACGACAGCGGGGAGGATCGAAGTCCCTCGCCCGAACCACCCGGTCCGCAGGTCTTTAGCCGAGCCATTCGGCGAGCGCCGTTTCCGCCCCGATTCCGACCCCCGACTACTATCACGAAGTACTCGGGGGAAACGAGACCGGAATTGTGGCTTGCGGACTACCGCCTGGCCTGTCAGCTGGGTGGGACGGACGATGACAACCTCATCATCCGGAACCTCCCCCTGTTTCTCTCCGACACCGCTCGTGCCTGGTTGGAGCACCTGCCCCCGGGGCAGATTTCCAACTGGGAGGATCTGGTCCAGGCTTTCGCCGGGAACTTCCAGGGCACGTACGTGCGCCCCGGGAATTCCTGGGACCTCCGAAGCTGTCGGCAACTGCCGGGAGAGTCCCTTCGGGACTACATCCGGCGGTTCTCGAAGCAGCGCACCGAGCTGCCTAACATCACCGACTCCGATGTCATCGGCGCGTTCCTCGCCGGCACCACCTGCCGCGACCTGGTGAGCAAGCTGGGTCGCAAGACCCCCACCAGGGCGAGCGAGCTGATGGACATCGCCACCAAGTTCGCCTCCGGCCAGGAGGCGGTAGAGGCCATCTTCCGAAAGGACAAGCAGCCCCAGGGCCGCCCGTCGGAAGATGCTCCCGAGGCGTCCACTCCGCGCGGCGCCAAGAAGAGAGGCAGGAGGAAGTCGCAAGCGAAACGCGACGTTCCCGATGCAGACCTTGTCGCCGCCACCGAGCGCAAGAACCCTCGGAAGCCCCCCGGAGGTGCAAACCTCTTCGACAAGGCACTCAAGGAGACGTGCCCCTACCATCAGGGGCCCGTCAAGCATACTCTCAAAGAGTGCGTCATGCTTCGGCGTCACTTCCATCGGGCCGGGCCACCCACAGAGGGTGGCAGGGCTCACGACGACGACAAAAGGGAGGATCGCCAAGCAGGAGAGTTCCCAGAGGTCCGCGACTGCTTCATGATCTACGGAGGGCATACGGCAAACGCCTCGGCTCGGCATCGTAAGCAAGAGCGTCGGGAGGTCTGCTCGGTGAAGGTGGCGGCACCAGTCTACCTAGACTGGTCCGACAAGCCCATCACCTTCGACCGAGACGACCACCCCGACCACGTGCCGAGCCCGGGGAAGTACCCGCTCGTCGTCGATCCTGTCATCGGCGACGTCAGGCTCACCAAGGTCCTGATGGATGGAGGCAGCTGCCTCAACATCATCTACGCCGAGACCCTCAGGCTCCTGCGCGTCGACCTGTCATCTGTCCGAGCAGGTGCTGCGCCCTTCCACGGGATCATTCCCGGGAGGCGCGTCCAGCCCCTCGGACAGCTCGACCTCCCTGTCTGCTTCGGAACACCCTCCAACTTCCGAAGGGAGACTTTGACGTTCGAGGTGGTCGGGTTCCGAGGGACCTACCACGCAGTGTTGGGAAGGCCATGCTACGCGAAGTTCATGGCCATCCCCAACTACACCTACCTGAAGCTCAAGATGCCGGGCCCCAACGGGGTCATCACTGTCGGCCCCACGTACAAACACGCCTTCGAATGCGATGTGGAGTGCGTGGAGTACGCCGAGGCCCTCGCCGAGTCCGAGGCCCTCATTGCCGACCTGGAAAGCCTCTCCCGAGAGGTGCCGGACGTGAAGCGGCATGCCGGCAACTTCGAGCCAGCGGAGACGGTTAAGGCCGTCCCTCTCGACCCTAGTGGCGACACCTCCAAGCAGATCCGGATCGGTTCCGGGCTCGACCCCAAATAGGAAGCAGTGCTCGTCGACTTTCTCCGCGCAAACGCCGACGTTTTCGCGTGGAGTCCCTCGGACATGCCCGGCATACCGAGGGAAGTCGCCGAGCACTCGCTGGATATTCGGGCCGGGGCCCGACCGGTCAGACAACCTCTGCGCCGATTCGACGAGGAAAGGCGCAGGGTGATAGGCGAGGAGGTCCACAAGCTGATGGCAGCAGGGTTTATCAAAGAGGTATTCCATCCCGAATGGCTTGCCAACCCTGTGCTTGTGAGGAAAAAAGGGGGGAAGTGGCGGATGTGTGTAGACTACACTGGTCTCAACAAAGCATGTCCGAAGGTCCCCTACCCTCTACCTCGCATCGATCAAATCGTGGACTCCACTGCAGGGTGCGAAACCCTGTCTTTCCTCGATGCTTACTCAGGGTATCATCAAATCAAGATGAAAGAGTCCGACCAGCTCGCGACTTCTTTCATCACGCCCTTCGGCATGTACTGTTATGTCACAATGCCGTTCGGTTTGAGGAACGCGGGTGCAACGTACCAGCGGTGCATGAACCATGTGTTCGGCGAACACATTGGTCGCACGGTCGAGGCCTACGTCGATGACATCGTAGTCAAGACGAGGAAAGCCTCCGACCTTCTCTCCGACCTCGAACTGACATTCCGGTGTCTCAAGGCGAAGGGCGTCAAGCTCAATCCCGAGAAGTGCGTCTTCGGGGTGCCCCGAGGCATGCTCTTGGGATTCATCGTCTCCGAGCGGGGCATCGAAGCCAACCCGGAGAAGATCGCAGCAATCACAAACATGGGGCCCATCAAAGACTTAAAAGGCGTACAGAGGGTCATGGGATGCCTCGCGGCCTTGAGCCGTTTCATCTCGCGCCTCGGCGAAAGAGGCCTGCCCCTGTACCGCCTCTTAAGAAAGGCCGAGTGCTTCACTTGGACTCCCGAGGCCGAGGAAGCCCTCAGGAACCTGAAAGCGCTCCTCACCAAGGCGCCCATCTTGGTACCCCCAGCTGATGGAGAAACCCTCCTGGTCTACGTCGCCGCAACCACTCAGGTGGTCAGCGCCGCGATCATAGTCGAAAGGCAGGAAGAGGGGCATGCTTTGCCCGTTCAGAGGCCAGTCTACTTCGTCAGCGAAGTGCTGTCCGAGACCAAGATCCGCTACCCACAAGTCCAGAAGCTGCTATATGCAGTGATCCTGACGAGGCGAAAGCTGCGACGTTACTTCGAGTCTCATCCGGTGACTGTGGTGTCATCCTTCCCCTGGGGGAGATCATCCGGTGCCGAGAAGCCTCGGGGCGGATCGCGAAGTGGGCGGTGGAAATCATGGGCGAGGCGATCTCGTTCGCCCCTCGGAAGGCCATCAAGTCCCAGGTACTGGCGGATTTCGTAGCCGAATGGGTCGATACCCAGTTGCCAACGGCTCCGATCCAGCCAGAGCTCTGGACCATGTTTTTCGACGGGTCGCTGATGAAGACGGGAGCTGGCGCGGGCCTGCTTTTCGTCTCGCCCCTCGGAAAACACCTGCGCTATGTGCTCCGCCTCCATTTCCCGGCGTCCAACAATGTGGCTGAGTACGAGGCCCTGATCAACGGGTTGCGAATCGCCATCGAACTAGGGGTTCGACGCCTCGATGCGCGCGGCGACTCGCAGCTCGTCATCGACCAAGTCATGAAGAACTCCCACTGCCGAGACCCGAAGATGGAGGCTTACTGTGAAGAGGTTCGACGCCTGGAAGACAAGTTCTACGGGCTCGAGCTTAACCACATCGCCCGGCGCTGCAACGAGACTGCGGACGAGCTGGCGAAGATAGCCTCGGGGCGAACAACGGTTCCCCCGGACGTCTTCGCCCGGGATCTGCACCAACCCTCCGTCAAGATAGGCGACGCGCCCGAGCCCGAGGCACCCTCGGCCTCGTCCGAGGTAACCTCGGCCCAGCCCGAGCCATCCTCGGCTCAACCCGAGGAACCCTCGGAGCCCGAGGGCGAAGCGCTGCACGTCGAGGAGGAGCAGAACGGGGTCGTGCCAGATCAAGATTGGAAGACCCCGTACCTGCAATATCTCCGCCGAGGAGAACTGCCCCTCGACCGAGCCGAGGCTCGGCGGGTAGCGCGACGCGCGAAATCGTTCGTCCTGCTGGGCGATGAGAAGGAGCTCTACCACCGCAGCCCCTCGGGCATCCTCCAGCGATGCATCTCCATCGCCGAGGGTCAGGACCTCCTGCAGGAAATACACTCGGGGGCTTGCGGTCATCATGCAGCACCTCGAACCCTCGTTGGGAATGCTTTCCGCCAAGGCTTCTACTGGCCAACGGCGGTGGCCGACGCCACTAGAATTGTCCGCGCCTGCGAAGGGTGCCAATTCTATGCGAAGCAGACCCACCTGCCCGCTCAGGCTCTGCAGACGATACCCATCACCTGGCCCTTCGCTGTGTGGGGTCTGGACCTCGTCGGCCCACTGCAGAAGGCGCCCGGGGGCTACACGCACCTGCTGGTCGCCATCGACAAATTCTCCAAGTGGATCGAGGTCCGACCCCTAAACAGCATCAGGTCCGAGCAGGCGGTGGCGTTCATCACCAACATCATCCATCGCTTCGGGGTCCCGAACTCCATCATCACCGACAATGGCACCCAGTTCACCGGCAAAAAATTCTTGGATTTTTGCGAGGATCACAACATCCGGGTGGACTGGGCCGCCGTAGCTCACCCCATGTCGAATGGGCAAGTGGAACGTGCCAATGGCATGATTCTACAAGGGCTCAAGCCTCGGATTTACAACAACCTCAACAAGTTCGGCAAGCGATGGATGAAGGAACTCCCCTCGGTGGTCTGGAGCCTGAGGACGACGCCAAGCCGAGCCACAGGTTTCACGCCGTTCTTCCTGATCTACGGGGCCGAGGCAATCCTGCCCACGGACCTGGAATACGGATCCCCGAGGACGAGGGCTTACAACGAAGAAAGCAACCAAGCCAGCCGAGAAGACTCGCTGGACCAGCTGGACGAGGCTCGGGACAGGGCCTTACTGCACTCGGCGCGGTATCAGCAGTCCCTGCGACGCTACCACGCCCGAGGGGTCCGACCCCGAGAACTCCAGGTGGGCGATCTGGTGCTTCGGCTGCGGCAAGACGCCCGAGGGAGGCACAAGCTCACGCCCCCCTGGGAGGGGCCGTTCATCATCGCCAAAGTTCTGAAGCCCGGAACGTACAAGCTGGCCAACAGTCAAGGCGAGGTCTACGGCAACGCTTGGAACATCCAACAGCTACGTCGCTTTTACCCTTAAGATGTTTCCAAGTTGTTTCATATACCTCGCACCCACGCAAAGTTTAGTCAACAAGGAAGGGTCAGCCTCGCCTCGGCAAAGCCCGACCCTCCCTCGGGGGCTAAAAGGGGGTTAACCCCCTCTGCGTCAAAATTTTCCTCAAACAAAAAACCTCTTTCACCAGAACATCTTTCGTGCTTTTTGACTACTTCGGAAAGCGGGTCCTGGAAACGACGGGGTACACGTAAGCAGTCAAGGCTGACCGAGCCGAGGGACTCCTACGCCTCCGGGATACGGATACCTCACTCATCACCTTCTGCGATAAGTAACTCGCGCTCGGATAAAGTGACTCCGCGGATCGAACGAGTCTTTACGTACGGAAGCTCTTCTGTTGAAGCGGTTCTTCGAGCCTTCTCGACCGAGTCGGTAACACGGCCTCATGGATGGGTAAAAGTACGCGTAAGCGGCGAGGCCGACCGAGCCGAGGGACTCCCACGCCTCCGGGATACGGATACCTCACTCATCACCTCCCGCGAGAAGCAACTCTTGCTCGCACTAACATCCCTGCTACCGACAAAAAGTCCAGATACTCGAAACAAGAGGAAAAGAGACACAGCTTTACAACGCGACAAGGGTGCGCTCTGGCCTCAAGGGCCGCGCAAGGCCCACGCTACAAGACGATTTGACCCTGCAGGCTCGGATCTTGACGCTGGAAGAGGGCGAAGACACCCTCGGCATCAACAGCACCTTCGGCAAGGCCCGACCTAGCCTCGGACGGCGACGCGGTCCGAGGGCCTCCGCTCCGAAGGACGACGTCATCACCACGCTCGAGCAATCTCTGCCAGGGACTTCTCCGAGAACCCGGCCCGAGCGGACAGCTCGGCCGGCCGCCTCTGGGGCCTCGGCCGACCACCTTCCGAGGGCGCCAGCACGGTCCAAGGCCTCGGCTAATCAGCTCCGACGTCGATCCTGCCGACAGACAACTCGGCTAGGCTCCGGCCAACCAGGTTTCATTTCCGAGCTAACAACGCCTCTGCTTGTGCTGATATCGCTACCCCTGGCCTCGGCTCGTCGAAGAGCGGCCGAGGGGTCTCTTTAACTAAGCTAGAGGAGCCTCGGACAACAGGTCCGACCGAGCCGAGGGATTCCTACGCCTCCGGGATACGGATACCTCACTCGTCACCTGGACACGGGGCGACTCATGCTTGGTGAAGCGATTCAGACAATCGACAGGCGAGTCTTAGTGCTTAGAAATGAAGAAAAAACACGGCTCCGCGCCGTAATCACATACATGTTCAGGCCCCGAAAGCCGAAAATGAACAAAAAACCCGGCACTCGAAGTGCCATTACAAACGGAACTCTGGTTCCCCCTCCGCAGGTACGAACAACCCCACTCGATGGGGGTAGGCCTGCGGGGCAACAGAAGACCGACGAACGGCATGTCGCCGACCGCCCCGACAGCGGCAACGACGATGAAGACTTCTGCCCCGGGGAGCCGAACAGCAGCAGTGATGGCCTCAGGGCGGATACTGCTGCTAGGAGGCCCCCGCCCTCGCCCAAACTCGAGAGGCAAGGACGGGCAGAAGGCCGTAGAGTTGGAGGTCGGCCCATGACCAACCTGGGCTGTCGCGCCGGCGGAAGAACCTCTTCCAGCTGCCGTGGCGGGAGGCGGCACCGGGAGCGATTCCGAAACTGCTCAGCTCAGAGAGCCGGGCACGGTGCAGCTGTTAGCGCCACGGGCGACTCCCGCCCTTCCCCCCGATCACTGAGGGAAGGAGCGGGCCACCGCCCGCGCAGAGACCGACCCCAACTCGGCACACGCCCCTCCTCAGCCCTGGTGATGAAAATCCTTGAGGCTGAGGAAGGGGCGGATACCGCAGCCCGGCTCGCTTTCCCCCACCATCAAGCCGGAGGTCGCCCTCTTGGGCGATCGCCGGTGGAGGGGTGCAGCCGGGCTGCATGATGAAAATCCTTGAAGCCGAACGATGGCTGAAAGGTACCAACTCCTACGGAGTTGCGTTCCTCCAGCGATGGAGCAAAAAGACGGCGGTTTCCCCCCATCCGGGGGCTCGGAAGATGGAGAGACACAATGCCTTGGGGGGGAAGGAGACATGGTCACCTCACGAAGGGGGTCGCCCTCCTTTTAAAGGCAACTCCCCCTGCTTGCGCCCTCAACCGTCACGGGCTGAGTCTTCTCCAACACGCCTCCAAAGTCCTCCCCTACGGCACGGGGGCTGGGGCCCGCCTGTCATGCAAACCGGCTCTAAGCAGAGGAAGCCGAACCGCCGCGCACGACGCACGCAACCGCCCAGCGGTTACAAGTAACCCTCCACTTTTGCCCAGACCAACGGGCAAAAGGGGCGAGCGGCCAGGCAGGCGGCATGCAACCGCGCCAAGTGGACGCGCCTCTCCGACTCCTGACAGGCCAGCGCGACAGCTCAAGCCCACGCGTCGTTCAATTGGCGCGCCGAGCGCTGCATGCGAACCGCTGCGCCTCTCGCTCCACCACCGCACCTCCTCGATTGCGGAACCGATACCGCGACTCGAGGCCGCCCAGCCTGCGATCCAGCGGCGCCAGCCTGGCGCAGCGGTCAAACGCGGTCAAAAATGGGCCGGCAGTAATGACGGTGGCAGGCGCGCGAGGGCAGCGGTCACGCCATCGGCCAGGCTCACGTCCCATCCGGAGGCAGCAAGAGAACCCTCTCTCACGGCGTGAAGACGACACGCCCGTGACCCGTACCTCGAACGGCTCGCGCACGCGCAACGGCAGCTTCGCCGACCGCCTACCCCGGCGCATTAACTCCACGGCGAAACAGGTTACGTTTCTGGCAGGGGCAGCTGGCGACGCTTCGCCTCCGCCAAAACGACCACGCCGAAAAAGGTACGCCACGAAGTTCAATTTCGAATCCTTTTTCCCTTTTCCTTCTTTCTCTATCTCTTGCAACAGGGACCGAGAAGGGGGATAACCCCAAAGGGATCCTTCCCCGTGAAGGAACTAGGCTCCGAGCCTCCCTACTGATCAGGGGTTCGAAGGCTGGCCCCCCGAAGGGTTCAACAGCCGCCTCAGATCGCGTGGGCCCGACACCCACTACTGGTCAGGGGTTCGAAGGTCGGCCCCCGAAAGGTTCCACGACCGCCTCAGGCTACTCGGGCTCCGTGCCCCCTACTGATCAGGGGTTCGAAGGCTGGCCTGTCGAAGGGTTCACAGTCGCCTCAGACACCGAGCGAGGGATGACCAGGGGTACGTTCGATACATAACCAAGGCTCGGGCTGCGCTCCCGAGGTACCCTAGGACATTTCCGAGACCAGCGGGAACGACTCTGTAACGGAATCCCATCGGAGGGAGGCAACGAGCCCTCGGACCCCGTCGCTAGGGGACCGGGTCCGGCAGATCACCCGCAGGTACTTTTGGGCGTGCCTCCGGGCCCCTAGCCGACCCCCAACGAACGGGGCACGGACGTCCACTCGGATCACCCGATTGCAGCTCACCGGAGACACCATGTTCGGTGCCCATCGAGGGTAACATGGCGCACTCCCCCCCTCCTCCTTGCGGAAAGGCGACGTAGGGGCGTATATAAAAAGTCGAGTCTGTCCCTGATCGTCCTCTCGCTCCGTGCGAGGGCTCGGGGGCTGCTCTCGCAAACCCCGCTCCGGCCGAACCGTTGACAGCGTCAACATACCAGCCCGAGAACTTGGGCCCCGACAGTGCACCTGGGTTACGCCCTGCTCGCATGAGGGAACCGCCAGACCAGCCGAAGCATTGCGCAAGGCATTAAGACCTCGAAGGAGTGAAACCACTCCTCCGAGGCCTCGGGGGCTACACCCGGCGGGTGCGCTCGCGCGCACCCACCGGAACAAAGTACCTCCGAGAAAGGCTGGTCCCCTTGCAAAAAAGTGCGATGCAAGCCTCCAAGCGAGTGTTAACACTCTCTTCGAGGCTCGGGGGCTACTGTCGGGGACCATAATTAGGGGTACCCTCATTACGCCTAATTCTCAGCTGGTAACCCCCATCAGCATAAAGCTGCAAAGGCCTGATGGGTTTGATTAAGTCAGGGATCAGTCCGTACGAGTGACTTAACCACGCCACGCCCGAGCCTAGCCTCGGGCGAGGGCAGCCGACCCTGAGATGACTCCGTCTCGCCTGAGGTCTCCTCTTTCACGGCAGACGCATCTCCGGCTCGCCCTAGGCCCCGCCTCCGATAAGGAGAAACCCTGACTAAATCACCGCGCCAACCGACCGAGTCACCGGGGCGTTTAACGCAAAAGGTAAGACCAACGGGCGACCAGACTTCGCCAGAGGTGCCATAGGAGACTCCGCCCGACCCAGGGCTCGGACTCGGGCTAAGGCCCCGGAAGACGGCGAACTCCGCTCCGCCCGACCCAGGGCTCGGACTCGGGCTAAGGCCCCGGAAGACGGCGAACTCCGCTCCGCCCGACCCAGGGCTCGGACTCGGGCTAAGGCCCCGGAAGACGGCGAACTCCGCTCCGCCCGACCCAGGGCTCGGACTCAGGCTAAGGCCTCGGAAGACGGCGAACTCCGCTCCGCCCGACCCAGGGCTCGGACTCGGGCTAAGGCCCCGGAAGACGGCGAACTCCGCTCCGCCCGACCCAGGGCTCGGACTCAGGCTAAGGCCTCGGAAGACGGCGAACTCCGCTCCGCCCGACCCAGGGCTCGGACTCGGGCTAAGGCCCCGGAAGACGACGACCTCCGCCTCGCCCGACCCAGGGCTCGGACTCCGCCTCGGCCTCTGCCGAATAATCTCCGCCTCGCCCGACCCAGGGCTCGGACTCTGTCTCTGTCTTGCAGGACGGACTCGGCCTCGGCCTCGGAGGAGCCTCCACGACGCCCGACCTAGGACACGAGACCGCCACGTCAACAGGAAGCGTCATCATCACCCTGCCCTAAGCCGACTTGGGTCGCAGAGAACAAGACCGGCGTCCCATCTGGCCAGCTATGCCAGATAGGCAATGATGGTGCCCCGCTAGATCATGACGACGGCGGCTCCCAGCTCCCTTACGAAAGCAGGAGAACGTCAGCAAGGACCCAGCCACCTCGACAGCTGTCCCCCCGTCCGGCTCCGTTACTCCTCCAACAGCCACGACGCCACACCAACAGGGTGCCACGATCTCTCCGGCTGCCACCTGGGCATGTACATAGGGCGCTAGCTCTCCCTCGCTAGACACGTAGCACCTTGCTACACCCCCGTCTTGTACACCTGGACCCTCTCCTTACGACTATAAAAGGAAGGGCCAGGGCCTTCTTAGAGAAGGTTGGCCTCGCGGGGACGAAGGGCAGGGGCAGGCACTCTCTCTCAGGGCCGCTCTCTCCCCTCACCTCGTGCGGACGCTTGTAACCCCCTACTGCAAGCGCACCCGACCTGGGCGCGGGACGAACACGAAGGCCGCGGGAATTTCTCCGACTCCCTCACGACCCGGCTCCGGCCACCGACTCTCCCTCTCTCTCTCTCTGTTCCCCCCTTCGCGCTCGCTCCACGCGCTCGACCCATCTGGGCTGGGGCACGCGGCACTCTCACTCGTCGGCTCGGGGACCCCCTGGTCTCGGAACGCCGACAACATTACTTAAACCTAAGGACTGACTAGCTTTCTATTTACCCTATCCTTGTTTACCTGTTGGGTTATCATGGTTAGCATTTTGCTATTGCCTTAACTTAATAAATGAACATGATGTGAACATTTATGATACGATACTGTTATCTTGATTATTTTGATGATCTTGTGACACTCTAGGGGGCTTAGGCCTTTTTCCTGAGTACCTCTCCGTAAGGACCTGTTCATGGAGTGACCACCCGAGATAACAGTGCAACCATGAGGGTGGAATGGGACGCCCTTAGCTAATTAATTGGATGAACCTGGGGGTGTAGTTGGCTTTGCCTAAGGGCCGTCAATGGGGGTCGGGGCGTAGTGCTCGCTCTGCCAAGGGGGGTGCAGAGGTTCTTTCGATTTGGTTTTGTTAGTCACCCACCTTGGGGAGGTGTACTGCGTTTGTACGACTGGCGAAACCTAACGAGCAGCTATGCACCAGGGGAGTCTTTGTAAAGGCTACGTAGTGTATCCCTGGCCATTCACCTCGATAGTGAAGATCGGGTCTGTACAACCCAGGCTGGAAAGGGATCACGACTTGTGGGTAAAGTGTACAACCTCTACAGAGTGTTAAAAACTGGTATAGCAGCCGAGCTCACGGTTAATAGCAGCCTTGGGATCCTCTTTGATTAGAAGAACGTTGGATACTTTTATGATGATGGTTAACAATGATGTTATAAATTTGATCTCTGGTATTTTCTATTTTGAGGGAGTACTTTAGGGTAATAACTAGGTTTATTACTAAAACGTGGCTCTACTAATAATAATAAATACTTGACCAACTAAAAGCAAGTGCTTAACTTCAACCCCCACATACAGCTAGTCCACTTTAGCCAAACGGGACATTTTCTAAGTACGTTGATGTGTACTCACCCTTGCTTTACAAACCACCCCACCCCAAGTTGTCCCCACTGTACTTAGTGCTCAGGAGGTGATGCTAGCAACATGGAAGATTTCGAGGAGTTCTAGGACTACGACGAGTTCTAGTTCTTTCTTAGTGGCAAACCTCCAGTCAGTTGCTTGTGTAGGCTTATCTTCTATGTTTCATTTCTCCGCACTTTGATGTTTATGTTAAAAACAATGGTTATGTATTAGACTCTATGGATGTCTTGGACATCTTGATGTAACTAAGTACCTTTTCGTTATTTAATTTGAGCATTGTGTGTTGATGTCCAATTATGTAATCGCTGTGTACGTGAGCTTCTGATCCTGGCACGTACATGGTTCGCATTTGGTTTGCCTTCCAAAACCGGGTGTGACACCTACGGTGCACTTATGGCCTATCGGACTAGGGCTGAGTGCGTAGACCTCCCGCAGGGCACTACACGACGGGCTGTGCCGAGCCCCAGGCTACTGAGGCTAGGGATCAGCATAGCCAATATGATGACGTCCGGGACCATCGCCACCCCCACGTCATCCGCCACAGTAAATACGAGACAACCAGGCAGCTCCGGGCCACACGAGTACGTGTGGATTCACCTAGGGTAGAATGCTATTTTAGCCTTGCTGAAAGTCGCCTAGAGGGGGTGAATAGGCGAAACCTGAAATTTACAAACTTTAAGCATGCACTAAGGCTGGGGTTAGCGTTAGTTTTAATTCAGAGTGTGGAAGATAGTTATGTTGGTCACTTGTTCTCAAATACTATAAATCAAGAACAAGGCAACACAATTGTTAATTATTAAAGACCTTTGTCCTTCGAAGCATTATTTCCTTTCGGATATAATGATCCTCAAACGAAAGTCATGAAGGACATACCTTCATCATCTCAACATATAAATATGAGTATAAATATAAATATAAACTAGAATGCGAAAGAACATTAAACAATGGAATACGATGATCAAATCCTCGCAATTTATTTTTATTTATATTCACATATCAGAATTAACATTGATGATATTTATAATACAATGGTACCTTCGGTTCACCAGAAGGTGGGAATGTCAAGGTGACGCAAGAGAGAGAGATAGTACAATTCAGCGTGAACAGTACGATGCTACTGTTCATCTATTTATAGACACGGGACGCAGCCCGGATAAGATTACATTCATGCCCCTGACATTTACTCTTAATTATAACGCGAGTTATCAAGGACGAAGTAGTCTTTTTCCCCTTTAGGCCGGTTCCGTCCTTCATACTTGATATCATACAAAGCCGAAGCTCCTTTAGCCATAGCTTTGGCGTTCATCCATGTCGCCTTCGGGTTGTATCTTCATATTACACATGCATTTCTATGAGAGAACCTTCATCCCAAAGCCAAAGCCTCTTGTAATAGTCTATGTCATACAGAAAACATATGGTTAGTAACGTTTTTGAGGACCTTCGGAAGATGAAGGCCCCCAACAGTAGCCCCTTACAGTATTAATTTGTTTCTTTGTAACAAATTTAGACTGTGATGTGAATGAAGTCCCTTAGCCGAAGGTCTGAAAAACACCTTCCCTTCGCTAGAATAGTAAAAGACACTGACATGTAGGGCCCACCAAATCGTGAGGCGCTATGCATATAAATAGGAACTCGCATTGATAGCTTTTGTTGTGCCATTTTAGCTGCTTACGCTGTGTTCGTCATTCTAAATTGTCTTGCTCTTCCGAGTTATAATTGAATTGCAAGCTTCGGCATTTCAACGAGACTTGATGGCTGGCGAGAAGAAGACTGACAATCCAGCTCTCTCCGGGTTTTACAAAGCTATGGAAGAGACCAATGCAGAAAAGATTGCTCGTGAGACACTTGCTGGAATATATGAAAGTTCCAGTGACAATGAAGATTTTGATATAGAAAGTGGGAACGAAGATACCGAAGATTGGCCCTGGCGACCAAGTCAAACTATCTTCGGGAAATCAATCATCAAACAAAGTCAAATTGATGCAATGAAAGGAAGGTGTTTTCGCGATATTTCCATCGTGAGGGCTGGGGGAGATAGCAATGCCCCTTTGCCCGAAGCTGACGAAGTAGTTGTGTACCGGAGCTTTTTAAAAGCAGGGCTTCGGTTTTCCTTGGATAAATTTTTAGTTGAAGTTTTGAAGACTTTTGAAATCTACCTTCATCAGATTACCCCCAAAGCTATCATCAGAGTATGGGTTTTTATTTGGGCCATGAGAAGCCAGGGGGTTAGAGCCGAATGCAAAATGCTTTTGCTACCTTCACGAGCTGTCCTATGAGACGAAGGCTATGGGCAAATAATAATATCACAATAATTTTGGTTGCTACGACTTCGTGCCATGTTCTGACGTGAGCTATCCAGTTCCAACGTTTCGGAAGAGGTGGCCAGGGGCCTGGATGGAAGAGTGGATTTATGTGAAAAACAACCTGGTCGAAAGAGAAGATATTAAGGGTATCATTCAATGCCCTATCTGGTCGCACTTCGGCATCATGAGGTTGTCTCTTGCTCTTGGGAATGACGTACAAGCGTGCCAAGCTGCGTATAACACAGTTTGCACATATATTGGCACCAGGGACTTAGTCCAGGAGCACATTGCTTACAGAGTGTGGCCTCTCTCAAGTGGCTGGGAGATGCCGAACGAAGCTGCTTCTGGGTCCAGCCAGGATGGTTTGGTTTACCTGAAGTACACCTTTAGGTACAGAACTCAATTCGATGAGCCGAACGATGACTGGCTAGATTGTATTGAAGCAACTAGCAACGAGTTGCTTGGTCATGAGGGTCGAGGATGATGCCATGACAGTGGCCTTCGGAGGGCGAGGTAAGAAAAGATTGAATAGGGTTTTTGATGTAATTGGTTTTGTGTACCTAGACTATTGCTATCCCTCGCGAAAGTAGGGAAAGAAAAGAAAGACTGCTGCTTCGGCTATCTCTACCACGCTGAAAGGAAAAAGGTTAAAGTTTTGACGTACCGACTTAGTTATATTGAAACGACCAAAGTGTCGAAGCTTGCTGAAGGGCCGACTTCCGCTGTTGAGCCAAACTACCCCGCTCTTTCTAAAACCAAGGTAGAATCGACCGAAGTGCCTAAACTGATGGTAATAGCGGAACAAGAGAAATCTGAACTGGCTGAAGTGTCGAAGCGTCCTGCCGAAGCTAAGGAAAAAACAGCCGAAAAAGCAGAATTAAGGAAGTCGACAGAGCAACCAAAAACCCTGAGCCCGCCATAAGAGCCAGAGCTACCGAAGGTATCCAGACTTCCTGCCATAACTCCAAAAAGGAGGAGAATGGCCAGCGTACTAGACGCTGTTATGGAATCTTCAAAAGTACAAACCCCTGCTTTGACGCTTGATAGAAAGGGTGAAATCCCAAAGAAATCTAGCGAAGCTGGTATAACACTAGATACTGTCGAAGTTGGGCCATCAGCTTCCATCAAGGCATATGCTTCGGAAGCTATTCCTTTGACCTTGGAAGAAGAAAATGCGCCCAAGAAAGTTAAGTCTTTTGCTCAAGAAGTGCATGCTGAAGAGCTAGACTTTATCGTGCGACATGCTTCGGGGAAGCAGCTGTCGAAAGAGCAGATTGCCGAAGCTAAACAATACGCCCGGGATCTAAAGTACCTAGAGAGATCCTTGATATACAACGGTACTAACGAAGACGAATTTTTGTATTGCCTTCCGGATGATAAGGAGATACCTGTCTGCCAGGAGATAGCAGATATCATAGGATATCCAAAGCTTGAGCTTGGCCTGTCTGTAATGTCGAAGGATCAACTTGCAGACAGCCTTGCTTATAACAGTCTGAAGGTGAGAACGTTTAGCTTATAAATAGATTAATTTTTGTATCTTCTCTTATTATTGTCTGCTGACCCTTTTTATATTATTTTTTGTAGGGCTTAATCCTAAGCAAGGCTTTAAGGGCACAAAAGAACGCAGAAGATGAAAGCTGCCAAATAGCCTTGGGAACCTTCGGTCAGAAGTTATTACGCTAAGGAATGAAGCTCTTAAAAAAGATAAAATACTTCTTTCCTTAATGGATAGGCTGAAGAGTAGCGAAGCAAAACTTAATGCTCAAT
The DNA here is from genome assembly GCA_029449295.1 of Zea luxurians. Taxonomy (NCBI): domain Eukaryota; kingdom Viridiplantae; phylum Streptophyta; class Magnoliopsida; order Poales; family Poaceae; genus Zea; species Zea luxurians. The sequence continues at coordinate 169,385,607 of JAOPSE010000002.1, forward strand.
CCGAAGCTCACAAAGCTGAAGTCGAAGGCCTAAAGAAAAAACTTGCCGAAATGAATGAAGATCTTGAAGTTTCAAAGGCAAAACAAGAAATAAGTGAATGGACAAGCTCAAGGTTGCAAAAGAATGTGTAGGGGCTTCATGAATCCAAGGAAAGATGCTATGAAAAATCCTTGGATTGGGCAAAGAAACTGAAAGACAGTTTTGCAAAGGTGGGTCCGTCCTCATCGGAGCAAAAATTTATTCGAGGTGATCCTGAAGGAGTCATTCAATGGATCAGCGAAGAAGTTGAAGTTTTTGAAGAAATACTTAGTGACCATGGAGATTTCTATGCCTTTGCCGGTGCCCGAGAGGCTGCAGCAGTTTTGGAGAAAACTGACTGTGAACATGTTAAAGCTGCAGCCTAAGAAGAAGTCATCTTCTCCATAGATGATACAAAGGAACCTTTGGCTGAAGCTACTCTGATGGGCGGGAAATTTTATTCCGATATTTGGATGAAGGGCGACCATGAGATGGCTAACGAAGCAATAAAGAAAAGTGAAAAAGAATCCCATGATGTTCAAGTAGAGGCAAAGAAAGCTAAAAAAAGCTGCTGAACGTGCATTAATGATAGGTACCTTTATTTAGTGCCCCTTTGCTTTATTGTTCTTTTCTAGCTTCGAAACCTTATTATCATATGCTTTGTTGCAGTTGGCCTTTCGCAACCACCGGAGCCATATAACCCTGAGGCGGACCCTATTGGAGACTTGTTCTCAAATGCTTCGAATTAAGAACAAGGCAACATAAAAAGTGTTAAATGTTAAAGTCCTTCGTCCTTCAAGACACTATGTCCCTTCGGATATAATGAATTCCGGACGAAGGTTATGAAGGAAGAGACCTTCGTAAGCTCGACAGATGATGAAAGAGAATACATATATGAAATACGAACAATAATACAGATATTATTATCAACTTATTTTTATTTTGCATTATCAAATTCATAATAACAAATTATAAATGTACCTTCGAATTGACGAAAGGTAAAGGTACAGGCGTGATGCGAAAAGCAAATGCCAAGTCAGCCTGAACAGTACGGGAGTACTGTTCATCTATTTATAGGCACAGGACGCAGCCCGTGGAAAATTACATTAATGCCCTTTACATTTATCAATAACTCTATAGTGATTCTTCGAGGTCTAATTTGGCTTTTCATCATATAAGTCGGTTCCCCTTTTCTGCTGTCATACCGAAGCTTTTTCTGCGCATAGCTTCGTGATCATCTTATCTTTCGTCATGATCGCCTTCCGTCCTACTCAAGCTTCGTCTTGACCATACTCTTGTATACTTGTGACCCGATTCCGAAGGTACCTGTTCACATATTTCACTTGGAAAACATTGTCAAATCATGTTTTTGAGGACGTTCGAAAGCCGAAGGCCCCCAACAGTAGCCCCTCGCAATATTAATTTGCTGGAATGATAAATTCATATTGCGACATGGACGAAGGCTTTAAGCCGAAGGTCCGAAAAAACACCTTCCCTTTGCTAGAATAGCAACAGTCTTTGACAAGCGGGACCCTCCAGTTTTCAACGCACTAGGTGTATAAATAAGAGCTCACCACCAGTTTATTTGGCACGCTCCCTTGCCATATGCTTTTACTCACCCAACTTTTAGCCTGCGCGCAACAACACTTGCTTGGCTTTTTAAATTTTTAAGCTTCGGTTTCGAGAGCACTTTCTCAGCGTTTGCGAAGATGTCTGAAGATAAGAAAGTTGTTGGTGATTCAAAGCTAAGCCTTTCTGAGGAGATGCATCTGGGCTTTCTTGAATCAATATCAAAGACTAATACAGAGAAGATTACCAGGGAGATTTTGGAGGGTTTATCTAAAGAAACTGGTGACAGTGACAGTTATGATGTGGATAGTGGTGGTGAAGATTCCGAAGATCGACCTTGGCGACCAAGCCATGCGGTTTTTGGTAAATCCAGTATTAAAGAAAATCATGTCAATATGAGGGGCAGATATTTTCGGGACTTGTCTGTTGTGAGGGCTGACGAAGGAGAGAAGACTTGTCCGACTCCCGAGGAAAATGAAGTCGTGATATTCCGAAGCTTCTTAAAGGCTGGACTGCGATTTCCCTTGAGCAGTTTTGTCGTGGAAATACTAAAGATATTTGAAATCTACCTTCACCAACTTACCCCCGAAGCAATCATAAGGATGAACATCTTTGTGTGGGCCGTGAGGAGCCAAGGTTTGGAACCTAATGCAAAAAGCTTCTGCAACATACATGAGCTATTGTATGAGACAAAACCCTGGGGTAAAGAGCAGTATCACAACAATTTTGGCTGCTACAGCTTCGGCGCCCGGTCTGGGTCAAGCTGCCCCGTGCCAACCTTTCAAAAGAGGTGGCCCGGCGACTGGATGACGGAATGGTTTTATGTGAAAAATGACTTGAAATCATGGGAAGATATTAAAGGTATCATTATGCGCCCTATCTGGCAACGCTTCGGCCTTCGGAAGCCGAAGGTGGAAATGAATGAAGCAGCCGAAGAATGCCAGAGAGCCTTCGGCATTGTTTGCTCTTTTATTGGGACAAGGGATTTGGTCCAAGAACACATTGCTTTCAGAGTATGGCCACTTGTGGAAAAGTGGAAAATGCCGGAGGAGACCATTAAAGAAACTGACGAAGGTGGACTAGTCAGGCTAAAATACACATTCAAATACGGAGATAAGTTCGTTGAGCCAGACGATGACTGGTTGAAAAGTATTGAGGCCATAAGTGACAAATTGCTTGGGGTATACTCAAAGGCCGAAGATACTACATTATCAGCGGCCTTCGGAGGCCGAAAGAAGAAGAGACTCAACCGAGTATTTGATGCAATTGGGTTTGTTTACCCCGACTATCGCTATCCAACGCGGGGTCAAAAAAGAAAGAATACATCTTCTGCGAAGGAAACTGCTTCAGCCGCTCCTAGCGAGCCGGCGCCGAAGAGGAAAAGGGTAAAGGTTCTCACACACCGGCCACGTTATATTGAACCGGCCACAGTGCCTGAGTTTATCGGTGAGACCTCTTCGGCCACCGAAGCTAAAGAACCAACTCTACTGCCAAAAATCGAAGAGCTGGCCGAAGTGCCAGCAACAGAAAAAACAGAAGAACTGAGGACTAAAGAAACAAAGACATCAGAAGTTTTAAGTCCTTCAGCAAAAATTGAGGCAGCAAAAAGCCAAAAGGGTCCAGTAGTGACCCCGAAAAGAAAAAGGATGGTTAATGTGCTGGATGTTTTGGAGACAATTAAGTCTTCAAGCACAACACCGAAGAAAATTGTTGAAACTTCCGAAGTGCATACTGAAGCCTTTGTTGCCGAAGCTTCAAAGCAACAATATGAAACTGAAGCTGGGCCTTCAGAGCCCACCAAGGTAAAATCCTTGGAAGTCGAAGAAACAAAAATGGCAGAGCCAATTTTGGTTGAAGAAACTGGCACTGCTGCCCCCGAAGCATCCTCCAAAGCTCTCGATTATATTGTACGACATGCTTCGGGAAAAAGATTATCTGAAGAAGAGATTTTTGAAGCTAATCACTATGCCCGAGAACTGAAGTATCCAAAGGGAGCCTTAGTATTCAATGGCATAGACGAAGATGACTTCTTATACTGTCTCCCAGATAACAAAGAATTATCCGTCTGCCGGGAGATGGCTAGAAGTATGGGGTTCCCGAAGCTTGAAGCTAGCCTCTACGCGATGACAAAGGACGATCTTGCAGATAGCCTCGCATATAATAGTCTGAAGGTATGAAAATTGTATATTTGGAAATTTATAATTTTTGAATTATTCTTTTATTCTTATACTAATTCTTTTCATATAGGGTTTAATACTTAGCAACGCTTTGAGAGCGCAAAGGAATGCTGAAGACGAGAGCTATAACATTGCTTTCAACAACCTACGAACAGAGGTTATTAAGCTGAGGAACGAAGCTTTGGAAAAAGATAAAATTCTGCTTACATTGGTGGATAAGATAAAGGAAGACGAAGCTACTTCTAAAGCTCAAGCTGAGGCTCAGAAGCACGAAATCGAGGATCTTCAGAAACAGTTAGCCAGAGCTAAAGAAGAACGCATACTTGAAGAGACGAAACGAGAACTTAGCGATCAATGGGCAAATCATTTAGAAGGAAACGTTGAAGAGCTTCGTGCATCCAAGAAAAGGTGCTATGACAAATCTATAGAATGCGCTAAGAAAATAAAAACTAGCTTCGCCAGCGTTGCCACATTCTCGAGCGAGGAAAACTTCACAAGGGGTAACCCCGAAGGCCCGATTGAATGGATCAATCACGAAGCTAAGGCCTTTGAGGAAATTTTGAATAGCCACGGAGACATATGTGCCTTTTCGGGTGCCAGGGGGATTGCTACTATTTTGGAGAGGAAAGGCTGTGAGCATGTAAAATCTTTGGCACAATCCGAAACTGCCTTATCCTCCGAAGATATAAAAGACCCCTCGGCCGAAGCAAGCATGGTTGGTGGAAAATTTTTCACCGACATCTGGGACAATGGTGGCCGGGAAATGGCCCAAGAAATTATTCAAAAAAGCGAAAAAGGCATTCATGATGCTAGAAAAGTAGCAGAGGCCGCTGAGAAAAGTGCAGAGCCCGAAGGCCAAATAGGTATTAACTAGTGGTTTTTGACTCTTTGTTGTATTTTTTTGATTTCGAACTTGTTCACGGTTTGTAATAGTAATAAATCCGTATCTACTCTTCCCTCAGAACCTGCTGAGTCATCTGTGGGCCCCACATGAAGGGAGATGACGAAATTAGACAAATGGCCGAAGCCATCATGGATAGAGTTGTTGATCAGCTTCTAAACGAAGCTGCAGAAGTAGTCTTAAGGGAAGATTAGATGCTGTTGCAAAAACATTTAGAATGTAATGTTTGTTGAGAATCATGTGTAATATTGTGTAACTTAGGGTGTAATATATTAGCTGTTTATAGTTCTATTCTTTGCGATGCATGAAACATTATATACATACCGTTTTTGAGCCTTCGGCGAAAAAACACCTTCCCTTCTTTTCATGCTTCGTAAATAATATCCGTGTTCTCATAAAATCAGTAGCCAATCCTCGTAAAATCAATAATCAATAGATCTTTCCATTTCAGAGTTTGATGAAGATATAACTCTTCAATGGCTATTGTTTGTGCCGTGTCACTATTTCTTCAAAACGATCTTCGAATATCAATATTGAGACCCCCCTTCTTGCGTTGTTGATGCACTATGATGTATGATGTTATTCTATGCAAATGATGTAATGATGTGATGTTATGCAAAATGATATTTGCCGAAGGTCGACATTTATTTTTCATTGTAAGCCTCCCTTAGGAGCTTCTTCGCCTTTTACTTCAGCGGAATCAGCGTTTATTTTTCGCTGTAAGCCTCCCTTAGGAGCTTCTTCGCCTTTTACTTCAGCGGAATCAGCGTTTATTTTTCGCTGTAAGCCTCCCTTAGGAGCTTCTTCGCCTTTTACTTTCAGCGGAATCAACGTTTATTTTTCGCTGCAAGCTCTGCATTCCCTTCGGAACGACTTTTGAGCAGAAAACTTACACTGTGCTCCCTTAGGAACGACTTTTTGCTGCTTCGAAGAAATCGCACTGCATTCCTTAGAACAAATTTTTGATAATTCGAAGGTCCTCCTTGCCACCATAAATTCTTATGCTTCGGCAACTTAAGCCTATGGAGAAGATATATTTTTCTTATGGTAAAAAGCGAAACTGCTACAAGAGATTGAAAAACGATAAAAAGCACTTAAACTTCCCATAATTGTTCCTTATTAAAAAGAAAGGAAGACTGAAATGCGAAAATGCGAAAAGCTGCTGTCGAGGTAGGATATTTGTCAGTAAATATGCTTTGACTCTGGCACAGTGCTATTGACTGTGCGAGCTTCGGACTCCTCTCTGAAGTCCCGCTGAAGGTGATTGTGCTTACTCCCTTCTGGCTGCTGACCTCGTTGCGTTGGTGGTGGCGGTGGAGGCTGTTGCCAAGATGCTTGGGGTTGACTTGCCGAAGCAACAGAAGCTGCAGTGTGGTTGCCTACATATTCTGGAATGTAAGGCGAATGGTACGAAGCAGTATGCATGACTTGCTTCGGCTGACTCTGTTGTGCTGCAGCTTCTGCTATCTCCTTTTGCTTCTGGATGGTAACATGGCACATCCTGGTGGTATGGCCCTTGTCTTCACCACAGAATAGGCAGTAAATTTTTCTTGGCTGATCCCCAAACCTTCCCCCGTAGCCCCTGGCGCCTCTGCCCCTTGGCGCTGGCGGCCGGAAAGAGCTTTGCTGCTGCCCCGAAGCTTGCGAGGAGTACTGTGGCCTTTGCTGTTGACTCCCTCTGTCATCACTTTGAGTAGAGTTGTGAATTGACCTGATGTGCCTCGGATGGAATCTTCCTCCGAAGCCCCTGGTCATTTCAGAGAACCTGAATGCTTCCTCCCTTCTTTGGCGAAAATCATTGTCAGCCCGAATATACTCGTCCATCTTCTGGAGCAGCTTCTCCAAAGTTTGAGGAGGCTTTCTGGCAAAGTACTGAGCTAAAGGTCCCGGCCGAAGCCCCTTGATCATGGCCTCAATGACAATTTCGTTGGGCACTGTTGGTGCCTGTGCCCTCAGACGCAGGAACCTTCGGACATACGCCTGAAGGTATTCTTCGTGGTCTTGGGTGCACTGGAATAAAGCTTGAGCAATGACTGGCTTCGTTTGAAACCCTTGGAAGCTGGTTATCAATATGTCCTTGAGCTTTTGCCATGAGGTGATTGTCCCTGGCCGAAGAGAGGAGTACCAGGTTTGTGCAACACTCCTGACAGCCATGATGAAAGACTTTGCCATGACCGCCGTGTTGCCACCATACGAAGATATGGTTGCTTCATAGCTCATCAAGAATTGCTTCGGGTCTGAATGACCGTCGTACATGGGGAGCTGGGGTGGCTTGTAAGACTGTGGCCAAGGTGTAGCCTGTAGTTCTGTTGACAGAGGAGAAGTATCATCAAAAGCAAAATTTCCATGATGGAAATCTTCATACCAGTCGTCCTCGTTGTAGAAGCCCTCCTGATGAAGCTCTCTGCGCGGAGGCCTTCGGTTCTGGTCATCTTGAGCAAGATAACGGACTTCTTGAGAGGCTTCATCTATCTACCTTTGTAGGTCAGCTAGACGAGCCATCTTTTCCTTCTTCCGTTGGACCTGTTGATGGAGCATCTCCAAGTTTTGGATTTCTTGATCCAAGTCGTCCTCCGGAGGCGTTGGACTGGTGGCCTTCCTCTTCTGGCATCGGGCCTCCCTGAGAGAAAGGACATCCTGATTGGGATCCAGCGGCTGCAGAGTGGCAGCCCCTGTGGCTGAAGCTTTCTTCGGCGGCATGACGAAGGTGATGCTTGCCGAAGATGTTCAAAACTCAAAAAATGGACGTGAGTTCACCGGAGGTGGGCGCCAATGTTGGAGACTTGTTCTCAAATGCTTCGAATTAAGAACAAAGCAACATAAAAAGTGTTAAATGTTAAAGTCCTTCGTCCTTCAAGACACTATGTCCCTTCGGATATAATGAATTCCGGACGAAGGTTATGAAGGAAGAGACCTTCGTAAGCTCGACAGATGATGAAAGAGAATACATATATGAAATATGAACAATAATACAGATATTATTATCAACTTATTTTTATTTTGCATTATCAAATTCATAATAACAAATTATAAATGTACCTTCGAATTGACGAAAGGTAAAGGTACAGGCGTGATGCGAAAAGCAAATGCCAAGTCAGCCTGAACAGTACGGGAGTACTGTTCATCTATTTATAGGCACAGGGCGCAGCCCGTGGAAAATTACATTAATGCCCTTTACATTTATCAATAACTCTATAGTGATTCTTCGAGGTCTAATTTGGCTTTTCATCATATAAGTCGGTTCTCCTTTTCTGCTGTCATACCGAAGCTTTTTCTGTGCATAGCTTCGTGATCATCTTATCCTTCGTCGTGATCGCCTTCCGTCCTACTCAAGCTTCGTCTTGACCATACTCTTGTATACTCGTGACCCGATTCCGAAGGTACCTGTTCACATATTTCACTTGGAAAACATTGTCAAATCATGTTTTTGAGGACCTTCGGAAGCCGAAGGCCCCCAACAGACCCCATTATGAAAGAAGCATTGGATGTGATGAATGTCACCAATACAATCATCGACAAAGTTGTTGACAGGCTACTGAATGAAGCTGCCAAAAAAGTACTTAAAGAAGACTAGATCCTAGTTTTGCTAGGAAATGTAATATTTGTGTATTAGTCAAACACCAAATATGTATATGTATATTAATGTAATATATTTCTTTGTGACGCATGAAAGTTGTGTACATACCATTTTTGAGCCTTCGGCGAAAAAACACCTTTCCTTCTTTTCATGCTTCGCAAAGAAAGAATCACCCCTTCCATGCCACAGTTGTTGTATAATATTGTTGTCGACGAAGTTTTTCTTGGTGTGTGCAATTATATCTGTCGAAGATGTACTTTGCTTTAGCTCATTGTTCCATAATTCATCAAATATTTTGAGAGGAGCATTTCTTCCCCCTCCAGAGCTTTGTTGCTGATGCGATATGATGTATGATGTAATGCTATGCGAAATGGTGCGATGATATGATGTAGCATGATGCCAATGCCGACGACACACACCCACACGAGAACACACCCAGACTCTGCATCCCCTTAGGAATGACTTTGGAGTCTCTTCACCTTTTACTTTAGGTGGCATTTTAGCTCTGCATCCCCTTAGGAACGACTTTGGAGCTAACCTCTGCATCCCCTTAGGAACGACTTTGGAGCTTCTTCACCTCTGACTTAGGTGGTATTTAAGCTCTACATCCCCTTAGGAATGACTTTGGAGCTTCTTCACCTTTTATTTCGGTGGTATCTTAGCTCTGCATTCCCTTAGGAACGACTTTGGAGCTTCGGAACTTACTCTACGCTCCGTTATGAACGACTTTGTAGCTTCAGAACTTACTCTGCACTCCCTTAGGAATGACTTTGTAGCTTCAGAACTTGCTCCGCGCTCCCTTAGGAACGAGTTTGTAGCTTCGGAACTTACTCTGCGCTCTCTTAGGAACGACTTTGTAGCTTCAGAAGCATTATCAAGGGGAAGAACTACACACTCGATGGTGTAACCACCGTATTATTGCATCAAATTGGAGATTAATCGTTCGTGAATTATTTTTCGTGCAAGAAAATAAAAAGACTGAAAAAATTAAGATACACCAATTCAAGATATTCTTTAATCGAACCACTGTAGCTTTTTTAATAGATGTGCTTTGACTGAGGCACAGTGCTGTTGATTATGCGGGCTTTGGACTCCTACCGAAGGTCACGCTGCTGCTGAGCGTGATGATGCCCTTCTGGCTGTTGACTGCGGACCAAGGCAGGTGCTAGCAGTGGTGGTGGTGGCAACTAAGCCCAGGAGGCTTGGGAATGGCTTGCCGAAGCGACAGAGGTCGTAGGCTGTTGGTTGCCTACATACTCCGGGACGTTGGGAGAGTAGCACGAAGCGGTATGCAGGACCTGCTTCAGCTAATTCTATCGTGCTTTAGCTTCGGCAATTTCTTTCTGCTTTTGGATCATGACTTGGCACGTCCTTGTGGTATGCCCCTTATCTTCTCCGCAGAATAAACAAAACAGTTTCCTGGGCTGATTTGGAAATCTTCCTCCAAAGCTTCTGCCCCCTCTGCCTCTTGGAGCTAATGGCCTGAAAGAACTTTGTTGTGCCCCTGATGATTGAGAGTTGTGTTGTTGCACTTGGGCATGATTCCCCCTGTCGTCACTTGCACTGGGATTATGGATCGACATGACATGCCTAGGGTGGAATCTTCCTCCGAAGCCCCTAGCCATCTCAGAGTATCTGTAAGCTTCTTCCCTTCTTTGCCGAAAATCATTGTCGGCTCGGATATATTCATCCATCTTCTAGAGGAGCTTCTTCAAGGTCTGTGGTGGCTTTCTTGCAAAGTATTGCGCCGTAGGTCCTGGCCGAAGCCCCTTGATCATGACCTCAATGACGATCTCATTAGGCACTGTAGGTGCTTGAGCTCTCAACTGCAAGAACCTTCGGACGTACGCCTGCAGATACTCCTCCTAGTCCTGCGTACACTAAAAGAGAGCTTGGGCAGTGACCGACTTTGTTTGAAAACCCTGGAAGCTGGTAACTAGCATATCCTTTAGCTTCTGCCATGACGTAATTGTCCCTGGCCGAACAGAAGAATACCAAGTTTGAGCCACGCTTCTGACCGCCATGACGAAGGACTTCGCCATGACCGCTGTATTGCCCCCATATGAGGAAATGGTTGCTTCGTAACTCATCAGAAATTGCTTCGGGTCTGAGTGGCCATCATACATAGGGAGCTGAGGTGGCTTATATGACGGTGGCCATGGGGTGGCCTGCAATTCTGCTGCCAAGGGAGAAGCATCATCAAAAGCAAAATTGCCATGATGAAAGTCACCATACCATTCATCATCATTGATTGAGCTTTCTTGATGAAGCTCTCTATGTTGAGGCCTTTGGTCTTGGTCATCCTGAGTAAGGTGACGCATTTCTTCAGTAGCTTCGTCGATCTTTTTCTGAAGATCAGCGAGCCGAAGCATCCTTCCCCTTTTCCTTTGCACCTGTTGGTGGATAGCCTCCAAATCCCTGATCTCTTGGTCCAGCTCCTCCTCATGAGGTGTTGGGCTGGTAGCTTTCCTCTTCTGGCTCCTAGCTTCTCGTAGGGAGAGTGTCTCCTGATTTGTGTCCAGTGGCTGCAGGGCAGACCCTGGCACTGTTATCTTCTTCGGTGGCATGTCGAAGGTCGATGCTTGTCAAAGGTGGTCGTTTGAGTTCACCAGAGGTGGGCGCTAATGTTGGTCTCTTGTTCTTAAATACTATAAATCAAGAACATGGCAACACAACTGTTAATGATTAAAGACCTTCTCCTTCGAAGCATTATTTCCTTTCGAATATAATGATCCTCAAACGAAGGTCATGAAGGACATACCTTCATCATCTCAGCATATATGACTATAAATAAAAATATAAACTAGAATGTGAAAGAACATTAAAGAATGGAATACGATGATCAAATCCTCGCAATTTATTTTTATTTATATTCACATACCAGAATTAACATTGATGATATTTATAATACAATGGTACCTTCGGTTCACCAGAAGATGGGAATGTCAAGGTGACGCAAGAGAGAGTACAATTCAGCGTGAACAATACAGTGCTACTGTTCATCTATTTATAGACACGGGACGCAGCCCGGATAAGGTTTCATTCATGCCCTCTGACATTTACTCTTAATTATAGCGTGAGTTATCAAGGACAAAGTAGTCTTTTCCCCTTTAGGTTGGTTTCGTCCTTCATACTTGATATCATACCAAGCCGAAGCTCCTTTAGCCATAGCTTCGACGTTCATCCATGTCGGCTTCGGGTTGTATCTTCATATTACACACGCCTTTATTATGAGAGAACCTTCATCCCAACGTCGAGGCCTCCTATAATAGTCTATGTCATACTGAAAACATATGGTAAGTCACATTTTTAGGACCTTCGGAAGATGAAGGCCCCCAACAAGTTTGCCTTGCCAAGAGTTGCTTAATCCATGTGGATAACCTTTGGGAGCAAACTCAAATCAATATGGGCAAGGGAACTTTAGAGAGGGGAAACAAATCAAGTGAAGATCAATGCAAGTGAACACGATGATTTGTTTTACCGAGGATTGGTTCCAAAGTACCTAGTCCCCGTTGAGGAGGCCACAAAGGCTGGGTCTATTTCAACCCTTTCCCTCTCTCAATCGGTCACTTAGACTGGTCGAGGCTTCTCCTTAATCACTTGGGTCACTAAGACCTCGCAAGGATCACCACACACTTAGGTGTCTCTTGCTAGCTTTACAAAGCACTTAGAAGAGTAAGAATGGGAAGGAGAAAGCAATCCAAACAACAAGAGCAACAAAAGAACACAAATGATCCTCTCTCAAGTCTATAAGCAATTGGGTTGATTTTGGAGCTTGGAGGGGATTGAATGCTTTGATTGTGTCTTTGTAGTGTTTGCCTTTGCTCTTGTATTGAATGTTGAGTTCATAAAATTGGATGACTTGAATGAAGATGGTTGGGGGTATTTATAGCCCCAACCACTATTCTAGCCATTGCTGTCGATGGCGCATCGGACAGTCCGGTGGTGCACCAGGGCACTGTTCACAGTCCGGTGCGTGCCACGTCATCGCACCGTTGGGGTTTGGAGCGGTTGACCATTGAAGTCTTCTGTCCTCTAGCAGCACCGAACAGTTCGGTGGCACACCGGACATGTCCGGAGCGTTCTGACTTCGTGCTCTGACTTCTGACCGCGCACTGTACACTTTTGCAGACGACCGTTGCGCGTAGTGACTGTTGCTCCATTGGCTCACCGGACACTGTCTGGTGCACACCAAATAGTCCGGTGAATTATAGCAGAGCGTCCCTTGGAAAAACCCGAGAGTGAGCAGTTCGCTTGGTACTCTGCTTGGGGCACCGGACACTGTCCGATGCGCCACTGGTATCACCATTCCTAGTCTTTGCTCCAAACTTTGTTGATCCCCCAACTTAACTTCTTTCTTGGTTTATGTTGATCTTTATGTACCTGAGATAAATTATGACTAGATAAACTAGTTAGTTCACGTGGTTTGTGATGGACATCAAACACCAAAATCGATTATAGGAAATGATTAAGTCCATTTCCCTTTCACTTGCCTTATCGCTCCTTCTCAGGGAAGCCATAGCTAATCGACCCCTCTCCCATCCTATAAAAGGGGAGGGTGGCCTCAGGGTAAGGGATTGAAAGGAGAGAGCTCTTGGGGCAACCAGATGCCTTTAGACGGACATGAACCCATAAAGACGAACAAGAGGAGGAGTGCCGACGAGGACCAGGAGGCGGGAGCCAAACCAAGCCAAGACTTAGCTATGACTCCACCCTGCAGCTTCTAAGCCCTATTTCCACCCTAATAAAAAGACCTGTGAGCCTCTCCTTGAGAGCACCTAGAGGGGGGTGAATAGGTGATCTTATAAAAATCAAGACTAAACAACACAAACTTGGTTTATAAAATGTTAGTGAAGTCAAAACCAAGGTGCTATGAATAGAGAGGGAGAGAACTCTTCACTTGATTATTCCTTTAGAATGTGTATTGAACTTAGGAACAATAGCGCAAGTGATTAAGTGAGAACTCTAAGGAAGAAAGCAATCACAATAGAAAGTCGCACAAGAGACACGATGAATTTATCCCGTGGTTCGGCCAATGCCTGCTCCATGTTGTGGTGACCTCCTTCGGTTAAGGATTGCACTCAATCCATCTCAAGTGATCCAAAGATCAACCTTGAGTACCATGGTTTTCTTACTTTTCTCAAGTAATCCCTTTGTGAGGAATCTCCACAAGTTGGAGCATATCACCCTTACAAGATTGATCACAATTAAACCACAAGAGTAAGGGAGGGAATATAAACACACGCAAGAGCTAGAGTCGCAACAACGACACGCACACAAGTCAAGAGACGAGCACAAAACACAGTGCAACAAGTTCACAGCTCAAACAAGTGCTCAAATCTCAAACACAATGAATCAATGCGTGCTTGTGGAGTCTAGGCATCTTAGGATGTTCAATGGAGGCTTGGTGTTTTGTTCCATGCTCCTAGGGGTCCCTTTTATAGCCCCAAGGCAGCTAGAAGCCGTTGGAGCTCCATTTGGAAGGCCATAGTTGCCTTCTGTTCGTGGGCGCACCGGATAGGTAACAGTGAATCGGACAGGGAACAGTGCACACCGGACATTTGGAAGGCCATTTGTAAACACATTAATGCTTAAAGTAACATGATCAAAGGCATAAAACACATGTATGCTATAGATCAATCCAAGTTCCGCAAATCTAAGAGATTTAGCTCACTACACAACCTGCAAAACCTTTTCTCATCTAGAGGCTTAGTGAAGATATCGGCTAGCTGGTTCTCGGTGATAATATGGTAAATATTGATATCTCCCGTTTGCTGGTCGTCTCTCAAAAAGTAACATCGGATGTCTATGTGCTTAGTGCGGCTGTGTGCAACATGATTATCTGCCAAGTGGGTTGCACTCTCATTATCACATAGGAGTGGGACTTTGCTCATATTGTAGCAAAAGTCTTGGAGGGTTTGCCTCATCCAAAGTAGTTGCGCACAACACTGTCCTGCGGCAACATACTCGGCCTCAGCGGTGGATAGGGCAAGGGATGTTCATTTCTTAGAGCTCCAAGACACCAGGGATCTTCCTAGAAACTGATAAGTCCCTGATGTGCTCTTCCTATCAACCTTGCACCCGGCAATAGTCGGAATCTGAATATCCAATTAAGTCAAAGGTAGATCCCTTTGGATACCAGATCCCGAAGCAAGGCGTAGAAACCAAATATCTAAGAATTCGCTTAATGGCCGCAAGGTAACATTCCTTGGGGTCGGATTGAAATCTAGCACACATGCATACGCTTAGCATAATATCAGGTCTACTAGCACAGAGATAAAGTAAAGAACCTATCATTGACCGTGAAAGGGAAATGGGCTCAAACATTTCCTATAATCGATTTTGGTGGTTAACGTCCATCACAAACCACGTGGACTAACAAGTTTATCGAGTTGTCATTTATCTCAGTTGCATAAAGTTCAACATAAACCAACAAAGAAAATGAATTGGGGAACTCTACAAAGTTTGGAGCAAAAGCAAGTATAGGTGCAGCCAGTGGCGCACCAGACACTGTCCGGTGCCCAGGCCGAGGCACCTTGCGAACTGGCCGCTCTCGGGTTTTTCCTAGAGTCACTCCGCTATATTTCACCGGACTGTCCAATGTGCACCGGACTGTCCGGTGAGCTAATGGAGCAATGGTCAACTGCGCCCAATGGTCGACTACAGTGAACAGTGAACAGTGGACGGCACAGAAGTCAGAACTGCAAAGTCAGAACACATCGGACTGTCTAGTGTGCCACCGAACTGTCCGGTGCCGCAAGAGTACAAGGGACTTCAACGGTCAACCACTCCAAACCCCAACGATCGGCTGACGTGGCATGCACCGGATAATGAACAGTGCCATGTCCGGTGCACCACCAGACTGTCCGGTGTGCCCATCGAAAGCAACGACTAGAATAGTGGTTGGGGCTATAAATACCCTCCAATCACCACCATTCAAGCCATCTAAGTTTTCAGCCCTTCACATTCAATACAAGAGCAAAAGCCTACACTCCAAGACACAATCAAAAGATCAAATCCTCTCCAAGCCTTAAAATCAACTCAATTGCTTAGTGACTTGAGAGAGGGTGTTTAGTGTTTCCTTTGTTGATCTTGTTGTTTGGATTGTTTTTTCCTTCTCACTCTAATTCTTCTAAGTGCTTTGTAAAGCTAGCAAGGGACACCTAAGTGTGTGGTGATCCTTGTGAGGTCTTAGTGACCCAAGTGATTAAGGAGAAGCACTCGACCGGTCTGTGTGACCGATTGGGAGAGGGAAAGGGTTGGAATAGACCCAGACTTTGTGGCCTCCTCAACAGGACTAAGTTCTTTGGAACTGAACCTCGGTAAACAAATCTCCATGTTCATTTATGTTGATCTCTACTCGATTTATTTCCCCTTTCCTCTTTCTCTAAAGTTCCCTTGCTCATATTGATTTGAGTTTGCTCCCAAGGTTATCCGCATTGGTTGAGCAACTCATAGCAAGGAGAACTATCTTCCGCACTCCGAATTATTTCTAACACTAACCCTGGAAATAGTGCGAGTTCAAAGTTTATAATTTTTAGGTTTCGCCTATTCACCCCCCTCTAGGCGACTTTCAATTAGTATCAGAGCCCTATGCTTCATTAGAGTCTAACAACTCGGAGTGATGTCGGGAGAACACGCCAAGAGGGAGATGGTCACCGGCGATAAGCCCGAAGCCTCGGGAAGGAAGAACGAGGAACGAACTCCATCAAAGGAGGTCAACAACAAACACAAGGAGGAATCCACTTCCTCCATCAAGTCACATAGGAAGGGTGACAAGAAGAAGAAGAAAATGAAGAAGGTGGTCTACTACAATACCGACTCTTCATCACCTTCCACCTTCGGTGCCGGGTGTACCACTTAAAGGCACCAAGAGTGCAAGAAGTATAGTAAGATGCCTCTACGCTATCCTTGCATTCCCAAATGTGCTTCTTTACTTTCCATACCACTAGGCAAACCACCATATTTTGATGGTGAAGATTATTGTATGTGGAGTGATAAAATGAGGCACCATCTAACCTCACTCCGCGAAAGCATATGGGATATTGTTGAGTTTGTAGCGCAGGCACCACAAGTAGGCGACGAGGATTACGACTCCGGTGAGGCCACCCAAATAAGGCATTTTAATTCCCAAGCAACTTCTATACTCCTCGCCTCCTTGTGTCGAGAGGAGTATAATAAGGTGCAAGGGTTGAGTGCCAAAGAAATTTGGGATGTCCTCAAGACGGCGCATGAAGGGGATGAGGTGACCAAGATCACCAAGCGCGAAACGATCAAGGGAGAACTCGGTCGATTCGTCCTCAACAAAGGAGAGGAGCCACAAGCAATGTACAACCGGCTCAAAACGATGGTCAACCAAGTGCGCAACCTCGGGAGCACCAAGTGGGATGACCATGAAATGGTCAATGTTGTTCTAAGATCTCTTGTTTTTCGTAATCCTACTCAAGTTCAATTAATTCGTGGAGATCCTAGATACAAACAGATGTCCCTCGAGGAGGTAATTGGCAAGTTTGTGAGCTTTGAACTAATGATCAAAGACTCCAAACACATTGTCAACTTGGAGCAAGGAACCACCTTCACACCCGAGGTACAATCCGTTGCATTCAAAGCAACGAAAGAGAAGAAAGAAGAGTCTACACCAAGTAGACTACCAATTGACGTCTCCAAGCTCGACAACGAGGAGATGGCTCTTATCATCAAGAGCTTTCGACAAGTCCTCAAGCAAAGGAAGGGGAAGGACTACAAACCCCGTTCCAAGAGGTTGTGCTATAGGTGTGGTAAGTCCGGTCACTTTATTGCAAAATATCCATATACAAGTGACAGTGACAGGGACAACGACAAGAAAGGGAAGAAGAAGATGGAGAAGAAAAGATACTACAAGAAGAAGGGTGGCGAGGCGCACATAGGGCGGGAATGGGACTCTGACGAGAGCTCCACTGACTCCTCCTCCAATGAGGACGCCGCCAACATCACCGTCAACAAGGGCCTTCTCTTCCCCAACGTCGGCCACAAATGTCTCATGGCTAAGGACGGCAAGAAGAAGGTACATTCTAGAGATACCTCCAAATACACTACTTTCGATGATGAGGGTAGCTCTAGTGATGATAATGATGATTTAACTTCTCTTTTTGCTAATCTTACCAAGGACCAAAAGAAAAAGGTAAATGAATTAATATAAACCATTAACGAGAAGGATGATATCTTGGAAAGCCAAGAGGACTTGCTCGTTAAGGAAAATAAAAAATTTGTTAAGTTGAAAAATGCTTATGCTCTTGAAGTAGAAACATGTGAGAATTTGACTAAAGAGCTTAACATTTGCAATGATTCAATTTCTTGTCTTAGAACTGAGGATGATAATTTAATTGCTAAGATAGAAGAATTGAATGCTAGTAATGTTTCTACATCTACTGTTGAGCATGTACTAGATGTAGAGATATTAATGTTTATGCTATGAATGATCACATTGCTATGATTAAGGAACAAAATGATCACATAGCTAAATTAAATGCTAAAATTGCCGAGCATGAGTTAGAAAATAAGAAATTTAAATTTGCTCGTAGCATGCTTTATAATGTGAGCCGCCCTGCATTAATGATGGCATTGGTTTCCAACAAGGGAGCCAAAGCAATATCAAGCTTAATGCCCTCAAGAACAGACTCTCTAATTTTGTTAAGGGTAAGGCTCCCATAATTCAGGATAGAAAGGGTTACATTTTATATCCTGAGAACTATCCTGAGCACAAAATTAGGAAAGTTCATGCTAGAAAATCTCATACTGTTTCTCATCATGCTTACATGTATAGTAAGGAGGCTTCTAGCTCTAGGCATTCAACTCATATCAAAATGCCTAAAAATAAAATTGCAAATGCATCAAATGAACATAGCATTTCATTTAAGACTTTTGGTGCATCTTTTGTGTTGATTAACAAATCAGGCAAAGTAGTTGCCAAATATGTTGGGGGCAAACACAAGAGTCCAAAGACTTGTGTTTGGTTACCCAAGGTGCTTGTTTCTAATGTAAAAGGACCCAAGACCGTTTGGGTACCTAAGAACAAGGCATAATTTTGTTTTGTAGGTTTATGCATCCAGCGAGTCAAGTCGGATAATCGATAGCGGGTGCACAAACCACATGACAGGGGAGAAAAGGATGTTCTCCTCATATGATAAAAATGAAGATCCCCTAAGAGTGATTACATTCGGGGATAGAAATCAAGGTTTGGTCAAAGGTTTGGGTAAAATTGCTATATCTCCTGATCATTCCATTTCTAATATTTTTCTTGTAGATTCTTTAGATTATAACTTGCTTTCTGTTTCTCAATTATGCAAAATGGGTTACAACTGTCTATTTACTGATGTAGGTGTTACTGTCTTTAGAAGAAGTGATGATTCATTAGCTTTTAAGGGAGTGTTAGATGGCCAGCTATATTTAGTGGATTTTAATGATAACAATGCTGAACTAGACACTTGCTTAATTGCTAAGACTAACATGGGCTGGCTCTGGCATCGTCGACTTGCTCATGTTGGAATGAAGAATCTTCACAAGCTTCTAAACAGAGAACATATTTTAGGACTAACAAATGTTCATTTTGTGACGGAACCTCCCAAGTCATTAGGCCCACCTACAGTTGTCCTTGTCCAACGGACTTCAGACAACCCTGCAGGTGCCCCTGAATCACTTGACAAGTTCGGTATCTGCTTTCTTTACCATTCCCAAGAGCGTTTCACCCGTCACGCAGACATTACAATACATCGGAGATACAAAAATGCGGAAGCAATTACAATAACTTACCTTATATTAAAAGTAAGAAAGAGTTGGATTATTACAGACCAGAAACAAGTATAGGAGTGCGGAGTATTATTATTACATCACTAGGAGGCAAAAACCCCTCCCGATAAGTATTAAACAAAAGTTTTAACGGAGGATCCTTTCCTCTCGAGGCTTCATTCCTGGCTTTCTACTTTGGGAACCACCTTTGAACAAAAGCAACAAAAGTTTGCCGCTTCTTCACCTAAAACAACATGGGACAAAGCCCTGAGTATGAAGTGTACTTTCGCAAGACTTACCCGACAAAGTAAAAGACTCTCAAGGATATGCTGGCTTTGAGGGAGTCAAGGCAAGGCTTATCAATAATCAATGACTCTGTTTGCAGAAATGCTTACTAATAGTGGATCCTTAAAAATCCAGTTTTTATTTGTCAGGTTAAGTAGAATTACCTGCAATTAGAGTTCTCTCTATCCTAGTTCAATCACTTGACCTGCACTAGCCAATTTCTTAACAAACCTTCATCTTTACTGGATTGCTACGTGTAAGTCAGTGACCAAGTCTTCATATCCATGAAGTTACGGCGATCCGAATCGATTATACTCAGCTGAGGATCTCCAATCACACGACATATGTAGCACTTAACCCTTGCATATGTCAACTCACCACCGGGGTTCTTAAGACCAGATCAGGTTCACGCCAACCGAGAGCACAGATACACCATCGTCCAGGCTCTTGCCACGGAGGGTACACGCTACTCTCGCCATCTCTCCACTCCCATTGCGTGTTATCTTATTCTGGTATTAGTCTGCTCGAGGCAAAGCTTACCCATGACGAGGCATGTGACCAGTTAAAGGGTCCTCGGTCATCAAGCCTACATCGGCACGGTCCTTAATCGACTCAGACGGAGACACTACACCGAGACTCTCTTCTCGTGCAAGTCACCCGCCCGGTCTCAGCTTTATCATTTCAAAACCCAAAGTTTGGTACCTAGCAGAGGTACATCTTTTCTGATGTTGAACCCATCATGCCCATGATGGATCCACCATCAAGTTTTATTTTTGAAAACATCCCACCCACTTTGCCACATCATCTTTTGAGAAAACAAAACATTTTGTTTTTCTAAAGCAAAGCTAAGCATAAGAAAAACCTTTTGTAAAACAGGGATTTAAGGGGTAATCAAATCCAAGGAAGGAAATGCAGGAATTGGTTTAGCACACAACTCCTATTACCTAATGCATCAAGCAAGTGAAAAGGATTTTAAAAATAACAAGGGGGTGGCAAATGCACCAGGGCTTGCCTTGTGTTACTGGTGAATCAGGCTCTGTTCCGCAGATATCAAAATAAAAACAGTTGCCTGCCTGATGTTCCTCAGGTGGTGGTGGTGAGGTCTTCGCTTCTTCGACTTCTACTTCTTCTTCGTTTTCTAAATATAACCATACATAATAATGAATGCCCATGTAATTCTCATGAGGGTGCAAAGATAATAAGAGTTTATTATCTAAAGTCTTGAATACAACTTTCCTTCACGGTTCTCCGAGAACTTAGGGTTTCCAGAGTCAATAGTGAAGTTCATAGGGCAAGGGGTAGGGTTTTGGGTTCTAAGTATCAAACATGGTCCAAATCATACTAAACTCTACCCAAGGTTTCTAAATATTATTTAGAGATTACCCTAAAAATTTAGTGAATTTTGGACTTATTATTTATTCTCTAAAAATCCAGAAGCAAGGTCTTAGGCTGTTTTAATTACTCTATAATTTCATGTTTGGACTATAAATCCTAAAACTATTTTAATTAAATACTATAGGAAATTAGAGACCTAGCAAAATTGGTTTGGTAATTTTATCATTTTTCTACAATTTTCTAGAATTTCTTTAGCTCTAGCAGAAAAAGAAAAAGGAAAACTGTGAATAGTATTGGACCTAAACCGGCCCAGTCGGCCCATCCACTGGTGAAACCGCGCCCACGCTGCAGACTTTGCAGAAAAAGCCCTGTCTTTCTGAATAACCTGAAGCGGGTTCTTACACTATTTTCGTGAGTCGCTGACACTTGCAGAAAAGTCCCTGAGCTTCTAATTCTTCACAGCGCCAAGTTCCTGACCTCGCACGGCGAAGACCCGAGCACCAGCGAGTCTAGACTAGCTGGAGCACGCAAAGACCGGTGCTCTCCGTCGACTGGCACCTAATTCAAGCCTTAACCAAAGTTTCCCCTAACTTAATTTCACTAATGGCGATCTAACCGGCTTCCCGGCCAACCGCGGGTAAGGCGGACGGCCAACCGCGTTCCCGGCGATCTATGGTGGCTCAGTTCAATTGAACGGACCGAGAGGTATCCAGGGAACCTAAGGAAGCTAAAACAAGGGAGCAGGGGGTATGAGCATACCTGGAACGGGCTGACCACGGTGAGGTGCTTCTACGGTGGCGAAAACAGTGATTGGGGGCAATGAGAAATTAGCGAGCTCTGGTGATCAATTGAGGGCATGGTTTGGGTGGCTTGGTGCTTGGCTACCCTATGAAGCTCACGGCGGCCTCAATTTATAGTAGGCAAGAGCGGTGGCCAGTGAATTGGACGACGACGCGGCGGCCGGAGAAGCAGAAAGTCACTGGCGTAGGGAATTCGTGGAATATATCGTGGCGACCTCACCGACGATGATCGGACGGCTAAAGTGAGTCACGGCGATGCGGTGAATGTGCCCAGGTACGTGGCGCAAGGCCGTGAAGCGCCTGCCTCCGGCGAACTCATCCGAAGCGGCTGTGGCAAGCTCGGTACGGTGGCCGGAGTAAATTATTGGCCGGAGCATATCCACGGTGCGATATTTACTGACCCCCCCGGTGTTATCTAGCTGACCCGAGCACGAATCACGGCGGCAACAGCACGAATCCGCGCGCGGCTCGTCGGCGGCGAGGGGGCTGAACCTGATCCTATCCGGTTCACTGTACCATCGGATTGCTCATCAGTTAGCCTGACAGATCAACTTTGAGTCCAATTTTCTCCCAATTTTCCATGGTAACACAACCAATGCTCTGCAGCAAAGTTGTAGCCCTACAAACCATCTTCATCTTTGTTATAGCATCCCTAGTCAAATTCCCATCGGATCATGATTGAATTCGATCCCTAACTTCATGCTATTCCACTGTCAGTCTGAATTTCAGACTCCAAGCAGTCTGATAGTCCAACTTCAGACTCATTTATCTTCAGTTTTCATTCAGCACCAGTGGTTAGTTGCTTAAGTAAACTTGTTCTCCTATGATAGCTCTACAAACTTGATGTGGTGACCTAGGGCAAGACCCTTATGGTTTGGAAGTTACAAGGCCCCAAAGTTGAGCCAATTACACTGCAATTTAGACTTAGCCCATAGAGTTCAAGTGTGGCTCTTTTGCAAATAAGTCCAAAACTTAGGGTTTAAGTTGCCAATCCACATTCTTGTGAACCATATGACTTAAGGTGCCTTACTTTCATGGTTTTTGCACTTTAGTCCAAAAGTGCACTAATTTTGCACTTAGCCCCCTAGGGTTTTACTCTAGGGTTTTCTAGGGTTCTTTTTAGGGTTTTTGGGGATTCTAGGGTTTGAATACCATGTATTTCTATTCATGGTGACATTATATGGTTATTTCAATTGAGTTTTGAAATTTTCTCCTATTTAAGCTTTGTTTGCTTTATTAAGCCCAGTCTAGGGTTAAGTACCCTACTCTAGGGCTTTATCCACAAATGTCATATTAATACAACTTGTTTGAACTTTTGCCTAGTGAATGCATTCTAGGTGTGACAAACACATGAGATGCTAATGCTTATGATGTTATGTTCAAGTTTTAGTGGCAGTAACACTAGGGGTGTTACATCCTTCCCCCCATAAAAGAATCTCGTCCTGAGATTAAAAGTCCTAGGGCAAACAATGGAAAAGGAAACACGGCACGTCTTTATTTTCTTATTTTTGGTACAAGGCAGGGGTGGCATGGGGCTCATTCCTTTATTACAACAATTGTATACACTTTACAAATTACATGAGGCTAAAAAGCCTGGGAAATTCTTTTCTAAAAAGTCCTGAGTTTCCCATGTAGCCTCATCTTCTGAATGTTGGTTCCACTGTATCTTGTAAAACTTGAGAGTTTTTCTTCAGGTAATCTTGTCCTTTTGATCCAAGATTCGAATAAGGTGTTCTGAATATGTCAAGTCTGGTTCTAAGGCAACATCCGCTACTTCAATGGTTCGATCGGGAACCTGAAGACACTTCTTCAACTGAGACATGTGGAACACATTATGTGCAGCAGACAAGGTTTCGGGTAGCTGGAGTCGGTATGCCACTGGTCCACATTGTTCAAGAACAAGGAAAGGGCCAATGTACCGGGGTGCAAGCTTCCCTTTTACCCCGAAACGTGTTACCCCCTTCATTGGTGAGACTTTCAGGTAGACATGATCTCCAACGAGAAAGTACAAGGGTTGACGTCACTTGTCTGCATAACTTTTCTGTCGAGCTTGGGCTTTCTTCAGGTTATGAATTATTCATTGAACTTTCTCTTCTGTCTCCTTTACCATATCTGGCCTAAAGAAACTTCTCTCACCTGGTTCAGACCAGTTTAACGGAGTACAACACCGTCGCCCATATAAAGCTTCAAAGGGTGCCATCTTAATGCTTTCTTAATAGCTATTATTATATGAGAACTCCGCTAATGGTAAACAACCATCCCATTTCTGTGGGAATTCCAGAACACATGCTTGCAACATGTCTTCAAGTATCTGATTTACCCTCTCAGTTTGCCCACTGGTTTGAGGATGATAGGCCGAACTGTGGAGCAATTTAGTATCCAAGGACTTGTGAAGTTCTTCCCAGAATTTGGACACAAATTGAGGTCCACGATCCAACACTATAGTCTTCGGAATACCGTACAAACTGAGAATGCGAGCAATGTACAGTTCCGCATATGTGAGGACCGGGTAATATGTTTTGACTGGCAGAAAATGAGCAATTTTCGTAAGCCGATCAACAATAACCCAGATGGAATCATACCCTTTTGCTGTTCTGGGAAATCCCACAATGAAGTCCATGCTTATATCTTCCCATTTCCATGTAGGGATAGGTAAAGATTGTAATGGACCCGCAGCTTTCATGTGTATGGCCTTAACACGTCTGTAAGTGTGAAAGGGAAATGTGCCCTTGGGCCATTTCTAAAGTGTTTTGGTGATTAAGTGCCCAATATATTTTCTCTAAGTGCTAATTTGTGCCAAAGATTGAAGAAGAGCAAATCATATAACAAGGTACATTTCTAGACTTAGTACATTGATTTGGGTACTAATGTATTGTGTCTAAGTGCTAGAAACAGGAGAAAAGCAATTGGAAAATAGTTGGCTGTGTACAGCCAACTCCTGCTCAGTCTAGGTGCACCGGACTGTCCGGTGATGCACCGGACAGTGTCCGGTGCGCCAGGCCAGTCCCGGTGCGCCACTCGACAGAAGGCAAGATTAGCCTTCCAAGATTGCCTCCAACGGCTCCTAGCTGCCTTAGGGCTATAAAAGGGACCCCTATGCGCATGGAGGAGTCACCCAAGCATACTCTAAGCATTCTAAGTCTTCCACACTCCGTCTCCACGCACTTGATCGACTGTGTTAGTGATTTGAGCTCCGTTCTAGTTGTGAACTTGTTGTGCTTCATTTTGAGCTCAAGTCTTGGCTTGCGTGTGTGTGTGTTGCTGCGGATTTGTGTGTGTTGCTTCCCACCCTTACTCTTGTTCTTTCACTGTGATCTTTGTTGTAAGGGCGAGAGACTCCAACTTGTGGAGATTCCTCGCAAACGGGAAAAGAGATAAGCAAAGAAAAGTCGTGGTTTTCAAGTTGATCATTGGATCACTTGAAAGGGGTTGAGTGCAACCCTCGTCCATTGGGACGCCACAACATGGAGGTAGGCAAGTGTTATACTTGGCCGAACCACGGGATAAACCACTGTGTCTCTTGTGTTGTCTTTCTGTGTGATTATTGTGATTCGCAAGAGCTCGCTCTATAGCCACTTGGTTTTATCGTACTAACAATTAACCAAGTTTTGTGGCTATTAGTATTTGATTTTTTACAGGATCACCTATTCACCCCCCCCCCTCTAGGTGCTCTCAATTGGTATCGGAGCCGTTCTCTTCACAAAAGGGACTAATCGCCTGAAGAGATGGATCCTAAGGGAAAGGGGATGGTGGTCAACGATAAAGAGAAGGAGTCCATCTTCAACGAGCCAAGGGACGACAAGCCCATTGACTCTGGCTCGAGTCATAAGAAGAAGGACGGGAAGAAGAAGAGGCGCATCAAGAAGATTGTCTACTACGACAGCGACGAGTCTTCTTCTTCCCCAAGAGACGACGACGACGAGAAAAAGAAACCGGTTAATTCAAATTTTTCATTTGATTATTCTCGTATTCCTTATAATTCCAATGCTCATTTGCTTTCTATTCCTCTTGGTAAACCTCCACACTTTGATGCAGAGGACTACGCTTTTTGGAGTCACAAAATGCGTAGTCACTTATTTTCTCTCCATCCTAGTATATGGGAGATAGTTGAAAATGGAATGCAATTTGATAGTACGGATAACCCTGTATTCATTAACGAACAAATTCATAAGAATGCACAAGCTACCACTGTTTTGTTAGCATCGTTGTGCAGGGATGAATACAACAAGGTGAGCGGCTTGGACAACGCCAAGCAAATATGGGACACCCTCAAGATATCGCATGAGGGGAACGACGCCACCATGATCACCAAAATGGAGTTGGTGGAAGGCGAGCTAGGAAGGTTTGCCATGATCAGGGGAGTGGAGCCAACTCAAACATACAACAGGCTCAAAACCCTAGTCAACAAGATCAGGAGCTATGGAAGCACGAGATGGACGGACCACGATGTCGTCCGACTTATGCTCAGGTCTTTTACTATTATTGACTCTCATCTTGTGAACCTCATCCGTGAGAATCCCAGGTACACAAAGATGACGCCCGAGGAGATACTCGGAAAGTTTGTGAGCGGGAGTATGATGGTCAAGGAAACAAGATATGTTGATGATGCATTGAACGGCCCAATGCCCATCTATGAGCCCCAGCCCGTTGCACTTAAGGCAACAGACAGTAGCAAGGTGGCACAAGTTGAGGCTGCTGGGCTAAACGAAGATGAGATGGCCCTCATCATCAAGCGCTTCAAGACCGCGCTAAAAGGACGCAAGGAGAACCCCAACAAGAGCAAAGCAAAGGGAAAGCGCTCTTGTTTTAAATGCAGTAAGACTGGTCATTTTATAGCAAATTGTCCCGATAATGCTAATGACCAGGAACAAGAAAAGAGCGGGAAGAGGGAGAAGAAGAAGGCCTACAAGAAGGCGAAGGGCGAGGCGCACCTTGGCAAAGAATGGGATTCAGATTGCTCTTCGTCCGACTCCGACGACGAAGGACTCGCCGCCTCGGCCTTCAACAAGTCGTCTCTCTTCCCCAACGAATGCCATACTTTCCTCATGGCAAAGGAGAAAAAGGTAAGCGTTCGAGAAACCCCTAAGTATACTACTTCAAGTGATGATGAAGTAGATTATACCGATTTATTTAAGGGTTTAGATAGAGAAAAAGTAGATAAATTTAATGAGTTAATTGATGCTTTAAATGAAAAGGATAGACTTTTAGAAAAGCAAGAGGATATTTTATATGAAGAGCATGATAAGTTTGTAAGTGTGCAAAAGTCTCTTGCTTTAGAGGTTAAAAGGAATGAAATGCTATCTTCTGAATTATCTGCTTGTCATGAAACTGTGTCTAGCTTAAAGAGTGTTAATGATGATTTAAATGCTAAGCTAGAAGTAGCCAATAAAACTAGATCTTGTGTAGAACATGTTGCCATTTGTAATAGGTGTAAGGATTTTGATGTTGATGCTTGTGTTGAACATCTTACATCAATTACTAAATTAAATAATGAAGTGGCAAGTCTTAATGCTCAACTTAAGACTTGCAAGATAGATTTTGATAAGTTAAAATTTGCTAGGGATGCCTACACCGTTGGTACACATCCCTCAATTAAGGATGGACTTGGCTTTTGAAAGGAAGCCAAGAACTTAACAAGCCAAAGGGCTCCCATTCCCAACAAGGAGAAAGGGAAGGCCCCTATGGCTAGTAGTAATCAAAAGAATCATGCTTTCATGTATAATGATAGAAAATTTTCTAGAAATTCTCATTATAATAGGAGTTCTAATGCTTTTGATTCACATGCTATGATTGCTTCAAGTTCTAATTTTAATGGTAGGCCTAGGAGAAATTTTGTGTCTCATGCTCCTAGGAAAATGTGTAATAAACCTACCACTATCTTTCATGCTTGCAACACTACGTATGTACTTTCATGTAAAAATGAAAAGTGGTTGCTAGAAAGATGGGGTCCAAATGCAAGGGAGACAAGATTTGCATTTGGGTCCCAAAGGCTATTGTAACTAACCTTGTAGGACCCAACAAGAGTTGGGTACCTAAAACCCAAGCCTAATTTGCCTTGCAGGTTTATGCATCCGAGGGCTCAAGCTAGATTATCGACAGCGGATGCACAAACTGTGGGGGATAGATATCCCCCGGGTCCACTAAAAGAGTAAAGGACCTCACGAAAGGCCCAATGGCCCAATAAATCGTAAGGTCATTCTTTCGTGGGCCTGGGGAGAAACAACCAGCAAAGCAGAACGACATGAGGCCGGATTGGTGCAAACCCGGACGGCCCACAGCGTCGAGCGAATGACCGCAACAGAGATCCGACTCTCCCGCGCTGGAGCCTCCATGCAACGAAGCCATGCGAGGATAAGTCGGCGAGGATTACGTAGGGATAATCTCAAGAGGTTCACTATCTTTTAGCTACTTGTTGTTATCTTATCCACGTGTACTGCCCCACGGTCGAGTATATAAGGCCTAGGGGGCACCCCTTCAGAACGATCGACCCTTTACTTAGCCACCCACGTCAACTCTCTGTATTCTCAATCCAGAGAGCTCTCTTGTAACCACATTCACCAAGCATACTCACCAGGACGTAGGGTGTTACGCATCTCTAAGTGGCCCGAACCTATAAACCTTGTCCACTGTCCCTCGTGCGATCGGCACGAACCATTTTACTACAGTTGTCAACACCGTCCTACTCCTAAAACACCTTGAGGGGCAACCCCGGGTGTGCGGTCGGACCCAAAACACCGACAGCTGGCGCGCCAGGTAGGGGGTGTGTCGACGATCCAAGCTAGCTCAATGGCCGTCACCTTCTACAGCAAGATCACCCTGCGTCCCGGATCCGTATTCTGCTTCGAAACAATCTCATCTGTAGCGGATAAAGAAGGAATTCTGCACCATATCGTGGATCCACCGGAAAAGAAGTCTCCCCCAACGAACTCCGAAAATACCGGAGAAGCATAACCTCCAGCTTTCCGGAAGAAGATCGTCTCCGGAAAGTCGGGGGCCGAGGGCTCGCTGACCCAGAGAACTCCACTGCCTACCTCTCCGACAAAAGAGTGGACACAGATCGCAAGGAAGAAGGTAACCGGGGAGAAGCGAGTCGCTCTTTCCGTTCCCCGTGCCTCAAAGGAGAACGGGAAGAAGGTCACCACGACAGCAGCACCATTCTACCCCGACGTCCTCTTCATCGGGAGAGTGGAGTCGCCTATCGTCTCCGACGACGAGCCAACCGTACCCGGGGAAGAACCGCCTCAACGAGAGTCCTGACGACGGAGGAACCGGCGCAGGAACGTTCGACGACATCATGCGGCCGGAGAGCGGAATCCGGAGCAGCCTGTCTTGCGAGACGAGGTCTCGGAGATAGGAGAAACTCTGGAAGAACGCGTCTTCAGAGAATGAAGGAACTCCCGACGACGTGATCGCCGACGAGCTCAGGAACAGGCTGAGCAAGATGCAAGGCAGCGCCGGGAGAATCCATTCTTCGGGCGCAACCTGAATCCCGACTTCGCCCGAGCTATGAACACGCCGAGCGAAGTCGGAGGGGTATTGGCTCGGATAGCTGATGGACTTCCTCGGACTCCTGACGCCGAGGGCTACCGACGACTGTTCACCCAGGCGGTCAACCATCTTCTACCGCTTGCTCACCCGCCGAACGATCTACGACACGCCATCAACAGTCGCCGAGACGCGCGAAGCTCCATCAATGCTTCGCGCGAGCGGCGGCATGAGAACGAGATTCGCCGTCGGGAGGAGTACGACAGGGATCATGGCATCCCGACTCAGAGCCAAGCCACCGGAACTGAGTCGGCAACGGCCTCATCTGGCGGAACCACCCGGGGATGGTCGAGGAACCACAATCACAACTCCCCTCCCCGGGACGGACATCGTCCCCGACGACAGGAGGACACGTGCGGAGTGTCCGCTCTTACTCCGCGCCTTAGGGCCATCCAATGGCCTCCCAACTTCAAGGTATCCAATGTAGACAAATATGAACCTAAGCAGGATCCAGGGGGTTGGCTAGCCGTCTACACCACCGCTGCTCGAGCTGCCGGGGCGTCCGAAGACGTGATGACCGCGTACTTACCCATTGTCCTTGGGCAAGACGCGCTGCAATGGCTGCGACATCTACCCCGACACTGCATCGACGTCTGGGGCGACTTCAGTCGACGCTTCACCGCCAACTTCCAGTCCCTCTCCGACAAGCCGGCGCAACCGTGGGACCTCAAATCCATCAGGCGCCGGGGGGACAAGACTCTCCGGTCGTACCTCAAAAGGTTTCAGACCATGAGAAATCGTATCCCCGAGGTCACGGAGGCGGCCGTGATCGAGGACTTCTACAGAGGATCCAATGACTCGGCTTTCGTCCGAGCCATACTACAGAAGGCACCGACTACCTCCGAGGAGCTGTTCTGGGAAGCCGACCTCTACATCACCGCCGACGAGCGGGCCCAGGACCTCATCGGAGGAGCAAAGCCCGCACCGGCAGCACCACGACGCGACACGAACCAGCAACCCGACAAACGATGGGAGAAGAGGCCTCGCGAAGAAGTGCACGCCGCCGGACCACCTGCCTCTCGCGCCCGAGGAGGACCTCGTGGAGGCGAACGCACGTTGGATGACATCCTCGATGCCCAGTGCCCGTACCACAAGGACATGCGCCACACTCTTCGTAACTGCCGAGACTTCAAGCATTCCGTCGGACACGGCCGACCCTTCCAACCTCTACCTCCTCCTCCGCCGAGGGGAGGACCAGATGAACCACGACAACCCCATCAGCAGGAGGAGGGAGGAGGAGGAGCTTTCCCACGCGTTGACAGGGAGGTCAACGTCATCTTCGGCGGACACGGATCGCAGGAGAACAGAAGACAGCAAAAGCTCAACGATCGCCAGATACTGGTGGCGACCACCGGCCCTCCCGCCCCATACCGGTGGTCGGAGCACCCGATCACCTTCACTCGGGCAGATCAATGGCTCAACTTCGACCATCCGGGCAAATACCCGCTTCTCGTCGATCCGGTGATCCGAGAGAGCCGGGTGAAGAAGGTGTTAGTGGACGGGGGGAGCAGCATCAACGTCACCTTCCCCCGGACACTCCAAGGCTTGGGAGTTCACCTCAAAGAGCTCCACGAGTCGGACACTCCTTTCTTCGGCATCGTGCCGACAGAAGGGGAATACCCGCTGGGCCACATCTACATGCCAGTCACCTTCGGAACTCCGGAGAACTACAGAACCGAGTTCC
This sequence comes from Zea luxurians, assembly GCA_029449295.1. Lineage (NCBI taxonomy): Eukaryota > Viridiplantae > Streptophyta > Magnoliopsida > Poales > Poaceae > Zea > Zea luxurians. The sequence goes on from JAOPSE010000002.1 coordinate 169,416,262, forward strand.
TGAGGTTTGAAGTGGCGAACTTCGACTGCGGGTACAACGCCATCATCGGGAGGCCTGGATTGGCCAAGTTCATGGCCATTCCGCATTACACATACATGATACTGAAGATGCCAGGACCGCAAGGGATCATAACTGTGTGCGCCGACTTCCAAGGCGCCGTAGAGTGTTTCCGAGTGGCTATTCAAGCAGCCCTCACCGCCAAGCCATCGACGGTTCCTTCCACACTGGCGAACTCTAAGCCTGAGGAGGACCTCGCAGTACCGGCAAGCGAAGCTCAGACCGCGACCTCTATGCGGCCGACTGAAGAAACCAAGAGAATCAACCTGGGGTTCGCTGATGAGCGCAAGACTGCTATCATCAGCTCCAGCTTGGATGACAAATAGGAAAGCGCGCTCGTCCGGTTTCTGCAAGATAACCGAGATGTATTCGCATGGCAACCTGCGGATATGCCGGGAGTCCCAAGAGAACTGGCCGAGCACAAACTGAAGGTCTATCCCCAGGCTAGGCCGATTCGGCAAAAACTATGTCGTTTCACGCCCGACAAGAGAGAGGCCATTCGCACTGAGTTAGCTCGCTTGGTCGCGGCTGGATTCATTAGAGAAGTGTTACATCCCGAGTGGTTAGCCAACCCTGTTCTTGTACTCAAAAAGAATAAAGTGGATTGGCGCATGTGTGTTGATTATACTGATCTCAACAAACACTGTCCGAAGGATCCTTTCGGGCTCCCGAGGATAGATCAGGTGGTGGACTCCACCGCTGGATGTTCTATGCTGTCTTTCCTGGATTGCTATTCTGGATACCATCAGATTAGTCTGGCAAAGGAAGATGAAGAAAAAACGGCATTCATTACTCCGTTTGGTGCTTTCTGTTATACCTCCATGTCGTTTGGCCTCAAAAACGCTGGAGCAACTTACCAGAGAGCCATTCAAACATGCTTAGCCGATCACTGGGGCAAGCGTGTGGAGGCCTACGTGGATGACGTGGTAATCAAAACACAGGACTCAAAAAACTTCATCGAAGACTTACAACTGGTTTTCAACAGTCTGAGGCGGTATAGATGGAAGCTTAATCCCGAGAAATGTGTTTTTGGGGTACCAGCAGGAAAGTTGCTCGGGTTTATCGTCAGCCACCGGGGAATTGAGGCTAATCCAGATAAGATTGAAGCTATCATGAAGATGGAAGCACCTCGATCGCAAAAGAAGGTTCAGCGACTTACTGGATGTATGGCAGCTCTGAGCAGATTTATATCCAGGCTAGGAGAAAAAGGTTTGCCATTTTACAAGTTACTCAAGAAGGTGGATAAGTTTCAATGGACTTCAGAAGCACAAGAAGCTCTAGATGCTCTGAAAAAATTCTTAACAACACCACCAGTACTGAAACCACCCCGGCGAGCTACGTCAACTCAACCAGCTGAAGATTTGCTACTGTATATCTCTTGCACGACTCACGTGGTAAGCACCGCGTTGGTAGTCGAGCGAGTAGAAGAAGGACATGCCTATCCAGTACAACATCCTGTTTACTTCATTAGTGAAGTCCTAGGCCCCTTAAAGAAAAAGTACCCTCAAGTTCAGAAGCTATTATACACAGTACTTCTAACTGCCCGCAAGCTGCGTCACTACTTTGACGACCACAAAGTCATAGTAGTTACAAGTTTTCCAACAGGGGATATTCTTCACAACAAGGAAGCCATCGGTCGAATAGCCAAGTGGGCTTGTGAGCTGGGATCTCATGACATCGAGTTCCGACCTCGCACTGCCATCAAAACTCAAGCACTGGTTGATTTCGTATCAGAGTGTACCGAACAACAAGTACCAGACAACCTGGAGACTGCAGAAGTATGGCGAATGTATTTTGATGGCTCACTGAAGCTGCAGGGAGCAGGAGCAGAGATTCTCTTCACTGCACCTGGAGGCGAACACCTCAAGTACGCCCTCCGGTTGCTATTCCCGGCCTCCAACAATGCAGCCGAGTATGAAGCTTTGATCCATGGATTGAACATTGCCATATCGTTGGGCGTCAAAAGATTAATGGTATACGGAGACTCTCTGGTAGTCATCAGCCAGATAAACAAGGAGTGGGATTGCTCAAGCGATTCAATGGGAAAATACTGCACTGCCGTCCGAAAGCTGGAAGATAAATTCGAGGGTATGGAATTTCATCATGTAGAAAGAGATCGCAACACAGCAGCCGATGTACTGTCCAAGCTAGGGTCCAGTCGAACTCAGGTCCCACCCGGAGTTTTCGTGCAAGAAATTCTGCAGCCGAGTATCTCAATGGATCAAACAGAAGAGTGCAACATCATAGATCAACCCGAGTCAGACCCTGATGACTGGAGAAGGCCGATCATTAAGTATATAAAGAATGAAGAAGAACCAGATGACAAGAATTCGGCAGAGCGCATTGCAAGACAGTCGGCTCACTATACACTTATTGGGGAGACATTATACAGAAGGGGTGCATCAGGCGTCCTCATGAGGTGCATTCTCCCGTCCACTGGGAAGCAACTTCTGGAGGAGGTCCATGCTGGGCAATGTGGAATACATGCAGCCTCTAGAACACTAGTCGGGAAGGTCTTCAGGTCAGGATTCTATTGGCCAACAGCAAAGAACGATGCAGCCGAGTTAGTTCAGAGGTGCGAAGCCTGCCAATACTTGTCAAAGCAACAACACATGCCAGCACAGCAACTGCAGACCATACCAGTAACTTGGCCTTTTGCATGCTGGGGACTGGATATGATTGGACCTTTCAAGAAAGCTCAAGGGGGATACACTCATGTATTGGTAGCAATTGACAAATTCACTAAATGGATAGAGTTCAAGCCCATTGCCTCTTTAACCTCTGCTAAGGCCGTGGAATTCATACAAGACATAATATTCAGATTCGGGATACCAAACAGCATCATAACTGATTTAGGATCCAACTTCACAAGTTCAGAATTCTTTGACTTCTGCGAGCAAAAGAGCATTCAGATCAAGTATGCATCTGTAGCCCATCCAAGAGCCAACGGGCAGGTTGAGCGAGCCAACGGGATGATATTGGAGGCACTCAGGAAAAAGGTCTTCGATAAGAATGAAAAATTCGCAGGAAAGTGGATAAGGGAATTGCCCTATGTCGTTTGGAGCCTAAGAACCCAACCTAGCCGAGCCTTGCATGGAAACACTCCTTTCTTCATGGTCTATGGGTCGGAGGCAGTGCTACCTGCTGATCTCAAGTTTGGGGCGCCAAGGTTGATCTTCGAAAGCATAGCAGAAGCTGAGGCCACCAGGCTGGAGGACATAGATGTACTTGAGGAAGAATGGCTAAACGCAGTAATCCAATCAGCAAGGTACCAGCAGACTCTAAGGCGCTATCACGACAAAGCTGTGCGACAACGATTCTTCTCAGCAGGAGATCTCGTCCTCCGCCGAATTCTAACGAGGCAGGGACGACACAAGTTATCACCCTTATGGGAAGGACCCTTCGTGGTAGCAGAAGTCACTCAGCCCAGATCGTATCGCCTCACTCAGATGGATGGCACAGAAGTTGGGAACTCCTGGAACATAGAACACCTCAGAAAGTTTTATCCCTAGCTGTATCTCAAAACTGCTGGGATGATGATGTACTCTGTAAAGTGGAAATATGTCATCAATAAAAAAGAGGTTTCAAGGATACTCAGTTCATTTACGATTGACTTGCACGCTTACTTAACTCAGGGTGACCACTATGCCCTACTAACGGAGCAATCGACTTAAGTCGGCGACGACTTAAGGCAGTGCAACATGCTCACGCTTACTTAACTCAGGGTGACCACTATGCCCTACTAACGGAGCAATCGAGTTAAGTCGGCGACGACTTAAGGCGGTGCAACATGCTCACGCTTACTTAACTCAGGGTGACCACTATGCCCTACTAACGGAGCAATCGACTTAAGTCGGCGACGACTTAAGGCGGTGCAACATGCTCACGCTTACTTAACTCAGGGTGACCACTATGCCCTACTAACGGAGCAATCGACTTAAGTCGGCGACGACTTAAGGCGGTGCAACATGCTCACGCCTACTTAACTCAGGGTGACCACTATGCCCTACTAATGGAGCCATCGGCTAAAAGTCAGTGGCGATTTAAGCTGATGCAACATGCCTTTACAATTTAGGGGATGACTTCCATATCCCACAAACGAATTTCATAATCAACATGCGTCATTTCATTACTATAAATTTACGAACTGATGAATTCTGATACAATAAGAAAGTCATTATATCATTCGAGTGCTGAACTAATGTCCTCTGACAAATACTCGATTATGCTAACCGCGCACTCAAAGCACGCAAAAGTTTTTCTTTATTTTGCAAAGTCTTTCTCAGGAGCGACCGACGAAGAAGGGCGACTCGAGGAATCAGGGGCAGCATTCACATCAGCTCTTATGTCTTCAGGAACAACCACGCCGGGTCTCCTCATCAATATTCGTCCTGCCCGAATAGCCTTATCCATGGCTCTGTCGCGCTGGGCCTTGAGAGTAACAGAAGTTTCTTCAGCGACTTTAGCAGCCAGTCGAGCAGTCTCTAACTCCTGGGCAATGGATTTTTTGAAAGCTCGGAGTTCTTTGATAATAGCATCCTTTGCCGATATCAACTGCTTGAGCCGGGTTACCTCATCCATGGATTCCTGCAGCTTACAACGTTGGAGGTCTAATTCTTCCATGGTGAAGCGATGACTTCTCTCCAAGATAGTCAGCGAATTGCTAGAATCACGATACAACCTGTCAAGATTGTCACGAGAAGCAGCAAGGATACGCTTTTCTTCCTGCGAGCAAAAGTCAGCTCCTTCAAAAACCAAGCAAGTAATAGGAGCACAGCAAGGCAAGGCACAGTTTTGTATATTACCTTTTCAGAATCAAGCTGAGCATGAAGGGAAGAATTCAGGGCATTGGCGTCATCCAAGGCAGCAGAGACTTGACCCAGTTCAATTTGGCCCTGAGAGTACTTCTCCTCAAAGTCAGTGCACCGCTGAGCCAATTCAGCCAGATCTCGGGAGTGTTTTTCCTCAAGAATTGAAATCTGTCGGGTCACTCCTAACGAGAGATAATCAAACAAAATGGGGTCAGAAGGTAAGGCAGTCCACAGCAAAGGCAGAGAGAAGCAAAAAATCACTAACCAGCGTTGGTTGCCCCCAATTCAGAGACGCGACGTTGAAGTGACACTGGATTCCAACATGCAAGAGATGAAGCTACCTCTGGGGTGGAAGCACCCTGAAGCCTCAGCTGGCTAGCCATCCCATCCACCAAAGCCTGATGAGGAAAACAGACGAGTGTGACGACAGCAGTTTAGGCAATGTAAAAGTCAAGTTAAAATACATCACAGTACCTGGAGGTTGGAGAAGAACGAAGGGATCCCCAAATCAGGAGAGATCAGTTGATAAGCAGATGTAAGGCCACCACCCGGAGCAGTTTGCAACGAATCAGCAGAGATCAACTCAGTACCTTCAACAGAGCCCAACACTCGGTCAGCAGGGGCGCTGCCCTCTAAAGCGACTCCCTGATCCAAATTCTGGGCTACCACCATACAACCAGAGTGTGGAGGAGATCCCGCGTGAACGTCCATGGAGGTACAGGAAGGAGACCCTGCTCGGGCATCCTCGGGGGCTGGGTCATAGTTGGCACTGCCCATTTGAGCCGGATCATCCCCGGCAGCACCCTCGGGGGCTGGGCAGTGGCTTACACTCTCCACCCGAGCTAAGTCATCCCCGGCGACACCCTCGGGGGCTGGGCATGTGACAGCACCACTCTTGAGGTCCAAGCTCTCTGCAGTAACCACTTCTAAGGTTGATGGGCCCTCATCTACCTCCATAGGACCAGGACGATTCAAGTCAGTCTCCCGGCACACAAGATCGCGCTCTAAGGTCGACGAGGCACGGGATGACCTCAACCCAGCATCGGGCACGTTAGCACAAGCCTCCATTACACCATCATCCACTAGCTCCGATAACAAGTCCTCTGGGACCATATCCTCAAGAGTTTGATCAAAGTTGGCCAGAGACAGTTCTTGTAGACCAATGAGGGCAGACAAAGCAGGAGAGGGAACTCCACTACTCTCACCACTGGCGATGAACTGCCGACTGTTCTTTCGAGTCAAAGGAACCTCATTCTCTTCCCCCTCGTCATCCACACCGACAACACAAGCAGCACCCCCACTGGGATCAGCAACAGGTGGAGCACCCACATTGGGATCATTAGCAGTTTGGGTACACCCATTGGGGTCAGCGTCAGTAAGTCCAGTCGCAGGCACTTCTTCAGCAGCAGGAACTGAGGTACCAGCGTCCTCATCAAAACTGGATACTCGCCGGAGGCGTCTTCTTTTCTTCTTTTGCTCATCAGCAGAAGGCTCAGGCTGATTGGTTCGGCTAGGGTGCCTCGGGCGAGTACTGACAGGTTTCTGAACATCCAAAGTTGTATCAACCTCTAGGAGGGGCACCACTGCCAATGTACCAGCAGGAGCAGCGTCGGAAGAATCCTCAGCTAGCAGATCAAGCATGGCATTTATATCTGCATCACTAGGGTTCAGGGGCACCTCAAAATGGACTTGCCGTTCGTCATCAGGAATCTCCCCAAGTGAAGCAACCAAAGCACTGACTTCTTTAGCAGAGGGTCGCACTCTAAGGCCCAAATTGCCATCAGTCACAGGTGGATTTGACACGAAAAGGGTGAAGGCTTTGGGAGGAGGCAAGTTCCAGGCCGAGTACGCCACTGGAGCACCAACATTGGACACCTTGCCCCTGAGAATCATTTCAAGTCAGCTCACCAAGTCTGCAGAAGGGATTCTCCTATTGGTAACCCGAGTTGAGTCGGCTAGCCCTCGATACAGATAAGCTAGGTAGGCCCTATCTTTCAGTGGCTGAATGTTCTTGAAAACAAAGTCAGTGACCACAGCTTCAGCAGTTAGACCTCTCTCTTTCAGCAGTCCAACTTCAGCTAGCAACACACCCGCCTCAGCTACCTCCTCATCTGTGGGAGACTCGGTCCAGCTTGGGGTGCGAACGTCTGGCTGTCTTCCCGACCGGGAGGGGAGAGAATTTCCATAATTATCAACTATGAACCACTCTAGACGCCACCCCTTAATACTGTCTTTAAGGGGAATCTCAAGATACTCAGTCTTCCGCCCACGGCGCATCTCCAAACTGGCACCTCCGACCAACTGATGTTGTCCCCCGGCCATCCCAGGGCGACAATGATACAGGTATTTCCATAAGCCGAAATGCGGCAGCACGCCAAGAAAGGCTTCGCATAAGTGAACGAAGATGGAGATTTGCAGAATTGAGTTAGGGTTCAGATGGGTCAGGTTAATGTGGTAGAAATCAAGGAGACCGCGGAAAAAGGGAGAGATGGGAAGGCCAAGGCCGCGGAGAAGAAAAGGGGCGTAAACTACAGACTCGTGGGTATCCTCTGTCGGGACAGTAGTCCCGTGGCAAATCCGCCAAGAACAGAGTTCCCGCGGAGGAAGAACCCCGATGGACACGAGGTGGAGGAGTTCAGCTTCGGAAATGATGGACATGTGGTTACCTGCAAAAGGCAACTGGCTGTTGGGATCGATTGGAGGAATCACCACAGCAGACGAGCTCGCGGTCTTCCTCTTGGGTGCCATCTCGATTCTACCAGCGAGCAGAGTGGAGGCGAGCGGCAGAGAGGATTCGAAAGCGAGAATGCAAGAACTAGGGCACGGAAAGCAAAGGCGGCTAAAAGCGCAGCTCTTATGGGATATTCTCGAGCCAGATACCGTTTCAAAAAGTGCCCAGTCATCACCCGGCGGTTATTTCCAAAACCAGCGTGCCACGTGGTCACCCGGCAGTTATCCCCAGAACACCGATGCGCCACCTCATCACTCGGCCACCATCCTCAAAGTGGCTCGGGCGGCCTGCCGTCACTCGGCGTTGCTTCTAAAACGCTGATTTCGTATTCAGTTGCTCGGCATTACTTCTAAAATGCCGACGTCGACCTCCAGTCACTCGGCGTTGCCTCCAAAACGCTGATTTCGTATTCAGTTGCTCGGCATTACTTCTAAAATGCTGACGTCGACCTCCAGTCACTTGGCGTTGCCTCTAAAACGCTGATTTCGTATTCAGTCGCTCGGCATTACTTCTAAAATGACGACGTCGACCTCCAGTCACTCGGCGTTACCTCTAAAACGCTGATTTCGTATTCAGTCGCTCGACATTACTTCTAAAATGACGACGTCGACCTCCAGTCATTCGGTGTTGCCTCTAAAACGCTGTTTTCATGTTCAGTTGCTTGGCATTACTTCTAAAATGCCGATGCCGACCTCCAGTCACTCGATGTTACTTCTAAAACATTGATATCATATTCAGTCACTCGGCGTTGCCTCTAAAACGCTGATACAATGATCAGTTGCTCGGCGTTGCTTCTAAAAACACTGACACAACCTTCAGTTACTCGGCAGTTACTTCTACAAGCTCCGACACCACCTACAAAGTTACTCGGCAACCATTTCAGAAAACATCAGTTCAATGCCCGAGTATTTCACTTACTCTTTCAAAGGAATTAGACTCACAAGTAAGCAGGACAGTCATCAAAAGAGAAGCCAAACGTCATTCTTTCATTCAAAGGGAAGTTAATAAACTTACAAATCAACTCTTCGCGAGTTGATACTCCCCTACTATTACTACATTACATTACTACTACTACACTACGCTATACTACTCTACATTACTACTACATTATTCTAACTATACTATACTATACTAATATCTAAGAAGACCAGTGGTGTCTAGCCACTGGCCCTGCCCCTGCTGCCGCCGCCGCCCTTGGTGCTGCCCTTGCTGCTGCCGCCTTTGGTGTTGCCCCTGCTGCCGCCGCCGTCACCGTCCCTGCCGCCGTCGTCGCCACCGTCGTCGTCGTCGTCGTCCTCGTCCTCGCCGCCGCCGTCCGAGTCCTCCTCATCCGAGGAGTACTCCGACTCATCCGAGCCCTCGAGCCCGGAGCGCTCGATGGCCCGGATGTATGTCCAGACTTCCGCGGCTATCCCCTGGGAGTTGTCCGAGTCATCGGACGACGCCGGGGGAGAGACAGGAGCCGGAGATCCCTCGGACTCGGAGGAGAACTCCTCCTCCGAGTATTCCGAGTCACCGAAATCCTCCGATGGAGGAGTCGGTTCGCGCTTGCGCTTGTTACTCTTGCCCATGGCGGAAGCAGACGGGAGAGAAGAGAAGGAAGCAGTAAAGAACAGCGAGGAGATGTGAAAAAACCAGAAAGGCAACGGCGTTATTTATAAAGGGAGAAGGCAACCGCTCACCTCCAACCGCGGTCACTGAACAGTCGCAAAGCATTCAATAAGCACTTCCACCCGTCTGAAGACACGTCAGGCGGCTGACGTCGTTTCATGCAACTCTACACCCATTGGGACTCCAGTCAACAGCGCAATGGATATGATTACACTCGCCGTCACATCACATTACTACTCAGAAGCAGCCGGCTAAAACACTCAGCGTACCAAGACGTCCCTTGCCCACACCCATTGGGGGGGGGACGCCCAGGAATTATCAGTATATTTTTCAAAATGGTCACATCTGTGCAGGGCACGCAGTGAATGCCTCAAGACAAAAATGAGATATCAATGAGAGTTAGAGGGAAGCCAAATATAGCCAGTAGAGTGCAAAATATGGTCGACAGAAACGACTTGAAGACTAGACAGAGAACGTCCATCAAATGTCCAATCAGTCACAGAGCAAATAAATTGCACTACCTAGCAAGATATGGATGGATTGCGAACTCGGCTGCAAAAGACAAAATACATGCTGACCTCTGAAGCATAATATTGATGACATAGCGTGGATGACATCATGCCAACTCTTTTACAAGCAGAAAGGATAATCTTCAGCAAAAGGACACAAAAGGAAGACCTTCGAGTGGATTATCCTCAAAAATCCACTTGAAGGTCGGGGGCTACACCCATTGGGTGCACCTCTGGTGCACCCCATGGATGATCATTCCAAGCCGAGATAGTGCCGATTTCTAAAGCGTGGGACAAGATTAAAAAAGCCAACCCTCAACCAAAATGAATGAACACAAATGGAAATAATCTCTACTGAAGACCTTCGAGTAGATTATTTTCTAAAATCTACTCGAAGCTCGGGGGCTACACCTCCGGTGCACCCAATGAAGTTCAGAATCCTACAAATTGGAATGCCGACCTCTAAGGCACAGGCACGAAACTAGGTTTTGGTCAACGAGTGATCGGAGCAGGAGAAGACAACAGGAAGCCATCTTTCTTCAAATTACCTGCAAGCTGGACCTGGGATATTCGGGTTGATTACCTCTAAATTAACCCAAAGATCGAGGGCTTGTGGGGGATAGATATCCCCCGGGTCCACTAAAAGAGTAAAGGACCTCACGAAAGGCCCAAGGGCCCAATAAATCGTAAGGTCATTCTTTCGTGGGCCTGGGGAGAAACAACCAGCAAAGCAGAACGACATGAGGCCGGATTGGTGCAAACCCGGATGGCCCACAGCGTCGAGCGAATGACCGCAACAGAGATCCGACTCTCCCGCGCTGGAGCCTCCATGCAACGAAGCCATGCGAGGATAAGTCGGCGAGGATTACGTAGGGATAATCTCAAGAGGTTCACTATCTTTTAGCTACTTGTTGTTATCTTATCCACGTGTACTGCCCCACGGTCGAGTATATAAGGCCTAGGGGGCACCCCTTCAGAACGATCGACCCTTTACTTAGCCACCCACGTCAACTCTCTGTATTCTCAATCCAGAGAGCTCTCTTGTAACCACATTCACCAAGCATACTCACCAGGACGTAGGGTGTTACGCATCTCTAAGCGGCCCGAACCTGTAAACCTTGTCCACTGTCCCTCGTGCGATCGGCACGAACCATTTTGCTACAGTTGTCGACACCGTCCTACTCCTAAAACACCTTGAGGGGCAACCCCGGGTGTGCGGTCGGACCCAAAACACCGACACAAACCACATGACGGGGGAGAAGAAGATGTTCACCTCCTACGTCAAGAACAAAGATTCCCAAGATTCGATCATCTTTGGAGATGGGAACCAAGGCAAGGATAAAGGACTAGGAAAGATAGCCATTTCATCCGAGCATTCTATCTCAAATGTGTTCTTAGTTGAATCGCTTGGGTACAATTTATTATCTGTCAGTCAACTATGTAATATGGATTATAATTGTCTATTTACCAATGTAGATGTGTCTGTCTTTAGAAGGAGTGATGGTTCATTAGCTTTTAAGGGTGTACTAGACGGCAAACTCTACTTAGTTGATTTTTCGAAAGAGGAGGCCAATCTAGATGCATGCTTAATTGCTAAGACTAGCATGGGCTGGCTGTGGCATCGCCGTCTAGCACATGTTGGGATGAAGAACCTTCATAAACTTCTAAAGGGAGAACATGTGTTAGGTCTAACCAATGTATTTTTCGAAAAAGATAGACCTTGTGCAGCTTGTCAAGCAGGCCAAATTTTGCACAAGAGAGTAGTATTTTGACAAAACAAAAGTTCTAACTCTACTACTTTCAAAATTCTCAAGTGGTAGCTGATCCATTTGCTTTGGCCTTAATTTCTCCCCCTTTGGCATTAAGCACCAAAACGGGATCATTATTGGCCCTTAAACCCCATTGCCTCACCAAAATCTTCAATTAAGAGTAAAAAGGCAATAAGAGCACGGAGATGAACTTGGAGTAAATTACCCTCTCATCGGAGTGCAGTGGAAGTCTTGCATGGTCCAAGTTCACCTTTTCCCTTTCAATCACCTTTGAGACTAAATTAAGAAAACTCAAGCACACGGTTAGTCTCAAAGGGTCAAGTTGTAGCATTTCTCCCCCTAAATATGTGCATCATTCGCACATGGACTTGTGAGGTTCGAGGATCCCTTGCACAACTTGAGCATGGTAAATAAGCAATAATATGCATAAAGGAACATGATCAAAGGCATAAAACACATGTATGCTATAGATCAATCCATGTTCCGCGAATCTAAGACATTTAGCTCACTACGCAGCCTGCAAAAGGTCTTCTCATCTAAAGGCTTGGTAAAGATATCGACTAGCTGGTTCTCGGTGCTAACATAAAACACTTCGATATCTCCCTTTTGCTGGTGGTCTCTCAAAAAGTGATGCCGGATGTCTATGTGCTTTGTGCGGCTGTGTTCAACAGGATTGTCCGCCATGCGGATTGCACTCTCATTGTCACATAGGAGTGGGACTTTTCTCAGATTGTAGCCAAAGTCCTGGAGGGTTTGCCTCATCCAAAGTAGTTGCGCACAACACTGTCCTACGGCAACATACTCGGCCTCAGCGGTGGATAGGGCAACAGAAGTTTGTTTCTTAGAACTCCAAGACACCAGGGACCTTCCTAGGAATTGGCACGTCCCTGATGTACTCTTCCTATCGACCTTACATCCAGCATAATCGGAGTCTGAGTATCCAATTAAGTCAAAGGTAGACCCCTTTGGATACCAGATCCCGAAGCAAGGCGTAGCAACTAAATATCTAAGGATTCGCTTAACGGCCACAAGGTGACACTCCCTTGGGTCGGATTGAAATCTAGCACACATGTATACGCTAAGCATAATATCCGGTCTACTAGCACATAAATAAAGTAAAGACCCTATCATAGATCGGTATGCCTTTTGATCAACGGACTTACCTCCTTTGTTGAGGTCGACATGTCCGTCGGTTCCCACGGGAGTCTTTGCGGGCTTGGCGTCCTTCATCCCAAAACGCTTGAGCAAGTCTTGTGTCTACTTCGTTTGAGAGATGAAGGTGCCGTCCTTGAGTTGCTTCACTTGGAACCCAAGGAAGTAGTTCAACTCGCCCATCATCGACATCTCGAATTTCTTTGTCATCACCCTGCTAAACTCTTCACAAGACTTTTGGTTAGTAGAACCAAATATTATGTCATCGACATAAATTTGGCACACAAATAGATCACCATCACAAGTCTTAGTAAAAAGAGTTGGATCGGCTTTCCCAACCTTGAAAGCATTAGCAATTAGAAAATCTCTAAGGCATTCATACCATGCTCTTGGGGCTTGCTTAAGTCCATAGAGCGCCTTAGAGAGCTTACACACGTGGTCGGGGTGCCGTTCATCCTCAAAGCCAGGGGGTTGCTCCACGTACACCTCCTCCTTGATTGGCTCGTTGAGGAAAGTGCTCTTCACGTCCATTTGGAACAACCTGAAAGAATGGTGAGCGGCATAGGCTAACAAAATACGAATCGACTCTAGCCTAGCCACAGGAGCAAAAGTCTCCTCAAAGTCCAAACATGCGACTTGGGCATAATCTTTTGCCACAAGTCGAGCCTTGTTCCTTGTCACCACCCCGTGCCCGTCCTGTTTGTTGCGGAACACCCACTTGGTTCCCACAACGTTTTGCTTGGGACGTGGCACTAGTGTCCAAACTTCATTTTGCTTGAAGTTATTGAGCTCTTCCTGCATGGCCAACACCCAGTCCGGATCTAGCAAGGGCTCTTCTACCCTGAAAGGCTCAATAGAAGAGACAAAAGAGTAATGCTCACAAAAATTAGCTAATCTAGAGCAAGTGGTTACTCCCTTGCTTATGTCACCCAAAATCTGGTCGATGGGATGATTTCTTTGAATCGTCGCTCGAACTTGAGTTGGAGGGGCCCATGGTACTTCTTCCTCCTCAACTTGGTCTTCTTGTGCTCCCCCTTGATCACACGCCTCCTCTTGAGGAACCTATTCATCATCTTGAGTTGGGGGGTGCACCATTGTTGAGGAAGAAGGTTGATCTTGCACTTGGTGTTCCTATGGTCGCACATCTCCAATCGCCATGGTACGAATTGCGTCCGTTGGAACATCGTCTTCATCTATATCATCAAGATCAACTTGCTCTCTTGGAGAGCCATTAGTTTCATCAAATACAACGTCGCTAGAGACTTCAACCAAACCCGATGATTTGTTCAAGACCCTATACGCCTTTGTATTTGAGTCATAACCTAGTAAAAACCCTTCTATAGCTTTGGGAGCAAATTTTGAATTCCTACCTTTCTTCACTAGAATGTAGCATTTACTCCCAGAAACTCGAAAATATGAAAAGTTGGGTTTGTTACCGGTTAGAAGTTCGTATGACGTCTTCTTGAGGAGGCGATGAAGGTGGACCCGGTTTATGGCGTGGCAAGCTGTGTTCACAGCTTCTGACCAAAACCGCTCAGGCGTCTTGAATTCTCCAAGCATCGTCCTTGCCATGTCTATAAGCGTCCTGTTCTTCCTCTCTACCACACCGTTTTGCTGTGGTGTGTAGGGAGCGGAGAACTCATGCTTGATTCCTTCCTCCTCAAGAAACTCCTCCACTTGAAGGTTCTTGAACTCGGACCTGTTGTCGCTTCTAATCTTTTTCACCTTGAGCTCAAATTCATTTTGAGCTCGCCTTAGAAAGCGCTTGAGGGTCCCTTGGGTTTCTGATTTATCCTGCAAAAAGAATACCCAAGTGAAGCAGGAAAAATCATCAACAACAACCAGACCATACTTACTTCCTCCGATGCTGAGGTAGGCGACGGGTCCGAAGAGGTCCATGTGAAGTAGCTCCAAAGGTCTTGATGTGGTCATCGCATTCTTGCTGTGATGAGAGCTTCCCACCTGTTTACCTGCTTGACAAGCTGCACAAGGTCTATCTTTTTCGAAAAACACATTTGTTAGACCTAACACATGTTCTCCCTTTAGAAGTTTGTGAAGGTTCTTCATCCCAACATGTGCTAGACGGCGATGCCACAGCCAGCCCATGCTAGTCTTAGCAATTAAGCATGCATCTAGACCGGCCTCCTCCTTCGAAAAATCAACTAAATAGAGTTTGCTGTCTAGTACACCCTTAAAAGCTAATGAACCATCACTCCTTCTAAAGATAGACACATCTACATTGGTAAATAAGCAATTGTAACCCATATTACATAATTGACTAACGGACAACAAGTTATACCCGAGCGATTCAACTAAAAACACATTAGATATGGAATGCTTGGATGAAATAGCTATCTTTTCTAGTCCTTTAACCTTGCCTTGATTCCCGTCACCGAATATGATTGGGTCTTGGGAATCTTTGTTTTTGACGTAGGAGGTGAACATCTTCTTCTCCCCCGTCATGTGGTTTGTGCATCCGTTGTCGATAATCCAGCTTGAGCTCCCGGATGCATAAACCTGCAAGGCAAATTAGGCTTGGGTTTTAGGTACCCAACTCTTGTTGGGTCCTACAAGGTTAGTAACAATAGCCTTAGGGACCCAAATGCAAGTTTTATCTCCTTTGCATTTTGCCCCCAATTTCCTAGCAACCACTTTCTTATTTTTACATGAAAGTACAAAATTAGTGTTGCAAGCATGAAAGACAGTGGTAGATCCATTATACACTTTCCTAGGAGCATGAGACACAAAATTCCTTCTAGGCCTACCATTGGAACTCGAAGCAATCATGGCATGTGAGTCAAAAGCATTATAACTCCTATTAGCATTTCTAGAAAATTTCCTATCACTATAGATAAAAGCATGATTCCTTTGAGCATTACTAGTCATAGGGGCCTTCCCTTTGTCCTTGGCGGAGATGGAAGCCCTTTGACTTGTTAAGTTCTTGGCGTCCCTTCGAAAGCCAAGCCCATCCTTAATAGAGGGATGTCTACCAACAGTGTAGGCATCCCTTACAAATTTTAGTTTATCAAAGTCATTTTTGCTAGTCTTAAGTTGGGCATTAAGACTAGCCACTTCATCATTTAATCTAGTTATGGAAATTAAATGTTCACTACAAGCATCAACATTAAAATTCTTACACCTATTGCAAATCACAACATGCTCTACACAAGAACTAGATTTATTTGCTACTTCTAGCTTAGCATTTAAATCATCATTAATACTTCTTAAGCTAGCCACAGTCTCATGACAAGTAGATAATTCACAAGAAAGCATTTCATTCCTTTTAACTTCTAAGGCAAGAGACTTTTGCACACTTACAAATTTATCATGCTCTTCATATAAAAGATCCTCTTGCTTTTCTAAAAGTCTATTCTTTTCATTTAGAGCATCAATCAATTCATTGATCTTTTCTACTTTTGCTCTATCTAATCCTTTGAACAGGCTAGTGTAATCAATTTCATCATCACTAGAGTCCTCATCACTAGAAGTAGAGTACTTAGGAGTTTCTCTAGTGTTTACCTTCTTTTCCTTTGCCATTAGACAAGTATGGCGCTCGTTGGGGAACAGCGACGACTTGTTGAAGGCCGAGGTGGCGAGTCCTTCGTCGTTGGAGTCGGACGACGAACAATCCGAGTCCCATTCTTTGTCGAGGTGCGTCTCGCCCTTCGCCTTCTTGTAGGCCTTCTTCTTTTCCCTCTTCCCGCTTTTCTCTTGTCCCTGGTCACTATCATTATCGGGACAGTTAGCAATAAAGTGACCAGTCTTACCACACTTGAAGCAGGAGCGCTTTCCCTTCGTCTTGCTCTTGTTGGGATGCTCCTTGCGACCCTTTAGCGTCGTCTTGGAGCGCTTGATGATGAGGGCCATTTCTTCCTCGTTAAGCCCGGCCGCCTCAACTTGCGCCACCTTGCTAGGTAGCGCCTCCCTGCTACTTGTTGCTTTGAGAGCAACGGTTTGAGGCTCGTGGATCGGCATTAGGCCATTCAACGCCTCATCAACATATCTTGCCTCCTTGATCATCATTCGCCCGCTTACGAACTTTCCGAGTATTTCCTCGGGCGTCATCTTGGTGTACCTAGGATTTTCTCGAATAGAGTTTACAAGATGAGGATCAAGGACAGTGAAGGACCTTAGCATAAGCCGGACGACGTCGTGGTCCGTCCATCTCGTGCTTCCATAGCTCCTTATTTTGTTGACCAGGGTCTTGAGCCTGTTGTACGTTTGAGTTGGCTCCTCCCCCCTGATCATTGCGAACCTTCCCAGTTCGCCCTCCACCAACTCCATCTTGGTGATCATGGTGGTGTCGTTCCCCTCATGCGAGATCTTGAGGGTGTCCCAAATCTGCTTGGCGTTATCCAAGCCGCTCACCTTATGGTATTCTTCCCTGCACAAGGATGCTAATAGAACAATGGTAGCTTGTGCATTTTTGTGAATTTGTTCATTGATAAACATGGGATTATCCGTACTATCAAATTGCATTCCATTTTCTACTATCTCCCATATACTTGGATGAAGAGAGAACAAATGGCTATGCATTTTGTGACTCCAAAATCCGTAGTCCTCTCCATCAAAGTGTGGAGGTTTCCCTAGTGGAATTGAAAGTAAATGAGCATTGGATTTAGATGGAATACGAGAATAATCAAAAGAAAAGTTTGAGTTGACCGGTTTCTTTTTCTCGTCGTAGTCGTCATCTCTTTGGGAAGAAGAGGACTCGTCACTGTCGTAGTAGACTATCTTCTTGATGCGCCTCTTCTTCTTCTCGTCCTTCTTCTTGTGACTCGATCCAGAGTCAGTGGGCTTATCGTCTCTTGGCTCGTTGAAGACGGATTCCTTCTCCTTATCGTTGACCACCATCCCCTTTCCTTTAGGATCCATCTCTTCGGGCGATTAGTCCCTTTTGTGAAGAGAACAGCTCTGATACCAATTGAGAGCACCTAGAGGGGGTGAATAGGTGATCCTATAAAAACTTAAAACTTATAGCCACAAAACTTGGTTAAGGTTAGAGAGATAATGCCAAGTGACTATAAAGTGAGCTCTTGCGAATCACAACAATCACACAAAAAGCAATCACAAGATACACGCGAGTTATCCCGTGGTTCGACAAGTACAACACTTGTCTACCTCCACGTTATGGTGTCCCAATGGACGAGGGTTGCACTCAACCCCTTTCAAGTGATCCAATGATCAACTTGAATACCACGGTGTTTTTCTTTCTTTCACTATATCCCGTTTGCGAGGAATCTCCATAACTTAGAGCCTCTCGCCCTTACAATTGATGATCACAAAGAAGCATGGGTGTAAGGGAGGGAAAAGCAACGCACACAAGACTCAAAGCAAGAGACAAACACGCACACTAGTCACAACTTGAGCTCTAAGTTCACACACGGAGTTCTCAACTCAAGATGAGCTCAAATTGCTATCACAACGAATCAAATGTGCTAGAATGAAGTCTTGGTGCTTAGAGATGATCAAAGAATGCTTGGTGTACTCCTCCATGCGCCTAGGGGTCCCTTTTATAGCCCCAAGGCAGCTAGGAGCCGTTGGAAGCAATCTAGGAAGGCAATTCTTGTCTTCTGTCGGGTGGCGCACCAGACATCCACTGTTCACTGTCTGGTGCAGATTGCTTTCCTAAATTGGCGCAGCCGACCGTTGAAGATTTGGAGCCGTTGGCGCACCGGACACTGTCCGATGCGCACCGGACAGTCCGGTGCCCCCATCTGACCGTTGGCTCGGCCACGCGTCACGCGCGGATTGCGCGGCCGACCGTTGGCGCAGTTGACCGTTGGCTCACCGGACAGTCCGGTGCCTCACCGGACCGTCCGGTGAATTATAGTCGTACGCCGTTGAACAATTCCCGAGAGCGACGACTTCGCCACAGATGGCTCACCGGACAGTCCGGTGCACCAACGGACAGTCCGGTGAATTATAGTCGTACACCGCCGTCAGTTCCCGAGAGTGGCCTGTTCACCGAAGGCTAGCCTGGCACGCCGGACACTGTCCGGTGCACCACCGGACAGTCCGGTGCACCCAGACTGCGCAGAGTCTTGGCTACTCCAGCCAAGTCTTTTTCCTTTTGTATTTTCTCTGATTCTAGCACTTAGACAAATATGTTAGTGCACAAAAACCAATGTACTAAGTCTAGAATTATACCTTTGTGTTGATTTGCACTTCGTCCACCATATGGCACTTATTAATACTTAAGACAATTGTGTTGGACACTTAATCACCAAAATACTTTAGAAATGGCCCAAGGGCACATCAATACCGGAGCAGTGGTTAACAATACCTTTAATTGTTTGAAGGCTTCATTGCACTTTGATGACCAAATAAATTTAGTATCATTCTTCAATAAACTTGTGATTGGTTTCACAAGCTTAGAAAAATCTGGTATGAATCGGCGGTAATAGCCAGCCAGTCCAAGGAATCTTCGGAGTTGATTTACCGTGGTTGAGGGTTTCCACTCCAAAATATCCTTGACTTTGCTGGGATCCACCGCAATCCCCTTGGCAGATAATACATGTCCCAGAAATTGGATTTTTTCCAGCCAGAACGCGCACTTACTGAACTTAGCATATAATTGGTGCTCTCTTAAGCGTGTCAACACGATCCGTAAATGCCGAGCATGCTCCTCTTCATTCTTGGAATATATCAAAATATCATCAATGAATACCACCACAAACTTATCCAGCTCGGGCATGAATATCGAGTTCATAAGATAGGTGAAGTGGGCAGGAGCATTTGTTAGTCCGAAAGACATAACCAGATATTCAAATAAACCATACCGCGTAGTGAATGCGGTCTTCGGTATGTCTTCGGGTCGGATATGGATCTGATGATAGCCCGATCTGAGGTCAATCTTAGAGAATACCCTCGCTCCAGTTAGTTGATCAAATAAAATGTCAATCCAGTGAAGAGGGTACTTATTTTTGATGGTAACCTCATTAAGGGGTCTATAATCCACGCACATCCGAAGTGTTTGATCCTTCTTCTTGACAAAGATGGCTGGACATCCCCATGGCGATGACCTTGGTCGGATGAATCCCTTCTCTAGTAGATCTTGTAATTGGATCTTGAGCTCTGCCAATTCATTTGGAGGCATTCGGTACGATCTTCTAGAAATAGGAGTCGTACCGGGCTTCAACTCAATCACAAATTCTACATCTCTTTCTGGAGGCAATCCCGGCAAATCTTCTGGAAAGACATCTGGAAACTCACATACTACTGGAATATCTTGGATCTCCGGTATGATAACTTCATACGCTCAGCCAAACGGTTTAGCTGGAATGGCTATGGGGATGGTCAAGAGAACCTCTTCTTGGCCATGACTCAATCTGACAGTTCTCAAATTAGTGTTGAGAATAGCTTTATGTTGGGCCAACCAATTCATGCCCAGAATTACATCTATATCTTGGCCTTTCAGAACAATCATGTTAGTAGGAAAGTCCCGTTCAGCCAATGTTACGGGCACTTGGAAAGCCACTTCTTTAGTAAATATTTGTCCCCCAGGCGAATGAATTTTAAACCCTTCCCTTGATTCAGTATATGGAATGCAATGTTTCTCCACAAACCTTTTACTTATAAAAGTATGCGAAGCACCAGAATCAAAGAGAATAATTGTAGGGTGATTGGCCACTAGAAACGTACCCATCATAACCGGCTCGCCTTCCGGTGTTGTGGCCACTTGAGTATAATAAATCCGCGTTGTTTTCTTCATATTTCTACCCGCGGTATTGTTTGCCGCATTTCCCTTATCTTGAGCGGAATTCCTAGAACTCTACTGATTACTTGATCTATTTTGCTTCGGGTATGGACAGTCCTTGATAAAGTGTCCGGACTTTCCACAGTTGAAGCAGCCAGTTGAAGAGCTTGGGAGGGCCAGGAAACGAGTACCAGTGGCACCCAGCTGAGTGGTTGAAGTAGGGGTAGTGGCGGGGCGAATGAAGACTGGTTGCATGAAAGGGTAGTAGGGTGGACGTGGTGAAGAGCGATTCGGATTAAAAGGTCGAACTACCAACCTTTGTCTTTTCTCAGACCCCTAACTGGGCCTATCACCTCCATAACCCTTTGATTTTCCCGAGCCTGCATATTTAGCTTTGATTGCCAGTGCTGTACTAACAGCCCTTCCATAGGAAAGATCAATGCAGGTGGCCATCTTCCATTGCATTCGGTCATTAAGGCCTCTCATGAAGCAATTTCTCTTCTTTAAATCCATGTTGACTTGATCGATAGCATATTGGGACAAGTGGTTGAATTTGTTGAGATACTGGGTGACAGTATCCCCACCCTGTTTTAGCTTCATAAACTCCTCCTGTTTCATATGGAGCACTCCCTTAGGAATATAGTGCTCCCGGAAAGCCAACTTGAACTCATCCCAGGTAATTTGATGACCAGTCGGTTGAACGGCTACAAAATTTCCCCACCAGGTACTGGCAGGGCCGCACAATTGTTGTGCTGCAAATAAGGGCTTTTGAATCTCTGTGTATCGGAGAAGCCCGAACTTCTGTTCGATAACGTGGATCCACTCATCCGCTTCTAGAGGATCTTCCGCATTGACAAATAATGGGGGACGTGTCTCTGAGAAATCTAGATATGACATTTTGCGGGGTCCTTGCTGATACGCTCGCCCGCCTTATTGCTGCATTTGTTGTCCTACCATTTCTCGCAGAAAACGGGTGTTATCAGCTGTAGCATTAACCAAGGCAGCGATGGCCTCAGCTAATGTTGGAGGTACTAGGGGTGGGTTCGGAGTTGCTTCCCTCCCACAGGAGGTCCCTACTCCATCCTGTGCACGAGTCTTGGAAGGCATCTATGGCAACAGACATTTGGAAAAATATAACATGCCAAAGAAAATCATCCATTTTACATTACTAAAAAGGGTAATGTTACAGACTCAATTTACAATAGGATTACATTACCTATTATACATTACTACTACTTCTACACTATACTACTCTTGCTTTTTGTCACTTTTGGTAGCTTCACTGTCGGGCGTAGGAGACCATTCATCAACCAACTTCATAGAGGGAGGGGGCCTGAAAAGGTCCAGTTCACCACCAAGTGCTTCTCCCGCTACTCTAGAAGATCCGGCTTCCATCCCGACAGGATCCTCAGGTACGTTAGGGTGCAATTGGGAACACAATACATGGACTTCTTCATGTAGAGTATTACAATAAACTTGCAAGTTATCCACGGCTGAGCTAAGCTCCTCCACGCGGGCTTGAGCTCTAGCTTCATTTGCCTAAGCAAGTGAACGAGAGTTCACAGCCCAGTCGAGCGCTAGATCTCGTTCCGCAAGTTGGTCTTGCAGGTGGCGGATGTCTGTTCTCAATTCGTTTATTCTTTCACCATCCGTGACCCATATATCATTCCTGCGATGGAGTTCTGATCGAAGCTGTTCAACTTGGGCTTCCAGATCCCCGATTGGATCGTTGCTACCACTACTACTGTCTTCATGCCTCGGGGCAAGTTGACAGCGGGGTACGCCAATCGGCCCGGTAGACTTGCGCGCGGTCTTTCTCGTGCGCGGCGGCATATCTCCATGAGGGGAAAATCTTATTAACATAGTTTTTTTAGCATGATGCATGTGTAATTACAGAATCAACCTTAGTTGATTCACACCTTCTATACATTGCACTCAATTATCTGGTCTTTCCATTAAGTACTCAGAAGGTGGTTAGATAAGAAAGAAAGAAATTTTCTAGATAAGTTTTTGAAAATTATTTTTAAAAATGCCTCAACATCTGCATAGATGGGCTTAGCTCCGATACCAGCTGTGACGGAACCTCCCAAGTCATTAGGCCCACCTATAGTTGTCCTTGTCCAACGGACTTCAGACAACCCTGCAGGTGCCCCTGAATCACTTGACAAGTTCGGTATCTGCTTTCTTTACCTTTCCCAAGAGCGTTTCACCCGTCACGCAGACATTACAATACATCGGAGATACGAAAATGCGGAAGCAATTACAATAACTTACCTTATATTAAAAGTAAGAAAGAGTTGGATTATTACAGACCAAAAACAAGTATAGGAGTGCGGAGTATTATTATTACATCACTAGGAGGCAAAAACCCCCTCCCAATAAGTATTAAACAAAAGTTTTAACGGAGGATCCTTTCTTCCCGAGGCTTCATTCCTGGCTTTCTTCTTTGGGAACCACCTTTGAACAAAAGCAACAAAAGTTTGCCGCTTCTTCACCTAAAACAACATGGGACAAAGCCCTGAGTACGAAGTGTACTTTCGCAAGACTTACCCGACAAAGTAAAAGACTCTCAAGGATATGCTGGCTTTGAGGGAGTCAAGGCAAGGCTTATCAATAATCAATGACTCTGTTTGCAGAAATGCTTACTAATAGTGGATCCTTAAAAATCCAGTTTTTATTTGTTAGGTTAAGTAGAATTACCTGCAACTAGAGTTCTCTCTATCCTAGTTCAATCACTTGACCTGCACTAGCCAATTTCTTAACAAACCTTCATCTTTACTGGATTGCTACGTGTAAGTCAGTGACTAAGTCTTCATATCCGCGAAGTTACGGCGATCCGAATCGATTATACTCAGTTGAGGATCTCCAATCACACGACATATATAGCACTTAACCCTTGCATATGTCAACTCGCCACTGGGGTTCTTAAGACCAGATCAGGTTCACGCCAACCGAGAGCACAGATACACCACCGTCCAGCCTCTTGCCACGGAGGGTACACGCTACTCTCGCCATCTCTCCACTCCCATTGCGTGTTATCTTATTCTGGTATTAGTCTGCCCGAGGCAAAGCTTACCCATGACGAGGCATGTGACCAGTTAAAGGGTCCTCGGTCATCAAGCCTACATTGGCACGGTCCTTAATCGACTCAGACGGAGACACTACACTAAGACTCTCTTCTTGTGCAAGTCACCCGCCTAGTCTCAGCTTTATCATTTTAAAACCCAAAGTTTGGTACCTGGCAGAGGTACATCTTTTTCGATGTTGAACCCATCATGGCCATGATGGATCCACCATCAAGTTTTATTTTTGAAAACATCCCACCCACTTTGCCACATCATCTTTTGAGAAAACAAAACATTTTGTTTTTCTAAAGCAAAGCTAAGCATAAGAAAAACCTTTTGTAAAACAGGGATTTAAGGGGTAATCAAATCCAAGGAAGGAAATGCAGGAATTGGTTTAGCACACAACTCCTATTACCTAATGCATCAAGCAAGTGAAAAAGATTTTAAAAATAACAAGGGGGTGGCAAATGCACCGGGGCTTGCCTTGTGTTACTAGTGAATCAGGCTCTGTTCCGTAGATATCAAAATAAAAACAGTTGCCTGCCTTATGTTTCTCAGGTGGTGGTGGTGAGGTCTTCGCTTCTTCGACTTCTACTTCTTCTTCGTTTTCTAAATATAACCATACATAATAATGAATGCCCATGTAATGCTCATGAGGGTGCAAAGATAATAAGAGTTTATTATCTAAAGTCTTGAATACAACTTTCCTTCACGGTTCTCCGAGAACTTAGGGTTTCCGGAGTCAATAGTGAAGTTCATAGGGCAGGGGGTAGGGTTTTGGGTTCTAAGTATCAAACATGGTCTAAATCATACCAAACTCTACCCAAGGTTTCTAAATATTATTTAGAGATTACCCTAAAAATTTAGTGAATTTTGGACTTATTATTTATTCTCTAAAAATCTAGAAGCAAGGTCTTAGGCGGTTTTAATTACTCTATATTTTCCTATTTGGACTATAAATCCTAAAACTATTTTAATTAAATACTATAGGAAATTAGAGACCTAGCAAAATTGGTTTGGTAATTTTATCATTTTTCTACAATTTTCTAGAATTTCTTTAGCTCTAGCAGAAAAAGAAAAAGGAAAACTGTGAATAGTATTGGACCTAAACCGGCCTAGTCGGCCCATCCACTGGTGAAACCGCGCCCGCGCGCGCCCGCGCTGCAGACTTTGCAGAAAAAGCCATGTCTTTCTGAATAACCTGAAGCGGGTTCTTACACTATTTTCGTGAGTCGCTGACACTTGCAGAAAAGTCCCTGAGCTTCTAATTCTTCACATCGCCAAGTCCCTGACCTCGCACGGCGGAGACCCGAGCACCAGCGAGTCTAGACTGGTCGGAGCACGCAAAGACCGGCGCTCTCCGTCGACTAGCACCTAATTCAAGCCTTAACCGAAGTTTCCCCTAACTTAATTTCACTAATGGCGATCTAACCGGCTATGTCCACGGTGACAGCGGGTAAGGCAGACAGCCAACCACGTTCCCGGTGATCTATGGTGGCTCAGTTCAATTGAACGGACCGAGAGGTATCCAGGGAACCTAAGGAAGCTAAAACAAGGGAGCAGGGGGTATGAGCATACCTGGAACGGGCTGACCACAGTGAGGTGCTTCTACGGTGGCGGAAACAGTGATTGGGGAGAATGAGAAATTAGCGAGCTCTGGTGATCGATTGAGGGCACAGTTTGGGTGGCTTGGTGCTTGACTACCCTACGGAGCTCACGGCGGCCTCAATTTATAGTAGGCAAGAGCGGTGGCCAGTGAATTGGACGACGACGCGCAGCGGCCAGAGAAGCAGAAAGTCACTGGCGCAGGGAATTCATGGAATATACTGTGGCGACCTCACCGGCGATGATCGAACGGCTAAAGTGAGTCACGGCGATGCGGTGAATGTGCCCAGGTACGTGGCGCAAGGCCGTGAAGCGGCTGCCTCCGGTGAACTCATCCGAAGCGGCCGTGGCAAGCTCGGTACGGTGGCCAGAGTAAATTATTGGCTAGAGCATATCTGCGGTGCGATATTTACTGACCCCCCCGGCGTTATCTAGCTGACCCGAGCACGAATCACGGCGGCAACAGCACGAATCCACGCGCGGCTCGTCGGCGGCGAGGGGGCTGAACCTGATCCTATCTGGTTCACTGTACCATCGGATTGCTCATCAGTTAGCCTGACAGATCAACTTTGAGTCCAATTTTCTCCCAATTTTCCATGGTAACACAACCAATGCTCTGCAGCAAGTTGTAGCCGTACAAACCATCTTCATCTTTGTTATAGCATCCCTAGTCAAATTCCCACTAGATCATGATTGAATTCGATCCCTAACTTCATGCCATTCCACTGTCAGTCTGAATTTCAGACTCCAAGCAGTCTGACAGTCCAACTTCAGACTCATTTATCTTTAGTTTCCATTCAGCACCAGTGGTTAGTTGCTTAAGTAAACTTGTTCTCCTATGATAGCTCTACAAACTTGATGTGGTGACCTAGGCCAAGAACCTTATGGTTTGGAAGTTACAAGGCCCCAAAGTTGAGCCAATTACACTGCAATTCAGACTTAGCCCACAGAGTTCAAGTGTGACTCTTTTGCAAATAAGTCCAAAACTTAGGGTTTAAGTTGCCAATCCACATTCTTGTGAACCATATGACTTAAGGTGCCTTACTTTCATGGTTTTTGCACTTTAGTCCAAAAGTGCACTAATTTTGCACTTAGCCCCCTAGGGTTTTACTCTAGGGTTTTCCAGGGTTCTTTTTAGGGTTTTTGGGGATTCTAGGGTTTGAATACCATGTATGTCTATTCATGGTGACATTATATGGTTATTTCAATTGAGTTTTGAAATTTTCTCCTATTTATACTTTGTTTGCTTTATTAAACCTAGTCTAGGGTTAAGTACCCTACTCTATGGCTTTATCCACAAATGTCATATTAATACAACTTGTTTGAACTTTTGCCTAGTGAATGCATTCTAGGTGTGACAAACACATGAGATGCTAATGCTTATGATGTTATGCTCAAGTTTTAGTGGCAGTAACACCAGGGGTGTTACACATTTTTGAGAAAGACATTATTTGTAGCGCATGTCAAGCGGGGAAGCAAGTTGGAACTCATCATCCACACAAGAACATTATGACGACCGACAGACCGCTTGAGCTACTCCACATGGATCTATTCGGTCCGATCGCTTATATAAGCATCGGTGGGAGTAAGTATTGTCTTGTTATTGTGGATGATTATTCTTGCTTCACTTGGGTATTCTCTCTATAGAAAAAATCTCAAACCCAAGAGACCTTAAAGAGATTCTTAAGACGGGCTCAAAATGAGTTCGGATTGAGAATCAAGAAGATTAGAAGCGACAATGGAATGGAGTTCAAGAATTCTCAAATTGAAGGATTTTGTTGGGGACTTGTTCTCAAATGCTATGAATTAAGAACAAGGCAACATAAAAATGTTAAATGTTATTGCCCTTCGTCCGCTGAAGCATTACCTCCCCAAGGATTTAATGAACTTCGGACGAAGGTCGCAGGTTAAATACCATGAAGGTCATACCTTCATGATCAGGTTTATAGAACAATGTAAAATGAAGCATAACGTATAAAACATATGTTAGGAGCAGATAACATTATTCTTATATTTCATTATATCGATCTGAATATTAAAACATGACATTTGAGTACATTTATACCTTCTCCTTGACGAAAAACAATAATTCCAGTGTGATGCGTCAACAATTACAAGATTGCGTGAACAGTACAGGGGCACTGTTCATCTATTTATAGGCACAGGACATAGCCTATGTGAAATTACATTTATCCCCTTTATAATCAATTACAGTACTGACACAAAACATCATGGGTCTTTGAGTCATTTGATCTTTAAGTCGGTTCGCCCCCTTCGTCTTGAGACTTGTCACTGTACCGAAGCTCTATCGATGATAACTTCGGCGCTGTTCTTGAAAGGATCTTGCCGAAGGTGTTTTCCTCTTTTAGGATCTTCGGCTACGAAGCATACCCCCAATAGTAGCCCCTTCGCGGTGCTAGATCGTTTTTCGTAATGAGCTTGATCCGTGAAAAAATCTTCTAGGCTTCGGGATGCCGAAAATTCGAAAAAACACCTTCCCTGAGCTCGTTGACGAGAAACGATTAAAATAATCCGTGCGCGAGGTGGCCCCATCTTGCAGCAATTGCGCGCACCCTGGCGATTCACCTTCGCAGACCTTGTGGCCCACCGGTCAATGAGTGTGGGTGGTTGTTTTTCCGGTGCGGAAGACCTTGGCGATTTATCTTCCCACCTGCGGCGCTATATAAACAGACGGGTAGGTGTGAAGTTACCACAGCATTCATTGCTATTGTACTGTTGTGCTGTCAAAAAATTAACCATAGCCGAAGCATGATCATTGTGCTCAAGCGAAGCACCGCTTTTGTTTCTTCTTCGTCACAAGAGAAAGAACTTCGGAGAAATCGAGAAAGTCAACAACTTCAAAAAATTTCAAAAAATTCATAATCAGATGGCGAGATTGCGTTCTACTGCCAGGATTGACCGTGAAGGAGATGAAGCCGAAGCTACTGAAACTGTTCCAATTTCCAAAGCAATGAGGCGGTCTGGACTGGTAACATCGGAGGATATTCCTGCCGCCGAAGCAGGACAAGCTGATGCTGAAGAAACTGATTCCGAAGATGATTATAGCAGTGCAGTGCCGAGCAAACCCAGCCACCTGGACTTTGGAAAGTCCACCATCTCCGAAGCTGATTTTTCTAAGATTGTGAAGTTGGGCTATCTTAATGAAGCGAAGAAGGAGTTGATTCGTTTTGGTGGAAAAGAAACCATCCCAAAGCCGGGAAAGAATGAAGTAGTGGTTTTCAAAAGCCTTTTTAAAGCTGGTTTAAGATTCCCTTTGAACAAGATGATTGCTGAAGTGCTAAAAAAATTTGGGATCTACCTTCATCAGCTAACCCCTAACGCTATCGTTAGGCTAAATGTTTATATCTGGGCTCTCTGAAGCCAGGGTGTGGAACCATTTGCTGAAGGTTTCTGCCGAGTGCACGAACTGCACTACCAGACCAAGGCTAGAGGAGATGGTCTTCATGAAAATTTTGGCTGCTACAACTTTGCTTACCGTAAGACTACAAAGTTCCTAGTGATCAGTTACCAAAGCAAATGGCCAGCTGGATGGAAATCTGAGTGGTTCTACGGGAGAGTTGACGAAGATGAAGATAAGTTGGTCCAAAGTCCGTTGGAATTGATCTTCGGAGAGACCCAGCCCCCGTGCAACATGTTACCAGGGAGCCCAAGTCAAATTGCTCTAGCTGAATTTAGGGTGATTGCAGATCATATTTGTGATGGAACCTCCCAAGTCATTAGGCCCACCTACAGTTGTCCTTGTCCAACAGACATCAAACAACCCTGTAGATGTTCCTGAATCACTTGACAAGTTCAGTATCTTCTTTCTTACCTTTCCAGGAATGTTTCACCCGTCTTGCAGACATTACAGAACATCAGAGATATAGAAATGCGGAAGCGATTACATAAACTTACATTTATTTAGAAAGTAAGATCAAGCTACTTATTACAGACCAGAGTTATAAAACGAGTGCTGAGTAGTATTATTACAATACCAAGGGAGGCAAAAACTCCTCTCGATAAGTTCTTACATAAAAGTTTCTTATGGAGGACAAGGTCCTCCCGCAGCTTCACTCTTTTTTTTCTTCATTTGGAACCACCTTGGTACAAAAGCAACAAAAATTTGTTGCTTCCTCACCTAAAAACAACGAGGGAATAAACCCTGAGTATGGAATTACTCAGCAAGTCTTACCCGACTAAAGAAAAGACTCTCAAGGGTATGCTGGTTTTAAGGGAGTCAAGGTAAGGTATCTCAAGATCAAAGACTCTGTTTTGCAAAAATGCTTACTCAGAGTGGATCCTTAAAAATCCAATTTTATTTCCAGGTTAGGTAAACTTACCTGCATCTAGAGTTCTTTCTAACCTAGTTCAAACACTTATCCTGAACTAGCCAAGTTCTTAATTCATCCTTCATCTTTACTGGAGTTCTACGTATAGGGCAGTGACCAAGTCTTCATAACCGCGAAGGTACGGTGATCCGAATCAATTATACTCAGCTAGGGATCTCCAATCACACAACATATGTAGCACTTAAACCTTGCATATGTCAACCCGCCACCGGGGTTCTTAAGACCAGATCAGGTTCACGCAAACCGAGAGCACAGATATAGCACCGTCCAGCCTCTTGCTACGGAGGGTACACGCTACTCTCGCCACCGCTCCACGCCCATTTCGTGTTATCTTATTCTGGCCTTAGTCTGCCTGAGGCAAGGCTTACCCATGACGAGGCATGTGACCAGTTAAAGGGTCCTCGGTCAGCAAGCCTACATCGAGACAGTCCTTAATTGACTCAGACGGAGACACTACACCGAGACTCTCTTCTCATGCAAGTCACCCGCCTGGTCTCAGCTTAATCATTTAAACCCAAAAACTTGGTACCTGGCAGAGGTACATCTTTTCCGATGTTGAATCCATCACGGCCGTGATGGATTCACCATCAAGTTTTATTTTCAAAAACATCCCACCCTCTTTGCCAAACATCTTTTGTAAAACAAAACCTTTTGTTTTGCTAGAGCAATACTAAGCATAGCAAAAACCTTTGGTAAAACAGGGTATCAAGGAAGGTAATCAAGATCAAGGAAGATAATGCAGGAATTGTTTAGCAACCAACTCCTATTACTTAATGCAACAAGCAAGTGAGAAATATTTTAAAAACATCAAGGAAGGTGGCAAATGCACCGGGGCTTGCCTTCGTTAGTAGGTGAGTCAAGCTCAGGCCCACAGATGTCAAAGTAGAGACAAGTCTCTGCCTGAGATTCCAAAGGTGGTGGTGCCTTCTCTTCAGTCACTTCGATCTCTTCTTCGTTTTCTAAACATAATCATGTATATAAGAATGAATGCCATGTAATGCTCATGAGAGTGCAAAGATAATAAGAATTTATTAGCTAAGGTCTTGAATACAATTTTCCTTCACGGAACTCCGAGAACTTAGGGTTTCCGGAGTCAGTAAAGGAGTTCACAGGGCAGGGTTGGGGGTTTTGGGTTCTAGTTATCAAAAAAAGTCCAAATCAAACCAAATTCTACCCAAGGCTTCTAAATAATGTATAAAACTCATATAAAAAGTTTGGACATTTTTGGAATTACCATTTATCTCCTAAAAATCTAGAACTAATGGTTTAAGCTAGTTTAAATGTCCTAAAATTCCTTATTTAATCTAAAAATCATGAAACTATTTTTATTAAATATTATGGAAAATAAGAAGTCTAGGAAAATTGGTTTGACAATTTTAGGATTTTTCTACAATTTCCTATGGATTTCTAAAGTTCTACTGAAAAAGAAAAGGAAAAAGATTGAATAGTGTTGGGCTGGTTTTAGCCCAGGCGGCCCAGGTCCAGGCGGAATCGCGCGCGCGTCCGCGCCCGCGCTGCAAGTTTTGCAGAAAGGGCCCTGAGCAAACGAATAACTTGAAGCGGGGTCACAACACTGTTTCTGTGAGTCGCTGACATACTACAGAAAACCCCTCTAGGTTCTAATCCTTCGCAGGTGAAGTCCCCCGAGGGCGATCCGAGCTAGGAGCCGAGCTCCGACGAGCTAGACCGGCCGGATGATGCTACGGCTGGAACTCCCAAGCGACAGGAACCAGATTAGACTCCATCCGCACCTTTCCCCCCAATCAATTTCGCTAGAGGTGGTCTATCATGCTCTGACCACGGTGACAGTGCGGGTGATCAAGTGGATTAAGGTGTTCCGGATAATCGAAGGCTTGGCTGGCTAAATTGAAGCTAGGGAAAGGTTCCTGGGTTCACCAGAGATGACGCACATGCTAAGTTTTGGGCTAGGCACGAGCAGAAAGGTGGGGCGATAGAAAGGGTGTCATGGCAGCGTTTTACAGCGCACGGGTGCGTTCCGGTGATGGGCTTCAGCCAAACTCCAAATTGCCGCATCTAGGAGCAATAAGAGATCAAAGACTAACTAAAACAGGGAGTAATTTGATATTTACTGACCCGAGGAGCGCTGGCCACGGGTGTTTCTTCTCGGCGGAGCTAAGAACAGAAGAGAGAGGGAGTTGGGGCTACGTGGGTTTTCCGGTGAGCTCGAGTCAAGCGCTTAGTCACTGATGTGCGGAATGTGGTGACAAAGCAGCGCCCGTGCTCAATTTATAGGCTTCTGGCCGTAATCGGATGAGGATCGGGGATCTCTGGATCGCGCTGGCGAGCATACCGCGCGGCGGATTCCGGTGACAGCACGGTGGTCGCCGTTTAACCAGAGCCTGCCACCTCAGTAACTCACTGACACGTCGCCAGGGACTTTTACCGTGGCCGACGACGACCTATCCGAGCCACGGTGGCATCCTTATCGCCGGCGAGACAGATCCTTATCCACGGCGTGATTTTTCTGAACACCGATGAACAGTGCGTCTGATTCAGTAAAGAGCTTATCTGACAGATCAAGTTGGAGCTAAATGTTCTCTCAATTCCCAATGGCAACTCATCCCAAGCTCTGTAGCAAAATTGTAGAGCTACAAACCAGCAATAATTCGACTATAGGGATTGAACTCATTCGAGCACTAGATCAAGGTTGAATTCAAACCCAAAGATGGCTCTGTTACACTGAAAATCTGAATTTCAGAGTGGAACCAGCCTGACAGCCAGACTTTAGGCTTAATTATCTTCAATTTATTCTTAACAACTGAGCTCACATTCTTTAGCAAAGTTGTTCTCCTATGATTGGTCTACAACTTTGATGTGGTGCCCTAGGGCAAAAACCCTATATTTTGAAAGTTACAAGGCTCCAAAGTTGAGCCAACCATACTGAAGTTCAGACTTAGAATGAAATAGAGGTCAAGTGGTACTTTTTGCAATTAGTCCAAAACTTGGGTTTGGCTTGTAAATCTTCCCAAATGTGAACCATGTGACTTTATATGATTTAACATAGTAGTTTTTACACTTTAGTCCAAATGTGCACAATTTTTGCACATAGGCCCTTAGGGTTTGGACTTAGGGTTTTCTAGGGTTCAAATGGGGTTTTTGGATATCCCAGGGGTATAAATGTGATTCAAGTTCATTCTTGGGAATATTTTATGACTATTCCCCTAAAACTTTTAGGTTTTCTCAACTTGGGTTAGGTTTTACCCCTTTAATCCCTATTTAGGGTTAAGTTCCCTATCCAGGGTTCTATTTGCAAAATGCTATAACAATACAACTTGTTTGAAATTTTTACCTAGTGAATGCACTCTAGGTGTGTCAAACATATGCAATGTCAATGTTTATGATGCCATGCTCAAGTTTTAGTTGCAGTAACACCAGTGGTGTTACATCCTTCCCCCCATAAAAGAATCTCGTCCCGAGATTAAAAGTCCTAGGGTAAGTAATGGAAAAGGAAATGTGTCACATTCTTATTTCCTTATTTTTGGTACAAGGCAGGGGTAGTGTGGGGCTTATTCCTTTATTACAACAACTATACACACTTTACAAATTACATGAGGCTAAAAAGCCCGGGAAATTCTTATCTAAAAGTCTTGAGTTCCCCATGTAGCCTCACCTTTAGAATGTTGGTTCCACTGTATCTTGTAAAACTTGAGAGTTTTTCTCCGGGTAACCCTATCCTTTTGATCCAGGACCCGACTAGGATGTTCGGAATATGTCAAGTCTGGTTCAAGGACAACATCTGTCACTTCAACAGTTCGATCTGGTACCCGAAAACATTTCTTCAATTGTGATACATGGAACACATTGTGTACAGCAGACAAGGTTTCGGGTAGTTGAAGTCGATATGCCACTGGCCCATATCTTTCAAGTATAGGGAATGGACCAATGTACCTGGGTGCAAGCTTCCCTTTTATCCCGAAACGTGATACACCCTTCATTGGTGAAACTTTCAGGTAGACATAATCTCCCACGAGAAAGTATAAGTGTTGTCGTCGTCGGTCTGCATAACTCTTTTGACGAGCTTGGGCTTTCTTTATATTATAAATTATTTTCTGAACCTTTTCTTCGGTCTCTTTCACCATATCAGGCCTAAAGAAGTACCTTTCACCAGGTTCAGACCAATTTAGCGGAGTACGACATCGTCGTCCATATAAAGCTTCGAAAGGTACCATCTTGATACTTTCTTGATAGCTATTATTATATGAAAACTCCGCTAAAGGCAAACATTCATCCCATTTTTGTGAGAAGTCCAGAACACATGCCCGCAGCATATCTTCAAGTATTTGATTAACCCTCTCAGTCTGTCCACTTGTTTGAGGATGATAGGCCGAACTGTAGAGCAGTTTAGTACCTAGGGATCTATGAAGTTCCTCCCAAAATTTGGATACAAATTGTGGTCCACGATCCGACACTATAGTCTTTGGAACACAGTGCAAACTGAGAATATGGGCGATGTATAATGCTGCATAAGTGGCCACTGAATACTTTGCCTTAACAGGTAAGAAGTGGGCAATCTTTGTGAGTCGATCAATGATAACCCAGACAGAGTCATACCCTTTTGCGGTCCTGGGCAATCCCACAATGAAGTCCATACTTATGTCTTCCCATTTCCATATCGGTATTGGTAGAGACTGTAATGGACCGGCAGCTTTCGAGTGTATGGCCTTGACATGTCTGCAGGTGTCACATCTAGCCACATAGCGTGCAATCTCGATCTTCATCTTTTCCACCAATAATGTTGCTTCAGATCTTGATACATCTTAGTGCTTCTGGGATGAATAGAATAGCGGCTAAGATGTGCTTCATCAAGAATTTGCTGGCGGATCTCTTCATTCTTTGGCACCACTATGCGGTTATTAAACCATATAATGCCTTGATCATCTTCTTTGAAACATTTGGCTTTTCCAGCCCTTATCTTCTCACGAATGTGTTTCATACCCTCATTATTTCTTTGAGCATCCATTATCCTTTGTAAAAGGACTGACTCAAGCTTTAGCTGACTTAGGGTTCCTTGTTGGACCATTCCTAGGTTTAGCTTCTCCATCTCCTGACATAATGTATTGTCAGAGGTCTTCATCGTAAGACAGTGACAGGAAACCTTACGGCTAAGTGCATCTGCCACCACATTGGCCTTGCCTAGGTGATAATGAATTTCTAGTTCATAATCCTTAATAATCTCAAGCCATCGCCTTTGTCTCATATTCAATTCTGACTGGGTGAAGATATACTTCAAGCTTTTATGATCTGTATAAATGTGACAGATATTACCCAGCAGATAATGACGCCAAATCTTCAGGGTATGAACCACAGCAGCTAGCTCCAGATCATGAGTTGGGTAATGCTCCTCATGTCGGCGCAATTGCCTTGAAGCATACGCAATTACTCGGCCTTCTTGCATTAATACACAGCCGAGACCACTGCCCGATGCACCACAATACACATCAAAGGGCTTAGTGATATCCGGCTGAGCCAATACCGGAGCAGTGGTTAATAATGTCTTCAATTGTTCAAAAGCTTCACAACACTTGGAAGACCAATTGAATTTAATATCATTCTTCAATAAACTTGTGATTGACTTCACAAGCTTAGAAAAATCTGGTATAAATCGGCGGTAATATCCAGCCAGTCCAAGGAAACTTCGGACTTGATAAACAGTGGTTGGGGGTTTCCACTCCAAAATGTCCTTGACTTTGCTGGGATCTACCGCAATCCCCCTGGCAGATAGAACATGTCCCAGAAACTGAATTTCCTCCAGCCAAAACGCGCATTTGCTGAACTTGGCATATAACTGATGTTCCCTCAGGCGCGTTAACACGATCCATAAATGTTGAGCATGCTCCTCTTCATTCTTGGAATATATTAGAATATCGTCAATGAAGACCACCACAAACTTGTCCAACTCGGGCATGAACACCGAGTTCATCAAATACGTGAAGTGGGCAGGAGCATTGGTCAATCCGAAAGACATTACCAGGTATTCAAATAACCCATACCGTGTAGTGAATGCGGTCTTTGGTATATCCTCGGGCCGAATACGGATCTGATGATAGCCCAATCTGAGATCAATCTTGGAGAATACCCTCGCCCCGGTCAGTTGATCAAATAAAATGTCAATCCTCGGAAGAGGGTACTTGTTCTTGATAGTGACCTCATTCAGGGGTCGATAATCCACACACACATCTATAAAGTTTGATCCTTCTTCTTGACGAATATGGTTGGACAACCCCATGGCGACGAGCTTGGCCGGATAAATCCTTTCTCAAGTAGATCTTGTAATTGAATCTTCAATTCTGCCAACTCATTTGGAGGCACACGGTACGATCTTTGAGAAATGGGAGCCGTACCGGGCTTCAACTCAATTACAAATTCTACATCCCTTTCAGGTGGCAATCCAGGCAAATCCTCTGGAAAGACATCGGGAAACTCGCATACTACCGGAATATCCTTGATTTCTGGTACAATGGCTTCATACACTCTGCCAGCAACTTTGGTTGGAATGGGAATAGGCAATAGAATTTCCTCTTGATTATGACTCAACCTGATAGTTCTTTGATCAGTGTTGAGAGTTGCTTTATGTTTGGCCAACCAGTTCATGCCCAAAATGACATCTATGTCTTGGCCTTTCAGAACGATCATATTGGTAGGAAAGTCCCGTCTGGCCAATGTTACGGGCACTTGATAGGCCACTTCTCTAGTAAAGATTTGTCCCCCCAGGTGAGTGAATTTTAAACCCTTCTTTTGATTCATGGCATGAAATGCAATGTTGCTCCACAAATTTCTTGCTGATGAATGTATGCGAAGTACCAGAATCAAAGAGAATAACTGCGGGATGATTGGCCACAAGAAACGTACCCATCATTACCGGCTCCCTGTCCGGTGTAGTGGCCACTTGCATATAATATATGCGTCCCGTCTTCTTAGTATTTTTGCCTATAGTATTTCCCCTGACTTGAGATGAATTCCTAGATCCTTGCTGATTATTTGACTGGTTCTGCTTTGGATAAGGGCAATCCTTGATGAAATGCCCAGATTTGCCACAATTGAAACATCCAGTCGATGAACTGGGCAGAGCAGGGAATCGAGTGCCTGGGGCACCCGGCTGACTTGATGCAATGGGGGCATTATTGGGACGAATAATTATTGGCTGCTTAAAAGGGAAGGAGGGTGGACGAGAGCGATTCTGGTTGGAAGGCCGGATAATAAACCGTTGCCTTTTTACCGGGCCCTGACTAGGCCTGTCACCTCCAAATCCCTTAGATTTTCCGACACCTTCATACTTCGCTTCTACCGCCAATGTTGTACTGACAGCTCTACCATAAGTAAGATCTATGTAGGTATAGGTGTACATTCGGGCCGCCCGGCCCGGCCCAAGCCTGAAAAGGCCCGCATTGTTTGAATTTCGGGTCGGCCCGGCCCGTTTGAATTTCGGGCCGTGCCGGGCTGGCCCACGGGCCTAGCCCTCGGCCCACGGCCCGGCCCGTAATTGCTTAAACGTGCCGGGCTTATTTCGGGCGGCCCGAAATTATAAAAGCCCGAAATTCAATTTTTGGCCTGAAATTCAGTTTTTGGCCCGAAATTCACATCAGGGCCCGAAATTCACATCAGAGCCCAAAATTCAAAACAAATTTATTAAAACAAATAAAAGATAAGACAAATAAATTTGACCAAAAGCAAACTTAATATTTGTATTAAGTTACCAGAGCTATGCAATGACTACCTCGTTTATAAATCATTGTGTTAGAAAGAAAAAGAGTATAATCAGCTCTATATATAGTTCGTAAGTTTATTTCATTATCTAATGTTCATAACAAAAATAAAATTACATCACATACTCTAATTCAAAGCTACAAAAAACATCTAACTAATGTTATCTCTAGCTTTATTTTCTTTATCAAGTACATGAAAGTGTGGAATGAAGTGTGATTTTAATAAATATATGGGACTTTTCGTGCCTCTATATGGGCCATTTCGTGCCTGCCTTAAACGGGTCGTGCTCGTGCCCGCCCATGGGCCGCGACCTCAGCCCAAACCCAGCCCGATATATCGGGCCATACCGGCCCGACACTAAATTATTTCGGGTCGTGCCGTGCTTGGGCCGTGCTTTTTTTCCGTGCTTCGGGCCGGCCCATCAGGCCCGGCCCAAATGTACACCTATATATGCAGGTTGCCATCTTTCTTTGCAGTCGATCATTTAAACCTCTCATAAAACAATTCTTCTTCTTCAGATCGGTATTCACTTGATCGATTGCATATTGTGACAAATGATTGAACTTATTGAGATACTGATTAACAGTATCCCCTCCTTGCTTCAGCTTCATAAATTCTTCTTGCTTCATGTGAAGAACACCTTCTGGTATATAATGTTCGCGGAAGGCCACCTTGAATTCTTCCCATGTTATCTGATGATTGGCCGGTTGAACGGCCACGAAATTTCCCCACCAGGTGCTGGCAGGGCCGCGCAGTTGCTGGGCTGCAAATAAAGGCTTCTGGGTTTCAGAACAGCGCAGAAGTCCGAATTTTTGCTCGATAACCCGAATCCATTTGTCGGCTTCTAACGGGTCTTCGGCTTTAACAAATAGCGGTGGACGTGTCTCTGAGAAGTCCAAGTAAGAGGTTTCACGGGGGCCCTGTTGATAACCCCGCCCGCCTTGTTGCTGAAACTTTTGACCCGCCATCTCTCTCAGAAAACGGGTATTATCCGTGGTCGCATTCACTAAGGCGGCAATCGCCTTGGCAAGTGTGGGAGGGACAAGAGGTGGATTTGGGGTAGACTCCCTCCCACTGGAGGTTCCGGCTGCATCCTGTGATCGGGTCTTGGACGGCATCTGTGGCAACAAACATTTGGAAACAAATATAGTATGCCAAAGACAAAACCATCCAATTTACATTACCAAAAAGAGTAATGTTACAGACTCGATTTTATACAACAGGAGTACAGTACCCATTATATAATAGTACAACCTATTATACAATACACTACTTCTATTTCTACTACTACACCACTATTCCTGCTTCTGGTTGCTCCTAGCAGCCTTGTCGTCGGGGGTGGGAGACCATTCATCGACCAGCCTCATAGAAGGAGGGGGCTTAAAAAGGTCTAACTCACCACCATGCGCTTCTCCCGCAACGTGCGAGGGTCCAGCTTCCGACCCGACAGGATCCGTAGGTGCACTAGGGTGTAGTTGCGAATACAATACATGGACTTCCTCATGTAGGGTATTGCAATACGCCTGCAGATTGTCAATGGCAGAGCTAAGTTCTTCGACTCGGGCTCGAGCCTTTGCTTCCTTAGCCCAAGCCACTGAACGAGACTGCACCGCCCAGTCAAGCGCTAAGTCTCGATCAGCAAGCTGATCCTGCAGACGGCGGATGTGACTTCTTAATTCGTTTATTCTGTCGCCATCCGCGACCCATATGTTCGTCCTGCGTTGAAGCTCCGCTTGAAGCTGATTTACTCGGGCTTCAAGATCCCCAATCGGATCATTGCTTACGCTACTACTATCCTCATCCCGTGGGGCAAGTTGATGACGAGGTACTCCAATTGGGCCAGTTGACTTGCGCGCGGTCTTCCTCGTGCGCGGCGGCATTTCTCTAAGGGGGAAACTTTTATCAGTATAATTCTTAGCATGATGCATGTGTAATTACAGAACCAACCTTAGTTGATTCATACCTTCTATACATTGCACTCCTCCTATCTGGTCTTTCATATAGATTCTTCAGATAAAAGGGATAAGAATGGAAGAAATCTTTCTAGGTAAGTTTTTAGAAAATCCTTTTGAAGATGCCTCATAATATCTGCAAAGAAGGGCTTCGCTCCGATACTAGCTGTGACGGAACCTCCCAAGTCATTAGGCCCACCTACTGTTGTCCTTGTCCAACAGACATTAGACAACCCTGTAGATGTTCCTGAATCACTTGACAAGTTCAGTATCTTCTTTCTTACCTTTCCAGGAACGTTTCACCCGTCTTGCAGACATTATAGAACATCGAAGATATAGAAATGCGGAAGCAATTACATAAACTTACATTTATTTAGAAAGTAAGATCAAGTTACTTATTACAGACCAGAGTTATAAAACAAGTGCTGAGTAGTATTATTACAATACCAAGGGAGGCAAAAACTCCTCCCGATAAGTTCTTACATAAAAGTTTCTTATGGAGGACCAGGTGTAGGATTACGGGGAGGCTACACTAGCGCAAAACAAAATTTTCAACCCCATAATACCAAGAACTACTGCGGTTATAGGTCATGGAATTACCACTAGACGCGTAGAGCAGCGAAAGACGTCTCGATGTAGACGAACGCGTCGAGCAGTGTCGTGTAGTCGCCGGCGTCCTTCACGTCCTCGCACGGTTCGTCCAAGTGCTCCAGATGCAGCACCTCCGAGGTATCCACATGTACAGGGAGGAAGCGCCGCGTACCGAACTGCTAGGTTCGCGACGGCGGCTTGGCGAGGGCGAGAGGTGAGCGGCGGCTGCTGGTTTGCAGGTGGCGAATTAGGTTATCACTTAACCGCGCCCCGCCCCTCATTATATAGGCGTTATGGTGGGCTTCTGACGCCGAGGCCCATCATTAACCCTAAAGCCCAGTCTAATTTCGGATCTAATCCGAATTAGGCTTCCTTCCCCTTAAGTGTGTGACCCTATAGGTTCACGTACAAATAGACATAGCCCGAGTACTCTTACTTGGTCCAATAATTGACAGCGGCCTCTAGCAAGACATGTCAACTCCTATGTGTACGTAAAGATCATATCAGACGAACCATTGCGACATTACATACATGATGTTCCCTTTGTCTCACGATATTTGGTCTGGCTCTAAGCTGACCTCTCTTTCTCGATACTGTGAATTGGAATCCTTTCAATGGTTAACTCTTAACCCTAGCACGGCCATGCATTTTTTGATCCAATCACTCGAGGGGCCCAGAGATATCTCTCTCACAAAGAGAGGGACAAATTCCATCTTGACTGACCATGCCTCAAAGCATGCTTCCTGACAAACCCAAAACTACCTTTATAACTACCCAGTTACGGGATAGCGTTTGATAGTCCCTAAGTAAGTCAATTCACATCTTGAGAACATGCGACAATCTCAGGTCTAAGGATACAGTATTCATGTTGCAAGAAGAGAACTATATTACAATATCTCACGTTGGGTCGGTCCAGCCTCATGTCATACATGCGCCCACATTATTAGTTTAACATCTCCATGTTCATGACTTGTGAAATGTAGTCATCAACTAATACATATGCTAGTCATCGACTCTGACTAGGGACATCATTTAGAATAACCATATAAGTAAAGAATCTCACAAACAATTCACATAATTGCTAATCAATACAAGGTGCCTTCCATGGATATTCAATTAAGCAATATATATATCATGGATACAAAGAAATATGCTCATCTCTATGATTATCTCTAGGGCATATTTCTAACACTAGGTCCTCCCGCAGCTTCACTCTTGTTTTTCTTCATTTGGAACCACCTTGGTACAAAAGCAACAAAAATTTGCTGCTTCCTCACCTAAAAACAACGAGGGAATAAACCCTGAGTATGGAATTACTCAGCAAGTCTTACCCGACTAAAGAAAAGACTCTCAAGGGTATGCTGGTTTTAAGGGAGTCAAGGTAAGGTATCTCAAGATCAAAGACTCTGTTTTGCAAAAATGCTTACTAAGAGTGGATCCTTAAAAATCCAATTTTATTTCCAGGTTAGGTAAACTTACCTGCATCTAGAGTTCTTTCTAACCTAGTTCAAACACTTATCCTGAACTAGCCAAGTTCTTAATTCATCCTTCATCTTTACTGGAGTTCTACGTATAGGGCAGTGACCAAGTCTTCATAACCGCGAAGGTACGGCGATCCGAATCGATTATACTCAGCTGAGGATCTCCAATCACATGACATATGTAGCACTTAAACCTTGCATATGTCAACCCGCCACCGGGGTTCTTAAGACCAGATCAGGTTCACGCAAACCGAGAGCATAGATACACCACCGTCCATCCTCTTGCTACAGAGGGTACACGCTACTCTCGCCACCGCTCCACGCCCATTTCGTGTTATCTTATTCTGGTCTTAGTCTGCCCGAGGCAAGGCTTACCCATGACGAGGCATGTGACCAGTTAAAGGGTCCTCGGTCAGCAAGCCTACATCGAGACGGTCCTTAATCGACTCAGACAGAGACACTACACCGAGACTCTCTTCTCGTGCAAGTCACCCGCCTGGTCTCAGCTTAATCATTTAAACCCAAAAACTTGGTACCTGGCAGAGGTACATCTTTTCCGATGTTGAATCCATCACGGCCGTGATGGATTCACCATCAAGTTTTATTTTCAAAAACATCCCACCCTCTTTGCCAAACATCTTTTGTAAAACAAAACCTTTTGTTTTGCTAGAGCAATACTAAGCATAGCAAAAACCTTTGGTAAAACAGGGTATCAAGGAAGGTAATCAAGATCAAGGAAAATAATGCAGGAATTATTTAGCAACCAACTCCTATTACTTAATGCAACAAGCAAGTGAGAAAGATTTTAAAAACATCAAGGAAGGTGGCAAATGCACCGGGACTTGCCTTCGTTAGTAGGTGAGTCAGGCTCAGGCCCACAGATGTCAAAGTAGAGACAAGTCCCTGCCTGAGATTCCAAAGGTGGTGGTGCCTTCTCTTCAGTCACTTCGATCTCTTCTTCGTTTTCTAAACATAATCATGTATATAAGAATGAATGCCATGGAATACTCATGAGAGTGCAAAGATAATAAGAATTTATTATCTAAGGTCTTGAATACAATTTTCCTTCACGGAACTCCGAGAACTTAGGGTTTCCGGAGTCAGTAAAGGAGTTCACAAGGCAGGGGTGGGGGTTTTGGGTTCTAGTTATCAAACAAAGTCCAAATCAAACCAAATTCTACCCAAGGCTTCTAAATAATGTATAAAACTCATATAAAAAGTTTGGACATTTTTGGAATTATCATTTATCTCCTAAAAATCTAGAACTAATGGTTTAAGCTAGTTTAAATGTCCTAAAATTCCTTATTTAATCTAAAAAACATGAAACTATTTTTATTAAATATTATGGAAAATAAGAAGTCTAGGAAAATTGGTTTGACAATTTTAGGATTTTTCTACAATTTTCTATGGATTTCTAAAGTTCTATTGAAAAAGAAAAGGAAAAAGATTGAATAGTGTTGGGTTGGTTTTAGCCCAGGCGGCCAAGGTCCAGGCGGAATCGCACGCGCGTCCTCGCCCGCGCTGCAAGTTTTGCAGAAAGGGCCCTGAGCAAACGAATAACTTGAAGCGGGGTCACAACACTGTTTCTGTGAGTCGCTGACATACTACAGAAAACCCCTCTAGGTTCTAATCCTTCGCAGGTGAAGTCCCCGAGGGCGATCCGAGCTAGGAGCCAAGCTCCGACGAGCTAGACCGGCCGGATGATGCTACGGCTGGAACTCCCAAGCAACAGGAACCAGATTAGACTCCATCCGCACCTTTCCCCCCAATCAATTTCGCTAGAGGTGGTCTATCATGCTCTGACCACGGTGACAGTGCGGGTGATCAAGTGGATTAAGGTGTTTCGGATAACCGAAGGCTTGGCTGGCTAAATTGAAGCTAGGGAAAGGTTCCTGGGTTCACTAGAGATGACGCACACGCTAAGTTTTGGGCTAGGCATGAGCAGAAAGGTGGGGCGACGGGAAGGGTGTCATGGCGGCGTTTTACAGCGCACGGGTGCGTTCCGGTGATGGGCTTCGGCCAAACTCCAAATTGCCGCATCCAGGAGCAATAAGAGATCAAAGACTAACTAAAATAGGGAGTAATTTGATATTTACTGACCCGAGGAGCGCTGGCCACGGGTGTTTCTTCTCGGCGGAGCTAAGAACAGAAGAGAGAGGGAGTTGGGGCTACGTGGGTTTTCCGGTGAGCTTGAGTCAAGCGCTTAGTCGCTGATGTGCGGAATGTGGTGACGAAGCAGCGCCCGTGCTCAATTTATAGGCTGTCGACCGTAATCAGATGAGGATCGGGGATCTCTGGATCGCGTTGGCGAGCATACCGCGCGGCGGATTCCGGTGACAACACGGTGGTCGCCGTTTAACCGGAGCCTGCCACCTCAGTAACTCACTGACACGTCACCGGGGACTTTTACCGTGGCCGCCGACGACCTATCCGAGCCACGGCGGCATCCTTATCGCCGGCGAGACAGATCCTTATCCACGACGTGATTTTTCTGAACACCGATGAACAGTGCGTCTGATTCAGTAAAGAGCTTATCTGATAGATCAAGTTGGAGCTAAATGTTCTCTCAATTCCCAATGGCAACTCATCCCAAGCTCTGTAGCAAAATTGTAGAGCTACAAACCAGCAATAATTCGACTATAGGGATTGAACTCATTCGAGCACTAGATCAAGGTTGAATTCAAACCCAAAGATGGCTCTGTTACACTGAAAATCTGAATTTCAAAGTGGAACCAGCCTGACAGCCAGACTTTAGGCTTAATTATCTTCAATTTATTCTTAACAACTGAGCTCACATTCTTTAGCAAAGTTGTTCTCCTATGATTGGTCTACAACTTTGATGTGGTGTCCTAGGGCAAAAACCCTATATTTTGAAAGTTACAAGGCTCCAAAGTTGAGCCAACCATACTGAAGTTCAGACTTAGAATGAAATAGAGGTCAAGTGGTACTTTTTGCAAATTAGTCCAAAACTTGGGTTTGTCTTGTAAATCTTCCCAAATGTGAACCATGTGACTTTATATGATTTAACATAGTAGTTTTTACACTTTAGTCCAAATGTGCACAATTTTTGCACATAGGCCCTTAGGGTTTGGACTTAGGGTTTTCTAGGGTTCAAATGGGGTTTTTGGATATCCCAGGGGTATAAATGTGATTCAAGTTCATTATTGGGAACATTTTATGACTATTCCCCTAAAACTTTTAGGTTTTCTCAACTTGGGTTAGGTTTTACCCCTTTAATCCCTATTTAGGGTTAAGTTCCCTATCTAGGGTTCTATTTGCAAAATGCTATAACAATACAACTTGTTTGAAATTTTTACCTAGTGAATGCACTCTAGGTGTGTCAAACATATGCAATGCCAATGTTTATGATGCCATGCTCAAGTTTTAGTTGCAGTAACACCAGTGGTGTTACAATATTGGCACTAGGGACATGGTGCAGGAATTTCTAGCCTTCAGAGTATTCCCGACTTTGAAGGAGTGGGAAATGCCGAAGCTAGAGGGGAAGAAGAAGAAAGGGGAACTTGTTCGGATGCCCTACCATTTCAAATTCAAGAAACTTTTCA
The DNA here is from genome assembly GCA_029449295.1 of Zea luxurians. Taxonomy (NCBI): domain Eukaryota; kingdom Viridiplantae; phylum Streptophyta; class Magnoliopsida; order Poales; family Poaceae; genus Zea; species Zea luxurians. Next base: position 169,460,932 of record JAOPSE010000002.1, read on the forward strand.
AGGTACCCTGCCAAGAGTGGCTGGACACAATCGAAGTGATGTGTAATGAAATACTTGGAAATTATTCTAAGAAAGAAGACCAATTTATGACTGCGGCCTTCGGCACTCGTCCGAAGCGAAGGCTAAACCGCGTAATGGATGCCCTGGGTTTTGAATATTCTGACTACGAGCGGCTAGATAAGGGTGCTGAAGGCCAAAAGAGAAAAAGAGTAGCTGATGTTCTGAATAAAGACGATGAAGAACAAACGAAAAAGAAAAAACCAGAGTCTGAGCCGAAAATAGGTGTTTCGAAGAAGAGAAAAGCTTCGTCTCCGAAGCAAAAAGCATTTGACGAAGAAGAACGAACTCCTGCAACACCCTCTACTACCGAAGTAGAGGAAATTTTAAAGGTAATGACTGAATCTTTGCCTGTCAAGCTAAGTCCACTGGGGCCACAACTGACGAAGCTTTTTCAGAATGAAAAGGAGCCCGTGAAATCGAGGAAGCAGTTAAAGCAAAGAAGCAAAGAATCATCACGGTGACAGAGGTCATTGAAAAGACACCACCAGGAGCTTCGGCTCCGAAGGCGCCAGCTGCTAAAAGTTTGACAGCTACTGAAGTTGCACCTTCGGAGGCTACAGATGCCGAAGCTACTGGAGCCAAAGATATTAATTTAGAAAGTATGGTTGCTAATATAGATAAAATTCTGGTAGACCTGGCCACAGAAGAAGTTGCTGGGGCCACCAAAGAAGCTTCGGCCCCAGAACCCGAGAAAAAGAAAGAAATTGCCGAAGAAACCTCAGAAGACGAAATTTTTAATTTTCAAAACTTGATTGGGCAAGAACTGACGAAAGCCGAAAAAGAAGAACTAAAAGAGTATGCCATATCTTGCGGCTATCGGCCGGGGGCGATTCTCTTCGGGGGTGTTGATGATGAGAAGCTAGGCTACATTTGAGATCAGGCCGGAGCAAAGGTTATTGGTACTCTATCAAAGAGTATCGGTTTCCCGAAGCTCGAAGCCGATATTAGCCGCTACCGACGACAGCACATCGTCGGTAGTTTGTTTTATTCCAATTGTAAGGTAAAAAATTTCTGTCTAACTTTTTTTTTCATAACAAAAATGTTTCCTAACGAAAGTTGTTCGCGTACAGAGTATGCTACTGAGCAAAGCTTTGAAGATGCAACAGGATCTGGAAGATAAAAAGCACGAGGTTATAATTGAAAACTTAGAAAACAAAATAAAAGAACAATCAGCTGCTTTTGAAAAGAAAGAGTTCGAACTTCAGACAACTGAAGGCTTATTAGCAGAAGCCGAAGCTAAAATAACAGAACTGAACACGAAGCTTCTCTGCCAGTCAGAAAGTTTCGAACAGGAAAAGCTGAAGCTTAATGAAAAACTTGAGGCCGAAGTCCAGAAGGGTTTAGATTTGAAAAAATCATTGATAGGCCTTCAAAGTAAATGTTTGGAATTCAGCAATCAATGTATTCAACGACTGAAGAAGGTATTTCATTCGGTCGAGGCCAGTAGTGAAAAATTTACTCCTTCAGCTGAATATCTACCAGGAGCCTTCGAACACATCGAAGGTGAGATTGATGACCTTGATGATGTTATTGCTGGACATGGTGACTTCTGCGCGCTGGTAGCTTCTCGGGGCACTGCTGCTGCGTTCCTGAAATCTGGCTATGAACACGGAAAAATTATCAAAAATTAAGCAAGAAGCACAACAATATAAGTCAGTGGGTTGATTTTTCCTTTTATGTTAGATTACGCACTTCCAAAGAGAAACTAATTCTCTACAAGTGAGACTACTTGGGTTACTTAGATAAAAGCATTAGTCTCACTCTTCTAGTTATAGAGAGAATTTTTCTTTTATAAGTGTCCTAAGGATTTGAATTCCTTACATGACACCTTATTCTTTTAAGAACTTGAAGTATCTCTCTATATCTAGAATCATGGCAATAATAAGATAATTAGTGTAAAACATGCCATGAGGTACTTACAATAATTTAAAGCATGTAGATTGCCATAATATAGAAATGATGAATATGCAATCTACCATATGGAAGGAATTTCTTCAAAGAATGGTGACATAATTTTAAGACATTTGAAGTGCTTCTTTTTCTATGTGACTACACAAGACACATGAGAAATGGTAATTTAAGATACGTGCACTTAAAACATAGATGTTACCATCCTTTGGCTTTCCTCCATGTTGTAGGCCTTGATCTCTCCGCATAGGATAATTCTTTATTTCCTACAATATCAATATCTTCCCTGAGACGATATGAGTTTTAGACAAAACAATTCAAAATAACTTTGGGTCAATCTTGGATATATAGATTATTGAAGATTGATAGCTTGAGTTAATAAGAATTGAATTGACTCTCTCAAGCACCCCAAAGCTTCATATCATCTCCTTCTCCTGCAAAGCTTGTCAAGCATATTTTGGTACCCATCTCTTGATGGGTCTATCAAGGTTAGTCAACAAAGATCTAGGAACCCAAATGTCCTTTGTGTTAGCACTCGATAAACTCATTACCTTTCTAGCACAAGTTGCAATTTTGGGTTGCCTAGTTACATGAGAATTAATTGACAAGGTAGAAGTGGGATAGTTACCAATGGGACAATCCTTGCATTGATGTCCCTTCTTTCGGCATATGTAGCATAGGCGATCTTCAAGTCTTGAAGATTTCTTCTTTCCTTGTTTCTTGCTTGCTACATGGTTAGTAAATATTTTCTTTTCTAACATAATGCCTTTTTGTTTTAAATGGGGACAAGACCTAATTAAGTGTCCCTTCTTTGAGCATTTAAAACAAAGTTTATCATCCTTGTTAATAATCAAGTCATTTTTAATATAGGGACATGACCTAATCGAGTGTCCCTTTTCAAAGCATTCACTACACTTCTTACTTCTCTTAGTGTGAAGTGTGGCTTGATTATTACCTTGGATGTTACCTTGCATGGAGGCACGGTTGAGGCTTTTGGCAGAGGTATTGATTTTCTTCTTTTGTTCTTTCCCCTTGGCAATCCTCAAGTCCTTGACATTTTCTTCAAGGGATTTAGTGCATGCCACGGTTGTTCCCATCTCAAGCTTCTTCACCATGTGATCATGGTTATCTTGAGAAGGTTGAGCAATGCACTTCCCTTTTAGTTGAGTTAAGCTCATCTTTAGCCTCTCATTTTCTTCTTTGAGCTTTTGATATTTATCATCTTTTGTTCCTGCAAATTCTAGCTCAAAGGAAGATTTGCTTGTCGACGGACAACAAGCATTAGCACATGGTAATATAGTTTCAATTTGAATACATGTGCATGAGTGAGGTTGTTGGGATTTTATGTTTTCTATCACAACCTCGTGAGCAATGTTTAATATGATATGATCATCCATAAGATTTTCATTAGAATATCGAAGCATATCATATTTATCTTGAAAAGCTAGATTTTCAACTTTTAGCTTTTCTACTTGGTTCTTAAGCAAGGCATTCCTATTTACTAATTGAGTGATACAAATTAAGGAGTTCTCTTGCTCAATTGAAATAGTTTCAGAGCACTTTAGCTCCTCATGTTCTTTAGTCAACTCATCAAAGCTTAGCATTTTTATGGAGAGAATATCTTCTAGCCTTTGACGAGCTTCGCTTTGCTCTCTCGCTCTTTTTAGAAGTTTGAGCATGACCGTCGTATCTTCTTGACTTAGATGAGCGTAGAGTTGCATGAAGCTTCTTTCATCCTCCTCATCCTCATTTGTGCTTCCACTATCATTTTCATTAGCCACACAACATATGTGTGAATCGAAATTGGAAGACAAACCTTTTGGAGAGATGGATTTATCGTTTGGCCTCCATCGTTCATTTTCTTCTTCTTCCTTCAAAGGGTGAGTTTCACAAGGAACAAAGGAAGTAGAAGCACAAAATGAACCATCATGTTTGGACTCATCAAATTTACTTTTAATTCTAGTCCAAATATCATGCGCATCAGGAATATTTTCATAATAATTCATTATGAAGGCATGATAATCTTCCTTGCTAAGAGAATTAACTAAGATGTCAAAAGCTAGATAGTTTAAGCGTATACATCTTTGATCTTCCTCGGAAGCATTTTTCCTATCATAACTAGGAGGAATAATACTCTTGTCTAAAATTTGTTCTAATTGTGGATCTATGGTTCTAAAAGCATTTATTACCCTAGTAGACCATGAATCATAGTTAGAACAATCGAAAAGTAATATCTCAAGAGTTACCTCCTTGTTCTCCTTCGGAGTTGTCTTCTTATTCTTTTGGGATCTTCTACGAGCCATCACTTCGAGTTGTTAGACTCAATATGAAGTGCCTAGCTTTGATACCAATTGAAAGTCGCCTAGAGGGGGTGGATAGGTGAAACCTAAAAATTATAACTTTACACCCCAACTAGATCCCTTGATTAGTGGTTAGAACAAGATACACACTTATCGGAGTATAAAAACTAAGTCCTTTGCTTGTAAAGAGTATTGCTTTCAAATAATGTGAAATTGATAAATCAATACAACTAATAGGTCTATGAGAATAAAGCAAGAGGGCTTAGATAAGAAGAGTAATAACTCAAGTTCTTTCTTGCAAGGTGCTTGAAAGGATCACGATGCCTAAGAGGGGGGTGAATTGGGCTTTTCTAAAAATCAACACTAATTAAAACCTAAGCAAGAGCTAAGCAAGAGCCCAACTTCACCCCAACAACTAGCACTAAGAAAATAATACTAGAAATACAACAATGCTAAGACAATACTTCAATTACTTGCTAAACAAATACACAATGTAAAGTGCTTGAATTAAGTGCGGAATGTAAAGCAAGGTTTAGAAGACTCCTCCATTTTTTCCCGAGGTATCGAAGGGTCGGCACTCTCCACTAGTCCTCGTTGGAGCACCCGCGCAAGGGTATCGCTCCCCCTTGGTCCTCGCAAGAACCAAGTGCTCACTACGAGATGATCCTTTGCCACTCCGGCGCAGTGGATCCCTCGAGACCGCTTACAAACTTGAGTCGGGTCACCAACAAGATCTTCACGGTGATCACCGAGCTCCCAACGCCACCAAGCCATCTAGGTGATGCCGATCACCAAGAGTAACAAGCCGTAGACTTTCGCTTGACCAAGAGAAGTCTAATGCAAGTGGTGTGTGCTCTAGGTGGCTCTCGCTAGCGCTAATGAGGAACAAATGCGGGATTAAGATTCTCTAATGTCCTCACTAGGCTTTTGGTGCTTGCAATGCTCTAGCAATGTGCTGGAATTAATGTGGGCAGCAAGACATTGAATATGGTGGTTGGAGGGGGTATAAATAGCCCTCACCCACCAACTAGCCGTTACCAGAACTTTTCTGCGCATGGGCGCACCGGACAGTCTGGTGCGCCACCGGTGCACCAACGGTCGTTTCCAACGGCTAATTCTGACAGCTAGCCGTTGGGCTGATGGCACACCAGACAGTGAGCAGGCACTGTCCGGTGCACACCGGATAGTCCGGTGCACTGTCCGGTGCGCCACTAAAATTCATTTCGCAAACTGGCGCTCTCGGGTTTTCTGCTCGGGGAAGCCTTCCCCAGGGCCAGCTCGGCCCCACCTGGCAGAGGGTGCACCGGACAGTCCGGTGCACACCGGACAGTCCGGTGCCCCAAGGCCAGAAACCCTATTTCTTGTTTTTCAGCTGACTTTCAAATCGGTTTTCGTTCTAACTTGTGAGTGAGTTCTAGAGTGACACCTAGCACTGTATGTGAGTGTGAATGTGCACCAACACTACACTAGAACTCTCTTGGTCAAACTACTCATCGACAACCCCTCTTTATAGTACGGCTAAAAGAGAATAAAAGACCTAACTAAATCACGAGTGTCCACATCTCCTTGACACTCGGACTCCGTAGTCCTTCACCTTTTGTTTGATCGTTTTAGCCGTCGCTTCGAGTTCTTATCTCCGGGATTGTTTTCACCAATGTAGTACTTCTACCTGTAATGCGACCTAACTTACCATTTGTCTCTGCAAAACACACGTTAGTCACATATAACATTACGTTGTCATTAATCACTAAAACCAACCAGGGGCCTAGATGCTTTCAATCTCCCCCTTTTTGGAGATTGATGACAACCCTACAAGATTTGTGAGAGTAGTTTGATTTGAAATTTCTGTCAATAGAGAAGATAGTTAGATATGCTCAGTAATCTTTGACAGAAAGAGTATGTACCAAAATAATAAGAATGAGCGCATACACATCATAAGTTTCTTGTTCATATAAAAGTGAAATCAAATCGATGAACAAGAACTTAAAAGACTGGTGAAAACATATAAGGTGAAAACATAATACACACACAGTCAACATAAGCATCGAGAGTATATATAGAGTTTGTGAGTCAAAAGCACCATACAAAAGTGAAGCTAGTACAGAGAGTAACAAGCACATATATTACATCAAAATGACTCTCTACTAACTCCCTAACTCCCCCTAGCTCTCACAACTCATATCTCTCCCCCTTTAGTGTCAAACACCAAAAGGGCACCCAAACCTACACATCAGAAGTGGGAGGAGGCGGCAGAGGTGCATCTAGTCGCGGTCGAGGCAGTAGAGCGAACGCAAGCTGGGGGTCAGAGTCAGTCTCGGATCTAGGATCTGCTGTAGAAGCTGGAGCTAGTACTGACTCGGACGGAAGCTGCGCTGCTGGAGCTGCCGGAGCCGAAGAAGTGGTCACTAACACCGCCACAGCAGTAGTGGGAACAGCAGAAGCTGGTGGCACTGACGGCTGAGGGCTGACGGAGCTGAAGACCGGTGACGTGAAAGCCAGGGTGACCGGCCGGAGCGGAGAGGAAGAAGGACCAACAGGGGGTCCTGGCTGAAGTGCTGGCACAACAGGAGCCTGAAGAGGAGGAGGCAGGACTGACTGAACCGAGGGAATCGATATACCAGAATGTTGTAGCATAAGAGTCATGAAGGCCCTGCTCTCAGCCCGATCCTGAAGAAGCTGTTGCTGAAGAGAATCCTGCCTGTCCTGTATGGTCTGAAACATCGAGAGCATCCTCTCGGACAACTGCTGATGGGCTGCTGCCTGGCGGGTCTGCTTGGCTGCCAAGTGAGCCTGCTGCTGAGTAAGTGTCTGGAGAATCGAAGCAAAAGCAGGGTCAACGGCAGGAGGGGCAGCAGGGGTAGCACGAGAACTCCCAGCCTCATGATCATGTGAGCGTGGAGGCATAGGAGGCGGAGGCGGAATCCCAAAATCATCATCATCATCAACAACTGTTGTGTCCTGAGCCTCGAACTGATGAAGTGCAGTATCCTCGGCCTGAGTGTCAAAAACTGGAGCAGAAGCTGGCATAGGAGCCTCAGGTGCAGGATGGTAGGACCCAAAGGCAAGGCGTGAGCAAAAATGTGACATAGGTAGTGAGCATATGGAAGCTATCGACGGGCACGCAGACCATCCAAAATAGTGTCCTCGATCTCACAAATAAGGAAATCCACAACGTCAAACTCGGAGTGAGAGACCAGGGCACCAAGGAGCCAGAGCTGGATATGTGTGGTAGCCTCCCTGTATCCCATTCGCGGCAGAAGAGTCCGCCTCATAAGCTGAAATAGGAACTTTGTTGCTGTAGTGAAATCTGCCGGAGAGCGTCGCGACCCATCTGAGAAGAGCGGTCGGAACAGAGCCGCGACGTGAGCTGTAACCGGAGCGACACCGCCGTGAGGGCGACGAGGAGGGTCAGAGGTGCCATAGCATAAGCTGTGAAGACGAGTCGATGACTCGTGAAATCCAAAGAGCTGGCGAATCTGGCTGGCATGGATAGTGACATCCTCTCGCTCAAAACGAAACCTCATCCAGTGATGGTCAGGGTCGATCCATACAGTCGCGTAGAAAACTCGGACCCATTCCTCAACATACCTGCCGCTGGTAGTCAAAAGAGTCAGAAAGCCAGGCAGATATGAGAGGTGCACCTCAGAGTCAGCACCGGCGGCTAGCAGAAAAGCGGGAAGGTCCAAAAGCCGGTGCACTCACAGAGCAATCTGTGCAGACATCTGTGCCCTGAAGAAGGATTCCTGAATCCTGGTGCTGAAAAGGTCAACTGCAGCAGGGTCCCTCTGAGCCGGTAACCAAGACTCCACAGGTACGTATCTGAACCTATGTACCTGTGCCGCTGTAGCACGCTGAAGGTCAAACAACCTAGGATCTGCAGCCAGAGGTTGCACCTCAGTCTCATCACGCTCCCGGAATCGAGCAGGTGGGATAGGTGGAGCAGAAACGGGAGTGGGAGAAGGAGCAGTGGAAGCTGGTGTAGTGGAGGTGGTGGATGGCACAACAGGGGTGACAGGAGCAGGCAAAGTGGGTGGTGGAGTGGAAGCAGTGGTGTGAGTGGAGGAGCGAGGCCGGGAGGCGAGGCGACGAACACGGTACGCAATCTGATCTGAAGGAGTCTGAGGCTGATCTCCTAGCTCGGCCTGCTCAGCGGCTGCTGCTGCTGCTGCCGCTGCTCGGGCTGCTCTGTCCATACGCCGCTTCTTGCGGCCTTCCTGCTGCTCCAAGTATATGGTCTTTCCCTTGACCTGCCTGAAGGGGCGATGAGGATCCTCATCATCGCCTCCCCCTGGCGCCGACACATTCTTCGTGCGTGGCATCCTAACCTGACGACTGCAAATGAGAGAGAGAATCTAAGCACAAGTCGAGAATAGCCGATAGAATATCAAAAGAAGAGATGTCTACCTGGAACGCTCACACGAGAGGTGAAAATCCAGGCAGAACAGGAGACGGCACACGGGCAGGCAAGGTCACTGAAATGACAGAAGAGGTGAGCACGTATTAGTCACATAGTCATAAGTATATGAAATGTGGATAAATACATACACACAGAATTATGGCACAGAAAACAAGAGTCTTGGCGATCGAGAGGTCAAACGACGCGAAAACGACGTTTGAACGAGAAATAGTGCCATAGGAGGTTTGAAATTGAAAAAGAGGCATGAAATGATTTGGAATTGAGCCGATACTTCACAAATAGGTTTATATGGGTAAATATGAGTGAAGTGTGCTTTTGTTTGAATTTAGGCGAAGAAAATGTAATTTGGGCACTCGGCTCAAAAACGATCGCTCGAAACAGGGAATTTGGTGAAAATGAAGCCTGGTATATCGGATGGGCGTGAAAATTGGCGAATATGTTACTGGAGGTGTTGTGAAGGTGCCTGAAAAATTTGGGTTCAATCGGAGCATATTTGGTTGGTTTGGGCATTTCACCGAACACGTGACATGCGGTGAATTAGGTTTTCGGAGATTTGGCTATATGAGGATTGAAACCCTCCCAAAGGGAGCTAGAAACCTGTAGAGATACTTAATGGGCACATAGGAACTCATTGCACGACTTGGATTCACTGGAATTGATAGAGATTGGAATTTGAATCAAAGGGTGGAAGAGAAGTGCACTGCTTAGAGAAACAGAGAGAGAGAGAAAAAGGCAGAGGGATAACGGGCTGCTCACCGAGCGAGGGCAGGAGAGGAGCACTGGGTCGAGGTCGCCAGAGGACAGTGACCGCCAGTGAGGGGAGGTCGCCAGCGAGGGGGAGCAAATCGCTAGAGCACAGAGACAGAAACTGGAGAACAGAGAAGAAACAGGCTGGCCTCGGGCGCGAGCAGGGGAAAAGATTTTTAAAAACGAGTTATGGGCGCACCGGACAGTCTACAGTGCCTGTCCGGTGCACACCGGACAGCGCACAGTAGCTGTCCGGTGAACCACCAGATAGCGCACAGGAAAAAAGAATTCGAGCGCGCAGCTGCCGGTGCACCGGACATTGCACAGTGCAGTGTCCGGTGCACACCGGACTGTCCGGTGAGCCCAGACAGAGGGAAGATTTGAAATTTTTGAATATTTCTATCTAATTTCCAACCAAACCAAATCCCAACTTATAACCACACAAAATAACACTTGTTGGGACAGGTATTGGCACCCTCATATATTTTCTCATAATTTTCAAAATATTTTGCCATAGGCTAGATAATTTTTAGAGAAAATAGGCAAATGGTGAGATTTTCATTTTGGCAGTGCACTAGGGGTTTTCATGAAAGATTTGAGTTTTGAATACTCCCCCTAAGTGCAGTACCTCATGAATGTTTCAAGAACCAACAATTACATAAAAGTAGGAATTTAAGTACTAAAAGCTTAAAACTAAGACTTGTCAAGTTTGATCCGAGTTAAGCTTTTTCACTCACTTTGTTGGCGGTTATCTCAACTAGGTTAGACAAGCCCTAGATGCAATACAAGAAATTTAAATATGCAATGCAAGCTTGACAACACCATTTGACATCTTACATAAAATTTCTGAGATCAAGAATATTTAGTTCATTCCTCAACATGCAAAAGCGGGTCTTATCAAGTGGCTTAGTGAAAATATCCGCTAATTGATCTTCTGACCTCACTCCTTCTAAAATGATATCTCCTTTAGCAACATGATCTCTAAGGAAGTGATGACGGATATCAATGTGCTTGGTGCGAGAGTGTTGTACAAGATTATTAGCAATTTTAACAGCACTCTCATTGTCACACAACAAAGGTACCTTTTCTAGAACTACGCCATAGTCTAGAAGAGTTTGTTTCATATATAAAATTTATGTGCAACAAGCACCCGCGGCAATGTATTCCGCTTCGGCAGTTGACAAGGCAACACTATTTTGCTTTTTGGATGTCCATGAAACTAGTGATCTACCAAGCAGATGGCATCCCCCAGAAGTACTTTTCCTATCAATTTTGCAACTGGCATAATCCGAATCGGAATAGCCAATTAAATCAAAAGTAGCTCATTTGGGATACCACAAACCAACGCTTGTGGTGTGCCTGAGATAACTAAGAATTCTTTTAACAGCGCGAAGATGAGCTTTCTTAGGATTAGATTGAAATCTAGCACACATGCAGACACTAAACATGATATCGGGCCTAGATGCGGTAAGGTACAATAAACTACCAATCATAGAATGGTAGAGAGTTTGATTAACCGGGTTACCTCCCTCATCTAGGTCGAGATGTCCATTTGTTGGCATAGGTGTCTTGATTGGTTTGCACTTCTCCATGTTGAACCTTTTCAACAAGTCTTTGGTATACTTCTCTTGTGAGAGAAAGTTACCATCTTTCATTTGCTTGACTTGAAAGCCGAGGAAGTATGTCAGCTCACCAATCATTGACATCTCGAACTCCTTCGACATCAACTCACCAAATTTCTTGCAATGATAGTCATTTGTCGAGTCAAAGATTATATCATCAACATATACTTGACAAATGAAAATATCACCGTTATGTTTCTTTGTGAATAGAGTTGTGTCGATGGTCCCGATCATGAAGCCCTTCTCGATGAGGAAGTTGCGAAGGTGCTCATACCAAGCCCTTGGAGCTTGCTTTAGCCCATATATCGCCTTGGACAACCTGTAAGCATGGTTAGGATATCTAGGGTCTTCAAATCCAGGTGGTTGCTCAACATATACAAGTTCATTTATGAAGCCATTTAAAAATGCACTTTTTACATCCATTTGATAAAGTTTTATATCATAGCATGATGCATATGCAAGTAGGATACGGATGGCTTCCAGTCGAGCAACCGGTGCAAAGGTCTCTCCAAAATCTAAGCCTTCAACTTGAGAGAATCCTTTTGCGACAAGTCTTGCCTTGTTTCTTACAATCACACCTTGATCATCTTGTTTGTTTCTGGACACCCACTTTGTTCCAATGATTCTTGCATCTTGTGGGGGCTTCTCCAGGGCAAAACTTGGTTACGAGTGAAGTTGTTAAGTTCTTCATGCATAGCGTTCACCCAGTCCGGATCCTGTAGCGCCTCATCTATACAAGTAGGCTCAACACAAGAAACAAAGGAGTGATGTTCAATAAAAGAAGCATGTCTATGGGATCAAGTGATAACCCCTTGTGAAGGACTCCCAATGATTTGGTTTTGAGGGTGAGCTTGAAGTAGTGATGAATTTCTCTTGTTAACCACTTGGGAAGAAGATCCTGGAGCATCAACATCTTCGGCTTGTACCCTTGCTTGTTCATGAGAGACAAATGTATCTTCATTTGCATGCCTCTCATCTTTTTCATCATCTTGTGGTACATTTGATGAAGAAGGCCTGTCAATGTTTTGCACCTCTTCTTCATCTTCTTTTGGTTTGATAGCTCCAATTGGCATGTTCTTCATTGCTTCCCTAAGTGGCTCATCACCTACATCATCAAAATTCTCAAGTGCTCCTTGAGAGCCATTAGTCTCATCAAGTTCCACATCATATGTTTCTTCTACCACACCAGTGGCATGATTGAATACTCGATATGCTTTGGACTTTAATGAATAACCCAAAAGAAAACCAATATCACAATGTCTTTGAAACTTCCCTAGGTGATGGCGTTTCTTGAAGATGTAGCATTTGCATCCAAACACCCGGAAGAAGGAGACGTCTGGCTTTTTCCCATTTAGCAGTTCATAGGGAGTCTTTGCAAGTAGCCGGTGAGGAAATAGCTTGTTTGATGCATAACATGCAGTGTTGACAGCTTCGGCCCAAAACCTCTCCGGTGCGTTATACTCATCAATCATTGTTCTTGCAAGTGTGATCAAGGTCCTGTTTTTCCTTTCAACAACTCCATTTTGTTGAGGTGTATATGTTGCAGACACTTCATGCTTGATCCCAATTTCATCACAGTACTCATGAATGTTGGTGTTGTCAAATTCTTTGCCATTATCACTTCTAATCTTCTTGATCTTGCAATCGAATTCATTTTGAGCTTTCTTGGCAAACTTCTTGAAAATAGATGCAACTTCAGATTTGTCATGGAGAAAGAACACCCAAGTGTATCTTGAGAAATCATCAACAATCACTAGACAGTAGAGGTTACCACCAGCACTTACATAATTTGTAGGTCCAAATAAATCCATATGAAGTAGTTCTAGTGGCTTAGATGTTGACATGAAAGCTTTAGTAGGATGTGTATTAGCAACTTGCTTCCCAGCTTGACATGCACTACAAGGCTTGTCCTTTTCAAACACCACATCCTTTAATCCTCTAACCATGTCCTTCTTCAATACCTTCTTGAGTGTGCTCATCCCAACATGTGCAAGCCTCCTATGCCAAAGCCATCCAAGTGAAGCTTTGGTGAAGAGGCAAGTTCTTAAGTCTGCATCTTCTGAAGTGAAATCCACTAAGTAGAGATTGTTGTATCTAAATCCTTTGAACACCATTGATTCATCATCCATTTTTGATACAATAACCTCTGTTGGAGTGAATAAGCATTGAAGTCCAAGATCACAGAGTTGACCCACTGATAACAAATTGAAGCTCAAAGGTGCAACCAAGAGAACATTTGAAATTGATAAATCATTCAAAATTGCCACCTTGCCAAGTCCTTGCACTTTCCCTTTTGAATTGTCTCCAAATGTGATTTTATCTTGTCCATCAACATTCTCATCAAGTGAGGTGAACATCCGTGGGTTGCCTGTCATATGTTGTGTGCATCCACTGTCAATAACCCAATGGCTCCCACCAGTCTTATAGTTCACCTACATCCACAGACAAATCAAGCTTGAGTTTTGAGGGCCCTATATTGCATAGGACCAGTGACTCTCTCAATCAAGGACTTTGCAACCCAAATTTGTCTAGGTCTACTCTTGCTTGGTGGACCTAGGAATGTAACTTTGACCTTTCCATTTGCTACTTTTCTTAGAACATAATGAGCATTGAAAGCAAATGGTCTTGAGTGCTTAGGCAAGGGAGTTGGTGGTTTGGCTTTGCAGTTGTGGGCAAAGTGACCTTCTTTTCCACATTCAAAGCATTTGATGGGCTTGTGAGTCTGCTTTGGCTTGTATTGAGTGGTAGCTTTCTTTTGCACAAAAGCATTGTATCCAATACCACTCTTGTTGTTTTTCATGACAGTGTTCATAAGCAACTCATTTTGGAGGTATTGGCCCTTGTTGAACTTTTGCACACTTGTTGCAAGATGTTCATTTTCACTCTTAAGTTTCTTGACCTCATTTTTAAGCCTTTCATTATCCACTGCCAACTCTTTGTTGAAATCATTGTTCTCAATGGCAACCTTTCCTCTAGTAGTTGCATCAGTCAGGTATCTCTTCAATTTTTGGTTGTCTAAAGTCAAGACTTCAACTTTTTCAGTCAATTCATCATGTAGACTAGTTTGCTCTCCTTGACTCAAATCATCACATGAGGTTGCTACATCAATCTTAACAAGGTTAATAGCCTCATGTGTTTTGCAAGATAAAAGTTCATTCTCAACAAGAAGATTATCATGATTAAATTTAATCTTAGTATAATCTTCCTTGATTTTTACTAATCTATCTTGCAACTCCCTATTAGCTTCATTTAACTTGTCACATTTATTCTTAGCATCTTTTAGGGAGGTTGTGAGCTCATTTATAGTTGATGACATAGTTTTGTTCTCTTCTTTCAGTTCATCACTAGCTTTCATAACTATGTCATATTTGGCATTTAAAGATTCATTTTCATTTTTCAACCTATCACATTTAGCTTTTGACTTCCTAATGATTTGAGTATATTCTTTAAGCAAGTCAGCTAGTTCATCATATGAAGGTGAAGCAAATTCCTCATCACTATCACTATCACTATCATCAGTAATATCAATATCATTTTGTACCTTCTGTTCACCTCTAGCCATGAGGCATAGGTGAGAAGTTGATGATGGCGATGGTGGTGGTGAAGAGAAGTATCCGGCGATGGCGGCAACCTTTTCATCATTCTCGTCTTCACTTGAAGAAGATCCACTTGATGACTCAATGTCAGTGAGCCAGTCACCAACAATATATGCCTTTCCATTTTTCTTTTTGTGGAACCTCTTTTGCTTCCCATCCTTTCTCTTGAAGAATTCTTTTCCTTTTTCTCATCATCGCTGTCATCTTCTTTCTTGCCCTTGAACTTGTTCTTCTTGGGCTTGGTACATTGATGAGCAAGATGACCAAGCTCTCCATAGTTGTAGCAATCCATCTCAGAAATGGGCTTTCTTTTGCTGGAAAAGAATTTCTTCTTTCTTGAATCAAATTTGATGCCTTCTCTGTTGAGCTTTTTTAACATCTTGGTGGTCTTCCTCACCATCAAGGCAATGTTAGCATCAAGGTCATCATCACTTGAGGATTCTTCCTCAATTTGTACTTTAGATTTTCCTTTTCTTTCTTGATTTGCTTTGAGAGCCAAATCCTTTCTCTTGGAAGATGACTCATCTTTGTCATTGATGTGCATATACATTTCATGAGCATTGATCTTTCCCAATATCTGTGTAGGTGTGGTAACTGAAAGATCCATTTGATGTAGCATAGTGACAATGTGTCTATATTTGTCTATTGGGAGGACACTGAGAATCTTCCTCACAACATCCGGTTGTGAGATTTGAGTAAGCCCCAATCCATTTACTTTTTCTACAAGAATATTGAGACGTGAGTACATAGCATTGGCATTTTCATTAGCAAGCATTTCAAAAGAATTCAACTTTCTCATAGCAATGTGATATCTCTCCTCACGCTCACTCCTAGTTCCTTCATGTAGCGCACAAATGTCCATCCACAAATCATGAGCATTTTTATGATTTCTAACTCTATTGAACACATCTTTGCAAAGGCCTTTAAAAAGGGTGTTTTTGGCCTTAGCATTCTATTTCTCATAATTAAACTCATCACCTACAAGATTTGTGGGATCTCTAGGCTGGGGGAATCCTTGTGTAGTGGCTTTGTAGACCCCAATGTCTATAGCCTCTAAATATGCTTCCATACAAATTTTCCAATATGGAAAATCGTCACCATCAAAAACGGGAGGAGGTCCATCCCCACCAGACATTGTTACTCTAGCGGTTAAGCTAATCTAAGAGCAACAAGGCTCTGATACCAATTGAAAGGATCATGATGCCCAAGAGGGGGGTGAATTGGGCTTTTCTAAAAATCAACACTAATTAAAACCTAAGCAAGAGCTAAGCAAGAGCCCAGCTTCACCCCAACAACTAGCACTAAGAAAATAATACTAGAAATACAACAATGCTAAGACAATACTTCAATTACTTGCTAAACAAATACACAATGTAAAGTGCTTGAATTAAGTGCGGAATGTAAAGCAAGGTTTAGAAGACTCCTCCAATTTTTCCCGAGGTATCGAAGGGTTGGCACTCTCCACTAGTCCTCGTTAGAGCACCCGCGCAAGGGTATCGCTCCCCCTTGGTCCTCGCAAGAACCAAGTGCTCACTACGAGATGATCCTTTGCCACTCCGGCGCGGTGGATCCCTCGAGACCGCTTACAAACTTGAGTCGGGTCACCAACAAGATCTTCACGGTGATCACCGAGCTCCCAACGCCACCAAGCCGTCTAGGTGATGCCGATCACCAAGAGTAACAAGCCGTAGACTTTTGCTTGACCAAGAGAAGTCTAATGCAAATGGTGTGTGCTCTAGGTGGCTCTCGCTAGTGCTAATGAGGAACAAATGCGGGATTAAGATTCTCTAATCTCCTCACTAGGCTTTTGGTGCTTGCAATGCTCTAGCAATGTGCTGGAATTAATGTGGGCAGCAAGACATTGAATATGGTGGTTGGAGGGGGTATAAATAGCCCTCACCCACCAACTAGCTGTTACCAGAACTTTTCTGCGCATGGGCGCACTGGACAGTCCGGTGCGCCACTGGTGATCCAACAGTCGTTTCCAACGGCTAGTTCTAACAGCTAGCCGTTGGGTTGATGGCACACCGGACAGTGAACAGGCACTGTCCGGTGCACACCTGATAGTCCGGTGCAATGTCCGGTGCGCCACTAAAATTCATTTCGCAAACTGGCGCTCTCGGGTTTTCTGCTTGGGGAAGCCTTCCCCAGGGCCAGCTCAGCCCCACCTGGCAGAGGGTGCACCGGACAGTCCGGTGCACACCGGACAGTCCGGTGCCCCAAGGCCAGAAACCCTATTTCTTGTTTTTCAGCTGGTTTTCAAATCGGTTTTCGTTCTAACTTGTGAGTGAGTTCTAGAGTGACACCTAGCACTGTATGTGAGTGTGAATGTGCACCAACACTACACTAGAACTCTCTTGGTCAAACTACTCATCGACAACCCCTCTTTATAGTACGGCTAAAAGAGAATAAAAGACCTAACTAAATCACGAGTGTCCACATCTCCTCGACACTCGGACTCCGTAGTCCTTCACCTTTTGTTTCATCGTTTTAGCCGTCGCTTCGAGTTCTTATCTCCGGGATTGTTTTCACCGATGTAGTACTTCTACCTGTAATGCGACCTAACTTACCATTTGTCTCTGCAAAACACACGTTAGTCACATATAAAATTACGTTGTCATTAATCACTAAAACCAACCAGGGGCCTAGATGCTTTCAATGCTGCTTCACTAAATGAGAATTTAATTTGAAGCAACACCAAATAATGTTAGCAAAGAATAGTGCAAGAAAATTTAGTATGAGAGAAAGCAAACAAATCACAAGAAATGAAAACAAGAGACACGAGTGATTTGTTTTACCGAGGTTCGGCCCTCGAAGGCCTAGTCCCCGTTGAGGAGTCCACTAAGGACGGGTCTCTTTGAACCCTTTCCCTCTCTCTCCACCGATCACCAAAGACTGGCGAGCTCTTCTTCTTCTCAAGGATCACCACACTCTTTGGTGTCT
This sequence comes from Zea luxurians, assembly GCA_029449295.1. Taxonomy (NCBI): domain Eukaryota; kingdom Viridiplantae; phylum Streptophyta; class Magnoliopsida; order Poales; family Poaceae; genus Zea; species Zea luxurians. Next base: position 169,478,525 of record JAOPSE010000002.1, read on the forward strand.
CTTGCTAGCTATACAAGCCTCCAAAACTTTGGAGGAAGTTCAATGGGAGTCAAAACTCCACGCGCAAATGAATACAAGATGTAGAACACACTTTCTCTCAATGATTCCCACAAGGCTCTATTGCTAAACTCACATGAGAAGCTTTCTCTTGCTTGCTCTCTCTTTTATGGCACTTGTGTTGGTTGTAGTGGTCTAAATCTTGTGTATAGGATGGATCAATGAATAGAGGTGGTTGGGAGGGCTTGAATATGTCAACTATATGACTTGGAATGTTGCTTGGTCTCCCACACCTTGAAGTGGTCGGTTGGGGTGGTATTTATAGCTACCAACCAAATTATAGCCGTTGGAGAAGGCTGCTGGCGATGGGCGCACCGGACAGTATCTGGTGCGCCACCGGACAGCGTCTGGTGCGCCGCCACGTCAGCTTGTCGTTAGGGCTTGGAGCTGGTCGACCGTTGGAGGCTTTGTCCTCATGCGGCACCGGACAGTTCGGTGCTACACCGGACAGTCCGGTGCCCTCTGACCTTCTGCTCTGACATCTGAATTACACTGTTCACTTTGCAGAGACGACCGTTGCGCGCCTAGGAAACCCGAAGCAGAGGAGTTTGAGCTGATTCACCCTGGTGCATCGGACACTATCCAGTGGTGCACCAGACAGTTCGGTGCGCCAGACCAGGGCAGCCTTCGGTTTTCTTTGCTCCTTTGTTTTGAACCCTTTCTTTTAACTTTGTATTGGTTTGTTGTGAACCTTTGGCACTTGTGGAACATATAATCTAGAGCAAACTAGTTAGTTCAATTGTTTGTGTTGGGCAATTCAACCACCAAAATCATTTAGGAAAAGGTTTGACCCTATTTCCCTTTCACATATATGCCTTTGTATTTGAATCATAACCTAGTAAAAACCCTTCTATAGCTTCGGGAGCAAATTTTGAATGTCTATCTTTCTTTACCAAGATGTAGCATTTGCTCCTAAATACACGAAAGTAATAAATATTGGGTTTGTTACCGGTTAGGAGTTCGTATGATGTCTTCTTGAGGAGGCAATGAAGATAGAGCCGATTTATGGCATGGTAAGCTGTATTTATAACTTTTGACCAAAACCGCTCAGGCGTCTTGTATTCTCTAAGCGTAGTTCTCGCCATGTCGATGAGCGTCCTATTCTTCCTCTCTACTACACCATTTTGTTGTGGTGTGTAGGGAGCGGAGAACTCATGCTTGATGCCTTCCTCCTCAAGATATTCTTCGACTTGAAGGTTCTTGAACTCATATCCATTATCGCTCCTTATTTTCTTCACCTTGAGCTCAAATTCATTTTGAGCTCTCCTTAGGAAGCGCTTTAAAGTTCCTTAGGTTTTAGATGTATCCTGCAAAAATAACACCCAAGTGAAGCGGGAAAAATCATCAATAATTACAAGACCATACTTACTTCCCCCGATGCTAAGATAAGCAACGAGCCCGAAGAGATCCATATGTAGGAGTTCTAGTGGTCTTGATGTCGTCATCACGTTCTTGCTTTGATGAGTAGTTCCCACCTGTTTTCCTGCCTCACACGTTGCACAAGGTCTGTCTTTCTCAAAACAGACATCGGTTAATCCTAACACATGTTCTCCCTTTAGAAGCTTATGAAGATTCTTCATTTCAACATGTGCTAGACGGTGGTGCCAAAGCCAGCCCATATTAGTCTTAGCGATTAAACATGCATCTAGATCAGCATTCTCTTTTGAAAAATCAACTAAATAGAGCTTGTCGTCTATTACACCTTTAAAAGCTAATGAACCATCACTTCTTCTAAAGGCAGAAACATCAATATTTGTAAATAAACAATTATAGCCCATATGACATAATTGACTTACATATAATAAATTGTAGCCGAACGATTCTACTAGGAAAACATTAGAAATTGAATGCTCGGCAGTGATGGCTATTTTACCTAAACCCTTGACCTTGCCTTGGTCCCAATCTCTAAAGATGATAGTGTCTTGGGAATCCTTGTTCTTGACATAGGAGGTGAACATTTTATTCTCTCCTGTCATGTGGTTTGTGCATCCACTGTCAATGATCCAGCTTGTGCCTTCGGATGCATAAACCTGCAAGGTAATTTAAGCTTGGGTTTTAGGTACCCAACTCTTGTTGGGTCCTACAATGTTAGTCACAACAGACTTTGGAACCCATATACAAGTTTTGTCTCTCTTGCACTTAGGTCCCAAACTTCTAGCAACTACTTTATCATTTTTGCATAGAAGAACAAATGAAGCATCATGTGTTTGATAAAGCATTGTTGGTCCATTTGATGCTTTCCTAGGAGCATGAGAAGCAACATGATGACGCATAGGTCTATTCCTGCCATGAACATATGGATAACTAGATGCAAACATGGCATGAGATTTAAATGCAGCATCATGGCGTACAAGTAAAACAACATGACTATAGCACTTATCATGATGAGCAACACCAGAAACATTCTTAACATGAGCATAAAGATAGGCATGGTTCTTTTGGTCATGTGAAGAATAAGAGCTACTAGCCATAGGAGCCTTCCCTTTCTCCTTGTTGAGATTGGAGGTCCTTTGGCTTGTTAAGTTCTTGGTTTCGTTTTGGAAACCAAATCCATCATTAATAGATGAGTGTCTACCAATGGTGTAGGTATCCATGGCAAATTTTAATTTCTCATAGTCATTCTTGCAAGTTTTAAGTTGAGTACTAAGATTAGCAACATCGTTATTCAACTTAAGAATGGTAGAAGCATGTTCATTGCAAACATCAATATCAAAATTCTTACACCTATTGCAAAATAACAACATGCTCTACAGATGAACTAACCACATTTAATTTTTCTAGCTTAGCATTTAAATCAACATTTTAATTTTTAAGACTGGAAATAGAATCATTACAAGAAGATAATTTAGAAGAAAGAAGTTCACTTCACTTAACTTCTAAAGCAAGATATTTTTCGGCATTAACAAGTTTATCATGTTCCTCATAAAGAATATCTTCTTGTTTTTCTAGAAATCTATCTTTTCATTAAGGGCATCAATTAGTTCATTGATTTTATCTACTTTAGACTATCTAATCCCTTAAAAAGATCACTATAATCTACATCATCATCAGAATCCTCATCACTAGAAGAAGTATACTTAGGGTATCTCGTGTACGTACCTTCTTCTCCTTAACCATGAGGCATGTGTGATGTTCGTTGAGGAAGAGGGAGGACTTGTCGAAGGCGGAGGCAGCTAGTCCTTCATTGTCGGAGTCGGATGAAGAACAATCGGAGTCCCATTCTTTGCCAATGTGCGTCTCGTCCTTTGCCTTCCTGTAGTTCTTCTTTTTCTCCTTCTTCCATTCCTTTTCTTGTCCCTGGTCATTTTCATTATCGGTACATTGTGCAATAAAATGACCAGACTTACCTCACTTGAAGCAGGAGCGCTTTCCCTTTGATTTGTTCTTGTTGGGATACTCCTTGTGTCCCTTCAAGGTGTTCTTAAAATGCTTGATTACAAGCGCCATTTCATCTTCATTTAGCCCAGCAGCCTCCACTTGTGCCACCTTGTTAGGTAGCACCTCCTTGTTGCTTGTTGCCTTGAGGGCAACGAGCTGCGGTTCGTAGACTGGAAGCGGACCATTTGCAATATCATCCACATACCTTGCTTCTTTTATCATCATGCGCCCGCTCACAAATTTTCCGAGAATTTCCTCGGGCATTATTTTGGTGTACCTAGGGTTTTCACGGATAAGGTTTATAAGATGCGGATCAATAATAGTAAATGACCATAGCATGAGTCGAACGACGTCATGATCCGTCCATCCCGTGCTCCCGTAACTCCGGATCTTGTTCACTAGGGTCTTGAGCATGTTGTATGTCTCGGTTGGCTCCTCTCCCCTTTTTATGGCGAATCTCCTAAGTTCACCTTCCACTAATTCCATTTTGGTGATCATCGTGACATCGTTTCTCTCATGAGAAATCTTGAGGGCGTCCCAAATTTGTTTGGCGTTGTCCAAGCCGCCGACTTTGTTATATTCATCCCTGCATAGAGATGCTAGCAAAATAGTAGTAGCTTGGGCATTTTTATGAATTTGTTCATTAATTAATACAGGATTATCACTAGTGTCAAATTGCATTCCATTTTCCACATTTTCCAAATAGTGGGATGGAGAGAAAATAAATGACTATGCATTTTATGGCTCTAAAAGGAATAGTCTTCTCCATCAAAGTGAGGGGGTTTACCAAGTGGAATAGATAATAAATGAGCATTCGAGTTATACGGGATGCGAGAATAATCAAAAGAATAGTCTGCTTTTTCGACGAAGAGTCTTCGTCGTCGTCATCCCTTGGTGAAGAGGAGGAGACATCGCTGTCGTAGTAGATGATCTTCTTAATGCGCATCTTCTTCTTCCTGACCCTTTTCTTGTGACTTGAGCCTGAGTCAGTGGGCTTGTCGCCTTTTAGCTTGTCAACATAGAGGGTCTCCTTCTCCTTGTCGTTGATCACCATACCCTTACCTTTAGGATCCATATCTTCATGCGGTTAGAATCTGAATGAAGAGTACGACTCTAATACCAATTGAGAGCACCTAGGGGGTGAATAGGTGATCCTGTAAAAATCAAGACTAAACAACACAAACTTGGTTTATAAAATGTTAGTGAAGTCAAAACCAAGGTGCTATGAATAGAGAGGGAGAGAACTCTTCACTTGATTGTTCCCTTAGAATGTGTATTGAACTTAGGAACAATAGCGCAAGTGATCAAGTGAGAACTCTAAGGAAGAAAGCAATCACAATAGAAAGTCGCACAAGAGACACGGTGATTTTATCCTGTGGTTCGGTCAACGCCTACTCCACGATGTGGTGACCTCCTTCGATCAAGGATTGCACTTAATCCCTCTCAAGTGATCCAAAGATCAACCTTGAGTACCATGGTTTTCTTCCTTTTCTCAAGTATTCCCTTTGTGAGGAATCTCCACAAGTTGGAGCCTCTCACCCTTACAAGATTGATCACAATTAAACCACAAGAGTAAGGGAGGGAATAGAAACACACACAAGAGCTAGAGTCGTAGCGACGACACTCACACAAGTCAAGAGATGAGCACAAAACACAGCGCAACAAGTTCACGGCTCAAACAAGTGCTCAAATCTCAAACACAATAAATCAACAAGTGCTTGCGGAGTCTAGGCATCTTAGGATGTTCAATGGAGGCTTGGTGTTCTGCTCCATGCGCCTAGGGGTCCCTTTTATAGCCCCAAGGCAGCTAGAAGCCATTGGAGCTCCATTTGGAAGGCCATAGTTGCCTTCTGTCCATGGGCGCACCGGACAGGGAAAAGTGTGCGATTCCCTTTCTTTTCTGGCGAAGCCGACCGTTGTAGCCATGACCCCCTCGGCACACCAGACAGTTCGCTGCGGCCTGGTGACCGTTGGTGAAGTCCACGCGTCGTCCGCTGATTGCGCTGCCGACCGTTGGCGCGGGCGCGGCTGCCACACCAAACAGTTTGGTGAATTATAGCCACGGCTCCGCCAACTTTTCTCAAGAGTAGCAAGTTTATTGAGCACGCCAGCCTGGGCACCTGACATTGTCCGGTGTACACCGGACAGTACGGTGCAACTGCAGGCTGGTGCAAGTTTGGCTGGGCAAAGCCAAACTTCTCCAATCCAATTTCATTTGATTTGATAAGGTTCCTAGCACTTAGAGGAATATGTTAGTATAAAAAACAATTCACTAATGCTAGAGTCATACCTTGATTCTTGATTTGCATCTCTTTGACACTTAGCGCAAATCAACCAAAGCAATATGTGTTGGGCATCTAATCACCAAAATATTTATAGAAATGGCCTAAGGGCACATTTCCCTTTCACTCCTCCATCTCTCAACTGCTTGTAACCCCTACTACGAGTTTGATCATTAATGGTGTCGGTAGCGCAAACCACCGATGACTGGAAGTAGGGACGTTCTGCCCAAACCAGTATAACCTTGCGCCCTCTGTGCACACCCTCCGGAGTCCAGAACATGTACAATAAATTTACTTGTTAGAGCGAGGTACGAAACACCAACACCTAGGTATGGTGCTTGGGGCCCTGGTCCCTATAACGCAGATAGGACTAAAAGTCCCCTAGGACAACTAGTAGTGGGGCTTGCTAATAAGTATGCCCTTATATAATGCTACTTAAAGAAGGGCCATCTCCATGTCAGGGCTAGAGGGTTCTCGAGACTCGATGCCCTAGGGAGAGTGGTCTTGCTATGGTGGACCCTGAAGTCAGTTGCTCAAAGTGGGATGATTGAGCATGTCTTGGCAACAATTTGGGGTATGGCCTTCCCAGATCATTGACATACGCTTTTGATGTGATGCAAATTTTGTGCGCTTAGCTCATGGAAGTGTGACCACTTGCGAGGTCTTCCTAGACGATCCTTCTTGTCAGCTTCATCGAGTTGTTGATCACCTTTGTCACTAGGGTGATTTTTTGCATTGCATATGTGGAATTCACCATTGTTGAGCTCCACATGGACTTACAACACCATTCTTGGGTGCCCCATGCTCTATAGGTCATAGCGGCCGCCCACTATGGGTATATGGTCCTCAAGATGCCGATGCCCCACTACATGAACCCATCAAACTTATTCACATAAACCAACGAACTTAGGCAAAGTTCTACGATTTACCGATTAACATAGTCGACATTGTTTTTTTTACAAATTTAGTTAAATTTGTGGGGGTGACATTCTTAAAGTTTAAAACGTGGAAGACGACGAACATAATAAGTTAAGTTCGTGGGCCCGATGGTCTTAAAGGCTGTCGGTGTTTTGGGTCCGACCTCACACCCGGGGTTGCCCCTCGAGGTGTTTTTAGGAGTAGGATGGTGTCGCCGACTGTAGCAAAATGGTTCGTGCCAGATGCACGAGAGACAATAGACAATGTTTACAGGTTCGGGCCGCTTAGAGATGCGTAACACCCTACGTCCTGGCGGAGATGCTTTGTGTTATGGGTTACAAGGTGGTTCTCTAGAGCGAGGATGTGGGAGTTTTGGTAGATGGCTGGGTAATGTTGAGTTGGAATCGATCGTTCTGAAAGGGTGCCCCCTGGGCCTTATATATTCGACCGTGGGGCAATACATATGGATATGATAACAACGGGCGCCTAAAGGATAGTGAGCTGTTTGAGTCTATCTCCCTATGATTCAGCCGACCTATCCTCGCCTGGTTCTACTGCATGGTGCTCCAGCGCGGGAAAGTCGGATCTTCTGTTGTAATTTCTTCGCTCAACGTTGTGAGGCCATCTGGACTTGCGTCAATCCGGCTTTACATTGGTTTGCTTTGCTGATTGTCCCCTCCCCTAGGCCCATGAAGGAATGACCTTATGACTTATTGGGCCTATGGGCCCTTCGTGAGGTCTTTTACCCTGCTAGTGGACCCGGGGGATATCTGTCCCCCACAAGCCCCCGATCTTTGGGTTGATTTTGAGATAATCGGCCCAAAGATCCTAGGCCCAACTTGCAGGTTTTGCTTACGACAAGAAACGCTTCTCGGGCAATCTGGTGAAAATGATTTCTTACTGTCTTCTTTTGCTTTGCTTCACTCGAAGTCTATAATTTTGCCTCACACTTGTGCCTTAGAGGTTGGCTTCTCATTTTGTAGGACCTTGAATTTCATTGGGTGCACCGGAGGTGCACCCAATGGGTGTAGCCCCCGAGCTTCGAGTAGATTTTAGAAGATAATCTACTCGAAGGTCTTCATCAGAATTTATTTTTATTTTCTTCTCGTGCTCTGGTTGAGGGCCAGCCTTGTCTTTTAATCTTGTCTTATGCCTTAGAAATTGGCACTATCTTGGCTTGAAACGGTGATCCATGGGATGCACCGAAGGTGCACCCAATGGGTGTATCCCCCAAGCTTTGAGTGGATTTTTGAAAACAATCCTCTCAAAGGTATTTACCTCGTGTCCTTTTACCGAGAGTCATACTTTCTCTCTTTTTTTGTTTTTTGGATGCCTTAGAAGTCGGCATTATGTCATCCATATTATGCTTTAGAGGTCAGCATTATGTCATCAATTTTAAGCATCCGAGGTCAGCATGTATTTTGTCTTTTGCAGTCGAGTTCGTGATCTGCCCATATCTTGCTAAGTGGTGCAATTTATTTGCTCTGTGACTGATTGAACATTTGATGGACGTTCCCTGGCTAGTATTTACGTCGCTTCCATCGGTCAGATTTTGTACTTCACCGGCTATATTTGGCTTTCCTCTGATCCTTGCTGATATCTCATTTTTGTCTTGGGATGTTCATTGCACGCCCTACACGGATGTGATAGTTTTTTTGAAAAATATACTGATAATTCCTGGGCGTCCCCCCCCCAATGGGTGTGGGTAAGAGACGGCTTGGTACGCTGAGTGTTTTAACCGGCTGCTTCTGAGTAGTAATGTGATGTGACGGAGGGTGTAATCATATCTTCTGTGCTGTTGACTGGAGTCCCAATGGGTGTTGCATTGCGTGAAACGGCGTCAGTCGCGCGTCTTCAGACGGGTTGGAGTGTGTATTGAATGCTTTGCGACTGTTCAGTGACCGCGGTTGGAGGTGAGCGGTTGCCTTCTCTTCCTATAAATAGTGCCTTTGCCTCTCTGGTTTTTTCACATCTCTTGTTGTTCTCCACTGCTTGCTTCCTTCTTCTACCTGCATTTCCACCATGGGCAAGAAACGCAAGCGCGAGCCAACTCCTCCGTCTGAGGACTTTGGTGACTCGAAATATTCAGAGGAGGAGTTCTCCTCTGAATCCGAGGGGTCTCCGGCTCCCATCCCTCTGCGTGAGTCGTCTGATGATTCAGACGACTCCCAGGGGCTTGCGGCGGAGGTCTGGACTTACATCCGGGCCGTCGAGCGCTCCGAGCTCGTGGGCTCGGATGAGTCAGAGGACTCCTCGGATGAGGAGGACTCGTCCGAGGAGGACGGCGGTGACAGTGACGAGGGCGACGACGACGACGACGACGACGGAGGCGGTGGCGGCGACGACGACGGTGACGGCGGCGGCAGGGCGGCAACGGCAGCAGCAGGGGCGGCAGGAGCGGCAGCAGCGGTGGCAGGGGCAGCAGCGGCGGCAACAAGGCCAGTGGCTAAATGCCACTGGTTTTTAAATATTAGTATAGATTAGAAGTAGTATAATGTAGTAATATTAGTAATGTAAAGTAGTATAGTGTAGCGTAGTAGTAGTAGTAGTAGCAGTAGTGGTTATAGTAGTAGTAGTAGTATCAATAGGAAAGTTATCAACTCATAATGAGTTGATTTGTAAGTATGAAGAACAGTTTCGTCCCTTCTGTGCAGATTTTGAGTCCTTAATCAACTAAATTGTCGATTATGAACAACGCCGAGTTTCTGAATCCTTCCTCCGCCTGCTTTATTTATGAAGTTGACTCCTTTGGGATAGTAGCTTAATAACTCGAGCATCACGCCGACGTTTTGTGATGGCCGAGCTATTATTTTCACCATTTGCGCTTTTAACATAGCGTCCGAGTGATCACGAAACTGTGTCAGCGACGGAATGACTGAAGGCTGCGTCGACGTTTTAGAGGTAACCACCGAGTGACTGAGGACACAGTTGGCGCTTTAGAGGTAGCTGCCAAGCGAATGAAGACATCATCGGCGCTTTAGAGATAGCTGCCGAGCGACTGAAGATATCGTCGGCGCTTTAGAGGCAAATGCCGAGCCATTGGTGGTAACGTCAGCGTCTTAGAAATGACAGCCGAGTTAAAACGGGTCGTGTCGGCCACTTTTGAGGATAATAGCCGAGTGATGATGCGGCACACCGGGGTTTTTAGAGATAACCGTCGGGTGACGACGTGGCACTCCGGTGTTTTAGAAGTAACTGCCGGGTGCTGACTGGGCACTTTTTGGAGACGGTATCCGGCTTGGGAATATCCCGCCTATACAGTGCTTTCAGCCGCCTCTGCTTTCCGTGCCCTAGTTCTTGCTTTTCTGCCTCCAAATCCTCTCTGCAATTCAGCTCTCGCTCTGTTCGCCAGTAGATTCGAGATGGCGCCCAAGAGAAAAGCCTCGAGTTCATCCGCTGCGGTAATTCCCCCTATCGACCCCAACAGCCAATTGCCTTTCGCAGGTAATCACATGTCCGTTGTCTCTGAATCTGATCTCCTCCACCTCGTGTCCATCGAGGTTCTTCCCCCGAGGGAGCTTTGTTCTTGGCGGATTTGTCATGGGGTCACTGTCCTGACAGAGGATACCCATGAGTCCGTGATTTACGTTCCTTTTCTTCTCCGCGGTCTTGCTCTCCCCATTTCACCTTTCTTCCGCGGCCTCCTTGATTTCTATCACCTTAACTTGACCCACCTGAATCCCAATTCTATTCTTCAAATTTCTATTTACGTTCATTTGTGCGAAGCTTTCCTGGGCGTGCTGCCACATTTTGGGTTATGGAAGTACTTGTATCACTGCCGCCCTGGGATGGTCGGGGGTCAGCATCAGCTGGTCGGGGGTGCTAGTTTGGAGATGCGCCGTGGGAGGAAAACTGAGTATCTTGAAATTCCTCTTAAAGACAGTATCAAGGGATGGCGCTTGGAATGGTTTATTGTTGAGAACCATGGAAATTCCCTCCCTCCACGGTCGGGAAGACAACCGGATGTTCGCACTCCGAGTTGGACTGGGTCTCCCACGGATCAGGAGGTAGCTGAAGCGAGGGCTTTGCTAGCCGAAGTTGGACTGCTGAAAGAAAGGGGTCTGACTGCTGAAGCTGTGGTTGCTGATTTCGTTTTCAAGAATGTTCAGCCGTTGAAGGACAGAGCATACCCGGCTTATCAGTATAGAGGCCTAGCTGATCCGACCCGGGTTACCAATAGGAGAATTCCCTCTGTAGACCTGGTGAACTGACTTGAGATGATCCTTAGAGGCAAGGTATCAAATATTGGCGCCCCAGTGGCATATTCAGCATGGAACCTGCCTTCTCCCAAGACCTTCACTCTTTTTGTGTCGAATCCACCTGTCACTGATGGCGGTTTGGGCCTTAGAGTGCGACCCTCTGTCGACGAGGTTAATACTTTGGTTGCTTCGCTCGGGGAAATTCCTGACGACGAACGACAAGTCCACTTTGAGGTGCCTTTGGATCCTAGTGACGCAGAAATAAGTGCTATGCTTGATTTGCTGGCTGAGGACTCTCCTGATGCTGCTCCTGCCGGGTCGTTGGTAGCGGCGCCTCTCCCAGAAGCCAGTACAACTTTGGATGTTCAGAAGCCTGCCAGTGCTCGCCCGAGACACCCTTGCTGAGCCAATCAACCTGATCCTTCCGCGGATGAGCAGAAAAAGAAAAAGAGATGTCTCCAGCAAGTGTCTAGTTTGGATCGGGGTGCTGGTCCCTCGGCTCCTGCTGCTGAGGAGGTTCCCGTGCCTGATTTCACTAACGCCGATCCCAATGGGTGTGCTCCATCTACTGCTGATCCCAATGGGTGTGCCCCATCCGATGCTGATCCCAATGGGTGTGCTGCTAATGTTGTTGATGAAAATGACAGGGACAAAGAAGATGAGGTCCCTCTGACCCGAAAGAACAGTCGACGGTATATTGCCAGTGGGGAGAGTAGTGGGGTTCCTTCTCCTGCTTTGTCAGCCCTCGTTGGCCTATAGGAGTTATCTCTGGCAAACTTTGATCAGACCCTGGAGGATATGGTTCCAGAGGACCTTTTATTAGAGCCAGCGGATGATGGTGTGATGGAGGTTTGCGCTGATGTGCTTGATGCTGGGTTGAGGTCATCCCGTGCCTCATCGACCTTAGAGCGCGGTCTTGAGGGCGAGGAGACTAATTTGGATCGTCTCGGTCCCATGGAAGCAACTGAGGAGCCTTCAGCCTTAGAGGTGGCCACCGCAGAGAACTCGGCTCTCAAGGATGGTGTTGACGCTTACCCAGTCCCCGAGGGTGTTGCCGAGGGTGACTCGGCTCGGGTGGGAAGTGCAAGCCACTGCCCAGCCCCCGAGGGTACTGCCGGAGATGATCCGGCTCACGTGGGTAGCGCAAACTACAACCCAGCCCCCGAGAGTGTCCGAGCGGGGTCCCCCTCTTGTACTTCCATGGACGTTCATGCGGGATCGCCTCCGCACTCCGGCTGCATGGTGGTTGCCCAAGCTTCGAACCAGGGAGTCGCTTTGGAGGGCAGCGTCCCCGCTGGCCAAGTTTTGAGCTCTGTTGATGGCACTGAGTTGGTTTCTGCCGGTTTGTTGCGAACTGCTTCGGGTGGTGATCTTACGCCAGGTCATCAATTGATCTCTCATGATTTGGGAGTCCCTTCGTTCTTCTCCAATCTTCAGGTACTGTAATATATCTTGTCTTGATTTTTGCACCGTGTGAACTGCTATCATTACACTCGTCTGTTCTTTTTATCAAGCTTTGGTGGACGGAATGGCTAGCCAGCTGAAGTTGCAAGGTGCTTCTATTCCAGAAGGAGCTTTGTCTCTTGCACGTTGGAACCCGGTGTTACTTCAACAATGTGTCTCTGACCTGGAGGCGGCCAATGCTGGTTAGTGCCTTTCTGCTTCCTTTTGTCTTCATTATTGAACTGCTTTACATTCTGACTCTTTTTGTTTGATTGTCTCTTGCTAGATATGACTCGGCAAATTTCCACTTTTGAAGAAAAACATTCTCGAGATTAGGCTGTGCTGGTCCAGCGGTGTTCTGACTTTGAAGAAAAGTATTCTCAAAGCCAGACTGAACTAGCTCAGGTTTCTGCTGCCTTGGATGACGCCAATGCATTGAGCTCTTCTCTGCGCACTCAGCTTGATTCTGAAAAGGTGACTTGTGAATCTGTGCCTCGTACTGCTGTGTTCCTATTGCTTGTTTGATGTTTGAAAGGAGTTGATTCTTGTTTGCAGGAAGAAAAACGTGTCCTTGCTGCATCTCGTGACAATCTTGACAGACTGTATCGCGATTCTAGCAACTCGCTGACCATCCTGGAGAGGAGCCATCGTTTTTCCATGGAGGAGTTAGATAATCTTCGCTACAGACTGCAGGAATCCACATATGACGTGATCCGTCTCAGACAGTTGATATCGGCTAAGGATGCTACTATCAAAGAACTCCGTGCTTCCAAGAAATCCATCACCCAGGAGCTAGAAAACGCTCGATTGGCTGCCAAGGTTGCTGAAGAAACTTCCACTACTCTGAGAGCCCAGCGCGATAGGGCCATGGATAAGGCCATTCGAGCGGGATGAATCTTGATGAGGAGACCCGGTGTAGTCATTCCTGAAGATATAAGGGCTGATGTGAATGCTGCGCCTGATTCCTCAAGTCGCCCTTCCTCGTCGGTTGCTCCTGAGAAAGACATCGCGAAATAGAGAAATGTTTTGCGTGCTTTGAGCGCGCGGTTAGCACGGTCATATATTTCTTAGAGGACACTAGTTTAGCATTTGAATGATATTGCTGTTCTCCTACTGTTTTAGAGTTCAACAGTGCATAAATTTGTAGCAGTAAAAAGGCTGTGTGATGGTTGTTGAAACTTGTTTACGGGATATAGAAGTCATCCCTATATGAGTAGTTGTAAGCACGTCATATCGCCTTAAATCACTATGGACTTAAGTTGATTGCTTCTGTTTATATGGGGCATAGTGATCACCCCGAGTTACGTAAGCGCGAGTATGTCGTATCGCCTTAAGTCATTGTCAACTTAAGCCGATTGCTCCGTCAGTAGGGCATAGTGGTCACCCCGGGTTAAGTAAGCGTGAGCATGTTGCACCGTCTTAAGTCTTTGCCGACTTAAGTCGATTGCTCCGTTAGCAGGGCATAGTGGTCACCCCGAGTTAAGTAAGCGTGAGCATGTTGCACCGTCTTAAGTCTTTGCCGACTTAAGTCGATTGCTCCATTAGCAGGGCATAGTGGTTGCCCCGAGTCAAGTAAGCGTGAGCATGTTGCACCGTCTTAAGTCTTTGCCGACTTAAGCCGATTGCTCCGTTAGCAGGGCATAGTGGTCACCCCGAGTTAAGTAAGAGTGCTAGTCAATCATAAACAAATCGAGTATCTTTGAAGCCTTCTTTATTGATGACACATCTCCCGTTTTACAGAGTACATTGTCGTCCCGATAGTTTTTGAAATTCAGCTAGGGGTAAAACTTCCTGAGGTGTTCTATATTCCAGGAGTTCCCAATTTCTGTGTCGTCCATCTAAGTTAGACGAAATGATCCCGGCCGAGTGACTTCTGCTACTATGAATGGTCCTTCCCATAAGGGCGATAACTTGTGCCGTCCCTCCCTCGTTTTCGGCGGAGGACGAGATATCCTACTGAGAAGGATCGTTGTCGCACGACCTTGTCGTGATAGCGTCTCAGAGTCTGCTGGTACCGTGCTGATTAAATTATTGCATTCAGCCGTTCTTCTTCGAGTACATCAATGTCCTCCAGCCTAGTAGCTTCAGCTTCTTCTATGCTCTCAAAGACCAACCTCGGCGCCCCGAACTTGAGATCGGCGGGTAATACTGCCTCTGATCCATAGACCATGAAGAAGGGAGTATTTCCATGCAGAGCTCGGCTAGGTTGAGTTCTTAGGCTCCAGACGACATAGGGCAATTCACGTATCCACTTTCCTGCGAACTTTTCATTCTTTTCGAAGACCCTTTTCCGGAGTGCCTCCAGTATCATCCCGTTAGCTCGCTCAACCTGCCCGTTGGCCCTCGGGTGCGCTACTGAAGCGTACTTGATCTGAATGCCCTTTTGCTTGCAGAAGTCGACGAATTCTGAACTCGTGAAGTTGGATCCCAAGTCAGTTATGATATTGTTTGGTATTCCGAATCTGAATATTATGTCTTGTATGAATTCCACGGCCTTGGCTGAGGTTAAGGAAGCAATGGATTTGAATTCTATCCATTTGGTGAACTTGTCGATTGCTACCAGTACATGAGTGTATCCTCCTTGAGCTTTCTTAAAAGGTCCAATCATATCCAGTGTTGGGGGCCTTCGTCCTCCGAAGGTCCTCAAAAACATGATTTGACAATGTTTTCCAAGTGGATTATGTGAACAGGTATCTTCGGACTCAGAATTATGAACATGAAGCACGGTCAGGACGAAGCCTGAACCAGACGAAGGACGAGCTGATTACCAAGCTCTACGAAGGATGGTGCACAGCCGAAGCTGTGCGCAGGGAAGCTTCGTCGTGATAGCAGAAAGGGGAACCGACTTAAAGATGAAAAGACTACGTGGGCCTTAACAGATTTCCATAAGTCATTAACAAATGTAATGGACATGAATGTAATTTTACGTGGGCTGCGTTCCGCGTCTATAAATAGATGAACAGTACTCCCGTACTGTTCACGCTGACTTGGCATTTGCTTTTGTGTCACGCTTGTACTTTTTACCTTCTCTCAGGACCGAAGGTACATTTGTAATTTGAAATCATTTCTATTTTTCCATGTTAATAAAATAGAAATGATTTTATGTTGTTTATATTATATTTCGTGCTTCATATGAATCCTTCGTCATTACTTGTTATATTTACGAAGGTATGTCCCTTATGACCTTCGTCCGAAACTCATTATTTCCCGAAGGGGCATAATGTTTCGAAGGACGAAGGACTTTAACATTTAACACTTTTTATGTTGCCTTGTTCTTAACTCTTAGCATTTGAGAACAAGTCCCCAACATTGGCGCCCACCTCCGGTGAACTCACTTCCACTTCGAGTTTTTTGAACACCTTCGGAAGCTGTAGACCTTCGTTATGGCACCGAAGAAAGCTTCAGCGGCTGGGGCTGCAGCACTGCAACCGCTGGACCACAACCAGGAGACCGTCTCTCTTCGGGAGGCCCGAAGCCAGAAGAGAAAGGCCGTCAGCCCGACGCTTCAGGAGGAAGAGCTAGACCAAGAAATCAGGGATATGGAGATGCTACATCAACAGGTGCAGAGGAAGAAGGAGAAGATGGCCCGGCTAGCTGAGTTGCAAAGGCAGATAGACGAAGCCTCTGAGGAAGTTCGCCATCTTACTCACGATGAGCAAAACAGAAGGCCTCAGCAGAAAGACCTTCATCAGGAGGGCTTCGTCAACGAAGATGACTGGTATGACAATTTCCATCAGGGAAATTTTGTTTTCGATGATGCTTCTCCTTTGTCCGCTGAGCTGCAGGCTACACCTTGGCCTCCGTCCTATAAGCCACCCCAGCTTCCCATGTTCGACGGCCACTCAGACCCGAAGCAGTTCTTGATGAGCTACGAAGCAACAGTGTCTTCGTATGGGGGCAATGCTGCAGTCATGGCGAAGTCTTTCGTTATGGCCGTCAGGAGTGTTGCTCAGACCTGGTATTCCTCCCTTCGACCAGGAACTATCACCTCATGGCAGAAGCTGAAGGATATGTTGTTAACCAGCTTTCAAGGATTTCAGACGAAGCCGGTCACTGCCCAAGCCTTGTTCCAGTGCACTCAGGAACATGAAGAATACCTTCAGGCGTATGTCAGAAGGTTCTTGCGTTTGAGGGCGCAGGCACCAACGGTGCCCAATGAAATTGTCATCGAAGCCATGATCAAGGGGCTTCGTCCTGGACCTGCAGCCCAATACTTTGCTAGGAAGCCTCCTCAGACTCTGGAGAAGCTGCTCCAAAAGATGGACGAGTACATTCGTGCTGATAATGACTTTCGCCAAAGAAGGGAGGAGGCCTTCAGATTTTCTGAGATGACCAGGGGCTTCGGGGGAAGATTCTATCCGAGGCATGTCAGGTCCATCCACAACTCCACTCAAAATGATGACAAGGGGAGTCAGCAGAACAGGCCGCAGTGCTCCTCACAGGCTTCGGGGCAACAGCAAACTTTCTTTCGGCCACCAGCTCCAAGAGGCAGAGGCGCCAGGGGCTTCGGCGGGAGATTTGGAGATCAACCAAGGAGGACATTTTGCTTATTCTGCGGTGAGAACAAGGGCCATACCACCAGGATGTGCCATGTCACCATCCAGAAACAAAAGGAGCTAGCAGAAGCTGCAGCGCAACAGGGACAGCCGAAGCAGGTCATGCATACTGCTTCGTACCATCAGCCTTACATCCCGGAATATGTGGGCAACCACCCTGCAGTTTCCGTAGCTTCGGCGAGTCAACCTCAAGCTTCATGGCAACAGCCCCCGCCTCCACCTCCGCTGCAACAAGGCCAACAGCCAGAAGGGAGCCAATATGTTCCGCACCAAAGGGATCTCAGAGAGCAATCTGAAGCTCGCACAGTCAATAGTACTGTGCCAGAATCGAAGCACATTTATTGACAGATATCCTACTTTGATAACAGTCTTTTCCGTTTAAGTTCTATTTTCTGTGTAATAAAGAACATTTCAGTTTTCATATAATAGTTTCGTGATTGGTTATGAGGAAAATCTATCTTCTCCACAGGCTTAAGTTGCTGAAGCTTAAATATTTGCGGTATCAAGGAGGACCTTCGAATTAATAAAAATCCTTCGAAGCAACAAAAAGTCGTTCTAAGGAACGCAGAGTAAGTTGCCGAAGTTACAAAAAGCCGTTCCAAAGGGAGCGCAGTGTAAGTTTTTTGCTCCAAAGACGTCCCTAAGGGGATGCAGAGCTGATACCGCCTAAGTAAAAGGCGAAGAAGCTCCAAAGACGTCCCTAAGGGGATGCAGAGCTTATACCGCCTAAGTAAAAGGCGAAGAAGCTCCAAAGACGTTCCTAAGGGGATGCAGAGCTTATACCGTCTAAGTAAAAGGCGAAGAAGCTCCAAAGACGTTCCTAAGGGAATGCAGAGCTTATAAAGATATTTTGCGTGTATCTTCGGAACAAACGTCATTTGCATAACATAACATCATCACATCATCTTGCATAGCATAAGCATCATACATCATGTTACATATGGCAAAAGAAGGGGACACAGTATCAACCTTCGAAAGGATGTTTTGAGAAAGAGCAAATTGTGTAAAGTCACGAGGGAATACAATGATAATCTTCGGAAAATAGCTTCGGAGAATGTTTTTACGAAGCGTGGATGAGCTTCATCAGAGTAATATCAAAATTGTATAGCTTCGGAGAATGTTTACACGAAGCATGGATGTGATTTATCAGAACAGTTTTAACGGAGAATGTTTTCTTCACGAAGCATGAAAAGAAGGGAAGGTGTTTTTTCGCTGAAGGCTCAAAAATGGTATGTATGTATGTAGAATTTCATGCATCGTAAAGAATTGAATAATGAAAAGAGACTTGTATATTACATTCAAATGTACAAAATATTACAAAGATCACACTTCCAATGTTTTTTCTAATAACATTTAGTCTTCTCTTAATACTGCTTCGGCGGCCTCATTTAGAAGTTGATCAACAACTTTATCCATGATAGCTTCGGCCATTCGTTTAATCTCGTCATCTCCTTTTGTGTGAAGGTCGGCAGTCGATCCAGCAGGTTCTGAAGGAAGAGAACATTTCTTCATTACTATTACAAATCGCGAACAAAGTTTGAAATAAAAATTACAACACAATAAGAACGACTAATTAATACCTAATTGCCTTTCGGGCTCTGTACTTCTTTCGGCAGCTTCTGCCACTCTCCTAGCATCATGGATGCCTTTTTCACTTCTTTGAATTATTTCTTGCGCCATTTCTCGGCCGCCATTGTCCCAGATATCAGTGAAGAATTTACCGCCAACCATGCTTGCTTCGGTCGAGGGATCTTTGATGTCTTCAGAGGACAGGGCAGCTTCGGACTGAGCTAAGGATTTTATATGTTCACAACCTTTTTTCTCCAAAACAGCAGCAATTCCTCTGGCGCCTGAAAAAGCGCAGATGTCACCGCGGCTGCTCAGGATTTCCTCGAAGGCTTCTGCTTCGTGACTGATCCAGTCCAGTGGACCTTCGGGATTGCCTCTTGGAAAATTCTCTTCACTAGAAAAGGCGCCAACGCTGGCGAAGCTGGATTTTATCTTTTTGACGCATTCTACAGATTTAACATAGCATTTCCTCTGAGATGCGCGAAGCTCTTTAACACTTAACTCTAAATTATTGACCAAATGATCACTAAGTTCTCGTTTTGTTTCCTCAAGCACACGTTCCTCTTTAGCTCTAGCTAGCTGTTTCTGAAGATCTTTAATTTCACGTTTTTGGGCTTCCGCCTGGGTTTTTGAAGCAGCTTCGTCCTTCTTTACCTTATCTACCAGTGTAAGCAGAATTTTATCCTTCTCCAGAGCTTCGTTTCTCAGTTTAATAACTTCTGATCGAAGGTTGTTGAACGCAATTTCATAGCTTTCATCTTCGGCACTCTTTTGTGCTCTTAGTGCGTTGCTCAGGATCAAACCCTATACAAAAAAGAATCCATATAAGAATAAAGGAATGAATTACGTATTGTAAATTTTTTTTTCAAATGACTAATTCCCATACCTTTAGGCTATTATATGCAAGACTATCCGCGAGATCTTCCTTCGTCATAGCGCATAATCCAGCTTCGAGCTTCGGGAATCCCATACTTCTAGCCATCTCTCGGCAGACAGATAGTTCTTTATTATCAGGAAGGCAGTACAGGAAGTCATCTTCATTAGTCCCATTAAACACTACTGCCCCCTTCGGATATTTTAGCTCTCTGGCATAGTAGTTAGCTTCGTAAGTTTCCTCTTCGGATAATTTCTTCCCCGAAGCATGTCGCACGATGTAATCGCGTGCGCTGGAAGGAGCTTCGGGGGCGGCAGTGTCAATTTCTTTAACCAAAGCTGGTTCTGATATTTTCTCGGTCTCCAAAGATTGTTCCTTGGTGGGCTCTGAAGGCCCAGCTTCAGCTTCAGGTTGTTGCTTCGAAGCTTCAGCAACTTCAGCTTCGGTAGACACTTCAGCAACTTCAATAGTCCCTTTTGGAGTTGTGCTTGAAGACTTAATTGTCTCCAAAACATCTAACACGTTCACCATTCTTTTTCTTCTCGGGGTCACCGACGGGCCCTTTTGATTTTTTGTTGTTTCAACAGTTGCTGAAGGACTTAAGATTTCCGATATTTTTCGCTCTTCAATCTTCGGTTTTTCTGCTTTTTCGGCTGAAGGTGCTTCAGTTTTCTCTTCTATCTTCGGCACTGGAGCTGGTTCTGTAGCTTCAGAGGCCAAAGAGACTTCACCAATAAATTTTGGCACTGTGGCCGGCTCAATAAAGCGCGCTCGGTGGGTGAGCACCTTCATCTTTTTCCTTTGCGACGCTGGCTCACTAGTGGCACTTGTGGTAGCTTCTGTCGCAGGAGAAGTAATTTTTCTTTTGCGACCCAGTACCGGATAATGATAGTCAGGGTAGACAAACCCGACTGCGTCAAATACCCGGTTGAGCCTTTTCTTCTTTCGGCCTCCGAAGGCTGCTGATAACGCAGTATTTTCGGCCTTTGAATATGCCCCAAGCAGTTCGTCACTTAATGTTTCAATGCTTTTCAACCAGTCATCATCAGGTTCAACAAATTTATCTGCATATTTGAATGTGTATTTCAGTCTGACCAGTCCGCCTTCGTCGGAATCTTTGATGGTCTCCTTCGGCATTTCCCACTTTCCTGCAAGTGGCCACACCCTGAAGGCAATATGCTCTTGGACCAAGTCCCTTGTCCCAATGAAAGAGCAGATTACGCCGAAGGCCCTTTGGCATTCCTCGGCCGCTTCATCCATTTCAACCTTCGGCCTTCGAAGTCCGAAGCGTTGCCAGATGGGGCGCATAATGATACTCTTGACATTTTCCTGCGCTGTTAAGTCATTCTTTACATAGAACCATTCAGTCATCCAGGCTCTGGGCCACCTCTTCCGATAAGTTGGCACAGGGCGGCTTGACCCGGAGCGGGCACCGAAGCTGTAACACCCAAAATTGTTGTGATATTGTTCTTTTCCCCAGGGCTTCGTCTCATATAACAACTCATGAATGTTGCAAAAACTTTTAGCATTTGGTTCTAAACCTTGGCTTCTTGCAGCCCAGACAAACATCCCCATTCTTATGATAGCTTCGGGAGTAAGTTGATGAAGGTAGACTTGAAATGTTTTCAGTACCTCAACAACAAAGTTGCTCAGGGGGAATCGAAGCCCAGCCTTGAGAAAGCTTCGGAAGATTACAACTTCATCTTCTTCGGGGGTGGGAGAAGTCTTTTCTCCAGCGTCAGCTCTCACAATAGATATATCTCGAAAATACCGCCCCCTCATATTATCAATATGGCTCTGCTTAATAGTAGTTTTCCCGAAAACCGTGTGACTTGGTCGCCATGGTCGATCTTCGGATTCTTCCCCACCACTATCTACATCAAAGCTGTCGCTGCCATCAGTATCTTCGGACAAACCTTCAAGAATTTCCTTGGTAATTTTCTCTGTGTTGGTTTCCGCCATCGCTATAAGGAACCCCAAGTTCTTCTCTTCGTCGAGGCTCAGCTTCGTCTCGGCAGCGATCTTCTTACTTTCAGACATCTTCGGAAACGCTAAAAAACTGTTTTTAAGGCCGAAGCTTCAAAATCAAAAAGACCAGCAAATCTTAGTGCACAAGAGCTAAAAATTTAGTGGGCCGAAGCAGATGGCAAGTGTGCGTACCAAATAAGTTTGCGGTATGATCTTATTTATACCCTCAGGGCGTTGAAAATTGAAAGACCCCACTTGTCAGTGAATGTTGCTATTCTAGCAAAGGGAAGGTGTTTTTTCGGACCTTCGGCTCAAGGCCTTCGTCCATATCGTAATCTGAATTTATTATTAACAAATTAATATTGCGAGGGGCTACTGTTGGGGGCCTTCGTCCTCCGAAGGTCCTCAAAAACATGATTTGACAATGTTTTCCAAGTGGATTATGTGAACAGGTATCTTCGGACTCAGAATTATGAACATGAAGCACGGTCAGGACGAAGCCTGAACCAGACGAAGGACGAGCTGATTACCAAGCTCTACGAAGGATGGTGCACAGCCGAAGCTGTGCGCAGGGAAGCTTCGTCGTGATAGCAGAAAGGGGAACCGACTTAAAGATGAAAAGACTACGTGGGCCTTGACAGATTTCCATAAGTCATTAACAAATGTAATGGACATGAATGTAATTTTACGTGGGCTGCGTTCCGCGTCTATAAATAGATGAACAGTACTCCCGTACTGTTCACGCTGACTTGGCATTTGCTTTTGTGTCACGCTTGTACTTTTTACCTTCTCTCAGGACCGAAGGTACATTTGTAATTTGAAATCATTTCTATTTTTCCATGTTAATAAAATAGAAATGATTTTATGTTGTTTATATTATATTTCGTGCTTCATATGAATCCTTCGTCATTACTTGTTATATTTACGAAGGTATGTCCCTTATGACCTTCGTCCGAAACTCATTATTTCCCGAAGGGGCATAATGTTTCGAAGGACGAAGGACTTTAACATTTAACACTTTTTATGTTGCCTTGTTCTTAACTCTTAGCATTTGAGAACAAGTCCCCAACATCCAATCCCCAGCATGCAAAGGGCCAAGTTATTGGTATGGTCTGCAATTGCTGTGCTGGTAAATGGTGTTGCTTTGACAAGTACTGGCAAGCTTCGCACCTCTGAACTAGCTCAGCTGCATCGTTTTTCGCTGTTGGCCAATAGAATCCTGACCTGAAGACCTTCCCGACTAGTGTCTTGGATGCTGCGTGTATTCCGCATTGCCCAGCATGGACCTCATCTAGAAGTTGCTTCCCAGTAGATGAGAGAATGCACTTCATGAGGACGCCTGATGCACCCCTTCTGTATAATGTTTCCCCAATGAGTGTGTAGTGGGCTGACTGTCTGGCGATGTGCTCAACTGTATTTTTGTCATCTGGTTCCTCTTCATTCTTTATGTATCTGATGATCGGCCTTCTCCAGTCGTCAGAGTCTGACTCGGGTTGATCCACGATATTACATTCTTCTGCTTGATCTGTTGAGATGCTCGGTCGTGGTATTTCTTGCACGAAGACTCCGGGTGGGACCTGAGTTCGGCTGGATCCTAACTTAGACAATACATCAGCTGCCGTGTTTCGATCTCTCTCTACATGATGAAATTCTAGTCCTTCAAACTTATCTTCTAGTTTCCGGACAGCAGTGCAGTATTTTCCCATCGAATCTTTCGAACAGTCCCATTCTTTGTTTATCTGACTTATGACCACCAGAGAGTCTCCGTATACCATTAATCTCTTGATGCCCAATGATATGGCGATGTTTAGTCCATGGATCAGGGCTTCATACTCGGTCGCATTGTTAGAGGTTGGAAATAACAGTTGGAGGGCATATTTGAGGTGTTCGCCTCCAGGCGCGATGAAGAGAATTCCTGCGCCTGCTCCCTGCAGCTTCAGCGAGCCATCAAAATACATCCTCCATACTTCTGCAGTTTCTGGGTTCTCTGGTATTTGTTGTTCAGTCCATTCTGATACGAAGTCAACCAATGCTTGGGACTTTATGGCAGTACGAGGTCGAAATTCAATGTCATGAGATCCTAGTTCACAGGCCCACTTGGCTATTCAGCCAATGGCTTCCTTGTTGTGGAGAATATCCCCTATCGGAAAACCGGTGACTACCATGATTTTGTGGTCATCAAAGTAGTGACGCAGCTTGCGGGCAGTTAGAAGTACTGCGTATAATAGCTTCTGCACTTGAGGATACTTTTTCTTCGAGGGACCCAGAACTTCACTAATGAAATAAACGGGGTGTTGCACAGGGTAGGCATGTCCTTCTTCTGCTCGCTCGACTACCAACGTGGTGCTTACCACGTGAGTCGTGCAAGAGATATATAGCAACAGATCTTCAGCTGGTTTAGTTGACGTGGCTCGCCGTGGTGGTTTCAGTACTGGTGGGGTTGTCAAGAATTTTTTCAGTGCGTCCAAGGCTTCCTGCACTTCTGAAGTCCACTGAAACTTGTCCACCTTCTTGAGTAGCTTGTAAAACGGTAAACCTCTTTCTCCCAGCCTGGATATAAATCTGCTCAGAGCTGCCATACATCCAGTAAGTCGTTGAACCTTCTTTTGTGATCGTGGAGCTTCCATTTTCATGATAGCTTCAATCTTTTCCGGATTAGCTTCAATTCCCCGGTGGCTTACAATAATTCCGAGTAGCTTTCCTGCTGGTACCCCAAAAACACATTTTTCGGGATTAAGCTTCCACCGATACCGCCGTAGACTGTTGAAAACCAGCTGCAAGTCTTCGATGAAGTTTTCCGAGTCCTCCGTTTTGATTACCACATCGTCTACGTAGGCTTCCACACGCTTGCCCCAGTGATCGGCTAAGCATGTTTGGATGGCTCTCTGATAAGTCGCTCCAGCGTTCTTGAGGCCAAATGGCATGGAGGTATAACAGAAAGCACCAAACGGAGTGATGAACGCCGTTTTTTCCTCGTCTTCCTTTGCCAAGCTGATCTGATGGTATCCGGAATAGCAATCCAGAAAAGATAGCACAGAACATCCAGCGATGGAGTCTACCACCTGATCTATCCTTGGGAGCCCGAAGGGATCCTTCGGACAATGTTTGTTGAGATCAGTATAGTCGACGCACATGCGCCAATCCACTTTATTCTTTTTGAGTACAAGAACAGGGTTGGCTAACCACTCGGGATGTAACACTTCTCTAATGAACCCAGCCGCGACCAAGCGGGCCAGCTCAGCGCGAATGGCCTCTCTCTTGTCGGGCGTGAAATGACGTAGTTTTTACCGGATCGGCCTTGCTTGGGGATAGACCTTCAGTTTGTGCTCGGCCAGCTCTCTCGGGACTCCCGGCATATCCACAGGTTGCCATGCGAATACGTCTCGGTTGTCTTGCAGAAACTGGATGAGCGCGCTTTCTTATTTATCATCCAGGCTAGAGCTGATGATAGCAGTTTTGCGTTCATCAGCAAACCCCAGATTGATCCTTTTAGTTTCTTCGGTCGGCCGCATAGAGGTCGCGGCTTGAGCTTCCTTCGCCGGTGTTGTATGGTCTTCCTCAGGCTTAGATTTTGCCTGGGTTGAAGAAGTCGCCGACAGTTTGGCGGTGAGGGCCGCCTGGATGGCCACTCGAAAACATTCTGCGGCGCCTTGGAGGTCAGCACGCACAGTTATGATTCCTTGCGGTCCCGGCATCTTCAATATCATGTACGTGTAATGCGGGATGGCCATGAATTTTGCCAGTCCCGGCCTCCTGATGATGGCGTTGTACCCGCAGTCGAAGTTCGCCACTTCGAACCTCAGGAACTCGGTTCTGTAGTTCTCCGGAGTTCCGAAGGTGACGGGCATGTAGATGTGGCCCAGCGGGTATTCTCCCTCAGTTGGCACGATGCCGAAGAATGGAGTGTCTGACTCGTGGAGTTCTTTGAGGTGAACTCCCAAGCCTCGGAGTGTCCGGGGGAAGGTGACGTTGATGCTGCTCCCCCCGTCCACTAACACCTACTTCACCCTGCTCTCTCGGATCACCGGATCGACGAGGAGCGGGTATTTGCCCGGGTGGTCGAAGTTGAGCCATTGATCTGCCCGAGTGAAGGTGATTGGGTGCTCCGACCATCGGTACTGTAACACCCTAAAGTTCAATCTTGTGAAGACAAGGAAAAATTCTCAAAGATTTTAAATCAAAACACCTTTCCCTAAAAATAATCATAATTTAGAAGCTTCCACTCATGAATATGTTAAAAATACATAATTAAAGATACTTAGATAATCTAAATTGCCTTTTGGGTTAGGAAATATGAAAGAATTAGGGTTAAACTATTTCTTAATATATATAAGTCTACAATATAAATTTGATTTCCCTAGAATTAATAAGGTATGGGTTAATTTCTACTATATGATTGAAAGCTTGTCTAAAAGAACTAAAACATATATAAAATATGTTCTTGCACAGATATGGTTTGCAAATGAACTAGTCACAAGCTTGAATTTAAATTTGAATTCAAAATTTAAAATAGGAAAGAAAAGGGAAATAAGTGAAAGTGAAGGGAAGAACTAAGAAAAACACTACATAAAATAAAATAAAATCAGAATAAACATCCTTCACACTTATATTATTAAATTATACTATTCAAACTGAGGACAAGTTATTCACAAAGTTTGAATTTAAACTTAAACTCAAATTAGATTTGAAAATGGAGAAAAGAAAATAGAAAATAAAAAGAAAAAGAATAAAAACCTACCTGGGCCGGTGGCCACCATTTCGGCCCACCTGCGCTTACCTTCGCGCGGCCCACTTCCCCTCAGCCGCGTACGCTCTCTACTGCCGCTGTGCCGTGGGCCCGTGCCATCAGTGTCTGCCTCCGGCTTGCGTCGCGCGCGCTCGCAATCTCTGGCAAGTGGGCCCGCCTCGTCAGCCATTGAACGCGCGCCCGCGATCGCGTTACACTGCCCGGTTGGCCCCAGTCGTCAGCGCTCGTCTTCAACAAACTCGCCGCGCGCCGTTGCAACGGCCAGTGCCGAATTCCACGCGCGAGATCCTCGCCATGGGGCCGCTCGGGTCAGCTGGGGTGGTTTGCCCGAGACTACAAATACCTGGGGCACCGCAACCTCTATCCCTCTCTTACGCTGCGCCTTGACCGTCTCCATTATCGCAGAGGGAGAAACACGCGCCGCCGCCATCAATTCGCCGGTACGCCGTCGATTCGGGGAAGCTGCGGTGTCTGGCCAACTCGCCTGGTTGTATTGGGCACGACTGTGGCGGATTGGGGCCGGGGGAAGCACCTGAGCGCCGCCGATTCCTCGCCGTAGTTACCGCTCCGCCGCGGATCCGCAGCACGCCGTGGGCGGAGTTACTCGGATCGCCATTGCCGGTAATAAGCACTCTCACTTGTCCACCACACCCTCAATTTCGCTTAGTACTTAGTAATCGCGGTATGGCGCCCGGAATCGCTGGGAAGGATTCGACGGCGAGCTTCGCCGCCGCGGGGAGCTGGGCTCCATCGTCGTGGCGCTGTCAAGATTGGGGGAAGAATCTGGGCCGTCCGTCTGTTGATCAACGGCCACAATTTAGTACGCGGCAGCGATTGGGCTAGGGGTGTAAGGATCGTCCGATGGAAATCGGAGAGCTAGCGCTTAATCATGTACACATAGAATCCGGGCCGTAGGATTCGGATCCGATGGCTTCGATCCCGCATCGGCTCCGGCGGGGGTCGATCTAATCTGGGCGCTCGGCTTTCGATCCAACGGCCCACGAAGACCGATACCCCTTCACCGAGCCATCTTTGCATAAGAGCCCCTCGGGTTCTGTTGAATCAACCCGCCATCCCTTGTCGCTGTGCACTGAGTCTCCGTTTTTCTTGCGCCGAGCCCCCTGCAGTTTCTTGTAATTGAGGCCCAGTCCAGCACTCAGTTAAATTGAATAAATAGAATAGAAAATGGATTTTTAATACAAAAATAATTGCTAGAACTTAGATAATTCATAGAAAATTCATTTTAGCTCCAAATTGAGTTATTCCAATTCCTAAAATTTTGTAATAATATTCTCTACCATTTAGAATCACTGTTTTGACATGAACTCTGTCAGAAAATTTATTTATCATTTAATCATATTTTTATCACATTAAACCTTAGGAAAATCGTAACATGAATTCTACAACTCCAAAATTAATAATTCTTTTTCCTGTGATCTTATTTTAATATGTAGATTATTAATATGTATTTTGCATGCATGTTTGGTGTAATGTTAATTTTGCCTATACACTGTTTGTTGAATTGCTACGACTAGCAGTGAGGATACGTATCACCTGAAGATCATCCTGGTACCTGGAATCTCAAGGCCCAGGCAAGTTGTGCCCTTGATCACTTCTTTTCACCTACTCATGTTCTAATTAATCATAATGATCTGCATAGGTTAATTCTGATGGGACCCAATAGGTTACCCTAGTTTGTCTATCTTTATACCTTGCTCACCACTGAATCTTCGGGTAGTACTTGCTAGTGCTTTATGTGGTTTTGGGTATGAAGATTACACTATTCATGATTATACTTTTGTTATCAGTTGTTATTTATGGTTCATGTTAAGATCATTATGTTAATTGGAACATGGAGAACCACCCGGGAAAACAGTGCTACCACAAGGGTAGTATGGGATGCCCTTGGCTGATTAATTAGGAAAGCTAGTGGAAGACTACCTTACCCGAAAGGGGCAAGGGCAGTAGGGGAGAGGTCAGTGTAGGGAGGCCCTCGGGAGGATTTTGCTGCGATGGCGGTCCTGCAAGGGATTCCTGCACTGGATCTTCCTATAAACTGTAGCGGGTTTTCGGAAGCTAGTGGAACTTTGTAAAGGCCTCGTAGTGGATCCCTAGCCATTCACCTCGGAAGTGTCTAAGGGCTTTGCAAACCCTGGCGACATGGGATACACGACTTGTGGGTAAAGATGCGCAACCTCTGCAGAGTGTAAAACTGGTATACTAGCCGTGCTCACGGTCATGAGCAGCTCAGACCCTCACATGATTAAATTATGGAACTAAATTCAATTTGTCATATGCATTGCATTGCAGGTGGTGTGGTTACTTCTGTTCTATTACTTAATTGGGTTTGGTATTTACTTATACTTAGTAATTGCTAATAAAATTTTGACCAACTTTAAAAGCAATGCTCAGCTCTAACCATCTTCCTTGGTAAGCCTTACACTTTATGAGCTCCCACCTTTGGCGAGTTCATGCACATTATTCCCCACAACTTGTTGAGCGATGAACGTATGTGAGCTCACTCTTGCTGTCTCACATACACCACAGGTCAAGACCAGGTACTGCAGGATGATGCTCATGGAGGATGCTGCGATGAGTTCGTGAGAGGTCTAGGTCGTCGTCTCCCAGTCAACTTTGGGTTGCTGGACCGTTATCTCCTTATAATGTAATTATTTATTTTGTATAGAACTCCTGTTATATATAAAGATGTGACATTCGATCCTGTGCCACTATTCATCATATGTGTGAGACTTGGTCCCAGCACACCTGGTGTTTATGTTAACCCCGGGTTTTGGACCCCTAGAATCCGGGTGTTACAGAAGTGGTATCAGAGGAATGTTGACTGTAGGACGAAACCTAGATAGAACTGGACAACCATTATCTACTTACCTCTGCTACTCTGATTCTTTTCTAAACTTATCTTAATCTTTTTCTCATCTATTTCCGCTTGCTCTGATTATTCTTACCTTTTCACTTCTAAAGACAAATGTGGATTTCACACTTTGAAATCATGTGCCTAAAGTGACCTTTAGGAATAGGATACCTACTCTTAGGAACAAAAACAAAAAAATTATTTTTCTTTTATATAGATAACTACGAACTTGAATGTTTGTTCTTATGATACTTGTCTGATTTGGATCTTTGTTTGAGTGTGATGAGTTGTGGAGTAATGTCCACAATTGCATCTGCATATACACATAGGTATAAAAATGTATTTATAAAATAACTAGACAAACTAAATTATCCTTCAATAAAGTATCTAGCCTAACAATACCCATCTTATCTTAAAGATTCTCCCTTATCTTAATAGATCCATCTCATCTTAAAAGATACTCATCCTATCTTGAGAAGATTGTATCTCATCCTAATAGATCTAACTGGTCTCAAAAGATTCTATCTTATCTTTATGGATCCATCTTATCCTAACAAGCATACTTATCCACCCTAGTTTAACAACCATGATCTAATGCAAATTAATTAGATCGTATCTAGTCAAACTAGTCATACCAATCTAATCTAGATTCCATCTAATCTAATATGATCTAATCTAATGTGGTCTACTTAAACAGATTAGTGATGCTGGTAGAAGAGATTAAACCCTACTAGTCAGGTATTAACTTAACTTCGCACATTAGACCAACTCAACCATGGGCATAAGATCTAACCTAGCCAATAGAGTCTTGATAGATTGCATAATCTATCTATCTCCACCTAACCTTAAATAAACTTTTAACCTACATCTTGTAGCCTATCTCACCCATATATATCTCTCATCCTGACAGATTCTATCTTACCCTTAGATATTCACCTTATACGACTGGTTACCTCAATCTGGATGTAAAACAAAGATTAAGCTCTACTAAAGAATCTTCAGATTATAACCAACTACTAGCTTATTCATTCCGCTTATTGAATAAATTTCCTTTGCAAAACTATTACCATATGCTTCTAACTTTCATGGTCAATACCAGGAAAGGAAAGATTATCACATAACAACAAGCAGAAAATGAATCCTCCAAATCCTCCACCTGTTGACATCAATCAAGTGGTTGCTACCCAAAGACTGGTAATACAACAGTTAACAGACCTGGTGACCGAGATGCAAAATCAGATAAGACAACAACGCGAAGAAATACGTCAAGCCCGTCAAGAAATAAGGCAAGCACGGTTGGAGAGACAACAACAACAACAACCTCCACCACCACCACCAGCTTCACCAAGCTACATAAATATAGATTATGATGATTTGTAAGATCTAGGTGTTACTTTAGTTAGTAGATGATATAATAATATTTTAGAGAAATAATAAGGTCTATTGACCCTATGTATTGTTAAAGAATTATACCTCATGCTGAGATTGCCTTGTTTGTGCATATGTCCCGAGAACAATATAAATATACATCTTTTTCTTACAAATCTCGAGGACGAGATTATTTTTAAGGGGGGTAGGATTTGTAACACCCTAAAGTTCAATCTTGTGAAGACAAGGAAAAATTCTCAAAGATTTTAAATCAAAACACCTTTCCCTAAAAATAATCATAATTTAGAAGCTTCCACTCATGAATATGTTAAAAATACATAATTAAAGATACTTAGATAATCTAAATTGCCTTTTGGGTTAGGAAATATGAAAGAATTAGGGTTAAACTATTTCTTAATATATATAAGTCTACAATATAAATTTGATTTCCCTAGAATTAATAAGGTATGGGTTAATTTCTACTATATGATTGAAAGCTTGTCTAAAAGAACTAAAACATATATAAAATATGTTCTTGCACAGATATGGTTTGCAAATGAACTAGTCACAAGCTTGAATTTAAATTTGAATTCAAAATTTAAAATAGGAAAGAAAAGGGAAATAAGTGAAAGTGAAGGGAAGAACTAAGAAAAACACTACATAAAATAAAATAAAATCAGAATAAACATCCTTCACACTTATATTATTAAATTATACTATTCAAACTGAGGACAAGTTATTCACAAAGTTTGAATTTAAACTTAAACTCAAATTAGATTTGAAAATGGAGAAAAGAAAATAGAAAATAAAAAGAAAAAGAATAAAAACCTACCTGGGCCGGTGGCCACCATTTCGGCCCACCTGCGCTTACCTTCGCGCGGCCCACTTCCCCTCAGCCGCGTACGCTCTCTACTGCCGCTGTGCCGTGGGCCCGTGCCATCAGTGTCTGCCTCCGGCTTGCGTCGCGCGCGCTCGCAATCTCTGGCAAGTGGGCCCGCCTCGTCAGCCATTGAACGCGCGCCCGCGATCGCGTTACACTGCCCGGTTGGCCCCAGTCGTCAGCGCTCGTCTTCAACAAACTCGCCGCGCGCCGTTGCAACGGCCAGTGCCGAATTCCACGCGCGAGATCCTCGCCATGGGGCCGCTCGGGTCAGCTGGGGTGGTTTGCCCGAGACTACAAATACCTGGGGCACCGCAACCTCTATCCCTCTCTTACGCTGCGCCTTGACCGTCTCCATTATCGCAGAGGGAGAAACACGCGCCGCCGCCATCAATTCGCCGGTACGCCGTCGATTCGGGGAAGCTGCGGTGTCTGGCCAACTCGCCTGGTTGTATTGGGCACGACTGTGGCGGATTGGGGCCGGGGGAAGCACCTGAGCGCCGCCGATTCCTCGCCGTAGTTACCGCTCCGCCGCGGATCCGCAGCACGCCGTGGGCGGAGTTACTCGGATCGCCATTGCCGGTAATAAGCACTCTCACTTGTCCACCACACCCTCAATTTCGCTTAGTACTTAGTAATCGCGGTATGGCGCCCGGAATCGCTGGGAAGGATTCGACGGCGAGCTTCGCCGCCGCGGGGAGCTGGGCTCCATCGTCGTGGCGCTGTCAAGATTGGGGGAAGAATCTGGGCCGTCCGTCTGTTGATCAACGGCCACAATTTAGTACGCGGCAGCGATTGGGCTAGGGGTGTAAGGATCGTCCGATGGAAATCGGAGAGCTAGCGCTTAATCATGTACACATAGAATCCGGGCCGTAGGATTCGGATCCGATGGCTTCGATCCCGCATCGGCTCCGGCGGGGGTCGATCTAATCTGGGCGCTCGGCTTTCGATCCAACGGCCCACGAAGACCGATACCCCTTCACCGAGCCATCTTTGCATAAGAGCCCCTCGGGTTCTGTTGAATCAACCCGCCATCCCTTGTCGCTGTGCACTGAGTCTCCGTTTTTCTTGCGCCGAGCCCCCTGCAGTTTCTTGTAATTGAGGCCCAGTCCAGCACTCAGTTAAATTGAATAAATAGAATAGAAAATGGATTTTTAATACAAAAATAATTGCTAGAACTTAGATAATTCATAGAAAATTCATTTTAGCTCCAAATTGAGTTATTCCAATTCCTAAAATTTTGTAATAATATTCTCTACCATTTAGAATCACTGTTTTGACATGAACTCTGTCAGAAAATTTATTTATCATTTAATCATATTTTTATCACATTAAACCTTAGGAAAATCGTAACATGAATTCTACAACTCCAAAATTAATAATTCTTTTTCCTGTGATCTTATTTTAATATGTAGATTATTAATATGTATTTTGCATGCATGTTTGGTGTAATGTTAATTTTGCCTATACACTGTTTGTTGAATTGCTACGACTAGCAGTGAGGATACGTATCACCTGAAGATCATCCTGGTACCTGGAATCTCAAGGCCCAGGCAAGTTGTGCCCTTGATCACTTCTTTTCACCTACTCATGTTCTAATTAATCATAATGATCTGCATAGGTTAATTCTGATGGGACCCAATAGGTTACCCTAGTTTGTCTATCTTTATACCTTGCTCACCACTGAATCTTCGGGTAGTACTTGCTAGTGCTTTATGTGGTTTTGGGTATGAAGATTACACTATTCATGATTATACTTTTGTTATCAGTTGTTATTTATGGTTCATGTTAAGATCATTATGTTAATTGGAACATGGAGAACCACCCGGGAAAACAGTGCTACCACAAGGGTAGTATGGGATGCCCTTGGCTGATTAATTAGGAAAGCTAGTGGAAGACTACCTTACCCGAAAGGGGCAAGGGCAGTAGGGGAGAGGTCAGTGTAGGGAGGCCCTCGGGAGGATTTTGCTGCGATGGCGGTCCTGCAAGGGATTCCTGCACTGGATCTTCCTATAAACTGTAGCGGGTTTTCGGAAGCTAGTGGAACTTTGTAAAGGCCTCGTAGTGGATCCCTAGCCATTCACCTCGGAAGTGTCTAAGGGCTTTGCAAACCCTGGCGACATGGGATACACGACTTGTGGGTAAAGATGCGCAACCTCTGCAGAGTGTAAAACTGGTATACTAGCCGTGCTCACGGTCATGAGCAGCTCGAACCCTCACATGATTAAATTATGGAACTAAATTCAATTTGTCATATGCATTGCATTGCAGGTGGTGTGGTTACTTCTGTTCTATTACTTAATTGGGTTTGGTATTTACTTATACTTAGTAATTGCTAATAAAATTTTGACCAACTTTAAAAGCAATGCTCAGCTCTAACCATCTTCCTTGGTAAGCCTTACACTTTATGAGCTCCCACCTTTGGCGAGTTCATGCACATTATTCCCCACAACTTGTTGAGCGATGAACGTATGTGAGCTCACTCTTGCTGTCTCACATACACCACAGGTCAAGACCAGGTACTGCAGGATGATGCTCATGGAGGATGCTGCGATGAGTTCGTGAGAGGTCTAGGTCGTCGTCTCCCAGTCAACTTTGGGTTGCTGGACCGTTATCTCCTTATAATGTAATTATTTATTTTGTATAGAACTCCTGTTATATATAAAGATGTGACATTCGATCCTGTGCCACTATTCATCATATGTGTGAGACTTGGTCCCAGCACACCTGGTGTTTATGTTAACCCCGGGTTTTGGACCCCTAGAATCCGGGTGTTACAGGTACGGAGCGGGTGGACCGGTGGTTGCCACTAGTATCTGGCGATTGTTGAGCTTTTGCTGTCTTTTGTTCTCCTGCGATCCGTGTCCGCCGAAGATGACGTTGACCTCCCTGTCAACGCGCGGGAAAGCTCCTCCTCCTCCCTCCTGCTGCTGCTGGGGTTGTCGTGGTTCTTCTGGTCCTCCCCGCGGCGGCGGAGGAGGCAAAGGTTGGAAGGGTCGGCCGTGCCCAATGGAATGCTTGAAGTCCCGGCAGTTCTGAAGAGTGTGGCGCATGTCCTTGTGGTACGGGCACTGGGCGTCGAGGATGTCGTCCAGCGTGCGTTCGCCTCCGCGAGGTCCTCCCCGGGCGCGAGAGGCAGGTGGTCCGGCGGCATGCACCTCTTCGCGCGGTCTCTTTTCCCAGCGTTTGTCAGGTTGCTGGTTCGTGTCGCGTCGTGGTGCTGCTGGAGCGGGCTTTGCTCCTCCGATGAGGTCCTGGGCTCGCTCGTCGGCGGTGATGTAGAGATCGGCTTCTCGGAACAGCTCCTCGGAGGTAGTTGGCGCCTTCTGTAGTATGGCTCGGACGAAGGCTGAGTCATTGGATCCTCTGTAGAAGTCCTCGATCACGACCGCCTCCGTGACCTCAGGGATACGATTTCTCATGGTCTGGAACCTTTTGAGGTACGATCGGAGAGTTTCGTCCACCCGGCGCTTGATGGATTTGAGGTCCCATGGTTGCGCCGGTTTATCGGAGAGGGACTGGAAATTTGCAGTGAAGCGCCGACTGAAGTCGCTCCAGTCGTCGATGCAGTGTCGAGGTAGATGTCGTAGCCATTGCAGTGCGTCTTGCCCAAGGACAATGGGTAAGTATGCAGTCATCACGTCCTCGGATGCTCCGGCGGCTCGGGCGGCGGTAGTGTAGACGGCCAGCCAGCCTCCTGGGTCCTGCTTAGGTTCATATTTATCAACATTGGATACCTTGAAGTTAGGGGCCATTGAATGACTCTAAGGCGTGGAGTAAGGGCGGACACTCCACATGTGTCCTCCTGTCGTCGGGGATGATGTCTGTCCCGGGGAGGGGAGTAGTTGTTGTGGTTCCTCGACCGTCCCCGGGCAGTTCCACCAGTCGAGGCCGTCGTTGATTCGGCTCTGGTGGCTTGACTCCGAGTGGGGATGCCATGATCTCTGTCGTATTCCTCCCGGCGGCGTATCTCGTTCTCATGCCGTCGTTCACGCGAAGCGTTGATGGAACTCCGCGCGTCTCGGCGACCGTTGATGGCGTGTCGCAAGTCGTTCGGTGGGTGAGCGAGAGGTAGAAGATGGTTGGCTGCCTGGGTGAACAGGCGTCGATAGCCCTCGGCGTCGGGAGTCCGAGGGAGTTCATTAGCTATCCGAGCTAGTACTCCTCCGACTTCGCTCGGCGTGTTCATGGCTCGGGCGAAGTCGGGGTTCAGGTTGCGACCGAAGAGTGGATTTTCCTGGCGCTGCCTCGCGTTTTGCTCGGCTTGTTCCTGAGCTTGTCGACGATCGCGCCGCCGGGAGTTTCTTCGTTCTCTGAAGACGCGTTCTTCCGGAGTTTCTCCCATCTCCGAGACCTCGTCTCGCGAGACAGGCTGCTCCGGATCCCGTTCTCCGGCTTGGTGATGTCTCCGGATGTTTCAGCGCCGATTTCTTCGTCGGCGGGATTCCCGCTGAGGTGGTTCTTCCCCAGGCGCAGTCGGCTCGTCGTCAGAGACAGGAGGCGATTCCACTCTCCCGATGAAGAGAACGTCGGGGTAGAATGGCGTGGCTGTCGTGGCAATCTTCTTTCGGAGAGCCGGAGATTGCGCTTCTCCGGGTTTTTCGGAGTTTGTTAGAGGAAGCTTCTTTCTCGGCGGATCAGCAACACGACGTAGAATTCCCTCTTCGTCGGCTATGGACGAGATCGTCCCAAAGCAGAACATGGATCCGGGACGGAAGATGATCTTGCTGTGGATGGTGACGGCCATTGAGCTAACTTAGATCGTTGACACCCCCCTACCTGGTGTGCCAGCTGTCGGTGTTTTGGATCCGACCGCACACCCGGGGTTGCCCCTCGAGGTGTTTTTAGGAGTAGGATGGTGTCGCCGACTGTAGCAAAATGGTTCGTGCCAGATGCACGAGAGACAATAGACAATGTTTACAGGTTCGGGCCGCTTAGAGATGCGTAACACCCTACGTCCTGGCGGAGATGCTTCGTGTTATGGGTTACAAGGTGGTTCTCTAGAGCGAGGATGTGGGGAGTTTTGGTAGATGACTGGGTAATGTTGAG
Source organism: Zea luxurians (assembly GCA_029449295.1). NCBI lineage: Eukaryota > Viridiplantae > Streptophyta > Magnoliopsida > Poales > Poaceae > Zea > Zea luxurians. Next base: position 169,514,685 of record JAOPSE010000002.1, read on the forward strand.
TTGGAATCGATCGTTCTGAAAGGGTGCCCCTGGGCCTTATATATTCGACCGTGGGGCAATACATATGGATATGATAACAACGTGCGCCTAAAGGATAGTGAGCTGTTTGAGTCTATCTCCCTATGATTCAGCCGACCTATCCTCGTCTGGTTCTACTGCATGGTGCTCCAGTGCGGGAAAGTCAGATCTTCTGTTGTAATTTCTTCGCTCAACGTTGTGAGGCCATCTGGACTTGCGTCAATCCGGCTTTACGTTGGTTTGCTTTGCTGATTGTCCCCTCCCCTAGGCCCATGAAGGAATGACCTTACGACTTATTGGGCCTATGAGCCCTTCGTGAGGTCTTTTACCCTGCTAGTGGACCCGGAGATATCTGTCCCCCACAAAGGCACCCACGTACTTATGTCAAATTAAGGTCGTTGACACTGTCAAAGAATGTGAGTGAAACCAATAATGTAGGTATCAACTACCTTAATTTGCAGGCTGTTCGCTGCGGCTTGCTGCGGCTGCAATCCGGCTGCGGCTTCTACAGTATTTTTCTCTCTATGGATTGCAGCTGCAGCAGTCCAAACAACTGCAACAGTGTCGGCTACAAGCCAGCCGAACACGCCCTTGACTTAAGAATGTAGGTTCCCATAAACTTAACAAATAAAGTTCACTGGTCTCACGAACTTAGCGCCACCATCCTTACAGGCCTCTTAATTATTTGGATGCTCATTGTAAAGTTTTAGAATGTTTTCGAACAACTATTCTACTAAACTATAACTCACAGTTCAAGATCACACCCATAGTTTTATCCTGCTTTAGAATTGATTTAGTGACTAGATATTTAAAAGTATCAATTTTATACTATTTAAAATTGGCCTCTAGATTCCTCAAATCCCTAACCGACCCGCGACCCCGACCCGATTGCCCTACCTCCTTCCGTGTGGCATATAAATCCGACGCGCCGACGCCTCGATTCCTCGCCTCCCCGAGAAGCCCCCGTTTCTGCCACAAATCGCCACTAAAACCCTAGCCTTCCGCCATGGCCACCTCCCCTGCCGCCTCGTCCTCCTCCGCTCCGACCGCCTCCGCGGTGGCTGCGGCTACGATGGCTGCTGAGGCCACCGACGGGCCGGTGCTCAGCGTAGTATCGAAGCGTCTCCGCGCGCTGCGGAAGAAGTACAACCGAATCACGCAGATGGAGGAGTCGCTCGCCGCCGGCAAGACGCTCAACCGAGAGCAGGAGGAGGTTCTCCGCTCCAAGCCCGTCGTCGCCGCTCTGATCGACGAGCTCGAGCGCCTCCGCCCTCCGCTCGCCTCCGCCCTCGCGGAGGAGCTCTCCTCCCGCCCCGCCCCCGCCCCCTCCGCCGCTTCCTCCTCCGACTCAGATTCGTCAGTCCAGGACTTGCTTGCGCTCGTCTACTTCGGCTCCCTCTTTGACGTCAAGCAGCAAAGCGACTTCGTCTCTTTGGTTTACACGCGCGAACTCGAGCGGAGCAGCTGCCTCACTTATGACTACGTCGGGGATGATCCGGAGGACAGTCTCGCGGAGACCGATCTGAACGCGGTTTCTGCCCTTGCCTCCCTCGCCGCGTCGCGCCCTCCTGCTGCAGCCGGAGTCTCGCACCGTGACGCCCTTCAGGCTTGTGCTCATCACGCCCGCCTCTGGCTCCGCCGTGCGGATGAACCCATCCATCCTGACTCCACCATCACATGTGGGTATTTCTACAGGGCGTGCGCTTGATTTTGTTTGAGATGGTATGGTAGTGTGACATAGATTTAATCTGCATTTCCTTTTGGCTGTAGATGCTGGGGTAAGGGCAAAGCTGGATAGGATCATGGCATCGGGCTACTTCACAGCGCAGCTAGAAATGAGGACACCTTTGGATCTGGCTGCTGCAGTGGCAAGCTTTGGAGCTGGAGGTGTGCAGGTGCAAGAGAGCATGGTTGTGTCGCCTCAGGCACCGGAAGCAGTGGAGGAGAGCCAGGCTGTTGAAGGACACAAGGTGAAATCATACTTTTATTTTGCTTTCGTCAATGTTTGGCTGGCATTGCTGAATGATTGCTGTTCCATTAACTTTGTTTAGGTGGGAATGTATGATTGATCTAGTTAACTATACAACTATTTCTCAGGCTACTGCTTGTAGATTATATTTTTTTTATAGTATGATGACTCTCCCATAATCGAGATTAGTGATCTCACATTCTCCTGTGGATTCGTAGTATTTGGGTTTAGGTTATCAAAACATCACATGAATATATACTATCTCAATTCCAAATTATAAGACCTTTTGCCTTTCCTTGTTACATAGCTTTTACTATGCACTTACATATACAATATGTCTAGATACAAAGTAAACAAAGTCGAAACGTCTCATAATTTGGAATGAAGGGAGTACATCTCTGTGCTCTTTTCCAAACGATTTGTTACTTTGATGTTTTAGAAATAGTAATGCGTTGAATGGAAAATTAGTTTGTGTGCTTGTCTCATTTGTTCTTTTAGATATACCGTGGTGTATGCTTTTTGCCGATGATGTGGTACTTATTGAGGAGAGGAGTGGTGTTTCGCAAAAGTTGGAATTATGGAGGCAGACGCTGGAAGCAAAAGGTTTTAGGCTTAGTAGGTCTAAAACGGAGTATATGAAGTGTGATTTCAGTGCCATGGGGTATGAAGATGGCGATGTTAGTCTTGATGGGCAAGTGGTACCCAAGAAAGACACTTTTCGTTACTTAGGATCAATGCTTCAGAAGGATGGAGACATCGATGAGGATGTCAGTCATAGAATTAAAGCTGGATGGTTGAAGTGGCGGCAAGCGGCGGGTGTCTTATGCGACCCCCGGGTGCCACACAAACTAAAAGGCAAATTCTACAGGACAGCAATCCGGCCGGCTATGTTGTATGGAGCAGAATGTTGGCCCACTAAAAGACGACATGTCCAACAACTGTGTGTGGCAGAGATGCGTATGTTGCGCTGGATATGTGGCCACACAAGGAGAGACCGAGTCCGGAATGATGACATACGAGAGAGAGTAGGAGTGGCGCCGATTGAGGAGAAGCTTATGCAACATCGTTTGAGATGGTTTGGACATATCCAACGAAGACCTGAAGAGGCACCAGTGCATATCGGAATAATTAGGCGTCCCGAGAATGTGAAGAGAGGTAGAAGTCGACCAACCTTGACGTGGACAGAGGCAGTGAAGAGGGACCTGAAGGAGTGGAATATTGATAAAGAGCTCGCCGTGGATAGGAAGGGGTGGAAGTGTGCAATTCACGTGCCAGAACCTTGATTTATAGTTCCGCTTTTCCTCCTTAATCGTTTGACCTTTTCTTGTGCCCATTTAGACCTTGCTGGTTCTTGTGGGTTTTATCTCTTTTATGTGTTCCCCCGTTTCGTCGTTTTCGGTTCTCCTTTGCCTTTGTTTCCCCTGTTTTCTTTGGGGGTTGAGCTCTGAGGTTTTCATACGGGGTTTCATCTCTAGACTACCCCAACGTGCTTGGGACAAAAGGCTTTGTTGTTGTTGTTGTTGTTGAGTAAGAAATGATTTCAGAATCAAACAATATCATGGTTATTAAAGTGGTAAAACGATAAAACGTTAGGAACAACCTTCTCAACATTTAAACGCTGAAATGTCTTTTCAGACTTGAAGTAAAACGACACGGTAGAATATGTTCATACTCATAAGTTGAGTATTTAAACAAATAACATAAAAAGGAAACAGATCAAGTTCAACCACACAAGTCTGCACAACTATGTAACATGCAAGCTAGACGTTGCATCTAGGATCAGTAACCATCATCCTACTCATCAATATCAAGAGCATGAACATCCCTGGAAGTCTGGAACCTGATGGTTGCAGCTATTGACGACGTTGGCTGCTAGAGGAGCTGGCGGGCAGTGTGCTGGCGTTAGAGGTGGCCGGCGCTGGAGGAGGGAGAGGGGAGGGGGCGCTCGGGCGCTGGAGGAGGTGGTCTGCGGTTGGCGCTATTGGTGAGTGTCGTGGTGATGGCGGACCTGGCAGTGCTGGAGGGGATGGAGGAGGGGGCAGAGGAGAAGAGAGGGAGGCACGAGGCGGTGGACGGCCAGAGCGGGCGGCGCTGGAGGAGGGAGGCGAGCGATGGCGTAGCAGGAGCTGGACGAGAGGAGGAGGCGGGCTACGCTGCACAAGGAGGAGGCTGTCTTGACCTAGTTTTTTGGGGCGTTTTGAGAGCCCAACAACGTAAAACCTCTGAAACACACCTAAAACGTCCTAAAACGTTTAAATGACGCCAAATGACGTTTAAACGTGTTTAATGGACGTTATACACGATATGTTTAAAACGTTCAGACATTCTACCCTGTAATCATGTTTTATCGTTAAACGACGCTTAAGCGCCATTTTGAAAACCTTGAACAATATGTTCATTTTAGAGTATTACAGATCTGGCGGAACTAAGGCCAGGCCTTTTTTGTTTTTTGGGGTGTTCATATCATTAATGGGGTACCATGTCAGTGTTTTTGTTTCATGCATCCTGGATGGCTGGATCTTAGTGCTGAATTAGACTTGTATTGTAAGACATTGATGTTACTTTTTGTATTGTTCTAGTGACAGGAAGCTAGTTCCTTTTACATTATATCTTGTCATGGAACAAAACATACGGTTACTTGTTTTGTTTAATACAATGGTTTTATGATTTTCAATGGTCTTGCTGATAACACTGGCTATTGTTGATTTTAACCTTTTACTGTATTCTCTCCGTCCCTGAAAGAATGACATTCTAGATTTTCTTTAATTATATTATCTTAAGTTTGACCAAGAATGCCTATTTTTCTTAGTAAATAAGAGTCTACAGATTCGTCATGAAATGTAGTTCTATGATGGACCTATTTAGTGTCCTAAATTTTGATAACCGTCCTATAAACTTGGTCAAAGTTAAAATAGTTTGACTTCAGACAAACTAGTGTCATTCTTTTTTGGAATGAGGGAGTATCTTGGATATTGTTTTGTATCATCATACATATGGGGACGTTGAAAAGCCATAACAGATAGGTTTTAGCTAAAGAAAATGTGATGTAACTATGTAGGCTCTAGGGTTTATTAGGAAAATCAGTAGTACTTATTTGTTTAGATGTTGGAAATTTAGGTTACATCTTTTAAGTGGACATCTTTTATTTTGGGCAGTAGATACTGACTTTCAAATTGACCTTTTAAAATTTACTAATAATAGTTTCCATTGCCGCAGCAATTTTTTGTCATGACAATGAGATTGTAGTGTCTGGAGCTGTTATCTCATGTTGTCCTAGACATAGTTTGGGGTTTCTGTGATGTCATAGCTAAACTTTTTAATAAAGGCTGGGTTTTTTCCCATAGACGCCTGGGTTTCATAGATTTAAAAACTTGCTCCATGAAGTCATGAGAGCTTAAATAGAACTTTTCTCTCTGTTCAGTCAAATTACAAAAAAATGGTTCCTTGGTCTGACCTGTTGATTTCCTGAGTCCTGACATTCATACTACCTCCGTTCATAAATATATGACACCGTTGACTTTTTTAAAAAAACTTTGACCACTTGTGTTATTCAAAAAAATAATGAGTTATCATTTATTTTTTGTGATTTGTTTTATCAATTAAGGTAGTTTGTGCTTAACTTAAAATTTCACATTTTTGAATAAATATTTTGAATAATATACGAGTGGTCAAAGTTTTTGAAAAAGTCAACGTGTCATATATTTGTGAACGGAGGTAGTATGTCAGTCATGCCAACTCCCTTCACACCTATAGCTACTGCCTTAACAATATGTATGGCATGTCGTTATCCCTAGTTTGTGTTTTTTCCTTTCGATGACACTGACTGAACCGAGACAAATGCAGGTTCATAAAAAGTACATTTTTTCTGTATATATGTTGTAAAAGTTATATCAGGATATTGTCTGATCAAGTTTTCTGTCAGATGCCAATGCCACCATCAGTCTTAACTAACTGGAAGTCATAAAATTTAGAGCTCATCTTAGTTTTTGCATAAAACAGACACACTGGCTTATCCATCATATATTAGGGGAAAATGTCTTTTTTGTGCAAAAATGCATCTGCAGTAATCATGTGATTTAGTCTACTGATAGCTCTACAAATGAGACAAATAAAACCTGTGTGTAAAGTGTAAACATTAAGGAGAACAATCTATGTGTGGGATGAAAACATTATGGTAGCTATTTAAGATAATTTAGTAAGCCTCACATTTTAATTAGTTCTAAAAAATTGGAAAAAAACAAGAAGGAAAACTTTTCCCGCCTTAAGTTATCAACTTCTTATACAGTGGACAGACATATATTCAGTTCTGAATTATGTAGCATTGTACCAATAGATGACAAATGCGTACTAACGGAATGAACTTTAGACTGGAATCCATAGTCAGGCCTTAGTCATCTAATTGAATGTTTGTATACAGGATAATGCTCACAAATTTGTTTATGAAATTTAACTTGCAGGTTAATTCATTACAGTAGGAAAAACAATTGTAGCTGTAGCTTTTTGTAGAACATTTTTTAGCATGTGAATTCATTTTGTTGTCAGAACAATACCCATTTTAAACCTGACAGTATTTATAGATTTTAGTTTAACATAGTTTATAACATGTTGCCAGAGTGGATAGAGCGGATGATAGCTAGCATTTTGTGGTTTTCAGTATACAAGAAACTTTAGTAGGTTTGAAACTGAGCTAAACAAATTTGGTCCTTATGGACCAGACAAGGTTATCCTATGTCTACATAACAGGGATAAACTACCCTTGTAACGACCTAGATAGGTGACACGTAAGAACCATGTGGCTGTAAAATGTGTCACTAAATTCATCTGTAGTCTGTGCACGACGCCCCAGCGAGGCAAGTCGCCTCTCGGGCGCTTGGACGCCTAGGCGCCTGCCTAGGAGGTAGTTAGGCGACCAACTAAGCAGAGCATCTTGCCTCGCGCACAACAAAGCAGAGCATCTCATGAAGGCAAGGCGCGTGGTGGTGTGGAGGCGCGCAGCAGAGGGCGGAGCCACGCAGGCGTGTGGAGGGGCGGAGTGGAGCCGCACGTGCGGAGGTGAGGCGCGCTGCAACGCACGGTGACGCGGCGCAGATGCGCTGAGGGGGGAGCGCTGCAGGTGAAGCTAGCAGCGCTGGACGGAAAAACAGAGCGGGAAGGGGAAGGAGGATGGGCAGGAGGGTTACCGGTGTCCTGCGTCCGTCGAACAAGCAAGAGCAACTGAGGGAGTCGAGCGAGCATGCGTTTTGCGGCTGGCGGCTGGAGGCAGTGGGATTTCCCCTCTTCAGCCTTAAATACCAAAGTCGTATTGACTTCCCTAGACCTAGGCGCTCTACTGGGTGGCACATGCACTAGACGACGTCTAGGCATCCATGCTGCGACGGCTTGACCTGCAGGCGTTCGCTTAGATGTCTTCTGGCGAGGCGCAACATCATGGCGAGCTTAACCGGGCACCTAGACGCCTAGTCGGTGCCTAGGCGTCGCCATGATAACCATGAGTTAGTGTTTTCCTAAACACTAAATGGTAAACAGTCAGCAACCTACCATTTATCCATTATTCGGGTAGAACAGCTATTTCAATGGGTGGGATAAACAGACGATTAAGTGGAAACTGCATGCCACCATGTGGTGTTTATGCGGTGTATAAACGTGCTAAATGACACTTTAGATGTATAGTGTCTGCATTATGCAATATCTCATGAGTTAATTCTTTGTATTTAGTGATTGTTGAAATGTATCTTTGAAAATGTAGGAAAATTTTTTAGTTGCTAACTGGGTTTCATAAAAAATAACCAAAATCATATCTCATCTTAAATAAATGATACACAGCTCTCCTATGTCGTTCAAGGGAAGAAAGCAATAACCAAAGTCACTGAAACAGTGAAAAATAGCTTGTTATCATATATATATACACACACACTTGAATGTGCTCATATATATATATATATATATATATATATATATATATATATATATATATATATATATATATATATTTACTTACGCCCATCATGAACATTGTTTTCGTTTTACTATTTTGTCTCCCCTGGATTTCATCTCTATTTTTTTTACTGATGTATGTGTTCACTAACAGAATGAGAAGGAAGATTCTCAGGCTACAGAAATCTACAATGATCATCCTGTTGTTGACTCTGAACATGTGGTACTGCTTTGTACTGCTTTTATGATTACTAATGCGTCTCTGGTTTGAATGTTTTCGCTTTGTACTAACTATATGTGGTTTCAGGAGGGTGAAGGCCTGGTGCATCCAACCGATGAAGTTCCTCCAGCTGAGACAGAGCAGGAGCAGGAGACATTTGATGCTGATGTGGAGGATCAGGAGCAAAAGGACCAACAATTCACCCAGCGGCGGTCTTACCAGAACCAGCGTGGTGGTGGTCGTGGTGGCAGCAGGAGAGGTTATCCTAATGGTCGTGGAGGACGTGGTGGCCGAGGTGGCGGGTACCAGAATGGCCGTGGTGGATACCAGAATGGTCGTGGCGGCGGTGGCGGGTACTACTACGAATCTGGATACTACCAGCCGAGGAACTACAACAGAGGCCGGGGTGGTCGCTCCGGCGGTGGCAACTCTTACTACAACAGCCATGGTGGAGGTGCACAGGGGCATCATCATGGGAGTGTTGAGCTGGGCGCAAACGCCTAGCTTCGCTGACTGTTCTGTTTGATAATGAGGAGCGAGTGAGTCGTGCCATTTTGTTATTATTATAGAACTAACTTAGCCTGTTATTACGTCACCGTTGGCCCCATCCGTGAGTCTTTTTGCTGCTCGAGTGACTGCATATGGTCGGTCGGTATTGAGGAAATACTCTGGGAAAGTAGTTTCAGGTCATATTCGTTTTCGAAGTTACGTTTTTTTTGTGTTAATATGCCCTTATTTCTTAAACATTATATACCCTGCTAGAGGTGTCGATGCCGCCACCAGATTTTGTCGTCGCATCAGGCTGCTACTTACTAGTATGTTCTATCGGACCATTGCAGCATTTGGAGGTGATCGTTGACCTGTTTCGTTGGCCTCGAAGTGTTTTTTTGTTGCAACGCCTACCAATCCGAACCGCTGGTACTACGGGAGACGGATGGTTGGTGCCTTGATGGCTCCAGCTCCAATAGAAATTGTCGCACTCTTGCCTTCATGGAGTCTCTCCGCTGTCCTATTGATTTGATGTACAGTTGACTATTGTTTGGAGGCTTCCCTGGTTGTTTGCCTTCTTTTTAAACTTTGGCGTTGTTTGTCTTCTTTAAACTTTAGCGTCGGTGAGTTTTCTGTTTTTTAGGGATGGATTTAGATACTTATTGGAATGTTAAATTGTCTTTATTCGATTTCGAGCAAATAGGAATGTTAAATTGTCTTTATTTGATTGCGAGCAAATAGGATATAAAATTTTTTATGTAAATTTATATTTTTGTTTTTTTACATTGAGTTTATTGAGATTAATAAAAAGTAAATTTCAAATTCGTTCTATATCTTTTTTAAATAATTGATATAAATTTCAAATATGAATGTGATTAGGATTTAGATGTTTTTCACTTTTTTTTTCTTGTTGGGAGAAAATAATGTAAAAAAATGTGCACAAGTTTATTCTTGTCCTTCAATAACATGCTTGACAATATGACTAAAGTTTATTAAATTATATAAATATGTTAAAATATTAAATTTATTATATAATTTGGATATTTAGGACCGATTCGCTTGTGCCCCACGTGAGCCGCAACAGCTCGTAGGTCGAGCTGAGGCGACATGTACAGCGACAAGAAGCAATTAGGATTTATCTTTTGGCTCGCGTGTGGTCGTGTCAATATATTACTCCTGCTTCTCCTTGTCTGTCTTCCTAGCGTTTTGGTAGGATTTGATCAGACAGCTCACATATGTTATCTTTAAAAACAGATTTAAAAAGGATAGAAAAACATGTCTGATCAAAAGTCAAGAATTGATTAGTCCTTCAGCCTACAGAAGAGAACGCCGTTTCGTCTAAAGGCTTTCCTTCGATATAACTTGGCTTGAGCCAAAAGGCCTGAGACCCAAAAGATATCACAGCGACTCGGCCCATAGAATCAGGCCCGACAGTATTTTCAGGGCGGGCTTGTTCTATTGGACACAAGTTGTTATCCTCCCCTACACCCACACACAGTGCTTGCATTCATTAGCCTTGTTACTTGCGGTATGGACGTCGCTACAGATTCTGTGGTACCTTTCAGGCCCCTTCCCTCCCGTCAACAGTAGAGGCGCAAGAAGCTATAGAGAATTCATCTCCCTTCCCATAAGCACCACAGAGTAACACACGAGACACATGATATAGGGTTGGGCCTATGGTTTCTTTCTGATCTCTGTATTATGAGGGGGTGTACAAGTTCCTTATATATAGATATGAGACCCCTCAGGGGCAAAGCAGGTATTTGCTCACATAATCCTAACTAGGGTTACTTAACACTCCCCCTTGGGCGAATACCGCGACCAACACATGCCTCGTTAAAACTCCAAAAAACCCAGCGGGAAAATTGTGGAGAAAGAGTTCATGATGATACAAATTGTATTTGCACTTTGTTGCCTCGTTAAAAACCTCATGCGAGAAACATCAAAAAAACTCACCAAGGGAAAAAGAGTACAACAACTGTTATCGTGACATATTTCGATTCTCTGGGATCTAGATTCTATCGAATCTTCTACAAGAGCTAACTTTAGAAATGTCCTCCTCCTGATCCTTGCAAAGCCATATCAATAAGGCAAAACATCTTCTTCTATAAGTATATGCACATAAAGATTTAGCAAACGGATTGCATATCCTTGCAAGGACTATTTCAGGAACTTTACCTCTACTCACTTCTAGGATATACGAGGTAAGTGCACGTATCAATATAAATAAGCCACTTTGACTGATGGTGTTCGATCGACTGGATCTATATATTTGATAGAAAGTTCCATAAAGGTTCACATATTGATCATCAAGCTCACGCCTTCAGGGCATAGAATATGACATTTATTGTCTCACGATTGTGATCAATACAAGCATTCGCTCCCCCTGACGATGACATCTTTCAAAGTCGTTATCCCTTATAACTCAAGCATATTCTTCAAGATATATGTCTCATTGTTCATCTGAATAACAAGAATGGATGAGGCTGGGGTGCTATAATTTTCTATCTTACACCACAATTTACACATAGTTGTTGTTGGGGGCTTGTTCTCAAATGCTATGAATTAAGAACAAGACAACATAAAAGTGTTAAATGTTGAACCCCTTCGTCCTTAGAAACAGTATATCCCTTCGGGTATAATGAATCTCGGACGAAGGTTACAAAAGAAAAGACCTTCGTTAGGTTGATAAATGGTTAAACAGAGCAACTATATATATATATGTAATGTGCGAATAATAATACCAGCATTATCATCGATATATTTCCATTATTGAAGTCATAAAAACGAATTACAAATGTACCTTCAGATTGATGTAAAGTAAAGGTACCAACGTGATGTGAAAAAGCGTATGCCCAGTCAGCGTGAACAGTACGAGAGTACTATTCACCTATTTATAGGCACGGGACGCAGCCCGTGTAAAATTACATTGATGCCCTTTACATTTAAGAATAACTATAGTTATTCTTCGAGGTCCAATTTGGCTTTTCATCTTTAAGTCGGTTCCTCTTTTCTGTTATTGTGCCGAAGCCTTTCTGCACATAGCTTCGTGATTGTCTTATCCTTCGTCATGATCGTTTCTCATTTCAGTCAAGCTTCGTCTTAACCATGCTCTTGTATATTCGCGACCTGACTCCGAAGGTGCCTGTTCACATATTACACTTGGAAAATACTGTCAGACTATGTTTTTGAGGACCTTCGAAGCCGAAGGCCCCCAACAGTAGCCCCTCGCAATATCAATTTATTGTAAAGATAAATTCATATTGCGACATGGACGAAGGCTTTAAGCCGAAGGTCCGAAAAAACACCTTCCTTTTGCTAGAATAGCAACAGTCATTAACAAGCGAGGCCCTCCAGTTTTCGACATACTGGGTGTATAAATACAAGCTCACCACGAGTTTATTTGGCACGCCCTTTTGCCACTTGCTTTTTGCTCACCCAGCTTTTAGCCTGCGCGCGACAGCATTTGCTCGGTCTTAAATTTTTAAGCTTCGGTTTCAAGTCTGGTTTGCCAGCATTCGCGAAAATGTCTGAGGATAAGATAGTTGCTGGTGCTTCGAAGCTAAGCCTTTCTGAGGAAATGCACCTGGGTTTTCTTAAGTCAATGTCAAAGACCAATACGGAAAAGATTGTCAAGGAAACTTTGGAGGGTTTATCTGAAGATACTGGCGACGGTGATAGTTATGATGTGGATAGTGGTGGTGAGGACTCCGAAGATCGCCCGTGGCGGCCTAGTCACTCAAACTTCGGAAAATCAACTATAAAGCAGAGTCACCTTGAAAATATGAGGGGGAGATATTTCCGAGATATATCCATCGTGAGGGCAGATGACGGAGAAAAAACTACGCCGACCCCCGAAGATAATGAGGTCGTAATCTTCCGAAGCTTTTTAAAGGCTGGGCTACGATTCCCTCTAAGCAGGTTTGTGGTAGAAGTTCTGAAAATATATCAAATTTACCTTCATCAACTTACCCCTGAGGCAGTGATAAGATTGGGAATCTTCGTCTGGGCCGTGAGGAGCCAGGGCCTGGAGCCAAGTGCAAAAAGCTTTTGCAATATACACGAGCTAGTATATGAGACGAAGCCCTGGGGTAAGGAGCAATATCATAATAATTTTGGTTGCTATAGCTTCGGTGCCCGCTCTGGGTCAAGCTGTCCCGTGCCAACCTTTCGGAAGAGATGGCCCAGGGAATGGATGAAGGAATGGTTCTACGTGAAGAACAATTTGAAGGTTCGGGAAGATATCAAAGATATCATCATGCGCCCTATCTGGCAGCGCTTCGGACTCCGGAAACCAAAGGTAGAAATGGACGAAGCAGCTGAAGAATGTCAGAGGGCCTTCGACGTAGTCTGTTCTTTTATTGGGACCAGGGATTTAATGCAAGAGCACATTGCCTTCAGAGTGTGGCCACTTGCAGATAACTGGGAAATGCCGAAGGAGACCGTTAGAGAAACTGACGAGGGTGGACTAATCAGGCTGAAATATACATTCAAGTACGGAGATAAGTTCGTTGAACCGGATGATGATTGGCTGAAAAGCATTGAGAATGTAAGTGATGAATTGCTTGGGGCATACTCAAAGGCCGAAAACACTGCATTATCAGCGGCTTTCGGAGGTCGAAAGAAGAAGAGACTCAACCGAGTGTTTGATGCAATTGGGTTTATCTATCCCGACTACTATTATCCAATGCGAGGTCAAAAGAGAAAAAATACTTCTCCTGCAAAGGACACTGCTTCGGCTGCTCCCGGGGAGCCAGCGCCGAAGAGGAAGAAAGTAAAAGTGTTCACACACCCTCCACGTTGTATTGAGCCGACCACAGTGCCCGAGTTTATTGGCGAGGCCTCTTCGGCCACCGAAGCCAGAGAACCAACTCCAGCGCCAAAATCCGAAGAAATGGCCGAAGCACCAGCAATAGAAAAAACAGGAGAAGAGAGAACTGTAGAAAGAAAAACACTAGATGTTTTAAGTCCTTCATCAAAAGTTGAGGCAGCTAAAAGCCAGAAGGGGCCAGCAGCGACCCCAAAAAGAAAAAGGATGGTTAATGTGCTGGATGTTTTGGAGACAATTAAATCTTCAAGCACAACTCCAAAGAAAACTGTTGAAGTTTCCACTAAAGCCTTTGTTGCTGAAACTTCGAAGCAGCAATTTGAAACTGAAGCTGGGCCTTCGGAATCCACCAAGATACAACCTTTGGAGGTCGAAAAAATGTCAAAGGCAAGTTTAGAAGCTGAAAAAGCAAAAATAACAGGGCCAATTCTGACTGAGGAAATTGGCATTGCCACCCCCGAAGCATCTTCCAAAATACATGATTATATTGTGCGACATGCTTCGGGGAAGAAACTATCTGAAGAAGAGATTTTTGAAGCCAATCACTATGCCCGAGAACTGAAGTATCCGAGGGGGGGCCGTAGTGTTCAATGGGACAAACGAAGATGATTTCCTGTACTGTCTCCCAGACAATAAAGAATTATCCGTGTGCCGGGAGATGGCTAGAAGCATGGGGTTCCCAAAACTTGAAGCTGGCCTTTGCGCCATGACGAAGGACGATCTTGCGGATAGCCTGGCATACAATAGTCTGAAGGTACAAAACTTGTGAATTTTAAAGTTTATGAATTTTAAATTAGTTTTTTGCTCTTATGTTAACTCATTCATTCTTTTGAATAGGGCTTAATAATCAGCAATGCCTTAAGGGCTCAGAAGAATGCCGAAGATGAGAGCTGCACCATTGCTCTTAACAACCTTCGAACAGAGGTCATCAGGCTAAGAAACGAAACCTTGGAGAAGGACAAAATTCTGCTTACATTAGTGGAAAAATGAAGGAAGACGAAGCTAACTCTAAAACTCAAGCCGAAGCTCAGAAGCGTGAAATCGAAGATCTTCGTAAACAACTAGCCCGAGCGAAAGAAGAACACATTCTTGAAGAAACAAAACGAGAATTAAGCGATCAATGGGCAGATCATTTGGAAGTTAATGTTAGAGAGCTTCGTGCTTCGAAGAAGAAGTGCTACGATAAATCCATAGAATGTGTTAAGAAAATAAAATCCAGCTTCGCCAGCGTTGGCGCGTTCTCTAGTGAAGAAAATTTCACAAGAGGAAATCCAGAAGGCCTGATTGAATGGATTAGTCGCGAAGCTGATGCATTCGACGAAATCTTGAATAGTCGCGGGGACATTTGTGCTTTTTCAGGCGCCAGGGGAATTGTTACTATCTTAGAGAAGAAAGGGTGCGAGCATGTGAAATCTTTGGCGCAGTCTGAAGCTATTTTATCCTGTGAAGATATCATAGACCCCTCAGCCGAAGCAAGCCAGGTTGGTGGAAAATTTTTCACTGACATTTGGGACAATGGCGGCCGAGAAATGGCTCAAGAGATCATTCAGAGAAGTGAAAAAGGCATCCATGATGCTAGGGAGGTAGCGAGAGCTGCTGAAAAAGACACAGGGCCCGAAAGACAAATAGGTATTAATTAGTGATTTTTATTTTGTTGTAATTTTTTATTTTGAACTTTATTCGTAGTTTGTAATAGTAATATAGCCGTGTCCTCTCCTCCCTCAGAACCCGCTGAGGCATCTGCGGACCCTCCCCCGAAGGGAGACGACGGAATTAGACAAATGGCCGAAGCCATCATGGACGAAGTTGTCAATCAGCTGCTAAACGAAGCTGCCGAAGTAGTTCTTAGGGAAGATTAAATGCTATTGCAAAAATGCTTGGAACATGACAAGTGTAAAACTTTGTAACTTTGAATGTAATATATAATCTATTTACGGTTCAATTCTTTACGATGCATGAAATTTTTTCATACATACCGCTTTTTGAGCCTTCGGCGAAAAAACACCTTCCCTTCTTTTTATGCTTCGTAAAGAAAATCTTTTATGTGTCACAAGAATTGTCATATTTCTTTGATGAAGAATCTCCAAACTTCATGAAAACATTCTTTGAATCCATAAAGAAGTCTTATGTTGCCTCTCAAATGAAGCTACACTTCTTCTCAATTTATTTTGTGCCTTGGCACGATTTTCTCTTTTTCAAAACATTCTTCGAAGCTCAATGCTGTGTCCCCTTCCTGTTCTCCATGCGAAATGATGGATGATGCTTATGTTATGCAAAATGATGTAATGATGTTATGTTATGCAAAATGACACTTATGCTGAAAATACACATATCCCTGCCATATAGCACACAATCTTTTTATCTCAGCGCTGACTTTTCGCTGTAAGCCTCCCTTAGGAGCTTCTTCGCTTTTTACTTTCAGCGGAATCAGCGTTTATTTTTCGCTGTAAGCCTCCCTTAGGAGCTTCTTCGCCTTTTACTTTTAGCGGAATCAGTGTTTATTTTTCGCTGTAAGCCTCCCTTAGGAGCTTCTTCGCCTTTTACTTTCAGCGGAATCAGCGTTTATTTTTCGCTGTAAGCTCTGCATTCCCTTTGGAACGACTTTCGAGCAGAAAACTTACACTGCGCTCCCTTAGGAATGACTTTTTACTACTTCGAAGAAATTGTACTGCATTCCTTAGAACAATTTTTTGATAATTCGAAGGTTCTCCGTGCCACCATAGATTCTTATGCTTCGGCAAATCAAGCCTATGGAGAAGATATATTTTCATTATGATAATAAGGTAAACTGTTACAAGAATTTGTAAAAACAATAAAAGGCACTTAAACTTCACATAACTGTTCCTTACTAAAAAGAAAGTGAAACTGAATGCGAAAATGTGAAAAGCTGCTGTCAAGGTAGGATATTTTGTTAGTAAATGTGCTTCGACTCTGGCACAGTGCTATTGACTGTGCGAGCTTCGGACTCCTCTCTGAAGTCCCGCTGGGGGTGGGAGTGCTGACTCCCTTCTGGCTGTGGACCTCGCTGTACTGGTGGTGGCGGTGGAAGTTGTTGCCAGGATGCTTGGGGCTGGCTTGCCGAAGCAACAGAGGCTGCGGGGTGATTGCCTACATATTCTGGAATGTAAGGCGAATGATACGAAGCAGTATGCATAACCTGCTTCGACTGGCTTTGTTGCGCTGCAGCTTCTGCTAGCTCCTTTTGCTTCTGGATGGTAACATGGCACATCCTGGTAGTATGGCCCTTGCCTTCGCCACAGAATAGGCAATAAATTTTTCTTTGCTGATCTCCAAATCTTCCCCCGAAGCCCCTAGCGCCTCTGCCCCTTGGCGCTGGCGGTCGGAAAGAGCTTTGTTGTTGCCCCGAAGCTTGCGAGGAGCACTGTGGCCTTTGCTGTTGACTGCCTTTGTCATCAGCCATGACGAAGGACTTTGCCATGACCGCTGTGTTGCCACCATACGAAGATATAGTTGCCTCATAGCTCATCAAGAATTGCTCGGGTCTGAATGACCGTCGTACATGGGGAGCTGAGGTGTCTTATAAGACTATGGCCAAGGTGTAGCCTGCAGTTCTGTTAACAAGGGAGAAGTGTCATCAAAAGCAAAATTTCCATGATGGAAATCTTCATACCAGTCGTCCTCGTTGTAGAAGCCCTCTTGATGAAGCTCTCTGCGCGAGGGCCTTTGGTTCTGGTCATCTTGAGCAAGATGTCGAAGCTCTTCAGATGCTTCGTCTATCTGCCTTTGAAGATCAGCTAGACGAGCCATCTTCTCCTTCTTCCGTTGGACCTGTTGATTGAGCATTTCCAAATTTTGGATTTCTTGATCCAATTCGTCCTCCGGAGGCGTTGGACTGGTGGCCTTTCTCTTCTGGCTTCGGGCCTCCCTAAGAGAAACGACATCTTGATTGTGGTCCAGCGGCTGCAGAGCAGCAGCCCCTGTCGCTGAAGCTTTTTTCGGCGGCATGACGAAGGTGATGCTTGCCGAAGGTTTTCAAAACTCAAAAAGTGGAAGTGAGTTCACCGGAGGTGGGCGCCAATGTTGGGGGCTTGTTCTCAAATGCTATGAATTAAGAACAAGACAACATAAAAGTGTTAAATGTTGAACCCCTTCGTCCTTAGAAACAGTATATCCCTTCGGGTATAATGAATCTCGGACGAAGGTTACAAAAGAAAAGACCTTCGTTAGGTTGATAAATGGTTAAATAGAGCAACTATATATATATATGTAATGTGCGAATAATAATACCAACATTATCATCGATATATTTCCATTATTGAAGTCATAAAAACGAATTACAAATGTACCTTCAGATTGATGTAAAGTAAAGGTACCAACGTGATGTGAAAAAGCGTATGCCCAGTCAGCGTGAACAGTACGAGAGTACTATTCACCTATTTATAGGCACGGGACGCAGCCCGTGTAAAATTACATTGATGCCCTTTACATTTAAGAATAACTATAGTTATTCTTTGAGGTCCAATTTGGCTTTTCATCTTTAAGTCGGTTCCTCTTTTCTGTTATTGTGCCGAAGCCTTTCTGCACATAGCTTCGTGATTGTCTTATCCTTCGTCATGATCGTTTCTCATTTCAGTCAAGCTTCGTCTTAACCATGCTCTTGTATAATCGCGACCTGACTCCGAAGGTGCCTGCTCACATATTACACTTGGAAAATACTGTCAGACTATGTTTTTGAGGACCTTCTAAGCCAAAGGCCCCCAACAGTTGTCAAAGCAAATAACATGTCCTTCTATAGGACTTTAGGGGATAATATAGTTGCAATAGTACATATTCTAAATATAACTCATCGCTCTAGGCGTTCATCCATTGCAACATCTATGATGGTGTAATAAAAGTTCATCAAAGATCGTAATCCATTAGGGACTTTTCATCGATCAGATACATCATTATAGTCTATCATTCTGGCACAATGGGGATATTTTGCCAGTAACACCTAAACCTTATAGGTTTCTGCCATCAGGGCTTTAGAGGATACCTGAAAGGGAATTAGGCTTACACCTAGTCCCTAAATAATTTTGGTGGTTGAATTGCCCAACACAAATATTGGACTAACTAGTTTGCTCTAGTGTATAAGTTATACAGGTGCAAAAGGTTCACACTCAGCCAATAAAAAGATCAAGTTTTGGATTCAACAAAGGAGCAAAGAGGCAACCGAAGGCACCTCTGGTCTGGAGGCACCGGACTGTCCGGTGTACACCGGACAGTGTCCGGTGCGCCACCGGACAGTGTCCGGTGCACCAGAGGACTCCAACTCGAACTCGCCACCCTCGGGAATTTCTCAGGCCGCACCGCTATAATTCACCGGACTGTCCGGTGTATACCGGACAGTGTCCGGTGCTCCATGGAAGCGCGGCCTCCTCAACTCGCCAGCCTCAGGATCGCGCAGCAGCCGCTCCGCTATAATTCACCGGACATGTCCGGTGTGCACCGGACTGTCCGGTGTAACCACGGAGCAACGGCTATTTCGGCGCCAACGGCTACCTGCGGCGCATTCAATGCGCGCTCTGCGCGCGCAGAAGTCAGGCGCGCCCATACTGGCGCACCGGACAATGAACAGGTGATGTCCGGTGTGCACCGGACATCCAGGCGGGCCCAGAAGTCAGAAGCTCCAACGGTCAGAATCCAACGGCAATGATGATGTGGCGGGGGCACCGGACATGTCCGGTGTGCACCGGACTGTCCGGTGCGCCATCGACAGACAGCCTCCACCAACGGTCAAGTTTGGTGGTTGGGGCTATAAATACCCCAACCACCCCACCATTCATTGCATCCAAGTTTTCCAACTTCCAACCACTATACAAGAGCTAGCATTCATTACAAAGCACAACAAAAGAGATCAAATCCTCTCCCAACTCCACACAAAGCCCTAGCGACTAGAGAGAGTGATTTGTAGTGTTCATTTGAGCTCTTGCGCTTGGATCGCTTCTTTTTCTTTGGCATTCTTTCTTGTGATCAAACACTCACTTGTAATTGAGGCAAGAGACACCAATTGTGTGGTGGTCCTTGCGGGAAGTTTGATTCCCAAGTGATTTGAGAAAGAGAAGCTCACTCGGTCCGAGGGACCGTTTGAGAGAGGGAAGGGTTGAAAGAGACCCGGCCTTTGTGGCCTCCTCAACGGGGAGTAGGTTTGAGAGAACCGAACCTCGGTAAAACAAATCCGCGTGTCTCACTTCATTATTCGCTTGCGATTTGTTTTGCGCCCTCTCTCGCGGACTCTATTATATTTCTAACGCTAACCCGGCTTGTAGTTGTCATTATTTTTGAGATTTTCAGTTTCGCCCTATTCACCCCCCCTCTAGGCGACTTTCAATTGGTATCAGAGCCCGGTGCTTCATTAGAGCCTAACCGCTCGAAGTGATGTCGGGAGATCACACCAAGAGGGAGATGGAGACCGGCGACAAGCCCACTACAAGCCAAGGGAGTAGGGATGAAAGCGGTAATCTGAACTATTAGAACAAATTTAATATTTTAAAATAGATATGCATAAAATTTAATGTTGATCTTTTCTTATGTTATCAAGCACATTAGTACACATATTAATAAAATATTACACAAATTGTTTTATGTATTATTTGCTCCCTACAACACGAAACGTTGAAAAAATTACCGAATTTATTTCCGAATTCATACCGAAGTTTATATCTATTATTTGAGAAAATATAGGATGAATTTAAGGTTTTCCTTTTATGAATCTTTACAAGCTGGATGTTAAAAACAAGAATACAAATTTGTATTGTAGATTATATATCCTATTTATTCGCAATCAAAGAAAAACAACTAAAAAACTGATTACCGAATAAATACCGTTTCCGACCGTTTTCATCCCTACAAGGGAGCACTTCATCGGAAGAGTCCCGCACCAAGAGGAGGGAGAAGAAGAAGGACTCCTCCAAACGGAAGGAGAAAAGATCTTCCTCTTCTCACCACAAAGAGAAGAAGGAAAAATCTTCTTCTCACAAGTCGCATCGGAAAGGCGACAAGCACAAGAGGATGAGGAAGGTGGTCTACTACGAGACCGACACTTCATCAACATCCACCTCCGACTCCGATGCACCGTCCGTAACTTCTAAGCGCCAAGAGCGCAAGAAGTTTAGTAAGATCCCCTTACACTATCCCCGTACATCTAGACATACTCCATTACTTTCCGTTCCATTAGGCAAACCGCCAACTTTTGATGGCGAAGATTATGCTAGGTGGAGTGATTTAATGAAATTTCATCTAACCTCACTCCACAAAAGTATATGGAATGTTGTTGAGTTTGGAGCACAGGTACCTTCTGTAGGGGATAAAGATTATGATACGGACGAAGTGGCCCAAATCGAGCACTTCAACTCCCAAGCCACAACCATTCTCCTCGCCTCTCTAAGCAAGGAGGAATACAACAAAGTGCAAGGGTTGAAGAATGCAAAGGAGATTTGGGACCTACTCAAGACGGCGCACGAAGGTGATGAACTCACCAAGATCACCAAGCGGGAAACGATCGAGGGGGAGCTCGGTCGCTTTTGTCTTCGCCAAGGGGAGGAGCCACAAGATATGTACAACCGGCTCAAAACCTTGGTGAACCAAGTGCGCAACCTTGGGAGCAAAAAGTGGGACGACCATGAGGTGGTTAAGGTTATTCTAAGAGCTCTTATTTTCCTTAACCCCACTCAAGTTCAATTAATTCGTGGTAATCCTAGATATCCACTAATGACCCCCGAGGAAGTTATCGGGAATTCTGTGAGCTTTGAATGCATGATCAAGGGCTCAAAGAAGATCAACGAGCTTGACGAACCTTCCACATCCGAGGCGCAACCGGTGGCCTTCAAGGCAACGGAGGAGAAGAAGGAAGAGTCTACACCAAGTAGACAACCAATTGACGCCTCCAAGCTCGACAATGAGGAGATGGCCTTAATCATCAAAAGCTTTCGGCAAATCCTCAAGCAACGGAAGGGGAAGGATTACAAATCCCGTTCCAAGAAGGTTTGCTACAAATGTGGTAAGCCCGGTCATTTTATTGCAAAATGTCCTATGTCTAGTGACAGTGACAGGGGCGACGACAAGAAGGGAAAGAGGAGAGAAAAGAAGAAGTACTACAAGAAGAAGGGCGGCGATGCCCATGTTTGCCGTGAATGGGACTCCGACGAGAGCTCCACCGAGTCCTCCGATGACGACGAGGACGCCGCCAACATCGCCGTCACCAAGGGACTCCTTTTCCCCAACGTCGGCCACAAGTGCCTCATGGCAAAGGACGACAAAAGGAAGAAGGTTAAATCTAACTCCTCCACCAAATATGAATCTTCTAGTGATGATAATGCTAGTGGTGAGGAAGATAACTTGCGTATCCTTTTTGCCAACCTTAACATGGAACAAAAGGAAAAATTAAATGAGCTAACTAGTGCCATCCATGAAAAGGACGATCTCTTGGACTCCCAAGAGGACTTCCTAATCAAGGAAAATAAGAAACATGTTAAGGTTAAAAATGCTTATGCTCTAGAGGTAGAAAAATGTAACAAATTAACTAGTGAGCTAAGCACATGCCATGACACTATTGACAACCTTAGAAATGAAAATGCTAGATTAATTGCTAAGGTTGATTCACATGTTTGCAATGTTTCAACTTCCAATTCTAAAGATGATAATATTGATTTACTTGCTAGAATTGATGAGTTGAATGTTTCTCTTGCTAGCCTTAGAGATGAAAAAGAAAAATTGCTTGCTAAGGCTAGAGATTGTGATGTTTGCATTTCTAACCTTAGAGATGAGAATGATATGTTGCATGCTAAGGTTGTAGAACTAAAATCTTGCAAACCCTCTACTTCTAATGTTAAGCATGTTTCTATTTGTACTAGATGTAGAGATATTGATATCAATGCTATTCATGATCACATGGCTTTAATTAAACAACAAAATGATCATATAGCATTATTAGATGCAAAAATTGCAGAGCATAACTTAGAAAATGAAAAGTTAAAATTTGTTAGAAGTATGCTCTATAATGGGAGACGCCCGGGCATCAAGGATGGCATTGGTTTCCAAAGGGGAGACAATGTCAAACTTAATGCCCCTCCAAAGAATATATCTAACTTTGTTAAGGGCAAGACTCCCATGCCTCAGGATAACGAGGGTTACATTTTGTACCCTGCCGGATATCCTGAGAGCAAAATTAGGAGAACTCATTCTAGGAAGTCTCACTCTGGTCCTAACCATGCTTTTATGTATAAGGGTGAGACATCTAGCTCTAGGCAACCAACCCGTGCCAAGTTGCCTAGA
The DNA here is from genome assembly GCA_029449295.1 of Zea luxurians. NCBI lineage: Eukaryota > Viridiplantae > Streptophyta > Magnoliopsida > Poales > Poaceae > Zea > Zea luxurians. Next base: position 169,537,416 of record JAOPSE010000002.1, read on the forward strand.
AAGAAAACTCCTAATGCATCAAATAATCATAGCATTTCATTTAAAACTTTTGATGCATCATATGTTTTAACTAACAAATCCGGCAAGGTAGTTGCCAAGATTGTTGGGGGCAAACACAAGGGCTCCAAGACTTGTGTTTGGGTACCCAAAGTTCTTGTGTCTAATGCCAAAGGACCCAAAACCGTTTGGGTACCTAAAATCAAGAACTAAAATTGTTTTGTAGGTTTATGCATCCGGGGGCTCAAGTTGGATTCTCGACAGCGGGTGCACAAACCACATGACAGGGGAGAAAAAGATGTTCTCCTCATATGAGAAAAACCAAGATCCCCAACGAGCTATCACATTCGGGGATGGAAATCAAGGTTTGGTCAAAGGATTGGGTAAAATTGCTATATCACCTGACCATACTATTTCCAATGTTTTTCTTGTAGATTCTTTAGATTACAATTTGCTTTCCATATCCCAATTATGTCAAATGGGCTACAACTGTCTATTTACTGATATAGGTGTTACTGTCTTTAGAAGAAGTGATGATTCAATAGCATTCAAGGGAGTGTTAGAGGGTCAGCTATACTTGGTAGATTTTGATAGAGCTGAACTCGACACTTGCTTGGTTGCTAAGACTAACTTGGGTTGGCTCTGGCACCGCCGACTAGCCCATGTTGGAATGAAGAATCTTCACAAGCTTCTAAAGGGAGAACACATTTTAGGACTAACCAATGTTCATTTTGAGAAAGACAGGATTTGTAGCGCATGCCAAGCCGGGAAGCAAGTTGGCACTCATCATCCACACAAGAACATCATGACGAGTGACAGGCCACTGGAGCTCCTGCACATGGATTTATTTGGCCCGATTGCTTACATAAGCATCGGCGGGAGTAAGTACTGTCTAGTTATAGTGGATGATTATTCTCGCTTCACTTGGGTGTTCTTTTTGTAGGACAAATCTCATACCCAAGAGACCTTAAAGGGATTCTTGAGACGGGCTCAAAATGAGTTCGGCTTAAGGATCAAGAAAATTAGAAGCGACAATGGGACGGAGTTCAAGAACTCTCAAATTGAAGGCTTCCTTGAGGAGGAGGGCATCAAGCTGAGTTCTCTTCTCCCTACACTCCACAACAAAATGGTGTAGTGGAGAGGAAGAATCGAACTCTATTGGACATGGCAAGAACCATGCTTGATGAGTACAAGACACCGGATCGGTTTTGGGCCGAAGCGGTCAACACCGCTTGCTACGCCATCAACCGGTTATATCTTCACCGAATCCTCAAGAAGACATCCTATGAACTCCTAACCGGTAAAAAGCCAAATATTTCATATTTTAGAGTTTTTGGTAGCAAATGTTTTATACTTGTTAAAAGAGGTAGAAAATCTAAATTTGCTCCTAAAACTGTAGAAGGCTTTTTACTACTCAAACACAAGGGCATATAGAGTCTTTAACAAGTCCTCAGGACTTGTTGAAGTTTCTTGTGACGTTGTGTTTGATGAGACTAACGGCTCTCAAGTAGAGCAAGTTGATCTTGATGAGATAGGTGAAGAACAGGCTCCATGCATAGCGCTAAGGAACATGTCCATTGGGGATGTGTGTCCTAAGGAATCCGAAGAACCTCCACATGCACAAGATCAACCATCCTCCTCCATGCAAGCATCTCCACCAACTCAAATTGAGGATGAGGCTCAAGATGTTGAACAAGAAGATCAAGAAGATGAGCCACCTCAAAATGATGGCAACGATCAAGGGGGAGATGCAAATGATGAAGACAAGGAGGATGAACAACCAAGGCCGCCACACCCAAGAGTCCACCAAGCAATACAACGAGATCACCCCGTCGACACCATCCTCGGCGACATTCATAAGGGGGTAACTACTCGATCTCGTGTTGCACATTTCTGTGAACATTACTCTTTTGTTTCCTCTATTGAGCCACACAGGGTAGAGGAAGCACTTCAAGATTCGGATTGGGTGATGGCGATGCAAGAGGAGCTCAACAATTTCACAAGGAATGAGGTATGGCATTTAGTTCCACGTCCTAATCAAAATGTTGTAGGAACCAAGTGGGTCTTCCGCAACAAGCAAGACGAGCATGGTGTGGTGACAAGGAACAAAGCTCGACTCGTGGCCAAGGGGTATTCACAAGTCGAAGGTTTGGATTTTGGTGAAACCTATGCACCCGTAGCTAGGCTTGAGTCAATTCGCATATTATTAGCCTATGCTACTTACCATGGCTTCAAGCTTTATCAAATGGACGTGAAGAGTGCCTTCCTCAATGGACCAATCAAGGAGGAGGTCTATGTTGAGCAACCTCCCGGCTTTGAAGACAGTGAGTACCCTAACCATGTTTATAGGCTCTCTAAGGCGCTTTATGGGCTCAAGCAAGCCCCAAGAGCATGGTATGAATGCCTTAGAGATTTCCTTATTGCAAATGGCTTCAAAATCGGCAAAGCCGATCCTACTTTATTCACCAAAACACTTGATGATGATTTGTTTGTATGCCAAATTTATGTTGATGATATTATATTTGGGTCTACTAACAAATCTACATGTGAAGAATTTAGTAGGATCATGACACAGAAATTCGAGATGTCTATGATGGGGGAGTTGAAGTATTTTCTAGGATTTCAAGTCAAACAACTCCAAGAGGGCACATTCATTTGCCAAACAAAGTATACTCAAGACATTCTAAGCAAGTTTGGAATGAAGGATGCCAAGCCCATCAAGACTCCCATGGGAACAAATGGACATCTCGACCTCGACACGGGAGGTAAGTCCGTGGATCAAAAGGTATACCGGTCGATGATTGGTTCATTGCTTTATTTATGTGCATCTCGACCGGACATTATGCTTTCCGTATGCACGTGTGCAAGATTCCAAGCCGACCCTAAGGAATCACACCTTACGGCCGTAAAACGAATCTTGAGATATTTGGCTTATACTCCTAAGTTTGGGCTTTGGTACCCTCGGGGATCCACTTTTGATTTGATTGGTTATTCGGATGCCGATTGGGCAGGGTGTAAGATTAATAGAAAGAGCACATCGGGGACTTGCCAGTTCTTGGGAAGATCCTTGTTGTCTTGGGCTTCAAAGAAGCAAAATTCGGTCGCTCTTTCTACCGCCGAAGCCGAGTATATTGCCGCAGGCCACTGTTGCGCGCAATTGCTTTGGATGAGGCAAACCCTGCGGGACTACGGTTACAAATTAACCAAAGTTCCTCTTCTATGTGATAATGAGAGTGCAATCCGCATGGCGGATAATCCCGTTGAGCATAGCCGCACTAAACACATAGCCATTCGGTATCATTTTCTTCGGGATCACCAACAAAAGGGGGATATCGAGATTTCATATATTAACACTAAAGATCAATTAGCCGATATCTTTACCAAGCCACTTGATGAACAATCTTTTACCAGACTTAGGCATGAGCTTAATATTCTTGATTCTAGGAATTTCTTTTGCTAAACTTGCACACATAGCTCATAAGAATACCTTTGATCATGTCTCTTTTATATGCTATGACTAATGTGTTTTCAAGTGTATTACAAACCAAGTCATAGGTATATTGAAAGGGAATTGGAGTCTTCGGCGAAGACAAAGGCTTCCACTCCACTCTACTACTCATCCTTCGCCGTCACTCCGAGCATCTCTCCAACTTTGGTATAATCTTCACTCATTTATTTTATGACCAAAGGAGGAGAAAGTACTTCACTTGGGCTCTAATAATTCCGTTTTTGGCGATTCATGCCAAAGGGGGAGAAAATATGAGCCCAAAGCAAAAGGACCGCACCACCACCCCTAATTTTAAAAATTGATGATTTTCAATTGGGATTTTCAATTGGTAAATTTCAAAATTGGTATCTTTTTGTGTTCTAAAAGGGGGAGCAAGTAGTATTTTCAAAATTGATGTCTTAAAACCCTCTTGAACACTAAGAGGAGACTTTATTTGAGGGGGAGTTTTGTTTAGTCAAAGGAAAAGCATTTGGAACAAAGGAAGAAAATTTCAAAACTTGAAAATGCTTTGCAAAATCTTATTCATTTACCTTTGACTATCTTGCAAAAGGACTTTGAAAAGAATTTACAAAAGAGTTTGCAAAAACAAAACTTCTGGTGCAAATTTGGTCCAATATGTCAAAAACAAAGAAAACAATCCATGCGCATCATGTAAGTATTTATATTGGCTCAATTCCAAGCAACCTTTGCACTTACATTATGCAAACTAGTTCAATTATGCACTTCTATATTTGCTTTGGTTTGTGTTGGCATCAATCACCAAAAAGGGGGAGATTGAAAGGGAATTAGGCTTACACCTAGTCCCTAAATAATTTTGGTGGTTGAATTGCCCAACACAAATATTGGACTAACTAGTTTGCTCTAGTGTATAAGTTAGACAGGTGCAAAAGGTTCACACTCAGCCAATAAAAAGATCAAGTTTTGGATTCAACAAAGGAGCAAAGAGGCAACCGAAGGCACCTCTGGTCTGGAGGCACCGGACTGTCCGGTGTACACCGGACAGTGTCCGGTGCGCCACCGGACAGTGTCCGGTGCACCAGAGGACTCCAACTCGAACTCGCCACCCTCGGGAATTTCTCAGGCCGCACCGCTATAATTCACCGGACTGTCCGGTGTATACCGGACAGTGTCCGGTGCTCCATGGAAGCGCGGCCTCCTCAACTCGCCAGCCTCAGGATCGCGCAGCAGCCGCTCCGCTATAATTCACCGGACATGTCCGGTGTGCACCGGACTGTCCGGTGTAACCACGGAGCAACGGCTATTTCGGCGCCAACGGCTACCTGCGGCGCATTCAATGCGCGCTCTGCGCGCGCAGAAGTCAGGCGCGCCCATACTGGCGCACCGGACAATGAACAGGTGATGTCCGGTGTGCACCGGACATCCAGGCGGGCCAGAAGTCAGAAGCTCCAACGGTCAGAATCCAACGGCAATGATGACGTGGCGGGGGCACCGGACATGTCCGGTGTGCACCGGACTGTCCGGTGCGCCATCGACAGACAACCTCCACCAACGGTCAAGTTTGGTGGTTGGGGCTATAAATACCCCAACCACCCCACCATTCATTGCATCCAAGTTTTCCAACTTCCAACCACTATACAAGAGCTAGCATTCATTACAAAGCACAACAAAAGAGATCAAATCCTCTCCCAACTCCACACAAAGCCCTAGCGACTAGAGAGAGTGATTTGTAGTGTTCATTTGAGCTCTTGCGCTTGGATCGCTTCTTTTTCTTTGGCATTCTTTCTTGTGATCAAACACTCACTTGTAATTGAGGCAAGAGACACCAATTGTGTGGTGGTCCTTGCGAGAAGTTTGATTCCCAAGTGATTTGAGAAAGAGAAGCTCACTCGGTCCGAGGGACCGTTTGAGAGAGGGAAGGGTTGAAAGAGACCCGGCCTTTGTGGCCTCCTCAACGGGGAGTAGGTTTGAGAGAACCGAACCTCGGTAAAACAAATCCGCGTGTCTCACTTCATTATTCGCTTGCGATTTGTTTTGCGCCCTCTCTCGCGGACTCTATTATATTTCTAACGCTAACCCGGCTTGTAGTTGTGATTATTTTTGAGATTTTCAGTTTCGCCCTATTCACCCCCCCTCTAGGCGACTTTCAATACCATAATTCCACATCTAGTGGAAATTATCATGAGTAAAACTCATGTAATGCACATGTGTTTATTCGGTGAACTTCAAGTCCTTTGGTACCTCATCTTATTCCTTTTCGGGTCTGTATGGGTCTTTATCCCTTTATAGGGATTATCAAACTTTGGTGTTTAACACAGACTTTATTTCTTCTGGAAAGGTTCCATTAAGGAATTATAATCTCATCTAGGAGATATTCTCTCTACATAGGAGAGTGTTCATTCGTCAGGAATATATTATTCGGTACGAGATTTATATGTTGCATATTTATAATTCAAAGATATGGGTCCTCCTAGGATCTCATGACGGATCTTCAGAATCATATTAACTGCATATTTTAATTCATGCCATTTGCCAGATATATTACATAGCGGAACAGTGTTTATTCAACACATATGTGGGATGGGTCTTTCACAAGACCACTTGAACCATCGCATTCACCACACATTATTTCAATAGTGCCCGTAAATGTCCGAACTTCAAGCTCGTGACTTTTATTTTGCGATTATTGGTTCAGCCTCGATTGCATTTATCAATGACCCGATAAGAGAGCTTAAAGCACTCATGCCTAGGACTTTGTTTTGGATCTATTTGCAATCTAGAGGGGCAAGATAGGTGTCGACATATTTGTCTCCCACATTTAATAATGATCTCCGTCATTTCCCAAAACGAAAGAATCATTGTTCTGTATTCCCAGCACAATGATATTGCGTGCATTGCTAGGAATTTTATCATCAAGATGAACCTCTTCGTGAGGCAAATCACCATCAGGGTGAATTAATCGGAGGAGAGTTATCACAGATCACATGAATCTGCAATCAGAACATATGCTTTGACTAAGGCTGATGGATCATATTCGCAGGCGTCCCCGAGAATAGATCAAATACCAATAAGTCAAATGTGGATATGATATTAATCCAGGGTATATCCACATCTACATCAGGTAGAAGCATTCAAACAGATATGGTTACACCTCAACGATTTCTGGCAAACTCCATATACACAAGAGTACATACTGAACGACAGGTTCAATTTGGCTTTTGTGTGTTTTATAGAATATTGAGGCATTACACTATATGGGCATTCCTCCCCCTAATGTCGAGATGTTTTAAAGCATACATATAAAATCCCCAACCACAATCATCCAGTTGTGACCAATGTATGCTATATGGTGATTTATTTGGGAAATCTTACGCACATTACAGATAGGGGTTTTATGCAGTGAGATTTGGACTTGGATTAATGTAGTGGCATGAATACTACATATTTGTCCTTCACTGTGAAGGATTAGTCTCAACTTCCAGCAAGACACGTAACAACAAGTTGCTTTGTGGTTACTATTCTGCAAACTTACTGTTATTGTTACCAAATGCACAGTCAATCTTTAAGATTTAGACTGATATGTACAACACTATTTTTTTGTAAGGGTCCTTCAGGGGATCATGCATACTATTCGACATTTGGAGCAAGTACGTAGTTGACTTCAGATCAACAAGTAAAATGACCATAAGGGTCTAGCGCTCACAAGGACATTCACGGGTTGCATTGTGCTTTCAAGCACATAGGAAAATTTGTGCGTAGATAACTATAGTAAAGTGCATGGCATCTGACCAATGCTGCCAAGCAGAGATTTTTATATGCAGAGATGTATAGTCCAGCTCGTTTTATTGCCCATGGTTTACCCAATTACTCATACCGATCTGAAATTGGGTATCAATTTGTGCAACATTTTTAGGTATTATAATTTTGAGAGAGAATTTATAACAATAGTTAATAATTTGTTATGCTGCCAGCAGGGCAAACATTTCTCCTCATATTATATACCAATTTATTCTATAAAGCATTATTTCGATCTCTTTGTTGTTCAGCAAAAAGAGAAGCTTTGGAATAGAACAGACAAGGCCAAGAATTCATTTTTATCTGGGAAAAATCACGATATAACTAGCTTTTCATGAAACAAATGATGATAACTGCTTGGCAAGAATGAAACAAGACTGGTATCCGCCTAGGATCCGTCTTCAACAACAGATCGTATTGCTCTCATACAAAGAAATCATCAAGAGTAGAGAGGATACAACAGGTCCCTACAAGATCTTCATATTTCTTTCACAATTATCATCACTAGTAGTGTAGTGGTAAGACATATGGCTCTTCTGGCTCCGAGGACCAAGGACATGTTAATGTCTAATTTAGCTTCAAGCTCTGTAGTGATGTAGGATTTCATAGTTATTTTTCTACTCTTCTCACTTCTCACTTCTGGTAGATCAGAGGTAGATAATGGTATTCAGTGTAGTTCGACTACATAAACCCTAGGTATGTGTCCATTCAGGACCGACCTTTACCATTTAGCTTACAGTGTATACCAAACTTGTTAAAGGACTATCCCGAGTCAATTCAGTGACTATAAGTATTTACAATTCTGAGAGATGTATGCGACACAAGCATAGAGGTCCTAGATAGAACGAGTAAAGTGGTTCGGCGAGAACACACTATGGTTTTCACACCAATATAGTGAAAAATTTCTCAGAATAACCTCTCAGTATACTCACAACTTTGTGTTGCTGGCGATTACATGTCCTTTTATCTCATAGTTTGCTTCATGTCATTTAGCGACAAGAGAGCAATGTGCTACCATCTGGTTGAGCAATGTATGGCTGAGATTTATAGTCTTAAATCGTTTGGTAAGGCCTTTTGCTTAGTAATAGAATCCCAATTTGTGATATCTTCTATGCCAAAAAGGTTTTCATGCATTATATATCTTCGTTTTACTTCGGGTAAAACTTTTAAGCATAAGGAGAGAGAGCAAAAAAATTTAACTTATCTGTGTTTTATTGTATTTCAATTTAATTTCCCAGATTTTCAAGCATTATAGAGTTTGATATAGTTGTTATGGCCACTTGACGATATATATAAATATATGATGCCACACAACACAATCAAACAAAATATAGAGCCAAATGAAATTTTTTATGAAGGTTGCACATAATGTGACTTTAGGGGTTTGAACAACCCACCACAATCCACACGAGTACAAGGTCTAGCGTATCTAGCGTCAACGCGTGTGCGGCCATCAGGGCAACGGTAACACAACAAGCTTTCATAACAAGTGCAACAGACACAATTGTGGCTCAATAGTCAGGGTACACGATAAGTCCACGCAACGTGCGCAACAGGCGTAGTCGTGGCTTGGTGATCACGACAGACGAACAATGCCTACAGGGCATACAAAAAATACGAGACTCGGCGATGGCGGTCCGACTTAACGGGAGCGATCCAATTAAACAAGAGTGAGACATAGCAATCACATGACACAGCCAAGTTCGTACGACATAAATACTGCGTCATGTTGCCAGGGCGTAGCCAATGCCATAGCTCAGCCGATTAATAATGTAGTCTGATCGACGTGTCTAAGTACCCACTATATCATTTAATCGTTCGACGTGAGTCCAAAAGCTCAACACAACACAAATATTTAGAGCGATATGAAAATACGTAACATAGCCTTCACATGCATTTTTAATAATTTTCTGCTAATTATTTACTACGAGAAATAAAGGCAGAAAAAATAAACACCATAACTAATATATAAACATTACACATCCCTACATCAGGTGTAAAAGACTATTTTCCCATATTTAAACATGTATTTTTCTACTAATTATTTATCTCAGGAAATAATTAATTAACGTAGAAACCGCAACATCAGATATTACCGAGGCTATTAGCCATATATTTTTTTCACAAATAAATTAATAAATGAATAAATAAATAATGAAAGTGTGGCATGAATGGTATTGCTAATCGCCTAGGCCACATGGGCTCTTTGCTCGTGGAGCCACCACATGCACTTGTTGATAACATGTTGAGAACTACGTTACCATGGATCACCAGATTCGCTCCCTTCCCTCCCGTCAGCAGTAGAGGTGCAAGAAACTGTAGAGGACCCGTCTCCCTTCCCATAAGCACCATAAAGTGGTCTCTGACCTTTTTATGATCTCTGTATTATGAGGGGTGTACAGGTTCCTTATATAGAGATGTGAGACCTCTAAGAGGCAAAGCATATATTTGTCCATATAATCCTAACTAGGGTTATTTAACAGAAACAAGCAGGGAATCACTCGGCTGGGCCATACAATACACAGGGGAAAGGCGATAGCGATGATGATACTACGATCCGAGTAGTTCACTGCACTACTAGCACGCTGCGAGTTCCGACAATACGCAGCAGTACGATCCGAATGGACGCAGCCACAACGGCAATGTATAGCAGACGTCTTTAGACTGACCGCAGCGGTCTACCCTATCGCTCCCCCTCCCCTTGCATGTCGGCTGTAGGGGGCACCCTATGGCCGCAGCGGTGCCCCCTACAGCGCCCCCTACGTGTCGGTCCCCTTCTCTCTCCCCCCAGATCTAGCGTGTCACTGTTCATCACCCTAAACACTGTGCTGTGGGTCCACGAGTAATTGTTAGTAGATAAAAAATTGATAGTTGGTATAGAAAATGATATTTTATAGTGGTAGTGGGGTATAGGGGGAGTATTTAGGGGGAACCGCTGCGGGAGATGAAAAAATAGGGGGAAAAATAGGGGAGAAAAGTGATATAGGGGGAAAAATTTAGGGGTAACGGCTGCGGATAGCCTTATCGAAACTCGAAAGAATAGGGGAAAGGACAACGCTACTGCATAGAAGTAGCAGCCATCAGCAACGGCCAAGCAGTATCTGTGTCGATCCGATTCGAAGATGGACGAGGGAATCAGGTTCGTCACCGCATCCATCTCAATCGGTAGTGTCCTTCTGTGAACAACGCGGACCCGTGTTTCTTATGTGAAAATAAACTTGTTCCTATAAAGTTTCTGTATGGTTTCTCTGGAATTCATCAGCCCGTTTGGTTTCCGATGCCTGACTGCCTGAGGCCTGGGGAAGAGGCTCCGAACAAACGGTCGGCCACGTCTCCAACTCCAACCCAGCAACATGGATCGACGGCATGCGCAGGCAGCCCTGCGTCTGCACACTCGCGTGGCCGCCTGCTGCGGCTTAACGTTTGATCGGGTCAGGTCGGATCGGATCAAGGTTGGATCGTGGATTTATTAGATATTAGCATATATTATTTAGTAGATATTAACATTCTAAGCTTTATAATTAAAAAAATCAAAGAACACGAAACCAATAGGTGGTTGACACTTCATCTCCATGATTAAGCATGTAGCTAGCCAAATTAGAGTGAATGATTTCCATTATTAGAAGCGGATGACCAAATGAATATGGGCCTTTTCGTGTCTGTAAATAGGTTATTTCGTGTCTCCATAAACAGTCGTGATCGTGACCGCCCATGGGTCGCGACCTCGACCCAAGCATGGCCCGATGCATAATTATGAGTTACACCGTGCTTGGGCCGTGCTTTTTATCGTGCTTCAGGCCTGACCCAAATATACACCTCTACTCTGGTCCGCCAAATCAGCACCACTCTAGCTGCGAGCCCGCCATGTGAGCCACGCACAGACTCACCCATCCACGGATCAGCACGACCACAGGCGCAGTAAGGCTGGTGCGAATAGGGATGGCAGTGCGGGCGGTAGGAGATCGCTGCCGCCCGGCACGAGGCAAGAGGGGGCCGAAAGGGCAGCTACGGGCGACACGCCTAGCGCCTGGCGAGAGCGGGCGATATCGTCCCGTTCTCGTCCGCGCTGGAGCACGTCCTCGGGGGAGAGGTGGGCGACACGTTGGCAGAGGCGTGTCGCGGGCGAGAGTGAACGGATGAGAGTGACATGGCGGCTCCTGATTGGTCCACGTGTGGTAGCCGTTGTAACTAGCCATTTTTCATCGTTTGGAGTCCAAAAATTTTGAAAATTTTACAAAAAATCACAAATGGGAACAATATGTCGATGTATACACAACCCAAACATGATTTGGTTGAGCATGTATGGAGACCTAATAATCATTAGATTTATGTAATTTTCTATTAATTATTATGCAATTTTAATTGTCAGTACTTTTCTTTTAATTAGTATACGCTTTGTATTTTTAATTAAATAAAAAATTATGTTGTGCGATTTTTTAGCATGAAATTAAATGTGTATGAATTATTTAATTCTAAAATAGAAAAGTTGATGTGGCTATAGGCTGAGGCTATAACCTGCTGTAGGCTGTGCACTAAAGCAGCAGGAACGATAGTGAAGTCGAGAGCTGACGTGGCAGTATAGAGAGAGATGGTACACTGAAACCAGCCTAAGCCACCGCCCATTGGCCCTAGGCCAGCAAGTCGTCGACCACCCACTGGATTCAGATGTCTGCAGATCCGAATTATTCGTTTTCGGATAAAGTGCTAATATGGATATCCATATTCGTATTCGATTTTAATATGCATGTTAAATAGACATATCCGAATTTGTTTTTTCTCTATCCGGTTTAATATTCATATTCGACAACATTCGACAAAACCGTGAAATATCTGACACTATTCGTATCTGAAAGGGAAAAATATTCAATAAAATTAATTTAAACTTACTTTTATTACTAATTACAAGTGATTTTAAATTTTAAATAATGTACTAAAAACTGAAGTACACCATTTAAAATGATAAAAAAACATTTATATCTTAAATAAATGATTGTGTTAATCTTACATTACTAGTGATATACAATGATAAATTTTAATTAATATTAAAATGTCTAATTTTGAATACATTAAATTATTGGAGTTTTTAGAGTCCAAAAATACAAATATACTTAATATACAAAAAGATTATATTTAGAGTCCAAAATATAAATATACCAAGTATAAATAATTTATTTAAAAATATAATATTCAACTAAGTTTCAACTAAATAATGTATATGTAATATTGTTCATAATTTGCTTGTAATATGATTTTTATCAACTATAAATCCACCGATAAAACAAATTAATATTTGTTATGATGGTATGTTCCAAATCAAGTAAGTATCCGAATGTGAATTCGAATTTGAACTATCTGTTTTGTATTCATATATGATTGTATTCGTATTCGAATTAAAATATGGTAAATAGAGACATTTAGATTCGTTTCCATGCGTATCTGATCCGAATCCATCCCTAACCGCTGGCCAGCCCTGCTACTGCACAACTTCTCCCACGAGGGTAATTGTATTGTATATGTAGAAATTTTATATTAGTTGCTGCACTACATCTCCCACGTTGACTGTATTATTTATGGCTAGTTCGAGAATCTTATTTTTTAATGGATTTTTATTTTTTAAGATAAATTATTTTTTTTAAAAAAAATACAAATCTCTTGATAAAATAGAGTTTTCAAACTAGTTTTTAGCAAGATTTTTTATATTACCTGAAAATTTTTCGTAAAAATATAACCATATACATAGAATTTATAAAAATAAGATATGTCATTTACTTGGTGTTGTACCCGATACTCACCCGATATTCGATGAGTACATGCATGGGTACAAAATTTTATCGGTGTGTAGTCATAGACGGTCCGTGAGTGTAGTCGCGGACGGACCTAAGTAATTCCCACGATTTGATCACAAATATGTATTTATTCTATTCAATTAAAATTCGATCCGTTGCCATCCCTACTCGCTACAGCCAATGGTGGGCTGCCGGTAGTCTGTGGAGCTTTGCAACTTGGCCACACAAAATCGCTTTCTTAACTCATCAACAAACGACAACAACTCAACGAGTCTGCTTCATGATAAATCTTGATCGCTTTCAGCGGTAAAGCTCCTCGTACAGTCAGGGGCGGACCCAGGATAAAACGGGAGTGAGGATACACTTGTGAGAACAAGTACTAAAATAATAAAGTGAGAGCATCTAAATTAATTGAGTAGAGGACCTAATGGTGAAAATTTGTGCTCTACTACTTGCGAGAGAAAAATGAGCGGAGGCCTGTGCCCTCACTTCAACCAACCTAGGTCCGCCCCTGCGTACAGTGTCATCACGAGCAAAGCTTTCGGAACTACTATTATGGAGCTCATAATTAACTAGCAAATAGCTACGAACTATCAACAAGCTAATAATTAATAGAGAGCCGCGGGGATGGAGCCCTAAAGAATTTTAGAAAGGCCTGTATTAAACTGCTAAATCGATATAATCTCACTAAATTGTTCATAATAGACTTAAAATAATATTATATTAAAACATGGATGGACAATAAAAACCACAGAACCGGCCTTAGGCTTAGGAGCGATAGGCCGCCCCGTCGCTAGAACCATCCCTGAAGATGGATGGTTGTCATGTATTATTAGTCTTAAATCTGGTAGTAAAACTAATAGTTATATATCTTCAGCTAGTAGTTAGTTGATATATCGACAAATATGTTTAAATTCATGAATACTGCCGTCGGTGTTTTGTACCTTGCTCCAACAAGTAAATTTATTGTGCGCGTTATAGGCTATGTAGGATGTGCGTGGTGGATGCAAGATTTATACTGGTTTGGACAGAACGTCCCTAAATTCAGTCATCGGTGGCTTGCGCTACCGACACCATTGACGATTAAAGCTCGTAGTAGGGGTTATAAACAAGGAGAGAAAGGCTCTCAAGTCTCTTGTTCGTGATTGAGGTGATTACAAAGTGGAGTCCTAGCTAAGTCTTGGCTTGGCTACGGGGCTCTGACCTCTGGCTCCTCCTCCTGTTCGTCGGTCTTTTGGGTGTTGTCTTCCTTGAGGTCCATCCTTGTGTCGTATGTCCGAGAGAATGGGACCTCCGGGGGCCGGCCTTCTCCTTAGCCTAACCATGATAGTTTCGTCAAGGAGCCACTAGGTGATAGTAAAAGTGGACGTCTTACCATGGGTAAAGCCACGAATGTTTACGGTCGCTTAGTTGTCCCGTATTCTTTATTATGGATGGTGCGGGCTATCATGTGGGCTATGCTGACCCCTGTACTTCATAGCCTGGGGCTCGATACGGCTCGTCATGTTGTGCCCTACCGGTGGCCTATGCGCTCAGGCCTAGTCCTGATAGGCCATAAGTGTGCCACTGTCTAGGGAACGCGTAGGCCATAAACGCGTCGTAGTCCGAGAGGCTCATAGGTCATGGGTGCTCTACGATTAGAGGGATTCGTAGATCATGAGTGGGAGGTAGACTGACGCCTTCGTCGTGGCTCGATGTCAGACACGGTTAATGCGGTCAGTCATTTATGATGGTTCGGTATCAGGCCAGGTGTGTGATCCAATTGAGTGGTTTCCCTCCGACACGCCCGACCCCATGTCTGGTTCCACCACGTTCGACCCTGGATTCTGTGCCGCGGAATTCTTCTAGAGGCAGGTTCTTCCAGAGTGAACACTACCTATCTCCTCCGACTGACCAGTGGGTCCCCGTTGTCGTTGGCCTCTTCCCCAACGTGCCCGATGAGTCCGAGAGACCAGAGATTATATGCCCAACAACTGGTTTTAGCTACTAAAATCGATGGATCTAAACTGGTCCTTAGTTTGTCTTCAAGTTATTCTGTCTTAGAATTTCAGTATCTAGAACTGGCCTGCATGTTCGGAGTAGGGGATGTCGAGAGAGGCTCCAATCAAACAGTCCATGAACCTACAATGTCATCTCCACCCAGGCAACTATCGTTGATGGTGATGCAGTGTTGGATCTTGGCACAAAATAGTGTAACAGTTTAACTCCTCTCTAGTAGCAAAATAAAAACTTACTTTATCTATATACCACAGACTGCAGACATCTTTTCTCCCTCTCTGTTCCCTAGCTCCACAACTATTGGGTGGTCAAGTCTTTCATTATCTTCCTTTCTCTAAAATATACTGTCGGGCACCGTAATTAGGAGTACCCCCAATGCTCCTTAATTAGGCTGGAAAACATCTTCAGAACAAACCATAAACGACTGATAAAGCGCAGACCTCGTCTACCAAGGGACGCGACCTCATCCGAGCCCAGCCTCGGGCCAGGACGGTAGTCTCGGACGGATTCACGCCTCGACCGAGGGTCCCCTCAGTCAGCAGACGCACCCTCGGCTCGCCCGAAGCCCAGCGCGGGCAGACTTTGTCGTGCAGCGACCTCGCCCAAATCACCTTACCAACGTACTATATCGCATGTGCATTTAATGCAGGGATCGCCTGGCACCTTATCCTGACATGCGTGCCTCAGTCGGCAAGGTCGAAGTGACCGCAATCACTTTGCCCCCTTACTGACCGCTCTGACAGGAAAACAGCGATGTTCACCCCGCTCCGGCAACCTTGCTAGCCACCAGGGAAAGACTGACAACAGCAAGTCACGACCTCCCTTGAGTCCGGCCTCGGGCGCAACAGGGAGCTCCGCCTCGCCCGACCCTGGGCCTCGGCCTCAGCCTCGGCCTCGGGAGAAAGACTCCGCCTCGCCCGACCCTAGGCCTCGGCCTCGGGAGAAGGTCGCCGCCTCGCCCGACCCTGGGCCTCGGCCTCAGCCTCGGCCTTGGAGGAGTCGCCGCCTCGCCCGACCTCGGCCCCATACCAACTACGCTACTGGGGACCCATCATTACCCTATCCCTAGCTAGCCGCCTCAGGCTACGAAGGAACAAGACCAGTGTCCCATCTAAGTTACTCCGGTAACAGGTAATGATGGTTCCCCGCGTGCGCCCATGACGTCAGGTGCTCTCAAACCCCCTACGGAAGCAAGGAAACGTCAGCAAAATCCATGCCGCACCGCCAGCTATGCTTCTACAGGGCACAAGGCACTTCTCCGACGGCCACATTGGTACATCTACAGGGCTCAAGGCACTTCTCCAACGACCACGTTATTACCTGTACAGGGCTCAAGGCACTTGCCTGCCAGCCACGTTAGCACATAGCTACACCCCCATTGTACAGCTGGGCATCTCCTTGTATCTATAAAAGGGGATGTCCAGGGCCCCACGGGGGGGAGAGAAAAAAGGGGCGAGCGTGCGATGTACAAACACACGGACGCACGACGCAGACGGGCGGAGGCAGGCAGGGTAGGAGAGACGCGGTAGAGGCAGCTTCAGACGGTTCACCTCAAGGCCGAACCCTCTCCTCCTCCTCTCTCTCTCTCTCGTTCTCGCTCTCCCGCAATGCTTGTAACCCCTACTACGAGCACTCCGGTGCAGGATAACATAAGCCTCACTTCCCTCTTGTGTTCTATCTTGCACCAACCCATCTGGACAGGGGGCACGCGGCACTAAAATTCACTAGTCGGTCCGGTTGAGGGTCCCCCGGGTCCGAAACACCGACAATTGGCGCGCCAGGTAGGGGGTCGCTGCGTGTTAACGAATACTTTCCCGTTGAGTTCCAGATGGGCAATCTTCAGCAGCCTCTTCAGCCCGGGACGGTGCTCCGCTTCGGGAGTCTCGAGTTCATGTCCCTCGACGGCGGCTACGACATGGTACTGCTCCCCTCGCGGCACGGCAACAACGATGGTCATCGGCCCGCCCGGCGGAGGCAAACTCGACGACGACATCTCCACATGGCGGAAGAGGAACATCTAAGTCAACCCCACCACCTTCCTCGCTGGAGGAGGTGGAGACGGGGCAACCGTGGCCAGGCAGGAGGCGGCACCTCGTCGGCTGTCGGACCAGAGCGAGTCAACGACGCTGGCACCCCTGTGGGGGACATGTCGGGTGTTGTCCACACACCTGAGACAACGACGGGTGTCGCTTCCCTGCCACGTGCCAACCCCAAGCGGACTAATGACGCCAGCACCCTCACGAAGGATTTGTTGGGCGTTAGCTTCGTACCTGAGATAACGGTGCAGTCTGTCCCCGATGCGACTTCGCCACCGTCCATCAACCAAGAGGTACCATCCGTTTTTCACCCTGTTCCCTTTAGATTCAGTTTCGATCCGCCAAGTGACCCCGCTTCGGTGAGCGCTTTCGCTAGGGCATATCCTGACCTTCCGGGGTACCATATGTGGTCAACTTGGGACCGACTGATGGCCATCTCAACCTCCGGACCCGTGGGTTCCAAGGAAGAGGATGACCCCAACGTCAGTTGGGACTTCTCCGGACTCCGTGATCCCAGTGCCATGCGTGACTTCATGTCCGCATGTGACCACTACTTCTCCGGTTGCTCTGATGATGGTCACAACCTTGACGACGAGGGTAGCGACCCAACTCGCGAGTGCTACCACATCAATCAGGAAGATCACGACGGAGAAAACCACCTTGGCATGCCAGGAAGTGACGACGCCCTTGCACCTGCGACTCGCGTTGAGATCCCGCGGGAGCTAGCTGTGGTCCAAGTCCCTGCGGGGGGGTCAGGACACACAGCTTGAGCAACTCCGCGAGATGTAGGCCAAGCTCGACGAAGAAGCGGGGCGACTTGTGCAGCTCCGGCAAAACATCGAGCAGGAGTGGGCAGGCCAGGCACTCGCCGGAGGGGCGCGTCATCGGGCTCAGGACGTCCAGCGTCGCATTGTTGACGATGCCAGGGCGATGCCGCCCCCGGCCTTCAACGGGGCCGGCCAGAGCCAAGCCGCAGCAGCAATGTTGCTTCGGACAATGCCGGAGCCATCCACCACCGAAGGGCGGCGTATCCAATGCGAGCTCAAGGGCCTCCTGGAAGACGCCACTGTCCGACAAGCCGAGAGCTCTGCCTCCCGGAGGCGAGGAGACCCCTCAGAGCATCGCGCAGCGCCCGCCCGACACATGCGGGAGGCCTCGGTCCATACCGAGCGCACACGGGATGGGACGCCTGCGGCCCCGGATCGCCTCGTGACAATCAGCGCCACCGCGACCGTCGAGCCTGCCTCGAGGAAAAGGTGCGCCGGGGCTACCATCCCAAGCGCGGGGGGACGCTACGACAGTGAGGAGGATCGGAGTCCCTCGCCCGAGCCACCAGGTCCGCGAGTCTTCAGCCGGGCCATACGCCGAGCGCTGTTCCCGGCCCGGTTCCGAACCTCGACTACCATCACCAAATACTCAGGGGAGACAAGGCCGGAGTTGTGGCTTGCGGACTACCGGCTGGCGTGCCAGTTGGGAGGGGTGGACGACGACAACCTCATCATCCGCAACCTCCCCCTTTTCCTCTCCGACGTTGCCCGAGCCTGGCTGGAGCATCTGCCTCCTACGCAGATCTCCGACTAGGACGACCTGATCAAGGCTGTCGTTGGAAATTTCCAGGGTACGTACGTGCACCCTGGGAACTCATGGGATCTCCGAAGTTGCCGCCAGCAGCCCAAGGAATCCCTGCAAGAGTACATCCGGCGGTTTTCAAAACAGTGCACCGAGCTACCCAACATCACCGACTCGGATGTCATCGGGGCATTTCTCGCCAGCACCACTTGCCGAGACCTGGTGAGCAAACTAGGACGCAAGACTCCCACCAAGGCGAGCGACTTGATGGACATCGCCACCAAGTTCGCCTCTGGTCAGGAGGCGGTCGAAGCCATCTTCTGGAAGGACAAGCAGCCTCAAGGATGGCAGAAGGAAGACGCCCCCGAGGCATCCGTTCAGCGTGGCACGAAGAAGAAGGCCAAGAAGAAGGCGCAGGCAAAGCGCAACGGCGTCAACGCGGATCTCGTCGCTGCTGCCGAGCACAGGAACCCTCGGAAGCTTCCCGGGGGAGCCAACGCGTTCGACAAGATGCTCAAGGAATCGTGCCCTATCACCAGGGTCCCGTCAAGCACACCCTTGAAGAGTGCGACATGCTCTGGCGCTACTTCAACAAGGCTGGACCCTCGGTAGAAGGTGGCAAGGACCAAGGCAACAACAAGAAGGGGGCGACAAGGAAGAGGAGTTCCCGGAGGTCCGCGACTGCTTCATGGTCTACGGCGGACAGGTGGCGAACGCCTCGGCTCGGCATCGCAAGCAGGAGCGCCGGGAAGTCTGCTCGGTGAAGGTAGCAGCGCCGGTCTACCTAGACGGGTCCGACAAGCCCATCACCTTCTACCAAGGCGACCACCCCGACTATGTGCCGAGCCCAGGAAGGTACCCGCTCGTCGTCGACCCGATCATCGACAACGTTAGGCTCTCCAAGGTCCTCATGGACGGAGGCAGCAGCCTCAACATCATCTACGCCGAGACCCTGGAGCTCTTGGGGGTTAATCAGTCCGAGATCCGGGCTGGTGCGGCGCCCTTCCACGGAAAGCGTATCCTACCCCTCGGGCAGATTGACTTACCCGTCTGTTTCGGAACTCCCTCCAACTTTCGAAAGGAAACCCTCACCTTTGAGGTAGTTGGGTTCCGAGGGACCTATCACACGATGCTGGGAAGACCATGCTACGCCAAGTTCATGGCCATCCCCAACTACAATTACCTCAAGCTCAAGATGCCTGGCCCCAAGGGAGTCATCACCGTCGGGCCCACGTACCGCCACGCTTACGAATGCGACGTGGAATGCGTGGAGTACGCCGAGGCCCTCGCCGAGTCCAAAGCCCTCATCGCCGACCTGGATTGCCTCTCCAAGGAGGCACCCGACGCGAAGCGGCACGCCGGCAACTTCGAGCTGGCCGAGGCGGTCAAGTCCGTCTCTCTCGACCCCAGCAACGACGCCGGCAAGAAAGTCAGGATCGGCTCTGAGCTCGACCCCAAATAGGAAGCAGTGCTCGTCGACTTTCTCCGGGCAAACGCCGAAGTTTTTGCGTGGAGTCCCACGGACATGCCCGGCATACCGAGGGATGTCGCCGAGCACTCACTGGACATTCGAGCCGGTGCCCGACCCGTGAAGCAGTCCCTACGCCGCTTTGATGAAGAAAAGCGCAGGGCCATAGGCGAGGAGGTCCACAAGCTGATGGCTGCAGGGTTCATCAAAGAGGTATTCCACCCCGAATGGTTAGCTAACCCTGTGCTTGTAAAGAAAAAAGGTGGGAAATGGAGGATGTGCGTAGACTACACTGGTCTAAACAAAGCATGTCCAAAGGTCCCCTACCCTCTGCCTCGCATCGATCAAATTGTGGACTCCACTGCTGGGTGCGAAACCCTGTCTTTCCTCGATGCCTACTCAGGCTATCACCAAATCAAGATGAAAGAGTCCGACCAGCTCGTGACTTCTTTTTTCACACCTTTTGGCTTGTATTGTTATACTACAATGCCATTTGGCTTGAGGAATGCAGGTGCCACCTACCAGAGGTGCATGAACCATGTGTTCGGAGAACACATCGGCAGGACGATCGAGGCTTACGTTGATGACATCGTCGTCAAAACAAGGAAAGCCTCCGACCTCCTCTCTGACCTTGAGGTAACATTCAGTTGCCTAAAAGCGAAGAGCGTAAAACTCAATCCTGAGGAGTGTGTCTTCGGAGTCCCCCGAGGCATGCTCTTAAGGTTCATCGTCTCCGAACGAGGCATCGAGGCCAACCCGGAGAAGATTGCGGCCATCACCAACATGGAGCCAATCAAAGATTTAAAAGGAGTACAAAGGGTCATGGGATGCCTTGCGGCTCTGAGCCGCTTCATCTCGCGCCTCGGTGAGAAAGGATTGCCCTTGTACCGCCTCTTAAGGAAGGCCGAGCGCTTCACTTGGACCCCCGAGGCCGAGGAAGTCCTCAGAAACTTAAAGGCGCTACTTACAAATGCGCCCATCTTGGTGCCCCCCGCTGTGGAAGAAGCCCTCTTGATTTACGTCGCCGCAACCACTCAGGTGGTCAGCGCTGCGGTCGTAGTCGAGAGACGAGAAGAAGGGCACGCACTGCTCGTCCAGAGGCCAGTCTACTTCATCAGCGAAGTGCTATCCGAGACCAAAGTCCGCTACCCGCAAATCCAGAAGCTGCTCTACGCAGTGATTCTGACACGGCGGAAGCTGCGACACTACTTCGAGTCTCATCCGGTTACTGTGGTGTCATCTTTCCTTCTGGGAGAAATCATCGAGAGCCGAGAGGCCTCGGGTAGGATAGCGAAATGGGCAGTGGAACTCATGGGCGAAACACTTTCATTTGCCCCTCGGAAGGCCATAAAATCCCAAGTCTTGGCCAACTTCCTGGCTGAATGGACTGACACCCAGTTGCCGACGGCCCCAATACAACCCGAACTTTGGGTCATGTACTTCGATGGGTCGCTGATGAAAACAGGAGCAGGTGCTGGCTTGCTCTTCATTTCACCCCTCGGGAAACATGTGTGCTATGTACTGCGCCTCCATTTTCCGGCGTCAAACAACGTGGCCGAGTACGAGGCCTTGGTTAATGGCCTACACATCGCCATCGAGCTAGGGGTTCAGTGCCTCGACGCTCGTGGTGACTCGTAGCTCGTCATTGACCAGGTCATGAAGAACTCCCACTACCGCGACCGAAAAATGGAGGCCTACTGCAACGAAGTTCGGCGCTTGGAAGATAAGTTCTACGGGCTGGAACTCAACCATGTTGCTTGACGGTACAATGAAACCGCGGATGAGCTGGCGAAAATAGCCTCGGGGCGAACGACGGTTCCCCCGGACGTCTTCTCCAAGAATATATATCAGCCATCCGTCAAAATGGACGACGCGCCTGAGCCCGAGGAGGCCTCGGCCCAGCCCGAGGTACCCTCGGCCGCCGAGGGTGAGGCCCTGCGCGTTGAGGGGGAGCGGAATGGGGTCACACCGGTTCCAAATTGGCAGACCCCGTACCTGGAATATCTCCTCCGAGGAGAGCTGCCCCTCGACAAGGCCGAAGCTCGGCGACTGGCTCGGCGCGCCAAGTCGTTCGTTTTACTGGGTGATGAAAAGGAGCTGTACCACCGCAACCCCTCAGGCATTCTCCAACGATGCATATCCATTGCCCAAGGACAAGAGCTGTTACAAGAAATACACTCGGGGGCTTGTGGTCACCATGCAGCACCTCGAGCCCTCGTAGGAAACGCTTTCCGACAAGGTTTCTACTGGCCAACCGCGGTGGCCGACGCCACTAGGATTGTACGCTCCTGCCGAGGGTGTCAATTCTACGCGAGACAGACGCACCTGCCCGCTCAAGCCCTGCATACAATACCCATCACTTGGTCGTTCGCTGTGTGGGGTCTGGACCTCGTCGGTCCCTTGCAGAAGGCACCCGGGGGCTTCACGCACCTGCTGGTCGCCATCGACAAATTCTCCAAGTGGATCGAGGTCCGACCCTTAACCAGCATCAGGTCCGAGCAAGCGGTGGCGTTCTTCATAAATATCATCCATCGCTTCGGGGTCCCAAACGCAATCATCACCGACAATGGCACGTAGTTCACTGGGAAAAAGTTCCTAGACTTCTGCGAGGACCACCACATCTGTGTGGACTGGGCCGCCGTAGCGCACCCAATGACAAATGGGCAGGTGGAACGCGCCAATGGTATGATTTTACAGGGACTTAAGCCAAGGATCTACAACGACCTCAACAAGTTTGGCAAGCAATGGATAAAAGAACTACCCTCGGTGGTTTGGAGTCTGAGGATGACGCCGAGCTGGGCCACGGGCTTCATGCCATTTTTCCTAGTCTATGGAGCCGAGGCTATCTTACCCACGGACTTGGAATACGGTTCCCCGAGGACAAAGGCTTACGACGACCAAAGCAACCAGACCAGCCGAGAGGATTCATTGGACCAGCTGGAAGAAGCTCGGGACGTAGCTTTGCTACACTCAGCACGGAATCAGCAGTCTCTACGACGCTACCACGCCCGAAGGGTTCGGCCCCGAGACTTCCAAGTCGGAGACTTGGTACTTCGACTACGACAAGACGCCCGAGGGCGCCACAAACTTACCCCTCATTGGGAAGGGCCGCCTGATAGTCGCCTAGAGGGGGGTGAATAGGGCGAAACTGAAATTTACAAAAATAATCACAACTACAAGCCGGGTTAGCGTTAGAAATATAAACGAGTCCGCGAGAGAGGGAGTAAAACAAATCACAAGCAAATGAAGAGTGTGACACGCGGATTTGTTTTACCGAGGTTCGGTTCTCACAAACCTACTCCCCGTTGAGGAGGCCACAAAGGCCGGGTCTCTTTCAACCCTTCCCTCTCTCAAACGGTCCCTCGGACCGAGTGAGCTTTTCTTCTTCTCAATCAAACGGGAACAAAACTTCCCCGCAAGGGCCACCACACAATTGGTGCCTCTTGCCTTGGTTACAATTGAGTGTTGATCGCAAGAACAAATGAGAAAGAAAGAAAGCGATCCAAGCGCAAGAGCTCAAAAGAACACGACAAATCTCTCTCGCTAGTCACTAAAGGCTTGAGTGGAATTGGAGAGGATTTGATCTCTTTGTATGTGTCTAGAATTGAATGCCTAGCTCTTGTAAGTGGTTGAGAGTTGGAAAACTTGGATGCAATGAATGGTGGGGTGGTTGGGGTATTTATAGCCCCAACCACCAAAAGTGACCGTTGCTGGAAGCTGTCTGTTCGATGGCGCACCGGACAGTCCGGTGCACACCGGACAGTCCGGTGCCCCTGCCACGTCACCATTGCCGTTGGATTCTGACCGTTGGAGCTTCTGACTTCTGGGCCCTCCTGGGTGTCCGGTGCACACCGGACATGCACTGTTCAGTGTCCGGTGCACCGGTATGGGCATGTCTGACGTCTGCGCGCGCTGCGCGCGCATTAAATGCACCGCAGGGAGCCGTTGGCGCCGAAAAGAGCCGTTGCCCCGCTGGTACACCGGACAGTCCGGTGCACACCGGACAGTCCGGTGAATTTTAGCGGAGCGGCTGTCGCGCGAACCCGAGGCTGACGAGTTCCGGAGGCCGCGCTTCCTTGGAGTACCAGACATGTCCGGTGAACACCGGATAGTCCGGTGAATTATAGCGCGCCGGCTTCCGAGAAATCCCGAGGGCGAAGAGTTTGAGTTGGAGTCCTCTGGGCGCACCGGACACTGTCCGGTGCACACCGGACAGTCCGGTGCACACCGGACAGTCCGGTGCCTCCAGCCAGAGGTGCCTTCGGTTGCCTCGTTGCTCCTTTGTTGAATCCAAAACTTGGTCTTTTTATTGGCCAAGTATGAACCTTTTGCACCTGTATAACTTATGCACTAGAGCAAACTAGTTAGTCCAATATTTGTGTTGGGCAATTCAACCACCAAAATTATTTGGGAACTAGGTGTAAGCCTAATTCCCTTTCAATCTCCCCCTTTTTGGTGATTGATGCCAACACAAACCAAAGCAAATATAGAAGTGCATAATTGAACTAGTTTGCATAATATAAGTGCAAAGGATGCTTGGAGTTGAGCCAATATAAATACTTATGTGATGCGCATGGATTGTTTTCTTTGTTTTTAACATATTGGACCACATTTTGCACCAAAGGTTTTGTTTTTGCAAACTCTTTTGTAAATTCTTTTCAAAATCACTTTGCAAGATAGTCAAAGGTAAATGAGTAAGATTTGCAAAGCATTTTCAAGTTTTGAAATTTTCTTCCTTTGATCCAAATGCTTTTCCTTTGACTAAACAAAACTCCCCCTAAATGAGATCCTCCTCTTAGTGTTCAAGAGGGTTTTGATACATCAAATTTGAAAATACCACTTGCTCCCCCTTTTGAACACAAAGAGATACCAATTTTGAAATTTTACCAATTGAAAATCATCAAATTTAAAATTTAGGGTGGTGGTGCGGTCCTTTTGCTTTGGGCTCATATTTTCTCTCCCTTTGGCATGAATCGCCAAAAACGGAATCATTAGAGCCCAATGAAGTACTTTCTCCCTTTGGTCATAAAATGAGTGAAGGTTATACCAAAGTTGGAGAGATGATGCGGAGCGACGGCGAAGGATGAGTAGTAGAGTGGAGTGGAAGCCTTGTCTTCGCCGAGGACTCCAATTCCCTTTCAATATACCTATGACTTGGTTTGAAATATACTTGAAAACACATTAGTCATAGCATATAAAAGAGACATGACCAAAGGTATATTTATGAGCAATGTGTGCAAGACTAGCAAAAGAAATTCCTAGAATCAAGAATATTGAGCTCATGCCTAAGTCTGGTAAAAGATTGTTCATCAAGAGGCTTGGTAAAGATATCGGCTAATTGATCTTTAGTGTTAATGTATGAGATCTCGATATCCCCCTTTTGTTGGTGATCCCTAAGAAAATGATACCGAATGGCTATGTGCTTAGTGCGGCTATGCTCGACGGGATTGTCGGCCATTTTGATTGCACTCTCATTGTCACATAGCAAGGGGACTTTGGTTAATTTGTAACCGTAGTCCCGCAGGGTTTGCCTCATCCAAAGTAATTGCGCGCAACAATGGCCTGCGGCAATATACTCGGCTTCGGCGGTAGAAAGAGCGACCGAATTTTGCTTCTTTGAAGCCCAAGACACCAAGGATCTTCCCAAGAACTGGCAAGTCCCCGATGTGCTCTTTCTATTAATCTTACACCCCGCCCAATCGGCATCCGAATAACCAATCAAATCAAAAGTGGATCCCCGAGGGTACCAAAGCCCAAACTTAGGAGTATAAGCCAAATATCTCAAGATTCGTTTTACGGCCGTAAGGTGTGATTCCTTAGGGTCGGCTTGGAATCTTGCACACATG
Organism: Zea luxurians; assembly: GCA_029449295.1. Classification (NCBI taxonomy): domain Eukaryota; kingdom Viridiplantae; phylum Streptophyta; class Magnoliopsida; order Poales; family Poaceae; genus Zea; species Zea luxurians. Next base: position 169,563,377 of record JAOPSE010000002.1, read on the forward strand.
CATACGGAAAGCATAATGTCCGGTCGAGATGCACATAAATAAAGCAATGAACCAATCATCGACCGGTATACCTTTTGATCCACGGACTTACCTCCCGTGTCGAGGTCGAGATGCCCATTGGTTCCCATGGGTGTCTTGATGGGCTTGGCATCCTTCATTCCAAACTTGCTTAAAATGTCTTGAGTATACTTTGTTTGGCTAATGAAGGTGCCCTCTTGGAGTTGCTTGACTTGGAATCCTAGAAAATACTTCAACTCCCCCATCATCGACATCTCGAATTTTTGTGTCATGATCCTACTAAATTCTTCACATGTAGATTTGTTAGTAGACCCAAATATAATATCATCAACATAAATTTGGCATACGAACAAATCATTGTCAAGAGTTTTAGTGAATAAAGTAGGATCGGCTTTGCCGACTTTGAAGCCATTTGCAATAAGGAAATCTCTAAGGCATTCATACCATGCTCTCGGGGCTTGCTTGAGCCCATAAAGCGCCTTAGAGAGCCTATAAACATGGTTAGGGTACTCACTGTCTTCAAAGCCGGGAGGTTGCTCAACATAGACCTCCTCCTTGATTGGTCCGTTGAGGAAGGCACTCTTCACGTCCATTTGATAGAGCTTGAAGCCATGGTAAGTAGCATAGGCCAATAATATACGAATTGACTCAAGCCTAGCTACGGGTGCATAGGTTTCACCAAAATCCAAACCTTCGACTTGTGAATACCCCTTGGCCACGAGTCGAGCTTTGTTCCTAGTCACCACACCATGCTCGTCTTGCTTGTTGCGGAAGACCCACTTGGTTCCTACAACATTTTGATTAGGACGTGGAACTAAGTGCCATACCTCATTCCTTGTGAAATTGTTGAGCTCCTCTTGCATCGCCATCACCCAATCCGAATCTTGAAGTGCTTCCTCTACCCTGTGTGGCTCAATAGAGGAAACAAAAGAGTAATGTTCACAAAAATGAGCAACACGAGATCGAGTAGTTACCCCCTTATGAATATCGCCGAGGATGGTGTCGACGGGGTGATCTCGTTGTATTGCTTGGTGGACTCTTGGGTGTGATGGCCTTGGTTGTTCATCCTCCTTGTCTTCATCATTTGGATCTCCCCCTTGATCGTTGCCGTCATTTTGAGGTGGCTCATCTTCTTGATTTTCTTGTTCAACCTCTTGAGCTTCATCCTCAAATTGAGTTGGTGGAGATGCTTGCTTGGAGGAGGATGGTTGATCTTGTGCTTGTGGAGGCTCTTCGGATTCCTTAGGACACACATCCCCAATGGACATGTTCCTTAGCGCCATGCATGGAGCCTGTTCTTCACCTATTTCATCAAGATCAACTTGCTCTACTTGAGAGCCGTTAGTCTCGTCAAACACAACGTCACAAGAAACTTCAAGAAGTCCTGAGGACTTGTTAAAGACTCTATATGCCCTTGTGTTTGAGTCATACCCTAGTAAAAAGCCTTCTACAGTTTTAGGAGCAAATTTAGATTTTCTACCTCTCTTAACAAGAATAAAGCATTTGCTACCAAAAACTCTAAAATATGAAATATTGGGCTTTTTACCGGTTAGGAGTTCATAAGATGTCTTCTTGAGGATTCGGTGAAGATATAACCGGTTGATGGCGTAGCAGGCGGTGTTGACTGCCTCGGCCCAAAACCGATCCGGTGTCTTGTACTCATCAAGCATGGTCCTTGCCATGTCCAAAAGAGTTCGATTCTTCCTCTCTACTACACCATTTTGTTGTGGAGTGTAGGGAGAAGAGAACTCATGCTTAATGCCCTCCTCCTCAAGAAAGCCTTCAATTTGAGAGTTCTTGAACTCCGTTCCATTGTCGCTTCTAATTTTCTTGATCCTTAAGCCAAACTCATTTTGAGCTCGTCTCAAGAATCCTTTTAAGGTCTCTTGGGTTTGTGATTTTTCCTGCAGAAAGAATACCCAAGTGAAGCGAGAATAATCATCCACAATTACAAGACAATACTTACTACCGCCGATGCTTATGTAAGCGATCGGGCCGAATAAATCCATGTGTAGAAGCTCCAGTGGCCTGTCGGTAGTCATGATGTTTTTGTGTGGATGATGGATGCCAACTTGCTTCCCGGCTTGGCATGCGCTACAAATCCTGTCTTTCTCAAAATGAACATTTGTTAGTCCTAAAATGTGCTCTCCCTTTAGAAGCTTATGAAGATTCTTCATCCCAACATGGGCTAGTCGGCGATGCCATAGCCAACCCATATTAGTCTTAGCAATTAAGCAAGTGTCGAGTTCAGCTCTATCAAAATCTACTAAGTATAGCTGACCCTCTAACACTCCCTTAAAAGCTATTGAATCATCACTTCTTCTAAAGACAGTAACACCTATATCAGTAAAAAGACAGTTGTAGCCCATTTGACATAATTGAGATACGGAAAGCAAATTGTAATCTAAAGAATCTACGAGAAAAACATTAGAAATGGAATGGTCAGGGGATATAGCAATTTTACCCAAGCCTTTGACAAAACCTTGGTTTCCATCCCCGAATGTGATCGCTCGTTGGGGATCTTGGTTTTTCTCATATGAGGAGAACATCTTTTTCTCCCCTGTCATATGGTTTGTGCACCCGCTGTCGAGTATCCAACTTGAGCCCCCGGATGCATAAACCTACAAAACAAGTTTAGTTCTTTGTTTTAGGTACCCAAACGGTTTTGGGTCCTTTGGCATTAGAAACAAGAACTTTGGGTACCCAAACACAAGTCTTGGAGCCCTTGTGTTTGCCCCCAACAATTTTGGCAACTATCTTGCCGGATTTGTTAGTTAAAACATAAGATGCATCAAAAGTTTTAAATGAAATGGCATGATCATTTGATGCATTGGGAGTTTTCTTTCTAGGCAACTTGGCATGGGTTGGTTGCCTAGATCTAGATGTCTCACCCTTATACATAAAAGCATGATTAGGGCCAGAGTGAGACTTCCTAGAATGAATTTTCTTAATTTTACTCTCAGTATACCCGGCAGGGTACAAAATGTAACCCTCGTTATCCTGAGGCATGGGAGCCTTGCCCTTAACAAAGTTAGACAAGTTCTTAGGAGGGGCATTAATTTTGACATTGTCTCCCTTTTGGAAGCCAATGTCGTCCTTAATGCCCGGGCGTCTCCCATTATAGAGCATGCTTCTAGCAAATTTAAATTTTTCATTCTCTAAGTCATGCTCACTAATTTTAGCATTAAGTTGTGCTATGTGATCATTTTGTTTTTTAATTAAGGCTAGGTGATCATGGATAGCATCAACATTAATATCTCTACATCTAGTACAAATGGACACATGCTCAATAGTAGATGTAGAGGGTTTGCAAGATTTTAGTTCAATGACCTTAGCATGCAACAAATCATTTTTAGTTCTAAGGTCGGAAATAGTAGCATTGCAAACATCAAAATCCTTAGCCTTAGCAATTAATTTCTCATTCTCATTTCTAAGGCTAGCAAGAGAAATGTTCAATTCTTCAATCCTAGCAAGCAAATCATCATTATCATTTCTAGGATTTGAAATTGAAACATTGCAAATATGAGAATCAACCTTAGCTAACAAATTAGCATTTTCATTTCTAAGGTTGTCTATAGTCTCATGGCAAATACTTAGCTCACTAGACAATTTTTCACATCTTTCCATTTCTAGAGCATAAGCATTTTTAACCTTAACATGCTTCTTATTTTCTTTAATAAGGAAGTCCTCTTGAGAATCCAAGAGATCATCCTTCTCATGTATAGCACTAATCAATTCATTTAATTTTTCTTTTTGTTGCATGTTGAGGTTTGCAAAAAGAATACGCAAGTTATCCTCCTCATTTTTATCTTCATCCTCATCACTAGATGTTTCATATTTAGTGGAGGACCTTGATTTTACCTTCTTTTTGCCGTCCTTGGCCATGAGACAATTGTGGCCGACGTTGGGGAAGAGGAGGCCTTTGGTGACGGCGATGTTGGCGGCGTCCTCGTCGTCGGAGGAGTTGCTTGAGCTTTCGTCGGAGTCCCACTCCCGACAAACATGGGCATCGCCGCCCTTCTTCTTGTAATACTTCTTCTTCTCCTTTCTTCTTCCCTTCTTGTCGTCGCCCCTGTCACTGTCACTAGACATAGGACATTTTGCTATAAAATGACCGGGCTTACCACACTTGTAGCAAACCTTCTTGGAACGGGATTTGTAATCCTTCCCCTTCCGTTGCTTGAGGATTTGCCGAAAGCTTTTGATGATTAGGGCCATCTCCTCGTTGTCGAGCTTGGAGGCGTCAATTGGTTGTCTACTTGGTGTAGACTCCTCCTTCTTCTCCTCCGTTGCCTTGAAGGCCACGGGTTGCGCCTCGGATGTGGAAGGCTCATCAAGCTCGTTGATCTTCTTTGAGCCCTTAATCATGCATTCAAAGCTCACAAAATTCCCGATAACTTCCTCGGGGGTCATTAGTGGATATCTAGGATTACCACGAATTAATTGTACTTGAGTGGGGTTAAGGAAAATAAGAGCTCTTAGAATAACCTTAACCACTTCGTGGTCATCCCATTTTGCGCTCCCGAGGTTGCGCACTTGGTTCACCAAGGTCTTAAGCCGGTTGTACATGTCTTGTGGCTCCTCCCCTTGGCGAAGACGGAAGCGACCGAGCTCCCCCTCGATCGTTTCCCGCTTGGTGATCTTGGTGAGTTCATCACCTTCGTGCGCCGTCTTGAGTAGGTCCCAAATCTCCTTTGCGTTCTTCAACCCTTGCACTTTGTTGTATTCCTCCTTGCTTAGAGAGGCAAGGAGAATGGTTGCGGCTTGGGAGTTGAAGTGCTCGATTTGGGCCACCTCGTCCGTGTCATAGTCCTCATCCCCTACAGATGGTACCTGTACACCATACTCAACAACATCCCATATACTTTTGTGGAGAGAGGTTAGATGAAATCGCATTAAATTACTCCACATAGCATAATCTTCACCATTAAAAGTTGGTGGTTTGCCTAATGGGATGGAAAGTAAAGGTGTATGTTTAGGAATGCGAGGGTAGCGTAGGGGGATCTTACTATACTTCTTACGCTCTTGGCGTTTAGAAGTAACGGACGCCGCGTCGGAGCCGGAGGTAGATGTCGATGAAGTGTCGGTCTCGTAGTAGACCACCTTCCTCATCCTCTTGTGCTTGTCCCCACTCCGATGCGGCTTGTGAGAAGAAGATTTTTCCTTCTTCTCCTTGTGGTGAGAAGAGGAAGATCTTTTCTCCTTCCGCTTGGAGGAGTTCTTCTTCTTCTCCCTTCTCTTGGTGCGGGACTCTTCCGATGAAGTGCTCCCTTGGCTTGTAGTGGGCTTGTTATCGCCGGTCTCCATCTCCCTCTTGGTGTGATCTCCCGACATCACTTCGAGCGGTTAGGCTCTAATGAAGCACCGGGCTCTGATACCAATTGATAGTCGCCTAGAGGGGGGGTGAATAGGGCGAAACTGAAATTTACAAAAATAATCACAACTACAAGCCGGGTTAGCGTTAGAAATATAAACGAGTCCGCGAGAGAGGGAGTAAAACAAATCACAAGCAAATGAAGAGTGTGACACGCGGATTTGTTTTACCGAGGTTCGGTTCTCGCAAACCTACTCCCCGTTGAGGAGGCCACAAAGGCCGGGTCTCTTTCAACCCTTCCCTCTCTCAAACGGTCCCTCGGACCGAGTGAGCTTTTCTTCTTCTCAATCAAACGGGAACAAAACTTCCCCGCAAGGGCCACCACACAATTGGTGCCTCTTGCCTTGGTTACAATTGAGTGTTGATCGCAAGAACAAATGAGAAAGAAAGAAAGCGATCCAAGCGCAAGAGCTCAAAAGAACACGACAAATCTCTCTCGCTAGTCACTAAAGGCTTGAGTGGAATTGGAGAGGATTTGATCTCTTTGTATGTGTCTAGAATTGAATGCCTAGCTCTTGTAAGTGGTTGAGAGTTGGAAAACTTGGATGCAATGAATGGTGGGGTGGTTGGGGTATTTATAGCCCCAACCACCAAAAGTGACCGTTGCTGGAAGCTGTCTGTTCGATGGCGCACCGGACAGTCCGGTGCACACCGGACAGTCCGGTGCCCCTGCCACGTCACCATTGCCGTTGGATTCTGACCGTTGGAGCTTCTGACTTCTGGGCCCTCCTGGGTGTCCGGTGCACACCGGACATGCACTGTTCAGTGTCCGGTGCACCGGTATGGGCATGTCTGACGTCTGCGCGCGCTGCGCGCGCATTAAATGCACCGTAGGGAGCCGTTGGCGCCGAAAAGAGCCGTTGCCCCGCTGGTACACCGGACAGTCCGGTGCACACCGGACAGTCCGGTGAATTTTAGCGGAGCGGCTGTCGCGCGAACCCGAGGCTGACGAGTTCCGGAGGCCGCGCTTCCTTGGAGTACCGGACATGTCCGGTGAACACCGGACAGTCCGGTGAATTATAGCGCGCCGGCTTCCGAGAAATCCCGAGGGCGAAGAGTTTGAGTTGGAGTCCTCTGGGCGCACCGGACACTGTCCGGTGCACACCGGACAGTCCGGTGCCTCTAGCCAGAGGTGCCTTCGGTTGCCTCGTTGCTCCTTTGTTGAATCCAAAACTTGGTCTTTTTATTGGCCAAGTATGAACCTTTTGCACCTGTATAACTTATGCACTAGAGCAAACTAGTTAGTCCAATATTTGTGTTGGGCAATTCAACCACCAAAATTATTTGGGAACTAGGTGTAAGCCTAATTCCCTTTCACCGCCTTCATCATTGCCAAGATTTTGAAGCCCGGGACATACAAGCTGGCCAACGGTCAAGGCGAGGTCTACAGCAACGCTTGGAACATCGAACAGCTACGTCGCTTTTACCCTTAAAATGTTTCAAGTCGTTCATGTATCTCGCTTTCTTTACACGCATAAATAAAGTCTAACCGTCAAGGAAGGATCATCCTTGCCTCGGTAAAGCCCGACCCTCCCTCGGGGGCTAGAAGGGGGGAACCCCCTCTGCGTCAAAATTTTCCTCGGAAAAGTCTTTTACCAGAACGTCTTTCGTGCTTTTCGACTGCTTCGATAACAGAATCCTAAAAACGAGCGAGAGAGACCTTGAACGGCAAGGCCGATCGAGCCGAGGGACTCCTACGCCTCTGGGATACGGATACCTCACTCATCACCTTCCGCGAAAAGTAGCTCACGCTCGGATAAGCGATTCTGCTACCGAACAAGTCCTAACGCACGAAAACTTTTCTGCTAGAACGACTTTCGTGCCTTTTCGACTGTGTCGATAACAGAATCCTAAAATCGATGGGAGAACACATAAGCGGCAAGGCCGACCGAGCCGAGGGAATCCTACGCCTCCGGGATATAGATACCTCACTCATCACCTTCCGCGAAAAGTAACTCACGCTCGGATAAGCGATTCTGCTACCGAACAAGTCCTAAAACACGAAACGAGAGGAAAGAAAACACAGCTTTATAATCCGACATTAAAGTGTTTAGGCCTCAGCGGCTGCAAAAAACATACGCATACTTCAAACAAACTGTTCCTGCAGGCTCAGACATCGGCAAGGGGAGGAACGGCACCCTGGGTGTCGTTTCCACCCTCGGCAGGATCTGGCACGGCCTCAAACGGCGACACGGGCGGAAGGATCTCCACCTCAAAGGAGGAAGCCAGCGCCGCACTTGGGCCCTCGACAGCCGCGTCAAGCCTCCGGACCTCAGCTAAGGCAGCCTCCTCTTCGCGGGGTAAGCAGTACCCCTCGCTGACCCGCTCTAGATCCACGTCGTAGTGGGAAGCGAGCACGGCGAAGGCCCGCCTAACGCCATGGTGCAGCGCCCCGCGTAGTCTGCTGCGCACATGGCCGCCTAAGGCCCGCAGGTGACTCTGGGGGGAGCTACCCGAGGGGATGCCGTCGAGGCCGAAGGCCTGGCAAAAAGCTGAGATGGCCTCGGACATGGCCACACGGTCGGCCTCCTTCTGCTCAGCCGCCTCGGCAAGCGCCTTGCAGTTCTTGATGGACTCGTTAAGAGCCGTCTCAAACCCTGCAGACAGCCGGACAACATTCTTCAGACGCAAGGAGAAGAATGGAGACAAAAACAAAGTCACAAAGCGGGCGAAACAACCTTCGGCCCGGACACGTTGCTGCGAGGCCATAGCTTGGGCGGACCAAGCAGACCCGACGGCCACGGCCAGACCCTCCGCAAGGGTCCCGGCCCGAACGGTCGCCTCGGAGTCTAGAAAGGAGGGACCCCCTCTGCGCCGAAAACTTTCCTCGGAAAAGTTTTTCCACCAAAACGACTTTCGTGCCTTTCGACTATACCGATGGCGGAGTCCTAAAGACGAGCAAGAGTGACCTTGAGCGGCAAGGCCGACCGGGCCAAGGGACTCCTACGCCTCCGGGATACGGATACCTTACCCGTCACCTTCCGCGAAAGGCAACTCACGCTCGGATAAGTGATTCTGCTACCGATGAACAGGTCCTAATGCTCGAAACAAGAGGAAAGAAGCACGGCTTTATACCCAAATGTTCAGGCCTCAGCAGCCATAAAGAACAAACACACATACTTGGGGTAACAATGGTACCTAGACCTGGACGTCGGCAGCGCCCTCGGCGGTTGACCCAATCTACGGCAGATGTCTTAGTACTTAAAGCTATTACATCTTGCTCTCGAGAAGGTACCATTACAAATGGGACTCCAGGTCCATTCCCGCAGGAATGAACAACCTCCATACTAGAAGGCCTGCGGGATAACGAACTCCAGGTGGCTCGCCGGCGACCACTGCACCAGCAGCGACAACGACCTCCGCCTCGGGTGGCTAGACAGTAGCAGTGATTGCCTCAGCAAACACTACTGAGAAAAGGCCCTCGTCCCCGTCCCCCACACGAGAGGCGAGGACAAGCCATTAAAGCCAAAAGCCGGAGGTCCGTTCGCAGGTAGCACTAACGGTCTCGTCGGCAGAGGCAACCACCTCGGCGGTGGGAAGCCTCACCTACGGCGACCACCACCTCAGCACTGACGACAGCGGCCACCTGCCCACCAACACCGCACCAGCGAACAGCGGCGGCCCCAAAGCGCACCGGCAAGTCCTCGCTCCCGTCCTCACCGAGGCTGTCCCAGAACACGAGTACCGCCCTCGCGGCGTACGACATGTTGTGTGACCCCCCGGTGCAGCCGACGGCGCAAGGAGGACCTGGGCGTAGCCGGCCCGCGCAAGACGCGATCGACACCAGTGCGGCAGACGGGCAGCCACGCTCCGCCCCAGCGGTAGGAGGAGGCACCGGAAGCAGCGCCAGAGCCTCTCAAGCCGGGGAGCCAGACACGCGGCAGCTAGCAGCGCCACGGGCAGTGAACGCCCTTCTCCCCCGATCACTGAGGGAAGGAGCGGGCCGCTGCCCACGCGAAGGCGGGCTCCGACTTGGTGCACCCTCCTCCCCAACATGGATGATGAACATCCTTGAAGCTGAGGGTAGGGGGGAGGCCACGGCCCGACTCGCCCTTCCCCGCCACGAGGCCCACGGTCATCATCCTGGGTGACCGCCAGTGAGGGAGTGCAGCCAGGCTGCATGATGAAAATCCTTGAAGCCGAGCAGTGACTGAAGAGCGCCAACCCCCACGAGGTCGCGCTCCTCAAACAACAGCACAAAGAAGGCAACACAGGTGCACCCCATCTGGGGGCTCGGAAGGCGGAAAGGCGCGATGGGTGCGAGGAGTGTGAAGGCATGGCAACCGCCTAGGGGCTCGATCCCTTTTTAAAGGCAGATCTCCTCACTCGCACCGCCAAGCGTCACGGGCAAAGTCTCCACCGACGAGCTCCAGGGTTCCCACCCTACGACACAGGGTCTGGGTCCCACAAGTCGTGCGAGCTGACCCGAAACGCGAAGGAGGCGAACCGCCGCATGCGAGGCATGTAACCGCCCTGCGGTTATAAGCGTCCCCTCATCCTCGCCGAAACTAGTGGTCGGAAGGGCGAGCCGCCACGCAGGGAGCATGCAACCACACCACGGTTGTGCACCCTTTCAGCTTCGTCGCATCCGGTGGTCCAACGCGAAGGCTCGGTCCCACATGTCATGTAACCGGCGCGCCGGTCACTGCGTGCAAGGAAACTACACCACCGCTTGCGCTAATGCTGCGTCTTCTCGACTGCGGAACCAGCGCAGTGACTCAAGGCAACCCTGCGTGTGACCCAACAGTGCCCATTAAGTGCGGCGATCACGGGTCACTCAGTCGCGGTGATAGGCACGACGGTCGATATGATTAGAGGCGGGCCGACAGTAATTGCAGCAACAGGCGTGCGGAAGCAGCGGTCTAATCACCTATAGGTTCGCATCCTCTCCCGAAACGGCAGGGGAGCCCCCTCCCGCAGCATAAAAAACGACGCTCCCGTGTTCTATTCCTCGAACGACTCATGCACGCGCAACAACCGCCCCGCGAATCGCCCGTCCCGTCGCATTAACTCCTTGGTAGGACAAGCGACACCTCCGGCAGGCGAAGCGGGCACTGTTTCGTCTCCGTCATGATGACCGCATCATAAAAGGTGCGCCACATTATTTAAATTTATATCCTTTTCCTTTTTCCTCTCTCTCTCTCTCTTGCCACAGGGACCGGGAAAAGGGATATTGCGAAAAGGATCCTTCTCGACGAAGGAAACGGGCCCTGAGCCCTCCTACTGATCAAGGGTTCGAAGGTTGCGCCCTCCGGGGTTCGGCAACCGCCCTAGAGCACTCAGGCTCCGAGCCCTCTACTGATCAGGGGTTCGAAGGCTGGCCCCTCGGAAGGGTTCGACAGCCGCCCTAGAGCACGCAGAGTCAGGGATGACCCTAGGTACGTCTGTTACATGGCCGAGGCTCGGGCTACTCTCCCGAGGTACCCTAGGACATTTCCGAGACCAGCGGGAACGATTTATAACGGAATCCCACTGGAGGAAGGCATCGAGCCCTCGGACCCTATCGAATGGGTCCGGGTCCGGCAAATCACCTGCAGGTACTTTTGGAGTGCGCCTCTGGGCCACTAGCCGACCGTTATCGAACGGGGCTGGGGCGTCCACTCGGATTACCCGTTAGCAACTCACCGGAAACACCGTGTTCGGTGCCCCCCGGGGGTAACACGGCGCTTTCCCCCCTTCCTCCTTGCGGAAAGGCGACGAAGGGGCGTACAATAAAAGTCGAGACAGTCCTTGATCGTCCTCTTGCTCCGTGCAGAGGCTCGGGGGCTGCTCTCGCCCCAGGCTACGATGGAACTATTGACCACGTCGACAGACCAGCTCAGAAACTTGGAGCCTGACCGTGCACCCGGGCTGCAGCCGGGCCACACGAGGGAACAACAAGGCTAACCAAGGCATCACAAAAAGGATTAATACCTCAGAGGAGTCAAACCACTCCTCCGAGGCCTTGGGGGCTACACCCGGCGGGTGCGCTCGCGCGCACCCACCGGAACAAAGCATAACCGAGAAGGGCCGGTCCCCTTGCAAAAAATCCGGTAGAACCTCCAAGCGAGTACCTACACTCCCTTCGAGGCTCGGGGGCTACTGTCGGGGACCGTAATTAGGGGTACCCCCAATGCTCCTTAATCTGGTAGGAAAACATCTTCAGAACAAACCATAAACGACTGATAAAGCGCAGGCCTCGTCTACCAAGGGATGCGACCTCATCCGAGCCCAGCCTCGGGCCAGGACGGTAGTCCCGGACGGATTCACGCCTCGACCGAGGGTCCCCTCAGTCAGCAGACGCACCCTCGGCTCGCCCGAAGCCCAGCGCGGGCAGACTTTGTCGTGCAGCGACCTCGCCCAAATCACCTTACCAACCGACCGTATCGCATGCGCATTTAATGCATGGATCGCCTGGCACCTTATCCTGACATGCGTGCCTCAGTCGGCAAGGTCGAAGTGACCGCAGTCACTTTGCCCCCTTACTGACCGCTCTGACAGGAAAACAGCGATGTTCACCCCGCTCCGGCAACCTTGCCATCCACCAGGGAAAGACTGACAACAGCAAGTCACGACCTCCCTTGAGTCCGGCCTCGGGCGCAACAGGGAGCTCCGCCTCACCCGACCCTGGGCCTCGACCTCGGGAGAAAGACTCGGCCTCGCCCGACCCTGGGCCTCGGCCTCAACCTCGGCCTCGAGAGAAGGTCGCCGCCTCGCCCGACCCTAGGCCTCGGCCTCAGCCTCGGTATCGGAGGAGTCGCCGCCTCGCCCGACCTCGGCCCCGTACCAACTACGCTACTGGGGACCCATCATTACCCTATCCCTAGCTAGCTGCCTCAGGCTACGAAGGAACAAGACCGGTGTCCCATCTAAGTTACTCCGGTAACAGGTAATGATGGTTCCCCGCGTGCGCCCATGACGTCGGGTGCTCTCAAACCCCCTACGGAAGCAAGAAAACGTCAGCAAAATCCATGCCGCACCGCCAGCTATGCTTCTACAGGGCACAAGGCACTTCTCCGACGGCCACGTTGGTACATCTACAGGGCTCAAGGCACTTCTCCGACAGCCACGTTATTACCTGTACAGGGCTCAAGGCACTTGCCTGCCAGCCACGTTAGCACATAGCTACACCCCCATTGTACAGCTGGGCATCTTCTTGTATCTATAAAAGGGGATGTCCAGGGCCACACGGGGGGAGGGGGAGAGAAAAAAGAGGCGAGCGTGCGATGTACGAACACACGGACGCACGACGCAAACGGGCGGAGGCAGGCAGAGTAGGAGAGACGCGGTAGAGGCAGCTTCAGACGGTTCATCTCAAGGCCGAACCCTCTCCTCCTCCTCCTCTCTCTCTCGTTCTCGCTCTCCCGCAACGCTTGTAACCCCTACTACAAGCACTCCGGTGCAGGATAACATAAGTCTCACTTCCCTCTTGTGTTCTATCTTGCACCAACCCATCTGGACAGGGGGCACGCGGCACTAAAATTCACTAGTCGGTCCGGTTGAGGGCCCCCTGGTTCTGAAACACCGACATATACTCACCCAGTCCTAATTCCTAAACAAATGAATATACCATAAGAAATGGGATTATGTAACTCTACCTAAAAATATAATGGTTAAATATATATTTATAAGACTATATATACAGCTTATCTTAGGATAGATCAAGTACATACATATTTTTGTCCTCTACAGGGCCGGGCTTCACGCACATGCACAAAGTGCGACCGTACAGGGCCCAAAATTTTGAGGGACCTAAAAAACTTCTTAGCACAATAGTAATTCTAAATAATATGCATCAATGAGCAGACTAATATTACACCATTTAAGCTGAATTTAGTTAGCAGCTAGCTTGCTGCTTTTCGAACACATCTAATAAATATTTTGCAATTCAGAATATATGAATTCTATTACAATATAGTTCTGATTATATTTTTTCTATAAAATAAAACCTCTTTTGAATTTTAGTACAGGGCTGGTCCTCTAATTTCTCTTAGTTTAGTGCCTCAAACTTGACTTAGGACACGGCCGCCAATTAGACAGCAACAGCGGACGTCTAAAAAACCGGACGCACTCGCGCGCACAAACCAAACAGAACTCTTCCGTTGAGACTTGAGAGGAGCCAGCAGGTATTGGTTTCTCCTCTATGACACGAACGGGTTGGCATGTTCCGGCCTAATCTGGCTGCCACGCGGACACCATGCAATGCATGTATGCTGTCGTCAAGCTCTTGGAAGTAGCTAGCTATAGCTTGCCTGTGCTTTGTGCGGTTCGACCAATAATGCGCGGGGCGTCGCTTTCTGTTCCTGTCGCTGGCGGATCCGATCGAGAGGGTTGGCCGGGCGACTCGCTCCAGTGCACACGAGTGACGAGCCGGTGCCGCTGCGACCGTATCGGATTCCGCCGGCCCGCTGCTGTTAGATATCGCTTTCTTTAACTCAACAAGCAGCTTTCTTAACAATCAGCCTCCTGGCTAGTCTCGATCGCTATCAGTGTCACTGTCACCCGACAAAGCTCAGCGTGTTAGCACGGCCAAAATGGATGGACGACCACACTCTGCTCGTTGTGCATTGTTTTTTTAATTAATGGAGACATTATATGAAGCAAACACCGGGGTTTAAATATTCCATTCATTCCAATTAATTATATATGCAATCTTGATAAATCTTTAGATGCTCTTAAACAGGTGCCACAAGCTTGGTTGAGTGGCTCCTTGCTTCGGTTGGGATTTCATACCTCTAAGGGTTTGTTCGGTTCTACCCCAATCCATATGGATTGAGGGTGATTGAGGGGGTTTCAATACCTAGTAAGTCAAAATCTCTCTCAATCCGTATCAATCCCCTCCAATCCATATGGATTGAAAATAACCGAACAAGCCCTAAAGCGGATGCATCTCTATTTATTTTAACACATTCACATTCATTGCTAGCTCGGTAGCTCCTCTATATGGATGACATTATCATTACTAGCTCCTCGTCTTCAGCTACAGATGGCCTCCTCCAATAACTTCAAGTTAAATTTGCGGTGAAGGATCTCGGTCGACTCGGTTACTTTCTAGCTATTAAAGTTCCTCATACATCTATTGAATTGATATTCACACAACACAAATACATTAAGGACCTTATTTTGCGCATCAACACGTAGAATTCTAAAAGTCGTATGTTGTTTGTCGACAAGCTCTTTCTACATTATCGCAGTATGCACTACCGGAATTGCGTTCTTTGCCGAGTGTCTAAGACACTCGGCAAAGACTATTTTACACTCGATAAAACACTCGACAAAGAACACTCGACAAATATTTCATCGGCAAAGGGTTCTTTGCCGAGTACTTTTTTCGGACACTCGGCAAAGACTTTGCCGAGTGTCAAAAAGCACTCGGCAAATAAAAACACTCGGCAAATTAAGAATCGAAAAAATAAAAAAAAAACAGCAAAACAAATTTTTAAATTCTAGGAACAACTCTCCAACCCTACCCTATTACCTTACACCCATTGCCCTATCATTTTTTACTATTATTTTGAATCAAACTTATATGTTTTGGAAATGGTGAGATTCGAACTCGCAACCTCTCTCTCGCGCATAACCTACTATACCACTACACTACTACACCAATTATGTCTATATTACGTTTTCATCCCCCATATACTATAACAAATCGAGAGTAATTTGATTATTTAAGGCGCCAAATGAGTTCATTTGAAAATGTGACCAACTATAAAGTTGCATAACTTTTTGAGATCTACAAGTTTTATTTTAATAGTTTCTACATCCGACACCGTTTACAAAATTTGAATTTTAAATTTGAAAACTTCACACGAAATTTTCAATGATAAGATGATTTCAAATCAAAAAATTGTCAACTACAAAGTTTAATTACATTTCAAGACCTACAACTTTTATTTTGGTGATTTTTCCATCCGAGATAGTTTGAAAAATTCAAATTTTAAAATTCAAACATAGTTTTGCATAACAAGATGATTTCAAACCAAAACATTGTCAACTACAAAGTTTCATAACTCTTCAATACCTACAACTTTCATATTGGTGGTTTTTTCTTTCGAATACGTTTTCGAAATTCAAATTTTAAATTCATATTGGTGGTTTTTTCTTTCGAAGACGTTTTCGAAATTCAAATTTTAAATTTTTTAAATTCAGACGTAGTTTTCGTTGACAATATGACTTCAAATGAAAAAGTTGTCAACTATAAACTTCTATAACTTCTCAAGATCTACAAAATTTATTTTGGTTGTTTGATCATTTGTTTATCTCACATGATGAATCTAACAATATGCACAAATTCTATACGTCTCTCTCGTAGTTTCATAAAGATATAGGTTTTATGAACAAATTTATTTTTATTTTGACATATGAAGAAATGTTCAATATATAAATTGTACATTATGATGAGTTATACAAATTTGTAGTTGAAAACTTTTTCATTTGAATTAATTTACTACTTTAAAATGTGATTTTTAAATTGTCTTTGCCTAGTGTTGGAGAAAAAACACTCGATAAAGAGCTCTTTGCCGAGTGTTGTATTTGTGACACTCGGTGTTGGGGTCGTGCTTCGGTGCGCCGAAGGTCCCACACGAAGAAGCAACTTCGGCTGAAGTCGTCTCCAAAAGATAGCCGAAGGTTCCTTTTTATCGAGCTTCGGCGTTACAAACCGACATAGAAATAAAATGACCTTCTTATCCATAAGAGGTCTGAGTCAATGTTGTAAACTTTTGTAAGGGGCATAATTGTAATATGTCACAGGCTGCGACCTGTGCCTATAAATAGATGAACAGTACCTCTGTACTGTTCACGCGAACCTGTCATTTGCCTTCGCATCACATTTGTACTCTTGTCTTCCTCAAGACCGAAGGTACATATGTCATTCATATTCATTCGTATTAATAGAAATGGAAATGATCTGTGTTAACATTTGAATTTCCATTCGATACCTCATAATTTATATGAATGCTTCTTCCTACGCTATTATGTTTACGAAGGTGCGTCCTTCGTAACCTTCGTCCGAAATTCCTTATGTCCCGAAGGGATATAATGAAGTGGAGGACGAAGGACCTTAATATTTAACATTTTCTGTGTTGCCTTGTTCTTAACTCTTAGCACTTGAGAACAAGCCCCCAACACTCGGCAAAGAGCCCTTTGCCGAGTGTCAAAAAAAGACACTCGGCAAAGAAACTCTTTGCCGAGTGTCAAAAATAAAACACTCGGCAAAGAGCTTCTTTGCCGAGTGTTTTCTTTTACCGGGGGTTTTTTGCGTGGCACTCGGCAAAGAGCTACTTTGCCGAGTGCCCAAAAAAACACTCGACAAAGAATATAACACTCGGCAAAGAGCCAAATTCCGGTAGTGGTGGTTGGTTCTCACTGGAGGATGCTTCACGTTATCGCAGTGTGGTTGGTTCTCTCTAGCACTTAAGATTCACATGTTCTGAAACATTGGGCGGCAGTGAAGCACATCTTGTGGTATCTTCATTTCACCTCTGACCTAGGGCTCTCCATCACGAAGTCGAGTTCCTTAGTACTGAGTGTTTTTTTCCTGATATGGATTGAGCAAGCAACCCGGATTATCGGTGTAGCGCTAGTGATCACCTTGTCTTCTTTGGTGGTAATCTCATTTCATGGAGTTCTAGGAAATAAACACACAAATTTCTCATGTTCTAGTATGGAAGCTAAATATAAGGATGTCACTAATGTTGCTGTAGAACTTATTTCGGTGCAGGCACGACTTCGGAAACTTGGAATACTACAACCACGTCCATCAACGTGTGAATCCAAGTTGCCTAATTACCTCACGGTGAATCCATATTTTCATCATTGCACCAAAAATATGGAAGTTGGCTATCAATGTATTCGTTATTGGGTGGCGTCTCACTAGTTAGATGTGCGGATCATATCATTTAAAGATCAAGTGGTCAATATCATGATTAAGTCTTTGGCCGGTTAAACATTTAGCAAGATTTGTAGCAATCTTAATTTAATTTTATAGGTCTAGATTCACTGATTGAGGAAGTATTATAGATAAAAGATTATATATGTTAAAGATATAAGGTTAAAAGAGACGTGTTGATTTTGTTGGGCTTGGGACTATGTCCCCTAATCTTGTGTAAAGGTTTTGGGTTGAGTCCTCTAATTTTGATAGTGTTATTATACATTATTCTCCTGTACATCTCTCTCTATATATGCACATGTAAAGCCCCAAGAGCAGGGGTGAATCTAGTCAGTGGACTGACCGGAGTGTGAGATTATGTATGTGCAACCATGTCGGTCGGCTTGTGGTGTGTAGGTGTGTAGCATGGGGACGGTGGTCAACAGCGAAGGTGAAGGTCATATGGGTTCGTGCCGATGGACCGGGAGTGGTGAAGGATGAACGCTAGGACTTGATTGAGGGACCGAAGTCGTCGGGTGACCAGTCATGGTGGCTGACACATGGGATACACACTTGTGAGAGGACATGGCAGAGAGGGTCGTGTTGTCGGCGCGATCAAGGACTGCCGGGACATGTGTCCATGATGTGGGGGATGCGCACGCGGTGCGATACTCACGACAGTTTGGTGGTTGAGCCTCAAAACCACACCGCACTACGAATGATGGGTTTTGTTGAGTTTAGGCCTCAAAACTCGGTGGCGGTGGTTCCAGAGGGAACTGGTGGCGGCACGTGACGTCACAACGAAGGGTGTGTCAAGGCCAAGCAACTTCATGTGGAGCGCGTGGGCGTCGGATCGAAAACCTAGGAGTTGGTCTATTTTGCCCCTGGCGGAGTGGATAGACTCTATATAAATATGGTAGTTTAGGAAATAGAAATAACCCTTTATAAATAGAGGAGAGGGCTAGTTAGTTCAACATCTCTTCACTGTCATTTGTTTAGACTTCACATCTTTGAGCTCCTAGCTTTCTCTCTAGGTAGACACCAGTTGAGCCGAGGGATGCGCATCGATTTTATAACTATCGACTGTGTTCTTGATCTTCAAGTTTAATCCGAGGAAGGGTCGACGATATGGCCCACAACGTTTGATCACTTCTCCATATCAGTTTTGCATTCTTGATGAAATTTGGATTTGTTTTGGTCTCTTGTTCTTCCCTTCCCCCTCTTGTGTTTTTATGGAAAACCTTTGATTATTTTGAGAGGATTTGGTTTGGGGATTGATTGGTGGTGAGTTGCTTTCCTTGGATCACTACATACACCCAGTTGTTGTAGTTTGTGGTCGAGATTTGAGAAGAACTTAGTTTGAACTCGAAATAGAAACCCCCATCAAAACCCCATTTTCTCGGGTTTTTGAATTTGTGCTTCGATCTCTGAGTTGCTCGGGTTGATACTTCATCACTGGACATCTTTCCCCCATGCAAACTATATGCAAAGCTTGAGCCTGTTCTGGGAATTTTTCTTTGCTCGGCACTGCCGCTCCTGCTTCCTTGCATTTCTAACTCTGATTTTTCACAGGAAGTTAGGTCTTTGTATCTTTAGGTTTTTGGTACAGTCAAATGACACTGGTTTGCATTGTACTCTGATATGCTGTTTTGAGTCCCTAGAGGTTTATGGGTTGAGCTTTGGGATCAAAGTCACATGCTCGCATGTCGAGAATTTTTAGTGGCTCCCATTCGCCCCCTCTGATCACCTCATTGGTCCTTCAATTGTTACCAGATCTGGTTAAGGATTTCCCTTCCCTAATTGGTTCGAAATCTAGGAAGGCGACATGGAACGTGGTGTTGGCAAGCCACCTGTGATATCATGGCCCCTGGGATGGTGATATCCTAGCCCAAGGTTTAATAGAATTAATAGAGTATCCATACCAACAAGGTGCATCTTCTTTTTCAGAAGCCTATCTTAAAAGAACCTCCAAGTTAAGCGTGCTTGGCTTGGAGCAATTTGGGATGGGTGATCGACTAGGAAGTTTTCTCGGGTGCACATGAGTGAGGACAAAGTGCGCACAAAAGACTCATGTTGGTCTATGGGGACAATATATGATCCTAGAGAGCTGCCAGGAGTAAGTACCGCCAGTCCGGGATTGGGCAAGATGTTACAAGTGGTATCAGAGTCGACCCTCGCGATTTCACAGGCGTGTGTGGGTTAGGGGTTCGGGTATATGGCGCATGGCACATGCGGGCCCAAAGTGGTCACATGGCATGGCATATGACGACACTAGACACACAGACGTGGCCAAGTGGGGAGGTTCCTGGATTGGAGTTGACCGACGAGGACGTCGGTCTTCTAAGGGGGTGGATTGTGATATCCTGGCCCCTAGGATGGTGATATATCCTGACATAAGACTTAATATAATTAATAGAGTATCCATACCAAACAAGGTGCATCTTCTTTTTCGGAAGCCTATCTCGAACCTCCAAGTTAAGCGTGCTTGGCTTGGAGCAATTTAAGATGGGTGACCGACTGGGAAGTTTTCTTGGGTGCGCATGAGGGAGGACAAAGTGCGCACAAAAGACTCGTATTAGTCTATGGGGACAATATATGATCCTAAAGAGCTGCCAGGAGTAAGTACCGTCGGTCCAGGGTTGGACGGGGTGTTACACCACAGTTCTTCGATGGGACCAACTACTCATACTGGAAGATTCACATGTATGCGTTTCTTCAAAGTTTGGATATCAAGTTTAGGATATTTGTGAAAGGGAAATGACCTTAAACCATTTGTTATATTTTGGTGCTTGATGACCATCACAACCATTCGAACTAACTAGTTTGTCTAGTCTTTGATTCACAGGTTCATAAGTTCAGCAGTTGAGTCTCTAAGTCGCAATCAGCTCAGATCCAACCAAATAGGGGTAAAACATGGAATAGATGAACTACCAATAGTTCTACTCTTTGGATAAGTTCTAAATACCCCAAGTAATCTATTCAACACTTCTAGAAAGGTTGGAAACCTCGAAATCAACATATCACTATTTTGGAGCTAGTTTGAGCAAAAGAAGAAATATGAGTTAAAGAATTAAAATGTTCATGATCTATGACTTAGACTAGATGGAAAGCCACTTGAGATGTTTGTCTAAGTCATAGGATCTCTCTCAAGTTTAGCCAAAACAACTTGGAGAATATCAACAGGAAGTTAGAAACTCAAGTTCTGAAAACGCAAGTGCGGACCGTCCGGTCCCTTCTGGCGGACCATCTGCGATAATGTTTTGACTTCAGCGAGGAACTGCAAATCGTGGATAGTCCGACTAGATCGCGAACCGTCCGACTATATAGTGCGGACCGTCCGGCTATAATTCACGGACCGTCTGCATATGAAGACCTGGTTCAGCCCGAAGGTGACAAGTTGAGCAAAAGGAATTTTAGAGCTAGCGCAGACCGTCTAGGACCAAGGGCGGACCGTCCGTGTGGTGTCACCGAGGCAGATAGTCATTGATCTAGCTGTTGATATGTCAGGCGTATCTGTTGGAGATGTTAGAATCGACCATTGGAGGGTCGCGGACCGTCCGGGCCCTAGCCGCGGACCGTCCGCCACTACAGTTTCTGGCAGATGTGCCCCAACGGCTATATGGGTGGTTAAGAGCTATAAAAGCCACCCCAACCGGCCCATTCACACTATCGGAATCAGCTCCTTTGCCGTGTGTCTGAGACACACGGCAAAGGCTATTTTACACTCGGCAAAGCCTTTGCCGAGTGTAACACTCGGCAAAGAACGCTCGGCGAACTGTACATCGGCAACAGCCTCTTTGCCGAGTACTTTTTGTCGAGCACTTGGCAAAGACTTTGCCGAGTGCCATTTGGCACTCGGCAAAGAAAAGTAACCGTCACAGCGCCAAGTGACGGTGACGGATCCTTTGCCGAGTGCCTTCTGTGGCACTCGGCAAAGAGGCCAATTTTGCCGAGTGTTTGCTCGAGAGGCCCTCGGCAAAGACTGGTCCAGTGGGCCCCACCGCCAGTCCCTGTGCCGAGAGCTCTAGTAGGCACTCGGCAAAGGAGGCTTCTTTGCCGAGTGTCTGGTGGACTGGCACTCGGCAAAGAACCCTCCAGTGGGCCCCTTTGCCAGTATCTTTGCCGAGTGCCTTGGCAACAGCACTCGGCAAAGATGTCTTTACCGGTTCCCAGGTTTCCTTCTTTGCCGAGTGCCATTGTCAGCACTCGGCAAAGATGGCTTTACCGGTTCCCAGGTTTTCTTCTTTGCCGAGTGCCATGGTCATAGCACTCGGCAAAGCAACCCTTTGCCGAGTGTTACACTCGGCAAAGTGACCAGGATGTCCCTTTTTTATTTGCTTTTGTTGTTCCATCCAAACATACAAAAGATATATATCATTTACATCACATTATATATCAATCACATCACAGAATGAACACATTTATCATCAACACCATATATATCACAAAGTCTCACTAAAGTCTCACAAATATTTGTCAGGATCATCACAAAACAGATATAAGTCTGCATCATCACTAACATCACCAAGTATCTCACAAGATAAAGTCTAACTAACATCACCAACACTCATAAAGGTAAGTCTGGATCATCACAAAACAGATCATCAACGAGGTGGGCATCTGGACTGGTTCGGCGAAGGGCTGGACGAAGCATGAGGGTTGTTCGACGCCGCCGATTGACCCTGCACAGAGAAGAGATTGTATGTGTGAGAACATATGAATATATATCATGCAGTACTAAAATTTTGATACTCACAGGAGTAGTGAACTCTGTAGGGTCAGCTGCAGGGAACAACGGAGGTGGTGGAGCATGACCCTGTGCGGCACCAAGGCTCTGCATGTACGTGAACATCTCCGCCATCCTCTTCTCCAGCTCCTCACGTTGCCTCCTATCATCATCTAGCTAAGTCTGTAATATTTCGCCCTAATGTTACGATAATGCAAAGAGAAGATATATAAAAATCAATGAACGATGAATAGATAAGGAATAACCTGGAGTTGCTGGATACGATGCTGTGAGGTGTCCTGCCGAGGTCGTATGGCTGGGCTCGCGCTCGTGCTCCTTGCTCGCACCTGAGAGAGAGTGGGAGTGGAGGACGAGTCGATTGCCCCGTCGGCAATCCAGTACCGCCCATGCCTCTTGCCTCCTCCGACCCTCATGAGGACATCTCCGTCGATGTCCTCGGTCCTCGGATCGTAATCTGGCCCATGGACCTCCTTGGCCATGGCGGTGTACTCACTGAGTCGGCTGTGGATGGCGGGGTTGGTGTACGCCTCGGGCCCGTCATCCGGGTTGTAGGTGACGTCGGACGTCGCCTTCCCCTTGTGGGCCATGGCATATGCCGAGAACGTGGAGCAAGGCGCGCCACCATGTGCCGCCGACTGCGAGAAAACCAACGAGATGGTTAGAAATCATGTCTAATCGAAAGTTATATACCTAAATAAAAAAGAGCGCGTACCCATGCTTCCGCGTATTTGCCCAGGCTACGGCTGCCTTGATGGTGGGAGGGACCTTGCATCAGCAAACGCCGTTCCCGGCTAGCGTTGTGCGCCTCATCCCACTCAGCCGAGCACCACCTCTGCACCATCTGCTCCCAGCACTCAGGATGCGCGGCGCACCAATGAGGAATCATCTAAAAAAAATATAAGTACACCGCATATCAGAAGATAAAAATAAGCATATTTAGTACCAATAATAAAGTTTTGTATTTACCTGCAAGTACTGGTCCGGAGTCAACGACATGGTTCGGGCGTCCTTCTTGTTCACCTTCTCCCCAAGGACGGAGCCGTGGTAAGTGACGATGGCCTGGATGCGCGCCTCGTAGTGCATGTCCACGACGAGCTTCTTACAGCACGTCGTAGACACCACATCCGCCCTGGCCTCGTATCCAGCATCGCACCTGAAGAAATCCTACATACAAAGACGATGTATCCATACATTATTTCAAGAATATGCAACAAATGCGACTTATTAAACAATATAGTGCGAGGAAGACTTACCCATAGCTCTTGCTTCACCCGCTCCGCCTTATTGTTGAATTGTCTGCCGTCCCGATCTACTGCATCGGGGGCGACGGCGTGGTGGTCGAAGGTGTATGCTGGGCTCGTCACTCCGGTGTACTCGACAAGTCCAGGGAAGTGTTCCCGGCATAGAAGGCCGAGGATGCCATTGGGGTTGCGGCCGTGACCCCCTGCAGTCTCCAAAACCATCCAAGACCTGTCCAAGTGATTAAGATGAAGTATTAGTTTCTATTATTAATTTGAACATATAATATGAAAAAGCAGCAACAACATCTAAAGTTACCTACCTCTCTCCATCGGGTCGTATCAGCAGACGTCTATCACGAAGTATGGGTCGCTTAGGGAGGCTCGCGAGACCTCGCAGGTAGATACTCCTCGAACCTAAGGAGCCAGAACCTGAGACGTCCTGCTGAGCGGCGGCGTCGTCGTCGTCCTGCTGCGCCGCATCGTCGCCGTCCTGCTGTGCCGCATCGACAGCGGCTTGCTGCTCCACCTGCTGCTGTACGACGTCGTCCTGCTGCGCCTCCTCCTCCGTCCTATGGGTGCTCCTCCTCCCCCTCCCCCTCCCCCTCCTCATCCTCGTCCCACCGCCCACCATCTTTGTCCAACAACCTGCAATAAGAGTAAACAATTAAGCACAGATAAAAAAAATATGTATTTAGAAACATATGCAAAATAAATGAAATATAGCATTACATCGATTAAAAATAATCTTCATATGTGTCCGGGTTAGCCGGATCATAAGTGTCATCATCACTATCAACCATTTCATAGTCAACATTATCTGAAAAGGCGCAATTTCGTCATTGGCATTGCCTTCAAGTATTTCTAAGTCATTCTCATTTTGCACCTCATCATCCTCGTCATCAACAACCATTTCAATATCTACTTCCATTCCGATCGCTTCGGTTAAGTCTATCTCAAATTGCCCTTCGAGCCCATCTTCTTGGAAGAACTCTCCGTCATATGTGTCCGGGTCTAAGTTATAATCTTCATCGTTTGGAATAGGTAATTTAGCGTGCGGTGATACCTTATACACAACATCCCAACCCTTAAGATGTTGTTTCGTTTGGCACACATATGGAAGATAATACACTTGTGTGGCCTGTTGGGCCACAATATAGACATCGTCTCCTGGTAAGGTGGAATCCTGTCGAATTTCGACTAGCCCAAGATTAGAATGTGTCCGTCTCGTAACTTCAGGGTCAAACCAATGACATTTGAATATCACTGGAGTAAGAGGTTTGGAACCATAAAAATTGAGTTCATATATTTCTTCAATTCTTCCATAATACTCGACCTCGTCAAGCCCGGGCGTAAAGACTCCAGAACACGTGGTTTTTCGATTGGGTCGACTTTGGTCGTAGCTTGTTGTGCGAAAACGGTATCCATTGACGTCATACCCAGAAAATTTCCTGACCCTATAGGCAAAGCCATTGGCTACTTGTCTCAACTCGGCACTCATAGACGGCTCTCCTTGGCCCTGCAAGTTCAAACACGCTAGATTGTTATATTATTCGCACGTAAGAGCAACTTCAAATGACAAACTAAGCACATACCTTACGTTTAAACCAGGAAATGAAATCGGGCAATCCATTTCCCGCACCCTTTCGAAGAAGGGTATCATATTCCTGTGGAGTTGGGTCCCTTGATCGACGCCAGAATTCATGAAGAAATTGCTCCATGTATGGCGTCACCTCTTCAAGGTTGGTCAATACATATAGCATGATATGGCGCCACTCTTCAAGTCTCAGGGTCTTGGTGGTCGAACCACTTGCGCTTCCGAGTTGCCCTCGAAAAATGCTGAGGTTCGATTCATTGTCGCCATCATTGTAACGAGGGGGTGGATTATGCACGCTCGGCAGTTTGTCACCATAGTAAGTTGTTGTGAAGTTTGACACCTCCTCCAGTATGTATGCCTCTGCAATGGAAGCCTCGATTTTGCATTTATTTCTACATTTTTTCGGATAGTCTTTAGACATCTCTCAATTGGATAGCACCAACGTCCCTGCACGGGCCCCCCCATTCGTGCCTCA
This sequence comes from Zea luxurians, assembly GCA_029449295.1. Classification (NCBI taxonomy): domain Eukaryota; kingdom Viridiplantae; phylum Streptophyta; class Magnoliopsida; order Poales; family Poaceae; genus Zea; species Zea luxurians. The sequence goes on from JAOPSE010000002.1 coordinate 169,588,677, forward strand.
TACGGGAGATGAATAATCAAATGCTGCATCGGATTGAAGAAGCCGGGTGGAAAGATCTTCTCCAGCTTACACAGTAACACGGGTGCCATCCTTTCCAAGTCTGCAATCATGGTTCGAGCTAACTCTTTTGCACAAAGCTGGCGGAAGAAATAGCTCAACTCTGCAAGCGCTAGCCAGACATGCTCAGGGACATAGCCTCGAACCATCGCCGGAAGAATTCGTTCAATCCATATGTGGAAGTCATGACTCTTCATCCCTAAAACTCGCAGAGTAGATAAGTTCACCCCCCTACTAAGGTTAGCCGCATACCCATCAGGGAACATTAACATCTTGATCCACTGTAGTACTTCCTTCCTCTGGGCCCTGCTCAGGACGAAATCGGCCTTAGGCCTTCTCCATGTCTTACCACCACTAGGCGGCTTCATCTCTTGGTTTGGTCTATCACATAACTATGCCAGATCCACTCTTGCCTTTACGTTATCCTTTGACTTATCAGGAATCTCCATAATTGTTGCCCAAAGTGCCTCGGCGACATTCTTTTCAGTGTGCATCACGTCAATGTTGTGTGGAAGGAGCAGGTCATCATAATAGGGGAGCCGAGTCAAGCCCGACTTATGTGTCCACATATGTTGCTCACCATATCCCACAAAACCACCTTCTGGGTTGGCCACGAGACCATCTATCTTTTCGCGAACTTCGGCACCAGTCATCATTACAGGTGGGCGGTCTGTCAGCACGACACCTTTCGTAAAGTTCTTGATGTCTAGTCGGAATGCATGGTCAGGAGGGAGAAATTGTCGATGTTTATCGAATGACGAATATTTGTCACCCTTCTTCAACCAAATGAACCTAAGAGCTTCCTTGCAAACTGGGCATGGGAACTTACCGTGAACACACCAGGCGCAAAATAGCCCATACTCCGGAAAGTCATGCATGGAGTACTGGTACCAAACATGCATTTTGAAGTTTGTCTTCGTAGCTCGGTCGTACGTCCATACCCCTTCCTCCCAAGCACGGACCAATTCATCAATCAAAGGCTCCATGTACACGCCCATTTTATTCCCCGGGTGTCCAGGAATTATCAACGACACGAATATGTTCTGTCTTTGAAAGCATACGCCAGGGGGGAGATTGATGGGGATAACGAACACGGGCCAACATGTGTATGGGGCAGCGGTCATTCCATAGGGATTGAACCGATCTGTGGCTAGCGCAACACGAACATGTCGAGCCTCTTTGGCTTTCTCATGGTGAATGGCATCAAAGTGGGTCCATGCTTCACCATCGGATGCGTGAACCATCTTGTCAGGATTGTATCGTTTGCCTTTTTTGTGCCATGTCATCTGTTTCGCGGATTCCTCTGTCATGTATAGACGCTGGATCCTCGGTATGAACGGAAGGTGGCGTAGGATTGTCACGGGGATGTCGAGCTGCCTCTTCTGTCCATCACCAGAGTCTACCTCCATGAACCTAGACGATTTACACTTCGGACAGTACTTTGCCTCAGTGTGTTCTTTCCTAAATAGGACACAGCCCTTCGAACAAGCATGTATCTGCTCATACGTCATCTTGAGTGCACGAAGGAGTTTCTGTGCCTCGTACATGCTCTTTGGCAGAACGTGATCCTCCGGAAGCAGGCTGCCAATAACTGTCAACAAACCATCGAAGGCGTCTCGACTCATGCTATACTGCGACTTGAACGCCATTATACGCCCAATGGCATCCAGTTGAGAAACCTTTGTCTTGCCGTGAAGGGGTTTCTGTGCCGCGTCAAACATGTCGTAGAATGCCTTTGCGGTCGCCTCTGGCTCGTCCTCCGTACGTCCTTCGGCGAATTGTGCCTCGTGATAGTCGTTCAACATGTCTCCTACCCCAGCATCAGCATCGTAATCCTCGACGCGTTGTCTCACCACCTCCTCTCTCGTGCGATGCGCTTCACCATGGAAGATCCACCGAGTATAGTCCGGCGTAAATCCATTCTTCCAAATATGTTCTACCATGGCCTTCTTTGGTTTTCTTTTCCGGTTGTCACATTTGCTGCACGGACAAGGGACTAGGCTAGCTCCTTTAGCAGCTTCGCCATATGCCCGTTCCACGAAAGCATCGGTCTTCCTAATCCATTCTGGGGTGACATCATTACGTCGAACACGGCCCGTGTACATCCACTCACGGTCCTCCATCCTCTAACATATATAACCGAGTATAGTTTAATATAGACATGTAATGCATGTACACTACGTTCCTACCTTCTAATAGGTGAGGATAGATCCTAATCCCACCCGCGGTTGCGTAGATGGAGTTAGTTTCCATGCTCTACTCCGATCCGAGATAGAATTTCGGCAGCACCTCCCCGCTGTTCTCCGGATACACGTCCTGGCAGGGAGAGTGTACTGTCCGGAGAACAACAGGGAGGTGACGCTAAAACTCTTTCTCGGACCGGAGTAGAGCATGGAAACTAACACCATCTACGCAACCGCGGGCTGTCCAAAAAACGTGGACAATTCGAAACTGATACATTTGTAGATATGCAAAGATCTGCATATCTACACCGTATCTCTTTTGAACGGGAGACGGCTAACTGGGTTACGTGATCTACTACCATGATGCAGAAATAGAGGTTATACCTAGGGTGGCGATGGAGTCAGGCTAGTGGGGCTGTGGCGGGTCGGTGCAGTGGCGACGCGACGCGATGCAGGCAGACCCGCAGCGGCTAGGAAGACAAGTATCTTCTCTGTAAAAAAGAAACACAAGTCTATTAATACAAAAAAAATCGACAGCACCTCCCCTGTACGTTGAGGTTTTTAAAACCTGCAAATAACACTAACAGCATGATGGCTGACATGCACACAGTAACAAAAAATTCACCTAAAGTATACACTCCAAAGGTAATAGAGCAATCTAATTAGTGCTGAGAATAAGTGAGCACAAGGTTTTCAAAGATCTATTTCTACTTGCATGATTCAAACTTAACAAGAATTAAATCCTAATTTAAGGGTGTGTATTAGGATTATCTAATACACATGATTCTAACCTCGGTCTGCGCAGGGAGGATGTCGATGGCTGGAGCGGGGAGTGGCTGAGATGGCACTGCAGGGGCGGCGGCGCTTGGTGGCAGGGGCGGCGGCGCTTGGCGGCGTGGGGGCGGCGGGGCGCGGCCCGGCGGCGTGGGGGCGGGGCGCGGCGCCCGGCGGCGTGGGGGCGGCGGGAAGCGGCCCGACGGCGTGGTGGCGGCGTGGGCGCGGGTTAGAAGAGAGAAGAAAGGAAGTGAGCGAAGAGAAGAAGAGAGGAAGACGACCGGAGTATTATTCAACGGCTTTGCCGAGTGCCAGATCGCGGGCACTCGGCAAAGAATTTTTTAAAAATTTTAAAATACATTTTGCCGAGTGCCTCGGACCTGGCACTCGACAAAGCCGTCTTTGCCGAGTGCCAGATCGCGGGCACTCGGCAAAGCATTTTTTAAAAATTTTAAAATACATTGTGCCGAGTGCTGACTGACAGGCACTCGGCAAAACCATAATTTTGCCGAGTGCCTCGGACCTGGCACTCGGCAAAGCCGTCTTTGCCGAGTGCCAGATCGCGGGCACTCGGCAAAGCATTTTTTAAAAATTTTAATATACATTTTGCCGAGTGCCGACTGACAGGCACTCGGCAAAACCTTAACTTATTGTTTTTGCCGAATGCTGCCGGGCTGGCACTCGGCAAAGAGAGTCTTTGCCGAGTGTCTTCTTTGGACACTCGGCAAAGTACATTTTTTTGCCAACCAAAATTTTTGTGGTATGTTCCTACACTATATAGACCTACATGTACCATTTTGGGACAATTATAACAGTGTTTTCTATAGCTAGTACATTTAGTTTTTTTATTTGAATTTCTTCGGAAAATTCAGATTTGAACTGCAGGTCACTTGAAACTTGGAAAACCGTGCATGCAAAAATGATATTCATGCTACATAGCACAAGTTACGACCGATTTCAAGAGCGGACCGGAAACTTCGAGCACCATGCTCACTCAACATGGCCGTGAACTTGCCATACAGCTGTTTAAAAAATTTATGAAACACAAACAAACTTAGAAAATCATGAAACTTGCTTGTCCACATGTCATGATATCATATGTAGAGTCTGTGATAAAAAATTTAGAATATTTGGAGAAAGTTGTGAGACATTATGTGTAGAAACCTAAGAGAACCTGAGAGCACCTAGAGGGGGGGTGAATAGGTGATCCTGTAAAACTTCAAACTTAAGCCACAAAACTTGGTTAAATGCTAGCACAAATAATGCCAAGTGGCTATAGAGAAGTCTCAACAAAACACAGAAACCACAGAGGATTAATCACAGAGTTGACACAGTGGTTTATCCCGTGGTTCGGCCAAGACCAACGCTTGCCTACTCCACGTTGTGGCGTCCCAACGGACGAGGGTTGCAATCAACCCCTCTCAAGCGGTCCAAAGACCAACTTGAATACCACGGTGTTTTGTTTTGCCTTTCAATATCCCGTTGCAAGGAATCTCCACAAATTGGAGTCTCTTGCCCTTACACGTATATGATCACAAAGAAGCACAGAGTAAGGGAGGGAAGCAACACACACAAATCCACAGCGAAACACGCACACACACGGCCAAGAATCGAGCTCACAAGACTATATCAAAGTTCTCACTAGAGCAGAGCTCGAATCACTTAGAATGACAAACGAATGCGCAAAGACTGAGTGTGGATGATCAAGAATGCTCAAAGGTTGCTTGTGTGTATCCTCCATGCGCCTAGGGGCTCCTTTTATAGCCCCAAGGCAGCTAGGAGCCGTTGAGAGCAAATCTGGAAGGCCATCCTTGCCTTCTGTCGACGGGGGCACCGGACAGTCCGGTGCACACCGGACACTGTCCGGTGCCCGATTTGATTCCTTAAACAGAGAAGCCGACCGTTGCAGACCGCTGGCGGATCAGGAGCCGTTGGCGCACCGGACATGTCCGGTGCACACCGGACAGTCCGGTGCCATCTTCCGACCGTTGGCTCCGCCACGTGTCCCGCGCAGATTGCGCGGCCGACCGTTGGCCCGGCCGACCGTTGGCTCACCGGACAGTCCGGTGCACACCGGACAGTCCGGTGAATTTTAGCCGTACGCCGTCGGCGAATTCCCGAGAGCGGCCACTTCGCGCCGAGTCAGTCTGGCGCACCGGACACTGTCCGGTGCACACCGGACAGTCCGGTGCTCCAGACCGAACTGAGTCCTGGCTGCACACAGCCAAGTCTTTTTCTCCTCTCTTCTTTTCTTCTACTTTCTGTTTCTAACACTTAGACAAGTATATTAGTACACAAAAACAATGTACTAAGGCTTAGAAACATACCTTTATCCTTGATTTGTACTTTGTCCACCATTTTACAATTAGGCACTTGTGTTGGGCACTAAATCACCAAAATACTTAGAAATGGCCCAAGGGCACATTTCCCTTTCAATCTCCCCCTTTTTGGTGATTTATGCCAACACAACATAAAGCAAGTTGAACAAGTACAAAAACACTTCAAATAAGAACTCAAATTATTTTGATTCATTTTTGACATATATGGATCATCCTATGCCACCACTTGGTTTGTTTTTGCAAATCAAACTCAAATCTCTTTCTCTAAGTCAAACACACATGTTGAAGCATAAAGAGAGTCATTCCAAACGAGATTGACAAAAGATTTCAAAAACTCCCCCTTTTCCCATAATCAATACTTCTCCCCACAAGAAGCCAACTTTTGACAAGAGAGACAACAAAAGAGTTTTGACAAAACAAAAAACTCTATTCTATTATTTTCAAAATTTCTCAAGTGGTAGCTGATCCATTTATCACTTTGGCCTTTATTTTCTCCCCCTTTGGCATCAAGCACCAAAACGGGATCAATCTTGGCCCTTTAACCCCATTGCCTCACCAAAATCTTCAATGTAGAGCAAATGGCAATAAGAGTTCATGAGATGGACTTGGAATGAGTTACCTTCTCATCGGAGTGCAGTGGAAGTCTTTCATGGTCCATGTCCACCTTTTCCCTTTCAATTCTCCTTTGAGACTAAAACAAGCAAACTCAAGCATATGGTTAGTCTCAAAGGGTCAAGTTGTAACACATTTCCCCCTAAACATGTGCATCACTTTGCAACGGACTTGTGAGGTCCAGGGAGTGTTTGTACAACTTGAGCACCAAAATAAGCAACAAAATGCAGAATGGATATGATCAAAGGCATAAACACATGTATGCTACAATTCAATCCAAGTTCCGCGAATCTAAGACATTTAGCTCACTACGCAACCTGCAAAAGGTCTTCTCATCTAGAGGCTTGGTAAAGATATCGGCTAGCTGGTTCTCGGTGCTAACAAAAAACACTTCGATATCCCCCTTTTGCTGGTGATCTCTCAAAAAGTGATGCCGGATGTCAATGTGCTTTGTGCGGCTGTGCTCAACAGGATTTTCCGCTATTCGGATAGCACTCTCATTATCACATAGGAGTGGGACTTTGCTCAGATTGTAGCCAAAGTCCCTGAGGGTTTGCCTCATCCAAAGTAGTTGCGCACAACACTGTCCTGCGGCAACGTACTCGGCCTCAGCGGTGGATAGGGCAACGGAGGTTTGTTTCTTAGAGTTCCATGACACCAGGGACCTTCCTAAGAATTGGCACGTCCCCGATGTACTCTTCCTATCGACCTTACATCCAGCATAGTCGGAATCTGAGTACCCAATCAAGTCAAAGTTAGACCCCTTTGGATACCAGATCCCGAAGCAAGGCGTAGCGACTAAATATCTAAGAATTCGCTTCACTGCCACTAAGTGACACTCCTTAGGATCGGATTGAAATCTAGCACACATGCATACGCTAAGCATAATATCCGGTCTACTAGCACATAAATAAAGCAATGACCCTATCATTGACCGGTATGCCTTTTGATCAACGGACTTACCTCCTTTGTTGAGGTCGGTGTGTCCGTCGGTCCCCATCGGAGTCTTTGCGGGCTTGGCGTCCTTCATCCCAAACCGCTTCAGCAAGTCTTGCGTGTACTTCGTTTGGGAGATGAAGGTGCCGTCCTTGAGTTGCTTCACTTGGAACCCAAGGAAGTAGGTCAACTCGCCCATCATCGACATCTCGAATTTCTGCGTCATCACCCTGCTAAACTCTTCACAAGACTTTTGGTTAGTAGAACCAAATATTATGTCATCGACATAAATTTGGCATATAAACAAATCACCATCACATGTCTTAGTGAAAAGAGTCGGATCGGCTTTCCCAACCTTGAAAGCATTAGCAATTAAGAAATCTCTAAGGCATTCATACCATGCTCTTGGGGCTTGTTTAAGTCCATAGAGCGCCTTAGAGAGCTTACACACGTGGTCGGGGTACCGCTCATCCTCGAAGCCAGGGGGTTGCTCCACGTACACCTCCTCCTTTATTGGCCCGTTGAGGAAAGCGCTCTTCACATCCATTTGGTACAACCTGAAAGAATGGTGAGCGACATATGCTAGCAAGATACGAATTGATTCTAGCCTAGCCACAGGAGCAAAAGTCTCCTCAAAGTCCAAACCTGCGACTTGGGCATAACCTTTTGCCACAAGTCGAGCCTTGTTCCTTGTCACCACCCCGTGCTCGTCCTGTTTGTTGCGGAACACCCACTTGGTTCCCACAACATTTTGCTTGGGACGAGGCACCAGCGTCCAAACTTCATTGCGCTTGAAGTTGTTAAGTTCCTCCTGCATGGCCAACACCCAATCCGGATCTAGCAAGGCCTCCTCTACCCTGAAAGGCTCAATAGAGGAGACAAAGGAGTAATGTTCACAAAAATTAACTAGTCGAGACCGAGTAGTTACTCCCTTGCTAATGTCACCCAGAATTTGGTCGACGGGATGATCCCTTTGGATCATCGCTCGAACTTGGGTTGGAGGTGCCGGTTGCGCTTCTTCCTCCATCACGTGATCATCTTGTGCTCCCCCTTGATCACATGCCTCCTGTTCATCGTCTTGAGTTGGGGGATGCACCGTGGTTGAGGAAGAAGGTTGATTTCGATCATCTTGTTCCTGTGGCCGCACTTCTCCAATCGTCATGGTTCGTATAGCGGCCGTCGGAACATCTTCTTCATCTACATCATCACAATCAACAACTTGCTCTCTTGGAGAGCCATTAGTCTCATCAAATACAACGTCGCTAGAGACTTCAACCAAACCCGATGATTTGTTGAAGACCCTATACGCCTTTGTATTTGAATCATAACCTAATAAAAACCCTTCTACAGCTTTGGGAGCAAACTTAGAATTTCTACCCTTCTTCACTAGAATGTAACATTTGCTCCCAAATACACGAAAGTACGATACATTTGGTTTGTTACCGGTTAGTAGCTCATACGAAGTCTTCTTGAGGAGGCGATGAAGATAGACCCTGTTGATGGCGTGGCAAGCCGTGTTCACGGCTTCCGACCAAAAGCACTCGGGGGTCTTGAACTCTCCAAGCATCGTCCTCGCCATATCGATTAGCGTCCTGTTCTTCCTCTCTACTACACCATTTTGCTGGGGTGTGTAGGGAGCGGAGAACTCGTGCTTGATCCCTTCCTCCTCAAGAAACTCCTCCACTTGAAGGTTCTTGAACTCGGACCCGTTGTCGCTCCTTATCTTCTTCACTTTGAGCTCAAACTCATTTTGAGCTCTCCTGAGGAAGCGCTTGAGGGTCCCCTGGGTTTCAGACTTATCCTGCAAAAAGAACACCCAAGTGAAGCGGGAAAAGTCATCAACAATAACTAGACCATACTTACTTCCTCCTATGCTTAGATAGGCGACGGGTCCGAAGAGGTCCATATGTAGCAGCTCCAGGGGTCTTGATGTGGTCATCACATTCTTGCTGTGATGCGCTCCTCCCACTTGTTTACCTGCTTGACAAGCTGCACAAGGTCTATCTTTTTCGAAATAAACATTGGTTAGACCTATCACGTGTTCTCCCTTTAGAAGCTTGTGGAGGTTCTTCATCCCCACATGTGCTAAGCGGCGATGCCACAGCCAGCCCATGCAAGTCTTAGCCATTAAGCATGCATCTAGACCGGCCTCTTCTTTTGCAAAATCAACTAAGTAAAGCTTGCCGTCTAGTACTCCCTTAAAGGCTAGTGAACCATCACACCTTCTAAAGACAGACACATCTACATTAGTAAACAAACAGTTGTATCCCATATTGCATAATTGGCTAACGGATAGCAAATTGTAACCAAGAGACTCAACTAAAAACACATTGGAAATTGAGTGCTCATTAGAGATTGCAATTTTACCTAACCCTTTTACCTTGCCTTGATTCCCATCACCGAAAATAATTGAATCTTGGGAATCCTTATTTTTGACGTAGGAGGTGAACATCTTCTTCTCCCCCGTCATATGGTTTGTGCATCCGCTGTCGATAATCCAGCTTGAACCCCCGGATGCATAAACCTGCAAGGCAAATTTAGGCTTGGGTCTTAGGTACCCAACTCATGTTGGGTCCTACAAGGTTAGCACAAATATCCTTAGGGACCCAAATGCAAGTTTTATCTCCCTTGCATCTTGCCCCTAACTTCCTAGCAACTACCTTCTTACCCTTTCTACAAATAGCAAAGGGAGCATTGCAAGCATAATAAATGGTAGAAGGTTTGTTCACAACTTTTCTAGGAACATGAGCAAAATTTCTCCTAGGCATATGCACAACATTTCTCCTACATATATCTCTATCATGCTTATATGAAGAACTAGAAGCAAACATGGCATGAGAATCATAAACATGTGAATCAAAATCATTATAAGCATTTCTAGCATGTCTCCTATCCTTATACATAAAAGCATGGTTCTTTTTAGCGCTACTGGCCATAGGGGCCTTCCCTTTCTCCTTGGCGGGAATGGGATCCTTATGGCTTGTTAAGTTCTTGGCCTCTCTCTTGAAGCCAAGACCATCCTTAATTGAGGGGTGTCTACCAATCGTGTAGGCATCCCTAGCAAATTTTATTTTATCAACTTCACTCTTGCTAGTCTTAAGTTGGGCATTAAGACTAGCCACTTCATCATTTAGTTTTGAAATTGAAACTAAGTGTTCACTACAAGCGTTAACATCAAAATCCTTACACCTAGTGCAAACCATAACATGTTCTACACAAGAGTTAGATTTACTAGCCACTTCTAGTTTAGCATTTAAATCATTATTAACACCTTTTAAAGTAGCAATGGTTTCATGACAAGAAGATAATTCACTAGAAAGCACTTCATTTCTTTTAATTTCTAGAGCAAGAGAATTTTGTGCACTAACAAATTTATCATGCTCCTCATATAAAAGATCCTCTTGTTTTTCTAGTAATCTATTCTTATCATTCAAAGCATCAATCAACTCATTAATTTTATCTATCTTAGATCTATCTAAGCCCTTGAACAAGCATGAATAATCTATGTCATCATCATCACTAGACTCATTATCACTAGAAGAGGCATAAGTGAAGTCTTGAGTACTCACCTTCTTCTCCCTTGCCATAAGGCATGTGAGACGCTCGTTGGGGAAGAGGGAAGACTTGTTGAAGGCGGTGGCAGCGAGTCCTTCATTGTCGGAGTCGGAGGAGGAGCAATCCGAATCCCACTCCTTTCCTAGATGTGCCTCGCCCTTTGCCTTCTTGTATGCCTTCTTCTTCTCCCTCTTGTTCCCCTTTTCCTGGTCACTTTCATTATCGGGACAGTTAGCAATGAAATGACCAAGCTTACCGCATTTGAAGCATGAACGCTTCCCCTTTGTCTTGGTCTTGCTTGGTTGCCCCTTGCGACCATTTAGCGCCGTCTTGAATCTCTTGATGATGAGAGCCATCTCTTCATCATTGAGTCCGGCCGCCTCAATCTGTGCCACCTTGCTAGGTAGCGCCTCCTTGCTTCGTGTTGCCTTGAGAGCAAGGGGTTGCGGCTCGTTGATCGGACCATTCAAGGCGTCGTCCACATATCTCGCCTCCTTGATCATCATCCGCCCGCTAACGAATTTCCCAAGAACTTCTTCGGGCGACATCTTGGTGTACCTGGGATTTTCACGTATATTGTTCACCAAATGAGGATCAAGAACGGTAAATGACCTTAGCATAAGGCGGACGACGTCGTGGTCCGTCCATCGCGTGCTCCCGTAGCTCCTTATCTTGTTGATAAGGGTCTTGAGCCGATTGTATGTTTGCGTCGGCTCCTCGCCCCTTATCATCGCGAACCGTCCGAGCTCTCCCTCCACCAACTCCATCTTGGTGAGCAAGGTGACGTCGTTCCCCTCATGAGAAATCTTGAGGGTGTCCCAGATCTGCTTGGCGTTATCCAAGCCGCTTACTTTATGGTATTCATCCCTACACAAAGAAGCTAGAAGAACAGTAGTAGCTTGTGCATTCTTATGAATTTGTTCATTAATGAACATGGGACTATCCGAACTATCAAAGTGCATTCCATTCTCTACAATCTCCCATATACTAGGATGGAGAGAGAATAGGTGACTACGCATTTTGTGGCTCCAAAATCCGTAGTCCTCTCCATCAAAGTGTGGGGGCTTGCCGAGTGGAATGGAGAGCAAATGTGAATTTGAACTTTGCGGAATACGAGAGTAGTCAAAGGAAAAGTTCGAATTAACCGGTTTCCTTCTCTCGTAGTCGTTGTGGTCGTCGTCTTTTTGGGAAGAAGTAGACTCATCGCTGTCGTAGTAGACGATCTCCTTGATGCGCCTTGTCTTCTTCTTCTTCCCTTCCTTCCGTCTTTGGCCCGAGCCGGAGTCGGTAGGCTTATCGTCCTTCGGCTCGTTGACGAAGGATTCCTTCTCTTTGTCGTTGATCACGATACCCTTCCCCTTAGGATCCATCTCTTCGGGCGGTTAGTCCCTTTGTGAAGAGAACGGCTCTGATACCAATTGAGAGCACCTAGAGGGGGGGGTGAATAGGTGATCCTGTAAAACTTCAAACTTAAGCCACAAAACTTGGTTAAATGTTAGCACAAATAATGCCAAGTGGCTATAGAGAAGTCTCAACAAAACACAGAAACCACAGAGGATTAATCACAGAGTTGACACAGTGGTTTATCCCGTGGTTCGGCCAAGACCAACGCTTGCCTACTCCACGTTGTGGCGTCCCAACGGACGAGGGTTGCAATCAACCCCTCTCAAGCGGTCCAAAGACCAACTTGAATACCACGGTGTTTTGTTTTGCCTTTCAATATCCCGTTGCAAGGAATCTCCACAAATTGGAGTCTCTTGCCCTTACACGTATATGATCACAAAGAAGCACAGAGTAAGGGAGGGAAGCAACACACACAAATCCACAGCGAAACACGCACACACACGGCCAAGAATCGAGCTCACAAGACTATATCAAAGTTCTCACTAGAGCAGAGCTCGAATCACTTAGAATGACAAACGAATGCGCAAAGACTGAGTGTGGATGATCAAGAATGCTCAAAGGTTGCTTGTGTGTATCCTCCATGCGCCTAGGGGCTCCTTTTATAGCCCCAAGGCAGCTAGGAGCCGTTGAGAGCAAATCTGGAAGGCCATCCTTGCCTTCTGTCGACGGGGGCACCGGACAGTCCGGTGCACACCGGACACTGTCCGGTGCCGATTTGATTCCTTAAACAGAGAAGCCGACCGTTGCAGACCGCTGGCGGATCAGGAGCCGTTGGCGCACCGGACATGTCCGGTGCACACCGGACAGTCCGGTGCCATCTTCCGACCGTTGGCTCCGCCACGTGTCCCGCGCAGATTGCGCGGCCGACCGTTGGCCCGGCCGACCGTTGGCTCACCGGACAGTCCGGTGAATTTTAGCCGTACGCCGTCGGCGAATTCCCGAGAGCGGCCACTTCGCGCCGAGTCAGTCTGGCGCACCGGACACTGTCCGGTGCACACCGGACAGTCCGGTGCTCCAGACCGAACTGAGTCCTGGCTGCACACAGCCAAGTCTTTTTCTCCTCTCTTCTTTTCTTCTACTTTCTGTTTCTAACACTTAGACAAGTATATTAGTACACAAAAACAATGTACTAAGGTTTAGAAACATACCTTTATCCTTGATTTGTACTTTGTCCACCATTTTACAATTAGGCACTTGTGTTGGGCACTAAATCACCAAAATACTTAGAAATGGCCCAAGGGCACATTTCCCTTTCAGAACCACACATGAAATCATAGAGTTTCAATGTGGATCTCTTGGGTTTGTACACATAGTGTGTTACAGCTTTCTCGAAACTTTTCAAATTTTTATCACAGCCTCTACATATGATATCATGACACGTGGACAGGTTTCATGATTTTCTGACTTTGTTTCTGTTTTATACAATTTTTAAACACCTGGATGGCAAGTTTACGGTCATGTTGAGTGAGCATGGTGCTCGAAGTTTCCGGTCCACTCCTGAAATCGGTCGTAACTTGTGCTATGTAGCATGGATATCATTTTTGCATTCACGTTTTTCCAAGTTTCGAGTGACCTGCAGTTCAAATCTGAATTTTCCGAAGAAATTCAAATAAACAAACTAAATGTACTAGCTATAGAAAACACTGTTATAATTGTCCCAAAATGGTATATGTAGGTCTACATAGTGTAGAAACATACCACAAAAAGTTTGGTGACCAAAATAAAAAAAATAAAAATGTACTTTGCCGAGTGTCTACATAGGACACTCGGCAAAGACTATGTTTGCCGAGTGCCAGATATTTGACACTCGGCAAAGACTGACGGCGTCAGTTGTAGACGGCCGCTAACGGCCCTTTGCCGAGAGCCATGTTTGCCGAGTGCTTGACGCTCGGCAAAGCAGTCTTTGCCGAGTGCTTTGCTGTGCCGAGTGTCCTACACTCGGTAAACTAGCTCTTTACCGAGCGCAGGACTTTGCCGAGTGCGGCGCTCGGCAAAGTCTGCTTTGCCAAGTGCCCGATAAAAAGCACTCGGCAAAGCCACCGGCACTCGGCAAAGGCGCGGATTCCGGTAGTGTCATAACATTCATTGATCCACACTATACACAAGAGTTGGGTATTCACTCCTATTTACTAGAGCAACACTTCTATACACATCAAAGCCTCACAATTGCCACAAAAGAGAGATCAAGCAAGAAAGAGTCACTCGTGTGTGTTTATTGATAGCGTCTCATGAGAATCATTGAGAGAAAGTGTGTGCTACCTCTTGTGGTCATTTGAGCGTGGAGTTTTGACTCCCATTCATTGTAAAGCTAGCAAGAGCCCCTTATCTTTGTGGTTGATCTTGCAGAGACTTTGGTCTTTTGTTGACAAAGAAGAAGGAACACTCGCCGGTCTTGGTGACCGTTGGAGAGAGGGAAAGGGTTGAAAAAGACCCGTCCTTAGTGGACTCCTCTTAGTGAACCGAACCTCGGTAAAACAAATCACCCATGTCACTTGTGTTTATTGCTTGTGATTTGTTTGTCTTCTCCCTCTCAAGTTAAATTCTCATTTAGAGAAGCAACGCCTTGCAAGAAAGAATTTGTGTTATTCCTCTTCTTATCTAAGCCCTCTTGCTTTATTCTCCATAGATATTTTAGTTTTGTTCTTTTGTTAATTCCACATCTTTTGAAAGCAATACTCTTTGCAAGCAAAGGACTTAGTTTTATACTCCGATAATTGTTCATCTTGTTCTAACCGCTAATCGAGGGATCAAGTTCGGGTTTACAGTTATAATTTTCAGGTTTCTCCTATTCACCCCCCTCTAGGTGACTTTCAATTTGCCTCAATGCTTCGTTCAATGCTGCAACTGAACGAATCACACAAATTCAAGTGGAGTTCCATGATTTGAACAACAAAGCTCGCAACACTTTATTCTTGTACCTCTCGTTGGGTGAGTTTGAGTGAGTTGGACATTTGACTACGGCTCACGAGATCTGGTCCACCTTGAGAAATTCTAAGAGGACAATGATCATGTGAAAACCAGACTCTTTGAGACATACCAACGAGAGTACAAGAACATTATGTAGTTGGTTGGAGAGACCATTGACATAATGTTTTCTAGGTTTCTGTCGATTGTGAACAAGATGCACGCCAACAAGGAACAACTACCCTATGATGATCATAAGAGAGCGTTCAAGCTACTTCATGCTCTAGATCAGAGGGTTTGGGAGGTGAAGGTCTCAACAATCATCGAGTCGCCCAACTACAAGACTCTCGTCATGGATGAGCTTTTCACCAAGCTCAAGTCCATAGAGATTGACCACCAGACTCGAGCCAAGATTGAGAACCCTGGTGCACCCACCATGGCCCTGGTCTCTAGAGGTGGTTTCTCCTCTAACCCTCACCTGCTATGTTTGCTTTGTCTTCTTTGTTGTCTATAATAAAGGAGCAGGTGGAGAGCCTTAGGGATGAGGAGCTGGCACTTGTGGCTAGTCGGTTCACAAGATCCCACAACAACCACCAGAACTGGCGACATGGCAGATCGAAAGATGGAAGCTTCAACTGCAGCGAACTGCTGGACCTAAGGATGGCACTATCGCTCTTGCTTCCTAACGTTTCTGACTCTGATTTTCAACAAGAAGTTAGGTCCACGTGTCTTTTGGTTTTTGGCATAGTCAAACGACAATGGTTTGCATTGTACTCTGATCTGCTGTTTTGAGTCCCTCGAAGTTTCTAGGTTGAGCTTTGGGATCAAAATCATGTGCTCGCAAGTCAAAAAAAATAGTGGCTCTCATTCACCCTTCTCTGGTCACCTCATCGGTACTGCAACTGCATATTTCTATTTAATAAAAGTACCTAAACCCACGTTTATATTTCCCTTTCCTCATGCAGCTATAGTAAAATGCTAGCAAAAGGCGGCAAGTGGCGGACGTATCTCGTTTTGTGTGCTTAGGTTGGCGGTTGCTGAAGCGTCGGCTTAAAGAATTTTTTCGATTCTCTCTCTTCCACGTTAGCTAGTAAAATGCTAGCAAAAAGGCAGCAAGTAGACGCTTCGCAGATTATTATACTTGCTCTAAGTCTAAGACTCAAATTAAACTCAAGTGTCAGGTCTGTGGTTTTACCACTCGACGGGACATAATAACAATATACCAAAATGTGTTTAATTAGTTTATCTAGTCATAATCATAGTATTTTAGTAAAAATTTGATCTACATACGTTAACAATCAAGGAACCACACATCGTCATTAGCCATGCAATCAAGATTACGAGAGTGCAAGGAGGGGCGGATCCATGACAAAATGGGAGTGAGGGCATATTTATAAGGATGTGGACTAGAAAGCACGAGCGGTGACATGTAAATTGGGTTGAGGAAAAGACCTAATGGTGAAAATCCAGGCTCTACTACTTGCAACAAAGAAATGAGGAGAGAACTAGACGCTCACTCACATCATCTACGTAGGTATGTCCCCTATGTGCAAGAGCAGATAGCAGAGCAACTAAGGGCATGTACAACCCCATTAATTTAAGGGTCTCTAGTGGGTAAAAAAATAATGATGTGTTTGGTTTGAGGAATGAAGTGGTCCATCTTCTTCTCACTCCTCACTTTTTTATTTGGTTTGTGGAATATAATGAGTTGATCCATCACCGCTCCATTCCTCATAAGCTAATAATTAGTATATACATGAGAAATGGGTTGATTTCATTGAAATTTATGGGATGAACTCATGATGCATCACCTCATGAAGTATAGGGTGACTCCTCAAAAGGAAATGTGCCCTTGGGCCATTTCTAAGTATTTTGGTGATCAAGTGCCAACACAAATGGTTTAAGTGTGAGACTATGCCAAATGGTGGATGAAGTGAAAATCAACACAAAGGTATGATTCTAGACTTAGTACATTGGTTTTTGTGGACTAACATATTTGTCTAAGTGCTAGAATCAGAGAAAATACAATTGGAAAAGACTTGGCTCGAGCAGCCAAAACTCTGCTCAGTCTGGGTGCACCGGACTGTCCGGTGGTGCACCGGACAGTGTCCGGTGTGCCAGGCTGGCGTCTGGTCAACTAGCTGCTCTCGGGTCTCGACGGCGGCATACAGCTATAAATCACCGGACTGTCCGGTTGTGCACCGGACTGTCCGGTGAGTCGGCTGCGGCGAAGTCGCCGCTCTCGGGAACCAAGTCAATAGCGTACGACTATAATTCACCGGACTGTCCGGTGAGGCACCGGACTGTCCGGTGAGCCAACGGTCGGGCACGCCAACGGTCGGCCGCGCAATCCGCGCGTGACGCGTGGCCGAGCCAACGGTCGGATGGGAGCACCGGACTGTCCGGTGTGCACCGGACAGTGTCCGGTGCGCCAACGGCTCCAAGTCTCCAACGGTCGGCTGCACCAGAATAGGAAAGAAATCTGCACTGGACAGTGTCCGGTGGTGCACCGGACTGTCCGGTGCGTCAGTCGACAGAAGACAAGAATTGCCTTCCTGGATTGCTCTCAACGGCTCCTAGCTGCCTTGGGGCTACAAAAGGGACCCTTAGGCGCATGGAGGAGCACACCAAGCATACTTTGAGCATCCTTGATCATTTACATTCCGTCTTTGCGCACTCGTTTGACATTCTTAGTGATTTGAGCTCCGTTCTAGTGAGAACCTTGTGATATTCATTTGAGCTCCAGTCTTGGCCGTGTGTGTGCGTATTGCTGTGGATTTGTGTGTGTTGCTTCCCTCCCTTACTCTAGTGCTTTCACTTTGATCCTTATTGTAAGGGCGAGAGACTCCAAGTTGTGGAGATTCCTCGCAAACGGGAAAGAGTAAAGAAAAGAAGAACACCGTGGTATTCAAGTTGATCATTGGATCACTTGAGAGGAGTTAAGTGCAACTCTCGTCCATTGGGATGCCACAACATGGGGTAGGCAAGTGTTGTACTTGGCCGAACCACGGGATAAATCCTCGTGTCTCTTGTGCTTGTTCTCACTGTGTCTATTGTGCTTCACAAGAGCTCTCCTTAGCCACTTGATTTCATTGTGCTAACTCCTAATCAACTTTTGTGGCTTTAAGTTTCAAGTTTTTACAGGATCACCTATTCACCCCCCTCTAGGTGCTCTCAATTAGTATCGGAGCCGTTCTCTTCAGGAAAGGGACTAATCGCCCGAAGGGATGGATCCTAAGGGAAAGGGGATGGTGATCAATGACAAGAAGAAGGAGTCCTTCATCAATGAGCCAAAAGATGACAAGCCCACTGACTCGGGCTCAAGTCATAAGAAGAAGGACGGGAAGAAGAAGAGGCGTATCAAGAAGATCATCTACTACGACGACAGCGACGAGTCTTCTTCTTCCCAAAAGGACGACGACGACAACCACTACGAGAAAAAGAAGACGGTTAACTCGAACTTTTCTTTTGATTACTCTCGTATTCCGCAAAGTTCCAATGCTCATTTGCTTTCCATTCCCCTTGGTAAACCTCCTCACTTTGATGGAGAGGACTACGGATTTTGGAGTCACAAAATGCGTAGCCACTTGTTCTCTCTCCATCCAAGTATATGGGAGATAGTAGAAAATGGAATGCAATTTGATAGTACGGATAGTCCCATGTTCATCAATGAATAAATTCACAAAAATGCACAAGCTACTACTGTTCTTTTAGCGTCATTGTGCAGGGATGAATACCATAAGGTGAGCGGCTTAGATAATGCCAAGCAAATTTGGGACACCCTCAGGATCTCGCATGAGGGGAACGACGTCATCATGCTCACCAAGATGGAGTTAGTGGAAGGTGAACTAGGAAGGTTCGCGATGATCAGGGGGGAGGAGCCAACCCAAACATACAACGTTCTCAAGACCCTCATCAACAAAATAAGGAGCTATGGAAGCACGCGATGGACGGACCACGACGTCGTCCGCCTAATGCTAAGGTCTTTCACTGTCCTTGATCCACATCTTGTAAACTCTATTCGTGAGAATCCTAGGTACACCAAGATGTCGCCCAAAGAAATACTTGGAAAGTTTGTAAGCGGGCAAATGATGATCAAGGAGGCAAGATACGTCGATGAGGCGTTGAATGGTCCAATCCACGAGCCTCAAACTGTTGCTCTCAAAGCAACAAGTAGCAGGGAGGCGCTACCTAGCAAGGTGGCGCAAGTTGAGGCGGCGGGGCTCAACGAAGAAGAAATGGCCCTCATCATCAAGCGCTTCAAGACGACGCTAAAGGGTCGCAAGGAGCATCCCAAAAAGAACAAGACGAAGGGAAAGCGCTCCTGCTTCAAGTGCGGTAAGGTTGGTCACTTTATTGCTAATTGTCCCAATAATGATAGTGACCAGGATCAAGAAAAGAAGAGGGAAAAGAAGAAGACTTACAAGAAGGCTAAAGGCGAGGCACACCTTGGCAAAGAGTGGGACTCGGATTGTTCTTCGTCCGACTCCGACGACGAAGGACTCGCCGCCACCGCCTTCAACAAATCATCCCTCTTCCTCAACGAGCATCACACCTGTCTCATGGCAAAAGAGAAGAAGGTAAGCACTCGCAATACTAGTACTTACGCTTCTTCAAGTAATGATGAATCTAGTGATGATGAAATAGACTATGCATGTTTATTCAAAGGATTAGATAGAACCAAAATTGATAAGATCAATGAATTGATTGATGCCTTGAATGAGAAGAATAGACTTTTAGAAAAACAAGAAGATCTTTTGTATGAAGAGCATGATAAATTTGTAAGTACGCAAAATTCTCTTGCTTTAGAAGTTAGAAGAAATGAAATGCTTTCATGTGAATTATCTACGTGCCATGAATCTATTTCTAGCTTAAGGAGTATCAATGATGACTTGAAGGCTAAGTTAGAAATAGCTAATAAATCAACCTCTTGTGTAGAACATGTAGTAATTTGCAATAGGTGTAAAGACTTCAATGTTGATGCATGTGTTGAGCACCTTACTTCTATTGCAAAATTAAATGATGAAGTGGCTAGTCTTAATGCCCAACTTAAGACTAGCAAAAATGATTTTGATAAACTAAAATTTGCAAGGGATGCCTACACTATTGGTAGACACCCCTCAATTAAGGATGAGCTTGGCTTTAAGAAGGAAGCCAAGAACTTAACAAGTCATAAGGCTCCCATCTCCGCCAAGGAGAAAGGGAAGGCTCCAATGACTAATAGTACTAAAAAGAACCATGCTTTCATGTATCATGATAGGAGATATTCTAGAAATGTTCATTATGATAGAAGTTATAATGCTTTTGATTCACATACCATGACTGCTTCAAGTTCTTCTATTATGCATGGTAGAAATTTGGCTAGGAAAAATGTTATTCATATGCCTAGAAGAAATGTTGTTCATGCACCTAGGAATGTAAGTAATGAACACTCTACAATTTACCATGCTTGCAATGCTTCCTTTGCAATTTGTAGAAAGGATAAGAAAGTGATTGCTAGGAAATTAGGGGCAAAATGCAAGGGAGATAAGACTTGCATTTGGGTCCCTAAGGCTATTATAACTAACCTTGTAGGACCCAACAAGAGTTGGGTACCTAAGACCCAAGCCTAATTTGCCTTGCAGGTTTATGCATCCGGGGGATCAAGCTGGATTATCGACAGCGGATGCACAAACCACATGACGGGGGAGAAGAAGATGTTCACCTCCTACGTCAAGAACAAAGATTCCCAAGATTCAATCATATTCGGTGACGGGAATCAAGGCAAGGTTAAAGGTTTAGGCAAGATAGCCATCTCAAATGAGCACTCTATCTCCAATGTATTTTTAGTAGAGTCGCTAGGTTATAATCTTCTATCGGTTAGTCAATTATGTAATATGAGATACAATTGCTTATTCACAAATGTAGATGTGTCTGTCTTTAGAAGGAGTGATGGTTCATTAGCTTTTAAGGGTGTACTAGACGGCAAACTCTATTTAGTTGATTTTTGCAAAGGAGGAGGTCGGTCTAGATGCATGCTTAATGGCTAAGACTAGCATGGGCTGGCTGTGGCATCGCCGTCTAGCACATGTGGGGATGAAGAACCTTCACAAGCTTCTAAAGGGAGAACATGTGTTAGGTCTAACAAATGTAACTTTCGAAAAAGATAGACCTTGTGCAGCTTGTCAAGCAGGTAAACAAGTGGGAAGTGCCCATCACATCAAGAATGTGATGACTACATCAAGACCTCTGGAGCTTTTGCATATGGACCTCTTCGGACTCGTCGCCTACCTCAGCATTGGGGGAAGTAAGTATGGTCTTGTTATTGTTGATGATTTTTCCCGCTTCACTTGGGTATTCTTTTTGCAGGATAAATCTGAAACCCAAGGGACCCTCAAGCGCTTCCTAAGAAGAGCTCAAAATGAGTTTGAGCTCAACGTGAAGAAGATAAGGAGCGACAACGGGTCCGAGTTCAAGAACCTTCAAGTGGAGGAGTACCTTGAGGAGGAAGGAATCAAGCACGAGTTCTCCGCTCCCTACACACCACAACAAAATGGTGTGGTAGAGAGGAAGAACAGGATGCTCATAGACATGGCGAGGACGATGCTTGGAGAATTCAAGACGCCCGAGCGGTTTTGGTCGGAAGATGTGAACACGGCTTGCCACGCCATAAACCGAGTCTACCTTCATCGCCTCCTCAAGAAGACATCATACGAGCTTCTAACCGGTAACAAACCCTACGTTTCTTATTTTCGAGTTTTTGGGAGTAAATGCTACATTCTGGTGAAGAAAGGTAGAAATTCAAATTTTGCTCCCAAAGCTGTAGAAGGGTTTTTGTTAGGTTATGACTCAAATACAAAGGTGTATAGAGTCTTCAACAAATCATCGGGTTTGGTTGAAGTCTCTAGCGACGTTGTATTTGATGAGACTAATGGCTCTCCAAGAGAGCAAGTTGAGCTTGATGATGTAGATGAGGATGATGTTCCAACGGACGCAATTCGTACCATGGCAATTGGAGACGTGCAACCACAGGAACACAAGGAGCAAGATCAACCTTCTTCCTCAACAACAGTGCATCCCCCAACTCAAGATGACGAACAGGTCCCTCAAGAGGAGGCGTGTGATCAAGGGGGAGCACAAGATGTCCAAGTTGAAGAGGAAGAAGCACCACAGGCCCCTCCAACTTAAGTTCGAGCGATGATTCAAAGGAACCATCCCGTCGACCAGATTTTGGGTGACATTAGCAAGGGAGTAACCACTCGCTCTAGATTACCTAATTTCTGTGAGCATTACTCTTTTGTCTCTTCTATTGAGCTTTTCAGGGTAGAAGAGGCCTTGCTAGATCCGGACTGGTTGTTGGCCATGCAGGAAGAGCTCAACAACTTCAAGCGAAATGAAGTTTGGACACTAGTGTCGCGTCCCAAGCAAAATGTTGTGGGAACCAAGTGGGTGTTCCGCAACAAATAGGACGAGCACGGGGTGGTGACAAGGAACAAGGCTCGACTTGTGGCAAAAGGTTATGCCCAAGTCGCAGGTTTGGACTTTGAGGAGACTTTCGCTCCTGTGGCTAGGCTAGAGTCGATTCGTATTTTGTTAGCCTATGCTATTCACCATTCTTTCAGGTTGTTCCAAATGGACGTGAATAGCGCTTTCCTCAACGGGCCAATCAAGGAGGAGGTGTACGTGGAGCAACCCCCTGGCTTTGAGGATGAACGGTACCCTGACCACGTGTGTAAGCTCTCTAAGGCGCTCTATGGACTTAAGCAAGCCCCAAGAGCATGGTATGAATGCCTTAGAGACTTTTTAATTGCTAATGCTTTCAAGGTTGGGAAAGCCGATCCAACTCTTTTCACTAAGACATGTGATGGTGACTTATTTGTGTGCCAAATTTATGTCGATGACATAATATTTGGTTCTACTAACCAAAAGTCTTTTGAAGAGTTTAGCAGGGTGATGTTGCAGAAATTCAAGATGTCGATGATGGGCGAGTTGAACTACTTCCTTGGGTTCCAAGTGAAGCAACTCAAGGACGGCACCTTCATCTCTCAAACGAAGTACACGCAAGACTTGCTCAAGCGGTTTGGGATGAAGGACGCCAAGCCCGCAAAGACTCCAATGGGAACCGACGGGCATGTCGACCTCAACAAAGGAGGTAAGTCTGTTGATCAAAAGGCATACCGGTCTATGATAGGGTCTTTACTTTATTTATGTGCTAGTAGACTGGATATTATGCTTAGCGTATGCATGTGTGCAAGATTTCAATCCGACCCAAGGGAGTGTCACCTTGTGGCCGTTAAGCGAATTCTTAGATATTTAGTCGCTACGCCTTGCTTCGGGATCTGGTATCCAAAGGGGTCTACCTTTGACTTAATTGGATACTCAGACTCCGATTATGCTGGATGTAAGGTCGATAGGAAGAGTACATCAGGGACGTGCCAATTCCTAGGAAGGTCCCTGGTGTTATGGAGTTCCAAGAAACAAACCTCCGTTGCCCTATCCACCGCTGAGGCCGAGTATGTTGCCGCAGGACAGTGTTGCGCGCAACTACTTTGGATGAGGCAAACCCTCCGGGACTTTGGCTACAGTCTGAGCAAAGTCCCACTCCTATGTGATAATGAGAGTGCTATCCACATGGCGGACAATCATGTTGAACACAGCCGCACAAAGCACATAGACATCCGGCATCACTTTTTGAGAGACCACCAGCAAAAGGGAGATATCGAAGTGTTTTATGTTAGCACCGAGAACCAGCTAGCCGATATCTTTACCAAGCCTTTAGATGAGAAGACCTTTTGCAGGCTGCGTAGTGAGCTAAATGTCTTAGATTCGCGTAACTTCGATTGATATAGAGCATACATGTGTTTTATGCTTTTTGATCATGTTCCCTTATGCATTTTGTTGTTTATTGATGGTGCTCAAGTTGTACAAGCACTCCCCGGACCTCACAAGTCCATGTGTGATTGATGCACATATTTAGGGGGAGAAATGCTACAACTTGACCCTTTGAGACTAACCGTGTGCTTGAGTTTTCTTAATTTAGTCTCAAAGGTGGATTGAAAGGGAAAGGTGAACTTGGACCATGCAAGACTTCCACTGCACTCCGATGAGAGGGTAACTCACTCTAAGTTCATCTCCATATTCTTATTGCCTTGTTACTCTTATTTGAATATTTTGGTGAGGCAATAGGGTTTAAGGGCCAAGATTGATCCTGTTTTGGTGCTTGATGCCAAAGGGGGAGAAAATAAGGCCAAAGCAAGAAATGGATCAGCTACCACTTGAGAATTTTGAAAATAATAGAGTAGAGCCTTTTGTTTTGTCAAGATACTCTTATTGTCTCTTATTGTCAAAAGTTGGTCTCTTGTGGGGAGAATGGTTGATTATGGGAAAAAGGGGGAGTTTTTGAATTCTTGATCAATTTCTCTTGGAATACCTCTCTCTATGCCTCAACAAGTGACTTTGACTTAGAGATAGGAAATTGAGTTTGATTTGCAAAACAAACCAAGTGGTGGCAAAGAATGATCCAAATATGCCAAATTTGAATCAAAACAAATTTGTGTTCTTATTTGCATTGATGTTGCACTTCTTTTAGTTGCTTTTTGTTGTGTTGGCATAAATCACCAAAAAGGGGGAGATTGAAAGGGAAATGTGCCCTTGGGCCATTTCTAAGTATTTTGGTGATCAAGTGCCAACACAAATGGTTTAAGTGTGAGACTATGCCAAATGGTGGATGAAGTGAAAATCAACACAAAGGTATGATTCTAGACTTAGTACATTGGTTTTTGTGTACTAACATATTTGTCTAAGTGCTAGAATCAGAGAAAATACAATTGGAAAAGACTTGGCTCGAGCAGCCAAAACTCTGCTCAGTCTGGGTGCACCGGACTGTCCGGTGGTGCACCGGACAGTGTCCGGTGTGCCAGGCTGGCATCTGGTCAACTAGCTGCTCTCGGGTCTCGACGGCGGCATACGGCTATAAATCACCGGACTGTTCGGTGGTGCACCGGACTGTCCGGTGAGTCGGCTACGGCGAAGTCGTCGCTCTCGGGAACCAAGTCAACAACGTACGGCTATAATTCATCGGACTATCCGGTGAGGCACCGGACTGTCCGGTGAGCCAACGGTCGGCCGCGCGTGACGTGTGACGCGTGGCCGAGCCAACGGTCGGATGGGAGCACCGGACTGTCCGAT
Organism: Zea luxurians; assembly: GCA_029449295.1. Classification (NCBI taxonomy): domain Eukaryota; kingdom Viridiplantae; phylum Streptophyta; class Magnoliopsida; order Poales; family Poaceae; genus Zea; species Zea luxurians. The sequence continues at coordinate 169,613,608 of JAOPSE010000002.1, forward strand.
GCGCCAACGGCTCCAAGTCTCCAACGGTCGGTTGCGCCAGAATAGGAAAGAAATCCGCACCGGACAGTGTCCGGTGGTGCACCGGACTGTCCGGTGCGCCAGTCGACAGAAGGCAAGAATTGCCTTCCTGGATTGCTCTCAATGGCTCCTAGCTGCCTTGGGGCTATAAAAGGGACCCCTAGGCGCATGGAGGAGCACACCAAGCATACTTTGAGCATCCTTGATCATTCATACTCCGTCTTTGCGCACTCGTTTGACATTCTTAGTGATTTGAGCTCCATTCTAGTGAGAACCTTGTGATATTCATTTGAGCTCGAGTCTTGGCCGTGTGTGTGCGTATTGCTGTGGATTTGTGTGTGTTGCTTCCCTCCCTTACTCTAGTGCTTTCACTTTGATCCTTATTGTAAGGGCGAGAGACTCCAAGTTATGGAGATTCCTCGCAAACGGGAAAGAGTAAAGAAAAGAAGAACACCGTGGTATTCAAGTTGATCATTGGATCACTTGAGAGGAGTTGAGTGCAACTCTCGTCCATTAGGACGCCACAACGTGGAGTAGGCAAGTGTTGTACTTGGCCGAACCACAGGATAAATCCTCGTGTCTCTTGTGCTTGTTCTCGCTGTGTCTATTGTGCTTCACAAGAGCTCTCCTTAGCCACTTGATTTCATTGTGCTAACTCCTAATCAAGTTTTGTGGCTTTAAGTTTCAAGTTTTTATAGGATCACCTATTCACCCCCCCCCCCCTCTAGGTGCTCTCAAATCCACAAACCAAACACACCATAAGAGATGGGCTCTTCATGAAAAATCCATCTCTTGAGAGCACCTAGTAGAGGGTAAATAGGTGATCCTGCAAAAATGACTTAAAACAACACAAACTTGGTCTATAAATGAAGTTAGTATATACTAAAACCAAGTCTAGGTCAAGAAGGAGAGACAAATGATCCCTTCACTTGATTGCTACCTCAAGATATATATTAAACTTAGAGTAATATCACAAGTGAAGTTATGCACTAAGGAAGATATAAATCACAATAAAGTAAATGAGACAAGAGACACGACAATTTTTATCCTACGGTTCGGTCAAGCGTAATATGCTTTCTTACTACATATTGTGGCATCCAAATGGATGAGGGTTGCACTCAACCTCTCTCAAGTGATCCAAAGATCAAATTTGAGTACCACGGTTCTTCCTTATATCAAGAGTTCCCGTTTGCGAGGAATCTTCACAACTTGGACCTATTGCAGCCTTACAAAGTGATCACGATCAAAACTTAGAATAAGGGAGGGAGTTGGAGTACACAAGAGTAAATCGTGGAACACACGCAAGAAATGCAAAGATAAGAGCACAAGTACAAGATCACAAAAGAACATCACAGAACTAGCGCTCGAATCTATCTCAAATCACTAGAATGCGAGGTTGTGAAGTTTTAGAGCGTTGGTATGCTCTTGAGGTGCTTGGGTACTGATTGGAGGCGTCTAGGGGTCCATTTTATAGCCCAAAGAGGCCTAGAAGCCGTTCGAATCTTCATATGGAAGCACATAAATTTTCCCTATCTGTGGGCACACTGGACCGAGACCTTTAGCCCACAATCAGGGATTCTGATTAGACACTTTCCATACCCGACGCGCACTAGACCGATCTGGTGCGCCACCGGGCTGTCTAGCCGTTGCAGAGGCCCACTGTTCGTTAGGGTGGCATAGACCCAGTCCAGTGTGCCACCGGACCGGTTGAGTGCCCTCCAGACCAGACCAAGTTAGGCTCTTTTGAGCCTAACTCCAACTTCTTTTGGCTTTTCTTGAGGGGTTCCCTACGACTTAGGAAAACGTAGTTAGCTCATAAAACAATTGACTAAGTGTAGAAAACATACCTTTTTCACATAGTTTCTCCAAGGTTTGCAATATGCCCAAAACTAAGTCCAAAAGTCATTTTTCTTGCACAAAAGAGTTAGTAGCCAAACCAAGGTGCGGGAAACATAGTATAAGGTATGTGCAACTTATTAAATACTTAAACCTCATGTTTTTGCAGTTTTACATGAAGTTGCACTTTTGGTCTTCGTTTATACTCATTTAGACTTGTTGCCTTCAATTTGCTTTTGCTAGATCAGACTCTTTTTCAGTCGATCGGGTCAGCCAAAGACGCGAAGCAGGCCACAACCACACACACGATGGGTCCACGACGAACGACATGCATAATCTCACGATTATTTACATGGATGAAAACGATTTCAATTTTTTTATTCTAGAAAGGTATTCTAGAGACCAATTTCGAATTTTTGATCGGATTCACCGTAAGAGTATTTTTTGGAAACGGAATCAGTTTTCGTAATTTTCTATCGGAATCTATACCGAAATCGATGTGTTGTTTTACCGACTATTTTATTCGGTGACCAGCTTTATTGGAAATTACCAGAGTTTCTCATGATTTTCTAAAATTATATCTCAGAATTTTCCAACAACCAGCAACTGGGTCACGGCCCACAGGCGGAATAGCCAAGTCCTCCTCCCACAGGTGATTTGTCGCACCACCTACACGTCTTTGTAGGAGGATTACTTATTTTTATATATTTTTGATGCATAAGAAGTTTTTGGGACAGATGGTGCTGGGAGGAAGTTGGGATTGACGATTTGGTATATTAAACGAATCCATCCTTTTCTATGCAGATATTATGTATTAGTAATATGCTAGTAAAAATGCTCGACCAAGATGACGGTGGCCAGGTGTCAACCCGCTAGAAGGGATCCTGTCAGGACTTTGTCAAGCACAACGTCATCTGGGACATGATCTCAGCAACCTAGCCATGGTGGACGCCAGTTGGACGCACAACACCAAGGGCCAGGGCACCACACGCTCTCCACCACCGCTAGCAACTTCGTGCCCCATGCAAGCCTCTTCGGCTACACCATCAGCACCGCCAAGAGCGGAGCACCGCAGGCGCACGTCGCCACTTACAAGGTCTGCTGGTCAAAGGAGTGCACCGCTGCCGTCCTCATGGGCTTCGAGTCCGCCATCCACGATGGTGCCGATGTCATCTTTGTCTCCTTCGGCCAGGACACGCCCCTCGCCAACGACGCCAAGCCCCTCTTTCACGAGCCTATCACGCTCAGCTCCCTCTACGCCACCATCCATGATGTCTCTGTCGTATGCTCCACTGGCAACTCTGTCCCCTACGATGAAATAATAGTCACCACTGTTGCCGCCGCCACCATCACCACCATCGTCGACAGGGACTTCCACAACATACTCACCCGTGCAACAGCGTGCGCCTCAGGGGACAAGCCTCGAGTCCACCACACTACACTCTAGCGCGCTCTACCCTATGGTCGACGCCGCGCATGCCGCCCACGCCACCTCCAACCCGTACGATGTTGTCAGTTGCAGGCTCAGCACCCTCGACCCTGTGAGGGGGTCGCGGTTGGAAGCGTGATTGATGAAGGAGGGATGATCCAAAAACCTAGACCGTTAGATTTGAGTCAGTAAGAGAAGAAGATATTTAGACTGATCTCGTCCATTGGTTTCAAAGGTGGGATGATTCTGGGAACATTTGTTTGGGTGGCTGTTGCAAAATTTGAAGTGGTGCTTTGTATAGGGGTATAGATAATTGTAGTGCTGATAGTGTGCCTTTTTCGGTTTTTCCACAAACTAGATTCTAAGGTTTCCCTGCAAGCCTGCGAAAGATAACTCTTTATCTGAGAAAAAATATTTCATGAGTAAGCATGCTATGTAGTTGGAGTGAGTGGATATTATGAATTGTAAACTTTGTGAAGTTGTCAACTTGTGAACTTTGAGTCTGTGACTTATTGTGATCTTTATGAACTTATTATATTGTGAACCTGTTATATTATGAAATTGTGATCTTGTTATATTATAAATTTGTGATCTTTATAATTTTATTATATTATGAACTTATATTGTAAACTGTGAAGTTGTGATCTTTAGTAAATGGTAACAGTTTTATGCCGGCCGTCATCTCTAATTATTTAGGGGCAGATTCTTGCATCTCGCACTCACGGTGGTCGGGGGCCGCCGAGCCGGCCATCCTTCTTCACCTTTAGCAAGCACATAGTAGTTGGCTGTTCAATTCGTCAGGGTCCCCAATCCCACCCACACCATAAAGATGCAAAAAGCGAGCTATCGTCTCTTTCGTCTTTCTAAAGGTGACCAGACATGAAACTAGACTAAAACATTATGACTATATTAACTCTTTACCTTATTCTATATTTCAAACTTTACTTTACATACCTTCTATAAACAGTACAATCTACACTACAAAACAGTACTTTGCACAATTCTTTACACGGCTTGTTGGAGATAGCTTTAGTTACCATGCAATAGCGAGCATATTAACTAATTTCTTTAGGATTGAATGGTATATGTTCGTGACAAATTTACGGTTCTCATCAGTTTTTCTCGTTATGAATCTAATTTTACAGTGCAGTCCATGACAGCGGGTTGGCTGGCTAGCCATTCCTTTTTATGGAGTCTGCTGACATCGATGGTTTTCAGATATTTAGTGGAAGTTTACCGCTACTAAGATGTATCCAATAGTTCACTCATATAGTCATCTAAAACACTGTTTTGTACTGTAAATTCACAGAGTGAAGTTCGAATATGCATTACCAAAATTTGGCTTTGTCGAGTTCCCCGATCTATTCCGAGGGTAATTTATTGGGCACTCGGCAAAATATTCTTTATCGAGTGCCACTCTCGGCGAACATAGACACTCGGCATACACTAACGCTCGGCAAAGGAGGCTTTGTCGAGTGTCATACTCGAAACTCGGTCCTCAACAAAGGACCGTCAGCAGCTGTTTATAGCTTTGCCGAGTGTTTTCCGGATTTTGCCGAGTGCTTGTTGTTCCGGTAGTGATGGGTATGTGATAATGGGTAAGACGATGGAGATAGCCTAACTATGCAGTTCTATAGTATAAACCCTAGCTGGTAAGCTTGATGACTCCGGTGACATGTTGTGTTGGCTTCGGTAATTGGTGTTGACCTTTAGACTAAGGCCCTGGTTGGTTAGTTACCTTACTAACGGAGTATTTGGTTCTTTTAGTCACCCTTCTAAACTCTAAAGACTAAACTTAAGTCCCTAAAATTTCTATTTAAAAGATTTCATTTAGTCATAACGTTTGATAATTTAGAGACTAAAAGTGACTAAACTCTAATCACTAAGTTTATGCGGCGGGAACCAAACACCTCTTATAATTTTAGTGACTAAAATTTAGTTAACAAAGTATTATGTTTGGTTTTAGTGACTAACTTAACAAAAGAACATTAATTACTATACATAAAGACTATATTGCCCTATTTAATAGGATGAGGGGGGAAGGGGAGGGTACACCGTGGTGACTAAAGGACTAAACTTTAGAGGCTTTTAGTCATCATGTTTATCTCTTTAGGGATTAAAACTAAAAAGTGATTCTATAATGACCTGAACCAAACAGCCCGTATTCAATCAGTCCAATTAACTTGCAGCAGCATGATTGTGAACGTCTGGACTTTTGCTAGCTCCCAGGCTCCCAGCCGTCTCCATCGATCACAACTCCCTCCGTCTCTTCTCTCTTCGATTTTTCATTCAACTATGTCTGTGATACCAACAAACGGGCTTACGATGGTTCATTTATTTTAAGAAACTATAGGTTAATTATCTGCTGTACGTACGTGTATGATATGTATATACTCTAAAACGTCACACTTTAGTCGGAATTATTAATTTCATTTCTGTCTGAGAGGTCGATCAGGATTGAAGCAAGCTACAAACAGTCAAATGAGATCTTTTGAGAGCAGCTTATCAACTGGATAAGATTAAGCAAACCATTTTTGGGTTATTTGACAACTTGGCATGCATATAGACGGGTGTGGATTTGCTTTTGAGCACGGTTCCCGTGTTTGGATACGTATAGCTAAGCACTCCACGTGGCTACACGTGATATGTTTTGGGTATTATCAGTTGAGACGTCAACTCCTTGCCGGTAAAGTTTATGTATAATCTCTATATAGGTTTTATACCCACTACGACCTAGTTTAAATGTACTAAAGCTAACAGTTAACTACTAAAATTACTTTAAAATTACTCGTAGACATTCAACAACCCAACTAATAGTTCAGCTTAGCTGATTTTATAGCTGAAGACGTCCAAACATTTGAAGCTAATACTCCAGCTAATTATTAGCTGAACCTTCACCTACCCATTAATTCATTAACTGGTTGAATCCAATTAAAATTAGCTTATAGTTAACGAGCTAATTTTATAGTAATTTTTTAGTCAACTAATTATTAGCTCTAGTGTGTTTGAACATGGTCTAACTCTGAAACTTTAAAACCGAGCTGTCATACAGTCAGGCCATAAAAGTTAAAATACTTTCCTCACACCATATATATTGATAGGTATTGATATCGATAACACCCACCGCACATTGATTAGAAGTAAGGATATAAGGTCGTTCTCAATGGAAGTTTCATGAGAGATTTTGTGACATTAATTAGTATGTCATATATAATTTTTAAAACTAGTTTTATCATCATAAAACTATATCAACTCATTTCTAAGATATTGAAAAGTGCGTGAAATCACCATTAGAAGTAATTTATTTCATCTTCATCTATTTCATCTATTGTTATTGGTCATGTTAGCCTATAAAATTATGTCATGAAACTCTTTATATATCGAGAGAGTATATTCTAATTTTTAATTTTACCTTAATCTTATTGATGTAAGGATATTGAAAATGATGTGACAAAACTACCACTAATCTAACACATGCAATTGCTATGTGTTCGAAGGAACCATGTACACGCAACCTGCCTTTTTAGCTTGCATGTGCAACATATATAGGCACTCGCACAGGTGGTCCACTATGGCCTTTACACAGTAGATGATAAGAAAGACAAGGAAAGAGATATCCATAATAATCTCTATTTAGTTCATACTCACCAAGTCTAAAGCTCAGCTCTCATGATAAGCAGAAAGGAAAAGGATGTCTATATAATAAATATAATTCATATCCACAAACTCTAAAGCTAAGGTCACATATAACGACATCATCAAAGTTAAAATATTTTTCCTCCGCCACACATTAATCCACGAACTCTAAAGCTGAGCTCTCATACAACCACGTAGGACAGATCCTGGATAAAATGAGAGTGAAGGCATACTACAACGTTGAGCACCAAATGTTAGAGCAGGGATATGTAATTTAGATTGAGTCATGATGAAAATCTAAGGTCTACTACTTGCAACACAGAAATGAGCTAGGACCTAAGGATCTGTTTAGTTTTCTGTCTAAGACGACACAATTTACCTAATTTTTCTGTCTAAGGTTAGTTCTTCAATACGAGCGACTAAGCTTAGATATATTGTGGCGTCTTACGTAAGAAATCAAACAGACCCTAAAATCTTCACTCAGGCCTATGTAGGTCCACCCCTGACCATGTCATCACAATAAAATACTTTTCTCCCTCACCACACACTGATCAGAAGTAACGATAACACCTACAATCGTCGTGTATCCGAAGGGACTATGCATGTGTTGCTTTACTTTTTATCCTCTGTTATGGTGATCTCCCACCACTCACTGGTTGGCACTGACGGCGGTGCTCACCAGTCACCACACATCGATCAGAAGTAACGATAACACCTACAATTACCAGGTATCCGAAGGGACCATGCATATGTTGCTTTACTTTTTTAATCCTCTGCTATTCACCATATACACACACATTTGGAGGTGGTCCACTACGACCTTCACGTAGTAGATGATAAGAAAGGCAAGAAAAGAGATGTCTAAAATCTCTCTTTATATTACTTTCGTCCTCGAATATTTGTCGTCCGTTAGTTTATTTTAAAAAAAACCACGATAAATAAAAAAGAAAAGAACGGAGAGGTAGTTCGTAAACATTAACTCTAAATTTGAGCCTTCATACAAGCAGATAAAATATTTTTGTCCCACCATATATTGGTTGGCAGTAACGTCGTCAATGGCCAGGGCCACCACCACACGTTGATCAGAAATAATATATAGTAACACCTACAATTGTCGAGTATTTGAACGGACCATGCATGTGTGTTTTCCTTTTTATCCTCCGCGATCCACCATATATACATACTAGCTAGCTCGTTGGTGGTCACGACGGCCTTCACATAGTAGATGATAACTATGGGAAAATATCCTATGCAATCACTTATCTTGGTGCAAGCATGCAATCAAGCGATCTGGTGTATCCGATCTAAATCTAATGATGACTGTTATTTTATATTTAACCCCTTCCACCTAAAACATAGTACCTATTTTACTTTTAACCCCTTCCATATGAAACCGTTGGATCTAGATTGGATGCTCTGGATAGTTTGATTACACGCTTGCACCAAAATGAGTGATTGCACAGGATATGTCCTCGATAACTATGATAAGAAAGATGAAGAAAAGGATATAGCTGATGTCTACTAATTGTATAGTTGAGCTCTCATACAGCCACGCCATTCCAAATAAATTATTTTTCTCTCACCAAACATTATTGGTAGATAATAACACGGCAACGCCCACCACACATTGGTCAAGTAAAGGTAACACCTATAGCCCTCGTTTGTTTCAGCTTTTTAGAGCTTCTGGCTACCAAAAGCTGTTGTAGACTGCCAAACGCTCAGCTTTTCAGTCAGCTTCTATAAAATTCGTTTGGGTAAAAACCATTCAAAATCAACATAAACACATAATCGGTTGAGTCGTTGTAATTGTAGGAATCCATCACTTTCTAGATCCTGAGTCCTATGGACACCTTTATCTTCCTCCACACGTAATCCTAATGATACACAGATTCTCTACACAGCCAGATTCTCTCCACAGTCAGATTCTCAGAAAAACTGGTCAGAAAAAAGCTGAACCAAACAGGCCCATAATAACGGCTGTGAAATCAGAGAAATAGACCACGGCAATCTGGACCCGGACTACTTCGGCTCCGTCGAGGCGTCGTCAGGGGCGAAGCCAGACAATAAAGTTATTGGGTAGTGGAGGATTTCTAGAAATTTCAAGATTATATGAGTTCTAGGCTTGGGTTATCGCTAAACCCTCAGCCAGCTGTCTGTGAAGGTCTTACCTTACTATGTTTTGTATTCGCACTTTAATTTATGTTAAGTTAAAGACTATATGGATGTCTTCGACATCATGATGTAATAAAATATACCTCTTTACGTTATTATTTGAGCATTGTGTGATGATGTCCAGTTATATAATCGTTGTGTACGTGAATTTCTGATCCTGACACGTATATGGTTCGCATTCGGTTTGTCTTCTAAAACCGGGTGTAACAGTACCAGACATGCTAGCAGCTTGGGCACAGTTTAGTTCAATGAACCGGTGTTTCTGTTCGGTGCGACCCCAAAACCAAAGTCGACGTCTAAACCCTAATTGAAACCAAACCCGACACTGAACCCAAAAAAACAAAACTTTGGGTAGGTTGTTTGGTTTCTGCTTAAAAATGCCCAGGCCTAACCACGTCTATTCGAGTGTGTCACTGCGACCCATTCGTTGGAGCAAGTGCGGCTAGGGGTGAAAATGAGATGGGATTACCCAGCGGGTACCAGATACGGATACTTAGAATACCCTTTTTCGGGTACCGGATACGAGTAATTTTGTATATGGGTCGGATACGGATACTACCCGGATATACATTAGTCGGATACGGGTAGGATACAGGATGACCACTACCCAACAAATACTCGAGAAGTATGGGTAGGATACGAGTACCCGGTTAGCAGTGGGGGCAATAAGAAAGAGAAGTTTGATAAATATTGGGATATGAACAATATGGCTTTAGCAGTGGGAGCATTTCTTGATCCTAGGTACAAACACAAAATGGTGGAGTGGTACATGTCTAAGATGTATGAGAGTGAGAGGGTTGAGCTAGAGAAGTTGTTTTTCATTAATGTCATTAATGAGTTATTTGCTTTTTATTCATGAAACATCAATGCAAAAACATCCAATATGGCTTCTACCCCTAAGGAGAGTGAACTTGTTCCACACAAAAATGGTTCTTTCATGGATGATGAGGATGAGGGTGATCTTAATGAGTTGTATGCAGCAGCAAACAATGCGGAGAAGGTTTAAGAATTGGATGTGTATATGAGTGAGGGTTTGGTGAAGGTCAATGAAGGTGATGCTCCATTTGATATCCTATCTTGGTGGAGGGGCAAGTGACAAATCTTCCTATCCTTTCAACCCTTGCTCGTGATGTGTTATCTATGCAAGTTTCTACTGTTGCTTCAGAGTCAACATTTAGCTCTAGTGGATGTATTGTTAATGCCTTTCGTTCAAAACTTAAACCTGAAATTATTGAGGCCTTGGTTTGTACCATGGATTGGAAGATTGCTTCAGAGAAAGGTTTGATTCCATTATACATGTGTTTGTTGTTCATTTGTATTTGTTTATTTATGTGCATGTGACTTGATGACGCTTACTAATATGTTCTTTGTTCTCAACAATTTCAGATTTAGAGACTAAAATTAAAACCACAAGTGAAGATATGATTGCAATGGACTTGGACGAAGATGCTATTGCGACGACTTGATACATTGAAGCATGTGTTGCATTGAATATTGTTATGTCATTTGAGCTATGATGTTTGCGCTTTTGTGTGACTATGTCACTATGTTGTTTGTGCTTTTGTAATGAACTATGTAGCATGTTGTGTGTCTCTTTTACTGCTGCGATGAACTTGTGTGAACTATCTACTATCTATTATATATTTGTGGACTCTTGTGGATTATGCATAAAAGAGGGGATATGCTGCTGATTTATTTTTTAAATTGTGTTGTTTCTTCTATAATGAACTTGTGTGAACTATCTACTATTTGTTATATACTTGTGGACTTGTGGAGTATGCCTAAAAGGGGATATGCTACTATTTTTTTAAATTGTGTTTTTAGTTCTATAATGAACTTGTGATTAATAACTTTGAATTGTAAGTGTCAATTTTGTCGATATTTTTTCTATATTTAAGCTATTATATATATGATTATGTATTTCTTATTTTATTTGTTTGTTGGACGGTTGTGAACCTAATATCATTAGGATGGGCTATCCGACTAATATCCGTTATCTATCCGGGTAATATCCGATATCCTTTTTTTACCCGCCCTAATTATTACCTGATCTCGTCCTGTATCTGTCTCGGATTTTAGCGATCCGTATCTGATCTTGTATCCGAGAAAATTATATAATGATAAGATATAAGATGACCTAGTATATGTCCGCATCTGTCCTGTTTTCAGTCCTAAATGCGGCTAAGAGTAGAAGCAACGACGTAGGAGCTATCAGCTGAGGGTGGAGTCGACGTAGGTATGTTTCTTTTTTTATCAATTTATTATTTTTATTAATATTTCTGCGATTTTTCCTTTTTACTATTCTGACTCGGACGCGTCTAGTACGTATGTTTTCTGTTTCTGTTTGTTCATTTTTCCTGTCTTATATTGTATTTCTTTTTCTTTGAACTTAGACGCAGCGTCTAGGTGTCTTTCCTTTTTTTTTCTTTTTTTATAATTATATATTTTATCTGTTCGTCACCAATCGGACTCGAGACTCGACTAACGCGCCGACTATCATCCGCTCGCAAAGCTTTGGCGCCAGCCACCTGTTCGGTGTTTAAATACACTAGATATTAGTCAGTTAAAAAATTACTAGTAAAATTAGCTAGCCAACAAATATCCAACTAACTATTAACTAATTTTATTAAAAATAACTAATAATAAAACTATTAGCTAGGTGTTTAAAGTCTACATTTAATTTTAGCTACTAACTATTAGTTGTAGTACATTGAAACACCTCTTTCTCCCATTATATATTTCTTTACTCTTTCTTAACTATCATCCTGTATTACGCGATTGAAAGGGAAATGTACATTTGGGTAATTTCTATAATGTTTTGGTGATTAAGTGTCCAACACATGTAATTAGAGCAACTCCAGTAGTTCTCTAAAAGACTTCCTAAATCAATAATTTAGGTAGTTAACATAAAATTTGCTCTCCAATAGTTCTCTAAATAAACTTCCTAAATTTAGCAACTTCTCATCTAAATTTATTTCCTCTCTACATTTGGCAACTATTTAGCAGCTCTCTAAACAAAAATGTTGACTGCATTATGTAGATAATGAAGGTAATTGATGATATTTGTGACTTATTTTTTGATGTGGATAGATACAAAACAAAATTACAAACTATATTTAGAGAACTATTGAGGAACTTACTTTTTTTAGTCCCAAAATTATTTAGCAACTTCTTAAATCTGTGATTTAGAGAGCTAAAATTTAGATAACTATTGGAGTTGCTCTTAAGTCCTTATGTGCCAAATAAAGTGAGAAGTGCAAAACAAGATAAAAGGTATGTTTCTAGACTTGGTAAATTATTTTTATGTACTAACAAGGTTATTCAAGTGCTAGAAACAGTGACTAAAGAACACGAGAAGAAAAGGGAAAAGGGTTGGCTATGTGCAGCCAACACCAGCTTGATCTGGGTGCACCGGACTGTCCGGTGGTTCGCCGGACAGTGTCCGGTAGTTCGCCGGACAGTGTCCGGTGCGCCAGGCTGGGCAACGGTGAGAAGGCCACTCTCGAGATTCGACGGCGGCGTACGACTATAATTCACCGGACTGTCCGGTAGTGCACCGGACTGTCCGGTGAGTCATCCGTGGTGAACTCGTCGCTCTCGAGAAACGGAAAAAGGCGACGTGGCTATAATTCACCGGACTGTCCGGTGGTGCACCGGACTGTCTGGTGAGCCAACGGTCTCCAGCGCCAATGGTCGGCCACTGTAGCATCCCAAAAATTCAAATCTTGAAATTTTCTCAAACTCGCTCTAAATTCAAAATGAATTTTAAATTTCATTTCAAAATGTTTGTTTGCGAGTTGATATCAACAAATAAAATATAGTGGTCTATATTCTCTCCAAAATCCTCCTCAAAATATCCTACAAATATTTCCCCAGTGATCCCCCTCAAATTCTTTCCAGAAATACTGCCCAGATATTTCCCCAGTAACCATCCCCCCCCCTCAATTTCTTTTCAGAAATACTGTCCAAATATTTCACCGATATATCTCCAAGTATTTTCTTCCTAAGAAATACCTTCAGAATCATTTTTCAAGTCCCTACTAATATTTTCTTCATAACTTTCCTTATGCTCATACGTATACGTATGCCTCCGGTGTCATACGGTGAGCTCTACAAGCTAACCTCACTTATACAAGACAAATACATGCTAATCTCCCACTAATCCTCTCATCCTCCCACTAATCCTCTCATCCCTCCCCCTAATCCCCCCACCATGGCTATAAATAGAGGGGCAAGGGGCTCCTCTCATCCCACCCCAAGCCATTTTATGGCAACTCTTCCCCCCGCCCCCCACACACACACCCACTCCATGTTCCACACAAGCACACACTAGCACAAGGATCGTTTGATCGTTCTTCGATCGTTCGTCCCCCTATTCTTAGTTTGTTCGTTCGTTCGTCCGATCGTTCATGGTTCGTTCGTCCGTTCGTCCGTTCGTTCGTCCAAATAATCTTTTTCCTGCCGTTATGCTGCCGAAATTCCGATCGTTCGTTCGTTCGATCATTCGATCGTTCATCGTTCGTTCATAGTTCCTATTCATCGTTCATCATTCGTTCATAGTCCCTATTCATCATTCATCCAGATAATCTTTATCCTGCCGTTATGCTGCCGAAATTCCGATCGTTCGTTCGTCCGATCATTTGATCGTTCGTCCGTTCGTTCATAGTTCCTATTCATCGTTCATCGTTCATTCATACGAACTATTCACATCACTATTTACCATTACTATTCACCATCACTATTCATCGTTACTATTCACCGTTGCTATTCATCGTTACTATTCATTGTTCATCCGATCACCCCCTAGATTTCAACTACTCATCCATCATGCTGTCCAGTCCACCTAAGACCAGCCAGACCTATATTTCAGTCATACAAACTTTGGTGACTGTGATTTTCCTTCCAGTAGGGAACTTCCCATCGGGTCACCCATCCCAAGTTTCGCCAAGTTGAGCATGCTTAACTTTGAGATTCCTTCGAACCAGGCATCCAAACTCAGATTCCAATAATTCTTGTTTCTAAAGTCTTATCGAATTATTCCCTATCCAACCATGTCATCCCTTAAGCATGGTTCATATTCCAGAAAACTCCGAAAATACTCTTGTCCCATATTCTGCATATAACTCTCCTGTTCATACTAAGTCAGACGACTCATTCGTCACTATTCTCATCAATAGTGAACTTCACTGTGCTACACCACATACACCCAGCTATAAATACATCCAGCTACCCTCTCCCTCTCCACACACACTCAACACCCTCAGCCAAGGCAAACACCCCACCCACTCGGTTACTCCGCTCTGTCGGCTACACGCATAGTGTCGCTTCGCCTCCAGTCCACCCTCCTGGTAAGCACCTCTGCTCCACCACTAGTAGTATCTCAACACCACATGACACAGATTCTGCTCAAGATTCTACCCATCCATATATCGCTATTCTGACCACTATACTAAATATCTGTTGATATACTTGCTGGTTTGTATGTTTGCTTGTTCATGTTACATAGTTATCGGAGCGTTCGTGCCATCTCGTGGAGGCTAGATCTGCAAGTCTACGCAAGGCAGTGGAGCTAGAAGCCAGTTCCGCGAGCTCCCCTTCCCCCTTCGCCGAATAAGCACGGCAAGCTCACTGGATCCCTTTGATGCATAAATTACCTATGATTTTTCAACCACAACCCTCATGTTGTTATTTTATGCACGATATGATTTTGAGACAAGTTATTATGGCCACCCAGCCGCTTGCCGCAATCAATCCCTAATATATTTGTTACAAATGATTTGAGGAAAGGTGTGAGTTTTCAAAAGAAAATGCTTTTCAAAATGTGTATGATGAAGGGTTTTCACCCTTATCACCTTTGAGTTGGGATGATCAGGGACTCCCTAGTTTAGGGGAGGGCCTAAGGTGATGGCTCAGCTGGTTTAGGTGTGAGCAGAAGGATTGTCCCCTCATATAAGGACCGGTTTGTCATCCTTCACTACCTGTACTCATGATAAGTACAACCACTCGAGACTGTGTGGGCAGTCACTCAATCTGAACTCGTACGGTCCAACCCCAGGGTTATGAAGGCTGGGGAGCACCGGGAGGATAAGGAGGGGGAATGTTTTGTCCGGTTTGGGCATGGCGGTGGCCTGACTCCTTCCGGTATAACCGCTAAGGTAAGGACGTGCGAGGAAAGAAAGAGATTCGGTTTCGGGTCTCACTAGCTATGAGATCGCAGAGCCGGACTAGTGGGTAAAGTGTACACCTCTGCGCAGAGTTTGAAAACCTATTCGAATAGTCCGTGTCCACAGGAATGGACGAGTCTGGTGTGGCATGGCAATTAGTGTTTTGTTTTCAAAAAAAGGGTGTGTTTGAGAAAAGTGGTTATTAAAAGGTCTGGCGGTTGAGCCGTGAGCTATGGTGGACGGGAAGTCCAGTAGCTGTTTTTGAAAATGAAGACCAGTGGGAAACTGCTGAGATACCTGGATGGTTTAGTCCAGGGGATTTTGTTCTATACTGAAAAACTTCCTGCTCCTTTGGGAGAGGATGCGCTTTGAAAAATACAAAATGTTTTACAAAACAAACCTGCATAAAATATTGTTGTTTCTGCAAAAATATCCTGAGCTCCACATATTCCATGCATTATATCTGATTTTCCCATTCCGTGGGTGAAGGTGGGCTGCTGAGTACGTTTGTACTCACCCTTGCTTATTTGTTGTTTTTCAGAAAAGGAGATCGGGTAAGAGTTACGATTGTTCCCAACCTTGCCTGTGGCTATTGGACCGCTGATTTGCTTCGCTGCGTATATCGGGCTGCTTCAGCCCCACTCTGATGATATGTCCCGAGTTGTGGACCAACTCTTAAAGTTGATCGCTGAAAGTCGCCTAGAGGGGGGTGAATAGGGCGAATCTGAAATTTACAAAGTTTAAGCACAACTACAAGCCGGGGTTAGCGTTAGAATTAAAATCGAGTCCGAGAGAGAGGGTGAAAACAAATCACAAGCAAATAAAGAGTGTGACACGGTGATTTGTTTTACCGAGGTTCGGTTCTTGCAAACCTACTCCTCGTTGAGGTGGTCACAAAGACCGGGTCTCTTTCAACCCTTTCCCTCTCTCAAACGGTCACTTAGACCGAATGAGCTTCTCTTCTCAATCAAACGGGACACTAAGTCCCGCAAGGATCACCACACAATTGGTGTCTCTTGCCTCGGTTACAATTGAGTTGATCACAAGAAGAATGAGAAAGAAAAAGCAATGCAAGCGCAAGAGCTCAAATGAACACAAGTCACTCTCTCACTAGTCACTATTTAATTGGAATGATCTTTGGACTTGGGAGAGGATTTGATCTCTTTGGTGTGTCTTGTATTGAATGCTATAGCTCTTGTAAGGTGTAAGAAGTCTGAAAACTTGGATGAAATGAATGTGGGGTGGTTGGGGGTATTTATAGCCCCACCCACCAAAAGTGGCTGTTGGGAGGCTGTCTGTCGCATGGCGCACCGGACAGTCCGGTGCGCCACCAGACACTGTCCGGTGCGCCAGCCACATCACCCGACCGTTAGGGTTCGACCGTTGGAGCTTCTGTCTTCTGGGTCACCGGACAGTCCGGTGGTGCACCGGACAGTCACTGCACACTGTCCGGTGCATCTTCTGGCGCTGCTCTGACTCTGGCGCGCACTGTAGCGCATTAAATGCGTTTTGCAGACGACCATTGGCGTGAAGTAGCCGTTGCTCCGCTGGCACACCGGATAGTGAAAGGGAAATGTGCCCTTGGGCCATTTCTAAGTATTTTGGTGATTGAGTGCCAACACAAATGCTCTTGTGCTAATCTATGCAAAGGTGTGGACAAAGTGCAAAACATGTCAAAAGGTATGTTTCTAGACTTAGTACATTATTTTATGGACTAATGTATTGTGTCCAAGTGCTGGAAACAGAAAAAATCAAGTTGGAGAAGAGATGGCTAAGTTCAGCCAAAGTCTGCTCAGTCTGGGTTCACCGGACTGTCCGGTGGTGCACCGGACAGTGTCCGGCGCGCCAGGCTGGCTCTGGCGAACAGGCTGCTCTCGGGACTTCGACGGCGGTGTACGGCTAAAATTCACCGGTCTGTCCGGTGGTGCACCGGACTGTCCGGTGAGCCGTTCACAGGCGAACTCGTCGCTCTCGGGAAACCATCAACGGCATACGGCTAAAATTCACCGGTCTGTCCGGTGGCGCACCGGACTGTCCGGTGAGTCAACGGTCACCCGGGACAACGGTCGGCCGAGGATTCCGTGCGTGACGCGTGGGCGAGCCAACGGTCACATTGGTGCACCGGACTGTCCGGTGTGCACCGGATAGTGTCCGGTGCGCCAACGGCTCTCAGACTCCAACGGTCTGCTTCGCCAAATAAGGAAGGAGATCTGCACCGGACAGTGTCCGGTGGTGCACCGGACTGTCCGGTGCGCCAGTCGACAGAAGGCAAGATCTGCCTTCCAGGATTGCTCTCAACGGCTCCTAGCTGCCTTGGGGCTATAAAAGGGACCCCTAGGCGCATGGAGGAGCACACCAAGCATTCTTACAACATTCCTAAGCACCAAGACCTCGATTCCGTGCATTTGTTTCTTTGTGATAGCATATAGAGCTCTAGTGGAGTTGTGAACTCATTGGGTTGTGTTGCGAGCTCTTGTTGCGACTTGTGTGCGTGGTGACACTCTGATTTTTGTGTCTTGTGTGCGTTGCTAATCCCTCCCTTGCTCCGTGCTTCTTTGTGAACTTCAAGTGTAAGGGCGAGAGGCTCCAAGTTGTGGAGATTCCTCGCAAACGGGATTAAGAAAAGCAAGCAAAACACCGTGGTATTCAAGTGGGTCTTTGGACCGCTTGAGAGGGGTTGATTGCAACCCTCGTCCGTTGGGACGCCACAACGTGGAGTAGGCAAGCGTTGGTCTTGGCCGAACCACGGGATAACCACCGTGCCACCTCTGTGATTGATCTCTTGTTGGTTATTGTGTTTTGTTTAAGACTCCTCTCTAGCCACTTGGCGGTTATTGCGCTAACACTTAACCAAGTTTTTGTGGCCTAAGTTTTAAGTGTTACAGGATCACCTATTCACCCCCCCCCTCTAGGTGCTCTCAATTGGTATCGGAGCCGTTCTCTTCGCAAAGGGACTAATCGCCCGAAGAGATGGATCCTAAGGGGAAGGGAATCGTGATCAACGACAAAGAGAAGGAGTCCTTCATCAACGAGCCTAAGGATGATAAGCCTACCGACTCGGGCTCGGGCCATAGACGCAAAGATGGAAGGAAGAAGAAGAAGAGACGCATCAAGGAGATCGTCTACTACGACGACAGTGATGAGTCCACTTCCTCTCATAAGGACAACGACGACAATGACTACGACAAACGAAAGACGGTTAACTCAAACTTTTATTTCGATTATTCGCGTATTCCTCAAAGTTCAAATTCACATTTGCTCTCCATTCCACTTGGCAAACCTCCTCACTTTGATGGAGAGGACTACGGATTTTGGAGCCACAAAATGCGTAGTCACCTATTCTCTCTCCATCCAAGCATATGGGAGATTGTTGAGAATGGAATGAAGTTTGATAGCTCGGATAGTCCTATTTTTATCAATGAACAGATTCATAGAAATGCACAAGCCACTACTGTGTTGTTAGCATCCTTGTGCAGGGACGAGTACCATAAAGTGAGCGGCTTGGACAATGCCAAGCAGATCTGGGATACCCTCAAGATTTCTCATGAGGGGAACAACGTCACCTTGCTCACCAAGATGGAGTTGGTGGAGGGAGAGCTTGGACGATTCGCGATGATAAGTGGCGAGGAGCCAACCCAAACATACAACCGGCTCAAGACCCTTATCAACAAAATAAGGAGCTACGGAAGCACGCGATGGACGGACCACGACGTCGTCCGATTGATGCTAAGGTCCTTTACCGTTCTTGATCCTCATTTGGTGAATAATATTCGTGAGAATCCCAGGTACACCAAAATGTCGCCCGAAGAAGTCCTTGGAAAATTCGTAAGTGGGCGAATGATGATCAAGGAGGCGAGGTACGTGGACAACGCACTGAATGGTCCAATCAATGAGCCTCAACCCGTTGCTCTCAAGGCAACGAGAAGCAAGGAGGCGTTACCTAGCAAGGTGGCGCAAGTTGAGGCGGCAGGGCTAAATGATGAGGAAATGGCCCTCATCATCAAGCGCTTCAAGACGGCGCTTAAAGGTCGCAAGGGACAGCCAAGCAAGTCCAAGACGAAGGGGAAGCGCTCATGCTTCAAATGTGGTAAGCTTGGTCATTTTATTGCTAACTGTCCCGATAATGAAAGTGACCAGGAAAAAGGGAATAAGAGAGAGAAGAAGAAGAATTACAAGAAGGCCAAGGGCGAGGCACATATCGGAAAGGAGTGGAATTCGGATTGCTCCTCCTCCGACTCCGACAATGAAGGACTCGCCGCCACCGCCTTCAACAAGTCATCCCTCTTCCCCAACGAGCATCACACATGCCTCATGGCAAAGGAGAAGAAGGTATGTACTCGAGACAGTACTACTTATGATTCTTCTAGTGATGATGATTCTAGCGATGAGGAAATAGATTACTCTAGCTTGTTCAAGGGATTGGATAGAAATAAAATTGATAAAATCAATGAATTGATTGATGCCTTGAATGAAAAGGATAGGCTTTTAGAAAAGCAAGAGGATTTGTTGTATGATGAACATGATAAATTTGTAGAGGCACAAAAATCCTATGCTTTAGAAGTTAAAAGAAATGAAATGCTTTCTTATGAACTATCTACTTGTCATGAAACCATTTCTACTTTACAAGGTGTTAACAATGATTTAAATGCTAAATTAGAAGTAGCAAATAAATCTAATTCTTGTGTAGAACATGTTATGATTTGCACTAGGTGTAAGGATTTTGATATTGATGCTTGTAGTGAACACCTAGTTTCAATTTCTAGATTAAATGATGAAGTAGCTAGTCTTAATGCCCAACTTAAGACTAGCAAAAGTGATTTCGATAAGCTAAAATTTGCAAGGGATGCCTACACGATTGGTAGACACCCCTCAATTAAGGATGGACTTGGCTTCAAGAGGGAAGCCAAGGACTTAACAAGCCATAAGGCTCCCATCTCCACCAAGCAGAAAGGGAAGGCCCCTATGGCTAGTAGTGCTAAAAAGAACTATGCTTTTATGTATCATGACAAGAGACAATATAGAAATGCTTATAAGAGTTATAATGCATATGATGCTTTTGATTCTCATGCCATGCTTGCTTCTAGTTCTTCCTATGTGCATGATATAGATGTTGGTAGGAAAAATGTTGTTCATAATATGCCTAGGAGAAATGTTGTTAATGTTCCTAGGAAAGTTAATGAACCATCTACAATATATCATGCTTGCAATGCTTCATTTGCCATTTATAGAAAGAATAAGAAAGTGATTGCTAGGAAGTTAGGGGCAAGATGCAAGGGTGACAAAACTTGCATTTGGGTCCCTAAGACTATTGTAACTAACCTTGTAGGACCCAACAAGAGTTGGGTACCTAAGACCCAAGCCTAAATTTGCCTTGCAGGTTTATGCATCCGGGGGTTCAAGCTGGATTATCGACAGCGGATGCACAAACCACATGACGGGGGAAAAGAGGATGTTCTCTTCCTACGTCAAGAATAAGGATCCCCAAGATTCAATAATATTCGGTGATGGGAACCAAGGCAAGGTAAAAGGGTTAGGTAAAATTGCTATTTCATCCGAGCACTCTATTTCTAATGTCTTTTTAGTTGAGTCGCTTGGATATAATTTGTTATCGGTTAGTCAATTATGCAATATGGGATATAATTGTCTATTTACAAATGTAGATGTGTCTGTCTTTAGAAGATGTGATGGTTCACTAGCTTTTAAGGGTGTACTAGACGGCAAACTTTATTTGGTTGATTTTGCAAAAGAAGAGGCCGGTCTAGATGCATGCTTAATCGCTAAGACTTGCATGGGCTGGCTGTGGCATCGCCGCTTAGCACATGTGGGGATGAAGAACCTCCACAAGCTTCTAAAGGGAGAACACGTGATAGGTCTAACTAATGTACATTTCGAAAAAGATAGACCTTGTGCAGCTTGTCAAGCAGGGAAACAGGTGGGAGGCTCTCATCACACCAAAAATGTGATGACAACATCAAGACCCTTGGAGATGCTTCATATGGACCTCTTCGGACCCGTCGCCTATCTGAGTATAGAAGGAAGTAAGTATGGTCTTGTTATAGTTGATGATTTTTCCCGCTTCACTTGGGTATTCTTTTTGCAGGATAAATCTGAAACCCAAGGGACCCTCAAGCGCTTCCTCAGGAGAGCTCAAAATGAGTTTGAGCTCAAAGTGAAGAAGATAAGGAGCGACAACGGGTCCGAATTCAAGAATCTTCAAGTGGAGGAGTTCCTTGAGGAGGAGGGGATCAAGCACGAGTTCTCCGCTCCCTACACACCTCAGCAAAATGGTGTGGTAGAGAGGAAGAACAGGACGCTCATCGATATGGCGAGGACTATGCTTGGAGAGTTCAAGACCCCCGAGCGTTTTTGGTCGGAAGCCGTGAACACGGCTTGCCACGCCATCAACAGGGTCTATCTTCACCGCCTCCTCAAGAAGACTTCATACGAGCTGCTAACTGGTAACAAACCCAATGTGTCTTATTTTCGTGTATTTGGGAGCAAGTGTTATATTCTTGTGAAGAAAGGTAGAACCTCTAAATTTGCTCCCAAAGCTGTAGAAGGGTTTTTATTAGGTTATGATTCAAATACAAAGGCGTATAGGGTCTTCAACAAATCATCAGGTTTGGTTGAAGTCTCTAGCGATGTTGTATTTGATGAGACTAATGGCTCTCCAAGAGAGCAAGTTGTTGATCTTGATGATGTAGATGAAGAAGACGTTCCAACGGCCGCGATACGCACCATGGTGATTGGAGATGTACGGCCTCAGGAACAATTGGAGCAAGATCAACCGTCTTCCTCAACTATGGTGCATCCCTCAACCCAAGATGACGAACAGGTACCTCAAGTGGAGGCGCATGATCAAGGGGGAGCACAGGCTATTCAAAGTGAAGAGGAAGAAGCACCTCAGGCACCTCCAACCCAAGTTCAAGCGACGATCCAAAGGGATCATCCCGTCGACCAAATTTTGGGTGATATTAGCAAGGGAGTAACTACTCATTCAAGATTAGTTAATTTTTGTGAGCATTACTCATTTGTCTCTTCTTTTGAGCCTTTCAGGGTAGAAGAGGCCTTGCTGGATCCGGACTGGGTGGTGGCCATGCAGGAGGAACTCAACAACTTCAAGCGCAATGAAGTTTGGACACTGGTGCCTTGCCCCAAGCAAAATGTTGTGGGAACCAAGTGGGTGTTCCGTAACAAACAGGACGAGCACGGGGTGGTGACAAGGAACAAGGCTCGACTTGTGGCAAAAGGTTATGCCCAAGTCGCAGGTTTGGACTTTGAGGAGACTTTCGCTCCTGTGGCTAGGCTAGAATCAATTCGTATTTTGCTAGCATATGCCGCTCACCATTCTTTCAGGTTGTACCAAATGGATGTGAAGAGCGCTTTCCTCAACGGGCCGATCAAGGAGGAGGTGTACGTGGAGCAACCCCGTGGCTTCGAGGATGAACGGTACCCCGACCACGTGTGTAAGCTCTCTAAGGCGCTCTATGGACTTAAGCAAGCCCCAAGAGCATGGTATGAATGCCTTAGAGACTTTTTAATTGCTAATGCTTTTAAGGTTGGGAAAGCCAATCCAACTCTTTTCACTAAGACTTGCGATGGTGATCTTTTTGTATGCCAAATTTATGTCGATGACATAATATTTGGCTCTACTAACCAAAAGTCTTGTGAAGAGTTTAGCAGGGTGATGACGCAGAAATTCGAGATGTCTATGATGGGCGAGTTGAACTACTTCCTTGGGTTCCAAGTGAAGCAACTCAAGGACGGCACCTTCATCTCCCAAACAAAGTACACACAAGACTTGCTAAAGCGGTTTGGGATGAAGGACGCCAAGCCCGCAAAGACGCCAATGGGAACCGACGGACACACCGACCTCAACAAAGGAGGTAAGTCCGTTGATCAAAAAGCATACCGGTCCATTATAGGTTCCTTGCTTTATTTATGTGCTAGTAGACCGGATATTATGCTTAGCGTATGCATGTGTGCTAGATTTCAATCCGATCCTAAGGAGTGTCACTTAGTGGCTGTGAAGCGAATTCTTAGATATTTAGTCGCTACGCTTTTCTTCGGGATCTGGTATCCAAAGGGGTCTAACTTTGACTTGATTGGATATTCAGACTCCGACTATGCTGGATGTAAGGTCGATAGGAAGAGTACATCGGGGACGTGCCAATTCTTAGGAAGGTCCCTAGTGTCGTGGAACTCTAAGAAACAAACTTCCGTTGCCCTATCCACCGCTGAGGCCGAGTACGTTGCCGCAGGACAGTGTTGTGCGCAACTACTTTGGATGAGGCAAACCCTCCGGGACTTTGGCTACAAACTGAGCAAAGTCCCACTCCTATGTGACAATGAGAGTGCTATCCGAATAGCGGAAAATCCTGTTGAGCACAGCCGCACAAAGCACATTGACATCCGGCATCACTTTTTGAGAGGCCACCAGCAAAAGGGAGATATCGAAGTGTTTCATGTTAGCACCGAGAACCAGCTAGCCGATATCTTCACTAAGCCTTTAGATGAAAAGACCTTTTGCAGGCTGCGTAGTGAGCTAAATGTCCTAGATTCGTGGAACTTGGATTGATTTATAGCATACATGTACTTATGCCTTTGATCATGTTCCTTATGCATTTTGTTACTTACTTGTGGTGCTCAAGTTGTACAATCACTCCCCGGACCTCACAAGTCCTTGTGCAAGTGATGCACATATTTAGGGGGAGTTGTGCTACAACTTGACCCTTTGGGACTAACCGTTTGCTTGAGTTTGCTTGATTTAGTCTCAAAGAAAGGGAAAAGGTGGACTTGGACCATGAAAAGACTTCCACTGCACTCCGATGAGAGGGTAACTTATTCCAAGTTCATCTCATGTACTCTTATTGCCTTTGTATTCTTATTAAAGATTTTGGTGAGGCAATGGGGTTCAAGGGCCAAGATTGATCCCGTTTTGGTGCTTGATGCCAAAGGGGGAGAAAATAAAGGCCAAAGCAATAAATGGATCAGCTACCACTTGAGAAATTTTGAAAATAGTAGATTAGAGCTTTTGGTTTGTCAAAACTCTTTTATTGTCTCTTTTGTCAAAAGTTGGCCTCTTGTGGGGAGAAGTGTTGATTATGGGAAAAGGGGGAGTTTTTGAAATCCTTGATCAATTTTCTTTGGAATACCTCTCTTTGTCTCTACAAGTGGATTTGACTTAGAGATAGGAATTTGAGTTTGATTTGCAAAAACAAACCAACTGGTGGCAAAGTATGATCCATATATGCCAAAATTGAAACAAAACAATATTGAGTGTTTATTTGCTTTGATTTTGCACTTGTTCTAGTTGCTTTATGTTGTGTTGGCATAAATCACCAAAAAGGGGGAGATTGAAAGGGAAATGTGCCCTTGGGCCATTTCTAAGTATTTTGGTGATTGAGTGCCAACACAAATGCTCTTGTGCTAATCTATGCAAAGGTGTGGACAAAGTGCAAAACATGTCAAAAGGTATGTTTCTAGACTTAGTACATTATTTTATGGACTAATGTATTGTGTCTAAGTGCTGGAAACAGAAAAAATCGAGTTGAAGAAGAGATGGCTAAGTTCAGCCAAAGTCTGCTCAGTCTGGGTTCACCGGACTGTCCGGTGGTGCACCGGACAGTGTCCGGTGGTGCACCGGACAGTGTCCGGCGCGCTAGGCTGGCTCTGGCGAACAAGCTGCTCTCGGGACTTCGACGGCGGTGTACGGCTAAAATTCACCGGTCTGTCCGGTGGTGCACCGGACTGTCCGGTGAGCCGTTCACAGGCGAACTCGTCGCTCTCGGGAAACCATCAACGGCGTACGGCTAAAATTCACCGGTATGTCCGGTGGCGCACCGGACTGTCCGGTGAGTCAACGGTCAGCCGGGACAACGGTCGGCCGAGGATTTCGCGCGTGACGCGTGGGCGAGCCAACGGTCACATTGGTGCACCGGACTGTCCGGTGTGCACCGGACATTGTCCGGTGCGCCAACGGCTCTCAGACTCCAACGGTCGGCTTCGCCAAATAAGGAAGGAGATCTGCACCGGACAGTGTCCGGTGGCGCACCGGACTGTCCGGTGCGCCAGTCGACAGAAGGCAAGATCTGCCTTCCAGGATTGCTCTCAACGGCTCCTAGCTGCCTTGGGGCTATAAAAGGGACCCCTAGGCGCATGGAGGAGCACACCAAGCATTCTTACAACATTCCTAAGCACCAAGACCTCGATTCCGTGCATTTGTTTCTTTATGATAGCATATAGAGCTCTAGTGGAGTTGTGAACTCATTGGGTTGTGTTGCGAGCTCTTGTTGCGACTTGTGTGCGTGGTGACACTCTGATTTTTGTGTCTTGTGTGCGTTGCTAATCCCTCCCTTGCTCCGTGCTTCTTTGTGAACTTCAAGTGTAAGGGCGAGAGGCTCCAAGTTGTGGAGATTCCTCGCAAACGGGATTAAGAAAAGCAAGCAAAACACCGTGGTATTCAAGTGGGTCTTTGGACCGCTTGAGAGGGGTTGATTGCAACCCTCGTCC
This sequence comes from Zea luxurians, assembly GCA_029449295.1. Lineage (NCBI taxonomy): Eukaryota > Viridiplantae > Streptophyta > Magnoliopsida > Poales > Poaceae > Zea > Zea luxurians. The sequence goes on from JAOPSE010000002.1 coordinate 169,639,375, forward strand.
GTTGGGACGCCACAACGTGGAGTAGGCAAGCGTTGGTCTTGGCCGAACCACGGGATAACCACCGTGCCACCTCTGTGATTGATCTCTTGTTGGTTATTGTGTTTTGTTTAAGACTCCTCTCTAGCCACTTGGCGGTTATTGCGCTAACACTTAACCAAGTTTTTGTGGCCTAAGTTTTAAGTGTTACAGGATCACCTATTCACCCCCCCCCTCTAGGTGCTCTCAGATAGTCCGGTGGTGCACCGGACAGTCTGGTGAATTATAGCGGAGCGGCTCCCAGAATTCTCGAAGGTGAGTAGTTCGGATTGGAGTTCCCTGGTGCATCGGACACTGTCCGGTGGCACACCGGATAGTCCGGTGCGCCAGACCAGGGCACACTTCGGTGGTCTTTTTGCTCTTTTTGTTTGAACCCTTTCTTGGTCTTTTTATTGGTCTATTGTGAACCTTTGGCACCTGTAAAACTTATCTAGAGCAAACTAGTTAGTCCAATTATTTGTGTTGGGCAATTAAACCACCAAAAACAATTAGGAAAAGGTGTAAGCCTATTTCCCTTTCAATCGCCACCTTTATAGGTTTGTCTCGTTTAAGCAGATCTGGAATCATCTGATGTATAAATGTGTTTACTAGCCTCCTGGGACTAGTAATTGTATCACATTTGAGTCCTAGAGGATTGGGGCGCTTCAGGTGGTACCAGAGCTGTTAGGTTGGCCGTAGGACGTAACCCTTAGCTTGATCCAAAAGTTTTTGAGTCAAAACTATTTTCTTAAAAAAATTCTTGCTCTTATCCCTTCATTTCAAAAATGGTTTCCCCCTTTCCTTCTCTCAGAAGTCAGATGGAGGTCCGTTGCCAAACCAGCTTTTGCTAGAATGAAGATGGTTTCCCCAAGTTACTGAGAGCATGCATACTTCGCCTCGGAATCAGGAGCCAGCCAGAGTATGATGGTCGTGAATTCATCGAGCATGGCACAGAGAAGTGTGTCATGACTGTATACATTGGATCCAGTCCACACCATGTGGAATGGAGTGTCACTGCTGCTGGGCACAGATTCAAAGACACCTGCCAAGTCGTCGCTCGCAAGGCATTGAGGGCCCTATGTCAGATCTATGAAGAAGAAGTGGCCGACACACCGCTCAGATTCTTTCCACCCTTTCAGAGAAACCGTCCCGTTTGGATGGCCAGGATGCGTGCCTTGGAAGGGCAGGAGCTGCTTGAGGACGACCCCACAGTCGTGTACCTCACTGCATACCTGCTCACCCTGGATGCACAGTATGATTTCTTGGCTCGGCACCACCGTCAGATGATTGCCCGAGCAGAAGATGCAGAGAAGCTCAACTGTAAGCTCCATGTGGATCTCACCACAGCTCAAGCCTGTGTAGCTGCCTTGGAAAGTCGTGAAGTCATTGCTGTTGAAGCCCTGAAGCAAGCCAAGGATTAACACGTCCAGAAATTGATGGAGGCCTACTTGGTAACCCACAACCAACGTAGAGCCCTGCGGATCCAAGAGCCCGCTCCATCCAACCCAGTTCAACCCATGAGAGCTGAAGATCCCCAGATTCTTGAAGGTCACCTGGTCTCTATCAGAGGAGAGAAGAAGGCTTGGGAACTCCCGGAAGGAGCCATAGTCTTGGAAGGAATTCCAGTCTTCCCTCGGGCTATGGATAAGCAAGAGCACCCTAAATCCTCCCAAGGTCCCCCGTTGGAGTTGTTTGAGCCCCTCACCATGAAGAAGATTCCAGCACCATCCCTTGAAGTCAAGGAAGAAGCTGCAAGCACCCCGCCAGCACTGCCGCCCTCTGAGGAACTACAAGAGTCAGTCCAGCTTGAAGAAGAGTTTGACCCCGTCTTGCCATCTCAGTCGCCGCCAGAAGAAGTCATCAACATCAGCTCCCTCTTGACCCATCCAGGAGATGTCTCAGATTGAAGTTGTGTGGAAGTGAAAGGGAATTAGGCTTACACCTAGTTTCTAAATAATTTTGGTGGTTGAATTGCCCAACACAAATATTGGACTAACTAGTTTGCTCTAGTGCATAAGTTATACAGGTGCAAAAGGTTCACACTTAGCCAATAAAAAGACCAAGTTTTGGATTCGACAAAGGAGCAACGAGGCAACCGAAGGCACCTCTGGCTGAAGGCACCGGACTGTCCGGTGTGCACCGGACAGTGTCCGGTGCGCCCAGAGGACTCCAACTCAAACTCTTCGCCCTCGGATTTCTTGGAAGCCGGTGCACTATAATTCACCGGACTGTCCGGTGTGCACCGGACATGTCCGGTGCTCCAAGGAGGCACGGCCTCCGGAACTCGCCAGCCTCGGGTTTGCGCGACAAGCCGCTCCGCTAAAATTCACCGGACTGTCCGGTGTGCACCGGACTGTCCGGTGTGCCAGCGGAGCAACGGCTACTTCGGCGCCAACGGCTCTCTGCGGTGCATTTAATGCGCGCGCAGCGCGCGCAGACGTCAGGCACGCCCATACCGGTGCACCGGACATCAAACAGTGCTTGTCCGGTGTGCACCGGACACCCAGGAGGGCCCAGAAGTCAGAAGCTCCAACGGTCAGAATCCAACGGCAGTGATGACGTGGCAGGGGCACCGGACTGTCCGGTGTGCACCGGACTGTCCGGTGTGCCATCGAACAGAGGCATTCAGCCAACGGCCACTTTTGGTGGTTGGGGCTATAAATACCCCAACCACCCCACCATTCATTGCATCCAAGTTTTCCAACTCTCAACCACTTACAAGAGCTAGGCATTCAATTCTAGACACAACCAAAGAGATCAAATCCTCTCCAATTCCACTCAAGCCTTTAGTGACTAGCGAGAGAGATTTGCCGTGTTCTTTTGAGCTCTTGCGCTTGGATCGCTTTCTTTCTTTCTCATTTGTTCTTGCAATCAAACACTCAATTGTAACCAAGGCAAGAGGCACCAATTGTGTGGTGGCCCTTGCGGGGAAGTTTTGTTCCCGGTTGATTGAGAAGGAGAAAAGCTCACTCGGTCCGAGGGACCGTTTGAGAGAGGGAAGGGTTGAAAGAGACCCGGCCTTTGTGGCCTCCTCAACGGGGAGTAGGTTTGCGAGAACCGAACCTCGGTAAAACAAATCCGCGTGTCACACTCTTCATTTGCTTGCGATTTGTTTTGCGCCCTCTCTCGTGGACTCGTTTATATTTCTAACGCTAACCCGGCTTGTAGTTGTGATTATTTTTGTAAATTTCAGTTTCGCCCTATTCACCCCCCCCCCTCTAGGCGACTATCAATTGGTATCAGAGCCCGGTGCTTCATTAGAGCCTAACCGCTCGAAGTGATGTCGGGAGATCACGCCAAGAAGGAGATGGAGACCGGCGACAAGCCCACTACAAGCCAAGGGAGCACTTCATCGGAAGAGTCCCGCACCAAGAGAAGAGAGAAGAAGAAGAACTCCTCCAAGCGGAAGGAGAAAAGATCTTCCTCTTCTCACCACAAGGAGAAGAAAGAAAAATCTTCTTCTCACAAGCCGCATCGGAGTGGGGACAAGCACAAGAAGATGAGGAAGGTGGTCTACTACGAGACCGACACTTCATCGACATCCACCTCCGGCTCCGACGCGGCGTCCGTCACTTCTAAACGCCAAGAGCGTAAGAAGTATAGTAAGATTCCCCTACGCTACCCTCGCATTCCTAAACATACACCTTTACTTTCCGTCCCATTAGGCAAACCACCAACTTTTAATGGTGAAGATTATGCTATGTGGAGTAATTTAATGCGATTTCACCTAACCTCTCTCCACAAAAGTATATGGGATGTTGTTGAGTATGGTGTACAGGTACCATCTATAAGGGATGAGGACTATGACACGGACGAAGTGGCCCAAATCGAGCACTTCAACTCCCAAGCCGCAACCATCCTCCTTGCCTCCCTAAGCAAGGAGGAATACAACAAAGTACAAGGGTTGAAGAACGCCAAGGAGATTTGGGACCTACTCAAGACGGCGCACGAGGGTGATGAACTCACCAAGATCACCAAGCGGGAAACGATCGAGGGGGAGCTCGGTCGCTTCCGTCTTCGCCAAGGGGAGGAGCCACAAGACATGTACAACCGGCTCAAGACCTTGGTGAACCAAGTGCGCAACCTCGGGAGCGCAAAATGGGATGACCACGAAGTGGTTAAGGTTATTTTAAGAGCACTTATTTTCCTTAACCCCACTCAAGTACAATTAATTCGTGGCAATCCTAGATATCCACTAATGACCCCCGAGGAAGTTATCGGGAATTTTGTGAGTTTTGAATGCATGATCAAGGGCTCAAAGAAGATCAACGAGCTTGATGAACCTTCCACCTCCGAGGCGCAACCGGTGGCCTTCAAGGCAACGGAGGAGAAGAAGGAGGAGTCTACACCAAGTAGACAACCGATTGACGCCTCCAAGCTCGACAATGAGGAGATGGCCTTGATCATCAAAAGCTTTCGGCAAATCCTCAAGCAACGGAAGGGGAAGGATTACAAATCCCGTTCCAAGAAGGTTTGCTACAAGTGTGGTAAGCCCGGTCACTTTATTGCAAAATGTCCTATGTCTAGTGACAGTGACAGGGGCGACGACAAGAAGGGAAGAAGAATGGAGAAGAAGAAGTATTACAAGAAGAAGGGCGGCGATGCCCATGTTTGTCGGGAGTGGGATTCCGACGAAAGCTCAAGCGACTCCTCCGACGACGAGGACGCCGCCAACATCGCCGTCACCAAGGGCCTTCTCTTCCCCAACGTTGGCCACAAGTGTCTCATGGCCAAGGACGGCAAAAAGAAGGTAAAATCAAGGTCCTCCACTAAATATGAAACATCTAGTGATGAGGATGATGATAAAAATGAGGAGGATAACTTGCGCATTCTTTTTGCCAACCTTAACATGGAACAAAAGGAAAAATTAAATGAGCTAATTAGTGCCATCCATGAAAAGGATGATCTCTTGGACTCCCAAGAGGACTTCCTAATCAAGGAAAATAAGAAACATGTTAAGGTTAAAAATGCTTATGCTCTAGAAGTAGAAAAATGTAACAAATTATCTAGTGAGCTAAGCACATGCCATGACACTATTGCCAACCTTAGAAATGAAAATGTTAAATTAATTGCTAAGGTTGATTCTCATGTTTGCATTGAGCCTAGAAATGATAATGTTGATTTGCTTGCTAGGATTGATGAGTTGAATGTTTCTATTGCTAGCCTTAGAAATGAGAATGAGAAACTAATTGCTAAGGCTAAGGATTTTGATGTTTGCAATGCTACTATTTCCGACCTTAGAACTAAAAATGATTTGTTGCATGCTAAGGTCATTGAATTAAAGTCTTGCAAACCTTCTACATCTACTGAGCATATTTCCATTTGTACTAGATGTAGAGATATTAATGTTGATGCTATCCATGATCACCTAGCCTTAATTAAAAAACAAAATGACCACATAGCACAACTTAATGCTAAGATTAGTGAGCATGACTTAGAAAATGAAAAATTTAAACTTGCTAGAAGCATGCTCTATAATGGGAGACGCCCTGGCATTAAGGACGGCATTGGCTTCCAAAGGGGAGACAATGTCAAAATTAATGCCCCTCCAAAGAACTTATCTAACTTTGTTAAGGGCAAGGCTCCCATGCCTCAGGATAACGAGGGGTACATTTTGTACCCTGCCGGCTATCCTGAGAGCAAGATTAGAAAAATTCATTCTAGGAAGTCTCACTCTGGCCCTAATCATGCTTTTATGTATAAGGGTGAGACATCTAGATCTAGGCAACCAACCCATGCCAAGTTGCCTAAAAAGAAAACTACTAATGCATCAAATGATCATATTGTTTCATTTAAAACTTTTGATGCATCTTATGTTTTAACTAGCAAATCCGGCAAGGTAGTTGCCAAAATTGTTGGGGGCAAACACAAGGGCTCCAAGACTTGTGTTTGGGTACCCAAAGTTCTTGTCTCTAATGCCAAAGGACCCAAAACCGTTTGGGTACCTAAAACAAAGAACTAAACTTGTTTTGTAGGTTTATGCATCCGGGGGCTCAAGTTGGATACTCGACAGCGGGTGCACAAACCATATGACAGGGGAGAAAAGGATGTTCTCCTCCTATGAGAAAAACCAAGATACCCAACGAGCGATCACATTCGGGGATGGAAACCAAGGTTTGGTCAAAGGCTTGGGTAAAATTGCTATATCTCCTGACCATTCCATTTCTAATGTTTTTCTCGTAGATTCTCTAGATTACAATTTGCTTTCCGTATCTCAATTATGTCAAATGGGCTACAACTGTCTTTTTACTGATATAGGTGTTACTGTCTTTAGAAGAAGTGATGATTCAATAGCTTTTAAGGGAGTGTTAGAGGGTTAGCTATACTTGGTAGATTTTGATAGAGCTGAACTCGACACTTGCTTAATTGCTAAGACTAATATGGGTTGGCTATGGCATCGCCGACTAGCCCATGTTGGGATGAAGAATCTTCATAAGCTTCTAAAGGGAGAGCACATTTTAGGACTAACAAATGTTCATTTTGAGAAAGACAGGATTTGTAGCGCATGCCAAGCCGGGAAGCAAGTTGGTGTCCATCATCCACACAAAAACGTTATGACTACCGACAGGCCACTGGAGCTCCTACACATGGATTTATTCGGCTCGATCGCTTACATAAGCATCGGCGGTAGTAAGTATTGTCTTGTAATTGTGGATGATTATTCTCGCTTCACTTGGGTGTTCTTTTTGCAGGAAAAATCACAAACCCAAGAGACCTTAAAAGGATTCTTGAGACGAGCTCAAAATGAGTTCGGCTTAAGGATCAAGAAAATTAGAAGCGACAACGGGACGGAGTTCAAGAACTCTCAAATTGAAGGCTTTCTTGAGGAGGAGGGCATCAAGCATGAGTTCTCTTCTCCCTACACTCCACAACAAAATGGTGTAGTGGAGAGGAAGAATCGAACTCTGTTGGACATGGCAAGAACCATGCTTGATGAGTACAAGACACCGGACCGGTTTTGGGCCGAGGCGGTCAACACCGCCTGCTACGCCATCAACCGGTTGTATCTTCATCGAATCCTCAAGAAAACATCTTATGAACTCCTAACCGGTAAAAAGCCAAATATTTCATATTTTAGAGTTTTTGGTAGCAAATGCTTTATTCTTGTTAAGAGAGGTAGAAAATCTAAATTTGCTCCCAAAACTGTAGAAGGCTTTTTACTAGGATATGACTCAAACACAAGGGCATATAGAGTCTTTAACAAGTCCTCAGGACTTGTTGAAGTTTCTTGTGACGTTGTGTTTGATGAGACTAACGGCTCTCAAGTAGAGCAAGTTGATCTTGATGAGATAGGTGAAGAACAGGCTCCATGCATAGCGCTAAGGAACATGTCCATTGGGGATGTGTGTCCTAAGGAATCCGAAGAGCCTCCACATGCACAAGATCAACCATCCTCCTCCAGGCAAGCATCTCCACCAACTCAAATTGAGGATGAGGCTCAAGATGTTGAACAAGAAGATCAAGAAGATGAGCCACCTCAAAATGACGGCAACGATCAAGGGGGAGATGCAAATGATGAAGAAAAGGAGGATGATCAACCAAGGCCGCCACACCCAAGAGTCCACCAAGCAATACAACGAGATCACCCCGTCGACACCATTCTCGGCGACATTCATAAGGGGGTAACTACTCGATCTCGTGTTGCACGTTTTTGTGAACATTACTCTTTTGTTTCCTCCATTGAGCCACACAGGGTAGAGGAAGCTCTTCAAGATTCGGATTGGGTGATGGCGATGCAAGAGGAGCTCAACAATTTCACAAGGAATGAGGTATGGCATTTGGTTCCACGTCCTAATCAAAATGTTGTAGGAACCAAGTGGGTCTTCCGCAACAAGCAAGACGAGCATGGTGTGGTGACTAGGAACAAAGCTCGACTAGTGGCCAAGGGGTATTCACAAGTCGAAGGTTTGGATTTCGGTGAAACCTATGCACCCGTAGCTAGGCTTGAGTCAATTCGCATATTATTAGCCTATGCTACTTACCATGGCTTCAAGCTTTATCAAATGGACGTGAAGAGTGCCTTCCTCAATGGACCAATCAAGGAGGAGGTCTACGTTGAGCAACCTCCCGGCTTTGAAGACAGTGAGTACCCTAACCATGTTTATAGGCTCTCTAAGGCGCTTTATGGGCTCAAGCAAGCCCCAAGAGCATGGTATGAATGCCTTAGAGATTTCCTTATTGCAAATGGCTTCAAAGTCGGCAAGGCCGATCCTACTTTATTTACTAAGACTCTTGACAATGATTTGTTTGTATGCCAAATTTATGTTGATGATATTATATTTGGGTCTACTAACAAATCTACATGTGAAGAATTTAGTAGGATCATGACACAAAAATTCGAGATGTCTATGATGGGGGAGTTGAAGTATTTTCTAGGATTCCAAGTGAAGCAACTCCAAGAGGGCACCTTCATTAGCCAAACGAAGTATACTCAAGACATTCTAAGCAAGTTTGGCATGAAGGATGCCAAACCCATCAAGACACCCATGGGAACCAATGGGCATCTCGACCTCGACACGGGAGGTAAGTCCGTGGATCAAAAGGTATACCGGTCGATGATTGGGTCATTGCTTTATTTATGTGCATCTCGACCGGACATTATGCTTTCCGTTTGCATGTGTGCAAGATTCCAAGCCGACCCTAAGGAATCACACCTTACGGCCGTAAAACGAATCTTGAGATATTTGGCTTATACTCCTAAGTTTGGGCTTTGGTACCCTCGGGGATCCACATTTGATTTGATTGGTTATTCGGATGCCGATTGGGCGGGGTGTAAGATTAATAGGAAGAGCACATCGGGGACTTGCCAGTTCTTGGGAAGGTCCTTGGTGTCATGGGCTTCAAAGAAGCAAAATTCGGTCGCTCTTTCCACCGCCGAAGCCGAGTATATTGCCGCAGGCCATTGTTGCGCGCAATTGCTTTGGATGAGGCAAACCCTGCGGGACTACGGTTACAAACTAACCAAAGTCCCTTTGCTATGTGACAATGAGAGTGCAATCAAAATGGCCGACAATCCCGTCGAGCACAGCCGCACTAAGCACATAGCCATTCGGTATCATTTTCTTCGGGATCACCAACAAAAGGGGGATATCGAGATTTCTTACATTAACACTAAAGATCAATTAGCCGATATCTTTACCAAGCCACTTGATGAACAATCTTTTACCCGACTTAGGCATGAGCTTAATATTCTTGATTCGAGGAATTTCTTTTGCTAATCTCGCACACATAGCTCATAAATATACTTTTGATCATGTCTCTTTTATATGCTATGACTAATGTGTTTTTTCAAGTATATTTCAAATCAAGTCATAGGTATATTGAAAGGGAATTGGAGTCTTCGGCGAAGACAAGGCTTCCACTCCACTCTACTACTCATCCTTCGCCGTCGCTCCGCATCATCTCTCCAACTTTGGTATACTCTTCACTCATTCATTTTATGACCAAAGGGGGAGAAAGTACTTCATTGGGCTCTAATGATTCCGTTTTTGGCGATTCATGCCAAAGGGGGAGAAAATATGAGCCCAAAGCAAAAGGACCGCACCACCACCCTAATTTTAAAATTGACGCTTTTCAATTGGTAAATTTCAAAATTGGTATCTCTTTGTGTTCGAAAGGGGGAGCAAGTAGTATTTTCAAAATTGATGTCTTAAAACCCTCTTGAACACTAAGAGGAGACTCTATTTGAGGGGGAGTTTTGTTTAGTCAAAGGAAAAGCATTTGAACAAAGGAAGAAAATTTCAAAACTTGAAAATGCTTTGCAAATCTTACTCATTTACCTCTGACTATCTTGCAAAAAGATTTTGAAAAGAATTTACAAAAGAGTTTGCAAAAACAAAACCTTTGGTGCAAAATGTGGTCCAATATGTTAAAAACAAAGAAAACAATCCATGCGCATCACATAAGTATTTATATTGGCTCAATTCCAAGCAACCTTTGCACTTATATTATGCAAACTAGTTCAATTATGCACTTTTATATTTGCTTTGGTTTGTGTTGGCATCAATCACCAAAAAGGGGGAGATTGAAAGGGAATTAGGCTTACACCTAGTTTCTAAATAATTTTGGTGGTTGAATTGCCCAACACAAATATTGGACTAACTAGTTTGCTCTAGTGCATAAGTTATACAGGTGCAAAAGGTTCACACTTAGCCAATAAAAAGACCAAGTTTTGGATTCGACAAAGGAGCAACGAGGCAACCGAAGGCACCTCTGGCTGAAGGCACCGGACTGTCCGGTGTGCACCGGACAGTGTCCGGTGCGCCCAGAGGACTCCAACTCAAACTCTTCGCCCTCGGATTTCTTGGAAGCCGGCGCACTATAATTCACCGGGCTGTCCGGTGTGCACCGGACATGTCCGGTGCTCCAAGGAGGCACGGCCTCCGGAACTCGCCAGCCTCGGGTTTGCGCGACAAGCCGCTCCGCTAAAATTCACCGGACTGTCCGGTGTGCCAGCGGAGCAACGGCTACTTCGGCGCCAACGGCTCTCTGCGGTGCATTTAATGCGCGCGCAGCGCGCGCAGACGTCAGGCACGCCCATACCGGTGCACCGGACATCAAACAGTGCTTGTCCGGTGTGCACCAGACACCCAGGAGGGCCCAGAAGTCAGAATCTCCAACGGTCAGAATCCAACGGCAGTGATGACGTGGCAAGGGCACCGGACTGTCCGGTGTGCACCGGACTGTCCGGTGTGCCATCGAACAGAGGCATTCAGCCAACGGCCACTTTTGGTGGTTGGGGCTATAAATACCCCAACCACCCCACCATTCATTGCATCCAAGTTTTCCAACTCTCAACCACTTACAAGAGCTAGGCATTCAATTCTAGACACAACCAAAGAGATCAAATCCTCTCCAATTCCACTCAAGCCTTTAGTGACTAGCGAGAGAGATTTGCCGTGTTCTTTTGAGCTCTTGCGCTTGGATCGCTTTCTTTCTTTCTCATTTGTTCTTGCAATCAAACACTCAATTGTAACCAAGGCAAGAGGCACCAATTGTGTGGTGGCCCTTGCGGGGAAGTTTTGTTCCCGGTTGATTGAGAAGGAGAAAAGCTCACTCGGTCCGAGGGACCGTTTGAGAGAGGGAAGGGTTGAAAGAGACCCGGCCTTTGTGGCCTCCTCAACGGGGAGTAGGTTTGCGAGAACCGAACCTCGGTAAAACAAATCCGCGTGTCACACTCTTCATTTGCTTGCGATTTGTTTTGCGCCCTCTCTTGTGGACTCGTTTATATTTCTAACGCTAACCCGGCTTGTAGTTGTGATTATTTTTGTAAATTTCAGTTTCGCCCTATTCACCCCCCCCTCTAGGCGACTATCAGGAAGCCTCGCCAGAAGAGAAGTTGCTTGGTCTGAAGTTAGTTATGCCCAGTCCTCTGCATGCATTGGGTAGTGAAGTTTTTCTTCACTTTGGCTAGAGCCCTACATGTATGAGAGGTAATCGTAGACTCGTGTTTTGCAAAACTCTAATTGTGTGGCCCCCTAGGGCATTTCAAAATGAATTTCTCTTGATGTTTTCTTCCCTTTTGAGTGCATATGTGATGCTTTAACGTTAGTGCTCATAAGTTGCATTTAGCATAGTTCTCAATTCAGGAGCCAAGCAATAGTAGTTATGCTTAGCCCCCGAATCTGAGTAGACCGTGCTTTGGAAAAACTCTATTCTTCCCTTATTCAAAACATTTGATTTGTTTGTGCTTATCATTGCTGAGCTTGTGTGTTTTCTTTCTTTTTAAGAAAGGTTTTCTCTAAAAACATAGATCACAAATTAGAGCTAATCCTCACCTTATGCTTCCATTCTCCCCTTAACCCATGTCAAGAGAAAAGTGCCTTACCCAAGAAGATACCGGGAAGCTTACCCTTGAAGCCTGGAATAAGCTACAGAAGGAACCTGTCCAACCGCTCAGTCAAAAGGACCGATCGTGAGAATCAAAGCACTACCCCTGAGTCAAAGTAAACAGGAAAAGAGGACAGAAGGAGTTATTACCATATAGAGAGGCAAAGATTCTTTGAACCAGAGACCACAAACATCAGGGTCATTGACCCCACCACTCACCCGTGCCCCTCGCACACGTGCCCGCCTCCATGCGCACTACCACCGCCCCACGCCCCCTTTGCAGCGCACTACTGCCACCCACGCCCCCTTTTGCAGTGCACCCACCGCCATCGTCGCCGGCAACAGGCCCCCCTTCTCCTTGTCGCACCTGCTGCCTCGTGTCACCTGCTCCATCACTACCACTCCACACCCCCCCGAGCACCACCATCAATACCGCTCGCCTATAAACCCCCCACCAGCTCCCTCAACTCCCATCTCGCTCAAAGCAAAGCACACACTAGATAAAATCCCCTCTACCAAATCGCAAGCAACTCCATTTTCCACTCCCTCGCCCCTAAGATCACAATGCTTGGTGATTCTTGGGTTGAAGACTGTTGTACATGGTTCAACATCTTCGGTTTCCTCCTCTGTATGATGGTAATACTCTTTGATAGAATCCTCCAATGGGAAGAGCAAAGAGAAAGAAAGGGGCAGTGAAAAGAAGATAGTGAAGAGAAGATGAGAAGAAGGTTGTCCCAGAATCAACCCTGTGTCAGTCATTTCTCTGCAGCCTGCTCAAGCAGCAACAGCAGAAGAAGGCCCCGTAACACCCTTGTTATGAGGTACTTCAAGGAGTTCAAATCCCCAAGATTCAAAAGTCCTACCCTCATTCTTTTTAAGTGGGGTAGTGTTCCAGCAAGGCTCCTGCTATGGAGAAGAAGAAGGCCTGTAGCAAGATTGTGAAGGACCAGATCATCGAAGCATATAAGTTTCTGGATGAGAAGTGGTTACCCAAGTTCCGTTGATGAAGCACCAGAAGACCAATCAAATAAGAAATCCATGTGGAAATTCGCAAGAGGAAGGTTTGCATGTTGGCGTCGATGCTTCTTCAATAAGCTAGCTGCCAAGCGAAACCTAGAAGCCTGAAGATGATCTTTGAGTAGCCAGAATCAGCGTTTGAAATCGGCAACCAGATGCTCCTCAAAGGTCGGATTTTGTTGAAGTTCCATCTCCTCGAAGAGTCTACAAAGTGAAGATATGTAGCTGAAGTAAAGCTATACCCATAACCCATCTAAGCCGAATGTCAAGGACAAGATTCATTTTAAGTGGGGTAGATTTGTAGCATCCCAAAAATTCAAATCTTGAAATTTTCTCAAACTCGCTCTAAATTCAAAATGAATTTTAAATTTCATTTCAAAATGTTTGTTTGCGAGTTGATATCAACAAATAAAATATACTGGTCTACATTCTCTCCAAAATCCTCCTCAAAATATCTTACAAATATTTCCCCAGTGATCCCCCTCAAATTCTTTCCAGAAATACTGCCCAGATATTTCCCCAGTAACCCCCCCCCCTTAATTTCTTTCTAGAAATACTGTCCAAATATTCCACCGATATATCTCCAAGTATTTTCTTCCTAAGAAATACCTTCAGAATCATTTTTCAAGTCCCTACAAATATTTTCTTCATAACTTTCCTCATGCTCATACGTATACGTATGCCTCCGGTGTCATACGGTGAGCTCTACAAGCTAACCTCACTTATACAAGACAAATACATGCTAATCTCCCACTAATCCTCTCATCCTCCCATAATCCTCTCATCCCTCCCCCTAATCCCCCCACCATGGCTATAAATAGAGGGGCAAGGGGCTCCTCTCATCCCACCCCAAGCCATTTCATGGCAACTCTTCCCCCCCCACACACACCCACTCCATGTTCCACACAAGCACACACTAGCACAAGGATCGTTTGGTCATTCTTCGATCGTTCGTCCTCCTGTTCTTAGTTTGTTCATTCGTTCGTCCGATCGTTCATGGTTCGTTCGTCCGTTCGTCCGATCGTTCGATCGTTCGTCCGTTCGTTCGTCCAAATAATCTTTTTCCTGCTGTTATGCTGCCGAAATTCCGATCGTTCGTTCGTTCAATCATTCGATCGTTCATCGTTCGTTCATAGTTCCTATTCATCGTTCATCATTCGTTCATAGTCCCTATTCATCGTTCATCCAGATAATCTTTATCCTGCCGTTATGCTGCCGAAATTCCGATCGTTCGTCCGTTCGTTCATAGTTCCTATTCATCGTTCATAGTTCCTATTCATCGTTCATCGTTCGTTCATACGAACTATTCACATCACTATTTACCATTACTATTCACCATTACTATTCACCGTTACTATTCATCATTATTATTGTTCATCATTACTATTCGTCGTTCATCTGATCACCCCCAAATTTCAACTACTCATCCATCATGCTGTCCAGTCCACCTAAGACCAGCCAGACCTATATTTCAGTCATACAAACTCCAGTGACTGTGATTTTCCTTCCAGTAGGGAACTTCCCATCGGGTCACCCATCCCAGGTTTCTCCAAGTTGAGCATGCTTAGCTTTGGGATTCCTTCGAACCAGGCTTCCAAACTCAGATTCCAATAATTCTTGTTTCTAAAGTCTTATCGAATTATTCCCTATCCAACCATGTCATCCCTTAAGCATGGTTCATATTCCAGAAAACTCCCAAAATACTCTTGTCCCATATTCTGCCTATAACTCTCCTGTTCATACTAAGTCAGACGACTCATTCGTCACTATTCTCATCAACAGTGAACTTCACTGTGCTACACCACATACACCCAGCTATAAATACACCCAGCTACCCTCTCCCTCTCCACACACACTCAACACCCTCAGCCAAGGCAAACACCCCACCCACTCGGTTACTCCGCTCTGTCGGCTACACGCATAGTGTCGCTTCGCCTCCAGTCCACCCTCCTGGTAAGCACCTCTGCTCCACCACTAGTAGTATCTCAATGCCACATGACACAGATTCTGCTCAAGGCTCTACCCATCCATATATCGCTATTCTGACCACTATACTAAATATCTGTTGATATACTTGCTGGTTTGTATGTTCGCTTATTCTTGTTACATAGTTATCGGAGCGTTCGTGCCATCTCGTGGAGGCTAGATCTGCAAGTCTACGCAAGGCAGTGGAGCTAGAAGCGAGTTCCACGAGCTCCCCTTCCCCCTTCGTCGGATAAGCACAGCAAGCTCACTGGATCCCTTTGATGCATAAATTACCTATGATTTTTCAACCACAACCCTCAGCCTGTTATTTTATGCACGATATGATTTTGAGACAAGTTATTATGGCCACCCAGCCGCTTGCCGCAATCAATCCCTGATATATTTGTTACAAATGATTTGAGGAAAGGTGTGAGTTTTCAAAAGAAAATGCTTTTCAAAATGTGTATGATGAAGGGTTTTCACCCTTATCACCTTTGAGTTGGGATGATCAGGAACTCCCTGGTTTAGGGGAGGGCCTAAGGTGATGGCTCAGCTGGTTTAGGTGTGAGCAGAAGGATTGTCCCCTCATATAAGGACCAGTTTGTCATCCTTCACTACCTGTACTCATGATAAGTACAACCACTCAAGACTGTGTGGGCAGTCACTCAATCTGAACTCGTACGGTCCAACCCCAGGGTTATGAAGGCTGGGGAGCACCGGGAGGATAAGGAGGGGGAATGTTTTGTCCGGTTTGGGCATGGCGGTGGCCTGACTCCTTCCGGTATAACCGCTAAGGTAAGGACGTGCGAGGAAAGAAAGAGATTCGGTTTCGGGTCTCACTAGCTATGAGATCGCAGAGCTGGACTAGTGGGTAAAGTGTACACCTCTACGCAGAGTTTGAAAACCTATTCGAATAGTCTGTGTCCACAGGAATGGACGAGTCTGGTGTGGCATGGCAATTAGTGTTTTGTTTTCAAAAAAGGGTGTGTTTGAGAAAAGTGGTTTTTAAAAGGTCCGGCGGTTGAGCCGTGAGCTATGGTGGACGGGAAGTCCAGTAGCTGTTTTTGAAAATGAAGACCAGTGGGAAACTGCTGAGATACCTGGATGGTTTAGTCCAGGGGATTTTGTTCTATACTGAAAAACTTCCTGCTCCTTTGGGAGAGGATGCGCTTTGAAAAATACAAATTGTTTTACAAAACAACCCTGCATAAAATATTGTTGTTTCTGATATTCCATGCATTATATCTGATTTCCCCATTCCGTGGGTGAAGGTGGGCTGCTGAGTACGTTTGTACTCACCCTTGCTTATTTGTTGTTTCTCAGAAAAGGAGATCAGGTAAGAGTTACGACTGTTCCCAACCTTGCCTGTGGCTGTTGGACCGCTGATTTGCTTCGCTGCGTATATCGGGCTGCTTCAGCCCCACTCTGATGATATGTCCCGAGTTGTGAACCAACTCTTAAAGTTGATCGCCACCTTTATAGGTTTGTCTCGTTTAAGCAGATCTGGAATCATCTGATGTATAAATGTGTTTACTAGCCTCCTAGGACTAGTAATTGTATCACATTTGAGTCCCAGAGGATTGGGGCGCTTCAGCCACGAAATCTACGGGCGACGCGTGGCATCTACAACGGTCAGAAGGAGGCACCGGACTGTCTGGTGTACACCGGACAGTGTCCGGTGTGCCAACGGGCCCAGAGCTGCAACAGTTGACTGTGCCCGTTTTGGAAGAAAATCGCGCACCAGACAGGCTACAGTAGCTGTCCGGTGGCGCACCGGACTGTCCGGTGCGCCACTCGACAGAAGGCAGGAATTGCCTTCCAAGATTGTCTCCAACGACTCCTAGTTGCCTTGGGGCTATAAAAGGGGTTCCTAGACGCATGGAAGAATAACCCAAGCCTTCACTAAGCATTCTAAGACTCTCACACTCCGCCTCCGCGCATTTGATCGATTGTGTTAGTGATTTGAGCTCCGTTCGAGTTGTGAACTCTTTGTGCTACGTTTCGAGCTTAAGTCTTGGCTTGTGTGCGTGTGTGTGCTGCGGATTTGTGTCGTGTGTATTGCTTCTCCCAACCTTACTCCGTGCTTTCTTTGTGATCTTTATTGTAAGGGCGAGAGACTCCAAATTGTGGAGATTCCTCGTAAATAGAAAGATACTCTAAACAAAAAGACTGTGGTATTCAAGTTGATCATTGGATCACTTGAAAGGGGTTGAGTGCAACCCTCGTCCATTGGAACGCCACAACATGGAAGTAGACAAGTGTTACTTGACCGAACCATGGGATAAAAATCGTGTGTCTCTTGTGTTGGATTATCTACAATTGTTGTGCTCACAAGAACTCACTCCAAGGCTACTTAGTCACGCTAACGTTATAATATCTAAGTTTTGTGGCTATTTAGAGTTTGATTTTACAGGATCACCTATTCACCCCCTCTAGATGCTCTCAACGATACAGATCAATTCACTCTCCTTATCACTACGACATTACATCGAAACCACTTAAATCCGAAGTCGTATATAACACAGCGCTCCCTAGTAGCATCCCGCTAGTTGAAGGAAAACAATCAAGCGAGCTATAAGAAAAGGTCGACCTTCTTTTCAACTCATGTTTTTTAGACCTTTTGTCTATGATAGAGTATAATATTTGTTCTTATACACCGTTGCAACACACGAGTATTTTACTAGTATAATGTTCATATAGCACTATATGTGTCTAAATTTATAATTCATTTAATTTTTTACTAGATTTGACCTGTTTATCCTATTATTTTTTTTGAAAAATAAAAAAATCAAAAGCCATACTTAAAATATATTATTTGCTAAACAATATCACACTAAAAATAATAATAGCCATGAATTTTTTTGAATAAGACAACCCGATTAAACTTAGAGTAAAAAGTCAAACAAATTATAAATTAGAATTAATTATAACGAAGGGAGTATATAAAATATGTATGGTGCCCTTTTTTGTTTTCTCTTACGTCTTTGACTGAGATTCAATACGATGTTCATGAAATTGCATCTGTTTTCAAATAATTTGTAGAACAACGTTTGTTCCAACAAACTAATTTAGAAAACAATACTTCATCTATATTTTGCACTCTTTCGTTGCTTAGGCTATAGTTAGCAGGTCGTATATATAACCTTACAAAACACTATTTTGCACTATTTACAGAATAAAATTTGAAATATGAGATATGCACGAGTAAACGGCTGGAAATAGCCTTACCTCATATAAAAATGGACCAAATTACTTCTATTCATTTCACATCCTTCTGATTTATCTATTCTGCAACTAAGAACAACATAAAAAGATAAAATATACAAGCTTCATCTTTATAGTGTCAAATATATAAATAGATGCATATGTTCTATGAAGGAAGAAGTCTAGATTTTATAATTAAACTTCAGAACCAGACATCTTCAACCATCGAATTATTATATTTGGTCAATCGAAAAATCTTTGATTGTACTTTTTCCCTTCTTTTTTTATTTTACGTGTTTTTTCAAAACTCCAATCACCATCATATTAAGAAAGTTATATGTTTATTTAGAAATTACTCCCCATGTTTTGTTTTGTATGTTCAACACTACGCTTAACGATATAAAAATAAACCTCATATATTTGTATGCATTTATATTATTTTTATGGGCAGGAAAGATAAAAAATGAGGATGAACTTATATATTTGTATGCATTTTATTGTTGAGATAAAAAATGAGGCTATAAAATTAAGGTAGACCTCATATATTTATATGCATTTATATTGTTCTTATGGATAGAAGAGAATACAATGAATAGGGGCATTTTGGTCTATTTGCATGTGAGAAATGAAAGCATGAAAAATATAGATGAAGTGTTTTTAATTAACATATAGCACATGCTAACGCTATGATCCCTAGAAGGGTCGATGGTGGTGGTGATGCAGGAGGAGAGGTTGACAGCGGCAGGGATGCCAGGAAGGGGAGAGAGGGAGGCTGCTGGCGGCGGGATCGTGGGGAAGAGAGATGAGAAATGATCTAAATAATAATTATTTTAAAATAGTTAACGTTGTGTAGTCCTTTTTTAACTAAAAAACATCAATTCAAAAAACGGAGAGAGTATTGTTTATTGAAATTGAGGAGTAAGGAAGATGAGATTATCTATCATTTTGAACCTTTAGTTTTATTTTTTAGAAAAGGAAATATTATTAATATTCTAGCTTCTGTATCGGTTGATACATTCGGCTATCAAACTCACAAACATGAGGTTCCACATTGGAACGAAATCTCACATTCTACAAAGGTTTCATAAATTTAAGCTCTCAAAATATGCTCCCAATCTATGAAAAAAGACCATCCATTATATGAAAAGATCTCCATCATTGTTGTTTCAAGCACACGACAACCCCATTTTATTTGAGGTCTGTCCTCCTCCTTCTGCAACAATGTCCAAAACCTTGTCCAATGTGTCCCTCTGAAAGTGACCTGCAAGGGAGTGGAAACTTGTGCATTATCAAAAACCACATCATTACGACTTATCCATATAGCCCAACAGAGGGCACATGCTCCAACCCAAATCAGGCTCTTAAGTCTAGAATTTAAACCTTTTAGCCAAGTGCCAAACATATGTTGGATGCACGAAGGTGGAGTAATGTTAAATGAAATTTGTACACCTCTCCAAACACATCTAGCCATATGACAGTGAAAGAAAAGGTGTTGAATGGATTCATCTAAGTTACATCCACAACATTTAACACTTCCTTTCCACTGTTTTTTTGCTAAATTATCCTTTGTTAGAACTATGCCTTTAACTAAGTACCACATAAAAATTTTAATCTTCAAAGGTAGCTTTAAATCCCATATGGGGTGGTTTCTCGAAACAATGTTCGGGGCGACTAAAGCCCTATACATAGAGCTGACCGTAAACTGACCTTGCTGGAGAAGATCCCAAACAAACGTGTCTCTTCGATCAGCTAGATTAATAGTAAATACTCTAGCTACTACCTGATTCAAAGCAGCTAGATTATTTACATTAATTGACCGACGAAAAGCCACATTAAGTTGATTATGTTGAAGAACATTAGCTACTGTTGCCTTTTTCTTTCTCACAATGTTGTACAGATCTGGAAATTGGTCTTTCAAAGGGACTGACCCCAACCATTTATCTTCCCAGAACTGAATCTATGTACCACCCCCTAACACAAAATGACCCATTCTCATAAAGTCCTGTTTTACCGCCATAAGTCCGGACCAAAAGTGAGAATCACCGGGCCTGTGTTCTACTTGGGTTATTGTTTTATTTTTTAGGTACTTATTTTGAAGGAGACTTTGCCAGATGCCTTGTTCGTTAATGAGTCTAAAAAGCCATTTACTTAGAAGACATCTATTTTGTAACCTCAGATCTAGGATGCCAAGACCCCCTAAATCCTTGGGTGTGCACAAAACACTCCATTTAGTTAGCCTATATTTCTTTTTGAGTCCCCCACATTCCCAGAAGAAATGAGACCTAAACTGGTCCAAACGTTTTAGGACTTCCCGTGGAACTTCGAAAAAAGAGAACATGAATATAGCTAGCTACTAAGTATCGAGTCAATAAGCACCAGGCGACCGCCGGCTGAGAAAAGTTTACCTTTCCATCCACTTAGTTTTTTCTGAAACCTTTCTTCGACTACCCTCCATTCTGTATTACTCAATTTTCTGTGGTGTATCGGAATACCTAGATATTTGATGGAAAGCTCCCCACGCCACACCCAAAGATGTCAGAGTATTCTAATTCTAACCCTTTGGCAGCACCATAGCAGAAAAGTTCGCTTCTATGGAAGTTGATTTTTAGGCCTGTTGGGGACTTGTTCTCAAGTGCTATGAGTTAAGAACAAGGCAACACAGAAAACGTTAAACGTTAAACCCCTTCGTCCTTCGAAGCATTATTTCCCTTAGGACATAATGACTTTCGGACGAAGGTAATGAAGAACATACCTTCATCAACATAACATATAGAGATGAAGAAAGAATCACATAAAACATAAAAGATAATATAAACAGTGATACATTATTATTATCTCATTTCTATTTTATTACTATAGAAAAATAGAAATAATATCAAATTACAAGTGTACCTTCGACTTGAAAGAAGGTAAAAGTACCAGCGTGACGCAAGGATCAATGCCTAGTCCGCCTGAACAGTACGGGGTTACTGTTCATCTATTTATAGGCACAGGACGCAGCCCATGTAAAATTACACTCATGCCCTTTACATTTGCTAATAACTCTATAGTAATCCATCGAGGTCTAAATAGTCTTTTCATCTTTAAGTCGGTTTTTCTTTTCTGCTATCATGCCGAAGCTCTCCTGCGCACAGCTTCGGCTTCGCGCTATCCTTCGTACTCCTTCTTGTGCTTATTCACGCTGTGGTTTCAACTCAAGTCCGAAGGTACCTGTTCATGCATTATACTTCCAGAAACATTGTTAAATCATGTTTTTGAGGACCTTCGAAAGCCGAAGGCCCCCAACAGTAGCCCCTCGCAATATTAATTTGTTAGAATGATAAATTCAGATTGTGACAAGGATGAAGGCCCTGAGCCGAAGGTCCAAAAAAACACCTTCCCTTTGCTAGAATAGCAACAGCCACTGACAAGCGGGCCCTCCAGCATGCAACGCACCAGGCGTATAAATAAGAGCACACCACGAGCTCATTTAGCACGCTTTCTTGCCATCTGCTCTTGCTTACTCAATTTTTAGCTCTTGCGCACCAACACTTGCTTGGCTTTTTTAAATTTTTAAGCTTCGGCTTTGAGAGCACTTTCTCAGCATTTTCGAAGATGTCTGAAGATAAGAAAGCTGTCGCTGAATCGAAGCTGAGCCTTTCTGAGGAGATGAATCTTGGCTTTATTGAATCAATAGCAAAGACAAATGCAGAGAAGATTACTAGGGAAATTTTGGAGGGTTTATCTGAAGATACTGGTGATAGTGACTGCTATGATGTGGAAAGCGACGGGGAAGACTCCGAAGATCGACCCTGGCGACCGAGCCATGCAGTTTTTAGAAAATCAACTATTAAACAAAGCCATCTTGACATCATTAGGGGGAGATACTTTTGGGATATGTCTATTGTGAGGGCTGACGACGGAGAGAAGACTTGTCCTACTCCAGAGGAGAATGAAGTCGTGATCTTCCGAAGCTTTTTCAAGGCTGGGCTTCGGCTCACTCTGAGCAGCTTCGTAGTCGAGGTTTTGAAGATATTCCAGATTTACCTTCACCAGATTACCCCCGAAGCCATTATAAGAATGGGAATCTTCGTATGGGCTGTAAGGAGTCAGGGCTTGGAGCCAAATGCAAAAAGTTTTTGCAGTATGCGTGAACTGTTATATGAGACGAAGCCCTGGGGTAAAGAACAGTATCATAACAATTTCGGCTGCTACAACTTTGTTGCCCGTTCTGGCTCAAGCTCCCCAGTACCGACTTTTCGGAAGAGATGGCCCTGAGACTGGACGAAAGAATGGTTCTATGTAAAAAATGATTTAAAGGCATGAGAAGACATTAAAGAGATAATCATGCGCCCTATCTGGCAACGCTTCGAGCTCCGGAAACCGAAGGTAGAAATTGACGAAGCGGCCGAAGAATGTCGCAAGGCCTTCGGCTTAGTCTGCTCTTTCATCGGGACAGGGGACTTAGTTCAAGAGCACGTGGCCTACAGAATATGGCCATTGGTAGCCAACTGGGAGATGCCAAAAGAATCCATCAGCAATCCCCACGAAGGTGGTTTGGTTCGACTAAAATATACCTTCAGGTTTAGAGACCAGTTTATCGAGCCAGACGACGACTGGCTGAAAAGCGTCGAAGCTACAAGCGATGAGCTGCTTGGGCTGTACTCTAGAGCAGAAGATAACGCATTGTCTGCGACCTTCGAGAACTGGAAAAAGAAGAGACTAAACAGAGTTTTTGATGCTCTTGGGTTCATGTATCCTGACTACCGTTACCCGCCCTGGGGCAAAAAAGAAAAAGTGGAGGTTCCGGGAGAGATGATGTTTAAGCCGCTCTGAGCGAGCCTGTGTCGAAGAGGAAAAGGGTGAAGGTCCTTACTCATCGATCGCGCTATATTGAACCGGCCACAGTGCCCGAATTTGGCAGTGAGACCTCTTCGGTGACCGAAGACAAGAAACGTGCGATTACGCAGAAAATTGAAGAATCGTCTGTATCGCCGAAGGCATCATCAGCCAAATCAGATGAGCCGAAGGCCATTAACATTGAAGAGATGAAGGTTGAGAAAACAAGGATATTAGAAGTAATAAGTCCTTCGGCAGAGGTGACAATGCCGAAGGCACAAAAGGATCTTTCAACGACTCCCAAGAGGAAGAGAATGGTTAACGTATTAGATGTGCTAGAAACAATAAAATCTTCAAGCTCTACTCCGAAGAAAGCTACCGAAGCTTCGGAAACACAAATTGAGGCTGAAGCTACCAAGATCCAAGTCGAGACCGAAGCTGGGCCTTCAGAGCCCGCCAAGGAGAAATCCTTGGAAATCGGAGAAAAGACGGAGAAAGAAGCTGCAGAAGTAATTCTAACTGGAAAACTCGTCATTCCTATTCCCGAAGCATCATCTGAGAAAGAAAAGCAAGAGGCTCAATTCTATGCTCAAAGATTGAAATATCCAAAGGGGGCACTGGTATTCAACGGCAGCGGGGAAGAAGACTTCTTGTATTGTCTCCCAGACAGCAAAGAGATTTCTGTCCGTCGAGAGATGGGCAAGAGCTTCGGATTCCCGACACTAGAAGATGGGCTCTCAGTGTTATCAAAAGATGAGTTGGCCGACAGCTTAGCATACAATAGTTTAAAGGTGAGAAAATGAGATTTTTGTATTTAAAAACAAAATTTTCCATTTGCTTACACTCAATACCGCATTTTTTGCAGGGCCTTATCCTTAGCAACGCCCTCAGGGCGCAAAAAAGTGCTGAAGATGAAGGGTATACCATAGCCTTAAACAACCTTCGTTCCGAAGTAATTGAACTAAGGAACGAAGGTCTTGAAAAAGATAAAATATTAAACTCATTGTTGAACAAAATAAAAGAAGACGAAGTTGCTTCCAAAGCCCAAGCTGAAGCTCAGAAATACGAAATCGAATATCTTCGGAAACAGCTATTCGAAGCTAAAGAAAAATGTGGTCTTGCAGAGGCTGATCAAGATATTAGTGTATATTGGAGGAACCACTTACAAAAAAAGCTGATGAACTTCGTGCATCCAAGGAGAGGTGCTATGAAAAGTCTATAGAGTGTGTTAAGAAAATAAAAATTAGCTTCGCTAATGTTGGCGCATTCTCTAACGAAGACGAGTTTGTAAGGGGTGATCCTGAAGGCCTAATTGATTGGATCAGCAACGAAGCTGAAGCTTTTGAGGAAGTTTTGAGTGGTCGCGGGGATATCTGCGCTTTCTCGGATGCCAGGGGAATCACAACTATTTTAGAGAAGTCAGGCTGCGACCATGTGAAAGCTTTGGCTCAAGCCGAAGCTACTTTATCTATTGAAGATACAAAAGATCCCTCGGCCGAAGCAAGCTTAATTGGCAGAACATTCTTTACTGACATCTAGGAGAATGGCGGCCGAGGGATGACACACGAGATGATAAAAAAGAGAGAAAAAGATTCCCATGATTCAAAAGAAGCGACGAAGGCAGCTGAGAAAGCTGCGGAACTTGAGAGGCGGATAGGTATTGCTTAATAACTTTTTAACTTTATTTACTAATTTTGCGACTTCGGACTTATTTATGTTTTATATCGCAGCTGAACTATCTCCTCCTCCAGAGCCCTTCGAGTCGATGGCCAACCCAGAAGTAGAGAAAGAAGATGAAGTCACTAAAGTGGCCGAAGTTATTTTGGACGAAGCTGTTAATCGACTGCTGAACGAAGCTGCGGAAACAGTTTTAAAAGAAGAATAGCTTTTATTGTAAAAACATTTGGAATGTAACATTTGCTGAACAAAGTGCGTAATATTTTTATAATTTTGAATGTAATATTTAAGCTGCTTGTAACTGAATTCTTTACGATGCATGAAACTCTACGTACATACCGTTTTTGAGCCTTCGGCGAAAAAACACCTTCCCTTCTTTTCATGCGTTGTGAAGAATATCCATATTTCGTAAAAACATCCAATCTTCGTAAAATCATTATGCTTCGTAAGCAATAGATCTTCTTTTCATTTTAGAGTTTGACGAAGCTATACTTCTTCAATACTTATTTTGTGCCTTGGCACTGCTTCTTCGAAACAATCTCCGAAGATCAACATTGAATCCCCTTCTTGCACCATTGATGCAATATGATGTATGATGTTATGCTATGCGAAATGATGTAATGATGTTATGCTATGCAAAATGGTATTTGTGCCGAAGATACATACACATTCCCTCAGTAAAGCACACAATCTTTTTGCCGTTTATTTTTTGGCTTCACCGCTTATTTTTCAGCGTATCATCGCTGACTTTTCGCTGTAAGCCTCCCTTAGGAGCTTCTTCGCCTTTACTTTAGCGGTATTCACGTTGACTTTTCACGCTTCGCCTTTTACTTCAGCGGAATCAGCGTTTATTTTTTGTTGTAAGCTCTGCATTCCCTTTGGAACGACTTTTGAGCAGAAAACTTACACTGCGCTCCCTTAGGAACGACTTTTTGTTGCTTCGGGAAACTTACACTGCGCTCCTTAGAACGACTTTCTATTGCTTCGGCAAAACTTGTAATGTGATTGTGAACCCCGCGCTCTCTTGAGAGCAACTTTCGTGCTTCACCAACTTTTTGGACTTCGTGAGTCTATAAAAGAGATACATTTCCACTATGGCCAAAACGAAGCTATTACAAGGAATTGAAAACGACAGGAAAAACTTAGGCTTTTAACGATTGTTCTCTATTAAAAAAGAAAAATGATAACGAATGCCAGAACTATTTCAGAAGTAGGATATCTTCTAGTAGATGTGCTTCGATTCTGGCACAGTACTGTTGACTGTGCGAGCTTCGGACTCCTCTCTGAAGTCTTGTTGCTGATGAGTGTGCTGGCTCCCTTCTGGCTGCTGGCCTCGTTGCAATGGTGGTGGAGGTGGAGGCTGTTGCCAAGATGCTTGAGGTTGGGTTGCCGAAGCAACAGAGGCTACAGGATGGTTACCCACATACTCTGGAATGTACAGTGAGTGGTACGAAGCAGTATGCATGACTTGCTTCGGCTGGCTCTGTTGGGCTGCAGCTTCTGCTATCTCTTTCTGTTTCTGGATGGTGACGTGGCACATCCTGGTAGTGTGGCCCTTGTCCTCACCGCAGAATAGACAATAAATTTTCTTGGGCTGATCCCCAAACCTTCCTCTGAAGCCCCTGGCGCCTCTGCCCCTTGGAGCTAGGGGCCGAGGATAGCTCTGTTGCTGCCCCGAAGCCTGTGAAGAATATTGCGGCCTCTGTTGTTGACTTCCCCTGTCGTCATTCTGAGTGGAATGAATTGATCTGACGTGCCTAGGGTGGATTCTCCCTCCGAAGCCCCTGGCCATTTCGGAGAACCTGTAAGCTTCCTCCCTTCTCTGTCGAAAATCATTGTCAGCGCGGATGTATTCATCCATCTTCTGAAGCAGTTTCTCCAGGGTTTGAGGGGGTTTCCTGGCGAAGTATTGGGCTGAAGGTCCTGGCCAAAGCCCCTTAATCATGGCCTCAATGACAATTTCATTGGGCACTGTTGGCGCTTGTGCCCTCAGACGCAAGAACCTTCAGACATACGCCTGGAGATATTCCTCTTGATCTTGCGTGCACTGGAACAAGGCTTGAGCGGTAACCGGCTTCGTCTGAAACCCTTGAAAACTGGTGACCAGCATGTCCTTCAGCTTCTGCCATGATGTGATTGTTCCTGGCTGAAGAGAGGAGTATCAAGTTTGTGCAACATTTTTGACTGCCATGACGAAGGATTTCGCCATGACTGCAGTGTTGCCATCATATGAAGATATAGTTGCTTCGTAGCTCATCAGAAACTGCTTCGGATCTGAGTGTTCGTCATACATGGGGAGCTAGGGTGGCTTGTAAGACGGGGGCTAGGGCGTAGCCTACAGTTCTGCTGACAGAGGAGAAGCATCATCAAAAGCAAAATTTTCATGATGGAAATCCTCATACCAGTCATCCTCGTTGAAGAAGCCCTCTTGGTGCAGCTCTCTGTGGTGGTGCCTTCGGTTCTGCTCATCTTGAGCAAGATGACACACTTCTTCGGTAGCTTCATCAATCTGCCTTTGCAGGTTAGCTAACCGAGCCATCTTCTCCTTCTTCTTCTGTACCTGCTGATGAAGCATCTCCATATTCCTGATTTCTTGGTCCAACTCATCCTCTTGTGGTGTTGGACTAGTGGCCTTCCTCTTCTGGCTTCGGGCCTCCCGAAGAGAAAGGGTCTCCTGGTTTGGGTCCAGCGGCTGCAGAGCGACAACCCCCGTTGTCGAAGCCTTCTTTGGCGGCATGACGAAGGTCGATGCTTGCCGAAGGTGGTCGAAAAAGGGTTCACCGGAGGTGGGCGCCAATGTTGGGGACTTGTTCTCAAGTGCTATGAGTTAAGAACAAGGCAAGAAAACATTAAACGTTAAAGCCCTTCGTCCTTCAAAGCATTATTTCCCTTAGGACATAATGACTTTCGGACGAAGGTAATGAAGAACATACCTTCATCAACATAACATATAGAGATGAAGAAAGAATCACATAAAACATAAAAGATAATATAAACAGTCATATATTATTATTATCTCATTTCTATTTTATTACTATGGAAAAATAGAAATAATATCAAATTACAAGTGTACCTTCGACTTGAAAGAAGGTAAAAGTACCAGCGTGACGCAAGGATCAATGCCTAGTCCGCCTGAACAGTACGGGGTTACTGTTCATCTATTTATAGGCACGGGACGCAGCCCATGTAAAATTACACTCATGCCCTTTACATTTGCTAATAACTCTATAGTAATCCATCGAGGTCTAAATAGCCTTTTCATCTTTAAGTCGGTTTTCCTTTTCTACTATCATGCGAAGCTCTCCTGCGCATAGCTTCGGCTTCGCGCTATCCTTCGTACTCCTTCTTGTGCTTCTTCACGCTGTGGTTTCAACTCAAGTCCGAAGGTACCTGTTTATGCATTATACTTCCAGAAACATTGTTAAATCATGTTTTTGAGGACCTTCGGAAGCCGAAGGCCCCCAACAAGGCCTGAAAGTTGCTCAAATGCACATAACACTAGCTTCATGTTGTTAGCCTTTTCTAAACCATCTTCCATGAAGATAATTGTATCATCTGCGTATTGGAGTATTGAAAGTCCTCCATCTACCAGGTGTGGTATAACACCAACGACTTGCCCCAAGTCCTTGGCTCGATTTATGAGAATGGCAAGCATGTCGACCACTATATTAAAAAGAATAGGTGACAGAGGGTCTTCCTGTCGAACTCCTTTTTTGGTCTGAAAATAATGGCCATAATCATCGTTAACTTTTATTGAAACACTTCCTTTTTCCACCACCTGTTGCATCCACTTACACCAGGTTTGAGAAAAACCTTTCATCCGTAACACTTGTTGTATAAATGGCCATTTTATTTTATCGTACGCCTTTTCGAAATCTAGCTTAAGGATTACACCATTTTTCTTTCTTTTGTGCATCTCATGAATGGTATCATGAAGGATAACCACTCCTTCCAAGAGATATCTACCAGGGATGAAGGCTGTTTGAGTAGGTTGGATTATCTTTTTGGCGACGATTGCTATTCTATTTGTAAGGACTTTAGTAAAAATCTTAAAACTTACATTTAAAAGACAAATCGGTCTAAAATTTTCCACTTTTATAGCCTCTTTTTTCGGCACCAGAGTAACTACTCCAAAGTTGAGACTATGGAGTGGCAAAATCCTATTGTGGAAATCCTCAAAAAGAGCCAGTAAGTCCTTTTTTATAACCTCCCAAAAGTTTTGGTAAAACTCAGCAGGAAAACCATCTGGACCTGGCGCCTTATTGTGTTCCAATTGGAAAACCACTTTTTTTTATCTCAGCTTCTGAGAAACTCCCTATCAACAACTCATTCTCGATATTCGATACTTGCGGGATGTCATCACGCGTATCTTCATCTAACGAGAAATGATTTAAATTTGGTGATCCAAATAACTTTTTGTAATAATCTGTTATATATTTTTTAAGATTATTTTGGCCAATGATTATCCCTTCCTCCTGTTCCAATTGTGTTATTTTCGTCTTACGATTTCTACCACTTGCTAGAAGGTGAAAAAATTTAGTATTATTGTCGCCTTTTAATAACGTAGTTGCTTTCGATCGTTGCTTCTGAGAACCTTTAGTTTTATTAATATGTTAAATCGGTGTGTAATTTATTTAGTGGATTTAGTGGAAGTTATGATCGTGAAAGTGATTTAGGTGGGTTAGTTTTGTAAAGTTTAAAGTGATTAATTGTTTAGAGGGTGTTCGGTTTCTGTATTTAGTAATCTATTGATAAAAATAAAATAAAATAGATGGCAAAAATTAGTCCTTAGAATTTTATTTGATAAATAAAACTGATGCTGTTATCGGAAACGCGTGCTATTTCCTGATCTCAAACTTGATGTTTCGTGGATTCTTCCAACTGCAACCCCGGTCGGCACATACAGCCCCAGCGCCCAGCCCACACTGGAGCCGATAAGAACCGCTCCACATCTGCCGTCGCGCCGCTCGAAGCCGCTCGGCGCCCGCCCATCGCATCGCACTCGCACGAGACGAGACCGCCAATCCCGTCCCCTGACCCGAACGCCGCCGCAGCTAAGAAGAGAGGGAGAGTTGTGTGCAATACGCACGCCTCTCGCCGCCTCCCCTTCCCGAACTCCCCCGACCAAACGCCTCTTATCCTCCCGGCATCAAAATCGTGGGAAATCTCGTCGGATTCGCGTGCGCGGGCTGTGGAACAGATCGGGGGCGGAGGAGGCCAGGACAGGGGCGGGCCGCAATGGTGGTGATGGAGGGTAATGGCGGCGCCGGTAGGATCACCATTGGCGTCTGTGTCATGGAGAAGAAGGTCGGGATCTTGACTCTCTGGTCTCTTGAGTTTTTTTCTCTCTCGTTTTCTTCTCCTTGGTGGTTCACGGATTCTCGCGAACACATGGATGCTAGATGCTGTCTTGTCTTCCTGATTATTGATCCATTCGTGTTCTTGCTCTTCCAGCGCGTGCGTCTCGATTTCCAGCGCGTACGTCTCGATTGGCCGGCTCTTGCTCCTGGATTTCTCAAAGAATGCGGGATGCGGGAGCTTCGTTATTGCCTCCGGAACATGTCCTCGTCTGATCAAGTTCTCAATTCTTCTTTTCTTCAGGCGTTCTCTTCTCCAATGGAGCAGATTCTCGAGCGGCTCCGCGCGTTTGGAGAATTCGAGGTTTGCAAGAGCCTTCCTTTTGCCCCGTCCACCTTGCATTTCCCTTTACTTGTTACATTAATTTGCAAAAAAGGTGGGAAACCAGCGCGAGATTGAAGTTTGCATGTGACATGAGTAGATGGGTGGATGCCGTCGAGTTGAACGTGATCTTACGTTCGTTCTGAATTTTTTCTAATGCGAGACATCCGTGAATCTTTCTGGATACCAATTTATTCTGCATCTTTTCGGATACTGTGTGGTCCCTATCCAAATGGTCGCTTTTCTCGGTTGCACCCAGAATTCCTGGATATGGCATATATATCCCTGATTATGTACTTCCTTTTTGGAGGATTAAATGGTTGCTAACTTGATTCTTGGTATATTTTTTGGAGGACTAGTATGTTCTGTTAACTTGCTTTACTGATAGTTTAAGCACCGCGCCACCGCCATGAATTAAATTAGAAGTTTTGCACTTGAGTGGTCGACATTCTCATTCTCATGATATTATATGCCCAACGTTGACTCGTTGTACCGTAAGCTGTGCATGTGGACCAGTATTGTTCATAGGATGTGTAGAGCGTTATAAGATTTTCAACCTTTCGAAAAGGATTACACATTAGATTTGGTCTACTGCATATGCATATACTATTAAGAGCCTGTTTGGTAAAGCTCCACCGCTGAAAAGTGATTCTTGATCTGGTATTCACCGAGCAGCTCTACGGTGGATTTGACATCCACCCTAATCTATCAGAATATTGTTTGGCTAATGCAGCAGCTCCAGATTTACACAAAAGCAATTTAGTGGGAATTACCTATTTTGTCCTTAAAATAGGCTCCACGTGTCAGTGTCTCATGTGCTTTCTTCCTCCTCCGATTGAAAAGTAGAGAACATGTGTGGTTGGGCGCAACCACGACACGTGGCCGTGGCGCGCAGGATACAACCACAGCGCGACCATGGCCGGTGAGGCGGACAACTGGGGTGGGTCAATGGGTGGGCGCGTGCGGGGCTAGCGTGGGGCGTGGCCTGGGTAGGAGTGGGCTGGGGCAGGTGCAGCCGATGGGGTCGGGACACAACCAAAACACATGGCCAGACGATGCCGGGGGCAGCCACGGCATGACCATGACTGGCGAGGTGGCCGACCAGGGTGGGCCAGCAGGGCGGCGAGGGTGGGGCCGATGTGGGGGCGCGACCGAGGTGGGAGCGGGTTGGGGTGGGCACAAAGGAAGAAGAAAAGGCGATGGAGGAAGAAGTAAAAACGAAACGAACCGGTACACGTGTAATAGGTCTGTGGTGGGTAATTTTTTCCAACTCCACCAAACTTGAGTTGGTGGAGCACCCCTTGAGGAGCTCCACCAAAATGATGAATCTGGTCTCGAGATCCACCGTTTTGGTCTCAAGATCCACCGTTTTGGTGAATTTGGATTTGGTGGTTTTACAACGTTTGAGATTTTTTGTCGAAGTATAGCTGTTTTTGGTGAATCTGGAGCTGGTGGAGCTCTACCAAACAGGTTCTAGATCTCTTAGATGCTAATTCCTCTGACTTCCAGGGGTGACCACTGGTCACCTGGTCTTCCCCATTCATCAACGACTGTCTTGTATGAAAAATATGCCGACTTCGTTTGATTTTGGTATCCAATCTTTGACACATGGTTCATTTTTTCATTCATGGATTGTTATACTACCTATGTATAACAATCTTGGGAAGGTGCTAACTTTTTGTACATCATCATTACTGCTATTGTCGATCCTTACTTCTGCTTAGGTGCTCCAGGTCTTCACACCGTAGGTTTTATGTGTATACTTTAATCTTAATTGACTCTGGCCACTATATATTTTATATCTAATGATTCAAAATTCTCTTCTCTCTTACTTCTCTTGCTTTGTCCATATTTCCATAATCGAACTTGTAGTCTGTGATGTATTATCTATGCTTGACTAACTTTGGCTACTATATATTTTTCTGTTTATAATAACTCCAAATACGTTCAATGAACTTCATTTTATTATTTGAATGATGTTGAACTTCCTGTGGGGGTATAGAGAAACATTCAGACCAGCTGTCATTCTTCATTATTTAACTTATTTTGCAGATTATAATATTTGGAGATAAAGTTATTCTCGACGATCCTATTGAGATGTATGTAATGAGAACTCAGGTTATTGATAACAATCATAATTCTTTTGTGCATAGGTTTATCTACATTCTTTGTGCAACAGTCTTGACCTAAGGCTATGCATGTACTATTGTCTTACTGAGTTTAGGAATTGGGAGTAGCATCTTACACCATTTTGCTTTCAGTTGGCCAAACTGTGATTGCTTGATCGCCTTCTATTCCTCTGGTTTTCCTCTGCAAAAGGTTCAAGCATATGCTGCTTTGAGAAGGTATATTTTTTATTCTCTATTTCTTTATATATCTCTTTCAAATGGTAACTATTCTTGTAACTACATCTCCGTTATCTTAATAATGTCTTAATGCTGTGGGAGAGAGGGATGTAGGGGCATCAACATTTATTTGTTTGCTTTGCAAGTTTCTAACAACCTCATCCTTCGAGTGACTTATTTGTATTCAGTCTGCTTACTGTTTTCATATAAGAAGCTTAATAAAGGAATAAAAGAAAGAGACTCATGTTGCTTAGTGTTGGGGCACAATTTGTAATAGCTTTTTCCTTAGGAATGCAACCACCTCTAGGAAAGCAATACTATTGAGGAGGGCAACTATTAATATTTGGGGAGACAACCTATGTGCCTTTATGGGCACAATAGTTACCAGTTTAGAAATGCAACTGTTAGTTGAGTGGCTACTTTATGTTTGGGCTAGTAACCCTACAACTTTTGCCAATTGGCTGTGTCCCTCACCAAGTGATAATTGCTTCTCAACACCTCATTGTTCCACCTAACCAGCAAGGCAACTGACTATTGCCGATTCTCTAGTTGCGGAGATAATGACTAACGGTTAAGGTGGTCAAGTTTGTTACCTTGCCAGTTTGTCATTGTATGATTAAAGATGGTTCTCAGTTTGTCACACTAAACACCCCCGGATGGTGCAACTGAACTGAGTCAATGCCCATGCAAAGAAGTGAGATTGGGTGGTGAAGGTGTCAGACTTACGAGGGGGGAGGTCCACAGGTAGTGAGAGAAGCCATCCAAGATGGCCAGATAGTACTGGTAACCGAAAATGTTCGGTGCCAGGGATGTCCAAAGGTCATAGCGGACGAGATCAAAGGGTTGAGCAGTTCTGGACATGGAAGAGGGGAAGGGTAAGCGAGTATGGTTGACAAGCATGGCAAGGCGACGCGGCATTGCCGCGGGGGCAGGGGATGGCCGAGGTGCCTGAGAGTCTATAGAGGACATCGTGACCGGGGTGGCCAAGACGACAATGCCAAGTGGAGGCAGAGGTAGCAGCGGCATGGGCGTAGGGCGTGGCAACACAGGATGGGGGAGGTGGGGCGGGGAAGCAAATAGGATATAGGGGGCCGGAGCTGTCGCATCGGGCGACCACGACACAAGTGGTAAGATCTCGTATGGTGAGCCCCCATAGGTCGAACTCCATGGAACAGTGGTTGTCAATGGTGAAGCGATGAACTAGAGAAGATTTTGTATGGTGCTGGGGGCAACAAGGATGTTGTTGAGGTACAAGGGACCAGTAATATCCATATCGCTCATTGAGATGACATGTAGAGTCGACATAGTATCGACAATGATGGAAGAAGGGAAGGTGGGGCTGCGAGGATGGGGTAAAGAAACAGTACCAGAGTTAGGAGTGATGTGGTACGAGGGACTAGAGTCAACAGTCCAGTCGGTGGGAGTAGGAGTGGGTTGCGAGGACATGGAGTACAAGGAGAGAGCCAGGGGAGGCAGCCTCAGAGCCACTGGGTTGGGCGCTGGGGCCGCTAGTGGCGAGTAGACTGATAGCAAGCATGGATAGGTGTTGCTGGAGCAGTTGTAGGAAGGGAGAGGTTGGCGCTCGCAGGACACCTGTGCCCCATGCTGCCGGAGGAAGGATATGACTGGGAGCGGTATACGGGGCCACGACGGAGCAGGGGGAGCCCAAGGATGAGTGTTGTGAGGTGCAATAGGAGGGAGGCTGAGTGAAGGAGTTTTTTTTTTTGAAAAACGCAGGAGGACTGCGTTTTAGATATATATTAAGAAGAGAGAGACAAAGGTCTAAGAGACCCAAAAAACAGATGATGCGCGCCCATGCCGTAGGGGCCGGATGTGGGAAGTGGCGGCGCAGCCGCGCCCGATGGCCACGTCGGCAAGGAGGGGCCGCCCAAGTGGTGGCATTCATGGCGGGGAATGAGGGAGGAGATGGTCGGCAACGACATGGAGCAGGGAGAACTGTCGACAGCTGGATTAGGGAAGAAAGGTGGGAGGGAGGCTTGATCCATGTTAGAGAGTGAAACCCTAACCCTAATTGGGCAGGGATTATATTAATGTATAGTCTTGGGCCATGACCCATTACAGGGTACACCTAAACACAATAGGCTAACAAGCGACAATGTTAAAAAAGGGACATAGGATCTCCTTGTCTAACACCTTTACCAGGATGGAAATCTACATGATCAACACATAGTTGACCCTTTCTATGTACTCGGTAATCCAAATTATTGTTCATGATGATTCTTGGGGAATATAATTCAAATAAAAAACAGTGAGGGAGTACGCTGCTTGGCTGCTGTGTAAGCAGACCATAGGTGCAAGCGTGCAAGCGAGCCTTGTGGTCCGTTAGATCATGATCCAATCGTATATGTGACCTTAATTTATTAGGGGGGTTTTATAAAGCTGCACGAGTTGGTGGTGGAAGGGTTTAGATGTTAAATGTGACGTACGGGTAGATCATGATCTAACAGACCAAGAGCCTCGCTTGCACCTATGACATGCTTGTACAGTAGTCGTTGCCGACTTGCCGTCCACTTATACCACTGGGAGTTTTTTTTTCTAATTTATCAAACTAACACTTAAAATTGAATACTACTTTACATTCTTAGATGCGGAAACTTTATTTCTGAAGTGAATAGATGAGTTTTTTTCTGTAATTCTTGATATTCCAGTTACTTTCTCTGACCTTGTTCTGTATGAATGGTAGGCCTTTTTTGGTGAATGAATTGGAGCCACAATACCTCCTCCATGACCGCAGAAAAGTGTACGAGGTATTGCTGTGAAAATTTTCTATTGCATGCAGCTAAACTCATCCTTATCGTCTGCTCATATGCTCTCAACTTATATTCTTCTATTGTACACTATAATTGTGCTCAAAGCAGTACTCTTCTGCATGCTATAAAAAGTGGTGTTTTTTTCGTATAGACTAACCTTTCTTAGTAGTTCAGTAATGCAGGCAATGAGCATTTTAGATTACCATTATTTCTCCCAACATTAGTCAGTAAATGAATGTGTAGCATGACGACAACTGCTGAATGTTTTTTTGATTAAATGTTTACGCTAGATTATCTCAGCGTAATGGTTATATCTTTACAGTTTCGATGACCATTCAATCTTTTGATAGACATCATTGAGAGTAATTGCACATTGAATCACTGTATTGCTTGGCTGATTCAAGTAGGTCATGAACTCCTAAACTGCATCTTCAGGCTACTTTAAATGTGTCAGTCTAGATCATTAGCGTGCTAAGTCACGTATAACCAATGACATGGCTTGTTGAGTTGAACAATGCACATGACATACAACTAGTTGCAATACATGTACCTCAATATACTAGAGGTAGCTAAACCTCTTGTCACAGGTTCACATCCAGTTGCCCACTAGTTTTTTCCTTGAACTACGCAGAAGAGCTGCATGTCATTTCATTAAGACAGATGAAGAAGCACAAAAGACTGAACAGAGGCCCAGCCCGATTACAAGAGAGCAAAGAAAAATACTGTGTTTGAAGCCCTTACTGAGATGAGATGGATCTCTGATACAGAGAGAGTAGTTACAGTGGCTGCCTTGACTGAATACCTCGGCCTATGGAACCTCCTTTCAGATTCTGTACTGCAACCAGAGGTAGAGGACTCACATACTTGCCATTTGCCAATTATCAGCTTCAGGAAAATACTCTGCAAAATCTGCATATGAAGGACTGTTCATTGGTGCAGTTCAGTTCAGGCCATGGGAAAGAATATGGAAGCGCTGGGCACCTGGTAAGTGTAAATTCTTCATGCGGTTCGTTGCCCATAAGGCCATAACAAATGTTGGACCACCGATCGCCTCGCCAAAAGGGGGCTGCCACACCCTGAATGCTGTCCGCTGTGCGACCAAGTTGATGAGACAATTGACCACTTTCCAGTTTCATGTTTTTTCACTCGGTAACTGTGGTTCAACATCCTGCATAAGTTTGATGTGCAGTCCCTATGCCCTCAGCCTGACGACATCTCCTTTAATGACCGGTGGGCAAGATTAGTTTCTAGAATGGATGGTCAGATAAAAAACTTCTCAAGTCCATAATTTTGGGGGCCTGATCAATCTGAAATGAAAATGACTGTAGTTGCTACTCATTAGAGAGGAGTTTCTTTTTTGGAGTCTGGATGGGTTAGAGGAATTTTCGATCTCTTTGCTTAGTGCCAAGTGCAGACTAGGGCTCTTTTTTGGTCGATGTCAAGTCTTACACTGTAATAGGCTAGCAGTGTGTCGGTGAAAAGATCCCCGGGCCCCTGAGACCCACTAGTCAGTGGAAGGACAAGGGAAAGGAAAGCTCCGGAAGCACCCGCCCTCGGATAGTCCCGAGGCATCGAGCCCGGGATCGGGCGAGCCAGAGACAGAAGGGGGGGTCGCGCGAATCGAGGGGAAGCCACTCGAGTGGATTCCGCGCCTGACCCAAGACCGACCCGTCGTAACTGACCGACCGCATTAACTGCTCCTGGCACCAAGCCGCCGTGGGAGAGTCGGTCCTCCTTCCACTCATGACCTACGGGCCCCTAGGCCTGTGGCCCACTCATGTTCTATCAACCCTAGGCCTGAGTGCACTGGCCGTCAACATGAACCGCAACATGACAAGCCACAATGAGACCCAGGCTATGGAGGCTAGGGGCCAGCGTGGCGCACATGCGGTAATGATGGTGTCGGAGCTCTTCGCTGCCCACGTCGCTAGTCTTAAAGAGCGCGTCTAGAGAAGCCTAGCCGACCGAAGTGCATGCCGACAGGCACAACTTTACCGTGGTAGAACACCTCATTTTACCACGGCGCAATAGCTCCTTCCTTGAGATGCTATCGGTAACCGACCCCCACCTTGTCCTTTAAGGGCTGATTTGATGGACAGGGATCACGAGGGGATCCATGGGAGAGGAATCCCCTCATTCAATTTTAAATAGCAAGGGGATTTCCTCCCCCATGGATCCCCTCGTGATCCCTGTCCACCAAATCAGCCCTAAAAGGGGAACGATCGGCTTAGCACGGGTGGCCTCGAGTCCCTCTGCCCACAACCAGGAGACCTTTGTTTTGAGAGTTGGTGGAGAAGGTGTAACCAGGTTACCACTGGTCTAGTAAGAAAAGGATTGAACTCAACCATCATCTTGGGAGCCTGGTGTTTGTGGAGACATCACATCACAATAGATGTGTTTTTGATGGGACCTCTCCTAATGCTAGTCTTTTAACTGTGGCAGAGGATGATTTGAAGCTCTAGAGTTTAGTAGGTGCCAAGGGTCTTTTCCTTTTGCGTGGTCTGTTAGGGGGAAATGGAGTCTGAGCCTCTAGTATTTCTCTAGTCTTTTAGTCCTTTGTGTTTTTAGCGCGGTTTTGGCACGTTGTAATCAATGGTTGTTGTAGGATTTCTTAACCCCTTGTTTCTCCTTAATATAAATGATATGCAGCTCTCTTGCGTATTTGAGAAAAAAACGATACACGACCAGCACACAACACACGTAGATGGACGGAGGACCACGCCAGAGCGCACAGAAGACTACAGAGGCCAAAGCCAAGGAGCACGACGCCCAAGACTTAGCTAGGTCGAGAGCACCAGATTCGTAGTCAGGGTCACTCCACTCATAAGAGACTTGGGAGCCTCCTCCCTCTCTCGCCGCCTTGTAACCCCTACTACGAGCATTGAGCAACAGAGGTGCCGGTAACGCGAGCCGTCGAAGACTGGATGTAGGGACGTTCTATCCGAACCAGTATAAATCTCGCGCCCTCTGAGCACACAATCTGGACCCCGGAACGCGCACAAATAAATTTATTTGTTGGAGTTGGTTCAAAGCACCGACAATTGGCGCACTAGGAAGGGGACTTGCACGTTCTCGACGACTTCTCCAGGCTCCGGATGACCGGCCACGATGTAGTTTGGACCCCCGGAACGATCATTTGTTTCGGGAGCCTCGATGTCAGGGCCCAAGAGGGCCTGCTATAGTGCCGCTATAGTAACAGCAGCGCTGTAGCACACCCCTCAGGTTATTTAGATAAAGATAGACTAGTTTGGGATAAGATTAGAATTAGAGATAAGATTAGATGCAATGCTTGGGGGTCAAGTAACCCTCTCTATATAAGGAGAGGTATTTTATCAATTGAAGGTAAAGAGATTAGAAGGAAATCCCTTCTCTCTTGCCAGCCGTGATCAAAGATGCAAGCCTCGCTTGTCAGGGCCTAAGGAGGCCCACGGAGGGGCTGCGACAGCAGCAACCATGGGCCCTCCAAGGGGATTAGATAATGATAGAGATAAGATTAGAAGATTAGTTGAGATTATCTAGGAAGATTATCAGTTAGTAGTTGTTGAGAGTTTTTAGGAGAGTTTTAAGGAGATAAGGATCTCTAGCTAGATAGGGACGGCCAGCTGGCCTATTTATGTAATCAATGGATGAGAAATAAAGTAGGAAAGAATTAGAAGGGAGAAACCCTCCTCTTGCTCGGCCGTGGGCAAAGGCCCTCGGCCGGTGTTCCTGCCCATTGATACCCCTCCCAATCCCCCATCGATCTAGCGACCATAACATCTGGTATTCGGAGCCAATTTTTTCCCATCGCCCTTTCACCGCGTATGTTCCTGCGTTGTTCGCCCGCAACACGCAGCCGCCACCACATCTCCGTCGTGTGTCCGCCACATCTACGTCGTCGCTCACCACCACACCTCAACCAGCGCTCGTACAGCCGACTCGCCAGCGCCGACGCGCGATCCCTCGTGCAGCCTGGCGACCCACTCAACGCCCCCGCCAGGCCACTTCCACGCCGGAGGCCTCGCCGCTCTGGGTCTGCCGCCACCACCACCTCCATACCGGCATGTTGCGTCACACTCCGTGCCGTTGGGATGCCTCCACCCCGCGTCGCCAGGACGCCACCTCCGCACCACGCTGTGGATGCCACTGCGGGTTGCCTAGACCCAACCGGACCCGATGTCGAGCGGTAGTGGCTCGTCTGGGCGCGCAGCCCCGTTGTACGCGCCGGAAGACCCGTCGCTGCCCAAGCCGTGGCGCGGCCTCGTCGACAGCATCACCGGCTACCTCTACTACTAGAACCCCTACACCAATGTCACGCAGTACGAGCGGCCCACGGCTGCGCCTCTGCTGCTCGTGGGTCCTTGGGTTCCTGACCAAGCGTACTTCGACGATATGTTTGCGAAGCTCAATGCAATCAACATGGCGCTCTCTAGCAGCACACCAACATCAACGGCCTGGCCGTCGTCGCCCGCTCCGGCACCTACATCTTCGTGGGCGGCGATGCCTACCAGTTGCGTTGCGCCCTCAGGGCTGTCTTCATCACCAGTTGCATGGCTGACGATGCCAGGGGCAACCATACCAGGACTGGTGTACCAGCCCCTGGCGCTGACCCTCGCTGCTGCTACCATGTCGACGACTGCAGCACCCCCTTCCTTCCCCATCTACGACAGCAGCGGTGACCCTCTGGGGTGGTTCAATGGCTGCGAGCAGTTCTTCTGGAGCCAACACACTCTGGAGTCCGACAAGGCCTGGCTGGCATCGTATCACCTCATCGGTCATGCACATACATGGTTCTGGCGGCTGGAACGCGACGAGTGTGAGGTCACGTGGCCACAGTTCATGATCATGTGCCAGCAGTGCTTTGGTTCCCTCGCAGCAGTGGCGACTTCTGCTGCCACGTTTGTCGTGCCCTCAACCTCAATGCCGACACCTCCCCCGGGGTAGCCGTCATCGCTACCCTTGAAACCAAGAGCGATGTCCAGGAGAGGGTGCTTGCTCCACGACATACGGCGGCGGCCGTCCACCTGCAGGCTGCATCATGCGGTTTCCGTCGGCGGGTGAAGCAGATGATGGGGGTGCTCCATTGCATGGGAGTCGTAGCTGCACTAGCGCGCCCGAGCAACGTGGTGGTTGTTCACCTCCGCGTACAAGAGGCTGCAAGACATGGCACCCCTCTGCAACGCTCCGTCCGGCGCTGGCCCTCATCTGCGGCGACCAGGCAACCACCACGACTACTCTCCTTCGCGTACAAGGGGGGTCTGCTGGCCTCGCCACCATCTGCTCTAGCCATACCACCCTTTGCACACTGGTGGCCGCAGGACCATGAGGGGCTACACTACACGGGATTCACTTGCTGCAAGCAACACCATCGTTGGCCTCCACGGGCCCGCCTCCAAAGGCTGTTGTGTCTTTAGCTCCGTGGTTCTAGCTCACGCCCTCCTCTTCGTTGTGCAACGTTTCCTTGGGACACAGGATGATGCTTGCAGTTGCAGTATATCTAGAATAATTAAAAGATGAGTTGAGATGTAAAAATTCATTTTTCGGTGATAGGTTAGGTCATTACAGGTCGTTTGTTGGATGCTGCATCTCGAGGACGAGCTGCTTGTCCAGGGGGGTGTAGTGTCAGGGCCTAAGGAGGCCCACGGAGGGGGTGCGGCAGCAGCAACCATGGGCCCTCCAAGGGGATTAGATAAGGATAGTTAGAGATAAGATTAGAAGATTAGTTGAGATTATCTAGGAGATTAGTTGAGATTATCTAGGAAGATTATCAGTTAGTAGTTGTTGAGAGTTTTTATGAGAGTTTTAAGGAGATAAGGATCTCTAGCTAGATAGGGGCGGCCAGCTGGCCTATTTATGTAATCAATGGATGAGAAATAAAGTAGGCAATAATTAGAAGGGAGAAACCCTCCTCTTGCTCGGCCGTGGGCAGAGGCCCTGGCCGACGTTCCTGCCCATCGATACCCCTCTCCAATCCCTCACCGATCTAGCGACCATAACATCACTCCTGGTGGTTGAGCAGGGGTTGCTGCAAATCAAGGCAATAAAGCAACGTGAGCGGCAGCTGGCGTTGGCCGCATAGCACCAGACGTTAGCGGCTGTGCGGGTGCAGGCTGTGACGCGTGGCCTCCTAGTGCATTGGCGGCTGTAGCGGGTGCGCCGACAGATGCTTGAGGCAATCTTAGTGGCGGTTGACCTCGGCGCATAGGGGCGCGACCTTGCCCTGTCGGATGGCCATCAACAACTGTGTTGGTCTGCTATCTCCAAGTGCGAGCATGGCTCGTGCCCCGAGGGCGACGAACTTCAACTCTACGACAGTGGCGGTAGGGAAGGTGCTCCCCTCGTCATCGGCAAAGGCGCACTGCTTAGTGCCACCACATTCCGCTACCTGCTGCCATAAGGGCGCCTTCGCTGGTCATTGTTGCGACCTACTACAGGTGGTCATCCATGTGCTCCCCTTTCGTCCAAATGGATGCACACGACAAGTCCAATGTACAGAGGGTGTATGCCTTATCTTAAGGGGTCAAAAATAAAGAGTCGCAGTCACATTTAGATACAGAATAATAAAATAAGCCGAGATGTAAAAGGCTTATTTTTAGGTGTTAGGCTTTTGTCTAGAGGAGTCATCGTTAGCGTCATCGTTAGGTTGCAGCTCGAGGACGATCTACAGTAACAACAACGTTGTAGCATGCCCCTCAGGTTGTTTAGATAAAGATAGCTAGTTTGGGATAATATTAGAATTAGAGATAAGATTAGATGTAGTGCTTAGGGGTCAAGTAACCCTCTATATATAAGGAGGGATTGTATCAATTGAAGGTAAGCAAGAGATCAGAAGGAAATCCCTTCTCTCTTGCCGGTCGTGGGCAATGCCCTGCGGTCGCCGGTCGGCCTCCCCAGCGCCTCCTAACCCTAGCCGCAAGTTGTCTCTCTATATCAGCCATGACGCCCTGCGCCGTGCACAGCCTTCTTGCCCTGCCGGTGACAACGCAGTCGCCACCCCCTTGTCCCTCCCCTCGATTGCAGCCCTAACCCATGAACAATACCCACAGGTATTGTAGCACGACGTACTGCAGCACAGAATAGTACTGGCGGTATTGTAGCACCACGACTACTTTAGTGTCCCCAACCATCCATAAGACTAGCCGCAGCGCTTGCGCTACCGTGCCCCTCCCCTTGCGTAGGGGGCCTCTAAGCCCACAGCGACTGACACTAAAGAGCCCCCTACGCGCTGCAGCCGTAGGGGAGGGCGCGCACGTCCCCCAGATCAAGGGGAGCACTGTAGCGCCCCCTTGCACAGTGCTCCCCTATTTAATAGTTGACAAAAAATAGTAATAAAAGATGAATAGTGTTAGATAATGATATTTTATAGTTGTAGTGGGGGGGTATAGGGGGATAATATAGGGGAAACCGCTGTGGGAGATGAAAAAATAGGGGG
The DNA here is from genome assembly GCA_029449295.1 of Zea luxurians. Lineage (NCBI taxonomy): Eukaryota > Viridiplantae > Streptophyta > Magnoliopsida > Poales > Poaceae > Zea > Zea luxurians. The sequence goes on from JAOPSE010000002.1 coordinate 169,682,106, forward strand.
TGAAATGTTGATGATGTGACGCAAAAAAGTGATATAGGGGGAAAATTTAGGGTGAACCGCTGCGGATAGCCTAACACTCGACTTCATCCCCCACCTTGGCCTATAAAAGGGGAGGGTCGGCCGAGCATAGGGGACGATACATGACCAACACACAACACATGTAGATGGACGAAGGACAACACCAGAGCGCATGGAAGACTACGGAGGCCAAAGCCAAGGAGCACGCATAAGACACTTGGGATTAGGGGTTAAAACGGGACAGGTACCCGGGTCGGATACCAGATACGGGTAGTAAAATAACCCAACTTTTTGGATATAGATACGAATATTTTTGTTGTTGGGACGAATACAAGTATTACTCGGATAATGTATAACCGGATACGGGTAGGATACAGAGTCACTGTACCTGGTAACTACCCGCAAACCTTGGGTCGGATGCGGGTACCGAACGGTCGGGTACCCGGTTGAGCTCACCAGTTTGGCACAGTGACACCTGTGCGGGCGTGTGGTTGGCCGGTGCTCTTGCGCCTTGGCCCTGGCGGGATGGCCCATTAATTGTTGTTTAGGCATGAGGCCAGACGTCCATTTATATATGATTTTATATTCTCCTTGATAAATACATTTCATAGTATTTTGTAATTTCCAATGAATGTTTATATACGATTTTATATTCTCCTTGATAACATACATTAAATCTGATACTTATCTTGATTAATGTCTAATATTATCTTTTAACTAGCAATATGTCCATGTTCCTGTACATATCTTAATTAACTTCTAATATTATCTTTTTAACTAGCAAATCCGTCCTAGTGTTGCAAAGAGAGAGATGCTACTGAGTATTCATGGAAAAATATATGATGAATATAACATCCATAATATAAGTTAATATCAGCAAAAATATAACAATTGCCCTATAAAGTTCATATCAGATTTATGAAAAAAAATGTATGCTGCTGATTTTTTTTGAAATTGTGTTTCATAATGTCCTTGTCATCGGTAACTTTGAGTTGCATGATGTCAATTTTGTAGGTATAATAATGCATATTTAAGCTATCATATACATTATTATATATTTCTTATTTTTGGTTTGTCGAACAGTTTGATAACTAATATTATCGGGACAAACTATCTGACAAATCCGTTATCTACTCGAGTAATATCCGATATCCGTTTTTGCCCGCCCGAATCATTACCCAATCCCATCCTGTATCCATCCTAAATTTTAACTATCCATACCCGATTCCGTATCCGAGAGAATTATATAGGGTAGGATACGGAATGATCTAGTATCCGCCTGTATTCGTCCCGTTTTCACCACTACTTGGGAGCCTCCTCCCTCTCTCGCCCACTTGTAACCACTACTACGAGCATTGAGCTGGTAGTGCGAGCCGTCGAAGACTGGATGTAGGGACGTTCTGCCCGAACCAGTATAAATATCGTGCTCACTGAGCACAACATTCGGACCCCAGAAGGTGCACAAACAAATTTACTTGTCGGAGCTGGTTCGAAACTGTCATGGGCATAATAGGGAGCGAGAGGCAACAGCCAGGCTGGGATAAGGCTAGAGAATAAGATTGAGATGAGCTGGGATAAGGTTAGAGAATAAGATTGAAATGAGAGAATTGTGGAGAGTTGGTTAACATCAGATAAGTCCAAGAAAGTAGGAGTTAGTTGAGAGTTTGTAGGAGAAGTTGGTTAGCCATAGGGCTATTTATAAGCCGCATGGCAGCAGGGAATAAATCAAGCAAGATCATTAACCAATCTCTCTCTCTCTTGCAATGATTCTCTCAAGCGCCTAGGGCTGCTACCCTAGAACCAAGCCTGCGGCAGAGGGGTATAACCTCGCCGGAGAAGACAGCTATCCCCATGGACCTTCGGTCCATGACACCTGGTATCAGCTCCAGGTTATCCTCACCACCACCAGCCGCCCATCCCTCACCACCATCAGCCGCCGCGCCATCTGCCGCCGCAACGCCCTCCCACCCGCCCTCTCCAACTCCAGATGCATTCACTCGGCTCGAAGAGAAGTGGGATCAATTCGTTGTGATGTTCCACCGCTACAAGGAGAAGACAGAGAAGGAACTCCAAGCAGCGGTGCGGCTTCAGGCGGCAGCGCGAGGGTTCCTGGCACGCCGCCAGGTACAGTCCCTTCGTGGGGAGAAGCACCTTGCTGTGGCCTCCAGGGCCACCCCATGGCCGTCATCACATGAGCAGGCCGTGGTGCGCCTGCAAGCCGCAGTGCGCGGCTTCCTTGTTAGGCGGGCGGTGCGGAAGCTGCACTTGCTGATCAGCTCATCGCTGCACCAACTCGCAGCCTGTGCGTCCAACCACCAGGTGTCACACCCGGTTTTAGAAGGCAAACCGAATGCGAACCATGTACGTGCCAGGATCAGTTATTCACGTACACAGCAGTTACATAACATGGACATCATCACACAGTGCTCAAATAGTATTAAAAGGGGAAATAATAGTCGATTACATCATATGTCTGAGACGTCCATATAGTTCTTACAATAAATCAAAGTGCGGAAAAGAAACGTAGATAACACGGCCTTCACAGGCAGCCGACTGGGGGTTGCCGCTAACCCACACCTAGAACTCGTCGTAGTCTTGGAACTCCTGGAAGTCTCCTTCCACAGCTTCATCTTCTCCTGAGCAGTGGTTGCAATGCTGACAACCTGGGGGGGGAGGGTTTGGTGTGTAGAGCAAGGGTGAGTACACATCAACATACTCAGCAAGCATCCCGTTTGGCTGTAGTGGACTAGCTTTATGTGGGGATAAGTCAAGCAGTTGCTTTTAGTTGGTCAGGTTATTACTTACTAGTAGAGAGCCAGGTTTTAACATTAACCCAAGTTATTAGCCCAATGTATCCTTTCCAAACGGAAAGAATACCACTTACCAATACCATAATCATAATCAGAGCCATCAATCTCATTGCCACCTGTACCAAAGTATCTCTGATCAAGTATCACTAATCTCTGGAGCTCCCTTGGCCGCTCATAACCGCGAGCACGGCTGATATATCAGTTTCATAACACTCTGCAGAGGTTGTGCACTTTACCCACAAGCCGTGATTCCCTCTTGCCTCGGGCCGATCAAACCCTTAAACACTACCAAGGTGAATAGGCAGGGTCTCACTACGTAGCCTTTACAAAGATTCCCCGGGGCTGTAGCCACCCGTTAGGTTTCCTAAATGTACCGCACTCCTCCCCAAGGGACAAATCAACCTTGGCAGAGCGAGCCGCATACACCGAGCCCCATTGACGGCACAACGGCTAAGCGAACTACACCCCGGTTCCTCCAATTATTCAGCTAAGGGCGTCCCATTCCACCCTCATGGTTGCACTGTTTTCCCGGGCGGTCATCCATTGAACAGGTCCTTACGGAGAGGCACTCGAGAAACCGCTCGAGTCCCCTTGAAGGTCACAAATATAATCATAAATAAGAAGGGAAAACAGCGTATCACAGATAACCACATCATGTTCATTGATTAGAGTTGAGCAATAGCATCAGACTAAGCAGTAATAATCCGACCCAAATAGGTAAACAAGGACATGGATAACAAAAGCTAGTCAATCCTTAGGTATAAATGTGTAATGCGGGGGGTGAATTAAAGAATGAATAGGACAGAGATAGGTCAAAGGACACTTGCCTCCACCAACCGACTGCTGCTCAGGGGCTTCTCCTGCGAATTCCTCGGGCTCTTCGACCGGATCGTTCTCTATGCGAGCGCAAACATACATACATCCACATATTTAATACAAAAGAACAGTACACCATACAAGGGAACAAGTAAAGTGAGTATGCATCAAGTATGACATTCGATATCGCATTCATTAAGGTTAGAAAGAAACAGGAACGGGTCTCGCAGGGGGGTTAAAGTTTATGCACTAATGATTAGTTACAATTGGTTCCTAACAAAAGAATTCTGTTATATGCACTAATGGAAACCTAGTCATTTTTAGTTGATCAACATTGAATGAGATAAACAATTAACTAAATGAATCAATAGCGCAACGAAATTCTAAATTAAGTTTCCTATTTCAATAACATGAACAATGATTAGCCTACCTAAAATAAAATAACTATGATCACAGAAAGTAAATAAAATAAAATAAAATAAAAAATAAAAAAAACAGGGGGGGGGGGCGGTTGAACCGGCCCTAGGGGCGGTTGAACCGGCCGGGGGCAGGGCGGCTGGGCGCGGGCGCGGGCGCGGGCGCGGGCGCGGGCGGCCGAGCTGGGCGGCTGGGGCGGCCGAACCGGCGGCCAGGGCCGGCCGAGCTGGCGGCCAGGGCCGGCCGAGGCGGGGACGCGGCCAGGGGCCAGGCGCGGCCGGGGCCAGCTGGGGGCGCGGCCGGGCGCGGCCAGGGGCCGGCTGGGGGCTGGCCGGGGCCAGCTGGGGCGCGGCCGGGCGGGGCTGGGGCCAGGGCGGCGCGGCCAGGGCGGCCAGGCGGCCGGGCTGCCGAGGAGAGAGGAGGGGGGGGGGAGGGGAGAGGGAGGGAGGAGAGGGAGGGGGAGGGGAGGGCCTCACCGGGGATGGGCGAGCGACGGCGAGGGCGGCGGTTGGGCCGGCGACCAGGGGCGGCCGAGCAGGGGGTTGGGGGCGGCGGCGGCTAGGGTGGGGAGAGGGAAAATGAGAGGGAGAGAGAGGGGAAGTTGGGGGGAAAAGGGGAGGTGGGGGGGGGCGGCTGGGCCTATTGGGCCCAAAAGGGGGGGGGCGCAGGGGGCGGCTGGGCCGGCCAGGGGCCCACGGCGCGGGAGAGAGAAAGGGGAAGAGGGAGAGAGAAAGAAAGAAAAAGAAAAAGAAAAAGATTATCTCCTTTTTCGAAATCCGATCTTCCTAGATGAATGCATCCACGTTCTCAGTCAATCCAAAAGAATGCATGGTTCGGCATGGTGCATCAAACAACATAAAACAGTTTTAGGGTTTTTCTTTACACGGGAATTCCAGACCGAATCTCGCTAGCTTTGGAAAAGATCAAGGTTTAGCGAGGGGAAAAAGAAAAAGAAAAGGTAACGCCCGAATTTGGCGAGTGAAGAAAAGAAAAAAATTCAACTGCAAAATTCGGGGCGTTACAAACCTATCCCCCTTAAAAGAATCTCGCCCTCGAGATTCAGGGTTGGCTAGCAAAGAGCTCTGGATACTTAGCCATTAGATCATCTTCACGCTCCCAGGTTGCTTCTTCCTCAGAGTGGTGATTCCACCTGACTTTGCATATTCTGATGGTCTTCCTTCGGGTGACTCTATCTGCAACCTCAAGGATCTGCACTGGCTTCTCAACGTAGGTCAAGTCCTCCTGGACTTCAAGACCTTCCACTGGCAACTGCTCTTCTGGCACACGCAAGCACTTCTTCAACTGAGACACATGAAAAACGTCATGCACAGCGGACAAATTCTCTGGCAGACTGAGCTGATAAGCCACTTCTCCACGCTTTGAGAGAATTTGATACGGACCAATGTAGCGGGGTGCTAGCTTGCCTTTCACTCCGAATCTTCTGACTCCTCTGATCGGTGACACTTTTAGATAGACAAAGTCTCCGACTTCGAAACTCAGCTCTCTTCTTCTTGTGTCTGCATAGCTTCGCTGCCTTGATTGCGCTATCTTCAGATTCTCTCGGACCATCTTGATGTTCTCTTCGGCTTCAAGCAAAATATCTGGTCCAAACACTTGCTTTTCTCCAGGCTGATCCCATTGCAACGGAGTTCTACAACTCCTTCCATAGAGCGCCTGAAACGGTGACATCTTCAAACTGGCCTGATAACTGTTGTTATAGGAAAACTCTGCATAAAGCAATCTCTTATCCCATCCGGACTGATCTTGCAACGCACAGGCTCTCAACATGTCTTCAAGAATTTGATTGGTTCTTTCAGTCTGACCATCTGTCTGCGGGTGATAAGCTGAACTGAAATTCAGATGTGTGCCCAAGGCTTCATGCAACTGCTGCCAGAAATGAGAGGTGAACTGCGTTCCTCTGTCTGACACTATCTTCTTTGGCACACCATGAAGACAAACGATCCGAGACATGTACAACTCTGCCAATACTGCACTGTTGTAGCTGGTCTTGACAGGTATGAAGTGGGCCGACTTGGTCAAACGGTCCACTACTACCCAAATAGAATCGTAGCCGGCTCGAGTGCGAGGCAATCCGACTATGAAATCCATACCAATTTCATCCCATTTCCACTGAGGAATCTGCAACGGTTGCAACAATCCAGCTGGTCTCTGGTGCTCGGCCTTAATTCTTTGACAACTATCGCACATAGCCACGTGCTCTGCGATTTCCCTCTTCATTCCGTACCACCAGAATTTCTTCTTCAGATCCTGATACATCTTCTCACTGCCAGGGTGAATCGAATAAGCTGTCTCATGAGCTTCCTTGAGAATCAACTCCCGAATAGACTGGACATTGGGAACACACAAGCGGTCTTTGAACCATACCACGCCTTCCGCGTCTTCTCGAAAATCTTTGCCTCTGCCATCTAGAATCAGTCGCCGAATCTCACTGATCTTTTCATCATTCTTCTGCGCTTCTTTGATTTCTCGCTCCAAGGTAGGTTCCAATTCAACTGTGACCCCTCGCGAATTGTTCAGAAATCCGAGACTCAACCTGTCAAACTCTTTGGCCAACTCATAAGGCCACGGACGAGCGACCATCAGATTGACTTGACTCTTTCTGCTCAAAGCATCTGCCACTACGTTCGCTTTGCCTGGATGGTAATGAATCTCCAACTCATAGTCTTTGATCAACTCTAACCATCTTCGCTGCCTCATGTTCAATTCTGACTGAGTGAATATGTACTTCAGACTCTTGTGATCTGTGTAAACATCGCATTTCTGTCCATACAGATAGTGCCTCCATGTCTTCAGTGCGTGAACCACTGCTGCCAACTCTAGATCATGGATTGGGTAATTCTTCTCATGAACCTTTAACTGTCGGGACAAGTAAGCCACAACTCTTCCCTCTTGCATCAACACGCATCCCAAACCTGTGTAACAAGCATCACAATACACAGAGAAGGGCTTGTGCACATCAGGCAAGACTAGGACAGGCGCTGTTGTCAACTTCTCTTTCAGCGCTTCGAAGGCCTCTTGACATTTCTGGGTCCACTTGAACTCAACTTTGTTGCCTAGCAACGCTGTCATTGGTTTCGCAATCTTCGAAAACCCTTCAATGAATCGCCGATAATATCCGGCCATTCCAATGAAGCTCTTGATTCCTCGGGCATCTGTTGGCGCTTTCCAGTTCAGAATGTCTGCCACTTTCTTCGGATCCACAGCCAATCCTTCTTTGTTGATTATGTGACCCAAGAACAGGACTTCACTGATCCAGAACTCACACTTGCTCAACCAACTCTGGTCCAGATATTCTGTAAGCTCTCTTAAAGATGGGGGCGGTTCCAGGAAGAAGCTCTATGGCAAACTCAACTTTCCGCTCTGGTGGCATGCCCGGTAAATCCTTTGGAAACACATCTGGGAATTCAGACACCACCTTGATACTCTCAATCGGGTCTGCTTCACTGCTATCGACAGCCATCTGATAACAACTTCCTCTCTTCGGCCCAGGCGGGACTAACTCGGTCACCACTTCCTCTCCTAGTGGGGACACCAACTCGATTGTCCTCTTATCACAACTGATAACTGCCTGATACTTATCTAGCCAATTCATCCCTAGGATGACATCTATTCCCTGAGTACCCATTACTATAAGGTTAGCGGGAAACGCTATCCCCCTTATTTCCACACTTACATTTAAACAAATGCTATCAGCTCGAATTCTACCACCAGCTGAGTCAATTTGAATGGGGGTTGACATGGTGGTAATTGGAAGATTATGTGCTTCTACCCATGATGCAGTAATGAAAGAATGCGTTGCTCCAGTATCAAATAACACTTCTGCAATATGGGAATCGACTGGGAACATACCTACTGTCATGCCGGGGGTCTCCTGAACTGCTTCAGCCTCCAAGTGGTTCAGTCTCCCGTGATTATAGCGCTGCTGAGGGCGGTTGCCTGACCCAGGCTGAGACACATTTTGCTTTGCTGGGGCATTGGGGCCTGACTGCTGCTGGGCTGCTTTCTTCGGACATTGCATCACCCAGTGGCCTTGCTCTCCACAGTGGAAACACGCTCTGTTTCCAACCTGAGCTGGTGCTGCCTGACTGTTCTGCTGAGTTGCGGGGGCAGGAAGACGAGGTGTCTGCTGATTCTGCCTCTGAAACTGACCTCCTCCTGACTGATTGCTCTGACGATTCTGGTACTGATGCTGAGGATACTGCCTTTGGAACTGCTGATGCTGCTGACGCTGCTGATGCTGCTGAGGTGGACGCTGGTTCTGCCTGAACTGCTGAGGTTGATTGCCTGAAAAACGAGGACGGCTGCTGCTTCCAGGCTGGGGTCCACTAATCTTGCGCTTGCGATCCTCCATCTCCTTACGCTTCCTTTGTGTCATGATTGCTCTGTCAATCAGGTGCTGGAATGTCGGGAAGGTATGATTCATCAGTTGATACTGCAGAGGGTCGACCAAGCCTCTCAAGAAACGGTATTGTCGCTTGGCGTCGGTGTTAACATCTTCGGGAGCGTAGCGAGACAATTGCAGAAACCTGTCCCGGTACTCACTGACTGACATCGGCCCTTGCTTGAGGGCTAGGAACTCCTCTTTCTTCACTGTCATCAGACCTGCAGGCACATGGTACTGACGAAAGCTACCTCTGAATTCTTCCCAGGTGATGGTGTCGGGGTTGGCATGGGTGGCGAGGTAAGACTCCCACCATGATTGGGCTGCTCCTCTCAACAGACGGGGACCATACAAGACTTTCTCCCTGTCATCACACTGAGCGGTATGCAACTCCCGCTCCACAGTGCGCAGCCAATCTTCAGCATCCATGGGGTCAGAAGAGTGAGCGAACGTTGGGGGATGACCTCTCATGAATTCAGCACGCTTGTCTCTAGGCATCTGAGGCATCTGAGGCTGGGGTGGTGCTTGCTGCTGCTGCTGCTGCTGCTGAATGGCGGCCAGAGTCTGACCGATGGCCTGAACTGCCTGAGTCTGCATCAGAAACATCTGCTCGATCGACATCGGGGGCGGGGGCGGCAGCTGCTGCTGCTGGGGCGCCTCATCCTGCGGAGCGGCTTGCTCCTGCTGAGCACGCCTTCCTCCTCTGCGCCTATTCTCTGACATCTGCAGAACGCAACCACACATCAGAACTGATCTGGCAAATCTTGCAGCATAAGAAAAGAGTATAGAATTCTCCAACAGCACTGAACAGATGAGCATCTTCACTGATCTCCAACACAGACCACACAGCTTCTCAGATAAAGAGGAAAGTAGAATAAAGGTTTTCCCAACTATATAACTAACTCCATTAACATAATAGGTAAGCCAAAATGCAGGGGATACCCACACTCTGGTGACAGTCATTACAAAGATCCAAAGCAAACATAGTTCATCATGACAAACATAAATGCACAGGATATAGCAAACTACCCTGTCTAACTAAGACTAACTAAGACTGAGATTAACGCTAAGACTGAAGCTTCTATGTATATATATTTCGTATTAATTACAAGATCCAACTCTAACGATCTATGGTTCTAGATTTATCTTGGTCTTGCAGTCGGGATTGTCATAAGACTGGAGTCCACGCCGAGGTGAGCGGTACGGGTGCTGAGTCCCGACGGGAGCGGGGGAACCATCATCCAAGTGACGACGTTCCGCGCGCTCAGCCCGCAGCAGGGCGATCTCAGCACGAGCCCTACTCAGCTCGTCTAGTGCATGGTCCAGCTCCGTGTTTAGCACGGCGGCTAGGTTGACTGTGCTGCTCAACCTAGGATTGTCCTCACCAGCAGGTGAAACAATCACGCCTCCTGTGCTGCCAGATGGACGGCGGGGGTAATACTTCAGGTCGAGACCGTCAGCTACCCCACCGAGAACCGAGCAGTAGTGCGAAAGCGCACGCCGTGCAGCATCCTGCATGGCTGCCTCAGCTGAGTCCCGCTCAGAGATAGAATAGTGCTCTGAGCAAGCCTCCGCGCCCTGGAGACTGTTCTCCGGACGGCGCACCAAACAGGTCGCCTCCCAGCGGTCCGGGTAGACCCCGCGACTATGCTGGTAGACCACACAGCGATACTCGATGGACCAAGTACGCCGGTCAAGTGCCCGACGTAGCAGGGTGTCGAGCGCGTCGTGGAAGTGACACCCGCGAGCAGCGTCGCGAGTGATGGGTCGAGCAACCCATCCTTCCGGCTCATGGTCAGCAGAGAAGTCGATGTCGTGGCTCAAGCTGTCGTCGCCACCTCCGTCGTCTGGATCTCCTCCAACAGCTACTCCAGAAGCTGGGGCGCCCAGTGGTGGTGCAGGGGGCGCCTCCAGGGGAAGCACAGGAGAGCAGCTCCTCACAGACTCTATCTCCTGTTGGAGCGAGAAGGAAGAGCCCTGCTGCTCCTGTCGTCGACGTTCCTGCTCCTCATGCAGGCGGTGGTGCAGTCTCTCCAAGTGGCTGGACTGTCCGGCCACGGGACGGCGAAGCGGACGCTCAGCAAGGCGGGAGGGTAAGAAGGGGATGACGAACTTTCGTGCAGTGTGTCTAAGTCGAGCCATCTACAAAAGACATCGCAAGCAAAAGGGTGAGAACAGAATTAATATGACCAGCAAGTAATGAATCATAAATAAATGAAGGATCAGAATAAAGCATAATTTTCAGCAAGGTATAATATATAGTAGAACATAGGTTTGGTCGGTATGACCAACTTTTGAAGGGATATCAAAGTCAAGGCAGTGACAGAGGTCTATAATCCTTAGAACGACCATTCTACTCTAGGTTAGCGGTCCTACAGTCAGCACGACTCTGATACCACTTATGTCACACCCGGTTTTAGAAGGCAAACCGAATGCGAACCATGTACGTGCCAGGATCAGTTATTCACGTACACAGCAGTTACATAACATGGACATCATCACACAGTGCTCAAATAGTATTAAAAGGGGAAATAATAGTCGATTACATCATATGTCTGAGACGTCCATATAGTTCTTACAATAAATCAAAGTGCGGAAAAGAAACGTAGATAACACGGCCTTCACAGGCAGCCGACTGGGGGTTGCCGCTAACCCACACCTAGAACTCGTCGTAGTCTTGGAACTCCTGGAAGTCTCCTTCCACAGCTTCATCTTCTCCTGAGCAGTGGTTGCAATGCTGACAACCTGGGGGGGGAGGGTTTGGTGTGTAGAGCAAGGGTGAGTACACATCAACATACTCAGCAAGCATCCCGTTTGGCTGTAGTGGACTAGCTTTATGTGGGGATAAGTCAAGCAGTTGCTTTTAGTTGGTCAGGTTATTACTTACTAGTAGAGAGCCAGGTTTTAACATTAACCCAAGTTATTAGCCCAATGTATCCTTTCCAAACGGAAAGAATACCACTTACCAATACCATAATCATAATCAGAGCCATCAATCTCATTGCCACCTGTACCAAAGTATCTCTGATCAAGTATCACTAATCTCTGGAGCTCCCTTGGCCGCTCATAACCGCGAGCACGGCTGATATATCAGTTTCATAACACTCTGCAGAGGTTGTGCACTTTACCCACAAGCCGTGATTCCCTCTTGCCTCGGGCCGATCAAACCCTTAAACACTACCAAGGTGAATAGGCAGGGTCTCACTACGTAGCCTTTACAAAGATTCCCCGGGGCTGTAGCCACCCGTTAGGTTTCCTAAATGTACCGCACTCCTCCCCAAGGGACAAATCAACCTTGGCAGAGCGAGCCGCATACACCGAGCCCCATTGACGGCACAACGGCTAAGCGAACTACACCCCGGTTCCTCCAATTATTCAGCTAAGGGCGTCCCATTCCACCCTCATGGTTGCACTGTTTTCCCGGGCGGTCATCCATTGAACAGGTCCTTACGGAGAGGCACTCGAGAAACCGCTCGAGTCCCCTTGAAGGTCACAAATATAATCATAAATAAGAAGGGAAAACAGCGTATCACAGATAACCACATCATGTTCATTGATTAGAGTTGAGCAATAGCATCAGACTAAGCAGTAATAATCCGACCCAAATAGGTAAACAAGGACATGGATAACAAAAGCTAGTCAATCCTTAGGTATAAATGTGTAATGCGGGGGGTGAATTAAAGAATGAATAGGACAGAGATAGGTCAAAGGACACTTGCCTCCACCAACCGACTGCTGCTCAGGGGCTTCTCCTGCGAATTCCTCGGGCTCTTCGACCGGATCGTTCTCTATGCGAGCGCAAACATACATACATCCACATATTTAATACAAAAGAACAGTACACCATACAAGGGAACAAGTAAAGTGAGTATGCATCAAGTATGACATTCGATATCGCATTCATTAAGGTTAGAAAGAAACAGGAACGGGTCTCGCAGGGGGGTTAAAGTTTATGCACTAATGATTAGTTACAATTGGTTCCTAACAAAAGAATTCTGTTATATGCACTAATGGAAACCTAGTCATTTTTAGTTGATCAACATTGAATGAGATAAACAATTAACTAAATGAATCAATAGCGCAACGAAATTCTAAATTAAGTTTCCTATTTCAATAACATGAACAATGATTAGCCTACCTAAAATAAAATAACTATGATCACAGAAAGTAAATAAAATAAAATAAAATAAAAAATAAAAAAACAGGGGGGGGGGCGGTTGAACCGGCCCTAGGGGCGGTTGAACCGGCCGGGGGCAGGGCGGCTGGGCGCGGGCGCGGGCGCGGGCGGCCGAGCTGGGCGGCTGGGGCGGCCGAGGCGGGGACGCGGCCAGGGGCCAGGCGGGCGGGGCCAGGCGCGGCCGGGGCCAGCTGGGGGCGCGGCCGGGCGCGGCCAGGGGCCGGCTGGGGGCTGGCCGGGGCCGGCTGGGGCGCGGCCGGGCGGGGCTGGGGCCAGGGCGGCGCGGCCAGGGCGGCCAGGCGGCCGGGCTGCCGAGGAGAGAGGAGGGGGGGGGAGGGGAGAGGGAGGGAGGAGGGGAGGGGGAGGGGAGGGCCTCACCGGGGATGGGCGAGCGACGGCGAGGGCGGCGGTTGGGCCGGCGACCAGGGGCGGCCGAGCAGGGGGTTGGGGGCGGCGGCGGCTAGGGTGGGGAGAGGGAAAATGAGAGGGAGAGAGAGGGGAAGTTGGGGGGAAAAGGGGAGGTGGGGGGGGGCGGCTGGGCCTATTGGGCCCAAAAGGGGGGGGGGGCGCGCAGGGGGCGGCTGGGCCGGCCAGGGGCCCACGGCGCGGGAGAGAGAAAGGGGAAGAGGGAGAGAGAAAGAAAGAAAAAGAAAAAGAAAAAGATTATCTCCTTTTTCGAAATCCGATCTTCCTAGATGAATGCATCCACGTTCTCAGTCAATCCAAAAGAATGCATGGTTCGGCATGGTGCATCAAACAACATAAAACCGTTTTAGGGTTTTTCTTTACACGGGAATTCCAGACCGAATCCCGCTAGCTTTGGAAAAGATCAAGGTTTAGCGAGGGGAAAAAGAAAAAGAAAAGGTAACGCCCGAATTTGGCGAGTGAAGAAAAGAAAAAAATTCAACTGCAAAATTCGGGGCGTTACACCAGGTCTCGTCTATACTTTTTGAACCCCTTGCAGAAGTCGAGATCTGGGTATGCAGCCCCCCTGCACGGCCAAAGAGGGTCTTCTCCCTCATTCGGGCAACTGCCTTGGTGCTGGACAGACCCAAGGGCTGGTTCCTCCTTCACCTTTCATCCAACGTGAAGTCCGCAGTTCAGCTCTTTCCTTGGGATCCAGGAGGACAGGAGGACATAGCTGCAGTTCAAATTTATATTTTAGTTCCACAATTATTTTGTACTTTCATCTTAAATAATAAAGGTAAGCCGAGATGTAAAAGGCTTAACCTTAAGTCGTGTCAGGTAAGTCTATGGCAGCTCGAGGACGAGCTGGTCCTCAAGGGAGGGGGAGATGTCATGGGCATAATAGGGAGCGAGAGGCAACAGCCAGGCTGGGATAAGGCTAGAGAATAAGATTGAGATGAGTTGGGATAAGGTTAGAGAATAAGATTGAAATGAGAGAATTGTGGAGAGTTGGTTAACATCAGATAAGTCCAAGAAAGTAGGAGTTAGTTGAGAGTTTGTAGGAGAAGTTGGTTAGCCATAGGGCTATTTATAAGCCGCATGGCAGCAGAGAATAAATCAAGCAAGATCATTATCAAACCAATCTCTCTCTCTCTCTTGCAATGATTCTCTCAAGCGCCTAGGGCTGCTACCCTAGAACCAAGCCTGCGGCAGAGGGGTATAACCTCGCCGGAGAAGACAGCTATCCCCATGGACCTTCGGTCCATGACAGAAACACCGACACAGTGTTTATTTAAGTGAGGTGCGTTGTGAGTGTGGTGTTGTTTGGGTTTCATACTCTTAATATAATGATACACAACTTTCCTGCATGTTTGAGGAAAAAAACGAGGCAGACAAGTTTGCCATTGTACCTTGGAATTTACTGGTCTAAAGTATTATAATTGCTTATCAAACACTACATCACAATGATTTCCTTAATTAATCCAATGTGTTGGTCTAGAAAAGATGTGGCTCAATGTATTAAGATGGTTCTTATTCGCTCTCATTTTTTTCCTTTGAACAATTTGCATGCTTAAGCATCTGGAGAAGTATGGAATTCCTGTGCCCAGTTATGCTCTTGTCAATAGAGAATATCCGGACCAAGAGCTAGACTACTTCATTGAGCAAGAAGATTTTGTTGAGGTCCATGGGAAGCGGTTTTTGAAGCCTTTTGTGGAGAAACCTGTCAATGGTAATTCATCTATACATAATGCCATTGTAATATCTGCTATTTGCTTTATTGGATCTGAATGTTGTTCCTCTTGGTACCGTAATGGTTGGTTTGACTGCATGCAAGATGCAACTAATGGTTTTATGTGGCCGAGGTACGAGAGAGGCAAAAGGGATATCTGTTATTGCACTACAGATAATTAATTTCTGTTATTATGATCAAATAAATGTATTCTGATTCCCCTTTTCTGTGTTTTTAACAGGGGATGATCACCGAATAATGATATATTATCCTAGTTCTGCTGGTGGTGGAATGAAGGAATTATTCAGAAAGGTGAACTTCTGACTCAAAATTGTAGTCATTTGGGAGCAGTTTGCTGAGAACCAGCTGTAGTGTTCTGCATTTGGCTTACTTTAATGACATATTTGCCATTTTGATTTTTAATGTACCAATTGCTTTGCTACTTTAGCCTACACACAAAAGTCTAAAGGTTCTTCATAATAATGATACTCCCTTGGAGTTTTATTTTTGTCAATTAAACAAATATCTAAATTTTCTTTATTATGAGTACATAGGAACTTGTAAAAATTGAGACATCTTACTTCATTTATTTTGGAAATGACCTATTTGAACATCGTGGAATTGTTTGCATTAGTCCGTTAGACTAACGCCCACTATACGCGGGGGAGAGTGCGCTGGTCGCGACCGCGGTGGAGGGGGCGTTGGCGGTGGACAACACGGCTGCACAACACGTGTTGTGTTGGTAAGAGACGGTGGGCGTCGGTAGCCTGCTCCTTGGAGCAGGAAACAACGCGACGTTGGTGACCCGTTGGGAGTGGGCTGGGGATGGCGGGCGACACGCCAATCGCGATGAAGGAGCAGGCGAGGCCACCTGCGGGTTGGCAGGAGCCGCTGGCCGCAAGGAACATTGTGGGTGCCGCATGGTCACCATAGGAGAGCAGCGGGGCGTGAGAGGGTGGGCGGCCATCCGACAGCACGAAAGCGTCGGGGTGGAGATTGGCCCCGTCGCCCACGTGGGCGGAGCAGAGACAGGTAGAGGCACCGGCGTGGTCGCGAGGGAGGGAGCGGAGGCAGCCAGAGTTGTCACGTTCGTCGTCGCGGAAGGGGAGGTCGGGGTCGGGTAGAAGCCGACCGCGAAGGAAACTACCAACGACGAACATGAAGTCAGCCGCTGGCGCAGTCGGGGAAGAGAGGGCCACAATCCGGTGGCCACCCACACGACAGAGGAGGGGAGAACCGGGTCGGGGAGGGAGGAGCTGGCCGCTGCGGCGACCCACCGGCGGGGAGAGAGCCCGCTGGCCATGAGGAGGGGTTGGCATCGCTTAGAGGAGAGGGTGGGAGGGAGAAGATATGAATTTTGGGTGGATACCATGGAGAGTGAAACCCTAACCCTAATTGGGTAGAGGATATATTATATAGAGTAAAATACACTGGGGGTCCCTAAATTTATAGCGTTGTATCATCCAAGTCCCTAAATTTCCAAAGTGCACATCTAAGGTCCCTAAACTTGTGAAATTGTATTGTTCCAGTCCATAAACTCTCAACCATGGTTTAAAAGGCGGCTAGGCGGAACTAGGCGCCCAGCCACCGCCTGACCGCCTAGGCGACTTAGGCGGGCGCCTAGGCGACGCCTTAGTAGATGTTACAAACAGCTGTGAGCTGTTACAAAATACCAAGCAACCAAACAGCTGTTACAGCTCATAAACTAGAAATCATCACAAATTCACAATAGCATAATAATGGATATGAAATAGCCACAAAGTAGTTTCTAAAGGAACAACAACAAGTCACAAAATTTAAAACAACACAATACCAAATGTCCAAATCTGAAATAGCCACATAGATAGTTTGTAATGGCATAATTAATAGTAACTAGCTGCAGTTAGTAATGCAGCAAATATGCTAAATTGCTAATGCAATCTAGCAATAGCTACTCTCCCTGTCTCCCGTCGCTCAAAAATCATCATCAAACTCTCCTGGGATATTGGGTGCCTCCCCTTCTTCACCATCATTGCCACCATTAGATTCATCTTCACAATCTGTGATTTCTGCATCGTCATGTGGAACATCTTCATCTTCATCTTCCTCTTCAGCCTCTGACATGTTTTGTGCAGCAACAGAATTTCTTCTTGAATACACATTATGGGCCCTTCTTGGTAAGTTTCGGCCACGAAGTGCTTGCGATGCTCCAATGGCATTATCCACAAGGTCCCATGTAAGGTCACACTCACACCCACGCCCACCTTCAGGGACTACATGCAAAGAATCAGCCCACTCATTGTCCCAGTTGAAGTCCTCATGAACCAATGGATCAAAGTTTTTCCCCTTCTTCTGGCGTAGTTTTTGGAACCTAGCTTTCATCTTTCTGTTGTAGGAAATGAAGACAATAGAATTCAACCTCTTATGCAACAATCAGTTTCTTTTCTTTGTATGGATCTACAAAATAAGAAAAGAGAAAACACTTGGTCATTTAATACAAAAGTAGCCAAGTAGGTGGATGAGGACTTGAGGAGGCACACATAATAACTTACAAATTCAAAGGTACTCCAATTGCGTTCACAACCTGATGAAGACGCACAAAGACTCACCAAACGTCTAGCAAATCTCTGTAACTCAATAGCACGACCACCATACGAACGCCACCACTCAACTGCAATAACATCACAACAATTTAGCAAGCTACTAGCAACATCTAGTAAGTAGTAAACTAGTAACAGCCAGTCAGCCACAAACACTTACGTGGGGTCATAGTTTGTAGGTTATCTTTGGCCATCTTATTTGAAAAAGCTGCTCCTCTAAGAAACTCGTAATCCATTGCTTGAGAATTGATCTTGTCTCTAGTTTCCTCATCATCTACCATTCTTGCAAGCACATCAAGAAAGCAACCTCTTAGCTGACCAACAGTAGCATCATCATCATTTCTTATGAGAGGATGCAGCTTTCCTGGGTTCAAATACATTGCAGCCCCATACAATGGGTGATCCATCTGTTTCTCCCAACGCCGTTCAATTATAGTTATGATTTTCTTGAGTAAATTCTTCTTGCTTTGGACAACAAAGCTTTGATTGATCTTTTCCTTTGCACATTTCATCAATGCTTGGACCTCTGGCATAGCTGGCCTCTCATCTCCATCTACCACCCTAAGTACAATAAGTAGTGGCCCTGAAGCTCTAAGGCAATCTTCTACTGAATTCCAAAACTGTGTGGAGAAGACAATGTTATACACATCCAATCCAGCACTTGTCTTTGACAACCTCTTATCAGTCCAAGCTGTGCTTGCAAATAAAGCCTTCAAAGCATCCTTGTGCTTGTACAAGCTCTTCAATGTGAGAAAGGAAGTAGCAAAACGAGTGGCGGCAGGCCTCACAAGATCAGCCCCACCAGTTTTCTCTCTCATGGCAGCAAGAATTCTCCCATGTCGGTATATGAAAGTTGTCACACGCCTTGCACGTGCAATTGGTTTCTTGAATTCCTTCAAGTTTCCTATGTCCTCCAACATTAGGTCCAAGCAATGTGCAGCACATGGACTCCAAAATAATGTAGGAATCCTATCCATTAGAAGCTTGCCTGCAGCTTTGTAATTGGCACCATTATCAGTAACAACTTGTACAACCTTGTCTCTCCCAATCTCATCAACTTTTTTCTCAAGCAAATCAGCAAGCATGTATGCATCATGTACTTCACTAGATGCATCAACGGACTCTAAAAAGTAAGTGCCCTCTGGGCTGTTCACTAAGAAGTTAATGAGATGGCGTCCCCTCCTATCAGACCATCCATCAGACATGAGTGTGCAACCATAGTGTTTCCATGCACGCTCATGTTCCTCCCTCATTGTAGTTGTTGACTTCACAGCCTCTTGTAGCAATGGCTCGCCTAGTTGGTACGGTGTTGGAGGCTTATACCCTGAACCAAACTGTGCTGTGGCCTCAATTGCAATCTGAAATTGCCTAGCTGCCGCGGCATTGAAAGGTACACCACACTCATAGAAGAACAAAGCCCACTGCATGTCCACATAGTGTTTGTCCTCCTTGCTTTTTGCACTAGCCAAGATTGTGGGCTGATAAGAGCCTGAAAGTCTCTCATCCACCACCTCCTCTGGTGTTCTCCGCAACATCTCAACTACGGACTTGGTTGTCTTTGGCTGTGCTTTACTATTTGCCTTAAATTGCAAGGTTGATTGTCTTTTTTTGGCTGCTGTACCAGAACTGGGCTGCACCTTGGATGCTTGAGACTCCACAGCAGATGTATCATTTGCCCCATCTGCTGCTGCCACCTCCACCACTTCATCATCTTCTTCATCTTCATCTAGAAACATTGGTCTTTTTCTCTTGTTTGCCTCCAAATAACTTGTCATCTCCTTCCTTAATGCACTGCTAGCCTTGGGACATAACTTTGCATCTCCATATGCCCCTGCCAAATGTTGCTTTAACCTCTTTATTCCTCCACTAACAACCTGACCACATAGGGTGCATTCCACCTTATCTTTATTTTGAAGATCCGGCCAAAATCCATACTTCCACCCTGGATCAGTAGACTTCCGTGGCTTCCGGGTAGGATCGCTCTTCGGGTCGTACTCACCAGCCACAGAAGATGGAGCTTCATTTCGAGAAGACATTAGGTTGTCGGTTGTCGCTGGTCGCTACTCGCTGCAGTCTTGAGTCTTGACACTTGAGTCTTGACACAAACTATTCGCTGGCTCGCTGCACGGTCTGCAAACCAGGGGATGAGCAGCAGCAGCGCAGCGCAGAGCACAGAGCAGCAACAGCGCGCCCAGAGAGCAGAGCAGCAGCAGGAGCAGCCGCGCCCAGAGAGCAGAGCAGCAGCCGCGCCCAGAGAGCAGAGCAGCAGCCGCGCCCAGAGCAGAGAGAGCAGCAGCCGAGCGCCCGCGCGTAGGGAGTAGCCGCGCCCGCGCGTAGGGAGCACCGGAGCAGAGAACGCGCGAGAGAGAGCGCGCGCAGGGAGAGGGAGCAGAAGAGTTTGCCGCGCGCAGGGAAGAGTTTGCCGCGCGCGCGCAGGGAAGAGTCAGCCGCGCGCAGGGAAGAGCAGCCAAATTTGCGGCGCCAGGGAGAGCCGCGCGCGCACAGAAAGCCCAAAACGCGAGGCCCAGTACAAACCCTAGCCCAATACAAACCCTAGCTGCTAAGGCGTCGCCCAGGGAGGCTAAGGCGTCGCCCGGACGCCTACTACGCCAAGGCGGACGCCATACACATTTTCACCTGGGCGGCGCCGACGCCTTGCTCCACTCGCCGCCTGGACGCCTAGGCGTCGCCTAGGCGACGCCTTTTAAACAGTGCTCTCAACATGCACAATTTTGGTCTCTATACTTCTATAGTTGTGTCATATGAGTCCATAAACTTGTTTTGGATCTTTGATGACACCAAAAACAAGTTTAGAGACCCACATGACACAACCATACAAGTATAATGACTGAAATGTGCATGTTGAGAGTTTAGGGACCGAGACGATACAACTTCACAAGTTTACGGACCTTAGTTGTGCACTTTGGGAGTTTATGGACCAGGATGATACAACACTACAAGTTTACGGATCACCAGTATATTGTACTATATTATATCTATCCAGGAATGTGGGCCAAAGCCCATTACAGTATACACAACACACTAACATATCGAATATGAAAAACTAGCCGTTATGCCTTTAAAGCAACAAGCTAGTCGTTGCAACATGAAATTCCTTTTCTCTTCCGTACAAGGAGGCAGGAAGAGAGAAGGTTTTGCCGCCAAACATGCAAAAGCAGCGCACACGGTGTGCAACAACGCGTCGACTCACGCTAGGAAATTTTCCATGAGGTCTGAGCTCTTTCTTACTTTCCTATGGAATGGAACTACGGGATTGGAATCCAATGGAATCATATCCTACCCTTTCCCGTGAACCAATGCTGTAGATAGGAAAAAAATCCATAGGAACACGAATCCTCCAAAAATCCTACGCCTACCCTCCGATCCAAAGGGGCCCTAAGTGAATTGTAAGTTAAGAACTTGAAGACTGCTTGTTAGAAATCAGTCACTCATGACACTCTGTCTTAACAACACTTAAGTGATCATAGTTCTAGGAGGTTAGGTTTCATGCAATTGCCCTGTGCGTAACTGAAGTGTCAGTTCTTTTTCGTTCCTTTTTATGTCAAACTGTTAGGTGTCTTTCTGTATCGTTTCATATATTTCTATAATTGGAAGAGTGTATAAACATTTAAGCATTGCTGAATAAATGTAGGTGGGTAACCGATCTAGTGAATTTCATCCTGATGTTAGGAGAGTGAGACGTGAAGGATCCTACATATACGAAGAATTCATGCCTACTGGTGGCACTGATGTTAAAGTAAGATATCTTTCATAAGTTTATTGTCTACTGATATGTGATTTGAGACCACCTACAACACATTACCCATAGTTTACCTAAAACACTGTTTTACACTGTTCTACAATGTAGACTGCACTCTGCACTGTTCGTAGAGTGAAGTTTGAATATGGGGATGGGTAAGCTGTTGGAGATAGATTAAATGTCCTAAACCAGCTTGATTCTATATTTGTAATTTTGGTCATTCTCTAAAGCAGCAAGTAATCTTTCACTAGTAACTAGTTTCTTTCTACTGATATCTTTCCTTTGAGATTGTGAAGTGAAAGCAGCATATTTCCCTTCCTTGGATGTAAATTTGTGGAATAGAATCTCACATAATATGGAGATTATCTATTGTTTATAAAACATAGGCTTTGACTTCTTCCTTGTAAATCTAAATAAATAAACCATTATTCATTCTACATATTGTTGATTATCTAGCTATAATAAACCTTTCAGGTTTACACTGTTGGCCCAGGATATGCACACGCTGAGGCACGTAAATCGCCTGTTGTTGATGGTGTTGTTATGAGGAACCCTGACGGCAAGGAAGTAATAGCCCATGCTCTTCCATCTTCCTTTATTTAAATTCAATATGCATTTGTTTACTTTCAGTTATATACAATTAGGTCATTAAAGTTTGATATTGTAATTATTTGTTGTTGTGCAACTCCTCACATACATCTTTATGTATTTGTCATAGTTTGAAGTTGAGACCTAGTAGTGTTTTTAAGGCGTCGCGTAGTCATCGCGTAGGCGATGAGGCGCTTGCAGTCACAGGAGACTGGAGGCAAACCAGAGAAAAAAAAGATAGGGAACCAACCAGAAAGTCCATGCAAAATGTATCCTCTCTCATTCCCACCGAATCTGGCACCGCTTGGGTCATCTGTGGCAGTGGCGGCTGATCCTGAAGGGCCATGACAGAGATCGATCTGAGGAAGCAGCAGCAAGAGGGTGCGAAGGAGCAGAAGGCAGGCTGTGTGCGCGCAAGCAAGAACAGCACGAGGGACTGAGGGAGGGAGATGCGGCTGTGATGCACCTGCATGAGAGAGACGCAGAGAGCCGGTTCCAGGCAGAGTGCGTGAATATGGGAGCATGCGTCCGTGTTTACGTGAGACCGTGACCTGAGAAGGGATGTGTATGGGAGGCCACTTGTGGGCTGAGCCAACCTCTTCTCTTTTCATTTGCCCTTTTCTGTTTCTTCTTTTTCTTTTTTCTTTCCTCCCACCTGGTGCTATTTCCTATTTCTTAGAATGGTAAGGTGGTGGTATGTTGCCACACTGGCACACCACACCTCGTCTTACCACTTAAAACCATGAGATCTACATGCCAGGATGTATATCTATTAGGTCACCGGGTCAAAGCAAACATCTGTTAGGTCATGATGCTACTGTTCTCATACATAGTATTGTGGTTGGTTTTATACTCTGTCGTGGTATCATGTTTGCATTATGCTTCCTGGGGCCATGCTGAAATGTTTTCTTGTTTCTAATTCATCTTTTTTTCTTAATTTTGTTACTTGAAGGTACGATACCCTGTACTTTTGACCCCTACTGAGAAACAAATGGCAAGAGATGTCTGCAATGCTTTTAGACAGATGGTAACACTACATTTTTTGTTATAAGTTTATTTCCAGAGGCATTAACACTATTTTCCTTGCTAACATTTAATTTATATAACCAGCTAAATTATTTCCTGGACGCTTTTCTGCCAACCTTGATCTTTGTAGACTATTAGCCAACAGGAAACCATGATTCAGCAATGCAGGAATCAATTAGCTTGCACGTCTTTTTTCCTCGCTTTTGTCTGCCTGTTGCATGCTGCTTTCCCCACTGTTTGCTCATTCTGTTTTGGCCTTTCCTTTTCTGTAACCTCTCTCTCTCTCTCTCTCTCCTTAATAAAGTGCAGCGGGGGCCTACCCTATTGTATTTCGCCTAAAAAACAGTGCAAACATCAAATTTTGGAATCGATAGGTTTGGTTGAGAACCAAAGTCCATCCACCAAATTTTCATGATGTCCGTGCGATTTGGTTACCATTTGGATTGGTGCCAAGTTGTCGCATATCCCATGATTTGTCAAGTTTTTTTGTCAACATTTTGGCGAAGATGTATGGGACGGAAACATGGTACCGGCCGAGAAAATCCCCGAACCCTGCCCCCCATCACTAGCGGGCTGTCACCGCCCACTTTGCAACACAGTGAGGGGATTTTTTAACCAAGTCAGAATTTTGCCCCCGAGGGGGATCGAACCTGGGACCTGGAGGTGTTACTCGGAAGTCTTTAACCACTAGGCTAGAAGCCCTTTCGCCATATTATTTTTTAGTTTATCCTAAAATGTCTGATCTATAGTCTTGCTTCTCATAGGTTTGTGGTTTTGATCTCTTAAGATGTGATGGGAGATCATATGTCTGTGACGTTAATGGATGGAGCTTTGTGAAGAACTCATATAAGTATTTTTCTTAACGTTCAGTTTTTAATTGGGAAACCTGTCAGTTTGATTTAATAAGCGCTGAAATGTTTGAACAAACTTGTCATCCAGGTATTATGATGATGCTGCTTGCATCTTGAGAAAAATATTTCTTGATGCAAAAGCTCCTCATCTTTCGTCAACCATCCCTCCAACTCTTCCTTGGAAGTCTGAACCAGTTCAGCCCACTGAAGGTCTTACACGACAGGGAAGTGGAATTATTGGTACATTTGGGCAGTCAGAAGAACTGCGCTGTGTAATTGTTGTAATACGCCAGTAAGGATACTATTATTCCTTTGCTTCTATAAGATAATTGTTACTTCTGTATGTTGACATCTTATATCTGTTTAGTGGCGATCGGACACCAAAGCAGAAGGTGAAATTGAAAGTGACAGAAGAAAAGCTTCTGAATTTGATGTTGAAGTACAATGGTGGAAAACCAAGAGTTGAGGTACCCTCTTTTCTGAATCTTGAGTTCTGTTTAACTTATGGTGCTTAAATTGAATAGCAGTTTTGGGCTCTTCATGCAGACGAAACTAAAAAGTGCTGTACAGTTACAAGACTTGCTTGATGCTACAAGACAACTTGTACCACCAACTAGGTACTGTATGATCGGATAAATTTTTTAGAGTTGTATTTAGATTGCATGATAACTTTATGAAATTTTCTTCCCCAACTTTATTCTTATCTTATGTACCTGCATGTTCTATTACCAGATTGCTGCATTATTCAAATTGTTAGTTTGATTTGATCTTCTGTTTCTTCAACTGCTCTTGTGAGTTAAATTCGGTGAAGTGATTAATGTTGTGTATAATTAGGTCTGGTCGGGAGAGTGATAGTGATGCTGATGATATTGAGCATATCGAGAAACTTCGTCAAGTCAAAGCAGTCCTAGAGGAGGTAATTTCTAATGATTCAGATCTACCTATCCATGGCATTTGTTACATACATGCTGGATACCTTATCACTGGATGGTTTGTACCATAGTCACAAAGTTTATGGATCGATAGGGTCGAGGAAGGTATGCTACTTGTGCGAGACATTTACATAGTGGGAACGAAAATGACCCTGCGTATCCGGGTCGAGGACGACGTTTCTGGGTCGAGGGTCATTACCACAGTACCCGTTTCTTGTGACTATGGTTTGTATTCATGTGTCTAGTGCAGAGTGCAAGCTAGTAGCTAGATGCAACCATGCGAACTGTATGGTGGTCTAAACTAGCTGAAGGGTAGTCATTTCTTGGCGTGCATCCACAATTTTTCATTAAGTTGAAATGGAAGCAAAAGAGGGACACAGAAGTTAATACTTCCACCAGTTAATTTCCCTTTTTGTTGCTGTTGTGATTGAGTTTATATTTGAAATTTAATGGTTAATAATCCACAGCAGTGTTGTTAATGTTGTTCTGGTACTGGATGGAATGGGCAGTATACCTTGCACTGTCACCTAAACTTGCACTAAAGATGTTTCCTCATGTACCGGCCTGTTATGGCAATCCAATCGCAATCCAGTCCATCTCGCTCTGGTACCCACCCAAGAAAGGTGCCACCCAAGTTAAGAGATCAAAGACTACCAACTTGAGCAGGAGGAAAAACATCAGTGCGATTTGTTTCTTGGATTTTTTCTCTCGACCGCGCAGGAGAGCTGCACATCATTATATTAAGAGAGGAAAAAAAGGTCCAAAGTAGACCAAAGTACAATGCCCAATGGGCAAACAGAAAACAAAACTAGGCAGACCTGATCAGTTTGGAAACCTTAAACCACATGAATGGCCTAGACCCTAATAAAAGCAGCAGTAAGGCCAAGACCCGCTATATGCTTAGCACCAGCACTATCCCAACAACTCAACTCATCTAAAAACAAACTTTTAACATTGCTCAAGGAAGGATTCACTCCATCAAAAACAGCCTTGTTTCGAAGGAAGCATAAGCACCAAGCCCCCAAAATTATGACGCTATTGAAACCTTTTCTCTTGCTCCTGTGCACCTTTTCATGCACCTTTACCCACCACACAGTCACACACCAAAAGGGATTTCATCAATAGCAGGAGTGAGATCACCTAGCCCTAATGGCAAAAAAAATATCATGCCAAAACTGCTCGGCAAAACTGCAATTGCATCGAAGATGTTGAGTTGTTTTCTTGTTCTTGGTCACATAAAGAACAGACCACCGGATGCTGCAACCCTCTCCTTCGAAGATTATTAGCAGCCCAACACTTATTTCTTATTGCCAACCAAAGAAAAAACTTGCATTTTGGGGGAGCCCAAGTCTTCCACAATCTTTTCCATGGTTCAAAAGAAATGGACCCCATGAAAAAGGCCCTATAGCAAGACTTGGAAGAGAACTGCCCAGAAGCATTGTGCATCCACACATGCTTATCATCATTCTGAGTAAGCATAACCCCTCTCAGAGCTTTCCAAAACATCAAATATTGCTGCAGACCAATCAACGAAAGAGGGTTTTCAATATCGCTGACTCACTGCCAGTTATCCAGTGCCTGCGGCACAGTTCTGGAAGAAAAGGCCCTGCTGGCAACCATACGAACCACTGCTGGGGCAATGTCTTGGACAGCATTCCCATTTAACCATCTATCCGACCAGAAGAGAGCATTAGTCCCATTTCCTATTACAGATACACAGACAACGCAAAGAACTGTCTGACCTGTCACTGCACCGGGAGAAACAACCCATGCCAAGGCCTGGACGTGTCTGTTTTTTCTAACCACAACCATTTTGCCTGTAATGCCCAACTTTTAAATTGCAAGTTAGGAACACCAAGTCCTCCATAACTTAGAGGCCTCGTAATTATCTCCCAAGACACAAGACAGCTTCCACCATTAACATCCTTTCTCCCTTTCCAAAGAAACCCCCATCGAATTTTGTCAATCGATTTAATCACCCACTTGGGGATATTTATAGCAATAAGAAGATGGATTGGAATAGCTGAAAGAACAAACTTCACCAATGTTGTCCGACCAGCAAGATTGAGTAGCCGAGCTTTCCAATTAGGAAGTCGATCCGCAATCCTCTTGACCCATACCATAAGATCACTCTTCAGATTCTTATCAGAGATCGGAAACCCCAAATACTTGCAAGGAAAAGCAGCTGGAATGCATTGCAGCAGATTGCATCCAGTTTGCACTACTTGCCCATCACACCTTATTGGAATGGCACAACTCTTCTGCAAATTTGTTACCAAACCAGATGCTGAACCAAAGCAATTCAATATCATTCTAGCACAATTTAGATCCTCTTCGATTGATTTAATAAAAAAGGACCACATCATCCACATAAATGGAAAGTCTACCCTGGACACCGGCTCTTCATAGGCTTTGCTACAGCCCTCTACTTTCAGCAGCTCTGAAAAGGCTGCTAAGAACATCCATGACCAACACAAATAACATAGGAGATAGAGGGTCTCCTTGACGATGACCTCTCCAATGAGTAATATGGTTACTAGGAGATCCATTCAAAAGCACTTGCGTAGAGGAAGTGAACAGGAAGTTGGAGATCAGATTACGCCAAATAGGTCCAAAACCCAGATGCGATAATATCTCAAGAAGAAAAGCCCATGAGACTGAGTCGAAGGTCTAGGAAATATCTAATTTTAATAACAAACTAGAGATCCTCCTTTTGCGAAGAGCTTTGATCGATTTGCACCAACATAAAGTTGTCATGAGTTGACCTTCCTTTCACGAAAGCACTTTGATTAGCTGCAACCAGATCTTGTAGATGGGGTCCCAACCGATTAGCAAGAATTTTGGTGATCAACTTAGCAAAACTATGAATTAAGCTAATAGGCCTAAAATCACCAGCCGATCTAGCATCTTCCCTCTCAGGGAGCAGGATTTAACCATTTTGTCCTTTCTTTCTGCTTCTCCGTACAACTTTTGGGGACTGGTTAGAGCTATGCTGGGTATATTACATGGACACAGAAGTTAAGAAGAGTTATCTTGGAGCTATAACAGTCTTGCCAATTTTTCACCTATCATTTTCCTGCCGTAAATGGAAGAAAGCAGCTATAAATTATCTTGCATTTGAAATTTTGGATACCTGCATCTTGCACCAGAGTAGTCTTAGTGGAAAATACAACTGCTTATGTTTATACCCTTATGTCTTGAATACTGGCTTATGAGCTTTGAAAAGCTTATACCCATCTTCTTGCATTTAATGACATATGCTACTCTTCTCATATTAGGGTGGGCATTTCTCTGGCATTTATAGGAAAGTGCAGCTAAAGCCATTGAAATGGATGAAAGTTCCAAAGCGTAATGGTGATGGTGAAGAGGAACGACCGATTGAAGCCCTGATGATTCTGAAATATGGTGGTGTGCTCACTCATGCTGGGAGAAAACAGGTTGTCTCATAATTTTTTACTTCAACTTTTCACATTTTCAAATTTAAAAATGTTGAGTATTTGTTGGGACTCTTTATTTCTATGATCAAGTTAAAATAAATTTTGATGTTCAATGTAGAAGTAGACAGTTATAAATAACAGAAGAACAAGATACCAGGGGACCTATTGCCCTTATCATATGTTCCTTTACAATGGTTTCTTTCAGGAGTACCTTAGACATGGTTAGCATATGCTATTCAGGGTCAGCTTGTAGAGCACTAGATCATACATATGGAAATGGATGTCAACAACTTTAGTAGATTCTATGTCACAGGCTAAGAGACTACACTCTCTGATTTGGAGGATGTCACTGTTGAAGGGTGCTCTCGGTGCCAGATCCGAGGGTTGTTGGTGAGGGCCTCAGGGGCTGTGGTCAGGCCAGAGACACTTGCCCATGGTGGCGTAGGGGAGGGAGATTAGGGCTTCAGGGGCTGTGGTCAGGCCAGAGACACTTGCCCATGGTGGCGTAGGGGAGGGAGATTAGCCAGCAGTGATAGTATTGCCTAAATGACAGTTTTTTTCCGTCTTCCCATGCTGTACCAATCAGTAATTCCTTGTGGTGGCGTGGGGTGCATGGCTAGCCAACAGTTGTATAGTACCTAACCAATTAACCATGATAGGGTTTTCCTTCTTTCCATGCCATACCAGTTACCAATCAGTATTTTTTTTGTAGATACCAGATGTGCAAGCAAACATTGTAGTATACTGTATCATAGTGATCCAAATAACTGACCCTTACATCATGCCACACTGCCACTTGCATTTTGTTCTACTTGAGCAAATTTTCTGTTTATTGTGTTTGTTGCTGTCAAAGCCTGCACAATCCATTGAATCAAGGGGACACTTTAGATGTATTAACAGTGCATAGATCCAGGAATTACTGAATTAGACTGTTCATCAATTGTCATTTCTGTTATTTTCGGAATATCTTATGTGCAGTGGTTTACTTTCTTAATTTGGCTGCGACAAAACATATGCATTACATTTGTAATCAACATATATCTACTGTAATGATTCTTTTTATATGTTCTTATTCAGGCAGAGGAGCTGGGAAGATTTTTCAGAAATAACATATATCCAGGTTGTTCACATCCTTGCTGCCTATCATCTTGTGAAAGAAGTAAAACAGTAGAACTTTAACGATTTTTTTACTACAATCTTGTGCTTACCTTATCTCCATGGTAGATTGCTTTCTCAAGGGAAACTTGTGCTCCAGACTCCGGAGAAACTGACTTTGGAGCTACTTGGGTCCCACCCCCCTTAAACTTGAAAAGTGCCGTGTCGGGTTCCTCATCTTAAACATGGTGTCACTTAGGTCCTTGTACTTGTGTTAATTGTGTATTTTGTCAATGTGGCAAGATGTTTGGATATAATTGCATGGCATATATAAGTGATGGATGTGACATCTTTTAGTCATTGGTGATTACACACGGCTTGTGATGGGGCATGATAATTCCAATTTCGCTTAGATCTTTACAGCCTTATAAAAATCTCTATCACCTAATGTTTAAGTCCAGGGATTCGATATTTAGGGACCTTTAGTTTATGTAAACTGCTTTTAGAATCTCACATTTCCCCCCAATTTCGCATCTATTAGAAGTCTGTTCCCCTTCCAGTGTTGCTTGAACTCAAGGATGATATATAAGGTGCTTGTGATTTCACTTCACTTCAACTTCAAATTATCTTTTTTTTTTCTTGAACGCACAGGAGAGCTGCACATCATTAAATTAAGAGAAGAAAAGAGTCCAAAATGGACCAAAGTCAAAGCCCAAAAGGCAGAACAAACAGATCCATCAACTTCCTGTTGAGCACAGTGCCCCAGCCTTCTCCTGCGCATGAAAAACAGCACGAAACAAGAGGAGGCAAACAGCAAAAGTGCCATCAGGCTCCACACACACATCTCCACTACTCACCCAGAAACTCTCTGGACCTAATAATGGCAGCACCTAGACCTAAGCCCTCAAGATGCTTGGCACCGACTAAACCCCAGCAATCTAACTCTTCCAAGAACTCTTTTAATTCTACCTATGGAAGGACTGACACCATCGAAAACCGCCTTATTACGATGAAGCCATAAGCACCAAGCCCCCAAAGTTCACTAAATTGTGTTCCCATAAGAAACTTGACCCATTTCTTGCACATTTGACAATCTGCAGTTTTTATATTGAAGTAGATTCCCTGTACTTGAAGATGTTTTCTCCTGATCATCTGGTATGTCACTCAAATATAGGTGAAGGAACTGGTTTGCTTCGTCTGCATAGCACTTATAGACATGATTTAAAAATATACAGCTCGGACGAAGGTCGTGTACAGGTACATTTTGTCACATGTATGCTTTTTCCCCAATCTATAGCACCCTATGGATATGTTTTCCTTGGAACCTTGGTTGCTTGGCTATCACACTACACTTCTAGTTAGTTTTCACCTTGATATTTTCCCACATGAATGGCCAAAGTACCACTATGAAATTACACTTAACCTACTTTGTCACTGTTTCATGAAATTACACTTAACCTACTGTTAGAAACTGTATCCTGGCTGTCGCCTGGCAGATATGCCGGCCGCCCTATATGGAAGTATTGTCTGATATAGATAGAGAGGATTAGGGGAGGATCTCAATCACTATGATTGAGGATCTGATTGAGGATCTCAATCACTATGATTGAGGATCTGATTGTACTCTAGATCTTTCCTTAGGTGTAGAAGGCTTCCTTTTACCTCTCACCTTCCTCCCCTATATATACCTGTACATGTGCTGTCTATCTAATCAATATACAAACACACGCTTCCAACTCTCTCACATGGTATCAGCCGCCTAGGTCCTGATTCCTGCCCTCCACCCCCGCGCGCCTCCTCTACGGCGCTGCTTCTCCCCATGGCCGACCTTCAGCCAACCTCTCCGGCCATCACCGATCCTGACGGCGACGCCTCTGCTGATTCTGAGCGCGCGGCCCTGGCTGCCCGTGAGGCTGCTTTGGCTCGCGCAGCCGCTGCCGAGCAAGACGCCGCCCTCGCCCAGCACGAGCGCGACGCCGCCGACGCCCGCATCCGTGCGGCCCTCGCCCGTGCAGCTCACGAGCGCGCGGCGGCGGCCCTCTCTCCCCCCATCACCGACCTCACCTCCGACGGCACTGGTGCTGACTCCGTCGCCCAGCTTTCTGCCGCTCTTCTCCAACACGAAGCGGCTGCTCTTCTCAATCTGCACGCTCAAGCCGTCGCCGTGCAGAACATCCGGGCCCTCGTCCCACTCCTCCTCGACGTCAACTCCACCTTCTACTCTCGGTGGCGTGAGTCCTTCCTCCTAACCCTCACCAAATTCTCTCTGGATTGCCACGTGCTGTCTGATGCTGTCCACCACTCGCCCGACTGGACTCGCATGAACGCCGTTGTTCTGTCTTGGATCAACGGCTCCATCACCGACAACCTCGCCGATACGATCTCCGAGCGCGGTGCATCTGCTCGCGTCCTGTGGCTCGCCATTGAGTCCCAATTTCTTGGGAACCGCACAACGCACACTCTATACGCCGACCAAGCTTTCCGCTCCTTCACTCAGGGCGACCTCTCCGCAGCTGATTACTGCCGCCGCTACAAAAAGCTTGCCGAAGATCTTCGCGATCTTGGCGAGCCGGTCTCCGACAAGACCCTTGTCCTCAACATCATTCGCGGCCTCAACGAACGCTTTCAAGCGCTCGGCCTTCACCTCCGTCGCACCTCCCCGCTCCCCACTTTTTTGCAGGTCCGCGATGATCTTACTCTGGAGGAGCTCACCATGACTAATGCTGCTCCTGCAGCAGCTCTCGCTGCTGTTACTACACCACCTGGCGAGAACAGCAGCTCCAAGTCATCTACACCCACCACTCCCGCTGGGCGTTCTTCACATCAGCGCCCGCCCTCCCACCATTCCGGGGGCAGTTCCGGTCATGGCTCCTCCTCCGGACAACGCGGCAAGCGAGGCAAGCGCGGTGGTCGAACCTCCAGCAACAGCAGCAGCGGCATCATTGGCCCTGCACCCTCCTCCAACTACAACTACTACAACCCTTGGACGGGGGCCATCTACATGTGGCCTGGCCAACGTCCACCTTCGACTCCTCGTCCGCCTGCTGCCTCGCCCCCACCACCACATGCCTTCGTCGCCGGCACTCCTGGACAGTGGGCTGTCCCTGCTGCAGCATATGGTCCGCCCCCTGCCTACGCCGATCCTTCTACGCCTGCACCCGTCTGGGATCAACACACCCTCGCTGCCAACTTCCAAACTGTCACTCTTCAGCAGCCACCCCAACAAGAGTGGCACTTTGACACTGGTGCCTCCAGTCACATGACATCTGACGCTGGTATAATATCTCATCCCCCCTCTTCCCAGCATCTTCCTACTCATATTGTCGTTGGCAACGGCCATCTTATCCCTGTTACCTCCACTGGCACCACTCGTCTTCCCTATAACCTTTCTCTTCATAATGTTCTAGTTTCCCCCTCGCTCATTAAGGATCTGATTTCTGTCCGTCAATTTACCACTGATAATAATTGCTCTGTTGAATTTGATCCTTTTGGCTGCTCTGTGAAGGATCTTCCCACTCGGCGCGAGATCTTCAGATGTAACAGCTCTGGTCCACTATACCCCCTGCGGTTCCCGGCCTCTGCTCTTCTTGCATCTACCCTGTGGCACCAACGACTTGGACATCCCGGTCACGCCGTTTTATCACATTTAGCGCAGTCATCCGCAATTTCCTGTAATAAAAACACTAGTACTCATCCTTGTCATGCTTGTCAACTCGGACGACATGTCCGTCTACCATTTCCTGTTTCTTCCTCCCGCGCCACCTGTAATTTTCAGTTAATTCACTGTGACCTCTGGACATCACCCATCACCAGTGTGTCTGGCCACAAATATTATCTTGTTATTTTGGATGACTGCTCTCACTATTTATGGACATTTCCCTTACGCCTCAAATCTGACACCCTTTCCACCTTAACCAATTTCTTTGCCTACGTTCGTACACAGTTTGGTGTCCCTATCCAGAACATCCAGTGCGACAATGGCCGCGAATTTGACAACCTTCAAGCCCGAAATTTTTTCTCCTCCCATGGAGTCCATCTGCGCATGTCTTGCCCCTACACTTCAGCTCAAAATGGTAAGGCTGAACGTGTCATCCGTTCCATCAACAATATCATCCGCACCCTCCTCGTTCAATCCAGTGTTCCCCCCAATTTTTGGGCTGCGGCTCTTGGCACTGCAACATACCTCCTCAACATCCTACCCACTAAAACACTCGCACTTTCTACACCGCATTTTGCTCTCTTCGGTCACAACCCATCCTATGACCACCTTCGCGTTTTTGGCTGCAAATGCTACCCCAACCTTTCTGCCACCACTCCACATAAATTATCCCCTCGCTCAACCCTTTGTGTCTTCCTTGGCTATTCCCCCCACCACAAAGGCTACCTATGCTTTGACCGCCACTCCAATCGCACCATTATCTCCCGTCATGTGGTCTTTGATGAAACCTCGTTTCCCTTTTCTGAGGCTTCCCATCCACCCCCACCAGCGGCCTTCGATTTCCTTGACAATTACACTAACCCGGTTGCAGCTCCTTTTGGACTGTCGCCCGTGTCTTCTTTTTCAGGTACTCGTATGCCACCACCACCCCCACCGGTGGCCCCTTCGCCGGCTGTGCCCCTCGTCTCCTCAGAGGTGGCATTTCAGCCATCTGCCGCGCCAGCTGGGCCTGCCCCGATGTCCCAGTCTCCTGCCCGGATGGCTGGTCTCCCAGGCGCATCGGCACCAACAATACTGCCGCCTGGGTCTACTACCGTGCCCGACGTCCATAGAACGACAGCTCCTGCTGATCGTTTCTGCGGACGGGTCTACTCTCGACGCCCGCCCACCGCCACTGCTCCAGCATCTTCTCCGACAACCGCCACTGCACCACCTATTCCTCCTGGTGCAGTCCCTGTCGTTCCAGTGGTCAACCACCACAGGATGACAACTCGTGGCAAGAGTGGTCTTCGGTTTCCTGCTCTTTTTGAAGCCGCCGCACTGTCCCCCATTCCGAGGACATATCGCGCAGCTCTTACTGATTCAAATTGGCGCTCCGCTATGGAACAGGAATATTCTGCTCTTATTGGTAATCACACTTGGGATCTTCTGCCTCGACCGCCGAATTGCAATGTTGTGACTGGCAAGTGGGTTTTCAAACACAAGTTCAAAGCTGATGGTTCTCTTGAGCGCTACAAGGCCAGATGGGTTCTTCGGGGTTTCACTCAACGCCCTGGTATTGATTTTTCAGAAACTTTCAGTCCAGTGGTCAAGCCAGCTACAGTCCGGACCGTTCTTTCCCTGGCTCTCTCACACAGATGGCCGATTCACCAGCTTGATGTCAACAATGCTTTTCTTCAAGGGACCCTGTCAGAAACTGTTTACTGTGTTCAGCCCACTGGTTTTGAAGATTCCACTCATCCTGATTATGTGTGCCGTCTCAATCGGTCACTTTATGGCCTCAAACAGGCCCCTCGTGCCTGGTACAGTCGATTTGCTTCTCACTTGATTCAAATTGGATTCGTTGAGGCCAAGTCTGACACTTCATTATTCGTCTACCACAAGGGCACAGATATGATTTACCTTCTTCTTTACGTGGATGATATTGTGCTAACTGCTTCGTCCATGGCTCTTCTCCGGCGGACTATTACTGCTCTCCAACAGGAATTTTCACTGAAGGATCTTGGCCCCCTTCATCACTTCCTGGGCATGCATGTTCAACAATCTGCTTCTGGCATCACTCTTTCTCAGCGCCAGTATATGATTGAGATACTTGAGCGAGCTGGTATGAGTAACTGCAAACCCTGTACAACTCCTGTTGATATCAACCCCAAACTTTCAGCCGACGGTGACCCTGTCTCCGATCCCACGGAATTCCGCAGTCTTGCCGGCGCACTACAGTACCTCACCTTCACCCGTCCGGATATTGCATATGCTGTTCAACAAGTCTGTCTCCACATGCACGATCCTCGGGAACCTCATTTGGCTGCTCTCAAGCGTATTCTGCGCTATATCCGAGGCACTCTTCAGATGGGCCTTCACCTCAGTCCCTCTCCGCAAATGGAACTTGTGGTTTACTCTGATGCTGATTGGGCTGGCTGTCCAGACACTCGGAGATCTACTTCCGGTTATGCTGTTTTCCTCGGTGCTAACCTCGTCTCATGGTCTTCAAAGCGCCAGAACACGGTCTCCCGCTCCAGTGCCGAAGCCGAGTATCGCGCTGTTGCCAATGCAGTCGCTGAAGTCTCCTGGTTACGACAGTTGTTGACAGAACTGCATGTTCCTCTCCCCAAGTCCTCATTGGTCTACTGTGACAACATCAGTGCTGTTTATATGTCCTCCAATCCTGTTCAGCATCAGCGCACCAAGCATGTGGAAATTGATCTTCACTTCGTCCGTGACAAGGTCGCCCTCGGTGTTGTTCGCGTGCTACATGTCCCGACGACTTCCCAGTACGCCGACATCTTCACCAAAGGCTTACCAGCAGCAGTCTTCACTGAATTTCGGACCAGTCTTACCGTCCGCTCCACGGACGCTAACACTGCGGGGGGGTGTTAGAAACTGTATCCTGGCTGTCGCCTGGCAGATATGCCGGCCGCCCTATATGGAAGTATTGTCTGATATAGATAGAGAGGATTAGGGGAGGATCTCAATCACTATGATTGAGGATCTGATTGAGGATCTCAATCACTATGATTGAGGATCTGATTGTACTCTAGATCTTTCCTTAGGTGTAGAAGGCTTCCTTTTACCTTTCACCTTCCTCCCCTATATATACCTGTACATGTGCTGTCTATCTAATCAATATACAAACACACGCTTCCAACTCTCTCACACCTACTTTGGCAAATTTGGAACACTAGGTTTAATTAGAAATTGCATGTGGTCTTAAGAATGACTACT
Source organism: Zea luxurians (assembly GCA_029449295.1). Lineage (NCBI taxonomy): Eukaryota > Viridiplantae > Streptophyta > Magnoliopsida > Poales > Poaceae > Zea > Zea luxurians. Next base: position 169,718,031 of record JAOPSE010000002.1, read on the forward strand.
TTTTGTCACAGAAAGCACAGCATTGATTCTTTCTTGGAAAGGCATCTCGAATAGGCTGTACCGGTTAAAACACACAATATCCTTTTTTGTGCTTATATCACTGGAGTTGTAACTAATGGAAAAAATACAATCTTTCAAGTTGCCCCACATGAAAATTAATGAAGGCAATGATCTTACTTGCCTACAAGAGTTTATGTTGCATTTATGGACTAGGCATGGATGTTGGTTACAAACTTGAAATTACCATGATATCCCTGGTACTGTCTTGTAATGCATGAGAAAGTTTTGTTAAGATTTGCTCAATGTGGAAGGAAGAGGGAAAATAAGGGCAACTATCAGTTAAAACAACATCCCTTATTTGAAAAAGACCGGAGAACCCCCTCCCTTCCCCCAACCCACCTACTGCTCAATCTATGATTCTGCAGTTCATGCATATGTCTAACTGCAATATTTTCTTGGCAATCAACTGATATTCGTAATTTACATGTTCATGGTGTACTTTTCAGATGTCTGCAGCAGCATTTGCAAAGGGCCTTCTTGATTTGGAAGGGCAGTTGACTCCGATACTGGTAGGTTGCTTATGATCTAGAAGAGCAAATATTTGGAAGGGCAGTTTACACATTTTTTTAAAAAAAAACATACACTCACTTTATACTTCTTCAGGTATCTTTAGTAAGTAAAGACTCATCTATGCTAGATGGACTAGAAGATGCAAGCACCGAGATGGATGAAGCTAAGGTATGCTTTTATAATTTGATAAGCGTGCTATTTTTTTTAAAGTTGCGAAAGGGCCTCTAGTTGAGTTGGTTAGGCGGTCTGAATAGCACTCAGGTCCTAGGTTTGACTCCTCGTGGGAGCGAATTTCATACTGTGGTTAAAGAAATTCCCTCGCCTATCCCACTTCAAAGCATAAGTCTAAGGCCCGGCCCCGATCGTGGTCGTTCTCACTGTTACAAAATTAACAGGGCCTAAGATTAATTTGATAATGCAGCATGAAACGTGAAACCCAGATCTACTGGCATATAATATCCATGACGTTAGAACATAACAGATCTGTACTAACTCAAAAATATTAACGCACAAAAATAAAACCAACAACAAATCTTTTTTTCTCGAACACGCGGGAGAGTTGCGTATCATTTCATAAATAGAAGAAAAGACAAGACAACAACCCACACACTCTAATGCACGCCACCACAAAAGTCACCCACAAACAGCCCCACACTATACACACAGGCAAAAACCCCACACACATCCACACTCAGTGCCCTGCTGGAGTGAGAGCCAACAACATGGAAAGGCCCTTCGCCCCAGTCATACACCAAAGAATGAGGTCGTCCTCGGCCAAACCTAGCACGCTAGACAAATTAGGAGAGATCCCCTTGAAGACGCAATCATTGCGGTGTCTCCAAATAGCCCAAGCTCCAAGGATCACCAGCGAATTGGAACCAATCTTGCGAGGACCATCAACTAGATTGACAGAGCTGCTCCACCATTCATCTAGGCTGTCCTCAGAAGGGCTTGGAGAGAGGCAGCCAAGCCCAACCACTGCAAAAGGTGGAACCAAAACTGTCTCGAAAAAACACGAGACCAAAAGATGGTTAATGTTTTCGTCCTCCTGGTCACAAAGCAGGCAAGCTGTAGGATGAGGGAATCCCCTTCTCCTCAGACGATCAGCAGTCCAACAGCGATCTTGCAAAACCAGCCACATGAAGAATTTGTGCTTGGCTGGCGCTCAGGACTTCCACACCCTCTCAAAGGGCCTAAAAATAGTGGAGCCACAGAAGGTAATATCATAAGCCGACTTTGCAGAATATTGCCTTGAAATGGAGAAACGCCAAAAGAATTTGTCAGATGTTCCAGGACGCAGGATCACACCGGAGATGGCATCACAAAGCTGTAGGACCTCAGAAATAATCTCTTGAGAAACTAAACCTCTCAAGTCTCTAACCCAACTCATTCCTTCCATAGCTTCTGCCACTGTTCTTCTATTCACCAAAATGGTAGGGACAGCAGCAAAAATGTGAGGCACTAAGTCAGCTATGTGTTGCCCCAGAAGCCATCTGTCTTTCCAAAACAAAATAGTGTGACCATCACCTAAGATTGAATCCATGGCGTGATTAAATAGAGCCTGAACCATCACATTTGATTTAAAGGGCAGATCAGCCCAAGGCTTGCTTGGGCCAGTCTTAGCAAGCCAAAGCCACTTAACCTCAAAGCCCAATTCAGACAATGAATATCAGAGATGCCAAGGCCACCTAGCTCCTTAGGCCTAATAACTTTGCGCCAAGCAACCAAACAGTGACCTCCATTGGCTTCTTTACGACCTCTCCAAAGAAAACCTCACCAAATCTTATTAATGGCTTTGAGAGCCCATTTAGGCAAGTCAAGCACCATTGCGTGATAGATAACTGTTGCCGTGAGCACAAACTGGACTGTAGTGGCTCGCCTAGCCCTCGTCATTAGATCACCCTTCCAGCCAGGCAAGAGGTCAGCTAGCTGATCTATGAGGGGCTGAAGTTGATTCTTTGACAGTTTTTTAATAGAGAGTGGTAAGCCCAAGTATTTGATAGGAAACTCTTCAATCTTACAAGGGAAATAGTCCACATTACTTCTTGGACTTCCAGTTGAGTGCATTGGATGGGGGCCACAATGCTTTTCTGCACATTAGCTTTCAGCCCTATAGCCTCACCAAATAAGTCCAAAATCCGAATAACCATGTTCAGTTCTGGAGCAACTGGTCTTAAAAACAGCACCACGTCATCAGCGTACAGAGAAATATGATGCTGGACAGACCTCGAAGAGAGGGCTGGAGAAGTCCTTCAAGAGCAGCAGCTGACACCAAGTGATTAAGGATGTCCATCACTAATATAAACAGCAAGGGGGACAAGGGATCTCCTTGCCTCAGCCCCCTCTTATGAGCAATAAAATCTCCTGGAATCCCATTAAGGAGGATTTGGGTAGAGGATGTCATGAGGAGCCCACTGACAATATCTCTCCAAACAGGACCAAAGCCCAGCCCTTGCAACATTTCTAAAAGGAAGGGCCAGGAGACAGAGCGAAGGCCTTTGAAATATCTAGCTTGATTAAAATTCTAGACTGCTTTTGGGCATGAAGAAACCTTGCAGTTTGCTGAACCAACATAAAATTGTCTTGTATAGAGCAAACCTTAATAAACGCAATTTGGTTCTTGGAAACAATCTCATCCATGTGGTTTCTCAAGCGATTAGCCAGAACCTTAGTGAGAAGCTTTGCGAAGCTATGTATCAAGCTGATAGGCCTGAAATCATTGAGGAAGCAAAAATTCCTAAAATCCCTCCTCCAGACTGCATCAAAGGCCAGCATGACATCATCCTTGTAGAAAGGGGAAGAATGGATTGAATCACCACACACCCATTGGGGGTGGGGAGCCTGTTATATATAGCCAATAGGCATGTATGGAAGGTACATGTAAGGAAGGCTATTCCCTGTACAAGGAAACAGACCTAGGCTATAGATAGAAGGTAATTCTAGTCTATACAAGGCAGCTAGCCAATCTAGGGGATTACAATCAATTACTAATCAGGCTCTGATTGATCCTGATAGATACATATCCTAATACCCGCCCGCAGTCTGAGCGGGAGGATCACGGACGCAAAGACTGTTCCGGAATTCAGTGAAGAGTTGTACGGGCAGTCCCTTGGTCATGATGTCGGCGAACTGGTGTGTGGACGAAACATGAAGAACACGGAACTGCCCCAAAGCTACCTTCTCACGGACGAAGTGGATGTCGATTTCGATGTGCTTCGTGCGGCGGTGATGGACTGGGTTGGCTGCCATGTACACAACGCTCACATTGTCACAGTAGACCACGGTCGCACGGGGGATGAAGATGTGCAGCTCATGTAGAAGCTGACGCAGCCAGCAGCACTCAGCAACCGCATGGGCCACAGCACGGTACTCTGCTTCGGCGCTGGAGCGAGAGACAGTCGTCTGACGTTTGGACGACCATGACACCAGATTGTCGCCGAGGTAGACGCAGAAGCCGGAGGTGGAGCGACGCGTGTCGGGGCAGCCGGCCCAGTCGGCATCGGAGTAGGCTGTGAGCTGATCAACGACGCCAGGTCCCAAGTGCAGACCTGCGGACAGGGAGCCCTTGACATAGCGCAGGATGCGCTTGATGAGCGCAAGATGCGGCTCGCGAGGGTCGTGCATGAAGAGGCAGACTTGCTGGATAGCATAGGCCAGGTCCGGCCTGGTCAGAGTGAGGTACTGAAGAGCACCAGCGAGGCTCCGGTACTCTGAGGGTTTGGCGACTGGAGCGCCCTCGGAGGCAGACAACTTGGTCCGGGCATCCACCGGAGTAGCTGTCGGGTGGCATTCAGACATGCCAGCGCGCTGGAGAAGATCAACGGTGTACTGCCGCTGGGAGAGGAACAGCCCACTGCTGTCCCGTGTCACCGAGATGCCGAGGAAGTGGTGAAGATCCCCGAGGTCCGTCATGGCAAATTCCGACGATAGGCGGGAGGTGACGTGCTGGAGAAGAGCCGGCGATGATGCAGTGATGATGATGTCGTCGACGTAGAGGAGGAGGTAGGCCATGGCATCTCCATTCTTGTAGATGAACAAGGAGGCATCCGTTTTGGAGGTGGTGAAGCCAATACTGCGAATGAAGCTGGAGAAGCGCTGATTCCAAGCGCGTGGTGCCTGCTTAAGCCCATACAGGGACTTCTGCAACAGACAGACAGAGTTAGGTGCAGCGGGGTCGACGAATCCTTTCGGCTGCTCGCAGTAGACAGTCTCCTCGAGGTTGCCGTGGAGGAAGGCATTCTTCACGTCGAGCTGCCGGATGGGCCAGTCACGGGACGCAGCAATGCTGAGGACGGTGCGGATCGTGGCCGGCTTGACGACCGGGCGGAATGTTTCGTCGTAGTCGACGCCTTCCTCCTGGGAGAAGCCACGAACGACCCAGCGCGCCTTGTGCCGGGCGAGGGAGCCGTCGGAGTGGAGCTTGTGTTTGAACAGCCACTTGCCAGTGACAATGTTCGCACCAGGCGGCCGGGGTACGAGGCGCCAAGTGTCGTTGTCGATCAATGCCTTATACTCGTCCGCCATCGCAGCACGCCAATTTGGATCGGCCAGGGCACTGCGATAGTTCGCCGGGATTGGCGAGGCGACGGAGGCGGAGAAGCCGAAGCGCTGGACAGTGCGAAGGGAGCCGGTCTGTGAGCGTGTCACAGGCCGGTTCGCTGCAGTAGAGAGGAGCCGAGCTGTTGGAGCCGCTGGTGGCGAAGTTGGTGCAACTGCTGTTGGCGCTGACGGTGCAGCAGCCACAGGGGCCACCGCTGCGGTGACCGGTGCTGCTGGAGGCTGGGCGCGGCGGGTGTAGGTGTTGCCGAAGTGCTGACCATCAGTCGGGGGAGCCGCCGGCTGCCCTGCTTGGTGCCCATGAGCGCCCAGTTGTGGCCCGCCCGCAGGGTGAACCCGGGGGCCGAGCTGGAGTATGGCCGGGTCCAGGAACACCTGGAGATCATCCTCGCTGCTGGCAGCGAGCGACGGATGGGTGTTTGCAGGAGCCGTCGAGGAGGTGAGGTCCTGCATCAGAAAATCAAGTGACGACGGCATGGAGGCCGCCGATGGTGCAGCCGAGAATGGGAACACGGACTCATCAAAAATAAAATGGCGCGAGATAATGATGCGGCGAGTGGACATGTCAAGGCAGCGATAGCCCTTGTGAGAGGATGGGTATCCGAGGAAGACACAAGGAGTGGATCGAGGGGCGAGTTTGTGAGGGGAGGTGGCAGTGAGGTTCGAATAGCAGAGGCATCCGAAGATGCGAAGGGAAGCGTAATCAGGGAGTAGGCCGTGAAGAATTTGGTAAGGTATTTGGTTTTGTATGGAGGAGGAGGGGCGCCTATTGAGGAGGTATGTTGCTGTTGTGAGGGCTTCAGCCCAGTATGGAGGTGGCATGGACGCATGGAGCAGCATGGTGCGGATGGTGTTGTTGGTAGTGCGGAGCATGCGTTCGGCCTTGCCATTTTGTGGTGAGGTATAGGGGCAGGAAAGGCGGAGAGTGATGCCGTGGCTAGCAAGGAAGGAAGTGGTGGCGCGGTTGACAAACTCGGTCCCATTATCGGCTTGGAAGGATTTAGGTGTGGTACTAAACTGGGTCTGGGCGTATGCAATGAATTCAATCATATGGCGGTGCACCTCAGATTTGTGACGTAGTGGGAAGGACCAGCAGTAATGGGAATAATCATCGAGTATAATAAGGTAATACTTGAACCCAGAATTGCTAAGCACGGGAGATGTCCATACATCGCAGTGAAGTAAATCAAGCGGAGCATGAGTAACAGATGTCGAGTGACTAAATGGAAGGCGCACATGCTTGCCAAGTTGACAGGCATGGCAGAGGCATGGCGAGCTTTTATTGAAGGAAATGACCGACATGCTTTGAAGTTTGGCGAGGCTGGAGGGACCGGGGTGGCCGAGGCGATGATGCCACAAAGACGACGTGGTGGCGAGGCTGCAGGAGGGAGTTGTGGTGGAGGGGTAGGTGTAGAGGTCGCCACCACTATTGCAGCGAAGAGTCACGTGCCCCGTCTGTTTGTCCTTGACAGAAAAACCATAAGCGTCAAATTCAATTGAACAAGAGTTGTCACGAGTGAATTGACGAACAGATAAAAGATTGCGCACAAGTGCAGGAGCAACAAGAACATTGTTAAGACGATAGGTAGAGGTGGGGGAGGATAGTGTAGATGTGCCACGACAGGTGATGGGTATGGTGGTGCCATTTCCAACGGTGATGCCGAATGAAGGAGGGGGGAGATGGGACAGGAGTATACCAGCCGAAGAGGACATGTGAGCTGTGGCGCCAGTGTCGAGGACCCAAGGGGAGGACCCCTGGAGGGACATCTGATTCAGTGCGGCGATGAGGCCAGCCTGATCCCAACCGCCCTGCGCTGCCATAGGCGGAGCAGGGTTGTCGGGGGACTGAACAGGGGCGAGCGCAGTGTGCGCCTGAGCCTGAGTGTAGGGGCCGAGGATGCCAGGACTGTGCCAGGCAGGGGTTGGCGCCGGCGGGCGCCAGGGCTGCTGATGAACCCCGGCGGTCCAAGGGGGGAAGCAGTACCAGGGGGCGGCTGGGAACCTGGGACCGCCAGAGTGAGGGCCGCCCTTGCCCTTCTTCTTCCAGCGGCCGCCGCCACCACCTGGGTTGCCGCCGTTGCTGGAGCCACTGCCGTGACCGCCCTGTCTACTGGCAGTGGAGCCGCCGCCGTTGGTGGTGGGGGTGGTGCGGCAGTTGGTACCGCACGATGCGTGGAGTGCCGTCTGGGCCGCAACCGTGCCTTCATTGGTGAGGCGGAGTTCCTTCAACACGAGCTTCTCGCGAGTGGTGGCGAAGTCCGGCAGCGGGTGGGAGTCGGCAATATTGTCGGCGGTGCTGGCGAAACGTGGGTTGAGGCCGCGGAGGAGGTTGAGGACGAGCTCCGCGTCGGTGATGGTGCGGCCGACATCACGGAGCGCGTCGGCGGTGGCCTTCATACGCTGGGCATAGTCATTGATGGAGGAGTCGCCCTGAGTCATCGAGTGGAACTCGTGGCTTAGGAAGATGGCGCGTGGAGCCTTGTTGGCCTCGAAGAGGCGCTTGATGGCGACCCAGAGCTCACGCGCAGTCTGGTTTGGAGCCGCGGCGAGGCCGATGACGTCGGGCCCAGCCGAGCCGAGAAGCCAGCTGCGGACGCAGGCATCGGCGATGCCCCAAGAAGGATCTGTGGGACGGGCTTCCTGCAGTTCGTCGATATGCGAGAGGAGAGCGAATTTTCCACAGAGGGAGGTGAAGAATGGTTCCCACTGGTTGAAGTTGGGTTTTGCCAGTTCAAGAGTCACCGGGATGTGGTTCTTGACATTGATCGTCGCATAGGGGGCGACAATCACAGCGGGGGCAGGGGTGGTGGCGTCGGTCATGGTGACCAGGGGGGGTAGGAGGTGCGGCGCAGCAGGGAGGAGTTGGCGCTGCGCACAGCAGGGAGATGGGCGCAGGATCTAGAGAGCTGATACCATGTAGAAAGGGGAAGAATGGATTGAATCACCACACACCCATTGGGGGTGGGGAGCCTGTTATATATAGCCAATAGGCATGTATGGAAGGTACATGTAAGGAAGGCTATTCCCTGTACAAGGAAACAGACCTAGGCTATTGATAGAAGGTAATCCTAGTCTATACAAGGCAGCTAGCCAATCTAGGGGATTACAATCAATTACTAATCAGGCTCTGATTGATCCTGATAGATACATATCCTAATAATCCTTGATAATGGTCCAGCAAGATTTATAGAAATGACTGGTGAACCCATCAGGTCCGGGGGGCTTTATCAGAAGAAAAAAGCTTAATAGTGTTCCATACTTCCTCAACTGAAAATTGGGTCTCAAGCCGAGAAAGGTCATGTTGTTGAATACCCAGAGCATCAAGATTAATGGACCTACCACGTGGCTGCGACGCGCCAATAAGATTAGTGTAGAAGTCCAGGAGGGCTTCAGCCTTATAATCATGACTGGTCACCACATTCTCCCCAACTTTCAGTTTTGCAATGTAGTTTTTTCTCTTACGGTATCTGGACCAAGAGTGAAATAGTTTCGTATAGGGATGAAAACGGTCGGTAAACACTAAAACCGTTTCCGTTTTCATATTTTTTTTATCGGAAACGAAATCGGAATCGGTAACTCCAAAAATGGAAACGATATTGGTATTTCGGAAACATCGAAAACGAAACCCCGGCACGGAAAATACACCGGTAACGGTCGAGATTTAAAATATTGTCGGTAATCACTCTACAACAAAGAAATAGCCATAACTTTACCAATGTGAACAAAAAGTCACTCTGTAGTTTACATTTACCAGAACACTAACTGTATCATAGTTGTTAACAAGAGAGACTTACCATAACACTAACTAGCAATAGCAAGTAACTGTGGGGTCTATGATTCATAGTCACTCTGCAACTTACATTTACCAGAACACTAGCAAGAGACGCATCACGCACAAATGCTAGCAACTAACTGTATCATAGTAGTCAGTAGTTTATACATGGTGTCTGTTTATCTCTATTGATGTCGTCGCCGATCTAGGAGGCCACTGGTCACAGACTCATGACACTGCGACGTTTTAGGAAGCCGGGAGGGGAGGACGAGGGAGCGACAACGACGCACAACCTGTGAAGCACAAGCACGACAGCGATTCAGCTATTTAAGAGGACGACAGCGAGTCAACCATGGAGGACCGGAGGAGAGAAATAATGGAAACCTAGGAATGGGAGCGTCCACGCGTCCGAGTCACTGTGATGGCCTGCTGGGTGCTGTGGTCGCCATCTGCCGCTGAACCCCGCAACTTGCTCTACTGGCCGCCGGAACCCTAGCCAGTAGCCACCGTGGTCCGTGGCTGCGTCGTGCGCGGGTAAGAGAAGACGAGCCTCCGCCTGGCACCCGGCCGCTCGGTCAAGACGTGTAGGTCATGGCCTCATGGACTCACGTGTGGGTCACGGCCTCATGGACTCAAGGTAGATCACGCACTCATGGTTGTGGGCTGGTCACATACTCACCATCATGGACTGGTCTGCTAGACACTTGGACTCTGGGCCGGCTTCTTTAGTATTTCTTGAAAATTCTGAGAATTGAATCCGGTAAATTCCGATTAAAATCGGAAACCGATGAAAACGGTCGGTAAGACACCGTACTGATTTCGATACCAATTCCGAATCAAAATTCCGACAACCGATATCGTTTCCGAAAAATACCGTTACCGATGAATCCGATCGAAAAAAATCGGAAATGGTTTTCGGAATTCCAAAACCGGTTTTCATCCCTAGTTTCGTATTAGCATCATCGCTTTGAAGCCGAGACACCCGAGATCTGGTTTTCGCCACCGATCTGATTAAGGAACTAAGAAACAAGGAATGTTTCTTTGGGGTCCCCAGAATCCAGTCTTCCAGGGTAGTATGCCTGTAATCTCTAGCAATTTCAATCCACAGCACCAGCTCCCTTGCCAATTCTAGCTCGATTTAAAATTTCCCACCATCCTGTCGCTCCAACATTGAAGGCCCTTGGTCGTGGCCTTTAACTTGAGAGATAGAGCCTCTAAAGGGCATGGCTGCTTGTGGACAGAATTCCAAGCAACACACACGGCGTCCTAAAACCCATCAAATCTAGGCCAAAAATGCTCAAAATGAAACCGTCATCGCAATAAACAGAAAATGTAGATCTACTTACAGTGCTTTCAACAAGTGACGAGGAGGAACACGAGAGGACGTGCGAGACACACTTCCTAGAAACCTGATTCGTCGGCACCCTTGCAGGTCGTCGAATTGCCGGCGTCGGTTTAGAGACACTGTTCTCCCTTGATCTGCTGCACAGCAGACGAAGGGACGGGAGGACAGAGAAGCGGCGATGCAGAGAGTTGAGAATGATAAGACGAGTCAGTTGCTTTTTTTCCTGTACGCCCTCCGACTGAAGGTCGTCTCCCCTTTGTAGAGGGTCGCCACAACTTGATGGATTCGATCTGCTAAATTCCAGCAACCGCCCCCTGGAATCTCTCTACATGCAACCTCATGGAGTTACTCCTGGTTGACATGACAGTCTAGGTGTGGTACTTGATAACCAAATAAATAAAAGACAAAAAATAAAATGTTGTTTAGAACACGTCACGACGCGATCACGCATCGTCACAAGTCACAAGTCGCACGTTAATTTCGCAAAAAAAACGAGAAACGCAAGCGAGCGAGTGTGTGTGGTCAGTTCATAGCAGACTCTATAGCCATTCATGTGTCACATGTGAAGAGTAGTGCACACCCTCACATATAAATTGATTATCTCCTACCTGGATAAGCAATATGGTACTAAAGCCCCTCATGCCTTCCCTCACACCACCTTAGCTTCCTTATTTGAATTGGGCCACCCACAAGTGGGCCAAATTCCAACACTCACATGGGCTATGGTGTCGTTGTGTATGGGTGGGGCAGGAGTTCGGGGTTTTTCTCGATCTGTGTGAGAAAGTCTTCTTTTTAATACAATGTTTGGGCGCTGTCTCTCACCCCTGTAGGTCGAGTTTTTTTAAAAGTTTATAAAATTTAAACAAAAAACTAGATTTTTTTCATAAAGAAAAATCGCTAAATGTTCTTTGATGTAGTTTTGATTTTTCCCTTGAGATGACAATGTATGCTAGATATGTAACTTGTATAAACCATTACGACACCATGATCATGAGATCAGATTGACTCATACACATGCTGAATCTAGCTGCTACCTATTCCTGAACTCTTATCACCCCTAGAGCTTTTAGAACTATTTCAGACTCTGGACTTTTTATGAGAAAGCAAGTTTCCTATTAAAATTTGTTAGGGAAATCCTAAGTTTTACTTAGTGCTCAGGTTGTCCCATGCTTTGCTTGTCTCATCTCATGTGTCCATATTTTTAAAATCACTTGGCACTTGTTGGGTGGTGGGATTGTTACAGTCCATATATTATATATCTGTCTCTCCCCTAGGTGGAGAACTGGAGATTCGGTCCTGGTGGGAACACACTGTTTGATAGGGTCAGGGTGCCTCATAGTGTCTATGGTCATTTAAATAATCTAGGTGGAAGATAGGAGCTAGACTGGATGGTGGTACCTTTCCAGCCTTTTTTTTGAAACATTGCATGTATGATGTATCATATTTAATGTTTTTTTCATCATCAATTATTACTAGAGGTTAAATAAACTAATCTTTCAGGCTAGATTGCATGAGATTATTATTTCAAGTGAGAAAGCAAAGAACACAGAAGGGCCAGTGGAATTTCCATGGATGGTTGATGGTGCAGGATTGCCTGCAAATGCTTCCCAGCTCCTGCCTAAGATGGTAAAGTACTTTTATATAAGAGAGATCCACATACTTGCACATTTCCTACAGAATTAGCAACAGCTGGTATCTGTGCAGCAGCAGCAACAACAACAGCAACAACAAAGCCTTTTAATCCCAAGCACATTGGGTAGGCTAGAGTGAAAACCCAACCGAAACCACACGGCAAGGTTCCAGCATATGGATAGCAATTTTCCATGCACTCCTATTCAAGGCTAGATCTTTAGATATATTCCATCCTTTGTAGTCTCATTTTACTGTCTCTTCATATGTCAACTTCGGTTTTTCCCTGCCTTTCTTTTCACTGCTATCGTGCCTCACTGCCTCTGGATGTCTCCATTGGACATGTTGAAACCATCTCTAATTGTTGATTTGTTATATTCTGATGAAATTTCACATTTTCTCTCTTGTTTGAATGGTTACATTTATCATGATAGTGCCATGCTGAAAGTTCTCAACACTTTATCCATGTGAATATGGATGTCTTGCTGATATCTTAAACCAAAACAAGTGCAGGGACAATTTTAATATTTGGTACAAATTGTTGTATTTTGTAGCTGCATGATGTTGTACTCATGGATGTTAGAGTGGGCGCACTAACTAATTCAACCCAAAATCATAAGTTATTAGGATAAGGTAGGCAATCTACTTATACGCTTCAACACTCCCACTCACGTGCAACTAGAGAGAAAGATACAAACGTGGGAATAAAGGGGCAGAGGCACAAATAAAGCCTCTGCCATGGTTCTAACTTGAGACCTCTGGGTCTGATACCATGTTAAGTGGACGCACTAGCCAATTCAATCTAAAAGCTTAAGTTGTTAGGAGAAGGTAGACAATCACTTATACACTTCAACAATAGATAATGACTATGGTTCTTTTTTCCCTTGTTACACTATAACCAGGCCAAGTTGACGAAAGAAGTGACTTCACAAGTAAAGCTGCTTGCTGAAGGTGAAGATGAAAGACTTGCGTTGACGAGTACATTTTCAAAATATGACCAGGCAAAAGCTCTTGGAAAGACAACTATTGATGTGGCTCGTATTGCTGCCGGGTTGCCATGTGGTAGTGAAAGCTTCCTCTTGATGTATGCCAGATGGAGAAAACTTGAGAGGGATTTATACAACGAAAGAAAGGAGTAAAGTGTTTAACCTCTGGATGTTTAGAAATCAATATAGTGTTTTATTCTACTTTTGTTAAAGTCACTCATGATGCTTTATTTCACAATGCAGCCGTTTTGACATTACACAGATCCCAGATGTATATGATTCCTGCAAGTGAGTGATCTTCAAACAATGCATGGCTTAGAAATGTGGAAAAAACTAATTGTTTTCCCTTGTGCATTCTTGTTGGATCTCTTTTGAGTGGGTGTCTAAATGTGTAATACACCATTAAAATATTAAAATTTTAAATTAAAATATAGAAAAGACGTGTACAAATCTGAATAATGTAAAATATGATGTGTTATCTTTCATCGTTGTTGATGTCTTTCTTAAAAAATATGAACATCCTAAACTAATGGAGTAAATTGCAGGTATGACCTTTTGCATAATGCTCATCTCAATCTTAAGGGTTTGGAAGAGCTATTCAAAGTTGCTCAAGTAAGCAACCTTACATTTGTTTTCTTCTATAAGCTGCTGCTTGGTTATACACTAGAGCTAATAGCATATCTGATCCGAAAAGGCTAATAGCATCTGTAATTGTGAAGTAACACCCAAGTTACTGTCACCTTTGAGTCACCGTTATGTTGACTAATCATGCACTTTAAAAGATGCACCAGTTGATGAACATGTAATGGTATGGAACTTAAGTACGGGGCCATATTGTCTTGGTACAAATGACTGAGTAGATATAACATTGAAGTTTTGGTGATATATCCATTTTCATAGACTTGTATTTGCCACAAAAGTGAGTTATATTCCTAACTTCCGTTGCGTTAAACGTTAAATATACTAAATAACATAAGAGTGCCGTTAGATGAGAAAAACAAATTTGAGCTAATGTGTTATACATTCCATGTTCTCTTGGACCTTTCTTTGTAGTGTTTCTTTAATTATTTGTTATCTGACACACCTATATTCTTCTAGATACTCGCTGATGGTGTTATTCCAAATGAGTATGGGATCAACCCAAAGCAAAAACTGAAAATCGGCTCAAAGGTTTGTTCGTAGTTTGTCATAAGCAATTTTATGCATGTCTTGCCATCATGAGACTCATGTTCAGTCAATTATTACATGGCCACTTGTAATTCTTGATGCTTATGGAAATTTGTAGTCTTTTGCTTGGATATATTTATCTGTGAAACTACATGTTAGTGATAATTTGTTTGCTTGATAGCTCTTTTCCAGCTTTGAATAAAACTAGCCCGCCAAAGTGCAATGAAATTGCCATTAAGGTGCGTCTTGATTGAGGGAAGGAGGGGGTATCATGCTCTTTAGATATGGTTGTGAAGTGTCTATTTATCCTTCCTATTTGATCTTCAATTTTTTGCCAGTTCTCATATCCTCCTATCATAACTTTTTGTTCCATCACATGTCTAAACATGGTGATTTGATTGATGTAGTGTTTGCCAAAAAAACTCACCCATGAACTTGCAGCTTTTTAACCTTGGTTAGTGCCTGAGAGACATTACTGATCTGAGCTGTGTTGTTATTTGTCTATATTGTACAAGAACTATCATTAACTCTGATACAAGCAATGCCATATGGTCTCTGTTAATCAATTAACCTTGTGGGGGGGGGGGGGGGCAATTTGAAAAGTTTTATCATAGTTCCTGTTTATCTTAATGTGTATGTCTTAACCATGCTCATGTCCTTTTTTATAATATAATATATCGACTAGATAGCGCGCCGTTTATTGGGAAAAATCTTAATTGATCTACGCAACACTCGTGAAGAAGCTATCAGTGTTGCCGAACCAAAATTTATTGAAGACGAAGCTCTATTCCTACCAACAAAAGAAGCAGAGCACCAGCAGAAGGTTCATGTTAGAAATGAGGATGGAAGAAGATCTAGCTCTACGAGTGAGAAGTCATTGGACCAAGAAGATGAAGATGATAGAGAAACTAAATACCGACTAGATCCCAAGTGAGTCCTTGTTCTGATTTCTATTAATCCAATTTTTATTTGCTAATTTACATGTAACATTTATGTTGCTACAATACTTTGGTGCAGGTATGCCAATGTAAGGACACCTGAGCGCCATGTCCGCACAAGGCTTTACTTCACATCGGTATGCTCGAGCACTTCTCTGTTGTCGTCACCCTTTGGGAAATGTTTTTTAAGGGGGGATACAGTAGGGGTCCCTTTTGGAATTATTAGTGACATCGTATATTTTGTGCACCAGGAATCTCATATACACTCATTGATGAATGTCCTTCGTTACTGCAATTTGGATGAAAGTCTACAAGGAGAGGAAAGCCTTGTCTGCCAGAGTGCTTTGGACCGTCTACATAGAACTAGGGAGCTTGATTACATGAGTAATATTGTGCTTAGAATGTTTGAAAACATAGAGGTATGGATCTTTTCATCATCTTTGTCTGGTCTCTGAACAGATACTTCACCTTTCTGGTATAGTGGTCGTGTATATATATATTTCCATCTCGTGCGGTACAAGTAATTTTGAAAGGTTTTGAGCTTGAAGTCCATTTTGCAGTAGACTAAAAGTTGGCTCCCTTTCTTGAGGAAGCTAACTTCTATACTCAAGTGTCATATTTTCAGTAGTGAATCAAGCTAACTCCTTGTACCAAATACATTTGAGGGGACCATCTGTTTTTCATGGTTACAGTTGAAACGTAGTTGATGACAAACAGTCAGTTTACAAGTATCTGTTGCCCAATCGTATCGATCTGCTTACCAAATTCTCGTGTTTGCAGGTTCCTTTGGAAGATGAGAAGAGGTTCAGGATTGAAATGACGTTCAGTCGTGGCGCCGATCTCAGTCCCCTAGAGGTGATGCTTGTTGGACATAAAATCAGCTGTGCTTGCTCCCAAGTAGAGTTGCCTGAGTTTTTACTAACTGAATGTGTTGGTTGGGTCCAGGACAAAACCAGTGAAAGTTCTTCCTTGCTCCAGGAGCACACCTTGCCCATAATGGGGCCCGAGAGACTGCAGGAAGTTGGGTCCTGCCTGACCATGGACAAGTTCGAGAAAATGGTGCGGCCATTCGCCATGCCCCCGGAGGACTTCCCTCCTGCCGCTCCGCCACAAGCCTTGGGCTACTTCTCCAAAGGGGCAGGGGTGCTTGAAAGGTTGGCTAGCCTCTGGCCTTTCCACAAGAGCGCTAATGGGAAGTAGCTGGAAGCTAACAGATCCCTGAAACCAGTTCATGTGGTTATTCTTGTTCTGTAACACTTTCTGCACGCCAGCCCAATTTTGACGATCTGAATCATAGTGAAAATTTTGCTGGTTCTTTTCCATGAGCGCGAGACATAATTTTGCTATCATGTTTGCTTGCATGGATCTGAGATTAAGAGTTTACAAAACGGTGTCGTGTGCTACTGAACTAGAAAGTAGGTACTCGATCTGCTAGAAAGCCAATCCATACTCTGCTGAAGAAAGTTTAGTAAAGTTTAGCACTATAGAAACAAGCAGGCCCTTTAGTCCAGATGATGTGGGAGAACAATGCCGTATTGGGTTTCGTTAAACGCCAAGCCACAGTAGAAAGGATACTGAATAACTGAAACATGCACGAGAAATGTTTATGTGACCCAAAGTTGCAAGGGTCAATAGTTTGTGTTAAAGAGATAGCGATAAAACTCGTTGAAATCTATTGAAATATATATTGTCAAATAAGCGAAGCGCATGAAAGAGTGGTCATTCAGAACATATACCGACTGAAAATTGTTTAAGAATTACTTGCACGATTTTTTTCCATTGTAGACAAAAGAGTATTAGGAGTGCTAGATTATAATGTTTTTTAAATTGTGGGTGTGAAGAGGCAAGACAGTTTCACCTAGGGTATGTATCTATGCACAAGACAACCTTCATGCACATATGTACAAAGTGCACAAAATCAATTATAATCCTTTGTTTAACAACTTTCGGCTGAACATACAAGTTTTTTTTTATAAATATGTAGTTGGATACGGAGAGGAGAGCGTGGAAGGTGTTTTTTCCTGCCAAAGATTCTTGAACAAAATAGCCAAATTAATTTTGTGCATACGTGCACCAAAGTCAGTCTTACCTATGTTATTCACCTATTTAAGATTGTTTGAATGCAATAGAATTAATGGTTAGTTGTTAAAATTAGCTAGAGACAACCAAACAGTCAAACTAATAATTCAACTATTAGTTACTTTTAGTTGAATACATCTAAACTAAACACGCCTAGCTAATAGTATAATTAACTGTTAGCTGCATTATCAACTAACCAATAGTTATTAGCTAGTTTAATCTAGCTAAAATCAGCTAATAGTTAGCCAGCTAGTTTCATTAGTAATTTTTAACTAGCTAACTATTAGCTCTATGTAATTTAAACGAGGTCTAAAGCTGCTGAAGACTAGTTGCTTTCGTGTCTTACTGGTCGCTGCGCGACCGCAGAGAAGCCTCCAGCGCTTCACCATGACATGTCATGGTACCATTTGGCCTGCAAGATTGATGCGCGGGTCTCTCGGGCCTACCGATCTCACTTTCTCGTCATGATAAACATGCATCTGCTGATTCAAAAAAAAAAAAAACAGCAGCTTTTCAGCATTCTGTTCTTTCACAAATTGTGATGCGAACCTAAACCGCACAAAATTCATTTTCGGTAAAACATCTGTCAATGCACTCCGCGGAGTAACCGAGTAAGCAAAGGCAAGAGCAACAACAGATGGACGGACCAGGATGTGTTCCAGAAAGATTGGAATGGAAAACCGTAGTCGAGAGGGTAGCTGATAAACCATGCGCAATCGCATAGCATAATTGTTCTTACGCCTAACGCGTGGTAATGATGCATAGGATACGCTCTTGAGGCACAAGGTCATACCACCCTCCAAAATTTAATAATCACTCCGTTTCTTTTTTATTTATCAACTTTTAATTTAAAAATAAATTAACGGACAACAAATATTCGAGAACGTCTTTCCTGTTGCTAACTACCGTTTACCGTGTATGTACTCTCTGTGTCATAAAATGAGAAGCGTTTTTTTGGTCTAAAACAGCACGTACATATTAATTTTGTGTTTATTCATATTTGGAGTATAAAAAATTAGAAAAAAGATAACACTCTAGATTTATAGGTACAATGGGCATATCCTAAATTTATGGTGTTCTTTCGGATAAAATTTTAGAGAAACCTTTAGGATGTACCGTTATAGGCAGCCTTAAACATGTCGTAGTTTCAGCCTTAATCATTGTCGGATCTCCATATTCGTTCAGTACGACAAGGGATGATAATTTGACCCACAAACCCGAAATCTGATGGATGCAGATATGAGTGACGATTTTGACCCGCAGGTGTATTCGTACCCGATCCAAAGTTTCACGGATGTAGGTGCGAGTATATATATCAACCCACGTGTGACCCACGTGTGACGTGAAATTTAGTTTATTTTTTATTTTGCGTAAAAGTGACTAAGATACAATAGTGATTATTTTACATAAGTAATTTAGCTAATGATTTATAAAATATTTTTGTTGCTGTTCAACATAAAAAAGCTTAAAAATTGTACATGTAACTCAATTATGCTACTACTTAGGTTATCTTCGATGGACCGCGTAAAATAGAGGACGCGAGACTATTGATTATACTTTGTAGAGTGAAGTTTAAAATACAGGATACGATATAGGATAAAATAGGGGAGCTATTGAAGACAACCCTCACAACCTTAATTGATATATTATTGTTTAAAAGTGTTCATTAAGTAAAATTCACGTGTGACCCAAAACTCAACAATTTTGGGTTGATTTGATCGTGTGCGGTTTTCACACCTGCGATTACGGACTTCTTTTCCTCCACCGGGTCGGAACCGACCCCATCTCTAAGTACGGCAACGGCAACGGCAACATATTTTTCTTCTTTTGGTTTTGTTTTTTCTTCTTTTGCTTAAACTATTTATATAACTGAAAATGACTAAGATCAGCTTCAAGACTCTATTTTAAACTTTTTATTTAACTTTTTATTTATCTTTTTATAAAGATTAAACTCTCTATATAACATCTTATTCGAACAGACTCTTCAACATACAAGTTAGTTTGGGCAGCAAGATTTGCCTCCACCGGTGCCACAGAGACGACAGTCGGCTAAGCTGATGCCTCCTGATTTTATTCCCCGGCGCAGTTGTCGCTTGGCAAAACAAAAAAAAAGTTCAACACCTCCGGAAGGCGGATCCAAGTGGACATCATAAAAAGGCTAAAAATTGCTTCGGATCAGCAGGCTCTTGGCTGGGAAGCCCTGGAAGAATATGGAAGATTGTTCAGCAGTAAGCCTTCTGATTCTCACATAAAGGCGCTGGCAGCTTTGTTTGGGTGGACTCTCCCGGATGACTCAACTCCGGATGCTGATTTGCCCGCTATTTCTGGGTTTTCACTAGCTGATCTTGTGTAAGACAGTTTATATTGGTTGTTGTTGTTCTCTAGTTTTATGGATCCTTCGAAAATTTTATTTTGGAACGTTAGGGGACTCAATCAGAAGGCTAGGAGAGATGTGGTGCGCACTATGATAAATGATACTAGACCAGACATTGTTTGTTTGCAAGAAACGAAGAAAGTCTCCATCTCCCGCTTTATGCTTCTATCCTTATTGGGTAATGAATTTGATGAATCCTTGGTTCTGAAAGCTCTCTTGTGAGTTTTGGTGTTTGGATGACAACTCAATTAAAAGACTAACAAGTGTACCTCTGTAAGTCAAGAAATTGGTATCTCAAGTTGTGAGTAAGTGCATATCTTTAGATTGCTCATGCTCTATAATATCTGGTGATAATAGATGCTTAAATATCATGGAGCCATGATAATAAATGAACTTTGCAATTGGTATCTTTCAATTGGTAGCCGTAATAGTTCGCTTCAATTGACATCTTTTGATAATCATGAGAATAGAAGTTTCTTCTTGTGCCCAATACTATAACTTGTTCTAAGTTTGATGTCTTAGCAACAAGAAAAAGTAAGGATAAAGAATCAGGCACAAGTGTGAAGAAGCTCTTGAGAGATTAGATACTTTCAAGATGGGAAGTACACTACAACATGGTAAAGGTACAAAGGGAGTATTAATCTTTTTGCATATATGTATCTTGCCTAAATGTTGATCGGGCATATGCTCAATAAGTAAGGGGGAGTTTTGATAGTCGTTTTCCCCCTTGTCACCCTGCTGTCCCTTGACATTATCCTATGTTCTTGCTCGAGCATGGTTTTTGGTGTTTGATGTCAAAGGGGGAGAATTTGTGCATTAAAGCTTATCTCAACCTGAGAGGAAAGCTTATCCTAAGGGGTGATGTGTTAGTTTAAGCTTTGCTAGTGTGTTATTCATGTGTTAGTTTAAGCTTTGCTAGTGTGTTATTCATGTGTTAGTTTAAGCTTTGCTAGTGTGTTATTCATATGCTTCCTGCAGTATTATATGTGTTGCATCATATGGACTAGTGCTTCCGTTGCTATGAATTAATTGGCATCTATTGTGTTCATTCTGAAATAGACAGTCACGTGGATAATGATGCATGTGGTTAATGGTGCTTTAAGATTGCTTTAAATTGGTATCTTAGTTTAATTTAGTATCTTAATGGTGAATAGTGGTAGGTTGATATTCCTGTGATATATCCACTAATTTGAATGGTGTTTAACTCTGATTATGTGCATTTGTGTGTTATAGTATCATGGTTTGATTCTTGACACAATGCATCCTAAAAAGTGCTAAGGTGTAGAAATGTTTCGAATTGCCTAAGTATGTGCAAATTGGCGTCTGAGGTCAAGATTATGTTTTTGAAGTAAGCACATATTTAGGGGGAGCATTCTATAAACTTAGAATTCAAAATTTGTGCTTCAAATCTTACTCTTATGTAAGCTTTAATTGTGTTGCCATCAATCACCAAAAAGGGGGAGATTGAAAGCTCTCTTGTGAGTTTTGGTGTTTGGATGACAACTCAATTAAAGGACTAACAAGTGTACTAAGTGTTGAATAGGTGCTTAAGGTAAAGCCTACAGGGTTCAACACAAGTGAACAATTGTGATGGTCCAAGAACTGAATTATGGATACATGATGGACATCACAAGTAGGATGGACATTGCATAAAGTGAGACTCGGGTGCGTAGCTAGGAGACAACTGATCAAGCCAAGGACGGAGGCAAGAAGAGCTTCGAGGTACCAAGTGCACGGGAGAAGGTCAAGGAGGCTGAGGAACCCAAAGCCAAGGGTGAAGAAGAAGGCTTGCAAAGTCAAGGGTGATCGAGTTGAGAACAGCTACGACACATCAAGGATCACTACATAAGAACGTGACTTACAGCCAATGAGGTAACAGCTACAGTTATGTGGTGTAAGTCATAAGGCTCAAGATCAAGCTCTAAGAAGGAGATCAAGGTCACTAGAAGGAGAACAAGTGTCAAAACCAGAACTGGAAGCAGCCCAAAAGAGCTAAGTTCACCTTAATCTTTAGTTTGGGTTGTTCCTATGTTTGGAGATGTTCTATGTGACCTTTGCAGGATGTTGGAGCTAAGAAATGTCAATCTAGATCAAGTCAAGCCGACTTGATGATTTATGAGTCCAACATCAAAGCTCAAGCATGTGAAATGCTATGGATATAATAATTAAGAGAAGGTATGTTTCTAGACTTAGTACATTGGTTTTAGTGTACTAATATACTTGTCTAAGTGTTAGAAACAGAAAGAAGAAGAAAAGAAGAGAGGTGCAAAGGGCTTGGCTATGTACAGCCAAGGCAGCTCAGTCTGGCACACCGGACTGTCCGGTGGTGCACCGGACAGTGTCCGGTGCGCCAGGCTGAACTCTGGCGAACTGGCCGCTCTCGGGAATTCACCGGCGACGTACGGCTATAATTCACCGGACTGTCCGGTGTGCACCGGACTGTCCGGTGAGCCAACGGTCGGCCGGGCCAACGGTCGGCCGCGCGATCTGCGCGGGACACGTGGCCGAGCCAACGGCTAGATGGAGGCACCGGACTGTCCGGTGTGCACCGGACATGTCCGGTGTGCCAACGGCTCCAAGACTGCCAACGGTCGGCTTCGCCATAGAAGGAAAGAAATCGGGCACCGGACAATGTCTGGTGTGCACCGGACTGTCCGGTGCGCCACCCGAAAGAAAGAAAGTATTGCCTTCCAAATGGGATTCCAACGGCTCCTAGGCCCCTTGGGTCTATAAAAGGGACTCCTAGGCGCCTCCAAGTGAAAAATAAGCGCAGCCAACAAGTGTAGACTTCACTCGAATCAATTCTCACTCTCCCTCTTGTGTGTAACTCTATAGTTTGTGTAGAAGGCGCAGCTATAAGCCTTAAGAGAGAGGAGAAGTGCTGCTTAGAGCTAGAGCAAGGTCTTGAGCGTATCGTTACTCTACCGGGGTGCTGCCAAGAAGTTTGTAAGCAGCCGCGGTTCTGTTGTAACCCCACTCAATAGTGAAAGGCTCTATCTGTCATACTGACAGATCTGAGCAAACGGAGGAAGGAGTTGAAATAGACTCCAAGCCCAGGTGTGGCTAACTCCAACGAGGACTAGGCAAGCATTTCAGGCTTGGCCGAACCTCGGGATAAATCCTTGCGTCTGTGTGCTCTGTTCTGTATTGTACTCTGACTCTCTGTCTTACTCGCTTATATATCTGCACTTCACTACTTACTTGTGGTACTAGCTTTCCTTGAAGTGCAGGATATTCGTAAGACAGGAACTTCAATTCCACTGCAACCTACTCGAAGGGTTCTTCACTCCACTGCGATCCTGTCTTCGAGTAGAGTAAGATTTAAGTTTTAAAGTGATAATTTTTATTCGCCTATTCACCCCCCCTCTAGGCGACATCTAGATCCTGTTCCCGGGCCAAAGGGAACTTTCAATTGGTATCAGAGCTAGGCCTCTCCAGTGTGGGCTTAGCCGTCCGGAGATAACGATGTCGTCACAAGAGGTAACTGTAGAAATTCTTTTAGGTGATGGCTCTAATTACAAATCTTGGTCTGTCTCTATTTATAATGCTTTCATGAGTGTTGATTCTGATTTGAGACAGATCTTTAGTAGAAGTATTTTTCCATCTGATATTAGTAAAAATCCCTCTAATGATGAACTAAGATGTTTATCTCTCAATCACCGTGCTTGCAACATCTTAGTTGAGTCTCTTTCTAGAAGTGCCTATTTTGCCATCATGAGTAGTGATAATGATTTGTTTGTTGATGCTCATGATTTATGGAATAGAATTAAAGTAAAATATTTTGTGGCAAATTGTACTACTTCTACTCCCTATATTGCTTGTGATACTAACCATTCAAAGGGAGAAGAACAAGAACGATGGCACCCAAACGATGAATCCACCTCACCGACAGGTTTGTCTTCCACTAGTTATAAATGTCTTATTGCTAACAATGATAGTGGAGACGAAAGCGATGATGGGGAGGAATATGAGGATGATAGCGAGGATGAGTCTTCATCACCACTAGGTACATTTTCCTGTATTGCTTCCACTAATAATAATGACAGGGAAAATGAGACCGGTGATGTGGAAGAAGAGGAGATTCGCCGGTTCTACACCCATCTCAACAAAGAAGACAAAGTGCTCTTGGTTAAGTTGTTGAGGAGGAACAAGGAACAAGGCGAGACGCTTCTCAGGCTAGAGGAGACTCTCATCAAAACCAACGACAGCCTGGAGAAGATGACCAAAGAACATGAGGAGCTAAAGTGCTCTCATAATAATTTGGTCCAACGGTATGAATCTATTTTATTTGAGCAAAGAAATAATCATAATGTATTATCTGATGTCGCTCAACTTAAAACTGAGAATTCTATGCTTAAGAGTCAAGTAGAAGTGATAAATTTAGAAAAACTTGCTCTAAGTGAAAAATATGATATGCTATCTTATTCTCATAATGAATTAGTTGATGACCATATCATGCTTAATGTTGCTCATGAGGTTGTAATTTCAAACTTAAATTCATGTGAACCTCATTCTCGCACGTGTGCGCATTTGAATTGTATATCACCATGTGCTAACCCCTGTTGCTCAAAAGAAAGCCAATCATTGATTGAGCAACAAGTTTTAGGGTCACAAAAGAAATTCTGTGGGAATAAGAAGCAACGACAACTGAGGAGAAGACGCTTAGCTCAACTCTCTCAAGATATCCACGGGCGCGTGGTGAAGAAGCTTGAGAAAGGAAAAACTGCAGCAAGTGTTAAGCTCAATAAGAAGAATGTTCCCAAAGCTATAAATGAAGAAATCAACATGAACGAGGAAAAAGGTAAAAATTCAATTAGTCATGTTGTTTGTACTAATCATCTCTCCATGTCCTTCAAGCACAAAAAGGGAAGAGGAAAAAGGAGGTGTTTCAAATGCAAGGAGATAGGCCACCTCATCGTATCCTGTCCGTACAAAGACAAGGATGAAGGGACAAGAAGTTGCTTTGGATGCAACAATAAGGACCACATTATTACTTCATGTCCGGTCATGAAGAATCAAGGATGTGCATCCTCCAAGATGACCCTCACCAAGGAAAATGGCAAACAACAAGCGTCATGTCAGGTTGAGCGATGCTTCTGCTACAAGTGTGGTGAGCAGGGTCATATATCAAAGGTATGTTATAAAGGTAAGATTCCTAAAGAAGTGAATATGTGTCAATCTCATTCACTTAGGAGACCCAAATCATACACTTGTGCTAGATCTATAATGAGATCACCTAGAACTAGAACAAAGGCCATTTGGGTACCAAAGGCACATTTAGATGATCATTATGGACCCATCCCGAGATGGGTACCAAACTGTGCTAACTAGACCATGCAGGTGCCTTGAGATGGACTGGAGACCATGGGAGAGCTTAAGACGGTTATCTAAAACTCTATGCTTAAGCTGTTAATTGTTTTGGTGTTTATTGACCCAAGGTTGAATTATTGTGAAACACTAATCCCATGTTCATCTCAAGTGAAATAAGGTGTATAGGTCCTGAATCATTATTGGTGAATCAAGTAAAGGACCTTGATGAGAATCTACAACATGCTCTCCAAAGGACGGTACCCCGTGTATTTTAAGTACATAATTACAATTTAGTATTGCTCTTAAGTTGGCTTGTTGTGCTACCTATCTTTGGAGTAATTATGCTTTATGATTGTCTGTGTTAAATGAATCATAATGATGTTTGCTTAATCATGACTGGTGCTATATAGGATATATCTTTTGAATCATTCATGGGTAGCTATTTCATTTGTTATATCCACAACGATTAACTCTCTTGGTGTATATGGATAAACCTGTAACTTTTTGTAAGTCATGCTATGTGCAAATATGACATTTTGTTTAGTGCATGTTCACATGATTACCCTAGTTTAGTATTGTGTGAATTTCAAATCCATGTCGTGCCCTTTTGAGCTATGAGGTGTGTGAGCAAAAGGAGTCTTGAATTTGTGATAACAAGTGCTCTCATAAAGGCAAAGGTATGGAAAATGAAGCATGCAATTTCATTAAATATTCTTGAAATTCCATTCATTGTGATCATAGCTATGTTCTTGTCTTTCAACTGGTAATATCTTGGCTTAGGTAATTTATGCCTTTAAAATGTTGTTTCTTTTGTGCACCTAAGAAACCTTCTTAATTATGGCATGCTTAGACATTACGCTTTACATGATTGTGTTGATCTTCAATTGAGTTATGCAATGATAGTTGAGTATGAAGCATGTCCAAGTTGCGTAAAGGTTAGACTTTCTGTGAGTATTCAATTGGCTTAGGTGCCACTGAGGCATGCATTGTTGTATTTAGTCAACCTTTCATTTAGCCTTCAATTGGTGTTAAGTGGCGTTTCATTTGATATT
Source organism: Zea luxurians (assembly GCA_029449295.1). NCBI lineage: Eukaryota > Viridiplantae > Streptophyta > Magnoliopsida > Poales > Poaceae > Zea > Zea luxurians. Next base: position 169,743,810 of record JAOPSE010000002.1, read on the forward strand.
CAAATTGGCATCTTTGGGTGATGAAAGTGGTAGAGTATGCCTTGACCAAGGTATGTTGTGATCCCCTCTAGTTCTAAGGAAGCTAGAATGTGCAAAGTGCAAGTCATTCAAATACTTGATGCACAACTTGAGGGGGAGCACACATAACTTGTGTCTTCTGAGACTAACTGTTTCTTGAGTGATCTTGTATAGCCTCTAGGTGGAAAAGAGAAGATAAGCAAGAAATGGAGCAATCTGGACTTGGGTACCTCTGTAAGTCAAGAAATTGGTATCTCAAGTTGTGAGTAAGTGCATATCTTTAGATTGCTCATGCTCTATAATATCTGGTGATAATAGATGCTTAAATATCATGGAGCCATGATAATAAATGAACTTTGCAATTGGTATCTTTCAATTGGTAGCCGTAATAGTTCGCTTCAATTGACATCTTTTGATAATCATGAGAATAGAAGTTTCTTCTTGTGCCCAATACTATAACTTGTTCTAAGTTTGATGTCTTAGCAACAAGAAAAAGTAAGGATAAAGAATCAGGCACAAGTGTGAAGAAGCTCTTGAGAGATTAGATACTTTCAAGATGGGAAGTACACTACAACATGGTAAAGGTACAAAGGGAGTATTAATCTTTTTGCATATATGTATCTTGCCTAAATGTTGATCGGGCATATGCTCAATAAGTAAGGGGGAGTTTTGATAGTCGTTTTCCCCCTTGTCACCCTGCTGTCCCTTGACATTATCCTATGTTCTTGCTCGAGCATGGTTTTTGGTGTTTGATGTCAAAGGGGGAGAATTTGTGCATTAAAGCTTATCTCAACCTGAGAGGAAAGCTTATCCTAAGGGGTGATGTGTTAGTTTAAGCTTTGCTAGTGTGTTATTCATGTGTTAGTTTAAGCTTTGCTAGTGTGTTATTCATGTGTTAGTTTAAGCTTTGCTAGTGTGTTATTCATATGCTTCCTGCAGTATTATATGTGTTGCATCATATGGACTAGTGCTTCCGTTGCTATGAATTAATTGGCATCTATTGTGTTCATTCTGAAATAGACAGTCACGTGGATAATGATGCATGTGGTTAATGGTGCTTTAAGATTGCTTTAAATTGGTATCTTAGTTTAATTTAGTATCTTAATGGTGAATAGTGGTAGGTTGATATTCCTGTGATATATCCACTAATTTGAATGGTGTTTAACTCTGATTATGTGCATTTGTGTGTTATAGTATCATGGTTTGATTCTTGACACAATGCATCCTAAAAAGTGCTAAGGTGTAGAAATGTTTCGAATTGCCTAAGTATGTGCAAATTGGCGTCTGAGGTCAAGATTATGTTTTTGAAGTAAGCACATATTTAGGGGGAGCATTCTATAAACTTAGAATTCAAAATTTGTGCTTCAAATCTTACTCTTATGTAAGCTTTAATTGTGTTGCCATCAATCACCAAAAAGGGGGAGATTGAAAGCTCTCTTGTGAGTTTTGGTGTTTGGATGACAACTCAATTAAAGGACTAACAAGTGTACTAAGTGTTGAATAGGTGCTTAAGGTAAAGCCTACAGGGTTCAACACAAGTGAACAATTGTGATGGTCCAAGAACTGAATTATGGATACATGATGGACATCACAAGTAGGATGGACATTGCATAAAGTGAGACTCGGGTGCGTAGCTAGGAGACAACTGATCAAGCCAAGGACGGAGGCAAGAAGAGCTTCGAGGTACCAAGTGCACGGGAGAAGGTCAAGGAGGCTGAGGAACCCAAAGCCAAGGGTGAAGAAGAAGGCTTGCAAAGTCAAGGGTGATCGAGTTGAGAACAGCTACGACACATCAAGGATCACTACATAAGAACGTGACTTACAGCCAATGAGGTAACAGCTACAGTTATGTGGTGTAAGTCATAAGGCTCAAGATCAAGCTCTAAGAAGGAGATCAAGGTCACTAGAAGGAGAACAAGTGTCAAAACCAGAACTGGAAGCAGCCCAAAAGAGCTAAGTTCACCTTAATCTTTAGTTTGGGTTGTTCCTATGTTTGGAGATGTTCTATGTGACCTTTGCAGGATGTTGGAGCTAAGAAATGTCAATCTAGATCAAGTCAAGCCGACTTGATTTATGAGTCCAACATCAAAGCTCAAGCATGTGAAATGCTATGGATATAATAATTAAGAGAAGGTATGTTTCTAGACTTAGTACATTGGTTTTAGTGTACTAATATACTTGTCTAAGTGTTAGAAACAGAAAGAAGAAGAAAAGAAGAGAGGTGCAAAGGGCTTGGCTATGTACAGCCAAGGCAGCTCAGTCTGGCACACCGGACTGTCCGGTGGTGCACCAGACAGTGTCCGGTGCGCCAGGCTGAACTCTGGCGAACTGGCCGCTCTCGGGAATTCACCGGCGACGTACGGCTATAATTCACCGGACTGTCCGGTGTGCACCGGACTGTCCGGTGAGCCAACGGTCGGCCGGGCCAACGGTCGGCCGCGCGATCTGCGGGGGACACGTGGCCGAGCCAACGGCTAGATGGAGGCACCTGACTGTCCGGTGTGCACCGGACATGTCCGGTGTGCCAACGGCTCCAAGACTGCCAACGGTCGGCTTCGCTATAGAAGGAAAGAAATCGGGCACCGGACAATGTCCGGTGTGCACCGGACTGTCCGGTGCGCCACCCGAAAGAAAGAAAGTATTGCCTTCCAAATGGGATTCCAACGGCTCCTAGGCCCCTTGGGTCTATAAAAGGGACTCCTAGGCGCCTCCAAGTGAAAAATAAGCGCAGCCAACAAGTGTAGACTTCACTCGAATCAATTCTCACTCTCCCTCTTGTGTGTAACTCTATAGTTTGTGTAGAAGGCACAGCTATAAGCCTTAAGAGAGAGGAGAAGTGCTGCTTAGAGCTAGAGCAAGGTCTTGAGCGTATCGTTACTCTGCCGGGGTGCTGCCAAGAAGTTTGTAAGCAGCCGCAGTTCTGTTGTAACCCCACTCAATAGTGAAAGGCTCTATCTGTCATACTGACAGATCTGAGCAAACGGAGGAAGGAGTTGAAATAGACTCCAAGCCCAGGTGTGGCTAACTCCAACGAGGACTAGGCAAGCATTTCAGGCTTGGCCGAACCTCGGGATAAATCCTTGCGTCTGTGTGCTCTGTTCTGTATTGTACTCTGACTCTTTGTCTTACTCGCTTATATATCTGCACTTCACTACTTACTTGTGGTACTAGCTTTCCTTGAAGTGCAGGATATTCGTAAGACAGGAACTTCAATTCCACTGCAACCTACTCGAAGGGTTCTTCACTCCACTGCGATCCTGTCTTCGAGTAGAGTAAGATTTAAGTTTTAAAGTGATAATTTTTATTCGCCTATTCACCCCCCCTCTAGGCGACATCTAGATCCTGTTCCCGGGCCAAAGGGAACTTTCAGGTTCTGTCTGTGGCTGGTACTTGTGGTGGTATCCTGTTAGCTTGGAAGAGCTCTGTGTGCAGGGTTTTTCAGACAAGGATTGACATTTTTTCAGTTTCAGCGCAATTTCAGCAAGAAGGGAGATCAGCGTGGTGGCTCACTGGGGTTTACAGCCCCCAGTCAGATGATCTCAAAATACAATTTCTGCAGGAGCTTCAGATGATCCGTTCTGCTTGCATTGGCCCTTGGATGATTGGCGGTGATTTCAACCTTATATATCAAGCAGGTGATAAGATAATGATAATCTGAACAGGGCAATGATGGGAAGGTTTAGGCGGCTGCTTAATGATCTGCAATTAAAGGAGTTACCTCTGTTGGGTAGGAAATATACTTGGTCCAATGATCGGGCTAACCCTACTCTAGTTCGCCTGGATCGGGTCTTATGTACAGCAGACTGGGATGATGATTTCCCTAATTGTGTTCTTTAAAGCTCTGCCTCTTTAATTTTAGATCACTGCCTTCTTTTATTGGGTCTGGATGAGCTCACCCAAGGAAAGAGGAGATTCCATTTTGAGAGTTTTTGGACCAGATAGGAGGGTTTCTTGGAAGTTGTTGAGTTCTCTTGGTTCCAACCTGTGGGTGCAGTTTGTCCCCTTCAGATTTTCGCTGCCAAGCTGCAGAGATTATTTAAACAATTGCAGGCCTGGAGTCATAAAAAAGTGGGCAATATTAAACAACAACTCCTTATGGTCAAAGAAATTCTTCACAGGCTCGAAATTGAGAGGGATTCTAGAAGTTTGTCCCCCGCTGAAGAATGGCTTCGTCGTAAATTAAAACATCATATTTTTGCATTGGCATCCTTGGAGAGAACTGTAGCCCGTCTGAGGAGTGGTTTACTGTGGCTGAAAGAGGGTGACGCCAATACCTCATATTTTCATCAACATGCTAGGTATAAGAAGAGAAAAAACTTCATTGGGAAGTTGAAGGTCGGGGACAGATTATTGTTCGAGCAGGAAGATAAAAAAGAGGCAGTGTGGGATTTCTATAATCATCTGCTTGGGACAGTTCATTGCAGGGACTCTACTCTAAATCTAGATGCCTTCCATAGGCCGGCCTTGAATTTACATGATCTAGATCAGAATTTTAGTGAGGAGGAGGTCTGAAATACTATCAAGGCCCTGCCATCTGACAAGGCCCCTGGGCCTGATGGCTATACTGGGAGATTCTATAAAAAGGCCTGGCCAGTTATTAAGGGTGATCTTATGACAGCTATTAATAGATTGCTTCATGGGGATATTTCTAAATTGCATCTCCTTAATTCAGCTTATGTGACCTTACTACCTAAAAAGAAGGAGGCTTTGGAAGTTAAAGATTTTAGGCCAATAAGTCTGATTCACAGTTTTGCAAAAAATATAACTAAGCTGTTGGCCACCAGACTTGCACCAAGGCTTCCTGTGCTGGTGTCAAAAAATCAAAGTGCGTTTGTGAAGGGTAGAAGCATCCATGAGAATTTTATTTCAGTTCAGCAGACTGCAAGGGCTATTCATAGGCAAAAGGTGCCCCGTATCCTGCTGAAATTGGATATTGGAAAAGCTTTCGATTCGGTTTCTTGGTCCTTCTTGTTTGAAATTTTCAGGCATTTGGGTTTTGGTCCTGTTTGGTGTAGCATCATTTCCAAATTGTTGTACTCTTCTTCAACAAGAGTACTTGTGAATGGGGAATCTGGGGAGATTATCAAGCATCATAGAGGGCTTAGACAGGGGGACCCCTTGTCCCCTATGCTTTTCATCCTAGTAATGGATACCTTGGATTCACTTATTTTAAAGGCACAAGAAAGGGGTCTGTTGCTACCTATATTAAGACATGGAAATGGTCAACGAATTTCCCTATATGCTGATGATGTTGTACTTTTCTTACAGCCAAGCAAAAGAGAGATCACAATGATCAAGGAGATTCTAAGGATTTTTGGGGAGGCCTCAGGCTTAAAAACCAATGTCAGCAAATGCAGCATGACTCCTATCCAATGTAATGATCTATGTGTTGATGAGGCATAATCCTTATTCCCTTGCAACATTGTTGGATTTCCTTGCAAATATTTGGGGCTTCCTCTTTCTGTTAAGAAAATGCCTAGAAGTGCGTTTTTGGAAGTTATTGATAAAGTTGCTAACAAGCTGCCAGGCTGGAAGGCTCCTTTAATGAACCAAGCTGGAAGATTAACACTTGTCAGATCTGTCCTCACTGTCATCCCTATTTATCACCTTATTGCGATTCCCTGCCCTAAATGGGTGGTCAAGGCTATCGACAAAATCAGAAGGGGTTTTTTTTGGAAGAGCAGAAAAGATGTCAGAGGTGGCCATTGTCTTGTGGGGTGGAATAAGGTCTGTAAACCCCTAAGTCTGGGGGGTTCGGGAATTCACAATCTTGAAATTCTTGGTTGGGCTTTGAATCTGAGGTGGCTGTGGCTCAAGAAAACTCAGCCAGACAGGCCTTGGGCTGAGTTTGATGTACAAGTCCATCCTAATGTTACTGCCATGTTCTCAGCCTCAATTTGCTCCATAGTGGGGGATGGTGCTGGTACACTGTTTTAGACTGACCGCTGGTTGCATGGCCAATGTATCTCAGAAATTGCCCCTTCCCTGTTAAATAGAGTTCCAATTCGATTGAGAAAAAGGAAAATAGTTCAGCGAGCTCTCAGGGACAACAGTTGGGTAGGTGACATCTTTGGCAGCTTACCGGCAGAAGTGATTGTTGATTTCTTAATAATTTAGGATTTAACTCAGGATATTCATTTGCAACCTGGAGTACCTGATGCTTTCCGTTGGCTTCCAGGTGCTTCAGGGGAGTACTCTGCTAAAACAGCCTACCAACGTTTCTTGGCTGGTTCTATGGAATTTGAGCCAAGTAAAAGGATATGGAAGAGTTGGGCGCCCCCTAAGTGTAATTTCTTCATTTGGCTTGCTTCCCTTAATAGATGCTGGACAACGGACCGTCTAGCTCGTAGAGGTCTTGACCACCCGGTGAAATGTGTTCTATGCGATCAACAGTAGGAGACAATTCAGCACATCTTGATCTCTTGTGTCTTCTCCAGTAATTTATGGTGGCAGATCTTATGCAAAGTGGGGCTGCAGCTTGTGGCACCAGGGCTAGAGACATCAATTTTCCAGGATTGGTGGAGTATGGTTGAAGGTTTTGTGCCAGTTTTGCACAGAAAAGGGTTCAACACATTGGTTATTCTCGTGGCTTGGTGGATCTGGAAGCACAGAAATGCTTGTGTTTTTGATGGTGTCTCCCCAAACACGAATATAGTTCTGCAACAGATCCAGGAGGATGCCAGGCTTTGGGAGATGGCAGGTGCTAAGGCTCTAAGAAGGTTGTGGCCTTAAATTAGGGTCTTCTCTTCCCTCCCTCTTCATTTTCATTTTCTTTTTCTTTTTCTTCCTTTTTTTCTCCTCTTTTTCGATTTTCCTCTCTTTTTTATCCCCTATTTTTGTATAGCCGTTGTTTTTGGTCGTTTTTAGACCTTCTCTCTACTTAATATAATGATGCACAGTTCTCCAGCGTGTTCGAGAAAAAAAAAGATTTGCTAGCTAAACTTAGCTGGTGAATGAGTCAATTTAGAGAGCCGGAATCTGTTGGAGAACTATTTTGCACTAAATAAAATTTAGCTTAACAAACTATTTAGCTAGTATTTTCTATAGTCTGAGATCATCTTGGTAGCATATTATATACTTTTATGCGGGATTCTAGAGCATTGTAAATGGAGCGGTTTTCGGTGCACAGTGTGAGTGACGACTGACGAAAGTCACGAAACCTCTGGAGCGGCGTCTAGCGGCTGGAGTAGAGAGTGGGGTTTCCACGCGGCGCGCAAGAGACAGCTCGAGGAGAAGAAGAGAAGAAGGCGGAAGAAAGCAACAAGAATTGGAGTTTGAGAAAAAAAAATGAAATTAATAAGGGAATGTGCAAGAGGGTACGAGTAGGTAAAAGCAAGAATCAGGTTGGAGAAAAGTGGTTTTACGCTGCAACAGGATCTTCTGTGGCTTTTAAGTTTTAAGGGGGGAGCTACCGAGCACAGTGCAGAGGTCAGACCGTCAGAGGGAGTTGCTGGTGCATTGGTGCGGGGGAGATCATCAGATCAGAGGGGTGTCTCCATGGCCGATAATGAGGGGACCCTGGACGCCGTCCTCAAGGAGGCCGTCGACTTGGTAACTGCTGGCCTTCCTCTTGTTGGGGTTGGGACGGTCCTTGGTGGGACAGGGCTGCCGTTGGGCATATTTGCTGGTTCTTGGATTTCTTGGTTATTGCGTTGGTGTACAATACTTCTGTTATACTATGTTCTCGGATTCCTGCGTTAGTACTTCGTTGCTTATTCATGGGTTGCATGGAAATGTAAGAGGCTTGGGTTGCTAGTCCTTGTTCTGCTGGTGCGCTGGGAGGCAGAATCGGGATGATTTCTACCTCCGTTCTTTTTTATTTACCGCTCGATAGTTTATTTTTAAACTAAACTACGACAAATAAATAAGGAGGAAGCATATGTGAATATCATTATCAGAATTCTAGGTGACGACCCTGTAATAAGGTTCTTTATTGCTCTTTTCCATGTTCTTGCCACACATTCTGATCTTGACATCCCTTTGCTTCTATGAATAAGTTAGCATCTTTCTTTTCTACTCTCTTCTGATCATGATATCCCTTTGCTTGTTGATTGTTGGCAATGGCATCTACCATCTTGCTTAATTATTTCCGTCATCCCATTTTTCTTGTAGCCTTTTACTATTTGGTTAAATAATCTGCATGCAAGTTTTGTTCTATCGGCAATCGTACCTTGGACCCTTGGTGATCAAATTGGCTGCCCTTTTCCCCAGATAACAGAATTTGTTCGTTTTATTACAATTATTTTGTAGGAGAACATCCCACTTGAGGAAGTTTTTGAGAATCTGAGATGCAGTCGTGGGGGGCTCACTTCCGAGCAGGCGCAGCAACGCCTGCAATTATTTGGCCCCAACAAGCTCGAAGAGAAGGAGGTCAGGTTTTTCTAGTCCCTTTGCATTCGGTCTTCTTGGGAAAGATTCTGTTCTTCCTGATTGTCGGAGTGATTAGCATGATTATTCACTTCTCTATGTAGCTTCATATGTCACATTCAGTTAAACTGGCCATGGCTGCAGGAGAGCAAATTTCTCAAGTTTCTGGGATTCATGTGGAACCCACTGTCATGGGTCATGGAGGCTGCAGCTATCATGGCCATCGCACTGGCCAATGGTGGGGTAAGAAATATTGTTAAAAATCCAATTAAGGTCTTTCTATCTCATGTGGATTGGATGGAATTGGAAAAAATTATGAAAGATTTTGACTTGTTTGGTATTTAAAACCACCTAATCCACATGAATTGAGAGCAAAACAAACAAGCCCTAAGTTTGTTATTGCCTTTTGTTTTTAGTGACTGGCGATGATATATTCGTTGTCATCAGGGAAAGCCACCAGACTGGCAGGATTTCGTTGGTATCATCACACTGCTGCTTATCAACTCAACTATCAGTTTCATAGAGGAAAATAATGCTGGGAATGCTGCTGCTGCGCTTATGGCCCGCCTTGCGCCGAAAGCCAAGGTCCTTAATTATCCATTTAGTCTTACATTTCACTGTATTTTCCATGCATCATCTTTGCAGTGTCTATTTGAAATTGGAACTGATGTTTCTTGCTGGTGGATAGGTGCTTCGTGATGGCCGTTGGGCTGAGGAAGAGGCAGCCGTCCTTGTGCCTGGGGACGTAATCAGCATTAAACTTGGAGATATCATCCCTGCAGATGCTCGGCTCCTTGATGGAGATCCCTTGAAGATCGATCAGGTCCTTATGCCTGACATTTAGTCACTTTCACACTTTATCTCTTGATCTCACATTTTTGTCTCATCTCTTATTGTAGTCTTCGCTAACTGGAGAATCGTTGCCAGTCACCAAAGGTCCTGGTGATGGTGTCTACTCTGGTTCAACTGTCAAGCAGGGTGAAATTGAGGCTGTTGTGATAGCAACTGGTGTCCACACTTTCTTTGGGAAGGCTGCGCATCTTGTCGACTCCACGAATCAAGTTGGCCATTTCCAGAAGGCACGATTAAAAAATTTCACATACACTCATGCCTGATGTTATCTGTTTGAATCATCACTAAATTATTGTGTTAATTATCATGTGATGATTGATGCAGGTATTGACAGCCATTGGGAACTTTTGTATTTGCTCAATCGCTGTGGGGATGTTTGTTGAGATAATTGTCATGTACCCTATCCAACATAGGGCGTATCGTCCTGGGATTGACAATCTTTTGGTGCTACTTATTGGAGGCATTCCCATAGCAATGCCTACAGTTTTGTCTGTGACCATGGCAATTGGGTCCCATCGCTTGGCTCAACAGGTTTGCATCTCTTTGATGACAGTGTTAACCTAGTGATGACCAGGACAGAAGGCCCAAAACTTCTATATTATATACTTAATTGCATCTTGTTTTTTTTCCTGCAGGGAGCTATAACAAAAAGAATGACTGCAATTGAAGAGATGGCTGGTATGGATGTACTTTGTAGTGACAAAACTGGAACTCTGACTCTGAATAAACTCACAGTGGACAAGAACCTCATTGAGGTTAGACTTGAACAACCATCATCAGTCCTTTAAATCTGACCTTAAAACACTTATATATGCTTGGTTCAGGTTTTTGAAAGGGAAGTGACTCAAGACCAAGTAATTCTGATGGCTGCTAGAGCCTCCCGAATAGAAAATCAAGATGCTATTGATACTGCTATAGTTGGCATGCTAGCTGATCCAAAAGAGGTATAATACTTTTTGAATAGAGATGGAATAGGAATATCTATACCTGTCTTGTTTGTTTGGTGATATGAACATCTAACAATATTTCCCACAGGCCCGTGCTGGTATTCAAGAGGTTCATTTCCTTCCATTTAATCCTACCGACAAAAGAACTGCCTTGACATACATTGATAGTGATGGGAAGATGTACCGTGTTAGTAAAGGTGCGCCAGAGCAGGTATTAAGAAAATGGATTGCAACATGGCTTCAAAAGCATTACATGGTTTTTCTGTTGACATCAATATCTTATTGATCAACAAAATGGCATGCAGATTCTCAACCTCGCCTACAATAAGTTGGAGATAGAACGAAGAGTTCATGCTGTAATTGACAAGTTTGCTGAGCGTGGACTTAGATCACTTGCTGTAGCGTATCAGGTGGGTGAACCTAGAAGGATAGTCATTCAGAGTATGCTTAAACATTGCAGATTATAAGCTAACTGTAGATTAGGTAGTAATTAATAATCATTTTATCGTTTTGATGATGGTGGTTCTCTTATTCATGCAGGTAGTGCCAGATGGAAGGAAAGAGAGTCCCGGTGGGCCATGGCATTTTGTTGCTCTTATGCCACTCTTTGATCCTCCAAGGCATGACAGTGCAGAAACAATACGAAGGGCATTGAACCTTGGTGTTAGTGTAAAAATGATCACAGGTACACCCCCAATTCTCAGACAATCCACAGAGGGTGGTCTAGATCCATTTGTTCTGCAAAGATGATCTAGGCATAAAGATCCAGATCTACCAGAACAGACACCACAGGTCTACATGACTGCAATTTATCGATGAGAAAACATGGTCCTAATGTAGTTTAATTACGAGAAAAATGAAATGATCCACTAGTCTTCTGTATTCGGTACAGTATTGGGACATTATAGCATGCATCATTTTGTTTTGCTATGTCCCTACTTTCTGAATCAAGGCTGTGTGCGTATCTAGGTTTTCTTTGGCAAACTTATGCCAATATCATATCATCAGAGTGGTTTGTGAAAGGTTTTACTGTTTAGATTCTAAAACTTACTAGTAGAGAAGTCCCAGATGTGTTTGTTCGGTGGAAATCATCTCTCTGAATTTATGAAAAACTCCTTCAGAAAAAGAACATGTATAACTTCTAAAAATTCTGAAAAGGAAAATCGCATATGTAGACTAAGTGATCTTACATGAGCGCGGAGAAACTTTGTAATGTGTGATTTAGAACTTTTTAGATTTTTCGGGGGTTTCCCTCAATTTTGCGAAATAGGTGGTTGTACTGAATAGTTTTCTTAATTGCATAATCATGTGATTACATGCTGACACTATGTGTAAAACGTTTCTCATTGTCAGTTATGTTTTCGAAGAAACTTCTCTCCGTTAGTTATGCTAACTAAAATTAGCTGTAGTACTAGATGTTTCATTAGATATACGTTGATTCTTTATTCTTGATATAATCTTGTCCAGCCATCTGATGTAGATCTTCTTTTTTCCAGGTGATCAGCTAGCAATTGGGAAGGAAACAGGACGTCGCTTAGGCATGGGTACTAACATGTACCCTTCCTCTGCTTTGCTGGGACAGAATAAGGATGAGTCTATTGCTGCTTTACCTGTTGACGATTTGATTGAGAAAGCGGATGGTTTTGCTGGCGTATTCCCTGGTATGTTTCAATTCAGTAGCAGGCGAAAAAAATCCAAAGGGTAGATAGCAGAAAAAAAAACATGATGATATATTAAGTATTTTCCCCTTTTCTCAGAGCACAAATATGAGATTGTAAAACGTCTGCAAGCACGAAAACATATTTGTGGAATGACTGGTGATGGAGTAAATGATGCCCCTGCCCTAAAGAAAGCTGATATTGGTATAGCAGTTGCTGATGCCACTGATGCAGCCAGGAGTGCATCTGACATTGTCCTGACAGAACCTGGCTTGAGTGTGATAATTAGTGCCGTTCTTACCAGCCGGGCAATTTTCCAGAGGATGAAGAACTACACTGTATGTCAGAAGGAAACCTGCTTTTTTTCAAAAAATAGTTATTTTTTTTCTGATCCACCTTCACCTTTGCAGATCTATGCTGTTTCCATCACAATACGTATTGTGGTATGTTTTCCTGACTTATTCTTTAGAACCAGAAGTTGTGCAACTTTACTATATTGGCCTCCTTTGGCTACAGCGTTTGTGTATCTCTGTTGCATACTTGTGTGAAATATGTTTGTGCATTTATTTGAGTACTTATTTTGGTTGTTAATTTTTTAATCAGGTTTAGCTGTTTATGTTATGCAGCAAGTTATTGGAACCACATATTTAATTAGATTCGTCTTGATCCTTAAAATTTTGTTAATAATCTGGGATTAACGCATTTGGTTGCTCAATGTTTAACAGCTAGGATTTATGCTACTTGCCCTCATATGGGAGTTCGATTTCCCACCATTTATGGTACTTATTATTGCAATTCTAAATGACGGTACATCCCTTTCTTGTTTCCTTTCATCCCTGTTGTCTGTCACAATATGATGGTGGATAGAGGTAAACATCATTTTTCATTTTCGCCCCAACCATTTTCTGGTATCAACAGGTACCATAATGACCATATCGAAGGATCGAGTGAAGCCTTCGCCTCTACCGGACAGCTGGAAGCTGGCCGAGATTTTCACAACTGGAATTGTGCTTGGTGGATACCTGGCAGTGATGACTGTCATCTTCTTCTGGGCTGCATATAAGACAAACTTTTTCCCTGTAAGGATCATAAAACTTTTTTCCTGTTCTAACTTCTATTCGAATCTCTTTTATTAAAACTTCAACCCTTCTCGGCGCACGACCGCCCGCGTTTGTATGACTTAGGCCTTGTTCGTTTGTCCAGGAATGGACCACAGGAATGGACCAGGAATTATTCCAGCTAATCAAAACTTATATAAATTAGAGAAACAAACCGGCTAGGAATTGTTCCATGCCTCCATTCCGGAAGAAACGAACGGCCCCTTAACAATCTCCATTGAACGTTTTGATAACAAAACGGCCTATGAAGCTAGTAGTGCAGCATCGAGTTTCGTGGCTGGTTCTGAGACATACATTGACTCCTACTGTTCAATGGTGCTTTTAGAGGATCTTCCACGTTGAAAGCCTTGAGAAGACAGCTCAAGATGATTACCAGAAACTCGCCTCCGCTGTATATCTCCAAGTTAGCACCATCAGCCAAGCTCTCATCTTCGTGACGAGGTCTCGCAGCTGGTCATTCGCTGAGCGCCCGGGCTTTCTACTAGTGTTTGCCTTCCTGGTCGCGCAGCTGGTATGCTCTCTGAACTTTTGCTCTGTAACTGTGACCCTCAATAAAAAATTCAGTTAAAGGAATAGGTCCCGTTGACCGAGCTCTTCGATTCTCTCTGAATGCAGATAGCTACACTGGTAGCTGTATACGCGGACTGGGGGTTCACTTCGATCGAAGGCATTGGATGGGGCTGGGCTGGTGTGGTGTGGCTCTACAACCTCGTCTTCTACTTCCCGCTCGACCTCCTCAAGTTCGTCATCCGATATGCTCTGAGTGGCAAAGCGTGGGATCTTGTCATTGAGCAAAGGGTGATCAATATAAACTGCTCGTTTTGTCATGCACAGCAAAGCACATCACAGCACCTGTTTGAGTGAATTCCATGCACGCGGTCGGTGTGTCGCTAATCGCCGGGGTTTTGCAGATTGCATTTACAAGGAAGAAGGACTTCGGGAAGGAGGAGAGGGCGCTCAAGTGGGCACACGCGCAGAGGACGCTCCACGGGCTGCAGCCACCGGATGCCAAGCTGTTCCCTGACAGGGTGAACGAGCTGAATCAGATGGCCGAAGAGGCCAAACGGAGGGCCGAGATTGCAAGGTAAGATGTTGAAGTCCGTGGAGATGGTATCGCTAGCTTGAGGGGAAAGAAGGGGCACCGATGTCAGCGTTTCCCATGATCTCTCCATATGCTTTGGGATATCTATAATCAGCTGAGATAAAAAAAAAACAAACAGCATCCAATTCTTTGTCAACATAAATCAATCAGGTGTTTAGTGTCGATGTAAACTAACCATAGGCTCGTTGATGTTCCTTTGCAGGCTGAGGGAGCTTCACACGCTGAAGGGGCATGTGGAGTCGGTTGTGAAGCTCAAGGGCCTAGACATCGACACCATCCAGCAGTCGTACACAGTCTGATGACCCTGGATTAAGTACATACATGTATATCTAGTTCTGGCAGGTGGCAGTCGCCTGCTTGTTTGTATTTGCCATATACCATAGCTGCACCATCTACAGATCAACATATATTACACATAATGAGAACTGGTAGTCGGTTGTCTTCTTCGCGTGCTCCGTGCGATGCTATTGTGTTAAATGCCGGTTTCAAGCAACATAGGTCAGGGATCACAAATCAGATATCCGACGGATACCAGTGGTGGCTGAGTGCAGCTTACCTGCAAATGCCTATAGCGTCGTAAAGCCGCCGTGACATGCAAACGGAGCCCGAATCTGAATGAAAAGGAGGCTGAACCCAGGAGACAACCGACAGTCCGACACACATGGTCACGCACACAAACAAAAACAATAAAGAGGCTGAACCCAGGAGACTCAACAACGATGTAAAAGTCGCAAGTTGCAGAATATGCGTGGTCTGCTATTTTAATCTGGTCATTATCGCAATCTTGAGCAAGTGCAGGTATCTGAGCTGCATACTGAGCTACAGTAACCCACAATCTCAGGTTATCGGGCTAGATCACAGCAATGTTTGGTAGTATATGAATGAACGGGAGTTGGGAAGCCACCAGGCAGTTCGCATCTGGTACGAGAACTCTAACGACACTAGGGCAGAAATTCGACATAGACATGAGCAGAATCGATCTCTTCAAAAAGGAAGACTATGGATTCCTTCCTGCATTTCTGTCCCATCATCAGTACTTGCTCCACTCATCAACGACAGCCAGTTACAACAGTGGTTGTAGCAAATGGTCCTGCAAACAAGGCAACCAAAACACCAGGGGAATAATTGTCAGATGAGACGAGGGGTCAAAACAAGAGAAAGCTGACATGTACTACGGTGCTGTGACGGGCTAGTTTCGACGTGTCAATTGCAGCAGCTTCCGCGGCTGTGCAAACGTTAAGCTACCTTCAGGAGTTCAGGTGATTCAAATTGCAACACAGAACAGTGATCAGTTGCAGCAGTTTGTGCGATGTGCAAACGTCAGCTACCCTCAGGTGATTTGAATGCAACACAAAACAGTGATCAAGTTATTTTTGAATCATGTTGCCCAAAAGAAGAGAAGGCCCACAATGGCAACCCGTTGTCACATTCTTGTGTGCATGGTAAATAGCATATGCAGTACCAAGAAAAGGACAGTATAAGAGATCTAGTTTCAGCGTCAGTTGCAGCAGGTTGTGTGGTGTGCAAATGTCAGCTACCCTCAGATCATTCAAATGCAAAACAGAAGTCAGAAACTTAATGTTGGATCAAATTGTATATATAACAAAAACTTAGTGTTGGTTCATGTTGCCACTGGTGGAGCGCCTCAAAGCCAAAACTGGGCCATCATCACCCCACCCTGCCAACACTTTTGACCATGTAGTTATTCTAATTTATTTTTTGGTAGAGGTAAACCCAGATTTTATAGAAAGCCTCAAGTGTCATTACAAAAGTAAAAGGAAAAATGCTGGGAATGCCAGCTTAAATCGGACAGCACGCAAACTAGAGAAACAAAGGGTTCTGACCCAACAGCGAGCAAAACAGCCTAAACATCAGCAGGCTAACAGCAACACATTAAAAGGACCCAGATAGAGATTACAACGAAGATTCTCAGGTTACACCTTCATCTCTAGTTATTAACTTATTATATAACATATATATGCTAAATAAAGTGGAAAGCAAGGTTGATACATGCAACTACTAATTTTAAGTAAGACAAGATAATAAGAAAACAGATTAAAGCAGCAAAAAATTCCTATACATTAATTTGTACTAAACAATTTAGCCCCACCCCCACCACACCCCCCAATCCCCATGCTCCACTGATGCATGTTGCGCATAAAGAGAGAAGAGATTCTAATTAGCAATTGCAAAAAGGTATCTCCTAGTGTGATTCTCGTGTACCTGATAAACAGGAAATGCAGTACCTATACCAAGAAAAGGACACTAAGAGAGTAATAAACTGAGTGCTAGATGCTTTTTTCTTCTTTTTCCTTAAGACTGTGTCCAACCGTTCACTCATATGGCCACCTAAAATATTGTTTTGCACTGTAGACTGCAATGTTTGCAAAGTGAAGTTAATATGGGTATGAGGATGGGTAAGCTGCTGGAGATAGCCTAACCAATAGGCTGCAAATCATATTTATTTGAACATCACAAAACATTCCTATAGGATGTAAGGCATATTTGTATGAACATTTGATCCAAAAAAATAAACAAGTACATACCTATTTCTTTGGAAGACGATCTCTTGGATGATGAAATTTGCAGTTCATCTTATATTTACAGTAGCCATGCTTCATGTAGTGAGAACACTCAAGTTCATCAGGCCTTTCAGGATATATTGCCAGTTCCTGCAGAACATTCCGTGACTTCGTGGCAAAATCATGTCCATAGTCAGTACCATCAATCACTCCCTGAAATAACACAGTTACACAGTTCAAATACCAGAAAAAAGCAATAAACCATGTATAGTTGAAATCACAATGTGAAAATTTGTGAACACCTAACATCCCCACACACACGCCGCCGCCACCCGCTAGAACAAGAGAAGAAAGTACATAATGGAGGCAGAGGAGATCTCCCACCCCAAACAGAAACACGCCTTGAGGCTATATAACAAATACAGATCACAATGCTTAAAAATGAAGCATGCACACTTTCTTAGCTAAATACAGATAATCAAATCATCAAAATTACTGCAGCTCGAAACCAACTATCTTGGAATGCCACAAGTAATTTGAAAAGGTGTGTTAGTTACTAACTTGTGCCTTCTCCAGTGCTTCAGAAGTAAGGTAACGACTAGAATAGGTGCTATTAATTAAAGAGAAGATAAGGAAAAGAACTACCACTGAATGAAGTAACCATCAATAATAAATACATACCCCTCTGCCTGAGCACCGATCTTTTGGGTGATAAAACTCACAAGCTGATCCAAATTGGCATGTCCTAGTTTTCATGTAGAATGGGCATTCTGCTGGATGCCACCCACTTGAAAGTATGTCTTTTGAATGATTGAATATACAAGCTGATTGAAATTTACATTTCCCAAATTGCATGTAGTACCGGCAATCTGGTTGGCCAGGCCGCTCAGGGAATTTTTGTTGCTGGTACATCTGGTCTTGTAATGTCGCTCTAGCTGCTGGGTGGTGCTCTTTTGCAGCGACCGACCTTTTTGGACTTGCTGGACCCTGCATGTTTGGAGTTATATCCTTCGGGTGATGAAACTTACAGTTTGCCCCAAATTTACAGGACCCAGTTTTCACATAGAAGGGGCAGTCAGGTTCACTAGGTCTGTCAGGATAAACCATCAGTTCTCCTGATAGTGCTGGCTCTTTTTTTGGATGGTGTCGACTTGATTTTTCTTTTTGATGGTATCGACTTTGGAATTTGTCTTCTGGATGGTAGGTACTTGGAAATTTGTCTTTTGGGTGGTAATATTGGCATGATGATGCAAACTTACAATTACCAAATCTAAGAAGGAAAGGGCATTCAGGCCTCTCAGGATAGTCCTCATGTTCCTGCTTGCACAAAGGCCCATCTGAACTATCCGCCGAGCAGCAGCCATCAGAATCATCTGAAGCTGAAGCCCAATCAGGATCCTACTTGAAGCAAATGAGAAAAGTTATTAAGAATGCATTACCATGGCTACAGATTACAAAGTACATGTGGAATTCCAAAATTGCAAAACCAACAAATCCCTTTACTTGAATGAAAAGGATGCATGTCTAATAAAATCAAATAGTAGCATGCAAAATTCTCGAACACTTCGGCTCAGCTACCACAGGTTAGTCATATCAGATATTCAAAGGCCTTTTCACATAAAGGTTCAACTCAAATATCTACTAGATTCAACAAATATTGGAAGATACTAGTGTCAAATATTTATTCAATCAACAATAAAAAAATACATCTGAGCAGTGTATCATGGTTTCTGAGGTCATATGGCCCGGGATTTGGTTGATAACATCTGAAAGGAACAAAACAAAAAGAATAAACACAAAATTGCAGTCCCAATGAAGATTGGAAAAACATTCATCCATACACAAGCAGATATGCTACAAGAACATAAACATAAGGTTTCTTTTCTCAAAAATATGTTGCAGAATTCCAAGATGTGGGGAAATGAATATCCAAATATAGGGTGTGTTTGGCATGGCTCTGCTCCACCCCAAAGTAGCTCTACTCCAAAACTCTGGGTGGAGCAGCTCTGCTCCAGAGTTTAGATTGTTTCTCATAACCGGTGGCAGTGGCGGGTAAATAATTCCAAACTCCATCACTAGGTTGCTTTTTTAGAGTTTTCGGAGCAGCAAAAGAGGTACTCCAAAAAATTGTACTGCAGCTCCAAAAACTTCATAGAGTTTACAACTCTGGAGTTAGGGTGTTTGGCAATGCTATGGCCAGCTCCCCCTTAGAGTTTTGCTCTGGAGCCATGCCAAACAGGCCCATACAGTTCCATAAATGTACAATATTTAAATAGACATAGCATGTATGGATGTACCTTTTTTATCCTGATTTCCTTTTCTTTTGTACTAGGGGGCACATTCTGGGGAGGTAAAAGCATCCGAAGTATGTTTGGAGGAAGAACCTCAGATCCAGACGATATGTCATCCATAGTTTTATGTTCAGGTGACTTCTTTGAGTGTGGTGAAGATTGCAAGTTAGTATCATCCCATCCTGTTGCAGTGTGGCGTTGAACATCAAGAACTTGCTCTGGATGGTTAAAACAACATTTCTTTCCATATCTGCATGTACCATTACGCATGTAATAGATACACTTCCTTGCTCCCTGATCAAAGAACAAAATTTGGCAGCGGCTTTAAATGCAAAGCATAAGTTTATGAACCAGCTTAGACGGATAGAAGGAAACAGGAAAATGCATACTTCTCTAATGGGGAGGCCAACACGGTTCAGTTCCAGAAATTCAGCTTCATGATTTCTTTGTTCAGAAGGGAAACTTGAAACTTCTAGTTTTGCTTTGAGCTGTAGTGACGAAAACATGTTTCAATATGAAAAAAAGGACTAAATTATGCCAGATAATTATAAGATCCACAAATGAAAAATAAAACACTAAACAGGTACTACCTCCGTTCTCGAATATTTGTCGTCCACTAATTCATTTTGAACTAAAACGCGACAAATAGAAAAGAACGAAGGGAGTATAACACAACTTTCTAAAGTGCATATCACACACAACAAGTCAGCAATGAAATCTTTATAGCATGCACTTCAAATTTAGATGGATAAAATGCATAGTGATGGAAAAGATGCATGCACGCATGTAAAACAGATCAAATGGAAGGATATGGTTGATTGTATATCATTAACCATATCAAAGAAGGCTGATATTGAAAAGCCAACATAGTTAAGAAGTTAATGCCAATTTTACCCGTGGATGATTGAAGTGGCACGATGACCCATATGAGCACCTCCCTGTTGACATGTAAAAACGACAGTTCAGTTTATCAGGCTTCTGTGGGTACCCTTCAGAGAGACCAACCTTCTCTCTGTGCACCTCTTGATCTTCCACATCATTACCATCTGTGATTGTCCTCAGTTGATCACTGATGCATTGCTCCACTGCCTCATCTTGATCTTGTAAAAAAACACCTTCAACTTGCTTTTCCACCATGATGTCCTCTCGCGATTCTTCCACAGCAATGCCAACCTTGGCTGCACCCAGTATGCTATCAACACCTTCTTGCTCCACCAACTCTGGATCAACTGCAGCATTGTTATCTGTGGTTGTTCTCAGTTGATCACTTGTGTACTGTGGCACCACATTACCCTCATCTAGTACAGGAAGGCCATCTGTACATTGACCTGGAACCACCATGTTGTCCTCTTGTGACTCCACACCGCTGCCATCCTCAGCTGCACCTTGTTTGTCAATGGCATCTTCTTGATACACCTTTTTATCTTTCACAGCATTCTCACCCTTGGTCACTCTTGATTCATCGCCTGCAGATTGTTCCATTTCCTTGTCTTGATCTTCAACAGTAATGCCATCTGAGGTCACACCCTTTTCAAAAATGGCACCTTGCTCCACCACCTCTTGCATCTCTGCAGCATTATCTTCCATGGTTGTTCTCAATTGATCACTGGTGCACTGTGCCACCACATTACCCTCATCTAGTACAGAAAAGTCATCCACACCTTGATCTGGATCCACAACGTTCTCCTCTTGTGGCTCCACACCACTGTCTTCCTTAGCTGTACCTTGTCTGTTAATGGTATCTTCTTGATCCACCTTCTTGTTATATTCCACAGCATTCTCAGCCTCGGTTTCTCTTGATTCGTCACCTGCAGATTGCTCCATTTCCTTGTCTTGATCTTCAACAGTAGTGCCACCAGCGGTCACACACTTTTCAAAAATGGCACCTTCTTGGTCCACCAACTCTTGGAATTCTGCAGCATTATCCTCCATGTTTGCTCTCAGCTGATCATTGGTGCATTGCTCCACCACATTACCCTCATCTCCTGCATGCATGGCATCGCCACCTTGCTCCGCAACCACCATGCCCTCCTCTTGTGCCTCCACACAACTGTCATCATTGATTACACCTTGTATGTTGATCACATCTTCTGGATCCACATTCTCGTTATCTTCCACAAAGTTCACACCCTTGGTTGACCTTGATTCGTCACCCTTGGTTGACCTTGATTGCTCTACTTCCTTCTCATAGTCTTCAATAGAAATACCATCTGTGGTCACAACCCTTTCAACAATGTCACCTTCTTGCTCCACCACCTTTTGATTTGCTGCAGCATGATCATCCAGGGTTGCTCTCAGTTGATCACTTGTATATAGTTCCACCATATTATCCTCATCTGATAGAGAGATGCCATCCTTACCTTGCTCTATAGCCACTATGTTATTCTCTAGTAACTCCACACCACTTCCATCCTTGATCACATTGTGTCTGTCTACGACATCTTCTTGGTTCACCTCCTTATCTTTGACTTCCACAGGATTTCTATCCCTGGTTGATCTTGATTCGTCACCATCAGATTCCTTCATTTCCTTCTCTTGATCTTCAACAGCAATATCATATGTTGTTGCATCCAAATAAAAAATGGTACCTCCCTGCTCCACCACCCTTTGACCTTCTGCAGCAGTATCATCCATGGTTGTTCTCAGTTGACCACTAGTACATTGCTCCACCACCTTATGTTGATCTTGCACAGAAATGCCATCCTCACCATGCTCCACCACCACCACATTCTCCTCTTGTGGTTCCACAGTAACACAATCCTTAGCTGCATCACGTACACCAACAGAAACTTCTTGCTCCACCGCCTCCTCCTTCTCTTCCACAACATTGCCATCCTTGTCTGCTCTTGATCCATGATTGGTGCATTGTTCTACAGCTTCCACAGCAGTGTAACACTCAGTGTCCCCTTCTTGCTCCACCACCACCTCTTGTGAAGCACTGCCGCCTGTGGTTGTTGTCAACTGATCACCAGCGCATTGCTCCATCGCCACACGTTGATTTTGTAGAGAAATGACATCCACACCTTGCTCTTCCACCATGGCATTCTCCTCTTGCAATCCTAAAGAAACACCATATTTGGCTTCATCCAGTATGCCACCAGCACATTCTTGCTCGATCACCCTCTTATTTATTTCCACAGCATTACTAGCCTTGACTGCCCTTGTTTCATCACCAGCACGTGCACGTTGCTCTACCGCAGAGTAGTTATTCTCATCTTCCACCACAGCAGCACAATCCTCAGTGGCCCCTTGTTGCTTCACCACCACCTCCTGGTCTTGGGCCACGGCTGCCTCCAACTCATCACCAGGTCTCTGTGCCCCCTCCTCCTGACCACGCGTCGGGAAACAATTTCTGTTCGCAGAGCGCCCATCAACAGCAAGACCCTCCTTCTCCAGACTGTCTTCAGCTGTATCCCACCCTTCCTCGGCCGGTAACAACCCTAGCTCCTCCTCCCACTCACCCGCGCCACGCCCAGCAACCTGATCATCCCCGTGCTGCCGCTGGAGAGCAGCCAACGAGGGCAGGTGGAGACTGCTGCCGCCCGAGGCCGCGTCGGAGGCAAGGGGGCCGTCAGAGGAGGCAGCGGGCTCCGCGTCGAGTAGGAGCCCGAGGCCCACATTGGTAGCCAGCGGATTGGGGCCGGAGAAGCGGCCGATGGCGGCGGAGAGGGTGGCGGGGAGAGGAATGGAAGCGAACAGCCTCCTCCCGAGGCCACCGCCGCTGCCGGTAGCGGTCTTGGACTTGGAGGCGGGCTTCGGCGAGCAAGGTGGCGGATCGGCGGCCGCCGAGGCGTCCTTGAACTCATCCTCATCCTCCACCCCAGCCATGGCGGCGTCGGCAGCGGCGACGGGGCCAGGGACGGGGGCGAGGGGTGGAGTGGAGGAAGGGAGGGAGAAGAAACCCTAAACCCTCGATCAGTCTGGAAGCTCTTCCCAACCAGGCAACCACTCCGCTCACCTCATTCTCCTCGTTCTGCCCTCGTGGCCCTCGTCCTTGTTGGTTCCTGTTGGTTGGAGACTTGTGTCATTGTGTGTTTGTGGGGGAAAATATCCTATGCAATCACTTATCCTGGTGCAAGCATGCAATCAAGCGATCTGGTGCATCCGATTTAGATCTAATGGTAACTGTTATTTTACATTTAACCCCTTCCACCTGAAAACTAGTGTCTATTTTACATTTAACCACTTCCATATGAAACTAATGGATCTAGATCGGATGTACCAGATCGCTTGATTGCATGCTTGCACCAGGATAAGTGATTGCATAGGATATTTTCCCGTGTTTGTGTATGGCAATCGTGGCCTCGTGGGGGACTGGGAAGGTGGGCCCCATGAGCTGTGGTTGTTTCGAGGGAATCTGTATACGTCCATTTCTATGGAATATAATGTTGATCACTACTAGTACGAGATTGGCTTTGGATTGATTGGGAACGCGTGCATCACATGATCAGCTGGGAATCCGGGCCCTTTTCACCGGGATTTGGTAATGGAGTACCTGGGAGCAGGAGCATGCAGTACCAGGATTGGAACTTGGAAGTCCTTGGATGCGTTTGTTTCAGTTTTTTTTTTCCTGATTCTGATCCCCGCAAGCTGTTGTGTCTCCCAATTACCCTCTGGTCAAACATGTCATTCCTAGAAATTTTTTGCATAGGCACCTGTCGAACTTCGCCACCTAGCAAAAGCAAAACAGATTATAATTGTAAAATAGTGCTCCTCAAAAACAAAACAACAGGCAGAATTTCATATAAACGATATAGGATGTCCAGTTTTTATGTCCATACCCTGTGCACACCACGAAATTCCCAGTCCTTATTGGGATCTACACTTTGGGGCCGTAACTCTCTCTTTGAATCTATACAGTTATCATCATATTCAATATCACCCTTCTCATCCAGGTCAGAGAAAGAAACAATAGAGATCAAAACTCATGATTGTCTACAGAAAACTGCAGAGAGAAAGGTTAACGGGGTGTTTGGTTAGAGGGACTAAAGATTAGTCTCTAGTTTTTAGTCCCTTTTTTGTCAACTAAAATATAGACTACAATGATTTAGTCTTTAGTCCTTCACATATGTGCTAAAAGGGACTAAACCATATTTGTCGGGTACCGTAATTAGGGGTACCCCCAATGCTCCTTAACCCGGCTGGAAAACATCTTCAGAACAAACCATACACGGCTGATGAAGCGCGGTTCAAGTCAAGGCCTCGTCTACCAAGGGACGCGACCTCGTCCGAGCCCAGCCTCGGACGAAGACAATAGTCCCGGACGAATTCACGCCTCGCCCGAGGGTCCCCTCAGTCAACAGACGCACCCCCGTCTCACCTAAGGCTAAGCTCGGGCGAACTTTGTCGTACAGCGACCTCAGCCAAATCGCCTTACCAACCGACCATATCGCATGCGCATTTAATGCGGGGATCGCTTGACACTTTGTCCTGACACGCGTGCCTCAGTCGGCAAGGACGAAGTGACCGCAGTCACTTCGCCCCTTTACTGATCGTTCTGACAAGGAAACAGCGCTATTCACCCCGTTCCGACTACTGTATCAACCACCAGGGAAAGACTATCGCGGCCACTCCCGAGTTCAGCCTCGGGCGCAACAAGGAGCTCCGCCTCGCCCGACCCCAGGCCTCGACCTCAGCCTCGGCCTCGGGAGAAGGTCTCCGCCTCGCCCGACCCTGGGCCTCGGCCCCAGCCTCGGCCTCGGGAGGAGTCACAACCTCGCCCAACCTCAGCCTCGGCCTCAGGGGAAGTCTCCGCCTCGCCCAACCTCGGCCTCGGATCAGCTATGCTATTGGGGATCCATCATTACCCTACCCCTAGCTAGCCGCTTCAGGCTACGAAGGAACAAGACGGTGTCCCATCTAAGTTACTCCGGTAACAGGTAATGATGGTTCCCCGCGTGCGCCCATGACGTCGGTTGCTCTCAACCCCCTACGGAAGCAAGGAAACGTCAGCAGGATCCATGTCGCACCGCCAGCTATGCTTCTACAGGGCTCAAGGCACTTCTCCGACGACCACGTTGGTACATGTACAGGGCTCAAGTCACTTCTCCGCCAGCCACATTAGCGCGTAGCTATACCCCCATTGTACAGCTGGGCATCTCCTTGTATCTATAAAAGGGGATGTCCAGGGCCTTCCTAAGGAGGGGGACACATACAAAGACACGGGCAAAAAATGACGGAGGGCAAAGGCGGGCGAGCAGAGGCAGGCAGAGTAGGAGAGACGCGGTAGAGGCAGACTCAGACAGCTCACCTCAAGGCCGAACCCTCTCTCTCTCTCTCTCTCTCTCTCTCTCTCTCTCTCTCTCTCTCTCTCTCGCTCTCTCGCAACGCTTGTAACCCTTACTACGAGCACCCCGGTGCAAGATAATATAAGCCTCATCCCCCCGCTTGTGTTCTATCTTGCATCAACCCATCTGGGCAGGGACATGCAGCGACAAATTCACTGGTTGGTTGACGGTCCTCGCGGGTCCGAAATGCTGACAGTTGGCGCGCCAGGTAGGGGACTGCTGTGTGTTGACAAACACTTTCCCGTTGAGTTCCAGATGGGTAGCTTTCAGCAGCCTCTCCAGCCCGGGACGGTGCTTCGCTTCGGGAGTCTCGAGTTCATGTCCCGCGACGGCAGCTACAACATGGTACTCCTCCCCTCGCAGCACGGCAACAACGACGGTCGTCGGCTCGCCCGACGAAGGCGAACTCGACGACGACTTCCTCCCGCGACGGAAGAGGAACACCCGAGTTTGCCCCGCTACCCTCCTCGCCAGAGGAGGAGGAGACGGGGCAACCGTGGCCAGGCAGGAGGCGGCACCTCGTCGGCTGTCGGACCAGAGCGAGTCAACGACGCCGGCACCCCTGTGGGGGACATGTCGGGTGTTGTCCTCGCACCTGAGACAACGGCGGGTGTCACTTCCCAGCAACGTGCCAACCCCAAGCAGACTGATGACGCCAGCACCCTTACGAAGGACTTGTTGGGCGTTAGCCTTGTACCTGAGATAACGGTGCATTCCGTCCCCGATGCGACTTCACCGCCGTCTGCCAATCAGCAGGTACCTTCAGTTTTCCATCCCGTTCCCTTTAGATTCAGCTTCGATCCACCAAGCAACCCCGCTTCGGTGAGCACTTTCGCAAGGGCATATCCTGACCTTTCGGGGTACCATATGTGGTCAACTTGGGACCGACTGACGGTCATCTCAACCTCCGGACCCGCGGGTTCCGAGGAAGAGGACGACCCCGACGTCAGTTGGGATTTCTCTGGACTCCGTGATCCCAGTGCCATGCGTGACTTCATGTCCGCATGTGACCACTGCCTCTCCGGCTGCTCTGATGATGGCCACAGCCTTGACGACGAGGGTTGCGACCCAACTCGCGAGTGCTACCACATCGATCAGGAAGATCACGATGGAGAAAACCACCTTGGCATGCTAGGAAGTGACGGCGCCCTTGCACCTGCGTCTCGCGTTGAGATCCCGCGGGAGCTAGCTGTGGTCCAAGTCCCTGCGGGGGGTTAGGACACACAGCTTGAGCAACTCCGCGAGATGCAGGCCAAGCTCGACGAAGAAGCAGGGCGGCTTGTGCAGCTCCGACAAAACATCGAGCAGGAGTGGGCAGGCCGGGCACTCGCCGGAGGAGCGCGTCATCGGGCCCGAGACGTCCAGCGTCGTATCGTTGACGATGCCAGGGCAGGGTTGCCCCCGGCCTTCAGTGGGGCCGACCAGAACCTAGCCGCAGCGGCGATGCTACTTCGAACGATGCCGGAGCCGTCCACCACCGAAGGGCGACGTATCCAGGGCGAGCTCAAGGGCCTCCTGGAAGACGCCGCTGTCCGACAAGCCGAGAGCTCTGCCTCCCGGAGGCGAGGAGACCCCTCGGAGCATCGCGCAACGCCCTCCCGACGCATGCGGGAGGCCTCGGTCCACACCGAGCGCACACGGGACGGGACGCCTACAGCCCCGGACCGTATCGGCGATGAGCAACACCGTCGCGACCGTCAAGCCCGACTCGAGGAAAGGGTGCGCCGAGGCTACCACCCTAGGCACGGAGGATGCTACGACAGTGAGGAGGATCGGAGCCCCTCGCCCGAATCGCCAGGTCCGCGAGTCTTCAGCCGGGCCATACGACGAGCGCCGTTCCCGGCCCAGTTCCGAGCCCCGACCACCATCACCAAGTACTCAGGGGAGACAAGGCCCGAGTTGTGGCTCGCGGATTACCGGCTGGCGTGCTAGTTGGGAGGGACGGACGATGACAACCTCATCATCCGCAACCTCCCACTTTTCCTCTCTGACGCTGTCCGGGCCTAGCTGGAGCATCTGCCTCCTACGCAGATCTCTGACTGGGACGACCTGGTCAAGGCTTTCGCTGGAAATTTCCAGGGTACGTACGTGCGCCCTGGGAACTCATGGGATCTCCGAAGCTGCCGCCAGCAGCCAGGGGAATCCCTGCGAGAGTACATCCGGCGGTTTTCAAAGCAACGCACCGAGCTGCCTAACATCACCGACTCGGACGTCATCGGGGCATTCCTCGCTGGCACCACTTGCCGAGACCTAGTGAGCAAACTAGGACGCAAGACTCCCACCAAGGCGAGCGAATTGATGGACATCGCCACCAAGTTCTCCTCTGGTCAGGAGGCGGTCGAAGCCATCTTCCAGAAGGACAAGCAGCCTCAGGGAGGGCAGAAGGAAGACGCCCCCGAGGCGTCCGTCCAGCATGGCACGAAGAAGGCCAAGAAGAAGGCGCAAGCAAAGCGCAACGCCGTCAACGCGGACCTCGTCGCCACTGCCGAGCACAGGAATCTTCAGAAGCCTCCCAGAGGGGCCAGCGTGTTCGGCAAGATGCTCAAGGAGTCATGCCCCTATCACAGGGGTCCCGTCAAGCACACCCTTGAAGAGTGCGACATGCTCTGGCGCTACTTCAATAAGGCTGGACCCTCGGCAGAAGGTGGCAAAGACCAAGGCAACAACAAGAAGGGGGCGACAAGGAAGAGGAGTTCCCGGAGGTCCACAAGTGCTTCATGATCTACGGCGGACAGGTGGCGAACGCCTCGGCTCGACACCGCAGGCAGGAGCACCGGGAGGTCTCCTCGGTGAAGGTAGCAACGCCAGTCTACCTAGACTGGTCCGACAAGCCTATCACCTTCGACCAAGGCGACCACCCCGACTACGTGTCGAGCCTAGGAAGGTACCCGCTCGTTGTCGACCCGATCATTGGCAACGTCAGGTTCTCTAAGGTCCTCATGGACGGAGGCAGCAGCCTCAACATCATCTACGCAGAGACCCTAGAGCTCTTGGGGGTTGATCGGTCCGAGATCCAGGCTGGTGCAGCACCCTTCCACGGGATTGCACCCGGAAAGCGAATCCTACCCCTCGGACAGATTGACTTGCCCGTCTGCTTCGGAACTCCCTCCAACTTCCGAAAGGAAACCCTCACCTTCAGGTGGTTGGGTTCCGAGGGACCTATCACGCGGTGCTGGGAAGACCGTGCTACGCCAAGTTCATGGCCATCCCCAACTACACTTACCTCATGCTCAAGATGCCTGGCCCCAAGGGAGTCATCACCGTCAGACCCACGTACCGCCACGCTTACGAGTGCGACGTGGAATGCGTGGAGTACGCCGAAGCCCTCGCTGAGAGCACCTAGAGGGGGGTGAATAGGTGATCCTGTAAAACTTGAAACTTAATGCCACAAAACTTGATTAGGAGTTAGCGCAATAATGCCAAGTGGCTAGAGAGGAGTCTTAGCAAAACACAATAACCACAAGAAGATCAACACAGGTAGACACAGTGGTTTATCCCATGGTTCGGCCAAGTACAAAACTTGCCTACTTCCATGTTGTGGCGTCCCAACGGACAAGGGTTGCAATCAACCCCTCTCAAGCGGTCCAAAGTCCCACTTGAATACCACGGTGTTTTGCTTAGCTTGACTATATCCCGTTCGCGAGGAATCTCCACAACTTGGAGCCTCTCGCCCTTACACTTTGATGTTCACAAAGAAGCACGGAGTAAGGGAGGGATGAGCAACGCACACAAGACACAAAATCACAGTGACAACACGCACACAAGTCGCAACAAGAGCTCGCAACACAACCCGATGAGTTCACAACTCAAATAGAGCTCTAGATGCTATCACGAAGAAACAAATGCGTGGAATCGAAGTCTCGGTGCTTAGGAATGCTTTGAGTATGCTTGGTGTACTCCTCCATGCGCCTAGGGGTCCCTTTTATAGCCCCAAGGCAGCTAGGAGCCGTTGAGAGCATTCCAGGAAGGCAGATCTTGCCTTCTGTTGCCTGGCGCACCGGACAGTCCGGTGCACCACCGGACACTGTCCGGTGCGGATTTGTTTCCTTATTTGGCGAAGCCGACCGTTGCAGATTCAGAGCCGTTGGCGCACCGGACACTGTCCAGTGCACACCGGACAGTCCGGTGCCCCAATGTGACCGTTGGCTCGGCCATGCGTCACGCGCGGAATCCTCGACCGACCGTTGGCCCGGCTGACCGTTGGCTCAATGGACAGTCTGGTGCCTCACCGGACAGTCCGGTGAATTATAGCTATACGCCGTTGATCATCTCCCGAGAGCGACGACTTCGCCTGTGAATGGCTCACCGGACAGTCCGGTGCACCACCGGACAGTCCAGTGATTTATAGCCGTACACCGCCGTCGAACTCCCGAGAGCAGCAAGATCGCCAGAGCCAGCCTGGCGCATCGGACACTGTCCGGTGCACCACCGGACACTGTCCGGTGCACCACCAGACAGTCCGGTGCACCCAGACTGAGCAGACTTTGGCTGAACAAAGCCATCTCTTTTCTAACTTGATTTTTCCTGTTTCCATCACTTAGACACAATACATTAGTCCATAAAACAATGTACTAAGTCTAGAAACATACCTTTTGACTTGATTTGCACTTTGTCCACCACTTTGCATAGATTAACACGAAAGTACTTGTGTTGGCACTCAATCACCAAAATACTTAGAAATGGCCCAAGGGCACATTTCCCTTTCAATCTCCCCCTTTTTGGTGATTTATGCCAACACAACAAAAAGCAACTAAAAGAAATGCAACATCAATACAAATGAGAACTCAAAATTGTTTTGATTCAAATTTGGCATATATGGATCACTCTTTGCCACCACTTGGTTTGTTTTTGCAAATCAAACTCAAATTCCTATCTCTAAGTCAAATTCACTTGTAGAGACATAAAGATAGGTATTCCAAGAAAAATTGATCAAGGATTTAAAAAACTCCCCCTTTTTCCCATAATCACCCATTCTCCCCACAAGAGACCAACTTTTGACAAAAAGAGCCAATAAGAGTATTTTGACAAAACAAAAGCTCTATTCTATTATTTTCAAAATTCTCAAGTGGTAGCTGATCCATTTATTGTTTTGGCCTTATTTTCTCCCCCTTTGGCATCAAGCACCAAAACGGGATCAATCGTGGCCCTTAAACCCCATTGCCTCACCAAAATCTTCAAATGAGAATACAAAGGCAATAAGAGTACACGAGATGAACTTGGAATAAGTTACCCTCTCATCGGAGTGCAGTGGAAGTCTTTCATGGTCCAAGTCCACCTTTTTCCCTTTCAAACCTCCTTTGAGACTAAATCAAGCAAACTCAAGCACACAGTTAGTCTCAAAGGGTCAAGTTGTAGCACGTCTCCCCCTAAACATGTGCATCACTTGCAAATGGACTTGTTAGGTCCGGGGAGTGCTTGTACAACTTGAGCACCATAAGTAAGCAACAAAATGCATAATGGAACATGATCAAAGGCATAAACACATGTATGCTATAAATCAATCCAAGTTCCGCGAATCTAAGACATTTAGCTCACTACGCAGCCTGCAAAAGGTCTTCTCATCTAAAGGCTTGGTAAAGATATCGGCTAGTTGGTTCTCGGTGCTAACATAAAACACTTCGATATCTCCCTTTTGCTGGTGGTCTCTCAAAAAGTGATGCCGGATGTCAATGTGCTTTGTGCGGCTGTGCTCAACAGGATTTTCCACTATGCGGATAGCACTCTCATTGTCACATAGGAGTGGGACTTTGCTCAGATTGTAGCCAAAGTCCCGGAGGGTTTGCCTCATCCAAAGTAGTTGCGCGCAACACTGTCCTGCGGCAACATACTCGGCCTCAGCGATGGATAGGGCAACGGAGGTTTGTTTCTTAGAATTCCATGACACCAGGGACCTTCCTAAGAATTGGCACGTCCCCGATGTACTCTTCCTATCGACCTTACATCCAGCATAGTCGGAATCTGAATATCCAATCAAGTCAAAGGTAGACCCCTTTGGATACCAGATCCCGAAGCAAGGCGTAGCGACTAAATATCTAAGAATTCGCTTCACAGCCACTAAGTGACACTTCCTTGGATCAGATTGAAATCTAGCACACATGCATAAGCTAAGCATGATATCCGGTCTACTAGCACATAAATAAAGTAAAGACCCTATCATGGACCGGTATGCTTTTTGATCAACGGACTTACCTCCTTTGTTGAGGTCGGTGTGTCCGTCAGTTCCCATCGGCGTCTTTGCGGGCTTGGCGTCCTTCATCCCAAACCGCTTCAGCAAGTCTTGCGTGTACTTCGTTTGGGAGATGAAGGTACCATCCTTGAGTTGCTTCACTTGGAACCCAAGGAAGTAGTTCAACTCGCCCATCATCGACATCTCGAATTTCTGCATCATCACCCTGCTAAACTCTTCCCAAGACTTTTGATTAGTAGAACCAAATATTATGTCATCAACATAAATTTGGCACACAAAAAGATCGCCATCGCAAGTCTTAGTGAAAAGAGTTGGATCGGCTTTCCCAACCTTGAAAGCATTAGCAATTAAAAAGTCTCTAAGGCATTCATACCATGCTCTTAGGGCTTGCTTAAGTCCATAGAGCGCCTTAGAGAGCTTACACACGTGGTCAGGGTACCGTTCATCCTCGAAGCCAGGGGGTTGCTCCACGTACACCTCCTCCTTGATCGGTCCGTTGAGGAAAGCGCTCTTCACATCCATTTGGAACAACCTGAAAGAATGGTGAGCGGCATATGCTAGCAAAATACGAATTGATTCTAGCCTAGCCACAGGAGCAAAAGTCTCCTCAAAGTCCAAACCTGCGACTTGGGCATAACCTTTTGCCACAAGTCGAGCCTTGTTCCTCGTCACCACCCCGTGCTCGTCCTGCTTGTTGCGGAACACCCACTTGGTTCCCACAACGTTTTGCTTGGGACGAGGCACTAGTGTCCAAACTTCATTCCTCTTGAAATTATTGAGCTCTTCCTGCATGGCCAACACCCAGTCCGGATCTAGCAAGGCCTCTTCTACCCTGAAAGGCTCAATAGAAGAGACAAAAGAGTAATGCTCACAAAAATTCACCAATCTAGAGCGAGTAGTTACTCCCTTGCTAATATCACCCAAAATTTGATCGACGGGATGATTCCTTTGAATCATCGCTCGAACTTGGGTTGGAGGTGCCTGAGGTGCTTCTTCCTCCCTCACATGATCATCTTGTGCTCCCCCTTGATCACACGCCTCCTCCTGATGAACCTGTTCATCGTCTTGAGTTGGGGGGTGCACCATTGTTGAGGAAGAAGGTTGATCTTGCTCCAATTGTTCCTGTGGTCGCACATCGCCAATCGCCATGGTGCGCATTGCGGCCGTTGGAACGTCTTCTTCATCTACATCATCAAGATCAACAACTTGCTCTCTTGGAGAGCAATTAGTCTCATCAAATACAACGTCGCTAGAGACTTCAACCAAATCCGACGATTTGTTGAAGACCCTATACGCCTTTGTATTTGAGTCATAACCTAATAAAAATCCTTCTACAGCTTTAGGAGCAAATTTAGAAGTTCTACCTTTCTTCACAACAATATAACACTTGCTCCCAAATACACGAAAGTAAGACACATTGGGTTTGTGACCGGTTAGAAGCTCATACGAAGTCTTCTTGAGAAGGCGGTGAAGGTAGACCCGGTTGATGGCGTGGCAAGCCGTGTTCACGGCTTCCGACCAAAAGCGCTCGGGGGTCTTGAACTCTCCAAGCATCGTCCTTGCCATATCGATGAGCGTTCTGTTCTTCCTCTCTACCACACCATTTTGTTGTGGTGTGTAGGGAGCGGAGAACTCGTGCTTGATCCCTTCCTCCTCAAGATACTCCTCCACTTGAAGGTTCTTGAACTCGAACCCGTTGTCGCTCCTTATCTTCTTCACCTTGAGCTCAAACTCATTTTGAGCTCTCCTGAGGAAGCGCTTGAGGGTCCCTTGGGTTTCAGATTTATCCTGCAAAAAGAATACCCAAGTGAAGCGGGAAAAATCATCAACTATAACAAGACCATACTTACTTCCTCCTATACTTAGATAGGCAACGGGTCCGAAGAGGTCCATATGAAGCATCTCCAAAGGTCTTGATGTAGTCATCACATTTTTGGTGTGATGAGAGCTTCCCACCTGTTTGCCTGCTTGACAAGCTGCACAAGGTCTATCTTTTTCGAAATGCACATTAGTTAGACCTATCACGTGTTCTCCCTTTAGAAGCTTATGAAGGTTCTTCATCCCCACATGTGCTAAACGGCGATGCCACAGCCAGCCCATGCAAGTCTTAGCAATTAAGCATGCATCTAGACCGGCCTCCTCTTTTGCAAAATCAACTAAATAAAGTTTGTCGTCTAGTACACCCTTAAAAGCTAGTGAACCATCACACCTTCTAAAGACAAACACATCTACATTTGTGAATAAACAATTATATCCCATTTTACAAAGTTGACTAACGGATAACAGATTATATCCAAGCGACTCAACTAAAAACACATTAGAAATAGAGTGCTCGGATGAAATAGCAATCTTCCCTAACCCTTTTACCTTGCCTTGGTTCCCATCACCGAATATGATTGAATCTTGGGAATCCTTGTTCTTGACGTAGGAGGTGAACATCTTCTTCTCTCCCGTCATGTGGTTTGTGCATCCGCTGTCGATAATCCAGCTTGAACCCCCGGATGCATAAACCTGCAAGGCAAATTTAGGCTTGGGTCTTAGGTACCCAACTCTTGTTGGGTCCTACAAGGTTAGTCACAATGGTCTTAGGGACCCAAATGCAAGTTTTATCTCCCTTGCATCTTGCCCCTAATTTCCTAGCAATTACCTTCTTAACCTTTCTACAAATGGCAAATGAAGCATTGCAAGCATGATATATTGTCGAAGGTTCATTAATTTTCCTAGGAACATTAACAACATTTCTCCTAGGCATATGATGAACAACATTTCTCCTAGACATATCTCTACCATGCATATAGGAAGAACTAGAAGCAAACATGGCATGAGAATCAAAAGCATCATATCTTCTATAGGCATTCCTAGAATGTCTCCTATCATGATACATGAAAGCATGGTTCTTTTTAACACTACTAGCCATAGGGGCCTTCCCTTTCTCCTTGGCGGAGATGGGAGCCTTATGGCTTGTTAAGTTCTTGGCTTCCCTCTTGAAGCCAAGTCCATCCTTAATTGAGGGGTGTCTACCAATCGTGTAGGCATCCCTTGCAAATTTTAATTTATAAAATTCACTTTTGCTAGTCTTAAGTTGGGCATTAAGACTAGCCACTTCATCATTTAACTTTGCAATAGACACTAGGTGTTCACTACAAGCATCAACATTAAAATCTTTGCACCTATTGCAAATCATAACATGTTCTACACAAGAGTTAGATTTACTTGCTACTTCTAATTTAGCATTTAAATTATCATTAACACCTTTTAAAGTAGAAATGGTTTCATGACAAGTAGATAGTTCACAAGAAAGCATTTCATTCCTTTTAACTTCTAGAGCAAGTGAGTTTTGTGCACTAACAAATTTATCATGCTCTTCATATAAAAGATCCTCTTGCTTTTCTAATAACCTATTCTTATCATTTAAAGCATCGATCAATTCATTGATTTTATTAATTTTATTTCTATCTAAACCTTTAAATAAACTAGAATAGTCTATTTCATCATCATCACTAGACTCATCATCACTTGAAGAAGCATAAGTGGTATCCCGAGTACATACCTTCTTCTCCTTCGCCATGAGGCATGTGTGATGCTCGTTGGGGAAGAGGGATGACTTGTTGAAGGCAGCGGCGGCAAGTCCTTCATCGTCGGATGAAGAGCAATCCGAGTCCCACTCCTTGCCAAGATGTGCCTCGCCCTTAGCCTTCTTGTACTTCTTCTTCTTTTCTCCTTTCTTCTCTTGTTCCTGGTCACTATCATTATCAGGGCAATTAGCGATAAAATGACCAATCTTACCGCACTT
This sequence comes from Zea luxurians, assembly GCA_029449295.1. NCBI lineage: Eukaryota > Viridiplantae > Streptophyta > Magnoliopsida > Poales > Poaceae > Zea > Zea luxurians. The sequence continues at coordinate 169,778,952 of JAOPSE010000002.1, forward strand.
GAAGCAAGAGCGCTTTCCCTTCGTCTTGTTCTTCTTGGGATGCTCCTTGCGGCCCTTTAGCGCCGTCTTGAAGTGCTTGATGATGAGGGACATTTCTTCATCATTAAGCCCGGCCGCCTCTACTTGCGCCACCTTGCTAGGTAGCGCCTCCATGCTCCTCGTTGCCTTGAGAGCAATAGTTTGAGGCTCTTGGATTGGTCCATTTAGTGCATCATCGACGTATCTCGCCTCCTTGATCATCATTCGCCCGCTTACGAACTTCCCAAGAACTTCTTCGGGCGACATCTTGGTGTACTTAGGATTTTCACGAATATTGTTCACCAGATGTGGATCAAGTACAGTAAAGGACCTTAGCATTAGACGAACGACGTCGTGGTCCGTCCATCGCGTGCTTCCGTAGCTCCTTATTTTATTGATGAGGGTCTTGAGCCGGTTGTATGTTTGGGTTGGCTCCTCGCCCCTTATCATCGCGAATCTTCCAAGCTCGCCCTCCACCAACTCCATCTTGGTGAGCAAGGTGACGTCGTTCCCCTCATGAGAGATCTTGAGGGTGTCCCAGATCTGCTTGGCATTGTCCAAGCCGCTCACCTTATGGTACTCGTCCCTGCACAAAGAGGCTAACAACACAGTAGTAGCTTGTGCATTTTTATTAATCTGTTCATTAATAAATATAGGACTATCCGAGCTATCAAATTTCATTCCATTCTCAACAATCTCCCATATGCTTGGATGGAGAGAGAACAAGTGACTATGCATTTTGTGACTCCAAAATCCGTAGTCCTCCCCATCAAAGTGTGGAGGTTTGCCAAGAGGGATGGAAAGCAAATGTGCATTTGAACTCTGCGGAATACGAGAGTAATCGAAAGAAAAGTTCGAATTAACCGTCTTTCTTTTGTCGTAGTCGTTGTCGTCGTTGTCCTTTTGGGAAGAAGTGGACTCGTCGCTGTCGTCGTAGTAGACGATCTCCTTGATACGCCTTGTCTTCTTCTTCTTCCCATCTTTACGTTTGTGGCCCGAGCCCGAGTCGGTAGGCTTGTCATCCTTCGGCTCGTTGACGAAGGACTCCTTATCATTGATCACAATTCCCTTCCCCTTAGGATCCATCTCTTCGGGCGATTAGTCCCTTCGTGAAGAGAACGGCTCTGATACCAATTGAGAGCACCTAGAGGGGGGTGAATAGGTGATCCTGTAAAACTTGAAACTTAATGCCACAAAACTTGATTAGGAGTTAGCGCAATAATGCCAAGTGGCTAGAGAGGAGTCTTAGCAAAACACAATAACCACAAGAAGATCAACACAGGTAGACACAGTGGTTTATCCCGTGGTTCGGCCAAGTACAAAATTTGCCTACTTCCACGTTGTGGCATCCCAACGGACGAGGGTTGCAATCAACCCCTCTCAAGAGGTCCAAAGACCCACTTGAATACCATGGTGTTTTGCTTAGCTTGACTATATCCCGTTCGCGAGGAATCTCCACAACTTGGAGCCTCTCACCCTTACACTTTGATGTTCACAAAGAAGCACGGAGTAAGGGAGGGATGAGCAACACACACAAGACACAAAATCACAGTGACAACACGCACACAAGTCGCAACAAGAGCTCGCAACTCAAATAGAGCTCTAGATGCTATCACGAAGAAACAAATGCGTGGAATCGAAGTCTCGGTGCTTAGGAATGCTTTTAGTATGCTTGGTGTACTCCTCCATGCGCCTAGGGGTCCCTTTTATAGCCCCAAGGCAGCTAGGAGCCGTTGAGAGCATTCTAGGAAGGCAGATCTTTCCTTCTGTTGCCTGGCGCACCGGACAGTCCGGTGCACCACCGGACACTGTCCGGTGCGGATTTGTTTCCTTATTTGGCGAAGCCGACCGTTGCAGATTCAGAGCCGTTGGCGCACCGGACACTGTCCGGTGCACACCGGACAGTCCGGTGCCCCAATGTGACCGTTGGCTCGGCCACGCGTCACGCGCGGAATCCTCGGCCGACCGTTGGCCCGGCTGACCGTTGGCTCACCGGACAGTCCGGTGCCTCACCGGACAGTCCGGTGAATTATAGCCGTACGCTGTTGATCATCTCCCGGGAGCGACGACTTCGCTTGTGAACGGCTCACCGGACAGTCCGGTGCACCACCGGACAGTCCGGTGATTTATAGCCGTACACCGCCGTCGAACTCCCGAGAGCAGCAAGATCGCCAGAGCCAGCCTGGCGCACCGGACAGTCCGGTGCACCCAGACTGAGCAGACTTTGGCTGAACAAAGCCATCTCTTTTCTAACTTGATTTTTCCTGTTTCCAGCACTTAGACACAATACATTAGTCCATAAAACAATGTACTAAGTCTAGAAACATACCTTTTGACTTGATTTGCACTTTGTCCACCACTTTGCATAGATTAACACGAAAGTACTTATGTTGGCACTCAATCACCAAAATACTTAGAAATGGCCCAAGGGCACATTTCTCTTTCACTCGCCGAGTCCGAAGCCCTCATCGCCGACATGGATTGCCTCTCCAAGGAGGCACCTGACGCGAAGCGGCGCGTCGGCAACTTCGAACCAGCTGAGGCGGTTAAGTCCGTCTCCCTCGACCCCAGCAACGACGTCGGCAAGAAAGTCAGGATCGGCTCCGAGCTTGACCCCAAATAGGAAGCAATGCTCGTCGAATTTCTCCGCGCAAACGCCGAAGTTTTTGCGTGGAGTCCCTCGGACATGCCAGGTAGGGATGGCAATGGATGTCATTTATCCGCGTACCCGTGGATAAAAAACCCGTTGGGCACGGTTTTGGGTACGAGTTTGTACCCATGGATACGGATACGGGTAGCATTTGATATCCGTGGATATTTTTAAAACGGATACGAAAAATCAATATCCATACCCAAATACCCGAATATCCGTTAAAATATCTTGTACTCCCGTCCCAAATACGGGTAGCACTTGATATCCGTAGACAATTTTATATTTGCTGGACAAATATGATATCATGTTTGAATTTGCTGGACAAATTTTGTATGGCTTTATGTTTTTATACTATTTAAATTTGCTGGACAAATATGATATCATGTTTGAATTTGCTGGATTTAAATATTTTGTATGTGTAGTGGGCAAACGGATATATCCGCGGATATCCATTACCCGCGGGTAACGGATGTGGATACTGTTTGTTATCCATAGCGGGTAACGGGTACGGGTTCGGATATCGGATATAAGTCGCGGATATGGATGTCCAGAGACACTATCCGCGGATATTTTACCCGTTGCCATCCCTAATGCCAGGCATACCGAGGGATGTCGCCGAGCACTCACTAGACATCCGAGCTGGAGCCTGACCCGTGAAACAGCACCTGCACCGCTTTGATGAAGAAAAGCGCAGGGCCATAGGCGAGGAGGTCCACAAGCTAATGGCTGCAGGGTTCATCAAAGAGGTATTCCATCCCGAATGGTTAGCTAACCCTGTGCTTGTAAAGAAAAAAGGTGGGAAATGGAGGATGTGCGTAGACTACACTGGGTTAAACAAAGCATGTCCGAAGGTTCCCTACCCTCTGCCCCGCATCGATCAAATTGTGGACTCCACTGCTGGGTGCGAAACCATGTCTTTCCTCGATGCCTACTCATGCTATCACCAAATCAAGATGAAAGAGTCCGACCAGCTCGCGACTTCTTTTATCACACCTTTTGGCATGTATTGCTACACTACTATGCCATTTGGTTTGAGGAATGCAGGTGCAACCTACCAGAGGTGCATGAACCATGTGTTCAGAGAGCACATCGGCAGAACGGTCGAGGCTTACGTCGATGACATCGTTGTCAAAACAAGGAAAGCCTCCGACCTCCTCTCTGACCTTGAGGTAACATTCAGTTGCCTAAAAGCGAAGTGCGTAAAACTCAATCCTGAGAAGTGTGTCTTCGGAGTCCCCTGAGGCATGCTCTTAGGGTGGTTCATCGTCTCCGAACGAGGCATCGAAGCCAACCCGGAGAAAATCGCGGCCATCACCAACATGGGACCAATCAAAGATTTGAAAGGAGTACAAAGGGTCATGGGATGCCTTGCGGCTCTGAGCCACTTCATCTCGTGCCTTGGCAAGAAAGGATTGCCTTTGTACCGCCTCTTAAGGAAGGCCGAGCGCTTCACTTGGACTCCTAAGGCCGAAGAAGCCCTCGGAAACTTAAAGGCACTCCTTACTAATGCGCCCATCTTGGTGCCCCCGCTGCGGGAGAAGCCCTCTTGATTTACGTCGCCGCAACCACTCAGGTGGTCAGCGCTGCGGTTGTAGTCGAGAGACGAAAAGAAGGGCACGCACTGCTCGTCCAGAGGCCAGTCTACTTCATCAGCGAAGTGCTATCCGAGACCAAGATCCGCTACCCACAAATCCAGAAGCTACTGTTCGCAGTAATTCTGACACAGCGAAAGTTGCGACACTACTTCGAGTCTCATCCGGTGACTGTGGTGTCATCCTTCCCCCTGGGAGAGATCATCCAGTGCCGAGAGGCCTCGGGTAGGATAGCAAAATGGGCAGTGGAACTCATGGGTGAAACGCTTTCATTTGCCCCTCAGAAGGCCATAAGATCCCAAATCTTGGCCGACTTCCTGGCTGAATGGACTGACACCTAGTTGTCAACGGCCCCAATCCAGGCCGAACTTTGGACCATGTACTTCGACGGGTCGTTGATGAAAACCGGAGCAGGCGCGGGCTTGCTCTTCATCTCACCCCTCGGAGAACATGTGCGTTACGTACTGCGCCTCCATTTTCCGGCGTCAAACAACGTGGCTGAGTACGGGGCCTTGGTTAATGGACTGCGCATCGCCGTCGAGCTAGGGGTTCGGCGCCTCGACGCTCGTGGTGACTCGCAGCTCGTTATTGACCAAGTCATGAAGAACTCTCACTGCCGTGATCGGAAGATGGAGGCCTACTGCGACGAAGTTCGGCGCTTGGAAAATAAGTTCTACGGGCTAGAACTCAACCATGTTGCTCGACGGTACAACGAAACCGCAGATGAGCTGGCGAAAATAGCCTCGGGGCAAACGACGGTTCCCCCAAATGTCTTCTCCAAGGATATATATCAGCCATCCATCAAAATCGACGACGCGCCCAAACCCGAGGAGACCTCGGCCCAGCCTGAGGTACCCTCGGCCGCCGAGGGTGAGGCCCTGCGTGTTGAGGTGGAGCGGAATGGGGTCACACCGGTCCCAAACTAGTAGACCCCGTACCTGTAATATCTCCTCCGAGGAGAGCTACCCCTCGACAAGACCGAAGCTCGGTGACTAGCTTGGCGCGCCAAGTCATTCGTTTTGCTGGGTGATGAAAAGGAGTTGTACCACCACAGCCCCTTAGGCATTATCCAACGATGCATATCCGTCGCCCAAGGGCAGGAGCTATTGCAAGAAATACACTCGGGGGCTTGCGGTCACCATGCGGCACCTCGGACCCTCGTGGGGAACGCCTTCCGACAAGGTTTCTACTGGCCGACCGCAGTGGCCGACGCCACTAGGATTGTACGCTCCTGCCGAGGGTGTCAATTCTATGCGAGACAGACACACCTGCCTTCTCAAGCCCTGCAGACAATACCTATCACTTGGCCGTTTGTCGTGTGGGGTCTGGACCTCGTCGGTCCCTTGCAGAAGGCACCCGGGGGCTTCACGCACCTGCTGGTCGCCATCGACAAATTCTCCAAGTGGATCGAAGTCCGACCCTTGACCAGCATCAGGTCCGAGCAGGCGGTGGCGTTCTTCACAAATATCATCCATCGCTTTGGGGTCCCAAACTCAATCATCACCGATAATGGCATGAAGTTCACTGGGAAAAAGTTCCTGGACTTCTGCGAGGACCACCACATCCGTGTGGACTGGGCCGCCGTAGCTCACCCAATGACAAATGGGCAGGTGGAGTGCGCCAACAGCATGATTTTGCAGGGACTAAAGCCGAGGATCTACAACGACCTCAACAAGTTTGGCAAGCGGTGGATAAAAGAGCTACCCTCGGTGGATTGGAGTCTGAGGACGACGCCGAGCCGGGCCACGGGCTTCTCGCCGTTTTTCCTAGTCTATGGGGCCGAGGCCATCTTACCCACGGACTTGGAATACGGTTCCCCGATGACAAAGGCTTACGACGACCAAAGCAACCAGACTAGCCGAGATGATTCATTGGACCAGCTGGAAGAGGCTCGGGACATAGCCTTGCTACACTCGGTGCGGTATCAGCAGTCTCTACGACGCTACCACGCCCGAAGGATTCGGCCCTGAGACTTCCAAGTGGAGGACTTGGTACTTCGGCTGCGACAAGACGCCCGAGGGCGCCACAAGCTTACTCTACCCTGGGAAGGGCCGTTCATCATCACCAAGATTTTGAAGCCCGGGACATACAAGCTGGCCAACGATCAAGGCAAGGTCTACAGCAATGCTTGGAACATCGAACAGCTACGTCACTTTCACCCTTAAAATGTTTCAAGTCGTTTATGTACCTCGGTCCCTTTACATGTGCGAATAAAAAGTCTAGCTGTCATGGGAGGATCGGCCTTGCCTTAGCAAAACCGACCCTCCCTCGGGGGCTAGAAGGGGGGAACCCCCTCTGCGTCAAAATTTTCCTCGGAAAAGTTTTCTACCAGAACGACTTTCGTGCTTTTCGACTCATATCGATAACAGAATCCTAAAAACGACGAGAGGAACCTTAAACGGCAAGGTCGACCGAGCCGAGGGACTCCTACGCCTCCGGGATATGGATACCTCACTCATCACCTTCCGCGGAAAGTAACTCATGCTCGGTTAAGTGGTTCTACTACCGACAAACAAGTCCTAACGCACAAAACGAGAGGAAAGAAAACGACTTTCATGCGTTTCGACTATATCGATAGCAGAATCCCAAAAACGACGTGAGAGACCTTGAACGGCAAGGCCGACCGAGCCGAGGGACTCCTACGCCTCTGGGATACGTATACCTCACTCGTCACCTCCTAGGAAAGGCGGCTCACGCTCGGATAAGTGATTCTGCTACCGAACAAATCCTAATGCTCGGGTAGAAAGCAGCTTTCGTACCATTTCGACTATATCGATAACAGAATCCTTAAAACGAGCGAGAGAGGCCTTGAACGGCAAGGCCGACTGAGCCGAGGGACTCCTACGCCTCCGGGATACGGATACCTCACTCGTCACCTTCCACGAAGGGTAGCTCACGCTCGGATAAGTGACTCTGCTACCGAACAAGTCCTAATGCTCAAAACAAGAGGAAAGAAAACACAGCTTTATAATCCGACAAAAATGTTTAGGCCTCAGCGGCCGCAAAAAACATACGCATACTTAAAACAAACTGTTCCTGCAGGCTCAGACATCGGCAGGGGGAGGAGGAGCACCCTCGGCATCGTTCCCACCCTCGGCAGAATCTGGCCCGGCCTCAGACAGCGACTCGGGCGGAAGGATCTCCACCTCAAAGGAGGAAGCCAGCACCACGCTTGGGCCCTTGACAGCCGCGTCAAGCCTCTGGACCTCGGCTAAGGCAGGCTCCTCTTCGTCGGGTAAGCAGTACCCCTCGCTGACCCGCTCCAGATCCACGTCGTAGTGGGAAGCGAGCACGGCAAAGGCCCGCCTAACGCCGTGGTGTGATGCCCCGTGGAGTCTGCTGCGCACATGGTCGCCCAAGGCCCGCAGATGACTCTGGGGGAGCTACCCGGGGGGACGTCGTCAAGGCCAAAGGCCCGGCAGAAAGCCGAGATAGCCTCGGACATGGCCACGTGGTCGGCCTCCTTCTGCTCAGCCGCCTGGGCAAGTGCCTTGCAGTTCTTGATGGACTCGTTAAGAGCCGTCTCGAACCCTGCAGACAGCCGGACAATGTTCTTCAGACACAAGGTGAAGAATGGAGACAAAAACAAAGTCACGAAGCGAGCAAAACATACCTTCGGCCCAGACACGCTGCCGCAAGACCCTAGCTTGGGCGGACCAAGCAGACCCGACAGCCACGACCAGGCCCTCCGCAAGGGTCCCGGCCCGAGCGGTCGCCTCGGGGTCCGGAAAGGGGGAGCACCCTCTGCGCCGAAACTTTCCTCGGAAAAGTTTTTCTACCAAAATGACTTTCGTGCATTTCGACTGCGTTGATAACGGAATCCTAACGACGAGCGAGAGAGACCTTGAACGGCAAGGCCTACTGAGCCGAGGGACTCCTATGCCTCCGGGATACGGATACCTCACTCGTCACCTTCCACGAAAGGTAGCTCACGCTCGGATAAGTGATTCTACTACTGACGAACAAGTCCTAATGCTCGAAACAAGAGGAAAGAAGCATGACTTTATACCCAAATGTTCAGGCCTCAGCAGCCACAAAGAACAAAGACACGTACTTGGAATAACTATGCTACGTAGACGTTGGCAGCACCCTCGGCGGCTTTCCCGACCTACGGCGGATATCTCAGTACTTGGAGCAATTACATTTTTGCTCTTACATTCCCTTACAAACGGGACCCAGCTCCATTCCCGCAAGAATGAACTACCTCCACACCGGAGGGGCTGCAAGATAACGAGCTCCGAGCGGCTCGCCGACGACCACTGCACTAGCAGCGACAACGATCTTCGCCTCGGGCGGCCAGACAGCAGCAGTGATTGCCTCAGGGCAAACGCTACTGTGAAAAGGCCCTCGTCCCCGTCCTCCACACGAGGGGCGAGGACAAGCCATTGAGGCCAAAGAGCTGAAGGTCCGCCCACGGGTAGCACTGATGGTCTCGTCGGCAGAGGCAACCACCTCGGCGGTAGGAAGCCTCACCTATGGCAGCCACCACCTCAGCACCGACGACAGCTGCCACCTGCGCCCCAACGCCGCACCGGCGAATGGCGGCCGCCACAAAGCGCACCGGCAGGTCCTCACTCCCGTCCTCACCACGGGAGCGAGGACAGGACCGTCCAGGGACGTCGACACCGCCCCCGTGGTGTACGACGTCTTATACGCCCCCCCGGTGCGGTCGGCGGCGCAGGACGAGCTATGGACATGGGGGACCTGCGCATGGCGCGACCGTCGCCCATGCGGTGGACGGACTGCCGCACCCTAACCGGGCAGCAGGTGGTTGTTCGCCTCCTCCGCCAGGCTGGTGAACACCCTTCTCCCCCGAATGCTGAAGGAAGAAGCGGGTCGCCAGCCCGGGCGGAAGGCAGGGCCCCAGCTCGGCTTGCCCTTGCCCCCAGCACGGATGATGAACATCCTTGAAGCTTAGGGCAAGGGAGAGGCCACGGCCCGGCTCGCCCTTCCCCGCCACGAAGCTGGTGGTCATCCTCCTATATGACCATTGGTGGGGGAATGCAGCCGGGCTGCGTGATGAAAATCCTCGAAGCCGAGCGACGACTGGAGAGCGCCAACCCACACGGGGTCACGCTCCTCCAACAGCAGCAAGAAGAAGGCAACACAGGTGCACCCCATCTGGGGGCTCGGAAGGGGGAAAGACGCGATGAATGAGATGAGTGTGAAGGCATGGCTACCGCCTAGGGGGTTGATCCCTTTTTAAAGGCAGATTTCCTCACTCACACCCCCAAGCACCACGGGCAAAGTCTCCACCGACGTGCTCTAGGGTTCCCACCCCACGACACGGGGGCTAGGTCCCACACGTCATGCGAGCTGACCTGAAACGCGAAGAAGGCAAACCGCTGCACGCGAAGCACGTAACCGCCCCGCGGTTATAAGCATTCCCTCATCCTCGCCGAAACCAGCGGTCGAAAGGGCGGACCACCGCGCAAGAAGCATGCAACCACACTACGGTTGTGCACCCTTTCAGCTTCGTCACATCTGGCGGTCCAGCATGGAGGCCCAGTCCCACATGTCATGTAACCGGCGTACCGGTCACTACGTGCAAGGAAACCGCACCGCCACCTGCGCCAATGTTGCGTCTTCTCGACTGCAGAACCAGCGCAGCGACTCAAGGCAGCCCTGCGCGTGACCCAACAGTGCCAATTACCTGTCGGCCAGCCGCGGAGATAGGCACGACGGTCGATATGATCAGAGGCGGGCCGGCAGTAATTGCAGCAACAGACGTGCGGAAGCAGCGGTCCAATCACCTACAGGTTCGCATCCTCTCCTAAAACGGCAGGGGAGCTCTCTCCCACAGCATAATAAAAGACGACAAACCCGTGTTCCGTTCCTCGAACGACTCATGCACGCGCAACAGACGACCCGCGAATCGCCCGTCCCGTCGCATTAACTCCTTGGCAGTACAAGCGACACCTCCGGCAGGCGAAGCGGGCACCGTTTCGTCTCCATCATGATGACCGCGTCAAAAAAGGTGCGCCCCATTATTTAAATTCATATCCTTTTCCTTTTCCTCTTTCTCTCCCTCTCTTGCCACAGGGACCGGGAAAGGGGATATTTCGAAAAGGATCCTTCTCAGCGAAGGAAACGGGCCCCAAGCACTCGGGCTCCGAGCCCTTTACTGATCAGGGTTCGAAGGCTGGCCCCTCGGAAGGGTTCGACAGCCGTCCCAGAGCACGCAGAGTCAGGGATGACCCTGGGTACGTCCGTTACATGGCCGAGGCTCGGGCTACGCTCTTGAGGTACTCTAGGACATTTCCGAGACCAGCGGGAACGATTTGTAATAGAATCCCACCGGAGAGAGGCACCGAGCCCTCGGATCCTATCGAATGGGTCCGGGTCCAGCAAATCACCTGCAGGTACTTTTGGAGCACACCTCTGGGCCACTAGCCGACCCTTATTGAACGGGGCTCGGGCGTCCACTCGGATCACCCGCTAGCAACTCACTAGAAACACCATGTTCGGTGCCTCCGAGGGTAACATGGCGCTTTCCCCCCTTCCTCCTCGCGGAGAGGCGATGAAGGGGCGTACAATAAAAGTCGAGACGGTCCTTGATTGTCCTCTCGCTCCGTGCAGAGGCTCGGGGGCTGCTCTCGCGCTAGGCTACGACCAAACTGTTGACCACGTCAACAAACCAACTTAAAAACTCGGAGCCTGGCCGTGCACCTGGGCTACGGCCAGGCCGCATGAGGAAACAACAAGGCTGACCGAGGCATCACAAAAAGGATTAAGACCTCAGAGGAGTCAAACCACTCCTCCAAGGCCTCGGGGGCTACACCTGGCGGGTGCGCTTGCGCGTACCCATCGGAACAAAACATAACCGAGAAAGGCTGGTCCCCTTGCCAGAAATCCGGCAGAACCTCCAAGCGAGTACCTACACTCCCTTGAAGGCTCGGGGGCTACTGTCGGGTACCGTAATTAGGGGTACCCCCAATGCTCCTTAACCCGGCTGGAAAACATCTTCAGAACAAACCATACACGGCTGATGAAGCGCGGTTCAAGTCAAGGCCTCGTCTACCAAGGGACGCGACCTCGTCCGAGCCCAGCCTCGGGCGAAGACAATAGTCCCGGACGAATTCACGCCTCGCCCGAGGGTCCCCTCAGTCAACATACGCACCCCCGTCTCACCCAAGGCTAAGCTCGGGCGAACTTTGTCGTACAGCGACCTCGGCCAAATCGCCTTACCAACCGACCATATCGCATGCGCATTTAATGCGGGGATTGCCTGACACCTTGTCCTGACACACGTGCCTCAGTCGGCAAGGATGAAGTGACCGCAGTCACTTCGCCCCTTTACTGACCGTTTTGACAAGGAAACAACGCTATTCACCCCGTTCTGACTACTGTACCAACCACCAGGGAAAGACTATCGCGGCCACTCCTGAGTTCAGCCTCGGGCGCAACAAGGACCTCCGCCTCGTCCGACCCCAGGCCTTGACCTCAGCCTCGGCCTCGGGAGAAGATCTCCGCCTCGCCCAACCCTAGGCCTCGGCCTCGGGAGGAGTCACAACCTCGCCCGACCTCAGCCTCGGCCTCAGGGGAAGTCTCCGCCTCGCCCGACCTCGGCCTCGGATCAGCTACGCTACTAGGGATCCATCATTACCCTACCCCAAGCTAGCCGCTTCAGGCTACGAAGGAACAAGACCGGTGTCCCATCTAAGTTACTCCGGTAACAGGTAATGATGGTTCCCCGCGTGCGCCCATGACGTCGGTTGCTCTCAACCCCCTATGGAAGCAAGGAAACATCAGCAGGATCCATGCCGCACCGCCAGCTATGCTTCTACAGGGCTCAAGGCACTTCTCCGACGACCACGTTGGTACATGTACAGGGCTCAAGTCACTTCTCCGCCAGCCACGTTAGCGCGTAGCTACACCCCCATTGTACAGCTGGGCATCTCCTTGTATCTATAAAAGGGGATGTCCAGGGCCTTCCTAAGGGGGGGACACATACAAAGACACGGGCAAAAAAGGACGGAGGGCGATGGCGGGCGAGCAGAGGCAGGCAGAGTAGGAGAGACGCGGTAGAGGCAGACTCAGACAGCTCACCTCAAGGCCAAACCCTCTCTTTCTCTCTCTCTCTCTCGCTCTCGTTCTCTCGCAACGCTTGTAACCCCTACTACGAGCACCCCAGTGTAAGATAATATAAGCCTCATCCCCTCGCTTGTGTTCCATCTTGCATCAACCCATCTGGGCAGAGACACGCAGCGACAAATTCACTGGTCGGTTGACGGTCCTCGCGGGTCCAAAACACCGACAATATTAATTCCACATTTACCCCTTATTTAGTTCAATTGTACTAATAGCAGGAGAATGTTAAAGGCCATTTTAGTCTTCTTATGAGTCATTTAGTGTATTCTTACTATTTTTAGCCCCTAGAACCAAACATGTTAGGGACTAAATTTTAGTCCCCTAACTAAACTTTAGTCCCTAGACTAAAGAAACCAAACATGGCCTAAATATATCTTGCACGTTAGTGTAAATGTATATATCATATAAAATGATTGATCAGTGATCACAGTTTCCATGTTACTATGTCAGGTGAAACCTATGAGTAACACTGAACCAAACACCTACCAATTGAAATTCTTTTGTTGTTCAATGACCCCTTCAAGCTCGTCAACAATCTGGTGTTGTCATAAGCAAAACAACGTAAATGGCGCGGTGAGTTATTTACCAGAGTAAAAATAAATACCGAAACAAAAACGGGCCAAAGTCATAGAAAATATTAGGATCAGATTCAACATTCTTAGGCCATGTTCTAAATCTCCATAAATAATTGTTTCAAATTCGCAAGGCACGTCGTTACGCGTTCAGATCCACGTGAGGCGCACCACTGGATCCGACATGCCAACAAGGACGGCACCGACGCACGCCTAGCTCAGCATTGGTTTGGCTCGATCTGGAGGTGTGTCGATCGCCGGTGCGTGTGCTGACTCTACTCAAGTCCAAGATTGTCTCTTTTTTGCGTGATATGGAAACCTATGAGTTTGGATCGTGTTTGGATAAATCTTCCATTTAAGTAAGATCTACCGGATGATATATATATAAATACTTTATGTTGAGCACTAAAAGTGTCTGGCGGTCGGTTCGGCCTTGAGGTCAGATAGTCTGCGGTTCGGACTGTCTGCCGTAACTAGGGCTGGAAACGAGCCGAGCCGAGCTCGGCTCAGCTCGACTCGGTGCAGCTCGGTGGCTGACCGAGCTCGGCTCGGCTCGGCCATTTCACAAGCTGAGAAACCAGGCTCGGCTCGGCTCGAAGGCGGCTCGCGAGCCGGCTCGGCTCGCGAGCCACTGAAAGCTCTCTTGTGGGTTTTGGTGTTTGGATGACAACTCAATTAAAGGACTAACAAGTGTGCTAAGTGTTGAACAGGTGCTTAATGTAAAGCTAATAGGGTTCAACACAAGTGAACAAGTGTGATGGTCCAAGGACTAGACGATGGATAGATAATGGGCATCACAAGTAAGATGGACATTGCAAAAGTGATACTCAGGTGCGTAGCTCGGAGACAACTGATCAAGCCAAGGATGGAGGCAAGAAGAGCTTCGAGGTACCAAGTGCACGGGAGAAGGTCAAAGATGCTGAGGAACCCAAAGCCAAGGGTGAAGAAGAAGACTTGCAAAGTCAAGGATGATCGAGTTGAGAAGAGTTATGGCACATCAAGGATCACTACATAGGGACATGACTTACAACCAATAAGGAAACATCTATGGTTATGTGGTGTAAGTCATAAGGCTCAAGATCAAGCTCTTAGAAGTGAACAAGGTCACTAGAAGGAGAACAAATGTCAAAATCAGAACTGGAAGCAGCCCAAAAGAGCTAAGTGCACCTTGACTTTTAGTTTGGGTTGTTCCTATGTTTGGAGATGTTCTATGTGACCTTTGCAGGATGTTGGAGCTAAGAAATGTCAATCTAGATCAAGTCAAGCTGACTTGATGATTTATGAGTCCAACATCAAAGCTCAAGCATGTCAAATGCTATAGATGTAAAAATCAAAGAGAAGGTATGTTTCTAGACTTAGTACATTGGTTTTTGTGTACTAATGTATTTGTCTAAGTGTTAGAAACAGAAGGAAGAAGAAAAGAAAAGAAATGCAAAAGGCTTGGAGGTGTACAGCAAAGTCTGAGCTCAGTATGGCACAACGGACTGTCCGGTGGTGCACCGGACAGTGTCCGGTGCGCCAGGCTGAACTCCGATGAACAGGCCGCTCTCGGGAGAAGTCTGGCGACGTTCGGCTATAATTCACCGGACTGTCCGGTGAGCCAACGGTCGGCTGCGCAATCCACGCGTGACGCGTGGCAGACCCAACGGTCAGATAGGAGCACCGGACTGTCCGGTGCGCCAACGGCTCCAAGACGGCAACGGTCGACTGTGCCATTTTTGGAAGGAAATCGGGCACCGGAGAGTGTCCGGTGGTGCACCGGACTGTCCGGTGCGCCACCCGACAGAAAGCAAGTATTGCCTTCCAAATATGTTCCAACGGCTCCTAGGCCCCTTGTGCCTATAAAAGGGACCCCTAGGCACCTCAAGCAAGATGAGAAGCGCAGCCAACAAGTGTAGACATCACTCGAATCAATTCTCACTCTCCCTCTTGTGTGTATCTCTCTAGTTCGTGTAGAAGGCAAAGCTATAAGCCTTTAGAGAGTGGAGAAGTGCTGCTAAGAGCTAGAGCAAGGTCTTGAGCGTATCGTTACTCTGCCGGGGTGCTGTCAAGAAGTTTGTAAGCAGCCGCGGTTTTGTTGTAACCCAACTCAACATAGTGAAAGGCTCTATCTGTCATACCGACATATCTGAGCAAACGGAGGAAGGAGTTGAAACAGACTCCAAGCCCAGGTGTGGCTAACTCCAACGAGGACTAGGCAAGCATTTCAGGCTTGGCCGAACCTCGGGATAAATCCTTGCGTCTGTGTGCTCTGTTCCGTATTGTATTCTGACTCTCTGTCTTACTCGCTTTTATATCTGCACTTCACTGCTTACTTGTGGTACTAGCTTTCCTTGAAGTGCAGGATATTCTTAAGACAGGAACTTCAATTCCGGTGCAACCTACTCAAAGGGTTCTTCACTCCACTGCGATCTTGTCTTCGAGTAGAGTAAGATTAAAGTTTTAAAGTGATAATTTTTATTCGCCTATTCACCCCCCCTCTAGGCGACATCTAGATCCTGTTCCCGGGCCAAAGGGAACTTTCAATTGGTATCAGAGCTAGGCCTCTCCAGTGTGGGCTTAGCCGTCCGGAGATGACGATGTCGTCACAAGAGGTAACTGTAGAATTTCTTTTAGGCGATAGCTCTAATTACAAATCTTGGTCTGTCTCTATTTATAATGTTTTCATGAGTGTTGATCCTGATTTGAGACAGGTCTTTAGTAGAAGTATTTTTCCCTCTGAAATTAGTAAAAATCCTTCTAATGATGAACTAAGATGTTTATATCTCAATCACCATGCTTGCAACATCTTAGTTGATTCTCTTTCTAGAAATGCTTATTTTTCCATCATGAGTAATGATAGTGATTTATTTGCTGATGCTCATGATTTATGGAATAGAATTAAAGTAAAATATTTTGTGGCAAATTGTGTTGCTCCGACTCCCTATATTGCTTGTGATACTAACCCGTCAAAGGGAGAAGAAGAGGTTTGGGCACCAAACGATGAATCCACCTCGTCGACAGGTTTGTTCTCCACTAGTAATAAATGTTTTATTGCTAACAATGACGGTGGAGACGAAAGCCATGATGAGGAGGAATATGAGGATGATAGCGAGGATGAATCTTCACCACCACAAGGTACATTTTCCTATATTGCTTTCACTGACATTAATGACAAGGAAAATGAGACCGATGATGTGGAAGAAGAGGAGATTCGCCGTTTCTACATCCATCTCAACAGAGAGGACAAAGCATTCTTGGCTAAGCTGTTGAGAAGGAACAAGGAACAAGGCGAGACGCTTCTCAGGCTAGAGGAGTCCCTCATCAAAACCAACAACAGCTTGGAGAAGATGACCAAAGAACATGAGGAGCTAAAGTGCTCTCATGATGATTTGGTCCAACGGTATGAATCTGTTTTAATTGAGCAAAGAAATAGTCATGATGCATTATCTAATGTTGCTCAACTTAAAACGGAAAATTTCATGCTTAGGAGTCAAGTTGAAATGATAAACTTAGAAAAACTTGCTCTAGGAGAAAAGTATGATATGCTGTCATATTCTCATAATAAATTAGTTGATGACCATATCATGCTTAATGTTGCTCATGAGGTCGTAATTACGAACTTAAATTCATGTGAACCTCATTATTGCACAAGTACACATTTGGATAATCTATCACCATGCGCTAACCCCTGACACTCAAAAGGAAGCGAGTGTTTAAATGAGCAAAAAGTTGCAGGGTCACAAAAGAAATTATGTGGGAACAAGAAGCAAAGACAGCTAAGGAGAAGACGCATTGCTCGACTTTATCAAGATATCCACGGGCACGTGGTGAAGAAGCTTGAGAAAGGAAAAACTGCAGCAAGTGTTAAGCTCCATAAGAAGAATGTTCCTAAAGATGAAGAAATCAACATGAGCTTGGAAAAAGGTAAAGATTCAATTAATCATGTTGTTTGCACTGACCATTTCTCTATGTCATCAAAGAACAACAAGAGAAGACGAAAACAGAGATGCTTCAAGTGCAAGGCAATAGGCCACCTCATTGCATCTTGTCCATACAACAACAAGGAAAAATGGATAAGGAAATGCTTCGGATGCAATGACAAGAACCATACGATCACTTCTTGTCTGCTATTGATGAACCAAGCATGTGCATTCTCCAAGATGACTCTCACCAAGGAAAATGACAAACAGCAAGCGTCATGTCAGGGAGAGCGACGCTTCTGCTACAAGTGTGGTGAGCAGGGTCATCTATCCAAGGTATGTAATAAAGGTAAGGTTCCTAAGCAAGTGAATTTGTCTCAATCTCATTCGCTTAGGAGACCCAAATCATACACTTGTGCTAGATCTATAACGAGATCACCTAGAACTAGCACAAAGACTATTTGGGTACCAAAGGCACTTTTAGTTGAACGTCATGGACCCATCCCGAGGTGGGTACCAAATTGTGCTAACTAGACCATGCAGGTGCCTTGAGATGGACTGGAGACCTTGGGAGAGCTTAAGACATTATCTCAAACTCTATGCTTAAGCTGTTAATTGTTTCGGTGTTTGTTCTTTGACCCAAGGTTGAATTATTGTGAGACACTAATCCCATGTTCATCTCAAGTGAAATAAGTTCAATAGGTCCTTAATCATTATTGGTGAATCTAGCAAAGGACCTTGATGAGATCCTGCAACCTGCTCTCCATAGGATGGTACCCCTGTATCTTGAGTACATTCTTGCAAATAAGTATTGCTCTTAAGGTGGATTATTGTGTTTACCTATCCTTGGAGTAGTTATGCTTTTGATTGCCTGTGTTGAGTACCTTTCAATCAATGATTAATGATTTCCAAGATCGTAGCCATGCTTGCTTAATCATGATTGTGTGCGTTAGAGGTGATGTCTCTTAATGGGTAGTTTGTCATTAGATATATCCACAATGATTAACTCTTTTTGTGTTCGTGAATAAACCTATATCTCTTTGTGAGTTATGCTATATGGTTTAATGATTAACCTATGTGCAAGTATGACATTTTGTTTTGTCTATGTTCACATGATTACTCTAGTCTAGTATTGTGTGAATACCAAATCCATGTTGTGCCTCTAATGCACCTTTTGAGCTGTAAGGTGCATGAGTAAAAGGAGCCCTCAATTAGCGACAACTGGTGCTCTCATGACAATTCAGGAAAAAGGCAAAGGTATGGAGAATGGAACTATGCAATTTAATTGAATATCTTGAAGTTCCATTGATTGTGATCACAGCTATGTTCTTGCCTCTGAATTGGTAGTATCTTGGCTTAAGTGCTCCTTACTTTAAAATGTTGTTTCTTTTGGCGTACCTAAGGAACCTTCTTAATTATGATGTGCTTAGACATTGTGACTTATATGCATGATCTTGTAATTTTCAATTGGTATATGTGGTAAGATGATTTTCATGTATGAAGCATGCCTAGGTTGCTTGTAAAATGTTATACTTCTTGAGGCATGCATTGTTGTATTAAGTCAATCTTTCATTTGATATTCAAATTGGTATCTCTTTGTGATGAAATTGTTAGAGTATGCCTTGAACAAGATATGTTGTGATCCCCTCTAGTTCTGAGGAAGCTAGAATGTGCAAAGTGCAAGTCATTCAAATACTTGATGCACAACTTTAGGGGGAGCACACATAACTTGTGTCTTTTGAGACTAATTGTTTCTTGAACAATCTTGTATAGTCTCAAGGTGGAAAAGAGAAGATGAGCAGGAAATGGAGCAATCAGGACTTGGGTACCTCTGTAAGTCAAGAAATTGGTATCTTGAGTCGTGAGTAATTGCATATTTTTAGATTGCTCATGCTCTATAATATTTGATGATACTAGATGCTTATCCTTAAATATCATGGAGCTATGATAATAAATGATCTTTTCAATTGGTAGCCGTGATAGTTTGCTTTCAATTGTCATCTTTTGATAATTACTATAACTTGCTCTAAGCTTGGTGTCTTAGCAACAAGAAAAGGTTAGTATAAAGGATCAGGCACAAGTGTGGAGAAGCTACCGAGAGATTAATACTTTCAAGATGGGAAGTACACCACAACATGGTAAAGGTACAAAAGGAAGTATTGATCTTTTTGCGTATATGTATCTTCTTAAATGTTGGTAGTGCATATGTTCAATAAGTAGGGGGAGTTTTGATAGTGTGTTTTTCCTCCTTAACACCCTGCTGTCCCTTGACATCATCCTATGTTCTTGCTTGTATATGGTTTTGGTGTTTGATGTCAAAGGAGGAGAATTTGTGCATTAAAGCTTATCTCAACCTGAGAGGAAAGCTTAACCTAAGGGGTGACGTGTTAGTTTGAGCATTGTTGACTATTCTTATCATATGCCTCTTGCAGTATTATATGTGTTGCATCATATGGACTAGTGTTTCCGCTGCTATGAATTAATTGGCGTGGTTAATGGTGCTTTAAGAGTAATGGTGCTTTAAGATTAATGGTGCTTTAAGATTGATTTAAATTGGTATCTTAGTTTAAATTGGTATCTTAATGGTGAATAATGGTAGGTTGATATACTTGTGATATATCCACTCAAGTGAATGGTGTTTAACTCTGATTCTGTGATATTCCTGTGATATATCCACTCAAGTGAATGGTGTTTAACTCTGATTCTGTGCATTCGTGTCTTATACGCATCATGGTTTGATCTTTGACACAATGCATCCCACAGGTGCTAAGGTGTAGCAATGCTTCGATTTAGCCTAAGTATGTGCATTTTGGCATTTAAGGCCAAAACTAAGACTTTAATGTAAGCACATATTTAGGGGGAGCATTCTACAATCTTAGAGCTCAAAATTTGTGCTTTAAATTTCACTCTTATGTAAGCTTTAATTGTGTTGCCATCAATCACCAAAAAAGGGGAGATTGAAAGCTCTCTTGTGGGTTTTGGTGTTTGGATGACAACTCAATTAAAGGACTAACAAGTGTGCTAAGTGTTGAACAGGTGCTTAATGTAAAGCTAACAGGGTTCAACACAAGTGAACAAGTGTGATGGTCCAAGGACTAGACGATGGATAGATAATGGGCATCACAAGTAAGATGGACATTGCAAAAGTGATACTCGGGTGCGTAGCTCGGAGACAACTGATCAAGCCAAGGATGGAGGCAAGAAGAGCTTCGAGGTACCAAGTGCATGGGAGAAGGTCAAAGATGCTGAGGAACCCAAAGCCAAGGGTGAAGAAGAAGACTTGCAAAGTCAAGGACGATCGAGTTGAGAAGAGCTATGGCACATCAAGGATCACTACATAGGGACGTGACTTACAACCAATAAGGAAACATCTATGGTTATGTGGTGTAAGTCATAAGGCTCAAGATCAAGCTCTTAGAAGTGAACAAGGTCACTAGAAGGAGAACAAATGTCAAAATCAGAACTGGAAGCAGCCCAAAAGAGCTAAGTGCACCTTGACTTTTAGTTTGGGTTGTTCCTATGTTTGGAGATGTTCTATGTGACCTTTGTAGGATGTTGGAGCTAAGAAATGTCAATCTAGATCAAGTCAAGCTGACTTGATGATTTATGAGTCCAACATCAAAGCTCAAGCATGTCAAATGCTATAGATGTAAAAATCAAAGAGAAGGTATGTTTCTAGACTTAGTACATTGGTTTTTGTGTACTAATGTATTTGTCTAAGTGTTAGAAACAGAAGGAAGAAGAAAAGAAAAGAAATGCAAAAGGCTTGGAGGTGTACAGCAAAGTCTGAGCTCAGTCTGGCACAACGGACTGTCCGGTGGTGCACCGAACAGTGTCCGATGATGCACCGGACAGTGTCCGGTGCGCCAGGCTGAACTCCGGTGAATAGGCCGCTCTCGGGAGAAGTCTGACGACGTTCGGCTATAATTCACCGGACTGTCCGGTGGTGCACCGGACTGTCCGGTGAGCCAACGGTCGGCCGTGCAATCCGCGCGTGACGCGTGGCCGACCCAACGGTCAGATGGGAGCACCGGACTGTCCGGTGTGCACCAGACAGTGTCCGGTGCGCCAACGGCTCCAAGACGGCAACGGTCGACTGTGCCATTTTTGGAAGGAAATCGGGCACCGGACAGTGTCCGGTGGTGCACCGGACTGTCCGGTGCGCCACCCGACAGAAAGCAAGTATTGCCTTCCAAATATGTTCCAACGGCTCCTAGGCCCCTTGTGCCTATAAAAGGGACCCCTAGGCGCCTCAAGCAAGATGAGAAGCGCAGCCAACAAGTGTAGACATCACTCGAATCAATTCTCACTCTCCCTCTTGTGTGTATCTCTCTAGTTCGTGTAGAAGGCAAAGCTATAAGCCTTTAGAGAGTGGAGAAGTGCTGTTAAGAGCTAGAGCAAGGTCTTGAGCGTATCGTTACTCTGCCGGGGTGCTGTCAAGAAGTTTGTAAGCAGCCACAGTTTTGTTGTAACCCAACTCAACATAGTGAAAGGCTCTATCTGTCATACCGACAGATCTGAGCAAACAGAGGAAGGAGTTGAAACTGACTCCAAGCCCAGGTGTGGCTAACTCCAATGAGGACTAGGCAAGCATTTCAGGCTTGGCCGAACCTCGGGATAAATCCTTGTGTCTATGTGCTCTATTCCGTATTGTATTCTAACTCTCTGTCTTACTCGCTTTTATATCTGCACTTCAGTGCTTACTTGTGGTACTAGCTTTCCTTGAAGTGCAGGATATTCTTAAGACAGGAACTTCAATTCCGGTGCAACCTACTCGAAGGGTTCTTCACTCCACTGCGATCCTGTCTTCGAGTAGAGTAAGATTAAAGTTTTAAAGTGATAATTTTTATTCGCCTATTCACCCCCCCTCTAGGCGACATCCGGATCCTGTTCCCGGGCCAAAGGGAACTTTCAGCCACACCCTGATATTATATAATTGCATTATATAGTGAATTATTAGTATATAAATATGAAATATATAGATATCATTCATTATTATGAGCAATCTAAATTATTAATTGTCATATATCTATCATGAAACGCTAAGGAACAAACTGACAATCTATAAAATTAGCCAATATACATCATTATTCTACATATTAAGTAATTTGATAGAGCTCGCGAGCCAGCTCGGCTCGCTACGGGAACGAGCCCAAAAGACAGGCTCGGCTCGGCTCGCTCGAGGCTCGCGAGCCGCTCCGAGCCGAGCCGAGCCGCTTCGAGCTCGAGCCGGCTCGCGAGCCTCGAGCTTATTTTCTAGCCCTAGCCGTAGCGGCGCGGACCGTTCGCGCGTGCACATAATTAGTTAGGGTTCTGGATTTCTTACGAGATTTATTAGCTAAATCTGTAGGATTAACTCGAGAACCGACTTGTAACAGGTTCAGACCTACCCCTTTATATAGACGAAGGGTTGCGGCCGATTGAACCCCCCACAATTGATCCAATCAACTTTACTTATCGTTTTTACCTTACGCATTAGGAGTAGCTCTAGTTTAGCCCTAGTTTAGCCTCCATATACCTGAGAGCACCTAGAGGGGGTGAATAGGTGATCCTGTAAAAATCAAATACTTGTAGCCAAAAAACTTGGTTAAGTGTTAGCTCAATAGAATCAAGTGGCTAAGGACCAAGCTCTTGTGAAACACAATGGTCACGAAGAAAACAAGCACAAGAGACACGGTGATTTATCCCGTGGTTCGGCCAAGTATAACACTTGCCTATTCCATGTTGTGGCGTCCCGCTGGACGAGGGTCGTACTCAACCCCTTTCAAGTGATCCAATTGATCAACTTGAATACCACGGTGTTTTCCTTTCTTTTACTATCTCCCGTTCGCGAGGAATCTCCACAACTTGGAGCCTCTCGTCCTTACAAATGATGATCACAAAGAAGCATGGAAGTAAGGGAGGGGAGAGCAACACACACAAGACTCAAAGCACGAGCACAATCACACACACAAGCCACAACTTGAGCTCACAACACAATGCGAGGAGTTCTCTACTCAAATAGAGCTCAAGTCACTATCACAAAGAATCAAATGCGTGAGAATGGAGTCTTGGTGCTTAGAGATGATCAAAGAATGCTTGGGGTTACTCCTCCATGCGCATAGGGGTCCCTTTTATAGCCCCAAGGCAGCTAGAAGCCGTTGGAGGCAATCTGGGAAGGCAATTCTTGCATTCTGTCAGGTGGCGCACCGGACAGTCCTGTGCACCACCGGACAGGCACTGTTCATGGTCCGGTGCAGATCGCCTTCCTAAAATGGCACAGCCGACCGTTGCAGAATTGTAGTCGTTGGCGCACCGGACACTGTCCGGTGCCCCCTGCCGACCGTTGGAGCGGGCCACGCGTCGCCCGTGGATTTGGCGGCAGACCGTTGCGCTGGCGGCCGTGGGCTCACCGGACAGTCCGGTGCACCACCGAACAGTCCGGTGAATTATAGCCGTACGCCGTCGACGAATTCCCGAGAGTGGCCAGTTTGCCATAAGCCAGCCTGGCGCACCGGACACTCCGGTGTGCCAGACTGTGTTGAGTCTTGGCTGCTCCAACCAAGTCTTTTCCTTTTTCTCTTTTCTCTGATTCTAGCACTTAGACAAATATATTAGTACACAAAAACCAATGTACTAAGTCTAGAATCATACCTTCTTGTTGATTTGCACTTCATCCATCATTTGGCACATAATTACTCACTCAATATGTGTTGGGCACTTAATCACCAAAAATATACTAGAAATGGCCAAAGGGCACATTTCCCTTTCAATCTCCCCCTTTTTGGTGATTTATGCCAACACATCAAAAAGCAACAAATAGAAGTGCAACATCAATGCAATTGAGAACAAAAATTGTCTTTTACAAGATTTGACATATTTGGATCGTTCTTTGCCACCACTTGGTTTGTTTTTGCAAATCAAATTCATTTTCCTATCTCTAAGTCAAACTCACTTGTTTGGGCATAAAGATAGATAATCCAAGAGAGAAAATGATCAAGATCCAAGAACTCCCCCCTTTTCCCATAATCATAAATTCTCCCCATAAGAGACCAAATTTTGACAATAAGAGTATTTTGACAAATCAAAAGTTCTAACTCTACTATTTTCAAAGTTCTCAAATGGTAGCTGATCCATTTGCTTTGGCCTTAATTTCTCCCCCTTTAGCATTAAGCACCAAAACGGGATCATTATTGGCCCTTAAACCCCATTGTCTCACCAAAATCGTCAATTAAGAGTAAAAAGGCAATAAGAGCACGGAGATGAACTTGGAGTAAATTACCCTCTCATCGGAGTGCAGTGGAAGTCTTGCATGGTCCAAGTTCACCTTTCCCTTTCAATCCACCTTTGAGACTAAATTAAGTAAACTCAAGCACACGGTTAGTCTCAAAGGGTCAAGTTGTAGCATTTCCCCCCTAAATATGTGCATCATTCACACATGGACTTGTGAGGTCCGGGGATCCCTTGCACAACTTGAGCACCATAAATAAGCAATAATATGCATAAAGGAACATGATCAAGGACATAAAACACATGTATGCTATAGATCAATCCAAGTTACACGAATCTAAGACATTTAGCTCACTACGCAGCCTGCAAAAGGTCTTCTCATCTAAAGGCTTGGTAAAGATATCGTCTAGCTGGTTCTCGGCGCTAACATAAAACACTTCGATATCTCCCTTTTGCTGGTGGTCTCTCAAAAAGTGATGCCGGATGTCTATGTGCTTTGTGCGGCTGTGTTCAACAGGATTGTCCGCCATGCGGATTGCACTCTCATTATCACATAGGAGTGGGACTTTGCTCAAATTGTAGCCAAAGTCCCGGAGGGTTTGCCTCATCCAAAGTAGTTGCGCGCAACACTGTCGTGCAGCAACATACTCAGCCTCAGCGGTGGATAGGGCAACGGAAGTTTGTTTCTTTGAACTCCAAGACACCAGGGACCTTCCTAGGAATTGGCACGTCCCTGATGTACTCTTCCTATCAACCTTGCACCCGGCATAATCGGAGTCTGAATATCCAATTAAGTCAAAGGTAGACCCCTTTGGATACCAGATCCTGAAGCAAGGCGTAGCAACTAAATATCTAAGAATTCGCTTAATGGCCACAAGGTGACACTCCCTTGGGTCGGATTGAAATCTAGCACACATGCATACGCTAAGCATAATATCCAGTCTACTAGCACATAAATAAAGTAAAGACCCTATCATAGACTGGTATGCCTTTTGATCAACGGACTTACCTCCTTTGTTGAGGTCAACATGTCCGTCGGTTCCCATTGGAGTCTTTGCGGGCTTGGCGTCCTTCTGAAAGGGAAATGTGCCCTTGGGCCATTTCTAAGTATTTTGGTGATTGAGTGCCAACACAAGTGCTTTTGTGTTAATCTATGCAAAGTGGTGGACAAAGTGCAAATCAAGTCAAAAGGTATGTTTCTAGACTTAGTACATTGTTTTATGGACTAATGTATTGTGTCTAAGTGCTGGAAACAGGAAAAAATCGAATTGGAAAAGAGATGGCTTTGTTCAGCCAAAGTCTGCGCAGTCTGGGTGCACCGGACAGTGTCCGGTGCGCCAGGCAGGCTCTGGCGAACTTGCTGCTCTCGGGACTTCGACGGCGTTGTACGGCTATAAATCACCGGACTGTCCGGTGTTCACCGGACTATCCGGTGAGCCGTTCACAGGCGAAGTCGTCGCTCTCGGGAGATGATCAACGACATACGGCTAAAATTCACCGGACTGTCCGGTGAGGCACCGGACTGTCCAGTGAGCCAACGGTCAGCCGGGCCAACGGTCGGCCGAGGATTCCGCGCGTGACGCGTGGCCGAGCCAACAGTCACATTGGGGCTCCGGACTGTCCGGTGTGCACCGGACAGTGTCCGGTGCGCCAACGGCTCTCAATCAGCAATGGTCAGCTTCGCCATATAAGGAAACAAATCCGCACCAGACAGTGTCCGGTGGTGCACCGGACTGTCCGGTGCGCCAGGCGACAGAAGGCAAGATCTGCCTTCCTGGAATGCTCTCAACGGCTCCTAGCTGCCTTGGGGCTATAAAAGGGACCCCTAGGCGCATGGAGGAGAACACTAAGAATACTAAAAGCATTCCTAAGCACCAAGACTTCGAATCCATGCATTTGTTTCTTCATGATAGCATCTAGAGCTCTATTTGAGTTGTGAACTCGTCGGGTTGTGTTGCGAGCTCTTGTTGCGACTTGTGTGCGTGTTGTCACTGTGATTTTGTGTCTTGTGTGCGTTGCTCATCCCTCCCTTACTCCGTGCTTCTTTGTGAACTTCAAGTGTAAGGGCGAGAGGCTCCAAGTTGTGGAGATTCCTCGCGAACGGGATAAAGAAAAGCAAAGCAAAACACCGTGGTATTCAAGTGGGTCTTTGGACCGCTTGAGAGGGGTTGATTGCAACCCTCGTCCGTTGGGACGCCACAACGTGGAGTAGGCAAGCGTTGGTCTTAGCCAAACCATGGGATAAACCACTGTGCCATCTCTATGTTGATATCGTTGTGGTTATTGTGTTTTGCTAAGACTCCTCTCTAGCCACTTGGCATTATTGTGCTAACGCTTAACCAAGTTTTTGTGGCATTAAGTTTCAAGTTTTACAGGATCACCTATTCACCCCCCCCTCTAGGTGCTCTCAATTGGTATTAGAGTCGTTCTCTTCAAGAAGGGACTAATCGCCCGAAGAGATGGATCCTAAGGGGAAGGGAATTGTGATCAACGATAAGGAGAAGGAGTCCTTCGTCAACAAGCCGAAGGATGACAAGCCTACTGACTCGGGCTCGGGCCACAAACATGCGAAGAAGAAGAAGAAGACGAGGTGCATCAAGGAGATCGTCTACTACGACGACAGCGACGAGTCCTCTTCTTCCCAAAAGGACGACTACGACTACGAGAAACGGAAAACGGTCAATTCGAACTTTTCTTTCGATTACTCTCGTATTCCGTAAAGTACAAATGCTCATTTGCTCTCCATTCCACTTGGCAAACCTCCTCACTTCGATGGAGAGGGCTACGGATTTTGGAGTCACAAAATGCGTAGTCATTTGTTCTCTCTCCATCCGAGCATATGGGAGATAGTAGAGAGTGGAATGAAATTTGATAGTACTGATAGTCCCATGTTCATTAACGAGCAAATCCACAAAAATGCACAAGCGACTACTGTTCTTCTAGCTTCATTGTGCAGGGACGAATACCATAAGGTGAGCGGCTTGGACAATGCCAAGCAGATCTGGGACACCCTCAAGATCTCTCATGAGGGGAACGATGTCACCTTGCTCACCAAGATGGAGTTGGTGGAGGGCGAGCTTGGGAGATTTGCAATGATAAGGGGAGAGGAGCCAACCCAAACATACAACCGGCTCAAGACCCTCATCAACAAGATAAGGAGCTACGAAAGCACGCGATGGACGGACCACGACGTC
Source organism: Zea luxurians (assembly GCA_029449295.1). Lineage (NCBI taxonomy): Eukaryota > Viridiplantae > Streptophyta > Magnoliopsida > Poales > Poaceae > Zea > Zea luxurians. Next base: position 169,806,183 of record JAOPSE010000002.1, read on the forward strand.
GTTCGTCTAATGCTAAGGTCCTTTACTGTGCTTGATCCACATCTGGTGAACAATATTCGTGAAAATCCTAGGTACACCAAGATGTCGCCCGAAGAAGTTCTTGGGAAGTTCGTAAGTGGGCGAATGATGATCAAGGAGGCGAGATACGTGGACGACGCGTTGAATGGTCCAATCAATGAGCCTCAACCCGTTGGTCTCAAGGCAACAAGGAGCAAGGAGGCGCTACCTAGCAAGGTGGCGCAAGTTGAGGCGGCAGGGCTCAATGATGAAGAAATGGCCCTCATCATCAAGCGCTTCAAGACGGCACTAAAGGGTCGCAAGGGGCAGCCAAGCAAGACCAAGACAAAGGGGAAGCGCTCATGCTTCAAATGTGGTAAGATTGGTCATTTTATCGCTAACTGTCCCGATAATGTAAGTGACCAGGAACAAGGGAACAAAAGGGAAAAGAAGAAGAATTACAAGAAGGCCAAGGGCGAGGCACATCTTGGAAAGGAGTGGGATTCGGATTGCTCCTCTTCCGACTCCGACAATGAAGGACTCGCCGCCACCGCCTTCAACAAGTCATCCCTCTTCCCCAACGAGCATCACACATGTCTCATGGCGAAGGAGAAGAAGGTATGTACTCGAAACAATGCTACTTATGCTTCTTCTAGTGATGATGAGTCTAGTGATGATGAAATAGATTACTCTAGTTTGTTCAAGGGATTGGATAGAAGTAAAATAGATAAGATTAATGAATTGATTGATGCCTTGAATGAAAAGGATAGACTTTTAGAAAAACAAGAGGATCTTTTGTATGAAGGACACGATAAATTCGTAGAGGCACAAAAATCTCATGCTTTAGAAGTTAAAAGGAATGAAATGCTTTCTTGTGAACTATCTACTTGCCATGAGACAATTTCTAGTTTAAAGGATGTTAATAATGATTTAAATGCTAAACTAGAAGTAGCAAATAAATCTAACTCTTATGTAAAACATGTTATGATTTGCACTAGGTGTAAAGATTTTAATGTGGATGCTTGTAGTGAACACCTAGTGTCTATTGCAAAGTTAAATGATGAAGTGGCTAGTCTTAATGCCCAACTTAAGACTAGCAAAAGTGAATTTTATAAATTAAAATTTGCAAGGGATGCCTACACGATTGGTAGACACCCCTCAATTAAGGATGGACTTGGCTTCAAGAGGGAAGCCAAGAACTTAACAAGCCATAAGGCTCCCATCTCCGCCAAGGAGAAAGGGAAGGCCCCTATGGCTAGTAGTGTTAAAAAGAACCATGCTTTCATGTATCATGATAGGAGACATTCTAGGAATGCCTATAGAAGATATGATGCTTTTGATTCTCATGCCATGTTTGCTTCTAGTTCTTCCTATATGCATGGTAGAGATATGTCTAGGAGAAATGTTGTTCATCATATGCCTAGGAGAAATATTGTTAATGTTCCTAGGAAAATTAATGAACCTTCAACAATATATCATGCTTGCAATGCTTCATTTACCATTTGTAGAAAGGATAAGAAGGTAATTGCTAGAAAATTAGGGGCAAGATGCAAGGGAGATAAAACTTGCATTTGGGTCCCTAAGACCATTGTGACTAACCTTGTAGGACCCAACAAGAGTTGGGTACCTAAGACCCAAGCCTAAATTTGCCTTGCAGGTTTATGCATCCGGGGGTTCAAGCTGGATTATCGACAGCGGATGCACAAACCACATGACGGGGGAGAAGAAGATGTTCACCTCCTACGTCAAGAACAAGGATTCCCAAGATTCAATCATATTCGGTGATGGGAACCAAGGCAAGGTAAAAGGGTTAGGGAAGATTGCTATTTCATCCGAGCACTCTATTTCTAATGTGTTTTTAGTTGAGTCGCTTGGATATAATCTGTTATCCGTTAGTCAACTTTGTAAAATGGGATATAATTGTTTATTTACAAATATAGATGTGTCTGTCTTTAGAAGGTGTGATGGTTCACTAGCTTTTAAGGGTGTACTAGACGGCAAACTTTATTTAGTTGATTTTGCAAAAGAGGAGGCCGGTCTAGATGCATGCTTAATTGCTAAGACTTGCATGGGCTGGTTGTGGCATCGCCGTTTAGCACATGTGGGGATGAAGAACCTTCACAAGCTTCTAAAGGGAGAACACGTGATAGGTCTAACTAATGTGCATTTCGAAAAAGATAGACCTTGTGCAGCTTGTCAAGTAGGCAAACAGGTGGGAAGCTCTCATCACACCAAAAATGTGATGACCACATCAAGACCTTTGGAGATGCTTCATATGGACCTCTTCGGACCCATCGCCTATCTAAGTATAGGAGGAAGTAAGTATGGTCTTGTTATAGTTGATGATTTTTCCCGCTTCACTTGGGTATTCTTTTTGCAGGATAAATCTAAAACCCAAGGGACCCTCAAGCGCTTCCTCAGGAGAGCTCAAAATGAGTTTGAGCTCAAGGTGAAGAAGATAAGGAGCGACAATGGGTCCGAGTTCAAGAACCTTCAAGTGGAGGAGTATCTTGAGGAGGAAGGGATCAAGCACGAGTTCTCTGCTCCCTACACACCACAACAAAATGGTGTGGTAGAGAGGAAGAACAAGACGCTCATCGATATGGCGAGGACGATGCTTGGAGAGTTCAAGACCCCCGAGCGTTTTTGGTCGGAAGCCGTGAACACGTCTTGCCACGCCATCAACCGGGTCTACCTTCACCGCCTTCTCAAGAAGACTTCGTATGAGCTTCTAACCGGTAACAAACCCAATGTGTCTTACTTTCGTGTATTTGGGAGCAAGTGTTATATTCTTGTGAAGAAAGGTAGAACTTCTAAATTTGCTCCCAAAGCTGTAGAAGGGTTTTTATTAGGTTATGACTCAAATACAAAGGCGTATAGGGTCTTCAACAAATCATCGGGTTTGGTTGAAGTCTCTAGCTACGTTGTATTTGATGAGACTAATGGCTCTCCAAGAGAGCAAGTTGTTGATCTTGATGATGTAGATGAAGAAGATGTTCCAACGACCACAATGCGCACCATGGCGATTGGCGATGTGCGACCACAGGAACAATTGGAGCAAGATCAACCTTCTTCCTCAACAATGGTGCACCCCCCTACTCAAGACGATGAACAGGTTCATCAGGAGGAGGCGTGTGATCAAGGGGGAGCACAAGATGATCATGTGAGGGAGGAAGAAGCACCTCAGGCACCTCCAACCCAAGTTCGAGCGACGATTCAAAGGAATCATCCCGTCGACCAAATTTTGGGTGATATTAGCAAGGGAGTAACTACTCGCTCTAGATTGGTGAATTTTTGTGAGCATTACTCTTTTGTCTCTTCTATTGAGCCTTTCAGGGTAGAAGAGGCCTTGCTAGATCTGGACTGGGTGTTGGCCATGCAGGAAGAGCTCAATAATTTCAAGAGGAATGAAGTTTGGACACTGGTGCCTCGTCCCAAGCAAAACATTGTGGGAACCAAGTGGGTGTTCCGCAACAAGCAGGACGAGCACGGGGTGGTGACGAGGAACAAGGCTCGACTTGTGGCAAAAGGTTATGCCCAAGTCGCAGGTTTGGACTTTGAGGAGACTTTTGCTCCTGTGGCTAGGCTAGAATCAATTCGTATTTTGCTAGCATATGCCGCTCACCATTCTTTCAGGTTGTTCCAAATGGATGTTAAGAGCGCTTTCCTCAACGGGCCGAACAAGGAGGAGGTGTACGTGGAGCAACCCCCTGGCTTCGAGGATGAACGGTACCCCAACCACGTGTGTAAGCTCTCTAAGGCGCTCTATGGACTTAAGCAAGCCCCAAGAGCATGGTATGAATGCCTTAGAGACTTTTTAATTGCTAATGATTTCAAGGTTGGGAAAGCCGATCCAACTCTTTTTACTAAGACTTGCGATGGTGATCTTTTTGTGTGCCAAATTTATGTCGATGACATAATATTTGGTTCTACTAATCAAAAGTCTTGTGAAGAGTTTAGCAGGGTGATGACGCAGAAATTCGAGATGTCGATGATGGGCGAGTTGAACTACTTCCTTGGGTTCCAAGTGAAGCAACTCAAGGACGGCACTTTCATCTCCCAAACGAAGTACATGCAAGACTTGCTAAAGCGGTTTGGGATGAAGGACGCCAAGCCCGCAAAGACTCCGATGGGAACCGACGGACACACTGACCTCAACAAAGGAGGTAAGTCCGTTGATCAAAAGGCATACCGGTCTATGATAGGGTCTTTACTTTATTTATGTGCTAGTAGACCGGATATTATGCTTAGCGTATGCATGTGTGCTAGATTTCAATCCGATCCAAGGGAGTGTCACTTAGTGGCCGTGAAGCGAATTCTTAGATATTTAGTCGCTACGCCTTGCTTCGGGATCTGGTATCCAAAGGGGTCTACCTTTGACTTGATTGGATATTCAGATTCCGACTATGCTGGATGTAAGGTCGATAGGAAGAGTACATCGGGGACGTGCCAATTCTTAGGAAGGTCCCTGGTGTCATGGAATTCTAAGAAACAAACCTTCGTTGCCCTATCCACCGCTGAGGCCGAGTATGTTGCCGCAGGACAGTGTTGCGCGCAACTACTTTGGATGAGGCAAACCCTCCGGGACTTTGGCTACAATCTGAGCAAAGTCCCACTCCTATGTGACAATGAGAGTGCTATCCGCATAGCGGATAATCCTGTCGAGCACAGCCGCACAAAGCACATTGACATCCGACATCACTTTTTGAGAGACCACCAGCAAAAGGGAGATATCGAAGTGTTCTATATTAGCACCGAGAACTAGCTAGCCGATATCTTTACCAAGCCTCTAGATGAGAAGACCTTTTGCAGGCTGCGTAGTGAGCTCAATGTCTTAGATTCGCGGAACTTGGATTGATTTATAGCATACATGTGTTTATGCCTTTGATCATGTTCCTTATGCATTTTGTTGCTTATGTATGGTGCTCAAGTTGTACAAGCACTCCCCGGACCTCACAAGTCCTTTGCACGTGATGCACATATTTAGGGGGAGATGTGCTACAACTTGACCCTTTGAGACTAATCGTGTGCTTGAGTGTTCTTAATTTAGTCTCAAAGGAGGTTTGAAAGGGAAAAGGTGGACTTGGACCATGAAAGACTTCCACTGCACTCCGATGAGAGGGTAACTTTTTCCAAGTTCATCTCATATACTCTTATTGCCTTTGTATTCTTATTTGAAGATTTTGGTGAGGCAATGGGGTTCAACGGCCCAGATTGATCCCGTTTTGGTGCTTGATGCCAAAGGGGGAGAAAATAAGGCTAAAGCAATAAATGGATCAGCTACCACTTGAGAATTTTGAAAATAATAGAATAAAGCTTTTGTTTTGTCAAAATACTCTTATTGGCTCTTTTTGTCAAAAGTTGGTCTCTTGTGGGGAGAATGGTTGACTATGGGAAATAGGGGGAGTTTTTGATACTGTGATCAATTTCTATTGGAACAACTCTCTTTATGTCTTTACAAGTGTGTTTGACTTAGAGATAGGAAATTGAGGTTGATTTGCAAAAATAAACCAAGTGGTGGCAAAGTATGATCCATATATGCCAAAATTGAATCAAAACAATTTTGAGTTTTCATTTGCATTGATATTGCACTTGTTCTAGTTGCTTTATGTTGTGTTGGCATAAATCACCAAAAAGGGGGAGATTGAAAGGGAAATGTGCCCTTGGGCCATTTCTAAGTATTTTGGTGATTGAGTGCCAACACAAGTGCTTTTGTGTTAATCTATGCAAAGTGGGGGACAAAGTGCAAATCAAGTCAAAAGGTACGTTTCTAGACTTAGTACATTGTTTTATGGACTAATGTATTTGTGTCTAAGTGCTGGAAACAGGAAAAATCGAATTGGAAAAGAGATGGCTTTGTTCAGCCAAAGTCTGCGCAGTCTGGGTGCACCGGACTGTCCGGTGGTGCACCGGACAGTGTCCGGTGCGACAGGCAGGCTCTGGCGAACTTGCTGCTCTCGGGACTTCGACGGCGTTGTACGGCTATAAATCACCGGACTGTCCGGTGAGCCGTTCACAGGCGAAGTCGTCGCTCTCGGGAAATGATCAACGGCGTACGACTATAATTCACCGGACTGTCCGGTGAGGCACCAGACTGTCCGGTGAGCCAACAGTCAGCCGGGCCAACGGTCGGCCGAGGATTCCGCGCGTGACGCGTGGCCGAGCCAACAGTCACATTGGGGCTCCGGACTGTCCGGTGTGCACCGGACAGTGTCCGGTGCGCCAACGGCTCTCAATCAGCAACGGTCAGCTTCGCCATATAAGGAAACAAATCCGCACCAGACAGTGTCCGGTGGTGCACCGGACTGTCCGGTGCGCCAGGCGACAGAAGGCAAGATCTGCCTTCCTGGAATGCTCTCAACGGCTCCTAGCTGCCTTGGGGCTATAAAAGGGACCCCTAGGCGCATGGAGGAGAACACTAAGAATACTAAAAGCATTCCTAAGCACCAAGACTTCGATTCCACGCATTTGTTTCTTCGTGATAGCATCTAGAGCTCTATTTGAGTTGTGAACTCGTCGGGTTGTGTTGCGAGCTCTTGTTGCGACTTGTGTGTGTGTTGTCACTGTGATTTTGTGTCTTGTGTGCGTTGCTCATCCCTCCCTTACTCTGTGCTTCTTTGTGAACTTCAAGTGTAAGGGTGAGAGGCTCCAAGTTGTGGAGATTCCTCGCGAACGGGATAAAGAAAAGCAAAGCAAAACACCGTGGTATTCAAGTGGGTCTTTGGACCGCTTGAGAGGGGTTGATTGCAACCCTCGTCCATTGGGACGCCACAACGTGGAGTAGGCAAGCATTGGTCTTGGCCAAACCACGGGATAAACCACTGTGCCATCTCTGTGTTGATATCGTTGTGGTTATTGTGTTTTGCTAAGACTCCTCTCTAGCCACTTGGCATTATTGTGCTAACGCTTAACCAAGTTTTTATGGCATTAAGTTTCAAGTTTTACAGGATCACCTATTCACCCCCCCCTCTAGGTGCTCTCACCTTCATCCTAAACCGCTTGAGCAAGTCTTGCGTGTACTTCATTTGTGAAATGAAGGTGCCGTCCTTGAGTTGCTTCACTTGGAACCCAAGGAAGTAGTTCAACTCGCCCATCATAGACATCTCGAATTTCTGGGTCATCACCCTGCTAAACTCTTCATAAAACTTTTGGTTAGTAGAACCAAATATTATGTCATCGACATAAATTTGGCACACAAATAGGTCACCATCACAAGTCTTAGTGAAAAGAGTTGGATCGACTTTCCCAACCTTGAAAGCATTAGCAATTAGAAAATCTCTAAGACATTCATACCATGCTCTTGGGGCTTGCTTAAGTCCATAGAGCGCCTTAGAGAGCTTACACACGTGGTCGGGGTATCGTTCATCCTCAAAGCCAGGGGGTTGCTCCACGTACACCTCCTCCTTGATTGGCCCGTTGAGGAAAGCGCTCTTCACATCCATTTGGAACCACCTGAAAGAGTGGTGAGCGGCATAGGCTAATAGAATGCGAATAGACTCTAGCCTAGCCACAGGAGCAAAAGTCTCTTTGAAATCCAAACCTGCGACTTGGGCATAACCTTTTGCCACAAGTCGAGCCTTGTTTCGTGTCACCACCCCATGCTCGTCTTGCTTGTTGTGGAACACCCACTTGGTTCCCACAACGTTTTGCTTGGGACGTGGCACCAGTGTCCAAACTTCATTTCGCTTGAAGTTGTTGAGCTCTTCCTGCATGGCCAACACCCAGTCCGGATCTAGCAAGGCCTCTTCTACCCTGAAAGGCTCAATAGAAGAGAAACGAGTAATGCTCACAAAAATTAGCTAGACGTGAGCGAGTAGTTACTCCCTTGCTTATATCACCCAAAATCTGGTTGACGGGATGATTCCTTTGAATCGTCGCTCGAACTTGAGTTGGAGGGGCCCGTGGTGCTTCTTCCTCCACAACTTGTTCTTCTTGTGCTCCCCCTTGATCACACTCCTCCTCTTGAGGAACCTATTCTTCATCTTGAGTCGGGGGATTGAGAGCACCTAGAGGGGGGGGGTGAATAGGTGATCCTGTAAAAACTTCAAACTTAAGCCACAAAAACTTGTTAAGCGTTAGCACAGTTAATGCCAAGTGGCTAAGGTGAAGTCTTCAACAAAACACAATACCACAAGAATCAAGCACAGAGGGACACGGTGGTTTATCCCGTGGTTCGGCCAAGCCAATGCTTGCCTACTTCCACGTTGTGGCGTCCCAACGGACGAGGGTTGCAATCAACCCCTCTCAAGCGGTCCAAAGACCCACTTGAATACCACGGTGTTTTGTTGTTCTTATCTCAATCCCGTTTGCGAGGAATCTCCACAACTTGGAGCCTCTCGCCCTTACAAAAGATGTTCACAAAGAATCACGGAGTAAGGGAGGGATTAGCAACTCACACACAACACAAAGATCACAGCGAATACGCACACACAAAACCCAGACTTGAGCTCAAGAGGCTAACACACTAGAACAGAGCTCAAATCACTAGAATTTCAAACAAGTGCGCAGGATTGATGTGTGAGTGATCAAGAGTGCTCAAGGAATGCTTGGATACTTCCTCCATGCGCCAAGGGGTCCCTTTTATAGCCCCAAGGCAGCTAGGAGCCGTTGGGAACAAATCTGGAAGGCCATCTTTGCCTTCTGTCTCGTGGCGCACCGGACAGTCCGGTGCACACCGGACACTGTCCGGTGCCCGATTTGTTTCCAAAAACAGCACTTCTGACCGTTGCTGGCTGCTCCAGATCTGCGCTCAGTTGGCGCACCGGACATGTCCGGTGCACACCGGACAGTCCGGTGTTCCTTCCCGACCGTTGGCTCGGCCACGTGTCCCGCGCGGATTGCGCGGCCGACCGTTGGCCCTGGCCGACCGTTGGCTCACCGGACAGTCCGGTGCACACCGGACAGTCCGGTGAATTTTAGCCGTACGCCGTCGGCGAATTCCCGAGAGCGGCCAGTTCGCGCCGAGGAGGTCTGGCGCACCGGACACTGTCCGGTGCACACCGGACAGTCCGGTGCTCCAGACCGAGCTGGGACTTGGCTGCACACAGCCAAGTCATTCTCTCCCCTTTTCTTTATTTCTTCATGCTGTTTCTAACACTTAGACAAACATGTTAGTCCACAAAACCAATGTACTAAGGCTTAGAAACATACCTTTACTTCATGATTTGCACCTTGTTCCATTTTACAAATAGGTACCTGTGTTGAGCACTAAATCACCAAAATCCTTAGAAATGGCCCAAGGGCACATTTCCCTTTCAATCTCCCCCTTTTTGGTGATTTATGCCAACACAACATAAAGCCACTAGAACAAGTGCAAACTCAATTCAAATAACATAAATTTAAGTGTTATTCAATTTTGGCATATATGGATCATCCTTTGCCACCACTTGGTTTGTTTTTGCAAATCAAACACAAATCTCTATCTCTAAGTTAAACACACATGTTTAAGCATAAAGAGAGTCATTCAAAAAAAAGATTGATCAAGGATTTCAAAAACTCCCCCTTTTTCCCATAATCAATACTTCTCCCCACAAGAAGCCAACTTTTGACAAGAGAGACATCAAAAGAGTTTTGACAAACCAAACGCTCTATTCTACTATTTTCAAAAACTCTCAAGTGGTAGCTGATCCATTTATCACTTTGGCCTTTATTTTCTCCCCCTTTGGCATCAAGCACCAAAACGGGATCAATCTTGGCCCTATAACCCCATTGCCTCACCAAAATCTTCAATTAAGAGCAAATGGCAATAAGAGTTCATGAGATGGACTTGGAATAAGTTACCCCTCATCGGAGTGCAGTGGAAGTCTTTCATGGTCCAAGTCCACCTTTTCCCTTTCAATTCTCCTTTGTGACTAACACAAGCAAACTCAAACATATGGTTAGTCTCAAAGGATCAAGTTGTAACACATCTCCCCCTAAACATGTGCATCACTTTGCAACAGACTTGTGAGGTCCAGGGAGTGTTTGTACAACTTGAGCACCATAATAAGCAACAAAATGCAGAGAGAACATGATCAAAGGCATAAATACATGTATGCTACAATTCAATCCCAGTTCCGCGAATCTAAGACATTTAGCTCACTACGCAGCCTGCAAAAGGTCTTCTCATCTAAAGGCTTGGTAAAGATATCGGCTAGCTGGTTCTCGGTGCTAACATAAAACACTTCGATATCTCCCTTTTGCTGGTGGTCTCTCAAAAAGTGATGCCGGATGTCTATGTGCTTTGTGCGGCTGTGCTCAACAGGATTTTCCGCTATGCGGATAGCACTCTCATTATCACATAGGAGTGGGACTTTGCTCAGATTGTAGCCAAAGTCCCTGAGGGTTTGCCTCATCCAAAGTAGTTGCGCACAACACTGTCCTGCGGCAACGTACTCGGCCTCAGCGGTGGATAGGGCAACGGAGGTTTGTTTCTTAGAGTTCCATGACACCAGGGACCTTCCTAAGAATTGGCACGTCCCCGATGTACTCTTCCTATCGACCTTACATCCAGCATAGTCGGAATCTGAGTACCCAATTAAGTCAAAGTTAGACCCCTTTGGATACCAGATCCCGAAGCAAGGCGTAGCGACTAAATATCTAAGAATTCGCTTCACCGCCACCAAGTGACACTCCTTAGGATCGGATTGAAATCTAGCACACATGCATACGCTAAGCATAATATCCGGTCTACTAGCACATAAATAAAGTAGAGATCCTATCATTGACCGGTATGCTTTTTGATCAACGGACTTACCTCCTTTGTTGAGGTCGGTGTGTCCGTCGGTTCCCATCGGAGTCTTTGCGGGCTTGGCGTCCTTCATCCCAAACCGCTTCAGCAGATCTTGCGTGTACTTCGTTTGGGAGATGAAGGTGCCGTCCTTGAGTTGCTTCACTTGGAACCCAAGGAAGTAGTTCAACTCGCCCATCATCGACATCTCGAATTTCTGCGTCATCACCCTGCTAAACTCTTCACAAGACTTTTGATTAGTAGAACCAAATATTATGTCATCAACATAAATTTGGCATATAAACAAATCACCATCACATGTCTTTGTAAAAAGAGTTGGATCGGCTTTCCCAACCTTGAAAGCATTAGCAAGTAAGAAATCTCTAAGGCATTCATACCATGCTCTTGGGGCTTGTTTAAGTCCATAGAGCGCCTTAGAGAGCTTACACACGTGGTCGGGGTACCGCTCATCCTCGAAGCCAGGGGGTTGCTCCACGTACACCTCCTCCTTTATTGGCCCGTTGAGGAACGCGCTCTTCACATCCATTTGGTACAACCTGAAAGAATGGTGAGCGGCATATGCTAGCAAGATACGAATGGACTCTAGCCTAGCCACAGGAGCAAAAGTCTCCTCAAAGTCCAAACCTGCGACTTGGGCATAACCTTTTGCCACAAGTCGAGCCTTGTTCCTCGTCACCACCCCGTGCTCGTCCTGTTTGTTGCGGAACACCCACTTGGTTCCCACAACATTTTGCTTGGGACGAGGCACCAGTGTCCAAACTTCGTTGCGCTTGAAGTTATTGAGTTCCTCCTGCATGGCCAACACCCAATCCGGATCTAGCAAGGCCTCCTCTACCCTGAAAGGCTCAATAGAGGAGACAAAAGAGTAATGCTCACAAAAATTAACTAATCGAGATCGAGTAGTTACTCCCTTGCTAATGTCACCCAAAATTTGGTCGACGGGATGATCCCTTTGAATCATCGCTCGAACTTGGGTTGGAGGTGCCGGTTGCGCTTCTTCCTCCATCACTTGATCGTGTTGTGCTCCCCCTTGATCACACGCCTCCTTTTGATGAACCTGTTCATCGTCTTGAGGTGGGGGATGCACCGTAGTTGAGGAAGAAGGTTGATCACGTTCATCCTGTTCCTGTGGCCGAATGTCTCCAATCGCCATGGTTCGTATAGCGGCCGCCGGAACATCTTCTTCATCTACATCATCACAATCAACAACTTGCTCTCTTGGAGAGCCATTAGTCTCATCAAATACAACGTCGCTAGAGACTTCAACCAAACCCGATGATTTGTTGAAGACCCTATACGCCTTTGTATTTGAATCATAACCTAATAAAAACCCTTCTACAGCTTTGGGAGCAAACTTAGAATTTCTACCCTTCTTCACTAGAATGTAGCACTTGCTCCCAAATACACGAAAGTACGATACATTGGGTTTGTTACCGGTTAGTAGCTCATACGAAGTCTTCTTGAGGAGTCGATGAAGGTAGACCCTGTTGATGGCGTGGCAAGCCGTGTTCACGGCTTCCGACCAAAAGCACTCGGGGGTCTTGAACTCTCCAAGCATCGTCCTCGCCATATCAATTAGCGTCCTGTTCTTCCTCTCTACCACACCATTTTGCTGTGGTGTGTAGGGAGCGGAGAACTCGTGCTTGATCCCTTCATCCTCAAGAAACTCCTCCACTTGAAGGTTTTTGAACTCGGACCCGTTGTCGCTCCTTATCTTCTTCACCTTGAGCTCAAACTCATTTTGAGCTCTCCTGAGGAAGCGCTTGAGGGTTCCTTGGGTTTCAGACTTATCCTGCAAAAAGAATACCCAAGTGAAGCGGGAAAAGTCATCAACAATAACTAAACCATACTTACTCCCTCCTATGCTTATATAGGCGACGGGTCCGAAGAGATCCATGTGTAGCAGCTCCAGGGGTCTTGACGTGGTCATCACGTTCTTGCTGTGATGTGCTCCTCCCACCTGTTTCCCTGCTTGACAAGCTGCACAAGGTCTATCCTTTTCGAAATGCACATTTGTTAGACCTATTACGTGTTCCCCCTTTAGAAGCTTGTGGAGGTTCTTCATCCCCACATGTGCTAAGCGGCGATGCCACAGCCAGCCCATGCAAGTCTTAGCCATTAAGCATGCATCTAGACCGGCCTCTTCTTTTGCAAAGTCAACTAAATAAAGCTTGCCGTCTAGTACACCCTTAAAGGCTAGTGAACCATCACATCTTCTAAAGACAGACACATCTACATTTGTAAATAAGCAATTATATCCCATTTGACATAATTGACTAACAGATAGCAAGTTATATCCAAGACTCTCCACTAAGAATACATTTGATATAGAATGCTCATTAGAAATTGCAATTTTACCTAGCCCTTTTACCTTGCCTTGATTCCCATCACCGAATATAATTGAATCTTGGGAATCCTTATTCTTGACGTAGGAGGTGAACATCTTCTTCTCCCCCGTCATATGGTTTGTGCATCCGCTGTCGATAATCCAGCTTGAACCCCCGGATGCATAAACCTGCAAGGCAAATTTAGGCTTGGGTCTTAGGTACCCAACTCATGTTGGGTCCTGCAAGGTTAGCACAAATATCTTTAGGGACCCAAATGCAAGATTTATCTCCCTTGCATCTAGCCCCTAATTTCCTAGCAACAACCTTCTTACCCTTTCTACAAATAGCAAAAGGAGCATTACAAGCATAATAAATGGTAGAAGGTTCATTCAATACTTTCCTAGGAGCATGAATAACATTCTTCCTAGGTACATGAGCAATATCTCTCCTAGGCATATGTACAACATTTCTCCTACACATATCTCTACCATGATTATAAGAAGAACTAGAAGCAAACATTGCATGAGAATCATAAGCATATGAATCAAAATGATTATAAGCATTTCTAGCATGTCTCCTATCATAATACATAAAAGCATGATTCTTTTTAGTATTACTAGCCATCGGGGCCTTCCCCTTCTCCTTGACGAAGATGGGAGCCTTATGGCTTGTTAAGTTCTTGGCTTCCCTCTTGAAGCCAAGCCCATCCTTAATTGAGGGGTGTCTACCAATCGTGTAGGCATCCCTTGCAAATTTGATTTTATCAACTTCATTCTTGCTAGTCTTAAGTTGGGCATTAAGACTAGCCACTTCATCATTTAATTTGGAAATTAGAACTAGGTGTTCACTACAAGCATTAACATCAAAATCCTTACACCTAGTACAAATTTCAACATGTTCAACACAAGAATTTGATTTACTAGCTACTTCTAGTTTAGCACTTAAATCAATATTAACACTTCTTAAGGTAGAAATGGTTTCATGACAGGAAGATATTTTACTAGAAAGCATTTCATTTCTTTTCACTTCTAAAGCATATGATTTTTGTGCCTCTACAAATTTATCATGTTCATCATACAATAAATCTTCTTGCTTTTCTAAAAGCCTATCCTTTTCATTCAATGCATTAATTAATTCATTGATTTTCTCTATCTTAGATCTATCTAAGCCCTTGAACAAGCAAGAATAATCTATGTCATCATCACTAGACTCACTATCACTAGATGAAGCATAAGTGGAGTCTTGAATACTCACCTTCTTCTCCCTTGCCATAAGGCAAGTGAGACGCTCGTTGGGGAAGAGAGCTGATTTGTTGAAGGCAGTGGCGGCGAGTCCTTCGTTGTCGGAGTCGGAGGAGGAGCAATCCGAGTCCCACTCCTTTCCTAGATGCGCCTCGCCCTTTGCCTTCTTGTATTGTTTCTTTTTCTCTCTTTTGTTCCCCTTTTCCTGGTCACTTTCATTATCGGGACAGTTAGCAATGAAATGACCAAGCTTACCGCATTTGAAGCATGAGCGCTTCCCCTTGGCTTTGGTCTTGCTTGGTTGTCCCTTGTGACCTTTAAGCACCGTCTTGAATCTCTTAATGATGAGAGCCATCTCTTCATCATTAAGGCCAGCCGCCTCAACTTGCGTCACCTTGCTAGGTAGCGACTCCTTGCTCCTCGTTGCCTTTAGAGCAATGGGTTGAGGCTCGTGGAGTGGTCCGTTCAACGCGTCGTCGACGTATCTTGCCTCCTTGATCATCATCCGCCCGCTCACGAATTTTCCAAGCACTTCCTCGGGCGTCATCATCGTGTACCTGGGATTCTCACGAATATTGTTCACGAGATGAGGATCAAGTACGGTAAAGGACCTGAGCATTAGGCGGACGACGTCGTGGTCCGTCCATCGCGTGCTCCCGTAGCTTCTTATCTTGTTGATAAGGGTCTTGAGCCGGTTGTACGTTTGCGTTGGCTCCTCGCCCCTTATCATCGCGAACCGTCCAAGCTCGCCCTCCACCAACTCCATCTTGGTGAGTAAGGTGACGTCGTTCCCCTCATGAGAAATCTTGAGGGTGTCCCAGATTTGCTTGGCGTTGTCCAAGCCGCTCACCTTATGGTATTCATCCCTGCACAAGGAAGCTAGAAGAACAGTAGTAGCTTGTGCATTTTTATGGATTTGTTCATTAATGAACATAGGACTATCTGAACTATCAAAGTGCATTCCACTCTCTACAATCTCCCATATACTAGGATGGAGAGAGAATAGGTGACTACGCATTTTGTGACTCCAAAATCCGTAGTCCTCTCCATCAAAGTGTGGGGGCTTGCCAAGTGGAATGGAGAGTAAATGAGAATGTGAACTTTGCGGAATACGAGAGTAATCAAAGGAAAAGTTCGAGTTAACCGGTTTTCTCCTCTCGTAGTCGTTGTGGTCCTCATCCTTTTGGGAAGAAGTAGACTCGTCGCTGTCGTAGTAAATGATCTCCTTAATGCGCCTGGTCTTCTTCTTCTTCCCTTCCTTTCGTCTTTGACCCGAGCCGGAGTCGGTAGGCTTGTCGTCCTTCGGCTCGTTGACGAAGGTCTCCTTCTCTTTGTCGTTGATCACTATACCCTTCCCCTTAGGATCCATCTATTCGGGCGGTTAGTCCCTTTGTGAATAGAACGGCTCTGATACCAATTGAGAGCACCTAGAGGGGGGGGGGGTGAATAGGTGATCCTGTAAAAACTTCAAACTTAAGCCACAAAAACTTGTTAAGCGTTAGCACAGTTAATGCCAAGTGGCTAAGGTGAAGTCTTCAACAAAACACAATACCACAAGAATCAAGCACAGAGGGACACGGTGGTTTATCCCGTGGTTCGGCCAAGCCAATGCTTGCCTACTTCCACGTTGTGGCGTCCCAACGGATGAGGGTTGCAATCAACCCCTCTCAAGCGGTCCAAAGACCCACTTGAATACCACGGTGTTTTGTTGTTCTTATCTCAATCCCGTTTGCGAGGAATCTCCACAACTTGGAGCCTCTCGCCCTTACAAAAGATGTTCACAAAGAATCACGGAGTAAGGGAGGGATTAGCAACTCACACACAACACAAAGATCACAGCGAATACGCACACACAAAACCCAGACTTGAGCTCAAGAGGCTAACACACTAGAACAGAGCTCAAATCACTAGAATTTCAAACAAGTGCGCAGGATTGATGTGTGAGTGATCAAGAGTGCTCAAGGAATGCTTGGATACTTCCTCCATGCGCCAAGGGGTCCCTTTTATAGCCCCAAGGCAGCTAGGAGCCGTTGGGAACAAATCTGGAAGGCCATCTTTGCCTTCTGTCTCGTGGCGCACCGGACAGTCCGGTGCACACCGGACACTGTCCGGTGCCCGATTTGTTTCCAAAAACAGCACTTCTGACCGTTGCTGGCTGCTCCAGATCTGCGCTCAGTTGGCGCACCGGACATGTCCGGTGCACACCGGACAGTCCGGTGTTCCTTCCCGACCGTTGGCTCGGCCACGTGTCCCGCGCGGATTGCGCGGCCGACCGTTGGCCCTGGCCGACCGTTGGCTCACCGGACAGTCCGGTGCACACCGGACAGTCCGGTGAATTTTAGCCGTACGCCGTCGGCGAATTCCCGAGAGCGGCCAGTTCGCGCCGAGGAGGTCTGGCGCACCGGACACTGTCCGGTGCACACCGGACAGTCCGGTGCTCCAGACCGAGCTGGGACTTGGCTGCACACAGCCAAGTCATTCTCTCCCCTTTTCTTTATTTCTTCATGCTGTTTCTAACACTTAGACAAACATGTTAGTCCACAAAACCAATGTACTAAGGCTTAGAAACATACCTTTACTTCATGATTTGCACCTTGTTCCATTTTACAAATAGGTACCTGTGTTGAGCACTAAATCACCAAAATCCTTAGAAATGGCCCAAGGGCACATTTCCCTTTCAGGGATGCACCATCGTTGAGGAAGAAGGTTGATCTTGCTCTTGGTGTTCCTGTGGTCGCACATCTCCAATCGCCATGGTGCGAATTGCGTCCGTTGGAACATCATCTTCATCTACATCATCAAGATCAACTTGCTCTCTTGGAGAGCCATTAGTTTCATCAAATACAACGTCGCTAGAGACTTCAACCAAACCCGATGATTTGTTGAAGACTCTATACGCCTTTGTATTTGAGTCATAACCTAGCAAAAACCCTTCTACAGCTTTGGGAGCAAATTTGGAATTCCTACCTTTCTTCACTAGAATGTAACATTTACTCCCAAATACACGAAAATATGAAACGTTGGGTTTGTTACCGGTTAGAGGTTCATACGACGTCTTCTTGAGGAGGTGATGAAGGTAGACCCAGTTTATGGCATGGCAAGCTGTGTTCACAGCTTCCGACAAAAACCGCTCAGGCGTCTTGATTTCTCTAAGCATCGTTCTTGCCATGTCTATCAACGTCCTGTTCTTCCTCTCTACCACACCGTTTTGCTGTGGTGTGTAGGGAGCGGAGAACTCGTGCTTGATTCCTTCCTCCTCAAGGTACTCCTCCACTTGTAGGTTCTTGAACTCGGACCTGTTGTCGCTTCTTATCTTCTTCACCTTGAGCTCAAATTTGTTTTGAGCTCGCCTTAGAAAGCGCTTGAGGGTCCCTTGGGTTTCTGATTTATCCTGCAAAAAGAATACCCAAGTGAAGCGGGAAAAATCATCAACAACAACAAGACCATACTTACTTCCCCCGATGCTGAGGTAGGCGACGGGTCCGAAGAGGTCCATATGAAGTAGCTCCAGAGGTCTTGATGTGGTCATCACATTCTTGCTGTGATGAGAGCTCCCCACCTATTTACCTGCTTGACATGCTGCACAAGGTCTATCTTTTTTGAAATACACATTTGTCAGTCCTAACACATGTTCTCCCTTTAGAAGTTTATGGAGGTTCTTCATCCCAACATGTGCTAGATGGCGATGCCACAGCCAGCCCATGCTAGTCTTAGCTATTAAGCATGTATCTAGATCGACCTCCTCTTTCGAAAAATCAACTAAGTAGAGTTTGCCATCTAGTACACCCTTAAATGCAAATGAACCATCACTCCTTCTAAAGACAGACACATCAACATTTGTAAATAAACAATTGTAGCCCATGTGGCACAATTGACTAACAGACAGCAGATTATAGCCTAGCGACTCTACTAGAAATACATTAGAGATAGAGTGCTCATTTGTGATGGCTATCTTGCCTAAGCCTTTGACCTTGCCTTGATTCCCATCTCCAAATATGATTGTATCTTGGGAATCCTTGTTCTTGACATAGGAGGTGAACATCTTCTTCTCCCCCGTCATGTGGTTTATGCATCCGCTGTTGATAATCCAGCTTGAGCCCCTGGATGCATAAACCTGCAAGGCAAATTAGTCTTGGGTTTTAGGTACCCAACTCTTGTTGGATCCTACAAGGTTAGCTATAATAGTCTTTGGGACCCAAATGCAAGTCTTGTCTCCCTTGCACTTGGCCCCCAACTTCCTAGCAATCACTTTCTTATTCTTACAACAAATTGCAAAAGAAGTATTGCAAACATAGTAAATTGTAGAAGGTTCATTACATACTTTTCTAGGCACATGAGCAACATTTTTCCTAGGCATATTTCTACCATGCACAAAAGAAGAACTTGAAGCAATCATAGCATGTGAATCATAAGCATAACTCCTATGAGCATTTCTAGAAAATTTTCTATCACTATAGATGAAAGCATGATTCCTTTGAATACTATTAGCCATAGGGGCCTTCCCTTTCTCCTTGGCGGAAATGGGAGCCCTTTGACTTGTTAAGTTCTAGGCTTCCTTTCGAAAGCCAAGCCCATCCTTAATAGAGGGGTGTCTACCAACAGTGTAGTCATCCCTTGCAAATTTTAGTTTATCAAAATCCACCTTGCAAGTCTTAAGTTGAGCATTAAGACTTGCAACTTTATCATTTAATTTAGTAATGGATGCCAGATGTTCATTACAAGCATTAACATCAAAATCCTTGCACCTATTACAAATTACGACATGTTCCACACATGAACTAGACTTATTAGCTACTTCTAACTTAGCATTTAACTCATCATTAACACTCTTCAAACTAGAAATAGACTCATGGCAAGCAGAAATTTCAGAAGATAAAATCTCATTCCTTTTAGTTTCTAAAGCAAGAGATTTTTGTACACTAATAAACTTGTCATGCTCTTCATATAAAATATCTTCTTGCTTCTCTAACAATCTATTCTTTTCATTTAAAGCATCAATCAATTCATTGATCTTATCAACTTTAGTTCTATCTAAACCTTTGAATAAACTTGTGTAGTCTACTTCATCATCACTTGAAGAAGCATACGTAGGGGTATCTCGAGCGCTTACCTTTTTCTCCTTTGCCATGAGGCAGGTGTGGCGCTCGTTGGGGAAGAGAGACAAGTTGTTGAAGGCCGAGGCGGTGAGTCCTTCGTCGTCGAAGTTGGACGAAGAGCACCGAATCCCACTCTTTGCCAAGGTGTGCCTCGCCCTTTGCCTTCTTGTACGACTTCTTTTTCTCCCTCTTCCCGCTCTTTTCTTGTCCCTGGTCACTATCATTATCAGGACAGTTAGCAATAAAGTGACCAGTCTTACCACACTTGAAGCAGGAACGCTTTCCCTTTGTCTTGCTCTTGTTGGGATGCTCCTTACGTCCTTTTAGCGTTGTCTTGAAGCGCTTGATAATGAGGGCCATTTCATCCTCGTTTAGCTCGGCCGCCTCAACTTGCGCCACCTTGCTAGGTAGCGCCTCCCTGCTGCTTGTTGCTTTGAGAGCAACGGTTTGAGGCTCGTAGATGGGCATTGGGCCATTCAATGCCTCATCAACGTATCTTGCTTCCTTGATCATCATACGCCCGCTTACAAACTTTCCGAGTATTTCCTCGGGCGTCATCTTTGTATACCTAGGATTCTCACGGATTGAGTTCACAAGATGAGGATCAAGAACAGTGAAGGACCTGAGCATAAGTCGGACGACGTCGTGGTCCGTCCATCTCGTGCTTCCATAGCTCCTGATCTTGTTGACCAGGGTCTTGAGCCTGTTGTACATTTGTGTTGGCTCCTCTCCCCTGATCATTGTGAACCTTCCCAGTTCGCCTTCCACCAACTCCATCTTGGTGATCATGGTGGAGTCGTTCCCCTCATGAGAAATCTTGAGGGTGTCCCAAATTTGCTTGGCGTTATCCAAGCCGCTCACCTTGTTGTACTCGTCCTTGCACAAGGATGCTAGCAAAACAGTGGTAGCTTGTGCATTTTTATGGATTTGCTCATTAATGAAAACGGGGTTGTCGGTACTATCAAAAAGCATTCCGTTTTCAACAATCTCCCAAATACTTGGATGGAGAGAGAATAGGTGACTACGCATTTTGTGACTCCAAAATGAGTAGTCTTCTCCATCAAAGTGCGGAGGTTTCCCAAGTGGAATTGAAAGTAAATGAGCATTGGAGTTAAATGGAATACGAGAATAATCAAATGAAAAATTTGAGTTAACCGGTTTCTTTTTCTCGTCGTAGTCGTCGTCTCTTAGGGAAGAAGAAGACTCATCGCTTTCGTAGTAGACGATCTTCTTGATGCGCCTCTTCTTCTTCCCGTCCTTCTTCTTATGACTCGAGCCAGAGTCAGTGGGCTTGTCATCCCTTGGCTCGTTGAAGATGGACTCCTTCTCCTTATCGTTGACCACTATCCCCTTTCCCTTAGGATCTATCTCTTCGGGCGATTAGTCCCTTTCGTGAAGAGAACGGTTCTGATACCAATTGAGAGCACCTAGAGGGGGGGTGAATAGGTGATCCTGTAAAAATCAAATACTTGTAGCTAAAAAACTTGATTAAGTGTTAGCTCAATAGAATCAAGTGGCTAAGGACCAAGCTCTTGTGAAACACAATGGTCACGAAGAAAACAAGCACAAGAGACACGGTGATTTATCCCATGGTTCGGCCAAGTATAACACTTGCCTACTCCACATTGTGGCGTCCCGCTGGACGAGGGTGGCACTCAACCCCTTTCAAGTGATCCAATTGATCAATTTGAATACCACGGTGTTTTCCTTTCTTTTACTATCTCCCGTTCGCGAGGAATCTCCACAACTTGGAGCCTCTCGTCCTTACAATTGATGATCACAAAGAAGCACGGAAGTAAGGGAGGGGAGAGCAACACACACAAGACTCAAAGCACGAGCACAATCACACACACAAGCCACAACTTGAGCTCACAACACAATGCGAGGAGTTCTCTACTCAAATAGAGCTCAAGTCACTATCACAAAGAATCAAATGCACGAGAATGGAGTCTTGGTGCTTAGAGATGATCAAAGAATGCTTGGGGTTACTCCTCCATGCGCCTAGGGGTCCCTTTTATAGCCCCAAGGCAGCTAGGAGCCGCTGGAGGCAATCTGGGAAGGCAATTCTTGCCTTCTGTCGGGTGGCGCACCGGATAGTCCGGTGCACCACCGGACAAGCACTGTTCATGGTCCAGTGCAGATCGCCTTCCTGAAATGGCACAACCGACCGTTGCAGAATTTTAGCCGTTGGCGCACCGGACACTGCCCGGTGCACACCGGACAGTCCAGTGCCCCCTACCGACCGTTAAAGCGGGCCACGCGTCGCCCGCGGATTTGGCGGCTGACCATTGCGCTAGCGGCCGTTGGCTCACCAGACAGTCCGGTGCACCACCTGACAGTCTGGTGAATTATAGCCGTACGCCGCCGACGAATTCCCAAGAGTGGCCAGTTCGCCAGAAGCCAGTCTGGCACACCGGACACTGTCCGATGCACCACCGGACAGTCCAGTGTGCCAGACTGCGCTGAGTCTTGGCTGCTCCAGCCAAGTCTTTTCCTTTTTCTCTTTTCTCTGATTCTAGCACTTAGACAAATATATTAGTACACAAAAACCAATGTACTAAGTCTAGAATCATACCTTCTTGTTGATTTGCACTTCATCCATCATTTGGCACATAATTACTCACTCAATATGTGTTGGGCACTTAATCACCAAAAATATACTAGAAATGGCCCAAGGGCACATTTCCCTTTCAATACCTCGAATCTTCAATTCTCTTCGGCTCTATGTCGACTAGAGGTGTCTTGGGTGTTCTAACGATACCAAGACACACCCTAGAATCTCCTCCCCGACAGGGTCCCTCCCAAGAGAAGAGATCTAGATTTGCTGCGAAGAAGACGACCCTCTGCGCCATCGCGAACCGTCCGAGCCCTACGCGCGGAGCGTCCGGACGTACACAAAGAAGGGGCCGCTCTTGCGGTTAGGTCATGGACCATCTGGCCCTATGTCGTGGACCATCCGCGCCTCCATAGAGAGCACCGCCAGGTGGTTCATTCCAGTGATTGGCAGAGATTCTGGGTTTGATCCCAAGTGGAGTCGCCAAAAAGTGTGTTGGCGCCAATTTAGGTGCCAATCATTGAACGAACCACCTGTCGGTGCTCTCTACGGAGGTGCGGACGGTCCACGGCACAGGGTCGGATGGTCCATGGTACACACGCAGGAGTAACTCCTTTTCAGCGTGTGTCTGGACGATCCACGATGGCGTAGAGGGTCGTCTTCTTTGTAGCGGACCTAGATCTCGCCTCCCGGGAGGGACCCTGTCGTTGGGGAGGAGAGATCATACGGTGTGCCTTGGCATCGGCAGGCCACCCAATATGCCTCTAGTTGACGTAGAGCCGAAGAGATATGAAGATTTGAGGTAGAGGGACGCTAAACTAGGGCTAAACTAGAGCTACTCCTAATGCTTAAGGTAAAAACGATAAGTAAATTTGATTGGATCAATTATGGGGTTCAATCGATCGTAGCCCTTCATATATATAAAGGGGGGTTTGGACCCGTTACTGAAAGTCGCCTAGAGGGGGGTGAATAGGGCGAATCTGAAATTTATAAACTTAAGCACAACTACAAGCCGGGTTAGCGTTAGAAATATAAACGAGTTCGAGAGAGTGTGGAAAACAAATCACAAGCAAATGAAGAGTGAGACACAAGGATTTGTTTTACCGAGGTTCGGTTCTTGCAAACCTACTCCCCGTTGAGGTGGTCACAAAGACCGGGTCTCTTTCAACCCTTTCCCTCTCTCAAACGGTCACTTAGACCGAGTGAGCTTCTCTTCTCAATCACACGGGACACTAAGTCCCCGCAAGGACCACCACACAATTGGTGTCTCTTGCCTTGGTTACAATTGAGTTGGTCACAAGAAGAATGAGAAAGAAAAGAAGCAATCCAAGCGCAAGAGCTCAAATGAACACAAATGTCGCTCTCTCTAGTCACTATTTGATTTGGAGTGATTTCGGACTTGGGAGAGGATTTGATCTCTTTGGTTGTGTCTAGAATTGAATGCTATAGCTCTTGTAAGGTGTTGGAAGGTGGAAAACTTGGATGCAATGAATGGTGGGGTGGTTGGGGTATTTATAGCCCTAACCACCAAACTAGCCGTTTGGTGGAGGCTGCTGTCGAATGGCGCACCGGACAGTCCGGTGCGCCAGCCACGTCACCCGGCCGTTAGGGTTTGACCGTTGGAGCTCTGACAGGTGGAGTCTTCTGGCTGTCCGGTGGTGCACGGACAAGTACTGTAGACTGTCCGGTGCGCCTTCTGACGCTGCTCTGACTCTGGCGCGTACTGTAGCGCATTGAATGCGGTTGTAGTCGACCGTTGGCGCTGAAGTAGCCGTTGTTCCGCTGGCACACCGGACAGTCCGGTGCGCCACCGGACAGTCCAGTGAATTATAGCGGAGCCCCCTCTGATTTTCCCGAAGGTGACGAGTTTGGAGCTGAGCTCTCTGGTACACCGGACACTATCCGGTGGCACACCGGACAGTCCGGTGCGCCAGACCAGGGCACACTTCGGTTGTCTTTGGCTCTCTTTGTTTGAACCCTTTCTTGGTCTTTTTATTGGTCTATTGTGAACCTTTGACACCTGTAAAACTTATAATCTAGAGCAAACCAATTAGTCTAATTATTTGTGTTGGGAAATTCAACCACCAAAATCAATTAGGAAAAAGTGTAAGCCTATTTCCCTTTCAGTTACAAATCGGTTCTCGAGTTAATCCCGCAGTTTTAGCTAACAAATCTCGCAAGAAATATGAAACCCTAACTGATTATGCGTACACATTGACGGTCCACATCGCTACGGCGGACAGTCCGGACCGTGGACTATCCGCCAGACACTTTTAGTGCTGAACACTTTACTAGTGGCCACTTAATACAAAAGTGTTTTAGGGATGTTCGAAGGTGTGTGTATTAGACCGTCCGCAGGGTCTCCCTCTCCCCTATCCCTGTTCATTCTTTAGGGGCTACAATACCCCCTAAATCTTGTAACGGTTGCCCCTAAATGACCTCCTACCCGGCGGCAACACTCTCTTCGTCTGCATTTCTTGTGCCCCTAAACTAGGGTTGGAAATAAGCCGACCCGTGGTCGGCTCGACTCGGTGCGGCTCGCTAGGCGATGGAGCTCGGCTTGGCTCGCCTACTCAACGAGCTGTAAAAGGAGACTCGGCTTGATACCAACTTGTGAGTCAGCTTGGCTCGCGAGCTACACCTTGAAAAATAACATTGCATTATATAGTGAATTAATAATCTATATATATAAAATAAATAATCAAAATGCGACATTACAAGTAATCTAAATTATAATTGTCATATATACATCATTAGAGATAAAAATGAGTCGAATATCTATAAAATTATCTAATATCCATTATTATTGTGCAGTTGATTAATTTTGTACCGCTCACGAGCCAGCTCGCGAGACAAAGTGGCTCGGCTTGGCTCGTTGCACCAACGAGCTCGAAAACCTAGTTTAGCTCGTTCGAGGCTCGAGAGCCGATCAATTTCGAGCTCGAGTCGTCTCACGAGGTTCAAGCTTTTTTGAACACTACCTTAAACGGTGACATCCTCGCTTTTTATGCCCACAAGTAATTGTAAGTTGAGGAAAAATTGATAATAGATGATAAGTTAATTTAAAAGTGATATTTTATGGTTGTAACGATATATACAAGAATAATATAGAGGAACTCATGTGAGAGATGAAAAGGTACTCGAAGAAATTTTAGCAAAGTGGTATAAAAGTGATAAATTTGGGGAAAATTTAGTGGGGAAATTTTAGGGGAAGGACATTCTTACCGTACACAAATTGTTATTCTGGCCGAAACAAAGTATTTGAGAAATCAGGACCCGCGCTGGCCAGAGATAGCAATAGGTAAATATCCACCGGTTATTACTACCCCATACTCATACCCACGACACAAAAATAACTCTATTGGATCACCCATATACACTGGCGGGTATGGATTTACCCCCATACCCATACCCATGTGGGTATGGGTCACCCATGGGGTCACCCGTACCCACAAAAATTAAACAACTATCAAAATATTATATTATACAAATGACAAGTATATCCATATAAATACTATTACAAAATTTTCTAGCATCATTTAACCATCCATTCAACACACCAAAAATAATTGGATAAAGTAGTAACACTATGATAGTACTACATAGCACATTACATGTTCCATTATATGGTCATTAAATTGTTGTTAAATAGTAAAAAAAGTTGGATGACTAAGGTGCAAGTTCATGCTTCGGATACATATATATTGATATTTTATACCCATGAGTTAACGGGTATAGGTGAAGGCGGAACGTTCTAATACCCATTTACTCATTAGATGAAGATTTTTACCAATAACAAACTCACCGATATAATATTTAACTCACATACATACCTCTAATAAGTAAATACACTAGGTATTGGGTCGCGGTACCCATTAGGCTATTCACAGTGGAGGTTTCATGGGGTGTTTCATGTATTAATTAGCCTGCCACATCAGCTATTTTGATGACATGTCACATCATTTAAGAAGAAAGAGTTTCATGGAGTTTCATGGGGATGAAACCATGTTAACTCGTTTCCAAGATCTTGGAAACTGTGTGAAACCTCCACTGAGAGTGTTTTGTTTCATCTTCATATAATTGAGTAAATCCTATTGGTTATTTATATGCAGCATTTAAGAAGTATGTTGACATATGAAATAGTGAGATGAAACTCTCTAGTGAGAGAGGGTATTTCATTCATTTATAAATCTGATGTGGTATTTTTGGAAACAGTGACATGAAATCCCCATTGTGAATAGCCTTACCATCTATACCGCTGGCCGGACGGCTCAGTTTGGTACGCGGCCGATCGCGACCCTCGCCCCGCCCCCCACACGGACACGCATCGAAACTGCCCGCCTCCGCAGCACACTCGTCCTCCCCGCGCCGCCTCGGGGACGCCCCGGTCCGCGACATCCCTGACCACGGTGATGGCCGCCGCCGCCCTCCGCTCCTCCGCACGCCGGCTCCTGCGTCTCACCCCGGCACCCTCGTCGGCTCTGTTCGCCGCTTCGCGGCCCACCGCCAGGGTTGCACCGCTCTCACGCCCCATCGCCGCTCTGTCAGGTACTCCTCCCCACGTCTCCTTGACTACTAGTTGATTTTACCGCATGGGATGCCTGGATCTGACTGATCTCTTTATCGGGTACCTCCAGGTTGATTCCTGATTAGGATCCTCCTAGATATGGTTGCCCTTATTAGTAATTTATAGGGAGATTAGAACTCCAGATTCACGCTAGTGTGGAGATTTATTACAAGGCCAGAAGCTATTATTCCGTAGGCAAGGGTGTTATTATTCGAGAGTTTATGATTGGTTGGAGTTGACATACTCTAGCTGGAGTATATCAACATGAAGATAGAGAGTTGCCTGGACACTTGCTCAGACAGACGTGAAATGTGTGGTCCCAGAGTGTTTCTTTCTAGGTTAATGTCTAATCAAACTTTTTAATAAACTCACTTCCTTATTTATAGAATGCAAGTGGTTTTTCTTGAAAGCTAGAACATTGGTTGCTTGGCAGGGGTTTTTGCTTCTGAAGCAATTAAAGGCCCGTTTTGTTTGAGGGACTAAAGATTAGTCCCTCCATTTTAGTCTCATTTAGTCCCTAAATTGACAAACAGTGGGATTAAAACAGGAAGTAAACTGTTTTAGTCTCTAGCCCCTTAAGAGGTGACTAAAAGGGACTAAGCCATATAAATTTCACTTTTTGCTCCTCCTTTATTTCAGTTGCACTAATGGTAGGAGAATGCTAATGGGTATTTTGGTTGTCTTATGATTCATTTAATGTGTTTTGAATACTTTTAGTCCCTAGAACCAAACAGGGTAGGGACTAAACTTTAGTCTTGGACTAAAGAAACCAAGCGGGCCCTAAGGTTGTATAGCCTTTGTTTGAGTCTCTGATTACATATCGTCCGACTAATCGCGATTAGTCGCGATTAGTCGGTCTGATCGGTTGTTAGAACTCGATAAGGTGTAACGATTCGATCAGGGTAGCTGATCGTCCTTATCGTCCGCCTAATCGCGATTTATAGCGATTAATCGCTGTGTTGGGCGATCAGCCGATAGGCCTGGTAGTCCAAAAGCCATTTTAGGCTTAAATGCTGTATGGGGGAGGCCAAAGGACGCCCAATCCCTTCAGATACAGCCTGGGTAGACGTGAGCAGTCAGCAGTCCTTTAAATGCTGTCTGGGAGGCCAAAAGACATTTTGGACGTGAGCAGTCAGCAGCACCAGCCTTCTCCCCCATTTTAGACGTGAGCAGTCATTAGCAGCAGCCTTCTTCGCCATTTTAGTCGCGAAAAACAGCAGCTGAGAAGTTCAACCGAAGATGAGCAGCTCTTCTGAAGGTATGGATGTTGTGCTGCTTTTGCCTGTTCTTCACTCTTTGTTCTCTGCTCTCTCCCCCCTCTGTTCTTCATTCCTCTTTGTTCTGCTGCTGTTCCCCCTCTGTTCTTCATTCCTCTTGCAGTTTCATAGTCTTATATAAATAATAAACTTGTTGTTGTGCTGTTATGGACTATTTAAGTATTTATACTGCTGCAAGCCTCTATACTATATAATTATATATCTATATATAGTGTTATATATGACTATATGTCTATATATATATCATAATGTCCTGGAATACACAGGACGACCAGGGGGACGATTAGGGTCGATCAGGGGCGACTAATCGCCCTGATCGACGCCTAATCGCGAATAATCGCCTGATCGCCCAGTGGCTTCGATCAGGCGATCTGAAAACTATGGTTTGAGTACACAAGCACAGGTTTCAGGGAATCAGCAACAAAAAAATCATTGTTTATGTTTTTTACACATGAGGTCAGGGGCGGCATGACTGCATGAGATAGCTACTGTTTAGGATTGGCCCATCCTATGCTGATGGCAGCAAGGAGAGTTTGTTTTGAGAGAAGGTGCATGGGAATTAGCGGGACATGTTTTTGAGAGAGGATGGAAGGGAATAAGGGACATCATGTGTTATTGACAATTTTGGGCGGTGAGGGAGGTGGTGCTTTTATGTAACCCAACTGTTCTATTCCAATATATTGTATTCTTAACCATAAACTTAGGGGTACATACGTACAGTCATTTAACTAAAAGGGGATACAAAGGTTGCCTTTTTCCTGCTTTCCGTGTTAGTTCGTAAAGATTTTTTTTGGCTGGTTAATACTAATCTTTCACTCTAATTTAATATGGGTTGGATTTTGTGAGAGATGCTTAAACGGGTTTCAAAGTGATTAAACTTCCTTTGACAAGATTGAAGTATTTTATGTGAACTCTTTAGAGTTGTGGAATGTTTTCTCTTTGATTCGTGTTTATATATTTGGAAAAAAATGCTAGAATAGTCAATGATGCCTTAGTTGTTTTCATTTTGATGTGATTCTATTGCACTTCACTTAAAACTTCTCATTCTTAATTAGCTTTATCATGTTATAAACTTAGGTGGCAACAATCCTATCTCATGGAAACTGAGACGCTTCTTCAGTTCAAATGAAAAGCACTTGCCTGCAATATCTGATCCAGAGATCGAAGCTGCATTTAAGGATTTGTTGGCTGCTAGTTGGAATGAACTTCCAGATTCTCTTGTAGCGGAAGCAAAGAAAGCAGTATCTAAAGCGACCGATGATAATGCTGGTCAAGAGGCTTTGAAAAATGTATTTTGTGCAGCTGAGGCGTGTGAAGAATTCAGTGGAACCTTGGTTACCCTAAGAATGGCTCTTGATGATCTGTGTGGCCTGACTGGCGAAGTAAGTAGTTGCTATCTCTGTTTCCTCATGTATTTTTTTGGGTGCTTATATCAGTTTGATCAAGGCAAAACTTTTGCAGAATGTGGGTCCCTTACCTGGTTATATTGAAGATGCTGTTAAAGCTGCATATAATCGCTACATGACTTATCTGGAGTCCTTTGGCCCTGAGGAAAATTATCTAAGAAAGAAGGTGGAGACTGAGTTGGGGACAAAAATGATACACCTCAAAATGAGATGCAGTGGCATAGGTTCTGAGTGGGGAAAGGTATGTCTTCTGAATGTTACTTGTCCCTGTGGTACAGTTTTACTTCAGTATCGTCTTATGCTGGTAGAAAATTAGAAATATTTTGCCTGATATTTTTGTGATTCTTGATGTGTGTAAAAGTTTCTATGCTTCTAATTGTGTCATATTTCCTTTCAAGATTAAAAAACTCGACCTGGGGGAGGGGGTAAACAGCCCCCATGACATTATATTAAGAAGATGTTCTCTTGCAGGTCGAGAAACCCCTGCCCCACCCATACATAGCGGCACCATAGTCTATGTGAGAATGTCCCCGGTCTACATAACGGCATCGTAGCCCATGTGAGAACGACCATAACCAGGACCGGACCTTAGGCGTGGGGACATATGAGGGGATCTTTTTAACCTCAGCCTGAATTTCACTCTCACGAGGATTTAAACTTAGGACGTAAGGAGTGCTCCTTAGACTACCTAACCAATTCAGCTAGAGGCCTTTTCGCTCCTTTTAAGATTATGTTAAAGTTTTTTGTTCCATATGCAGTCTTACTGCGTTTTTTATAGAATTTTGTCTTGTTTATTGCTTGACTGATTTTTGTATTGTTGATTGAATTTCCCATGCTTGGTCTTTTGCCTATCCGAAGAAAATCTATTAAAAACTTGAATTTGTATTTTCTGCAAATTATAATAGTTTTGTATCTTCTTTTTTTTACCATTTAATCTTTTAATTTTAAGCAAATTATTATGAATAACAACTGACCATAGCTGGCTGGCTTGCTGTGAGTGTTCATGCACCGAGTGTCATGGCAAGATCTGGCAAAGATATTAAATTAATTTGTCTTGTATGTAATAGAACTCATGGTACCAGGATTGCATCCAATTGTGCGTTGCATGTGAAATCTGAAGTACAAAATGTGCCCTTCTGTCTGTGGCGAGGTGACAGCAACTGGTTGTTTTGTTACGACCACGGACAAGCTAACATCAATCCTCTCCGCTTGTAGGATTTTGTTGTAGACACCTTTGTGGGCCGGCAGTATGCCAGGCGCCACAAAGGATAAGTCCTAGCTGGGCTGTTTGTTTAGGAGATAAGAAGAGATAAAGAGGGAGTCGGTTAGCCCTCCTATTTTAGTGGAGAGATTAGCTCTGTTTGTTTAGAAGATAAGAAGAGATAAGAGGGAGTCGGTTAGCCCTCCTTTTTTAGTGGAGAGATTAGCTCCCAGTTGTTAGAGGTAGTTGAGAATAAAGTGGCACCTAAGTCTATAAAGGGAGCTGCTGTAGTTTGTATTAGGGCTCATCAAAGAAAGTTTTACCTGACCGGTGGAGCTTCCTTGGTCATCCTGGCGCACCTTGCGCCAGCTGACAGAATCAGCTCCACCTCTGGTCGATCCCCATATCCACTGAGATCCCTTCCCCAGTCCCAAGCCTTGCTGCGATCACCACTGCGCAGTCCTAGGCGCCCACGACATATCAATTTGGTATCAGATTCCTCCGACGCATTGACCAACATGTCCGGCGTCGATCACGATCCTGCGAAGACCTCCTCCGACTCAGCCAAGTTGGATCAGATATTGGCGCAGCTTTCCACCATCAACTCACGCCTCGACCTGCATGGACAGCGGATCACGCTTTTGGAGAAGCGCCCAATCGACGAGCAGCTGCCTGAATCTTCAGAAACCGGCCCACGTACTGCAGCGCCTGTCGGGTTCATGCATAGCACAGGATCTGCTCATCGTGACCGCGTCGACGATGGTGGCTATCGAAGACCCAATGTCTCTTTTCCCCACTACGATGGTGAGTCTGACCCCCTGTCGTGGATCAATAAATGTGAGACTTACTTCAGGGGTATGAGGACTCCACCCGATGAGAAGGTGTGGCAGGCATCACTCCATTTGGACGGTGTGGCAGCAGAATGGTTCTACGCTCTAGAGCGGGACACGAGCGGCGTCCTCACTTGGTCCCGCTTCGTTGAGTTCACCCATATGCGGTTTGGACCACCTCTACGGACCAACGGTATGGCTGATCTCAAGGACCTTCGGCGCACCGGCACTGTTGAAGACTATCAACGTCAGTTTCTGTCCATTCTCTGTCGCTGCGAGGATATGACACAGCTCCAGCAAGCTCAGATGTTTACCGCAGGCTTGGGTGAACCGCTTCGGACTGATGTTGAACTGCTGACTCCAACTACATTACAGCGGGCCATGCACCTGGCACGCGCCTATGAACGCCGTATGGATCTGTCCTCGGCCCCATCAAGGACGCCATATACTACATCAAAACCAACGGCATGTGCAACTGCAGCAAAACCCTCGTCATCGGCTACCAGCAGACCACGTTTGCGCAGGCTCTCACCGGAGGAGGTTGCCGCCAAACGGGCCAGCGGTGAATGCTACCACTGCTCTGAAAAGTATACAGCCGATCACAAGTGTGCTGCTCGCGGAGTTTTTCTGTTGGAACTGGATGGAGAAGATACCGGGACAACAGATACACTGGCAGAGGAGCTGGGCATATCACTTCATGCTCTCACTGGAATTGACATTGCTGACACACTGAAACTGAAAGTCTCTATCAATGGTGTGGCTCTCATTGCTCTTGTGGATTCAGGATCCACCCATACATTCATCCGCGATGCTATTGTACCAAGACTGGGACTGCAGGTGACTCCAACAGCAGGACTGCCTGTCAAGGTTGCAAATGGTGAGAAGGTGTTGAGTGGGGGTGTTTGTTCTCAAACCCCACTCACTGTCGGCGAAGAGAATTTTACCACAACCTGCTACACTCTTCCCCTGGATGGCTTTGATGTGGTGCTTGGGGTAGAATGGCTGCGTTCTTTGGGTCCCTTCATCTGCAACTTTGAGAAGTTGACGCTGTCTTTTTGGCGCCACGGACACATGGTGCGTTGGACAGGCATTGGCGGCTCTCCACCCCGCTGTAATGCTCTGGACATGGCACACAAACTGTTGGATACCCTGCTGCTATCCTTTGAAGACCTCTTTGTCGAGCCCCAGGGACTTCCTCCACCTCGCCGCCATGATCATCGCATCCGGCTTCTGCCAGGGACAGTACCAGTGGCGGTACGACCATACCGCTACCCTCAGTTGCTCAAAGATGAGATTGAACGACAGTGTGACCAGATGCTATCCCAAGGTATCATCCGAGAGTGTACCTCAGCGTTCTCATCACCAGTGTTGCTTGTGAAGAAATCGGACAACACATGGCGCTTCTGCATTGACTATCGTGAGCTCAACACGAAGACGGTCAAGGACAAATTTCCTATCCCAATAGTGGATGAACTCCTAGATGAGCTTCGGGGAGCCCGGTTCTTCACCAAGCTTGACTTACGTAGCGGCTACCATCAGGTGCGCATGCACCCAGAGGACATCGATAAGACGGCCTTCCGCACGCACCATGGTCACTACGAGTTCTTAGTCATGCCTTTCGGCTTGACTAATGCACCGTCGACATTTCAGGCGCTTATGAATGATGTACTCAAGCCGTTCATCCGTAAGTTTGTACTGGTATTCTTTGATGACATATTAATCTATAGCTCATCCTGGGTCGAGCATCTTCAACACATGCGGCAAGTATTCCAGCTGTTACGAGAGCAGAAGTTGGCCCTCAAGCGCACCAAGTGTTCCTTTGGCGAGACACAGGTGGGTTACTTAGGCCACATCATCTCGGATAAGGGAGTTGCAATGGACCCTGCCAAGATTGAAGCAGTGGAGTCATGGCCACCACCACGCTCCATCCGGGCACTCAGAGGATTTTTGGGACTGACTGGGTATTATCGGAAATTCATCGCTGGTTATGGCGCTGTAGCAGCCCCCTTGACAGCACTGTTGAAACGAGAGGCATTCAGATGGACAGAAGAAGCAGAGGAGGCTTTCAATCTGCTCAAACAGGCCTTAATGTCCGCACCATTACTGCAGATGCCCGACTTCGATCGCAGTTTCATCATTGATTGTGATGCGTCAGGGTCTGGTTTTGGCGCCGTGTTACACCAGGGAGATGGAGCTATTGCTTTCTTCAGCAGGGCAGTCGCACCTCAACATCAGAAGTTGCCAGCATATGAACGGGAACTAATTGGGTTGGTGAAAGCAGTCCGGCACTGGAGGCCTTATATCTGGGGGCGCCAGTTTCTAGTCCGCACCGATCACTACAGTCTTAAATATTTATTAGATCAGCGACTGACCACAATTCCCCAACATACATGGGTGAGCAAGTTATTTGGATATGACTTTATGGTGGAGTACAAGCCTGGCAAACTCAATGGCGCAGCTGATGCTCTCTCACGTCGTGCCGAGTCAGGCATGGCGCTCAACACCATCTCTACACCGTCTTTTGAGCTGTTTGACAGTTTGCGAGCCGAGGCTGCAACGGACCCACAAATCCAGGATGTGCGCCAGCAGCTTGCTGCTGGCACTGTTTCACCAGGTTGGACAGAATTGGATGGGTTGCTCCTTTTCAAAGGAAAAGTCTATGTGCCAGATGCCTCTACTCTTTGGCCGATATTATTATCCAGTGCCCATGACACAGGACATGAAGGTATCCAAAAGACAATTCACAGGTTCCGGTCGTCATTCTATAATCCTCATGCATTACAGAGGGTTAAGGAATTCATCAAAGGTTGTTCAGTCTGCCAACGCAATAAAACTGAACATCTCCATCCCGGTGGTCTCCTGCAACCTCTATCAGTACCTTCGGAAGTATGGAGTGATATTTCTATGGACTTCATTGAGGGGTTTCCAAAGGTGGGCGGCAAGTCGGTGATTCTCACAGTTGTAGACCGTTTCTCCAAGTTTGCACACTTTATTGCTCTGGGACACCCTTACACAGCAGCATCGGTAGCAAAAGCCTTCTTTGATAACATTGTCCGTCTCCATGGATTGCCATGCTCCATTGTCAGTGATAGAGATACAATATTTACTAGCACATTCTGGTCAGAATTGTTCCAGCTAGCAGGAGTTAAGCTGCACATGAGTTCAGCTTTCCACCCCCAATCTGATGGACAATCAGAAGTGGTAAATCGAATTATTACCATGTATCTTCGGTGCCTAGCAGGGGATAGACCAAGAGAGTGGCTTAAATGGCTTCCATGGGCCGAATTCTGCTACAACACTTCCTTCCAGACTGCTCTCCGATGCTCTCCATTTAAGGTGGTATATGGCCGAGAACCTCCTGCTCTTCTGCCCTATCATCCAGGAACATCACAGGTGGCTGCTGTTGACAAACAACTACAGACACGCGACGAATTCTTGGCGGATATTCGTGACCGATTGATTCAGTCACAGGTGACAATGAAAAACTACCAGGACAGGCATCGACGGGAAGTGGAGTTCCATGAGGGCGATTGGGTATGGCTGCGCTTACAGCAGCGCACAGCAGTTGGTGTCACTTCTGCTACACCCAACAAACTTGGCCCAAAGTTCTTTGGGCCATATCAAGTGCTATCGAGGGTGGGCACTGTCTCCTACAAGCTGCAGCTTCCTCCCAGGGCCAGAATACATGATGTGTTCCACGTTTCTCTACTCAAGAAATTCATAGGGGAGGCTCCAACCAAAGTTATACCGCTGCCCGAGCTCCTCAACGGCAGAGTCATCCCTACACCAGAAAAAGTCCTCCGTGCAAGGCTGAATCGAGGGGTGTGGGAAGTTCTGATCAAGTGGACAGGCCGAGCAGAGACGGATACTTCTTGGGAGCAGCTGGAAGACTTCAAGCTTAGGTATCCAGCCATGACGCTCGAGGACGAGCTCTTCGTCGGCGAGGGGGGAAATGTTGTAGACACCTTTGTGGGCCGGCAGTATGCCAGGCGCCACAAAGGATAAGTCCTAGCTGGGCTGTTTGTTTAGGAGATAAGAAGAGATAAAGAGGGAGTCGGTTAGCCCTCCTATTTTAGTGGAGAGATTAGCTCTGTTTGTTTAGAAGATAAGAAGAGATAAGAGGGAGTCGGTTAGCCCTCCTTTTTTAGTGGAGAGATTAGCTCCCAGTTGTTAGAGGTAGTTGAGAATAAAGTGGCACCTAAGTCTATAAAGGGAGCTGCTGTAGTTTGTATTAGGGCTCATCAAAGAAAGTTTTACCTGACCGGTGGAGCTTCCTTGGTCATCCTGGCGCACCTTGCGCCAGCTGACAGAATCAGCTCCACCTCTGGTCGATCCCCATATCCACTGAGATCCCTTCCCCAGTCCCAAGCCTTGCTGCGATCACCACTGCGCAGTCCTAGGCGCCCACGACATATCAGATTTTGAGAAAAAAGTGTATCGGACATTTTGGTATTGGTGATATATGAGTTAGACTTTGCTTTATTGGTTCAGGGTAACTTTGTTATTTTCAAGTTGGTAAATATTTTTTTGGTCTCTCCTACTTTCACCATAAACCAGCAAAACAAGTATGCATTTGGGCTGATTCCTGGCCAATATTGTATGGTCTCCCTCCATGATCTTTTGCTCACGGCATTACTAGCAGACAAGCAGCTTTATAAGAATCACATGCTTGTGCTTTTTCAAACACCTTGTGCACATAATCAGTGTTCCATTTATGAAAATGTATATTCTCCTTTAGTTTTTTTTCCATTTGGTTATTTTCTGACAATGAAAATGAATTATGTCCTGCTCAACCTCATAGCATGTATGGACTTGCGTTCTCATTTCGGTATACGTCAAGCCTCCTTGTCGTGTCAGGACTGAAGCTAGTGAAATGTAGGCCTCCTTAGTCCTTACTCATAATTTAACTGTTATACTTGCAGATCTCCCTGATTGGCACCTCGGGGATCTCAGGCTCCTATGTTGAGCTAAGGGCATGATGGGAAGCCTGCAGATCAGAACCATGGAAATTATCGATGAGCTGAGGAAGTCTGTAGATCAGAATATGCCGTTCTACATTTTCCTTTCCCCTTTGTAGCTACCATGACAATAACAATGAGACCATCAAACAGCTGTGCATTTTAAGTATGGAAATACTCCCGTATGTGTCTGTAATAAGGACGTTTCATGTGGCTGAAACCTGCCAATTCTGTTAATTTTTGCATGACTTCTTGTTCAACTGGTGTGAATTGTATACTTTGTTCACGATGCCTTCGCTCGCAGTCGCAGCTCAACTTCCTTTAGTATTGCAAAAAATACAGTGAACTGCCATTTTTTAATGCAAGGGTTTAACAATCTCAATATGTGATTGTTATTCACTAACTAGTGGATTGTAGCATGTTAAATCATCACTTGAAATACAAAATGTGTTATACATCTCTACTATATAAAGTAACAATTTTTACAGTTGTCATGCTTCCATATATTTAAATGATAAAAACTTAAAATTATGTATAAATAGGAATTTAAACAATGATTGCGACCCCAAATGCAATTTACACGCCACAATGATTGTGGACTATAAACGCAATTTATACATCTCCTAGCCAACAGAACACACATGTCCAAACATATATGTATTTATGTTTTATATTTTATAATAATAACTGTAGCGACGTACAGGGACTTTGCTAGCATAATAAAAACGATGTGAAAATGAGATTTAATGCTTGGTTATTGTAGTAATGATCCCAGTTTCATTAGACCTTTTGTTTAAATCCTAATATCCACTATAAAAATTAGACGTAATCTCTACTATTTATTAAGGCGGTAAGGGGTAGGCTGCTATTCCGTATTCTGCAATTGCCATTCCTATTCCTCTTCCCGCACTGTCTTTCTCATTCTTTCTCATTCCTCCTTCCCCGTTCCCACGTGCATCCCACGCCTAGCTAAAATTAAATTAAAAAACACAAATATAACCCCCAATAGGATTCGAACCTGCGACCTCTCAAGCAAATGTGTTCATAGCTACCACTACACCATATGTGTGTTTATGTCAGTATATGTTACAGTAAAAATATCTACTACATCTCTCTCAAAGCCTACCTGCTACCTTTGCATAATGTGTAGTAGTAGATAATTATCAACGAGATTCCTGAATTATATTTTTGGATAGAGGGAGTAGTATTTAAAGAAGAACCTTGTATGCAATTTCTTTTGTTTGAATAATGTTTTTAACTTAAATTCTTTTTTATATGTGTGACATTTATTGTCCGTAATATTGTTTTCTATGGATCTGACTTGTGAGTCGTTTTCATAAACCAACGCTAAAGACGAATCCATGTTTCTTACTTGGAAACCCCGAACAAACACCACTGGCAGGAGGCGCTCGCATTGGCGTCGCTTATCGACGACGAGAAGAAGCTTGACAACTGCCAGTTCGACCTCTGGAAGCAGTACTACGTGGCCGCATGCGTCGCTGTGTTCGGCAAGCTCCACCGCAGCCGCCGCTTGGACGCGGTCCAGAGCGGCTGCACCGCGCTGTCCATCTCAAACAGGGGGACCTCATGGTCGTCACCAACACCGGTGACTCTTGGGTTGTTTTGGGCACCGCATCCGACAACGGCGCTGTCACACCGTCCAGCTCATCATCACCTAAAGCTCAACCTGCCACGTAAGTCACTACTGACCGGCCATGAATTCTTATGCGCTGGGACGACGGTCGTTGCTGACGTTGTGTGAGTGTCCTCGAACAAGATGTATGTAGAGGAGTAGCACATCCGGTGGTGCAACGGCTAGGTGTACTACCTCGCTGATGAGATCGGGGTGCACTTCGTTTGACAGCCCAACCAAGAGTCATCAGTACTCGCCATGTCGTGCGCGTTCGACGACTACTATATCAAGGACTATGGCGTCATCTTGGCGCCAGAGGTGACGCAGAGGAGGACCGACAGCAATGACCACTCGCCATCGTCGGGGTAGCTTTTGTGCCGGCCTGCCTTTAATTCTCTTTGCAAACACATACACTTGCTTTTTTTGTTTAAGCAAGCGTGTATGGTGGTGCGTACCTGATGACTGACAATGTACGAGGGAACTTCTACCGGCAGGTGTTAGGGGTGAAACGGGTCGGGTATACCCGTCGGGTACCGGATACAGGTAGTGCTAATACCCATTTTTCGGATACGGATTCAGGTAGTTTTATATTCGGGACGGATACGGGTAATACACGGATACTGTAGCTTCGGATTTGGGTCGGATATGGAGCAAGAACTACTCGGAAAATACTCAGATATTCGGGTCGGATACGGGTACCCGGAATTCGGGTACCCATTTTTTCTTTTTCTGCATAATATAGTTATAAAATCATAACTTTTACATATGAAATCAGATGAAGATAAAGTTTATATGAAAATTGTAGAGCTTGAAGAGATCTATAAGTTTGTAATACATCAATTTTTTTGTTTAAACATATCTTTAGACCAAAATCATTGAAATAATGTCCAAATTTATATCAAATTAATAGACTTTACCATTTTTATGTGTGGGCTTAAAGTTATCTCCACGTGGGAACTTAAGGTTATCTTTTTACTGACTATTTATTAGTATTGATAACTTATTTGTATTTTTCAATCGATACTACAATATTTTAAGGATTTAATTGTATTTTGATGATTTTCTATGACAAGAAATTAATAATACATAAATAGCCTTAAAAAATCGTGAAATTTTACGGAGACACAACATATATCCATATATAACAATAAAAAATGTTTGGATCATAAGATCTATAAGATGCTCACGTTTATTCTATTTCACTTTCACTTATTTGTATGAGTTACATGTGAAATCAGTGTAAATATCCAAGTTTCAACATAATCAGTACTTTACTTTATCATTTTCATGAGGACTTGAGTTATCTTTGTATAAAATGTTTATTAGTTTTTGTAACTTATTTGCAAATTTTGAGTGAAACTAGAATATTTTATGAATTTTAAATATTGCGGTGTTGGTTCTACAATGTCCTTGTGATAAGTAACTTTAAACTGCATGATATCAATTT
Organism: Zea luxurians; assembly: GCA_029449295.1. Lineage (NCBI taxonomy): Eukaryota > Viridiplantae > Streptophyta > Magnoliopsida > Poales > Poaceae > Zea > Zea luxurians. Next base: position 169,845,446 of record JAOPSE010000002.1, read on the forward strand.
TATCGGTTTTCTTTCTTACATTTGATCCATCATATACATGATTATGTATTGCTTAACTTATGTGTTTGTTGGATGGTTGGACAATTAATATCATCGGACGAACTACCCGACAATTATCCGGTACCTACCCGAGTAGTATCTGTTATCCGTTTCTTACCCGTCCGGATTATTACCCGGTCCCGTCCTGTATCCGTTCCGTATCTTAACTACCCGTATCCGGTCCCGTATTCGAGAGAAAATACATTAGGGTAGGATACGGGATGACCCTGTATCCGGCTGTATCCGTCCCGTTTTCATCCCTAGGTAGGTGTGACACATGCTCTTCAATGATGAGACCATACAAATCATGGTATATATCGAAGTCTGCATGATACTGATGGTTGTAATGTAGTAGTGAAACAGCTAAATTAAAATAACAAAAATTATGTATGGCTAGGATTACAAATGGATTATGAAACATTTTCTTATAACAATATAAGACACATTTTGTATATAAGTTATTATGTTATTATATGTTCTCGTTGCAACGCACATGCACTCACCTAGTAAAGGATTAATTGTGTATACTTTGTTCACGAAGCACTGATCATATATGCCTTCGTTCGCAGCTCAACTTCCTTCAGCATTGCAAAAAAATACAGTGGCCTATCATTTTTTGATGCAAGGGTTTAACAATCTCAATATGTGATTGTTATTCGCTATCTAGTGGATTGTACTATTGTAGCATGTTAAATCATCACTTGAAATATAAAATGTGTTATATATAATCAAAATGGTGTGAAAATGGGATTTACTGTTTACTTATTATAATACTAGATGAATGCCCGTGCGTTACAACGGGACCATATAATGCCACAATAACTTATGTATAAATGTGTGTTATACTGTTATGAGAAAAGATTTCATAGTCCATTTGTGATCCTAGCCATGCATAATTTTTTATTATTTTAATCTAGCTATTTCATCACTACATTGCAACCATCAGTACCATGCAGACTTCTATATATGATAGTTAGGTTTCCACGCGTTGCAACGACATTGTCGGGGACCATAATTAGGGGTACCCTCAAGACGCCTAATTCTCAGCTGGTAACCCCCATCAGCATAAAGCTGCAGAGGCCTGATGGGTTTGATTAAGTCAGGGATCAGTCCATACGAGTGACTCGATCACGCCACGCCCGAGCCTAGCCTCGGGCGAGGGCAGCCGACCCTAAGATGACTCCGTCTCGCCTGAGGCCTCCTCTTTCACGGCAGACGCATCACCGGCTCGCCCGAGGCCCCGCCTTCGATAAGAAGTAACCCTGACTAAATCACCGCGCCAACCGACCAAGTCACCGGGGCGTTTAACGCAAAAGGTAAGACCGACGGGCGACCAGACTTCGCCAGAGGTGCCATAGGAGGCTCCGCCCGACCCAGGGCTCGGACTCGGGCTAAGGCCCCGGAAGACGGCGAACTCCGCTCCGCCCGACCCAGGGCTCGGACTCGGGCTAAGGCCCCAGAAGACGGCGAACTCCGCTCCGCCCGACCCAGGGCTCGGACTCGGGCTAAGGCCCCAGAAGACGGCGAACTCCGCTCCGCCCGACCCAGGGCTCGGACTCGGGCTAAGGCCCCGGAAGACGGCGAACTCCGCTCTGCCCGACCCAGGGCTCGGACTCGGGCTAAGGCCCCGGAAGACGGCGAACTCCGCTCCGCCCGACCCAGGGCTCGGACTCGGGCTAAGGCCCCGGAAGACGGCGAACTCCGCTCCGCCCGACCCAGGGCTCGGACTCGGGCTAAGGCCCCGGAAGACGGCGAACTCCGCTCCGCCCGACCCAGGGCTCGGACTCGGGCTAAGGCCCCGGAAGACGACGAACTCCGCCTCGCCCGACCCAGGGCTCGGACTCCGCCTCGGCCTCTGCCGAACGACCTCCGCCTCGCCCGACCCAGGGGTTCGGGCTCAGCCTCTGTCATGCAGGACGGACTCGACCTCGACTTCGGAGGAGCCTCCACGACGCCCGACCTAGGACACAAGACCGCCACGTCAACAGGAAGCGTCATCATCACCCTGCCCTGAGCCGACTTGGGTCGCAGAGAACAAGACCGGCGTCCCATCTGGCCAGCTACGCCAGATAGGCAATGATGGCGCCCCGCTAGACCATGACGACGGCGGCTCTCAGCTCCCTTACGAAAGCAGGAGGACGTCAGCAAGGGCCCGGCTACTCCGACAGCTGTCCCTCCGTCCGGCTCCGTTACTCCTCCAACAGCCACGACGCCACACCAACAGGGTGCCAAGATCTCTCCGGCTGCCACCTTGGCATGTACTTAGGGCGCTAGCTCTCCCTCGCTAGACACGTAGCACCTTGCTACACCCCCATTTTGTACACCTGGATCCTCTCCTTACGACTATAAAAGGAAGGACCAGGGCCTTCTTAGAGAAGGTTGGCCTCGCGGGGACGAAGGGCAGGGGCAGGCGCTCTCTCGGGGCCGCCCGCTCCCCTCACCTCGCGCGGACGCTTGTAACCCCCTACTGCAAGCGCACCCGACCTGGGCGCGGGACGAACACGAAGGCCGCGGGAATTCTCCGACTCCCTCACGACCCGGCTCCGGCCGCCTCGCTCTCGCTCTCTCTCTCCCCCCTTCGCGCTCGCCCACGCGCTCGACCCATCTGGGCTGGGGCACGCGGCACACTCACTCGTCGGCTCGGGGACCCCCCGGTCTCGGAACGCCGACAGTTGGCGCGCCAGGTAGGGGCCTGCTGCGTGTTGACGAGTAGTTTCCCGTCAAGCTCCAGATGGGCAGTCTCCAACGACCTCTTCAACCGGATCGGTGCTCCGTTTCGGGAGTCTCGAGTTCATGTCCTTCGACGGCAACTACGACATGATACTCCTTCCACCGCCGCGCGACAGCGACAATGGTGGCGGACAGCCCGCCCGCCGGCGGCGGAATCGACGACGTCTTTCCCGCATGGGGGAAGGACAACTTTCGAGCTCGCCCCATCCTCTCCCTCGCCATCGGAGGAGGAGGAGGCGGGGCAACCAAGGCCGAGCGGGAGGCCGCGCTCCGACGGCTGTCGAGCAAATCGACATCCCCGGCGCCCCAACGGAGGACACGCCAAGCGTCGCCCTCGCGTTCGAGGCAAAGGCGAGCGCCATCCCCCCGCAACACGTCGACCCCGAGCAGGTGGACGACGCCGGCGCGCTCACGAAGGGCCTGCAGGACGTCGCCCTCGTACCCAAGACGACGGCGCGATCAGCCCCCGACATGACTTCGTCGCTCCTCGTCGACAAAAAGGTACCGACTGCTCCCCATCTTTCATCATTTCGACTCGACCTCAACCTGCCTAGCGATCTCGCTTTGGCGGATACTCACGTTGAGGCGAGTGCAACCTCTCTGGGGTTTCGTGTGCGGTCGCCTTGGGACCGACTGACGGGTGTCTCGACCTATGGACCCTCTGGGTCCGAGGAAGATGACGACCCCAGCATCTGCTGGGATTTCTCCGGATCTGGCAACCCTAGTGCCATGCGGGACTTCATGACCGCATGTGACTACTGCCTCTCCGACTGTTCCGACGGCAGCCGCAGCCCTGACGACAAGGACTGCGGCCCGAGCCGCGAATGTTTCCACATCGAGCTAGGGGATCCCTCCGGAGGCGGCTGTCTCGGCATGCCGGAGGATGGTGATCCCCCTAGGCCAGCGCCTCGCGCCGACATCCCGCGGGAGCTAGCTGTGGTCCCCGTTCCGGCGGGGGGTTACGACCCACAGCTCGAGCAAGTCCACGGGGCGCAGGCCGGGCTCGATGAGGGAGCAGGAGCGCTCGAGGCAATCCGCCAGAACATCGGGCAGGTATGGGCGAGCCAGCCCCCGGCCGGAGGAATACGTCACCTACCCCAAGGTCTCCAGCACCGCATCGCCAACGATGCCAGGGACAGACCGCCACCCGCATCCGGCGGGACCGGTCAGGACCTGGCCGCCGCAGCGATGCTCCTCCGCGCGATGCCGGAGTCATCAACCACCGAGGGTCGGCGAATCCAGGGAGAACTCAAGCATCTCCTGGAAGGCGCTGCGGCCCGGCGGGCCGAGAGCTCTGCCTCCCGAAGGCAGGGATACCCCTCGGAACCTCGTGCCGCGACTTCCCGACTCGCGCGGGAAGCCTCGGTCTACACCGGGCGCACGCGCAACACTGCGCCTGCGGCCCCGGGCCGCCTCGGCGACGAGCACCCTCGTCGCGACCGTCGGGCACGCCTCGACGAAAGGGTGCGCCGAGGCTATCGCCCCAGGCGTGGGGGACGCTACGACAGCGGGGAGGATCGGAGTCCCTCGCCCGAACCACCCGGTCCGCAGGTCTTCAGCCGAGCCATTCGGCGGGCGCCGTTTCCGCCCCGATTCCGACCCCCGACTACTATCACGAAGTACTCGGGGGAAACAAGACCGGAATTGTGGCTCGCGGACTACCGCCTGGCCTGTCAACTGGGTGGGACGGACGATGACAACCTCATCATCCGCAACCTCCCCCTGTTTCTCTCCAACACTGCTCGTGCCTGGTTGGAGCACCTGCCTCCGGGGCAGATTTCCAACTGGGAGGATCTGGTCCAAGCTTTCGCTGGCAACTTCCAGGGCACGTACGTGCGCCCCGAGAATTCCTGGGATCTCCGAAGCTGTCGGCAACTGCCGGGAGAGTCTCTTCGGGACTACATCCGGCGGTTCTCGAAGCAGCGCACCGAGCTGCCCAACGTCACCGACTCCGATGTCATCGGCGCGTTCCTTGCCGGCACCACCTGCCGGGACCTGGTGAGCAAGTTGGGTCGCAAGACCCCCACCAGGGCGAGCGAGCTGATGGACATCACCACCAAGTTCGCCTCCGGCCAGGAGGCGGTAGAGGCCATCTTCCGAAAGGACAAGCAGCCCCAGGGCCGCCCGTCGGAAGATGCTCCCGAGGCGTCTACTCCGCGCGGCGCCAAGAAGAAAGGCAGGAGGAAGTCGCAAGCGAAACGCGACATTCCCGATGCAGACCTTGTCGCCGCCGCCGAGCACAAGAACCCTCGGAAGCCCCCCGGAGGTGCTAACCTCTTCGACAAGGCACTCAAGGAGACGTGCCCCTACCATCAGGGGCCCGTCAAGCACACCCTCGAGGAGTGCGTCATGCTTCGGCGCCACTTCCACAGGGCCGGGCCACCCGCAGAGGGTGGCAGGGCTCACGACGACGACAAAAAGGAAGATCACCGAGCAGGAGAGTTCCCCGAGGTCCGCGACTGCTTCATGATCTACGGAGGGCATGCGGCGAATGCCTCGGCTCGGCATCGTAAGCAAGAGCGTCGGGAGGTCTGCTCGGTGAAGGTGGCGGCGCCGGTCTACCTAGACTGGTCCGACAAGCCCATCACCTTCGACCGGGACGACCACCCCGACCACGTGCCGAGCCCGGGGAAGTACCCGCTCGTCGTCGACCCCGTCATCGGCGACGTCAGGCTCACCAAGGTCCTGATGGATGGAGGCAGCTGCCTCAACATCATCTACGCCGAGACCCTCAGGCTCCTGCGCGTCGACCTGTCATCCGTCCGAGCAGGCGCTGCGCCCTTCCACGGGATCATTCCCGGGAAGCGCGTCCAGCCCCTCGGACGGCTCGACCTTCCTGTCTGCTTCGGAACGCCATCCAACTTCCGAAGGGAGACTTTGACGTTCGAGGTGGTCGGGTTCCGAGGAACCTACCACGCAGTGCTGGGAAGACCATGCTACGCGAAGTTCATGGCCATCCCCAACTACACTTACCTAAAGCTCAAGATGCCGGGCCCCAACGGGGTCATCACCGTCGGCCCCACGTACAAACACGCATTCGAATGCGATGTGGAGTGCCTGGAGTACGCCGAGGCCCTCGCCGAGTCCGAGGCCCTCATTGCCGACCTGGAAAGCCTGTCCCGAGAGGTGCCGGACGTGAAGCGACATGCCGGCAACTTCGAGCCAGCAGAGACGGTTAAGGCCGTCCCTCTCGACCCCAGTGGCGACGCCTCCAAGCAGATTCGGATCGGATCCGGGCTCGACCCCAAATAGGAAGCGGTGCTCGTCGACTTTCTCCGCGCGAACGCCGACGTCTTTGCGTGGAGTCCCTCGGACATGCCCGGCATACCGAGGGAAGTCGCCGAGCACTCGCTGGATATTCGGGCCGGGGCCCGACCGGTCAGACAGCCTCTGCGCCGATTCGACGAGGAAAGGCGCAGGGTGATAGGCGAGGAGATCCACAAGCTGATGGCAGCAGGGTTCATCAAAGAGGTATTCCATCCCGAATGGCTTGCCAACCCTGTACTTGTGAGGAAAAAAGGGGGGAAGTGGCGGATGTGTGTAGACTACACTGGTCTCAACAAAGCATGTCCGAAGGTCCCCTACCCTCTACCTCGCATCGACCAAATTGTGGACTCTACTGCAGGGTGCGAAACCCTGTCTTTCCTCGATGCCTACTCAGGGTATCATCAAATCAAGATGAAAGAGTCCGACCAGCTCGCGACTTCTTTCATCACGCCCTTCGGCATGTACTGTTATGTCACAATGCCGTTCGGTTTGAGGAACGCGGGTGCAACGTACCAGCGGTGCATGAACCATGTGTTCGGCGAACACATCGGTCGCATGGTCGAGGCCTACGTCGATGACATCGTAGTCAAGACGAGGAAAGCCTCCGACCTTCTCTCCGACCTTGAACTGACATTCCGATGTCTCAAGGCGAAGGGCGTCAAGCTCAATCCCGAGAAGTGCGTATTCGGGGTGCCCCGAGGCATGCTCTTGGGATTCATCGTCTCCGAGCGGGGCATCGAAGCCAACCCGGAGAAGATCGCAGCGATCACAAACATGGGGCCCATCAAGGACTTAAAAGGCGTACAGAGGGTCATGGGATGCCTCGCGGCCTTGAGCCGTTTCATCTCGCGCCTCGGCGAAAGAGGCCTGCCCCTGTACCGCCTCTTAAGGAAGGCCGAGTGCTTCACTTGGACTCCCGAGGCCAAGGAAGCCCTCGGGAACCTGAAGGCGCTCCTCACCCAGGCGCCCGTCTTGGTACCCCCAGCTGATGGAGAAGCCCTTTTGGTCTACGTCGCCGCAACCACTCAGGTGGTCAGCGCCGCGATCGTGGTCGAAAGGCAGGAAGAGGGGCATGCTTTGCCCATTCAGAGGCCAGTTTACTTCGTCAGCGAAGTGCTGTCCGAGACCAAGACCCGCTACCCACAAGTCCAGAAGCTGCTATATGCAGTGATCCTGACGAGGCGAAAGCTGCGACATTACTTCGAGTCCCATCCGGTGACTGTGGTGTCATCCTTCCCCCTGGGGGAGATCATCCAGTGCCGAGAAGCCTCGGGGCGGACCGCGAAGTGGGCGGTGGAAATCATGGGCGAGGCAATCTCGTTCGCCCCTCGGAAGGCCATCAAGTCCCAAGTACTGGCGGATTTCGTAGCCGAATGGGTCGATACCCAGTTGCCAATGGCTCCGATCCAACCAGAGCTCTGGACCATGTTTTTCGATGGGTCGCTGATGAAGACGGGAGCCGGCGCGGGCCTGCTCTTCGTCTCGCCCCTCGGGAAACACCTGCGCTACGTGCTCCGCCTCCACTTCCCGGCGTCCAACAATGTGGCTGAGTACGAGGCTCTGATCAACGGACTGCGAATCGCCATCGAGCTAGGGGTCCGACGCCTCGACGCACGCGGCGACTCGCAGCTCGTCATCGACCAAGTCATGAAGAACTCCCTCTGCCGCGACCCGAAGATGGAGGCCTACTGTGAGGAGGTTCGACGCCTGGAAGACAAGTTCTACGGGCTCGAACTTAACCACATCGCCCGGCGCTACAACGAGACTGCGGACGAGCTGGCGAAGATAGCCTCGGGGCGAACGACGGTTCCCCCGGACATCTTCTCCCGGGATCTGCACCAACCCTCCGTCAAGATAGGCGACACGCCCGAGCCCGAGGCACCCTCGGCCTCGTCCGAGGTGACCTCGGCCCAGCCCGAGCCATCCTCGGCTCAACCCGAGGAACCCTCGGAGCTCGAGGGCGAAGCACTGCGCATCGAGGAGGAGCAGAACGGGGTCACGTCAGATCAAGATTGGCAAACCCCGTACCTGCAATATCTCCGCCAAGGAGAACTGCCCCTCGGCCGAGCCGAGGCTCGGCGGGTAGCGCGACGCGCCAAATCGTTCGTCTTGCTGGGCGATGAGAAGGAGCTCTACCACCGTAGCCCCTCGGGCATCCTCCAGCGATGCATCTCCATCGCCGAAGGTCAGGAACTCCTGCGGGAAATACACTCGGGGGCTTGCGGTCATCATGCAGCACCTCGAACCCTCGTCGGGAACGCTTTCCGCCAAGGCTTCTACTGGCCAACGGCGGTGGCTGACGCCACTAGGATTGTCCGCGCCTGCGAAGGGTGCCAATTCTACGCGAAGCAGACCCACCTGCCCGCTCAGGCTCTGCAGACGATACCCATCACCTGGCCCTTCGCTGTGTGGGGTCTGGACCTCGTCGGCCCTCTGCAGAAGGCGCCCGGGGGCTACACGCACCTGCTGGTCGCCGTCGACAAATTCTCCAAGTGGATCGAGGTCCGATCCCTGAACAGCATCAGGTCCGAGCAGGCGGTGGCGTTCTTCACCAACATCATCCATCGCTTCGGGGTCCCGAACTCCATCATCACCGACAATGGCACCCAGTTCACCGGCAAAAAATTCTTGGATTTTTGCGAGGATCACAGCATCCGCGTGGACTGGGCCGCCGTAGCTCATCCCATGTCGAATGGGCAAGTAGAGCGCGCCAATGGCATGATCCTACAAGGGCTCAAGCCTCAGATCTACAACGACCTCAACAAGTTCGGCAAGCGGTGGATGAAGGAACTCCCCTCGGTGGTCTGGAGCCTGAGGACGACGCCAAGCCGAGCCACGGGTTTCACGCCGTTCTTCCTGGTCTACGGGGCCGAGGCCATCCTGCCCACCGACCTGGAATACGGCTCCCCGAGGACGAGGGCCTACAACGAAGAAAGCAACCAAGCTAACCGAGAAGACTCGCTGGACCAGCTGGACGAGGCTCGGGACAGGGCCTTACTACACTCGGCGCGGTACCAACAGTCCCTGCGACGCTACCACGCCCGAGGGGTCCGACCCCGAGATCTCCAGGTGGGCGATCTGGTGCTTCGGCTGCGGCAGGACGCCCGAGGGAGGCACAAGCTCACGCCCCCCTGGGAGGGGCCGTTCATCATCGCCAAAGTTCTGAAGCCCGGAACGTACAAGCTGGCCAACAGTCAAGGCGAGGTCTACGGCAACGCTTGGAACATCCAACAGCTACGTCGCTTCTACCCTTGAGATGTTTCCAAATTGTTCATATACCTCGCACCCACGCAAAGTTTAGTCAACAAGGAAGGGTCGGCCTCGCTTCGGCAAAACCCGACCCTCCCTCGGGGGCTAAAAGGGGGGAAACCCCCCTCTGCGTCAAAATTTTCCTCGAACAGAAAATCTCTTTTATCAGAACATCTTTTCGTGCTTTTTGACTACTTCGAAAAGTGGGTCATGGAAACGACAGAGTACACGTAAGCAGCCAAGGCTGACCGAGCCGAGGGACTCCTACGCCTCCGGGATATGGATACCTCACTCATCACCTTCTGCGATAAGTAACTCGCGCTCGGATAAAGTGACTCCGCGGATCGAACAAGTCTTTACAAGAGGAAAAGAGACGCAGCTTTATAACGCAGCAAGGGTGTGTGTTCTAGCCTCGACGGCCGCACAAGGCCCACGCTACAAGACGATTTGACCCTGCAGGCTCGGATCTTGACGCTGGAAGAGGGCGATGACACCCTCGGCACCGACAACACCTTCGGCAAGGCCCGACCTAGCCTCGGACGGCGACGCGGTCCGAGGGCCTTCGCTCCAAAGGACAACGTCATCACCACGCTCGAGCAATCTCTGCCAGGGACTTCTCCGAGAACCCGGCCCGAGCGGACGGCTCGGCCGGCCACCTCCGGGGCCTCGGCCGACCGCCTTCCGAGGGCACGAGCCCGGTCCGAGGCCTCGGCTGACCAACTCCGGCGTCGATCCTGCCAACGGACAACCCGGCTAGGCTCCGGCCAACCAGGTTTCATTTCCGAGCCGACTCCGCCTCTGCTCGTGCTGATATCGCTACCCGTGGCCTCGGCTCGTCGAAGAGCGGCCGAGGGGTCTCTTTAACTAAGCTAGAGGAGCCTCGGACAACAGGTCCGACCGAGCCGAGGGATTCCTACGCCTCCGGGATACGGATACCTCACTCGTCACCTTGACACGGGGCGACTCACGCTTGGTAAAGCGGTTCAGGCAAACAACAGGCGAGTCTTAGTGCTCAGAAATGAGGAAAAAACACGGCTCTGTGCCGGAGTTACATACATGTTCAGGCCCCAAAAGCCGAAATGAACAAAAAAGCCCGGCACTCGAAGTGCCATTACAAACGGAACTCCGGTTCCCCCCCCCCGCAGGTACGAACAACCCCACTCGATGGGGGAGGGCCTGCGGGGCAGCAGAAGACCGACGAACGGCACGTCGCCGCCCGCCCCGGCAGCGGCGACGATGAAGACGTCTGTCCTGGGGGGCCCAACAGCAGCAGTGATGGCCTCAGGGCGGATGCTGCTGCTGGGAGGCCCCCGCCCTTGCCCAAACTCGAGAGGCAAGGATGGGCAGAAGGCCGTAGAGTCGGAGGTCGGTCCGTGGCCAACCTCGGCTGTCGCGCCGGCGGAAGAACCTCTTCCAGCTGCCGTGGCGGGAGGCGACACCGGGGGCGGCTCCGAGATTGCTCGGCTCAGAGAGCCGGGCACGCTGCAGCTGTTGGCGCCACGGACGACTCCCGCCCTTCCCCCCGATCACTAAGGGAAGGAGCGGGTCACCACCCGCGCAGGGGCCAACCCCGACCCGGCACACGCCCCTCCTCAGCCCTGGTGATGAAAATCCTTGAGGCTGAGGAAGGGGCGGATGCCACAGCCCGGCTCGCTTTCCCCCACCATCAAGCTGGAGGTCACCACCCTGGGTGACCGCCGGTGGAGGGGTGCAGCCGGGCTGCGTGATGAAAATCCTTGAAGCCGAACGATGGCTGAAAGGTACCAACTCCCACGGAGTTGCGTTCCTCCAACGATGGAGCGAAAAGACGGTGGTTCCCCCCATCCGGGGGCTCGGAAGATGGAGGGACACAATGCATAGGGGAGGAAGGAGACATGGTCACCTTACGAAGGGGGTCGCCCTCCTTTTAAAGGCAACTCCCCCTGCTTGCGCCCTCAACCGTCACGGGCTGAGTCTTCTCCAGCACGCCTCCAAAGTCCCCCCCTGCGGCGCGGGGGCTGGGGCCCGCCTGTCATACAGACCGGCTCCAAGCGGAAGAAGCCGAACCGCCGCGCACGACGCACGCAACCACCCAGCGGTTACAAGTAACCCTCCACTTTTGCCCAGACCAGCGGGCGAAAGGGGCAGGCGGCCATGCGGGCGGCATGCAACCGCGCCAAGTGGACGCGCCTCTCCGACTCCTGACAGGCCAGCGCGACGGCTCAAGCCCACGCGTCGTGCGACTGGCGCGCCGGGTGCTGCATGCGAACCGCTGTGCCACTCGCTCCACCACCGCGCCTCCTCGATTGCGGAACCGATACCGCGATTCGAGGCGACCCAGCCCGCGACCCAGCAGCGCCAGCCTGGCGCAGCGGTCAAACGCGGTCAAAAATGGGCCGGCGGTGATGACGGTGGCAGGCGCGCGAGAGCAGCGGTCACGCCATCTGCCAAGCTCATGTCCCATCCGGAGGCAGCAAGAGAACCCCCTCTCACGGCATGAAGACGACGCGCCCGTGACCCGCACCTCGAATGGTTCGCGCACGCGCAACGGCAACCTCGCCAACTACTCACCCCGGCGCATTAACTCCGCGGCTCGACGGACAGCGCTACGGGCGGGAGCGGCTGGCGACGTTTCGCCTTCGCCAAAACAACCACGCCGAAAAGGGTACGCCACGACGTTCAATTTCGAATCCTTTTTCCCTTTTCCTTCTTTCTCTATCTCTTGCAACAGGGACCGGGAAAGGGGATACCCCCAAAGGGATCCTTCCCCGTGAAGGAACTAGGCTCCGAGCCTCCCTACTGATCAGGGGTTCGAAGGCTGGCCCCCCGAGGGGTTCAACAGCCGCCTCAGATCGCGTGGGCCCGACACCCACTACTGGTCAGGGGTTCGAAGGTCGGCCTCCCGAAAGGTTCCACGACCGCCTCAGGCTACTCGGGCTCCGCGCCCATTACTGATCAGGGGTTCGAAGGCTGGCCTGTCGAAGGGTTCACAGTCGCCTCAGACGCCGAGCGAGGGATGACCAGGGGTACGTTCGATACATAACCAAGGCTCGGGCTGCGCTCCCGAGGTACCCTAGGACATTTCCGAGACCAGCGGGAACGACTCTGTAACGGAATCCCATCGGAGGGAGGCAACGAGCCCTCGGACCCCGTCGCTAGGGGACCGGGTCCGGCAGATCACCCGCAGGTACTTTTGGGCGTGCCTCCGGGCCCCTAGCCGACCCCCAACGAACGGGGCATGGACGTCCACTCGGATTACCCGATTGCAGCTCACCGGAGACACCATGTTCGGTGCCCATCGAGGGTAACATGGCGCACTCCCCCCCTCCTCCTTGCGGAAAGGCGACGTAGGGGCGTATATAAAAAAGCCGAGTCTGTCCCTGATCGTCCTCTCGCTCCATGCGGAGGCTCGGGGGCTGCTCTCGCAAACCCGGCTCCGGCCAAAACGTTGACAGCGTCAACATACCAGCCCGAGAACTTGGGCCCCGACAGCGCACCTGGGCTACGCCCTGCTCGCATGAGGGAACCGCCAGACCAGCCGAGGCATTACGCAAGGCATTAAGACCTCGAAGGAGTGAAACCACTCCTCCGAGGCCTCGGGGGCTACACCCGGCGGGTGCGCTCGCGCGCACCCACCGGAACAAAGTACCACCGAGAAAGGCTGGTCCCCTTGCAAAAAAGTGCGACGCAAGCCTCCAAGCGAGTGTTAACACTCTCTTCGAGGCTCGGGGGCTACTGTCGGGGACCATAATTAGGGGTACCCTCAAGACGCCTAATTCTCAGCTGGTAACCCCCATCAGCATAAAGCTGCAGAGGCCTGATGGGTTTGATTAAGTCAGGGATCAGTCCATACGAGTGACTCGATCACGCCACGCCCGAGCCTAGCCTCGGGCGAGGGCAGCCGACCCTAAGATGACTCCGTCTCGCCTGAGGCCTCCTCTTTCACGGCAGACGCATCACCGGCTCGCCCGAGGCCCCGCCTTCGATAAGAAGTAACCCTGACTAAATCACCGCGCCAACCGACCAAGTCACCGGGGCGTTTAACGCAAAAGGTAAGACCGACGGGCGACCAGACTTCGCCAGAGGTGCCATAGGAGGCTCCGCCCGACCCAGGGCTCGGACTCGGGCTAAGGCCCCGGAAGACGGCGAACTCCGCTCCGCCCGACCCAGGGCTCGGACTCGGGCTAAGGCCCCAGAAGACGGCGAACTCCGCTCCGCCTGACCCAGGGCTCAGACTCGGGCTAAGGCCCCAGAAGACGGCGAACTCCGCTCCGCCCGACCCAGGGCTCGGACTCGGGCTAAGGCCCCGGAAGACGGCGAACTCCGCTCCGCCCGACCCAGGGCTCGGACTCGGGCTAAGGCCCCGGAAGACGGCGAACTCCGCTCCGCCCGACCCAGGGCTCGGACTCGGGCTAAGGCCCCGGAAGACGGCGAACTCCGCTCCGCCCGACCCAGGGCTCGGACTCGGGCTAAGGCCCCGGAAGACGGCGAACTCCGCTCCGCCCGACCCAGGGCTCGGACTCGGGCTAAGGCCCCGGAAGACGACGAACTCCGCCTCGCCCGACCCAGGGCTCGGACTCCGCCTCGGCCTCTGCCGAACGACCTCCGCCTCGCCCGACCCAGGGGTTCGGGCTCAGCCTCTGTCATGCAGGACGGACTCGACCTCGACTTCGGAGGAGCCTCCACGACGCCCGACCTAGGACACAAGACCGCCACGTCAACAGGAAGCGTCATCATCACCCTGCCCTGAGCCGACTTGGGTCGCAGAGAACAAGACCGGCGTCCCATCTGGCCAGCTACGCCAGATAGGCAATGATGGCGCCCCGCTAGACCATGACGACGGCGGCTCTCAGCTCCCTTACGAAAGCAGGAGGACGTCAGCAAGGGCCCGGCTACTCCGACAGCTGTCCCTCCGTCCGGCTCCGTTACTCCTCCAACAGCCACGACGCCACACCAACAGGGTGCCAAGATCTCTCCGGCTGCCACCTTGGCATGTACTTAGGGCGCTAGCTCTCCCTCGCTAGACACGTAGCACCTTGCTACACCCCCATTTTGTACACCTGGATCCTCTCCTTACGACTATAAAAGGAAGGACCAGGGCCTTCTTAGAGAAGGTTGGCCTCGCGGGGACGAAGGGCAGGGGCAGGCGCTCTCTCGGGGCCGCCCGCTCCCCTCACCTCGCGCGGACGCTTGTAACCCCCTACTGCAAGCGCACCCGACCTGGGCGCGGGACGAACATGAAGGCCGCGGGAATTCTCCGACTCCCTCACGACCCGGCTCCGGCCGCCTCGCTCTCGCTCTCTCTCTCCCCCCTTCGCGCTCGCCCACGCGCTCGACCCATCTGGGCTGGGGCACGCGGCACACTCACTCGTCGGCTCGGGGACCCCCCGGTCTCGGAACGCCGACAGACATATACAAAATATTCGACAAAATGTTAGTTTTGTAAGCAGATTTGAGTCGAGGCGTAATGAAGTGTAATATTGTAAGTAGATTTAAGTCAAAGTGTAATGAAGTGCCTACTTGTTTAGTTATGTACAACCTATAGCCTTGTCTACAACACACACCGAAGCAGAAATATTGATCATATATTGACATAATAGAAATGTTTCAATCTTACCCCATCGAGAGTGTTTGTTCTTGTATTGTCTTAGAACAGTAGTTATAAACATTTTCTTTGCATGATATCAGTTCATTCAAAAGTGAAAGCTGCTAAGGAAAACAGGAAACCTACTTCAAGGAATCAGTGTTTTGGACGATAACTCTGAGTTTCCCTCACACAACTTCTTCAATAGTCTTAGCAGCTTCCCACTCCTTAGCAAGCATTTTGCTTGTCTCATCCAGTTTAGCTTGTAATGCTTCCATAGAGCTCTGCAGTTTTGACAACTCTCGAGCCTTTTCTTCTTCCAAGTCTGTCTGTTGCACATGAATTCATTTGTGTCAGGTAATTGAAAAATAGTCATTTGCTAATACCAGAGCTCATATTAAAACTATAAAAGTTGAAACATTAATACAATTACGTTTTGCTGCTTAGAAGTGCGAAAAAACAAAGATAAAAGAAAAAGATACCCTTAGTCATTTCTATAACTACACGTGCCATGTAAGTTCTTCCATTTTCTTTTCGAGAGTATCCTTTGCTCCCTTGATTGCACCAGTTTTTATTACACTGATCTTGTGCAAAATCGAAGGCTATATTGTTGTTCGTATTTCTGAATTTTGATAACATTAATGATCATTCATTATACTAAGTTGGTTCAAGTCTTCAACATGTCCCTATATATGGTCATGTGTTGTAATGTTAATTAAAATTAATCTGACCCTATAACTTTATAGAGACAATTGGTTGTATCATTGAAGGCTGGGAATTGCTGATGTTCTTTACCCTAATCGCGCTCCAGACTTGCTTGTCGGGTTCATCTGTGTTGGCCTGAATCTTGACAGTGAGGAGAAAATGACATGTTGAAAGAAAGATAGTAACAAAGCAATGTCTTAAGGAACCAATGCCATTTAGCACATGATGAAGTGGTAAAATAGTCAGACAACATGATTTTGATGAATGTAACAATTGTTTAGCCACTGAGTCTATTATAACTGGCAAGAACTCACCACTCTCAATAACCAAGTAACTGCTACCTGTTCACACAAGATTGACAAGATGCAACCTAAAAGGAGAAACATAATAAATTATTAGTGATTTTGTAGGAACGAAATGTTGGAGCTCGACAGAGGTCGAGTTGGAATGGTCGTTGTTGATGGAGAGCAAGCTGAGGTCAACGAGCGCCTCGATATTGAGGTCGAAGGCGCACGATGACAACATGTGGTTCTCGTATGACATGGAGGCAACCTAGTCCACGGACGCCGTCGTGGTCGCTGAGCTCACCGGGCTCTCCAACACCAACCGTAGCCACGCCCAACTCACGGTCAGACCTCAGGGAGAGAGGGAGATGGCTCGAGCAGCTAGCGGCACTTGCCCGTAGAGCCACTAGTCGCCGGCAAGGAGGGCTGCAAGGCGCAGGGGCTCCTAGCGGGGGATGATGCCCATGGACCTCCTGAGCCAAAAGTTTAGGCAAGTATTTATGATCTTGTCCCATATAAATATGCTAGACCCAGCGAAATCTGCAAAGGCATGTTGCAACATTAATACATCAAGGGAAACACAGCCCGATAAAGCAAAATGAATCTAGATTTTAGGGCACGTTACACATTTTGTCCAAAAACAAAATTTACATAACATGGGGTTAACACAATAAAGAACATAAGGTTGAAGTTACCTTCCTTCACCATCTCTCACGCCATCTATTCTATAGTCCAGTGCTATGGCTTTACTAACACTAAGCAACATGAAACAAAAGCATTAGATGCATCAAGAATGGGTGGAAGCGTGAACAGAGACATAATACTACATTTCTCATGCACGACCATCGCGACAATCCCTCCAAGTGTGCGAGCCACAGGAGCCGACTGCTTATTGAGTCCTTCCATGATGCATGAGAATGCTGCAAAGGTGGCACAACTTTGAGCAACTCCTGTGGTGCTCCTGATGAAATAAAAGCAAACATGTAAGAGAATTATAAGACAAAATCCCCAAGGACTGAACATGAGTTTTAGAATAATGGACTCTATTCTCCAAATAGCAGTTTAGGGAAGCCTCCACTGTGATGGTAGCGCGCACGACGGGGCACACACGTCGCTGGGTGAGCAAGGTAGGTCGGCGAACCATCTCGGTGGCCTGCTCACGACGCCATCGTGGTGCATCTCGAAGCTGAGCCACGCAACGTCGACGCCTTCGGACCCGTAGCCACATGCCGTTTGTCGGCTCACCGTGGCTGAGATGCAGTCGCCCTTGACGTAGACGTTGTGTTGCCATGTGCCGAGCACGTAGAAGAAGCAACACAATGCCATGGCCACCTGCAGACTCAGCCCTTGAGATGCCCTTGTTCGCCATTGCCAACCTCACCCCTGCCCCGTTGATGCGACCAACCAATCTACATAATACCCCAACGCGGGGAGCAGACGGCGGATGCGAGAGGGAGAGAAAATACAGCATGCCACCAGATCTAGCGCGCGTACCTGAGTTAGATGGACCTAGGCAGCACCACCATGACTGCTACGACATCTGCTTTGGATCGGGCGGCGGCAGCGCTGGAAAACCCTAGATGGGGGAGAAGCCAGGTTGGGATTCAGATCGTCGTAATTTTTCTCCTCGATAGCTCTCGTCAGGAATGCCCTAGCCCGTTTGAAAGGGAAATAGGGTCAAACCTATTTCCTAAATAATTTTGGTGGTTGAATTGTCCAACACAAACAATTAGACTAACTAGTTTACTCTAGATTATAAGTTCTACAGGTGCCAAAGGTATAACACAAACCAATAAAAAGGTCCAAGATAGGGTTCAAAAAAGAAAGGAGCAAAAGAAACCGAAGGCTGCCCTGGTCTGGCGCACCGGACTGTCCAGTGTGCCACCGAACAGTGTCTGGTGCACCACCGGACAGTGTCCGATGCACCAGGGTGGATCAACTCCAACTCGCTACCTTCGGGTTTCTAGAAAAGCCACTCCGCTATAATTCATCGGACTGTCCGATGTGGCACCGGACTGTCCGATGTGCTAGCGGAGCAACGACTACAGCGCAACGGTCGACTCCAACAGAAACCTGAAAAGCGCTACAGTGCGCGGACAGTTCACGCAGAGTCAGAGCAGGCGTCAGAAGGCGCACCGGACAGTGAACAGTACCTATCCGATGCGGCAACGGACTGTCCGGTGGCCCAGGCTGTCAGAGCTCCAACGGTCGAACCCTAACGGTTGGGTGATGTGGGTGGCGCACCGGACTGTCCGGTACGCCCATCGACAGCAGCCCAACCCCAACAGTTGGTTTGGTGGTTGGGGCTATAAATACCCCCAACCACCACCACTTCAAGGCATCCAAGTTTTTCAGACATCTCACTCAATACAAGAGCTAGTGCATTCAATACAAGACACAAATAGATTGAATCAAAGCCTCTCCAAGTCCCAATTCCACTCAAAGCAATTAGTGACTAAAGAGAGAGTTTTGCTCGTGTTCTTTAAGCTATTGTGCTTGGATCGCTTTTCTTCTTCCTCCATTCTTGTTCTCAAGCAACTTGTAATCAAGCAAGAGACACCAAGTTGTGGTGGTCCTTGTAAGGGGTCTAAGTGACCTATTGATTAAGGAGAAAAGCTCACTCGGTCTAGGTGACCGTTTGAGAGAGGGAAAGGGTTGAAAGAGATCTGGTCTTTGTGACCACCTCAACGGGGAGTAGCTTTGAAAGAACCAAACCTCGGTAAAACAAATCACTGTGTCATCCGCTTTTATTTGCTTGTAATTTGTTTTCGCCCTCTCTAACGGACTCGTTTTTATTCCTAACGCTAACCCGACTTGTAGTTGTGCTTAAAGTTTATAAATTTCAGATTTGCCTATTCACCCCCCCTCTAGGCGACTTTCACCATTGAAGAGAAAAGGAAGATATCTCGCTGGAACTCGGATCTGGATCCACTGAGGGACGGGGAGGGGGAGGGGAGGAGTGGATCGGGGGCGGTCTCACCTCGCTGCGCTGAATGCGAAACCCAAAGGAGGAATTGGGGATCAGAGACGGAGCGAATGGTAAGTGTTTCTCCCTGAACCTCGACACGAGGGCAAATAGCGACGACGACGCTCGCTGCAAGGGGCACAAGAGGTTGTTGTCTTCGTCCAGCACCGCTGATGACATGGCCACTGCCGATGATGAGGGCCACCACCAGCTCTTCCTCGTTCTCGGCTCCGCGCACTTGCTGCGGATGGGAGCAGAGGGAGTCGGTGGCGGTGGAGGGTCATGGGCCGCGACAGCGAGCGGAATCGTGAGGTGGGGGAGATGGAGAGAGATGGGGGCACATATCTAATGGGGTTGGTTGCGGAGAGGGGCGCGTGCGCTGGAGTGCGGAGGTGGCTACGATCGGACGGCACACACAGGGAAGAGACTTTGTACGATGGAGATGGGGCAGAACGAGGGAGGGGCAGAACAGAGGGAGGCAGCCTACCCTCTTACCTTCTTCATAGTAGTAGAGATAATAATCTGAGTTTCATTAGACCTTTTGTTTAAATCCCAATATCCACGATAAAAGTTAGACGTAATAAAGGATTAATTCTGCATAAAAAATTAACTGAATATTGATTTAGCTAAAATATACTTCCCCCGTCCCTGTATATAAGACGTAACCACCTCTAGTTCAAAGATCATGGAATGTATTTAATTCTCTATATCACTGAATCGATGTACGTATGTATAGATAGAATACACCTTATATTATGGAACGATTGAAGTATCTACTCGCTGGGACCGAGAAATGTGAAAAAAAAACGAGCCATACGAGTTGCCACGAACGCGACATAGCAGGGCGTATAAGGAAGACAACTAGGCTAGATGTAGATTGTATGCCATATGCGAAAATTTTGCTCATTTTAATACTATGTATAGATATTATACTCCCTCCGCTTTAGGATGTTTGGTTTCTAGAGACTAATTTTTAGTCGCTCTATTTTATTCAATTTTAATCTCTCTATTTTATTCAATTTTAATCTCTAACTTGCTAAATACAGAAACTAAAATAGAACTTTAGTTTCTATATTTGACAATTTAAATACTAAAATAAAATAAAATTAAGGACTAAAAAATTAGTCCCTATAAACCAAACAACACTTATAACGGTGTGTTATGACTTCTAAAGCGTATTTATGTGGTGCTCATGCTCATATCTAGCAAAGTTTATTAAAAAACTATAATCGGAAAAGAAACTTCTTAATTGGGTTTACTTTATGGATACATATTATCATTTAAATTTTCTTTTTAAATCATCTTAAAATTTCTAAAATGTGTTTTATTACAGAACAGAGGGAGTATGTTAGGGGAATTATTTGTTTATTGACAAGGAGCCTTCTCACAAAAGGTAACAAGACACGTGGCTGTAAAGGGAGACGGCTAACAAGTGGCCTGGAATTATTTGATACGGTTTATAAAAACCTAAAAAACAAAACTTTTTTTCATATTTTACACAGTAATATATCACCAGTACAGGTATACAACATTAGCTAGCAGGTATTTTGCTTAAGCCATGAGCCCATGAGGGGGCACAGGGGCACAGGCTAAACTCGCATCTCATGGGCCGAAGCAATCTCGCTGCAACGCAAGGAAGAATGAATACCCAAGAGGAACGCGTGACACGAGCAGCAATCTTCAAGCGGTTGGCCTGCAAACAATAGCAGCATGATGTTGTGACCTAGTTCATCATCTACCTGACCAACAGGTTTGCTTTTACGAAATCAATTGTCTGATATTATTTTTAGTCACACAACAAATAAAAGCATGCTGCCTTCACTACCTTATGTGTTGTATTTGGAAAAATCAGCTCCAGCTCATATGTTCGGAATACTTGTTGCTTACCGTTACTTTCTTGCTTATTGAATCATGTGGAAAATGACCGGTTGCGCCTCTGAACATCGAACTCGACATCAATTAGGTCAGTTATACCAGCTTTGATCTTCTGACCTACTCGCACAGGACCCACACCCTCAGGAGTACCTGTAGACGAAAATAAATAATGGATCGCCAGCAGAAAGACCTCAGATGCGCAAAAACAAGCTGGTCTTGAGAAAATGTCACTACCTGTTAGTATCACATCACCCTCCATTAATGTCATGATGGAGCTGATATAGCTGATCAGAAAAGGAATCTTGAATATCATGTCACTTGTCGATCCTTTCTGCCTTAGTTCATCATCTACCTGGTTACAGTTGGTAATCAATTGTCAACATATGCTCTACCACTTTGGGCAACATTAAAGAAATTCAGTACATATTTGCAGAAATACCTTTAGCCATAGCTCGAGATCGTCAGGATTAGTGACAGATGATTTTGGAACCTGATTGATAGAAAAATTATCATTAATGGAAGTCAAAACATAGTGTCTCATGCTGATGGGATTACACATTTCATGTCACTGGATGGCTGCAGATAACACGGAAAACAGCAAAGATGAGGCGTCTCTTATCTGACAACACTTCCGCACTGACTAACTTCAATATGGTATTGATTCATTGAGGTGTAATTATAAAAAGCGAACACAAATAAATAAACATACTGTCCTGAGACACCAACCAACTCCAAGCACATGAAGAAAAACCATTGCTTACTACTGCACTAATTGGAGTGAAGGTGTCTTGCCCTTTAGCCAAAGTCCATGGAAGGCCTGCAGACTGCAAATTAGTGGATGTTGAGTATGATAAGAAAGTTAATGGTATAACTCTCTTTAATATAAAAGCATCAAGAGATCGAGTCTACTTAAGGTCTTGGCAGCCAATTGATGCTACCAGATTTGTACAACAAAATATTTAAAAAACATTATGTGAAATGAAATATATTGGATGGATGAAGACACTAGCTCGACTAAAAGCATCTGAATCTTTGCTATTCATCAATAGATATGATCATGGAGAAGACCAACTACTGAGACTAAATTGCAAAGTTATTGAATTTAATTATGTAAATTGAATGTTTGTATGATCATATATAAGATTCAACAACTACTAGGGATGACAGATGACACTGCAACAACAGTAATTGAACAAGCAGTACTGAGGCTCAGAAAACAACAGATTGTAGAAAACTCACCTTAGCAACAGATTGAAGGCCCCTTGCTGTCATGTCCAAAGCAAGTGCATAGCCTGGAAAATTCAATGACGCAAAGCAGTTATCACATATTTAGTTTGTCGCCACCAAATGCTTTAAACTGCTCAATTCAAAAAGCATAAAAAGAATGAGGTAACAGGTAAGCACACAGGAGACACATATTGTAAGCTTTCAAATCAAGTTCACTAATGATGAAGAGAACAGAATACAAATAGCTGTCAGTCAGGCCATAAAACCAGAAATCCACAATTGTACAAGAAAACATAGTTGAATTCATGAGTTTTGTATCTCTGTATTCCATGAAACATACTTTTGTATTCCTGCCTATGCAATAACCATCATCAAATGAGCATGGAGTTGCTTTGGCAATTCTAACTTTTAAATTGCTCGCCTAGTGGTTAAAGGCTTCGAGTAACACTTTCAAGTCCCGGATTCGATTCTCCTCGGGAGCGAATTTTCTGATTTGGTTAAAAAAAATCCGCTCGTTGTGTCCTATCCGCTCTCGGGTTAGGATGTCCTGTGCGCCACCCTCTGGTTGGGTCGTTGCAGAGTGGACGATTGACGTCGGCCCGATAGTGATGAGGGGGCCAGAGTTCGGAGATTTTCTCGGCCGGTACCATTGTTTCGGTCTCTTCTTAGTATAATACCAGGAGGGCGGTCATTCCCTCCCGGCCAAGTTTTTTTAAAAAAATGCTTGCTTGTACTTTCCACCAAACTTTTCAAGAAGCTAGAATTGCTAACCCATCTGTTTATAGCTTCCATCACTCCTTGTCACAATAAAGCATAAAGGCCAAAATAACTATCCATGATCTTAAATACTCTCTTCATTTCTCTTTATTTTAAATTATAAGACGTTTTGATTCTTCTAGATAGTAGATACATTGTTTTTACTATGCATTTAGGTATAATGTATATCTAAATGCACAACAAAAGATATAGATTTAGAAAAAACAAAACGTCTTATAATTTGGAATGGAGAGATAGTTTCCAGAGCATGAACATATCCTAGAATCAATGGACCTTTCTGAAAAAATGAAACCATAGGAATTTTTTAGTACACTTTGGCACTGCAAACACACGGACTTTTCTCTATAAACGAGAAAACAAACCCTTACTGTCTCACGATCACGAAGGCTTCATGGTTAATTATCTCAGGTCTTAACATTTCAATGAGAATACGGAGCACAAACATATCTTACGAAGATGACGTAATTCTCAAATTACCTCCGACGAAGTCCATGGCGGACGCTTCAGGAATGTCACGCCCACGCCGGGAGATGACGACGGCGAGCTCGACCTCGTGGTGTAGCGATTCGAGCGGCTCCGGGATCTCGACGGCGGCGGTGGCCACGCCAGCGTGGAGGAACGACGAGGTCGGCTTCAGGAATAGTACGGGCTCCTGTAATACGCCCAAACACACGCGAGGTCAAATCCAGGCTCCAGAGGCAGCGTGGGAAGGAGTGGGGAGGGAGGTTGGAAGCGTGGCAGCGTTTTGGGATCGAAGATGGGAGGCGCGCGACTGCACCTTGGGGACCGGGTTGCCGAGCTCCTCGGCGTGGGCGATGTAGTTGCGCCCGACGCCGATGATCTTCGTGCTCGCCTCGAGGAGCTTCTGTGCCGCCGCAGCAGCCATGGCCGGCAGGGGTTGGTGGACCGGAGGTGAGTGGAGGTGTGAGTCAGGTGACGGAGAAGAAAGTTGGTTGCTTTTGCTTCTGAGGCTATTGACCGGGGCAACGACTGTTATCCAAGTAGTCCTTCTGTGCAAGCGTGCAAGCAAACCATCTGATCTATTAGATTACGATCTAACCACAGATACAACCATAGTTTGTTAGAACAACTCCAGTAGTTCTCTAAAAGACTTTCTAAATCAATAATTTAGATAATTAACATAAAAACTGTTCTCCAACAGTTCTCTAAACGAACTTTCTAAATTTAATAACTTGTCATCTAACCTCATTTTCTCTCTACATTTAGCAACCATTTAATAACTCCCTAAACAAAAATGTTGACTGCATTATATAGTTTTTGTGACTTATTTTTTATATGGATATATACAAAACAAAATTACAACCTATATTTAGAGAACTGTTGGAGAATTCACATTTTTTTACTCCAAAAGACATTTAGCAACTTCTTAAATCTATGATTTAGAGAGCTAAAATTTACATAACTATTGGAGTTGCTCTTAGAGGATTTTTATAAAGATTATTGAGCTGGTGGTGGAAGGATTTAAGTGTTAAATGTGACATACGGTTGAATCACGATCTAATGGATCAGATGGTTTGCTTGCACGCTTGCACAGAAGAACTGCTTGCATAGCAGTCGTTGTCATTGACTGGACCTTTAATAATTGTCTGTATACAGACAACAATATGCACGTTAGATGATATTACTATCGATTATCAAATTTATGGTGGTTTGTTTGAGTGCACTACAGCTAATAGTTAGTGGCTAAATTAATTAATAGTTAGATAGTTATTTGTTAGCTAGCTAATTCCACTAACAATTTTTATTCAACTAATCATTAGTTCTAATATATTCAAACACCCCTAAGACTATCTATCTTATCTCTTATCTCATATCTTATTTTAAATTTTACCACGCAAACAGTAAAAATCCCCCAAGTATATACTGAGTATATTATATGCTATGATTTTTTAGTAATTGATTTTGATTTAGTCACTATTTGGTAGTCCGTTTATTAACTATTCGTTAGCTACAACTTGTTAGAAATCTAAAAAACGAATTGATAAGCCTGCCACAGTCTTAAGAGGAAACAAATCGTCGCATACTGCTAATGCGACACGCCAGTGCACTGAGTGCGTGTTCGTTAAATGCATGTACCCATATTGTATAATGTATTAGTCCTTGTATCGGCGTTTCGGACCCGGGGGGTCCCTGGACCGACGAATAAAATTGTCGTTGCGTGTCCCTGCCCAGATGGGTTGGCGCGGGATGGAACACAAGTGGAGGAATGAGCCTTGTATTATCCTGCACCGGGGTGCTCGTAGTAGGGGTTACAAGCCTTGCGAGAGCGAGGGCGAGAGAAAGCGAGTAGCGGAGAGCGAGAGAGAGAGAGAGAGGGTCCGGCCCCTGCCCCTGCTCGTCTTCTCCCGCCGTGCGTGCGTATGTTCGTATGCTCGTCCCACTGTTCTCTCTTTTCGTCCCTCTCCCCCCTCCCCTCTCCCCCCCTCGTGGGGCCCTGGGCACCCCCTTTTATAGACGTAAGCAGATGCCCAGCTGTACAATGGGATGTAGCTGGGAGCTTAACGTGGCTGGCAGGGGAGTGCCCTGAGCCATGTACAGATAACGACGTGGCCGCCGGGGGGATGTCTCAAGTCCTGTAGAGGTAGTGTCGTGGCCGTCAGAGAAGTGCCTTGAGCCCTATAGCAGTACAACTGTCGGTGCTGTATAGATCCTGCTGACGTCTCCTTGCTTCCGTAGGGGGCTTGAGAACCACCGACGTCATGGTTGCATGCAGGAAACCACCATCGCCTGTTACCGGGGTAAGATGGATGGGACGCCGGTCTTGTTCCTTCGTAGCCTGAGCTAGCTACACTACCGGACACAGCTCCTTTGCCGAGTGTCTCAGACACTCGGCAAAGGCTATTTTACACTCGGCAAAGAACGCTCGGCGAACTGTACATCGGCAACGGCCTCTTTGCCGAGTACTTTTTGTCGGGCACTCGGCAAAGCATTTGCCGAGTGCCATTTGACACTCGGCAAAGAAAAGTCACCGTCACGGCGCCAAGTGACGGTGACGGATCCTTTGCCGAGTGTCTTCTTTGGCACTCGACAAAGAGACTAATTTTGCCGAGTGTCTGCTCTCGCGGCCCTCGGCAAAGACGGGTCCAGTGGGCCCCACCGCCAGTCCCTGTGCCGAGAGCTCTCGTAGGCACTCGGCAAAGGAGGCTTCTTTGCCGAGTGTCTAGTGGACTGGCACTCGGCAAAAAGTCCTCTAGTGGGCCCCTTTGCCAGTCCCTTTGCCGAGTGCCTTGGCAACAGCACTCGGCAAAGATGGCTTTACCGGTTCCCAGGTTTCCTTCTTTGCCGAGTGCCATGGTCAGCACTCGGCAAAGTGACCAGGATGTCCCTTTTTTATTTGTTTTTGCTGTTCCATCCAAACAAACAAAAGATATATATCATTCACACCATATTATATATCAATCGCATCACAGAATGAACACATTTATCATCAACACCATATATATCACAAAGTCTCACTAATATAAGTCAGGATCATCACAAAACAGATATAAGTCTGGATCATCACTAACATCACCAAGTATCTCACAAGACCAAGTATAACTAACATCACCAACACTCACAAATATAAGTCTGGATCATCACAAAACAGATCATTAACGAGGTGGGCATCTGGACTGGTTCGGCGAAGGGCTAGACGAAGCGTGAGGGTTGTTCGACGCCGCCGATTGACCCTGCACAGAGAAGAGATTGCATGTGTGAGAACATATAAATATATATCATGCAGTACTAAAATTTTGACACTCACAGGAGTAGTGAACTCAGCAGGGTCAGCTATAGGGAACAATGGAGGTGGTGGAGCATGACCCTGTGCGGCGCCAAGGCTCTGCATGTACGCGAACATCTCCGCCATCCTCTTCTCCAGCTCCTCACGTTGCCTCCTCTCATCATCTAGCTGAGTCTGTAATATTTCGCCCTAATGTTACGATAATGCAAAGAGAAGATATATAATAATCAATGAACGATGAATAGATAAGGAATAACCTAGAGTTGCTGGATACGATGCTGTGAGCTGTCCTGCCGAGGTCGTATGGCTGGGCTCGCGCTCGTGCTCCTTGCTCGCACCTGAGAGAGAGTGGGAGTGGAGGACGAGTCGATTGCCCCATCGGAAATCTAGTACCGCCCATGCCTCTTGCCTCCTCCGACCCTCATGAGGACATCTCCGTTGATGTCCTCGGTCCTTGGATCGTAATCTGGCCTATGGACCTCCTTGGCCATGGCGGTGTACTCACTGAGGCGGTTGTGGATGGCGGGGTTGGTGTACGCCTCGGGCCCGTCATCCGGGTTGTAGGTGACGTCGGTCGTCGCCTTCCCCTTGTGGGCCATAGCATATGCCGAGAACATGGAGCAAGGCGCGCCACCATGTGCCGCCGACTGCGAGAAAACCAACGAGATGGTTAGAAATCATGTCTAATCGAAAGTTATATACCTAAATAAAAAAGAGCGCGTACCCATGCTTCCGCGTATTTGCCCAGGCTGCGGCTGCCTTGATGGTGGGAGGGACCTTGCATCATCAAACGCCGTTCCCGGCTAGCGTTGTGCGCCTCGTCCCACTCAGCCGAGCACCACCTCTGCACCATCTGCTCCCAGCACTCAGGATGCGCGGCGCACCAATGAGGAATCATCTAAAAAAATACAAGTACATGGCATATCAGAAGATAAAATTAAGCATATTTAGTACCAATAATAAAGTTTTGTATTTACCTGCAAGTACTGGTCCGGAGTCAACGACATGGTTCGGGCGTCCTTCTTGGTCACCTTCTCCCCAAGGACGGAGCCGTGGTAAGTGACGATGGCCTGGATGCGCGCCTCGTAGTGCATGTCCACGACGAGCTTCTTACAGCTCGTCGTAGCCACCACATCCGCCCTGGCCTTGTATCCAGCCTCGCATCTGAAGAAATCCTACATACAAAGACGATGTATCCATACATTATTTCAAGAATATGCAACAAATGCGACTTATTAAACAATATAGTGCGAGGAAGACTTACCCACAGCTCTTGCTTCACCCGCTCCGCCTTGTTGTTGAACTGTCTACCGTCCCGATCTACTGCATCGGGGGCGACGGCGTAGTGGTTGAAGGTGTATGCTGGGCTCGTCACTCTGGCGTACTCGACAAGTCCAGGGAAGTATTCCCTGCATAGAAGGCCGAGGATGCCATTGGGGTTGCGGTCGTGACCCCCTGCAGTCTCCAAAACCATCCAAGACCTGTCCAAGTGATTAAGATAAAGTATTAGTTTCTATTATTAATTTGAACATATAATATGAAAAAGCAGCAACAACATCTAAAGTTACCTACCTCTCTCCATCAGGTCGTATCAGCGGACGTCTGTGACGAAGTATGGGTCGCTGAGGGAGACTCGCGGGACCTCGTAGGTAGATACTCCTCGAACCTGAGAAGCCAGAACCTGAGACGTCCTGCTGAGCGGCGTCATCGTCGTCGTCCTGCTGCGCCGCATCGTCGTCGTCCTGCTGCGCCGCATCGACAGCGGCTTGCTGCTCCACCTGCTGCTGTACGGCGTCGTCCTGCTGCACCTCCTCCTCCGTCCTATGGGTGCTCCTCCTCCCCCTCCCCCTCCCCCTCCTCGTCCTCGTCCCACCGCCCACCATCTTTGTCCAACAACCTGCAATTAAGAGTAAGCAATTAAACACAGATAAAAAAATATGTATTTAGAAACATATGCAAAATAAATGAAATATAGCATTACATCGATTAAAAATAATCTTCATATGTGTCCGGGTTAGCCGGATCATAAGTGTCATCATCACTATCAACCATTTCATAGTCAACACCATCTGAAGGCGCAATTTCGTCATTGCCATTGCCTTCAAGTATTTCTAAGTCATTCTCATTTTGCACCTCATCATCCTCCTCATCAACAACCATTTCAATATCTACTTCCATTCTGATCGCTTCGGTTAAGTCTATCTCAAATCGCCCTTCTAGCCCATCTTCTTGGAAGAACTCTCCGTCATATGTGTCCGGGTCTAAGTTATAATCTTCATCGTTTGGAACAGGTAATTTACCGTGCGGTGATACCTTATACACAACATCCCAACCCTTAAGATGTTGTTTTGTTTGGCACGCATATGGAAGATAATACACTTGTGTGGCCTGTTGGGCCACAATATAGACATCGTCTCCTGGTAAGGTGGAATCCTGTCGAATTTCGACTAGCCTAATATTAGAATGTGTCCGTCTCGTAACTTCAGGGTCAAACCAATGACATTTGAATATCACTGGAGTAAGAGGTTTGGAACCATAAAAATTGAGTTCATATATTTCTTCAATTCTTCCATAATACTCGACCTCGTCAAGCCCGGGCGTAAAGACTCCAGAACACGTGGTTTTTCGATTGGGCCGACTTTGGTCGTAGCTTGTTGTGCGAAAACGGTATCCATTGACGTCATACCCAGAAAATTTCCTGACCCTATAGGCAAAGCCATTGGCTACTTGTCTCAACTCAGCACTCATAGACGGCTCTCTTTGGCCCTGCAAGTTCAAACACGCTAGATTGTTATATTATTCACACGTAAGAGCAACTTGAAATGACAAACTAAGCACGTACCTTATGTTTAAACCAGGAAATGAAATCGGGCAATCCATTTCCCGCACCCTTTCTAAGAAGGGTATCATATTCCTGTGGAGTTGGGTCCCTTGATCGACGCTAGAATTCATGAAGAAATTGCTCCATGTATGGCGTCACCTCTTCAAGGTTGGTCAATACATATAGCATGATATGGCGCCACTCTTCATGTCTCAGGGTCTTGGTGGTCGAACCACTCGCGCTTCCGAGTTGCCCTCGAAAAATGCTGAGGTTCGATTCATTGCCGCCATCATTGTAACGAGGGGGTGGATTATGCACGCTCGGCAGTTTGTCACCATAGTAAGTTGTTGTGAAGTTTGACACCTCCTCCAGTATGTATGCCTCTGCAATGGAAGCCTCGATTTTGCATTTATTTCTACATTTCTTTCGGATAGTCTTTAGACATCTCTCGATTGGATAGCACCAACGTCCCTGCACGGGCCCCCCCATTCGTGCCTCATACGGGAGATGAAGAATCAAATGCTGCATCGGATTGAAGAAGCCGGGTGGAAAGATCTTCTCCAGCTTACACAGTAACACGGGTGCCATCCTTTCCAAGTCTGCAATCATGGTCCGAGCTAACTCTTTTGCACAAAGCTGGCGGAGGAAATAGCTCAACTCTGCAAGCGCTAGCCAGACATGCTCAGGGACATAGCCTCGAACCATCGCCGAAAGAATTCGTTCAATCCATATGTGGAAGTCATGACTCTTCATCCCTAAGACTCGCAGAGTAGATAAGTTCACCCCCTACTAAGGTTAGCTGCATACCCATCTGGGAACATTAACATCTTGATCCACTGTAGTACTTCCTTCCTCTGGGCCCTGCTCAGGACGAAATCGGCCTTAGGCCTTCTCCATGTCTTTCCACCACTAGGCGGCTTCATCTCTTGGTTTGGTCTATCACATAACTCTGCCAGATCCACTCTTGCCTTTACGTTATCCTTTGACTTATCAGGAATCTCCATAATTGTTGCCCAAAGTGCCTCGATGGCATTCTTTTCAGTGTGCATCACGTCAATGTTGTGTGGAAGGAGCAGGTCATCATAATAGGGGAGCCGAGTCAAGCTCGACTTATGTGTCCACATATGTTGCTCACCATATCCCACAAAACCACCTTCTGGATTGGCCACGAGACCATCTATCTGTTGGCGAACTTCGGCGCCAGTCATCATTGCAGGTGGGCCGTCTGTCACCACGACACCTTTCGTAAAGTTCTTGATGTCTAGTCGGAATGCATGGTCAGGAGGGAGAAATTGTCGATGTTTATCGAATGACGAATATTTGCCACCCTTCTTCAACCAAATGAACCTAAGAGCTTCCTTGCAAACTGGGCATGGGAACTTACCGTGAACACACCAGGCGCAAAATAGCCCATACGCCGGAAAGTCATGCATGGAGTACTGGTACCAAACATGCATTTTGAAGTTTGTCTTCGTAGCTCGGTCGTACGTCCATACCCCTTCCTCCCAAGCATGGACCAATTCATCAATCAAAGGCTCCATGTACATGCCCATTTTATTCCCCGGGTGTCCAGGAATTATCAACGACACGAATATGTTCTGTCTTTGAAAGCATACGCCGGGGGGGAGATTGATGGGGATAACGAACACGGGCCAACATGTGTATGGGGAAGTGGTCATTCCATAGGGGTTGAACCCATCTGTGGCCAGCGCAACACGAACATTACGAGCCTCTTTGGCTTTCTCATGGTGAATGGCATCAAAGTGGGTCCATGCTTCACCATCGGATGCGTGAACCATCTTGTCAGGATTGTATCGTTTGCCTTTTTTGTGCCATGTCATCTGTTTCGCGGATTCCTCTGTCATGTATAGACGCTGGATCCTCGGTATGAACGGAAGGTAGCGTAGGATTGTCACGGGGATGTCGAGCTGCCTCTTCTGTCCATCACCAGAGTCTACCTCCATGAACCTAGACGATTTACACTTCGGACAGTACTTTGCCTCAGTGTGTTCTTTCCTAAATAGGACGCAGCCCTTCGGACAAGCATGTATCTGCTCATACGTCATCTTAAGTGCACAAAGGAGTTTCTGTGCCTCGTACATGCTCTTTGGCAGAACGTGATCCTCCGGAAGCAGGCTGCCAATAACTGTCAACAAACCATCGAAGGCGTCTCGACTCATGCTATACTGCGACTTGAACGCCATTATACGCCCAATGGCATCCAGTTGAGAAACCTTTGTCTTGCCGTGAAGGGGTTTCTGTGCCGCGTCAAACATGTCGTAGAATGCCTTTGTGGTCGCCTCTGGCTCGTCCTCCATACGTCCTTCGGCGAACTGTGCCTCGTGATAGTCGTTCAACATGTCCGCTACCCCGGCATCAGCATCGTAATCCTCGACGCGTTGTCTCACCACCTTCTCTCTCGTGCGATGCGCTTCACCATGGAAGATCCACCGAGTATAGTCCGGCGTAAATCCATTCTTCCAAATATGTTCTACCATGGCCTTCTTTGGTTTTCTTTTCCGGTTGTCACATTTGCTGCACGAACAAGGGACTAGACTAGCTCCTTTAGCAGCTTCGCCATATACCCGTTCCATGAAAGCATCGGTCTTCCTAATCCATTCTGGGGTGACATCATTACGTCTTACGCGGCCCATGTACATCCACTCACGGTCCTCCATCCTCTAACATATATAACCGAGTATAGTTTAATATAGACATGTAATGCATGTACACTACGTTCCTACCTTCTAATAGGTGAGGATAGGTCCTAATCCCACCCGCGGTTGCGTAGATGGAGTTAGTTTCCATGCTCTACTCCGATCCGAGATAGAATTTCGGCAGCACCTCCCCGCTGTTCTCCGGATACACGTCCTGGCAGGGAGAGTGTACTGTCCGGAGAACAACAGGGAGGTGACGCCAAAACTCTGTCTCGGACCAGAGTAGAGCATGGAAACTAACACCATCTACGCAACCGCGGGCTGTCTAAAAAACGTGGACAATTCGAAACTGATACATTTGTAGATATGCAAAGATCTGCATATCTACACCGTATCTCTTTCGAACAGGAGACGCCTAACTGGGTTACGTGATCTACGACCATGATGCGGAAATAGAGGTTATACCTAGGGTGGCGGTGGAGTCAGGCTAGCGGGGCTGTGGCGGGTTGGTGCAGTGGCGACGCGACGCGGTGCAGGCAGACCCGCAGTGGCTAGGAAGGCAAGTATCTTCTCTGTAAAAAATAAACAAGCATGTCAAAAAAATCGGCAGCACTTCCCCTGTATGGGGAGGTTTCCAAAACCTGCAAATAGATCTAACATCACGATGGCTGACACGCACATATACAAACAACACGATGAATGCAAGTCACATCTAAGTGGCATCCATATCCACCATCACACATATTTCAACGGCATCCATATCCACCATCACATTATGCCAAATTAACACAAATAGTATAAACTCTCTAAACACACATTTTTGGATCGCGCGTCGGACAGGAACAGGAAGCAATCAACGGGAAAGCGCAGGGGCGAAGCCTGACACAAGCAAACACCACGAAACTGGGAGTGGGTGGACCGTGGCGCGTGGACCTGGTGCTGCCGATACACGCCGGGGACATCGAGCGCCTCTGCAGTCGTACAAGCAGGCCAGCCAAGCAGCTCTGTGTAGTCAAGACATGAAGCGAGCCGTTTCTGCTCTCTGGGCGCGCCGCGCCGTCCGCCAAGCCTACTTCTATACCACCACCGCCACCACCTCCTCGTCGCCGCCTGAGTTTGGGGCGTCCGCGTCAGAGGCGTGGGACGGGCGTTTCTGGCTCCACAAGCCGCGCGGGCAGCACCTGCTCACCAACCCGCGCGTCCTCGACGCCATCGCGTGCCACACCGCCATCAATCCGGGCGACGTCGTCCTCGAGGTCGGGCCCGGTACGGGCAATCTCACCGCGCGCCTACTCGCGTCCCACGCGGCGCGCGTCACTGCCGTCGAGATCGACCCGCGCATGCTCTCGGCCTCGCGCACAAGTTCACGGTCTGCCCGCCCGCCCGCCACTCGCTCGCCACTCGCTCGACAGAATGTCTCAGAGGAAAAGCTTGCTGACTGAGAACGACGGTTCCCCCTCCCTCGTGTTCGGCAGGTGATTGCGGGGGACGCCGTGGAGGTAGAGTTCCCGGAGTTCGACGTCTGCGTGGCCAACATCCCCTACGTCTGCGTGCCGCCGATGGGTGAGAGTGAGTGAGAGTGAGACGATGGTGGAAACCAAACTCACGGGCGCGGGAGGCCGGCGGCGCGACGACGGCGGCGGTGGGCGCGGTGGTGGTCGCCACGCGCGCGCGACGACGGTGGCGCGACGACGGCGGTGGGCGCGGCGGTGCTCGCCGCGGGTGCGAGCGGGTGGCGGCGCGAGCGGGTGGCGGCGCGACGGCGGCGAGCGAGCGGTTGAGTGAGTGAGAGTGAGTGAGAGAGAGAGTGAGTGAGGGCGCCGTAACAGCTATTAAAACGTTCTTTGCCGAGTGCCCGCGATCCGGCACTCGGCAAAGATTTTTTTAAAATTAAAAAATAAACTTTGCCGAGTGCCGGATCTCGGGCACTCGGTAAAGACGCCTTTGCCGAGTGCCAGCTGTAGAGCACTCGGCAAAGATGTGTTCTTTATACTTTGCCGAGCGCCAACAGACAGGCACTCGGCAAAGC
The DNA here is from genome assembly GCA_029449295.1 of Zea luxurians. Lineage (NCBI taxonomy): Eukaryota > Viridiplantae > Streptophyta > Magnoliopsida > Poales > Poaceae > Zea > Zea luxurians. Next base: position 169,879,379 of record JAOPSE010000002.1, read on the forward strand.
CGCCTTTGCCGAGTGCTAGCTGTAGAGCACTCGGCAAAGTATATTTTATTTTTTTATTTTTGGCAACCAACCTTTTTGTGGTGTGTTCTTACACTATGTAGACCTACAAGTACCATTTTGGTACAATTATAAAAGTGTTTTCTATAGCTAGTAGATTTAGTTCGTTTATTTGAATTTCTTCGAAAAAATCACATTTGAACTGCAGGTCACTCGAAACTTGGGAAACCGTGCATGCAAAAATGATACCCGTCCTATTTAGCACAAGTTACGACCGATTCCAGGAGCGGACCGGAAACTTCGAGCAACATGCTCACTAAACATGGCCGTGAACTTGCCATCCACATGTTTAAAAATTGTATAAAACACAAACAAAGTCAGAAAATCATGAAACTTGTCCACGTGTCATGATATCATATGTAGAGTCTGTGATAAAAAATTGAGAATGTTTGGACAAAGTTGTGAGACACTATGTGTAGAAACCTAAGAGAACTACACATGAAATCATAGAGTTTCAATGTGGATCTCTTAGGTTTGTACACATAGTGCGTTACAACTTTCTCGAAACTTTTTCAAATTTTTATCACAACCTCTACATATGATATCATGACACGTGGACAGGTTTTATGATTTTCTGACTTTGTTTCTGTTTTATACAATTTTTAAACACCTGGATGGCAAGTTCACAGTCATGTTGAGTGAGCATGGTGCTCGAAGTTTCCGGTCCGCTCCTGAAATCGGTCGTAACTTGTGCTAAGTAGCATGGATATCATTTTTGCATGCACGGTTTTCCAAGTTTCGAGTGACCTGCAGTTCAAATCTGAATTTTCCGAAGAAATTCAAATAAACAAACTAAATGTACTAGCTATAGAAAACACTGTTATAATTGTCCCAAAATGGTACATGTAGGTCTACATAGTGTAGGAACATACCACAAAAAGTTTGGTGACCAAAATAAAAAAAAATAAAAATATGCTTTGCCGAGTGTCTACATAGGACACTCGGTAAAGACTCTCTTTGCCGAGTGCCAGGTATTTGACATTCGGCAAAGACTGACGGCCGTCAGATGTAGACGGCCGCTAACGGCCCTTTGCCGAGAGCCATATTTGCCGAGTGCTTGACGCTCGGCAAAGCAGTCTTTGCCGAGTGCTTGGCTGTGCCGAGTGTCCTGCACTCGGTAAATAAGCTCTTTACCGAGCGCAGAACTTTGCCGAGTGCGGCGCTCGGTAAAGTCGGCTTTGCCGAGTGCCCGATAAAAAGCACACGGCAAAGCCGCCGGCACTCGGCAAAAGAGCCGAATTCCGGTAGTGCTAGGAGTAGGGTAATGATGCATCCCCGTGGCGTGGTTGATCCGAGCCTGAGGTCGAGCGAGGCGGCGACTCCTCCGAGGCCGAGGTCGAGGCCGAGCCCTGGGGTCGGGCGAGGCGAAGATCACCTCTCGAGGCCGAGGTCGAGGCCGAGCCCTAGGGTCGGGCGAGGCGAAGATCTCCTTCTGAGGCCGAGGTCGAGGCCGAGCCCTAGGGTCGGGCGAGGCGAAGATCTCCTTCTGAGGCTGAGGCCGAGACCGAACCCTAGGGTCAGGCGAGGCAGAGCTTCCTGTTGCGCCCGAGGCTGAACTCGACCATTGTCGGTTTCGCCCGGGTGGTTGGCACAGCAGCCGGAGCGGGGCGGGTGGCGCTGTTTTCCTGTCAGATCGGTCAGTGAAGGAGCGAAGTGACTGTGGTCACTTCGACCTCGCCAACTGAGGCGCGCGTGTCAGGATAAGGTGTCAGGTGATCCTAGCATTAAATGTGCATGCGATGCGGTCGGCTGGTAAGGCGATCTGGCCAAGGTCGCTTGCGAGACAAGGCTTGCCCATGGCTGAGCCGAGGGTGCGCTCACGGCCTGAGGAGACCCTCGGGCGAGGCGCGAACTCGTCTGGGACCACTGTTCCGCCCGAGGCCAGGCTTAAGCGAGGCGAGGCTGAGTCCCTTGGTAGATGAAGCCTTGACTCGAATTATGAGCCTTCATGGTTTGCTCTGAAGGTGTTTTCCAGCCGTGATTAGGAGTGTTGGGGGTACCCCTAATTTCGGTACCCGACAGTAGCCCCCGAGCCTCGAGGGGAGTGGTGTTGCTCGCTTCGAGGCTCTGCCGCATTCTTGGTGAGAAGACCGGCCTTTCTCGGTTATACTTTGTTCTGACGGGTGCACGCGAGCGCACCCGCCGGGTGTAGCCCCCGAGGCCTCGGAGGAGTGGTGTGACTCCTCTGAGGTCTTAACGCTTTTCGTGATGCCTCGGCCGGTCTTGACGTTCCCTCATGCGGCCTGGCCATAGCCCGGGTGTATGATCAGGTTTCGAGTTTTGGTTTATTGACGCTGTCAATAGTTTGGCCGCAGCCGTGTGCGAGAGCAGCCCCCGAGCCTCTGCACGGCGCGAGAGGACGATCAAGGACCGTCTCGACTTTTATTATACGCCCCTTCGTCGCCTTTCCGCAAGGAGGAGGGGGGGGGGGAAGCGCCATGTTACTCTCGGAGGGCATCGATCATGGTGTTTCCGGTGAGTTGCTAACGGGTGATCCGAGTGGACGCTCGTGCCCCGTTCGTTAAGGGTCAGCTAGTGGCCCAGAGGCACGTTCCAAAAGTACCTGCAGGTGATTCGCTGGACCCGGCCCCTTTTTGACAGGGTCCGAGGGCTTGATGCCTCCCTCCGGTGGGATTCCATTACGAGTCGTTCCTGCTGGTCTCGGAAATGTCCTAGGGTACCTTGGGAGCGTAGCCCGAGCCTCGGGCATGTATCGGACGTACCCAGGGTCATCCCTCACTCTGCGTGTTCTGGGGCGGCTGTCGAACCCCTTCGAGGGGCCAGCCTACGAACCCCTGATAAGTAATGGGCGCGGAGCCCGAGTGCTCTGGGGCGGCTGTCGAACCCTTCCGAGGGGCCAGCCTTCGAACCCCTGATCAGTAATGGGCAAGGAGCCCGGGTGCTCTGGGGCGGCTGTCGAACCTTTCTGAGGGGCCAGCCTACGAACCCCTGATTAGTGATGGGCGCGGAGCCTAGGTGCTCTGGGGCGGCTGTCGAACCCTTCGGAGGGGCCAGCCTTCGAACCCCTGATCAGTAAGAGGGCTTGGGGGCCCGTTTCCTTCGCAGGGAAGGATCCTTTCCGAAATATCCCCCTTCCCAGTCCCTGTGGCAAGAGAGAGAGAGGAAACGGGAAAGGGATATGAATTCGAAAAGTCGTGGCGCACCTTTTTTGACGTGGCCTTTATGGCGGAGGTGAAATGTCGCCTGCTTCACCCGCCAGCGGTGTCGCTTGCCCTGCCAAGAAGTTAACGCGACGGGACGGGCGACTCGTGGGGCGTCCGTTGCGCGTGCGCGGGCCGTTCGAGGAACGGGGCACGGACGTGTCGTTCTTACGCCGTGGGAGAAGGCTCCCCTGCTGCTTCAGGAAAAGACGTGAGCCTGGGGGTTATCTGACCGTTGCTTCCGCCCGTCTGTTGCAGCAGTTATTGCCGATCCGCTTTTGGCCATATTGACCGTCGCGCCTCCTCCCGCGGCTGACTGACCTGTGCTTGGTTGGCACTGTTGGGTCGTACGCAGGGTTGCCTTGAGTCGCGGCACCGGTTCCGCAGTCGAGAAGGCATGGTATTGGCGCAAGTGGCGGTGCGGTTTCTTGCACGCAGTAACAGGCGCGTCGGTTACATGACGTGTGGGCGTGGGCCTCCATGCTGGATGCGACGAAGCCGAAGGGGTGCGCCCCCGCGGTGCGGTTGCACGCCACCTGCATGGCGGTCCGCCCTTTCGACCGCTGGTTTCGGCGAGGATGGAGGAGTGCTTGTAACCGCTGGGCGGTTACATGCTCCGCATGCGGCGGTTTGGCTTCTTCCGTTTCGGGTTAGCTGGCATGACGCGTGGGACCCAGCCCCCGTGTCGTAGGAGGAGGACCCTGGAGCACGTCGGTGAAGACTTTACCCGTGACGCTTGAAGATGCGAGTGGGGAGAGCCGCCTTTAAAAAGGGGTTGATCCCCCGGGCGGTAGCCATGCCTTCGCACTCTCCTCATGCATCACGCCCTTCCACCTTCAGAGCCCCCGGATGGGGAGCACCCGCGTTGCCTTCGTCTTGCTGCTGTTGGAGGAGCGCGACCTCACGGGAGTTGGCGCCTTTCAGCCATCGCTCGGCTTTAAGGATTTTCATCATGCAGCCCGGCTGCATTCCCTCACCAATGGTCATCCAGGATGATGACCACCGGTTCGATGGTGGGGAGAAGCAAGCCGGGCTGCGACCTCTGCCCCGCCCTCAGCTTCAAGGATCTTCATCATCCTTGCTGTGACGGAGGGCGAGCTGAGCCGAGGTTCTACCTCCCGCATGGGTCGGCAGGCCGCCTCTTCCTTCAGCATTCAGGGGAGAGGGCGCTCACCGGCCTTGCGGAGGGGGCGAACTTCGACAACGCGGGACCGGTCGGCCGCAAGCGTTGTCAGCTCCAGCGTGCCTGGCTTGCTGGCTCAGCTGGCTCTGTCGCGGCCTCCAACGCTGCATCCTGCCGCTTGATTCGGGCGTGGCCGTCCGTCCATCGCACGGGCGACTGTTGCGCCGTGCGCACCGGGGGATCGTCCAAGACGCCGTATGCCGCATGGGCGGCGTTCGTGTTCTTGCATTGTCTTGTCCTCACTCCGGCACAACGCCACCGCGCGGAGGTCGGTGCCTGCCCGTCCACGAGGACTTGAGTGGGGATCTGCCGGTGCAGGCTGGGGCGTCCGCCATTCGTCGGCGTGGCGCTGGCGCGCAGGTGGCCGCTGTCGTCGATGCTGAGGTGGTGGCAGCCAGAGATGGTTTCTCCGCCGACAAGACCATCGGCGCCATCTGCGGCCGGAACCCCCGGCTCTTTGGCTTTGATGGCTTGTCCTCGCCCCTCGAGTGGAGACGTGGGCGAGGGCCTCGTCACAGCAATGTCTGCCCTGAGGTCATCGTTGCTGCTGTTTAGCCGCCCGAAGCGGGGGTCATTGTCGCTGCTGGTGTAGTGGTCGCCGGCGAGCCACCTGGAGTTTGTTGTCCCGCAGGCCCTCTGGTGTGGAGGTTTTTCATACCCGCGGGAGTGGAACCGGAGTCCCGTTTGTAAGGGGATATACTGGGTTTTTGCCGGAGCAAAATGTAACCGCTTCAAGGACTTAGACATTTGTCGTAGGCCAGGAGAACCGCCGAGGGTCCTGCCGACGTCTAAGTCTATGTAGCATAGTTACCCCAAGCATATGTATTTGTTCTTTGTGGCTGTCGAGGCCTGAACATTTGGGTATTCGAGTGTAATACCGTGTTTCTTCCTCATTTCGAGCACTAGGACTCGCCTATCGGCTAGCTGAACCACTTAACCGAGTGTGAGTTGCCTTGCGCGGAAGGTGACGAGTGAGGTATCCGTATCCCGGAGGCGTAGGAGTCCCTCGGCTCGGTCGACCTTGCCGCTTAAAGCCTCTCTGGCTCGGTTTTAGAACCTTCGGCTGCTCCGCGATGAGCCGATGCTGAAGGCAGCGGTGGCGTGGACAGAGGCGATGTCGGCTCGGACAGAGGCTTTCTCGGCGCGGGAGCAGGTGGCTTCCCAGGCCGAGGAGGTGCAACAGTGGTAGCTGGAGTTTGGCCAGATCACTCGCGAGCAAGATCAATCCCAGAGCCAAGCCGCCAAAGCCGTGAGCCGGGCTGGGATCTTCGGGGGACAGCTGGCTGGGGCTTCGGAGCGGCTGGCCGAGGCGCCTGCTCGCTTCGCCGTCTGAGGCTGGGCCAGGTTCCGCCGAAGGTGGAAACGACGCCGAGGGTGCCACTCCTCCCCCTGCTGATGTTTGAGCCTGCATGAACAGTTCGTCTGAAGTATGCGTATGTTTTTTTTGCGGCTACCAAGGCCTAAACATATTTAGCATTCAGATTATGAAGCTGCGTTTTCTTTCCTCTTGTTTCGAGCATTTGGACTTGTTCGTCGGTAGCAGAACTGCTTTGTCCGAGCGAGAGTTACTTTTCGCGGAAGGTGATGAGTGAGGTATCCGTATCCCGGAGGCATAGGAGTCCCTCGGCTCGGTCGGCCTCGCCGCTTACGTGCTCTCTCACCCGTTCGCAGGACTCTGCTATCGATATAGTCGAAAGCACGAAAGTCATTTTCTACCCGAGCGTTAGGACTTGTTCGGTAGCAGGATCGCTTATCCGAGCGCGAGTCACTTTTCGCGGAAGGTGATGAGTGAGGTATCCGTATCCCAGAGGCGTGGGAGTCCCTCGGCTCGGTCAGCCTTGCCACTTACGTGCTCTCTCACCCGTTCGCAGGACCCTGCTATCGATATAGTCGAAAGCATGAAAGTTTTTTTTGTAGAAAACTTTTCTCGGTAGAAAACTTTTCCGAAGAAAATTTCGAACTTCTCCAAAGAAAATTTCGACGCAGAGGGGGTTGCCCCCCTTCTAGACCCCGAGGGAGGGTCGGGCTTGGCCGAGGCAAGGCTGACCCTTCCTTGAAGGTTAGAATCGATTTAAGCGTGTAAAACGAGGAATATGAATGACTTGAAACATTTTATGGCCAACTTGTATGTTTCGGGCTTCAAGATCTTGGCGATGATGAATGGCCCTTCCCAAGGGGGAGTAAGCTTGTGGCGCCCTCGGGCGTCTTGTCGGAGCCGAAGCACCAAGTCTCCCACCTGGAAGCCTCGGGGCCGAACCCTTCGGGCGTGGTAGTGTCGCAGAGACTGCTGATACCGTGCCGAATGTAGTAAGGCAACGTCCCGAGCTTCTTCGAGCTGGTCCAGCGAGTCCTCTCGGCTGGTCTGGTTGCTTTGATCGTCGTACGCCTTCGTCCTTGGGGAACCGTATTTTAAGTTCGTGGGGAGGACGGCCTCGGCCCCATAGACTAGAAAGAACGACGAGAAACCCGTGGCTCGGCTCGGCGTCGTCCTCAGACTCTAGACCACCGAGGGTAGCTCCTTCATCCACCACCTGTCAAACTTGTTGAGGTCGTTGTAGATCCTGGGTTTAAGTCCTTGCAGAATCATACCGTTGGCACGCTCCACCTGCCCATTCGTCATGGGGTGAGCTACGGCGGCCCAGTCCACACGGATGTGGTGGTCCTCGCAGAAGTCCAGGAACTTTTTCCCGGTGAACTGCGTGCCATTGTCAGTGATGATGGAGTTCGGGACTCCAAAGCGATGGATGATGTTGGTGAAGAACGCCACTGCCTGCTCAACCCTGATGCTGGTTAAGGGTCGGATCTCGATCCACTTGGAGAATTTGTCGATGGCGACCAGCAGGTGCGTGAAGCCCTCGGGTGCCTTCTGCAAGGGACCGACGAGGTCGAGACCCCACATAGCAAATGGCTAGGTGATGGGTATTGTCTGCAGGGCCTGAGCGGACAGGCGTGTCTGCTTTGCGTAGAATTGACACCCCCGGCAGGAGCGTACAATCTTAGTGGCGTCGGCCACCGCGGTTGGCCAGTAGAAACCTTGTCGGAAGGCGTTCCCCACGAGGGCTCGAGGTGCTCCATGGTGGCCGCAAGCCCCCGAGTGTATTTCTTGTAACAGCTCTTGTCCTCGGGCGATGGGGATGCATCGCTGGAGGATGCCCGAGGGACTGCGGTGATAGAGCTCCTTTTCATCACCCAGCAAAACGAACGACTTGGCGCGCCGAGCCAGTCACCGGACTTCGGCCTTGTCGAGGGGCAGCTCTCCTCGGAGGAGATATTCCAGGTATGGGGTCTGCTAGTTCGGGACCGGTGTGACCCCATTCTGCTCTCCCTCGACGCGCAGGGCCTCACCCTCGGTGGCCGAGGGCACCTCGGGCGTGCCGTCGATCTTGATAGAGGTTTGGTGTGTATCCCTGGAGAAGACGTCTGGGGGAACCGTTGTCCTCCCCGAGGCTATTTTGGCCAGCTCGTCCGCAGTCTCGTTGAATCGTCGAGCGACGTGGTTGAGTTCCAGCCCGTAGAACTTGTCCTCTAGGCGTCGAACTTCGTCGCAGTAGGCCTCCATCTTCTGATCGTAGCAGTGGGAGTTCTTCATGACTTGGTCAATGACAAGCTACGAGTTGCCACGAGCGTCGAGGCGCCGAACCCCTAGCTCGACGGCGATGCGCAGCCCATTAACCAATGCTTCATACTCAGCCACGTTGTTTGACGCCGAAAAATGAAGGCGGATCACGTAGCGAAGATGTTTTCCGAGGGGTGAGATGAAGAGCAAGCCCACGCCTGCTCCGGTTTTCATCAGTGACCCGTCGAAGTACATGGTCCAAAGCTCGGGTTGGATTGGAGTTGTCGGTAACTGGGTGTCAGTCCACTCAGCCAGGAAGTCGGCCAAGACTTGGGATTTTATGGCCTTCCGAGGGGCGAATGAAAGTGTTTCGCCCATGAGTTCCACTGCCCATTTTGCTATCCTACCCGAGGCCTCTCGGGACTGGATGATCTCTCCCAGAGGAAAGGATGACACCACAGTCACCGGGTGAGACTCGAAGTAGTGTCGCAGCTTCCGCCGTGTCAGAATCACTGCGTAGAGCAGCTTCTGGATCTGTGGGTAGCGGATTTTGGTCTCGGATAGCACTTCGCTGATGAAGTAGACTGGCCTCTGGATGAGCAGTGCGTGCCCTTCTTCTCGTCTCTCGACTACGATCGCAGCGCTGACCACCCGAGTGGTTGCGGCTACGTAGATCAAGAGGGCTTCTCCCGCAGCGGGGGGCACCAAGATGGGTGCATTTGTAAGGAGTGCTTTTAAGTTCCTGAGGGCTTCCTCGGCCTCGGGGGTCCAAGTGAAGCGCTCGGTCTTCTTTAAGAGGTGGTACAGGGGCAATCCTTTTTTGCCAAGGTGTGAGATGAAACGGCTCAGAGCCACAAGGCATCCCATGACCCTCTGTACTCCTTTCAAATCTTTTATCGGCCCCATGTTGGTGATGGCCGCGATTTTCTCCGGGTTGGCCTCTATGCCCCGCTCGGAGACGATGAACCCTAGGAGCATGCCTCGGGGGACTCCAAAGACACACTTCTCGGGGTTGAGTTTCACGCCTTTAGCTCTCAGACACTTGAATGTCGTTTCAAGCTCAGAGAGGAGGTCGGAGGCTTTCTTCGTCTTGACAACGATGTCATCGACGTAAGCCTCGACCGTTCTGCCGATGTGTTGCCCGAACACGTGGTTCATGCACCTCTGGTAGGTGGCGCCTGCATTTCTCAAACCAAATGGCATTGTAGTGTAACAATACATGCCAAAAGGCATGATAAAAGAAGTCGCGAGCTGGTCGGACTCTTTCATCTTGATCTGGTGATAGCCTGAGTAGGCATCAAGGAAAGACAGGGTTTCGCACCCAGCAGTGGAGTCCACAATTTGATCGATGCGAGGCAAAGGGTAGGGAACCTTCGGACATGCTTTGTTTAGACCAATGTAGTCTACACACATCCTCCATTTCCCATCCTTCTTCCTTACAAGAACAGGGTTAGCTAACCATTCAGGATGGAATACCTCTTTGATGAACCCTGCCGCGAGTAGCTTGTGGATATCCTTGCCTATGGCCCTACGCTTTTCTTCGTCAAAACAGCGCAGGGTCTGCTTCACGGGTCGGGCTCCAGCTCTGATGTCCAGTGAGTGCTCAGCGACATCCCTCGGTATGCCTGGCATGTCCGAGGGACCCCACGCAAAAACTTTGGCGTTTGCGCGGAGAAAGTCGACGAGCACTGCTTCCTATTTGGGGTCGAGCTCGGAGCCGATCCGGACTTTCTTGCTGGCGTCGTTGCTAGGGTTGAGGGAGACAGACTTAACCGCCTCGACTGGTTCGAAGTTGCCGGCGTGCCGCTTCGCGTCGGGCGCCTCCTTGGAGAGGCGTTCTAGGTTGGCGATGAGGGCCTCGGACTCGGCGAGGGCCTCAGCGTACTCCACGCATTCCACGTCGCATTCGTACGCGTGGCGGTACGCGTAGGTGTAGTTGGAGACGACCATGAACTTGGTGTAGCATGGCCTTCCCAACACCGTGTGGTAGGTCCCTCGGAACCCGACCACCTCGAAGGTGAGGATTTCCTTTCGGAAGTTAGAGGGAGTCTCAAAGCAGATGGGCAAGTCAATCCGCCCGAGGGGAAGGATACGCTTCCCGGGTGCGATCCCGTGGAAGGGTGCCGCACCGGCCCGGACCTCGGACCGATCAACCACTAAGAGTTCCAGGGTCTCGGCGTAGATGATGCTGAGGCTGCTTCCTCCGTCCATGAGGACCTTGGAGAGCCTAACATTGCCGATGATCGGACCGACGACGAGCGGGTACCTTCCTGGACTTGGCATGAAGTCGGGGTGGTCGTCTCGGTCGAAGGTGATAGGCTTGTCATACCAGTCTAGGTAGGCTGTGTTGGGGGCTTGTTCTTAAATGCTTCGGATTAAGAACAAGGCAACATAAAAGATGTTAAACGTTAAGGCCCTTCGTCCTATCGAACATTACTCCCTATCGGGGATGATGAGTTCCGGACGAAGGTCACAAGAAACATACCTTCGTAAATTCAGCACGTAATAATGAAGGACTCATAAAAAACATGGAATGTAAATCATGGAATCATTTCTATTTTATTAATACAAAGGAATAGAAATGATTATGAATTGCAAATGTACCTTCGGTCCTGAGAGAAGGTAAAAAGTACAAGCGTGACGCAAAATGCCAAGTCAGCGTGAACAGTACGGGGGTACTGTTCATCTATTTATAGATGCGGGACGCAGCCCACATGAAATTACATCCATATCCATTACATTTGTTAACAGCCTACGGAAATCAGTCAGGGTCCACGCAGTCTTTTCATCTTTAAGTCGGTTCCCCCCTCAGCAATTGCGCCGAAGCTCTCCTGCGCACAGCTTCGCCTGCGCTCGTCCTTCGTCTGGTTCAAGCTTCGTCCCGACCGTGCTTCATATTCATAGTTCTGAACCCGAAAACACCTGCTCACATAATCCACTTGGAAAACATTGTCAAACCATGTTTTTGAGGACCTTCGGAGGACGAAGGCCCCCAACAGTAGCCCCTCGCAATATTAATTTGTTTGACAATAAATTCAGATTGCGATATGGACGAAGGCCTTAAGCCGAAGGTCCGAAAAAACACCTTCCCTTTGCTAGAATAGCAATATTCACTGACAAGCGGGGTCATTCAATTTTCAACGCCCTGGGCGTATAAATAAGAGCACACCGCCAACTCATTTGGTACGCATACTTGCCTTTTGCTTCGGCCCACTAAAATTTTTAGCGCTTGTTCATTAGGTTTTGCTGTTCTTTTTGATTTTGGAGCTTCGGCCTCGGGAACAATTTTTATCGTTCTCGAAGATGTCTGAAGGCAAGAAAACCCCTGCTGAGATGAAACTGAAGATCCCGGCTGATACGAAGCTGAGTCTCGAGGAGGAGAAGAATCTGGGGTTCCTGATAGCGATGGCAGAGACCAATACAGAGAAAATCACGAAGGAGATTCTCGAAGGTTTGTCCGAGGATACTGATGACAGCGACAGCTTTGATGTGGAAAGTGGTGGGGAAGAGGGCGAAGATCGACCGTGGCGACCAAGTCACTCGGTTTTTGGGAAAACTACCATCAAGCAGAGTCACATTGATAATATGAGGGGGCGATATTTCCGAGACATATCTATTGTGAGAGCTGACGCCGGGGAAAAGACTTCTCCCACCCCCGAAGAGAATGAAGTTGTGATTTTCCGAAGCTTCCTCAAGGCTGGGCTTCGATTCCCCCTGAGCAATTTTGTTGTTGAGGTATTGAAAACATTCCAAGTCTACCTTCATCAACTCACTCCTGAAGCTATTATAAGGATGGGGATTTTTGTCTGGGCTGTAAGAAGCCAAGGTTTGGAACCGAACGCTAAAAGCTTCTGTAACATTCATGAGTTATTATACGAGACGAAGCCCTGGGGAAAGGAGCAATACCACAACAACTTCGGGTGCTACAGCTTCGGCGCCCGCTCCGGGTCAAGCTGCCCTGTGCCGACCTTTCGGAAGAGGTGGCCCGGAGCCTGGATGACTGAATGGTTTTATGTAAAGAATGATCTAGCAGCTCAAGAGAATGTAAAGAGTATTATTATGCACCCAATCTGGCAACGCTTCGGCCTTCGAAGGCCGAAGGTCGAAATGGACGAAGCCGCCGAGGAATGTCAAAGAGCCTTCGGGGTAGTCTGCTCGTTTATTGGGACAAGGGACTTGGTCCAAGAACACATTGCCTTCAGGGTATGGCCACTTGCAGAAAAGTGGGAAATGCCAAAGGAAACCATCAAAGAGTCCGACGAAGGCGGACTAGTCAGATTAAAGTACACATTCAAATATGCAGATAAATTTATTGAACCTGATGATGACTGGCTGAAAAGTATTGAAACATTAAGTGATGAATTACTTGGGGCATATTCGAAGGCTGAAAATACTGCTCTATCAGCAGCCTTCGGAGGCCGAAAAAAGAAGAGACTGAACCGAGTGTTTGATGCAGTCGGGTTCTTCTACCCTGATTATTGCTATCCCATCCGAAGGCAAAAAAGGAAAAACATAACCTCTGAAAAAGAAGAAGCTGGAACCGCTCCTAGCGAGCCAGAACCAAAAGGAAAAAGGTTGAAGGTCCTCACACACCGACCACGCCATATTGAACCAGCTTCGGTGCCTGAGTTTACTGGAGAAGCTTCTTCGGCCGCCGAAGCTGAACAGCCAACCTTGCTGCCAGAAATTGCAGAAATGGCCGAAGCACCATTGACAGAGAAAATGGAGGAAGCGAAAAATCTGACTAAGGAAAAAACATCAGAAATTTTTAGTCCTGTAGTAAATGTCGAAGCAGCAAAAAGCCAAAAGGGTCCAATGGTGACCCCAAAAAGGAAGAGAATGGTAAATGTACTAGATGTCTTGGAGACAATTAAATCTTCAAGCACAACTCCAAAAAAGAGTGCTGAAATTGCTGAAACTTCCTCTGAAACTCCGATGCAACAAGCTGAAGCTGAAGCTGGGCCTTCAGAGCCCTTCAAGGAACAACCTTTGGAAGCCGAAGCAGTTAAAATACCAGAACCAATTTTAATTGAAGAAACTGACACTGCCATCCCCGAAGCGCCTGCCAGCATGTGTGATTACATCATTCGACACGCCTCGGGGAAAAAATTATCTGAAGAAGAAATTAATGAAGCTAACCATTATGCAAAGGAGTTAAAATATCCAAAGGGGGCAGTAATATTCAATGGGACAAATGAAGACGATTTTTTATACTGCCTGCCTGACAACAAAGAGCTCTCTGTCTGCCGAGAAATGGCCAGGAGTATTGGTTTCCCGAAGCTTGAATCTGGATTAAGCGCCATGACGAAAGAAGATCTCGCAGACAGTCTTGCGTACAACAGCCTGAAGGTACGGGAATTTAACGCTTGAAAAGAGAACCCCCTTATTTTTTACGCAACTCGTTCCTTTTTTCTTATATGAATTCTTCTTCGTATAGGGCCTGATCCTAAGCAACGCGCTAAGAGCGCAAAAGAGCGCCGAAGATGAAAGTTATGAAATTGCATTTAATAATTTACGCGCTGAAGTTATCAAACTGAGAAACGAAGCTTTGGAAAAAGATAAAATTCTGCTTACATTGGTAGATAAAGTGAAAAAAGACGAAGCTGCTTCAAGGGCCCAGACCGAAGCTCAAAAACGCGAGATTAAAGAACTTCAAAAACAGCTGGCTAGAGCTAAAGAGGAGCGCGCGCTTGAGGAAACGAAACGAGAACTTAGTGATTTTATGGTCGGTAAATTGGAATCAAGAGTCAAGGAGCTTCGGTCATCCCAGGGGAAATGCTATGTTAAATCTATAGAATGTGTGAATAAAATTAAAGCCAGCTTTGCCAGCGTCGGCGCCTTTTCCAGCGAAGAAAATTTTTCTCGAGGCAATCCCGAAGATCCGTTGGAATGGATTAGCCATGAAGCAGAAGCCTTCGAAGAGATTCTGAACAGTCGCAGCGATATCTGCGCTTTTTCGGGCGCCAGAGGGATCGCTTCTGTCTTGGAGAAGAAAGGTTGTGATCATGTAAAATTTCTAGCTCAGTCCGAAGCTGCCTTATCTTCCGAAGACATTAAGGACCCCTCGGCCGAAGCAAGCGTGGTTGGCGGTAAATTTTTTACGGATATCTGGAACGACGGCGGCCGAGAAATGGCGCAAGAGATCATCCAAAAAAGCGAAAAAGGCATACATGATGCTAGAAAAGTAGCAGAGGCTGCCGAAGGGAGTACGGAGCCTGAAAGACAATTAGGTACCAATTAATCATTCTTGTTGCGTTGTAATTTTCATTTCAAACTCTGCATATTGTTTGCGATAGTGACGAAGAAATGTTCTCTTCCCTCGGCAGCTGCTGGGTCAACTGCCGACCCTTACACAAAAGGAGATGAAGAAATCAAACAAATGGCCGAAGCTATCATGGACAAGGTTGTTGATCAACTTTTAAATGAAGTCGCCGAAGAAGTATTAAGAGAGGACTAGATGCTGCTAGAAAAACATTTAAATTGTGATCTATGTAATATTTTGTACATTTGGATGTAATATACAAGTTTTTTTTTTTTTCATTATTCAATTCTTCACGATGCATGAAACTCTATATACATACCTTTTTGAGCCTTCGGCGAAAAAACACCTTCCCTTCTTTTCATGCTTCGTGAAGAAGGCATTCTTCGTTAAAATTATTCTGATGGATCACATCCATGCTTCGTGAAATCATTATCCGAAGCTATACTCCGTAGCTATACAATCTCAATATTGATCTGATAAAGCTTGCCCATGTTTCATAGAAATGTTCTCCGAAGCTGTAATCCGAAGCTATACAATTTCGATATCACTTTCTCGGAGCATCCTTTCGAAGGTTGAGAGTGTCACTTTCTTTTGCCAAATGCAATATGATGTATGATGTTTATGTTATGCAAAATGATGTGATGATGTTATGCTATGCATGTGACATTTGTTCCGAAGATACTCATAAAATATATTCATAAGCTCTGCATTCCCTTAGGAACGTCTTTGGAGCTTCTTCGTCTTTTACTTAGACGATCTCAGCGTTGACTTTTCGCTGTAAGCCTCCCTTAGGAGCTTCTTCGCCCTTTACTTAGGCGGTATCAGCGTTGACTTTTCGCTGTAAGCCTCCCTTAGGAGCTTCTTCGCCCTTTACTTAGGCGGTATCAGCGTTGACTTTTCGCTGTAGGCTCTGCATTCCCTTAGGAACGACTTCTGAGCAGAAAACTTACACTGCGCTCCCTTTGGAACGGCTTTTTGTGACCTTGCAAACTTACTCTGCGTTCCTTAGAACGGCTTTCTGTTGCTCCGAAGGATTTCTAATTCGAAGGTCCTCCTTGGTAACGGAAAAAATTTTGAACTTCAGCAACTTAAGCTTGTGGAGCAAATAGATCTTCCTCGTGGAGAACAACGAAATTATTACATGAAAACTATCAATGTTTTTTGTTTCGCAGAAAATAAAACTGAAAAGGAAAGACTGCTATCAAAGGTAGGATATGTATCAATAAATGTGCTTCGACTCTGGCACAGTGCTGTTGACTGTGCGAGCTTCGGACTGTTCTCTGAAATCCCTCTGATGTGGAGCATGTTGATTCCCTTCTGGCTGTTGACCTTGCTGTAATGGAGGTGGAGGCGGAAGCTGCTGCCAGGAAGCTTGAGGTTGACTTGCCGAAGCTACAGAAGCTGCAGGGTGGTTGTCTATGTATTGTGGGACATAAGGCGGATGATACGAAGCAGTATGCATGACCTGCTTCGGCTGAGCTTGTTGAGATGCAGCTTCGGCAATTTCCTTTTGCTTCTGGATCGTAATATGGCACGACCTAGTGGTATGGCCCTTGCCTTCTCCACAGAACAAGCAAAACAGTCTCCTTGGCTGATCTCCGAATCTTCCGCCGAAGCCCCTGGCGCCTCTGCCTCTTGGGGCTGGTGGCCGGAAGGAAGTTTGTTGTTGCCCTGAAGCCTGTGATGAGCATTGCGGTCTGTTCTGGCTCCCCTTATCATCATTCTGAGTGTTGTGGATAGAACGGACATGTCTCGGGTAGTATCTTCCTCCGAAGCCCCTGGCCATTTCAGAAAATCTGAAGGCCTCCTCCCTTCTTTGACGAAAGTCATTGTCAGCGCGAATGTACTCATCCATCTTTTGGAGCAATTTCTCCAAGGTCTGAGGAGGCTTTCTAGCAAAGTATTGAGCTGCAGGCCCAGGACGAAGCCCCTTGATCATAGCTTCGATAACAATTTCATTGGGCACCGTTGGTGCCTGTGCCCTCAATCGTAAAAACCTTCGGACATACGCCTGAAGGTACTCTTCGTGATCCTGAGTACACTGGAACAGGGCTTGAGCTGTGACTGGCTTTGTCTGAAATCCTTGAAAACTGGTCAGTAACATATCCTTCAGCTTCTGCCATGAAGTTATTGTTCCTGGCCGGAGGGAGGAATACCAGGTCTGAGCAACATTCCTGACGGCCATGACGAAAGACTTCGCCATAACTGCAGCATTGCCCCCGTACGAAGACACCGTTGCTTCGTAACTCATCAAGAATTGCTTCGGGTCGGAGTGACCATCAAACATGGGGAGCTGAGGTGGCTTATAAGATGGAGGCCAAGGTGTAGCCTGCAGCTCAGCAGACAGAGGAGAAGCATCATCAAAAACAAAATTTCCCTGATGGAAATTATCATACCAGTCATCTTCGTTGACGAAGCCCTCCTGATGAAGGTCTTTCTGATGAGGCCTTCTGTTCTGCTCATCGTGAGTGAGATGACGGACTTCCTCAGAGGCTTCGTCTATCTGCCTTTGCAACTCAGCTAGGCGGGCCATCTTCTCCTTCTTCCTTTGTACTTGTTGGTGTAGCATTTCCATATCCCTGATTTCTTGGTCTAGCTCTTCTTCCTGAAGTGTCGGGCTGAGAGCCTTTCTCTTCTGGCTTCGGGCTTCCCGAAGAGAGACGGTCTCCTGGTTGTGGTCCAGCGGTTGCAGTGCTGAAGCCCCGGTCGCTGAAGCTTTCTTCGGCGCCATAGCTTCCGAAGGTGTTCAAAAAAAGCTTGAAGTGGAAGTGAGTTCACCGGAGGTGGGCGCCAATGTTGGGGGCTTGTTCTTAAATGCTTCGGATTAAGAACAAGGCAACATAAAAGATGTTAAACGTTAAGGCCCTTCGTCCTATCGAACATTACTCCCTATCGGGGATGATGAGTTCCGGACGAAGGTCACAAGAAACATACCTTCGTAAATTCAGCACGTAATAATGAAGGACTCATAAAAAACATGGAATGTAAATCATGGAATCATTTCTATTTTATTAATACAAAGGAATAGAAATGATTATGAATTGCAAATGTACCTTCGGTCCTGAGAGAAGGTAAAAAGTACAAGCGTGACGCAAAATGCCAAGTCAGCGTGAACAGTACGGGGGTACTGTTCATCTATTTATAGATGCGGGACGCAGCCCACATGAAATTACATCCATATCCATTACATTTGTTAACAGCCTACGGAAATCAGTCAGGGTCCACGCAGTCTTTTCATCTTTAAGTCGGTTCCCCCCTCAGCAATTGCGCCGAAGCTCTCCTGCGCACAGCTTCGCCTGCGCTCGTCCTTCGTCTGGTTCAAGCTTCGTCCCGACCGTGCTTCATATTCATAGTTCTGAACCCGAAAACACCTGCTCACATAATCCACTTGGAAAACATTGTCAAACCATGTTTTTGAGGACCTTCGGAGGACGAAGGCCCCCAACAGGCTGGCGCTACCACCTTTACCAAGCAGACCTCCCAGCGCTCCTGCTTGCGGTGCCGAGCCGAAGCGTTCGCCACCTGCCCGCCGTAAATCATGAAGCAGTTGTGGATCTCGGGGAACTCCTCCTCCTTGCCACCCTCCTTCTTGTTGTTGCCTTGGCCCTTGCTATCTTCCACCGGGGGCCCGACCTTATGGAAGTAGCGCCGGAGCATGACACATTCTTCAAGGGTGTGCTTGACGGGACCCTGGTGATAAGGGCACGGCTCCTTGAGCATCTTGTCGAACGCGTCGGCCCCTCCAGGGGGCTTCCGAGGGTTCCTGTGCTCGGCAGCAGCGACGAGATTCACGTCAGCGGCGTTGTGCTTCGCTTGCGCCTTCTTCTTGGCCTTCTTCTTCGTGCCACGTTGGGCGGATGCCTCGGGGGCGTCTTCCTTCGGCTCCCCCTGAGGCTGCTTGCCTTTCCGGAAGATGGCCTCGACTGCCTCCTGATCCGAGGCGAACTTGGTGGCGACGTCCATCAATTCGCTCGCCTTGGTGGGAGTCTTGCGCTCCAGTTTGCTCACTAGGTCTCGGCAAGTGGTGCCGGCGAGGAAAGCTCCGATGACGTCCGAGTCAGTGATGTTAGGCAGCTCGGTGTGCTGCTTTGAAAACCGCTGGATGTACTCTCGGAGGGATTCCCCAGGCTGCTGGCGGCAGCTTCGGAGATCCCATGAGTTCCCAGGGCATACGTACGTGCCCTAGAAATTTCCCACGAAAGCCTTGACCAGGTCGTCCCAGTCGGAGATCTGCGCAGGAGGCAGATGCTCCAGCCAGGCCCGGGCGGCGTCGGAGAGGAAAAGGGGTAGATTACGGATGATGAGGTTGTCATCGTCCGCCCCTCCCAACTGGCATGCCAGTCGGTAGTCCACGAGCCACAGCTCCAGCCTCGTCTCCCCCGAGTACTTGGTGATGGTAGTCGGGGCTCGGAAACGGGCGGGGAACGACGCTCGTCGTATGGCCCGGCTGAAGACTCGCGGACCGGGTGGCTCGGGCGAGGGGCTCCGATCCTCCTCACTATCGCAGCGCCCCCCGCGCCTAGGATGGTAGCCTCGGTGCATCTTCTCGTCGAGGTAGGCTCGATGGTCGTGATGGTGATGCTCGTTGCCGAGGCGATCCCGAGCGGCAGGTGCCTCATCCCGCGTTCGCTCGGGATGGACCGAGGCCTTTCGCATTCGTCGGGAGGACGTCGCGTGATGCTCTGAGGGGTCAGCTCGCCTCCGGGAGGCGGAGCTCTCGGCTCGCCGAACTGCGGCACCTTCCAGGAGATTCTTGAGTTCGCCCTGGATACGCCGTCCATCGGTGGTGGATGGCTCCAGCATTGTTCGAAGTAGCATCGCCGCTGCATCTAGGTCCTGGCTGGACCCGCTGACGGCCGGGGGCAGCGCTGCCCTGGCATTGTCGACGATGCGGCGCTGGATGTCCCGGGCCCGATGACAGGCTCCTCCGGCGAGTGTTCGACCTGCCCACTCCTGTTCGATGTTCTGTCGGAGCTGCACAAGCCGCCCTGCTTCCCCGTCGACCCGGGCCTGCATCTCACGGATTTGCTCGAGCTGTGTGTCCCGACCCCCCGCAGGGACTGGGACCACAGCTAGCTCCCGCGGGATGTCAACGCGAGATGCGAGCCCAGGGGGATCGTCGACCTCTGGCATACCGAGGTGGTTGCCTTCATCGCGATCTCCCTGATCGACGTGGAAACATTCGCGACTTGGGCCGTAACCCTCGTCGTCAAGGCCGTGGCCATCGTCAGAACAATCGGAGAGGTAGTGGTCGCACGCGGACATGAAGTCTCGCATGGTGTAACATCCCAAAAATTCAAATCTTGAAAATTTCTCAAACTCGCACTAAATTCAAAATGAATTTCAAGTTTCATTTCAAAATGTTTGTTTGCGAGTTGATATCAACAAATAAAATATAGTGGTCTATATTATCTCCAAAATCCTCCTCAAAATATCCTACAAATATTTCCCTAGTGATCCCTCAAATTCTTTCCAGAAATACTACCCAGATATTTCCCAGTAACCCCCCTCAATTTCTTTCCAGAAATATTGGCCAAATATTCCACCGATATATCTCCAAATATTTTCCTCTTGAGAAGTACCTTCAGAATCATTTTTCAAGTCCCTCCAAATATTTTCTTCATAACTTCCCTCATGCTCATACGTATACGTATGCCTCCAGTGTCATACAGTGAGCTCTACAAGCTAATCTCACTTATACAAGACAAATACATGCTAATCTCCCACTAATTCTCTCATCCTCCCACTAATCCTCTCATCCCTCCCCCTAATCCCCCCACCATGGCTATAAATAGAGGGGCAAGGGCCTCCTCTCATCCCACCCCAAGCCATTTCATGGCAACTCTCTCCCCCCCTGAAAGTTGCCTAGAGGGGGGGTGAATAGGGCGAAACTGAAAATCTCAAAAATAATCACAACTACAAGCAGGGTTAGCGTTAGAAATATAATAGAGTTCGCGAGAGAGGGCGCAAAACAAATCGCAAGCGAATAATGAAGTGAGACACGCGGATTTGTTTTACCGAGGTTCGGTTCTCTCAAACCTACTCCCCGTTGAGGAGGCCACAAAGGCCGGGTCTCTTTCAACCCTTCCCTCTCTCAAACGGTCCCTCGGACCGAGTGAGCTTCTCTTTCTCAAATCACTTGGGAATCAAACTTCCCGCAAGGACCACCACACAATTGGTGTCTCTTGCCTCAATTACAAGTGAGTGTTTGATCACAAGAAAGAATGGCAAAGAAAAAGAAGCGATCCAAGCGCAAGAGCTCAAATGAACACTACAAATCACTCTCTCTAGTCACTAGGGCTTTGTGTGGAGTTGGGAGAGGATTTGATCTCTTTTGGTGTGCTTTGCAATGAATGCTAGCTCATGTATAGTGGTTGGAAGCTGGAAAACTTGGATGCAATGAATGGTGGGGTGGTTGGGGTATTTATAGCCCCAACCACCAAACTAGCCGTTTGGTGAGGCTGTCTGTTCGATGGCGCACCGGACAGTCCGGTGCACACCGGACATGACCGGTGCGACAGCCGCGTCACCAAATAGTCGTTGGGTCAACCGTTGGAGCTCTGTCTCTAGGCCCGCCTTGATGTCCGGTGGCGCACCGGACATGCACTGTAGAGTGTCCGGTGCGCCTGCTCCCGCGTGCCTGACGACTGCGCGCTTCTGGCGCGCATTAAATGTGCCTGCAGGTGACCGTTGGCGTGAAGTAGCCGTTGCCCCGAGGTTGCACCGGACAGTCCGGTGTACACTGGACATGTCCGGTGAATTATAGCGGAGCAGCCTTTGCGAATTCCCGAGACTAGCGAGTTCCTGAGCCACGTCTCAAATGAGCACCGGACACTGTCCGGTGTACACCGGACAGTCCGGTGAATTTTAGTGCGCTGGCTCTGGAAATTTCCCGAGGGCGACGAGTTTGAGCTGAAGTCCTCTGGTGCACCGGACACTGTCCGGTGGCACACCGGACAGTCCGGTGCGCCAGACCAGAGGAGCCTTTGGTTGCTCCTTTGCCCTTTTGTTGAACCCAACACATGGTTATTTTATTGGCTAAGTGTGAACCTTTTGCACCTGTATAACTTATACACTAGAGCAAACTAGTTAGTCCAATATTTGTGTTGGGCAATTCAACCACCAAAATTATTTAGGGACTAGGTGTAAGCCTAATTCCCTTTCAATCTCCCCCTTTTTGGTGATTGATGCCAACACAAACCAAAGCAAATATAGAAGTGCATAATTGAACCAGTTTGCATAATGTAAGTGCAAAGGTTGCTTGGAATTGAGCCAATATAAATACTTACATGATGCGCATGGATTGTTTTCTTTGTTTTTGACATATTGGACCAAATTTGCACCACAAGTTTTGTTTTTGCAAACTCTTTTGTAAATTCTTTTCAAAGTCCTTTTGCAAGATAGTCAAAGGTAAATGAATAAGATTTTGCAAAGCATTTTCAAGTTTTGAAATTTTCTTCCTTTGTTCCAAATGCTTTTCGTTTGACTAAACAAAACTCCCCCTCAAATAAAGTCTCCTCTTAGTGTTCAAGAGGGTTTTAAGACATCAATTTTGAAAATACTACTTGCTCCCCCTTTAGAGCACAAAGAGATACCAATTTTGAAGTTTTTCATCCGATTGACAAACATTAGTTTTAAAATTAGGGTGGTGGTGCGGTCCTTTTGCTTTGGACTCATATTTTCTCCCCCTTTGGCATGAATCGCCAAAAACGGAATTATTAGAGCCCTTAGAAGTACTTTCTCCTCCTTTGGTCATAAAATAAATGAGTGAAGATTATACCAACGTTGGAGAGTGATGCGGAGCGACGGCGAAGGATGAGTAGTAGAGCGGAGTGGAAGCCTTTGTCTTCGCCGAAGACTCCAATTCCCTTTCAATATACCTATGACTTGGTTTGGAATACACTTGAAAACACATTAGTCATAGCATATAAAAGAGACATGATCAAAGGTATTCTTATGAGCTATGTGTGCAAGTTTAGCAAAAGAAATTCCTAGAATCAAGAATATTAAGCTCATGCCTAAGTCTGGTAAAAGATTGTTCATCAAGTGGCTTGGTAAAGATATCGGCAAATTGATCTTTAGTGTTAATGTATGAAATCTCGATATCCCCTTTTTGTTGGTGATCCCGAAGAAAATGATACCGAATGGCTATGTGTTTAGTGCGGCTATGCTCAACGGGATTATCCGCCATGCGGATTGCACTCTCATTATCACATAGAAGAGGAACTTTGGTTAATTTGTAACCGTAGTCCCGCAGGGTTTGCCTCATCCAAAGCAATTGCGCGCAACAATGGCCTGCGGCAATATACTCGGCTTTGGCGGTAGAAAGAGCGACCGAATTTTGCTTCTTTGAAGCCCAAGACACCAAGGATCTTCCCAAGAACTGGCAAGTCCCCGATGTGCTCTTCCTATTAATCTTACACCCCGCCCAATCGGCATCCGAATAACCAATCAATTCAAAAGTGGATCCCCGAGGGTACCAAAGCCCAAACTTAGGAGTATAAGCCAAATATCTCAAGATTCGTTTTACGGCCGTAAGGTGTGATTCCTTAGGGTCGGCTTGGAATCTTGCACACATGCATACGGAAAGCATAATGTCCGGTCGAGATGCACATAAATAAAGCAATGAACCAATCATCGACCGGTATACCTTTTGATCCACGGACTTACCTCCCGTGTCGAGGTCGAGATGCCCATTTGTTCCCATGGGAGTCTTGATGGGCTTGGTATCCTTCATTCCAAACTTGCTTAGAATGTCTTGAGTATACTTTGTTTGGCAAATGAATGTGCCCTCTTGGAGTTGTTTGACTTGAAATCCTAGAAAATACTTCAACTCCCCCATCATAGACATCTCGAATTTCTATGTCATGATCCTACTAAATTCTTCACATGTAAATTTGTTAGTAGACCCAAATATAATATCATCAACATAAATTTGGCATACAAACAAATCATTATCAAGTGTTTTGGTGAATAAAGTAGGATCGGCTTTGCCGACTTTGAAGCCATTTGCAATAAGGAAATCTCTAAGGCATTCATACCATGCTCTTGGGGCTTGCTTGAGCCCATAAAGCGCCTTAGAGAGCCTATAAACATGGTTAGGGTACTCACTGTCTTCAAAGCCAGGAGGTTGCTCAACATAGACCTCCTCCTTGATTGGTCCATTGAGGAAGGCACTCTTCACGTCCATTTGATAAAGCTTGAAGCCATGGTAAGTAGCATAGGCCAATAATATGCGAATTGATTCAAGCCTAGCTACGGGTGCATAGGTTTCACCAAAATCCAAACCTTCGACTTGTGAATACCCCTTGGCCACGAGTCGAGCTTTGTTCGTTGTCACCACACCATGCTCGTCTTGCTTGTTGCGGAAAACCCACTTGGTTCCTACAACATTTTGATTAGGACGTGGAACTAAATGCCATACCTCATTCCTTGTGAAATTGTTGAGCTCCTCTTGCATCGCCATCACCCAATCCGAATCTTGAAGTGCTTCCTCTACCCTGTGTGGCTCAATAGAGGAAACAAAAGAGTAATGTTCACAAAAATGTGCAACACGAGATCGAGTAGTTACCCCCTTATGAATGTCGCCGAGGATGGTGTCGACGGGGTGATCTCGTTGTATTGCTTGGTGGACTCTTGGGTGTGGCGGCCTCGGTTGTTCATCCTCCTTGTCTTCATCATTTGCATCTCCCCCTTGATCGTTGCCGTCATTTTGAGGTGGCTCATCTTCTTGATCTTCTTGTTCAACATCTTGAGCTTTATCCTCAATTTGAGTTGGTGGAGATGCTTGCATGGTGGAGGATGGTTGATCTTGTGCATGTGGAGGCTCTTCGGATTCCTTAGGACACACATCCCCAATGGACATGTTCCTTAGCGCTATGCATGGAGCCTGTTCTTCACCTATCTCATCAAGATCAACTTGCTCTACTTGAGAGCCGTTAGTCTCATCAAACACAACGTCACAAGAAACTTCAACAAGTCCTGAGGACTTGTTAAAGACTCTATATGCCCTTGTGTTTGAGTCATATCCTAGTAAAAAGCCTTCTACAGTTTTAGGAGCAAATTTAGATTTTCTACCTCTTTTGACAAGAATAAAACATTTGCTACCAAAAACTCTAAAATATGAAATATTTGGCTTTTTACCGGTTAGGAGTTCATAGGATGTCTTCTTGAGGATTCGGTGTAGATATAACCGGTTGATGGCGTAGCAGGCGGTGTTGACCGCCTCAGCCCAAAACCGATCCGGTGTCTTGTACTCATCAAGCATGGTTCTTGCCATGTCCAATAGAGTTCGATTCTTCCTCTCCACTACACCATTTTGTTGTGGGGTGTAGGGAGATGAGAACTCATGCTTGATGCCCTCCTCCTCAAGGAAGCCTTCAACTTGAGAGTTCTTGAACTCCGTCCCGTTGTCGCTTCTAATTTTCTTGATCCTTAAGCCGAACTCATTTTGAGCTCGTCTCAAGAATCCCTTTAAGGTCTCTTGGGTATGAGATTTTTCCTGCAAAAAGAACACCCAAGTGAAGCGAGAATAATCATCCACAATAACTAGACAGTACTTACTCCCGCCGATGCTTATGTAAGCAATCGGGCCGAATAAATCCATGTGTAGGAGCTCCAGTGGCCTGTCACTAGTCATGATGTTCTTGTGTGGATGATGAGTGCCAACTTGCTTCCTGGCTTGGCATGCGCTACAAATCCTGTCTTTCTCAAAATAAACATTGGTTAGTCCTAAAATGTGTTCTCCCTTTAGAAGCTTGTGAAGATTCTTCATTCCAACATGGGCTAGTCGGCGGTGCCAGAGCCAACCCAAGTTAGTCTTAGCAACCAAGCAAGTGTCGAGTTCAGCCCTATCAAAATCTACCAAGTATAGCTGACCCTCTAACACTCCCTTAAATGCTATTGAATCATCACTTCTTCTAAAGACAGTAACACCTATATCAGTAAATAGACAGTTGTAGCCCATTTGACATAATTGGGATACGAAAAGCAAATTGTAATCTAAAGAATCTACAAGAAAAACATTGGAAATAGTATGGTCAGGTGATATAGCAATTTTACCCAATCCTTTGACCAAACCTTGATTTCCATCCCCGAATGTGATAGCTCGTTGGGGATCTTGGTTTTTCTCATATGAGGAGAACATCTTTTTCTCCCCTGTCATGTGGTTTGTGCACCCGCTGTCGAGTATCCAACTTGAGCCCCCGGATGCATAAACCTACAAAACAATTTTAGTTCTTGACTTTAGGTACCCAAACGGTTTTGGGTCCTTTGGCATTAGAAACAAGAACTTTGGGTACCCAAACACAAGTCTTGGAGCCCTTGTGTTTGCCCCCAACAATCTTGGCAACTACCTTGCCGGATTTGCTAGTAAGCACATAAGAAGCATCAAAAGTTTTAAATGAAATAGCATGATCATTTGATGCATTAGGAGTTTTCTTTCTAGGCAACTTGGCACGGGTTGGTTGCCTAGAACTAGATGTCTCACCCTTATACATAAAAGCATGATTAGGGCCAGAGTGAGACTTCCTAGAATGAATTTTCCTAATTTTGTTCTCAGGATAACCGGCAGGGTATAAAATGTAACCCTCGTTATCTTGAGGCATGGGAGCCTTGCCCTTAACAAAGTTAGACAAGTTCTTAGGAGGGGCATTAAGTTTGACATTGTCTCCCCTTTGGTAGCCAATGCCATCCTTGATGCCAGGGCGTCTCCCATTATAGAGCATACTTCTAGCAAATTTAAACTTTTCATTTTCTAAGTTATGCTCGGCAATTTTTGCATCTAATAATGCTATATGATCATTTTGTTGTTTAATTAAAGCCATGTGATCATGAATAACATTGATATCAACATCTCTACATCTAGTACAAATAGAAACATGCTCAACATTAGATGTAGAGGGTTTGCAAGATTTTAGTTCTACAACCTTAGCATGTAACATATCATTCTTAGTTCTAAGGTCGGAAATTATAGTATTGCAAACATCAAAATTTTTAGCCTTAGCAATCAAATTTTCATTTTCTACTCTAAGGCTAGCAAGAGACTCATTCAATTCCTTAATCTTAGCAAGCAAATCATCATTATTTCTAAGATTGGGAATTGAATCAATACAAACATGAGAATCAACCTTAGCAATTAATCTAGCATTTTCATTTCTAAGGTTGTTAATGGTCTCATGGCAAGTGCTTAGCTCACTAGACAAATTTTCACATTTTTCTACCTCTAGAGCATAAGCGTTTTTAACCTTAACATGTTTCTTGTTTTCCTTGATTAGGAAATCCTCTTGGGAGTCCAAGAGATCATCCTTTTCATGGATAGCACTAATTAGCTCATTTAATTTTTCTTTTTGTTCCATGTTAAGGTTGGCAAAAAGGTTATGCAAATTGTCTTCCTCACCACTAGCATTATCATCACTAGAAGATTCATATTTAGTGGAGGATTTAGATTTAACCTTCTTCCTTTTGCCGTCCTTTGCCATGAGGCACTTGTGGCCGACGTTGGGGAAGAGGAGTCCCTTGGTGACGGCGATGTTGGCGGCGTCCTCGTCGGAGGAGGACTCGATGGAGCTCTCGTCAGAGTCCCATTCCCGGCAAACATGGGCATCGCCGCCCTTCTTCTTGTAGTACTTCTTCTTTTCTCTCCTCTTTCCCTTCTTGTCGTCGCCCCTGTCACTGTCACTAGACATAGGACATTTTGCAGTAAAATGACCGGGCTTACCACATTTGTAGCACACTTTCTTGGAGCGGGGTTTGTAGTCCTTCCCCCTCCGTTGCTTAAGGATTTGGCGAAAGCTTTTGATGATTAAAGCCATCTCCTCATTGTCGAGCTTGGAGGCGTCAATTGGTTGTCTACTTGGTGTAGACTCCTCCTTCTTCTCTTCCGTTGCCTTGAAGGCCACCGGTTGCGCCTCGGACGTGGAGGGATCATCAAGCTCGTTGATCTTCTTTGAGCCCTTGATCATACATTCAAAGCTCACAAAATTCCCGATAACTTCCTCGGGGGTCATTAGTGGATATCTAGGATTACCACGAATTAATTGAACTTGAGTAGGGTTAAGGAAAATAAGAGCTCTTAAAATAACCTTAACCACCTCGTGGTCGTCCCACTTTTTGCTCCCGAGGTTGCGCACTTGGTTCACCAAGGTTTTGAGCCGGTTGTACATATCTTGTGGCTCCTCCCCTTGGCGAAGACGAAAGCGACCGAGCTCCCCCTTGATCGTTTCCCGCTTGGTGATCTTGGTGAGTTCATCACCCTCGTGCACCGTCTTGAGTAGGTCCCAAATCTCCTTTGCATTCTTCAACCCTTGCACTTTGTTGTATTCCTCCTTGCTTAGAGAGGCGAGGAGAATGGTTGTGGCTTGGGAGTTGAAGTGCTCGATTTGGGCCACTTCGTCCGTATCATAATCCTCATCCCCTACAGAAGGTACCTGTGCTCCAAACTCAACAACATTCCATATACTTTTGTGGAGTGAGGTTAGATGAAATTTCATTAAATCACTCCACCTAGCATAATCTTCGCCATCAAAAGTTGGCGGTTTGCCTAATGGAACGGAAAGTAATGGAGTATGTCTAGATGTACGGGGATAGTGTAAGGGGATCTTACTAAACTTCTTGCGCTCTTGGCGCTTAGAAGTTACGGACGGTGCATCAGAGTCGGAGGTGGATGTTGATGAAGTGTCGGTCTCGTAATAGACCACCTTCCTCATCCTCTTGTGCTTGTCGCCTTTCCGATGCGACTTGTGAGAAGAAGATTTTTCCTTCTTCTCTTTGTGGTGAGAAGAGGAAGATCTTTTCTCCTTCCGTTTGGAGGAGTCCTTCTTCTTCTCCCTCCTCTTGGTGCGGGACTCTTCCGATGAAGTGCTCCCTTGGCTTGTAGTGGACTTGTCGCCGGTTTCCATCTCCCTCTTGGTGTGATCTCCCGACATCACTTTGAGCGGTTAGGCTCTAATGAAGTACTGAGCTCTGATACCAATTGAAAGTTGCCTAGAGGGGGGGGGGGGTGAATAGGGCGAAACTGAAAATCTCAAAAATAATCACAACTACAAGCAGGGTTAGCGTTAGAAATATAATAGAGTTAGCGAGAGAGGGCGCAAAACAAATCGCAAGCGAATAATGAAGTGAGACACGCGGATTTGTTTTACCGAGGTTCGGTTCTCTCAAACCTACTCCCCGTTGAGGAGGCCACAAAGGCCGGGTCTCTTTCAACCCTTCCCTCTCTCAAACGGTCCCTCGGACCGAGTGAGCTTCTCTTTCTCAAATCACTTGGGAATCAAACTTCCCGCAAGGACCACCACACAATTGGTGTCTCTTGCCTCAATTACAAGTGAGTGTTTGATCACAAGAAAGAATGGCAAAGAAAAAGAAGCGATCCAAGCGCAAGAGCTCAAATGAACACTACAAATCACTCTCTCTAGTCACTAGGGCTTTGTGTGGAGTTGGGAGAGGATTTGATCTCTTTTGGTGTGCTTTGCAATGAATGCTAGCTCTTGTATAGTGGTTGGAAGCTGGAAAACTTGGATGCAATGAATGGTGGGGTGGTTAGGGTATTTATAGCCCCAACCACCAAACTAGCCGTTTGGTGAGGCTGTCTGTTCGATGGCGCACCGGACAGTCTGGTGCACACCGTACATGACCGGTGCGACAGCCACGTCACCAAATAGCCGTTGGGTCAACCGTTGGAGCTCTGTCTCTGGGCCCGCCTTGATGTCCGGTGGCGCACCTGAGAGCACCTAGAGGGGGGGGGGGTGAATAGGTGATCCTGTAAAAACTTAAAACTTAAGCCACAAAAACTTGTTAAGTGTTAGCACAAAAGTTGCCAAGTGGTTAAAGAGAAGTCTCAACAAAACACAATACCACAAGAGATCAAGCACAGAGGTGACACAGTGGTTTATCCCGTGGTTCGGCCAAGACCAACGCTTGCCTACTCCACGTTGTGGCGTCCCAACGGACGAGGGTTGCAATCAACCCCTCTCAAGCGGTCCAAAGACCCACTTGAATACCACGGTGTTTTGTTTTTCCTTTCACTATCCCGTTTGCAAGGAATCTCCACAAATTAGAGTCTCTTGCCCTTACAAGTATATGATCACAAAGAAGCACAGAGTAAGGAAGGAAAGCAACACACACAAATCCACAGCGAAACGCGCACACACACGGCCAAGAATCGAGCTCACAAGAGTATCACAAAGTTCTCACTAGAACGGAGCTCGAAACACTTAGAATGACAAACGAATGCGCAAAGACTGAGTGTGGATGATCAAGAATGCTCAAAGGTTGCTTGTGTGTCTCCTCCATGCACCTAGGGGCTCCTTTTATAGCCCCAAGGCAGCTAGGAGCCGTTGAGAGCAAATCCGGAAGGCCATCCTTGCCTTCTGTCGTCGGGGGCACCGGACAGTCCGGTGCACACCGGACACTGTCCGGTGCCCGATTTGTTTCCATAACTGGCGCTTCCGACCGTTGCCAATCGTTGGAGATCTGGGAGCCGTTGGCGCACCGGACATGTCCGGTGCACACCGGACAGTCCGGTGCCGTCTTCCGACCGTTGGCTCTGCCACGTGTCCCGCGCAGATTGCGCGGCCGACCGTTGGCCCGGCCGACCGTTGGCTCACCGGACAGTCCGGTGCACACCGGACAGTCCGGTGAATTTTAGCCGTACGCCGTCGGCGAATTCCCGAGAGCGGCCAGTTCGCTCCGAGCCAGCCTGGCGCACCGGACACTGTCCGGTGCACACCGGACAGTCCGGTGCTCCAGACCGAGCTGGGTCTTGGCAGCACACAGCCAAGTCTTTTCTCCTCTTCTCTCTTTCTGTTTCTAACACTTAGACAAATATATTAGTACACAAAACCAATGTACTAAGGCTTAGAAACATACCTTTACTTCATGATTTGCACCTTGTTCATCCATGTACATAAATTCTCAATTAAGCACATGTGTTGGCACTCAATCACCAAAATACTTAGAAATGGCCCAAGGGCACATTTCCCTTTCAATCTCCCCCTTTTTGGTGATTTATGCCAACACAACATAAAGCAACTAGAACAAGTGCAAACTCACTTCAAATAAAACTTAAATTTATTTTGAATCAATTTTGGCATATATGGATCATCCTTTGCCACCACTTGGTTTGTTTTTGCAAATCAAACTCAAATCTCTATCTCTAAGTCAAACACACATGTTAAAGCGTAAAGAGAGTTATTCCAAAAGAGATTGATCAAAGATTTCAAAAACTCCCCCTTTTTCCCATAATTACTACTTCTCCCCACAGGAAGCCAAAAGAGACAATAAAAGAGTTTTGATAAACCAAAAACTCTACTCTACTATTTTCAAAATCTCTCAAGTGGTAGCTGATCCATTATTGCTTTGGCCTTTATTTTCTCCCCCTTTGGCATCAAGCACCAAAACGGGATCAATCTTGGCCCTTTAACCCCATTGCCTCACCAAAATCTTCAATTAAGAGCAAATGGCAATCAGAGTTCATGAGATGAACTTGGAAATAAGTTACCCTCTCATCGGAGTGCAGTGGAAGTCTTGCATGATCCAAGTCCACCTTTTCCCTTTTAATTCTCCTTTGAGACTAAATCAAACAAACTCAAGCATATGGTTAGTCTCAAGGGATCAAGTTGTAACACATCTCCCCCTAAACATGTGCATCACATTGCAACGGACTAGTGAGGTCCAGGGAGTGTTTGTACAACTTGAGCACCATAATAAGCAACAAAAATGCAGAAGGAACATGATCAAAGGCATAAATACATGTATGCTTCATTTCAATCCAAGTTCCGCGAATCTAAGATATTGAGCTCACTACGCAGCCTGCAAAAGGTCTTCTCATCTAAAGGCTTGGTAAAGATATCGGCTAGCTGGTTCTCGGTGCTAACATAAAACACTTCGATATCTCCCTTTTGCTGGTGGTCTCTCAAAAAGTGATGCCGGATGTCTATGTGCTTTGTGCGGCTGTGCTCAACAGGATTTTCCGCTATTCGGATAGCACTCTCATTGTCACATAGGAGTGGGACTTTGCTCAGATTGTAGCCAAAGTCCCGGAGGGTTTGCCTCATCCAAAGTAGTTGCGCGCAACACTGTCCTGCGGCAACATACTCGGCCTCAGCGGTGGATAGGGCAACGGAGGTTTGTTTCTTAGAGTTCCATGACACCAGGGACCTTCCTAAGAATTGGCACGTCCCTGATGTACTCTTCCTATCGACCTTACATCCAGCATAGTCGGAATCTGAGTACCCAATCAAGTCAAAGTTAGACCCCTTTGGATACCAGATCCCGAAGCAAGGCGTAGCGACTAAATATCTAAGAATTCGCTTCACCGCCACCAAGTGACACTCCTTAGGATCGGATTGAAATCTAGCACACATGCATACGCTAAGCATAATATCCGGTCTACTAGCACATAAGTAAAGCAAAGAACCTATCATGGACCGGTATGCTTTTTGATCAACGGACTTACCTCCTTTGTTGAGGTCGGTGTGTCCATCGGTTCCCATCGGCGTCTTTGCGGGCTTGGCGTCCTTCATCCCAAACCTCTTTAGCAGATCTTGCGTGTACTTCGTTTGGGAGATGAAGGTGCCATCCTTGAGTTGCTTCACTTGGAACCCAAGGAAGTAGTTCAACTCGCCCATCATCGACATCTCGAATTTCTGCGTCATCACCCTGCTAAACTCTTCACAAGACTTTTGGTTAGTAGAACCAAATATTATGTCATCGACATAAATTTGGCACACAAACAAATCACCATTACAAGTCTTAGTGAAAAGAGTTGGATCGGCTTTCCCAACCTTGAAAGCATTAGCAATTAAGAAATCTCTAAGGCATTCATACCATGCTCTTGGGGCTTGTTTAAGTCCATAGAGCGCCTTAGAGAGCTTACACACGTGGTCGGGGTACCGCTCATCCTCGAAGCCAGGGGGTTGCTCTACGTACACCTCCTCCTTTATTGGCCCGTTGAGGAAAGCGCTCTTCACATCCATTTGGTACAACCTGAAAGAATGGTGAGCGGCATATGCTAGCAAGATACGAATTATTCTAGCCTAGCCACAGGAGCAAAAGTCTCCTCAAAGTCCAAACCTGCGACTTGGGCATAACCTTTTGCCACAAGTCGAGCCTTGTTCCTTGTCACCACCCCGTGCTCGTCCTGTTTGTTGCGGAACACCCACTTGGTTCCCACAACATTTTGCTTGGGACGAGGCACCAGCGTCCAAACTTCATTGCGCTTGAAGTTGTTAAGTTCCTCCTGCATGGCCAACACCCAATCCGGATCTAGCAAGGCCTCCTCTACCCTGAAAGGCTCAATAGAGGAGACAAAAGAGTAATGTTCACAAAAATTAACTAGTCGAGACCGAGTAGTTACTCCCTTGCTAATGTCACCCAGAATTTGGTCGACGGGATGATCCCTTTGAATCATCGCTCGAACTTGGGTTGGAGGTGCCGGTTGCGATTCTTCCTCCATCACATGATCATCTTGTGCTCCCCCTTGATCACACGCCTCCTTTCGATGAACCTGTTCATCGTCTTGAGTTGGGGGATGCACCGTCGTTGAGGAAGAAGGTTGATCTCGTTCATCTTGTTCCTGTGGCCGAATGTCTCCAATCGCCATGGTTCGTATAGCGGCCGTTGGAACATCTTCTTCATCTACATCATCACAATCAACAACTTGCTCTCTTGGAGAGCCATTAGTCTCATCAAATACAACGTCGCTAGAGACTTCAACCAAACCCGACGATTTGTTGAAGACTCTATACGCCTTTGTATTTGAATCATAACCTAATAAAAACCCTTCTACAGCTTTGGGAGCAAACTTAGAATTTCTACCCTTCTTCACTAGAATGTAGCACTTGCTCCCAAAAACACGAAAGTAAGATACATTGGGTTTGTTACCGGTTAGTAGCTCATATGACGTCTTCTTGAGGAGGCGGTGAAGGTAGACCCTGTTGATGGCGTGGCAAGCCGTGTTCACGGCTTCCGACCAAAAGCACTCGGGGGTCTTGAACTCTCCAAGCATCGTCCTCGCCATATCGATTAGCGTCCTGTTCTTCCTCTCTACCACACCATTTTGCTGTGGTGTGTAGGGAGCGGAGAACTCGTGCTTGATCCCTTCCTCCTCAAGAAACTCCTCCACTTGAAGGTTCTTGAACTCGGACCCGTTGTCGCTCCTTATCTTCTTCACCTTGAGCTCAAACTCATTTTGAGCTCTCCTGAGGAAGCGCTTGAGGGTCCCTTGGGTTTCAGACTTATCCTGCAAAAAGAACACCCAAGTGAAGCGGGAAAAGTCATCAACAATAACTAAACCATACTTACTTCCTCCTATGCTTAGATAGGCGACGGGTCCGAAGAGGTCCATATGCAGCAGCTCCAGAGGTCTTGACGTGGTCATCACATTCTTGCTGTGATGTGCTCCTCCCACTTGTTTACCTGCCTGACAAGCTGCACAAGGTCTATCTTTTTCGAAATAAACATTGGTTAGACCTATCACGTGTTCTCCCTTTAGAAGCTTGTGGAGATTCTTCATCCCCACATGTGCTAAGCGGCGATGCCACAGCCAGCCCATGCAAGTCTTAGCCATTAAGCATGCATCTAGATCGGCCTCTTCTTTTGCAAAATCTACTAAGTAAAGCTTGCCGTCTAGTACACCCTTAAAAGCTAGTGAACCATCACATCTTCTAAAGACAGACACATCTACATTAGTAAAAAGGCAATTGTATCCCATGTTGCATAGTTGACTAACAGATAGCAAATTGTAACCGAGAGACTCAACTAAAAACACATTTGAAATTGAGTGCTCATTAGAAATTGCAATTTTACCTAACCCTTTTACCTTCCCTTGATTCCCATCACCGAATATAATTGAATCTTGGGAATCCTTATTTTTGACGTAGGAGGTGAACATCTTCTTCTCCCCCGTCATATGGTTTGTGCATCCGCTGTCGATAATCCAGCTTGAACCCCCGGATGCATAAACCTGCAAGGCAAATTTAGGCTTGGGTCTTAGGTACCCAACTCATGTTGGGTCCTGCAAGGTTAGCACAAATGTCCTTAGGGACCCAAATGCAAGTCCTGTTTCCCTTGCATTTTGCCCCTAACTTCCTAGCAATTATTTTCCTATCCTTTCTACAAATAGCAAAGGAAGTGTTTAAAGCACAATAAATTATAGAAGGTTCATTCACTACTTTCCTAGGAGCATGAATAACATTCTTTCTAGGTGCATGAGCAATATCTTTCCTAGGCATATGTACAACATTTCTCCTACACATATCTCTATCATGCTTATATGAAGAACTAGAAGCAAACATGGCATGAGAATCATAAACATGTAAATCAAAATCATTATAAGCATTTCTAGCATGTCTCCTATCATGGTATAAGAAAGCATGGTTCTTTTTAGCACTACTAGCCATAGGGGCCTTCCCCTTCTCCTTGACGAAGATGGGAGCCTTATGGCTTGTTAAGTTCTTGGCTTCCCTCTTGAAGCCAAGCCCATCCTTAATTGAGGGGTGTCTACCAACCGTGTAGGCATCCCTTGCAAATTTTATCTTATCAACTTCACTCTTGCTAGTCTTAAGTTGGGCATTAAGACTAGCCAATTCCTCATTTAATTTGGAAATTAAAACTAGGTGTTCACTACAGGCATCAACATCGAAATCCTTACACCTAGTGCAAATCATAACATATTCTACACAAGAATTAGATTTATTTGCTACTTCTAACTTAGCATTTAAATCATTGTTAACACCTTGTAAAGTAGAAATGGTTTCATGACAAGTAGATAGTTCATAAGAAAGCATTTCATTTCTTTTCACCTCTAAAGCATATGATTTTTGTGCCTCTACAAATTTATCATGTTCATCATACAATAAATCCTCTTGCTTTTCTAAAAGCCTATCCTTTTCATTCAATGCATCAATCAATTCATTGATTTTATCTATCTTAGATCTATCTAAGCCCTTGAACAAGCATGAATAATCTATGTCATCATCATCACTAGACTCACTATCACTAGGAGAAGCATAAGTGAAGTCTTGAGTACTCACCTTCTTCTCCCTTGCCATAAGGCATGTGAGACGCTCGTTGGGGAAGAGAGCCGATTTGTTGAAGGCAGTGGCGGCGAGTCCTTCGTTGTCGGAGTCGGACGAAGAGCAATCCGAGTCCCACTCCTTTCCTAGATGTGCCTCGCCCTTTGCCTTCTTGTATTGCTTCTTCTTTTCTCTTTTGTTCCCCTTTTCCTGGTCACTTTCATTTTCGGGACAGTTAGCGATAAAATGACCAAGCTTACCGCATTTGAAGCATGAGCGCTTCCCCTTTGTCTTGGTCTTGCTTGGCTGCCCCTTGCGACCATTTAGCGCCGTCTTGAATCTCTTGATGATGAGAGCCATCTCTTCATCATTGAGCCCGGCCGCCTCAATTTGCGCCACCTTGCTAGGTAGCGACTCCTTGCTCCTCGTTGCCTTTAGAGCAATGGGTTGAGGCTCGTGGAGTGGTCCGTTCAACGCGTCGTCGATGTATCTTGCCTCCTTGATCATCATCCGCCCGCTCACGAATTTTCCAAGTACTTCCTCGGGCGTCATCATCGTGTACCTAGGGTTCTCACGAATATTGTTCACGAGATGAGGATCAAGAACAGTAAAGGACCTAAGCATTAGGCGGACGACGTCGTGATCCGTCCAACGCGTGCTTCCGTAGCTCCTTATTTTGTTGATAAGGGTCTTGAGCCGGTTGTAAGTTTGAGTTGGCTCCTCTCCCCTTATCATGGCGAATCGTCCAAGCTCGCCCTCCACCAACTCCATCTTGGTGAGCAAAGTGACGTCGTTCCCCTCATGAGAAATCTTGAGGGTGTCCCAGATTTGCTTGGCGTTATCCAAGCCGCTCACTTTATGGTATTCATCCCTGCACAAGGAAGCTAGAAGAACAGTAGTAGCTTGTGCATTCTTATGAATTTGTTCATTAATGAACATGGGACTATCCGAACTATCAAAGTGCATTCCACTCTCTACAATCTCCCATATACTAGGATGGAGAGAGAATAGGTGACTACGCATTTTGTGGCTCCAAAATCCGTAGTCCTCTCCATCAAAGTGTGGGGGCTTGCCGAGTGGAATGGAGAGCAAATGTGAATGTGAACTTTGCGGAATACGAGAGTAATCAAAAGAAAAATTCGAATTAATCGGTTTCCTTCTCTCGTAGTCGTTGTGATCTTCGTCCTTTTGGGAAGAAGTAGACTCATCGCTGTCGTAGTAGACGATCTCCTTGATGCGCCTTGTCTTCTTCTTCTTCCCTTCCTTCCGTCTATGACCCGAGCCGGAGTCGGTAGGCTTGTCGTCCTTCGGTTCGTTGACGAAGGATTCCTTCTCTTTGTCATTGATCACAATACCCTTCCCCTTAGGATCCATCTCTTCGGGCGGTTAGTCCCTTTGTGAAGAGAACGGCTCTGATACCAATTGAGAGCACCTAGAGGGGGGGGGGGTGAATAGGTGATCCTGTAAAAACTTAAAACTTAAGCCACAAAAACTTGTTAAGTGTTAGCACAAAAGTTGCCAAGTGGTTAAAGAGAAGTCTCAACAAAACACAATACCACAAGAGATCAAGCACAGAGGTGACACAGTGGTTTATCCCGTGGTTCGGACAAGACCAACGCTTGCCTACTCCACGTTGTGGCGTCCCAACGGACGAGGGTTGCAATCAACCCCTCTCAAGCGGTCCAAAGACCCACTTGAATACCACGGTGTTTTGTTTTTCCTTTCACTATCCCGTTTGCAAGGAATCTCCACAAATTAGAGTCTCTTGCCCTTACAAGTATATGATCACAAAGAAGCACAGAGTAAGGAAGGAAAGCAACACACACAAATCCACAGCGAAACGCGCACACACACGGCCAAGAATCGAGCTCACAAGAGTATCACAAAGTTCTCACTAGAACGGAGCTCGAAACACTTAGAATGACAAACGAATGCGCAAAGACTGAGTGTGGATGATCAAGAATGCTCAAAGGTTGCTTGTGTGTCTCCTCCATGCGCCTAGGGGCTCCTTTTATAGCCCCAAGGCAGCTAGGAGCCGTTGAGAGCAAATCCGGAAGGCCATCCTTGCCTTCTGTCGTCGGGGGCACCGGACAGTCCGGTGCACACCGGACACTGTCCGGTGCCCGATTTGTTTCCATAACTGGCGCTTCCGACCGTTGCCGATCGTTGGAGATCTGGGAGCCGTTGGCGCACCGGACATGTCCGGTGCACACCGGACAGTCCGGTGCCGTCTTCCGACCGTTGGCTCTGCCACGTGTCCCGCGCAGATTGCGCGGCCGACCGTTGGCCCGGCCGACCGTTGGCTCACCGGACAGTCCGGTGCACACCGGACAGTCCGGTGAATTTTAGCCGTACGCCGTCGGCGAATTCCCGAGAGCGGCCAGTTTGCTCCGAGCCAGCCTGGCGCACCGGACACTGTCCGGTGCACACCGGACAGTCCGGTGCTCCAGACCGAGCTGGGTCTTGGCAGCACACAGCCAAGTCTTTTCTCCTCTTCTCTCTTTCTGTTTCTAACACTTAGACAAATATATTAGTACACAAAACCAATGTACTAAGGCTTAGAAACATACCTTTACTTCATGATTTGCACCTTGTTCATCCATGTACATAAATTCTCAATTAAGCACATGTGTTGGCACTCAATCACCAAAATACTTAGAAATGGCCCAAGGGCACATTTCCCTTTCAGCACCGGACATGCACTGTAGAGTGTCCGGTGCGCCTGCTCCCGCGTGCCTGACGACTGCGCGCTTCTGGCGCGCATTAAATGCGCCTGCAGGTGACCGTTGGCGTGAAGTAGCCGTTGCCCCGAGGTTGCACCGGACAGTCCGGTGTACACCAGACATGTCCGGTGAATTATAGCGGAGCAGCCTTTGCGAATTCCCGAGACTGGCGAGTTCCTGAGCCGCGTCTCAAATGAGCACCGGACACTGTCCGGTGAATTTTAGTGCGCTGGCTCTGGAAATTTCCCGAGGGCGACGAGTTTGAGCTGAAGTCCTCTGGTGCACCGGACACTGTCCGGTGGCACACCGGACAGTCCGGTGCGCCAGACCAGAGGAGCCTTTGGTTGCTCCTTTGCCCTTTTGTTGAACCCAACACATGGTTATTTTATTGGCTAAGTGTGAACCTTTTGCACCTGTATAACTTATACACTAGAGCAAACTAGTTAGTCCAATATTTGTGTTGGGCAATTCAACCACCAAAATTATTTAGGGACTAGGTGTAAGCCTAATTCCCTTTCACCCCCCCACACACACCCACTCCATGTTCCACACAAGCACACACTAGCACAAGGATCGTTCGATCGTTCTTCGATCGTTCGTCCCCCTGTTCTTAGTTTGTTCGTTCGTTCATCCGATCGTTCGATCGTTCGTCCGATCGTTTATGGTTCGTTCGTCCGTTCATCTGATCGTTCGATCGTTCGTCCGTTCGTTCGTCCAAATAATCTTTTTCCTGCCGTTATGCTGCCGAAATTCCGATCATTTGTTCGTTCGATCATTCGATCGTTCATCGTTCGTTCATAGTCCCCATTCATCGATCATCGTTTGTTCATAGTCCCTATTCATCGTTCATCGTTCATTCATAGTCCCTATTCATCGGTCTTCCAGATAATCTTTGTCCTGTCGTTATGCTGCCGAAATTCCGATCGTTCGTTCGTCCAAATAATCTTTTCCTGCTGTTATGCTACCAAAATTCCGATCGTTCGTTCGTCCGATCATTCGATCGTTCGTCCATTCGTTCATAGTTCCTATTCATCGTTCATCGTTCGTTCATACGACTATTCACTATCACTATTCACCATTACTATTCATCATTACTATTCACATACACTATTCATCATTGTTACTATTTACCATTACTATTCATCATCGTTACTATTCATCGATGATATCTATAATTACTTTTCCGTCGCCACTATTCGTCGTTACTAATCATCGTTACTATTCATCAGTCATCTAGGTATCCCAAATTTCAACTACTCATCCATCATGCTGTCCAGTCCACTTAAGACCAGCCAGACCCATATTCCAGTCATACGGACTCCGGTGACTGTGATTTTCCTTCCAGTAGGGAACTTCCCATCTGGTTACCCATCCCAGGTTTCTCCAAGTTGAGCATGCTTAACTTTGAGATTCCTTCGAACCAGGCTTCCAAACTCTGATTCCAATAATTCTTGTTTCTAAATTCTTACCGAATTATTTCCTATCCAACCATTCCATCCCTTAAGCATGGTTCATATTCCAGAAAACTCCCAAAATACTCTTGTCCCATATTCTGCCTATAACTCTCCTGTTCATACTAAGTCAGATGATTCATTCGTCACTATTCTCACCAACAGTGAACTTCACTATGCTACACCACATACACTCAGCTATAAATACACCCAGCTACCCTCTCCCTCTCCACACACACTCAACACCCTCAGCCAAGGCAAACACCCCACCCACTTAGTTACTCCGCTCTGCCAGCTACACGCATAGTGTCGCTTCGCCTCCAGTCCACCCTCCTGGTAAGCACCTCCGCTCCACCACCAGTAATATCACAACACCACATGACACAGATTCTACTCAAGACTCTACCCATCCATATATCGCTATTCTGACCACTATACTAAATATTTGTTGGTATACTTGCTTGTTTGTATGTTTGCTTATTCATGTTGCATAGTTATCGGAGCGTTCGTGCCGTCTCGTGGAGGCCAGATCTGCAAGTCCACGCCAGGCAGTGGAGCTAGAAGCCAGTTCCGCAAGCTCCCCTTCCCCCTTCGCCGAATAAGCACGACAAGCTCACTGGATCCCTTTGATGCATAAATTACCTATGTTTTGCAACCACAACCCTCAGCCTGTTATTTTATGCATGATATGATTTTAAGACAAGTTATTATGGCCACCCAGCCGCTTGCCGCAATCAATCCCTGATATAATTGTTACAAATGATTTGAGGAAAGGTGTGAGTTTTCAAAAGAAAATGCTTTTCAAAATGTGTTTGATAAAGGGTTTTCACCCTTATCACCTTTGAGTAGGGATGATCAAGGACTCCCTGGTTTAGGGGAGGGCCTAAGGTGATGGCTCAGCTGGTTTAGGCGTGAGCAGAAGGATTGTCCCCTCATATAAGGACCGGTTTGTCATCTTTCACTACCTGTACTCATGATAAGTACAACCACTCGAGACTGTGTGGGCAGTCACTCAATCTGAACTCGTACGGTCCAACCCCAGGGTTATG
Source organism: Zea luxurians (assembly GCA_029449295.1). NCBI lineage: Eukaryota > Viridiplantae > Streptophyta > Magnoliopsida > Poales > Poaceae > Zea > Zea luxurians. The sequence continues at coordinate 169,919,835 of JAOPSE010000002.1, forward strand.
AAGGCTGGGGAGCACCGGGAGGATAAGGAGGGGGAATGTTTTGTCCGGTTTGGACATGGCGGTGGCCTGACTCCTTCTGGTATAACCGTTAAGGTTAGGACGTGCGAGGAAAGAAAGAGATTCGGATTCGGATCTCATCGGCCATGAGATCGCAGAGCCGGACTAGTGGGTAAAGTGTACACCTCTGCGCAGAGTTTGAAAACCTATTCGAATAGTCTGTGTCCACAGGAATGGACGAGTCTGGTGTGGTATGGCAATTAGTGTTTTGTTTTCCAAAAAAAGAGGGTGCGTTTGAGAAAAGTGGTTTTTAAAAGGACCGGCGGTTGAGCCGTGAGCTATGGTGGACGGGAAGTCCAGTAGCTATTTTTGAAAACGAAAACCAGTGGGAAACTGTGGAGATACCTGGATGGTTTAGTCCAGGGGATTTTATTCTAATATTGAAAAACTTCCTGCTCCTTTTGGAGAGGATGAGCTTTGCAAAATACAAAATGTTTTTCAAAACAACCCTGCATAAAATATTGCTGTTTCTGCAAATATCCTGAGCTCTACATATTCCATGCATTATATCTGTTTTCCCCATTCCGCGGGTGAAGGTGGGCTGCTGAGTACGTTTGTACTCACCCTTGCTTATTTGTTGTTTTTCAGAAAAAGGAGATCGGGTAAGAGTTACGACTGTTCCCAACCTTGCCTGTGGCTGTTGGACCGCTGATTTGCTTCGCTGCCTATATCGGGCTGCTTCAGCCCCACTCTGATGATATGTCCCGAGTTGTGGACCAACTCTTAAAGTTGTTCGCCACCTTTATAGGTTTGTCTCGTTTAAGCAGATTTGGTATCATCTGATGTATAAATGTGTTTACTAGCCTCCTGGGACTAGTAATTGTATCACATTTGAGTCCCAGAGGATTGGGGACGCTTCAGGTGGTATCGAAGCTGTTAGGTTGGCCGCAGGACGTAACCCTTAGCCTAATCCATTTTTTTTTTGTCAAAACTATTTTCTTAAAAAAATTCTTGCTCTCATCCCTTCATTTCAAAAATGCTTTCCCCCTTTCCTTCTCTCAGAAGTCAGATGGAGGTCCGTTGCCAAACCAGCTTTTGCCAGAATGAAGATGGTTTCCCCAAGTTGTTGAGAGCATGCACAGTCCGCCTCGGAATCAGGAGCCAGCCAGAGTATGATGGTCGTGAATTCGTCGAGCATGGCACGGAGAAGTGTGTCGTGACTGTATACATTGGATCCAGTCCGCACCATGTGGAATGGAGTGTCACTGCTGCTGGGCACAGATTCAGAGACACCTGCCAAGTCGTCGCTCGCAAGGCATTGAGGGCCCTGTGTCAGATCTATGAAGAAGAAGTGGCCGACACCCCGCTCAGATTCTTTCCGCCCTTTCAGAGAGACCGCCCTGCTTGAATGGCCAGAATGCGTGCCTTGGAAGGGCAGCAGATGCTTGAGGACGACCCCACAGTCGTGTACCTCACTGCATACCTACTCACCATGGATGCACAATATGATTTCTTGGCTCGGCACCACCATCAAATGATTGCTCGAGCAGAAGATGAAGAGAAGCTCAACCGTAAGCTCCATGTGGATCTCACCTTAGCTCAAGCCCGTGTAGCTGCCTTGGAAAGTCGTGAAGCCATTGCTGTTGAAGCCCTAAAGCAGGCCAAGGATGAACACGTCCAGAAGTTGATGGAGGCCTACTTGGTAACCCACAACCAACGTAGAGCCCTACGGATCTAAGAGCCCGCTTCATCCAACCCAGTTCAACCCATGAGAGCTGAAGATCCCCAGATTCTTGAAGGTCGCCCGGTCTCTACCAGAGGAGAAAAGAAGGCTTGGGAACTCCCGGAAGGAGCCATAGTCTTGGAAGGAATTCTAGTCTTCCCTGAGGCTATGAATAAGCAAGAGCACCCTGAGTCCTCTCAAGATCCCCCGCTAGAGTTGTTTGAGCCCTTCTCCGTGAAGAAGATTCTAGCACCGCCCCGTGAAATCAAGGAAGAAGCTGCAAGCACCCCGCCAGCACCGCCACCCTCTGAGGAGCTACAAGAGCCAGTCCCGCTTGAAGAAGAGTTCGACCCCATCTTGCCATCTCAGTCGCCGCCAGAAGAAGTCATCAACATCAGCTCCCTGTTGACCCATCCAGGAGATGTCTCAGATTGAAGTTGTGCGCCAGCTTTGCCAGAAGAGAAGCTATCAGATCTGAGTTAGTTATGCCCAGTCCTCTGCATGCATTGGGTAGTGAAGTTTTTCTTCACTTTGGCTAGAGCCCTGCATGTATGAGAGGTAATCGTGTAGACTCGTGTTTTGCAAAACTCTAATTGTGTGGCCCCCTTGGGCATTTCAAAATGAATTTCGCTTGATGTTTTCTCCCCTTTTAAGTGCATATGTGATGCTTTAACGTTAGTGCTCATAAGTTGCATTTAGCATAGTTCTCAATTCAGGAGCCAAGCAATAGTAGTTATGCTTAGCCCCCGAATCTGAGTAGTTCGTGCTTTGGAAAAACTCTATTCTTCCCCTATTCAAAATATTTGATTTGTTTGTGCTTATCATTGCTGAACTTATGTGTTTTCTTTCTTTTTAAGAAAGGTTTTCTCTAAAAACATAAATCACAAACTAGAGCTAATCCTCACCTTATGCTTCCATTCTCATCTTAACCCATCTCAAAAGAAAAGTGCCTTATCGAAGAAGATACCGGGAAGCTTACCCTTGAAGCCTGGAACAAGCTACAGAAGAAACCAGTCCAGCCGCTCAGTCAAAAGGACCGACCGTGGGAATCAAAGCACTACCCCTGAGTCAAAGTAAACAGGAAAAGAGGACAGAAGGAGTTATTACCATACAGAGAGGCAAAGATTCTCAGAACCAGAAACCACAAACATCAGGGTCATCGACCCCACCACTCACCCGTGCCCCCGCACGCGTGCCTGCCTCCATGCGCACTAGCACACCGCCCACACCCCCCTTTGCAGCGCACTACCGCCGCCCACCCCCCTTTGCAGGGCACCCACTACCGCCATCGTCGCCGGCAACAGGCCCCCCCTTCCCCTTGTCGCACCTGCTGCCTCATGTCACCTACTCCATCACCGCCACTCCGCACCCGAGCACCCACACTCGCCTATAAAACCCCCCACCAGCTCCCTCAGTTCCCATCCCAAGCAAAACACTCCAGATAAAACCCCCTCTGCCAAATCGCAAGCAACTCCATTTTCCACTCCCTCACCCCTGAGATCACAATGCTTGGTAATTCTTGGGTTGAAGACTGTTGCACATGGTTCATAGTCTTTGGTTTCCTCCAGTGTATGATAGTAATACTCTTTGATAGAATCCTCGAGTGGGAAGAGCAAAGAGAAAGAAGGAGGCAGTGAAAAGTGAGAAGTGAGAAGAGAAAATAAGATAGTGAAGAAAAGATGAGAAGAAGGTTGTCCCAGAATCAACCCTGTGTCAGTCATTTCTCCGCAGCCTGTTCAAGCAGCAACAGCAGAAGAAGGCCCTGTAACACCCTTGTTATGAGGTACTTCAAGGAGTTCAAATCCCCGAGATTCAAGAGATCTACCCTCATTCTTTTTAAGTGGGGTAGTGTTCCCGTAATAAAGTTCCTGCTATGGAGAAGAAGAAGAAGGCCTGTAGCAAGCTTGTGGAATACCAGATCATCGAAGCTTATAAGTTTCTGGATGAGAAGTGGTCACCCAAGTTCCGTTGATGAAGCACCAGAAGACCAATCAAAGAAGGAATCCATGTGGGAGTTCGCAAGAGAAAGGTCTGCGTGTTGGCATCGATGCTTCTTCAATAAGCTAGTTGCTAAGCGAAAGCTAGAAGCCTGAAGATGATCTTTGAGTAGCCAGAATCAGCGTTTGCAATCGGCAACGAGATGCTCCTCAAGAGCCAGATTTTATTGAAGCTCCATCTCCTCGAAGAGTTTGCAAAGTGAAGATATGTAGCTGAAGTAAAGCTATACCCATAACCCTTCTAAGACGAATCTCGAGGACGAGATTCATTTTAAGTGGGGTAGATCTGTAACATCCCAAAAATTCAAATCTTGAAAATTTCTCAAACTCGCACTAAATTCAAAATGAATTTCAAGTTTCATTTCAAAATGTTTGTTTGCGAGTTGATATCAACAAATAAAATATAGTGGTCTATATTATCTCCAAAATCCTCCTCAAAATATCCTACAAATATTTCCCTAGTGATCCCTCAAATTCTTTCCAGAAATACTACCGGATATTTCCCAGTAACCCCCCTCAATTTCTTTCCAGAAATATTGTCCAAATATTCCACCGATATATCTCCAAATATTTTCCTCTTGAGAAGTACCTTCAGAATCATTTTTCAAGTCCCTCCAAATATTTTCTTCATAACTTCCCTCATGCTCATACGTATACGTATGCCTCCAGTGTCATACAATGAGCTCTACAAGCTAATCTCACTTATACAAGACAAATACATGCTAATCTCCCACTAATTCTCTCATCCTCCCACTAATCCTCTAATCCCTCCCCCTAATCCCCCCACCATGGCTATAAATAGAGGGGCAAGGGCCTCCTCTCATCCCACCCCAAGCCATTTCATGGCAACTCTCTTCCCCCCCACACACACCCACTCCATGTTCCACACAAGCACACACTAGCACAAGGATCGTTCGATCGTTCTTCGATCCTTCGTCCCCCTGTTCTTAGTTTGTTCGTTCGTTCGTCCGATCGTTCGATCGTTCGTCCGATCGTTCATGGTTCATTCGTCCGTTCGTCCGATCGTTCGATCGTTCGCCCGTTCGTTCGTCCAAATAATCTTTTTCCTGCCGTTATGCTGCCGAAATTCCGATCGTTTGTTCGTTCGATCATTCGATCGTTCATCGTTCGTTCATAGTCCCCATTCATCGTTCATCGTTCGTTCATAGTCCCTATTCATCGTTCATCGTTCATTCATAGTCCCTATTCATCGTTCTTCCAGATAATCTTTGTCCTGTCGTTATGCTGCCGAAATTCCGATCGTTCGTTCGTCCAAATAATCTTTTCCTGCTGTTATGCTACCAAAATTCCGATCGTTCGTTCGTCCGATCATTCGATCGTTCGTCTGTTCGTTCATAGTTCCTATTCATCGTTCATCGTTCGTTCATACGACTATTAACTATCACTATTCACCATTACTATTCATCATTACTATTCACATACACTATTCATCATTGTTACTATTTACCATTACTATTCATCATCGTTACTATTCATCGATGATATCTATAATTACTTTTCCGTCGCCACTATTCGTCGTTACTAATCATCGTTACTATTCATCAGTCATCTAGTTATCCCAAATTTCAACTACTCATCCATCATGCTGTCCAGTCCACTTAAGACCAGCCAGACCCATATTCCAGTCATACGGACTCCAGTGACTGTGATTTTCCTTCCAGTAGGGAACTTCCCATCTGGTTACCCATCCCAGGTTTCTCCAAGTTGAGCATGCTTAACTTTGAGATTCCTTCGAACCAGGCTTCCAAACTCCGATTCCAATAATTCTTGTTTCTAAATACTTACCGAATTATTCCCTATCCAACCATTCCATCCCTTAAGCATGGTTCATGTTGGGGCCATGCTTCGTTGCGCCGAAGGTCTTGTAGGAAGAAGCAGCTTCGGCTGAAGTTGTCCCCAGGAGATGACCGAAGGTTCCTCTTCATGAAGCTTCGGTATTACAAACCGACTTAGAGATAGAATGACCTTTCAATCCATAAAGGTCTGAGTCAATGTTGTAAACTTTTATGAGGGACATAATTGTAATTCTTCACAGGCTGTGTCCTGTGTCTATAAATAGATGAACAGTACCCCCGTACTGTTCACGCTGACTTGTATTCGCTCGTGCGTCACGTTTGTATTTTTGCCTTCCACCAAATCGAAGGTACAAATGTAATTCAATATTGTTCTTATTCTTCCATAATCATATAATGAGGACACTTAATAATGTTATATGATTATTCATGTATTCTTTCATGTTTTATATGCTTTTCCTTTTATCAATATAAACTATGATGATGAAGGTATGTCCTTCATAACCTTCGTCCAAAATCGTTATATCCTAAGGGAAATAACGCTTCGGAGGACGAAGGACATTAACCATTAACTTCTTTCTGTGTTGCCTTGTTCTTAATTCATAGCATTTGAGAACAAGTCCCCAACATTGGCGCCCACCTCTGGTGAACTCACTTCCACTTTTTTGAGCTGATGGCTTCGTTCAACGATCAAGCTGGAGCTGCTTCGGCTCCGAAGCTGCTTCTTCCGATAACAGGCGGTTCATGTTCAGAGCCAACCAACAAGAAGCAGAAGAAGGAAGCACAGAGAAGGGTACAACATGTTGGGGTGCAAGGACCCTTCATCAAGTCGAGATGGTCTCACATTCCTATTACCTTCTCCCAAGAAGACCTTCAACTCAAGGATTACCCACACAACGATGCCATGGTTATCTCTTGTGTTATCAAAGGATTTCTGGTCCACAATGTCTTGGTTGATACAGGAAGTGCAGCTGATATCATATTTGCTAAGGCCTTCAGGCAAATGCAAGAGCCAGAAGATAAGATTCATGATGCTACGCACCCTCTCTGTGGCTTCGGAGGAAGACAGATTGTAGCGCTGGGCAAGATCACCATGTCAGTGACCTTCGGGTTCATCAACAACACTAGAACTGAGCAAGTTGTGTTTGACATTGTTGACATGGAATACCCTTACAATGCAATTATTGGCCGTGGCACCCTCAATGCTTTCGAAGCAATTCTTCATCCTGCCTATCTTTGCATGAAGATACCTTCGGATCAAGGACCCATCGCTATTCATGGAAGTCAGGAAGCTGCCAGAAGGGCCGAAGGAAGCTGGACTGACTCCAAAGCAATCCATAACATAGATGGAGCTGAAGCTTGTGAACAGTACAAATTCAGAAGGGAGAAAGCAGCTTCAGCAGATCAGCCGAAGCCCATGCTCTTATGTGAGGACATAGCAGAGCAGTAGGTGCTGTTGGGCTCTCAATTATCCGAAGACCAGGAGAAAACCTTGATAAGGTTTTTGTTCAACAACAAAGATGTTTTTGCATGGTCAGCTAATGACCTCTGCGGAGTAAATCAGGATGTTATTGAACACTCGCTCAATGTTGACCCATCCTTCAGACCCAGAAAGCAGAGGCTTCGGAAAATGTCTGATGATAAGGCCGAAGGTGCTCGTAATGAAGTAAAAAGACTCCTCAGTGCAGGAGTTATCAGAGAAGTAAAGTACCCAAAATGGCTAGCTAACACTGTTATGGTAAAGAAGGCCAATGGCAAGTGGAGAATGTGTATCGATTTTACAGATCTCAACAAGGCTTGTCCAAAGGACGAATTCCCATTGCCAAGGATAGACTCTTTAGTTGATGCAGCAGCTTCTTCAGAGCTCATGAGTCTGCTAGACTGTTACTCAGGCTATCACCAAATCTGGATGAAGAAGGAAGATGAGCCGAAGACTAGCTTCATAACCCCAAGTGGCACATATTGCTATCTTCGGATGCCTGAGGGGCTCAAAAATGCTGGAGGAAGTTTCAGCAGAATGACTGCGAAGGTCCTCCAATCTCAGATAGGCAGAAATGTGCTAATTTATGTCGATGACATCATTGTAAAAAGCATGAAACAGGAAAATCATATTGCTGATTTGCAGGAGACCTTCGCTAGTTTCAGACAAGCTGGCTTAAAGCTGAATCCAGAAAAATGTGTCTTCGGAGTAAAGAAGGGGAAATTTCTTGGATGCTTGGTTTCAACAAAGGGAATTGAAGCTAATCCAAGTAAAATTGAAGCTATACTTCGAATGGAGCCACCAACTACAAGAAAGGGGGCCCAAAGATTGACAGGGAGGCTGGCATCTCTCAATAGGTTCATATCCAGATCAGCAGAAAGAAATTTACCATTCTTCGAAGTGCTGAAATCAGCCGAAGTCTTTCAATGGGGACCAAGCCAACAAAAAGCCTTTGAAGAGTTGAAGCAATATTTGATAGATTTAACAACATTAACTCCACCAACGCCAGGGGCTCCTTTGTTGTTATACGTGGCAGCTTCGCACTCAGCAGTAAGTGCAGCACTTGTCCAGGAGAAGCTCGATGACCAAGTCAAGAAGCAGGTTCCAGTGTATTTTGTATCTGAAGTCCTTAGTGTATCAAAGAAAAACTATACAGAACTGGAGAAGGTATTATATGCTGTTCTGATGGCATCTAGGAAGCTTCGGCATTATTTTCAAGCATACAACATTGTTGTTCCTTCTTCGCAACCGTTGAAGGATATTATGAGAAATAGAGAAGCTACTGGACGGATTGGAAAATGGGCTGCAGAGCTCAATGAATTTTGCATTGATTATGTGCATAGATCCTCGATCCAGTCTCAAGCGTTGGCAGATTTCATTGCCGATTGGACGCCAGGGGCTCAGGATGAAGAAACAAATAAAGATGCCGAAGTGTGGACAGTGTTTTGCGATGGGTCTTGGGGAACCTTCGGAGCAGGAGCAGCCGCTGTGTTGGTCTCACCATCCAAAGTTAAAACTTGTTATGCGGCAAGACTTGATTTCAGCTGTACAAACAATATTACTGAGTACGAAGCCCTGCTCCTGGGCCTTCGGAAATTAAAGGCAATGGGAATCAGAAGGGCGATTCTTAAAACTGATTCCCAGGTTGTTTCGGGTCATATCGACAAGAGTTGCAAGGCTAAAGATCTGAAGCTTGAAAAATATCTAGACACGGTCCGAAGAATCGAAGCTTCCTTCGAAGGATTTTCTGTCAAAAATATCCCTCGAGGACAAAATGAGCATGCTGATTTGCTAGCTAAGTCAGCAGCACAGGGGCTGCCGTTACCTTCGGATGTGTTCTTCGAAACAATAAAGGCACCTTCAGTGGAACTCCTTGAAAGAGCAGTCCTCAACATATCTCCTGTTTATAGCGAAGATTGGAGAACTGAGATCATCTCTTACCTTCAGGGTAAGTTCCTTTCAGATGACGAAGCTTATAACAGGAGGATAGAGGCAAGAGCTCGTCCATATGTCATGATAGAAGGGGAGTTGTACAAGCATGGAGTTTGCGCTCCGCTACTCAAGTGTTTATCTAGAACCGAAGGTATAGAGTTGATGAAAGAAATACATGCAGGCCTGTGTGGATCTCACATTGGATCTAGGCCGTTACTTGGAAAAGTTTTCCGCCAAGGGTTTTATTGGCCGAAGGCAGCTTCGGATGCAGCGGAATTAGTTCAAAAGTGCGAAGGTTGTCAGAAATGTGCAAGAGATCAAAAACAACCTTCGTCTTTAACACAGCTCATACAACCCATCTGGCCATTGCAAAGGTGGGGCCTTGACTTGTTAGGTCCATTACCACCGGCTCAAGGGAATTTAAGATATGTTATAGTGGCTGTGGAGTATTTTTCTAAATGGATTGAGGCAAAGCCATTAGCCACAATAACTTCGGCCACTGTCCAAAAGTTTTTCTGGCAGAATATTGTTTGTCGTTTCGGGGTACCGAAGGCCATCACTGTAGATAATGGAACACAATTCGACTCCGAAGCTTTCAGAAATTTCTGTGATCAAATTGGTACGAAGATCCATTTTGCATCAGTCAGGCATCCGGAGTCAAATGGGCTCGTTGAAAGAGCCAACGGCATTATAATGACAGGAATAATGAAGTTAATCTTCAATCAACCCAGGGGAAAGTGGCCAGATCAGTTAACCAAAGTGGTGTGGAGCCACAATACAACAACATCAAGGTCTACAGGCTTTACTCCATTCAAGTTATTATTCGGTGACGAAGCAATAACTCCGGAAGAAGCTAAAACTGGATCAATAAGAGTAGTAGCTTCGACAGAATCAGGTCCTGAAGATGCTTGTTTTGTGGAAAAAGATGCTTTAGAAGGGATCAGGCTTCAAGCTGTGGAGAATATCAATAAATACCAAGCTGAAACAGTCAAATGGCGAGATAGAAAAGTTCGGCTAAAAAATATTGAGCCGGGACACTTGGTGCTTCGGAGAGTGGCCAACCCAGACACAGTGGGCAAGTTACAGTTGAAATGGGAGGGACCTTTCTTAGTAGCATCTTCGTCAAGACCTGGTTCATACAGATTGAAGGACATGGACGGCAACGACATTCCAAGATCTTGGAACGCGGATGAGCTTCGGCGATATTATGTATAACTTGATGTAACTTTTTATGTCTTTTCTTTTTCATGGCACCCTTTTCCTTTCTAAAGGGGGAGAAAGGTTTTTAATGGGGCCATCATATGTAATTTCCTTTTTTAGTTCTATAAGAGTAAAATCCCCCAAGGAATGTAAATGTAAAAGCTGAGAACGCACCATCGAGTGCCGAAAACTGAAAAAGCGAAGAAGCTCCAAAGTCGTTCCTAAGGGAATGCAGAGCTTACAGCGAAAAGTCAACGCTGATTCCGCCGAAAGTAAAAGGCGAAGAAGCTCCAAAGTCGTTCCTAAGGGAATGCAGAGCTTACAGCGAAAAGTCAACGCTGATTCCGCCGAAAGTAAAAGGCGAAGAAGCTCCAAAGTTGTTCCTAGGGGAATGCAGAGCTGATGTGTGATTGTTTCTAAGGAAATAATGGCTAAGGGTATGGTTTCGGATATGTGTTTGGACATTCATTCGCACATCACATTACATCATAGCATTTGCATTCATAAACATTCATTCAGGCATATATAGGATAATCATCATCATGGCATAAGTGGTTGTTTCGGCATAAGAGAAGAGCTTCTTCGCGTACAAAAAAGAAAGGCTTCGGCAAAAAGAAGAAGCGGTCTTTTATGCTTCGTTGTGTACAAAAAAGAAAGGCTTCGGCAAAAAGAAGAAGCGGTCTTTTATGCTTCATTGTGTACAAAAAAGAAAGGTTTCGGCAAAAAGAAGAAGCGGTCTTTTATGCTTCGTTGTGTACGAAAAGAAGGGAAGGTGTTTTTTCGCCTTTGGCTCAAAATACTAATTTCGTCCACATCAAAGCGCCTCAATGGAAGGGTAAGAATATATTACAAGGTATGAACAAAGTTCATTAAGAACAGTTTAGCTGTATTTACAAAAGTTATTACAAAAGTCTCTTAAGTTTTTTCTACAGTCTACTCCTACTGATCTTCACCGGGCTTCAGCTTCGGCGGCATATTCTCTAAGCATCAGTTTCAGCTTCGTCATCCTACATGAATCAAGGTATTGTGAGTAAAAATCAAGTTTGAAGGAGAAGGTAAGCACAAGGTATGATTTCTTACTGGTTCAAGATGACTTCGAGCTTCGTCTCCAGCCTTTTCTCGCCCGCCTTTTGTCCATATCATTTTTATAAATCTGTTTGAAATGCTTCGGGCGAGGTCAGGAATATCGTCTAGAATTGATGGAGATAGAGTGAAATTGGGCCTGTTGACGATTTTTCCATGATCACAGCCAGCCTTCAGAAATGCTGCAGCAGTGCCCCGAGAAGCTACCCAGGCACAGAAGTCACCGTGCCCGGCTATAACTTCGCCAAGCTCATCAATTTCAGCTTCAATATGTTCGAAGGTTCTTGGCAAATTTTCAGCTGAAGGGGTGAACTTTCCACTGTTGGCTCCAACTGAATAAAAGATCTTTTTTAATTGTTGAATACAGTTGTTACTAAATTCCAAACATTTGTCTTGAAGGCTTGTCAATGATTTTTTCAAATCTGAGTTTTTTTGGACTTCGGCCTCAAATTTTGAATTAAGCTCTTGCTTCTCTTGTTCAAATTGTTTTGATTGACAGAGAAGCTTCGTATTCAATTCTGCTACTTTAGCTTCAGTTTCTGCCAATAAGCCTTCAGTTGTTTGGAGTTCGAAGTCTTTCTTTTCAATAGTAGCTGATTGCTCTTTTATTTTGCTCTCTAAATTTTCAATTATAACTTCGTGTTTCTTATCCTCTAAATCTTGCTGCATTTTCAAAGCTTTGCTAAGTAGCATGCTCTGCACATAAACAACCTTCGTTAGAAACATTTTCATTATTAAAAACAATAAAAGTCAGAGAAAAGTTGTTTACCTTGAAATTGGAATAAAATAAGCTACCAACGATATGTTGTCGTCGGTAGCGGCTGATATCCGTTTCCAGCTTCGGAAAACCGATACCCTTTGATAGAGTACCGATGACCTTAGCTCCAGTTTGATCCCGGATGCAGTCCAATTTTTCATCGTTAATACCCCCGAAGAGGAGTGCTCCTGGTTTATATCCGCAGGATTTGGCATACTCTTTAAGCTCTTCTATTTCGGTTTTTGACAATTCTTCTTCAATCAAATTTTGGAACATGAAGGCTTCGTCCTCTGAAGCTTCGTCAGCAATTTCCTTTTCTTTCCCAGACACTGCGGCCATGGCTTCTTCGGCGGCAGCAGTAGCATCTTCTGTGGCCATGTCCAGCAGTATTTTGTCGATATGTTCAATTGTGCTTTCCAAGTTCAAACCTTCAGGTGAGGTAGCTTCAGCAGCCGCGACCTCCGAAGGTGTGATTTCAATATTTGTTATTTCTTCAGCCGCTGGTATCTTTTGAGCTGAAGCTCTCGGTGGTGTCTTGTCAATGACTTCTGTCACTGCGATGATTCTTTGTCTCTTTGTTTTAGTTGTTTTCTTCGTTTTTTCGGGCTCCTTTTCCTTCTGAAAAAACTTTGTCAGTTGAGGCCCCAATGGACTTAGCTTCGCAGGCAGGGATTCAGTCATTACCTTTAAAATCTCTTCCACGTCAGTGGCAAAGCGTGATGCGGGAGTCTCCTCTTCGTCAGATACTTTTCGCTTCGGAGATGATATTTTCTTCTTCGGAATATTCTTCTTTTTTGGTGGTTCTTCCTCATCTTCATTTAAAGCTTCGGCTCCCCTTTTCCTTTTTTGGCCCCCGGCACCTTTGCTCAGATTTTCATAGTCAGGGTATTCAAAACCCAGGGCGTCCAGCACTCGATTCAGCCTTCGCTTCGGACGGGTGCCGAAGGCCGCAGTCATCAATTGATCTTCTTTTTTCGAGTAATTCCCAAGAATTTCATTGCACATTATTTCAACTGTGTCCAGCCATTCTTGGCAAGGTTTTTTAAAGTATTTCTTAAACTTGTAATAGTAAGGTAACCGCACAAGTTCCCCTTCTTTCTTCTCCCCCTCTAGCTTCGGCATTTCCCATTCTTTTAAAGTAGGAAAAACCCTGAAGGCCAAGAACTCTTGAACTAGGTCCCTAGTACTGATATGCTCTGAAATAATTTTAAACTCAGCCAGTGCAGCCCAAGTGGAACCTTCTAATGACATTTGGCATCATGGTCTTGTTTCTCCGAAGATCAATTCAAGAGGGCTTTGTACCAGCTTCTCTTTGTCTTCGTCAACCTTCACATAAAACCATTCTGATTTCCAGCCTGCCGGCCATTTGCTTCGGTAACTGATTACAGGAAACTTTGTGGTTTTCCGATAGGCAAAATTGTAGCAACCAAAGTTATCATGTAATCCATCTTTTCTAGCCTTCGTCTGGTAATGCAGCTCATGAACTCGACAAAAGCTGTCGGCAAACGGCTCCACCGCCTGGCTTCGGAGGGCCCAGATATAAACACTAAGCCTAACGATAGCGTTAGGAGTCAACTGATGAAAGTAGATACCAAACTTCTTCAATACATCTGCAATAATCCCATGAAGGGGGAATCTCAACCCAACCTTTAGAAAGCTCTTGAAAATGACTATTTCATCCTTCTCTGGCTTCGGGGTAGTTTCTTCTCCCCTGAAGCGAAGTAGCTTCTTCTGACTTTCACTGAAATAACCTGACTTTACCATCTTGGAGAGGTCAGCCTTCGAAACGGTCAACCTTCCGAAGTCCAAGTGGCTGGGCTTGCTGGGCATGGCAATGCGATAATCATCTTCGGGATCAGTTTCTTCAATGTTCTCTTCTTCTGCTTCGGCAGTTGCTTGTTCTGCTTCAACAATAGGGGTTTCTTCCGAAGTTACCAGTCCGGATCGTTGCATTGCTTCGGAGATGGGAACAGTCTCCGAACCTTCAGCTTCACCTCCTTCACGCTCAACCCTGGCGGTAGATCGCACTCTGGCCATTTAATTCTGAGTTTGAGGAAATTAAATACTCTTTTCTTCCGAAGTTTTTCCTTCTGACGAAGCAGGCTTCAAGTTGGAGCTTCGTTCGATTCCGAGAATCAAGCTTCGGCGATGGTTAAAAATTTTGGCAGCAAAACAGTGCAAATAGCAATGAATGTTGTGGTAACTTCACACCTACCCGTCTGTTTATATAGTGCTGCAGGTAAGAAGGCGAAACGCCAGGATTTTTACACCAGGCGGACAGTCACTTGCACTCGCTGCGCGGTGGACCGCAGAGACCAAACAGTAACTCTGCAAGGTGGGCCTAACACGCGCTCGGAAACTGAATCGTTTCTCGACAACGAGCTCAGAGAAGGTGTTTTTTGGACCTTCGGCTTCCCGAAGCTTAAGAGGCTTTTTTCACGGATCAAGCTCGTTACGAAAAACGATCTAGCGCCGCGAAAGGGGCTACTGTTGGGGCCATGCTTCGTTGCGCCGAAGGTCTTGTAGGAAGAAGCAACTTCGGCTGAAGTTGTCCCCAGGAGATGACCGAAGGTTCCTCTTCATGAAGCTTCGGTATTACAAACCGACTTAGAGATAGAATGACCTTTCAATCCATAAAGGTCTGAGTCAATGTTGTAAACTTTTATGAGGGACATAATTGTAATTCTTCACAGGCTGTGTCCTGTGTCTATAAATAGATGAACAGTACCCCCGTACTGTTCACGCTGACTTGTATTCGCTCGTGCGTCACGTTTGTATTTTTGCCTTCCACCAAATCGAAGGTACAAATGTAATTCAATATTGTTCTTATTCTTCCATAATCATATAATGAGGACACTTAATAATGTTATATGATTATTCATGTATTCTTTCATGTTTTATATGCTTTTCCTTTTATCAATATAAACTATGATGATGTAAGACCCAAAATTAGTAGAGAAAAAAAAATAATATGAATAAAGAATCATAATGCTTTGGAAATTAGGGAAATAAGAAAATGATGAGAAAAGAATTTTTCTTTTAAAGGAAACCATTCATACATCCCATGAAATAAATAACAAGGAGAATAAACTTAACTTAGTAATATTACAATAGTATGGTTTACATTCACCTAGGGGTTTCAATTGATACATTTGAAAAATCTGAAAACTAAAGTAGAAGTATAAATTTGAATTTGGAATAAGGAATAGAAAATGAATGGGAAGGCAAGAATATATACTTATTAAAAAAATAAATAAATAATCCAAACAATAAAGTCTAAATTTCCTTCGGGATTATGTTTGATTTTAGGAATCTGAAATTCAAAATAAAATTTGAATTTGGTTTGAATATTTAAAATTGAATTTGAAAACAAAAACAGAAAACATATAAAAGAAAAAGAAAATAAAAAGGGAAAAACGTACCAGGGCCAAATCTCCTTGCTTCGGCCCACTTTCGAATTCGACCGCGCGGCCCAACTCCTTTCCACCGCACTGCTGGCGGGTGGGACCGCTCGGTCAGCTGGTCGCGTTGCACCCCGGCTGCTGCGGGTCTCCACCATGTGGGCCCTCATTCGGCTACTGTGCATCTTCTTCGCTCGGCCGAACTTCGCGATATCTCCGCGTCCGTATCTTGCGCCGTAGCTTGCTCACCGACTGCGTCAACGGCCTCCCCGTCACCGCCGAACTCCGCGGAGCGCCGAACGGATTCCACCGCCTCTATAAAACCCAGCCCCGTCCTCTGTTTCTCCGCTGCACCGAGCAACCACCGTCGCGAGAGAAATAGAGGAGAGAGAAACCGAGCGCCGCCGCCTTGGATTTCCCCTCTGTGCTCGCGCTCGGGTCTGCGCGTGTGGGCGGGGGTATTGTCGGGATCCCGTGAAGCTACAGGGCACCTCAATACGAACTGAAGACCTCGGAAAGCTCGGGAATTCCTCGCCGGAGTTCTCCTTCGCCGCTGCTCCGTGGGCACTGATCATCGTCGCTCTTCCTCGGGTATGTAGCTCCAAATCGTGTTCACCATCCTTCCCTCTAGGTTTAGCACCGGTCAATTTTGAGTTTGTGGCGTTCGGGCGACGGATCGCGTGACTCGCCGGTGATGGCCGCCGCGAGCGCGGGCGGCGCTGCCGCGTTTGGAGAGGGAGAGAAGATGGATCGGCCGCCGTCGATCTGTTGATGGACGGTGGAGATTTGAAGGGGGGTAGCGTTTCGGCTTGGTGATCCGGTACCGTCAGATGAGAAAGGCATGGTCCGGATTAGATCGCGTCCTCATTAAATATGGGGCCTTGGATCGTGGATCCAATGGCTCACACTTCGTGCCAATTTATAGCGTTATGGGATCTAATCTCATCCGCCGTATTCAGATCGGATGGCTCCCATGCGCCTATACCCCTTCGGCGGGTGATCTTCATAAAGAGCCCCTCCACTTATTTGAAATAAACCCGCAGTCCAGGGTGACTGTGCTCTGTGTCGGGGGAAACTTACGCGGTGGCCCCTGAGTTTCTTTTTATTTGACGCACAGTCCAGATAACAGAGAAATTAGATAATTAATATTAAAAATTGATTTTTAGTATAAAAATAAATCTTAAAACTTGTATAATTCATATTTAATTCATTTTAACTCCAAATTGAGTCATTCCAGTTGCAATAATTTTGTATTAATATTGTCTATCAACTAGTAACACTGTTTAATTATGAAACTTGAATTAAAATTGTTTACTTGGATTAATCTATTCTAAGCACTAAATAATTTCGGAAATTCATAACTAAATAACTATAACTCCAAATTTAGTGATTCTTGTTCCTACGATCTCGTAGCAACGCGTAGATTATTATTAATCAGTTTGTACTTATGTTTGGTGTAATGTTAATTTTGCCTATACAATGTTTGTTTGTATTGCTACGACTAGAGCGAGGTCACGTGTCATCTGAAGAGCAAGTTGGTACCTGGATTCTCAAGGCCCAGGCAAGTTGTGCCCTTGACCACTTTTTACCCAATAATGTTCTTTAATATCAATTATCCATGCATAGGTTAATTTTGATGGGACCCAATAGGTCACCCTAGATTTGTTTATCTCATTACCTTGTTTACCCCTGAATCACTTGGGTAGTTTGCTATTGCTTTATATGGTTTTGGGATAATCATTTATTACCTCTATGTTCCAATCCTTGTTGTTATTCTGTTTATGTTCATGTTGATATCATTAATGTTAATTGGAACATAGAGCTTAACTTGAGTAACACGTGCCACCACAAGGGAGGAATGGGACCCCTTGGCTGATTAATTAGGAAAGCTAGTGGAAGACTACCTTACCCGAAAGGGGCAAGGGCAGTAGGGGAGTGGTCAGTGTAGGGAGGCCCTCGGGAGGATTTTGCTGCGATGGCGGTCCTGCAAGGGATTCCTGCATTGGAACTTCCTATAAACTGTAGCGGGTTTTCGGAAGCTAGTGGAACTTTGTAAAAGCCTCGTAGTGGATCCCTAGCCATTCACCTCGGTAGTGTCTAAGGGCCTTGCAAACCCTGGCGACATGGGATACACGACTTGTGGGTAAAGGGTACAACCTCTGCAGAGTGTAAAACTGGTATACTAGCCGAGCTCACGGTCATGAGCAGCTCAGGACTCTCTGATGTTTAAATTATGGAACTAAATTCAATTTGTCATATGCATTGCATCGCAGGTGAAGTTGTTACTTTTGTTCTACTATTTAACTGGGTTGGTATTTACTTATACTTAGTAACTGCTAATAAAATTTTGACCAACTCTAAAAGCAATGCTCAGCTCTAACCATCTTCTTTGATAAGCCTTACACTTCACGTGAGCTCCCACCTTTGGCGAGTTCATGCACATTATTCCCCACAACTTGTTGAGCGATGAACGTATGTGAGCTCACTCTTGCTGTCTCACATACCCCACAGGTTAAAGAGCAGGTACCGCAGGATGAGGCGCATGGAGGATGCCGTGATGAGTTCGTGAGTGGTCTAGGCCGTCGTCTCCCAGTCAACTTTGGGTTGCTGGACCGTTGTCTCCTTATAATGTAATTATTTATTTTGTATAGAACTCCTGTTATTTATAAAGATGTGACATTCGATCCTGTGCCATGATTCATCATATGTGTGAGACTTGGTCCCAGCACACCTGGTGATTATGTTTACGCCCGGGTTTTGGACCCCTAAAATCCGGGTGTTACAGAAGTGGTATCAGAGGAATGTTGACTGTAGGACGAAATCTAGATAGAACTGGACAACCCCTGTCTACTTACCTCTGCTACTCTGATTCTTTTTTAAGCTTATCTTAATCTTTTCTCATCTATTTCCGCTTTACTCTGATTATTCTTACCTTTTCCTTCTAAAGACAAACTTGGATTTCACACTTTGAAATCCTGTGCTTAAAGTGACCTTTAGGGATAGGAGACCTACTCTTAGGAACAAAGACAAAACTATTTTTATCTATGTGCTTGAATGTTTGTTCTTATGATACTTGTCTGATTTGGATCTTTGATTGAGTGTGATGGGTTGTGGAATAATGTCCACAATTGCATCTGCATATACACATAGGTATAAAAATATATTTATAAAATAACTAGACAAACTAAATTATCCTTCAATAAAGTAACTAGCCTAACAATACCCATCTTATCTTAAAGATTCTCCCTTATCTTAATAGATTCATCTCATCTTAAGAGATTCTATTCTACACTCATAGATCTATCTTATCTCAAAAGGTCTTAACTTATCCTAATGTATATAGATCCATCTTATCTTAAGAGGTTTTCTCTTATCTTAATAGATTTATCTTATCTTGAAGGATTCATCTTATCCTAACCACTTTACTTATCCCATCTTGATAGAACTAACTGACCTTAAAAGACTCTACCTTATCCTTATGGATTCATCTTGCCCTAATTAGCATATTGACCCCACTCTAGAATAACAACCATGAGATAATCCAAAATTTACTTAGATCTTAACCGGTCTAATCTAGTGATATCCAACCTAATCTAGATTTTATCTAATCTATTATGATCTAATCTAGAGTAAGTTACTTAATGCTGGTACAAGAGATAAGTCCATACCCCTCATGCACTTAAAAATAAACTAGTGCCTTAAACCCACTCAGCCACATGCATGAGATCTGATCCAACCAATAGAGCCATGATGAATGGTATAACCTTTCTATTCCCACCTAACAACAAACAAACTTTTAAACCTACATCTTGTAGTCTATCTCCCCCATATATATCTCTCATCCTGACAGATCCCATCTTACCCTTGGATATTCACCTTATACAACTGGTTACCCCAATCTGGACGTAAAACAAAGATTAAGCCCTACTAAAGAATCTTCAGATTATAACCAGCTACTAGCTTATTCATTCCGCTTAGTGAATAATTTTCTTTGCAAAACTATTACCATATGCTTCTAACTTTCATGGTCAATACCAGGAAAGGAAAGATTATCACGTAACAGCAAACAGAAATGAATCCTCCAAATCCTCCACCTGTTGAAATCGATCAAGTGGTTGCTGCCCAAAGACTGGTAATACAACAATTAACAGACCTGGTAACCGAGATGCAAAATCAGATAAGACAAGAACGCGAGGAAATACGTCAGGTCCGTCAAGAAATAAGGCAAGCACGGTTGGAGAGACAACAACAACAACAACCTCCACCACCACCACCAGCTTCACCAAGCTACATAGATATAAATTATGATGATTTGTAAGATCTAGATGTTACTTTAGTTAGTAGATGATATGATATTATTTTAGAAGGAACAATAAGGTCTATTGACCCTATGTTTTGTTAAAGAATTATACCTCATGCTAAGATTCCTTTGTTTGTGCATATGTTCCGAGATCAATATGAGTATACATCCCTTTTCTTACAAATCTCGAGGACGAGATTTCTGTTAAGGGGGGTAGGATTTGTAAGACCCAAAATTAGTAGAGAAAAAAAAATAATATGAATAAAGAATCATAATGCTTTGGAAATTAGGGAAATAAGAAAATGATGAGAAAAGAATTTTTCTTTTAAAGGAAACCATTCATACATCCCATGAAATAAATAACAAGGAGAATAAACTTAACTTAGTAATATTACAATAGTATGGTTTACATTCACCTAGGGGTTTCAATTGATACATTTGAAAAATCTGAAAACTAAAGTAGAAGTATAAATTTGAATTTGGAATAAGGAATAGAAAATGAATGGGAAGGCAAGAATATATACTTATTAAAAAAATAAATAAATAATCCAAACAATAAAGTCTAAATTTCCTTCGGGATTATGTTTGATTTTAGGAATCTGAAATTCAAAATAAAATTTGAATTTGGTTTGAATATTTAAAATTGAATTTGAAAACAAAAACAGAAAACATATAAAAGAAAAAGAAAATAAAAAGGGAAAAACGTACCAGGGCCAAATCTCCTTGCTTCGGCCCACTTTCGAATTCGACCGCGCGGCCCAACTCCTTTACACCGCACTGCTGGCGGGTGGGACCGCTCGGTCAGCTGGTCGCGTTGCACCCCGGCTGCTGCGGGTCTCCGCCATGTGGGCCCTCATTCGGCTACTGTGCATCTTCTTCGCTCGGCCGAACTTCGCGATATCTCCGCGTCCGTATCTTGCGCCGTAGCTTGCTCACCGACTGCGTCAACGGCCTCCCCGTCACCGCCGAACTCCGCGGAGCGCCGAACGGATTCCACCGCCTCTATAAAACCCAGCCCCGTCCTCTGTTTCTCCGCTGCACCGAGCAACCACCGTCGCGAGAGAAATAGAGGAGAGAGAAACCGAGCGCCGCCGCCTTGGATTTCCCCTCTGTGCTCGCGCTCGGGTCTGCGCGTGTGGGCGGGGGTATTGTCGGGATCCCGTGAAGCTACAGGGCACCTCAATACGAACTGAAGACCTCGGAAAGCTCGGGAATTCCTCGCCGGAGTTCTCCTTCGCCGCTGCTCCGTGGGCACTGATCATCGTCGCTCTTCCTCGGGTATGTAGCTCCAAATCGTGTTCACCATCCTTCCCTCTAGGTTTAGCACCGGTCAATTTTGAGTTTGTGGCGTTCGGGCGACGGATCGCGTGACTCGCCGGTGATGGCCGCCGCGAGCGCGGGCGGCGCTGCCGCGTTTGGAGAGGGAGAGAAGATGGATCGGCCGCCGTCGATCTGTTGATGGACGGTGGAGATTTGAAGGGGGGTAGCGTTTCGGCTTGGTGATCCGGTACCGTCAGATGAGAAAGGCATGGTCCGGATTAGATCGCGTCCTCATTAAATATGGGGCCTTGGATCGTGGATCCAATGGCTCACACTTCGTGCCAATTTATAGCGTTATGGGATCTAATCTCATCCGCCGTATTCAGATCGGATGGCTCCCATGCGCCTATACCCCTTCGACGGGTGATCTTCATAAAGAGCCCCTCCACTTATTTGAAATAAACCCGCAGTCCAGGGTGACTGTGCTCTGTGTCGGGGGAAACTTACGCGGTGGCCCCTGAGTTTCTTTTTATTTGACGCACAGTCCAGATAACAGAGAAATTAGATAATTAATATTAAAAATTGATTTTTAGTATAAAAATAAATCTTAAAACTTGTATAATTCATATTTAATTCATTTTAACTCCAAATTGAGTCATTCCAGTTGCAATAATTTTGTATTAATATTGTCTATCAACTAGTAACACTGTTTAACTATGAAACTTGAATTAAAATTGTTTACTTGGATTAATCTATTCTAAGCACTAAATAATTTCGGAAATTCATAACTAAATAACTATAACTCCAAATTTAGTGATTCTTGTTCCTACGATCTCGGAACAACGCGTAGATTATTATTAATCAGTTTGTACTTATGTTTGGTGTAATGTTAATTTTGCCTATACAATGTTTGTTTGTATTGCTACGACTAGAGCGAGGTCACGTGTCATCTGAAGAGCAAGTTGGTACCTGGATTCTCAAGGCCCAGGCAAGTTGTGCCCTTGACCACTTTTTACCCAATAATGTTCTTTAATATCAATTATCCATGCATAGGTTAATTTTGATGGGACCCAATAGGTCACCCTAGATTTGTTTATCTCATTACCTTGTTTACCCCTGAATCACTTGGGTAGTTTGCTATTGCTTTATATGGTTTTGGGATAATCATTTATTACCTCTATGTTCCAATCCTTGTTGTTATTCTGTTTATGTTCATGTTGATATCATTAATGTTAATTGGAACATAGAGCTTAACTTGAGTAACACGTGCCACCACAAGGGAGGAATGGGACCCCTTGGCTGATTAATTAGGAAAGCTAGTGGAAGACTACCTTACCCGAAAGGGGCAAGGGCAGTAGGGGAGTGGTCAGTGTAGGGAGGCCCTCGGGAGGATTTTGCTGCGATGGCGGTCCTGCAAGGGATTCCTGCATTGGAACTTCCTATAAACTGTAGCGGGTTTTCGGAAGCTAGTGGAACTTTGTAAAAGCCTCGTAGTGGATCCCTAGCCATTCACCTCGGTAGTGTCTAAGGGCCTTGCAAACCCTGGCGACATGGGATACACGACTTGTGGGTAAAGGGTACAACCTCTGCAGAGTGTAAAACTGGTATACTAGCCGAGCTCACGGTCATGAGCAGCTCAGGACTCTCTGATGTTTAAATTATGGAACTAAATTCAATTTGTCATATGCATTGCATCGCAGGTGAAGTTGTTACTTTTGTTCTACTATTTAACTGGGTTGGTATTTACTTATACTTAGTAACTGCTAATAAAATTTTGACCAACTCTAAAAGCAATGCTCAGCTCTAACCATCTTCTTTGATAAGCCTTACACTTCACGTGAGCTCCCACCTTTGGCGAGTTCATGCACATTATTCCCCACAACTTGTTGAGCGATGAACGTATGTGAGCTCACTCTTGCTGTCTCACATACCCCACAGGTTAAAGAGCAGGTACCGCAGGATGAGGCGCATGGAGGATGCCGTGATGAGTTCGTGAGTGGTCTAGGCCGTCGTCTCCCAGTCAACTTTGGGTTGCTGGACCGTTGTCTCCTTATAATGTAATTATTTATTTTGTATAGAACTCCTGTTATTTATAAAGATGTGACATTCGATCCTGTGCCATGATTCATCATATGTGTGAGACTTGGTCCCAGCACACCTGGTGATTATGTTTACGCCCGGGTTTTGGACCCCTAAAATCCGGGTGTTACAGATGATGAAGGTATGTCCTTCATAACCTTCGTCCAAAATCGTTATATCCTAAGGGAAATAACGCTTCGGAGGACGAAGGACATTAACCATTAACTTCTTTCTGTGTTGCCTTGTTCTTAATTCATAGCATTTGAGAACAAGTCCCCAACAGTTCATGTTCTAGAAAACTCCCAAAATACTCTTGTCCCATATTCTACCTATAACTCTCCTGTTCATACTAAGTCAGACGATTCATTCGTCACTATTCTCACCAACAGTAAACTTCACTGTGCTACACCACATACACTCAGCTATAAATACACCCAGCTACCCTCTCCCTCTCCACACACACTCAACACCCTCAGCCAAGGCAAACACCCCACCCACTCAGTTACTCCGCTCTGCCGGCTACACGCATAGTGTCGCTTCGCCTCCAGTCCACCCTCCTGGTAAGCACCTCCGCTCCACCACCAGTAATATCACAACACCACATGACACAGATTCTACTCAAGACTCTACCCATCCATATATCGCTATTCTGACCACTATACTAAATATTTGTTGGTATACTTGCTTGTTTGTATGTTTGCTTATTCATGTTGCATAGTTATCGGAGCGTTCGTGCCGTCTCGTGGAGGCCAGATCTGCAAGTCCACGCCAGGCAGTGGAGCTAGAAGACAGTTCCACAAGCTCCCCTTCCCCCTTCGCCGAATAAGCACGGCAAGCTCACTGGATCCCTTTGATGCATAAATTACCTATGTTTTGCAACCACAACCCTCAGCCTGTTATTTTATGCATGATATGATTTTAAGACAAGTTATTATGGCCACCCAGCCGCTTGCCGCAATCAATCCCTGATATAATTGTTACAAATGATTTGAGGAAAGGTGTGAGTTTTCAAAAGAAAATGCTTTTCAAAATGTGTTTGATAAAGGGTTTTCACCCTTATCACCTTTGAGTTGGGATGATCAAGGACTCCCTGGTTTAGGGGAGGGCCTAAGGTGATGGCTCAGCTGGTTTAGGCGTGAGCAGAAGGATTGTCCCCTCATATAAGGACCGGTTTGTCATCTTTCACTACCTGTACTCATGATAAGTACAACCACTCGAGACTGTGTGGGCAGTCACTCAATCTGAACTCGTATGGTCCAACCCCAGGGTTATGAAGGCTGGGGAGCACCGGGAGGATAAGGAGGGGGAATGTTTTGTCCGGTTTGGACATGGCGGTGGCCTGACTCCTTCTGGTATAACCGTTAAGGTTAGGACGTGCGAGGAAAGAAAGAGATTCGGATTCAGATCTCATCGGCCATGAGATCGCAGAGCCGGACTAGTGGGTAAAGTGTACACCTCTACGCAGAGTTTGAAAACCTATTCGAATAGTCTGTGTCCACAGGAATGGACGAGTCTGGTGTGGTATGGCAATTAGTGTTTTGTTTTCCAAAAAAAGAGGGTGCATTTGAGAAAAGTGGTTTTTAAAAGGACCGGCGGTTGAGCCATGAGCTATGGTGGACAGGAAGTCCAGTAGCTATTTTTGAAAATGAAAACCAATGGGAAACTGTGGAGATACCTGGATGGTTTAGTACAGGGGATTTTATTCTAATATTGAAAAACTTCGAGCTCCTTTTGGAGAGGATGCGCTTTGCAAAATACAAAATGTTTTTCAAAACAACCCTGCAAAAAATATTGCTGTTTCTGCAAATATCCTGAGCTCTACATATTCCATGCATTATATCTGATTTCCCCATTCCGCGGGTGAAGGTGGGTTGCTGAGTACGTTTGTACTCACCCTTGCTTATTTGTTGTTTTTCAGAAAAAGGAGATCGGGTAAGAGTTACGACTGTTCCCAACCTTGCTTGTGGCTGTTGGACCGCTGATTTGCTTTGCTGCGTATATCGGGCTGCTTCAGCCCCACTCTGATGATATGTCCCGAGTTGTGGACCAACTCTTAAAGTTGTTCGCCACCTTTATAGGTTTGTCTCGTTTAAGCAGATTTGGTATCATCTGATGTATAAATGTGTTTACTAGCCTCCTGGGACTAGTAATTGTATCACATTTGAGTCCTAGAGGATTGGGGACGCTTCACATGGCACCGGGGTCTTCGAGGCCAAAGAATTCCTAACCGAAGTCAGGGTCGTCCTCTTCCTCGGAACCCACCAGTCCGGAGATTGAGACGGCTGTCAGTCGGTCCTAGGTCGACCACATATGGTACCCCGAAAGGTCGGGATACGCCCTTACGAAAGCGCTCACCGTTGCGGGATCGCTAGGTGGATCAAAGCTGAATCGAAAGGGAACAGGGTGGAATACGGATGGTACCTCTTGATCGATGGACGGTGGTGAAGTTGCGTCGGGGACGGAACGCACCGTTATCTCAGGCATGAGGGTGACGCTCAGCAGGTCCTTGGCGAGGGTGCTGGCGTCGTCGGTCTGCTTGGGGCTGGCACATTGCAGGGAAGCGGCGCTCGTCGTCGTCTCAGGCGCGAGGACAACACCCGACATGTCCCCCGGAGGAGTGCCAGCGTCGTCGGCTCGACTTGGTCCGATAGCCGATAAGGTGCCGCCTCCTGCGTGGCCACGGTTGCCCCGTCTCCGCCTCCTCTAGCGAGGAGGGTGGCGGGGACAACCAGAGTGCTCCTCTTCCGCCACGGGGAGATGCCACCGTGGAGGTTGCCTCCGCCGGGCGAGTCGTTGACTATCGTTGTCGTCGTGCCGCGGAGGGAGGAGTACCATGTCATAGCTGCCGTCGAGGGACATGAACTCGAGGCTCCCGAAGTGGAGCACCGTCCCAGGCTAGAGAGGTTGCTGAAGACTCCCCATCTGGAACCTAACGGGAAAGCGATTGTTAACATGCAGCAGTCCCCTACTTGGCGCGCCAACTGTCGGCGTTTCGGACCCGGGGGGTCCCTGGACCGACGAGTAAAATTGTCGCTACGTGTCCCTGCCCAGATGGGTTGGCGCGGGATGGAACACAAGTGGAGGAATGAGCCTTGTATTATCCTACACCAGGGTGCTCGTAGTAGGGGTTACAAGCCTTGCGAGAGAGCGAGGGCGAGAGGAAGCGAGTAGTGGAGAGCGAGAGAGAGAGAGAGGGTCCGGCCCCTGCTTGTCTTCTCCCGCCGTGCGTGCGTATGTTCGTATGCTCGTCCCACTGTCCTCTCTTTTCGTCCCTCTCCCCCCTCCCCTCTCCCCCCTCGTGGGGCCCTAGGCACCCCCTTTTATAGACATAAGGAGATGCCCAGCTGTACAATGGGGTGTAGCTGGGAGCTTAACGTGGCTGGCAGGGGAGTGCCCTGAGCCCTGTACAGATAACGACGTGGCCGCCGGGGGGATGTCTCAAGTCCTGTAGAGGTAGTGTCGTGGTCATCGGAGAAGTGCCTTGAGCCCTGTAGCAGTATAGCTGTCGGTGCTGTATAGATCTTGCTGACGTCTCCTTGCTTTCGTAGGGGGCTTGAGAACCACCGACGTCATGGTTGCATGCAGGAAACCACCATCGCCTGTTACCGGGGTAAGCCGGATGGGACGCCGGTCTTGTTCCTTCGTAGCCTGAGCTAGCTAGGAGTAGGGTAATGATGCATCCCCCGTGGCGTGGTTGATCCAAGCCTGAGGTCGGGCGAGGCGGCGGCTCCTCCGAGGCCGAGGTCGAGGCCGAGCCCTGGGGTCGGGCGAGGCGAAGATCTCCTCCCGAGGCCGAGGTCGAGGCTGAGCCCTGGGGTCGGGCGAGGCGAAGATCTCCTTCTGAGGTCGAGGCCGAGCCCTGGGGTCGGGCGAGGCGAAGATCTCCTTCCGAGGCCAAGGCCGAGGCCGAGACCAAACCCTAGGGTCGGGCGAGGCGGAGCTTCCTGTTGCGCCCGAGGCTGAACTCGACCGTTGTCGGTTTCGCCCGGGTGGTTGGCACAGCAGCCGGAGCGGGGCGGGCGACGCTGTTTTCCTGTCAGATCGGTCAGTGAAGGGGCGAAGTGACTATGGTCACTTCGACCTCGCCAACTGAGGCGCGTGTGTCAGGATAAGGTGTCAGGTGATCCCAGCATTAAATGCGCATGCGATGCAGTCGACTGGTAAGGCGATCTGGCCAAGGTCGCTTGCGAGACAAGGCTTGCCCGTGGCTGAGCCGAGGGTGCGCTCACGGCCTGAGGAGACCCTCGGGTGAGGCACGAACTCGTCTGGGACCACTGTTCCGCCCGAGGCCAGGCTCAGGCGAGGCGAGGCCGAGTCCCTTGGTAGATGAAGCCTTGACCTTGACTCGAATTATGAGCCTACATGGTTTGCTCTGAAGGTGTTTTCTAGCCGTGATTAGGAGTGTTGGGGGTACCCCTAATTTCGGTACCCGACACCTTGTATTATATATGTGTATATTTTTTCAATCTCAGATTAATGATCTATCATTGAGTATTCTATATAGAGTTCAAAAGTCAGTTTTTTGTCCCAAACTCTTATCTTACCTTGGCACCAAGTGATTAAAAAGCCAAGATAAGAGATTTTTGGATGGAGTATTGTCTGATATAGGATTTTTCGAGCATGTCAAAGAGGTGGATTGTTATCAAATGTCTCTATTGCATAACAGATCTTATTTATTGTGTCTATGACCACTACACGACGGTTGATCTTTAGCGACCCTTATTAGGGACCGACAGTTGGTCGCTAGAAGTTATGGACCAACGGTTGGTCGCTAAATGCGCTTATAGCGACGGTCCGTGGGTCGCTAAAAGTCTAGAAATTTAACGACTTATGGTCGGTTGCTATAGAGGTAAGTGTGTGACTGATGGTGGGTTGCTATAGGGGTACGTGATTTTTGTGTTTCTTATTTACTCACCAAAGCCCATCTAAAGGCCTGCTAAACAAACGAAAACCTATTCCACGCACCAAACCACAAGCGCAGCCGCCGTCACTTCTGCCCCATCGTGGCCCCATCCCGCCGCTCGTCGACGACGCCACCCCCCCCTTGGACGTGGTCACCGTCACTATACTACAACACCAAAATAGCGTCGGATCTCAGTCACTAAAAGTAGTAAATTGACAGTGAATCAGTCGCTAAAACATAGCTACACACCATCGGTCGGTATTTCTAAATATACTGTTAAACTGTCCATCGGTACTTTTATTTATGTTTCACGTTGAGCTGTCCGTCGGCATTACTATCTTAGGAGCCAGACCATCCGTCGTTGTAGAATGTCCCAAAACTTAAGCTCTTTGCGCGTATTGGACTGGCTTGCTCGCGTCTAAAATTTTCCATGTGGTGCACAGTGCACTGGCCCGGCCCACAAAACATGTCAAGTTGACCTAGCCAAATCCAAATCTCTTCAATCCCTCGACCGCGCCGCTCACCTGTGCCGCCCAGATCTCCTCTCCCTCCACCGTGTGCCCAGCCCTCCGCCGCTAGTCCCCTCCCAGTCCTCCCCGCGCGCTGTCATCGCCGGTCGCCCAGTCCTCCCTGCAGGACGCCATGCTGCCCAGCCTTCCTCGCAGTCGTCCTCAGCTCCTGTCTTAGCGCTCTCCCATGGTGGTAGGCCGACGGCTCCTCTCCTACCTCAGAGATAGATCTACACCCACGGCAGTGGCTGCTCTAATGACATCAATCAATACAACGGGGGTCCTGCTACGGATCCATCTCCTCAAGTGTTGATTTAAGGTCAAGTGTGTTGTGTACTTGTGTGCAGGCCTATTGTTGCTGCTTCCCAAAATGCCTCGAATCTGTGCTCCAAAGGCAGCATGTCTCCTCCTGTGCACTCCTATGAAGACTTAAGGTGAGTTTTATATGTCAATTTTCTTTACCGTGAATATTTGAGGACTAAACACACAAGAATTAATGTGCTAGGACATAACTCTTATCTCATTTACTGAATATTTTATTCAGCCTAGTGGCTACTTTGCTATATTTTTTTGTCCAATCATTCAACTGAAAGTATTATTTTTTTCCAAACTGAGATCAGACCATAGAAAAAATAGATATAAAGCATAATAGATGTGCCTAGTAGATATTCTTGCATTTGTTATGGTTGCTACTAGTCATGTGGCTGATTTTTAGATGTGCTCAAAATAAAATATTATTTTTATTAGCCAAGGAGTAGTATTTGTAGTATTCTTGGATTCATTCTCTAGTGTCTCGGTTGGTCTTTGTCTGTCAATTTTGAATGCCAAATCTCATACCCAACTATTCTGCCAGCGCATGTTGACATAATACGATGAACTTTATGTTTTCAGTGGCTTGCACTAAATTCTCTAAGAACACCAATAAATTTTGTTCTAATTAAAGGTCAGCAAGTTTAACCCCATTAGTTTCTCTGTGCTACTATTTTCAATATTTTTATGCACTGGCATCTTATGGCATGGATGCATCAAATTAGCTTTCTGACTGAACTACATAAGCTCAAATACTAGACTGAACAACTGCACATGGATGCTAAGATCATTGTTCTCTAAAAGTCTTTATCCTCACAACCATTGTTATAGGCACTAAACCATGCCATAGACCACTGCATTCAGAACTGGCACTACACCACGCCATCAGCAAGCAGCAAGGATTGACAAAGCAGTTTCCAAAACAGCTAGCAAACTACCAGTTTCTGTTTCTGAAAAAATTGACTAATACTAATTGGAACCAAACGTTCGATAAAAATAACTGAGCATTAAATCTGAAAATAGAAAATGGTCTATGGCATAATTAAATCTGATAAAAAATAGAAAATGGTCAGTGTACTGATAGTGCTAAAATCTGATAAAAATTTGTGACGGGGTGTGGACTTTGGATAATTAAATCTGTTGTCAATAATTTCTGTTATCATCTTTAGAGCAGTCGTGTGTTCGTGCAGTCTTCTTCTCTAGCTGGCCCAATAAACCACTTGAGCGTGCAATCCAAACGTGGTGGAGTTAAAATGCAGGAATAAGCGATTCATCAAATACTCGAAGCCATCTTTGTCCTAAGCGATGACTTTTTTCTTCTTTTTACCCTTTTGTTATTTTTCCCTTCCTAATCTTCCTGGTATCACCTGTGCGCAGTGGAGACTTCAAATTTACAGTCCTGGCGCTTGTGAGACGGGGCTTCAGAACTGGCACTACACCACGCCATCAGCAAGCAGCAAGGATTGACAAAGCAGTTTCCAAAACAGCTAGCAAACTACCAGTTTCTGTTTCTGAAAAAATTGACTAATACTAATTGGAACCACCATGATATCTTTGTAGATTACTATCTCATTTATGTGCACTTATCTAATTTAATCCATTCATACACTGCATCATCTGAATCTACATTTGATCTAGTGCTAGCACAACCTCTTATTTGAATAGAAGGATAAAGGTGAAAGAACCCTCACAGACTCTTGTGTGATGGTATGATTGTCTTTCTATTCATCTTTTTTCATAACATGTGGATTTGAATATCATATGCATGGACATAAATATAGATATATAAAATTATATGACTATTGTATTTCTTATGATATTTTTCATTTTGGAAGCTATCTTGTCCCCTATACAAAGGTTGATGGATAAAACATGGATCGATAATGATGCTAGGTACAAACCATGTTTCACAAATTGAATGACGCCCATGGTTAGAATGTCATTTAATATAAAAATATTGTAGACACAACAAGGCATATTTGCAAGGAGTGAATGGTTTCTTAGCTTTTGCATTTAGAAATTCAGCAGTAGGAAGTAAGATCTTATGCCCATGTAGAAAGTGTCAACTCATTTTTGGAAAGAGGCAAGTGAAATACATGAGCACTTAATATGTGATGGGTTTCTTAGAGGGTATATGATATGGAACTTACATGGAAAAGCTAGCTCTTCTGTGAATTATGGGAACTATGACGATGCTGAGGTTACAGAGGAATCATTTTGTAGACTGAGTCCTGATTTTGGTGTAGCTAAACATGTAATGGCCGCTATCATGAATCCTAGTGGAGGTAGATAAGGCATCAAAACTGTATTTTTATTTGCAAATGGAGCTAAACAATATACTAATTTGATGTACTTTTTTCTAGGGTGTTCTGGACAAAGAAAGCTTGTACCTTAAAACAGGAGGATACAAGAAGCTGGAGTGGTTGTCTGAAGGCTTTTGAACTGCTTGAAGCATTAGTGTAGATTTGGTGCTTTTGTGACTGATCAACTCTGGAGCAGCTAGAGTGATGTAGTTGTGGGCTTTTGAACTGCTTCAAGCTAGAGTGATGTCGCTGTGGTGCTTTTGTGACTGATCATCTCTGGAGCTTTTGTGAATGATCTAGCTAGCTATCTGTAAATGATCTAGTTGTGAATGATATTATAATTGTGAAGCTTTTTGTGAATATATAATTGTGGTGCTTTTGTGTTTATGTGATGGATCTATGACTGTGGTATATTGATTAACTGTGTATGTCTTTATGATTTATGTATAAAAATCTGTGATTTATGGTGCTTAATTAAATATATATTATTATTAATAGCAACTGTAAAAGGGCGACTTTCTGTTGGTTGCTAAATGTATAGTATAACGACTTACGGTGGGTTGCTAAATCTATAGTATAGCAACCCAAAGTTGGTCGCTAAATATACAATATTAGCAATGGACGGTCGGTCGCTAAAAAGATGTCGGTCGCTAAAGCCTTTAGCGACGGCACTTACAGCGACCATCTTTATGGGTCGCTAAAAGTTTTTAGCGACTAACCGTAGGTCGCTGAAGGCCGTTTTAGCAACCAACCGTAGGTCGCTGTAAGTGAACCGTCGTGTAGTGGACTGTTCCATTTGTTGGAAAAAACTTTTCAAAACTAAATTATTGAAAAACTATCTAACATCTATAATTATGTGTTCATAAGTTTCTATATATAAGTACATATTATACATATACACACATAAAGAGAGGAGAGGAGCCTCTATATTATCTTTCGCTTAGGGCCCCAAAAAATTACAGGACAGGCCCTGCAAATAGTATAGTCTATAGTGTAAAACAATGTTTTGGTGACCATATGAGTAGACTGCTAGGCACGGTCTAATGTCCTTACTCATAAGTATCTTTACTCATTATGTTCCGTTATATAAGGTATAACCACCTTAGATTTAAAGGCCAAAAAATATATTTAATTCTATCTATACTACTGCATTGATGTATGTAGTTCTAGAGAGAACTTCTTATATTTATAGGACTAGAATAAAAAGTGGTTACACACGTGTGTTTTAACATCAAACAAACCAACTTGTCTATATAAAGACATGAAAGACACTAACCTTGGTTGAATTTAGATCATAATTAAGTATGCATAACTTTGTTATGATACAAATATATTGCACATGTAAACAAGTTTTTGCATATGAATTCGATCGTGATAGCCATATATACATAGATAATAAGATGTGATCAATTAACAAAGTGACTAAGGTCCTGTTTAGTTCCATTAGTTTGAGGACTAAATTTTAGTTTATAGACTAAACTTTAGTCCCTACATTATTTGGATTTAGAAATTAAACAAATTCTAAATATAATAAATGGAACACATGAAACTAAAATACACATTTTCTTGTTTCACGCCAGTTTTCTAGACAAAGTCAATTAAAATAAATATTATCCTTTAGTCATTTTTAGCATCCATGTGAAGGAATAGAGACTAAAGCCAATTAATCTTTATTTTAGTCTTTCCGTTTAGTAAAATAGAGACTAAATAAGACTAAAAACAGAGACTAAAGATTAGTCCCTCGCGCCTAAATAATAAATAGGAGATTGCAATTACTTCGTCATGTTCAGCTTGTTCAAATTAGGCACGTGACTTGGTTTGTAGGTGCCCAGGAAGGTTCCTTTCAAGGTCCAAGTCCCTGTCAGGAGCTTCATTGGATAAGTCTTGGAATTCAGTGTCTTTGTGGTACCCATGAGCGGAGCAACACACGAGCTCTCTGTAATAGCAAGAAAGCGTACGGCACATGATCATGGCTTACATCAGACATTTGTTGTTGCATTCTCTAATATTTATCTCAGTTTTCGAATATTTATCGTCTGCTAGTTTATTTTTAAATTTTAACTAAACTACGACAAATAAAAAATAGAGAGAGTACTTATATTATCCAAATTAATATGCTAGATGACGTGAGTGACATTGTAGAAACTAGATTTTTTTCAGAACACCAGCCCCTACTGCCTAATGCCATTCAAATTTCACCTTGATACAAACTTGGCATCTAAGTACATTTCAGCACATCAACACATTCATTATTGATCGAAAAAGGCTATAGGCAGAAAGAGGCACAACTGAAAGTATATAGGTCCCTTAATAGGTGTTGACGCTTTTTTCGGGCGCCAAACACTCAACAAGAACTGGCAGTGCTCTCTGCATAGGCGCGGACGGTCCGCAGCCAGGGGCCGGATGGTCCGCGACCTGGCGCAGGGCTAGGGTTCCCTGTCTAACGGCCGGACGGTCTGCGCCATAGGACTGGACGGTCTGCGCCATAGGGCCGGACGGTCCGCGCGTGCGCAGGGGCGGCGGAAGGTCGCCGGCGGCGCCTGGATCTCGCTCCCGGGAGGGACCCCGTCGGGGAGGAGAGATCCTAGGAGTTGTCTAGGCTCGGGCAGGCCGACCTAGACTCCTCTAATCGACGTAGAGTCGAAGAGAAGCGGAGAATTTGGGGATTGAGAGGCTAAACTAGAACTAGACTAGAACTACTCCTAATTGTACAGGAAATAAATGCGAGATAGAAGTATTATTGATTCGATTGATTATTACAAATCAGCCGTATACCTCACTATTTATAGAGGAGGGGACTAGACCCTTTACAAACAAATTAACGAGCTAATTCCGCGAATCTAGCTAACAACCGTAGCTCAAAACTCGGAACCCTAATCTGCTCTACGCACGCACGGACCGTCTGGCCCACAGGCGCGGACCGTCCGCCGCTCAATTTACTGCTCAACATATGCCCCCCTGCCTTTTGGTGGAGCTGAGCAAACCAAAAGCAACTAACTTGATGTGATTACATCGGTTCTCTTAGGCATCTTGCCACATACTAGGATAATACTATTTGAGGAAATGCCCATTCAAAGCCTTGGGTAAATCCTTGCCTTGTAATGTTTGTAGTAAATAGGCGTTACCAGACATTACCTGTTTTACTTTATAAGGACCCTCCCAGCTTGGCGACCATTTCCCAAACTTCCGGTCTTTATTCCTTAGAGGCAGGATAGTCTTCCACACCAGGTCCCCTACTTGAAATGACTTTGCTTTGACCTTCTTGTTGTAGGCCCTGGCTACCATGATCTTGTCCTTTTCTATTGCTCCCAAAGCTATCACCCTCTTGTCGGTCACCTCATCAATATTATCCATCATTGAATTAGAATAATCAATGACGGTTAGATCATTTTGTCTGGCGAACCTGACAGCATTCAAACTTATTTCCACAGGCAACACTGCTTCCTGCCCATAGACAAGCTCAAAAGGAGATACTTTAGTAGCACTATGTTTAGATATTCTGTGAGCCCATAAAGCTTTGAATAAAATCTTATGCCAATGCTTAGAATTATCGGATATCTTCTTTTTTATCAAGTTAATCAATGTTCTATTACTAGACTCGACATGTCCATTGGCCTGAGCATAATATGGAGATGAATTAAGCAACTTAATTCTATATAATTCAGCAAATTCACCTACCTCTTTTGACATAAAAGAAGTTCCTTGATCTGTAGTCGAAGTCTGAGGAATGCCGAATCTATGAATAATATGCTCAGTTATGAACTCAATTACCTCCTTGTGTGTTATGTTCTTCAGAGCAACGACTTCAGTCCATTTGGTAAAGTAGTCAGTGGCAACTACGACGAACCGATGCCCCTTTGATGATGAAGGATGAATTTATCCTATAAAGTCTAATCCCCATCCTCTGAAAGGCCAAGGCTTGATGATAGGATATAATTTGGCTGCAGGGACCAACTGTAGGTCGCTGAATATTTGACACACTTGACATCCTTTGTAGTACTTGAAACAATCAGCTATCATGTTAGGCCAATAAAAACCAGACCTTCGCAACAACCACTTCATCTTTGGAGCCGATTGATGGGTACCACAAATTCCTTCACGTACTTCGGCCATGGCTAATATAGCATCATCTGGGCCCAAGCATTTAAGCAGGATGTCGTTGACTGTTCGGTGGTAGAGTTCATCACTCATCAAAACATACTTGAAAGTTGTACGTCGAATGTTCTTATCTGTCCTGATATTAGGATTTCATAAATAATTAGTTATGGGCGTCCTCCAATCACTTGCATCGGCTTCATTATCAGTCGAATCAATTAGGAGAACTTTCCTGGTAACCTCGGACAGTCCGGAGTCTCTACTCGGACGGTCCGCGACCTGGGGAATTGGCCCTACACCGGTTATCAGATTTTCAATGTTGTGAAATCTCCCTCGCTTTATTCGATAACCTGATGCATCTTGTGCCAAATTGTTAGCTCTATGATTCTCAACTCTAGAGATATGCCGAATACTGAATTTGTCAAAAGAATGAATTATGCCACAACATTTTTCAAGGTAACTATTTAGAGTACCATCAAAACATTGATATTCTTCTAACACCTGTTGGACGACCAGCTGAGAATCACCAAATAACTTCACATGTTTTACTCCCATACAATTTAAAGGTTCCAAGCCGAACAAAAGGGCTTCATATTCGGCTTGATTGTTAGTGCAATAAGTTTCCAATCGGCTAGAGAAGTCGAAGGAGACATTACTTGGTGAAACAAGCACAATGCAAATTCATTGCCCCTCATTGCAAACTGATCCATCAAAATATAAAATCCAAGGAGAAACAGTGAGGTATGATATGTCTAATTTATGAGTGTCATTAATTCGATGTTCTACAATAAAATCTGCTACAACCTAGCCTCTCATGGATTTCAATGGTTCATAGGCCAAGTCATATTCTATGAGTGCATAAGCCCATTTACCAATTCTACCACTCATAATTGGGTTATGCAACATGTATTTGATCACATCGGCTTGACCAGAAACCGTGCAATGACTAGACAGTAAATAACATCTACACTTGGTGCATGCATAAAACAAGCATAAGCATAACTTCTCAATAAAAGTGTACCTCGTTTCAGCATCCACCAACCTCCGACTTAGATATGTCACTGCATGCTCCTTTCCTTCAGTTTCTTGTGTCAGAACAGCCCCAATGACCTTATCTTCAGCCGCAATATATAATCGGAATTGTACTCCTGCTTGTGGTGCTTTTAATACGGGAGCTGAAGACAAGTATTTTTTTAATGAGATCAAATGCTTCCTGCTGCTCTGCCCCCCAATCGAATTTGGCATCATTCTTAAGTCGAATGATAGGGGTGAAGGCATCAATCTTCCCGGCTAGGTTAGAAATAAACCTTTGTAAATAATTCACCTTGCCAAGAAACTTTTGCACTTCGACCTTACAGGTCGGAGGTCCCACATTTCGAATAGACTTGATTTGGTCAGGGTCTATCTCTATACCATGTTCATGGATGACAAATCCTAAAAACTTACCAGCCGACACTCCAAAAGCACATTAACGTGGGTTCATTTTTAAACCATACCGACGCATCTTATCAAAGGCTTTGCGCAAATCAACTAAATGAGAACTAAACTCAGCCGATTTTACTACAATATCATCAATGTAGACTTCCACAGTGTTTCCCAACAGCTCGTGAAAGATCAAATTCATAGCCCTCTGATAAGTAGCACCGGCATTTTTTTCAGACCAAATGTCATGACAACCCACTCAAATAAACCAATGAAGCCTAGACATATAAAGGCCGTTTTAGACGCATCTTCTTCGGCCATGAAAATCTGATTATATCCGGCATTACCATCAAGAAAGCTAATAATTCTATTTCCTGATGCATTATTGATTAATGTGTCGGCTATGGGCATGGGATACTCATCTTTAGGAGTTGCTCTATTTAAATTGCGAAAATCAATGCATACTCTAAGCTTACCTGACTCCTTCTCCACCGACACAATATTGGAGACCCACTCTGCGTATCTGCAAGGTCTAATAAAATTAGCTTCTAGCAGCCGGTGGATTTCGTCCTTGATTTGTGGGAAGATCTGGACAAAATGTTCTAGCCCTCTGCTTGAAAGGTCTGAAACCGGACTTAATGAGCAGCCAATGTTTTACGATCTATCGGCTTAATCCTGGCATCTCAGTGTAATTCCAAGCAAAGCAATCTGAATATTCCTTCAATAGACCGATCATTTTATTTCTAGGATTGGTCTCCAGGGTCTTGTTTATAAAAGTCGGCCTTGGAGTTTTACCATCTCCTATGTCGATCTCCTCCAAAGGGTCGGCCGATGTAAACCCCTGTCCTAGTTTATCAAGATCTCTGAATTCCTCTATCATGTCCCCCACAGAGGAATCAGACAATCTTTGTGTGATGGCGGACTCTCTGGTCTCGGGGGCCGGATCATCTGTGATACTGTTTTTATGTTGTGGTAGATGTTCGGTCTTAAAGACCGAACTGTTTTGTGAAAGACCGGACCATCCGGCCTCAGAAGCCGAACTGTCCGTGACCAAGGACTCATGAATTTTGTGTGTACTCATCATTTAAACTTTATTTAGGATTTAGTCGATTCTCCATCGGCTCTAGCATTACAGGAATGAAACCCTTCTTATCTATACTTATGAACTGGTAATCAGAAAAATCTACTCCTGTGAGACATGTAGCAGTCTCGTAAGTCCAGAGTATAGGGGCATCGGCCACAGCGATACAGGCCGATACATCAGCATGTACTTGTTCTACATCATCGCCTACCCATTGTATTAACATTTGATGTAATGTACAAGGTATACATTGGTTGGCATGAATCCAATCTCTGCCTAGGATTAGACTGTAATTTCCTTCTACATCAGCGATGAAGAATGCAGCAGCAAGGGTCTTAGTCCCAATGGTTAATTCAACGGACGTGACTCCCCTGGCTTTGATCGAACTATCAGTTCCAACACCGCTGAGGGTCATATTGGTCTTGACAAGTTCGTTATCTTGTTTACCTAATTTTCTGTACAATGAATAAGGCATTAGATTTACAGTCGCCCCTCCATCTACCAACATTTTAGCAATCGGTATCCCATCAATGTGACTGCGCACGAAGAGCGGCTTTAAATGATTTACCGATTCCTTTGGTTTAGTAAAGGCGGCTTCTTTAGGACCAAAATCAAACTGGGCAACAACATGTTCATCGTCGCCGACAATAGTACAATCGGTGGAAAATGTAATAACATTTACATCCATACCTGGGCGCTCTGGAGAAGCTTCGTAGTCGACTAGGTGTTCTCCCAGTAGGTCGTCCTCCTCCATTGATGTCAGTATGTCGTCGGAGGCGTCTTGGTGTGGTGCGGACGGTCCGGACTCAGGGGTCGGACGGTCCACGCCTGGTGCAGATTGTCTAGCCTTGTTAGCCAGGCTGTCTGCCATACCTGCAGGGGTGCTGCACAAGTGTTTTTTTATTTTCTATTTTTGTGGTCGTTTGCTTTTCCTCAATGGCCTTTGGTCTTCATTTCTTTTGCGGTGGCGGGTATTGTGGATGTATGTCATTGAATATCTTTTCCGCCTCCTTTTCCTAGTTCTCTTTTGCTCTTAGGCGTTGTAATTTTCGCTTTTGGGACCGTGTCAATCCTGTTGGGCACCATCGAGGCATGGAGTATTTTGGATCGACTGTTTTGATGGTAGTCGTATCTTTTTTTTTGGTTGTGTTGGCCGATTCACCAAAAATCATCGGCCCTTCATTATCTTCCTGTATGATGACATCTGCAGTACCTATTTTGATGATATCCTTTTTTTTGTTGTTCTTTCGATCGCTGTAGGTATATGCCCCCCTGCCGGATTGGTCGGCCTTTGAGGCCGAGTACTCCGGCAATCTTGTTGGGCCTGTGTCTGGTGACCGGATTGAGCGGCGCTCAATCGGTCTTGTACTGGAGGTGCCAACCTATTGAATACAAATGTTTGGGGTGTCCCCAAGCGGGGTACTGTGGTATCCCAAATGGATATGGTGGCATGCCCCACATTTGATTTGGGACATATGGTGGAGGTATATATGTGTATGGATATGGCATAGGTGGATAAGGGGGTGGAGGTATCCATGTAGGTATGTTAGGTCTCAATTGGACAGTATGACCTTCCATTTCTTCCGATCGGTGGGGTGGTCCAATCGGTCTTACCTGTTGTTGCTCTTGAATGGGCGAGCGAGGTCGCTTCGCTGGCCTGTCACTGGGGCCGACCTTCTTTTTCACGTATTTGGACAATAATTGATCGAAAGTCGGGCCAGATTTGACCAGCCGACCAGCTGCTTTAAATGTATTTGTTTTCCACGTACCTATCTCTGGTCGTCGTGGTTTGAAGGTACACGGTCGTTGCGGGTCTTGAGTATAACTGGACCGTCCGCTGGAATCCTCCGGACCGTTCGGTGTTGTCCCAGACCGTCTGTGCCTATGTGTCGGACCGTCGAAGATGCGCAGCACGGGCTCCTACTCCTGTCCCTTGGTCTGCGCTTGCCCCCCAGTGCCGGAGGTCATGATGGTCACATTAAGAGTTTCCCCTCCATCAGGGGTCTTTTCGGCCACCACCTTCCTGCAATAAATCTTATGATTCCCATCGGCCTCTCTTGCGTTGCCGATGATTACCTCTTTGCCTTTGCCTTTATCGGCTGTGTTTGGCCGAATCAGGACCCTCTTGCCCTCGAAGTCGACCATGTTCATCGGAAAGGGCTCCGTGTCTACCTGCATTTCCTGAAATTTCAATCATCCTTCATTAATGGCCGATTGAATCTGTCGACGGAATACATTACAATCATTAGTGGCATGAGAAAATGAGTTATGCCACTTGCAGTATGCATGATGTTTTAGCTCGTCGGCTGATGGAACAGTATGATTTATTTTAATGTTGCCATTTTTGAGTAATTCATCAAATATTTTATCATATTTACCAACATTAAATGTAAACTTAACTTCCTCTTGCCGTTTCTTTTGAACTGGCTGCATGGAAGAACAAGCCAAAGATTTGGCCTGCTTTGGCTAAACCATTTCAGCAGCATATACTTCTGTTGATTCGTTGTCCGAGCTACTTTGGTCGCACTCTACTATATGGACATTGTGACGAATGGTTTTGGCAGTCTCTTTGCTTCGGCTTTCACAAGCCAAAGCTCTCTGGTGTAATTGTGCTAGCGTAAAAAAATTGGATACCTTCTAATCTTTCTTTTAGATAATATCTCAGTCCATTAAAAGCTAATCCTGCCAGCTGTTTTTCTGCTAAGTGTATTTGGAGACATCGGTTTCTTGTATCCCGGAATCTCCGGATGTATTCATTAACCGATTCGTCCTTCCCCTGTCGTAGGGCCACTAGGTCTACCAGATCTAATTCATAATCACCGGAAAAGAAGTGATCATGGAATTTTTGTTCTAACTCTCCCCATGACAAAATAGAATTAGGAGGTAAAGTGGCGTACCATGCAAACGCGGTTCCTATTAAAGACAATGAAAATAAACGCACGCGAAATGCTTCTGTGTTGGGCAATTCTCCTAACTGTGCTAAGAACTGGCCTATGTGTTCGTACATGTTTTTTCCTTGGTCACCCAAAAATTTTGCGAATTCGGGTATCCTGGTTCCCTGGGGGTATGGGTGGTGATCAAATCGGCTATCATAAGGTTTCCGATATGATTGCCCCCCAAGCACCATGCTTACTCCGAGCTTATCTCAAAACGCCCTGGCTATTTCCTCCCTCACTATATCGATGGCAGCCGGTGAGAGACCACCGGCTCTTTGGTTAAACATAGGTGGGGTTGGCTGGATATTAACATGTTGTCTTTCCCCCCATTGGTTTGAGCTATGTGGTGCATTGCCATTTGTCCTATATGGCTCATAGGATTGATCGTTCCTTTTCGGCCTTCTAGGTGGGGCCGGAAAGCTTTCCTAGGCCCTGGATTTTGTATTAATGGGCTGATGCATTGCATAGTGTGATGCGAAGTGTTGCTGGGACGGGTGAGGATTCAGGTAACAATCCTCCTCAAAAAGGTCGTGCGCGGACTGTCCGAACATTGGCCCGGACCGTCCATGATTATATGCGGACCGTCCGTTGTTGTATGCGGACCGTTCGACTGGGTAGTTTAGATTATGCGCCATATGTTGTGGCTCGGGTGCATGTCTGGGTAACTCATTAAAAATGGGCCCGGCCGTTGCTGGTCCAGACGGTCCGCGCTCACGTGCGGACGGTCCGGGCATGTGCAGATCGGTTGATTTACTGCCAATTTGTGGTTGCTTAGGGTATGTGTCCATTGGCATCACATAAAGGGGTTGTGACTGGTCGTGACAACTTATAGCCGATGTATTACGTGTGTTACCCCCTAATTCAACCTCGTGTGAAGGAAAATTTACAATACTAGATTTATCAAATGCACGTACTAGTCTCCTATAATCGTTTTGCATGCCCCCATGATATTTTGCATTTGTTCTCCAAGTCCATCTACATAATTCTTAAGAGATTATAGCTCGTTTGTATTACTTACATTGGGGATATCTGATGTGGGTCAGAGCAAAGCCAGATCTGTCGCCCGTTGTCGGATGACTTTATTGTTCCTCTCCACCTTGAACTTGGCCAGGAACTTTGCCCTCGCCTCTTGGATCATCTGCTCCTTGTGCTCCTCGAACTGGAGCTGTTCATCGGCCGGCAAGGTTTCCCAAGTCGGCTCTATAATGTTGCTGGGGGAGACTTCAGAGCTATCCCTTGAACCGGCCATGGAGGGCTGATTTGATGGGTCTAGATGTGTTGTCCCCAGCGGAGTCGCCAAAAAGTATGTTGACGCCTTTTTCGGATGCCAAACACTCAACAAGAACCAGCGGCGGTGCTCTCTGCACAGGCGCGGACGGTCCACGACCAGGGGCCGGACAGTCCACGACCTGGCGCAGGGCTAGGGTTCCCTGCCTGACGGCCAGACGGTCCGCGCCCTAGGGCCGGACGGTCCGCGCGTGCGCATGGGCAGCGGAAGATCGCCGACGACGCCTGGATCTCACTCCCAGGAGGGACCCTGTCGGGGAGGAGAGATCCTAGGAGTTGTCTAGGCTCGGGTAGGCCGACCTAGACTCCTCTAATCGACGTAGAGTCGAAGAGAAGCGAAGAATTTGGGGATTGAGAGACTAAACTAGAACTAGACTAGAACTACTTCTAATTGTATAGGAAATAAATGCGAGATAGAAGTATTATTGATTCGATTGATTATTACAAATCGGTCGTATACCTTTCTATTTATAGAGGAGGGGGGCTGGACCTTTTACAAACTAATTTCCGAGCTAATTCCGCGAATCTAGCTAACAACCGTAGCTCAAAACTCGGAACCCTAATCTGCTCTGCGCACGCGCGAACCGTCCGGCCCATAGGCGCGGACCGTCCGGACCGCGGACCGTCCGGCCTCTGGGTCGGACCGTCCGCCTCTCAATTTACTGCTCAACAATAGGTTTCCGTGATTAATGACATTTCTATATTATTATGGCTAATGTGTCTTTTGCGGAGACAATTTGAATTAAGTCAAAATAATGGTGATTGATTGGACGTATATCTATACTACTCAATTAAAAATTTAATGTAATTACGGCTTCACTCTCCACGCTGACACTCTAGACCCGCCCCACGTGCCCCGATGGGTTCTCCCGCCCCACGCACCCCACCTCGGGAACGTGCCCTATGGGCCCTACATCCAGTGCCCACGCATCTCTTTCTCACCTATTGCCTTGTTGACCCCCAACGCCCACGCAACCAGCTACTACGCCTGCTTAGCAATGATCCTTCCCGTGTAGCTACCACACGGCT
Organism: Zea luxurians; assembly: GCA_029449295.1. Lineage (NCBI taxonomy): Eukaryota > Viridiplantae > Streptophyta > Magnoliopsida > Poales > Poaceae > Zea > Zea luxurians. The sequence continues at coordinate 169,962,732 of JAOPSE010000002.1, forward strand.
CAAAAAATAGTGCAGAGCAAGCACTCGAACCCACGCTCCCCTGTTCCAGAAATTTAGGGCCAAATACGAGACCACATATACCTTAGTGCTTAGAAATAAACAATAATTATATTTGAATAAATATCTTAATACCTATTTATATGATATATAAAAACCGTAGAAGAGCACGAACAACTGGCTATCTATATAGTTTTCATGTGTCTATTGATGGTATTAAAATTTATATTTTTAAATGACGAGCGAGAAGGTTAAGAACCAACTAGTTCTAAGTTTCAATAGAGTTAATAAACACACAAATTTATGGTGGGATATTTTCTTTTTCTTTGGTGGTACTACAAAGGAGCATGGACGGGTAGTTTGATCTAGGTAAATTTAGTGATGAGTGGTGCTGCGCACTTGTGAAATATAGTACTAGGTAGCTAAAAAGACCAATGAGTTTGAGATCAAATATAAATCAAAGGGTATTTAAAATAGACAACTTGACGGTGTTGTTGTACCAGGCATGTCTAATGTGCGCCGAATAGGAACAATGTCCATCCTAAAATTCTAGGGTCACGGACAATATGTAAAATATATGTACTTCTCATTGTTTTTCTATACAAATAATACTAATATAAACACTTAAGATACATTTAAAGTATTTATATATAATAATAATTAAATAAAAGATATATATTATTGTACTAGCTTAAAAGTTTATTCTAACATGGTTAAATGAGGCCGAGTTATAGACATATGTCATGGTTGCTAACTCAACTATTGAGCCATATACTAACTACTAAATATATATCTAGAATTGGGCCTTATAGACTTGAGGGGCCTGAGGCCCCCTTTTGCCCCACCCTTAGGGCCGACGTTGAATAATAGATTGCCATGTTTCAAAAAAACCAGTCCTGGTCTATCCTAACTGGTGTGCATTGGACAAGACATTTAGAGGGAGTTATAGACAAATGTAAAAGGTAAAGTACTCACCTTACATGACTGATGAAGCATCGAATACAACATTAAACAAAGCGCCTAGAGATGTCTACAATTATGCACCTCGAGCATTATACTCACTGGATGTGTTTGGTGAGGCATGTGGCACTCCCGGGCCCATTGCGGTCGACAGAGCGGGTGGATATTGTAGGTGTTGGAACTGGTCTCCCTAGGCAAGTTGATCCAACAGGGGAGCGGAAAGCGTGTTTGTAAAGTTTAACACGGAATGCCAAAAGCTTTGTTAATCACCCCGTGCCTGGGCACTGTTCGGGGGTATTTATAGGTACTCGAGGGGCCACATGTCCCTGTCAAAGACGTTTAGACCCTCGAGTACCCAGTTTATCCCCAGAATATTCCCACAAGGGGAGGTTACAGATGGTCATTAAGGTAAACCTAATTACAGACACGACCCTTATCACACTTATCCTTGCGGGGCCCATCTCCATGGGCCGAATCATACATGGGCCTCCCCCAGTGGCGAGAGTGGGAGGTCCGTAGACATCGACGGGGCCTTCGTCTTGCAACACGAGAGCGAAGGGGGTCGCATAGGCCTCCGGCTAGTCGGCGCCCTCGGCTCGTTCTGGTGGTGGATTTAGCCTTTGTCTGCGTAGTGAGAGGACGAAGACATAGAGCGAAGGGTGGTGTGTTCGCCTTCGCCCCAACATTTGCCCTCCAAGGGACCAGTTCGACTAAGTCAGCTGGTGCCGAAGACCACCGCTAGATGGTGAAGACGCTGCCCTAGCTCGAAGTGGTCCCGCGAGGGTTTTTGAAATGTGACCGTTGATGGACATGTTACTGTTGGACTGCATGTTTCCCGAGGCGTCGCGCCGTGCCTAAAAAAATCGACTGCGGCCGGGCCTGTTTCCGGCTTGCGTTTGTGCAGTAAAAACCCTAGCTTTTGTAAACTGCTCGCCTGCCCTCCTTGCTCTCCTGCTTCGGAAATCTGGTCCGCATCAAGCAGACCGCGCGCCGCCACTGACGGTACGTTGCAATGTCTTCTTCTTCGTCTGCTGCGAGTGCATCGCCGCCAGTGCTGTCATCCAAGGAGACTTTGAGCGATTTGGTGGTGATGGAGTTGCAGCCTGACCATACCGTGGAATTCGGTACTTCAAGAATTTCCTCGGTCCGCGTGCTGGAGATGCAGCGGTTTGGTTACTTTGGTGACAGTGTCAGGCGGGTACCGGGTGCAGAGGAGATCCCTGAGCCTTTGGTTGTTTTTGAGGCCTTTTGTCACAGGTCTTCGCCTCCCAACACATCTATTCGTGGTGGAGATGTTGCGACGGTTCAAAGTGCAGGTCCACCAGTTGACGCCTAACGCCGTGGTTGTGCTGGTGAAGTATGTTTGGGCGGTTACTTTCTACAGTGGGCAGCCATCTGTGGAGGTCTTCGCTAAGAATTATTGCCTGCATTGGCAGAAAAGGAAAATAGGAAATAAGATAGCACAATTTGGATCGTGCACCTTCATGCTGAGGACTGGAAAGACTTCAGCTGAAGTAGTGGAGATAGTCCCTTGTGCTAGGAACAAATGGGGCAACTGGTGGGATTTTTTGTTCTACGTGGCTCCTGGTGATATCGAATACCTACCTGGCCTCCTGAAAGAGAAATGTGCCCTTGGGCCATTTCTATAATTGTTTTGGTGATTAAGTGTCCAACACAAATGTTTTGAATTCTTATGTGCTAAACAAATAAAAGGTGCAAATCAAAGACAAGGTATGTTTCTAGACTTAGTGAATTATTTTTGAGTACTAACATGGTTATCTAAGTGCTAGAAACAGTGCCGAGGAGAGAAGAAATGAATTGGAAATGAGTTGGCTATGTACAGCCAACTCCAGCTCGGCCTGGTACACTGGACTCACCGGACAGTGTCCGGTGCCCCAGGCAAGCCTCCGGTGAAGTAGCCGGTCTCGAGAAGCGACACAAGCGTACGACTGTAATTCACCGGACTGTCCGGTAGTGCATCGGACTGTCCAGTGAGTCATCCACAGCGAACTCGTCGCTCTCGAGAAAAGCCACGGGGCGACGTGGCTATAATTCACCGAACTGTCCGGTGGTGCACCGGACTGTCCGGTGAGCCAACAGTCGACCGTGCAATCTATGGGCGACATGTGGACTGCTCGAATGGTCGGCTGGTGCACCGGACTATCCAGTGCGCCAATCAGCCCAGAGGAGCAACGGTCGGATGTGCCCGTTTTGGAAGGAGATCGCGCACCGGACACTCTATAGGACCTGTCCGATGGCACACCGGACTGTCCGGTGCGCCACTCGACAGAAGGCAAGGATAGCCTTCCATGTTGATCTCCAACGGCTCCTAGCTGCCTTGGGGCTATAAAAGGGACCCCTAGGCACATGGAGCAGTACACCAAGCTTGCACGAAACATTCTAAGACTCCCAGACTCTGCCTCCACGCGTTTGATCGATTGTGTTAGTGATTTGAGCTCCGCATACTCCCTGTGTTGTGTTTTTGAGCTCAAGTCTTGGCTTGTGTGCGTGTGTGTGCTGTGGACTTGAGTCTTGCATGTGTTGCTCTCCATCTCTTACTACTGTGATTCTCTTGTGACAAAATTGTAAGGGCGAGAGACTCCAATCTATGGAGATTCCTCGCAAACGGGAGAAAGACTATAAGGAAGTGAAAGGGAAATAAGATCAAACCTTTTCCTAAATATTTTTGGTGGTTGAATTTCCCAACACAAACAGTTGGACTAAATAGTTTGCTCTAGATTATAAGTTCTGCAGGTGCCAAAGGTTCAACACAAACCAATAAAAAGTGCAAGATAGGGTTCAAAAAGAAAGGAGCAAAAGAAACCGAAGGCTGCCCTGGTCTGGCGCACCGGACAGTGTCCAGCGCACCAAGGTGGATCAACTCGAACTCGCTACCTTCGGGTTTCTGGAGAAGCCACTCCGCTATAATCCACCGGACTGTCCGGGGTGGCACCGGACTGTCCGGTGTGCCAGCGGAGCAACGGCTACAGCGCAACGGTCAACTACAACGGAAACCTGAAAAGCGCTACAGTGCACGGACAGTTCGCGCAGAGTCAGAGCAAGCGCCAGAAGGCGCACCAGACAGTGAACAGTGACTGTCTGGTGCACCACCGGACTGTCTGGTGGGTCCGTCTGTCAGAGCTCCAACGGTCGAACCCTAACGGTTGGGTGACGTGGCTGGCGCACCGGACAGTGTCTGGTGGCGCACCGGACTGTCCGGTGCGCCCATCGGCAGACAGCCTCCCCAACGGCCATTTTGGTGGGTGGGGCTATAAATACCCCCAACCACCACACTTCAAGGCATCTAAGTTTTCAGCCATTGCATTCAATACAAGAGCTCTAGACTTCACTCCAAGACACAAACAAGAGATCAAATCCTCTCCCAAGTCCAAGATCACTCCAAACATTTAGTGGCTAGTGAGAGAGAGATATTTGTGTTCATTTGAGTTCTTATCGCTTGGATCGCTTTTTTTCTTCCTCTTTCTTGTTCTCAAGACACTTGTAATCAAAGCAAGAGACACCAATTTGTGGTGGTCCTTGTAGGGGTCTAAGTGACCCGTTTGACTAAGGAGAAAAGCTCACTCGGTCTAGGTGACCATTTGAGAGAGGGAAAGGGTTGAAAGAGACCCGGTCTTTGTGACCACCTCAACGGGGAGTAGGTTTGCAAGAACCGAACCTCGGTAAAACAAATCACCATGTCACCTGCTTCATTTGCCTTTGATTTGTTTTTCGCCCTCTCTTTCGGACTCGATTTTAATTCTAACGCTAACCCTGGCTTGTAGTGTGTGCTTAAGTTTATAAATTTTAGATTCCGCCTATTCACCCCCCCTTTAGGCGACTTTTAATTGGTAGCAAAGCCCAGTACTTCATTAGAGCCTAACCGCTCGAAGTAATGTCGGGAGATCACGCCAAGAAGGAGGTCGTGACCGGCAAGAAGCCCGCCACAGGCCACGGGAAGGCTCCATCGAAGGAGTCCGGCAACAAGCTTAAGGAGGGATCACCTCCTCACAAGTCGCATCGGAGTGGCGACAAGAAAAAGAAGATGAAGAAGGTGGTCTACTACGAGACCGATTCCTCGTTGCCATCCACCTCTGGCTCCGACGTGCCGTCCATCACTTCTAAGCGCCATGAGCAAAAGAAGTATAGTAAGATGCCACTTCGTTATCCCCGTATTTCTAGACGCACTCCTTTACTTTCCGCCCCACTAGGCAAACCACCCGTTTTTGAGGGTGAAGATTATAACATGTGGAGTGACAAAATGAGGCATCACCTAACCTCACTCCATGCTAGTATTAGGGACATTATTGAGTTTGGAGCGCAGGTACCATCGCCAGGGGATGAAGGCTATGACTCAGACGAAGTCGCTCAAATCTGGTACTTCGACTCCCAAGCCACTACTATACTCCTCGCCTCTCTAAGTCGAGAGGAGTATAATAAGGTGCAAGGGTTGTAGAGCGCCAAGGAGATTTGGGATGTACTCAAGACCGCGCATGAAGGAGACGAGGTGACCAAGATCACCAAGAGGGAAACGATCGAGGGAGAGCTCGGTCGATTCATGCTCAACCAAGGAGAGGAGCCACAAGCCATGTACAACCGGCTCAAGACCTTGGTGAATCAAGTGCGCAACCTCGGGAGCACCAAATGGGATGATCATGAAATGGTCAAGGTTATTCTAAGATCACTCGTTTTTCTTAATCCTACACAAGTTCAATTAATTCGTGGTGATCCTAGATACAAGCTAATGTCTCCCGAGGAGGTTATAGGGAAGTTTGTGAGCTTTGAATTGATGATCAAAGGCTCCAAACAAATCATCGAGTGAAGTGCCACCTCCACACCCGAGGTACAACCCGTTGCCTTCAAAGCAACGGAGGAGAAGAAAGAAGAGTCTACATCAAGTAGGCTCCCCATCGACGCCTCCAAGCTCGACAACGAGGAGATGGCGCTCATCATCAAGAGCTTCCGTCAAATCCTCAAGCAACGGAAGGGAAAATACTACAAGCCCCGTTCAAAGAAAGTTTGCTACAAGTGTGGTAAGCCCGGTCATTTTATTGCTAAATGTCCATTATCTAGTGATAGTGACAGGGGCAACGACAAGAAGGGAAAGAGGAAGGAAAAGAAGAGATATTACAAGAAGAAGGGCGGCAATGCCCATGTATGTTGGGAGTGGGACTCCGATGAGAGCTCCTCCGACTCCTCCTCCGACGAGGATGCTGCCAACATCGCCGTCAACAAGGGACACCTCTTCCCCAACGTCGGCCACAAGTGCCTCATGGCAAAGGACGGCAAAAAGAAGGTAAAATCTAGAGCCTCCACTAAATATGCAACATCTAGTGATGAGGATAACTCTAGTGATGATGAAGATAATTTGCTTGCTCTTTTTGCCAACCTAAACATGCAACAAAAGGAAAAATTAAATGAGTTGATAGGTTCTATTCATGAGAAGGATGAACTCTTGGATAGCCAAGAGGACTTCCTTATTAAGGAAAATAAAAAGCATGTTAAAGTTAAAAATGCTTATGCTCAGGAAGTAGAAAAATGTGAAAAATTAACTAGTGAGCTTAGCATTTGCCATGACACTATCTCTAACCTTAGAATTGAAAATGCCAAATTAATTGCTAAGGTTGAGAAGTTAAATGTTTGTGATGATTCAATTGTTAGTCTTAAAAATGATAATGCTAGTTTAATTACTAAGATTGACAAGTTGAATGAATCAATTGCTAGCCTTAAGATTGAGAATGATAAATTAATTGCTAAGGCTAAGGAATTAGATGTTTGTAATGTTTCTATTTCCAATCTTAGAAATGAGAATGCTATTTTACATGCTAAGATTGATGAATTAAATGCATGCAAACCCTCTACATCTACTGTTGATCATGTTTCCATTTGTACTAGATGTAGAGACATTAATGTTGATGCTATCCATGATCACCTAGCTTTAATTAAACAACAAAATGATCACATAGCTCAACTTAGTGCTAAAATTAATGAGCATGACTTAGAAAATGAAAAATTTAAATTTGCTAGAAGCATGCTCTATAATGGGAGATGCCCTGACATTAAGGATGGCATTGGCTTCCAACAGGGAGGCAATGTCAAAATTAATGCCCCTAAGAAATTGTCTAACTTTGTTAAGGGCAAAGCTCTCATGGTTCAGGATAATGAGGGTTACATTTTATATCCTGCTGGTTATCCTGAACACAAAATTAGGAGAATTCATTCTAGGAAGTCTCACTCTGGCTCTCATCATGCTTTTATGTATAAGAGTGAGGAATCTAGTTTTAGGCAATCAACTCATGTTAAATTGCCTAAAAAGAAAACTCCTATTGCATCAAATGACCATAACATTTCATTCAAGACTTTTGATGCTTCATATGTTTTAACTAACAAACCAGGCAAAGTAGTTGTCAAATATGTTGGGGGCAAACACAAGGGATCAAAGACTTGTGGTTGTTTCTAATGTGAAAGAACCCAAGACCGTTTGGGTACCTAAGAACAAGGCCTAAACTTGTTTTGTAGGTTTATGCATCCGGGGGCTTAAGTTGGATCATTGATAGCGGGTGCACAAACCACATGACAGGAGAGAAAAGAATGTTCTCCTCCTATGAGAAAAACGAAGATCCCCAAAGAGCTATCACATTCGGGGATGGAAATCAAGGTTTGGTCAAAGGATTGGGTAAAATTGCTATATCACCTGACCATTCTATTTCCAATGTTTTTCTTGTAGATTCTTTAGATTATAACTTGCTTTTAGTTTCTCAATTATGCAAAATGGGTTACAACTGTCTTTTTACAAATTTAAGTGTTACTGTCTTTAGAAGAAGTGATGATTCAATAGCATTTAAGGGAGTGTTAGAGGGTCAGCTATACTTAGTTGATTTCAATAGAGCTGAACTCGACACTTGCTTAATTGCTAAGACTAATATGGGTTGGCTCTGGCATCACCGACAAGCCCATGTTGGGAAGAAGAATCTTCACAAGCTTCTAAAGGGAGAGCACATTTTGGGACTAACCAATGTTCATTTTGAGAAAGACAGGGTTTGTAGCGCATGTCAAACAGGAAAGCAAGTTGGTGCCCATCATCCACACAAGAATATCATGACGACCGACAGGCCGCTTGAGCTACTCCACATGGATTTATTCGGCCCGATAGCTTACATAAGCATCGGCGGGAGTAAGTATTGTCTTGTAATTGTGGATGCTTATTCTCGCTTCACTTGGGTGTTCTTTTTGCAGGAAAAATCTCAAACCCAAGAGACCTTAAAGGGATTCTTGAGACGGGCTCAAAATGAGTTTGGCTTAAGGATCAAAAAGATAAGAAGCGACAATGGGACGGAGTTCAAGAACTCTCAAATTGAAGGCTTCCTTGAGGAGGAGGGCATCAAACATGAGTTCTCTTCTCCCTACACACCTCAATAAATGTAGTGGAGAGGAAGAATAGAACTCTATTAGACATGGCAAGGACCATGCTTGATGAGTACAAGACACCGGACCGGTTTTGGGCCAAGGCAATTAACACCGCCTGCTACTCCATCAACCGGTTATATCTTCACCGAATCTTCAAGAAGACACCCTATGAACTCCTAACCGGTAAAAGCCCAATGTTTCATATTTTAGAGTCTTTGGTAGCAAATATTTTATTCTTGTTAAAAGAGGTAGAAAATCTAAATTTACTCCTAAGGTTGTAGAAGGCTTTTTACTAGGATATGATTCAAACACAAGGGCACATAGAGTCTTTGACAAGTCCACTGGACTAGTTGAAGTTTCTTGTGACATTGTGTTTGATGAGACTAATGGCTCCCAAGTGGAGCAAGTTGATCTTGATGAACTAGATGATGAAGAGGCTCCATGCGTCGTGCTAAGGAACATGTCCATTGGGGATGTGTGTCCTAAGGAATCCAAAGAGCCCATTCAAGCACAAGATCAACCATCATCTTCCATACAAGTATCTCCACCAACACAAGATGAGGAACAGGCTCAAGGTGATGAAGAAAAAGATCAAGAAGATGAGCCACCTCAAGAAGAGGGCAATGATCAAGGGGGAGATGAAGTTAATCAAGACAAGGAAGATGATCAAGAAGCACAAGGTCAAAGACCGCCACACCCAAGAGTCCACCAAGCAATCCAACGAGATCACCCCGTGAACTCCATCCTCAGCGATATTCATAAGGGGGTAACCACTCGATCTCGTGTCGCTCATTTTTGTGAACATTACTCTTTTGTGTCTTCTATTGAGCCATACAGGGTTGAAGACGCATTGAGAGATTCGGATTGGGTGTTGGCAATGCAAGAGGAGCTCAATAACTTCACGAGGAATGAGGTATGGCATTTAGTTCCACGTCCTAACCAAAATGTTGTAAGTACCAAGTGGGTATTCCGCAACAAGCAAGGTGAGCATGGTGTGGTGATAAGAAACAAAGCACGACTTGTGGCCAAAGGGTATTCACAAGTCGAAGGTTTGGATTTTGGAGAAACTTATGCACCCGTAGCTAGGCTTGAGTCAATTCATATATTACTTGCCTATGCTACTTACCATGGCTTTAAGCTCTATCAAATGGATGTGAAGAGTGCCTTCCTCAATGGACCAATCAAGGAAGAGGTCTATGTTGAGCAACCTCCTGGCTTTGAAGATAGTGAGTACCCTAACCATGTCTATAAACTCTCAAAGGCGCTTTATGGGCTCAAGCAAGCCCCAAGAGCATGGTATGCATGCCTAAGAGATTTTCTTATCACTAATGGTTTCAAAGTCGGAAAAGCCGATCCTACTCTCTTCACTAAAACTATTGCAAATGATTTGTTCGTATGTCAAATTTATGTTGATGATATCATATTTGGGTCTACTAACAAATCTCTACTACTTATTAAGACGGTAAGGGGTAGGCTGCCATTCCATGTTCTGCCATTCCCATTCCGCCCTCCCTGTAAAGCCCATTCCCATTCCTGGCTGCCATTCTATGTTCTGTCTTTCTTATTTCCCCTCCCTGCAAAGTCCATTCTCATTCCCATTCCCGGTTGTCATTCCGTGTTCTGTCATTCCCATTCCGTCCTTTTTGTGAGAGGCTGCAAACATCTTGGTTTACAGCCAGGCTGCAGCAAATTTTTTTCCGTCTTTCTCATTCCCCCTCCCACAAAGCTCATTCCCATTCCCACGTGCATCCCACGCCTAGCTAAAATTAAATTAAAAAACACAAATGTGGCCCCAATGGGATTCAAACCCGCGACCCCTCAAGCAAATGTGCTCGTAGCTACCACTACACCACATGTGTGTTTATGTCAATATTTGTTACAGTAAAAATATCTACTACATCTCTCCCAAATCCCACCTGCTACCCTTGCACAATGTGTAGTAGTAGATAATTATCAATGGGATTACTGAATTATATTTTTGGACGGAGGCAGTAGTATTTAAAGAAGAGCCTTGCATGTAATTTCTTTTGTTTTTATAATATTTTCAACTTAAATTCCTTTTTTATATGTGTGACATTTATTCTCCGTAATATTTTTTCCATGGATCTGACTTGTAAGTCATTTTCATAAACCAACGCCAAAGATGAATCCATGTTTCTTACTTGGAAACCCCGAATAAACACCACTGGCAGGAGGCGCTCACGTTGGTGTTGCTCATCGACGACGAGAAGAAGCTTGGTGACTACCAGTTCGACCTCTGGAAGCAGTCCTACGTGTCCGCATGCGCCGCTGTGTTCGGCAAGCTCCGGTACAGCCGCCGCTTGGACGTGGTCCAGAGCGGCTACACCGCGCTGTCCATCTTCAAACAAGGGGACCTCATGGTCGTCCCCAACGCTGGCGACTCTTGGGTTGTTCTAGGCACCACATCCGACGATGGCGTGTCACGCCGTCCAGCTCATCATCCATCTAAAGCTCAACCTGCCACATAAGTCGCTACTGGCCGGCCATGAATTCTTGTGCGCTGGGACAACGGCCATTGCTGACGTTGTGTGAGTGTCCTCGAACAAGATGTATGTAGAGGAGTAGCACATCCGGTGGTGCAATGACTAGGTGTACTACCTCGCTGATGAGCCTGGGGTGCACTTCGTTTGGCAGCCCAGCCAAGAGTCATCGATACTCGCCATGTCTTGCACGTTCGACTACTACTATATCAAGGTATGTGGCGTCATCTTGGCGCCAGAGGTGACGCAGAGGAGGACCGACAGAAATGACCACTTGCCATCGTCAGGGTAGCCTTTTGTGTCGGTCTGCCTTTAATTCTCTTCACAGACACATACACTTGCCTTTTTTGTTTAAGCAAGCGTGTATGGTGGTGCGTACCTGATGACTGACAATGTACGAGGGAACTTGTACCGGCAGGTGTGGCACGTGCTCTTCAATGATGAGACCATGCAAATCGTGGCAGATATCGAAGTCCGCATGATATGATGGTTGCAATGTAGTAGTGAAACAGCTAAATTAAAATAACAAAATTTATGTATGACCAGGATTACAAATGGATTATGAAACATTTTCTTATAACAATATAAGACACATTTTGTATATAAGTTATCATGTTATTATATGTTCCCGTTGTAACGCACGGGCACCAACCTAGTCTACTTGTGAAGAATTTAGTAGGATCATGGTACAAAAATTCGAGATGTCTATGATGGGGGAGTTGAGATATTTCCTAGGATTTCAAATCAAGCAACTCCAAGAGGGCACCTTCATTAGCCAAACGAAGTATATTCAAGACATTCTTAACAAGTTTGGAATGAAGAGGATGCCAAACCCATCAAGACACCCATGGGAACCAATGAGCATCTCAACCTCGACACGGGAGGTAAATTCGTAGATCAAAAGGTATACTGGTCGATGATAGGATCTCTACTCTATTTATGTGCATCTCGACCGGATATTATGCTTTCTGTATGTATGTATGTATGGAAGGTTCCAAGCCGATCCTAAGGAAGTTCACCTTAGGGTCGTGAAAAGAATCTTGAGATATCTAGTTTATACTCCTAAGTTTGGTCTTTGGTACCCCAAGGGATCCTCTTTTGATTTATTAGGATACTCAGATGCTGATTGGGCAGGGTGTAAAATTGATAGGAAGAGCACATCAGGGACTTGTCAGTTTCTAGGGAGATCCCTGGTGTTTTGGGCTTCAAAGAAACAAAACTCAGTAGCTCTTTCTACCACCGAAGCTGAGTATATTGCCGCAGGACATTGTTGCGTGCAATTACTTTGGATGAGGCAAACCCTCAGGGACTATGGCTACATATTTAGCAAAGTCCCTCTCCTATGTGATAATGAGAGTGCAATCTGCCTGGCGGATAACCCCGTTGAGCACAGCCGCACTAAGCACATAGCCATTCAGTATCAACAAAGGGGGGATATTAAGATAGCCTATATTAACACCAAAGAACAATTAGCCGATATCTTTACCAAGCCATTAGATGAGAAAACCTTTACCAAACTTAGGAATGAGCTAAACATTCTTGATTCTCGGAATTTTGATTGATACTTTGCACTCATAGCTCATTTATATACCTTTGATCATATCTCTTTTATATCTATGACTAATGTGTTTTCAAGTGTATTCTTATGCTTAGTCATAGAATTAAAAGGGAAATGGAGTACTCGGCAAAGACGACGCTTCCACTCAACTCCGTCGGTATTATTCACTTTGCCGGTATCCCAAGATCTCTCCACATTGGTATAATCTTCACTCATATTGTTAGCCAAAGAGGGAGAGAATTTATAAGGGCTCATATTTCACTCATAAAGTATCCGTTTTTGGCGATTCATGCCAAAGGGGGAGAAAGTATTAGCCCAAAGCAAAAAGACCGCACCACCACCTAATTTTTAATTGTGTTTTGAAAATTTTTATTAGTTTTATTGGTATCTTTCAAAATTGGTATTCCTCTAATTAGAGTATTTCAATTTCTATATCCCAAAACCCTCTTGAAATCTAAGAGGAGGATTTCATTTAGGGGGAGTTTTGTTTGAGTCAAAGGAAAAGCATTTGAAACAAGGGGAGAAAATTTCAAATCTTGAAAATACTTCTCGAAATCTTATTCATTTACCTTTGACTATTTGCAAAAGGATTTTGAAAAGAATTTTCCAAAGAATTTGCAAAAACAAAACTTGTGGTGCAAGCGTGGTCCAAAATGTTAAATAAGAAGAAAACAATCCATGCATATCTAGTAAAATAATTATATTGGTTTAATTCCAAGCAACCTTTGCACTTACCTTATGCAAACTAGTTCAATTCTGCACTTATATATTTGCTTTGGTTTGTGTTGGCATCAATCACCAAAAAGGGGGAGATTGAAAGGGAAATAGGATCAGACCTTTTCCTAAATAATTTTGGTGGTTGAATTGCCCAACACAAACAATTGAACTAACTAGTTTGCTCTAGATTATAAGTTCTACAGGTGCCAAAGGTTCAACACAAACCAATAAAAAGTCCAAGATAGGGTCCAAAAGAAAGGAGTAAAAGAAACCAAAGGCTGCCCTGGTCTGGCGCAACGGACTGTCCGGTGCACCACCGGACAGTGTCCGGTGCACCAAGGTGGATCAACTCAAACTCGCTACCTTCGAGTGTCTAGAAAAGCCACTCCGCTATAATTCACCGGACTGTCCGGTGTGGCACCGGACTGTCTGGTGTGCCAGCAGAGCAACGGCTACAGCGCAACGGTCGACTCCAACGGAAACCTGAAAAGCGCTATAGTGCGCGGACAGTTCACGTAGAGTCAGAGCATGCGCCAGAAGGCGCACCAGACAATGAACAGTGACTGTCCGGTGGGCCCATCTGTCAGAGCTCCAACAGTCGAACCCTAACGGTTGGGTGACGTGGCTGGCACACCAGATAGTGTCCGGTGGCGCACCGGACTGTCCGGTGCGCCCATCGGCAGATAGCCTCCCCAACGGCCATTTTGGTGGGTGGGCTATAAATACCCCCCAACCACCACACTTCAAGGCATCCAAGTTTTCAGCCATTGCATTCAATACAAGAGCTCTAAACTTCACTCCAAGACACAAACAAGAGATCAAATCCTCTCCCAAGTCTAGGATCACTCCAAACATTTAGTGGCTAGTGAGAGAGAGATATTTGTATTCATTTGAGTTCTTGTCGCTTGGATCGCTTTTCTTCTTCCTCTTTCTTGTTCTAAAGACACTTGTAATAGAAGCAAGAGACACCAAGTTGTGGTGGTCCTTGTAGGGGTCTAAGTGACCCATTTGATTAAGGAGAAAAAAGCTCACTCGGTCTAGGTGACCGTTTGAGAGAGGGAAAGGGTTGAAAGAGACCCGGTCTTCGTGACCACCTCAACGGGGAGTAGGTTTGCAAGAATCGAACCTCGGTAAAACAAATCATCGTGTCACCCGCTTCATTTGCCTTTGATTTGTTTTTCGCCCTCTCTTTCGGACTCGATTTTAATTCTAACGCTAACCCCGGCTTGTAGAGTGTGCTTAAGTTTATAAATTTCAGATTTCGCCTATTCACCCCCCCCTCTAGGCGACTTTCAGGAAGAAAGTCGTGGTATTCAAGTTGATCATTGGATCGCTTGAAAGAGGTTGAGTGCAACCCTCGTCCATTGGGACGCCACAACGTGGAAGTAGGCAAGTGTTACTTGGCCGAACCACGGGATAAAAATCGTGTGTCTCATGTGTTGTTTCTTGTGATTGCTTTGTTCACATGAGCGTGCTCCATAGCCACTTGATTACTCTAACTTCTTAACAATCAAGTTTGTGGTTATTTAGTGTTTAATTTTATAGGATCACCTATTCACCCCCCCCCCTCTAGGTGCTCTCAATTGATATCAGAGCCGTACTCTTCACTAAAGGGACTAACCACCCGAAGAGATGGATCCTAAGGGAAAAGGGATGGTGATTAACGACAAGGAGAAGGAGTCCCTCCTCAACGAGCCAAGAGACAACAAACCTACCAACTCAGGCTCAAGTCACAAGAAGAGGGACGGGAAGAAGAAGAGACGCATCAAAAAGATCATCTACTACGACAGCGATGCATCTTCTTCTTCACCAAGGGACGACGACGACGACTCTTCAAAGAAGAAAACGGTTAATCAAAACTATTCATTTGATTATTCTCGTATTCCATTCAATTCAAATGCTCATTTACTATCAATTCCACTTGGGAAACCTCCACACTTTGATGGAGAAGACTACTCTTTCTGGAGTCATAAAATGCGTAGTCATTTATTTTCCCTCCATCCTAGTATCTGGGAGATTGTTGAAAATGGAATGCATTTTGATAGTACTGACAATCCCGTTTTCATAAATGAGCGAATTCATAAAAATGTCCAAGCTACTACTCTCTTGCTAGCTTCACTTTGCAGGGATGAATATAATAAGGTGAGTGGCTTGGACAACGCCAAGCAAATCTGGGACACACTCAAGATACCTCATGAGGGAAATGATGCCACTATGATCACAAAGATGGAACTAGTGGAAGGCGAGCTAGGGAGATTCGCGATGATCAGGGGAGAGGAGCCAACACAAACCTACAACAGGCTCAAGACCCTGGTCAACAAGATACGAAGCTACGGAAGCACAAGATGGATGGATCATGATGTCGTTCGACTCATGCTAAGGTCTTTTACAGTAATTGACCCCCATCTTGTCAATCTTATTCGTGAGAATCCCAGGTACACCAAAATGACACATGAGGAGATTCTCGGAAAATTCGTAAGCGGGCGCATGATGGTGAAGGAGGCTCGATACATGGATGATGCTCTAAACGGTCCACTACCCGTCTACAAGCCACAACCTGTTGCTCTCAAGGCAACTAGCAGCAAGGAGACACTACCAAGCAAGGTAGCACAAGTGGAGGCTGCTGGGCTAAATGAAGATGAGATGGCGCTTATCATCAAGCGCTTCAAGACCGCACTCAAAGGACGCAAGGAGTACCCCAACAGGAATAAATCAAGGGGAAAATGCTGCTGCTTCAAATGCGGTAAGACTGGTCACTTTATTGCTCAATGTCCCGATAATGATAATGACCAGGGACAAGAAAAGAGCGGGAAGGAGAAAAAGAAGAACTACAAGAAGGCAAAGGGAGAGGCACACCTTGGAAAGGAATGGGATTCGGACTGCTCCTCTTCCGACTCCGACGATGAAGGATTAGCTGCCTCGGCCTTCGACAAATCTTCGCTCTTCTCCAACGAACGCCACACTTGCCTCATGGTTAAGGAAAAGAAGGTAAGTATTCGAGATTCTCCTAAGTACACTTCTTCTAGTGATGAGGAATCCTCCGATGATGAAGTAGATTACTCTAGTTTATTTAAAGATTTAGATAGAGGCAAAGTAGAGAAATTTAATGAATTAATTGATGCTGCAAATGAAAAAGATAGACTGCTAGAAAAGCAACAGGACATTTTGTATGAGGAACATGACAAATTTGTTAGTGTGCAAAAATCTCTTGCTTTAGAAACTAAAAGAAATGAAATGTTATCTTCTGAGTTATCTGCTTGCCATGAATCTATCTCTAGTTTAAAAAGTTTAAATGATGAATTAAATGCTAAGCTAGAGGAAGCAAATGAAACTAGATCATGTGTTGAGCATGTCATTATTTGTAATAGATGTAAGGACTTTGATGTTGATGCTTGTAATGAACATCTTACTTTCATTGCTCAACTAAACGATGAGGTGGCAAGTCTTAATGCTCAACTTAAGACTTGCAAGGTTGATTTTGATAAACTAAAATTTGCTAGGGATGCCTACACTGTTGGTAGACACCCCTCAATTAAAGATGGACTTGGTTTTCGAAAGGAAACCAAGAACTTAACAAGCCAAGGGACTTCATTTCTCAACAAGGAGAAAGGAAAGGCTCCTATGGCTAGTAGTCCTCAAAGGAACCATGCATTTATTTATGATAGGAAAGTTGCTAGTCGTTCTCATTACAATAGGAATTATAATCATGCTGCTCATAATTCTCATGCTATGTTTGCCTCTAGTTCTACTTTTGTTCATGGTAGAAGTAGGCCTAGGAAAAATCATGTTGTGCCTCATGTACCTAGGAGAATGTGCAAAGAACCTTCAACTATTTATCATGCTTGCAATACTTTGTTTGTACTTTCATGTAAAAATGCAAAAGTAGTTGCTAGGAAGTTGGGATCCAAATGCAAAGGAGACAAAACTTGTATTTGGGTTCCAAAAACTATTGTGACTAACCTTGTAGGACCCAACAAGAATTGGGTACCTAAAACCTAAGATTAAATTGCCTTGCAGGTTTATGCATCTGGGGGCTCAAGCTGGATCATCGGCAGCGGATGCACAAACCATATGATGGGGGAGAAGAAGATGTTCACCTCCTACGTCAAGAACAAGGATTCCAGGATACGATCATCTTTGGAGATGGAAACCAAGGCAAGGTCAAAGGCTTGGGCAAGATAGCCATCACTAACGAGCACTCCATATCGAATGTATTTCTAGTAGAGTCGCTTGGGTACAACCTTCTGTCTATAAGTCAATTGTGTCACATGGGTTACAATTGTCTTTTTACAAACGTTGATGTATCTGTCTTTAGAAGGAGTGATGGTTCATTAGCTTTTAAGGGTGTATTAGACGACAAACTCTACTTAGTTGATTTTTCGAAAGAGGAGGCCGATCTAGATGCATGCTTAATAGCTAAGACTAGTATAGGCTAGCTTTGGCATCGCCGTCTAGCACATGTTGGGATGAAGAACCTTCATAAACTTCTAAAGGGAGAACATGTGTTAGGACTAACCAATGTTTGTTTCGAGAAAGACAAACCTTGTGCATCATGTCAGGCAGGGAAACAGGTGGGTAGCACTCATCACAGCAAGAACGTGATGAAAACATCAAGACCATTGGAGCTTCTTCACATGGACCTCTTTGGACCTGTTGCCTACCTTAGCATCGGGGGAAGTAAGTATGGTCTTGTAATTGTTGATGATTTTTCCCACTTCACTTGGGTGTTCTTTTTGCAGGATAAATCAGAAACCCAAGGGACCCTAAAGCGCTTTCTAAGGAGGGCTCAAAATGAATTTGAGCTAATGGTGAAAAAGATAAGGAGCGACAACATGTCCGAGTTCAAGAATCTGCAAGTTGAGGAGTATCTTAAGGAGGAAGGCATCAAGCATGAGTTCTCTGCTCCCTATACACCACAGCAAAACGGTGTAGTAGAGAGGAAGAACAAGACGCTAATCGACATGGCAAGAACGATGCTTGGAGAGTTCAAGACTCCCAAGCGGTTTTGGTCGGAAGCTGTGAACACAGCCTGTCACGCCATAAATCGGTTCTACCTGCATCGCCTTCTCAAGAAAACCTCCTACGAACTCCTTACCGGTAACAAACCCAACGTCTCTTACTTTCGTGTATTTGGGAGCAAATGTTACATTCTGGTGAAGAAAGGTAGATATTCTAAATTTGCTCCCTAGGCAGTAGAAGGGTTTTTACTAGGGTATGACTCAAATACAAAGGCATATAGAGTCTTCAACAAATCATCGGGTTTGGTTGAAGTCTCTAGCAACGTTGTATTTGATGAGACTAATGGCTCTCCAAGAGAGCAAGTTGATCTTGATGACATAGATGAAGACGATGTTTCGACGGCCGCAATGCACACAATGGCGATCGGTGATGTGCGACCACAGGAACAACAGGAGAAAGATCAGCCATCTTCCTCAACAATGGTGCATCCCCAACTCAAGACGGTGAACAGGTACCTCAAGAAGAGGGACAGGATCAAGGGGGCATAGGAAGAACAAGTGATGGAGGAAGAAGTACCACGGGCTCCTCCAACCCAAGTCCGAGCTACGATCCAAAGAAATCACCCCGTCGATCAGATTCTGGGTGACATCAGCAAGGGAGTAACTACTCGCTCACGCTTAGCTAATTTTTGTGAGCATTACTCGTTTGTCTCTTCTATTGAGCCTTTCAGTGTAGAAGAGGCCTTGCAGGATCCGAACTGGGTGTTGGCCATGCAGGAAGAGCTCAACAACTTCAAAAGAAATGAAGTTTGGAGCCTGGTGCCACGTCCAAAGCAAAACGTTGTGGGAACCAAGTGGGTGTTCCGCAACAAGCAAGACGAGCATGGAGTGGTGACAAGAAATAAGGCTCGACTTGTGGCAAAAGGTTATGCCCAAGTCGCAGGTTTGGATTTCAAGGAGACTTTTGCTCCTGTGGCTAGGCTAGAGTCTATTCGAATATTATTAGCCTATGCTGCTCACCACTCTTTTAGGCTGTTCCAAATGGATGTGAAGAGCGCTTTCCTCAACGGACCAATCAAGGAGGAGGCATACGTGGAACAACCCCCTGGCTTTGAGGATGACAGGTATCCCGACCACGTATACAAGCTCTCTAAGGCGCTCTATGGACTTAAGCAAGCCCCAAGAGCATGGTATGAATGCCTTAGAGATTTCTTAATTGCTAATGCTTTCAAGGTTGGGAAAGCTGATCCTACTCTTTTTACAAAGACTTGTGATGGAGATCTCTTCGTGTGCCAAATTTATGTCGACGACATAATATTTGGTTCTACTAATCAAAAGTCTTGTGAGGAGTTTAGCAGGGTGATGACACAAAAGTTCGAGATGTCGATGATGGGCGAGTTGACCTACTTCCTTGGGTTCCAAGTGAAGCAACTCAAGGACGGCACCTTCATCTCCCAAATGAAGTACACACAAGATCTTCTCAAGCGGTTTGGGATGAAGAACGCCAAGCCCGTGAAGACACCGATGGGAACCGACGGGCATGTTGACCTCAACAAAGGAGGTAAGTCCATTGATCAAAAGGCATACCGGTCCATGATAGGTTCATTGCTTTATTTATGTGCTAGTAGACCGAACATTATGCTTAGTGTATGCATGTGTGCTAGATATCAATCCGACCCCAAGGAATGTCACCTTGTGGCCATTAAGCGAATTCTTAGATATTTAGTTTCTACGCCTTGCTTCAGGATCTGGTATCCAAAGGGGCCTACCTTTGACTTGATTGGATACTCAGACTCTGATTATGCCGGGTGCAAGGTTGATAGGAAGAGCACATCGAGGATGTGCCAATTTTTAGGAAGGTCCCTGGTGTCCTGGAGTTCAAAGAAACAGACATCTGTTGCCCTATCCACCGCTGAGGCCGAGTATGTTGCCGCAGGACAGTGTTGCGCGCAACTACTTTGGATGAGGCAAACCCTTCGGGACTTTGGCTACAATATGAGCAAAGTCCCACTCCTATGTGACAATGAGAGTGCAATCTGCATGGCGGATAATCCTGTTGAACACAGCCGCACTAAGCACATAGACATCCGGCATAACTTCCTGAGAGACCACCAGCAAAAGGGAGATATCAAAGTGTACCATATTAACACGGAGAACCAGCTAGCCGATATATTCACTAAGCCTTTAGATGAGAAAAGGTTTTGCAGGTTGTGTAGTTGAGAGCACCTAGAGGGGGGGTGAATAGGTGATCCTGTGAAACTTGAAAACTTAATGCCACAAAACTTGGTTAGGCGTTAGCACAATAATGCCAAGTGGCTAGAGAGGAGTCTCAACAAAACACAATAACCACAAGAGATCAATCACAGAGATGGCACAGTGGTTTATCCCGTGGTTCGGCCAAGACCAACGATTGCCTACTCCACGTTGTGGCATCCCAACGGACGAGGGTTGCAATCAACCCCTCTCAAGCGGTCCAAAGACCCACTTGAATACCACAGTGTTTTGCTTTGCTTTTCTTTATCCCGTTCGCGAGGAATCTCCACAACTTGGAGCCTCTCGCCCTTACACTTGAAGTTCACAAGGAAGCACGGAGTAAGGGAGGAATGAGCAACGCACACAAGACACAAAAATCAGAGTGTCAACACGCACACAAGTCGCAACAAGAGCTCGCAACAAAACCCGATGAGTTCACAACTCAACTAGAGCTCTAGATGTTATCACGAAGAAACAAATGCGTGGAATCGAAGTCTTGGTGCTTAGGAATTCTTTGAGAATGCTTGGTGTCCTCCTCCATGCGCCTAGGGGTCCCTTTTATAGCCCCAAGGCAGCTAGGAGCCGTTGAGAGCATTCCAGGAAGGCTGATCTTGCCTTCTGTCGCCTGGCGCACCGGACACTGTCCGGTGCGGATTTCTTTCCTTCTATGGCGTAGTCGACCGTTGAAGATCCAGAGCCGTTGGCGCACCGGACACTGTCCGGTGCACACCGGACAGTCCGGTGCACCAATGTGACCGTTGGCCCGGCCACGCGTCACGCGCGGAATCCTCGACCGACTGTTGCCCCGGCTGACCGTTGGCTCACCGGACAGTCCGGTGCACACCGGACAGTCCGGTGAATTATAGCCGTACGCCGTTGATGGTTTCCCGAGAGCGATGAGTTCGCCTGTGAATGGCTCACCGGACAGTCCAGTGCACCACCGGACAGTCCGGTGAATTATAGCCGTACACCGCCGTCGAAGTCCCGAGAGCAGCAAGTTCGCTAGAGTCAGCCTGGCGCACCGGACACTGTCCGGTGCACCACCGGACACTGTCCGGTGCACCCAGACTGAGCAGACTTTGGCTGAACAAAGCCATCTCTTCTCTAACTTGATTTTTCCTGTTTCCAGCACTTAGACACAATACATTAGTCCATAAAACAATGTACTAAGTCTAGAAACATACCTTTTGACATGATTTACACTTTGTCCACCACTTTGCATAGATTAACACAAAAGCACTTGTGTTGGCACTCAATCACCAAAATACTTAGAAATGGCCCAAGGGCACATTTCCCTTTCAATCTCCCCCTTTTTGGTGATTTATGCCAACACAACATAAAGCAACTAGAACAAGTGCAATATCAATGCAAATGAAAACTCAATATAGTTTTGATTCATATTTGGCATATATGGATCACTCTTTGCCACCACTTGGTTTGTTTTTGCAAATCAAACTCAAATTTCTATCTCTAAGTCAAACACACTTGTTAAGACATAAAGAGAGTTGTTCCAATAGAAATTGATTCAAGATTTCAAAAACTCCCCCTTTTTCCCATAATCAACACTTCTCCCCACAAGAAGCCAACTTTTGACTAAAGAGACAATAAAAGAGTTTTGACAAACCAAAAGCTCTATTCTACTATTTTCAAAATTTCTCAAGTGGTAGCTGATCCATTTTTGCTTTGGCCTTATTTTCTCCCCCTTTGGCATCAAGCACCAAAACGGGATCAATCTTGGCCCTTAAACCCCATTGCCTCACCAAAATCTTCAAATAAGAATACAAAGGCAATAAGAGTACATGAGATGAACTTGGAATAAGTTACCCTCTCATCGGAGTGCAGTGGAAGTCTTTCATGGTCCAAGTCCACCTTTTCCCTTTCAAACCTCCTTTGAGACTAAATTAAGAAAACTCAAGCACATGGTTAGTCTCAAAGGGTCAAGTTGTAGCACATCTCCCCCTAAATATGTGCATCACGTGCAAAGGACTTGTGAGGTCCGGGGAGTGCTTGTACAACTTGAGCACCATACATAAGCAACAAAATGCATAAGGAACATGATCAAAGGCATAAACACATGTATGCTCTAAATCAATCCAAGTTCCGCGAATCTAAGACATTTAGCTCACTATGCAGCCTGCAAAAGGTCTTCTCATCTAAAGGCTTGGTAAAGATATCGGCTAGCTGGTTCTCGGTGCTAACATAAAACACTTCGATATCTCCCTTTTGCTAGTGGTCTCTCAAAAAGTGATGCCGGATGTCAATGTGCTTTGTGCGGCTGTGCTCAACAGGATTTTCCGCTATTCGGATAGCACTCTCATTATCACATAGGAGTGGGACTTTGCTCAGATTGTAGCCAAAGTCTCGGAGGGTTTGCCTCATCCAAAGTAGTTGCGCGCAACACTGTCCTGCGGCAACGTACTCGGCCTCAGCGGTGGATAGGGCAACGGAAGTTTGTTTCTTAGAGTTCCACGACACCAGGGACCTTCCTAAGAATTGGCACGTCCCCGATGTACTCTTCCTATTGACCTTACATCCAGCATAGTCGGAATCTGAATATCCAATCAAGTCAAAGTTAGACCCCTTTGGATACTAGATCCCGAAGCAAGGCGTAGTGACTAAATATCTAAGAATTCGCTTCACGACCACCAAGTGACACTCCCTTGGATCGGATTGAAATCTAGCACACATGCATACGCTAAGCATAATATCCGGTCTACTAGCACACAAATAAAGTAAAGACCCTATCATAGACCGGTATGCCTTTTGATCAACGGACTTACCTCCTTTGTTGAGGTCGATGTGCCGTCAGTTCCCATTGGCGTCTTTGCGGGCTTGGCGTCCTTCATCCCAAACCGCTTTAGCAAGTCTTGCGTGTGCTTCGTTTGGGAGATAAAGGTGCCGTCCTTGAGTTGCTTCACTTGAAACCCAAGGAAGTAGTTCAACTCGCCCATCATCGACATCTCGAATTTCTGCGTCATCACCCTGCTAAACTCTTCACAAGACTTTTGATTAGTAGAACCAAATATTATGTCATCGACATAAATTTGGCACACAAAAAGATCACCATCGCAAGTCTAAGTGAAAAGAGTTGGATCGGCTTTCCCAACCTTGAAAGCATTAGCAATTAAAAAGTCTCTAAGGCATTCATACCATGCTCTTGGGGCTTGCTTAAGTCCATAGAGCGCCTTAGAGAGCTTACACACGTGGTCGGGAAACCGTTCATCCTCGAAGCCAGGGGGTTGCTCCACGTACACCTCCTCCTTGATCGGCCCGTTGAGGAAAGCGCTCTTCACATCCATTTGGAACAACCTGAAAGAATGGTGAGCGGCATATGCTAGCAATATACGAATAGATTCTAGCCTAGCCACAGGAGCAAAAGTCTCCTCAAAGTCCAAACCTACGACTTGGGCATAACCTTTTGCCACAAGTCGAGCCTTGTTCCTTGTCACCACCCCGTGCTCGTCCTGTTTGTTGTGGAACACCCACTTGGTTCCCACAACATTTTGCTTGGGACGAGGCACCAGTGTCCAAACTTCATTACGCTTGAAGTTGTTGAGCTCTTCCTGCATGGCCAACACCCAGTCCGGATCTAGCAAGGCCTCTTCTACCCTGAAAGGCTCAATAGAAGAGACAAAAAAGTAATGCTCACAGAAATTAACTAATCTTGAACGAGTAGTTACTCCCTTGCTAATATCTCCCAAAATTTGGTCGATGGGATGATTCCTTTGAATCGTCGCTCGAACTTGGGTTGGAGGTGCCTGAGGTGCTTCTTCCTCTTCAACTTGAACATCCTGTGCTCCCCCTTGATCACATGCCTCCTTTTGATGAACCTGTTCATCGTCTCGAGTTGGGGGATGCACCATTGTTGAGGAAGAAGGTTGATCTTGCTCCAATTGTTCCTGTGGTCGCACATCGCCAATCGCCATGGTGCGCATTGCGGCCGTTGGAACGTCTTCTTCATCTACATCATCAAGATCAACAACTTGCTCTCTTGGAGAGCCGTTAGTCTCATCAAATACAACGTCGCTGGAGACTTCAACCAAACCCGATGATTTGTTGAAGACCCTATACGCCTTTGTATTTGAGTCATAACCTAATAAAAACCCTTCTACAGCTTTGGGAGCAAATTTTGAAGTTCTACCATTCTTCACAAGAATATAACACTTGCTCCCAAATACACGAAAGTAAGACACATTGGGTTTGTTACCGGTTAGAAGCTCATACGAAGTCTTCTTGAGGAGGCGGTGAAGGTAGACCCGGTTGATGGCGTGGCAAGCCGTGTTCACGGCTTCCGACCAAAAGCGCTCGGGGGTCTTGAACTCTCCAAGCATAGTCCTCGCCATATCGATGAGCATCCTGTTCTTCCTCTCTACCACACCATTTTGCTGTGGTGTGTAGGGAGCGGAGAACTCGTGCTTGATCCCTTCCTCCTCAAGATACTCCTCCACTTGTAGGTTCTTGAATTCGGACCCGTTGTCGCTCCTTATCTTCTTCACCTTGAGCTCAAACTCATTTTGAGCTCTCCTGAGGAAGCGCTTGAGGGTCCCTTGGGTTTCAGATTTATCCTGCAAAAAGAATACCCAAGTGAAGCGGGAAAAATCATCAACTATAACAAGACCATACTTACTTCCTCCTATGCTTAGATAGGCGATGGGTCCGAAGAGGTCCATATGAAGCATCTCCAAGGGTCTTGATGTGGTCATCACATTTTTGGTGTGATGAGAGCTTCCCACCTGTTTCCCTGCTTGACAAGCTGCACAAGGTCTATCTTTTTCGAAATGCACATTAGTTAGACCTATCACGTGTTCTCCCTTTAGAAGCTTGTGGAGGTTCTTCATCCCCACATGTGCTAAGCGGCGATGCCACAACCAGCCCATGCAAGTCTTAGCAATTAAGCATGCATCTAGACCGGCCTCTTCTTTTGCAAAATCAACCAAATAAAGTTTGTCGTCTAGTACACCATTAAAAGCTAGTGAACCATCACATCTTCTAAAGACAGACACATCTACATTTGTGAATAGACAATTATATCCCATATTCATAATTGACTAACAGATAACAAATTATATCCAAGAGACTCAACTAAAAACACACTAGATATAGAGTGCTCGGATGAAATAGCAATTTTACCTAACCCTTTTACCTTGCCTTGGTTCCCATCACCGAATATTATTGAATCTTGGGAATCCTTGTTTTTGACGTAGGAGGTGAACATCTTCTTCTCCCCCGTCATATGGTTTGTGCATCCGCTGTCGATAATCCAACTTGAACCCCCGGATGCATAAACCTGCAAGGCAAATTTAGGCTTGGGTCTTAGGTACCCAACTCTTGTTGGGTCCTACAAGGTTAGTCACAATTGTCTTAGGGATCCAAATGCAAGTTTTATCTCCCTTGCATCTTGCCCCTAACTTCCTAGCAATCACCTTCTTATTCTTTCTACAAATGGCAAATGAAGCATTGCAAGCATGATATATTGTAGAAGGTTCATTAACTTTCTTAGGAACATTAACAACATTTCTCCTAGGCATATGATGAACAACATTTCTCCTAGCAACATTTCTATCATGCACAACACGGGAACTAGAAGCAGTCATAGCATGAGAATCAAAAGCATCATAACTTCTAAAGGCATTCCTAGAATGTCTCCTATCATTATACATGAAAGCATGGTTCTTTTGCACACTACTAGCCATAGGGGCCTTCCCTTTCTCCTTGGCGGAGATGGAAGCCTTATGGCTTGTTAAGTTCTTGACTTCCCACTTGAAGCCAAGACCATACTTAATTGAGGGGTGTCTACCAATCGTGTAGGCATCCCTTGCAAATTTTAGCTTGTCAAATTCACTCTTGCTAGTCTTAAGTTGAGCATTAAGACTAGCCACTTCATCATTTAATTTAGAAATGCAAACTAGGTGTTCACTACAAGCATCAATGTCAAAATCTTTACACCTAGTGCAAATCATAACATGTTCTACACAAGAGTTAGATTTATTTGCTACTTCTAGTTTAGCATTTAAATCATTGTTAATTCTCTTTAAGCTAGAGATAGAGTCATGACATGTAGACAATTCACTAGAAAGCATTTCATTCCTTTTAACTTCTAGAGCAAGTGAATTTTGTGCACTAACAAATTTATCATGCTCTTCATATAAAAGGTCCTCTTGTTTCTCTAAAAGTCTATCCTTTTCATTCAAGGCATCAATCAATTCATTAATCTTGTCTATTTTAGTTCTATCCAATCCCTTGAACAAACTAGAGTAATCTATTTCCTCATCACTAGACTCATCATCACTAGAAGAATCATAAGTAGTACTGTCTCGAGTACATACCTTCTTCTCCTTCGCCATGAGGCATGTATGACGCTCGTTGGGGAAGAGGGATGACTTGTTGAAGGCGATGGCGACGAGTCCTTCATTTTCGGAGTCGGATGACGAACAATCCGAGTCCCACTCCTTGCCAAGGTGTGCCTCGCCCTTAGCCTTCTTGTATGCCTTCTTCTTCTCCCTCTTGCTCCCTTGTTCCTGGTCACTTCCATTATCGGGACAGTCTTTAGCGCCGTCTTGAAGCGCTTGATGATGAGGGCCATCTCTTCATCATCAAGCCCGGCTGCCTCTACTTGCGCCACCTTGCTAGGTAGTGCCTCCTTGCTCCTCGTTGCCTTGAGAGCAATAGTTTGAGGCTCTTGGATTGGTCCATTTAGTGCATCATCGACGTATCTCGCCTCCTTGATCATCATTCGCCCGCTTACGAATTTCCCAAGAACTTCTTCGGGCGACATCTTGGTGTACCTAGGATTTTCACGAATATTGTTCACCAGATGTGGATCAAGTACAGTAAAGGACCTTAGCATTAGACGAACGACGTCGTGGTCCGTCCATCGCGTGCTTCCGTAGCTCCTTATCTTGTTGATGAGGGTCTTGAGCCGGTTGTATGTTTGGGTTGGCTCCTCGCCCCTTATCATCGCGAATCTTCCAAGCTCGCCCTCCACCAACTCCATTTTGGTGAGCAAGGTGACGTCGTTCCCCTCATGAGAGATCTTGAGGGTGTCCCAGATCTGCTTGGCATTGTCCAAGCCGCTCACCTTATGGTACTCGTCCCTGCACAAAGAGGCTAACAACACAGTAGTAGCTTGTGTGTTTTTATGAATCTGTTCATTAATAAATATAGGACTATCCGAGCTATCAAATTTCATTCCATTCTCAACAATCTCCCATATGCTTGGATGGAGAGAGAACAAGTGACTACACATTTTGTGACTCCAAAATTCGTAGTCCTCCCCATCAAAGTGTGGAGGTTTGCCAAGAGGGATGGAAAGCAAATGAGCATTTGAACTCTGAGGAATACGAGAGTAATCGAAAGAAAAATTCGAATTAACCGTCTTTCTTTTCTCGTAGTCGTTGTCGTCGTCCTTGTGGGAAGAAGTGGACTCGTCGCTGTCGTCGTAGTAGACGATCTCCTTGATGCGTCTTGTCTTCTTCTTCTTCCCATCTTTGCATTTGTAGCCCGAGCCCGAGTCGGTAGGCTTGTCATCCTTCGACTCGTTGACGAAGGACTCCTTATCCTTATCGTTGATCACGATTCCCTTCCCCTTAGGATCCATCTCTTCGGGCGATTAGTCCCTTCGTGAAGAGAACGGCTCTGATACCAATTGAGAGCACCTAGAGGGGGGTGAATAGGTGATCCTGTGAAACTTGAAAACTTAATGCCACAAAACTTGGTTAGGCGTTAGCACAATAATGCCAAGTGGCTAGAGAGGAGTCTCAACAAAACACAATAACCACAAGAGATCAATCACAGAGATGGCACAGTGGTTTATCCCATGGTTCGGCCAAGACCAACGATTGCCTACTCCACGTTGTGGCATCCCAACGGACGAGGGTTGCAATCAACCCCTCTCAAGCGGTCCAAAGACCCACTTGAATACCACGGTGTTTTGCTTTGCTTTTCTTTATCCCGTTCGCGAGGAATCTCCACAACTTGGAGCCTCTCGCCCTTACACTTGAAGTTCACAAGGAAGCACGAAGTAAGGGACGGATGAGCAACGCACACAAGACACAAAAATCAGAGTGTCAACACGCACACAAGTCGCAACAAGAGCTCGCAACAAAACCCGACGAGTTCACAACTCAACTAGAGCTCTAGATGCTATCACGAAGAAACAAATGCGTGGAATCGAAGTCTTGGTGCTTAGGAATGCTTTGAGAATGCTTGGTGTCCTCCTCCATGCGCCTAGGGGTCCCTTTTATAGCCCCAAGGCAGCTAGGAGCCGTTGAGAGCATTCCAGGAAGGCTGATCTTGCCTTCTGTCGCCTGGCGCACCGGACACTGTCCGGTGCGGATTTCTTTCCTTCTATGGCGTAGTCGACCGTTGAAGATCTAGAGCCGTTGGCGCACCGGACAGTCCGGTGCACCAATGTGACCGTTGGCCCGGCCACGCGTCACGCGCGGAATCCTCGGCCGACCGTTGCCCCGGCTGACCGTTGGCTCACCGGACAGTCCGGTGCACACCGGACAGTCCGATGAATTATAGCCGTACGCCGTTGATGGTTTCCCGAGAGTGACGAGTTCGCCTGTGAATGGCTCACCGGACAGTCCGGTGCACCACCGGACAGTCTGGTGAATTATAGTCGTACACCGCCGTCGAAGTCCCGAGAGCAGTAAGTTCGCCAGAGTCAGCCTGGCGCACCGGACACTGTCCGATGCACCACCGGACACTGTCCGGTGCACCCAGACTGAGCAGACTTTGGCTGAACAAAGCCATCTCTTCTCTAACTTCATTTTTCCTGTTTTCAGCACTTAGACACAATACATTAGTCCATAAAACAATGTACTAAGTCTAGAAATATACCTTTTGACATGATTTGCACTTTGTCCACCACTTTGCATAGATTAACACAAAAGCACTTGTGTTGGCACTCAATCACCAAAATACTTAGAAATGGCCCAAGGGCACATTTCCCTTTCAGTAGTGAGCTAAATGTCTTAGATTCGCGTAACTTGGATTGATCTATAGCATACATGTGTTATATGTCTTTGATCATGTTAATTTATGCATTTCAATCAATTAATGTTATTTATGGTGCTCAAGTTGTAAAAGTGATCCCCGGACCTCACAAGTCCATATGCAAATGATGCACATATTAAGGGGGAGATGTGCTACAACTTGACCCTTTGAGACTAACATGTTTGTTTGAGTATATTTGATGTAGTCTCAAAGGTGCATTGAAAGGGAAAAGTGAACTTGGACGATGAAAATACTTCCACTGCACTCTGGTATTAGTGTACTTAATTCCAAGTTCATACTTGCAATCTCATTGCCCTTTTGCTCTTAATTGACTTTTTTGGTGAGGCAATGGGGTTAGAGGGCCAAAAATGATCCCGTTTTGGTGCTTAGTGCCAAAGGGGGAGAAATTAAGGCCAAAGCAAATGCATCAGCCAAACACTTGTGAATTTTGAAAATAATAGAGTTAGAGTTTTTGATTTGTCCAAAATACTCTTATTCCAAAATTTGGTCTCTTATGGGGGAGAATTTTGATTATGGGAAAAGGGGGAGTTTTTGGCACTTGATCAATTTTTCTCTTGAAATATCTCTCGATTTGCCCAAACAAGTGTGTTTGACTTAGAGATAGAAAAAAGAATTTGATTTGCAAAAACAAACCAAGTGGTGGCAAAGAGTGATCCAAATATGCCAAATCATAAGCAAAAATAATTTGGTCTTCAATTGCATTTGATGTTGCACTCTTTTTGTCGCTTTTTGATGTGTTGGCATAAATCACCAAAAAGGGGGAGATTGAAAGGGAAATGTGCCCTTGAGCCATTTTTATAATTGTTTTGGTGATTAAGTGTCCAACACAAATGTTTTGAATTCTTATGTGCTAAACAAACAAAAGGTGCAAATCAAAGACAAGGTATGTTTCTAGACTAAGTGTTTTTGAGTACTAACATGGTTATCTAAGTGCTAGAAACAGTGCCGAGGAGAGAAGAAATGAATTGGAAATGAGTTGGTTGTGTACAGCCAACTCCAGCTCGGTCTAGTACAACGGACTGTCCAGTGGTGCACCGGACAGTGTCCGGTGCCCCAGGCAAGCCTCCGGTGAAGTAGCCGGTCTCGGGAAGCGACGCGGGCGTACGACTATAATTCACCGGACTGTCCGGTGAGTCATCCGCGGTGAACTCATCGCTCTCGGGAAAAGCCACGGGGCGACGTGGCTATAATGCACTGGACTGTCCGGTGAGCCAATGGTCGCCATCGCCAACGATCGACCGCGCAATTTGCGGGCGACACGTGGACTGCTCCAACGGTCAGCTAGTGCATCGGACTGTCCGGTGTGCACTGGATAGTGTCCGGTGCGCCAATCAGCCCAGAGGAGCAATGGTCGGATGTGCCCGTTTTGGAAGAAGATCACGCATCGGACACTCTACAGGACCTGTCCGGTCGCACACCGGACTGTCCGGTGCGCCACTCGGCAGAAGGCAAGGATAGCCTTCCATGTTGATCTCCAATGGCTTCTAGCTGCCTTGGGGCTATAAAAGGGACCCCTAGGCGCATGGAGCAGTACACCAAGCTTGCACGAAACATTCTAAGACTCCCAGACTCCGCCTCCACGCGTTTGATCGATTGTGTTAGTGATTTGAGCTCCGTTTGAGTTGCGTACTCCCTGTGCTATGTTTTTGAGCTCAAGTCTTGGCTTGTGTGTTGTGTGCTGCGGATTTGAGTCTTGCGTGTGTTGCTCTTCCTCTCTTACTACTGTGATTCTCTTGTGACAAAATTATAAGGGCGAGAGACTCCAATTTGTGGAGATTCCTCACAAACGGGAGAAAGACTATAAGGAAGAAAGCCATGGTATTCAAGTTGATCATTGGATCGCTTGAAAGGGGTTGAGTGCAACCCTCGTCCATTAGGACGCCACAACGTGGAAGTAGGCAAGTGTTACTTGGCCGAACCACGGGATAAAAATCGCGTGTCTCGTGTGTTGTTTCTTGTGATTGCTTTGTTCGCATGAGCGTGCTCCATAGCCACTTGATTACTCTAACTTCTTAACAATCAAGTTTGTGGCTATTTGTTGTTTAATTTTACAGGATCACCTATTCACCCCCCTCTAGGTGCTCTCACCTCCCTCCGGCCATTTTGTGCTCACACTGCTATGTGGCATTCCCTCGATTCGAGGTGGCAGAGGAAGATGAGGACGAAGGGGCCCTTCGGTATGCCGTCCGCTTGAGTAGCGGGCGCGATTTGGTTGAGGAATTTATCAGCTATGGAGTGTGGCCCTTGGCACATGGCTAGGTACTGGGCGAAGTGTGCCCCCGTCAGATGCCAACCCTAGGTGGCCAGTTGGTGCAAAGTCCTACCTTTGTGGTGGATTTGCGCGATCGGAGCCCGGCCACATTTGTGCGTGAAGTGGAGGCTGAGGCCGTGAAGATTGTAGGAAAGTATGTGCTGAAGATGGAGACCCTTAGGAGTTGGGATATCCGCGTTTCAAATGTTAGGTTGATCCGCGTTTTTGAGTTGAACCGTTTGTCGTATGCCAGCTACCCGAGGGACGACAATGCCGATGCTGCTGTCCGCCGAGGAAAAAAGGTGGTGACAATGACCGACAAGGGCCCTTCGTAGGGAACAACGCCAAGCGCAGCCGCCAATAAGAGGAAATTAGGTACAACAGCTGAGGGGTCGAGGGCTTTCGATCATTTTCCTATGGATTTATTGGAGACCTGTGCGGTTCCATGGGAGACAATGTCTTCGCCTGAGCTCCAGGAATCTTCCGTGTGAATGCTGAAGGTTACAGGGGGTCGCTGGCCTAGGAATGTTCTGATTCCCCGGGTGGCCGGCGAGGACATGTTTACATCTCAATTAGCTCGTGAGATAAAATTTTTTCCTTACGAACGTAATGTTGCTGCTGTTGTATCGGCAGTGATGGAGAAGGATCATCAAGACGTGCCGCGGAAACGCCGGGCGTTCGCCAGGGTTGGGGACCCGCGGCGCGAAGTAAAAATGGCACGGGCGAGCGCGAAGCCTGCCGCCCCTAGCGCCAGCATGCCTCCGCCTAGCGCGCCCGGCGCCAGCATGCCGCTGCCCGCCGCGCCCACATATGAGCGAAGGCTTTCCTCGCCACCACGCACTGCTGAGGCGGCGGTGGGTGGCGCCGAAGTCTCCATGGATTTGTCTGTGGACGACTACCTTGTGGGTGGGGTCGCGCTGTTCAACGCCCACACAGGGCGGGGCCCTGCTGGTGATTTTTTTGTGAATTCTAGGTTTCTGACGTGACCATGATGTAGGAGTGGAGTCCGGGCAACTGGCTGTTGTCCCAGCCCTGGTGGTGGCTGGCCCGGTGGCCGGGATGAAGGGGTCCTCGCAAGACCCATGGTCCAGGTTCTGCGCCAGTGGCGAAATTGCCTCGGTCGTGGCCGCGAAGGACGTGGCCGCCTCAGTTGCTTAGCAGCTGAAACACGTGAGTAATCGGTGCCTCTAGAGTTTTTTTGCTTTCATGGTTCAGATTTTGACAGTCTTTTGTGCCAGGTCGCCGCCTTCGCCGAGCATATTGCATCGGGGGCGTTGACCTCGGAGTTTGCTGCCAAAAGACGGCGGCTCGAGGGGAGGATTGAACGCCTCCGAACACAGCATACAGAGGTTGTGCGAGACAAGTCGGTGGCGAAGAACAAGAGCCGCAACCTGCTAGCAAAACTGTCGGCGACGGAGGCTGAGAAGGAGGACCTCGACCGTCGGCTTGCGGCGGAAAAGGAGGACGCAGAAAAAGCCCACGCAGAGGCCCAGGCTGCCCGTGTCGAGGCCAGCCTCGCCCTCCGCGCCACCGACGTGGAGTCCGAGCAGAGGAGTCTGCGCGGCTATGTGGACAAGGCGGAGGCCTCCACCCGCACTGGGGTGGACCGAGCACACATGTTGCTCGTGGACGCGCACCGGCAGCTTGGTGCGTGTACCGCCCCTTCGATGCATCCGGCGGGGAGGTGGGCCTCCGCTTCCTCAGGTGGCTACAGGAGGAGCTAGAGTTGCTCTTGTCCATCATGACGGGTCTCATGTCCTTCGTCTCGCTCATTACCTGCGAGGGGGCTGCGAATGCTTTGTCCCGTGAGGGATGCAGGCATTTTGAAGTCTTTGACCGGGCAAACGAGGACTTCAACCGTGGAATTTTTCAGGTCGAATACGAGGTGTTAAAGCGGTCTGCTGGGGCACTTTATGACAGGATGTGGGGCCCTCACAGCCGTGATACTGTCCAGGAGAGGTTTGACCGGGCGCTGGAGCAGGTGTGTGGCGTTTTTTATGTTTTGTGTTGTTTCTGTAGATGATGAATGATGAAGAAGTCGACGACTTCGGTGGCCTAGACAGCTCAGTGACCCGGGCGCAGGATGCGAGGGTGGGGGCTGAGGAGCAACGGGTGCCACAAACTAGCCCTGGCGGAGACCATGCGGCGGGCGCCGTGCCGGCTGGCGAAGACCTTCCAGTGGTAGCTGCGTCGGCTGGCGAAGACCCTGTAGCATCGGCCGCTCCTTCGCAGGTGGAGGGGTCATGTTAGGGGCGTTGGGTTTAGGACTTTATTTTTGTGATACTGAAAGTCGGTTGGTGTGCAGGTTCCGACGTCCGGGCCTGCGCAAGCAACCCCTACTGATGGTATTATATTTGTGGCGGCTGCGAATGCAGTGCCTGTTAGTGGAAATTTGTCTGGCTCTCATTCTTGGTCGTCTGACGGGGGTGAGTTTGGGAGCCTGTTTTCATGGACTGAGGAGTCCTCGGATGAGGATTTAGATTATTTTGCTACGTTGGATGTGGCTGCGGCGGAGAACTTGCCGCAACCTGAAGTGCGCGAAGTGTCTGCTCTCCGGCTGGGGCAATGACCGAAGAGTGCCGCCAGCGAAAGGTGGTGTCGAAGTACACTATTGGCGAGATGTCGCGAAGCGGGAGGCACCGGCGGATGGGGATAGAATGATCCCGTCTTCGGCTAGATCAGGGTGGCCAGCGAGACTTACTATCCTCGACGTCCGGGGCGTGTATTGGGGAGGGGGATCTACGGAACCTTTTTGAGGGTGAGAAGTTGAGGATGATGTTGTTTAATTTTTGAGAGGCGGGCCTTATTCCGAAGGTTGAGCCGATGTAGCATGTATGCTACCCTCGCTCTCGTGTTGCGGTAGTGAGTGAAAACGCTGCCCTCCCCCGGCTTGCAATAGAGAGGGAGGGCAACAAAAATGCGATTTGTATTATTCGTGTGATGTGGCCGGTGGCCCTTCGCTGTGTGTATGTAAACTATGACGACATTGTTTGTTGTGAAATAAGATGGGGACTTCGCTTGCCATGGCGATGTGTCGGTGCTTATGACGCGTACCTGGTTGCATTCGCAGGTGGCTTTTGTTCGACCGTGCCAGATGGCAGAGACTTCGCGCCTTTAAGGTGATCGTAATAGACTTTGCACCATTAGGGTGATGTCGTGTATTTGTATGTCCGGCTGCACTCTTAGGCGGCCTTTACGCGGATGACTTATCGTAAAGACTTCGTATGACGCACTTGTAGTGC
Organism: Zea luxurians; assembly: GCA_029449295.1. Lineage (NCBI taxonomy): Eukaryota > Viridiplantae > Streptophyta > Magnoliopsida > Poales > Poaceae > Zea > Zea luxurians. The sequence goes on from JAOPSE010000002.1 coordinate 169,997,594, forward strand.
ATGTCCGGCTACACCCTTGGGCGGCTTTTTGCTTGAATTTGTCTTTTAGTAAAGACTTCTGTTGGGGACTTGTTCTCAAATGCTTCGGATTAAGAACAAGGCAACATAAAAAGTGTTAAATCATAAAGTCTTTCGTCCTCTGAAACATTATTTCCCCTCGGGATGTAATGTATTTCGGACGAAGACCACAAACAACATACCTTCGTAAGCACAATAAACTATGATGAAGAACTTATATGTAACATAAGAAGTAATATAAACATTTAAATATTATCACAACGTCATTTTTATTTTATTATCATAGAAAAATAGAAATGATTTCGGATTACAAGTGTACCTTCGAATTGCAGGAAGGCAAAAGTATAAAGATGACGTAAAAGCAAATGCCAAGTCAGCGTGAACAGTACGGGAGTACTGTTCATCTATTTATAGGCGTGGGATGCAGCCCATGTAAAATTACATTCATGCCCATTACATTTGCTAATGACTTATGGGAGTCTATCAAGGCCTAAGTAGTCTTTTCATCTTTAGGTCGGTTCCCCTTTCTGCTATCGCGACGAAGCTTTCCTGCGCATAGCTTCGGCTGTGCACCATCCTTCGTACAGCATGGTAATCAGCCCGTCCTTCATCTCAATCCCCCTTCGTCTGGCTTAGGCTTCGTCCTGACCGTACTCCATGTTCATAATCTGAGTCCGAAAATACCTGTTCATATAATTCACTTGGAGAACATTGTCAAATCTTGTTTTTGAGGACCTTCGGAGGACGAAGGCCCCCAACAGTAGCCCCTCGCAATATTAATTTGTTAGTGATAAATTCAGATTGCGATATGGACGAAGGCCTTAAGCCGAAGGTCCGAAAAACACCTTCCCTTCGCTAGAATAGCAACATTCACTGACAAGCGGGGTCTTTCAATTTTCAACGCACTGGGCGTATAAATAAGATCATACCGCAAACTCATTTGGTACGCTCTCTTGCCATCTGCTCCCGCTTACTGAATTTTTAGCTCTTGCGCACTAAGATTTGCTGATCTTTTAGTTTTGAAGCTTCGGCTTTGAAAACAGTTTTTTAGTGTTTCCGAAGATGTCTGAAGATAAGAAGGCTGCTGCTGAGATGAAGCTGAGTCTCGACGAAGAGAAGAACTTGGGGTTTCTTATAGCGATGGCGAAGACCAATACGGAAAAAATCACCAAGGAGATTCTGGAAGGTTTGTCTGAAGATACTGGTGACAGCGACAGTTATGATGTGGACAGTGGTGGTGAAGACTCCGAAGATCGCCCCTGGCGACCAAGCCATTCAGTCTTTGGCAAGTCAGGTATCAAAGAAAATCATCTTGTCAACATGAGGGGAAGATACTTCCGGGATTTATCCATTGTGAGGGTCGACGAAGGAGAGAAAACTTGCCCGACCCCTGAAGAGAATGAAGTTGTAGTGTTCCGAAGCTTTTTGAAAGCTGGACTGCGATTTCCCCTGAGCAGCTTTGTCGTAGAAGTGCTGAAAATGTTTGAAATCTATCTTCATCAACTTACCCCCGAAGCAATTATAAGGCTGAATATCTTCGTGTGGGCCGTAAGAAGCCAAGGTCTGGAACCTGATGCGAAAAGTTTCTGCAACATACATGAGTTATCATACGAGACAAAACCCTGGGGTAAGGAACAGTATCACAATAATTTTGGCTGCTACAGTTTCGTTTCTCGGTCTAGGTCAAGCTGTCCCGTGCCAACATTTCGGAAGAGATGGCCCGGCGACTGGATGACAGAATGGTTCTATGTGAAAAATGACCTAAAAGCATGGGAAGATATTAAAGGTATAATTATGCGCCCTATTTGGCAAAGTTTCGGCCTGCGAAAGCCGAAGGTTGAGATGAATGAAGCTGCCGAAGAATGCCAGAGAGCCTTCGGAGTTATTTGTTCTTTTATTGGAACGAGAGATTTGGTACAAGAACATATTGCCTTCAGAGTATGGCCGCTCGCGGAGAAATGGGAAATGCCGCAAGAAACCATGAAGGAGGCCGACGAAGGTGGGCTTATCAGGCTGAAGTATACTTTCAAGTTCGGAGATAAATTCGTTGAGCCAGATGATGACTGGTTAAAGAGTATTGAAAATTTAAGTGATGAACTGCTTGGGGCTTATTCGAAGGCCGAAGATACTGCACTGTCAGCAGCCTTCGGAGGCCGAAAAAAGAAAAGGCTGAACCGGGTGTTTGATGCAATCGGGTTCGTCTACCCTGACTATCGTTATCCCATTCGAGGGCAGAAAAGAAAAAACACAACCTCTGCGAAAGAAGAAGCTGCAACTGCTCCTAGCAAACCAGAACCGAAAAGAAAGAGGATAAAGGTCCTCACACATCGGCCACGCTATATTGAACCAGCTTCGGTGCCTGAGTTCACCGGAGAAACTTCTTCGGCCACCGAAGCTGAAAAGCCAACCAAACCAACCTTGCTGCCAGAAGTGGCAGAAATGGCCGAAGCGCCAACAAAGATGGAATTGGAAGAGCCGAAGATTTTGTTATCAAAAACCAAAGAGATGGCCGAAGCGCCATCCACAGAAAAAATGGAAGAAGCGAAAAAACCAACTGAGGAAAAAACATCAGAAGTTTTGAGTCCTGCAGCAAATGTTGAGACAGTAAAAAATCAAAAGGTGTTAGCAGTGACTCCGAAAAGAAAGAGAATGGCTAATGTGCTAGATGTTCTGGAAACAATTAAGTCCTCAAGCACAACTCCGAGGAAAACTGTTGAAACCTCCGAAGCGAAAACTGAGATTTTTGATACTAAAGCTCCAGAGCAAGAAACTGAAGCTGAAGCTGGGCCTTCGGAGCCCACGAAGGTAAAATCCTTGGAAACCGAAGAAGAAAAAATGACAGAGCCAATTCTTGTTGAAGAAATCAGTGCTGTTGCCCCCGAAGCATCCCCCAAAGTCCTTGATTATATTGTTCGACATGCTTCGGGGAAAAAGTTATCAGAAGAAGAAATTTTTGAAGCTAATCATTATGCTAAAGAATTGAAATATCCGAAGGGGGCACTAGTGTTCAATGGTACAAATGAAGAAGATTTCCTATACTGCCTCCCGGATAACAAAGAACTACTTGTCTGCCGGGAAATGGCCCGAAGCATGGGGTTTCCGAAGCTGGAGGCTGGCCTCTGCGCGATGACAAAGGACGATCTTGCGGACAGCCTTGCGTATAATAGCCTGAAGGTACGAGATCTGCGCATTTGGAAACTTTATGATTTGAAATCTATTGTTTTATTCTTATACTAACTTTTTACATATAGGGTTTAATACTAAGCAACGCGCTGAGAGCGCAAAAGAATGCCGAAGACGAGAGCTATGAAATTGCCTTCAACAACCTTCGATCAGAGGTTATCAAACTAAGGAACGAAGCCATGGAAAAGGACAAAATTCTAGTTACATTGGTGGATAAAATAAAGGAGGACGAAGCTGCCTCTAAAGCACAAGCTGCAGCTCAAAAACACGAGATTGCCGACCTTCGGAAGCAATTAGCCCGAGCTAAAGAAGAACGCATACTTGAAGAAACGAGGCGGGAATGTAGCGACCAATGGGCCAATCATTTGGAAGGAACCGTTGAAGAGCTTCGGTCTTCTAAGAAAAGGTGCTACGAAAAATCCATGGAATGTGTAAAGAAGATAAAAACCAGCTTCGCCAGTGTCGGCGCATTTTCGAGTGAAGAAGATTTCGTGAGAGGTAACCCAGAAGGACTGATCGAATGGATCAGCCACGAAGCTGAAGCCTTCGAAGAAATTCTAAACAGTCGTGGAGACATTTGCGCCTTCTCGGGTGCCAGGGGGATTGCTACTATGCTGGAGAAAAAAGGCTGCGATCATGTTAAGGTTCTTGCACAATCCGAAGCCAGCTTATCCCCTGAAGATATTAAAGACCCCTCGGCCGAAGCTAGCCAGGCTGGTGGAAAACTTTTCACCGACGTCTGGGACAATGGTGGCCGAGAAATGGCCCGAGAAATTATTCAGAAAAGTGAGAAGGGCATTCACGACGCTAGAGAAGTAACTAAGGCCGCTGACAAAAGCTCAGAGCCCGAAGGGCAAATAGGTATTAGCTAATGGTTTTTATTGTGTTGTAATTTTTGATTTTAAACTTCGTTCGCAATTTGTAATAGCAATGTGGCCGTATCCTGTCCTCCTTCAGATCCTACTAAAGCGTCTCCGGGTCCTCACCCGAAAGGAGACGAGGAAATTAAAAAGATGGCTGAAGCTATCATGGATGAAGTTGTTAACCGACTCCTGAACGAAGCTGCAGAAGTTGTTTTGAGAGAAGATTAAGCACTATTGTAAAAACTTCTGAAATGAAATATGTGTAACATTTTGTAACCCTGTAATATATTTGCTTTTAATGATTCGATTCTTTACGATGCATGAAACTTTACATACGTACCGTTTTTGAGCCTTCGGCGAAAAAACACCTTCCCTTCTTTTCATGCTTCGTGAAGATAGAAAAACTTTTATGCATCAGAACGTCCATAGCGCTTTGATGAAGAATATCCAAACTTCGTGAAAACATTCTCCGAAGCTATATTCCGAAGATCACTATTGTATCCCCTTGTGACTTAGCACGATTTTCACTTTCTCAAAGCATCCTTCCGAAGGTTGATACTGTGTTCCCTTCTTTTGCCATATGCAACATGATGTATGATGCTTATGCTATGCAAAATGATGTGATGATGTTATGTTATGTAGATGACATTTGTTCCGAAGATACACACATATCCCCGTAAAACACACAATCTTTTTGTATCAGCGTTGACTTTTCGCTGTAAGCTCTGCATTCCCTTAGGAACGACTTTGGAGCTTCTTCGCCTTTTACTTAGGCGGTATCAGCGTTGACTTTTCGCTGTAAGCTCTGCATTCCCTTAGGAACGACTTTGGATCTTCTTCGCCTTTTACTTAGGCGGTATCAGCGTTGACTTTTCGCTGTATGCTCTGCATTCCCTTTGGAACGACTTTGGAGCAGAAAACTTACACTGCGTTCCCTTTGGAACGGCTTTTTGTGACTTCGAAGGATTTTTGATAATTCGAAGGTCCTCCTTGTTATCGCAAATCTTTAAGCTTCAGCAACTTAAGCCTGTGGAGAAAATACATTTTCCTTGTGGCAAACAACGAAACTATTACATGAAAACTAAAAGATGTCCTTTATTACACAGAAAATAGAACTGAATGGAAAAGACTGCTATCAAGGTAGGATATTTGTCAATAGATGTGCTTCGACTCTGGCACAGTGCTATTGACTGTGCGAGCTTCGGATTGTTCTCTGAAGTCCCTTTGGTGTGGAGCATATTGGCTCCCTTCTGGCTGTTGGCCTTGTTGCAGCGGTGGTGGAGGCGGAGGCTGTTGCCAGGAAGCTTGAGGTTGACTCGCCGAAGCAACAGAAACTGCAGGGTGGTTGCCTACGTATTCTGGGATGTAAGGCGGATGGTACGAAGCAGTATGCATGACCTGCTTCGGCTGAGCTTGTTGTGCTGCAGCTTCGGCTATCTCCTTTTGCTTCTGGATGGTAACATGGCACATCCTGGTGGTATGGCCCTTGTTTTCACCATAGAACAAGCAAAATATTCTCCTTGGTTGATCTCCAAATCTTCCGCCGAAGCCCCTGGCGCCTCTGCCTCTTGGAGCTGGTGGCCGGAAGAAGCTTTGCTGTTGCCCCGAAGCCTGTGAGGAGCACTGCGGCCTGTGCTGCTGACTCCCCTTATCATCATTTTGAGTAGAGTTGTGGATTGACCTGACATGCCTCGGATAGAATCTTCCTCCGAAGCCCCTGGTCATTTCAGAAAACCTGAAAGCCTCCTCCCTTCTTTGGCAAAAATCATTGTCGGCATGAATATACTCGTCCATCTTCTGGAGCAGCTTCTCCAAAGTTTGAGGAGGCTTCCTAGCAAAGTACTGAGCTGAAGGTCCAGGCCGAAGTCCCTTGATCATGGCCTCAATGACAATTTCGTTGGGCACCGTTGGTGCCTGCGCCCTCAAACGCAAGAACCTTCTGACATACGCCTGAAGGTATTCTTCGTGATCCTGAGTGCACTGAAACAGGGCCTGAGCAGTGACCGGCTTCGTCTGAAACCCTTGGAAGCTGGTTAACAACATGTCCTTCAGTTTTTGCCATGAAGTGATCGTTCCTGGTCAAAGGGAGGAATACCAGGTTTGAGCAACACTCCTGACAGCCATAACAAAAGACTTTGCCATGACTGCAGCATTGCCACCATACGAAGATACTGTTGCTTCGTAGCTCATCAAAAACTGCTTCGGGTCTGAATGGCCATCGAATATGGGAAGCTGTGGCGGCTTGTAGGACGGAGGCCAAGGTGTAGCCTGCAGCTCAGCGGACAGAGGAGAAGCATCATCGAAAACAAAATTTCCATGATGGAAATTGTCATACCAGTCATCTTCGTTGAAGAAACCCTCCTGATGAAGGTCTTTTTGTTGAGGCCTTCGGTTCTGCTCATCGTGAGTAAGATGGCGAACCTCTTCAGAAGCTTCGTCTATCTGCCTTTGCAGTTCAGCTAGCCTGGCCATCTTTTCCTTCTTCCTCTGCACCTGTTGATGAAGCATCTCCATATCTCTGATCTCTTGGTCTAGCTCATCCTCTTGAGGCGTCGGGCTGACAGCCTTCCTCTTCTGGCTTCGGGCCTCCCGAAGAGAGAGAGTCTCCTGATTGGGGTCCAGCGGTTGCAGAGCTGCAGCCCCAGTTGCTGAAGCTTTCTTCGGCGCCATAGCGAAGGTTTATGGCTTCCGAAGGTGTTCAAAAACTCAAAGAGTGGAAGTGAGTTCACCGGAGGTGGGCGCCAATGTTGGGGACTTGTTCTCAAATGCTTCGGATTAAGAACAAGGCAACATAAAAAGTGTTAAATGATAAAGTCTTTCGTCCTCTGAAACATTATTTCCCCTCGGGATGTAATGTATTTCGGACGAAGACCACAAACAACATACCTTCGTAAGCACAATAAACTATGATGAAGAACTTATATGTAACATAAGAAGTAATATAAACATTTAAATATTATCACAACGTCATTTTTATTTTATTATCATAGAAAAATAGAAATGATTTCGGATTACAAGTGTACCTTCGAATTGCAGGAAGGCAAAAGTATAAAGATGACGTAAAAGCAAATGCCAAGTCAGCGTGAACAGTACGTGAGTACTGTTCATCTATTTATAGGCGTGGGACGCAGCCCATGTAAAATTACATTCATGCCCATTACATTTGCTAATGACTTATGGGAGTCTATCAAGGCCTAAGTAGTCTTTTCATCTTTAGGTCGGTTCCCCTTTCTGCTATCGCGACGAAGCTTTCCTGCGCATAGCTTCGGCTGTGCACCATCCTTCGTACAGCATGGTAATCAGCCCGTCCTTCATCTCAATCCCCCTTCGTCTGGCTTAGGCTTCGTCCTGACCGTACTCCATGTTCATAATCTGAGTCCGAAAATACCTGTTCATATAATTCACTTGGAGAACATTGTCAAATCTTGTTTTTGAAGACCTTCGGAGGACGAAGGCCCCCAACAACTTCGTATCGTGCACTTAATGTGCTTACTTCGGCTGCACCCTTAGGCGGCTTTTGCTAGGATTTGTCTTTTAGTAAAGACTTCGTATCGTGCACTTGTTGTGCTTACTCCAGTTGCACCCTTGGGTGGCTTTTGCTCGGATTTGTCACACGCGAGAGTAGTCTAGGCTACATGTCGCGGTGACTGCATATACGTCGAATGTCGAAGACCGTCGATGTGGTCTTTTTCGACACTTACGATAATGATGCTTGCTGGAGTTTTTGCGGGGGCTTTTCGTTGGTATATTACATGACGCCACCTCGTTAAAAACCTCACCCCCGAGAAGAAAAGGGTGCAGGCCTGAATGACATTGTTTGAAGAATTATAGAGGCGCTTGGGCCTTGGATCTTAAATGAAAAAATTTCGGAGATTGTCGATGTTCCATGAGTGTTCTAGGTCTTCGCCAGATGACGTTGCTAATCTGTAAGCATTTGGGGATACCTTTGTCTTGACTATGTACGGCCCTTCCCACTTCGGCTCTAGCTTGCCCTGGGACTCTGTCCTGGTGGTCCTTACAAGTACTAGGTCTCCTTCGTTGAATTCCCTTGGGACGACAGTGTTGTCACGCCATGCTTTGGTCTGGACCTGATACTTGTTGAGGGCCTGTAGGGCGAGGACGCGGTCTTCATCGATGAGATCTTTGGAGGTCAGTTCATTGATATCGGGGATGGTTGATTCGTCTGTTCGGGGGAACCCGTGCTTTAACTCTTGCAGTGTCATCGCTTCTAATCCGTACATCAGACAGAAAGGCGTGAACCCGGTTGCCCGGCACTCTGTCGTGTTCAACGCCCATATGACCTCAGGTAATTGGTCTACCCATTTTCCCTTTTTGTCGTCAAGGAGCCTTTTCTTAATGGCACTAAAAATTTTGCCATTGGCACGTTCGACGCTGTTGTTGGACTGTGGGTGGTAGACGAAGGCGAAGACCGGCTTTGTGTCGATGGAGCTGCAGAATTCCATGAAGTCTTGGTTGTCAAACTGCTTGTCGTTGTCGACTGTTAGTTCGGACGGGACTCCGAAGCGGCAGACAATGTTTTGCCAGAAAAATTTTTGGGCGGTCTTTGCTGTTATCGTGGAGACTGCCATTGCCTCGATCCACTTTGTAAAATATTCGATGGCGACGAAGGTGAACTTTAAGTTTCCTTGAGCCGTAGGCATTGGCCCGACGATGTCTAGCCCCCAATGCTGAAGTGGCCATGTGTGTGCAATGAGCTTAGTGAATTGCGAAGGGTTGCCTGAGCGAGGAGAGAACTTTTGGCATGTCTCACATGACCTGGTGAATCGGTTGGCCGTGCAAATTATGGCAGTCCAGTAAAATCCCTGACGGATCACCTTGGCTGCGAAGGCCCTGGGCCCTGAGTGTGAGCCGGAGGTTCCACCGTGGACTTCGCGAAGGATTTCTAGGCCTTCGGTCGGTTATGCATTTCAGCATAGTCTGGCGGATGCCCTTTTGTATAGCTGGCCCTTGACTATTGCGAAATCCCTGTTCCTGTGTTTCAGTCGTTTGGCTTCATTGCGATCGGTTGGGTGGTAGTGGCCTTGCAAGTACAGTGTTATTGGGGCCCGCAAGTCTTCGGCCATGATGAGGTTGACGATTCGATGGCCTTTGGTGTCTTGAGTTATTTGCAAGCCTTCGGGGTTGCGGACGGCTGGTGTGCCGATGACGTGGTAGAACACGTCAGAGGGCAGGACCTTGCCCTTGGCTGCTGCCTTGGCCAACGAATCGGCCTCTTCGTTCTTGTTGTGATCGACATGCTGAAGGGTGAAGCCCTGAATTGTCTTTCGAGGCCACGGATGGCGGTGAGGTATTGCATGAGCATAGGCTCTTTTGCTGAATAATCTTTTTCGATCTGGCCAGCGACGACCTTGGAGTCTGTCCTGATGATGCATGTAGTGACACCGAGGGCCTGTAGTTTGCGAAGTCCTAGGATGATGGCTTCGTATTCTGCAATGTTGTTGGTGCACCTGTCGGACTCTAGAGCAAAGCTGAGGCGCGTGGCGTATCTGTACTTGACATCGACGGGTGATGTAATGATCGCCGCGGCGCCTGCCCCCGCATGGCACCATGTGCCGTCACAGTGGATGGTCCAGACTTTCTCCGAGTGCTCTTGCTATGGCCCCACGGATCCTGTCCAGTCGATGATGAAGCCCGCCAAGACTTGTGACTTGATTGTCGTTCTGGGCTCGAAGGTGATGTGGTACCCGGAGAGTTCGGTTGTCCATTTTGCAATTCTGGCGGATGCTTCTGGGTTCCTGAACAATTCTCCCAGACCCCTGTCTGAAGTGACACGTACTTTGAATGCCTTGAAATAGTGTCGTAGTTTGCGCGAAGCCATGACCATTGCGTATGAAATTTTCTCGAGTTCGGTCATGTTGCACTTGGAAGCTGTGAGGACTTCAGAAATGTAATACACTGGGCATTGCTGACTTTTTCCATCTTTGTCCTGCTCTTGGACTAATACTGCGCTAACTGCGCATGGCGAAGCCGCAATGTATAGAAGTAGTGGCAGCGAAGGGTCAGGGCTTGTCAGAGTTGCTAAGTCAGACAGGTGCTGTTTGAGCGATTCGAAGGCTGCTGCCTGCTCTGGGCCCCAAGCAAAATCTTTCGCACCACGCATGTTTTGAGTAAAGGTAAGCTTCGCTCAGCAGACTTAGAGATAAATCTATTTAGAGCCGCCAATCTTCCTGTAAGCCGCTGGACGTCCTTGGTGGACTGTGGAGGTGCCATGTTGATGATCGCTTGGATCTTGGTTGGGTTGGCCTCAATCCCTCGGTGCGATACTAGGTAACCAAGTATTTTCCCCTAGCGAACCCCGAAGACGCACTTCTCAGGGTTTAGCCGGAGTCGTGAGTCACGCATGTTTGCGAATGTTTCTACGAGGTCGGCAGGTGGTCCTCTTTGCTTTTGCTTGCAACGACAATGTCGTCGACGTAAGTGAAAATGTTGCGGCCGACTTGGTTTTCGAGGACCTTCTTGGTGAGGCGAGAAAAGGTTGAGCCGGCGTTCTTGAGTCCCTCGGGCATTCGTATGAAGTAGTACATGCCGAAGGGTGTGATGAAGCTTGTGCTTGCCTTGTCCTCCTCTTTCATGTAAATTTGGTGGTACCACGAGAAGCAATCAAGGAGGGACATAACTTCGCAGCTTGCTGCGCAGTCGACAATCTTGTCAATTCGAGGCAAAGGAAAATTGTCCTTGGGACAATCCTTATTGAGGTTTGTGAAGTCGATGCACATACGCCACTTGCCACTCTTCTTCTGCACCATGACCACATTGGCGAGCCATGTAGGATAAGCAATTGGCTCGATGAATCTGGCTTCCAGCAGGCGATGCACCTCGGCCTTGGCTGCCTCAGTTTTCTCATCGGACATTTTCCGCAGTTGCAGCTTTTTTGGGTGCACCGAGGGGTCGATGCCCAGGCTATGTTCGATGATAGAGTGGCTGACCCCAACTAGATCAAGGGCGGACCAAGCGAAGACGTCCTTGTTTCGGGAGAGACAGGAAAGGAGTTTTTCCTCATCTCACAAGGTCAGGTCTTCGCTTATTATTACCGTTTGCCACGGTGTTGCCGGGTCGAGGGGTACCGCCTTCATTCCGTCATTGCTTTGGAGCTACGCTTTGACTCTTTCATCTTCAACTGGGCGATTGCTTTCGAAGCCTTCGCACTCTGCCGTGAGGCAGTGTACGTTTCGTTGCCCTGGAACAAAGTCCCTTTCGATGTTGCGCGCTGGCTATTGGTCGCCGTAGACGATGATCACATCTTGCGGGCCTAGGATTTTCATACAGAGGTAGAGTCCATGAATGGCCACCTCAAACTTGTTGATCGATCCCCGACCCGTTATGGCATTGTATGGGTAGACCATGTCGACGATGTCGAAGGTGACCTGTTCACTTCGCGCGTTGGGCGCTGCACCAAATGATAAGGGGAGCTCTATCTTGCTGACGGGGAAGGTGCCCTTGCCACCGAAGCCGTAGAGGGGATTGTCTGCAGGCTTGAGGAGGCTATGGCTTATTCCCATGCGATCGAAGGCGTGCAGAAAAATGATGTCATCTTGACTGCCGTTGTCGACCAGCACCTTGTGTAGGTCCTAGCCTGCTACCCTATAGTTGATCACCATGGCGTCTACATGAGGAGCGTGCGCAAGTCAATGTCTCTAGCGTCGAAGGTGAGCGGTACATGTGACCACTTTGTTTGCACCACCAGGCCAGTGAGAGCGACATGGTTCACACTTCGGTAGTGATCCCTTTTCTGTCGCTTTGTATCGAAGTCCACGCTTGATCCCCTAGTGATCATGTGGATGACTCCGCGATATGGTGGTTCAGCGAAGTCTTGTTTGGGTGCTTGGGGGGGTTGTGGTGCGGGGGATTTGGGTGGTTGTGGTGCGGGGGATTTGGTTGGTGCGGAGGCGGTGGTGGTAGAACTTGCACCTCTTGATGGTGCTGGTAAGCATAGTTAGGTGGATGCTAGATTTGCTCATGGTAGGGTTGCTGGTGATGGTATGTGTGCGCGATGACCCTCTACTTGTCAGCTGGTTGTGCTCTAGACATTCTGTCCCTGGTGGCCTTGGTCTCCGAACAATCCCTTGTTGGGTGCGCAGTCTTCACCGTGAAACAAGCAATAGAATCTGCACGGCTGTTGTGTCTGTCCACGGCCTCTTCCTCTCGCGCCGTTGCCGAGGCCTTGGGGGGTATTCCTGATGACGGGTGGTCTCTCCGCCTGGGTGCTGATTGGTTATGTTGTGCACCCGTTGATGATTGCGATTGTCCCGGCGGGAGTCTGGCTGCGCCGGCCTGGTCCAGGTTCTGCTGGACTGCGGAGGGTCCTTGGGCTTCCTCTGAGATTCAACCTTGTGTTGATGGAGCTCCTCAGACCAGGCATACTTTTCAAATAATTGGTATAGCTCTTGTAGATTCTTGGGTGGGTCCCTGATGCAATGACTATACAGGACGCCTGCCCGAAGACCATTGATGGCGTAGTGGATTGCGATGTGGTCGTCAACTGATGGCAGTTGCGACTTGAGCATCAGGAATTTCCTATAGTACTCGCGAAGGGTTTCCTTCTCTTGTTGTTTGCAGAGGGAAAACTCGGCCAGGGCGTCTGTATCGGGTCGGTACCCTTGAAAGTTGAGTAGGAACTTGTCGTGAAGCCCCTTCTAGGACTCAATGGACAGTGGCGGTAACCTGGTGTACCAAGTCAAGGCTGGGCCTTCGAGTGCGATGATGAAGGATTTGGCCATGGTGGCGTCGTCCCCTTCGGACAATGCGACGGCTACCTGGTAGCTCATGATGTACTGAGCCGGGTCGGTGCTGCCGTTGTATTTGGGGTAAGTGCCAGTGAAAGTTCCCTTTGCCCGGGAACAGGATCTGGATGTCGCCTAGAGGGGGGTGAATAGGCGGATAAAAATTATCACTTTGAAAACTGAAATTCTTACTCTACTCGAAGGCTGGATCGCAGTGGAATAAAAGACCCTTCGAGTAGGTTGCAGCGGAATAGAAGATCCTGTCTCAAAATGTCCTGCACTTCAAATATAACTTGTACCACAGATAAGTATTGAAGTGCAGATATAAGGAGTAGATACGATAGAGAGATAGCACACAATACAGAGCGAAGCACAGAGACACAGGGATTTATCCCGAGGTTCGGCCAAGCCTAAAATGCTTGCCTAGTCCTCGTTGGAGTTAGCCACACCTGGGCTTGGAGTCTATTTCAACTCATTCCTCCGTTTGCTCAGATCTATCAGTATAACAGATAGAGCCTTCCACTATGTTGAGTTGGGTTACAATAAAGCCGCGGCTGCTTACAATCTTCTTGACAGCACTCCGGCAGAGTAACGATATGCTCAAGACCTTGCTCTAGCTCTTAGCAGCACTTCTCCACTCTATAAAGGCTTATAGCTTTGCCTTCTACACAAACTAGAGAGATACACACAAGAGGGAGAGTGAGAATTGATCAGAGCGATGTATACTATCGTTGGCTGCACTTGTATCACTGTTGGAGGCGCCTAGGAGTCCCTTTTATAGACCCAAGGGGCCTAGGAGCCGTTGGAATCCCATTTGGAAGGCAATACTTGATTTCTATCTGGGGGCGCACCGGACAGTCCGGTGCACCACCGGACAGGTCCTGTAGCTTGTCCGGTGCGCGATCTCCTTCCAAATCGGGCTCAGATGACCGTTGGAGCAACGGTCGTCTTGGCTCACCGGACACTGTCCAGTGCACACCGGACAGTCTAGTGCGCCAACTATCCGTTGGCGCAGTCGACCGTTGGCTCACCGGACAGTCCGGTGCACCACCGGACAGTCTGGTGAATTATAGTCGTACGTCGCCAAACTTCTCCCGAGAGCGGCCTGTTCACCGGAGTTCAGTCTGGCGCACCGGACACTGTCCGGTACCACACCGGACTGTCCAGTGTGCCAGACTGAGCTGAGTCTTGGCTGTACACAGCCAAACCTTTTGCTTCTCTTTTCTTTTCTTCTCTTCTCTGTTTCTAATACTTAGACAAATATATTAGTACACAAAAACCAATGTACTAAGTCTAGAAACATACCTTCTCTTTGATTTTCACTTCTTTAGCATTTGGCATGCTTGAGATTGATGTTGGACTCATAAATCCTCAAGTCAGCATGACTTGATCTAGATTGACATTTCTGAGCTCCAACATCCTGTAAAGGTCACATAGAATATCTCCAAACATAGGAACAACCCAAACTAAAGGTCAAGGTGCACTTAGCTCTTTTGGGCTGCTTCCAGTTCTGGTTTCGACATTGGTTCTCCTTCCAGTGACCTTGTTCACTTCTTGAGCTTGATCTTGAGCCTTATGACTTACACCACATAACTGTAGATGTTACCTCATTGGTTGTAAGTCATGTTCTTATGTAGTGTTCCTTGATGCCCCATAACTCTTCTTAGCTCAATCAACCTTGATTCCGCAAGTCTCCTTCTTCACCCCTGGCTTTGGGTTCCTGGTCTCCCTGACTTTCTCCCGTGCACTCGGTACCTCGAAGCTCTTCTTGCTTCCAACCTTGGTTTGATCGGTTGTCTCCAAGTTATGCACATCAAGTCTCACTTAAGCAATGTCCATCTTCCTTGTGATGTCCATTATATCTATAGATAACTCCATCTTTGGATAATCACACCTGTTTACTTTTGTTGAACCCTATTAGCTTTGCATTCAGCACCTGTTCAACACTTAGCACACTTGTTAGTCCTTTAATTGAGTTGTCATCCAAACACCAAAACCCACAAGAGAGCTTTCAATCTCCCCCTTTTTGGTGATTGATGGCAACACAATTAAAGCTTACATAAGAGTGAAATTTAAAGCACAAGTTTTGAATTCTAAGTTTATAGAATGCTCCCCCTAAATATGTGCTTGCATTTTAACTTTGGCCTTATATGCCAAATTGCACATACTTAGGCTAATTCGAAGCATTACTACACCTTAGTACCTGTGAGATGCATTGTGTCACTAATTAAACTGTGATGCATATGACACATAGACGCACAGAATCAGAGTTAAACTCCAGTTGAATAGATATTCCACAGAAATATCAACCTACCACTTTTCACCATTAAGATACCAAATTAAAACAATTTTAAAGCACTAGAACCACATGAATATCTATTACAGGATACACATAGTAGATACTAATTGATTTATATCAACGGAAGCACTGGTTTTGCATTATCACCATATAATACAACAACAAGCATATGATAAGACCAAGAAAACTCCACAAAGACGGAAGCACTGATTTTGCATTATCACCATATAATACAACAACAAGCATATGATAAGACCAAGAAAACTCCACAAACTAACACATTTTTCCTTAAGACCAAGAAAACTCAAGGAAACCCCTTTAAGATAAGCTTTCCTCCCAGGTTGAGGTAAGTTTTAATGCACAAATTCTCCCCCTTTGACATCAAACACCAAAACCATATTCAAGCAAGAACATAGGATGATGTCAAGGGACAGCAGGGTATTGAGCAGGTAAATTTTAACACACCAACATTACTCCCCCTTACACATTGAACATATGCAACACAAGCATTTGGAGGAAAGTTAAGATACATATACGCAAAAGATCAATACTTCCTTTTGTACCTTTACCATGTTGTGGTGTACTTTCCATCTTGAAAGTTTAATCTCTAGGGAGCTTATCCACACTTGTGCCTCACCCTTTATCCTAACCTTTTCTTGTTGCTAAGATACCAAGCTTAGAGCAAGTTATAGTATTGTGGCACAAGATGAAGCTTCTATTCTAGTGATTACCAAAAGATATCAATTGAAGCAAACTACCATGACTACCAATTGAAAAATCATTACTGTTATAGTTCCATGATATTTAAAGATAAGCATCTAGTATCACCTAAATATTATGGAACATGAGCAATCTATAAGGATGTAATTACTCACAACTTAAGATACCAAATACTTGTCGTATGGAGATACCCAAGTCATGATTGCTTCATTTCCTGCTCATTTTCCTTTTTCCACCTTGAGACTATACAAGATCACTCAAGAAACAATTAGTCTCAAAAGACACAAATTATGTGTGCTCCTCCTAAAGTTGTGCATCAAGTATTTGAATGACTTGCACTTTGCACATTCTAGCTTCCTCAGAACTAGAGGGGATCACAACATATCTTGGTCAAGGCATACTCTCCAATTGAATAGTTGACTTAATACAACAATGCATGCCTCAAGGAGTATAGCATTTTACAAGCAACCTAGGCATGCTTCATACATGACAATCATTGCACAACATATACCAATTGAGAGCGCAATATCTAAGTTCACCAAGATTAAGAAGAATTTTCTTAGGTACATCAAGGGAAACAACATTTTAAGGCATAAGGCACCTACGCCGAGATACTACCAATTGAAAGGCAAGAACATAACTATGATCAGAATCAACGGAACTTCAAAATTTTCAATGAAATTACACAGTTCTATTCTCTATACCTTTGCCTTTTCCTGAATTGCCATGAGAGCACCAGTTGTCACCAATTGAGTGCTCCTTTTGCTCATGTGCCTCATAACTCAAGAAGATGCATTAGTGGCACAACATGGATTTGGTATACACACAGTATCATAATAGGGTAATTATTTGAACATGGACTAAACAAGATGTCATGCTTGCACACATAGGTTACTCATTAAACACCATATAGCATGACTTACAAAAAAAAGATACAGGTTTATCCATGAACACATAAGGAGTTAATCATGGTAAATATATCAAATGATAAGCTACTCATTGAATGATTCAAGAGATATAACACCCAATCATGATTAAGAAAGCATCAATGTGATCTTTGAAATCATGAATCAATGATAAAAAAGTATTCAACACAAGCAATTTCAAAAGCATAACTACTCCGAGGACAGATACAACAATCAAACTTCAGAGCAATACTGATTTGTACTTAAAATACACGGGTACCATCCTTTGGAGAGCACGTTGCATATTCTCATCAAGGTCCTTTACTTGATTCACCAATAATGATCAAAGACCTCTACAACTTATTTAACTTGAGATGAATATGGGATTAGAATTGCACAATCATTCAACCTTGGGTCAATGAATAGACAATAAAAATTAACAGCTTAAGCATAGAGTTTGAATTAACCATCTTAAGCTCTCCCATGGTCTCCAGTCCATCTCGAGGCACCTGCATGGTCTAGTTGGCACAGTTTGGTACCCATCTCGGGATGGTCCATAACGATCATCCAAAAGAGCCTTTGGTACCCAAATAGCAATTGTGCTAGTTCTAGGTGTTCTCATTACTGATCTAGCACAAGTGTATGGTTTGGGTCTCCTAAGCGAATAAGATTGAGACAAATTTACTTGCTTAGGAACCTTACCTTTATTACATACCTCAGGTGGATGACCATGCTCACCACACATGTAGCAGAAACATCGCTCAACCCGACATGACGCTTGCTGTTTATCTTCTTTCTTAGTGGGGGTCATCCTGAAGAGTGCTCGTGCTTGATTTGTCATTAGCAGACAAGAAGTGATCGTATGGTTCTTGTCATTGCATCCGAAGCATCTCCTTATCCCTTCATCCTTGTCGTTGTATGGACACGACGCAATGAGGTGTCCTGACTTATTGCACTTAAAGCACCTCCTTTTCCCTTTTCTCTTTTTGTTCTTGGATGACATATAGAAATGGTCAGTGCAATCAACATGACTAATTGAATCTTTACCTTTTTCCAAGTTCATGTTGATTTCTTCATCTTTTGCTTTAGGAACATCCTTCTTATGGAGCTTAACACTTGCTACAGTTTTTCCCGTCTCAAGCTTCTTCACCACGCTCCCGTGGATATCTTGAGAAGGTTGAGCAATGCGTCTTCTCCTTAGTTGCTTTGTTTTCTTATTCCTTTCTTTGATGAGCACTTTTTCTTTTGATCCCGCAGCTTGATGCTCATCCAAGAGTTGGCTTTCTTTTGAGCACCCGAGATTAGTACATGATGATATATTATCTAGATGTGCACGTGTGCAAGAATGAGGTTCACATGAATTTAGGTTTGCAATTACAACCTTATGAGCAACATCAAGCATGATATGTCTATCCAATAGATTATCATGATAACAAGACAATAAATCATATTTTTCAGTAAGAGCAAGTTTATCATGACTTAGCACTTCTACTTGCCTCTCAAGCATGGCATTTTTCATTTTAAGTTGAGCAACGCAAGATAAATCATCATCATTGTTTCTTTGCTCAATTAAAACTGAATCATACCATTGGACCAATTCATCATGAGAGCACTTTAGCTTCTCATGTTCTTTGGTCATCTTCTCCAGGCTGTCGTTGGTTTTGATGAGGGTCTCCTCTAGCCTGAGAAGCGTCTCGCCTTGTTCCTTGTTCTTTCTCAACAGCTTAATCAAGAACGCTTTGTCTTCTTTGTTGAGATGGGTGTAGAAACGGCAAATCTCCTCTTCTTCCACATCATCGGTCTCATTTTCCCTATCATTAATATCAGTGGAAGCAATACAGGAAAATATACCTTGTGGTGATGAAGATTCATCCTCGCTATCATCCTTATACTCCTCCTCATCATTGCTTTCGTCTCTACTATCATTGTTAGCAATAAGACATGTATAACTAGTGGAAGACGAACCTTTCGGTGAGGTAGATTCATCGTTTGGTTGCCATCGTTTTTGTTCTTCTCCCATGGACAAGTTAGTATCACAGGCAATAGAGGGTGCAGAAGCAGTGCATATGGACTTAAAAAATTTCAACTTAATTTTAGTCCATAGATCATGAGCATTAACAAATAAATCACTATCACTACTCATGATGGCAAAATAGGCACTTCTAGACAGTGAGTCAACTAAGATGTTGCAAGCATGGTGATTGAGAGACAGACATCTTAGTTCATCATTAGAAGGATTTTGACTAAAATTGGAGGGAAAAATACTTCTACTAAAGGTCTGTCTCAAATCAGGATCAACATGCATGAAAGCATTATAAATAGAGACAGACTAGGATTTATAGTTAGAACCATCGCCTAGAAGAAGTTCTACAGTTATCTCTTGTGACGACATCGTCATCTCCGGACGGCTAAGCCCACACTGGAGAGGCCTAGCTCCGATACCAATTGAAAGTTCCCTTTGCCTTAGAACAAGATCTGGATGTCGCCTAGAGGGGGGTGGATAGGTGGATAAAAATTATCACTTTGAAAACTGAAATTCTTACTCTACTCAAAGGCTGGATCGCAGTGGAATGAAAGACCCTTCGAGTAGGTTGCAGCGGAATAGAAGATCCTGTCTCAAAATGTCCTGCACTTCAAATATAACTTGTACCACAGATAAGTATTGAAGTGCAGATATAAGGAGTAGATACGACAGAGAGACAGCACACAATACAAAGCAAAGCACACAGACACAGGGATTTATCCCGAGGTTCGGCCAAGCCTGAAATGCTTGCCTAGTCCTCGTTGGAGTTAGCCACACCTGGGCTTGGAGTCTATTTCAACTCCTTCCTCCGTTTTCTCAGATCTGTCAGTATGACAGATAGAGCCTTCCACTATGTTGAGTTGGGTTACAACAAAGCCGCGGCTGCTTACAATCTTCTTGACAGCACTCCGGCAGAGTAACGATATGCTCAAGACCTTGCTCTAGCTCTTAGCAGCACTTCTCCACTCTCTAAAGGCTTATAGCTTTGCCTTCTACACAAACTAGAGAGATACACACAAGAGGGAGAGTGAGAATTGATTAGAGTGATGTATACTATCGTTGGTTGCACTTGTATCACTGTTGGAGGCGCCTAGGAGTCCCTTTTATAGACCCAAGGGGCCTAGGAGCCGTTGGAATCCCATTTGGAAGGCAATACTTGATTTCTGTCGGGGGGCGCACCGGATAGTCCGGTGCAGCACCGAACAGGTCCTGTAGCTTGTCCGGTGTGCGATCTCCTTCCAAATCGGGCTCACATGACCGTTGGAGCAACGATCGTCTTGGCTCACCGGACACTGTCCGGTGCGCCAACTATCCGTTGGCCCAAGCCACGCGTCGCCCGCTGATCGCGCTGCCGACCGTTGGCGCAGTCGACCGTTGGCTCACCGGACAGTCCGGTGCACCACCGGACAGTCCGGTGAATTATAGCCGTACGTCGCCAAACTTCTCCCAAGAGCGGCCTGTTCACCGGAGTTCAGTCTGGCGCACCGGACACTGTCCGGTGCCCCACCGGACTGTCCGGTGCCAGACTAAGTTGAGTCTTGGCTGTACACAGCCAAACCTTTTGCTTCTCTTTTCTTTTCTTCTCTTCTCTGTTTCTAATACTTGGACAAATATATTAGTACACAAAAACCAATGTACTAAGTCTAGAAACATACCTTCTCTTTGATTTTCACTTCTTTAGCATTTGGCATGCTTGAGATTGATGTTGGACTCATAAATCCTCAAGTCAGCATGACTTGATCTAGATTGACATTTCTGAGCTCCAACATCCTGCAAAGGTCACAAAGAATATCTCCAAACATAGGAACAACCCAAACTAAAGGTCAAGGTGCACTTAGCTCTTTTGGGCTGCTTCCAGTTCTGGTTTCGACATTGGTTCTCCTTCCAGTGACCTTGTTCACTTCTTGAGCTTGATCTTGAGCCTTATGACTTACACCACATAACTGTAGATGTTACCTCATTGGTTATAAGTCATGTCCTTATGTAGTGTTCCTTGATGCCCCATAACTCTTCTTAGCTCGATCAACCTTGATTCCGCAAGTCTCCTTCTTCACCCCTGGCTTTGGGTTCCTAGTCTCCTTGACTTTCTCCCGTGCACTCGGTACCTCGAAGCTCTTCTTGCTTCCAACCTTTGTTTGATCAGTTGTCTCCAAGTTATGCACATCAAGTCTCACTTAAGCAATGTCCATCTTCCTGGTGATGTCCATTATATCTATAGATAACTCCGTCTTTGGACCATCACACCTGTTTACTTTTGTTGAACCCTATTAGCTTTGCATTCAGCACCTGTTCAACACTTAGCACACTTGTTAGTCCTTTAATTTAGTTGTCATCCAAACACCAAAACCCACAAGAGAGCTTTCAGCTAGCCCTGAAGTTGGCGGGCTAGGGCGATGCCTGGAGTTGCGGAGCCAGAGGGCTTCGCTCGTCGAGATAGTTGATCCCCTGGAAAGCTGTGGCTGGCGAAATGAAGAGGTCGCGCTGTGGTAGGAATGGGTCTCTGGCCTGAATGTACTGCTGGAGAGGTGCTAGCGGTGCAAGGGGTCCGCGCTACAGGTTGTATTGGCCTTCGCCTTGCATGAGCACGATCTCTTGCTCTAGCTCCTGAGCTTTTTGCTCCTCATATTGTATCATCTGACGCACCTTGGCTTGCATGGTGACTCATTGGCGCTTGGCTTCGAGGATTTCTATCTGCTTCTGCAGGTGGTTATTTTTGATGCGCAGAGCTCGCAGCTTTAGCTGGTCTTCGGCTGAGATGCCGATGACTTCACCATCCTCTATGGTGTCTTCGCCCTCTGGCAGAGCGAAGCCTGGCGGTGGTGATTGTGGTGCGCCTTCGGAACTGCAGGTGCGTACGATGCCGTCGGGGGTAGGGTGGTCTTGGCGCTGTCTTTTGCTGTTGACAGCGTCATCTTCGAAGGCCTCCTAGGAGGTGATGTCCGCGAGGGCCTTGCCTTTCTTTTCCGCCAGTAATGCTGCCTTTACCGCGTCGTTGATGGATGCGACAGCCTTCGAAGTTGCTCTCTTGGGGGCCATCGCGAGTTGTTTTTCGTCGCACGAACGGTGGGCGCCAAATGTTGGAACTAGGCTCCCTAGGCAAGTTGATCCAACGGGGGAGCGGAAAGCATGTTTGCAAAGTTTAACACGGAATGCCAAAAGCTTTGTTAATGACCCCGTGCTTAGGCACTGTTCGGGGGTATTTATAGGTACTCGAGGGGCCGCCTGTCCCTGTCAAAGACGTTTAGACCATCGAGTACCCGGTTTATCCCCAGAATATTTCCACGAGGGGAGGTTATAGATGGTCATTAAGGTAAACCTAATTACAGACACAACCCTTATCCCACTTATCCTTGCAGGCCCATCTCCATGGGCTGAATCATACATGGGCCTCCCCCGGTGGCGAGAGCGGGAGGTCCGTAGACATCGATGGGGCCTTCGTCTTGCAACACGAGAGCGAAGGGGATCGCACAGGCCTTTGGCTGGTCGGCGCCCTCGGCTCGTTCTGGTGGTGGATTTAGCCTTCGTCTGCACAGTGAGAGGACGAAGACGTAGAGTGAAGGGTGGCATGTTCGCCTTCGCTCCAACAGTAAGTCTCTTAGAGGGTCATTGGCTCTAGTTAGGGACGAGTGGCGCCAGTGACACGTGTAACAACCGGATCTTGCCAAGAAGTTGGCGAAGGCTTCCGTAGGGCAGGAACTCGACTGAGTCGTGCATGGCAGGGGTCCTAACCAAGCATTCTTCTCTTCGTCTTCCTGGTACGGTCCACCGTGATGGTGGGATTCTTGACTTGTACTTTGCTCTAGCCGGTTTATGTTGTAGCGCATGTGGTACTCGTACCAGGAACGATGGCAATGACAATATGAATAATATTGGAACATGCAAGTTGATTCTACCCAACATATACTTACTATCCGTGTGATTGGTTTCCCAGCTCCCAACGCCCAGGCTCCTCACAAGCGTTGACTGCACCTGCATTTCTG
This sequence comes from Zea luxurians, assembly GCA_029449295.1. Classification (NCBI taxonomy): domain Eukaryota; kingdom Viridiplantae; phylum Streptophyta; class Magnoliopsida; order Poales; family Poaceae; genus Zea; species Zea luxurians. The sequence goes on from JAOPSE010000002.1 coordinate 170,020,326, forward strand.
ATTGGTTGGCTGCACGGCTGCGCCCGGGCCTGTATGTGAGGGTGCAAGCAAATCTATTTTACGCTCCTTGGCCTGCATGCGCTGGGAAATAACTCGCGCGCGTTTCCACTGGTGCAGGCCCGCGTGAGCAAGGCCCTATGGCTGCCGGCAACCAATCAAGAGGTATGTGTGTTCATTTGAGTAGGGTCTATATATGTTTTAGACATGTATAAATTACTTATGGATACGTGGATATAGGTGGTCTATATAATAATACTTACTACTATGTATTATAAATACTACTTCATCCGTTTCAAAATATAGTTTTTCTAGCCTCTTTTTTCTGTCCATATTTATTTAAATAATAATAAGTATAGATATACTAACAAACTATATTTATATGTTACTTAATAAATATGTAATTAGTATAAAACGAATTATAATTGGGAAATTTAAATCTGTACCATTAAAAGATTACAACTTTAGATATATACCATTACTACCTCACATACATGTGAGGTCTATATGAGTCAATGACATGTGAAACCAATGTTATATATCTAAAGTTGTATTTTTTTAATGATATAGATCCAATTATTCAATTATAATTTAGGACAGGAGGAGTATTGTTTTATTGTATAGATTTAATTTAAGTTGAATATGTTTTGATTCGTTGAAACGAGAATGAACAGTTCTCGAGAGAGTACTCCTGGTACGGCACCGACAATAACAGGTGTGAATGGACCTTGACACAAAGGCGGTGCAGCGCCAGTGCCGAGTGTACTGGCCGCCACCACTCGCCATTCGGCCCCAGGCCCCTCCTCCTCGCCAGCAAGCCGGCACGATCCCTCCCTTCCGGGAAAAAGGCTCCCAGCCTGTTCCGAGCCAGCCGGCCATGGCGATTAGGGCTGGCCGCTCGCCCCTTCTCCACCTCCTCGCCCTCGCCTTCCTCATCCTCGCCGCCTCTCCCTGCCTCCAAGGTAAAATGCCGCTCCTGACCCAGCCCCGTCTCCCATTCTCTCTCTTCCTCGTCCCTTCCCGCGGCGAGTCCGCGGATTTTGTCGCTCTGCGCGAGTCGCGAGAATGCCCCGGCGGCGGCGCTAGATCTGTGTGATTTTCCGTTCACAGCCGGGGGAACGGCGTCGATCGTGCGGCGTTGGGCTATAACGGAGCGGATTGGGACTTTGTGGGGAGAGTTTGTGTTGATTACTTGATTTGATGATGAGGTCGGACGGATGTTGGAAGTGGGTTGTCGATGCGACGTCATGTATCCGTGGGTTCGCATGTCGGGAAGCACTCAATCGTCAACTTGGGAGATTAGCAGTTACTGAAATGATCCCAGTTACATGATGTTTTGTGGTTAGTGTTGAGCTGTTCATACATTTTTTAGAATTGTTGGCGTTTATACATAGGTGCAACAAATCCTCACTGTATTTTTTGGGGCAGCGTAGAAATCAGGAGTAACTGTATTTTCATATGGATCAAATACTATCAGAAAATTATGGATTTCGTTGCTAATGTTTCTTGGTAATTTTCACTGTTGTTAGTATAACTTTCATGTTGCTAGCCCAATTGTCGATATTTTTTTCAGTTTTCTGTGATGCAATGTGGGTGGGCCAGATAGCCTTCTCAATTCAGAGTTCAGACGATAGTCATGTATATTTAAGGAATTTTCTTAAACTATCATCGTATATAAATTACAATGGTAAATATTTCTCCCTGTCTGATACTGTGTGATTATCCTCTATTTTCCATACTAGCAAAACCTCTATAGTTAATGGTTCTAACCCACATAAGTTTTTAAGTGTTCTACAGTTTCATTCCTTGTTTGGTTCATTCCTTGTTAGCTGTGGTTGAGGAGGGTGGTGCTTGGCTGTAGCATTAGCTCTACAGGACCTCCTCCTGTGCCAGTTCCCCATAGGGTCCTTGCGGGTGTTTCAGTGGTAGTTTTTGATCGCTTTTGTTCCTTTGAATGTGTGGAACACCGTTCCCTAGTCTAGGGTAATGGGCCTTGTAATGGGAGTTGACAAGTCTTGTCTCTCCTATCTGTTTTTTTTCTCCTTAATGTAATGACACGCAACTCTCCTGTTTTTTTAAAATCCTTGTTTGTATCTTTGAGTAAAAAATGTCAAGCATCTGAATTGTTAACTGATCAACACAGGTGCACTATGCACCATACATCATGCATACAGTTTCGGTAAATAAATGCTTTCATGCAGCCTAGTATAAGGTGTAGTAGACGTGTTTAGGATAATGCCGCCTGGATTAGTAGGGATCAGCATTGTGGGTTTGTGATAATACCAACCTAGAACCTAAAGGGCAATATGTTGCATAGATCTAATACATTCTATTCCTTCAAAACAATTTCACCACATTTCTTCTAGTTTTAGGTTTATGTTGCCTGGAGTGTGTCTCAGCAATAAAGTTCACCCATCATTTCTGTAAAGCACACGTGGTTACAGAGGGGAAAAACATATGCTGTTTTTGAATGGCTTATAAGCACACCTAGCATTCATACATATGCTTTCTTCTACCCAAGAAGTGTATGTTATATATGACATTTCATTTTGGAAAATTTGAGTTGTATATCATATTGGAATGTTATTCTTACCCATTTAGAAGATTCCTTCACCAAGCTAGTCAATTCGTGTCCTAAAGTTTTGCTCTGTTTGAAATTGGCTGCAAAAGGGCCTCTAGCCGAGTTGGTTAGGTGGTCTGAGTAGCACTCATCAGGTTCTGAGTTCGAATCCCAGTGGGAACAAATTTAAAAAGGTCACTCGCTGGTTCCCCTGGTTGTGTCCACACGAGATGGACTGACCTATGAGGGGCAGATCCTCGTGTAGGGGCTGGGAGGGTTCAAAGCATGAGTATAGATCTAGCCTATAGGGGGCGGACCCTCATGTTGCACGGGAGGGCCATCTTTCGTGACCTTTCTCGGTCGGGGCTCCGTTTGAGCTTCTTCTTAATATAATATCGTGGGGCGGTCTTTCCCCTACCGGTCGAGTTTTTTCTCTCTTAGAAATTGGTTGTAACAGCAATGCGATCCTGTTCTCTTGTAGTCCTACGTTACAGATTGCTCTTATCTTTGTAGGAACCATTATTTCTTGTGGAACCATTTTGTTGTTTGATAAATATTTTATCATCCTCATACAATTAGAAGAAACTACATGGTTTTAGACATTTTTCATGATCGTAGAATATATTTTGTGGGGTCGCGCTAATGCCATTATTTCTGCTTTGTGCAGCTCGAGTGGACCATCGCAAACAGGTTAGTAAAATATTACCCTACTTTATTTCTTCTATGTAAAAAAACGTGTGATTATAGTGGCAGCCTTCTGCGACGTTAGACATCTCACTGGACTGGGCAACCCAACTTTGACCTGCAGAATGTCTCATCAGGTCGAAAGGGTGGGTAACTGAGTATTAATACCTTTGTATCTTATCTGTGAGTGCATCACACACATTAAACTTTGGAACTTTAATTGTTAATGTAGATGGCCCTCATCTCCTGGGTAGATCAAAGGAAATAACACACATGGTAATCATCCCCCCTTTTCCCTCAAGTACTTATCCTTGTAAGCTGCAGTGTATATATATGTAGGGATGAAACTGCGCTTGTTTGATTCCCAGAGTGGTTAACATTCTGCTTATGCCATTTTTTTATCCATGGCTTACAGCTACTCTAAAATGTAATCTTGTTCCACCTTATCCTGACCATTTTGATATTTCCTAATTGTAGAAATTAAGGAGAGTTGCTGTAAGGAAGAAAATGGAAGTAGTGCAGCAGGATGATGAAGCGTTAGTTAAACTTGAGAATGCAGGTATCGAACGTTCAAAAGCTGTTGATTCTGCTGTGCTGGGAAAATACAGCATCTGGAGACGTGAAAATGAAAATGAAAAGGCAGATTCAAGGGTCCGTTTGATGCGAGATCAAATGATCATGGCCAGAATATATTCTGTTCTTGCCAAATCGAGGGACAAGCTTGATCTCTATCAGGAGCTGCTTGCAAGGCTCAAGGAAAGCCAGCGCTCCCTTGGGGAAGCTACTGCTGATGCTGAACTTCCCAAGAGGTGGTTCCTGCTTGAACTGTTTTGGGGCCTAATTTTCAGTGATACCGTTTTCTCTTACTGTACTGGTTCATCTTTTCTCTAATTTGCAGTGCTTCGGATAGAACCAAAGCAATGGGCCAAGTTTTATCAAAAGCAAGGGATCTATTGTACGATTGCAAGGAAATTACCCAGCGTTTGAGAGCAATGCTTCAGTCAGCAGATGAGCAGGTCCGGAGCTTGAAGAAGCAGAGCACCTTCCTTAGCCAGCTAGCAGCTAAGACAATCCCAAATGGCATCCATTGTCTTTCCATGCGCTTAACGATTGATTATTATCTTCTCTCTCCAGAGAAAAGAAAGTTCCCCAATAGTGAGAACCTGGAAAATCCTGATCTTTACCATTATGCTCTTTTCTCGGACAATGTTTTGGCAGCATCAGTTGTGGTCAACTCAACCATCATGAATGCTAAGGTTAGTTTAATGCATCTTCAAGCTGGAAATATGATCTCTTCATTGTTTGTACTATTGACTGGTCAATTATATTACACTCTTATTTTTCTTGCTATAAATTTGCAGGAGCCTGAAAAACATGTATTTCATCTTGTTACTGACAAACTGAACTTTGGGGCCATGAACATGTGGTTTTTGCTGAATCCACCTGGGGATGCAACAATCCATGTGGAAAATGTTGATGACTTCAAATGGTTAAACTCTTCTTACTGCCCTGTTCTGAAGCAGCTTGAGTCTGCAGCCATGAAAGAATATTATTTCAAGGCTGATCGTCCGAAAACACTCTCTGCTGGTTCTTCTAATCTGAAGTATCGAAACCCAAAATATTTGTCCATGCTCAATCATCTAAGATTTTACCTCCCACAAGTCTATCCCAAGCTGAATAAAATTCTTTTCCTGGATGATGATATAGTTGTCCAGAGGGACCTAACTGGACTCTGGGAGGTTGATCTTAATGGAAATGTAAATGGAGCCGTGGAAACATGTGGAGAGAGTTTTCACCGATTTGACAAGTACCTAAATTTCTCAAACCCAAATATTGCTCAGAATTTTGATCCTAATGCATGTGGTTGGGCTTATGGAATGAACATGTTTGATCTGGAAGAATGGAAGAAGAAAGACATTACTGGAATTTACCACAAATGGCAGAACATGGTGAGTTGGAAATAAGATTTTACATTATTTGCATCTTGACAACTGCTTTTCTTTAGAATATTGCATTTTGTGTTACTATACAATCATCTTGCTGATATGTATTCGGGTGCTTCAGTCTTTTCAAATATCATGATTTTGTTCATTTTTATGCATATATGACTATACCATGTACAGTATAGATGAAGCAAATGCTAAATAATTATTTTTAGTAAGGTTACGTTGGAGTCCTTAATTATTTTTCGTAATATCAATTTTCAGTTATCACAACTCTTTTAATTACTTATTAAACTATTTTTGATCATTACAAAGAGTCAAGTGCTAGTCGAAACATAAATGCACTGCCTGGAGATGTACCTATCAGTGCATACATTAACTGAACTCCATTTTCACACTGTTTTCTGTTCTCTTTGTACAGAACGAGAACAGGCTGCTCTGGAAACTGGGGACATTGCCACCAGGGCTTCTAACTTTTTACAAGCTGACACACCCTCTGGACAAATCATGGCATGTGCTTGGCTTAGGGTACAATCCAACCATTGAGCGCTCAGAGATAGACAATGCTGCTGTCATCCACTACAATGGTAACATGAAGCCCTGGCTGGAAATTGCAATGATAAAGTATCGGCCTTACTGGACAAAGTACATCAATTATGAGCATTCCTACATTCATGGATGCAAGATCAGCCAATAGAAACCACCCTCAGATATTCTTCTATGATGAACATTGAAGTTGGATGGGACTCAAAATGAAATCAGTATAACTATCACATGTTCTTTATTCGTGTTATATTAGATTTATTAGTTATCATGTGTATGTAGTTTCGTCGCCCTTTTATGGTGCTTTCTCCCCTAGCTCATTGTTGGTTCGTGTCTCTTTTTGTCATGAAAAGAACGATGAGCTCTATGATTCTCATCAGCTGATAAATGTAATGTCTGAATTTCTGTCGGTGACAAATTAATGATCCCATTCAAACGGTATCAAGTGTTCGAACATTCATGCTAGCATTTGATGGCGGGTTGAGAGTTATTTACGAGCATCTGTTCGTTCGTGGTTGAGATTGTTTTTTTAGATTGTTTTTTTTTATCAGCACGCTCTGCCTCTTTGTATATTTGGTTGAGCAGAATCGTGAACCGATGGACTGAATACAAAGCTTGGGAGAGAACCAAGCTAGATGTATGGTTGATCCGGTCCTAACGAAGACTTAAAGAAGCTAGTTTATGGGTTAAGGCGGTCTTAACTGCCATCCCGATTCATTTTCTTTTTGTTCTTCAGTGTCTAAAATGGGTGATCAAAGCAATTGATAAAATAGGAAGATGTTTCCTTTGGGAAGGCTGGAAAGAAATAAAAGGGGCATTGCCTAGTGAATTGGACTCGTGTGTAGACCTGTGGAGCTGGGGCATATGGATCCACAACTTATGATATGTTTGGTTTGAGATTAAAGTGGGATGGGGCGACACCGTCTACTCGATTTTTTGGATCACGTCGTCATAAAAAACTACTCCGGTGTTTGCCTCGTCTACATATGACTCTTATCTAAACACTATATAAATTGTGGCCGTTCTCTTCCATGCCTTCATGTACATCTAACCAAACACATTCTTAGAGGCTAAGCTGGGCCCTCAATATGCGTTGGCTATGGTTCAAGAAAACCTAATCTGACCGCTTGGGCAGATTTTGGCATCCAAGTTACACCAATACAACAACTCTTGTCTTTTCGTTGTTTGAGTAACTTATGTGGTAGGAAATGCTTCATGGCCATGTGCCGTCATACTTGGCGCCTTCTCTGATCCTACTTATTCCTAGAGCCAGTGGCGGATCCAGGATCCATGGCAGGGGAGGCTACAAGCTAACTATCTTTTTTTTTCTTATATTCTTCCTTTTTTTTCTTTACCTTCTTGTTCCTTCCTCTCCCTTTCCCCTCTTCTTCCTTCCTCTCCCTTCTTATTTATTCCTTCCTCTCTCTTTCTCCTCTTCTTTCTTCCTCTCCCTTACTCCCTCCTACTTGTAAGCTGCCGGCGTAGGGGGTTGGAGCCCACTCAACCCCCCTCTGGGATCCGCCACTGTCTAGAGCAACTCAAAAAAGAGAACAACAATGACCAGTGGGTGAGTGATATAAGAGGTGGCTTGGGTGTCCATGCGTTGCTAGAATATTTGCATCTTTAGGACATTCTTGCTGAGGTAAATATTGCTCTAGAAATTCAGGATGTGCACCTATGGACCCCCTCGACATCTAGGTGTTTTCCCTCTAAGTTGGCTTATGAAAGGTTTTTCATCGGGTCGGTGGGCTTTGAAATGGCTAATAGGGTGTGGAAGTCTTAGGCACCTGTGAGATGCAAGTATTTTCATCTGGCTTGTAAGTCTTAATAGGTGTTGGACCACAGATCAGTTGGCAAGAAGAGAGCTTGACAACCCCGAATGTTGCGTGTTTTGTGATCGAAACGGTCCAGCACATGTTAGGGGCTTGTGCCTTCTCTAGGCAGGTCTAGTTTAAGGTTCTCTCTTTAATAAACTTGTGGCAGCTCTGCCCGGTATCTGGGGACGTCAATTTTCAGGATTGGTGGCTTCAAGCGAACACCAAATCGCAGCAAAAGAGATTTAATTCAATGGTTATTTGGTTTGGTGGTTATGGAAACATCAAATTTTTTGTGCGTTTGAGGATGGCAGGTCAGACACCTCGAAGGTGCTCCAGAACAAGGATGACACAAAGAATTGGTGTCTTAGGGGGCTTCGGATCTAGCAGAGATCTGACTAGGGTCTAGTGGTTTGTCTTTGGTTTAGTAATAGAAAATTTCTTGTATGTTCGGTTTTAGCCACAGTAAAAATGCTAGTTCCTTGTTTTTGTACTTGTATCGTATCGTTCTATTTTGGAGCTTTGCTCTCTCTTAATATAATGATGCGCAGCTTTCAAAAAGTAAAATTTGCACGTGCTTCCTTGTAGAAGATCGAGGCAGGACGGAGGTTAGTAGAGCGTCCGACTGCAATGCCTTCACCAATCTATATCCATGGTCATCGTCACCACAAATAGCATGATAATTTGAAGACTGGTCGCTTCTTTCAAAAGACAATATGATCACCGCCACCGCATAGGCCGATCTTTAATCTTTTTTTGAAGCAACACAGCCCGGGCATTTTCAAGCAATGCCTCCCTCCAACGCTGGATAACGTGTTTGCACTTCAGGGAGCAGTGACTACCATCTTCATCTATTCTGAATTCTCCAGCATACCGGGCGTCTAATATATCAAAGACCCCTTGATGTGCATTTGCAATGGAAGGCTATTGTGTGCCAAACAAAAAAAAAGGATTGTCTAGTTTTTGGTGCACATTCCAAACACTTTAGCTTCTCCCTCGGCTTGTCTCATGGCTTTTTGGGTTGACTGATCATGCAAGCCGACTTCACTGAAAAAGGCCCCTCTTGTTAAAGTCCCACGCAAGTAGATCGTCTCTACATACCCAAATCAAAACGGAGTAGACAGAATATATTGCAGTCCTTTTTTCCAAAATATGTCGCCCGGTCTCAATCGCTAGTGTTTGTCCCTTTGGAGTAATCGGTCTTCTTGTTACGCCTCTGGGTATCCATGGATCTAGCCAGAGGTTGAACATACCGTGACCCACCCTACATATCAGGCCTTCTTTCAGGGCTTTGATTCTCTTCTCCACGTATATACATGAAATGTCAGCGCTCTCCTCCACACTCTATAGATCGCCATTGTTAAACGATGGTTTGTTTGGTTCATCTTCCTAAGCCGGACTGTTAAAATTTGGAATTTCAATCAACTGAATAAAAGAGTCGAATAGATTATTGAAATTTTACAGATTCCTTTAGTTCAACTTAGAATCTTTTTCTACCCCCAAAATTTTAGATTCCACCATCCAAATTTTCAATAGTATTACTCAATACTGTTGAGTTTTTGATCCAAATTCTGAAAAAGACGACTAACTTGGCGAGCGAAGCGGAGGCCCGTCGCGCGGGAGGTTTGGTGAAGATATGCAAGATCAGTACTCATGATAATCCTGCTGATATGATGACAAAGCATGTTCGTGTCACTAAGTTTGAGCTATATTTTAGCTTAGTTGGTATTACAAATTAGCCTCTAGTGGCTGTTGGCGTTGACATGATGATGCATTGTTTGAGGTGGAGTTTGCTATTATGATGCTACAAGGAATTTATCATAAAGTGGAGTTTGTTGAGTTTGTGATCCAAATTCTGAAGAAGACGGCCACGTTGTCGAGCGAAGTGGAGGCGTGTCACTGGCAGCATTGTTGTCAAATCAACTTATTCGAGAGGCTACGACGACACCCTTTTTATCATATTGTCATGCTATTATATTCTTATAGTTTTAACCAGATAACTTTTAGCTTTCAGTATTTATATACTTATACTCAAATTTCACTTTGAAAATAGCAGTGCAAAACTGTATTTTTGAGTAAACTATGAATAAACTGTTATAGACGGCCTCATCTCGTATGTACCAACTCAGAATTAGATTTAGAAGAATCTACGGATGCACCGAGTACACCCCAGCTACAATAATTACTTTCGATTTCTTCGGGTTGGAGCAGGAGTAAAAAATTACTGTATGAACTGAACTCCTCCTAACGTACTGGTAGTACGTTGGTCAGGTTGGATCGAGTTAAAGGTAAACAGAATCAGGCCCAATTGGTTGGGTGGCCCTACGAACAGGTCTAGCCCATAGCAACACCCCCGCCCCCTCCCTTCTCAGCCTCAGGCGGTCAGGCCCACTGGCCGTACCCGCGACGTCTTCCTCCTCGGCTCCGCCGCCTTCCGCCGAATCGAATAGAAGAATCGAGCGCCGCTGCTGGCGAGGGGCTCGGCGCACAGCGCGGCATGGCGAGCGGCAGCAGCAACGGGGAGCCAAGCACGGCGCCGCAGGCGAACCGGTGGTACGACCTCCGGCTGGGCTCCTCCTGCCGTGACCCATCCCCCACCGCGAAGTTCTGCACTCTCCGCTGTAAGCCCTTAGTTCCTTTTCTTCTACTCCCTTCTTTTTTTTCAGTACCCAGCCTGCGGAGCTGTAGTCTGGGATCCGCATCAGCGAATTGACGAACGCTAGTTAAGTAGTTAGCACCACAGGAGGTAGGGTTCTTTGACTGATGGCTCGGTATTCATGGCGTTTAATTATTTTGCACCATGGGAAAACCTGAATTTCATTACTTCACTTATCTGACTGATTTTACCAACAGCTACTGAAAATACTAAAAGATTAGATCACAAGTCTAAAACTGAGGTACAGAATGGAGAAGGTTCATGCTAAAAACAGTTCGTCATAAAACAATTATGCAACAATGGTCTAGTTCTACAATATCTGCCAATAGTACATGCAAACCTACCATGACATTATGCACAATAAATGATTGGTAGAAGTACCTTAATGGTTCAGCGCAGATCATCAGTTCTCAGCTCTTAGAGGAACAGGAGTCACATTCCCTGGAGACCTTGTACATGCTCTAAACATCGCTGGAGGTGCGACATCTCTTCAGACTGCTTGTTTTAGTCTTAATCATCTCATCTCTCTTACGGACATTATCAAAACTCAAGAGAAAATCCACTTGCCTTTCTGCACCCTCTCCATCGTCAAATACAAGTACTTCCTCAAAATCTGGCATCTTCACCCTAGAACTCAAAGGACTCTAGCCCTTTTCAGTCTCTAGCATGGTTTTCAAGTAACCTGGTCGTTGATGGTGATCGATTAGGCAAGTAATCACGATTAGGACGTCGACCAGGACGATTAGTTGGTGACAGGTCGGCCACCTAGTCGTCCTAAACGACCTGTACTAATCAGGACATATAATTATATATAGTTATATACACTATAGTGTATAGTTATATACACTATAGTATACTTCAAACAGCAGTCCTAGAACTACAAAACTACAGCAAACAGCAGTTGGTAATCAAAGTATCAAACTCAAACAGCAGTAGCTATTTAGCAGTACTCAACGGCTCAAACAGCATTACAGCAGAGTAGCAGTCACCTTGAGTAGCACCTCTAAAGGGTAAAGTCTGAACAGCAGGTAATCAAACTCAAACGGCAGTAGATATTTAACTAATCCAACTTACAAGACCTAAAGTAGCAGATTCTCATCCAAATGGAATGCATCAGCAGTAGCTGACCCTCCACCACCACCTGGGACAGACTCTTCCCTTACCATTGATCTTCCATCAGATTGTAGTGGACGATTAGTCAGAGTCAGATGCCTTTCCATATTCCTGGTCATGTAGCTACCAAAATAGACGATTAGTCGCGATTAGGCAACGGGTACTCGGACGATCAGATGATCAGACATCCTAATCGGGTTGGAGTTCCTATTCGAGTTCGTGCAACCGACCAGGACGATTAATCACGATTAATCGGACAATTTGAAAACCTTGGTCGCTAGTAAAGCTGTCATCCCCTCCATGGTCTCCTCTGCAGTAAGTTGGTTTCTTGCCTGGGTTGAAACCTCAAGGTTGCTTGATCATATTCTCTTTGTCATGTTTATCAGTGTGGCAGCCGTGGTTTAATGCCTGCATGGCATTATAAGCCACTTGATCTTCTTTCCGGTCATTAATTGGATGTTAAGAAAAATATAGCTTCCTTTTGTTATTTACTGTTATGGATGTTATGCTGAACTCTACTGCAAAGCTTATTAGTGGTATAATACTAGGGATCAACCAGAGCTAGTTCTCTGATATCATCTAGCAGCCTTCCTTATTAATGTGATCTGTAAAGCTCATGCTATTTCTTTATGTTGTAAATAAAAATCAGGGTCAGCAATAAATGGTTTTTATGTTACCTTTGATGTGACAGATGAATTTAAGCCAGCATCAATTGACAAGACTCAAGCTGGGTCTCTGCAGAGTACCAAAGATAACCGGGTTACTGTGGAATTCTATAATAATCAGCCTGGCAAGCCAAAGGTGACATTTGAGGGAAGCCAAGAAGAGTACAAGGATAATGATGGTGTCTTATTTTTTGATGGTGAGACCTTTCGCCTAGAGAGGTTGCATAGGGCTGTCAAGAGGTTAAGGCATGTCCGAGTTCCAGGAGAGTCTGCAGCAGTTAATTTGGCAGCTACAACTACTGGAATGGGTGCAGAATCACAGTCTCCTCCATTACCTAAAGTCAACAAGTCACAGACCATGAACAAACCTGCTGTTCACTCAGTTCCAGTGAGTTCTGTTACTACTTTTATGTCTTAGATAATGGTTGTCATTGTTCTTTCTTTTATTAGACTTTCACTGTTAAATTGAGTAACATGATAATACCTGCGACTGCGATATAGTATTAAGTAATAAAGTTTGAAGATTTCTGACAGGTTCCATTTCTAAAAATACATGATATCTTTCTCCAGATATTTTGTGTTCATTGATTTATCATCTGATGTACTTTGTGTCATCAACAATCTTCCTTGATACTTGATAGTATTTAACCTAGACAGATTAAGGAAAATTTAGGATGATATAAAATATATGCTACCCTATCACTTCTTTTTAGGAAGATGAAATGTTCTACTAGGAATTTTGATCCACAAGTTATATATTTGCCTACCTTCAAATCTGTCTAGTTCGAAAATTTATTAGGATTAAATAAGCTGCAGTCATACCCTGTTGCTTCATAAGACAAGTGTTATATTGGTGGTATACAAAATAATTATTATCTGATTTAGTTTTAATTTTAGTGATGCACAAAAACATTAGTCTTCAAACTTATAAAGTTACAAATGAAACTTTAATTGGATATTGAAATGTTAAGGTTGCTGATTACTGTCCATTGTGATGCTCTTAATTTATAATGATTCAACATATTTGTAATTTAGAAGCAAAACATTGTGTAACAAGTATTCTTAGCACTGATTACCTATGAAGGCTTCTTTGGCAGAATATGGTAGTTGGCTTTTCCTTCTTAATGTGTGGATCTTAGCTACTTGTTAATAAATGACTGTTGAACTACTATTCTTTTTATGCGGAAACCTTATTTTTGGTCGGCATGTGAAACTTAATTTGCTACTTGTGATAACCTCTCATTTTTATCATTTTTAGGGTCATTACGTGCACACTTGGTCACTGAATGCGACATATTTGTTAGAATGTTACTGAATCATTTGAACAATGGTTCATAACATTATTTTTCTTTAAATCTGTGGTCATAACTCTGAAGGCTGAACCATGGCAGCTGATACTGCTGAGTATGCAGCTCGGGTGTGTTTGGTTCTGCTTTTGAAACCTGCTTCAGCTTTAGAAAAGCAGAAGCTGAACTCAGTTCAGCTATTCCGCAACTACTTTGAAAAAGCAGCTTTTCTTTAGTACAAATTTGAAAGTAGCTTGGACCCTGTTTTTGCTGCTTATCGGAGTTCGTTATATTAATAACAGACAAAATAAATTGAAACTAAAATAGGATTAAAATAATTAAGTGTTATAATAAATGAAATATTTTTTTAGTAAAAAAATTTATTACAAATGAAATTTTAAAAAAATATTTATTTGTAAAAAATATTAGGAACACAAATGTGAAATCAAATTTTTAATTATATATATTAATTAAGAGATATAGTTAAACAAATTGCATATAAACAATATACAGTTTGTTTACGGTGCACAACTCACAACAGTTTGAACCAAACAACTTTCAATTTTTTTCTCACAGCAACTTTTTCACAGCAGACAACTCACATCAATTTTTTTATAGCTCACAGCTAAACCAAACACACCCTTAGTATCAAAAGGGAATGTGTTCTTGTGTTGGGATTTAGAAGATGGAATTGAGATGGAAACAAATTCTTCAATGCAAATGTCATATACATTGTTTCAATCATGATACCAAGCTGCTTTAATTTTTGGGTGTATGCTTTTGTTTAATATATAAAAGCTTATTATATCATTTCTAAATTCTAATTTGCTTTGTCATGTATGGGATGAAACTTTATGTTGAGTCAAATTTATTAATATATGAATATTTTGATATACTCACATTAGCGCTATATAGAACTTTTCCACTATCTAGCGCTATTCATAACTTTTCGACTATCACGATGTGATCCTATATATATAGTTTCAAACTATCAATTCAAAATTTGATGTTTCAGTAAATCATACTTCTGATTCTGACTCTGCAGGTTGAGGTTGAGCGTATTGACATTGGTGAACCAGAAAATCCAGGTAGGCTCTATGTGAAATTAATCCTATACTGGGATAGAGATTGTAGCCACTAGCCACACCTCTGCTACAATTAGAAAATGAGTTGGATTAAATGTTTCACTGGATGTGTAGCACCGTGGCACGTGTAAAGAAGGGACGTGGTAGTTTGACAATTGACCAGGGATGGATCGCCATACAGTAGTACATGTCACCTGGACACCTTGATATTGATACACGAATACACGATAGGCAATACTCCAATACGCCATGCATAGGAGTATCACTTGCATTATGAAATAGGGGAAGGGAAGTCATTATCACATGACCATGGAGCCATGCCACTTGCAAGTGCTCGGAAATCAGCATGGGGGCTCACTTTGTCTGCCGTCCCCTTTTCTCAAAGTTCGGTATAGAAGAGAGATAAGGAGGGAGCAAGTGGAAGTGACCTAGAGAGGTCTTGACTAGTAGAATAAAGGTGAATGGGGGATCGTTCCAGGGTGTCGAAAAAGTATTAGAGAGGTGTCAACCATGTATTGACTATTGAGATTATTTTACTTGTGCGAAAATTATGAGAATAGTAAGTATTGTAGGAGTATTGGTGTTTAATAGGTATATAAAGACTATCAACATCCGACTAGTTCAACGGCTAGTACACGTGAACACGCACCGGACATGGTCGGTGAGTGCATCGGAGTGTCAGGTGAGTATGCAAAATTTCTGCTTTGCTTCCCACGGCTAGTTTTGGACTTTTGGAGCTATATATACGATCTCAAGCCATTTGAGTAGTGTGGGAGCTAAGAAACAATACTAGATAGTTGAGACTCCATTCCTATCGCTCTAGACACACAAGGAGAAAGAAAGTAGAATTTCAGTTTTGTAACTAGTAATGGTGGGATTGCCTGTAGTTTTCCTTTTTACCTTCATTTTCCACACTATCTACAAAGAAAGAAAACAACATTAGGTCTCCAAATACATGTTATTATACAATACACAGGCACTGGTGCCATGCATCCCCTTAATACCATCCTTAAATACTTCCACTTCATGTCTCAAAGAGAGGGCAATAACTTAGAGACGAAAGAATGGTGGATATAGTTATATGAGTGTCAAGCAAGACTAATGTGGTGTTTTTTTTCCTCGCCTTATTTTGCATTCTATACATACAGATTGTTATCTAATAAAAATGGGTTGATGAGAAAGATAATTATGTTTTGTTCAGAGGTTACAGTGTTGTCTAAATTATGCATCATCTGTTCTCATTCCTCATGTTCATTGCAGGCCCAAACTACAACAACAGGAGTACATATCAATCTGTTACCGTAGACCCATTTGCCCTTTCACCTGATCCAAATGAGCAAGAGAACCTTGACATACTTGGTGACGATGATGGCAATGGTTCACCAAACAACTTGGCTGCAGGACAAGAGGCATCTGTTCGTGGTTTTGACATCAACTTACCAAATCAGGACGATATGGATGATGAAATTGCTGATGTAGATGTAAATGATGACACGGATCAGTGGCTCAATGCAGCCGATGCGCTGCGAGCTCAAGTGAACGCAGAGGAGCATCAGGAGCAGCAGGGCAGCTCAAGCTCTAGTGGGAGCAGCAGCAGCAGCAGCGGAAGTGAGAGCGGCAGTGGAAGTGGGAGCAGCAGCAGTGGTAGCGATGGTAGTGATGCTGATTCGGCAAGTTCCGGAGGTGATGTTGATATATGAGCTTGATACGCAAGCTTTTGTTTTGACACATGCCTTGCTTCACAAGTTTTCATTTACAAGGTAGGTGTAGGGTATGTATATGTTCAGCTAATATTGCTCCAGTGAGTGCATTAAATTTTCACTAACAATGGCGGTCTGGGTCCGTTTTTATGTTTGCTAGACCTGGATTGGAAGAATAGAATCTGTAAACTTATCTGTACAACTATTTGCTTATGGGACCATGGATGTTACAATTGTTCGGTTGAAATGACAAAAGGTATACTGCTATGCTTGCCTATTACACTTGATGCACATGTCTTGGTCCAGGCCTTCGTTTCTATCTCTGTTCTTTTTTATTTTTACGTTTTAGTTTAAAAATAAACTACTGAGCGATAAATGAACAAAGGTAGTATATACGAGCTCGGGCGCTCCTAGCTATTTTAGGACCAATTAAGGTCTTGTTCCGTTGTATTTAGATTATGGTAGATTTTAGATTATGGTAGATTGAGGGGATTAAATTCTCTTCTATTTAATTTTAATTAGCAAGGGATTTAATTCCTTTTAATACACCTTGTTCGAACATGCCCCTAAGCTGGAAGAGAAATCTATGATTTTTTTCATAAGCTAGGACCACATCTCATTGATAGTGGCAGATTAAGGATTAAAAAAATCATTGGAGCGGTTCTAATAAGATAAAAGTATAATATAAATTATAATCCGTCAAATAAATTAAAACATAGTCTTAAAGAGAGGGAACATATGAGGAATCAATACGCAAGAAGTAATCTAATCTTCTGTGTTCTCAAATCTTGAAGATATCTTGATATTTCATCATCTTCATTAGTTATAAATATCTCTCTCATGATTTAGCTATTTATTATAGATTTTTATTATATAATTCACTTTTGATGATATTCATAACTGAAAAAGCTATTTCTACATATACAGTTGCCATCATTATAGATGGTCAAATAAGTCGTGTCTAACAGGCCAGTCTGAGACAACCTATTTAATAGTGTCGTGGCTTAGCCCAACACTATTTAAATCGGGTTTATGTCGTACCTAGACTGCTGTCTCGGCTCCGATCCGACCCAACATTATTATATTTTTATTTTTAAAAACAGTATATATATATATTGTATATTAGAGCCCTGGGCTTCCTTTAGTTATTGGAAACCCAGGCCAGACAGTGCAATTCGGTCGAGCCGGACCAGGTCCAGACGTCTATAAAAGAAAATCCGTAGTGCTAGGGATCAGTTTTTCACGCCCCATCTCGATTCATTAGCGACAGCAGTTGCCCGATAGTGCGCGCGACGGTGGCCGCGGCTCCCCGACTTCGACATGCGACGGCGGCGGTTCCCAGGCCGACGGTGGCGGCAGCGCCCTTGTGCGGTGGCGGCGGTTCCCAGGCTGGTGGTCGCAACTCCATTACCTCGACGCGCGGTGGCGGAGGTTCCTCGATCCGCAGCGGGGGCCTTGTGCGGGCAAGCGGCGGCGTCCCCGAAGCTCCGAGGAGGCGGCACTTCCAAGGCCGGCGAGCAAGCGACGCCCGTCGACGTGCGAGTAGCGACCGCGACACATGAGGCGTGATGTTCGAGCGAGCAACGTCACGGAAGGCGCGAGATGCGCGCAACGATGATCACGCGTGACATCCTCCGACCCGGCGCAGTTTTCTTTTCGATTATTGTGTTTTATGCCTACCACATGTACTATTTACGCTAAAAACTGTACAATTTTATGCTTGAACACGAAATTCGTATATCAGTTTACTGCATGCACATTGGAAAGGCAATTCCTTAATTTATGCTGTTCGTAATTTGCGCGCATGCAATGGAAACTCCCACGATTTTTGCCATAATTTTTGGATCTGTATAAAAATAGAAACCGCATGCATGTGGCTGCCATGTTTTTAGGATCTGTCATAAAAATAGGATCGTAATAACAACCTACTAAAGCTATCAACCTCTCATTGACTCGGTATTTACGCTTATAATTGAGGGATTTTATGCTCAAAACTTAAGGTTTTTACGCTTCACCCGGATATGCGTCCACCAGTGAACAACATGTCAGTTTTTTTACGCAGTGTAAGGAATTACATAAATACCTACACTGTGTCGTATAATTTGTTTCAATATACATCATAAACTAGTTCTAATGCGTTTAGCTGCATGACTGTTGAAGGGATCCTATATTTATGAAGGAAATAAAACATTAAATGCAATTTTTTGTTTCTATGCATGCAATTCATTTCCTTTTATTGCATATTCTTTCCATCATAAATTCGTGTGTATGCAGCTGGTAACAGATTTTTACGCAGTATACCCAATTGCATAATTATCTACACAGTGTAGCATATTTAGTATCACTATATATCATAAAATAATAATTACGAGTCTAGCTGCATTGCTGTTGTAGCGATCCTAAAATTATGGAGAAAATAAAGCATTTAAAATAGAAACCGTCACACATATCTTTCCTAAATTTACGTGCATGCAAGGGAACGTGTTTGACTCATGCATGCATTTTGCCATATTTTTGGATCTGTATAACCGCATGCATGCGACTGCCATGTTTTTTGGATCTGCCATAAAAATAGGATCCTAATAACAACCTACTAGAGCTATCAACCTCTCACATTGGCTCGGTATATACGCTTATAATTGTGGGATTTTATGCTCAAAACTTAAGGTTATTACGCTCCAACCCGGAGGTGCGTCCACCAGTGAACAGCATGCCAGATTTTTTACGCAGTGTAACGAATTGCATAAATACCTACACCATGTAGTATAATTTGTATCAGTATATATCATAAATTAGATTTAATGTGTTTAGCTGCATGGCTGTTGGAGAGATCTTATATTTATGAAGGAAATAAAACATTAAATACGATTTTTTGTTTCTATGCGTGTAATTCATTTCCTTTCATTGCACATTATTTTCATCATAAATTCGTGTGCATGCAGCTGGTAATAGATTTTTACGCAGTATATCGAATTGCATAATTATTTACATAGTATAGCATATTTAGTCTCAGTATATATCATAAAATGGTCCTTACGCGTCTAGCTGCATGACTGTTGCAGCGATCCTAAATTTATGGAGGAAATAAAGGATTTAAAAATAGAAACTGCCGCACATATCTTTCCTAAATTTATGCGCATGCATTGGATCGTGTTTGACTCATGCATGCATCCCTTTTTTGCGCTAACAGACGTGGGGCAGGTGGCGCACCCGACAGCCTGGTTGGGCGCGCTGGTTGAACCAGTTTGCAGGGGTGGTCGGCCTGGGCTTTCTTTAACTAGAGGAAGCCCAGGTCGGACGGTGCAATCCGGTCAAGTTGGACTAGGTCCAGACGTCTATAAAACAAGATCTGGAGTGCTAGGGTTCAATTTTTTACGCTCCACACCGATTCATTAGCGACGACGCGTGCGACGACTGCGGTTGCCCGAGAGCGTGCGCGACGGTGGACCCCCAGCCGGTGGCCGCGGCTCCCTGACCTCGACGCGCGGTAGCGGCGGTTCCTCGATCCGGAGTAGTGGTGGCGGCTCCTCGATCCAGATGGCGAGCGACAGCGGGGCCCTTGTGCGTGCAAGCGGCAACGTCCCCGGGGCCCCGAGGCGGCGACAATTCCAAGACCGGCGAGCAAGCAGCGTCCCTCGACGTGCGAGTAGCGACGGCGACGCATGAGGCGCGAGGTTTGAGCGAGCGGCATCACGGAAGACGCGAAGTGCGCGCAGCGATGATCGCGCGTGACATCCTCCGATCGGGCACACTTTGGGCGGCCCAAGTGACGACCTTCATTTGTGCTTGTGTCATCGACGACGTCCTCCGGCCACTACCTCATCAGATTCGTGTTTTCTTTTCTATTATTGTGTTTTATGCCTACCACATGTATTATTTACGCTAATAACTGTACGATTTTATGTTTGAACACGAAGTTCATATATCAGTTTGCTGCATGCATATTTTTTGCATGCACATTGGAAAGACAATTCCTTAATTTATGTTGTTCGTAATTATCATAAAAATCAAATCATTTATGTTCGTAAATGCCAGATTTTTACGTCTGCCATAAAACCGTCTCTAATTTCCGCTGGCGTTCTTAGTTGAACCGATATATTATGCTACACGGTGTAAATATTTATGCGACGTATAAAAATTTATGCTCTATATGACTCATGTCATCCAATTTTTTGCGCGCAATATAATCCAAAATTTGCATGCATGCAATGGAAACTCCTACGATTTGCCATAATTTTTGGATCTGTATAAAAATAGAAACTGCATGCATGTGACTGCTATGTTTTTCGGATCTGCCATAAAAATAGGATCGTAATAATAACCTACTAGAGATATCAACCTCTCACATTGGCTCGGTATTTACGCTCATAATTGAGGGATTTTATGCTCAAAACTTAAGGTTTTTACGCTCCAACCTGTAGATGCGTCCACCAATGAACAAAATACCAGATTTTTGCGCAGTGTACCGAATTGCATAAATACCTACACCGTATAGTATAATTAGTATCAATATATATCATAAACTAGTTCTAATGTGTTTAGCTGCATGACTGTTGGAGAGATCATATATTTATAAAGGAAATAAAACATTAAATACGATTTTTTTGTTTCTATGCATATAATTCATTTCCTTTCATTGCACATTGTTTCCATCATAAATTAATGCGCATGCAGCTGTTAACAGATGTTACGTAGTATACCGAATTATATAATTATCTACACAGTGTAGCATATTTAGGGGGTGTTTGAATGCACTAGAGCTAATAGTTAGCTGCTAAAATTAGTTGAAAACATCCAAACACTCTAGCTAATAGTTCAACTATTAGCTACTTTTAGTAAAATGGCTAATAGTTGGCTAACTATTTGTTAGCTAGCTAATTTCATTAGCAATTTTTTAGATAACTAACTATTAGCTCTAGTGCATTCAAACACTACCTTAGTATCAATATATATCATAAAATAGTCCTTACGAGTCTAACTGCATGGCTGTTGCAGCGATCCTAAATTTATGAAGGAAATAAAGCATTTAAAAATAAAAACGACCACACATATCTTTCCTAAATTTACGCGTATGCAAAAGAACGTGTTTGACTCATGCATGCATTTTGCTATAATTTTTGATCTGTATAAAAATAGAAACCGCATGCATGCGACTGCCATGTTTTTTGGATCTGCTATAAAAATAGGATCGTAATAACAACTTACTAGAGCTATCAACTCCTCACATTGGCTCGGTATTTACGCTTATAATTGAGAAATTTTATGCTCAAAACTTAAGGTTCTTACGCTCCAACCTGGAGATGTGTCCACCAGTGAACAAGATACCAGATTTTTTACGCAGTGTACCGAATTGCATAAATACCTACACTGTGTAATATAATTAATATCAGTATATATCATAAACTAGTTCTAATGTGTTTAACTGCATGGCTGTTGGAGAGATCCAATATTTATGAAGAAAATAAAACATTAAATACGATTTTTTTGTTTCTATGCATGCAATTCATTTTCTTTCATTGCACATTCTTTCCATCATAAATTCGTGCGCTTGCAGCTGGTAACAGATTTTTACGCAGCATACGAAATTGCATAATTATCTACACAGTGTAGCATATTTAGTATCAGTATATATCATAAAATGGTCCTTATGAGTCTAGCTGCATGGCTGTTGGAGCGATCCTAAATTTATGGAGGAAATAAATCATTTAAAAACAGAAACCGCCACACATATCTTTTCTAAATTTACGCGCATGCAAAAGAGAACGTGTTTGACTCATGCATGCATTTCTTTTTTGCGTGTAGAGACGTGGGGCGGGTGGCGCAACCGACAGCCTGGTTGAGTCGGCGCGCTGGGTTGAACCAGGTTACAGGGGTGGTCGGCCTGTGATTCCTTTAACTATTGGAAGCCCAGGGCTCCCGTTATACCTGGCCTATATATATATATATATATATATAGATTATGTATTTAGAGCCCTAGACCTCTAATAGTTGAGCGAAAGCCCTGACCCGATGTTGCCAACCGGTTCAGTCGCACCAGGTCCAAAATGTCTATAAAAGAAGCTCCAGATCGCTAGCCGCTAGGGTTCAGTTTTAGCGACGCCGGCAGTTACGCCCCCACCCCTGAGAGGCGCGCACGACGACGGATTTGGGGGACACGCTCGCGGTGGCGGATCCCTGAGGCGCGCACGACGACAAGGCAGGAGCGGCTGCGGCATCGGATCCCGAGGGCACGCACACGGTGGCGGCCCCATGAGGTGCGCATGACGGCGATGTGGCAGCGGTCGTGATGGCGGATCTCGTGGGGCTCGAGCGCGACAGCGTGTCCCTGAGGTGCACGCGGCAGCGACCCCTTGAGGTGCGCACGACGGTGACGTGGGAGCGGCTGCGGCGGCGCGATGGCGGATCTCGGGGGCATGTGAACAACGACGACACCCCTATACATATTTATGCCAATGTCAATAGGGTTTTACGACCTATATTTCAGTTCATGGCTCCGCTTCCATCTATTTGTGTGTTTATGATATTTCTATTCATATTTTATGCAAACGATTTATTGATTTTATGCATTATCTCGTTTACTTAATCCAGTGTGTATTGGGTTCCTATCATTTATGCCATATGTATAAGATATATTTACAACCCACACATTTATGCAACAAAATAGAAATTTAGAAAAAGGTAACCGCTCTAAGAAATGAGATCATTTGCCACGATTCCATAAATCTCGTGTAGTTGATCCATTTCCTTTTGAACTCACATTATTGCCATGCTAAATTTGTGCACATGCAGTAGAAAACCGATTTTTACGCAGTCCACCGTAAGGCATAAATAACTTCACCATGTTGTATAATTAGTATTAGTATATATCATAAACTGGTTATAATGAGTCTTGATGCATGGATGTTGGAGAGATCCTATATTTATGAAGGAAATAAAGCATTTAAATTAGATTTTTTTGTTTCCATACATGTTTTTGTTATGAAATAGATCGATGATTTACACTAAAATTTATACTCATTTATGTTGTTTTGGTTCACGTTTTACGCTGAAATCCGCCTAAACTCCCACACACGATCAGCTCCATATCTTCTGTTCCATATATACGGTAACTTACAAGCGCGCTAATCACGATGGTGTGTGGACCCACCTGAACGAACCAATGAAAAGTTTGTTGCCGCTCTCGTGTTATGCAAGTCTGAACCATTAAATATGCTAGCATAAACACGAGTAGAAACCAACTACCCGACCAGCGAGCACGATGCTGACCCACCTTCGTACATCCCAACTCGACCCCATCACGTGCGCACCTTCTATCTACGCAAAATATAACATATGTTTACGCATGCATAAACGTGCTCCACAATCGCGCGGACGCACGCGCCCCACCGGCCTGACCTGACCATGCGTGTGACCACTACCCTCGTTGGGGCTTCCCATGCTATCGGAAGTTGAGGGCTTCTATTACCAACAACATATATATATACACACACGTATGTGCATGCAAAAAAGAATGCATGCATGAGTCAAACACGTTCTCTTGCATGCGCGTAAATTTAAGAAAGATATGTGTGGTGGTTTCTATTTTTAAATGTTTTATTTCCTCCATAAATTTAGGATCGCTGCAACAGCCATGCAGCTAGACTCGTAAGGACCATTTTATGATATATACTGATACTAAATATGCTACACTATGTAGATAATTATGCAATTCAGTATACTTCGTAAAAATTTGTTATCATCTGCATGCGCACAAATTTATGATGGAAAAAATGTGCAATGAAAGGAAATAAATTGCATGCATAGAAACAAAAAAATCGTATTTAATGTTTTATTTCCTTCATAAATATAGGATCCCTCCAATAGCCATGCAGCTAAACACATTAGAACTAGTTTATGATATATAATGATACTAATTATACTACACGGTGTAGGTATTTATGCAATTCGGTACACTACGTAAAAAATCTGGCATGTTGTTAACTGGTGGACGCATCTCTAGGTTGGAGCGTAAAAACCTTAAGTTTTGAGCATAAATTTCCTTAATTATAAGCGTAAATACCGAGCCAATGTGAGAGGTTGATATCTCTAGTAGGTTGTTATTACGATCATATTTTTATGGCAAATTCAAAAAACATGGCAGCCGCATGCATGCTGTTTCTATTTTTATACAGATCCAAAAATTACGGCAAATCGTGGGAGTTTTCATTGCATGCGCGCAAATTTTGGATTATATTTTCCTTTGCAGTTCATGCGCGCAAAAAATTGGATGACATGAGTCACATAGAGCATAAATTCTTATACAACGTCGCATAAATACTTACACCCTATAGCATAATATATCGATTCAACTAAGAACGCCAGTGGAAATTAGAGACAGTTTTATGGCAGACATAAAAATCTGGCATTTACGAACATAAGTGATTTGATTTATTTTTTATGATAATTACGAACATGCGGGAATTAGGGATAATTTTATGACATACGTATAAATCTGGCATTTACGAACATAAATGATTTGATTTTTTATGATAATTACGAACAACATAAATCAAGGAATTGCCTTTCCAATGTGCATATAAAAATATGCAATGTAGCAAAATGATATACGAACTCTGTGTTCAAGCATAAAATCGTACAATTTTTAGTGTAAATAATATATGCGGTAGGCATAAAATACAATAATCGAAAAGAAAACATGAATCGGATGAGGTAGTGGCCGGAGGACGTCGTCGATGACACAATTGCAAATGTAGGTCGTCACTCGGGCCGCCAAAATTGCGCCGGATCAGAGAATGTTACACGCGATCATCGCTGCACGCACCTCGCGCCTTCCGTGACGCCGCTCGCTCGAACCTCGCGCCTCATGCGTCACCGTCGCTACTCGCACGTCGAGGGGCACCGCTTGCTCGTCGGCCTTGGAAGTGCCGCCGCCTCGGGGCCCCGGGGACTCCGTCGCTTGCCCGCACAAGAGCCCCGCTGTCGCTCGCCCTCTGGATCGGGGAGCCGCCGCCACTATTTCAGATCGAGGAACCGCCGCCACCGCGCATCGAGGTCAAGGTGGCCACCAGCTGGGGTCCACCGTCGCGCACGCTCTCGGGCAACCACCGTCGTCGCACGCGCCGTCGCTAATGAATCGGTGTGGAGCATAAAAAACTAAACCATAACACTCTAGATCTTGTTTTATAGACGTCCGGATCTGGTTCGACTCGACCGGATTGCACCGTACGATCTGGGCTTCCTCTAGTTATTGGAAGACCAGGGCTCTTAATATATAAACTATATATATATATGATATCTATTGGCTATTTGACACAAACAAACATGGCCCCAAATGGTTAGCTAGGCTCAGCTAACTTCTCCCACCCTTGTACCTAGGGCTGGGGAAAAAAATCTGTAATCCGAACCAGAATACCTGAACCCGAACCCCGAATTTCGTTTAGAAATTTTGGGTGGCAACTTGTAAAACATGAATTTATTTTGGGTAATTCGAGTACCATAATCGGGTACCCGAATTACATGAAATACCCGAACTTTCATGTGATTGTTAATTATCATTTTGTGCATTTATAATTATATGTAAGTGTGTATGACTTGTAAACTTGTGATTGTAGTTTGTCTTTGTTTTTTAAGTGCATGTATAACATTATTCAAACCATGTTTTTGTTCTAATTTAATAGGATGTTTATGAAGCTGACACAATAGTTTGGGTAGTTTGGGAATACCCGAATCTGAACCCAAAATTCTGGGTACCCGAATTTTCGAGTATTATAAATCCGTTGTAATTTCAGATACCGATTCTTAGAATCCGAAATTTAAATTACCCGAATTATCTGACTCGAATTGGGTAACCCGAACACCCACCCCTACTTGTACTAAGGGTGCATGGGTTCGAATCCAGTATCTGCGACATTTTTTGGTGATTTTTCCATTTCAAGTAAAAGACCGTGTCGTGCCTAGGTTCATTTGCTATGACACGCGAGCCAGCCCGACACGACACGATTACCTAAACGGGCCTAACAGGTCATTCGAGCTGGGCCGCTCGTTTGGCCATCTATAGTTAGCAGCAATATCAAAGCCAATTCAATGAGATGATATACCAATTGTAGACATTCATATCTTTTACTCTCGACCATCAATTCAGCAAGCTTACAAATGTCACTACAACTTAAGAATTTTAAATCGGTTCTTCAACAATGAATGTATCAAGTTGACCTCTCAAACATATATGATCATACAACGAGAAGTCATCAACATACAATGTGGCAAGATCAACCAACTTATATTTATCAAAGTTTGCAAAAGAATTTCTAGAATAAAGACATGCAATGCATTTCAAATGTTTCGTAGATCTTTCGGCAAAATGATTGCTTAACTACAAGGACATGGGGTTGGAATTGTGGACTACACAATGACCCTTCACCTTGAAGCAAGGATGGTGATCAAGTCCATGTGCCACATGTTTCAAGCTTTTGAGACATCGGTGGAGATGGCCATCCAAGAGGTGGAACATGAAGCAATGACTTTCTTACTTGGGAGCATCAATAGTTGTGGGAAGGCCCCTTCACCTAATTCCCCATGTGAGTTCTCGAGGATCTAGTGTGTCACGTTGTTATTGCACTAGAGGGAGCACCTCTTTTGGAGAGGTGCATGTCGGAGGTTGTGTTTGCTTATGATTGGGCATAGCGTATTGTGAAGTGGGAGCTGAGTTGGAGACAAGACAACACCTTCTCTGTATCTAATAGGAGTTGGAGCCATTCATTCGTAGTTGTAAGGTGCGTCGGAGGGTGCCCCTACGAGACACTGCATGAGATGACACCTCCAACCCACTGCTTCCCCGTTGTGGGTGGATCATGGATGTAGACAAGGCATGTGCCAAATCCCATTTTTCTCTATGGGACTGCATGTGCGACATTTGCCACATGTGCCTACCTCTTGAGAGTCTCTTTTGGGTTCTCTAGATCGTCTCACGCACCTGGGAAACTAGAAGATGATGATACCTTGGACTACCACTACATGAGCTACTTCAAGCCTCTTTTCGCTAGGTTCCCATACCAATAAGCTTCGGAACGATGTTGTGTGTGCTTGCTTCCCCCTTAGTGCTAAGTTGTAGTAGGAAGCGCTAAGTGTTGGAAGTAGCATGTGAGTTTGTATCTGGTAGAGTGGACCTTGGTACCATCTTTGGAAAGGCTTCTTTGTAGCAATATAAGACATTGTATGTAATGTTTTTGCAACTTATCTAACTAAGTTTATTTAAGTTGTAATTTTACTCTACATTTTATATTTCATATGCCTTACTTATGCAAGTTTACATCATTTTCTCTAAGTCATTACACTTGCTGAAATTAATTGTTAGAGCCATTGTTGTTGCTCGATCAATGTCAGGAGACGTCATTTTGCATTCATATTTTGCACACATATGCATGCATACATGGGCTACACCTTGGAATAAAAATATGGTTTTATTCATGCCTTCTTGTTGTCCTTACTAAGTTCCAAATCTAGGATACTTGTCCAAATTTTCATGATTATTATCCTTGTTTTGTTTGGATATGCTTATACGTGTACCATTCCTTATCTCATGATTACCCCTTTTATAATAAAGATGTTCCTACTTATCTACATATCTGGTTGCTAGCCTATTTGATTTGGCAACATATGATGTTGAATCGCTTCGATTTTTGGCGTGGTGAGCAACATAGTGGGGAAAGTCCTTCTAGCCCTCCTATTCACCCAATACTTATGGATGTCCTTGCTCATTAGATTAGTTTTTTAGCTAGATCGTACACAACTTAGGTAACCAACCATGCCAGGATGGACCATCGCCTACCCATGCATGGCTACGAGGACTTTCTTCGCACTAACCCACCAATCTTTCGTGTTGAAAGCATCTAGGCCTCTGATTGGTTTTAGTGATTAATGACAACATAAGATTATATGTGACTAATATGTGTTTTGTAGAGCAAATAGTAAGTTAGGTCGCATTACAGGAGGTTGCGCTGCAACGGTGAAAACAATCCCTCAGAACTTGAAGCGACGACTGAGAAATGCGAATCAAAAGATGAAGGTTTTCATATTCCAAGTGTCGAAAAAGTTGTGGACACTTGGTATAGAGTTAGTGAAAGCTCTCTTGTGGGTTTTGGTGTTTGGATGACAACTCAATTAAAGGACTAACAAGTGTACTAAGTGTTGAACAGGTGCTTAATGTAAAGCTAACAGGGTTCAACACAAGTGAACAAGTGTGATGATCCAAGGACTAGATGATGGATAGATAATGGGCATCACAAGTAAGATGGACATTGCATAAAGTGAGACTCGGGTGCGTAGCTCGGAGACAACTGATCAAGCCAAGGATGGAGGCAAGAAGAGCTTCGAGGTACCAAGTGCACAGGAGAAGGTCAAAGAGGCTGAGGAACCCAAAGCCAAGGGTGAAGAAGAAGACTTGCAAAGTCAAGGGTGATTAAGTTGAGAAGAGCTATGGCACATCAAGGATCACTACATAAGGATGTGACTTACAACCAATAAGGAAACATCTATAGTTATGTGGTGTAAGTCATAAGGCTCAAGGTCAAGCTCTAAGAAGGAGAACAAAGTCACTAGAAGGAGAACAAATGTCAAAATCAGAACTGGAAGCAGCCTAAAAGAGCTAAGTGCACTTTGACCTTTAGTTTGGGTTGTTCCTATGTTTGGAGATATTCTATGTGACCTTTGTAGGATGTTGGAGCTCAAAAATGTTAGTCTAGATCAAGTTAAGCTGACTTGATGATTTATGAGTCCAACATCAATCTTAAGCATGTCAAATGCTAGAGAGGTGAAAATCCAAGAGAAGGTATGTTTCTAGACTTAGTACATTGGTTTTTGTGTACTAACTTATTTGTCTAAGTGTTAGAAACAAAGAAAAGAAGAAAAGAAAAGAAATGCAAAAGGTTTGGCTGTGTACAGCCAAGACTCAGCTCAGTCTGGCACACCGGACTGTCCGGTGGTGCACCGGACAGTGTCCGGTGCGCCAGGCCAAACTCTGGTGAACAGACCGCTCTCGGGAAATGTCTGGCGACGTACGGCTATAATTCACTGGACTGTCCGGTGGTGCACCGGACTGTCCGGTGAGCCAACGGTCGGCTGGGCCAACGGTCGGCCGCGCAATCCGCGCGTGACGCGTGGCTGAGCCAACGGTCAGATGGAGGCACCGGACTGTCCGGTGTGCACCGGACAGTGTCCGGTGCGCCAACGGCTCCAAGACTGCAACGGTCAACTGCGCCAGTTTTGGAAGGAAATCGGGCACCGGATAGAGTCCGGTGGTGCACCAGACTGTCTGGTGCGCCACACGACAGAAGGCAAGATTTGCCTTCCTGGATTGCTTCCAACGGCTCCTAGGCCTCTTGTGCCTATAAAAGGGACCTCTAGGCGCCTCAATCAAACAAATAAGTGCAGCCAACAAGTGTAGACATCACTCTGATCAATTCTCACTCTCCCTCTTGTGTGTATCTCTCTTGTTTGTGTAGAAGGCAAAGCTATAAGCCTTTAGAGAGTGGAGAAGTGCTGCTAAGAGCTAGAGCAAGGTCTTGAGCATATTGTTACTCTGCCGGAGTGCTGTCAAGAAGATTGTAAGCAGCCGCGGCTCTGTTGTAACTACCTCAACATAGTGGAAGGCTCTATCTGTCTGACTGACAGATCTGAGCAAACGGAGGAAGGAGTTGAAATAGACTCCAAACCCAGGTGTGGCTAACTCCAACGAGGACTAGGCAAGCATTTCAGGCTTGGCCGAACCTCGGGATAAATTCTTGTGTCCACGTGCTCTGCTCTGTGTTGTGTGCTGATTCTGTCTTATTCAGTTCTTACATCTGCACTTCACTGCTTACTTGTGGTACTAGCTTTCTTTGAAGTACAGGATATTCTTAAGACAGGAATTTCAAATCCGCTGCAACCTACTCGAAGGGTTCTTCACTCCACTGTGATCCTATCTTCGAGTAGAGTAAGATTTAAGTTTTGAAGTGATAATTTTTATTCGCCTATTCACCCCCCTCTAGGCGACATCCAGATCCTGTTCCCGGGCAAAAGGAACTTTCAATTGGTATCAGAGCTAGGCCTCTCCAGTGTGGGCTTAGCCGTCCGGAGATGACGATGTCGTCACAAGAGGTAACTGTAGAACTTCTTTTAGGCGATGGTTCTAATTACAAATCTTGGTCTGTCTCTATTTATAATGCTTTCATGCATGTTGATTCTGATTTGAGACAGATCTTTAGTAGAAGTATTTTCCCCTCTGATATTAGTAAAAATCCTTCTAATGCTGAACTAAGATGTTTATCTCTCAATCACCGTGCTTGCAACATCTTAGTTGACTCTCTTTCTAGAAGTGCTTATTTTGCCATCATGAGTAGTGATAGTGATTTATTTGTTGATGCTCATGATTTATGGAATAGAATTAAAGGAAAATATTCTGTGGCAAATTGTGATGCTCCTACTCCCTATATTACTTGTGATACTAATCCTTCAAAAGGAGAAGAAAAGTGTTGGGCACCAAACGATGAATCCACCTCGTCGACAGGTTTGTTCTCCACTAGTAATAAATGTTTTATTGCTAACAATGACGATGGAGACGAAAGCCATGATGAGGAGGAATATGAGGATGATAGCGAGGATGAATCTTCATCACCACAAGGTACATTTTCCTATATTGCTTCCACTGACATTAATGACAGGGAAAATGAGACCGATGATGTGGAAGAAGAGGAGATTCGCCGTTTCTACATCCATCTCAACAAAGAGGACAAAACACTCTTGGTTAAGCTGTTGAGAAGGAACAAGGAACAAGGAGAGACACTTCTCAGGCTAGAGGAGTCCCTCAACAAAACCAACAACAGCCTGGAGAAGATGACCAAAGAACATGAGGAGCTAAAGTGCTCTCATGATGATTTGGTCCAACGGTATGAATCTGTTTTAATTGAGCAAAGAAATAATCATGATGCATTATCTAATGTTGCTCAACTTAAAACTGAAAATTTCATGCTTAGGAGTCAAGTAGAAATAATAAATTTAGAAAAACTTGTTCTAGGTGAAAAGTATGATAGGCTGTCATATTCTCATAGTAAACTAGTTGATGACCATATCATGCTTAATGTTGCTCATGAGGTTGTAATTACAAACTTAAATTCATGTGAACCTCATTCTTGCACAAGTACACATCTAGATAATATATCGTCATGTGCTAACCCCTGTCGCTCAAAAGGAAGCAAATGTTTGAATGAGCAACAAGTTGTAGGGTCAAAAAGGAAATTGCTTGGGAACAAGAAACAAAGACAATTAAGGAGAAGACGCCTTGCTCAACTTCCTCAAGATATCTGCGAAAACGTGGTGAAGAAGCTTGAGGAAGGAGAAACCGCAGCAAGGGTCAAACTCCTTGGAAAAGATGTTCCTAAAGCAATAAGTGAAGCAATCAACATGATACAGGAAAAAGGTAATGATTCAATTAATCATGTTATTGGCACTAATAATTTCTCTATGTCATCTAAAAGTAACAAGAGAAGAGGAAAACGGAGATGCTTCAAGTGCAAGGCATTAGGCCACCTCATCGCATGTTGTCCATACAAAGACAAGGACGAAGGGATAAGGAGATGTTTTGGATGCAACAACAAGGACCACATGATCACTTCATGTCTGGTCATGGAAAATCAAAGATGTGCATTCTCCAAGATGACTCTCACCAAGGAAAATGACAAACAGCAAGCGTCATGTCAGGTTGAGCGACGTTTCTGCTACAAGGTTGGTGAGCAGGGTCATCTATCCAAGGTATGTAATAAAGGTAAGGTTCCTAAGCAAGTGAATCTATCTCAATCTCATTTGCTTAGGAGACCCAAATCATACACTTGTGCTAGATCTATAACGAGATCACCTAGAACTAGCACAAAGACTAAT
Organism: Zea luxurians; assembly: GCA_029449295.1. NCBI lineage: Eukaryota > Viridiplantae > Streptophyta > Magnoliopsida > Poales > Poaceae > Zea > Zea luxurians. The sequence goes on from JAOPSE010000002.1 coordinate 170,052,281, forward strand.
TGGGTACCAAAGGCACTTTTAGTTGAACGTCATAGACCCATCCCGAGGTGGGTACCAAACTGTGCTAACTAGACCATGCAGGTGACTTGAGATGGACTGGAGACCATGGGAGAGCTTAAGACGGTCAACTCAAACTCTATGCTTAAGCTGTTAATTGTTTTGGTGTTTATTCATTGACCCAAGGTTGAATTATTGTGAGACACTAATCCCATGTTCATCTCAAGTGAAATAAGTTGTAGAGGTCCTTAATCATCATTGGTGAATCAAGAAAAGGACCTTGATTGCGCATCTGGATCTCCAAAGGACGGTACCTGTGCTTCTTAAGTGCATTATCAGTATTACTCTTAAAAGTTGATTGTCGTGCTTGGAGTAGTTACGCTTTTAAGATTACTCATGTTGAACCTCGTTAATAATTGATTCATGATTTCAAAGATGACATTCATGTTTGCTTAATCATGATTAGGTGCTCTATAAGTCATATCTTTTGAATCATTCATTGGGTAGCTTATCATTTGAGATATTTACCATGATTAATCCTTTATGTGTTCATGGATAAACCTGTATCTTTCTGTAAATCATGCTATACGTGTGTAATGAGTAACTTATGTGTGCAAGCATGACATCTTGTTTAGTCCATGTTCACATGATTACCCTATTTTGGCATTATGTGTTATGCCTCTAATGCATCCTCTCGAGCTATGAAGTGCATAAATAATAGGGAACTTTCAATTGGTTTGTGGTAATAACTGGTGCTCTCATGGCCATACTGGTAAAAGGCAAAGGTATGGAAAATGGAACTATGCAATTTCATTAAATATCTTGAAGTTCCATTGAGTGTGATCATAGCTATGTTCTTGCATTTCATTGGTAGTATCGTGGCTTAGGTGACTTATGCCTTAAAATGTTGTTTCTCTTGGTGTACCTAAGAAAATTTTTCTTAATCTTGATGTGATTAGACATTATGCTTTATTTGCATGATCTTGTCGTGTTCAATTGGCATATATGGTGAAATGATTATCATGTATGAAGCATGCCTAGGTTGCTTGTAAAATGTCATACTCCGTGAGGCATGCATTATTGTATTAAGTCAACCTTTCATTTGGTATTCAATTGGTATATCTTTGTGATGAAATTGATAGAGTATGCCTTGACCAAGAGATGTTGTGATCCCCTCTAGTTCTGAGAAAGCTAGAATGTGCATAGTGCAAGTTATTCAAATACTTGATGCACAAGTTTAGGGGGAGCACACATAACTTGTGTCTTTTGAGACTAATTGTTTCTTGAGCGATCTTGTATAGTCTCAGGGTGGAAAAGAGAAGATGAGCAAGAAATGGAGCAATCAGGACTTGGGTACCTCTGTAAGTCAAGAAATTGGTATCTTAAGTCGTGAGTAATTGCATATTTTTAGATTGCTCATGCTCTATAATATTTGGTGATACTAGATGCTTATCCTTAAATATCATGGAGCTATGATAATAAATGACTTTTCAATTGGTAGCCGTGATAGTTTGCTTCAATTGACATCTTTTAGTAATCACTAGAATAGAAGCTTCATCTTGTGCCATAATACTATAACTTGCTCTAAGCTTGGTGTATAAGCAACAAGAAAAGGTTAGGATAAAGGATCAGGCACAAATGTGGAGAAGCTCCTGAGCGATTAATACTTTCAAGATGGGAAGTACATCACAACATGGTAAAGGTACAAAAGGAAGTATTGATATTTTGCGTAAATGTATCTTAATATCTCTGGTACATATGTTTAATGAATAAGGGGGAGTTTTGATAGTGTGTTTTTCCTCCTTTACACCCTGCTGCCCCTTGACATCATCCTATGTTCTTGCTTGAGTATGGTTTTTGGTGTTTGATGTCAAAGGGGGAGAATTTGTGCATTAAAGCTTATCCTAAGGGGTGATGTGTTAATTTGAACATTGTTAGTGTGTTATTGTGTTCATTCTGAAATAGATAGTCATGTGGATAATGGTGCATGTGGTTAATGGTTTAATGGTGCTTTAAGATTGTTTTAAATTGGTATCTTAGTTTAAATTGGTATCTTAATGGTGAATAGTGGTAGGTTGATATTCCTGTGATATATCCACTCAATTGAATGGTGTTTAACTCTGATTCTGTGCATTTGTGTGTTATACACATCATGGTTTGATCCTTGACACAATGCATCCCACAGGTGCTAAGGTGTAGCAATGCTTCGATTTAGCCTAAGTATGTGCATTTTGGCATTTAAAGCCAAAGCTAAGATTTTAACGTAAGCACATATTTAGGGGGAGCATTCTACAATCTTAGAACTCAAAATTTGTACTTTAAATTTCACTCTTATGTAAGCTTTAATTGTGTTGCCATCAATCACCAAAAAGGGGGAGATTGAAAGCTCTCTTGTGGGTTTTGGTGTTTGGATGACAACTCAATTAAAGGACTAACAAGTGTACTAAGTGTTGAACATGTGCTTAATGTAAAGCTAACAGGGTTCAACACAAGTGAACAAGTGTGATGGTCCAAGGACTAGATGATGGATAGATAATGGGCATCACAAGTAAGATGGACAATGCATAAAGTGAGACTCGGGTGCTGTTGGGGGCCTTCGTCCTCCGAAGGTCCTCAAAAACATGATTTGACAATGTTTTCCAAGTGGATTATATGAACAGGTATTTTCGGATTCAGGATTATGGATATAGAGCACGACCAGGACGAAGCCTGAACCAGACGAAGGTCGAGGGCAGCCGAAGCTGTGCGCAGGGAAGCTTCGGTGCGATGGCATAAGGGGGAACCGACTTAAAGATGAAAAGACTTCGGGGGCCTCGACAGATTTCCATAAACCGTTAACAAATGTAATGGACATGGATGTAATTTTACGTGGGCTGCGTCCCGCGTCTATAAATAGATGAACAGTACTCCCGTACTGTTCACGCTGACTTGGCATTCTGCTTTGGCGTCACGCTTGTACTTTATACCTTCTTTCAGGACCGAAGGTACATTTGTAATTTGAAATCATTTCTATTTTTCCATGTTAATAAAATAGAAATGATTTTATGTTGTTTATATTATGTTTCGTGCTTTATATGAGTCCTTCATCATTATTCGTTATAGTTACGAAGGTATGTCCCTTATGACCTTCGTCCGAAACTCATTATTTCCCAAAGGGGCATAATGTTTCGAAGGACGAAGGACGTTAACATTTAACACTTTTTATGTTGCCTTGTTCTTAACCCGAAGCATTTGAGAACAAGTCTCCAACATTGGCGCCCACCTCCGGTGAACTCACTTCCACTTCGAGCTTTTTTGAACACCTTCGGAAGCTATGGCGCCGAAGAAAGCTTCAGCGACTGGGGCTTCAGCACTGCAACCGCTGGACCACAACCAGGAGACCGTCTCTCTTCGGGAGGCCCGAAGCCAGAAGAGAAAGGCTGTCAGCCCTACACTTCAGGAAGAAGAGTTAGACCAAGAAATCAGGGATATGGAGATGCTACACCAACAAGTACAAAGGAAGAAGGAGAAGATGGCCCGCCTAGCTGAGTTGCAAAGGCAGATAGACGAAGCCTCTGAGGAAGTCCGCCATCTTACTCACGATGAGCAGAACAGAAGGCCTCATCAGAAAGACCTTCATCAAGAGGGCTTCGTCAACGAAGATGACTGGTATGATAATTTCCATCAGGGAAATTTTGTTTTTGATGATGTTTCTCCTCTGTCTGCTGAGCTGCAGGCTACACCTTGGCCTCCATCCTATAAGCCACCCCAGCTCCCCATGTTTGATGGTCACTCCGACCCGAAGCAATTCTTGATGAGCTACGAAGCAACGGTGTCTTCGTACGGGGGCAATGCTGCAGTCATGGCGAAGTCTTTCGTCATGGCCGTCAGGAATGTTGCTCAAACCTGGTATTCCTCCCTTCGGCCAGGAACAATAACTTCATGGCAGAAGCTGAAGGACATGTTGCTGACCAGCTTCCAAGGATTTCAGACGAAGCCAGTTACAGCTCAAGCCCTGTTCCAGTGTATCCAGGATCACGAAGAGTACCTTCAGGCGTATGTCCGAAGGTTTTTACGATTGAGGGCGCAGGCACCAACGGTGCCCAATGAAATTGTTATTGAAGCCATGATCAAGGGGCTTCGTCCTGGGCCTGCAGCTCAATACTTTGCTAGAAAGCCTCCTCAGACCTTGGAGAAATTGCTCCAAAAGATGGATGAGTACATTCGTGCTGACAATGACTTTCGTCAAAGAAGGGAGGAGGCCTTCAGATTTTCTGAAATGACCAGGGGCTTCGGAGGAAGATACTACCCGAGACATGTCCGTTCCATCCATAACACTCAGAATGATGATAAGGGGAGTCAGAACAGACCACAATGCTCCTCACAGGCTTCGGGGCAACAACAAACTTCCTTCCGGCCACCAGCTCCAAGAGGCAGAGGCGCCAGGGGCTTCGGCGGAAGATTCGGAGATCAGCCAAGGAGACTGTTTTGCTTGTTCTGTGGAGAAGGCAAGGGCCATACCACTAGGTCGTGCCATATTACGATCCAGAAGCAAAAGGAAATTGCCGAAGCTGCATCTCAACAAGCTCAGCCGAAGCAGGTCATGCATACTGCTTCGTATCATCCGCCTTATATCCCACAATACATAGACAATCATCCTGCAGCTTCTGTAGCTTCGGCAAGTCAACCTCAAGCTTCTTGGCAGCAGCTTCCGCCTCCACCTCTATTGCAGCAAGGGCAACAGCCAGAAGGGAGTCAACACGCTCCACATCAGAGGGACTTCAGAGAACAGTCTGAAGCTCGCACAGTCAACAGCACTGTGCCGGAGTCGAAGCACATTTATTGATACATATCCTACCTTTGATACCAGTCTTTTCTTTTCAGTTTTATTTTCTGTGAAGCAAAAAACATTGATAGTTTTCATGTAATAATTTCGTTGTTTTCCACGAGGAAGATCTATTTGCTCCGCAAGCTTAAGTTGCCGAAGCTTAAAATTCTTTTTCCGTTACCAAGGAGGACCTTCGAATTAAAAATCCTTCGGAGTAACAGAAAGTCGCTCTAAGGAGCGCAGAGTAAGTTTGCGAAGTCACAAAAAGCCGTTCCAAAGGGAGCGCAGTGTAAGTTTTCTGCTCAGAAGTCGTTCCTAAAGGAATGCAGAGCCTACAGCGAAAAGTCAACGCTGATACCGCCTAAGTAAAAGGCGAAGAAGCTCCTAAGGGAGGCTTACAGCGAAAAGTCAACGCTGATACCGCCTAAGTAAAGGGCGAAGAAGCTCCTAAGGGAGGCTTACAGCGAAAAGTCAACGCTGAGATCGTCTAAGTAAAAGACGAAGAAGCTCAAAAGACGTTCCTAAGGGAATGCAGAGCTTACGAATATATTTTATGAGTATCTTCGGAACAAATGTCACATGCATAGCATAACATCATTACATCATTTTGCATAGCATAAGCATCATACATCATATTGCATTTGGCAAAAGAAAGTGACACTCTCAACCTTCGAAAGGATGCCCTGAGAAAGTGATATCGAAATTGTACAGCTTCGCAATACAGCTTCGGAGAATTTTTTTTATGAAACATGGGTGAGCTTTATCAGATCAATATTGAGATTGTATAGCTTCGGAGTATAGCTTCGGATGGTGATTTCGCGAAGCATGGATGTGATTCATCAGAATAATTTTAACGAAGAATGTCTTCTCCACGAAGCATGAAAAGAAGGGAAGGTGTTTTTTCGCCGAAGGCTCAAAAAGGTATGTATATAGAGTTTCATGCATCGTGAAGAATTGAATAACGAAAACAAACTTGTATATTACATCCAAATGTACAAAATATTACATAGATCACAATTTAAATGTTTTTCTAATAGCATCTAGTCCTCTCTTAATACTGCTTCGGCAACTTCATTTAAAAGTTGGTCAACAACTTTGTCCATGATACCTTCGGCCATTTGTTTGATTTCTTCATCTCCTTTTGTGTGGAGGTCCGCAGTCGATTCAGCAGCTTCTGAGGGAAGAGAACATTTCTTCATCACTATTATAAACTATGTGCAGAGTTTGAAACAAAAATTACAACACAATAAGAATAACTAATTAATACCTAATTGCCTTTCGGGTTCCGTACTTTTTACAGCAGTTTCCGCCACTTTTCTAGCATCGTGGATACCTTTTTCGCTCCTTTGGATGATCTCTTGCGCCATTCCTCGGCCGCCGTCGTTCCAGATATCCGTAAAAAATTTGCCGCCAACCACGCTTGCTTCGGCCGAGGGGTCCTTAATGTCTTCGGAAGATAAGGCAACTTCGGACTGAGCTAGAAATTTTACATGATCGCAACCTTTCTTCTCTAAGACAGAAGCAATTCCTCTCGCGCCCGAAAAAGCGCAGATATCGCCACGACTGCTCAGGATCTCCTCGAAGGCCTCTGCTTCGTGACTAATCCATTCCAGTGGACCTTCGGGATTGCCTCGAGAGAAATTCTCTTCGCTGGAGAAGGCGCCCACGCTGGCAAAGCTGGTTTTAATTTTATTCACACATTCTATAGATTTGACATAACATTTTCCCTGAGATGTACGAAGCTCTTTAACTCTTAACTCCAATTTGTTGACCATATGATCACTGAGCTCTCGTTTTGTTTCCTCAAGGACGCGCTCCTCTCTAGCTCTAGTCAGCTGTTTCTGAAGATCTTTAATTTCACGCTTGTGGGCTTCGGCCTGGATTTTTGAAGCAGCTTCATCCTTTTTTACTTTGTCTATCAGCGTAAGAAGAATTTTATCCTTTTCTAGAGCTTCGTTTCTCAATTTGATAACTTCGGAGCGCAAATTGTTGAACGCAATCTCATAACTTTCATCTTCGGCGCTCTTTTGCGCTCTTAGCGCGTTGCTTAGGATCAGGCCCTATACGAAAAAGAATTCATATAAGAAAAAAGGAATGAGTTGCGTAAAAATTATAAGGGGGTTTTCTTTTCAAGCGTTAAATTCCCGTACCTTCAGGCTGTTGTACGCAAGGCTGTCTGCGAGATCTTCTTTCGTCATGGCGCTTAATCCGGATTCAAGCTTCGGGAAACCAATACTCCTGGCCATCTCCCGGCAGACAGAGAGCTCTTTGTTGTCAGGAAGGCAGTATAAGAAATCATCTTCATTTGTCCCATTGAATATTACTGCCCCTTTTGGATATTTTAGCTCCTTTGCATAATGGTTAGCTTCGCGAGTTTCTTCTTCAGATAGTTTTTTCCCCGAAGCATGTCGTATGATGTAATCACACATGCTGGCAGGCGCTTCGGGGATGGCAGTGCCAGTCTCTTCAATTAAAATTGGTTCTGGTATTTTCATTGCTTCGGCTTCTAAAGTTTGCTCCATGAAGGGCTCTGAAGGCCCAGCTTCAGCTTCAGCTTGTTGCGTCGGAGCTTCAGAAGAAGCTTCAGCAATTTCAACACTCTTTTTTGGAGTTATGCTTGAAGACTTAATTGTCTCCAAGACATCTAGTACATTTACCATTCTCTTCCTTTTTGGGGTCACCATTGGACCCTTTTGGATTTTTGCTGCTTCGACATTTACTACAGGACTCAAAATTTCTGATGCTTTTTCCTTAGTCGGATTTTTTGCTTCTTCCATTTTTTCTGTCGATGGTGCTTCCGCCATCTCTGCAATTTCTGGCAGCAAGGTTGGCTGTTCAGCTTCGGCGGCCGAAGAAGTTTCTCCAGTGAACTCAGGCACCGAAGCTGGTTCAATATGGCGTGGTCGATGTGTGAGGACCTTCAACCTTTTTCCTTTCGGTTCTGGCTCGCTAGGAGCAGTTCCTGCTTCTTCTTTTTCAGGGGTTATGTTTTTCCTTTTTTGCCTTCGGATGGGATAATGATAATCAGGGTAGAAGAACCCGATTGCATCAAATACTCGGTTGAGTCTCTTCTTTTTTCGGCCTCCGAAGGCTGCTGATAGTGCCGTATTTTCAGCCTTCGAATATGCCCCAAGTAATTCATCACTTAATGTTTCAATGCTTTTCAGCCAGTCGTCATCAGGTTCAATAAATTTATCTGCATATTTGAATGTGTACTTTAATTTGACTAGTCCGCCTTCGTCGGACTCTTTGATGGTTTCCTTCGGCATGTCCCACTTCTCTGCAAGTGGCCATACCCTGAAGGCAATGTGTTCTTGGACCAAGTCCCTTGTCCCAATAAACGAGCAGACTACCCCGAAGGCTCTTTGGCATTCCTCGGCGGCTTCGTCCATTTCGACCTTCGGCCTTCGAAGACCGAAGCGTTGCCAGATTGGATGCATAATAATACTCTTCACATTCTCTTGAGCTGTCAGATCATTCTTTACATAAAACCATTCAGTCATCCAGGCTCCGGGCCACCTCTTCCGAAAGGTAGGCACAGGGTAGCTTGACCCGGAGCGGGCGCCGAAGCTGTAGCACCCAAAATTGTTGTGATATTGCTCTTTTCCCCAGGGCTTCGTCTCGTACAATAACTCGTGTATGTTGCAGAAGCTTTTAGCGTTTGGTTCCAAACCTTGGCTTCTCGTAGCCCAGACAAAAATCCCCATTCTTATAATAGCTTCGGGAGTGAGTTGATGAAGGTAGACTTGAAATGTCTTTAATACCTCAACAACAAAATTGCTCAGGGGGAATCGAAGCCCAGCCTTGAGGAAGCTTCGGAAAATCACAACTTCATCTTCTTCGGGGGTGGGAGAAGTTTTTTCCCCGGCATCAGCTCTCACAATAGATATGTCTCGGAAATATCGCCCCCTCATATTATCAATGTGACTCTGCTTGATGGCCGTTTTCCCAAAAACTGTGTGGCTTGGTCGCCACGGTCGATCTTCGGCCTCTTCCCCACCACTTTCCACATCATAGCTGTCGCTGTCATCAGTATCTTCGGACAAACCTTCGAGAATCTCCTTCGTAATTTTCTCTGTATTGGTCTCTGCCATCGCTATCAGGAAACCCAGATTCTTCTCCTCCTCGAGACTCAGCTTCGTCTCAGCAGGGATCTTCAGCTTCGTCTCAGCAGGGATCTTCTTGCCTTCAGACATCTTCGGAAACGCTAAAAAATTGTTCCCGAGGCCGAAGCTTCGAAATCAAAAAGACCAGCAAATCTTAATGAACAAGAGCTAAAAATTTTAGTGGGCCGAAGCAAAAGGAAAGTGTGCGTACCAAATGAGTTTGCGATGTGATCTTATTTATACGCCTAGGGCGTTGAAAATTGAAAGGCCCCGCTTGTCAGTGAATGTTGCTATTCTAGCAAAGGGAAGGTGTTTTTTCGGACCTTCGGCTCAAGGCCTTCGTCCATATCGCAATCTGAATTTATTATTTACAAATTAATATTGCGAGGGGCTACTGTTGGGGGCCTTCGTCCTCCGAAGGTCCTCAAAAACATGATTTGACAATGTTTTCCAAGTGGATTATATGAACAGGTATTTTCGGATTCAGGATTATGGATATAGAGCACGACCAGGACGAAGCCTGAACCAGACGAAGGTCGAGGGCAGCCGAAGCTGTGCGCAGGGAAGCTTCGGTGCGATGGCATAAGGGGGAACCGACTTAAAGATGAAAAGACTTCGGGGGCCTCGACAGATTTCCATAAACCGTTAACAAATGTAATGGACATGGATGTAATTTTACGTGGGCTGCGTCCCGCGTCTATAAATAGATGAACAGTACTCCCGTACTGTTCACGCTGACTTGGCATTCTGCTTTGGCGTCACGCTTGTACTTTATACCTTCTTTCAGGACCGAAGGTACATTTGTAATTTGAAATCATTTCTATTTTTCCATGTTAATAAAATAGAAATGATTTTATGTTGTTTATATTATGTTTCGTGCTTTATATGAGTCCTTCATCATTATTCGTTATAGTTACGAAGGTATGTCCCTTATGACCTTCGTCTGAAACTCATTATTTCCCAAAGGGGCATAATGTTTCGAAGGACGAAGGACGTTAACATTTAACACTTTTTATGTTGCCTTGTTCTTAACCCGAAGCATTTGAGAACAAGTCTCCAACAGGTGCATAGCTCGGAGACAACTGATCAAGCCAAGGATGGAGGCAAGAAGAGCTTCGAGGTACCAAGTGCATGGGAGAAGGTCAAAGAGGCTGAGGAACCCAAAGCCAAGGGTGAAGAAGAAGACTTGCAAAGTCAAGGGTGATTAAGTTGAGAAGAGCTATGGCACATCAAGGATCACTACATAAGGACGTGACTTACAACCAATGAGGAAACGTCTATAGTTATGTGGTGTAAGTCATAAGGCTCAAGATCAAGCTCTAAGAAGGAGAACAAAGTCACTAGAAGGAGAACAAATGTCAAAATCAGAACTGGAAGCAGCCTAAAAGAGCTAAGTGCACTCTGACCTTTAGTTTGGGTTGTTCCTATGTTTGGAGATATTCTATGTGACCTTTGCAGGATGTTGGAGCTCAGAAATGTTAGTCTAGATCAAGTTAAGCTGACTTGATGATTTATGAGTCCAACATCAATCTTAAGCATGTCAAATGCTAGAGAGGTGAAAATCCAAGAGAAGGTATGTTTCTAGACTTAGTACATTGGTTTTTGTGTACTAATGTATTTGTCTAAGTGTTAGAAACAGAGAAAAGAAGTAAAGAAAAGAAATGCAAAAGGCTTGGCTGTGTATAGCCAAGACTCAGCTCAGTCTGGCACACCGGACTGTCCGGTGCGCCAGGCCGAACTTGGTGAACAGACCGCTCTCGGGAAATGTCTGGCGACGTACGACTATAATTCACCGGACTGTCCGGTGGTGCACCGGACTGTCCAGTGAGCCAATGGTCGGCTGGGCCAACGGTCGGCCGTGCAATCCGCGCGTGACGCGTGGCCGAGCCAACGGTCAGATGGAGGCACCGGACTATCCGGTGTGCACCGGACAGTGTCCGGTGCGCCAACGGCTCCAAGACTGCAATGGTCAACTGCGCCAGTTTTGGAAGGAAATCGGGCACCGGACAGTGTCCGGTGGTGCACTGGACTGTCCGGTGCGCCACACGACAGAAGGCAAGATTTGCCTTCCTGGATTGCTTCCAACGGCTCCTAGGCCTCTTGTGCCTATAAAAGGGACCTCTAGGCGCCTCAATCAAACAGATAAGTGCAGCCAACAAGTGTAGACATCACTCTGATCAATTCTCACTCTCCCTCTTGTGTGTATCTCTCTTGTTTGTGTAGAAGGCAAAGCTATAAGCCTTTAGAGAGTGGAGAAGTGCTGCTAAGAGCTAGAGCAAGGTCTTGAGCATATTGTTACTCTGCCGGAGTGCTGTCAAGAAGATTGTAAGCAGCCGTGGCTCTGTTGTAACTACCTCAACATAGTGGAAGGCTCTATCTGTCTGACTGACAGATCTGAGCAAATGGAGGAAGGAGTTGAAATAGACTCCAAGCCTAGGTGTGGCTAACTCCAACGAGGACTAGGCAAGCATTTCAGGCTTGGCCGAACCTCGGGATAAATTCCTGTGTCCACGTGCTCTACTCTGTGTTGTGTGCTGATTCTGTCTTATTTAGTTCTTACATCTGCACTTCACTGCTTACTTGTGGTACTAGCTTTCTTTGAAGTGCAGGATATTCTTAAGACAAGAATTTCAAATCCACTGCAACCTACTCGAAGGGTTCTTCACTCCACTGCGATCCTGTCTTCGAGTAGAGTAAGATTTAAGTTTTGAAGTGATTATTTTTATTTGCCTATTCACCCCCCTCTAGGCGACATCCAGATCCTGTTCCCGGGCAAACGGAACTTTCAGTTAGGTCTTCTATTTTTATTTTAGTCGTACTATAAAGAGAGATTGTGGATGAGTAGTTTGACCAAGAAAATTCTAGTGTAGTGTTGGTGCATATTCACACTCACAACTAGTGCCAGGTGTCACTCTATAACACACTCACGAGTTAGAATGAAATCAGGTTAGAAAAACCTAAGGAAAAAAAATTAGGGTTGCTATCTTAGGGGCACCGGACTGTCCTGTGCGACCCCTAACAGTGGGCCCTGGATGCCCCGAGGGCAACCCTCTGCCCCCGAGAAAACCCAAGAGCTAGAAGTTCGTGGAATTGAATTTTAGCCGCGCACCGAACATACACTGTTCACTATCCGGTGCGCCGTCAGAGCAACGGCTACCTGTCAGAACTAGCCGTTGGCTACATACCGTTGGCACACCAGACTGTCCGGTGCGCCCATGCACAAAAGCGACAGTAACGACTAGTTTTGGTTGGTGTGGGTATTTAAACCCCCTCTACCAGCCACATTTAGTGTCTTGCTGCCCACATACACTTGTATTCATTGCTAGTGCATTGCAAGCCCACAAAGCCTAGTGAGATGATTAGGAAAAACATAATCCCATGTTAAGACCTCATTAGTGCGCATGAGAGCCACCTAGAGCACACACCAGATGCATTAGGCTTCTCTTGGTCAAGTGAAAGTCTATAGCTTGTTACTCTTGGTGATCGACATCACCAAGACGGCTTGGTGGCGATTGGAGTTCGGTGATCACCTCGGAGGACTTGTTGGTGACCTGACTCAATATTGTACACGGTCGTGAGGGATCATTTTATAGAGAGCACTTGGTTCTTGCGAGGACAAGGGGGAGCGATACCGTTGCGCGGGTGCTCCAACGAGGACTGGGGAAGAGTGCCGACTCTTCGATACTTTGGCAAAAAATTGGAGGAGTCTTCTTGCCCTTACTCTATATTCTGCATTTACTTTGAGCATTTTACTTTGTGCAATTGCTTAGTTAGTATTTGTAGTAATGACTTAGGGTTGTTGTCTATCTAGTAGTATTTACTTATTGCTAGTAGTTTGGGTGAAGTTGAGCTCATGCTTAGAGTTTAACTTTTGTTGGAATTTTAGAAAAGCCCAATTCACCCCCACTTGGGCATCGTGATCCTTTCACATGACACTAAGGAGCCTCTAGATACTGACTTTTGGCTCGGTACCATCGGGAAAAAGCTTGGACTTATTCATTGTTAAGAGAATGTCAAGGTTCTCACTTCACCGCCCACCAACTACAAGACGCCACTAGGGTTTAGTGGTGTAACGTTGTGGCCACATGCCCCGTCAACTAACCTTTCACTTGGGAGGAGTTTTGGGCAGCGTATCACTCCTTCCACACATTCCTAAAAGAGCCATGGATATCAAGAAAAAGTAATTTCTCAATATCACCCAAGACAATCACGATTCACAATATAAGACTATCTCCAACAGCTTACCCATTCACATACCTACATTCAAACTCCACTTGGCGAACAGTGCAGTCTATAGTGCAGAATAGTGCAAGATAGTGCATATGGGTAATCTACTGGAGTCGGCCTAATGTCATATGTGCACGCCTTCAATTATCTTTCCAATTATGCACCTTTGAAGTTGCGACTGATGCCAAGAGAAGAAAAATCATTCTACAAAGGTGTCAGAGGTAATCTCCAACTGAGTGGCAGAAAGCACCCGCCTAATCCTAAGAATAAGGGGCTACCTAGGGTTAGCCTAAGGAGATGGTGGAACACACGAACACACGAGGATTTAGAGTGGTTGAGCCGCCAGAGCATAATACCCTACGTCCACTTGTGAGTTGTATTGTTGTGAGCCTATGGGAGTCTGATAGTGTCTAAGTGAACTCAAGAGAGCGTAATACCCTACATCCACTTGTGAGTTGTATTGCTGTGAGCCTGTGGGAGTCTGAGAGTGTCTAAGTGAAATCAAGAGAGCATGTCCCCTTTATCGTATGTGCCCTCTCTTTTATAGTCCAAAGGGGCACATACAAGGGTGCCGAGCCCCGACAGGTGGGTCCAATGATCTAGTATTAAATATGTACAACATGGAGTGTTCAATGCTACAATGGACAGAGATCTCCCTCGGTCGTCGTGCAGATCTTCTGACCAAGCGTGCTTCTGCTCCATCAGCCGGCTCGAGTCGACTACGGTCATGCAGAGTGGACTATGGTATGCTGACATATGTAGGGGCCGACCTTGCTGACATGCGCAGGAGTTATGATGATATACTCGAGCTGTCATTTCCAGTCGGTACTGCAGAGTGTGCCTAGCCCGAGCCAGTAATTGCTCATGATGGCGCCGCTGAGACACAACTGTCTTGTCTTGGTAACACGTGATTTACTGTGCAACCCATACGAGCAGCGCTGTCATACAATTACCCACCTTGGTAACGCGTGGAGCGGTCATTCAAGCCCGCACGGCCGATCAAAAGTCTATCCATGCCCTGTGTGCAACAGGGCCGCCTCATCCGCCCGTATTGAATGCGGGCGAGCGAGCTTGCCTCCAGTCGAAGGCTTGTGCCACGTACCCACGGGCCACGTGGCATTACCAGACCCCTATCCGAGCGTTAAACATTATCACATTATATTTTATATGCTATTAATAGGCACACAACATCCAATAACAGTACATCACCAATAAATCAGACATGTAATAAGAAAAACATTATTTAATGTAACACCCCGGGTTCCACAAACAACCCGGAATGCTACTGAACTACACTACTGACGTCCATATATAAAATTTCGGCAGCATCCCCTTTGCAAGATTGCATAAATGAGGGGGCAACAATGTATAAACATATATCATGACAAAAACATACTAAGTATTATTAATCGGCTAGCAAGGGAAGATAAACATACGACCTGAACTGAATTAACCAGTGCGCACGACTATATAAAAAAACAAACTTCCTTTGACAATAAGTTTCTAATTAAATCATGGCTGCGCCTGGGCAGCGTTATTGTGAGAATGAAAGTGGACGTGCTGCTACTCCCCTCATTCCCAACATGTATCAAGTACCTGCATTGAGTAATGCAAGAGTGAGATGACACACCTCAGTAAGTAAAATAATATCAAACTGTTTAACCACATAAGAACATTGTTTTACCACCACTTGATTCCACAACCTTCTTATTACGAAGGTACAACACGTATACAACGTACAACACACCTAGTTACCACACCTCACAGGTAGAAACCACAATAGTAACATAGTAATGTCACACTTCATATATTCCTCATGAGTGCAAATGTCTGCAAATGCAAGGATGACTTCTGCCTTCATACCTCTAAGGATATGAAGCCGCATCGTACCCCTCCTCGGGCAACGTACGATGCTAAAAATGTACCGGTACGGTCGGACCATAAGATCACGACATAACTTCCAAATGCAAGATGGATGATGTGATGTGCATGATATGCCTACAACACTTCATATAACGTGATTCAAAAAGATACTTCAACTTCATCCAAGAAGGGAATCAACCACATATATCATTACCAAATTATGATCATCCACAATATTAGACAATTGAGAATTAATACTTTCAAACCAATAAACTTCATCATAGAATTCAATGATTAATATATTTAAAACTTATGCATACTCAATGACAGGGAATAGGATGCAAACCAAACGGTAGCAACCACCACTGTATTTACTTGCCTTCACTGGAAATTTGGAATGGTACTAAATACGATCCGAAAGTCCACCACCTATTTTTGACACACACCTTAGTGCACAAATTCACATAACAAACGCTAATAAACAACGCCGCACCTACGCACAATTCCAACCCGTCGCGAGCGACAACTCTCCCCATCACCACCAAATTGCAGCGACACTGCTTGATAATTTCATAACTTTAAAATTATAACAGTAGTGATATCAGTCAAAAACTCCGGAAGCATCTACATAAAATTCCCCACAAGTTTTGTATTCAAAAGATAATTAAATTCCCACATCTACTTAGCCCAAAACCGTCCACAAGATACATCCTGCAATCTGTTTTTGGACAGCAACATACCCGGATTCAAACAGCGATAGCTCCTAAATTATAACTCCGAATCTAGCGCATAAGTACTCGTTGGAAAGGCATGACAAAGATCTACATGATTATCATATTGATTATCACTAATTTCCCACGAAAAATCCCCAGAAACTGCTAATACTAATGCTGTTCGCCCACCTGCGGAAATCTGTTTTTTGGACAGCAACATATCCGGATTCAAACAGCGATATCTCCTAAATTATAACTCCGAATCGAGCGCATAAGTACTCGTTGGAAAGGTATGACAAAGCTCTACATGATTATCATAGTGATTACAGTTAATTACCGCCGCAAAAACCCCAGAAACTGCCTACAATACTGCTGTTCGCCTGTCACCCAAAATCAGGACAGCACTACCACCAATTCGCTTAGGGGAACGGTTAATCAAACGTAATCGCAGCACAAATACAAAATAAACATAAGATCACTTTGAGTTATTCCTTCACCTCTTTGTTCTTCCTCCACCAATTCTCCAATTAGAGGCTTGCACCACTCGATGGAGATCCCAAAGGAGAGGGGCTGCACCTTGGGAGGGGGGATTGGGGAAGGGGTGGCTAGGGTTTGATGGGGAGTGGGCGGCTGCAGCCAAGAGGAGAGGAATTGGGGCGGCTGCAAGAGTGGAAGAGAGGAAGAGAGAGGGGGGGGGGGGCGGCCAAAGGGGTGGGGGAGTGAGAGGGAGGGGGCGGCTAGGGTTAAGGGGGGAAACTAATGGGCTCCCCACCGCCGGATCGAAATCCACGGCCCAAACTCGCTCTCACGTCTGCTCCCGACCCCAGCGCACAAGTCCAACAAGTTTTCTACTGTTTTACTGGTGAATGCTTCCTAAAAAACTCCAACCCCAACTACACAGATCACGAAAGAAAAGGGAAAAATAAATTTAACTTCTTTTTAGAAAATTGGGTATCACATTTAACCATACAAAACAACAAAACCAAAGTGACATATGAGCTGGTGGGCGGCCGACTGGTGGCTGGCCGCCTAGATTTGGGTGGATGGGTGCTTAAAACGGTTGAGAGAAGTAGGGTTAGTTGTTGTACTTATTACCTATTATGCTGCACACCTAATTTTACTAGGTGAATATTACCCATGGGTAGGTTTGGATGATTGCTTCCCATATCCATTCCCGCTTACCTAATAGATGAGGATTTTGTATCATATATTATACCTATAGAGACAATTTTTATTCCATACCCTAACCTTAATAGATGAATTACCCATGGGTTAGCGAGTATCAAGTCCCATTGACATCTCTAGTGGTAGCATAGGCCATTTGTCTAAATTTTTCCCCTCCTCGAAACGAGGCATGTCTAATTCAATGAGTGCATGAATTGGATGAGTTGGTGGTGTCTTAGGTGTATGTAATTGTGGGGGACAGATATCCCCTGGGTCCACTAGAAGGCTAGAAGGCCTCGCTGTTGGGGGCCTTCGTCTTCTGAAGGTCCTCAAAAACATGATTAACAATGTTTCCCAAGTACAATATATGTACAGGAACCTTCGGACTCGGGATGAAGTTGTACACAATACGGAGAGCAGGGTCAGAATAAAGGTTGAACCAGCGCCGAAGCTGTGCGCAAGGAAGCTTTGGCTCAATATCAGAAAAAAGGAACCGACTTAAGGAGGAAAAGGCTATTTAGTCCTTGGCAGATTGTTCTTAAGTCAATACTGAATATGAAGGGCATGAATGTAATTTTACACAGGCTGTGTCCTGTGCCTATAAATAGATGAACAGTACCCCCGTACTGTTCACGCTGACTTGTACTCGTTCGTGCATCACGCTTGTACCTTTGCCTTCTGTCAAGCCGAAGGTACAAATGTAATTCAATATTATTCTTATTCATTCATGATTATATAATAAAAGATATATTAATGGCGTCATATGATTATCCATGATATTTCTCATGTTTCATATGCTTCGTCTTTCATTGATATATGCTGTGATGATAAAGGTACGTCCTTCATGACCTTCGTCCGAAGATCGTTATGTCCTTAGGGAAATAATGCTTCGAAGGACGAAGGACATTAACCATTAAGCTATTTTTGTGTTGCCTTGTTCTTGATTCATAGCATTTGAGAACAAGTCCCCAACATTGGCGCCCACCTCCGGTGTACTCACTTCCACAACCTTCGGAAAAGCATCGACCTTCGTCATGCCGCCGCCGAAGATAACGGCGCCAGGGGCTACACTGCAACCACTGGACACAAACCAGGAGACTCTCTCTCTTCGAGAGGCTCAAAGCCAGAAGAGAAAGGCCACTAGTCCAACATTCCAGGAGGAAGAGCTGGACCAGGAGATCAGGGACATGGAAATCATCCACCAACAAGTGCAAAGGAAAAAGGAAAAGATGGCTCGGCTGGCCGATCTTCAAAGGAAGATCGATGAAGCTACTGAGGAAGTGCATCATCTTGCTCAAGATGATCAAGACCGAAGGCCCCAACCCAGGGAGCTTCGTCAAGAGGGCTTATTCAAAGAAGATGGATGGTACGATGATTTTAATCATGATACCTTTACTTTTGATGATGCTTCTCCCTTGGCAGCAGAATTGCAGGCTATTCCATGGCCATAATCCTACAAGCCACCCAGCTACCCATGTACGATGGGCACTCGGACCCAAAGCAGTTCTTGATGAGCTATGAGGCAACAATATCCTCATACGGAGGCAATGCAGCTGTCATGGCAAAATCCTTCGTCATGGCAGTCCGGAACGTGGCCCAGACATGGTATTCTTCCCTTCGGCCAGGAACAATCACGTCGTGGCAGAAGCTCAAGGACATGCTAGTTACCAGTTTCCAAGGCTTTCAGACGAAGCCAGTCACAGCTCAGGCCTTGTTCCAGTGCACGCAAGACCATGAGGAATACCTTCAGGCGTATGTCCGAAGGTTCTTGCGACTGAGAGCACAAGCACCCATAGTGCCCAATGAAATTGTCATTGAGGCCATGATCAAGGGTCTTCAGCCAGGACCCATGGCTCAATACTTCGCCAGGAAACCTCCCCAAACTCTGGAGAAGCTCCTTCAGAAGATGGATGAGTACATCTGAGCTGACAATGACTTCCAACAAAGAAGGGAAGAAGCTTACAGATTTTCTGAGATGACTAGGGGCTTCGGAGGAAGAATCCACCCCAGGCATGTCAGATCAATTCACAGCTCCAGTCAGAATGACGATAAAGGAGGCCAGCTAAAGAGGCCACAGCACACCTCACAGTCTTCGGGACAGTAGCAAAGCTCCTTCAGGCCACCAGCTCCAAGGGGCAGAGGCGCCAGGGGCTTCGGAGGAAGATATGGGGATCAACCCAGGAGAATTTATTGCTTATTCTATGGAGAAGACAAGGGCCACACTACAAAAATGTGCCAAATCACTATTCTGAAACAAAAGGAGATCGCCGAAGCTGAAGCTCGGCAGAATCAGCCGAAGCAGGTCTTGCACACTGCTTTGTGCCACTCTCCCTACATACCAGAATATGTGGGCAATCATCCTGCAGCTTCTATTGCTTTGGCTAGCCATTCACATGCTTCTTGGCCTCAGCTCCCACCGCCACCACCACTGCAACCTACCTATTCCCGAAGCCAGCAGCCAGAAGGGCGCCAGCACTCCCAACAGCAACGTGAAATTCAGGGAGGAATCCGAAGCTCGTACAGTCAACTGTACTGTGCCAGAATCAAAGCACATTTATTGAGCGATATCCTGCCTCTGAAATACTTTTATGTTCTATGTCATTTTGTTTTTTTAAGGAACAAGCAATGTAAAGTTTAGTTTTAATTTCTTGTAATGATTTTGCTTCTATAAGAATGGAGTTTATCTTCTTTACAGACTTACGAAGCTCAAAAGTTACGAAGCTCCAAAGTCGTTCCTAAGGGAATGCAGAGCTAAAATTGCCGAAGCTACAAAAAGTCGTTCCTAAGTGAGCGCAGCGTAAGTTTTCTGCTCAAAAGTCGTTCCAATGGGAATGCAGAGCCAATTACCGCTGAAATATAAGGCGAAGAAGTTCCAAAGTTGTTCCTAAGGGGATGCAGAACTTATACCGCCAAAATAGAAGGCGAAGAAGTTCCAAAGTCGTTCATAAGGGGATGCAGAACTTACACCAAAATATAAATGGTGAACACCGAAAAATAAACGGTGAAGAAAGCTCCAAAGTCGTTCCTAAGGGGATGCAGAGCTTGTGTGTTTTAGTGTGGGCATGTGGGTGTGTGTCTTCGGCATCAACGTCATTTTGCATCATATCATCACATCATTCTGCATAGCATCACATCATACATCATATCGCATCAATGACACGAGAATCGAACACGAAGTTGATCTTCGGCGAATGCTTCGTAAAAATGAAAATGTGCTAAGGCACGAAGTAAGCTTCATCAGCCTTGTCACAAAAGAAGGGGTCTATTTTTACGAAACATGGATATTGTTACAAAGCATGATCTTTTCTTTGCGAAGCATGAAAAGAAGGGAAGGTGTTTTTTTGCCGAAGGCTTAAAAATGGTATGTATGTAAAGTTTCATGCATCACAAAGAAATGAATTACAATAATTTACATACATCAAATATTATAGTCTTGTTACAATAAAAGTACAATGTCCATTCTAGTGTCTCATACATTGACCATCTCAAAATGTTTTTACAATAAGTGCTACTCCTCTTTAAGGACTTTCTCTGCAACTTCATGCAGTAATTTGTTAACAACTTCATCAACAATGGATTCAGCCATGTTTATAATGTCTAGCGCTTCCTTAATTTCTGGATCCGCTAGGGGGTCGAACGGTTCCGACGACGAAGATAATTCAGCCGAAGTGGGAAAAATTAATTAGTCCGAAGCCACAAAAACAAATGCCAAAGCTGAAAATCAAAAGATATTACCTATACGCTTTTTGGTCTACAGCTTCTTCAGCTTGTCTTGCTTCTACTCGGGCGTCATGGGTGTCTTTTCACTTTTCTTTATAATTTCATGGGCCATCTCTCGTCCACCATTCACCCAGATATCATTATAGAATTTTCCGCCCATCAAGGTTGCTTCAGCTGAAGGATCCTTCGTATCATCTATGGAGAAGGCAGCTTCGGTCTGGGCTATGGTTTCAATATGGTTGCATCCCGCCTTCTCCAAGATGGCTGAAATTCCTCGCGCACCGAAAAACGCACAAACATCCCTGCGATTTAAAATTTCTTCGAAGATCTAGGCCTCTACGCTTATCCATTCAATAACTCCCTCAGGGTCGCTTTATATGAAGTTCTCTTCGGTAGAATAGGCACCCACTTTGGCGAAACTATCTTTTATTTTCTTCACATAATCCAAGGATTTTTCAAAGCATCTTTCCTTGGATGTGCAAAGTTCTTCAACATTTTTCTCTAAATGATTTTGCCAATATTCGCTGATTTCTCGGTTAGCTTCTGCGAGTGTGTATTTTTCCTTAGCTTCGGCCAGTTGCCTCCGAAGGTCTTCAATTTCAATCTTTTGGGCTTCGACCTGAGCTTTGAAACTAGCTTCATTTTCCTTCACTTTGTTAACCAAAGAAAGTAAGATTTTGTCTTTTTCAAGACCTTCGTTTCTCAATTCGATCACCTCTGAACGAAGGTTGTTCAGAGCCATCGTATAGCCTTCGTCTTCAATATTTTTCTGTGCCCTAAGGGCATTACTAAGAATCAAGCCCTGCAAGAGGAGAAGAGAATTGAGTATGACAAATGAAATACCTCACTTTCAAATTTAAAGTTAACTTTTATACCTTTATGCTATTGTATGCTAGGCTGTCAGCAAGTTCATCCTTCGATAAAATCGAAAGGCCATCTTCCAGCTTCGGGAATCCGATGCTTTTACCTATCTCCCGGCAAACGGATATTTCTTTGTTATCCGGGAGACAGTACAAAAAATCTTCTTCGCCACTACCATTGAACACTTGCGCCCCTTTGGATATTTCAATTTTTGGGCATAGTGTCGTGCTTCTAGCATTTCTTCTTGGGATAATTCTTTTCCCGAAGCATGACGAATAATGTAGTCAATGTTTTTGTTTGAAGCTTCGGGAGCAGAAGCTTTGATCTTTTCAGATGCAATCTGTTCTGTCAATTTTTCCTTTGGATCAGCAGGCTCCATCTCGGTGGGCACTGAAGGCCCAGCTTCGGCATCGGCTTGAGCTTGCGTAGTTTTGGTTTCTGCTTGCCCGGTTTTGGCTTCGGCCTACGACTTGGTTTCAGTTGGAGCGACTTTCTTTGCAGGAGCAGGGCTCAATGCCTTTGTAGTCTCCAGCACTGCATCCAGTACGTTGGTCATCCTTCTCCTTTTAGGAGTTGCAACAAAAGTCTTTTGCATCTTCGACAGATTTGCCTCTATCGGAGGGCTCAGAATCTTTGGCATTTTTTCGTCAATCTTCGGCTCTTCAGCCTTTTCAACCTTATCTTCGATTGGCTCAACTGTATGTGTCTTCGGCATTACAGTTGGTTCTTCAGCGCCCTGTGCAGTTGAAGCAGTTTGTATTGCTTTGGCTGCTGAAGAGGACCCTGCGCCAAACTCAGGCACCACGGCCAGTTCAATGTAACACGGCCGGTGGGTCAGAACCTTCACCTTTTTGCCCTTCGGCACAGGCTCAGCTGGGGTGACCGAAGCGGCAATCTTCCTCTTTTTCTGTTGCCCTCACAGCGGGTAGCAATAATCGGGGTATATGAAGCCGATTGCATCAAAAACCCTGTTCAGTCTTTTCTTCCCCCGACCTCTGAAGGCTGCAGACAGAGGATTATCTTCAGCCTTGGAATAAGCTCCAAGCAGTTCATCACTGGTAGCTTCAATACACTTCAGCCAGTCGTTGTTTGGCTCATCAAACTTCTCCCTGAATCTGAAGGTATACTTC
Source organism: Zea luxurians (assembly GCA_029449295.1). Classification (NCBI taxonomy): domain Eukaryota; kingdom Viridiplantae; phylum Streptophyta; class Magnoliopsida; order Poales; family Poaceae; genus Zea; species Zea luxurians. The sequence goes on from JAOPSE010000002.1 coordinate 170,074,869, forward strand.
AGTTGGACTAGACCACCTTCGCTAGAATCGGTGGTGGTCTCCTTCGGCATTTCCCAGCTTTCTACAAGCGGCCATACCCTGAAGGCTATATGTTCTTGAATTAAATCTCTTGTGCCAATGAAGGAGCAAACAGTGCTGAAGGCCCTCTGACACGCTTTGACAGTGTCATCAATTTCCACCTTCAGCCTTCGGAGGCCAAAGCAGGACCAGATGGGGCGCATGATGACTTCTTTAATGTCTTCCCTTGCCTTTAGGTCATTCTTCACATAAAACCACTCTTCCATCCAGGCTCCGGGCCACCTCTTCCAAAAAGTTAGCACTGGGTGGCTCGCGTTGGGACGAGCAATAAATCCATAACAACCGAAGTTGTTGTGGTATTGTTCTTTGCCAGTAGCCTTCGTTTCATATAAGAGTTTGTACATACTGCAGAAGCACTTCGCGCTTGGCTCTAACCCTTGACTCCTTACTACCTAGACAAAAATCCCCATCCTCATTATAGCTTCGGGGGTGATCTGATGGAGGAAGATCTGGTAGATTTTCAGTACTTCAACTACAAATTTGCTCAAAGGGAACCGAAGTCTAGCCTTGAAGAAGCTTCGGTAAATAACAACTTCGTTTTCCTCAGGGGCAGGGACGTTGTTGTCTCCGCTGGCTCTCACAATAGACATATCCCGAAAGTACCTTCCCCTCATGTTCTCAAGATGACTCTGTTTAATGGTTGATTTTTCGAAGACAGCATGGCTTGGCTGCTAGGGCCGATCTAAAGAATCTTCATCCCCACTTTCCACATCATAGCTATCGCTGTCACCAGTATCTTCAGATAAACCTTCCAGTATCTCTTTAGTAATCTTCTCTGTGTTTGTCTTTGCCATCGACTCAATGAATCTAGCAATATAAGGATTCACTGCCTTCTTCTCCTCAAACAGCTTCGTCTCCTAAGTCAGCTTCTCCTTCTCAGTCATTTTCTTACCAGACATGGTAAAACGTGTCTTTTAACCGAAGCTCAAAAAGCTTGGAAATTTAGCGAGTGCTAGTGAGCAAGAGATAAAATTTTGAGAAAATAATGCAAATGACAGAAACAGCGTATCAGATGCAGCCGGTGTGGGTTCATATTTATACGCCTAGTACGCTGCAACTTGGAGGGCCCCGTCTGTCATTGATTGTTGCTATTCTAGCAAAGGGAAGGTGTTTTTTTGGACCTTCGGCTTAAGGCCTCCGTTCACGTCGTAGTATGAATTCGTTGTTATAACAAATTAATACTGCAAGGGGCTACTATTGGGGGCCTTCGTCTTCTGAAGGTCCTCAAAAACATGATTAACAATGTTTCCCAAGTACAATATATGTACAGGAACCTTTGGACTCATGGTGAAGCTGTACACAATACGGAGAGCAGGGTCGGAACGAAGGTTGAACCAACGCCGAAGCTGTGCGCAAGGAAGCTTCGGCTCAATAGCAGAAAAAAGGAACTGACCTAAGGAGGAAAAGGCTACTTAGTCCTTGGCAGATTGTTCTTAAGTCAATATTGAATATGAAGGGCATGAATGTAGTTTTACACAGGCTACGTCCTGTGCCTATAAATAGATGAACAGTACCCCCGTACTGTTCACGCTGACTTGTACTCGTTTGTGCATCACGATTGTACCTTTGCCTTCTGTCAAGCCGAAGGTACAAATGTAATTCAATATTATTCTTATTCGTTCATGATTATATAATAAAAGATATATTAATGGCGTCATATGATTATCCATGATATTTCTCATGTTTCATATGCTTCGTCTTTCATTGATATATGCTGTGATGATGAAGGTACGTCCTTCATGACCTTCGTCCGAAGGTCGTTATATCCTTAGGGAAATAATGCTTCGAAGGACGAAGGGCATTAACCATTAAGCTATTTTTGTGTTGCCTTGTTCTTGATTCATAGCATTTGAGAACAAGTCCCCAACACTCGCGAAAGGCTTTGGGTCCCATTACTTCGCAAGGCCATCCCTTCGTGGGCCAGGGGAGGAATCGCTGGTGGAATGGATTGACGCAAGATTGGATAGACTCGGGCCCAGACGGCTCATTGGGTTTAAGCATTATCCACAGCGTTGAGCCGATTCTCCCGCGCAGTGCCCTCAGACGTCGGAACTAAATGAGGATAAGTCGGTAGGATTATAGGGAGATAAGTTCAATCGGTTCACTATTACTTAGGTGCGCGTTGTTATTATACCCACATGTAACGCCCCACGGTCGAGTATATAAGGCCTAGGGGGCACCCCATCAAAAGACAGGTCACTCATTAGCCATCTATTTGATTCTCTAGCATCCATTATAGTAGAGAATCCCTCTGTAACCCACCACATAAAGATCCATACCAAGAAGTAGGGTGTTACGCCTCTCTAAGCGGTCTGAACCTATATAAAATTGTCCATTGTCTCTCGTGCGCCTAGCATGAACCATCGAGCTACAGTCGGTAACACCGTCCTACCCAAAAGCACCTCGAGGGTAACCCCGGGTGTGCGATCGGGTCCCCAAACACCAACAGCTGGCGCGCCAGGTAGGGGGTGTGTCACTGATCCAAGCTAGCTCAATGACCATCATTTTCTAGCACAAAATCGCTCTCCGCCCTGGATCCGTGTTCTGCTTCGGAACCATCTCGTCCATGGCAGACGAAGAAGGGATTCTGCATCGTATAGCGGATCCACCGGAGAAGAAGCCTTCCTCAAAAATCTCCGAAAAAGCTCGAACGGAGCAGGAAAAAGCGCAACCTCCAGCACCCCGGGCGAAGACTACCTCCAGCAAGCTAGGAGCAGAGAATTTGTTTACCCAGAGAACCCCGTTGTCCACCTCATCCACGGAAAGATGGACACAGATTACAAGGAAAAGAGAAGCAAATGAGATAAAGGTCCGTCAAGCTGCTCTTCTAGCACCTCCGCCCTCAAAGGAGAACAGAGAGAAGCCTGTCGTCATGGCAACTCCATTCTACCCCGACGTCCTGAGAGCACCTAGAGGGGGGGGTGAATAGGTGATCCTGTAAAATCAAACTCTAAATAGCCACAAAACTTAGTTATTAAAGTGTTAGCTCGACTAAGTAGTTTTGAAGAGAGTTCTTGTGGATAAAACAATCACAGAGAAGGTAACACAAGAGACACGCGATTTTTATCCCGTGGTTCGGCCAAGTAACACTTGCCTACTTCCACGTTGTGGCGTCCCAATGGACGAGGGTTGCACTCAACCCCTTTCAAGCGATCTAATGATCAACTTGAATACCACGACTTTCTTCCTTATTATCTTTCTCCCGTTTGCGAGGAATCTCCACAAGTTGGAGCCTCTTGCCCTTACAATAAAGATCACAAGGAAAGCACAAGAGTAAGGCTAGGAGAGCAACACACACAACACACAAATCCGCAGCACACACACACACAAGCCAAGACTTGAGCTCGAAATGTAGCACCGAGAGTTCACAACTCGAACGGAGCTCAAATCACTAACACAATCGATCGAATGAGCGGAGACGGAGTGTGGGAGTCTTAGAATGCTTAGTGAATGCTTAGGTGCCTCCTCCATACGCCTAGGGGTCCCTTTATAGCCCCAAGGCAGCTAGGAGCCGTTAGAGGCCAACTTGGAAGGCCAATCTTGCCTTCTGTCGTGTGGTGCACCGGACAGTCCGGTGCACCACCGGACAACTACTGTTCATGTCCGGTGCTCGATTTCTTTCCATACGGAGAACAGCCGACCGTTGGTCCGGGATCGGTTGGCGCACCGGACACTGTCCGGTGCACACCGGACAGCCCCGTGTGCCCAACCGACCATTGGCGCGACCACGTGTTGCGCGAAGATTGCGCGGCCGACCGTTGCGCTGGCAACTGTTGGCTCACCGGACAGTCCGGTGCACCACCGGACAGTCCGGTAAATTATAGCCACATCGCCCCGATGCTTTTCCCGAGAGCAACGAGTTCGCCACGAACGACTCAGCGGACAGTCCGGTGATTTTTAGCCATACACCGCCGTTGAATCCTGAGAGCAGCGAGTTCACCGGGGACCAGCCTGGCGCACCGGACACTGTCCGGTGCACCACTGGACAGTCCGGTGTGCCAGCCCGAACTGGAGTTGATGCACATAGCCTATTCTTTTTCCTTTTCTTTTTTTCTTTTGTTCGCTCTGTTTCTAGCACTTAGATAACCATGTTAGTACATAAAATAATATACCAAGTCCAGAAACATACCTTTGTCTCTGATTTGCACTTCTCACACATTTTGCTCATAAGAACTTATTTAATTTGTTGGGCATCTAATCACCAAAATACTTATAGAAATTGCCCAAGGGCACATTTCCCTTTCAATCTCCCCTTTTTGGTGATTTATGCCAACACATCCAAAAGCAACCAAACGAAGTGCAACATCAATGCAATTGAAAACCAAATTGTTTTTGCTAATGATTTAGCATATTTGGATCACTCTTTGCCACCACTTGGTTTGTTTTTGTAAATCAAATTCATTTTCCTATCTTTAAGTCAAACATGCTTGTTTGGGCACAAATAGAGATATTCCAAGAGAAAAATTGATCAAGTGCCAAAAACTCCCCCCTTTTCCCATAATCAAAATTCTCCCCCATAAGAGACCAAATTTTGCAATTAGAGTATTTTGACAAAGTCAAATTCTAACTCTACTATTTTCAAAATTCTCAAGTGGTTGGCTGATCCATTTGCTTTGGCCTTAATTTCTCCCCCTTTGGCATTAAGCACCAAAACGGGATCATTTTTGGCCCTTTAACCCATTGCCTAACCAAAAATGTCAATTAAGAGCAAAAAGGGCAATGAGAGCATAAGTATGAACTTGGAAGTGAGTACACTAATACCGGAGTGCAGTGGAAGTCTTTGCATCGTCCAAGTTCACCTTTCCCTTTCAATGCACTTTTGAGACTACATCAAGTATACTCAAACACAAAGGTTAGTCTCAAGGGGTCAATTTGTAGCATATCTCCCCCTATATATGTGCACCATTTGCATATGGACTTGTGAGGTCCGGGGAGGTCTTGTACAACTTGAGCACCACAATAATGGATTTAAATGCATAAAGTAACATGATCAAAGGCATAGAACACATGTATGCTATAGATCAATCCAAGTTACACGAATCTAAGACATTTAGCTCACTACGCAACCTGCAAAACCTTTTCTCATCTAAAGGCTTAGTGAAGATATTGGCTAGCTGGTTCTCGGTGCTAATATGGTACACCTCGATATCTCCCTTTTGCTGGTGGTCTCTCAGGAAGTGATGCCGGATGTCTATGTGCTTAGTGCGGCTGTGTTCAATAGGATTATCCACCATGCGAATAGCACTCTCATTGTCACATAGGAGTGAGACTTTGCTCAGATTGTAGCCAAAGTCCCGGAGGGTTTGCCTCATCCAAAGTAGTTGCACGCAACACTGTCCTTCGACAACATACTCGGCCTCAGGGGTGGATAGGGCAACGGATGTTTGTTTCTTTGAACTCCAGGACACTAGGGACCTTCCTAGAAATTGGCACGTCCCCGATGTGCTCTTCCTATCAACTTTGCACCCGGCATAATCAGAGTCTGAGTATCCAATCAAGTCAAAGGTAGACCCCTTTGGATACCAGATCCCGAAGCAAGGCGTAGAAACTAAATATCTAAGAATTTGCTTAACGGCCACAAGGTGACATTCCTTAGGGTTGGATTGATATCTAGCACACATGCATACACTTAGCATAATGTCCGGTCTACTAGCACATAAATAAAGCAATGAACCTATCATGGACCGGTATGCCTTTTGATCAATGGACTTACCTCCTTTGTTGAGGTCAACATGCCCGTCGGTTCCCATAGGTGTTTTCGCGGGCTTGGTGTCCTTCATCCCAAACCGCTTAAGAAGATCTTGTGTACTTAGTTTGGGAGATGAAGGTGCCATCCTTGAGTTGCTTCACTTGGAACCCAAGGAAGTAGGTCAACTCGCCCATCATCGACATCTCGAACTTTTGTGTCATCACCCTGCTAAACTCCTCACAAGAATTTTGATTAGTAGAACCAAATATTATGTCATTGAAAAAAATTTGGCACACAAAAAGATCACCATCACAAGTCTTTGTAAAAAGAGTGGGATCGGCTTTCCCAACCTTGAAGGCATTAGCAATTAAGAAATCTCTAAGGCATTCATACCATGCTCTTGGGGCTTGCTTAAGTCCATAGAGCGCCTTAGAGAGCTTGAACACATGGTCGGGGTACCTATCAAACTCAAAGCCTGGGGGTTGTTCCACGTATACCTCCTCCTTTATTGGCCCATTGAGGAAAGCGCTCTTCACGTCCATTTGAAATAGCCTGAAAGAGTGGTGAGCGGCATAGGCTAATAGAATTCGAATAGACTCTAGCCTAGCCACAGGAGCAAAAGTCTCCTCGAAATCCAAACCTGCGACTTAGGCATAACCTTTTGCCACAAGTCGAGCCTTGCTTCTTGTCACCACCCCGTTGTCGTCTTGCTTGTTGCGGAACACCCACTTAGTTCCCCCAACATTTTGCTTTAGACGTGGCACCAGGCTCCAAACTTCATTTCTCTTGAAGTTATTAAGCTCTTCCTGCATGGCCAACACCCAATCCAGATCCAGCAAGGCCTCTTCTACCCTGAAAGGCTCAATAGAAGAGACAAACGAGTAATGCTCACAAAAGTTAGCTAATCTTGAGCGAGTAGTTACTCCCTTGCTTATATCACCTAGAATCTGGTCAACTGGGTGATGTCGTTGGATCGTTGCTTGGACTTGAGTTGGAGGGGCACGTGGTGCTTCTTCCTCCATCACATGTTCTTCCTGTTCTCCCTCTTGATACTGTCCCTCTTCTTGAGGTACTTGTTCACCGTCTTGAGTTGGAGGATGCACCATTGTGGAGGAAGATGACTGATCTTGCTCCTGTTGTTCCTGTGGTCGCACATCACCAATCGCCATCGTGCGCATTGCGGTCGTTGGAACATCAACTTGCTCTCTTGGAGAGCCATTAGTCTCATCAAATACAACGTCACTAGAGACTTCAACCAAACCTGATGATTTGTTGAAGACTCTATACGCCTTTGTATTTGAGTCATACCCTAGTAAAAACCCTTCTACTGCCTTGGGAGCAAATTTAGAATGTCTACTTTTCTTTACCAGAATGTAACATTTGCTCCCAAATACACGAAAGTAGGAGACGTTGGGTTTGTTACCGGTAAGGAGTTCGTAGGAGGTCTTCTTGAGAAGGCGATGTAGATAGAGCCTGTTTATGGCGTGGCAAGCTGTGTTCATAGCTTCCGACCAAAACCGCTCAGGTGTCTTGAACTCTCCAAGCATCATTCTTGCCATGTCGATAAGCATCCTGTTCTTCCTCTCTACCACACCGTTTTGCTGTGGTGTGTAGGGAGCGGAGAACTCGTGTTTGACGCCTTCCTCCTCAAGATACTCCTCAACTTGCAGATTCTTGAACTCGGACCCGTTGTCACTCCTTATATTTTTCACCTTTAGCTTAAATTCGTTTTGAGCCCTCCTTAGAAAGCGCTTTAGGGTCCCTTGGGTTTCTGATTTGTCCTGCAAAAAGAACACCCAAGTGAAGCAGGAAAAATCTTCAACAATTACAAGACCATACTTACTTCCCCCGATGCTAAGGTAGGCAACGGGTCCGAAGAGGTCCATGTGAAGAAGCTCTAGTGGTCTTGATGTTGTCATCATATTCTTGCTATGATGAGTGCTTCCCACCTATTTTCCTGTCTGACGTGCTACACAAGGCCTATCTTTCTCGAAACAAACATTGGTTAGTCCTAACACATGTTCTCCCTTTAGAAGTTTATGAAGGTTCTTCATCCCAACATGTGCTAGACAGCGATGCCACAGCCAGCCCATACTAGTCTTAGCTATTAAGCATGCATCTAGATCGGCCTCCTCTTTCGAAAAATCAACTAAGTAGAGTTTGCCGTCTGATACACCTTTAAAAGCTAATGAACCATCACTTCTTCTAAAGACAGATACATCAATGTTTGTAAAAAGACAATTGTAACCCATGCGACGCAATTGACTTACAGACAGAAGGTTGTAACCAAGCGACTCTACTAGAAATACATTCGATATTGAGTGCTCGTTGGTGATGGCTATCTTGCCCAAGCCTTTGACCTTGCCTTGGTTCCCATCTCCAAAGATGATCGTATCCTGGGAATCCTTGTTCTTGACGTAGGAGGTGAACATCTTCTTCTCCCCTGTCATGTGGTTTGTGCATCCGCTGTCGATAATCCAGCTTGAGCCCCCGGATGCATAAACCTGCAAGGAATTTAAGCTTGGGTTTTAGGTACCCAACTCTTGTTGGGTCCTACAAGGTTAGTCAAAATATTTTTTGGAACCCATATGCAAGTTTTGTCTCCCTTGCATTTGGATCCCAACTTCCTAGCAACTACTTTTGCATTTTTACGTAAAAGCACAAATGAAGTATTGCAAGCATGGTAAATGATAGAAGGTTCATTGCACATTCTTCTAGGCACATGAGGCACAACATTATTTCTCCTAGGCCTACTTCTACCATGCACAAAAGTAGAGCTATAGGCAAACATAGCATGTGAATTATTGTAAGCAGTATGAACATAACTCTTATTATAATTAGAATGACTAGCAATTTTCATATCATAAATAAAAGCATGATTCCTTTGAGGACTACTAGCCATAGGGGCCTTCCCTTTCTCCTTGTTGAGAATGGGAGCCCTTTGGCTTGTTAAGTTCTTGGTTTCCTTTTGAAAACCAAGTCCATCCTTAATTGAGGGGTGTCTACCAATAGTGTAGGCATCCCTAGCAAATTTTAATTTATCAAAATCACATTTGCAAGTCTTAAGTTGAGCATTAAGACTTGCCACCTCATCATTCAATTTAGTAATAGCAATAAGATGTTCATCACAGGCATCGACATCAAAATCCTTACATCTATTACAGATAACAGTATGCTCTACACATGAACTAGATTTATTAACTTCCTCTAGCTTAGCATTTAATTCATCATTTAAACTCTTTAAGCTAGAAACAGATTCATGGCAAGCAGACAAGTCAGAGGATAGCATTTCATTTCTTTTAATTTCTAGAGCAAGAGATTTTTGAACACTAACAAATTTATCATGTTCTTCATATAAAATGTCCTCTTGCTTTTCTAAAAGTCTATCCTTTTCATTTAGAGCATCAATCAATTCATTAATTATCTCTACTTTGGCTCTATCTAAACATTTAAATAAACTAGAGTAATCTACTTCATCATCGGAGGATTCTTCATCACTAGATGAAGTGTACTTGGGTGTGTCCCGAACACGTACCTTTTTCTCCTTGGCCATAAGACATGTATGGCGTTTGTTGGGGAAGAGTGAGGATTTGTTGAAAGCCGAGGCAGCAATTCCTTCGTCGTCGGAGTCGGAAGAGGAATAGTCCGAGTTCCATTCCTTTCCAAGGTGTGCCTCGCCCTTTGCCTTCCTGTAGTTCTTCTTTTTCTCCTTCTTCCCGCTCTTTTCTTGTCCCTGGTCACTATCATTATCGGGACAATTTGCAATAAAGTGACCAGTCTTACCGCATTTAAAGCAGGAGCGTTTTCCCTTTGTTTTATTTCTATTGGAGTACTCCTTGCGTACGTTGAGTGCGGTCTTGAAGCGCTTGATGATAAGCGCCATCTCATCTTCATTGAGTCCAACAGCCTCCACTTGAGCTACCTTGCTTGGTAGCGCCTCCTTGCTACTTGTTGCTTTGAGAGCAACGGGCTGCGGCTCGTAGATGGGTAGTGGACCGTTCAAGGCGTCATCCACGTATCATGCCTCCTTTACCATCATGCGCCGGCTCACAAATTTTTCGAGTATCTCCTCGGGTGTCATCTTGGTGTACCTGGGGTTTTCACGAATAAGATTGACAAGATGGGGTTCAATTACAGTATCCGTCCGAGTGTCCCAAGGACCCCGGATAAACCACTTACAACCAAGATCGCAAGATTAAGTAAACACAAATCACACACCAACATTTTGCAGCGGAATTTCTTTATTACAAAAGGCTAAAAGTTACATCAAATTTACATTATGTTTATCGGAGTGATTACAAAGTGATTCAAAGAAATAAACTTTGAAATGTTATAAACTACTTGTAAATTTGAAATATATGCTAGCTTAAGTGATCATCCTTAATAAGAAGTATAGAAGAGGTACTTAGACTTATAAGAAGGTCGAGCCCACCGGCACTTAGCACCATCCACAGCAACACACTTCTATTTTTGGTTCTTCCTCCAGCTTGGGAACCACCTTTGGACAAAAGTAGCAATGCTCCGTAGGATCTTCACCTAAAACAACATGGGACAAAGCCCTGAGTATGAAGTGTACTTTCGCAAGTCTTACCCGACTAAGGAAAAAGACTCTCAAGGATATGCTGGATTTAGGAATCAAGGAGAGGCTCTTAGCAAGAATCAACTTAGATACTTTTGTAGAAATAGATTACTAAAGTGAGTCCTTACTTTCAATATTATAACACCAGATTAAATATTAATAGACTCTGGTTGCACCTAGTCTAATTTCACCATCTCATCAATACAACATCATTTTTACTCATAATGTTTACATCCTGACTTAGGTTGCAGGTAAGTGACCAAGTCTCCACTGTCCGGGGATATAACGGCGATCCGAATCGATTTACTCAGCTGAGGATCTCTAACCACATGACATATGTAGCACTTAACCCTTGCATATGTCAATCGTTCCCATAGATCCTCCACAACATGAACCGGTCCACGCTACCTGGGAGCACAATACTCCTCCATCCAGCCTCTAGCCAGGAGGGTACACGCTACTCCCACCATCTCCCACGCCCAGTGCGTGGTTGTCTTTTCACGTATGGAATAGCCGGGTTCAAGCTTACCCTGTCCCATATCTAGGGCATGTGGCCAGTTAAGATAGCCCTTGATCATACAGGCCTACATACGCATCCAATCCTTAATTAACCTAGGTGGAGCATCACCTGTTCCTAGCCCAAGTCTCGATTTAAGTACTTCCATCCTTTGGATTGTTTGTGTTCCTTAGGATGAAAAGAGCATTATAGGGAACTTTGTAGTAAGATCCCACCATGCTCCTAATGAAAATATTCTTGCAGGTAGAAGTCATCCTTCCTCAGGATAACCCCTGAGCTAGGCCTTAATGCAAAAGAAACCTCTATCCACAAGGTCTAAGCAGGGATAAGCATTTTTGTAAATCATATTTTGATACTTCATCAGAAGTATCTATAAAGGTATGGATATCAAGGTAGGCAATGCATCAAAGGGTTTCCAAGCAACTCCTATAAACCTAATGCACGTTTCGCTAGACTTAAAGTATGTACAAATTATTTAAAAACACAAGGAAGGGGTTGCATGCACCGGGGCTTGCCTGAATAACACTAGGTTAGTGTTTGTTAGGCGATGTCCACTTGACGATCATCCTTGTCCTAGCACTTGATCAGGTAGGTTCGTCTATCAGCATCACCATGCGGAGTAACCCACGCTTGGGGTCGACTTGGCTCGTCTTCTGCATCACGCGATTAATTATCGTACCTCATGAGATGCACAATGCACATGTATGAGCATAAAGTAACCGGACGATACAGAAAAGAGAATCAGCGGCAAGACATCGACACAATCCTACGTAAGCACTAGACATCTATAACTCACTAAACACAACAATCACGATTTGTCTAGTTTTACCAGATTTAACTAGCAGGAATAATAGATCAGCTTACCCTGATCGAATCAACCCGATAACCGCGAGGGCGACGACGGTTCCCCGATTAGACATTCGGTCGAGCTCCTGGCAAATGTTGCATGGACTTCTCTTATATTTTCATGTAACTCAAGGATCACTCCCCAGAAAACAAAGCCGACGATGAGCCCCATGGAGTGAACGACGTCATTGCGACACCCACCACATAGAGACAGGCGACGGCAATTCCATAACGGCTTAACAGACATGGCAAGGACGCAGGGCACGACAGCTATGCCAACACAATCGAAACTCATGAGACTGGTGATGAAGCTCAGCTGGAGCATTTCTTCGAACAACTGAGGAGTGTCACATGCAGCTTCATCCACTTCTTCATCTACAATACCACAGCGACGCACTAGCTATGAAGGCTGAGCAGAGAACCCAAGTTTGACGGTGAGCGGGGAGACATGGCAAAACCCCGGACGCGACGGCGGCCGACACTAGGGCTCATGGCGAGGTCCGCGTGGCTAGGCAAAATTTTTTGCGGAGGATACGATAAGCGTAGCCAAGGAGCATGGAGCTCGCGGGACCAGATTTTGGTGAGGACACGAATCCAGTGAAGGCGAGGGCGACGCAACGTGGCCGAGGTGTGGAGAGACGCAGGAATGAACTCCATGGTGGGGTCACGGCTAGCGAGCAGGGACACCGCATGGAGCAGTAAAACAGGTTCAACGGCTCGACGACAAACGCGAGCACACGCAAAACCCGATGGACAAGAGCGGGTGCACCGCAGAGATGATGTGCAGGCACGCGAGCGTCGACGCGAGCCGAGGGTAAGCACGAGCACCGGGACCAGGCAATAGGGGCCTGTGCGGCATTAAGGAGATGGGCTAGGCAGCGACCACGGAGGCGAGCGCGGCAGGGAATAAGGCAAGGTCGTGACCGGGCGAACTCTACGGCGCGGAATGCTCTGGGCCAGGACGGCTACCGTGACACACACGACGTTGCTACGCCACAACACCACCATGGCGAGGAACAGAGGCGCGAACAGCTTGCAGGGGAGGCCGAACACTAGAAACGACAGTCAAGTCGCTCATGAGCTCGGCATGGGCAAGCTGGTTTCCATGGTGAGCGACGATGACACGAACAGTGCTAGGCATGGCTTGGCTGGAGAAGACACAAGTCGTCAGTGAGCAGGGAAGTTTCGCGTGCGTGACGAGCAGAGAGGGAGGAACACCGGAGAGTTGCGCAGCAATAGAGCTGGAGGGCGAGCAGGGAATAGCCGCCATGGATACTAGGAGAGCACGCGGCGCTAGGCGAGTAGGGAGCCAGGGACGCGTGTGGGAGCAGGGGCCTCGGCAGAGCGTGGCAAGCTGAGGGAGCTCCGGCTGGGCTCGCGACACGAGTGAGCAGAGCGCTCGGACGCGGCGAGGACGCACGCGTAGGGGCGATCTAGGCGCGGCATAGGGAAGCTTCACACCAGAGTTGGAGACCGAGCTTGAGGAGAAGGAAGCAGAGGGCCAGGGCACTGGGGCGAGCTCGGCCATGGACTGGAGCAGTGAAGACCGCGGCTGGGGAAGGGAGGAGCAGGAAGGGCGTGCAGGAAACAGGGCAGGGGCGCGCGGCATGGGAGCAGGGATGGAGGAAGGACAGAGAGAGGGAGAGAGAGACCACGCGGTAGGGCGAGCTAGAGCAGGGGCACGGTCTGATGGAGACCGAGTGCAGGGATATAATGTCGAAGGTATAAATGTCATTCAATATTGTTCACGTTTGTTCATGATGATATAACCTAAAGATATCAATGACGCCATATGATTATTTATGTTATTTCTCATGTTTCATATGCTTCTTCCTTCATTAATATGTATTGAAATGTCGAAGGTGTGTCCTTCATGCCCTTCATCTGAAGATCATTATATCTTAAGGGATATAATGCTTTGAAGGACGAAGGGTACTAACCATTAACCCTTTTATGTTGCCTTGTTCTAGCATTTGAGAACAAGTCCCCAACATTGGCGCCCACCTCCGATGAACTCACTTCCACTGATTGAGCTGATGGCTTCGTCCAACAAGCAAGCTGAAACTGCTTCGGCTATGAAGCTGGTGCTCCCGATAACAGGTGGTTCATGCTCAGAGCCGGCCAACAAGAAGCAGAAAAAGGAAGCTCAGAGAAGGGTGCAACATGTTGGGGTCCAGGGACCCTTCATTAAGTCCAAATGGTCCCACATCCCAATCACCTTCTCCGAGGAGGACCTTCAGCTCAAGGATTACCCCCACAATGATGCTATGGTCATATCTTGTGTCATCAAGGGATTTCTGGTCCACAATGTTCTAGTTGATACAGGCAGTGCAGCCGATATCATATTTTCTAAAGCCTTCAGACAGATGCAAGAGCCAGAGGACAAGATTCATGATGCTACACACCCTCTTTGTGGCTTCGGAGGAAGGCAGATTGTAGCACTTGGTAAGATCACAATGCCAGTGACCTTCGGATTTGTCCACAATACAAGGACTGAACATGTTGTGTTTGATATTGTTGACATGGAATACCCCTACAATGCAATCATTGGTCGTGGGACACTTAATGCTTTCGAAGCAATTCTTCATCCAGCATATCTATGCATGAAGATACCTTCGGAACAAGGCCCTATTGCTATTCATGGAAGTCAGGAAGCTGTCAGAAAGGCTAAGGGAAATTGGACAGACTCAAAAGCCATCCACAATATAGACGGAGCTGAAGCTTGTGAGCAGTACAAGTACAGAAGAGAGAAGGCTGCTTCGGCTGATCAGCCGAAGCCCATGCTTCTATGTGAAGACATAGCAGAGCAGAAGGTATTGCTAGGGTCCCAATTATCTGAAGAGCAGGAGAAAATTTTGATAAGGTTTTTATTCAACAACAAAGATGTTTTTGCATGGTCGGCCAATGATCTCTGTGGTGTCAACAGAGACGTCATCGAACATTCACTCAATGTCGATCCATCTTTTAGGCCCAGAAAGCAAAGGCTTCGGAAAATGTCTGATGATAAAGCCGAAGGTGCTCGGAATGAAGTGAAAAGACTTCTTAGTGCTGGTGTTATTAGAGAGGTAAAATATCCAGAGTGGCTAGCAAACACTCTTATGGTGAAGAAGGCCAATGGCAAATGGAGAATGTGTATCGATTTCACGGATCTTAACAAGGCCTGTCCGAAGGATGAATTTCCATTACCAAGGATAGACTCCCTAGTGGATGCGGCAGCTTCTTCAGAACTTATGAGTCTGCTGGATTGCTATTCAGGGTATCATCAAATATGGATGAAGAAGGAGGATGAGCCAAAGACTAGCTTCATAACTCCCAGTGGCACCTATTGTTATTTTCGGATGCCTGAGGGGCTCAAGAATGCTGGAGGCAGTTTCAGCAGGATGACAGCCAAGGTCCTTCATTCCCAGATAGGCAGAAATGTGCTAACATACGTTGATGATATTATAGTAAAAAGCACGAAGCAAGAAAATCATATCACTGATCTGCAAGAAACATTTGCTAATTTCATGCAAGCTGGCCTGAAATTAAATCATGAAAAATGTGTCTTTGGAGTGAAGAAGGGTAAGTTCCTTGGCTGTCTGGTTTCAACGAAGGGGATCGAAGCTAACCCAAGCAAGATCGAAGCCATCCTTCGAATGGAACCACCAAGCACAAAAAAGGGGCCCAACGGTTGACAGGAAGATTGGCTTCATTGAATAGATTTATATCTATATCAACAGAAAGAAACTTGCCATTTTTTGAAATACTAAAGGCAGCCAAAGTCTTTCAATGGGGCCCAGTTCAACAGAAAGCCTTTGAAGAGCTAAAACAATATTTAATTGATCTAACAACACTAACTCCACCAGTGCCAGGGGCTCCATTACTATTGTATGTGGCAGCTTCGCACTCTGCAGTAAGTGCGGCACTTGTGCAGGAGAAATTGGAAGGACAAATTAAAAAGCAAGCTCCAGTATACTTTGTTTCCGAAGTTCTAAGCTTATCAAAGAAAAACTATACAGAATTGGAGAAGGTGTTGTATGCTGTCTTAATGGCCTCCAGGAAGCTTCGGCATTATTTTCAAGCATTCCATATAATTGTTCCTTCATCACAACCTCTGAAGGATATCATGAGGAACAGAGAAGCTACTGGAAGAATTGGAAAGTGGGCTGCGGACTAAACGAATTCAGCATTGATTATGTGCATAGATCCTCAATTTAGTCCCAGGCGTTAGCAGACTTCATCGCTGACTGGACACCAGGGGCTCAGGAAGAAGAAGCAAATAAAGATGCCAAAGCCTAGACAGTGTTCTGCGATGGTTCCTGGGGAACCTTCGGGGCAGGTGCGGCTGCTGTCTTAGTTGCACCTTCCAAAGTCAGAACATGCTATGCAATAAGGCTTGATTTCAGTTGTACAAACAATATTGCTGAATATGAAGCTTTACTTTTAGGGCTTCGAAAGTTAAAGGCAATGGGGATAAGAAGGGCGGTCCTTAAAACCAACTCCCAAGTTATTTCTGGACATGTCGACAAGAGTTGCAAAGCAAGAGATCCGAAACTTGAGAAATACCTGGACACAGTTTGAAGGCTTGAGGCTTCATTCGAAGGGTTTTCTGTTAAGAATATTCCACGAGGAGAAAATGAGCACGCTGATCTGCTAGCCAAGTCAGCGGCACAGGGGCTGCCTCTACCTTCGGAAGTATTTTTTGAAACGATAAGAGCACCTTCGGTGGAACTCCTCGAAAGAGCAGTGCTCACTATATCTCCTGTTCATAGTGAAGATTGGAGGACTGAGATTATATCTTTCCTCCAAGGTAATTGCCTTTTAGACGACGAAGCTTATAATAAGGGAATGGAGGCAAGAACAAGACCATATGTAATAATAGAAGGGGAGTTATACAAGCATGGAGTCTGCTCTCCACTTCTTAAGTGTTTATCCAAAGCCGAAGGTATAGAGCTGATGAAGGAGATACATGCAAGATTGTGTGGATCTCACATTGGGTCTAGGCCTTTGCTGGGAAAAGTTTTTCGACAAGGATTTTATTGGCCGAAGGCAGCTTCGGATGCAGCAGAGCTAGTCCAAAAGTGTGAAGGCTGTCAAAAATGTGCAAGAGACCAGAAGCAACCTTCATCTCTTACTCAATTAATACAACCCACTTGGTCGTTGCAAAGATGGGGTCTTGATTTGCTAGGCCCACTTCCACCAGCACAAGGCAATTTGAAATATGTTGTGGTGGCAGTAGAATATTTTTCCAAGTGGATTGAGGCGAAGCCGTTGGCCACAATAACTTCGGTCACATTCTAGAAGTTTTTCTGGCAAAATATTGTTTGTCATTTCGGTGTGCCGAAGGCTATCACAGTAGACAATGGAACATAGTTTGATGCTGAAGCTTTCAAGGAATTCTGTGATCAGATTGGCACGAAGATCCATTTTGCATCAGTCAGACATCCAGAGTCAAATGGACTTGTCGAAAGGGCAAATGGCATCATAATGACGGGAATAATGAAGTTAATCTTCAATCAGCCCAGAGGAAAATGGCCAGACGAGTTGATTAAAGTGGTGTGGAGCCACAACACAACAGTATCAAGGTCAACAGGTTTTACACCATTCAAGTTATTATTTGGTGACGAAGCAATAACTCCAGAAGAAGCTAAGGTAGGGTCAATCAGAACAGTAGCTTCGGCAGAGGACGAAGCTGATTATTCTGTGAAAAAAGATGCTATAGAAGGGACCAGACTTCAGGCTGTAGAGAATATCAATAAATACCAAGCCGAAACAATAAAATGGCGTGATAGAAAGGTTCGGCTAAAAAACATTAGGCCAGGGCATCTGGTGCT
Source organism: Zea luxurians (assembly GCA_029449295.1). Lineage (NCBI taxonomy): Eukaryota > Viridiplantae > Streptophyta > Magnoliopsida > Poales > Poaceae > Zea > Zea luxurians. The sequence continues at coordinate 170,092,391 of JAOPSE010000002.1, forward strand.
TCGAAGAGTGGCCAATCCAGACACAATAGGCAAGTTACAGCTGAAATGGGAAGGACCCTTTCTTGTGGTATCTTCGTCAAGACCCGGTTCTTACAGATTGAAGGATATGGACGGCAACGACATTCCTAGATCTTGGAATACGGACAAGCTTCAGTGATACTATGTGTAACTAGATGTAATCTTTTTTCATTTTTTCTATGGTACCCTTTTCCTTTCTAAAGGGGGAGAAAGGTTTTTAATGGGGCCATAATTTGTAATCTTTCTTTTCTTATTCAGCTCCACGAGAGCAAAATCCCCCAAAATATGTAAATGTAAAATCTGAGCATGCACCATCGAGTGCAGAGAAAAAGGAAAAACAGGGAGAAGCTCGAAAGTTGTCCCTAAGGGGATGCAGAGCACGACGAAGCTACAAAAAAGCCATTCCTAAGGGAGCGCAGCGTAAGTTTTCTGCTCAAAAGTCGTTCCTAAGGGAATGCAGAGGCAAATACCGCCGAAATATAAGGCGAAGCGCGAAAAGTCAACGCGAATACCGCTGAAATAGAAGGCGAAGAAGTTCAAAAGACGTTCCTAATGGGATGCAGAACTTACACCGAAAAATAAGCAGTGAAGCCGAAAAATAAGCGGTAAAGAGACTTCAGTCATTCCCAAGGGAATAAAGGCTATGGTTGTGGCTTCGTATGTGTGTGTTTGGACATTCATTTGCTCGTCACATTACATCATACATTGCATTCATAAAACATTCATTTAGACATACATAGGATCATCATCATCATATCATACAAACACGGGCACATGCTTCGGCTATAAGGATAAGGCTTTGGCAAAAAGAAAAAGAAGCAGTTTCAGGCTTCGTTGTGTATGAAAAGAAGGGAATGTGTTTTTCGCCTTCGGCTCAAAAAAATACAAGTTTCGTCCACATCAAAGCAGTTCATACATGGACGATGAGGTAAAAATATATTACAAGGTATGGACAAATTTACAGAATTAGTATCTGATTCTTAAAATTACAATATTTTTTACAACGATATTACAAGATTTTTTCTAGAGTTTTTTCGCAGCAAGGTCTTCAGCTTCGGCATCATTGAGCTTCGGATCATTTGTCAAGCTTTGGCTCACTGTTCCCCAGCTTCGTCATCCTGTACATATTAAAATGGTATGAGAAAAGTGCAAAGTTCAAGGAGAAGGTAAAGTAACAGGCACAAATTTTTTACCGGCTTAAGGTGGCTTCGAGCTTCGTCGCCAGCCATGTTTCGCCCGCCATTCATCCAAATTTGCATTATGAATCTATTTCCTATGCTCCAAGCTAGGCTAGGGATATTAGTTAAATCTGCCGGTGATAAGCTGAAGTTTGGCCTATTAACAATTTTCCTATGCGTGCAGCCAGATTTCATGAAGGCAACAGCTGTGCCCCGAGAAGCTAGCAGGGCACAGAAATCGGCGTGTCCAGCTATAACTTCATCAAGAGCATCAACTTCGCCTTCAATGTGTTCGAAGGTCTCTGGCAGGTTTTCAACCGAAGGATTGAATTTCTCAGCATTGACTCCAACCGAATTGAAAACCTGTTTTAGCCGCTGCAGGCATCGGTTGCCGAAGTCTACACATTTTTCTTGAAGCTCTTTCAGTGATTTCTACAAATTTGAACTTTTCTGAGCTTCAGCTTTGAGTTTGGTTTCGAAAATTTTCTTTTCCATGGAAAATTCACTGTTCAATCTAGCAATTTCAGCCTGGGCTTCCGCCAGTGAACCTTCCATGGGTTGAAGAATGAAGTCTTTTTTCTCTAGGGCAGCTTCATGGTCTTTAATATTCTTCTCCAGGCCCTCAATTATAACTTCGTTTTTCTTGTCCTCGAGGTCTTGTTGCATCCTCAGGACTTTGCTTAGCAGTAAGCTCTGATAAAATAACCTTTATCAGAAGACATCTTCATATCAAAACAATAAAAAGTTTAGAATTGTTGGGGGCCTTCGTCCTCCGAAGGTCCTCAAAAACATAATTTGACAATATTTTCCAAGTGAATTATATGAACAGGTGTCTTCGGACTCAGATCATGAACATGGAGTGCGGTCAGAACGAAGCCCAAGCCAGACGAAGGGGGATTAAGATGAAGGACGGGCTGATTACCAAGCTGTACGAAGGATGGTGCACAGCCGAAGCTATGCGCAGAAAGCTTCGTCGCGATAGCAGAAAGGGGAACCGACTTAAAGATGAAAAGACTACTTAGGCCTTAATAGATTCCCATAAGTCATTAGCAAATGTAATGGACATGAATGTAATTTTGCATGGGCTACGTCCCACGCCTATAAATAGATGAACAGTACTCCCGTACTGTTCACGCTGACTTGGCATTTGCTTTCCGTCATCCTTGTACTTTTGCCTTCCTGCAATCCGAAGGTACACTTGTAATCTGAAATCATTTCTATTTTTATATGATAATAAAATAGAAATGACGTTGTGATAATATTTAAATGTTTATATTACTTTTTATGTTGCATGTAAGTTCTTCGTCATGATTTATTGTGCTTACGAAGATATGTTGTTTGTGACCTTCGTCCGGAACACATTATATCCCGAAGGTAAATAATGTTTCAAAGGACGAAGGACTTTATCATTTAACACTTTTTATGTTGCCTTGTTCTTAATCCGAAGCATTTGAGAACAAGTCCCCAACATTGGCACCCACCTCCGGTGAACTCACTTCCACTCTTTGAGTTTTTGAGCGCCCTCGGCGATCATCAACCTTCGCTATGGCGCCGAAGAAAGCTTCAGCAACTGGCACTGCAGCTCTCCAACCGCTGGACCACAATCAGGAGACTGTCTCTCTTCGGGAGGCCCGAAGCCAGAAGAGGAAGGCTGTCAGCCCGACGCCTCAAGAGGATGAGCTAGACCAAGAGATCAGAGATATGGAGATGCTTCATCAACAGGTGCAGAGGAAGAAGGAAAAGATGGCCAGGCTAGCTGAACTGCAAAGGCAGATAGACGAAGCTTCTGAAGAAGTTCGCCATCTTACTCACGATGAGCAGAACCGAAGGCCTCAACAAAAAGACCTTCATCAGGAGGGTTTCTTCAACGAAGATGACTGGTATGACAATTTCCATCATGGAAATTTTGTTTTCGATGATGCTTCTCCCCTGTCCGCTGAGCTGCAGGCTACACCTTGGCCTCCGTCCTATAAGCCGCCCCAGCTTCCCATATTCGATGGCCATTCAGACCCGAAGCAGTTTTTGATGAGCTACGAAGCAACAGTATCTTCGTATGGTGGCAATGCTGCAGTCATGGCAAAGTATTTTGTCATGGCTGTCAGGAGTGTTGCTCAAACCTGGTATTCCTCCCTTCGACCAGGAACGATCACTTCATGGCAAAAACTGAAGGACATGTTGTTAACCAGCTTCCAAGGGTTTCAGACGAAGCCGGTCACTGCTCAGGCCCTGTTCCAATGCACTCAGGATCATGAAGAATACCTTCAGGCGTATGTCAGAAGGTTCTTGCGTTTGAGGGCGCAGGCACCAACGGTGCCCAACGAAATTGTTATTGAGGCCATGATCAAGGGACTTCGGCCTGGACCTTCAGCTCAATACTTTGCTAGGAAGCCTCCTCAAACTTTGGAGAAACTGCTCCAGAAGATGGACGAGTATATTCGTGCCGACAACGATTTTCGCCAAAGAAGGGAGGAGGCTTTCAGGTTTTCTGAAATGACCAGGGGCTTCGGAGGAAGATTCCATCCGAGGCATGTCAGGTCCATCCACAACTCTACTCAAAGTGATGATAAGGGGAGTCAGCAGAACAGGCCGCAGTGCTCCTCACAGGCTTCGGGGCAACAGCAAAGTTTCTTCCGGCCACCAGCTCCAAGAGGCAGAGGCGCCAGGGGCTTCGGCGGAAGATTTGGAGATCAACCAAGGAGAATATTTTGCTTATTCTGTGGTGAAAACAAGGGCCATACCACCAGGATGTGCCATGTTACCATCCAGAAGCAAAAGGAGATAGCCGAAGCTGCAGCACAACAAGCTCAGCCGAAGCAGGTCATGCATACTGCTTCATACCATCCGCCTTACATCCCAGAATACATAGGCAACCACCCTGCAGTTTCTGTTGCTTCAGCGAGTCAACCTCAAGCTTCCTGACAACAGCCTCCGCCTCCACCACCGCTGCAACAAGGCCAACAGCCAGAAGGGAGCCAATATGCTCCACACCAAAGGGATCTCAGAGAACAATCCGAAGCTCGCACAGTCAATAGCACTGTGCCAGAGTCGAAGCACATCTATTGACAAATATCCTACCAGTTTTTTCCATTCAGTTCTATTTTCTGTGTAATAAAGGACATTTTTTAGTTTTCATGTAAAAGTTTCTTTGCTTACTACAAGGAAAATGTATTTTCTCAGGCTTAAGTTGCTGAAGCTTAAAAATTTGCGATAACAAGGAGGACCTTCGAATTATCGAAAATCCTTCGAAGCAACAAAAAGTCGTTCTAAGGAACGCAGAGTAAGTTTGCTGAAATCACAAAAAGTCGTTCCAAAGGGAACGCAGTGTAAGTTTTCTGCTCCAAAGTCGTTCCAAAGGGAATGCAGAGCATACAGCGAAAAGTCAACGCTGATACCGCCTAAGTAAAGGGCGAAGAAGCTCCAAAGTCGTTCCTAAGGGAATGCAGAGCTTACAGCGAAAAGTCAACGCTGATACCGCCTAAGTAAAAGGCGAAGAAGCTCCAAAGTCGTTCCTAAGGGAATGCAGAGCTTACAGCGAAAAGTCAGCGCTGATACAAAGATATTTTGTGTTTTACGGAGATATGTGTGTATCTTCGGAACAAATGTCATCTACATAACATAACATCATCACATCATTTTGCATAGCATAAGCATCATAGATCATGTTGCATATGGCAAAAGAAGGGGACACAGTATCAACCTTCGGAAGGATACTTTGAGAAAGTGAAAATCGTGCTAAGTCACAAGGGGATACAATATTGATCTTCGGAATATAGCTTCGGAGAATATTTTCATGAAGCTTGGATATCCTTCATCAGAGCACTATGAACATTGTCGTGATGCATAAAAGTTTTTCTATCTTCACGAAGCATGAAAAGAAGGGAAGGTGTTTTTTCGCCGAAGGCTCAAAAACGGTACGTATGTAAAGTTTCACGCATCGTAAAGAATCGAGTCATTAAAAGCAAATATATCACAGGGTTACAAAATGTCACACATATTTCATTTCAGAAGTCTTTACAAAAGTGCTTAATCTTCTCTCAAAACAACTTCGGCAGCTTCGTTCAGGAGTCGATTAACAACTTCATCCATGATAGCTTCAGCCATCTTTTTAATTTCTTCGTCTCCTTTCGGGTGAGGGCCCGGAGACGCTTTAGTAGGATCTGAAGGAGGACATGATACGGCCACATTGCTATTACAAATTGCGAACGAAGTTTAAAATCAAAAATTACAACACAATAAAAACCATTAGCTAATACCTATTTGCCCTTGGGGCTCTGAGATTTTGTCAGCGGCCTTAGCTACTTCTCTAGCGTCGTGAATGCCCTTCTCACTTTTCTGAATAATTTCTCGGGCCATTTCTCGGCCACCATTGTCCCAGACGTCGGTGAAAAATTTTCCACCAGCCTGGCTAGCTTCGGCCGAGGGGTCTTTAATATCTTCAGGGGATAAGCTGGCTTCGGATTGTGCAAGAACCTTAACATGATCGCAGCCTTTTTTCTCCAGTATAGTAGCAATCCCCCTGGCACCCAAGAAGGCGCAAATGTCTCCACGACTGTTTAGAATTTCTTCGAAGGCTTCAGCTTCGTGGCAGATCCATTCGATCGGTCCTTCTAGGTTACCTCTCACAAAATCTTCTTCACTCGAAAATGCGCCAACACTGGCGAAGCTGGTTTTTATTTTCTTTACACATTCCATGGATTTTTCGTAGCACCTTTTCTTAGAAGACCGAAGCTCTTCAACTGTTCCTTCCAAATGATTAGCCCATTGGTCGCTACATTCCCGCCTCGTTTCTTCAAGTATGCGTTCTTCTTTCGCCCGGGCCAATTGCTTCCGAAGATCGTCAATCTCGTGCTTTTGAGCTGCAATTTGTGCTTTGGACGTAGCTTCGTTCTCCTTTACTTTATCCACTAATGTAACTAGAATTTTGTCCTTTTCCAGGGCTTCATTCCTTAGTTTGATAACCTCTGTTCGAAGGTTGTTGAAGGCAATTTCATAGCTTTCGTCTTCGACATTCTTTTGTGCTCTCAGCGCGTTGCTAAGTATTAAACCCTATATGTAAAAGTTAGTATAAGAATAAAACAATAGATTTCGAATCATAAAGTTTCCAAAATGCGCAATTCTCGCACCTTCAGACTATTATATGCAAGGCTATCCGCAAGATCCTCCTTCATCATAGCGCATAGCCCAGCTTCAAGCTTCGGAAACCCCATACTCCTAGCCATCTCCCGGCAGACAGATAATTCTTTGTTGTCAGGGAGGCAGTATAGGAAGTCATCTTCGTTTGTCCCATTGAACACTAGTGCCCCCTTCGGATATTTTAATTCTCTGGCATAGTGATTGGCTTCATAAATCTCTTCTTCAGATAATTTCTTCCCCGAAGCATGTCGCACAATGTAATCGCGTATGATGGAAGGTGCTTCGGGGGCCGCAGTGTCAATTTCTTCAACCAAAATTGGCTCTGGCATTTTTATCTTTTCTTCGGCTTCCAAAGGTTGTTCCTTGGTGGGCTCTGAAGGCCCAGCTTCAGCTTCAAGTTGTTGCTTCGAAGCTTCAGCAACTAAAGCTTCAGTAGACACTTCAGAAAGTTCAACAGTCTTCTTTGGAGTTATGCTTGAAGACTTAATTGTCTCCAAAACATCTAGCATGTTCACCATTCTTTTTGTTTTCGGGGTCACCGATGGGCCCTTTTGATTTTTTATTGTCTCAACACTTGCTGAAGGACTTAAGATTTCCAATATTTTTGGTCCTTCAATTCTCGGTTTTTCTGCCTTCTCTGCTGAAGGTGCTTCAGTTTTTTATTCGATCTTCGGCACTGGAGCTGGCTCTGTAGTTTCAGTGGCCAAAGAGATTTCACCGATAAATTCAAGCACTGTGGCCGGCTCAATAAAACGCGCCCGGTGGGTGAGCACCTTCATCTTTTTTCTTTGCGGCGCTGGCTCACCAGAAGCACCTGAGGCAACTTCTTTTGCAGGAGAAGTATTTTTTGTTTTGCGGCCTGGCACCGGATAATGGTAGTCAGGGTAGACAAACCCGATTGCATCAAATACCCGGTTGAGCCTCTTCTTCTTTCGGCCTCCGAAGGCTGCTGATAATGCAGTATTCTCGGCCTTCGAGTATACCCCAAGCAGTTCGTCACTTAAGGTTTCAATGCTTTTTAACCAGTCGTCGTCCGGTTCAACAAACTTATCTCCGTATTTGAATGTGTATTTTAGTCTGACCAGTCCACCTTCGTCAGACTCTTTGATGGTCTCCTTCGGCATTTCCCACTTTCCTGCAAGTGGCCAAACTCTGAAGGCAATATGCTCTTGGACCAGATCCCTTGTCCCAATAAAAGAGCAGATTACGCCGAAGGCTCTTTGGCATTCTTCGGCCGCTTCATCCATTTCAACCTTCGGCTTTCGGAGTCCGAAGCGTTGCCAGATAGGGCGCATAATGATACTCTTAACATCTTCCTACGCTGTCAAGTCATTCTTTACATAGAACCATTCTGTCATCCAGGCGCCGGGCCACCTCTTCCGAAAGGTTGGCACGGGGCAGCTCGACCCGGAGCGAGCACCGAAGCTGTAACAACCAAAGTTGTTGTGATATTGTTCTTTCCCCCAGGGCTTCGTCTCATATACCAACTCATGAATTTTGCAAAAGCTTTTAGCATTTGTTTCTAAACCTTGGCTTCTCACAGCCTAGACAAAGATTCCCATTCTTATGATAGCTTCGGGAGTAATTTGATGAAGGTAGATTTGAAATGTCTTCAGGACTTCGACAACAAAGCTGCTTAGGGGGAACCGAAGCCCAGCCTTGAGAAAGCTTCGGAAGATCACGACCTCATCTTCTTCGGGGGTAGGAGAAGTTTTTTCTCCAGCATCAGCCCTCACAATAGATATATCTCGAAAATATCTCCCCCTCATATTGTCAATATGACTCTGCTTAATAGTGGTTTTCCCGAAAACCGAGTGACTTGGCCGCCATGGTCGATCTTCGGACTCTCCCCCGCCGCTTTCTACATCATAACTGTCGCTGTCACCAGTATCTTCAGATAAACCTTCTAAAATCTCTTTGGTGATCTTTTCTGTATTAGTCTTCGACATTGCTTCAAGAAACCCTAGGTTCTTCTCTTCAGAGAGACTTAGCTTCATTTCGACAGCAGCCTTCTTCTCCTCAGACATCCCTTCGGAAATCTTACTTCTCGCTTCCGAAGCTCAAAACTAGGAAAGAAAACAAATAATTTTTGGGCAGAAAGCTTTATAAGTAGGCAAAACAGATGGCAAAGAGAGCGTGCCAAATCAAATGTGGCGGGCTCCTATTTATACACTCGATATGACGGAAACTGTATGGTCCCAGGTGTCAGTGACTTTTGCTATTCTAGCAAAGGGAAGGTGTTTTTTCGGACCTTCGGCTTAAGGCCTTCGTCCATATCGCAATCTGAATTTATCACTAACAAATTAATATTGCGAGGGGCTACTGTTGGGGGCCTTCGTCCTCCGAAGGTCCTCAAAAACATAATTTGACAATATTTTCCAAGTGAATTATATGAACAGGTGTCTTCGGACTCAGATCATGAACATGGAGTGCGGTCAGAACAAAGCCCAAGCCAGACGAAGGGGGATTAAGATGAAGGACGGGCTGATTACCAAGCTGTACGAAGGATGGTGCACAGCCGAAGCTATGCGCAGAAAGCTTCGTCGCGATAGCAGAAAGGGGAACCGACTTAAAGATGAAAAGACTACTTAGGCCTTAATAGATTCCCATAAGTCATTAGCAAATGTAATGGACATGAATGTAATTTTGCATGGGCTACGTCCCACGCCTATAAATAGATGAACAGTACTCCCGTACTGTTCACGCTGACTTGGCATTTGCTTTCCGTCATCCTTGTACTTTTGCCTTCCTGCAATCCGAAGGTACACTTGTAATCTGAAATCATTTCTATTTTTATATGATAATAAAATAGAAATGACGTTGTGATAATATTTAAATGTTTATATTACTTTTTATGTTGCATGTAAGTTCTTCGTCATGATTTATTGTGCTTACGAAGATATGTTGTTTGTGACCTTCGTCCGGAACACATTATATCCCGAAGGGAAATAATGTTTCAAAGGACGAAGGACTTTATCATTTAACACTTTTTATGTTGCCTTGTTCTTAATCCGAAGCATTTGAGAATAAGTCCCCAACAAGAATTTTACCTTAAAGTTAGCATAAAATAGGCTACCGGCGATATGCTGCCGCCGGTACCTACTGAGGTCTACCTCAATCTTCGGAAAGCCAACACTCTTCGATAGAGTACTCACAACCTTTGCCCCAGTCTGGTCCCGAAGGCATCCTAAGTCTTCTTCGGCAACTCCGTCGAAGAGTAACGCCCCTGGTCTGTACCCGCAAGATATGACATATTCCTTCAGTTCTTCTTCTTTAGCCTTTGACAATTCTTGCCCAAGTATGTCTTGAAAATTGAAGTCTTCTTCTTCCAAAGTATCTTCGGTTCTCTCCTTTTCTTTTCCAGGCGCTGTGGCCATAGTCTCTTCAGCGGCTGTAGCAGCTTCTTCTGCCGCCATATTCACTAGCATTTTATCAATATCAGAAAGCGTGGTCTCTAGATTTGAATCTTCGGTAGCTTCAGCTTCGGCAGTTTCAACTTCGGTGGGTGCAGCTTCGGCAGCAGCAGTGCCCTCGATGGCTGGTGTTTTGGATGCCGAGGCCGGCGGTGGTGTCTGCTCAATGACTTCAACCACATGAATAATTCTCCGTTTTTTCGACTCGGCAAGCTTCTTCGCTGCCGAGGGCTCCTTTTCCTTCTAAAAAAGCTTCGTCAGATGTAGCCCTAGTGGACTTAGCTTGATAGGCAAAGATTCAGTCATTACCTTTAAAATTTCTTCCACATCGGCAGCAGAAGGCGTTGAAGGAGCCTCATCCTCTATATCAGTCGTTTTTTGCTTTGGAGCCGTAGCTTTCTTTTTCTTCGGAACAACTATCTTCGGCTCAGGGCTTAATTTCCTTTTCTTCAGAATTTCTTCATCCTTTTTCACCAATTTAGCAGCTTCTCTACCTAGAACGCTAACAACTCTTTTTCTTTTTTGCCCTTCGAGACCTTTGTTCAATCGCTCATAGTCAGGATATTCAAAATTCAGGGCATCCATCACCCGGTTCAACCTTTGCTTCGGTCGAGTGCCGAAGGCTACAGTCATTAATTGATCTTCTTTTTTAGAATAGTTGCCCAGGATTTCGTTGCACATAACTTCAATCGTGTCTAACCATTCTTGGCAAGGTTCTTTGAAGTGTTTCTTGAATTTAAAATGATAGGGCAGCCGAACAAGTTCCTTCCTTTTCTTTTCTCCTTTGAGCTTCGGCATGTCCCATTCTTTCAAAGTTAGGAATACTCTATAAGCTAAGAATTCTTGCACCAAATCCCTAGTACCAATATGCTCCAAAACAACTCGAAATTCGCCCAAAGCAATTTGGCATGGTCCCCCCAGTGTCATGTCACACTGGGGCCTAGTTTCTCCGAAGATTAAGTCCAATGGGCTCTGAACCAGCTTCTCCTTTTTCTCATCAACCTTAACATAAAACCACTCAGCCTTCCAACCGGTTGGCCATTTGGTACAGTAGCTAATAACCGGAGACTTTGCATCTTTGCGATAAGCAAAATTATAGCAGCCGAAGTTCTCGTGCAACCCATTTTCTCTAGCTTTTGTCTGATAGTGAAGCTCATGTACCCGGCAGAAGCCTTCGGCAAGCGGTTCCGCCCCTGGCTTCGGAGAGCCCAAATATAGACGCTAAGCCTAATGATGGCGTTAGGAGTCAGCTGATGAAGATAAATCCCAAAATTCTCCAAAACATCCGCAATCATTTCATGCAAAGGAAATCTCAGTCCTGCTTTAAAGAAGCTTTTAAAAACTACCACCTCATCCTTTTCTGGCTTCGAGGTGATCTCCTCTCCGCCAAAACGAATCAGCTTCCTCTTGGCTTCACTGAAATAGCCTAGCTTTAACAACTTTGGCATATCGTCCTCGGTAACAGTAGACTTTCCAAACTCTAGATGGCTGGGTTTAGATGGCAGGGCACTGTAATCTTCTTCAGTTTCACCTTCTTCAACATCAACCTGCTCAGCTTTGGCAGCAGGTGCACCTTCGTCAGAAACGTCCTCCGGCACTACCAGCCCTGACCGTCTCATTACTTCAGAAATCGGAGCAGTTTCAGCGGCTTCGGCTTCTTCTCTGTCATGCGTAACCCTAGCAGTGGAGCGCACCCTTGCCATTTGATGATGAATTTCTTACAACTTTTGATGAAGTCGTTAACTTTTTTTTTGATTTTGCTGAAGCCCCCTTTTGTGACGAAGCAGAAGCAAAAGCGGTGCTTCGGTTGAGTGCAATGAACAAGCTTCGGCTATGGTCAAATTTTTGGCAGCAAAACAGTGCAATAGCAATGAATGCTATGGTAACTTCACACCTACCCGTCTGTTTATATAGTGCCGCAGGCGGGAAGGTGAATCGTCAAGTCTTCCGCACCGGATAAATAGTCGACCGCACCCACTGAATGGTGGGCCATAGAACTTGAGAAGGTGAATCGCCAGCACGCGCGTGCCCGTTGCATGGTGGGACCATTTCACGCTCGGAATATTTTAATCGTTTCTCGGCAATGAGCTCAGGGAAGGTGTTTTTTGGACCTTCGGCTTTCCGAAGCCTAGGATACTTTTTCACGGATCAAGCTCGTTACAAAAAACGATCTAGCACCGTGAAGGGGCTACTGTTGGGGGTATGCTTCATCGCCGAAGATCCTGTAAGAAGAAACACCTTCGGCAGATCATCTCAAAAGCAGCGCCAAAGCTACCATCCATGAAGCTTCCGCACAGTGACATGTCTCAAGACGAAGGATCGCACCGACTTAAAGATGAAATGACCGATTAGTCCATGAGAGCCTGTATCATAATTGTAATCTTTTGTAAAGGACATGAATGTAATATCTCACAGGCTGCGCCCTGTGCCTATAAATAGATGAACAGTACCCCCGTACTGTTCACGCTGACTTGAATTTGCTCGCGCGTCACGCTTGGACTTTTGCCTTCTGTCAAGCCGAAGGTATAAATGTAATTCAATATTGTTCACGTTTGTTCATGATGATATAACCTAAAGATATCAATGACGCCATATGATTATTTATGTTATTTCTCATGTTTCATATGCTTCTTCCTTGATTAATATGTATTGAAATGTCGAAGGTGTGTCCTTCATGCCCTTCATATGAAGATCATTATATCTTAAGGGATATAATGCTTCGAAGGACGAAGGGTACTAACCATTAACCCTTTTATGTTGCCTTGTTCTTAACTCATAGCATTTGAGAACAAGTCCCCAACACAGATATTTCTGAATCCAGATTTTAGCGATATAAAATGGGTCGATGGCACCTGTGACACGATTTGGTTTGATTCGAAACCTGATAAATCTGATCTGCGATCAGAACACATGATTCCATGATCACGTGTAATTGGCGTGGTAATTAGATCTCAATTATAATTCCTTGATTATCAACCTCGTGCACGATTTCTCTCAGACACTGCACGATTCAGATTATTTTGCCCCGAACATTTTAGTCGCTGAGTTCAAATTAATTTGCTCGGGATAAAAATCATCCGAGTGGGTCGGGCTTCCGAATTTCGTATTCGCGCGAGCGATGGATTTTAAATAATCACCGGACGCACCGATTTTCGGAACAACGATGTTCCGAACATCACGAAAATTTAGGAAGAGCCTGGATAAATAAAAACGATGTCGAACTCGCGACAAACAAAATAGATGCGATTTTAAAATCGCGATAAGCGAAGATGATTAAAATTTAGCATCTATTTTATCCACTGATATTACGTGCTTAAATCCATACTCATTGTCGAGCGGAATATAAACACCAGGGGTGTTACAGCCCTCCCCCCTTAAAAGAATCTTGTCCCGAGATTCAGAACGAAAGACTTCTAAGAGTAGAGAAGCATGTAACCCATGTCCATATCAGCGATAATTGTGAGACATTTCCAAATAAAGGCGAGTGTCTCAGGGTGTGGTTTCTCTAGTGGACATATCATGTATCGCCACAATCTAATTTAGAGATGTCCACCAATAGAGACGATGTCTGCCAGAGGAACACATAAGGTTCCATGTGTGCAGTTTGCTTTCTCTGATGACACTGTACTATCCGAGTCTGTTGAGCGAGTGGCAAATATGTGATCTTACCCAAACAGAACCAGATGCAACCTCTTGTGTAAAACACACAGAAATAGGTTTACCAACAAGTGGCATTGAGGAATTCAAGTTCCAGGAAGATAATAAAAATTCAAGGAACACATTAGTGAAGATGATCAACAAATGTTGACTTCACAATCAATCCACTTTATCGAGCACTAAGCATGACTCGACCGGATCACTCAGGCTGGAAAAGCGCACGTGAGATGATCGAGGCATAACTAGAGCGATAATTAGGTGGTTATTGGCCGACTTACTCTCGATTCTTATAAATACTTCCTTACGAGAGGTTGTACAAAAGTGAGTTTAGACAACTCGATAAAATGATATCTAAACTCAACCTTTGTTCACAATGTAGCTACAAGTTAGTAAAACCAACTTGTTGAACTACTTTTGACAATGGGCATGTCCTCTCAATACCATCGGTAAGCCAAGGGTCGAGAGCTCACTTGGTTAACAAGAGATCATGTATTTGAATAGAGATCCATTTGGTCATGTTGTTCATCCGTTTCTTCGTGCGAGATGAACGGACTTGGTTCGGGAATACACGGATTAAATAAGAGAGCGAATGAACAAACTCCTGCATCTTAACAGCAGGGAAAGTCAATCTCCATTTTGAGAGCTAATCAACTGTTTTCCAACACTAAAAAGCTCCAAGACTTCACCTTTACACAAAGAATGTAAAGGGAACTTCTATAAGTAGTCACTACCAAGATTAAAAGAAAAGAGACCACACCTAAAAGTGGTATGCCCCTTTTGATCCAACAGAGATGATGGACGTTGCTTGATCACTTGACAAACAACATAGAAATTGTTTAAAGGAAGGGATCTATGGGAGATAACACATCAGTGTAGTTCCACAATGGATCATGACCAGAGACCTTTGTACCGGCATGCGCCAAGCAGCAAAATACCTGTGTGCGCATTCACAGGAGGCCCTCAGTTTCGCCGCGGTACCATAAGTCCTTAACCATGACACCATTACAAAACTGGCACCAATAATGAATGTCACGCGGTAAGAACAATTCGTGTAGAGATAACATATTGATATAATCTCATAATTGATTATGACTACCAACTATGACACTAGCGTGTGCCGAGCAGCACAATCGTGTGTGCGCACACACAAAAGGCCCCCGGTTTCGTCGCGGTATCATCAATTTTAGTCATAACGCTAATACCAGACATAACCAATAAGAAATCTCGCGCGACACCAACAGACTGAGCAAGGATGGCAATATATGAAAAGACTCTACCTGTCAAAACGGTTACAAGTAGAGAGTCAAATAGATCATGGCCCGATGAAATGAACACAATATGGTCAAAACCTAAACTTGATGAAAGGAGTATGATGGGAGACTATAGCTTTAGCCCAAGAATATTTCTACGCCCATCATAGAGATCACGAGAACAAGGATTAGTATCTGATTAGATACGGAGGGAAAACAATCACAAGATTAAGTTGGTATGCCTTTGATAGATATGAGGAAACCAAAGGCGTCAAGTTCAAGGAAAAGATTGGGTAGTCCTTTCCTAAGTTAGGTTGATAAAATAACGACATGATCCTTAAGAAGAGGCAAAACTGGATAAGGGACATCAGCTTGCACCAACCAAACAAGGACACGGTTTTGGAAGGAGATATAACTCAAGATTCTCGTTTTAAGCCCGGGTACACTTTATGTCCAACAAATAAATTATCTAAGCATTTAGTTGCATGGGTTTGGTCGTGGAGGGATAACGAAAAATTCAAATTTGGGTCATGGTTCACTAATTAAGAACATGGCCTAGTTTTTGGTTTAAGCAAACAAACTACTAACCTTCTATCAGCACATCAAGCATAAGAGCAAAGACATATAACACCTAAATAGATTCCCTAAGGAACAGAGGACAACTATTTCATTGAAGTTCATAATACAACATTACACCACATTATCTACAATCACTGGTTACTGGAATAAGGATGAGAGAAGCATTTTGGGTGTATAGGTGACAAACATGATGCAACAATCAGGATGCATGCTCGTCCTATGCGTCCTCACAAATTTTGCCAACATAATATGACAATAGTGTTCTATATCGGTGGCATACTTACGACTCTCACGGTATATGGCTAGTCGTCAGCTACACATACATTTTTTAGGTTAGTGTACCTGCAGAAAATTCCATCACAACCCATTTTCCCATGATGCAGTTCACACATGACAGTTTATCACAGTTTATACTCCATATATTGCTATATGGAGGCCAGCTCATCATTAAGCGACGAGCCACGCATAGGCGTCGTTGCCACACTTTAACCATAGGGCAACTCATTATGGTAACTCACCTTCTTACCTGAGCGTAGGTGCGTCGTTACAAGTACATTACACTTCTTAGTATTTCCATGTCTGTATACCCATATACATCCATGGGGTACTGAGTTCCCAGAAAAGTAATTACTCCACATCACAGCCTTCATATATACATATGTGGAATATGTATATAATCAAGCGCCACAATTAAGCACTTTCCTAGACCGACGTTTATTCGGTCATGCTCTCACATCTCACCTTACCTTGAGCGTCGATCCATTCAAGACTGAATGGCCTTAAAAATAATATTACACATGTATGCAATACCCCCGATTGTGGGTTAGTGGTCTTGAACTAAGCCACCTAATAGTCCTTAATTTTAGGGCTTAACAGAGGATGTCGCTAGCATTATAGTTTTTCAAAGCCAAACAATGTGTTTAGTTGAAAATAGGTTTTCTAAAACCAAAACTTAGTTTTTAAAATATGTATGTGACCATATTATACTTAATCCTGCTCCGATACCAGCTGTGGCAGAATCTCCCAAGTTATTGGGCCCACATGCACCTGTCCTTGTCTCAAAGACCTAAGACGGCTATGCATGTGCACCAAATAACTTAACAGGATCCGTCCGAGTGTCCTAAGGACCCCGGATAAACCACTTACAACCAAGATCGCAAGATTAAGTAAACACAAATCACACACCAACATTTTGCAGCGGAATTTCTTTATAACAAAAGGTTATAAGTTACATCAAATTTACATTATGTTTATCGGAGTGATTACAAAGTGATTCAAAGAAATAAACTTTGAAATGTTATAAACTACTTGTAAATTTGAAATATATGCTGGCTTAAGTGATCATCCTCAATAAGAAGTATAGAAGAGGTACTTAAACTTATAAGAAGGCCGAGCCCACCGGCACTTAGCACCATCCATAGCAACACACTTCTATTTTTGGTTCTTCCTCCGGCTTGGGAACCACCTTTGCACAAAAGTAGCAAAGCTCCATAGGCTCTTCACCTAAAACAACATGGGACAAAGCCCTGAGTACGAAGTGTACTTTCGCAAGTCTTACCCGACTAAGGAAAAAGACTCTCAATGATATGCTGGATTTGGGAATCATGGAGAGGCTCTTAGCAAGAATCAACTTAGATACTTTTGCAGAAATAACTTACTAAAGTGAGTCCTTACTTTCAATATTTTAACGCCAGATTAAATATTAATAGACTCTGGTTGCACCTAGTCTAATTTAACCATCTCATCAATACAACAACATTTTTACTAATAATGTTTACATCTTGACTTAGGTTGCAGGTCAGTGACCAACTCTCCACTGTTCGGGGATATAACGGCGATCCAAATCGATTTACTCAGCTGAGGATCTCTAACAACACGACATATGTGGCACTTAACCCTTGCATATGTCAATCGTTCCCATAGATCCTCCACAACGTGAACCAGTCCGCGCTACCTGGGAGCACAGTACTCCTCCATCCAGCCTCTAGCCAGGAGGGTACACGCTACTCCCACCATCTGCCACACCCAGTGCGCGGTTGTCTTTTCACGTATGGAATAGCCGGGTTCAAGCTTACCCTGTCCCATATCTAGGGCATGTGGCCAGTTAAGATAGTCCTTGATCATACAGGCCTACATACGCATCCAATCCTTAATTAACCTGGGTGGAGCATCACCTGTTCCTAGCCCAAGTCTCGATTTAAGTACTTCCATCCTTAGGATTGTTTGTGTTCCTTAGGATGAAAAGAGCATTATAGGGAACTTTGCAGTAAGATCACACCACGCTCCTAATGAAAATATTCTTGCAGGTAGAAGTCATCCTTCCTCAGGATAACCCCTGAGCTAGGCCTTAATGCAAAAGACAACCTCTATCCACAAGGTCTAAGCAGGGATAAGCATTTTTGTAAATCATATTTTGATACTTCATCAGAAGTATCTATAAAGGTATGGATATCAAGGTAGGCAATGCATCAAAGGGTTTCCAAGCAACTCCTATAAACCTAATGCACGTTTCGCTAGACTTAAAGTATGTAAAAATTATTTAAAAACACAAGGAAGGGGTTGCATGCACCGGGGCTTGCCTGAATAACACTAGGTTAGTGTTTGTTAGGCGATGTCCACTTGACGATCATCCTTGTCCTAGCACTTGATCAGGCAGGTTCGTCTATCAGCATCACCATGCGGAGTAACCCGCACTTGGGGTTGACTTGGCTCGTCTTCTGCATCACACGATTAATTATCGTACCTCATGAGATGCACAATGCACATGTATGAGCATAAAGTAACCGGACGATACAGAAAAGAGAATCAGCGGCAAGACATCGACACAATCCTACATAAGCACTAGACATCTATAACTCACTAAACACAACAATCACGATTTGTCTAGTTTTACCAGATTTAACTAGCAGGAATAATAGATCAGCTTACCCTGATCGAATCGACCCGATAACCGCGAGGGCGACGATGGTTCCCTGATTAGATATTCGGTCGAGCTCCTAGCAAATGTTGCACAGACTTCTCTTATATTTTCATGTAACTCAAGGACCACTCCCCAGAAAACAAAGCCGACGATGAGCCCCATGGAGTGAACGACGACGTTGCGGCACCCACCACGTAGAGACAGGTGACGGCAATTCCATAACGGCTTCACAGACATGGCGAGGACGCAGGGCACGACAGCTATGCCAACACGATCGGAACTCATGAGATTGGTGACGAAGCTTAGCTGGAGCATTTCTTCGAACATCTGAGGAGTGTCACACGCAGCTTCATCCACTTCTTCATCTACAATACCACAGCGACATGCTAGCTGTGAAGGCTGAGCAGAGAACCCAAGTTCGACGGCGAGCGGGGAGACATGGCAAAACCCCGGACGCAATGGCGGCCGGCACTAGGGCTCATGGCAAGGTCCGCGCGGCTAGGCAAAATTTTTTGCGGAGGATACGACAAGCGTAGCCAAGGAGCGTGGAGCTCGCGGGACCGGATTTTGGTGAGGACACGAATCCAGTGAAGGCGAGGGTGACGCAGCGTGGCCGAGGTGTGGAGAGACGCAGGAATGAACTCCATGGCGGGGTCACGGCTGGCGAGCAGGGACACCACATGGAGAAGTAAAAATGGGTTCAACGGCTCGACGACAAATGCGAGCACACACGAAACCCGATGGACGAGAGCTGGTCCACCGCAGAGACGACAAGCAGGCATGCGAGCATCGACGCGAGCCGAGGGTAAGCACGAGCACTGGGACCAGGCAATAGGGGCCTATGCGGCATCAAGGAGATGGGCTAGGCAGCGGCCACGGAGGCGAGCGCGGTAGGGAACAAGGCGAGGTCGCGACCGGGCGAACTCTACGGCGCGGACTGCTCCGGGCCAGGACGGCTGCCGCGACACACACGACGTTGCTACGCCACAACACCACTATGGCCAGGAACAGAGGCACAAACAGCTTGCAGGGGAGGCCGAACACTAGAAACGATGGTCGAGTCGCTCATGAGCTCATCATGGGCAAGCTGGTTTCCACGGTGAGCGACGGCAACACGAACAGTGCTAGGCGTGGCTTGGCTGGAGAAGACACAAGTCATCAGCGAGCAGGGAAGTTTTGCGTGCGCGACGAGCAGAGAGGGAGGAACACCGATGAGTTGTGCAGCAACAGAGCTGGAGGGCGAGCAGGGAATAGCCGCCTTGGATACAAGGAGAGCACGCGACGTTGGGCGAGTAGGGAGCTGGGGACGCGTGTGGGAGCAGGGGCCTCGGCAGAGCGTGGTGAGCTGAGGGAGCTCTGGCTGGGCTCGCGGCACGAGTGAGCAGAGCGCTTGGACACAGCGAGGATGCACGTGTAGGGGGCGATCCAGGCGTGGCACAGGGAAGCTTCACGCCGGAGTTGGAGACCGAGCTTGAGGAGAAGGGAGCAGAGGGCCAGGGCGCTGGGGCGAGCTCGGCCATGGACTGGAGCAGTGAAGACCGTGGCTGGGGAAGGGAGGAGCAGGAAGGGCATGCAGGAAACAGGGCAGGGGCGCACGGCATGGGAGCAGGGATGGAGGAAGGAGAGAGAGAGGGAGAAAGAGACCACGCGGCATGGCGAGCTAGAGTAGGGGCGCGGTCTAATGGAGACCGAGTGCAGGGGCACATGGCGGCCAGGTGAGGCGAGCCCGTGGCTGGGGAAGGGGCTCGGTGCCGTCACCCGCTGGAGCAGAGAGAAGGGCGGCTGGGTTGGAGGAGGTAGCCGTGGCGAGCAGTGAGCTCTAGCCAGGCGTGGCGAGCAGAGGGAGCGTATGGAGAAGAGACTGAGGGAGATGCCGCGGGGAAGAAGATAGCGTGAGAAAGATGGGGATGAAGCTGTGGCCATGGAAGACACAGAGACCAGGGGCGCACGCGATTTTATCCCAGATCAACGGCTGAAAAATCAACAGGGGCGGCGGGATTTTTACAGGCCTTGAGCGGTGGCAAAAAAATCAGACCTAGGAGCGGTGGTAGGATAGGGATTAGGAGATATTTTCCTTTTTTTAATTTCTTTAAAGAATTTCGCAGATATTTTTGAATCCAAATTTTAGCGATATAAAATGGGTTGACGGCACCTGTGACACGGTTTGGTTTGATTCAAAACCTGATAAATCTGATCTGCAATCAGAACACATGATTCCATGGTCACGGGTAATTGGCGTGGTAATTGGATCTCAATTATAATTCCTTGATTATCAACCTCGCGCACGATATCTCTCAGACACTGCGCGATTCAGATTATTTTGCCCCGAACATTTTAGTCGTCGAGTTCAAATTAATTTGCCCGGGATAAAAATCATCCGAGTGGGTCGGGCTTCCGAATTTCGTATTCGCGCGAGCGATGGATTTTAAATAATCACCGGACGCACCAATTTTTGGAACAATGATGTTTCGAACATCACAAAAATTTAGGAAGAGCCCGGATAAATAAAAACGATGTCGAACTCGCGACACACGAAACAGATGCGATTTTAAAATCGCGATAGGCGAAGATGATTAAAATTTAGCATCCGTTTTATCCACTGATATTACGTGCTTAAATCCATACTCATTGTCGAGCGGAATATAAACACTAGGGGTGTTACATCAAATCACTAACACAATCGATCAAATGCGCAGAGACGAAGTGTGGGAGTCTTAGAATGCTTAGTGAATGCTTAGGTGCCTCCTCCATATGCTTAGGGGTCCCTTTTATAGCCCCAAGGCAGCTAGGAGCCGTTGGAGGCCAACTTGGAAGGCCAATCTTGCCTTCTGTCGTGTGATGCACCGGACAGTCCGGTGCACCACCGGACAGCTACTGTTAATGTCCGGTGCTCGATTTCTTTTCATACGGAGGATAGCATGTGGCAGAACCGCCCGAATTATTCCAGCTTAAGTGCCTCAGTCACGCCTCAGGGGCCGTAACACACTTAAATCGGAATAATCCGTTAGTCCCTCAGATCTAGTCTGGTAGAGCCACTTAACCAGGATCAAATTCCACAATCTCACTCGAAGGTGAGTCACAGAAGAAATACAATAAAACAGGAAACCTCAAATTAAGTGCGGAATTATTACATAGATCGGAGTTTTTGAGTAGCAAATAAGAGTTCACAAAATAAAGTGCAGCGGATAATCAGTGTCGTCGGTATCGAGGAATTGGGCAAGGCCTAGCCCACTACTCCTCGTGCTCCTCTCCTGCCGGAGCAACATCCCACTCGACCGTCCAACCCGGTGGCAGGGTGGTAGGCCAAGTCACACCATCAACCATCTCCTGAATCGTACCTGCAAAAATTATGCCACAAGCAAGGCTGAGTATACTAATACTCAGCTAGACTTACCCGGTGTGAGGAATCTACTCCTCTACCTCTAGACTATGCAGCTGTTTGGCTGAGGGGTTTGGTTTGCCAAAAGCACTAGCTATTTCAAAAATCCATTTTTAACTTTTCAAATTCTAGCATCATTATCTTAGCTACATTTGCTCCTTCTAAGCATACATGGTAACAAGCATTTTAGTTCAATCAACAAATTGTCTCCTGTAACCTCATTTCACTTCTTACTCGATGTAGAACAAGGAATCAAGAAGTCTCATTAGCTGCGAGAAGCAGACAATTCGAATCGAGTTTTAACCTGCAAGGTAAACCTAAACACACGGCATGTCAAGGTACTCCGACCCCACACATGACAACCGTCCCCATCGATTCCCCGTTCGCGTCCAGGCCTCACCGCCTTGGCATACAATGCTCCACTGACCCCGGCTGCCACCGTGCAGTGACCACACTTGTACCCACCATAGCTAGCATGGGAGACCCAGTCTCAGGTCGCATGAGGGATAAAGTCCGCGCCCGGCTTCACTCAGGTACTAGGTTTACCGGTTACCATTTTTCCCGGCGTGTGCTTAGTATGTTCAAAAGCTTGACTCAGGTATCCACACATTAATCCTTAATTCCTTTTCCCGTCTCATGGACAAGACATCCTCCCTGGATCCAAGTCCATAGACTAACTGTTGGGGCTATGCTTCGTCGCGCCGAAGGCCTTGTAGGAAGAAGCAGCTTCGGCTGAAGCTGTCCGTAGAAGATGACCGAAGGTTCCTCTTCATGAAGCTTCGGTATTACAAACCGACTTAAAGATAGAATGACCTTTTAGTCCATAAAGGTCCGGGTCAATGTTGTAAACTTTTATGAGGGGCATAATTGTAATTCTTCACAGGCTGTGTCCTGTGTCCATAAATAGATGAACAGTACCCCCGTACTGTTCACGCGGACTTGGCATTTGCTTTCCGTCATCCTTGTACTTTTGCCTTCCTGCAATCCGAAGGTACACTTGTAATCTGAAATCATTTCTATTTTTATATGATAATAAAATAGAAATGACGTTGTGATAATATTTAAATGTTTATATTACTTTTTATGTTGCATGTAAGTTCTTCGTCATAGTTTATTGTGCTTACGAAGATATGTTGTTTGTGACCTTCGTCCGGAACACATTATATCCCGAAGGGAAATAATGTTTCAAAGGACGAAGGACTTTATCATTTAACACTTTTTATGTTGCCTTGTTCTTAATCCGAAGCATTTGAGAACAAGTCCCCAACATTGGCGCCCACCTCCGGTGAACTCACTTCCACTTTTTTGAGCTGATGGCTTCGTTCAATGATCAAGCTGGAGCTGCTTCGGTTCCGAAGCTGCTGTTCCCGATAACAGGCGGTTCATGTTCAGAGCCAGCCAACAAGAAGCAGAAGAAGGAAGCACAAAGAAGGGTACAGCATGTTGGGGTGCAAGGACCCTTCATCAAGTCGAGATGGTCTCACATTCCTATTACCTTCTCCCAAGAGGACCTTCAACTCAAGGATTACCCACACAACGATGCCATGGTTATCTCTTGTGTTATCAAAGGATTTCTGGTTCACAATGTCTTGGTTGATACAGGCAGTGCAGCTGATATCATATTTGCTAAGGCCTTCAGGCAAATGCAAGAGCCAGAAGATAAGATTCATAATGCTACGCACCCTCTCTGTGGCTTCGGAGGAAGACAGATTGTAGCGCTGGGCAAGATCACCATGTCAATGACCTTCGGCTTCATCAACAACACTAGAACTGAGCAAGTTGTGTTTGACATTGTTGACATGGAATACCCTTACAATGCAATTATTGGCCGTGGCACCCTCAATGCTTTCGAAGCAATTCTTCATCCTGCCTATCTTTGCATGAAGATACCTTCGGATCAAGGACCCATCGCTATTCATGGAAGTCAGGAAGCTGCCAGAAGGGCCGAAGGAAGCTGGACTGACTCAAAAGCAATCCATAATATAGATGGAGCTGAAGCTTGTGAACAGTACAAATTCAGAAGGGAGAAAGCAGCTTCAGCAGATCAGCCGAAGCCCATGCTCTTATGTGAGGACATAGCAGAGCAGAAGGTGCTGTTGGGCTCTCAATTATCCGAAGAGCAGGAGAAAACCTTGATAAGGTTTTTGTTCAACAACAAAGATGTTTTCGCATGGTCAGCCAATGACCTCTGCGGAGTAAATCGGGATGTTATTCAACATAAGCAGTCTCATTAGCTGCGAGAAGCAGACGATTCGAATCAAGTTTTAAACTTGCAAGGTAAACCTAAACACACGGCATGTCAAGGTACTCCGACCCCACACATGACAACCGTCCCCATCGATTCCCCGTTCGTGTCCAGGCCTCACCGCCTTGGCATACAATGCTCCACTGACCCCGGCTGCCGCCGTGCAGTGACCGCACTTGTACCCACCATAGCTAGCATGGGAGACCCAGTCTCAGGTCGCATGAGGGATAAAGTCCACGCCCGGCTTCACTCAGGTACTAGGTTTACCGGTTACCATTTTTCTCGGCGTGTGCTTAGTACGTTCAAAAGCTCGACTCAGGTATCCACACATTAATCCTTAATTCCTTTTCCCGTCTCATGGACAAGACATCCTCCCTGGATCCAAGTCCATAGACTAACATATATCCCGTTATCAAGATGAATACAATCAATTCCTGACCTCGCGCGAGTGCTAGAAAAATCACTCGACTTCTACCGAGATCCTGATTAGCAAGCAGCTACTCGACCTATCATACTAGTATTCATCTCAAAAAGGAATCCTAAGTTCATGCAACTAGAGGTTTCAAGCAACTCCTACACTTAAGTGCACATTACAATCCTACAAACATTAAGTGTAGTAAAATAGCATATAATAATACGGTTATGCATAAAACCGGGGCTTGCCTTCAATTGCTGGGGCTGCGGGGAGATCCTCACTAGCAGCCTCTGAAGCCTGCTCCTGGTCCTCCTCTTGGACAGGTCCTTGCTCGGAGATGAGCACGTACTCTCCGTCGGCAAGATTACAATCTAATGAATGCAATGCGTAAGATACATGCATGACATGATATGTACTTTTGGAATTTACATCTTTGGAGGTGTATGATCTTTTTGAGTTAAACAAAGTTAACTTTACTTATGTAAGATCCTTGGGTGGTATACTTGGCAAATTAGGTTAAACCTAGCTAAGGCAAGTGGTAGGTTTTATTTTTTTTGGGGGTTCCACTGAATCCTTTTTAAGTCTTAGTGAGAGTTGATAAGTACTCAAGTTAGACTTATTGGGGTGGGATTTATTTCTTCTTTCCTTTTCTTTTATTCTCTTTAATGTTTTGGAGTGGGTTTGAACTGCAAGTTGCTTTAATAGAATTCCAAAAATTCTGCAAAAATTACAGTGGCTTGGTACTGGTGTATATTTCTTTGTCTTAAAATTTGGGGATCAGAAAGTGAATGGTTTTCTCTGGACAAAATTATTAAATTCTAGGGTAGAAGGGGTGCCTTGAACTACAACTATTATTTTACAGTGGGTAATTCTCTAAAACTTATTTTTGCTGGTTTTTAGGTGTCATAACATGATTTGGTGCAAACTTCTAGCCATTAATACCTTTTAGTTATTTTTCTATGGTTTTCTCAAGTTTCTAGCCACATTGTTGCTTTCTACTACCACTATATTTGAAAAATTTCAAACAACAGAGTTCTTATTTTTCTTAGTTATTGTTTTGTGCAAGAGCAATCATTCTGAAGTTTGGCATCTTTTTGCTTAAGGGAAGGGGTGGTATGCATTATTTGAATTAAGTGGCCTTTCTCATAATTTATCAACAATAGGTAAGAGTTTGCTCCTTTTTCATGGGTTTGTATTTTTCTCTGGTGGTTTACCTCATTATGGACTTAGTCAATTTTTGGTTGCCCATTATCACATTATTAGGGGTTGTTTATGATTTATTTGGAAAAATGCCACATTATCATTTTATATTTATTCTCCTTACTTAAATGGTTGGGCTGAGGTGTTCATCATTTTTGTAGTGGGGCTCTGGTGGTTATAAGTCCACTAGATTTTTATTATCCCTATTGGGTATAGTTTTAGAATTCTAATAATTGATTTTCAGTTCAAATAAGGCTAAATAGAGCATTCTAAATTTAAAACTGATCTGGACTAATGGTCTCTCTATTTTTCCTAGGTTTCCTGTTATATAAGCAAACTAGGAAAAATAATTTTAATCGCTGTTCATTAATTTCTAATGCCTTTCTGATTTTTCCTAAGTTTTGGGCAAAATAGTTTTAAATGAAAATCTACACTATATTCTTTAATACTGGGGTTCCTATTATTTTTAAACAGTGTCTAGATGAGGTTTGAATACCCACAAATTTTCTTAAGTCCAGTACAGAAGTAAAGCAAATTTTTCTTAATTAAACAAGGTTTGGTAGGTTTCTGTTTTTAATTTTTAACTCAAGAATCCAGAATAGAAAGCATAGGGTTTATCATTTTTAAATGATAGTTCATAATATTCAAGAGCTAGCAAAATTAGTTTGACAACTTTTTATTAAGAATTCATCAAGTTATGGATTTTCCAAGTTCTCTAGTCATTTTAAAAGATTAACAGAATTGATTTAATGTAAATCCACTTTGCACGGGGGTCCCTGGTGGGTATTTTAAGTTTTCTTCACGGATCAGCCCCTAGGCTACTACTCACATGGGTCACTGACGTTACAGAAAACCCCTCGGGTTCTTCACCTCCTAACCCGAGGCGAGGCCGACCCTTCCTTGTTGACTAAACTTTGCGTGGGTGCGAGGTATATGAACAACTTGGAAACATCTTAAGGGTAGAAGCGACGTAGCTGTTGGATGTTCCAAGCGTTGCCGTAGACCTCGCCTTGACTGTTAGCCAGCTTGTACGTTCCGGGCTTCAGAACTTCGGCGATGACGAATGGCCCCTCCCAGGGGGGCGTGAGCTTGTGCCTCCCTCGGGCGTCTTGCCGCAGCCGAAGCACCAGGTCGCCCACCTGGAGGTCTCGGGGTCGGACCCCTTGAGCGTGGTAGCGTCGCAGGGACTGCTGATACCGCGCCGAGTGTGGTAAGGCCTTGTCCCGAGCCTCTTCCAGCTGGTCCAGCGAGTCTTCTCGGCTAGCTTGGTTGCTTTGATCGTCGTAGGCTGTCGTCCTCGGGGAGCCGTATTCCAGGTTCGTGGGCAAGATGGCCTCGGCCCCGTAGACCAGGAAGAACGGCGTGAAACCCGTGGCTCGGCTCGGCGTCGTCCTCAGGCTCCACACCACCGAGGGGAGTTCCTTCATCCATCGCTTGCCGAACTTGTTGAGGTCGTTGTAGATCCGAGGCTTGAGCCCTTGTAGAACCATGCCATTGGCACGCTCCACTTGCCCATTCGACATGGGATGAGCTACGGCAGCCCAGTCCACCCGGATGTTGTGATCCTCGCAAAAATCCAAGAATTTTTTACCGGTGAACTGGGTGCCGTTGTCGGTGATGATGGAGTCTGGGACCCCGAAGCGATGGATGATGTTGGTGAAGAACGCCACTGCCTGCTCGGACCTGATGCTGTTCAGGGGTCGGACCTCGATCCACTTGGAGAATTTGTCGACGGCGACCAGCAGGTGCGTGTAGCCCCCGGGCGCCTTCTGCAGAGGGCCGACAAGGTCCAGACCCCACACAGCGAAGGGCCAGGCGATGGGTATCGTCTGCAGAGCCTGAGCGGGCAGGTGGGTCTGCTTCGCATAGAATTGACACCCTTCGCAGGTGCGGACAATTCTAGTGGCGTCAGCCACCGCCGTCGGCCAGTAGAAGCCTTGCCGGAAAGCGTTCCCGACAAGGGCTCGAGGCGCTGCGTGATGGCCGCAAGCCCCCGAGTGTATCTCTTGTAGGAGTTCCTGACCTTCGGTGATGGAGACGCACCGCTGGAGGATGCCCGAGGGGCTGCGGTGGTAGAGTTCCTTCTCATCGCCCAGCAAGACGAACGACTTGGCGCGTCGCGCTACCCGCCGTGCCTCGGCCTGGTCGAGGGGTAGCTCTCCTTGGCGGAGATATTGCAGGTACGGGGCCTGCCAATCTTGATCAGGCGTGACCCCGCTCCGCTCTTCCTCGATGCACAGCGCCTCGCCCTCGGGAGCCGAGGGTTCTTCGGGCTGAACCAAGGATGGCTCGGGCTAGGCCGAGGTTACCTCGGACGGGGCCGAGGGCGCCTCGGGCTCGGGCGTGTCGCTGATCTTGACGGAGGGTTGGTGCAGATCCCGGGAGAAGACGTCCGGGGGAACCGTCGTTCGCCCCGAGGCTATCTTTGCCAGCTCGTCCGCAGTCTCGTTGTAGCGCCGGGCGATGTGGTTAAGCTCGAGCCCGTAGAACTTGTCTTCCAGGCGTCGAACCTCATCACAATAGGCCTCCATCTTCAGGTCGCGGCAGTGGGAGTTCTTCATGACCTGGTCGATGACGAGCTGCGAGTCGCCGCGAGCGTCGAGGCGTCGGACCCCTAGCTCGATGGCGATTCGCAATCCGTTGATCAGAGCTTCGTACTCAGCCACATTGTTGGACGCCGGGAAATGGAGGCGCAGCACGTAGCGCAGGTGTTTCCCAAGGGGCGAGACGAAAAGCAGGCCCGCGCCGGCCCCCGTCTTCATCAGCGACCCGTCAAAAAACATGGTCCAGAGCTCCGGTTGGATCGGAGCCGTCGGCAACTGTGTGTCGATCCATTCGGCTACGAAGTCCGCCAGTACCTGGGACTTGATGGCCTTCCGAGGGGCGAACGAGATTGTCTTGCCCATGATTTCCACCGCCCACTTTGCAATCCGTCCCGAGGCCTCTCGGCACCGGATGATCTCCCCCAGGGGGAAGGATGACACCACAGTTACCGGATGAGACTCGAAGTAATGTCGCAACTTTCGCCTCGTCAGGATCACTGCATACAGCAGCTTCTGAACTTGTGGGTAGCGGATCTTGGTTTCGGACAGCACCTCGCTGACGAAGTAAACTGGCCTCTGAATGGGCAATGCATGCCCCTCTTCTTGCCTTTCGACCACGATCGCGGCGCTAACCACCTGAGTGGTAGCGGCGACGTAGACCAAGAGGGCTTCTCCATCAGCTGGGGGTACCAAGACGGGCGCTTGGGTGAGGAGCGCCTTCAGGTTCCCGAGAGCTTCCTCGGCTTCGGGGGTCCAAGTGAAGCACTCGACCTTCCTTAAGAGACGGTACAGAGGCAGGCCTCTTTCGCCGAGGCGCGAGATGAAACGGCTCAAGGCCGCGAGACATCCCATGACCCTCTGTACGCCTTTTAAGTCCTTGATGGGCCCCATGCCGGTGATGGCTGCGATCTTCTCCGGGTTGGCTTCGATGCCCCGCTCGGAGACGATGAATCCCAGAAGCATGCCTCGGGGCACCCCGAAGACACACTTCTCGGGATTGAGCTTGACGCCCTTTGCCTTGAGACACCGGAATGTGACTTCAAGGTCAGAGAGAAGGTCGGAGGCTTTCCTTGTCTTGACTACGATGTCATCGACGTAGGCCTCGACCGTGCGACCGATGTGTTCGCCGAACACATGGTTCATGCACCGCTGGTACGTTGCACCTGCATTCCTCAAACCGAACGACATGGTGACATAGCAGTACATGCCGAAGGGCGTGATGAAAGAAGTCGCGAGCTGGTCGGACTCTTTCATCTTGATTTGATGATACCCTGAGTAGGCATCGAGGAAAGACAGGGTTTCGCACCCAGCAGTGGAATCCACGATTTGATCGATGCGAGGTAGAGGGTAGGGAACCTTCGGACATGCTTTGTTGAGACCAGTGTAGTCTACACACATCCGCCATTTCCCCCCTTTCTTCCTCACAAGCACAGGGTTGGCAAGCCATTCGGGATGGAATACCTCTTTGATGAACCCTGCTGCCATCAGCTTGTGGATCTCCTCGCCTATCACCCTGCGCCTTTCCTCGTCGAATCGGCGCAGAGGCTGCCTGACCGGTCGGGCTCCGGCCCGAATATCCAGCGAGTGCTCGGCGACATCCCTCGGTATGCCGGGCATGTCCGAGGGACTCCACGCAAAGACGTCGGCGTTTGCGCGAAGAAAGTCGACGAGCACTGCTTCCTATTTGGGGTCGAGCCCGGAACCGATCCGGATCCGCTTGGAGGTGTCGCCACGGGGGTCGAGAGGGACGGCCTTAACCGTCTCCGCTGGCTCGAAGTTGCCGGCGTGTCGCTTCACGTCCGGCACCTCTCGGGAGAGGTTTTCCAGGTCGGCGATGAGGGCCTTGGACTCGGCGAGGGCCTCGGCGTACTCCACGCACTCCACGTCGCATTCGAACGCGTGTTTGTACGTGGGGCCGGCGGTGATGACCCCATTGGGGCCCGGCATCTTGAGCTTCAGGTAGGTGTAGTTGGGGATGGCCATGAACTTCGCGTAGCATGGCCTCCCCAACACTGCGTGGTAGGTTCCTTGGAACCCGACCACCTCGAACGTCAAAGTCTCCCTTCAGAAGTTGGAGGGCGTTCCGAAGCAGACAGGAAGGTCGAGCCGTCCGAGGGGCTGGACGCGCTTCCCAGGAATGATCCCGTGGAAGGGCGCAGCGCCTGCTCGGACGGAGGACAGATCGACGCGCAGGAGCCTGAGGGTCTCGGCGTAGATGATATTGAGGCAGCTGCCCCCATCCATCAGGACCTTGGTGAGCCTGATGTCGCCGATGATGGGATCGACGACGAGCGGGTACTTCCTCGGGCTCGGCACGTGGTCGGGGTGGTCATCTTGGTCGAAGGTGATGGGCTTGTCGGACCAGTCTAGGTAGACTGGCGCCGCCACCTTTACCGAGCAGACCTCCCGACGCTCTTGCTTACGATGCCGAGCCGAGGCATTCGCCGCATGCCCTCCATAGATCATGAAGCAGTCGCGGACCTCGGGGAACTCTCCTGCCTGGCGATCTTCCTTTTTGTCGTCGTCGCGGGCCCTGCCACCCTCTGCGGGTGGCCCGGCCTTGTGGAAGTGGCGCCGAAGCATGACACACTCCTCGAGGGTGTGCTTGACGGGCCCCTGATGGTAAGGGCACGTCTCCTTGAGCATCTTGTCGAAGAGGTTGGCACCTCCGGGGGTCTTCCGAGGGTTCTTGTACTCGGTGGCGGCGACAAGGTCCGCATCGGCGGCGTCGCGTTTCGCTTGCGACTTCCTCCTGCCTTTCTTCTTGGCACCGAGCGGAGTAGACGCCTCGGGAGCATCTTCCGACGGGCGGCCCTGGGGCTGCTTGTCCTTTCGGAAGATGGCCTCGACCGCCTCCTGGCCAGAGGCGAACTTGGTGGCGATGTCCATCAGCTCGCTCGCCCTGGTGGGGGTCTTGCGACCCAACTTGCTCACCAGGTCACGGCAGGTGGTGCCGGCAAGGAACGCGCCGATGACATCGGAGTCGGTGATGTTGGGCAGCTCGGTGCGTTGCTTCGAGAATCGCCGGATGTAGTCCCGAAGAGACTCTCCCGGCTGTTGCCGGCAGCTTCGGAGGTCCCAGGAATTCCCGGGGCGCACGTACGTGCCCTGGAAGTTGCCGGCGAAGGCTTGGACCAAATCCTCCCAGTTGGAAATCTGCCCTGGAGGCAGGTGTTCCAACCAAGCGCGAGCAGTGTCGGAGAGGAACAGGGGGAGGTTGCGGATGATGAGGTTGTCGTCGTCCGTTCCACCCAGTTGACAGGCCAGGCGGTAGTCCGCGAGCCACAATTCCGGTCTTGTTTCCCCCGAGTACTTTGTGATAGTAGTCGGGGGTCGGAATCGGGCCGGAAACGGCGCCCGCCGAATGGCCCGGCTGAAGACCTGCGGACCGGGTGGTTCGGGCGAAGGACTCCGATCCTCCCCGCTGTCGTAGCGTCCCCCACGCCTGGGGTGGTAGCCTCGGCGCACCCTTTCGTCGAGGCGGGCCCGACAGTCGCGATGAGGGTGCTTGTCGCCGAGGTGGCCCGGGGCCGCAGGCGCGGTGTTGCGCGTGCGCCCGGTGTAGACCGAGGCTTCCCGCATGAGTCGGGAAGTCGCGGCACGAGGTTCCGAGGGGTACCCCTGCCTGCGG
This sequence comes from Zea luxurians, assembly GCA_029449295.1. Taxonomy (NCBI): domain Eukaryota; kingdom Viridiplantae; phylum Streptophyta; class Magnoliopsida; order Poales; family Poaceae; genus Zea; species Zea luxurians. The sequence continues at coordinate 170,123,952 of JAOPSE010000002.1, forward strand.
GAGGCAGAGCTCTCGGCCCGCCGGGCCGCAGCGCCTTCCAGGAGATGCTTGAGCTCTTCCTGGATTCCCCGACCCTCGGTGGTTGATGACTCCGGCATCGCGCGGAGGAGCATCGCCGCGGCTGCCAGGTCCTGACCGGTCCCGCTAGATGCGGGTGGCGGCCTGTCCCTGGCATCGTTGGCGATGCGGTGCTGTAGACCCTGGGGCAGGTGACGTATTTCTCCGGCCGGGGGCTGGCCCGCCCATACCTGCCCGACGTCCCGGCGGATCAACTCGAGCGCTCCTGCCCCCTCGTCGAGCCCGGCCTGCGCCCCGCGGACTTGCTCGAGCTGTGGGTCGTGACCCCCCACCGGAACGGGGACCACAGCTAGCTCCCGCGGGATGTCGGCGCGAGGCACTGGCCTAGGGAGATCACCATCCTCCGGCATGCCGAGACGGTTGCCTCCGGAGGGATCCCCTAGCTCGACGTGGAAACATTCGCGGCTCGAGCCGCAGTCCTTGTCGTCAAGGCTGTGGCTGCCGTCGGAACAGTCGGAGAGGCAGTAGTTGCATGCGGTCATGAAGTCCTGCATGGCACTGGGGTTGCCAGATCTGGAGAAATCCCAGCAGATGTTGGGTCGTCATCTTCCTCGGACCCAGAGGGCCCGTAGGTCGAGACGCCCGTCAATCGGTCCCAAGGCGACCGCACACGAAACCCAAGAGAAGTTGCACTCGCCTCAACGTGAGCGCCCGCCAGAGCGAGGTCGCTAGGCGGGTTGAGGTCGAGTCGAAATGACGAAGGATGGGAATCGGTCGGTACCTCTTGGTCGACGAGGAGCGACGAAGTCACATCGGGGGCTGATCGCGCCGTCGTCTTGGGTACGAGGGCGACGTCCTGCAGGCCCTCCGTGAGCGTGCTGGCGTCGTCCACTTGCTCGGGGTTGGCGTGTTGCGGGGGGACGGCGCTCGCCTTCGCCTCAAACGCGAGGGTGACGCCCGACGCGTCCTCCGTTGGGGCGCTGGGGATGTCGATTCGCTCGACAGCCGACGGAGCGCAGCCTCCTGCTCGGCCCTGGTTGCCCCGCCTCCTCCTCCGATGGCGAAGGAGAGGATGGGGCGAGCTCGAAGGTTGTTCTTCCCCCACGCGGGCAAGACGTCGTCGATTCCGCCGCCGGCGGGCGGGCTGTCGGCCACCATTGTCGCCGTCGCGCGGCGGTGGAAGGAGTATCATGTCGTAGCCGCTGTCGAAAGACATGAACTCGAGGCTCCCGAAACGGAGCACCGTCCCGAGTTGGAGAGGTCGTTGGAGACTGCCCATCTGGAGCTTGACGAGAAACTGCTCGTCAACACGCAGCAGGCCCCTACCTGGCGCGCCAACTGTCGGCGTTTCGAGACCGGGGGGTCCCCAAGCCGACGAGTGAGTGTGCCGCGTGCCCCAGCCCAGATGGGTCGAGCGCGTGGGCGAGCGCGAAGGGGGGAAGAGCGAGGTGGCCGGAGCCGAGTCGAGAGGGAGGTGGAGATCCCGCGGCCTTCGTGTTCGTCCCGCGCCCAGGTCGGGTGCGCTTGCAGTAGGGGGTTACAAGCGTCCACGCGGGTGAGGGGAGCGAGCGGCCCCAAGAGAGCGCCTGCCCCTGCCCTCGTTCCCGCGGGGCCAACCTTCTCTATGAAGGCCCTGGTCCTCCCTTTTATAGGTGTAAGGAGAGGATCCAGGTGTACAATGGGGGTGTAGCAGAGTGCTACGTGTCTAGCGGGGGAGAGCTAGTGCCCTAAGTACATGCCAAGGTGGCAGCCGGAGAGATCTTGGCACCCAGCTGGTGTGGTGTCGTGGCTGTCGGAGGAGTAACGGAGCCTGGTGGAGGGACTGCTGTCGGAGCGGTTGGGCCCTTGCTGACGTCCCCCTGCTTCCGTAAGGGAGCCGAGAGCCGCCGTCGTCATGGGTCTAGCGGGGCGCCATCATTGCCTATCTGGCAAAGCTAGCCAGATGGGACGTCGGTCCTGCTCTCTGCGGCCCGAGTCGGCTCGGGGTAGGGTGATGATGGCGCTTCCTGTTGACGTGGCGGACTTGTGCCCTAGGTCGGGTGACGTGGAGGCTCCTCCGAAGCCGAGGTCGAGTCTGTCCTGCATGGCCGAGGCCGAGTCCGAGCTCCTGGCTCGGGCGAGGCGGAGGTCGTTCGGCAGAGGCCAGAGCGGAGTCTGACCCCTATGGTCGGGCGAGGCGGAGTTCGTCGTCTTCCGGGGCCTTAGCCCGAGTCCGAGCCCTGGGTCGGGCGGAGCGGAGTTCGCCGTCTTCCGGGGCCTTAGCCCGAGTCCGAGCCCTGGGTCGGGCGGAGCGGAGTTCACCGTCTTCCGGGGCCTTAGCCCGAGTCCGAGCCCTGGGTCAGGCGGAGCGGAGTTCGCCGTCTTCCGGGGCCTTAGCCCGAGTCCGAGCCCTGGGTCGGGCGGAGCGGAGTTCGCCGTCTTCCGGGGCCTTAGCCCGAGTCCGAGCCCTGGGTCGGGCGGAGCTTCCTATGGCGCCTTTGGCAAGTCCTGGCTGCCTGTCAGTCTCACTCTTGTCAAGTGGCACCGCAGTCGGGACGGCGCAGGCGGCGCTGTCCTTTTGTCAGACCGGTCAGTGGAGCGGCGAAGTGACGGCGGTCACTTCGGCTCTGCCAGAGGGCGCGCGTCAGGATAAAGGTGCCAGGCTACCTTTGCGTTAAATGCCCCTGTGACTCGGTCGGTCGGTGCGGCGATTTAGTCAGGGTTGCTTCTTAACGAAGGCAAGGCCTCGGGCGAGCCGGAGATGCGTCTGCCGTAAAAAGGGGGCCTCGGGCGAGACGGAAACACCTCAGGGTCGGCTGCCCTTGCCCGAGGCTAGGCTCGGGCGAGGCGTGATCGAGTCGCTCGTATGGACTGATCCCTGACTTAATCGCACCCATCAGGCCTCTGCAGCTTTATGCTGATGGGGGTTACCAGCTGAGAATTAGGCGTCTTGAGGGTACCCCTAATTATGGTCCCCGACAAACCCAAATTGAATCATGATGACGAGAGGTGTTGGGCAGACCCACAACGAAATCCATGCTGATGTCATCCCACTTCCATGAAGGTATGGATAGGGGTTGCAAAGCTCCAGCTGACTTCAAGTGGCTTGCCTTTATCCTCTGACAGGTGTCACATTCTGATACATACTGGGCTATTTCCCTCTTCATTCTGGTCCACCAGTACAAAGGCTTCAGATCATGGTACATCTTGGTGCTTCCCGGATGCATAGAGAATTTGGAGAGATGAGCCTCATCCAAGATTTTCCTCTTGAGATCTCGATCCTTAGGAATCACCAATCTGCCTTTAAACCATAACACACCCTTTACATCCTGGCGGAAACAATTATACTTCTCAACCTTCTGATGGAGATTCTTCTTGATAATTTGCACTCCCTTGTCACTGAGCTGGGCCATGATAATCTGGTCTTGCAAAGCTGGCTCAACAGAAATGTGAGACAAGGAACCAGAAGGAATCACTTCAACTTGCATCTTGCTCAACTCATCACACAAGGTATTAATGCGAGAATCCATCAGAATGCAATTGCACTGCAACTTCTGACTCAAAGCATCTGCTACCACATTAGCTTTTCCTGGGTGATAATGTACCTCCAGGTCATAATCCTTGATCAGCTCTGGCCATCTTCTCTGCCTCATGTTGAGATCAGCCTGAGTAAAAATGTACTTAAGGCTCTTATGATCAGTGAAGATGTTGCAGTGGGTTCCCATTAAGTAATGCCTCCACATCTTTAATGCATGAACCACTGCTGCCAACTCGAGGTCATGAGTGGGATAGTTTTGCTCATGAGGCCATAGTGCTCTTGAGGCATAAGCAATGACTCAGTTGTCTTGCATCAAGACACAACCTAGCCCGGTGCCAGAGGCATCGCAATATACATCAAAAGGCTTGCTGCTGTTGGGTTGCGCCAATACTGGTGCTGTAGTCAGATGCTGCCTCAATGCATGGAAGGCATCTTCGCACTTCTGACTCCAAACAAATTTGACTTCTTTCTTCAGCAACTCAGTTGTAGGCTTCGCAATTCGAGAGAAGTCCGGAATAAATCTTCGGTAATAACCAGCTAATTCCAGAAAACTCCAAATCTGACGGACAGTCGTTGGTGGCTTCCAGTTCATCACCTCTTGCACTTTATCAGGATCAACAGCTATTCCATCCTGAGAGATAGTGTGACCCAAGAATTTGATTTCCTTTAGCCAAAAATCACACTTGGATAACTTGGCATAAAGGTGGTGCTCTCGCAGACGTTGAAGTACTACATGCAAATGTCCGGCATGTTCTTCTTCGTTCTTTGAGTACACCAAAATGTCATCAATGAAAACCACCACGAATTTGTCCAATTCCGGCATGAAAACAGAATTCATCAGATACATGAAATATGCTGGTGCATTTGTCAGCCCGAATGACATTGCCAAGAATTCATATAGCCCATATCTGGTCGAGAATGCCGTCTTCGGAATATCACTTGCTCGTATCTTGATCTGATGGTAGCCAGAGCGAAGGTCTATCTTGGAAAATACCTTGGCTCCGACCAATTGGTCAAAAAGAACATCAATACGAGGCAAAGAATACTTGTTCTTGATAGTTACCGCATTAAGAGGGCGGTAATCTATACACAGCCTCAAGCTTTCATCCTTCTTCTTCACAAACAGTGCTGGACACCCACAAGGCGAAGTACTTGGGCGAATAAATCCCTTGTCCAGCAACTCTTGCAATTGCTTCTTCAATTCTGCCAACTCAGCGGGTGGCATTCGGTAAGGCCTCTTGGAAATTGGTGTCATTCCCGGTTGCAACTCGATGGCAAATTCAATATCCCGGTCCGGTGGCATTCCTGGCAATTCATCAGGGAAGACATCTGCATACTCACAGACCACTGGGATCTTCTTTAGAGGTAACTCCGTCATAGAGAAAGCACATGACTGAGTAGAACCTTGACTGGGCAGAATCAAGGCGAAATTCCTGCAGAACGGAGAATTAACTTCCACTGTACGGCTGGCTACATCAAGCACAACTTGGTGCAAGGTCATCCAATTAGCTCCTAGAATAATGTCCACATTTTCCAATCCCAATACAAGAAGAGTGGTTTTGACAATGTGGCTTCCTAGTTGAATAGACACACTTTGGTTTAATTGATTAGTTGCAATTTTACCCCCAGGTGTGACTATCAAGAATGACCCCTTAGAGTGAGAGGATGGCAGTTCACATTTAGCACTGAACTTTTGGCTAATGAAACTATGAGATGCACCAGAATCAAACAGAATTAAAGCAGGTTGATTATAAACCGAAAAGATACCGGTCATGATAGGAGCTCCTTCAGGTACTTCCTCAAGAGTGGTGAAGTTGAGCTTCCCTTGCTTGACCTGCACCTTCTGCCTTCTTCCCTTGTCTTGATTTGGTGCTGGCATCTGCTGGTTCCTGGGACAATTCTTGGCATAGTGGCCCAAATTGCCACAAGTGAAACACTTGTTCCCATTGCCCTGGCGGAACTGCTGCTGCTGCGGAGGCTGATTGTTCCTTGGGGCGGGAGCTGGAAAGCGGTTGGGAGTTGGCTGCTGTTGCTGAGGTGGCCTGATCACCCATCTGCCTGCCTGCTACTGAAAACCCCTGCTCTGATTGTGAGAAACAATCCGGAACCTCTGAGCCTTAGCGGATGGTGCTGCCATTGGTGCCTTTCTCTTCTTCTCTGCCCGGTGAGCAACAATGCAATCCTCCTGGGAGATGGCCATGTTAACCAACTCATTGAAGCTATCAGCCCGGACAGTGTTGAGTCGTTCCCGCAACTTGGTATTGAGACCCTTGCGGAAGCGATCCCTCTTCTTCTCATCCGAATCAGCATGGTACCCTGCATACTGGCACAGGTCGTTGAAGGCTTGCGCATACTGCAGTACCGTGCGGGTTCCTTGATTAAGGGCCAGAAATTCATTCAGCTTCCGATCAAGAATGCCAGCTGGGATGTGGTGTCCTCTGAAGGCAGTCTTGAATTCCTCCCAAGACACCTCACGATCAGTGGGGAGCATAGCACGGAAGTGATCCCACCAAGTCCGAGCAGATCCACGAAGCTGCTGCACGGCAAAGCAGGTCTTGGCAGCATCAGGGCAGTCTCCCGTGAGGAGGGGAAACTTGGACTCGACGACGCGAAGCCATACGTCGGCGTCCAATGGATCCTCTGCCTTGGTGAACAAGGGTGGCTGCGTGCTCAGAAACTCCTGGTAAGTTGCCATAGCCGGAGGTCGCTGATGCTGGCCTCCACCATGCTGCTGAGGGTGGGGCTGGCGCTGCAAGAGCTGTCGCAGAATCTCATTCTGCTGGGCCATCGGCTCCTGCACTGTGGGAGCTGGAGGAGGTGGCGGGGGAACCTGCTCGTTATGCCCGCGACGCTGCCTAGCTGCCATCTGAAAACAGAGATTGTCGCCATTGTTATCCCAACTCACAGTTTCGAACAACAAGATATCATCTCATATGGAAGGGAAAAAATGCCATAATCATAATATTAGGTCCGCAATGAAGATAACATGGTGACAACATCCCACAGAGTTCAAAAGTTCACAGGGTTACATCCATTAGGAGAAAGTACCCGTAAGCTTAGTCCAAAAACTGATATTAACTAAGCTCGCATAGGTTTCTATCCGCCTAAAAGTGTCGAAATGACGGCTTAACCCTGAGCGGTGGAAGCGAAACTGGACACGGGTGAAGGAGGCATCGCGGAGGTAGTCCCATTGGCACCAGGGGCTGGTCCTAGCTCCTCGGGATCCACTTCTCCCTCGCTTCCTGCTTCATTGGCCTCCATCTCTAAATGATGCATGTCCAGATGGTCATTCGCTTCATCGATTTCCCTCTGCACATCGTGAAGCTGGTTCTCCAAGACATCAATGGTGTTGTCTCGGATCTCCACCTGCTGCTCCAAGGTGGTAATGCGCTGGCTCAGCCTTTCCACCTGCAGATCCTTCTCTACCAACTCGGTGGATAAATCGACCACAAAATCTTCTCGACTATCGAGAGTGAGCTTGGTGGTTTGAGCGATGTTAGCGAGGAGTGCCATAGCATCACTCTGAAGGGCCTGAAGGCGGTACAGCGCACTCATGCACTGAACAGTGACCCTCCCAACCAAGTCAGGATACATCGCCCACACATCCTTCACATGGCTCACGCGGTTACACCACATGGGATCATCTCTCTTCTCAGCAGGGAAGAGTCCCAAAGGGTGCATCACCATCTCTAGGGGATGGTAGCCACAGAAAGTCGTTAGAGTCTTCATGGCTGCTGCTTCAACGGTGTCGTCCGTCCTGAGTCCAATTGTCTCAGAATCAAGAGAACGCCAACCCGGCTGAAGGGGATGAGCCTCCAAAGTCAGCCAGACCCGACAACGAGGTACCCGATGCTCCTCATACAACTGCACCGTGTACAAAAGGGGGCGTAGGGTAACCGGCGGAGCTATGCACTTCCCACAAGATGGAAGGAAAACCATCGCGAGAGAGGAAGTCAGAACTGGAACGAGAGTCTCCTCCACTGGCGGGGGTGGGTGAATTCATCTGCGGAAGGGAATCAAAGGTAAAGATTATGGCGGAAGGAAAAAAGAAATAGAGAGCCTGGATGGTTCTAAAGAAAGCTGGTTAGCTCAAATTTTTAATTCCTCTTTGTGTTTTATAATGCATGCATGCTGGAAGTAACGTTGCCTCTCCAAAAATAGGGTGCTTTCAGGGCATCCTTAAAAATAGAAGTACTGGCCCACGGGGCCTAAGTAATTAGCCACCTAATTTCCCCTCTATGCCTAAGGCCTTTTGTCCTAGGTCTAGCGGTCTAGTCCTGACGATCTGTAGCAGTTTCTAGGCAAGTTTTAGATTTTGAAAATTGGTATTCATGGTTTATCATCTTTCTCTGTGGTGGAATTTGCTCCGATACCAGCTGTGGCAGAACCGCCCGAATTATTCCAGCTTAAGTGCCTCAGTCACGCCTCAGGGGCCGTAACACACTTAAATCGGAATAATCCGTCAGTCCCTCAGATCTAGTCTGATAGAGCCACTTAACCAGGATCAAATTCCACAATCTCACTCGAAGGTGAGTCATAGAAGAAATACAATAAAACAGGAAACCTCAAATTAAGTGCGGAATTATTACATAGATCGGAGTTTTTGAGTAGCAAATAAGGCTACTCACAATGGGGATTTCATGTCTCTGTTTCCAAAAATGCCACATCAGATTTATAGATGAATGAAATACCCTCTCCCAATAGAGAGTTTCATCTCACTATTTCATATGTCAACATACTTCTTAAATGCTGCATATACATAACCAATAGGATTTACTCAATTATATCAAGATGAAACAAAACGCTCTCAGTGGAGGTTTCACACAGTTTCCAAGATCTTGGAAACGAGTTAACATAGTTTCATCCCCATGAAACTCCATGAAACTCTTCCTTCTTAAATGATGTGACATGTCATCAAAATAGCTGATGTGGCAGGCTAATTAATACATGAAACACCCCATGAAACCTCTATTGTGAATAGCCTAAGAGTTCACAAAATAAAGTGCAGCGGATAATCGGTGTCGTCGGTATCGAGGAATTGGGCAAGGCCTAGCCCACTACTCCTCGTGCTCCTCTCCTGCCGGAGCAACATCCCACTCGACCGTCCAACCCGGTGGCAGGGTGGTAGGCCAAGTCACACCATCAACCATCTCCTGAATCGTACCTGCAAAAATTATGCCACAAGCAAGGCTGAGTATACTAATACTCAGCTAGACTTACCCGGTGTGAGGAATCTACTCCTCTACCTCTAGACTATGCAGCTGTTTGGCTGAGGGGTTTGGTTTGCCAAAAGCACTAGCTGTTTCAAAAATCCATTTTTAACTTTTCAAATTCTAGCATCATTATCTTAGCTACATTTGCTCCTTCTAAGCATACATGGTAACAAGCATTTTAGTTCAATCAACAAATTGTCTCCTGTAACCTCATTTCACTTCTTACTCGATGTAGAACAAGGAATCAAGAAGTCTCATTAGCTGCGAGAAGCAGACAATTCGAATCGAGTTTTAACCTGCAAGGTAAACCTAAACACACGACATGTCAAGGTACTCCGACCCCACACATGACAACCGTCCCCATCGATTCCCCGTTCGCGTCCAGGCCTCACCGCCTTGGCATACAATGCTCCACTGACCCCGGCTGCCACCGTGCAGTGACCGCACTTGTACCCACCATAGCTAGCATGGGAGACCCAGTCTCAGGTCGCATGAGGGATAAAGTCCGCGCCCGGCTTCACTCAGGTACTAGGTTTACCGGTTACCATTTTTCCCGGCGTGTGCTTAGTATGTTCAAAAGCTTGACTCAGGTATCCACACATTAATCCTTAATTCCTTTTCCCGTCTCATGGACAAGACATCCTCCCTGGATCCAAGTCCATAGACTAACTGTTGGGGCTATGCTTCGTCGCGCCGAAGGCCTTGTAGGAAGAAGCAGCTTCGGCTGAAGCTGTCCGCAGAAGATGACCGAAGGTTCCTCTTCATGAAGCTTCGGTATTACAAACCGACTTAAAGATAGAATGACCTTTTAGTCCATAAAGGTCCGGGTCAATGTTGTAAACTTTTATGAGGGGCATAATTGTAATTCTTCACAGGCTGTGTCCTGTGTCCATAAATAGATGAACAGTACCCCCGTACTGTTCACGCGGACTTGGCATTTGCTTTCCGTCATCCTTGTACTTTTGCCTTCCTGCAATCCGAAGGTACACTTGTAATCTGAAATCATTTCTATTTTTATATGATAATAAAATAGAAATGACGTTGTGATAATATTTAAATGTTTATATTACTTTTTATGTTGCATGTAAGTTCTTCGTCATAGTTTATTGTGCTTACGAAGATATGTTGTTTGTGACCTTCGTCCGGAACACATTATATCCCGAAGGGAAATAATGTTTCAAAGGACGAAGGACTTTATCATTTAACACTTTTTATGTTGCCTTGTTCTTAATCCGAAGCATTTGAGAACAAGTCCCCAACATTGGCGCCCACCTCCGGTGAACTCACTTCCACTTTTTTGAGCTGATGGCTTCGTTCAATGATCAAGCTGGAGCTGCTTCGGTTCCGAAGCTGCTGTTCCCGATAACAGGCGGTTCATGTTCAGAGCCAGCCAACAAGAAGCAGAAGAAGGAAGCACAGAGAAGGGTACAGCATGTTGGGGTGCAAGGACCCTTCATCAAGTCGAGATGGTCTCACATTCCTATTACCTTCTCCCAAGAGGACCTTCAACTCAAGGATTACCCACACAACGATGCCATGGTTATCTCTTGTGTTATCAAAGGATTTCTGGTTCACAATGTCTTGGTTGATACAGGCAGTGCAGCTGATATCATATTTGCTAAGGCCTTCAGGCAAATGCAAGAGCCAGAAGATAAGATTCATAATGCTACGCACCCTCTCTGTGGCTTCGGAGGAAGACAGATTGTAGCGCTGGGCAAGATCACCATGTCAATGACCTTCGGCTTCATCAACAACACTAGAACTGAGCAAGTTGTGTTTGACATTGTTGACATGGAATACCCTTACAATGCAATTATTGGCCGTGGCACCCTCAATGCTTTCGAAGCAATTCTTCATCCTGCCTATCTTTGCATGAAGATACCTTCGGATCAAGGACCCATCGCTATTCATGGAAGTCAGGAAGCTGCCAGAAGGGCCGAAGGAAGCTGGACTGACTCAAAAGCAATCCATAATATAGATGGAGCTGAAGCTTGTGAACAGTACAAATTCAGAAGGGAGAAAGCAGCTTCAGCAGATCAGCCGAAGCCCATGCTCTTATGTGAGGACATAGCAGAGCAGAAGGTGCTGTTGGGCTCTCAATTATCCGAAGAGCAGGAGAAAACCTTGATAAGGTTTTTGTTCAACAACAAAGATGTTTTCGCATGGTCAGCCAATGACCTCTGCGGAGTAAATCGGGATGTTATTGAACATAAGCAGTCTCATTAGCTGCGAGAAGCAGATGATTCGAATCGAGTTTTAAACTTGCAGGGTAAACCTAAACACACGACATGTCAAGGTACTCCGACCCCACACATGACAACCGTCCCCATCGATTCCCCGTTCGCGTCCAGGCCTCACCGCCTTGGCATACAATGCTCCACTGACCCCGGCTGCCGCCGTGCAGTGACCGCACTTGTACCCACCATAGCTAGCATGGGAGACCCAGTCTCAGGTCGCATGAGGGATAAAGTCCACGCCCGGCTTCACTCAGGTACTAGGTTTACCGGTTACCATTTTTCCCGGCGTGTGCTTAGTACGTTCAAAAGCTCGACTCAGGTATCCACACATTAATCCTTAATTCCTTTTCCCGTCTCATGGACAAGACATCCTCCCTGGATCCAAGTCCATAGACTAACATATATCCCGTTATCAAGATGAATACAATCAATTCCTGACCTCGCGCGAGTGCTAGAAAAATCACTCGACTTCTACCGAGATCCTGATTAGCAAGCAGCTACTCGACCTATCATACTAGTATTCATCTCAAAAAGGAATCCTAAGTTCATGCAACTAGAGGTTTCAAGCAACTCCTACACTTAAGTGCACATTACAATCCTACAAACATTAAGTGTAGTAAAATAGCATATAATAATACGGTTATGCATAAAACCGGGGCTTGCCTTCAATTGCTGGGGCTGCGGGGAGATCCTCACTAGCAGCCTCTGAAGCCTGCTCCTGGTCCTCCTCTTGGACAGGTCCTTGCTCGGAGATGAGCACGTACTCTCCGTCGGCAAGATTACAATCTAATGAATGCAATGCGTAAGATACATGCATGACATGATATGTACTTTTGGAATTTACATCTTTGGAGGTGTATGATCTTTTTGAGTTAAACAAAGTTAACTTTACTTATGTAAGATCCTTGGGTGGTATACTTGGCAAATTAGGTTAAACCTAGCTAAGGCAAGTGGTAGGTTTTATTTTTTTTGGGGGTTCCACTGAATCCTTTTTAAGTCTTAGTGAGAGTTGATAAGTACTCAAGTTAGACTTATTGGGGTGGGATTTATTTCTTCTTTCCTTTTCTTTTATTCTCTTTAATGTTTTGGAGTGGGTTTGAACTGCAAGTTGCTTTAATAGAATTCTAAAAATTCTGCAAAAATTACAGTGGCTTGGTACTGGTGTATATTTCTTTGTCTTAAAATTTGGGGATCAGAAAGTGAATGGTTTTCTCTGGACAAAATTATTAAATTCTAGGGTAGAAGGGGTGCCTTGAACTACAACTATTATTTTACAGTGGGTAATTCTCTAAAACTTATTTTTTCTGGTTTTTAGGTGTCATAACATGATTTGGTGCAAACTTCTAGCCATTAATACCTTTTAGTTATTTTTCTATGGTTTTCTCAAGTTTCTAGCCACATTGTTGCTTTCTACTACCACTATATTTGAAAAATTTCAAACAACAGAGTTCTTATTTTTCATAGTTATTGTTTTGTGCAAGAGCAATCATTCTGAAGTTTGGCATCTTTTTGCTTAAGGGAAGGGGTGGTATGCATTATTTGAATTAAGTGGCCTTTCTCATAATTTATCAACAATAGGTAAGAGTTTGCTCCTTTTTCATGGGTTTGTATTTTTCTCTGGTGGTTTACCTCATTATGGACTTAGTCAATTTTTGGTTGCCCATTATCACATTATTAGGGGTTGTTTATGATTTATTTGGAAAAATGCCACATTATCATTTTATATTTATTCTCCTTACTTAAATGGTTGGGCTGAGGTGTTCATCATTTTTGTAGTGGGGCTCTGGTGGTTATAAGTCCACTAGATTTTTATTATCCCTATTGGGTATAGTTTTAGAATTCTAATAATTGATTTTCAGTTCAAATAAGGCTAAATAGAGCATTCTAAATTTAAAACTGATCTGGACTAATGGTCTCTCTATTTTTCCTAGGTTCCCTGTTATATAAGCAAACTAGGAAAAATAATTTTAATCGCTGTTCATTAATTTCTAATGCCTTTCTGATTTTTCCTAAGTTTTGGGCAAAATAGTTTTAAATGAAAATCTACACTATATTCTTTAATACTGGGGTTCCTATTATTTTTAAACAGTGTCTAGATGAGGTTTGAATACCCACAAATTTTCTTAAGTCCAGTACAGAAGTAAAGCAAATTTTTCTTAATTAAACAAGGTTTGGTAGGTTTCTGTTTTTAATTTTTAACTCAAGAATCCAGAATAGAAAGCATAGGGTTTATCATTTTTAAATGATAGTTCATAATATTCAAGAGCTAGCAAAATTAGTTTGACAACTTTTTATTAAGAATTCATCAAGTTATGGATTTTCCAAGTTCTCTAGTCATTTTAAAAGATTAACAGAATTGATTTAATGTAAATCCACTTTGCACGGGGGTCCCTGGTGGGTATTTTAAGTTTTCTTCATGGATCAGCCCCTAGGCTACTACTCACATGGGTCACTGACGTTACAGAAAACCCCTCGGGTTCTTCACCTCCTAACCCGAGGCGAGGCCGACCCTTCCTTGTTGACTAAACTTTGCGTGGGTGCGAGGTATATGAACAACTTGGAAACATCTTAAGGGTAGAAGCGACGTAGCTGTTGGATGTTCCAAGCGTTGCCGTAGACCTCGCCTTGACTGTTGGCCAGCTTGTACGTTCCGGGCTTCAGAACTTCGGCGATGACGAATGGCCCCTCCCAGGGGGGCGTGAGCTTGTGCCTCCCTCGGGCGTCTTGCCGCAGCCGAAGCACCAGGTCGCCCACCTGGAGGTCTCGGGGTCGGACCCCTTGGGCGTGGTAGCGTCGCAGGGACTGCTGATACCGCGCCGAGTGTGGTATGGCCTTGTCCCGAGCCTCTTCCAGCTGGTCCAGCGAGTCTTCTCGGCTAGCTTGGTTGCTTTGATCGTCGTAGGCTATCGTCCTCGGGGAGCCGTATTCCAGGTCCGTGGGCAAGATGGCCTCGGCCCCGTAGACCAGGAAGAACGGCATGAAACCCGTGGCTCGGCTCGGTGTCGTCCTCAGGCTCCACACCACCGAGGGGAGTTCCTTCATCCATCGCTTGCCGAACTTGTTGAGGTCGTTGTAGATCCGAGGCTTGAGCCCTTGTAGAACCATGCCATTGGCACGCTCCACTTGCCCATTCGACATGGGATGAGCTACGGCAGCCCAGTCCACCCGGATGTTGTGATCCTCGCAAAAATCCAAGAATTTTTTACCGGTGAACTGGGTGCCGTTGTCGGTGATGATGGAGTTTGGGACCCCGAAGCGATGGATGATGTTGGTGAAGAACGCCATTGCCTGCTCGGACCTGATGATGTTCAGGGGTCGGACCTCGATCCACTTGGAGAATTTGTCGACGGCGACCAGCAGGTGCGTGTAGCCCCCGGGCGCCTTCTGCAGAGGGCCGACAAGGTCCAGACCCCACACAGCGAAGGGCCAGGCGATGGGTATCGTCTGTAGAGCCTGAGCGGGCAGGTGGGTCTGCTTCGCATAGAATTGACACCCTTCGCAGGTGCGGACAATTCTAGTGGCGTCAGCCACCGCCGTCGGCCAGTAGAAGCCTTGCCGGAAAGCGTTCCTGACAAGGGCTCGAGGCGCTGCGTGATGGCCGCAAGCCCCCGAGTGTATCTCTTGCAGGAGTTCCTGACCTTCGGTGATGGAGACGCACCGCTGGAGGATGTCCGAGGGGCTGCGGTGGTAGAGTTCCTTCTCATCGCCTAGCAAGACGAACGACTTGGCGCGTCGCGCTACCCGCCGTGCCTCGGCCTGGTCGAGGGGTAGCTCTCCTTGGCGGAGATATTGCAGGTACGGGGCAATCGGTGTCGTCGGTATCGAGGAATTGGGCAAGGCCTAGCCCACTACTCCTCGTGCTCCTCTCCTGCCGGAGCAACATCCCACTCGACCGTCCAACCCGGTGGCAGGGTGGTAGGCCAAGTCACACCATCAACCATCTCCTGAATCGTACCTGCAAAAATTATGCCACAAGCAAGACTGAGTATACTAATACTCAGCTAGACTTACCCGGTGTGAGGAATCTACTCCTCTACCTCTAGACTATGCAGCTGTTTGGCTGAGGGGTTTGGTTTGCCAAAAGCACTAGCTGTTTCAAAAATCCATTTTTAACTTTTCAAATTCTAGCATCATTATCTTAGCTACATTTGCTCCTTCTAAGCATACATGGTAACAAGCATTTTAGTTCAATCAACAAATTGTCTCCTGTAACCTCATTTCACTTCTTACTCGATGTAGAACAAGGAATCAAGAAGTCTCATTAGCTGCGAGAAGCAGACAATTCGAATCGAGTTTTAACCTGCAAGGTAAACCTAAACACACGACATGTCAAGGTACTCCGACCCCACACATGACAACCGTCCCCATCGATTCCCCGTTCGCGTCCAGGCCTCACCGCCTTGGCATACAATGCTCCACTGACCCCGGCTGCCACCGTGCAGTGACCGCACTTGTACCCACCATAGCTAGCATGGGAGACCCAGTCTCAGGTCGCATGAGGGATAAAGTCCGCGCCCGGCTTCACTCAGGTACTAGGTTTACCGGTTACCATTTTTCCCGGCGTGTGCTTAGTATGTTCAAAAGCTTGACTCAGGTATCCACACATTAATCCTTAATTCCTTTTCCCGTCTCATGGACAAGACATCCTCCCTGGATCCAAGTCCATAGACTAACTGTTGGGGCTATGCTTCGTCGCGCCGAAGGCCTTGTAGGAAGAAGCAGCTTCGGCTGAAGCTGTCCGCAGAAGATGACCGAAGGTTCCTCTTCATGAAGCTTCGGTATTACAAACCGACTTAAAGATAGAATGACCTTTTAGTCCATAAAGGTCCGGGTCAATGTTGTAAACTTTTATGAGGGGCATAATTGTAATTCTTCACAGGCTGTGTCCTGTGTCCATAAATAGATGAACAGTACCCCCGTACTGTTCACGCGGACTTGGCATTTGCTTTCCGTCATCCTTGTACTTTTGCCTTCCTGCAATCCGAAGGTACACTTGTAATCTGAAATCATTTCTATTTTTATATGATAATAAAATAGAAATGACGTTGTGATAATATTTAAATGTTTATATTACTTTTTATGTTGCATGTAAGTTCTTCGTCATAGTTTATTGTGCTTACGAAGATATGTTGTTTGTGACCTTCGTCCGGAACACATTATATCCCAAAGGGAAATAATGTTTCAAAGGACGAAGGACTTTATCATTTAACACTTTTTATGTTGCCTTGTTCTTAATCCGAAGCATTTGAGAACAAGTCCCCAACATTGGCGCCCACCTCCGGTGAACTCACTTCCACTTTTTTGAGCTGATGGCTTCGTTCAATGATCAAGCTGGAGCTGCTTCGGTTCCGAAGCTGCTGTTCCCGATAACAGGCGGTTCATGTTCAGAGCCAGCCAACAAGAAGCAGAAGAAGGAAGCACAGAGAAGGGTACAGCATGTTGGGGTGCAAGGACCCTTCATCAAGTCGAGATGGTCTCACATTCCTATTACCTTCTCCCAAGAGGACCTTCAACTCAAGGATTACCCACACAACGATGCCATGGTTATCTCTTGTGTTATCAAAGGATTTCTGGTTCACAATGTCTTGGTTGATACAGGCAGTGCAGCTGATATCATATTTGCTAAGGCCTTCAGGCAAATGCAAGAGCCAGAAGATAAGATTCATAATGCTACGCACCCTCTCTGTGGCTTCGGAGGAAGACAGATTGTAGCGCTGGGCAAGATCACCATGTCAATGACCTTCGGCTTCATCAACAACACTAGAACTGAGCAAGTTGTGTTTGACATTGTTGACATGGAATACCCTTACAATGCAATTATTGGCCGTGGCACCCTCAATGCTTTCGAAGCAATTCTTCATCCTGCCTATCTTTGCATGAAGATACCTTCGGATCAAGGACCCATCGCTATTCATGGAAGTCAGGAAGCTGCCAGAAGGGCCGAAGGAAGCTGGACTGACTCAAAAGCAATTCATAATATAGATGGAGCTGAAGCTTGTGAACAGTACAAATTCAGAAGGGAGAAAGCAGCTTCAGCAGATCAGCCGAAGCCCATGCTCTTATGTGAGGACATAGCAGAGCAGAAGGTGCTGTTGGGCTCTCAATTATCCGAAGAGCAGGAGAAAACCTTGATAAGGTTTTTGTTCAACAACAAAGATGTTTTCGCATGGTCAGCCAATGACCTCTGCGGAGTAAATCGGGATGTTATTGAACACTCGCTCAATGTTGACCCATCCTTCAGACCCAGAAAGCAGAGGCTCCAGAAAATGTCTGATGATAAGGCCGAAGGTGCTCGTAATGAAGTAAAAAGACTCCTCAGTGCAGGAGTTATCAGAGAAGTAAAGTACCCAGAATGGCTAGCTAACACTGTTATGGTAAAGAAGGCCAACGGCAAGTGGAGAATGTGTATCGATTTTACAGATCTCAACAAGGCTTGTCCGAAGGACGAATTCCCATTGCCAAGGATAGACTCTTTGGTTGATGCAGCAGCTTCTTCAGAGCTTATGAGTTTGCTAGACTGTTACTCAGGCTATCATCAAATCTGGATGAAGAAGGAAGATGAGCCGAAGACTAGTTTCATAACCCCAAGTGGCACATATTGCTATCTTCGGATGCCTGAGGGGCTCAAAAATGCTGGAGGAAGTTTCAGCAGAATGACTGCGAAGGTCCTCCAGTCTCAGATAGGCAGAAATGTGCTAACTTATGTTGATGACATCATTGTAAAAAGCACGAAACAGGAAAATCATATTGCTGATTTGCAGGAGACCTTCGCCAGTTTCAGACAAGCTGGTTTAAAGCTGAATCCAGAAAAATGTGTCTTCGGAGTAAAGAAGGGGAAATTTCTTGGATGCTTGGTTTCAACAAAGGGAATTGAAGCTAATCCAAGTAAAATTGAAGCTATACTTCGAATGGAGCCACCAACTACAAGAAAGGGGGCCCAAAGATTAGCAGGGAGGCTGGCATCTCTCAATAGATTCATATCCAGATCAGCAGAAAGAAATTTACCATTCTTCGAAGTACTGAAATCAGCCGAAGTCTTTCAATGGGGATCAAATCAACAAAAAGCCTTTGAAGAACTGAAGCAATATTTGATAGATTTAATAACATTAACTCCACCAACGCCAGGGGCTCCTTTGTTGTTATACGTGGCAGCTTCGCACTCAGCAGTAAGTGCAGCACTTGTCCAGGAGAAGCTCGATGGCCAAGTCAAGAAGCAGGTTCCAGTGTATTTTGTATCTGAAGTCCTTAGTGTGTCAAAGAAAAACTATACAGAATTGGAGAAGGTATTATATGCTGTTTTGATGGCATCCAGGAAGCTTCGGCATTATTTTCAAGCATACAATATTATTGTTCCTTCTTCGCAACCGTTGAAGGACATTATGAGAAATAGAGAAGCTACTGGACGGATTGGAAAATGGGCTGCAGAGCTCAATGAATTTTGCATTGATTATGTGCATAGATCCTCGATCCAGTCTCAAGCGTTGGCAGATTTCATTGCCGATTGGACGCCAGGGGCTCAGGATGAAGAAACAAATAAAGATGCCGAAGTGTGGACAGTGTTTTGCGATGGGTCTTGGGGAACCTTCGGAGCAGGAGCAGCCGCTGTGTTGGTCTCACCATCCAAAGTTACAACTTGTTATGCGGCAAGACTCGATTTTAGTTGTACAAACAATATTACTGAGTACGAAGCCCTACTTTTGGGCCTTCGGAAATTAAAAGCAATGGGAATCAGAAGGGCCATCCTTAAAACTGATTCCCAGGTTGTTTCGGGTCATATCGACAAGAGTTGCAAGGCTAAAGATCCGAAGCTTGAAAAATATCTGGACACGGTACGAAGAATCGAAGCTTCCTTCGAAGGATTTTCTGTCAAAAATATCCCTCGAGGACAAAATGAGCATGCTGATTTGCTAGCTAAGTCAGCAGCACAGGGGCTGCCTTTACCTTCGGATGTGTTCTTCGAAACAATAAAGGCACCTTCAGTGGAACTCCTTGAAAGAGCAGTCCTCAATATATCTCCTGTTTATAGCGAAGATTGGAGAACAGAGATCATCTCTTACCTTCAGGGTAAGTTCCTTTCAGATGACGAAGCTTATAACAGGAGGATAGAGGCAAGAGCTCGTCCATATGTCATGATAGAAGGGGAGTTGTACAAGCATGGAGTTTGCGCTCCGCTACTCAAGTGTTTATCTAGAACCGAAGGTATAGAGTTGATGAAAGAAATACATGCAGGCCTGTATGGATCTCACATTGGATCTAGGCCGTTACTTGGAAAAGTTTTCCGCCAAGGGTTTTATTGGCCGAAGGCAGCTTCGGATGCAGCGGAATTAGTTCAAAAGTGCGAAGGCTGTCAGAAATGTGCAAGAGATCAAAAACAGCCTTCGTCTTTAACACAGCTCATACAACCCATCTGGCCATTGTAAAGGTGGGGTCTTGACTTGTTAGGACCATTACCACCGGCACAAGGGAATTTAAGATATGTCATAGTGGCTGTGGAGTATTTTTCTAAATGGATTGAGGCAAAGCCATTAGCCACAATAACTTCGGCCACTGTCCAAAAGTTTTTCTGGCAGAATATTGTTTGTCGTTTCGGGGTACCGAAGGCCATCACTGTAGATAATGGAACACAATTCGACTCCGAAGCTTTCAGAAATTTCTGTGATCAAATTGGTACGAAGATCCATTTTGCATCAGTCAGGCTTCCGGAGTCAAATGGGCTTGTTGAAAGAGCCAACGGCATCATAATGACAGGAATAATGAAGTTAATCTTCAATCAACCCAGGGGAAAGTGGCCAGATCAGTTAACCAAAGTGGTGTGGAGCCACAATACAACAACATCAAGGTCTACAGGCTTTACTCCATTCAAGTTATTATTCGGTGACGAAGCAATAACTCCGGAAGAAGCTAAAACTGGATCAATAAGAGTAGTAGCTTCGACAGAATCAGGTCCTGAAGATGCTTGTTTTGTGGAAAAAGATGCTTTAGAAGGGATCAGGCTTCAAGCTGTGGAGAATATCAATAAATACCAAGCCGAAACAGTCAAATGGCGAGATAGAAAAGTTCGGCTAAAGAATATTGAGCCGGGACACTTGGTGCTTCGGAGAGTGGCCAACCCAGACATAGTGGGCAAGTTACAGTTGAAATGGGAGGGGCCTTTCTTAGTAGCATCTTCTTCAAGACCTGGTTCGTAGAGATTGAAGGACATGGACAGCAACGACATTCCAAGATCTTGGAATGCGGATGAGCTTCGGCGATATTATGTGTAACTTGATGTAACTTTTTTATGTTTTTTCTTTTTCATGGCACCCTTTTCCTTTCTAAAGGGGGAGAAAGGTTTTTAATGGGGCCATCATATGTAATTTCCTTTTTAGTTCTATAAGAGCAAAATCCCCCAAGGAATGTAAATGTAAAAGCTGAGAACGCACCATCGAGTGCCGAAAACTGAAAAAGCGAAGAAGCTCCAAAGTCGTTCCTAAGGGAATGCAGAGCTTACAGCGAAAAGTCAACGCTGATTCCGCCGAAAGTAAAAGGCGAAGAAGCTCCAAAGTCGTTCCTAAGGGAATGCAGAGCTTACAGCGAAAAGTCAACGCTGATTCCGCCGAAAGTAAAAGGCGAAGAAGCTCCAAAGTCGTTCCTAAGGGAATGCAGAGCTTACAGCGAAAAGTCAACGCTGATTCCGCCGAAAGTAAAAGGCGAAGAAGCTCCAAAGTCGTTCCTAAGGGAATGCAGAGCTGATGTGTGATTGTTTCTAAAGAAATAATGGCTAAGGGTATGGCTTCGGATATGTGTTTGGACATTCATTCGCACATCACATTACATCATAGCATTTGCATTCATAAACATTCATTCAGGCATATATAGAATAATCATCATCATGGCATAAGTGGTTGTTTCGGCTTAAGAGAAGAGCTTCTTCGCGTACAAAAAGGAGGGCTTCGGAAGAAAGGGAAATGTTGTTTTCTATGCTTTGCCGTGTACGAAAAGAAGGGAAGGTGTTTTTTCGCCTTCGGCTCAAAAAAGATAATTTCGTCCGCACCAAAGCATTTCACATACATTAATAGAAGGGTAAGAGCATAATACAAGGTATGAACAGAACTCATAAAAGACAAGTTTAGTTACATTTACACAAGTTATCTCAAAAGTTTCCTTAGTCTATCTACAGTCTACTCCTACTTAACCTTCAAGGGATTTCAGCTTCGGCGTCACCCTTCTAATCATCGACTTCGGCTTTGTTATCCTACATGAATCAAGTTGTTGTAAGTCAAAACCGAGCTTGAAGGAAGAGGTAAGCACAAGGTATGATTTCTTACTGGTTCAAGATGACTCCGAGCTTCGTCCCCAGCCTTCTCTCGCCCGCCTTTTGTCCATATCATTTTTATAAATCTATTGGAAATACTTCGGGCGAGATCAGGGATGTCATCTAGGATTAATGGTGATAAAGTGAAATTGGGCCTATTGACAATTTTTCCATGATCACAGCCAGCTTTTAGGAAGGCAGCAGCAGTGCCCCGAGAAGCTACCCAGGCACAGAAGTCACCGTGCCCGGCTATAACTTCGTCAAGCTCATCAATTTCACCTTCAATATGTTCGAAGGTCTTTGGTAAATCTTCAGCTGATGGGGTAAATTTCTCACTGCTAGCTCCAACTGAGTGGAAGATTTTTCTCAGTCGTTCAATACATTTGTTGCTAAATTCCAAACATTTATCTTGAAGGCTCGCCAATAATTTTTTCAAAACTGAATTTTCTTGGACTTCGGCTTCAAGTTTCGCATTTAGTTCTTGCTTTTCTTGTTCAAACTGTTCAGATTGGCAGAGAAGCTTCGTATTCAATTCCACTATTTTAGCTTCGGCTTCTGCCAATAAGCCTTCAGTTGCCTGAAGCTCAAAGTTCTTCTTTTCAATAGTAGCTAATTGCTCTTTTATTTTGCTCTCTAAATTTTCAATTATAACCTCGTGCTTTTTGTCTTCCAGATCTTGCTGCATTTTCAAAGCCTTGCTCAGCAGCATGCTCTGCACGTAAACAACCTTCGTTAAGACAGGTCTACGTTATTGAAAACAATAAAAGTCAAGGGAATAGTAGTTCACCTTGAAATTGGAATAAAATAAACTACCAACGATATGTTGTCGTCGGTAGCGGCTAATGTCCATCTCCAGCTTC
Source organism: Zea luxurians (assembly GCA_029449295.1). NCBI lineage: Eukaryota > Viridiplantae > Streptophyta > Magnoliopsida > Poales > Poaceae > Zea > Zea luxurians. Next base: position 170,146,091 of record JAOPSE010000002.1, read on the forward strand.
GGAAAACCGATACTCTTTGATAGAGTACCGATGACTTTAGCTCCAGTTTGATCCCGAATGCAGTCTAATTTTTCATCGTCAATACCCCCGAAGAGGAGTGCTCCTGGTTTATATCCGCAGGATTTGGCATACTCTTTAAGCTCTTCTATTTTGGTTTTTGACAATTCTTCTCCAACCAAATTTTGGAACATGAAGGCTTCGTCCTCTGAAGCTTCGTCAGCAATTTTCTTTTCTTTCCCAGACACTGCGGCCATGGCTTCTTCGGCGGCAGCAGTAGCTTCTTCTGTGGCCATGTCTAGCAGTATTTTGTCGATATGTTCAATTGTGCTTTCCAAGTTCAAACCTTCAGGCGAGGTAGCTTCGGCAGCCGCGACCTCCGAAGGTGGGATTTCAATATTTGTTATTTCTTCAGCCGCTGGTATCTTTTGAGCTGAAGCTCTCGGTGGTGTCTTGTCAATGACTTCTGTCACTGCGATGATTCTTTGTCTCTTTGTTTTAGTTGTTTTCTTCATTTTTTCGGGCTCCTTTTCCTTCTGAAAAAACTTTGTCAGTTGCGGCCCCAATGGACTTAGCTTCGCAGGCAGGGATTCAGTCATTACCTTTAAAATCTCTTCCACGTCAGTGGCAGAGCGTGATGCGGGAACCTCCTCTTCGTCAGATACTTTTCGCTTCGGAGATGATATTTTCTTCTTCGGAATATTCTTCTTTTTTGGTGGTTCTTCCTCATCTTCATTTAAAGCTTCGGCTCCCCTTTTCCTTTTTTGGCCCCCGGCACCTTTGTTCAGATTTTCATAGTCAGGGTATTCAAAACCCAGGGCGTCCAGCACTCGATTCAGTCTTCGCTTCGGACGGGTGCCGAAGGCCGCAGTCATCAATTGATCTTCTTTTTTCGAGTAATTCCCAAGAATTTCATTGCACATTATTTCAACTGTGTCCAGCCATTCTTGGCAAGGTTTTTTAAAGTATTTCTTAAACTTGTAATAGTAAGGTAACCGCACAAGTTCCCCTTCTTTCTTCTCCCCCTCTAGCTTCGGCATTTCCCATTCTTTTAAAGTAGGAAAAACCCTGAAGGCCAAGAACTCTTGAACCAGGTCCCTAGTACTGATATGCTCTGAAATAATTTTAAACTCAGCCAGTGCAGCCCAAGTGGAACCTTCTAATGACATTTGGCATCGTGGTCTTGTTTCTCCGAAGATCAATTCAAGAGGGCTTTGTACCAGCTTCTCCTTGTCTTCGTCAACTCTTACATAGAACCATTCTGATTTCCAACCTGTCGGCCATTTGCTTCGGTAGCTGATTACAGGAAACTTTGTGGTTTTCCGATAGGCAAAATTGTAGCAACCAAAGTTATCATGTAATCTATCTTTTCTAGCCTTCGTCTGGTAATGCAACTCATGAACTCGACAAAAGCTGTCGGCAAACGGCTCCACCGCCTGGCTTCGGAGGGCCCAGATATAAACACTAAGCCTAACGATAGCGTTAGGAGTCAACTGATGAAAGTAGATACCAAACTTCTTCAATACATCTGCAATAATCCCATGAAGGGGGAATCTCAACCCAGCCTTTAGAAAGCTCTTGAAAATGACTATTTCATCCTTCTCTGGCTTCGGGGTAGTTTCTTCCCCCCCGAAGCGAAGTAGCTTCTTCTGACTTTCACTGAAATAACCTGATTTTACCATCTTGGAGAGATCAGCCTTCGAAACGGTCGACTTTCCGAAGTCCAAGTGGCTGGGCTTACTTGGCATGGCAATACGATAATCATCTTCGGGATCAGTTTCTTCAATGTTCTCATCTTCTGCTTCGGCAGTTGCTTGTTCTGCTTCAACAGTGGGGATTTCTTTCGAAGTTACCAGTCCGGATCGTTGCATTGCTTCGGAGATGGGAACAGTCTCCGAACCTTCAGCTTTGCCTCCTTCACGCTCAACCCTGGCGGTAGATCGCACTCTGGCCATTTAATTCTGAGTTTGAGGAAATTAAATACTCTTTTCTTCCGAAGTTTTTCCTTCTGACGAAGCAGGCTTCGAGTTGGAGCTTCGTTCGATTCCGAGAATCAAGCTTCGGCGATGGTTAAAAATTTTGGCAGCAAAACAGTGCAAATAGCAATGAATGCTGTGGTAACTTCACACCTACTCGTCTGTTTATATAGTGCTGCAGGTAAGAAGGCGAAACGCCAGGATTTTTACACCAGGCGGACAGTCGCCTGCACTCGCTGCGCGGTGGACCGCAGAGACCAAACAGTAACTCTGCAAAGTGGGACTGCTATGCGCTCGGAAACTGAATCGTTTCTCGACAATGAGCTCAGGGAAGGTGTTTTTTGGACCTTCGGCTTCCCGAAGCTTAAGAAACTTTTTTTTTCACGGATCAAGCTCGTTACGAAAAACGATCTAGCGCCGCGAAAGGGGCTACTGTTGGGGCTATGCTTCGTCGCGCCGAAGGCCTTGTAGGAAGAAGCAGCTTCGGCTGAAGCTGTCCGCAGAAGATGACCGAAGGTTCCTCTTCATGAAGCTTCGGTATTACAAACCGACTTAAAGATAGAATGACCTTTTAGTCCATAAAGGTCCGGGTCAATGTTGTAAACTTTTATGAGGGGCATAATTGTAATTCTTCACAGGCTGTGTCCTGTGTCCATAAATAGATGAACAGTACCCCCGTACTGTTCACGCGGACTTGGCATTTGCTTTCCGTCATCCTTGTACTTTTGCCTTCCTGCAATCCGAAGGTACACTTGTAATCTGAAATCATTTCTATTTTTATATGATAATAAAATAGAAATGACGTTGTGATAATATTTAAATGTTTATATTACTTTTTATGTTGCATGTAAGTTCTTCGTCATAGTTTATTGTGCTTACGAAGATATGTTGTTTATGACCTTCGTCCGGAACACATTATATCCCGAAGGGAAATAATGTTTCAAAGGACGAAGGACTTTATCATTTAACACTTTTTATGTTGCCTTGTTCTTAATCCGAAGCATTTGAGAACAAGTCCCCAACACTAACATATATCTCGTTATCAAGATGAATACAATCAATTCCTGACCTCGCGCGAGTGCTAGAAAAATCACTCGACTTCTACCGAGATCCTGATTAGCAAGCAGCTACTCGACCTATCATACTAGTATTCATCTCAAAAAGGAATCCTAAGTTCATGCAACTAGAGGTTTCAAGCAACTCCTACACTTAAGTGCACATTACAATCCTACAAACATTAAGTGTAGTAAAATAGCATATAATAATACGGTTATGCATAAAACCGGGGCTTGCCTTCAATTGCTGGGGCTGCGGGGAGATCCTCACTAGCAGCCTCTGAAGCCTGCTCCTGGTCCTCCTCTTGGACAGGTCCTTGCTCGGAGATGAGCACGTACTCTCCGTCGGCAAGATTACAATCTAATGAATGCAATGCGTAAGATACATGCATGACATGATATGTACTTTTGGAATTTACATCTTTGGAGGTGTATGATCTTTTTGAGTTAAACAAAGTTAACTTTACTTATGTAAGATCCTTGGGTGGTATACTTGGCAAATTAGGTTAAACCTAGTGTTGGGGACTTGTTCTCAAATGCTTCGGATTAAGAACAAGGCAACATAAAAAGTGTTAAGTGATGAGGTCCTTCGTCCCTCGAAACATTATTTCCTTTCAGGATATAATGTACTCCGGACGAAGGTTACAAATAATATACCTTCGTAAGTGCGATAAGTTATGACGAAGGACTTATGAGCAACATTAAAAGTAATATAAACATTTAAACTTTATTATCATGTCATTTCTATTTTATTATCGTATATCAATAGAAATGACTTCAAATTACAAGTGTACCTTCGGATTGCAGAAAGACAAAAGTACACGGATGACGCAAAAGTAAATGCCAGATCAGCGTGAACAGTACGGGAGTACTGTTCATCTATTTATAGACGCGGGACGCAGCCCATGTAAAATTACATTCATGTCCATTACATTTGCCAATGACTTATGGAAATCTGTCAAGGCCCAAGTAGTCTTTTCATCTTTAAGTCGGTTCCCCTTTCTGCTATCGCGACGAAGCTTCCCTGCGCACAGCTTCGGCTGTGCACCATCCTTCGTGGAGTTTGGTAATCAGCCCGTCCTCCATTTTAATCCCCCTTCGTCTGGTTCAGGCTTCGTCCTGACCGTACTTCATGTTCATAATTCTGAGTCCGAAGATACCTGTTCACATAATCCACTTGGAAAACATTGTCAAATCATGTTTTTGAGGACCTTCGGAGGACGAAGGCCCCCAACAGTAGCCCCTCGCAATATTAATTTGTTAATGATAAATTCAGATTGCGATATGGACGAAGGCCTTGAGCCGAAGGTCCGAAAAAACACCTTCCCTTTGCTAGAATAGCAACATTCACTGACAAGCGGGGTCTTTCGATTTTCAACGCCCTGGGGGTATAAATAAGATCATACCGCAAACTTATTTGGTACGCACACTTGCCATCTGCTTCGGCCCACTAAATTTTTAGCTCTTGTGCACTAAGATTTGCTGATCTTTTTGATTTTGAAGCTTCGGCCTTGAAAACAGTTTTTAGCGTTTCCGAAGATGTCTGAAGGTAAAAAGATCCCTGCTGAGACGAAGCTGAGTCTCGACGAAGAGAAGAACTTGGGGTTCCTTATAGCGATGGCGGAGACCAATACGGAGAAAATCACCAAGGAGATTCTTGAAGGTTTGTCCGAAGATACTGGTGACAGCGACAGTTATGATGTAGAAAGTGGTGGGGAAGAGTCCGAAGATCGGCCATGGCGGCCAAGTCACACGGTTTTCGGGAAAACCACTATTAAGCAGAATCATATTGATAATATGAGGGGGAGGTATTTTCGAGATATATCTATTGTGAGGGTTGATGCTGGAGAAAAAACTTCTCCCACCCCCGAAGAAGATGAAGTCGTAATCTTCCGAAGCTTTCTCAAGGCTGGGCTTCGATTCCCCCTAAGCAACTTTGTTGTTGAAGTCCTGAAGACATTTCAAGTCTACCTTCATCAAATTACTCCCGAAGCTATCATAAGAATGGGGATGTTTGTCTGGGCTGCGAGAAGCCAAGGTTTAGAACCAAATGCTAAAAGCTTTTGCAACATTCATGAGTTGTTATATGAGACAAAGCCCTGGGGGAAAGAACAATATCACAACAACTTTGGGTGTTACAGCTTCGGTGCCCGCTCCGGGTCAAGCCGCCCTGTGCCGACCTTTCGGAAGAGGTGGCCCGGAGCCTGGATGACTGAATGGTTCTATGTAAAGAATGACTTAACAGCGCAAGAAGATGTCAAGAGTATCATTATGCGCCCCATCTGGCAACGCTTCGGACTTCGAAGGCCGAAGGTTGAAATGGATGAAGCAGCCGAGGAATGCCAAAGAGCCTTCGGCGTAGTCTGTTCTTTTATTGGGACAAGGGACTTGATTCAAGAACATATTGCCTTCAGGGTGTGGCCACTTGCAGGAAAGTGGGAAATGCCAAAGGAGACCATCAAAGAGTCCGACGAAGGCGGACTGGTCAGACTGAAATACACATTCAAATACGGGGATAAATTTGTTGAACCTGATGACGACTGGTTGAAAAACATTGAAACATTAAGTGACGAACTGCTTGGGGTGTACTCGAAGGCCGAAAACACTGCGTTATCAGCAGCCTTCGGAGGCCGAAAGAAGAAAAGGCTCAACCGTGTATTTGAAGCAGTCGGGTTTGTCTACCCTGACTATCACTATCCGGTGTGGGGTCGCAAAAGAAAAAATACTTCTCCTGCGACAGAAGCTACCACGAGTGCCACTAGCGAGCCAGCGCCGCAAAGGAAAAAGATAAAGGTGCTCACCCACCGAGCGCGTTTTATTGAGCCGGCCACAGTGCCAGAATTTATTGGTGAAGTCTCTTTGGCCTCTGAAGCTACAGAACCAGCTCCAGTGCCGAAGATGGAAGAAAAGACTGAAGCGCCTTCAGCAGAAAAAGCAGAGAAACCGAAGATTGAAGAGCCAAAAATATCGGAAATCTTAAGCCCTTCAGCAAATGTCGAAACAATAAAAAATCAAAAGGGCCCGTCGGTGACCCCGAAAAGAAAAAGAATGGTGAACGTGCTAGATGTTTTGGAGACAATTAAGTCTTCAAGCACAAGTCCAAAGAAGACTATTGAAGTTGCTGAAGTGTGTACCGAAGCTGTAGTTGCTGAAGCTTCGAAGCAACAACCTGAAGCTGAAGCTGGGCCTTCAGAGCCCACCAAGGAACAATCTTTGGAAACAAAAATATCAGAACCAAATTTGGTTGAAGAAATTGACACTGCCGCCCCCGAAGCTCCTTCCAGCATATGCGATTACATCGTACGACATGCTTCGGGGAAGAAATTATCTGAAGAAGAGACTTACGAAGCCAACTACTATGCCAGAGAGCTAAAATATCCGAAGGGGGCAGTAGTGTTTAATGGGACAAATGAAGATGACTTCCTGTACTACCTTCCTGATAATAAAGAACTATCTGTCTGCCGAGAGATGGCTAGAAGTATGGGGTTCCCGAAGCTCGAAGCTGGATTATGTGCTATGACAAAGGAGGATCTCGCGGACAGTCTTGCGTACAATAGCCTAAAGGTATGGGAATTAGACGCTTGAAAATTTTTTTTAATACATAATTCATTCTTTTATTCTTATATGGATTCTTTTTCGTATAGGGCTTAATCCTAAGCAACGCATTAAGAGCACAAAAGAGTGCCGAAGATGAGAGCTATGAAATTGCGTTCAACAATTTACGTTCAGAAGTTATTAAACTGAGAAACGAAGCTCTAGAAAAAGATAAAATTCTGCTTACATTAGTAGACAAAATAAAAAAGGACGAAGCTGCTGCAAAGGTTCAGGCCGAAGCTCAGAAACGCGAAATTAAAGATCTTCAGAAGCAATTGGCCCGGGCGAAAGAAGAACGCATACTTGAAGAAACAAGACGGGAATGCAGCGACCAATGGGCTGATCATTTGGAAGCAACCGTGGAAGAGCTTCGGTCTTCTAAGAAAAAATGCTACGAAAAATCCATGGAATGCGTAAAGAAAATTAAAACCAGCTTCGCCAGCGTGGGCGCATTTTCCAGTGAAGAGAATTTCTCAAGAGGCAATCCCGAAGGTCCACTAGAATGGATCAGTCACGAAGCAGAGGCCTTCGAGGAAATCCTAAGTAGCCGCGGTGACATCTGCGCTTTTTCGGGCGCCAGGGGAGTTGCTACTGTCTTAGAGAAGAAAGGTTGTGAACATGTAAAATCTTTAGCTCAGTCCGAAGCTGCCTTATCCTCCGAAGACATCAAAGACCCCTCGGCCGAAGCAAGCATGGTTGGTGGCAAATTCTTTACTGATGTCTGGGACAACGGCGGCCGAGAAATGGCGCAAGAAATTATTCAAAGGAGTGAAAAAGGCATCCATGATGCTAGGAAAGTGACAGAAGTTGCCGAAGGGCAAATAGGTATTAATTAGTCGCTCTTATTGTGTTGTAATTTTTATTTCAAACTTTGCTCGCGGTTTGTAATAGTAATGCAAAAATATTCTCTTCCCTCAGAACCTGCTGGATTGTCTGTTGACCCTCACACAAAAGAGGATGACGAAATCAAACAAATGGCCGAAGCTATCATGGATAAAGTTGTTGAACAACTTCTAAATGAGGCTGCCGAAGTAGTATTAAGAGAGGACTAGGTGTTATTAGAAAAAACATTTGAAGTGTGATCTATGTAATATTTTGTACATTTGAATGTAATATACAAGTCTCTTTTCATTATTCAATTCTTTACGATGCATGAAATTCTACATACATACCATTTTTGAGCCTTCGGCGAAAAAACACCTTCCCTTCTTTTCATGCTTCGTGAAGAAGACATTCTCCGTTAAAACTTACGTCCACGCTTCGTGAAAACATTCTCCGAAGCTGTGCAATTTCGATATTACTCTGATGAAGCACGTCCATGCTTTGTGAAAACATTCTCCGAAGCTATATTCCGAAGATTATCATTGTATTCCCTCGTGACTTTACACAATTTTCATTTTCTCAAAGCGTCCTTTCGAAGGTTGATACTGTGTCCCCTTCTTTTGCCATATGCAACATGATGTATGATGCTTATGCTATGCAAAATGATGTGATGATGTTATGTTATGCAAATGACGTTTGTTCCGAAGATACACACAAAATATATTTGTAAGCTCTGCATTCCCTTAGGAACGTCTTTGGAGCTTCTTCGCCTTTTACTTAGGCGGTATCAGCGTTGACTTTTCGCTGTAAGCTCTGCATTCCCTTAGGAACGTCTTTGGAGCTTCTTCGCCTTTTACTTTAGGCGGTATCAGCGTTGACTTTTCGCTGTATGCTCTGCATTCCCTTAGGAACGTCTTTGGAGCAAAAAACTTACACTGCGCTCCCTTTGGAACGGCTTTTTGTAACTTCGGCAACTTACTCTGCGTTCCTTAGAACGACTTTTTGTTGCTTCGAAGGATTTTTAATAATTCGAAGGTCCTCCTTGTTACCGCAAATTTTTAAGCTTCAGCAACTTAAGCCTGTGGAGAAGATAGGTTTTCCTGATAACCAACCACGAAACTATTACATGAAAACTGAAATGTTCTTTATTACACAGAAAATAGAACTAAACGGAAAAGACTGCTATCAAAGTAGGATATTTGTCAATAAATGTGCTTCGACTCTGGCACAGTACTATTGACTGTGCGAGCTTCAGATTGCTCTCTGAGATCCCTTTGGTGCGGAACATATTGGCTCCCTTCTGGCTGTTGGCCTTGTTGCAGCGGAGGTGGGGGCGGGGGCTGTTGCCATGAAGCTTGAGGTTGACTCGCCGAAGCTACGGAAACTGCAGGGTGGTTGCCCACGTATTCCGGGATGTAAGGCTGATGGTACGAAGCAGTATGCATGACCTGCTTCGGCTGGCCCTGTTGCGCTGCAGCTTCTGCTAACTCCTTTTGTTTCTGGATGGTAACATGGCACATCCTGGTGGTATGGCCCTTGTTTTCACCACAGAATAAGCAAAATACCCTCCTTGGTTGATCTCCAAATCTTCCGCCGAAGCCCCTGGCGCCTCTGCCTCTTGGAGCTGGTGGCCGGAAGAAAGTTTGCTGTTGCCCCGAAGCCTGTGAGGAGCTCTGCGGTCTGTTCTGCTGACTCGCCTTATCATCATTTTGAGTGGAGTTGTGGATGGACCTGACATGCCTCGGATAAAATCTTCCTCCGAAGCCCCTGGTCATTTCAGAAAATCTGAAAGCCTCCTCCCTTCTTTGGCGAAAGTCATTGTCGGCACGAATGTACTCGTCCATCTTCTGGAGCAGCTTCTCCAGAGTCTGAGGAGGCTTCCTAGCAAAGTATTGAGCTGCAGGTCCAGGACGAAGCCCCTTGATCATGGCTTCGATGACAATTTCATTGGGCACCGTTGGTGCTTGCGCCCTCAAACGCAAGAACCTTCTGACATACGCCTGAAGGTATTCTTCATGATCCTGAGTGCACTGGAACAAGGCTTGAGCAGTGACCGGCTTCGTCTGAAATCCTTGAAAGCTGGTTAACAACATATCCTTCAGCTTCTGCCATGAAGTGATCGTTCCTGGTCGAAGGGAGGAATACCAGGTCTGAGCAACACTCCTGACGGCCATAACGAAAGACTTTGCCATGACTGCAGCATTGCCACCATACGAAGACACTGTTGCTTCGTAACTCATCAAGAACTGCTTCGGGTCTGAATGGCCATCAAACATGGGAAGCTGGGGTGGCTTATAGGACGGAGGCCAAGGTGTAGCCTGCAGCTCAGCGGACAGAGGAGAAGCATCATCGAAAACAAAATTTCCATGATGGAAATTGTCATACCAGTCATCTTCGTTCAAGAAGCCCTCCTGACGAAGGTCTTTTTGTTGAGGCCTTCGGTTCTGCTCATCGTGGGTAAGATGACGGACTTCTTCAGAAGCTTCGTCTATCTGCCTTTGCAGCTCAGCTAGCCTGGCCATCTTTTCTTTTTTCCTCTACACCTGTTGATGAAGCATCTCCATATCCCTGATCTCTTGGTCTAGTTCATCCTACTGAAGCGTCGGGCTGACGGCCTTCCTCTTCTGGCTTCGGGCCTCCCGAAGAGAGACGGTCTCCTGGTTGGGGTCCAGCGGTTGCAGTGCTGCAGCCCCAGTCGCTGAAGCTTTCTTCGGTGCCATAGTGAGGGTCTATAGCTTCCGAAGGTGTTCGAAAAACTCGAAATGGAAGTGAGTTCACCGGAGGTGGGCGCCAATGTTGGGGACTTGTTCTCAAATGCTTCGGATTAAGAACAAGGCAACATAAAAAGTGTTAAGTGATGAGGTCCTTCGTCCCTCGAAACATTATTTCCTTTCAGGATATAATGTACTCCGGACGAAGGTTACAAATAATATACCTTCGTAAGTGCGATAAGTTATGACGAAGGACTTATGAGCAACATTAAAAGTAATATAAACATTTAAACTTTATTATCATGTCATTTCTATTTTATTATCGTATATCAATAGAAATGACTTCAAATTACAAGTGTACCTTCGGATTGCAGAAAGACAAAAGTACACGGATGACGCAAAAGTAAATGCCAGATCAGCGTGAACAGTACGGGAGTACTGTTCATCTATTTATAGACGCGGGACGCAGCCCATGTAAAATTACATTCATGTCCATTACATTTGCCAATGACTTATGGAAATCTGTCAAGGCCCAAGTAGTCTTTTCATCTTTAAGTCGGTTCCCCTTTCTGCTATCGCGACGAAGCTTCCCTGCGCACAGCTTCGGCTGTGCACCATCCTTCGTGGAGTTTGGTAATCAGCCCGTCCTCCATTTTAATCCCCCTTCGTCTGGTTCAGGCTTCGTCCTGACCGTACTTCATGTTCATAATTCTGAGTCCGAAGATACCTGTTCACATAATCCACTTGGAAAACATTGTCAAATCATGTTTTTGAGGACCTTCGGAGGACGAAGGCCCCCAACACCTAGCTAAGGCAAGTGGTAGGTTTTATTTTTTTGGGGTTCCACTGAATCCTTTTTAAGTCTTAGTGAGAGTTGATAAGTACTCAAGTTAGACTTATTGGGGTGGGATTTATTTCTTCTTTCCTTTTCTTTTATTCTCTTTAATGTTTTGGAGTGGGTTTGAACTGCAAGTTGCTTTAATAGAATTCCAAAAATTCTGCAAAAATTACAGTGGCTTGGTACTGGTGTATATTTCTTTGTCTTAAAATTTGGGGATCAGAAAGTGAATGGTTTTCTCTGGACAAAATTATTAAATTCTAGGGTAGAAGGGGTGCCTTGAACTACAACTATTATTTTACAGTGGGTAATTCTCTAAAACTTATTTTTGCTGGTTTTTAGGTGTCATAACATGATTTGGTGCAAACTTCTAGCCATTAATACCTTTTAGTTATTTTTCTATGGTTTTCTCAAGTTTCTAGCCACATTGTTGCTTTCTACTACCACTATATTTGAAAAATTTCAAACAACAGAGTTCTTATTTTTCTTAGTTATTGTTTTGTGCAAGAGCAATCATTCTGAAGTTTGGCATCTTTTTGCTTAAGGGAAGGGGTGGTATGCATTATTTGAATTAAGTGGCCTTTCTCATAATTTATCAACAATAGGTAAGAGTTTGCTCCTTTTTCATGGGTTTGTATTTTTCTCTGGTGGTTTACCTCATTATGGACTTAGTCAATTTTTGGTTGCCCATTATCACATTATTAGGGGTTGTTTATGATTTATTTGGAAAAATGCCACATTATCATTTTATATTTATTCTCCTTACTTAAATGGTTGGGCTGAGGTGTTCATCATTTTTGTAGTGGGGCTCTGGTGGTTATAAGTCCACTAGATTTTTATTATCCCTATTGGGTATAGTTTTAGAATTCTAATAATTGATTTTCAGTTCAAATAAGGCTAAATAGAGCATTCTAAATTTAAAACTGATCTGGACTAATGGTCTCTCTATTTTTCCTAGGTTCCCTGTTATATAAGCAAACTAGGAAAAATAATTTTAATCGCTATTCATTAATTTCTAATGCCTTTCTGATTTTTCCTAAGTTTTGGGCAAAATAGTTTTAAATGAAAATCTACACTATATTCTTTAATACTGGGGTTCCTATTATTTTTAAACAGTGTCTAGATGAGGTTTGAATACCCACAAATTTTCTTAAGTCCAGTACAGAAGTAAAGCAAATTTTCCTTAATTAAACAAGGTTTGGTAGGTTTCTGTTTTTAATTTTTAACTCAAGAATCCAGAATAGAAAGCATAGGGTTTATCATTTTTAAATGATAGTTCATAATATTCAAGAGCTAGCAAAATTAGTTTGACAACTTTTTATTAAGAATTCATCAAGTTATGGGTTTTCCAAGTTCTCTGGTCATTTTAAAAGATTAACAGAATTGATTTAATGGAAATCCACTTTGCACGGGGGTCCCTGGTGGGTATTTTAAGTTTTCTTCGCGGATCAGCCCCTAGGCTACTACTCACATGGGTCACTGACGTTACAGAAAACCCCTCGGGTTCTTCACCTCCTAACCCGAGGTCCTTCTCCTATCTTACACAGTAACCGCGGCGGAAGAAAGGGCGGAGGGGCTTACCGGCGGCGAGATTGCTCCGGTGAAGTGGTCGAGGACGTAGGGGAGGTCTCGGGGATCACAACGAGGTGCGGGTCGCCGTCGGGGATGGCCGGAGCCGTTCGGTCCACGTGCGCAGGCGGGGATGCTCGTCGGCGGCGAGGAGTCCGGCCTGCTCACGGCGAGATAGTTCAATCGAACTGGTTAGAGAGGTTCACGGGATGCCAGAGAAGATATGGGTGCAAGGAATTGGTCGGAGACTCACCGGTTAGCTCTGTCCACGCGCGGCGGCGGAAGACCAAAGTCCGGTGAGGTCGATCTCGGGTTTCCGGTGAAGTCCGGCCGGGTCCGAGGGCTTGTCAAGCTTCACGGGCCACTGGCGGAGCTAGCCGAAGCACTGGCTCGACTTGGGGGTGGCTGGAGTGGGCTAGCCACGACGACCGAAGCTCTGGCGGCAACGGCGAGCGGAATTGAGCTTGCCGGAGCTAAGGAGAGGTGGCTGGCCGGTGAGGGTGAGTGCGGGGTGAAGTGAGACGCGCCCGGGGAGGCTTTATAGGCACGGCGCGGTGCACGGGCGGCCGTGGACCGGCGAGTGCGCGCGAGCGTGCACTGGAAGGCGCGGGTGCGCGAACGGGCGTGAACCGGAGGTGTCAGCCACGGTCGAACACGTGTGCCCGATGCTTCTGCCCGAGTTCAAGCGCTGGTTGGGTGCAAATCTTCGCGAATTTGGGCAAGATCGCTGTGAAGGATTTGTTCACCAGACCTTGCTTTGTCTTTTGTGTATGGACGTCGCGTGGTTTTAGGCTAGGGACAGGGAGTTGTAACGTCACCAAGGTGCCAGTGTCAGAATGTCTGGTCCCGAGGTCAAACTGCGCCAAAACTATGTCAAATGAATTTGGTTTGAGTTCAAACTTTTCCAGAGTGTGTTCAAGGGAATTTGGCACAACTTTGATATTTGGATCTCCTGGTTTTAAGTTTTGAAAAACAGAGAACGCAGTCGATCTTTAAAAAGAGGTCTGAATTTCAGAAATTCAGAAATCTGAATTTCTCCAAGGGCTCATGGTTCAAGGGCTGGTTTGGGAATTTTAAAAAGACCAAATGGCCAAACTCTCTTACTATGGTTTGTTAGTTATTTGATGAACTAAAACTTTGTAATTTGATCATATCTGAAATTTTGCATTTTTCCCCATGACTTCTTCCCAATTACCCTTTATGCTTAACTTGGCTTACTTAGGGTTTTTGTTAGGGTTGCCACATTACTTCATTTTTGAAGGACCCATTGATTGATCATGATACTTTTAAGTATATGCTTGGGGAATTCTTCATTCTTGAGTTAATTTGATGTTCATGCTTACCTTGGTTCATATAGAATGATGGTTCTTGGTTTGGCTTTTTAGGAGAAGCTCTAGGTGACACTGGGGTGTCACAGCCGACCGTTGGTCCTTGGGATCGGTTGGCGCACCGGACACTATCCGGTACACACCGGACAGTCCGGTGTGCCCATCCGACCATTGGCGTGACCACGTGTCGCACGAAGATTGCGTGGCTGACCGTTGCATTGGCGACTGTTGGCTCACCGGACAGTCCGGTGCACCACTAGATAGTCTGGTGCACCACCAAACAGTCCGGTGAATTATAGCCACGTCGCCCCGATGCTTTTTCCGAGAGCAACAAGTTCGCCACGGACGACTCACCGGACAGTCCGGTGCACCACTGGACAGTCCGGTGATTTTTAGCCATACGTCGCCGTTGAATCCTGAGAGCAGCGAGTTCACCGGGGACCAGCCTGGCGCACCGAACACTGTCCGGTGCACCACCGAACAGTCCGTTGTGCCAGCCCGAACTGGAGTTGATGCACATAGCCAATTCTTTTTCCTTTTCTTCTTTTCTTTTGTTGGCTCTGTTTCTAACACTTAGATAACCATGTTAGTACATAAAATAATATACCAAGTTCAGAAACATACCTTTGTCTCTAATTTGCACTTCTCACACATTTTGCTCATAAGAACTTATTTAATGTGTTGGGCATCTAATCACCAAAATACTTATAGAAATTGCCCAAGGGCACATTTCCCTTTCACGTCCTCTTAATCGGGGGAAGAGTGGAATCGTCCCCCATCTCCGACGACGAGCCAACCGTGCCTGGGGAAGAACCTCCTCAGCGAGAAGCTCGCCGACGGAGGAATCGACGCCGGAATGCTCGGCGACATCATGAAGTCAGAGAACGAGACCCGGCGTAGCCTGTATCACGAGATGAGATCTCGGAGGTGGAAGAAACTCCTGATGAATGAGTCTTCAGGGAAAGGAGGAATTCCCGACGATGTGATCGTCGGCAGGCTCAAGAGCAAGCCGAGAGGAGACGAGACAACACCGAGAGAACAATCTCTTTGGACGAAACCTGAACCCCGACTTCGCCCGAGCCATGAACACACCGAGCGAGGTCGGTGGAGTGTTGGCCCGGATAGCTGATTGCCTCCCCTAGACTTCGGATGCCGAGGGCTATCGGCGGCTGCTCACTCGGGCAGCTAATCATCTTCTGCCTCTCGCTCATCCTCTGAGCGATCTACGGCACACCATCAATAGTCGGCAGGACGCGCGGAGCTCCATTAATGCTTTGCGCGAGCGACGACATGAGAACGAGATCCGGCACCAAGAAGAGTATGATCGGGATCATGGCATCCCTGCACGAAGTCAGGCCACTAGGGTTAAGTCGGCAACGGCTTCAACTGGCAGCACAACCCAGGGACGATCGAGGCAGCACATCGGCAACTCCCCTCCCCGGGACCAACACCACAATCGTCGACATGAGGACACGTGTGGAGTATATGCACTCACTCCACATGTCAAGGCCATTCAGTGGCCCCCAAACTTCAAAGTCTCCAATGTCGACAAGTACGAGCCTAAGCAAGACCTAGGAGGTTGGTTGGCTGTCTATACCACCGCTGCCCAGGCCGCTGGGGCAACTGAAGATGTGATGACTGCGTACTTGCCCATCGTCCTCGGGCAAGATGCACTGCAATGGCTACAACACCTGCCCCGACACTTCATCGATGATTGGAGCGACTTCAGTCGGTGTTTTATCTCCAACTTCCAATCTCTCTCTGACAAGCCGACGCAGCCATGGGACCTCAAATCCATCAGGCGCCGAGGGGATGAGACTCTTCGGTCGTACCTCAAAAGGTTTCATACCATGAGAAATCCTATTCCCGAGGTTGCTGAAGCAGCAGTGATCGAGGACTTCTATCGAGGATCTAATGACTCAGCCTTCGTCCGAGCCATACTACAAAAGGCGCCGACCACTTCCGAACAACTATTCACGGAGGCGGGCCTCTACATCACCGCCGATGAGCGTGCCTAGGACCTCATCGGGGGAACGAAGCCCGCTCCATCTGCACCATGGCGCGGCGCGAACCAGCAAACTGACAAGCGCTAGGAGAAGAGGCCTCGCGAAAAAGTCCATGCCGCTGGACCACCCGTCTCTCTTGCCCGAGGGGCACCTCGCAGAGGCGAACGAACATTGGACGACATCCTCGACGCTCAGTGCCTGTACCACAAGGATATGCGTCATACCCTCCGAAACTGCAGAGACTTCAAGCACTCCGTCAGGAATGGCCGACCCTTCCAACCTCTACCACCTCCCCCACCACGAGGAGGACCCGGAGAACCTCGACAACCTCAGCAACAGGAAGGGGGAGGAGGCGGAGCGTTCCCGCGCGTCGATGGAGAAGTCAACGTCATCTTCGGCAGACACGGGTCACAAGAGAACAAAAGGCAGCAGAAGCTCAATGATTGACAGATACTAGTGGCGGCCACCAGTGCTCACGCCCCGTATCGATGGTCAGAACACCCAATCACCTTTACTCGGGTGGATCAATGGCTCAACTTCGATCATCCGGGCAAGTACCTACTCCTCGTCGATCCAATGATCCGAGAGAGCAGGGTAAAGAAGGTGTTGGTGGACGGGGGAAGCAGCATCAATGTCACCTTCCCCCGGACACTCTTAGGCTTGGGAGTCGCACTCAAAGAGCTCCACGAGTCAAACACTCCTTTTTTCGGCATTGTGCCGACCGAAGGAGAATACCCGCTTGGGCACATTTACATGCCCGTCACCTTTGGAACTCCAAAAACCTACAGAACCGAGTTCCTGAGGTTCGAGGTAGCAAGCTTCGACTGCGGATACAACGCCATCATCGGCAGGCCAGGGTTGGCAAAATTCATGGCCATTCCACACTATTCGTACATGATATTGAAGATGCCGGGACCACAAGGAATCATCACCGTGCGTGCTGACTTCCAAGGCGCTGCGGAATGTTTCCGAGTGACCATTCAGGCGACCCTCACCACCAAACCACCGACGACTTCCTCCGCGCAGGCGAACTCAAAGCCTGAGGAAGACCTCGCGATACCTGCGAATGAAGCTCAAGCCGTGACCTCTATGCGGCCGACTGAGGAGACGAAGAGAATCAACCTCGGGTTTGCTGATAAACGCAAGACTGCCATCATCAGCTCCATCCTAGACAACAAATAGGAAGGCGCGCTTGTCCAGTTTCTGCAAGATAACCGAGACGTATTCGCATGGCAGCCTGCGGATATGCCGGGAGTCCCAAGAGAACTAGCCGAGCACAAACTGAAGGTCTATCCCCAGGCAAGGCCGATCCGACAAAAATTGCGTCATTTCACGCCTGATAAGAGAGAGGCTATTCGCGATGAGTTAGCTCGCTTAGTCGCAGCAGGGTTCATTAGAGAAGTACTGCATCCTGAGTGGCTAGCAAATCCTGTTCTTGTACTCAAAAAGAATAAAGTGGATTGGTGCATGTGCGTCGACTATACGGATCTCAACAAACATTGTCCGAAGGATCCCTTCGGACTTCCTAGAATAGATCAGGTGGTAGATTCGACCGCCGGATGCTCTATGTTGTCCTTCCTGGGCTGCTACTCTGGATACCATCAGATCAGCCTGACAAAAGAGGATGAGGAAAAAACAACATTCATTACCCCATTTGGAGCTTTCTGCTATACCTCCATGCCGTTTGGCCTCAAGAATGCTGGAGCGACTTACCAGAGAGCTATTTAAACATGCTTAGCCGATCACTGGGGCAAGCGGGTAGAAGCTTATGTCGATGATGTGGTGATCAAAACAGAAAACTCAGAAAACTTCATTGAAGATTTGCAGCTGGTCTTCAATAGCCTGAGGCGATACCGCAGAAGCTCAATCCAGAAAATATGTCTTTGCAGTACCAGTAGAGAAGTTGCTCAGATTCATTGTCAGCCACCGAGGAATTGAAGCTAACCCGGAAAAAATCGAGGCTATCATGAGAATGGAAGCACCACGATCACAGAAGAAAGTGCAAAGGCTTACTGGATGCATGGCAGCCTTAAGCAGGTTCATATCAAGGCTAGGAGAAAAAGGCTTACCATTCTACAAATTGCTCAAGAAGGTGGACAAGTTCCAGTGGACCACAGAAGCACAGGAAGCTATCGATGCACTAAAGAAGTTCTTGACCACACCACCAGTACTAAAGCCGCCACTCTGAGCCATGCCAGATCAGCTGGCAGAAGATCTGCTGTTATACATCTCCTGCACGACTCACGTGGTGGGCACCGCGTTAGTACTCAAGCGGGCAGAGGAAGGGCATGCATATCCAGTACAGCATCCGGTCTACTTCATCAGTGAAGTTCTGGGGCCCTCTAAAAAGAAGTATCCTCAAGTTCAAAAATTATTATACGCAGTACTTCTAACTGCTCGTAAGCTCTGTCACTACTTTGACGACCACAAAGTCATAGTAGTCACTGGGTTTCTAATAGGGGATATTCTTCACAACAAAGAAGCCATCGGAAGAATAGCCAAGTGGGCCTACGAGCTGGGAGCTCATGACATCGAGTTTCGGCCTCGTACATCAATAAAGACTCAAGCATTGGTTGACTTCGTATCAGAATGGACCGAGCAACAAGTACCTGACAACCCGGAGACTACGGAAGTATGGCAAATGTATTTCGATGGCTCGCTGAAACTGCAGGGAGCAGGCGCAGGAATCCTCTTCATTGCCCCTGGGGGTGAGCAACTCAAATATGCTCTTCAGTTGTCATTCTCAGCATCAAATAATGCAGCAGAATATGAAGCTCTGATCCACGGATTGAACATTGCCATATCACTGGGCATTAAGAGGTTGATGGTATACAGAGATTCACTGGTGGTCATAAGTCAGATAAATAAAGACTGGATTGCTCGACTGATTCTATGGGCAAGTATTGTATAACCGTCTGAAAATTAGAAGACAAATTTGAAGGGCTAGAATTTCATCACGTGGAAAGAGATCGCAACACAGTAGCAGACGCGTTGTTGAAACTAGGATCCAGTCGACCTCAGGTCCCACCCAGAATTTTCGTCCAGGAGGTGTCACGCCCAAGCATTCCCTCAGATCAGGCGGAAGAGTGCAATGCTTTGAGCCAGCCAGAGTCAGACTCTAATGACTGGAGAGAGCCTATCATCAGGTATATAAAGAATGAGGAAGAACCGGATGATAAGGCCGCAGCAGAACGCATCGCAAGATAGTCGGCCCACTACACCCTCATAGGGGATGCACTATACAGAAGGGGTGCAACAGGAGTCCTCATGGAGTGCATTTCCTCGGTTACTGGGAGACAACTACTAGATGAGATTCACGCCGAACAGTGTGGAATACACGCAGCATCCAAAACTCTGTTTGGGAAAGTGTTCAGGTCTGGTTTCTATTGGCCAACAACAAAAAGTGATGCATTCGAGTTAGTCCAGAGATGTGAAGCTTGCCAATTCTTGTCAAAGCAACAGCATTTACCAGCACAGCAGCTGTAGACCATACCTGTAACATGGCCATTTGCGTGTTGGGGACTGGACATGATTGGACCCTTCAAGAAAGCTCAGGGAGGCTATACTCACGTGTTGGTCGCCATCGATAAATTCACCAAATGGATAGAGTACAAACCCATTGCTTCTCTAACTTCAGCCAAGGCAGTGGAATTCATACAAGATATAATATTCAGGTTTGGGATACCAAATAGCATCATAACCGACCTGGGATCCAACTTCACTAGCTCTGAATTCTTTGATTTCTGCAAACAACGGAGCATCCAGATCAAATATGCATCAGTAGCACACCCAAGATCTAATGGTCAGGTGGAAAGGGCTAATGGAATGATACTGGAAGCACACAGGAAGAAAGTCTTCGACAAGAATGAAAAGTTCACAGGGAAGTGGATCAGAGAGTTACATTATGTGGTTTGGAGCCTAAGAACTCAACCTAGTCGAGCTCTGCATGGAAACATCCCTTTCTTCATGGTCTATGGTTCAGAGGCAGTGCTACCTGTCGACCTCAGGTTTGGGGCACCAAGGCTGGTCTTCGAAAGCATAGCTGAAGCAGAAGCTACCAGGCTAGAAGATATTGACGTGCTGGAGGAAGAGCGATTGAATACAGTAATTCAGTCAGCTAGATACCAGCAGACCCTAAGGCGCTATCATGATAAAGCTATACGACATCGATCTTTTGTAGTGGGAGACTTGGTCCTTCGCCGAATTCTAACGGGAGAAGGATGACACAAATTGTCACCGCTATGGGAAGGGCCATTCATGGTATCGGAAGTCACTCGGCCAGGATCATATTGGCTTACTCAAATGGATGGCACGGAAGTGGGGAATTTATGGAATATAGAGCATCTCAAGAAGTTTTATCCTTAGCAAGACTTCAAAAAGCCATCGGAGCAATGTTGTACTCTGTAATTGGAAAATACGTCATCAATAAAAGATTTTATTCTCAAAGGCATTCAAACTATGGGTTATCAATTGACTTCAATTTGATTAGACTCAGAATCAACACACTTACTCAACTTAGGGTGACCACTATACCCTACTAACAGAGCAATCGGCTTAAGTCGGCAATGACTTAAGACGGTGCGACATGCTCGCGCTTACTCGACTTAGGGTGACCACTATACCCTACTAACGGAGCAATCGACTTAAGTCGGCAATGACTTAAGACGGTGCGACATGCTCGCGCTTACTCGACTTAGGGTGACCACTATACCCTACTAACGGAGCAATCGACTTAAGTCGGTAATGAATTAAGACGGTGCGACATGCTCGCGCTTACTCGACTTAGGGTGACCACTATACCCTACTAACGGAGCAATCGGCTTAAGTCGGCAATGACTTAAGACGGTGCGACATGCTCGCGCTTACTCGACTTAGGGTGACCACTATACCCTACTAACGGAGCAATCGACTTAAGTCGGCAATGACTTAAGACGGTGCGACATGCTCGCGCTTACTCGACTTAGGGTGACCACTATACCCTACTAACGGAGCAATCGGCTTAAGTCGACAATGACTTAAGACGGTACGACATGCTCGCACTTACTCGACTTAGGGTGACCACTATACCCTACTAATGGAGCAATCGGCTTAAGTCGGCAATGACTTAAGACGGTGCGACATGCTCGCGCTTACTCGACTTGGGGTGGCCACTATACCCTGCTAACGGAGCAATCGGCTTAAGTCGGTGATGACTTAAGACGGTATAACATACTCACATCTACTCATCTTAGGGCAACCACTATGCCTTACCAGCCAAGCGATTAGCACAAGTCAGGAAAAAAAAACTCCAAAACCAGCACGTCGCATTTACTTCCGCAATCGTTCAAGATGACTGTTGCATCCTAACAACAGAAACAAATGTTATAGTTGTCAGCACCGGGGGCGCATTCTAGTGCTCTATCCACCGAATATCCGAGCACAATGATCACACACACACATATGATTCACAAATGCATTCAGTATCTTCTAAACATGTCACTACAGTGAAACATCTCTATTTGGCAATGTCTTTCACAGGGGCGATTAAGGAAGAAGGGCGACTCGAGGCATCAGGCGCAGCCTTGACGTCGGCAACAATGTCATCAGGAACAACTACACTGGGCCTTCTCATCAAGATCTGCCCCGCGCGAATGGCTTAGTCCATAGCCTTGTCGCGCAGAGCTTTCAGAATGGCGCAGTTGTCCTCTGCAACTTTGGTAGCCAGTCGAGCGGCCTCTAGCTCCTAGGCGACTGACTTCTTGGAGGCACGCCGATCTTTGACGATGGAGTCCTTGCTTGACACCAAATGTCTAAGCCACAGGACCTCATCTTGGGACACTTGCAGTTTGCGACGATGATGATCCAGATCTGACATAGTAAAACTATTGGGGACTTGTTCTCAAATGCTATGAGTTAAGAACAAGGCAACACAAAATGTTAATGGTTAAAGTCCTTCGTCCTTCGAAGCATTATTTCCCTTGGGATATAATGATCTTCAGACGAAGGTCATGAAGGACATGCCTTCATCATAGCAGTACACAGTAATGAAAGAAGCATATAAAACATGAGAAATAACATGAACAATCATATGACATCATTAATATATCTTTTTATATCAATATAAATGAATATGAACAATATTGAATTAAATTTATACCTTCGGCTTGACAGAAGGCAAAAGTCCAAGCATGACGCACGAATGAATACAAGTCAGTGTGCCCAGTACGGGGGTACTGTTCATCTATTTATAGGCACGGGACGCAGCCTGTGTGGATTTACATTTGTGTCCATCGTATCTGGTTACAATCATAACACAAATTATCATGGGTCGATTGGTCTTTTCATCTTTAAGTCGGTGCATCCCTTCGTCTGAAGGCGTGCTACGAAGCTCCCCGGATGGTAGCTTCGGTGCTGCTTCTGTTTTGGTCTTCCGAAGGTACTTCTTCTTATAGGACCTTCGGCAAAGAAGCAGACCCCCAACAGTAGCCCCTACACGGTGCTAGATCGTTTTTCATAACGAGATTGATCCGTGAAAAAATTCTCTTAGGCTTCGGAATGCCGAAGGTCCGGAAAACACCTTCCCTAAGCTTGTTGCCGAGAAACGGTTAAAATATTTTGGGCGCAAGGTAGTCCCAGTATGCGGCGGGTACGTGTGATCTAGTGATTCACCTTCCTGCGCACTGTGGTCCACCGTGCAGTGGGTGCTGGCGACTGTTCAACGGGTGTGGACGGCTTGGCGATTCTCCTTCCCACCTGCAACACTATATAAACAGACGGGTAGGCATGAAGTTACCACAGCATTCATTACTACTGCACTGTTATGCTGCTAAAAAATTTGACCATAGCCAAAGCTTATTCATCGTATTCTCAGTCAAAGCATCATCTTGGCCTAGCTTCGTCATAAGAGGGAGCTTCCGCAAATTTGTAAAAGTCATAACTTTGTCAAAATCGTAAGAAATTCAGCATCAGATGGCCAGAGTACATTCAACTGCTAGAGTTACACGCGACGGAGAGGAGGCCGAAGCTATTGAGACTGCCCCAATCTCCGAAATAATGAGGCAATCGGGACTGGTTGCGACAGAAGTTACTGACGAAGGTGCACCTGCTACCGAAGCTGAACAAGCTGATATTGAAGAGGACGACGCTGATGAAGAAGAGATCGATTATAACACCGTCATGCCTTCCAAACCCAGCCACTTGGACTTTGGAGAGTCTACTGTTTCTGAGGATGATATGCCCATGATGATGAAGCTAGGCTACTTTGGAGAAGCCGAGGGGAAGCTGATTCGTTTTGAAGGGGAAGAAACCACTCCGAAACCATAAAATGATGAGGTGGTGGTTTTCAAGAATTTCTTCAAAGCAGGATTAAGGTTTCCTTTGCACGAAATGATTGGAGAGGTTTTGGAAAATTTCAAAATTTATCTTCATCAGCTGACTCCTAACGCTATCGTTAGGCTCAGCGTCTTCATCTGGGCTCTCCGAAGCCAAGGAATGGACCCGAATGCCGAAGCTTTCTGCCGAGTGCATGAGCTTCATTATCAGACGAAGGCTAGAGAAGATGGGCTACATGAGAATTTTGGCTGTTACAACTTTGCTTACCGCAAAGATATGAAAACTCCGGTGGTTAGCTATCGCACCAAATGGCCAACCGGTTGGAAAAATGAGTGGTTCTATGTTAAGGTCGATGAGAAGGAGAAGCTAGTTCAGAGCCCACTGAGACTAACCTTCGGATTAACTAGGCCCTTGTGCGACATGCTGCCAAGGTCACCATGCCGACCAGCTGTGGCAGAGTTCCGAGTTGTGTCTGAGTAGATCGGTACTAGAGATTTGGTACAGGAATACTTAGCCAACAGAGTATTTCCGACACTAAATAAATGGAATATGCCGAAGCTTAAGGGAGAAAAGGAGAAGAATGAACTTGTTCGATTGCCCTATCATTTCAAGTTCAAGAAACATTTCAAAGAGCCTTGCAAAGAATGGTTGGAGATGATTGAGGCTATGTGTAATGAAATCTTGGGCAACTATACTAAGAAAGAAGATCAATTGATGACCGCAGCCTTTGGCACCCGGCCAAAACGAAGGCTGAACCGAGTAATGGATGCCTTGAAATTTGACTACCCTGACTATGAACGATTAAACAAGGGTGCCGAAGGACCAAAGCGAAAAAGAGTTGTCAGTGTTATGAACAGACAAGCTGCTAGAATGATAAAAGAAGATGAGAGATTATTGAAAAAGAAAAAAATCCATCCCTGAGCTGAAGGTGGTTGTTCCGAAGAAAAGAAAAACTACATCTCCGAGGCCAGAGACTAGTATAGAAGGAGAAGCTCCTTCAACACCTTCTGCCACCGACATAGAAGAAATTTTTAAGGTAATGACCGAATATTTACCTATCAAGCTAAGTTCACTAGGGCCACAACTAATGAAGCTTTTACAGAAGAAGAAGGAGCATGCGGCAACCAAGAAGCCTGCTGAACAAAAAAGGCAAAGAATTATTACTGTAATTGAAGCCATTGAAGAAACGCCACCGTCGGCGCCATCGTCAAAAACACCAGCCGCCGAAGAAGCTACAGTTACCGAAGCTACTGCCACCAAAGCTACAACTTCCGAAGCAACAGCGGCCGAAGCTACAAATCTGGAAAGCACGTTTTCTGACATTGATAAAATGATTTTGAACATAACCACAGAAGAAACTGTTGTAGCTACTGAGGAAACCCTGACCACAGTGCTTGGAAAAGAGAAGGAGCTTGCCGAAGATGCTTTGGTGGAAAGGGACTTTAACTTTCAAAACATAATCGGGCAAGAGTTATCTAAGGCTGAAAAAGAAGAGCTAAGAGATTATGCTATATCTTGAGACTACCAGCTAGGAGCGCTGCTCTTCGGTGGCATTGACGAAGAAAGCTTAGGTTGCCTCCGAGACCGAACTGGAGCGAAGGTTATCAGCACTCTATCGAAGAGTGTTGGTTTTCCGAAGCTTGAAGTCGACCTCAGCAAGTACCGGCGGCAGCACATCGTCGATAACTTGTTTTATTCTAATTTTAAGGTAAAGTTCTTTCCCCAACTTTTTATTGTTTTGAGATTAAGGTGTTTTCTGATGAAGGCTATTTTTCCAGAGCCTACTACTAAGTAAAACCTTGAGGATGCAACAAGACCTCGAGGACAAGAAAAATGAAGCTATAATTGAGGGCTTAGAGAGCAAAATTAAAGATCATGAATCTGCTCTGGAAAAGAAAGACTTTATGCTTCAAACAATGGAGGGTTCACTGGAGGAAGCCCAAGCCGAGATTGCCAGATTGAACAATGAACTCTCCACGAAGTTAAAAAGCTTCGAATAGGAGAAGAAAAATCTCAAAACAAAACTTGAAGCTAAAGCTGAAAAAAGTTCAAATTTGCAGAAATCTCTGAAGGAGCTTCAAGATAAATGTTTAGACTTCGGCACCCGGTGTGTCCAACGGCTAAAGCAGGTTTTCAACTCAGTTGGAGCCAGCTCTAAAAAGTTTAAACCTTCGGTTGAGAACCTGCCAGGCACTTTTGATCATATTGAAGGTGAAGTAGATGCTCTTGACGAAGTCATAGCTGGACACGGTGACTTTTGTGCTCTGCTAGCTTCTCGCGACACAACTATTGCTTTCATGAAGGCTGGTTGTACACATGGAAATATTGTAAACAGACCAAACTTTAGCCTGTTACCAGCGGACTTGAATGATATCCCCGGCCTAGCCCGAAGCATTGGGAACAGATTCGTAACTCAAATTTGGACAAAGGGTGGGCGAAACTTAGCTGGTGATGAAGCTCGAAGCCACCTCAAGCCGGTAATAATGTTGTACCTGCTACTTTACCTTCTTAAAATTTGCACTTTCCTTATACTGCTATTGTGTGCAGGATGATGGCGCCGAAGAACAATGAACTGAAGCTTAATGGACAATGACAAAGTGATGAAGCTGCTGCAAAAGAACTCTAGAGAAATTTTCTGAATTATCTTTGTAAAAAATACTGTTATTTAGGAATCAAACATTACTCTGTAAATTTATTGATACCTTGTAATATATTTTACCTTTCCCTCCATGTATGAACTGCTTTGATGTGGACGAAACTTGTTCTTTTTAAGCCGAAGGCGAAAAACACATTCCCTTCTTTTCGTACACAACGAAGCATAAGACTGCTTCTTTTGTTTTTGTCGAAGCCTTGTCATTAAAGCCGAAGCAATTGTCTGTAAATGATATGATCATGATGATCCTACGAATGTCTAAATGAATGTATATGAATTCAATGTATGATGTGATGTAATGTGCAAAGGAATGCCCAAACACACGCATGCAAAGCTACATCCATACCCCACATTACCTTAAGAATGACTGAAAGTTCTTTGCCATTTATTGTTCGGCTTCATTGCTGACTTTTCGGTGTAAGTTCTACATTCCCTAAGGAACGTCTTTTGAACTTCTTCGCCTTCTATTTCGGTGGTATCACTGTTGACTTTTCGGTGTAAGTTCTGCATCCCTTTAGGAATGTCTTTTGAACTTCTTCGCCTTATATTTCGACGGTATTTGGCTCTGCATTCCCTTAGGAACGACTTTTGAGCAAAAAACTTACGCTGCGCTCCCTTGGGAACGACTTTTATGTAGCTTCGTCGTGCTCTGCATCCTCCTAGGGACGACTTTCGAGCTTCTCCCTATTTTTTTTCTTTTTGCACTCGATGGTGCATGCTCAGATTTTACATTTTACATGTTTTGGGGGATTTTGCTCTCGTAGAGCTGAATGATGAAAGAAAACATTACAAGCTATGGTCCCATTAAAAACCTTTCTCCCCCTTTGGAAAGGAAAAGGGTGCCATAGGAAAAAATGAAAAAAGATTACATCAGATTACACATAATATCGTCGAAGCTCATCCGCATTCCAAGATCTAGGAATGTCGTTGACGTCCATATCCTTCAACCTGTAAGAACCGGGCCTTGACGAAGATACCACTAGAAAAGGTCCTTCCCACTTCAGCTGTAGTTTGCCTACTGTGTCCGGATTAGCCACTCTCCGAAGCACCAAATGTCCTGGCTTGATATTTTTCAGCCGGACTTTTCTGTCGTGCCATTTTATTATTTTGGCTTGATATTTATTGATATTTTCGACAGCCTAAAGTCTGGTCCCTTCTATAGTGTCTATTGCCACGTGATAATCAGCTTCGTCTTCTGCCGAAGTTGTTGTTCTTATTGACCCTGCTTTAGCTTCTTCTGGGGTTATAGCTTCATCACCAAATAATAACTTGAATGGCGTAAAACCTGTTGATCTTGATACGGTTGTATTGTGGCTCCACACCACTTTAATCAACTCATCTGGCCACTTTCCTCTGGGCTAATTAAAGATTAGCTTCATTATTCCTGTCATTATAATACCATTTGCTCTTTTGACAAGCCCATTTGACTCTGGATGTCTGACTGACGCAAAATGAATCTTCGTGCCAATTTGATCACAGAATTCCTTGAAAGCTTCAGCATCAAACTGTGTTCCGCTGTCCACAGTTATAGCCTTCGGCACGCTGAAGCGACAAACAATGTTTTGCCAGAAGAATTTCTGGACTGTAACCGAAGTTATTGTGGCCAAAGGCTTCGCTTCAATCCACTTGGAAAAATATTCTACAGCCACCACAACATATCTTAAATTGCCTTGTGCTGGTGGAAGTGGACCTAACAAATCCAGGCCCCATCTTTGCAATGGCCAGGTTGGCTGTATTAACTAGGTTAGCGACGAAGGTTGTTTCTGGTCTCTTGCACATTTTTGACAATTTTCGCACTCTTGAACCAGATCTGCTGCATCCGAAGCTGCCTTCGGCCAATAAAATCCTTATCTGAAGACCTTCCCCAGCAAAGGCCTAGACCCAATGTGAGATCCACACAAACCTGCATGTATTTCCTTCATCGGCTCTATACCTTCGGTTCTGGATAAACACTTGAGAAGTAGAGAGCAGACTCTATGTTTGTATAACTCCCCTTTTATTATCACATATGGTCTTGTTCTTGCTTCCATTCTCTTATTATAAGCTTCGTCATCTAAAAGACAGTTACCTTGGAGGAAAGATATAATTTCAGTCCTCCAATCTTCACTGTGTACTAGAGAAATAGTAAGCACTGCTCTCTCTATGAGTTCAACCGAAGGTGCCTTTATTGTTTCAAAAAAATACTTCCGAAGGTAGAGGGAGCCCCTGGGCCGCTGATTTGGCTAGTAAATCTGCGTGCTCATTTTCACCTCTTGGGATATTCTTAACAGAAAAACCTTCGAAAGAAGCCTCCAACCTTCGAACTGTATCCAGATATCTTTCAAGCTTCGGATCTCTTGCCTTGCTACTTTTGTCCACATGGCCATAAATAACTTGAGAATCAGTTTTCAGAATGACCCTTCTTATTCCCATTGCCCTTAACTTCCGAAGCCCCAACAAAAGTGCTTCATACTCAGCAATATTATTTGTGCAACTGAAATCAAGCTTGGCTGCATAACATGTTTTGACTTTTGAAGGTGCCACTAGGACTGCAGCCGCTCCTGCACCGAAGGTTCCCCAAGAACCATCGCAGAACACTGTCCAAGCTTCGGCATCTTTGTTTACTTCTTCTTCGTGAGCCCCTGGCGTCCAGTCAGCGATGAAGTCTGCTAACGCTTGGGACTGGATTGAGGATCTATGCACATAATCAATGGTGAATTCATTAAGTTCTGTAGCCCATTTCCCAATCCTTCCAGTAGCTTCTCTGTTCCTCATAATATCCTTCAAAGGCTGTGACGAAGGAACAATTATGTGATATGCTTGAAAATAATGCCGAAGCTTTCTGGAGGCCATTAACACAACATATAACACCTTTTCCAATTCTGTGTAGTTTTTCTTTGATGGACTCAAAGCTTCAGAGACAAAGTACACTGGAGCTTGCTTTTTGACTTGACCATCTAGCTTCTCCTGTACAAGTGCCGCACTTACTGCAGAATGTGAGGCTGCAACATATAAGAGCAATGGAGCCCCTGGCGAAGGTGGAGTTAACGTTGTTAAATCAATCAAATATTGCTTCAACTCTTTGAAGGCCTTTTGCTGAGTCGGACCCCATTAGAAAACTTCGGCTGACTTTAGTATTTCAAAGAAAGGCAGATTTCTTTCTGCTGATCTGGATATAAATCTGTTCAATGATGCTAATCTACCTGCTAGCCGTTAAGCTCCTTTCTTTGTGTTTGGCGGTTCCATACGAAGGATAGCTTCAATCTTGCTTGGGTTAGCTTCAATTCCCTTCGTTGATACTAGATAGCCAAGGAACTTGCCCTTCTTTACCCCAAAACACATTTTTCTGGATTTAATTTCAAACCAGCTTGCCTGAAATTAGCAAATGTCTCTTGCAAATCCGCAATGTGATTTTCTTGCTTTGTGCTTTTAACTATGATATCATCAACATAAGTCAACACATTCCTGCCTATTTGAGAATGGAGGACTCTAGCTATCATTCTGCTGAAGCTTCCTCCAGCATTTTTGAGCCCCTCAGGCATCCGAAGATAGCAATATGTGCCACTAGGGGTTATGAAACTTGTTTTCGGCTCATCTTCCTTCTTTATCCAAATTTGGTGGTAGCCTGAGTAACAATCTAGTAGACTCATGAGCTCTGACGAAGCTGCTGCATCTACTAGAGAATCTATCCTTGGCAATGGGAACTCATCTTTTGGACAAGCTTTGTTAAGATCTATAAAATCAATGCACATTCTCCATTTACCATTGGCCTTCTTTACCATAACAGTATTAGCTAGCCACTCTGGGTATTTGACCTCTCTGATAACTCCAGCGCTAAGAAGCCTCTTTACTTCGTTCCGAGCACCTTCAGCTTTGTCATCAGACATTTTCCAAAGCCTTTGTTTTCTTAGCCTGAAAGATGGATCCACATTGAGTGAATGCTCAATGACATCTCTATTGACACCGCAAAGATCATTGGCTGACCAAGCAAAGACATCTTTGTTGTTGAATAGAAATCTTAGCAAATTCTTTTCATGTTTTTCAGATAACTGAGACTCCAGCAGTACCTTTTGTTCTGCTATATCTTCATATAGAAGCACAGGCTTCGACTGATCCGCCGAAGCAGCCTTCTCTCTTTTGTATCGATACTGCTCACAGGCTTCGGCTCCATCTATGTTTTGGATTGCCTTTGAATCTGTCCAGTTTCCTTCGGCCTTCCTGGCAGCTTCTTGACTGCCATGAACAGCAATGGGCACTTGTTCCGAAGGTATCTTCATGCATAGATATGCTGGATGAAGTATTGCTTCGAAAGCATTAAGTGTTCCACGACCAATGATTGCATTATAGGGGTACTCCATGTCAACAATGTCAAACACAACCTGTTCAGCCCTTGTATTATGAACAAAGCCGAAGGTTATTGGCAATGTGATTTTGCCAAGTGCTACAAGTTGCCTTCCTCCGAAGCCACATAAAGGATGTGTAGCATCATGAATCTTATATTCTGGCTCTTGCATCTGTCTGAAGGCCTTAGCTATTATGATATCTGCTGCACTGCCTGTATCAACCAGAACATTATGGACCAGAAATCCCTTAATGACACAAGATATGACCATAGCATCATTATGAGGGTAATCTTTGAGCTGAAGGTCCTCCTAGGAGAAGGTGATTGGGATGTGGGACCATTTTGACTTGATGAAGGGTCCCTGCACCCCAACATGCTGCACCCTTCTCTGTGCCTCCTTCTTCTGCTTCTTGTTAGCCGGCTCTGAACCTGAGCTGCCTGTTATCGGCAGCACTAGCTTCATAGCCGAAGATGCTTCGGCTTGGTTGCTGAATGAAGCCATCAGCTCAAGAGTGGAAGTGAGTTCACCGGAGGTGGGCGCCAATGTTGGGGACTTGTTCTTAAATGCTATGAGTTAAGAACAAGGCAACATAAAATGTTAATGGTTAAAGTCCTTCGTCCTTCGAAGCATTATTTCCCTTGGGATATAATGATCTTGAGACGAAGGTCATGAAGGACATGCCTTCATCATAGTAGTACACAGTAATGAAAGAAGAAGCATATAAAACATGAGAAATGACATGAACAATCATATGAAATCATTAATATATCTTTTTATATCAATATAAATGAATATGAACAATATTGAATTAAATTTATACCTTTGGCTTGACAGAAGGCAAAAGTCCAAGCGTGACGCACGAATGAATACAAGTCAGCGTGCCCAGTACAGGGGTACTGTTCATCTATTTATAGGCACAGGGCACAGCCTGTGTGGATTTACATTTGTGTCCATCGTATCTGGTTACAATCATAACACAAATTATCATGGTGTCGATTGGTCTTTTCATCTTTAAGTCGGTGCATCCCTTCGTCTGAAGGCGTGCTACGAAGCTCCCCGGATGGTAGCTTCGGTGCTGCTTCTGTTTTGGTCTTCCGAAGGTACTTCTTCTCATAGGACCTTCGGCAAAGAAGAAGACCCCCAACAAAAACGACGGCTTCTCTCCAAGATGGTTAAGGAGTTGCTGGCATCACGATACAACCTATCCAGATTGTCACGAGAAGCTACAAGTGCTCGCCTCTCCTCCTACAAACAAGAATCAACTTTCAAGCATCCAGTAAGCAGTAAGCACGGCAGAGCCAATTAAGGAAGTTTACCTCATGAGCTGTCCTTTCAGAGTTAAGCTGAGCATTTAGAGAAAAATTCAAAGAATGCGCATCGTCCAAGGAAGTAGAAACCCGGGCCAGGTCGGTCTGACTTTGAGAATACTTCTCTTCAAAGTCAGAGTACCGTCGGGTTGAGTCGGCTTAATGTTTAAGATGTTTTTCCTCAAGCTATGAGCACCGCTGAGCCATATCTGGCAAAGCAGTCGAAGAAGGGTACATGGTTAAAAACAAGTTGATCAATCAGCCAAGGAAGAAACAAAGTTACCAACCAGCGTTTGACGCCTTCAAATCAGCTATTTGTTTCTGAAGCAGCAATGGGTTCCACTGCATCAAAGACAGAGCCCCTTCTGGGATAGTGGCACCATGTGATCTCAACTGAGCAGACATTCCGTCGACCAAAGCCTGTGATCAAAGGCAAATGAGTATAGGGAATATGATTTACCAGGAGGAACATTAAAACGAAAAGAGCTAAGTTACCTGAAGATTGGAGAAAAATGAGGGCAATCCCAAGTCATGAGAAGCTGCGTTGTAGCTCAACGAAGGAAGATCAACCAGAACAATTTGAAGAACATTGTCAGGGGTTGACTTAGCCCCCACTAGCAGATATCAGAATTCTTGCGTCTGGCTCGCTGACCTCCAAGGCGACTCGCTCTCTTGAAGTTAAAGAAGCATGCATCGCCATCACTCCATCAGATTGTGGTGGAGACGACCCTACATGGACATCCATGGAGGTGTGGGAAGGAGAGCTCCTTGGACACCCTTGGGGGCTGGGTCGTAGCTCGTGCCACCCACCAGAGCCGGATCATTACCGGTAATACCCTCGAGGGCTAGGTTGCAGCTCGCGCTACCCACCAGAGCCGGATCACTACCGGCGACACCCTCGGGGGCTGGGTTTTCTGCAACAGCCACCTCTAAGGCTGAAGGATCCTCAGTCACCTCCATAGGAGTCGGGCAATCCTGACCAACTTCTTGACATTGAAGACTGCCTTCCAAAGTCGACGATGCGCGAGACACTGCTCGGGATACCTCTAATCCCACGTCTAGAATTTTAAAGCAAACATCCATCATATCGCCAACAGTCGGCTCCGACAGCATATCTTCAGGAACGACATCCTCAAGGGCCTGATCAAAATTTGTTATGGACAACTCTTAAAGGCAGACAAGAGCAGACAGAGCTAGAGAAGGAATATCACTATCCCCCCTACTACCTCTGTAACACCGACTATTTTTACGAATTAGCGTAACTTTTTCTTCTTCTTCGTCCTCATAAAAAATACGAACAATAGCTGGCGCACGGTTACACTCATTGGGGTCAGCATTTGCACGGTCACACCCATTGGGTTCAGCTTCAACAAGATCACACCCATTGGGATCAGCATTTGCACGGTCACACCCATTGGGATCAGCATCAACAAGATCACACCCATTGGGTTCAGCTAGTTCATAGTCACACCCATTGGGGTCAGTTTCAACATGTACACTACTGTTGGGATCAACCTCAGGAAGGACCTCTGCTGGTATTTCTTCACAAACAGGAACAGAAGAGCCAACATCCTGATCCAAGCATGATAGTCGCCGAAGCCGCCTCTTCTTCTTCTTCTCCTCAACAGGCGCAGTTGGATGGCTAACCTGGCAAGGACGTTTTGGGCAAGTACCCTCAAGCTTTCGGGTGTCCACTGTTTTGTTAACCTCTTTTCCAATCGTAACAACCATTGGTTCAGCAGGGGCCGAGTCAGAAGATTCTCCAGCCAACATATTGAGTACAACATCTATTTCTGCATCATCCGGACTTGCCGTCATCTCAAAGTGAACTTGCCTCTCATCATTGGGAAGATCACGAAGAGGAGAAACCAGAGCCTCAATGTCTTCAGGGGAGGGTTGCACTCTAAGACCCAGACCACTATCATTGGCAGGAGGGTTGGACACAAAATTGAAAAATGACCTAGGAGGTGGCAGATTCCAAGCAGAATAAGCAACAGGAGCACCAACATTTGATACCTTGCCCCTCGGGATCATGTCCAGTCGGCTCACTAGATCCTCAGTAGGAATTTTCCTATCGGTAACCCGAGTTGAATCAGTAACACCACTGTACAAGTAAGCTGGATACGCCCTGTCTTTCAAAGGCTGAATATTCTTGAAAACAAAGTCAGCAACCACAGCTTCGGCAGTCAGACTTCTTTCCTTCAACAGACAAATCTCAGCAAGCAGAACCCTAGCTTCCGTCACCTCCAAGGCAGTAGGAGACTCAACCCAACTCGGAGTGTGTACATCTGGCTGTCTCCCCGACCGAGGGAGGAGGGACTTGCCGTGGTTTTCCACAATAAACCATTCAAGGCGCCACCCTTTAATGCTGTCCTTGAGAGGAATGTCAAGGTATTCTGTCTTCCTCCCGTGGCGCATCTCCAGACTTGCACCACCCATGAGCTGGTGCTGCCCCCAGCCATTCTAGGCCGACAGTGATACAAATACTTCCATAAACCGAAATGAGGAAGAATTCCGAGGTAGGCCTCACAAAGATGTACAAAGATAGAAATTTGCAAGATGGAATTGGGATTCAGATGGGTTAGGTTTAGATTGTAAAAATCAAGGAGACCACGGAAGAAGGGAGAAATGGGAAGAGCAAGACCGCGGATGAGAAAAGAAACGTAGATGATGGACTCGTGTGTATCTTCTGTCGGAACAGTGACCCACGACAAATCCGCCAAGAACAGAACTCTTTTGGAGGAAGAACTCCAACATCGACAAGGCGGAGCAGATCTGATTCTGAGACAACAGACATGTGGTTACCTGCGAATGACAACTGGCTGTTGGGGTCGATGGGAGGAATGACTACCGCAGCAGAATTTTGGTTCTTCCGATTGGGCGCCATCGCAATCTCACCGGCAGGTTGAACAAGGGCGAAATCAGAGGGAAACAGAGGAGCAGTTTGAGGCAGAAATGTGAAGTTAGGGCTCAGAACTCAGAAGCGCGCGGCGACATGATATAAATGGGGTTTTCTCGGGTTGGGCAACGTTTCTAAAAAGTGTCAAGTCATCACTCGGGAAAACGAGATTTCTGACATAACTCGGCTATTACCTCTAAAACGCCGACAGCATCAAGCACCACTCGGCAGTTACCTCTAAAACACCGACAGTGTCTGCCATAACTCAGCTGTTATCTCTAAAACACCGACAGGGTCAAGCGTAACTCGGCTATTACCTCTAAAACACCGACGTCGTCAAGCACCACTCGGCGGTTACCTCTAAAACACTGACAGTGTCTGTCGTAACTCGGATGTTATCTCTAAAACATCGACAGAGTCAAATACCACTCGGTCGTTACCTCTAAAACGCCGACAGTGCCTACCATAACTCGGTTGTTATCTCCAAAGCGCAAACAGCGTCAAGCACCACTCGCCTGTTACCTCTAAAACACCGACAATGTCTGCCATAACTCGGTCATTTTTCTCTAAAAACGTCGAGACTCACCAAACATGGCATAGCAGTTACCAGTTATTGCTTAGTAATTACTTCTAATAACGTCAGCAGCGTTAGGCGCAAAGGCAAACTATCAATCGACTATAAAGGAAGAACGGCGGAAATGCAAAAGGATGCTCAGAACAAGCTGAAATTTTCCTGGATATATAGAGGAGGGAAGTTCTTCCACAAACTTAAAAGACCAACTCATTATGAGTCGGCCTTTTTTTCCTTTTTCACTATACTACATTACTACATCACTACACTACTCACACTACACTATACTACTAACTACTACTACATTATTCTACTACTAGTACTACTAATTACCTATACTAATATTTAAACCAGTGGCGCTTTGCCACTGGCCTTGCTGCTGCCACCGCTGCCCTTGCCATCGTCGTCGCCCTTGCCGCCGCTGCCGTCACCCTTGCCGCTATTGTCTTCGTCGCCCTTGTCGTCACCATCGTCGTCATCGCCGCCGTCACCTCCATCACCGCCGTCGCCCTCGTCATTGCCGTCACTGCCGCTCTCCTCCTCGGACGAGTCAGAGGAGTTCTCCTCGCCCGAGGAGATCTCTGACTCATCCGAGCCATCGAGCTCGGAGCGCTCGACGGACAGGATGTACGTCCACACCTCGACGACGATCCCCTGGGAATCGTCCGAGTCATCGGACGACATCGGGGGAGAGGCGTAGACCGGCGACCCCTCGGACTCGAAGGAAAACTCCTCCTCCGAGTACTCAGAGTCACCAAAGTCCTCCGAGGGGGACTTGGCTCATGCTTCCGCTTGTCGCCGGAGTGGTGCAACGAACTTCCACCCTTCTTGTTCTTGCCCATGGTTGATTGGAAGAGGAGAGAAAAGTGGGAAAATAAGCAACAAACGGTCAGGAGATGTGTGAAGACAACAGCGAGGCAGGCAATCTATTTATAGAGGCCGGAAGCAACCGCTCATCTCCTACTACGGTCACCGAACAGTCGCAAGTATTCAATAAGCAATTCAAATCGTCTGGAAGCAAGTTAGGCAGCAGGCGCCGTTTCACGTAACACGACACCATTTGGACTGAAGTCAACCGCTTGGACGATATGATTACACCCCGCGGTCACGTCAAGTTACTACTCAAGGACAGTTTGCTAAACGTTTGGCGTACCAAGCCGTCCCTCGGTTACACCCATTGGGGAGGGGACGTCCAAGAATTTTCAATAGATTTTCGCAAGCAGTCACATCCATACAGTATATGCAATGAATGTATCAAGATAGAAGAAAGATATCGATGGAGATCGGAGGAAAGCCAAATATAGCTACTGAAGTACAAGTCTAATCAACAGAAGCATTGAAGCACAAAGCGAAATGAAGACCAGCCAAGAGCCATCTACCAGACGTCCAATCTCTCGTCGATCAAATAAATTTCAAACCTAACAGGACATGGGCAGATCACGTTATTATTCTCTAAAACAGGAAATGAAGATAACATGCTGATCTCTAAGGCATAAGCTGATGATATAATGCTGAGTTCTAAGGCATGAGACGAAGATAAGATAATAACTTCTAAAAACATGAGATGAAGACTTTTGAGTGGATTATTTTCAGTAATCCACTCAAAGCTCGGGGGCTACACCCATTGGGTGCACCGGTGCACCCAATGAATCCTCAACCCCTAAAAGACAAAATGTTGATCTCTAAAGCATTGACCGACGACAAAACACTGATTTCTAAGGCATAAGACGAAGATCAACCAATGATTTCTAAAAAGCATAAGATGAAGACCTTTGAGTGGATTATTTTTAGTAATCCACTCAAAGCTCAGGGGCTACACCTATTGGGTGCACCTCCAGTGCACCCAATGAATCCTCAACCCCTAAGGACAAAATGCTGATCTCTAAAGCATAAGCTGGTAACCGAGCACTGATTTCTAAAGTATAAAGTGAAGATCGTTGAAAGAGCTGAAGAAGGATAACAGAAGCTTGTTTTTATTGGATTGATTAGAGTTCAGAAGCAACAATTCGGAAGGTGTACTTCCAGAGCACCCACTACCTAAAATCAAAACTGCAAGCTGGACCTGGAATCTTTGGGCCGATTATTTCAAAATCAACTCAAAGATTGGGGGCTTGTGGGGGACAGATATCCCCCGGGTCCACTAGAAGGCTAGAAGGCCTCGCAAAAGGCTTTGGGCCCATTACTTCGCAAGGCCATCCCTTCGTGGGCCAGGGGAGAAATCGCTGGTGGAATGGATTGACGCAAGATTGGATAGACTCGAGCCCAGACGGCTCATTGGGTTTAAGCATTATCCACAGCGTTAACCCGATTCTCCCGCGCAGTGCCCTCAGACGTCGGAACTAAATGAGGATAAGTCGGCAGGATTATAGGGAGATAAGTTCAGTCGGTTCACTATTACTTAGGTGCACGTTGTTATCATACCCGCATGTAACGCTCCACGGTCGAGTATATAAAGCCTAAGGGGCAACCCATCAAAAGACAGGTCACTCATTAGCCATCTATTCGATTCTCTAGTATCCATTATACTAGAGAATCCCTCTGTAACCCACCACATAAAGATTCACACCAGAAAGTAGGGTGTTACGCATCTCTAAGCGGCCCAAACCTGTATAAAATTGTCCATCGTCTCTTGTGCGCCTAGCACGAACCATTGAGCTACAGTCGGTAACACCGTCCTACCCAAAAGCACCTCAAGGAGTAACCCCGGGTGCACGATCGGGTCCCCAAACACCGACAGTAACCTATCCACTATATATGAACAATGCACTAGATTTTAGTTAAATAAATTAGCACATGACCTTGGCGTCCGATGTGTACCAGATGTGAGCTATTCGTCTGATGGTGCATAGACTCCTCACAGGACAAGAGCTATTCACAGACTATTGGGTGTTTGTCTCTGGACACTAGACATGGACGTGTTTGATAAGTAATGACCACCGGCACCGGATGTTCCATACCGTTAACAATATTTTTGAAACTAGCCATTATAGTGTCATCGAACATGTTCGATGGAGATAGGAGGGCTGCATTAGACATGTTTAGTATCCTTGTGAACATTGAGTGGAGGGGAAACGACTATGCCTATGCCTTTGCCTTGGGACAATATATACCCCTCCATCTCATCCTTAGAGTCTCTTTTGCTCATTTGTTCAGTTGAAGAAACACATTAGAGAGTATGAGGGAGTTCTTGCCTAATGGGGTGATTGAGTTTGATAATCACAAGATTAAGAACATCATTGTTGCAAAGAGAGTAGCAAGTGTGCATCCACTTTCCTGGTTAGGCTTATGTAGGTCAAGTTGGTTAGGCTTATGTAGGTCAAGTGAGAGCTTGCGTTTGTTGCTCTTGGTGACCATCATCACCTAGACAACTTCGTGGTGATTGGGAGCTTGGTGATCACTCGGTGGAGCTTGTGAGTGACCTAACTCATGGTGTGAGTGGTCGTGGCGATTCACCAATTAGGACTAGTGAGAAGTATCAACTCTCTGATACCTTGAGAAAATATCACATCGTTCATATCCTTATCTCTACCTTTTGCATTTACATTTGTGCAATTACTTTGTTGTCTTTACATTCCTAAATTCGACATGCTAGAGTAGGATTGGAACTAAGGAACTTAGGGTGCAAAATGTATGCGTAAGATAGAATTCACTATTAGACACATTGGTTAAAATGGGCTAAGTGATAGGTTTTAGTTGTTGCAAGAATTTTTAGATTAGCCCAATCTACCCTCTTTAAATCTTGATCCTTTTAGTGCTCATGGTTTCAAAATCACCATTCCAAGGTAGAGAAAGGATTTCACTAATGGAGCTTGAAATTTCGTGGCTGAAGTAAGCTTAACTTTGCATATGTTTGGTTCTCCTAAAAATCTGATTCTAGTTGTGAGATGTGAAAAAGCTGTTATGAGGTGACAATTATAAAAAAAAATATTTGGTTGAAACAACTCTCAACTATAGAATCTATAAGACCATGACATCTTATAACATAGAAATCTGAAAAAATTAGGGTAGAAAGTGGTTGTGAATTAAACTAGAGTATAGATGTTCAAAAATCTATTCTGATGCTATAGCCCTTTGATTGAGATTATAGATTTTTAGAAGCGAATCGGGTTCAGCTTCATTAAGTTTAAGAACGCGGGAGTAAGAAGCGAACCACTTCGTGCAGCATGTGGCATGCATGGTCCTGCGACAATTTGACATATGTCATATCTATACCCATAAGGTTACTGAACATAAAACTTCCATGTACGCACATATTGATACACGGCACATGTTCCAGTATTCTGAAACTGTTGATTATGCGGTATATATACTGACTGTAGACTTCCTATGGTGCATACTGGTAACTTCCATCAGTAAAATAAAAGTTACAAGACCTTCCAGAAACAAGGCTATTCATTATTCAACAAGATATGAGCTAATGGAAGTAAGAGGATTGTAGAGCATTTGCCTTTTTAGATGCTACGGAAGCATCTGCGCTTCTGCCAGCCAATGAGTATGATTTCTCCTGGTTAAAATGAGACAAAAAAAAATAAAAATTAATAGCTTTATAGAGTTGAAAGTATGTGGATCCCAGGAGTTTCTTGCATCTAACGATGTGGAAACTACAGATAAACTAATTGGTTTAGGCGAATAATGTCAAAGCAGCTTTGGTTTCTCAGGTTGATAATGTGTATTCACACTTTCGGACAATTATGATCTTAGTGTATATTCATAGCAGTATGATACTGATACTATTATATGACCATATGATACAGAAACATCTAATCACATAAATGAACCCATAATACCCATCTATGGGCTGAATATTATCACAATGTTATTGTCTCGTAACAGAACGACGAGTCCTTCTGGTACAGTGGTGAGAGCTATCTTACTGAGTTACTAACTAGGTTATGGGTTCGAAGCAGCCTCTCCCCATTTGCGAGGAAAGGCTTGCCTCGGCCCTCGTTTTATCCCTTACAAAGTTACTCATAAGCAGCCTCTCCGCATTTGCGGGAAAGGCTTGTCTGACCACTTTGATTGTTAGGATCACAATGTGTATCCATAACAATCCTGCCTAACAATCTCCAGAGTAAAAACTAAAAAAGAAAGAAAGCAGTGCGATTGTGTGAGCACTCTTACCAGCAAGCGCCACAAGAAAGGTGCACCCTCTCGTTTCCTAATTTGTTTGCCAAGAATCTCAATTGCTGCAAACCATTGAAACTGCATTAGCTACTAACATAGGTAGACATAACAACAAATTATTCAATTTTGCAAGTAGCGAAGACTTCAAACCTTTGGAAGTCTCTCCAGCATTTATTAGAACAGTGTACCAAACTTCATTGAAGACATCCACTTGTTCATCTGATGCACCAATCATCTAATTGTACCATTTGTTTATCTTTAGCAAACACAAACATATTTTATAATTACTTATCCTAAAGTAATAAAAAGGTTCCAGATCCTACTTTATAACCAAGCGCATCAAAGTCTGGACCCAGAGTGTCATAGACTTTCATGTGATCTCCTTTCCCATATTCATAAGCAGCCTCCGCCAGCTACACGAAACAAAGAATAATTGAAAGCAGCATTATCAATCTTGCAAGAGAAGATTTGTGTTGTCGTGATTACAACAGATAAACAAGTAAATAAATAAAATTAGTAAAGAAAACTCAATAATAACTGCTATGATATATTGACACAAAGAGTATGCCTGAATTGGACCTCCAAAAAAATTCTTCAGAAATACTAGACCATTATATGGATCTTTTTTAGTTCTTTTTTTGTGTCTCTTGTTGGGTTTCAGCTCAAGTCTACCCCAACTTGCTTGGGACTTAAAAGCTTCATTGTTGTAGAGGTTGCTTTGTTCTGCCAATGCTTACTCTTACAAGAGTAACACATATTGCAAGTGACAAGAGCTTAAAAAAAGAAGTTACATACCTTGATTGCCTTCTGCATCGCTTGCTGCCGATTCCTGTCCATTAAACGTACCCTGCAATCAGGTTGCTTTTCTGATTTAGTACTATTAATAAACCTTCTTGTGTTCCTGCAAAACACAAGACTTAACATATCTGACCTTGACTTCAATGACTCCAACATATTATGTGCACTTTTTAGCTCACCCATACTTGATAGTGCCCACAATATAAGCAAGTCAAGGAGCCATTCCACATGCCATATAGACTGAAAAAGGTTCAAACTGACAGTCAAAAGAATGTTATGTATGCAGCAGACGTACTCAATAGGCAGCTTTGTTATATATGCACCAGACGTACTCAAGGATGTTCCTGGGAGTCAATACCTCATTCTTTAGTGCATCTAGCAATGTCGTTAACCTCTCTTTAGCTGAATCTATATGACCGCGTATGAATAATCGCAGCAGCAACCCTAGACCATTCAAATACACCTGAATGCATGAAAAATTATTCAGTTCCCCAAGCAATCTATGTCTAAAGTAAAATAACCAGCAATAGACATAATACCTCTGCTGTCTCACAATCACTTTTCTCAAGTTCCTTCATGATGTTGTGATCATATATCTCCAGAACTTTACACAAAGGGGACTCAGCTTCTAAGTAACAAACAGCTACATGCCACCAGTTGTGAGTTAACCTGTGAAAGACAAAAAAAATCTAAGCTCATAGCTGTTGACTTGCATCAGTAGAATGCACACTGCATGGAGAACTACATACAGAAATGATGTGCATGCCTCCCATGACAGAGAACATGATTCCATGAACTCAGTAGCTTCTCTGAAACGACATTCCTGCTGAAAAACATGGCACAACTACAAGAAAACAAACATTTTGTTATTGGATTGTGCACAGCTACAAGATAAGAAAATGAATTTTATGTTATTTGACTATGCACATATCAACTAAGTGAAAACTCTTACGGCTAATATGAGAAGAATTTGGTAATCTAAACTCTCCCACCCAATATAAGAATTGTAACCGTTATCTCAAATGACAAGACAGTTATAACTTCTTTCTACTCAGAAATAGCATTGTGGCTTCTAAAGCGTTGAACAAACCAAAATGAGGATGTAGGGAGACGTTGAACCAAAATTGGTGAACCAATGATTTGTCACACAAGTACATAATTCAACAGTGACTAATTCAGTTTCCCAAAGCCAGGTTAATGATGACTAGGTACTACATGCTAAGTTGCAGCTTGCCAGTTAGATGTGTAAACACAGAACGAAACATTTAACTAAAGATTTGAAATTCCTTATTTTGCTGGGCCATGCTAGTATGATCATGGTTATAGATGCTATGTAGGCTGAAATGAATTTTATTTTTCAAAAAGAAGTAGAATCGACTTAGCTTTACACAGAAATCATCAAAACTTTAAAAGTTTATGATGTATCTTCAACAGATTCAGCTAATCACAAATTATATTAGTCAGTACACTAGATCCTGGATAGGAACCCTTTGATATATATTCCTTCATTTCTATTTCTACTGAACAGGTCCTGTATGAGATGCTTTTAACTACTGAAACTAACTACAACCACATCATGAACATACATTATGCTGTGACCAGAAGTCATTCTTGTTTATAGCCAAGCCTCTTCGAGCAGCTCTCTCAGCTTCATCCATCCGTCCAAGCTCAAGCAAAGGGAAGGCAAGCATGCCATATATGAAATTCTGATCTTGATTCTTCGGCAAAACCTGATAAGCATTGAGTACCACAAATCTAGTGAACAAAAGAGGCTGATACAAGAGGGTGGCAGGGTGCTAATTTCATAATAAAATTTATTATTGGTACTCACAAGCTCTTGCAATGCACCAATTTGGCATAGTAAAAATGTTTACAGGAAACGATGAAAAGGAGTGCAAATAGCCAAATACGCAACGATTCTTTAAGAGCAAGGCTAATAATATAGCCGGCTGTTGGCTACAAGGATTGTTATAGCCAACCTCTTAGCCCACTTGTATAATAGTTAGCTCTTTATTAATAATGTATGACACACTTGTCTCTCTCACAAGATTTCTTTGTTCTCGTGTCTAAGTTGGCGGTAAGGTAACAACCCGCTTCTCCTCTCTCTCCTCCAACTCAGCATTTAGCTTTCTTATAGCCTGTCTAACAACAGATGACCGCAGGGCCGGGCAAAGGCATGTGCGAGCAGTGCGCTCGCACAGGGCCTCCAAAAATTGAGGGCCCCAAAACTTAGCAAATGTATATATTTTAGTTTTATGATCTTCTACACATCTTAATATGTAGCACATTATTTTCTCCCTACCAGACCGCTGCGCTAAAGCGAAACTACCGAATGCTGCACTAAATAATAAATCTTCATAGAATCTTAACATATTTGTCCGCGTGAACGAAGTTCTCTAAATTAAAGCTACTAAATCCATATTTGTGTTCTACTGTGATAAAAAAGACATATTATTTAGCCACAATAGCACTCGAGAGTGAAGCTTTGGAGAAGATCGAATATAAGCATATTGTACAAGATTTTCTTTAAAACCCACCAAAAGAACGGTGTTATTCAAATAAAATAGAAATGTTTCTTTAGATATTCTATTGCAATATATATTACTGTAACTTGCAGATTGTTATTACTGATTTTTTATAAAAATATACATTACACTATTTTAGATTTAGCACATGGCCTCAAATTTCTCTGGCCCGGCCCTGGATGACCGTGCAGTTATAGGAAACAGTGAGCATATAATGCTCTCAGGAATTATTGGATCTTACTTTTGATACAAAGATACCATTGTTGATATTCCTTGGGAAGAATCAACACAAGTACATCAAGTGAAAAAGAAATGCCATATCAGCTTCAACTTCATTCAGTCAAGCACAAAATTTGAACTTTTGAAGCCCGTAAATACAAGAACCCCGTTTGACTTACTTGTTGAACGAATTTCAGGGACAAATCTGGCTTTCCCATATAGAAGCAGATGAGCTGCGCTCTCTTGAGAGACAGGAGATCCCTGGGGAATTGCTCGAGAAGCTGCCATAAACGACCATATTATTTACTGACTCCGCAAGTAGCAGAAGTGTATACCCTTCCAGTCCCCGAAATCAACAAATTAAGGTATGTCAAACCTCGAAGTGCCGTTCGATCGCCACCTCCTCGTCCCTCTTCTCGCCCACCAGCACGGAGAGCGTCCCGAAAACGGCCCTCTCATACTCCGTTGCTTTCCCCTGGAAGCAGGCGCGCAAACGCACCACAGGTTGAGGTGGTCGGCTTGGCCCAGGGAACGAAAGTGGGTGGAGCAGGGGAAGGTGGTCGAAAGGGAGGAGGACGCTAGCTCACGAGGTTGTCCGCGGCGGCGTTGAGGAAGGCGGCGGCCCCCGCGGGGTCCCTGGGGGCGACTGATTGCGCGGCGTGCGCCGCGGCGAGGGCGCAGGTCGGGTCGGCCGCGGCGGCGCGGAGGACGGCCGCCACGCGGCCGCGTCCGAAGGACATGAAGGCGGCGTAGTAGGCGTCGAGCGCCGCCGCGCAGTCGGCGGATGACGTCCGATACTCCTGCCCCCACATGTCCCGCCTCACCTGCCCCTCCGCTGCCGCCATCTGTCCCTCAGGTGACGGCGCTCGACTTCCGATCGCCGTTTGCTCCGTCGGCGAGGGGAGTGAAGGGAGAAGGTCGCGGGCAGCGGGCTGAGGTGGCACGGGAGACTGTTTGCTGGCTTGCTCCGGAGAGCAGAGCGTGGGAG
The DNA here is from genome assembly GCA_029449295.1 of Zea luxurians. Lineage (NCBI taxonomy): Eukaryota > Viridiplantae > Streptophyta > Magnoliopsida > Poales > Poaceae > Zea > Zea luxurians. The sequence goes on from JAOPSE010000002.1 coordinate 170,190,704, forward strand.
CCGAAGGGGGAGAACCGAGTGCCCAGATGGTTGCTTGCCGTTGCCGGTTGCTATCACGTTGACAAGGCCATTGTTCGGCTGTCGGCGTCTGTTTGTTGGGTACGGTGGATGGAGTGGGGAGTGGGGACTGGGGTGATTTGGGTTCTTCCGATTGCGAGGCGCCTCGTGGGTGCCGACGCGGCGACGCCGGACGCGGCAGCACGTGAAACGAGCGAGAGGGCACGAGCTGAGGTGGCAGATTTCGTGGGGGTGGGAGAATCCCGGATATGATTGTGCCGTGTCCTTAAGTTTTTTTAGGCCTAGCGTGTACAGGAGCTTTTAACGAAAATAAAATTGAATGCAAGAAGATAAATGAGAACCATTATAATTTCTGTGCATTACTACCACACATAAATCACATTTGATAGTATAATTTAACGACTTTACGACACGCGAGGATATAGTGACAAACTAGTGTCATGAACCTTCCATACAAAAATGAATTTAAAATTAAAATAGACCCTCCAAAAAATAATTAGACATATGGCCCACAAATAGCCAAAAGTCTAAGAAAAGTATGAGTTAAAAAGAAGACTTGCTCTACTTTTATAGTTTACTTGGACGCTCGTCCTTCTTTAGCTAACGATGTAGTACTATCCGAGTACGTCGTGTGCGTCTTTATGTCGTGCATAGTTTATTTGGGATATAACAATTGATGTCACTTGACAACACACGGCGATAGCGAAACCGTGAATATTGATGCTTTATAGGAGTAGAGATAATATTGTTGGTTGTATTTCACTATTTCTAGTCCTGATTTATATAGTGAAGGTTTTTCCATTTATATCTAAAATTAGGGCTCTACAAATATGAATTGCATGGCTCCTTTTTTTCCATTAGGTTTTTCTAACACTCTCCCTTGACTCAACATCTGCAGGATGCTTATGTTCTAAAAACTTAAAAAATAACGAAAAGAGTACGTAATTGACACTTATTTACGTTGCATGAATTATTTCGTTAAAAAACTTAAGTGAGAAACTTATATAAAAGCTCACATAAAGAAAAATAGTACAATTCAATTAGATTTTAATTGATCCTCAAGATTATTTTTGGTATTTTAAACTTCATGGTTATGATTTATTTAGGAGTATGCGAAGATTCTCCTCTTTAGATCTACAATTTTCTAAGCCTCGTCATTCTATGCTCTCGAACACACATTTCAAAAGATGATGCGAGAAGGGACTTTGTGAACAAGTCTGAAAGATTTTCATATGACTTAGTATATAAAATTTTGATATTTATGTGCATAGAAGAACTTGGGCTAATGTGTTCCATAAGATTTCTCTTCGTATAGCCCATCTGTACCTACGTAAAAAGCTACATTATCTTCATAAAAAATAGCGAGGGTGTCACCCAGATTCTAGGGGGCCAATACCCGGGCGCGAAATAATCACCAAGTGTGCTAGTGCTAGGATCAAGTCTCACACATATGATGACTCATGGTATAAAAACTAATGTTACATTATTAATATATAACAGAGTTCTATACAAAATAGATAAATAATCTCTACTACTTATTAAGACGGTAAGGGTAGGTTGTCGTTCTGCCGTTCTGCGATCTCAGCCGTCCATTCTATCGTGTAAACAATCTCAACCGTCCGATCCCGACGTCCGATCCGCATAGCCATCAGGCACACAGCGTCCCGGTCGCTTGCCAAAAACCCTAATCTCCAGCACCCCACGCTTGCCAGCCACCAGCCATCAGGCACACAGCGTCCCGGCCGCCCCCGCCGCTTGCTAGCCGCCAGCCATGGTCTGTAGCGTCCCGGCCGCCGCTTGCCAGCTTCCACCCGTGGCCTCCAGCGTCCCCGTTGTTTGCCACCGGATCCGAGATCCTGCCCTCGTCCTTCATCCTTTTCCAATCTGCTCACCGGCGACGACGCATGCACCCTCGCTAGACGCACGCCCACAACACGCCATGGACAGCAGGTGGACAGGAACGCCTTCTATGCTGGATCCTCTTCTCCCATGCTCCTTGACGCGCGAGTGCGAGCTCGGACTGGATCCTCTTCTCTAGCTCCACGCAGGTGCTCCTGGTCGTCCTGGCCCATAGCTCCGGCCACCGTCCTCCTACCCCTCCGATCTTCCCCAACCGCCCCACTCCCCCACGACCCAGCGCACAAGCGAGCTATGCCTACAAGAGAAGCAACTGCTCTTTACGTTGCTCAGTCTCATCTCGTGCAAGGTGAAAGGTAAGGTTCTTCTCTCTACATCCTTCGCTCCTCTTTCAATCCCACTTCAAATCCTTTCTCATAATGCGTCATTTTATCGCTTCTGCTAGATTTCTCATTCAATTGTGGTGGCCCAATCCCCTATGTGTGATTACAAAGGTCAGCTTCATTTCATGCCTAGACTGTTGTCGTCCCAATTTCTTGCCCCACCCTTCATCTCAGTTTCTTGCTCGTTTCAACCTTTTTCTGTGCGACACACCCTATGGTCCATTCACCTTTGCATTGTGCAGGATTACTTCAGTAGATTTTGGTTCAATAGAATTTGCATGTCTTAGTATATTTTGCTTCTACAATGATCTATAAAGTTGGGACTCATCCTCTCAATTCTACTTAATGTGCTATTCGTGACTTTTTAGATTCTTAGGTCGGTGCCAGTTTGTTCAATGCTCATACCTCAGTCGACGCTACTATTAGTAATCATTCAAATATATGTGGAAATTAAAGATACAAGTCTATGTCTACCTGCAAACCAAATTAAATTAAACTTTCTAAATTCCTGGCAAGAGTGACAATTTTATTTATTGACGGCAGAACCAACTATAATGATAGTTCTTTATTTAACCATATCCATTCTCGGTTAGAACTTTGCTAAACAATGTTTAAAACTTCCCACCACGTTATCTGAAAATCACCACTTAATTACTAATAATGTTACCAAATTAATTGTTGTTATATTTTTTTCTAATGCTTGGTAACATATATATGTTGTAATTAGGGAAAAGGTAGTGTTCAAATCATTGCAATGTTTTTCATGCTAAATAGCAAAGTTTTATTCAAACACACAATTGATATTACATGCATGAGTCGAAGTCAACCCAAGAGAGAAGTTTTGCAATGCCATAGGTACCTAGCATTATAAATCAAGGAGCATGTGTTTATAGGTACAAACTGGAACGATTCTATCGGTCTGTTTCTGGCATCACCGGATAAAGCATCTTATAACCTCAAATATTAGTAACAATTAAGTTAGAACCGACACCGACCTAAGCATTAGTATTGGTGATCTTGTGTCTTGGCATACTTGGCCAGCATCGTGAGGATATCGTAGCTGGTATTTTTGAATTTGATGCCTTCTAATTGTTGCTAGCTGCTTGCCTGCTTGCTAAATATTAATGTTTTCTTTATTAATTTGAATAGAAGTTTCAGCTTGTTTTGTGATGTTGATTGGTACTTGCTGGACATTGCTGGACCTTTAGGTAACCACTGAAAAATCAGCACCTTCTTTCTAGCTTGCTAAGGTATCCCAAAATTGGTTTTCGACTTTTCGTAGTGAGTGATGCAAGTTTTAATTCTTGACATTAAATTACTAGATCATAAGTAAATTAAAACAAATTGCATAACCAACAAGATTCACATAAGCATTTCTATTGCTCTTTTAATTTGAACAAAAATAAACAAAGTTTTTTACTACTGTTAATTAAGATGCTAAAATTGTAATGATGCTTATGATATACACTAGAGATGCTTAATTCGGTAGGATATCTCTCATTTTTGTAATAATGCTAGATTTATCTTTCTTTTCACTATAGCTCTATGGAATGCATGATCTAACTGCTAGCTGTAGTTTTCCATAAGTTAGTTTGAATGAATGGTAAAATGCATAGACGGGGACAACCATAGGTTCAAAAGTTCAAAAAACAAAAAAAATGAAAAGAACACCTAGAGAACAAATTTACAGCTAGAACTACTTGTAGCCAGTTTTATCCCATATTCAGTAGCAAAATACATCACTGTAACTGTTAAGATTCTCCTGATTAGATTCCCTGTGTATTGCTTGATCGTAGCTCCAGTAATAAAATTGTTGTTCCTTTTGACTTGTGTATATCTGGCTTCACAAGCTGCACTTTGCTTCTGGAATGACCCCGTTCGCCTACAAAGAACGCTGGATAACTTTCCATCAATAGAAAGTACCGGTCCATGTATGTGCATGTAGGGGAATGGAAGCCAATACCTTTTCTACATGTCAATTGAAGGTTGATATTAGTCTTATGATGGAAGATTTGAAATATTTGAAAATCATATGAGTAGGTTTGTCTTATAAAGTAGTCAAAATTGCATTCCGGGGACCATCCCATGTCTAAACAACAATATCAGAACAATAGAAAAAACATTGACCGGTCATTTTTCTAACTTGTATTTGCAGTCTGTAAGCAAGGAGTGTTAGGAATTGTGACAGAACCTCCCAAGTCATTAGGCCCACCTACAGTTGTCCTTGTCCAACAGACATCAGACAACCCTGTAGATGTTCCTGAATCACTTGACAAGTTCGGTATCTTCTTTCTTACCTTTCCAGGAACGTTTCACCCGTCTTGCAGACATTACAGAACATCGGAGATATAGAAATGCGGAAGCGATTACATAAACTTACATTTATTTAGAAACTAAGATCAAGTTGCTTATTACAGACCAGAGTTATAAAACGAGTGCTGAGTAGTATTATTACAATACCAAGGGAGGCAAAAACTCCTCCCGATAAGTTCTTACATAAAAGTTTCTTATGGAGGACCATGTCCTCCCGCAGCTTCACTCTTGTTTTTCCTCATTTGGAACCACCTTGGTACACAAGCAACAAAAATTTGTTGTTTCCTCACCTAAAAACAATGAGGGAATAGACCCTGAGTATGGAATTACTCAGCAAGTCTTACCCGACTAAAGAAAAGACTCTCAAGGGTATGCTGGTTTTAAGGGAGTCAAGGTAAGGTATCTCAAGATCAAAGACTCTGTTTTGCAAAAATGCTTACTAAGAGTGGATCCTTAAAAATCCAAATTTTATTTCCAGGTTAGGTAAACTTACCTGCATCTAGAGTTCTTTCTAACCTAGTTCAAACACTTATCCTGAACTAGCCAAGTTCTTAATTCATCCTTCATCTTTATTGGAGTTCTACGTATAGGGCAGTGACCAAGTCTTCATAACCGCGAAGGTACGGCGATCTGAATCGATTATACTCAGCTGAGGATCTCCGATCACACGACATATGTAGCACTTAACCCTTGCATATGTCAACCCGCCACCGGGGTTCTTAAGACCAGATCAGGTTCACGCGAACCGAGAGCACAGATACACCACCGTCCAGCCTCTTGCCACGGAGGGTACACGCTACTCTCGCCACCGCTCCACGCCCATTCCGTGTTATCTTATTCTGGCTTTAGTCTGCCCGAGGCAAGGCTTACCCATGACGAGGCATGTGACCAGTTAAAGGGTCCTCGGTCAGCAAGCCTACATCGAGATGGTCCTTAATCGACTCAGACGGAGACACTACACCGAGACTCTCTTCTCGTGCAAGTCACCTACCCGGTCTCAGCTTAATCATTTAAACCCAAAAACTTGGTACCTGGCAGAGGTACATCTTTTCCGATGTTGAGTCCATCACGGCCGTGATGGATTCACCATCAAGTTTTATTTTCAAAAACATCCCACCCACTTTGCCAAACATCTTTTGTAAAACAAAACCTTTTGTTTTGCTAGAGCAATACTAAGCATAGCAAAAACCTTTTTGTAAAACAGGGTATCAAGGAAGGTAATCAAGATCAAGGAAGATAATGCAGGAATTGTTTAGCAACCAACTCCTATTACTTAATGCAACAAGCAAGTGAGAAAGATTTTAAAAATATCAAGGAAGGTGGCAAATGCACCGGGGCTTGCCTTCGTTAGTAGATGAGTCAGGCTCAGGCCCGTAGATGTCAAAGTAGAGACAAGTCCCTGCCTGAGATTCCAAAGGTGGTGGTGTCTTCTCTTCAGTCACTTCGATCTCTTCTTCGTTTTCTAAACATAATCATGTATATAAGAATGAATGCCATGTAATGCTCATGAGAGTGCAAAGATAATAAGAATTTATTATCTAAGGTCTTGAATACAATTTTCCTTCACAGAACTCCAAGAACTTAGGGTTTCCGGAGTCAGTAAAGGAGTTCACAGGGCAGGGGGTTTTGGGTTCTAGTTATCAAACAAGGTCCAAATTAACCCAAACTCTACCCAAGGCTTCTAAATAATGTGTAGGGCTCATACAAAAAGTTTGGATATTTTTGGAATCACCATTTATTTTCTAAAAATCTAGAACTAATGTTTTAAACTACTTTAAATGCCTCAAAATTCCTTATTTAACCTAAAAATCATGAAACTATTTTTATTAAATACTATGGAAAATAAGAAGTCTAGGAAAATTGGTTTGACAATTTTATGATTTTTCTACAATTTATAACAGATATTCAAAGCTCTACTGAAAAAGAAAAAGAAAAAGATTGAATAGCGTTGGGCTGGTTTCAGCCCAAGCGACCCAGGTCCAGGGAAAATGCGCCCGCGTTTGCGCGGCGCTGGCGTCTTTGCGGAAAGGTCCTTGGGTTCTTGGCTAACTGGAAACAGGTTCCGTTACTATTCTTATCAGTCACTGACAACTTGCACTGAGGTCCCTGAGGTTCTATTTCTCTACACCGACTGACCCTCGACGGCGCCCCGCACGGGAAGGCCAGCTCTGGCGAGCTAGACCGGCCGGAGAAGACCAAGACCGATGCTCCCCGAGCGACGTACACCGGATTGAACCCTCCCCGAATGATTCCCCTAACTTAATTTCACAATTGGTAAGCTATCAAGCTCTGTCCACGTGAACCGCGAACGATGAGGACAATGGTACGTGTTCCCAGTGATCCCTGGCGGTCCGGTTCAATTAAAGGGGTCGAGGAGTTTGCGGGGTACCTAAGGATGCTAGAACAAGCAGCAGAGGAACTTGGGCTAACCTGAATCGAGCTGGCCACGGCGAGCTTGATCATGCGGTGGCGGAGACTGGTTTGGGGAGAATTTGAAATTTGCGAGCTCTAGCAAACGATTGAGGGTGGGATTGGGGCTCTGGTTTCGTGATGATGTAGCGCAGCTGCCCCGACCATCAATTTATAGCAGGCTTCGACGATGGCGCTTAATTTGATCGAACAACGCGGGCGGCCGGAGATAAGGAAGAATACCAACGCAGTGAATACGTGTTCAACACCGTGGCAGCTATTCCGGTGATCCACAGGGAGCTAAAGTGAATCGCGACGGTGCGGTGGCAAGGCTTGGACACGCGGCGGACAATGGCAACGGCATACCGACGGTGAGATTCTAATCCGAGGGGCGGTGAGAAAGGGGTGAGGTACCGCGGCTAGCTGGAGTGGCGTCCAGCTCACCGGCGGCAAAGATCTTTCACCTCGCGACGCTATCCATCCACCCTGGGCACGAATCAGGACGTTGGCAACACGAATCACGGCTGAGGGAGTCGTCGGCGGTGAGGACAGTCGCGCTGGCGGTCTGATCTGCACGAGCACTGTTGAAAGTCGCCTAGAGGGGGGGGGGGTGAATAGGCGAAACCTGAAAATTAAAACTTTATCCCCCAACTAGATCCCTTGATTAGTGGTTAGAACAAGATATACAAATATCGGAGAATAGAAACTAAGTTCTTGCTTGAAGAGAGTATTGCTAAATAATGCGGAAGTGATAAATCAATACAACTAGTAAGTTATAGAATAACAAAGCAAGAAGCCTTAGATGAGAAGAGCACTAAGCCAAGTTCTTTCTTGCGAAATGTTACTTCACTAAATGGAATTAAACTTGAAGCAACACCAAATGATATTAGCAAATAATGGTGCAAGAAAACTTAGAGCAAGGGAAAACAAACAAATCACAAGCAATAAACACAATGGACACGAGTGATTTGTTTTACCGAGGTTCGGCCCTCGAAGGCCTAGTCCTTTTGTGGAGGCGTGGTTGAGGCTTTTGGAGGAGATGTTGAATTTCATCTTTTGTTTGTTCCTCTTGGCAATCCTCAAATCCTTGACATTTTCTTCAAGGGATGTAGTGCATGCCTCGGTTGTTTCCGTCTCAAGCTTCTTCACCATGTGATCACGATTATCTTGAGAAGGTTGGGCAATGCATTTCCCTTTTAGTTGTGTCAAGCTCTTCTTTAGCCTCTCATTTTCTTCTTTGAGCTTTTGACATGAATCATCATTTGTTCCTGCAGATTCTAGCTCAAAGGAAGATTTGCTTGTCGACAAACAACAAGCATTAGCACATGGTAATATAGTATCAATTTGAATACATGTGCACGAATGAGGTTGTTGGGATTTTAAGTTTTCTATCACAACCTTATGAGCAATGTTTAATATGATATGATCATCCATAAGATTTTCATGAGAACATAGGAGCATATCATATTTTTCTTGAAAAACTAGATTTTCAACTTTTAGCTTTTCTACTTGGTCCTTAAGCAAGGTATTCCTATTTACTAATTGAGCGATACAATGTAAAGCGTTATCATGCTCAATTGAAACTGTTTCATACCTTTGGACCATATCAACATGAGAGCACTTTAGCTCCTCATGTTCTTTAGTCAACTCGTCAAAATGTAGCATTTTCATGGAGAGAACATCTTCTAGTCTTTGACGAGCTTCGCTTTGCTCTCTCGCTCTTTCTAGAAGTTTGAGCATGACCGTCTTATCTTCTTGGCTTAGGCGAGCGTAGAGATGCAAGAAGCTTCTTTCTTCCTCCTCATCCTCATTTGTCCTTCCGCTATTATTTTCATTAGCCACACAACATATGTGGGAATCGAAATGGGAAGACAAACCTTTTGGAGAGGTGGATTCATCGTTTGGTCTCCATCGTTCATTTTCTTCTTCTTCCTTGCAAGGGTTAGTATCATAAAGACTAAAGGAAGTAGAAGCATCAAATGAACTATCATGTTTGGACTCATCAAATTTATTTTTAATTCTAGTCCAAATATCATGCGCATCATGGATAGATTCGTCATAGTTTGATATGAAGGCATGATAATCTTCTCTACTAAGAGAATTAGTTAGGATGTCAAAAGCTAGATAGTTTAAGCGATAACATCTTTGATCCTCCTCGGAATTAATTTTTCCATTGAAATTAGAGGGAAAAATACTCTTGTCTATAATTTGTTCTAATCGTGGATCTAAGGTTCTAAAAGCATTTATCACACTAGTAGACCATGAGTCATAATTAGAACAATCATCAAATAATATTTCAAGAGTTACCTCCTTTTGAGTTACGTTTGATGGAGGAGTCTTCTTGTTCTTTTGGGATCTTCTACGAGCCATCACTTCGAGTTGTTAGACTCAAGATGAAGTGCCTAGCTCCGATACCAATTGAAAGTCGCCTAGAGGGGGGGTGAATAGGCGAAACCTGAAAATTAAAACTTTATCCCCCAACTAGATCCCTTGATTAGTGGTTAGAACAAGATATACAAATATCAGAGAATAGAAACTAAGTTCTTGCTTGAAGAGAGTATTGCTAAATAATGCGGAAGTGATAAATCAATACAACTAGTAAGTTATAGAATAACAAAGCAAGAAGCCTTAGATGAGAAGAGCACTAAGCCAAGTTCTTTCTTGCGAAATGTTACTTCACTAAATGGAATTAAACTTGAAGCAACACCAAATGATATTAGCAAATAATGGTGCAAGAAAACTTAGAGCAAGGGAAAACAAACAAATCACAAGCAATAAACACAATGGACACGAGTGATTTGTTTTACCGAGGTTCGGCCCTCGAAGGCCTAGTCCCCGTTGAGGAGTCCACTTAAGGACGGGTCTTTTTCAACCCTTTCCCTCTCTCCCCCGATCACACAAGGATCGGTGAGCTCTTCTTCTTCTCAAGGATCACTCTCGATCCCACAAGGACCACCACAATCTTTGGTGTCTCTTGCTAGCTTTTACAAGCCTCCAAAACTTTGGAGGAAGTTCAATGGGAGTCAAAACTCCACGCGCAAATGAACACAAAGATGAAGCACACACTATCTCTCGATGAATCTCACAAGGCACTAGTGCTAAACTCAAATGAGTAGCTCTCTTTTGCTTGCTCTCTCTTTTGTGGCACTTGTGTTAGTTGTAGTGGTCTAAATCTTGTGTATAGGATGGATCAATGAATATATGTGGTTGGGAGGGCTTGAGTATGTCAACTAGATGACTTGGAATGTTGCTTGGGCTCCCACCACTTGAAGTGGCCAGTTGGGGTGGTATTTATAGCCACCAACCAAAATCTAGCCGTTGGTGAGGGCTGTCTGTTCGATGGTGCACCGGACAGTCCGGTGCGACAGCCACGTCACCCGGTCGTTGCAATTTGACCGTTGGAGTTCTGACACCTGGGCCCGCCGGGATGTCCGGTGCACACCGGACATGTACTGTTCGATGTCCGGTGCACCTGCTTCCGCGTGCCTGACGACTGCGCGCGACTGGCGCGCATTAAATGCGCCTGCAGGTGACCGTTGGCGCGAAGTAGCCGTTGCCCCGAGGTTGCACCGGACAGTCCGGTGCACACCGGACATGTCCGGTGAATTATAGCGGAGCAGCCGTTGCTGTTTCCCGACGCTGGCGAGTTCCGGAGGCCGCTCTTCCTTGGAGCACCGGACACTGTCCGGTGTACACCGGACAGTCCGGTGAATTATAGCGGAGTTGCCTCTGGAAATTCCCGAAGGTAGCGAGTTTGGGTTGGAGTCCTCTGGTGCACCGGACATGACCGGTGGCACACCGGACAGTCCGGTGCGCCAGACCAGAGGTGCCTTCGGTTGGCCCTGTGCTCTTCTGTCGAACCCAATATTTGGTCTTTTTATTGGCTAAGTGTGAACCTTTGGCACCTGTATAACTTATACACTAGAGCAAACTAGTTAGTCCAATTATTTGTGTTGGGCAATTCAACCACCAAAATTAATTAGGGACTAGGTGTAAGCCTAATTCCCTTTCAATCTCCCCCTTTTTGGTGATTGATGCCAACACAAACCAAAGCAAATATAAGAGTGCATAGTTGAACTAGTTTGCATAATGTAAGTGCAAAGGTTGCTTGGAATTGAGCCAATATAAATACTTACTAGATATGCATGGATTGTTTCTTAACATTTTGGACCACGCTTGCACCACAAGTTTTGTTTTTGCAAACTCTTTTGTAAATTCTTTTCAAAGTCCTTTTGCAAGATAGTCAAAGGTAAATGAATAAGATTTTGCAAAGCATTTTCAAGTTTTGAAATTTTCTTCCTTTGTTTCAAATGCTTTTCCTTTGACTAAACAAAACTCCCCCTCAAATAAAGTCTCCTCTTAGTGTTCAAGAGGGTTTTAAGACATCAATTTTGAAAATACTACTTGCTCCCCCTTTAGAACACAAAGAGATACCAATTTGAAATTTTCCAATTGAAAACCATTAATTTTTAAAATTAGGGTGGTGGTGGTGCGGTCCTTTTGCTTTGGGCCAATACTTTCTCCCCCTTTGGCATGAATCGCGAAAAACGGATAATTAGAATGAAATATAGGCCCTTTTCGTAACTATTTTCTCCCCTTTGGCAAATAAAACATATGAGTGAAGATTATACCAAAGATGGAGAGACATTGTGGAGTGATGGCGAAGGGTAGATAATATCGATAGAGTAGAGTGGAAGCTTTGTCTTCGCCGAAGACTCCAATTTCCTTTCAATGTACCTATGACTTGGTTTGAAATTCACTTGAAAACACATTAGTCATAGCATATAGAAGAGATATGATCAAGAGGATATATCAAATTAAGCATGATCATAGTTCTATATAACATAGATTGCTCCCCCTAAGTATGTGCATGGAGAGGAACACATATTTTGGCCTTAAATGCCAATTGCACATAATTAGGTTAATGAGAACATTTCTATATCATACAGATTTTGAAGTGCATTGTGTCATAGTATAAGTGTGATGCTCATGACAATTTATGCACTTACGAAAGCATGTTGTAAACCATTTAAGCATTTTCCCTTAAAGATTTCAAAGAGACTTAAGGACCATCCACCTTTGAAACAAAGGCAGCTTATCCTCGTTACAAGGTTAAGCTTTAAGCTCTTTGACAATAAAAGTACTTCATCTAGTTTTACCAGAGATGCACTAAGCAGGAATGAATTTTGGGAAATTAAACTAGGTATGAAGCAGGGATAATACATGGACATGCTTTCTCTTCCTTTCATACAAGATATGCAAAGAATGTATAGAAAAGGAAGATTTAGGTACAAGTTTAAATGAAAGGACATAGTTTTACCTTTTTGTACCTTTACATAGAGACGCTCTCTTCATTGTGCTTTGTCCTTAGTTTTAGATGCTTAAGACCTGTTCTTAATGACAATATATGGAAATATTTTGCACAAGAGAGAGTTTTACAACTAGTGATCTTTTCAAGTTATTGTTAGCAAATATCAAATGGATCACAAGTTGCATAAATGTATCATGAATTCTCCTTTTAACTTAGTGCATATCAAGAGAGATATCGATTGAAAGTATATACGTCACTAAGAAGCATGATTGTTGATTGAAGTCATTCAATGATTAAACAAATAACAGATGTGATCAAACGAACAACATACACATTAGATTATCAATTAAGCTTAGAGTAGGAGAATCCAGCAATTATGCTACTTTAGAGTGAAAGACAAGAATTTAAAGATAGTAGCATACTTCATGAGAAACTTATTCTCATGCAAGAGACTAGATGAAATTACTGAGATAAAGCAATAGTCTCAACATAATCAAGATAAAAGGCTCCCCCTAAAGATATGCATCAAGCATTTGAATGAATTGAATGGATGCATTTACTTTAAAGAAAAATAGAGGGAAGCATTATACATCTTGATCAAGGCTCATTAAATTTGTAATAAACAACTTGAGCTTAGTATTCTCAATATGAAAGGGTTTAGAATACTCACAACCACACCATTGATTGTTTCGTAGAAGTAGGTGGTGTTGTTCTTGATGTTTTCCTCTTTCATTTGAGAGTCCTCCCTTTGCATTGGCTTTTTTTTTAAACTTATTGAAAATACTCAAGAAGAATGTTAGTAATACAAGGGAGTATATAGTGATGGATGGTTTCTTTCAGATAGGAAATAAGCATAATTCATCATCCATGAGTCACATAGATATGAAGTAAATTCCTTAACGTTAGTGCGCATTAACAGAAAAGAGGAATAAGCACCTTTTTAATCATTTTTGATCAATCAAAGGAAATTTTACTTTTTCATATTGAATTTATTATCATGACTTAGAAGCGCATCAATATGAGAACTGTCGGGGACCATAATTAGGGGTACCCTCAAGACGCCTAATTCTCAGCTGGTAACCCCCATCAGCATAAAGCTGCAAAGGCCTGATGGGTTTGATTAAGTCAGGGATCAGTCCATACGAGTGACTTGACCTCGCCACGCCCGAGCCTAGCCTCGGGCGAGGGCAGCCGACCCTAAGATGACTCCGTCTCGCCTGAGGTCTCCTCTTTCACGGCAGACGCATCTCCGGCTCGCCCTAGGCCCCGCCTCCGATAAGGAGAAACCCTGACTAAATCACCGCACCAACCGACCGAGTCACCGGGGCGTTTAACGCAAAAGGTAAGACCGACGGGCGACCAGACTCCGCCAGTGGTGCCATAGGAGACTCCGCCCGACCCAGGGCTCGGACTCGGGCCAAGGCCCCGGAAGACGGCGAACTCCGCTGTAACACCCAAATTCTGAATTTGGAATTGGTAGAAGAAATCTGAACAAAGTATCACTGGGAAATAAATAAACAAGGAGAATAAAACTTAAATTAGTAATATTAAAATAATATGGATTATATTCACCTTTGGATTTCAATTGATACATTTGAAAAATCTGAAAAACCAAAATAGAAGTATAAATTTGAATTTGGAATAGAAAATAGAAAATAAGAGAAAGAGAGGGGATATAAAACAAAAATATAAATAATATATATATAAACAAGTATATTCAGAATTAATATCCCTAACTTCACAAAAATAAATTGAAATGATGAGCCATAGAAATTTGAATTTAAGTTTGAATTCAAATTGGATTTGAAAATAAAGAAAAGAAAACAGAAAATAAAAAGAAAAAAAGATAAAATACTGAACTGGGCCGGCTACCTCGATTTGGCCCATCTAACCAATCGGCCTCCGCGCGGCCCAACTGTGCGCTCCACGCGCGCTGACACCGGGACCCCACTGGACAGCGACCCCTGAGTATTCGGCCATAACTCGCGCCCGCTCTCTGACTCGCGGGTCCCACTCGCCAGGGCGCCCTCACACGCGTGTGCGATGCCGTTCTCGCTGACGGGCGGGGTCCACTCGTCTGCCCTTCCGCTCGCGCGCATGGTTTTGTTTCACTGGTGTGTGGGGCCCCGACGTCAGGAATCCATCTTCTTCCTCTGGCTTCTTTCAACCGAAATGCGTGTTCGTCGCCGCGCGCGCCGTGGGGCAGGATTTCCGCTCGGCTGTTGTGGTCGGTTCCGTGGCGCGGGGATGCGGACTCCCCTAGCTATAAATTCGTACCGAGCTCGCCTCCCTCCCTTCATCTCCCCACTGCCAGCCACCATCGCCATGAGAACAGGAGAGAGAGAGAAGCGTGGGCCGCCATTGATGAATAACCTGCTCACCGTCGCACGGGCCGCTCCATACGGCATATGGGACTCGCCCTGATGCACCGTATGCTATCGTGGCATCCGCTGGAAGATTGGAGCCCCAGGGTCGTGGGAATTCGTCGCCGGTGTCCGATTTGCCGCCGTGAACCCGCATGTCTCCGTGGGCGGCGAGTCCTGCTACGCGATTCACGGTAAAATCGCTCCCATTCGGTTCGATATCCCTTCCTCTTCCGTTTGCACCAGTTAACGCTCGGGTTAGGGCTATGGGGGTCGGTCGGCCATGTTGCCGGTGGGCGCACCGCCGGGGGGCTTCTCCGCCGCCGTAGCTGGGATTGATTGAGGAAGACGGCGCCTCGGTCGTTGATCAGCAAGGGAAGGGCCCAGATTAGATCCGGGGGAAAATTAGTGTGGGCCATTGGATCATGAATGGGTGGTCACGACTTGACCGCGATACCTCTTCACTTGATGCGATCGGGACCGTTCAAATCGGATCGAGCGCTCAGGAATCAATCTAAGTATTTTAAATCCCGATCGTTGATTGTTTGATCAACGGCTCTGGGCGCGTACCGTTTCGGTGTCGGCTCGTTTTAATCTGGGCCGTTAGAATCTGATCGGATGGCCGTGCTCGGCCGATACCCTTTCGCTGCGTCACATTTGCTAAAGAGCCCCTCGGGTTTCGCTGAATCAACCCGCCGTCCAGAGAGCACTATTCCCTGGGTCTCGGGTTTCTTGCGCCGAGCCCCCTGCGCTTCTGTTTAATTGAGGCCCAGTCCAGAACTTGTTTAAATTGAATAAATAAAATAGAAAATAGATTTTTAATATGAAAATAATTGCTAGAACTTAGATAATTCATAGAAAATTCATTTTTGCTCCAAATTGAACCATTCCAGTTTCTAAAATTTTGTAATAATATTCTTCATCATTTAGTGCCTCTGTTTTGTCATGAAAACAATTAGAAATTTAATCTCTCACTTAATTCATTTTAAACACATAAAACCTTTGAAAATCCATAACTTAAAATCTACAACTCCAAAATTAATAATTCTTTTTCCTGTGATCTTATTTTAATATGTATATTATTAATGTGTATTTTGCTCTTATGTTTGGTGTGATGTTAAATTTTGCCTACACTGTTTGTTTGTATTACTACGACTAGCAGTGAGGTCACGTGTCACCTGAAGATCATCCTGGTACCTGGATTCTCAAGACCCAGGCAAGTTGTGCCCTTGATCACTTCTTTTTACCCAGCCATGTTCTGATTAATCATAATGATCTGCATAGGTTAATTTTGATGGGACCCAATAGGTTACCCTAGTTTGATTATCTTTATACCTTGTTTACCACTGAACTTTCTGGGTAGTACTTGCTAGTGCTATATGTGGTTTTGGGTATGGAGATACACCATTCATGATTATACTTTTGTTATCAGTTGTTATTTATGATTCATGTTGAGATCATTATGTTAATTGGAACATGGAGAACCACCCGGGAAAACAGTGCTACCATGAGGGTGGAATGGGACGCCCTTGGCTGATTAATTAGGAAAGCTAGTGGAAGACTACCTTACCCGAAAGGGGCAAGGGCAGTAGGGGAGAGGTCAGTGTAGGGAGGCCCTCGGGAGGATTTTGCTGCGATGGCGGTCCTGCAAGGGATTCCTGCACTGGATCTTCCTATAAACTGTAGCGGGTTTTCGGAAGCTAGTGGAACTTTGTAAAGGCCTCGTAGTGGATCCCTAGCCATTCACCTCGGAAGTGTCTAAGGGCCTTGCAAACCCTGGCGACATGGGATACACGACTTGTGGGTAAAGATGCGCAACCTCTGCAGAGTGTAAAACTGGTATACTAGCCGTGCTCACGGTCATGAGCAGCTCGGACCCTCACATGATTAATTTATGGAACTAAATTCAATTTGTCATATGCATTGCATTGCAGGTGATGTTGTTGTTACTTTTGTTCTACTATTTAACTGGGTTGGTATTTAATTATACTTAGTAACTGCTAATAAAATTTTGACCAACTTTAAAAGCAATGCTCAGCTTTAACCATCTCCTTTGGTAAGCCTTACACTTCACGTGAGCTCCCACCTTTGGCGAGTTCATGCACATTATTCCCCACAACTTGTTGAGCGATGAACGTATGTGAGCTCACTCTTGCCGTCTCACATACACCACAGGTCAAGAACAGGTACTGCAGGATGATGCTCATGGAGGATGCTGTGATGAGTTCGTGAGAGGTCTAGGCCGTCGTCTCCCAGTCAACTTTGGGTTGCTGGACCGTTGTCTCCTTATAATGTAACTATTTATTTGTATAGAACTCCTGTTATATATAAAGTTGTGACATTCGATCCTGTGCCACTATACATCATATGTATGAGACTTGGTCCCAGCATACCTGGTGTTTATGTTAACCCCGGGTTTTGGACCCCTAAAATCCGGGTGTTACAGAAGTGGTATCAGAGGAATGTTGACTGTAGGACGAAACCTAGATAGAACTGGACAACCATTCTTTACTTACCTTTGCTACTCTGATTCTTTTCTAAACTTATCCTAATCTTTTCTCATCTATTTCCGCTTTACTCTGATTACTCTTACCTTTATCCTTCTAAAGACAAATGTGGATTTCACACTTTGAAAATCCTGTGCCTAAAGTGATTTTAGGAATAGGAGACCTATTCTTAGGAACAAAAACAAAACTATTTTTGTAAATATTTATATGCTTGAATGTTTGTTCTTATGATACTTGTCTGATTTAGATCTTTGATTGAGTGTGATGGATTGTGGAGTAATGTCCACAATTACATCTGCATATACATAATGCTTATAAAACTAACTAGACAAACTAGATTATCCCTCATTAAAGTATCTAGCCTAACAATATCCATCTCATCTTAAGAGATTCTATCCTACACTCATAGATCTATCTTATCTCAAAAGGTCTTAATTTATCCTAATGTAAATAGATCCATCTCATCTTAAAAGATACTCATCTTATCTTGAAAAGATTTTATCCTTATCCTAATAGATCTAACTGGCCTCAAAAGATTTTATCTTATCTTTACGGATCTGTCTTATCCTAATAAGCATACTTATCCACCCTAGTTTAACAACCATGATCTAATGCAAATTAATTAGATCTTATCTAGTCAAACAAGTCACACCAATCTAACCTAGATCTGATCAAATCTAAAGTGACTTATCAAACATGTTAGATAATACTGATGAAATAGTTTAGACTCTACCCCTATAAAACAGGTCTTAACTTAGTTCACCCTGCACTAAATTAAGAATGACAGATCGACTTGGCCATATGCAGCTACCTTAACCATCTGATAGTTGCATAACCCCTCGATTTTAACCTAGCAAGAGATTCTAACCTACCTACACATAATCCATCCTACTCACATATATCTTACCCTGATAAATCTATCTAACTTAAACTAGTCTAATCTAGATCATATCTAAATTAATATGGTCTAATCTAGTGTGAGTTATTTAATGCTGGTAGAAAGGATAAGGCCATACTCCTAAATCACTTAAGCCTAATTTGGAGACTTCTATCAACCTGGCCCTACCCAACAACTTGACCTACATAATGGGTTACATACCCTATCCAAACCATACAGAAGCAAAACAATCAAACCAGACTCTGACTAATCTCATTTAACTCATAGCCATCTACTAAACTAATCTAATGTGGCCTACTTAATCAGACTAATGATACAGGTAAAAAGAGATTAGACCTTACTAGCCAAGTGTTAACTTAGCACATTAGACTAACTCAACCATGAGCAGAAGATCTAACTCGACCAATAGATTCATAATGGATTGCATGATCTGTTTATTCCCACCTAACATCAAATAAACTTTTGATCTACATCATGTAGGCTATTCCATCCATACCTATATTAACCATATTCCTCAGCCCAATAATATACACTAACTCCTAATCAGTGAGACAAGACCGAAGAAGATGATCAACTTCATCAAGGAAGGATGAGCACCAACTCAAGTCTTCAAGGATCAAGTGAGGTCACCAAGATGAGTCAAGATCCACAACCTTGGATGGAGTCTTTCTTTACCCCACTCTTTCTTGCCCAAACCTATATAGGCTTTAAAAGATATCTTTTATCCTGCATAATAAAGTGTCTATAACCATATATACCTATGCTCTCCTAATAACTAACTAATAATAATAATAATAATAATAATAAAAAAAAGACTCTTGATTTTGAACTAATTAGAAACTAAAAGCTAAATTTCAAATCACTCTTCCTATATCCTCTTTCTTACAAATCTCGAGGACGAGATTATTTTTAAGGGGGGTAGGATTTGTAACACCCAAATTCTGAATTTGGAATTGGTAGAAGAAATCTGAACAAAGTATCACTGGGAAATAAATAAACAAGGAGAATAAAACTTAAATTAGTAATATTAAAATAATATGGATTATATTCACCTTTGGATTTCAATTGATACATTTGAAAAATCTGAAAAACCAAAATAGAAGTATAAATTTGAATTTGGAATAGAAAATAGAAAATAAGAGAAAGAGAGGGGATATAAAACAAAAATATAAATAATATATATATAAACAAGTATATTCAGAATTAATATCCCTAACTTCACAAAAATAAATTGAAATGATGAGCCATAGAAATTTGAATTTAAGTTTGAATTCAAATTGGATTTGAAAATAAAGAAAAGAAAACAGAAAATAAAAAGAAAAAAAGATAAAATACTGAACTGGGCCGGCTACCTCGATTTGGCCCATCTAACCAATCGGCCTCCGCGCGGCCCAACTGTGCGCTCCACGCGCGCTGACACCGGGACCCCACTGGACAGCGACCCCTGAGTATTCGGCCATAACTCGCGCCCGCTCTCTGACTCGCGGGTCCCACTCGCCAGGGCGCCCTCACACGCGTGTGCGATGCCGTTCTCGCTGACGGGCGGGGTCCACTCGTCTGCCCTACCGCTCGCGCGCATGGTTTTGTTTCACTGGTGTGTGGGGCCCCGACGTCAGGAATCCATCTTCTTCCTCTGGCTTCTTTCAACCGAAATGCGTGTTCGTCGCCGCGCGCGCCGTGGGGCAGGATTTCCGCTCGGCTGTTGTGGTCGGTTCCGTGGCGCGGGGATGCGGACTCCCCTAGCTATAAATTCGTACCGAGCTCGCCTCCCTCCCTTCATCTCCCCACTGCCAGCCACCATCGCCATGAGAACAGGAGAGAGAGAGAAGCGTGGGCCGCCATTGATGAATAACCTGCTCACCGTCGCACGGGCCGCTCCGTACGGCATATGGGACTCGCCCTGATGCACCGTATGCTATCGTGGCATCCGCTGGAAGATTGGAGCCCCAGGGTCGTGGGAATTCGTCGCCGGTGTCCGATTTGCCGCCGTGAACCCGCATGTCTCCGTGGGCGGCGAGTCCTGCTACGCGATTCACGGTAAAATCGCTCCCATTCGGTTCGATATCCCTTCCTCTTCCGTTTGCACCAGTTAACGCTCGGGTTAGGGCTATGGGGGTCGGTCGGCCATGTTGCCGGTGGGCGCACCGCCGGGGGGCTTCTCCGCCGCCGTAGCTGGGATTGATTGAGGAAGACGGCGCCTCGGTCGTTGATCAGCAAGGGAAGGGCCCAGATTAGATCCGGGGGAAAATTAGTGTGGGCCATTGGATCATGAATGGGTGGTCACGACTTGACCGCGATACCTCTTCACTTGATGCGATCGGGACCGTTCAAATCGGATCGAGCGCTCAGGAATCAATCTAAGTATTTTAAATCCCGATCGTTGATTGTTTGATCAACGGCTCTGGGCGCGTACCGTTTCGGTGTCGGCTCGTTTTAATCTGGGCCGTTAGAATCTGATCGGATGGCCGTGCTCGGCCGATACCCTTTCGCTGCGTCACATTTGCTAAAGAGCCCCTCGGGTTTCGCTGAATCAACCCGCCGTCCAGAGAGCACTATTCCCTGGGTCTCGGGTTTCTTGCGCCGAGCCCCCTGCGCTTCTGTTTAATTGAGGCCCAGTCCAGAACTTGTTTAAATTGAATAAATAAAATAGAAAATAGATTTTTAATATGAAAATAATTGCTAGAACTTAGATAATTCATAGAAAATTCATTTTTGCTCCAAATTGAACCATTCCAGTTTCTAAAATTTTGTAATAATATTCTTCATCATTTAGTGCCTCTGTTTTGTCATGAAAACAATTAGAAATTTAATCTCTCACTTAATTCATTTTAAACACATAAAACCTTTGAAAATCCATAACTTAAAATCTACAACTCCAAAATTAATAATTCTTTTTCCTGTGATCTTATTTTAATATGTATATTATTAATGTGTATTTTGCTCTTATGTTTGGTGTGATGTTAAATTTTGCCTACACTGTTTGTTTGTATTACTACGACTAGCAGTGAGGTCACGTGTCACCTGAAGATCATCCTGGTACCTGGATTCTCAAGACCCAGGCAAGTTGTGCCCTTGATCACTTCTTTTTACCCAGCCATGTTCTGATTAATCATAATGATCTGCATAGGTTAATTTTGATGGGACCCAATAGGTTACCCTAGTTTGATTATCTTTATACCTTGTTTACCACTGAACTTTCTGGGTAGTACTTGCTAGTGCTATATGTGGTTTTGGGTATGGAGATACACCATTCATGATTATACTTTTGTTATCAGTTGTTATTTATGATTCATGTTGAGATCATTATGTTAATTGGAACATGGAGAACCACCCGGGAAAACAGTGCTACCATGAGGGTGGAATGGGACGCCCTTGGCTGATTAATTAGGAAAGCTAGTGGAAGACTACCTTACCCGAAAGGGGCAAGGGCAGTAGGGGAGAGGTCAGTGTAGGGAGGCCCTCGGGAGGATTTTGCTGCGATGGCGGTCCTGCAAGGGATTCCTGCACTGGATCTTCCTATAAACTGTAGCGGGTTTTCGGAAGCTAGTGGAACTTTGTAAAGGCCTCGTAGTGGATCCCTAGCCATTCACCTCGGAAGTGTCTAAGGGCCTTGCAAACCCTGGCGACATGGGATACACGACTTGTGGGTAAAGATGCGCAACCTCTGCAGAGTGTAAAACTGGTATACTAGCCGTGCTCACGGTCATGAGCAGCTCGGACCCTCACATGATTAATTTATGGAACTAAATTCAATTTGTCATATGCATTGCATTGCAGGTGATGTTGTTGTTACTTTTGTTCTACTATTTAACTGGGTTGGTATTTAATTATACTTAGTAACTGCTAATAAAATTTTGACCAACTTTAAAAGCAATGCTTAGCTTTAACCATCTCCTTTGGTAAGCCTTACACTTCACGTGAGCTCCCACCTTTGGCGAGTTCATGCACATTATTCCCCACAACTTGTTGAGCGATGAACGTATGTGAGCTCACTCTTGCCGTCTCACATACACCACAGGTCAAGAACAGGTACTGCAGGATGATGCTCATGGAGGATGCTGTGATGAGTTCGTGAGAGGTCTAGGCCGTCGTCTCCCAGTCAACTTTGGGTTGCTGGACCGTTGTCTCCTTATAATGTAACTATTTATTTGTATAGAACTCCTGTTATATATAAAGTTGTGACATTCGATCCTGTGCCACTATACATCATATGTATGAGACTTGGTCCCAGCATACCTGGTGTTTATGTTAACCCCGGGTTTTGGACCCCTAAAATCCGGGTGTTACATCCGCTCCGCCCGACCCAGGGCTCGGACTCGGGCTAAGGCCCCGGAAGACGGCGAACTCCGCTCCACCCGACCCAGGGCTCGGACTCGGGCTAAAGCCCCGGAAGACGGCGAACTCCGCTCCGCCCGACCCAGGGCTCGGACTCGGGCTAAGGCCCCGGAAGACGGCGAACTCCGCTCCGCCCGACCCAGGGCTCGGACTCAGGCTAAGGCCTCGGAAGACGGCGAACTCCGCTCCGCCCGACCCAGGGCTCGGACTCGGGCTAAGGCCCCGGAAGACGGCGACCTCCGCCTCGCCCGACCCAGGGCTCGGACTCCGCTTCGGCCTCTGCCGAATAACCTCCGCCTCGCCCGACCCCGGGCTCGGACTCTGTCTCTGTCTTGCAGGACGGACTCAGCCTCAGCCTCGGAGGAGCCTCCACGACGCCCGACCTAGGACACGAGACCGCCACGTCAACAGAAAGCGTCATCATCACCCTGCCCTGAGCCGACTTGGGTCGCAGAGAACAAGACCGGCGTCCCATCTGGCCAGCTATGTCAGATAGGCCATGATGGCGCCCCGCTAGATCATGACGACGGCGGCTCCCAGCTCCCTTACGAAAGCAGGAGAACGTCAGCAAGGACCCAGCCACCTCGACAGCTGTCCCCCCGTCCGGCTCCGTTACTCCTCCAACAGCCACGACGCCACACCAACAGGGTGCCACGATCTCTCCGGCTGCCACCTGGGCATGTACATAGGGCGCTAGCTCTCCCTCGCTAGACACGTAGCACCTTGCTACACCCCCATCTTGTACACCTGGACCCTCTCCTTACGACTATAAAAGGAAGGGCCAGGGCCTTCTTAGAGAAGGTTGGCCTCGCGAGGACGAAGGGCAGGGGCAGGCGCTCTCTCTCAGGGCCGCTCTCTCCCCTCACCTCGTGCGGACGCTTGTAACCCCCTACTGCAAGCGCACCCGACCTGGGCGCGGGACGAACACGAAGGCCGCGGGAATTTCTCCGACTCCCTCACGACCCGGCTCCGGCCACCGACTCTCTCTCTCTCTCTCTGTTCCCCCCTTCGCGCTCGCTCCACGCGCTCGACCCATCTGGGCTGGGGCACGCGGCACTCTCACTCGTCGGCTCGGGGACCCCCCGGTCTCGGAACGCCGACAGTTGGCGCGCCAGGTAGGGGCACGCTGCGTGTTGACGTTCGATTTCCCGTCAAGCTCCAGATGGGCAGTCCCCAACAACCTCTTCAACCCGGGACGGTGCTCCGTTTCAGGAACCTCGAGTTCATGTCTCTCGACGGCGACTACAACATGATACTCCTTCCACCGCCGCGCGACGGCGACCTCGCTGGCGGACAGTCCGCCCGCCGGCGGCGGAGTCGACGACGTCTTTCCCACGATGGGGAAGGACAACGTACGAGCTCGCCCCATCCCCTCCTTCGCCATCGGAGGAGGAGGAGGCGGGACAACCGGGGCCGAGCGGGAGGCCGCGCTCCGACGGCTGTCGAACAAATCGACATCCCCGGTGCCCCAGCGGAGGACACGCCAAGCGTCGCCCTCGCGTTCGAGGCAAATGCGAGCGCCATCCCCCCGCAACACGTCGACCCCGAGCAAGTGGACGACGCCAGCGCGCTCACGGAGGGCATGCAGGACGTCGCCCTCGTACCCAAGACGACGGCGCGGTCAGCCCCCGACACGACTTCATCGCTCCTCGTCGGCAAAAAGGTAACGACTGCTCCCCGTCTTTCGTTATTTCGACTCGGCCTCAGCCCGCCTGGCGACTTCGCTTTGGCGGGCGCTCACATTGAGGCGAGTGCAACCTCTCTGGGGTTTTCCTGTGCGGTCGCCTTGGGACCGATTGACGGGTGTCTCGACCTACGGACCCTCTGGGTCCGAGGAAGACGACGACCCCAGCATCTGCTAGGATTTCTCCGGATCTGGCAACCCTAGTGCCATGCGGGACTTCATGACCGCATGTGACTACTGCCTCTCCGACTGTTCCGACGGCAGCCGCAGCCTTGGCGACAAGGACTGCGGCCCGAGTCGCGAATGTTTCCACATCGAGCTAGGGGATCCCTCCGGAGGCGGCTGTCTCGGCATGCCGGAGGATGGTGATCCCCCTAGGCCAGCGCCTCGCGCCGACATCCCGCGGGAGCTAGCTGTGGTCCCCGTTCCGGCGGGGGGTCGCGACCCACAGCTCGAGCAAGTCCGCGGGGCGCAGGCCGGGTTCGATGAAGGAGCAGGAGCGCTCGAGGCAATCCGCCAGAACATCGGGCAGGTATGGGCGAGCCAACCCCCAGCCGGAGGAATACGTCACCTGCCCCAAGGTCTCCAGCACCGCATCGCCAACAATGCCAGGGACAAACCGCCACCCGCATCTGGCGGGACTGGCCAGGACCTGGTCGCTGCAGCAATGCTCCTCCGTGCGATGCCGGAGTCATCAACCACCGAGGGACGGCGAATCCAGGGAGAACTCAAGCATCTCCTGGAAGGCGCTGCGGCCCGGCGGGCCGAGAGCTCTGCCTCCCGCAGGCAGGGATACCCCTCGGAACCTCGTGCCGCGACTTCCCGACTCACGCGGGAAGCCTCGGCCTTCACCGGGCGCACGCGCAACACCGCGCCTGCGGCCCCGGGCCACCTCGGGGTCGAGCACCCTCATCGCGACCGTCGGGCACGCCTCGACGAAAGGGCGCGCCGAGGCTACCACCCCAGGCGTGGGGGACGTTACGACAGCGGGGAGGATCGAAGTCCCTCGCCCGAACCACCCGGTCCGCAGGTCTTTAGCCGAGCCATTCGGCGGGCGCCGTTTCCGCCCCGATTCCGACCCCCGACTACTATCACGAAGTACTCGGGGGAAACGAGACCGGAATTGTGGCTTGCGGATTACCGCCTGGCCTGTCAGCTGGGTGGGACGGACGATGACAACCTCATCATCCGGAACCTCCCCCTGTTTCTCTCCGACACCGCTCGTGCCTGGTTGGAGCACCTGCCCCGGGGGCAGATTTCCAACTGGGAGGATTTGGTCCAGGCTTTCGCCGGGAACTTCCAGGGCACGTACGTGCGCCCCGGGAATTCCTGGGACCTCCGAAGCTGCCGGCAACTGCCGGGAGAGTCCCTTCGGGACTACAACCGGCGGTTCTCGAAGCAACGCACCGAGCTGCCCAACATCACCGACTCCGATGTCATCGGCGCGTTCCTCGCCGGCACCACCTGCCGCGACCTGGTGAGCAAGCTGGGTCGCAAGACCCCCACCAGGGCAAGCGAGCTGATGGACATCGCCACCAAGTTCGCCTCCGGCCAGGAGGCGGTAGAGGCCATCTTCCGAAAGGACAAGCAGCCCCAGGGCCGCCCGTCGGAAGATGCTCCCGAGGCGTCCACTCCGCGCGGCGCCAAGAAGAGAGGCAGGAGGAAGTCGCAAGCGAAGCGCGACGTTCCCGATGCGGACCTTGTCGCCGCCGCCGAGCGCAAGAACCCTCAGAAGCCCCCCGGAGGTGCTAACCTCTTCGACAAGGCACTCAAGGAGACGTGCCCCTACCATCAGGGGCCCGTCAAGCATACCCTCGAAGAGTGCGTCATGCTTCGGCGTCATTTCCATCGGGCCGGGCCACCCGCAGAGGGTGGCAGGGCTCACGACGACGACAAAAGGGAGGATCGCCAAGCAGGAGAGTTTCCAGAGGTCCGCGATTGCTTCATGATCTACGGAGGGCATGCGGCAAACGCCTCGGCTCGGCATCGTAAGCAAGAGCGTCGGGAGGTCTGCTCGGTGAAGGTGGCGGCGCCAGTCTACCTAGACTGGTCCGACAAGCCCATCACCTTCGACCGAGACGACCACCCCGACCACGTGCCAAGCCCGGGGAAGTACTCGCTCGTCGTCGATCCTGTCATCGGCGACGTCAGGCTCACCAAGGTCCTGATGGATGGAGGCAGCTGCCTCAACATCATCTACGCTGAGACCCTCAGGCTCCTGCGCGTCGACCTGTCGTCTGTCCGAGCAGGCACTGCGCCATTCCACGGGATCATTCCCGGGAAGCGCGTCCAGCCCCTCGGACAGCTCGACCTCCCTGTCTGCTTCGGAACACCCTCCAACTTCCGAAGGGAGACTTTGACGTTCGAGGTGGTCGGGTTCCGAGGAACCTACCACGCAGTGTTGGGAAGGCCATGCTACGCGAAGTTCATGGCCATCCCCAACTACACCTACCTGAAGCTTAAGATGCCGGGACCCAACGGGGTCATCACCGTCGGCCCCACGTACGAACACGCATTCGAGTGCGATGTGGAGTGCGTGGAGTACGCCGAGGCCCTCGCCGAGTCTGAGGCCCTCACTGCCGACCTGGAAAGCCTCTCCCGAGAGGTACCGGACGTGAAGCGGCATGCCGGCAACTTCGAGCCAGCGGGGACGGTTTAGGCCGCCTCTCTCGACCCCAGTGGCGACGCCTCCAGGCGTGTCCGGATCGGCTCTGGGCTCGGCCCCAGATAGGAAGCAGTGCTCGGCGACTTCCCTCGCGCAAACGTCGACATTTTTGCGTAGGGTCCCTCGGGCGTGCCCGCCATGCCGGGGGATGTCACCAAGCACTCGCCGCATATCTGGGCAGGAGCCTGACTCGCCAAACGGCCTCTGCGCGAACGACGCCCGGGGGCTGCGCCCTTTCCCCACTCATACATACGAATCAATTATCAAGGAAGGGTCGGCCTCGCCCCGACAGAGCCCGACCCTCCCTCGGGGGCTAAAAAAGGGGAACCCCTCTCATCGAGTTCGAACGTACCGTTCCGCGTCAGAAAAACTCTTTTTTCGGTCAAGAAGGGTTTTCTGCGTTCTCCCGGATGCGTCAGAAATAGAGTCCTGAGGAGCGAACTGGGGTACGAGTAAAGTGGCGAGACCGACTGAGCTGGGGAACACCTATGCTTCCGGGCTAGGGACACCTCGCTCGTCGCCTGCCGCGAAAAAGGACCCAGCTCGGGAAATCACCCTGTTGTCGACACTACGAGCCAGGCGCGAAAATCGAAACGAAAAGAAGCATGACTTCACGGAAGAAGAAGTAAAATGTTCAGGCCCCAGTGGCCACGGCAAATCACACACCCATCAGAAATTGTCCCAACTAAAATCAGGCGTCGCCTCGGGCAGGAGCCGCGCCCTCAACTCCGCCCCCGCCGTCGGTAAAGTCCACCTCCGCTTCCGGCGGCGGCGCAGGAGGAAGAATCTCCGCTTCGAAGACGGTCGCCAGCGACGCGCTCGGACCCGCAGCGACCGCGTCGAGCCGCTGAATCTCCGCCAGGGCTGCCTCGTCTTCGTCAGGCAGACAGTACCCCTCGCTGACCCGCTCCAAGTCCACGACGTAGTGGGAAGCGAGCACGGCGAAGGCCCGCCTGACGCCGTGGTGCAGCGCCCCGCGGACTTTACCGCGCGCGTAATCGCCAAGGGCTTGAAGACGGCTTTGGGGAGAGCTCCCTGAAGGGACGTCGCCGGGACCGAGTTTCCGATAGACCTCCGAGACGGCCTCGGACATAGCCGCAAGATCGGCCTCCCTTTGCTCAGCAGCCCCGTCGAGCGCCTCGGCAAGCGCCTTGGCAGACTCGTCGAGGGCAGACTCGAGCTCTGCGAACAACCAGAAGAAAGATCTCAAACCCAAGCGGAAGAAACGGACAAGATTGAGAACCGAGGACGGTCGAGCCATACCTCTGGCTCGGACGTGCTGCTCCGAGGCTGCGACTTGGGCTGCGGCCAGATCGGCCGCAAGGATCTGGGCCCGGCTCTCAGCTTCGGCAGCTTGGCCCCGAGTTTGGTCCCGCTCCTCGGCAACCTGGGCAAGCTCCGTGCGCGCTGCCGCCGCCTCGGCCTTCAGGTCAGCACAGAGCAACTGGAGGTCCACTATCTTAGCGTCTTGCTGAGAGAGGCGCGCGGTAGCCCCGGCGAGCGAAGTCCTCAGGGACCGCAGCGAGCCCCAGACGACGGCCTCGCGGCGAATGAACGACGACTTGGCAGCGCTCCGGTCCGTCAGGTCCTGGAAAGGAAAACAAGATTTCACGACGAACGCCTCGCTCGCGGAAGCAAGAAGGTATGTCTGAAACCATTACCTGAAGGATTTTGGGGACGTCCCCGCAGAGAACCTCCAGCGACGATCGGAGCAACCCCACTGTCGCCTCCGCACGCTTGCGGAGCTCGTCCCAGGACTGGTCCTCCTCCTCGTCGTCAAGAACGAAGATAGGGCTCGAAGCCTCGCGGGTCCGGAAGCGGAGCAACTGGCCCCGGGCCTCGGGGCTCTGCCCCGCAACGACAAGGCTGCCGCCCGCCTGGGAGCGCTGCGCGTCCGTGCCCACCTCTTCCGAGGCTTCGGGCGCCGACGCCGCGGCCGTCCCGACGTCGGCGGCGACCGGGCGCTCTCCGACCGGGACGGTGCCAGCTGTGGTAGCGGCAGACGCCGGCATGGCCAACACGGTTGGCGAGCTCGGGACCGCACCGGCGCTGGCCGCCTCCCCGATCACGATGGCCACCTCGGCAGAGGGGCCCGCCTCGGGGACCTGCTCCCCCGAAACACGCGACGCCTGAGCCCCGTGCGGCGGAGCACCCTGCGAAAGGGTCGGCTGAGCGGCAGGGCCCGAGGTGGCGCCAGCCGCCTGGACAGACGCCGTCTTGAGGGCCTTCCGAGGCGCCAGGTCGGTAGGGCCATGGCTCCGTTTGCTGAAGAAAACAAGAAAGGGAAAATCACGGCCCGGGCATATGAATGAAGCGCCGGGACGGAAAGATTCCAAGGTACCTACCCGCTCCGGATCATGATCCACGGTGTCTGGGGGGAGGTCTCTTGGCTCCCGCTTCCTGGAACCACCGCCGAGGTCCGCTTCACCAACAGCCCCGGCGCCGCCCTCGCCCCGGGCGCCCCTGAGGCCCGGGAGGCGGACTGCCCAGGCGCCGCCATGGCGACCTGAGGACCGCTCCCGCATGCCGCCGGCGCGGGCGACGGTTCCCGAGGAACGGACCCCTCGGCCCGACTCCCTGGAGTGGCGACAGCTCCCCCAGCCGGGGAGACGAGAACCCTCTCGGGTTGCCCCTGCTCCTCAGGTCGGGGATCCGGCACCTCAGCTCCAGGGACCGACGATGTAGGCCCGCTCGGGGGCTGGCTCGACGACCCCCGGCCAGGGCTGAGGCCGAGACGTGCGGCCATGTCGTCCTCCTCCTCTTCATCGTCGACGTCGTCGTCATCATCGGACGTCTCCGGCGACAGCTCCCTGGGAAGCCCTTCCCTCTCCTGCTGACGACGGCGTTTCTCCAGGGCGTCCCGAGCCCGCCTCCGCCTGCGGGCCCGAGCCTTCTCCGCGTCCTTCTTCTTCTTCTCCTCCTCCGCGGCGACCCGCCTCGCCGCCCGACCCACCGCGTCCTCCGGGACCGGCGGCAGGGAGGGTTTGTGCCGCCCCACCTCCTAAAAAGGGGGGAGAAAGAAAATCGATAGTGAGAATCGGGAGCAAACCGGTATATGAAGGAGGAAAGGACGAGCACTCACCAGAGCGACGCACCCCTGGTCGGGGCGCATTTGAGGCTGGGAGAGGGCGTGGGGGTCCGGCTTCCCCATCGCGACCGACACCCGCCGATAGAGGGCGTCGTGAGGAAGAGGGTCAGGGGACATCCGTGACCCCTCCCAGTCGGCCTCCTGGGTCATCTCCCAAAGCGACAACCGCCGCTCCGCCAGGGGGAGCACCCTCCGGCGGTGGATGGCGGCAACCACTCCCGCGACGGTGAGCCCTTCCTCCCGCAACACCTTCAGAGCCTGGAGAAGAGGTTCGAGTTTCTTCTGCCTCTCGTGTGGAGTCCCGTGACGCCAGGCGTCAGGGGCGGCGGTGACAACCCGCTGAGAGAACGGCGGGAGCGACTCTCCGTCATTCCGGAGATAGAACCACCGGCGCTGCCAACCCTTGTTTGAGGACGAAAGAACGGCAGGGATATACTGCAACGCCCGCGACTGCCTCAGCAAGAGGGTGCAGCCGCCGGCCCGCACCGCCGCACGGACCTTCCTCTCCCTCGTCGACGAAGCAAAAAGCTCGGCAAAGAAGAGGTGAGTCCACAAATCCCAATGGGGGGCGATCCCCAGATACCCCTCGCACACCGCTACAAAGATAGCGGCTTGTGCGATGGAGTTGGGGGTAAGGTTGTGTAGTTCCACCCCGTAGTGGAACAGGATGGCCCGCATAAAGCGGCTCGACGGCATTCCAAATCCCCGCTCATGGAAGGAGATGAAGCTCACGACATACCCTGGCGGAGGGGATGGAGCGACTCCGCCCGGGGGAGGAATCCATTCCGGCCGCTCCTTATCAGTGAGGGGGCGGAGCAAACCCTCGTCGACGAGGTCCTCCAGGTCACCCGCCGTCACCGTGGAGAAGGGCCACGGGTCGCGCGGCGAGAGGATGGTCACCCGGTCAGCCATCGCCAAGGCAGAAGGGGTGGCGGCGTGAAGAACAGGGGAGGGCGGTTTCCTTTTTCTGGCTAGATCTCTCAGGTTGCAAAAAACCTGAGAAGGAGGCGAGAAGTGGAGTCGAGAGCCGTCACTAGACCCTCTCCGGGGTACATAAAGGACCAAGGGCGAGACGGTTCCAACGCACCGCTCGAACCGGACGCGGGGTTCAAAAAACGCGAAGCGAAACAGCCGTTCCTCGAACGGCTCGCGCACGCAACGGCAGCCTCGCCGACCGCTTACCCCGGCGCATTAACTCCGCGGCGAAATAGGTGACGTTTCTGGCAGGGGCAGCTGGCGACGCTTCGCCTCCGCCAAAACGGCCACGCCGAAAAAGGTACGCCACGAAGTTCAATTTCGAATCCTTTTTCCCTTTTCCTTCTTTCTCTATCTCTTGCAACAGGGAACGAGAAGGGGGATAACCCCAAAGGGATCCTTCCCCGTGAAGGAACTAGGCTCCGAGCCTCCCTACTGATCAGGGGTTCGAAGGCTGGCCCCCCGAAGGGTTCAACAGCCGCCTCAGATCGCGTGGGCCCGACACCCACTACTGGTCAGGGGTTCGAAGGTCGGCCCCCGAAAGGTTCCACGACCGCCTCAGGCTACTCGGGCTCCGTGCCCCCTACTGATCAGGGGTTCGAAGGCTGGCCCGTCGAAGGGTTCACAGTCGCCTCAGACGCCGAGCGAGGGATGACCAGGGGTACGTTCGATACATAACCAAGGCTCGGGCTGCGCTCCCGAGGTACCCTAGGACATTTCCGAGACCAGCGGGAACGACTCTGTAACGGAATCCCATCGGAGGGAGGCAACGAGCCCTCGGACCCCGTCGCTAGGGGACCGGGTCCGGCAGATCACCCGCAGGTACTTTTGGGCGTGCCTCTGGGCCCCTAGCCGACCCCTAACGAACGGGGCACGGACGTCCACTCGGATTACCCGATCGCAGCTCACCGGAGACACCATGTTCGGTGCCCATCGAGGGTAACATGGCGCACTCCCCCCCTCCTCCTTGCGGAAAGGCGACGTAGGGGCGTATATAAAAAGTCGAGTCTGTCCCTGATCGTCCTCTCGCTCCGTGCGAGGGCTCGGGGGCTGCTCTCGCAAACCCGGCTTCGGCCGAACCGTTGACAGCGTCAACATACCAGCCCGAGAACTTGGGCCCTGACAGTGCACCTGGGTTACGCCCTGCTCGCATGAGGGAACCGCCAGACCAGCCGAGGCATTGCGCGAGGCATTAAGACCTCGAAGGAGTGAAACCACTCCTCCGAGGCCTCGGGGGCTACACCCGGCGGGTGCGCTCGCGCGCACCCACCGGAACAAAGTACCTCCGAGAAAGGCTGGTCCCCTTGCAAAAAAGTGCGATGCAAGCCTCCAAGCGAGTGTTAACACTCTCTTCGAGGCTCGGGGGCTACTGTCGGGGACCATAATTAGGGGTACCCTCAAGACGCCTAATTCTCAGCTGGTAACCCCCATCAGCATAAAGCTGCAAAGGCCTGATGGGTTTGATTAAGTCAGGGATCAGTCCATACGAGTGACTTGACCTCGCCACGCCCGAGCCTAGCCTCGGGCGAGGGCAGCCGACCCTAAGATGACTCCGTCTCGCCTGAGGTCTCCTCTTTCACGGCAGACGCATCTCCGGCTCGCCCTAGGCCCCGCCTCCGATAAGGAGAAACCCTGACTAAATCACCGCACCAACCGACCGAGTCACCGGGGCGTTTAACGCAAAAGGTAAGACCGACGAGCGACCAGACTCCGCCAGTGGTGCCATAGGAGACTCCGCCCGACCCAGGGCTCGGACTCGGGCCAAGGCCCCGGAAGACGGCGAACTCCGCTCCGCCCGACCCAGGGCTCGGACTCGGGCTAAGGCCCCGGAAGACGGCGAACTCCGCTCCGCCCGACCCAGGGCTCGGACTCGGGCTAAAGCCCCGGAAGACGGCGAACTCCGCTCCGCCCGACCCAGGGCTCGGACTCGGGCTAAGGCCCCGGAAGACGGCGAACTCCGCTCCGCCCGACCCAGGGCTCGGACTCAGGCTAAGGCCTCGGAAGACGGCGAACTCCGCTCCGCCCGACCCAGGGCTCGGACTCGGGCTAAGGCCCCGGAAGACGGCGACCTCCGCCTCGCCCGACCCAGGGCTCGGACTCCGCTTCGGCCTCTGCCGAATAACCTCCGCCTCGCCCGACCCCGGGCTCGGACTCTGTCTCTGTCTTGCAGGACGGACTCAGCCTCAGCCTCGGAGGAGCCTCCACGACGCCCGACCTAGGACACGAGACCGCCATGTCAACAGAAAGCGTCATCATCACCCTGCCCTGAGCCGACTTGGGTCGCAGAGAACAAGACCGGCGTCCCATCTGGCCAGCTATGTCAGATAGGCCATGATGGCGCCCCGCTAGATCATGACGACAGCGGCTCCCAGCTCCCTTACGAAAGCAGGAGAACGTCAGCAAGGACCCAGCCACCTCGACAGCTGTCCCCCCGTCTGGCTCCGTTACTCCTCCAACAGCCACGACGCCACACCAACAGGGTGCCACGATCTCTCCGGCTGCCACCTGGGCATGTACATAGGGCGCTAGCTCTCCCTCGCTAGACACGTAGCACCTTGCTACACCCCCATCTTGTACACCTGGACCCTCTCCTTACGACTATAAAAGGAAGGGCCAGGGCCTTCTTAGAGAAGGTTGGCCTCGCGAGGACGAAGGGCAGGGGCAGGCGCTCTCTCTCAGGGCCGCTCTCTCCCCTCACCTCGTGCGGACGCTTGTAACCCCCTACTGCAAGCGCACCCGACCTGGGCGCGGGACGAACACGAAGGCCGCGGGAATTTCTCCGACTCCCTCACGACCCGGCTCCGGCCACCGACTCTCTCTCTCTCTCTGTTCCCCCCTTCGCGCTCGCTCCACGCGCTCGACCCATCTGGGCTGGGGCACGCGGCACTCTCACTCGTCGGCTCGGGGACCCCCCGGTCTCGGAACGCCGACAAGAATGGATATAGCAAAGGCATGAATTAGATTCTAATGGACAAGCGCATTTATGAAAAGGATATTGAATGCACACTTAGTTAATTTTGGGGTATAACTAGAGTAAATAATCATTGATGGGAACTATATTTGATTAAGAAGATGAGTTCCCATACCTTTGCTTTTACCTTTCTTCTTTTGGGTGAAGAACAACCCATGAGGCTTGTGTACTTTCTCTTGTGTAGATATTCATAAGTAAGCTCAAGAGAAATGTTAGTAGCAACACAAGCACTAGTTTCCATTTTTGTAATCATTTTGATAAGGAATGGGAAGCTAAATTACTAAAACATGGAAACTTCATAGCATGAACTAGATTATCCATAGATGATGTTATGCTCAATTTTAACTCATAAAACAAGCATAAATAATCCTTTAAGATTATGGGAATAAATCTAATTCATGATATGGACAGCGATAAATGTGAAAGAATCAAATCCAATTTAAGTAAGTAGAAGCACATCATAAATCATTGGATTGATTTTTCTTTTTATGTTAGATTACATGCTTTTCCAAAGAGAAACCTATTCTCTATAAGTGAGACTACTTGGGTTACTTAGATAAAATCATTAATCTCACTATTCTAGTTATAGAGAGAGTTTTCCTTTTACAAGTGTCCTAAGGATTTGAATTCCTTACATGACACCTTATTCTTTTGAGAACATGAAATATCTCTCTATATCTAGAATCATGGCAATAACAAGATAATTAGAGGAAGGATATGCCATGACATACTAGCAATAAATTAAAGCATGTAGATTACCATAGGATGGAAATGATGGGTATGCAATCTACCATATGAGAGGAAATTCTTCAAAGAATGATGATATGAATTTTAAAGACTTTTGAAGCGCTACACATTTCTTATGTGACTACACAAGACATATAATAAAATACTTGCACTTTAAAAGCATAGAGGTTACCATCCTTTGACTTTCCTCCATGTTGTAGGCCTTGATTTTTCCGCATAAGATAATTCTTTGTTTCCTACAACATCAATAACTTCCTCGAGATGATATGAGTTTAAGATGTAGTAGTTTGAAGAATAACCTTGGGTCAATCACGGATAAAGATCATTGAAGATTTGATAGCTTGAGTTAAATTGAATTAACTTTCTCAAGCACCCCAAGGCTTTATACCATCTCCTTTTCCTACAAAGCTTGTCAAGCATATTTTGGTACCCATCGCTTGATGGGTCCATCACGGTTAGTCAACAAAGATCTAGGAACCCAAAAGTCCTTTGTGTTAGCACTAGGTAAACTCATTACCTTTCTAGCACAAGTTGCAATTTTGGGTTGCCTAGTTATATGAGAATTAATTGACAAGCTAGGAGTGGAATTGTTACCAATGGGACAATCCTTGCATTGATGTCCTTTCTTTCGGCATGTGTAGCATAGGCGTTTTTCAAGTTTTGAAGTTGTCTTCTTTCCTTGTTTGTTGCTTGCTACATGGTTAGTAAAAACTTTCTTTTCTAACCCTATGCCTTTTTGTTTTAAATGGGGACAAGATCTAAGCAAGTGTCCCTTCTTGGAGCATTTAAAACAAAGTCTATCATCCTTGTTAATAATCAAGCCATTTTTAATGTAGGGACATGACCTAATCAAGTGCCCCTCTTCAAAGCATTCACTACACCTCTTAATGTGAAGTGTGGCTTGATCATTACCTTGGATGTTACCTTTTGTGGAGGCGTGGTTGAGGCTTTTGGAGGAGATGTTGAATTTCATCTTTTGTTTGTTCCTCTTGGCAATCCTCAAATCCTTGACATTTTCTTCAAGGGATGTAGTGCATGCCTCGGTTGTTTCCGTCTCAAGCTTCTTCACCATGTGATCACGGTTATCTTGAGAAGGTTGGGCAATGCATTTCCCTTTTAGTTGTGTCAAGCTCTTCTTTAGCCTCTCATTTTCTTCTTTGAGCTTTTGACATGAATCATCATTTGTTCCTGCAGATTCTAGCTCAAAGGAAGATTTGCTTGTCGACAAACAACAAGCATTAGCACATGGTAATATAGTATCAATTTGAATACATGTGCACGAATGAGGTTGTTGGGATTTTAAGTTTTCTATCACAACCTTATGAGCAATGTTTAATATGATATGATCATCCATAAGATTTTCATGAGAACATAGGAGCATATCATATTTTTCTTGAAAAACTAGATTTTCAACTTTTAGCTTTTCTACTTGGTCCTTAAGCAAGGTATTCCTATTTACTAATTGAGCGATACAATGTAAAGCGTTATCATGCTCAATTGAAACTGTTTCATACCTTTGGACCATATCAACATGAGAGCACTTTAGCTCCTCATGTTCTTTAGTCAACTCGTCAAAATGTAGCATTTTCATGGAGAGAACATCTTCTAGTCTTTGACGAGCTTCGCTTTGCTCTCTCGCTCTTTCTAGAAGTTTGAGCATGACCGTCTTATCTTCTTGGCTTAGGCGAGCGTAGAGATGCAAGAAGCTTCTTTCTTCCTCCTCATCCTCATTTGTCCTTCCGCTATTATTTTCATTAGCCACACAACATATGTGGGAATCGAAATGGGAAGACAAACCTTTTGGAGAGGTGGATTCATCGTTTGGTCTCCATCGTTCATTTTCTTCTTCTTCCTTGCAAGGGTTAGTATCATAAAGACTAAAGGAAGTAGAAGCATCAAATGAACTATCATGTTTGGACTCATCAAATTTATTTTTAATTCTAGTCCAAATATCATGCGCATCATGGATAGATTCGTCATAGTTTGATATGAAGGCATGATAATCTTCTCTACTAAGAGAATTAGTTAGGATGTCAAAAGCTAGATAGTTTAAGCGATAACATCTTTGATCCTCCTCGGAATTAATTTTTCCATTGAAATTAGAGGGAAAAATACTCTTGTCTATAATTTGTTCTAATCGTGGATCTAAGGTTCTAAAAGCATTTATCACACTAGTAGACCATGAGTCATAATTAGAACAATCATCAAATAATATTTCAAGAGTTACCTCCTTTTGAGTTACGTTTGATGGAGGAGTCTTCTTGTTCTTTTGGGATCTTCTACGAGCCATCACTTCGAGTTGTTAGACTCAAGATGAAGTGCCTAGCTCCGATACCAATTGAAAGTCGCCTAGAGGGGGGGTGAATAGGCGAAACCTGAAAATTAAAACTTTATCCCCCAACTAGATCCCTTGATTAGTGGTTAGAACAAGATATACAAATATCAGAGAATAGAAACTAAGTTCTTGCTTGAAGAGAGTATTGCTAAATAATGCGGAAGTGATAAATCAATACAACTAGTAAGTTATAGAATAACAAAGCAAGAAGCCTTAGATGAGAAGAGCACTAAGCCAAGTTCTTTCTTGCGAAATGTTACTTCACTAAATGGAATTAAACTTGAAGCAACACCAAATGATATTAGCAAATAATGGTGCAAGAAAACTTAGAGCAAGGGAAAACAAACAAATCACAAGCAATAAACACAATGGACACGAGTGATTTGTTTTACCGAGGTTCGGCCCTCGAAGGCCTAGTCCCCGTTGAGGAGTCCACTTAAGGACGGGTCTTTTTCAACCCTTTCCCTCTCTCCCTCGATCACACAAGGATCGGTGAGCTCTTCTTCTTCTCAAGGATCACTCTCGATCCCACAAGGACCACCACAATCTTTGGTGTCTCTTGCTAGCTTTTACAAGCCTCCAAAACTTTGGAGGAAGTTCAATGGGAGTCAAAACTCCACGCGCAAATGAACACAAAGATGAAGCACACACTATCTCTCGATGAATCTCACAAGGCACTAGTGCTAAACTCAAATGAGTAGCTCTCTTTTGCTTGCTCTCTCTTTTGTGGCACTTGTGTTAGTTGTAGTGGTCTAAATCTTGTGTATAGGATGGATCAATGAATATATGTGGTTGGGAGGGCTTGAGTATGTCAACTAGATGACTTGGAATGTTGCTTGGGCTCCCACCACTTGAAGTGGCCGGTTGGGGTGGTATTTATAGCCACCAACCAAAATCTAGCCGTTGGTGAGGGCTGTCTGTTCGATGGTGCACCGGACAGTCCGGTGCACACCGGACATGTCCGGTGCGACAGCCACGTCACCCGGTCGTTGCAATTTGACCGTTGGAGTTCTGACACCTGGGCCCGCCGGGATGTCCGGTGCACACCGGACATGTACTGTTTGATGTCCGGTGCACCTGCTTCCGCGTGCCTGACGACTGCGCGCGACTGGCGCGCATTAAATGCGCCTGCAGGTGACCGTTGGCGCGAAGTAGCCGTTGCCCCGAGGTTGCACCGGACAGTCCGGTGCACACCGGACAGTCCGGTGCACACCGGACATGTCCGGTGAATTATAGCGGAGCAGCCGTTGCTGTTTCCCGACGCTGGCGAGTTCCGGAGGCCGCTCTTCCTTGGAGCACCGGACACTGTCCGGTGTACACCGGACAGTCCGGTGAATTATAGCGGAGTTGCCTCTGGAAATTCCCGAAGGTAGCGAGTTTGGGTTGGAGTCCTCTGGTGCACCGGACATGTCCGGTGGCACACCGGACAGTCCGGTGCGCCAGACCAGAGGTGCCTTCGGTTGGCCCTGTGCTCTTCTGTCGAACCCAATATTTGGTCTTTTTATTGGCTAAGTGTGAACCTTTGGCACCTGTATAACTTATACACTAGAGCAAACTAGTTAGTCCAATTATTTGTGTTGGGCAATTCAACCACCAAAATTAATTAGGGACTAGGTGTAAGCCTAATTCCCTTTCAACTGTACCATGGTGAATTCAGTCAGATGAACCTGACAGCCAATGTTTGAACTCGATTTGCTCCTAGATTCTTATGACAACACAACCAGTGATCTACAACAATATTGTAGAGGTACAAACCAACTACAACTTTGTCATAGCAACCTTGGTTAAATTCTTACTAAATCAGACTTGAATTCATGCTCAAAGCCTCAGTGGTTGCACTGTCTGTCTGAAAATTCAGACCTTGGTACCCTGACAGCCCAACTTTGGGCTTAATTATCTCCCAAATTCTCTTAACAACTGAGCTCACATCCTTAAGAAAAATTGTTCTCTTTTGTTTGCTCTACAACTTTGATGTGGTGCCCTAGGGTAAAAACTCTATAATTTGAAAGTTACAAGGCTCCAAAGTTGAGCCCTCAACTCTGAAATTCAGACTTAGAGTGAATTCTCAATTGGGGTCCTTTTTGCAAATTAATCCAAAACTTAGGGTTTGGCTTGCGAATCTTCCCAAATGTGAACCATGTGACTTTATATGATTTAACATAGTAGTTTTTACACTTCAGTCCAAATGTGCACAATTTTTGCACATAGGCCCCTAGGGTTTGGACTTAGGGTTTTCTAGGGTTCAAATGGGGATTTTTAGTACCTCAGGGGTATAAATGTGATTCTAGTTCATTTTTGGGAACATTTTATGACTATTCCCCTAAAGCTTTTGGGTTTTCTCAATTTGGTTAGGTTTTACCCCCTTTAATCCCTATTTAGGGCTAAGCCCCCTATCCAGGGTTCTATTTGCAAAATGCTATAACATTACAACTTGTTTGAAATTTTTACCTAGTGAATGCACTCTAGGTGTGTCAAACATATGCAATGCCAATGTTTATGATGACATGCTCAAGTTTTAGTTGCAGTAACACCAGTGGTGTTACATCCTTCCCCCCATAAAAGAATCTCGTCCCGAGATTAAAAGTCCTAGGGTAAGTAATGGAAAAGGAAATGTGTCACATTCTTATTTCCTTATTTTTGGTACAAGGCAGGGGTGGTGTGGGGCTTATTCCTTTATTACAACAACTATACACACTTTACAAATTACATGAGGCTAAAAAGCCCAGGAAATTCTTATCTAAAAAGTCTTGAGTTTCCCATGTAGCCTCATCTTCAGAATGTTGATTCCACTGTATCTTATAGAACTTGAGAGTTTTTCTCCGGGTAACCCTGTCCTTTTGATCCAGGACCCGAATGGGATGTTCGGAATATGTCAAATCTGGTTCAAGGACAACATCTGTCACCTCAACGGTTCGATCTGGTACCCGAAGACATTTCTTCAACTGTGACACATGGAACACATTGTGTACAGCAGACAAGGTTTCGGGTAGTTGAAGTCGATATGCCACTGGCCCGTATCTTTCAAGTATAGGGAATGGACCAATGTACCTAGGTGCAAGCTTTCCTTTTAGCCCGAAACGCGATACTCCCTTCATTGGTGAAACCTTCAAGTAGACATAATCTCCCACGAGAAAGTATAAGGGTTGTCATCGTCGGTCTGCATAACTCTTTTGTCGAGCTTGGGCTTTCTTCATATTATAAATTATTTTCTAAACCTTTTCTTCGGTCTCTTTCACCATATCAGGCCTGAAGAAATACTTTTCACCAGGTCCAGACCAATTTAGCGGAGTGCGACATCGTCGTCCATATAAGGCTTCGAAGGGTGCCATCTTGATACTTTCTTGATAGCTATTATTATATGAAAACTCCGCTAAGGGCAAATATTCATCCCATTTCTGTGAGAAGTCCAGAACACATGCCCGCAACATATCTTCAAGTATTTGATTAACTCTCTCAGTCTATCCACTTGTTTGAGGATGATAGGTCGAACTGTGGAGCAATTTAGTACCCAGGGATTTATGAAGTTCTTCCCAAAATTTGGATACGAATTGTGGTCCACGATCCAACACTATAGTCTTTGGAATACCATGCAAACTGAGAATACGGGCAATGTATAATGCTGCATAAGTGGCCACTGAATACTTTGCCTTAACAGGTAAGAAGTGGGCAATCTTTGTGAGTCGATCAATGATAACCCAGACAGAGTCATACCCTTTTGCGGTCCTGGGCAATCCCACAATGAAGTCCATACTTATGTCTTCCCATTTCCATGTCGGTATTGGTAGAGACTGTAATGGACCGGCAACTTTCAAGTGTATGGCCTTGACACGTCTGCAGGTGTCACATCTAGCCACATAGCGTGCAATCTCGATCTTCATTTTCGTCCACCAATAATGTTGTTTCAGATCCTGATACATCTTAGTGCTTCCGGGATAAATAGAATAGCGACTAAGATGTGCTTCATCAAGAATTTGCTGGCGGACCTCTTCATTCTTTGGCACCACTATACAGTCATTAAACCATACAATGCCTTGATCATCTTCCTTGAAACATTTGGCTTTTCCAGCCCTTATTTTCTCACGTATGTGTTTCATACCCTCATTATTCCTTTGAGCATCAATTATCCTTTGTAAGAGGACTGACTCAAGCTTTAGCTGACTTAAGGTTCCTTGTTGGACCATTCCCAGGTTTAGCTTCTCCATCTCCTGACATAATGTATTGTCAGAGGTCTTCACCGTAAGACAGTGACAGGAAACCTTGCGGCTAAGTGCATCTGCCACTACATTGGCCTTGCCTAGGTGATAATGAATTTCTAGTTCATAATCCTTAATAAGCTCAAGCCATCGTCTTTGTCTCATGTTTAATTCTGACTGGGTGAAGACATACTTCAAGCTTTTATGATCTGTATAAATGTGACAGATATTACCCAGCAGATAATGACGCCAAATTTTCAGGGCATGAACCACAGCAGCTAGCTCCAGATCATGAGTTGGATAATGTTCCTCATGCCGGCGCAACTGCCTTGAAGCATACGCAATTACTCGGCCTTCTTGCATTAACACACAGCCGAGACCACTGCCCGATGCATCACAATACACATCAAAGGGCTTAGTGATATCCGGCTGAGCCAATACCGGAGCAGTGGTTAATAATGTCTTCAATTGTTCAAAAGCTTCATTACACTTGGAAGACCAATTGAATTTAATATCATTCTTCAATAAACTTCTGATTGGCTTCACAAGCTTAGAAAAATCTGGTATAAATCGGCGGTAATATCCAGCCAGTCCAAGGAAACTTTGGACTTGATGAACAGTGGTTGGGGGTTTCCACTCCAAAATGTCCTTGACTTTGCTGGGATCCACCGCAATCCCCCTGGCAGATAGAATATGTCCCAAAAATTGAATTTCCTCCAGCCAAAACGCGCATTTGCTGAACTTGGCATACAACTGATGTTCTCTCAGGCGCGTTAACACGATCCGTAAATGTTGAGCATGCTCCTCCTCATTTTTGGAATAGATTAGAATATCGTCAATGAAGACCACCACAAACTTGTCCAACTCGGGCATGAACACCGAGTTCATCAAATACATGAAGTGGGCAGGAGCATTTGTCAATCCGAAAGACATTACCAGGTATTCAAATAACCCATACCGCGTAGTGAATGCGGTCTTTGGTATATCCTCGGGTCGAATACGGATCTGATAATAGCCCGATCTGAGATCAATCTTGGAGAATACCCTCACCCCGGTCAGTTGATCAAATAGAATATCAATCCTCGAAAGAGGGTACTTGTTCTTGATAGTGACCTCATTCAGGGGTCGATAATCCACACACATCCGTAAAGTTTGATCCTTCTTTTTAACGAATATGGCTGGACAACCCCATGGCGACGAGCTTGGCCAGATGAATCCTTTCTCAAGTAGATCTTGTAATTGAATCTTCAATTCTGCCAACTCATTTGGAGGCATACGGTACGATCTTCGAGAAATGGGAGCCGTACCGGGCTTCAACTCAATTACAAACTCTACATCCCTTTCAGGTGGCAATCCAGGCAAATCCTCTGGAAAGACATCGGGAAACTCACATACTACCGTAATATCCTTGATTTCCGGTATAGTGGCTTCATAAACTCTGCCAGTAGCTTGAGTTGGAATGGGGATAGACAAGAGAATTTCCTCTTGATTATGACTCAACCTGATGGTTCTTTGATCAGTGTTGAGGGTTTCTTTATGTTTGGCTAACCAATTCATGCCCAAGATGACATCTATGTCCTGGCCTTTCAGAACGATCATATTAGTAGGAAAGTCCCATCCGGCCAATGTTACGGGCACTTGATAGGCCACTTCTCTAGTAAAGATTTGTCCCCCAAGTGAGTGAATTTTAAACCCTTCTTTTGATTCATAGCATGAGATGCAGTGTTGCTCCACAAATTTCTTGCTGATGAATGTATGCGAAGCACCAGAATCAAAGAGAATAACTGCGGGATGATTGGCCACAAGGAACGTACCCATCATTATCGGCTCTCCGTCCGGTGTAGTGGCCACTTGCGTATAATATATGCGTCCCGTCTTTTTGGTATTTTTGCCCATAGTATTTCCCTTGACTTGAGATGAATTCCTAGATCCTTGCTGATTATTTGACTGGTTCTGCTTTGGATAAGGGCAATCCTTGATGAAATGCCCAGATTTGCCACAATTGAAACATCCAGTCGATGAACTGGGCAGAGCAGGGAATCGAGTGCCTGGGGCACCCGGCTGACTTGGGGCAGTGGGGGCATTATTGGGACGAATAAATATTGGTTGCTTAAAAGGGAAGGAGGGTGGACGAGAGCGATTCTGGTTGGAAGGCCGGAGAATAAACCGTTGCCTTTTCACTGGGCCCTGACTAGGCCTGTCTCCTCCAAAACCCTTGGATTTTCTGACACCCGCATACTTCGCTTCTACCGCCAATGCTCTACTGACAGCTCTTCCATAAGTAAGATCTATGCAGGTCGCCATCTTTCTTTGCAGTCGATCATTTAAACCTCTCATAAAACAGTTCTTCTTTTCAGATCAGTGTTCACTTGATCGATTGCATACTACGACAGATGATTGAACTTATTGAGATACTGATTAACAGTATCCCCTCCCTGCTTCAGCTTCATAAATTCTTCTTGCTTCATGTGAAGAACACCTTCTGGTATATAATGTTCGCGGAAGGCCACTTTGAATTCCTCCCATGTTATCTGATGATTGGTCGGTTGAACGGCCACGGAATTTCCCCACGAGGTGCTGGCAG
Source organism: Zea luxurians (assembly GCA_029449295.1). NCBI lineage: Eukaryota > Viridiplantae > Streptophyta > Magnoliopsida > Poales > Poaceae > Zea > Zea luxurians. The sequence continues at coordinate 170,234,340 of JAOPSE010000002.1, forward strand.
GGCCGCGCAGTTGCTGGGCTGCGAATAAAGGCTTCTGGGTTTCCGAACAGCGCAGAAGTCCGAATTTTTGCTCGATAACCCGAATCCATTCGTCGGCTTCTAACGGGTCTTCGGCTTTGACAAACAACGGTGGACGTGTCTCTGAGAAGTCCAAGTAAGAGGTTTCACGGGGGCCCTGTTGATAACCTCGCCCGCCTTGTGGCTGAAACTGTTGACCCGCCATCTCTCTCAGAAAACGGGTATTATCCGCGGTCGCATTTACCAAGGCGGCAATCGCCTCGGCAAGTGTGGGAGGGACAGGAGGTGGATTTGGGGTATACTCCCTCCCACTGGAGGTTCCAGCTGCATCCTGTGATCAGGTCTTGGATGGCATCTGTGGTCAAACATTTGGAAACAAATATAATATGCCAAAGACAAAACCATCCAATTTACATTACCGAAAAGAGTAATGTTACAGACTCGATTTTATACAACAGGAGTACAGTACCCATTATACATTAATACAACCTATTATACAATACACTACTTCTATTTCTACTACTACACCACTATTCCTGCTTTTGGTTGCTCCTGGCAGCCTCGTCGTCGGGTGTGGGAGACCATTCATCGACCAGCCTCATAGAAGGAGGGGGCCTAAAAAGGTCTAACTCACCACCATGTGCTTCTCCCGCAACGTGCGAGGGTCCGGCTTCCGACCCGATAGGATCCGTAGGTGCACTAGGGTGTAGTTGCGAATACAGTACATGGACTTCATCATGTAGGGTATTGCAATACGCCTGCAGATTGTCAATGGCAGAGCTAAGTTCTTCGACTCGAGCTCGAGCCTTTGCTTCCTTAGCCCAAGCCACTGAACGAGACTGCACCGCCCAGTCAAGTGCTAAGTCTCGATCAGCAAGTTGATCCTGCAAACGGCGGATGTGACTCCTTAATTCGTTTATTCTGTCACCATCCGCGACCCATATGTTCGTCCTGCGTTGAAGCTCCGCTTGAAGCTGATTTACTCAGGCTTCAAGATCCCCAATTGGATCGTTGCTTCCGCTACTACTATCCTCGTGCCGTGGAGCAAGTTGGTGACGAGGTACACCAATTGGGCCAGTTGACTTACGCGCAGTTTTCCTGGTGCGCGGCGGCATTTCTCTAAGGGGGAAATTTTATTAGTATGGTTCGTAGCATGATGCATGTATAATTACAGAACCAACCTTAGTTGATTCATACCTTCTATACATCGCACTCCTCCTATCTGGTCTTTCATATAGATTCTTCAGATATGAGGGATAAGAATGGAAGAAATCTTTCTAGGTAAGTTTTTAGAAAATCCTTTTGAAGATGCCTCATAATATCTGCAGAGAAGGGCTTCGCTCTGATACCAGCTGTGATGGAACCTCTCAAGTCATTAGGCCCACCTACAGTTGTCCTTGTCCAACAGACATCAGACAACCCTGTAGATGTTCCTGAATCACTTGACAAGTTTGGTATCTTCTTTCTTACCTTTCCAGGAACGTTTCACCCGTCTTGCAGACATTACAGAACATCGGAGATATAGAAATGCGGAAGCGATTACATAAACTTACGTTTATTTAGAAAGTAAGATCAAGTTGCTTATTACAGACTAGAGTTATAAAACGAGTGCTGAGTAGTATTATTACAATACCAAGGGAGGCAAAAACTCCTCCCGATAAGTTCTTACATAAAAGTTTCTTATGGAGGACCATGTCCTCCCGCAGCTTCACTCTTGTTTTTCCTCATTTGGAACCACCTTGGTACAAAAGCAACAAAAATTTGCTGCTTCCTCACCTAAAAACAACGAGGGAATAAACCCTGAGTATGGAATTACTTAGCAAGTCTTACCCGACTAAAGAAAAGACTCTCAAGGGTATGCTGGTTTTAAGGGAGTCAAGGTAAGGTATCTCAAGATCAAAGACTCTGTTTTGCAAAAATGCTTACTAAGAGTGGATCCTTAAAAATCCAAATTTTATTTCTAGGTTAGGTAAACTTACCTGCATCTAGAGTTCCTTCTAACCTAGTTCAAACACTTATCCTGAACAAGCCAAGTTCTTAATTCATCCTTCATCTTTATTGGAGTTCTACGTATCTTGCAGTGACCAAGTCTTCATAACCACGAAGGTATGGCGATCCGAATCGATTATTGAAAGTCGCATAGTGGGGGGGTGAATAGGGCGAAACTGAAATTTACAAAGTTAATCACAACTATAAGCCGGGTTAGCGTTAGAAATAATAATGAGTCCGAGAGAGAGGGCGCAGAACAAATCGTGAGCGAATAAAGAAGTGAGACGCAAGGATTTGTTTTACCGAGGTTCGGTTCTCGCAAACCTACTCCCCGTTGAGGAGGCCACAAAGACCGGGTCTATTTCAACCCTTTCCCTCTCTCAAACGGTCCCTCGGACCGAGTGAGCTTCTCTTCTCAAATCAACCGGGAACAAAACTTCCCCGCAAGGACCACCACACAATTGGTGTCTCTTGCCTCGGTTACAATTGAGTTTTGATCACAAGAATAAATGAGAAAGAAAAGAAGCAATCCAAGCGCAAGAGCTCAAAAGAACACAACAAATCTCTCTCACTAATCACTAAAGCCTTGTGTGGAATTGGAGAGGATTTGATCACTTTGGTGTGTCTAGAATTGAATACTAGAGCTCTTGTAAGGTGTAGAAGTGTGAAAACTTGGATGACTTGAATGAGGGGTGGTTGGGGGTATTTATAACCCCAACCACCAAACTAGCCGTTTGGTGAAGGCTGCTGTCGACGGGCGCACCGGTCAGTCCGGTGCGCCACCGGACACTGTCCGGTGCGCCAGCCACGTCACCCGGCCGTTAGGGTTCGACCGTTGGAGCTCTAACGCGTGGGCCCGCCTGGCTGTCCCGTGGTGCACCGGACAAGTCTTGTAGACTGTCCGGTGTGCCACCCGCGCGTGCCCTGCTCCTCTGCGCGCGCTGGCGCGCATTAAATGCTGTAGCAAGTGACCGTTGGCGCGGACTAGCCGTTGCTCCGCCGTTACACCGGACAGTCCGGTGTACACCGGACATGTCCGGTGAATTATAGTGGAGCGGATTCCCGAAGCTGGTGAGTTCAGAGTCGCTTCTCCTTGGAGCACCGGACACTGTCCGGTGTACACCGGACAGTCCGGTGAATTATAGCGCGACGCCTCTGAGTTTTCCCGAAGGTGCGAAGTTCAGCTTGGAGTCCCCTGGTGCACCGGACATTGTCCGGTGGCACACCGGACAGTCCGGTGTGCCAGACCAGGGTACACTTCGGTTATCCTTTTGCTCTTTTTGTTGAACCCTTTTCTTGGTCTTTTTATTGGCTTATTGTGAACCTTTGGTACCTGTAGAACTTATAAACTTGGGCAAACTAGTTAGTCCAATTATTTGTGTTGGGCAATTCAACCACCAAAATCAATTTAGGAAATAGGTGTAAGCCTAATTCCCTTTCAATCTCCCCTTTTTGGTGATTGATGCCAACACAAACCAAAGCAAATATAGAAGTGCATAATTTGAACTAGTTTGCAAAATGTAAGTGCAAAGGTTGCTTAGAGTTGAGCCAATAAATATTACTTACTAGATATGCATGGATTGTTTCTTTATTTTTAACATTTTGGACCACGCTTGCACCACAAGTTTTGTTTTTGCAAATTCTTTTTGTAAATCCTTTTTCAAAGTCCTTTTGCAAAATAGTCAAAGGTAAATGAATAAGATTTTGCGAAGCATTTTCAAGTTTTGAAATTTTCTCCCCTTGTTTCAAATGCTTTTCCTTTGACTAAACAAAACTCCCCCTCAAATAAATTCTCCTCTTAGTGTTCAAGAGGGTTTTAAGATATCAATTTTGAAAATACTACTTTCTCCCCCTTTTGAACACAATAAGATACCAATTTGAAATTTACCAATTGAAAATCATGAGTTTTAAAATTAGGGTGGTGGTGCGGTCCTTTTGCTTTGGGCTCATACTTTCTCCCCCTTTGGCATGAATCACCAAAAACGGATACTTTGAGTGAGATATAAGCCCTTGTATAACTACTTTCTCCCCTTTGGCAAATAAAACATATGAGTGAAGATTATACCAAAGACGGAGAATTGCTCGGAGCAACGGCGAAGGATGAGTGATAGAGTGGAGTGGAAGCCTTTGTCTTCGTCGAAGACTCTAATTTCCTTTAAATACACCTATGACTTGGTTTGAAATTCACTTTAAAACACATTAGTCATAGCATATATAAAAGGGACATGATCAAAGGTATATTTATGAGCTATGTGTGCAAGAAATCAAAAGAAATTTCTAGAATCAAGAATATTTAGCTCATGCCTAAGTCAGGTAAATGTTTGTTCATCTAGTGGCTTGGTAAAGATATCGGCTAATTGATCTTTAGTATTGATGTATGCAATCTCGATATCCCCCTTTTGTTGGTGATCCCTAAGAAAATGATACCGAATGGCTATGTGTTTAGTGCGGCTATGCTCAACGGGATTATCTGCCATGCGGATTGCACTCTCATTATCACATAGAAGAGGAACTTTGGTTAATTTGTAACCATAGTCCCGCAGGGTTTGCCTCATCCAAAGCAATTGCACGCAACAATGGCCTGCGGCAATGTACTCGGCTTCGGCGGTTGAAAGAGCGACCGAATTTTGCTTCTTTGAAGCCCAAGACACCAAGGATCTTCCCAAGAACTGGTAAGTCCTGGATGTGCTCTTTCTATTAATCTTACACCCCGCCCAATCGGCATCCGAATAACCAATTAAATCAAAAGTGGATCCCTGAGGGTACCAAAGCCCAAACTTAGGAGTATAAGCCAAATATCTCAAGTTTCGTTTTACGGCCGTAAGGTGAGATTCCTTAGGGTCGGCTTGGAATCTTGCACACATGCATATGGAAAGCATAATATCCGGTCAAGATGCACATAGATAGAGTAATGAACCTATCATCGACCGGTATACCTTTTGATCGATGGATTTACCTCCCGTGTCGAGGTCGAGATGCCCGTTGGTTCCCATGGGTGTCTTGATGGGCTTGGCATCCTTCATTCCAAACTTGGTTAGAATGTCTTGAGTATACTTCGTTTGGCTGATGAAGGTGCCTTCTTGGAGTTGCTTAACTTGGAATCCTAGAAAATACTTCAACTCCCCCATCATCGACATCTCGAATTTATGTGTCATGATCCTACTAAATTCTTCACATGTAGATTCGTTAGTAGACCCAAATATAATATCATCAACATAAATTTGGCATACAAACAAATCATTGTCAAGAGTTTTAGTAAATAAAGTAGGATCGGCCTTGCCAACTTTGAAGCCATTAGCAATAAGGAAATCTCTTAGGCATTCATACCATGCTCTTGGGGCTTGCTTGAGCCCATAAAGCGCCTTAGAGAGCCTATAGACATGATTAGGGTACTCACTGTCTTCAAAGCCAGGAGGTTGCTCAACATAGACCTCTTCCTTGATTGGTCCATTGAGGAAGGCACTCTTCACGTCCATTTGGTAAAGCTTGAAGCCATGGTAAGTAGCATAGGCTAATAATATACGAATTGACTCAAGCCTAGCTACGGGTGCATAGGTTTCACCGAAATCCAAACCTTCGACTTGTGAATACCCCTTGGCCACGAGTCGAGCTTTGTTCCTTGTCACCACACCATGCTCATCTTGCTTGTTGCGGAAGACCCATTTGGTTCCTACAACATTTTGATTAGGACGTGGAACTAAATGCCATACCTCGTTTCTAGTGAAATTGTTGAGCTCCTCTTGCATCGCCATCACCCAATCCAAATCTTGGAGTGCTTCCTCTACCCTGTGTGGCTCAATAGAGGAAACAAAAGAGTAATGCTCACAAAAATGTGCAACACGAGATCTAGTGGTTACCCCCTTATGAATGTCGCCGAGGATGGTGTCGACGGGGTGATCTCGTTGGATTGCTTGGTGGACTCTTGGGTGTGGTGGCCTTGGTTCTTCATCCTCCTTGTATTGATCATTTGCATCTCCCCCTTGATCATTGTCGTCATCTTGAGGTGGCTCATCCTTTTGATCTTCACCTTCATCAACTTGAGCCTCGTCCTTATTTTGAGTTGGTGGAGATGCTTGTGTGGAGGAGGATGGTTGATCTTGTGCATTTGGAGGCTCTTTGGATTCCTTAGGACACACATCCCCAATGGACATGTTCCTTAGCGCGATGCACGGAGCCTCTTCATCACCTATCTCATCAAGATCAACTTGCTCTACTTGAGAGCCGTTAGTTTCATCAAACACAACGTCACAAGAAACTTCCACTAGTCCTAAGGACTTGTTAAAGACTCTATATGCCCTTGTGTTTGAGTCATATCCTAGTAAAAAGCCTTCTACAGTCTTAGTAGCAAATTTAGATTTTCTACCTCTTTTAACAAGAATAAAGCATTTGCTACCAAAGACTCTAAAATATGAAATATTGGGCTTTTTACCGGTTAGGAGTTCATAGGATGTCTTCTTGAGGATTCGGTGTAGATGCAACCGGTTGATGGCATAGCAAGCGGTGTTAACCGCCTCGGCCCAAAACCGATCCGGCGTCTTGTACTCATCAAGCATGGTTCTTGCCATGTCTAATAGAGTTCGATTCTTCCTCTCCACTACACCATTTTGTTGTGGGGTGTAGGGAGAAGAGAACTCATCCTTGATGCCCTCCTCCTCAAGAAAGCCTTCAATTTGTGAGTTCTTGAACTCCGTCCCGTTGTCGCTTCTAATTTTCTTGATCATCAAGCCGAACTCATTTTGAGCCCGTCTCAAGAATCCCTTTAAAGTCTCTTGGGTTTGTGATTTTTCCTGCAAAAAGAACACCCAAGTGAAGCGAGAATAATCATCCACAATAACTAGAAAGTACTTACTCCCGCTGATGCTTATGTAAGCGATCGGGCCGAATAAATCCATGTGTAGGAGCTCCAGTGGCCTATCAGTCGTCATGATGTTCTTGTGTGGATGATGAACACCAACTTGCTTCCCAGCTTGGCATGCGCTACAAATCCTGTCTTTCTCAAAATGAACATTTGTTAATCCTAAAATATGTTCTCCCTTTAGAAGCTTATGAAGATTCTTCATCCCAACATGGGCTAGTCGGCGGTGCCAGAGCCAACCCATGTTAGTCTTAGCAATTAAGCAAGTGTCGAGTTCAGCTCTATCAAAATCTACCAAGTATAGCTGACCCTCTAACACTCCCTTAAAGGCTATTGAATCATCACTTCTTCTAAAGACAGTGACACCTACATCAGTAAAAAGACAGTTGTAGCCCATTTGACATAATTGTGATATGGAAAGCAAATTGTAATCTAAAGAATCTACAAGAAAAACATTGGAAATGGAATGGTCAGGAGATATAGCAATTTTACCCAAACCTTTGACCAAACCTTGGTTTCCATCCCCGAATGTGATAGCTTTTTGGGGATCTTGGTTTTTCTCGTAGGAGGAGAACATCTTCTTCTCCCCAGTCATGTGGTTTGTGCACCCACTATCGATGATCCAACTTGAGCCCCCGGATGCATAAACCTACAAAACAAGTTTAGTTCTTGACTTTAGGTACCCAAACGGTTTTGGGTCCTTTGGCATTAGATACAAGAACTTTGGGTACCCAAACACAAGTCTTTGACCCCTTGTGTTTGCCCCCAATAAACTTGCAACTACCTTGCCGGATTTGTTAGTTAAAACATATGATGCATCAAAAGTTTTGAATGAAATGCTATGGTCATTTGATGCACTAGAGGTTTTCTTCTTAGGCAACTTAGCATGGGTTGGTTGCCTAGAGCTAGATGTCTCACCCTTATACATAAAAGCATGGTTAGGGCCAGAGTGAGACTTCCTAGAGTGAATTCTCCTAATTTTGCTCTCAGGGTAACCGACAGGGTACAAAATGTAACCATCGTTATCCTGAGGCATGGGAGCCTTGCCCTTAACAAAATTTGACAATCTTTTAGGAGGGGCATTAAGTTTGACATTGTCTCCCCTTTGGAAGCCAATGCCATCCTTGATGCCAGGGCGTCTCCTATTATAGAGCATACTTCTAGCAAATTTAAACTTTTCATTCTCTAAGTCATGCTCGGCAATTTTAGCATCTAATTTAGCTATATGATCATTTTGTTGTTTAATTAAAGTCATATGATCATGGATAGCATCAATATCAATATCTCTATATCTAGTGCAAATAGAAACATGCTCAATGGTAGATGTAGAGGGTTTGCACGCAATATATCATTTTTATCTCTAAGATCGGAAATTGTAACATTGCAAACATCTAGTTCTTTAGCCTTAGCAAGCAATTTTTCATTTTCAATCTTAAGGCTAGCAAGAGAGATGTTTAATTCTTCAATCTTAGCAAGCAAATCATTATTATCATTTCTAAGATTGGGAATTGAAACATCACAAACATGAGAATCAACCTTAGCATTTAAACTAGCATTTTCATTTCTAAGGTTGGCAATAGTGTCATGGCAAGTACTTAGCTCACTAGTTAATTTCTCACATTTTTCAACTTCTAGAGCATAAGCATTTTTTACCTTAACATGCTTTTTATTTTCCTTGATTAGGAAGTCCTCTTGGGAGTCCAAGAGATCATCCTTTTCATGGATGGCACTAATCAATTCATTTAATTTTTCTTTTTGTTGCATGTTTAGGTTGGCAAAAAGAATGCGCAAGTTATCCTCCTCATTGCTAGCATCATCCTCATCACTAGAGGTTTCATATTTAGTGGGGGATCTTGATTTTACCTTCTTCTTTTTGCCGTCCTTGGCCATGAGGCATTTGTGGCCGACATTGGGGAAGAGAAGACCCTTGGTGACGGCGATGTTTGCGGCGTCCTCGTCGGAGGAGGAGTCGGTGGAGCTCTCGTCGGAGTCCCATTCCCGGCAAACATGGGCATCGCCGCCCTTCTTCTTGTGATATCTCTTCTTTTCCTTTCTTCTCCCCTTCTTGTCGTCGCCCCTATCTGAAAGGGAAATGTGCCCTTGGGCCATTTCTAAGTATTTTGGTGATTTAGTGTCCAACACAAGTGCCTAAGTGTAAAATGGTGGACAAAGTACAAATCAAGGATAAAGGTATGTTTCTCAGACTTAGTACATTGTTTTAGTGACTAATGTATTGTGTCTAAGTGCTGGAAACAGGAAAAATCCAATTGGAATTGTCTTGGCTCGAGCAGCCAAGAATCTGCTCAGTCTGGGAGCACCGGACTGTCTGGTGTGCACCGGACAGTGTCCGGTGCGCCAGGCTGGTTTGAGCAAAGTGGCTGCTCTCGGGACTTCGACGGCGGTGTACGACTATAATTCACCGGACTGTCCGGTGTGCACCGGACTGTCCGGTGGGGCCGTTCACAGGCGAACTCGTCGCTCTCGGGAATTCATCGGCGACATACGGCTATAATTCACCGGACTGTCCGGTGTGCACCGGACTGTCCGGTGAGCCAACGGTCGGCGGGGCCAACGGTCGGCCGTGCAATCTGCGCGGGACACGTGGCCGAGCCAACGGCTAGAATAAGGCACCGGACTGTCCGATGTGCACCGGACATGTCAGGTGCGCCAACGGCTCCCAGGATGCCAACGGTCGACTGCGCTGTTTATGGAAAGAAATCGGGCACCAGACATGTCCGGTGTGCACCGGACTGTCCGGTGCGCCAGTCGACAGAAGGCAAGATCAGCCTTCCTAGATTGCTCTCAACGGCTCCTAGCTGCCTTGGAGCTATAAAAGGGACCCCTAGACGCATGGAGGAGCACACCAAGCATTCCTACAACATTCATAAGCATCAAGACATCGATTCCGCGCCTTTGATTCTTTGCGATAGCAATTAGAGCTCTAGTTGAGTAGTGAACTCTTTGAGTTGTGTTGTGAGCTCTCTTTGCGACTTGTGTGCGTGGTGTTGCTGTGATTTCTTGTCTTGAGTGTGTTGCTAATCCCTCCCTTGCTCCGTGTTTCTTTGTGATCTTAAAGTGTAAGGGCGAGAGGCTCCAAGTTGTGGAGATTCCTCGCAAACGGGATTGAGAAAAAGCAAGCAAAACACCATGGTATTCAAGTGGGTCTTTGGACCGCTTGAGAGGGGTTGATTGCAACCCTCGTCCGTTGGGACGCCACAACGTGGAGTAGGCAAGCGTTGGTCTTGGCCGAACCACGTGATAACCACCGTGCCATCTCTGTGATTGATTTCTTGTGGTTATTGTGTTTTGACTCCTCTCTAGCCACTTGGCATTTATTGTGCTAACAATTAACCAAATTTTGTGGCTTAAGTTTTCAAGTTTCACAGGATCACCTATTCACCCCCCTCTAGGTGCTCTCAATTGGTATCAGAGCCGTTCTCTTCACAAAGGGACTAACCGCCCGAAGAGATGGATCCTAAGGGGAAGGGTATCGTGATCAACGATAAAGAGAAGGAATCCTTCGTCAACGAGCCGAAGGACGACAAGCCTACCGACTCCGGCTCAGGCCATAGATGGAAGGAAGGGAAGAAGAAGAAGACGAGGCGCATCAAGGAGATCGTCTACTACGACGACAGCGATGAGTCTACTTCCTCCCAAAAGGACGACGACCACAACGACTACGAGAGAAGGAAACCGGTCAATTCGAACTTTTCTTTTGACTACTCTCGTATTCCTCAAAGTGCAAATGCTCATTTATTATCTATTCCACTTGGTAAACCTCCTCATTTTGATGGAGAGGACTACGGATTTTGGAGTCACAAAATGCGTAGTCACTTGTTCTCTCTCCATCCTAGTATATGGGAGATTGTAGAGAGTGGAATGCACTTTGATAGTTCGGATAGTCCCATGTTCATTAATGAGCAAATTCATAAGAATGCACAAGCTACTACTGTTCTTCTAGCTTCATTGTGCAGGGATGAATATCACAAAGTGAGCGGCTTGGATAACGCCAAGCAGATCTGGGATACCCTCAAGATTTCACATGAGGGGAACGACGTCACCTTGCTCACCAAGATGGAGTTGGTGGAGGGCGAGCTTGGACGATTCGCGATGATAAGGGGCGAGGAGCCGACACAAACATACAACCGGCTCAAGACCCTTATCAACAAAATAAGGAGCTACGGAAGCACGCGATGGACGGACCACGACGTCGTCCGATTGATGCTAAGGTCCTTTACCGTTCTTGATCCTCATTTGGTGAATAACATTCATGAGAATCCCAGGTACACCAAAATGTCGCTCGAAGAAGTCCTTGGAAAATTTGTAAGCGGGCGAATGATGATCAAGGAAGCGAGGTACGTGGACGACGCATTGAATGGTCCAATCAACGAGCCTCAACCCCTTGCTCTCAAGGCAACAAGAAGCAAGGAGGCGCTACCTAGCAAGGTGGCACAAATTGAGGCGGCCGGACTTAATGATGAAGAGATGGCCCTCATCATCAAGAGATTCAAGACGGCGCTTAAGGGTCGCAAGGGATAGCCAAGCAAGACCAAAGCTAAGGGGAAGCGCTCATGCTTCAAATGCGGTAAGATTGGTCATTTTATTGCTAACTGTCCCGATAATGAAAGTGACCAGGAACACGGGAGCAAGAGGGAAAAGAAGAAAAATTACAAGAAGGCCAAGGGCGAGGCACATCTAGGAAAGGAGTGGGACTCGGATTGCTCCTCCTCCGACTCTGACAATGAAGGACTCGCCGCCACTGCCTTCAACAAGTCATCCCTCTTCCCCAACGAGCGTCACACATGCCTTATGGCAAGGGAGAAGAAGGTATGTAGTCGAAACTCTACTTATGCTTCTTCAAGTGAGGACGAATCTAGTGATGAGGATGAAATAGATTATTCATGTTTGTTTAAGGGCCTAGATAGAACAAAGGTAGATAAAATTAATGAATTGATTGATGCCTTGAATGATAAGAATAGGCTTCTAGAAAAACAAGAGGACTTGTTATATGAAGAACATGACAAATTTGTAGAAGCACAAAAATCTCATGCCTTAGAAGTTAAGAGAAATGAAATGCTTTCTTGTGAGTTATCTTCCTGCCATGAGACGATTTCTAGCTTAAGGAGCATTAATGATGATTTAAATGCTAAGTTAGAAATAGCTAGTAAATCAACAACTTGTGTAGAAAATGTTGTTTTTTGCAATAGGTGTAAAGATTTTGATATTGATGCTTGTAGTGAACACTTAGCTACTATTGCAAAATTAAATAATGAAATGGCTAGTCTTAATGCCCAACTTAAGGCTAGCAAAAGTGATTTTGATAAACTTAAATTTGCTAGGGATGCCTACACGATTGGTAGACACCCCTCAATTAAGGATGGGCTTGGCTTCAAGAGGGAAGCCAAGAACTTAACAAGCCATAAGGCTCCCATATCCGCCAAGGAGAAAGGGAAGGCCCCTATGGAAAGTAGTACTAAAAAGAACCATGCTTTTATGTACAATGATAGAAGACAGTCTCATAGGAGTTGTAATGCTTTTGATTCACATTCCTATGACTCTTATGCTATGTATGCTTCCAGTTCTTCCTATATGCATGATAGAGATATGCCTAGAAAAAATATTCATCATGTGCCTAGGAAGAATATTGTTCATGTTCCTAGAAAAGTTATGAATGGTCCCTCTACAATTTATCATGCTTTAAATGCTTCCTTTGCTATTTGTAGAAAGGATAGGAAGATAGTTGCTAGGAAATTAGGGGCAAAATGCAAGGGTGATAAAACTTGCATTTGGGTCCCTAAGGAAATTGTGACTAACCTTGTAGGACCCAACAAGAGTTGGGTACCTAAGACCCAAGCCTAAATTTGCCTTGCAGGTTTATGCATCCGGGGGCTCAAGCTGGATTATCGACAGCGGATGCACAAACCATATGACGGGAGAGAAGAAGATGTTCACCTCCTACGTCAAGAATAAGGATTCCCAAGATTCAATCATATTCGGTGATGGGAACCAAGGCAAGGTGAAAGGTTTAGGCAAGATTGCAATATCCAATGAGCACTCTATCTCTAATGTGTTTTTAGTTGAGTATCTTGGATATAATTTACTATCTGTCAGTCAATTATGTAATATGGGATATAATTGTCTATTTACAAATGTAGATGTGTCCGTCTTTAGAAGATGTGATGGTTCACTAGCTTTTAAGGGTGTACTAGACGACAAACTTTATTTAGTTGATTTTGCAAAAGAGGAGGCCGGTCTAGATGCATGCTTAATCGCTAAGACTAGCATGGGCTGGTTGTGGCATCGCCGCTTAGCACATGTGGGGTTGAAGAACCTTCACAAGCTTCTAAAGGGAGAACACGTGATAGGTTTGACTAACGTGCAATTCGAAAAAGATAGACCTTGTGCAGCTTGTCAAGCAGGTAAACAAGTGGGAGGAGCACATCACAGCAAGAATGTGATGACAACTTCAAGACCTCTGGAGCTGCTGCATATGGACCTCTTCGGACCCGTCGCCTATCTGAGCATAGGAGGAAGTAAGTATGGTCTAGTTATTGTTGATGACTTTTCCCGCTTCACTTGAGTGTTCTTTTTGCAGGATAAGTCTGAAACCCAAGGGACCCTCAAGCGCTTCCTCAGGAGAGCTCAAAATGAGTTTGAGCTCAAGGTGAAGAAGATAAGAAGCGACAATGGGTCCGAATTCAAGAATCTTCAAGTGGAGGAGTTCCTTGAGGAGGAGGGGATCAAGCACGAGTTCTCCGCTCCCTACACACCTCAGCAAAATAGTGTGGTAGAGAGGAAGAACAGGACGCTCATTGATATGGCGAGGACTATGCTTGGAGAGTTCAAGACCCCCGAGTGTTTTTGGTCGGAAGCCGTGAACACGGCTTGCCACGCCATCAACAGGGTCTATCTTCACCGCCTCCTCAAGAAGACCTCATACGAGCTGCTAACTGGTAACAAACCCAATGTATCGTACTTTCGTGTTTTTGGGAGTAAATGCTACATTTTAGTGAAGAAGGGTAGGAATTCCAAATTTGCTCCCAAAGCTATAGAAGGGTTTTTATTAGGTTATGATTCAAATACAAAGGCGTATAGGGTCTTCAACAAATCATCGGGTTTGGTTGAAGTCTCTAGCGACGTTGTATTTGATGAGACTAATGGCTCTCCAAGAGAGCAAGTTGTTGATCTTGATGATGTAGATGAAGAAGACGTTCCAACGGCCGCGATACGCACCATGGCGATTGGAGATGTGCGGCCTCAGGAACAATTGGAGCGAGATCAACCGTCTTCCTCAACTATGGTGCATCCCCCAACCCAAGATGACGAACAGGTACCTCAAGTGGAGGCGCATGATCAAGGGGGAGCACAAGATGTTCAAGTTGAAGAGGAAGAAGCACCTCAGGCACCTCCAACCCAAGTTCGAGCGACGATCCAAAGGGATCATCCTGTCGACCAGATATTGGGTGATATTAGCAAGGGAGTAACTACTCGTTCAAGATTAGTTAATTTTTGTGAGCATTACTCCTTTGTCTCTTCTATTGAGCCTTTCAGGGTAGAAGAGGCCTTGCTAGATCCGGACTGGGTGTTGGCCATGCAGGAGGAACTCAACAACTTCAAGCGCAATGAAGTTTGGACACTAGTGCCTCGTCCCAAGCAAAATGTTGTGGGAACCAAGTGGGTGTTCCGCAACAAACAGGACGAGCACGGGGTGGTGACGAGGAACAAGGCTCGACTTGTGGCAAAAGGTTATGCCCAAGTCGCAGGTTTGGACTTTGAGGAGACGTTTGCTCCTATGGCTAGGCTAGAATCAATTCGTATTTTGCTAGCATATGCTGCTCACCATTCTTTCAGGTTGTACCAAATGGATGTGAAGAGCGCTTTCCTCAACGGGCCGATTAAGGAGGAGGTGTATGTGGAGCAACCCCCTGGCTTCGAGGATGAACGGTACCCCGACCACGTGTGTAAGCTCTCTAAGGCGCTCTATGGACTTAAGCAAGCCCCAAGAGCATGGTATGAATGCCTTAGAGACTTTTTAATTGCTAATGCTTTCAAGGTTGGGAAAGCCGATCCAACTCTTTTCACTAAGACTTGCGATGGTGATCTTTTTGTGTGCCAAATTTATGTAGATGACATAATATTTGGTTCTACTAACCAAAAGTCTTGTGAAGAGTTTAGCAGGGTGATGACGCAGAAATTCGAGATGTCGATGATGGGCGAGTTGAACTACTTCCTTGGGTTCCAAGTGAAGCAACTCAAGGACGGCACCTTCATCTCCCAAGCAAAGTACACGCAAGATTTGCTAAAGCGGTTTGGGATGAAGGACGCCAAGCCCGCAAAGACGCCGATGGGAACCGACGGACACACCGACCTCAAAAAAGGTGGTAAGTCCGTTGATCAAAAAGCATACCGGTCCATGATAGGTTCTTTGCTTTATTTATGTGCTAGTAGACCGGATATTATGCTTAGCGTATGCATGTGTGCTAGATTTCAATCTGATCCTAAGGAGTGTCACTTAGTGGCTGTGAAGCGAATTCTTAGATATTTAGTCGCTACGCCTTGCTTCGGGATCTGGTATCCAAAGGGGTCTAACTTTGACTTGATTGGATATTCAGATTCCGACTATGCTGGATGTAAGGTCGATAGGAAGAGTACATCGGGGATGTGCCAATTCTTAGGAAGGTCCCTGGTGTCATGGAACTCTAAGAAACAAACTTCCGTTGCCCTATCCACCGCTGGGGCCGAGTACGTTGCCGCAGGACAGTGTTGCACGCAACTACTTTGGATGAGGCAAACCCTCCGGGACTTTGGCTACAATCTGAGCAAAGTCCCACTCCTATGTGATAATGAGAGTGCTATCCGAATAGCGGAAAATCCTGTTGAGCACAGCCGCACAAAGCACATTGACATCCGACATCACTTTTTGAGAGACCACCAGCAAAAGGGAGATATCGAAGTGTTTCATGTTAGCACCGAGAACCAGCTAGCCGATATCTTCACTAAGCCTTTAGATGAAAAGACCTTTTGCAGGCTGCGTAGTGAGCTAAATGTCCTAGATTCGCGGAACTTGGATTGAATTGTAGCATACATGTGTTTATGCCTTTGATCATGTTCATTCTGCATTTTGTTGCTTATTGTGGTGCTCAAGTTGTACAAACACTCCCTGGACCTCACAAGTCCTTTTGCAAGTGATGCACTTATTTAGGGGGAGCTGTGCTACAACTTGACCCTTTGAGACTAACCATATTCTTGAGTTTGGTTGTTTTAGTCTCAAAGGAGGATTGAAAGGAAAAAGGTGGACTTGGACCATGCAAGACTTCCACTGCACTCCGATGAAAAGAGTAACTTTTCCAAGTTCATCTCTATACTCTTATTGCCTTTGTACTCTTATTTGAAGATTTTGGTGAGGCAATGGGGTTAAAGGGCCAAGATTGATCCCGTTTTGGTGCTTGATGCCAAAGGGGGAGAAAATAAAGGCCAAAGCAATAGATGGATCAGCTACCACTTGGGAAATTTTGAAAATAGTAGATTAGAGCTTTTGGTTTGTCAAAACTCTTTTATTGTCTCTTATGTCAAAAGTTGGCCTCTTGTGGGGAGAAGTGTTGATTATGGGAAAAGGGGGAGTTTTTGAAATCCTTGATCAAATTTCTTTGGAAAATAGTAGATTAGAGCTTTTGGTTTGTCAAAACTCTTTTATTGTCTCTTATGTCAAAAGTTGGCCTCTTGTGGGGAGAAGTGTTGATTATGGGAAAAAGGGGGAGTTTTTGAAATCCTTGATCAAATTTCTTTGGAAAACCTCTCTTTTTGTCTCTACAAGTGGATTTGACTTAGAGATAGGAATTTGAGTTTGATTTGCAAAAACAAACCAAGTGGTGGCATAGAGTGATCCATATATGTCAAATATGATTCAAAACAACTTTGAGTTCTTAGTTGAATTGGTTTTGTACTTGTTCTACTTGCTTTATGTTGTGTTGGCATAAATCACCAAAAAGGGGGAGATTGAAAGGGAAATGTGCCCTTGGGCCATTTCTAAGTATTTTGGTGATTTAGTGTCCAACACAAGTGCCTAAGTGTAAAATGGTGGACAAAGTACAAATCAAGGATAAAGGTATGTTTCTCAGAATTAGTACATTGTTTTAGTGACTAATGTATTGTGTCTAAGTGCTGGAAACAGGAAAAATCCAATTGGAATTGTCTTGGCTCGAGCAGCCAAGAATCTGCTCAGTCTGGGAGCACCGGACTGTCCGGTGTGCACCGGACAGTGTCCGGTGTGCACCGGACAGTGTCCGGTGCGCCAGGCTGGTTTGAGCAAAGTGGCTGCTCTCGGGACTTCGATGGCGGTGTACGGCTATAATTCACCGGACTGTCCGGTGTGCACCGGACTGTCCGGTGGGGCCATTCACAGGCGAACTCGTCGCTCTCGGGAATTCATCGGCGACGTACGGCTATAATTCACCGGAATGTCCGGTGTGCACCGGACTGTCCGGTGAGCCAACGGTCGGCCGCGCAATCTGCGCGGGACACGTGGCCGAGCCAACGGCTAGAAGAAGGCACCGGACTGTCCGGTGTGCACCGGACATGTCAGGTGCGCCAACGGCTCCCAGGATGCCAACGGTCGACTGCGCTGTTTATGGAAAGAAATCGGGCACCAGACATGTCCGGTGTGCACCGGACTGTCCGGTGCGCCAGTCGACAAAAGGCAAGATCAGCCTTCCTAGATTGCTCTCAACGGCTCCTAGCTGCCTTGGGGCTATAAAAGGGACCCCTAGGCGCATGGAGGAGCACACCAAGCATTCCTACAACATTCATAAGCATCAAGACATCGATTCCGCGCCTTTGATTCTTTGCGATAGCAATTAGAGCTCTAGTTGAGTAGTGAACTCTTTGAGTTGTGTTGTGAGCTCTCTTTGCGACTTGTGTGCGTGGTGTTGCTGTGATTTCTTGTCTTGAGTGCGTTGCTAATCCCTCCCTTGCTCCGTGTTTCTTTGTGATCTTAAAGTGTAAGGGCGAGAGGCTCCAAGTTGTGGAGATTCCTCGCAAACGGGATTGAGAAAAAGCAAGCAAAACACCGTGGTATTCAAGTGGGTCTTTGGACCGATTGAGAGGGGTTGATTGCAACCCTCGTCCGTTGGGACGCCACAACGTGGAGTAGGCAAGCATTGGTCTTGGCCGAACCACGGGATAACCACCGTGCCATCTCTGTGATTGATTTCTTGTGGTTATTGTGTTTTGACTCCTCTCTAGCCACTTGGCATTTATTGTGCTAACAATTAACCAAATTTTGTGGCTTAAGTTTTCAAGTTTCACAGGATCACCTATTCACCCCCCCTCTAGGTGCTCTCACTATCACTGTCACTAGAAATAGGACATTTTGCTATAAAGTGACCGGGCTTACCACACTTGTAGCAAACTTTCTTGGAGCGGGGCTTGTAATCTTTCCCCCTCCTTTGCTTGAGGATTTGGCGGAAGCTCTTGATGATGAGCGCCATTTCCTCGTTGTCGAGCTTGGAGGCGTCGATGGGTGTTCGACTTGGAGTAGATTCCTCCTTCTTTTCTTCCGTCGCCTTGAATGCGACCGGTTGTGCTTCGGACGTGGAGGGGCCGTCAAGCTCGTTAAACTTCTTTGAGCCTTTGATCATTAATTCAAAGCTCACAAAATTCCCGATTACTTCATCGGGAGTCATTAGTGTATATCTAGGATTGCCATGAATTAATTGAACTTGAGTAGGGTTAAGGAAAACAAGTGATCTTAGAATAACCTTAACCACCTTGTGGTCATCCCATTTTTTGCTCCCGAGGTTGCGCACTTGGTTCACCAAGGTTTTGAGCCGGTTGTACATGTCTTGTGGCTCCTCCCCTTGGCGAAGACGGAAGCGACTGAGCTCCCCCTCGATCGTTTCCCGCTTGGTGATCTTGGTCACCTCATCTCCTTCGTGCGCGGTCTTTAGCACGTCCCAAATTTCCTTAGCACTCTTAAACCCTTGCACCTTGTTATACTCCTCTCGACTTAGAGAGGTGAGGAGTATAGTGGTGGCTTGTGAGTTGAAGTGCTCGATTTGGGCCACTTCGTCCTCATCATAATCTTCATCCCCTACGGATGGTACCTGTACACCAAACTCAACAACATCCCATATACTTTTATTGAGTGAGGTTAGGTGATATCGCATCATATCACTCCACCTAGCATAATCTTCACCATCAAACGTTGGTGGTTTGCCTAATGGGACGGAAAGTAAAGGTGTATGTTTAGGAATGCGAGGGTAGCATAGGGGGATCTTACTAAACTTCTTGCGCTCATGGCGCTTAGAAGTGACGGACGGCGTGTCGGAGCCGGAGGTCGATGGTGATGAAGAGTCGGTCTCGTAGTAGACCACTTTCCTCATCCTCTTGTGCTTGTCGCCTCTCCGATGCGACTTGTGGGAAGAGGATTTCTTCTCCTTCCCCTTCCCTTTGTTGGAGGAGTCTTTCTTCTCCTTCCTCTTGTTGCGGGACTCTTCCGATGAAGTCTCCCTGTGGCTTGTAGTGGGCTTGTCGCCGGTCTCCATCTCCCTCTTCGCGTGATCTCCCGACATCACTTCGAGCGGTTAGGCTCTAATGAAGCACCGGGCTCTGATACCAATTGAAAGTCGCCTAGAGGGGGGTGAATAGGGCGAAACTGAAATTTACAAAGTTAATCACAACTACAAGCCAGGTTAGCGTTAGAAATAATAATGAGTCCGAGAGAGAGGGCGCAAAACAAATCGTGAGCGAATAAAGAAGTGAGACGCAAGGATTTGTTTTACCGAGATTCGGTTCTCGCAAACCTACTCCCCGTTGAGGAGGCCACAAAGACCGGGTCTATTTCAACCCTTTCCCTCTCTCAAACGGTCCCTCGGACCGAGTGAGCTTCTCTTCTCAAATCAACCAGGAACAAAACTTCCCCACAAGGACCACCACACAATTGGTGTCTCTTGCCTCGGTTATAATTGAGTTTTGATCACAAGAACAAATGAGAAAGAAAAGAAGCAATCCAAGCGCAAGAGCTCAAAAGAACACAACAAATCTCTCTCACTAATCACTAAAGCCTTGTGTGGAATTGGAGAGGATTTGATCACTTTGGTGTGTCTAGAATTGAATGCTGGAGCTCTTGTAAGGTGTAGAAGTGTGAAAACATGGATGACTTGAATGAGGGGTGGTTGGGGGTATTTATAACCCCAACCACCAAACTAGCCGTTTGGTGAAGGCTGCTGTCGACGGGCGCACCGGACAGTCCGGTGCGCCACCGGACACTGTCCAGTGCGTTAGCCACGTCACCCGGCCGTTAGGGTTCGACCGTTGGAGCTCTAACGCGTGGGCCCGCCTGGCTGTCCGGTGGTGCACCGGACAAGTCCTGTAGATTGTCCGGTGTGCCACCCGCGCGTGCCCTGCTCCTCTGCGCGCGCTGGCGCGCATTAAATGCTATAGCAGGTGACCGTTGGCGCGGACTAGCCGTTGCTCCGCCGTTACACCGGACAGTCCGATGTACACCGGACATGTCCGGTGAATTATAGCGGAGCGGATTCCCGAAGCTGGCGAGTTCAGAGTCGCTTCTCCTTGGAGCACCGGACACTGTCCGGTGTACACCGGACAGTCCGGTGAGTTATAGCGCGGCGCCTCTGAGTTTTCCCGAAGGTGCGAAGTTCAGCTTGGAGTCCCCTGGTGCACCGGACATTGTCCGGTTGCACACCGGATAGTCCGGTGTGCCAGACCAGGGCACACTTCGGTTATCCCTTTGCTCTTTTTGTTGAACCCTTTTCTTGGTCTTTTTATTGGCTTATTGTGAACCTTTGGTACCTGTAGAACTTATAAACTTGGGCAAACTAGTTAGTCCAATTATTTGTGTTGAGCAATTCAACCACCAAAATCAATTTAGGAAATAGGTGTAAGCCTAATTCCCTTTCAATTATACTCAGCTGAGGATCTCCGATCACACGACATATGTAGCACTTAACCCTTGCATATGTCAACCCGCCACCGGGGTTCTTAAGACCAGATCAGGTTCACGCGAACCGAGAGCACAGATACACCACCGTCCAGCCTCTTGCCACGGAGGGTACATGCTACTCTCGCCACCGCTCCACGCCCATTCCGTGTTATCTTATTCTGGCTTTAGTCTGCCCGAGGCAAGGCTTACCCAAGACGAGGCATGTGACCAGTTAAAGGGTCCTCGGTCAGCAAGCCTACATCGAGACGGTCCTTAATCGACTCAGACGGAGACACTACACCGAGACTCTCTTCTCGTGCAAGTCACCCGCCCGGTCTCAGCTTAATCATTTACACCCAAAAACTTGG
The DNA here is from genome assembly GCA_029449295.1 of Zea luxurians. NCBI lineage: Eukaryota > Viridiplantae > Streptophyta > Magnoliopsida > Poales > Poaceae > Zea > Zea luxurians. The sequence goes on from JAOPSE010000002.1 coordinate 170,255,509, forward strand.
TACCTGGCAGAGCTACATCTTTTCCGATGTTGAATCCATCACGGCCGTGATGGATTCACCATCAAGTTTTATTTTCAAAAACATCCCACCCACTTTGCCAAACATCTTTTGTAAAACAAAACCTTTTGTTTTGCTAGAGCAATACTAAGCATAGCAAAAACCTTTTTGTAAAACAGGGTATCAAGGAAGGTAATCAAGATCAAGGAAGATAATGCAGGAATTGTTTAGCAACCAACTCCTATTACTTAATGCAACAAGCAAGTGAGAAAGATTTTAAAAACATCAAGGAAGGTGGCAAATGCACCGGGGCTTGACTTCGTTAGTAGGTGAGTCAGGCTCAGGCCCGCAGATGTCAAAGTAGAGACAAGTCCCTGCCTGAGATTCCAAAGGTGGTGGTGTCTTCTCTTCAGTCACTTCGATCTCTTCTTCGTTTTCTAAACATAATCATGTATATAAGAATGAATGCCATGTAATGCTCATGAGAGTGCAAAGATAATAAGAATTTATTATCTAAGGTCTTGAATAATACAATTTTCCTTCACGGAACTCCAAGAACTTAGGGTTTCCGGAGTCAGTAAAGGAGTTCACAAGGCAGGGGGGTTTTGGGTTCTAGTTATCAAACAAGGTTCAAATCAACCCAAACTCTACCCAAGGCTTCTAAATAATGTGTAGGGCTCATACAAAAAGTTTGGATATTTTTGGAATCACCATTTATTTTCTAAAAATCTAGAACTAATGTTTTAAACTACTTTAAATGCCTCAAAATCTCTTATTTAACCTAAAAATCATGAAACTATTTTTTATTAAATACTATGGAAAATAAGAAGTCTAGGAAAATTGGTTTGACAATTTTAGGATTTTTCTACAATTTATAACATATTTTCAAAGCTCTACTGAAAAAGAAAAAGAAAAAGATTGAATAGCGTTGGGCTGGTTTCAGCCCAAGCGGCCCAGGTCCAGGGAAAACGCGCCCGCGTCTGCGCGACGCTGGCGTCTTTGCAGAAAGGTCCTCGGGTTCTTGGCTAACTGGAAACAGGTTCCATTACTATTCTTATCAGTCACTGACAACTTGCACCGAGGTCCCTGAGGTTCTATTTCTCTACACCGACTGACCCTCGACGGCGCCCCGCACGGGAAGGCTAGCTCCAGCGAGCTAGACCGGCCGGAGAAGACCAAGACCGGTGCTCCCGAGCGACGTACACCGGATTGAACCCTCCCCGAATGATTCCCCTAACTTAATTTCACAATTGGTAAGCTATCAAGCTCTGTCCACGTGAACCGCGAACGATGAGGACAATGGTACGTTTTCCCGGTGATCCCTGGTGGTCTAGTTCAATTAAAGGGGTCGAGGAGTTTGCGGGGTACCTAAGGATGCTAGAACAAGCAGAAGAGGAACTTGGGCTAACCTGAATCGAGCTGGCCACGACGAGCTTGATCATGCGGTGGCGGAGACTGGTTTGGGGAGAATTTGAAATTCGCGAGCTCTGGCAAACGATTGAGGGTGGGATTGGGGCTCTGGTTTCGTGATGATGTAGCGCAGCTGCCCCGGCCATCAATTTATAGCAGGCTTTGACGGTGGCGCTTAATTTGATCGAACAACGCGGGCGGCCGGAGATAAGGAAGAATACCGACGCAGTGAATACGTGTTCAACACCGTGGCAGCTATTCCAGTGATCCACAAGGAGCTAAAGTGAATCACGGTGGTGCGGTGGCAAGGCTTGGACACGCGGTGGACAACGGCGACGGCATACCGGCAGTGAGATTCTAATCCGAGAGGCGGTGAGAAAGGGGTGAGGTACCGCGGCTAGCCGGAGTGGCGTCCAGCTCACCGGCGGCGAAGATCTTTCACCTCGCGATGCTATCCATCCACCCTGGGCACGAATCAGGACATTGGCAACATGAATCATGGCGGAGGGAGTCGTCGGCGGTGAGGACAGTCGCGCTGGCGGTCTGATCTGCATGAGCACTGTACCATGGTGAATTCAGTCAGATGAACCTGACAGCCAATGTTTGAACTCGATTTGCTCCTAGATTCTTATGACAACACAACCAGTGATCTGCAGCAATATTGTAGAGCTACAAACCATCTACAACTTTGTCATAGCAACCTTGGTTAAATTCTTACTAAATCAGACTTGAATTCATGCTCAAAGCCTCAGTGGTTGCACTGTATGTCTGAAAATTTAGACCTTGGTACCCTGACAGCCCAACTTTGGGCTTAATTATCTCCCAAATTCTCTTAACAACTGAGCTCACATCCTTAAGCAAAATTGTTCTCCTTTGTTTGCTCTACAACTTTGATGTGGTGCCCTAGGGTAAAAACTCTATAATTTGAAAGTTACAAGGCTCCAAAGTTGAGCCCTCAACTCTGAAATTCAGACTTAGAGTGAATTCTCAATTGGGGTCCTTTTTGCAAATTAATCCAAAACTTAGGGTTTGGCTTGCAAATCTTCCCAAATGTGAACCATGTGACTTTATATGATTTAACATAGTAGTTTTTACACTTTAGTCCAAATGTGCACAATTTTTGCACATAGGCCCCTAGGGTTTGGACTTAGGGTTTTCTAGGGTTCAAATGGGGATTTTTAGTACCTCAGGGGTATAAATGTGATTCTAGTTCATTTTTGGGAACATTTTATGACTATTCTTCTAAAGCTTTTGGGTTTTCTCAATTTGGTTAGGTTTTACCCCCTCTAATCCCTATTTAGGGCTAAGCCCCCTATCCAGGGTTCTATTTGCAAAATGCTATAACATTACAACTTGTTTGAAATTTTTACCTAGTGAATGCACTCTAGGTGTGTCAAACATATGCAAAGCCAATGTTTATGATGCCATGATCAAGTTTTAGTTGCAGTAACACCAGTGGTGTTACAGGAATTCTTGGGACTTGTCAACAAGGAGGTATATTGAGAAGTGAATTAGATAAACAAATTCCCATGCAGACATCTTTCATGACTGACATATATAAATATGCACATTGGATATTTAATAGGACTTTTGTCTTAATGCAAATAGAACTATACAACTCAATGCTTGAAAAGGAGGGTGCAGACTGTAGAGGGTGAAGAAGCTAAGAGGGCATACATAGCTGCTAGAGAGGAATCAGACCGTCATGTGGGGCTGCCATAGAAGAAAAAGTCTCATCAGTACCTATTGAAAAGGTAAGGAATTCTTCTAGGCATGACCTGTAGTTGAGCAGTGTCTACCTAAAATCTATTTATATTTCCCACATTTTGTTGCTACTACTCTTAGAACTATGCTGTCTAAATTTCCTTGAATATCGACAGTGAAAACTATAAACAAATATCATAAAAGTTGGAGATAACAGTGCATACTTTTACTTGAAATTGTAACTATGTTCAATATTGACAAGAATTGGTAACTAAAAGTCCTCTGATTTTTATTTTGCTGATGCAATCTTAGAAAGCCTTGCCCTATGCCGTCTCTTCTCCGCAGCCGGTAGGGCCCATGCGTGCCTTTCTAGGCCCATGCAACTAGCTGGACGCTTGTTCCAACCTGATTGTTTTTTGGATTTAGAACCTTAATAAGAAGAAATAGTAATTACTATTAGCACCAATTGGTATTCATGGTCTTATTATTTTCACTGTAGACTGCATTTTTATCAGATTCTATGTTGACAAGATCACGTTACATGCACCCATTTCATCTTATGTCAGGCGACTTCTCTTATGTTGTCTTTTGCTATTAGTTATCCATACCATGTTCTTTCAAGCAAGTTAACTAATATATGCCTTTGTAACTGCAGCTAAATAAAGAAGTTCAGGAGCTTTTAAGGCTTACGTTAAGTAAGTCCCAAGTCAAGCTGACTGAATATACCATTTTAAAAGGACCATTATGGACACTAAAAGCACGAATCCATTTAATGGTAAAGTTTCCCTAGTTAAGTTGATGGCCTATTCTTGTATAGTTGTATGATCTAATAGTCAAATTGCTGGAATACAATTTTAATCAGATCATTATGGATATTAACAACACAGATCCATTTCCTTACAAATCTCCCACTCTGAGTGTGTGCTTCTACTGACCATTTTTAAACTACTCTAGGAAAGTAACATGCGCCAATACACAAATTTGAGGTGTAACTGTTGGTGCTTATAAAATTTCTCTTGGAAATATGCTACTCTGCTTTGCTCGATCATGTTTATGCTACCCTGACTGAAGAGAAACATCCTTTGATATTATTTCTTATGCAAATTACTGACTGTTATTATGGTGGTTGATGCTCTGGATCCTTTATTCTACCGCTGCCCTGGTATGTGGGTCATATGTCTACTTTGATATTAAATTTATTTTTTGTGGGGAGGGTCCACCACACTGGCTTTCCATTGGGCCCTCATGTGTTGCCCAGCCGTTGCATTGCTGACAGGGCTTGGCTCACATTACCCAATATCATCAAATATGATTGTGTGTCGCTGCAACACACGTGCATTTTACACATCATATTTAAAACCCCAAAGGAGCATAGAGAACAGGCACATTAAGGCATATTAATGGGAAGTTATTATAGTGTAGTTCAATACTAACACCAGAAGCTATCGAAGCTATACTCATACAATAATTCAATATGCAGACGAAAGATTCACGTACTGTAATGCACTACATGGTGTCATCTAGATCACATACAAAGGGAGGAATAAATCCTTTTGAGTAAATGACACATGTATTTTTTGGTCATTGTTGTGAATTTTGTGCTTTACAAAAATTTTGGAACAACAAACTACTACATCGATGCAATTCTTTGTGGATGCTACGCCTTTGATAAAGTATATCAATAAAAAAACAACCAAATCAAGAAAATTTCCATAATGGAGCACTCCTGCATCTAGCCCAATAATGGAGCACTGTATCCATGCAGCAAGCTATCATTATACCATAGGTTATAACTCAAATTAGCAGGATGCATCTAGGTAGGGTCTGGATCTATTATCACTAGAGTAAAAATGTTTACTTGTGAGTTAGATTCCATCCGGTATCTTTCTTTTTCAAAGAAGCTCATTCTCTATTATGTTCAATAATATTCATTTCATTACATTTGATATGGCAATTACATTTCTAAACTTATAGCTAAAGATATTCAAATAGTTAATAGCAACTTTTTAGAAGTAAATAGAAACAATCCATTAAGGTTTGTACATACATCTACTTGTATTGGTAACTTGGTAACCACACTGGACATACATTAGTAGTTTTCTTTCATCTTGCAGAACCATTTTCCATGATTTTGTGTTGATGTGATGATGGTGATTGTTGCAGGCCCGTGCTATTCTATTGGACCCTTGTGCTCTGGTTCTGGAATATCTACAGAGAGACATTATTTGCTTCCTTCACATTTTAGAGGTACCAAAGGCTTTTCTAGCAACAGTCCTACTATTTCATTTTGTCACCTTAAAAAGAGAATGAATGTTATTTGATTCTTCACACAATGCGATGTTTTCTTCACACAGTAGTACTTGAAGGTAATACATTGTAATGGGTATAAAATTAGCCAGGAGTTCTCTTTTATCCTCCCCTTCCTGGCATTTCTTTCATTATTCATTTTGATTTCCGCTCTTTTGCTCTATACTGCTACTCTTATCCTCTTGTTATAAGCAGTTTGTTTCTACGACTATTTGCTTGCTTTTAGTTTAGTTTTGCCAATTCATATTCCATATCATAGGACTTGTATGCCTTCTTCTCATCATGCATGAAAGTTAATATCATGATGCCTTATTGGAAGATCAAAATTATTTTAGGCGTGTGCTATTTCTTCTGTTCCCGATCCTTCTTACATATTGTAGCCACTTTTGGTTCCATTTTCATGCTTCCTATGTACAACATGGGTGCACATATCACTTATCTTGGTATTTCATTGTCCTATTCTTTCTTTTTTGTTCAGTATGTTCGGTATGTGTACTCTCATTTCTGCTCATATGGCCCTGTAGGTACCCAATGGTGTCGGTAAGGATTTTGTCATCAACAATGGTGCATGCTCTTGTTCCACGGTTTTGGGATGTTTTATTCTCTACTTGCTTTCCTGCTTATAGATTTGGTTGTCCTCAAATGGTTTCACCTAATACGTTTTCTGCCTTTACTGGCTTTTAATCTCTCTCTACTGATTTGTTTTATGCTTGCAGATGAAGTGATTCCCTCGCGGTTGTGTCCTTCACAAAGGAAGGATGTAAAGCCACACTCTTATCATGCAACAAAACTAGAGCTGTGACACAACTATAACAGAGGAATCATCGCCCATTAGCACACTAAAATTGGCACATACAGAGAACGCGCCTGCGGAGTGGGATTATCTGAACATAGTTTAGTAGAGGCCAACACACTTGAGTCACTCGAGCTCCGCGCAAAGCTCCTGGAGCAGGAGAGGCTCGATGAGCTCACCGGCGCTCTTCGGCCATTTGGTGAGGGAGCCGTGTCATCTAGAGAGATGGACAGACGACGATATGGTTGACCAAGAGCTTGATGACTCCACTGAAGTTTCGAGAGTCCCCAACAAAGCTTCTATAGCAGCGATTCATTTTAGCATTTTTGTTTTTTCGAGTGCCATTTCGAGAGTGTACATAACATTAACAAAATTCAGGATTGATGTGCTTATCTAGGCTTGAGCTCTATTTATGTTCGGTGTATATTGTTTGCATGCAACCAACCGTTGTGGGCGATGACTGATTATTTACTGTCTTCTTGTTTTATCTACCTTTACTCCTTTCATATAGCACTTTCGTGTGTCATGTGTTGTTTTCCCCTTTGTATGTCGTGTGTTGTTTTCATCTTCGTGTGTCGTCTCCCCTTTGTATGTCGTCTCTCCATAGATGATGTTTATTAATATTCGCCACATATTTATCATTGTTTATTTTTTATCAATAACAACACGGGTACAATCTTATGTCTTTTAAGGTATGTAAATGCCTACTTTTAGTGATGCTAACAAAAGTATAGAATAAATTTTTATATGTCAATGTATTTTATCATATTGATTCCATAGCAACATTACGAAGCAGTATGAGAAGCTGTGTTGCCACACCCATTTTCTTTCTTGTGATAGCAACATTATGGAGCAGTACGAGAAGCTGTGTTGCCACACCCATTTTATTTCTTGTGATGAGTGTTGGGCATCATCATATGATTCATATACTTGACATACAACTGGAACCCATTGCCGTTGAATTATCAGATTTCAATGTGTACGATTATGATTTACTTCTTCTCGTCAAATAATGTGAGATATTGAGGTGGATGATAAATTATGTTTTGTTCATCTCCATGTAATCGTAATGCACTAGCATTTTAATAACAAGAGCATAGAACGACAAATAGTGCTTCTTCATTTCAATATATTTTATCATTACATATTGACTCTGTAGCAGGGCACGTATATACACCTATTTGTATATATAAGTTATCGAGATATTATATGTTCCAGATGCAATGCACGGGCACTGACCTATCTTATATAAAACACTACTAGGTGAGTGCCTGTGTGTCACAGGCCCGAGTTTCTCTTCGATGTCAACCCGGACAGCTCGCGGATGTCATCCTCTATCTCATAATTGTATAACAAATATTTGTATATATAAATTATCGAGATATTATATGTCACCGTTGCAACGCACGGGCACTGACCTAGTTACATCATACGAAGACAACGATTCAACAACCAAAGTTGACTGGGAGACGACGGCCTAGACCACTCACGGACTCATCACAACATCCTTCATGCGCCTCATCCTGTGGTATCTATCCTTGACCTGGGGGGATGTGAGTACAGCAAGGGTAAGCTCACATACGTTCATCGCTCAACAAGTTGTGGAGAATAATGTGCATGAACTTACCAAAGGTGGGAGGTCATGTAAAGTGTAAGGCTTAACAAAGGAGATGGTTAAAGCTGGGCATTGCTTTTAGAGTTGGTCAAAATTTTATTAGCAATTACTAAATATAAGTAGATACCAACCCAAATAAGTAAGAGATCAAAATTATTAACAACACCCACAATGCAATGCATATGACAAATTAGGTTTAGTTCCATAATTTACTCCTATGAGGGTTCGAGCTGCTCATGACCGTGAGCACGACTGATATACCAGTTTTACACTATGTATAGGTTGCACATCTTTACCCATAAGTCGTGTATCCCGTCTAGCTAGGGTTTGCAAGGCCCTTAGACACTTCTGAGGTGAATGGCTAGGGATCCACTACGAGGCCTTTACAAAGTCCCACTAGCTTCAGAAAACCTGCAATGGTTTCTGAGAAGGGCAATATAGGAATCCCTCGTCCGAAAAGCCATCACAGCATGATCGACCCGAGAACCTCCCTATACACAGCTCCTCTACCGCCCTTGCCCCTTTTAGGTAAGGTAGTCCTCCACTAGCTTTTCTAATTAGTCAACAAAGTGCGTCCAATACCACCCTTGTGAAAGTTCCCTATGCCAGGGAATAGGATCTGGATGTCGCCTAGAGGGGGGTGAATAGGCGAATAATCATTATCTCTTTATAACTGGAAATTCTTACTCTACTCGAAGGCTCGATTGCAGTGGGATGAAAGACCCTTTGAGTAGGTTGCTGAAAGTTTCCTTTGCCCAGGAACAGGATCTGGATGTCACCTAGAGGGGGGTGAATAGGCGAATAAAAATTATCACTTTAAAATTGAAATTCTTACTCTACTCGAAGGCTGGATCGCAGTGGAATGAAGGACCCTTCGAGTAGGTTGTAGCGGAATAGAAGATCCTGTCTCAAAATGCCCTGCACTTTAAATATAACTTGTACCACAGATAAGTATTGAAGTGCAGATATAAAGAGTAGATAAGACAGAGAGTCAGCACACAACACAGAGCAGAGCACACAGACGCAGGGATTTATCCCGAGGTTCGGCCAAGCCTAAAATGCTTGCCTAGTCCTCGTTGGAGTTAGCCACACCTGGGCTTGGAGTCTATTTCAACTCCTTCTTCCGTTTGCTCAGATCTGTCAGTATGACAGATAGAGCCTTCCACTATGTCAAGTTTGGTTACAGCAATGTCGTGGCTGCTTACAGTCTTCTTGATAGCACTTCGGCAGAGTAACACTGCGCTCAAGACTATGCTCTAGCTCTTAGCAGCACTTCTCCACTCTCTAAAGGCTTATAGCTTTGCCTTCTACACAAACTAGAGAGATATACACGAGAGGGAGAGAGAGAATCGATCCGAGTGATGTATACAATTGTTGGCTGCACTTGTTATTGTTGGAGGCATCTAGGAGTCCCTTTTATAGACCCAAGGGGCCTAGGAGCCGTTGGAATTCATTTTGGAAGGCAATATTTGCTTTCTGTCGGGTGGCGCACCAGACAATCCGGTGCACCACCGGACAGGTCCTGTAGCTTGTCCGGTGTGCGATCTCCTTCCAAATCGGGCTCAGCTGACCGTTGGAGCAACGATCGTCTTGGCTCACCGGACACTGTCCGGTGCACACCAGACAGTCTGGTGCGCCAACTATCTGTTGGCTCAGGCCACGCGTCGCCCGCTGATCGCGCTGCCAACCGTTGGCACAGTCGACCGTTGGCTCACCGGACAGTCCGGTGCACCACCAGACAGTCCGGTGAATTATAGCCGTACGCCACCAAACTTCTCCCGAGAGTGGCCTGTTCACCGGAGTTCAGTCTGGCGCACCGGACACTGTCCGGTGCACCACCGGACAGTCCGGTGTGCCAGACTGAGCAGAGTTTTGGCTGCCCCGAGCCAAGACTTTTTGCAATTCTTTTCTCGCTGTTTCTAGCACTTAGACAGAATATGTTAGTACTCAAAAACAATTCACTAAGTCTAGAAACACACCTTGTTCTTATTTTGCACTTCTTTAGCATTTGACATAATTGAGATTGATGTTGGACTCATAAACCATCAAGTCGACTTAACTTGATCCAGATTTGTCATTTCTGAGCTCCAACATCCTGCAAAGGTCACATAGAATATCTCCAAACATAGGAACAACCTAAACTAAAGATTAAGGTGCACTTAGCTCTTTTGGGCTGCTTCCAGTTCTAGTTTTGACACTGCTTCTCCTTCCAGTGACCTTGTTCACTTCTTGAGCTTGATCTTGAGCCTTATGACTTACACCACATAATTGTATATGTTGCCTTATTAGTTGTAAGTCATGTCCTTATGTAGTATTCCTTGATGCACCCTAACTCTTAACTAGATCAACCTTGACTTTGCAAGTCTTCTTCTTCACCCCTGGCTTTGGGTTCCTGGTCTCCTTGACTTTCTCCCATGCACTCGGTACCTTGAAGCTTTTCTTGCTTCCATCCTCGGCTTGATCGGTTGTCTCCGAGTTATGCACATCGAGTCTCACTTAAGCAATGTCCATTTTGCTTGTGATGTCCATTATCTATAGATAATATATCTTTGGACCATCACACTTGTTCACTTATGTTGAACCATATTAGCTTTGCATAAAGCACCTGTTCAACACTTAGCACACTTGTTAGTCCTTTAATTGGGTTGTCATCCAAACACCAAAACCCACAAGAGAGCTTTCAATCTCCCCCTTTTTGGTGATTGATGGCAACACAATTAAAGCTTACACAAGAATAAGATTTGAAGCATAAATTTTGAATTCTAAGTTTATAGAATGCTCCCCCTAAATATGTGCTTACATCAAAATCTTAATTTTGGCCTTATATGCCAAATTGCACATACTTAGGCTAATTCGAAGCATTACTACACCTTAGCACCTGTGGGATGTATTGTCGATAATTAAACATATGCACAGAATCAGAGTTAAACACCAATCAGTTGAGTGAATATACCATAGGAATATCAACCTACCACTATTCACAATTAAGATACCAATTTAAAACAATTTTAAAGCACCAGAACCACATGAATATCTATTACAGGATAAACACAGTAGCTACTAATTGATTCATATCAACGGAAGCACTAATTTTGCATTATCACCATATAATACAACAAGAAGCATATGATAAGAATTATCAATACAACTAACACAAACTAACACATTCCTTCCTTAAGATCAAAGGAACTCAAGGAAACCTAAGCTTTAATGCACAAAATTCTCCCCCTTTGACATCAAACACCAAAACCACATTCAAGCAAGAACATAGGATGATGTCAAGGGACAGCAGGGTATTTAGTAGGTAAAATACAACACACTAACATTACTCCCCCTTACACATTAAACATATGCAACATAAGCATTGGAGGAAAATTAAGATACAAATAAGCAAAAGGTTAACACTCCCTTTTGTACCTTTACTCTGTTGTGATGTACTTTCTATCTTGAGAGTTTAATCTCTAGGAAGCTCCTTCACACTTGTGCTTGATTCTTTACCCTGACTTTGTCTTGTTGCTAAGATACCAGACTTAAAACAAGTTATAGTATTGTGGCACAAGATGAAGCTTCTATTCTAGTGAATACCAAAAAGAGATCAATTGAAGCATAATGCCACGGCTACCAATTGGAAAATCATTACTGTCATAGCTCCATGATATTTAAAAATAAGCATCTAGTATCACCAAATATTATAGAGCATGAGCAATCTAAAAATATGCAATTACTCACAACTTAAGATACCAAATACTTGACTTATGGAGGTACCCAAGTTTTGATTGTTCCATTTGTTGCTCATCTTCCCTTTTCCACCTTGAGACTATACAAGATCACTCAAGAAACAATTAGTCTCAAAAGACACAAGTTATGTGTGCTCCCCCTAAAGTTGTGCATCAAGTACTTGAATGACTTGCACTTTGCACATTCTAGCGTCCTCAGAACTAGGGGGTTCACAGCATACCTCGGTCTAGGCATAATATATCAATTGCATCACAAAAAGATACCAATTGAATAGATGACTTAATACAACTTATGGTTAGTGGAAACAATGCATGCCTCAAGATATATAACATTTTACAAGCAACCTAGGCATACTTCACACATGATGATCATTGTAACGCATACACAAATTGAAAGATGACAAGATCATGCATATAAAGCACAATGTCTAAGCACACCAAGATTAAGAAGTACTTTATTTTAAGTACACCAAAGGAAACAACATTTTAAGGCATAAGGCACCTAAGCCAAGATACTACCAATTGAAAGGCAAGAACATAGCTATGATCACAATCAACGAACCTTCAAGATTTTTAATGAAATTGCATAGTTCTATTTGCCATACCTTTGCCTTTTCCTGAATTGCCATGAGAGCACTTGGGTCTCCTTTTGCTCATGCACCTCATAGCTCAAGAAGGTGCATTATAGACACAACATGGATTTGGTATACACATAGTATCAAAATAGGGTAATTGTGTGAACATGGACTAAACAGATGTCATGCTTGCACACATAGGTTAATCATTAAAAACCATATAGCATGACTTTCAAAAGATACAGGTTTATCCACAAACACAAGAAGAGTTAATCATGGTGAATATATCAAATGACAAGCTACCCATTGAATGATTCAAGAGATATAACACAGTCATGATTAAGCAAGCATCATTATGATCTTTGAAATCATGAACCATTGATTGAAAGATATTTAACACAGGCAATCTCAAAAGCATAACTACTCCAATGATAGGTATAGCACGACAATCCAACTTGAAAGCAATGCTGATTAGAAGTAATGTACTTAAGATACACGGGTACCGTCCTTTGGTGAGCAAGTTGCAGATTCTCATCAAGGTCCTTTGCTTGATTCGCCAATAATGATTAAAGACCTCTACAACTTATTTAACTCGAGATGAACATGGGATTATTATTACACAATTATTTATCCTTGGGTCAATAAATAGACAATAAAAAATTGACAGCTTAAGCATAGAGTTTGAATTGACCATCTTAAGCTCTCCCATGGTCTCCAGTCCATCTCGAGGCACCTGCATGGTCTAGTTAGCACAGTTTGGTACCCATCTCGGGATGGGTCCATAACGATCATCCAAAAAAGCCTTTGGTACCCAAATAGCAATTGTGCTAGTTCTAGGTGATCTCATTGCTGATCTAGCACAAGTGTATGGTTTGGGTCTCCTAAGCGAATAAGATTGAGATAAATTTACTTGCTTAGGAACCTTACCCTTCTTACATACCTTGGATAGATGACCTTGCTCACCACACATGTAGCAGAAGCATCGTTTAACTTGACATGACACTCGTTGTTTGTCTTCTTTCTTGGTGGGTGTCATCCCGGAGAGTGCACGTGCTTGATTTTTCATGAGTGGACATGAAGTGATCATATGATCCGTGTCATTGCATCCGAAGCATCTTCTCATCCCTTCATTCTTGTCGTTGTATGGACACGACGCAATGAGGTGTCCTAACTCATTGCACTTAAAGCATCTCCTTTTTCCTCTTCTCTTTTTGCTCTTGGAAAACATAGAGAGATGATCAGTGCAAACAACATGACTAATTGAATCTTTACCTTTTTCTTTGTTCATGTTGATTGCTTCACTTATTGCCTTAGGAACTTCTTTCTCGTGGAGTTTGACCCTTGCTTCGGTTCCTTCTTCTCTCAAGCTTATTCACCACATGTTTGTAAATATCTTGAGGAAGTCGAGCATGGCATCTTCTTCTCAATTGTCTTTGTTTCTTGTTCCTAATCAAATTTCTTTTTGACCCTGCAGCTTGATGCTTATTCAGAGGTTGGCTTTCTTTTGAGCAACAGGGGTTAGCACATGGTGATATATTATCTAAATGCGCATGTGTGCAAGAATGAGGTTCACATGAGTTTAAACTAGTAATTACTACCTCATGAGCAATATCGAGCATGATATGGTCATCAACTAATTTATTATGAGAATATGACAACATATCATACTTTTCACCTAGAGCAAGCTTTTCTAAATTTAGCAACTCTACTTGCCTCTCAAGCATGGCATTTTCCATTTTAAGTTGAGCAACACAAGATAAATCATTATCATTATTTCTTTGCTCAATTAAAACTAAATCATACCGTTGGGCCAAATCATCATGAGAGCACTTTAGCTCCTCATGTTCTTTGGTCATCTTCTTCAGGCTGTCGTTGGTTTTGATTAGAGTCTCCTCTAGCCTAAGAAGCGTCTCGCCTTGTTCCTTGTTCCTTCTCAATAGCTTAACCAAGAGCACTTTGTCTTCTTTGTTGAGATGGGTGTAGAACCGGCGAATCTCCTCTTCTTTCACATCGTTGGTCTCATTTTCCCTGTCATTATTATCAGTTGAAGCAAAACAGGAAAATGTACCTTGTGATGATGTAGACTCATCATCCCCATATTCCTCCTCCTCATCACTTTCATCTCCACTCTCATTGTTAGCAACAAGACATGTATAGCTAGTGGAAGACAAACCTGTCGGTGAGGTGGATTCATCGTTTGGTTGCCATCAATTTTCTTCTCCCTTTGAAAGGTTAGTACCACAAGCAACATAGGGACTAGAAGTAGTACAATTTGACTCAGAATATTTTATTTTAATTCTAGTCCATAGATCATGAGCAGCAACAAGAATATCACTATTACTACCTATGACAGCAAAATAAACATCCTTGCTAAGGGAATTGACTAGGATGTCATAGGCTTGATAATTTTGACTCAGACATTTTAAATCATACTCAGATGGATTTTTCATATCAATATTAATGGGCAAAACACTAGCATCAAATATTTGCTCTACTTCAGGACCTAAACTCCTAAAAGTATTATATAAATGAAAAGACCGGGATGCATAGTTAGAGCCATCAGAATTAAGAAGTTCTACAATTACCTCTTGTGACGACATCATCATCTCCGGACGGCTAAGCCCACACTGGAGAGGCCTAGCTCTGATACCAATTGAAAGTTCCCTTTGCCCGGGAACAGGATCTGGATGTCGCCTAGAGGGGGGGTGAATAGGCGAATAAAAATTATCACTTTAAAACTGAAATTCTTACTCTACTCGAAGGCTGGATCGCAGTGGAATGAAGGACCCTTCAAGTAGGTTGTAGCAAAATAGAAGATCCTGTATCAAAATGCCCTGCACTTCAAATATAACTTGTACCACAGATAAGTATTAAAGTGCAGATATAAAGAGTAGATAAGACAGAGAGTCAGCACACAACACAGAGCAGAGCACACAGACGCAGGGATTTATCCCAAGGTTCGGCCAAGCCTAAAATGCTTGCCTAGTCCTCGTTCGAGTTAGCCACACCTGGGCTTGGAGTCTATTTCAACTCCTTCCTCTGTTTGCTCAGATCTGTCAGTATGACAGATAGAGCCTTCCACTATGTTGAGTTTGGTTACAACAATGCCGTGGCTGCTTACAGTCTTCTTGACAGTACTTCGGTAGAGTAACACTGCGCTCAAGACTATGCTCTAGCTCTTAGCAGCACTTCTCCACTCTCTAAAGGCTTATAGCTTTGCCTTCTACACAAACTAAAGAGATATACACGAGAGGGAGAGAGAGAATCGATCTGAGTGACGTATGCAATTGTTGGCTGCACTTGTTATTGTTGGAGGCGTCTAGGAGTCCCTTTTGTAAACCCAAGGGCCTAGGAGCCGTTGGAATTCATTTTGGAAGGCAATATTTGCTTTCTGTCGGGTGGCGCACCGGACAGTCCGGTGCACCACCGGACAGGTCCTGTAGCTTGTCCGGTGTGCGATCTCCTTCCAAATCGGGCTCAACTGACCGTTGGAGCAACAGTTGTCTTGGCTCACCGGACACTATCCAGTGCACACCGGACAGTCCAGTGCGTCAACTATCCGTTGGCTCAGGCCACGCGTCGCCCGCTGATCGCGCTGCCGACCGTTGGCACAGTCGACCGTTGGCTCACCGGACAGTCCGGTGCACCACCGGACAGTCTGGTGAAATATAGTCGTACGCCGCCAAACTTCTCCCGAGAGTGGCCTGTTCACCGGAGTTTAGTCTGGCGCACCGGACACTGTCCGGTGCACCAGCGGACAGTCCGGTGTGCGAGACTGAGCAGAGTTTTGGCTGCCCCGAGCCAAGACTTTTTGCAATTCTTTTCTCGCTGTTTCTAGCACTTAGACAAAATATGTTAGTACTCAAAAATAATTCACTAAGTCTAGAAACACACCTTGTTCTTATTTTGCACTTCTTTAGCATTTGACATAATTGAGATTGATGTTGGACTCATAAACCATCAAGTCAACTTGACTTGATCAAGATTTGTCATTTCTGAGCTCCAACATCCTGCAAAGGTCACATAGAATATCTCCAAACATAGGAACAACCTAAACTAAAGATTAAGGTGCACTTAGCTCTTTTGGGCTGCTTCCAGTTCTAGTTTTGACACTGCTTCTCCTTCCAGTGACCTTGTTCACTTCTTGAGCTTGATCTTGAGCCTTATGACTTACACCACATAATTGTAGATGTTGCTTTATTGGTTGTAAGTCATGTCCTTATGTAGTGTTCCTTGATGCACCATAACTCTTAACTAGGTCAACCTTGACTTTGCAAGTCTTCTTCTTCACCCCTGGCTTTGGGTTCCTGGTCTCCTTGACTTTCTCCCGTGCACTCGGTACCTTGAAGATTTTCTTGCTTCCATCCTTGGCTTGATCGGTTGTCTCCGAGTTATGCACATCGAGTCTCACTTAAGCAATGTCCATTTTGCTTGTGATGTCCATTATCTATAGATAATATAGTCTTTGGACCATCACACTTGTTCACTTGTGTTGAACCATATTAGCTTTGCATAAAGCACCTGTTCAACACTTAGCACACTTGTTAGTCCTTTAATTGGGTTGTCATCCAAACACTAAAACCCATAAGAGAGCTTTCAGTTATAGCGGAATTGAAGTTACTGTCTTAAAATAACCTGCACTTTGAAGACAGCTTGTACCACATATAAATATTGAAGTGCAAGTATAAACGGCAAATAAGACAGAGAAACAGCACACAACACAGAGCAGAGCACACAGACACAGGGATTTATCCCGAGGTTTGGCCAAGCCTGAAATGCTTGCCTAGTCCTCGTTGGACTTAGCCACACCTTGGCTTGAAGTCTATTTCAACTCCTTACTCTATTTGCTCAGATCTGTCAGTGCGACAGATAGAGCCTTCCACCATGTTGATATCAGTTACAACGATGTCGTGACTGCTTACAATCTTCTCGACAGCACTCCGGCAGAGTAACAATGCGCTCAAGATTTTGCTCTAGCTCTCAGCAGCACTTCCCCTCTCTCTAAAGGCTTATAACTTTGTCTCTACACAAAACTAGAGAGATATACAAGAGAGGGAGAGAGAGAATTGATCCAAATGATGTATGCACTTGTTGGCTACTCTTCTGTACTTGTTTGAGGTGCCTAGGGGTCCCTTTTATAGCCCCAAAGGGCCTAGGAGCCGTTGGAGCTTCATTTGGAAGCTTCCAGCCTTCCCTGGTTGCGGGTGCACCGGACTGTCTGGTGGCGCACTGGACAGTGAACAGTAATGGATCTGATTGACAGTTTCCTTCTCTGGAAGAGCTAGCCGTTGGTGCACTAGACATGTTACTATTCACTGTCATGTGCACCGGACATGTCACTATTCACTGTTCTGTGCACCAGACAGAGTGATATTCACTGTCCTGTGCACCGGACAGAGTGATATTCACTGTCCTGTGCACCAGACAGGGCACTATTCATTGTCCTGTGCATCGGACAGAGTTATTCACTGTCCTATGCACCGGACAACTACTATTCACTGTCCTATGCACCAGCCAACAGCACACTAAGTGCTTTTTCCTCCATTCTTTCTCCGTTTGACTTCAACTTTTTGGGAGGATTTTCCTAAGACTTAAACAAACACATTTAGAGTATAATCTAATTGATTTAGTCCTAGAAACTTACCTCTTTCTTGTTCTTCTCCTAGCTTTTCTATTTCTCCTCAAGCAGAGATTAGAATGCACTTTCTCTACAGAAAGAGTTAGAGAGCAAACCAAGGCACCAAACTTGTAGTAAGAGGTGTATGCAAAATGGTTGAACACTCAAACCTTACATACTTAACCTTTTTCATCATTTTACCCAATTTGGCATGTTTGAGGTCGATGTTGGACTCTAAACCATCAAGTCAACTTGACTTGATCTAGATTGACATATCTGAGCTCCAACTCCCTTGTTTACTTCCCGAGCTTGATCTTGAGCCTTATGACTTACACCACATAACTATAGATGTTGCCTCATTGGTTGTAAGTCATGTCCTTATGTAGTGATCCTTGATGCACCATAACTCTTCTTAACTCGATCAACCTTGACTTTGCAAGTCTTCTGCTTCACCCCTGGCTTTGGGTTCCTGGTCTCCTTGACCTTCTCCCGTGCACTTGGTACCTCGAAGCTCTTCTTGCCTCCATCCTTGGCTTGATCGGTTGTCTCTGAGTTACGCACATCGAGTCTCACTTAAGCAATGTCCATCTTACTTGTGATGTCCATTATCTATAGATAATCTAGTCTTTGGACCATCACACTTGTTCACTTGTGTTGAACCCTATTCGCTTTGCATTAAGCACCTATTCAACACTTAGCACACTTGTTAGTCCTTTAATTGGGTTGTCATCTAAACACTAAAACTCACAAGAGAGCTTTCACCTTGTGGTAGCACTATTTTCCTGGGTGGTTCTCCATGTTCCAATTAACATAATGATCTTATCATGAACAATAATCAACAACAACAGGATTGGAACATGAACATAATATAACATTACTTTCTCAAAACCAGGTAGAGCAACAGCAAAACTACCCAAAAGTTCAGTGGTAAACAAGGTGTGGGATAAACAATTCTAGGGAACCTATTAGGTCCCATCAAATTAACCTAAGCATGTCAAGTGATTAACATGAACATTATTTGTTAAAGAAAAGTGATCAAGGGCATAACTTGCCTTAGACTCGAGATTCCCAGGTACCAACTTGGTCTTCAAGTGACTCGTAACCTCGCTGCTACTCGTAGCAATAGAAACAAACATGAAATAGGCAAAATTAACATCACACCAAACATAAGCATAAATAATGTAAGAATATTCTACACGCCGCTATGAGATCGTGGGTTTGAGAAGCACTAAATTCGAAGTTACGGTTAAGAGGATATGATTTTCCAAAGATTTAGGTGATTAAACAATAAAAGATACATTATATGTTAATTAATATAAATCATATGAGAATTAATTAAACTTTAATCCGAGATATAACTTATTGCATAGACAAATTTAATACAAGACTAACACAACTTGAACAGACTAAATTAGAGTTAAAACAAGCAATATATGGATTAATTTAGTTTTCGGTCATTTTTATAATTAAATCGAGCTCTAGGGACTTGTTTGCAATTCTCAGGGACTGCTAGGTAATCATCTTACCACATAGGTGGACGTCGGGTTGATTAATATAGAGCACAGGGTCTCTTTTACAAAAGTAGACGACCGAAGGGGTATGTGCTTTTGTAGACCATTGGATCGATAGTCTACGGTGCAGATTAGATCGAAGTCTCGGTCGTTGGATCGGAGATCAACGATAGAGATTTTATGATAGCAGATTGAATTCCCCCGCCAGATTGAATCAGACGACCCACGACCTCGCCCGAATTGGTACGCGACCGATCCCATCACAGTCGTCGGATGTAAAATCAACGTTCAAGATTAAAGGATTCCGCGATCTGATCTCGGCCAACAGATCCGAGATCTACGGCTATGATTTTCGATCATGATGGGGTACTTGAGATTCAATCGTGAGCGCTCATCACCGGATCGACGGCTAGGACCGTTTCTCCCTGCTAGAGATGTCAATGGGTACCCACGACCCAATACCCGATGGGTATTTACTCCATTAGGATATGTATGTGGGCTAAATATTCTACTCGTGGGTCTGTTATTGGGTAAAAATCTTCACCCAATGGGTAAACGGGTATTAGAACGTGTGGGGGACAGATATCCCCCGGGTCCACTTGAAGGATAAAATACCTCACGAAAGGCCCAAGGGCCCAGTAAATCGTAAGGTCATCCCTTCATGGGCCTAGGGAAGAACAACCAGTGGAGCAGATCGATGTAAGGCCGGATCGGCGCGAGCCTGGATGGCCCCCAACAACGTTGAGCAGGCAACCACAACAGAGACCTGGCTTTCCTGCGCTGGAGCCCCGTACGATGGAACCAGGCGAGGATAAGTCGGCCGAATTATAGTAAGATAAACTCGACCAGTTCACTATCTCTTAGGTGCGCATTGCTATCATATCTGCATGTATTGCCCCACGGTCGAATATATAAGGCCTAGGGGGCACCCCTTCAGATCGACCTCATTACTTAGCCACCAACTCCGGCTCTCCACGTTTCCAATACTAGAGAACCTCCTTGTAATCTACCACATAAAACATACTCACCAGGACGTAGGGTGTTACGCATCTCAAAGCGGCCCGAACCTGTAAACATTGTCCATTGCTCCTCATGCATCTAGCATGAACCATTTAGCTACAGTCGGCGACACCGTCCTACTCCTAAAAACACCTTGAGGGGCAACCTCGGGTGTGCGGTCGGACCCAAAACACTGACAGTTGGCGCGCCAGGTAGGGGGTGTGTCGCCGATCTAAGCTAGCTCAATGGCCGTCACCTTCCACCGCAAGATCACCCTCTGCCCCGGATCTGTGTTCTGCTTTGGAACAATCTCATCTGTGGCGGACGAAGAAGGAACTCTACATCGCATCGCAGATCCGCCAAGGAAGAAGTCTCCTCCAACAAACTCCAAGAATATCGGAGTAAGGAAGGAAAAAGCGCAACCTCCAGCGCTCCGAAAAGAGATCACCTTCAGCAAGCCAGGGGCTGAGGGCCCGCTGACCCAGAGAACTTCGTTGTCTACTTCCCCGACGAAAGAATGGACACAAATCGCAAGGAAGAAAGAAACGAACAAAACCGGGAGGAAGCAAGTTGTTCTTTCCGTGCCTCTGCCCTTGAAGGAGAACGGAAAAAAGATCGCCACGACAGCCACACCATTCTAACCCGACGTTCTTTTCATCGGAAGAGTGGAGTCGCCCCCCGTCTCCGACAATGAACCGACCGTGCCCGGAGAAGAACCACCTCAGCGGGAATCCCGTCGACGGAGAAACCGGCGCCGAAATATCCGGCGGCATCACAAGGCCGGAGAGCGGAATCCAGAGCAGCCTGTCTCGCGAGATGAGGCCTCGGAGATAGGAGAAACTCCGGAAGAACGCGTCTTCAGAGAACGAAGAATCTCCCGACGGCGTGATCGCCGGCGAGCTCAGGAACAAGCTGAACAGGAGGCAAGGCAACGTCGGGAAAATCCACTCTTCGGGCGCAACCTGAATCCCGACTTCGCCCGAGCCATGAACACGCCGAGTGAAGTCAGAGGGGTACTAGCTCGGATAGCTGATGGACTCCCTCGGACTCCCGACGCCGAGGGCTATCGACGACTGTTCACTCAAGCAGCCAACCATCTTCTACCTCTCGCTCACCCGCCGAACGACCTACGACACGCCATCAACAGCCGCCGGGACGCACGAAGCTCCATCAATGCTTCACGTGAACGACGACATGAGAACGAGATCCGTCGCCGAGAGGAGTACGACAGGGATCATGGCGTCCCAGCTCGGAGTCATGCCACCAGAACTGAGTCGGCAACGGCCTCGACTGGCGGTACTACCCGGGGACGGTCGAGGGACCACGACAACTACTCCCCTCCCCGGGACAGACATCATCCCCGTCGATAAGAAGACACGTATGGAGTGTCTGCCCTTACTCCACGCCTTAGGGCCATTCAATGGCCCCCTAACTTCAAGGTATCAAAAGTCGACAAATATGAACCTAAGCAGGATCCAGGAGGCTGGCTGGCCGTCTACACCACCGCTGCTCGAGCTGTCGGAGCGTCCGAGGACGTGATGACCGCATACTTACCCATCATCCTCGAACAAGACGCACTACAATGGCTGCGACACCTACCCCGACACTGCATCGACGACTGGAGCAACTTCAGTCGACGCTTCACCGCCAACTTTCAGTCCCACTCCGACAAACCAGCGCAACCATGGGACCTCAAATCCATCAAGCGTCAGGGGGACGAAACTCTCCGATCGTAACTCAAAAGGT
Source organism: Zea luxurians (assembly GCA_029449295.1). Classification (NCBI taxonomy): domain Eukaryota; kingdom Viridiplantae; phylum Streptophyta; class Magnoliopsida; order Poales; family Poaceae; genus Zea; species Zea luxurians. Next base: position 170,277,520 of record JAOPSE010000002.1, read on the forward strand.
TCCAGACCATGAGAAATCGTATCCCCGAGGTCACGGAGGCGGCCGTGATCGAAGACTTCTACAAAGGATCCAACGACTCGGCCTTCGTCCGAGCCATATTGCAGAAGGCGCCAACTACCTCCGAGCAGCTATTCCGGGAAGCCAACCTCTACATCACCGCCGACGAGCGAGCTCAGGACCTCATCGGGGGAACGAAACCTGCACCGACGGCACCACGACGCGACACGAACCAGCAACCCAACAAACGCTGGGAGAAGAGGCCTCGCGAAGAAGTGCATGCCGCCGGACCACCTGCCTCTCGCGCCCGAGGAGGACCTCGCGGAGGCGAACGTACACTGGACGATATCCTCGACGCTCAGTGCCCGTACCACAAGGACATGCGCCACACCCTTCGGAACTGCAGAGACTTCAAGCACTCCGTCGAGCACGGCCGACCCTTCCAACCTCTACCTCCTCCTCCGCTGCGGGGAGGACCAGGGGAACCGCGACAACCCCAGCAGCAGGAGGAGGGAAGAGGTGGAGCCTTCCCGCGCATTGACGAAGAAGTCAACGTCATATTCGGTGGACACGGATCGCAGGAGAGCAGAAGACAACAAAAGTTCAACGATCGCCAGATATTGGTGGCAACCACCGGTCCTCCCGCTCCGTACCGATGGTCGGAGCACCCGATCACCTTCACTCGGGCCGATCAGTGGCTCAACTTAGACCACCCAGGCAAATACCCGCTCCTCGTCGATCCGGTGATCCGAGAGAACAGGGTGAAGAAGGTATTAGTTGACGGGGGTAGCAGCATCAACGTCACCTTCCCCCGGACACTCCAAGGCTTGGGGGTTCACCTCAAAGAGCTCCACGAGTCAGACACTCCTTTCTTCGGCATCGTGCCGACTGAAGGGGAATACCCGCTGGGCCACATCTACATGCCCATCACCTTCGGAACTCCGGAGAACTACAGAACCGAGTTCCTGAGGTTCAAAGTGGCGAACTTCGACTGCGGGTACAACGCCATCATCGGAAGGCTGGGATTGGCAAAATTCATGGCCATTCTGCATTACACGTACATGATACTGAAGATGCCAGGACCGCAAGGAATCATAACTGTGCGCGCTGACTTCCAAGGCGCCGCAGAGTGTTTCTGTGCGGCCATCCAGGCGACCCTCACCACCAAGCCGTCGGCAACTTCTTCAGCGCAGGCAAACTCTAAGCCTGAGGAAGACCTTGCAGTACCTGCAAATGAAGCTCAAGTCGTGACCTCTATGCGGTCGACTGAAGAAACCAAAAGGATCAACCTGGGGTTCGCTGATGAACGCAAGACTGCCATCATCAGCTCCAGCCTGGATAACAAATAGGAAGGCGCACTCGTCCAGTTTCTGCAAGATAACCGAGATGTATTCGCATGGCAACCTACGGATATGCCGGGAGTCCTGAGAGAACTGGCCGAGCACAAACTGAATGTCTATCCCCAGGCGAGGCCGATTCGACAAAAACTACGTCGCTTCACACCCGACAAGAGAGAAGCCATTCGTGCTGAGCTGGCCCGCTTGGTCGCGGCTGGGTTTATCAGAGAGGTGTTACATCCCGAGTGGTTAGCCAACCCAGTTCTTGTACTCAAAAAGAATAAAGTGGATTGGCGCATGTGCGTCGACTACACGGATCTCAACAAACACTGTCCAAAGGATCCCTTCGGGCTTCCTAGGATAGATCGGGTGGTAGATTCCACCGCTGGATGTTCTATGCTATCTTTCCTGGATTGCTACTCTGGATATCATCAGATTAGCCTAGCAAAAGAAGACGAGGAACAAACGGTGTTCATCACTCCGTTCGGTGCTTTCTGCTATACCTCCATGTCGTTCGGCCTCAAAAACGCTGGAGCGACTTATCAGAGAGCCATTCAAACATGCTTAGCCGATCACTGGGGCAAGCGTGTGGAAGCCTATGTAGATGATGTGGTAATCAAAACGGAGAACTCGGAAAATTTCATCGAGGATTTACAGCTGGTTTTCAACAGTCTGCGGCGATATCGATGGAAGCTTAATCCTGAAAAATGTGTCTTTGGGGTACCGGTAGGAAAGCTACTCGGATTTATTGTCAGTCACCGGGGAATTGAGGCTAACCCGGATAAGATTGAAGCTATCATGAAAATGGAGGCACCACGATCACAAAAGAAGGTTCAGAGACTCACCGGATGTATGGCAGCCCTGAGCAGATTCATATCCAGGCTGGGAGAAAAAGGCTTGCCATTTTACCAGCTACTCAAGAAAGTGGATAAGTTTCAGTGGACTTCAGAAGCACAGGAAGCCCTGGATGCGCTGAAAAAATTCTTGACAACACCACCAGTGCTGAAGCCGCCACGGCGAGCCACGTCGACTCAACCGGCTGAAGATTTGCTACTATATATCTCTTGCACGACTCACGTGGTAAGCACCGCGTTGGTAGTCGAGCGAACAGAAGAAGGGCATGCCTACCAGTGCAACATCCTGTTTATTTCATCAGTGAAGTTCTGGGTCCCTCAAAGAAAAAGTATCCTCAAGTTCAGAAGCTATTATATGCTGTACTTCTAACTGCCCACAAGCTACGTCACTACTTTGACGACCACAATGTCATAGTAGTCACTGGTTTTTCGATAGGGGATATTCTTCACAACAAGGAAGCCATTGGCCGAATAGCCAAGTGGGCCTGTGAATTGGGATCTCATGACATCGAATTTCGACCTCGCACTGCCATCAAAACTCAAGCGTTGGTTGACTTCGTATCAGAATGGACTGAACAACAAGTACCAGACAACCTAGAAACATCGGAAGTATGGCGAATGTATTTCGATGGCTTGTTGAAACTGCAGGGAGCAGGCGCAGGAATTCTCTTTACCGCACCTGGAGGCGAGCACCTCAAATATGCCCTCCGGTTGCTATTTCCAGCCTCCAATAATGCAGCCGAATATGAAGCTCTGATTCATGGACTGAACATTGCTATATCACTAGGCATCAAGAGACTGATGGTATACAGAGATTCCTTGGTAGTCATAAGCCAGATAAACAAAGAATGGGACTATTCGAGCGATTCAATGGGAAAGTACTGCACTGCCGTCCGGAAACTAGAAGATAAATTCGAAGGTCTGGAATTTCATCATGTAGAAAGCGATCGAAACACAACAGCTGATGTATTGTCCAAGTTAGGATCCAGTCGAACTCAGGCCCCACCTAGAATCTTTGTACAAGAAATACCGCATCCGAGCATCTCGACGGACCAGGCAGAAGAATGTAATATCGTGAACCAACCAGAGTCAGATTCCGATGACTGGAGAAGGCCGATCATCGGATATATAAAAAAGAAGAGGAACCAGATGACAAAAATGCAGCCGAGCGCATCGCTAGATAGTCGGCTCACTACACACTCATCGGGGAGACACTGTACAGAAGAGGTGCATCGGGTGTCCTCATGAAATGCATTCTCTCGTCTACGGGGAGGCAACTTCTAGATGAGGCCCATGCTGGGCAGTGTGGAATACACGCAGCATCCAGGACACTAGTCGGGAAGGTCTTCAGGTCGGGATTCTATTGGCCAACGGCGAAAAGTGATGCGGCCGAGTTAGTTCAGAGGTGCGAAGCTTGCCAGTACTTGTCAAAGCAACAACATCTACCAGCATAGCAACTGCAGACCATAGCAGTAACATGGTCGTTCGCATGCTGGGGACTGGATATGATTGGACCTTTCAAGAAAGCTCAAGGAGGATACACCCATGTACTGGTAGCAATCGACAAATTCACCAAGTGGATAGAATTCAAACCCATTGCTTCTTTAACCTCAGCCAAGGCCGTGGAATTCATACAAGACATAATATTCAGATTCGGAATACCAAACAATATCATAACTGACCTAGGATCCAACTTCACAAGTTCAGAGTTCTTCGATTTCTGCGAGCAAAAGAGCATTCAGATCAAGTATGCTTCGGTATCACACCCGAGGGCCAACGGGCAGGTTGAACGAGCTAACGGGATGATATTGGAGGCGCTCAGGAAAAAGGTCTTCGATAAAAATGAAAAGTTCGCAGGAAAATGGATAAGGGAATTTCCCTACGTTGTTTGGAGCCTAAGAACTCAACCTAGCCGAGCTCTGCATGGAAACACTCCTTTCTTCATGGTCTATGGGTCAGAGGCAGTATTACCCGCTGATCTCAAGTTTGGGGCGCCAAGGTTAGTCTTTGAAAGCATAGCAGAAGCCGAAGCTACTAGGCTAGAGGATATTGATGTACTCGAAGAAGAACGACTGAACACAGTAATTCAGTCGGCATGATACCAGCAGACTCTGAGACGCTATCACGACAAGGCCGTGCGACGACGATCCTTTGCAGTGGGAGACCTCGTCCTCTGCCGAATTCTAACGGGGGAGGGACGGCACAAGTTGTCACCCCTATGGGAAGGACCATTCATAGTAGCAGAAGTCACTCGGCCGGGATCATATCGTCTCACTCAGATGGACGACACGGAAATTGGGAACTCCTGGAATGTAGAACACCTCAAGAAATTTTATCCCTAGCTGTATTTCAAAAGCTACTGGGACGACAATGTACTCTGTAAAATGGGAAATACGTCATCAATAAACAAGATTTCAAGAATACTCAGTTTGTTCATGATCGACCTACATTCTTACTTAACTCGGGGTGACCACTATGCCCTGCTAACGGAGCAATCAGCTTAAGTCGACAATGAGTTAAGACGGTGCAACATGCTCACGCTTACTTAACTCGGGGTGACCACTATGCCCTGCTAACGGAGCAATCGGCTTAAGTCGGCAACGACTTAAGATGGTGCAACATGCTCACGCTTACTTAACTCGGGGTGACCACTATGCCCTGCTAACGGAGCAATCGGCTTAAGTCGGCAACGACTTAAGACGGTGCAACATGCTCACGCTTACTTAACTCGGGGTGACCACTATGCCCTGCTAATGGAGCAATCGGCTTAAGTCGGCAACGACTTAAGATGGTGCAACATGGTCGTGCTTACTTAACTCGGGGTGGCCACTATGCCCTGCTAACGGAGTAATCGATCTAAGGCAGCAACGACTTAAGGCGATTCCACATGCTTACGATTACTCATATAGGGGTGATCTCTATATCCCGTGAATAAATTTCAAAATCATCATACAACATTTTACTCCTACAAATCCATGCACTGTTGAATTCTAAAACAGTAGGAGAGTAATAGTAGTATTCAAATGTCGAGTTGGTGTCCTCTAACAAATAGCCGGGCACGATAACCGCATGCTCAAAGCATGCAATGTTTCTCTATTTTGCAACACTTTTCTCAGGAGCAACCGACGAAGAAGGGCAACTCGAGGAATCAGGAGCAGCGTTCACATCAACCCTTATATCGTCAGGAACAATCACGCTGGGTCTCCTCATCAAGATCCGCCCTGCGCGAATGGCTTTATCCATAGCCCTGTCGCGCTGGGCCTTCAGAGTAACAGAAGTTTCTTCAGCAACTTTGACGGCCAGCTGAGCAGTCTCCAGCTCCTGGGCGATGGACTTCTTGGAAGCGCGCAGTTCCTTGATAGCAGCATCCTTAGCCGATATCAACTGCCTGAGACGGATCACGTCATCCGTGGATTCCTGCAGCCTACAGCGAAGATTGTCTAACTCCTCCATGGTGAAGCGATGACTCCTTTCCAGGATGGTCAACGAGTTGCTAGAGTCACGATATAGCCTGTCAAGATTGTCACGAGAAGCAACAAGGGCACGTTTTTCTTTCTGCAAACAAGAATCAGCTTCTTCAAACATCAAGCAAGCAATAAGAACACAACAACACAAGGCGCAGATTCATAAATCACCTTTTCAGAATCAAGCTGAGCGCGAAGAGTAGAATTCAGCATATTAGCATCATTCAGAGCAGCAGAGACCTGGGCCAGCTCAGTCTGGCTTTGGGAATACCTTTCCTCAAAATCAGAGCATCGCCGGACCAGCTCAGCCTGACTTTGAGAATGTTTCTCTTCAAGAACAGAAAACTGTCGAGCCATATCTAGCGAGAAACAATCAAGCGAAAAAGTCAAATTGAGAAGCAGTTTAACAAGGTAGACGAAGGGAAGCAGAAAAGCACCAACCAGCATTCGTCGCCTCTAAGTCAGAGACACGCTGTTGAAGCAGCACTGGATTCCAACAGGCCAGTGACGAAGCTCTTTCCAGAACAGAAGCACCCTGTAATTTCATCTGACTAGCCATCTCGTCCACTAATGCCTGATAACGAGAGCAAATGAGTGCAAAGACAGCAATTCGTCAGGTGTAAAAGTCAAACTAGAATATGACATAATACCTGGAGGTTGGAGAAGAATGAGGGGACTCCCAGATCGTGAGAAATCAATTGATGGCTTGGCATAGAGTCACCATCCGGAGCAACTTGCAATGAACCAGCGGGAACCAATTCAGTGTCATCAGCAGAGCCCAAAGCTTGGTCGTCAGGAACGCTGGCCTCTAAAGCGACTCCCTGACCAGGAACTTGGGCCACCACCATGCAACCAGAGTGTGGAGGTGATCCGACGTGAACATCCATGGAAGTACAAGAGGGAGACCCCGCTCGAACACCCTCGGGGGCTGGGTCATAGCTCGCGCTGCCCACTTGAGCCGGATCATCTTCGGCAGCACCCTCAGGGCCTGGGTCGTGACTTACGCTTCCCACCCAAGCCGAATCATCCCCGGCAACACCCTCGGGGGCTGGGTAAGCGTCAACACCATCCCTGAGGGTCAAGTTCTCTGTGGAAGCCGCCTCTAAGGCTGAAGGCCCCTCAGTTACTTCCATGAGAGCAAGACGATCAAAGTCAGTTTCCTGGCCCTCAAGACCGTGCTCTAAGGTCGATGAGGCGCGGGACGCTGCCCGGGATGACCCCAACCCGGCGTCGAACACATCAACACAAACATCCCTCGCGTCACCATCCGCTGGCTCTGATAACAGGTCCTCTAGAACCATATCTTCTAGAGTCTGATCAAAGTTCACCAGAGATAATTCCTGTAGACCGATGAGGGCTGACAGAGCAGGAGAAGGAACCCCACTACTTTCCCCACTGGCAATATATTGCCGACTGTTTTTCCGAGTCAAAGGGATCTCATCTTCTTCCTCCCCCGTGATTTCGTCAGCAACACAGACAGCACCCCCATTGGGATCAGCGACAGATGGAGCACACCCATTGGGATCAGCGACAGATGGAGCACACCCATTGGGATCAGCGTCGGTAAATTCAGGCACAAGCACTTCCTCAGCGGCAGGAACCGAAGGACAAACTTCCCGATCCAAACTACATACTCGCCGAAAACGTCTCCTTTTCTTTTTCTGCTCATCAGCAGGAGAATCAGGTTGATTGGCTCAGCAAGGGCGTTTCGAGCGAACACTAACAGGCCTCTGAACATCCAAGGTTGTACCAGCTTCCAGGAGAGGCACCACCGCCAATGTCCCAGCAGGAGCAGCATCAGAAGAGTCTTCAGCCAGCATATCAAGCATAGCACTTATTTCTGCATCATTAGGATCCAAAGGCACCTCAAAGTGGACTTGCCGTTCATCATCGGGAATTTCTCCAATCGAAGCAACCAAAGCACTAACTTCTTCGGCAGAGGGTCGTACTCTAAGGCCCAAACAGCCATCAGCAACAGGAGGATTCGACACAAAATGAGTAAAAGCCTTGGAAGGAGGCAGTGTTGGTGACTTGTTCTCAAATGCTTTGGATTAAGAACAAGGCAACATAAAAAGTGTTAAATGATAAGGCCCTTCGTCCTTCGAAACATTATTTCCCTTCGGGATATAACGTGCTCCGGACGAAGGTCATAAACAACATATCTTCGTAAGCACGATAAGTTACGACGAAGGACTCATGCATAACATAAATAGTAATGTAAACATTTAAATTTTATCACAATGTCATTTCTATTTTACTACTATGTAAAAATAGAAATGACTTCAAATTACAAATGTACCTTCGGACTGCAGGAAGGCAAAAGTACAAGAATGACGCAAAAGCAAATGCCAAGTCAGCGTGAACAGTACGGGAGTACTGTTCATCTATTTATAAGCGTGAGACACAGCCCATACAAAATTACATTCATGTCCATTACATTTGCTAGTGACTTATGGAAATCTGTCAAGGCCTAAGTAGTCTTTTCATCTTTAAGTCGGTTCCCCTTTCTGCTATCGCGACGAAGCTTTCCTGCGCACAGCTTCGGCTGTGCATCATCCTTCGTAGAGCTTGGTAATTAGCCCGTCCTCCATTTCAATCCCCCTTCGTCTGGTACAGGCTTCGTCCTGACCGTACTTCATGTTCATAATTCTGAGTCCGAAGGTACCTGTTCATATAATCCACTTGGAAAACATTGTCAAATCATGTTTTTGAGGACCTTCGGAGGACGAAGGCCCCCAACAGTAGCCCCTCGCAATATTAATTTGTTAATTACAAATTCAGATTGCGATATGGACGAAGGCCTTAAGCCGAAGGTCCGAAAAAACACCTTCCCTCTGCTAGAATAGCAACATTCACTGACAAGCGGGGTCTTTCAATTTTCAACGCACTGGGCGTATAAATAAGATCGTAACGCAAACTCATTTTGGTACTCTCGCTTGCCATCTGCTTTCGCCCACTAAATTTTTAGCTCTTGCGCACTAAGATGTAACACCCGGCTTTAAGGAACAAAGCCAGGTGCATCTCATACATGCGCCAAGAAGACAACACATATAATAACAGAGTGTATAGAGATAAATGTCATAAAACATCAGAGTATTTATTACATAGCGGAAGACTTATTACAAAATAAAGTAATAAAGATAAAACAAACTAAGGATCGTCGGCGCCAATGTCGACTGGGAAACGCCACCTAGATCAGATCGAACTCCTCAGTGTTAGGCGGCTCCTCCTGAACCACCTGATCATCTCCTGTGGGGGGGGGTGTGAGACAGCAAGGGTGAGCTCACACATGATCATAGCTCAACAAGTTGTGGGGAACCAGTGGACATAAACTCTCAAAGGTGTGAGTTCATGTGATGTGTAAGGCTTAATCAATGACAGGGGTTAAAGCTGAGCATTGCTTTTAAGTAGTTGGTCAAAATTTTATTAGCAGTTACTAAGTGTAAGTAAATACCAAACCACAAGTAAAGTAATAGAACAAAATTAATAACAAACCCATGCAATGCAAATGACAAAATTGAATTTAAGTTCCATAATTTAAACATCAGAGAGTCCTGAGCTGCTCATGACCGTGAGCTCGGCTAGTATACCAGTTTTACACTCTGCAGAGGTTGTACCCTTTACCCACAAGTCATGTTACCCATCTGCCAAGGGGTCATGAATCCCATACACCTCTACCTAGGAAGCGCGGCAGGGCAACACTACGAGGCCTTTACAAAGTTCCACTAGCTTCCGAAAACCCGCTACAGTTTATAGGAAGATCCAGTACAGGGTTCCTGGCTGACCGCCATCGCAGCAAAATCAACCAGGGACCTCCCCGCACTGACCTCTCCCCTACTGCCCTTGCCCCTTTCGGGTAAGGTAGTCTTCCACTAGCTTTCCTAATTAGTCAGCCAAGGGGTCCCATTCCTCCCTTGTGGTGGCACGTGGTTCTCAAGTTAAGCTCTATGTTCCAATTAACATTAATGATAACAATATGAACATAAACAGAATAACAACAAGAATTGGAACATAGAGGTAATAAATGATTATCCCAAAACCATATAAAGCAATAGCAAACTACCCAAGTGATTCAGGGGTAAACAAGGTAATGAGATAAACAATCTAGGGTGACCTATTGGGTCCCATCAAAGTTAACCTATGCATGAGTATGTGATATTAAAGAACATTATTGGGTAAAAAGTGGTCAAGGGCACAACTTGCCTTCAATGAGCTCCTGCTCAGCTACTTCAACCTGCTGCTCACCAGGATCCTCAGCAACGGGCTCTTCTACTCGCCACAATACAAACAAGCACAGTGCATATAGAGAAATTAACATTACACCAAACATATAAACAAAATGCACAGAGATTTTCTACATATTAAAATAAAAACTTAGGAACTGGAATCACAATTTTCTGAGTTATAGATTTTAAGTTATGCATTTTCAAAGGTTTTATGTGCTTTAAATAGGATTAAGTGATAAATAAATTTCTTACTGTTTTTATGCCAAAACAGAGACACTAAGTGCTAGAGAATAAAATTACAAAATTTTAGGAACTGGAATGGATGAATTTGGAGTTAGTATGAATTTTCTATGAATTTACAAAGTTCTAGCAATTATTTTTGTATTAAAAATCTATTTTCTATTTCATTTATCCCATTTAAACAATCTCTGGACTGGGCCTCAATTTCTGTGAAGTGCAGGGGGCTCTGCGCAAGATATCCTAGACTCAGCGCATAGTAAAAATGGACGGCGGGTTCTAATTCGTATAAACAGAGGGGTTCAAGTGTAAATCGCGCAGCCGAAGGGGTAACTTCTAATCTGAGCCATCCGATCAGGATTCTCCGGCCTGGATTAAATCTAGATTTTTAATGAACCGGTACGCGACTACAGCCGTCGGATCCGAGATCTGCGGTCTGGGTTTAATGAAGGGTTCATAGAGTCCGGGCCGTCCGATCGATCCTACGGACCGGATCGAACCACGGCGAACAGGTACGCCATTTCTAATCTCAACCGTCCGAAAAGAATCGGACGGCAATAACTCATCTTCTCCCTTGGGTGGCCCAGACCACGGCGCGGACGCCCGCCGCGGCGAGGTCTTCCGTCGGCGGAGCAATCCTTCGGATTGCGCGCACTACACCCCAATCAAAACGATACACATGCAACAGGTATAAAGGCGGGCCGGGGCGAGGTGTTCTTACCGTGAATCACGCCGAGTTGCGCCCTGCCCACGAAGGTGTGCGGATCCGCGGCGAATGCGAAGTCCGGCGAGCAATTCACTGCAATTCGAATGCGCACGGCTTGATTCGAGGGCACGGACGGACTCCCCGGGTGCAGGCGGATCACACCCGACCCTGCGCCAAGGGCGTAACCCAGGCGCGGATGGTTCTCCCCGGCGGCCGCCCGGTTTGCTGCGCGGCTGCAAGGTCTCGGTTGACAATCGCGTTGGTGGCTAAAGATTCGGAGTGAAGAAGCGGTGGGGGAGAAGGAGTGGGTATGGCCCGCGGCTTATAGGCCTCAATTGGGCGCTAGATTCCCAACGGCGTCCGGAATCCGCGCCATGGATAAGCTTCATGCGGGTTTGGGGGAAGGGAGAGGTCAAGCCACTGCCAGGGGTCCCACGGCACGGTGACTAAGGATACGGACGCGTGCGCGGCACATGGGCTGGCATGCGGGGTCAGTCGAGGCCGGAGATCGCGGTTCGGCCGTTGAAGCGTTCCGCCATGCGCGGCGAGCTCGCAGACAAGGTGAGGGCTAACGCGCCTGGCCCACGCGCCAGCGAAGGGGAGAAAGCGAACGCGAACAGCGACTGGCCACTGGACCCGCGCTGTCAGTGCGAGCGGCGCGCGGTTCTGGCGAAGCGGCCGACCCGTGGGTCCCACATGTCACAGGCTTGAGCGAGTGGGATATGGAGGCTAGGCGCGGGTGACTGACCAGCGGGCCCGGCTGGCAGTGAGGGAAAGGCGGGCGCGCGGCTGAAGAGTAGAAGTGGGCCGTCGCGGTGGCTTCTCCAAATGGGCCGAATTCCAGGTTGGCGGCCCAGTTGGCTTCTTTTCTCTTTTTCTTTTTATTTTCTGTTTCATTTCTTTTTCAAATTCAAACTTCAATCCAAATTCAAACTTTGTGGCACTTTATATACTGGCTAATTATTTATTTTGATCATATCACTGTGATGAAGTAATTTTTAAATGATAATTTTTATTTGTATTAAATAATATTCCTTCCTCTTCTCTAATCTCAAGAATTTCTTTTAGGTTTTAAATTCCCTTTTTGGTCTTTAATATTTTTCTTGTCACAAAATGCACACAAAATAAAATATCCAGCTTGATGCAACAATTTAGTAGCATATCTTTTCATTATTTGTTCTTGGACATGGTGTTCTCATATGATGATGCATAAAGATCAAACTCACATAAAGAGAAAATGTTTCTCTATTGATATTATTCCTAGCACTTACAAAGCAGGTGTTACATAAGATTTGCTGATATTTTGGTTTTGAAGCTTCGGCTTTGAAAACAGTTTTTTAGTGTTTCCGAAGATGTCTGAAGATAAGAAGGTCGCTGCTGAGATGAAGCTGAGCCTTGACGAAGAGAAGAACTTGGGGTTCCTTATAGCGATGGCAGAGACCAATACGGAAAAAATTACCAAGGAGATTCTGGAAGGTTTGTCTGAAGATACTGGTGACAGCGACAGTTATGATGTAGAAAGTGGTGGGGAAGAGTCCGAAGATCGACCATGGCGGCCAAGTCACACGGTTTTCGGGAAAACCACTATTAAGCAGAGTCATATTGATAATATGAGGGGGAGGTATTTTCGAGATATATCTATTGTGAGGGCTGATGCTGGAGAAAGGACTTCTCCCACCCCAGAAGAAGATGAAGTCGTAATCTTCCGAAGCTTTCTCAAGGCTAGGCTTCGATTCCCCCTAAGCAACTTTGTTGTTGAAGTCCTGAAGACATTTCAAGTCTACCTTCATCAAATTACTCCCGAAGCTATCATAAGAATGGGGATGTTTGTCTGGGCTGCGAGAAGCCAAGGTTTAGAACCAAATGCTAAAAGCTTTTGCAACATTCATGAGTTGTTATATGAGACGAAACCCTGGGGGAAAGAACAATATCACAACAACTTTGGGTGCTACAGCTTCGGTGCCCGCTCCGGGTCAAGCCGCCCTGTGCCAACCTTTCGGAAGAGATGGCCCGGAGCCTGGATGACAGAGTGGTTCTATGTAAAGAATGACTTAACAGCGCAAGAAGATGTCAAGAGTATCATTATGCGCCCCATCTGGCAACGCTTCGGACTTCGAAGGCCGAAGGTTGAAATGGATGAAGCAGCCGAGGAATGCCAAAGAGCCTTTGGCGTAATCTGCTCTTTCATTGGGACAAGGGACTTGGTCCAAGAGCATATTGCCTTCAGGGTGTGGCCACTTGCAGGAAAGTGGGAAATGCCGAAGGAGACCATCAAAGAGTCCGACGAAGGCGGACTGGTCAGACTGAAATACACATTCAAATACGGGGATAAGTTTGTTGAACCTGATGACGACTGGTTGAAAAGCATTGAAACATTAAGTGACGAACTGCTTGGGGCATATTCGAAGGCCGAGAACACTGCGTTATCAGCAGCCTTCGGAGGCCGAAAGAAGAAAAGGCTCAACCGGGTATTTGACGCAGTCGGGTTTGTCTACCCTGACTATCACTATCCGGTATTGGGTCGCAAAAGAAAAAATACTTCTCCTGCGACAGAAGCTACCACGAGTGCCACTAGTGAGGCAGCGCCGCAAAGGAAAAAGATGAAGGTGCTCACCCACCGAGCGCGTTTTATTGAGCCGGCCACAGTGCCAGAATTTATTGGTGAAGTCTCTTTGGCCTCTGAAGCTACAGAACCAGCTCCAGTGCCGAAGATAGAAGAGAAAACTGAAGCGCCTTCAGCAGAAAAAGCAGAAAAACCGAAGATTGAAGGGCCAAAAATATCGGAAATCTTAAGTCCTTCAGCAAATGTCGAAACAATAAAAAATCAAAAGGGCCCATTGGTGACCCCAAAAAGAAAAAGAATGGTGAACGTACTAGATGTCTTGGAGACAATTAAGTCTTCAAGCACAACTCCAAAGAAGGCTGTTGAACTTGCTGAAGCGTCTGTTGGGGGCCTTCGTCCTCCGAAGGTCCTCAAAAACATGATTTGACAATGTTTTCCAAGTGGATTATGTGAACAGGTATCTTCGGACTCAGAATTATGAACATAAAGCACGGTCAGGACGAAGCCTGAGCCAGACGAAGGACGAGCTGATTACCAAGTTCTACGAAGAGCGATGCACAGCCGAAGCTGTGTGCAGGGAAGCTTCGTTGCGATAGCGGAAAAGGGAACCGACTTAAAGATGAAAAGACTACGTGGGCCTCGACAGATTTCCATAAGCCGTTAACAAATGTAATGGACATGGATGTAATTTTACGTGGGCTGTGTCCCGCGTCTATAAATAGGTGAACAGTACTCCCGTACTGTTCACGCTGACTTGGCATTGGCATTTGCGTCACGCTTGTACTTTTTACCTTCTCTCAAGACCGAAGGTACATTTGTAATTTGTAATCATTTCTATTTCTCTGTGTTAATAAAATAGAAATGATTCTATGATTTACATTTCATGTTTTGTATGAATCCTTCGTTATTACTTGTTATATTTACGAAGGTATGTCTCTTGTGACCTTCGTCCGGAACTCATTATTCCCGAAGGGGAATAATGTTTGGTGGGACGAAGGGCCTTAACATTTAACACTTTTTATGTTGCCTTGTTCTTAATCCGAAGCATTTGAGAACAAGTCCCCAACATTGGCGCCCACCTCCGGTGAACTCACTTCCACTTCGAGCTTTTTGAACACCTTCGGAAGCTGTAGACCTTCGCTATGGCACCGAAGAAAGCTTCAGCGGCTGGGGCTGCAGCACTGCAACCGCTGGACCACAACCAAGAGACCTTCTCTCTTCGGGAGGCTCGAAGCCAGAAGAGAAAGGCCGTCAGCCCGACGCTTCAGGAGGAAGAGCTAGACCAAGAAATCAGGGATATGGAGATGCTACATCAACAGGTGCAGAGGAAGAAGGAGAAGATGGCCCGGCTAGCTGAGTTGCAACGTCAGATAGACGAAGCCTCTGAGGAAGTTCGCCATCTTACTCAAGATGAGCAAAACAGAAGGCCTCAGCAGAAAGACCTTCATCAGGAGGGCTTCGTCAACGAAGATGACTGGTATGACAATTTCCATCAGGGAAATTTTGTTTTCGATGATGCTTCTCCTTTGTCCGCTGAGCTGCAGGCTACACCTTGGCCTCCATCCTATAAGCCACCCCAGCTTCCCATGTTCGACGGCCACTCAGACCCGAAGCAGTTCTTGATGAGCTACGAGGCAACAGTGTCTTCGTATGGGGGCAATGCTGCAGTCATGGCGAAGTCTTTCGTCATGGCCGTCAGGAATGTTGCTCAGACCTGGTACTCCTCCCTTCGACCAGGAACGATCACCTCATGGCAGAAGCTGAAGGATATGTTGTTAACCAGCTTTCAAGGATTTCAGACGAAGCCGATCACTGCTCAAGCCTTGTTCCAGTGCACTCAGGACCATGAAGAATACCTTCAGGCGTATGTCAGAAGGTTCTTGCGTTTGAGGGCGCAGGCTCCAACGGTGCCCAATGAAATTGTCATCGAAGCCATGATCAAGGGGCTTCGTCCTGGACCTGCAGCTCAATACTTTGCTAGGAAGCCTCCTCAGACTTTGGAGAAGCTGCTCCAAAAGATGGATGAGTACATTCGTGCTGATAATGACTTTCGCCAAAGAAGGGAGGAGGCCTTCAGATTTTCTGAGATGACCAGGGGCTTCGGGGGAAGATTCTATCCGAGGCATGTCAGGTCCATTCACAACTCCACTCAAAATGATGACAAGGGGAGTCAGCAGAACAGGCCGCAGTGCTCCTCACAGGCTTCGGGGCAGCAGCAAACTTTCTTTCGGCCACCAGCTCCAAGAGGCAGAGGCGCCAGGGGCTTCGGCGGGAGATTTGGAGATCAACCAAGGAGGACATTTTGCTTATTCTGCGGTGAGAACAAGGGCCATACCACCAGGATGTGCCATGTTACCATCCAGAAACAAAAGGAGCTAGCAGAAGCTGCAGCGCAACAGGGACAGCCGAAGCAGGTCATGCATACTGCTTCGTATCATCAGCCTTACATCCCGGAGTACGTGGGCAACCACCCTGCAGTCTCCGTAGCTTCGGCAAGTCAACCTCAAGCTTCATGGCAACAGCCCCCGCCTCCACCTCCGCTGCAACAAGGCCAGCAGCCAGAAGGGAGCCAATATGTTGCGCACCAAAGGGACCTCAGAGAGCAATCTGAAGCCCGTACAGTCAACAGTACTGTGCCGGAGTCGAAGCACATTTATTGACAAAATATCCTACTTTGATAGCAGTCTTTTCTGTTTAAGTTCTGTTTTCGGTGTAATAAAGAACATTTCAGTTTTCATATAATAGTTTCGTGGTTGGTTATCAGAAAAACATATCTTCTCTACAGGCTTAAGTTGCTGAAGCTTAAAAATTTGCGGTAACAAGGAGGACCTTCGGATTATTAAAAATCCTTCGAAGCAACAAAAAGTCGCTCTAAGGAGCGCAGAGTAAGTTGCCGAAGTTACAAAAAGCCGTTCCAAAGGGAGCGCAGTGTAAGTTTTTTGCTCCAAAGACGTTCCTAAGGGAATGCAGAGCATACAGTGAAAAGTCAACGCTGATACCGCCTAAGTAAAAGGCGAAGAAGCTCCAAAAACGTTCCTAAGGGAATGCAGAGCTTATACCGTCTAAGTAAAAGGCGAAGAAGCTCCAAAGACGTTCCTAAGGGAATGCAGAGCTTATACCGTCTAAGTGAAAGGCGAAGAAGCTCCAAAGACGTTCCTAAGGGAATGCAGAGCTTACAAATATATTTTGTGTGTATCTTCGGAACAAATGTCATTTGCATAACATAACATCATCACATCATTTTGCATAACATAAGCATCATACATCATATTGCATTTGGCAAAAGAAGGGGACACAGTATCAACCTTCGAAAGGACGCTTTGAGATAGTGAAAATTGTGTAAAGTCACGAGGGAATATAATGATAATCTTCGGAATACAGCTTCGGAGAATATTTTTACGAAGCATGGACGAGCTTCATCAGAGCAATATCGAAATTGTATAGCTTCGGAGAATGTTTTCATGAAGTATGAATGTGCTTCATCAGAATAATTTTAACGGAGAATGTCTTCTTCACGAAGCATGAAAAGAAGGGAAGGTGTTTTTTCGCCGAAGGCTCAAAAATGGTATGTATGTAGAGTTTCATGCATCGTAAAGAATTGAATAATGAAAAGAGACTTGTATATTACATTCGAATGTACAAAATGTTACATAGATTACACTTTAAATGTTTTTTCTACATAGCATCTAGTCTTCTCTTAATACTGCTTCGGCGGCTTCATTTAGAAGTTGATCAACAACTTTGTCCATGATAGTTTCGGCCATTTGTTTAATTTCATCATCCCCTTTTGTGTGGGGGTCGGCAGTCGATCCAGTAGCTTCTGAGGGAAGAGAACATTTCTTCATTACTATTACAAACCTTGAGCAAAGTTTGAAATAAAAATTACAACACAATAAGAGCGACTAATTGGTACCTAATTGCCTTTCGGGCTCTGTGCTTCTTTCGGCAGCTTCTGCCACTTTCCTGGCATCATGGATGCCTTTTTCGCTCTTTTGGATGATTTCTTGCGCCATTCCTCGGCCGCCGTCGTTCCAGATATCAGTAAAAAATTTGCCACCAACCACGCTTGCTTCGGCCGAGGGGTCCTTGATGTCTTCGGAAGATAAGGCAGCTTCGGACTGAGCTAAAAATTTTACATGCCCGCAACCTTTCTTCTCTAAGACAGAAGCAATTCCTCTGGCGCCCGAAAAAGCGCAGATGTCGCCACGACTGCTCAGGATCTCCTCGAAGGCCTCTGCTTCGTGACTAATCCATTCCAGTGGACCTTCGGGATTGCCTCGAGAGAAATTCTCTTCGCTGGAAAAGGCGCCCACGCTGGCGAAGCTGGTTTTAATTTTATTCACGCATTCTACAGATTTAACATAACAGTTCCTCTGAGAAGCACGAAGCTCTTTAACACTTAACTCCAATTTGCTGACCATATAATCACTAAGTTCTCGTTTCGTTTCCTCAAGCACACGTTCCTCTTTGGCTCTAGTTAGCTGTTTCTGAAGATCTTTAATTTCACGTTTTTGAGCTTCGGCCTGGGCCTTTGAAGCAGCTTCGTCCTTCTTCACTTTATCTACCAGTGTAAGCAGAATTTTATCCTTTTCCAGAGCTTCGTTTCTCAGTTTGATAACTTCGGAGCGTAAATTGTTAAACGCAATGTCATAGCTTTCATCTTCGGCGCTTTTTTGGGCTCTTAATGCGTTGCTCAGAATCAAGCCCTATATGAAAAAGAATCCATATAAGAATAAAGGAATGAATTACGCATTAAAAAGTTTTTTCAAACGCTTAATTTCCATACCTTTAGGCTATTATATGCAAGACTGTCTGCGAGATCCTCTTTCGTCATGGCGCATAATCCAGCTTCGAGTTTCGGGAACCCCATGCTTCTAGCCATTTCCCGGCACACGGATAATTCTTTATTGTCTGGGAGACAGTACAGGAAATCATCTTCGTTTGTCCCATTAAATACTACTGCCCCCTTCGGATACTTCAACTCTCTAGCATAGTGATTCGCTTCATAGATTTCTTCTTCAGAAAGTTTCTTCCCCGAAGCATGTCGCACAATGTAATCGCGTATGCTGGAGGGAGCTTCGGGGGCGGCAGTGTCAATTTCTTCGACTGAAGCTGGTTCTGATATTTTCTCGGATTGTTCCTTGGCAGGCTCTGAAGGCCCAGCTTCGGCTTCAGCTTCAGCTGGTTGTTTCGAAGCTTCTGTAGATGCTTCAGCGAGTTCAACAGACTCCTTTGCGGTTGTGCTTGAAGACTTAATTGTCTCCAAGACATCCAGTATGTTCACCATTCTTTTTCTTCTTGGGGTCACCAATGGGCCCTTTTGATTTTTTGTTGTGTCGACATTTGCTGAAGGACTTAAAATTTCTGATGTTTTTGGCCCTTCAGTCTTCGGTTTTTCTACTGCTGAAGGCGCTTCAGTTTTTTCTGCTATCTTCGGCACTGAAGCTGGTTCTGTAGCTTCAGAGGCCAGAGAAATTTCACCAATAAATTCTGGCACTGTGGCCGGCTCAATAAAGCGCGCTCGGTGGGTGAGCACCTTCACCTTTTTCCTTTGCGGCGCTGGCTCACTAGTGGCACTTGTGGTAGCTTCTGTCACAGGAGAAGTAATTTTTCTTTTGCGACCCAGTACCGGATAGTGATAGTCAGGGTAGATAAACCCGACTGCGTCAAACACACGGTTGAGCCTTTTCTTCTTTCGACCTCCGAAGGCTGCTGATAGCGCAGTATTTTCAGCCTTCGAGTATGCCCCAAGCAGTTCGTCACTTAATGTTTCAATGCTTTCCAGCCAGTCATCATCAGGTTCAACAAATTTGTCTGCATATTTGAATGTGTATTTCAGTCTGACCAGTCCGCCTTCGTCGGACTCTTTAATGGTCTCCTTCGGCATTTCCCACTTTTCTGCAAGTGGCCATACCCTGAAGGCAATGTGCTCTTGGACCAAGTCCCTTGTCCCAATGAAAGAGCAGACTATGCCGAAGGCTCTTTGGCATTCCTCGGCTGCTTCGTCCATTTCAACCTTCGGCCTTCGAAGTCCGAAGCGTTGCCAGATGGGGCGCATAATGATACTCTTGACATTTTCTTGCGCTGACAAGTCACTCTTTACATAGAACCATTCAGTCATCCAGGCTCCGGGCCACCTCTTACGAAAGGTTGGCACAGGGCGGCTTGACCCGGAGCGGGCACCGAAGCTGTAACACCCAAAATTATTGTGATATTGTTCTTTTCCCCACGGCTTCGTCTCATATAACAATTCATGAATGTTGCAAAAACTTTTAGCATTTGGTTCTAAACCTTGGCTTCTTGCAGCCCAGACAAACATCCCCATTCTTATGATAGCTTCGGGAGTAAGTTGATGAAGGTAGACTTGAAATGTTTTCAGTACCTCAACAACGAAGTTGCTCAGGGGGAATCGAAGTCCAGCCTTGAGAAAGCTTCGGAAGACTACAACTTCATCTTCTTCCGGGGTGGGAGAAGTTTTTTCTCCAGCGTCAGCCCTCACAATAGATATCTCTCGGAAATACCGCCCCCTCATATTATCAATATGATTCTGCTTGATAGTGGTTTTCCCGAAAACCGTGTGACTTGGCCGCCATGGTCGATCTTCGGCCTCTTCCCCACCACTTTCTACATCATAGCTGTCGCTGTCATCAGTATCTTCGGACAAACCTTCGAGAATCTCTTTGGTGATTTTCTCTGTATTGGTCTCCGCCATCGCAATCAGGAACCCCAGATTCTTCTCTTCCTCGAGACTCAGCTTCGTATCAGCAGGAATCTTCTTACCTTCAGACATCTTCGGAAACGCAAAAAAACTGCTCTCGAGGCCGAAGCTTCAAAATCAAAAAGACCAGCAAATCCTAAAGCACAAGAGCTAAAAAATTTAGTGGACCGAAGCAGATGGCAAGTGTGCGTACCAAATGAGTTCGCGATGTGATCTTATTTATACGCCCAGGGCACTGAAAATTGAAAGACCCCGCTTGTCAGTGAATGTTGCTATTCTAGCAAAGGGAAGGTGTTTTTTCGGACCTTCGGCTCAAGGCCTTCGTCCATTTCGCAATCTGAATTTATTATTAACAAATTAATATTGCGAGGGGCTACTGTTGGGGGCCTTCGTCCTCCGAAGGTCCTCAAAAACATGATTTGACAATGTTTTCCAAGTGGATTATGTGAACAGGTATCTTCGGACTCAGAATTATGAACATAAAGCACGGTCAGGACGAAGCCTGAGCCAGACGAAGGACGAGCTGATTACCAAGTTCTACGAAGAGCGATGCACAGCCGAAGTTGTGTGCAGGGAAGCTTCATTGCGATAGCGGAAAAGGGAACCGACTTAAAGATGAAAAGACTACGTGGGCCTCGACAGATTTCCATAAGCCGTTAACAAATGTAATGGACATGGATGTAATTTTACGTGGGCTGTGTCCCGCGTCTATAAATAGGTGAACAGTACTCCCGTACTGTTCACGCTGACTTGGCATTGGCATTTGCGTCACGCTTGTACTTTTTACCTTCTCTCAAGACCGAAGGTACATTTGTAATTTGTAATCATTTCTATTTCTCTGTGTTAATAAAATAGAAATGATTCTATGATTTACATTTCATGTTTTGTATGAATCCTTCGTTATTACTTGTTATATTTACGAAGGTATGTCTCTTGTGACCTTCGTCCGGAACTCATTATTCCCGAAGGGGAATAATGTTTGGTGGGACGAAGGGCCTTAACATTTAACACTTTTTATGTTGCCTTGTTCTTAATCCGAAGCATTTGAGAACAAGTCCCCAACAGCGTCTACTGAAGCTTCGAAGCAACAAGCTAAAGCTGAAGCTGGGCCTTCAGAGCCCACCAAGGAACAATCTTTGGAAACCGAGAAAATATCAGAACCAGTTTTGGTTGAAGAAATTGACACTGCCGCCCCCGAAGCTCCTGCCAGCATATGCGATTACATCGTGCGACATGCTTCGGGGAAGAAATTATCTGAAGAAGAGACTTATGAAGCCAATCACTATGCTAGAGAGTTAAAGTATCCGAAGGGGGCAGTAGTGTTCAATGGGACAAATGAAGATGACTTCCTATACTGCCTCCCTGATAACAAAGAATTATCTGTCTGCCGGGAGATGGCTAGAAGTATGGGTTTCCCGAAGCTCGAAGCTGGATTATGTGCTATGACGAAGGAGGATCTCGCGGACAGTCTTGCGTACAATAGCCTAAAGGTATGGGAATTAAGCGCTTGAAAATTTTTTAATTCGTAACTCATTCTTTTATTCTTATACCAACTTTTTTTTACATATAGGGTTTAATCCTAAGCAACGCATTAAGAGCACAAAAGAGTGCTGAAGATGAGAGCTATGAAATTGCGTTCAACAACCTTCGATCAGAAGTTATTAAACTGAGAAACGAAGCTCTGGAAAAGGATAAAATTCTGCTTACATTGGTAGATAAGGTAAAAAAGGACGAAGCTGCTTCAAAGGTCCAGGCCGAAGCCCAAAAACGTGAAATTAAAGATCTTCAGAAACAGCTAGCTAGAGCTAAAGAGGAACGTGTGCTTGAGGAAACAAAACGAGAGCTTAGTGATCAGTTGGTCAATCATTTAGAGTTAAGTGTTAAGGAGCTTCGTGCATCCCAGAGGAAATGCTATGTTAAATCTATAGAATGCGTAAAAAAGATAAAATCCAGCTTCGCCAGCGTTGGCGCCTTTTCTAGTGAAGAGAATTTCTCAAGAGGCAATCCCGAAGGTCCACTGGACTGGATCAGTAACGAAGCAGAAGCCTTCGAGGAAATCCTGAGCAGCCGCGGTGACATCTGCGCTTTTTCAGGCGCCAGAGGAGTTGCTGCTGTTTTGGAGAAGAAGGGTTGTGAGCATGTAAAATCCTTAGCTCAGTCCGAAGCTGCCCTGTCCTCTGAAGACATCAAAGACCCCTCGACCGAAGCAAGCATGGTTGGCGGTAAATTCTTTACTGATATCTGGGACAACGGCGGCCGAGAAATGGCGCAAGAAATTATTCAAAGGAGTGAAAAAGGCATCCATGATGCTAGGAAAGTGACAGAAGTTGCCGAAAAAAGTACAGAGCCCGAAGGGCAAATAGGTATTAATTAGTCGTTCTTGTTGTGCTGTAATTTTTATTTCAAACTTTGTTCGCGGTTTGTGATAGTAATGTAGACATATTCCCTTCCCTCAGAACCTACTGGATCGTCTGCTGACCCTCACACGAAAGAGGATGACGAAATTAAACAAACGGCCGAAGCCATCATGGATAAAGTTGTTGAACAACTTCTAAATGAGGCTGCCGAAGTAGTACTAAGAGAAGACTAGATGGCATTAGAAAGAACATTTGAAATGTGATCTATGTAATATTTTGTACATTTGAATGTAATATATAAGTTTCTTTTCATTATTCAATTCTTTACGATGCATGAAACTTTACATACGTACCGTTTTTAAGCCTTCGGCGAAAAAACACCTTCCCTTCTTTTCATGCTTCGTGAAGATAGAAAAACTTGTATGCGTCACAAAACCCGTAGCGCTCTGATGAAAAATATCCAAACTTCGTGAGAACATTTTCCGAAGCTATATTCCGAAGATTTTTACTTTCTCAAAGCACTCTTCCGAAGGTTGATACTGTCCTCCCTTCTTTTGCCATATGCAATATGATGTATGATGCTTATGCTATGCAAAATGATGTGATGATGTTATGTTATGTAGATGAATTTGATTCCGAAGATACACACATATCCCCGTGAAACACACAATCTTTTACTGTAAGCTCTGCATTCCCTTAGGAACGTCTTTGGAGCTTCTTCGCCTTTTACTTAGGCGGTATCAGCGTTGACTTTTCGCTGTAAGCTCTGCATTCCCTTAGGAACGTCTTTTGAGCTTCTTCGCCTTTTACTTAGGCGGTATCAGCGTTGACTTTTCGCTGTAAGCTCTGCATTCCCTTTGGAACGACTTTTGAGCAGAAAACTTACACTGCGCTCCCTTTGGAACGGCTTTTTGTGACTTCATCAACTTACTCTGCGTTCCTTAGAACGACTTTCTGTTGCTTCGAAGGATTTTTAATAATTCGAAGGTCCTCCTTGTTAACGCAAATTTTTTAAGCTTTAGCAACTTAAGCCTGTGGAGAAAATAGGTTTTCCTCGTGGGAAACAACGAAATTATTACATGAAAACTAACAATGTTCTTTGTTACACAGAAAATAGAACTGAATAGAAAAGACTGCTATCAAAGGTAGGATATGTGTCAATAAATGTGCTTCGACTCTGGCACAGTGCTGTTGACTGTGCGAGCTTCGGATTGTTCTCTGAAGTCCCTTTGGTGTGGGGCATATTGACTCCCTTCTGGCTGTTGACCTTGTTGCAGTGGAGGTGGAGGCGGAGGCTGTTGCCAGGAAGCTTGAGGTTGACTTGCCGAAGCTACAGAAGCTGCAGGGTGGTTGTCTATGTATTGTGGGATGTAAGGCGGATGATACGAAGCAGTATGCATAACCTGCTTCGGCTGAGCTTGTTGCGCTGCAGCTTTGGCTATTTCCTTTTGCTTCTGGATTGTAACATGGCACGTCCTGGTGGTATGGCCCTTGTTTTCTCCACAGAACAAGCAAAACAGTTTCCTTGGTTGATCTCCAAATCTTCCGCCGAAGCCCCTGGCGCCTCTGCCTCTTGGAGCTGGTGGCCGGAAGAAACTTTGCTGTTGCCCCGAAGCCTGTGAGGAGCACTGCGGCCTGTTCTGCTGACTCCCCTTATCATCATTTTGAGTAGAGTTGTGGATAGACCTGACATGCCTCGGATAGAATCTTCCTCCGAAGCCCCTGGTCATTTCAGAAAATCTGAAAGCCTCCTCCCTTCTTTGGCGAAAATCATTGTCGGCACGAATGTACTCATCCATCTTCTGGAGCAGCTTCTCCAAAGTCTGAGGAGGCTTCCTGGCGAAGTATTGAGCTGAAGGTCCAGGTCGGAGCCCCTTGATCATGGCTTCGATGACAATTTCATTGGGCACCGTTGGTGCCTGCGCCCTCAAACGTAAGAACCTTCTGACATACGCCTGAAGGTATTCTTCATGATCCTGAGTGCACTGAAACAAGGCTTGAGCAGTAACCGGCTTCGTCTGAAACCCTTGAAAGCTAGTTAGCAACATATCCTTCAGCTTTTGCCATGAAGTAATCGTTCCTGGTCGAAGGGAGGAATACCAGGTCTGAACAACACTCCTGACAGCCATAACAAAAGACTTTGCCATGACTGCAGCATTGCCACCATACGAAGACACTGTTGCTTCGTAGCTCATCAAAAACTGCTTCGGGTCTGAATGGCCATCGAACATGGGAAGCTGGGGTGGCTTGTAGGATGGAGGCCAAGGTGTAGCCTGCAGCTCAGCGGACAGGGGAGAAGCGTCATCGAAAACAAAATTTCCATGATGGAAATTGTCATACCAGTCATCTTCGTTGAAGAAGCCCTCCTGATGAAGGTCTTTTTGTTGAGGCCTTCTGTTCTGCTCATCATGAGTAAGATGGCGAACTTCTTCAGAAGCTTCGTCTATCTGCCTCTGCAGCTCAGCTAGCCTGGCCATCTTTTCCTTCTTCCTCTGCACCTGTTGATGAAGCATCTCCATATCCCTGATCTCTTGGTCTAGTTCATCCTCCTGAAGCGTCGGGCTGACGGCCTTCCTCTTCTGGCTTCGGGCCTCCCGAAGAGAGACGGTCTCCTGGTTGGGGTCCAGCGGTTGCAGTGCTGCAGCTCCAGTCGCTGAAGCTTTCTTCGGCGCCATAGCGAGGGTCTATGGCTTCCGAAGGTGTTCAAAAAACTCAAAGTGGAGGTGAGTTCACCGAAGGTGGGCGCCAATGTTGGTGACTTGTTCTCAAATGCTTTGGATTAAGAACAAGGCAACATAAAAAGTGTTAAATGATAAGGCCCTTCGTCCTTCGAAACATTATTTCCCTTCTGTTGGGGGCCTTCGTCCTCCGAAGGTCCTCAAAAACATGATTTGACAATGTTTTCCAAGTGGATTATATGAACAGGTATTTTCGGATTCGAAATTACGGATATGGAGCACGACCAGGACGAAGCCTGAACCAGACGAAAGTCGAGGGCAGCCGAAGCTATGCGCAGGGAAGCTTCGGCGCGATGGCATAAGGGGGAACCGACTTAAAGATGAAAAGACTTCGGGGGCCTCGGCAGATTTTCATAAACCGTTAACAAATGTAATGGACATGGATGTAATTTTACGCGGGCTGAATCCCGCGTCTATAAATAGATGAACAGTACTCCCGTACTGTTCACGCTGACTTGGCATTGGCATTTGCGTCACGCTTGTACTTTTTACCTTCTCTCAGGACCGAAGGTACATTTGTAATTTGTAATCATTTCTATTTCTTTGTGTTAATAAAATAGAAATGATTCTATGATCTACATTCCATGTTTTATATGAGTCCTTCGTTATTACTTGTTGAATTTACGAAGGTATGTCTCTTGTGACCTTCGTCCGGAACTCATTATTCCCGAAGGGGAATAATGTTCGATAGGACGAAGGGCCTTAACGTTTAACACTTTTTATGTTGCCTTGTTCTTAATCCGAAGCATTTAAGAACAAGTCCCCAACATTGGCGCCCACCTCCGGTGAACTCACTTCCACTTCGAGCTTTTTTGAACACCTTCGGAAGCTATGGCGCCGAAGAAAGCTTCAGCGACTGGGGCTTCAACACTGCAACCGCTGGACCACAACCAGGAGACCGTCTCTCTTCGGGAGGCCCGAAGCCAGAAGAGAAAGGCTATCAGCCCGACACTTCAGGAAGAAGAGCTAGACCAAGAAATCAGGGATATGGAGATGCTACACCAACAAGTACAAAGGAAGAAGGAGAAGATGGCCCGCCTAGCTGAGTTGCAAAGGCAGATAGACGAAGCCTCTGAGGAAGTCCGCCATCTTACTCACGATGAGCAGAACAGAAGGCCTCATCAGAAAGACCTTCATCAGGAGGGCTTTGTCAACGAAGATGACTGGTATGATAATTTCCATCAGGGAAATTTTGTTTTCGATGATGCTTCTCCTCTGTCTGCTGAGCTGCAGGCTACACCTTGGCCTCTATCCTATAAGCCACCCCAGCTTCCCATGTTTGATGGTCACTCCGACCCGAAGCAATTCTTGATGAGCTACGAAGCAACGGTGTCTTCGTACGGGGGCAATGCTGCAGTCATGGCGAAGTCTTTCGTCATGGCCGTCAGGAATGTTGCTCAGACCTGGTATTCCTCCCTTCGGCCAGGAACAATAACTTCATGGCAGAAGCTGAAGGATATGTTACTGACCAGCTTTCAAGGATTTCAGACGAAGCCGGTCACAGCTCAAGCCCTGTTTCAGTGTATTCAGGATCACGAAGAGTACCTTCAGGCGTATGTCCGAAGGTTTTTACGATTGAGGGCACAGGCACCAACGGTGCCCAATGAGATTGTTATCGAAGCCATGATCAAGGGGCTTCGTCCTGGGCCTGCAGCTCAATACTTTGCTAGAAAGCCTCCTCAGACCTTGGAGAAATTGCTCCAAAAGATGGATGAGTACATTCGTGCTGACAATGACTTTCGTCAAAGAAGGGAGGAGGCCTTCAGATTTTCTGAAATGACCAGGGGCTTCGGAGGAAGATACTACCCGAGACATGTCCGTTCCATCCACAACACTCAGAATGATGATAAGGGGAGTCAGAACAGACCGCAATGCTCCTCACAGGCTTCGGGGCAACAACAAACTTCCTTCCGGCCACCAGCTCCAAGAGGCAGAGGCGCCAGGGGCTTCGGCGGAAGATTCGGAGATCAGCCAAGGAGACTGTTTTGCTTGTTCTGTGGAGAAGGCAAGGGCCATACCACTAGGTCGTGCCATATTACAATCCAGAAGCAAAAGGAAATTGCCGAAGCTGCATCTCAACAAGTTCAGCCGAAGCAGGTCATGCATACTGCTTCGTATCATCCGCCTTATATCCCACAATACATAGACAACCACCCTGCAGCTTCTGTAGCTTCGGCAAGTCAACCTCAAGCTTCCTGGCAACAGCTTCCGCCCCCACCTCCATTGCAGCGAGGTCAACAGCCAGAAGGGAGTCAATACGCTCCACATCAGAGGGACTTCAGAGAGCAGTCCGAAGCTCGCACAGTCAATAGCACTGTGCCAGAGTCGAAGCACATTTATTAACACATATCCTACCTTTGATAGCAGTCTTTCCTATTCAGTTGTATTTTCTGTGAAGCAAAAAACATTGACAGTTTTCATGTAATAATTTCGTTGTTTTCCACGAGGAAGATCTATTTGCTCCACAAGCTTAAGTTGCTGAAGCTTAAAATTTTTCCGTTACCAAGGAGGACCTTCGAATTAAAAATCCTTCGGAGTAACAGAAAGTCGTTCTAAGGAACGCAGAGTAAGTTTGTGAAGTCACAAAAAGCCGTTCCAAAGGGAGCGCAGTGTAAGTTTTCTGCTCAGAAGTCGTTCCTAAAGGAATGCAGAGCCTACAGCGAAAAGTCAACGCTGATACCGCCTAAGTAAAAGGCGAAGAAGCTCCTAAGGGAGGCTTACAGCGAAAACTCAACGCTGATACCGCCTAAGTAAAAGGCGAAGAAGCTCCTAAGGGAGGCTTACAGCGAAAAGTCAACGCTGATACCGCCTAAGTAAAAGGCGAAGAAGCTCCTAAGGGAGGCTTACAGCGAAAAGTCAACGCTGATACCGTCTAAGTAAAAGATGAAGAAGCTCCAAAGACGTTCCTAAGGGAATGCAGAGCTTACGAATATATTTTATGTGTATCTTCGGAACAAATGTCACATGCATAACATAACATCATCACATCATTTTGCATAGCATAAGCATCATACATCATATTGCATTTGGCAAGAGAAGGGGATACTCTCAACCTTCGAAAGGATGCTTTGAGAAAGTGACTTCGAAATTGTATAAGCTTCGGAATACGGCTTCGGAGAATATTTTTACGAAACATGGGCAGGCTTTATCAGATCAATACCGAAGTTGTATAGCTTCGGAGTATAGCTTCAGAGAATATTTTTACGAAACATGGGCAGGCTTTATCAGATCAATACCGAAGTTGTATAGCTTCGGAGTATAGCTTCGGAGAATGTTTCCACGAAACATGGATGGAATTCATCAGAACAATTTTAACGAAGAATGTCTTCTTCACGAAGCATGAAAAGAAGGGAAGGTGTTTTTTCGCCGAAGGCTCAAAAATGGTATGTATTTAAAGTTTCATGCATCGTAAAGAATTCAATAATGAAAAGAGACCTGTATATTACATTCAAATGTACAAAGTGTTACATAGATTACACTTTAAACGTTTTTTCCAAATAGCATCTAATCTTCTCTCAATACTGCTTCGGCGGCCTCATTTAGAAGTTGGTCAACAACCTTGTTCAAGATAGTTTCGGCCATTTGTTTAATTTCTTCATCCCCTTTCGTGTGGGGGTCGGCAGTCGATCCAGCAATTTCTGAGGGAAGAAAACATTTCTTCATTACCTTTACAAATCTTGAGCAAAGTTTGACATAAAAATTACAACACAATAAAAGCGACTAATTGGTACCTAATTGTCTTTCGGGCTCCGTACTCCTTTCGGCAGCCTCTGCTACTTTTCTAGCATCATGAATGCCTTTTTCGCTTCTTTGGATGATCTCTTGCGCCATTCCTCGACCGCCGTCGTTCCAGATATCAGTAAAAAATTTGCCACCAACCACGCTTGCTTCGGCCGAGGGGTCCTTGATATCTTCGGAAGATAAGGTAGCTTCGGACTGAGCTAAAAATTTTACATGCCCGCAACCTTTCTTCTCTAAGACAGAAGCAAGTCCTCTGGCGCCCGAAAAAGCGCATATGTCGCCACGACTGTTCAGAATCTCTTCGAAGGCCTCTGCTTCGTGGCTAATCCATTCCAGCGGATCTTCGGGATTGCCTCGAGAAAAATTCTCTTCGCTGGAAAAGGCACCGACGCTAGCAAAGCTGTTTTTAATTTTATTCACGCATTCTATAGATTTAACATAACATTTCCCCTGAAATGTGCGAAGCTCCTTAACTCTTGATTCCAATTTGCTGACCATAAAATCACTAAGTTCTCGTTTCGTTTCCTCAAGCGCGCGCTCCTCTTTAGCTCTAGCCAGTTGTTTCCGAAGATCTTTAATCTCGCGTTTTTGAGCTTCGGTTTGGGCCTTTGAAGCAGCTTCGTCTTTTTTCACTTTATCTATCAAAGTAAGCAGAATTTTATCTTTTTCCAAAGCTTCGTTTCTCAGCTTGATAACTTCGGAGCGTAAATTATTAAACGCAATTTCATAACTTTCATCTTCGGCGCTCTTTTGCGCTCTTAGTGCGTTGCTTAGAATCAGGCCCTATACGAAAAAGAATTCATATAAGAAAAAAGGAATGATTTGCGTAAAAAAAAAATAATAATAAGGTGGTTTTTCAAGCGCTTAATTTCCGTACCTTCAGGCTGTTGTACGCAAGACTGTCTGCGAGATCTTCTTTCGTCATGGCGCTTAATCCAGACTCAAGCTTCGGGAAACCAATACTCCTGGCCATCTCTCGGCAGACAGATAGCTCTTTGTTGTCAGGCAGGCAGTACAAGAAATCATCTTCATTTGTCCCATTGAATATTACTGCCCCCTTTGGATATTTTAGCTCCTTTGCATAATGGTTAGCTTCATGAGTTTCTTCTTCAGATAGTTTTTTCCCCGAAGCATGTCGTATGATGTAATCACACATGCTGGCAGGCGCTTCGGGGATGGCAGTGTCAGTTTCTTCAACTAAAATTGGTTCTGGTATTTTTATTGCTTCGGCTTCCAAAGTTTGCTCCTTGAAGGGCTCTGAAGGCCCAGCCTTAGCTTTAGCTTGTTGCCTCGGAGCTTCAGAAGAAGCTTCAGCAATGTCAGCACTCTTTTTTGGAGTTGTGCTTGAAGACTTAATTGTCTCCAAGACATCTAGTACATTTACCATTCTCTTCCTTTTTGGGGTCACCATTGGACCCTTTTGGATTTTTGCTGCTTCGACATTTGCTACAGGACTAAAAATTTCTGACGTTTTTTCCTTAGTCGGATTTTTCGCTTCTTCCATTTTTTCTGTGAATGGCGCTTCGGCCATCTCTGCAAATTCTGGCAGTAAGGTTGGCTGTTCAGCTTCGGCGGCCGAAGAAGTTTCTCCGGTGAACTCAGGCACCGAAGCTGGTTCAATATGGCGTGGTCGGTGTGTGAGGACCTTCAACCTTTTTCCTTTCGGTTCTGGCTCGCTAGGAGCAGTTGCAGCTTCTTCTTTTTCAGAGGTTATGTTTTTCCTTTTTTGCCTTCGGATGGGATAACGATAATCAGGGTAGAAGAACCCGACTGCATCAAACACTCGGTTGAGTCTCTTCTTTTTTCGGCCTCCGAAGGCTGCTGATAGTGCAGTATTTTCAGCCTTCGAATATGCCCCAAGTAATTCATCACTTAATGTTTCAATGCTTTTCAGCCAGTCATCATCAGGTTCAACAAATTTATCTGCATATTTGAATGTGTACTTTAATCTGACTAGTCCGCCTTCGTCAGACTCTTTGATGGTTTCCTTCGGCATTTCCCACTTCTCTGCAAGTGGCCATACCCTGAAGGCAATGTGTTCTTGGACCAGGTCCCTTGTCCCAATAAACGAGCAGACTACCCCGAAGGCTCTTTGGCATTCTTCGGCGGCTTCGTCCATTTCGACCTTCGGCCTTCGCAGACCGAAGCGTTGCCAGATTGGGTGCATAATGATACTCTTCACATTCTCTTGAGCTGTTAGATCATTCTTTACATAAAACCATTCAGTCATCCAGGCTCCGGGCCACCTCTTCCGAAAGGTCGGCACAGGGCAGCTTGACCCGGAGCGGGCGCCGAAGCTGTAGCACCCGAAGTTGTTGTGGTATTGCTCCTTTCCCCAGGGTTTCGTCTCGTATAATAGCTCATGAATGTTGCAGAAGCTTTTAGCGTTCGGTTCCAAACCTTGGCTCCTCGCAGCCCAGGCAAACACTCCCATTCTTATGATGGCTTCGGGAGTGATTTGATGCAGATAGACTTGAAATGTCTTTAGTACCTCAACAACAAAGTTGCTCAGGGGGAATCGAAGCCCAGCTTTGAGGAAACTTCGGAAAATCACAACTTCATCTTCTTCGGGGGTGGGAGAAGTTTTTTCCCCGGCATCAGCTCTCACAATAGATATGTCTCGGAAGTATCGCCCCCTCATATTATCAATGTGACTCTGCTTGATGGTCGTTTTCCCAAAAACTGTGTGGCTTGGTCGCCACGGTCGATCTTCGGCCTCTTCCCCACCACTTTCCACATCATAGCTGTCGCTGTCATCAGTATCTTCGGACAAACCTTCGAGAATCTCCTTCGTGATTTTCTCTGTATTGGTCTCTGCCATCGCTATCAGGAACCCCAGATTCTTCTCCTCCTCGAGACTCAGCTTCGTCTCAGCAGGGATCTTCAGCTTCGTCTCAGCAGCGATCTTCTTGCCTTCAGACATCTTCGGAAATGCTAAAAAATTGTTCCCGAGGCCGAAGCTTCGAAATCAAAAAGACCAGCAAATCTTAATGAACAAGAGCTAAAAATTTTAGTGGGCCGAAGCAAAAGGCAAGTGTGCGTACCAAATGAGTTCGCGATGTCATCTTATTTATACGCCTAGGGCGTTGAAAATTAAAAGGCCCCGCTTGTCAGTGAATGTTGCTATTCTAGCAAAGGGAAGGTGTTTTTTCGGACCTTCGGCTCAAGGCCTTCGTCCATATCGCAATCTGAATTTATTATTTACAAATTAATATTGCGAGGGGCTACTGTTGGGGGCCTTCGTCCTCCGAAGGTCCTCAAAAACATGATTTGACAATGTTTTCCAAGTGGATTATATGAACAGGTATTTTCGGATTCGAAATTACGGATATGGAGCACGACCAGGACGAAGCCTGAACCAGACGAAAGTCGAGGGCAGCCGAAGCTATGCGCAGGGAAGCTTCGGCGCGATGGCATAAGGGGGAACCGACTTAAAGATGAAAAGACTTCGGGGGCCTCGGCAGATTTTCATAAACCGTTAACAAATGTAATGGACATGGATGTAATTTTACGCGGGCTGAATCCCGCGTCTATAAATAGATGAACAGTACTCCCGTACTGTTCACGCTGACTTGGCATTGGCATTTGCGTCACGCTTGTACTTTTTACCTTCTCTCAGGACCGAAGGTACATTTGTAATTTGTAATCATTTCTATTTCTTTGTGTTAATAAAATAGAAATGATTCTATGATCTACATTCCATGTTTTATATGAGTCCTTCGTTATTACTTGTTGAATTTACGAAGGTATGTCTCTTGTGACCTTCGTCCGGAACTCATTATTCCCGAAGGGGAATAATGTTCGATAGGACGAAGGGCCTTAACGTTTAACACTTTTTATGTTGCCTTGTTCTTAATCCGAAGCATTTAAGAACAAGTCCCCAACACCTTCGGGATATAACGTGCTCCGGACGAAGGTCATAAACAACATATCTTCGTAAGCACGATAAGTTACGACGAAGGACTCATGCATAACATAAATAGTAATGTAAACATTTAAATTTTATCACAATGTCATTTCTATTTTACTACTATGTAAAAATAGAAATGACTTCAAATTACAAATGTACCTTCGGACTGCAGGAAGGCAAAAGTACAAGAATGACGCAAAAGCAAATGCCAAGTCAGCGTGAACAGTACGGGAGTACTGTTCATCTATTTATAGGCGTGAGACACAGCCCATACAAAATTACATTCATGTCCATTACATTTGCTAGTGACTTATGGAAATCTGTCAAGGCCTAAGTAGTCTTTTCATCTTTAAGTCGGTTCCCCTTTCTGCTATCGCGACGAAGCTTTCCTGCGCACAGCTTCGGCTGTGCATCATCCTTCGTAGAGCTTGGTAATCAGCCCGTCCTCCATTTCAATCCCCCTTCGTCTGGTACAGGCTTCGTCCTGACCGTACTTCATGTTCATAATTCTGAGTCCGAAGGTACCTGTTCATATAATCCACTTGGAAAACATTGTCAAATCATGTTTTTGAGGACCTTCGGAGGACGAAGGCCCCCAACAGGCAGGTTCCAGGCTGAGTATGCGATAGGGGCACCAACATTTGATACCTTGCCTCTAAGTATCATTTCAAGCTAGTTCACCAAGTCTACAGCGGGAATTCTTCTATTGGTGACCCGGGTTGAGTCAGCTAAACCTCGGTACAAGTAGGCTGGGTATGCCCTATCCTTCAACGGCTGGATGTTCTTGAAAACAAAATCAGCAACCACAGCCTCTGCAGTCAGACCCCTCTCCTTCAGCAGCCCAACCTCAGCCAGCAAAGCCCCTGCCTCAACCACCTCCTGGTCCGTAGGAGACTCAGTCCAACTCAGAGTACGAACATCCGGCTGTCTCCCTGACCATGGGGGGAGAGATTTTCCGTGGTTCTCAACAATAAACCATTCCAAGCGCCATCCTTTGATACTATCCTTGAGTGGGATTTCAAGGTAGTCAGTCTTCCTCCCACGGCGCATCTCTAAACTCGCACCCCCCACTAGCTGATGCTGCCCCCCGGCCATCCCAGGGCGACAGTGATACAAGTACTTCCACAGTCCAAAATGTGGCAGGACGCCAAGAAAAGCCTCACATAAATGAACGTAAATGGAAATTTGCATAATGGAATTGGGATTCAGATGGGTCAAGTTAAGGCAATAGAAATCAAGGAGACCGCGGAAAAAGGGAGAAATAGGAAGAGCGAGCCCGCGGAGAAGAAAAGGAACATAAATCACGGATTCGTGGGTATCCTCTGTTGGGACAGTGACCCCGTGGCAAATCCGCCAAGAACAGAGCTCCTTTGGAGGAAGAACCCCGATAGACACGAGATGGAGAAGGTCGGGCTCAGAAACGACAGACATGTGGTTACCTGCGAAAGGCAAGTGGCTGTTGGGGTCGATAGGGGGAATCACCACAGCAGATGAACTCGAGGCCTTTCGCTTGGGCACCATCTCAATTCCACCGGCGAACAGAACGGGAGCCAAATTTCAAAAGGACAGAGAGGATCTGGAGGCAGGAAAGTAAGAACTAGGGCACGGAAAGCAGAGGCGGCTGAAAGCGCAATGCATATGGGATCTTCCCGGGCCAGATACCATTTCCAAAAAAGCGCCCAGTCATCACCCGACGGTTACTTCTAAAAAGCACCAGTGCGCCACATCATCACTCGGCTATTACCTTCAAAATGGCCGACGTCGTCTTCAGTCACTCGGCAGTTATCTCTAAAACGCCGACGTCGTCTTCAGTCACTCGGCAGTTATCTCTAAAACACCGACGTCATCTCGAGTCACTCGGCAGTTATCCCTAAAACGCCGACGTCATCTTCAGTCACTCGGCAGTTAACTCTAAAACGCCGACGTCGTCATAAGCCACTCGGCTGTTACCTCTAAAAGCGTCGACGTGGTCATCAGTCATTCCAACGCTGATGTGGCTTCGTCATCACTCGGATGCCACTTCAAAGGTGTAAATGTTGACAATAATAACTCGGTCATCACCCTAAAAGCGACGATATGATGCCCGAATGACTCAACTACTACTCCAGAGGGATTGATTTCACAGATAAAGCAAACGGAGAAATGACTTGAAAACTCCAAGCTACGACACAAACATAACAGACAGAGAACATCATTCTTCATTGAGGGAAGTTTCAGAACTTACAAATCAACTCATTATGAGTTGATACTTCCCTATTACTACTACTACACTACATTCTACTACTACTACACTACATTCTACTACTCTACACTACTAACCACTACTACATTATTCCACTATACTACTTCTAATCTATACTAACATCTAAAAACCAGTGGCATCTAGCCACTGGCCTTGTTGCTGCCTTTGCTGCTGCCGCCGCTGTTGCTGCCCCTGCCGCTGCCGCCGCTGCTGCCGCTGCCGCCTTTGCTGCCGCCGTTGCCACCCCCGCTGCCGCCGTCGTCGTCGTCGTCGTCGTCGTCATCATCGCCCCGCCGTCGCCGTCGTCTCTGCCATCGCCGCCGCCGCCCTCCTCGGACGAGTCCAAAGAGTCCTCCTCGTCTAAGGAGTACTCCGACTCATCCGAGCCCGCGAGCCCGGAGCGCTCGATGGCCCGGATGTAAGTCCAGACCTCCGCGGCAATCCCCTGGGAGTCATCTGAATCGTCAGACGACGCCGGGGGAGAGACGGGAGCCGGAGACCCCTCGGACTCGGAGGAGAACTCCTCTTCCGAGTATTCCGAATTGCCGAAGTCCTCTGACGGAGGAGTCGGCTCGCGCTTGCGTTTGTTACTCTTGCCCATGGTGGAAACGAAGGGAGAAGAAGAAAGCAAGCAGTGGAGAACAGCAAAGAGGTGTGAAGAAACCGGAGAGGCAAAGACACTATTTATATAAGAAGAAGGCAACCGCTCACCTCCTACCACGGTCGCCGAACAGTCGCAAAATATTCAATATACGCTTCAACCCGTATGAAGATACGTCAGGCGGCTGACGCCGTTTCATGCAACGCAACACCCATTGGGACTCTAGTCAACTGCACGGGCGATATGATTACACCCGCCGTCACATCACATTACTACTCAGAAGCAGCCGGCTAAAACACTCAGCGTACCAAGCCGTCCCTTGCCCACACCCATTGGGGGGACGCCCAGGAATTATCAGTATATTTTTGAAAAACTGTCACGTCTGTGCAGGGCATACAATGAATACCTCAAGACAAAAATGAGATATCAGTAAGGATCAAAGGAAAGCCAAATATAGTCGGTGAAGTATAAAGTCTGACTGACAGAAGCGACATGAAGACTAGCCAGGGGACGTCCATCGAATGTCCAATCAGTTGCAGATCAAATAAATTGCACCACCTAGCAAGATATGGGCAGATCACAAACTCGGCTCCAAAGACAAAATACATGCTGACCTCTAAAGCATAATATCGATGACATAATGCTGACCTCTAAGGCATTCGGAAGAAAAAAGAAAAGATGACTCTCAGCAAAAGGACACGAAATGAAGACCTTCGAGTGGATTATTTTCAAAAAATCCACTCGAAGCTCGGGGGCTACACCCATTGGGTGCACCTCCGGTGCACCCCATGAATCGCCATTTTAAGTCAAGACAATGCTAACTTCTAAAGCATATGGCAAGATCAAAAGCAAGGCTGACCTCCAACAAAGTGCAAGCGGAAAATAAGATGATTTCTGATGAGGACCTTCGAGTGGATTATTTTCAAAAATCTACTCGAAGCTCGGGGGCTACACCCATTGGGTGGGTGCACCCAATGAAGTTCAGGATCCTACAAATACGAAATGCTGACCTCCAAAGCATGAGTTTGAGACAGAACACCAGTTTCCGAGCAGAAGGAAATAGTAAGAAATCGTTTTTACCAAACTACCCAGAAAGCATCCCTTGTCATAAAACGAAGACCGTAAGCTGGATCTAGGATCTTTGGGCCGATTATCTCAAAATCAACCCAAAGATCGGGGGCTTGTGGGGGACAGATATCCCCCGGGTCCACTGGAAGGATAAAAGACCTCACGAAAGGCCCAAGGGCCCAGTAAATCATAAGGTCATCCCTTCATGGGCCTAGGGAAGAACAACCAGTGGAGCAGATCGATGTAAGGCCGGATCAGCGCGAGCCTGGATGGCCCCCAACAACGTTGAGCAGGCAACCACAACAGAGACCCGGCTTTCCCGCGCTGGAGCCTCGTACGATGGAACCAGGCGAGGATAAGTCGGCCGAATTATAGTAAGATAAACTCGATCAGTTCACTATCTCTTAGGTGCGCATTACTATCATATCTGCATGTATTGCCCCACGGTCGAATATATAAGGCCTAGGGGGCACCCCTTCAGATCGACCTCATTACTTAGCCACCAACTCCGGCTCTCCACGTTTCCAATACTAGAGAACCTCCTTGTAATCTACCACATAAAACATACTCATCAGGACGTAGGGTGTTACGCATCTCAAAGCGGCCCGAACCTGTAAACACTGTCCATTGCTCCTCGTGCATCTGGCACGAACCATTTAGCTACAGTCGGCGACACCGTCCTACTCCTAAAAACACCTTGAGGAGCAACCTCGGGTGTGCGGTCGGACCCAAAACACTGACAGAACGTTCCACATTCACTCATACCCGTTAACCCGTGGGTATAAAATACCCAATATAAACTTAGCACAAGCATGAACTTGGACTTTAGTCATCCATCTTTTTTACTATTTAACAACCTTTTAGGCCATAATGTCATAGAAGGCTTAACGATAATTTAATGACCATGTAATGGAACATGTAATGTGCTATGTAGTACTGTCCTAGTGTTACTACTTTATCCAATTATCTTTGGTGCGTTGAATGGATGGTTAAATGATGCTACAAATTTTGTAATGATATTTACATGGATATACTTGACATTTGTATAATATAATATTTTGATAGATGTTTAATTTTTGTGGGTACGGGTGACCTGATGGGTGACCCATACACATATGGGTATGGGTATGGGGGTAAATCCATACGCACCAGTGTATATGGGTGACCCGATGTGGTTATTTTTTGTTGTGGGTATGGGTATGGAGTAGTAATACCCGGTGGGTATTTACCCATTGCCATCTCTACTCCCCACACGATCCTGTTCACGCCGGAACGGAGCTGCAGCATCCTGCCCGCGGTGGCAGGTCTACTAGCGAGCGGTGGCTGCTGCGAGGCAATGGATGAGATGAGTCTTTGATTGATGGTTTGAGGTGTTTATGGTGGCATGTATTTATATAGGATAGGAGGTGGGTGGTTACATGATAGATCTAATCTGGTACTTATCTGTTACAACCATATCCTATATATTAGGAACTCTAACAAACTCGAAACCAAATCTATTACATGATAGATCTAATCTGGTACTTATCTGTTACAATCCTGTCGGCGTTTCGAGACCGGGGGGTCCCCGAGCCGACGAGTGAGTGTGTCGCGTGCCCCAGCCCAGATGGGTCGAGCGCGTGGGCGAGCGCGAAGGGGGGAAAGAGCGAGGTGGCCGGAGCCGGGTCATGAGGGAGTTGGAGATCCCGCGGCCTTCGTGTTCGTCCCGCGCCCAGGTCGGGTGCGCTTGCAGTAGGGGGTTACAAGCGTCCGCGCGAGTGAGGGGAGCGAGCGGCCCCAAGAGAGCGCCTGCCCCTGCCCTCGTTCCCGCGAGGCCAACCCCTTCTAAGAAGGCCCCGGTCCTTCCTTTTATAGGCGTAAGGAGAGGATCCAGGTGTACAAATGGGGGTGTAGCAAGGTGCTACGTGTCTAGCGAGGGAGAGCTAGTGCCCTAAGTACATGCCAAGGTGGCAGCCGGAGAGATCTTGGCACCCAGCTGGTGTGGCGTCGTGGCCGTCGGAGAAGCAATGGAGCCTGGCGGAGGGACAGCTGTCGAAGTGGTTGGGCCCTTGCTGACGTCCCCCTGCTTCCGTAAGGGAGCTGAGAGCCGCCATCGTCATGGATCTAGCGGGGCGCCATCATTGCCTATCTGGCGGAGCTGGCCAGATGGGACGTCGGTCCTGTTCTCTGCGGCCCGAGTCGGCTCGAGGTAGGGTGATGATGACGCTTCCTGTTGACGTGGCGGACTTGTGCCCTAGGTCGGGCGACGTGGAGGCTCCTCCGAAGCCGAGGTCGAGTCTATCCTGCATGGCCGAGGCCGAGCCCGAGCTCCTGGGTCGGGCGAGGCGGAGGTCGTTCGGCAGAGGCCAGGGCGGAGTCCGAGCCCTGGGTCGGGCGAAGCGGAGTTCGTCGTCTTCTGGGGCCTTAGCCCGAGTCCGAGCCCTGGGTCGGGCGGAGCGGAGTTCGCCGTCTTCCGGGGCCTTAGCCCGAGTCCGAGCCCTGGGTCGGGTGGAGCGGAGTTCGCCGTCTTCCGGGGCCTTAGCCCGAGTCCGAGCCCTGGGTCGGGCGGAGCGGAGTTCGCCGTATTCCGGGGCCTTAGCCCGAGTCCGAGCCCTGGGTCGGGCGGAGCGGAGTTCACCGTCTTCCGGGGCCTTAGCCCGAGTCCGAGCCCTGGGTCGGGCGGAGCTTCCTATGGCGCCTTTGGCAAGGCCTGGCTGCCCGTCAGTCTTACTCTTTGCGTTAAACGCCCCTGTGACTCGGTTGGTCGGCGTGGTGATTTAGTCAGGGTTGCTTCTTAACGAAGGCAAGGCCTCGGGCGAGCCGGAGATGCGTCTGCCGTAAAAAGGGGGCCTCGGGCGAGACGGAAACACCTCAGGGTCGGCTGCCCTTGCCTGAGGCTAGGCTCGGGCGTGGCGTGATCGAGTCGCTCGTATGGACTGATCCCTGACTTAATCAAACCCATCAGGCCTCTGCAGCTTTATGCTGATGGGGGTTACCAGCTGAGAATTAGGCGTCTTGAGGGTACCCCTAATTATGGTCCCCGACAGTAGCCCCCGAGCCTCGAAGGGAGTGTTAGCACTCGCTTGGAGGCTTTTCGTCGCACTTTTTTGCAAGGGGACCAGCCTTTCTCGGTGACACTTTGTTCCGGTGGGTGCGCGCGAGCGCACCCGCCGGGTGTAGCCCCCGAGGCCTCGGAGGAGTGGTTTCACTCCTTCGAGGTCTTAATGCCTTGCGTAATGCTTCGGCTGGTCTGGCGGTTCCCTCATGCGAACAGGCCGTAGCCCGGGTGCACTGTCGGGGCCCAAGTTCTCGGGCTGGTATGTTGACGCTGTCAACGGTTTGGCCGGAGCCGGGTTTGCGAGAGCAGCCCCCGAGCCTCCGCACAGGGCGAGAGGATGATCAGGGACAGACTCGGCTTTTTACATACGCCCCTACGTCGCCTTTCCGCAAGGAGGAGGGGGGGAGCGCCATGTTACCCTCGATGGGCACCGAACATGGTGTCTCCGGTGAGCTGCAATCGGGTAATCCGAGTGGACGTCCGTGCCCCGTTCGTTGGGGGTCGGCTAGGGGCCCGGAGGCACGCCCAAAAGTACCTGCGGGTGACCTGCCGGACCCGGTCCCCTGGCGACGGGGTCCGAGGGCTCGATGCCTCCCTCCGATGGGATTCCGTTACAGGATTGTTCCCGCTGGTCTCGGAAATGTCCTAGGGTACCTCGGGAGCGCAGCCCGAGCCTTGGTTATGTATCGAACGTACCCCTGGTCATCCCTCGCTCGGTGTCTGAGGCGACTGTGAACCCTTCGGGGGGCCAGCCTTCGAACCCCTGATCAGTAATGGGCGCGGAGCCCGAGTAGCCTGAGGCGGTCGTGGAACCTTTCGGGGGGCCGACCTTCGAACCCCTGACCAGTAGTGGGTGTCGAGCCCACGCGATCTGAGGCGGCTGTTGAACCCTTTGGGGGGCCAGCCTTCGAACCCCTGATCAGTAAGGAGGCTCGGAGCCTAGTTCCTTCACGGGGAAG
Source organism: Zea luxurians (assembly GCA_029449295.1). Taxonomy (NCBI): domain Eukaryota; kingdom Viridiplantae; phylum Streptophyta; class Magnoliopsida; order Poales; family Poaceae; genus Zea; species Zea luxurians. The sequence continues at coordinate 170,318,275 of JAOPSE010000002.1, forward strand.
GATCCCTTTGGGGGTATTCCCCTTCCCGGTCCCTGTTGCAAGAGATAGAGAAAGAGAAAAAAGGGAAAAAGGACACGAAATTGAACGGCATGGCGTACCTTTTTTGGTGTGGTTGTGAAGGCGAAACGTCGCCAGCTGCTTCTGCCAGAAGCGCCGCCTGTCCAGCCGCGGAGTTAATGCGCCGGGGCGAGTAGTTGGCAAGGCTGCCGTTGCGCGTGCGCGAGCCGTTCGAGGAACGGGTCACGGGCGTGTCGTCTTCACACCGTGAGAGGGGGTTCTCTCGCTGCCTCCGGATGGGACGTGAGCTTGGCTGATGGCGTGACCGCTGCTCTCGCGCGCCTGCCACCGTCATTACTGCCGGCCCACTTTTGACCGCGTTGGCCGCCGCATCAGGCTGGCGCTGCTGGGTTGCGCGCGGGGTCGCCTCGAGTCGCGGTATTGGTTCCGCAATCGAGGAGGTGCGGTGGTGGCGCAAGTGGTACAGTCGCTTGCATGCAGCATCCGGCGCGCCGGTCGCGCGACGCGTGGGCTTGAGCCTTCGTGCTGGCCTGTCAGGAGTCGGAGAGGCGCGTCCACTTGGCGCGGTTGCATGCCGCCTGCATGGCTGCCCACCCCTTTCGCCCGTTGGTCTGGGCAAAAGTGGGGGGTCACTTGTAACCGCTGGGTGGTTGCGTGCGCCGTGCGCGGCGGTTCGGCTTCTTCTGCTCGGAGCCGGTCTGCATGACGTGTGGGTCCCAGCCCCCGCGCCGCAGGGGAGGGCTTTGGAGGCGTGTTGGAGAAGACTCAGCCCGTGACGGTTGGGGGCGCAAGCAGGGAGAGTTGCCTTTAAAAGGAGGGCGACCCCTTTCGTAAGGCGACCATGTCTTCTCCCTCCCTTATGCATCGTGTCTTTCCACCTTTCAAGCCCCCGGATGGGGGAAACCGCCGTCTCCGTGCCTCATCGTCGGAGGACACTACTCCGTGGGAGTGGGTACCTTTCGGCCATCGTTCGGCTTCAAGGATTTTCATCACCCAGCCCGGCGGCTCCCCTCCGCTGGTGATCACCCAAGACGGTGGCCTCCAGCTCCCGGATGGGGAGAGGCAAACCGGGCTGTGGTCCCGGCCCCGCCCTCAGTGTTGAGGGTGTTCGTCATCCTCGCCGGGGCGGGGAGCGAGGCGAGCCGGGGCTCCACCTCCTACGCGGGTCAGCGGACCACCTCATCTTCCAGCTTCTGGTGGTGGCAATCGCCCTTTAGCCCCACGGCGGAGACATCCTCCAGCCATGCCGGGGAAGGCGAACTGTTGCTGCCCAGCTAGGATGCAACATTCCGTCTTCCTCCTCGCATTCGCGGCGAGGACGGCTGCGAGGATCTGCCGGGGTGCTTAGGGGCGTCCCGCGTTTTGCTAGTGATTCACCCAGAGCTTGTCGCTCCACGGGCTTCCCTGGCGGGGAGGTTGTCCGTACCCGCAGGGACGGAACCGGAGTTCCGTTTGTAATGGCACTTCGAATGCCAGTCGGCTTTCGGGGCCTGAACATGTATGTCGGCACGGAGCCGTGTTTTTTCCTCATTTCCGAGCACTAAGACTCGTCTGCTGATTATCTGAACCGCTTCACCAAGCATGAGTCGCCCCGTGTCAAGGTGACGAGTGAGGTATCCGTATCCCGGAGGCGTAGAAGTCCCTCGGCTCGGTCGGCCCTGCTGTCCGAGGCTCCTCTAGCTTAGTTAAAGAGACCCCTCGGCCGCTCTTCAACGAGCCGAGGCCAGGGGTAGCGATATCAGTATGAACAGAGGCGGAGTTGGCTCGAAAATGAAACCTTGGTTGGCCGGAGCCTAGCCGGGTTGTCCGTTGGCAGGATCGACGCCGGAGTCGATCAGCCGAGGCTCCGGACCGGGCTAGTGCCCTCGGAAGAAGGTTGGCCGAGGCCCCGGAGGTGGCCGGCCGAGCCGCCTGCTCGGGCCGGATCCCGGAGAAGCCCCTGACAGCGATCGCTCGGGCGTGGTGATGACGTCGTCCTTCGGAGCGGAGACCCTCGGACCGTGTCGCCGTCCGAGGCTAGGTCGGGCCTCGCCGAAGGTGCCGTTGATGCCGAGGGTGTCGCTGCCCCCTTCCAGCGTCAAGACCCGAGCCTGCAGGATCAGATTGTCCTGTAGCGTGGGCCTTGTGCAACCGTCGAGGCCAGAACACACACCCTTGCTGCGTTGTAAAGCTGCGTCTCTTTTCCCCTTGTTTCGAGCATCTGGACTTTTTGTCGGTAACAGGGATGCTTGTGCGAGCGAAAGTTGCTTCTCGCGGAAGGTGAGGAGTGAGGTATCCGTATCCCGGAGGCGTGGGAGTCCCTCGGCTCGATCGGCCTTGCCGCTTACGCGCACTTTTACTCGTCCATGAGGCCCTATCACCGACTTGGTCGAGAAAACTCGAAGAATCGCTTCGACAGAAGGGCTTCCGAACGTAGAGACTTGTTCGATCCGCGGAGTCACCTTATCCGAACGCGAGTTACTTGTCGCAGAAGGTGATGAGTGAGGTATCCGTATCCCGGAGGCGTAGGAGTTCCTCGGCTCGGTCAGCCTTGACTGCTTACGTGTACCCCGTCGTTTCCGGGACCCACTTTTCGAAGTAGTCTAAAAGCACGAAAGACATTCTGGTAAAAGAGATTTTCTGTTCGAGGAAAATTTTGACGCAAAGGGGGTCTCCCCCCTTTTAGCCCCCGAGGGAGGGTCGGGCTTTGCCGAGGCGAGGCCGGCCCTTCCTTGTTGACCAAACTTTGCGTGGGTGCGAGGTATATGAACAACTTGGAAACATCTTAAGGGTAGAAACGACGTAGCTGTTGGATGTTCCAAGCGTTGCCGTAGACCTCGCCTTGACTGTTGGCCAGCTTGTATGTTCCGGGCTTCAGAACTTTGGCGATGACGAATGGCCCCTCCCAGTGGGGCGTGAGCTTGTGCCTCCCTCGGGCGTCTTGCCGCAGCCGAAGCACCAGGTCGCCCACCTGGAGGTCTCGGGGTCGGACCCCTCGGGCGTGGTAGCGTCGCAGGGACTGCTGATACCGCGCCGAGTGTAGTAAGGCCCTGTCCCGAGCCTCGTCCAGCTGGTCCAGCGAGTCTTCTCGGCTAGCTTGGTTGCTTTCATCGTCGTAGGCCCTCGTCCTCGGGGGGCCATATTCCAGGTCAGTGGGCAAGACGGCCTCGGCCCCGTAGACCAGGAAGAACGGCGTGAAACCTGTGGCTCGGCTCGGCGTCGTCCTCAGGCTCCAGACCACCGAGGGGAGTTCCTTCATCCATCGCTTGCCGAACATGTTGAGATCATTGTAAATCCGAGGCTTAAGCCCTTGTAGAATCATGCCGTTGGCACGTTCTACTTGCCCATTCGACATGGGATGAGCTACGGCGGCCCAGTCTACCCGGATGTTGTGATCCTCGCAAAAATCCAAGAATTTTTTGCCGGTGAACTGGGTGCCGTTGTCAGTGATGATGGAGTTCGGGACTCCGAAGCGATGGATGATGTTGGTGAAGAACGCCACCGCCTGCTCGGATCTGATGCTGTTCAGGGGTCGGACCTCGATCCACTTGGAGAATTTGTCGACGGCGACCAGCAGGTGCGTGTAGCCCCCGGGCGCCTTCTGCAGAGGGCCGACGAGGTCCAGACCCCACACAGTGAAGGGCCAGGTGATGGGTATCGTCTGCAGAGCCAGAGCGGGCAGGTGGGTCTGCTTCGCATAGAATTGGCACCCTTCGCAGGCGCGGACAATTCTAGTGGCGTCAGCCACCGCCGTCGGTCAGTAGAAGCCTTGGCGGAAAGCGTTCCCGACGAGGGTTCGAGGTGCTGCATGATGGCCGCAAGCCCCCGAGTGTATTTCCTGCAGGAGTTCCTGACCTTCGGCGATGGAGATGCACCGCTGGAGGATGTCCGAGGGGCTGCGGTGGTAGAGCTCCTTCTCGTCGCCCAGCAAGACGAACGACTTGGCGCGTCACGCTACCCGCCGTGCTTCGGCCTGGTCGAGGGGTAGCTCTCCTTGGCGGAGATATTGCAGGTACGGGGCCTGCCAATCCTGATCAGGCGTGACCCCGCTCTGCTCCTCCTCGATGCGCAGTGCTTCGCCCTCGGGGGCCGAGGGTTCCTCGGGCTGAACCGAGGATGGCTCGGGCTGGGCCGAGGTCACCTCGGGCGGGGCCGAGGGCGCCTCGGGCTCGGGCGTGTCGCCGATCTTGACGGAGGGTTGGTGCAGATCCCGGGAGAAGACGTCCGGGGGAACCGTCGTTCGCCCCGAGGCTATCTTTGCCAGCTCGTCCGCAGTCTCGTTGTAGCGCCGGACGATGTGGTTAAGCTCGAGCCCGTAGAACTTGTCTTCTAGGCGTCGAACCTCATCACAATAGGCCTCCATCTTCGGGTCGCGGCAGTGGGAGTTCTTCATGACTTGGTCGATGACGAGCTGCGAGTCGCCGCGTGCATCGAGGCGTCGGACCCCTAGCTCAATGGCGATTCGCAATCCGTTGATCAGGGCCTCGTACTCAGCCACATTGTTGGACGCCGGGAAATGGAGGCGGAGCACGTAGCGCAGGTGTTTCCCGAGGGGCGAGACAAAGAGCAGGCCCGCGCCGGCCCCCGTCTTCATCAGCGACCCGTCGAAAAACATGGTCCAGAGCTCCGGTTGGATCGGAGCCGTCGGCAACTGGGTGTCGACCCATTCGGCTACGAAGTCCGCCAGTACCTGGGACTTGATGGCCTTCCGAGGGGCGAACGAGATTGTCTCGCCCATGATTTCCACCGCCCACTTTGCGATCCGTCCCGAGGCTTCTCGGCACTGGATGATCTCCCCCAGGGGGAAGGATGACACCACAGTCACCGGATGAGACTCGAAGTAATGTCGCAGCTTTCGCCTCGTCAGGATCACTGCATACAGCAGCTTCTGGACTTGTGGGTAGCGGATCTTGGTCTCGGACAGCACCTCGCTGACGAAGTAAACTGGCCTCTGAATGGGCAAAGCATGCCCCTCCTCCTGCCTTTCGACCACGATCGCGGCGCTGACCACCTGAGTGGTAGCGGCGACGTAGACCAAGAGGGCTTCTCCATCAGCTGGGGGTACCAAGACGGGCGCCTGGGTGAGGAGCGCCTTCAGGTTCCCGAGGGCTTCCTCGGCCTCGGGAGTCCAAGTGAAGCAATCGGCCTTCCTTAAGAGACGGTACAGGGGCAGGCCTCTTTCGCCGAGGCGCGAGATGAAACGGCTCAGGGCCGCGAGACATCCCATGACCCTCTGTACGCCTTTTAAGTCCTTGATGGGCCCCATGTTTGTGATGGCTGCGATCTTCTCCGGGTTGGCTTCGATGCCCCGCTCGGAGACGATGAATCCCAAGAGCATGCCTCGGGGCACCCCGAAGACGCACTTCTCGGGATTGAGCTTGACGCCCTTCGCCTTGAGACACCGGAATGTCACTTCAAGGTAAGAGAGGAGGTCGGAGGCTTTCCTCGTCTTGACTACGATGTCATCGACGTAGGCCTCGACCGTGCGACCGATGTGTTCGCCGAACACATGGTTCATGCACCGCTGGTACGTTGCACCCGCGTTCCTCAAACCGAACGGCATGGTGACATAACAGTACATGCCGAAGGGCGTGATGAAAGAAGTCGCGAGCTGGTCGGACTCTTTCATCTTGATTTGATGATACCCTGAGTAGGCATCGAGGAGAGACAGGGTTTCGCACCCTGCAGTGGAGTCCACGATTTGATCGATGCGAGGTAGAGGGTAGGGGACCTTCGGACATGCTTTGTTGAGTCCAGTGTAGTCTACACACATCCACCATTTCCCCCCTTTCTTCCTCACAAGTACAGGGTTGGCAAGCCATTCGGGATGGAATACCTCTTTGATGAACCCTGCTGCCATCAGCTTGTGGATCTCCTCGCCTATCGCCCTGCGCCTTTCCTCGTCGAATCGGCGCAGAGGCTGTCTGACCGGTCGGGCTCCGGCCCGAATATCCAGCGAGTGCTCGGCGACATCCCTCGGTATGCCGGGCATGTCCGAGGGACTCCACGTAAAGACATCGGCGTTTGCGCGGAGAAAGTCGACGAGCATTGCTTCCTATTTGGGGTCGAGCCCGGAACCGATCCGGATCTGCTTGGAGGTGTCGCCACTGGGGTCGAGAGGGACGGCCTTAACCGTCTCCGCTGGCTCGAAGTTGCCGGCATGTCGCTTCACGTCCGGCACCTCCCGGGAGAGGTTTTCCAGGTCGGCGATGAGGGCCTCGGACTCGGCGAGGGCCTCGGCGTACTCCACGCACTCCACATCGCATTCGAACGCGTGTTTGTACGTGGGGCCGACAGTGATGACCCCGTTGGGGCCCGGCATCTTGAGCTTCAGGTAGGTGTAGTTGGGGATGGCCATGAACTTCGTGTAGCATGGCCTTCCCAACACTGCGTGGTAGGTTCCTCGGAACCCGACCACCTCGAACGTCAAAGTCTCCCTTCGGAAGTTGGAGGGTGTTCCGAAGCAGACAGGAAGGTCGAGTTGTCCGAGGGGCTGGACGCGCTTCCCAGGAATGATCCCGTGGAAGGGCGCAGCGCCTGCTCGGACGGATGACAGATCGACGCGCAGGAGCCTGAGGGTCTCGGCGTAGATGATATTGAGGCAGCTGCCCCCATCCATCAGAACCTTGGTGAGCCTGACGTCGCCGATGACGGGATCGACGACGAGCGGGTACTTCCCTGGGCTCGGCACGTGGTCGGGGTGGTCATCCTGGTCGAAGGTGATGGGCTTGTCGGACCAGTCTAGGTAGACTGGCGCCGCCACCTTCACCGAGCAGACCTCCCGACGCTCTTGCTTACGATGCCGAGCCGAGGCATTCGCCGCATGCCCTCCTTAGATCATGAAGCAGTCGCGGACCTCGGGGAACTCTCCTGCTTGGTGATCTTCCTTTTTGTCGTCGTCGCGGGCCCTGCCACCCTCTGCGGGTGGCTCGGCCCGGTGGAAGTGGCGCCGAAGCATGACGCACTCCTCGAGGGTGTGCTTGACGGGCCCCTGATGGTAGGGGCACGTCTCCTTGAGTGCCTTGTCGAAGAGGTTGGCGCCTCCGGGGGGCTTCTGAGGGCTCTTGTATTCGGCGGCGGCGACAAGGTCCGTGCTGGCGGCGTCGCGTTTTGCTTGCGACTTCCTCCTGCCCTTCTTCTTGGCGCCGAGCGGAGTAGACGCCTCGGGAGCATCTTCCGACGGGCGGCCTTGGGGCTGCTTGTCCTTTCGGAAGATGGCCTCGACCGCCTCCTGACCAGAGGCGAACTTGGTGGCGATGTCCATCAGCTCGCTCGCCCTGGTGGGGGTTTTGCGACCCAACTTGCTCACCAGGTCACGGCAGGTGGTGCCGGCAAGGAACGCGCCGATGACATCGGAGTCGGTGATGTTGGGCAGCTCAGTGCGCTGCTTCGAGAATTGCCGGATGTAGTCCCGAAGGGACTCTCCCGGCTGTTGCCGGCAGCTTCGGAGGTCCCAGGAATTCCCGGGGCGCACGTACGTGCCCTGGAAGTTGCCGGCGAAAGCTTGGACCAGATCCTCCCAGCTAGAAATCTGCCCCGGAGGCAGGTGCTCCAACCAAGCGCGAGCAGTGTCGGAGAGGAACAGGGGGAGGTTGCGGATGATGAGGTTGTCGTCGTCCGCTCCACCCAATTGACAGGCCAGGCGGTAGTCCGCGAGCCACAATTCCGGTCTCGTTTCCCCCGAGTACTTTGTGATAGTAGTCGGGGGTCGGAATCGGGGCGGAAACGACGCCCGCCGAATGGCCCGGCTGAAGACCTGCGGACCGGGTGGTTCGGGCGAGGGACTCCGATCCTCCGCGCTGTCGTAGCGTCCCCCATGCCTGGGGTGATAACCTCGGCGCACCCTTTCGTCGAGGCGGGCCCGACGGTCGCGATGAGGGTGCTCGTCGCCGAGGTGGCCCGGGGCCGCAGGCACGGTGTTGCGCGTGCGCCCGGTGTAGACCGAGGCTTCCCGCATGAGTCGGGAAGTCGCGGCACGAGGTTCCGAGGGGTACCCCTGCCTTCGGGAGGCAGAGCTCTCGGCCCGCCGGGCCGCAGCGCCTTCCAGGAGATGCTTGAGCTCTCCCTGGATTCGCCGACCCTCGGTGGTTGATGACTCCGGCATCGCGCGGAGGAGCATCGTCGCGGCGGCCAGGTCCTGACCGGTTCCGCCGGATGCGGGCGGCGGTCTGTCCCTGGCATCGTTGGTGATGCGGTGCCGGAGACCTTGGGGCAGGTGACATATTTCTCCGGCCGGGGGCTGGCCTGCCCATACCTGCCCGACGTCCCGGCGGATTGCCTCGAGCGCTCCTGCTCCCTCATCGAGCCCGGCCCGCGCCCCGCGGACTTGCTCGAGCTGTGGGTCGTGACCCCCCGCCGGAACGGGGACCACAGCTAGCTCCCGCGGGATGTCGGCGCGAGGCGCTGGCCTAGGGGGATCACCATCCTCCGGCATGCCGAGACAGCTACCTCCGGAGGGATCCCCTAGCTCGACGTGGAAACATTCGCGGCTCGGGCCGCAGTCCTTGTCGTCAAGGCTGCGGCTGCCGTCGGAACAGTCGGAGAGGCAGTAGTTGCATGCGGTCATGAAGTCCCGCATGGCACTGGGGTTGCCAGATCCAGAGAAATCCCAGCAGATGCTGGGGTCGTCATCTTCCTCGGACCCAGAGGGTCCGTAGGTCGAGACGCCCGTCAATCGGTCCCAAGGCGACCGCACACGAAACCCCAGAGGGGTTGCACTCGCCTCAACGTGAGCGCCCGCCAAAGCGAGGTCACTAGGCGGGTTGAGGTCGAGTTGAAATGACAAAGGATGGGAATCAGCCGGTACCTTGTGGTCGACGAGGAGCGACGAAGTCACATCGGGGGCTGATCGCGCCGTCGTCCTGGGTGCGAGGGCGACGTCCTGCAGGCCTTCCGTGAGCGCGCTGGCGTCGTCCACTTGCTCGGGGGCGGCGTGTCGCGGGGGGACGGCGCTCGCCTTCGCCTCAAACGCGAGGGTGACGCCCGACGCGTCCTCCGTTGGGGCGCTGGGGATGTCGATTTGCTCGACAGCCGACTGAGCGCGGCCTCCCGCTTGGCCCTGGCTGCCCCGCCTCCTCCTCCGATGGCGAGGGAGAGGATGGGGCGAGCACGAAAGTTGTCCTTCCCCCACGCGGGAAAGACGTCGTCGATTCCGCCACCGGCGGGCGGGCTGTCCGCCACCATTGTCGCTGTCGCGCGGCGGTGGAAGGAGTACCATGTCGTAGCTGCCGTCGAAAGACATGAACTCGAGGCTCCCGAAACGGAGCACCGTCCCGGGTTGAAGAGGTCGTTGGAGACTGCCCATCTGGAGCTTGACGGGAAACTGCTCGTCAACACGCAGCGTGCCCCTACCTGGCGCGCCAACTGTCGGCGTTTCGAGACCGGGGGGTCCCCGAGCCGACGAGTGAGTGTACCGCGTGCCCCAGCCCAGATGGGTCGAGCGCGTGGGCGAGCGCGAAGGGGGGAAAGAGCGAGGTGGCCGGAGCCAGGTCGTGAGGGAGTTGGAGATCCCGCGGCCTTCGTGTTCGTCCCGCGCCCAGGTCGGGTGCGCTTGCAGTAGGGGGTTACAAGCGTCCACGCGGGTGAGGGGAGCGAGCGGCCCCAAGAGAGCGCCTGCCCCTGCCCTCGTTCCCGCGAGGCCAACCCCTTCTAAGAAGGCCCTGGTCCTTCCTTTTATAGGCGTAAGGAGAGGATCCAGGTGTACAAATGGGGGTGTAGCAAGGTGCTACGTGTCTAGCGAGGGAGAGCTAGTGCCCTAAGTACATGCCAAGGTGGCAGCCGGAGAGATCTTGGCACCCAGCTGGTGTGGCGTCGTGGCCGTCGGAGAAGCAATGGAGCCTGGCGGAGGGACAGCTGTCGAAGTGGTTGGGCCCTTGCTGACGTCCCCCTGCTTCCGTAAGGGAGCTGAGAGCCGCCGTCGTCATGGATCTAGCGGGGCGCCATCATTGCCTATCTGGCGGAGCTGGCCAGATGGGACGTCGGTCCTGTTCTCTGCGGCCCGAGTCGGCTCGGGGTAGGGTGATGATGACGCTTCCTGTTGACGTGGCGGACTTGTGCCCTAGGTCGGGCGACGTGGAGGCTCCTCCGAAGCCGAGGTAGAGTCTATCCTGCATGGCCGAGGCCGAGCCCGAGCTCCTGGGTCGGGCGAGGCGGAGGTCGTTCGGCAGAGGCCAGGGCGGAGTCCGAGCCCTGGGTCGGGCGAAGCGGAGTTCGTCGTCTTCCGGGGCCTTAGCCCGAGTCCGAGCCCTGGGTCGGGCGGAGCGGAGTTCGCCGTCTTCCGAGGCCTTAGCCCGAGTCCGAGCCCTGGGTCGGGCGGAGCGGAGTTCGCCGTCTTCCGGGGCCTTAGCCCGAGTCCGAGCCCTGGGTCGAGCGGAGCGGAGTTCGCCGTCTTCCGGGGCCTTAGCCCGAGTCCAAGCCCTGGGTCGGGCGGAGCGGAGTTCACCGTCTTCCGGGGCCTTAGCCCGAGTCCGAGCCCTGGGTCGGGCGGAGCTTCCTATGGCGCCTTTGGCAAGGCCTGGCTGCCCGTCAGTCTTACTCTTTGCGTTAAACGCCCCTGTGACTCGGTCGGTCGGCGTGGTGATTTAGTCAGGGTTGCTTCTTAACGAAGGCAAGGCCTCGGGCGAGCCGGAGATGCGTCTGCCGTAAAAAGGGGGCCTCGGGCGAGACGGAAACACCTCAGGGTCGGCTGCCCTTGCCCGAGGCTAGGCTCGGGCGTGGCGTGATCGAGTCGCTCGTATGGACTGATCCCTGACTTAATCAAACCCATCAGGCCTCTGCAGCTTTATGCTGATGGGGGTTACCAGCTGAGAATTAGGCGTCTTGAGGGTACCCCTAATTATGGTCCCCGACAAATCCTATCCTATCTATTAGGAACTCTAACAAACTCGAAACCAAATCCATTACATGGCAGATCTAATCTGGTACATAACTGTTACAATCATATCCTATCTGTTAGGAACTCTAACTTATCTCTTTTATTCTAATAATATTATTGTTAATTTGTACTAATCATATTAGTCCTTCAATTTAAATAAATCTTAGGATATATTTATATTTAAATTTTTAAATTAATTTTTTTTGGGTGTTACACGCGAGCTGAAAGAAGTATTTTCTTAAATATCTTATTGCGATATCCTAATTTATAGCAACTTTACCTAAAGGACGTCGTGCACAAACAAACCAACCAAACATACATTGATCCATTATATTAGCTTATATTTCTAATTTTTGCTTTCTATTTTAAATTTAAAATTCAAGTCTAATTTAGAGATGGGTTAATTTTTCTATTTCAAACATAAATTGCAACAAACAAAAACTCAACATGAATGCAAAGCATTTTTATTAATTAATTTATCCATTTAAGCAAATAAAAATTAGTAGGAATAATTCACGTAAGATGTTTTACAATAATAATTATTAAAGAAAATAATTCAAACATATAGCCACATTTTAGAAGTATAATAAAATAAATTTATAATCTTCACATATTTATTTAAAAGGATATAATTTCTTATATAAAATCTATATTAAGAGATAGTTTAACTTAATTCTTTTTTGGAGAATAAATATTTAACACAAAGGATAGTTCAGATAAGAATCTTTTAGGTAATCTATTATTTGAAAACACATTTATTTAAATCATGAAATAAGTTTTCCTATTTTATCCAGAATAGGATTTTGGAATGTTACAAATTCTAACCCCTTAAAAATAATCTCGTCCTCGAGATTAGTAAGCAAGTGATGTAAAAAGCTTTATTTATAGTTTAGCTTTTAGTTCCTAATTAGTTTAAGAATAAGAAGTTTCATGTTAATTAGAAAGTGATTATGAAAGCATGGGTATCTTCTATGCCTAGCCACTTTTTAGGCAATATGAGATTTGGTTAGAGTAAGGATAGATGATGGTAAGAAGTACTACTGGGTAAGGAAAGACTTCATCCTGGTTGGTGGATCATGACTACTTCCGCGATCCAGTTGACTCTTCTATCCTTTGCTGATGAGGTTAATCTATTTCCTTCTTAGGTCTTGGTGTCTCCATCCGAGTTAGGAACATGTGGTTAAGATAGATTTGTCGGTGACAAGTAGGTAGAGCAGCTAGTTTAGTAGGTGGCTATGAGTTAAATGAGATAAGTTAGAATGTGGTTTAGTTGTTTGCTTCTAGATTGGTTGGATAGGTTGTGTAACCTATTTTGTAGGTCAAGTTGTTGTTCATGGCCGAGTTGGTCTATGGCCCCAAATTTAGGTTAAAACATGTTTATAGGAGTAGGGTCTAATCTTTTCACTAGTATTAACTAACATGTTTAAGTAACCCACATTAGGTTTGATTATATTAGATTAGATATGATCTATATTAGATTGGTAAGGCTAGTTTGGACTAGATAAGATCTAATTAATTTGGTTTAGATCCTGATTGTTACTCTAGGATGGGATAAGCAAATTGGTTAAAATAAGATAAGATAGAATCTTTTAAGAGAAGAGGAATCTATTAGACATTCTTTTCCTTTAATGGATAATATTCTAAGTTGTCTAGTCATTTTATAAGCATTTTTTATGCCTACATGTATATGCAGACGAAATTGTGGATATTACTCCGCAATTCATGACACTCAATCAAAGAACCAAATCAAACAATTATCATAAGAACAAACATTCAAGCGTATAGATACTTACAAAAATAGTTTTTTTTTGTTCCTAAGATTAGGTCTCCCATTCCTAAGGGTCACTTTAGGTACAGGATTTCAAAGTGTGAAATCCACTATTGTCTTTAGAAGTGAAAAGGTAAGAGTAATCAGAGTAAAGCAGCAATAGATGAGAAAATATTAAGGAAAGTTTAGAAAGAATCAGAGTAGCAAGGTGAGTAGGTAGTGGTTGTCCAGTTCTATCTAGGTTTCATCCTACAGTCAACATTCTTCTGATACCACTTCTGTCACACCCGAGTTTTAGGGGACCAAAACCTGTGCGCGAAATAATCACCAAGTGTGCTAGGATCAAGTCTCACAGATATGATGACTCATGGTACAGAAACAAATGTCACATCATTAATATATAAAGGAGTTCTATACAAAATAGATAAATAATTACATCATACAAAGACAACAATCCACAACCAAAGTTGATTGGGAGACGACGGCCTAGATCACTCACGAACTCATCACAACATCCTTCATGCGCCTCATCCTGTGGTACCTATCCTTGACCTGGGGGGATGTGAGTACAACAAGGGTGAGCTCACATACGTTCATCGCTCAACAAGTTGTGGGGAATAATGTGCATGAACTCACCAAAGGTGGGAGCTCATGTGAAGTGTAAGGCTTACCAAAGGAGATGGTTAAAGCTGAGTATTGCTTTTAGAGTTGGTCAAAATTTTATTAGCAATTACTAAGTATAAGTAGATACCAACCCAAAAAAAGTAAGAGATCAAAATTATTAACAACACCCACAATGCAATGCATATGAAAAATTAGGTTTAGTTCCATAATTTACTCATGTGAGGGTCCAAGCCGCTTATGACCGTGAGCACGACTGATATACCACTTTTACACTCTGCAGAGGTTGCATGTCTTTACCCACAAGTCGTGTATCATGTCTAGCCAGGGTTTGCAAGGACCTTAGACACCTCCGAGGTGAATGGCTAGGGATCCACTACGAGGCATTTACAAAGTTCCACTAGCTTCAGAAAACCCGCTACGGTTTCTAAGAAAGGCAATATAAGAATCCCTCGTCCGAAAAGCCATCACAGCATGATCGACTCGAGAACCTCCCTATACGCAGCTCCTCTACCGCCCTTGCCCCTTTCGGGTAAGGTAGTCCTCCACTAACTTTCCTAATTAGTCAGTCAAGGGTGTCCCATACCACCCTTGTGGTAGCACTATTTTCCTAGGTGGTTCTCCATGTTCCAAGTAACATAATGATCTTATCATGAACAATAATCAACAACAACAGGATTGGAACATGAACATAATATAACATTACTTTTCCAAAACCAGGTAGAGCAATAGCAAAACTACCCAAAAGTGCAGTGGTTGAAAGGGAAAAGGGTTAACCATTTCCTATAATTGATTTTGGTGGTTGACGTACAACACAAACCACGTGGACTAACTAGTTTGTCTAGATGACATTTATCTCAGCTGCATAAGGTTCAACACAAACCAAGAAAGAAATCTAGTTAGGGACATAATAAAAAATGGAGCAAAGGACTTAGAGTGTGCTGATTTTTGATGCACCGGACATTGTTCGGTGCACCAGGCCAGCCAGCAAACGAAACAGCCACTCTCGGGTTTCTGCTGGGCGCGCTCCGCTATAATTTACAGGACTGTCCAGTGTGCCACCGGACTATCCGATGAGCCAGCGGAGCAACGGCTCCTTGCGCGCCAACGGTCGACTACAAACGCTACAATGCTGAACAGTGCCGCGATAGAAGTCAGAGCATAGAAGTTAGAGGTCACCAGACTATCCGGGGCAACAAGACGACAAGGCACTCCAACGGTCAACTGCGCCAAACCCTAACGAACGCGCTGACATGGCGCGCACCGGACAGTGAATAGTGTCTGTCCGGTGCGCCCATTGCCAACAACGCCTAGGAAGTGGTTGGGGGCTATAAATACCCCCAACCACCTCATTCAAAGCCATCCAAGCATTCTGAGTTTCTCATTCATTGCAAGAGCAAAGTGCAACACTCCAAGACACAATCAAAGCAATCAATCCACTCAAAGTTCCCAAAATCAACGCTAGTGCTTAAGGGCTTGTGAGAGTGTCATTTGTGTTCTTTTGTTGCTCTTGTCGCTTGGATCGCCTTCTTCCTTTCTCATTCCATTTCTCAAGTGCTTTGTAAATCTTTGCAAGAGACATCAAGTGTGTGGAGGTCCTTGCGAGGTCTTAGTGACCCGTGTGATTAAGGGAAGGCTCACTCGGTCTAAGTGACCGTTTGAGAGAGAGGGAAAGGGTTGAAATAGACCCAGCCTTTGTGGCCTCCTCAACGGGGACTAGGTTCTTTGGAACCGAACCTCGGTAAAACAAATCATCGTGTTTACTCGCTTTGATTCTCGCTTGATTTGTTTGCCCTCTTTCCTCTCTCTAACGTTTCCTTGCTAGTATTGATTTGAGTTTGCTCCCATACGTCATCCACAACCGTTGAGCAACTCTTAGCAAGAGAAACAATCTTTCGGACTTAAATTTAATTCTAACGCTAACCCCCAGCCTTAGTGTGTGTTTAAGTTTATAAATTTCAGGTTTCGCCTATTCACCCCCCTCTAGGTGACTTTCAATTGGTATCAGAGCCAGTGCTTCATTAAGAGCCTAATCAACTCGAAGTGATGTCTGGAGATCACGCCAAGAGGGAGATCGTGACCGGCGAAAAGCCCGCGGGCTCGGGGAAGACTCTCTCAAGGGAGTCTGGCAACAAGTACAAGGAGGAATCCTCTTCCTCCATCAAGTCACATCGGAGGGGTGACAAGAAGAAGAAGAAAATGAAGAAGGTGGTCTACTACGAGACCGACTCTTCATCACCCTCCACGTCCAGCACCGAGTTGTCCACTACTTCTAAGCGCCATGAGCGCAAGAAGTATAGTGATGCCCCTACGCTATCCCCGTATTTCTAAGCGCGCTCCATTACTTTCTGTACCCCTAGGCAAACCACCATATTTTGATGGTGAAGATTATTGCATGTGGAGTGATAAAATGAGGCACCACCTAACCTCACTCCACGAAAGTATTTGGGATATTGTTGAGTTTGGAGCGCAGGCACCTCAAGTGGGGGACGAGGACTATGACTCGGACGAGGCCGCCAAAATTAGGCACTTCAACTCCCAAGCAACTTCTATACTCCTCGCCTCCTTGTGTCAAGAGGAGTATAATAAGGTGCAAGGGTTGAAGAACGCCAAAGAAATTTGGGACGTCCTCAAAACGGTGCACGAAGGGGATGAGGTGACCAAGATCACCAAGCACGAGACGATCGAGGGAGAGCTCGGTCGATTCGTCCTCAACAAAGGAGAAGAACCGCAAGCCATGTATAACCGGCTCAAGACAATGGTGAACCAAGTGCGCAACCTCGGGAGCATCAAATGGGATGACCATGAAATGGTCAAGGTTATTCTAAGATCTCTCGTTTTTCGTAATCTTACTCAAGTGCAATTAATACGTGGGGATCCTATATACAAATAGATGTCTCCCGAGGAGGTGACTGGCAAGTTTGTGAGCTTTGAACTTATGATCAAAGACTCCAAATACATTATCAACATGGAGCAAGGCACCACCTCCACACCCGAGGTGCAACCCGTTGCATTCAAAGCAATGGAAGAAAAGGAGGAGTCTACACCAAGTAGGCTTCCAATTGACGCCTCCAAGCTCGACAACGAGGAAATGACGCTCATCATCAAGAGCTTTCGCCAAATCCTCAAGCAAAGAAGGGGGAAGGACTACAAGCCCTGCTCTAAAAGGGTGTGCTACCGATGTGGTAAGTCCGGTCACTTTATCACTAAATGTCCATATTCTAATGAAAGTGACAGGGACGAAGACAAGAAGGGGAAGAAGAAGGAGAAGAAGAGATACTACAAGAAGAAGGGCGGCGAGGCGCACATGTGGCGGGAATGGGACTCCGATGAGAGATCCACCGACTCCTCCTCCGACGAGGACGCCGCTAACATCGTCGTCAACAAAGGTCTTCTCTTCCCCAATGTCGGTCACAAATGTCTCATGGCAAAGGATGGCAAGAAGAAGAAGGTACATTCTAGAAGTACCCCCAAATATACTACATCTAGTGATGAGGGTAGTTCTAGCGATAATGAAGATGATTTAATTTCTCTCTTTGCCAACCTTAACATGGAACAAAAGAAAAAATTAAATAAATTAATTGAGACCATTAACGAGAAGGATGATCTCTTGGAATGCCAAGAGGACTTGCTCGTTAAAGAAAATAAAAAATTTGTTAAGTTGAAAAATGCTTATGCTCTAGAAGTAGAGAAATGTGAAAACTTGTCTAAGGAGCTTAGCATTTGCCATAATTCAATTTCTTGTCTTAGAGATGAAAATGCCAGTTGTTTCTAAGATTGAAAAATTGAATGTTTGCAATGATTCAATTTCATGTCTTAGAGATGAGAATGCTAGTCTAAATGCTAAGATTAAAGAATTGAACATTTGCATGCCATCTACATCTACTGTTGAAAATGTCACCATTTGTACTAGATGTAGAGATGTTAATATAGAAGCTATTGATGATCACCTTGCCATCATTAAACAACAAAATGATCACATAGCTAAATTAAATGCAAAAATTACCGAGCATGAACTTGAAAATAAAAAGTTTAAATTTGCTAGAAGCATGCTCTATAATGGGAGACGCTCGGGCATTAAGGATGTCATTGGGTTCCAACAAGGGAACCAAAGCAATGTCAAGCTTAATGCCCCCAAGAAATTGTCTAATTTTGTTAAGGGCAAGGCTCCCATGGTTTAGAATAGTGAAGGCTATATTTTATATCCTGCAAACTATCCTGAGCACAAGATTAGGAAAATTCATTCTAGGAAACCTCACACTGTTTCTCATCATGCATTCATGTATAAGGATGAGGCTTCTAGCTCTAGGCATTCCATTCATGTTAAAATGCCTAAAAAGAAAATTCCTAATTGAAAGTCACCTAGAGGGGGGTGAATAGGCAAAACCTGAAAATTAAAACTTTATCCCCCAACTAGATCCCTTGATTAGTGGTTAGAACAAGATATACAATTATCGGAGTATAAAAACTAAGTCCTTTGCTTGTAAAGAGTATGACTAAATAATGCGGAATTGATAAATCAATACTACTAATAAGTCTATGAGAATAAAGCAAGAGGGCTTAGATAAGAAGAGCAATAACACAAGTTCTTTCTTGCAAAGTGTTGCTTCAACAAATGAGAATTTAACTTAAAGCAACACCAAATAGTATTTAGCAAAGAATAGTGCAAGAGAACTTAGAAAGGGAAAGAACAAACAAATCACAAGCAATAAGCACACGAGACACAGGTGATTTGTTTTACCGAGGTTCGGCCCTCGAAGGCCTAGTCCCCATTGAGGAGTCCACTAAGGACGGGTCTCTTTCAACCCTTTCCCTCTCTCCATCGATCACCAAAGACTGGCGAGCTCTTCTTCTTCTCAAGGATCACTTAAGACCCCGCAAGGATCACCACACTCTTTGGTGTCTCTTGCTAGCTTTACAAGCCTCCAAAACTTTGGAGGAAGTTCAATGGGAATCAAAACTCCACGCATAAATGAACACAAATATGTAGCACACACTATCTCTCAATGAATCTCACAAGGCACTAGTGCTAAACTCAAATGAGTAGCTCTCTCTTGCTTGCTCTCTCTTTTGTGGCACTTGTGTTGGTTGTAGTGGTCTAAATCTTGTGTATAGGATGGATCAATGAATGGAGGTGGTTGGGAGGGCTTGAGTATGTCAACTATATAACTTGGAATGTTGCTTGGGCTCCCCCACCTTGAAGTGGCCGGTTGGGGTGGTATTTATAGCCACCAACCAAATTATAGCCGTTGGAGAAGACTGCTGGTGATGGGTGCACCGGAAAGTCCGGTGCGCCACCGGACAGTGTCCGGTGAGCCACCACGTCATCCTCTTCGTTAGGGTTGGAGCTGGTCGACTATTGGAGGCTTTGTCCTCATGCGGCACCGGACAGTCCGGTGCCTCTGCTCTAACTTCTGCCGCGTGTACTGTTCTTCACTGTTCACTGTCAGAGTCGACCGTTGCGCGTAGATGACCGTTGCTCCGCTGGTACACCGGACAGTCCGGTGAATTATAGCGGAGGTGCGCCTGGGAAACCCGAAGGTGAAGAGTTTGAAGTCGATCTTCCTTGGTGCACCGGACACTGTCCGGTGGCACACTGGACAGTCCGGTGCGCCAGACCAGGGAGCACCTCGGTTTCCTTTGCTCCTTTCTTCTTGAACCCTTTTAATCTTTGTATTGGCTTTGAGTTGAACCTTTGGCACCTGTAGAACATATACTCTAGAGCAAACTAGTTAGTCCAATTATTTGTGTTGGGCATTTCAACCACCAAAATCATTTAGGAAAAGGTTTAAAGCCTATTTCCCTTTCACTAATGCATCAAATGAACATAGCATTTCATTTAAAACTTTTGATGCTTCTTATGTGCTAACAAACAAATCAGACAAAATAGTTGCCAAATATGTTGGGGGCAAACACAAGAGTCCAAAAACTTGTGTTTGGTCACCCAAGGTGCTTGTTTCTAATGTGAAAGGACCCAAGACCGTTTGGGTACCTAAGAACAAGGCCTAAACTTATTTTGTAGGTCTAAGCATCTAGTGGATCAAGTTGGATAATCGATAGCGGGTGCACAAACCACATGACTGGGGAGAAAGGGATGTTCTCCTCATATGAGAAAAATGAAGATCCCCAACGAGCTATTACATTCGGGGATGGAAATCAAGGTTTGGTCAAAGGTTCGGGTAAAATTGCTATATCTCCTGACCATTCCATTTCTAATGTTTTTCTTGTAGATTCTTTAGACTACAATTTGCTTTATGTTTCTCAATTATGCAAAATGGGCTACAACTGTCTATTTACTGATGTAGGTGTTACTATCTTTAGAAAAAGTGATGATTCAATAGCATTTAAGGGAGTGCTAGATGGTCAACTATACTTAATTGATTTTAATGATAATCAAGCTGAACTGGACACTTGCTTAAATGCTAAGACCAATATGGGCTGGCTCTGGCATCGCTGACTTGCCCATGTTGGAATGAAGAATCTCCATAAACTTCTAAAGGGAGAACACATTTTAGGACTAACCAATGTTCATTTTGAGAAAGATAGGATTTGTAGCGCATGTCAAGCAGGGAAGTAAGTTGGAGTCCATCATCCACACAAGAACATAATGACGACTGACAGGCCACTCGAGCTTCTCCACATGGATCTATTCGGCCCGATTGCTTACGTAAGCATCGGTGGGAGTAAGTACTGTCTAGTCATTATGGATGATTATTCTCGCTTCACTTGGGTATTCTTTTTGCAGGAAAAATCTCAAACCCAAGAGACGTTAAAGAGATTCTTGAGACGGGCTCAAAATGAGTTTGGATTGAGAAATAAAAAGATTAGAAGTGCTAATGGGGTGGAGTTCAAGAACTCTCAAATTAAAGGATTTCTTGAGGAGGAGGGCATCAAGCATGAGTTCTCTTCTCCCTACACACCTCAAAAAAATGGTGTAGTGGAGAGGAAGAATAGAACTCTATTGGACATGGCAAGAACCATGCTTGATGAGTACAAGACACCAGACTGGTTTTGGGCGGAGGCGATTAAGACCGCTTGCTACTCCATCAACCGATTATATCTTCACCGAATCCTCAAGAAAACATCATATGAACTCCTCACTGGTAAAAAGCCCAATGTTTCATATTTTAGAGTCTTTGGGAGCAAATGTTTTATTCTTATTAAAAGAGGTAGAAGTTCTAAATTTGCTTCTAAAGCAGTAGAAGGCTTTTTATTAGGTTATGACTCAAACACAAGGGCATATAGGGTCTTCAACAAGTCCACTTGATTAGTTGAAGTTTCTTGTGACATTGTGTTTGATGAGACTAATGGCTCCCAAGTGGAGCAAGTTGATCTTGATGAACTAGATGATGAAGAAGCTCCGTGCATCGCGCTAAGGAACATGTCCATTGGTGACGTGTGTCCAAAAGAATCCGAGGAGCCCACACAAGCACAAGATCAACCTTCATCTTCTGTGCAAGCATCTCCAACAACTCAAGATGAGGATCAAGCTCAAGAAGATGAAGATCAAGACGATGAGCCACCTCAAGAGGAGGACATTGATCAAGGGGGAGATGAAGACAATGATGACAAGGAAGATGATCAAGAAATAAGGGATCAAAGACCGCCACACCCAAGAGTCCACCAAGCAATTCAAAGAGATCACCCTGTCAACTCCATTCTTGGT
The DNA here is from genome assembly GCA_029449295.1 of Zea luxurians. Classification (NCBI taxonomy): domain Eukaryota; kingdom Viridiplantae; phylum Streptophyta; class Magnoliopsida; order Poales; family Poaceae; genus Zea; species Zea luxurians. The sequence continues at coordinate 170,339,200 of JAOPSE010000002.1, forward strand.
GACATTCACAAGGGGGTAAAAACTAGATCTCGAGTTGTACATTTTTGTGAACATTACTCTTTTGTGTCCTCTATTGAGCCATACAGGATGGAGGATGCACTAAGAGATCCGGATTGGGTGGTGGCTATGCAAGAGGAGCTCAACAACTTCACGAGGAACGAGGTATGGCATTTAGTTCCATGTCCTAACCAAAATATTGTAGGTACTAAGTGGGTATTCCACAACAAGCAAGATTAGCATGGTGTGGTGACAAGGAACAAAGCCCGACTTATTGCTAAAGGTTATTCACAAGTTGAAGGTTTGGACTTTGATGAAACTTATGCACCCATAGCTAGGCTTGAGTCAATTCGTATATTACTTGCCTATGCTACTCACCATGGTTTTAAGCTTTATCAAATGGACGTGAAAAGTGCCTTCCTCAATGGCCCTATCAAGGAAGAGGTCTATGTTGAGCAACCTCTTGGCTTTGAAGATAGTGAGTACCCTAACCATGTTTATAAGCTCTCAAAGGCGCTTTATGGGCTCAAGCAACCCAAGAGCATGGTATGAATGCCTGCGAGACTTTCTTATCACTAATGGCTTCAAAGTCAGAAAGGCCGATCCTACTCTCTTCACCAAAACTATTGCAAAAGACTTGTTTATATGCCAAATTTATGTTGATGATATTATATTTGGGTCTACTAACAAGTCATCTTGTGAGGAGTTTAGTAGGATCATGATACAAAAATTCGAGATGTCTATGATGGGGGAGTTGAAGTATTTCCTTGTATTCCAAATCAAGCAACTCCAAGAGGGCACCTTCATCAGCCAAACTAAGTACATACAAGACATACTTAAGAAATTTGGAATGAAGAATGGCAAACCCATCAAAACACCCATGGGAACCAATGGGCATCTCGCGCGACCTCGACACGGGAGGTAAGTCCGTGGATCAAAAGGTATATCGGTCGATGATAGGTTCTTTACTCTACTTATGTGCATCTCGACCAGATATTATGCTCTCTATATGCATGTGTGCAAGGTACGGTTCCAGGCAAATCCTAAGGAAGTTCACCTTAGGGCCGTGAAAAGAATCATGCGATATTTACTTTACACTCCTAAGTTTGGGCTTTGGTACCCCCAAGGGACCTACCTTTGATTTAATTGGGTATTCCAATGCCGATTATGCCGGATGTAAAATTGATCGAAAGAGCACATCAGAGACTTGTCAGTTTCTGGGAAGATCCCTAGTGTCACGGGCTTCAAAGAAACAAAACTCCATAGCTCTTTCCACCGCCGAAGCCGAGTACATTGCCGCAGGACATTGTTGTGCGCAATTACTTTAGATGAGGCAAACCCTTAGGGACTATGGCTACAAATTGAGCAAAGTCCCTCTCTTATGTGATAATGAGAGTGCAATCTGCATGGCGGATAATCCCGTTGAACACAGCCGCACTAAGCACATAGACAGCCGGTATCAATTTTTGAGAGATCACCAATAAAAGGGGATATCGAAATTGCTTATGTTAGCACCCACAACCAATTAGTCGATATTTTTACCAAGCCACTAGATAAGAAAACTTTTAGCAAACTTAGGAATGAGCTAAATATACTTGATTCTCGAAATTTTGATTGAAACATTGCACACATAGCTCATGTATATACCTTCGATCATGTCTCTTTCATTTGGTACAAATGCATATTTCTTATTCTTCTTGTGCCAAGGCTAAGACTAATGTGCCTTCAAGTGTATTTCTATCCTTAGTCTTAAATTGAAAGGGAAATGGAGTATCCGACAAAGACAAGGCTTCCACTCCAACTCTGACGGTATCATTTACCCTTTGTCGTTACTCATGTAACTCTCCAATTGGTATGACCCTTCACTCATATTCCTTTTACCAATGGGGAGGAAGTATAAGGGGCTCTCAAGTTCTCCGTTTTTGGTGCTTAATGCTAAAGGGGGAGAAAGGATTAAGCCCAAAGCAAAAGGACCGCACCACCATTTCAAAAAACTTTCACAAATGTTTATTTCAATTGGGATTTGAGTTAGCCTCAAAATAAATTTTCAAATGGTATCTAATTTTCAATTGGTATGTGAAAGTGAAATTTCAATTGGTATATCATCTGGTATTTCAAAATTGTTTTTCAAATTGGTATCTATTTCAAAACCCTCTTGAAAGTTAAGGGGAGAATTCATTCAGGGGGAGCTTTTATTTTAGTCAAAGAAAAAGCATTTGAAACAGGCACTACAGGAAACGCATAAATTTTCGTGGGCCTGGCTATTTTCGTCGGTTGGCCCACGAAAATACATAGTTATTTTCGTCGGCCCTCGGGACCGACGAAAATTTGGCTTATTTTCGTGGGCCAGTACATATTTTCGTCGGCCTGCCCACGAAAATAGGAACGATATTTTCGTGGGCCCCGAGGCCGACGAAAATAAGGTGTATTTTCGTCGGTCATAGCCAGGCCGACGAACATAAGTCAATTATTTTCGTCGGTCTTCTCCCGGCCGACGAAAATAAGGCATTAACTGACCACCTCGGCCTCAGCGCACCTTCTCTCTCTCGCTCGTCAATCTCTCGCTCGTCTTTGCGCCGCCGCCCGCCCGGCCTCCATCGCCGCGCCGCCGTCGGCGCCCGCCCATCCTCCCTTGCCGCAACGCCGCCCGCTCTCCACGCGCCGCGCCGCCGTCGGCGCCCGCCCTCCCGCCCGCCCACCATAGCCGCGCCGCCGTTCACCATCGCCGTGCCGGCGTCCGCGCCCGCCCGCCCGCCCTCCCTCGCCGCACCGCCACCCGCGGCCGCCCGCTCTCCACGCGCCGCCCCGGGGCACGCGCCCGACCGCACACGCCGCGCCGCCGCACGTGGCCCGCGTGCGCGCCGTCGCGCGTGGCTCGCCGTTCGTCCACGCTGTTCATAGGAGCAGACTCGTCCACGCCGTGCCCACCGTCCACGCCGTTCGTCCACGGCCGCCGTTCGTCCACGCCGTGCCCGCCGTCCATCCACGTCGTCGTCGTTCCCCGCGGTGAGCCTCCCCGTCTCCCTTCTTTCCCGACATATTTGATGCTCATGGCGGCCGTGGCGTGCCGTGCGCGCGGCCGTGGCGGCCGTGGTGTGCCATGCGCGTGCCGTGGCGTGCCGGGCGCGCGGCCGTGCGCGTGCGGCGTGCCGTGCGCGTGCCGTGCGCGTGCAGCGTGCTGTGGCGGCCGTGAATGTTATTTGTCTTTTGTTTAAGTTATTTATTATGGACGGTGATCGTTAACCGTAGCGAACCGTATGCGTCACCCATTCGGGAACGGCGAACGTCACATTGGCTTGTGAGGTTCGCCGTTCCGGAATTGTCCACGTATTTTGGATAGCCTGAGAGTGTAAGCCGATGCTTGTGATTTGTGACATGTGCCTTACGATTGACGCGGAATTTCGGTTGTATAACCCAGTTGTTCTCCAACACACCATGTTTAGGCGTGTGCTTGGAGAGCAGCGGGGTTATGCTGCCGAAATTTCGTGGCAATCGTAGGGTACACGTCACAAATCACAAGCATCGACCTATACTCTTAGGTGGGTTTAGGGCCTTTACCTAATAGGGAGTTCACCTAAGCCACGGACGATCGTTGATGTTCTTTGTCTTTTGTTTAACCTTTGAAATGGACGGTGATCGGAGGGTGATGTATGACGAGTGGAGAAAGGATGGGGCACATTCGAATGAATGGATGGGTGTAACAAAGGCTTTTCTTGAGCACACTTTCAAAGATAGAACAAGTCATCTAGTGAATTGTCCTTGCAATCGCTGCGAGAACAAGTGGCCTCAGAAGATAGAAGAAATGGAGAAACACCTTTGCAAAAGTGGGTTTATGCCGAACTACCTTGTATGGTACCGGCATGGAGAGTCTATTAGACACGTTGACGTGGAGGTGGAACTTGATGACGATCATGATAGGATGTTGAAATGAACGCTGAGGAGCCGGGGCAGCTTCCACGCGATGCTCAGGAATTCTTCCGGCTACTCGCTGCGGGAGAAGAGAGACTGCACGAGCACACTCAGATGTCAGTTCTTGGGACTCTCACAAGACTATGGCAATAAAGTCAAAGCACAACATTTCAAACAGTGCTTACAACGACATCGTCCAACTGATGGGCAAGGTTCTCCCGGAGAATCATAAGTTGCCAAAGAATATGTACTTCGCAAAGAAGATGTTGGCTGGTCTTGGGATGACATATGAGAAGATCGACGTGTGTCTCAACAGTTGCATGCTATTCTTTGAGGAGGATGACAAGCTGGACCGTCGTAAGCATTGCGAAGCTTCTAGATATGTCGAGGTGACAAATGATGAGGGTGAATTGGTAGTTACGAAGGTCGCAGCTAAGCAACTTCGTCGGTTGCCCATCATTCCTCGGCTTTCAAGGTTGTTCCTCAACAAGGAAATAGCTCTGCATATGACGTGGCCAAAGAATGGTGTACGTCTCGTCACTGATCCAGACATAATGGTCCATCCGTCGGACGATGATGCGTGGAAGGCATTTGACGAGTTTGATCCCGAATTTGCAAACGACCCTAGGAGTGTACGGCTTGGTCTATCGACGGATGGATTCACACCTTTCAATACCAGTGCAAGCCCTTACTCATGTTGGCCTGTCTTCATTGTGCCATATAATCTTCCTCCTGAGTTGGTCAATAAAGAAGAGTTCATGTTCCTTGCACTAGTCATCCCAGGCCCCGAGCATCCAGGGCCAAAGCTGAATATGTTTGTTCGCCCTTTAATTGAAGAGCTGAAACAATTGTGGAGAGGTGTGAAGGCTTATGACAGCCATACTAAAAAGGAGTTTACCATGCGCGCTGCTTATTTGTGGTCAGTGCATGATCTGCTGGCGTATGGAGATTGGTCTGGATGGTGTGTTCATGGTCGGTTGTGCTGTCCCATATGTATGAATGATACGGATGCATTCAGATTGAAGCATGGTGGGAAATTGTCATTCTTTGATGCTCATCGACGTTGGACTCCATTCAAGCATGATTTCAGGAGTTCGCTTACTGCATTCAGAAGTGGAGCCAAAATCAGAAATGGGCCACCAAAGAGGCAAACTGCACCGCAGATGATGGCATGGCATGCTTGTCTGAAGCAAGGAGAAAATGATAGGTTCGAAGGCTACGGGGAGGACCACAACTGGACCCATATTTCATCAATATGGGAGCTTCCGTATGCAAAAGCCTTGATCATGCCGCACAACATAGACTTGATGTACCAAGAGCGTAACGTTGCTGAAAGCATCATAAGCACATGTTTCGATGTGACTGATAAAACGAAAGATAATATGAAGGCAAGAAAAGACATGGCTGAAATTTGTAAGAGGTCGATGCTCGAGTTGAAAGTAAGCGATAAAGGGCATGAGAGTAGGCCGCGAGCTGATTACTGCCTCAAGCCGGATGAAAGGAAAGAAATATTTAAGTGGTTGAAGAATCTGAAATTTCCAGATCGATATGTGGCAAATCTGAAACGGCCGTCAACTACTACTACAAGAAGATAAAGGGGCAGAAAATGAGCAAAGCATTAGGGGCCAATGAGATCTACCTCACAGAGGAGCAGTACTTGGAGAGCATTGTGGATTGGCTAGCGAAGGACATGGAAGCCTGGAGGTGGTTGGCTAAGAGATGGGCGTCGCCTGAGTGGATTGCAGAGTCCAACAAGCACCGTGCCAACCGTGGCACTGAAGGACCGGGGCACAGGTACGGCGCCGATGGACACCTTGGTACCGCACGCCGCATGGTAAGTGTATAAATCAAACTTGTATGTTACATCTATTACAATTCTATGGTTTAACTCTTCTTTTTCATGCAGGAAGCTGAAAGTGGAGTTGCTCCAAGTTTTATGGAGGTTTACGTCTGTGGTCACCGTGGCCCTGATCCGGCGAACCCTGATGAGCTATGCAGCGAGGCGGCAAGGGAGAAAATGGTAAACAAGTTTGTATTTACGAATTAAATTGCATGTTTTGTGTCTAACTCCAACTCTAACTTTCTTTGCAGAATGCATATGGGGAGGAAATGACTCAACGCCATGGGCCTGATTTCGACTGGATGCATTCAGACTTAGATGCCTCAGCGTTGTACCACAGTGGTGGGGGTAGAAAGCATGGCAGGTGAGGTGGTTGTCTTTGATTCGATAATTTCATTAACAAGAATGTGTCCACTTAATGGCTCAACTATGTGTATCATGCAGGTTTGCCTTTGGCACCGGCGTTGTGGAGTACAACAGGACCATAGGTCAAGGGAAGGCATCGTCTTCAGCAGGGAGTTCTCGCTCCTCCAAGTCTGCTCGAGAGGCTCAGCTGGAGGAGGAGACTCAGGTAGCACAGGAGCAGGCTCGAGCAGCACAGGAGCAGGCTCGAGCAGCGCAGGAGCAGGTCAGACAGCTGACGCAGTATATGACTTCTTATTTTCAGGTAATTCGTCTATCACATCACGTGTCATTGAATTCAAAGTATAGTGTTGCGATTCTAACGTTTCATCCATTTGCAGGAAATGACTACTCGACTCGGCCCTGATATGAACTTGCCCGCTTTTCGCCCTCCCCAGGTAACACTATCTGAACACTTCAATTCCATAGCAACTCTTTTTTTATTATCAAAAATGGCTCGCAGGCACAAGGATGGGATAGTGGCCAGGACAAGCTCCAGCGTCGCAGCCACAGTGGACCGGTGTTGGGTGGACGCAGGCACCTCCAGGCACTTGGACACCTCCACCACCCACTACAGGAATTCTACTGATTCCCGTCGGCCAGGGTAATTCCCGTCGGCCAGAGCGAAAGCCGACGGGAATAGACTAATTCCCGTCGGCCACAAAATAGCCGACGACCATTATTTTAATTCCCGTCGGCCCCGTCCCGAGCCCACGGGGATTAACTAATCCCCGTCGGCCCTGTGCTCTGGCCGACGGGAATAAGTTAATTCCCATCGGCCCCATATACTAGCCGACGGGGATTAATCTTTTTAGAGCCAGGCCGCAGCCGCGCGGGCTCATTTCTTCTCCGTTCGCACAATCCCTGCCCGACCGCCGCCCCTGCTCAACCGCCGCCCTGCCGGACCGCCGCCCGAGCCGCCCCTGCCCGAGCGCCGCCTGCCCGAGCGCCGCCGGCGAGGCCGCCCCTGCCCGAGCCCGTCGGCCGCCCCCGCCCGAGCCGCCCCGCCCGAGCCGCTGCCTGCCCGAGCGGCGCCCTGGCCGAGCACCGCTGCCGCTTGAGCGCCGCCACCCTGCCCGAGGCCGCCCTGCCCCCGAGGCCACCCTGCCCGAGGCCGCCCCGCCCGAGCGCCGCCGCCGCCCTGCTCGAGCGCCGCCGCTGCCGCCCGAGTGCCACCACAAGCTCCCGAGTTCCTCGTACCCCGAGCGTCGTCGTCCCTAGCCCGTCGTCGTCCACCGTCCGCTCGTGCCCCGACGGGAATCAGTAACTGAGGTATAATTCTATCTATATGTAAATAAGTATTGATTATTTTTGTCGGTTTTTTGTGGCCGATGGGAGTTAACTTTCATGTGATTAGAGTTAGTTTAAAATTGTTAATTTATAGTGTTTTTAGTTTTCATATGACTTTATGCATTATTGAATGTAAATGCGAGTGCGATTGTTAATGTAAATGCGAGTGCGATTGTTAAATTTGTGTATACATGCTTATTTTCGTCGGTTTTTTATGACCGACGGGAGTTAACTTTCATATGATTAGAGTTAGTTTAATATCACATGTGATTAGAGTGTGATTAGAGTTAGTTTAATATCACATGTGTGGCTTGATGTTAGGTAAGTATTAATTCTATTATTATAATAGATTTAACTTATGCTATTGAATTGTTGAATTTGATGTTATTTAATAATTAGATTTAACTTATAATATTAGGTTGTATGAAGGTTTCGATATTGATAAATTTAATGTTATTTATGTATATATATATAGTTATTTATGTATATATATAGTTTTACTACTTACCTATAGATGTATGTGTGACGTGTAGAAACGTGATTGTCTCACACACACTCTTTACTCGTACACACAGCCGCAATAATGGGTGATAGACGTGATTGGATGTATGAAGGTTTCAAGAAGGGTGGGTGTCACACAAGTGAATGGTTTGCCAAGACGCAGATATTTCTGGACCATGCAGCTGCTTTGTCACAAATAGATAATATTAGGTGTCCATGCAATAAATGTAGAAATATGACGAGCCACACCAAGAGGCAGGTCACACTACACCTGTGTTCGCATGGTTTCGTGCCAGGCTATAAGGTCTGGTATCTCCATGGTGAAGATGTTGAACGAGCAGCAGAAGTAGAAGTTGATGACGGTAAAGATGATGTTGATAGGATGGACCAGATGCTTGAGGATCTGCAGCCTGAACTGGCACCAGATCATCATGATTCACCTACACCGGAGGTTCAGAAGTTCTTCGACCTACTCAAAGCGTCAAAAGAGCCTCTTCACGGGCACACTGATGTGACCGTACTGGAATTCGTGACCCGGCTGATGTCAATCAAGTCCAAGTTTGCATTCTCAATTAATTGTTACAAGGAGCTTGTGGATTTGATTAGCGAGGTTCTTCCTACGGGTCACAAGATGCCCAAAGACATGTACCAGTCCAAGAAATTGCTTGAAGGTCTTGGTATGGAGTATGAGAAGATTGATGTTTGCCAAGACAACTATATGCTTTTTTGGAAGGAACATGGCAGAGAACAGAAATGCTTAAAATGTGGGAAGTCGAGGTACGTGGAGCTAGTAAATGAAGATGGGGAGAAGGTGGTGACAAAGGTTGCACATAAACAGCTTCGGTACATGCCTCTCACTCCTAGAGTGAAACGTTTGTTTCTCTCGAGGAAGACCGCTATGCACATGAGGTGGCATAAAGATTGTACGGACAGACAAGATGGGTTAATGGTGCACCCGTCAGATGGTGATGCATGGAAGGCTCTTGACAAATTTGATTCAGATTTTGCCAGCGATGCAAGAAACGTTCGTATCGGCTTGGCAACTGATGGTTTCACGCCGTTCAATATGACCGCTGCGTCGTATTCATGTTGGCCTGTCATTGCCATACCGTACAACCTTCCACCTGCTCTTTGCATGAAATATGAGTTTATGTTCCTATGTCTTGTTATACCTGGTCCTGAGCATCCTGGCGTACGCCTCAATGTGATGCTTCAACCACTGATTGAAGAGTTAAAGAAGCTATGGCAAGGTGTGGAAGCCTATGATTGCTTCAAGAAGCAGAAATTCAATCTTCGTGTTGCATATCTGTTCTCGGTTCATGATTTTATGGCGTATGGTATTTTCTCTGGATGGAGCGTGCATGGTAGATTGACGTGCCCTTATTGTGCTAAAGATACAGATTGTTTTCGTCTTAGTGCTGGTGGCAAGATATGTTACTTTGATTGCCATAGATGTTTTCTACCCTTCAATCACCCCTTCAGAAGGCAGAGAAAGGAATTTAGGAAGGGCACCATCATCACGAAGGGACCGCCCAAGCGACGTAGTGGGATAGAAATTATAGAAGAGCATATGAAACTTGTCCTAGACGAGAGTGGGAAAAGGTATCAAGGTTTTGGTGAGGAGCATAACTGGACTCACATATGTGGCTTGTGGGAGCTTCCTTATGCTAAGTCATTGATTTTGATGCACAACATCGATGTCATGCATCAAGAGAGTAACTTTTGCTAAGCCCTCATAAATACATGCATGGATTTCCCTGATAAAACGAAAGACAATGACAAGGCACGCATGGACTTAGCAGTGATATGTGATCGTCCAACCCTAGTGCTTAGAGAAAACGGAGGCAAACCAAAAGCTGACTATTGTCTGAAATCTAAGCAATGGAAAGAAGTGATGAAGTGGATGAAGGATATTAAATTCCCCGATGGTTATGCCGCTGGTTTTAGAAGATCCTTGAACTTGAAGACAATGAAGATGAATGGACTGAAGAGCCATGACTTCCACATAATTATGGAGAGGCTCATGCTTGTAATGTTTCGTGGGTACATTTCCGAAGCTGTGTGGAAAACGTTAGCTGAAGTTAGCTATTTCTACAGACAGTTGTGTGCTAAAGAAATCAGAAGAGATGTGATGGAACAGCTAGAGAAAGAGGCACCGGTGCTTTTGTGCAAATTGGAAAAAATATTTCCACCGGGTTTCTTCAATCCTATGCAGCATCTCTTTATACATCTTCCATATGAGGCTAAGGTCGGTGGTCCTGTTCAGTATAGGTGGATGTTTCATATAGAAAGAGCATTAAAGAAGCTTAGAGCAATGGTGGGCAATAAGGCAAGAGTTGAAGGATGTATTGCGGAACAATTTAAACTAAAGGAGGTAGCACACTTCACAAGTTGTTACTTTGCAGAAGAACATAATGTATTTGCTCGAAAGAAAAGGTACCATGATGATGAACGAGAGATGCCTCCGTGTAGTGATCTTTCGATTTTCCAGACAAACGGCAAAGCCGTTGGTCCACCCAAGGCATATCACCTCAGTATGGAAGAACGGAAGTCTGCTTTACTGTACATGTTCACAAATATGCCTGAGGTGGAGAAATACTTTGTGTAAGACTTGTTTTCTTAAACTGTTCATATGTGAATTAGTTTATGTTATCAAATATCTCATGTCATACAATAATATTTGACAGCGAGTTTGATGAACAAAACATGAGGTGTCTCGGTAGGCCAACAGCGAGAGACATAGACAAATTGCGACGCGATGGTATGCATGGGCGACCTAATTTCATTATGTGGCTTCGGGACCGTGTAAGTCTTAATTATGTGGCTCCGAGAGCTAATTTCATTTAACTAATATTACAGAATTTGCTAATGCTTTGTGGCATGATTGACAGTTTGGGGAGGAAATGAATTTGAATGATGACTTACGTCAGTCATCTATTGGAAGCGTAACTGCCAAAAGCTATGGACGTTACGACGTCAATGGATATCGCTTTCGTTCAAGCATTTTCGAATCAAGTCATCCTATGGCCGCCACTCAAAATAGTGGAGTCGTTACTAGGGCAACTGACATGGAAGGACACGAAGCCTGCTATTACGGGAAAATCAAAAATATAATCGAGATTACATTTGCTGGAAATAAGCCTTTAGCGCTAGTTTTCTTTGAGTGTAAATGGTATGACCCGAAGTATTATAGGACCGAATTTGGGATGACACAGATCCAACCTGAGAAATTGCTTCAAGGACACGACACGTATATCCTTGCCCATCAAGCAGACCAAGTTTATTTCTCGACATATCCATGCAAAAAGTTGTCTAAATGGAGGGTTGTGTACAATGTAAATCCCCGCGAACGCCTATACACTCCTGGTGAGGACGAATATCAAATTGGTCACCTTGAGCAGGTTGATGAGGTGTTTTAAGAAGAAGAGTTGCCAACTAGTTTTCATATTGATCCTGCACCGGCATTAGATTCACTAGTTGCAGACGTTAACGACTTAACTTTTCCCGAGCGACGGAGAAGACAACCTGTTAGGAGAAAAGTTACATGGCGACCTCTGCATAGAAGAGAACAAATAGATCCTGATTTTGATGATATTTAACAAGTAAAGTTGTTTTGTTATTTCATTTGTTTATATTTTAAGTATTATGTCATTTTTGATGCACTAATGAATGATTTCTTATTTTTTATGCAGGATGCCGCCAAAATCAAAGAAGTCAGTGAAAGGGTTGTTCAAGGGCCTGGGCCTTTTTCAGGGCAGTTCTTCGAGCAGCAGCAGACGTCGAGAGCTGTTGAACGCGGTACATGGAGATGAGGTAACATATCTTGTACAAATAAATTTATTTACATATTTACAAATAAATCTTGAGTTGTATGTACCAGGATGAGCAGCACACTGAGGAGCAGCACATTGAGGAGGAGCAGCACAATGAGGCTGAGCAGCACAATGAGGAGGTGGAGTACAATGAGGAGGTGGAGCACGTGACATGGGACCAGGCCGCACAGCATCACCAGCCATGGGACCAGTGGGACCACCAGAGAGAGCAGCAACAGGCGTGGGACCAGTGGGGCCAACAGGGCGAACCGGCTGACAACCCGATGGATGATGGCTCGGGAGGCTCTTCAGCGACACGCACACGTCGCTCAAGAAAAAGCCACTCAGTAAAGCCTCGTCACGCGATAGAGCGAGAGGCTGATAGGACTTTAATCATGCCACATGGAGATCGGTGAGTGTAATATATTAACTTATCTCATATAACTATTATGTGTATTATTAATGTTTTTGTGTAATGAAGGAATTGGGAGGACCTGTCCTTCGACGGCAAGGGACACCACACTCAGGTTAACCTTACGTTGGGTTCTCTTTGCCGCCTTCACTACCCTGGTATAGTGAAGGTGTCAAACAGTGATACCGAGGATGAGGTGCTCGTCAGTACCTGGGACGAGTACAAGTTTAAAAAGGAACGAAACCACACCGACAAACAGGGACTTGTGCGTAATGACTTTTGGGTATGAATTCTTTATTATTTTTGTTATGTTTCTTAATATTGTAAAACTATGACTTATACCATTGTATTTGTATTCTTTATGTTGTAGCTTCGATATCGGTTGCCTGACGGAGAGGATTACATGGGGCACGCTGAACGTGTCTTCCAAAACAATGCAAAGAAGCTGGTGAAGCATGCCATATACTATGCGAGAATTCAGGCTACAAACCTGTATTTTCAAAAGCATCCAGAAGAAGCAGGCCCCTTGAGTAAAAAGGAAGGGTCCTCAAAGATATATTTGACTGAGGATCAATATCGTGAGGTTAGTATTTAATTTGTTTTACCCTTTATATTGATTGTTGTGATTGATATAATATGTAACATTGTGTGTGCAGGTGATGGTTCCATGGATGGCGCCCGTGCCTGATGCGTACTATGCTTGGTGCCGATATTGGGCTTCCGAAGGCTTCCAGAAAGCGTCAGCGCATCACAGACAATGTCGAGGAACCAATCCTAACCACAAGTTTGGCGGTGATGACATGATACGAAAAGCTAAAAGAATGGTAAGTTTGATCTAGCTATGTCGATCAGCAAATAGTACGATTTCTTATGAATGTTTTTTGTTTATACAGGAAGCTACAAGTGGCCAAAAGCCTAGTGACATTGAGGTCTACCAGGAGGGCCACAAAGGACCAGACCCGAACAACCCTGACCAGCTCTGCAGCCAGACAGCCACGGATCGCTTGGTAAGTTTTGGCCCAAAAGTACAAACGTTCAAAGTATAGAAATTACTGCATTTGTAAGGTTGTGAATGATGTATAGGCGTCATATGGGGAGGAGATGGTTCGTCGCCATGGCCCTGACTTCGATTGGCGTCATGAACCGGTGGATCCCTCGGTGGTGTACGCAAGTGGTGGTGGCAAAGCGCATGGACGGTAAGCTCTAACTTATGAAATTATATGGTTGACACTAAATTGATTATGCAGTAATAACATTTTTTGAATCACTTATAGATACGCACTCTTCGACGGATTCATTGACTCATCGTCGGTGAGATCTCAGAGGACGGGTTCGTCTTCCCGTAGCTCATGCTCTCGTCGACCAAACGAGCAGGAGTTGGAGATTATGAGGATGCGTGAAGAGATGAGACAACAACGCGAATTTATGGAGGCTTGCAATGCCCATAACCAAGCCATGTATCAAGTGAGTACACATAATCCGAACTCTAAATTATTATATTTCAATACAACATCTTCAGTAGTAACACATATGTTTAACAGTTAATGCAGCAACAGGGCATGGCAACAAATTTTCCACCGCCACCACAATGGAGCCAATTTGCAAACACACTAGTTCCACCACCACAGTTCAACACCCCTCCGCCACATATACCTGCACCTGGAGATAGGGTACGTTTCATAACTCTCGATTAATTTATACACTTGTATACTTTTTGATATTTGTATTTAACGTGTTGATATTTGCTAACTTGCATAGGTTACGCCTGAAGCGGGTGGTAGTGGGTCTGATCCAGCAGGGACTGGATTTGTTGACTCGCTCTTCGCATTCCCTCCTCCTGGTGGTGGTGGCGGCAGCGGCCAAAGCTCTAACCACCCAAGTGGTGGTTATCTCTAAACACTCGTGCTCGTTATGTTTTTAACTCCTGGACGTTATGTTTGTGTAAACACTTGATCTTAACTCGTATCAGAAATGTTTGTGTATGTTATGTGACGGATTTAACCTATAATGCGTTTGTGAGGTGTACGTTCATGTGTATGATATATATGTTTTGTGATGTGTATGTTTTGTGATGTGTATGTTCATGTGGATGATATATATATTTTGTCATATGTTTGTCTGTAGAGAAATGTCTAATTTGGTGTTGGTGTTGCAGAAATATACATTAACTCCCGTCGGCCCAGTTAATCCCCGTCGGTTTGACCATAGCCGACGGGCATTAACTATTAACTCCCGTTGGCCCAGTTAATCCCTGTCGGTTGACTGGGCCGACGGGAGTTAATAGTTAATCCCCGTCGGCTGACAGGACCGACGTGAGTTAATAGTTAATTCCCGTCGGCTGGTAGGGCCGACGGGAATTAAATGATAACTCCCGTCGGCCAAGTCAGCCGACAGGAATTAGCCATAACTCCCGTCGGTCATTAACTAGCCGACGGGGATTAATTATTCCCGTCAGCCGCCGACGGGAGTAACCGTATCCCCGACATCTGACGCCCGTCGGCTAACAACCGACGGGAATAAGCCTTAAACCGACGGGAATAAGTAATTCCCGTCGGTTTAAGGCTTATTCCCGTCGGTTGTTAGCCGACGGGAATTAATTGATTTCCTATAGTGACCCCAAGGATCGCAGCCATTTCAAGCGTGGATGGCACCGCCACCGACGGGGTGGGTGCCACCACCTCAGGGGTGGCCAGCACAATAGTACCCGTGGATGCATGCACAGCCTCCTTATCACCATGGATCACAGGTGACGTTCCATGTTTAGTTTTATGCAAATAGTGACCAAACATAGCCAGTATAGGTATAGGGATAGCAAAACACAGCCTTATTTGAATGATTGATGAATTGCAGGGTTCAGCGTCACATGCTCAAGAGGGTGCTGTCAACGTCCACGACTTCCTCGTCCATGGTTCTGGAGGGAGTGGCCACCTTCCTGGTGGTGGAGGAGGGAGTGGCCAAAACTCCCACAGCCCGCAGGAGTGATTAGTGAGTAGTGAGTTTGTTTGAAACTATGGACTTATGGTATTGAAACTATGTATGGACTATGGACTTATGGAATATGGACTATGGACTATTTATGTATATGTGAATGTGTTTTGTGATATGTATATGTCAATGTGTTTTGTGATATGTATATGTGAATGTGTTTTGTGAATTATGTATTTTGCTTGTGAATCTGTATATGTGAATTGTGATATTGTGTATTTTGCTGTGAATTATTAATAGGTGCAGAAAAATCTGTTTTGGGGGGGGGGACCATCAATTTTCGTCAGCCCCGGTGGTGGCCGACGAAAATATCCTGGGAACATATTTTCGTCAGCCATCAGCGGGCCGACGAAACTATCGGGCACGTATTTTCGTCGGCCCCACCTGGCCGACGAAAATAGCCTGGGCACGTATTTTCGTCGGCCACCACCGGGCCGACGAAAATAGGTATTTTTCGTCGGTACCGACGGAAATAGGTGCCTATTTTCGTCGAACTTATTTTCGGCGGCTATTTTCGGTGGCCTGCCGACGAAAATAGTCTATTTTCGTCGGTTTAGACTTATTTTCGTGGGCTTTTGGCCCACGAAAATTTAGGTGTTTCCTGTAGTGAGGGGGAGGAATTTTAAATCTTAAAAATGCTTCTTGCAATCTTAATCCTATACCTTTGACTATTTGCAAAAGTTTTTGAAAGGATTTTTCCAAAAAGATTTGCAAAAACAAATAAAGTGGTGCAAATGTGGTCCAAAATGTTAAATAAAAGAAAAGCAATCCATTCATATACATAAAGTCTTTCATTGGTTTAACTCCAAGTGATCTATGCACATCTATATCAAATGCAAACTAGTTACATTTCTTCACCTCATATTTGCTTTGGTTTGTGTTGGTATCAATCACTAAAAAGGGGGATATTGAAAGGGAAAAAGGGTTAAGCATTTCCTATAATCGATTTTAGTGGTTGACGTACAACACAAACCACGTGGACTAACTAGTTTGTCTAGATGACATTTATCTCAGGTGCATAAGGTTCAACACAAACTAAGAAAGAAATCCAGTTAGGGACACAACCAAAAATAGAGCAAAGGACTTAGAGTGTGCTGATTTAATAATTATTAAAGAAAATAATTCAAACACATAGCCACATTTTAGAAGTATAATAAAATAAATTTATAATCTTCATATATTTATTTAAAAGGATATAATTTCTTATGTAAAATTTATATTAAGAGTTAGTTTAACTTAATTCTTTTTTTGGAGAAAAAATCTTTAACACAAAGCATAGTTCACATAAGAATCTTTTAGGTAATTTATTATTTGAAAACACATTTATTTAAATCATGAAATGAGTTTTCCTAATTTATCCAGAATAGGATTCTGGAGTGTTACATAGGGTTAGTTCATTATTCAAATTACATGATGACTAGATGTGACTAGTCATTCTTAGAAGCCAACACATTCATAGGAGGCTTCATATAATGCGATAATTTCAGAGTGATTCATTGAAGTTGCAACCAAAGTTTGTTTTGATTATCTCTAGGAGATCGTGGTCCTCCATAGAGAAACACATACCTTGTTTGTGTCTTGTGTGAATGTGGGTCAGATGTAACCTGCAACGACATAGCCAACCAAGTTCAAGTTTTGGATTTTCTGATACAATAGGCTTAGATCCTGGCTTCCTTAGGGATAATAAAAATGTCATTGACCCCTTTTCAGTGCCTTTTGGTGGGTTTTGCATTGTATCTTGCTAGTAAATTTATGGCAAATGTGATGTGCAATCTATTGCTATTCGTAAGATACATAAGTGCTCTAATTGCACTTAGGTACGGATATTTGGCTCCTAGGACTTCCTCCCCCTCTTCTTTAAGTCGATATGGATTTTGGCCTACTTATAATGACCTTCCAACCATATGGTTCTTAGCGAGGTATGCCCTTTCAAATCCAGATCTTTTCAACACTTTCATGTGCAAGTTGATTGGTGAACTAGTATGCATCTTTCGAAATGTTCAAGTCGTAGACCTAAACAAAATTTGGCTTTTCACAAACCTTTCATTTCGAACTCAGACTTTAAGTATGACCAGACTTCTTTAATTTCTCCAATGTAAGTCATTGACATAAGTGTGATTATACATAATTCATTTGGGAATCGTTATATAAATACACATGGACAATGTTCGCTATTTGTGTAGCCTTTCTTTCTTAGAAAGTCGCTCAAACATTTATACCATATATTCTTAAATTTATCATAGATAATATGTCTAGAATTAATGCCCTCCATCACAAAAAGAATAAATTCCTTAGGCCCCTTCAATTGAGTATCGACATAAGGCTTAATTGTAATCACATCCTAAGACAATTTTAAGTGAATAGTTAAAATAGTACTCCACCATGAACAACAAAAGCACGCTCAACCAATCTTCGCTTGACAACTTAGTCCTTTCTTAAGAAAAACCAAACCACTTGCACCTAGGTCTTTTAAAAATCCCTATAATTTCACTAGGACCATGTGACATTAAATATGGAATATTTTGATCTTTATTAGTAAATAAGAGGTACAAACGCTGTTGTTGGGGATTTCACCTTAGGAAAACATAATCTCTGATATTTTAGAGCTGGCTAACAACATTCTTTGTTTCACATTCGCTTCCAGGATCAAATTCATTTTGAATAAAGCAATAAAAGTGATAAGAAGATCATATGAATGTCAAAGTTGTTCAATCATCATCATTTTACGCTCAAAAGCTTCGCCAATGAAGACACAATACGAAGTCTTAGGACATATGAAGTTTCACCTATGATGACTTTTTATGAAGTCTCAAGACCTATGAAGCTTGACTAAGAAAGACCAAATCTTCGTACAATCAAGTGAAGCCATGATAGTCTTTGTCAGAAGCGAACATACGTTCAAGGATTCAAGTACTGCTTGTTGGTCGGCGCTGCTAGCACTAGGGTGCTAGATTCAGCCAGTGGAGGAAGTCTGCACGTTTGCTGCCTGCTCCTTGCAGTGATATATTGCATTGGTACTGCAATAGCAATATGGAACACCACCATTAGCACTGTCATACTGCCTGAAGAAAACATAAAGGAGCAAAGAGGATCTGAGGAGTGAGGAGCATAGCACAGAGGGGAGCTTTGAGCAGACATACCTTCACGGGCTGACTTACCGTCACATCTGGCCGCCGAGCTAAGCCTCCGCTACGAGAGAGGAAGAGGCTACGCGTGGCTATCGTCCTTGAGCTAGGCACATGGGGTTTCCTCCATCACAGGACACAGGGACCAATGTGGGAAGGCCGCGCCTGGGGGGGGGGGCGTGCCGCCAGACAAAGGCGGAATGAACAGAACTGTCAGCGAGTTCGGGGGGAGGGTGACAACGAGGTTTCCAATGGGGATGAAAGTCGAGAGGACGAGCGACGACAACAGAAGGGGGGTGAGAGGGAGGGAATCACGGCACACCCTGGTGATCGGTGGCGCGCGGAGCTCCAGCCCACAGAATCGCGGCAGCTCACCCTGCGCTACCTAAGTCGCGCAGGCGAGGTGCATGTGGTTCCCAGATCTTAGTCTATCCGCAACCGTTACTCCTAAATTTTCCCCCCTATATCACTTTCCCCCCCTATTTTTTCCATCTCCCGCAGCGGTTCCCCCTAAATACTCCCCCTATACCCCACTACAACTATAAAATATCATTTTTTTATATCAACTATCAATTTTTTATCTACTAACAATTACTCGTGGACCCACAACACAGTGTTTAGGGTGATGAACAGTCAACAGTGACATGCTAAATCTGGGGGGAGAGAGAAGAGGGCCACCGCATAGGGTGCGCTGTAGGGGGCACCGCTGCGGCCGTAGGGTGCCCCCTACAGGCGGCATGCAAGGGGAGGGGGCTGCGTAGGGGCAGCGGTTGCAGTTAGGCTGGCTCCAGCAGGGTCTGTAAAAGCTCCTGTCCTCTAAATATAGAGGTTTGTCAGATCCTCTATCCCTCCAACAAGGGACTCTAAAAGGTCCTCTAAAATTTAGAGGATGACATGCATGCGCTATGTATAGAGTATGTACGGCGGTGCTCTATACACTGTGCTGATTTCTGTGCACGTGCTGACGAGCGGTAAAAAATAATATAGAATGTCAAATCTAGTAGCACTGTTGATATAAAGGATGAAATTTAGGGGATATTGCTGGAGATGAAGAAGATATAGAGTACAGAATCTTTTAGAGAGTGCTGTAAAAGATAGAGAATATTCTTTTAGGAGATGAAATTTAGGGGACGTTGCTGGAGACAGCCTTAGTCTTAGTCTTATCGTATGGGGAGGCCAGAGCGGGATTCGGAGGGCGAGGATGGCGCATCAGAGGGGTGGCGGGGAGGGGACTGGGGACGGAGAATACACGGTGGGGACAGGGGTAGTGGGACGGGGAACGGGTGGGGCAGACCGGCAGAGTGACCATGACGCTAAATTATTATTAGAGTAGTATAAATACAACTCTCGGCTATCCGCAAGCACCGGCTGAGTCAGCTTCCATCTCACATGTACACTCCCAGATCAGACGGTCCACGTGCGACGGTTGGCAACACTCACAACCACCGCACCGCACACCCAAGCACATGTTCTCCTCTGCATCTGAAATATCTTGCCACCTGACGCGACAGCGACAAGATCCAAGAACTCGCTCGCGCGCACGGACAGGGCCGGAACCCGGGGATCGAGACTGAACAGCAGTCCGAGACGCCATGAACGTGGAGGAGGAGGTCGGGAGGCTCAAGGAGGAGATCCATAGGCTCGGCCAGCAGCAGCCCGATGGCTCTTACAAGGTACCCCTTCCATGCTCTAAACTCTCCCCTCCGGCCTCCGGAGCCGCCGCAGATCTGAGCCATCTGCGTCGCCGCATTTCCTTTTCCTGTGCTGTGCTGCCATCTCCAGGATGGCCCGCGCCAGAATTCCTCCCCTTCTCTCGATGCTTAGTGTGCAATGTGCAGTATGATCTGCACAGACCAGTCTCCGCATGAAGCTGCGATGGAGTCGAGAAGCCGTTGCCGACTCGACGGACTTTGAGAGATCATCTTGTGGCTGCCGCTGATGGGTAGTATTTAGCAGGGTCTTTCTGAAATGCGAAGACATTTATTCTAGCAGCCTGGTGGATGCTCGAAACGATATCTGCGGTGCAGATCCCCTAAGCTGTGCGCCTCTCGCAGTTACTTAGTCAGCCAGTGGACATTGCTGTGAGGATTGGCGCCGAACCGATGATATTGCAACTGAAAGATGACCCTTTCAGTCGTTTGCATTGTAGGTAGCATTTTGTGTCGGTTGTGGTGGGATGACCACCATAAGCTTATTATTTCGTAGATTATCCCCTATTCTATGGACCACCATAAGCTTATGATTTCGTAGATTGTCCCCTATTCTATGGAACCGATCGAATGCGAAAATCTTAAAGAAAGCATGAATAAATGGAAACTCTGTTTAAATTGACCTACTTGCCCCAGTTAAATGTTGGCCTGTGTCCATATATGTCATATTCGTAATGAAGTTGTCCAATGTCGTTGTGGGAAGAAGAGTGTAAACAGATCAACGACATCGAGTTCTTTCATACCACAGATGTTTGTTTCGTTGACCACTATGTATCCTGTTTATTCGAGAATACAGAATACTCTCCAAACTCAGTAGAGTTATCCCATCTTGGTTATTTTGGTTACTGGTCTATTTTTTTTCTTGCTTCAAGTACCATGGAATTAATATTCCTTATGTTTAATCGTGTCTTACCTTCTATTGATCTTCTGTGTATTTTTCCTAGTTATTGGTTTCCATGTTTGTTGTGTGACTTGTGTCTTAATCATGTGAGGCTCCAAAGTGCATATGATAGCTTAGAAGGGCTTGTTGCCGTGATTCTCCTTCGATTCATCTTGAATGAATTCAAGGTCTATTATTTTTACTATTTAAGATTTGGCTTGTTCTTTTCATGTTTTGTACGAATAAATTTGAACTTCACAAATCCGAATCTTGGCTCATTTATTCGTCCATCGCCCTTTGTGATCTTTAGCCCCTGATTCTAGCCAAAAGTCGTCAACAATGAAAAGGATGAATGGATGCATAAATAAGGCTCTGTTTCAATCTCACGAGATAAACTTTAGTTTCCTGTTAAATTTTAGCCATATAAATTAAAGTGTTAAAGTTTAGCTCTTTGAAGTGTTTGGACTACTATAATAAAATTTATCACATTGGAATAAAAAAGACACACATGCCCCTAATGCGGAGAGAGAGAATGGGGTTGAAGGGTATGGGGGTGGAAATCGGGTTTCCTGGCCTATATTTAGCTCCTTTTAGCACCCCTTTAGCAGCTTATGAGATAATAGGTGCTAAATTTTATCACACTATCCTATTTAGATCACCAAATGGCTAAAAGTAGCTAAAAAAGCTGCTAAGGTTTATCTAGTGGGATTGAAACAGAGTCTAAATGTAGTTCCTGTTCCTGGAACCATCACTGTACTGTGAGCTTTTGAATCTTAAATCGTAACACTACTTTCAGGGGAGGTTGCTAACCTGCTATGACTTGCTTAGTGCAGACCTTGCTTTGCTAAAAGAGTCTCACCATTCTTAGCTGCACGTCTGTATCCTATAGACACCACTTTCTTTAATGAGTCTACAAGTGATGTTGTAAATGTTATAACACTATATCATATGATGTTACAGTGTAAAATTATAGTATACATGTTATGGATTTTATTGTTTCTGCACTATACCTTGTGAATGTGCACAGAGAACATCAATACTGCGTTACTGAACTATTGGTTCGCAGGTCAAGTTTGGCGTCCTCTTCAACGACGACCGGTGTGCAAATATCTTTGAAGCACTAGTTGGCACCTTGAGGGCCGCCAAGAAGAGGAAGATCTTGACCTACGACGGCGAGCTGCTTCTGCAAGGTGTCCATGACAACGTGGAGATAACCCTGTTGCCCCCACCTGCAGTTGCTGCCGCTTGAAGCGAAGAGCACCACCAAGTTCTCGATTCCATACAACTCGTATGCTTGTATTCTGCCGTGCCTATATTAGATTCTCTCGAACCATTTGGTGTTCCTTGAAAACTGCTATCGTGTGATGTATGAAATTGTGGTGCTCAAGAAATTGCCTTGCTTGCATATGTGGTTGTGTTGCTTAATAAATTCAATGCTGGTATAGCATTCGTGTCACGAGACATGAAATAGAATATATCTGGTGCACATGGAAGATTGGTGTACATGATGCACACATTAAATTATTACTACTCATTTTAGAACTAACGTCTCTAGTTGTTTGATATATTTTGTTAAGAACACCCTCCAACGTGGTGCTGTGTAGTGGTGGAAGATGTTATTTGTAAATTGAATGATCAACTATAGACGTTAGATAAAAAATAAGTGGTTATAATTTAATATGTGCACCATTTGCACTAATCTTTCATGTGTACCAGATATATCATCGACATGAAAACAGCAGACTGGAGTTAATGACCGCGGGTTATTGACGTCTTCCATACTCTTCCCAATAAGTTTCTTTTTAGTCCCGTCGCTCTTCCCATTTTCCTTTATATTTTTTTTATGGATCCTCATCGACATTTACTTCCCTCACCAGCACCTGTTGTCGCCCTGAACAATACAGGCCAAGTTAACAAGCAGATTTTAAAAAAGGGGCTTTTAAATCCGTGCCCGTAGTTCAGCAGTAATACTCAGTTTTGTCCCTCAGTTGAGTAAAAATGCTCCATCCGATCCTGGATAGACAGCTTAAGGTCATTTATCCAAAAAATTTTTAATAACGTACGGAAAAATGTTTTAGTCAAAGATATGAATGGAAATTTATCCAACATTTCTTTTTGCAGAGTTATTGTAGGGGTGAAGCGGGTTGAGTGGCATAATTTATCAACTTTACTTACATCTATTCCTTTAGGTCATTCGAAGGACAAATTCTTATGGGGACCGCACCGAAATGGAGTTTTCTCGTCCAGTCAATGTACCATCTTTTAATGAATACTCTCACTTTAACTCATAATATGTTGCTTTTGAAACTAAAACCCCTCTCAAAATTAAAATTTCTTGTGGTACTTAGGGAGAGGAGTTACTCTCACTAAAGTCAATTTAGCTAAACGTGGGTGGACATGTAGTATGAAATGATGTTTTTGTAATCAGAATGCGGCTATTCAACATATTTTTTTGATTGTTACCTTATCAGGAATATTTGGAATATTACCTTACTTTAAATATAGAGAGACCCATCAATATTAATCATATAATTGAGAATTGTGCTACTAACAAGGGAATAGCACATCGGAAAAAACTCCTAATTGGAGTGGCGGCAATGTTTTGGTTTATTTGGTTGTGCCGCAATGATGTGGCCCTTTAATTTTAAACCAATACCATCAATTTTGCAGGTTCTTTTCAGGGGACGTATTGGCTCAAACTCTGGAGATTATTGCAGAAACAAGAAGCTCACCAAGAGATTCTTGTGGTATGTCAATCCTTAGAGACGGTGGCAGTGGGGATCTTTGCAAAACATGGATGGAGGTCTAATGCCAGATTAAAGGATGCTTGATTCGAGGACAAGTTCTTTTCAAAAATGTTTTTTTAATGATGTATGTTTTATTAATTTTCAAAATGTAATGCTGTATGTAGAAAACTATAAAAGGTTGGAACATTTTTTGTTTTCATTATCAGAAAAAAATTACTAGAGAGGACCAAAACTGAGCATTACTGTTAAACTAGGGTCACAAATTAAAAATGCATTTTAAAGATTATATATGTATATATTTTTTTCATGCATTTTTCTTACTGGCAACTTAAATTATCAGTGTTTATGTGTGGGAGTATAAGCTACATATCTCTAAGTCTGTCTCCAGCAAGAGCCTGTATATGGTCCTGAACGCTAGATGTTATGTAACGTGTCTTAGCTTCTCCTAGCCCTCCAGAAGTATCCGGTAAAATTTAGCGCTCATCTGCGGCACCCTAAATAATGTAGACTAGGAGACCTCTATTTAAGGATGGTAATGAGTTCTAAATTTTATACTATAAAATTTAAGAATCAAATCAGATTAGAATCAAACTTTATTTCTATTTTTAACTAAAATTATTTAAGGGCTCAAATAAATATAAAAAATATTTAGATTATGATCCATTACCGTCCCTACCTCTGTTACTACATCTGAAAAAAGAAGTTATGAGCAGTTAAGTAACATTATACTGGTGTCACAACTAGGGGTGATAATGAGCTCTTAATTTTACACTATAAAATTTAAGGATTAGATCGAATTAAGATCAGACTCTATTTCTATTTATTTTTAAACTAAAATTAGTTAAAGACTCAAATAAATTATGAAGAGACATTTGAATCGTGATCCATTAACCTCGGTCACACCTAACAATACGACATCTGCCTATCTAGTAATTAATTAAATGTGTTGTCGGTGGTCTAGCCGAGATGCTAATGGGCCTGTTTGTTTCGACTTCTGGCAGCTTCTGGCCACCAAAAGCTGCTGCGGACTGCCAAACGCTCAGCTTTTCAGCCAACTTTTATAAAATTCGTTGGGGCAAAAACCATCCAAAAAATCAACATAAACACATAATCGGTTGAGTCGTTGTAATAGTAGGAATCAGTCACTTTCTAGATCCTAAGCCCTATGAACAACTTTATCTTCCTCCACACGTAATCGTAATGATACTCAGATTCTTTCCACAGCCAGATTCTCCCCACAGCCAGATTTTCAGAAAAGCTGGTCAGAAAAAAGCTGAACCAAACAGGCACAATATATACCAACGATCGAAACATCAACTCAAGAGGAAAGAAATCAGAACAAGAGTTGAACCTGAGAGCAATGAGGTGAGAACATGGAAAAAACACTTCCTTCTAAAAAAGAGGTTGCCACACGAACCGTTTTAGCTTGCAAATTTAAGGGTGGGAGGCATTAGGAAAACATTTTTATGCTATCATGACATATTTTGTGCCGGCAGCAGCAGCAATACACAATGGGATGACATAATATCTTGTCTCAGAGAGAGTATTAAACAAAGGTGATCATGGAGGTCATGTATATATTTGTTCATATCTAAACACAAGTTCAGCTTTTGTTTCTAAAACTAGCTAAGAAAGATGATCAAACAAGAAAACGAAAAATCAAGCTAATGATTTTGCTATCATATTCATATTTGTAAGCAAGTATAATTATATCTTTATAGACATCTTGATATATGATATGAGGTAACAATTCATCTTCCAAAGACAAGTTGCCAGTGGCAACCTTCTTTGTTCATAATTTTATTTTGATTGTTTAAAAGCATGTTCTCGCTTCAAACAATTTGACTGTTGTAAATGCTTGTTAACTAGAGAAGTTGAATCGGTGTTTTAAATAACATGCTATAGCATTTAGCAAAGAACTATGCTCAGACGTTGTAGCATGTTATATTTAGTATTCCCTCCATAATTTATAATTTACTATGATATCGAATAGCATATAATATATTTTAAGTATGGCTTTAATTTTTTGATTTTTTTGCAAAATGAAATAAAATAAAACGAGCACATTAAACTTGATAAAAAAGTCAAACGAATTATAAATTAGGAAGGAGGGAGTACAACATTGTTAGATTGCCCCCAACGGTTTGTGTAAAATAGGAGACACAGAACTGTAAATGATATTATTTGGTATTGGTTGTAGAGTGAAGTTTAAAATAGAGAATGTGATAAAAAATCTGTCGAAGATAGTCTTATGTGGCGGCACTTGGCTTTAGCTGCTATGGCACCGCTATAGTTTATCTATTTATTTAAAACATTGAGTTCAAAGAGTTATTTTACTAGAACATTGAAAAAATATAATTAAGGCCGCGTTTGGGAATAGTGGATTTTTTAATCTGATTCTGCACACTACTCAAGCAAATGCAGCACAAAGTTGATATTTGGGATTCTCCCTTACAGCATATTACCCAGGGTAGAAAAA
Organism: Zea luxurians; assembly: GCA_029449295.1. Lineage (NCBI taxonomy): Eukaryota > Viridiplantae > Streptophyta > Magnoliopsida > Poales > Poaceae > Zea > Zea luxurians. Next base: position 170,365,288 of record JAOPSE010000002.1, read on the forward strand.
TCAAAACGTTTGGTGAAACAAAACAGATAAAATGTATCTCATTATATAATCCGTAGGTACCAGACGTCCAAAACTCTATTTTACTAAGGAATTTCTATTTTTCAATGGAAACTAAACTAATTTCGCTTAGAAAAATAAACATCCCTTAAAAAATAGGTTCCCAAACTAGCCCTAAGTGCACGTTTATTTAGCAACATTAGGTCCTTTTGGTATTATTGTGTATGCATCTTTGTTCCTTTTATACAAAAATATTAGGCTTTATAGGTAATCTATATCTATATTTACTCTATTAAGAATCTAATGTGGATATCTGATGCTATCACTGCTATACTCTAGGCCTGCTCCACGCGCCCCGACTGATTCTCCCGCTCAACCGTGTCCTGTGGGCCCCACGCCCAGCATCCGTGCAGCTACTACGCCTGCACAACACCCGATCTCGCTCTCGCAGCTACCACACCCACACTGCGCAAAAAATAGTGCTGAAGTGAGCACTCGAACCCACACACCATACTCCAGAAATTTGGGGCTAACCACCAGATCACACATAACTTAGTGTTTATAAATAAACAATAATTATATTTGAATAAATATCTCAATACCTATTTATATGATATAAAAAACTATAGCAAACCATGAGCAACTGGCTAGCTAGGTATATTGCTCGAACGATGAAAATATAATTATGTATGTTTGCACCTATTGAAGCTTTATTGTGTAGTTGAAATTTAACATCATCTAGAGCACATAAACAATTGTTTATGCCATTGTAGTGACTAAGGGCATATTTGGCACTCAATCTTAACTGAAATCTAGATTCGAATAATGCATGTGCTAGCATAGAATGACTTGTTGTGTAATACACGTTGTTGTGTTTGACATACAACATTCATACGGCATGGCTGCAAACACACGCTTTTGTTTGGTGGGATGTAGACCTAGTTGGTTCGCATTACTTAGAGAAGAATTGTTGGCTTTGATTTAGAACTAAACACTAGGGGTGTATCATTTGCAGGTGCTCTCTACGACGGCGCGGACGATCCGTGACTTTAGACCGGATGGTTTGCGACCTTGTTGTAGGAGTGGCTCCTTCCTTGCGTCGTTTCGGACGGTTCATGCTCTAGGTTGGACGGTCTAAGATGGCGCAGAGCCTTCTTCTTCCTCACAGATACCTAGATCTTGCCCCCTGGGGGAGAGATCTTAGGGTTCTCCGGGGTCGACAGGCCACTCGGGGCATCCCTAGATGGAAGACGGTGTAGAGTCGCCTAGGGATTGAGAAGGTGGTAGTGGTTGAGTTTGGGATAAAACCGATCTTGCCCCCCGAGAGAGATCTCATTAGGGTAAGATCCTAGGGTCGTCTTGGGATCGGTAGGCCACCTAAGATGGCTCTAAATGACGTATAGTCGAATAGAGGTGAAGATAATACCTGGGGCCGGTAGGCCACCCGGGCATCCCAGAAGACGTCGAGCCAAACAGGGTGATGATGTGTGAACTACAACCAGGGCTACGCTACACCAACACCTAGGACATGAATGATAAATAAAGTAAATGATTGGTTCGATTGGAATGTGTTTGAGGGTTCTCAATCAGTCGTACTCCTTTATATTTATAGGGGATGAGGTCTAGACCTGTTCCTAGACGAGATCCGACAGATTCCCACAGATATGTTAGAATAACCACACATGGATAAGTACTCTCGCCCGAGTTAATCTGATTGCGGGCGTGGACCGTTCAGGCCACATGGCTGACCATCCGGGCGGCCCAGGTGCCAAATATGGTGCTCAACACATGCCCCTGTCTTTTAGTGGATCTTAGTGAACCCAAAGCACCTAATACTACCAGACACTTTTGGAAAACAATAGATTCTGCAACTTCCCTTGTTCCTAAAATATGAACATCTAGCCCGATGTAAGTCACTAGCTCTTCTGATCAGATAATATAACTATTTGATAGAACTCTAATGCAAAAATACCGTTTAGGATTATATCATCTTCGACCATATCTATCTAATTAACATGTCAATAGGCAAAAACTTGGGGTGCCCCCTTGAAAGTCACCTAGAGGGGGGTGAATAGGCGGAATCTGAAAATTATAAACTTAAGCACACACTACAAGCCGGGGTTAACGTTAGAATTAAATCTGAGTCCGAAAGAGAGGGGAAAACAAATCAACCAAGAAATAAATCGGATGAACACAGTGATTTGTTTTACCGAGGTTCGGTTCTAAAGAACCTAGTCCTCGTTGAGGTGGTCACAAAGACCGGGTCTCTTTCAACCCTTTCCCTCTCTCAAACGGTCACTAAGACCGAGTGAGCCTTTTCCTTAATTTTTTGGGTCACTTAGACCCCGCAAGGACCGCCATACACTTAGGTGTCTCTTGCTTTGATTACAAGTCACTTGAGAAAAGAAATGAGAAAGGAAGAAGGCAATCCAAGAGGCAAGAGCTCAAAAGAACACAAAATCACTCTCTCACAAGTCATTAATTGCTTGAGTTGAATTTGGGACTTGGAGAGGCTTTGATCTTTTGAAATGTGTCTAGGAGTGAATGCTAGAGCTCTTGTAATGAATGTGATACTCAGAAATCTTGGATTCTTGAAGTGGTGGTGGTTGGGGGGTATTTATAGCCATCAACCACCACATAGCCGTTGGGGGTGGCTGCTGTCGATGGGCGCACCGGACAGTCTAGTGTGCCACCGGACACTGTCCGGTGCGCCAGCCACGTCACCCAACCATTAGGTTCTGGAGCATTTGACCGTTGGAGGATTTGTCCTCTAGTGGCACCAGAAGTCCGGTGCCGCACCGGACAAGCATTGTTCAGTGTCTGGTGCGCCTCTGACGGGCGGCTCTCACTCTGCGCGCACTGTTCATCACTGTACCTCTGGTTCTTCAGCTTTTGCAGTCGACCGTTGCGTGAAGGAGTCATTGCTCCGCTGGTGCACCGGACAGTCCGGTGAATTATAGCGGAGTGTGCCTCTGAGAAACCCGAGAGTGGCGAGTTTGGGACTGTACGGTCCTGGTGCACCGGACACTGTCTAGTGGCACACCGGACAGTTCAGTGCGCCAGACTAGGGCACACTCGGTTTCTTTGCTCCTTTGTATTTGAACCCTATCTTCACTCTTTTATTGGTTTGTGTTGAACCTTTATGCACCTGTAGAGAATATAATCTAGGGCAAAACTAGTTAGTCCAATATTTGTGTTGGGCATTCAACCACCAAAATTAATACTAGGAAAAGGTTAACCCTATTTCCCTTTCAATCTCCCCCTTTTTGGTGATTGATGCCAACACAAACTAAAGCAAATATATAAGTGCATAAATGAACTAGTTTGCATAATGTAAGTGCATAGGTTACTTAGAATTAAACCAATTTTATAGTTTCACTAGATATGCATGGATTGCTTTCTTTTATTTAACATTTTGGACCAAATTTGCACCACTTGTTTTGTTTTTGCAAATTCTTTGGGAAAATCTTTTCAAAGTCTTTTGTAAATAGTCAAAGGTGTATGAATAAGATTGCAAGAAGCATTTTCAAGTTTTGAATTTTCTCCCCTATTTCAAATGCTTTTCCTTTGACTAAACAAAACTCCCCCTTAATGAAATTCTCCTCTTAGTTTTCAAGAGGGTTTTAATAGATACCAATTTTGAAAATATATCAATTGAGGAAATTGCTATTGCAAGATACTAATTGAAAAACAACCCTTTGTGAATACAATTGAAAATACTTTACTTGAAAGGTTCATTTCGAAAATTTTGACGTTGGTGGTGGTGTAGTCCTTTTGCTTTGGGCTTGATATTTTCTTCCCCTTTGGCATTAATCGCCAAAAACAAAGACTTTTGAGAGCCCTTTTATATTTTCTCCCCCTTTGGTAAACAATGTATGAGTGAAAGATTATACTAAATTGGAGAGTGATGTGGAGTGACAACGAAGGGTAAATGATACCGTTAGAGTGGAGTGGAAGCCTTGTCTTCGCCGATGACTCCATTTCCCTTTCAATCTATGACTTAGTATAGAAATATACTTGGAAACACATTAGTCGTAGCCTCAGTACATAAATAATAACAAACATGCCTTTGTACCAAGAGTGAAAGAGACATGATCAAAGGTATATAAATGAGCTATGTGTGCAATGTTTCAATCAAAATTCCGAGAATCAAGAATATTTAGTTCATTGCTAAGTTTGCTAAAGGTTTTCTCATCTAATGGCTTGGTAAAGATATTGGTTAATTGATGTTTGGTGTTTACATAAGCTATCTCGATATCCTCCCTTTGTTGGTGATCCCTCAAAAAGTGATACCGAATGTCTATGTGCTTAGTGAGGCTGTTCAACGGGATTATCTGCCATGCGGATTGCACTCCCATTATCACATAGGAGAAGGACTTTGCTCAATTTGTAGCCATAGTCCCTGAGGATTTGCCTCATCCAAAGTAATTGTGCACAACAATGTCATGCGACAATATACTCGGCTTCGGCAGTGGAAAGAGCTACTGAGTTTTGTTTCTTTGAAGCCCAAGACACCATGGATCTCCCCAGAAACTGACAAGTCCCTGATGTGCTCTTCCTATCAATTTTACACCCTGCCCAATCGGCATCGGAGTAACCTATTAAATCAAAGGTGGATCCCCTAGGATACCAAAGCCCAAACTTAGGAGTGTAAACTAAATGCCTCATGATTCTCTTCACGGCCCTAAGGTGAACTTCCTTAGGATCGGCTTGGAACCTTGCACACATGCATACTAAATGTATAATATTCGGTCGAGGTGCACATAAGTAGAGTAAAGATCATATTATCGACCTGTATACCTTTTGATCTACGGATTTATCTCCCGTGTCGAGGTCAAGATGCCCATTGGTTCCCATGGGTGTCTTGATGGGTTTGGTATCCTTCATTCCAAACTTGTTAAATATGTCTTGAATGTACTTGGTTTGGCTGATGAAGGTGCCCTCTTGGAGTTGTTTGACTTGAAATCCTAGGAAATACTTCAACCCCCCATCATCGACATCTCGAATTTCTGTATCATGATCCTACTAAACTCTTCACAAGTTGATTTGTTAGTAGACCCAAATATAATATCATCAACATAAATTTGGCATACAAACAAATCTTTTGCAACTGTTTTAGTTAAGAGTGTAGGATCGACTTTACCGACTTTGAAGCCATTAGTGATAAGAAAATCTCGTAGGCATTAATACCATGCTCTTGGGGCTTGCTTGAGCCCATAAAGCGCCTTTAAGAGTTTATAAACATGGTTAGGGTACTCACTATCTTCAAAGCCAGGAGGTTGCTCAACATAGACCTCTACTTTGATTGGTCCATTGAGGAATTGATAAAACTTAAAGCCATGGTAACTAACATAGGCAAGTAATATACGAATTGACTCAAGCCTAGCTACAGGTGCATAAGTTTCACCGAAATCTAAACCTTCGACTTGTGAATAACATTTGGCTACAAGTCGGGCTTTGTTTCTTATCACCACACCATGCTCATCTTGCTTGTTGCGGAATACCCATTTGGTACCTACAACATTTTGATTAGGACGTGGAACCAAATGCCATACCTCATTCCTTGTGAAGTTGTTGAGCTCCTCTTGCATTGCCAGCACCCAATCCGAATCTCTTAATGCATCCTCTACCCTGTATGGCTCAATAGAGGAAACAAAATAGTAATGTTCATAGAAATGAGCAACTCGAGATCTAGTGGTGTCGGCGTTTCAAGACCGGGGGGGTCCCTAGGCCGACGAGTGAATGTCGCTGTGTGCCCCAGCCCAGATGGGTCGAGCGCGAGGCCAAGCGCGAAGGGGGGAGAGCGAGGCGGCCGGAGACCGGCGTGAGAGAGGTGGGAATCCCGCGGCCTTCGTGTTCGTCCCGCGCCCAGGTCGGGTGCGCTTGCAGTAGGGGGTTACAAGCGTCCACGCGGGAGAGGGAGCGAGCGGCTTCAAGCGAGCGCGTGTCTCGTCCTCGTCCCCGCGCGGCCAACCTTCTCTAAGAGGGCCCTGGTCCTCCCTTTTATAGGCACAAGGAGAGGATCCAGGTGTACAATGGGGGGTGTAGCAGAGTGCTACGTGTCTAGCGGAGGAGAGCTAGCGCCCTAAGTACATGCCGTTGTGGCAGCCGGAGAGATTTTGGCACCCAGCTGGTGTGATGTCGTGGCCGTCGGAGGAGTGATGGAGCCTGGCGGAGGGACAGCTGTCGGAGCGGTTGAGTCCTTGCTGACGTCCTCTTGCCGTCGTCACAGAGTATGCAGGGCGCCATCATTGCCTATCTGGCGGGGCGAGCCAGATGGGACGCCAGTCTTGTTCCCTGCGGCCCGAGTCAGCTCGGGGTAGGGTGATGATGGCGCCTCCTGTTGACATGGCTGGTCTGCGCCCTAGGTTGGGCGATGTGGAAGCTCCTCCGAAGCCGAGGTCGAGTCTGTCTTCAGTGGCCGAGGTCGGGTCCGAGCCCCAGGTTCGGGCGAGGCGGAGATCGCCGGCTGGTGCCGGGGCGGAGTCCGAGCCCTGGGGTCGGGCGAAGCGGAGTTCGTCGTCTTCTGGGGCTGAGCCCAAGTACGAGCCCTGGGTCGGGCGAGGCGGAGATCGTCGTCTTCTGGGACTTAGCCCGAGTCCGAGCCCTGGGTCGAGCGGAGTGGAGTTCGCCGTCTTCCGGGACTTAGTCCGAGTCCGAGCCCTAGGTCGGGCAGAGTTCGCCGTCTTCCGGGACTTAGCCCGAGTCCGAGCCCTGGATCGGCCGCAGTTCGCCGTCTTCCGGGACTTAGCCCGAGTCCGAGCCCTAGGTCGGGCGGAGTTCACCGTCTTCCGGGACTTGGCCCGAGTCCGAGCCCTGGGTCGGGCGGAGTTCGCCGTCTTCCGGGACTTAGCCCGAGTCCGAGCCCTGGGTCGGGCGGAGTTCGCCGTCTTCCGGGACTTAGCCCGAGTCCGAGCCCTGGGTCGGGCGGAGCGGAGCTTCCTATGGTGCCTTTGGCCGGGCCTGACTGCCTGTCAGTCTCACTCTGTCAAGTGGCACCGCAGTCGAAGTGGCGCAGGCGGCGCTGTCCTTCTGTTAGGCCGGTCAGTGGAGCGGCGAAGTGACGGCGGTCACTTCAGCTCTGCTGGCTGGGGGGCGCACGTCAGGATAAAGGTGTCAGGCCACCTTTGCATTAAATGCTCCTGCGATTTGGTCGGTCGGTGCGGCGATTTGGTCAGGGTTGCTTCTTGGCGAAGGCAGGGCCTCGGGCGAGCCGGAAATATGTTCGCCGCTGAAGGGGGGCCTCGGGCGAGACGGAAATCCTCCGGGGTCGGCTGCCCTTGTTCGAGGCTAGGCTCGGGCGAGGCGTGATCGAGTCCCTCGAATGGACTGATCCCTGACTTATTCGCACCCATCAGGCCTTTGCAGCTTTGTGATGATGGGGGTTACCAGCTGAGAATTAGGAGCCTTGAGGGTACCCCTAATTATGGTCCCCGACAGTAGCCCCCGAAACTCGAAGGGAGTGTTTGCACTCGCTTGGAGGCTTTCATCGCACTTTTTTGCGAGGGGACCAGCCTTTCTCGGTTGCGTTTTGTTCCGGTGGGTGCGCGCGAGCGCACCCGCCGGGTGTAGCCCCCGAGGCCTCGGAGGAGTGGTTTCACTCCTTCGAGGTCTTAATGCCTTGCGTAGTGCTTCGGCTGGTCTGGTCGTTCCCTCATGCGAGCTGGTCGTAGCCCAGGTGTACGGTCGGGTCCTAAGTTCTCGGGCTGGTATGTTGACGCTGTCAACGGTTCGGCCGGAGCCGGGTTCGCGAGAGCAGCCCCCGAGCCTCTGCACAGAGCGAGAGGGCGGTCAGGGGCAGACTCGGCTTTTTTACATACGCCCCTGCGTCGCCTTTCCGCAAGGAGGAGGGGGGGAAGCGCCATGTTGCCCTCGATGGGCGCCGAACATGGTGTCTCCGATGAGCTGCAAGCGGGTAATCCGAGTGGACGTCCGTGCCCCGTTCGTTAGGGGTCGGCTAGGGGCCCAGAGGCACGCCCAAAAGTACCTGCGGGTGATCTGCCGGACCCGGTCCCCTGGCGACGGGGTCCGAGGGCTCGATGCCTCCCTCTGATGGGATTCCGTTACAAGATCGTTCCCGCTGGTCTCGGAAATGTCCTAGGGTACCTCGGGAGCGCAGCCCGAGCCTCGGTTATGTATCGAACGTACCCATGGTCATCCCTCGCTCGGCGTCTGAGGCGGCTGTGAACCCTTCGGGGGCCAGCCTTCGAACCCCTGATCAGTAATGGGCGCGGAGCCCGAGTAGCCTAAGGCGGCTGTGGAACCCTTTCGAGGGGCCGGCCTTCGAACCTCTGACCAGTAGTGGGTGTAGGGCCCACGCGATCTGAGGCGGCTGTCGAACCCTTCCGGGGGGCTAGCCTTCGAGCCTCTGATCAGTAGGGGGGCTCGAAGCCTGGTTCCTTCTCGGGGAAGGATCCTTTTCGGGGTATCCCCCTTTCCCGGTCCCTGTTGCAAGAGAGAGAAAGAGGAAAAAAGGAAAAGGATACGAAATCGAACGACGCGGCGTACCTTTTTTGACGTGGTCATCATGGCGAAGGCGAAGCGTCGCCCGCTTCTCCTGCCAGAGGCGCCGCCTGTCCCGCCGCGGAGTTAATGCGACGGGGCGAGTGGTTTGCGGGGCGGCCGTTGCGCGTGCGCGAGCCGTTCGGGGAACGGCTGCTTTGCTTTGCGTTTTCGAATCCCGCGTCCGGTCCGGGCGGAACGTTTGAACCGGTCTCGCCTTGGTCTTTATATACTCAGGTGAGGGTCTGGCGGTGGTTCTTTGCTCCGCTTCTTGCCTCCCTTTTAGGTTTTTGCAACCCGAGAGACTTAGCCAGAGAAAAGGAAACCGCCCTCCATGCCCCTTGCGCCGCCACCCCTTCTGCTCGGTGATGGCTGACCGGGTGACCATCATCTCGCCGCGCGACCCATGGCCTTTTTCTACGGTGACGGCGAGTGACCTAGAGGATCTTGTTGGCGAGGGTTTACTTTGCCCTCTCACTAATGAGCAGCGACCGGAATGGATTCCCCCCGTGGGCGGAGCCGCTCCATCCCCACCGCCGGGGTACATCGTGAGCTTCGTCTCCTTCCACGAGCGGGGATTTGGTGTGCCGGCGAGCCGCTTCATGCGGGCGATCCTGCACCACTACGGGGTGGAGTTGCACAACCTCAGCCCCAACTCCATCTCGCAGGCCGCCATCTTCGTAGCGGTGTGCGAGGGGTACTTGGGGATTGCCCCCCATTGGGATTTGTGGACCCATCTCTTTTTCGCGGAGCTTTTTGCCTCGCCGACAGGGGAGAGGAGGGTCCGCGCAGCGGTGCGGGCCGGCGGCTGCACCCTCCTGCTGAGACAGTCATGGGCGTCACTGTATATTCCCGCCATCCTCGCATCCTCGAACAAGGGGTGGCAGCGCCGGTGGTTCTACCTCAGGAATGACGGCGAGTTGCTCCCGCCGTTCTCTCAGCGAGTAGTCACCACCGCCGCTAATACTTGGCGCCACGGGACCCCGCACGAAAGACAAAAGAACCTCGAACCCCTTCTCAAGGCCTTGGAGGCGTTGCGGAAGGGGGGACTCACCGCTGCGGGAGTGATTGCCGCCATCCACCGTCGGAGGGTGCTTCCCTTGGTGGAGCGACGGCTGTCGCTTTGGGAGATGACACCGGAGGCTGACTTGGAGGGCTCGCGGATGTCCTTTGATCCTCTTCCCTTCGACGTCCTCCACGGGCGGGTGTCCGTCGCGTTGGGGAAACCGGACCCCAACGCCTTCTCCCAGCTTTTGATGCGCTAGACCAAGGGTGCGTGACTCTGGTGAGTGGCCGCTTCTTCCTTTCTCTTGCATCGGGTTGCTCCTGGTTCTTACGATTGGGTTTTTCCCCCTTCTTCAGGAGGTGGGGTGGCACAAGCCTTCCCTGCCACGGGTCCTGCAAGATGCGGTGGACCGAGCAGCGCGGCGGGTTGCCGCGGAGGAGAGGAAGAAAAAGAAGGACGCGGAGAAGGCCCGGGCCTGCGAGCGAGGGCGGGCTCGAGACGCCTTGGAGAAGCTTCGTTGCCGGCAGGAGAGGGAGGGGCTCCCGAGGGTGCCGTCGCCGAAAACGCCCGACGACGACGATGATGATGAAGATGATGACGAGGAAGACGACATGGCTGCCCGCCTTGGCCTCAGCCCCGGCTTGGGGTTAGGCCAGGGGCCGTCAAGCCAGCCCCCGAGCGGGCTGATGCCGTCAGTCCCTGGAGTCGGGACGCCGGGGTCCCGGCCCGAGGGGTGGGGGCAACCCGAGAGGGTACTTGACCCCTCGGCTGGAGGAGCTGAGGCGACCCCGGGGAGCCAGACCGAGGCGTCTGCTCCCCGAGAGCCGCCGCCCGCGCCGGCAGCGCAGGGGAGCGACCCTTAGGTCGCCGTGGCAGTGCCTGGGCAGTCCGCCTCCCGGGCGTTTAGGGCGCCCAAAGCAAGGGTGGTGCCGAAGCTGCCGGTGAAGCGGACCTTGGCGGCGGTCCCAGGGGTCGAGATCCAAGAGACCTCCCCCCAGGCACGGTTGATCATGGCCCGGAGCGGGTAAGTATCTTGGAATGTCTTCGTCCTGGTGTTTCATTCATATGTCCCGGCCGTGATTTTTCTTTTTCCCTCAGCAAGCGAAGCCATGGCCTGACTGACCTGGCACCCCGGAAGGCCCTTAAGACGGCGCCGGCTTGCGCGGCCAGCGCCACTCCGGGCCTTGCCGTTCAGCTGACCTCCTCGCAAGGTGCTCCACAGCAGGGGGCTCAGGCGGCACCAGTCGCCGTGGAGCGGGTTCCCGAGGCTGGCTCTTCCGCTGAGGCGGCCATTGCGATAGGGGAGACGGCTGACGCGGGCGTGGCCCCGTGCCCACCAGACGTGCCGGCGATGCCGGCACCCGTCGCTACTGAAGTCGCCGCCGTCCTAGTCGGGGAGCGACCGGTCGCTGCCGACGCTGAGACGGCTGAGGCGTCGGCGCTCGGTGCCTCGGAAGAGGGGGGCGTGGAGACGCGAACCGTCCCGCCGGGCGGCAGCCTCGTCACTGTGCGGCGGAGCTCCGAGGGCCGGCGCCAGTTGCTCCGGTTCTGGACCCGTGAGGCCTCGAATCCCTTCTTCGTTCTGGACGATGAACGGGAGGACCAGTCCTAGGACGAGCTCCGCGAGTGTGCCGAAGCAACGGTGGGGTCGCTCCGGTCGTCGCTGGAGGTTTTCTGCAGGGACATCCCCAAAATCCTCCAGGTAATGGTTTCAGGCATACCTTTTTTCTTTTGTGACCAAGGCGTCTTTCGTGATGCCCCGCTTCCTTCCCTCAGGATCTGACGGATCGGAGCGCCGCCAAGTCGTCGTTTATCCGCCGCGAGGTCGACGTCTGGGGCTCGCTGCGATCCCTGAGGACCTCGCTCGCCGGGGCTACTGCGCGCCTCTCTCAGCAGGGTGCCGAGGTGGCGGACCTTCGGTTGCTCTGCACCGATCTGAGAGCCGAGGCGGCAGCGGCGCACGCGGAGGCGGCCGCGGTGCGTGCAGAAGCCCAACGACAGCAGTCGGAGTTCGACCGGGTCGTCGAGGAGCGGGACCAATCTCGGGGCCGGGCTGCCGAGGCCGAAAGCCGGGCCGAAACCCTTGCAGCCGACCTAGCCATAGCCCAGGTCGCAGCCTCGGAGCAGCGTGCCCGAGCCGGAGGTACGCCTTGGCCATCTTCGGCTTTCGTTCCTGCTTGTTTCCTCTACTTGTGTTTGAGATCTTTCCTTTGGCTGTTCACAGAGCTCGAGTCCGCCCTCGATGAGTCCGCCAAGGCGCTTGCCGAGGCGCTTGCCGAGGTGGCCGAGCAGAGGGAGACCGACCACGTGGCCATATCCGAGACTGTCTCGGACGTTTACCGGGTCCTTGGCTCCGGCGACGTCCCCTCAGGAAGCTCCCCTCAAAGTCGCCTTCAAGTCTTGGGCGATCATGTGCGCGGCAGACTCCGCGAGGCGCTACACCACGGCGTCAGGCGGGCCTTCGCCGTGCTCGCTTCCCACTACGTTGTGGACCTGGAGCGGGTTAGCGAGGGGTATTGCCTTCCCGACGAAGATGAAGCCGCCCTGGCAGAAGTCCAGAGGCTCGATGCGGCCGCCGCGGGTCTGAGCGCGGTGCTGGCGACCACCTTTGAGGTAGAGATCCTCCCACCTGCGCCGTCGCCGGAAGCCGGGATGGACTTTGCCGATGGTGGGGACGAAGCCGAAGGCGCGGCTCCTTCCCAAGGCGACGCCTAACTCTGTTGGAACAGTTCCTATTGGATGCACGTGTGTTTTTCTGCGGCCGCTGAGGCCTGAACACTTTGTTACCGTTGCATGAAGTCGTACTCCTTTCCCTTTTATTTTGCGTGTCCGGCTTCGCCTGTTAGTAACAGGGTGGCTTCCCCAAGTAGGGGTCACTTTTCGCGGCGGGTGACGAGTGAGGTGTCCCTAACCCGGAGGCATAGGAGTCCCTCGGCTCAGTCGGCCTTGCCACTTACATGCACCCGCGTTCGCTCCTTGGGGTCTTGCTTCCGACATAGCCGGGGGAACGCAAAAGCCTTTTTGATTGAAAATTTTGGACGCAGAGAGGTTCCCCAATCTTGACGCAGAGGGGTTCCCTCCTTTTTAGCCCCCGAGGGAGGGTCGGGCTCTGCTGAGGCGAGGCTGACCCTTCCTTCACGACTAAGACTTGCGTGGGAGCGAGGTATACGAACAACTTGAAAACATCTTAAGGGTAGAAGCGACGTAGCTGTTGGATGTTCCAAGCGTTGCCGTAGACCTCGCCTTGACTGTTGGCCAGCTTGTACGTTCCGGGCTTCAGAACTTTGGTGATGACAAGCGGCCCTTCCCAGGGGTGCGTGTAGCCCCCGGGTGCCCGCAACAAGGGCTCGGGGTGCTGCGTGATGGTTGCGATCTTCTCCGGGTTGGCTTCGATGCCCTGCTTGGAGAGGATGAACCCCGAGAACATGCCCTGGGGCTCCCCGAAGACCCACTTTTCGGGATTGAGCTTGACGCCTTTCGCCTCTTTGATGAACCCCTGCCGCCATTAGCTTGTGGATCTCCTCGCCTATGGCTCTGCACCTCTCCTCGTCGAATCGGCGCAGAGGCTGCTTGACGGGTCGGGCCCCGGCTCGGATGTCCAGCGAGTGCTCGGCGACATCCCTCGGTATGTCGGGCATGTCCGAAGGACTCCACGCGAAGACGTCGGCGTTCGCGCGGAGAAAGTCGACGAGCACTGCTTCCTATTTGGAATCGAGCCCGGAGCCGATCCGGACCTGCTTGGAGGCGTCGCCACTGGGGTCGAGGGGGACGGACTTAACCGTCTCCGCGGGCTCAAAGTTGCCGGCATGACGCTTCACGTCTGGCACCTCTTTAGAGAGGCTTTCCAGGTCGGCGATGAGGGCCTCGGACTCGGCGAGGGCCTCGACGTACTCCACACACTCCACGTCGCATTCGAACGCGCGTTTGTACGTGGGGCCGACGGTGATGACCCCGTTGGGGCCCGGCATCTTGAGCTTCAGGTAGGTGTAGTTGGGGACGGCCATGAACTTCACGTAGCATGGCCTCCCCAGTACCGCGTGGTAGGTTCCTCGGAACCCAACCACCTCGAACGTCAGGGTCTCCCTTCGGAAGTTGGAGGGTGTTCCGAAGCAGACGGGAAGGTCGAGCCATCCGAGGGGCTGGACGCGCTTCTCGGGAATGATCCCATGGAAGGGCATAGCGCCTGCCCAGATGGAGGACAGATCGACACGCAGGAGCCCGAGGGTGTCGGCGTAGATGATGTTGAGGCTGCTGCCTCCGTCCGTGAGGACCTTGGTGAGCCTGACGTCGCCGATGACGGGGTCGACGACGAGCGGGTATTTCCCCGGGCTCGGCACATGGTCGGGGTGATCGTCTCGGTCGAAGGTGATGGGCTTGTCGGACCAGTCTAGATAGACTGGCGCCGCCACCTTCACCGAGCAGACCTCCCGGCGCTCTTGCTTGCGGTGCCGAGCCGAGGCGTTCGCCGCTTGCCCACCATAGATCATGAAGCAGTCGCGGACCTCGGGGAACTCTCCTACCTGGTGATCTTCCTTCTTGTCGTCGTCGCGGACCTTGCCACGCTCCGCGGGTGGCCCGGCCCTGTGGAAGTGGCGCCGAAGCATGACGCACTCCTCAAGGGTGTGCCTGACGGGCCCCTGGTGATAGGGGCACGGCTCCTTGAGCATCTTGTCAAAGAGGTTGGCGCCTCCGGGGGGTTTCCGAGGGTTCTTGTACTCGGTGGCGGCGACAAGGTCCGCGTCGGCGGCGTCGCGTTTTGCTTGCGACTTCTTCTTGCCCTTCTTCTTGGTGCCGCGCTGAGTTGACGTCTCGGGAGTATCTTCCGATGGGCGGCCCTGGGGCTGCTTGTCCTTTCGGAAGATAGCCTCGACCGCCTCGTGGCCGGAGGTGAACTTGGTGGCGACGTCCATCAGCTCGCTCGCCCTGGTGGGGGTCTTGCGTCCCAGCTTGCTCACCAGGTCGCGGCAGGTGGTGCCAGCGAGGAACGCGCCGATGACATCTGAGTCGGTGATGTTGGGCAGCTCGGTGCGCTGCTTCGAGAATCGCCGGATGTAGTCCCGGAGAGACTCTCCCGGCTGCTGTCGGCAGCTTCGGAGGTCCCAGAAATTCCCAGGGCGCACGTACGTGCCCTGGAAATTGCCGGCGAAAGCTTGGACTAGGTCGTCCCAGTTGGAGATCTGCCCCGGAGGCAGGTGCTCCAACCAGGCGCGAGCGGTGTCGAAGAGGAACAGGGGGAGGTTGCGGATGATGAGGTTGTCATCGTCCGTTCCACCCAGTTGGCAGGCCAGACGGTAGTCCGCGAGCCACAGTTCCGGTCTCGTCCCCCCCGAGTACTTTGTGATAGTAGCCGGGGGTCGGAACCGGGTCGGGAACGGCGCCCGTCGGATGGCTCGGCTGAAGGCTTGCGGACCGGGTGGTTCGGGCGAGGGACTCCGATCCTCCCCGCTGTCGTAGCGTCCCCCACGCCTGGGGTGGTAGTCTTGGCACACCCTCTCATCGAGGTGGGCCCGACGGTCGCGGTGATGGTGCTCGTTGCCGAGGCGACCCGGGGCCGCAGGCGCGGTGTTGCGCATGCGCCCGGTGTAGACCGAGGCTTCTCGCATGAATCGGGAGGTCGCGGCATGAGGTTCCGAGGGGTACCCCTGCCTTCGGGAGGCAGAGCTCTCGGCCCGTCGGACCGCGGCGCCTTCCAGGAGATTCTTGAGCTCTCCCTGGATTCGCCGCCCTTCGGTGGTTGATGGCTCCGGCATCGCGCGAAGAAGCATTGCTGCTGCCGCCAGGTTCTGGCTGACCCCACTGGATGCGGGTGGTGGCCTGACCCTAACGTCATCGGTGATGCGGTGCTGGAAGCCCTGGGGTAGATGACGTATTTCTCCGGCCGGAGGTTTGCCCGTCCATGCTTGCCCGACGTCCCGACGGATCGGCTCAAGCGCTCCTGCTCCCACGTCAAGCCCGGCCTGCACCCCGTGGATTTGCTCGAGCTGTGGGTCATGACCCCCCGCCTGAACGGGGACCACAGCTAGCTCCCGTGGGATGTCAACGCGAGGCACCGGCCTAGGGAGGTCACCGTCCTCCGGCATGCCGAGATGGTTGCCTTCGGAGGGATCCCCTAGATCGACGTGGAAGCATTCGCGACTTGAGCCGCAGTTCTCGTCGCCGAGGCTACGGCTACCGTCGGAACAGTCGGAAAGGCAGTAGTCGCATGCGGTCATGAAGTCCCGCATGGCACTGGGGTTGCCAAGTCCAGAGAAATCCCAACAGATGCTGGGCTCGTCGTCTTCCTCGGACCCAGAGGGCCCGTAGGTCGAGACGTCCGTCAGCCGGTCCCAAGGTGACCGCATACGAAACCCCAGAGGGTTTGGACTTGCCTCTATGAGAGCGCCCGCCAAAGCGAAGTCGCTAGGCGGGTTGAGGCTGAATCCGAAAGACGTGGGATGGGAATCGGTCGGTACCTTTTGGTCGACGGGCAGCGATGAGGTCACGTCGGTGACTGACTGCACCGTCGTCTCAGGTACGAGGGTGACGTCCAGCAAGCTTTTCGCGAGCGTGCTGGCGTCGTCCGCTTGCTCGGGATTGGCGTGTCGCGGGGAGATGGCGCTCGCCTTCGTCTCAAACGCGAGGTCGACGCCCGGTGCGCCCCCTGTTGGGGTGCTGGGGCCGTCGACTCGCTCGACAGCCGACGAGGCGCTGTCTCCTGCTTGGCCTTGGTTGCCCCGCCTCCTCCTCCGTCGGCGGGGGAGAGGACGGGGTGAGCTCGAAGGTTGTTCTTCCACCATGCGGGGAAGACGTCGCCGATTCCGCCGCCGGTGGGCGGGTTGTCGGCCGCCACTGTCGTTGTCGCACGGCGGTGGAAGGAGTATCATGTCGTAGCTGCCGTCGAGGGACATGAACTCAAGACTCCCGAAACGGAGCACCGTCCTGGGTTGGAGAGGTTGCTGGAGACTGCCCATCTGGAGCTTGACGGGAAGCTGTTCATCAACACGCAGCAGGCCCCTATCTGGCACACTAACTGTCGGCGTTTCGAGACCGGGGGTCCCTAGGCCGATGAGTGAATGTCGCTGCGTGCCCCAGCCCAGATGGGTCGAGCGCGAGGCCGAGCGCGAAGGGGGGAGAGTGAGGCGGCCGGAGACCGGCGTGAGAGAGGTGGGAATCCCGCGGCCTTCGTGTTCCTCCCGCGCCCAGGTCGGGTGCGCTTGCAGTAGGGGGTTACAAGCGTCCACGCGGGAGAGGGAGTGAGCGGCTTCAAGCGAGCGCGTGTCTCGTCCTCGTCCCCGCGCGGCCAACCTTCTCTAAGAGGGCCGTGGTCCTCCCTTTTATAGGCACAAGGAGAGGATCCAGGTGTACAATGGGGGGTGTAGCAGAGTGCTACGTGTCTAGCGGAGGAGAGCTAGCGCCCTAAGTACATGCCGTTGTGGCAGCCGGAGAGATTTTGGCACCCAGCAGGTGTGATGTCGTGGCCGTCGGAGGAGCGATGGAGCCTGGCGGAGGGACAGCTGTCGGAGCGGTTGAGTCCTTGCTGACGTCCTCTTGCTTCCGTAAGGGGGCTGAGAGCCGCCGTCGTCACAGAGTATGCAGGGCGCCATCATTGCCTATCTGGCGGGGTGAGCCAGATGGGACGCCGGTCTTGTTCCCTGCGGCCCGAGTCAGCTCGGGGTAGGGTGATGATGGCGCCTCCTGTTGACGTGGCTGGTCTGCGCCCTAGGTTGGGCGATGTGGAAGCTCCTCCGAAGCCGAGGTCGAGTCTGTCTTCCGTGGCCGAGGTCGGGTCCGAGCCCCAGGTTCGGGCTAGGCGGAGATCGCCGGCTGGTGCCGGGGCGGAGTCCGAGCCGTGGGGTCGGGCGAAGCGGAGTTCGTCGTCTTCTAGGGCCGAGCCCAAGTCCGAGCCCTGGGTCGGGCGAGGCGGAGATCGTCGTCTTCTGGGACTTAGCCCGAGTCCGAGCCCTGGGTCGGGCGGAGTGGAGTTCGCCGTCTTCTGGGACTTAGCCCGAGTCCGAGCCCTGGGGCGAGCGGAGTTCGCCGTCTTCCGGGACTTAGCCCGAGTCCGAGCCCTGGATCGGGCGGAGTTCGCCGTCTTCCGGGACTTAGCCCGAGTCCGAGCCCTGGGTCGGGCAGAGTTTGCCGTCTTCCGGGGCTTAGCCCGAGTCCGAGCCCTGGGTCGGGCGGAGTTCGCCGTCTTCCGGGACTTAGCCCGAGTCCGAGCCCTGGGTCGGGCGGAGTTCGCCGTCTTCCGGGACTTAGCCCGAGTCCGAGCCCTGGGTTGGGCGGAGCGGAGCTTCCTATGGTGCCTTTGGCCGGGCCTGGCTGCCTGTCAGTCTCACTCTGTCAAGTGGCACCGCAGTCGGAGTGGCGCAGGCGGCGCTGTCCTTCTGTCAGGCCGGTCAGTGGAGCGGCGAAGTGACGGCGGTCACTTCGGCTCTGCTGGCTGGGGGGCGCGCGTCAGGATAAAGGTGTCAGGCCACCTTTGCATTAAATGCTCCTGCGATTTGGTCGGTCGGTGCGGCGATTTGGTCAGGGTTGCTTCTTGGCGAAGGCAGGGCCTCGGGCGAGCCGGAAATATGTTCGCCGCTGAAGGGGGGCCTCGGGCGAGACGGAAATCCTCCGGGGTCGGCTGCCCTTGTTCGAGGCTAGGCTCAGGCGAGGCGTGATCGAGTCCCTCGAATGGACTGATCCCTGACTTATTCGCACCCATCAGGCCTTTGCAGCTTTGTGCTGATGGGGGTTACTAGCTGAGAATTAGGAGCCTTGAGGGTACCCCTAATTATGGTCCCCGACAAGTGGTTACCCCCTTATGAATGTCACCAAGGATGGAGTCGACGGGGTGATCTCATTGAATTGCTTGGTGGACTCTTGGGTGTGGCGGTCTTTGACCCTGAATCTCCTGATCATCTTCCTTGTTTTCATCATCATCTCCCCCTTGATCATTGACCTCTTCTTAAGGTGGCCCATCTTCTTGATCATCTTCTTCATCACCTTGAGCCTGATTCTCATCTTGGGTTGGTGGAGATGCTTGATTGGAAGATGACGGTTGATCTTGTGCTTGTGTAGGCTCTTCTGATTCCTTAGGACACACATCCCCAATGGACATGTTCCTTAGCGCGACGCATGGAGCCTCTTCATCATCTAGCTCATCAAGATCAACTTGCTCCACTTGGGAGCCATTAGTCTCATCAAACACAATGTCACAAGAAACTTCAACTAGTCCTGTGGACTTGTTAAAGACTCTATATGCCCTTATGTTTGAATCATAACCAAGTAAAAAACCTTCTACATCTTTAGGAGCAAACTTAGATTTTCTACCTCTTTTAATAAGAATAAAGCATTTGCTCCCAAAGACTCTAAAATATGAAATATTAGGCTTTTTACTGGTGAGGAGTTCGTATGATGTCTTCTTGAGGATTCGGTGAAGATATAACCGGTTGATGGAGTAGCAGGCGGTGTTAATCACCTTGGCCCAAAACCAGTCTGGTGTCTTGTATTCATCAAGCATGGTTCTTGCCATGTCTAGTAGAGTTCTATTCTTCCTCTCCACTACACCATTTTGTTGAGGTGTGTAGGGAGAAGAGAACTCATGCTTGATTCCCTCATCCTCAAGAAATCCTTCTATTTGTGAATTCTTGAACTCCGTCCCGTTGTCGCTTCTTATCTTTTTTATTCTCAACCCGAACTCATTTTGAGCCTGTCTTAAGAATCCTTTGAGTGTATCTTGGGTCTGAGATTTTTTCTGCAAAAAGAATACCCAAGTGAAGTGAGAATAGTCATCCACAATTACTAGACAGTACTTACTCCCATCGATGCTTATGTAGGCTATCGGGCCGAATAGATCCATGTGGAGTAGTTCCAGTGGCCTGTCCGTTGTCATTATGTTCTTGTGTGGATGGTGGGCGCCAACTTGCTTTCCTGCTTGACATGCGCTACAAATCCTGTCTTTCTCAAAATGAACATTTGTTAGTCCTAAAATGTGCTCTCCCTTTAGAAGTTTGTGGAGAATCTTCATCCCAACATGGGCAAGTCGGCGATGCCAGAGCCAACCCATATTAGTCTTAGCAATTAAGTAAGTGTCAAGTTCAGCTTCATTAAAATTAACCAGATATAGCTGACCCTCTAACACTCCCTTAAATGCTACTGAATCATCACTCCTGTAAAGACAGTAACACCTACATCTGTAAATAGACAGTTGTAGCCCATGTTGCATAATTGAGAAACAGAAAGCAAGTTGTAGTCTAAAGAATCTACAAGAAAAACAATGGAAATAGAATGATTAGGAGATATATCAATTTTACCATGTCCTTTGACCAAACCTTGATTTCCTTTCCCGAATGTGATAGCTCGTTGGGGATCTTTGTTTTTCTCGTAGGAGGAAAACATTCTTTTCTCCCCTGTCATGTGGTTTGTGCATCCGCTATCAATTATCCAACTTGAAACCCCGGATGCATAAACCTGCAAAACAATTTAGGCCTTGTTCTTAGGTACCCAAACAGTCTTGGGTCCTTTCACGTTAGAAATAAGCACCTTGGGTACCCAAACACAAGTCTTGGAGCCCTTGTGTTTGCCCCCAACATATTTGGCAACTACTTTGCCTGATTTGTTAGTTAAAACATATGATGCATCAAAAGTTTTAAATGAAATGTTAGACTCATTTGATGCAGTAGGAGTTTTCTTTTTAGGCATTTTAACATGAGTTGATTGCTTAGAGCTAGAAGCCTCATTCTTATACATAAAAGCATCATGCAAAACAGTATGAGGTTTTCTAGCATGAATTCTCCTAATTTTGTGCTCAGCATGATTAATCAGCAAGATATAAAATATAGCCTTCATTATCCTGAACCACGGGAGCTTTGCCCTTAACAAAGTTAGACAATTTTTAGGGGCATTAAGCTTGACATTGGTTCCCTGTTGGAAACCAATGGCATCCTTAATGCCAGGGCGTCTCCCACTATAGAGCATGCTTCTAGCAAATTTAATTTTTTTCATTTTCAATCTCATGCTCATTAATTTTAGCAGTTAGTTGAGCTATGTGATCATTTTGTTGTTTAATTAAAGCAAGGTGATCATGAATAGCATCAATATTAACATCTCTACATCTAGTACAAATAAAAACATGATCAACAGTAGATGTAGAGGGTTTGCAAACATTTAATTCATCTATCTTAGATTTTAGCATGTCATTTTCTTTTCTAAGATAGGAAATAGAATCATTGCAAACATTTAAATCTTTAGCCTTAGAAATTAAACTAGCATTTTCAGTTTTAAGGCTAGAAATTGATTCATTCAATTTATCAATCTTAGCATTTAAACTAGCATTTTCATTTCTAAGACTGACGATTGAATCATGGCAAATGCTAAGCTCTTTTGTCAAGTTTTCATTTTTCTCTACTTCCTGAGCATAAGCATTTTTTACTTCAACATGCTTTTGTTTTCTTTAATAAGGAATTCCACTTGGCTGTCCAAAAGTTCATCCTTCTCATGAATAGCTCCTATCATTCATTTAATTTTTCTGTTGCATGTTAAGGTTGGCAAAAAGTGTAAGCAAATCATCTTCATCTTCACTAGAACTACCCTCATCACTAGATGTAGTATACTTGGGGGTGGTTCTAGTTTATACCTTCTTCTTTTTGTCGTCCTTTGCCGTGAAGCACTTGTGGCTGACATTGGGGAAGAGGAGCCCTTTGTTGACGGCGATGTTGGTGGTATCCTCGTTGGAGGAGTCGGTGGAGCTCTCATCGGAGTTCCATTCCCGACACACATGGGCATCGCCGCCCATCTTCTTGTAGTATCTGTTCTTCTCCTTTTTCCTCCCCTTCTTGTCGTCGCCCCTATCACTATCACTTGACATTGGACATTTTGCAATAAAATGACCGGGCTTACCACACTTGTAGCACACCCTTTTGGAGCGGGTTTATAGTCCTTCCCCCTCCTTTGCTTGAGGATTTGATGGAAGCTCTTGATGATGAGCGCCATTTCCTCATTGTCGAGCTTAGGGGCGTCGATGGGGAGCCTACTTGATGTAGACTCTTCTTTCTTTTCTTCTGTCACTTTGAATGCAACGGGTTGCACCTCGGGTGTTGAGGTGGTGCCTTGCTCCAAATTGACAATGTGTTTGGAGTCTTTGATCATAAGTTCAGAGCTCACAAACTTGCCAATTACCTCCTCGAGAGACATTAGCTTATATCTAGGATCACCACGTATTAATTGAACTTGAGTGGGATTACGAAATACGAGGGATCTAAGAATAACCTTGACCATTTCATGGTCATCCCATTTTGTGCTCTCGAGGTTGTGCAGTTGATTGACCAAGGTATTGAGCCGGTTGTACATCGCTTGTGGCTCCTCTCCTTGGTTGTGGACGAATCGACCGAGCTTGTAGCATCCCAAAAATCCTAATCTAGGTTTGAAACCCTAATCCACCTTTTACCCCTCCCTTCATCCTCTAATTCTAAAATCCTCCCCTAAATTTTCCTTCATCATATGCATACATTTTGTTTGATCACAAAAAGCACCTCACTTGGATTCTATTTTCTAAACACTTAGAGTATCTACAAAATATTTTGTTCCAAAGAAAAAGATACAAAATGGGAAATAAGAATTAGAAAGTAAAAAGAAAAAAAGAAAAAAAGGAGAAAAGCCTCCCCCCCCTGCTGGGCCGACTCTTGGCCCAGGCCGCGGCCCCCCCCTCTCCCTCGCGCCCGCATTCCTCCTTCCCCGGCCCATCTGCGGCCCGCCTCCGCGCGCGCGGCAGCCGCGCCCGCACCTCGCCCTCTCTCTCGCCGACATGGCGACCCCGCCTGTCAGCCGCTCGCCTACTCGCTCGCTCGCCCGCTCGCTCGCTCCCTCCCTCTGACCAAGCGACCCCGCCTGTCAGCCGCTCGCCTACTCGCTCGCTCGCCCGCTCGCTCGCTCGCTCGCTCCCTCCCTCTGACCAAGCGACCTCGCCTGTCAGCCGCTTCGTCATCCGTCCGCCGTCCCCTCGCCGAAGTCACCTCCGGCCGTCGCCTCCGTCCTCCCCTCTGCCGTCCGGCCACACAGGGAAGTTTGGCACCGCTCCGTCCTCCTCCCCTTGACCGCGTCCTCGCCGGTACCGCCCCCGCCGTAGCGTCCCCTCGGCGGCGCTGTGCGCCATTTATGGCGGCACTGGGAAGCTCGCCGGAGCCAGGGAGCTCCACCGCCCCCCTCGCCCCCGCGCGCCTATAAAAAGCTCGCCCCGAGCCCCTTCTTTCTCGCACCAGCCCCGACCACTACCCTCCTCCCCTCGCCCGAGCCCAATTCGCGGAGCGCCGTCTTCTTCCCCCTCTCCGGTGAGTCCCTCCTCCTCTCCTCTCTCCCTCTCTGTTAGCCCAGCAAGCAATTGAGTTAGCCTAGCAGCTTCCTCGCCTTGCCGCAAGCGCAATACACCACTCCCCCACCCCGATTGCTCGCCCAGAGCTCACCGACGGCAACCCCGCCGCGAAGCTCCGCCACCTCCCCGCGGGCAGCCCCCTTCCGACCTCCTCTGACCAAATTGAGCCCACCTCTAGGTCCGCCATCCCCTCACCATGCTAAGGCGCCTGCACTTTGCCCAAGAACCGGGCCACCGGCGGCAAGCCGCCGTCGAACCCCCCCGGCGGCCGGTTTCCCCCCCCCCTCGGCCGGTTCACCCCCGTCGTCAATCGCGCCCACGCCGTTTCCCCCTGTCGCTCTCTCTGTCGCGTGGGCCCCGCGATGACGCCGTCGCCCCGCGCGCCCGCGCCGTCGCCCCCTCCCCGTGGGCCGCTGCTGGGCCGAAAGCGCGCCCGCGCGCCTGCCCCGCGCCGAGCTGGGCCAAATTTCCCCCCCCCCCGGCCCGTTTGAGGAGAAATTCCTTTCTATTTTCCTTTCTCCACCTTTTCCCATTTAATTAGCATTCTTCAATATTTTATACACCAAAAAAATTATCCAAATAATTTCTAAAGATCTCATACAGCAATGATGTTAGAAAATGACACACTATAATTTGTAAATCCCTGTTGATGTATTGTTTTATTGCCTGTTTTCCTAGAAGAAGCAGGGATCGTTGATCCGGAACCCGTAGCCCCGGAAGAAGGGCCAGAACCCGAACTTCCGGAAGTAGATCTTCTGTGCCAGGAAAGCTTCGACGAAGGCAAGTCCATCCTTCCCTTGATGCATAAATTACCTATTCTCTCTACCACTGCCTAGGCCGGGAATTATGGGGAATATTGCATTGTGAGTGAGAGCTGGCCCGCATTAACATACACATTCTGGATACGTGAAGTGGATTGGGAGGAAAGGCTATGTGTATCTCCAAATAAAATCTCTTTTGAAAAATTATGCGATGAAGGGTACTCACCCTCATCACCTGAGAGCGGGATGATCAGGGACTCCCTGGTTTAGGGGAGGGCCTAAGGTGCTGGCTCAGCTGGTTTAGGCGTGAGCAGAAGGATTGTCCCCTCATATAAGGACCGGTTTGTCATCTTCACTACCTGTACTCCTTTGTCGTACAACCACTCGAGACTGTGTGGGCAGTCACTCGATCCGAACTCGTGTGGTCCGACCCCAGGGTTAAGAAGGCTGGGGAGCACCGGGAGGATAAGGAGGGGGAAAGTTTTGTCCGGTTTGGGCATGGTGGTGGCCTGACTCCTTCCGGATAACCAGTAAGGTTAGGATGCACGAGTAAGGAAAGAGATCCGGCATTCGGGTCTCGCGACGGTGAGATCGCAGAAACCGGGCTAGTGGGTAAAGTGTACCCCTCTGCGCAGAGTTGAAACCTATTCGAATAGTCCGTGTCCACTGGTATGGATGAGTCTGGTATGGTATGGCAATTAGAACTTTTTCTCTAAGTTTCTTATCAAGGGAAAGGTGTGTTTAAATGGGTTTTGAAAAAGAGATAAAGCCTCTGGAGCGGGAAGTTCAGTGGCAGTTGAGTTTTTGGTTACTTATAATAGCATGGGAAAACCTTCAAGCAACTGTCTCTCTCTAAGAAAATAATGAGTGACTACAACTCCGCCAAATTGAGCATGTACATCATAGGTCTCTTTCTCTCTACGGGAGCGGGGTGGGCTTGCGGAATACCTAGTGTATTCACCCAGATTTATTTATGTTTTTTCAGCAGCCGAGGACTTCTTTTCTGCTATGCTTGATTAAGAGGGCTGTGTCTGCACCCAGTTCTGCCTGTGGCTTGGGCTAGTGTACTTTACCTGCTGCGCTTCTCTATTTGGCTCCCTCTCGAGCTTGTACCCCGGTATTGTAATAAATTTATCTAAAACTCTGTACTATTTGAAGTAAGAAATGTGTTTACTAGCCTCCTGGGACTAGTAATTGTTTCACATTTGAGTCCCAAAGGATCGGGACGCTTCAGGTGGTATCAGAGCCATAGGACTGGCCGTAGGTCGCAGCCCTGACCCTAAAACCTACCTTAAAAAGAAAATACCTCTTACCTCAAGAAAAGTTTTCTCTTCCCTTCCCCGGTTTTAACAAGACCCTTCTTTTCCTATTCCAGATGGAAGACTCTCTGGCCATTAAGACATCCTACTGCTCAGAAGTGGAAGGGTTCCCACGCCTCTTGCGAAGCTGTGCGCTCCGTATGGGAATCCGCAAAAAGCCGGAATACGTCTGGACGGAACATTTCGAGGGCGGGATGATAAGATGCTCTATGGCAGTCTACCTGGGGGAAAGCCACAGCTATCCAAACCAACGTTCCTTCCAAGTCACTTTTACCGGAGTTCATTTCCTAGATGCTTGCCAAAATGTCGCCCGGAAAGCCCTTCGTCAGCTATGTCAAAACTACAACAAAGTAATCATTGAAACCCCCCTTCGCTACTTTCCACCCAGCAACAAGAATACCCCCACCTGGAGGAAAAGACTTCAGGCCCTATCAGGAGGAGATCCTACTGAGAACGATCCCACCATTGTCTACATGGCTGGATACCTTCATACCCTTGATAACCAATATGATGACCTCACCCTCCACTGCACCTCTCTAACCTCCCGGGTGGAAAGCCTGGAGCAGAAGGTCAGGGAACTCTCAGAAGAAAAAGTGTCCCTTCAAGAGAGCCTCGCAATAGCTGAAGGTGAGGAAACCAATACCCGAGAGGCCTACCGCACACTGAAGATGGACTACGACAAGAAACTGAAGAAGCTTGCCCCCGCAAAGAAAATCCGCAAGAAGACCAAGAGCCAAGGATGCCAGACTGAGCAGAAGGAAGAAAACCCTCCAAGGAACCTATCCGACACCGATGAGATGTCCCTGGCTAGCCTTGATGACCTTCTCAAGGAATTTGGGGACACATTAGAGAAGGAGTGCGAGAGTACCCTAGATAGCACTCGCGTGTGACGAACTTATGATAGCAGGGTGTTGTGTCATGTAATGGCTTGATGTAATGAATAAAATAACTGGTTCAAAAAAATGGCATGTGCATAATAGTAACTCTCTTCCCATGGCAGATGGCTTCGGATAAAACCACGCCTACCGCCTCCGGGATTGGAGCAGGTTTTCCCTTAGGAGCTGAAGGAGGAGCCGGTGGAGAAGGGGATGGGACCCACCTCCCCGCACCTCCGGAACTACCACTAGATCTGGCCCAAGTTCTAGCCCATCAAACCAGACTCATTGAAGTCCTCACTCGAAGTCTGGAGAACCAGCGCCCAGGTGGTGGAAGGCCCCAGGACAGGATGGGAGAATTCCTGAGACTCAAGCCTCCCACATTCGCAGGGTCCAGCAATCCCCTCGATGCAGATGACTGGCTTCGCACGATCAAGAGGAAGTTGGAAGCCATCGCTTGCCCTGAGAATCAGCGTGTTCAGCTGGCAGCTCATCAGCTTTCAGGAATGGCTTTAGCATGGTGGGACACTTTCAGTGAAGCCGTCAGAGATGCTACCTGGGCAGAATTCGAAACAGCTTTCCGTGAGCACCATGTACCTCAAGGGATAGTTCAACTCAAGGAGGATGAATTCCGGGAGCTAACCCAAGGTGGGCGAACAGTCAGTGAGTATGTGCACAAGTTCACAGAGCTGGCCCGCTACGCGCCTGAGGATGTCAGCACCGAGGCCAGGAAAATGGCCCGTTTCCTGAGAGGGTTAAGACCCGAACTTAAGACCATCCTCGCCAGCCAGGACTTCCACGGTTTCTCTCACCTTTCCAACAAAGCTATTCAAGTGGAAAGAGCAAAAGAGGAAGAAAAAGGGCACATCAAGAGAAAGTTCCAGGTCCTGCGAGCTCAACAGCAAGAGCGTCACCAGAGGGCTCGACCCTTTGGGCTCCCACCCAGGGGACCAGGCTTAGATAAACAATCTGGACCCTCTCCATCGCGCTACAGTCAACAGAGTCAGGGCTCCCATCAGGCACCCTCCGTTGCAAGTAACCAGCCGCCAGTAAATGCCTGTTGGCACTGCGGAGACCCCAGGCACTTCAAAAACAACTGCCCTCAGCTGAAGGCACCCGGGCCAACCTACTCCAACTCGGTGAATGGCCCCAAGATTCTATCAGCACCTACCTCCAAGGCGCTTCCTCCCAGCAGCCAGCAGAGCAGGGCTCAGTACCAGGGCAGGGCCCGAGTCAACCACGTCGACGCTCAGGAAGCCCAGCAGGCCCCGGGAGTAGTGCTCGGTGAGTTCCTCGTCGAATTTACTCCCGCTTCTGTGCTTTTTGATTCAGGAGCATCCCATTCATTTATAGCCGCTAAGTTTGTGGAGAAGCATGGCATACCCTCTACACCTTTAGCTATCCCTTTGGTCACCCGAACCCCGGGAACAGACCTACTATGCAAACTCAGATGTTCACAAGTCAGAATTCTTTTAAGTGGGGTAGTATTCCTGGCAGACTTAACCATCTTGCCATCCCAAGGTATTGATGTAATCCTAGGAATGGATTGGCTAGCTAAGCACAAGGGTGTTATCAGCTGCGCAAGCAAAATTGTCCTTCTCATAGATCACCAAGGAAAGGCAGTTTCCTGCCAAGCCCAACCGCCCGCAAAAGATCCAATGGTGTTTAGTCTGGCAATAGAAAGCATGTCTGTAATCAAGGAATTTGAAGATGTATTTCCAGAAGAGTTGCCCGGGATGCCACCAGAAAGAGAAGTAGAGTTCTATATAGACCTCATTCCCGGCACTGCGCCCATCGCAAAAAGACCATACCGCATGGCCCCCACTGAATTGGCAGAACTGAAACTTCAGCTTTCAGAACTACAGCAAAAAGGGTACATCCGTCCCAGTTCGTCTCCCTGGGGAGCACCCGTTCTTTTCGTGACCAAAAAGGATGGGAGTATGAGGATGTGTATTGATTATCGATCCTTGAACGAAGTTACAATCAAGAATAAGTACCCCCTCCCCCGGATTGATGACCTCTTCGACCAGCTGCAAGGAGCCAAATACTTCTCCAAGATAGACCTCAGGTCAGGATATCACCAACTCAGGATTAAGGAAGCAGACATTCAGAAAACTGCATTCGTCACCAGATACGGGCAATATGAATTCACGGTGATGCCATTTGGACTAACCAACGCACCTGCCTTTTTCATGAATCTCATGAATAAGGTATTTATGGAGGAATTAGATAAGTTTGTCGTGGTTTTTATCGACGACATCCTCATCTATTCCAAGAGTCGCAAGGACCATGAGCAGCACCTTCGAACCGTCCTCGGAAGACTCAGAGCACATCAACTTTATGCTAAGTTCAGCAAGTGTGAGTTCTGGTTAGAGAAGATAGCCTTCCTAGGGCATATCTTGACTTCTGAAGGGGTAGAAGTAGACCCATCTAAGGTAGAAGCTGTTTCAAATTGGAGGCAACCATCCAACGTCAGTGAAATTCGAAGCTTTCTAGGAATGGCAGGGTATTATCGCCGCTTTATCAAGGGATTCTCCAGCATAGCAAAGCCCTTGACGGAACTTCTCAAAAAGGACAATAAGTTCGTGTGGACTCCCGATTGTGAAGAAAGTTTCCAAATCATCAAGGAGAAGCTTACAACCGCGCCAGTTTTGACTCTACCAGACATACACCAGGAGTTTGTCATCTTTTGTGATGCTTCCAAGCAAGGCTTAGGGTGTGTCTTAATGCAAAATGAGAAAGTCATTGCTTATGCATCCCGTTTGCTCAAGCCGCACGAGCAGAACTATCCTACCCACGATCTGGAATTGGCAGCCATAGTTCACGCTCTAAAAATATGGAGGCATTATTTGATTGGGAACAAATGCCACATCTTCACTGATCACAAGAGTCTAAAGTACATCTTCACGCAACCGGACCTCAACCTCCGTCAAAGAAGGTGGCTCGAATTGATCAAAGATTACGACCTCGAAATCCACTACCACCCCGGAAAGGCCAATGTGGTAGCAGACGCCCTCAGCCGGAAACCTTTCGGGGTTAAAGGAACAAACTTCCTAGAAGATTGGAAGAAAGAATCAGCTCAGCTGAATGCATGTCTGGGAGACAACGGTAGCCTGGAAGTCAAGCCAAATCTAGAAGATCTCATATGCAAGGCCCAATGTCTCGACGCAGAAACAACCAAGCTTAAGGAAAGAACGCGCAAGGAGCAACTTCCGGACCTAAGAACAGACGAGCAAGGAGTCCTCTGGTTCAAGAACCGTCTGTGCGTGCCAATTGGAAAGGCACGGGAGACCCTGCTCGACGAAGCCCACAACTCAGCTTACTCTATCCACCCAGGGACCACCAAGATGTACCTGGACCTCAAAACCAGGTATTGGTGGAGAGGGATGAAGAAGGAAATAGCACAGTATGTGGCCCGATGTGACACCTGTCAGCGAACAAAGGCCGAACATCAGAAGCCTGCAGGCCTGCTTCAACCCCTCCCAATACCCGAATGGAAGTGGGAGGAAATAGGCATGGATTTCGTAACCGGACTACCCAGATCACAAAGAGGAAATGATTCCATATGGGTAATAATCGATCGTCTCACCAAAGTGGCCCATTTCATTCCAGTAAAGACCACTTTCGGAGGAGCAGCCCTCGCCCGGTTATACCTTAAAGAGGTAGTCAGGCTACATGGCATTCCACGGAAGATAGTATCAGATAGAGGAACGCAGTTCACTTCAAAGTTTTGGAAGGGCCTTCAGCAAGCAATGGGCACCAAGCTAGATTTCAGCACTGCATATCACCCCCAGTCAGATGGTCAAACAGAGAGAGTTAACAAGGTCCTTGAAGATTTACTCAGAGCCTGCGTACTAGCCTTCAACAGGGATTGGGAGTCTAGTTTGCCGTACGTCGAATTCTCATACAACAATAGCCATCAGGCCAGCATCAAAATGTCACCATTCGAAGCACTGTATGGAAGAAAATGCCAAACTCCCCTAATGTGGTCCAATGTAGGGGAAAGGACACTAGAAGGGCCCGACTTCGTTAAAGAAGCCGAAGAAAAAGTTGCCTTGATCCGCAGAAGGTTACTTGAAGCTCAGAGTCGACAAAAGAGTTACGCAGACAATAGGCGAAGGGAACTCAGATTTGAGGAAGGAGATTTTGTTTATCTCAAAGTTTCTCCAATGCGTGGTGTCAGAAGGTTCCAGTTAAAGGGAAAGCTAGCACCCCGTTTCGTCGGTCCTTACCCTGTCATTTCCCGAATAGGACCCGTGGCATACCGTCTTGAGCTACCAGAATCCATGTCAGATATTCACAATGTGTTCCATGTATCTCAACTCCGCAAATGCCTAAAAGTACCAGAAACCCGTATCGAGGCAGAGACAATTCAGATTCAAAAAGATCTCCAGTACCGGGAAAAGCCAGTGAAGATTCTCGACTCAGCAGTCAGAAGAACCCGCAATTCAGAAGTAAGGCTTTGTAAGGTTCAGTGGAGCAGAGATGGAGAAGAAGAAGCCACCTGGGAAAGTGAGGACTCTCTGAGGAAGGAATACCCTTACCTTTTCTCGAGCCCCGTCTAATCTCGAGGGCGAGATTCCTTTAAGTGGGGTAGGTTTGTAGCATCCCAAAAATCCTAATCTTGGTTTGAAACCCTAATCCACCTTTTACCCCTCCCTTCATCCTCTAATTCTAAAATCCTCCCCTAAATTTTCCTTCATCATATGCATACATTTTGTTTGATCACAAAAAGCACCTCACTTGGATTCTATTTTCTAAACACTTAGAGTATCTACAAAATATTTTGTTCCAAAGAAAAAGATACAAAATGGGAAATAAGAATTAGAAAGTAAAAAGAAAAAAAGAAAAAAAGGAGAAAAGCCTCCCCCCCCTGCTGGGCCGACTCTCGGCCCAGGCCGCGGCCCCCCCCCTCTCCCTCGCGCCCGCATTCCTCCTTCCCCGGCCCATCTGCGGCCCGCCTCCGCGCGCGCGGCAGCCGCGCCCGCACCTCGCCCTCTCTCTCGCCGACATGGCGACCCCGCCTGTCAGCCGCTCGCCTACTCGCTCGCTCGCCCGCTCGCTCCCTCCCTCTGACCAAGCGACCCCGCCTGTCAGCCGCTCGCCTACTCGCTCGCTCCCTCCCTCTGACCAAGCGACCCCGCCTGTCAGCCGCTTCGTCATCCGTCCGCCGTCCCCTCGCCGAAGTCACCTCCGGCCGTCGCCTCTGTCCTCCCCTCTGCCGTCCGGCCACACAGGGAAGTTTGGCACCGCTCCGTCCTCCTCCCCTTGACCGCGTCCTCGCCGGTACCGCCCCCGCCGTAGCGTCCCCTCGGCGGCGCTGTGCGCCATTTATGGCGGCACTGGGAAGCTCGCCGGAGCCAGGGAGCTCCACCGCCCCCCTCGCCCCCGCGCGCCTATAAAAAGCTCGCCCCGAGCCCCTTCTTTCTCGCACCAGCCCCGACCACTACCCTCCTCCCCTCGCCCGAGCCCAATTCGCGGAGCGCCGTCTTCTTCCCCCTCTCCGGTGAGTCCCTCCTCCTCTCCTCTCTCCCTCTCTGTTAGCCCAGCAAGCAATTGAGTTAGCCTAGCAGCTTCCTCGCCTTGCCGCAAGCGCAATACACCACTCCCCCACCCCGATTGCTCGCCCAGAGCTCACCGACGGCAACCCCGCCGCGAAGCTCCGCCACCTCCCCGCGGGCAGCCCCCTTCCGACCTCCTCTGACCAAATTGAGCCCACCTCTAGGTCCGCCATCCCCTCACCATGCTAAGGCGCCTGCACTTTGCCCAAGAACCGGGCCACCGGCGGCAAGCCGCCGTCGAACCCCCCCCCCCCCCCGGCGGCCGGTTCACCCCCGTCGTCAATCGCGCCCACGCCGTTTCCCCCTGTCGCTCTCTCTGTCGCGTGGGCCCCGCGATGACGCCGTCGCCCCGCGCGCCCGCGCCGTCGCCCCCTCCCCGTGGGCCGCTGCTGGGCCGAAAGCGCGCCCGCGCGCCTGCCCCGCGCCGAGCTGGGCCAAATTTCCCCCCCCCCCCCGGCCCGTTTGAGGAGAAATTCCTTTCTATTTTCCTTTCTCCACCTTTTCCCATTTAATTAGCATTCTTCAATATTTTATACACCAAAAAAATTATCCAAATAATTTCTAAAGATCTCATACAGCAATGATGTTAGAAAATGACACACTATAATTTGTAAATCCCTGTTGATGTATTGTTTTATTGCCTGTTTTCCTAGAAGAAGCAGGGATCGTTGATCCGGAACCCGTAGCCCCGGAAGAAGGGCCAGAACCCGAACTTCCGGAAGTAGATCTTCTGTGCCAGGAAAGCTTCGACGAAGGCAAGTCCATCCTTCCCTTGATGCATAAATTACCTATTCTCTCTACCACTGCCTAGGCCGGGAATTATGGGGAATATTGCATTGTGAGTGA
Source organism: Zea luxurians (assembly GCA_029449295.1). NCBI lineage: Eukaryota > Viridiplantae > Streptophyta > Magnoliopsida > Poales > Poaceae > Zea > Zea luxurians. Next base: position 170,397,488 of record JAOPSE010000002.1, read on the forward strand.
GAGCTGGCCCGCATTAACATACACATTCTGGATACGTGAAGTGGATTGGGAGGAAAGGCTATGTGTATCTCCAAATAAAATCTCTTTTGAAAAATTATGCGATGAAGGGTACTCACCCTCATCACCTGAGAGCGGGATGATCAGGGACTCCCTGGTTTAGGGGAGGGCCTAAGGTGCTGGCTCAGCTGGTTTAGGCGTGAGCAGAAGGATTGTCCCCTTATATAAGGACCGGTTTGTCATCTTCACTACCTGTACTCCTTTGTCGTACAACCACTCGAGACTGTGTGGGCAGTCACTCGATCCGAACTCGTGTGGTCCGACCCCAGGGTTAAGAAGGCTGGGGAGCACCGGGAGGATAAGGAGGGGGAAAGTTTTGTCCGGTTTGGGCATGGTGGTGGCCTGACTCCTTCCGGATAACCAGTAAGGTTAGGATGCACGAGTAAGGAAAGAGATCCGGCATTCGGGTCTCGCGACGGTGAGATCGCAGAAACCGGGCTAGTGGGTAAAGTGTACCCCTCTGCGCAGAGTTGAAACCTATTCGAATAGTCCGTGTCCACTGGTATGGATGAGTCTGGTATGGTATGGCAATTAGAACTTTTTCTCTAAGTTTCTTATCAAGGGAAAGGTGTGTTTAAATGGGTTTTGAAAAAGAGATAAAGCCTCTGGAGCGGGAAGCTCAGTGGCAGTTGAGTTTTTGGTTACTTATAATAGCATGGGAAAACCTTCAAGCAACTGTCTCTCTCTAAGAAAATAATGAGTGACTACAACTCCGCCAAATTGAGCATGTACATCATAGGTCTCTTTCTCTCTACGGGAGCGGGGTGGGCTTGCGGAATACCTAGTGTATTCACCCAGATTTATTTATGTTTTTTCAGCAGCCGAGGACTTCTTTTCTGCTATGCTTGATTAAGAGGGCTGTGTCTGCACCCAGTTCTGCCTGTGGCTTGGGCTAGTGTACTTTACCTGCTGCGCTTCTCTATTTGGCTCCCTCTCGAGCTTGTACCCCGGTATTGTAATAAATTTATCTAAAACTCTGTACTATTTGAAGTAAGAAATGTGTTTACTAGCCTCCTGGGACTAGTAATTGTTTCACATTTGAGTCCCAAAGGATCGGGACGCTTCAGAGCTCCCCCTCGATCGTCTCCCGCTTGGTGATCTTGGTCACCTTATCTCCTTCGTGCGTGGTCTTTAGGACGTCCCAAATCTCCTTGGCACTTTTTAACCCTTGCACCTTATTATACTCCTCTCGACATAAGGAGGCGAGGAGTATAGTTGTTGCTTGGGAGTTAAAGTGTCATATTTGGGTGACCTTGTCCGAGTCATAGCCCTCGTCCCCCACCGTAGGTACCTGCGCTCTAAATTCAACAATGTCCCAAATGCTTGTGTGGAGTGAGGTTAGGTGATGCCTCATTTTATCACTCCACATACAATAATCCTCACCATCAAAATATGGTGGTTTGCCTAATGGAACGGAAAGTAGAGAAGCGCGCTTAGAAATACAGGGATAACAAAGTGGCATCTTACTATACTTCTTGCGCTTATGGCGCTTAGAAGTGACGAACGCCGCTTCGGAGCCGGATGTGGAGGGCGACAAAGAGTCGGTATCATAGTAGACCACCTTCTTCATCTTTTTCTTTTTGTCACCACTCCGATGCGACTTGATGCGAGGAGGGGATCCCTCCTTGCCTTTGGTCCCAGACTCCCTTTATGGAGCCTTCCCGTGGCTTGTGGCTTTGTCGCCGGTTTCCATCTCCCCCTTGGCGTGATCTCCTGATATTACTTCGAGTTGTTAAACTCTAATGAAGCACCAAGCTCTGATACCAATTGAAAGTTGCCTAGAGGGGGGTGAATAGGCAGAATCTGAAAATTATAAACTTAAGCACACACTACAAGCCGGTGTTAGCGTTAGAATTAAATCCGAGTCTGAAAGAGAGGGGAAAACAAATCAACCAAGAAATAAAGAGGATGAACACAGTGATTTGTTTTATCGAGGTTCGGTTCTAAAGAACCTAGTCCCCGTTGAGGTGGTCACAAAGACCGGGTCTCTTTCAACCCTTTCCCTCTCTCAAATGGTCACTAAGACTGAGTGAGCCTTTTCCTCAAGGAAGAAGGCAATCCAAGAGGCAAGAGCTCAAAAGAACACAAAATCACTCTCTCACAAGTCACTAATTGCTTGATTTGAATTTGGGACTTGGAGAGGCTTTGATCTTTTGAAATGTGTCTAGGAGTGAATGCTAGAGCTCTTGTAATGAATGTGATACTCAGAAATCTTGGATGCTTGAAGTGGTGGTGGTTGGGGGGTATTTATAGCCCTCAAGCACCACATAGCCGTTGGGGGTGGCTGCTGTCGATGGGCGCACCAGACACTGTCCGGTGCGCCAGCCACGTCACCCAACAATTAGGGTTCTGGAGCATTTGACCGTTGGAGGCTTTGTCCTCTAGTGGCAACAAACAGTCCGGTGCCGCACCGGACAGGCACTGTTTAGTGTCCGGTGCGCCTCTAACGGGCGACTTTGACTCCACGTGCACTGTTCATCACTGTAGCTCTGGTTCTTCAGCTTTTGCAGTCAACCGTTGCGCGAAGAAGCCGTTACTCCGCTGGTGCACCGGACAGTCCGGTGAATTATAGCGGAGCGCGCCTCTGAGAAACCCGAGAGTGGCAAGTTTGGGACTGTACGGTCCTGGTGCACCAGACACTGTCCTGTGGTGCACCAGACACTATCCGGTGGCACACCGGATAGTCCGGTGCGCCAGACCAGGGCACACTCGGTTTCTTTGCTCCTTGTATTTTAACCCTATCTTCACTCTTTTATTGGTTTGTGTTGAACCTTTATGCACCTGTAGAACATATAATCTAGGGTAAAACTAGTTAGTCCAATATTTGTGTTGGGTATTCAACCACAAAAATTAATACTGGGAAAAGGTTAACCATATTTCCCTTTCACCCCTAGCCTGAATAAGCAAACAGATTAGGCAAGTAATACAGATTTATCGTTGTACCACTCCACACTTGAGTAGGACAACTCACCGATGATGAGTAGACTAGAAAGCACCATGACATCCCTAGAGGTGGATGACCAGAAGATCTTGGTTGCACCACTTTTTGGACCTGTTTAGTCAGCCTTTGTCTTTGCATAGATCACCCTTTTGACTTTGTTTTATTGATCGGTCGTGTGGAACGGTCTTATTCTTCATATATTTAGCAAGAAGCTGATCTTCTGGAAGTGTTTTGCTTCCTAGTACCTATTTCAGGATGACATGATCTGATAGTTTGGGGTTTCCATTGTCTCTAGTCGTCTATGGACCGTCCGACCTACATAGCTGGACTGTCCACGTCTGTCCTAGACTGTTCGGCCTTAGTGCTCGGACTGTCCAGCGTATGCATGACAAGTGCCGTGATCGGGTATCCGATCATGCTTGCCCCTCGGCACCTCTCGTCTTATTTGCCTTTTTCTTGTCCAGAGCCTTCTGAGTAACCACTTTGTGTGATAGATTTGGTGCGCAAAGGTCACCGATGATAATATTTCTTCTTTGCCTTTATCGGTCGCACATAGCCAGACCAAGACCTTTTTGCTCGTCAGCTCTAATGTACAGACAATGACAGGTGGTCTATCAATCTTCATTTCTTGAAATATCAGTCGGCCTTCATTTATTGCCGATTGTATTTGCTGACGGAAGAAATTACAATCATTAGTGTTATGAAGAAAGGAGCCATGCCATTTACAATAGGCACACCTTTTCAATTCTTCTATCAGAGGATTTGTATGTGACAATTTAATGTTACCATTCTGAAGTAACTCATCAAATATTTTATCACACTTAGCAACATTAATTGTAAACTTAACTTCTCCCTTTTGTGCCGAGTGCAGGGGAGAGAAAGTAGAAGATTTGGCCTTAACAAGCCAAACAAGCTCGGCGACATGTAACTTTTTTGGTTCATCCCCTGAGCTACTATCGTCGTGATATTCATCATGGGGCTATGGTGTCCGGTTATCTTTATGCTGGCCTTCGGCTCTAGAACGACCACATGTGACTTCCGGTATTCTGGACGGTCTGTGAATGGACCGGATGGCCCGATACTATACCTAGACTATCTGATCGTGCTAGGCATCGCTGTGGTGGGCTCGGTGTGACTTCGGATTGTCTGGCGTAAGGTGCCAAATGGTCTGATGGAGGGTTGGACTATCTGAGATCATGCTCAAACTGTCTAGTCATGCTCAGAGCCAGCCTATCGTATAGTGAAGATGACGATATCCGTTGCCCTGGATATGAGTTCATCGATATACCATAATATGGCTAGGACTAAGAAAACTCATTTATTGCCGATTTGTTTCGCATAACTATTTTAGTTCCCAATTTATGTAATGAAAAATTAGGCATATGAAAATTTTCTAATGCACATGCCATTCCATCTAATGACTCCTTAATAAGTTAGTTTGATCATAAAAACTTTAATAGATTGAATATCGTCAGATGACACGACGTCACTTACAGTGAGGAGCTACTACAGCAAGGCTGATAGGGAATCGAGCTTTATTTCCCTCTCCTTGACGACCTTTTGGTCGTGATCTATCCTAAAGTGCGACCGCTACCACCTCTCTGTCTGCTCGTGCTTTTGAGCTTGTTGTCGCTAGAACTCCTCGTCTAGCTTCTTCTTGTAGTCTTCCAATTTCTCATGCTCAGCGACCGACAAATTAGTCAGCCTTGTGTTGTTGTCTAGGGAAACACTGTTGAGATCTTTAGAATCAGCCATTTTAGCATGATTTTAATAGATCTAAATTTAGTCGTTCCCAATGGAGTCACCAAAAAAGTGTGTTGTCTCCAATTTGGGGCCAAACACTAGGAATGTACATAGTGATGGTGCTCTCTTTGTCGGCACGGATGGTCCGCAACCTCGCTGCAGGAGCGGCTCCTTCCCATTGTCCCCCCAGACGGTCCACGCTCTGGGTCAGATAGACCGCGATGGCGCAGAACCTTCTTATTCCTTATAGGGTGTGGCAGAACCGCCCGAATTATTCCAACTTAAGTGCCCAAGTCATGCCTTAGACGCAGCAACACACTTAAATCGGAATAACCCGTCAGTCCCTCAGATCTAGTCTGATGAAGCCACTTCCCTAGGATCAAATACCACTAGCTCACTCGAAGGTGAGTCATAGAGAGAATACAATAAAGCATGAAACCACAATTTAAGTCCTGGAGTTATTACATAAATCAGAGTTTTAAGTAAAAGGGAACAAGTTCATAATTAAAGTGTAGCGGATGATCGATAACGTTGAATGCTGAGGAATAGGGCAAGGTCTAGCCCACTACTCCTCCTACTCCTCTCCTACTGGAGCAGCATCCCACTTGACTGTCCAACCCGGCGGCAGGGTGGAAGGCCAAGTCACACCATCAACCATGTCCTATAGCGTACCTGCAAAAATTGTGCCACAAGCAGGGCTGAGTATATTAATACTCAGCTAGACTTACCCGGTGTAAGGAGTCTACTCCTCTACCTCTAGACCATGCAGCTGTTTGGCTAAGAGGTTTGGTTTGGCAAAAGCATTAGCTGAGTCTAAAATCAATTTTAGCTTTTCCAGTTCTAACATAATTAATTTAGCTAGGTTTGCTCCTTTCTAAGCATACATGGTAACAATCATTTAGTACAATCAACATGTTACCTCATGTAAAACCTCATTTCACTTCTTACTCAATGCAGTACAAGGGGTCAAGCAGTCTCATTAGCTGCGAGAAGCAGACAATTCGAATCGAGTTTTTAAACCTTACCCACACATGTCTTGCAAGGTAAACCTAAGCACATGACATGTAGGGGCGCTCCGTCCCCACACACGTCTTGCAAGGTAAACCTAAGCACACGACATGTAGGGGTGCTCCCTCCCCACACATGTCAACTGTCCCCATCGATTCCCCGTTCGCGGCCAGGACTCACCGCTTTGGCATACAATGCTCCAATGAGCCCGACTGCCGCCGTGCAGTGACCGCACTTGTACCCACCATAGCTAGCATGGGAGACCCAGTCTCAGGACGAGTGAGGGGTAAAGTCTGCGCCCGGCTTCACTCAGGTACTAGGTTTACCGGTTACCATATTTCCTGACATGTGCTTAGTACATTCAAGCACTTGACTCAGGTATCCACACATTAATCCTTAATTCCATTTCCATCTCATGGACAAGGCATCCACCCTAGATCCAAGTCCATAGACCATCACAGATCCCATTATTAAGATGAATACAATCAATGCCTGACCTCACGCGAGTGCTAGAAAAATCACTCGACTTCTACCGAGATTCTAATTAGCAAAGCAGCTACTCGACCTAGCATACTAGTATCCATCTCAAAAAGGAATCCTGAGTTCATGCAACTAAGGTGTAAGGAAAATGGACCCCGGGCCATTTGGCTAATTGAGTTTTGGTGTTTGATGAACAACACGATCCGTGAACTAATAAGTTTTCTAGTGTTTATGTTTGTAGTTCACAAGATGCAAGACTTACTTGGACTAAGGAATTGAGGCAAGCAACACCTCAAAAGAAGACATTAAGAAGATTCAAGAAAAGTCCAAGTGTGTTGCTGCGGATTGTCTGTGCGAAGGCGCACCGGACTGTCCGGTGGCACACCGGGCTGTCCGGTGCCCACATGCCGAACTGTCCGGTGCACCAGGGAACTCCAGCCCAACGGCTAGTTCCAGGTGGCACTCGGAGAGAAGACTACCAGACTGTACGGTGTGAGCACCAAACTGTCCGGTGTGGAAAAGCCTGTGGCGCTAACGGTCACCTGCTCTGATAGAGCAATGGCTAGGCGCACCGGACAGGCTACAGTGCGCTGTCCGGTGCACCACCGGACTGTCCGGTGCACCGTAGAGAAATGCAGCTTTTCTCCAACGGCTAGAATTGAGTTGGGACCTATATATACTTCACCCAACCGGCCATTTGAAGGTGTGGGAGCCCAAGCAACATACCAAGGCATATAGTGCACATTTCCAAGAGCTCAAACACCCAAGTGCTTAATAGAATCACTCGGTGATTAGCGTAGGTGCTTTGCGAAGTGCTTAGGTTAGTTAGACCGCTTTAGCGCTTGCTCTAGGTGAACCCTAGTTAGTTGAGTGAGTTTTGTAAAACCACACAACCCCTCGGCTCTTGCGTGAGCCGTTGTAATTGTACCGAGTGGGGCGAGTGTCTTGCGAGACCGTGAAAACCGCGTTTGTGTCATGGCCGCCACCGTGTACCGGAGGGAACGAGGCCCGCGGCGTTTTGGCAGGAAGCTCGATAGTGGAGACGGCGGGGAGCGTCCAAGAGGAGCCGGAAGCGGAGCACCACTTGCGCGTGGAGAAGGCCCGCGGCTCTCTACGGAGTTACTCGACCGTGGTGCTTGGCCCTCGTGTGGGCTTCCCTTTACGTAGGGGCACCAACGAGGATTAGTCGGGACCTTGCATGGTTCCGGATACCTCAGTAAAAATATCGGCGTCATCCCGCATCTCTACTTTGCTCTTTAAGTTTCCGCATTTATATTAAGCATTTAAGTTTCAATCCTGTATTCATACTTATTTAGTGTAGATTGAAACTTAGCCATTGCGGTAGAGATAGCAACACTTAGACAAAACCTAGTTTGCACATTCTAGTTTGATTACTTGCATAGGTTTTGCTCTAGGGATTTATTTGTGGCCTAGTTTAGTAAAAGTTTTAGAAGTCCTAATTCACCCCCCTCTTAGGCGTCACCCGTTTCCTACATAAGGGTTTCAAGCAACTCCTACACTTAAGTGTACATTACAAGTCTACAAACATTAAGTGTAGTAAAGTAGCATATATAAATTGGTTATGCATAAAATCGGGGCTTGCTTTCAAATGATGAGGCTGCTAGGAGATCCTCTGCGGTAGGCTCGGGAGCTGGCTCCTGGATTTCCTCGTGGACAGCTCCTTGCTCGGGAATGAGCACGTACTCTCCGTCAGTGAGGTTGCAATCTAATGAATGCAATGAGTGAGATATATGCATGCCATGATATGAAATGTGGTAGTAGTAAAAATGATTAAAAGGATAAGGTAAAATTTAAATCTTACTACGAGACTTTTAGTGGTATAATTAGCCATTTTGGGGTCAAGTATGGTTAAGTTAAATGGTCAGATTATTTTAGTGCCCCACTAATTTCCTTTTAGTGTCTTAGTGAAAGTTTTATCTTGATCCTTACTGAATTCATTGGGGGTGAGATTTATTATTATTTTTACCGATCCTCTTTTTCCCCTTTTTCTATTATGCTCTTTAAAGTGGGTTTGAACTACAACATAGCTTTGTAAATTTCCAGAAATTCTGTAAAAATTATAGTAGTGTCTCACTGGTGTATAACTCTCAGTCTCAAAAGTTGAGGCTTAAAATGTTAAGGGTCCACTCTATACAAAAATATGAAGTTTTAGGGCAGAGGGGGTGCTTTGAACTACAACTCTCTTCTAGTAGTGGATTATTCCCTAAGACTTATTTTGGCTGGTATTTAGGTGCTATAACATTACTTATTGGTTATTTTACTGTGATTTTCTAAAGTTCTTGGCCATAGGGGTGCTTTCTACTAGCACTATAGTTGAAAAATGTCAAACAATAGATTTCTAATTTTTCCTATCTTCTTCTTTGTGCAAGAGCAATCATTCTAGAATTTGGTAACTTTTTGCTTAGGGGAAAGGGTGCTGAAAATTCTTGGAGTATATGGTCTTTTTCATGGGGTAGGGGGTAATGTGTGTTACCTTACCTTTTTAATTAGGTTTCATATTTTTCTCTGGTGGTTTAATTCATAAGTAGTTGAGTAAAAATTTGTTTGCCCACTGTTGCACAATTTTAGGCTTCCTCATTATTTAAATAGAACATGGGCCAAATCCAAGTTTTAATTGTTTAACTCACTTATTATGATGGGTTGAGGTGTTTATTATTTTTGGAGTGGTGTTCTAGCAGTTAGGAGTGTACCAAAATTTTCTTATCATTTTTGCAATGGTCCTTATATTTTTAATCATGGCTTTCCTTGATTTCTTAGTGCCTAATAAAACCTTTAACCTTGGATTAGCTCTGGACTAGGGCCCTCTACATTTTTTCTATGTTATTTATCACATAGGTATTCTAGGAAAAATATGTTCATCCTCTGGTTATTATTTTTATCACCTTTCTCATTTTTGTAAGATTTGGGTAGAAATAGTTTTTAATGGACATTCTTGGGTTATTCTTGTATACTGGGGTGTCTAGTATTTTTAAACAGTGTGTATGTGGAGTATGTACCTATTTTTCTATTTTTCTCTGTATTAATAAGGTTTGGGCATTTTCCTAATTTAAATAAAAACTCTAAAAATATTGCAGAAACCATGGGGTTTACTATTTTTGTCTGATAGTCTATAATAATAAGTCCCAGCAAAATTGGTTTGACCAAATTTGGTTGAATAATACTCAAGTTATGAATTTTCTAAGTTCTCTGCTTATTTAAAAAGAATAAACATAAATGGTTAAAGGAAAATGACTTTACATCGGGGTCCCTAGGCTTATTTCTATCTGAGTCGTTTAATCCGTGCCCCTGAAGAACTATTCACCTGAGTCACTGACTTCGCACTTAACCCCCTATGTTTTTATCCCCTCTAACCCGCGCTCCTCCTTCGTCTAAATAGTGACCGAAGAATAAAAAGCGGTGGCACGGCTTACAGCCGGTGGTAGAGGTCCAGCGAAGGGTTGGGTGAGGTCTAGGGGTCTCTGGCGATCATGTCGAGGTGTGGATCGTCGGCGGTGGTGGTCGGAGATGGGCTGGCCGCGTGCGCAAGCGGTCGAGCTCGCCGGTGATGTGTGCTCCGGCCTGCTCATGGCGGCAGTGTCAAATTAAAGCGCTCAGGGATCTTCAGGGGAGGTCAGCGATGGTGTGGGTGCAAGGAATCGGAAAATGACTCACCGAGTGACCTAGTCCACGCGCGGTGGCGGTCGGCCGCAGTCCGGTGAGGTCAAGCTCGCTTCTCCGGTGAGGCAATGCCTTTGCTCAAGCTTGGGAAAGCTTGTCTGTCTCTCGGGGAAGCCGTCCATAGGCTAGGGCGAGGCTGGGAGTCGTCGGGAAGAACTGGCCACGGTGGCCGTGCTCGGGCAGGGATGGCGGGCGGTGGAGAGCTCGTAGGAGCTGGAGTTTTTGCTCGGGTGTGCGGCAAAGTGAAGAGCGGACTGCTGTGCACCTGAGGTACTTATAGGCGCCCCCGGGCGTGGCTGGGAGCAGGCGTGGGGGACAGGCGCCGACCGTGCGCGACCAAACGCTTGGGCACGTGATCGAACACTTGGAAGTGTGATTCTGCCCGAGTTCAAACGCCTATAGGGCGCATATCTTCACGAATTTGGGCAAGATCGCCGTGTAGGATTTGTTCCCCCGAGTGAGTTCTGTCGTTTGTGCATGGATGTTGTGCGGTTTTGGGCTATGGACAGGGAGTTGTCATGTCAACAAAATGCCAGTGTCACACGGCCTAGTCCCAAGGAAAATCTGCGCCAAGATCGTGTCAAACATTTGAGAAAATTTCTCAAACTTCACCAGGGCATGTTCAAGGTAGTTTGGCGCCATTTTGGTATTTGGACTTATTTGATTCAAGTTTTGAAAAACAGAGAACACGGTTGATCTTTGAAAAGGGGCTGAAATTCAGATTTCTGAATTTTTCCATAGGGGCATTACTTCATGGGCTATTTTGGGGATTTTGGAAAATTCAAATGACCAATCTTCCTTACAACATTTTGTAGGTTATTTAGTGCACTAAAACTTTGTTAATTGGTTCATATCAAAATTTTGTATTTTCCCAAGTCTTTTCTCCAATTCCCTTTTTGTGCTTAAATGGCCCATTTGGAGGGTGTTAGGGTTTTAGATGTTTTTCTCACTTAAATTGCATGATGTGCTTAGGGTATAATTCTTGAGCTGAAAAAGATTTTGCTTAGGCTTTTAACCCTATAAGCTTGGTGTTTCATGCATCATTAGAGACACATGTGATAATGGTCACAAGTTGGGGTACTGGCAAACCCTAAGTAACACTGGGGTGTTACAACCTTCCCCCCTTAAAGGAATCTCGTCCCGAGATTTGGGTCGGAGTCCTCTGGGGTGAAGAGAAGGTTATGGCTTGCTTGAATTTTGTGGGTTTGTTTATTAAGGTTCTCTAGCAACTGCTCTTCAAATATCACCCTCTTTGCAACTTCAGAAGGAAGTCCTTTTTTATTTAGTTTTACAACTAACTCATTTCATGTTAAGATCATCCTTCTTATATTTAGATTCAAAGGGCAGGGGGAGGGGTTGGGCATGGTTACATGCCGATTCCCTTAGGTAGGCAATCGGGGAAGTTCGAACATAGGAATTCCTCAGTCTCCCAAGTAGCTTCTTCCTCTGAGTGATTACTCCATTGGATCTTATACATTTTGATCGACTTCGCACGAGTTGATCTTTCCTTGCAATCTAGAACCTTGGAAGGGTACTCTTGATATGATAGATCTAGCTCTATCTCCACTTCTGGTTCTGTTATAACCTCGGTTGGCAAACGAACGCACTTCTTTAATTGGGATACATGGAACACATTGTGGATGGCAGACATTTTCAGAGGTAGCTTCAATTTGTATGCCACGGGTCCACATGCTTCCACGATCTCATTAGGTCCAATGTAGCGAGGGGCAAACTTGCCTTTGATCCCAAACCTCTGCACTCCTTTGGTGGGCGATACTTTCAGATATACGAAATCTCCCACTTCAAACTGGAGGGGTTTTCTTCTCTTATCATGGTAGCTCTTCTACCTGGCCTGAGCAGCTTCTAGATTATTCCTGATCAATTTGACCTTCCTTTCGGCTTTAGTCACTAAGTCAGGTCCAAAAATTTCTCTTTCTCTAGGCTGAGACCAGTTCAGGGGTGTTCAACACCTTCTTCCATGTAGGGCTTCAAAGGGTGCCATCTTTAGGTTGGATTGATAACTGTTGTTATAAGCAAACTCTGCCAAAGAGAGGTTCTTATCCTAGTTCTTGCCACAATCGATCACACAAGCCCTTAGCATATCTTTCAAGAATTTGATTGACCCTTTCGGTCTGACCATCAGTCTGGGGTGGTAAGCTGAACTTCTTATTAGCTTGGTTCCCAAAGACTCTTGCAATTGCTCCCAAAATCTGGCAACGAATTGGGCTCCTCGGTCAGAAACAATTGTCTGGGGTAACCCGTGCAAACACACGATTCGGTCAATATACAGTTCTGCATACTTCTGAGCCATATCGGTGGTGTGCACTGGAAGAAAATGTGCCACTTTCGTCAATCGGTCTACAATGACCCAAATCGAATCATGATGCCGAGAGGTGTTGGGCAGACCCACAATAAAATCCATGCTAATGTCATCCCATTTCCATGAAGGTATTGATAGGGGTTGCAGGACACCAACTGATTTTAAGTGGCTTGTCTTTATCCTCTGACATGTGTCACATTCCGATACGTAACGAGCTATTTCCCTCTTCATTCTGGTCCACCAACATAGGGGCTTCAGATCATGGTACATCTTGGTGCTTCCCGGATGCATGGAGAATTTGGAGAGATGAGCCTCATCCAAAATTTTCTTCTTGAGGTCCTTATTTTTAGGAACCACTAATCTGTCTTCAAACCACAATATCCCCTTGCTGTCTTGGCAAAAACACTTATACTTCTCTGCTTTCTGATGGAGGTTCTCTTTAATGATTTGCACTCCCTTGTCACTGAGTTGGGCCATAATTATCTGGTCTTGCAAGGTTGGCTCAATGGAAATCACTTCGATCCTCATCTTGCTCAACTCATCACACAGGTATTGATATGAGAATCCATCAAAACACAGTTGCATTGTGACTTCTGACTCAGGGCATCAGCTACCACATTGGCTTTCCCCGGGTGGTAGTGTACTTCCAAGTCATAGTCCTTGATCAATTCTAGCCATCTTCTCTGCCTCATGTTAAGATCGGCCTAAGTAAAGGTGTACTTGAGGCTCTTATGATCCGTGTAGATGTTGTAGTGGGTTCCCATCAAATAGTGCCTCCACATTTTTAATGCATGAACCACGGCTGCTAACTCCAAGTCATGAGTAGGGTAATTTTGCTCATGAGTCCTGAGTTCCCTCGATGCGTAGGCAATGACTCGGTTGTATTGCATCAAAACACAACCCAGTCCAGTGCCAGAGGCATAACAATACACATCAAATGGTTTGTTGTTGTCGGGTTGCGCTAACACGGGTGCTGTGGTCAGATGTTGCCTCAAGGTGTGGAAGGCATCTTCGCACTTCTGACCCCATTCAAACTTGGCTCCCTTCTTCAACAATTCAGTCATGGGCTTCACAATTCGAGAGAAGTATGGAATGAATCTTCGATAATAACCGACCAATCCCACAAAACTTCGAATCTGACGGACAATTGTTGGCGGCTTCCAATTCATCACCTCTTGCACTTTATCTGGATCAACAGCTATTCCTTCTTGAGAGATAGTGTGACCCAAGAATTTGATTTCTTTCAGCCAAAAATCACATTTTGACAAGTTGGCATAAAGACGGTGCTCTCTCAGACGTTGAAGCACTACATGCAAATGACCGGCATGCTCTTCTTCATTCTTTGAGTACACTAAGATATCATCGACGAAAACCACAACGAACTTGTCCAGTTCAGGCATGAAGACTGAATTCATCAGATACATGAAGTATGCTGGCACATTAGTTAACCCAAATGACATCACCAAATACTCATACAGTTCGTATCTGGTTGAGAAGGCAGTCTTCGGAATATCACTTGCTCGTATCTTGATCTGATGATAGCCGGAGCGAAGGTCTATCTTGGAAAACACTTTGGCTCCGACCAATTGATTGAAAAGAACATCAATACAAGGCAAAGGGTACTTGTTTTTTATAGTCACCGCATTGAGTGGGCGGTAATCTATACAAAACCTCAAGCTTTCATCTTTCTTCTTCACAAACAAGGCTGGACATCCCCAAGGCGAAGTACTTGGGCGGATGAAACCCTTGTCTAACAACTCTTGCAGCTATTTCTTCAATTCTGCCAATTCAGCGGGTGGCATCCGGTAAGGCCTCTTGGAAATAGGTGTCGTTCCCGGTTGCAACTCGATGGCGAATTCAATATCCTGGTCTGGTGGCATTCCTGGCAACTCATCAGGGAAAACATCTGCATATTCATAAACCACTGGAATTTTCTTCAAGGGTAACTCTATCATAGCAAAAGCACATGACCTAGTGGTTTCTTGGCTGGGCAGAAATAAAGTGAATTTCCCACATATTGGGGATTGGATTTCAACGATGCGGTTGGCTACATCTAGCACCACTTGGTGCCGTGTCATCCAATTGGCTCCCAAAATAATGTCCACATTTTCCAATCCTAGAATAAGGAGGGTGGTTTTGACAATGCTGCTTCCTAGCTGTCGGGGACCGTAATTAGGGGTACCCCCAAGGCTCCTAATCTCAGCTGGTAACCCCCATCAGCACAAAGCTGCAAAGGCCTGATGGACGCAATTCTGGTTAAGGCTCCATCCACTCAAGGGACACGATCTCGCCTCGCTCGAGCCCAGCCTCGGGCAGGAACGGAAGACCAAGGTGGATTCACGCCTCGCCCGAGGGTATCCTCAAGCAACGGGCGCACCTTCGACTCGCCCAAGGCCTGGCTCGGGCAGGCTTCACGGAGAAGCAACCTTGGCCAGATCGCCTCGCCCGCCGACCGGATCGCAGGAGCATTCAATGCAAGGATCGCCTGACACCTGATCCTGACGCGCGCTTTCCAGTCGACAAGGCCGAAGTGACCGCAGTCACTTCGCCCCTCCACTGACTGACCTAACAGGAAAACAGCGCCGCCTGCGCTGCTCCGACTGCTGTGCCACCCACCAGGGTGAGGCTGACAGCAACCAAGTCCAGCCTCGAACGCCATAGGAATCTCTGCCTAGCCCGACCCTAGGGCTCGGACTCGACCTCGACTCAGACGACGACCTCCGCCTCGCCTGACCCCAGGGCTCGGACTCGACCTCGCCTCGGACGATGATCTCCGCCTCGCCCGACCCCAGGGCTCGGACTCGACCTCGCCTCAGACGACGACCTCCGCCTCGCCCAACCCCAGGGCTCAGACTCGACCTCGCCTCGGACGACGATCTCCGCCTCTCCCGACCCCAGGGCTCGGACTCGACCTCGACTCCGGAAGAAGGTCTCCGCCTCGCCCGACCCTAGGGCTCGGACTCGACCTCGACCTTGGAGGAGTCACCACCTCACTCGGGCCGACCACACCACAAGGGGAGGCCATCATTACCCTACCCCTAGCTAGCCCAGGCTACGGGGAACAAGACCAGCGTCCCATCTGGCTCGCCCCGGTAAAACAAGTAATGATGGCACCCCGCGTGCTCCATGACAACGGTGGTTCTCAGCCCCCTACGGAAGCAAGGATCCGACAGCCCCGACAGCTGTGATTCTACAGGGCTCAAGCGCTCCTCCAACGGCCACGACGCCACATGAACAGGGCTCCAACACCTCTCCGACAGCCACGTCGGCACGTACATAGGGCTCTAGCTCCCCCCTGCTAGACACGTTAGCACACTGCTACACCCCCTGTTGTACACCTGGGCCCTCTCCTTACGTCTATAAAAGGAAGGTCCAGGGCTCTCATACAAAAGAGGTGGCTGCGCGGGAGAACGGGTAGCCTAACGCCCCCCTCTCTCTCTCCCTCGCGAACGCTTGTAACCCCCTACTGCAAGCGCATCCGCCCTGGGCGCAGGACAACACGAGGCCGCGGGTTCCCCCTTTACTGTTTTCCCCCCTTGTGTCTCCGTCTCGCGCCGACCCATCTGGGATGGGACACGCAGCGACAATTTACTCGTCGGTCCAGGGACCCCCCGGGGTTGAAACGCCGACAGTTGGCGCGCCAGGTAGGGGCCTACTGCGTGTTGACGAACAGCTTCCTGTCAAGCTCCAGATGGGGAGTCTCCAGCAACCTCTTCAACCCGGGACGAAGCTCCATTTCGGGAGTCTCGAGTTCATGTCCCTCGACGGCAGCTACGACATGATACACCTTCCTCCGGCGCGCGACAACGACAATGGCGGCCGTCAGCCCGCCCGCCGGCGGTGGAATTGACGACGTCTTCCCCACGTGGTGGAAGAGCAACATCCGGGTCTGTCCCGTCACCTTCCCCGCCGGCAGAGGAGGAGACGGGGCAGGCATGGCCAAGCAGGAGGCGGCACCTCGTCGGCTGTCGAACGAGTCGACGGCACTGACGCCCCAGCGGGGGATACGTCGGGCGTTGACCTCGCGCCTGAGACGAAGACGAGCGTCGTTTCCCCACAACACGCCAACCCCAAGCATACGATGGGCGATGCCAGCACGCTCGCGAAGGACTTGCTGGGCGTCAGCCTTGTACCTGAGATAACGGTGCAGTCCGTCCCCGACGCGACTCCGTCACCGTCCATCTAGTGCCTTTTAGATTCAGCTTCGACCCACCAAGTGACCCCGCTTCGGTGGACGCTTTCATAAAGGCATATCCAAACCTCCCGGGGTACCATATGTGGTCAACCTAGGACAGATTGACGGCCGTCTCGACCTATGGCCCCCTGGGTTCCGAGGAAGACGACGAGCCCGACTCTGGTTGGGATTTCTCCGGGCTCGGTAACTCTAGTGCCATGCGGGACTTCATGACCGCATGTGACTACTGCCTCTCCGATTGCTCCGATGATAGCCACAGCCTCGGTGACGAGGACTGTGGCCCAAGTCATGAATGTTTCCACGTCGATCTAGAGGGTCTCGACGAAGGCAACCACCTAGGTATGCCGGAGGACGGCGATCCCTCTAGGCCCGCGCCTCGCGTTGACATCCTTCGGGAGCTAGCTGTGGTCCCAGTCCCTGCGGGGGGTCAGGACACACAGCTCGAGCAAATCCGCGAGATGCAGGCCAGGCTCGACGAGGAAGCAGGACAACTTGCGCAGCCCCGGCAGAACATCGGGTAGGAGCGGGCAGGCCGAGCACTGGCCGGAGAAGTATGTCATCTGGCCCAGGATGTCCAGCGCCGCATCGCTGACGATGCCAGGGCAAGGCTGCCCCCGGCTTCCTGTGGGGTCGGCCAGAACCTGGCTGCAGCAGTAATACTGCTCCGAGCGATGCCAGAACCATCCACCGCCGAGGGGCAGCGTATCCAGGGAGAACTCTGGAATCTCCTGGAGGATGCCGCGGTCCGACGGGCCGAAAGCTTTGCCTCCCGAAGGCAGGGATACCCCCCAGATCATCGCGCCATGACTTCCCGATTCATGCGGGAGGCCTCAGTCCACACCGGGCGCACACGGGACACAGCGCCTGTGGCCCCGGGCCGCCTCGGCAATGAGCACCATCGCCGCGACCGTCGAGCCCACCTCGACGAGAGGGTGTGCCGAGGCTACCACCCCAGGCGAGGGGGACGCTATGACAGCGGGGAGGATCGGAGCCCTTCGCCCGAACCACCCGGTCCGCAAGCTTTCAGCAGGGCCCCGACTACCATCACCAAGTACTCGGGGGAAACGAGGCCTAAACTGTGGCTCATGGACTACCGGCTGGCCTGCCAGCTGGGTGGAACGGACGATGACAACCTCATCATCCGCAACCTCCCCCTGTTCCTCTCCGACGCCGCTCGAGCCTGGCTGGAGCATCTGCCTCCTGCGCAGATCTCCAACTGGGACGACCTGGTCAAAGCCTTCGCCGGCAACTTCCAGGGCACATACGTGCGCCCTGGGAACTCCTGGGATCTCCAAAGCTGCCGCCAGCAGCCGGGAGAATCTCTGCGGGACTACATCCGGCGATTCTCGAAGCAGCGCACCGAGCTGCCCAACATCACCGATTCAGATGTCATCGGTGCGTTCCTCACTGGCACCACTTGCCGCGACCTGGTGAGCAAGCTGGGCCGTAAGACTCCCACCAGGGCGAGCGAGCAGATGGACATCGCCACCAAGTTTGCCTCTGGCCAGGAGGTGGTCGAGGCCATCTTCCAGAAGGACAAGCAGCCTCAGGGGCGCCAGCCAGATGACGTCCCCGAGGCATCCGCTCAGTGCGGCGCGAGGAAGAAGGGCAAGAAGAAGTCGCAAGCGAAACGCGACGCCACCGACGCAGACCTTGTCGCCGCCGCCGAGCACAAGAACCCTCGAAAACCTCCTGGAGGCGCCAACTTGTTCGACAAGATGCTCAAGGAGTCGTGCCCCTATCATCAGGGTCCCGTCAAGCACACCCTCGAGGAGTGCGTCATGCTTCGGCGCTACTTCCACAAGGCAGGGCCACCGGCGGAAGGTGGCAGGGCCCCCGACAACGACAAGAGGGAAGCTCACAAGGTAGAGGAGTTCCCCAAGGTCCATGACTGCTTCATGATCTACGGTGGGCGGGTGGCGAACGCCTCGGCTCGGCACCGCAAGCAAGAGCACCGGGAAGTATGCTCGGTAAAGGTGGCGGCGCCAGTCTATCTAGACTGGTCCGACAAGCCCATCACCTTCGACCAAGACGACCACCCCGACCGCGTGCCGAGCCCGGGGAAGTACCCGCTCGTTGTGGATCCCGTCATCGGCAATGTCAGGCTTACCAAGGTCCTCATGGACGGAGGCAGCAGCCTCAACATCATCTACGTCGACACCCTCGGGCTCTTGCAGATCGATCTGTCCTCGATCCGGGCCGGTGCGGCGCCCTTTCATGGGATCATTCCTGGGAAGCGCGTCCAGCCCCTTGGACAACTCGATCTGCCCGTCTGCTTCGGGACTCCCTCCAACTTCCAAAAGGAAACCCTCACGTTCGAGGTGGTCGGGTTCTAAGGAACCTACCATGCAGTGCTGGGGAGACCATGTTACGCCAAGTTCATGGTCGTCCCCAACTACACCTACGTCAAGCTCAAGATGCCGGGCCCCAACGGGGTCATCACCGCTGGCCCCACGTACCGACACGCGTACGAATGCGACGTGGAGTGCGTGGAGTACGCCGAGGCCCTCGCCGAATCTGAGGCCCTCATCGCCGACATGGAAAACCTCTCCAAGGAGGTGCCAGATGCGAAGCGCCACGCCGACAACTTCGAACCAGCAGAGGCGATCAAATGCGTCCCTCTCGACCCCAGCAGCGATGCCTCCAAGCAGATCCGGATCGGCTCCGAGCTCGACCCCAAATAGGAAGCAGTGTTCGTCGACTTTCTCCGCGCGAATGCCGAGGTTTTTGCATGGAGTCCCTCAGACATGCCTGGCATACCGAGGGAAGTCGCTGAGCACTCACTGGATATCCGAGCTGGAGCCCGACCCGTGAAGCAGCCTCTGCGCCGATTCGACGAAGAAAAGCGCAGAGCCATAGGCGAGGAGATCCACAAGCTGATGGCTGCAGGGTTCATCAAAGAGGTATTCTATCCCGAATGGCTAGCCAACCCTGTGCTTGTGAAAAAGAAAGGAGGGAAATGGCGGATGTGTGTAGACTACACTGGTCTAAACAAAGCATGTCCGAAAGTTCCCTACCCTCTGCCTCGCATTGATCAAATCGTGGATTCCACTGCTGGGTGCGAAACCCTGTCTTTCCTCGATGCCTACTCTAGGTATCACCAAATCAGGATGAAAGAGTCCGACCAGCTCGCGACTTCTTTCATCACACCCTTTGGCATGTACACGTTACCATGCCATTCGGTTTGAGGAATGTGGGTGCGACATACCAAAGGTGCATGAACCACGTGTTCGGAGAACACATTAGTCGAACGGTCAAGGCCTACGTCGATGACATCGTAGTCAAGACGAGGAAAGCCTTCGACCTCCTCTCTGACCTTGAAACGACATTCAAGTGTCTCAAAGCGAAAGGCGTAAAACTCAATCCCGAGAAGTGTGTCTTCGGAGTCCCCCGAGGCATGCTCCTGGGTTTCATCGTCTCCGAGCGGGGCATCAAGGCCAACCCGAAGAAAATCACGGCCATCACCAACATGGGGCCTATCAAGGACTTGAAAGGAGTACAGAGGGTCATGGGATGCCTTGCAGCTCTGAGCCGTTTCATCTCATGCCTCGGCGAAAGAGGTCTGCCCCTGTATAGCCTCTTAAGGAAGACCAAGCGCTTTACTTGGACCCCCGAGGCTGAGGAAGCCCTCAGGAACTTGAAGGCGCTCCTTACAAGCGCGCCCATCCTGGTGCCCCCTGCTGCCGGAGAAGCCCTCTTGATCTACGTCGCCGCCACCACTCAGGTGGTCAGCGCCGCGATCGTGGTCAAGAGACGAGAAGAAGGGCATGCACTGCCCATCCAGAGGCCAGTTTACTTCATCAGTGAGGTACTGTCCGAGACCAAGATCCGCTACCCGCAAATTCAGAAGCTGCTGTACAGAGTGATTCTGACACGGAGAAAGTTGCGAGAGGCCTCGGGTAGGGTTGCAAAGTGGGTGGTGGAGATCATGGGCGAGACAATCTCGTTCGCCCCTCGGAAGGCCATCAAGTCCCAAGTCTTGGCGGACTTCGTGGCTGAATGGGTCGACACCCAGCTTCCAACAGCTCCGATCTAACCGAAACTCTGGACTATGTTTTTTGACGGGTCGCTGATGAAAATAGGAGCGGGCGCGGGCCTGCTCTTCATCTCACCCCTCGGGAAGCACCTCCGCTACGTGTTGCGCCTCCATTTCCCGGCGTCCAACAACGTCGCCGAGTATGAGGCTCTGGTTAACGGGTTGCGCATCGCCATCGAGCTAGGGGTCTGACGCCTTGACGCTCGTGGCGACTCGCAGCTTGTCATCGACCAAGTCATGAAGAACTCCCACTGCTGTTGGGGGCTTGTTCTCAAATGCTAAGAATTAAGAACAAGGCAACATAGAAAATGTTAAATGGTAAAGTCCTTCGTCCTCCAAAACATTATATCCCTTCAGGATATAAAGAATTTCGGACGAAGGATGCGAAGGACGTACCTTCGTGAGCATAATAACAAGGGACGAAGCATTCATATGAATCATGAGGTATAAAATAAACATTTAAATATTATCATAGAATCATCTCCATTCTTATTATCATGAATGAATATAAATGACTTCAAATTACAAATGTACCTTCGGTCCTGAGGAAAGCAAAAGTACAGGCGTGATGCGAAAGCAAATGGCAGGTTCGCGTGAACAGTACAGAGGTACTGTTCATCTATTTATAGACACCGGACACAGCCTGTGACGAATTACAATTATGCCCCTTACAAAAGTTTACAACATTGACTCAGACCTCTATGGATAAAAAGGCTATTCTATCTCTATGTCGGTTTGTAACGCCGAAGCTCCATGAAAAGGAACCTTCGGCCATCTCCTGGGGACAACTTCAGCCGAAGCTGCTTCTTCGTGTAAGACCTTCGGCGCAACGAAGCATGGCCCCAACAACTGCCACGACCTGAAGATGGAAGCCTACTGCGATGAGGTTCGGCGCTTGGAGGACAAGTTCTACGGGCTCGAGCTCAACCATGTCGCTCGACGATACAACGAGACTGCGGACGAGCTGGCTAAGATAGCCTCGGGGCGGACAACGGTTCCTCCAGATGTCTTCTCCTGAGACCTACATCAACCCTCCGTCAAGACTGACGACACGCCCGAGCCCGAGAAGGCCTCAGCTCTGCCCGAGGCGCCCTCGGCCCAGCCCAAGGCGCCCTCGGCTCAGCCCGAGGCAGCCTCGGCCCCGCCCGAGGCACCCTCGGCCCCCGAGGGTGAGGCACTGCGTGTCGAGGAAGAGCGGAATGGGGTCACGCCTAATCGAGATTAGCAGACCCCATACCTGCAATATCTCCACCGAGGAGAGCTACCCCTCGACAGAGCCGAAGCTCGGCGACTGGCACGGCGTGCCAAGTCGTTCGTCTTGCTGGATGACGAAAAGGAGCTCTACCACCACAGCCCCTCAGACATCCTCCAAAGATGCATATCCATCGCCGAAGGTCAGGAGTTATTGCAAGAAATACACTCGGGGGCTTGCGGTCATCACGCAGCACCTCGGGCCCTCGTGGGAAACGCCTTCCGACAGGGTTTCTACTGGCTGACCGTGGTGGCCGACGCCACTAGGATTGTACGCACCTACCAAGGGTGTCAATTCTACGCAAAGCAGACCCACCTACCCGCTCAGGCTCTGCAAACAATACCCATCACCTGGCCGTTTGCTGTGTGGGGTCTGGACCTCGTCGGTCCCTTGCAGAAGGCACCCGGGGGCTTCACGCACCTGCTAGTCGCCATCGACAAATTCTCCAAGTGGATTGAGGTCCGACCCCTAAACAGCATCAGGTCTGAACAGGCGGTGGCGTTCTTCACCAACATCATCCATCGCTTTGGGGTCCCAAACTCCATCATCACCGACAACGGCACCAGTTCACTGGCAGAAAGTTCCTGGACTTCTGTGAGGACCACCACATCTGGGTGGACTGGGCCGCCGTAGCTCACCCCATGACGAATGGGCAGGTAGAGCGTGCCAACGGCATGATTCTACAAGGGCTCAAGCCGAGGATCTACAACGACCTCAACAAGTTCGGCAGACGGTGGATGAAGGAACTCCCCTCGGTGTTCTGGAGTCTGAGGACAACGCCGAGCCGAGCCACGGGCTTCACGCCGTTTTTTCTAGTCTATGGGGCCGAGGCTATCTTGCCCACAGACTTAGAATACGGTTCCCCGAGGACGAGGGCGTACGACGATCGAAGCAATCAAACAAACCGAGAAGACTCACTTGACCAGCTGGAGGAGGCTCGGGACATGGCCTTACTACACTCGGCGCAGTATCAGCAGTCCCTGCGACGCTACCACGCCCGAGGGGTTCGGTCCCGAGACCTCTAGGTGGGCGACTTGGTGCTTCGGCTACGACAAGACGCCCGAGGGCGCCACAAGCTCACACCTCCCTAGGAAGGGCCATTCATCATCGCCAAGATTCTAAAGCCCAGAACATACAAGCTGGCCAACAGTCAAGGCGAGGTCTACAGCAACGCTTGGAACATCCGACAGCTACGTCGCTTCTACCCTTAAGATGTTTTCAAGTCGTTCATGTACCTCGTTTACATACACAAGCAAAGTCTAACCTTCAAGGAAGGGTCAGCCTTGCCTCGGCAAAGCCTGACCCTCCCTCAGGGGCTAGAAGGGGGGAACCCCCTCTGCGTCAAAATTTTCCTCGGAAAAAATCTTTCTGCCAGAACATCTTTCGTGCTTTGCGACTACTTCGATAGTGGAGTCCTGAAAACGACGGAGTACACGTAAGCAGGCAAGGCCGACCGAGCCGAGGGACTCCTACGCCTCCGGGATACGGATACCTCACCCATCACCTTCTGCGATAAGTAACTCACGCTCGGATAAGGGATTCCGCTGTCCGAACAAGTCTTAACGCTCAAAAACTTCTTTTGCTGAAACGATCTTTCGTGCCGTCTCGACTATATCGATAACAGAATCCTACGGACGAGTAAGAGTACACGTAAGCAGGCAAGGCCGACCGAGCCGAGGGACTCCTACGCCTCCGGGATACAGATACCTCACTCATCACCTTCTGTGATAAGTAACTCACGCTCGGATAAACGATTCTGTTACCGACGAACAAGTCCTGATACTCGAAACAAGGGAAAAGAAACACAGCTTTACAACACGACGACGGTATGTTTTGGCCTCGGCGGCCGCAAGAAACGTACACACGCTACAGACAAACTATTCCTGCAGGTTTAGACGTCAGCAGGGGGAGCAGCAGCACCCTCGGCATCGACTCCACCCTCGGCAGAATCCGACCCAGCCTCGAACAAGCAACATGGTCGGAGGATCTCCACCTCGAAGGAAGATGTCGGCATCACGCTTGGGCCATCGCCGCCAGGGTCTCCTCCACGAACCTGACCCAAGCACACGGCCGGACCAGCCGCTCCGTAGCCTCAGCCAGCTATCCCCTAAGGACACCAGCCCGGCTCATGGCCTCGGCAGCCCGACTCCAGGGTTGGTCCTGCCAACGGACGACCTGGCCAGGTCCCAGCCGCCACTGCGATGCCTCGTCGTCCTGGGAAGTCCCCTACTCCTGGGTCGACGAAGTTTCTTCTCCAGCCAACTCCGCCTCTATCCATGCTGACACCGCTGCCTCAGGCTTCGGCTCATCGCAGAGCAGCCGAGGGTTCCTTCACTAAGCAAGAGAAGCCTCGAACGGCAAGGCCGACCGAGCCGAGGGACTCCTACGCCTCCGGGATACGGATACCTCACTCGTCACCTTCCACACAAGGCAAACTCAGGCTTGGTTAAGCGGTCCAGCTAGCCGACAGGCGAGTTCTGGTGCGCAAAATGGAGAAGAAACACGACTTTACGCCCAAATACACAAATGTTCAGCCCCGACAGCCACAATGAACATACGCCAGCACTCAAGGTGTCATTACAAATGGGACTCCGGTTCTGTTCTCGGACGGGCAAACACCGACCTCCGCGCAGGGGTGTCACACCGGAGCAAAGGCAGGACAGCCCAAGAACACTAACACCGCCCTAGCAGCGCGCGACATCTTGGGTGGTCCCCTGGTGCGCGGGGCGCGACAGCTGCTCGCACGATGGGCAGATAGCCGCACTCCGCCCAGCGGCGGAAGGTGGCACCGGAAGCTGCGCCAGAGCCAGCTGAGCCAGCGAACCGGGCACACGGGAGCTGATGACGCTTGCGGCCGCTCGGCCTCGCGTTGTCGAAGTTCGCCCCTTCCGCTAGGACCGTGAGCGCCCTCCCCCAGAAGTTGGAGGGAGAAGGTGGCCCACAAACCCGTGCGGGACACCAGCCCATGCCGAGGTAGAGCTCCGGCTCAGCTCACCCTCCGCCCCAGCTCGGATGACGAAAATCCTTGAAGCCGAGGGCGGGGCAGAGGCCGCAGCCCGGCTTGCTTCTCCCCACCATCGAACTGGTGGTCACCGTCTTGGGTGACCACCGGCGAGGGGATGCAACCGGGCTGCCTGACAAAAATCCTTGAAGCCGAGCGATGGCTGAAAGGTACCAACCTCCACAAGGTTGCGCTCCTTCCACAACGAGACGAAAGCGACGCAAGCGCTCCCCATCCGGGGGCTCGGAAGGTGGAAGCACGCGACGCATGAAGGGAGTGCGAAGACATGGTTGCCGTCCAAGGGGGTCACCCTCCTTTTAAAGGCGACTCTCCCCACTTGCGTCCCCAGCTGTCGCGGACGGAGTCTTCACCGACACGCTCCAAGGTCTTCCCCCTACGACACGAGGGGTGGGTCCCACGCGTCATGCAAGCTGCCCTAGGACAGAAGAAGCCAAACCGTCGCACGTGGAGCATGTAACCGCCCAGTGGTTACAAGCATTCCTCCGTCTTCACCCAAACCAGCGGGTGAAAGGGCGGACCGCCATGCAGGCGGCATGCAACTACACCAAGGGGGCGCACCCTTTCGACTTCGACGCATCCAGCATGGAGGCCTAGGCCCACACGTCATGTAACCGGCGCACCGGTTACTGCGTGCAAAAAAACTGCAGCGCCACTTGTGCCAGCGCCGTGCCTTCTTGACTACGGAATCGATGCCGCGACTCGAGGCAACCCTGCGCACGGCCCAGCAGTGCCAACCAGGCACGCCGGTCACAGGTCAATCGGTCACGGGAGAAGGCGCGACGGTCAACATGGCCAAAAGTGGGCCGGCAGTAATGGCGGTGGCAGGCAGGCGGACGCAGCAGTCAAATCATCTGCAGGCTCACGTCCCCTCCTGGAACAGCGAGAGAGCTCTCTCCCACAGCGTAAAGACGATGTACCCGTGTTCCGTTCCTCGAACGGCTCACGCATGCACAACGGCTGCCCCGCGTATCACTCGTCCCATCGCATTAACTCTGCGGCAGGACAGGCGACACCTTTGGCAGGCGAAGCAGGCGACGCTTCACCTCCGCCATAATGACCGCGTCAAAAAAGGTGCGCCACGTCGTTCATTTTCGTATCCTTTTCCTCTTCCCCTTTCTCTCTCTTGCTACAGGGACCGGGAAAGGGGATACTCCGGAAGGGATCCTTCTCCGCGAAGGAAGCGGGCCCCGAGCCCCCCTACTGATCAGAGGTTCGAAGGTTGGCCCCTCAGGAGGGTTCGATAGCCGCCTCAGAGCACTCGGGCTCCGCGCCCACTACTGGTCAGAGGTTCGAAGGCTGGCCCCTCGGAAGGGTTCGACAGCCACCTCAGGCCACTCGAGCTCCGCGCTCACTACTGATCAGGGGTTCGTAGGCTGGCCCCCCGATGGGTTCGACAGTCGCCCCAGAGCATGCAGAGTGAGGGATGACTCTGGGTACATTCGATACATAACTAAGGCTCGGGCTACGCTCCCGAGGTACCCTAGGACATTTTTGAGACCAGCAGGAACGATTCTGTAACGGAATCCCATCAGAGGGAGGCCTCGAGCCCTCGGACCCTATCGAACGGGACTTGGTCCGGCAAATCACCTGTAGGTACTTTTGGAGCGCTCCTCTAGGCCACTAGCCGACCCTTATCGAACGAGGTACGGGCGTCCACTCGGATCACCCGTTAGCAACTCACTGGAGACACCATGTTCGGCGCCCACCAAGGGCAACATGGCGCTTCCCCCCTCCTCCTTGCGGAAAGGCGACGCAGGGGCGTATGAAAAAAGCCGAGTCTACCCTTGACCGTCCTCTCGCCCTGTGCGAAGGCTCGGGGTCTGCTCTCGCAAACCTGGCTCCGGCCAAACCGTTGACAGCATCAACATACCAGCCCGAGAACCTGGAACCTGACTATGCACCCGGGCAACGACCAGTTCGCATGAGGGAACAACCAGACCGGTCGAGCCATCATGAAAGGCATTAAGACCTCGAAGGAGTCAAACCACTCCTCCGAGGCCTCAGGGGCTACACCTGGCGGGTGCGCTCGCGCGCACCCACCGAAACAAAATGCAACCAAGAAAGGCCGGTCCCCTTGCAAAAAAGTGCGACAAAGCCTCCAAGCGAGTACCCACACTCCCTTTGAGGCTCGGGGGCTACTGTCGAGGACCGTAATTAGGAGTACCCCCAAGGCTCCTAATCTCAGCTGGTAACCCCCATCAGCACGAAGCTGCAAAGGCCTGATGGACGCAATTCCGGTTAAGGCTCCGTCCACTCAAGGGACACGATCTCGCCTCGCCCGAGCCCAGCCTCGGGCAGGAACGGAAGACCAAGGCGGATTCATGCCTCGCCTGAGGGTCTCCTCAAGCAACGGGCGCACCTTCGACTCCAAGGCCCGGCTCGGGCAGACTTCACGGAGAAGCAACCTTGGCCAGATCGCCTCGCCCGCCAACCGGATCACAGGAGCATTCAATGCAAGGATCGCCTGACACCTGATCCTGACGCGCGCTTTCCAGTCGACAAGGCCGAAGTGACCGCAGTCACTTCGCCCCTCCACTTACTGACCTGACAAGAAAACAGCGCCACCTGCGCTGCTCCGACTGCTGTGCCACCCGCCAGGGTGAGGCTGACAGCAACCAAGTCTAGCCTCGGGCGCCATAGGAATCTCCGCCTCGCCCGACCCTAGGGCTCAGACTCGACCTCGACTCGGACGACGACCTCCGCCTCGCCCAACCCCAGGGCTCGGACTCGACCTCACCTCGGACGATGATCTCCGCCTCGCCCGACCCCAGGGCTCGGACTCGACCTCGCCTCGGACGACGACCTCCGCCTCGCCCGACCCCAGGGCTCGGACTCGACCTCGCCTAGGACGACGATCTCCGCCTCGCCCGACCCTAGGGCTCGGACTCGACCTCGACTCCGGAAGAAGGTCTCCGCCTCGCCTGACCCCAGGGCTCGGACTTGACCTCGACCTTGGAGGAGTCACCACCTCGCTCGGGCCGACCACACCACAAGGGGAGGCCATCATTACCCTACCCCTAGCTAGCCCAGGCTACGGGGAACAAGACCGGCGTCCCATCTGGCTCGCCCCGGTAAAACAAGTAATGATGGCACCCCACGTGCTCCATGACAACGGTGGTTCTCAGCCCCCTACGGAAGCAAGGATCCGACAGCCCCGACAGCTATGCTTCTACAGGGCTCAAGCGCTCCTCCAACGGCCACGACGCCACATGAACAGGGCTCCAACACCTCTCCGACAGCCACGTCGGCACGCACATAGGTCTCTAGCTCCCCCTGCTAGACACGTTAGCACACTGCTACACCCCCCGTTGTACACCTGGGCCCTCTCCTTATGTCTATAAAAGGAAGGTCCAGGGCTCTCATACAAAAGAGGTGGCCGCGCGGGAGAACGGGCAGCCTAACGCCCCCTCTCTCTCTCCCTCGCGAACGCTTGTAACCCCCTACTACAAGCGCATCCACCCTGGGCGCAGGACAACACGAGGCCGCGGGTTCCCCCTTTACTGTTTTCCCCCCTTGTGTCTCCGTCTCGCGTCGACCCATCTGGGCTGGGACACGCAGCGACAATTTACTCGTCGGTCCAGGGACCCCCCGGGGTCGAAACGCCGACACTAGCTGAATAGGCACACTTTGATTTAATTGATTCGTTGCAACCTTGCCTCCTGACGTTGCGATCATAAAAGACCCTCGGGTATGACAGAAAGGCAATTGACATTTAGCACTGAACTTCTGGCTAATGAAGCTATGTGATGCACCAGAATCAAACAGAATTAATGCAGGTTGATTAAAAACTGAAAAGATATCAGTCATGACGAGGGCTCCTTCAGGTAGCTCCTCCAGAGTAGTGAAATTGAGCTTCCCTTGTCTGACTTGCACCTTCTGCTTTCTTCCTCTGTCTTGGTTTGGTGCTGGCATCTTATTCGGCTGATTCCTCGGATAATTCTTGGCATAATGGCCCACATTGCCACATGTGAAGCACTTGTTTCCATTTCCCTGGCGAAACTGCTGCTGTTGTGGTTGGTTGTTTCTTGGGGCGGGAGCTAGAAAACGGTTGGGTGCTTGCTGCTGCTGAGGCAGTCTGATAACCCATCTTCCTGCCTGCTGCTAAAATCCTTTGCTCTGATTGTTGGAGACAATCCTGAACCTCTAGGGTGGAGCGGAGGGTCCTGACATTGGTGCCTTCCTCTTCTTCTCTGCTCGGTGAGCTACAATACAGTCTTCCTGTGATATGGCTAGGTTGACCAACTCATTGAAGCTATCAGCCCGAACAGTATTGAGATGCTCACACAACTTGGTGTTGAGACCTCTGCGGAAACGGTCTCTCTTTTTTCTCATCAGAATCTGTGTGATAACCCGCATACTAGCACAGGTCGTTGAAGGCCTAGGCATACTACAACATAGTGCGGGTTCCCTGAGTCAATGCCAGAAACTCATTAGCTTGCGATCCAGAATCCCTGCTGAAATATGGTGTCCCTGAAAGCAGTCTTGAACTCCTCCCATGTCACTTCATGATCAGCTGGTAGCATGAAACGAAAATGGTCCCACCATGTCCGAGCAGGTCCGCGAAGCTGCTGCGCGGCGAAGCGAGTCTTGGTGTCATCAGGGCAAGCTCCCGTGAGGAGGGGAAACTTGGACTCCATGACTCGTAGCCACACATCAGCGTCAAGCGGATCCTCTGCCTTGGTGAACAGGGGCGGCTGTGTGCTCAGGAACTCCTGATAAGTTGCCACGTCCAGAGGACGCTGCGGCTGGCCTCCACCATACTGCTGAGGGTGGGGCTAGCGCTGCAAAAGTTGCCGCAGAATCTCATTTTGCTGAGCCATCAACTCATGCACTGTGGGAGCTGGAGGAGGTGGCGGGGGAACTTGTTCGTTCTGCCTGCGACGCTGCCTAGCTGCCATTTGAAAACAGAAATTGTTGCCATTGTTATCCCAATTCACGATTCCGAACAATGTTCTTTATATCATACAGAAAGGAAATGTCATAACATAACATCAAATCGAACGAGGATAACATGATTACATTCACTTCATTACTCACAAAAGTTCTTCAGGGTTACATCAATTTAGGGGAAAGTACCCATAAGCCTAGTCCAAAATTCGGTGCCAAACTAAGCTCACGTGGGTTTCTATTCTCCTAATGAGTCAAGTTAACTCATCAACCCTGAGTAGTAGAAGCGACATTGGATGTGGGCAATGGGGGCATCTCGGAGGGAGTCGCATTGGTACCAGGGGCTGGTTCTAACTCCTCAGGAGCCTCCTCTCACTCGCTTTCGGCCTCATTTGCCTCCATATCCTAATGGTGCATTTCCAGGTGGTCGTTAGCTTCCTCAAGCTCTTCCTGCACATTACGGAGGTGGTTCTTTAGGACATCAATGGTGTTGTCCCGGATCTCCACCTGCTGCTCCAGGGTGGCGATGCGCTGGCTCAACTGTTCCACTTGTAGGTCCTTCTCCACCAACTCTGAAGACAAGTCGACCACGAAGTCCTCTCGGCTGTCGAGGGTGAGCTTAGTGGTCTGAGCAAGGTTAGAATGGTGTGCCATGGCGTCGCTTTGTAGGGCCTAAAGGCGGTACAGTGCGCTCATGCACTGAACAGTGATCCTCCCAACTTGGTCGGGATGCATAGCCCACACGTCTTTCACATGGCTCACACGATTGCACCACATGGGGTCATCCCTCTTCTCAGCAGGGAAGAGTCCCAGTGGGTGCATTACCATCTCTAAGGGATGGTAGCCGCAGAAGGTCATCAGAGTCTTCATAGCTGCAGCCTCGGTGGTGTCATCCGACCTTAATCCAATAGTCTCGGAGTCAAGGGAACGCCAACCAGGCTGTAGAGGGTGAGCCTCCAGAGTCAGCCAGACTCGGCAACGTGGCACCCGATGCTCCTCATACAGCTGCACTGTGTACAAAGGGGGTGTAGGGTAACCGGCGGAGCTGAGCACCTCCCACAAGATGGAAGGGAAACCCTCGTGGGAAAGGAAATCGGAACTGAAACGAGTGTCTCCTCCATTGGCGGGGTGGGTGAAGTCATCTGTGGAAGAGGATTAGACGTAAACGTTATGGTAGTGGAAAGGAAAAACATGTGAGCCCGAGTTGTTAAAAGGAGGTGGGCTAGATTTGATTCTACTCCTGATGTTACTTATTATTATCCCTATTTGCTATATTCATACTTAGATGCATTTTTCCTTAAATTTTCTAAACCTTTCAT
This sequence comes from Zea luxurians, assembly GCA_029449295.1. NCBI lineage: Eukaryota > Viridiplantae > Streptophyta > Magnoliopsida > Poales > Poaceae > Zea > Zea luxurians. The sequence goes on from JAOPSE010000002.1 coordinate 170,428,426, forward strand.
GTTTTATAATGCATGCTTGCTGAAAAGAACGTCTCCTCACTGATCGGAAGGGTGCTTTTATGGCATCCTTGCAATTCTAAAACTGGCCCATATAGCCTACTTAATTAGCCACCTGTTTTCCCCACTATTCCTAAGGCCTTTCGTCTTAGGTCTAGCGTTCTAGCCCTGACGATTCCAATACTGGTTTCTAAGCAGGTTTTATTTTTGAAAAGTTGGTATTCACGATTCATTGCTTTCTCTATGGTGGTATTTGCTCCGGTACCAGCTGTGGCGGAACCGCCTGAATTATTCCAGCTTAAGTGCCCAAGTCACGCCTTAGAGGCAGCAACACACTTAAATCGAAATAACCCGTCAGTCCCTCAGATCTAGTCTGATGAAGCCACTTCCCCGGGATCAAATACCACTAGCTCACTCGAAGGTGAGTCATAGAGAGAATACAATAAAGCATGAAACCAAAATTTAAGTTATGGAGTTATTATATAAATCGGAGTTTTAAGTAAAAGGAACAAGTTCATAATTAAAGTGCAGCGGATGATCGATAACGTTGTATGCTGAGGAATAGGGCAAGGCGTAGCCCACTACTCCTCCTGCTTCTTTCCTACCGGAGCAACATCCCACTCGACTGTCCAACCCGGTGGCAGGGTGGAAGGCCAAGTCATACCATCAACCATGTCTTGTAGCATACCTGCAAAAATTGTGCCACAAACAAGGCTGAGTATACTAATACTCAGCTAGACTTACCCGGTGTGAGGAGTCTACTAGCTGAGCCTAAAATCAATTTTAGCTTTTCTAGTTCTAGCATAATTAATTTAGCTAGGTTTGCTCTTTTCTAAGCATACATGGTAACAATCATTTAGTACAATCAACATGTTACCTCAAGTAAAACCTCATTTCACTTCTTACTCAATGCAGTACAAGGGGTCAAGCAGTCTCATTAGCTGCGAGAAGCAGACGATTCGAATCGAGTTTTTAAACCTTGCAAGGTAAACCTAAACACATGACATGTAGGGGCACTCCATCCCCACACACGTCAACCGTCCCCATCGATTCCCCGTTTGCGGCCAGGACTCACCGTCTTGGCATACAATGCTCCACTGACCCCGACTGCCGCCGTGCAGTGACTGCACTTGTACCCACCATAGCTAGCATGGGAGACCAGTTTTAGGACGAGTGAGGGGAAAAGTCCGCACCCGGCTTCACTCAGGTACTAGGTTTACCGGTTACCATATTTCCCGACATGAGCTTAGTACATTCAAATGCTTGACTTAGGTATCCACACATTAATCATTAATTCCATTTCCATCTCGTGGACAAGGCATCCACCCTAGATCCAAGTTCATAGACCATCATAGATCCCATTATTAAGATGAATAAAATCAATGCCTAACCTCACGTGAGTGCTAGAAAAATCACTCGACTTCTACCGAGATCCTAATTAGCAAAGCAGCTACTCGACCTAGCATACTAGTATCCATCTCAAAAAGGAATCATGAGTTCATGCAACTAAGGGTTTCAAGCAACTCCTACACTTAAGTGCATATTACAAGCCTACAAACATTAAGTGTAGTAAAGTAGCATATATAAATTGGTTATGCATAAAACCGGGGCTTGCCTTCAAATGCTGAGGTTGCTGGGAGATCCTCTACGGCAGGCTCGGGAGCTGGCTCCTGGATTTCCTCGTGGACAGCTCCTTGCTCGGGAATGAGCACGTACTCTCCGTTAGCGAGGTTGTAATCTAATGAATGCAATGATTGAGATATATGCATGTCATGATATGCAATATGGTAGTAATAAAAATGATTAAAAGGATAAGGTAAAGTTTAAATCTTACTACGAGACTTCTAGTGATATACTTAGCCATTTTAGGGTCAAGTATGGTTAAGTTAAATGGTCAGATTATTTTAGTGCTCCACTAATTTCCTTTTAGTGTCTTAGTGAAAGTTTTATCTTGATCCTTACTGAATTCATTGGGGGTGAGATTTATTATTATTTTTTACCGATCCTCTCTTTTTTCCTTTTTCTATTATGCTCTTTAAAGTGGATTTGAACTACAACATAGCTTTATAAATTTCCAAAAATTTGTAAAAATTACAGTAGTGTCTCACTGGTATATAACTCCCAGTCTCAAAAGTTGAGGCTTAAAATGTTAAGGGTCCACTCTATACAAAATATGAAGTTTTAGGGCAGAGGGGGTGCTTCAAACTACAACTCTCTTCTAGTAGTGGATTATTCCCTAAGACTTATTTTGGCTAGTATTTAGGTGCTATAATATGACTTTGTACCAAGTTTTAGCCACTGAGACTTTGGGTTTCATATTTTTCTCTGGTGGTTTACTTCATAAGTAGTTGGGTAAAAATGTGTTTGCCCACTGTTGCACAATTTTAGGCTTCCTCATGATTTAAATAGAACATGGGTCAAATCCAAGTTTTAATTGTTCAACTCACTTATTTTGATGGGTTGGGGTGTTTATTATTTTTGGAGTGGTGTTCTAGCAGTTAGGAGTCTACTGAAATTTTCTTATCATTTTTGCAATGGTCCTTATATTTTTAATCATGGCTTTCCTTGATTTCTTAGTGCCTAAGAAAATCTTTAACCTTGGATTAGCTCTGGACTAGGGTCCTCTGCATTTTTCCTATGTTCTTTATCACTTAGGTATTCTAGGAAAAATATGTTCATCCTCTGGTTATTATTTTTCATCACCTTTCTCATTTTTCTAAGATTTGGGCAGAAATAGTTTTTAATGGACATTCTTGGTTTATTCTTGTATACTGGGGTGTCTAATATTTTAAACAGTGTGTATGTGGGGTATGTACCTCTACAAATTTTCTTAAGCCTAGTATAGAAATATTTCTATTTTTCTCTGTATTAATAAGGTTTGGGCATTTTCCTAATTCAAATCAAAACTCTAAAAATACTACAGAAACCATGGGGTTTACTATTTTTGTCTGATAGTCTATAATATGTAGGTCGTCCTAGCAAAATTGGTTTGACAAATTTGGTTGAATAATACTCAAGTTATGAATTTTCTAAGTTCTCTGTTTATTTAAAAAGAATAAACATAAATGGTTAAAGGAAAATGACTTTACATCGGGGTCCCTGGGCTTATTTCTATCTGAGTCATTTAATTCGTGCCCCTGAAGAACTATTCACCTGAGTCACTGACTTCGCACTTAACCCCCTAGGTTTTTATCCCCTCTAACCCGTGCTCCTCCTTCGTCTGAACAGTGACCGAAGAATAAAAAGCGGTGGCGCGGCTTACCGGCGGCGGTAGAGGTCCAGCGAAGGGTCGGGTGAGGTCCGGGGGTCTCTGGCGATCACGTCGAGGTGCGGATCATCGGCGGTGGTGGTCAGAGATGGGCTGGCCGCGTGTGCAGACGGTCGGGCTCGCCGGCGATGTGTGCTCCGGCCTGCTCACGGCGGCAGGGTCAAATTAAATCGCTCGGTGATCTTTAGGGGAGGTCAACGATGGTGTGGGTGAAAGGAATCAGAAAATGACTCACCAAGTGACCTAGTCCACGCGCGGTGGTGTTCGGTCGAAGTCCGGTGAGGTCGAGCTCGCTTCTCCGATGAGGCAATGCCTCGGCTTAAGCTTGGGAAAGCTTCTTCGTCTCTCAGGGAAGCCGTCCAGGGGCTAGGGCGAGGCTGGGGGTCATCGGTAAGAGCTAGCCACGGTGGCCGTGCTCGGGCAGGGATGGCGGGCGGTGGAGAGCTCGTCGGAGCTAGAGTTTTTGCTCGAGCGTGTGGCGAAGTGAAAAGCGGACTGTTGTGCACCTGATGTACTTATATGCGCCCTCGGGCGTGGCTGGGAGCAGGCGCGGGGGACAGGCGCCGACCATGCGCGGCGCACGCAGAGGGCAGCCAGTGCGCGACCGAACGCTCGGGCACGCGATCGAACACGTGGAAGTGTGATTCTGCCCGAGTTCAAACGCCTATAGGGCGCATATCTTCGTGAATTTGGGCAAGATCGCCGTGTAGGATTTGTTCCCCCGACTAAGTTCTATCGTTTGTGTGTGGACGTTGTGCGGTTTTGGGCTATGGACAGGGAGTTGTCATGTCGCCAAACGCCAGTGTCACACGACCGAGTCCCGAGGAAAATCTGCGCCAAGATCGTGTCAAACGTTTGAGAAAATTTCTCAAACTTCGCCAGGGCGTGTTCAAGGTAGTTTGGCGCCAGTTTGTTATTTGGACTTATTTGATTCAAGTTTTGAAAACAGAGAACACAATTGATCTTTGAAAAGGGGCTGAAATTCAGATTTCTGAATTTTTCCATAGGCGCATTACTTCATGGGCTGTTTTGGGGATTTTGGAAAATTCAAATGACCAATCTTCCTGTTGGGGGCCTTCGGCTTCCGAAGGTCCTCAAAAACGTGATTTGACAATGTTTTCCAAGTGAAATATGTGAACAGGTATCTTCGGGTTCGGATCATGAGTATACAGAGCATGGTCAGGACAAAGCCTGAGCGAGACGAAAGGTGATTATGACGAAGGACAAGGTGATCACAAAGCTGTGCACAGGAAAGCTTTGGCATGACAGTAGAAAAGGGGAACCGACTTAAAGATGAAAAGGCAAATTAGACCTCGAAGAATTACTATAGAGTTATTAGCAAATATAAAGGGCATGAATGTAATTTTACATGGGCTGCGTCCCTTGCCTATAAATAGTGCTGACTTGGCATTTTACTCTCACGTCACGCTTGTACCCCTGCTTTCCTTCGAGCCGAAGGTACATTTATAATCTGTCATTGTGAATACAGTAACGCATATAAAAATAAGTTGATAATAACATTTAAAGTGTTTATATTATTTTTTCATATCTTGTGTATGAATCCTTCTTCATCATTTATTGTGCTCATGAAGGTTCGTCTTTCATGACCTTCGTCCGGAATTCATTATATCCGAAAGGAGATAATGCTTCGAAGTACGAAGGACTTTAGCATTTAACACTTTTATGTTGCCTTGTTCTTAACTCTTAGCGTTTCAGAACAAGTCCCCAACATTAGCGCCCACCTCCGGTGAACTCACTTCCACGTTTTGAGTTTCGAACACCTTCGGCAAGCATAGACCTTCGTCATGCCGCCAAAGAAAGCTTCAGCAACAGGGGCTGCCGCTCTGCTGCCGCTGGACCCCAACCAGGAGACCCTCTCTCTTCGGGAGGCCCAAAGCCAGAAGAGGAAGGCCATCAGTCCAACGCCTCAGGAGGACAACTTGGACCAAGAAATCAGAAATATGGAGATGCTCCATCAGCAGGTGCAAAGGAAGAAGGAAAAGATGGCTAGGCTGGCTGATCTGCAAAGGCAGATAGACGAAGCCTCTGAAGAAGTTCGCCATCTTACTCAAGATGAGCAGAATCGAAGGCCTCAGCACAGAGAGCTTCATCAAGAGGGCTTCTTCAACGAAGATGACTGGTATGAGAATTTCCATCATGGAAATTTTGAAAGCTCTCTTGTGAGTTTTGGTGTTTGGATGACAACTCAATTAAAGGACTAACAAGTGTACTAAGTGTTGAACAGGTGCTTAAGGTAAAGCTTACAGGGTTCAACACAAGTGAACAAATGTGATTGTCCAAGAACTGGATTATGGATACATAATGGACATCACAAGTAAGATGGACATTGTATAAAGTGAGACTCGGGTGCGTAGCTCGGAGACAACTGATCAAGCCAAGGACGGAGGCAAGAAAAGCTTCGAGGTACCAAGTGCACGGGAGAAGGTCAAGGAGGCTGAGGAACCCAAAGCCAAGGGTGAAGAAGAAGGCTTGCAAAGTCAAGGGTGATCGAGTTGAGAACAGCTACGGCACATCAAGGATCACTACATAAGGACGTGACTTACAACCAATGAGGTAACAGCTACAGTTATGTGGTGTAAGTCATAAGGCTCAAGACCAAGCTCTAAGAAAGAGATCAAGGTCACTAGAAGGAGAACAAGTGTCAAAACCAGAACTGGAAGCAGCCCAAAAGAGCTAAGTTCACCTTAATCTTTAGTTTGGGTTGTTCCTATGTTTGGAGATGTTCTATGTGACCTTTGCAGGATGTTGGAGCTAAGAAATGTCAATCTAGATCAAGTCAAGCCGACTTGATGATTTATGAGTCCAACATCAAAGCTCAAGCATGTGAAATGCTATGGATATAATAATTAAGATAAAGGTATGTTTCTCAGACTTAGTACATTGTTTTATGGACTAATGTATTGTGTCTAAGTGCTGGAAACAGAAAAAATCGAGTTGGAAAAGAGATGGCTCGAGCAGCCAAAGTCTGTCCAGTCTGGGTGCACCGGACTGTCCGGTGGTGCACCGGACAGTGTCCGGTGCGCCAGGCTGGCTCGACGTGAAGTGGCCGCTCTTGGGAATTTGCCGATGGCGTACGGCTAAAATTCACCGGACTGTCCGGTGTGCACCGGACTGTCCGGTGAGCCAACGGTCGGCCGGGCCAACGGTCGGCTGCGGAATCTGCGCGCGACACGTGGCCGGGCCAACGGTCGGCTGCGGAATCAGCGCGCGACACGTGGCCGGTCAACGGTCGGAAGGGGGCACCGGACTGTCCGGTGTGCACCGGACATGTCCGGTGCGCCAACGGCTCCCAGATCTGCAACGGTCGGCAGCGCCATTTTAGGAAAGAAATCGGGCACCGGACAGTGTCCGGTGTGCACCGGACTGTCCGGTGCGCCACCCGACAGAAGGCAAGATTTGCCTTCCTAGATTGCTTCCAACGGCTCCTAGGCCCCTTATGCCTATAAAAGGGACCCCTAGGCGCCTCAAGCAAAACAGAAGTGCAGCCAACAAGTGTAGACTTCACTCGAATCAATTCTCGCTCTCCCTCTTGTGTGTAACTCTATAGTTTGTGTAGAAGGCACAGCTATAAGCCTTTAGAGAGAGGAGTAGTGCTGCTAAGAGTTAGAGCAAGGTCTTGAGCGTATCGTTACTCTGCCGGGGTGCTGCCAAGAAGTTTGTAAGCAGCTGCGGTTCTGTTGTAACCCCACTCAATAGTGAAAGGCTCTATCTGTCATACTGACAGACCTGAGCAAACAGAGGAAGGAGTTGAAATAGACTCCAAGCCCAGGTGTGGCTAACTCCAACGAGGACTAGGCAAGCATTTCAGGCTTGGCCGAACCTCGGGATAAATCCTTGCGTCTGTGTGCTCTGTTCTGTATTGTACTCTGACTCACTGTCTTACTCTCTTATATATCTGCACTTCACTACTTACTTGTGGTACTAGCTTTCCTTGAAGTGCAGGATATTCGTAAGACAGGAACTTCAATTCCACTGCAACCTACTCGAAGGATTCTTCACTCCACTGCGATCCTGTCTTCGAGTAGAGTAAGATTTAAGTTTTAAAGTGATAATTTTTATTCGCCTATTCACCCCCCCTCTAGGCGACATCTAGATCCTGTTCCCGGGCCAAAGAGAACTTTCAATTGGTATCAGAGCTAGGCCTCTCCAGTGTGGGCTTAGCCGTCCGGAGATAACAATGTCGTCACAAAAGGTAACTGTAGAACTTCTTTTAGGCGATGGCTCTAATTACAAATCTTGGTCTGTCTCTATTTATAATGCTTTCTTAAGTGTTGATCCTGATTTGAGACAGATCTTTAGTAGAAGTATTTTTCCATCTGATATTAGTAAAAATCCCTCTAATGATGAACTAAGATGTTTATCTCTCAATCACCGTGCTTGCAACATCTTAGTTGATTCTCTTTCTAGAGGTGCTTATTTTGCCATCATGAGTAGGGATAATGATTTATTTGTTGATGCTCATGATTTATGGAATAGAATTAAAATAAAATATTGTGTGGCAAATTGTACTGCTTCTACTCCCTATATTGCTTGTGATGCTAACCTTTCAAAGGGAGAAGATCAAGAACGATGGGCACCCAACGATGAATCCACCTCGTCGACAGGTTTGGTCTCCACTAATAATAAGTGTTTTGTTGCTAACAATGATGGTGGAGACAAAAGCCATGATGATGCGGAATATGAGGATGATAGCGAGGATGAGTCTTCATCACCTCAAGGTACATTTTCCTGTTTGGCTTCCACTGACATTAATGACAGGGAAAATGATACCGATGATGTGGAAGAAGAGGAGATTCGCCGTTTCTACATCCATCTCAACAAAGAGGACAAGGCACTCTTGGTTAAGCTGTTGAGAAGGAACAAGGAACAAGGCGATACACTTCTCAGGCTAGAGGAGTCCCTCATCAAAACCAACAACAGCCTGGAAAAGATGACCAAAGAACATGAGGAGCTAAAGTGCTCTCATGATGATTTGGTCCAAAGGTATGAATATGTTTTAATTGAGCAAAGAAATAGTCATGATGCATTATCTAATGTTGCTCAACTTAAAACGGAAAATTCTATGCTTAAGAATCAAGTAGAAACAATGGACTTAGAAAAACGTGCTCTAGGTAAAAAGTATGATATGTTGTCATATTCTCATAATAAATTAGTTGATGACCATATCATGCTTAATGTTGCTCATGAGGTTATAATTGCAAACTTAAATTCATGTGAACCTCATTTTCGCATGTGTGCGCATTTGAATTGTATATCACCATGTGCTAACCCCTGTTGCTCAAAAGAAAGCCAATCATTGATTGAGCAACAAGTTTTAGGGTCACAAAAGAAATTTTGTGGGAACAAGAAGCAAAGACAACTGAGGAGAAGACACATTGCTCAACTCTCTCAAGATATCCACGGGTGCGTGGTGAAGAAGCTTGAGAAAGGAAAAACTGTAGCAAGTGTTAAGCTCAATAAGAAGAATGTTCCCAAAGCTATAAATGAAGAAATCAACATGAACGAGGAAAAAGGTAAAAATTCAAGTAGTCATGTTGTTTGTACTAATCATCTCTCCATGTCCTTCAAGCACAAAAAGGGAAGAGGAAAAAGGAGGTGTTTCAAATGCAAGGAGATAGGCCACCTCATCGCATCCTGTCCGTACAAAGACAAGGATGAAGGGACAAGAAGTTGCTTTGGATGCAACAATAAGGACCACATTTTCACTTCATGTCCGGTCATGAAGAATCAAGGATGTGCATCCTCCAAGATGACCCTCACCAAGGAAAATGACAAACAGCAAGCGTCATGTCAGGGTGAGCGACGCTTCTGCTACAAGTGTGGTGAGCAGGGTCATATATCAAAGGTATGTTATAAAGGTAAGATTCCTAAAGAAGTGAATGTGTGTCAATCTCATTCACTTAGGAGACCCAAAACATACACTTGTGCTAGATCTATAATGAGATCACCTAGAACTAGCACAAAGGCCATTTGGGTACCAAAGGCACATTTAGATGATCATTATGGACCCATCCCGAGATGGGTACCAAACTGTGCTAACTAGACCATGCAGGTGCCTTGAGATGGACTGGAGACCATGGGAGAGCTTAAGACGGTTATCTAAAACTCTATGCTTAAGCTGTTAATTGTTTTGGTGTTTATTGACCCAAGGTTGAATTATTGTGAAACACTAATCCCATGTTCATCTCAAGTGAAATAAGGTGTATAGGTCCTGAATCATTATTGGTGAATCAAGTAAAGGACCCTGATGAGAATCTACAACCTTGCTCTCCAAAGGATGGTACCCGTGTGTTTTAAGTACATAATTGCAATTTAGTATTGCTCTTAAGTTGGCTTGTTGTGCTACCTGTCTTTGGAGTAGTTATGCTTTATGATTGCCTGTGTTAAATGAATCATAATGATGTTTGCTTAATCATGACTGGTGCTATATAGGATATATCTTTTGAATCATTCATGGGTAGCTCTTTCATTTGTTATATCCACAACGATTAACTCTCTTGGTATATATGGATTAACCTGTAACTTTTTGTAAGTCATGCTATGTGCAAATATGACATTTTGTTTAGTCCATGTTCACATGATTACCCTAGTTTGGTACTGTGTGAATTTCAAATCCATGTCATGCCCTCTTGAGCTATGAGGTGCATGAGCAAAAGGAGCCCTGAATTGGTGATAACAAGTGCTCTCATAAAGGCAAAGGTATGGAAAATGGAACTGTGCAATTTTATTGAATATCGTGAAGTTCCATTAATAGTGATCATAGCTGTGTTCTTGCATTTCATTGGTAGTATCGTGGCTTAGGAGACTTATGCTTTAAAATGTTGTTCCTTTTGGTGTACCTAAAGAACCTTCTTAACGATGATGTGCTTAGACATGATCATGTTGTTTTTCAATTAGTATATGTGATGCAATGATAGTTAAGTATGAAGCATGTCTAAGTTGCGTGTAAATGTTATACTTCCTGTGAGTATTCAATTGGCTTAGGTGCCACTGAGGCATGCATAGTTGTATTTAGTCAACCTTTCGTTTAACCTTCAAATGGTGTAAAGTGGCTTTTCATTTGATATTCAAATTGGCATCTTTGTGTGATGAAAGGGATAGAGTATGCCTTGACCAAGGTATGTTGTGATCCCCTCTAGTTCTGAGGAAGCTAGAATGTGCAAAGTGCAAGTCATTCAAATACTTGATGCACAACTTGAGGGGGAGCACACATAACTTGTGTCTTTTGAGACTAACTGTTTCTTGAGCAATCTTGTATAGTCTCTAGGTGGAAAAGAGAAGATAAGCAAGAAATGGAGCAATCAGGACTTGGGTACCTCTGTAAGTCAAGAAATTGGTATCTCAAGTTGTGAGTAAGTGCATATTTTTAGATTGCTCATGCTCTATAATATCTGGTGATAATAGATGCTTATTCTTAAATATCATGGAGTCATGATAATAAATGAACTTTGCAAATGGTATCTTTCAATTGGTAGCCGTAATAGTTCGCTTCATTTGACATCTCTTGATAATCATTAGAATAGAAGTTTCTTCTTGTGCCCAATACTATAACTTGTTCTAAGTTTGGTGTCTTAGCAATAAGAAAATGTTAGGATAAAGAATCAGGCACAAGTGTGAAGAAGCTCTCGGGAGATTAAACACTTTCAAGATGGAAAGTACACTACAACATGGTAAAGGTACAAAAGGAAGTATTAATCTTTTTGCATATATGTGATAGTGCATATGTTCAATAAGTAAGGGGGAGTTTTGATAGTCGTTTTTCCTCCTTAAACACCCTGCTGTCCCTTGACATCATCCTACGTTCTTGCTTGCGTATGGTTTTTGGTGTTTGATGTCAAAGGGGGAGAAGTTGTGCATTAAAGCTTATCTCAACCTGAGAGGAAAGCTTATCCTAATGGGTGATGTGTTAGTTTGAGCTTTGCCAAGTGTGATATTCATATGTTCCTTGCAGTATTATATGTGTTGCTCATATGGACTAGTGTTTCCGCTGCGATGAATTATTTGGCCTCTATAGTGTAATAGATAGTCATGTGGTTAATGGTGCTTTAAGATTGTCATGGTGCTTTAAGATTGTCTTAAATTAGTGTCTTAGTTTAAATTGGTATTAGTTTGAATTGGTACCTTAATGATGAATAGTGGTAGGTTGATCCACTAAATTGAATGGTGTTTAACTCTGATTATGTGCATTTGTGTGTTGTAGCATCATGGTTTGATTCTTGACACAATGCATCCTAAAAAGTGCTAAGGTGTAGAAATGTTTCGAATTTCCTAAGTATGTGCAAATTGGCGTCTGAGGCCAAAATTAGGTTCTTGAAGTAAGCACATATTTAGGGGGAGCATTCTATAAACTTAGAATTCAAATTTGTGCTTCAAATCTTATTCTTATGTAAGCTTTAATTGTGTTGCCATCAATCACCAAAAAGGGGGAGATTGAAAGCTCTCTTGTGAGTTTTGGTGTTTGGATGACAACTCAATTAAAGGACTAACAAGTGTACTAAGTGTTGAACAGGTGCTTAAGGTAAAGCTTACAGGGTTCAACACAAGTGAACAAATGTGATTGTCCAAGAACTGGATTATGGATACATAATGGACATCACAAGTAAGATGGACATTGTATAAAGTGAGACTCGGGTGCGTAGCTCGGAGACAACTGATCAAGCCAAGGACGGAGGCAAGAAAAGCTTCGAGGTACCAAGTGCACGGGAGAAGGTCAAGGAGGCTGAGGAACCCAAAGCCAAGGGTGAAGAAGAAGGCTTGCAAAGTCAAGGGTGATCGAGTTGAGAACAGCTACGGCACATCAAGGATCACTACATAAGGACGTGACTTACAACCAATGAGGTAACAGCTACAGTTATGTGGTGTAAGTCATAAGGCTCAAGACCAAGCTCTAAGAAAGAGATCAAGGTCACTAGAAGGAGAACAAGTGTCAAAACCAGAACTGGAAGCAGCCCAAAAGAGCTAAGTTCACCTTAATCTTTAGTTTGGGTTGTTCCTATGTTTGGAGATGTTCTATGTGACCTTTGTAGGATGTTGGAGCTAAGAAATGTCAATCTAGATCAAGTCAAGCCGACTTGATGATTTATGAGTCCAACATCAAAGCTCAAGCATGTGAAATGCTATGGATATAATAATTAAGATAAAGGTATGTTTCTCAGACTTAGTACATTGTTTTATGGACTAATGTATTGTGTCTAAGTGCTGGAAACAGAAAAAATCGAGTTGGAAAAGAGATGGCTCGAGCAGCCAAAGTCTGTCCAGTCTGGGTGCACCGGACTGTCCGGTGGTGCACCGGACAGTGTCCGGTGCGCCAGGTTGGCTCGACGTGAAGTGGCCGCTCTCGGGAATTTGCCGACGGCGTACGGCTAAAATTCACCGGACTGTCCGATGTGCACCGGACTGTCCGGTGAGCCAACGGTCAGCCGGGCCAACGGTCGGCTGCGGAATCTGCGCGCGACACGTGGTCGGGCCAACGGTCGGCTGCGGAATCTGCGCGCGACACGTGGCCGGCCAACGGTCAGAAGGGGGCACCGGACTGTCCGGTGTGCACCGGACATGTCCGGTGCGCCAACGGCTCCCAGATCTGCAACGGTCGGCAGCGCCATTTTAGGAAAGAAATCGGGCACCGGACTGTCCGGTGCGCCACCCGACAGAAGGCAAGATTTGCCTTCCTAGATTGCTTCCAACGGCTCCTAGGCCCCTTATGCCTATAAAAGGGACCCCTAGGCGCCTCAAGCAAAACAGAAGTGCAGCCAACAAGTGTAGACTTCACTCGAATCAATTCTCGCTCTCCCTCTTGTGTGTAACTCTATAGTTTGTGTAGAAGGCACAGCTATAAGCCTTTAGAGAGAGGAGTAGTGCTGCTAAGAGTTAGAGCAAGGTCTTGAGCGTATCGTTACTCTGCCGGGGTGCTGCCAAGAAGTTTGTAAGCAGCCGCGGTTCTGTTGTAACCCCACTCAATAGTGAAAGGCTCTATCTGTCATACTGACAGACCTGAGCAAACGGAGGAAGGAGTTGAAATAGACTCCAAGCCCAGGTGTGGCTAACTCCAACGAGGACTAGGCAAGCATTTCAGGCTTGGCCGAACCTCGGGATAAATCCTTGCGTCTGTGTGCTCTGTTCTGTATTGTACTCTGACTCACTGTCTTACTCTCTTATATATCTGCACTTCACTACTTACTTGTGGTACTAGCTTTCCTTGAAGTGCAGGATATTCGTAAGACAGGAACTTCAATTCCACTGCAACCTACTCGAAGGATTCTTCACTCCACTGCGATCCTGTCTTCGAGTAGAGTAAGATTTAAGTTTTAAAGTGATAATTTTTATTCGCCTATTCACCCCCCCTCTAGGCGACATCTAGATCATGTTCCCGGGCCAAAGGGAACTTTCAAATTTTACTTTTGATGATGCTTCTCCTCTGTCAGCAGAACTGCAGGCTACACCTTGGCCTCCGTCCTACAAGCCACCTCAACTCCCCATGTACGATGGCCACTCAGATCCGAAGCAGTTTCTGATGAGCTACGAAGCAACAATATCTTCTTATGGTGGCAATACTGCAGTCCTGGCGAAGTCTTTCGTCATGGCTGTCAAGAATGTTGCACAAACCTAGTACTCCTCCCTTCGGCCAGGAACAATCACATCATGGTAGAAGCTGAAGGATATGCTGATCACCAGTTTCCAAGGGTTTCAAACGAAACCGGTCACCGCTCAAGCTTTATTCCAGTGCACCCAAGATCACGAAGAATATCTTCAGGCTTATGTCCGAAGATTCTTACGCCTGAGGGCACAAGCGCCAACAGTGCCCAATGAAATTGTCATTGAGGCCATGATTAAGGGGCTTCGGCCGGGACCTTTAGCCCAGTACTTCGCCAGAAAGCCCCCTCAGACTCTGGAGAAATTGCTTCAGAAGATGGATGAATATATCCGCGCTGACAATGATTTTCGACAGAGAAGGGAGGAAGCTTACAGAGGCCGCAATGACAATTTCATTGGGCACTGTTGGCGCTTGTGCCCAATGACATGTCTGGAATGAATTCTCCCTCCAAAATAGCAAGGGGCTTCGGAGGGAGAATTCATCCCAGACATGTCAGATCGATTCATTCCACTCAGAATGATGACAGGGGAAGCCAGCAGCAGAGGCCGCAATATTCCTCCCAGGCTTTGGGGCAGCAGCAGAGCTATCCTCAGCCTCTAGCTCCAAGGGGCAGAGGTGCCAGGGGCTTTGGAGGGAGATTTGGGGATCAGCCCAGGAAGATTTATTGCCTATTCTGCGGTGAGGACAAGGGCCATACCACCAGGATGTGCCATGTTACCATCCAGAAACAAAAGGAGATAGCAGAAGCTGCAGCCCAATAGAGCCAGCCGAAGCAAGTCATGCACACTGCTTCGTACCATTCGCCTTACATTCCAGAGTATGTAGGCAACCACCCTGCAGCTTCTGTCGCTTCGGCAAGCCAACCTCAGGCATCCTGGCAACAGCCTCCTCCTCCACCACCAATGCAACGAGGCCAGCAGGCAGAAGGGAGTCAGCATACCCACCTCCAACGGGACTTCAGAGAAGAGTCCGAAGCTCGCACAGTCAATAGTACTGTGCCAGAATCGAAGCATATTTACTAACAAATATCCTACCTCGGCAGCAGTTTTTACATTCAGTATCATTTTCTTTTTAATAAGGAACAATTATTGAAAGCCTAAGTGTTTTTGTCGTTTTTTAATCTCTTGTAATAGTTTCGTTTTCGCCACAGTAAAAATATACCTTCTCCACAGAATAGCGGAGTTGCCGAAGCATAAGAATTTATGGTTACAAGGAGAATTTCCGAAATAACAAAAAGTCGTTCCTAAGGGAGCGCAGCGTAAGTTTTCTGCTCAAAAGTCGTTCCGAAGGGAATGCAGAGCCTACAGCGAAAAATAAACGCTGATACCGCTAAAAGTAAAAGGCGAAGAAGCTCCTAAGGGAGGCTTACAGCGAAAAATAAACGCTGATACCGCTGAAAGTAAAAGGCGAAGAAGCTCCTAAGGGAGGCTTACAGCGAAAAATAAACGCTGATTCCGCTGAAGTAAAAGGCGAAGAAGCTCCTAAGGGAGGCTTAGAGTGAAAAATAAACGTCGATCTTCGGCAAATATCATTTTGCATAACATCACATCATCACATCATTTGCATAGCATAACATCATACATCATATTGCATCAATGACGCAAGAAGGGGATCAATGTTGATATTTGGAGATTGTTTCGAAAAAACAGTGCCAAGGCACAAAAAAGTAAATATTGAAGAAGCATACCTTCGTCAAACTCTGAAATGAAAAGATCTGTCGGTTATTGATTTTACGAAGATTGGATGTTTTTATGAAAGTACGGATATTATTTACGAAGCATGAAAAGAAGGGAAGGTGTTTTTTTCGCCTTCTCAAAAAACGGTATGTATGTAAAGTTTCATGCATCGTAAAGAATTGAACCATAAATAGCTTATATATTACATTCAAAGTTACAAAATATTACACATGTTCAATAAATATTACATTCCAAATGTTTTTACAATAACATCTAGTCTTCCCTTAGAACTACTTCTGCAGCTTCATTCAGTAGTTGATCAACAACTTTATCCATAATAGCTTCAGCCATTTTTCTAATTTCGTCGTCCCCCTTCACGTGGGGGTCCACCGATGGCTTGGCAGGCTCTGAGGGGTGAGAAAGTGCGGCTGTGTTACAAAGCGTAAACAAGTTCGAAATCAAAAAATTACAACAGAGCCAAAAACTGCTAGTCAATACCTATTTGCACTTCGACATCCGCACTTTTCTCAACGGTCTCTACTACTTTTCTAGCGTCATGAATACCTTTCTCGCTCTTTCGTATAATTTCTTGGGCCATCTCCCGGCCACCATTGTCCCAGATGTCGGTAAAAAATTTTCCACCGACCAGGCTCGCTTCGGCCGAGGGGTCTTTTATATCTTCAGAAGACAAGGCGGCTTCGGATTGTGCCAAAAATTTCACATGGTCACAGCCTTTCCTCTCCAAAATAGTGGCAATCCCCCTGGCACCCGAAAAGGCACATATGTCTCCACGGCTATTCAAAACTTCTTCAAAAGCTTCAGCTTTGTGGCTGATCCATCCAATTGGGCCTTCGGGGTCACCCCTTATGAAGTTCTCCTCACTTGAGAATGCGCCGACGCTGGCGAAGCTGGTTCTTATTTTCTTAACACATTCTATAGATTTTTCATAACACTTTTTCTTGGATGCACGAAGCTCTTCAACGTTTTTTTTTCTAAATGATTGGCCCATTGTTCACTAATTTCTCGTTTTCTTTCTTCAAGTGTGCACTCTTCTTTAGCTCTGACTAGTTGTTTCCGAAGATCTTCAATTTCGCGCTTCTGAGCTTTAGCTTGAGCTTTGAAAGCAGCCTCGTCTTCTTTTATTTTATTCAATAACGAGTGTAATATTTTATCTTTTTCGAGACCTTCGTTCCTTAGTTCAATTACTTCCGAACGAAGGTTGCTCAAGGCTATGGTACACCCTTCGTCTTCAACATCTTTTTGTGCCCTGAGGGCATTGCTAAGTATAAGGCCCTGGGAAAAAATGTGTGTTAATAAGTTTAAGCAAATGAAAATTTTTGGTTTCAAGAAATAATACAAAGATCTCATTTTTTCACCTTTAAACTATTGTACGCTAAGCTGTCAGCCAGCTCGTTCTTTGACAACACTGAGAGCCCGTCTTCTAGTGTTGGGAATCCGAAGCTTTTGCTCATCTCCCGACAGACTGAAATCTCCTTGCTGTCAGGGAGACAATACAAGAAGTCTTCTTCTCCGCTGCCGTTAAATATCAACGCCTCCTTGGGATATTTCAGTCTTTGGGCATAGAACTGAGCCTCTTGCTTTTCTTTTTCAGTCAACTCCTTCCCCGAAGCATGTCGTAAAATATAATTGGAAGCTTCGGAAAAGGCTTCGGGGGCAGCAGTGCCAGTTTCTTCAACAAAAATTTGTTCTGTTGTTTCTGTTTCTTTGGTTTCCAAGGATTTTACCTTGGCGGGCTCTGAAGGCCCAGCTTTAGTCTCAGCTCGGTGCTTTGAAACTTCGGCACCAAAGGCTTCGATTTGCACTTTGGGAGTTTCGGCAATTTTCTCCGGAGTAGTGCTTGAAGACTTTATTGTCTCCAATACATCCAGTACATTAACCATCCTTTTTCTTTTGGGGGTCAATGCTGGACCCTTTTGGCTTTTTGGTACTTCAACTTTTGCTGAAGGACTTAAAATTTCAGATGTCCTTGTTTCTTTAGCCTTCGGCTCTTCAATATTCTTCAGGGGAGTCGGCTCCTTGGCTTCGGGGGCCGAAGAGGATTCACCGACAAACTCGGGTACTGTGGCCGGTTCAATATAGCGTGGACGGTGCGTAAGAACCTTTATCTTTTTCCTCTTCGGCGCTAGCTCACTAAGAGCGGCTGAGGCGGCTTCCTTCGCAGACGTCGTATCTTTCCTTTTTTTGACCCCGTGTTGGGTAACGGTAGTCAGGATACACGAACCCAATGGCATCAAATACTCGGTTGAGCCTTTTCTTCTTCCGGCCTCCGAAGGCTACGGACAGTGCAGTATCTTCTGCCTTCGAGTATGGCCCAAGCAGCTCATCGCTTATGGCCTCAATACTTTTCAGCCAGTCGTCATCTGGCTCAACGAACTTATCTCCATATTTGAACGTGAATTTTAACCTAACTAGTCCACCTTCGTTAGGTTCGCTGACGGTTTCCTTTGGCATTTCCCACTTTTCTGCAAGTGGCCATACTCTGAAGGCAATGTGTTCTTGAATCAAATCCCTTGTCCCGATGAAAGAGCAAACTATTCCGAAGGCTCTCTGGCATTCTTCGGCTGCTTCGTCAATTTCCACCTTCGGTTTCCGAAGGCCGAAGCGCTGCCAGATAGGGCGCATAATGATATCTTTAATATCTTGTCGTGTTTTCAAGTTGTTCTTCACATAGAACCATTCCTTCATCCAGTCCCCAGGCCATCTTCTCCGAAAAGTTGGCACGGGACAGCTTGACCTAGAGCGGGCACCGAAGCTATAACAGCCAAAATTGTTGTGATATTGCTCCTTACCCCATGGTTTCGTCTCATACAATAACTCATGCATACTGCAGAAACTTTTTGCATTTGGTTCCAAACCTTGGCTCTTCACGGCCCATACGAAGATTCCCATCCTTATGATTGCTTCGGGAGTAATTTGATGGAGGTAGATTTCAAATATCTTCAAAACTTCTACCACGAAACTACTCAAAGGAAACCGAAGTCCAGCCTTGAAGAAGCTTCGAAATATCACGACTTCATTTTCCTCGGGAGTCAGCCCTTACAATAGATAAATCCCAAAAATATCTACCCCTCATATTGACAAGATGGCTTTGTTTAATGCTTGATTTTCCAAAAACTGCATGGCTTGGTCGCCAAGGTCGATCTTCGGAATCTTCACCGCCACTTTCCACATCATAGCTGTCACTGTCACCAGTGTCTTCAGACAAACCCTCTAAAATCTCCCTAGTAATCTTCTCTGTATTTGTCTTTGCTATTGATTCAAGGAAGCCGAGATTCATCTCTTCGGAAAGGCTTAGCTTCGACTCAGTGACAGCTTTCTTGTCTTCAGACATCTTTGAAAATGCTAGGAAAGTGCTCTCAAAGACGAAGCTTAAAAATGTAAAAAGCCAGGCAAGCGTTGGTGTGCAAAGAGCTAAAAATTAGGAAGGCGGGAGCCGACGGCAAGAAAGCGTGCTAAATGTGCTCGCGGTGCGTTCTTATTTATACGCCCAGTACGTTGCAAGTGGCAGGGCCCCACTTGTCATTGACTATTGCTATTCTAGCAAAGGGAAGGTGTTTTTTCGGACCTTCGGCTTAAGGCCTTCATCTATATCGCAATCTGAATTTATTATTCTAGCAAATTAATATTGCGAGGGGCTACTGTTGGGGGCCTTCGGCTTCCGAAGGTCCTCAAAAACGTGATTTGACAATGTTTTCCAAGTGAAATATGTGAACAGGTATCTTCGGGTTCAGATCATGAGTATACAGAGCATGGTCAGGACGAAGCCTGAGCGAGACGAAAAGTGATTATGATGAAGGACAAGGTGATCACGAAGCTGTGCACAGGAAAGCTTCGGCATGATAGTAGAAAAGGGGAACCGACTTAAAGATGAAAAGGCAAATTAGACCTTGAAGAATTACTATAGAGTTATTAGCAAATATAAAGGGCATGAATGTAATTTTACATGGGCTGCGTCCCTTGCCTATAAATAGATGAACAGTACTCCCGTACTGTTCACGCTGACTTGGCATTTTACTCTCACGTCACGCTTGTACCCCTGCTTTCCTTCGAGTCGAAGGTACATTTATAATCTGTCATTGTGAATACAGTAACGCATATAAAAATAAGTTGATAATAACATTTAAAGTGTTTATATTATTTTTTCATATCTTGTGTATGAATCCTTCTTCATCATTTATTGTGCTCATGAAGGTTCGTCTTTCATGACCTTCGTCCGGAATTCATTATATCCGAAAGGAGATAATGCTTCGAAGGACGAAGGACTTTAACATTTAACACTTTTATGTTGCCTTGTTCTTAACTCTTAGCGTTTGAGAACAAGTCCCCAACACTTCCTTACAACATTTTGTAGGTTATTTAGTGCACTAAAACTTTGTTAATTGGTTCATATCAAAATTTTGTATTTTTCCCAAGTCTTTTCTCCAATTCCCTTTTTGTGCTTAAATGGCCCATTTGGAGGGTGTTAGGGTTTTAGATGTTTTTCTCACTTAAAGTGCATGATGTGGTTAGGGTATAATTCTTGAGCTGAAAAAGATTTTGCTTAGGCTTTTAACCCTATAAGTTTGGTGTTTCATGCATCATTAGAGTCACATGTGATAATGGTTACAAGTTGGGGTACTGGCAAACCCTAAGTAACACTAGGGTGTTACATAGGGACCTAGATCTTGCCCTTATGGGAGAGATCTTAGGGTGCTATGGGGTCGTCAGGCCACTTGGGGCGTCCCTGACGGCGTAGAGTCACCTAGGGATTGAGGAGGTGGTAGTGGTAGAGCCTATGATGAAACGGATCTTGCCTCCCGAGAGGGACCTCATTAAGGTAAGATTCTAGAGTTGTCTTGGGTCGACGGGCCACCCAAGACACAGAGTCGAATAGAGGTAAAGATAATGCATTTGGGTCGGTAGGCCACACGGGGCGTCCCTAGATGACGTTGAGCCGAAAAGGGTGATGATATGTGAGCTACAACTAGTGGTACGCTACACCTACTCCTAGGACATGAATCGTAAATAAAGTAAATAAGATTGGTTCGATTATAATGTGTTCGGAGTTCTCAATAGGCTGTACCCCTTTATATTTATAGGGGAGGAGGTATAGACTTGTTCATATGTGAGATCCAACAGATTCACATAGATATGTTAGATTAATCACGCATGAGATAAGTACTCTCGCCCGAGTTAATCTAATCGCAGGAGCGGACCGTCCGAACCACATGGCTGGACCGTCCGACCGTGCCCAAGTGCTAAATATAGTGCTCAACAAGAATTTTAAGAAATACATATGATAAATGTTGCATAGTTTTGTTCATAAAAATATAATGAGCATTAATGTAAAATTAGTTTGATCATGTAATGTTTTAATCAAACGATGTAGAAAATAAACCAATTTAAAAAGTGATCTTGTTTGCGTGCAGGGGCTAAGGCAAGCCTACACTGCTGAAAACGACTTCCTGTTTTCAACAAGGCAGGCTTGAGGGCCTCCCTGCATACACGGAGCCAGGACAGAAATTGAATGCATGCAACGAAACATGTAAAATTTGAAAAAAAAACCATACTTGAGCTAGTCCAGGCATAAAGTTAGACACCCTCGTAAACATGTCATATAATGCCTTCTGCAACAGATCATGTATAAGTCATACAAAATATTATTTTGAAACTAATATTTATAGAGTAAAAGTTAAAATAAAAGATAGAGTACAAAAGTTGTTGAGGACGACCGTCTATAAATAGGCTACATCGTCCTAACCTCGTACTATGAGGCTCGTTAGGCAGGGTGACTGATCAGTTTCAACAAGCAAATATTTATAAGCAGTGACCGATCCTCAATATTTGAATTTGATTCTGCCTCACCAATCCTCAATAAACTAGGAAAAAAGTAGGAGACTATGCAAATAATTACGGTTCATATATAGGGCATAGTGTCCTGCTCATCTAATTTTCCCTACTGACATGTTCACCGACTCTTCTCGATGAATAAATATGACAACATGCACTTACCCATCTTTTGCTACCATCACCATCAGACTTCACCTCTTCATATATATGTTGACACCATCTTTCTTATGTATTCGTCCAAATGGTGAAAAGGAAGAGTGTAACACCTACTTTGTAAGAGAATCAAAAAAAGAGAAAGTTATATCCCTTTTGTATGCATGAGGGTGACATTTCTATCTATCATTTCATGTGAACACATTACTTACACAAATAAATAATTAACAAGAGACATAAATAAATGGTGCATCATGCTGGGTCTTACTTTGTGTGCATTTTAGAATGATATAAAAATATGGTAAAAAATATAATAATAAGCGTGTTAATACTCCAATGGGAAAACTAAATCCTAAAAGAAATTCTAGAGTTTGGAAAAGGAAGAAAGGGAATAATACTATGTGACAAAAAAATAGAATAAAAATATATACAATAAAATATATTATTTCTACCTTAAGATTTGAATTTGTACATTTACTCAAAGGTGAAATTCATACAAGGTCTCAAATTCAAATTTGGGATTCAAAATAAAAAGGAGACATAATAGGAAAATGAAAATATAAAAAGAAAAAGGAGAAATTCCACTGTTGGGCCCAAAATCATCAATTCGGCCCAACTTCTCTTTTGATCCGCACAGCCCACTACCTATCCGCGGCGCCGACATGTGGACCAGTCTAGTCAGTGGTACCGCATTTCCCCTCCCTCTCGACTCACTGCGCGGTGGGGCCCTGTGACCAGACATAACCTACGCGCCGCGCACTCATCTGTTTCACTGTCACGCGGGCCGGCTTGTCAGCCGCTTCGTCGCCGTTACAACGACCCCGCGAAGACCGCGGCGAGGTGTACGCAGCCGCTCCGCCGCGAAGCTTGCGGGTGGTTGACCTGGCCGCCGCCCCGGGCTAGGTACAAATGAAGTCGCGCACCTTTCCTCTTCCCCCTCCTAGTTCGCACCCACCCCCAAACCCCTGGGACGCTGAAGACAGTATCGTGGGCGATTTAGTCGCGGGTGTGGGCGCGGCGGAATCCATCGCGCCGTCACCAGCGGTCCGTCGTCGCCTGAAATTGGAGTTGGGGGCGGCGGGCGCTTCGCGGTGAAGCTCTCAGTGGCCGGAGATTGTGCAGTGGTGGCTGGGAGGTCCGGTTAATTTCTCGTCGGAGCTTCTTCTCCGTGGCGGACCAAGTCTCGCCGTGGGCTGCGACTCTGGCACGCCGGTTAGGGGTAAGATCTTGTGCATAATGTTGGTTGTGCCGTTCCCTTCGTTTTTAGCTACTCGATCATAGGAAGGAATGCGCGGGCCACTGTTTTGGCTGCTCGCCGGCTGATCTCCGGCGCTGGCGCGGGCGGCGCCGCCTGGGCCGGTGACCTCGTGCGTAGGGGCAGGGAGAGGAAGTCTCTGCCGTTAGATCTGAATGCACGGCCGCGATTAGAAGTTAGGTACCGGTTTGGTGGGATCTGGTCCGTGCCGCGCGATCTTGATCCAACGCGCTAGGTTGCTCCGTGGTATTTTAAATCTTGACCGTGCGTGCTCGATCCGACGGCTCGGAGCGTACGTCTGTTTATCTGGGTTCCGATCTAATCCTGACCGCAGATCAAGATCCAACGGTCGAAGTCTTTTCATAGCCCTTCGCGCTAACACTTTTATTAAAGAGCCCCTGAAGTTTCATAATATCAACCCGCCATCCTCTGGCACTATGCCCTGGGTCTGCGGATTATTACCCCGTGGCCCCTGCTGTTATCAGATATTGAGGCCCAGTCCAGAGATCGCTTAAATTGAATAAATGAAATAGAAAATAGATTTTTAATAGGAAAATAATTGCTAGAACTTCAATAATTCATAGAAAAAGCATATGAACTCCAAATTACTCCATTCCGGTTCCTAAAATTTTGTAATTTTATTCTCTAGCACTTAGTGTATCTGTTTTATCATAACAATAGTAAGAAAATTAATCCCACACTTAATCCTATTTTAAACACATAAAACCTTTGAAAATCCATAACTTAAAATCTATAACTCGAAAAATTATGGTTCCTGTTCCTAGGATTTTATTTTAATGTGTAGAATATTACTGTGTGTTTTGTTTACATGTTTGGTGTGATGTTAATTTTCCTATATACTGTGCTTGTTTGTATTGTAGCGAGTAGAAGAGCACGTGACTGAGGATCCTGGTGAGCAGCAGGTTGAAGTAGCTGAGCAGGAGCTCATTGAAGACAAGTTGTGCCCTTTCCCGCTTTTTACCCAATAATGTTCTTTAATATCATTTATCCATGCATAGGTTAATTTTGCTGGGACCCGATAGGTCACCCTAGATTGTTTATCTCATTACCTTGTTTACCCCTGAATCACTTGGGTAGTTTGCTATTGCTTTACATGGTTTTGGGATAATTATTTATTACATCTATGTTCCAATTCTTTTTGTTATTCTATTTATGTTCATGTTGAGATCATTAATGTTAATTGGAACATAGAGCTTAACTTGAGAAACACGTGCCACCACAAGGGTTTAATGGGACGCCCTTGGCTGACTAATTAGGAAAGCTAGTGGAAGACTACCTTACCCGAAAGGGGCAAGGGCAGTAGGGGAGTTGCATGTAAGGAGGTTCTCGGGTTGATTTAGCTGCGATGGCGGTCAGACGGGGGATTCTTGCAAGTGCTCTTCCCATAAACTGTAGCGGGTTTTCGAAAGCTAGTGGAACTTTGTAAAGGCCTCGTAGTGTTTCCCTGCCGCGCTTCCTAGGTAGAGGTGTATGGGAGTCGCGACCCCTTGGCATATGGGTAACATGACTTGTGGGTAAAGGGTACAACCTCTGCAGAGTGTAAAACTGGTATACTAGACGAGCTCACGGTCATGAGCGGCTCAGGACTTTCTGATGTTTAAATTATGGAACTTAAACTCAATTTGGTCATTTGCATTGCATGGGTTTATTATTAATTTTGTTCTATTACTTTACCTAAGGTTTGGTATTTACTTACACTTAGTAACTGCTAATAAAAGTTTGACCAACTACTTAAAAACAATGCTCAGCTTTAACCCCTGTCATTGATTAGCCTTACACATAACATGAACTCCCACCTTTGTGAGTTCATGTCTACTGGTTCCCCACAACTTGTTGAGCTATGATCATGTGTGAGCTCACCCTTGCTGTCTCACACCCCACCCCACAGGAGAAGAACAGGTGGTTCAGGAGGAGCCACAAGGCGAGGAGTATGATCTGATCTAGGCGGCGTTTCTCAGTTGACATTGGCGCCGACAATCCTTAGTTCGTTTTATATTCATTATTTTATTTTGTAATAAGTCTTCCGCTATGTAATAAATATTCTGATGTTTTATGACATTTATCTCTATACACTCTGTTATTATATATGTTGTCTTCTTGGCACATGTATGAGATGCACCTTGCTTTGTTCCTTAAAGCCGGGTGTGACAGAAGTGGTATCAGAGGAAATGTTGACTGTACGACGAAACCTAGATAGAAATGGACAAAACCCTTTACTACTTACCTAACTCTGATCTGACTCATTCTATACTCATCTCATCTTGATCTTGTCTCACCTTCTGCTACTCTACTCTGATTAATCTTATCTTTTCTACTCTTCTATATGGGAATTTAGGATAGCATTAGCTTCAATCTTGCATAAATTAAGTAACAAATGACAGTCATAGTGTTCCAAATATCCATATCTAGTTCATCAAGTTAGTGTTGCACTTTTAGTCTTGTATCCACTATTCAAGACAACTAAAAATGTGTGGTTCTCCTCGAATTGCTTTGCACCGAAGGATGTGACAATCGACGGGTGAAATGGCATGTGAGGACTGCTCAATAACTTTATTCTAAGTCGGTTTTTAATGTAATAGAGAATTTTATGATACAAATTTGAGTCCTAAATATTGATGTTTTTTCTACAATTCCGATGAAAGTTAAAGAAATATACTTATAAGAAAAATAAAAGAAACTATAATTTGTAATGAGAGGAGTACTAATAAATCAACGGGAAGCCTATATGGCACGATTCTTTCAAACACTAAGAGGATCTTCAATATTTATAAAAAATAATTGATAAATAAACGAATTTTCCAAATAGCTAACAATTGGGATCACATTTGTTGCGTTCCTACAACAGTTATCAAAACCTCTGTCCTAAAATATAATAGACAATCTTAAATCAGAAATCATAGACTTTATAAATTATGTTGGCCATTTTTATATTTTCTTTCTTGCTTGTATATTTACACCAGGATCATGTTCTACTCTATATTGTTCTCTACGTTCTTCCACCTTTTAAATTGGCCGATGGGTATGCACACGTATATCTCCATGTGATTACATCAAGTTTACCCGATGCAAAAAATTGAGAGTTGAGATAGAGTTATTGAAAGTTGGATTGATCTGACTCATTCTATACTCATCTCATCTTGATCTTGTCTCACCTTCTGCTACTCTACTCTGATTAATCTTATCTTTTCTACTCTTCTATATGGGAATTTAGGATAGCATTAGCTTCAATCTTGCATAAATTAAGTAACAAATGACAGTCATAGTGTTCCAAATATCCATATCTAGTTCATCAAGTTAGTGTTGCACTTTTAGTCTTGTATCCACTATTCAAGACAACTAAAAATGTGTGGTTCTCCTCGAATTGTTTTGCACCGAAGGATGTGACAATCGACGGGTGAAATGGCATGTGAGGACTGCTCAATAACTTTATTCTAAGTCGGTTTTTAATGTAATAGAGAATTTTATGATACAAATTTGAGTCCTAAATATTGATGTTTTTTCTACAATTCCGATGAAAGTTAAAGAAATATACTTATAAGAAAAATAAAAGAAACTATAATTTGTAATGAGAGGAGTACTAATAAATCAACGGGAAGCCTATATGGCACGATTCTTTCAAACACTAAGAGGATCTTCAATATTTATAAAAAATAATTGATAAATAAACGAATTTTCCAAATAGCTAACAATTGGGATCACATTTGTTGCGTTCCTACAACAGTTATCAAAACCTCTGTCCTAAAATATAATAGACAATCTTAAATCAGAAATCATAGACTTTATAAATTATGTTGGCCATTTTTATATTTTCTTTCTTGCTTGTATATTTACACCAGGATCATGTTCTACTCTATATTGTTCTCTACGTTCTTCCACCTTTTAAATTGGCCGATGGGTATGCACACGTATATCTCCATGTGATTACATCAAGTTTACCCGGTGCAAAAAATTGAGAGTTGAGATAGAGTTATTGAAAGTTGGATTTGTTTAGTTTTTACCAAAAAGTTTAGATTGAAAGTGTGTTTTAGAAAGTCTTGGAGATGCTCTAACAAATCAACCAGCCTTGAAAAATAGCATCACACACACATAGAAACACACAAAATGCTACCACAAATAAAATTTTGGAAAACACACACACACACACACTATGGTCAAGTATATGGAAAACAAGCCCCCCTAATTGTTACTCCCCCCCCCCCCCCCCCCCCACATTCAAACACGTGAAGATTTTATGTTTTGCCATAAGTTAAGCTTATATAAATTTGATGAAATAGGAGGAAAATACACCAATACCTGAAACATTGAATTAGTTTTATAAAGCCTAAATTTAAATGTGTTTTCATGGTACATTTATTATTTGGTATTCTAGCCTCTCAATCATAACATTCAAAATATGTCCACAAACGAGAGCATTTTAGCATAATCCAACCTCTCCTCCATTATGATTAGTTTAGTATCATTTGTGCTTGCTATATAGTTAACAATTAGCGCGTGTCAATGTAATCTTGATGCCCAAAATGTCAGTCAGCTCCTGCTACAGCATGGGTTCATTGCATTTATATTCAGTCATCTTCTTTCTTCTTGATCTACCCCTACTCATAAAAATACTTAGATTTATATAGAGATGGAGTAGATATTAATACTTTTGGGAGAGTAAAAAAATGTTGATTTGGAATAAACACCTAACGATTTATAAGGAAGCTAGCTCACCACTACTGTTTGGCTTGGCCATCCCTGTAAAAGTTGTACTCCAACTTTCATACTTCACTGACGAGTTCAGTAGCTGTTCTCATTTAAACGATTTTATTACACACACCACCCTTACCAATTACAATCAATTCAATACATTGTGGCAGCATACGTCATACCTCTTTCCCTTTTCTCTTTAAAATTTGATGATGCCATCTTCCCTATTTAAATGTCAGCCAACAAACTGAGAAACAAGAAGAGGCAACAGAGGACAAAATGCCAGCAACATGAGTTTATCTGTGTTTTTGGTTCAGCCAGCGGTCTGTCACCCTAAAATGCCTTCGTCGTAGCATGTTCGTTTGGCTTTAATCTGTACCGGCTTCTACTTTTACAGTATTTTGTCTCTATGGATTACAGTTGTAGCAGTCCGAACTGCTGACTTTAATCCGAAGCAAACGACTCATTTTACATCTTCTCTGTTCTTCTTGCTTTATGAGAATGGGAAGCACGGGGAAAAGAACATGATCTGCACCAGAAACACAAGGTAATATCTAAACATTTTGATTCTGCTATCTATATTTTTAAAGAAAATAGACAGGAACTCTTTTCATTATTACCTATAAAGATGTGTGAAACATCCTTCTTTTTTACTACTAATCTAGCCACCCGAGACCTGTAAACATAACTTATGAAGCACCACATCATGGATCTTAACTAGAGCCAAAACATCTCTTTTGTTCGCTCTGTTGTGCTGAAGGTTATAGCTGGTAAGATCGACAAGCAGTGAGATTGCTTTAGGGAATTCGGCTCTTTGCCGAGTGTCAAGCTCTTTGCCGAGAGTTTTCTGGGCTAAAGCATTCAGCAAAGTAGATATGTGTGATAGTGTTTTCTGGACTCAACAACCATGGCCCACGGTGCTGGGCGGACGGACGGACATTCTCGCAAGCAGATTTAAGCTTTGTTAATTAAGTCTGATTTGTTTTAAATTCTATTACAATAAAATAAACCACATTGCCAATAGTTAATACTAGGTGCAGCATGGTTATTCTTGTACTCCCTCAGTTTTTTTATTTGACGTTTTCTTGTTCAAAAATAAACTATGCAATATCAAATATTTAAGAATGGAGGTAGTATAAAGAATTAACTAGAGATTGACTCAAACAAAAGCGAATAAATATTTTGTGAACCTGATGCGAAGCTTAAAAGGCAGTAGCAAGAGATCTGCCCTAGGTTGTGTTGTGCTCAATAGTGCCTGAAGCTAATTTGGTGCAAATTTAGAACATAGATAGTTATGCTTATTGATTATATTACATGAGGTGAATATGGTGGAAGCATGTAAACATAAAGGAGAGATGTCGAGCAGTTTCATACGTCTTTTGTTTTGAGCCGAGACGTGACGCAAAATATACACACATATATTTTAAATACACATATATATTTTAAGTAAACAGTGCAAACGTAGACTCTCATAAATCACATGTACACAATCCTGTAAATACACACACGAGACTATCTCTATAGGGCTATAAATACAAATACCTTCAAAATCATCATAGCTATTTCGTTGTTAATGGACACATCGTCTATCACTGAAAGAATATTACAATAAAATTTTAAAATAAAATTTTAGAATAATATGCACACATATATGTCAAGTTAAGCTTGTTCACTGTGGCTTTAATCTGACTACGGATGTAGCTTCTACAGTATTTTGTTTTTATGGATTATAGCTGTAGCAGTCCGAACAACTACATCAGCCACGTCTATAGGGCAGCCGAACAAGAACTAACTGAGACATTCTTTACCACTAGCCTATAGCCACTTCAGTGCAGCATCAAATTTTCTTTTATAAGCTTCTGTTTGAAATAAAACACGATGTTTTATTAAAAAATTATCGAGCACATAATTAAGCAAATAAAAATTACATAATTCAAAAAACAATTAAAAATATATTACTTGAACAAAATAATAACTATATAATTTAGGACCGGTGTCAGCCAAATCTCTAGTACGCAGGTCGTTACCAACTGATCTAGTTCTAATGTGGTCGATAGCCCCATGGATTGATCGGCTGAACCGGCCGACGCTAAGGCCGAGGCGGTCGGTACCGACTGTCCTCGCCACCACGTCACTAGTCGGTACAGGCGTGCATTGAATCTAGTTACACCCAGTCGAACATGGATATGACTTTGTCCATACACCATGATAGCTATGACCCTCTGTTCGATTATGTTGATCAAGGGTAGAAAGGCCTTATACAAGAATTGTGGTACATTGTGTTATTTGCATGTTTAGTTTGAAAGCACACCTTTGGGTAGTGTATGAGATTTGTCTTTGGGGCTTTTTTTGCAAGGGTGTCATATAATAGTGCGTTTAGTTCAATAATAGGATGAGACGGGATGGAACGATCCCTCAAATAAGGTTGTTTAGTTCAGGTTCAAGGGTTGAGACAGGACTATTTCAATGTTAACCTCAGTTGTCCCTTAAAATTAGAGGGATAAGAGAGAAAATTAGAGGATGTACATGTCCTAACTATCCCGCAACCAAACACACGGCAGGCCGGCATTTAATGCCTCTAGCCCCTCTAGGCACCGTGTGCGTGGGAGTATATTTGAGACTGTCTTCAGCGGTTACCCCTAAATTTCTCCCCCTATATTCCACTCACGTGCCACGTCAGCGTTCTCTTTCCCCCTATATCTCCACCCTGTACAGCGGTTCCCCCTAAATCCTTTCCCTATACCCCACTACAACCATAAAATATTATTTTCTATACCTACTTTTCACCTTCTATCAATTTTTCATCTACTAATAATTGGAAGTGGACCCACATGAACAGTGTTAGGGGAGGTGAGAGACACACCACAGACCAAGGGGGAGAGAGAAGATGGCTAGGGGGATCATCCGCGTAGGGCGCCTGGTAGCGTGCACCGTTGAACGTATGGCGTGCGTACTGTAGCCGCTACATTTGGCGTGTGGGAGCGGTGGCGGGATCCGTTGAAGACGGTCTGATATGAGTTTAGGTGGGCAAAGATATTGATACATGCGACAGACAAATGATGTCGCTCCATTAGATAAGTCTTATAAGATCTGATCTCTACAGATAGATTAAGATATTCATATCTAAGTTGGAGTCGGTTGAATATACCATGTAATTTTTCTGTTGCCTATTTAAAGAACATGCAGGCTCACATCCATTGATGTAGAGCGCCACACACATATCGTTGCCTCTATTTGTTTCACTAGAACTCGAGGCGCCCTTACGGGCGCCAAATTAGGACAATGCAGAATCTGTGTTGAAAAAAGTTTTTAGTTTGAATAAATCTATGTTAAATCTGAACAAAAATATTTGATGTAGAAGTTGTTGTCTGAACCATGGAAGACGCTGTCGGAACCTTGTGCAAACACAGGTTTCAGGTTAAACATACAAAATATCAACTTCTTTGGTAACCTTGTGGAACCATGTGCCATACAAAACAGTAGGTTCTTTAGTCTGAACCATAGAAGCTTTGTGGGACCTTGGGCATGCAAGCAGCATACAAAACAACACCTTCTATGGTTTCAATCTCGTACCAGCATAGAAGCTGCTGTATACAAAACAGATTTCAGGTTTCTACGAAGTAGTATGCACAACATACACAACAGGTTTCAGGTTACCAAAAAGCAACATACACAACATAGAAAATAGGTTTCAGGTTACCAAAAATACCACAAACAGATCTCACACCAGCCTACACAGGTTTCAGGTTCAAATACAAGCATACACATGTTACAGATTGTCAGCATAGGACTTGTGTAACCATACATAGATATAATTCATTGAATTCCTAAATCACATACTAAGAACAACTGCTTCTTTGAGTGACACTGCCATCTCTTGGATACTGTGGCTTGGGAAATGGTTGCAAGGCCTTGAGGGGGTCAAAATAAAGCTGACAAGGCCACTGATGCATTGTTGACATAGCATGCCCCCATAGGGCCACCGATGCTACACAAGCTTCTTCCTAATATCATTTATTGACTGTTGTTTAATCTATATACTATCTCGCTAGTCTACATGCCGAGTGTTTACAAACTGGAGGCCCGTATTTTTACTGTGTTTTTTTCTAAAAAATAAACAATACAACAAAAGTAGGGAAAATCCTGTTAGATTCAAACCACAAAAAAGCAACTATAATGCAAGCAAACAAATGGTATATAACCAAAAAAATCCAATCATTTGTGACCCTGAAAAGGAGAAACTTTCAGAGTAACACTTACTTTTTAAAATCAGCTATAATGCTGGTGGTTATGATCTACTTTCATTGTATACTCATGCTATGCTGGTGGCCCCACCATTCAGCCTATGGTTTCTTTCTGGAAGGAGATCTAGACAGGTGCTAGATAGGAGTATTGTATTTCTTTTGTGTTTCCTGGTACCAGCAAACTCTACAATATAGATAGAAGCTAATCCTATCTTCAGCTCTTCTCTTTGCCTGACAAGGCGCCTTTCCTTGTCCACTTTATTTTAATTTTACCAATATAATATTATTGGCTGGTTTGGGGAAATCCTCCCAAATCAGGGCTAACAAAAAGATTTTTTGGCAGGTTCAGCTAATTGCTACTCTAAAGATGGTTGCCCTCCCTAAAAGAATACATATAGAGCATGCGAAAGAGCGATTAGATATGATTGTTCTGGAATATCACCTTGAATTCTATTGCCGGAGTATTCATGAACTTTTCAAGTAAACCATAAGCTATTAGGGACCATTTTTCTTTAGGATTCAGAAATAGAAGAATTAACAGATAATTGACTTACCAAAAAGCGAGTCCCACAGGTCGTATGTAGAAGGAAAGATCCCTACAGTTGACCCACTAAGCATCCTAAGAAGGGAACAAAAAGAATAAGCTATAATGAAGCTGCACAAACATACACATCTAAGCAGGCCATGCACTCAGTCCGAAGTATGAAATTAGAATCAAGGAGGAGATTTTCGAGCTGCGTGCTTGTAAAATAATATTAACATCCCCGAAAATCATGAGTGCATACTTAATATTTTTCCTATCCAATGGTCACCTTTAAGTCTCAATGGTAGACTCCTTTTCTTGTGACAAAAATCAACACCGTCGATAAGCTACTGAAAGTATCTGTGTGCATCTGCTTCAGTGAGTCTCCCATGAAAAATCTAAAAATTGTATGTTTTAGTGTCATTAGTTTTCTTACCACAATTTCAAGAGAACTGTGGTAGTCCCCTAGAAAAACATGCCTAGGAATTTAAGATAAATTTGAAACAACACACCTCCACAGTGCATGGTACAGCTATACATCGCCACAAATTGTTGATGTTCAGACTCAAACAAAAAATTCACATAGAAACAACAAATTGCAGGTGTATATGCACTGAAGACCAAATTCCACCTGAAATCTGCTTTTCGTACGAGTTTTTCCAAAATGAGATGCATGAGATATAAATATTGGAATATCACCAGAGATTTGAGCATACCACAACTTAGAGGTGATAAACAGATCTCGTCGCTTCACTACACCCTCTTCAAATAGCTTCTTCAGCGTCAAACCAATCTAGACAATCCAAAAATGGGTGAGGCTTTCATTGCTCCGATGGTTATGCAATATGAACCAAGACAATAATGTAGGCATTACATGTCTTATCCTAATTCCTAGGAGGGGTAAACATTGCTTATGAGCTATGGAGGCCATAAAGCCATGTCAACTTGGCCACTGAACTTCAAAAATAGTCCTTATTCAAGCCTTTATTTACACCCTGAGTCAGGTTTACTACAAGCCCATACTGGAAAGTGATATTTTGCCCATGTAAATATCAGATTAAATTAATAGAAGAAATTCCCAATGTAAGAATATGATTCTCGCATGGAGGGGTATGGTTTGTAGATTGCAGTACTTATATAATGTTTTTCTAAATGTATGTGCAGGGAAATACATAACAAGTCCAAAAAATCAAAAACACAAAACCTTACTGAGCGGCCAGTGGCGTGAAGGATCTTATTGATCTCGCCAAGGGCCGCGTGCTCGAGGATGAGGACGACTCGTTCTTCATCGTGGAACGTTGGGGTGGTTGAGGCCACACTGGATCTCGATCTCTCACCACAGGTGCGCGTGGAAGTGTACATATCCTATTTAAGTATAACATAACTTGTTCTGATTTCTCTGAAATCACAGCACAATAATATTAGGCTGGTACAAACACTCCATAGTACTTACTGATATGATCTTGATCAATACCTTCAACATGATAGCTTCGTCAATGGAGTTATGCAAGTTTTCATGACCTGCACGGGGATAAGATCATGGAAAAAATGTCAACCATAGGTATACAAGCATGGGGCTTCACCTTCTTATTTTTAATTTTGCCCATAATCTGAAACATAATGGATTTATCAATTTCTGAAAACCGTGGAGAAATCAAACCACTCAAAAGGCATAGATCTTCCATGTGAACCCCTGATAAGCGGGGGGAAAATCCAAAAGTCACTCGGCTGGTCTTTTTACCTAATTTTGGTCTATAATTTTGACTTTACAGAAAAACCTGACTGCAACCAATTGTCCCTACAAAGTTAAAGAGAAAGCTTAATTCTGGTTAACATAAAAACACATGACTATATATATGTTATTGTTGCACTATTTTCCGTTGCAACGCACGGGTATTTACCTAGTAGAGGATAAAAGCTAAAGAACATGAAAATCTTTAAAAAGATCATCTTCTCCTTGAGCCACAAGTAGCTGTCGCAGCACCGGGACTGACGCTGTTGCAGGCTTCTCTATCAGGAGGTTTAGGATTCCTGATGGACAACACGTTCTGCATCTGGACGCTGTCAGCTTCTCTTCTTTCGAAGAAGTCCAGGGAGCCCTCCATGATTAGCTTCCCGGAGCCAAAGGCGGGGGGCAATGCCGAAAGCAAATACGAAGGCGAATCGGCGGCGGCCTCCATATCATCGAAGCTGAGAGACCGGATGAACAGCCGCCCCATGTCGTCCTCCACTGCTGGCAGGTAGTCGTCCGGTGGGTACGAGATTGACAGCCCCATTTTCCCTGATGGCAAGATGTGGTGCCACACAGACACGAGCCTTTCGCCGTCTTTCTTTTTCTCTGATTGGATTGGATTGGATTCGGTTGTTGGATTGGATTGGATCTCATAATCTGCGGTCCAATCTGCATGTGCCAAGGAAGAATGGACACCAAGTTCAAGTTTTGTTCCTGAATCTAAAAAAAGGTTCAAGTTTTGTGATTGGGCAAGAACTGTTTCAGAAAAAAGAACACATTTGAAGCCCTTTTTGGGTTGGGTTTATGCTGCTCTTTGCAAACAGTTTCCCATCTTCAGGAATAGATTGCAGGTCAGGAAGCAAGGAATGGAGAACAATCAAGGAAAGTAAAGGAAGCATGCAAATCAACAAGAACAACAACCATCTTTATCTTGAGAAGGGCATGCAAGATCAGAAGGAAAACTAATGGTGCAAACATTGACCAAGAATCAAGAAACAGACCTTGCCTCCAAAATCCAACGTCTTCTCTAAAAGTTTAAAAATTAAACTCCTTTCTAAATAAAATACAACTCCACATCGAGCAATCTTGTTCGACTGTTCGTTGGCCTTTCCTGCCCCAAGGTGCACCGGTGCAGGCAGGGCGGCAAGATCAACCACCAGCAAATCGCAAGAACAAGAGAAGAATCAATCCGACAGCACCCCTCTCCCTCGCATCTACTTGCTCGCCCAGCAGCTACCCAAGAATAAGAGAAGAATCAATCTGACAGCACCCCTCTCCCTCGCATCTACTTGCTCACCCAGCAGCTGCCCCAACCCTCGCGTCTGCATCGATTCAAGGCAGCTCAATCTTATATATTCCATTCCGCTCGGTTGGATTCAGCTTCCCCTCGCCCTCCCTCGTTGATAAAACCGATGCACCGCACCGCCTCGCGAACCCTAGCAGCGGCGGGACGAGGGGAAGAAGGTTACAGGCACGACGCGTGAAGGGTCCTGTCCTGCCCAGTCCCGTCTGGTCCGCCGCGATGCCGTGGCCTGAGATGTGGCTGCCTCCCGCGGCCGAGGAGGAGGAGGGTGAGGCAGAGGACGTTGTGGGGAGTACTCCGTTGTGGGTGGGGGATCTCAGGCGCGGTGGGGGTGGAGGACGAGTGGGGACTAGGGAGTGCGAGGGGGCGAGCCGCGAGCTAGAAAAGAGAGGCGGACGTGACGAAGCTCAAGCTCAACACGCGCGGCTAGCGGAAATCTTGGGTCCGAGCTGCAGGACACGCGTCAGCACGCGATCGATCGAAGACGTGTCGAACGCGGAGGAGCCTCCAATTCCTAGTGTCTTTTAACAAGAAGAAATATGGTCATCAAAGCCTGATCGACGAGACACAATATCATGGTCGGTAACTTGACTTTGTCGCCTGTGACTATGATCCTTTAACTAATCATCGAAAAGTTGTCTGTTGGGCGCTAAATTGAGCAGGCGGACGGTCCGGCCCTGAGGCCGGACGGTCCGCGCCTGTGGGCCGGATGGTCCGTACGTGCGCAGAGCAGATTAGGGTTCCGAGTTTTGTGCTATGGTTGTTAGCTAGATTCGCGGAATTTGCTCGAAAATTAGTTTGTAAAGGGTCCAGCCCCCCTCCTCTATAAATAGAGAGGTATACGGCCGATTTGTAATCATCAATCGAATCAATAAAACTTCTATCTCGCATTATTACCTGTACAATTAGGAGTAGTTCTAGTCTAGTTCTAGTTTAGCCTCTCAATCCCCAAATTCTCCGCTTCTCCTCGACTCTACATCGATTAGAGGAGTCTAGGTCGACCTGCCCGAGCCTAGACAACTCCTAGGACCTCTCCTCCCCGACGGGGTCCCTCCCGGGAGCGAGATCCAGGCACCACCGGCGATCTTCCGCCGCCCCTGCGCACATGCGGACCATCCGGTTCTAGGGCGCGGACCGTCCGGCCGTCAGGCAGGAAACCCTAGCCTCGCGCTAGGTCGTGGACCGTCTGGCCCTGTGCCGCGGACCGTCCGTGCCTGACCAGAGAGCACCGCCGCTGGTTCTTGTTGAGTGTTTGGCGCCCAAAAAAGGTGTCAACATACTTTTTGGCGACTCCGCTGGGGACAACACATCTAGACCCATCAAATCGACCCTCAATGGCCGGTTCAAGGGATAGTTCTGAAGTCTCCCCCAGCAATATTATAGAGCCGACATGGAAAACCTTGCCGGCCGACGAACATCTTTAGTTCGAGGAGCACAAGGAGGGATGATCCGGGAGGCAAAAGCAAAGTTCTTGGCCAACTTCAAAGTGGACAGGAACAACAAGGTCGTTCGACAACGGGCGACGGATCCGGCTTCGCTCTGGCCCACACTAGATATCCACAATGTAAGTAATACAAACGAGCTACAATCTCTTAGAAATTATATAGATGAACAACGTGAACAAATGCAAAATATCATAGGGGCTATGCAAAACGATTATAGGAGACTAGTACGTGCATTTGATAAATCTAATATCGCAAATTTTCCTTCGCACGAGGTTGAATTAGGGGGTAACACGCGTAATACATCGGCTATAGGTTGTCACGACCAGTCACAACCCCTTTATGGGATGCCATGGACACATACCCTGAGCAACCGCAAATCGGTAGTAAATCAGCTGATCTGCACATGCCCGGACCGTCCGCACGTGAGCGCGGACTGTCCATGTCAGCAACGGCTGGGCCCATTTTTAATGAATTACCAACACATGTGCCCGAGCCACATCGTTTTGCGCAAAATTCAAACTACCCAGTCAGACCATCCGCATACCACGATGGAAGGTCCGCATATAATCACGGACGGTCCGGGCCAATGTCCGGACAGTCCGCGCATGACCTTTTTGAGGAGGATTGTTACCTGAATCCTCACCCGTCCCAGCAGCACTTCCCATCACACTATGCAATGCACCAGCCCATTAATACAAAATCCAGATCCCATGAAAGCTTTCCGGCCCCGCCTAAAAGGCCGGAAAGGAACGATCAATCCTATGAGCCATATAGGGCAAATGGCAATGCACCACATAGTTCAAACCAATGGGGGGAAGACAACATGCCAATATCCAGCCAAACCCACCTATGTTTGACCAGAGAGCCGGTGGCCTCGCACCGGCTGCCATTGATATAGTGAGGGAGGAAATAGCTGGGGTGTTCCGAGATAAGCTCAGAGTAAGCATGGTCCCTGGGGGGCAATCATATCGGAAACCTTATGACAGTCGATTTGATCACCACCCATACCCACAGGGAACCAGGATACCCCAATTCGCAAAATTTTCGGGTGATCAAGGAAAAAACACGCGCGAACACATAGGCCAGTTCTTAGCACAATTGGGAGAATTGGCCGACACAGAAGCATTTCGCGTGCGTTTATTTTCATTGTCCTTAACAGGAACCGCGTTCGCATGGTACGCTACTGTTGGAGACTTGTTCTCAAATGCTTCGAATTAAGAACAAGGCAACATAAAAAGTGTTAAATGTTAAAGTCCTTCGTCCTTCAAGACATTATGTCCCTTCGGATATAATGAATTCCGGACGGAGGTTATGAAGGAAGAGACCTTCGTAAGCTCGACAGATGATGAAGGAGAATACATATATGAAATACGAATAATAATACCGATATTATTATCAACTTATTTTTATTTTGCATTATCAAAATCATAATAACAAATTATAAATGTACCTTCGAATTGACGAAAGGTAAAGGTACAGGCGTGATGCGAAAAGCAAATGCCAAGTCAGCATGAACAGTACGGGAGTCCTGTTCATCTATTTATAGGCACAGGACGCAGCCCGTGGAGAATTACATTAATGCCCTTTACATTTATCAATAACTCTATAGTGATTCTTCGAGGTCTAATTTGGCTTTTCATCATATAAGTCAGTTCCCCTTTTCTGCCGTCATACCGAAGCTTTTTCTACGCATAGCTTCGTGATCATCTTATCCTTCGTCATGATCGCCTTCCGTCCTACTCAAGCTTCGTCTTGACCATACTTCTTGTATACTCGTGACCCGATTCCGAAGATACCTGTTCACATATTTCACTTGGAAAACATTGTCAAATCATGTTTTTGAGGACCTTCGGAAGCCGAAGGCCCCCAACAGTAGCCCCTCGCAATATTAATTTGCTGGAATGATAAATTCATATTGCGACATAGACGAAGGCTTTAAGCCGAAGGTCCGAAAAAACACCTTCCCTTTGCTAGAATAGCAACAGTCTTTGACAAGCGGGACCCTCCAGTTTTCAACGCACTAGGTGTATAAATAAGAGCTCACCACCAGTTTATTTGGCACGCTCCCTTGCCAT
This sequence comes from Zea luxurians, assembly GCA_029449295.1. Classification (NCBI taxonomy): domain Eukaryota; kingdom Viridiplantae; phylum Streptophyta; class Magnoliopsida; order Poales; family Poaceae; genus Zea; species Zea luxurians. The sequence goes on from JAOPSE010000002.1 coordinate 170,467,266, forward strand.
CTGCTTTTACTCACCCAACTTTTAGCCTGCGCGCAACAACACTTGCTTGGCTTTTTAAATTTTTAAGCTTCGGTTTCAAGAGCACTTTCTCAGCGTTTGTGAAGATGCCTGAAGATAAGAAAGCTGTTGGTGATTCAAAGCTAAGCCTTTTTGAGGAAATGCATCTGGGGTTTCTTGAATCAATATCAAAGACTAATACAGAGAAGATTACTAGGGAGATTTTGGAGGGTTTATCTGAAGATACTGGTGACAGTGACAGTTATGATGTGGATAGTGGTGGTGAAGATTCCGAAGATCGACCTTGGCGACCAAGCCATGCGGTTTTCGGTAAATCCAGTATTAAAGAAAATCATCTTGTCAATATGAGGGGCAGATATTTTCGGGACTTGTCTGTTGTGAGGGCTGACGAAGGAGAGAAGACTTGTCCGACTCCCGAGGAAAATGAAGTCGTGATATTCCGAAGCTTCTTAAAGGCTAGACTGCAATTTCCCTTGAGCAGTTTTGTCGTGGAAATACTGAAGATATTTGAAATCTACCTTCACCAACTTACCCCCGAAGCAATCATAAGGATGAACATCTTTGTGTGGGCGGTGAGGAGCCAAGGTTTGGAACCTAATGCAAAAAGCTTTTGCAACATACATGAGCTATTGTATGAGACAAAACCCTAGGGTAAAGAGCAGTATCACAACAATTTTGGCTGCTACAGCTTCGGCGCCCGGTCTGGGTCAAGCTGCCCCATGCCAACCTTTCGAAAGAGGTGGCCCGGCGACTGGATGGTGGAATGGTTTTATGTGAAAAATGACTTGAAATCACGGGAAGATATTAAAGGTATCATTATGCGCCCTATCTGGCAACGCTTCGGCCTCCGAAAGCCGAAGGTGGAAATGAATGAAGCAGCCGAAGAATGCCAGAGAGCCTTCGGCGTTGTTTGCTCTTTTATTGGGACAAGGGATTTGGTCCAAGAACACATTGCTTTCAGAGTATGGCCACTTGTGGAAATGTGGGAAATGCCGGAAGAGACCATTAAAGAAACTGACGAAGGTGGACTAGTCAGGCTAAAATACACATTCAAATACGGAGATAAGTTCGTTGAGCCAGATGATGACTGGTTGAAAAGTATTGAGGCCATAAGTGACGAATTGCTTGGGGTATACTCAAAGGCCGAAGATACTGCATTATCAGCAGCCTTCGGAAGCCGAAAGAAGAAGAGACTCAACCGAGTATTTGATGCAATTGGGTTTGTTTACCCCGACTATCGTTATCCAACGCGGGGTCAAAAAAGAAAGAATACATCTTCTGCAGGAAACTGCTTCAGCCGCTCCTAGCGAGCCGGCGCCGAAGAGGAAAAGGGTAAAGGTTCTCACACACCGGCCACGTTATATTGAACTGGCCACAGTGCCTGAGTTTATTGGTGAGACCTCTTCGGCCACCGAAGCTAAAGAACCAACTCCACTGTCAAAAATCGAAGAGCTGGCCGAAGTGCCAGCAATAGAAAAAACAGAAGAACCGAGGACTGAAGAAATAAAGACATCAGAAGTTTTAAGTCCTTCAGCAAAAATTAAGGCAGCAAAAAGCCAAAAGGGTCCAGCAGTGACCCCGAAAAGAAAAAGGATGGTTAATGTGCTGGATGTTTTGGAGACAATTAAGTCTTCAAGCACAACTCCGAAGAAAATTGTTAAAACTTCCGAAGTGCATACTGAAGCCTTTGTTGCCGAAGCTTCAAAGCAACAATCTGAGACTGAAGCTGGGCCTTCAGAGCCCACCAAGGTAAAATCCTTGGAAGCCGAAGAAACAAAAATGGCAGAGCCAATTTTGGTTGAAGAAACTAGCACTGCTGCCCCTGAAGCATCCTCCAAAGCCCTCGATTATATTGTACGACATGCTTCAGGAAAAAGATTATCTGAAGAAGAGATTTTTGAAGCTAATTACTATGCCTGAGAACTGAAGTATCCAAAGGGGGCCTTAGTATTCAATGGCATAGACGAAGATGACTTCTTATACTGTCTCCCAGATAACAAAGAATTATCCGTCTGCCGGGAGATGGCTAGAAGTATGGGGTTCCCGAAGCTTGAAGCTGGCCTCTGCGCTATGACAAAGGACGATCTTGGAGATAGCCTCGCATATAATAGTCTGAAGGTATGAAAATTGTATATTTGGAAATTTATAATTTTTGAATTATTCTTTTATTCTTATACTAATTCTTTTCATATAGGGTTTAATACTTAGCAACGCTTTGAGAGCGCAAAGGAATGCTGAAGACGAGAGCTATAATATTGCTTTCAACAACCTACGAACAGAGGTTATTAAGCTGAGGAACGAAGCTTTGGAAAAAGATAAAATTCTGCTTACACTGGTGGATAAGATAAAGGAAGACGAAGCTACTTCTAAAGCTCAAGCTGAGGCTCAGAAGCACGAAATCGAGGATCTTCGGAAACAGTTAGCCAGAGCTAAAGAAGAACGCATACTTGAAGAGACGAAACAAGAACTTAGCGATCAATGGGCAAATCATTTAGAAGGAAACGTTGAAGAGCTTCGTGCATCCAAGAAAAGGTGCTATGACAAACCTATAGAATGCGCTAAGAAAATAAAAACTTGCTTCGCCAGCGTTGGCGCATTCTCGAGCGAGGAAAACTTCATAAGGGGTAACCCCGAAGGCCCGATTGAATGGATCAATCACGAAGCTGAGGCCTTTGAAGAAATTTTGAATAGCCGCGGAGACATATGTGCCTTTTCGGGTGCCAGGGGGATTGCTACTATTTTGGAGAGGAAAGGCTGTGAGCATGTGAAATCTTTGGCACAATCCGAAACTGCCTTATCCTCCGAAGATATAAAAGACCCCTCGGCCGAAGCAAGCATGGTTGGTGGAAAATTTTTCACCGACATCTGGGACAATGGTGGCCGGGAAATGGCTCAAGAAATTATTCAAAAAAGCGAAAAAGGCATTCATGATGCTAGAAAAGTAGCAGAGGCCGCTGAGAAAAGCGCAGAGCCCGAAGGGCAAATAGGTATTAACTAGTGGTTTTTGACTCTTTGTTGTAATTTTTTGATTTCGAACTTGTTCATGGTTTGTAATAGTAATAAATCTGTATCTACTCTTCCCTCAGAACCTGCTGAGTCATCTGCGGGCCCCCACACGAAGGGGGATGACGAAATTAGACAAATGGCCGAAGCCATCATGGATAGAGTTGTTGATCAGCTTCAAAACGAAGCTGCAGAAGTAGTCTTAAGGGAAGATTAGATGCTGTTGCAAAAACATTTAGAATGTAATGTTTGTTGAGAATCATGTGTAATATTGTGTAACTTAGGATGTAATATATTAGTTGTTTATAGTTCTATTTTTTGCGATGCATGAAACATTATATACATACCGTTTTTGAGCCTTCGGCGAAAAAACACCTTCCCTTCTTTTCATGCTTCGTAAATAATATCCGTGTTCTCATAAAATCAGTAGCCAATCCTCGTAAAATCAATAATCAATAGATCTTTCCATTTCAGAGTTTGACGAAGATATAACTCTTCAATGGCTATTGTTTGTGCCGTGTCACTATTTCTTCAAAACGATCTTCGAATATCAATATTGAGACCCCCCTTCTTGCGTTGTTGATGCACTATGATGTATGATGTTATGCTATGCAAATGATGTAATGATGTGATGTTATGCAAAATGATATTTTCCGAAGGTCGACATTTATTTTTCACTGTAAGCCTCCCTTAGGAGCTTCTTCACCTTTTACTTCAGCGGAATCAGCGTTTATTTTTCGCTGTAAGCCTCCCTTAGGAGCTTCTTCGCCTTTTACTTCAGCGGAATCAACGTTTATTTTTCGCTGTAAGCCTCCCTTAGGAGCTTCTTCGCCTTTTACTTCAGCGGAATCAGCGTTTATTTTTTGCTGTAAGCCTCCCTTAGGAGCTTCTTCGCCTTTTACTTTCAGCGGAATCAGCGTTTATTTTTCGCTGCAAGCTCTGCATTCCCTTCGGAACGACTTTTGAGCAGAAACTTACACTGCGCTCCCTTAGGAACGACTTTTTGCTGCTTCGAAGAAATCGCAATGCATTCCTTAGAACAAATTTTTGATAATTCGAAGGTCCTCCTTACCACCATAAATTCTTATGCTTCGGCAACTTAAGCCTATGGAGAAGATATATTTCTCTTATGGTAAAAAGCGAAACTGCTACAAGAGATTGAAAAACGATAAAAAGCACTTAAACTTCCCATAATTGTTCCTTATTAAAAAGAAAGTAAGACTGAAATGCGAAAATGCGAAAAGCTGCTGTCGAGGTAGGATATTTGTCAGTAAATATGCTTCGACTCTGGCACAGTGCTATTGACTGTGCGAGCTTCGGACTCCTCTCTGAAGTCCCACTGAAGGTGATTGTGCTGACTCCCTTCTGACTGCTGACCTCGTTGCGTTGGTGGTGGCGGTAGAGGCTGTTGCCAAGATGCTTGGGGTTGACTTGCCGAAGCAACAGAAGCTGCAGGGTGGTTGCCTACATATTCTGGAATGTAAGGCGAATGGTATGAAGCAGTATGCATGACTTGCTTCGGCTGATTCTGTTGTGCTGCAGCTTCTGCTATCTCCTTTTGCTTCTGGATGGTAATATGGTACATCCTGGTGGTATGGCCCTTGTCTTCACCACAGAATAGGTAGTAAATTTTTCTTGGCTGATCCCCAAACCTTCCCCCGAAGCCCCTGGCGCCTCTGCCCCTTGGCGCTGGCGGCCGGAAAGAGCTTTGCTGCTGCCCCGAAGCTTGCGAGGAGTACTGTGGCTTTTGCTGTTGACTCCCTCTGTCATCACTTTGAGTAGAGTTGTGAATTGACCTGACGTGCCTCGGATGGAATCTTCCTCCGAAGCCCCTGGTCATTTCAGAGAACCTGAATGCTTCCTCCCTTCTTTGGTGAAAATCATTGTCAGCTCGAATATACTCGTCCATCTTCTGGAGCAGCTTCTCCAAAGTTTGAGGAGGCTTTTTGGCAAAGTACTGAGCTGAAGGTCCCGGCCGAAGCCCCTTGATCATGGCCTCAATGACAATTTCATTGGGCAGTGTTGGTGCCTGTGCCCTCAGACGTAGGAACCTTCGGACATACGCCTGAAGGTATTCTTCATGGTCCTGGGTGCACTGGAATAAAGCTTGAGCAGTGACTGGCTTCGTTTGAAACCCTTGGAAGCTGGTTATCAACATGTCCTTGAGCTTTTTCCATGAGGTGATTGTCCCTGGCCGAAGAGAGGAGTACCAGGTTTGTGCAACACTCCTGACAGCCATGACGAAAGACTTTGCCATGACTGCCGTGTTGCCACCATACGAAGATATGGTTGCTTCATAGCTCATCAAGAATTACTTCGGGTCTGAATGACCGTCGTACATGGGGAGCTGGGGTGGCTTGTAAGACTGTGGCCAAGGTGTAGCCTGCAGTTCTGTTGACAGAGGAGAAGTATCATCAAAAGCAAAATTTCCATGATGGAAATCTTCATACCAATCGTCCTCGTTGTAGAAGACCTCCTGATGAAGCTCTCTACGCGGAGGCCTTCGGTTCTGGTCATCTTGAGCAAGATGACGAACTTCTTCAGAGGCTTCGTCTATCTGCCTTTGTAGGTCAGCTAGACAAGCCATCTTTTCCTTCTTCCGTTGGACCTGTTGGTGGAGCATCTCCAAGTTTTGGATTTCTTGATCCAAGTCGTCCTCCGGAGGCGTTGGACTGGTGGCCTTCCTCTTCTGGCTTCGGGCCTCCCTGAGAGAGAGGACATCCTGATTGGGATCCAGCGGCTGTAGAGTGGCAGCCCCTGTGGCTGAAGCTTTCTTCGGCGGCATGACGAAGGTGATGCTTGTCGAAGATGTTCAAAACTCAAAAAATGGACGTGAGTTCACCGGAGGTGGGCGCCAATGTTGGAGACTTGTTCTCAAATGCTTCGAATTAAGAACAAGGCAACATAAAAAGTGTTAAATGTTAAAGTCCTTCATCCTTCAAGACATTATGTCCCTTCGGATATAATGAATTCCGAACGAAGGTTATGAAGGAAGAGACCTTCGTAAGCTCGACAGATGATGAAGGAGAATACATATATGAAATACGAATAATAATACCGATATTATTATCAACTTATTTTTATTTTGCATTATCAAAATCATAATAACAAATTATAAATGTACCTTCGAATTGACGAAGGTAAAGGTACAGGCGTGATGCGAAAAGCAAATGCCAAGTCAGCATGAACAGTACGGGAGTCCTGTTCATCTATTTATAGGCACAGGACGCAGCCCGTGGAGAATTACATTAATGCCCTTTACATTTATCAATAACTCTATAGTGATTCTTCGAGGTCTAATTTGGCTTTTCATCATATAAGTCGGTTCCCCTTTTCTGCCGTCATACCGAAGCTTTTTCTGCGCATAGCTTCGTGATCATCTTATCCTTCGTCATGATCGCCTTCCGTCCTACTCAAGCTTCGTCTTGACCATACTTCTTGTATACTCGTGACCCGATTCCGAAGATACCTGTTCACATATTTCACTTGGAAAACATTGTCAAATCATGTTTTTGAGGACCTTCGGAAGCCGAAGGCTCCCAACAGCTACTTTATCTCCTAATTCTATTTTGTCATGGGGGGATTTAGAACAAAAATTCCATGATCACTTTTTCTCTGGTGACTATGAGTTAGATTTAGTAGACTTAGTGGCCTTGCGACAAGCGAAAGATGAATCGGTTAATGATTACATCCGGAGATTCCGGGATACAAGAAACCGATGCTTCCAAATTCATTTAGTAGAAAAACAACTAGCAGGATTAGCCTTTAATGGTCTGTGATATTATTTAAAAGAAAGATTAGAAGGCATCCAATTTTTTACGCTAGCACAATTACACCAAAGGGCTTTAGCCTGTGAAAGCCGAAGCAAAGAAACTGCTAAAACGATTCGTCACAATGTGCATATAGTAGAGTGCGACCAAAGTAGCTCGGATGACGAATCAACGGAAGTGTATGCTGCTGAAATGGTTTGGCCAAAGCAGGCCAAATTTTCGACTTGTTCCTCCTTACAGCCGATTCAAAAGAAACGGCAAGTGGAGGTTAAATTTACATTTAATGTTGGTAAATGTGATAAAATATTTGATGAATTACTCAAAAATGGCAACATTAAAATAAATCATATTGTTCCATCCGTCGACGAGCTAAAACGTCGTGCATACTGCAAGTGGCATAACTCATTTTCTCATGTCACTAATGATTGTAATGTATTTCGTCAACAGATTCAATTGGCCATTAACGAAGGACGATTGAAATTTCAGGAAATGCAGGTGGACACAGAGTCCTTTCTAATGAACATGATCGATTTTGAGGGCAAGAAAGTCTTGGTTTGGCCAAACACAACCGATAAAGGTAAAGATAAAGAGATAATCATTGGCAACGCAAGAGAGGCCGATGGGAATCAAAAAATTTCCTGCAGGAAAGTGGTGGCCGAGAAGACTCCCGATGGAGGGGAGACTCTTAAGGTGACCATCACGACCCCCAGCGCTGGGGGGCAAACACGGACGAAGGAGCAGGAGCCCGTGCTACGTATCACGGACGGTCCGACGCACAGGCGCAGACGGTCCGGGACCATGCCGGACGGTCAGGATAATTCCAGCGGACGGTCCGATCATACTCAAGACCCACAACGACCGCGTACCTTCAAACCACGACGACCAGAGATAGGTACGTGGAAAACAAATACATTTAAAGAAGTTGGTCGGCTGGTCAAATCTGGCCCAACGTGCGGTCAATTATTGTCTAAATACATGAAAAAGAAGGCCGACCCTAGTAACCGGCTAGCAAAGCGACCCCACTCACCCATTCATGAGCAACGTCAGGTAAGGCTGATTGGACCACCCCACCAATCGGAAGAAATGCAAGGTCATACTGTACAATTGAGAACTAACGTACCTGCATGGACACCTCCACCCCCATATCCATCTATGCCATATCCATACACATACATACCCCCACCATACGTGCCAAATCAAATGTAGGCCATGCCATCATATCCATTTGGGATGCCACAGTACCCCGCCTGGGGGGCACCCCAAACATCTGTATTCAATAGGTTGGCACCACCAGTATAAGACCGATTGAGCGCCGCTCAATCCGGTCACCAGGCACAAGCCCAACAAGATTGCCGGACTACTCGGCCTCAAAGGCCAACCAATCCGGCAGGGGGCATATACCTGCAGCGACTGAAAGAACAACAAAGAAAGATATCATCAAAATAGGTACTGCAGATGTTATCATACAAGAAAATAATGAAAGGCCAATGATTTTTGGTGAATCGGCCAACACAAACAAAAAAGAGGATACGGCTGCCATCAAAATAGCCGATCCAAAATACTCCATGCCTCGATGGTGCCCATCGGGATTGACACGATCCCAAAAGCGGAAATTGCAGCACCTAAGAGCGAAGGAGAGCCGGAGAGGAGGCAGAAAAGATATTCAATGACACACATCCACAGTACCCGCCACCGCAAAAGAAATGGAGACCAAAGGCTGTTGAGGAAAAACGACCACAAAAATAGAAAATAAAACAACACTTGTGCAGCACCCTGCAGGTATGGAAGATAGCCTGGCTAACAAGGCTGGACAATCTGCACCAGGCGTGGACCATCCGACCCCTGAGTCCGGACCGTCCGCACCGTGCCAGGATGCCTCCGACGACATACCGACATCAATAGAGGAGGAGGACCTACTGGGAGAAGACCTGGTCGACTACGAGGCTTCTCCAGAGCACCCAGGTATGGATGTAAATGTTATTACATTTTCCATCGATTGTACTATTGTCGGCGACGATGAACCTGTTGTTGCCCAGTTTGATTTTGGTCCTAAAGAAGTCGCCTTTACTAAACCAAAGGAATCGGTAAATTATTTAAAGCCGCTCTTCGTGCGCGGTCACATTGATGGGATACTGATTGCTAAAATGTTGGTAGATGGAGGGGCGGCTGTAAATCTAATGCCTTATTCATTGTACAGAAAATTAGGTAAACAAGATGACGAACTTGTCAAAACCAACATGACCCTCAGCGGTGTTGGAACTGGTAGTTCGATCAAAGCCAGGGGAGTCACGTCCGTTGAATTAACCATCGGGACTAAGACCCTTGCTGCTGCATTCTTCGTCGCTGATGTAGAAGGAAATTACAGTCTCATCCTAGGCAGAGATTGGATTCATGCCAACCAATGTATACCTTCTACATTACATCAAATATTAATACAATGGGTAGGCGATGATGTAGAACAAGTACATGCTGATGTATCGGCCTGTATCGCTATGGCTGATGCCCCTGTACTCTGGACTTATGAAACCGCTACATGTCTCACAGGAGTAGATTTTTCTGATTACCAGTTCATAAGTATAGATAAAAAGGGTTTCATCCCTGTAATGCTAGAGCCAATGGAGAATCGGCTAAATCCTAAATGAAGTTTAAATGATGAGTACACACAAAATTCATGAGTCCTTGGTCACGGACAGTTTGGCTTTTGAGGCCAAATGGTCTGGTATTTTACAAAACAGTTCGGTCTTTAAGGCTGAACATCTACCACAGCATAAAAATAGTATCACGGATGATCTGGCCCCCGAGACCGGAGAGTCCGCCATTACACAAAGATCATCTGATTCCTCTGTGGGGGACATGATAGAGGAATTCAGAGATCTCGATAAACTAGGACAGGGGTTTACATCGGCCGATCCTTTGGAAGAGATCGACATAGGAAATGGTAAAACTCTAAGGCTGACTTTTGTAAACAAGACCCCGGAGACCGATCCTAGAAATGAAATGATCGGTCTATTGAAGGAATATTCGGATTGCTTTGCTTGGAATTACACTGAGATGCAGGATTAAGTCGAGAGATCGTTGAGCATCGGCTGCCCATTAAGTCCGGTTTTAGACCTTTCAAGCAGAGAGCTAGAACATTTCGTCCAGATCTTTTCTCACGAATCAAGGATGAAATCCACCGACTGCTAGAAGCTAATTTTATTAGACCTTGCAGATACGCAGAGTGGGTCTCCAATATTGTGCCGGTGGAGAAGGAGTCAGGTAAGCTTAGAGTATGCATTGATTTTCGCAATTTAAACAGAGCAACTCCTAAAGATGAGTATCCCATGCCCATAGCCGACACATTAATCAATAATGCTTCAGGAAATAGAATTATTAGCTTTCTTGATGGTAATGCCGGATATAATCAGATTTTTATGGCTGAAGAAGATGTGTCTAAAACGGCCTTTATATGTCCAGGCTTCATTGGTTTATTTGAGTGGGTTGTCATGACATTTGGTCTAAAAAATACTGGTGCTACTTATCAGAGGGCTATGAATTTGATCTTTCACGAGCTGTTGGGAAACACTATGGAAGTCTACATTGATGATATTGTAGTAAAATCGGCTGAGTTTAGTTCTCATTTAGCTGATTTGCGCAAAGCCTTTGGTAAGATGCGTCAGTATGGTTTGAAAATGAACCCACGTAAATGTGCTTTTGGAGTGTCGGCTGGTAAGTTTTTAGGATTTGTCATCCATGAACATGGTATAGAAATAGACCCTGACTGAATCAAGTCTATTCAGAATGTGGGACCTCCGACTTGTAAGGTTGAAGTGCAGAAGTTTCTCGACAAGGTGAATTATTTACGAAGGTTTATTTCTAACCTAGCCGGGAAGATTGATGCCTTCACCCCTATCCTTCGGCTTAAGAATGATGCCGAATTTGCTTGGGGGGCAGAGCAGCAGGAAGCATTTGATCTCATTAAAAGATACTTGTCTTCGGCTCCCGTGTTAAAAGCACCACAAGTAGGAGTACCATTCAGATTATACATTGCAGCTGAAGATAAGGTCATTGGGGCTGTTCTGACACAAGAAACTGAAGGAAAGGAGCATGTGGTGACATATCTAAGTCGGAGGTTGGTGGATGCTGAAACAAGGTACACTTTTATTGAGAAGTTATGCTTATGCTTGTTTTATGCATGCACCAAGTGTAGATGTTATTTATTGTCTAGTCATTGCACTGTTTCTAGTCAAGCCAATGTGATCAAATATATGTTGCATAACCCAATTATGAGTGGTAGAATTGGTAAGTGGGCTTATGCACTCATAGAATATTACTTGGCCTATGAACCATTGAAATCTTTGAAAGGCCAAGTCGTAGCGGATTTTATTGTAGAGCATCAGATTAATGATATTCATAAACTAGACATGTCATACCTCATTGTTACTCCTTGGACTTTAGATTTTGATGGATCGGTTTGCAATGAAGGGCAAGGAATTGGCATTGTACTTGTTTCACCAAGTAATGTCTCATTCGACTTCTCTAGCCGATTGAAAACTTATTGCACTAATAATCAAGCCGAATATGAGGCCCTTTTGTTCGGCTTGGAACTTTTAGTTTGTATGGGAATAAAACATGTGAAGGCATTTGGTGATTCTCAACTGGTCGTCCAACAGGTATTAGAAGAATATCAATGTTTTGATGGTACTCTAAATAGTTACCTTGAAAAATGCTGGAGCATAATCCATTCTTTTGACGAATTCAGTATTCGGCATATCTCTAGAGTTGAGAATCATAGAGCTAACAATTTGGCACAAGATGCATCAGGTTATCGGATAAAACAAGGGAGATTTCACAACACCGAAAGTCTGATAACCAGTGCAGGGCCAATTCCCAGGTCGCGGACCGTCCGCGTGAAGACGCCGGACCGTCCACGTGAAGACGTCGGACCGTCCGGGGTTACCAGGAAAGTTCTCCTAATCGATTCGGCTAATAATGAAGCTGATGCAAGTGATTGGAGGATGCCCATAACTAATTATTTATGAAATCCCAATGTTAGGACAGATAAGAACATTCGGCGTACAGCTTTCAAGTATGTTTTGATGAGTGATGAACTCTACCGCCGAACAGTCAACGACGTCCTGCTTAAGTGCTTGGGCCCAGATGATGCTATATTAGCCATGGCCGAAGTACATGAAGGAATTTGTGGTACCCATCAATCGACTCCAAAGATGAAGTGGTTGTTGCGAAGGTCTGGTTTTTATTGGCCTAACATGGTAGCTGATTGTTTCAAGTACTACAAGGGTTGCCAAGTGTGTCAAAAATTCGGCGACCTACAGTTGGTCCCTGCAGTCGAATTACATCCTATCATCAAACCTTGGCCTTTTAGAGGATGGGTATTAGACTTTATTGGAGAAATTCATCCTTCATCATCAAAGGGGCATCGGTTCGTGTTAGTGGCCACTGACTACTTTACCAAATGGACTGAAGTCGTCGCTTTGAAGAACATGACACACAAGGAGGTAATTGAGTTCATAACTAAGCATATTATTCATAGATTTGGCGTTCCCCAGACCTTGACTACAGATCAAGGGACTTCTTTTATGTCAAAGGAGGTACGTGAATTTGCTGAATTATATAGAATTAAGTTGCTTAATTCATCTCCATATTATGCTTAGGCCAATGGGCAGGCCAAGTCTAGTAATAGGACATTGATTAACTTGATAAAAAAGAAGATATCTGATAATCCAAAGCATTGGCATAAGATTTTGTCCGAGGCTTTATGGGCTCATAGAATATCTAAACATAGTGCTACTAAAGTATTTCCTTTTGAGCTTGTCTATGGGAAGGAAGTAGTGTTGCCTGTGGAAATAAGTTTGAATGCTGTCAGGTTCGCCAAACAAAATGATCTAACCATCACTGATTATTATAATTCAATGATGGATAATATTGATGAAGTGACCGACAAGAGGGTGATAGCTTTGGGAGCAATAGAAAAGGACAAGATCATGGTAGCCAGGGCCTACAACAAGAAGGTCAAAGCAAAGTCATTTCAAGTAGGGGACCTGGTGTGGAAGACCATCCTGCCTCTAAGGAATAAAGACCGGAAGTTTGGGAAATGGTCGCCAAGCTGGGAGGGTCCTTATAAAGTAAAACAGGTAATGTCTGGTAACGCCTATTTACTACAAACATTACAAGGCAAGGATTTACCTAAGGCTTTGAATGGGCATTTGAAAGTCACCTAGAGGGGGGGGGGGTGAATAGGCGAAACCTGAAAATTATAACTCTAAACAAAAACTAGATCCCTTGATTAGTGGTTAGAACAAGATTCACAATTATCGGAGTATACAAACTAAGTCCTTTGCTTGCAACGAGTATTGTTTTCAAAGAGTGCAAAATTTAATCAAGAACAATACTACTAGGAATGTTGATGGAAAATAATGCAAGGCTTAGATAAGAAGAGCAATATCACAAGTTCTTTCTTGCAAGGCGTTGCTTCACTAAATGAGAATTTAACTTGAAGCAACACCAAATAATGTTAGCAAAGAGTAGCGCAAGAGAACTTTTAGAAAGGGAGTGAACAAACAAATCACAAGCAATAAACACATGAGACACGGGTGATTTATTTTACCAAGGTTCGGCCCTCGAAGGCCTAGTCCCCGTTGAGGAGTCCACTAAGGACGGGTCTCTTTCAACCCTTTCCCTCTCTCCACCGATCACCAAGACCGGCGAGCTCTTCTTCTTCTCAAGGATCACTTAAGACCTCGCAAGGATCACCACACACTTAGGTGTCTCTTGCTAGCTTTACAAGCCTCCAAAACTTTGAAGGAAGTTCAATGGGAGTCAAAACTCCACGCACAAATGAACACAAGTTGTAGCACACACTTTTTCTTAATGATTCTCACAAGGCACTATTGCTAAACTCACACGAGAAGCTTTCTTTTGCTTGCTCTCTCTTTTGTGGCACTTGTGTTGGTTGTAGTGGTCTAAATCTTGCATATAGGATGGATCAATGAATAGAAGTGGTTGGGAGGGCTTGGATATGTCAACTATATGACTTTGGAATGTTGCTTGGGCTCCCACACCTTGAAGTGGCCGGTTGGGGTGGTATTTATAGCCACCAACCAAATTGTAGCCGTTGGAGAAGGCTGCTGGCGATGGGCGCACAAGACAGTCCGGTGCGCCGCCACGTCATCCTGTCGTTAGGGCTTGGAGCTGGTCGACCATTGGAGGCTTTGTCCTTATGCGGCACCGGACAGTCTGGTGCTACACCGGACAGTCCGGTGCCCCTCTGACCTTCTGCTCTGACATCTGAATTGCACTGTTCACTTTGCAGAGTCGACCGTTGCGCGTAGATAGTCGTTGCTCCGCTAGCACACCGGACAGTCCGGTGAATTATAGCGGAGTTGCGCCCGAGAAACCCGAAGGTTAAGAGTTTGAAGTCGATCCTCCCTGGTGCACCGGACACTGTCCAGTGACACACCGGACAGTCCGGTGCGCTAGACCAGGGCACACTTCGGTTTCCTTTTGCTCCTTTCTTTTGAACCCTAACTTGTTCTTTTTATTGGTTTGTGTTGAACCTTTGGCACATGTAGAACATATAATCTAGAGCAAACTAGTTAGTCTAATTATTTGTGTTGGGCATTCAACCACCAAAAGCATTTAGGAAAAGGTTTAAAGCCTATTTCCCTTTCAATCTCCCCCTTTTGGTGATTGATGCCAACACAAACCAAAGCAAATCTATAAGAGAGTAATTGAACTAGTTTGCATAAGGTAAGTGCAAAGGTTGCTTAAAATTAAACCAATATTTTTTCTTTTACTAGATATGCATGGTTTGCTTTCTTCCTTTTGACATTTTGGACTACACTTGCACCACATGTTTTGTTTTTGCAAATTCTTTTGGAAAATCTTTTCAAAACTTTTTTGCAAACAGTCAAAGGTATAAGATTGAGAGAAGCATTTTCATGATTTGAAATTTCTCCCCCTGTTTCAAATGTTTTTCTTTTGACTACAACAAAACTCCCCCTCAATGAAATTCTCCCCTTAGTGTTCAAGAGGGTTTTAGATACTCAATTTTTGAAGGCGGTTATATCATTTTGAAATATGTCAAAATACAATACTAATTGAAAACTTATTTAAAATTTTGAAATTGGTGGTGGTGCGGTCCTTTGCTTTGGGCTAATACTTTCTCTCCCTTTAGCATGAATCGCCAAAACGGATACTTGTGAGTGAAATATGAGCCCTATTAAAGTTTTCTCCCTCTTTGGCAAACAATATATGAGCGAAATATTATACCAAAGCGGAGAAATAGTGTGGAGTGATGGCGAAGGGTAAATAATACTGATAGAGTTGAGTGGAAGCCTTGTCTTCGCCGAAAACTCCATTTCCCTTTCAATTTACGACTTAGCATAGAGATCTCTTGAAAGCACATTAGTCGTAGACATAAAGAGATATGATCAAAAGATATATCAATTAAGCATAATCATAGTTCTATATAACATAGATTGCTCCCCCTAATTATGTGCATGGAGAGGAACACATATTTTGGCCTTAAATGCCAATTGCACATAATTAGGTTAATGAAAACATATCTATATTATACAGAATGTGAAGTGCATTGTGTCATAGTATAATTGTGATGCTCATGACAGTTTATGCACTTATGAAATCATGTTATAAACATCTTAAGCATTTTCCCTTAAGGATTTCAAAGAGGCTTAAGGACCATCCACCTTTGGAACAAAGGTAGCTTATCCTCGTTACAAGGTAAAGCTTTAAGCTCTTTGACAATAAAATTACTTCACCTAGTTTTAACAAAGATGCATTAATGCAGGAATGAAATTTTTGAGAGGTTAAACTAGGTATGAAGCAGGGATAATGCACGGACATGCTTTCTCTTCCTTTTATACAAGATATGCAAAGAAAGTAGAGAAAAGGAAGATCTAGGTACATGTGTAAATGAGAGGAAATAGTTTTACCCTTTTGTACCTTCACATAGAGACGCTCTCTTCACTGTGCTTTGCCCTTAGTCTTAGTTGCTTAAGACCTATGTTCAAGACAATGTATAGAAATATTTTGCACAAGAGAGAGTTCTACAACTAGTGATCCTTCTCTAAGTCATTGTTAGCATATATCAAATGGATCACAAATTGCATAAAAGTATCATGAATTCTCCTTTTAACTTAGTGCATATCAGGAGAGATATCGATTGATAGTATATACGGCACTAAGAAACATAAGTGTTAATTGAAGTTATTCAATGATCAAACAAATAACAGATATGATCAAAAGAACAACATATGCATTAGATAAAAATAGGAGAATCCAGTAAATATGCTACTCTAGTAGTCAAAGTTACATAGTTTGATTACTCTATAGGTTAGATTGATTTGTAGTAGCATACTTCATGAGAAACTTATTCTCATGCATGAGACTATATGATATTATTAAGATAAAGTGATAGTCTCAATATAATAAAGATATAGAAATAGGCTCCCCTAAAGATATGCATCAAATATTTGAATGAATTGAATAGATGCACTCATTTTTAGAGACGAATAGGGAGAAGCATTATACATCTTGATCAAGGCTTATAAGATTTGCAATAAACAACTTATGCCTGGTATTCTCAAAATGAAAAGGATTTAGAATACTCACAACCACACCATTGATTGTTTTGAAGATCTTACTATCCAAGTAGGTGTTGTTGTTCTTGATGTCTTCCTCTTTCATTTGAGTGTCCTGCCTTTGTAGTTGTCTCTTTTTCCTTTCAAACTTATTGAAAATACTCAAGAGAGATGTTAATAGCACAAGGGAGTATATGATGAAGGATGATTTCTTTAGTCAAGAAATATAAACAATTCATCATCCATAAGTCACATAGACATGAAGTAAAATCCTTAGCATTAGTGCATTTCATTAGAAAAGATGAATATGCACCTTTTTAAACATTTTGATCAATCATGGGAAATTTACTTCTTCATATTGAATTTATTATCATAACTTAGAAGCATATCAATATGAGAATAGATATAGCAAAGATATGAAATAGATTCTAATGAACTAGTGCATTTAAGAGAACAAGATTAAATGCACATTTAGCTAATTTAAGTCCAATAAAGAATCTATTCTTCACATAGGTAGAATATGATAATTTAGATTAAATAACCATTGATGGGAACTATATTTGATTAAGAAGATGAGTTCTCATACCTTTGCTTTTACCATTCTTCCTTTGGGTGAAGAGCAACCCTTGAGGCTTGTGGCTTTAAACATGCACTTACTCTCTTGTAGATTTCCATAAGTAAGCTCAAGAGATATGTCATTAGTAACACAAGCACTAGTTTCCCTTTTTGTAATCATTTTTGACAAGGAATGAAAAGATAGATTACTAAAACATGGAAACTTCATAGCATGAATTAGATTATCCTATAGATGATGTTATGCTCAATTTTAACTCATAAAACAAGCATAAATAATTTCTTAAGATTATGGAATAACTCTAGTTCATAACATGGAGAGCGATAAATGTGGAAGAATCATATCCAATTTAAGCAAGTAGAAATACATCATAAATTATTGGATTGATTTTTCTTTTCATGTTAGATTACGCATTTCCATAGAGAAACTTATTCTCTTTATGTGAGACTACTTAGGTTAAATGCACAAAAGCATTAGTCTCACGATTCTAGTCATAAAGTGATATTCCCTTTATAAGTGTTCTAAGAATTTGAATTCCTTATATGACACCTTATTCTTTTAAGAACATGGAATATGTCTATATGTCTAGAACATGGCAACAATAGGATAATTAATGTAAAACATGCCATGAGATACTTACAATAATTAAAAGCATGTAGATTGCCATAGTATAGAAATGATAAATATGCAATCTACCATATGAGAGGAATTTCTTCAAAGAATGGTGACATAATTTGAAAACATTTGAAGTGCTTCCTTTTTCTATGTGACTACACAAGGCACATGAGAGATGATAATTTAAGATACTTGCATTTAAAAGCATAAATGTTACCATCCTTTGACTTTCCTCCATGTTGTAGGCCTTGATTTTCCGCACAGGATAATTCTTTATTTCCTACAACAACAATATCTTCCCCGAGATGATATGAGTTTTAGACATAATAATTTGAAATAACTTTGGGTCAATCTTGGATATATAGATCATTGAAGATTGATAGCTTGAGTTAATAAGAATTGAATTGACTCTCTCAAGCACCCCAAAGCTTCATATCATCTCCTTCTCCTGCAAAGCTTGTCAAGCATATTTTGGTACCCATCGCTTGACGGGTCCATCAAAGTTAGTCAACAAAGATCTAGGAACTCAAATGTCCTTTGTGTTAGCACTAGGTAAACTTATTACCTTTCTAGCACAAGTTGCAATTTTGGGTTGCCTAGTTACATGAGAATTAATTGACAAGTTAAGAGCGGGATAGTTACCAATGGGACAATCCTTGCATTGATGTCCCTTCTTTCGGCATATGTAGCATAGGCGATCTTCAAGTCTTGAAGATTTCTTCTTTCCTTGTTTCTTGCTTGCTACATGGTTAGTGAATATTTTCTTTTCTAAAGCTATGCCTTTTTGTTTTAAAAGGGGACAAGACATAATTAAGTGTCCCTTCTTTGAGCATTTAAAACAAAGTTTATCATCCTTGTTAATAATCAAGCTATTTTTAATATAGGGACATGACCTAATCGAGTGTCTCTTTTCAAAGCATTTACTACACTTCTTACTTCTCTTAGTGTGAAGTGTGGCTTGATCATTACCTTGGATGTTACCTTGCATGGAGGCATGGTTGAGGCTTTTGGCAGAGGTATTGATTTTCTTCTTTTGTTCTTTCCTCTTGGCAATCCTCAAGTCCTTGACATTTTCTTCAAGGGATTTAGTGCATGCCACGGTTGTTCCCATCTCAAGCTTCTTCACCATGTGATCACTGTTATCTTGAGAAGGTTGAGCAATGCACTTCCCTTTTAGTTGTGTCAAGCTCTCTTTAGCCTCTCATTTTCTTCTTTGAGCTTTTGATATGTATCATCTTTTGTTCCTGCAAATTCTAGCTCAAAGAAAGATTTGCTTATCGACGAACAACAAGCATTAGCACATGGTAATATAGTTTTAAATTGAATACTTGTGCGTGAGTGAGGTTGTTGGGATTTTAAGTTTTCTATCACAACCTCATGAGCAATATTTAACATGATATGATCATCCATAAGATTTTTATGAGAATATAGAAGCATATCATGTTTTTCTTGAAAAGCTAAATTTTCAATATCTAGCTTTTCTACTTGGTCTTTAAGCAAGGCATTCCTATTTACTAATTGAGCGATACAATGTAAAAGAGTTATCCTGCTTAATTGAAATAGTTTCATACCTTTGGACCAAATCAATATGAGAGCACTTTAGCTCCTCATGTTCTTTAGTCAACTCGTCAAATCTTAGCATTTTTATGGAGAGAATATCTTCTAGCATTTGACGAGCTTCGCTTTGCTCTCTCGCTCCTTTTAGAAGTTTGAGCATGACCGCCTTATCTTCTAGGCTTAGATGAGCGTAGAGTTGCATAAAGCTTCTTTCATCCTCCTCATCCTCATTTGTGCTTCCACTATCATTTTCATTAGCCACACAACATACGTGGGAATCAAAATTGGAAGACAAACCTTTTGGAGAGGTGGATTCATCATTTGGTCTCCATCGTTCATTTTCTTCTTCTTCCTTCCAAATGTTAGTTTCACAAGAACTAAAGGAAGTAGAAGCATAAAATGAACTATTATGTTTGGACTCATCAAATTTGATTTTAATTCTAGTCCAAATATCATGCACATCACAAATAGGTTCATCATATTTTATTATGAAGGCATGATAATCTTCTTTGCTAAGAGATTTACTTAAGATGTCATAAGCTAGATAGTTTAAGCGTATACATCTTAGATCTTCCTCGGAAGCATTTCCCTAGTATAGTTAGAAGGAATGATACTCTTGTCTAACATTTTTTCTAATTGTGGATCTATGGTTCTAAAAGCATTTATCACCCTAGTAGACCATGAATCATAATTAGAACAGTCGGGAAGTAATATCTCAAGAGTTACCTCCTTCGGAGTTGTCTTCTTGTTCTGATGGGATCTTCTTCGAGCCATCACTTCGAGTTGTTAGACTCAATATGAAGTGCCTAGCTCCGATACCAATTGAAAGTCGCCTAGATGGGGGGTGAATAGGCGAAACCTGAAAATTATAACTCTAAACAAAAACTAGATCCCTTGATTAGTGGTTAGAACAAGATTCACAATTATCGATAATACAAAATAAGTCCTTTGCTTGCAACGAGTATTGTTTTCAAAGAGTGCGGAATTTAATCAAGAACAATACTACTAGGAATGTTGATGGAAAATAATGCAAGAAGGCTTAGATAAGAAGAGCAATATCACAAGTTCTTTCTTGCAAGGCGTTGCTTCACTAAATGAGAATTTAACTTGAAGCAACACCAAATAATGTTAGCAAAGAGTAGCGCAAGAGAACTTTTAGAAAGGGAGTGAACAAACAAATCACAAGCAATAAACACACGAGACACGGGTGATTTGTTTTACCGAGGTTCGGCCCTCGGAGGCCTAGTCCCCGTTGAGGAGTCCACTAAGGACGGGTCTCTTTCAACCTTTTCCCTCTCTCCACCGATCACCAAGACCGGCGAGCTCTTTTTCTTCTCAAGGATCACTTAAGACCCCGCAAGGATCACCATACACTTAGGTGTCTCTTGCTAGCTTTACAAGCCTCCAAAACTTTGGAGGAAGTTCAATAGGAGTCAAAACTCCACGCACAAATGAACACAAGTTGTAGCACACACTTTCTCTCAATGATTCTCACAAGGCACTATTGCTAAACTCACACGAGAAGCTTTCTTTTGCTTGCTCTCTCTTTTGTGGCACTTGTGTTGGTTGTAGTGGTCTAAATCTTGCGTATAGGATGGATCAATGAATATAAGTGGTTGGGAGGGCTTGGATATATCAACTATATGACTTGGAATGTTGCTTGGGCTCCCACACCTTGAAGTGGCCGGTTGGGGTGGTATTTATAGCCACCAACCAAATTATAGCCGTTGGAGAAGGCTACTGGCGATGGGCGCACCGGACAGTGTCTGGTGCGCCGCCACGTCATCCTGTCGTTAGGGCTTGGAGCTGGTCGACCGTTGGAGGCTTTGTCCTCATGCGGCACCAGACAGTCCGGTGCCCCTCTGACCTTCTGCTCTGACATTTGAATTGCACTGTTCACTTTGCAGAGTCGACCGTTGCGCGTAGATAGTCGTTGCTCCGCTGGCACACCGGACAGTCCGGTGAATTATAGCGGAGTTGCGCCCGAGAAACCCGAGGTGAAGAGTTTGAAGTCGATCCTCCCTGGTGCACCAGACACTGTCCGGTGGCACACCGGACAGTCCGGTGCGCCAGACTAGGGCACACTTCGATTTCCTTTTGCTCCTTTCTTTTGAACCCTAACTTGTTCTTTTTATTGGTTTGTGTTGAACCTTTGGCACCTGTAGAACATATAATCTAGAGCAAACTAGTTAGTCCAATTATTTGTGTTGGGCATTCAACCACAAAATCATTTAGGAAAAGGTTTAAAGCCTATTTCCCTTTCAGCATTTCCTCAAACAGTACTGAAAAGGAATTAGACTTATACCTAGTCCCTAGTTAATTTTGGTGGTTGAATTGCCCAACACAAATATTGGACGAACTAGTTTGCTCTAGTGTATAAGTTATACAGGTGCCAAAGGTTCACACTTAGCCAATAAAAAGACCAAGTATTGGGTTCAAATAAAGGAGCAAGGGTCAACCGAAGGCACCTCTGGTCTGGCGCACCGGACTGTCCAGCGTGCCACCGGACATGTCCGGTGCACCAGAGGACTCCAACTCCAACTCGTCACCTTCGAGAAATTCCAGAGGCGACTCCGCTATAATTCACCGGACTGTCCGGTGTACACCGGACATGTCCGGTGCTCCAAGGAAGAGCGACCTCAGGAACTCGCCAGCTTCGGGAATCTCCAACGGCTAGTCCACTATAATTCACCGGACATGTCCAATGTGCACCGGACTGTCCGGTGTGACAAGGGAGCAACGGCTACTTCGGCTCCAACGGTCACCTACCAGCGCATTTAATGCGCACCAGAGCGCGCAGAAGTCAGGCACGCGTGGCATGGCGCACCGGACACTCTACAGTACATGTCTGGTGCGCCACCGGACATCAAGGCGGGCCCAGCAGTCAGAGCTCCAACGGTCAGAACCCTAACGGCCGGGTGACGTGGCTGTGGCACCGGACATGTCCGGTGTGCACCGGACTGTTCGGTGCACCATTGAACAGACAGCCTCACCCAACGGCTAGATTTTGGTTGGTGGCTATAAATACCACCCCAACCGGCCACTTCAAGGTGTGGGAGCCCAAGCAACATTCCAAGTCATATAGTTGACATACTCAAGCCCTCCCAACCACTTATATTCATTGATCCATCCTATACACAAGATTTAGACCACTACAACCAACACAAGTGCCACAAAAGAGAGAGCAAGCAAAAGAGAGCTACTCATTTGAGTTTTGTCGGGGACCATAATTAGGGGTACCCTCAAGGCTCCTAATTCTCAGCTGGTAACCCCCATCAGCACAAAGCTGCAAATTATAGACAAGAGTATTTTTCCCTCTAATTTCAATGGAAAAATTAATTCCGAGGAGGATCAAAGATGTTATCGCTTAAACTATCTAGCTTTTGACATCTTAACTAATTCTCTTAGCAAAGAAGATTATCATGCCTTCATATCAAACTATGACGAATCCGTCCATGATGCGCATGATATTTGGACTAGAATTAGAAGCAAATTTGATGAGTCCAAACATGATAGTTCATTTTGTGTCTCTACTTCCTTTGGTATTTGTGATACTAACCCTTGCAAGGAAGAAGAAGAGAATGAACGATGGAGACCAAACGATGAAACCACCTCTCCAAAAGGTTTGTCTTCCCATTTCGATTCCCACATGTGTTGTGTGGCTAATGCAAATGATAGCGGAAGGACAAATGAGGATGAGGAGGAAGAAAGAAGCTTCTTGCATCTCTACGCTCGCCTAAGCCAAGAAGATAAGGCGATCATGCTCAAACTTCTAGATAGAGCGAGAGAACAAAGCGAAGCTCGTCAAAGGCTAGAAGATGTTCTCTCCATGAAAATGCTACACTTTGACGAGTTGACTAAAGAACATGAGGAGCTAAAGTGCTCTCATGTTGATTTGGTCCAAAGGTATGAAACTGTTTCAATTGAGCATGATAACGCTTTACATTGTATCGCTCAATTAGTAAATAGGAATACCTTGCTTAAGGACCAAGTAGAAAAGCTAAAAGTTGAAAATCTAGCTTTTCAAGAAAAATATGATATGCTTCTATGTTCTCATGAAAACCTTATGGATGATCATATCATATTAAACATTGCTCATGAGGTTGTGATAGAAAACTTAAAATCCCAACAACCTCACTCGTGCACATGTATTCAAATTGATACTATATTACCATGTGCTAATGCTTGTTGTTTGTCGACAAGCATATCTTCTCTTGAGCTAGAACTTGCAGGAACAAAAGATGATACTTATCAAAAGCTCAAAGAAGAGAATGAGAGGCTAAAGATGAGCTTGACACAACTAAAAGGGAAATGCGTTGCCCAACCTTCTCAAGATAACCGTGATCACATGGTGAAGAAGCTTGAGACGGGAACAACCGTGGCATGCACTACATCCCTTAAAGAAAATGTCAAGGATTTGAGGATTGCCAAGAGGAAGAAACAAAAGATGAAATTCAACACCTCCTCCAAAAGCCTCAACCACGCCTCCACAAAAGGTAACATCCAAGGTAATGATCAAGCCACACTTCACATTAAGAGGTGTAGTCAATGCTTTGAAGAGGGGCACTTGATTAGGTCATGTCCCTACATTAAAAATGGCTTGATTATTAACAAGGATGATAGACTTTGTTTTAAATGCTCCAAGAAGGGACACTTGCTTAGATCTTGTCCCCATTTAAAACAAAAAGGCATAGGGTTAGAAAAGAAAGTTTTTACTAACCATGTAGCAGGCAACAAACAAGGAAAGAAGAAAACTTCAAATCTTGAAAAACGCCTATGCTACACATGCCGAAAAAAGGGACATCAATGCAAGGATTGTCCCATTGGTAACAATTTCACTCCTAACTTGTCAATTGATTCTCATGTAACTAGGCAACCCAAAATTGCAACTTGTGCTAGAAAGGTAATGAGTTTACCTAGTGCTAACACAAAGGACTTTTGGGTTCCTAGATCTTTGTTGACTAACCATGATGGACCCATCAAGCTGTAACACCCGGATTTTAGGGGTCCAAAACCCGGGCGCTAACATAAACACCAGGTATGCTGGGACCAAGTCTCACACGTATGATGTATAGTGGCACAGGATCGAATGTCACAACTTTATATATAACAGGAGTTCTATACAAAATAAATAATTACATTATAAGGAGACAACGGTCCAGCAACCCAAAGTTGACTGGGAGACGACGACCTAGACCACTCACGAACTCATCACAGCATCCTCCAAGCGCCTCATCCTGTGGTACCTGTTCTTGACCTGTGGGGTGTGTGAGACAGCAAGAGTGAGCTCACATACGTTCATCGCTCAACAAGTTGTGGGGAATAATGTGCATGAACTCGCCAAAGGTGGGAGCTCACGTGAAGTGTAAGGCTTACCAAAGAAGATGGTTAGAGCTGAGCATTGCTTTTAAAGTTGGTCAAAATTTTATTAGCAGTTACTAAGTATAAGTAAATACCAAACCCATTTAAGTAATAGAACAAAAGTAACAACATCACCTGCGATGCAATTCATATGACAAATTGAGTTTAAGTTCCATAATTTAATCATGTGAGTGTCCGAGCTGCTCATGACCGTGAGCACGGCTAGTATACCAGTTTTACACTCTGCAGAGGTTGCGCATCTTTACCCACAAGTCGTGTATCCCATGTCACCAGGGTTTGCAAAGCCCTTAGACACTTCCGAGGTGAATGGCTAGGGATCCACTACGAGGCCTTTACAAAGTTCCACTAGCTTCCGAAAACCCGCTACAGTTTATAGGAAGATCCAGTGCAGGAATCCCTTGCAGGACCGCCATCGCAGCAAAATCCTCCCGAGGGCCTCCCTACACTGACCTCTCCCCTACTGCCCTTGCCCCTTTCGGGTAAGGTAGTCTTCCACTAGCTTTCCTAATTAATCAGCCAAGGGTGTCCCATTCCACCCTCGTGGTAGCACTGTTTTCCCGGGTGGTTCTCCATGTTCCAATTAACATAATGATCTTAACATGAACCATAAATAACAACTGATAACAAAAGTATAATCATGAATGGTGTAACTCCATACCCAAAACCACATATAGCACTAGCAAGTACTACCCAGAAAGTTCAGTGGTAAACAAGGTATAAAGATAGACAAACTAGGGTAACCTATTGGGTCCCATCAAAATTAACCTATGCAGATCATTATGATTAATTAGAACATGAGTGGGTAAAAAGAAGTGATCAAGGGCACAACTTGCCTGGGCCTTGAGATTCCAGGTACCAGGATGATCTTCAGATGACACGTGACCTCACTGCTAGTCGTAGCAATTCAAACAAACATGGTGTAGGCAAAATTAACATTACACCAAACATAAGAGCAAAATACATATTAATAATCTACATATTAAAATAAGATCACAGGAAAAAGAATTATTAATTTTGGAGTTGTAGAATTCAACTTATGAATTTCCTAAGATTTAAGGTGATTATAATATGATTAAATGATAAATAAATTTTCTGACAGAGTTCATGTCAAAACAGTGATTCTAAATGATAGAGACTATTATTACAAAATTTTAGGAACTGGAATGGTTCAATTTGGAGCTAAAATGAATTTTCTATGAATTATACAAACTCTAGCAATTATTTAATCATTAAAAATCATTTTCTAAATTCATTTATTTGATTTCTTAACTTCCTGGACTGGGCGCACTAATACAAAGAAGCTCAGGGGGCTCGGGGTAAGATTCCCGAGACACAGCGCACAGTCACCCTGGACCGCGGGTTTATTTCATATAAGTGGAGGGGCTCTTTTACAAAATAGGCTCGACGAAGGGGTACGGGCCGATCTCGGCCGTCCGATCTAGAATCCGTGGATCATATTAGATCCAATACCAAACCGAACCGGTATGCCGTGACAACCGCAGGATCAACGATCGACGGATCGGATTTAATTGATCAGATTACTCCCCCCAGAGCGTCCGATCTGGATCAAACGCTCGAGATATCCCGAGGCGAAGCGGTACGCCTCATCTAATCGTGACCGTCCGTCAATGATCCAACGATTGAGGTGAATCCCCCCCAAATGAGGCCGACGGCGGTGGCGCCGCCACACGCCCACGGTGGCCCATGGCCGGCGTTCGGCCAATCCCAGGGTTAGGGCACTAATAGCTCAATTCCTACGGCCTACGCGGTGCTCCAGGCGCAACTAACTGGATGAGCTACTCACCGAGCTTGGAGACGGCAGCAGCGACGTTACCCACGGCGAGAGGCGGATTCGTGTGGATTTGGGTTCGACGGCGAGCAATTCCGGTGCCGTGGTGCCTCCCCGCGCCACCCGAAACCTCGTGCGTGTTCGTGGAGGGTTTCCGAGGATTCGGAGCCTCACACCGTGGACCGGCGATGAGCACCGGCGCGGTTCGACGATGGCGGCGGCGGCGTCCTTCTTAGAGCACGGCGGCGGTGTGGTTACTGGTGCGGGCAAGGTGAGACGAAGGGGATGGTCGCGACCAGGGCTACCTTATAACGACCGGGGAAGGGGTCCCTGCAACGTGCTCCGGAGTTCACGGCGCACCCCGCCATGGACGGATTCTGTTGAGGCGAGTCCGCGGGGTGGTTGAAGCATCTGACAGCGGGGCCGATTTACCAGCGACACAACGCAATCCGTCCGCGCCAGAGAGACAGACAACAGGGCCCCACGCGACAGCGGCCGAGCAAGGCAAATGTGGGCACAGGCGTGCGGCTGACCGAATGGGCCCGCACGACAGAGACAAACGGCGAACGAGTCCGCGCGGAAGGGGGGGGTGTGGCTGAGCGGTGGGCCAGGGGTGTCGGCGCGTGCGGGAGAGGCTGGGCAGAGGGCCCCACCTGTCGGCGAAACAGATGAGAGGGCGCGCGCGGGAGTGAAGTTGGGCCGCGCGGGAGATGGGCCGAATTGTGGAGAGTTGGCCCAGTTAGGGTTTTTACCTTTTTCCTTTTTATTTTATATTTCTTTTCTTCATTTTCAAATCCAATTTGAATTCAAACTCAAATTCAAATCTCTATGGCTTATCATTTCAATTTATTTTTGTAAAGTTAGGGATATTAATTCTGAATATACTTGTTTATATATATATTATTTATATTTTTGTTTTATATCCCTTCTCTTTCTCTTATTCTCTATTTTCTATTCCAAATTCAAATTTATACTTCTATTTTAGTTTTTTTCAGATTTTTCAAATGTATCAATTGAAATCCAAGGGTGAATATAAACCATATTATTTTAATATTACTAATTTAAGTTTTATTCTCCTTGTTATCTATTTCATGGGATGTATAAATGGTTTCCTTTAAAAGAAAAATCCCTTTTTCATCTTTTTCTTATTTCCTAGTTTCCAAAACATTATGATACTTTGTTCAAATTTCTTCTACCAATTCCAAATTCTGAATTTGGGTGTTACAAATCCTACCCCCCTTAAAAATAATCTCGTCCCCGAGATTTGTAAGAAAGGGGATGTATACTCATATTGATTCAACACATATGCATAAACAAAATCTCGGCATGATGCATACCTTATTAGCAAAACACAGGGTCAAATGGACCTTATTATTATTACTAAAATAGTATCTTATCAACTACTAACTAAAGTAACATCTAGATCCTACAAATCATCATAATTTATATCTATGTAGCTTGGTGAAGCTGGTGGTGGTAGTGGAGATTGTTGTTGTTGTCTCTCCAATCGTGCTTGTCTTATTTCTTGGCGGGCCTGACGTATTTCCTCGCGTTGTTGTCTTATCTGATTCTGCATCTCGGTCACCAGGTCGGTTAACTGTTGTATTACCAGTCTTTGGGTGGCAACCACTTGATCGATTTCAACAGGTGGAGGATTTGGAGGACTCATTTTCTGTTTTGTAGTTACGTGATAATCTTTCCTTTCCTGGTATTGACCATGAAAGTTAGAAGCATATGGTAATAGTTTTGCAAAGGAAATTGTTCACTAAGCGGAATGAATAAGCTAGTAGTTGGTCATAATCTAAAGATTCTTTGGTAGGACTTAATCTTTGTTTTATGTCCAGATTGGGGTAACCAATCATATAAGGTGAATATCCAAGGGTAAGATAGAATCTGTCAAGATGAGAGATATATATGGGTGAGATAGACTACAAGATGTAGGTTAAAAGTTTGTTTGTTATTACGTGGGAATAAAAAAGTCATACCATTCATCTTGGTTCTATGGGTTGGGTTAGCTCATGGTTGAATTGATCCAATGTGCTAAGATAAGTTAATACATGGCTAGTGGGGTCTAATCTCTTCTACTAGTGTCATTAATCTGTTTAAGTGGACCACATTAAGTTAGATAACATTAGACCATACTAGATCAGGTCACATTAGGTAAGATAAGATCTAGATTAAATTGGATGTGACTAGATTAGACTAGTTTAGGTTAGATAGGTCCAGCAGGGTAGAATATGTTAGGATGTTTTGAGATTAGTTAGATATGTTATGATAATATAGAATCTCTTGCTAGTTTAAAATTGAGGGGTTATGCAACTATCAGATGGTTAAGGTAGTTGCATATGGCCAAGTAGTTGTGTATGGTCAAGTTAGTCTATGGCACCAATTTAGGTTAACACATTTTTTTTTATAGGAGCAAGGTCTAATCTATTTCACTAGTATTATCTAACATGTTTGATATGTCACTTTAGATTAGATCATATTAGGTTAGATGAGATCTAAACTAGATTGGTATGACTAGTTTAACTAGATGAGATCTAATTAATTTGCGTTAGATCATGGTTGTTTAAACTAGGGTGGATAAGTATGCTTATTAGGATAAGACAGATCCATAAAGATAAGATAGAATCTTCTGAGGCCAGTTAGATCTATTAGGATAAGGATAAAATCTTTTCAAGATAAGATGAGTATCTTTTAAGATGAGATGGATCTATTAAGATAAGAGAGAATCTTTTAAGATAAGATGAATTGGTTAGAATGAGAGCTTTTTAGGATAAGATAAATCTCTTAAGCTAGATATGTTCCAATGGGGATAATCTAGGTTGTCTAGTTATTTTATAAATATATTTTAATACCTATGTGCATATGCAGATGCAATTGTGGACATTACTCCACAACTCATCACACTCAAACAAAGATCCAAATCAGACATGTATCATAAGAATAAACATTCAAGTGCATAGATAACCATAAAAATAGTTTTGTTTTTGTTCCTAGGATTAGGTTTCCTATTCCTAAAGTCACTTTAGGCACAGGATTTCAAAGTGTGAAATCCACATTTGTCTTTAGAATGAAAAAGGTAAGAATAATCAGAGTAAAGCGGAAATAGATGAGAAAAGATTAAGATAAGTCTAGAAAGAATCAGAGTAGCAAAGGTAAGTAGACAATGGTTGTCCAGTTCTATCTAGGTTTCGTCCTACAGTCAACATTCCTCTGATACCACTTCTGTAACACCCGGATTTTAGGGGTCCAAAACCCGGGCGCTAACATAAACACCAGGTATGCTGGGACCAAGTCTCACACGTATGATGTATAGTGGCACAGGATCGAATGTCACAACTTTATATATAACAGGAGTTCTATACAAAATAAATAATTACATTATAAGGAGACAACGGTCCAGCAACCCAAAGTTGACTGGGAGACGACGACCTAGACCACTCACGAACTCATCACAGCATCCTCCAAGCGCCTCATCCTGTGGTACCTGTTCTTGACCTGTGGGGTGTGTGAGACAGCAAGAGTGAGCTCACATACGTTCATCGCTCAACAAGTTGTGGGGAATAATGTGCATGAACTCGCCAAAGGTGGGAGCTCACGTGAAGTGTAAGGCTTACCAAAGAAGATGGTTAGAGCTGAGCATTGCTTTTAAAGTTGGTCAAAATTTTATTAGCAGTTACTAAGTATAAGTAAATACCAAACCCATTTAAGTAATAGAACAAAAGTAACAACATCACCTGCGATGCAATGCATATGACAAATTGAGTTTAAGTTCCATAATTTAATCATGTGAGTGTCCGAGCTGCTCATGACCGTGAGCACGGCTAGTATACCAGTTTTACACTCTGCAGAGGTTGCGCATCTTTACCCACAAGTCGTGTATCCCATGTCGCCAGGGTTTGCAAAGCCCTTAGACACTTCCGAGGTGAATGGCTAGGGATCCACTACGAGGCCTTTACAAAGTTCCACTAGCTTCCGAAAACCCGCTACAGTTTATAGGAAGATCCAGTGCAGGAATCCCTTGCAGGACCGCCATCGCAGCAAAATCCTCCCGAGGGCCTCCCTACACTGACCTCTCCCCTACTGCCCTTGCCCCTTTCGGGTAAGGTAGTCTTCCACTAGCTTTCCTAATTAATCAGCCAAGGGTGTCCCATTCCACCCTCGTGGTAGCACTGTTTTCCCGGGTGGTTCTCCATGTTCCAATTAACATAATGATCTTAACATGAACCATAAATAACAACTGATAACAAAAGTATAATCATGAATGGTGTAACTCCATACCCAAAACCACATATAGCACTAGCAAGTACTACCCAGAAAGTTCAGTGGTAAACAAGGTATAAAGATAGACAAACTAGGGTAACCTATTGGGTCCCATCAAAATTAACCTATGCAGATCATTATGATTAATTAGAACATGAGTGGGTAAAAAGAAGTGATCAAGGGCACAACTTGCCTGGGCCTTGAGATTCCAGGTACCAGGATGATCTTCAGATGACACGTGACCTCACTGCTAGTCGTAGCAATTCAAACAAACATGGTGTAGGCAAAATTAACATTACACCAAACATAAGAGCAAAATACATATTAATAATCTACATATTAAAATAAGATCACAGGAAAAAGAATTATTAATTTTGGAGTTGTAGAATTCAACTTATGAATTTCCTAAGATTTAAGGTGATTATAATATGATTAAATGATAAATAAATTTTCTGACAGAGTTCATGTCAAAACAGTGATTCTAAATGATAGAGAATATTATTACAAAATTTTAGGAACTGGAATGGTTCAATTTGGAGCTAAAATGAATTTTCTATGAATTATACAAACTCTAGCAATTATTTAATCATTAAAAATCATTTTCTAAATTCATTTATTTGATTTCTTAACTTCCTGGACTGGGCGCACTAATACAAAGAAGCTCAGGGGGCTCGGGGTAAGATTCCCGAGACACAGCGCACAGTCACCCTGGACCGCGGGTTTATTTCATATAAGTGGAGGGGCTCTTTTACAAAATAGGCTCGACGAAGGGGTACGGGCCGATCTCGGCCGTCCGATCTAGAATCCGTGGATCATATTAGATCCAATACCAAACCGAACCGGTATGCCGTGACAACCGCAGGATCAACGATCGACGGATCGGATTTAATTGATCAGATTACTCCCCCCAGAGCGTCCGATCTGGATCAAACGCTCGAGATATCCCGAGGCGAAGCGGTACGCCTCATCTAATCGTGACCGTCCGTCAATGATCCAACGATTGAGGTGAATCCCCCCCAAATGAGGCCGACGGCGGTGGCGCCGCCACACGCCCACGGTGGCCCATGGCCGGCGTTCGGCCAATCCCAGGGTTAGGGCACTAATAGCTCAATTCCTACGGCCTACGCGGTGCTCCAGGCGCAACTAACTGGATGAGCTACTCACCGAGCTTGGAGACGGCAGCAGCGACGTTACCCACGGCGAGAGGCGGATTCGTGTGGATTTGGGTTCGACGGCGAGCAATTCCGGTGCCGTGGTGCCTCCCCGCGCCACCCGAAACCTCGTGCGTGTTCGTGGAGGGTTTCCGAGGATTCGGAGCCTCACACCGTGGACCGGCGATGAGCACCGGCGCGGTTCGACGATGGCGGCGGCGGCGTCCTTCTTAGAGCACGGCGGCGGTGTGGTTACTGGTGCGGGCAAGGTGAGACGAAGGGGATGGTCGCGACCAGGGCTACCTTATAACGACCGGGGAAGGGGTCCCTGCAACGTGCTCCGGAGTTCACGGCGCACCCCGCCATGGACGGATTCTGTTGAGGCGAGTCCGCGGGGTGGTTGAAGCATCTGACAGCGGGGCCGATTTACCAGCGACACAACGCAATCCGTCCGCGCCAGAGAGACAGACAACAGGGCCCCACGCGACAGCGGCCGAGCAAGGCAAATGTGGGCACAGGCGTGCGGCTGACCGAATGGGCCCGCACGACAGAGACAAACGGCGAACGAGTCCGCGCGGAAGGGGGGGGTGTGGCTGAGCGGTGGGCCAGGGGTGTCGGCGCGTGCGGGAGAGGCTGGGCAGAGGGCCCCACCTGTCGGCGAAACAGATGAGAGGGCGCGCGCGGGAGTGAAGTTGGGCCGCGCGGGAGATGGGCCGAATTGTGGAGAGTTGGCCCAGTTAGGGTTTTTACCTTTTTCCTTTTTATTTTCTATTTCTTTTCTTCATTTTCAAATCCAATTTGAATTCAAACTCAAATTCAAATCTCTATGGCTTATCATTTCAATTTATTTTTGTAAAGTTAGGGATATTAATTCTGAATATACTTGTTTATATATATATTATTTATATTTTTGTTTTATATCCCTTCTCTTTCTCTTATTCTCTATTTTCTATTCCAAATTCAAATTTATACTTCTATTTTAGTTTTTTTCAGATTTTTCAAATGTATCAATTGAAATCCAAGGGTGAATATAAACCATATTATTTTAATATTACTAATTTAAGTTTTATTCTCCTTGTTATCTATTTCATGGGATGTATAAATGGTTTCCTTTAAAAGAAAAATCCCTTTTTCATCTTTTTCTTATTTCCTAGTTTCCAAAACATTATGATACTTTGTTCAAATTTCTTCTACCAATTCCAAATTCTGAATTTGGGTGTTACACAAGCGATGGGTACCAAAATATGCTTGACAAGATTTGTAGGAGAAGGAGATGATATGAAGCCTTGGGGTGCTTGAGAGAGTCCATTCAAGCTATCAATCTTCAATAATCTATATCCGTGATTGACCCAAGGTTATTCTTCAAACTACTACATCTTAAACTCATATCATCTCGAGGAAGTTATTGATGTTGTAGGAAATAAAGAATTATCTTATGCGGAAAAATCAAGGCCTACAACATGGAGGAAAGCCAAAGGATGGTAACACTTATCTTTTAAGTGCAAGTATTTAAAATATCATTTCTTATGTGTCTTGTGTAGTCACATAGAAAAATTGAAGCACTTCAAATGTCTTTAAATTGATATTACCATTCTTTGAAGAATTTCCTCTCATATGGTAGTTTGCACATTCATCATTTCCATACTATGGCAATCTACATGCTTTAATTTATTGCTAGTATGTCATGGCATATCCTTCCTCTAATTATCTTGTTGTTGCCATGATTCTAGATATAGAGAGATATTTCATGTTCTTAAAGGAATAAGGTGTCATGTAAGGAATTCAAATCCTTAGGACACTTATAAAAGGAATGTTGGAGACTTGTTCTCAAATACTTCGGATTAAGAACAAGGCAACATAAAAAGTGTTAAATGATAAGGCCCTTCGTCCTTTAAGACATTATTTCCCTTCGGGATATAATGTGTTTCCGACGAAGGTCACAAACAACATATCTTCGTAAGTACAGTAAATTATGACGAAGAACTTACATGCAACATAAAAAGCAATATAAACATTTAAATATTGTCACAACGTCATTTCTATTTTATTATCATATAAAAATAGAAATGGCTTCAGATTACAAGTGTACCTTCGGATTGTAGGAAGGCAAAAGTACAAAGATGACGGAAAGCAAATGCCAAGTCAGCGTGAACAGTACGGGGGTACTGTTCATCTATTTATAGGCGTGGGACGTAGCCCATGAAAAATTACATTCATGTCCATTACATTTGCTAATGACTTATGGGAATCTATTAAGGCCTAAGTAGTCTTTTCATCTTTAAGTCGGTTCCCCTTTGTGCTATCGCGACGAAGCTTTCTGCGCATAGCTTCGGCTGTGCACCATTCTTCGTACAACTTGGTAATCAGCTTCGTACAGCTTGGGCTTCGTTCTGACCGTACTCCATGTTCATGATCCGAGTCCGAAGATACCTGTTCATATAATTCACTTGGAAAATATTGTCAAATCATGTTTTTGAGGACCTTCGGAGGACGAAGGCCCCCAACAGTAGCCCCTCGCAATATTAATTTGTTAGCGATAAATTCAGATTGCGATATGGACGAAGGCCTTAAGCCGAAGGTCCGAAAAAACACCTTCCCTTTGCTAGAATAGCAAAAGTCACTGACACCTGGGACCACACAGTTTCCGTCATATCGAGTGTATAAATAGGAGCCCGCCATATTTGATTTGGCACGCTCTCTTTGCCATCTGTTTTTCCTGCTTATAAAACTTTCTGCACAAAAATATTTGTTTTCTTTCGTAGTTTTAAGCTTCGGAAGCGAGAAGTAGGATCTCCGAAGAGATGTCTGAGGAGAAGAAGGCTGTTGTCGAGATGAAGCTAAGTCTCTCTGAAGAGAAGAACCTGGGGTTTCTTGAGGCAATGTCGAAGACCAATACAGAAAAGATCACCAAAGAGATTTTAGAAGGTTTATCTGAAGATACTGGTGACAGCGACAGTTATGATGTAGAAAGCGGCGGGGGAGAGTCTGAAGATCGACCATGGCGGCCAAGTCACACGGTTTTCGGGAAGACCACTATTAAGCAGAGTCATATTGACAATATGAGGGGGAGATATTTTCGAGATATATCTATTGTGAGGGCTGATGCTGGAGAAAAGACTTCTCCCACCCCCGAAGAAGATGAAGTCGTGATCTTCCGAAGCTTTCTCAAGGCTGGGCTTCGGTTCCCCCTGAGTAGCTTTGTTATCGAAGTCCTGAAAATATTTCAAATCTACCTTCATCAAATTACTCCCGAAGCTATCATAAGAATGGGAATCTTTGTCTGGGCTGTGAAAAGCCAAGGTTTAGAACCAAATGCTAAAAGCTTTTGCAAAATTCATGAATTGGTATATGAGACGAAGCCTTGGGGGAAAGAACAATATCACAACAACTTTGGTTGTTACAGCTTTGGTGCTCGCTCCGGGTCAAGCTGCCCTGTGCCAACCTTTCGGAAGAGGTGGCCCGGGACCTGGATGACAGAATGGTTCTATGTAAAGAATGACTTGACAGCGCAGGAAGATGTTAAGAGTATCATTATGCGCCCCATCTGGCAACGCTTCGGACTCCGAAAGCCGAAGGTTGAAATGGATGAAGCGGCCGAAGAATGCCAAAGAGCCTTCGGCGTAATCTGCTCTTTTATTGGGACAAGGGATCTGGTCCAAGAGCATATTGCCTTCAGGGTGTGGCCACTTGCAGGAAAGTGGGAAATGCCGAAGGAGACCATCAAAGAGTCTGACGAAGGTGGTCTAGTCAGACTAAAATACACATTCAAATACGGGGATAAGTTTGTTGAACCTGATGACGACTGGTTAAAAAGCATTGAAACATTAAGTGACGAACTGCTTGGGGTATATTCGAAGGCCGAAAACACTGCATTATCGGCAGCCTTCGGAGGCCGAAAGAAGAAGAGGCTCAACCGGGTATTTGATGCAATCGGGTTTGTCTACCCTGACTACCATTATCCGGTGCCGGGCCGCAAAAGAAAAAATACTTCTCCTGCAACAGAAGTTGCCACAAGTGCTTCTAGTGAGCCAGCGCCGCAAAGAAAAAAAATGAAGGTGCTCACCCACCGGGCACGTTTTATTGAGCCAGCCACAGTGCCTGAATTTATCGGTGAAGTCTCTTTGGCCACTGAAACTACAGAGCCAGCTCCAGTGCCGAAGATCGAAGAAAAAACTGAAGCACCTTCAGCAGAGAAGACAGAAAAACCGAGCATTGAAGGACCAAAAATATTGGAAATCTTAAGCTCTTCAGCGAGTGCTGAGACAATAAAAAATCAAAAGGGACCATCTGTGACCCCAAAAAGAAAAAGAATGGCGAACGTTTTAGACGTTTTGGAGACAATTAAGTCTTCAAGCATAACTCCAAAGAAGACTGTTGAACTTTCTGGAGTGTCTACTGAAGCTTTAGTTGCTGAAGCTTCGAAGCAACAACCTGAGGCTGAAGCTGGGCCTTCAGAGCCCAGCAAGGAACAACCCTTGGAAACCGAAGAAAAATTAAAAATGCCAGAGCCAACTTTGGTTGAAGAAATTGACACTGCTGCCCCCGAAGCTCCTTTCACCATATGCGATTACATTGTGCGACATGCTTCGGGGAAGAAATTATCTGAAGAAGAGATTTATGAAGCCAACCACTATGCTAAAGAATTAAAATATCCGAAGGGGGCCCTAGTGTTCAATGGGACAGACGAAGATGACTTCCTATACTGTCTCCCTGACAACAAAGAATTATCTGTCTGTCGGGAGATGGCTAGGAGTATGGGGTTCCCGAAGCTCGAAGCTGGCTTATGTGCTATGACGAAAGAAGATCTCGCGGATAGTCTTGCGTATAATAGCCTGAAGGTATGGGAATTAGACGTTTGAAAAATTTTATAATTCGTAACTCATTCTTTTATTCTTATATGGATTCTTTTTCGTATAGGGTTTAATTCTAAGCAACGCATTAAGAGCACAAAAGAGTGCCGAAGACGAGAGCTATGAAATTGCGTTCAACAATTTACGATCAGAAGTTATTAAACTGAGAAACGAAGCTCTAGAAAAAGACAAAATTCTGCTTACATTGGTAGACAAGATAAAAAAGGACGAAGCTGCTGCAAAGGTTCAGGCCGAAGCTCACAGACGCGAAATTAAAGATCTTCAGAAGCAATTGGCCCGGGCGAAAGAAGAACGCATACTTGAAGAGACGAGGCGGGAATGTAGCGACCAATGGGCTAATCATTTGGAAGGAACCGTTGAAGAGCTTCGGTCTTCTAAGAAAAGGTGCTACGAAAAATCCATGGATTGTATAAAGAAAATAAAAACCAGCTTCGCCAGTGTTGGCGCATTTTCGAGTGAAGAAGATTTTGTGAGAGGTAACCCAGAAGGGCCGATAGAATGGATCTGCCACGAAGCTGAAGCCTTCGAAGAAATTCTAAACTGTCGGGGTGACATTTGCGCCTTCTCGGGTGCCAGGGGGATTGCTTCTATACTGGAGAAAAAAGGCTGCAATCATGTTAAGGCTCTTGCACAATCCGAAGCCAGTTTATTTCCTGAAGATGTTAAAGACCCCTTGGCCGAAGCTAGCCAGGCTGGTGGAAAATTTTTCACCGACATCTGGGACAATGGTGGCCGAGAAATGGCCCGAGAAATCATTCAGAAAAGCGAAAAAGGCATTCATGATGCTAGGAAAGTAGCAGAAGCTGCTGAAAAAAGCACAGAGCCCGAAGGGCAAATAGGTATTAACTAGTGTTTTTTATCTTTTTGTTGTAATTTTTGATTTCAAACTTGACGACGGCTTGTAATAGTAATAAGTCCGCATCCACTCTTCCCTCAGAACCTGCTGGATCGTCAGCTGGCCCCCACACGAAGGGGGATGACGAAATTAGACAAATGGCCGAAGCTATCATGGATAAAATTGTTGAACAACTACTAAATGAGGCTGCAGAAGTGGTACTCAGGGAAGACTAGATGTTATTGTAAAAACATTTGAAATGTGATCTATGTAATATTTTGTAACTTTGAATGTAATATACAAATTTCTTTTTAAGATTCAATTCTTTACGATGCATGAAATTTAACATACATACCGTTTTTGAGCCTTCGGCGAAAAAACACCTTCCCTTCTTTTCATGCTTCGTGAAGAAAAACTTTTATATATCCCGACAACTTCGATACTGCTCTGATGAAGCATATCTATGCTTCGTAAAAAAAATTTTCCGAAGATGTACTTCGAAGGTCAATATCGTATTTCCTTTTTCTGCCTTAGCACAATTTTCACTTTTTCAAAACATTCTCTGAAGATCGATATTGTATCCCCTTCTTGCGCCATATATATGCAGCATGATGTATGATGCTTATGCTATGCAAAATGATGTGGTGATGTTATGTTATGTAGATGACATTTGTTCCGAAGATACACACATATCCCACAAAATATTTTTGTACCAGCGCTGACTTTTCGCTGTAAGCTCTGCATTCCCTTAGGAACGACTTTGGAGCTTCTTCGCCTTTTACTTAGGCGGTATCAGCGTTGACTTTTCGCTGTAAGCTCTGCATTCCCTTAGGAACGACTTTGGAGCTTCTTCGCCTTTTACTTAGGCGGTATCAGCGTTGACTTTTCGCTGTATGCTCTGCATTCCCTTTGGAACGACTTTGGAGCAGAAAACTTACACTGCGTTCCCTTTGGAACGACTTTTTCTGATTTCAGCAAACTTACTCTGTGTTCCTTAGAACGACTTTTTGTTGCTTCGAAGGATTTTCAATAATTCGAAGGTCCTCCTTGTTATCGCAAACTTTTTCATGAAAACTAAAAAATGTCCTTTATTACACAGAAAATAGAACTAAATGGAAAAAACTGGTAGGATATTTGTCAATAGATGTGCTTCGACTCTGGCACAGTGCTATTGACTGTGCGAGCTTCGGATTGTTCTCTGAGATCCCTTTGGTGTGGAGCATATTGGCTCCCTTCTGGCTGTTGGCCTTGTTGCAACGGTGGTGGAGGCGGAGGCTGTTGCCAGGAAGCTTGAGGTTGACTCGCCGAAGCAACAGAAACTGCAGGGTGGTTGCCTATGTATTCTGGGATGTAAGGCGGATGGTACGAAGCAGTATGCATGACCTGCTTCGGCTGAGCTTGTTGCGCTGCAGCTTCGGCTATCTCCTTTTGCTTCTGGATGGTAACATGGCACATCCTAGTGGTATGGCCCTTGTTTTCACCACAGAATAAGCAAAATACTCTCCTTGGTTGATCTCCAAATCTTCCGCCGAAGCCCCTGGCGCCTCTGCCTCTTGGAGCTGGTGGCCGGAAGAAACTTTGCTGTTGCCCCGAAGCCTGTGAGGAGCACTGCGGCCTGTTCTGCTGACTCCCCTTATCATCATTTTGAGTAGAGTTGTGGATGGACCTGACATGCCTCGGATAGAATCTTCCTCCGAAGCCCCTGGACATTTCAGAAAATCTGAAAGCCTCCTCCCTTCTTTGGCGAAAATCGTTGTCGGCACGAATGTACTCGTCCATCTTCTGGAGCAGCTTTTCCAAAGTTTGAGGAGGCTTCCTAGCAAAGTATTGAGCTGAAGGTCCAGGATGAAGCCCCTTGATCATGGCCTCGATGACAATTTCATTGGGCACCGTAGGTGCCTGCGCCCTCAAACGCAAGAACCTTCTGACATACGCCTGAAGGTATTCTTCATGATCCTGAGTGCATTGGAACAGGGACTGAGCAGTGACCGGCTTCGTCTGAAACCCTTGGAAGCTGGTTAACAACATGTCCTTCAGCTTTTGCCATGAAGTGATCGTTCCTGGTCGAAGGGAGGAATACCAGGTTTGAGCAACACTCCTGACAGCCATAACAAAAGACTTTGCCATGACTGCCATATTGCCACCATACGAAGATACTGTTGTTTCGTAGCTCATCAAAAACTGCTTCGGGTCTGAGTGGCCGTCGAACATGGGAAGCTGGGGCGGCTTGTAGGATGAAGGCCAAGGTGTAGCCTGCAGCTCAGCGGACAGAGGAGAAGTATCATCAAAAGCAAAATTTCCATGGTGGAAATTCTCATACCAGTTATCTTCGTTGAAGAAACCCTCCTGATGAAGATCCTTGTGCTGAGGCCTTCGGTTCTGCTCATCCTGAGTAAGATGGCGAACTTCTTCAGAAGCTTCGTCTATCTGCCTTTGCAGTTCAACTAGCCTGGCCATCTTTTCCTTCTTCCTCTGCACCTGTTGATGAAGCATCTCCATATCCCTGATCTCTTGGTCTAGCTCATCCTCCTGAAGCATCGGGCTGACGGCCTTCCTCTTTTGGCTTCGGGCCTCCCGAAGAGAGACAGTCTCCTGATTGTGGTCCAGCGGTTGCAGGGCTGCAGCCCCAGTTGCTGAAGCTTTCTTCGGCGCCATAGCAAAGGTTTATGGCTTCCGAAGGTGTTCAAAAACTCAAAGTGGAAGTGAGTTCACCGGAGGTGGGCGCCAATGTTGGAGACTTGTTCTCAAATGCTTCGGATTAAGAACAAGGCAACATAAAAAGTGTTAAATGATAAGGCCCTTCGTCCTTTAAGACATTATTTCCCTTCGGGATATAATGTGTTTCGGACGAAGGTCACAAACAACATATCTTCGTAAGTACAGTAAATTATGACGAAGAACTTACATGCAACATAAAAAGCAATATAAACATTTAAATATTGTCACAACGTCATTTCTATTTTATTATCATATAAAAATAGAAATGACTTCAGATTACAAGTGTACCTTCGGATTGTAGGAAGGCAAAAGTACAAAGATGACGGAAAGCAAATGCCAAGTCAGCGTGAACAGTACGGGGGTACTGTTCATCTATTTATAGGCGTGGGACGTAGCCCATGAAAAATTACATTCATGTCCATTACATTTGCTAATGACTTATGGGAATCTATTAAGGCCTAAGTAGTCTTTTCATCTTTAAGTCGGTTCCCCTTTGTGCTATCGCGACGAAGCTTTCTGCGCATAGCTTCGGCTGTGCACCATTCTTCGTACAACTTGGTAATCAGCTTCGTACAGCTTGGGCTTCGTTCTGACCGTACTCCATGTTCATGATCCGAGTCCGAAGATACCTGTTCATATAATTCACTTGGAAAATATTGTCAAATCATATTTTTGAGGACCTTCGGAGGACGAAGGCCCCCAACAAGGAAAACTCTCTCTATAACTAGAATAGTGAGATTAATGATTTTATCTAAGTAACCCAAGTAGTCTCACTTATAGAGAATAGGTTTCTCTTTTGAAAAGCATGTAATCTAACATAAAAAGAAAAATCAATCCAATGACTTATGATGTGCTTCTACTTACTTAAATTGGATTTGATTCTTTCACATTTATCGCTTTCCATATCATGAATTAGGTTTATTCCCATAATCTTAAAGGATTATTTATGCTTGTTTTATGAGTTAAAATTGAGCATAACATCATCTATGGATAATCTAGTTCATGCTATGAAGTTTCCATGTTTTAGTAATCTAGCTTCCCATTCCTTATCAAAATGATTACAAAAATGGAAACTAGTGCTTGTGTTGCTACTAACATTTCTCTTGAGTTCAATTATGAAAATCTACAAGAAAGAAAGTGCACAAGCCTCATGGGTTGATCTTCACCCAAAGGAAGAAAGGTAAAAGCAAAGGTATGGGAACTCATCTTCTTAAGTTTGGTTCCCATCTCAATGGGTATTTAATCTAAATTATCATATTCTACCCTTGTGAGGAATAGATTCTTTATTGGACCGAAATTAACTAAGTATGCATTCAATATCATTTTCATAAATGCGCTTGTCCATTAGAATCTAATTCATGCCTTTGCTATATCCATTCTCATATTGATGCGCTTCTAAGTCATGATAATAAATTCAATATGAAAGAGTAAAATTCCTTGATTGATCAAAAATGATTAAAAAGGTGCTCATTCCTCTTTTCTGTTAATGTGCACTAACGTTAAGGAATTTACTTCATATGTGACTCATGGATGATGAATTATGCTTATTTCCTATCTAAAAGAAATCATCCAACACTATATACTCCCTTGTATTACTAACATTCTTCTTGAGTATTTTCAATAAGTTTGAAAGGAAAAAGAAGCCACTGCAAAGGGAGGACTCTCAAATGAAAGAGGAGAACATCAAGAACAACACCACCTACTTCTACGAAACAATCAATGGTGTGGTTGTGAGTATTCTAAACCCTTTCATATTGAGAATACTAGGCTCAAGTTGTTTATTACAAATTTAATGAGCCTTGATCAAGATGTATAATGTTTCTCTCTATTTGTCTTTAAAGTAAATGCATCCATTCAATTCATTCAAATACTTGATGCATATCTTTAGGGGGAGCCTTTTTATCTTGATTATGTTGAGACTATTGCTTTATCTCAGTAATTTCATATAGTCTCTTGCATGAGAATAAGTTCCTCATGAAGTATGCTACTACTTTAAGTTCTTGTCTTTCACTCTAAGTAGCATATTTGCTGGATTATCCTACTCTAAGCTTAATTGATAATCCAATGTGTATGTTGTTCTTTTGATCACATCTGTTATTTGTTTGATCATTGAATAACTTCAATCAACAATCATATTTCTTAGTGCCGTATATTCTATCAATCGATATCTCCCTTGATATGCACTAAGTTAAAAGGAGAATTCATGATACATTTATGCAACTTGTGATCCATTTGATATATGCTAACAATCACTTGAAAAGATCACTAGTTATAGAACTCTCTCTTGTGCAAAATATTTCCATATATTGTCATTAAGAATTGGTC
Source organism: Zea luxurians (assembly GCA_029449295.1). Taxonomy (NCBI): domain Eukaryota; kingdom Viridiplantae; phylum Streptophyta; class Magnoliopsida; order Poales; family Poaceae; genus Zea; species Zea luxurians. The sequence continues at coordinate 170,509,742 of JAOPSE010000002.1, forward strand.
TTAAGCATCTAAGACTAAGGACAAGCACAATGAAGAAAGCGTCCCTATGTAAAGGTACATAAAGGTAAAACTATCTCCTTTCATTTAAACTTGTACCTAAATCTTCCTTTTCTATACATTCTTTGCATATCTTGTATAAAAGGAAGAGAAAGCATGTCTATGTATTATCCCTGCTTCATACCTAGTTTAATTTCCCAAAATTCATTCCTGCTTTAGTGCATCTTTGGTAAAACTAGATGAAGTACTTTTATTGTCAAAGAGCTTAAAGCTTAACCTTGTAACGAGGATAAGCTGCCTTTGTTTCAAAGGTGGATGGTCCTTAAGTCTCTTTGAAATCCTTAAGGGAAAATGCTTAAATTGTTTACAACATGCTTTCATAAGTGCATAAATTGTCATGAGCATCACACTTATACTATAACACAATGCACTTCACAATCTGTATGATATAGATATGTTCTCATTAACCTAATTATGTGCAATTGGCATTTAAGGCCAAAATATGTGTTCCTCTCCATGCACATACTTAGGGGGAGCAATCTATGTTATATAGAACTATGATCATGCTTAGTTTGATATATCCTCTTGATCATATCTCTTTTATATGCTATGACTAATGTGTTTTCAAGTGAATTTCAAACCAAGTCATAGGTACATTGAAAGGGAATTGGAGTCTTCGGCGAAGACAAAGCTTCCACTCTACTCTATCGGTATTATCTACCCTTCGCCATCACTCCACATTGTCTCTCCATCTTTGGTATAATCTTCACTCATATGTTTTATTTGCCAAAAGGGGAGAAAATAGTTAGGAAAGGGCTTATATCTAACTTAAAGTATCCGTTTTTGGCGATTCATGCCAAAGGGGAAGAAAGTATGAGCCCAAAGCAAAAGGACCGCACCACCACCCCTAATTTTAAAATTAATGGTTTTCAATTGGAAAATTTCAAATTGGTATCTCTTTGTGTTCTAAAGGGGGAGCAAGTAGTATTTTCAAACCTTGATATCTTAAAACCCTCTTGAACACTAAGAGGAGAATTTATTGAGGGGGAGTTTTGTTTAGTCAAAGGAAAAGCATTTGAAACAAAGGAAGAAAATTTCAAATCTTATTCATTTACCTTTGACTATCTTGCAAAAGGACTTTGAAAAGAATTTACAAAAGATTTGCAAAAACAAAACATGTGGTGCAAATGTGGTCCAAAATGTTAAAATTAAAGAAACAATCCATGCACATCTTGTAAGTATTTATATTGGCTCAATTCCAAGCAACCTTTGCACTTACATTATGCAAACTAGTTCAATTATGCACTTTTATATTTGCTTTGGTTTGTGTTGGCATCAATCACCAAAAAGGGGGAGATTGAAAGGGAATTAGGCTTATACCTAGTCCCTAGTTAATTTTGGTGGTTGAATTGCCCAACACAAATATTGGACTAACTAGTTTGCTCTAGTGTATAAGTTATACAGGTGCCAAAGGTTCACACTTAGCCAATAAAAAGACCAAGTATTGGGTTCAAATAAAGGAGCAAGGGTCAACCGAAGGCACCTCTGGTCTGGCGCACCGGACTGTCCGGCGTGCCACCGGACATGTCCGGTGCACCAGAGGACTCCAACTCCAACTCGTCACCTTCGGGAAATTCCAGAGGCGACTCCGCTATAATTCACCGGACTGTCCGGTGTACACCGGACATGTCCGGTGCTCCAAGGAAGAGCGGCCTCAGGAACTCGCCAGCTTCGGGAATCTCCAACGGCTAGTCCACTATAATTCACCGGACATGTCCGGTGTGACAAGGGAGCAACGGCTACTTCGGCTCCAACGGTCACCTGCCAGCGCATTTAATGCGCACCAGAGCGCGCAGAAGTCAGGCACGCGTGGCATGGCGCACCGGACACTCTACAGTACATGTCTGGTGCGCCACCGGACATCAAGGCGGGCCCAGCAGTCAGAGCTCCAACGGTCAGAACCCTAACGGCCGGGTGACGTGGCTGTGGCACCGGACATGTCCGGTGTGCACCGGACTGTCCGGTGCACCATCGAACAGACAGCCTCACCCAACGGCTAGATTTTGGTTGGTGGCTATAAATACCACCCCAACCGGCCACTTCAAGGTGTGGGAGCCCAAGCAACATTCGAAGTCATATAGTTGACATACTCAAGCCCTCCCAACCACCTATATTCATTGATCCATCCTATACACAGGATTTAGACCACTACAACCAACACAAGTGCCACAAAAGAGAGAGCAAGCAAAAGAGAGCTACTCATTTGAGTTTTGTCGGGGACCATAATTAGGGGTACCCTCAAGGCTCCTAATTCTCAGCTGGTAACCCCCATCAGCACAAAGTTGCAAAGGCCTGATGGGTGCGAATAAGTCAGGGATCAGTCCATTCGAGGGACTCGATCATTCCTCGCCCGAGCCTAGCCTCGGACAAGGGCAGCCGACCCCGGAGGATCTCCGTCTCGCCCGAGGCCCCCCTTCAGCGGCGAATGTGTTCTCGGCTCGCCCGAGGCCCTGTCTTCGCTAAGAAGCAACCCTGACCAAATCGCCACACCGACCGACCAAGTCGCAGGAGCATTTAATGCAAAGGTGGCCTGACACCCTTATCCTGACGCGCGCCCCCCAGCCGGCAGAGCCGAAGTGACCGCTGTCACTTCGCCACTCCACTGACCGGCCTGACAGAAGGACAGTGCCGCCTGCGCCACTCCGACTGCGGTGCTGCTTGACAGAGTGAGACTGACAGGCAGTCAGGCCCTGCCGAAGGCACCGTAGGAAGCTCCGCTTCGCCCGACCCCAGGGCTCGGACTCGGGTTAAGTCCCAGAAGACGGTGAACTCCGCTCCGCCCGACCCAGGGCTCGGACTCGGGCTAAGTTCCGGAAGACGGCGAACTCCGCTCCGCCCGACCCAGGGCTCGGACTCGGGCTAAGTCCCGGAAGACGGCGAACTCCGCCCGACCCAGGGCTCGGACTCGGGCTAAGTCCCGGAAGACGGCGAACTCCGCCCGACCCAGGGCTCGGACTCGGGCTAAGTCCCGGAAGACGACGATCTCTGCCTCGCCCGACCCAGGGCTCGGACTCGGGCTAAGTCCCGGAAGACGATGATCTCCGCCTCGCCCGACCCAGGGCTCGGACTCGGGCTAAGTCCCGGAAGACGACGATCTCCGCCTCGCCCGACCCAGGGCTCGGACTTGGGCTCGGCCCCAGAAGACGACGAACTCCGCTCCGCCCAACCCCAGGGCTTGGACTCCGCCCCAGCATCAGCCGGCGATCTCCGCCTCGCCCGAACCTGGGGCTCGGACCCGACCTCGGCCACGGAAGACAGACTCGACCTCGGCTTCGGAGGAGCTTCCACATCACCCAACCTAGGGCGCAGACCAGCCACGTCAACAGGAGGCGCCATCATCACCCTACCCCGAGCTGACTCGGGTCATAGGGAACAAGACCGGCGTCCCATCTGGCTCGCTCTGCCAGATAGGCAATGATGGCGCCCCGCATACTCTGTGATGATGGCGGCTCTCAGCCCCCTTACGGAAGCAAGAGGACGTCAGCAAGGACTCAACCGTTCCGACAGCTGCCCCTCCGCCAGGCTCCATCGCTCCTCCGACAGCCACGACTAGGGCTGGAAACGAGCCGAGCCGAGCTCGGCTCGGCTCGGCTCGGTGCGGCTCGGTGCCTGAACGAGCTCGGTTCGGCTCGGCTCGTCCATTCCACGAGCTGGCAAATGAGGCTCGGCTCGGCTCGACCTTGGCTCGCGAGCCGGCTCGGCTCGCGAGCCATATTCTGGTACTTATCGTTGCATTATTTGGTGAATTAACATTATATAAATTTAAAATATAGAATCATCATTCTACATTATGAGTAAATAATATTATAGCTCATAATATATTCATCATCAAAGACTAAAAAATGAGATATTATCCATAAAATTATCTAATATTCATTATTATTCCATAAATTGAACATTTTTGCAAGGCTCGCGAGCCGGAACGAGCCGGCTCGGTTCGGCTCGCTGCAAAAACGAGCTCGAAGAAGGAGTTCGGCTCGGCTCGTTCGAGGCTCGCGAGCCGCTACGAGCCGAGCCGAGCCGCTCCGAGCTCGAGCCGGCTCGCGAGCCTCGAGCTAATTTTCCAGCCCTAGCCCACGACATCACACCAGCTGGGTGCCAAGATCTCTCCGGCTGCCACAATGGCATGTACTTAGGGCGCTAGCTCTCCTCCGCTAGACACGTAGCACTCTGCTACACCCCCCATTGTACACCTGGATCCTCTCCTTACGCCTATAAAAGGAAGGACCAGGGCCCTCTTAGAGAGGGTTGGCCGCGCGGGGACGAGGACGAGACACGCGCTCGCTCGTAGCCGCTCGCTCCCTCTCCCGCGTGGACGCTTGTAACCCCCTACTGCAAGTGCACCCGACCTGGGCGCGGGACGAACACGAAGGCCGCGGGATTCCCACCTCTCTCATGCCGGTCTCCGGCCGCCTCGCTCTCCCCCCTTCGCGCTCGGCCTCGTGCTCGACCCATCTGGGCTGGGGCACGCGGCGACATTCACTCGTCGGCTCAGGGACCCCCCGGTCTCGGAACGCCGACAGTTGGCGCGCCAGGTAGGGGCCTGCTGCGTGTTGACGAACAGCTTCCCGTCAAGCTCCAGATGGGCAGTCTCCAGCAACCTCTCCAACCCGGGACGGTGCTCCGTTTCGGGAGTCTTGAGTTCACGTCCCTCGACGGCAGCTACGACGTGATACTCCTTCCACCGCCGTGCTACAACGACAGTGGCGGCCGACAACCCGCCCGCCGGCGGCGGAATCGACGACGTCTTCCCCGCGTGATGGAAGAACAACCTTCGAGCTCATCCTGCCCTCTTCCCCGCCGACGGAGGGGAAGACGGGGCAACCAAGGCCAAGCAGGAGACAGCGCCTCGTCGGCTGTCGAGCGAGTCGACGGCCCCAACGCCCCAACGGGGGGCGCACCGGGCGTCGACCTCGCGTTTGAGACGAAGGCGGGCGCCGTCTCCCCGTGACACGCCAAACCCGAGCAAGCGGATGACGCCAGCACGCTCGCGAAAAGCTTGCTGGACGTCACCCTCGTACCTGAGACGACGGTGCAGTCAGCCCCTGACATGACATTATCGCCGCTCGTCGACCAAAAGGTACCGACCGATTCCCATCCCACGTCTTTCGGATTCAGCCTCGACCCGCCTAGCGGCTTCGCTTTAGCGGGCGCTCTCGTAGAGGCAAGTCCAAACCCTCTGGGGTTTCGTATGCGGTCACCTTGGGACCGGCTGACGAACGTCTCGACCTACGGGCCCTCTGGGTCCGAGGAAGACGGCGAACCCAGCATCTGTTGGGATTTCTCTGGACTTGGCAATCCCAGTGCCATGCGGGACTTTATGACCGCATGCGACTACTGCCTTTCTGACTGTTCCGACGGTAGCCGTAGCCTCGGCGACGAGGACTGCGGCCCAAGTCGCGAATGCTTCCACGTCGATCTAGGGGGTCCCTCCGAAGGCAACCATCTCGGCATGCCGGAGGACGGTGACCTCCCTAGGCCGGTGCCTCGCGTTGACATCCCACGGGAGCTAGTTGTGGTCCCCGTTCAGGCGGGGGCCATGACCCACAGCTCGAGCAAATCCGCGGGGTGCAGGCCAGGCTCGACGAGGGAGCAGGAGCGCTTGAGCCGATCCGTCGGGACGTTGGGCAGGCATGGGCGGGCCAACCTCCAGCCGGAGAAATACGTCGTCTACCCCAGGGCTTCCAGCACCGCATCACCGACGACGTCAGAGTCAGGCCACCACCCGCATCTAGTGGGGTCGGCCGGAACCTGGCTGCAGCAGCGATGCTTCTCCGCGAGATGCCGGAGCCATCAACCACCGAGGGGCGGCGAGTCCGGGGAGAGCACAAGAATCTCCTGGAAGGCACCGCGGTCCAACGGGCCGAGAGCTCCGCCTCCCGAAGGCAGGGGTACCCCTCGGAACCTCATGCCGCGACTTCCCGATTCATGCGGGAAGCCTCGGTCTACACCGGGCGCACGCGCAACACAGCGCCTGCGGCTCCGGGTCGCCTCGGCAACGAGCACCATCACCGCGACCGTCGGGCGCACCTCAACGAGAGGGTGCGCCGAGGCTACCACCCCAGGCGTGGAGGACGCTACGACAGCGGGGAGGATCGGAGTCCCTCGCCCGAACCACCCGGTTCGCAAGCCTTCAGCCGAGCCATCCGACGGGCGCCGTTCCCGACCAGGTTCCGACCCCCGGCTACTATCGCAAAGTACTCGGGGGAGACGAGACCGGAGCTGTGGCTCGCAGACTACCGTCTGGCCTGCCAGCTGGGTGGAACGGACGATGACAACCTCATCATCCGCAACCTCCCCCTGTTCCTCTCCGACACCGCTCGCGCCTGGTTGGAGCACCTGCCTCCGGGGCAGATCTCCAACTGGGACGGCCTAGTCCAAGCTTTCACCGGCAATTTCCAGGGCACGTACGTGCGCCCCGGGAATTCCTGGGACCTCCGAAGCTGCCGACAGCAGCCGGGAGAGTCTCTCCGAGACTACATCTGGCGATTCTCGAAGCAACGCACTGAGCTGCCCAACATCACCGACTCGGATGTCATCGGCGCGTTCCTCGCTGGCACCACCTGCCGCGACCTGGTGAGCAAGCTGGGTCGCAAGACCCCCACCAGGGCGAGCGAGCTGATGGACATCGCCACCAAGTTCGCCTCCGGCCAGGAGGCGGTCGAGGCTATCTTCCGAAAGGACAAGCAGCCCCAGGGCCGCCCATCGGAAGATACTCCCGAGGCGTCAACTCAGCGCGGCGCCAAGAAGAAGGGCAAGAAGAAGTCGCAAGCGAAACGCGACGCTGCCGACGCGGACCTTGTCGCCGCCGCCGAGTACAAGAACCCTCGGAAACCCCCCGGAGGTGCCAACCTCTTCGACAAGATGCTCAAGGAGCCGTGCCCCTATCACCAGGGGCCCGTCAGGCACACCCTTGAGGAGTGCGTCATGTTTCGGCGCCACTTCCACAGGGCCGGGCCACCCGCGGAGGGTGGCAAGGCCCGCGACGACGACAAGAAGGAAGATCACCAGGCAGGAGAGTTCCCCGAGGTCCGCGACTGCTTCATGATCTATGGTGGACAAGCGGCGAATGCCTCGGCTCGGCACCGCAAGCAAGAGCGCCGGGAGGTCTGCTCGGTGAAGGTGGCGGCGCCAGTCTATCTAGACTGGTCCGACAAGCCCATCACCTTCGACCGAGCCGATCACCCCGACCATGTGCCGAGCCCGGGGAAATACCCGCTCGTCGTCGACCCCGTCATCGGCAACGTCAGGCTCACCAAGGTCCTCATGGATGGAGGCAGCAGCCTCAACATCATCTATGCCGAGACCCTCGGACTCCTGCGTGTCGATCTGTCCCACGTACAAACACGCGTTCGAATGCGATGTGGAGTGCGTGGAGTACGCCGAGGCCCTCGCTGAGTCCGAGGCCCTCATCGCCGACCCGGAGAGCCTCTCTAAGGAGGTGCCAGACGTGAAGCGTCATGCCGGCAACTTTGAGCCAGCGGAGACGGTTAAGTCCGTCCCCCTCGACCCCAGCGGTGATGCCTCCAAGCAGATCCGGATCGGCTCCGGGCTCGATCCCAAATAGGAAGCAGTGCTCGTCGACTTTCTCCGCGCGAACGCCGACGTGTTCACGTGGAGTCCCTCGGACATGCCCGGCATACCGAGGGATGTCGCCGAGCACTCGCTGGACATCCGAGCCGGAGCCCGACCCGTCAAGCAGCCTCTGCGCTGATTCGACAAGGAGAAGCGCAGAGCCATAGGCGAGGAGATCCACAAGCTAATGGCGGCAGGGTTCATCAAAGAGGTATTCCATCCCGAATGGCTTGCCAACCCTGTGCTTGTGAGAAAGAAAGGGGGGAAATGGCGGATGTGTGTAGACTACACTGGTCTCAACAAAGCATGTCCGAAGGTTCCCTACCCTCTGCCTCGCATCGATCAAATCGTGGATTCCACTGCTGGGTGCGAAACCCTGTCTTTCCTCGATGCCTACTCAGGGTATCATCAAATCAGGATGAAAGAGTCCGACCAGCTCGCGACTTCTTTCATCACACCCTTCGGCATGTACTGCTATGTCACCATGCCGTTCGGCTTGAGGAATGCGGGCGCGACGTACCAGCGGTGCATGAACCATGTGTTCGGCGAGCACATTGGCCGCACGGTCGAGGCCTACATCGATGACATCGTAGTCAAGACGAGGAAAGCCTCCGACCTCCTTTCCGACCTTGAAGCGACATTCCGATGTCTCAAGGCGAAAGGCGTCAAGCTAAATCCCGAGAAGTGTGTCTTCGGGGTGCCCCGAGGCATGCTCTTGGGGTTCATCGTCTCCGAGCGGGGCATCGAAGCCAACCCGGAGAAGATCGCAGCCATCACCAGCATGGGGCCCATCAAGGACTTGAAAGGCGTACAGAGAGTCATGGGATGTCTCGCGGCTCTGAGCCGCTTCATCTCACGCCTCGGCGAAAGAGGTCTACCTCTGTACCGCCTCTTGAGGAAGGCCGAGTGCTTCACTTGGACCCCTGAGGCCGAGGAAGCCCTCGGGAACCTGAAGGCGCTCCTCACAAAGGCGCCTATCTTGGTGCCCCTAGCTGCCGGAGAAGTCCTCCTGGTCTACATCGCCGCGACCACTCAGGTGGTTAGCGCCGCGATTGTGGTCGAGAGGCAAGAAGAGGGGCATGCATTGCCTGTTCAGAGGCCAGTCTACTTTGTCAGCGAGGTACTGTCCGAAACCAAGATCCGCTACCCACAGGTTCAGAAGCTGCTGTACGCGGTGATCCTAACGCGGTGGAAGCTGCGACACTACTTCGAGTCTCATCCGGTAACTGTGGTGTCATCCTTCCCCCTGGGAGAGATCATCCAGTGCTGAGAGGCCTCGGGTAGGATTACAAAGTGGGCGGTGGAAATCATGGGCGAGACAATCTCGTTCGCTCCCCGGAAGGCCATCAAGTCCCAGGTCTTGGCGGACTTCGTGGCTGAATGGGTCGACACCCAGCTACCGACGGCTCCGATCCAACCGGAGCTCTGGACCATGTTCTTCGACGGGTCGCTGATGAAGACAGGAGCCGGCGCAGGCCTACTCTTCATCTCACCCCTCGGAAAGCATCTACGCTACGTGCTACGCCTCCACTTCCCGGCATCCAACAATGTGGCCGAGTATGAGGCTCTGGTCAACGGGTTGCGGATCGCCATCGAGCTAGGGGTCCGACGCCTCGACGCTCGCGGTGACTCGCAGCTCGTCATTGACCAAGTCATGAAGAACTCCCATTGCCGCGACCCGAAGATGGAGGCCTACTGCGATGAAGTTCGGCGCCTGGAAGACAAGTTCTACGGGCTTGAGCTCAACCACGTCGCTCGGCGCTACAACGAGACCGCGGACGAGCTGGCTAAAATAGCCTCGGGGCGAACAACGGTTCCCCCAGACGTCTTCTCCCGAGACCTGCATCAACCCTCCGTCAAGATCGACGACACATCCGAGCCCGAGGCACCCTCGGCTCAGTCCGAGGCACCCTCGGCTCAGTCCGAGGCACCCTCGGCTCAGTCCGAGGCACCCTCGGCTCATCTCGAGGCACCCTCAGCTCGGCCCGAGGCGCCCTCGGTTCAGTCCGAGGTACCCTCGGCCCCCGAGGGTAAGGCACTGCGCGTCGAGGAGGAGCGAAGCGGGGTCACGCCTAATCGAAACTGGCAGACCCCGTACCTGCAATATCTCCACCAGGGAGAGCTACCCTCCGACCGAGCCGAAGCTCGGCGGGTGGCACGGCGCGCCAAGTCGTTCGTCTTGCTAGGAGATGAGAAGGAGCTCTACCACCACAGCCCCTCAGGCATCCTCCAGCGATGCATCTCCATCACCGAAGGTCAGGAACTCCTGCGAGAGATACACTCGGGGGCTTGCGGCCATCACGCAGCGCCTCGAGCCCTTGTCGGGAATGCTTTCCGGCAAGGTTTCTACTGGCCGACGGTGGTGGCCGACGCCACTAGAATTGTCCGCACCTGCGAAGGGTGTCAGTTCTACGCAAGGCAGACCCACCTGCCCGCTCAGGCTCTGCAGACGATACCCATCACCTGGCCTTTTGCTGAGTGGGGTCTGGATCTCGTTGGCCCCTTGCAGAAGGCACCCGGGGGCTACACGCACCTGCTGGTCGCCATCGACAAATTCTCCAAGTGGATCGAGGTCCGACCCCTGAACAGCATCAGGTCCGAGCAGGCGGTGGCGTTCTTCACCAACATCATCCATCGCTTTGGGGTCCCGAACTCCATCATCACCGACAACGGCACCCAGTTCACCAGCAGAAAGTTCCTGGACTTCTGCGAGGATCACCACATCCGGGTGGACTGGGCCGCTGTGGCTCATCCCATGACGAATGGGCAGGTGGAGCGTGCCAACGGCATGATTCTACAAGGGCTCAAGCCTCGGATCTACAACGATCTCAACAAGTTCGGCAAGCGGTGGATGAAGGAACTCCCCTCGGTGGTCTGGAGTCTGAGGACAACGCCGAGCCGAGCCACGGGCTTCACGCCGTTCTTTCTAGTCTATGGGGCCGAAGCCATCTTGCCCACAGACTTAGAATACGGTTCCCCGAGGACGAGGACCAACACCGACCAAAGCAACCAAGTTAGCCGAGAAGACTCGCTGGACCAGCTGGAGGAGGCTCGGGACAAGACCTTGCTACACTCGGCGCGGTACCAGCAGTCCCTGCGACGCTACCACGCCCGAGGGGTCCGGTCCCGACACCTCCAGGTGGGCGACCTGGTGCTTCGGCTGCGACAAGACGCCCGAGGGCGGCACAAGCTCACGCCTCCCTGGGAGGGGCCGTTCGTCATCGCCAAAGTTCTGAAGCCCGGAACGTACAAGCTGGCCAACACTCAAGGCGAGGTCTACGGCAACGCCTGGAACATCCAACAGCTACGTCGCTTCTACCCTTAAGATGTTTTCAAGTTGATCATATACCTCGCACCCACACAAAGTTTAGTCATCAAGGAAGGGTCGGCCTCACCTCGGCAAAGCCCGACCCTCCCTCGGGGGCTAAAAGGGGGGAACCCCCTCTGCGTCGAAATTTTCCTCAAAAAAAAGATCTTTTCTGCCAGAATGTCTTTCGCGCTTTTTGGCTACTTCGAAAGTGGATCCTGAAAACGACGGAGTACACGTAAGCAGCCAAGGCTGACCGAGCCGAGGGACTCCTACGCCTCCGGGATACGGATACCTCACTCATCACCTTCTGCGATAAGTAACTCACGTTCGGATAAGTGATTCTGCGGACCGAAGAAGTCTTCACGTTCGAAAGCTCTTCTGCCGAAGCGATCCTTCGAGCTTTCTCGACTGCGTCGGGAACAGAGCCCCATGGACGGGTAAGAGTGCGCGTAAGCGGCAAGGCCGACCGAGCCGAGGGACTCCTACGCCTCCGGGATATGGATACCTCACTCGTCACCTTCCGCGAGAAGCAACTCTTGCTCGCACAAACATTTCTGTTACCGATAAAAAAGTCCAGATACTCGAAACAAGAGGAAAAGAGACGCAGCTTTACAACACGGCGAGGGTGTGTTTTGGCCTCGGCGGCCGCAGGAAACACACGCTACAAGACAATCCGATCCTGCAGGCTCGGGTCTTGACGCTGGAAGGGAGCAGCAGCACCCTCGGCATCGACAACACCTTCGGAGAGGTCTGACCTAGCCTCGGACGGCGACGCGGTCCGAAGATCTCCACTCTGAAGGACGACGTCATCACCACGCCCGGGCCATCACTACCAGGGTCTTCTCGGGAAACCGGTCCGAGCAGGCGGCTCGGCCGGTCACCCTGGGGCCTCGGCCAGCTGCTCTCCAAGGACGTCAGCCCGACCCGAGGCCTCGGCTGGTCAATTCCGGCGTCGGTCCCGCTAACGGACGACCCGGCCAGACTCAGGCCAACCAGGTTTTCTTTTCGAGCCAACTCTGCCTCTGTTCATGTTGACGCCGCTACCCCTGGCCTCGGCTCATCGAAGAGCGGTCGAGGGGTTCCTTTAATTAAGCTAGAGAAGCCTCGGACAACAAGGCCGACCGAGCCGAGGGACTCCCACGCCTCCGGGATACGGATACCTCACTCGTCACCTTTACACGGGGCGACTCACGCTTGGTGAAGCGGTTCAGACAACCAACAGGCGAGTCTTAGTGCTCAAAAATGAGGAAAAAACACGGCTCCGTGCCGAAATTACATACATGTTCAGGCCTCGACAGCCACAATGAACAAAAACACTGGCATTCGAAGTGCCATTACAAACGGAACTCTGGTTCCGTCCCCGCGGGTATGGACAACCTCCACGTCGGGGAAGCCCGTGGAGCGACAAGCTCTGGGCGAATCACCAGCAAACGCGGGTCGCCCCAAAGCGCATCGGCAGGTCCTCACTCCTGTCCTCGCCACGCAAGCGAGGAAGAGGACGGAATGTTGCATCCTAGCTGGACAGCAACAGCCCGCCTCCCCTAGCATGACTGGAGGATGGTCTCCACCACCAGAAGCTGGAAGAGGCGGCGGTCGGCCGACCCGCACGGGGGGCAGAGCACCGGCTCAGCCCGGGCCCCGCCCCAGCGAGGATGATGAAGACCAGCTGGGGGCGGGGCCAAGATCACAGCCCAGCTTGCTCCTCCCCATCCAGGGGCTGGTGGTCACCATCTTGGGTGACCCCCGGCGAGGGGGAGCAGCTGGGCTGGCTGATGAAAATCCTTGAAGCCGAACGATGGCTGAAAGGTACCAACTCCCGCAGAGTTGCGTTCCTCCAATGATGAGGCGGAAAGACGGCGGATATCCCCCATCCGGGGGCTTGGAAGGTGGAAAGACACGATGCATAAGGGAGCGCGAAGACATGGTCGCCTCCCAAGGGGGTCACCCTCCTTTTAAAGGCGGCTCTCCCTACTTGCGTCCCCAGCCGTCACGGGCTGAGTCTTCTCCAACACACTCTAAGGTCCTCCCCTACGGCGCGGGGGCTGGGTCCCGCACGTCATGCAAGCCGACTCAGAGCAGAAGAAGCCAAACCGCCGTGCGCGGTGCGTACAACCGCCCGGCGGTTACAAGCGACTCTCCACTTTTGCCCAGACCAGCGGGCGAAAGGGTGGGCAGCCGTGCAGGCGGCATGCAACCGCACCAAGTGGGCGCACTTCTCCAACTCCCAACACGCCCGGTATGGAGGCCCAGGCCCACGCGTCATGCAACCGGCGCGCCGAATGCTTCATGCATGCAACTGCACTGCCACTTGCGCCACTACCGCGCCTCCTCGACTGCGGAACCAATACCGCGACTCGAGGCGACCCAGCGCGCGACCCAGCAGCGCCAGTCTGGCGCGACGGTCAATGCGGCCAAAAATGGGCCGGCAGTAATGGCGGTGGCAGGCGGGCAGGAGCAGCGGCCACGTCGTCAGCCAAGCTCACGTCCTGTCCGGGGGCAGCGAGAGGACCCTCTCGCACGGCGTGAAGACAGCGCGCTCGTGCTCCATCCCTCGAACGGCTCGCGCACGCGCAACGGTCGCTCCTCCAACCACTTGCCCCGTCGCATTAACTCTGCGGCGGGACAGGCGATGCCTCTGGCAGGAGAAGCGAGCGACGCTTCGCCTTCGCCATAATGACCGCGTCAAAAAAGGTACGCCGCGCCGTTCGATTTCGTATCCTTTTCCTTTTTTCCTCTTTCTCTCTCTTGCAACAAGGACCGGGAAAGGGGGATACCCCGAAAAGGATCCTTCCCCGAGAAGGAACCAGGCTCCGAGCCCCCCTACTGATCAGAGGTTCGAAGGCTGGCCCCCCGGAAGGGTTCGACAGCCGCCTCAGATCGCGTGGGCCCTACACCCACTACTGGTCAGAGGTTCGAAGGCCGGCCCCTCAAAAGGGTTCCACGGCCGCCTCAGGCTACTCGGGCTCCGCGCCCATTACTGATCAGGGGTTCGAAGGCTGGCCCCCGAAGGGTTCACAGCCGCCTCAGACGCCGAGCGAGGGATGACCATGGGTACGTTCGATACATAACCAAGGCTCGGGTTGCGCTCCCAAGGTACTCTAGGACATTTCTAAGACCAGCGGGAACGATCTTGTAACGGAATCCCATCAGAGGGAGGCATCGAGCCCTCGGACCCCGTCGCCAGGGGACCGGGTCCGGCAGATCACCCGCAGGTACTTTTGGGCGTGCCTCTGGGCCCCTAGCCGACCCCTAACGAACGGGGCACGGACGTCCACTCGGATTACCCGCTTGCAGCTCATCGGAGACACCATGTTCGGCGCCCATCGAGGGCAACAAGGCGCTTTCCCCCCCTCCTCCTTGCGGAAAGGCGACGCAGGGGCGTATGTAAAAAAGCCGAGTCTGTCCCTGATCGCCCTCTCGCCCTGTGCAGAGGCTCGGGGGCTGCTCTCGCAAACCCGGCTCCGGCCGAACCGTTGACAGCGTCAACATACCAGCCCGAGAACTTGGGACCCGACCGTACACCTGGGCTACGGCCAGCTTGCATGAGGGAACGATCAGACCAGCCGAAGCACTACGCGAGGCATTAAGACCTTGAAGGAGTGAAACCACTCCTCCGAGGCCTCGGGGGCTACACCCGGTGGGTGCGCTCGCGCGCACCCACCGGAACAAAACGCAACCGAGAAAGGCTGGTCCCCTTGCAAAAAAGTGCGACGAAAGCCTCCAAGCGAGTGCAAACACTCCCTTCGAGGCTCAGGGGCTACTGTCGGGGACCATAATTAGGGGTACCCTCAAGGCTCCTAATTCTCAGCTGGTAACCCCCATCAGCACAAAGCTGCAAAGGCCTGATGGGTGCGAATAAGTCAGGGATCAGTCCATTCGAGGGACTCGATCACGCCTCGCCCGAGCCTAGCCTCGGACAAGGGCAGCCGACCCCGGAGGATCTCCGTCTCGCCCGAGGCCCCCCTTCAGCGGCGAATGTGTTCCCGGCTCGCCCGAGGCCCTGTCTTCGCTAAGAAGCAACCCTGACCAAATCGCCGCACCAACCGACCAAGTCGCAGGAGCATTTAATGCAAAGGTGGCCTGACACCCTTATCCTGACGTGCGCCCCCGAGCCGGCAGAGCCGAAGTGACTGTCGTCACTTCGCCACTCCACTGACCGGCCTGACAGAAGGACAGCGCCGCCTGCGCCACTCCGACTGCGGTGCCGCTTGACAGAGTGAGACTGACAGGCAGTCAGGCCCTGCCGAAGGCACCGTAGGAAGCTCCGCTTCGCCCGACCCCAGGGCTCGGACTCGGGTTAAGTCCCGGAAGACGGCGAACTCCGCTCTGCCCGACCCAGGGCTCGGACTCGGGCTAAGTCCCGGAAGACGGCGAACTCCGCTCCGCCCGACCCAGGGCTCGGACTCGGGCTAACTCCCGGAAGACGGCGAACTCCGCCCGACCCAGGGCTCGAACTCGGGCTAAGTCCCGGAAGACGGCGAACTCCGCCCGACCCAGGGCTCGGACTCGGGCTAAGTCCCGGAAGACGACGATCTCCGCCTCGCCCAACCCAGGGCTCGGACTCGGGCTAAGTCCCGGAAGATGACGATCTCCGCCTCGCCCGACCCAGGGCTCGGACTTGGGCTCGGCCCCAGAAGACGACGAATTCCGCTTCGCCCGACCCCAGGGCTCGGACTCCGCCCCGGCATCAGCCGGCGATCTCTGCCTCGCCCGACCCTGGGGCTCGGACCCGACCTCGGCCACGGAAGACAGACTCGACCTCGGCTTCGGAGGAGCTTCCACATCGCCCAACCTAGGGCGCAGACCAGCCACGTCAACAGGAGGCGCCATCATCACCCTACCCCGAGCTGACTCGGGTCGCAGGGAACAAGACCGGCGTCCCATCTGGCTCGCTCCGCCAGATAGGCAATGATGGCGCCCCGCATACTCTGTGACGACGGTGGCTCTCAGCCCCCTTACGGAAGCAAGAGGACGTCAGCAAGGACTCAACCGCTCCGACAGCTGCCCCTCCGCCAGGCTCCATCGCTCCTCCGACAGCCACGACATCACACCAGCTGGGTGCCAAGATCTCTCCGACTGCCACAATGGCATGTACATAGGGCGCTAGCTCTCCTCCGCTAGACACGTAGCACTCTGCTACACCCCCCATTGTACACCTGGATCCTCTCCTTACGCCTATAAAAGGAAGGACCAGGGCCCTCTTAGAGAGGGTTGGCCGCGCGGGGACGAGGACGAGACACGCGCTCGCTCGCAGCCGCTCGCTCCCTCTCCCGCGTGGACGCTTGTAACCCCCTCCTGCAAGCGCACCCGACCTGGGCGCGGGACGAACACGAAGGCCGCGGGATTCCCACCTCTCTCACGCTGGTCTCCGGCCGCCTCGCTCTCCCCCCTTCGCGCTCGGCCTCGCGCTCGACCCATCTGGGCTGGGGCACGCGGCGACATTCACTCGTCGGCTCAGGGACCCCCCGGTCTCGGAACGCCGACAAGTTTAGCACTAGTGCCTTGTGAGATTCATCGAGAGATAGTGTGTGCTTCATCTTTGTGTTCATTTGCGCATGGAGTTTTGACTCCCATTGAACTTCCTCCAAAGTTTTGGAGGCTTGTAAAAGCTAGCAAGAGACACCAAAGTGTGTGGTGGTCCTTGCGGGATCGAGAGTGATCCTTGAGAAGAAGAAGAGCTCGCCGATCCTTGTGTGATCGGGGGAGAGAGGGAAAGGGTTAAAAAAGACCCGTCCTTAAGTGGACTCCTCAACGGGGACTAGGCCTTCGAGGCCGAACCTCGGTAAAACAAATCACCCGTGTCCATTGTGTTTATTGCTTGTGATTTGTTTGTTTTCCCTTGCTCTAAGTTTTCTTGCACCTTTACTTGCTAATATCATTTGGTGTTACTTCAAGTTAAATTCTCATTTAGTGAAGCAACACGTTGTAAGAAAGAACTTGTCCTAGTGCTCTTCTCATCTAAGGCTTCTTGCTTTGTTATTCTATAACTTACTAGTTGTATTGATTTATCCCTTCCGCATTATTTAGCAATACTCTTTTCAAGCAAGAACTTAGTTTCTATTCTCCGATATTTGTATATCTTGTTCTAAGCACTAATCAAGGGATCTAGTTGGGGGATAAAGTTTTAATTTTCAGGTTTCGCCTATTCACCCCCCCTCTAGGCGACTTTCAAGTACCATCCTAGTATGTGGCAAGATGCCTAAGAAAACCGATGTAATCACATCGAGTTAGTTGCTTTTGGTTTGCTCAGCTCCACCAAAAGGCAGGGGCATATGTTGGGCGCTAAATTGAGCAGGCGGACGGTCCGGCCCTGAGGCCGGATGGTCCGCGGTCCGGACAGTCCGCGCCTGTGGGCCGGACAGTCCGCGCGTGCGCAGAGCAGATTAGGGTTCCGAGTTTTATGCTACGATTGTTAGCTAGATTCGCGGAATTCGCTCAAAAATTAGTTTGTAAAGGGTCCAGCCCCCTTCCTCTATAAATAGAGAGGTATGCGACCGATTTGTAATCATTAATCGAATCAATAAAACTTTTATCTCGCATTTATTACATGTACAATTAGGAGTAGTTCTAGTTTAGCCTCTCAATCCCCAAATTCTCCGCTTCTCCTCGACTCTACGTCGATTAGAGGAGTCTAGGTCGGCCTGCCCGAGCCTAGACAACTCCTATGATCTCTCCTCCTCGACGGGGTCCCTCCCGGGAGCGAGATCCAGGCGCCGCCGGCGATCTTCCGCCGCCCCTGCGCACGCGCGGACCGTCCGGCCCTAGGGCGCGGACCGTCCGGCCATCAGGCAGGAAACCCGAGCCTCACGCTAGGTCACGGACCGTCCGGTCCTGTGCCGCGGACCATCCGCGCCTGACCAGAGAGCACCGCTGCTGGTTCTTGTTGAGTGTTTGGCGCCTGAAAAAGGTGTCAACATTGTCCAAGAACAACCATGCAAACTGGCAAGTTTAGATAGGAGATACCCTTTAGGGAGCTTGTCTAGAAAGCTACATTAACGGGAAGAAATTGGTGCCCCTAGCCAAGATTGAAGAGAAGAAAGGCGACAAGACCGAGAATGTTTCAAATCCTGGGTACGATGATTGGTTGGCCTTATATCAACAATTGCTTAGCTTCATCCTTAACTCGGTCACCAAGGAGATCTTGGTTTTCCTCGCAAGAACGAAGACTACTATAGAAGCCTGGGCCACCATTGAAGGTTAGTTCGTCGCGCAGAGAGCTCGCTCGGGGACCACGCGCATGGCGCTGACGAACACGAAGAGGACACTATTCCTTCGTGACAGAGTACATTGCCATGATGCAAAGCCTTGGTGACGAGATGGCTTCGGCTGGCAAGCCCCTCGATGATTAGGATGGCAGTTGGACCCGTGGTATGGATACCCACGGGTTTCGTACCCGACGGATATAGATACGGGTAAAAAAACTCACTCGCGGGTCCTATCTGGTCGGATACCCGAAATACATCGGGTCGGGTATGGGTAAAATACTTTACCCACGGATATCCAGTGGATACCCGAAATATCAATATACCTCTTTAAAGGTGTTACATCCACTAAAAATGTGCTACATTCACTAGAAAAACTCACCCGCATGTGTTGTTGATTAATATTAATTTGTGTTGTGTAACAATCAACTATAATGTAATCGAGACCAAAGAGACATTGACAATGTTAGGACTGTCAACTGGAACTCATTAAGCTTTTATTCTCTGTACTCAAATTTAAATTTATTGCATGTGATAATTATGAGTTGAGATATTGTATCGACGTGTAGCCAAATATAATCATTCTTGTGTTCCATTGATGCTTAGATGGAAACTAAAATATTTTATGCATTTATTATAACACTGGTCGAATGTTATTTAGTCTACAATAACATATCCACTGGATACCCAATACCCGGTGGATACCCGATGGGCACGGGTACGGGTACAGTTTCTCGCCCGATTGGGTTAGTGGGTATGGATATTTGTAGAAGTCTCGGGTACAATTTCGGATCGGGTATTATACCCGAACAAAATCTGACCCACTGCCATCCCGGTGACGGTGAAGATATTGTTTAGTACATACTTGTTAGACTAGATGAAGACTTCAATTCTATTGTCAACTCGGTGCTTGCTTGAGCATAACTAGTTATGGTCAATGAATTAACTGCAGAGATGTTATCTTTTGAGCCATGAGTTGATCTAGCTGTATTTCCTATCTCATCTCCTTTTTAAAAAAAACTCCACTGTATAAACATTATACTCTACCGTGCAAAATAGTATTTTGCACGACCATATGCACGATCTACTGCAAACATTCTAACATGCTCAACACAGCGTGAATATGGTCATGCAAAACACTGGTTTGCACTATAGACTCCATTGTTTACAGAGTAAAATTTAAAATAAGGAGTGAGATATGTGGTAAGTAGAGATGGCAATGGGGACCCGATCCCCAATTCTCCCAGAGAATTCCTTCATTAGAGGACGAGGATGGGGTAATCTAGTCCCCACAGGAATTGAAATGGGGAAATTTTTATAACCATTCCCCATCCCCATCCCCTTCCCCGCATACCCGCCCCATCAACTCTCCTTCATCTAAATTAGTCTACTAATATGTTAAAATTTATACTAAAAATTCAATATATAGCCTATTATAAAATAGTAAACTAAACTCTAAAATTGATATCTCTTGTAATTGTAAATTTTATTTGTTCAATTTTAATATAACCCGTTTAAATTTGCCTCTAGCTATTGTATTTTCTGGCGGAGACAGATTCCCACGGGTATAAATTTATCGACGGAGACAGGGATGGGAGAAAAAGCTTTCTCGTGAGTATTCGCGGGACGAGAACGAAGATTTTTTTTCTTCCCGCGGGGATAGAGATGGAGAGGCATTCCCCGATGGGAAATTCCCTATTATCATCCCTAATGGTAAGATAGAAAGGTTGCTGGAGATGAAGATAGAAGCCAGCCCAACACTACTCGGCTTGGTCATCCGTGTAAAAGTAGTACCTTTCATACTTCGTAGCAGTTCTCATTTAAACAATTTTATTACAGGTACCATCCATTGCCACTTACCATCAATTCAATACTTTGTGGCATGCCTCTCTCCCTTTTCTCTTTAAAATTTGGTGATGCCATCTTCCTTATTTAAACGTCAACCAACAAATTGAGAAACAAGAAGAGCGAATAGAGGACAAAACACAAGCAACATCAGTTCATCTCATCTGTATTCTTGGGTCAGCGGTCTAGCACCCTACAAAGCCTTAGTCCCATTTTCATCTTTTATGTTTTTCGTGCTTTATGAGAACCAGGAAAAGGACATGCCCTTCTGCAGAATCAAGGTAAGGACAAAACATTTTGATTCTACTACCTATAATTTTCTTGAAGAATATAGACCGGAACTGTTTTTTCATTATTATCTAACAAGAAGTATCCATGGTGAAGCTGAGATAAGGCACAACCATGTCTGACAGTATGTTTATTATCTGTGTTAGATGAAAGGCAGCACAGGGCAATAGGTCGCCTGCCTCCTGTATATATAGATATGTCATCGATACAATCAAGGTGTGTACAGCCAGAGAGAAATCTGGAACAGATCGAGGAGACGCAGCTCCTATAGATAGAAAGAGATGATTACGTCTAACAGCAAGGAGGAGACGCAGCTCCATGCATATCCTGAATATATCCTTCCAAATATATCTAATACCCCCCCTCAATCTGGACGCGGGTGAGCAATGTTCAGATTGCGCCGAAATGTAGTGAAAGACGGAGCTGGCAGTGGCTTGGTCATGATGTCAGCGACTTGGTCTTTGGTGGAAATAATACGAACATCAAGTTGTTTGGTGGTGACTCGTTCGCGAACGAAGTGATAATCAACCTCAATATGCTTGGACCGACGATGGAAAATTGGATTAGCAGATAAGTATGTGGCCCCAATATTATCACACCAAAGCACCGGTGGTCGGGAGAGTTTGATACCCAGCTCCTTCAGAAGAACTTGAAGCCATATGACTTCAGCAGTGGCATCCGCAATAGCTTTATACTCGGCCTCAGTACTGGACCAGGAGACTGTTGATTGCTTGCGTGAACTCCAGGAAATAAGATTGCCACCAAAAAATACAGAAAAACCGCCTGTACTTCTTCTATCATCCGCATCACCGGCCCAATCCGCATACGAGAATGCACTAAGCAAAGGGGCACCAGATTTGTTGAAGCATAAGCTCATATCAATCGTTTCGTGAAGATACCTCAAAATCCTTTTAACCACCGACCAATGTTCAGTGGTAGGTTTGGAGAGAAATTGGCACACACGGTTCACCGAGAAAGAAATATCAGGCCTTGTATGCGAAAGATACTGAAGAGAACCGACCACACTACGATAGCGAGTAGCATCTTCAGGTGAGAGGGGTGTACCGTCATGCAGTGATAACTTCTCCTTGGGGAGCATAGGAGTAGGAACGCCCTTGGAATGGATCATGTTGGTACGAGTCAACAGGTTAGTAATATATTTTTGTTGAGATAATAGCAGACCTTTGGAGGTATGACATACTTGAATCCCAAAGAAATAACTGAGAGACCCTAAATCCTTGACAGCAAAATCATCCCGGAGCTGAGCAATAAGATGAGAAACCGCTGAGCTTGAAGAGCCAATAATAATGATGTCATCAACATAAATAAGCATGTATAGTTGTATGCCATTTTTGTTATAGATGAATAAAGAGACATCAGCCTTGGATGGAGAAAAACCAAGATCAATTAACTTGTTGCTCAACCGGGAGAACCAAGCACGGGGAGCTTGTTTGAGGCCATACAATGCTTTATCCAGTTTGCATATATGATCAGGGTACTTGGAGTCAATAAAACCCGGGGGTTGGCGCATATACACATCTTCAGAAAGATAACCATGCAAGAAAGCATTCTGTATATCGATCTGGCGAATAGACCAATCACAAGTAACAGCAAGAGATAATAACAGGCGAATGGTGGATGGTTTGACAACCGGGCTAAACGTCTCTTCATAATCAATACCATATTCCTGAGTAAATCCTTTGGCAACCAAGCGTGCCTTGTGACGATCAATAGTACCATCTGCCTTTTGCTTTAATTTAAAAACCCATTTGCAATCGATAATATTCAAATCACAGTGAGGAGGAATGAGATGCCATGTTTTGTTGACCAATAAGGCTCGAAACTCATCAATCTTTGCTTCCTTCCAAGGTGGTTGTTTCATAGCATCAATATAAGATGTAGGCTCAGAAGAGGCCGTACGGACCACTGAATATGTGACTGTTTCATCAGTACGAATTTTAGGCTTGCGGATATTATTCTGTAATCTCGTGCGAGTCATAGAAGCAGCCGGCGGTGGGGTGACCGTCGCAGGAGACCCAACAGGAGAAGTACCCATCGTAGTTTGCTCTTCTGTTTCCACGGCAGGAACCGAGGATGCGGGCATTGCAGTGGTGGCGAGCCCCGTCGAATCTTCTAGTACAGCGGGCTCAACAGCTGAATTAATTTCTGGTGAAGCTGCTGCATGCAAAGGGTTTGGGAGCACCAGTGTGGCCATATGATCAAAACCAAAATTAACACTATGATCAGCCAAATGAAAATTATGCACGGCTGGAGGTGGGTTGGGTATATCTGGGGAAGGCTCGAGTGATGTCCTAGCAAAGGGAAAACATTTTCATCAAAGATGACATCACGAGAAACATAAACTCGACCGGAATCAACATCTAGACATTTGTAGCCCTTATGAGATGCACTATACCCAAGAAAAACACACTCTTTTGACCAGAAAGATAATTTGTGTTTGTTATATGGTCGGAGATGAGGCCAACATGCACAACCAAAAATTTTTAGGAGCGAATAATCAGGAGTTTTGTGGAACAGGCGTTCAATAGGACTAGTGTTATCGATGACACGGGTAGCATGCGATTAATGAGGTATGTGGCAGTGAGGAAGGCTTCATCCCAAAATTTGAGAGGCATTGAAGCATGGGCTAGCAGAGCTAGGCCGGTTTCAACAATGTGACGGTGTTTTCTCTCAGCAGAGCCGTTTTGTTGATGGGTGTGAGGACATGAGACATAATGAGTGATGCCCAAAGACCGGAAAAAGGTATTGTGGAGTTTTTGGTACTCTCCCCCCAATCAGATTGAACTATTTTTATCTTGGCATCAAGGAGGCGCTCAACACTAGTTTGAAAAAGTTGAAAAAATCGTGGGGCCTCCGAGCGATCATGCATAAGGTATATCCAAGTAAATTTCGTAAAATCATCAATAAAACTGATAAAATATTTGTAACCATTAACAGAGACAGGTGCGGGACCCCAAACATCAGAATGAATCAACTCCAAAGGAGCTAGAGTTTGATGAACAGAAGAAAAATACGGTAATTGGTGACTCTTGGCGACTTGACAAGCATTGCAAATAGACCTAGTAAACTCTCGAGGACACAAAATAATATTGAGGCTTAAAATAGACTGAACTACTTGAGGGGATGGATGACCAAGTCTAGCATGCCACTGGGCACGACTAGGGAAAGACCGACTGATGAGAGCTTGCTTCAATTGTGCAGCATCCGAAAGCGAGAGGTGGTAGAGGCCCCCTTTACATCTTCCGCCCAGTAGTGTTTTCCGTGTGAGAAGATCCTTAATAAGAAAATGCCAAGGATGAAATTCAAAGAAAACTTTATTATCTAGTGTGAATTTATGGACAGAGAGAAGGTGTTTAGTAATCTCAGGAATATGAAGGATATTACGCAAATCAAGAGGCCGATCACAAGTATTAATTAAGGAATGACCAGTATGGAGAATTTTCAAACCTGCTCTGTTTCCAACTTGAACTTGATCATCACCATGATAACGTTCCCGAATGGCCAGGCGATCTAAATCACTTGTGATGTGATCAGTAGCGCCCGTATCCGGAAACCAATCGGATGGTCATCATTATAAGACTCATCCATCCGGTACCAGCAGCGACGAGCAGTGTGCCCTTCTTTTTCACAAATCTGACAAGTTGAGCGGGAAGATGAACCAGAGCCACGACCCCCTCCACGGGAAGGCGGACCATGGCCCCGGCCCCTGTACGGTGTACCACGGACACGGTCAGAATGACCACGACCATGGAACGAGCCACGGCGCCCAGCAAAATTTGCCGAGGCACCGAGGTTCAGCTGCTGCTCGACGTGGTGACGAAGTTGACGGGCTTCAAAAGCCAATAGATGAGCAAAGACATCATCGAGAGTTGGAGCAGATGGCAGGGTGGTCATCGTAGTAACAAAGGGATCATATTCAACCGGAAGTCTTGCAAACAGATAGGCGAGGATCTCCTCGTCGCGAAGAGGGGCGTCAGCAGCTGCGAGTTCATGGGCAAGACCACGAACCTTGTTGAAGAAATTTGCCGCCGTCATGTCTCGCTTCTTGCATGTAGCGAGTTCAGCACGGATCTGAACCGTGCGCGCCCGTGAAGAGGACGCAAACTTTTGTTGCAGGGAGTCCCAAGCTTCTTTTGCCGTGACGGCGGTGGCAACATCCCGCAAAACTTCTTCCGTCATGGATGACAGAAGGCCGCTGAGTAGCTGCTGATCAAGATCGTACCAACGATCGTACTCTGGGTTGGCGAGTACAGCGGCGCTGGCGTCTGTAGGCGTGGTGATCATCTTCGGAGGCACCGGCGTGGAGCCATCTAGATGGCCGAGCATCTTAGTGCTGCGGAGAAAAGGCATGAGTTGGGCGCGCCAAAGTGAATAATTGGAGGTGGTCAGGCGTATTGTGACCGCTTGATGAAGGGATATGGTGGCTATGGTAGTGGAGGAAGGCAGATGCGCCATAGAGGAGGAGATGGTGGAAGGGGAGGAGGAGAAAATTTTAGAGGCAGCAGTGGACATGAAGAACCTTTGGCCCTGGTATCTAACACATGTTAGATGAAAGGCAGCACACGGCAATAGGTCGCCTGCCTCCTGTATATATAGATATGTCATCGATACAATCAAGGTGTGTACAGCCGGAGAGGAATCCAGAACAGATCGAGGAGACAGATCGAGGAGACGCAGCTCCTATAGATAGAAAGAGATGATTACGTCTAACAGCAAGGAGGAGACGCAGCTCCATGCATATCCTGAATATATCCTTCCAAATATATCTAATAATCTGCCTAATTACTTAAACATCCTTCTTTTTTTACTACTAATCAACCATATGAGATGGATTTTGCGGTAAAAGTATGTTCCGAAGCACCACTCCATGGATTCGGATTAGAGCCAAACCGTAGGATCTGCCGACTGACTGTTGAGATCACGTCGGAGTGAGATTGCTTTCTTGGACTCCACAGCCATAGAATGAAGCAACAACCATAGTATTATTGTCGTGATAAGCCTAATTTAATTTAACTATTGAAATAAAATAAATCGCAATGCCTACTGTACTAGGTGCAACATGGTTTATTCTTGTATAAAAAATGACCGAGGATTGACTTAAACATAAGCGGATGAACACTTTGGAAACCTGATGCTGAAAAAAAAGTAGAAAGTAATATGTCCTAAGAGCATCTCAAACAATGCCTCAAGCTCTACCTCAAATTAAAATATGAGGCTCTACGTAGAAAAAACTACTCCAACAGTGTCTCATTTCATAAAATTTGGTCAAAAAAATTATAGAACACCCCCTCAAGTGCCTCAAATATACTACATTATAGTGAGCTGCCCTATAATCTAGATTTAAGGCTTTACTGTTGGAACAGAATGTTTTATTGATACATTAAATTTTATAAAATATACTCATTTTTTAATTATAGGACATTTTTATAGGTCACGTTGTTGGAAATTCTCTAAGTTGAACTATGCTCTCTCGTGCCCGGACCTAATTTAGTGCAAAATTAGAACATAGATAGTTATGTTCATTGATTACATTGAGGGAGGAGAATATCGTGAGAAGGCCATGTAAACATAAATGAGAGACTAGAACATGGGGCGCCCTTACCAGCACTCTAATGGATTCTTCCTCAAAACTTTGAAAACAAACAATTTTTTTTGGACTCGGTGACTGAAAAATGCAACACAAACAAAAGCACAGTCGATGGAGAACCAGACTTGACATTTATCTTCAAAGGAAGTGTCGGGGACCATAATTAGGGGTACCCCAAGACTCCTAATCTCAGCTGGTAACCTCCATCAGCACAAAGCTGCAAAGGCCTGATGGGCGCGATTAAGGTCAAGGCTCAGTCCACTCAAGGGACACGATCTCGCCTCGCCCGAGCCCAGCCTCGGGCAAAGGCAGCCGACCCCGGAGGCTCGCCCGAGGGCCCCCTCAAGCAACGGACACACCTTCGGCTCGACCGAGGCCTAGTCTTCGCAGAGAAGCAACCTTGGCCAGATCGTCACGCCAACCGACCGTATCGCAGGAGCATTTAATGCAAGGATCGCCTGACACCTTATCCTGACGCGCGCTCTTCAGTCGACAGAGCCGAAGTGACCGCAGTCACTTCGCCGCTCCACTGACCGACCTGACAAGAAAACAGCTCCGTCTGCCCCGCTCCGACTGCCGTGCCACTCGCCAGAGTGAGGTCGACAGCGGCTAAGTCCAGCCTCGGGCGGCATAGGAAGCTCCGCCTCGCCCGACCCCAGGGTTCGGCCCCCGTCTCAGCCTCGGAAGATGGACTTCGCCTCGCCCGACCCCAGGGCTCGGACTCAACCACGACTTAGAAGACGACGAACTCTGCCTCGTCCGACCCCAGGGCTCGGACTCAGCCTCGGCTCTGGAAGACGGTGGACTCCGCCTCGCCCGACCCCAGGGCTCGGACTCAACCTCGACCTCGGAGGAATCGCCACCTCGCCCAAACTCGGGTCCGGACCGGCCACGTCGCCAGGGGGGCCATCATTACCCTGCCCCTAGCTAGCTCAGGCTACGAGGAACAAGACCGGCGTCCCATCTGGCTCGCCCCAGTAAACAAGTAATGATGACACCCCGCACGCTCCATGACAACGGCAGCTCCCAGCCCCTTACGTCAGCAAGGAGACGTCAGCAAGGATCCGACAGCCCCGACAGCTGTACTTCCGCAGGGCTCCAGCGCTCCTCCGATGGCCACGACATCACATGAACAGGGTGTCAAAACCTCTCTGACTGCCACGACGGCATGTACTTAGGGCTCTAGCTTCTCTCTACTAGACACGTTAGCACACTGCTACACCCCCTATTGTACACCTGGACCCTCTCCTTACGCCTATAAAAGGAAGGTCCAGGGCTCTCGTACGAAGAGGTTGGCCGCGCGGGAGAACGGGCCGACGCATAAGGCTCTCGCTCTCTCTCTCTCTCTCCCACATGAACGCTTGTAACCCTCTACTGCAAGCGCATCCATCCGCCCTGGGCGCAGGACAACACGAAGGCCGTGGTTTCCCCTTACTGTTCTCCCCCCTTTGTGTCCCGTCTCGCGCTGACCCATCTGGGCTGGGGCACGCAGCGATAATTTACTCGTCGGTCCAGGGACCCCCCGGGGTAGAAACGCCGACAGTTGGCGCGCCAGGTAGGGGACTGCTGCGTGTTGACGAACAGCTTCCCGTCAAGCTCCAGATGGGTAGTCTCTAGCAACCTTTCCAACCCGGGACGATGCTCCATTTCGGGAGTCTTGAGTTCATGTCCCTCGACGGAAGCTACGACATGATACTCCTTCCTCCGCCGCGCGACAGCGACAATGGCGGCCGTCAGCCCGCCCGCCGGCGACGGAATCAACGACGTCTTCGCCACATGGCGGAAGAACAACATCCGGGTTTGTCCCGTCACCTCCCCCATCGACGGAGGAGGAGGCGGGGCAACCATGGCCAAGAAGGAGGCGGCACCTCGTCGGCTGTCGAGCAAGTCGACGACGCCGGCGCCCCAGCGGGGGACACGTCGGGCTTCGATCTTGCGTCTGAGACGAAGACGAGCGCCGCTTCCCCGCAACACGCCAACCCCAAGCAGACGAACGATGCCAGCACGCTCGTGAAGGACTTGCTAGGCGTCGCCCTCGTACCTGAGACAACGGTGCAGTCCGCCCCTGACGCGACTTCGTCACCGCCCGTCGACCAAGAGGTACCGACCGATTCCCATCTCGTGCCTTTTGGATTCAGCTTCGACCCACCAAGCGACCTTGCTTCGGTGGAAGCCTTCATAGAGGCATGTACCAACCCTCCGGGGTACCATATGCGGTCGCCCTGGGACAGACTGACGGCCATCTCGACCTATGGACCCTCGGGTTCCGAGGACGATGACGAGCCCGACTTTTGTTGGGATTTCTCCGGGCTCGGTAACCCCAGTGCCATGCGGGACTTCATGATCGCATGCGACTACTGCCTCTCCGATTGTTCCGATGGTAGCCGCAGCTTCGGTAACGAGGACTGCGGCCCGAGTCGTGAATGTTTCCACGTCGATCTAGGGGGTCCCAGCGAAGGCAACCATCTTGATATGCTGGAAAACGGCGATCCCCCTAGGCCTGCGCCTCGCAGTGACATCCTTCGGGAGCTAGCTATGGTCCCAGTCCCTGTGGGGGGTCAGGACGCACAGCTCGAGCAAATCCGTGAGATGCTGGCCAGGCTCGACGAGGGAGCAGGAACACTTGAGCAGTTCCGGTGGAACATCGGGCAGGAATGGGCAGACCAAGTTCTGGCCGGAGAAGCGCGTCGTCTACCCTAGGGCATCCAGCACCGTATTGCCGACGACGTCAGGGCAAGGCCGCCACTAGCTTTCAGTGGGGTCGGCCAGAACCTGGCTGCAGCAGCAATACTACTCCGCGTGATGCCGGAACCATCGACCACCGAAGGGTGGCGTATCCAGGGAGAGCTCAAGAATCTCCTGGAGGATGTCGCGGTCCGACGGGCCGAAAGCTCTGCCTTCCGAAGGCAGGGGTACCCCTCGGAGCATCGCGTGCCGCGACTTCCCGATTCGTGCGAGAAGCCTCGGTCCACACTGGGCGCACGCGCAACACGGCGCCTGCGGCCCCGGGTCACATCGGCAACGAGCACCACCACCGCAACCGTCGAGCCCACCTCGACGAGAGGGTGCACCGAGGCTACCACCCCTGGCGTGGGGGACGCTACGACAGCGGGGAGGATCGGAGCCCCTCGCCCGAACCACCCGGTCCGTAGGCTTTCAGCCGGGCCATACGACGGGCGCCGTTCCCGACCCAGTTCCGAACCCTGACTACCATCACAAAGTACTCGGGGGAGACGAGGCCGGAACTGTGGCTCGCGGACTACCGACTGGCCTGCCAGCTGGGTGGAACGGACGATGACAACCTCATCATCCGCAACCTCCCCCTGTTCCTCTCCGACACCGCTCGAGCCTGGCTGGAGCATCTGCCTCCGAGGCAGATCTCCAACTGGGACGACCTGGTCCAAGCCTTCGCCGACAACTTCCAGGGCACGTACGTGCGCCCTAGGAACTCCTAGGATCTCCAAAGCTGCCGCCAGCAGCCGGGAGAGTCTCTCCAGGACTACATCCGGTGATTCTCGAAGCAGCGCACCGAGCTGCCCAACGTCACCGACTTGGACGTCATCGACGTGTTCCTCGCCGACACCACCTGCCGCGACCTGGTGAGCAAGCTGGGTCGCAAGACCCCCACCAGGGCGAGCGAGCTGATGGACATCGCCACCAAGTTTGCTTCTGGCCAGGAGGCCGTTGACGCCATCTTCCAGAAGGACAAGCAGCCCCAGGGCCGCCAGCCGGAAGACGTCCCCGAAGCGTCCGCCCAGCGCGGCACCAAGAAGAAGAACAAGAAGAAGTCGCAAGCGAAACGCGACGCCACCGACGCGGACCTTGTCGCCACCGTCGAGTACAAGAACCCTCGGAAACCTCCTGGAGGTGCCAATCTCTTCGATAAGATGCTCAAGGAGCCGTGCCCCTATCATCAGGGGCCCGTCAAGCACACCCTTGAGGAGTGCGTCATGCTTCGGCGCCACTTTCACAAGGCCGAGCCACCGGTGGAAGGTGGCAGGGCCCACAACAACGACAACGAGGATCACAAGGCAGAGGAGTTCCCCGAGGTCCACGACTGCTTCATGATCTACGGTGGGCAAGTGGTGAACGCCTCGGCTCGGCACCGCAAGCAAGAGCGTAGGGAGGTCTGCTCGGTAAAGGTGGCGGCGCCAGTCTACCTAGACTGGTCCGACAAGCCCATCACCTTCGACCAGGGCGACCACCCCGACCGCGTGCCGAGCCCGGGGAAATATCCGCTAGTTGTCGACCCCGTCATCGGCAACGTCAGGCTCACCAAGGTCCTCATGGACAGAGGCAGCAGCCTCAACATCATCTACGCCGAGTCCCTCGAGCTCCTGCAGATCGATCTGTCCTCGATCCGGGCCGGCGCGGCGCCTTTTCACGGGATCATCCCCGGGAAACGCATCCAACCCCTCGGACAACTCGATCTGCCTGTCTGCTTCGGGACTCCCTCCAACTTCCGAAGGGAAACCCTCACGTTCGAGGTGGTCGGGTTCCGAGGAACCTACCACGCAGTACTGGGGAGGTCGTGCTATGCCAAGTTCATGGCCGTCCCCAACTACACCTACCTCAAGCTCAAAATGTCGGGCCCCAACGGGGTCATCACCGTCGGCCCCACATACCGACACGCGTATGAATGCGACATGGAGTGCGTGGAGTACGCCGAGGCCCTCGCCGAATTCGAGGCCCTCATTGCCGACCTAGAGAGCCTCTCCAAGGAGGCGCCAGATGCGAAGCGCCACGCCGGCAACTTCGAGCCAGCAGAGACGGTTAAGTCCGTCCCTCTCGACCCTAGCAACGACGCCTCCAAGCAGATCCGGATCGGCTCCGAGCTCAACCCCAAATAGGAAGCAGTGCTCGTCGACTTTCTCCACGCGAACGCCGAAGTTTTCGCGTGGAGTCCCTCGGACATGCCTGGCATACCGAGGGATGTCGCCGAGCACTCACTGGATATCCGAGCTGGAGCCCGACCCGTGAAGCAGCCTCTGCGCCGATTCGGCGAAGAAAAGCGCAGAGCCATAGGTGAGGAGATCCACAAGCTGATGGCCGCAGGGTTCATCAAAGAGGTATTTCATCCCGAATGGCTTGCCAACCCTGTGCTTGTGAAAAAGAAAGGAGGGAAATGGCGGATGTGTGTAGACTACACTGGTCTAAACAAAGCATGTCCAAAGGTTCCCTACCCTCTGCCTCGCATCGATCAAATCGTGGATTCCACTGCTGGGTGCGAAACCCTGTCTTTCCTTGATGCCTACTCAGGGTATCACCAAATCAGGATCAAAGAGTCCGACCAGCTCGCGACTTCTTTCATCACACCTTTTGGCATGTACTGCTACGTTACTATGCCATTTGGTTTGAGGAATGCGGGTGCGACATACCAAAGGTGCATGAACCACGTGTTCGGGGAGCACATTGGTTGAACGGTCGAGGCTTACGTCGATGACATCGTAGTCAAGATGAGGAAAGCCTCCGACCACCTCTCCGACCTTGAAACGACATTCAAGTGTCTCAAGGCGAAAGGCGTAAAACTCAACCCCGAGAAGTGCGTATTCGGAGTCCCCCGAGGCATGCTCTTGGGGTTCATCGTCTCCGAGCGGGGCATCAAGGCTGTCACACCCGGTTTTTTTAGAAGGTAAACCGAATGCGAACCATGTACGTGCCAGGATCAGTTATTCACGTCCACAGCAGTTACATAACATGGACATCATCACACAGTGCTTAAATAGTATTAAAAGGGGAAATAATAGTCGATTACATCATACGTCTGAGACGTCCATATAGTCCTTACAATAAATCAAAGTGCGGAAAAGAAACGTAGATAACGCGGCCTTCACAGGCAGCCGACTGGGGGTTGCCGCTAACCCACGCCTAGAACTCGTCGTAGTCTTGGAACTCCTGGAAGTCTCCTTCCACAGCTTCATTTTCTCCTGAGCAGTGGTTGCAATGCTGACAACCTGGGGGGGATTGGTGTGTAGAGCAAGGGTGAGTACACATCAACATACTCAGCAAGCATCCCGTTTGGCTGTAGTGCACTAGCTTTATGTGGGGATAAGTCAAGCAGTTGCTTTTAGTTGGTCAGGTTATTACTTACTAGTAGAAAGCCAGGTTTTAACATTAACCCAAGTCATTAGCCCAATGTATCCTTTCCAAACGGAAAGAATACCACTTACCAGCACCATAATCATAATCAGAACCATCAATCTCATTGCCACCTGTACCAAAATATCTCTGATCAAGTATCACTAATCTCTGGAGCTCCCTTGGCCGCTCATAACCGCGAGCACGGCTGATATATCAGTTTCATAACACTCTGCAGAGGTTGTGCACTTTACCCATAAGCCGTGATTCCCTCTCTAGCCCGGGCTTGCAAGACCCTTATTCACTCCCAAGGTGAATGGCTAGGGATTCACTACGAAGCCTTTACAAAGAATCCCCGGGGCTGTAGCCACCCGTTAGGTTTCCTAAATGTACCGCACTCCTCCCCAAGGGACAAATCAACCTTGGCAGAGCGAGCCGCATACACCGAGCCCCATTGACGGCACAACGGCAAAGTGATCTACACCCCGGTTCCTCTAATTATTCAGCTAAGGGCGTCCCATTCCACCCTCATGGTTGCACTGTTTTCCCGGGCGGTCATCCATTGAACAGGTCCTTACGGAGAGGCACTCGAGAAACCGCTCGAGTCCCCTTAAATGCCACAAGTATGATCATAAATAAGAAGGGGAAAACAGTGTATCATAGATAATCACATCATGTTCATTGATTTGAGTTGAGCAATAGCATCAGACTAAGCAGTAATAATCCGACCCAAATAGGTAATCAAGGACATGGATAACAAAAGCTAGTAAATCCTTAGGTATAAATGTGTAATGCGGGAGGTGAATTAATGAATGAATAGGACAGAAATAGGTCAAAGGACACTTGCCTCCACCAACCGACTGCTGCTCAGGGGCTTCTCCTGCGAATTCCTCGGGCTCTTCGACCGGATCGTTCTCTATGCGAGCGCAAACATACATACATCCACATATTTAATACAAAAGAACAATACACCATACAAGGGAACAAATAAAGTGAATATGCATCAAGTATGACGTTCGATATCGCATTTATTATGGTTAGAAAGAAACAGGGAAAGGTCTCGCAGGGGGGTTAAAGCTTATGCACTAATGATTAGTTAAATTATGCGATCTAGTTCCAATTGGTTCTAACAAAAGGATTTAGTTATATGCACTAATGGAAACCTAGTCATTTTTAGTTGATCAACATTGAACGAGATAAACAATTAACTATATATGAAATAACTAGCGTAACGAAATTCTAAATCAAGTTTCCTATTGCAATAACATGAACAATGATTAGCCTGCCTAAAATAAAATAAATAACAATGATAACAGAAAGTAAAATAAAAAATAAAAAAAAAATAAAAAAAGGGGGGGCGGTTGAACCGGCCAGGGGGCGGTTGAACCGGCCTGGGGCAGGGGCGGCTGGGCTGGGCGCGGGCGCGCAGGGGGCGGCCGAGCTGGACGGCTGGGCCGGCCGAGCAGGGGCGCGCAGGGGGGCGGCCGAGCTGGGCGGCCACAGGGGCGGCCGAACCGGCGGGGCGCGGGCGCGGGGCGGCGGCGGCCGAGCCGGCCAAGGGCAGGGCGGCTGGGCTGGGGCGGCTGGGCCGGGGCGGCTGGGCCGGTCGAGGCGGGGGCGCGCAAGGGGGCGGCCGCGGCCGAGCCGGCCGGGAGGGGGGCGGCCGAGCTTGGCAGGGGCGGCCGAGCGACGGCGGCCGAACCGGCGGGGGCGGCTGGGCCGGGGAGGGGGGAAGAGGAGGGGAGAGGGGAGGGGAGAGGGGAGGGGAGAGCTCACCGGGGGACGGGGACGGGCGAGCGACGGCGGCGGCGGTTGGGCCGGCGGCAGGGGGCGGCCGAGCTAGGGCCAGGGGGCGGCGGCGGCTAGGGTGGGGAGGGAATGGGAGAAAGGGGAGGGAGAGAGAGAGGGGTTGGGGGAAAAGGAGGGGGCGGCTGGGCCACTTGGGCCCAAGGGGGCGCGCGGGGGGGGGGCGGCTGGGCCGGCCAGGAGCAGCCCACGACGCGGGAGAGAGAAAAGGGAGGAGGGAGAGAAAGAAAAAGAAGAAGAAAGAAAAGGTTTCTTCTCATTTTCGAAATCCGATCTTCCTAGATGAATGCACTTACATTTTCAAGCAATCAAAGAATGCATAGTTCGGCATGGTGCATCAAACAATATAAAGCAATTTAGGGTTTTTCTTTACACGGGAATTCCAAACCGAATCCCGCTAGCTTTGGAAAAGGTCAAGGTCTAGCGAGGGGAAAAAGAAAAAGAAAAGGTAACGCCCGAATTTAGCGAGTGAAGAAAAGAAAAAAAATTCAACTGCAAAATTCGGGGCGTTACAAACCTATCCCCCTTAAAAGAATCTCGCCCTCGAGATTCAGGGCTGGCTAGCAAAGAGCTCTGGGTACTTAGCCACTAGATCATCTTCACGCTCCCAGGTTGCTTCTTCCTCAGAGTGGTGATTCCATCTGACTTTGCACATTCTGATGGTCTTCCTTCGGGTGACTCTGTCTGCAACCTCAAGGATTTGCGCTGGCTTCTCTGTGTAGGTCAAGTCCTCTTGGACTTCAAGACCTTCCACTGGCAACTGCTCTTCTGGCACACGCAAGCACTTCTTCAACTGAGACACATGAAAGACATCATGCACAGCTAACAAATTCTCTGGCAGACTGAGCTGATAGGCCACTTCTCCACGCTTTGAGAGGATTTGGTACGGACCAATGTAGCGGGGTGCTAGCTTGCCTTTGATTCCGAACCTTCTGACTCCCCTGATCGGTGACACTTTCAGATAGACAAAGTCTCTGACTTCAAAACTCAGCTCTCTTCTTCTTGTGTCTGCATAGCTTCGCTGCCTTGATTGCGCTACCTTCAGATTCTCTCGAACCATCTTGATGTTCTCTTCGGCTTCAAGCAGAATGTCTGGCCCAAACACTTGCTTCTCTCCAGGCTGATCCCATTGCAACGGAGTTCTACAACTCCTTCCATAGAGCGCCTGAAACGGTGACATCTTCAAACTGGCCTGGTAACTGTTGTTATAGGAAAACTCTGCATAGGGCAATCGCTTATCCCATCCGGACTGATCTTGCAACGCACAGGCTCTCAACATGTCTTCAAGAATTTGATTAGTTCTTTCGGTCTGGCCATCTGTCTGCGGGTGATAAGCTGAACTAAAATTCAGATGTGTGCCCAAAGCTTCATGCAACTGCTACCAGAAATGAGAGGTGAACTGCGTTCCTCTGTCTGACACTATCTTCTTTGGCACACCATGAAGACAAACGATCCGAGACATATACAGTTCTACCAATACTGCACTGCTGTAGTTGATCTTGACTGGTATGAAGTGGGCTGACTTGGTCAAACGGTCCACTACTACCCAAATAGAATCGTAGCCGGCTCGAGTGCGAGGCAATCCGACTATGAAATCCATACCGATTTCATCCCATTTCCACTGAGGAATTTGCAACGGTTGCAACAATCCAGCAGGTCTCTGGTGCTCTGCCTTAATTCTTCGACAACTATCGCACATAGCCACATGCTCTGCGATTTCCCTCTTCATTCCGTACCACCAGAATTTCTTCTTCAGATCCTGATACATCTTCTCACTGCCAGGGTGAATCGAATAAGCTGTCTCATGAGCTTCCTTGAGAATCAACTCCCAAATGGACTGGACATTGGGAACACACAAGCGGTCTTTGAACCATATCACGCCTTCTGCGTCTTCTCAAAAATCTTTGCCTCTGCCATCTAGAATCAGCCGCCGGATCTCACTGATCTTCTCATCATTCTTCTGCGCTTCTTTGATTTCTCGCTCCAAGGTAGGTTCCAATTCAACTGTGACTCCTCGCGAATTGTTCAGAAATCCGAGACTCAACCTGTCGAACTCCTTGGCCAACTCATAAGGCATCGGACGAGCGACCATCAGATTG
This sequence comes from Zea luxurians, assembly GCA_029449295.1. Lineage (NCBI taxonomy): Eukaryota > Viridiplantae > Streptophyta > Magnoliopsida > Poales > Poaceae > Zea > Zea luxurians. The sequence goes on from JAOPSE010000002.1 coordinate 170,545,610, forward strand.
ACTTGACTCTTTCTGCTCAAAGCATCTGCCACTACGTTTGCTTTGCCTGGATGGTAATGGATCTCCAACTCATAGTCTTTGATCAGCTCTAACCATCTTCGCTGCCTCATATTCAATTCTGACTGAGTGAATATGTACTTCAGACTCTTGTGGTCTGTGTAAACATCGCATTTCTGTCCATACAGATAGTGCCTCCATGTCTTCAGTGCGTGAACCACTGCTGCCAACTCTAGGTCATGGATTGGGTAATTCTTCTCATGAACCTTCAGCTGTCGGGACGAGTAAGCCACAACTCTTCCCTCTTGCATCAACACGCATCCCAAACCTGTGTAACAAGCATCACAATACACCGAGAAGGGCCTGTGCACATCAGGCAAGACTAAGACAGGCGCTGTTGTCAACTTCTCTTTCAGCGCTTCAAAGGCTTCTTGGCATTTCTGGGTCCACTTGAACTCAACCTTGTTGCCTAGCAACGCTGTCATTGGTTTCGCAATCTTCGAAAACCCTTCAATGAATCGCCGATAATATCCGGCCATTCCAATGAAACTCTTGATTCCTCGGGCATCTGTTGGCGCTTTCCAGTTCAGAATGTCTGCCACTTTCTTCGGATCCACAGCCAATCCTTCTTTGTTGATTATGTGACCCAAGAACAGGACTTCACTGATCCAGAACTCACACTTGCTCAACTTTGCATACAACTGGTGCTCTCGCAATCTCTGCAATACCATCCTCAAATGATCTGCATGTTCTTCTTCGCTTTGAGAATAAACCAGAATGTCATCAATGAATACCACCACAAACTTATCGAGATAATCCATGAATACACTGTTCATCAAGTTCATAAAGAACGCTGGTGCATTTGTCAAACCGAAAGACATCACCGTGAACTCATACAAACCATACTTGGTAATGAATGCCGTCTTCGGAATGTCCGAAGGTCGGATCCTGAGCTGATGATAACCTGACCTCAGATCAATCTTGGAGAACACACTGGCTCCTCTCAACTGGTCGAACAGATCTTCTATTCTGGGCAAGGGATACTTGTTCTTGATCGTGACTTCATTCAAAGCTCGATAATCGATACACATCCTTTTGGTGCCATCTTTCTTTTCCACAAACAAGACAGGAGCGGCCCAAGGCGAGGTGCTTGGCCGGATGTAACCTTTCTCTGACAGCTCATCAATCTGCTTCTTAAGCTCAACCAACTCTGGTCCAGATATTCTGTAAGCTCTCTTAAAGATAGGGGCGGTTCCAGGAAGAAGCTCTATGGCAAACTCAACTTTCCGCTCTGGTGGCATACCCGGTAAGTCCTTTGGAAACACATCTGGGAATTCAGACACAACCTTGATACTCTCAATTGGGTCTGCTTCACTGCTATCGACAGCCATCTGATAACAACTTCCTTTCTTCGGCTCAGGCGGGACTAACTCGGTCACCACTTCCTCTCCTAGTGGGGACACCAACTTGATTGTCCTCTTATCACAACTGATAACTGCCTGATACTTATCTAGCCAATTCATCCCTAGGATGACATCTATTCCCTGAGTACCCATTACTATAAGGTTAGCGGGAAACGCTATCCCCCTTATTTCCACACTTACATTCAAACATATGCTATTAGCTCGAATTCTACCACCGGCTGAGTCAATTTGAATGGGGGTTGACATGGTAGTAATTGGAAGATTATGTGCTTCTACCCATGATGCAGTAATGAAAGAATGTGTTGCTCCAGTATCAAATAACACTTCTGCAATATGGGAGTCGACTGGGAACATACCTACTATCATGTCGGGAGTCTCCTGAACTGCTTCAGCCTCCAAGTGGTTCAGTCTTCCATGATTATAGCGCGGTTGAGAGCGGTTGCCTGATCCAGGCTGGGACACATTCTGCTTTGCTGGGGCACTGGGGCCTGACTGCTGCTGGGCTGCTTTCTTCGGACATTGCATTACCCAATGGCCTTGCTCTCCACAGTGGAAACATGCTCTGTTTCCAACCTGAGCTGGTGCTGCCTGACTGTTCTGCTGGCTTGCTGGGGCAGGAAGACGAGGTGTCTGCTGATTCTGCCTCTGAAACTGACCTCCTCCTGACTGATTGCTCTGACGATTCTGATACTGATGCTGAGGGTACTGCCTTTAGAACTGCTGATGCTGCTGAGGTGGACGCTGATTCTGCCTGAACTGCTGAGGTTGATTGCCTAAAAAACGAGGACGACTGCTGCTTCCAGGCTGGGGTCCACTGATCTTGCGCTTACGATCTTCCATCTCCTTACGCTTCCTTTCTGTCATGATTGCTCTGTCAATCAGGTGCTGGAATGTCAGGAAGGTGTGATTCATCAGCTGATACTGCAGAGGGTCGACCAAGCCTCTCAGAAAACGGTACTGTCGCTTGGCGTCGGTGTTGACATCCTCAGGAGCATAGCGAGACAACTGTAGAAACCTGTCTCGATACTCACTGACAGACGATGACCCTTGCTTAAGGGCCAGGAACTCCTCCTTCTTCACTGTCATCAGACCTGCAGGCACATGGTACTGACGAAAGCTACCTCTGAACTCTTCCCAGGTGATGGCATCGGGGTTGGCATGGGTGGCGAGGTAAGACTCCCACCATGATTGGGCTGCTCCTCTCAACAGACGGGGACCATACAAGACTTTCTCCCTGTCATTACACTGAGTGGTATGCAACTCCCGCTCCACAGTGCGCAGCCAATCTTCAGCATCCATGGGATCAGAAGAGTGAGCGAACGTTGGGGGATGACCTCTCATGAATTCAGCACGCTTGTCTCTGGGCATCTGAGGCATCTGAGGCTGGGGTAGTGCTTGCTGCTGTTGCTGCTGCTGCTGAATGGCGGCCAGAGTCTGACCGATGGCCTGAACTGCCTGAGTCTGCATCAGAAACATCTGCTCGATCGACATCGGGGGCGGGGGGTGGCAGGTGCTGCTGCTGGGGCACCTCATCCTGCGGAGCGGCTCGCTCGTGCTGAGCACGCCTTCCTCCTCTGTGCCTGTTCTCTGACATCTGCAGAACGCAACCACACATCAGAACTGATCTGGCAAATCTTGCAGCATAAGAAAAGAGTATAGAATTCTCCTACAGCACTGAACAGATGAGCATCTTCACTGATCTCCATCGCATACCACACAGCTTCTCAGATAAAGAGGAAAGTAGAATAAAGGGTTTCCCAACTATATAACTAACTCCATTAACATAATAGGTAAGCCAAAATGCAGGGGATACCCACACTCTGGTGACAATCATTACAAAGATCCAAACCAAACATAGTTCATCATGACAAACATAAATGCACAGGATATAGCAAACTACCCTGTCTAACTAAGACTAACTAAGATCGAGATTAACGCTAAGACTGAAGCTTCTATGTATATATATTTCGTATTAATTACAAGATCCAACTCTAACGAGCTATGGTTCTAGATTTATCTTGGTCTTGCAGTCGGGATTGCCATAAGACTGGAGTCCACGCCGAGGTGAGCGGTACGGGTGCTGAGTCCCAACGGGAGCGGGGGAACCATCATCCAAGTGACGACGTTCCGCGCGCTCAGCCCGCAGCAGGGCGATCTCAGCACGAGCCCTACTCAGCTCGTCCAATGCATGGTCCAGCTCCGTGTTTAGCACGGCGGCTAGGTTGACTGTGCTTCTCAACCTAGGATTGTCCTCACCAGCAGGTGAAACAATCACGCATCCTGTGCTGCCAGATGGACGGCGGGGGTAATACTTCAGGTCGAGACCGTCAGCTACCCCACCGAGAACCGAGCAGTAGTGCGAAAGCGCATGCCGTGCAGCATCCTGCATGGCTGCCTCAGCTGAGTCCCGCTCAGAGATAGAATAGTGCTCTGAGCAAGCCTCCGCGCCCTGGAGACTGTTCTCCGGACGGCGCACCAAACAGGTCGCCTCCCAGCGGTCTGGGTAGACCCCGCGACTATGCTGGTAGACCACACAGCAATACTCGATGGACCAAGTACGCCGGTCAAGTGCCCGACGTAGCAGGGTGTCGAGCGCATCGTGGAAGTGACACCCGCGAGCAGCGTCGCGAGTGATGCGTCGAGCAACCCATCCTTTCGGCTCATGGTCAGCAGGGAGGTCGGTGTCGTGGCTCGGGCTATCGTCGCCACCTCCGTCGTCTGGGTCTCCTCCAGCAGCTACTCCAGAAGCTGGGGCGCCCAGTGGTGGTGCAGGGGGCGCCTCTAGAGGAAGCACAGGGGAGCAGCTCCTCACAGACTCTATCTCCTGCTGGAGCGAGAAGGAAGAGCCCTGCTGCTCCTGTCGTCGACGTTCCTGCTCCTCATGCAGGCGGTGGTGCAGTCTCTCCAAGTGGCTGGACTGTCCGGCCACAGGACGGCGAAGCGGACGCTCAGAAAGGCGGGAGGGTAAGAAGGGAATGACGGACTTTCGTGCAGTGTGTCTAAGACGAGCCATCTACAAAAGATATCGCAAGCAAAAGGGTGAGAACAGAATTAATATGACCAGCAAGTAATGAATCATAAATAAATGAAGGATCAGAATAAAACATAATTTTCAGCAAGGTATAATATATAGTAGAACATAGGTTTGGTCGGTATGACCAACTTTTGAAGGGATATCAAAGTCAAGGCAGGGACAGAGGTCTATAATCCTTAGAACGACCATTCTACTCTAGGTTAGCGGTCCTACAGTCAGCACGGCTCTGATACCACTTATGTCACACCCGGTTTTTTTAGAAGGTAAACCGAATGCGAACCATGTACGTGCCAGGATCAGTTATTCACGTACACAACAGTTACATAACATGGACATCATCACACAGTGCTTAAATAGTATTAAAAGGGGAAATAATAGTCGATTACATCATACGTCTGAGACGTCCATATAGTCCTTACAATAAATCAAAGTGCGGAAAAGAAACGTAGATAACGCGGCCTTCACAGGCAGCCGACTGGGGGTTGCCGCTAACCCACGCCTAGAACTCGTCGTAGTCTTGGAACTCCTGGAAGTCTCCTTCCACAGCTTCATTTTCTCCTGAGCAGTGGTTGCAATGCTGACAACCTGGGGGGGATTGGTGTGTAGAGCAAGGGTGAGTACACATCAACATACTCAGCAAGCATCCCGTTTGGCTGTAGTGGACTAGCTTTATGTGGGGATAAGTCAAGCAGTTGCTTTTAGTTGGTCAGGTTATTACTTACTAGTAGAAAGCCAGGTTTTAACATTAACCCAAGTCATTAGCCCAATGTATCCTTTCCAAACGGAAAGAATACCACTTACCAGCACCATAATCATAATCAGAACCATCAATCTCATTGCCACCTGTACCAAAATATCTCTGATCAAGTATCACTAATCTCTGGAGCTCCCTTGGCCGCTCATAACCGCGAGCACGGCTGATATATCAGTTTCATAACACTCTGCAGAGGTTGTGCACTTTACCCATAAGCCGTGATTCCCTCTCTAGCCCGGGCTTGCAAGACCCTTATTCACTCCCAAGGTGAATGGCTAGGGATTCACTACGAAGCCTTTACAAAGATTCCCCGGGGCTGTAGCCACCCGTTAGGTTTCCTAAATGTACCGCACTCCTCCCCAAGGGACAAATCAACCTTGGCAGAGCGAGCCGCATACACCGAGCCCCATTGACGGCACAACGGCGAAGTGATCTACACCCCGGTTCCTCTAATTATTCAGCTAAGGGCGTCCCATTCCACCCTCATGGTTGCACTGTTTTCCCGGGCGGTCATCCATTGAACAGGTCCTTACGGAGAGGCACTCGAGAAACCGCTCGAGTCCCCTTAAATGCCACAAGTATGATCATAAATAAGAAGGGGAAAACAGCGTATCATAGATAATCACATCATGTTCATTGATTTGAGTTGAGCAATAGCATCAGACTAAGCAGTAATAATCCGACCCAAATAGGTAATCAAGGACATGGATAACAAAAGCTAGTAAATCCTTAGGTATAAATGTGTAATGCGGGAGGTGAATTAATGAATGAATAGGACAGAAATAGGTCAAAGGACACTTGCCTCCACCAACCGACTGCTGCTCAGGGGCTTCTCCTGCGAATTCCTCGGGCTCTTCGACCGGATCGTTCTCTATGCGAGCGCAAACATACATACATCCACATATTTAATACAAAAGAACAGTACACCATACAAGGGAACAAATAAAGTGAATATGCATCAAGTATGACGTTCGATATCGCATTTATTATGGTTAGAAAGAAACGGGGAAAGGTCTCGCAGGGGGGGTTAAAGCTTATGCACTAATGATTAGTTAAATTATGCGATCTAGTTCCAATTGGTTCTAACAAAAGGATTTAGTTATATGCACTAATGGAAACCTAGTCATTTTTAGTTGATCAACATTGAACGAGATAAACAATTAACTATATATGAAATAACTAGCGTAACGAAATTCTAAATCAAGTTTCCTATTGCAATAACATGAACAATGATTAGTCTGCCTAAAATAAAATAAATAACAATGATAACAGAAAGTAAAATAAAAAATTAAAAAAATAAAAAAGGGGGGGCGGTTGAACCGGCCAGGGGGCGGTTGAACCGGCCTGGGGCAGGGGCGGCTGGGCTGGGCGCGGGCGCGCAGGGGGCGGCCGAGCTGGGCGGCTGGGCCGGCCGAGCAGGGGCGCGCTGGGGGGCGGCCGAGCTGGGCGGCCACAGGGGCGGCCGAACCGGCGGGGCGCGGGCGCGCGGCGGCGGCCGAGCCGGCCAAGGGCAGGGCGGCTGGGCCGGGGCGGCTGGGCCGGCCGAGGCGGGGGCGCGCAAGGGGGCGGCCACGGCCGAGCCGGCCGGGAGGGGGGCGGCCGAGCTTGGCAGGGGCGGCCGAGCGACGGCGGCCGAACCGGCGGGGGCGGCTGGGCCGGGGAGGGGGGAAGAGGAGGGGAGAGGGGAGGGGAGAGGGGAGGGGAGAGCTCACCGGGGGACGGGGACGGGCGAGCGACGGCGGCGGCGGTTGGGCCGGCGGCAGGGGCGGCCGAGCTAGGGCCAGGGGGCGGCGGCGGCTAGGGTGGGGAGGGAATGGGAGAAAGGGGAGGGAGAGAGAGAGAGGGGTTGGGGGAAAAGGAGGGGGCGGCTGGGCCACTTGGGCCCAAGGGGGCGCGCGGGGGGGGGGGCGGCTGGGCCGGCTGGGGGCGGCTGGGCCGGCCAGGAGCAGCCCACGGCGCGGGAGAGAGAAAAGGGAGGAGGGAGAGAAAGAAAAGGTTTCTTCTCATTTTCGAAATCCGATCTTCCTAGATGAATGCACTTACATTTTCAAGCAATCAAAGAATGCATAGTTCGGCATGGTGCATCAAACAATATAAAGCAATTTAGGGTTTTTCTTTACACGGGAATTCCAAACCGAATCCCGCTAGCTTTGGAAAAGGTCAAGGTCTAGCGAGGGGAAAAAGAAAAAGAAAAGGTAACGCCCGAATTTGGCGAGTGAAGAAAAGAAAAAAAAATTCAACTGCAAAATTTGGGGCGTTACAGAGGCCAACCCGGAGAAAATCGCGGCCGTCACCAACATGGGGCCCATCAAGGACTTGAAAGGCATACAGAGGGTCATGGGATGCCTTGCGGCTCTGAGCCATTTCATCTCGCGCCTCGGCGAAAGAGGCCTACCTCTGTACCGCCTCTTAAGAAAGGCCGAGTGCTTCACTTGGACCCCCGAGGCCGAGGAAGCCCTCGGGAGCCTGAAGGCGCTCCTTACGAACGCACCCATCCTGGTGCCTCCCGCTGCCGGAGAAGCCCTCTTAATCTACGTTGCCGCTACCACTCAGGTGGTCAGCGCCGCGATCGTGGTCGAAAGACGAGAAGAAGGGAATGCATTGCCCGTCCAGAGGCCGGTCTACTTCATCAGTGAGGTACTGTCCGAGATCAAGATCCGCTACCCACAAATTCAGAAGCTGTTATACGCGGTGATTCTGACGCGGCGGAAGTTGCGACACTACTTCGAGTCTCATCCGGTGACTGTGGTGTCATCCTTCCCCCTGGGGGAGATCATCCAGTGCCGAGAGGCCTCAGGGTAGGATTGCAAAGTGGGCGGTGGAAATCATGGGCGAGACAATCTCGCTCGCCCCTCGGAAGGCCATCAAGTCCCAAGTCTTGGCGAACTTTGTGGCTGAATGGGTCGACACCCAGCTCCCGGCAGCTCCGATCCAACCGGAACTCTGGACCATGTTTTTCGACGGGTCGCTGATGAAAACAGGGGCAGGCATGGGCCTGCTCTTCATCTCGCCCCTCGGGAAGCACCTCCGCTACGTGCTGCGCCTCTATTTCCCGGCGTCCAACAACGTGGCTGAGTACGAGGCTCTGGTCAATGGGTTGCGCATCGCCATCGAGCTAGGGGTCCGACGCCTCGACGCTCGCGGTGACTCGCAGCTTGTCATCGACCAAGTCATGAAGAACTCCCACTGCCGCGACCCGAAGATGGAAGCCTACTGCGACGAGGTTCGGCGCCTGGAGGACAAGTTCTACGGGCTCGAGGTCAACCACGTCGCCCGGTGGTACAACGAGACTGCGGATGAGCTGGCGAAGATAGCTTCGGCGCGAACAACGGTTCCCTCGAACGTCTTCTCTCGGGACCTACATCAACCCTCAGTCAAGACCAACGACACGCCCGAGCCCGAGAAGGTCTCGGCCCTGCCCGAGGTGCCCTCGGCTCAGCCCGAGGCGCCCTCGGCTCAGCCCAAGACACCCTCGGCCCCTGAGGGTGAGGCACTGCGTGTCGAGGGAGAGCGGAATGGGGTCCCGCCTGATCGGGACTGGCAGACCCTGTACCTGCAATATCTCCACCAAGGAGAGCTACCCCTTGACCGAGCCGAAGCTCGGCGACTGGCGCGGCGCGCCAAGTCATTCGTCTTGCTGGGTGACGGGAAGGAGCTCTACCACCGCAGCCCCTCCGGCATCCTCCAGCGATGCATATCCATCGCCGAAGGCCAGGAGCTCTTACAAGAAATACACTCGGGGGCTTGCGGTCATCACGCAGCGCCTCGAGCCCTTGTTGGAAACGCTTTCCGACAAGGTTTATACTGGCCGACCGCGGTGGCCGATGCCACTAGAATTGTCCGCACCTGCCAAGGGTGTCAATTCTACGCAAGGCAGACGCACCTACCCGCTCAGGCTCTGCAAACAATACCCATCACCTGGTCGTTTGCTGTGTGGGGTCTGGACCTCGTCGGTCCCTTGCAGAAGGCACCCGGGGGCTACATGCACCTACTGGTCGCCATCGACAAATTCTCCAAGTGGATCGAGGTCCGACCCCTAAACAGCATCAGGTCCGAACAGGCGGTGGCATTCTTCACCAACATCATCCATCGTTTCGGGGTCTCGAACTCCATCATCACCGACAATGGCACCCAGTTCACCGGCAGAAAGTTCCTAGACTTCTGCGAGGATCACCACATCCGGGTGGACTGGGCTGCCGTGGCTCACCCCATGACGAATGGGCAGGTAGAACGTGCCAACGGCATGATTCTGCAAGGACTCAAGCCGAGGATCTACAACGACCTCCACAAGTTCGGCAGGCGATGGATGAAGGAACTCCCCTTGGTGGTCTGGAGCCTGAGGACAACGCCGAGCCGAGCCATGGGCTTCACACCGTTCTTTCTAGTCTATGGGGTCGAGGCCATCTTGCCCACAGACTTAGAATACGGTTCCCCGAGGACGAGGGCCTACGACGACCGACACAACCAGACCAACCAAGAAGACTCACTGGACCAGCTGGAAGAGGCTCGGGATATGGCCTTACTACACTCGGCGCGGTATCAGCAGTCCCTGCGACACTACCACGCCCGAGGGGTTCAGTCCCGAGACCTCCAGGTGGGCGACTTGGTGCTTCGACTACGACAAGACGCCCGAGGGCGGCACAAGCTCACGCCTCCCTAAGAAGGGCCGTTCGTCATCGCCAAGGTTTTGAAGCCGGGGACGTACAAGCTGGCCAACAGTCAAGGCAAGGTCTACAGCAACGCTTGGAACATCCGACAGCTACGTTGTTTCTACCCTTGAAATGTTTTCAAGTCATTCATACACCTCGTTTACATACGCCAATGAAGTCTAACCATCAAGGAAGGGTCAGCCTTGCCTCGGCAAAGCCCGACCCTCATTCGGGGGCTAGAAGGGGGGGAACCCCCTCCAGGTCAAAATTTTCCTCGAAAAAAGTCTTCCATCAAAACGACTTTCGCGTCTCCCGGCTATATCAGTAACAGGACCCCAAGAAACGAATAAGAGTGCACATAAGTGGCAAGGCCGACCGAGCCGAGGGACTCCTACGCCTCTGGGATACGGATACCTCACTCGTCGCCTACCGCGAAAAATAACTCTTACTTGGGTAAGCAATCCTGCTACTGATGAACGAGTCCGGATACGCAAAACAGGAGGAAAAGAGACACAACCTTATATTACGATGATAAAGTGTTCGGGCCCCGATAGCCACAATGAACGCACACCGGCACTCAAGGTGCCATTACAAACGGAACTCCGGTTCCACTCCCGCGGGTACGAACAACCCCCCACATTGGAGGGCCTGCGGGGCGACAAAACCCCTGGTGGCTCGCCGATGCCCGCTCCGGCAGCAGCGACAACGACCTCCGCTCCGAAGTGGCCAAACAGCAGCAGCAATGACCTCAGGGCGGACGCTACTGCGACGAGCTCCTCGCCCACGTCCCCACTCGAGGGGCGAGGACAAGCTATCAAAGCCAAAGAGCCGGAGGCCCGGAGCGCGGATGGTGGCGGCGATCTCGTCGGCAATGAGGACTTCTTCAGCCGCCACAACCTCAACATCGACGACGGCAGCCATCTACCCACCGGCAGATCCCCACTCGGATCCTCCCGGACAGGCGAAGCACCGACCTCTGCACAAGAGCGTCGTACCGGAGCAAAGGCAAGACAGCCCAAGAACACGAACGCCGCCCTAGCAGCGCGTGACGTCTTGGGCAGCCCTCCGGTGCGCGCGGCGCGGCGACCGCTCGTGCGGCGGGAGGGGGCACCGGGAGCCGAGCCAGAGCCAGCTGAGCCAGCGAGCCCAACACGCTGAAGCTGACGACGCTCGCGGCCGACCAGCCCCACGTTGTCGGAGTCCGCCCCTTCCGCTAGGCCAGTGAGCACCCTCTCCCCTGAATGCTGAAGGAGAGGGTGACCCACGAACCCGTGCGGGAGGTAGAGCTCCGGCTCAGCCCGCCCTCCGCCCCAGCAAGGATGATGAAGATCCTTGAAGCTGAGGGCGGGGCAGAGGCCGTAGCCCGGCTCGCTTCTCCCCACCATCGAACTGGTGGTCACCGTCTTGGGTGACCACCGGCGAGGGGATGCAGCCGGGCTGCCTGATGAAAATCCTTGAAGCCGAACGATGGCTGAAAGGTACCAACTTCCGCGAAGTTGCATTCCTCCGACGACGACGAGACGAAAGCAACGCGAGCGCTCCCCATCCGGGGGCTCGGAAGGTGGAAGGGCGCGATGCATGAGGAGAGTGCGAAGACATGGTTGCCGTCCAAGGGGGTCGCCCTCCTTTTAAAGGCAACTCTCCCCACTTGCGTCCTCAGCCGTCGCGGACTGAGTCTTCTCCAACACGCTCCAAGGTCCCCCCCCCTACGACATGGGGGCTGGGTCTCACGCGTCATGCAAGATGGCCCAGGACAGAAGAGGCCAAACCGCCGCGCGCGGTACGCGTAACTGCCCAGCGGTTACAAGCGCTCCTCCACTTTCGCCCAGACCAGCGGTGAAAGGACGGACCGCCATGCAGGCAGCATGCAACTGCACCAAGGGGGCGCACCCTTTCGACTTCGACACGTCCAGCATGGAGGCCCAGGCCCACACGTCATGTAACCGGCGTGCCGGTTACTACGTGCGAGAAACTGCACCGGCACTCGCGCCAGTACCGCACCTTCTCGACTGCGGAACCGGTGCCGCGACTCGAGGTGACCCTGCGCATGGCCCAACAGTGCCAACCGAGCACATCGGTCACGGGTCAGTCAGCCGCGGGAGAAGGCGCGACGACAGATATGGCCAAAAGTGGGCCGGCAGTAATGGTGGCGGCAGGCGGGCGGAAGCAGCAGTCAAATCGCCTGCAGGCTCACGTCCCCTCCTGGGACAGCGAGAGAGCCCTCTCCCACGGCGTGAAGACGACACGCCCGTGTTTTGTTCCTCGAACGGCCCGCGCACGCACAACGGCTGCCCCGCCAACCACTCGTCCCGTCGCATTAACTCTGCGGTAGGGCAGGCGGCACCTTTGGCAGGCAAAGCGGGCGACGCTTCACCCCCGCCATAATGACCGCGTCAAAAAAGGTGTGCCACGTCGCTCAATTTCATATCCTTTTCCATTTCCTCTTTCTCTCTCTTGCTACAGGGACAAGGAAAGGGGATACTCCAAAAGGGATCCTTCTCCGGGCCCTGAGCCCCCCTACTGATCAGAGGTTCGAAGGCTGGCCCCTCGGAAGGGTTCAACAGCCGCCTCAGAGCACTCGAGCTCCGCGCCCACTACTGGTCAGAGGTTCAAAGGCTGGCCCCTCGGAAGGGTTCAACGGCCGCCTCAGGCCACTCGGGCTCCGCGCCCACTACTGATCAGGGGTTCGTAGGCTGGCCCCCGAAGGGTTCGACAGCCGCCTCAGAGCACGCAGAGCGAGGGATGACCCTGGGTACGTTCAATACATAACCAAGGCTCGGGCTACGCTCCCGAGGTACCCTAGGACATTTCCGAGACCGACGGGAATGATTTTGTAACGGAATCCCACCAGAGGGAGGCATCGAGCCCTCGGACCCAGTCAAAAGGGGACCGGGTCCGGCGAATCACCCGCAGGTACTTTTGGAGCGCGCCTCCGGGCCACTAGCCGACCCCTAACGAATGGGGCACGGGCGTCCACTCAGATCACCCGCTAGCAACTCACTGGAGACACCATGTTCGGCGCCCTCCGAGGGCAACATGGCGCTTTCCCCCCTCCTCCTTGCGAAAAGGTGACGCAGGGGCGTATGAAAAAGCCGAGTCTGTCCTTGACCGTCCTCTCGCTCTATGCGGAGGCTCGGGGGCTGCTCTCGCAAACCCGGCTCCGGCCAAACCGTTGACAGCGTCAACATACCAGCCCGAGAACTTGGGACCTGACTAAGCACCCGGGCAACGACCAGTTCGCATGAGGGAACAACCAAACCGGCCGAGCCGTCACGAAAGGCACTAAGACCTCGAAGGAGTCAAAACACTCCTCCGAGGCCTCGGGGGCTACACCCGGCGGGTGCGCTCGCGCGCACCCACTGGAACGAAATGCAACCGAGAAAGGCCGGTCCCCTTGCAAAAAAGTGCGACAAAAGCCTCCAAGCGAGTGCCAACACTCCCTTTGAGGCTCGGGGGCTACTGTCGGGGACCATAATTAGGGGTACCCCCAAGACTCCTAATCTCAGCTGGTAACCCCCATCAGCACAAAGCTGCAAAGGCCTGATGGGCGCGATTAAGGTCAAGGCTCAGTCCACTCAAGGGACACGATCTCGCCTCGCCCGAGCCCAGCCTCGGGCAAAGGCAGCCGACCTTGGAGGATTCACGTCTCGCCCGAGGGCCCCCTCAAGCAACGGACACACCTTCGGCTCGCCCGAGGCCCAGTCTTCGCAGAGAAGCAACCTTGGCCAGATCGCCACGCCAACCGACCATATCGCAGGAGCATTTAATGTAAGGATCGCCTGACACCTTATCCTGACGCACGCTCTTCAGTCGACAGAGCCGAAGTGACCGCAGTCACTTCGCCGCTCCACTGACTGACCTGACAAGAAAACAGCGTCGCCTGCCCCGCTCCGACTGCCGTGCCACTCGCCAGAGTGAGGTCGACAATGGCTAAGTCCAGCATCGGGCGGCATAGGAAGCTCCGCCTCGCCCGACCCCAGGGTTCGGCCCCCGTCTCGGCCTCGGAAGATGGACTTCGCCTCGCCCGACCCCAGGGCTCGGACTCAACCACGACTTAGAAGACGACGAACTTCGCCTCGCCCGACCCCAGGGCTCGGACTCAGCCTCGGCTCCGGAAGACGGTGGACTTCGCCTCGCCCGACCCCAGGGCTCGGACTCAACCTCAACCTCGGAGGAATCGCCACCTCGCCCAAACTCGGGTCCGAACCGGCCACGTCGCCAGGGGGGCCATCATTACCCTGCCCCTAGCTAGCTCAGGCTACAGGGAACAAGACCGGCGTCCCATCTGGCTCGCCCCAGTAAACAAGTAATGATGACACCCCGCATGCTCCATGACGATGGCATCTCCCAGCCCCTTACGTCAGCAAGGAGACGTCAGCAAGGATCCGACAGCCCCGACAGCTGTACTTCTGCAGGGCTCCAGCGCTCCTCCGATGGCCACGACATCACATGAACAGGGTGCCAAAACCTCTCCGACTGCCACGACGGCATGTACTTAGGGCTCTAGCTCCTCTCTGCTAGACACGTTAGCACACTGCTACACCCCCCATTGTACACCTGGACCCTCTCCTTACGCCTATAAAAGGAAGGTCCAGGGCTCTCGTACGAAGAGGTTGGTCGCGCGGGAGAACGGGCCGACGCATATGGCTCTCGCTCTCTCTCTCCCACGCGAACGCTTGTAACCCCCTACTGCAAGCGCATCCATCCGCCCTGGGCGCAGGACAACACGAAGGCCGCGGTTTCCCCTTACTGTTCTCCCCCTTTGTGTCCCGTCTCGCGCCGACCCATCTGGGCTGGGGCACGCAGCGACAATTTACTTGTCGGTCCAGGGACCCCCCGGGGTCGAAACGCCGACAGGAAGATACACCAGTATCTGTTTGTTCATCTTTAAAACTTGCTCTGCACAACAGCACTGTTACACTATCCAAGGTATCTTAGGATTTGTTAACTATGCTCAATGATTGAGGTGCCTCACTGTTATTATATGCAGGGTCACAAGTCAAAAGTGAAAGTTCTGTCCAGCAGTAGTAGTTGCCAATCATTGAGTACATCTATGGTGCAATGAGCAAGCAGGAATTGCTAGAAGCTCAAGAGCAAGAACAAGTGCCAAATATAAACATCACATTTATTTATAAAGCAGCCCAACACAACAAATTATGCAAAAAAACAAATGGCTACAATTATGCAAACAATGTAGCAGATAGTTAAAAGGCAAAGTTTCAATAAGCCAGCTATAGTATGTGCCAATACGTGAAGCCGAAGACGTTGTCACCTGCCTAGCAACCCTTGCTAGGTGTCCTCTGTCCTCAGCCGCTGGGTTAAAAGTGGAAAATAAATATGCTTTACCAAGGGATCGACACAGGTATGAAAATGGACACCGCTATGATTCAATGGACAAGGTCAAGGGCGGAATGTACCATTCTAACTATTGATTTTTAACTGCTTTAAGAAGTGCTTGAACTTGAAAGTAACAGAGCCAGAGCTAAGAAAATTAGCATAAACCCCTTATTTTCATTTTGTTATAAGTGCAAGGTACCTAATCGATAATTAAATTTTACAAATGAGAACAAAAAAGGGCATACTTGGCTTCTGAAATGTTTTTAAGCATAACCATGGAAGTTCCTCGTGCATTCTGAATCCATTCATCATTAGCAAAACTGAAAGCAACGGTTTTTGGACCACCGCATCATGCACCAGCAATCCTGTTAGAGCATCATGAAGCTGTTCACATGATATGTACTCTACCTCCATTTCAGGAGATACAAAAAGGATCCCACAAAATTCTAAACTCATAAGGGCATGTGAAGTAAGTCCCTTACCAACATATATCTACATATGAACATAAAAAAATTCAGTCAGAGCTGAACAACACAATGACATTTAGTATTGTTTTTTCAATAGAACCCCTTTGTTTAGTTGAGCAAAATTATTTGCTAAAGGAGTATATAATTAGTTTTCTAATTCTATGCACACATGATAAACAAAGAGAACATTATGAAGTTAAAGAAAATGGCTCTACGAAAACTCCTTTTCTAACTCTACCTAGTGGACCTCTGTATTTAGCATATGTTGAAGTCACAGGAAACCACGCGTCAAATAACCATAATAAAACCCAAAATAAATAGGAAGCGTACCTTTTTCAATTCTATCTATTTTATAACTTCAGGGCCAAGAACCCATTCGCTATCCTCTCAAAACACTGACAGCATACCCAATACCCATCCTCCAACTGCGTTGACAATATACAGCAGCCCAAGAACATAAGAAAGGCTCCTTCGCTCTCTCCACTACATCTAATCAAGCAATCCATTGGTTCTTGTATATGCTACAACCAACAATTTAAACAAGCTATCAAGAACAACAATTAGGACAGCGTACCAAGCCATTCTCGTTGCACTCTAGGCAGCGACGGGTCCACACCTCTTCCTCCACGAACACAGACGGGGCAGGCCACAAACCGGAACTTGCCACAGGCACTATAGACGAAGGCAGGGTCCTGCTTGGGAGCGCCTTCAAGGATGCGTCGGAGCTCACCGGACTTGTGCAGCCGGCAGATCTCTTCAGCGCCGCCGACGAGCGCCCCCCCCCCCCGACCAGGAGCTATGAAAGCAAGTATCCATGGCCTCGGGCGTTGAGGATTCCCTGCAGCTCACGCTGGAGTGCGACATCCATGGAGACGTCGCATTCGTCCATGGCGACATGGAGGCCCCACAGCGCGGTGCACTCCTACAGTCAGCAACGGCCGAAGCGCAGGGGCTCAGCCTCTCAGCTCCTCGGGGGAGGGACGGGCGAAGCGGGGCAGATCCGAAGCCATCCTGGGCGAGCTTGACGACGAGGGCGATCGCCACGAGGATTGCGAGCGACATGGCGAGGTGCATCGGAGCCGCGAAGAGGAAGACCACGAGGCGCTCGCCGGTGAGCAGCGTCGCCACTAGAGACGGGGATGCGGAGGCGATGGTGCGTGAACCCGGCCTAGCACGGGCGACGGAGGGGACGCGGGCGATGGTAGCGAGGTCGAGAGGAGGCAACAGCACCGTGGAAGGGATGAAGTGTGAATCTGGACGAGCTGGGCAGCCGAGTGGGGAAGGAATCAGGGAGAGAGAGGAAAGTTGAGAGAGAGACTGGCTGGAAATTTTGCGTCCGTAGTTTAGTGAAATTTTGCGTCCATGGCAGCGCTGGATGGTTGAAAATTTTGCGTCTATAGGAGGCCAAAAATTTCGCGTCCGCAGGTAAGCGCACGCGTCGTGAGGAGCGACGTCGAGAACCCGCGAAACACGGGGAGAGCTCGAAAGGGCTTCAGGTTTTAAGGAACCAGATGTGGAGTTGGAGCAATTTCATATGCTGCTTGTTTGAGCCGAGACATTGCACAATATATTTAGAGAGAGTAAACAGTACAGACATAGATGCTCATAGATCACATTATGTACATAAGCCTATAAAAACACACCTGAGACTCTATTTCTATAGATTCAATACCTTAAAAACTAAGCCAAAGTTGACTGAGATCGTCGTAGCTATCTTGTTGTCTACCACTGAAAGAACTAAAATAAAATTCCAGAAAAATATGAACACATATATGGAGTCAAGAATATAAACTTAGGTAACCAGGTTCCATAACAAGAATAACTGACTGAGCTACACGAAATTTATAATTGTTTATGGCCATAAAAGCAACTTACACCCAATCGGCCATGGACATGACTTGTTCATAAACTATGATATCCATGACCCTCTCTATGATCAAGTATGTTCATCATGGTTATGAAGGCCTTATACATGAATTGTGGTACATGATGTTGTTTGCATGTTTTGTGAAGGCTCACCTTTAGGCAATGCATGAGATTTGCCTTTGGGTCCTTTTTTAGAGAACAAGGACCTTGAAGATGATTTTAATGATTTGTATCTTGATGGTGAGGTAGAATGAACTTGTCATAATGTTATGGAATAACTCCAAGGGTTGTATAAACTTACACGTATTAGAGTTGTGTTATACTCTTTTTCTCCCACGAGGTGTGAGCTGTTACCTCGACATATTTTTAATGATGTAGTCATTGCACGAACAACTCAATTTGAACTATTTCCTATGTGTGTTTGATTATGTGACAATGTATTCATGATGAGTTGGGACTTGTAAATTAGTTTCTAAAATATGTTGTGTACTTGTATATGGAATCTATAAAATTAATATATTTCAGTTATGTGTATTTGTTTGAAATTTTGAATGAATCCTAGAATTTCTATGATGAGTATATCCGTTTGAAGTTTTGAATAAATTATGTGTTGTATTTAGAGTTGGTGGAAGTGTTATTTGTGCCGAGATCGTGTCTGATCCCGTATGAACACACCGTGTCTAGTGTGCTGGCACAACACATCTAATAAGGGTTGTTAGTGTCATGTCTAGGCTCGATCCTTGGCACGACACTTGACATGATACAACATAGCTCAATGGTAGTGCGGATCATATCTATGCCTTATTGTATCGTGTCTGTAACATGTCATACTGGACAGTACGAATAAACATGTACATAATTCAATACATGTAGATGATGAAAATGGTGAAGAGGACAAATGTCAAAATGGTGAAGAGGAAAGGGCAACAGGGGACAAATGTCAAGCCACGAGAAGTTCTTTTTTAGGGTAGCATCGAAGAGAGCTTGTCCCATGCGTTTTTTATCATCGCCATTTTGGTATTTTATGTATGTATTTCGAGAATGGGAAGTATAGAGAAAGGATGCTCAATGAGTGAGTAAGTATAAATTGCCTGAACCACTACCTTTTGTTGGGGACTTGTTCTTAAGTGCTATGAATTAAGAACAAGGCAAACACAGAAGATGTTAAACGTTAAAGTCCTTCGTCCTTCGAAACATTATCTCCCTTGGGATATAATGGTCTTCGGACGAAGGTTGTGAAGGACAAACCTTCAGCATAAGATAAAATGATGGAGAAGAAATCATATGAAATATAAAATAACATAAACAATCATGTATTATTATCAATTCGCTTCTATTTCATCTCTATCTTACTACTATGGAAATGGGAAATGATATCAAATTACAAATGTACCTTCGGCTTGAAAAAAGGTGAGAGTACAAGCATGACGCAAAAGTAAAATGCTAAGTCAGCGTGAACAGTACGGGAGTACTGTTCAACTATTTATAGGCACGGGACGCACCCCATGTAAAATTACACCCATGCCCTTTACATTTGCTAATGATTCTGTAATAGCCCATCGAGGTCTGAATAGTCTTTTCCTTCTTAAGTCGGTTTCCTCTTCCGCTATCATGCCGAAGCTCCCCTGCATACAGCTTCGGCTCTGCGCCAACCTTCGTATTCCTTGTGCTTCTTCACACTGGTTCTGATCCGAGTCTGAAGATACATGTTCATGTATTATACTTCAGAAACATTGTTAAATTATGTTTTTGAGGACCTTTGGAAGCCGAAGGCCCCCAACACCTTCCATGAGGGAATTTAGGACTTTGTTAGCTTCAGGCATGACTTAAGTAACAAATGATAGTCCAGGTGTCCCAAATGTCCATATTTGGTTCATCAAGTTAGTGTTGCACTTTTAGTCTTGTATCCACTATTCAAGGCAGCTAAAAATATGCGATTCTCCTCGAATTGTTTTGCGGATCAGACAATCAACGGGTCAAATGGCATGCAAGGACCACTCAATAGCTTTTTTCTCGGCCATTCTTTAATTTAATAGATAATTTTATGAAACTAATTTGAATCGTAAATATTGGTGTTTCTTCTACAATCTTGATGAAAGTTAAATAAATAGTTTTAGAAGAAAAATAAAAGAAACTATAGTATGTAACAAGAGGCGTATTAATAAATCAACGAGAAAGCCTAAATGGCACGATTCTTTCAAACACTAAGAACATCTACAATATTTCTAAAAAAATTGATAAATCAATTAATCTTCTAAATAGATAAAAGAAGTTGGGAGCACATTTGTTGGGTTCCTCCAGTTTTTAAAATCCCGGACCTAAATTATAAGAGAAAATTTTATATTAGAAATCATGGACTTCCTAAATTATGCTGACCATTTTTGTATTTTGTTTATCGCCTATATATTTGCACCAGGAACCATATTCTACTCTTTATTCTTCTCTACGTCCTTCCACATTTAAATTGGTCGATAGATACGCACGAGAATATTTCCTTACCAAGTGCAGAAAAATTGGGAGTTGAGATAGAGTTATCGAAGAGTAGATTTTTTCAATTTTGCCAAAAAGTATAGATTAGAAGTTGGTTTTAGAAAGTCTTGGAGATGCTCTAACAAATCAATCAAACTTGAAAAGTAGCACCACACACATAGGAAAGAAAAAAATATTGACACAAATAAAATTTTGGAAAAACACACACACTATGACCAAGTATATAGAAAATAAGCCTCCCTAATTGTTACTCCTCCATTCTAACACGTGAGAATTTTATGTTTTGCTGTAAGTTAAGCTTATATAACTTTGATGGAATTGGAGGTAAATACACCAATACCTAAAACATCGAACTAGTTTTATGAAGCCCAAATTTAAATATATATCTTTTCATGGTACACTTATTTGATATTCTAACCTCTTAGTTCTAACATTCAAAATTTGTCCATAAACGGGAGCATTTCTGGTATATCCAACCTCTCCTCCATTAAGATTAATTTAGCATCATTAGTTCTTGCCATTTAGTTAATAATTAGTGCATGTCATTTTAATCTTTATGCTTAAAATGTTGGTTAGCTCCTGCTACAACAGGTGTTAATTGCATACAATAACTTGGTGATTAATTGTGGAGCATCGCAATCATTTTCTTTCTCCTTAATGTGTCTTACTCTTAAAATTATTAACATCTACTCTATCGCTACATAAATATAAGTATTTTTAATGGTTTTCTTCAAATATGCCACTTAAATTTTATAAAAATAGATAACTAGTTTATTTGTATGCCACTTTATAGTATCCAAATGAATTAGCTATCTAATTTTGTAAAATTTGAATGGCATTGGAATAAACACCTTACGTTTATAAGGAAGTAAGCCCACCACCACTGCTTGGCTTGGCGATCTGTGTAAAGTAGTACTCCAGCTTTCATATTTCACTGACAAGTTTAGTAGTTGTTCTCATTTAAACAATTTTATTACACGTACCACCCTTGCCGGTTACCATCAATTCCAAATATATTGTGGCATACCTCTCCCTTTTCTGTTTAAAACTTGATGATGCCATCTTCCTTATTTAAACGTCAACCAACAATTTGAGAAACAGGAAGAGCAAATAGAGGACAAAACGCAAGAAACGTGAGTTCATGTTCATCTGTATTTTCAGGTCAGCTGCCTGCTGCCACCCTACAAAGCCTTCCCATTTTCATCTTCTCCGTTTTCATGCTTTATGAGAATGCGAAGCGCCGGGAAAAGGACACGCTCTTCAGCAGAATGACAAGGTTAGCACTAAATATTTTGATTCTGCTACCTATAGTTTTCTTAAAGAAAATAGGCTGGAGTTGTTTTCATCATTATCTAAAAAAGCATCCTAAGTGAAGCGAGATAAGGCAGAACCATGTCTCATGCCGACAGTATCCTTGTTGTCTATCTACTAAATATTCTTTTTTCTACCAATCTAGCCAAGCGGGATGGAATTTGCCGTAAACATATCTTGTGAAGCACCACGAGGTCCACGACATGAATTTGAACTGAGCCAAAACATCTAATTCCTGGACTTAGTCACGGGCTTACGACGCATCAGAGATGGACAGGCTTGCAAAAAAGATTTAGTCAAAGTCGTGTTCGACATATCGACTCGGTCAGTGGCAGCAGCAACACCCACAACTTTATTGCCATGTTTTGTTAGATTTTAATTAAGTTTGATTTATTTTAAATTTTATTAAAATAATTTAAATCACAATGCCAATAATACTAAGTGCAGCATGATTTATTCTTGTATACAAAATAATGACAGGGGATTGACTCAAATATAAGCGGATGAATATTTTGTGAGTTAGATCTAAAGCTTAACAATCGGTACAAAGCGTTCTTCCTAAGTTGTGTGCTCAATCGTGCCTAAACCTAATTTGGTGCAAAATTAGAACATGGATAGTTATGCTCGTTGATCACATTGCATGAATTTTCCAAATAGCTAAAAGAAGTCAGGAGCATATTTGTTGGGTTCTTCACACAGTTTCCAAAATCTGGGTTCTAAAATATAAGGGACAATTTTATATCAGAAACCATCAATTTTCTAATGTATCCTGCACATTTTTTTTATTTTCTTTGTTACTTGTATATTTGCACCAGGAATCATGTTCTACTCTTTATTCTTCTCTACGTCCTTCCACCATTAAATTGGTCGATAGATACACACGCGTATGTACCAAGTGCAAAAAAAGGGTTGAGATAGAGTTATTGAAGTGTAGGATTTTTTTTAATTTCGCCAAAAAGTCTAAATTAGAAGTGGCTTTTAGAAAGACTTGGAGATGCTCTAACAAATCAACTAACCTTGAAAAGTAGCATCACACACACATAGGAAAACAAAAAATGCTGACACAAATAAAATTTTGGAAACACACACACTATGACCAAGTATATAGAAAACAAACCTCCCAGATTGTTACTCCCCCATTCTAACATGTGAGGATTTTATGTTTTGTTGTAAGTTAAGCTTATATAACTTTAATGAAATTGGAGGACATCGAATTAAGTTTATGAAGCCTAAATTAAAATATGTTTTCATGGTACACTTATTTGGTATTCTATCCTCTCAATCATAACATTCAAAATATGTCCACAAATGAAGCATTTCTTGCATAATCTAACCTCTCCTTCATTATGATTAATTTGGTATAATTAGTGCTTGCCATTTAGTTATTAGTGCTATGTCAATGTAATCTTGATGCTTAAAATGTCAGCAGGCGTTAATTGCATTTACAATAACTTGGTGATTAATTGTGGAGCATCACGGTCATTTTCTTTTTCCTTAATCTGCCCTGCTTGTAAAAATACTTAGATTTATGTAGAGATGGAGTAGATGTTAATATTTTTGGAAGAGTAAAAAAAGATTGACTTGAAATAAACACATTACGTTTAGTAGCTGTTCTCATTTATTAAACAATATTATTACACGTACGTACCACCCTTGCCCATTACCATCAATTCAATACTTTGTGGCAGCATACCTCTCTCACTTTTCTCTTTAAAATTTGATGGTGCCATCTTCCCTATTTAGACGTCAACCAACAAAAGAAACATGAAGAGCAAATAGAGGACAAACACAAGTAACATGAGAATACGAAGCATCGGGAAAACGACATGGTCTTCAGTAGAATCGCAGGTAAGCACTAAACATTTTGATTCTGATACCTATAATTTTCTTAAATAAAATAGTTTGAAATTGTTTTTATTATTATCTAAAAAAGTATCCACAATGAAGCGAGATAAGTAGAACCAGGTCTGTCTAGTTACTTAAACATCCTTCTCTAATAATATCCTTATTATCTGCCTAGTTACTTAACCATCCTTCTTTTTTACTACTCAGCTATGTGAGACGAATTTTGCCGTAAAAATATCTTGTGAAGCATCACTGCTAAAGGTTGTGCCTCGAGAGATCATGTGGAAGTGAGGCTGTTTAGACTCTTGGGTCCTCGATGGCTTTCGACAGATCAACTCGATCAATGGCAGCAGCAGTATGTTGTCGTGTTTGTTATATTTTAATTAAGTTTGATTTGTTTTAAATTATATTAGAATAAAATAAATCACTATGTCTATAGTTAATACTAGGTGCAACATTTTTTTCTTGTATAAAAAGATTGGCTAAGGATTGACTCAAACATAAGCTAATTAATATTTTGTGAATCTGATATAAAGTTGAAAAAAGGTAGAAAGCTATCTGTCCTGAATTATGTTATTTTGAGTCATGTCTAAGGTGTTGTTTGACGCGGTTTCGTTCCACGTTTTGTATTTTTATCCTCCACCATAGAATAGCTCTACTTGTGTTAGGGAGTATTTTAAACGGTTTTAAAAAAGTGTTTGGCTTACAGTCCAAATCTAGCTTCAAAATTTTGAGATTTTAGTGTAAAATAGCATCCACTACACAATTTGAAGAACGAGAGTTTTGTGTTTAATCGACTTTTATAAACTAGGTGGTATACCCACACTTAGCTTTTTTGTGTACTGGATATATCCGATGGTGCACATCATACTAATACTCTGATAGATACTTTATTTATTTTTTACCAAAGTAGCCATTACTGTGCAGAAATAGAAAAAATATATAGACCAGTGTCATTAGTCCTAGGGTTATCCCTAGCTTATTTGGTTGTAGGGACTAAACATATTCTAAATACATTAAATACAACACATAAAGACCAAAATACTCATTTTCTTGTTTCTGTATATGACGCATAGATTTCTAGGCAAGAGCAATTAAAGTAAATCTTGTCCTTTAGTGTCTTTTAGCACTATGCGAGGGACTAAAGACTAAGTGGGTGTTTCGGATGGCTCCAGGTTCTAGCTTCAGTGTGGAGCTACAGTTTATAATATCAATTTAAATAGTTTTAAAAACATTTTTAATCTAAATAATATACAAAATAACTTATATAAATGTCTTCTAAATGCTCACAGTTGCATCTACGATTTTTTTGAAGTATATAATGACCTGCTTCACGAACTCCACCAAATTTTCTGGAGCTAGAGCTATCCCAAACAAAACCTAAAGCTAATTAGTCCATACTTTAGTCATTCTGTTTGGCAAAATATGGACTAAACGGGACAAAAATGAAGGACTAAAGATTAGGGTATGTTTGTTGCAGCTTATAGATTATATAATCCAGATTATAATTTGTGTGTAGCCGTTTTGTAATCTAAATTATAGATATGCATATTATATTGTTTTCTAAAACACGAAGGCAACAATGAGGCTGGCTATTAGACGACTCGTGAGCTAGCTACTAGACTAGTGTGAGCTATTAGACGACATTCGTTATTTTGAATGGTGTGAAATCGTGATCCGCGTTCATTAGACGACTTGTGAGCTAGCTACTAGACTAGTTTTTGCACCGGTACGATGGTTTTCTTGTTTAATAAGGAGAAAGGGGAACAAAAAATACAATTTGTATGGCTTGATGGTTGACGAGGGAACGGATGAGACTGATGATGGATCGCTAGCGTGGGTGTTCCATCTCCATGCGCGCTAGTGTTCAGTGTGGTGCAGGAGAACGGACGAGCCCGTTGACGGCCCCAACGTGTCTCACATCTCGGGGCTGAAGCTGGACTGCTGCGAGTTGCGGCTGGAGAGAAGTGGCGGCAGGTAGGATTGGGGTGGAGGCGACCAGATAGAGACGAGCCGTGAGGAGGGCTGCGGATGGAGGCATAAAAGAGAAAAAAACCATAGCAAACATTGTAATTTTCATTAACATAACTATAATATAACCATAAATGGTTAGGAATGACAATAAGCTCTAAATTTTACACTATAAGATTTAAAAATCGGATCGATTTAGAATCGTGTTCTATTTCTATTAATTTTTGAACTAAAATTTACTTATTACCTTACTATTTTGTGAAAAAGCATTTGAATCACGATCTATCACTACCGGAATCCTAGGCTTCGCCGAGTGTTGTATTCTTTGCCGAGTGCCTTTTGTCGGGCACTCGGTAAAGAAGGCTTTGCCGAGTGCCGCACTCGGTAAAGTCAGGATCTCGGCAAAGAACCCCTTTACCGAGTGCTGAACACTCGGCACAGGACAGCACTCGGCAAAGACAAGTAACACTCGGCAAAGGGGGCTCTCGGCAAAGGGCCGTCAGCGGCCGTCCCAAAGCTGACGGCCGTCAGTCTTTACCGAGAGCCAACGGCTGGCACTCGGCAAAGAGGCTTCTTTGCCGAGTGCCATATTGTAGGCACTCGGCAAAGGAGGCTTTGCCGAGTGTCATCTCTAGACACTCGGCAAAGTATATTTTTATTTTTTTTATTTTGTCTCCCAAATTTTTTGTGGTATGTTCCTACACTATGTAGACCTATATGTATCACTTGTGGACAATTATAACAGAGTTTTCAATCGTTAGTAGATTTAGTTTGTTTATTTGAATTTCTTCGAAAAATTTAGATTTGAACTGCAGGTCACTCGAAACTTGGAAAACCGTGCATGCAAAAATGATATCCATGCTACTTAGCACAAGTTACGACCGATTTCAGGAGCGGACTGGAAACTTCGAGCACCATGCTCACTCAACATGACCGTGAACTTACCATCCAAGTGTTTAAAAATTGTATAAAACACAAACAAAGTCAGAAAATCATAAAACTTGTCCACGTGTCATGATATCATATGTAAAGGTTGTGATAAAAATTTGAAAAAGTTTCGAGAAAGCTGTAACGCACTATATGTACAAACCTAAGAGATCCACATTGAAACTCTATGATTTCATGTGTAGTTCTCTTAGGTTTCTACATATAATGTCTCACAACTTTCTCCAAACATTCTAAATTTTTTATCACAGACTCTACATATGATATCATGACACGTGGACAAGTTTCATGATTTTCTAAGTTTGTTTGTGTTTTATAAAATTTTTAAACAGCTGGATGGCAAGTTCACGGCCATGTTGAGTGAGCATGGTGCTCGAAGTTTCCGGTCCGCTCCTGAAATCGGTCGTAACTTGTGCTAAGTAGCATGGATATCATTTTTGCATGCACGGTTTTCCAAGTTTCAAGTGACTTGCAGTTCAAATGTGTTCTTTTCGAAGAAATTCAAATAAACGAACTAAATCTACTAGCTATAGAAAACAATTTTCTAATTGTCTCAAAATGGTACATGTAGGTCTATATAGTGTAGGAACACACCACAAAAAATTTGGTAGGGAAAATAAAAAATAAAAATGTACTTTGCCGAGTGTCTAGAGATGACACTCGGTAAAGAAGCATTTGCCGAGGGTCAAATGGTTGACACTCGGCAAAGTGTGGTGAAATAGTCTTTGCCGAGTGTCCCCCGGGCGACACTCGGCAAAGAAGGCTTTGCCGAGTGCCAGATCGAGGACACTCGGCAAAGTATATTTTAAAATTAAAAAAAAAATCTTTGCCGAGTGCCAGATCACGGGCACTCGGCAAAGAGGGTTTACTTACCGACAGTTAGCCCTTTCTTCCTCACTCTCTCACTCACGCACTCTCACCGCGCCGCCGCCCCATCTCCGTCGCACCCCTTGCCGTCCGGCCGCGCCCCTCGCCGTCCGGCCGCGCCCCTCGCCGCCCTCGACGCGCCCCGCTGCCGCCCGCGCCGCCCGCCTGACCGCGCTCGACGCGCCCCGCCCGATCGCCCCTCGCCGCACCGCCACCCCTCGCCGCGCCGCCACCCCTCGCCGCGCTACCACCAGTGGAGGAGCTTCTGGCGGGCGTCTCAGGGACCGGAAGGCCGCCCACGTCGACGGTTTCTTGCTCATCTTCGTCGGAGGAACCGCCTCCTTCTTCATAGCCATTTTCATCTACTCCAAGGTATGCAATATTGTGAGTCCATGTTACAAAGACATCATGCATGTAGAGAGAGATAGCTCGTGGTCAAGATGGATTATGCGTCGAACCACACTGAATAGTCCTTGTCATTTGTTGCTAGGTTAAAATTCATAGGGTTCAGGATAAAAGGCTAGTAGTGAGGCTTGATTTTGTAGTGA
The DNA here is from genome assembly GCA_029449295.1 of Zea luxurians. NCBI lineage: Eukaryota > Viridiplantae > Streptophyta > Magnoliopsida > Poales > Poaceae > Zea > Zea luxurians. Next base: position 170,573,115 of record JAOPSE010000002.1, read on the forward strand.
GTGGATCATTAGTCTTGGCCAAGTATTTGTAGTGTATACTCTAAGGTTTTGACTAGGAGAACCTTGGTAATTGGAGAATGTCCTTGGTGGAGGTCCAACTTTGGCTAGAGGTAGGGTTTTGCCCACCAATACCATGGGCTAAACCATCATCATGAGTGTTTGCACACTTTTTTCTCATCACATTTACTTACCACAATTTTGTTTTTGCACTAGCTCAAGCACTACCGGAATCCGGGCCTTTGCCGAGTGCCAGCGGCTTTGCCGAGTGCTTTTTTCTCATCTCATTTACTTGTGTTTCTTTTTTACAGAGAAGATACTTGTCTTCCTAGCCGCTGCGGGTCTGCCTGCACCGCGTCGCATCGCCACTGCACCGACCCGCCACAGCCCCACTAGCCTGACTCCACCGCCACCCTAGGTATAACCTCAATTTCTGCATCATGGTCGTAGATCACGTAACCCAGTTAGGAGTCTCCCGTTCGAAAGAGATACGGTGTAGATATGCAGATCTTTGCATATCTACAAATGTATCAGTTTTGAATTGTCCACGTTTTTTGGACAGCCCGCGGTTGCGTAGATGGTGTTAGTTTCATACTCTACTCCGGTCCGAGATAGAGTTTCGGCGTCACCTCCCTGTTGTTCTCCGGACAGTACACTCTCCCTGCCAGGACGTGTATCCGGAGAACAGCGGGGAGGTGCTGCCGAAATTCTATCTCGCATCGGAGTAGAGCATGGAAACTAACTCCATCTACGCAACCGCGGGTGGGATTAGGACCTATCCTCACCTATTAGAAGGTAGGAACGTAGTGTACATGCATTACATGTCTATATTAAACTATACTCGGTTATATATGTTAGAGGATGGAGGACCGTGAGTGGATGTACACGGGCCGTAGAGGAAGGAACGATGTCACCACTGAATGGATTAGAAAGACCGATGATTTCGTGGAACGGGCATATGGCGAAGCTGCTAAAGGAGCGAGTCTAGTCCCATGCCCGTGAAGCAAATGTGACAACCAGAAAAGAAAACCAAAGAAGACTATGGTAGAACATATTTGGAAGAATGGATTTACGCCGGGCTATACTCGGTGGATATTTCATGGTGAAGCGCATCGTACGAGAGAGGAGGTGCTGAGACAACGTGTCGAGGATTATGACGCGGATGCGGGGGTAGCGGATATGTTGAACGACTATCAGGAGGCACAGTACACGGGAGGATGTATGGATGACGAGCCAGAGCCGACTGCAAAGGCGTTCTACGACATGTTCGACGCGGCATAGAAGCCCCTTCACGGCCAGACAAATGTTTCTCAACTGGATGCCATTGGGCGTGTAATGGCGTTCAAGTCGCAGTACAACATGAGTAGAGATGCATTCGATGGCTTGTTGACGGTTATTGGGAGTCTGCTTCCGGATGATCACGTTCGGCCAAAGAGCATGTACGAGGCACAGAAACTACTTCGTGCACTCAAGATGACGTATGAGCAGATTCATGCTTGTCCGAAGGGCTGCGTGCTATTTAGGAAAGAATACGCGGAGGCAAAGTACTGTCCCAAGTGTAATTCGTCTAGGTTTATGGAGGTAGACTCTAGTGATGGACAGAAGAGGCAGCTCGACATCCCCTTGACAATCCTATGACACCTTCCGTTCATATCGAGGATTCAGCGTCTTTACATGACAGAGGAATCCGCGAAATAGATGACATGGCACAAAAATGGAAAACGATACAATCCTGACAAGATGGTGCACGCATCAGATGGTGAAGCATGGAAACACTTTGATGACATTCACCGTGAGAAAGCCGAAGAGGCTTGTAATGTACGTGTTGCGTTGGCCACAGATGGGTTCAATCCCTATGGAATGAGCGCTGCCCCGTACACATGTTGGCCTGTGTTTGTTATCCCAATCAATCTCCCCCTGGTGTGTGCTTTCAAAGGCAGAATATATTCGTGTCGTTGATAATTCCCGGGCACCCGAGGAACAAAATGGGCGTGTACATGGAGCCTTTGATCGATGAATTGGTACGTGCCTGGGAGGAAGGGGTATGGACATATGACCGAGCTACGAAGACAAACTTCAGAATGCATGTTTGGTACCAGTACTCCATGCATGACTTACTGGCATATGGGCTATTCTGTGCCTGGTGTGTTCACGGTAAGTTCCCATGCCCAGTTTGCAAGGAAGCTCTCAGGTTCATTTGGTTGAAAAAGGGTGGCAAATATTCGTCCTTCGATAAACATCAACAATTTCTTCCTGCTGACCATCCATTCCGCCTAGACATCAAGAACTTTACGAAAGGTGTCGTAGTGACAGACCGCCTACCTGCAACGATGACTGGTGCCGAAATTCGTTAACAGATAGATGGGCTCGTGGCCAATACAGAAGGTGGTTTTGTGGGATATGGTGAGCAGCATATGTGGACACATAAGTCTGGCTTGACTCGGCTCCCCTATTATGACGACCTGCTCCTTCCACACAACATTGACGTGATGCACACTGAAAAGAATGTTGCCGAGGCACTGTGGGCAACAATTATGGACATTCCTGATAAGTCAAAGGATAATGTGAAGGCAAGAGTGGATCTGGCAGCGTTATGTGATAGACCAAAACTAGAGATGAAGCCGCCAAGTGGCGGAAAGACGTGGAGAAGGCCTAAGGCCGATTTCGTCCTAAGCAAGGCCCAAAGGAAGGAAGTACTTCAGTGGATCAAGATGTTGATGTTCCCTGATGGATATGCAGCTAACCTGAGTAGGGGGGTGAACTTATCTACTATGCGAGTCTTAGGGATGAAGAGTCATGACTACCACATATGGATTGAACGGATTCTTCCTGCGATGGTTCGAGGCTATGTCCCTGAGCATGTCTGGCTAGCGCTTTCAGAGTTGAGCTATTTCTTCCGTCAGCTTTGTGCAAAAGAGTTATCTCAGACCGTGGTTGCAGACTTGGAAAGATTGGCCCCCGTGTTACTGTGTAAGCTTGAGAAGATATTTCCACCCGGCTTCTTCAATCCAATGCAGCATTTGATTCTTCATCTCCCCTATGAGGCACGAATGGGGGCCCCATGTAGGGACGTTGGTGCTATCCAATCGAGAGATGTCTAAAGACTATTCGAAAGAAATGTAGAAATAAATGCAAAATCGAGGCTTCCATTGCAGAGGCATACATTCTAGAGGAGGTCTCAAACTTCACAACAACTTATTATGGTGACAAACTGCCGAGCGTGCATAATCCACCCCCTCGTTACAATGATGGCGACAATGAATCGAACCTTAGCATATTTCGAGGCCAACTCGGAAGCGCAAGTGGCTCGACCACCAAGACCCTGACATATGAAGAGTGGTGGCATATCATGCTATACGTATTGACCAACCTTGAAGAGGTGACACCATACATGGAACAATTTCTTCATGAATTCTGGCATCGATCAAGGGACCCCACTCCACAGGAATATGACGCTCTTCTTAGAAAGGGTGCGAGAAATGGGTTGCCCGATTTCATTTCTTGGTTCAAACATAAGGTACGTGCTTAGTTTGTAAAAGAGATACGTCTTTAAACTCAATTTAGCGTCTTTTAACTTGCGAATACTTGCAGGGCCAAAGAGATCCGTCTATGAGTGCCGAGTTGAGACAAGTAGCCAACGGCTTTGCTTATAGGGTCAAGAAATATTCTGGGTATGACGTCAATGGATACCGTTTTCGCACAACACACTACGACAAAAGTCGGCCCAATCGGAAAACAACGTGTTCTGGAGTCTTTACGCCGGGCCTTGACAATGTCGATTATTTTGGACGAATCGAAGAAATATATGAGCTCAATTTTTATGGTTCCAAACCTCTTACTCCAGTGATATTCAAATGTCATTGGTTTGACCCTCAAGTGACGAGACGGACACATTCTAATCTTGGGATAGTCGAAATTCGACAAGATTCCACCTTAGCAGGAGATGATGTCTATATCGTGGCCCAACAGGCCACACAAGTGTATTATCTCCCATATGTGTGTCAAACGAAAGAACATCTTAAGGGTTGGGATGTTGTGTATAAGGTATCGCCGCACGGGAGGTTACCTGTTCCTAACGATGAAGATTACAACTTAGACACGGACACATATGATGGAGAGTTCTTCCAAGAAGATGGGCTAGAAGGGCGATTTGAGATAGACTTAACCGAAGCTATCGGAATGGACGTAGATATTGAAATGGTTGTTGATGAGGAGGATGATGAGGTGCAAAATGATAATGACTTAGTAATCCTTGAAGGCAATGACATTAATGACGAACTTGCGTCTTCCGATGGTGTTGAGATTGAAATGCTTGATAGTGATGATGAGAGTTATGATCCGGCTAACCCCAACACATATGAAGATTATTTTTAATCGATGTAATGCTATATGACTTTTTATTTCGCACCTGTTTTTAAATACATCTTTTTATATGTGCTTATTTGTTTACTCTTAATTGCAGGTTGTTGGACAAATATGGTGGGCGGTTTCCTGAGGAGGAGGAGGAGGGGGAGGAGGAGTAGGACGGCGGACGATGCAGAGCAGGCAGCGCAGCAGGACGAGGCAGCACAGCAGCAGGCGACGCCTCAGGACGACGACGACCAGCAGCAGGACGCCTCAGGTTCAGGCGGCTCTAGTTCAAGGAGCATCTACCTGCGAGGCCCCGCGAGTCTCCCGTCGTGTCCCATACTTCGGGACAGACGACCGCTGATTCGGCCGGAAGGGGAGAGGTATGTAACTTTATGTTCTTCATTCTTGTTCATATTATGTGTTCAAAATCATAATATAAACTAATACTTTTTATTTATCACTTGGACAGGTCTTGGACGGTTTTGGATTATGCTGGGGGTCATCGTCGCCCCCCCCCCAATAACATCCTCGACCTGCTGTGTAGGGAACACTTCCCTGGACTTGTGGAGTACGCCGGAGTGACGGGCCCAGCCTTCACCTTCGACCACTACGCCATCGCCCCCGATGCAGTAGACCGGGACGGCAGGGTATTCAATAACAAGGCGGAGCGGGTGAAGCAAGAGTTGTGGGTAAGTCTTAGTATAATGTAAAATATGTCGCATTCGTTGCAAATTCTTGAAATAATGTATGGATACTGAGAGCACCTAGAGGGGGGGGTGAATAGGTGATCCTGTAAAAACTTCAAACTTAAGCCACAAACTTGTTAAGTGTTAGCACGATTATTGCCAAGTGGCTAAGGTGAAGTCTCAACAAAACACAATACCACAAGAGATCAAGACAGAGGTGACACGGTGGTTTATCCCGTGGTTCGGCCAAGCCAATGCTTGCCTACTTCCACGTTGTGGCGTCCCAACGGACGAGGGTTGCAATCAACCCCTCTCAAGCGGTCCAAAGACCCACTTGAATACCACGTTGTTTTGTTGTTCCTTTCACTATCCCGTTTGCAAGGAATCTCCACAAATTGGAGTCTCTTGCCCTTACAAGTGTATGATCACAAAGAAAGCACAGAGTAAGGGAGGGAAGCAACACACACAAATCCACAACAAAAGCGCACACACACGGCCAAGACTCGAGCTCGAATGACTATCTCAGAGTTCACACTAGAACAGAGCTCGAATCACTTAGAATCACAAACGAATGCGCAAAGAACTTGTGTGGATGATCAAGAATGCTCAAGAGTTGCTTGTGTGTCTCCTCCATGCGCCTAGGGGCTCCTTTTATAGCCCCAAGGCAGCTAGGAGCCGTTGAGAGCAATTCTGGAAGGCTATCCTGGCCTTCTGTCGTCGGGGGCACCGGACAGTCCGGTGCACACCGGACACTGTCCGGTGCCCGATTTGTTTCCTTTTTTAGTGCTTCCGACCGTTGGAAGACTGCCGTGGATCTGCGAGCCGTTGGCGCACCGGACAGTCCGGTGCACACCGGACAGTCCGGTGCCGTCTTCTGACCGTTGGCTCGGCCACGTGTCCCGCGCGGATTGCGCGGCCGACCGTTGGCCCTGGCCGACCGTTGGCTCACCGGACAGTCCGGTGCACACCGGACAGTCCGGTGAATTTTAGCCGTACGCCGTCGGCGAATTCCCGAGAGCGGTCAGTTCGAGCCGAGTCAGCCTGGCGCACCGGACACTGTCCGGTGCACACCGGACAGTCCGGTGCTCCAGACCGAGCTGAGCCTTGGCTGCACACAGCCAAGTCTTTCTCTCCCCTTTTCTCTTTTTCTTCTTTCTGTTTCTAACACTTAGACAAATATGTTAGTCCATAAAACCAATGTACTAAGGCTTAGAAACATACCTTTATCTCATGATTTGCACCTTGTTCATCCATGTACACAAATTCATAATTAAACACATGTGTTGGCACTCAATCACCAAAATACTTAGAAATGGCCCAAGGGCACATTTCCCTTTCAATCTCCCCCTTTTTGGTGATTTATGCCAACACAACATAAAGCCACTAGAACAAGTGCAAACTCAATTCAAATAACACTTAAAATTTTTTTTTTTTGAATCAATTTTGGCATATATGGATCATCCTTTGCCACCACTTGGTTTGTTTTTGCAAATCAAACTCAAATCTCTATCTCTAAGTTAAACACACATGTTTAAGCATAAAGAGAGTCATTCAAAAAGAGATTGATCAAGGATTTCAAAAACTCCCCCTTTTTCCCATAATCAATACTTCTCCCCACAAGAAGCCAACTTTTGACAAGAGAGACAACTTAAGAATTTTGACAAACCAAAACTCTATTCTACTATTTTCAAAATCTCTCAAGTGGTAGCTGATCCATTTATTGCTTTGGCCTTTATTTTCTCCCCCTTTGGCATCAAGCACCAAAACGGGATCAATTGTGGCCCTATAACCCCATTGCCTCACCAAAATCTTCAATTAAGAGCAAATGGCAATAAGAGTTCAGAGATGGACTTGGAATAAGTTACCCTCTCATCGGAGTGCAGTGGAAGTCTTGCATGATCCAAGTCCACCTTTTCCCTTTTAATTCTCCTTTGAGACTAAATCAAACAAACTCAAGCATATGGTTAGTCTCAAAGGGTCAAGTTGCAACACATCTCCCCCTAAACATGTGCATCACATTGCAACGGACTTGTGAGGTCCAGGGAGTGTTTGTACAACTTGAGCACCATAATAAGCAACAAAATGCAGAAGGGAACATGATCAAAAGCATAAATACATGTATGCTACAATTCAATCCAAGTTCCGCGAATCTAAGACATTTAGCTCACTACGCAGCCTGCAAAAGGTCTTCTCATCTAAAGGCTTGGTAAAGATATCGGCTAGCTGGTTCTCGGTGCTAACATAAAACACTTCGATATCTCCCTTTTGCTGGTGGTCTCTCAAAAAGTGATGCCGGATGTCTATGTGCTTTGTGCGGCTGTGCTCAACGGGATTTTCCGCTATTCGGATAGCACTCTCATTATCACATAGGAGTGGGACTTTGCTCAGATTGTAGCCAAAGTCCCTGAGGGTTTGCCTCATCCAAAGTAGTTGCGCACAACACTGTCCTGCGGCAACGTACTCGGCCTCAGCGGTGGATAGGGCAACGGAGGTTTGTTTCTTAGAGTTCCATGACACCAGGGACCTTCCTAAGAATTGGCACGTCCCCGATGTACTCTTCCTATCGACCTTACATCCAGCATAGTCGGAATCTGAGTACCCAATCAAGTCAAAGTTAGACCCCTTTGGATACCAGATCCCGAAGCAGGGCGTAGCGACTAAATATCTAAGAATTCGCTTCACCGCCACCAAGTGACACTCCTTAGGATCGGATTGAAATCTAGCACACATGCATACGCTAAGCATAATATCCGGTCTACTAGCACATAAATAAAGTAGAGATCCTATCATTGACCGGTATGCTTTTTGATCAACGGACTTACCTCCTTTGTTGAGGTCGGTGTGTCCGTCGGTTCCCATCGGAGTCTTTGCGGGCTTGGCGTCCTTCATCCCAAACCGCTTCAGCAGATCTTGCGTGTACTTCGTTTGGGAGATGAAGGTGCCGTCCTTGAGTTGCTTCACTTGGAACCCAAGGAAGTAGTTCAACTCGCCCATCATCGACATCTCGAATTTCTGCGTCATTACCCTGCTAAACTCTTCACAAGACTTTTGATTAGTAGAACCAAATATTATGTCATCGACATAAATTTGGCATACAAACAAATCACCATCACATGTCTTTGTAAAAAGAGTTGGATCGGCTTTCCCAACCTTGAAATCATTAGCAAGTAAGAAATCTCTAAGGCATTCATACCATGCTCTTGGGGCTTGTTTAAGTCCATAGAGCGCCTTAGAGAGCTTACACACGTGGTCGGGGTACCGCTCATCCTCGAAGCCAGGGGGTTGCTCCACGTACACCTCCTCCTTTATTGGCCCGTTGAGGAACGCGCTCTTCACATCCATTTGGTACAACCTGAAAGAATGGTGAGCGGCATATGCTAGCAAGATACGAATGGACTCTAGCCTAGCCACAGGAGCAAAAGTCTCCTCAAAGTCCAAACCTGCGACTTGGGCATAACCTTTTGCCACAAGTCGAGCCTTGTTCCTCGTCACCACCCCGTGCTCGTCCTGTTTGTTGCGGAACACCCACTTGGTTCCCACAACATTTTGCTTGGGACGAGGCACCAGTGTCCAAACTTCGTTGCGCTTGAAGTTATTGAGTTCCTCCTGCATGGCCAACACCCAATCCGGATCTAGCAAGGCCTCCTCTACCCTGAAAGGCTCAATAGAGGAGACAAAAGAGTAATGCTCACAAAAATTAACTAATCGAGATCGAGTAGTTACTCCCTTGCTAATGTCACCCAAAATTTGGTCGACGGGATGATCCCTTTGAATCATCGCTCGAACTTGGGTTGGAGGTGCCGGTTGCGCTTCTTCCTCCATCACTTGATCGTCTTGTGCTCCCCCTTGATCACACGCCTCCTTTTGATGAACCTGTTCATCGTCTTGAGTTGGGGGATGCACCGTCGATGAGGAAGAAGGTTGATCACGTTCATCCTGTTCCTGTGGCCGAACGTCTCCAATCGCCATGGTTCGTATAGCGGCCGTCGGAACATCTTCTTCATCTACATCATCACAATCAACAACTTGCTCTCTTGGAGAGCCATTAGTCTCATCAAATACAACGTCGCTAGAGACTTCAACCAAACCCGATGATTTGTTGAAGACTCTATACGCCTTTGTATTTGAATCATAACCTAATAAAAACCCTTCTACAGCTTTGGGAGCAAACTTAGAATTTCTACCCTTCTTCACTAGAATGTAGCACTTGCTCCCAAATACACGAAAGTACGATACATTGGGTTTGTTACCGGTTAGTAGCTCATACAAAGTCTTCTTGAGGAGTCGATGAAGGTAGACCCTGTTGATGGCGTGGCAAGCCGTGTTCACGGCTTCCGACCAAAAGCACTCGGGGGTCTTGAATTCTCCAAGCATCGTCCTCGCCATATCGATTAGCGTCCTGTTCTTCCTCTCTACCACACCATTTTGCTGTGGTGTGTAGGGAGCGGAGAACTCGTGCTTGATCCCTTCCTCCTCAAGAAACTCCTCCACTTGAAGGTTCTTGAACTCGGACCCGTTGTCGCTCCTTATCTTCTTCACCTTGAGCTCAAACTCATTTTGAGCTCTCCTGAGGAAGCGCTTGAGGGTCCCTTGGGTTTCAGACTTATCCTGCAAAAAGAACACCCAAGTGAAGCGGGAAAAGTCATCAACAATAACTAAACCATACTTACTTCCTCCTATGCTTAGATAGGCGACGGGTCCGAAGAGGTCCATATGCAGCAGCTCCAGAGGTCTTGACGTGGTCATCACATTCTTGCTGTGATGTGCTCCTCCAACTTGTTTACCTGCCTGACAAGCTGCACAAGGTCTATCTTTTTCGAAATAAACATTGGTTAGACCTATCACGTGTTCTCCCTTTAGAAGTTTGTGGAGATTCTTCATCCCCACATGTGCTAAGCGGCGATGCCACAGCCAGCCCATGCAAGTCTTAGCCATTAAGCATGCATCTAGACCGGCCTCTTCTTTTGCAAAATCAACTAAATAAAGCTTGCCGTCTAGTACACCCTTAAAAGCTAGTGAACCATCACATCTTCTAAAGACAGACACATCTACATTTGTAAATAAACAATTATATCCCATTTGACATAATTGACTAACAGATAGCAAATTATATCCAAGACTCTCCACTAAGAATACATTTGAAATAGAATGCTCATTAGAAATTGCAATTTTACCTAACCCTTTTACCTTGCCTTGATTCCCATCACCGAATATAATTGAATCTTGGGAATCCTTATTCTTGACGTAGGAGGTGAACATCTTCTTCTCCCCCGTCATATGGTTTGTGCATCCGCTGTCGATAATCCAGCTTGAACCCCCGGATGCATAAACCTGCAAGGCAAATTTAGGCTTGGGTCTTAGGTACCCAACTCATGTTGGGTCCTGCAAGGTTAGCACAAATGTCTTTAGGGACCCAAATGCAAGATTTATCTCCCTTGCATCTAGCCCCTAATTTCCTAGCAACTACCTTCTTACCCTTTCTACAAATAGCAAAGGGAGCATTACAAGCATAATAAATGGTAGAAGGTTCATTCACTACTTTCCTAGGAGCATGAATAACATTCTTTCTAGGTACATGAGCAATATATCTCCTAGGCATATGTACAACATTTCTCCTACACATATCTCTACCATGATTATAAGAAGAACTAGAAGCAAACATTGCATGAGAATCATAAACATGTGAATCAAAATGATTATAAGCATTTCTAGCATGTCTCCTATCATAATACATAAAAGCATGGTTCTTTTTAGCACTATTAGCCATAGGGGCCTTCCCTTTCTCCTTGACGAAGACGGGAGCCTTATGGCTTGTTAAGTTCTTGGCTTCCCTCTTGAAGCCAAGCCCATCCTTAATTGAGGGGTGTCTACCAACCGTGTAGGCATCCCTTGCAAATTTTATTTTATCAACTTCATTCTTGCTAGTCTTAAGTTGGGCATTAAGACTAGCCACTTCATCATTTAATTTGGAAATTAGAACTAGGTGTTCACTACAAGCATTAACATCAAAATCCTTACACCTAGTACAAATTTCAACATGTTCAACACAAGAATTTGATTTACTAGCTACTTCTAGTTTAGCACTTAAATCAATATTAACACTTCTTAAGGTAGAAATGGTTTCATGACAGGAAGATATTTCACTAGAAAGCATTTCATTTCTTTTCACTTCTAAAGCATATGATTTTTGTGCCTCCACAAACTTATCATGTTCATCATACAATAAATCTTCTTGCTTTTCTAACAGCCTATCCTTTTCATTCAATGCATCAATCAATTCATTGATTTTATCTATCTTAGATCTATCTAAGCCCTTGAACAAGTAAGAATAATCTATATCATCATCACTAGACTCACTATCACTAGAAGAAGCATAAGTGGAGTCTTTAGTACTTACCTTCTTCTCTCTTGCCATAAGACAAGTGAGATGCTCGTTGGGGAAGAGAGCCGATTTGTTGAAGGCAGTGGCGGCGAGTCCTTCATTGTCGGAGTCGGAGGAGGAGCAATCCGAGTCCCACTCCTTTCCTAGATGCGCCTCGCCCTTTGCCTTCTTGTATGCCTTCTTCTTCTCTCTCTTGTTCCCCTTTTCCTGGTCACTTTCATTATCGGGACAGTTAGCAATAAAATGACCAAGCTTACCGCATTTGAAGCACGAGCGCTTTCCCTTGGTCTTGGTCTTGCTTGGCTGCCCCTTGCGACCATTTAGCGCCGTCTTGAATCTTTTAATGATGAGAGCCATCTCTTCATCATTAAGGCCAGCCGCCTCAACTTGCGCCACCTTGCTAGGTAGCGACTCCTTGCTCCTCGTTGCCTTTAGAGCAATGGGTTGAGGCTCGTGGAGTGGTCCGTTCAACGCGTCGTCGACGTATCTTGCCTCCTTGATCATCATCCGCCCGCTCACGAATTTTCCAAGTACTTCCTCGGGCGTCATCATCGTGTACCTGGGATTCTCACGAATATTGTTCACGAGATGAGGATCAAGTACGGTAAAGGACCTGAGCATTAGGCGGACGACGTCGTGGTCCGTCCATCGCGTGCTCCCGTAGCTTCTTATCTTGTTGATAAGGGTCTTGAGCCGGTTGTACGTTTGCGTTGGCTCCTCGCCCCTTATCATTGCGAACCGTCCAAGCTCGCCCTCCACCAACTCCATCTTGGTGAGTAAGGTGACGTCGTTCCCCTCATGAGAAATCTTGAGGGTGTCCCAGATTTGCTTGGCGTTGTCCAAGCCGCTCACCTTATGATATTCATCCCTGAACAAGGAAGCTAGAAGAACAGTAGTAGCTTGTGCATTTTTATGAATTTGTTCATTAATGAACATGGGACTATCCGAACTATCAAAGTGCATTCCACTCTCTACAATCTCCCATATACTAGGATGGAGAGAGAATAGGTGACTACGCATTTTGTGACTCCAAAATCCGTAGTCCTCTCCATCAAAGTGTGGGGGCTTGCCAAGTGGAATGGAGAGCAAATGAGAATGTGAACTTTGCGGAATACGAGAGTAATCAAAGGAAAAGTTCGAATTAACCGGTTTTCTCCTCTCGTAGTCGTTGTTGTCCTCATCCTTTTGGGAAGAAGTAGACTCGTCGCTGTCGTAGTAGATGATCTCCTTGATGCGCCTGGTCTTCTTCTTCTTCCCTTCCTTTCGTCTTTGACCCGAGCCGGAGTCGGTAGGCTTGTCGTCCTTCGGCCCATTGACGAAGGTCTCCTTCTCTTTGTCGTTGATCACTATACCCTTCCCCTTAGGATCCATCTATTCGGGCGGTTAGTCCCTTTGTGAATAGAACGGCTCCGATACCAATTGAGAGCACCTAGAGGGGGGGGGGGTGAATAGGTGATCCTGTAAAAACTTCAAACTTAAGCCACAAACTTGTTAAGTGTTAGCACGATTATTGCCAAGTGGCTAAGGTGAAGTCTCAACAAAACACAATACCACAAGAGATCAAGACAGAGGTGACACGGTGGTTTATCCCGTGGTTCGGCCAAGCCAATGCTTGCCTACTTCCACGTTGTGGCGTCCCAACGGACGAGGGTTGCAATCAACCCCTCTCAAGCGGTCCAAAGACCCACTTGAATACCACGTTGTTTTGTTGTTCCTTTCACTATCCCGTTTGCAAGGAATCTCCACAAATTGGAGTCTCTTGCCCTTACAAGTGTATGATCACAAAGAAAGCACAGAGTAAGGGAGGGAAGCAACACACACAAATCCACAACAAAAGCGCACACACACGGCCAAGACTCGAGCTCGAATGACTATCTCAGAGTTCACACTAGAACAGAGCTCGAATCACTTAGAATCACAAACGAATGCGCAAAGAACTTGTGTGGATGATCAAGAATGCTCAAGAGTTGCTTGTGTGTCTCCTCCATGCGCCTAGGGGCTCCTTTTATAGCCCCAAGGCAGCTAGGAGCCGTTGAGAGCAATTCTGGAAGGCTATCCTGGCCTTCTGTCGTCGGGGGCACCGGACAGTCCGGTGCACACCGGACACTGTCCGGTGCCCGATTTGTTTCCTTTTTTAGTGCTTCCGACCGTTGGAAGACTGCCGTGGATCTGCGAGCCGTTGGCGCACCGGACAGTCCGGTGCACACCGGACAGTCCGGTGCCGTCTTCTGACCGTTGGCTCGGCCACGTGTCCCGCGCGGATTGCGCGGCCGACCGTTGGCCCTGGCCGACCGTTGGCTCACCGGACAGTCCGGTGCACACCGGACAGTCCGGTGAATTTTAGCCGTACGCCGTCGGCGAATTCCCGAGAGCGGCCAGTTTGAGCCGAGTCAGCCTGGCGCACCGGACACTGTCCGGTGCACACCGGACAGTCCGGTGCTCCAGACCGAGCTGAGCCTTGGCTGCACACAGCCAAGTCTTTCTCTCCCCTTTTCTCTTTTTCTTCTTTCTGTTTCTAACACTTAGACAAATATGTTAGTCCATAAAACCAATGTACTAAGGCTTAGAAACATACCTTTATCTCATGATTTGCACCTTGTTCATCCATGTACACAAATTCATAATTAAACACATGTGTTGGCACTCAATCACCAAAATACTTAGAAATGGCCCAAGGGCACATTTCCCTTTCAGATACATCGTTTTTGTATGCAGGATTTCTTCAGATGCGATGCTGGATACGAGGCTAGGGCGGATGTGGTGGCCACCACGAGCTGTAAGAAGCTCGTCGTGGACATGCACTATGAGGCCCGCATCTAGGCCATCATCACCTACCACGGCTCCGTCCTTGGGGAGAAGGTGACCAAAACTCAAGCCCGAACCATGTCGTTGACCAGGGAGCAGTACCTGCAGGTAAAGTCATGCATGTTTGGTACCAGTACTCCATGCATGAATTTTATTTTATCTTCTGATATGCACTTTACGTGTTTACTTTGCAGATGATTCCACATTGGTGCGCCGCACACCCTCTGTGCTGGGAGCAGATGGTGGATAGGTGGTGTTCGGCTGAGTGGGACGAGACGCACACAGCTAGCCGGGAACGGCGTTTGATGATGCAAGGCCCCTCCCACCACCAAGGCAGCCGGAGCCTGGGCCAATATGCCGAAGCATGGGTACGCCACCTTTTTTATTTAGATATATAGCACTAAGTTAGATATTATTTCTAACTATCTCGTTGGTTTTCGTTGCAGTCGGCATCACATGGTGGCAGGCCTTGCTCCACCTTCTCGGCCTATGCTATGGCCCATAAGAGTAAGGCGACGTCCGACGTCACCTACAACCCGGATGACGGGCCCGAGGTCTACACCAACCCCGCCGTCTACAGCCGCCTCCATGACTACACCGCCATGGCGCAGGAGGTCCATGGCCCAGACTATGATCCGAGCACCGAGCCGATCGACACCGTTGTGCTCATGAGGGTCGGAGGAGGCAAGAGACATGGGCGGTACTGGATTGCCGACGGGGCAATCGACTCGTCCTCCACTCCCACTCTGTCTCAGGTGAGAGCAAGGAGCACGGGCTCGAGTCCAGCCATACGACCTCGGCACGACAGCTCACAGCATCGCATACAGCAACTCGAGGTTAGTGCTTCTGTAACTCGTCCTTTCTTGAGTTATATACCTTCTCTTTGAGTTACTATAACGTTGGCTTGTAATATTACACACCCAACTAGAAGAAGAGAGGAGGGAACGTCAAGAGATGGAGGCGAGGATAATGGCGGAACGGGCGGCGGCTGATCAGAGGATGGCGGAGATGTTCCAGTACATGCAGAGCCTTGGCGCCGCACAGGGCATCCCTCCGCCACCTCCATTGTTCCCTCCAGTTGACTCTACTCTCTTCCACACTCCTGTGAGTATCAAAATTGTAGTTAGATGTTTGTAATGCATCTGGTATAACACATGCAATCTCTTCTCTGTGCAGGGCCAATCTGGGGCGGCATCCAACAACCCTCCGGAAGGGTTCAGCCCAACGCAGCCCCGGTCAAACCGCCCACCTCCATGAGTGTTGTGTTTTCATTGTTTTAGACTTCAGAACTTATGTATAATACTTATGTCTGTGTTTGATACTTATATGTGAGCTTGCGACGTTTGAGACTTATGTTTGTATTTAATACTTGTGTTGAACACTTATGTTTGTGATGGATATTTATGTTTGTGGTGACGGTTTTATGTTTGTATTGGCTATTTATGTCTGTGATGATATCTGTGATGTATATATGTGATATATATGTGATATCTTCTGTTTGTGTGGATGGAATACAAAAAACAAATAAAAAAGGTATATGCTGGTCACTTTGCCGAGTGTAACACTCGGCAAAGAGGCGCTTTGCCGAGTGTCTGGGTCATAACACTCGGCAAAGAGCACAGACCTGGGCACCGGCTTAGGTTCTTTGCCGAGTGTTATGTCGCTGGCACTCGGCAAAGAGGTCGTCTTTGCCGAGTGCCGCACAGAACACTCGGCAAAGAACCTGACATGGGGACCCTCTCTGGCGGGCTCTTTGCCGAGTGCTGCATGGACGACACTCGGCAAAGCTAACTTCTTTACCGAGTGTCATAAGGGACAGTCGGCAAAGCCGTCGTCTCCGTCACCCGGCGCCGTAACGGCCGCTTTTCTTTGCCGAGTGCTGTCTGGCACTCGGCAAAGAGCTTTGCTGAGTGCCCGAGAAAAAGCTCTCGGCAAAGAAGGCTTTGCCGATGCACTGTTCGTCGAGCCTTCTTTGCCGAGTGTAACACTCAGCGAAGCATTTGCCGAGTGTTTTCAAGGCTTCGCCGAGTGCTTCAGGCACTCGGCAAAGCGATTGATTCCGGTAGTGTATTACGATCTCTATGGATAGTTGGTATTTGTTAAAATGAACTAAAATAAGTTATTGTTGAGGAGATTATGAGATTATCGTAATATGTGGTTTAGAGTATATAATATGGACCGATGCCGTTTGGTTCACAAATTTGTAACGTAATGGGTATCTGATAACGTTAAATCATGTTTGTTTTAGTCCAACCGTAATCAGATACCACACTAAAAATTGATACCAGCCTATTCAATTTTGTTACCGCCAGTAATCGAACGTAAACCGTTACCATTACCATTTGCGTTACATTTCTTGAACCAAACAACACTAAGTGTTTGTTTATCCACCAGATTATTTACGCTGAATTATATAATCTGACCAGATTATAATTCGAAACAAATAGGACCTTAAAGTAACTCCAAGAGAGAGTTAAAAATGCCACCCCCTCTCCAAATGATTATTAGAGACATGCTAAAAAATTTAGAGGTAAATTATAATGTATACTCCAAGAGTTCCTTTAAACAAATATTGAAAACTCCAATCTGGCCCGAGGTGTATGGCGTTTATTTTCCTGCTATTGAATCAACAGGCGCTATAATACTGGACCATTCCAGTGCAGTGGAACGATTAAACTGAAATAGCTGAAGCTAGCTAGCTAGCAACGATGATCTGGATCCTGGAAAACTTGTCCAAATAAAAATGCTACGAACTGGCAACTGGTGTTCTAGAAGAGCATTAATTCATCTGAGTGCTGAATGTTGATGCCGCAGTAGCTAAACGCAGAGAAACTTCTAACATAATACTAAATCATTTAGGCCCCGTTTGTTTCATTGGAATTGAATTCTATTCTAATAATTATAATTTAAATAAAACTAATTAATTTAATATATTTATTTATGTAATGTATTTGTATATTATTCTAAATCATATCTGGTAGATAGTTATACAATACATTTATGTTATATAGAAACAAGTAGAAGAGTGTGCTATAAATTGTACATTAGAAAAATAGCATGTAAATCTATAGAATTAATTTTAATCTCTCACCCCATGAATTTGAGATAGGTGTTCGTCCTTGTTCTCGGATGCTATACATCAAGAACAAAGCAACACAATTGTCAACGATTAGAGACCTTTGTCTTTCGAAGCATTATCTCCCCTGGGATATAATGATCTTCAGACGAAGGTCATGAAAGGTATACCTTCATCATTTCGGTGAACAAAATGTAAATAAAGATATATGAAACACAAAAGAATATAAACAATCATCACAAATCATTAGATTATTTATATTCTCTTTTTATAAACATGAATAAACATCAATGATATTCATATTACATTTATATCTTCGACTTGGTAGGAGGTGGAAAAGCGAGAATGACGCGTGAGTGATTACAATTCAGCGTGAACAGTATGGTGTTACTGTTCATCTATTTATAGGCACAGGACGTAGCCTGGACAAAATCACAATCATGCCCCTGACATTTACTAATGATCATAAGGCAGGTTGTCGAGGACTAAGCAGTCTTTTCACCTTTAGGTCGGTCTTATCTTTCACCATCGTCCTCATGATAAGCCGAAGCTCCTTCCGCCACAGCTTCGGAGCTAGTTTGTCCTTCCTTGAGACCGCACATTCATACCATGCACACCTTCATCTCGAAGCCGAAGCCTCCTGTAACAGTCTATATTATACTGAAAACCATGTTTGTTAAGTTTTTGAGGACCTTTGGAAGAGGAAGGCCCCCAACAGTAGCCCCTCGCAATATTAATTTGTTTTCGCATTTGACAAATTCAGATTGTGACGTGAACGAAGGTCTTTAGCCGAAGGTCTAAAAAAACACATTCCCTTCGCTAGAATAACGAATATCATTGACATACAGGACCCACCTAGCTGCGGGGCAAGGTTTATACAAATATGAGCCTGGTTTGAATGCATTTTCTGTGCCATTTCATTTGCTTACACTGTGCTTGCCATCTTAAGCTTTCTTGCTCTATTGAATTTTGATTGAATTTTAGTTTCGTCATTTCGGCAAAATTTGATGGCTGGTGAGAAGGTTGCTGACCCAAATCTATCCGGATTTTACGAAGCTATGGAGAGAACCAATGCGAAAAAGATTGACATGAAACATTGGCTAGGATATCTGAGAGCTCTAGTGACGAAGGGAGTTTTGATGTAGAGAGCGAGAACGAAGATGCCGAAAACCGCCCATGGCGACCAAGCCACACTGTCTTCGGGAAATCAACCATAAAGCAAAGTCAGATTGATGCGATGAAAGGAAGACATTTTCGCGATATTTCTATTGTGAGGGCTGGAGGTGATAACACTGCCCCTATACCCAAAGCTGACGAAGTGGTTGTGTATAGGAGCTTCATGAAGGCAGGACTTCAGTTTCCTTTGAATAAGTTTTTAGTTGAGGTCCTGAAAACTTTTGAAATTTATCTTCATCAAATTACCCCGAAGCTATCATCAGGATGGGGGTTTTATTTGGGTCGTTAGAAGCCAAGGTTTAGAGCCGAGTGCAAAATGCTTCTGCAATATGCATGAGTTATTCTACGAAACAAAGGCTACTGGGAAGGAACAATATAACAATAATTTTGGTTGCTACGGCTTCGTGCCTCGCTCTGATGTGAGTTATCCAATCCCGACGTTTCGAAAGAGGTGGCCAGGAGCCTGGATGGAAGAGTGGTTTTATGTAAAGAACAACTTAGTTGAGAGAGAAGATATAAAGGGGATTATTCAACGCCCTATCTGGTCTCGCTTCGGCATCGGAAGGCCAGCCACTGTTCTTAGAAATGAAGTAGAAACTTGCTAGAGGAGTTTTAACTCTGTATGCACTTTTATTGGCACAAGAGACTTGGTCCAAGAGCACATTGCCTATAGAGTATGGCCTCTCATGAGTGACTGGGAGATGCCGAAGGAAGCTGCTGTCGGGTCTAGTCAAGGCAGCTTGGTCTATCTGAAATATACCTTCAGATATAGAGATTAGTTTGATGAGCCAAATGATGATTGGCTGAATTGTATTGAGGCGACCAGTGACAAGCTGCTTGGGGCCTATACAAGGGCCAAAGATGATGCCATGACCTTGGCCTTCGAAGGACGAGGCAAGAGAAGGTTAAACAGAGTTTTCGATGTCATTGGTTTCGTATATCCAGATTATAGCTATCCCTTGCGAAAGCAGGGAAAGAAAAGAAAAGTTGCTACTTCAGCCATCTCTATTGCACCGAAGGGCAAAAAGATCAAGGTGTTGACACACTGGCCTAGATACATTAAAACGGCCAAGGTGCCGAAGCTTGTTGAAGGGACACCTTCCACCGCTAAGCCAGGATAGCCTGCTCATGTCGGCTCCAAGGAAGAATCGGCTGAAATGCCAAAAATAATAGGGCAAGAGAAAGTCGAATCGGCCGGAGCGCCGAAGCATTCTGCCGAAGCTTCAGAAAAAGCGGCCGAAGTGCCAGGGCAAGGAGAATCGATAGGATTGCAAAAAATCTTGAGCCCGCAACCAGAGCCAAAGTTGTCGAAGGTGCCCAGAGCTCCTGTAATAACTCCCAAGAGGAGGAGGATGGCTAGTGTGTTGGACGCTGTTTTAGAGTCGACAAGGGTGTGAGAGCACCTAGAGGGAGGGGTGAATAGGTGATCCTATAAAATCAAACACTAAATAGCCACAAACTTAATTATTAAGTTGTTAGCGAAATCAAGTGGCTATGGAACACGCTCGTGTAAACAAAACAATCACAAGAAGCAACACACGAGACACGTGATTTTTATCCCGTGGTTCGGCCAAGTAACACTTGCCTACTTCCACGTTATGGCGTCCCAATGGACGAGGGTTGCACTCAACCCCTTTCAAGTGATCCAATGATCAACTTGAATACCACGATGTTTTATCTTAGAGTACTCTTCCCGTTTGCGAGGAATCTCCACAAGTTGGAGCCTCTCGCCCTTACAAAGTTATGATCACAAAGAAAGCACAAGAGTAAGGATGGGAGAGCTACACACGCAAGACTCAAATTCGCAGCACTACCACGCACACAAGCCAAGACTTGAGCTCGAAACACAACACAGGGAGTACGTAACTCAAACGGAGCTCAAATCACTAACACAACGAATCAAATGCGTGGAGACAGAGTCTGGGAGTCTTAGAATGTTTTTTGAGAGCTTGGGTATCCTGCTCCATGCGCCTAGGGGTCCCTTTTATAGCCCCAAGGCAGCTAGGAGCTGTTGGAGATCAATTTGGAAGGCCATTCTTGCCTTCTGTCGAGTGGTGCACCGGACAGTCCGGTGCACCACCGGATAGCCACTGTTCATGTCTAGTGCGCGATCTCCTTCCATATCGGGCGCAGCCGACCGTTGCTCCTCGGGGGCTGGTTGGCGTACCGGACATTGTCCGGTGCACACTCGACAGTCCGGTGCATCCAGCCGACCGTTGGAGCGAGCCACATGTCATGCGTTGATCGCGCGAACGACCGTTGCCGCTGGCGCCGTTGGCTCACCGGACAGTCTGGTGCTCCACCGATAGTCCAGTGAATTTTAGTCACATCGCCTTTCCGTTTTCCAAGAGCGACGAGTTCGTCGCGGATGACTCACCGGACAGTCCGGTGCACCACCGGACAGTCCGGTGAATTATAGTCGTACGACTCTGTCGTTTCCTGAGAGCAGCCGGTTCACCGTGGGCTAGCCTGGGGCACTGGACACTGTCCGGTGCGCCACCGGACAGTCCAGTGCGCCAGGCCCAAGCTGCTGTTAGCTGTACACAGCCAACATTTCTTCAATTCAAATCTTCTTGTCTTGGTACTGTTTCTAGCACTTAGATAGACATGTTAGTACTCACAAAACAATTTACTAAGTTTAGAAACATATCTTGTCTTTGATTTGTACTTCTTGCTTGTTTAGTACATAAGAGTTCAAAACATTTGCATTGGGCATCTAATCACCAAAACAATTATAGAAATGGCCCATGGGCACATTTCCCTTTCAATCTCCCCCTTTTGGTGATTTATGCCAACACATGAAAAGCAACAAAAGAAGTGCAACATTAATGCAAATGAAGACCAAATTCTTTTTACTCAAGATTTGACATATTTGGATCGCTCTTTGACACCACTTGGTTTGTTTTTGCAAATCAAATTCTTTTTCCTATCTCTAAGTCAAACATTCTTATTTGTGCAAATAGAGAGATACTCCAAGAGTGAAAATCGTTAAGTGCCAAAACTCCCCCTTTTCCTGTAATCAAATTCTCCCCCATAAGAGTCCAAATTTTGCAATAAGAGTATTTTGGACAAAACACAAATTCTAACTCTAACTCAATTGTTTTCAAAATTCACAAGTGGTTGGCTGATTCATTTGCTTTGGCTTTAATTTCTCCCCCTTTGGCATTAAGCACCAAAACGAGATCATTCTTGGCCCTTTAACCCCATTGCCTTACCAAAGATGTCAATTAAGAGCAAAAAGGCAATGAGAGCATAAGTATGAACTTGGAATTTAAATACACTAATACTGGAGTGCAGTGGAAGACTTTTCATCATCCAAGTTCAATTTCCCTTTCAATGTACCTTTGAGACTACATCAAGTGTACTCAAACAAACAAATTAGTCTCAAAGGGATCAAGTTATAGCACATCCCCACTAAACATGTGCACATCTGCATACGGACTTGTGAGGTCCGGGGATGACTTGTACAACTTGAACACCACAAATAAACAATAATGATTTAAATGCACAAAGTAACATGATCAAAGGCATAGAATACATGTATGCTATAGATCAATCCAAGTTACGCGAATCTAAAACATTTAGCTCACTACGCAACCTGCAAAACCTTTTTCATCTAAAGGCTTGATGAAGATATTGGCTAGTTGGTTCTCGGTGCTAATGTGATACACATCGATATCTCCCTTTTGCTGGTGGTCTCTCAGGAAGTGATGTCGGATGTCTATGTGCTTAGTGTGACTGTGTTCAACAGGATTATCCGCCAAGCGGACTGCACTCTCATTGTCACATAGGAGTGGGACTTTGCTCAGATTGTAGCCAAAGTCCCGAAGAGTTTGCCTCATCCAAAGTAGTTGCGCGCAACACTGTCTTGCGGCAACATACTCGGCCTCAGCGGTGGATAGGGCAACGAATGTTTGTTTCTTGGAACTCTAGGACACCAGGGACCTTCCTAGAAATTGACACGTCCCTGATGTACTCTTCCTATCAACCTTGCACCCGACATAATCAGAGTCTGAGTATCCAATTAAGTCAAAGGTAGAACCCTTTGGATACCCGATCCCTAAGCAAGGTGTAGAAACTAAATACCTAAGAATTCGCTTAACGGCCACAAGGTGACATCCTTGGGGTCAGATTGATATCTGGCACACATGCATACACTAAGCATAATGTCCGGTCTACTAGCACAAAGGTAAAGTAATGAACCTATCATTGACCGGTATGCCTTTCGACAAAGGACTTACCTCCTTTGTTGAGGTCAATATGCCCATTAGTTCCCATCGGTGTCTTTGCGGGCTTGACATCCTTCATCCCAAACCTCTTAAGAAGATCCTAAGTGTACTTCGTTTGGAAGAAGAAGGTGCCGTCCTTGAGTTGCTTCACTTGGAATTCAAGGAAGTAGGTCAACTCGCCCATCATCGACATCTCGAATTTCTGCATCATCACCCTGCTGAACTCCTCACAAGACTTTTGGTTAGTAGAACCAAATATTATGTCATCGACATATATTTGGCATACAAAAAGATCACCATCACAAGTCTTTTTAAAAAGAGTGGGATCGGCTTTCCCAACCTTGAAAGCATGAGCAATTAAGAAATCTCTAAGGCATTCATACCATGCTCTTGGGGCTTGCTTAAGTCCATAGAGCGCCTTAGAGAGCTTATACACGTGGTCGGGATACCTGTCATCCTCAAAGCCAGGGGGTTATTCCACGTATACCTCTTCCTTGATTGGCCCGTTGAGGAAAGCGCTCTTCATGTCCATTTGGTATAGCCTAAAAGAATGGTGAGCGGCATAGGCTAATAAAATTCGAATTGACTCTAGCCTGGCCATAGGAGCAAAAGTCTCCTCAAAATCCAAACCTGCGACTTAGGCATAACCTTTGGCCATAAGTCAAGCCTTGTTTCTTGTCACCACTCCGTGCTCGTCTTGCTTGTTGCGGAACACCCACTTGGTTCCCACAATGTTTTACTTTGGACGTGGCACCAGGCTCCAGACTTCATTTCATTTGAAGTTGTTGAGTTCTTCCTGCATGGCCAACACCCAGTCCGGATCCTACAAGGCCTCTTCTACCCTGAAAGGCTTAATAGAAGAGACAAACGAGTAATGCTCACAAAAATTAGCTAATCGTGAGCGAGTAGTTACTCCCTTGCTGATGTCACCCAGAATTTGATCGACGGGGTGATGTCTTTGGATCGATGCTCGGACTTGAGTTGGAGGGGCCCGTGGTGCTTCTTCCTTCATCACTTGATCTTCCTGTGCTCCCCTTGATCCTGCCCTTCTTCTTGAGGTACCTGTACATGGCCTGAGTTGGGGGATGCACCATTGTAGAGGAAGATGGTTGATCTTCTTCATGTGGTTCCTGTGGTCGCACATCACCTATCGCCATCGTGCGCATTGCGGCCGTCGGAACTTCATCTTCATCTATGTCATCAAGATCAACATGCTCTCTTAGAGAGCCATTAGTCTCATCAAATACAGTGTCGCTAGAGACTTCAACTAATCCTGATAACTTGTTGAAGACCCTATACACCTTTGTATTTGAGTCATACCCTAGTAAAAAAATCCCTCTATTTGAGAGCACCTAGAGGGGGGTGAATAGGTGATCCTATAAAACTTAAACTTAAGCCACCAAAAACTTGATTAGGTGTTAGCACAATAATGCCAAGTGGCTAGAGAGGAGTCTCAACAAAACACAATAACCACAAAGATATCAATCACAAAGATGGCACAGTGGTTTATCCCGTGGTTCGGCCAAGACCAACGCTTGCCTACTCCACGATGTGGTGTCCCAACGGACGAGGGTTGCAATCAACCCCTCTCAAGCGGTCCAAAGACCCACTTGAATACCACGGTGTTTTGCTTTGCTTTTCTTTATCCCGTTTGCGAGAAATCTCCACAACTTGGAGCCTCTCGCCCTTACACTTGAAGTTCACAAAGAAGCACAGAGTAAGGGAGGGATAAGCAACACACACAAGACACAAAATCAGAATGTCAACATGCACACAAGTCGCAACAAGAGCTCGCAACACAACCCGACGAGTTCACAACTCAACTAGAGCTCTAGATGCTATCACAAAGAAACAAATGCGTGGAATCGAAGTCTCGGTGCTTAGGAATGCTTTGAGTATGCTTGGTGTACTCCTCCATGCGCCTAAGGGTCCCTTTTATAGCCCTAAGGCAGCTAGGAGCCATTGAGAGCATTCCAGGAAGGCTGATCTTGCCTTCTGTCGCCTGGCGCACCGGACAGTCCGGTGCACCACCGGACACTGTCCGGTGCCGATATCCTTCCTTATTTGGCGAAGCCGACCGTTGGAGTTTGAGAGCCGTTGGCGCACCGGACAGTCCGATGCCCCAATGTGATCGTTGGCTTGGCCACGCGTCACGCGCGGAATCCTCGGCCGACTGTTGCCCCAGCTGACCGTTGGCTCACCGGACAGTCCGGTGAATTTTAGCCGTACGCCGTTAATCATCTCCCGAGAGCGACGAGTTCGCCTGTGAACGGCTCACCGGACAGTCCGGTGCACCACCGGACAGTCCGATGATTTATAGTCGTATACCGCCGTCGAAGTCCCGAGAGCAGCAAGTTCGCCAGAGTCAGCCTGGCGCACCGGACACTGTCCGGTGGACCCAGACTGAGCAGACTTTGGCTGAACAAAGCCATCTCATTTCCAACTCGATTTTTCCTGTTTCCAGCACTTAGACACAATACATTAGTCCATAAAACAATTTACTAAGTCTAGAAACATACCTTTTGACATGATTTGCACTTTGTCCACCACTTTGCATAGATTAACACAAAAGCACTTGTGTTGGCACTCAATCACCAAAATACTTAGAAATGGCCCAAGGGCACATTTCCCTTTCAATCTCCCCCTTTTTGGTGATTTATGCCAACACAACATAAAGAAACTAGAACAGGTGCAATATCAATGCAAATGAAAACTCAATATAGTTTTGATTCATATTTGGCATATATGGATAATCTTTGCCACCACTTGGTTTGTTTTTGCAAATCAAACTCAATTTCCTATCTCTAAGTCAAATTCACTTGTAGAGACATAAAGAGAGGTATTCCAAAAAAATTGATCAAGGATTTCAAAAACTCCCCCTTTTTCCCATAATCAACACTTCTCCCCACAAGAGGCCAACTTTTGACAAAAGAGACAATAAAAGAGTTTTGACAAACCAAAAGCTCTATTCTACTATTTTCAAAATTTCTCAAGTGGTAGCTGATCCATTTATTGCTTTGGCCTTTATTTTCTCCCCCTTTGGCATCAAGCACCAAAACGGGATCAATCTTGGCCCTTTAACCCCATTGCCTCACCAAAATCTTCAAATAAGAATACAAAGGCAATAGGAGTACATGAGATGAACTTGGAATAAGTTACCCTCTCATCGGAGTGCAGTGGAAGTCTTTCATGGTCCAAGTCCACCTTTTCCCTTTCAATCTCCCTTTGAGACTAAATTAAGCAAACTCAAGCACACGGTTAGTCTCAAAGGGTCAAGTTGTAGCACAACTCCCCCTAAATATGTGCATCACTTGCAAAAGGACTTGTGAGGTCCGGGGAGTGATTGTACAACTTGAGCACCACAGTAAGCAACAAAATGCATAAGGAACATGATCAAAGGCATAAATACATGTATGCTATAAATCAATCCAAGTTCCGCGAATCTAAGACATTTAGCTCACTACGCAGCCTGCAAAAGGTCTTCTCATCTAAAGGCTTGGTAAAGATATCGGCTAGCTGGTTCTCGGTGCTAACATAAAACACTTCGATATCTCCCTTTTGCTGGTGGTCTCTCAAAAAGTGATGTCGGATGTCAATATGCTTTGTGCGGCTGTGCTCAACAGGATTTTCCGCTATTCGGATAGCACTCTCATTGTCACATAGGAGTGGGACTTTGCTCAGATTGTAGCCAAAGTCCCGGAGGGTTTTCCTCATCCAAAGTAGTTGCGCGCAACATTGTCCTGCGGCAACGTACTCGGCCTCAGCGGTGGATAGGGCAATGGAAGTTTGTTTCTTAGAATTCCATGACACCAGGGACCTTCCTAAGAATTGGCATGTCCCTGATGTACTCTTCCTATCGACCTTACATCCAGCATAGTCGGAATCTGAATATCCAATTAAGTCAAAGTTAGACCCCTTGGGATACCAGATCCCGAAGCAAGGCGTAGCGACTAAATATCTAAGAATTCGCTTCACGGCCACTAAGTGACACTCCCTTGGATCGGATTGAAATCTAGCACACATGCATACGCTAAGCATAATATCCGGTCTACTAGCACATAAATAAAGTAAGGACCCTATCATTGACCGGTATGCTTTTTGATCAACGGACTTACCTCCTTTGTTGAGGTCGGTGTGTCCGTCGGTTCCCATCGGAGTCTTTGCGGGCTTGGCGTCCTTCATCCCAAACCACTTTAGCAAGTCTTGTGTGTACTTCGTTTGGGAGATGAAGGTGTCGTCCTTGAGTTGCTTCACTTGGAACCCAAGGAAGTAGTTCAACTCGCCCATCATCGACATCTCGAATTTCTGCGTCATCACCCTGCTAAACTCTTCACAAGACTTTTGGTTAGTAGAACCAAATATTATGTCATCGACATAAATTTGGCACACAAAAAGATCACCATCGCAAGTCTTAGTAAAAAGAGTTGGATCGGCTTTCCAAACCTTGAAAGCATTAGCAATTAAAAAGTCTCTATGTAACACCTCAGGTGTTACCATGGTTAGAACCCACCTTGGCATTAAGAGCTGTGATCATATGTGGTAGAGACTTAAGAAACTACATAAGAACTTTGGAGCTCATGTGTTAATCAAAGTTTGTTAATGACTTAAGAGTTGTTACTCAAATCTTTATACCCTTACCACCTTGGAAGGGAGAAGGGGGAAGAACCCTAGACCTCCCTTAAACTCTATCTTCCAAAACCATGGTTAAAAGGGGAAAGAGAGTGAGCAAATGTGCAAAACATGGGTAATTGTTAACCAAACCTTAAGTAACCTTACAACCATCAATTAGGGGGGGAATATTGCAAAAAGACCCCTGGAGAAACCCCTATTCAAATCTCCAAGTGGAGGGAGAGCTAGAGCTCTCTATTTCTCTCTAAGTCCAATTTTTAACCCTAATCTAAAGATCAACCGTGTTCACCTTAAAGATGGCACCAAAACCACTTAGGTTCTATACCAAAAATGTGGCATACCACCTAAGGCACCCCCTGGAAAAAAGTGGACACCGAGACTTGGACGTTTGATAGGATTTGGCATCAGTTTTGTCGCGAGGTGGGCAGTGAGACAAGCCAGATTTGGCGCCCGTCTATCTCCTGATCTAGGGCGTATCCTCCATTGGAACTCACACATGAGAGATAGCCCTAGGTGCCAGGAAGAGGTCTGCGCCGGATTCATGTCAAGATTCGCACGTTTGCGATCTCTGGAGACGTTTGAACAATGGAAGAAACACACCTCCACGTGTTCGACGCCTTCTGCCCGCGCCAGAGCACGCTCGCGCGCGCCCCCGCATGCCCAGCGCCGCGCCCGAGCCAAGCCAGCGCCATGGCCCACGCTCGCGCCTATAAAACCCTCCCAGACTTCGACTGTACTCTTCCGCGCACACTCAAACCTCACCGGAGCTCAGCTCGCCGCCGTTTGCCCGTGCGCAGCGTGTCCACGGCCGCCCGATCCCCCTGCCACCGTAGACCGGCCAGTGGAGCCCTTCCCAACCCCGGCCAGCCCTCGGAGAAGACTAAGCACACCCCGGTAAAGCTCCCCGAGCGAGGAATTGAAGTTTGCTTCGCCGGAGAGGCCGGCCCACGGTCGCCGGAGCTCTCAACCCCGCCGGAGTACGTGGACCGGGTAATCCACTCAACCATCCTTCGATTCCTTGTGCATACAGTCGCTACGTTACCCCGTAAAGCTCACCATGCCCTTGGATTGAACCAGCTCGCCGTGGTTTGGCCGGTACAATCGCCGCCGACGAGAACACCCGCCTGCACGCGTGGACCGGGCGATTCCGGCCATCCCCGCCGTCGAGCCGCACCTCGCCGTGACCACCAGAGTCTCCTCGAGCCAACCCCACCCTTCGTCGGACCTCCCTCGCCGCCGGTAAGTCGCGCCACCCTTTTCTTTTCCGCGGTTACTGTTTGCGTAAGGGGAAGGACTGCGGGTGAGAGGGAGAGAAGATCAGGGGGTTTTGTGAAATGTCAGAGACACAGGGGAATAGTGGCGCGAGGGTAGATTTGCGAAGGTTGATTTAGTTTAAACTCAGGGACCTCGGTGTAAACTGTTTTTCCAGAAAACCTTTGTCAAATCTGTTTTTAAATTGAACAGAAACTTTGAAAATCCCTAACTTCTGTTTAACTCATCCAAATTTGGTCAAACCAATTTTGTCAGACTCTAAATAATGTAGCCTACTTAAGAAAAATATAAAACCCCCTATGTACTATAGAAAACTTTAAAGCTCTGATTTAATTATAGTTTTGGCCAAAAGCTCAATAATAGAAAGAAAAATAGTTATACTAATTGACTAGGGTTAGAAAAATTTGGAGAAGTTTATATCTACCTACTGACCCAAGTAAAAATGTTGAATCCCTCTGTCCACTCCACTAAGTCAGTTTTTACCCATTATTTTATAATATGCTTAAGATTAAGAAAAATAGAAAATGTAATTTAAACAATGAACCAGAGAGCACCTCTATTTTTGTTAGGATACTTGTTAAATGTAGTTCACTGGAAAAATATATCATACCCTGGTTTAGTAAAAAAATAAGTAGGAAACCTTTTATTTGAATAAACTAAGGATAACTTAGAAAAACCCTACAAAAATAACTCTAAGGTGAAAACCCCTCAAACCTTAGGATAACTAATATTTGGTTATTATGAACATAG
This sequence comes from Zea luxurians, assembly GCA_029449295.1. Classification (NCBI taxonomy): domain Eukaryota; kingdom Viridiplantae; phylum Streptophyta; class Magnoliopsida; order Poales; family Poaceae; genus Zea; species Zea luxurians. The sequence continues at coordinate 170,602,467 of JAOPSE010000002.1, forward strand.
GAAAAATACAAAATCTGTTGTTTGATATTTTTTAAATGACAAGTTAGTTATAAGCACCTTTTTGACATTAAACTTAAGAAAATCATAACTAAATAACCACCCCTTAGTTTTCTGTGATTTTTAGCACAGGAGCCTATTACTACCATGGGATGCCAGCAAAAATGACCTTTAGGACAAAACCTACCCTAACTAAGAGATGTAGTGTAAAGTGGCCCCCTTTTGCATAACTCTTGTTATTTTTGTTTAAAGCCTAGCCTTGTACTTTAAGCCTCAAATTCTTAAAACAAGCTAGAATAGCAAAGGACAACCCACTGTAATTTTTACAGAATTTTTGGAAATTATTAAAACACTGTCGTAGTTCAAACCTACACTAGACACCCTAAATGGGAGTTAAAGTAAGGAAAATGAATAATGTAAATTAATGTCATCCTAAAACCTTTGTAATCTGTCCACTAAAATGTATCAAGACAATACCAATTCACTATGTTATCTTCACTAAAAACCCAAGCCTAAAGAGTAATAAGCCTAACCCACTGGAAGCCCCGCAAGACTAAGAAACCCTAAGTTACTTCTTAACTCAGTTCTCTTTAGCATAATATTATTAAATCCTGCATAATCATGACATACATGTTCATTGCATTTCGATAGACTGTAACCTTCCTGACGGAGAGTACATCCTCGTGCTGGAGCAAGGAGCTGCTCAGGAGGTAGCCCCAGATCCAGCACCCGAGTCTGCACCAGAGGATCTGCCTACCACAGCTTTGGAAGGCAAGCCCCGGTTTATGCATAACCTGTTATTTATGCTATTTTACTTCACTTAATGATTGTAGGATTGACTGTGCACTTAGGTGTAGGAGTTGATTGAAACCCTAGTTGCATAAACTCAGGATTCCTTTTTGAGATGGATACTAGTATGCTAGGTCGAGTAGCTGCCTTACTAATTAGGGATCTCGGTAGAAGTCGAGTGATTTTTCTAGCACTCGCGCGAGGTCAGGAATTGGTTGTACCCACTTTTCTTATCACATTGATAGTTGGTTGGTGGACACGGATCCATGGGGATACATGGTCTATGAGGTAAAATGGGAATAAGGATTAACGTGCGGATACCTGTGTCAAGCGTTTGAACGTACTAAACATATGCCGAGAAATATGGTAAATCGGTAAGCCTAGTACCTGATTGAACCTGCCAGCAGACATATCCCCTCACGCGACCTGAGACGTGGTCTCCCATTCCGGTTATGGTGGGTACAAGTGCGGTCACTGCACGACGGCCAGTCGGGGTCAGTGAGGCATTGTACGCCAAGGCGGTGAGCCCTGATCTGCTGCCAGGGAATCGATGGGGACGGTTGATGTGTGTGGGGACGGAGTGCCTCGCCACGTTGTGTGTTTAGGTTTACCTTGCAAGGTTTAAAAAACTCGATTCGAATCGTCTGCTTCTCGCAGCAAATGAGACTGCTTGATCCATTGTACTGCATTGAGTAACAAGTGGAAATATGATGAGTTGATAAGATGTTGATTGCTAATAATGCTTGCTACTATGTATGAGTAGATAGTACACTTTTAGCCTTAAGAGAGTCACACTTAATTTTGACAAAGTTAAAAACTTGATTTAGAAACTCAGCTAGTGCTTTTGGCAACCAAACCCCATAGCCAAACAGCTGCATGTCTAGAGGTAGAGGAGTAGACTCCTCACACCGGGTAAGTCTAGCTGAGTATTAGTATACTCAGCCTTGCTTGTGGCATAATTTTACAGGTTCTCTGGAGGACATGGTTGCTGGAGTGACTTGGCCGTCCACCTTACCACCGGGTTGGACTGTCGAGTGGGACCCTGCCTCGGCTGAGGAGGAGCACGAGGAGTGATGGGACAGGCTTCCCCATCTCTTCGTTTATTTGCCGTTAGTTTTATTCCGCTGCACTTTGAACAATGATGGTTGCTTTTGCAAAAACTCCGATGATGATGATGATGTAATAATTTAGTACTCTCACATGCATGGTTTTATGTTTTATTGTATTTGCTCTGTGACTCACCATCGAGTGAGACTGTGGTACTTGATCCTGTCAGTGGCCGTGTCGGACTAGATCCGAGGGATTGACGGGTTATTCCCATTTAAGTGTGGTCTAGCCTCTAAGGCAGGGCTTAGGCACTTAAGTTGGAATAATTCGGGCAGTTCCGCCACAGCTGGTATCGGAGCTTGTACCACCACAGAGGAATCAATAAAATGTAAATACCATCAATTTTCCAAGTAAAATTTGGTAGAAACAATGTTGGATAGATAGTAGGACGAGCAGGATAGACCTAGGACGTGAAGCCTTAGGATGATAGAAGGGTAGCTAGGTGGCTAAGTAACTAGGCCCTACAGGCCACTTTTACAGGATGGGGGTTCTTCCCTATTCCTTTTTTTCTTCTTGTGAGGTCGTTCAGGACGAGCATGCATGCATTCTTAATTAAGCAAATGAATAACTGAGTAAAAGGACTTAAAAACAAGATAACAACCAACTAGGTCCCAAGTGCCTTTTCATTTAACTAGAGAAAGGCTGAGTTTTATTTTTCCTTGTTCTTTTTATAATTCTTTTTCCTTTACTTACGCTTAATCGTACACAGATGACTTCCCACGGATCCTCCGATGACGGAAATACACTGACCCACACTGACGGACTTGCACGAGAGGGCTTTCCCCGTATTTTATGGGAGGTACTTCAGGGGGTCGGGTACTTGACACCCCCTCAGTACACAGTGCAGCAGTTTGAGAAGCACCGGGTGCCCCGCTGTAGGGTGAGGATGATCTTGGAGCCTCATCCCCTGCAGCCAGGCTGGCGTTCGCTGGACTCCGAGTCTTTCGGATACCGGGCGGAGGACACGATCGAGGCGATCGCTCTGCACGAGTTGACGACTTTTTGTGGGTTCCATCCCTTGGAGCTCTCTACCCACCCCATTGGGTTGTTCCCCGCAGAAAAGGAGGACGACCCAATGTGGAAGGATCGGGTGGAGCATGCCAAGGACATCTGGGCTCTCTACCCAGGCCACACGGCTCACTTGTCGGTGCGATGCATGAACGCCCTGTATCGTCTGCAAGTGATGCGTGGAGAGGCAATGTCTCATTTGATGGCACTATTGGAGGCAACCAAGATCACCCTGGACAACAGGGAGGAGCTCGTGGTTGACTTGTCCCAGGAGCTGGTAGAAAAAGATTTACAAGTGGAGCAGCTGTCTGATGAGATTCATGAGTTGGAGGAGCTAGTGGGCACCAGGGAGAACACCATCGAGGTTTTAGAGGATCAGCTCATTAACACTCAGCAGCAGCTTGCTGAGGCTAACGAGCACCTGGACATGCATCACCAGGAGATCCAGGACCAGGAGGCCAACGAGGACGTCGACATTGAGGGAGGAGATGAGCTTGCCTCCAGTGTGGACACTGCTGGCTCGGGAAGACCACCTTCCCCCGAGTCGAGTGTTGCTTCGTTCGCTCACTAGGTTTCAGGATAGGATTAGAAGTTGGATGGTCGGACTCCTCGCAGCTAGCTTAGCTTTTGCACCCTTGGGGTACTAGGCTAGATAGAGTTGAGTCATTTTGGGACAATTGATGTAATCATGCTAAACTCTCTTGAAAACTTGTTTGATGGATGCTGTCATCAGTTTAAATTTGGAAGGAAGAATTTGTGCCTTTTAAAATCCTTTTGTTGAAGCCGGAGTCTATCATGTTGTTTTAACTTTTTCCTTCGTAAAATGAAATCTTGAACTTGGAGATGTGGTGTTAAGCATGTATGTGGTTTTTTTAGATGGCCGGGAGGCAGCGTCGTGGCCAGAATGAGCACGTTCCTCCACCGCCACCGCCTCCCACTCTGCAGGAGCTCATGGCTCAGCAGAATGAGATCTTGAGGCAGCTGGCTCAGCGTCAGCCACCACCTCAGCACTATGGTGGTGGAGACCATCAGCGTCACCCCGCGGTGGCTACCTATCAGGAGTTCCTCAGCACTAGGGGTGTAAACGGATACTTATTCGGATATCAGTTTTCTTGTCTTTTTTCTTTGATTGTGAATTAATAGAATATAGAATCTGCTATGCAAAATTATATTCTTGTTTTTAGTATTGGGCTTGTAAAGATTCATGAAAGGTAAACCTCAAATCTATCATATATCTTCTCAAATAATAAATATAAATTTCGGATACAAATCGAATACGGATACGGATATTTTTTCACCTTTTTTGTTATATGGAGCAAATAAGGTATGAAATAATTTATACAAAAATTTATTCTTATTTATAATAATGTGCTTCATAACATAAGAAGAGATTAGCATCTAATTTCATACATATCTATTTTAAAATATTAAATTTGTCCTAATAGTTCGGATATCCGTTTACACCCCTACTCAGCACCCAGCCCCCATTGTTCACAAGGGCAGAGGATCCCCTTGATGCAGATGTGTGGTTGCGAGTAGTGGAATCCAAATTCCCACTACTCCATGGAGCTTGCTCAGAAGTCACTAAGGTCCGGTTCGCCACTCAGCAGCTTCGCGGACCCGCGCGGACATGGTGGGACCACTATCTTGCTATGCAACCGGCTGACCATGAAGTGGAATGGAGAGAGTTTAAGGCAGCTTTCAGGGGACATCATATACCCGCAGGCATCATGGACCGAAAGCTCAACGAGTTTCTGGCACTCACTCAGGGCAACAGGACAGTGTTGCAGTATGCCCAGGCCTTTAATGACTTGTGCCAGTATGCTGGGTACCATGCAGACACGGACGAGAAGAAGAGGGACAGGTTCAGACGGGGGCTCAGCACTAAGCTCCGTGATCGTCTCAACACCGTCAGGGCCAACAGCTACAATGAGTTGGTCAACATGGCTATCTCCCAGGAGGACTGCATTACAGCTCGACAGGCAGAGAAGAAGAGGAAGACCCCTGTGGCAGGACCCTCAGCTCAGCCACAGCGCTTCAGGATTGTGTCCGACACGCAGAACAGGGGACCCCAGCAGCAGCAAGGGAGATGGGTGATCAGACCACCACAGCAGCAGCAGCAGGCACCCAACCGCACCCAGTTTCCAGCTCAGAGGAACAATCAGCAGCAGCAGTACCGCCAAGCTAATGACAACAGGTGTTTCACCTGTGGCAACACTGGGCATTATGCCAAAAATTGCCCTAGGAATCAGCAGAGGCAGGGGCAGAATGTCAACCAGAACCAGGGCAAGAGGCAGAAGGTGCAAGTGAGGCAGGGCAGGCTAAACTTCATCACCATGGCTGATATTCCAGAGGGAGCACCCGTCATGACTGGTATCTTTACAGTTTTAAATTATCCTGCTATCACTCTTTTTGATTCTGGTGCATCGCATAGCTTTATTAGTGCCAAGTGTCAATTGCCTTTTCATCACACCCATGGGGGTATCACAATTTCAACACCAGGAGGCAGGATTGCCACCAATCAAATCAACAAGAATGTGCCTATAAAGTTTGGTAGTTTGATAATTAAAACCAACCTTCTTATCTTGGGACTGGATAGTGTGGATATCATATTGGGAACTGATTGGTTGACCAAACATCAGGCAGTGATTGACATTGCAGCTAGGGCCATCGATGTGCACTCACCAACCTGTGGTGAAACCACATTATATTTGCCCGATCAAGGTTGTACCCGTTCTTGTGCCTATATCATGACAGAATCCCCAGTAAGGAAGATCCCAGTAGTCTGTGACTACCCCGATGTTTTTCCGGATGAATTGCCAGGAATACCACCTGACAGAGACATTGAGTTTGCAATCGAATTGCAACCCGGGACTGCTCCTATCTCCAAGAGACCCTATAGGATGCCTCCCGCGGAACTAGCAGAACTAAAGAAGCAACTGCAAGAACTGTTGGACAAGGGGTTTATTCGCCCAAGTACTTCACCATGGGGATGCCCAGCATTATTTGTGAAGAAAAAGGATGAAAGTTTGAGGATGTGTGTCGACTACCGCCCTCTCAATGCGGTGACCGTCAAGAACAAGTACCCACTGCCCCGCATTGATGTTCTGTTTGATCAGTTGGTAGGAGCCAAGGTATTTTCCAAGATAGACCTTCGCTCAGGTTACCATCAGATCAAGATCCGTGCCAGCGACATTCCCAAGACGGCCTTCTCAACCAGATATGGGCTTTACGAGTTTTTGGTGATGTCTTTTGGGCTGACCAATGCCCCGGCTTATTTCATGTACTTGATGAACTCGGTATTCATGCCAGAGTTGGACAAGTTCGTGGTCGTTTTCATCGATGATATCCTAGTTTATTCCAAGAATGAAGCCGAACACGCTAAGCATTTGCATACTGTACTTCAGAGGCTACGTGACCATCGGTTGTATGCCAAGTTGTCTAAATGTGAATTTTGGCTGAAGGAGATTAAATTCTTGGGTCACACAATTTCTCAGGAAGGAATATCAGTTGATCCTGAGAAGGTACAAGAGGTGATGGACTGGAAACCCCCGACAACAGTGAGGCAGATTCGGAGTTTTCTGGGATTGGCAGGGTATTATCGACGATTTATTCCGGATTTCTCCAGAATTGCCAAACCAATGACCGAACTGTTGAGGAAGGGAGTCAAGTATGATTGGAACCAAAAGTGTGAAGATGCCTTTCATACCTTGAGGCAGCATTTGACAACAGCCCTAGTGCTGGCTCAACCTGACAACACCAAGCCATTTTAAGTTTATTGTGATGCTTCTGGTACAGGATTGGGATGTGTCTTGATGCAAGAGAACAGAGTGATTGCTTATGCTTCCCGAGCACTCAGACCCCATGAGCAGAACTACCCTACACATGATCTGGAGTTGGCAGTTGTGGTTCATGCTCTTAAGATATGGAGACACTACCTGATGGGAGCTCACTGTAACATCTACACGGACCACAAGAGTCTCAAATACATCTTCACTCAGGCAGACCTGAACATGAGGCAAAGGAGATGGTTAGAGTTAATCAAGGATTATGATTTGGAAGTACATTACCATCCAGGCAAGGCCAATGTTGTGGCAGATGCTTTGAGTAGAAAGGCCCAGTGCAATTGTATGAACATGGATGCAAGAGTCACCACCTTGTGCGATGAGTTGTGTAAGCTGAACCTGGAAGTTGTTCCCTCCGGTGAGTTAAGTTATATCTCGGTGGAGCCCACATTGCAAGAACAAATAATCCAGGCACAGATTGGGGATAAGGGTGTACAGGTTATCAAAGACATGCTCAAACAGAAAGTGGAAAAGTACAAGTGTTTCCGACAGGACAGCAAGGGAATTCTATGGTTTGGAGATCGATTGGTTGTTCCCAAGGACCCTGAGCTCAGAAAGAAGATACTGGATGAAGCTCACCTTTCCAAGTTCTCCATGCACCCTGGTAGCAACAAGATGTACCATGATCTCCGATCTTTATATTGGTGGACCAGAATGAAGAGGGAAATTGCTAAGTACATATCCGAGTGTGACACCTGCCAGAGGATCAAAGCTAGTCATTTGAAGGCAGTAGGCCCTCTGCAACCCCTTCCCATACCATCTTGGAAATGGGAGGACATTTGCATGGACTTCATAGTGGGAATGCCCAATACCTCCAGGCACCATGATTCCATTTGGGTTATTGTGGACAGGTTGACCAAGACTGCTCATTTCTTGCCGGTGCACACCACCCACAAGACAGAGAAGTACGCAGAAATTTATGTTGATCAGATAATAAGGTTGCATGGTATTCCAAAGACCATTGTATCTGACAGAGGAGCACTGTTTGTGGCACGCTTTTGGGAGAAAATGCAAGAATCACTTGGGACCCAAGTAATCCGAAGCTCAGCATATCACCCTCAAACAGATGGCCAGACAGAAAGGGTGAATCAGATTTTGGAAGACATGTTGCGAGCATGTGCTCTACACTATGGGAAGGATTGGGACAAGTGTCTGTCTTTAGCAGAGTTTTCTTACAATAACAGCTATCAGTCTAGTCTGAAGATGGCACCTTTTGAGGCCTTATATGGGAGAAGGTGTAGGACCCCGCTAAATTGGTCTCAAGCGGGAGAGAGGGAAATTTTTGGGCCAGATTTGGTACTTGAAGCAGAGGCAAAGGTCAGGATCATCAAGAAGAACTTAGAAGCTGCTCAGGCCAGGCAAAAGAGCTATCATGATAAGAGGCGGAAACCTCTCCAGTTTGCAGTGGGAGATCATGTTTACCTTAAGGTGTCACCCACCAAGGGTGTCCAGAGATTCGGGATCAAGGGCAAGTTAACTCCTCGTTACATTGGACCCTACGAGATCAAGGAGACTTGTGGACCTGTAGCATATCAATTGAAGTTGCCCCCCAGCATGTCAGCCATTCATGATGTGTTCCATGTATCTCAGCTGCGGAAATGTGTCCGCCTACCCACGGAAATGCTACCGGAACCAGAGATTGAGATAGAACCAGACTTGTCCTACCAGGAGTACCCCGTCAAGATATTAGATCAAAAGGAAAGATCGACTCGGGCAAGATCAATTAAAATGTATAAAGTTCAGTGGAGTCACCATTCAGCAGAAGAAGCTACATGGGAGACTGAGGATTTTCTACGCTCTCACTTCCCCGACTTTCTGCCCAAAGGAATCGGTACGTAACCCCAAAACCCCACCCCCACCTGCCCTTTGAATTCAATTATAAGAAAAACTTAGATAACAAGGATAGTCTAAGTTGTGGAATTAACTTAAGAAGGGCTTCCTTCTGAAGTTGCAAAGAGGATGACATTCGAAGAGCAGTTAATGGGAGAAACTTAAGTATAAAGGGAAAACAACACCAGCACACCATCAAGCACCCTCCAAGGGACTCTACCAAAAATCTCGGGATGAGATTCCTTTAAGGGGGGAGGGCTGTAACACCTCAGGTGTTACCATGGTTAGAACCCACCTTGGCATTAAGAGCTGTGATCATATGTGGTAGAGACTTAAGAAACTACATAAGAACTTTGGAGCTCATGTGTTAATCAAAGTTTGTTAATGACTTAAGAGTTGTTACTCAAATCTTTATACCCTTACCACCTTGGAAGGGAGAGGGGGGAAGAACCCTAGACCTCCCTTAAACTCTATCTTCCAAAACCATGGTTAAAAGGGGAAAGAGAGTGAGCAAATGTGCAAAACATGGGTAATTGTTAACCAAACCTTAAGTAACCTTACAACCATCAATTAGGGGGGGGGAATATTGCAAAAAGACCCCTGGAGAAACCCCTATTCAAATCTCCAAGTGGAGGGAGAGCTAGAGCTCTCTATTTCTCTCTAAGTCCAATTTTTAACCCTAATCTAAAGATCAACCATGTTCACCTTAAAGATGGCACCAAAACCACTTAGGTTCTATACCAAAAATGTGGCATACCACCTAAGGCACCCCCTGGAAAAAAGTGGACACCGAGACTTGGACGTTTGATAGGATTTGGCATCAGTTTTGTCGCGAGGTGGGCAGTGAGACAAGCCAGATTTGGCGCCCGTCTATCTCCTGATCTAGGGCGTATCCTCCATTGGAACTCACACATGAGAGATAGCCCTAGGTGCCAGGAAGAGGTCTGCGCCGGATTCATGGCAAGATTCACACTTTTGCGATCTCTGGAGACGTTTGAACAATGGAAGAAACACACCTCCACGTGTTCGACGCCTTCGGCCCGCGCCAGAGCACGCTCGCGCGCGCCCCCGCATGCCCAGCACCGCGCCCGAGCCAAGCCAGCGCCATGGCCCGCGCCCGCGCCTATAAAACCCTCCTAGACTTCGACTGTACTCTTCCGCGCACACTCAAACCTCACCGGAGCTCAGCTCGCCGCCGTTTGCTTGTGCGCAGCGTGTCCACGGCCGCCCGATCCCCCTGCCACCGTAGACCGGCCAGTGGAGCCCTTCCCAACCCCGGCCAGCCCTCGGAGAAGACTAAGCACACCCCGGTAAAGCTCCCCGAGCGAGGAATTGAAGTTTGCTTCGCCGGACAGGCCGGCCCAAGGTCGCCGGAGCTCTCAACCCCGCCGGAGTACGTGGACCGGGTAATCCACTCAACCATCCTTCGATTCCTTGTGCATACAGTCGCTACATTACCCCGTAAAGCTCACCATGCCCTTGGATTGAACCAGCTCGCCGTGGTTTGGCCGGTACAATCGCCGCCGACGAGAACACCCGCCTGCACGCGTGGACCGGGCGATTCCGACCATCCCCGCCATCGAGCCGCACCTCGCCGTGACCGCCAGAGTCTCCCGAGCCAACCCCACCCTTCGCCGGACCTCCCTCGCCGCCGGTAAGCCGTGCCACCCTTTTCTTTTCTGTGGTTACTGTTTGCGACAGGGGAAGGACTGCGGGTGAGAGGGAGAGAAGATCAGGGGGTTTTGTGAAATGTCAGAGACACAGGGGAATAGTGGCGCGAGGGTAGATTTGCGAAGGTTGATTTAGTTTAAACCCAAGGACCTCGGTGTAAACTGTTTTTCCAGAAAACCTTTATCAAATCTGTTTTTAAATTGAACAGAAACTTTGAAAATCCCTAACTTCTGTTTAACTCATCCAAATTTGGTCAAACCAATTTTGTCAGACTCTAAATAATGTAGCCTACTTAAGAAAAATATAAAACCCCCTATGTACTATAGAAAACTTTAAAGCTCTGATTTAATTATAGTTTTGGCCAAAAGCTCAATAATAGAAAGAAAAATAGTTATACTAATTGACTAGGGTTAGAAAAATTTGGAGAAGTTTATATCTACCTACTGACCCAAGTAAAAATGTTGAATCCCTCTGTCCACTCCACTAAGTCAGTTTTTACCCATTATTTTATAATATGCTTAAGATTAAGAAAAATAGAAAATGTAATTTAAACAATGAACCAGAGAGCACCTCTATTTTTGTTAGGATACTTGTTAAATGTAGTTCACTGGAAAAATATATCATACCCTGGTTTAGTAAAAAAATAAGTAGGAAACCTTTTATTTGAATAAACTAAGGATAACTTAGAAAAATCCTACAAAAATAACTCTAAGGTGAAAACCCCTCAAACCTTAGGATAACTAATATTTGGTTATTATGAACATAGGAAAAATATAAAATCTGTTGTTTGATATTTTTCAAATGACAAGTTAGTTATAAGCACCTTTTTGACATTAAACTTAAGAAAATCATAACTAAATAACCACCCCTTAGTTTTCTGTGATTTTTAGCACAGGAGCCTATTACTACCATGGGATGCCAGCAAAAATGACCTTTAGGACAAAACCTACCCTAACTAAGAGATGTAGTGTAAAGTGGCCCCCTTTTGCATAACTCTTGTTATTTTTGTTTAAAGCCTAGCCTTGTACTTTAAGCCTCAAATTCTTAAAACAAGCTAGAATAGCAAAGGACAACCCACTGTAATTTTTACAGAATTTTTGGAAATTATTAAAACACTGTCGTAGTTCAAACCTACACTAGAAACCCTAAATGGGAGTTAAAGTAAGGAAAATGAATAATGTAAATTAATGTCATCCTAAAACCTTTGTAATCTATCCACTAAAATGTATCAAGACAATACCAATTCACTATGTTATCTTCACTAAAAACCCAAGCCTAAAGAGTAATAAGCCTAACCCACTGGAAGCCCCGCAAGACTAAGAAACCCTAAGTTACTTCTTAACTCAGTTCTCTTTAGCATAATATTATTAAATCCTGCATAATCATGACATACATGTTCATTGCATTTCGATAGACTGTAACCTTGCTGACAGAGAGTACATCCTCGTGCCGGAGCAAGGAGCTGCTCAGGAGGTAGCCCCAGATCCAGCACCCGAGTCTGCACCAGAGGATCTGCCTGCCACAGCTTTGGAAGGCAAGCCCCGGTTTATGCATAACCTGTTATTTATGCTATTTTACTTCACTTAATGATTGTAGGATTGACTGTGCACTTAGGTGTAGGAGTTGATTGAAACCCTAGTTGCATAAACTCAGGATTCCTTTTTGAGATGGATACTAGTATGCTAGGTCGAGTAGCTGCCTTACTAATTAGGGATCTCGGTAGAAGTCGAGTGATTTTTCTAGCACTCGCGCGAGGTCAGGAATTGGTTGTACCCACTTTTCTTATCACATTGATACTTGGTTGGTGGACACGGATCCATGGGGATACGTGGTCTATGAGGTAAAATGGGAATAAGGATTAACGTGCGGATACCTGTGTCAAGCGTTTGAACGTACTAAACATATGCCGAGAAATATGGTAAATCGGAAAGCCTAGTACCTGATTGAACCTGCCAGCGGACATATCCCCTCACGCGACCTGAGACGTGGTCTCCCATTCCGGTTATGGTGGGTACAAGTGCGGTCACTGCACGACGGCCAGTCGGGGTCAGTGAGGCATTGTACGCCAAGGCGGTGAGCCCTGATCTGCTGCCAGGGAATCGATGGGGACGGTTGATGTGTGTGGGGACGGAGTGCCTCGCCACGTCGTGTGTTTAGGTTTACCTTGCAAGGTTTAAAAAACTCGATTCGAATCGTCTGCTTCTCGCAGCTAATGAGACTGCTTGATCCATTGTACTGCATTGAGTAACAAGTGGAAATATGATGAGTTGATAAGATGTTGATTGCTAATAATGCTTGCTACTATGTATGAGTAGATAGTACACTTTTAGCCTTAAGAGAGTCACACTTAATTTTGACAAAGTTAAAAACTTGATTTAGAAACTCAGCTAGTGCTTTTGGCAACCAAACCCCACAGCCAAACAGCTGCATGTCTAGAGGTAGAGGAGTAGACTCCTCACACCAGGTAAGTCTAGCTGAGTATTAGTATACTCAGCCTTGCTTGTGGCATAATTTTACAGGTTCTCTGGAGGACATGGTTGCTGGAGTGACTTGGCCGTCCACCTTACCACCGGGTTGGACTGTCGAGTGGGACCCTGCCTCGGCTGAGGAGGAGCACGAGGAGTGATGGGATAGGCTTCCCCATCTCTTCGTTTATTTGTCGTTAGTTTTATTCCGCTGCACTTCGAACAATGATGGTTGCTTTTGCAAAAACTCCGATGATGATGATGATGTAATAATTTAGTACTCTCACATGCATGGTTTTATGTTTTATTGTATTTGCTCTGTGACTCACCATCGAGTGAGACTGTGGTACTTGATCCTGTCAGTGGTCGTGTCGGACTAGATCCGAGGGATTGACGGGTTATTCCCATTTAAGTGTGGTCTAGCCTCTAAGGCGGGGCTTAGGCACTTAAGTTGGAATAATTCGGGCAGTTCCGCCACACTCTAAGGCATTAATACCATGCTCTTGGGGCTTGCTTAAGTCCATAGAGCGCCTTAGAGAGCTTACACACATGGTCGGGGTACCGTTCATCCTCGAAGCCAGGGGGTTGCTCCACGTACACCTCCTCCTTGATCGGCCCGTTGAGGAAAGCGCTCTTCACATCCATTTGGAACAACCTGAAAGAATGGTGAGCGGCATATGCTAGCAGTATACGAATAGACTCTAGCCTAGCCACAGGAGCAAAAGTCTCCTCAAAGTCCAAACCTGCGACTTGGGCATAACCTTTTGCCACAAGTCGAGCCTTGTTCCTTGTCACCACCCCGTGCTCGTCCTGTTTGTTGCGGAACACCCACTTGGTTCCCACAACATTTTGCTTGGGACGAGGCACCAGTGTCCAAACTTCATTACGCTTGAAGTTGTTGAGTTCCTCCTGCATGGCCAACACCCAGTCTGGATCTAGCAAGGCCTCTTCTACCCTGAAAGGCTCAATAGAAGAGACAAAGGAGTAATGCTCATAAAAATTAACTAATCTAGAACGAGTAGTTACTCCCTTGCTAATATCACCCAAAATTTGGTCGACGGGGTGATTCCTTTGAATCGTCGCACGAACATGGGTTGGAGGCACCGGTTGCTCCCCCTTGATCACACGCCTCCTCATGATGAACCTGTTCATCGTCTTGAGTTGGGGGATGCACCATCATTGAGGAAGAAGGTTGATCTTGCTCCAATTGTTCCTGTGGTCGCACATCACCAATCGCCATGGTGCGCATAGCGGCCGTTGGAACGTCTTCTTCATCTACATCATCAAGATCAACAACTTGCTCTCTTGGAGAGCCATTAGTCTCATCAAATACAGCGTCGCTAGAGACTTCAACCAAACCCGATGATTTGTTGAAGACCCTATACACCTTTGTATTTGAATCATAACCTAATAAAAACCCTTCTACAGCTTTGGGAGCAAATTTAGAAGTTCTACCTTTCTTCACAAGAATATAACACTTGCTCCCAAATACAAGAAAATAAGACACATTGGGTTTGTTATCGGTTAGAAGTTCATACAAAGTCTTCTTGAGGAGGCGGTGAAGGTAGACCCGGTTGATGGCGTGGCAAGCCGTGTTCACGGCTTCCGACCAAAAGCGCTCGGGGGTCTTGAACTCTCCAAGCATAGTCCTTGCCATATCGATGAGCGTCCTGTTCTTCCTCTCTACCACACCATTTTGTTGTGGTGTGTAGGGAGCGGAGAACTCGTGCTTGATTCCTTCCTCCTCAAGATACTCCTCCACTTGAAGGTTCTTGAATTCGGACCCGTTGTCGCTCCTTATCTTCTTCACCTTGAGCTCAAACTCATTTTGAGCTCTCCTGAGGAAGTGCTTGAGGGTCCCTTGGGTTTCAGATTTATCCTGCAAAAAGAATACCCAAGTGAAGCGGGAAAAATCATCAACTATAACAAGACCATACTTACTTCCACCTATACTCAGATAGGCGACGGGTCCGAAGAGGTCCATATGAAGCATCTCCAAGGGTCTTGATGTGGTCATCATATTTTTGGTGTGATGAGAGCTTCCCACCTGTTTCCCTACTTGACAAGCTGCACAAGGTCTATCTTTTTCGAAATGCACATTAGTTAGACCTATCACGTGTTCTCCCTTTAGAAGCTTGTGGAGGTTCTTCATCCCCACATGTGCTAAGCGGCGATGCCACAGCCAACCCATGCAAGTCTTAGCAATTAAGCATACATCTAGACCGGCCTCTTCTTTTGCAAAATCAACCAAATAAAGTTTGCCGTCTAGTACACCCTTAAAGGCTAGTGAACCATCACACCTTCTAAAGACAGACACATCTACATTTGTGAATAGACAATTATATCCCATATTGCATAATTGACTAACAGATAACAAATTGTATCCAAGAGACTCAACTAAAAACACATTAGATATAGAGTGCTCGGATGAAATAGCAATTTTTCCTAACCCTTTTACCTTGCCTTGGTTCCCATCACCGAATATTATTGAATCTTGGGAATCCTTGTTTTTTACGTAGGAGGTGAACATCTTCTTCTCCCCCGTCATATGGTTTGTGCATCCGCTGTTGATAATCCAGCTTGAACCCCCGGATGCATAAACCTTCTTCTCCTTCGCCATGAGGCATGTGTGACGCTCGTTGGGGAAGAGGGATGACTTGTTGAAGGCGGTGGCGGCGAGTCCTTCATTTTCGGAGTCGGATGACGAACAATCCGAGTCCCACTCCTTGCCAAGGTGTGCCTCGCCCTTAGCCTTCTTGTATGCCTTCTTCTTCTCCCTCTTGCTCCCTTGTTCCTGGTCACTTCCATTATCGGGACAGTTAGCGATAAAATGACCAATCTTACCACATTTGAAGCATGAGCGCTTCCCCCTTGTCTTGGTCTTGCTTGGCTGTCCCTTGCGACCCTTTAGCGTCGTCTTGAAGCGCTTGATGATGATGGCCATCTCTTCATCATTAAGCCTGGCCGCCTCTACTTGCGCCACCTTGCTAGGGAGCGCCTCCTTGCTCCTCGTTGCCTTGAGAGCAATGGGTTGAGGCTCATGGATTGGACCGTTCAACGCGTCGTCCACGTATCTCACCTCCTTGATCATCATTCGCCCGCTTACGAACTTCCCAAGGACTTCTTCGGGTGACATCTTGGTGTACCTAGGATTTTCACGAATATTGTTCACCAAATGTGGATCAAGTACAGTAAAGGACCTTAGCATCAGGTGAACGACGTCGTGGTCCGTCCATCGCGTGCTTCCGTAGCTCCTTATTCTGTTGATAAGGGTCTTGAGCCGGTTGTATGTTTGGGTTGGCTCCTCGCCCCTTATCATCGCGAATCTTCCAAGCTCGCCTTCTACCAACTCCATCTTGGTGAGCAAGGTGACATCGTTCCCCTCATGAGAGATCTTGAGGGTGTCCCAGATCTGCTTGGCATTGTCCAAGCCGCTCACCTTATGGTACTCGTCCCTGCACAAAGAGGCTAACAACACAGTAGTAGCTTGTGCATTTTTATGAATCTGTTCATTAATAAATATAGGACTATCCAAGCTATCAAATTTCATTCCATTCTCAACAATCTCCCATATGCTTGGATGGAGGGAGAACAAGTGACTACGCATTTTGTGACTCCAAAATCCGTAGTCCTCCCCATCAAAGTGTGGAGGTTTGCCAAGAGGGATGGAAAGCAAATGTGCATTTGAACTCTGCGGAATACGAGAGTAATCGAAAGAAAAGTTCGAATTAACCGTCTTTCGTTTCTCGTAGTCGTAGTCGTCCTTTTGGGAAGAAGTGGACTCATCGCTGTCGTCGTAGTAGACGATCTCCTTGATGTGTCTCGTCTTCTTCTTCTTCCCATCTTTGCGTTTGTGGCTCGAGCCCGAGTCGGTAGGCTTGTCATCCTTCAGCTCGTTGACGAAGGACTCCTTCTCCTTATCGTTGATCACAATTTCCTTCCCCTTAGGATCCATCTCTTCGGGCGATTAGTCCCTTCGTGAAGAGAACGGCTCTGATACCAATTGAGAGCACCTAGAGGGGGGTGAATAGGTGATCCTGTAAAACTTAAACTTAAGCCACCAAAAACTTGATTAGGTGTTAGCACAATAATGCCAAGTGGCTAGAGAGGAGTCTCAACAAAACACAAAAACCACAAAGATATCAATCACAGAGATGGCACAGTGGTTTATCCCGTGGTTCGGCCAAGACCAACGCTTGCCTACTCCACGCTGTGGCGTCCCAACGGACGAGGGTTGCAATCAACCCCTCTCAAGCGGTCCAAAGACCCACTTGAATACCACGGTGTTTTGCTTTGCTTTTCTTTATCCCGTTCGTGAGGAATCTCCACAACTTGGAGCCTCTCGCCCTTACACTTGAAGTTCACAAAGAAGCACGGAGTAAGGGAGGGATAAGCAACGCACACAAGACATAAAATCAGAATGTCAACACGCACACAAGTCACAACAAGAGCTCGCAACACAACCGGACGAGTTCACAACTCAACTAGAGCTCTAGATGCTATCACGAAGAAACAAATGCGTGGAATCGAAGTCTTAGTGCTTAGGAATGCTTTGAGTATGCTTGGTGTACTCCTCCATGCGCCTAGGGGTCCCTTTTATAGCCCCAAGGCAGCTAGGAGCCGTTGAGAGCATTCCAGGAAGGCTGATCTTGCCTTCTGTCGCCTGGCGCACCGGACAGTCCGGTGCACCACTGGACACTGTCCGGTATGGATATCCTTCCTTATTTGGTGAAGCCGACCGTTGGAGTTTGAGAGTCGTTGGCGCACCGGACACTGTCCGGTGCACACCGGACAGTCCGGTGCCCCAATGTGACCGTTGGCTCGGGCACGCGTCACGCGCGGAATCCTCGGCCGACCGTTGCCCCGGCTGACCGTTGGCTCACCGGACAGTCCGGTGCACACTGGACAGTCCGGTGAATTTTAGCCGTATGCCGTTAATCATCTCCCGAGAGCGACGAGTTCGCCTGTGAACGGCTCACCGGACAGTCCGGTGCACCACCGGACAGTCCGGTGATTTATAGTCGTACACCGCCGTCGAAGTCCCGAGAGCAGCAAGTTTGCCAGAGTCAGCTTGGCGCACCAGACACTGTCCGGTGCACCACCGGACACTGTCCGGTGCACCCAGACTGAGCAGACTTTGGCTGAACAAAGCCATCTCATTTCCAACTTGATTTTTCCTATTTCCAGCACTTAGACACAATACATTAGTCCATAAAACAATGTACTAAGTCTAGAAACATACCTTTTGACATGATTTGCACTTTGTCCACCACTTTGCATAGATTAACACAAAAGCACTTGTGTTGGCACTCAATCACCAAAATACTTAGAAATGGCCCAAGGGCACATTTCCGTTTCACTACTGCCTTGGGAGCAAATTTAGAATGTCTACCTTTCTTCACTAGAATGTAGCATTTGCTCCCAAATACACGAAAGTAAGAGACATTGGGTTTGTTACCGGTAAGGAGTTCGTAGGAGGTCTTCTTGAGGAGGCGATGCGGATAGAGCCGGTTTATGGCGTGGTAGGCTGTGTTCACAGCTTTCGACCAAAACCGTTCGGGCGTCTTGAACTCTCCAAGCATCATTCTCGCCATGTCGATTAGCGTCCTGTTCTTCCTCTCTACCACACCATTTTGTTGTGGTGTGTAGGGAGCGGAGAACTCATGCTTGATACCTACCTCCTCAAGAAACTCTTCGACTTGAAGATTCTTGAACTCGGACCCATTGTCGCTCCTTATCTTCTTCACCTTTAGCTCAAATTCATTTTGAGCTCTCCTTAAGAAGCGCTTTAGGGTCCCTTGGGTTTCTGTGTTATCCTGCAAAAAGAATACCCAAGTGAAGCGGGAAAAATCATCAACAATTACAAGACCATACTTACTTCCCCCGATGTTGAGGTAGGCAACGGGTCCAAAGAGGTCCATGTGAAGAAGCTCAAGTGGTCTTGATGTTGTCATCACATTCTTGCTATGATGAGTGCTTTCCACCTGTTTCCCTTCTTGACATGCTGCACAAGGTCTATCTTTCTCAAAACAGACATCGGTTAGTCCTAACACATGATCTCCCTTTAGAAGTTTATGAAGGTTCTTCATCCCAACATGTGCTAGACGGTGATGCCAAAGCCAGCCCATACTAGTCTTAGCCATTAAGCATGCATCTAGATCGACATTATCTTTCAAAAAATCAACTAAATAGAGCTTGCCGTCTAATACACCTTTAAAAGCTAATGAACCATCACTCCTTCTAAAGACAAATACATCTACATTTGTGAATAAACAATTATATCCCATGTTACATAATTGACTCACAGACAATAATATGTACCCGAGCGATTCAACTAAAAACACATTGGAGATAGAATGCTCGGATGTGATGGCTATCTTTCCCAATCCTTTAACCTTGCCTTGGTTCCCATCTCCAAAGATGACTGAATCCTGGGAATCCTTGTTCTTGACGTAGAACGTGAACATTTTCTTCTCCCCTGTCATGTGGTTCGTGCATCCGTTGTCGATTATCCAGCTTGAGCCCCCGGATGCATAAACTTGCAAGGCAATTTAAACTTGGGTTTTAGGTACCCAACTCTTGTTGGGTCCTACAAGGTTAGTCACAATAGCTTTTGGAACCCAAATACAAGTCTTGTCTCCCTTGCATTTGGATCCTAACTTTCTAGCAACTACTTTTGTATTCTTACATGAAAGTACAAAAGAAGTATTGCAAGCATTATAAATGGTAGAAGGTCCATTACACATTCTCCTAGGCGTATGAGACACAACATGATTTCCCCTAGGCCTACTTCTACCATGAACAAAGGTGGAACTAGAGGCAAACATAGCATGTGAATCATTATAAGCAGCATGAACATAACTCTTATTATAATGAGAATGACTAGCAATTTTCCTATTATAAATAAAAGCATGGTTCCTTTAAGTACTACTCGCCATAGAGGCCTTCCCTTTCTCCTTGTTGAGAACGGGAGTCCTTTGGCTTGTTAAGCTATTGGTTTCCTTTCGAAAACCAAGTCCATCCATAATTGAAGGGTGTCTACCAACAGTGTAGGCATCCCTAGCAAATTTCAGTTTGTCGTAATCAACCTTGCAAGTATTAAGTTGAGCATTAAGACTTGCCACCTCATTATTTAATTTAGTAATAGAAGCAAGATGTTCATCATAGGCATCAACATCAAAATCCTTACATCTATTACAAATAACAACATGTTCTACACATGAACTAGTTTTGTTAACTTCCTCTAGTTTAGCATTTAATTCATCATTTAAACTCCTTAAACTAGAGACAGATTCATGGCAAGCAGACAACTTAGAGGATAGCATTTCATTCCTTTTAATTTCTAAAGCAAGAGATTTTTGAACATTAACAAACTTGTCATGTTCCTCATACAAAATGTCCTCTTGTTTCTCTAGCAATCTATCCTTTTCATTTAGAGCATCAATTAATTCATTAATTTTGTCTACCTTAGCTCTATCTAGTCCTTTAAACAAGTCGGTGTAGTCTATTTCATCATCGGAAGATTCCTCATCGCTAGAAGAAGAGTACTTAGGGGAATCTCAAATACGTACCTTCTTCTCCTTAGCCATGAGGCAAGTATGGCGTTCGTTGGGGAAGAGCGAAGACTTGTCGAAGGAAGAGGCAGCCAATCCCTCATTATCGGAGTCGGATAAGGAGCAGTCAGAATCCTATTCCTTTCCAAGATGCGCCTCGCCCTTCGCCTTCCTATAGTTCTTCTTCTTTTCTCTCTTCCCACTCTTTTCTTGTCCCTGGTCATTATCATTATCGGGGCGTTGTGCTATGAAATGACCAGTCTTACCGCATTTGAAGCAGGAGCGCTTTCCCCTTGTTTTGTTCTTGTTGGGGTACTCCTTACATCCTTTAAGCGTGGTCTTGAAGCGCTTGATGATAAGCACCATTTCGTCCTCGTTGAGCCTGGCAGCCTCCACTTGTGCTACCTTGCTTGGTAGCGCCTCCTTGCTGCTTGTTGCCTTGAGAGCAATGGGCTGCGGCTCGTAGATGGGCAGTGGACCATTTAGCGCATCATCCACGTATCGCGCCTCCTTCACCATCATGCGCCCGCTCACGAATTTTCCAAGGATCTCCTCGGGCGTCATCTTGGTGTACCTGGGATTTTCATGAATAAGGTTGATAAGATGGGGGTTAATTATAGTAAATGACCTTAGCATGAGTCGGACGACATCATGATCCGTCTATCTTGTGCTTCCGTAGCTTTGGATCTTGTTGACCAGGGTCTTGAGCCTGTTGTAGGTTTGCGTTGGCTCCTCCCCCCTGATCATCGCGAATCTCCCCAGCTCGCCTTCCACTAGCTCCATCTTGGTGATCATAGTGGCGTCGTTTCCCTCATGAGATATTTTGAGGGTGTCCCAGATCTGCTTAGCATTGTCCAAGCCGCTAACCTTGTTGTATTCATCCCTGCACAGAGATGCTAGCAAAACAGTAGTGGCTTGGGCATTTTTATGAATTTGCTCATTAATAAACACAGGATTATCCATACTATCAAAATGCATCCCGTTTTCTACAATTTCCCATATACTAGGATGGAGAGAAAATAGATGACTATGCATTTTATGACTCCAAAATGAGTAATCCTCTCCATCAAAGTGTGGGGGTTTTCCAAGAGGAATAGAAAGTAAATGGGCATTCGAATTGTACGGAATACGGGAGTAATCAAAGGAATAGTTTTGATTAACCGTCTTTTTCTTTGACGAGGAGTCGTCGACGTCGTCCCTTGGTGAAGAGGAAGATGCATCGCTGTCGTAGTAGATTATCTTCTTGATGCGTCTCTTCTTCTTCCCGTCCCTCTTCTTGTGACTCGAGCCAGAGTCGGTAGGCTTGTCGTCTCTTGGCTCATTGAATAGGGACTCCTTTTCCTTGTCGTTAATCACCATCCCCTTACCCTTAGGATCCATCTCTTCTGGCGGTTAGTCCCTTGAATGAAGAGTATGGCTCCGATACCAATTGAGAGCATCTAGAGGGGGGTGAATAGGTGATCCTGTAAAATCAAACACTAAATAGCCACAAACTTGATTATTAAGTTGTTAGCGAAATCAAGTGGCTATGGAACACGCTCATGCAAACAAAACAATCACAAGAAGCAACACACGAGACACACGATTTTTATCCCGTGGTTCGACCAAGTAACATTTGCCTACTTCCACGTTGTGGCGTCCCAATGGACGAGGGTTGCACTCAACCCCTTTCAAGTGATCCAACGATCAACTTGAATACCAAGGTGTTTTATCTTAGAGTACTCTTCCCGTTTGCGAGGAATCTCCACAAGTTGGAGCCTCTCGCGCTTATAAAGTTATGATCACAAAGAAAGCACAAGAGTAAGGATGGGAGAGCAACACACGCAAGACTCAAATTTGCAGCACTACCACGCACACAAGCCAAGACTTGAGCTCGAAACACAACACAGGGAGTACGCAACTCAAACAGAGCTCAAATCACTAACACATCGAATCAAATGCGTGGAGACGAAGTCTGGGAGTCTTAGAATGTTTCTTGAGAGCTTGGGTATCCTACTCCACGTGCCTAGGGGTCCCTTTTATAGCCCCAAGGCAGCTAGGAACCGTTGGAGATCAATTTGGAAGGCCATTCTTGCCTTTTGTTGAGTGGTGCACCGGACAGTCCGGTGCACCACTGGACAGCCACTGTTAATGTCCGGTGCGCGATCTCCTTCCATATCGGGCGCAGCCGACCGTTGCTCCTCAGGGCTGGTTGGCGCACCGGACACTGTCCGGTGCACACTGGATAGTTGAGAGCACCTAGAGGGGGGTGAATAGGTGATCCTGTAAAACTTGAAACTTAAGCCACAAAAACTTGGTTAAGTGTTAGCACAATAATCGCCAAGTGGCTAGAGAGGAGTCAAAACACAATAACCACAAGAGATCAATCACAGAGATGGCACGGTGGTTATCCCATGGTTCGGCCAAGACCAACGCTTGCCTACTCCACGTTGTGGCGTCCCAACGGACGAGGGTTGCAATCAACCCCTCTCAAGCGGTCCAAAGACCCACTTGAATACCACGGTGTTTTGCTTGCTTTTCTTAATCCCGTTTGCGAGGAATCTCCACAACTTGGAGCATCTCGCCCTTACACTTGAAGTTCACAAAGAAGCACGGAGCAAGGGAGGGATTAGCAACGCACACAAGACACGAAAATCAGAGTGTCACCACGCACACAAGTCGCAACAAGAGCTCGCAACACAACCCAATGAGCTCACCACTCCACTAGAGCTCTATATGTTATCACAAAGAAACAAGTGCGCGGAATCGAGATCTTGGTGCTTAGGAATGTTGTAAGAATGCTTGGTGTACTCCTCCATGCGCCTAGGGGTCCCTTTTATAGCCCCAAGGCAGCTAGGAGCCGTTGAGAGCAATCTAGGAAGGCTGATCTTGCCTTCTGTCGACTGGCGCACCGGACAGTCCGGTGCCCGATTTCCTTCCAAAAATGGCGCAGTCGACCGTTGGCAGCCTGAGAGCCGTTGGCGCACCGGACATGTCCTGTGCACACCGGACAGTCCGGTGCCCCCTTCTAGCCGTTGGCTCGGCCACGTGTCCAGCGCAGATTGCGTGGCCGACCGTTGGCCCGGCCGACCGTTGGCTCACCGGACAGTCCGGTGCACACCGGACAGTCCGGTGAATTATAGCCGTACGTCGTTGATGGTTTCCCAAGAGCGACGAGTTCGCCTGTGAACGGACCACCAGACAGTCCGGTGCACCACCGGACAGTCCGGTGAATTATAGCCGTACACCGCCGTCGAAGTTCCGAGAGCAGCCTGTTCGCTCGAGCCAGCCTGGCGCACCGGACACTTTCCGGTGCACCACCGGACAGTCCGGTGCTCCCAGACTGAGCAGACTTTGGCTGAACAAAGTCATCTCTTTTCCTAACTTGATTTTTCCTGTTTCCAGCACTTAGACACAATACATTAGTCCATAAAACAATGTACTAAGTCTGAGAAACATACCATTATACTTGATTTGTACTTTGTCCACCTTTTTACACTTAGGCACTTGTGTTGGACACTAAATCACCAAAATACTTAGAAATGGTCCAAGGGCACATTTCCCTTTCAATCTCCCCCTTTTTGGTGATTTATGCCAACACAACATAAAGCAAGTAGAACGAGTACAAAATCAATTCAAATAAGAACTCAAAATTGTTTTGATTCAGTTTTGACATATATGGATCATCCTTTGCCACCACTTGATTTGTTTTTGCAAATCAAAACAAATTTCTATCTCTAAGTCAAACATACTTGTTAAAACATAAAGAGAGTCATTACAAGAGAAATTGATTCAAGATTTCAAAAACTCCCCCTTTTTCCCATAATCAACATTTCTCCTCACAAGAAGCCAACTTTTGACAAAAGAGACAATAAAAGAGTTTTGACAACCCAAAAGCTCTAATCTACTATTTTCAATATTTTTCAAGTGGTAGCTGATCCATTTATCGCTTTGGCCTTTATTTTCTCCCCCTTTGGCATCAAGCACCAAAACGAGATCAATCTTGGCCCTTAAACCCCATTACCTCACCAAAATCTCCAAATAAGAACACAAAGGCAATAAGAGTATATGAGATGAACTTGGAATAAGTTACCCTCTCATCGGAGTGCAGTGGAAGTCTTTCATGGTCCAAGTCCACCTTTTCCCTTTCAAACCTCCTTTGAGACTAAAACAAGCAAACTCAAGCATATGGTTAGTCTCAAAGGGTCAAGTTGTAGCACAACTCCCCCTAAATATGTGCATCACTTGCACAAGGACTTGTGAGGTCTGGGGAGAGATTGTACAACTTGAGCACCATAGTAAGCAACAAAATGCATAAGGAACATGATCAAAGGCATAAATACATGTATGCTATGAATCAATCCAAGTTCCGCGAATCTAGGACATTTAGCTCACTACGCAACCTGCAAAAGGTCTTTTCATCTAAAGGCTTAGTGAAGATATCGGCTAGCTGGTTCTCGGTGCTAACATGAAACACTTCAATGTCTCCCTTTTGCTGGTGGTCTCTCAAAAAGTGATGCCGGATGTCAATGTGCTTTGTGCGGCTGTGCTCAACAGGATTTTCCGCTATTCGAATAGCACTCTCATTGTCACATAGGAGTGGGACTTTGCTCAGATTGTAGCCAAAGTCCCGGAGGGTTTGCCTCATCCAAAGTAGTTGCGCGCAACACTGTCCTGCGGCAACGTACTCGGCCTCAGCGGTGGATAGGGCAACGGAAGTTTGTTTCTTAGAGTTCCACGACACCAGGGACCTTCCTAAGAATTGGCACGTCCCCAATGTACTCTTCCTATCGACCTTACATCCAGCATAGTCGGAATCTAAATATCCAATCAAGTCAAAGTTAGACCCCTTTGGATACCAGATCCCGAAGCAAGGCGTAGCGACTAAATATCTAAGAATTCGCTTCACAGCCACTAAGTGACACTCCTTAGGATCGGATTGAAATCTAGCACACATGCATACGCTAAGCATAATATCCGGTCTACTAGCACACAAATAAAGTAAAGACCCTATCATAGACCGGTATGCTTTTTGATCAACGGACTTACCTCCTTTGTTGAGGTCGATGTGTCCGTCAGTTCCCATTGGCGTCTTTGCGGGCTTGGCGTCCTTCATCCCAAACCGCTTTAGCAAGTCTTGCGTGTACTTCGTTTGGGAGATGAAAGTGTCGTCCTTGAGTTGCTTCACTTGGAACCCAAGGAAGTAGTTCAACTCGCCCATCATCGACATCTCGAATTTTTGCGTCATCACCCTGCTAAACTCCTCACAAGACTTTTGGTTAGTAGAACCAAATATTATGTCATCGACATAAATTTGGCACACAAAAAGATCACCATCGCAAGTCTTAGTGAAAAGAGTTGGATCGGCTTTCCCAACCTTGAAAGCATTAGCAATTAAAAAGTCTCTAAGGCATTCATACCATGCTCTTGGGGCTTGCTTAAGTCCATAGAGCGACTTAGAGAGCTTACACACATGGTCGGGGTATCGTTCATCCTCGAAGCCAGGGGGTTGCTCCACGTACACCTCCTCCTTGATCGGCTCGTTGAGGAAAGCGCTCTTCACATCCATTTGGTACAACCTGAAAGAATGGTGAGCGGCATATGCTAGCAAAATACGAATTGATTCTAGCCTAGCCACAGGAGCGAACGTCTCCTCAAAGTCCAAACCTGCGACTTGGGCATAACCTTTTGCCACTAGTCAAGCCTTGTTCCTCATCACCACCCTGTGCTCATCCTGTTTGTTGCGAAACACCCATTTGGTTCCCACAACATTTTGCTTGGGACGAGGCACCAGTGTCCAAACTTCATTGCGCTTGAAATTGTTGAGTTCCTCCTGCATGGCCAACACCCAGTCCGGATCTAGCAAGGCCTCTTCTACCCTGAAAGGCTCAATAGAAGAGACAAAGGAGTAATGCTCACAAAAATTAACTAATCTTGAACGAGTAGTTACTCCCTTGCTAATATCACCCAATATTTGGTCGACGGGATGATCCCTTTGAATCGTCGCTCGAACTTGGGTTGGAGGTGCCTGAGGTGCTTCTTCCTCTTCAACTTGATCATCCTGTGCTCCCCCTTGATCATGCGCCTCCACTTGAGGTACCTGTTTGTCATCTTGGGTTGGGAGATGCACCATAGTTGAGGAAGATGGTTGATCTTGCTCCAATTGTTCCCGTGGTCGTACATCGCCAATCGCCATGGTGCGCATTGCGGCCGTTGGAACGTCTTCTTCATCTACATCATCAAGATCAACAACTTGCTCTCTTGGAGAGCCATTAGTCTCATCAAATACAATGTCGCTAGAGACTTCAACCAAACCCGATGATTTGTTGAAGACCCTATACGCCTTTGTATTTGAATCATAACCTAATAAAAACCCTTCTACAGCTTTGGGAGCAAATTTGGAATTCCTACCCTTCTTCACTAGAATGTAGCATTTACTCCCAAATACACGAAAGTACGATACATTGGGTTTGTTACCAGTTAGCAGCTCATATGAAGTCTTCTTGAGGAGGCGGTGAAGATAGACCCTGTTGATGGCGTGGCAAGCCGTATTCACGGCTTCCGACCAAAAACGCTCGGGGGTCTTGAACTCTCCAAGCATAGTCCTCGCCATATCAATGAGCGTCCTGTTCTTCCTCTCTACCACACCATTTTACTGAGGTGTGTACGGAGCGGAGAACTCGTGCTTGATCCCTTCCTCCTCAAGGAACTCCTCCACTTGAAGATTCTTGAATTCGGACCCGTTGTCGCTCCTTATCTTCTTCACCTTGAGCTCAAACTCATTTTGAGCTCTCCTGAGGAAGCGCTTGAGGGTCCCTTGGGTTTCAGACTTATCCTGCAAAAAGAACACCCAAGTGAAGCGGGAAAAGTCATCAACAATAACTAGCCCATACTTACTTCCACCTATGCTCAGATAGGCGACGGGTCCGAAGAGGTCCATATGTAGCAGCTCCAGAGGTCTTGAAGTGGTCATCACATTCTTGCTGTTATGTGCTCCTCCCACTTGTTTACCTGCTTGACAAGCTGCAGAAGGTCTATCTTTTTCGAATTGTACGTTAGTCAAACCTATCACGTGTTCTCCCTTTAGAAGCTTGTGAAGGTTCTTCATCCCCACATGTGCTAAGCGGCGATGCCACAGCCAGCCCATGCTAGTCTTAACAATTAAGCATGCATCTAGACCGGCCTCCTCTTTTGAAAAATCAACTAAATAAAGTTTGCCGTCTAATACACCCTTAAAAGCTAATGAACCATCACTTCTTCTAAAGACAGACACATCTATATTTGTAAATAGACAATTATATCCCATATTACATAGTTGACTAACAGATAGTAAATTATATCCAAGAGACTCAACTAAAAACACATTAGAGATAGAGTGCTCATTTGATATTGCAATCTTGCCTAAACCTTTCACCTTGCCTTGGTTCCCATCGCCGAATATGATTGAATCTTGGGAAACCTTATTCTTGACGTAGGAGGTGAACATCTTCTTTTCCCCTGTCATATGGTTCGTGCATCCGCTGTCGATAATCCAGCTTGAACCCCCGGATGCATAAACTTGCAAGGCAAATTTAGGCTTGGGTCTTAGGTACCCAACTCTTGTTGGGTCCTACAAGGTTAGTCACAATTATCTTAGGGACCCAAATGCAAGTTTTATCACCCTTGCATTTTGCCCCTAATTTCCTAGCAACTATCTTCCTATCCTTTCTACAAATAGCAAAGGAAGCATTTAAAGCATGATAAATTGTAGAGGGTCCATTCATAACTTTCCTAGGAACATGAGCAATAGTCTTTCTAGGCACATGATGAATATTTTTCCTAGGCATATCTCTACCATGCATATAGGAAGAACTGGGAGCAAACATAGCATAAGAATCATAGGCATGTGAATCAAAAGCATTACAACTCCTATGAGACTGTCTTCTATCATTGTACATAAAAGCATGGTTCTTTTTAGTACTACTTGCCATAGGGGCCTTCCCTTTCTCCTTGGCGGAGATGGGAGCCTTATGGCTTGTTAAGTTCTTGGCTTCCCTCTTGAAGCCAAGCCCATCCTTAATTGAGGGGTGTCTACCAATCGTGTAGGCATCCCTAGCAAATTTTAGTTTATCAAAATCACTTTTGCTAGCCTTAAGTTGGGTATTAAGACTAGCCATTTCATCATTTAACTTTGCAATAGAAGTTATGTGTTCACTACAAGCATCAATATCAAAATCTTTACATCTATTGCAAATAACAACATTTTCTACACAAGTTGTTGATTTACTAGCTATTTCTAACTTAGCATTCAAATCATCATTAATGCTCCTTAAGCTAGAAATCGTCTCATGGCAAGAAGATAATTCACAAGAAAGCATTTCATTTCTCTTAACTTCTAAGGCATGAGATTTTTGTGCTTCTACAAATTTGTCATGTTCTTCATACAACAAGTCCTCTTGTTTTTCTAAAAGCCTATTCTTATCATTCAAGGCATCAATCAATTCATTAATTTTATCTACCTTGGTTCTATCTAGGCCCTTAAATAAACATGAATAATCTATTTCATCCTCATCACTAGATTCGTCCTCACTTGAAGAAGCATAAGTAGAGTTTCGAGTACATACCTTCTTCTCCCTTGCCATAAGGCATGTGTGACGCTCGTTGGGGAAGAGGGATGACTTGTTGAAGGCGGTGGCGGCGAGTCCTTCATTGTCGGAGTCGGACGAGGAGCAATCCGAATCCCACTCCTTGCCAAGATGTGCCTCGCCCTTTGCCTTCTTATAGTTCTTCTTCTTCTCCCTCTTGTTCCCTTGATCCTGATCACTATCATTGTCGGGACAGTTAGCAATAAAATGACCAAGCTTACCACATTTGAAGCATGAGCGCTTCCCCTTTGTCTTGGTCTTGCTTGGCTGCCCCTTGCGACCCTTTAGCGCCGTCTTGAATCTTTTGATGATGAGGGCCATCTCTTCATCATTAAGCCCTGCCGCCTCAACTTGCGCTACCTTGCTAGGTAACGCCTCCTTGCTCCTTGTTGCCTTGAGAGCAATGGGTTGAGGCTCATGGATTGGACCGTTCAACGCGTCGTCCACGTACCTCGCTTCCTTGATCATCATTCGCTCGCTTACGAATTTTCCAAGGACTTCTTCGGGCGACATTTTGGTGTACCTGGGATTCTCACGAATATTATTCACCAAATTAGGATCAAGAACAGTAAAGGACCTTAGCATCAGTCGGACGATGTCGTGGTCCGTCCACCGCGTGCTTCCGTAGCTCCTTATTTTGTTGATAAGGGTCTTGAGCCGGTTGTATGTTTGGGTTGGCTCCTCGCCCCTTATCATCGCAAATCGTCCAAGCTCGCCCTCCACCAACTCCATTTTGGTGAGCAAGGTGATGTCGTTCCCCTCATGAGAAATCTTGAGGGTGTCCCAGATCTGCTTGGCATTGTCCAAGCCGTTCACTTTATGGTACTCATCCCTGCACAAGGAGGCTAATAACACAGTAGTGGCTTGTGCATTTCTATGAATTTGTTCATTAATGAAAATAGGACTATCCGAGCTATCGAACTTCATTCCACTTTCCACAATCTCCCATATGCTCGGATGGAGAGAGAACAGGTGACTACGCATTTTGTGGCTCCAAAATCCGTAGTCCTCTCCATCAAAGTGAGGAGGTTTGCCAAGTGGAATGGAGAGCAAATGAGTATTTGTACTTTGCGGAATACGAGAGTAGTCAAAAGAAAAGTTCGAATTAACCGGTTTCCTTCTCTCGTAGTCGTTGTGGTCGTCGTCCTTTTGGGAAGAAGATGACTCGTCACTGTCGTCGTAGTAGACAATCTCCTTGATGCGCCTTGTCTTCTTCTTCTTCCCATCTTTCCGTCTATGGCCCGAGCCCGAGTCGGTAGGCTTGTCATCCTTCGGCTCGTTGACGAAAGATTCCTTCTCTTTATCGTTGATCACGATACCCTTCCCCTTAGGATCCATCTCTTCGGGTGGTTAGTCCCTTTGTGAAGAGAACGGCTCTGATACCAATTGAGAGCACCTAGAGGGGGGTGAATAGGTGATCCTGTAAAACTTGAAACTTAAGCCACAAAAACTTGGTTAAGTGTTAGCACAATAATCGCCAAGTGGCTAGAGAGGAGTCAAAACACAATAACCACAAGAGATCAATCACAGAGATGGCACGGTGGTTATCCCGTGGTTCGGCCAAGACCAACGCTTGCCTACTCCATGTTGTGGCGTCCCAACGGACGAGGGTTGCAATCAACCCCTCTCAAGCGGTCCAAAGACCCACTTGAATACCACGGTGTTTTGCTTGCTTTTCTTAATCCCGTTTGCGAGGAATCTCCACAACTTGGAGCCTCTCGCCCTTACACTTGAAGTTCACAAAGAAGCACGGAGCAAGGAAGGGATTAGCAACGCACACAAGACACGAAAATCAGAGTGTCACCACGCACACAAGTCGCAACAAGAGCTCGCAACACAACCCAATGAGTTCACCACTCCACTAGAGCTCTATATGCTATCACAAAGAAACAAATGCGCGAAATCGAGGTCTTGGTGCTTAGGAATGTTGTAAGAATGCTTGGTGTACTCCTCCATGCGCCTAGGGGTCCCTTTTATAGCCCCAAGGCAGCTAGGAGCCGTTGAGAGCAATCTAGGAAGGCTGATCTTGCCTTCTGTCGACTGGCGCACCGGACAGTCCGGTGCACACCGGACACTGTCCGGTGCCCGATTTCCTTCCAAAAATGTCGCAGTCGACCGTTGGCAGCCTGAGAGCCGTTGGCGCACCGGACATGTCCGGTGCACACCGGACAGTCCGGTGCCCCCTTCTAGCCGTTGGCTCGGCCACGTGTCCAGCGCAGATTGCGCGGCCGACCGTTGGCCCGGCCGACCGTTGGCTCACCGGACAGTCCGGTGCACACCGGACAGTCTGGTGAATTATAGTCGTACGCCGTTGATGGTTTCTCGAGAGCGACGAGTTCGCCTGTGAACGGACCACCGGACAGTCCGGTGAATTATAGCCGTACACCGCCGTCGAAGTTCCGAGAGCAGCCTGTTCGCTCGAGCCAGCCTGGCGCACCGGACACTGTCCGGTGCACCACCGGACAGTCCGGTGCTCCCAGACTGAGCAGACTTTGGCTGAACAAAGTCATCTCTTTTCCTAACTTGATTTTTCCTGTTTCCAGCACTTAGACACAATACATTAGTCCATAAAACAATGTACTAAGTCTGAGAAACATACCTTTATACTTGATTTGTACTTTGTCCACCTTTTTACACTTAGGCACTTGTGTTGGACACTAAATCACCAAAATACTTAGAAATGGTCCAAGGGCACATTTCCCTTTCAATAGTCCGGTGCATCCAGCCGACCGTTGGAGCGAGCCACGTGTCATGCGCTGATCACGCGGACGACCGTTGCCGCTGGCGCCGTTGGCTCACTAGACAGTCCGGTGAATTTTAGCCACGTCGCCTTTTTCGTTTCCCGAGAGCGACGAGTTCGTCGTGGATGACTCACCGGACAGTCCGGTGCACCACCGGACAGTCCGGTGAATTATAGCCATACGACTCCATCGTTTCCCGAGAGCAGCCGGTTCACCGTGGGCTAGCCTGGGGCACCGGACACTATCCGGTGCGCCACCAGACAGTCCGGTGCGCCAGGCCCGAGCTGCTGTTGGCTGTACGCAGCCAACCTTTCTTCAATTCAAATCTTCTTGTCTTGGCACTGTTTCTAGCAATTAGATAAACTTGTTAGTACTCACAAAACAATTTACTAAGTTTAGAAACATTCCTTGTCTTTGATTTGTACTTCTTGCTTGTTTAGTACATAAGAGTTCAAAACATTTGCGTTGGGCATCTAATCACCAAAACAATTATAGAAATGGCCCATGGGCACATTTCCCTTTCAGTGTGTCAACTCCTGCTCCTGCAAATGAGATTGCTGAAGCTCCTAGAAGTCGTGTTGAAACTGAAGCTGGGCCCTCAGTGCCCACTAAAACAGAGCCTGCTAGAATTGAGCAGAGTATTGAACAAGGACCTTCAGACGTCGGTCTAGTTCTAGAGAAAGAAGACGCGCCCGAGAAGATTGAATCTCCTACTCCCGAAGCACCTGCTGAAGAGCTTGACTTTATTATTCGACATGCTTCGGGTAAAAGGTTGTCGAAAGATGAAATTGCAGAAGCCAAACACTATGCCCAGAAACTGAAGTACCCGAAAGGGGCCTTGGTGTATAATGGCACCATCGAAGATGACTTTTTATATTGCCTCTCGGACAACAAGGAAATATCCGTATGCCGGGAGATGGCAAAAAATATAGGATTTCCGAAGCTTGAAGTTAGCCTTTCTGCTATGTCAAAGGATGACCTCGCAGACAACTTTGCGTACAATAGTCTGAAGGTACAAAAGTTATGGACTTATAAGTAGATTATTTTTTTTGTGTCTCTTATTCTTGTACTGATCCTTTGTCTCCCCCCTTTGAGAGCACCTAGAGGGGGGGTGAATAGGTGATCCTGTGAAACTTGAAACTTAAGCCACAAAACTTGGTTAATCGTTAGCACAATAATTGCCAAGTGGCTAGAGAGGAGTCTCAACAAAACACAATAACCACAAGAAATCAATCACAGAGATGGCAAGGTGGTTATCCTGTGGTTCGGCCAAGACCAACGCTTGCCTACTCCACGTTGTGGCGTCCCAACGGACGAGGGTTGCAATCAACCCCTCTCAAGCGGTCCAAAGACCCACTTGAATACCACGGTGTTTTGCTTGCTTTTCTTAATCCCGTTTGCGAGGAATCTCCACAACTTGGAGCCTCTCGCCCTTACACTTGAAGTTCACAAAGAAGCACAGAGCAAGGGAGGATTAGCAACGCACACAAGACACAAGAATCAGAGTGTCAACACGCACACAAGTCGCAACAAGAGCTCGCAACACAACCCAATGAGTTCACAACTCCACTAGAGCTCTATATGCTATCACAAAGAAACGAATGCGTGGAATCGAGGTCTTGGTGCTTAGGAATGTTGTAGGAATGCTTGGTGTACTCCTCCATGCGCCTAGGGGTCCCTTTTATAGCCCCAAGGCAGCTAGGAGCCGTTGAGAGCAATCTAGGAAGGCTGATATTGCCTTCTGTCGACTGGTGCACCGGACAGTCCGGTGCCCGATTTCCTTCCAAAAATGGCACAGTCGACCGTTGGTAGCCTGAGAGCCGTTGGCGCACCGGACATGTCCGGTGCACACCGGACAGTTCGGTGCCCCCTTCTAGCCGTTGGCTCGGCCACGTGTCCAGCGCAGATTGCACGGCCGACCGTTGGCCCGGCCGACCGTTGGCTCACCGGACAGTCCGGTGCACACCGGACAGTCCGATGAATTATAGCCGTACGCCGTTGATGGTTTCCCGAGAGCGACGAGTTCGCCTGTGAACGGTCCACCGGACAGTCCGGTGCACCACCGGACAGTCCGGTGAATTATAGCCGTACACCGCCGTCGAAGTCCCGAGAGTAGCCTGTTCGCTCGAGCCAGCCTGGCGCACCGGACACTGTCCGGTGCACCACCGGACAGTCCGGTGCTCCCAGACTGAGCAGAGTCTTGGCTGCTCGAGCCAAGACATTTCCAATTGGATTTTTCCTGTTTCCAGCACTTAGACACAATACATTAGTCCATAAAACAATGTACTAAGTCTGAGAAACATACCTTTATCCTTGATTTGTACTTTGTCCACCTTTTTACACTTAGGCACTTGTGTTGGACACTAAATCACCAAAATACTTAGAAATGGCCCAAGGGCACATTTCCCTTTCAATCTCCCCCTTTTTGGTGATTTATGCCAACACAACATAAAGCAAGTAGAACGAGTACAAAATCAATTCAAATAAGAACTCAAAATTGTTTTGATTCAATTTTGACATATATGGATCATCCTTTGCCACCACTTGATTTGTTTTTGCAAATCAAACACAAATTTCTATCTCTAAGTCAAACATACTTGTTAAAACATAAAGAGAGTCATTACAAGAGAAATTGATTCAAGATTTCAAAAACTCCCCCTTTTTCCCATAATCAACATTTCTCCTCACAAGAAACCAACTTTTGACAAAAGAGACAATAAAAGAGTTTTGACAAACCAAAAGCTCTAATCTACTATTTTCAAAAATTTCAAGTGGTAGCTGATCCATTTATCGCTTTGGCCTTTATTTTCTCCCCCTTTGGCATCAAGCACCAAAACGGGATCAATCTTGGCCCTTAAACCCCATTGCCTCACCAAAATCTCCAAATAAGAACACAAAGGCAATAAGAGTACATGAGATGAACTTGGAATAAGTTACCCTCTCATCGGAGTGCAGTGGAAGTCTTTCATGGTCCAAGTCCACCTTTTCCCTTTCAAACCTCCTTTGAGACTAAAACAAGCAAACTCAAGCACATGGTTAGTCTCAAAGGGTCAAGTTGTAGCACAACTCCCCCTAAATATGTGCATCACTTGCACAAGGACTTGTGAGGTCCGGGGAGAGATTGTACAACTTGAGCACCATAGTAAGCAACAAAATGCATAAGGAACATGATCAAAGGCATAAATACATGTATGCTATGAATCAATCCAAGTTCCGCGAATCTAGGACATTTAGCTCACTACGCAACCTGCAAAAGGTCTTTTCATCTAAAGGCTTAGTGAAGATATCGGCTAGCTGGTTCTCGGTGCTAACATGAAACACTTTGATATCTCCCTTTTGCTGGTGGTCTCTCAAAAAGTGATGCCGGATGTCAATGTGCTTTGTGCGGTTGTGCTCAACAGGATTTTCCGCTATTCGGATAGCACTCTCATTGTCACATAGAAGTGGGACTTTGCTCAGATTGTAGCCAAAGTCCCGGAGGGTTTGCCTCATCCAAAGTAGTTGCGCGCAACACTGTCCTGCGGCAACATACTCGGCCTCAGCGGTGGATAGGGCAACGGAAGTTTGTTTCTTAGAGTTCCACGACACCAGGGACCTTCCTAAGAATTGGCACGTCCCCGATGTACTCTTCCTATCGACCTTACATCCAGCATAGTCGGAATCTGAATATCCAATCAAGTCAAAGTTAGACCCCTTTGGATACCAGATCCCTAAGCAAGGCGTAGCGACTAAATATCTAAGAATTCGCTTCACAGCCACTAAGTGACACTCCTTAGGATCGGATTGAAATCTAGCACACATGCATACGCTAAGCATAATATCCGGTCTACTAGCACATAAATAAAGCAAAGAACCTATCATGGACTGGTATGCTTTTTGATCAACGGACTTACCACCTTTGTTGAGGTCGGTGTGTCCGTCGGTTCCCATCGGCGTCTTGGCGGGCTTGGCGTCCTTCATCCCAAACCGCTTTAGCAAATCTTGCGTGTACTTCGTTTGGGAGATGAAGGTGCCGTCCTTGAGTTGCTTCACTTGGAACCCAAGGAAGTAGTTCAACTCGCCCATCATCGACATCTCGAATTTCTACGTCATCACCCTGCTAAACTCTTCACAAGACTTTTGGTTAGTAGAACCAAATATTATGTCATCGACATAAATTTGGCACACAAAAAGATCACCATCGCAAGTCTTAGTGAAAAGAGTTGGATCGGCTTTCCCAACCTTGAAAGCATTAGCAATTAAAAAGTCTCTAAGGCATTCATACCATGCTCTTGGGGCTTGCTTAAGTCCATAGAGCGCCTTAGAGAGCTTACACACGTGGTCGGGGT
The DNA here is from genome assembly GCA_029449295.1 of Zea luxurians. Taxonomy (NCBI): domain Eukaryota; kingdom Viridiplantae; phylum Streptophyta; class Magnoliopsida; order Poales; family Poaceae; genus Zea; species Zea luxurians. Next base: position 170,638,404 of record JAOPSE010000002.1, read on the forward strand.
ACCGTTCATCTTCGAAGCCAGGGGGTTGCTCCACGTACACCTCCTCTTTGATCGGTCCGTTGAGGAAAGCGCTCTTCACATCCATTTGGTACAACCTGAAAGAATGGTGAGCGGCATATGCTAGCAAAATACGAATTGATTCTAGCCTAGCCACAGGAGCAAAAGTCTCCTCAAAGTCCAAACCTGCGACTTGGGCATAACCATTTGCCACAAGTCGAGCCTTGTTCCTTGTCACCACCCCGTGCTCGTCCTGTTTGTTGCGGAACACCCACTTGGTTCCCACGACATTTTGCTTGGGGCGAGGCACCAGTGTCCAAACTTCATTGCGCTTGAAGTTGTTGAGTTCCTCCTGCATGGCCAACACCCAGTCCGGATCCAGCAAGGCCTCTTCTACCCTGAAAGGCTCAATAGAAGAGACAAAGGAGTAATGCTCACAAAAATTAACTAATCTTGAACGAGTAGTTACTCCCTTGCTAATATCACCCAATATTTGGTCGACGGGATGATCCCTTTGGATTGTTGCTCGAACTTGGGTTGGTGGTGCCTAAGGTGCTTCTTCCTCTTCAATTTGAACATCCTGTGCTCCCCCTTGATCATGCGCCTCCACTTGAGGTACCTGTTCGTCATCTTGGGTTGGGGGATGCACCATAGTTTAGGAAGACGGTTGATCTTGCTCCAATTGTTCCTGAGGCCGTACATCTTCAATCGCCATGGTGCGTATCGCGGCCGTTGGAACGTCTTCTTCATCTACATCATCAAGATCAACAACTTGCTCTCTTGGAGAGCCATTAGTCTCATCAAATACAACGTCGCTAGAGACTTCAACCAAACCCGATGATTTGTTGAAGACCCTATACGCCTTTGTATTTGAATCATAACCTAATAAAAACCCTTCTACAGCTTTGGGAGCAAATTTAGAAGTTCTACCTTTCTTCACAAGAATATAGCACTTGCTCCCAAATACACGAAAATAAGACACATTGGGTTTGTTACCAGTTAGCAGCTCATATGAAGTCTTCTTGAGGAGGCGGTGAAGATAGACCCTGTTGATGGCGTGGCAAGCCGTGTTCACGGCTTCCGACCAAAAGCACTCGGGGGTCTTGAACTCTCCAAGCATAGTCCTCGCCATATCGATGAGCGTCCTGTTCTTCCTCTCTACCACACCATTTTGCTGAGGTGTGTAGGGAGCAGAGAACTCGTGCTTGATCCCCTCCTCCTCAAGGAACTCCTCCACTTGAAGATTCTTGAATTCGGACCCGTTGTCGCTCCTTATCTTCTTCACTTTGAGCTCAAACTCATTTTGAGCTCTCCTGAGGAAGCGCTTGAGGGTCCCTTGGGTTTCAGATTTATCCTGCAAAAAGAATACCCAAGTGAAGCGGAAAAAATCATCAACTATAACAAGATCATACTTACTTCCTCCTATACTCAGATAGGCGACGGGTCCGAAGAGGTCCATATGAAGCATCTCCAAGGGTATTGATGTTGTCATCACATTTTTGGTGTGATGAGAGCCTCCCACCTGTTTCCCTGCTTGACAAGCTGCACAAGGTCTATCTTTTTCGAAATGAACATTGGTTAGACCTATCACGTGTTCTCCCTTTAGAAGCTTGTGGAGGTTCTTCATCCCCACATGTGCTAAGCGGCGATGCCACAACCAGCCCATGCAAGTCTTAGCCATTAAGCATGCATCTAGACCGGCCTCTTCTTTTGCAAAATCAACCAAATAAAGTTTGCCGTCTAGTACACCCTTAAAAGCTAGTGAACCATCACATCTTCTAAAGACAGACACATCTATATTTGTAAATAGACAATTATATCCCATTTTGCATAATTGACTAACAGACAATAAATTATATCCAAGCGACTCAACTAAAAACACATTAGAAATAGAGTGCTCAGATGAAATAGTAATTTTACCTAACCCTTTTACCTTGCCTTGGTTCCCATCACCGAATATTATTGAATCATGGGAATCCTCATTTTTGACGTAGGAGGTGAACATCTTCTTCTCCCCCGTCATATGGTTTGTGCATCTGCTGTCGATAATCCAGCTTGAACCCCCGGATGCATAAACTTGCAAGGCAAATTTAGGCTTGGGTCTTAGGTACCCAACTCTTGTTGGGTCCTACAAGGTTAGTCACAATTGTCTTAGGGACCCAAATGCAAGTTTTATCACCCTTGCATTTTGCCCCTAATTTCCTAGCAACTATCTTCCTATCCTTTCTACAAATAGCAAAGGAAGCATTTAAAGCATGATAAATTGTAGAGGGTCCATTCATAACTTTCCTAGGAACATGAACAATATTCTTTCTAGGCACATGATGAATATTTTTCCTAGGCATATCTCTACCATGCATATAGGAAGAACTGGAAGCAAACATAGAATAAGAATCATAGGCATGTGAATCAAAAGCATTACAACTCCTATGAGACTGTCTTCTATCATTGTACATAAAAGCATGGTTCTTTTTAGTACTACTTGCCATAGGGGCCTTCCCTTTCTCCTTGGCGGAGATGGGAGCCTTATGGCTTGTTAAGTTCTTGGCTTCCCTCTTGAAGCCAAGCCCATCCTTAATTGAGGGGTGTCTACCAATCGTGTAGGCATCCCTAGCAAATTTTAGTTTATCAAAATCACTTTTGCTAGCCTTAAGTTGGGCATTAAGACTAGCCATTTCATCATTTAACTTTGCAATAGAAGCTATGTGTTCACTACAAGCATCAATATCAAAATCTTTACATCTATTGCAAATAACAACATTTTCTACACAAGTTGTTGATTTACTAGCTATTTCTAACTTAGCATTCAAATCATCATTAATGCTCCTTAAGCTAGAAATCGTCTCATGGCAAGAAGATAATTCACAAGAAAGCATTTCATTTCTCTTAATTTCTAAGGCATGAGATTTTTGTGCTTCTACAAATTTGTCATGTTCTTCATACAACAAGTCCTCTTGTTTTTCTAAAAGCCTATTCTTATCATTCAAGGCATCAATCAATTCATTAATTTTATCTACCTTGGTTCTATCTAGGCCCTTAAATAAACATGAATAATCTATTTCATCCTCATCACTAGATTCGTCCTCACTTGAAGAAGCATAAGTAGAGTTTCGAGTACATACCTTCTTCTCCCTTGCCATAAGGCATGTGTGACGCTCGTTGGGGAAGAGGGATGACTTGTTGAAGGCGGTGGTGGCGAGTCCTTCATTGTCGGAGTCGGACGAGGAGCAATCCGAATCCCACTCCTTGCCAAGATGTGCCTCGCCCTTTGCCTTCTTATAGTTCTTCTTCTTCTCCCTCTTGTTCCCTTGATCCTGATCACTATCATTGTCGGGACAGTTAGCAATAAAATGACCAAGCTTACCACATTTGAAGCATGAGTGCTTCCCCTTTGTCTTGGTCTTGCTTGGCTGCCCCTTGCGACCCTTTAGCGCCGTCTTGAATCTTTTGATGATGAGGGCCATCTCTTCATCATTAAGTCCGGCCGCCTCAATTTGTGCCTCCTTGCTAGGTAGCGCCTCCTTGCTTCTTGTTGCCTTGAGAGCAAGGGGCTGAGGCTCGTTGATTGGACCATTCAATGCGTCGTCCACGTATCTTGCCTCCTTGATCATCATTCGTCCGCTTACGAATTTTCCAAGGACTTCTTCGGGCGACATTTTGGTGTACCTGGGATTCTCACGAATATTATTCACCAAATGAGGATCAAGAACGGTAAAGGACCTTAGCATCAATCGGACGACATCGTGGTCCGTCCATCGCGTGCTTCCGTAGCTCCTTATTTTGTTGATAAGGGTCTTGAGTCGGTTGTATGTTTGGGTTGGCTCCTCGCCCCTTATCATCGCGAATCGTCCAAGCTCTCCCTCCACCAACTCCATCTTGGTTAGCAAGGTGACATCGTTCCCCTCATGAGAAATCTTGAGGGTGTCCCAGATCTGCTTGGCATTGTCCAAGCCGCTCACTTTATGGTATTCGCCCCTGCACAAGGATGCTAACAGCACAGTAGTGGCTTGTGCATTTCTATGAATCTGTTCATTAATAAAAATAGGACTATCCGAGCTATCAAACTTCATTCCATTCTCAACAATCTCCCATATGCTTGAATGGAGAGAGAATAGGTGACTACGCATTTTGTGGCTCCAAAATCCGTAGTCCTCCCCATCAAAGTGTGGAGGCTTGCCGAGAGGAATGGAGAGCAAATGTGAATTTGAACTTTGAGGAATACACGAATAATCGAAAGAAAAGTTTGAGTTAACCGTCTTTCGTTTGTCGTAGTCATTGTCGTTGTTGTCCTTATGAGAAGAAGTGGATTCATCACTGTCATCGTAGTAGACGATCTCCTTGATGCGTCTCGACTTCTTCTTCCTTCCATCTTTGCGTCTATGGCCCGAGCCCGAGTCGGTAGGCTTATCATCCTTAGGCTCGTTGACGAAGGACTCCTTCTCTTTGTCGTTGATCACGATTCCCTTCCCCTTAGGATCCATCTCTTCGGGCGATTAGTCCCTTTGTGAAGAGAACGGCTCTGATACCAATTGAGAGCACCTAGAGGGGGGGTGAATAGGTGATCCTGTGAAACTTGAAACTTAAGCCACAAAACTTGGTTAATCGTTAGCACAATAATTGCCAAGTGGCTAGAGAGGAGTCTCAACAAAACACAATAACCACAAGAAATCAATCACAGAGATGGCACGGTGGTTATCCCGTGGTTCGGCCAAGACCAACGCTTGCCTACTCCACGTTGTGGCGTCCCAACGGACGAGGGTTGCAATCAACCCCTCTCAAGCGGTCCAAAGGCCCACTTGAATACCACAGTGTTTTGCTTGCTTTTCTTAATCCCGTTTGCGAGGAATCTCCACAACTTGGAGCCTCTCGCCCTTACACTTGAAGTTCACAAAGAAGCACAGAGCAAGGGAGGATTAGCAACACACACAAGACACAAGAATCAGAGTGTCAACACGCACACAAGTCGCAACAAGAGCTCGCAACACAACCCAATGAGTTCACAACTCCACTAGAGCTCTATATGCTATCACAAAGAAACGAATGTGCGGAATCGAGGTCTTGGTGCTTAGGAATGTTGTAGGAATGCTTGGTATACTCCTCCATGCGCTAGGGGTCCCTTTTATAGCCCCAAGGCAGCTAGGAGCCGTTGAGAGCAATCTAGGAAGGCTGATATTGCCTTCTGTCGACTGGTGCACCGGACAGTCCGGTGCTCGATTTCCTTCCAAAAATGGCGCAGTCGACCGTTGGTAGCCTGAGAGCCGTTGGCGCACCGGACATGTCCGGTGCACACCGGACAGTCCGGTGCCCCCTTCTAGCCGTTGGCTCGGCCACGTGTCCAGCGCAGATTGCGCGGCCGACCGTTGGCCCGGCCGACCGTTGGCTCACCGGACAGTCCGGTGAATTATAGTCGTACGCCGTTGATGGTTTCCCGAGAGCGACGAGTTCGCCTGTGAACGGTCCACCGGACAGTCCGGTGAATTATAGCCGTACACCGCCGTCGAAGTCCCGAGAGCAGCCTGTTCGCTCGAGCCAGCCTGGCGCACCGGACACTGTCCGGTGCACCACCGAACAGTCCGGTGCTCCCAGACTGAGCAGAGTCTTGGCTGCTCGAGCCAAGACATTTCCAATTGGATTTTTCCTGTTTCCAGCACTTAGACACAATACATTAGTCCATAAAACAATGTACTAAGTCTGAGAAACATACCTTTATCCTTGATTTGTACTTTGTCCACCTTTTTACACTTAGGCACTTGTGTTGGACACTAAATCACCAAAATACTTAGAAATGGCCCAAGGGCACATTTCCCTTTCACCCTTTTCTTGTAGGGCTTAATTCTGAGCAACGCTTTGATAGCACAGAAGAATACTGAGGATGAAAGCTGCCAGATAACTCTTGGTAACCTTCGGTCAGAGGTTATCAAACTGAGGAATGAAGCTGCAGAGAAGGATAAAATTCTACTTTCCTTAGTAGACAGAGTCAAGGCTAGTGAAGCCAATCTTGCCACGCAGTCCGAAACTCATAGAGCCAAAATTGAAAACTTAAAGAAAAAGCTTACCGAGAAGAATGAAGATTTTGAAGTGGCTAAAGCAAAACAGGAAATAAGCGAGTGGACTAGCGCAAGATTGCAACAAAATGTAGATGAGCTTCAGGAATCGAAGGAAAGATATTACGCAAAATCCTTGGATTGTGCCAAGAAGCTGAAAGATAGTTTTGCAAAGGTGGGTGCTTACTCATCCGAGCAAAAATTCATTAGAGGCGATCCCGAAGGAACCATCGAATGGATCGGTGAAGAAGCTGAAGCTTTTGAAGAGATCCTTAGTGACCGTGGTGATTTCTGCGCCTTTGCCAGTGCCAGAGGGGTTGCAGCAATTTTGGAAAAATCCGGCTGCGAACACGTTAAAACTGCAACCCAGACGGAGGTTGTCTTCATCGTGGAGAACATGAAGGATCCTTCGGCTGAGGCGACTTTGATGGGTGGAAAATTTTACTCCAACGTTTGGATGAAAGGCGGTCGAGAATTAGCCGACGAAGTTATAAAGAAGAATGAGAAAGAAACCCATGAAGCCCGAGAGGAAGCCAAGCGAGCCGAAGAGGCTGCCGAGCGCGCAAGACGCATAGGTATTTTAATTGTTTCATAGCTTCAACATTTTTTCTGGCTTCGGATTAACAAATTATTTTTGTTGTAGTTGAACTTTTGTCGCCACCTGAGCCCTATGATCCTGAAGCTGATCTAGTCGTGAAGGCAGCACTAGAAACTATAAGAATTGCTGAAGAAGCTGTTCACGAAGCTGTGAACAGACTTCTGAATGAAGCTGCTGAGAAAATTTTGAAGGAAGAAAAGAGTTTTGTGTAGCTAGGAAATATAACATTTGTGTGATGTAATATTTGTACGTGTTAAACATTGTATATCTATGTGTACATTAATGTAATATATTTCTTTGCGATGCATGAAATTTGCATACATACCATTTTTGAGCCTTCGGCGAAAAAACACCTTCCCTTCTTTTCATGCTTCGTAAAGCAAAATCACCCCTTTTGCCGTCTGTTACATAATATTGTTGTCGACGAAGATTCTCTTGGTATGTAAAATTATAACTGCCGAAGGTTTATTCATCAAATATTTCAGAAGAAACATCTTTCCTTTGCTGGAATTTCTGTTGCTGATGCAGTATGATGTATGATGTGATGCTATGCGAAATGATGCGATGATATGATACATCATGATGTTTATGCCGAAGCCACATATCCACACGAAAACACACCCAGACTCTGCATCCCCTTAGGAATGACTTTTGAGTCTCTTCACCTTCTATTTCGGTGGTATTTAAGTTGTGCGTCCCCTTAGGAACGACTTTGGAGCTTCTTCACCTTCTATTTCGGTGGTATTTAATCTTTGCATCCCCTTAGGAACGAATTTGGAGCTTCTTCACCTTCTATTTCGGTGGTATTTAAGCTCTGCATCCCCTTAGGAATGACTTTTGAGCTTCGGAACTTACTCTGCACTCCCTTAGGAACGACTTTTGCAGCTTCGAGACTTACTCTGCGCTCCCTTAGGAACGACTTTTGCAACTTCGGGACTTACTCTGCGCTTTCTTAGGAATGACTTTGGTAGCTTCAGAATCTTGTTAAGAGGAAGCATCCCATTCAATGATATGAGTACAATATTATTACATGAAATTGGAATTCAATCCTTCGTAAATTGTTCTTCATACAAGAAAAATAAAATGGTAGAAAAGATAAAGATGCACCAGAGGTAGGATATTATTTAGTAGATGTGCTTGGATTCAGGAACAGTGCTATTGACTGTGCAAGCTTCGGACTCCTCCCAAAAATCGCGCTGCTGTTGAGCGTGTTGGTGCCCTTCTGACTGCTGGTTTCAAGCCAGAGTAGGTGCTAGCGGTGGTGGTGGTGGGATCTAGGCCCAGGAAGCTTGAGAGTGGCTTGCCGAAGCGACGGAGGTCGTAGGTTGTTGATTACCTACGTACTCTGGGTAGGGAGAATAGCATGAAGCAGTATGTAGGACTTGCTTCGGCTGATTCTATCGTGCTTCAGCTTCGACAATCTCTTTCTGCTTCTGAATAGTGACTTGGCACGTTCTTGTGGTGTGGCCTTTGTCTTCACCGCAGAACAAACAAAATAGTCTCCTGAGTTGATCTTCGTATCTTCCTCCGAAGCTTCTGCCCCCTCTGCCTCTTGGAGCTGGTGGCCTGAAGTAACTTTGTTGCGGCCCTGATGATTGGGAGTTATGCTGTTGCCTTTGGGGTTGGCTTCCCCTATCATCAGTTGGGCTGGCATTATGGATTGACCTGACATGCCTAGGGTGGAATCTTCCTCCGAAGCCCCTAGCCATCTCAGAGTATATGTAAGCTTCTTCCCTTCTTTGCCAGAAATCAATATTAGCTCTGGTGTATTCATCCATTTTCTGGAGAAGCTTCTCCAAGGTTTGTGGCGGCTTCCTTGCAAAATATTGTGCCATTGGTCCTAGTCTGAGCCCCTTGATCATGGCTTCAATGACAATCTCATTGGGTATTATAGGCGCCTGGGCTCTCAGTCGCAGGAACCTTCGGACATACGCCTGGAGGTACTCTTCCTGATCCTGTGTGCACTGGAACAAAGCTTGAGCAGTGACTTGCTTCGTTTGAAAGCCCTGGAAGCTAGTGACCAACATGTCCTTTAGCTTCTGCCAAGACGTAATTGTCCCTGGCCGAAGAGAAGAGTACCAAGTTTGTGCTACGCTTTTGACTGCCATGACGAAGGATTTCGCCATGACTGTAGTATTTCCCCCATATGAAGATATGGTTGCTTCATAGCTTATTAGGAACTGCTTTGGGTCTGAGTGCCCATCATACATAGGAAGCTGGGGTGGTTTGTATGATGGGGGCCATGGGGTAGCCTGCAATTCTGCTGCCAAGGGAGAAGCATCATCAAAAGCAAAATTGCCATGATGAAAATCACCATACCATTCATCATCATTGTATGAATTTTCTTGACGAAGCTCCCTGTGCTGGGGCTTTCGGTCTTGGTCATCTTGGGTGAGGTGACGCATTTCTTCGGCGACCTCATCAATCTTCCTCTGGAGATTGACGAGCTGAAGCATTTTCTCTCTCTTATTTTGGACCTGTTGATGGATAGCTTCCAGATCCCTGATTTTTTGATCCAGTTCCTCCTCCTGAGGTGTTGGGCTGGTAGCCTTCCTCTTCTGGCTCCTAGCTTTGCGTAGCGTCTCCTGAGTAACGTCCAGTGGCTGCAGGGCAGCCCCTGGCGCTGCTGTCTTCTTCAGCGGCATGACGAAGGTCGATGCTTGCCGAAGGTGGTCGAATGAGTTCACCGAAGGTGGGCGCCAATGTTGATCCTTGTTCTCGGACGCTATACATCAAGAACAAAGCAACACAATTGTCAACGATTAGAGACCTTCGTCCTTCGAAGCATTATCTCCCCTATGATATAATGATCTTCAGGCGAAGGTGATGAAGGGTATACCTTCATCATTTCGGTGAACAAAATGTAAATAAAGACATATGAAACACAAAAGAATATAAACAATCATCACAAATCATTAGATTATTTATATTCTCTTTTTATAAACATGAATAAACATCAATGATATTTATATTATATTTATACCTTTGGCTTGGTAGGAGGTGGAAAAGCGAAAATGATGCGTGAGTGATTACAATTCAGTGTGAATAGTACGGTGTTACTGTTCATCTATTTATAGGCACAGGATGCAGCCTGGACAAAATTACATTCATGCCCCTGACATTTACTGATGATCATAAGGCAGGTTGTCGAGGACTAAGCAGTCTTTTCTGCTTTGGGTCGGTCTTATCTTTCACCATCGTCCTCGTGCTAAGCCAAAGCTCCTTCCGCCACAGCTTCGGAGCTAGTTTGTCCTTCCTTCAGACTGCACCTTCATACCATGCACACCTTCATCTCAAAGCCGAAGCCTCCTGTAACAGTCTATATTATACTGAAAACCATGTTAGTTAAGTTTTTGAGGACCTTTGGAAGAGGAAGGCACCCAACAGTAGCCCCTCGCAATATTAATTGTTTTTGCATTTGACAAATTCATATTGCGATGTGAACGAAGGTCTTTAGCCGAATGTCCAAAAAAACACCTTCCCTTCGCTAAAATAGCGAATATCATTGACATACAGGACCCACCTAGCTACGGGGCGAGGTTTATACAAATATAAGCCTGGTTTGAAAGCATTTTCTGTGCCATTTCATTTGCTTACACTGTGCTTGCCATCTTAAGTTTTCTTGCTTTATTGAATTTTAGTTTTGTCATTTCGGCAAAATTTGATGGCTGGTGAGAAGGTTGCTGACCCAACTCTGTCCGGATTTTACGAAGCTATGGAGAGAACCAATGCGAAAAAGATTGCACATGAAACATTGGCTAGGATATCTAAGAGCTCTAATGATGAAGGGAGTTTTGATGTAGAGAGCGAGAACGAAGATGCCGAAAACCGCCCATGGTGACCAAGTCACACTGTCTTCAAGAAATCAACCATAAAGCAAAGTTAGATTAGAGACCTTCTGCCATTTACTGATGATCATAAGGCAAGTTGTCGAGGACTAAGCAGTCTTTTCTGCTTTAGGTCGGTCTTATCTTTCACTATCGTCCTTGTGCTAAGCCGAAGCTCCTTCTGCCACAGCTTCGGAGCTAGTTTGTCCTTCCTGTTCCTTCAGACCACACCTTCATACCATGCACACCTTCATTTCGAAGCCGAAGCCTCCTGTAACAGTCTATATTATACTGAAAACTATGTTAGTTAAGTTTTTGAGGACCTTCGGAAGAGTAAGACCCTCAACAATAGGCTTATATATACACTTTGGAAAGTTGTGGAATGTCACATTCTAAAAAAATAGTCTACTGTATTAGTTAAATTTCAATTCCTCAAAATAAAAGGAAACAAACGGACCCTTATTAGTTTTGATTTCCAGAAATAAACAGCAACAGACTCCATCTCATTACCAAAATGGAGGAGCCGTTGGAGCTAAAAAAATCATTATTCTTTATTAATATCTATTTTATATTTAATTTACACGATATTTTAGAGTTGCTCTTAGTCTCTCTAACCAAACCAGGTCATAGCATTAGTGATATCGGTCCCGTTGAATCCGTTTGCTTTGTGAACCCATTTTCGCGGAGCTGTTAAATCACGAGAGAAATAATTTGAGCAATAAAGTTGGCTTTCTGGAGCCGTTCTCGCTTCGCTGCCGAGCCGTGCGGGTGTGTTGGTTTGGTTCTGGTCACGTAGGGATGGTACATACAGGTGACCCGATGCTTTGCTCTGCCGCATTGGTGTTCCGATTCCGTTGCTTATCCGAATTGAATGGCTGGGACCGCGGCTGCCATCTCGCAGTTGGCACGCACAGGCACCGGTAGGTAGGAAAACCAATGGCCGGCGGACCGCACCTGGGTGGAGCGGCCGACGTGGACGGGAACCGGGAACGGCCCGCGCGAGGAGAGGACGGTGTCACCGAGGGCGGCGCTGCGGAAGTGGTTGATGCTGAGCTGCGCGAGGGCTTGTAGCCAGCAGGACTACTGAAGTCTGCAAATCACTTTATGCCTAGGTAGGGCTAGAGATGGCAATGGGTAAAAATCCGCTGGGTATTATTTGCCCAAACCCATACCCGCGAAGAAAAAATACGTCCGCTAAAAACTCATACCCATGACGGGTATAAAATTTTGCCCAAACCCATACCTATGTGGGTTTCGGGTACCCAACGGGTTTCCCATACCCACTAACATCAACATAAAACATAATTCATCATGTAAATGACAATCAATACATTAATAAGTGTCGGGGGCCATAATTAGGGGTACCCTCATGGCTCCTAAATCTTAGCTGGTAACTCCATCAGCACAAAGCTGTAAAGGCATGATGGGTGCGATTAAGTCAAGAATCGGTCCATTCGAGGGACGCGATCACGCCTCGCCCGAGCCCAGCCTCGGGCAAGGGCAGCCGACCCCGGAGGACCTACGTCTCGCCCGAGGACCCCCTCCAGCAACGGACACACCTTCGGCTCGCCCGAGGCCCAGTCTTCTCCAAGAAGCAACCTTGACCAAATCGCCACGCCAACCGACCAAATCGCAGGGGCATTTAATGCAAAGGTGGCCTGACACCTTTATCCTGACGCACGCCCTCTGGTCGACAGAGCCGAAGTGACCGCAATCACTTCGCCGCTCCACTGACCAGTCTGACAAGAGGACAGCGTCGCCTGCACCGCCCCGACTGCTGCGCCACTCGACAGAGTGAGGCTGACAACGGCTAAGTCCAGCCTCAGGTGTCATAGGAAACTCCGCCTCGCCCGACCCTAGGGCTCGGACACGGGCTCGGCCCCGGAAGACGACGAACTCCGCTTCGCCCGACCCCAGGGCTCGGACACGGGCTCGGCCCCGGAAGACGACGAACTCCGCTCCGCCCGACCCCAGGGCTCGGACACGGGCTCAGCCCCCGGAAGACGACGAACTCCGCTCCGCCCGACCCCAGGGCTCGGACACGAGCTCAGCCCCGGAAGACGACAAACTCCGCCTCGCCCGACCCCAGGGCTCGGACTCCGCCCTGGCCTCAGCCGACGGTCTCCGCCTTGTCCGACCCGGGGGGCTCGAACTCGACCTCGACCTTGGAAGATAGACTCGACCTCGACCTCGGAGGAGCCTCCACCTCACCCAACCTAGGGCGTGGACCGACCACGTCGACAGGAGGCGCCATCATTACCCTACCCCAAGCTGACTCAGGCTACTGGGAACAAGACCGGCGTCCCATCCGGCTCGCTCCACTATACGAGTAATGATGGCGCCCCGCATGCCCTGTGACGACGGCGGCTCTCAGCCCCCTTACGGAAGCAAGAGGACATCAGCAAGGACTCGACAGCCCCGACAGCTGTCCTTCCGCCAGGCTCCAGCGCTCCTCCGACGGCCACGACACCACGCGAACTGGGTGCCAAGACCTCTCCGGCTGCCACGATGGCATGTACTTAGGGCGCTAGCTCTCCACCGCTAGACACGTTAGCACATTGCTACACTCCCCATTGTACACCTGGATCCTCTCCTTACGCCTATAAAAGGGAGGACCAGGGCCCTCTTATAGAGGGTTGGCCGCGCGGGGAAGGACGGGACGGCGCTCGCGCAAGGCCGCTCGCTCCCTCCCGCGTGGACGCTTGTAACCCCCTACTGCAAGCGCACCCGACCTGGGCGCGGGGCTAACACGAAGGCCACGGGTTCCACCTCCCACGCCTGTCTCCCTCCGGCTGCTTCTCCCCCTTCGCGTTCCGCCTCGCGTCGACCCATCTGGGCTGGGGCACGCGGCGACGATTTACTCGTCGGTCCAGGGACCCCCCGGGTTTCGAAACACCGACAGTTGGCACGCCAGGTAGGGGCCTGCTGCGTGTTGACGAATAGCTTCCCGTCAAGTTCCAGATGGGCAGTCTCCAGCAACCTCTCCAACCCGGGACGGTGCTCCGTTTCGGGAGTCTTGAGTTCATGTCCCTCGACGGCAGTTACGACATGATACTCCGCCGCGCGACAGCGACAATGGCGGTCGACAACCCGCTCGCCGGTGGAGAAATCGACGACGCCTTCCCCACGTGGTGGAAGGACGACATTCGAGCCTGTCTCGTCCCCTCCCCCGCCGACGGAGGAGGAGGCGGGGCAACCAAGGCCAAGCGGGAAGCGGCACCTCGTTGGCTGTCGAGCGAGTCGACGGCGTCGGCGTCCCAAGGGAGAGCGCGTCAGGCATCGGCCTCGCGTCTAAGACAAAGACGAGCGCCGCCTCCCCGCAACACGCCAATCTCAAGCAAACGGACGACGCCAGCACGCTCGCGAAGGACTTGCTGGGTGTCACCCTCGTACCTGAGACGACGGTGCAGTCAGTCCCTGACGCGACTTCGTCACCGCCCGTCGACCAAAAGGTACCGACCGATTCCCATCTTGTGTCTTTTGGATTCGGCCTCGACCCGCCAAGCGACTCCGCTTTGGTGGACACTCTCATAGAGGCGAGTCCAAACCCTCTGGGGTATCGTGTGCGGTCACCCTGGGACCGGCTGACGGCCGACTCGACCTACGGGCCCTCGGGGTCCGAGGAAGATGGCGAGCCTGACCTTTGTTGGGATTTCTCCGGACTTGGTAACCCCAATGCCATGAGGGACTTCATGACCGCATGCGACTACTGCCTTTCCGACTGTTCCGACGGTAGCCGCAGCCTCGACGACGAGGACTGCGTCCCAAGTCGCGAATGTTTTCACGTCGATCTAGGGGGTCCCGGCGAAGGCAACCATCTTGGTATGCCGGAGAACGGTGATCTCCCTAAGCCCGTGCCTCGCGTCGACATCCCTCGGGAGCTAGCTGTGGTCCCCGTCCCAGCGGGGGGTCCTGACCCACAGCTCGAGCAAATTCGCGAGATGTAGGCCAGGCTCGACGAGGGAGCAGGAACGCTTGTGCCGATCCGCCGGGACATCGGGCAGGAATGGGTGGGCCAACCTCCAGCCGGAGAAGTGCGTCATCTCCCCCAGGGCATCCAGCACCGCATCGCCGACGACGTCAGGGTAAGGCCGCCACCGGATTCCAGTGGAGTCGGCTAGAACCTGGCTGCAGCGGCAATACTTCTCCGCGCGATGCCGGAGCCATCAACCACCGAGGGGCGGCGTATCCAGGGAGAACTCAAGAATCTCCTGGAGAACGCTGCGGTCCGACGGACCGAAAGCTGCACCTCTCGAAGGCAGGGGTACCCCTCAGAACATCGCGCCGTGACTTCCCGATTCATGCGGGAAGCCTCAGTCCACACCGGGCGCACGCGCAACACAGCGCCTGCGGCCCCGGGTCGCCTCGACAACGAGCACCATCACCACGGCCGTCGGGCCCACCTCGACGAGAGGGTGCGCCGAGGCTACCACCCCAGGCGTGGGGGACGCTACGACAGCGGGGAGGATCGGAGTCCTTCGCCCGAACCACCCGGTCCGCAGGCTTTCAGCCGCGCCATACGACGGGCACCGTTCCCGACCCGGTTCCGAACCCCGACTACTATCACAAAGTACTCGGGGGAGACGAGACCGGAACTGTGGCTCGCGGACTATCGGCTGGCCTGCCAACTAGGTGGAACGGACGATGATAATCTCATCATCCGCAACCTCCCCCTGTTTCTCTCCGACACTGCTCGAGCCTGGCTGGAGCACCTGCTTCCGGGGCAGATCTCCAACTGGGACGACCTGGTCCAAGCCTTCGCCGGTAATTTCCAAGGCACGTACGTGCGCCCTAGAAACTCCTGGGATCTCCAAAGCTGCCGCCAGCAGCCGGGAGAGTCTCTCCGGGACTACATCCGGCGATTCTCGAAGCAGCGCACCGAGCTGCCCAACGTCACCGATTCGGATGTCATCGGCGTGTTCCTCGCCGGCACCACCTGCCGCGACCTGGTGAGCAAGCTGGGTCACAAGACCCCCACCAGGGCGAGCGAGCTGATGGACATCGCCACCAAGTTTGCCTCTGGCCAGGAGGCGGTTGAGGCCATCTCCTGGAAGGACAAGCAGCCCCAGGGCCGCCCACCGGAAGATGCTCCCAAGGCGTCAACTCAGCGCGGCACCAAGAAGAAGGGCAAGAAGAAGTCGCAAGCGAAACGCGACGCCACCGACGCGGATCTTATCACCGCCGCCGAGTACCAGAACCCTCGGAAACCTCCCAGAGGTGCCAACCTCTTCGACAAGATGCTCAAGGAGTCGTGCCCTTACCATCAGGGGCCCGTCAAGCACACCCTCGAGGAGTGTGCCATGCTTCGACGCCACTTCCACAAGGTCGTGCCACCCGCGGAGGGTGGCAAGGCCCTCGACGACGCTAAGAAGGAAGATCACAAGGCAGGAGAGTTCCCCGAGGTCCGCGACTGCTTCATGATCTACGGCGGGCAAGTGGCAAACGCCTCGGCTCGGCACCGCAAGCAAGAGCGTCGGGAAGTCTGCTCGGTAAAGGTGGCGGCGCCGGTCTACCTAGACTGGTCCGACAAGCCCATCACCTTCGACCAGGCCGACCATCCCGACCACGTGCCGAGCCCGGGGAAATACCCACTCGTTGTCGACCCCATCATCGGCAATGTCAGGCTCACCAAGGTCCTCATGGATGGAGGCAGCAGCCTCAACATCATCTACGCCGAGACCCTCGGGCTCCTGCGGATCGATCTGTCCTCGGTCCGGACGGGCGCTGCGCCTTTCCACGGGATCATCCCTGGGAAGCGCGTCCAACCCCTCGGACAACTCGATCTACCCGTCTGCTTTGGGACGCCCTCCAACTTTCGAAGGGAGACCCTCACGTTCGAAGTGGTCGGGTTTCGAGGAACCTACCACGCAGTGCTGGGGAGGCCATGCTACGCCAAGTTCATGGCCGTCCCCAACTACACCTACCTCAAGCTCAAGATGCCGAGCCCCAACGGGGTCATCACCGTCGGGCCCACGTACCGACACGCGTACGAATGCGACGTGGAGTGCGTGGAGTACGCCGAGGCCCTCGCCGAGTCCGAGGCCCTCACCGCCGACCTGGAGAACCTCTCTAGGGAGGCGCCAGACGTGAAGCGCCACGCCGGCAACTTCGAGCCAGTGGAGACGGTTAAGTCCGTCCCTCTCGACCCCTGCAACGACGCCTCCAAGCAGATCCGGATCGGCTCCGAGCTCGACCCCAAATAGGAAGCAGTGCTCGTCGACTTTCTCCGCGCGAACGCCGACGTTTTCACGTGGAGTCCCTCGGACATGCCCGACATACTGAGGGAAGTCGCCGAGCACTCGCTGGATATCCGAGCTGGAGCCTGACCCGTGAAGCAGCCTCTGCGCCGATTCGACGAAGAAAAGCGTAGAGCCATAGGCGAGGAGATCTACAAGCTAATGGCGGCGGGGTTCATCAAAGAGGTATTCCATCCCGAATGGCTTGCCAACCCTGTGCTTGTGAGAAAGGGAAATGGCGGATGTGTGTAGACTACACCGGTCTAAACAAAGCATGTCCGAAAGTTCCCTACCCTCTGCCTCGCATCGATCAAATCGTGGATTCCACTGCTGGGTGCGAAACCCTGTCTTTCCTCGATGCCTACTCTGGGTATCACCAGATCAGGATGAAAGAGTCCGACCAGCTCGCGACTTCTTTCATCACACCCTTCGGCATGTACTGCTATGTTACCATGCCATTTGGTTTGAGGAATGCGGGTGCAACGTACCAGCGATGCATGAACCATGTGTTCGGCGAACACATCGGCCGAACGGTCGAGGCCTACGTCGATGACATCGTAGTCAAGACGAGGAAGGCCTCCGACCTCCTTTCCGACCTTGAAGTGACATTCCGATGTCTCAAGGCGAAAGGCGTGAAGCTCAATCCCGAAAAGTGTGTCTTCGGGTTCCCCCGAGGCATGCTCTTGGGGTTCATCGTCTCCGAGCGGGGCATCGAGGCCAACCCGGAGAAGATCGCAGCCATCACCAGCATGAGGCCCATCAAGGACTTGAAAGGCGTACAGAGGGTCATGGGATGCCTCGTGGCTCTGAGCCATTTCATCTCGCGCCTCGGCGAAAGAGGCCTGCCTCTGTACCGCCTCTTAAGGAAGGCCGAGTGCTTCGCCTGGACCCCTGAGGCCGAGGAAGCCCTCGGGAACCTGAAGGCGCTCCTCACGAACGCGCCCATCTTGGTGCCCCCCACTGCCGGAGAAGCCCTCTTGATCTACGTCGCCGCGACCACTCAGGTGGTTAGCGCCGCGATTGTGGTTGAGAGATGAGAAGAGGGGCATGCATTGCCCGTCCAGAGACCAGTCTACTTCATCAGTGAGGTACTGTCTGAGACCAAGATCCGCTACCCACAAATTCAGAAACTGCTGTATGCGGTAATCCTGACGCGGCGGAAGTTGCGACACTACTTCGAGTCTCATCCGGTGACTGTGGTGTCATCCTTCCCCCTGGGGGAGATCATCCAGTCCCGAGAGGCCTCGGGTAGAATTGCAAAGTGGGCGGTGGAGATCATGGGCGAGACGATCTCATTCGCCCCCGGAAGGCCATCAAGTCCCAGGCCTTGGCGGACTTCGTGGCTAAATGGGTCGACACCCAGCTCCCGACAGCTCCGATCCAACCGGAGCTCTGGACCATGTTTTTCGACGGGTCGCTGATGAAGACGGGGGCCGGCTCGGGCCTGCTCTTCATCTCGCCCCTCGGGAAGCACCTACGCTACGTGCTACGCCTCCACTTCCCGGCGTCCAACAACGTGGCTGAGTACGAGGCTCTGGTAAACGGGTTGCGAATCGCCATCGAGCTAGGGGTCCGACGCCTCGACGCTCGCGGTGACTCGCAGCTCGTCATCGACCAAGTCATGAAGAACTCCCACTGCCGCGACCCGAAGATGGAAGCCTACTGCGACGAGGTTCGGCGCCTGGAAGACAAGTTCTATGGGCTCGAGCTCAACCACATCGCCCGATGCTACAACGAGACTGCGGATGAGCTGGCTAAAATAGCCTCGGGGAGAACAACAGTTCCCCCGGACGTATTCTCCCGAGACCTGCATCAACCCTCCGTCAAGACCGAAGACACGCCCAAACCTGAGAAGGCCTCGGCCCAGCCCGAGGCACCCTCGGCTCAGCCCGAGGCACCCTCGGCTCAGCCCGAGGCACCCTCGGCTCAGCCCGAGGTACCCTCGGCCCCCGAGGGTGAGGCACTGCGCGTCGAGGAGGAGCGGAGCGGGGTCACGCCTAATCAAAACTGGCAGACCCCGTACCTGCAATATCTCCACCGAGGAGAGCTACCCCTCGACCAAGCTGAAGCTCGGCGAGTGGCGCGGCACGCCAAGTCGTTCGTCTTGCTGGGAGATAAGAAGGAGCTCTACCACCGCAGCCCCTCAGGCATCCTCCAGCGATGCATTTCCATCGCCGAAGGTCAGGAGATCTTACAAGGGATACACTCGGGGGCTTGCGGCCATCACGCAGCACCTCGAACCCTTGTTGGAAACGCCTTCTGACAAGGTTTCTACTGGCCGACGGCGGTGGCCGACGCCACCAGAATCGTCCGCACCTGCGAAGGGTGTCAGTTCTACGCAAGGCAGACCCACCTACCCGCTCAGGCTCTGCACACCATACCCATCACCTGGTCGTTTGCTATGTGGGGTCTGGACCTCGTCGGCCCCTTGCAGAAAGCACCCGGGGGCTACACGCACTTGCTGGTCGCCATCGACAAATTCTCCAAGTGGATCGAGGTCCGACCCCTAAATAGCATCAGGTTCGAACAGGCGGTGGCGTTCTTCACCAACATCATCCATTGCTTTGGGGTCCCGAACTCCATCATCACCGACAACGGCACCCAGTTCACCGGCAGAAAGTTCCTGGACTTCTGCGAGGATCACCACATCTGGGTGGACTGGGCCGCCGTGGCTCACCCCATGATGAATGGGCAGGTAGAACGTGCCAACAACATGATTCTGCAAGGACTCAAGCCGCGAATCTACAACGACCTCAACAAGTTCAGCAAGCGGTGGATGAAGGAGCTCCCCTCGGTGGTCTGGAGTCTGAGGACAATGCCGAGCCGAGCCACGGGCTTCACACCGTTTTTTCTAGTCTATGGGGCCGAGGCCATCTTGCCCACAGACTTAGAATACGGTTCCCCGAGGACGAGGGCCTACGCCGACCAAAGCAATCAAGCTAATCGAGAAGACTCACTGGACCAGCTGGAAGAGGCTCGGGACGTGGCCTTACTACACTCGGCGCGGTACCAGCAGTCCCTGCGACGCTACCACGCCCGAGGGGTTCGGTCCCGAGACCTCCAGGTGGGCGACCTGGTGCTTCGGCTGCGACAAGACGCTTGAGGGCGGCACAAACTCACGCCTCCCTGGGAAGGGCCGTTCGTCGTCGCCAAGGTTCTGAAGCCCGGAACATACAAGCTGGCCAACAGCCAAGGCGAGGTCTACGACAACGCTTGGAACATCCAACAGCTACGTCGCTTCTACCCTTAAGATGCTTTCAAGTTGTTCGTATACCTCGTTCACACACAAAGTCTAGTCGTCAAGGAAGGGTCAGCCTTGCCTCGGCAAAGCCCGACCCTCCCTCGGGGGCTAGAAGGGGGGAACCCCCTCTGCGTCGAAATTTTCCTCGAAAAAAGAAAAAAAATCTTTTCTGCCGGAATGCCTTTCGTGCTTTTCGGCTACTTCGAAAGTGGATCCTGAAAACGACGGAGTACACGTAAGCAGCCAAGGCTGACCGAGCCGAGGGACTCCTACGCCTCCGGGATACGGATACCTCACTCATCACCTTCTGCGATAAGTAACTCGCGCTCGGATAAGTGATTCCGCGAACCGAACAAGTCTTCACGCTCGGAAGCTTCTCTGCCGGAATGGTCTTTCGAGCCTTCTCGACTGCGTCGGTGACAGAACCCTATGGACGAGTAAGAGTGCGCGTAAGTGGCAAGGCCGACTGAGCCGAGGGATTCCTACGCCCCCGGGATACGGATACCTCACTCATCACCTTCCGTGAAAAGCAACTCTCGCCCGCACAAACAATTCTGTTACCGACAAATAAGTCCGGATACTCGAAACAAGAGGAAAAGGGACACAGCTTTACAACACGATGACAGTGTGTTTGGGCCTCGGCGACCGCAGAAAACATACACACACTACAAGACAACCCGATCCTGCAGGCTCGGACGTCGACAGTTAAAGGGGGCAGCAGCACCCTCGGCGTCAACTACACCTTCGGCGAGGTCTGACCTAGCCTCGGACGGCGACGCGGTCGGAAGATCTCCACTCTGAAGGATGACATCAGCACCACACCTGGGCCATCGTCGCCAGGGTCTTCTCCAGGAATCCGGCTCGAGCAGACGGCTCGGCCGGCCACCCCGAGGCCTCGGCCAACTGTCCCCTCAAGACATCAGCCCGGCTTGTGGCCTCGGCAACTCGACTCCGGCGTCGGTCCCACCAGAGGACGACCCGGCCAGGCTCTGGCCGATCAGGTCTTCTTTTCTAGCCAACTCTGCCTCTGTCTGTGCTGACACCGCAACCTCCGGCTTCGGCTCATCGAAGAGCGGTCGAAGGGTTCCCTTAACTAAGCAAGAGAAGCCTCGGACAGCAAGGCCGACCGAGCCGAGGGACTCCTACGCCTCCGGGATACGGATACCTCACTCGTCACCTCCGCACGAGGCGACTCACGCTCGGTGAAGCGGTTCAGATAGCCAACAGGCGAGTCTTAGTGCCCGAAATGGAGAAAAACACGGCTCCGCGCCGAAAATACATACATGTTCAGGCCTCGATAGCCACAATGAACAAGACACCGGCA
Source organism: Zea luxurians (assembly GCA_029449295.1). Lineage (NCBI taxonomy): Eukaryota > Viridiplantae > Streptophyta > Magnoliopsida > Poales > Poaceae > Zea > Zea luxurians. Next base: position 170,659,671 of record JAOPSE010000002.1, read on the forward strand.
CTCAAAGTGCCATTACAAACGGAACTCCGGTTCCACCTCCGCAGGTACGAACAACCCCACACGATTGGGGGCCTACGGAGCAACAGAAGACCGACGAACGACTCGTCGTCGCCCGCCCCAGCAGCGGCGACAACGACGACTTCTGCTCCGGAGGGCCGAACAGCAGCAGCGATGACCTCAGGGCGGATGCTGCTGCCATGAGGCCCTCACCTATGCCCCAACTCGAGAGGCAAGGACGGGCAGAAGGCCGTAGAGTTGGAGGTCAGTCCATGGGCGGCGCCGACTAGCTCGCCGACGGAGGAACCTCTTCCGGCTGCCGTGGCGGAAGGCGACGCCGGGAGCGGCTCCGAAGCCACTCGGCTCGGAGGGCCGGGCACGCGGCAGCTGCCAACGCCACGAACGGCGAACGCCCTTCCCCCCGATCACTGAGGGAAGGAGCGGGCCGCCGCCCGCGCAGGGACCGACCCCAACTCGGCACACTCCCCTCCCCAGCACTGATGATGAACATCCTTGAAGCTGAGGGAGGGGCAGAGGCCGTAGCCCGGTTCGCTTCTCCCCGCCATCAAGCTGGAGGTCACCGTCTTGGGTGACCACCAGCGAGGGGATGCAGCCGGGCCGCATGATGAAAATCCTTGAAGCCGAACGATGGCTAAAAGGTACCAACTTCCTCGAAGTTGTGTCCCTCCGACGACAAGACGGAAGGATTGCGGGCGTCACCCATCCAGGGGCTCGGAAGGTGGAAAGACACGATGCATAAGGGGAGCGCGAAGACATGGTTGCCCTCTAAGGGGGTCGCCCTCCTTTTAAAGGCAACTCTCCTCACTTGCATCCTCAGCCGTTGTGGGCTGAGTCTTCTCCAACACGCTCCAAGGTCCTCCCCCTACGGCACGGGGGATGGGCCCCACGCGTCATGCAAGCCGGTCCAAGGCAGAAGAAGCCAAACCGCCGCGCGCGGTGCATGCAACCGTCCGGCGGTTACAAGCATTCCTCCACTTTCGCCCAGACCAGCGGGTGTAAGGGCGGACAGCCATGCAGGCGGCATGCAACCGCGCCAAGTGGGCGCGCCCCTTCGACTTCCAACGCACCCAGCATGGAGGCCCGGGCCCACACGTCATGCAACCGGCGCGCCGGTTGCTACGTGCGAGCAACTGCACCGCCACTCGCGCCACTACCGCGCCTCCTCGACTGCGGGGCCAATACCATGACTCGAGGCAACCCTGTGTGTGACCCAGCAGTGCCAGCCAGACGCGACGGTCAAATACGGTAAAAAATGGGCCGGCAGTAATGGCGGTGGCAGGCGGGCAGGAGCAGCGGTCACGTCGTCAGCCAAGCTTACGTCCCGTCCAAGGGCAGCGAGAGAACCCTCTCTCACGGCGCGAAGACGGCGCGCCCGTGATCCGTTCCTCGAACGGCTCGCACACGCGCAACGACCGCCTCGTGAACCACTCGCACCGTCGCATTAACTCTGCGGCGGGACAGGCGGCGCCTAAGGCGGGAGAGGCAAGCGACGCTTCACCTTCGCCATAATGACCGCGTCGAAAAAGGTACGCCACGTCATTCGATTTCGTATCCTTTTCCTTTTCCTCTTTCTCTCTCTTACAACAGGGACCGGGAAAGGGGGATACCCCGAAAAGGATCCTTCTCTGTGAAGGAAACAGGCCCCGAGCCTTCCTACTGATCAGAGGTTCAAAGGCTGGCCCCTCGGAGGGGTTCAACGGCCGCCTCAGAGCACCTGGGTTCTGCGTCCACTACTGGTCAGAGGTTCGATGGCCGGCCCCTCGGAAGGGTTCAACGGCCGCCTCAGGCCACTCGGGCTCCACGCCCACTACTGATCAGGGGTTCGTAGGCTGGCCCTCGAAGGGTTCACAGTCGCCTCAGACACAGAGCGAGCGATGACCCTGGGTACGTTCGATACATAACCAAGGCTCGGGCTACGCTCCCGAGGTACCCTAGGACATTTCCGAGACCAGCGGGAGCGATCTTATAACGGAATCCCATCAGAGGGAGGCATCGAGCCCTCGGACCCCGTCAAAGGGGACCGGGTCCGGCAGATCACCCGCAGGTACTTTTGGAGCGTGCCTCTGGGCCTCTAGCCGACCCCTAGCAAATGGGGCACGGGCGTCCGCTCAGATTACCCGCCAGCAGCTCACCGGAGACACCATGTTCGGCGCCCTCCGAGGGCAACATGGCGCTTCCCCCCCTCCTCCTTGCGGAAAGGCGACGCAGGGGCGTATGTAAAAAAGTCGAGTCTGTCCTTGGCCGTCCTCTCGCCCTGTGCAGAGGCTCGGGGGCTGCTCTCGCAAACCCGGCTCCGGCCAACCCGTTGACAGCGTCAACATACCAGCCCGAGAACTTGGGACCCGATCGTGCACCCGGGCTACGGCCAGCTCGCATGAGGGGACAACCAGACTAGCCGAAGTGTTGCGAAATGCACTAAGACCTCGAAGGAGTCAAACTACTCCTCTGAGGCCTCGGGGGCTACACCCGGCGGGTGCGCTCGCGCGCACCCACCGGAACAAAATGCAACCAAAAAGGCTGGTCCCCTTGCAAAAAAGTACGGCAAAAGCCTCCAAGCGAGTATTAACACTCCCTTCGAGGCTCGAGGGCTACTGTCGGGGACCATAATTAGGGGTACCCTCATGGCTCCTCAATCTCAGCTGGTAACCCCCATCAGCACAAAGCTGTAAAGGCCTGATGGGTGCGATTAAGTCAAGAATCGGTCCATTCGAGGGACGCGATCACTTCTCGCCCGAGCCCAGCCTCGGGCAAGGGCAGCCGACCCCGGAGGACCTACGTCTCGCCCGAGGACCCCCTCTAGCAACGGACACACCTTCGGCTCACCCGAGGCCCAGTATTCTCCAAGAAGCAACCTTGACCAAATCGCCACGCCAACCGACCAAATCGCAGGGGCATTTAATGCAAAGGTGGACTGACACCTTTATCCTGACGCACGCCCTCTGGTCGACAGAGCCGAAGTGACCGCAGTCACTTCACCGCTCCACTGACTAGTCTGACAAGAGGACAGCGCTGCCTGCACCGCCCCGACTGCTGTGCCACTCGACAGAGTGAGGCTGACAGCGGCTAAGTCCGGCCTCAGGCGTCATAGGAAACTCCGCCTCGCCCGACCCCAGGGCTCGGACTCGGGCTCGGCCCCGGAAGACGACGAACTCCGCTTCGCCCGACCCCAGGGCTCGGACACGGGCTCGGCCCCGGAAGACGACGAACTCCGCTTCGCCCGACCCCAGGGCTCGGACACGGGCTCCGCCCCGGAAGACGACGAACTCCGCTCCGCCCGACCCTAGGGCTCGGACACGGGCTCAGCCCCGGAAGACGACGAACTCCGCTCCGCCCGACCCTAGGGCTCGGACACGGGCTCAGCCCCGGAAGACGACGAACTCCGCTCCGCCCGACCCCAGGGCTCGGACACGGGCTCAGCCCCGGAAGACGACGAACTCCGCCTCGCCCGACCCCAGGGCTCGGACTCGGGCTCAGCCCCGGAAGACGACGAACTCCGCCCGACCCCAGGGCTTAGACTCCGCCCTGGCCTCAGCCGACGGTCTCCGCCTCGTCCGACCCGGGGGCTCGAACTCGACCTCGACCTTGGAAGACAGACTCGACCTCGACCTCGGAGGAGCCTCCACCTCGCCCAACCTAGGGCGCGGACCGACCACGTCGACAGGAGGCGCCATCATTACCCTACCCCGAGCTGACTCAGGCTACTGGGAACAAGACCGGCGTCCCATCCGGCTCGCTCCACTATACGAGTAATGATGGCGCCCCGCATGCCTTGTGACGACGGCGACTCTCAGCCCCCTTACGGAAGCAAGAGGACGTCAGCAAGGACTCGACAGCCCTGACAGTTGTCCTTCCGCCAGGCTCCAGCGCTCCTCCGACGGCCACGACACCACGCGAACTGGGTGCCAAGACCTCTCCGGCTGCCACGATGGCATGTACTTAGGGCGCTAGCTCTCCACCGCTAGACACGTTAGCACATTGCTACACTCCCTATTGTACACCTGGATCTTCTCCTTACGCCTATAAAAGGGAGGACCAGGGTCCTCTTATAGAGGGTTGGTCGCGCGGGGAAGGACGGGACGGCGCTCGCGCAAGGCCGCTCGCTCCCTCCCGCGTGGACGCTTGTAACCCCCTACTGCAAGCGCACCCGACCTGGGCGCGGGGCTAACACGAAGGCCGCGGGTTCCACCTCCCACGCCTGTCTCCCTCCGGCTGCTTCTCCCCCCTTCGCGTTCCGCCTCGCGTCGACCCGTCTGGGCTGGGGCACGCGGCGACGATTTACTCGTCGGTACAGGGACCCCCCGGGTTTCGAAACACCGACAATAAGCTAGCATAAAAGGAACAAGTGATAACTAATTTTAGCCTAAAATTTGTTACATGAAGTTTATTTCAATTAGAACATATTCAATTAATAATATTATGAGACATATTTATAAGGAATATTGATTTTAAGGCGGGTTTTAAAAACCCACGGGTTTGCGGGTATGGGTAGTGGAAGAACAAACCCATGCCCACGTATCCGTTGGGTTTCCATTTGAACCCATTAACAAACCCATGGGTAGAGAAATTGATCCAAACCCATACCCTAATAGAGCAAAAACCCACCGGGTTTCGGGTAGCGGGTATCCATTGACATCTCTAGGTAGGGCCGTGGCGGTGCCACCAGCAACAGCGCACCACACGTGGAGCTAGCTTAACTGGGCCGATTTTACCCAGGTATAGAGGCTGAGATAGGCCCGAATTGCGTGCTCACACCAGGCAGAGTGCACAATATGTGAGAGTGAGACCTCGGCGGCCTCGCCCTTGCGGAACGTCGGAGGCGCCGCGCAGCCAAATTTAAATCCTGCAGCCATGGAGGGCCGGTAAAAACGGAGCGGAACCGGCCGCCCAGATCCGATCCACACCCACCTCCTGCGGCCGCGCCGCGCCCTCTCCTCCTTCCTCAGTCAGCCCTCACTCCCAATCCGAGGCAAATCCCACGAAAATTTCAAATCTTCTCGTTCCCCTCCACTCCACGCTAGGGTTTCTCCATCCCCATTCCCCACTGCGCCAGCCCCAGAACTGACCCTTGGATCGGCGCCGCGCTTGCTCGGTCCGTCCATGCCGAGCCCCTAGCCTCATTGCCCCTCCATGTCCCGTTCATTCTTCCCGACCTGCTCCTCCCAGAAAGGTGCCCGCCGCCCGCCTCTGCAGCGTGACTTCGTTAATTTGCTTGGGTTTTGGGTTGACGTTTTGCTTTGTTTTTTCTTTTTCGCCAGCGGAAATGGAGGAGATGGCCAAGGAGCTCGACGACCTGCGTGCCGAGGTGGAGGCGCTCACCGCCCAGCTCCGCGCCAAGTCCGACCTCGCTGACGGCCTCAAGCGCGCGAGCGCGGACCAGGCCGCGCGGCTGCGGGATGCCCGGGCGGAGGCGGAGCGGAATGCGGCGGAGGCCGCGGCCAGGGGTGAGGAGGCCGCCGCCGTCGGGGAGCGGTGCGAAGTGCTAGAGTCCAGGCTAGCCGAGAAGGAGCAGGCGCTGAGGCACCTCTGTGCGGCGCACGAAGCGCTCAAGGCCACGCTCCGGGAGAAGATCGAGGGCCTCGAGGGCGACAAGAGGGGTCTCCTCGCGGCGCTCGAGGACGCTGAGGCGAGGCGCGTGGACCACGAGGCCGCCCTGCGCGCCCGCGACGACGAGGTCGCGCGGCTTAGGGGGCTTCTGTCAGAGAAGGACAGGAGGTGCGGCGAGGCTGAGAAGAGGGCATCGGCGCCACGAGAGGTGGTGATGAGGGACGACATGCTGGGGAAGCTGGAGGAGGAGAAGGCCGCTGTCCAGTGTAAGCTCAAGTGGAAGGATGAGCAGTTCAGGCACCTCGAGCAGGCACTCAAGAAGGTTCAGGATGACTTCAGGGCTGCCAAGAAGGAGTGGGGCTCAGATAGATCAACTTTGGTTGATCGGATTGACACTCTTGAGGCTGATTTGGATTCCAAGATCAGGGTTGCAGAGGATTTCCGGTCCAGGCTGGATATGTGCAGCCAGGCATTAGCCCATGAGGAAGGCCGCAGGAAGCGAGTGGAAACAGAGATGTCTGAGTTGCGCCACATGTATGGCAATGTGATCTCTGAATATCAAGGGGCCAAATCAATGGTCGAGTCGTTGAGCTCCAAGACAGATGGGGATATTGCATATTTGAGAAGCTCACTGGCTGAGAAGGCCACAATGCTCAAGGAAATAGAATACAGTAAGGCACGTATTGAACAAGAAAATGAGGATTTGCGGTCAAAGCTCAAGGAGTATCAGGAGGCACAGATTGGTGGTGCAGATGCTGTTGTATCATTGAAAAGTCTGCGGGAGAAGTTCCGAGCCCTGGAGCAGACACATAGAAGTTGCACCGAGAAGCTAAGAGGTAAGGAAGAAGAATGGAGACTGCAGATGACAAAGCTTGTGAATGACTTGGATGGATGCTTATCGCAGTTAGAATCCAAAGATATTCTTATCGTGCAACTGCAGAATGAGTTGCTGGGTAGTCATAGGTCCCTTGAGCTACAAACAGTGGATAATTGGGAAGCATTGATAATACTTACTGTTGTACAGACAAAATTTTATGAGTCCTGCTCATTTGTTGATACTGCTAAACTGAATATGCAGCATCACTGTGAAGAAATTGAGAAGGAAATTTCTTCTGCCAAGAAACAGTTAGAAGAACAATCTTGCATTATTGCCCAGTCTCAAGCTGAACAGAAACAACAATCTGGGGTTATAACGAAATTGCATGCAAGAATTGAGGAGCTAGAGCATATGGAACAAGAACATAAGAAGATGCAAAGACAGCTTGATGCATACAAAGAGATGCGGGACAACATGTTAAGAGATGCTCACTGCCTAAAAGATGAAACTTCAAAGAAGGAAAGCAACCTGCAGGTGAAATTGAGGGAGGCATTAAGTGCTCTTGATGAAGCAAACTGTGCCCTTGCTGACAGGAAGCGTGAGCTGAGCCAGTTAGAAATCAGTCTCCATCACCAAAAGCAAGCAATTGAGCATTTGGAAAAACTGAAAGTTGATATGGAAGCTGAAGTCAAGAGCTATATGTGTGACAACCGTATCCTGAAGAGAGATCTGGATGCTGCTCTTATTGCCAAAGTGGAAGCTGAGGAGTTGCTTAGGCAAGAAAAGATGCAGTTAACATGTGCTCTTGATGAGGCAAAATATACCCTTTCTGAGAGGAACAGTGAGCTGACCCAATTTGAGATCAACTTTCATCAGCAAAAGCAAGCACTGGCGAATTTAGAGAAGGTGAAGGTTGATATGGGAACTGAACTCAAAACATGTATGGATGAAAATTGTGTGCTGAAGAGAGATTTGGGTGTTGCTCTTATTGCCAAAATGGAGGCTGAGGAGTTTCATACAAAAGAAAAGGAGGAGTTTTGTGGTATAATTAAAGAGAAAGGAATGATGATTGATAAACTTCAGCAATACGTCGCTGTGCTAGAAGAAGAAAACATGGTCAAGAAACTTGATTTGGGAAGTCTTATCAAGATGGAGTGTGACAAGTCCATTCATGAAGTGAAGAACTGGTATTCTGAAACTGTTGAGATCTCTGACAAAAAGCTTTTGGAGCTGGAAGAAAGGCTTAGATTCGCTGAGCAGAAATTTTCATGCAGGGAGCAGGAGATCATGAATATGTTTGATCAAGAGGAATCAGATTGGTATACACTAATTGCAGAGAAAGAAATTGCTATTTCTGATATTCAACAAACTGTTGAATCTGTTCAGCTTGACATCAAGCACCTTCTTGAGGCAGCAGCTGCAAAAGTGGCAGAAGTTCAGCTAGAGGTGAATCAACTTTATGGTTTTGCTGAAACTCTGAATTCACTTAACATCATCCAAGAGCATGATACTGTTTTCAAGGATATGCTCATTGCAGAGTGCGAAAGAGAACTTGACTCCCTGCAGGTGAATTTAGTGCAAGAGAAGCATCAGTCAAGAAATTTGAAGAATCTTATTGAACAGCTCGAAGCTCAAACTGCTTCAGAAATGTCAGAAAAGGCAGAGGAGCAACTAGAAGTTACGAATAAGCTGAAATCATTGGAGGAGAGAAATGAAACATTAGATGAGCATCTGCGAGAGCTTAAGTCCAGAACAACTGATATGTCTAATGCTGTACTACAAGAGAGGAATCAACTGGTCAATGAGCTGACTGGACTAACCAATACCATCGGGGAGGTAATTCATGGAGGTGAAAGTATGATGTCAAATTTGAGAAGGATCATGCAGAAAGTTAATGAGGAACCTTGCAATGACAGGCTTACCTCAGAAAAAACTAATGGTAGAAGTTCTTCACCTTTGATCAGGCACAAATCAGGGCATGTCCTAGATAGAAGATCGCCTCTGAAGGAGAACAACTACTAATTAGTATAGGTCAGATCGTGTACTGATATTGCTGTAACAGTTGTACTCGGTTTTCTATGAATCTAACATGCCGCCCCTAGAGCTGTGCCTTTTCTTTTCCTTCCCCCAGTGCCATCCGTGTTTTGTTATTTAAACACAGTGGCTGTGTTAGCGAACACTTATTTTATGGACTGAATTTGAATATCATAGTTTCCAAAGTGTTGAATGAAATGAAGCCTATTCAGGCTGTTCGCTGCGGCTGGATTAAAGCCGTTTGGACTGCTGCAGCTGCAATCCATAGAGAGAAAAATACTGTAGAAGCCGCAGCCGCAGCCGGATTAAAGCCGCAGCGAACAGGGCCAATTGTGTTTGCTGCAACTTCATTGTTCTGGACATTGCACAGTTGGATCCAATGATTGATAAGCTTGACTGCTTACATGCTGTTATGCTGCTATCCGCTTTGTTTTCTTGTTTCCCATCTGAATATCTGATTATGCAACTGTTCTGTGGATATTTTATTTTATCATTAAGGCTACGGATACTTTCACTCTGCCTTTGACAAATTAATCTGTATTTATAGATTTCTGAGTATCTGAAACCATTCTTTTTGGCTGTGGTTAACAAATAAACCACAAATCGTCCAAAGTAAACTTTGGATGGATAAATAGAGGACATTAAATTACAGAAATTTTTACAGCTTCTATAAAGAGAAGATGATGATGACATTATTGTCACAGTAATCTAAACTCTAATAATACTAGAATAGGACACAGCTACTTTTTTCGATTTATTTCTTTTTTAATCTAAACCTTAATAGCAGACTCGATCTGTTAGTTATGTGGGAGTGGGAGCCTTGGGCCTTCAACACTAGATCCTGCCTCTTTTTAATCTAAACTCAAATAGCAAACACTCCCTCTGTTGCCTTCGCCGCGGGCATCCAAGGTGGATCTACTTTCTTGGACAGGTAGGGTAGTGCGCACACCGGCTGTGCTGCCGTCGGCGCGGGGGCGCACATGTTGCAGTGCTGAGAGGAGCTGCAGCACTGTTGGTTGCCACGGCGGTGGAAAGACGGCTGCAAGCGGATGGCCCCTGCGAACTCCTGCGTGCTCTGGACGCGTCGCATCGCCTGTTGCTGGTGTGCGCGCACGGCGAGGACCTGTTCGCTCTGCGTGCGCCGCATCTCCATCGACAGGGGTGGAAGTCCGGCCGCCGATCTCCGCCGGTAGGCACCGCCCCCGCCGGAGCCAGCGTGAGTGGTGGTCGTGACGAAGACACGGAACGTCGCGGACGGCCGCGTAGCCCGCAGGCGGTCGTACTCGTCGCGCATGTGCGCGAGCTCCTCGTCGCAGGTGACCGAGACGATCACGTCCTGGACGCCCTCGTCGGCGAGGCGGTGCCTGATCGCCCGCACCTCCGCGCCGCCGGCCACCTCCGACAGCCGCGCCGTCAGGTCCGGGAATGTCGCCGCGCGCGGCACGACGAGGACACGCGTCTCGCCGCCGACGTACCGCAGCGCCCCGTCGGGGCCGCGGGGCAGGAAGCGGCCGCCGTGGCTGCACATCAGCCTGATGTGCGCGACGCTGCCGTCGCAGGGCGCCTCTGCCGCAGCCATGGATTGGGGTCGTCGGTCGGGTGGGACAGTGGAGTGGATCATGCAGTTTGTTGGATCATGAGTTTATAACCCCGCCGTAGCGCCATTGACGCGTGAGCGAGGATTACGCGATCGAATTGGACTCGAAGACTTGATCAAGTCCGCACCGAGGTGGACGGACGGTTGTTGCCAGTGCCGTTCGGGGGAGGAGATACTTCAGCAGGATGAGTCGTATTGGGCTCGGAAGCAGATCTTCTGCAGACGTCCGGTCACTGGCGTGTGGACCTAGGTACATACACGGACCCACACGACAGTGACTTATCTGCAACATCTGCATGGGATCCGCTCGCGACTAGGAACACTTCTTCACTCGTCGGAATCAATTCCAACAGTAGATCTCATCCATTGAACCGCCAACACGTGGTTACTGGAATAGAGAGGCTATTAGGCACATCAGGAGTAGAAATTGTTGGGTTTCACCACCTATTTTTGAATAGGTGAAGCTTCAGTTTGGATCAGAATATCAAGATTGCGCCGAACCCATAAGTACTACCAATAAAAAGAGAGAAATATTCTATGTGTTTTTAAAATAGCGGTGGTTTTAGTTCTGTTGAACTCAACTTTCTCTTACTTTTATCAAATATGTAGAAAATCATAGTGACATCTACCAAATAAATAAGAAAATATATCCAAGATAAACGAAACTTCAAAAGTTGAATCGAGACAAAACTATAAAGACCAATATATATCTTACAGAGTGAGAGTAAATTGCATCCACCAAAACATTTCGGCGCTGGGTGGAGACTACTTATTGGTTCAACAATTTATAGAGTGGTGCTCAATTTAGTGCAACAACTTAGCAGCTTGGTGCATCCTCGTCCAAACACTACCGCAGTTACGTATTTGGCCATAGTAATCGTTTTTGTTTTTTAATATCAAAGGGGTAGGTATATGGCTCATATATGTTTTACTAGGTATATGCCCGTGCGTTGCAACGGGAAACGTTTGTGCTGTCCATGATATGATGATGTACCATGGCCTCCTTAGAACAATTTTGCATTCCAGGGTGAAAAGTATAAAAAACGAGATGGCGAGTTGTGGCTATCAAAATTATTTTAGCTCACAAATATGGCCCTCTTATCTATCAAAATTATTTTAGCTCATAAATATGGCCCTCTTATCGAAATATGTTGTGGCATGATTTCTACATTACTTACATATGGACATATATTATAACAGCATGTTGCTAGCAATCCCTTGACGCCTTGCATATTTAGCAACACATACATTTGTTACATACCCAAATTTTGGCTGATCAGGCTGATAAATTCGACAGTGAAGAGACGGTTTTCCAGGCTCCTGTGAATAACTTCTAGATATAACTTCTAAATACAACAACAAAAAAGACACATAGAGAAGGTGCAATTACACCCTACCTTAGGAAATTTCTCCCCATATAGAGGATGCCTTACACATACATCTAAGGTACCAACAACACTATTCAGGACAGTTCGCCTGATGTCATTGTTCTTTTACTTCTTTACCTGCAATATTAAGCATAAGGCACCAAAATTTTCAGCGGGAAAAAGATGAAGAAAATATCAGTAAAGGCAGTACTCCCTACGTCCCAAAATAAATGCACATCTCACTTATCAAGGAGTCAAATTCCTTTTAAGTTTAAATAAGTATATAGAAAAATATCGATATTTATATCTTCAAATAAATTTATTATAAAATTGCATAATCAATCTAACAATACGTATTACACATATACTTGGTCAAACTTAGAAAATTTGACTCCTTGAAACGAGATGTGCATTTGGTTTAAGATGTAGTAGTTGGCAAGAGTGACGGTGTGAGGCTTTTATTAATCATTGGTTAATGGGAAGAGAGACCAGTTGGTTTGTTCTTGATTCTCTGTGACATGCTTTATGAACAAAACATACTGCAACCAAGATCTAGTGACAAATCTAATGAACAAATCAAACAGAGATTGTTATCTCATACCGCGACAAGACAGATATACTTCTCTCTATGTTGTTTGTTGCATCTCTTCTTTAATGCATGGAATTCCTGCAATGAGATGACAGACTCTCATACATGTGAGCCAGAATAGAAACTATTAGGATGTGACAAATTAATGTGAATATTTTATAACGTGCATCAACAAATCTTTTTGAACAGAGGTTATTGTAATTTCTTAACATTACTTGCTACAAATAAGATGTACATCATATCTCAATTATGTTTAAGCACATAGAAAACACTACTAAGTTGTTTACACAAGTACCTTTGATGCAAACTTTCTTTTAAAGCTTTCAACATAGCTGCAGGAAAAAAATGATAAAGTAGCTGAAAGGACCATGCTAACAGTAAATGTATATAACAGTGCAGACGATAAGGAACACTAAAGAATTTTCCCTTAAAAACAAATGTCTTACCAATTGCCTGACTCATTTTCATACTGATCTTCTGCTCTCAACCATGCAAGGATGTATCAATCATCAGTAAGGAGAGATGTTACTTGTAAGGCATAGTGGGAGGTAGAGTAATAAATCATAAGAGGTGACGTTATGCAAGCTATAAATATCTAGTATATGTTAGTAATCAATAGTTAGCAAGCAGTTCATCACAAGTACATGTGGAAATTATGTCTACAAAACAGAACAAATGAACAATATGTTCTAACAACTTAACAAGTTTATTACCCAGTATTCCTCATCGATTACAGCCTCACGAGCAACATAGTAGCCAAATAATCTTTTGTATTTGCAATCATTTTCATCAATTGAGGGTCGAAGACGATTGAACCGGAGATCAGATTGTCCAGAAGGAAGCAAAGGGGTTGGGACCACTGATGCCTTATTGGATAAACTTGACAAAAGCCCAGGATGAGACAATCCTCTAGCAACATGGAGGCTGTCAGTGTCTGTCTCCTCATTTCCACCATCTGTGGAAATCACAGTTTCATCTTTCCTAGGAGAGAAAAATGACTGCGCGTGAAATTAAGGAACAATAAGCATACGATCCAAGCATAAAGTTATGCTCGACGCTAGCTCTATGATAGCAAAGCAAGAACATAAACACTGAAGACTTCAATTCAGTGGAACCTAATAAGTTCAATTTGTGGTCCTAATGTTGAGTATTCCATTCGAACTAAACCATACCAAGCCATAAGAATCACCGAAAAAGCCAGTAAGATCATTGGTACTTTCTAACCATACAAGACCCTATAATAGCTCCACCACATATTTTCCTTCTTATTTTCTATTTTTACAGCCGAAGGACAGGCCTAGCATAGTGGAGCACACTGAGCCAAAGATCCTAGGTTTGATGCAGTCTCTCTCCATAAAATGCAGAGTCCGGCCGCGATTGTTCCTTCCCCAGACCATGGGAGCCACCAACACTGGTAAATCATTATGTCAGATAAATGGGCATGCTTATCCTTTTTTATAAGAATCACTATATAATTAAGGTCGAAAATGATGGCTATGAAATGGATACCAAAGTAATCATTTCATCTGCTTTTTTCTTTTCTTACCCATCTATTATAATAGTCATTCTGTAGTCTCCACCACAAAGACATTTGCCGTCATAGTAGAATAATGGACAGTATAGTTCACCAAACCAAACAGTTATATTTGTTGGAATGTTTTGGGATGCAAAATTCTGACTTATGCATGTGGGGATTTCGAACAGCAATCCTGGATGGAACGCTACTACTCTGACATCAGAAACCATACAAGTTATAAGTTCAAGCATAAATCATGAGCTCCAGTTTTACCTTAGCCAACAGAGGCAATTCACCACATATATTTTTAGATTGTGTTCAAAAGAGGACAAAATAATAATAAATGAATATAGAGTATAGACGACCTCTACAGGAATCAAACATAAAAAAAGATATTCCAGCACATCCTCCCCCACCATCGCCAAACCTAACCATTGACCTGCTACCAAACTCTCCTGTTTTCAAGCACAAATGAACAATAATTACACTACTTCAACCAAAAAGATGAGAATACATAAAAGAAACAGGCATAGAAAAGAAGAGAAAAGGAAATGACAACCACCATAGTTAGCTCTCAGCTTAACTGAACCAACATATTCTCCAACAGTTTAGCTCAAATAATTGCCCTCATTCCCAGGCTTTAAGCACAAACCACAAATCATAATTCCCTAAAGCAAAGTTGTTTACTTCTTTTCAACCAACCAGTAGTTCTCATATAAATGATGAAATGACACTTCACCAGGATACTCGTGGTGGGTAGGGTATACCATAGGCTTTGCTCTTCGATCAAAAGTGCAGGCATGCATTAAGATACTGTTGCTCACCGTATGATTTCGACTGTTTAATCGTATCTAGATTTCCATGTACCGTGATATTGGATATCCTTGGGTAATTTACTATCATGTGCATACTACTACATCCTAAATTATAAGATATTCCAATTTTTTAGGGAGTCAATACCTCAAATTTAACTAAAATTACAAAAAAACACAGTTTTATGACACCAAATACACTAAAAATATAACTAATAAAAAATAACGATACTTTTTAGTATCATAAATGTTTTATGATATAAATTTGATCCAACTCAAGATGCTCGGACTCTCCAAAAAATGTCGGAATATCCTATAATTTGGTATACATCCTAAAATTTGCGATGGGGTACGAATTTAAAATGTAGCATGATATTGGAACTCCAATCCTTGTGCAAAATGAAACAGGCCCAAAGAACATCCAACGGTATAGTAGGGTAGAATAAACGTTGAACCGTAACATCATTACATATTCCAAACAAAAAATATATTGTGCCGGTAGAAGACACCTAACAGGTTGCAGAGGCGATTCTGTCCTAAGTTTCCATGATACATCCGGAGCTCCTAGTCAGTTCGCATTTGATATTCAACCTACATGTGCAGAAAAGGGAGGAATCATATCAAGTTGATTTAGTAGTGAGAAACAGTGCTTCAAACAGGCTATGCATAGGGGAAAAAAAGGTAAAATGGAAAAACTATTTCCAGATCGAACAAATGTATTTACTGGAGACAAACAAGCCATATGTATACCTTGCTCGCAATGTTGCTGGACAGCCAGTCTAGGCCCTCGTACAGACTCTCGCCAGTTGTGGCACAAGTGCTCTGGATGTACCTATCAGCAAGAACACAAACAACACGATAAGTCAATGCAAGCTATGATCACACAAGTAGCTTCCTAGTCACAGATGCTTTACAAAGTACATAACTATTGTTTAGTTGCTTACCAGTGTCGCTGGCGCAGGAAGTGTAATCCAAGCTTGTCAGTGATCTCAGCAGCATTCATGGCATTAGGAAGATCTTGCTTGTTGGCGAAAACAAGCAGCACAGCATCACGTAGCTCATCCTGCCATACAAACAAAATGAATTTCATTTCACTATCACAAGATTTGTATTTTCAAGAGAATTTGTCTTATTTTCATTAGAGTACTGAAGACCAAAGATCTATACGATATATTCAAGATTACTCAGGCAAGGTGTGGTGAGACACCGCTTCCAATCGCCTAGGCAGTTCCTAGGTATAAAGCGAGGCAAGAAGATGCCATATGATTATAAGAAACTTTAAAGCAACAGCACAAAGGAAAGAAAAGGACAAGACCCTAAGTCCCAGCCCACCAGCCCATATATCCTTCCTGACATATTGTGTGACCTACCTGTTCCCTCAGCCCTCCCCATGATAAGCATTCCAGGTTGCCGCTGCCACTGCCCCTCTCCCGTTCTCCATTTGCGCTCGCCCGCAACCCCTTCCTCCCTACCGCTTCCTCTCCCCTGCCTCACTGCTGGTGCTGGTCCCCTTCCAGATCCCCTCCAGTTGCCATTAGATCGCAGATCAAGAGTTGCTGACTGCTGCTGCCCCTGCCAGATGCCCGATGTTGCAGAAGTTTGTGATGGCCATAGCGTCTAGAGCCAATGGGGATAGAAGCAGAGACAAGTGCTTGGCCTTCCCGGTCCTCCAATTCTTCTCTTCTGCCTCCCCTCATTTTGCTGATTTTTTTGTCATGGCGACGGGACACCCAGGTTTTTTTAGCGGCTCAACGCCTAGACGACACCATAATAGCCTTGGATATATCAATAAACAAATAATATAATATAATAAAACCAAAAAAAAACTTGCACAACTTTTTCATTGAAGAAGACAAATTATTTCTTGTTTGTTTCATATTCCATTTTTCAAAGTTGCTGAAGAATGATATTCACTCAGCTTAGCCGATTATGCTCTCTGCCACGTGAATGACACCAAAGATGCAAAATTCAAAAACTTGCCACACAAAAGCTTATTAATAGAAAGCAACAACATAATAAAATGGTCTAGTAAAATGTTTTACCTCGTTCAGCATCCTGTGCAGCTCATCTCTGGCTTCAACAACACGGTCACGGTCATTGCTATCCACAACAAAGATAAGACCCTGTGTGTTCTGGAAGTAATGCCTCTAGAGAGGTCTGATCTGTTTTCATTAAACGAGTACAAGTCAGTCAAAATGTGATCCAACAGCCGCACCACCTTCTCGTCAGTGAAGGTGGTCATTGCTATCCCCCCAATTAAGCAAGAAACTCACTTTTATATTACCGAAACCAATCGGACTCCCGCAGACACAAGCAACGAGGAAGTGAAGGGGGGAAGACCCTACCTTCTCGTCAGGGTGAGCGAGGAGGCGAGTGAGGTGGTCGACAGCGCCGGCGGCCAGCACGGCACGCGCGCCATCGTCCACGCCGCACGCGAAGCTCCCCGCCGCGGTCGCCGCCTGCACGAGCGCCGCCGGCGAGGCTTCGGGCTCCGCCAGCGCCGCCACGACCGACAGCACGACCGACAGCACGGCACCCACCACGACCGCTGCTGCCACCGGCGCTTGAACGACGGTCGTCGCTGGTCCAGGAACGGCTGCCGCCTCAGCAGGCCGCGCTCTCGCCGGCAGGGCGGGAGGGGATGCGGCGCGGGATCGCGAGAAGAGGATCCATGGACAGAGCGGCAGTGGGCTACACGGTAGGGGCGGAGGAAGCGTGGGGGAGGCGAGGGAGAGCGGGCGTAGCGGGGGATTCACCGCGGGCGTAGCGGGGGATTAGCAGCGGGCGGTTGGGGAATCGCGGCGGCGGGGGGCGAGAGGAATCTCGCGGCAGGGGCGGGCGGGCGGGCGCGTTATCCGCGGGCGGGAGGGGATGGGGCGGGGCAGTCTACACTTGCCCCTTAATAGTTAGTAGAGATGAGGATGTCCCACTCAACTCTTCCAACTTTCCGCTCACCTTGTGCCTCCTAGTCGTGCGCTCCACTCTGTCTCTTGTCTCAGTATTTAGTACTCCCTCCGTTCTAGTTTATAATTTATTTGATTTTTATACTTCAAGTTTCATCAGTTTATTTTATTTAAAAATTTTGCAAAAAATGAAAATTTTAAAGCCATACTTAAGTATACTATATACTAAACTTGAAAGCAAAAATAAATAATAATTATGAATTTTTTTAATAAGAAGATTTAATCAAATTTGATATAAAAAAGTCAAACGAATTATAAATTGAAACGTAAGTAGTACTATCAGGCGTTAAACGTGGTATCACTCTATTTATCTGGGAGTAAAAAATGAATGATCTTTTGTTTGTGTTACTACAAACCTGTTTGTGATGCTCCAAGCTTCGCTGGTACGGGATTAATTCTCTTTGTCCCTACATCTTGGAAGGCACTTTCCTTTCTGGCTTCACAAATTATAATAGCTAGTTCTCCAAAAATGATTGCATCAAGGTGGAGAACTTTTAATTTATTCAACCAGAGAGGAATTACCCTAAACACTTAGGCTTGTCACCGATTCATAGTCAAACACATAAAATAACATCCACTCATTGATAAACACACATGTTTATATTCTTTTCACATTACATTATTTTAACATAAAGTCCATACATGCCTAATACTTGTCATGTTAGGGTTTATTCAGTTTCATTAAAATCCATATGGATTAGAAGGGATTGGGTGGGTTTTAACCATAGTAAGTCAAACTTCATAATTTTTTCCAATCCATGAGGCATATGAATAACCGAACAAAGCCTTGTATGGCGCAAAGTAGCCTCCAACCAATGATCCTCACCTTGTGGTATGTCATCTCGAAGAGGTGTAGGCATTGCTTTTGATTGTGCTAAGAGGAACCATTGGGTTATATGAATTTGTAGCATTAAACCACCTGTAAAGCGGCCTCTCCATCAATGTGTATGGATGCAAAGTTGTCACTAAGCCTATTGCATGACAAGGCTACATATATTTTTCATGTTAACAGTATTTGGGCTATTAATGCAACAATATGCTAAGTTTTTCCAAATATTTGGCCAAATATTGAGTTATTTTTATAAAAGCTAAGTAGTGAATTTGAGGAAGAGGCAAGTGGATGATGTGAGGATGTTTAACCTCCATGACTACCTTAGTTCTTGACACATGTGAACTTTTTTGTCTTTAGTGATTTAACAAAAGAGTAACTACCCCCCTAAAATAGTTTGCTAGTAGGGACTTGAGGACCACCCTACGATTGATGCCCTATTTTATAGGCTCAATTCTAGTGACGGCCCCTAAATCAAAGGCCATATTTCCTATTTTCTCTCTTTTCACGGTATCTATGTGTTTTATATATTTCACCTAACATAAATTTGAAAAAAATGTTACCTATAAATTCAAACATATTAATTCAAATTTAAATGACATTATTCATCACTCCATGTGAATTTTAAAATAATGCTTATAATCCATAAAAACCAATAAATGTGAAGACATTATCACAAACATAGTTTTAGAAATAAAGTTCATCACATCAATCAACCTACATGAAGCTATAAATGGACCAAAGGTGCTTGACTAGATCGTCTCACAACATCTCATGTGTTGGATCTTGAGGAACTCAAATAACACAAGTGGATTTTATGGGGGACAGATATCCCCCGGGTCCACTAGAGGACGAGAAGGCCTCACGAAAGACTTTGGTCCCATTACTTCGCGAGGCCATCCCATCGTGGGCCAGGGGAAGAACTGCTGACAGACTGAATCAACACAGGAATGGATAGACTCGGGCCCAGACGGCTCGTTGGATTTAAGCATTATCTGCAGCATTGATCCGATTTTCCCGCGCAGCGCCCTCAGACGTCGGAACTAAGTGAGGATAAGTCAGCAGGATTATAGAAGGATAAGTTCAGTCGGTTCACTATTACTAGGGCATACGTTGTTATCATACACGCATGTAACGCTCCACGGTCGAATATATAAGGCCTAGGGGGCACCCCATCAAAAGGGGATCACTCATTAGCCATCTACTCTATTCTCTAGCATCCTTCATACTAAAGAATCCTCCTGTAACCCACCACGAAAAAGATCCACACCAGGAAGTAGGGTATTACGCCTCTCCAAGCGGCCCGAACCTGTATAAAATTGTCTATCGTCTCTCGTACGCTCAGCACGAACCATCGAGCTACAGTCAATAGCACTGTCCTACCCAAAAGCACCTCGAGGGGTAACCCTGGGTCCGCGGTCGGATCCCAAACACTGATAGCTGGCGCGCCAGGTAGGGGCTGTGTCATTGATCCAAGCTAGCTCAATGGCCATCACTTTCCAGCACAAGATCTCTCTCCGCTCTGGATCCGTGTTTTGCTTTGGGACCATCTCGTCCATGGCAAATGAAGAAGGAATTTTACACCGCATAGTGGATCCACCAAAGAAGAAGCCTTCCGCAGAAATCTCCGAGAAAGCCGGGACGAGGCAGCAAATGGCGCAACCTCTAGCGCCCTAAAAGAAGACCACATCCTGCAAGTCAGGAGCCGGGGATTCCTTTACCCGGAGAACTCCGTTACCCACCTCATCCGCCGAAGAATGGACATGGATCACGAGGAGAAAAGAAGCAAGCGGGATAGAGACCCACCGAGCTGCTCTTCCGGCACCTTCGCCCTCAAAGAAGGATAGAAAAAAGTTTGCCGCCACAGCAACTCCATTCTACCCCGACATCCTCTTCATCGGGGGAAGAGTGGAATCATCTCCCGTCTCCGACGACGAGCCAACCATACCTGGGGAAGAACCTCCCCAGCGAGAAGCTCGCCGACGGAGGAATCGACGCCGGAATGTTCGGCGACATCACGAAGCTAGAGAACGGGACCCGGCATAGCCTATATCCCGAGATGAGATCTCGGAAGTAGGAGAAACTCCAGACGAACGAGTCTTCAGGGAAAGGAGGAACTCTCACCGACGTGACCGTCGGTAGGCTCAAGAGCAAGCTAAACAAGATGCGAGGCTACGCCGGGAGAACCCTCTCTTCACGCGAAACCTGAATCCTGACTTCGCCCATGCCATGAACACGTCGAGTGAAGTCGGGGGAGTGTTGGCTCGGATAGCCGATGGTCTCCCCCGGACTCTAGATAGCTAATTGAAAGTCGCCTAGAGGGGGGTGAATAGGCGGAATCTGAAAATTATAAACATAAGCACAACTACAAGCCGGGGTTAGCGTTAGAAATATAATCGAGTTCGAAAGAGAGGGCAAAAACAAATCACAAGCAAATGAAGAGTGAGACACGGTGATTTGTTTTACCAAGGTTCAGTTCTTGCAAACCTACTCCCCGTTGAGGTGGTCATAAAGACCGGGTCTCTTTCAACCCTTTCCCTCTCTCAAACGGTCACCTAGACCGAGTGAGCTTCTCTTCTCAATCAATCGGGACATCAAGTCCCCACAAGGACCACCACACAATTAGTGTCTCTTGCCTTGATTACAATTGAGTTGGGAACAAGAAAGAAAGAAGAAGAAAAGCGATCCAAGCGCAAGAACTCAAATGAACACAAATGTCACTCTCCCTAGTCACTATTTGATTGGAATGAACTTGGACTTGGGAGAGGATTTGATCTCTTGTTTGTGTCTTGGAAGGAAGTCTAGAGCTCTTGTATTGAATGCAATGGCTGAAAACTTGGATGCCTTGAAGTGTGGTGGTTGGGGGGTATTTATAGCCCCAACCACCAAAGTGGCCGTTGGGGAGGCTGTCTGTCGTATGGCACACCGGACAGTCCGGTGCACCACCGGACACTGTCCGGTGTGCCAGCCACGTCACCCAACCGTTAGGGTTCGACCGTTGGTGCTCTGACAAGTGGGGCCACCGGACAGTCCGGTGGAGCACCGGACAGGTCCTGTTCACTGTCCGGTGCGCCATCTGCGCCTGCTCTGACTTTTGCGCGCGCAGTCCACGCACTGTAGCTCACTGTTCACCTTTTGGCAGACGACCGTTGGCACGGATAGCCGTTGCTCCGCTGGCACACCGAACAGTCCGGTGCTACACCGGACAGTCCGGTGAATTATAGCGGAGTGGCTCCCCGAATTCCCGAAGCTGAGCAGTTCAGAGTCGTTCCTCCCTAGAGCACCGGACACTGTCCGGTGGTGCACCAGACACTGTCCGGTGGCACACCGGACAGTCCGGTGCGCCAGACCAGGGCACACTTCGGTTGTCATTTGCTCTTTTTATTTGAACCCTTTCTTGGACTTTGTATTAGTTTGTGTTGAACCTTTGGCACCTATAGAACTCATAATCTAGAGCAAACTAGTTAGTCCAATAATTTGTGTTGGGCAATTCAACCACCAAAATTCATATAGGAAAAGGTTTGACCCTATTTCCCTTTCAATCTCCCCCTTTTTGGTGATTGATGCCAACACAAACCAAAGCAAATATAAAAGTGCAGAATTAAACTAGTTTGCATATGGTAAGTGCAAAGGTTGCTTGGAATGAAACCAATAATTATTTCTACTAGATATGCATGGATGGTTTTCTCCTTATTTAAAATTTTGGACCACGCTTGCACCACGAGTTTTGTTTTTGCAAGTTCTTTGTAAAATTATTTTTAAAAACCTTTTGCAAATAGTCAAAGGTATCTGAATAAGATTGAAAGAAGCATTTTCAAGATTTGAAATTTTCTCCCCCTGTTTCAAATGCTTTTCCTTTGACTAAAACAAAACTCCCCTCAAAGAATTTCTCCTCTTATTGTTCACGAGGGTTTTACAATTTTTTTAAGATACTTTCTCCCTTTTTTGAACACAATAAGATATCAATTTGAAAACTTCATTTTTAAAATTCGGTGGTGGTGCGGTGCGGTCCTTTTGCTTTGGGCTCATACTTTCTCCCCTTTGGCATGAATCGCCAAAAACGGATACTTGTGAGTGAAATACAAGCCCTTTTACTTCCTCCCCAATGGTAAACAAATAAATATGAGTGAAGATTATACCATAGTGGAGAGCGATGCGGAGTACCGGCAAATACAATGGAGTTGAGTGGAAGCGCCATCTTTGCCGAATACTCCATTTCCCTTTCAATTCTATGACTAAGCATAAGGTTACACTTGAAAACACATTAGTCATAGACATAGAAGAGATATGATCAAAGGTATATAAATGAGCTATGTGTGCAAAGAATCAATCAAAATTCCTAGAATCAAGAATAATTAGCTCATTCCTAAGTTTGGTAAAAGTTTTCTCATCTAATGGTTTGGTAAAGATATCGGCCAATTGATCTTTGGTGTTAATATAGGCTATCTCGATATCCCCCCTTTGTTGGTGATCTCTCAAAAAGTGATATCGAATGGCTATGTGCTTAGTGCGGCTGTGCTCAATGGGATTATCCGCCATGCAGATTGCACTCTCATTATCACATAGGAGAGGGACTTTGCTAAATTTGTAGCCATAGTCCCTAAGGGTTTGCCTCATCCAAAGCAATTGCGCGCAGCAATGGCCTGCGGCAATATACTCGGCTTCGGTGGTAGAAAGAGCTACTGAGTTTTGTTTCTTTGAAGCCAAAGACACTAGGGATCTCCCCAGAAACTGGCAAGTCCCTGATGTGCTCTTCCTATCAATTTTACACCCTGCCCAATCAGCATCTGAATATCCTAATAAATCAAAAGAGGATCCCTTGGGGTACCAAAGACCAAACTTAGGTGTATAAACTAAATATCTCAAGATTCTCTTCATGGCCCTAAGGTGAACTTCCTTAGGATCGGCTTGAAATCTTGCACACATACATACAGAAAGCATAATATCCGGTCGAGATGCACATAAATAGAGTAAAGATCCTATCATCGACCGGAATACCTTTTGATCTATGGATTTACCTCCCGTGTCGAGGTCGAGATGCCCATTGGTTCCCATGGGTGTCTTGATGGGCTTGGCATCCTTCATTCCAAACTTTGTGAGTATATCTTGAATGTACTTCGTTTGGCTGATGAAGGTGCCCTCTTAGAGTTGCTTGACTTGGAATCCTAGAAAGTACTTCAACTCCCCCATCATAGACATCTCGAATTTTTGTATCATTATCCTACTAAACTCTTCACAAATAGATTTGTTAGTAGACCCAAATATGATATCATCAACATAAATTTGGCATACAAACAAATCATTATCAATGGTTTTAGTGAATAGAGTAGGATCGGCCTTGCCGACTTTGAAGCCATTAGTGATAAGAAAATCTCTTAGGCATTCATACCATGCTCTTGGGGCTTGCTTGAGCCCATAAAGCGCCTTAGAGAGTTTATATACATGATTAGGATACTCACTATCTTCAAAGCCAGGAGGTTGCTCAACATAGACCTCTTCCTTGATTGGTCCATTGAGGAAGGCACTCTTCACGTCCATTTGGTAAAGCTTGAAGCCATGGTAAGTAGCATAGGCAAGTAATATAGGAATTGACTCAAGCCTAGCTACGAGTGCATAGGTTTCACCAAAATCCAAACCTTCGACTTGTGAATACCCTTTGGCCACAAGTCATGCCTTGTTCCTTGTCACCACACCATGCTCATCTTGCTTGTTGCGGAAGACCCACTTGGTTCCTACAACATTTTGATTAGGACGTGGAACTAAATGCCATACCTCATTCCTCGTGAAGTTGTTGAGCTCCTCTTGCATCGCCAGCACCCAATCCGAATCTTGAAGTGCTTCCTCTACCCTATGTGGCTCAATAGAGGAAACAAAAGAGTAATGTTCACAAAAATGAGCAACACGAGATCGAGTGGTTACCCCCTTATGAATGTCGCCGAGGATGGTGTTCACGGGGTGATCTCGTTGGATTGCTTGGTGGACTCTTGGGTGTGGCGGCCTTTGATCTTGTTCATTTTCCTTGTCTTGATCATGGGCATCTTCCCCTTGATCATTGCTCTCCTCTTCAGGTTGCTCATCTTCTTGATCTTCTCCTTCATCATCTTGAGCCTCATCCTCATCTTGGGTTGGTGGAGATGCTTGCATGAAGGAAGATGGTTGATCTTTTGCTTGTGGAGGCTCTTCGGATTCCTTAGGACATACATCCCCAATGGACATGTTCCTTAGCGCGATGCACGGAGCCTCTTCATCATCTAGCTCATCAAGATCAACTTGCTCTACTTGAGAGCCGTTAGTCTCATCAAACACAATGTCACAAGAAACTTCAACTAGTCCAGTGGACTTGTTAAAGACTCTATATGCCCTTGTGTTTGAATCATAACCAAGTAAAAAGCCTTCTACAGCCTTAGGAGCAAATTTAGATTTTCTACCTCTTTTAACAAGAATAAAGCATTTGCTACCAAAGACTCTAAAATATGAAACATTGGGCTTTTTACCGGTGAGGAGTTCATATGATGTCTTCTTGAGGATTCGGTGTAGATATAACCGGTTGATGGCGTAGCAAGCGGTGTTGACCGCCTCGGCCCAAAACCGATCCGAAGTCTTGTATTCATCAAGCATAGTCCTTGCCATGTCCAATAGAGTTCTATTCTTCCTCTCCACTACACCATTTTGTTGTGGCGTGTAAGGAGAAGAGAACTCATGCTTGATGCCCTCCTCCTCAAGAAAGCCTTCTATTTGTGAGTTCTTGAACTCTGTTCCATTGTCGCTTCTAATTTTCTTGATCCTCAAGCCGAACTCATTTTGAGCCTGTCTCAAGAATCCTTTCAAAGTCTCTTGGGTTTGAGATTTTTCCTGCAAAAAGAATACCCAAGTGAAGCGAGAATAATCATCCACAATAACTAGACAGTACTTACTCCTGCCGATGCTTATGTAAGCTATCGGGCCGAATAAATCCATGTGGAGTAGCTCTAGTGGCCTGTCAGTCGTCATGATGTTCTTGTGTGGATGATGAACACCAACTTGCTTTCCTGCTTGGCATGTGCTACAAATCCTGTCCTTCTCAAAATGAACATTGGTTAGTCCCAAAATGTGTTCTCCCTTTAGAAGCTTGTGAAGATTCTTCATCCCAACATGGGCTAGTCGACGGTGCCAGAGCCAACCCATGTTAGTCTTAGCAATTAAGCAAGTATCGAGTTCAGCTCTATTGAAATCAACTAAGTATAGCTGACCCTCTAACACTCCCTTAAAGGCTACTGAATCATCACTTCTTCTAAAGACAGTAACACCTGTATCCATAAAAAGACAGTTGTAACCCATTTTATATAATTGAGAAACAGAAAGCAAGTTGTAATCTAATGAATCTACAAGAAAACCATTGGAAATAGAATGGTCAGGTGATATAGCAATTTTACCCAATCCTTTGACCAAACCTTGATTTCCATCCCTGAATGTGATAGCTCTTTGGGGATATTGGTTTTTCTCATAGGAGGAGAACATCTTTTTCTCCCCAGTCATGTGGTTTGTGCACCCGCTGTCGATGATCCAACTTGAGCCCCCGGATGCATAAACCTACAAAACAAATTTAGGCCTTGTTCTTAGGTACCCAAACGGTCTTGGGTCCTTTTACATTAGAAACAAGCACCTTGGGTACCCAAACACAAGTCTTGGAGCCCTTGTGTTTGCCCCCAACATATTTGGCAACTACTTTGCCTGATTTGTTAGTGAGCACATAGGAAGCATCAAAATTTTTAAATGAAATGTTAGGTTGATTTGATGCAATAGGAGTTTTCTTCTTAGGCATTTTAACATGTGTAGAATGCCTAGAGCTACAAGCCTCATTCTTATAAATAAAAGCATGATGAGAATGAGTCTTCTTTGCATGAATTCTCCTAATCTTATCCTTAGGATAACCAGCAGGGTATAAAAGTAGCCCTCGTTATCCTGAGGCATGGGAGCTTTGCCCTTAACAAAATTAGACAATCTTTTAGGAGGGGCATTAAGCTTGACATTGTCTCCCTGTTGGAAGCTAATGCCATCCTTAATGCCAAGGCGTCTCCCACTATAAAGCATGCTACGAGCAAATTTAAATTTCTCATTTTCTAATTCATGCTCGGCAATTTTAGCATCTAATTTAGCTATGTGATCATTTTGCTGTTTAATCATAGCAAGGTGATCATGAATAGCATCAATATTAATGTCTCTACATCTAGTACAAATAGAAACATGCTCAACGGTAGATGTAGAGGGTTTGCAATCATTTAATTTAACAATCTTAGCATGTAAAATAGCATTCTCATCTCTAAGATTGGTAATAGAAATATTGCAAACATCTAATTCCTTAGCCTTAGCAATTAATTTATCATTCTCAAACTTAAGGCTAGCAAGAGAGGCATTCAATTTATCAATCTTAGCAATCAAATTAACATTATCATTTCTAATATTGGTAATTGAATCATCACATACATTAGATTTCTCAACCTTAGCAATTAAATTGGCATTCTCAATTCTAAGGTTAGAAATGGTGTCATGGCAAGTGCTAGGCTCACTAGTTAATTGTTTATTTTTCTCTACCTCCTGAGCATAAGCATTTTTAGTCTTAACATGCCTTTTATTTTCCTTAATAAGGAAGTCCTCTTGGCTATCCAAGAGTTCATCCTTCTCATGAATAGCACTAATCAATTCATTCAATTTCTCTTTTTGTTGCATGTTAATATTGGCAAAAAGAGTAAGCAAGTTATCCTCATCATCACTAGAATTATCCTCATCACTAGATGTTGCATATTTAGTGGAGGATCTTGATTTTACCTTCTTCTTCTTGCCGTCCTTTGTCATGAGGCATTTGTGGCCGACGTTGGGGAAGAGGAGTCCTTTATTGACGGCGATGTTGGCGGCGTCCTCGTCGTCGGAGGAGTCGGTGGAGCTCTTGTCGGAGTCCCACTCCCTGCAAACATGGGCATCGCCGCCCTTCTTCTTGTAATACCTATTCTTCTCCTTCTTCTTCCCCCTCTTGTCATTATCCCTGTCACTATCGCTAGATAAAGGACATTTAGTGATGAAATGACCGGGCTTACCACACTTGTAGCACACTTTCTTGGAGCGGGGCTTGTAGTCTTTCCCCCTCCTTTGCTTGAGGATTTGGCGGAAGCTCTTGATGATGAGCGCCATCTCCTCATTGTCGAGCTTGGAGGCGTCGATGGGGACCCTACTCGGTGTAGAGTCTTCTTTCTTCTCCTCCATTGCCTTGAATGCAACGGGTTGTGCTTCGGGTACGGAGGAGGAGGCGCCTTGCTCGATGATCTTCTTGGAGCCTTTGATCATCAATTCAAAGCTCATAAATTTTCCTATCACTTCCTCGGGAGACATTAGTTTATATCTTGGATCATCACGAATTAATTGAACTTGAGTAGGGTTAAGAAATACGAGTGATCTAAGAATAACCTTGACCATTTCATGGTCATCCCACTTGGTGCTCCCGAGGTTGCGCACTTGATTTACCAAGGTCTTTAGCCGGTTGTACATGGCTTGCGGGTCTTCTCCTTGGTTGAGCATAAAACGACCGAGCTCCCCCTCGATCGTCTCCCTCTTGGTGATCTTGGTCACCTCATCTCCCTCGTGCGCAGTTTTGAGCACGTCCCAAATTTCCTTGGCGCTCTTCAACCCTTGCACCTTGTTATACTCCTCTCAACTTAGAGAGGCGAGGAGTATAGTGGTAGCTTGGGAGTTGAAGTGCCAGATTTGGGCAACTTCGTCCGAGTCATAGTCTTCATCCCCTACGGATGGTACCTGCACTCCAAACTCAACAACGTCCCAAATACTAGTGTGGAGTGAGGTTAGGTGATGCCTCATTTTATCACTTCACATGTTATAATCTTCACCGTCAAAAACCGGTGGTTTGCCTAATGGAACGGAAAGTAATGGAGTACGTTTAGAAATGTGAGGGTAGCATAAGGGGATCCTACTAAACTTCTTGCGCTCATGGCGCTTAGAAGTTATGGACGGCGCGTCGGAGCCGGAGGTGGATGGCGACGAAGAATCGGTCTCGTAGTAGACCACCTTCTTCATCTTCTTTTTCTTGTCGCCACTCTGATGCGACTTGTTGTGGGAGTGTGATTCTCCCTTTCCTTTGGAGCCAGACTCCCTTGATGGAGCCTTCCCGAGACTTGTAGCGAGCTTCTCGCCAGTCATGACCTCCTTCTTGGCGTGATCTCCCGACATCACTTTGAGCGGTTAAGCTCTAATGAAGTACCGGGTTCTGATACCAATTGAAAGTCGCCTAGAGGGGGTGAATAGGCGGAATCTGAAAATTATAAACTTAAGCACAACTACAAGTTGGGGTTAGCGTTAGAAATATAATCGAGTCCGAAAGAGAGGGCGAAAACAAATCATAAGCAAATGAAGAGTGAGACACGGTGATTTGTTTTACCGAGGTTTGGTTCTTGCAAACCTACTCCCCGTTGAGGTGGTCACAAAGACCGGGTCTCTTTCAACCCTTTCCCTCTCTCAAACGGTCACCTAGACCAGTGAGCTTTTCTTCTCAATCAATCGGGACATCAAGTCCCCACAAGGACCACCACACAATTGGTGTCTCTTGCCTTGATTACAATTGAGTTGGGAGCAAGAAAGAAAGAAGAAGAAAAGCAATCCAAGCGCAAGAACTCAAATGAACACAAATGTCACTCTCTCTAGTCACTATTTGATAGGAATGAACTTTGGACTTGGCAGAGGATTTGATCTCTTGATTGTGTCTTGGAATGAAGTCTAGAGCTCTTGTATTGAATGCAATGGCTGAAAACTTGGATGCCTTGAAGTGTGGTGGTTGGGGGGTATTTATAGCCCCAACCACCAAAGTGGCCGTTGGGGAGGCTGTCTGTCGTATGGCGCACCGGATAGTCCGGTGCGCCAGCCACATCACCCAACTGTTAGGGTTTGACCGTTGGAGCTCTGACAAGTGGGGCCACCGGACAGTCCGGTGGAGCACCGGACACGTCCTGTTCACTGTCCGGTGCGCCATCTGCGCCTGCTCTGACTTCTGCGCGTGCAGTCCGTGCACTGTAGCTCACTGTTCACCTTTTGGCAGACGACCATTGGCGCGGATAGCCGTTGCTTCGCTGGCACACTGGACAGTCCGGTGCTACACCGGACAGTCCGGTGAATTATAGCGGAGTGGCTCCCCGAATTCCCGAAGTTGAGCAGTTCAGAGTCGTTCCTCCCTGGCGCACCGGACACTCCGGTGCGCCAGACCAGGGCACACTTCGGTTGTCATTTGCTCTTTTTATTTGAACCCTTTCTTGGACTTTGTATTGGTTTGTGTTGAACCTTTGGCACCTGTAGAACTCATAATCTAGAGCAAACTAGTTAGTCCAATAATTTGTGTTGGACAATTCAACCACCAAAATTCATATAGGAAAAGGTTTGACCCTATTTCCCTTTCACTAATCATCTTCTACCTCTCGCTCATCCTTCGAGCGATCTACAGCATACCATCAACAGTCGGTGGGACGCGCGGAGCTCCATCAACGCTTCACGCGAGCGGCGACATGAGAACGAAATACGACACCGAGAGGAGTACGATCGGGATCACGATGTTCCAGCGTGAAGCCAGGCCACTAGAGTTGAGTCGGCAACGACTTCAACTGGTGGCACTACCCGGGGACGGTCAAGACAACACATTGGCGACTCCCCTCCTCGGGACCGGCACCATGGTCGTCGACAGGAAGACACGTGCGGAGTATCTGCGCTTACTCCGTGCCTCAGGGCCATTCAGTGGCCCCCAAACTTCAAGGTCTCCAACGTCGACAAATATGAGCCCAACTAGGACCCGGGAGGCTGGTTGGCCGTATAAATAGCCGCAGCTCGGGCCGCTGGGGCAACTAAAGATGTGATGACTGCATACTTGCCCATCGTCCTTGGGCAAGATGCTCTGCAATGGCTACAACACCTACCCCGACACTGCATCGACGATTGGAGCGACTTCAGTCGGCATTTTATCGCCAACTTTCAATCCCTCTCCGACAAGCCGGTGCAGCCATGGGACCTCAAATCCATCAGGCGTCGAGGGGATGAAACGCTTCGGTCGTATCTTAAGAGGTTTCAGACCATGAGAAATCGCATCCCCGAGGTCGCCGAGGCACAGTGATTGAGGACTTCTACCGGGGATCCAATGACTTGGCCTTCGTCCGAGCCATACTGCAAAAGACGTCGACTACCTCCGAGCAGCTATTCAGGGAAGTGGACCTCTACATCACCACCGACGAACGGGCTCAGGACCTCATCGGGGGAACAAAACCTGCACCACCAGTGCCACAGCGTGACGCAAACCAACAAACTGACAAGCGTTGGGAGAAGAGGCCTCGTGAAGAGGTCCACGCCGCTGGACCACCCGTCTCTCGTGCCTGAGGGGCACCCCGAGGAGGCAAACGAACATTGGATGACATCCTCGATGCCCAATGCCCGTACCACAAGGATATGCGCCACACCCTTCGGAACTGCAGAGATTTCAAGCACTCCATTGGGAATGGCCAACCCTTCCAACCTCTACCACCTCCCCCACCACGAGGAGGGCATGGAGAACCTCGACAACCTCAACATCAGGAAGGGGGAGGAGGTGGAGCATTCCCATGCGTCGACGGAGAGGTCAACGTCATCTTCGGGGACATGGGTCGCAAGAAAGCAAGAGGCAGCAGAAACTCAATGATCGATAGATACTGGTGGCAACCACCAGTGCCCCTGCCCCCTATCGGTGGTCCAAACACTTGATCACCTTTACCCAGGCAGATCAATGGCTCAACTTCGATCATCCAGGCAAATACCCGCTCCTCGTCGATTCGGTGATCCGAGAGAGCAGGGTAAAGAAAGTATTAGTGGACGGGGGAAGCAGCATCAACGTCACCTTCCCCGAACACTCTTGGGCTTAGGCGTTCCATGAGTCAGACACTCCTTTCTTCGGCATCGTGCCGACCGAAGGAGAGTACCCGCTTGGACACATCTACATGCCTGTTACCTTTGGAACTCCGGAAAACTACAGAACCGAGTTCCTGAGGTTCGAGGTGGCAAGTTTCGACTGCGGATACAATGCCATCATCGACAGGCTAGGATTGGCGAAATTCATGGCCATTCCACACTACTCATACATGATATTGAAGATGCTAGGACCACAAGGGATCATCACCGTGCATGTTGACTTCCAAGGCGCCGCGGAATGTTTCCAAGTGGCCATTCAGGCAGCCCTCACTACCAAACCACCGACGACTTCCTCCACGCAGGAGAACTCAAAGCCTAAGGAAGACCTCACGATACCCACGAACGAAGCTCAAGCCATGACCTCTATGCGGCCGACTGAGGAGACTAAAAGAATCAACCTTGGGTTCTCCAACGAACGCAAGACTACCATCATCAGCTCTAGCCTGGATGATAAATAGGAAGGCGCGCTCGTCCAGTTCCTGCAAGATAACCGAGACGTATTCGCATGGCAGCCTGCGGATATGCCGGGAGTCCCGAGAGAACTGGCCGAGCATAAACTGAAGGTCTATCCCCAAGCAAGGCCGATCCGGCAGAAGCTGCATCATTTCACGCCTGACAAGAGAGAGGCTATTCACGCTGAGCTAGGTCGCTTAGTCGCAGCAGGGTTCATTAGAGAAGTACTGCATCCTGAGTGGCTAGCGAATCCTGTTCTTGTACTCAAAAAGAATAAAGTGGATTGGCACATGTGCGTCGACTATACAGATCTCAACAAACACTGTCCAAAGGATCCCTTCGGACTCCCTAGAATAGATCAGGTGGTAGATTCAACCGCCAGATGTTCTATGTTGTCCTTCCTGGACTGCTACTCTATATACCATCAGATCAACCTGGCAGAAGAAGATAAGGAAAAAATTGCATTCATTACCCCGTTTGGAGCTTTCTGCTATACCTCCATGCCGTTTGGCCTCAAGAACGCTGGAGCAACTTACCAGAGAGCTATTCAAATATGCTTAGCCGATCACTAGGTGTAACACCCTGAATTTGGGGGTATAAAATTTCTTTTCTAATATCCACCAAATTCAGGTGTTACCCGCTCTTTTTCATAATTTACTTTTCCTTTTCCTAAATAGTGGAGAGTTATTTTGTGTGTGTGTATATATATATATATATCTATATGTTAAGTGTAGTAAAATAAAACCCTAATGGAATGATGATTGTCGCATCGCATGCTGGAGTATTCATTTTGGTATGACGATGTGTTTTGATGTGTATCAATTTAAAACTCATGAAGCGTGTTTGTATTCAAATTTCGAATCTGAGATCCAAACTAAATTCAAAATATAGATAAAAAGAAAATAAATGGAAAAGTGAATCAGCCCCTCTTCTCCCTTTCGGCCTGCCCACAGACCAGCTCCTTCCTGCGTGGCCCATGCCATGCCCCTCCCCACAGCCACCGCGTGGCCCAGCTACGCACCTCCCCGCTCCCCAGCTTGCTCATCGCCGCCTCCTGCGTTGGCCCACGAGCGCACGCCCACCCTGGTCCACCTAAGTCGCGCCAGCCGCACACATCCCGCGGCCCAGCGCCCTCCCCACCTCGGCTGGCCCACGCGCGCGGTAGCGCACCCATGCGCGCACACGCACGGCGTAGCCGCGGCCGCGTTCAGCCACCAAGCTCGCTCGCTGGTGGCGCCCCGCCCACTATCCATCTCTCCCAACCGCCCCCACCCACGACGCCCAAACCCAAAGAACTGACCCCCTCTCTCTCCCACGTCCTCGTCCAGTTCTCAATCGCGGGCGAGATCACGCAGCTGCCCCTCGCCAAGGGAAAAGAACCCCTCTTCCTCTCCGTTGAGCATGTCATCGTCCGTCGAAGGGCCCGCACAGAGTTCTGTCGAGGTGAGCCTTAATCTTCCCCTTCCCTCTCTCCACCTTCCTCAGCCGAGTCGGTCCTTCGTGTAGCAGGCGCGCGTAGCGAGCTTGCGGCTAGGCTGGTGCGGGCGCGCACGACAACTTGTCGTGGCTAGCTCGGCGCAGGCGCGCGTGGCGGCCAGCGTAGCCAGTTCGCCCGCGGCAGCGCGAGTGCGCGGCTAGCCCCGACGCGGGTGGCTCGCGGCGCCTGCTGCTCGTCCATCGCAGCGCGGCGTGGTGCCCGACAGAGCGGCCTCGCGGCGCGGCCAGCGCTCGGCGTGCGCCCGGTGGAGCCTTAGACGCGGTCTAGGGCGGCCTGCGCACCGTGCCCCGGCGCTGTCTGTGCGGCATGCGTGGCTCCCGTTCCCGATCCATCAGCCCGTCCGTGCGCGTGCGATGCCTGTCGTGTCTGCGCTCCACGGCCCATGGCATCGTCGTTCGTTCGGCATCAGGACTCTGACAACGCTCGCCTAGCCCCTCGACTACCCCTAGACGCAGCCGTCCACCCCCATCTACCCACGTCTACTAGCTCTCGCGCCGTCGCTCGTGTAAATCGCCTTGTGCGCGCTTGAGTAAAATCATTTCGTCGCATCGTTTAGGTTAATTAATCGCTTAATTGCTTAGTTGTCTGTCATTAAATTTACTACTCAATCGGATCGAATTTATTAGTTTAATTATGCGATTGTAAATACGTAGTAATGTGATTTTTAACCACTTAGATGTTGTATGGAATGTCTAATTAGTGTTTAGTATAAAAACAACAGTTCAATCGAATCTAGTTTATAATTTCAATTATGCGTCGGTAGATATGTGGTAACGTGTTGTCATGCATGTCCGTCTCTCGTCGTTCCGCGCATGACATCGTCTATTTTCTTGTTCGTGCGCATGCGCCATGCGTCTGGTCCGCATGTTAAATTACGTGTTGTTTCGCACGTGTCGTTCGTGTAAATCGCTATTGGCACGCTTTAATAGGATCACTTCGCCATATCGTTCATGTTAAATACTTGATTAATTATTTAGTATTCAGTTATTAAAGTAAGAATTTAATTAGAATGAGTCTATAGTTTTAACTCGTGCTTTTATAAATACAAATGTTAATTGACTTGGTTAATATCAGCTTAAATACTTTTATTTATTTGTTTGTTGTTGTTCGCACACGCTGCATCGTTTGTGCGTCAGCGTGCTGTTCACGTGCGTAGTCACGTTGACTTGCGCGTGTCGCGCACTGTTGTGTGCGTTGTTTCGCGTACGCGCAGCGTGTCGTCGGGGTCCCGACGACATCCATCTACCCCTAGACGACGTTTGTCTACCCGTAGACGTATGACGCCTGTCTACCCCCCTGAACCCGTTCGTCTACCCCGCGTGTTAGTAACATTATTTTGTCGCGACACAGGCTTTCGTTAATTATTTAGTTAGTTGATAATTATTAAAATAGAAATCTAGTTAAGCCTAACTTACAATTTTAATTGGCGCTTTGAAAATACCGATTAACATGATTAATGCCACCTCAAATGTTTTGTGAAATAATATTTATTTAATATAAACACAATGATTAGTAGTAATTCTCGTGTGCCGTAGGTGCTGTCTGCGTGCTGTTCGTACGTGTTGGGATCATAGTTGTGTGCTGATTCGCGCGTCATTTGCGCTGTTCGCACGCGCTATTTCGTGTGTCGTCAGCGTGCTATGTTGCGCGTGTCCGCGCGTTGTTTGCACGCTGTCGTGTTGTTTCACGCGTCGTAAATTTGTCTCGCTTAGAATCTCTCGTTTTAATTAAATTACTTATTTAACTGGCATTTGTTAGTGTAGCAGATTAATCGAACTAAATGATGTATAATATTTATATTTGATAATGTCAAACTAAAAGTTATAGTTAATACTTGTTTAGCGTTAACGCGCTAATCTCTCCATCGTAGCTTCGAGTTCGACGTTTCTTTCTCTCGCGTGACCGTAGTGTCGAGCTCTATTTTATGTTGCATGTTTTTATAACATTTTATCTTGTATGGTGTAATATTCTTTTGCATATATATATATATGTTTGTTTGTTTGTGCCTCTTCGTCTTCGCTTCACGTTGCGATTAGATCGTGATTCGTTTCCGAGCTTCGAGGAATCGACGTTCAAGCGTTGGCGACCAAGTGATCAAGTTCCTCGAGTTCTACGAGATTGAAGACCCTGAGCATCTGTTTAGTGAAGGCAAGTGTTCTCTGACCCATTATGTCCTATCTACTTATAATTCACTGTCCCGCATTACCTAATTGAAACGCAAGGATTGACTAGCTTTGTATTTACCCTATCCTTGATTACCTTTTGGGTTATTCTGGTTAGCTTCATGTTATTGATTTACATTAATCAATGAACATGATGTGAACATTCATAATACAATGATGTTATCCTGATGAGGATATTGTGATACTCTAGGGGACTCAGGCCATTTTTCTGAGTACCTCTCCGTAAGGACTTGTTCGTGGAGTGACCACTCGGGATAACAGTGCAGCCATGAGGGTGGAATGGGACGCCCTTAGCTGATTAATTAGATGAACCTGGGGGTATAGTTGGCTTTGCCGGAGGGCCGTCAATGGGGGTCGGGGCGTAGTGCTCGCTCTGCCAAGGGTGGGGTGCAAAGGTTCATTTGATTTGGTTTTGTTAGTCACCCACCTTGGGGAGGTGTACTGCGTTTGTACGACTGGCGAAACCTAACGAGCAGCTATGCACCAGAGGAGACTTTGTAAAGGCTACGTAGTGAGACCTTGTCGACTCACCTTGGTAGTGTTTGAGGGTTTGATCGACCCGAGGCACAAAGGGATCACGGCTCATGGGTAAAGTGTGCGACCTCTGCAGAGGGTTAGAAACTAATATATCAGTCGTGCTCACGGTTATGAGCGATCTTGGGATCCTCTTTGATTAGAGATATAGATGGTTCGAGATGCAGTGACTCTATTTATGGTTTTGGTTCAATGATGATGATGATGTTCCTCGAGGAGGAAATGGTTCACGGGTTGGTTATATGATAAAACTTGGCTTCCACTAATAATAAATATCTGACCAACTAAAAGCAACTGCTTTGACCTTAACCCCACATAAAGCCAGTCCACTTCAGCCAAACGGGACATTTGCTGAGTACGTTGATGTGTACTCACCCTTGCTTTCACAATACACCAGGTTGCCTTTGGTGCAATCTATGCAGGTAAAGAAGAAGGCGTCGAGGCGGATCTCCAGGAGTTCCAGGACTTCGGCGAGTTCGAGGATTAGGCTAGCGACCTCCCCCAGTCAGCTGCTTGTGGTGGGTTTATTTACGTTGCTACGTTTCGATTCTGTGTACTTTGATTCATATTATGTAAATGACTCTAGTCTGTAGTATTATTACTTACTCTTTATTGTTATTCGAAGCATTGTGCTATGATGAGTCATTTATGTAATCGTTGTGTACGTGAATTTCTGATCTTGGCACGTACATGGTTCGCATTTGGTTTACCTTCCAAAACCGGGTGTGACATAAGTGGTATCAAAGCCGTGCTGACTGTAGGACCGCTGACCTAGAGTAGCATTGGCCGTTTTAAGGACTTATTGATTATTACTCCACTTCATCCTTGATTCTGCTTCAAAATATTAGTCACCTCGACTAATTCTATGTTGTGCTTCTGTATGCCCCATTGCCAAAAGTATTTTATTCTAGTATGGTCTATACTTCAATCTATTAGATCTGATCTCACTCTTGTGCTTGCGACATCTTTGTAGATGCCCCCTGACCATAACCTTTTTGTCTATTGGGATTCTTCCCTCTTCTATCATTAAATTGCTACCCTTTGACTATCTTTATTTCCTTAGTATTGACATGCTTGTACTCCTAGATTCTTCAATACTCT
Source organism: Zea luxurians (assembly GCA_029449295.1). Lineage (NCBI taxonomy): Eukaryota > Viridiplantae > Streptophyta > Magnoliopsida > Poales > Poaceae > Zea > Zea luxurians. The sequence continues at coordinate 170,696,486 of JAOPSE010000002.1, forward strand.
TGTTTCAAATACTTGCCTCTAAATTTCTACTGCTTACTTAAACATTTCAGTTTATATATCCATGACCTTCCTGCCTTTTGAGACCCTTTCCTTTTCTGTTGTTAAGTCGCTATCTTTTAGCAATTTCTTGTCTCTTGGTATTGGTATGCTCATCTCCTTGAAATCTCTCATAATCTCATTTTTTATGCTTACCTTTATATCCCAAGGTCTGGTTAAGATATTTTATTTTACTTGTCCTTGACCACCCTTGTTTCTTGATGATCCATGAGTGGTCATTTTATTTTGCACATCCTTGAGAATCTCGTTAATTCCTTGTAACCTCCTTCGGTAATGATTTTTTTTACTTCAACTCTTTTGTCGGAACCTCACTTATCTATCCTTGATTGTTTTCTCCACTTCGTCACTTTGTAAGTCTTGCCTTAACTCTATCCTTTGTCATGCCTTTTGTTATTATCACCTTCACCTTAGACACCTCTATATCTTACTTGATGTTTGTCTCATACCTGCCCTTTTAAAATCACCTCTCTTCCGTCTTATTCTGAGATCTATACTTTACCTATATTTACCTTGGTCGTATCCTCTTCTTTGGCTTACGAGTTTGTAACTTCGTTCTTTGTTGTGCTTTTGTTTGTTATTGCGTCCACCTATCCCATCTCTCGATCTTACCTTGGTGATTACCCTATGCCCGTTATCTGAAATCTCCAATCTTCTATCCTAATTTGAGAACGGTGTTTTACTTATCTTATCCTTGACAATATTCTCTTCTTTACCGCATGTAAGCCTTGACATACCTCCATTCTTTGTTGTACTTTACCACTGGCTCTTCTATGCCTTCATCTTTTCTCTTATACCCTTGTCTGTTATCGCCTTTGACCCTTGCGATATTCATGTCTTCTACCTAAATACTTACCTCGAGCTTATCCTTTAAAAGCCTCCCCTTTCTTTCAACTCAGTTTGAGAGTTGCGAGTTACCTACCTCTCCCTTGATTTCTTCTCACTTCTTATCGCCTTACGAGTTTTTTGTTAATTCCATCCCTTGTTGTATTTTATTTGCTATCACCATCTCCTTGTCATCCATTGATCTTGCCTTGATACTCGTCTTTATTCTGGCTCTTTAAAAATCTCCTCTCTTCCACCGCAATTGGAGAGTGGCAGTTTACTTATCTGGTCCTTGGATGTACCCTGTCCTTTTCCATTTACAGGTCCTATCTTAACTTCATCCTTTATGGTACTCATATCCTTTGTCTTATGCCTATTTACCTCCTCTCCTACATCCTTTTCTTCCTGCTTACATTGAACCTACCCTCATGATATCTATTCCCTTGCCTTCCTGCTTACATTGAACCTACCCTTTGAAGCCTCCTCATTTCCATCCCTGTTCAGGGATAATGCCTCATCTATTTCATCGTTGACTGCTCCCCCTTCTTTGACACCTTGCAAGTCCTGTTTAAGATACATCCTTTATTGTGTGTTCGTCCATTATCACCTTAACTCTTGTCATCCCTCGATCTTTACCTTGATGCTTACTTGCATTTTAAAGCCGCCTCTCCCATTTCATTCCAAGAGTGGTGTTTTGCCCATCCTGCTCTTGTCCGTTCCCTTTTCCTCTGTCTTGTTGCAAGTCTTAGCTTTTGCTCGATATCACCCTTACCTTCCTAATATCTAGATCTTTCCATGATGCTTATCCTATGCCTACCTTTTGAAATATCATCTTTCCCATCTCGATTTGAGAATGGTGTTTTACCTATCTTGACCTTGGTTGCATTCTCTCCCCTATCGGTTACAATCCTTGCTTTAGCTCCATCCTTTATAGTGCTCATGCCCCTATTCTGTATGTCTTATTATTCCACTTGCCTTTCGATGGCCTTAGAATAATTTCCCCTTGGTAAGGAAAGACCACCATTTAATTAAAAGTTACGTATAGCAACGAGATGTTTGTTGTTGTATGCTTGTGTTATTTGTCTTTGTGTTATGACTGATTTGCTTTTTTGTGATGAGTGTTGGTGTGTTGTGGCCCCTGGGTCCGCAATGGCATCCGTTTACTACCTGAAGCGATACCGGTGGAAGCTCAACCTAGAAAAATGTGTCTTCGGAGTACCAGCAGGGAAATTACTTAGATTCATTGTCAGTCACCGAGGGATTGAAGCCAACCCGGAAAAATCGAGGCTATCATGAGAATGGAGGCGCCACGATCACAAAAGAAGGAGCAAAGGCTTACTGGATGCATGGCAGCTTTGAGCAGATTCATATCAAGGTTAGGTGAAAAAGGCTTACCGTTCTATAAATTGCTCAAGAAGGTGGATAAATTCCAGTGGACCGCAGAAGCACAAGAAGCTCTCGAAGCATTGAAGAAGTTCTTGACCACGCCACCAGTACTGAAGCCACCACGCCAAGCCACGCCAGATCAGCCGGCAGAAGATTTGTTGTTATACATCTCCTGCATGACTCACGTGGTGAGCACCGCGTTGGTAGTCGAGCGGGTAGAAGAAGGACACACATATTCAGTACAGCACCCGGTCTACTTCATCAGCAAAGTTTTGGGACCCTCTAAAAAAAGTATCCTCAAGTTCAAAAACTCCTATATGCGGTACTCCTAACCACTCGCAAACTCCATCACTACTTTGACGACCACAAAGTCATAGTGGTCACCGGGTTTCCGATAGGGGATATTCTTCACAACAAAGAAGCCATTGGGAGAATAGCCAAGTGGGCCTATGAGCTAGGAGCTCATGACGTAGAGTTTTGGCCTCGCACAGCAATAAAAACTCAGGCACTGGTTGACTTCGTATCAGAGTGGACCGAGCAACAAGTTCCTGACAACCCGGAGGCTACTGAAATATGGCGAATGTATTTCGATGGCTCGCTGAAGCTGCAAGGAGCAGGTGCAGGAATCCTCTTCATTGCCCCTGGAGGTGAACAACTCAAGTACGCTCTTCAGCTATTATTCCCGGCATCAAACAATGCGGCAGAATATGAGGCTCTGATCCATGGTTTGAACTTTGCCGTTCACTGGCCATTAAGAGGTTGATGGTATACAGAGATTCACTAGTGGTCATAAGCCAGATAAATAAAAAGTGGGATTGCTCGACCGACTCTATGGGCAAGTACTGTACAACCGTCCGAAAACTAGAAGACAAGTTTGAAGGGTTAGAATTCCACCACGTGGAAAGAGATCGCAACGCAACAGCAAACGCGTTGTCAAAACTGGGATCCAGTCGAGCCCAGGTCCCACCCAGGGTCTTCGTCTAGGAAGTGCCACGCCCAAGTATCCCCTCAGATCAGGTGGAAGAGTGCAACGCCTTGAGCCAACCAGAGTCGGACTCTAATGACTAGAGAGAGCTTATCATTAGGTATATAAAGAATGAAGAAGAATCGAATAATAAAGCTACGACAGAGCGCATTGCAAGACAGTCGACTCACTACACCCTCATAGGGGGTGCACTGTATAGAAGGGGAGCGACAGGAGTCCTCATGAAGTGTATTTCCTCGGTCACTGGGAAGCAACTACTGGATGAGGTCCACGCCGGGTAGTGTGGAATACATGCAGCATCCAGAACTCTGGTTGGGAAAGTCTTCAGGTCTGGTTTCTACTAGCCAACAGCAAAGAGAGATGCAGCTAAGTTAGTCCTGAGATGTGAAGCCTACCAATTCCTGTCAAAGCAACAATACTTACTGGCACAGCAGCTGCAAACCATACCTGTAACATGGTCGTTTGCATGCTGGGGACTGGACATGATTGGACCCTTCAAGAAAGCTCAGGGAGGCTATACTCACGTATTGGTCGCCATTGACAAGTTCACTAAATGGATAGAGTACAAGCCTATTGCTTCTTTAACCTCAGCCAAGGCAGTGGAATTCATACAAGACATAATATTCAGGTTTGGGATACCAAACAGCATCATAACCGACCTGGGCTCTAATTTTACTAGCTCTGAATTCTTTGATTTATGCGAACAACAGAGTATCCAGATCAAGTACGCGTCAGTTGCACACCCAAGAGCTAATGGTCAAGTGGAAAGGGCTAATGGTATGATACTGGAAGCACTCAGGAAGAAAGTGTTCGACAAAAATGAAAAGTTCGCAGGAAAGTGGATCAGAGAGTTGCCGTATGTGGTCTGGAGCTTAAGAACTCAACCTAGCCGAGCTTTGCATGGAAATACTCCCTTCTTCATGGTTTATGGTTCGAAAGTAGTGCTACCCGTCGACCTCAGGTTTGGGGCACCAAGGCTGACATTCGAAAACATAGCTGAAGCCGAAGCTACCAGACTAGAGGATATTGATGTGCTAGAGGAAGAGCGATTGAACACAGTAATTTAGTCGGCTAGATACCAGCAAACCTTGAGGCGCTATCACAATAAAATCGTGCGACACCGGTCCTTCATAGTGGGAGACCTAGTCCTCCGCCGAATTCTAACGGGGGAGGGATGGCACAAGTTGTCACCACTATGGGAAGGGTCATTCATTGTATCAGAGGTCACCCGGCTAGGATCATACCAGCTTACTCAAATGAATGGAACAGAAGTGGGGAATTCATGGAATATAGAGCATCTTAGAAAGTTTTACCCTTAGCCATGCCTCAAAAGCTATCGGAGCTATGTTGTACTCCATAATTGGAGAATGTATCATCAATAAAAGATTTCATTCTCAAAGGCATTCAAACTGTTGACTATCAATTGACTTCGATTCGATTGGACTTGGAATCAACGCGCTTACTCGACTTAGGGTGACCACTATACCCTACTAACGGAGCAATCGGCTTAAGTCGGCGATGACTTAAGACGGTGCAACATGCTCGCGCTTACTCAACTTAGGGTGACCACTATACCCTACTAACGGAGCAATCGCCTTAAGTCGGTGACGACTTAAGACGGTGCAACATGCTCGTGCTTACTCGACTTAGGGTGACCACTATACCCTACTAGCGGAGCAATCGGCTTAAGTCGGCGATGACCTAAGACGGTGCAACATGCTTGCGTTTACTCAACTTAGGGTGACCACTATACCTTACTAACGGAGCAATCGGCTTAAGTCGGCGATGACTTAAGACGGTGCAACATGCTCGCGCTTACTCGACTTAGGGTGACCACTATACCCTACTAACGGAGCAATTGGCTTAAGTCGACGATGACTTAAGACGGTGCAACATGCTCGCGCTTACTCAAATTAGGGTGACCACTATACCCTCTTAACGGAGCAATCGGCTTAAGTCGGCGATGACTTAAAATGGTGCAACATGCTCGCGCTGACTCGACTCAGGGTGACCACTATACCCTACTGATGGAGCCATCGGCTTAAGTCGACGATGACTTAGAATGATGCAACACGCTCATGCTTGCTCACCCTAGGGCAACAGCTACGCCTTACCAGCCAAGCGATTGGCACAAATCAGAACAAATTCAAAAAACCATCACGCTACTTTTACTTCTGCAAATGCTCAAGATGACTGATTATATTCTGACAGGAACAATCAGTACTCTAGAAAAACAAAATGTTATAATGATCAAAGACACGCCCTAATACTCCACCCACAAAAAATCCGAATACAACCATCACATGTACATAGAGTTCATAAATACATCATTTCACATGATATCACTGTGCCGAAGCATCTCTATTTGGCAATATCTTTCTCAGGAGCATTTGAGGAAGAAGGTCGACTCGAGGCATCAGGCGTAGCCCTGACAACGGTGACAATGTCATCAGGAACCATTACACCAGGCCTCCTCATCAAGATCCACCCTGCGCGAATGGCTTTGTCCATAGCATTGTCGCGCTGAGCTCTCAGAACGGCACAATTGTCTTTAGAAGTTTTTGTAGCATCCCAAAAATTCAAATCTTGAAATTTTCTCAAACTCACTCTAAATTCAAAATGAATTTCAAATTTCATTTGAAAATGTTTGTTTGCGAGTTGATATCAACAAATAAAGTATAGTGGTCTATTTTCTCTCTAAAATCCTCCTCAAAATATCCTACAAATATTTCCCCAGTGATCCCCCTCAAATTGTTTACAGAAATACTGCCCAGATATTTCCCTAGTGATCCCCTTCAAGTTCTTTCCAGAAATACTACCCAAATATTCCACCGATATATCTCCAGGTATTTTCCTCTTGAGAAATACCTTCAGAATCATTTTTCAAGTCCCTACAAATATTTTCTTCATAACTTTCCTCATGCTCATACGTATACGTATGCCTCCAGTGTCATACGGTGAGCTCTACAAGCTAATCTCACTTATACAAGACAAATACATGCTAATCTCCCACTAATCCTCTCATCCTCCCACTAATCCTCTCATCCCTCCCCCTAATCCCCCCACCATGGCTATAAATAGAGGGGCAAGGGCCTCCTCTCATCCCACCCCAAGCCATTTCATGGCAACTCTCTCCCCCCCCCCACACACACCCACTCCATGTTCCACACAAGCACACACTAGCACAAGGATCGTTCGATCGTTCTTCGATCGTCCGTCCCCTGTTCTTAGTTTGTTCGTTCGTTCGTCCGATCGTTCGATCGTTCGTCCGATCGTTCATGGTTCGTTCGTCCGTTCGTCCGATCGTTCGATCGTTCGTCCGTTCGTTCGTCCAAATAATCTTTTTCCTACCGTTATGCTGCCGAAATTCCGATCGTTCGTTCGTTCGATCATTCGATCGTTCATCGTTCGTTCATAGTTCCTATTCATCGTTCATCGTTCGTTCATAGTCCCTATTCATCGTTCGTTCATAGTCCCTATTCATCGTTCTTCCAGATAATCTTTGTCCTGCCGTTATGCTGCCGAGATTCCGATCGTTCGTTCTTTCGATCATTCGATCGTTCATCGTTCGTTCATAGTTCCCTATTCATCGTTCATCGTTCGTTCATAGTCCCTATTCATCATTCTTCCAGATAATCTTTATCCTGCCGTTATGCTGCCGAAATTCCGATCGTTCGTTCGTCCGATCATTCGATCGTTCGTCCGTTCGTTCGTCCAAATAATCTTTTCCTGCCGTCATGCTGCCGAAATTCCAATCGTTCGTTCGTCCGATCATTCGATCGTTCGTCCGTTCGTTCATAGTTCCTATTCATCGTTCATCGTTCGTTCATACGAACTATTCACTGTCACTATTCACCATTACTATTCACCATTACTATTCATCGTTACTATTCACCATTACTATTCACCGTTACTATTCACATACACTATTCATCATCGTTACTATTTATCATTACTATTCATCATCGTTACTATTCATAGATGATATCCATAATTACTTTTCCATCGCCACTATTCATCGGTCATCTAGTCACCCCAAATTTCAACTACTCATACATCATGCTGTCCAGTCCACCTAAGACCAGCCAGACCCATATTCCAGTCATACGAACTCCGGTGACTGTGATTTTCCTTCCAGTAGGAACTTCCCATCTGGGCACCCATCCCAGGTTTCTCCAAGTTGAGCATGCTTGACTTTGAGATTCCTTCGAACCAGGCTCTCAAACTCAGATTCCAATAATTCTCGTTTCTAAATTTTTATCAAACTATTCCCTATCCAGCCATGTCACCCCTTAAGCATGGTTCATGTTCCAGAAAACTCCCAAAATACTCTTGTCCCATATTCTGCCTATAACTCTCATGTTCATACCAAGTCAGACGATTCATTCGTCACTATTCTCACCAACAGTGAACTTCACTGTGCTACACCACCTACACTCAGCTATAAATACACCCAGCTACCCTCTCCCTCTCCACACACACTCAACACCCTCAACCAAGGCAAACACCCCACCCACTCAGTTACTCCGCTCTGCCGGCTACACGCATAGTGTCGCTTTGCCTCCAGTCCACCCTCCTGGTAAGCACCTCCGCTCCACCACCAGTAATATCACAACACCACATGACATAGATTCTACTCAAGACTCTACCCATCCATATATCGCTTTTCTGACCACTATACTAAATATTTGTTGGTATACTTGCTGGTTTGTATGTTTGCTTGTTCATGTTGCATAGTTATCGGAGCGTTCGTGCCATCTCGTGGAGGCCAGATCTGCAAGTCTACGCCAGGCGGTGGAGCCAGAAGCCAGTTCCGCGAGCTCTCCTTTCCCCTTCGCCGAATAAGCACGGCAAGCTCACTGGATCCCTTTGATGCATAAATTACCTATGATTTTTCAACCACAACCCTCAGCCTGTTATTTTATGCATGATATGATTTTGAGACAAGTTATTATGGCCACCCAGCCGCTTGCCGCAATCAATCCCTGATATATTTGTTACAAATGATTTGAGGAAAGGTGTGAGTTTCCAAAAGAAAATGCTTTTCAAAATGTGTTTGATGAAGGGTTTTCACCCTTATCACCTTTGAGTAGGGATGATCAGGGACTCCCTGGTTTAGGGGAGGGCCTAAGGTGATGGCTCAGCTGGTTTAGGCGTGAGCAGAAGGATTGTCCCCTCGTATAAGGACCGGTTTGTCATCTTTCACTACCTGTACTCATGATAAGTACAACCACTCGAGACTGTGTGGGCAGTCACTCAATCTGAACTCGTACGGTCCAACCCCAGGGTTATGAAGGCTGGGGAGCACCGGGAGGATAAGGAGGGGGAATGTTTTGTCCGGTTTGGGCATGGCGGTGGCCTGACTCCTTCCGGTATAACCGTTAAGGTTAGGACGTGCGAGGAAAGAAAGAGATTCGGATTCGGGTCTCACTAGCTATGAGATCGCAGAGCCGGACTAGTGGGTAAAGTGTACACCTCTGCGCAGAGTTTGAAAACCTATTCGAATAGTCTGTGTCCACAGGAATGGACGAGTCTGGTATGGTATGGCAATTAATGTTTTGTTTTCCAAAGAAAGAGATGGTTTTGAGAAAAGTGGTTTTTAAAAGGTTCGGCGGTTGAGCCGTGAGCTATGGTGGACGGGAAGTCCAGTAGCGGTTTTTGAAAAGGAAAACCAGTGGGAAACTGCTGAGATGCCTGGATGGTTTAGTCCAGGGGATTTTGTTATAATACTGAAAAACTTCCTGCTCCTTTTGGAGAGGATGCGCTTTGCAAAAATACAAAATGTTTTTCAAAACAACTCTGCATAAAATATTGCTGTTTCTGCAAAATATCCTGAGCTCCACATATTCCATGCATTATATCTGATTTCCCCATTCCGCGGGTGAAGGTGGGCTGCTGAGTACGTTTGTACTCACCCTTGCTTATTTGTTGTTTTTCAGAAAAAGGAGATCGGGTAAGAGTTACGACTGTTCCCAACCTTGCCTGTGGCTGTTGGACCGCTGAATTGCTTCACTGCGTATATCGGGCTGCTTCAGCCCCACTCTGATGATATGTCTCGAGTTGTGGACCAACTCTTAAAGTTGTTCGCCACCTGTATAGGTTTGTCTTGTTTAAGCAGATCTGGAATCATCTGATGTATAAATGTGTTTACTAGCCTCCTGGGACTAGTAATTGTATCACATTTGAGTCCCAGAGGATCGAGACGCTTCAGGTGGTATCAGAACTGTTAGGTTGGCCGCAGGACGTAACCCTTAGCCTGATCAAAAGTTTTTGAGTCAAAACTATTTTCTTAAAAAAATTCTTGCTCTTATCCCTTCATTTCAAAAATGGTTTCCTCCTTTCCTTCTCTCAGAAGTCAGATGGAGGTTCGCTGCCAAACCAGCTTTTGCCAGAATGAAGATGGTTTCCCCAAGTTGCTGAGAGCATGCACAGTCCGCCTCGGAATCAGGAGCCAGCCAGAGTATGATGGTCGTGAATTCATCGAGCATGGCACAGAGAAGTGTGTCGTGACTGTATACATTGGATCCAGTCCGCACCATGTGGAATGGAGTGTCACTACTGCTGGGCACAGATTCAAAGACACCTGCCAAGTCGTCGCTCGCAAGGCATTGAGGGCTCTGTGTCAGATCTATGAAGAAGAAGTGGCCGACACCCCGCTCAGATTCTTTCCGCCCTTTCAGAGAGACCGTCCAGCTTGGATGGCCAGGATGCGTGCATTGGAAGGTCAGCAGTTGCTGGAGGACGACCCCTCAGTCGTGTACCTCACTGCCTACCTGCTCACCCTGGATGCACAGTATGATTTCTTGGCTCGGCACCACCGTCAGATGATTGCCCGAGCAGAAGATGCAGAGAAGCTCAACCGTAAGCTCCATGTGGATCTCACCACAGCTCAAGCCCGTGCAACTGCCTTGGAGAGTCGTGAAGTCATTGCTGTTGAAGCCCTGAAGCAAGCCAAGGATGAGCACGTCCAGAAGTTGATGGAGGCCTACTTGGTAATCCATAACCAACGTAGAGCCCTGCGGATCCAAGAGCCCGCTCCATCCAACCCAGTTCAACTCAGGAGAGCGGAAGACCCCCAGATTCTTGAAGGTCACCCGGTCTCTATCAGAGGAGAGAAGAAGGTTTGGGAACTCCCGGAAGGAGCCATAGTCTTGGAAGGAATTCCAGTCTCCCCTAAGGCTATGGATAAGCAAGAGCACCCTGAATCCTCCCAAGATCCCTCGCCAGAGTTGTTTGAGCCCCTCACCATGAAGAAGATTCCAGCACCGTCCCTTGAGGTCAAGGAAGAAGCTGCAAGCACCCCGCCAGCACCACCGCCCTTAGAGGAGCTACAAGAGCCAGTCCAGCTTGAAGAAGAGTTCGACCACGTCTTGCCATCTCAGTCGCCGCCAGAAGAAGTTATCAACATCAGCTCCCTGTTGACCCATCCAGGAGATATCTCAGATTGAAGTTGTGCGTCAGCCTTGCCAGAAGAGAAGCTGCCAGATCTGAGTTAGCTATACCCAGTCCTCTGCGTGCATTAGGTAGTGAAGTTTTTCTTCACTTTGGCTAGAGCCCTGCATGTATGAGAGGTAATCGTGTAGTCCCGTGCCTTGAAAAACTCTATTTGTGTGGCCCCCTAGGGCATTTCAAAATGAATTTCGCTTGATGTTTTCTTCCCTTTTGAGTGCATATGTGATGCTTTAACGTTAGTGCTCATAAGTTGCATTTAGCATAGTTCTAAATTCAGGAGCCAAGCAATAGTAGTTATGCTTAGCCCCCGAATCTGAGTAGTCCGTGTTTTAGAAAAACTCTATTCTTCCCTTATTCAAAACATTTGATTTGTTTGTGCTTATCATTGCTGAACTTGTGTGTTTTCTTTCTTTTTAAGAAAGGTTTTCTCTAAAAACATAGATCACAAATTAGAGCTAATTCTCACCTTATGCTTCCATTCTCATCTTAACCCATCTCAAGAGAAAAGTGCCTTACCCAAGAAGATACCGAGAAGCTTACCCTTCAAGCCTGGAACAAGCTACAGAAGAAACCAGTCCAGCCGCTCAGTCAAAAGGACCGACCGTGAGAATCAAAGCACTGCCCCTGAGTCAAAGTAAACAGGAAAAGAGGACAGAAGGAGTTATTACCATACAGAGAGGCAAAGATTCTTGGAACCAGAGACCACAAACATCAGGGTCATTGACCCCACCACTCACCCGTGCCCCTCGCACGCGTGCCCGCCTCCATGCGCACTACCACCGCCCCACGCCCCCCCCTTTTGCAGCACACTACCGCCGCCCACGCCACCTTTGCAGCGCACCCACCGTCGCCATCACCGCCAGCAACACCGCCCCCTCCCCATGTCGCGCCTGTTGCCTCATGTCACTTGCTCCATCACCACCACTCCACACCTCAAGCAACACCTTGCATGCCAGTCGCCTATAAACCCCCCCCACCAGCTCCCTCAACTCCCATCTCGCTCAAAGCAAAGCACACTCCAGATAAATCCCCTCTGCCAAATCGCAAGCAACTCCATTTTCCACTCCCTCGCCCCTAAGATCACAATGCTTGGTGATTCTTGGGTTGAAGACTGTTGTACATGGTTCATAGTCTTTGGTTTCCTCCAGTGTATGATAGTAATACTCTTTGATAGAATCCTCGAGTGGGAAGAGCAAAGAGAAAGAAAGAGGCAGTGAAAAGTGAGAAGATAAAAGAAGATAGCGAAGAGAAGATAAGAAGAAGGTTCTCCCAAAATCAACCCTGTGTCAGTCATCTCTCTGCAGCCTGCTCAAGCAGCAACAACAGAAGAAGGCCCCGTAACACCCTTGTTATGAGGTACTTCAAGGAGTTCAAATCCCCAAGATTCAAGAGATCTACCCTCATTCTTTTTAAGTGGGGTAGTATTCCAGTAAGGTTCCTGCTATGGAGAAAAAGAAGAAGGCCTTAGTAAGCTTGTGGAGGACCAGATCATTGAAGCTTATAAGTTTCTGGATGAGAAGTGGTTACCCAAGTTTTGTTGATGAAGCACCAGAAGACCAATCAAGTAAGGAATCCATGTGGGAGTTTGCAAGAGAAAGGTTTGCGTGTTGGCATCATTGCTTCTTCAATAAGCTAGTTGCCAAGCGAAAGCTAGAAGCCTGAAGATGGTCCTTGAGTAGCCAGAATCAGCGTTTGCAATCGGCAACCAGATGCTCCTGCAAGGCCAGATTTTGTTGAAATTCCATCTCCTCGAAGAGTCTGCAAAGTGAAGATATGTAGCTGAAGTAAAGCTATACCCCTAACCCTTCTAAGCCGAATCTCGAGGACGAGATTCCTTTTAAGTGGGGTAGATTTGTAGCATCCCAAAAATTCAAATCTTGAAATTTTCTCAAACTCACTCTAAATTCAAAATGAATTTCAAATTTCATTTGAAAATGTTTGTTTGCGAGTTGATATCAACAAATAAAGTATAGTGGTCTATTTTCTCTCTAAAATCCTCCTCAAAATATCCTACAAATATTTCCCCAGTGATCCCCCTCAAATTGTTTACAGAAATACTGCCCAGATATTTCCCTAGTGATCCCCTTCAAGTTCTTTCCAGAAATACTACCCAAATATTCCACCGATATATCTCCAGGTATTTTCCTCTTGAGAAATACCTTCAGAATCATTTTTCAAGTCCCTACAAATATTTTCTTCATAACTTTCCTCATGCTCATACGTATACGTATGCCTCCAGTGTCATACGGTGAGCTCTACAAGCTAATCTCACTTATACAAGACAAATACATGCTAATCTCCCACTAATCCTCTCATCCTCCCACTAATCCTCTCATCCCTCCCCCTAATCCCCCCACCATGGCTATAAATAGAGGGGCAAGGGCCTCCTCTCATCCCACCCCAAGCCATTTCATGGCAACTCTCTCCCCCCCCCACACACACACCCACTCCATGTTCCACACAAGCACACACTAGCACAAGGATCGTTCGATCGTTCTTCGATCGTTCGTCCCCTGTTCTTAGTTTGTTCGTTCGTTCGTCCGATCGTTCGATCGTTCGTCCGATCGTTCATGGTTCGTTCGTCCGTTCGTCCGATCGTTCGATCGTTCGTCCGTTCGTTCGTCCAAATAATCTTTTTCCTACCGTTATGCTGCCGAAATTCCGATCGTTCGTTCGTTCGATCATTCGATCGTTCATCGTTCGTTCATAGTTCCTATTCATCGTTCATCGTTCGTTCATAGTCCCTATTCATCGTTCGTTCATAGTCCCTATTCATCGTTCTTCCAGATAATCTTTGTCCTGCCGTTATGCTGCCGAGATTCCGATCGTTCGTTCTTTCGATCATTCGATCGTTCATCGTTCGTTCATAGTTCCCTATTCATCGTTCATCGTTCGTTCATAGTCCCTATTCATCATTCTTCCAGATAATCTTTATCCTGCCGTTATGCTGCCGAAATTCCGATCGTTCGTTCGTCCGATCATTCGATCGTTCGTCCGTTCGTTCGTCCAAATAATCTTTTCCTGCCGTCATGCTGCCGAAATTCCAATCGTTCGTTCGTCCGATCATTCGATCGTTCGTCCGTTCGTTCATAGTTCCTATTCATCGTTCATCGTTCGTTCATACGAACTATTCACTGTCACTATTCACCATTACTATTCACCATTACTATTCATCGTTACTATTCACCATTACTATTCACCGTTACTATTCACATACACTATTCATCATCGTTACTATTTATCATTACTATTCATCATCGTTACTATTCATAGATGATATCCATAATTACTTTTCCATCGCCACTATTCATCGGTCATCTAGTCACCCCAAATTTCAACTACTCATACATCATGCTGTCCAGTCCACCTAAGACCAGCCAGACCCATATTCCAGTCATACGAACTCCGGTGACTGTGATTTTCCTTCCAGTAGGAACTTCCCATCTGGGCACCCATCCCAGGTTTCTCCAAGTTGAGCATGCTTGACTTTGAGATTCCTTCGAACCAGGCTCTCAAACTCAGATTCCAATAATTCTCGTTTCTAAATTTTTATCAAACTATTCCCTATCCAGCCATGTCACCCCTTAAGCATGGTTCATGTTCCAGGAAACTCCCAAAATACTCTTGTCCCATATTCTGCCTATAACTCTCATGTTCATACCAAGTCAGACGATTCATTCGTCACTATTCTCACCAACAGTGAACTTCACTGTGCTACACCACCTACACTCAGCTATAAATACACCCAGCTACCCTCTCCCTCTCCACACACACTCAACACCCTCAACCAAGGCAAACACCCCACCCACTCAGTTACTCCGCTCTGCCGGCTACACGCATAGTGTCGCTTTGCCTCCAGTCCACCCTCCTGGTAAGCACCTCCGCTCCACCACCAGTAATATCACAACACCACATGACATAGATTCTACTCAAGACTCTACCCATCCATATATCGCTTTTCTGACCACTATACTAAATATTTGTTGGTATACTTGCTGGTTTGTATGTTTGCTTGTTCATGTTGCATAGTTATCGGAGCGTTCGTGCCATCTCGTGGAGGCCAGATCTGCAAGTCTACGCCAGGCGGTGGAGCCAGAAGCCAGTTCCGCGAGCTCTCCTTTCCCCTTCGCCGAATAAGCACGGCAAGCTCACTGGATCCCTTTGATGCATAAATTACCTATGATTTTTCAACCACAACCCTCAGCCTGTTATTTTATGCATGATATGATTTTGAGACAAGTTATTATGGCCACCCAGCCGCTTGCCGCAATCAATCCCTGATATATTTGTTACAAATGATTTGAGGAAAGGTGTGAGTTTCCAAAAGAAAATGCTTTTCAAAATGTGTTTGATGAAGGGTTTTCACCCTTATCACCTTTGAGTAGGGATGATCAGGGACTCCCTGGTTTAGGGGAGGGCCTAAGGTGATGGCTCAGCTGGTTTAGGCGTGAGCAGAAGGATTGTCCCCTCGTATAAGGACCGGTTTGTCATCTTTCACTACCTGTACTCATGATAAGTACAACCACTCGAGACTATGTGGGCAGTCACTCAATCTGAACTCGTACGGTCCAACCCCAGGGTTATGAAGGCTGGGGAGCACCGGGAGGATAAGGAGGGGGAATGTTTTGTCCGGTTTGGGCATGGCGGTGGCCTGACTCCTTCCGGTATAACCGTTAAGGTTAGGACGTGCGAGGAAAGAAAGAGATTCGGATTCGGGTCTCACTAGCTATGAGATCGCAGAGCCGGACTAGTGGGTAAAGTGTACACCTCTGCGCAGAGTTTGAAAACCTATTCGAATAGTCTGTGTCCACAGGAATGGACGAGTCTGGTATGGTATGGCAATTAATGTTTTGTTTTCCAAAGAAAGAGATGGTTTTGAGAAAAGTGGTTTTTAAAAGGTTCGGCGGTTGAGCCGTGAGCTATGGTGGACGGGAAGTCCAGTAGCGGTTTTTGAAAAGGAAAACCAGTGGGAAACTGCTGAGATGCCTGGATGGTTTAGTCCAGGGGATTTTGTTATAATACTGAAAAACTTCCTGCTCCTTTTGGAGAGGATGCGCTTTGCAAAAATACAAAATGTTTTTTCAAAACAACTCTGCATAAAATATTGCTGTTTCTGCAAAATATCCTGAGCTCCACATATTCCATGCATTATATCTGATTTCCCCATTCCGTGGGTGAAGGTGGGCTGCTGAGTACGTTTGTACTCACCCTTGCTTATTTGTTGTTTTTCAGAAAAAGGAGATCGGGTAAGAGTTACGACTGTTCCCAACCTTGCCTGTGGCTGTTGGACCGCTGAATTGCTTCACTGCGTATATCGGGCTGCTTCAGCCCCACTCTGATGATATGTCCCGAGTTGTGGACCAACTCTTAAAGTTGTTCGCCACCTGTATAGGTTTGTCTTGTTTAAGCAGATCTGGAATCATCTGATGTATAAATGTGTTTACTAGCCTCCTGGGACTAGTAATTGTATCACATTTGAGTCCCAGAGGATCGGGACGCTTCAGTTTTGGCAGCCAATCGGACAGTTTCTAGCTCTTGTGCAGCAAGTTTCTTTGAAGCACGAAGATCCTTAATGATTGAATCCTTGGCTGATAACTGTTGTCTCAACCGCTGAACTTCATCCTGAGATGTCTGTAGCTCATGTCGATGGTGATCCAGATCTGACATGGTGAAGCGGTGGCTCCTTTCCAAGATAGTCAGTGAATTGCTAGCGTCATGATATAACTTGTCCAAGTTATCACGTGAGGCCACAAGAGCTCATCTTTCCTCCTGCATGCAAGAATCAACGTTCAGCACCCAACCAACAATAAGTACAACAGAATCAACTAAAGGAGTTTACCTCATATGCCATCCTTTCTGAATTGAGCTGAGCATTGAGAGGAAAATTCAAAGAACGTGCATCGTCCAGCGAAGCAGAAACCCAAGCCAGTTCGGTTTGACATTGAGAATACTTCTCCTCAAGATCAGAATACTGTCGGGTCTAGTCGGCTTGGCTCTAAAGATGTTTCTCTTCAAGCTCAGAGCACCACCGAGCCATATCCGATAGAGCAGCTAAAAATGGATACGTGGTTAAGAATAAGATTGAGCAATAAAGGTAACTAGGGAAAAAACAAGATCACTAACTGGTGTTTGATGCTTTCAAGTCAACAATCTGCTTCTGAAGCAGCAATGGGTTCCACTGCATCATAGACAGAGCTCCTTCTGGGACAGAGGCACCATACGACCTCAGCTGGACAGACATTTCGTCCACCAAAGCCTGTGATCGAAGACAAATGAGTATGAAAAGATAATCTGCGCAGAAGAGTAATAAAAAGTAGGCAGTCGAGTCACCTGAAGATTGGAGAAGAACAACAGTAAACCCAAGTCAGAGGGAGCGATGTCACAGCTCGATTGAGGAGTATCAGCAGGAACAATTTGAAGAATGTTGTCAAGAGTGAGCTCAGCCCCACTAGTAGATATTAGACCTCTTGCATCCAGCTCGCCGGCCTCCAAGGCGACTCGTTGATTCGAAGCCACAAAAGCATGCATCACCGTTGCCCCATCGGATCGTGGTGGAGACGACCCAACATGGATGTCCATGGAGGTATGGGAAGAAGAACTCACTTGAACACCCTCGGGGGCTAGGTTGCAGCTCACGCTACCCACCTGAGCCGGATCATTACCGGCAACACCCTCGGGGGCTGGGTTGCAGCTTGCGCTACCCACCAGAGCTGGATCACTACTGGCAACACCCTCGGGGGCTAGGTTGCAGCTTGCGCTACCCACCAGAGCTAGATCACTACCGGCGACACCCTCGAGGGCTAGGTTTTCGGCAGTAGCCACCTCTAAGGCTAAAGGATCTTTTGTCACCTCCATGTGAGTCGGGCAATCCTGACCAACGTCTTGACATCAAAGACTGCCTTCTAAAGTCAATGATGCACGAGACACCGTTCGAGATACCTCTAACCCCACATCCGGAATTTCCAAACAGACAGTCATCATGTCATCAACAGTTGGCTCCGATAGCATATCTTCAGGGACGACCTCTTCAAGGGCTTGGTCAAAACCCGATATTGACAGTTCTTGAAGGCCAACAAGAGCGGACAGAGCTGGAGAAGGAATATCACTATCCCCCTAATACCCCTGTAATGCCGGCTGTTCTTACAAGTCAGTGGAACTTCTTTTTCCTCTTCTTCATCCTCATCAACTATACGGACAACAGCCGGTGCATGGTCATACCCATTGGGATCAGCTTCAGCATGGTTGAGCGGCTAACTTAGCGAGAACGCTTCGGGCGGGTACCCTCAGGTTTCCGGGTCTCCACCGTTTTGTCAAGCTATTGTCCAACCGTGATAGCCATCGTTTCAGCATGAATCAAGTCAGAAGATTCCCTAGCTAGCATATTAAGCACAATGTTTATCTCTGCATCATTCGGACTGGTCGACATCTCAAAGTGAACTTGCCTCTCGTTATTGGGAAGATCCCAAAAGGAAGCAATCAAAGCTTCAACGTCCTCGAGAGAGGGTCGCACTCTAAGACCCAGACCACCATCACTATTAGGAGGATTGGACACAAAATCAGAAAATGGCCAATGAGGTGGCAAATTCCAAGCAGAATAAGCAACAGGAGCACCAACATTCGACACTCTACCCCTCAGAATCATGTCCAATCTGCTCACCAGACCCTTAGCAGGAATTGTCTTGTTGATGACCCGAGTAGAGTCATTTACACCACTATACAGATAAGCCGGATACGCCCTGTCTTTCAAAGGTTGTATATTCTTGAAAACGAAGGCAACAACAACCGCTTCAGCAGTCAGACCTCTCTCCTTCAGCAGATAGATCTCAGCTAGCAGAACTCTGGCCTCTATCACCTCTAAGGGAGTTGGAGACTCAACCCAGCTCAGAGTGCGCACATCTAGCTGTCTACCTGACCGAGGGGGGAGGAACTTGCAGTGGTTTTCCACAATAAACCACTCAAGGCGCTAACCTTTAATGCTATCCTTGAGAGGAATATCGAGGTATTCTATTTTCCTCCCACGACGCATCTCCAAACTTGCACCACCAACGAGCTGATGTTGCCCCCTAGCCATCCCGGGCCGACAATGATACAAGTACTTCCAGAGTCCAAAATGGGGCAGAATTCCGAGGTAGGCCTCGCACAGATGCACAAAGATAGAAATTTGCAAGATGGAATTGAGATTCAGATGGGTCAAGTTCAGATTGTAAAAATCAAGGAGACCGCGAAAGAAGGGAGCAATGGGAAGAGCAAGGCCACGGATGAGAAAAAGGACATAGATAACGGACTCGTGGGTATCTTATGTCAGAACAGTAACCCCACGGCAAACCCGCCAAGAACAGAGCTCTTTTGGAGGAAAAAATCCAACTTCAACGAGGTGGAGAAGATCTAACTCTGAAACAACAGACATGTGGTTACCTGCAAACGACAACTGATTGTTGGGATCGATGGGAGGAATGAATGCCGCAGCAAAATTCTATCTCTTCCATTTGGGCGCCATCGCAATCTCGCTGGCGGATCGAACAAGGGCAAAATCTTAGGGAAATAGACGAATGGTTCGAGGCGGAAATGCGAAGCTAGGGCTCAGAACCCAAAGGCGCACATCGACACGAGTATAAATGGCGTTTTCCCGGGTTGGCACCATTTCTGAAAAGTGCCAAGTCACCACCCGTGAAAGCGAAACTTCCAACATAACTCGGCTGTTACCTCTAAAACGTCGACAGTATCATTCATAACTTGACTGTTACCTCTAAAATGCCGACAGTATCATTCATAACTCGGTTGTTACCTCTAAAACAGCGACAGTATCATTCATAGCTCGGCCACTATTTCTAAAAATGATGGCAGAACCAAGCGTAACTCGACAGTCACTAGTTATCGCTTGGTAATTATCTTTAATAACGTCGGCAGCGTCAGGCGCAAAGATGAACCATCAACTATAAAAAAGGATGTCGGGAAAGCGAAAGGTTGCCCAGATCAACTGAAATTTCTTCATAGAGGAGGGAAGTTTTACACAAACTCAAAAGCCGACTCTTTATGAGTTGGCCCTTCTTCCCTTTTTTACTACATTACTTTACCCTACACTACACTACATTACATTACATTACCTTATACTACATTACTACACTACACTACACTATACTACTAACTACTACTACATTATTCTTCTTCTTCTACTACTGCTACTACTAATTATCTATACTAATATTTAGGCCAGCGGCGCTTTGCCACTGGCATTTCTGCTGCCACCGCTGCCTCTGTCGTCGTCGTTGCCCCTTCCGCCGTCGCCTCCGTCGCCCTCGCCGCCGTCGCCATCACCACCGCCGTCGCCGCTGTCGCCATCATCGTCGCTGTCGCCGCTGTCACCCTCCTCAAACGAGTCAGAGGAGTTCTCCTCATCCGAGGAGACCTCTGACTCATCCGAGCCCTCGAGCCTGGAGCGCTTGACAGCCCGAATGTACGTCCACACCTCGGCGGCTATCCCCTGGGAGTCGTCCGAGTCATCGAACGACACTAGAGGGGAAGCGTAGATCGGCGACCCCTCAGGCTCGAAGGAGAACTCCCCCTCCGAGTGCTCGAAGTCACCAAAGTCCTCCGAGGGAGGACTCGGCTCACGCTTACGCTTGTCGCCGGAGTGGTGCGACGAACCTCGACCCTTCTTGTTCTTGCCATGATCGGTCGGAGAAGAGGAGAGTGGGGGAAGAAGAAATAGACGACAGGAAGATATGTGAAGACACCAGTGAAGCAAGCAGTCTATTTATAGAGGTCGAAGGCAACTGCTCATCTCCTACCACGATCGCCGAACAGTCGCAAGTATTCAATAGGCAATTCAAATCGTCTGGAAACATGGTAGGCAGCAGATATCGCTTTGCGTAACACGGCACCGGTTGGACCAAGGTCAACTACTTGGACGATATGATTACACCTCACGGTCACAACAAGTTACTACTCCAGGACAGAGTTCTAAACGCTTTGCGTACCAAGGCGATTTCTGAACACACCCATTGGGGGGTAGCCAGGAATTATCAAAAGATTTTCTGAAGAAGTCATATCCATACAGTATACGCAATGAATATACCAAGACAAAAAAGAGGAGATTGGTACAGATTGGAGGAAGCCTATATATAGCTACTGAACTGCAAGTCTAATCAGCAGAGGCATTGAAGCACAGAGTAGGGTAATGACCAGCCAAGAGCCATCTACCAAACGTCCAATCTGTCACTGATCAAATAAATTTCAAACCTAACAGGACACGGGCAGATCGCGCAGCTGGGTTTCTAAAGCATGAAATGAAAACAACATGTTGATCTCTAAAGCATAAGCTGATGGTATAATACTGATTTCTAAAGCATGGGACGAAGATAAAATGATGATTCTTAAAGCATGAGATGAAGATCTTTGAGTGGATTATTTTCAGTAATTCACTCAAAGCTCGGGGGAATCTTTAACCCCAAAGGATAGAATGCTGATCTCCAAAGCGTAAGCCAGTGACAGAGCACCGATTTCTGAAGAATAATGCGAAGACCGTTGAATATGCCAAAGGAGGATAACAGAAGACTGTTTTTTTACTGAGTTACTCAGAGTTTAGAAGTAGCGATTCGACAGGTGTATTTTCGAAGCATTCATTACCAAAATCAAAACTGCAAGCTAGACCTAGAATCTTTGGGCCAATTACTTCCAAATTAACTCAAAGATTGGGGGCTTGTGGGGGACAGATATCCCCTGGGTCCACTAGAGGATGAGAAGGCCTCACGAAAGGCTTTGGGCCCATTACTTCGCGGGGCCATCCCATCGTGGGCCAGGGGAAGAACTACTGGCAGACTGAATCGACGCAGGAATGGATAGACTCGGGCCCAGACGACTCGTTGGATTTAAGCATTATCTGCAGCATTGATCCGATTTTGCCGCGCAGCGCCCTCAGACGTCGGAACTAAGTGAGGATAAGTCGGCAGGATTATAGGAGGATAAGTTCAGTCGGTTCACTATTACTAGGGCGTACGTTGTTATCATACACGCATGTAACGCTCCACGGTCGAATATATAAGGCCTAGGGGGCACCCCATCAAAAGGGGATCACTCATTAGCCATCTACTCTATTCTCTAGCATCCTTCATACTAAAGAATCCTCCTGTAACCCACCACGAAAAAGATCCACACCAGGAAGTAGGGTATTACGCCTCTCTAAGCGGCTCGAACCTGTATAAAATTGTCTATCGTCTCTCGTGCGCTCAGCACGAACCATCGAGCTACAGTCAACAACACCGTCCTACCCAAAAGCACCTCGAGGGGTAACCCTGGATGCGCGGTCGGATCCCAAACACCGACAGATTTGGCTTTCAATATTCATGTTCCCTCAATACCTTGCTACCATCTTGGTCATACTCAAAGCCCCCATGATCTTTCTCATCCCACTCATCCATAATGATCATGTTATGCATGATCATCATAGTTATCTTTATGTACCAAAGAGTGTCCTTGTTCCAAAACCGAGTAAGGGCCCCCAGCATAGAAAATTGAGCTTGCAAAACTCTAAATGCTTTCTCTACATTCTTCCTCACAACTTCTCGAGACGTTGTGAATTAAATCTTCTAGCCTCCTTGTGGATTTTGATAGCCCTTAACAAATTTTGCTTGTGAAGGGTAAATCCCATCTTCGAGATAATACCCCTTCGTGTACTTGTTTCCATTCACCAAATACTCAGATGGAGGATAAGTCCTAGAATCGAGCACTTGAATATGTAGAACTTTGATATCCTTTAGAGACTAGATAAACCAAAACAAGGATACAAAATCCACAAAAAGTAGTTAAAAGCAACAACTTATAGTATCATTATTAGTCTTTCGACATGGTTGGAGTATTACCCTTTCCACGCAAATGAACAACTTTTCCACCTACAATGAATACAATCAATGCAACCATGCATCACTGGCCATCTCTTGTTGTTCATAGCCAACAACCTTGTCAAGTCTTCAGCAGTGAGTGGCATCAAGTATTGCAATCCAAACATATCAACCACAACCTTAACAAAGTGGTTGAAAGCCTAAAGAAAGGGAAATGGCCTTTAAGTCATTTCTATCTTGGTTTTGGTGTTTGATGACTGCCACAACTTAAAGAACTAACTAGTTTGCTAAGTGGTTGGTTGCAGTTCATAAGAATAAGTATAGAGGGTTTAAAGTGAGAAACAAAGCTCAGTGGAAATGGCATAATTCGAAAGAAAAGAACCTTGAAAGGTTTGAGTGTTTGGATAAGTTCTAAAAGGCCCTAGGAATATTTTGGAACACATTAGAATGGTTAGAATGATTAGATATGCAAAAATGGTGTTCTAGGAGCTAAGTTTGAAAGAAACCAAGCAATCGAGTTGAGAGGATCAAAATAATAAAGGCATATGACTTAGAGTGGTTGGATGGACTAAGGATATGTTTTTCAAAGGTGTTCAATCAAGCTCATTTATCTCTTAGATTAGAAATGTGATTGAACGGTCATTCAAAGTGATAAAGATGAAGTGGCTTATTCTTTTAAACTTATTTCAGTACTACCCTGTTAAAAGGGAAAATATCTTATGCAATCACTTATATTGGTGCAAGCGTGCAATCAAGCGGTTTAGTGCATCTAATCTAGATCTAATGATGACTGTTATTTTATATTTAACTCCTTCCACCTAAAACATAGTACCTATTTTACTTTTAACTCCTTCCATATGAAACCGTTGGATCTAGATTGGATGCTCTGGATAGTTTGATTGCACGCTTGCACCAAAATAAGTGATTGCACAGGATATGTAAGCAGTCAAAAAGTATAATTGCGTGCATGGCCCTTTACCAAACAGGACCTTTGCCGTCTCTAGTTATGTGCTAGGAATATTTGCGTGCATCGCTTTTATCTCCTTGTGTGTTGTTGAAGACTTTTGTGTTTCGTCCCACTGATAGATCGCTGTAATCAGTTGACGATGTTCTCCACATATAAATGCGTGGTGATTTTTGGTGACCTCGAGAAAGCAAAGTCAAACAGTATACACCCTGATTTCAGTTCTCACTTTTCAGGTGTTCGCTTGGATTCATCCTCTAGAGTCAACGGCTCGACGCAGGAGTATATGACAATCGAGTTCACGGAGAAGAATATTTAAATAAACAAATTATAAAAGATTTGGTAGTAGAGTACGCGTATATTTTCTACCGTTGATTCTAAAAACCTCCATCCTCGTAGGTTTTGGAATGATTTTAATAGTCGCCTAGTCTCTACTAATAAACGGTAAAAAAGCTTAAATTATGCATAAATAAAGGTTCAAACCATGCTTGTTGGGTTTAATCTGACATTCACACGGTGCACCCACTTACCTAACAGATAATATATGTCTTCGTGTTTTTATACTCTATACTTATTTACTTAACGTGTTAAGCTGAACTTATCTAGTGGTAGCAGCGTTCTGCCATGACGTGATCACATTCACATTCAGTCAACCCCGTCGCCGTCGCTCCAGCGAGAAGCCGTAGACAAATGCCCCCCTTCCCATTGCCGTCCATATTTAAACCCCAACTTGGTCAACACTCACATGCCATGCTGCCAATGCCGCCTCCTGCCCACCCTGGTCTTCCAATAAATGTACCTGCTCCCCGACGCGGCGAGGCTCGGCCATGCCCGTGCCGCTAGGAGCTGTAGGCGCACCCAGAGGCCGCAGCACAGCAGCCACGGATGAGGAGGCCTCCAATCGTGGCGCGCGTGCGCCGCTCGCTCTTCCTCCTCCTCTGCTGCTGTTGCTGCCTCGCCGCCTGGTCGTCGCCGCCGGCCGTGCGCGCACTCCCGCTGTGCACCTACGGGCGTGAGCGCCTATCGCTTCCTCCGGCTTCTCCCTCTTCTCGAGGACGCGTTCTGAATCGTTTGGTTTTTGCAGGGGCGCCGGTGCCGCTGAACAGGACGCTGGGCTTCTGCTCCGCTTACGGCGGGGGCGGCAGCAGTAGCAGCTGCTGCGACGCCGCAGCGGACGCCGCGCTGCGGAAGAAGTTCAACGCCATGAACATCTCTGACGCGGCCTGCGCTGGCGTCATCAAGTCTGTCCTCTGCGCGGTAATCACTGACCAATTGATTTGAATTGTTTGCCCCCGATTGCCGGTTAGCATGGCCGTTGAATTATTATCTGTACTTTGTCTTACGTGTTGACCGTTGACTGTGACTCTGGGTTGCGGGATCCCCAGGTTGCACGCCCCGTGCTCGACTATTTGCCTGATGAGGGAAAAAGGAAAGCTGGGAGGTTAACGTGGTGGCATTTGTTTTGTGTGAATACTAGGTAGTTTTTCCTTCATAAAATAGTGCCACTAGCGTTGATCTGTCATATAACTACTCAGTCAAATACTATTGGATCTCGAAGTGCTGGACAACTAGGTGGATCTTCATTGAGATACGGGCGCATTGTCTACTACTACCATACCTATGTTAATACCAAGAATCTTGAGAAGAATATACTAAGAAACATCGATGTGCATCTCGAGAAGGGGAAAATAAAACAAAGAGCTTCATGTTGCATATGGTCAGGTGTAGTAGTGTTTGCTCAGATAGGAGTATGTTTTTTTACTTGTTCACTGCAATTAATACATAGTTCGAATGAAAGAATATGTTTGTAGTTCAAGATAAGTCTTCCGAGTCTTCTGTTTTGAATATGAAAGCTTGTCATGCTTAAATGAACAAAGTCAAATCTCTAGCAGACAATCCTTGTCTGTTTCTAGGTACCATGACTGTTGAAAATAGGGGGGGGGGGATTCATGGTACAGAGAGAGAAAAATACTTGCACAAAATCAATCTTATCTTTGGGAATCGAGATGTCGACTCTGAAGTTGAAGGCCTTCTCTGAGCTGGTTTCCAGTAGTTTTCTCTCTTAGCGGAGTTTAGGTTGCCTCTTTTCAGTTTTAGATGTTGGGTTCAGTCAGTCCTTGGCAGGCTGTGGCCTGGAGGCAGGGAGTGTGCTAGCTTTTGGTTCATTTCGCTTACGGAGTAGCTGTTTTGCTTTTGTTTGCCGGTGCTGTGCTCGGCGGCTTTTCTTGTAAGCTGGTATCTCCAGCAGCTTGTACTTGTGACTTTGTTGCTTTCCGTAAAAGCGGGGTTTATTTACTTCAGTAAAAAAATGAAAACTCTGTTCATACTACATGTCAGTATGTCACTTTGTCAGTACTATCCTACTGTGACTTGCTTTTAAAGATTTATTTTGGTTTATGTTTTGTATTTGGTGATATATTGCTGTTTCTTGTTGCTCTTATCATATATACTAAATGACAAATATCTCGGTCTACCTTCAGGAATGCAGTCCATTTTCGGCTGAGTTGTTCAACTCAAGCTCAAAGATTCAGATGGTTCCTCTCCTGTGCAACTATACTTCTTCATCAAGTTCTGCTCAACCAAAAGATTCTACACGAGATTACTGTAAACTAGTTTGGGAGACTTGCAAAAATGTGACAATAGTGAACTCTCCTTTCCAACCTCCCTTGCAAGGAAGTGCAAGACTGCCTAGTTCATCGTCAAAGCTCACAGATGTCTGGCAGTCAGAACATGACTTCTGCACATCATTTGGTGGCTCATCTGGTGAGCAGTCTTTATGTTTCAATGGAAATGGAATTTTCTTCAACAGCACAGAACCATCACCCACACCTAAAGGGATATGCCTTGAGAGAATCAGCAATGGATCTTATCTGAACATGGCTTCACATCCTGATGGATCCAACAGAGTTTTCTTGTCTAGCCAAGCTGGAAAGATATGGTTGGCCAGCATCCCAGAACAAGGCTCTGGGGGCACTCTACAATATGATGAGGCAAACCCATTTCTTGACATAACTGATGAAGTTTATCATGATTCTCAGTTTGGCCTCATGGGTATAGCATTTCACCCAAAGTTCGCTACTAATGGGCGCTTCTTTGTTTCTTATAATTGTGATAGAACTCAATCTCCTAAATGTGCTGGT
The DNA here is from genome assembly GCA_029449295.1 of Zea luxurians. Classification (NCBI taxonomy): domain Eukaryota; kingdom Viridiplantae; phylum Streptophyta; class Magnoliopsida; order Poales; family Poaceae; genus Zea; species Zea luxurians. The sequence continues at coordinate 170,723,129 of JAOPSE010000002.1, forward strand.
AGGTGTTCATGTAATTCTGATGCTAACTGTGATCCGTCAAAGCTCGGCACTGATAATGGTGCTCAGCCATGTCAATACCAAGTTGTTGTTTCGGAGTATTCTACAAAAATCTCCTCACCTAACGTTTCTATGGTATGCTTTGTTTACCTTCACCTGTAAAAATCTTGATTTTCTAGCTATATTTCTCACTGTTATTTTGTTTATAGGCAACATCTGCCAATCCATCTGAGGTTAGAAGGATTTTTACAATGGGACTGCCGTATATAGCTCACCATGGAGGGCAAATACTATTTGGACCAACAGATGGATACCTTTACCTTATGATGGGGGATGGTGGAAGTGAAGGCGACCCTTTTAATTTCTCTCAAAATAAGAAATCACTTTTGGGGAAAATAATGAGGCTTGATGTTGACAGCACACAAAGTAAGTTGGAATGATGGTTCTTTTAGCAAAAGGCAACAATGTTTTCATTGTGGTTCGTTGCTAATATTGGTGTTATGTTGATCTTTACCTCTTGTCGTGTCACTCGTGTTCTTGTAATCTTAGGTGTACTTCTGCTAATATTGGTGTTCTGTTAATCTTAGGTGTGCTTGTCACCTCTGATACCATGTAAGATTGTGGAATGCTTCTTGTATTGCATAAGGATAGTTACATAACCTAATGGGCCGGCAGCCCAACAGTGGTACCGGCCCACATACACAGAGTACACACTGTCTAACAGTTACTATCACTGAGCTTTTGCAGACTCTTCAGTTAGCAGGTTTGTAGTTGTTTACTGGTTTTGTTTTTGTTCTTCAACATGACATTTGATTATGACCTACCATGAGAACTGAACAGTTTATACTTCGTGTGAAACCATCCCATTTGTTAAAAAGAAAATGAAGAGAAAACTACAAGATAGCCGTTTTCCACAACCCTCATGTATGTCAATTTGTTACGGTCTAACACCTACTTTTATAAGTTTTCATATTCCCACTAGCAAAGTTGAAAGCTCAATATTGCTCTCGATTATTAGCCTCCGGTATGACTCCGGTTACTCCACTATAGCTTGTATGTTATATAATTCTCATGGAACACACCAGCATCACAAATCACCTTCTCTTTTTCCTGTCTCTCACATGGCATTATCGTAGCATCATTTCTCAAATTTTAACTCCTGAAGTGAAACTCTAGTGACCCATATTAATTTAAAGGGTTCTCAATATGGTCAAGCATGCCATGCTCGAGGCCAAACGACAGCTGCTATCGAACTAGTATCCACGATGTCGTGATGGAATATTATTTGAATTATTAGGATGCCTTAAAATGTGTTTAAAACAGTGCCCTGCTTTAATTTTAAAAATGATGACAACCGAATCTGAATTTGGAACACTGGAAATGACAAAAGGACCATCATAAATTTGATGACAAGATGTTTGGTATGTACATATATGGTTGTGGATTTTGGTTATAAAAATCTAGTTGATGGTTCTAATTTGATGTCTGATGCTGTTAATTGTGACGTCAGAATTTTTATGTGCTAATTTCATATTTCCTTCTTTTGACTTTTTCTTCAAAGAAAATGTTTCCTTCTTTGGAAGTCAAGTGACTGTTCTGAGATGTCACTGAGATCTTAGAAGCTTTCTACATGTAGGATGAATGAAGTACAAGATCAAATTTGATCTGGTTGTGCTCAGCCTTTACAATGTTGTAATTTTTCAGGCCAGAGTCAAACCACAAATCAGAGTTTATGGGGTAACTATTCTATTCCAAAGGACAATCCGTTTGCTGATGATAGTGACTTCCAACCAGAGATATGGGCCTTGGGATTTAGCAACCCGTGGAGATGCAGCTTTGACTCCGAGAGGCCTTCGTACTTCTACTGTGGAGACGTTGGGAAGGTACCATTCCATTTCTAAGGCCCTGTTTACTCTCTAGAATATATAATCCAGCTTAAATAAGTTAAAAGACAAACAAACAATACCAATTATTAGGTGGATTATATAATCTAGATACCTAGATTATAATAATTTATAAACAGATCATTAGATACTTATATAATCTATAAGCTGGATTATATAATCTTGGAAAGAAACAAATAGAGCCTAAATTTATCGAGCCTCATGTTTTGACCATGAAGTTTTCTGCACTCTTTCTTTCCGAAAACGCTGGCTGATCTTTCGGCTTTGTCTTGGACTTGTACCTATCACTGTTACACATGGGCAGGACGCATACGAAGAGGTAGATTTAGTCACCAAGGGTGGAAACTACGGATGGCGTGTATACGAGGGGCCTTACATCTTTCACCCGCAAAAGTCGCCTGGAGGGAACACTTCGCCCGAGTCCATAAACGCAATCTTCCCCGTCATGGGCTACGACCATTCTGCTGTGAACAAGGAAATCGGGTCAGCATCGATCACAGGCGGATATGTGTACCGAGGCTCCGCTGACCCCTGCTTGTACGGAAGGTACATCTGCAGCTACTGCGCAGTCCAGTTTCAGGAGCTTCGAGTGATTTACCACACTGGTTTCTCTGCCAGGTACCTCTACACCGACCTGTACTCATCGCTGATGTGGACGGGCACGGAGGCCCCAGAGGGGAGCGGGAACTACACGTCGGCCGTGAAGCCGGTGAGCTGCTCCAAGGCCTCCCCGATCGGCTGCGAGTCCGTCGCCGGGAGCACGGACCCGCTGCTCGGGTACGTCTTCTCGTTCGGGGAGGACAACCGCAAGGACGTCTTCGTCCTGGCGAGCAAGGGCGTGTACCGCGTCGTCAGGCCCAGCCTCTGCGGCTACACCTGCCCCGCGGAGAGACCGGCGACCGACAACGGCACCGCGCCAGGTCCAGGCGGGCCGTCGTCGGGCGCTCCCGCCGCGACACGGCTAGGGAGATCGGTGGCGGCGGTAGCGGTAGCGGTAGCTCTGGCGTTGATCCCGTGTGTGCTGTTACTGTGACCTTCAGATGTGTGTCTCGTGCGATGTAGTAGGATCGGTCGTAGCTGAAGCTACTGGGAGCTGGAAGAGTACATACGTATAGCACTATAGCGTATTGTCGACTTTGGCCTGCTCGGTGTCTTTTTTTTGTAGCGTGAGTAACGAACACTCAAAAACAGTTCTGCTATGTGGATGCCTCTGGTCTGGACAAAGAGTAATGGGTAGTTTTGGCGCGGCGCTGCTGGAACGTTCGGTTCAGGAAAGGGTTGTTGGAAGGCGCGGAGGAATCAGCTCTTGTCCCCAACGCAGCAGCGGCTCCTCGGTTCTGGCCACGGGGAACGTCGCTCTCGTCTGGCGGCTGCGCGTCCTCGTGCTGTGGGACGGAATGCCGTCGCGCCGGCCCCGTCGTGTCGTGCGGAGGCGTGGCCGCCCAAACGGGGAAACAGGAGCAATATGTGCTCTGTTTAACAATTCGACAGCAGACGGATCACAACGCAACAAAAATCCAATGATGCGATCCTCGCTGTCAACGTTCGTCGGTTGTGTTCCAACTCGTGGACCTGCCCGGACTGTATAATGGGTACACAATGGGATGGACGGATGGTGCGGTAGGTGTAGCCGTGTAGGTACTGCACGCACGTACGCGGCTCCCGTGACTGCGCCAGGTACGTTTGTACGTGTAGGGCTTAGACCCTTGTGGCGGCAGAGCAAAGATTCGGGCTCGATTTCGCCTCGCACACCGCCGCTGGCGTGACTGCGTTGGGAATGTTTCTGTTTCCGGAATGGGGAGCGTCCTCGATCTTCTTGCTTTGCTCTGGTCAGTGTCGTGTGCGCCACCACGTTGGGGCCCAGCCGGCCATCCCAACTGCTCGAGTCTCTGAACGACCTGTTGGTACGGCCGGCCAGGCCTGCCTTCCGGACGGTACCACGCATTTGCTGATTTGCCCCACGCACGTCGAGTCGAGCCATGGTGGTCCAGGAAGGCAGATATGATGCTTGTTTCATTAGTGGGGCCGGCCGGCAGCTCAATCCATATCGTGTCTCGTCTCGTCTCGTGCCGTGCGCCCGTGCCTCCTTCTCACACAGCGCCACGACTTACGTGATTACGTCACGGTTCCGATGCCAATGCCATGCTGGCACGACACGACGAAACCATAAAGAACGCGGCCCCGCCTTGCCGGCTTCTCCAGTGCCCTGCCCTGCCAATCCCCCCGCTCCCGCCGTCCCGCCTACCGCCAGGCGCCAGCCTCCAAAGTCCAAACCCAAGTAGAGCTTAGAGCTAGCATGGAGTCCGCCGCCCCGTGCCCGCGCGCGCACGCGCACCCCGTGGACCTCCGCTGGCTGCTCTCGGTCGCCGCCGGCGGCCTCTTCGCGCTGCTTCTGGTGCTGCTGGCCACCTCCCCGTCGTTCCGGCTCGCCTCCACCTCGCCCTCACCCCGCCTCTTCCTCGGCCCCGCGTCCGGCTCCTCCCGGGCGCGCCCGCCGCTCTTCGTCGAGCCCGCCCTGTCCCGCCCGGCGGCGCAGCCCCCGCCCGCGTCCGCCTCGCTCCCGCGCTTCGCCTACCTCATCTCCGGCTCGGCCGGGGACGCCGGCATGATGCGCCGCTGCCTGCTGGCGCTCTACCACCCCAGGAACCGCTACGTGCTCCACCTGGACGCGGAGGCGCCCGACGCCGACCGGGCGGGGCTGGCCGCCTTCGTCGCCGCGCACCCGGTGCTCGCGGCGGCGGGGAACGTGAGGGTGGTCGAGAAGGCCAACCTCGTCACCTACAGGGGCCCCACCATGGTGACCACCACGCTGCACGCCGCCGCCGCGCTCCTGTGGGGCGAGGGCAGGGGCCGCGGCGCCGACTGGGACTGGTTCATCAACCTCTCCGCCTCCGACTACCCGCTCGTCACGCAGGATGGTAAGCCACTGGTTTCCCCTTTCCTTGCCTCTCTGCTCCGATGGCGCGCGCCATGACCGGTGATGGTCGGGGTTGCTGTCCTGAACCTGTGTGACGACGAGTGACGACGCTTCTGCCTCCTGCAGATTTGATGCATGTGTTCTCCAAGCTGCCGCGCGATCTCAACTTCATCGACCACACGAGTAACATCTCCTGGAAAGCGTACGTGCTCTGCTCTCGCTCGCATTGGTTGCAGCTCCTATACGTGCGCGTGCGCTCTCAACGGATCTTTGTTCTTGGCAACTGAGATTATGTATGATATCGTCAGGTTTGCGAGGGCGATGCCGGTGATCATAGACCCGGCGCTGTACATGAAGAAAAAGGGCGATCTGTTCTGGGTGCCGGAGAGGCGGAGCTTGCCGACGGCATTCAAGCTGTTCACTGGTGCGTCTACTGCTCTCTCTCTCTCTCTCTCTCTATACCCGTGATTGTTAACCTGACATTGACAGAGCACACTCATTCATTCAGTGCTAGCACCCAACTACTACCCATCGCACGGTCGCAGTGCCTATATTTGTGCCATCTTTCTCTGTATACAGTAGTTGATTGGTCCACAGGAGAACTAATCACAGCATGCAGCTAGATTGTTTTGAGTTGTCGCCATTGTAAGAAACTGAACTGTCTGAATGATGAAGCGATTAGCACTGCCTGAGTTGGTTGAGCAGCAGGTAGTTGCAAAGCCCTAGCATGCTTTGAATGCTTTTGATTTCGCTCTCGGTGGCAACTCGCTAGAGAGTCTGTTCCTTGTGGACAAGAGCCTGGAACCTTTCCTCTGTGGCTCTGTGTTACTACAAAACATGGTGAATTTGGGACCATTCCCTCTGTTCCTTTTGGATAAGAGAAGAAACAAAATAAAGATGAAACGCATGCTAAAGGCTAGTTGGGCAACACAAATTTTTCAAGTGATTCTCATTTTTATAAGGAAAAATGAACTAATTTCCCTTGAGAAAATATGGTTGCCAAAATAGCCCTAAACAAAAAAAAAAGCAGAATAATCATCCTGCTGTGTTACCAACCATCTGGCTGCAGGTTCCGCGTGGATGGTGCTGTCCCGGGCGTTCGTGGAGTACCTGATCTGGGGGTGGGACAACCTCCCGCGCACGGTGCTCATGTACTACGCCAACTTCATCTCGTCCCCGGAGGGCTACTTCCACACGGTGGCGTGCAACGCCGACGGGTTCCGGAACACCACGGTGAACAGCGACCTGCACTTCATCTCCTGGGACAACCCGCCCATGCAGCACCCGCACCAGCTCACCGTCGGCGACTGGGACCGGATGCTCGGCAGCGGCGCGCCCTTCGCGCGCAAGTTCCGCAGGGACGACCCGGTGCTGGACAGGATCGACGCCGACATCCTCGCGCGGGGCCCCGGCACGGTGGCGCCGGGGGGCTGGTGCGGCCGCGGAGCAGCCGGCGGCGGTGGCGGCGGCGGGCAGGGGCAGAGCAACGGGACCGACCCGTGCGTGGCCGTCGGGGACGCGGCGGTCCTGCGGCCCGGCCCGGGCGCCGAGCGGCTGCAGCGGCTCGTCACGTCGCTGCTGTCAGAGGAGAACTTCCGGCCCAGGCAGTGCGTTGTAGAAAACGAGAACTGAGCCGGGCTGGCACTGGCAGGGCACGAGCCTGCTACTAGCGGTACTACGGGAGTATGCATGATACAGTACGATAAACTGCTTCGTTGTATATGTACGATACCCTACATATTATTTTGTGACCTTACCTCAAGTCGGCGCCTGCATGTAGGTGATACCGTGCCTAAAAATGTATGGTACATGATGCTATGTGCCGGGTCTTCTCTGCGGTACACGCGAAGGCATGTACGAGTACTTGGACGAAAATTACACCTAGACATTCATGTATCTGCTAATATATACTACACCTTTCTTTTCTCCCTTGATGATCTTTCAAAAACGTAGGGGGTGCTGCTCTCTTTCCGATAATTGATGTGCTCGACGACGAAGACGTCGACCGAGAGGAGAAGCTATAATTCGCGCGCGTTCTTCATACGTGCCGTAGAGAGTTCTTATCGGCTAAGTGTGATAATAGATTCTAAAAAAATTTAAAATTTAAGAATCAAATCATATTAGGGTTAGACTATATTTCTATTCAGTCTTTAACTAAATTAGTTAAAAGGTTAAATAAATTAAGAAGAAATATTTAAATTGTCATCCATTACCGCCCCTGCTCTGCTACTCACGGCTGCGCCTTCGGACTGGGCACATGCTTGCGTAATTGCCTTGCACTTGCGCCTAGGGCGGCCCAGTTTGAGTTCTGGCAATGACATGAAACCCAGCCTGCTTGTGGCCCAAAGTTAGCTGGACTGCCGGATCGTCATTAGACGGGATGGCATCCAACGCCAACGAAATTCATCCTATCCCCCCACAGCACTTAACTAGCCTACTAGTTTTTTTACGTTAAGAAAAAAGGTTAAGCGGACTCGAAGACTCTACGTGAGGAGAAGACAGGGAAAGGGATGACAACGGGTCGAATTCGGATCGGATATTGGAAATAACCGCCCGCATTCATATATACGATCATAGATAATATCCGCTCGTGACTATATTCGTGGATAGAAATTCATATCCATATCCATGTCCATCGGGTTTCGGATATCCATCGGATATGATAAAGAACCATTTTCAACGATTGAATAACATAATTAATCATTTTTTCCCCAATTCAACATCATATACAACTTAAAATTTAATAAAAATTTAAACAAATATACATGTCCTTCAACAAGCAACATTCTCAACATGATAAAAATACATGTCTACATGTCTCAACATAAAAACAAATACATGACAATCAATATTGATCCGATCCGAGTGTAGTGTTGAGCACTTGAGTTAGCGCTATAATAGCTGTGTTTGAATTCTTTAGTCAATGATAGTAGAATCATGTTCATCCTGGAAATAATGGACTAATGGTTAATTTCGGATATCCAATGGATTACCCGCGGGTGAGATTTAATATCTAAATCCATGCACACTTTATCTCGGATCGGATACAGGTCTAACCCGCAGGTCAAAAAACATATCCATATCCTTATCCGTCGGGTCGGATATCCGACGGATATCCAAATCCACGGATTAAATTGCCATCCCTGAAGAGATGGATCAAGTATTAAATTATAGCTTGTACCATAGCTTCATTAATATGAGAGTTATTATATGTGTGATTTTTTAGTTGACTATATGCGTCATAGCAACGTCATAAAGCATGTTATGGACTATATTATTAAATTTGCTTTTATGTCATGAGTGATGAGCAGGGCCGGGCCTGATGCATGTGCCACAAGTGCGACCGTGCAGGGTCTAAAATTCTGAGGGGCCTAAAAAACTTTTTAGCTCAGTAGTAAGCCTAAATAATATGCATCAATGAGTAGACTAATATTACACCATCTAAGCTAAACTCAGTTAGCAGCTAGACTATTGCGATTCAAACATATCTATTAATATGTGTGTTTCTTTATATACTCTACTACAATATAGTTTCGTAAAAAATAGAAAGATTTAAAAGAATTACCTTTTGTTATTCAGAATATATAAATTATGTTACAATATAATTTTAATTATATTTTTTCTATAAAATAGGACCTCTTTTAAAGTTTAGTACAGGGTCTTTAAATTTGTCGGCCCGTCCCTGATGGTGAGTGTCAATGCACCAGTTTTCCACGTCAGATTTAAATTAGGTAACTGTGGATGTAGGATTTTATCTCCGTAAGACTCTACCCTCTATCATAAAACTCTCTATATATCTCTCATTTTAATTGCACTGCCATATATGTCACCAAACATGATGATCTGTTGCCGTATTTAATGAGTATGGAACTCTCATTGAGAACGGTGAAGTGATGGTCGTGGGGAAGACGGGAACAGGAAAGCGGAAAGCCGAAGTGCTAAAATTACCAAGAATTCATATTCTTTGTTCATCATCAATATTCGAGCATTGTACGCGTGAGCTTTACTCTCTATGTGAAGTGAGTGCTAGGAGTCCGGTCCGGCAGGTGCTCCTTTTAACACCGTTAAGCCCCTCCGATCCCAAAGAAGAAATGAAAAAAAAGAATTGAGAGAAGAACATGAAAACCCTCGCTCGCTCATCGATAGAGATCAGAAGATCCCGATCGACCAGAGACCACTTTGGCCTCGCGATCTTGGTCTCCCACAGCAGCTCCTTTCTCGCTCACCCTCTAATACATGCATGCATATATATACCTATTAGCAGCCTCTGCATAGCACTGGTAGCTGCATCGTCGTCGCCACCCTACACTCTCTTGGACGGTGCTTCTCCCCATCTGGCTCTCCTGAACATAAAGCAAGTGGATATATGGACGATGGTTAGTTAGGTCAGGGCGCATGCACGGCACTGGTTATTATATTAAACGAGACCAGCTGTACCTGTTATGAATAGGATCAGGTCCGTTGGGCACCTTCCTCTTGCTGTCACTGGACGGGTCATCCAGGGTGGGCTGTTGCTGCTGCTGCTCTGAAGTCGCCGTAGTTTCAGCGGTAGCAGCCGCCGCTGCTGCTGCCGGCGGCGTCGTCTTATCTACAGCAGCAACAGTAGGTTTTGTTGCGACGACAGGACTAGCAGGAGCAGCGCCGCCGCCGCGAACGGTTCCTGCAGACCTGGCACCGTTCGCCACTATTGCCGCTGCCAAGAGCAGCACGCAGATGAGCAAGGCCAGCCTGCCCATTGCCTGTTGCTGCTGATGCTTCTTTTCTGATGATCGCTGATCACACGGCACACAGGGCACACTACCTTCTACTACTGTACTTATAAGCTAATTACTCCAAGTTGTGATCACCTGCAAGCAAGCGGCAGAGGCGAGTGACTGATTGACAGGCAGGCAGGTAGATAGAGGTAGTGCTGAAGGAACTGGTGTGTGTACAAGTGTGTGATTGGTGCTACCTAGCTATCTGCAAGTAACTAGCTCCCCTATGATGTTATATATATGTGCATTCCGGTAGCTTTGGAGTTCGATCCAGTGATGCCGATCGATGCTACGTGGTGGCCTAGTGTGGCGACTGGCAAGGGCGCATTGCTGTCGAGCGGCTTTGGCTTCTCGCTCCTTCGTTGGTTCGCCCCCCAAAAAAAAAAGTACTCCAGATAATCAGGAACACCAGGTCCAGTCGTGATCACCCAGCCAGCCCATGGAATGGAGTGGAACACAGGCGAGGAGAGCAGAGTGTGACAGCCGAGGAAGCAGGACAGGTCGCTGTCTCCCTGCTACCGTGCAGCGGCTCTGCCCGCGACCGAGAGTCCAAGGCCGCACACACACTCTCGGACGCGTCGCTATTCCATGGAGGGAGGGAGGAATGGTGCGGACTGACGAGGGAGGAAGGAGGCAGTAGGCAGAGGCGGACAGTGGCTCGAACTCGAAGTGGGATCGCCAGCAGCTAGCCGACGCGCTGGCTTGGCATTTTCCTATTCCGGCTTTTGAGATGGCCTGCCGCTGGCAGCGTATCCCGCTGCCGTATGCAGACTGCAGTACTGCACAGAGACATGACGGAGGAATGTTTGGGGGCGGCCGGGCCGGGGGATGGGTCTTTTGACCGCCCGGTCCCGCGCCCTCCGTCCCTTGGACCGTGGAGCTTTGCGTTGCCATGCCGCCAATGCCAAAGGCCACGCCACCAACGCCTAAGCCCAGCGGGGGTGCACGTGCTGCAATGAATGGGGCCACCGGAAGCCCCACAGGTGTACAGCCATAGGGTCAATCAATGACTATCCCCGTACCATTCGAACTAATTGAGTCTATCTCATTCTAAACCACTTCTTTCCAATCATCTACGTCTGGAGATGCAAATGCTTCAACAATAGTATGAGTATTGTCCACAAGGTACCATTCCAAAGAACTCAATGACCTTTCCAGTGTATAGCCACCAGAAGCCCCCCAGGTGTATAGCCATAGGGTCAATCAATGATCTTTCCGGTACCATTCCAAAGAACTCAGTCCATCTCATTCTAAACCACTTCTTTCCAATCATCTGCATCTGGAGATGCAAATGCTCCAGCAATGGTAGCATGAGTATCGTCCACGAGGTACACAATGGAATCGTCACCAAAGGTTTTTCAGTCCTTTGTCTCTTGCTCCTTTTTAGAAGCATCATTGACATACTCCTCTAGAACACTCTCATGTGGCTGTTCAGAACTCTCAACATCTGTATTATACTTAGGAGTTATCTCAGAAGAGTATCTTCTATAAATATTTTTTATTGGAAATATGTGTTCAAAGAAAGTAGCATCACGTGATTCCATAATAGTATATGTATACACATCAGGAACTTCAGACTTACTAGCAAAAATCTATAAGCTATGTTACACGAAGCATATCCAAGGAAAGACACAATCCAATATCCTTGGTCCAAGCTTGCTCTTTTTGTTCATTGGTACATTGACTTTCTCCATGCACCACAAAGTGTGCAAGTATAAAAGTGATGATGGTTTTCTCCCAACCCACTTATCATAAGGGGTTTTCTCTTATTTGTCCACAAGAAATTCTATTCGGAACATGACACGAAGTCAGGACTGCCTCCCCCACCATGCCTTAGATAAACCGCATGTGTTTAACATGGCATTCACCAAGTCAGTCAACATACAGTTTTTCCTCTTAGCAATCCCGTTTGATTCCGGTGAATAGAGAAGTGTATTCTCATGAATAATGCCATGTTCTGCACAAAAGTCATCAAAGACTTTGGGATAGTGTTCACCACCACGATCTGACCTAAGGCGTTTAATCGGATAGTATTCACCACCACGATCTGACCTAAGGCGTTTAATCTCAGGATCAACAAAGCTTGACCGTTGGTTTACTGAAGCTCGGGAACGAATCACGTTCCATTTGTGACACGCAACGAACACGAACAGGCACACGCAAACAAACATATACATATATAAGAACATTACAACATATAAGGAAAACATTATAAAACATATGATACCAAATAGAGCTCGCTTTTATGGCCACATGGGAAAAAGAAACACCGAGATCGAAGCTACGGTTGAGAAGTTATCGCGTTTATGAACTAGAACATTTAACTCATCACAATCACATTAATCGTCATTTATCATATAAACAATTATTTATAAATATGTAAACTAAAACCTTAAATTAGTTTTTAATGGAAGATTATTTTAATAACCAATGGATGAACAAATGATTAATTAAATAAATAAAACATTTGTCACGATAAAATTATGTTTCTAACATGCAGATGGTATTATTACGAAACTATCGCGACTGGAATGGATCGCAATGGATTTATGACGCGAAGGATATTGAATTTCTAGTTTATCGCGGACTAGCGGCGAGGCAACAATAGCTGCACGATAGGGGATGCACGCGCGCAGCACGGTTAGAGGCATGAGAAACAACGGAGGTTGTCGGACGGTTGAGGCGTCATCGACAGCCATGGCCGGAGCAATGCCCAATGGGGTAGACGAGTAGGGGGGTGTGACCAAAGCTTAGCTCACCGGGACGAGATAGCTCCGACGGCGCGACGTCAGGCGCGATCGCGTGCACACAATGCAGGGAGCTCGGAGGCGCGAGCGCTCGAGGGGCTTCGACGTCGGCCCTGTGAGCGATTTCAGAGAGGCGACGATGGGGCTATAGGGGCGTCGGCGAGATCAAGCTAGGTGGCTCAGCCGTGTTAGGGTGCGAGGGCTAGCCGTGTCGGGACGCAAGTCGTTGTGCCAGGGGTTGGCCACGTAGGAGCTCGGCCACGAAGGGGGCGGGCTCGATCGCGCTAGGGCAGGCATAGCCGCACCAAGGGCGGGCGCCATGGCCACACCAAGCATAGATAATAAAGGGAGATGGGGGATAAACAATGGGGATTCTCGCCTCGGTCGAGGGCGTTGCGTGAGGCTCGGACGGCTGATGGATTCTCACCTCGGTCGAGGACGAGACGCGGGGCTCCGACTGACGGATTCTTGCCTCGGCCGAGGGCATGGCGTGGGGCTCACACGGCTCATAGGTGGGGCCCAAGGGTAGGGATGAGGGTGTGGTTGCAGTGGCTGGGCAGTGAGATCTCGGGCGGACGGTTAGGATTAGGCTCGGGTTAATTAAAATCGAGTTGTTGGATTCGGGGTGAACGTCGGGGATCGGGTGGCCGGCTTCGGCCCTTTCCTCCGTCCACCAGAGGTGGCGTCGCCTGCATCCGCGACGAGGAGCTCGCTAGAGACGAGGGACGCTGGTGCTCTAGGGATCTTAAGGCGGCTGGGATGGCCTAGGAAGATGGGGGTGCAGGGAACCCAATGGTGGAGGTCCATGGTGAGGTAGCTCGGCGGCGGCGTTGGGAACTCTAAAGAGCAATTACACGCGACAGAGAGCGAGGGAGGAAATTGGAGGGGTAGGGGACATTCCTTACCTCAGGGCGAACCTGAGGGACCTCTCGGCGATGACAATAGCACGACAGCGTCTCGGGTTGACGCCGGCGGCATCGGGACCGCGTGGAGGATGGTGGGTGAGCGCGGATAGAGCGAATCAGAAGGGGAGGGGACAAATTGGGGGCATATCCCAAATTTGTAGTGCATGTCAAATAAGATTTGTAGTGCATGTCAAGTAGGTTAGCGGGATGGAGTTCATTATCCACACAAGAACATCATGACGACCGAGAGGCCACTTGAGCTACTCCACATGGATCTATTCGGCCCGATTGCTTACATAAGCATCGGTGAGAGTAAGTATTGTCTTGTAATTGTAGATGACTATTCTCGCTTCACCTGGGTGTTCTTTTTTGCAAGAAAACTCACAAACCCAAGAGAACTTAAAGAAATTCTTGAGACGAGCTTGAAAGTCGCATAGAGGGGGGTGAATAGGGCAAATCTGAAATTTATAAACTTAAGCACAACAACAAGCCGGGTTAGCGTTAGAAATATAAAAGAGTCCGAGAGAGAGGGTGAAAACAAATCTCAAGCGAATAAAGAGTGAGACACAAGGATTTATTTTATCGAGGTTCGGTCCTTGCAAACCTACTCCCCGTTGAGGTGGTCACGAAGACCGAGTCTCTTTCAACCCTTTCCCTCTCTCAAACGGTCACTTAGACCGAGTGAGCTTCTCTTCTCAATCAAACGGAACACAAAGTTCCCGCAAGGACCACCACGCAATTGGTGTCTCTTGCCTCGGTTACAATTGAGTTTGATCACAAGAAGAATGAGAAAGAAAAGAAGCAATCCAAGCGCAAGAGCTCAAATGAACACAACAAATCTCACTCTCTAATCACTAAAGCTTTATGAGGAGTTGGGAGAGGATTTGATCTCTTTGGTGTGTCTTGTATTGAATGCTATAGCTCTTGTAAGGTGTAGAAGTGTAGAAACTTGGATGCCATTGAATGTGGGGTGGTTGGGGTATTTATAGCCCCAACCACCAGAAACGGTCGTTGGAAGGCTGCTGTCGTATGGCACACCGGACAGTTCGGTGCGCCACCGGACACTGTCCGGTGCGCCAGCCACGTTAGCAGACCGTTGGGGTTCGACTGTTGGAGCTCTGACAGGTGGGGCCTCTGGGCTGTCCGGTGGTGTACCGGACAGGTCCTGTAGACTGTCCGGTGCGCCAACTGCGCGTGCTCTGTCCACTGCGTGCGCAGGCGCGCATTAAATGCGTTGCAGTCGACCGTTGCGCGCGAAGTAGCTGTTGCTCCGCTGGCACACCGGACAGTCCAGTGTGACACCGGACACTGTCCGGTGCTTCACCGGACAGTCCGGTGAATTATAATGGAGCGGCCTCCTGATTTCCCGAAGGTGGCGAGTTCAGCATCGAGTGCCTTGGTGCACCGGACACTGTCCGGTGGCACACCGGACAGTCCGGTGCGCCAGACCAGGGTGCCTTTTGGGATGTCTTTTGCTCTCTTTGTTTGAACCCTTTCTTGGACTTTTTATTGGCTTGTTGTGAACCTTTGGCACCTGTAGAACTTTATAGACTAGAGCAAACTAGTTAGTCCAATTATTTGTGTTGGGCAATTCAACCACCAAAATCAATTATGAAAAGGTGTAAGCCTAAATCCCTTTCAATCTCCCCCTTTTTGGTGATTGATGCCAACACAAACCAAAGCAAAAATAGAAGTGCATAATTGAACTAGTTTGCATAATTGTAAGTGCAAAGGTTACTTAGAATTGAGTCAATAAATATTTTCATAAGATATGCATGGATTGTTTCTTTATTTTCACCATTTTGGACCACGCTTGCACCACATGTTTTGTTTTTGCAAATTCTTTTGTAAATTCTTTTCAAAGTCCTTTTGCAAATAGTCAAAGGTAAATGAATAAGATTTTGAGAAGCATTTTCAAGATTTGAAATTTTCTCCCCCTGTTTCAAATGCTTTTCCTTTGACTAAACAAAACTCCCCCTCAATAAAATCCTCCTCTTAGTGTTCAAGAGGGTTTTAATATACCAATTTTGAAAATACTACTGTCTCCCCCTTTTGAATACAATAAGATATCAATTGAAAATTTCATCATTTCAAAACCTTTTCTTAAATTTTGAAAATAGGTGGTGGTGTGGTCCTTTTGCTTTGGGCTAATACTTTCTCCCCCTTTGGCATGAATCGCCAAAAACGGATACTTGAGTGAAATATAAGCCCTTGTGACTACTTTCTCCCCCTTTAGCTAATAATATATGAGTGAAGATTATACCAAGGTTGAAGAGTTGCACGAGCGACGGCGAAGGACAATTTATGGAGTGGAGTGGAAGCCTTTGTCTTCGCCGAAGACTCCAATTCCCTTTCAATACACCTATGACTTGGTTTGAAATACACTTGAAAACACATTAGTCATAGCATATAAAAGAGACATGATCAAAGGTATATTTATGAGCTATGTGTGCAAAACCTCAAAAGAAATTCCTAGAATCAAGAATATTTAGCTCATGCCTAAGTTTGTTAAAAGTTTGTTCATCTAGTGGCTTGGTAAAGATATCGGCTAATTGTTCTTTAGTGTTAATATATGCAATCTCGATATCTCCCTTTTGTTGGTGATCCCTTAAGAAATGATACCGAATGGCTATGTGTTTAGTGCAGCTATGTTCCACGGGATTGTCCGCCATGCGGATTGCACTCTCATTATCACATAGAAGAGGAACTTTGGTTAATTTGTAACCATAGTCCCTAAGGGTTTGCCTCATCCAAAGTAGTTGCGCACAACAATGGCCTGCGGCAGTATACTCGGCTTCGGCGGTAGAAAGAGCTATAGAATTTTGCTTCTTTGAAGCCCAAGACACCAGAGATCTTCCCAAGAACTGACAAGTCCCCGATGTGCTCTTCCTATTGATTTTACACCCTGCCCAATCGGCATCCGAATAACCAATTAAATCAAATGTGGATCCCCGAGGGTACCAAAGCCCAAACTTAGGAGTATAAACTAAATATCTCAAGTATCGTTTTTCTGCCGTAAGGTGAGCTTCCTTAGGGTCGGCTTGGAATCTTGCACACATGCATACGGAAAGCATAATGTCCGGTCGAGATGCACATAAATAGAGTAAAGAACCTATCATCGACCGGTATACCTTTTGATCTACGGATTTACCTCCCGTGTCGAGGTCGAGATGCCCATTAGTTCCCATGGGTGTCTTGATGGGTTGGCATCCTTCATCCCAAACTTGTTTAGAATGTCTTGAATGTACTTCGTTTGGCTAATGAAGGTGCCTTCTTGGAGTTGCTTCACTTGAAATCCCAAGAAGTACTTCAACTCCCCCATCATAGACATCTCGAATTTCTGTGTCATGATCCTACTAAATTCCTCACATGTAGATTCGTTAGTAGACCCAAATATAATATCATCAACATAAATTTGGCATACAAACAAATCATTGTCAAGAGTTTTAGTAAATAAAGTAGGATCGGCATTTTTGACTTTAAAGCCATTAGTGATAAGGAAATCTCTTAGGCATTCATACCATGCTCTTGGGGCTTGCTTGAGCCCATAAAGCGCCTTAGAGAGTTTGTAAACATGGTTAGGGTACTCACTATCTTCAAAGCCGGGAGGTTGCTCAACATAGACCTCTTCCTTGATTGGTCCGTTGAGGAAGGCACTTTTCACGTCCATTTGATAAAGCTTAAAACCATGGTAAGTAGCATAGGCAAGTAAAATGCGAATTGATTCTAGCCTAGCTACGGGTGCATAGGTTTCACCGAAATCCAAACCTTCGACTTGTGAATATCCCTTGGCTACAAGTCGGGCTTTGTTCCTTGTCACCACACCATGCTCATCTTGTTTGTTGCGGAAGACCCACTTGGTTCCTACAACATTTTGATTAGGACGTGGAACTAAATGTCATACCTCATTCCTAGTGAAATTGTTGAGCTCCTCTTGCATCGCCACCACCCAATCCGAATCTTGAAGTGCTTCCTCTACCCTGTGTGGTTCAATAGAGGAAACAAAAGAGTAATGTTCACAAAAATGAGCAACACGAGATCGAGTAGTTACCCCCTTTTGAATATCGCCGAGGATGGTGTTCACAGGGTGATCTCGTTGGATTGCTTGGTGGACTCTTGGGTGTGGCGGCCTTGGAACTTGTTCATCTTCCTCATCTTGATCATGGGCATCTCCCCCTTGATCATTGCTCTCCTCTTGAGGTGGCTCAACTTCTTGATTTTCTCCGTCATCATTTTGAGCCTCATCCTTATCTTGAGTTGGTGGAGATGCTTGTGTGGAGGAAGATGGTTGATCTTGTGCATTTGGAGGCTCTTCGGATTCCTTAGGACACACATCCCCAATGGACATGTTTCTTAGCGCGACGCACAGAGCCTCTTCATCACCTATCTCATCAAGATCAACTTGCTCTACTTGAGAGCCGTTAGTCTCATCAAACACAATGTCACAAGAAACTTCAACTAGTCCAGAGGACTTGTTAAAGACTCTATATGCCCTTGTGTTTGAATCATATCCTAGTAAAAAGCCTTCTACAGCCTTAGGAGCAAATTTAGATTTTCTACCTCTTTTAACAAGAATAAAGCATTTGCTACCAAAGACTCTAAAATATAAAACATTTGGCTTTTTACCGGTTAGGAGTTCGTATGATGTCTTCTTGAGGATTCGATGTAGATACAACCGGTTGATGGCGTAGCAAGCGGTGTTGACCGCCTCAGCCCAAAACTGATCCGAAGTTTTGTACTCATCAAGCATGGTTCTAGCCATGTCCAATAGAGTTTGATTCTTCCTCTCCACTACACCATTTTGTTGTGGGGTGTAGGGAGAAGAGAACTCATGCTTGATGCCCTCCTCCTCAAGGAAGCCTTCAATTTGAGAGTTCTTGAACTCCGTCCCGTTGTCGCTTCTAATTTTCTTAATCCTTAAGCCGAACTCGTTTTGAGCCCGTCTCAAGAATCCCTTTAAGGTTTCTTGGGTATGAGATTTTTACTGCAAAAAGAACACCCAAGTGAAGCGAGAATATTCATCCACAATAACTAGACAGTACTTACTCCCGCCGAAGCTTATGTAAGCAATCGGGCCGAATAGATCCATGTGTAGGAGCTCGAGTGGCCTGTTAGTCGTCATGATGTTCTTGTGTGGATGATGAACACCAACTTGCTTCCCTGCCTGACATGCGCTACAAATCCTGTCTTTCTCAAAATGAACATCTGTTAGTCCCAAAATGTGTTCTCCCTTTAGAAGCTTATGAAGATTCTTCATTCCAACATGTGCTAGTCGGCGATGCCAGAGCCAGCCCATGTTAGTCTTAGCAATTAAGCAAGTGTCGAGTTCAGCTCTATCAAAATCTACTAAGTATAGCTCACCCTCTAACACTCCCTTAAATGCTATTGAATCATCACATCTTCTAAAGACAGTAACACCTGTATCGGTAAAAAAGACAGTTGTAGCCCATTTTACATAATTGCGAAACTGAAAGCAAGTTGTAATCTAAAGAATCTACAAGAAAAACATTGGAAATGGAGTGGTCAGGAGATATAGCAATTTTACCCAATCCTTTGACCAAACCTTGATTTCCATCCCCGAATGTGATAGCTCGTTGGGGATCTTGGTTTTTCTCATAGGAGAAGAACATCTTCTTCTCCCCTGTCATGTGGTTTGTGCACCCGCTATCGATGATCCAACTTGAGCCCCCGGATGCATAAACCTACAAAACAAGTTTAGTTCTTGATTTTAGATACCCAAATGGTTTTGGGTCCTTTGGCATTAGATACAAGAACTTTGGGTACCCAAACACAAGTTTTGGTGCGCTTGTGTTTGTTCCCAACATACTTGGCAACTACCTTGCCTGATTTGTTGGTTAGCACATAAGATGCATCAAAAGTTTTAAATGAAATGTTATGATCATTTGATGCAGTAGGAGTTTTCTTCTTAGGCAATTTTGCATGGGTTGATTGCCTAGAGCTAGATATCTCACCCTTATACATAAAAGCATGATTAGGGCCAGAGTGAGACTTCCTAGAATGAATTCTCCTAATTTTGCTCTCGGGATAACCGACAGGATACAAAATGTAACCCTCGTTATCCTGAGGCATGGGAGCCTTGCCCTTAACAAAGTTAGACAATCTTTTAGGAGGGGCATTAAGTTTGACATTGTCCCCTTTTTGGAAGCCAATGCCATCCTTGATGCTAGGGCGTCTCCCACTATAGAGCATGCTTCTAGCAAATTTAAATTTCTCATTTTCTAAGTCACGCTCGGCAATTTTAGCATCTAATTTTGCTATATGATCATTTTGTTGTTTAATTAAGGCCATATGATCATGAATAACATCAATGTTAATACCTCTACATCTAGTACAAATATTGACATGCTCAATGGTAGATGTAGAGGGTTTGCAAGAATTAAGTTCAACAATCTTAGCACGTAGAATATCATTCTTATCTCTAAGATCGGAAACGGAAGCATTGCAAACATCTAAATCTTTGGCCTTAGCAATTAGTTTTTCATTATCATTTCTAAGGCTAGCAAGAGAAACATTTAATTCTTCAATCTTAGCAAGTAATTCAATATTATCATCTCTAAGATTGGGAATTGAAGTATCACAAACATTAGAATCAACCTTAGCAATTAAACTAGCATTCTCATTTCTAAGGTCGGCAATGATATCATGACAAGTGCTTAGCTCACCAGATAATTTTTCACATTTCTCTACTTCTAGAGCATAAGCATTCTTAACCTTAACATGCTTCTTGTTTTCTTTAATTAGAAAGTCCTCTTGAGAGTCCAAGAGTTCATCCTTCTCATGAATAGAACTAATTAGTTCATTTAATTTTTCTTTTTGTTGCATGTTTAGGTTGGCAAAAAGGATGCGCAAATTATCCTCCTCATCACTAGCATTATCTTCATCACTAGAGAATGCATATTTAGTGGAGGATTTTGATTTTACCTTCTTCTTTTTGCCGTCCTTTGCCATGAGGCACTTGTGGCCGACGTTGGGGAAGAGGAGCCCTTTGGTGACGGCGATGTTGGCGGTGTCCTCGTCGGATGAGGAGTCGGAGGAGCTCTCATCGGAGTCCCACTCGCGGCACACATGGGCATCGCCGTCCTTCTTCTTGTAATACCTCCTCTTTTCTCTCCTCTTGCCTTCTTGTCGTCGCCCCTGTCACTATCACTAGATAATGGACATTTATCAATGAAATGACTGGGCTTACCACACTTGTAGCACACCTTCTTGGAACGGGGCTTGTAATCTTTCCCTTTCCTTTGTTTGAGGATTTGGCGGAAGCTCTTGATGATGAGCGCCATTTCCTCATTGTCGAGCTTAGAGGCGTCGATGGGTTGTCTATTTGATGTAGACTCCTCTTTCTTTTCCTCTGTCACCTTGAATGCGACCGGTTGTGCGTCGGGCATGGAGGGGTCGTCGTGCTCGATAATTTTCTTTGAGACTTTGATCATCAAATCAAAGCTCACGAAGTTTCCTATTACTTCCTCGGGAGTCATTAGTGTATATCTAGGATTACCACGAATTAATTGAACTTGCGTAGGGTTAAGGAACACAAGTGATCTAAGAATAACCTTAACCATTTCATGGTCATCCCATTTTTTGCTCCCAAGGTTGCGCACTTGGTTCACCAAGGTCTTGAGCCGGTTGTACATATCTTGTGGCTCCTCTCCTTGGCGAAGCCAGAAGCGACCGAGCTCCCCCTCGATCGTCTCCCGCTTGGTGATCTTGGTCACCTCGTCTCCTTTGTGCGTGGTCTTTAGCACGTCCCGAATCTCCTTTGCTCTCTTCAACCCTTGCACCTTATTATACTCCTCTCGACTTAGAGGCGAGGAGTATAGTTGTGGCTTGGGAGTTGAAGTGTTGGATTTGTTCGACCTCCTCCGAGTCGTAATCCTTGTCTCCCTTCTTTGGTACCTGCACTCCATACTCAACAATATCCCATATGCTTTTGTGGAGTGAGGTTAGGTGATGCCTCATTTTATCACTCCACATAGAATAATCTTCACCTTCAAACATAGGTGGTTTGCCTAATGGAACGGAGAGTAATGGAGTGCGTCTAGAAATGCGAGGATAGCGAAGGGGCATCTTACTATACTTCTTGCGCTCATGGCGCTTTGAAGTGGTGGAGGCTGATTCCGAGCCGGAGGTGGAGGGTGACGAAGAGTCAGTCTCGTAGTAGACCACCTTCCTGATCTTCTTCTTCTTGTCACCTATCCGATGGGACTTGATGGAGGAAGAGGATTCCTCCTTGTGCTTGTGGGCGGACTCCCTTGAGTGTGTTCTTCCCGAGCTTGCGGTCTTGTCGCCGGTCCCGAGATCCCTCATGGCGGATGCTCCCGACATCACTTCGAGCGGTTAGGCTCTAATGAAGCACCGGCCTCTGATACCAATTGAAAGTCGCCTAGAGGGGGGTGAATAGGGCGAATCTGAAATTTATAAACTTAAGCACAACCACAAGCCAGGTTAGCGTTAGAAATATAAAAGAGTCCGAGAGAGAGGGTGAAAAAAATCGCAAGCGAATAAAGAGTGAGACACAAGGATTTATTTTATCGAGGTTCGGTCCTTGCATACCTACTCCCCGTTGAGGTGGTCACGAAGACCGGGTCTCTTTCAACCCTTTCTCTCTCTCAAACGGTCACTTAGACCGAGTGAGCTTCTCTTCTCAATCAAACGGAACACAAAGTTCCCGCAAGGACCACCACACAATTGATGTCTCTTGCCTCGGTTACAATTGAGTTTGATCACAAGAAGAATGAGAAAGAAAAGAAGCAATCCAAGCGCAAGAGCTCAAATGAACACAACAAATCTCTCTCTCTAATCACTAAAGCTTTGTGTGGAGTTGGGAGAGGATTTGATCTCTTTGGTGTGTCTTGTATTGAATGTTATAGCTCTTGTAAGGTGTAGAAGTGTAGAAACTTGGATGCCATTGAATGTGGGGTGGTTGGGGTATTTATAGCCCCAAACACCAGAAATGGCCGTTGGAAGGCTGCTGTCACATGGCGCACCGGACAGTCCGGTGCGCCACCGGACACTGTCCGGTGCGCCAGCCACGTCAGCAGACCGTTGGGGTTCGACCGTTGGAGATCTGACAGGTGGGGCCTCTGGGCTGTCCGGTGGTGCACCAGACTGGTCCTGTAGACTGTCCGGTGCGCCAACTGCGCGTGCTCTGTCCTCTGTGCGCGCAGGCGCGCATTAAATGCGTTGCAGTCGACCGTTGCACGCGAAGTAGCCGTTGCTCCGCTGGCACACCAGACAGTCCGGTGTGACACCGGACACTGTCCGGTGCTTCACCGGATAGTCCGGTGAATTATAGTGGAGCGGCCTCCTGATTTCCTGAAGGTGGCGAGTTCAGCATCGAGTGCCCTGGTGCACCGGACACTGTCTGGTGGCACACCGGACAGTCCGGTGCGCCAGACCAGGGTGCCTTTTGGGATGTCTTTTGCTCTCTTTGTTTGAACCCTTTCTTGGTCTTTTTATTGGCTTGTTGTGAACCTTTGGCACCTGTAGAACTTTATAGACTAGAGCAAACTAGTTAGTCCAATTATTTGTGTTGGGCAATTCAACCACCAAAATCAATTAGGAAAAGGTGTAAGCCTAATTCCCTTTTAGAGCTCAAAATGAGTTCATATTGAGAATAAAAAAAATTAGATGCGACAATGGAACGGAGTTCAAGAACCTCAAATTGAAGGATTTCTTGAGGAGGAGGACATCAAGCATGAGTTCTCTTCTCCCTACAAACCTCAACAAAATAGTGTTGTGAAGAGAAAGAATAAAACTCTTATGGATATGGTGGGGACCATACTTGAGGAATACAAGACATCGGATCGGATTTTCGCGGAGGCGATTAACACCACCTACTACAACATCAACTGGCTCTATCTTCACCGAATCCTCAAGAAAACATCATAGGAACTCATCGCTGGTAAAAAGCCCAATGTTTCTTATAGTTTTTGGGAGCAAATGCTTTATTCTTGTTAAAATAGGTAGAAATTCAAATTTTGCTCCTAAAGCAAAAGACAATTTTTTACTTGGTTATGACTCAAACATAAGGGCATATAGAGTCTTCAGCAAGTCCACTGGATTAGTTGAAGTTTCTTGTGACATTGTGTTTGATGAGACTAATGGCTCTCAAGTGGAGTAAGTTGATCTTGATGAGTTAGATTATGAAGAGGCTCTGTGCATCGCGCTAAGGATCATGTCTATTGGAGATGTGTGTCCACAAGAACCCAAAGAGCCTCCACAAGAACAAAATCAACCATCATCTTCCACACAAGCATCTCCACCAACTCAAGATGAGGATTCGGCTCAAGAAAAAGATGATCAAGTTCAAGACAATGAGTCAGCTCAAGAAGAAGGCATCGATCAAGGGGGAGATGAAGTTGATCAAGAAAAGGAGGATGGACAAGAGATTCACGATAAAAAAAACCACCTAACCCAAGAGCCCACCAAGTAATTCAACGAGATCACCCCGTCAACTCCATCCTTGGTGACATTCAAAAGGGGGTAACCACTCGCTCTCGAGTTGCTCATTTTTGTGAACATTACTCTTTTTGTGTCTTTTATTGAGCCATACAGGATAGATGATACAATTAGAGATTCAGACTGAGTGGTGGCAATGCAAGAGGAGCTCAACAACTTCATGAGGAATGAGGTATGGAATTTAGTTCCACGTACTAACCAAAATGTTGTAGGTACCAAATAGGTATTCTGCAACAAACAAGACGAGCATGGTGTGGTGACTAGAAATAAAGCTCAACTTGTTGCCAAAGGGTATTCACAAGTCGAAGGTTTGGATTTTGATGAAACATATGCACTCGTAGCTAGGCTTGAGTCAATTCGAATTTTACTTGCCTACGCTACTTACCATGGCTTTGAGTTGTACCAAATGGATGGGAAAAGTGCTTTCCTCAATGGCCCTATCAAGGAAGAGGTGTATGTTGAGCAACTTCTCGGCTTTGAAGATAGTGAATATCCTTCACATGTCTTTAAGCTCTCAAAGGCGCTTTATGGGCTCAAACAAGCCCCAAGTGCATGGTATGAATTCCTGAGAGACTTTCTTATTTCTAATGGTTTCAAAGTTGGAAAAGTTGACCCTACTCTCTTCACCAAAACAATTGTCAAAGACTTGTTTATATGCCAAATTTATGTTGATGGTATTATCTTTGGGTCTACTAACAAGTCATCTTGTGAAGAGTTTAGTAGAGTTATTGAAAGTCGCCTAGAGGGGGGTGAATAGGCGGAAACTAAAATTTACAAACTTAAAGCACAACTACAAGCCGGGGTTAGTGTTACAAATAAAACCGAGTCCGAAAGAGAGGGTGAAAACAAATCATAAGAAAATGAAGTGGATGACACGGTGATTTGTTTTACCAAGGTTCGGTTCTTGCAAACCTAGTCCCCGTTGAGGTGGTCACAAAGACTGGGTCTCTTTCAACCCTTTCCCTCTCTCAAACGCTCACCTAGACTGAGTGAGCTTTCTCCTTAATCAAACGGGTCACTTAGACCCCTACAAGGACCACCACAACTTGGTGTCTCTTGCTTTGATTACAAGTGTCTTGAGAAAAAGAATGGAGGAAGAAGAAAGCGATCCAAGCGACAAGAACTCAAATGAACACGAAAATCTCTCTCTCACAAGTCACTAAGTGTTTGGAGTGGTTTTGGACTTTGGAGAGGATTTGATCTCTTGTTTGTGTCTTAGAGTGAAGTCTAGAGCTCTTGTTGAATGCAATATGCTGGAAACTTGGATGCCTTGAATAGTGGTGGTTGGGGGGTATTTATAGCCCTAACCACCAAAACAGCCGTTGGGAAGGGCTGCTGTCGATGGGCGCACCGGACAGTCCGGTGCGCCACCGGACACTGTCCGGTGCGCCAGCCACGTCACCCAACCGTTAGGGTTCTTACGGTTTCGACCGTTGGAGCTCTGACAGCCTGGGCCATCGGACAGTCCGGTGTCGCACTGGACAGTCACTGTTCACTGTCCGGTGTGCCTTCTGGCGCTGCTCTGACTGTCCGCGCACTGTTCACGTTGCAGGCGACCGTTGGAGTCAACCGTTGCACTTGGGAGCCGTTGCTCCGCTAGCACACCAGACAGTCCGGTGAATTATAGCGGAGCGCGGCCTCAAAAACCCGAAGGTGAAGAGTTTGAAGTCAATCCACCATGGTGCACCGGACAGTCTGGTGCGCCAGACCAGGGTTCACTTCGGTTTCTTTTGCTCCTTTCTTTTGAACCCTAACTTAGATCTTTTTATTGGTTTGTGTTGAACCTTTGGCACCTGTAGAATATATAATCTAGAGCAAACTAATTAGTCCAATATTTGTGTTGGACAATTCAACCACCAAAATCATTTAGGAAAAGGTTTGGCCCTATTTCCCTTTCAGTTATGATACATAAATTTGAGATGTCCATGATGGGGGAGTTGAAGTATTTCCTTGGATTCCAAATCAAGAAACTCCAAGAGGGCACCTTCATCAGCCAAACAAAGTATTCCCAAGATATTCTTAAGAAGTTTGGAATGAAAAATGCCAAGTCCATCAAGACTCTTATGGGAACAAATGGGCATCTCGACCTCGACAAAGGAGGTTAATCTATAGATCAAAAGGTATATCGACCGATGATAGGATATTTACTCTATTTATGTGCTTCACGATTGGATATTATGCTTTTAGTATGCATGTGTGCACGATTTCAAGCCGACCCTAAGAAAATCCACCTAAGGGTTATGAAAAGAATCATGAGATATTTAGTTTATACTCCTAGGTTTGGGCTATGGTACCCCAAGGGATCTATCTTTGATCTAATCGGGTATTCTAACGCTGATTATGCTAGATGTAAGATTGATAGAAAAAGTACATCATGTGCTTGTCACTAGCTCTATCCACTGTCAAAGCCGAGTATATTGTTGCAGGACATTGTTGTGCACAATTACTCTGGATGACGCAAACTCTTAGGGACTATGGTTACAAATTGAGTAAAGTCTCTCTCCTATGTGACAATGAGAGTGCAATCCACATGGCGGACAATCCTGTTGAACACAGACGCACAAAGCACATATTCATCCAGTGTCACTTCAGAGATGTGGCAAATTCCCTCCATGTAGAATACAATTTTGCAATAATTCACCCAGCCACAAATCAGTCAGGAAGGACAATCTTAAGGTGGTCGAGCTTCTTGGCAATACAGTGTATTTATTTAGCTTGCTCTACAATAGAGAGATTACTAAAAGTCGCCTAGAGGGGGGTGAATAGGGCGAATCTGAAATTTATAAACTTAAGCACAACTACAAGCCGGGTTAGCGTTAGAAATAAGAACGAGTCCAAGAGAGAAGGTGAAAAACAAATCGCGGGCAAATAAAGCGTGAGGCACAAGGATTTGTTTTACCGAGGTTCGGTTCTTGCAAACCTACTCCCCATTGAGGTGGTCACAAAGACCGGGTCTCTTTCAACCCTTTCCCTCTCTCAAACGGTCACTTAGACCGAGTGAGCTTCTCTTCTCAATCAAATAGGACACAAAGTCCCCGCAAGGACCACCACACAATTGGTGTCTCTTGCCTCGGTTACAATTGAGTTTGTCACAAGAAGAATGAGAAAGAAAAGAAGCGATCCAAGCGCAAGAGCTCAAAAGAACACAAATGTCGCTCTCTCTAGTCACTATTTGATTTGGAGTGATTCCGGACTTGGGAGAGGATTTGATCTCTTTAGAGTGTCTAAAATTGAATGTTATAACTGAAAGGGAAATGTGCCCTTGGGCCATTTCTAAGTATTTTGGTGATTGAGTGCCAACACAAGTGCTTAAATGTGAATGTATGTCCATGGATGAACAAAGTGCAAATCATGAAGTAAAGGTATATTTCTAAGCCTTAGTACATTGGTTTTGTGTACTAATATACTTGTCTAAGTGTTAGAAACAGAAAGAAGAAGAAAAGAAAAGAGGAGAAAAAGACTTGGCTGAGTGCAGCCGAGACTAAGCTCGGTCTGGCACACCGGACTGTCCGGTGGTGCACCGGACAGTGTCCGGTGCGCCAGGCTGGCTCGGCGTGAAGTAGCCGCTCTCGGGAATTCGCCGACGGCGTACGGCTAAAATTCACCGAACTGTCCGGTGTGCACCGGACTGTCCGGTGAGCCAACGGTCGGCCGCGCAATCTGCGCGGGACACGTGGCCGAGCCAACGGCTAGAAGACGGCACCGGACTGTCCGGTGTGCACCGGACATGTCCGGTGCGCCAACGGCTCCCAGATCTGCAACGGTCTGCAACGGTCGGCTTCGCTATTTAAGGAAGGAAATCGGGCACCGGACAGTGTCCGGTGTGCACCGGACTGTCCGGTGCCCCCGACGACAGAAGGCAAGGATAGCCTTCCAGATTTGCTCTCAACGGCTCCTAGCTGCCTTGGGGCTATAAAAGGGACCCCTAGGCGCATGGAGGAGACAACCAAGCAACCTTAGAGCATTCTTGATCATCCACACTAAGTCTTTGCGCATTCGTTTGTCATTCTCAGTGATTCGAGCTCCGTTCTAGTGAGAACTTTGAGATAGTCTTTTGAGCTCGATTCTTGGCCGTGTGTGTGCGCATTTTGCTGTGGATTTGTGTGTGTTGCTGTCCTCCCTTACTCCGTATTTCTTGTGAATTTCAAGTGTAAGGGCGAGAGGCTCCAAGTTGTGGAGAATCCTCGCAAACGGGATATTGAAAGGCAAAACAAAACACCGTGGTATTCAAGTTGGTCTTTGGACCGCTTGAGAGGGGTTGATTGCAACCCTCGTCCGTTGGGACGCCACAACGTGGAGTAGGCAAGCGTTGGTCTTGGCCGAACCACGGGATAAACCACTGTGTCATCTCTGTGTTTGATCTCTTGTGGTATTGTGTTTTGTTGAGACTCCTCTCTAGCCACTTGGCGATAATTGTGCTAACACTTAACAAGTTTTTGTGGCTATAAGTTTAAGTTTTCACAGGATCACCTATTCACCCCCCCCCCTCTAGGTGCTGTCAATTGGTATCGGAGCCGTTCTCTTCACAAAGGGACTAACCGCCCGAAGAGATGGATCCTCAGGGGAAGGGTATTGTGATCAACGACAAAGAGAAGGAATCTTTCGTCAACGAGCCGAAGGACGATAAGCCTACCGACTCCGGCTCGGGCCACAGACGGAAGGAAGGGAAGAAGAAGAAGACAAGGCGCATCAAGGAGATCGTCTACTACGACAGCGATGAGTCTACTTCTTCCCAAAAGGACGACGACCACAACGACTACGAGAGAAGGAAACTGGTTAATTCGAACTTTTCCTTTGACTACTCTCGTATTCCGCAAAGTTCAAATTCACATTTGCTCTCCATTCCACTCGGCAAGCCCCCACACTTTGATGGGGAGGACTACGGATTTTGGAGCCACAAAATGCGTAGTCACCTATTCTCTCTCCATCCTAGTATATGGGAGATTGTAGAGAGTGGAATGCACTTTGATAGTTCGGATAGTCCCATGTTCATTAATGAACAAATTCATAAGAATGCACAAGCTACTACTGTTCTTCTAGCTTCTTTGTGCAGGGATGAATACCATAAAGTGAGCGGCTTGGATAACGCCAAGCAGATCTGGGACACCCTCAAGATTTCTCATGAGGGGAACGACGTCACCTTGCTCACCAAGATGGAGTTGGTGGAGGGTGAGCTTGGACGGTTCGTGATGATAAGGGGCGAGGAGCCGACGCAAACATACAACCGGCTCAAGACCCTTATCAACAAGATAAGGAGCTACGGAAGCACGTGATGGACGGACCACGACGTCGTCCGACTGATGCTAAGGTCCTTTACCGTTCTTGATCCTCATTTGGTAAATAATATTCGTGAAAATCCCAGGTACACCAAAATGTCGCCCGAGGAAGTCCTAGGAAAATTCGTCAGCGGGCGAATGATGATCAAGGAGGCGAGGTATG
This sequence comes from Zea luxurians, assembly GCA_029449295.1. NCBI lineage: Eukaryota > Viridiplantae > Streptophyta > Magnoliopsida > Poales > Poaceae > Zea > Zea luxurians. The sequence continues at coordinate 170,752,271 of JAOPSE010000002.1, forward strand.
TGGACGACGCCTTGAATGGACCGATCAACGAGCCGCAACCTCTTGCTCTCAAGGCAACGAGGAGCAAGGAGGCACTACCGAGCAAGGTGGCGCAAGTTGAGGCGGCCGGGCTAAATAATGAGGAGATGGCCCTCATCATTAAGCGCTTCAAGACGGCGCTTAAGGGTCGCAAGGGACAGCCAAGCAAGACCAAGACAAAGGAGAAGCGCTCGTGCTTCAAATGTGGTAAGATTGGTCATTTCATTGCTAACTATCCCGATAATGAAAGTGACCAGGAAAAGGGGATCAAGAGGGAGAAGAAAAAGGCATACAAGAAGGCAAAGGGCGAGGCACATCTAGGAAAGGAGTGGGATTCGGATTGCTCCTCCTCCGACTCCGACAATGAAGGACTCGCTGCCACCGCCTTCAACAAGTCATCTCTCTTCCCCAACGAGCGTCTCACATGCCTTATGGCAAGGGAGAAGAAGGTATGTACTCGAGACTCTACGTATGCTTCTTCAAGTGAGGATGATTCTAGCGATGAGGAAATAGATTACTCTAGCTTGTTCAAGGGATTGGATAGAAATAAAATTGATAAAATCAATGAATTGATTGATGCCTTGAATGAAAAGGATAGAATCTTAGAGAAACAAGAAGATCTTTTATATGAAGAGCATGATAAATTTGTTAGTGCACAAAATTCACTTGCTCTAGAAGTTAAAAGAAATGGAATGCTTTCTTGTGAACTTACTAATTGTAATGAAACCATTTCTTCTCTAAAAGGTGAAATTAATGATTTAAATGCGAAACTAGAAGTAGCAAGTAAATCTAACTCTTGTGTTGAACATGTTGAAATTTGCACTAGGTGTAAGGATGTTGATATTAATGCTTGTTGTGAACACTTAGTTTCAATTTCCAAACTAAATGATGAATTGGCTAGTCTTAATGCCCAACTTAAGACTAGCAAAAGTGAATTTGATAAGTTAAAATTTGCAAGGGATGCCTACACAATTGGAAGACATCCCTCAATTAAGGATGGGCTTGGCTTCAAGAGGGAAGCCAAGAACTTAACAAGCCATAAGGCTCCCATCTTCGTCAAGGAGAAAGGGAAGGCCCCTATGGCTAGTAGTGCTAAAAAGAACCATGCCTTCTTGTACCATGATAGGAGACAAACTAGAAATGCTTATAGGAGTTATAATGCCTATAATGATTTTGACTCTCATGCCATGGTTGCTTCTAGTTCTTCCTATATGCATGGTAGAAATATGTCTAGGAGAAATGCTATTCATCATGTGCCTAGAAAGAATATTATTCATGCTCCTAGGAAAGTAGTGAATGAACCTTCTACAATTTATTGTGCTTTAAATGCTTCCTTTGCTATTTGTAGAAAGGATAGGAAAATAGTTGCTAGGAAGTTAGGGGCAAAATGCAAGGGAGACAAAACTTGCATTTGGGTCCCTAAGGATATTTGCACTAACCTTATAGGACCCAACATGAGTTGGGTACCTAAGACCCAAGCCTAAATTTGCCTTGCAGGTTTATGCATCCGGGGGTTCAAGCTGGATTATCGACAGCGGATGCACAAACCATATGACGAGGGAGAAGAAGATGTTCACCTCCTACGTCAAAAATAAGGATTCCCAAGATTCAATTATATTCGGTGATGGGAATCAAGGCAAGGTAAAAGGGTTAGGTAAAATTGCAATTTCAAATGAACACTCAATCTCCAATGTGTTTTTAGTTGAGTCTCTTGGTTACAATTTGCTATCTGTTAGTCAACTATGCAATATGGGATATAATTGTCTTTTTACAAATGTAGATGTGTCTGTCATTAGAAGAAGTGATGGTTCACTAGCCTTTAAGGGTGTACTAGACGGCAAGCTTTACTTAGTTGATTTTGCAAAAGAAGAGGCCGGTCTAGATGCATGCTTAATGGCTAAGACTTGCATGGGCTGGCTGTGGCATCGCCGCTTAGCACATGTGGGGATGAAGAACCTGCACAAGCTTCTAAAGGGAGAACACGTGATAGGTTTGACTAACGTTCATTTCGAAAAAGATAGACCTTGTGCAGCTTGTCAAGCAGGGAAACAAGTGGGAGGCTCTCATCACACCAAAAATGTGATGACAACATCAAGACCCCTGGAGCTGCTACATATGGACCTCTTCGGACCCGTCGCCTATCTGAGCATAGGAGGAAGTAAGTATGGTCTAGTTATCGTTGATGACTTTTCCCGCTTCACTTGGGTGTTCTTTTTGCAGGATAAGTCTGAAACCCAAGGGACCCTCAAGCGCTTCCTAAGGAGAGCTCAAAATGAGTTTGAGCTCAAGGTGAAGAAGATAAGGAGCGACAACGGGTCCGAATTCAAGAACCTTCAAGTGGAAGAGTTTCTTGAGGAGGAAGGGATCAAGCACGAGTTCTCCGCTCCCTACACACCTCAGCAAAATGGTGTGGTAGAGAGGAAGAACAGGACGCTCATAGATATGGCGAGGACTATGCTTGGAGAATTCAAGACCCCTGAGTGCTTTTGGTCGGAAGCCGTGAACACGGCTTGCCACGCCATCAACAGGGTCTACCTTCACCGCCTCCTCAAGAAGACGTCGTATGAGCTACTAACCGGTAACAAACCCAATGTATCTTACTTTCGTGTATTTGGGAGCAAATGCTACATTCTAGTGAAGAAGGGTAGAAATTCTAAATTTGCTCCCAAAGCTGTAGAAGGGTTTTTATTAGGTTATGATTCAAATACAAAGGCGTATAGGGTCTTCAACAAATCATCGGGTTTGGTTGAAGTCTCTAGCGACGTTGTATTTGATGAGACTAATGGCTCTCCAAGAGAGCAAGTTGTTGATTGTGATGATGTAGATGAAGAAGATGTTCCAACGGCCGCGATACGAACCATGGCAATTGGAGACGTTCGGCCACAGGAACAAGATGAACGAGATCAACCTTCTTCCTCAACAACGGTGCATCCCCCAACTCAAGAAGATGAACAGGTTCATCAAAAGGAGACGTGTGATCAAGGGGGAGCACAAGATGATCACGTGATGGAGGAAGAAGCGCAACCGGCACCTCCAACCCAAGTTCGAGCGATGATTCAAAGGGATCATCCCGTCGACCAAATTCTGGGTGACATTAGCAAGGGAGTAACTACTCGGTCTCGACTAGTTAATTTTTGTGAACATTACTCTTTTGTCTCCTCTATTGAGCCTTTCAGGGTAGAGGAGGCCTTGCTAGATCCGGATTGGGTGTTGGCCATGCAGGAGGAACTTAACAACTTCAAGCGCAATGAAGTTTGGACGCTGGTGCCTCGTCCCAAGCAAAATGTGGTGGGAACCAAGTGGGTGTTCCGCAACAAACAAGACGAGCACGGAGTGGTGACAAGGAACAAGGCTCGACTTGTGGCAAAAGGTTATGCCCAAGTCGCAGGTTTGGACTTTGAGGAGACTTTTGCTCCTGTGGCTAGGCTAGAGTCCATTCGTATCTTGCTAGCATATGTCGCTCACCATTCTTTCAGGTTGTACCAAATGGATGTGAAGAGTGCTTTCCTCAACGGGCCAATAAAAGAGGAGGTGTACGTGGAGCAACCCCCTGGCTTCGAGGATGAGCGGTACCCCGACCACGTGTGTAAGCTCTCTAAGGCGCTCTATGGACTTAAACAAGCCCCAAGAGCATGGTATGAATGCCTTAGAGATTTCTTAATTGCTAATGCTTTCAAGGTTGGGAAAGCCGATCCAACTCTTTTCACAAAGACATGTGATGGTGATTTGTTTGTGTGCCAAATTTATGTCGATGACATAATATTTGGTTCTACTAATCAAAAGTCTTGTGAAGAGTTTAGCAGGGTGATGACGCAGAAATTCGAGATGTCGATGATGGGCGAGTTGAACTACTTCCTTGGGTTCCAAGTGAAGCAACTCAAGGACGGCACCTTCATCTCCCAAACGAAGTACACGCAAGATCTGCTAAAGCGGTTTGGGATGAAGGACGCCAAGCCCGCAAAGACGCCGATGGGAACCGACGGACACACCGACCTCAACAAAGGAGGTAAGTCCGTTGATCAAAAAGCATACCGGTCCATGATAGGTTCTTTGCTTTATTTATGTGCTAGTAGACCGGATATTATGCTTAGCGTATGCATGTGTGCTAGATTTCAATCTGATCCGAAGGAGTGTCACTTAGTGGCTGTGAAGCGAATTCTTCGATATTTAGTCGCTACGCCTTGCTTCGGGATCTGGTATCCAAAGGGGTCTAACTTTGACTTGATTGGGTACTCAGATTCCGACTATGCTGGATGTAAGGTCGATAGGAAGAGTACATCGGGGACGTGCCAATTCTTAGGAAGGTCCCTGGTGTCATGGAACTCTAAGAAACAAACATCCGTTGCCCTATCCACCGCTGAGGCCGAGTATGTTGCAGCAGGACAGTGTTGCGCGCAACTACTTTGGATGAGGCAAACCCTCAGGGACTTTGGCTACAATCTGAGCAAAGTCCCACTCCTATGTGATAATGAGAGTGCTATCCGAATAGCGGAAAATCCTGTTGAGCACAGCCGCACAAAGCACATTGACATCCGGCATCACTTTTTGAGAGACCACCAGCAAAAGGGAGATATCGAAGTGTTTCATGTTAGCACCGAGAACCAGCTAGCCGATATCTTTACCAAGCCTCTAGATGAGAAGACCTTTTGCAGGCTGCGTAGTGAGCTCAATATCTTAGATTCGCGGAACTTGGATTGAAATGTAGCATACATGTGTTTATGCCTTTGATCATGTCCATTCTGCATTTTGTTGCTTACTATGGTGCTCAAGTTGTACAAACACTCCCTGGACCTCACAAGTCCGTTGCAAAGTGATGCACATGTTTAGGGGGAGATGTGTTACAACTTGACCCTTTGAGACTAACCATATGCTTGAGTTTGCTTGATTTAGTCTCGAAGGAGAATTGAAAGGGAAAAGGTGGACTTGGACCATGAAAGACTTCCACTGCACTCCGATGAGAGGGTAACTTATTCCAAGTCCATCTCATGAACTCTTATTGCCATTTGCTCTAAATTGAAGATTTTGGTGAGGCAATGGGGTTAAAGGGCCAAGATTGATCCCGTTTTGGTGCTTGATGCCAAAGGGGGAGAAAATAAAGGCCAAAGCAATAAATGGATCAGCTACCACTTGAGAAATTTGAAAACAGTAGAGTAGAGCTTTTGGTTTGTCAAAACTCTTTTATTGTCTCTTTTTGTCAAAAGTTGGCTTCTTGTGGGGAGAAGTAGTAATTATGGGAAAAAGGGGGAGTTTTTGAAATCTTTGATCAATCTCTTTTGGAATGACTCTCTTTATGCTTCAACATGTGTGTTTGACTTAGAGATAGAGATTTGAGTTTGATTTGCAAAAACAAACCAAGTGGTGGCAAAGGATGATCCATATATGCCAAAATTGAATCAAAATAAATTTGAGTTTTATTTGAAGTGAGTTTGCACTTGTTCTAGTTGCTTTATGTTGTGTTGGCATAAATCACCAAAAAGGGGGAGATTGAAAGGGAAATGTGCCCTTGGGCCATTTCTAAGTATTTTGGTGATTGAGTGCCAACACAAGTGCTTAAATGTGAATGTATGTCCATGGATGAACAAAGTGCAAATCATGAAGTAAAGGTATGTTTCTAAGCCTTAGTACATTGGTTTTGTGTACTAATATACTTGTCTAAGTGTTAGAAACAGAAAGAAGAAGAAAAGAAAAGAGGAGAAAAAGACTTGGCTGAGTGCAGCCGAGACTAAGCTCAGTCTGGCACACCGGACTGTCCGGTGGTGCATCGGACAGTGTCCGGTGCGCCAGGCTGGCTCGGCGTGAAGTAGCCGCTCTCGGGAATTCGCCGACGGCGTACGGCTAAAATTCACCGGACTGTCCGGTGTGCACCGGACTGTCCGGTGAGCCAACGGTCGGCCGGGCCAACGGTCGGCCGCGCAATCTGCGCGGGACACGTGGCCGAGCCAACAGCTAGAAGACGGCACCGGACTGTCCGGTGTGCACCGGACATGTCCGGTGCGCCAACGGCTCCCAGATCTGCAACGGTCTGCAACGGTCGGCTTCGCTATTTAAGGAAGGAAATCGGGCACCGGACAGTGTCCGGTGTGCACCGGACTGTCCGGTGCCCCCGACGACAGAAGGCAAGGATAGCCTTCCAGATTTGCTCTCAACGGCTCCTAGCTGCCTTGGGGCTATAAAAGGGACCCCTAGGCGCATGGAGGAGACAACCAAGCAACCTTAGAGCATTCTTGATCATCCACACTAAGTCTTTGCGCATTCGTTTGTCATTCTCAGTGATTCGAGCTCCGTTCTAGTGAGAACTTTGAGATAGTCTTTTGAGCTCGATTCTTGGCCGTGTGTGTGCGCATTTTGCTGTGGATTTGTGTGTGTTGCTGTCCTCCCTTACTCCGTATTTCTTGTGAATTTCAAGTGTAAGGGCGAGAGGCTCCAAGTTGTGGAGAATCCTCGCAAACGGGATATTGAAAGGCAAAACAAAACACCGTGGTATTCAAGTTGGTCTTTGGACCGCTTGAGAGGGGTTGATTGCAACCCTCGTCCGTTGGGACGCCACAACGTGGAGTAGGCAAGCGTTGGTCTTGGCCGAACCACGGGATAAACCACTGTGTCATCTCTGTGTTTGATCTCTTGTGGTATTGTGTTTTGTTGAGACTCCTCTCTAGCCACTTGGCGATAATTGTGCTAACACTTAACAAGTTTTTGTGGCTATAAGTTTAAGTTTTCACAGGATCACCTATTCACCCCCCCTCTAGGTGCTCTCAATAACTCTTGTAATATGTTGAAGGTGGGAAACTTGGATGCCATTGAATGTGGGGTGGTTGGGGTATTTATAGCCCCAACCACCAAAATATGGCCGTTGGTAGGCTGCTGTCGCATGGCGCACCTGACACTCCGGTGCGCCACCGGACACTGTCCGGTGTGCCAGCCACGTCAGTAGACCATTGGGGTTCGACCGTTGGAGCTCTGACTTGTGGGGCCTCTGGGCTGTCCGGTGGTGCACCGGGCAGGTCCTGTAGACTGTCCGGTGCGCCAACTGCGCGTGCTCTGACTCTGGCGCGCACTATAGCGCATTGAATGCGGTTGCAGTCGACCGTTGCGTGCGAAGTAGCCGTTGCTCCGCTGGCACACCGGACAGTCCGGTGTGACACCAGACACTGTCCGGTGAATTATAGCAGAGCGCACTCTGATTTTCCCGAAGGTGGCGAGTTCAGCGTCGAGTGCCGTGGTGAAACGGACACTGTCCGGTGGTGCACCGGACAGTCCGGTGCGCCAGACCAGGGTGTCTTTGGGTTGTCTTTTTGCTCTCTTTGTTTGACCCCTTTCTTGGTCTTTTTATTGGCTTATTGTAAACCTTTGGTACCTATAGAACTTATATACTAGAGCAAACTAGTTAGTCCAATTATTTGTGTTGGGCAATTCAACCACCAAATTAATTAGGAAAAAGGTGTAAGCCTAATCCCCTTTCAATCTCCCCTTTCTTGGTGATTGATGCCAACACAAACCAAAGCAAATATAGAAGTGCATAATTGAACTAGTTTGCATAATTGTAAGTGCAAAGGTTACTTAGAATTGAGCCAATATAAATACACACAAGATATGCATGGATTGTTTCTTTATTTTTAACATTTTGGACCACGCTTGCACCACATGTTTTGTTTTTGCAAATTCTTTTGTAAATTCTTTTTAAAGCTCTTTTACAAATAGTCAAAGGTAAATGAATAAGATTTTGAGAAGCATTTTCAAGATTTGAAATTTTCTCCCCCTGTTTCAAATGTTTTTCCTTTGACTAAACAAAACTCCCCCTCAATAAAATCCTCCTCTTAGTGTTCAAGAGGGTTTTAAGATACCAATTTTGAAAATACTACTTTCTCCCCCTTTTGAGTACAATAGGATATCAATTGAAAAATTCATTATTTCAAGATCTTTAAAATTTTGAAAATTGGTGGTGGTGCGGTCCGTTTGCTTTGGGCTAATACTTTCTCCCCCTTTGGCATGAATCGCCAAAAACGGATACTTTGAGTGAAATATAAGCCCTTTCTAAACTACTTTCTCCCCCTTTGGCGAACAATATGAGTGAAGATTATACCAAAGTTGGAGAGTTGCTCGGAGTGACGACGAAGGATGACTTATGGAGTGGAGTGGAAGCCTTTGTTTTCGCCGAAGACTCCAATTCCCTTTCAATACACCTATGACTTGGTTTGAAATACACTTGAAGATACATGAGTCATAGCATATAAAAGAGACATAATCAAAGGTATATTCATGAGCTATGTGTGCAAAACATCAAAAGAAATTCCTAGAATCAAGAATATTTAGCTCATGCCTAAGTTTGTTAAAAGTTTGTTCATCTAGTGGATTGGTAAAGATATCGGCTAATTGTTCCTTAGTGTTAATGTATGCAATCTCGATATCTCCCTTTTGTTGGTGATCCCTTAAGAAATGATACCGATGGCTATGTGTTTAGTGCGTCTATGTTCAACGGGATTATCCGCCATGCGGATTGCACTCTCATTATCACATAGAAGAGGAACTTTGGTTAATTTGTAACCATAGTCCCTAAGGGTTTGCCTCATCCAAAGTAGTTGCGCGCAATAATGACCTGCGACAATGTACTCGGCTTTGGCGGTAGAAAGAGCTACTGAATTTTGCTTCTTTGAAGCCCAAGACACCAGGGATCTTCCAAAGAACTGGCAAGTCCCCGATGTGCTCTTTCTATTAATCTTACACCCCGCCCAATCGGCATCCGAATAACCAATTAAATCAAATGTGGATCCCCGAGGGTACCAAAGCCCAAACTTAGGAGTATGAACTAAATATCTCAAGATTCATTTTACGGCCGTAAGGTGAGCTTCCTTAGGGTCGGCTTGGAATCTTGCACACATGCATACGAAAAGCATAATGTCCAGTCGAGATGCACATAAGTAGAGTAAGGAGCCTATCATCGACCGGTATACCTTTTGATCGATGGATTTACCTCCCGTGTCGAGGTCGAGATGCCCATTGGTTCGCATGGGTGTCTTGATGGGTTTGGCATCCTTCATCACAAACTTGTTTAGAATGTCTTGAATGTACTTCGTTTGGCTAATGAAGGTGCCCTCTTGGAGTTGCTTCACTTGAAATCCCAAGAAGTACTTCAACTCCCCCATCATAGACATCTTGAATTTTTGTGTCATGATCCTACTAAATTCTTCACATGTAGATTCGTTAGTAGACCCAAATATGATATCATCAACATAAATTTGGCATACAAACAAATCATTGTCAAGAGTTTTAGTAAATAAAGTAGGATCGGCCTTTTCGACTTTGAAGCCATTAGTGATAAGAAAATCTCTTAGGCATTCATACCATGCTCTTGGGGCTTGCTTGAGCCCATAAAGCGCCTTAGAGAGTTTATACACATGATTAGGGTACTCACTATCTTCAAAGCCGAGAGGTTGCTCAACATAGACCTCCTCCTTGATTGGTTCGTTGAGGAAGGCACTTTTCACGTCCATTTGGTAAAGCTTAAAGCCATGGTAAGTAGCATAGGCAAGTAAAATGCGAATTGATTCTAGCCTAGCTACGGGTGCATAGGTTTCACCGAAGTCCAAACCTTTGACTTGTGAATATCCCTTAGCCACAAGTCGGGCTTTGTTCCTTGTCACCACACCATGCTCATCTTGCTTGTTGCGGAAGACCCACTTGGTTCCTACAACATTTTGGTTAGGACGTGGAACTAAATGCCATACCTCATTCCTAGTGAAGTTGTTGAGCTCCTCTTGCATCGCCACTACACAATCCGAATCTTGTAGTGCTTCCTCTACCCTGTGTGGCTCAATAGAGGAAACAAAAGAGTAATGTTCACAAAAATGAGCAACACGAGATCGAGTAGTTACCCCCTTTTGAATATCGCCGAGGATGGTGTTCACGGGGTGATCTCGTTGGATTGCTTGGTGGACTCTTGGGTGTGGCGGCCTTGGAACTTGTTCATCTTCCTCATCTTGATCATGGGCATCTCCCCCTTGATCATTGCTCTCCTCTTGAGGTGGCTCAATTTCTTGATCTTCTCCTTCATCATTTTGAGCCTTATCCTCATCTTGAGTTGGTGGAGATGCTTGTGTGGAGGAAGATGGTTGATCTTGTGCATTTGGAGGCTCTTCGGATTCCTTAGGACACACATTCCCAATGGACATGTTCCTTAGCGCGACACACGGAGCCTCTTCATCACCTATCTCATCAAGATCAACTTGCTCTACTTGAGAGCCGTTAGTCTCATCAAACACAATGTCACAAGAAACTTCAACTTGTCCGGAGGACTTGTTAAAGACTCTATATGCCCTTGTGTTTGAATCATATCCTAGTAAAAAGCCTTCTTCAGTCTTAGGAGCAAATTTGGATTTTCTACCTCTTTTACAAGAATAAAGCATTTGCTAACAAAGACTCTAAAATATGAAATATTGGGCTTTTTACCGGTTAGGAGTTCATACGATGTCTTCTTGAGGATTCGGTGTAGATACAATCGGTTGATGGCGTAGCAGGCTGTGTTGACCGCCTCGGCCCAAAACCGATCCGAAGTTTTGTACTCATCAAGCATGGTCCTTACCATGTCCAAAAGAGTTCTATTCTTCCTCTCCACTACACCATTTTGTTGTGGGGTGTAGGGAGAAGAGAACTCATGCTTGATGCCCTCCTCCTCTAGGAAGCCTTCAATTTGAGAGTTCATGAACTCTGTCCCGTTATCGCTTCTTATTTTCTTGATCCTCAGGTCGAACTCATTTTGAGCCCGTCTCAAGAATCCCTTTAAGGTCTCTTGGGTATGAGATTTTTCCTGCAAAAAGAACACCCAAGTGAAGCAAGAATAGTCATCCACAATAACTAGACAATACTTACTCTCGTCGATGCTTATGTAAGCTATCGGGCCGAATAGGTCCATGTGTAGTAGCTCGACTGGCCTGTCAGTCATCATAATGTTCTTGTGTGGATGATGAACATCGACTTGCTTCCCTGCCTGACATGCGCTACAAATCCCGTCTTTCTTAAAATGAACATTTGTTAGTCCCAAAATGTGTTTTCCCTTTAGAAGCTTGTGAAGATTTTTCATTCCAACATATGCTAGTCGGCGATGCCAGAGCCAACCCATGTTAGTCTTAGCAATTAAGCAAGTGTCGAGTTCAGCTCTATCAAAATCTACCAAGTATAGCTGACCCTCTAACACTCCCTTAAATGCTACTGAATCATCACTCCTTCTAAAGACAGTAACACCTATATCCGTGAAAAGACAATTGTAGCCCATTTTACCTAATTGTGAAACTGAAAGCAAGTTATAATCTAAAGAACCTACAAGAAAAACATTGGAAATGGAGTGGTCAGGAGATATAGCAATTTTACCCAATCCTTTGACCAAACCTTGATTTCCATCCCCGAATGTGATGGCTCGTTGGGGATCCTGGTTTTTCTCATAGGAGGAGAACATCTTCTTCTCCCCTGTCATGTGGTTTGTGCACCCGCTATCGATGATCCAACTTGAGCCCCCGGATGCATAAACCTACAGAACAAGTTTAGTTCTTGATTTTAGGTACCCAAATGGTTTTGGGTCCTTTGACATTAGATACAAGAACTTTGGGTACCCAAACACAAGTCTTTGATCCCTTGTGTTTGCCCCCAACATACTTGGCAACTATCTTGCCGGATTTGTTAGTTAAAACATAAGATGCATCAAAAGTTTTAAATGAAATGTTATGATCATTTGATGCAGTAGGAGTTTTCTTCTTAGGCAATTTTGCACGGGTTGATTGCCTAGAGCTAGATGTCTCACCCTTATACATAAAAGCATGATTAGGGCTAGAGTGAGACTTATTGGAATGAATTCTCCTAATTTTGCTCTCGGGATAACCGGCAGGGTATAAAATGTAACCCTCGTTATCCTGAGGCATGGGAGCCTTGCCCTTAACAAAGTTTGACAATCTTTTAGGAGGGGCATTAAGTTTGACATTGTCCCCCTTTTGGAAGCCAATGCCATCCTTGATGCCAGGGCATCTCCCACTATAGAGCATGCTTCTAGAAAATTTAAATTTTTCATTTTCTAAGTCATGCTCGGCAATTTTAGCATCTAATTTTGCTATATGATCATTTTGTTGTTTAATTAAAGCTAGGTGATCATGGATAGCATCGACATTAATGTCTCTACATCTAGTGCAAATGGAAACATGCTCAGCGGTAGATGTAGAGGGTTTGCAAGATTTTAATTCAACAACCTTAGCATGTAATATTTCATTTTCACTTCTAAGGTTAGAAATGGAAGCATTGCAAGCATCTAATTCTTTAGCCTTAGCAATTAATCTTTCATTTTCAATCCTAAGGCTAGCAAGTGAATCATTCAACTTTTCAATCTTAGCAAGCAAATTAGCATTATCATCTTTAATATTGGAAATTGAAATATCACATTCATTTGAATCAACCTTAGCTATTAGACTAGCATTCTCATTTCTAAGGTTGACAATAGTATCATGGCAAGTGCTTAGCTCACTAGATAATTTCTCACATTTTTCTACTTCTAGAGCGTAAGCATTTTTAACTTTAACATGCTTCTTATTTTCCTTAATTAGGAAGTCCTCTTGGGAGTCCAAGAGATCATCCTTCTCATGAATAACACTAATTAGTTCATTTAGTTTTTCCTTTTGTTACATGTTTAGGTTGGCAAAAAGGGTACGCAAATTATCCTCCTCATCACTAGCATTATCTTCATCACTAGAGGATGCATATTTAGTGGAGGATTTTGATTTTACCTTCTTCTTTTTGCCGTCCTTTGCCATGAGGCACTTGTGGCCGACGTTGGGGAAGAGGAGCCCTTTGGTGACGGCGATGTTGGCGGCGTCCTCGTCGGATGAGGAGTCGGAGGAGCTCTCGTCGGAGTCCCACTCGCGGCACACATGGGCATCGTCGCCCTTCTTCTTGTAATACCTTCTCTTTTCTCTCCTCTTGCCCTTCTTGTCGTCGCCCCTGTCACTATCACTAGATAGAGGACATTTAGCAATGAAATGACCGGGCTTACCACATTTGTAGCACACCTTCTTGGAACGGGACTTGTAATCTTTCCCCTTCCTTTGTTTGAGGATTTGGCGGAAGCTCTTAATGATGAGCGCCATTTCCTACTTGATGTAGACTCCTCTTTCTTCTCCTCTGTCGCCTTAAATGCGACCGGTTGTGCTTCGGGCGTGGAGGGGCCGTCGTGCTCGATAATTTTCTTTGAGCCTTTGATCATCAACTCAAAGCTCACAAAGTTTCCTATTACTTCCTCGGGAGTCATTAGTGTATATCTAGGATTACCACGAATTAATTGAACTTGCGTAGGGTTAAGGAACACAAGTGATCTAAGAATAACCTTAACCATTTCATGGTCATCCCATTTTTTGCTTCCGAGGTTGCGCACTTGGTTCACCAAGGCCTTGAGCCGGTTGTACATATCTTGTGGCTCCTCCCCTTGGCGAATCCGGAAGCGACCGAGCTCCCCCTCGATCGTCTCCCGCTTGGTGATCTTGGTCACCTCGTCTCCTTCGTGTGCGGTCTTTAGCACGTCCCAAATTTCCTTTGCGCTCTTCAACCCTTGCACCTTATTATACTCCTCTCGACTTAGAGAGGCGAGGAGTATAGTTGTGGCTTGGGAGTTGAAGTGTTGGATTTGTTCGACCTCCTCCGAGTCGTAATCCTTGTCTCCCTTATTTGGTACCTGCACTCCATACTCAACAATATCCCATATGCTTTTGTGGAGTGAGGTTAGGTGATGCCTCATTTTATCACTCCACATAGAATAATCTTCACCTTCAAACATAGGTGGTTTGCCTAATGGAATGGAGAGTAATGGAGTGCGTCTAGAAATGCGAGGATAGCGAAGGGGCATCTTACTATACTTCTTGCGCTCATGGCGCTTTGAAGTGGTGGAGGCCGATTCCGAGCCAGAGGTGGAGGGTGACGAAGAGTCGGTCTCGTAGTAGACCACCTTCCTCATCTTCTTCTTCTTCTTGTCACCCATCCGATGGGACTTGATGGAGGAAGAGGATTCCTCCTTGTGCTTGTGGGTGGACTCCCTTGAGTGTGTTCTTCCCGAGCTTGCGGTCTTGTCGCCGGTCCTGAGATCCCTCATGGCGGATGCTCCCGACATCACTTCGAGCGGTTAGGCTCTAATGAAGCACCGGGCTTTGATACCAATTGAAAGTCGCCTAGAGGGGGGGTGAATAGGGCGAATCTGAAATTTATAAACTTAAGCACAACTACAAGCTAGGTTAGCGTTAGAAATAAGAACGAGTCCGAGAGAGAAGGTGAAAAACAAATCGCGAGCAAATAAAGCGTGAGGCACAAGGATTTGTTTTACCGAGGTTCGATTCTTGCAAACCTACTCCCCGTTGAGGTGGTCACAAAGACCGGGTCTCTTTCAACCCTTTCCCTCTCTCAAACGGTCACTTAGACCGAGTGAGCTTCTCTTCTCAATCAAACGGGACACAAAGTCCCCGCAAGGACCACCACACAATTGGTGTCTCTTGCCTCGGTTACAATTGAGTTTGTCACAAGAAGAATGAGAAAGAAAAGAAGCGATCCAAGCGCAAGAGCTCAAAAGAACACAAATGTCGCTCTCTCTAGTCACTATTTGATTTGGAGTGATTCCAAGCTTGGGAGAGGATTTGATCTCTTTAGAGTGTCTAAAATTGAATGCTATAGCTCTTGTAATGTGTTGAAGGTGGGAAACTTGGATGCCATTGAATGTGGGGTGGTTGGGGTATTTATAGCCCCAACCACCAAAATATGGCCGTTGGTAGGCTGCTGTCGCATGGCGCACCGGACAGTCCGGTGCGCCACCGGACACTGTCCGGTGTGCCAGCCACGTCAGCAGACTGTTGGGGTTCGACCGTTGGAGCTCTGACTTGTGGGGCCTCTGGGCTGTCCGGTGGTGCACCGGACAGGTTCTGTAGACTGTCCGGTGCGCCAACTGCGCGTGCTCTGACTCTGGCGCGCACTGTAGCGCATTGAATGCAGTTGCAGTCGACCGTTGCGCGCGAAGTAGTCGTTGCTCCGCTGGCACACCGGACAGTCCGATGAATTATAGCGGAGCGCCCTCTGATTCTCCCGAAGGTGGCGAGTTCAGCGTCGAGTGCCCTGGTGCACCGGACACTGTCCGGTCCGCCAGACCAGGGTGCCTTTGGGTTATCTTTTTGCTCTCTTTGTTTGACCCCTTTCTTGGTCTTTTTATTGGCTTATTGTGAACCTTTGGCACCTGTGGAACTTATATACTAGAGCAAACTAGTTAGTCCAATTATTTGTGTTGGGCAATTCAACCACCAAAATTAATTAGGAAAAAGGTGTAAGCCTAATTCCCTTTCAATTACCAACCATCTTATAATCATGAAAGCTCTCCATGACATACAGGTCGATGCCAGGATTCGATGAACCATACTTAGTAGTAAGTGCATCCCACAATTCCTTCATGTCCGTGTATTGCATATTCACATCAACCAGATGATCAACAAGGATGCTAAGAATTGCTCCCATAAAGATAGTATTGGCATCGCCATGTGTTTTCTCCTCTTTGGGAGTTAGTATGCCCTCAGGTTTGCCTTTACTAACACGGAACATATCCATAGTAGTAAGCCAGAGCGTGACCTTGACTTGTCACCTCTTAAAGTGCATACTAGAGAATTTTTCTAGCTTCAGCGCGTCGGTAAAACCAACCATAGTTGTTGGGATAAGATCCCCGGTCCATGGGGCCCATCGATTAGCGAGCGCGCCCGAGAAAACCCGTTGGCAACTGGGGCCCATCGATCAGCTGGAGGAGACATGTAGCGTTTACCGTGAATGAACCCGCCCTTGGACGAGCCCCACGACACTGAGTCCGGGGTCAGGCGTGGCAGAGTCTAACAGGGGGTGAGTGTACTGAAGGGAAACCACTTGAGTGGATCCCTCGTTTGGCCCGAGACCAACCCATTATAAGTGACTGGCTGCATTAACTATGCCTGGCGCTGAGCCATAGCAGAGGTGCTGGCCCACCTCCCACTCATTGACTATGAGCCCCTTGGACCACGGAGCACTCATGACCTACGAACCCCTCGTATTGCACACATTTATGGCCCGCACACTCATGACGTACCCGAATTTGGCATGAGTGCGCAGACCTCTGGTCGAGCACAACACGACGAATCGCCTTGAGCCCTAGGCTACAAAGGCCAAAGGTTGGTATAGCACGAATGATGGCGCTCAGGCCCAATGTTGTCTGTGTCGTCCACCATAAAGAATATGAACAACCAGACGATCCTGGGGCCCACGAGCACACGTGGCTTTACTCCATGGTAGAACGCTCAGCTTCACCATCTCCCGGTGGCTCCTTCTTAAGGAAGCTACCACTGGCCAACCCCCATCCTTGCCTATAAAAGGAGGAGGCCGGCCAGGGGCTTAAAACTAGCGGGCTCTTGGACCTGTGAATACACGATGGACACAAGGACTGACCCTAGATGAGAAGACATCCAGATGGACCGACGAACAGGAGCACGACCTAGAAGCCAGAGCCCCCCGGCAAGCTAAGACTTAGTTAGGACTCCACTTTCTAACCACCTCCACCATGAATAAGAGACTTGGGAGCCTCTCCTCCTTCGCTCGTCCGCTTGTAACCCCTACTACGATATTTGATCATCAATGGTGTCGGTAGCGCAAGTTGCTGATGACTACAAGTAGGGACATTCTGCCCGAACCAATATAAATTTTGTCTCATCTCTGACTGTGGTCTAGTTTTTTTTAAAAAAAAAATCAAATCAAATCGATATCGAAAAGAGTAGTTGTATAAGGGGAGCATTATTAATTTTAAGATCTAGTTATAGAGAAATTATGAAACACTCCTGGTCTCTGCATAACCCTGATGCAGATTGTCTTACACAAGTTTTTTTAAAAAAAGACTCAGGGCTAGTTTGGGAACACCATTTTCCCGAGAGATTTTCATTTTCCCAAGGAAAATTAGTTTATTTTCCCTTGGGAAAATTGAAATTCATTAGGAAAACGGTGTTCCCAAACTAATCATCAATAATAGCATTCAATCCATAGACTAGACTGTATCGGAGTAAAACTCCTTGGCCGCATACATCAACCGTTGACATAGCCCATATACACGGCCAATGCATGTATAACTGATGAGTAAATATAAAGAGAAAACATTATGTTTCTTTTTAAGAAAAAAAAAGACTCAATAATAGCATTCAATCCATAGACTAGACTGTATCGGAGTAAAACTCCTTGGCCGCATACATCAACCGTTGACATAGCCCATATACACGGCCAATGCGTGTATAATTGATGAGTAAATATAAAGAGAAAACATTATGTTTCTTTTTAAGAAAAAAAGATGGCATTTGTGCGTAATCAGAGCAACCAATGCAACATGTAGTCGCATTAAAGGCCTTATTCGGTTTGAGGTGGATCGAAAGAATTAGCAGGAATTAAATCTTCTCCTATTTAAATTTAAATAAGAGAAGATTTAATCCTCTCCAATCCCTCAATCTACCTCTAACCGAATAAGTCCTAAAGTTTTGTTCGGTTCGATGTTGGATTAAGAGGGATTGAAGAAGATTAAATCTTCTTCTAGTCAAAATTGAATAGAATAGGATTTAATACCCTTCAATTCACTTCAATCTCGTTGCAACCAAACATGCCCTAAAGAAGTAGAGACTACTTTTTAATACATCTATTTTATTCAATTTTAGTACATAAATTGCTAAATATAGGAACTTAAAGTCTATTTTAGTTTTGTATTTGGTAATTTAGAAACTAAAATAAAATAAATAGAGAGACTAAAACTTAGTCCCTAGAAAGTAGAAACCAAACACCTCATAATACTAAGAATTTAAATCTTTACTCGTATAGCCAAATCCCAAACATATTTCAGAGGCTACGTCGTTGAGGCAAAGACCGAAACCACCTGAATAACAGACCAGACGACACGATTAAAACGACACTCGGAACAAATGCTTAATTATATTCAATTATCTTACCTTTAAAAACATGGTTTATTTATTGACATGCCAGTTCCGTTTAACTAAAGGTATTTGTTTGTTACACGTGAAGATTCCTATAGAAAACCAAAATAGTACAACGCAACTAAGATAACATGAACCCTCCTTTTTATTTACCCATTCACAATACTATGAAGCATCAAATTATGAGAGTATGTGAGTCAAGTGATAACAATTTCATCCTCTTATCAATCTTTCTTCGGTTACAAATGATTACAAAGATATCTTTGTAATGTTCGAATGTGGTTTGAAAGCACGTACACTTTTACATGTTCAAATGTTGAGCGATCCGAGGACTAGTACACTAGAGAACAGTAAAAAAGGCGTGCCTCGATGCATGGACAGTGCATTGCTATCTATAGGGACAGTACGACACACAACTTCATATAAAATTACATTTATGTCTTCAAATCATATACATATGACCTATAGAGATCGTCGAAGGCGTTGTCGTCTTTTCTTCTTAGAAGCGTGTCGAACAAGTCACTTAAACCCCCATTTGTTTCCTTGTTATCCGTCTTAGATGTCACAAGGTGCTTTGGCGAAGCTTTAACGTCAAAGCTATCGTTGTGACGAAGATTACTTTGCTACTCCTAAAACAAACCAAGACAACTGTGATTTATTAGTTTGAGGACCTTCGACACAGGCACACCCCTAATATTATTCATATTATTTTAGGTGTAACAGATTTTCTTTTAAACTAGGAACAATAGAAGTCTTGAAACCCACTTTCAACTCGGGTAGGGAGGTGAGGTATGATAGTTGAGGGAGGCTCTTGTTCAGTTTTGGAGTTTGAGTAGAAAAATCTAGACTTCAAGGTAAAAAAGAGTTTTTTTGTTAGAAAAAACATACAATTCATAACTTATATCATGTATCTACATCTCTTTATATGAGTTAAGGTGTTTGATAGAATCATGGATTAATATAGATACATGAGTATATAAATAAGGTCTACACTTTTCACTGGGTGTGTTTGGTTGAGAAGTGCAGTAGGATGGAGCGGCTCCATTCATATTTTCTGAATGTTTGATTTCCAATAAAAGAAGAGTGGAGTGGCCCGTGAAGTCTCCATATGAAAATCTATCATAAATAGTTGGAATGCACTCATTCCACCAAAATGATCGGGTACGAGCAGGGAAAAAATTCTCGGCGAAAAAATTTCGAGAAAACCGGAAATCACGTTTATCGGTGGGACCCGGTTTTTTATTTATCGGCCGAAATTTTCGCTTTTTTGAATTCAGTTCATTCAAACCTACTGTTATGTATTTAGGCTACAAAGAAGAGATTCAAAACGCTACCATATGATTCTTTTAGCCATTACCTATAAATAATCTACATTTTTATGATTAAATTGAACTTTTTTTGTCTAAATTTTGTCCAAAATTTTTTTGAGAAAAACGAAAAAAATCGAGAATTCCGAAAAACACGTTTCTCGGTGAGGTCCGGTTTTTTTTGGTTACCGGTAAGGTAAACCCTGGGTACGAGCGCTCTCCCGAACGCAAGCGCTATCCTCCCTCTCCTTCCATCTACACTCTTATGACTCTCCAATCAAACAAAGAATGAAGCGGCTCAGCTTTATTCTACTCTTCAACCAAATAAAAAATAGAGTGACTCTGTTCTGCTTGCATTATAGTTGACTCTCCAATCAAACACAGAATAGAATAATTTTATTTAAAAAAACTAAAATAAAGTCGCTCTATTATAGTTGACTCTTCAACTAAACACACCTAAATCACCTTCTGATGGGCCGTGGTATTTGAAAGGTGGGCAAGCGGAGCACACGGTAGTCTGTTGTCTGATGGTGGACTACTTATGGGCTTATGACGGCGCTGGCTGTAGGCCTCGGCCCACTACCGACTACACCAGTATGGGACTCCACTCGAACTCCCTATATAAACATGATGAAGACGTAGTAATCTGTCGCCCCGCGATAGCTTCTTTTCTGCCAAACCAATCTCCTCGATCCCATACACCAGTTCCATCTCGATCGATCCGATCCGATCCCGGCCCCCATGGCGCCAGAAGCATCTTCCCGCCGCGGCGACAACACGCACATGAAGCTACTGTGCAGCCACGGCGGCCGCTTCCAGCCCTGCGGCCCAGACGGCGAGCTCCGGTACGTCGGCGGCGAGACGCGCGTCCTCGTCGTGCCGCGCGTGGTGTCCTTCCGAGACCTGGCGGCGCGTCTGGCGGAGATGGCCGGAGGCTCGGTGCAGGTGCGCGCCATCAAGCACCGCCTCGCGGACGAGGGCGTCGCGGACGTGATCGTGACGGTCACCTGCGACGAGGAGGTCGCGCACATGCGCGACGAGTACGACCGCCTGCGCGCCACGCGGCCGGCCGCGAGGTTCCGGGTCTATGTCACCACCGCCGCATCGTCGTCCTCCGCCGGTTCGAAGACAGCGACGACGGCCGGGCTCCCACCCCGGGCGCCGTCGATGCGGCGCGTGCAGAGCGAGCTGGACGTCTCCGCGAGAGCGCAGCACCAGCACCGGCCGGCGCAGCGCGTCCACAGCGCGCCGGAGCTGGCGGGAGGCGTCCACATGCAGATGCAACCGTCCTTCTACAACCACCATCGCCACCAGCACTGCTACTGCTCCGGCCCGCGACGTGACCCGTATACGCCCGCGCCAGTACCACCTGCACGCCCGATGTACGCGCTGCCCTACATGTCTAAGAAGGTAGCCGCTCCTCCTTCGGTGTCCGCGGCAGGGCGGGTGGCGGCGGTTTCCAATGCAGCAGCCGCGAGGGAGAAGGCGAGGAGCAGAGACGTCGAGGCAGCCGTGGAGAGCAGAAAAGCGATCTGGGAGTTGGAATGAACTGAAGCGTGGAAGAATTACTGCTTAGGTCTTGGTGATCTTATTGATTTTTTGTTATCACCGTTGGCTGGCTAACACCCTCGATCTTTTTCTTCGTCCAAGATGTAGTTTAGATGATTGGCTGTTTATTACTGTAGACAATAAAGATTGTTTATCCCGTGCCTCTTGTTGATTACTGTCGCAATTGCATCAAATTCCTTTCAGGAAATAGACTCGCATTAGTTCCTCGTTGGTAGTGTTCGCGCGAGTTCGATAGGCAACCAGATTGAACTAATAATTGGGTTTCGTCACGCTTAATCAAACTGATGAAAAATAAGAAGGGGAAGCTACACGACAATTAGCATGCATGGTTTCAGGCAAGTTTACTGCATACACAGGTTCTAACTTCTAAGCGAAGCTATGGTTTTGACTGATCAATAATACCGAAAAGCATCCAGGTTGGAGTTGGAGCTCCGCTTGTTGCAGCTCCAGCCGGAAACAAGCCATGGGCTGGCGTGTATCCAAACAGGTTCCAGGACCCTCGAAGCCCAGGCCTCTCTCAGCCCTGATCAAAATGCGAGGCCCCATGGACCTATGGCCATCAGTCTCCTATTTCATCCCATATTTCAAACTTGTTTCTACAAATCCTTTAGCGTCCTCTATTTTACACACTTTACCAGACAGTCTCATGAGACATCTTTTTAAGTGAAACACATAAATGATACATTATAATAGGCACTTACACAATGATAAGGGGGCCTAATGTTTCTAAGGGAGAAAGTGAAAAAAAACGGGAAGAAAAAATGGGTCGTCTAGCTGAATGCATGTTTCAAGCAATGTAAAGCCCTCATTAATTTGCCTAAGCAGCAGCAGTATCACTCCTCCGAGCGTTCAGAGCCTTCGTCGCTGTCGTTGCAAGGGACGGTGTAGTGGATCACGACACGGGCTCCGGACGACAGCCTGCACGAAGGGTTCAAAGCACAGCCCTCAATACCAGCCCTCGATGCCACTGCGTCAAGACGACGACGGGGCAAAAAACAAGAAGAAAGCATCGATCGAGTGCATTACCGAGCACTGACAAAGAGTTCACAGTAGGTTCAGGTAAAGAAAGGCCACGGGCGGCACTTAACTTTCCTCGATCTTGACGAGCTTCTCCTCCTTCCTGAACGACTCGGCCCCTGTGGTCGCGGACGCGACGGAGGCGTCGGCGAACCTCCTGCTCCCGTCCCGGGAGGCCGCGTCGTAGTCCCGCCGGGCCGAGGAGCTCCGCCGGCAGTCCGAGACGGGAGACCTGAGCGAGTCGCCCTTCGGGTGCAGGAAGGATGACAGGATCGGCGTCCGCGGGAGACACCTCGTGCGCGACGACGCGTCGTCGGCTTTATCCTCTTCGCGTCTTGTGCAGTCCAGAGAATCGTCGGCCCTGCAGATTTTTTATGAAATAAAATATACATATATGCCATCAAAATGCTATTGCATTCATAAGTTGCAGTTCTTCCATGTAAATTTTGGACTTTTAACAGACTGAAGAAACCATGATGCAGTAGCCACGCAGATAAATGGAATGAACCCACTGTATTTTTAGCAGGCAACATTTTTTTTTAAATAAAAATGGTCCTGCCAATAGAATGACATGTTGCAAGGATACAACTGACTGACAGCTTGGAAGGACACAACTGACTGTTCATGAGGATGAATCAATAGGATCGCATCTGTTGTATTTCAGTAGAGCAACAGGAGAACCTTGCCTGGCAGCCAGCAGCGTGGTCCTATACAACTGACAAGCGGCTCGTGTTGTGAGGATGAGGGGATCTCACCAGAATTTCAGAAGTGAATTGGTGACAGGAAGAGAAATCACCCTCCCATCTATATTTCTGGTCACATCAGTTTGCCATAGCCAGCCATGGCCCCTGTTCTAAGGACAGTCGTAACATTCAAATACGATTCCAAGAAAGTAAAATATTGGATGGATAAAATGAAGATATGGCAGTGTTTTGCCATGTTGTTCCACGCCTCATTTACAAATCTCTCATTACCGATTTGGGATCCTGCAGACCTCAAATTCTCTCCCGGCAGGTAGATTCCCGTACTTTGGTATTTTTGTTTGATAGATACATGCCAGCTGCATGCTGGCGCTATATGACAACGATACAGTGTTTCCGGTATCAACCTGTTAGTGTTTTAGGCAACGGCAAAAGCAATGGTGCTAGTGTTCATAAATATTCTCCAATACATGGCTCTTCTCCAACTCTTAACTCTCTGATCCCAAGCCTAAACCCAACCAATAACGGTTTGTGTCCCTATCAACAGTTCGTGCAAAATTTTGGATTAAATGCCCACATGTCATCGGCTCGACTCTACTCTTAATGAGACATAGTTTTCGAAAAGGAAACAAAACTAACAGAAATCAAATTGGTAAGCTAAAAGCATGAGGGCAAGCAAACTCTGCAATGCATAATGGTACGAAGTCATGGATTAGAAGGTCTCGACACTTGGGTTGCAACTTGCAACATTTTTTTCTTCAAAATCGACAGCCAGTAAGTTACATCAAAGAATCATGTAGGGTTTCAACAGTTAGCCTAGACATATTTATGTGTGCCCACTGCCCAGATATCAAGTTGATTAAGCAGGATATGAAGAACATAGCAAAGCACTGATCAAGCTTACCTTTCTGCATTGTAGGAAGAAGACCGTTTAAGCGCCGAATACCTCTCAGCCGGACCATCTCTTTGCGTCTTCTTGGTCTCAACAAGGCTCCCGCTGAAGTACTCCTTCTCCTCCAGCTTCATCCCCATCAACCTGGGGTTTTCTGACAGGTAGTCGAGCTCGCCCATCATCATGGTGCGCGAGATCAGCGGCGAGGGGAGGAACCTGAGGTTCGGGAACCTCGGCTTGCACGTCCGAACGACCCCAGCGTCCCCGTGATCCTTCACCGAGAGCGAGCCACAGGTGACGAGCTGCATCAGCACGCTCGCCGGCCTCAGCTTGGGGCAGGTGCGCGCGACGACGTCCTCCTCTTCGAGGATCCTGAAGCTGTCCGTCATCACGTTGTCCGCGCGTATCAGCGACTCTAGGCTCTCGGACTTGGCGCAGGTCGAGGGTACGCTCAGCGGAGTAGTGATGCACTGGCGCAGGAGCTCCCGGGAGATCCCGTGGAGGTCTGCCGACCGGCGAGGGTGGCTCTGCCGGTACTCTGCGATCTCACGGACGACGGCGTCGTGGTCCGTGCTCAGACTCTTCTTGCGCGGCAGCTCGAGCGCCCTGCGGCCCGCCGGCCTTCTGCCGAGATCGTCGGTCTGGGTTGCGGCGTCCGTGCAGCCGGTGGTGGGCCTGTGAGCTCTGAGCTCCACTGGGCTCGCAGACCCGCTCGCTGGCGGTTGCGTCCTCCTCTCGTTCCGCTGGGGCTCCAGCTCCTGTGGCTGTGACATGGAGCGATCCCTGCACGGAGACGGGGTGTCATCCTCCTCGTCTTGCGAAGGCACGGACGGTGACCGCCGGGCCCTGGCTTCTCTGACTGTCACGCTAGGCGGGGAGGATGGGTCGGATTGGTCTCTTGTCAGTGACTGCCGCGCGCCCTCTTTCGGCCTGCTCTGTTGCTTCTGGTTGCCGTTGCTGACTGTGACAGGGTAAAATGGACCTGGACAGCCAGAAAACACTGGTCAGCGAGCAACCAGTACTGACACGAACTGAGGAGTTGAGCGCGCTGGATTTTCTAGTCCGAGTTTAGCGGGGTGGGAGGGAATGCGAATTCAGAAGGGGAAGAGAAATGCTCACCCGAAAGGGATTGGTCCACGAGCTCGGAGCCCTTGAGCACGTACTCGCCGTCGGTTGCCGGGAGGACGAGGTCGTCCTCCGAAAGGTCGTGCCACACGAACCCGTTCTTGTAGCTCCTGAAACCATCGACTGATCGATCAACACCGGAAAAAAAAAGATTGCCAAGAAGGAAAAAAAAACAGGTCAGGAAAATGTCACGGACAAGGAGCAGTGTCGCATTACCTCCTGCAGGACCACGAGTACATCGCCGCCATGCCCTTGCCGCGCACCATGTTGAGGTGATTAATCACATCTGAAGCCCGCCCGGCCGCCCGCCCGCCGCCACCCCGGGAAAAAGAGCAGAAATAAGCCATCGTCGATAGACGAGCACCCGCGGAGAAAACTGGAATTTGGATACGAGGAGTCGAGCGCTCGCATCCGCTAGCTTACCTCTGAGATAGAGCCCCTCCGGCGATGCCAGCGGCACCTCGACGAAGTGCGGGTGCTCGAGGTGGCGGCTCCGGGTGAGGTAGTACACCACCGGCACCTTCCGCGCCGCCGGCCTCCGGCGCTCGGGGCTCCGCGGCCGCCGCCCCCGGCTCTCCATCCTCGCCCAACCTGAGTTTCACACGCTCCTCCCCCTCCTAGGAAGAAACTGAAGTCGCGTCAGCAGCAGGAGAAAGTGGCAGGAGAGAATCCGGAAAACCCGCGGCTGGCTGGCTGGCTTGTGGCTGCCCCTGCCCTTCAGTTACATCACATCAGACGACGGCGGCACAAAATGCAAGCCTGGCAACTCCCCAATTTCGCATCGAGTATAATTAAATAATAAACAAGACAAGGACAGGGGACGAGTCTGCAGCGGAGTGAGCGGGGTAACCTCGAGCTCCAAGTCGAGATTAGCGGGCGGGCGCCTCCAGACCCTGCATTCGCCGGCGGCGCCGAGACTGGACCTCGCTGGTGCCGGCAACCAGATCAGAATCGGGACGAGAAGAGAGAGAGAGAGAGAGAGAGAGAGAGAGAGAAATGTTGGCCAAGACAGACAGAGTCGGCTCGGCACGGGGCAAGGCGCGGCGCGCGGTCCTTTTCGAGGTCACTGGCGCGGGCACATGAGGGGGCGGGGCACCGGGGAACTGATCCCAAACTTTCCTCTCATATCTTTGGCGCTGCTGCAGCGGGGGAGCGGGCGATGTGACCACAGCAAGGGCCAAACGGGCGCGTACAAACAAAAACCCCTCGGTTGGAGCTTTCCCCCGGCCGGTGACGGCGCGGGAGTGAGAGTGGAGCGTGGAGGGGAGGGGGCGTGGGATGGGATAGGATGGGAGGCAGGCGCGGACACGCGGGTGCGTCCAAGCCTCAAAAGGGTCGGTTTACAGCGAGGCGTGGCGTGGGGAGGGGCACGACGAGAGGGAAGCAGCGGGACGAGACGAGCTCAACAAGGCAATGGCTGCATTGAATCGGGGCGGGGCGGGGCGTGATGGTGGGTGCGGGGCCTGCAGAACGGGAGCCTTTTCGGGCGAGCAGAAGCAGGCAAGGGAATGACTTTTTTTCCCGTGGACCGAGGTGGGGAGTCGCCGTCGTCCTCTCGACTGCGAGTCTGCGGCTGCCTGCGCCTGGTGCGCGTCAGGTTAATGGCGGGGAAGGGGAAAAGGGGTAGGGGGGCACGGGCCAGCAGGCAGGCAGGCAGGAGCTCGAGGTCAAACGGCAGTATGTATGGCGCAGGGGAATAAAGCAGCAGGTACTTACTGGGACTGCGGATGCGGGCGACGGGAAGAGAACAGGAGGGCGGTTATGGCGGAGGGGAGCCGGTGGCATTGATTGCGCTTGCGCCCGTAGCGTCCGGGGGTGGAGGGCTCCCAGCTCCCTTGCCAATGCAATGCCTGGCTCTAGCCGCGGACATCGGAGACGGCTCGGCGGTGATTGGCGGGCATCGAGGAGAGGACGGGGCTTTGCAAAGTGGACCTCCCACTCCCAGTCCCATCCCATCGCCGGTGTGAGAGACGTGGATTGTTTCGCTGGCACGAACGGAGACTTGACCCTTCTACCAAACAGGAAATAGCGATGACCCTATCTCTCGGTCGAACAACTAACTGTGATTGTTGTATCCTATTCCTATCTACTATCAAACAAAAAATCCCACTCCCAAGCAAACAAAAGAAATCAGAGCCTGCCCTCACCACATCTCAGGCTGACCTTGTGGCGCGCCGTGCTGCCCTGCGCCTGCGGCTAGTGTGGTGCCGCGGCCGCCGATGGTGAAAAGGGCTGGCGTGGTAATCATTGTAGAGCACCGTGTACGAAAAGCTTCCAGCTTTATGATACAAACGGCTTTATTCGTGCCGAATATCCTACTTCCTACGGAGTCACCGTTTGGTTGTCCACAGCATGAGGCCCAGACTTACCTTATGCATTGACCAAAATTGGACGCGTGCTTGGTTCCCTGCATGCATCTAAGTAGTTTGAGCGATGCATCCTAGGCTTATTTTGACTGCATCTAGTAGGTTGTTCAACCACGCGGAAATAATGCCACCAGAAGCACCAGAGGATGGAGAGACTAAAAATGACCATCCAGGGCTCGAGGAAGGAACAAATAAAATTTTACTAGGGACTAATCAACAATCTTAGTTTCCTCGAGAAGGGAGATATTTGGGGACGCATCAACAATCTTAGCACCATACGAACGTTCACGGTGAGATTTTTTTTTCTCCCATCCTCCTCTCCTTCGAAAAATTTATCATCACAGGGAATCTATTCTTGTTAGTAAATATTGTTGGTTAAGATTATTTGATCATATCTCTATCTCCTTTCCTTATATAAATAGAACCCTCTTTGTACCCTGTACTGAAACAACATATAATAGATCTGTTTTTTCGTGGTTTTTTTTCTCCTCCACATTGGAGGAGTTTTTTCACATTAAACTCTGTGGCTACTTTTTTCCCACCTACAATCCTAACAAATATAATATTTAGAGGTAAATTAAAACTAGTTGTATTAAATCAGTATAAATTTGAAAACAAGATTTTAAAATACAAGAAACATCTTCTTTAGATTATAGTTTGCTATTTTATAATAGCCTATATATTGAAATTTTAGTATAATTTTCACATACAAATGGACTAATTTAGATGAAGAAAATTTCACGGGACGGGTATGCGGAGACAGCGACAGGGATGGTTCTCCGTCCTCGCAAGCCCGACGGAGACAATGTTTTCCCGTTTGGATCCCCGTAAAGATTAAATTACCCTATCCTTGTCTTGTAATAGAGGAATTCCTCGCGAAAAATCGATGATCAGATCTCCATTGCTATCTCTAGCTCCCTTGTTGTCAACTCCGCTGCTAGAGGCGAAACGAACAAAGCCATGGCCCATGGGGTTGGTGTAGGAGTAAATTTCCAGGACAATTATAATTGCAGTAGACTACGGCCCTATTTGTTTTGGATTATAATATCTCTAGATTATATAATCCAACACAAATAATCCAGTAGGTAAACAAACACCTAGATTATAGGTCCAGATTATATAATCTAAAGCCCAGATTATAATAATTTCATAATCTCATCAAGAGTAGCTTATTTGAGATTATTTTTGGTAAAAGGCCCACTACCCATGGTTATGTAAATAGAAATTACAGTATATATCATCCTTCTTTTCTCACCTAATAATACATGATCAGATTCTCCATTGTGCCTCTCGTTGTCAATCTTTTTTACCGCCGCTAGCACATGTTTTATTTAGCATTTTTAAAAACGAAGTTTTAAAATTTATGTTTGAAATAAAATTGTAGGAAAATTTTACCTTGTTGACTCTGGATATCCAAACTAGAAGGGTTATTTAACTCCATACAGAGGTGTAAAATACCATTTGCAGAGTTTAGAGCGGGACCACGAGCAAGTGGGAGAAAAGAGGTATTCAACCAATTACTCATCACTTCGTAACCATATTGAGCGTTTATTTGGTGTTTTGAAGATGAAATGTTGAATTTTACTGGATTTACCAAGCTATCAAATGGCTATCTAATGTTAAAGCAGTCGCAAATAATACATGCATATATGGCTCTACATAATTACATTTGAGACAGCAACCTAGCTGACGAAGAATTTGATGGGTGTGATCGAGATGAAAACTATATGCCTATTTCTTCAACACATTAAGATAGTACAAGTCAATTGAGAGATGATGAGGGAAAAGGAGACATGAATAATATTTAAGATTAAATTGAAAATGCTTTGTTGGCTAGGAGAATGTAATTTTATTTATAATATTTTCTTTTGTACAAATAAGATGTACAAATGATATAATGTCATCATTGTACTAAATATCAAATAAAAAAATAAGGATATTGTTGTCTTTGAAAATAATTTGCATTTGTATAGTCTAGACTATCAAACAACTACATATAGGTTATAATCAAAACAGATTATAATTTAGATTATATAATCTATAAGCTGAAACAAACAGACCCTAAACCAGTTCAATTAGAGGGACCACATGAGCTACGCTGACAAAACAACGCCACTGCTATTGAAGTCATTTTTATTCTAATAATAATCAAATCTATATCTATACTATACTTGTAATACTCAAAATTTTATAAAAGGATTATATAGTAATTACCCTATTTTATGTGCCTTATTTGCATCATAAAAAGAGCATCCAAGTAATTAAGAGTGATTACATTACAAAATAAATGATACCAAAATAAAATAAAATGCATCATGTTGGAGTTTTATCGTTTGTGCATTTAGTAAAATGATAATGTTGACCATAATAATAAAATAATAATTCTAAAGGTTGAATTGAATCCCTAAATTAAAACCTAGGGTTTGGAAAATAAGAAAAAGGAGAAATGATATAAAAATATAAAAAAATAGATATCCTTAAACTTACTACTGTTAACTATACCAATACAGTGTAAAACTTACTACTGTTAACTATACCAATACAGTGTAAATGATGCGCCATCAAGTTTGAATTCAAACTTGAATTCAATTGGATTTGAAAATGAAGAAAATAGAAAGAAAAAGATAAAAGAAAAAGAATAAAAAGCCAGCTGGGCCTCGGATCCCTAATCTGGCCCAATAACCATTTTCATCCGCGCGGCCCAGGTTCAATTCCACCGCACGCACGCGCGCCCGCACTTCTGGCGTGTGGGGACCACTCGTCAGTCGCTCAAT
Source organism: Zea luxurians (assembly GCA_029449295.1). Lineage (NCBI taxonomy): Eukaryota > Viridiplantae > Streptophyta > Magnoliopsida > Poales > Poaceae > Zea > Zea luxurians. The sequence continues at coordinate 170,782,021 of JAOPSE010000002.1, forward strand.
CCCACACGCGCGCGCATGGGTATCTCACCGGTTGGTGGGCCCGACGCGTCAGGATTTCCTGCTCCCCACCTCGCGCGGCCGTGTTCCACTGATTGGCGGGACCCATGCGGTCAGGGTCTTCCTCTCCGCATAGCTCGCGTTCGGGCGTTACAACGAACCCGCGCGAATCGGCCGGGGAGCTAGGAACGGAGTCTTCCGCGCGCCCCGGGGTATAAGGACCTACGCGCCGCACCTCCCCTACCCTATTTCATCACCGAGACAGCCAGGGAACAGCTCCACTACGCGAATCGTGAGGAGGGTCGCTTACGGGTGTTCTGTCACCGCGAGCTCGACGTCGGACCGCTCTTCGTCGCCACCTCGGTCGGTCTTGGAGAGTGCGGAGGCTTCATCAAGTTGTGGCGGAAGTATCCGCGACATCGGTGAGGAAGGGGTGTCTACAGAGGCCACAGAATTCCTCACCGGAGACCCGCGGACGCGCAACCTCGGGGTCGTGCCGCCATTACCTCAAATCCGAGGTAAAATCAACTCCCTATGCTCTGTATTACTCTCCTCTACGTCTAGCTCAGCTCGGAATTAGGTTTGGGGGCTGGAACACGGGAATTGGGCCGCCGGCCATGGCCTCCGCGGTGGGCGCGGGGCGGCGCCGCCGTCTCGGGTGCTCGGAGGTAGGGGATAGATCGCCAGCCGTTGATCTGGCGGCCAACGGCTGAGATTAAAACCTGCGTAACGTTTCGCGTTGGGTCGATCTAGAGCATTGATCAGCGATCGGATGGCTCTGGGTATAGGTGAGATCTCCACCGTTGGATCAACATCTGGTGGTCCTCGAAGCGTACCGGTTCGCTTCTGTGGTATTCTAATCGTAGCCGTAGAACTTTAATCCAACGGCCAGGATTGGCCCGTACCCCTTCGCGGGTACGTTTTACAAAAGAAACCCCGTCAAACTTTGAAACCAACCCGCCGTCCAGTGGAACTATTCACTGAGTCTCGGTAATCTTGCGCCAGAGCCCCTGAGTTCTTCAGATATTGATGCCCAGTCCAGAACTCATGAAAATCAAATAAATAAATTCAGAAATGGATTTTTAATATAAAAACAATTCCTAGAACTTATTTAATCCATAGAAAATCCATTTTTAGTCCAAATTGAGCCATTCAAATTTCTAAAATTTTGTAATAATATTCTCTAACACTTAGAGACACTGTTTTGACATGAAATCTGCTAGAACATTTATTTATCATTTAACCCTATTTCAGGCACATTAAATCTTAGAAAATTCATAACTTGAGTTCTATAACTCCAAATTTAGTAATTCTAGTTCCTATGATCTCATTTTAATGTGTATATTTTTACTGTATATTTTATTCATCTATTTGGTGTGATGTTGATTTTGGCTATACTATGTATGTATTGTGTCGATGCGAGTAGACGAGCAAGCCACTGTGGAAACTGAGGTTCAACAAGTAGAAGTAGCTGAGCAGGAGCTCATTGAAGGCAAGTTGTGCCCTTGATCACTTACTTTTCCCAGCCATGTTCTTATTAATTTTAATGATCTGCATAGGTTAATTTTGATGGGAGCCTTTATGTTACCCCAGTTTTGATTACCTCTATACCTTGTTCACCCCTGAAATATTTTTGGGTAGTCCTTGCTATTGCTTTATGTGGATTGGGTATGGAGATACACTATTCATGATTATTCTGTTATTATCTTGTTATTATTACTGTTCATGTTAAGATCATTAAATTAATGGGAACATGGAGCGACCACCCGGGAAAACAGTGCTACCACAAGGGTTTAATGGGACGCCCTTGGCTGATTAACTAGGAAAGCTAGTGGAGGGCTACCTTACCCGAAAGGGGCAAGGGCAGTAGGGGAGTGGTCAGTGTAGGGAGGTCCTTGTTTGATTTTGCTGCGATGGCGGTCGGCAAGAACCCTGCACTGGAGCTTCCTATAAACTGTAGCGGGTAGTCTGAAGCTAGTGGAACTTTGTAAAGGCCTCGTAGTGTTACCCTGCCTCACTTCCTTGGTAGAGGTGTATGGGATTCATGACCCCTTGGCAGATGGGTAACACGGCTTGTGGGTAAAGATGCGCAACCTCTGCAGAGTGTAAAACTAGTATACTAGCCGTGCTCACGGTCATGAGCGGCTCGGACCCTCACATGATTAACTATGGAACTTAAATTTAATTTGACATTTGCATCGCATTTGAGATTACTTTACTATTACTGTTCTTTATTATTATTAAGGTTTGGTATTTACTTACACTTAGTAATTGCTAATAAAATTTTGACCAACTTATAAAAGCAATGCTCAGCTTCAGCCTCTATTTCATTGATCAGCCTTACACTTCATGAACTCCCACCTTTGGTGAGTTCATGCCACATTATTTCCCCACGACTTGTTGAGCTATGAACGTATGTGAGCTCACTCTTGCTGTCTCACACCCCCCCACAGGAGAAGAGCAGGTGGTTGAAGAGGAGCCGCCTAACACTGAGGAGTTCGATCTGATCTAGGTGGCGTTTCTCAGTCGACATTTGCGCCGACGATCCTTAGTTCGTTTTACATTTATTCCTTTATTTTGTAATAAGTCTTCCGCTATGTAATAAATACTCTGATGATTTATGACATTTATCTCTATACACTCTGTTATTATATATGTTGTCTTCTTGGCGCATGTATGAGATGCACCCGGCTTTGTTCCTTAAATCCGGGTGTTACAGAAGTGGTATCAGAGGAATGTTGACTGTAGGACGAAACCTAGATAGAAATGGACAAAACCATTACCTACTTACCTCACTCTGATTCTTCTTATACTTATCTTGATACTGTCTCACCTTCTACTGTTCTACTCTGATCATTCTTATCTTTTCTACTCTTAGACAAGATGGATTTCACACCTTGGAATCCCTACCCCTATGACATTTTTAAGAGATAGGAAGCCTAAGACAAAATTAAAACTATTTTCTCTATTAAAAATATTGGTTGATTGTTCTGATGATCAATGCCTGATTTGCTTCTTTGATTGATTGAAATATTACATGGACATCTTAGCATGTGCCAGCATAAGGTAATAAATTAGCTATGGTAGGTAAAACATTAAACTGCTTAGCTAATAAATCCCCCAAAGTAACATGATTGTAATTACTGCCTTGTCTACTGCTCTTTCTTACCATATGTATCTAACTCAGATGGTCAATACCAGGAGGGGTGGTGGAATTGATTTGCCTCCTAACCAACACACTCGAAGGATATATAGACAACCTCAGCCACAGCCTACAGAGATGAATCCTCCTAATCCTCCACCAGGCGGAGTTGATCCACTGGTTGCTGCTCAGATGGCGGTGATGCAGCAAATGGCAGACACTATGGCTGATATGCGTGCCCAGATGCAGCAAGAACGCCAGGAAATGCGTCAGGAAAGAGAAGATATACGCCAGGAGTTGCGCCAGGAGAGAGATGAGATACGCCAAGAAAGGAGGGCGCAACAACAGCAGCAACAACAACAAGTACCACTGCCTCCACCACCACCACCAGTTCCACCTCGTGATAAGCACCGGGAGTTTATGAGTCATAAGCCACTGACCTTCGCCAGTTCGCCAGACCCACTTGATGCAGATGATTGGCTGAAAGCAATTGAGAAGATGCTCAACATTGCACAATGCACTGACCGGGAGAAGGTTTTATATGCTTCTGGACGTCTGACTGGTCCTGCTGCTGACTGGTGGGATTCTTATACTGCTGCCCACGATGCTGCTGATACTATTACCTGGGTAGAGTTCGGTACACAATTCAGGAACTACCATATTCCAGCTGGTATGATAAAGATCAAGAAGAAGGAGTTTCTGTCATTGAAGCAAGGTAACATGTCAGTCAGCGAGTACAGAGACAAATTTATTCAGTTGTCGAGATATGCTCCAGAGGAAGTTGCTGAGGATGAAAGAAAGCAGGAGCACTTTATTGAAGGACTTAATGGACCCTTGCAGTATGCACTGGTTGCACACACCTTTCCATCATTTCAGAGGCTACTAGATAAGGCTCTTGCTATTGAACACAAGCGTGTTCAACTGGGCGATTTGAAGAGGAAGGCTATCTCACAGGGACAGGGTAGCAGCAGTGTTCGTCCTCGATACAGTTCACCACAGGGTACACCGACTCGACCGAGAGGACCACGCCCAGTTCAGCAATCACCACTGAGGACTCCACCTCCTCGACAGGCTACTCCCACTGGCACCCCGACAAAGTTTGCAGGACAGAGTCCAGGCACTACGTGTTTCAAGTGTGGGAAGACTGATCATTATGCAAATGTCTGCCCACAGAGGATTGCTACTACTCCAGTTCAGAACAAGCAACAGACTCCTGGCAAGGGATATTCTATAGCCAGGGTGAATCAAGTCAGCGTTGATGATACTCCTGATGGTGGTGACATCGTACTTGGTATGTTTTATGTTAATGCAATTCCTGCAACAATATTATTTGATTCTGGTGCTACACATTCATTCATGTCTGCTAGATATGCCAACACAAATGAAATACCACTGCTAAATATGAGAAAACCCCTGATAGTAATTACACCTAAAGGGCCTGTTGAGGCGAATCAAATGACACGTAGATTGACATTAACCATTATGGGTAGAGATTTTGGAGCTACTGCTATAATATTAGAGTCAAGCAGTATAGATCTGATCCTGGGTATGTCATGGCTAAGGAAGGCAAAGGCCGTTATAGCATGTGGTAGAGGTACCGTGGAACTCACTACCACTAAAGGAGAAAGATTTCAAGTTAATATTGCAGTAACCTCCTCATCCATGCGTGCAATGTTCTTTATGCCTGAGGAGTTTGTTGGTGACAACATCCGGGTGGTTAGAGATTTTCCGGATGTCTTTCCAGAGGAGTTACCAGGGATGCCACCTGATAGAGAAGTTGAGTTTGTTATTGATCTCTTACCTGGAACCGCCCCTATTTCTAAACGGCCATATAGAATGTCCGTAGAGGAGTTGAAGGAACTAAAGAAGCAGTTAACTGAGTTACAAGAGGCTGGGTACATTCGTCCGAGTTCCTCACCGTGGGGAGCACCGGTACTGTTTGTACAGAAGAAGGATGGATCACAAAGAATGTGTGTGGATTATAGATCTCTTAATGATGTTACGGTGAAGAACAAGTATCCATTACCCCGTATTGAGGATTTGTTTGATCAGATGAGAGGAGCTAGAGTATTCTCGAAGATTGATCTCCGATCGGGATACCATCAGATGAGGATTAGACCATCGGATATTCCCAAGACAGCATTCTCGACTCGATATGGATTATATGAGTTTACTGTTATGTCGTTTGGATTGACCAATGCACCGGCATATTTCATGAATTTGATGAATAAGGTGTTTATGGAGTATTTGGACAAATTCATCGTGGTGTTCATCAACGATATTCTTATCTATTCTAGGAATGAAAGTGATCATGAACAACATCTAAGGTTGGTGCTACAGAAGTTACGAGATAATCAACTCTACGCTAAGTTTAGCAAGTGCGAGTTTTGGATTGACAAGGTGCCATTCCTTGGTCATATTATTTCTAATGGAGGGATAGCAGTGGATCCTGCTAAGGTGAAGGAGATTATGGAGTGGAGAGTGCCCACTACAGTTACTGAGATTCGGAGTTTCTTGGGACTCGCAGGATATTATCGAAGATTTATTGAAGGGTTCTCTAAAATTGCTAAGCCTATGACATCGCTTTTGGAAAAAGGAAGAGAATTTAAGTGGGATGAGAAGTGCCAAGAAAGCTTTGATCAGTTGAAGGAGAGATTGATGTCACCTCCAGTATTGATTATGCCAGATCTGCAGAAGGGATTTGACATTTACTGTGATGCATGTGGCCAAGGACTTGGATGTGTGCTTATGCAAGATGGTCATGTGATTGCCTATGCATCTCGTCAGTTGAGGAAGCATGAATTGAACTACCCCACCCATGACTTAGAGCTGGCTGCCGTTGTGCATGCACTTAAGATTTGGAGACACTATATTATGGGAACTAAGTGCCAAGTATACACGGATCATAAGAGTTTGAAGTATATATTCACTCAGAAGGATCTCAATCTTAGGCAACGCCGTTGGTTGGAGCTCATTAAGGATTATGACTTGGAGATTCACTATCACCCAGGCAAGGCGAATTTGGTTGCAGATGCCTTGAGTCGGAAGGAGCATGTTCACTCCGCTCTCGTTGTCCAGCTACCTGATGAATTAGCAAAAGACTTTGAGAGGCTCAACCTGGGAATTGTTACACATACAGAAGGAGTGACTATTGAATTGGAACCTACCTTGGAGCAAGAAATTCGTAAAGGTCAGGTTGGTGATGCCAAAATCCAGGAGATCAAGGATCTGATAACAGAGGGTAGAGGCCCAGAGTTCACGGAGGATGAGCAAGGCACGATATGGTTCAAGAATCGGATCTGTGTTCCCGATATTGATAGTCTTCGGGAAACCATATTGAAGGAGGCACATGATTTAGTTTATTCTATCCACCCTGGGAGCACAAAGATGTATCAAGATTTGAAGCAAAAGTATTGGTGGTATGGTTTAAAGAGAGATGTGGCTGCACATGTGGCTATGTGCGATGTATGCCAAAGAGTTAAAGCTGAACACCAGAGGCCAGCCGGACTATTGCACCCACTGAAGATACCTGAGTGGAAATGGGAAGAGATTGGCATGGAGTTCATTGTTGGATTACCCTGCACGTCTGCTGGATATGATTCTATATGGGTGATTGTGGACAGGCTAACTAAAGTAGCCCACTTTATTCCGGTGAAGACCACTTATTCAGGAGCCAAGTTAGCAGAGTTGTACATGGCACGGATTGTCTGCCTACATGGTGTGCCAAAGAAGATCGTGTCTGATCGAGGATCACAGTTTACCTCTCGATATTGGAAGAAGTTGCACGAGTCATTGGATACGAGATTGAATTTTAGTTCGGCTTACCATCCACAGACTGATGGGCAGACTGAGAGGACTAACCAAGTACTGGAAGATATGTTAAGAGCTTGTGCTCTTAAACATGGTGGAAGTTGGGATAAGAGTTTGCCGTATGCGGAGTTCTCTTATAATAATAGCTATCAGGCCAGTTTGAAGATGTCACCGTTTGAGGCTTTGTATGGCAGAAAGTGCAGGACTCCCTTGTATTGGAATCAAACTGGTGAAAGGCAGTTGTTTGGGCCTGAGATTATACAAGAAGCAGAGGAACAAGTTCAGCAAATAAGGGAGAATTTGAGAACTGCACAATCCAGGCAGAAAAGCTATGCTGATACCCGGAGAAGACTACTAGAGTTTAAGGAGGGTGATTATGTCTATTTGAAGGTGTCACCACTCCGGGGTATGAGAAGATTCAAGCTCAAAGGAAAATTGTCCCCTCGCTTTATTGGACCCTTCTTAATCTTAAAGCGAGTGGGAGAAGTTGCATATCAATTGGAGTTACCGGATCATCTTGCGGATGTTCATGATGTCTTTCATGTATCTCAGATGAAGAAATGCCTCAGGGTACCTGAGGAACAGTTACCAATGGAGGACCTTAGTGTTCAAGAGGATTTGACTTATGCTGAGTACCCCATCAAGATTTTGGATACTTTGACTCGAGTTACGAGGAATAAGGTTATAAAGATGTGCAAAGTTCAATGGAGTCACCACGGTGAAGATGAAGCAACTTGGGAAAGAGAAGAAGAGCTTCGCATAGATTTTCCCCACCTTTTCCCTAGATCTTCCTGAATCTCGGGGACGAGATTATTTTTAAGGGGGGTAGGATTTGTAATACTCAAAATTTTATAAAAGGATTATATAGTGATTACCCTATTTTATGTGCCTTATTTGCATCATAAAAAGAGCATCCAAGTAATTAAGAGTGATTACATTACAAAATAAATGATACCAAAATAAAATAAAATGCATCATGTTGGAGTTTTATCGTTTGTGCATTTAGTAAAATGATAATGTTGACCATAATAATAAAATAATAATTCTAAAGGTTGAATTGAATCCCTAAATTAAAACCTAGGGTTTGGAAAATAAGAAAAAGGAGAAATGATATAAAAATATAAAAAAATAGATATCCTTAAACTTACTGCTGTTAACTATACCAATACAGTGTAAATGATGCGCCATCAAGTTTGAATTTAAACTTGAATTCAATTGGATTTGAAAATGAAGAAAATAGAAAGAAAAAGATAAAAGAAAAAGAATAAAAAGCCAGCTGGGCCTCGGATCCCTAATCTGGCCCAATAACCATTTTCATCCGCGCGACCCAGGTTCAATTCCACCGCACGCACGCGCGCCCGGACTTCTGGCGTGTGGGGACCACTCGTCAGTCGCTCAATCCCACACGCGCGCGCATGGGTATCTCACCGGTTGGTGGGCCCGACGCGTCAGGATTTCCTGCTCCCCACCTCGCGCGGCCGTGTTCCACTGATTGGCGGGACCCACGCGGTCAGGGTCTTCCTCTCCGCATAGCTCGCGTTCGGGCGTTACAACGAACCCGCGCGAATCGGCCGGGGAGCTGGGAACGGAGTCTTCCGCGCACCCCCGGGGTATAAGGACCTACGCGCCGCACCTCCCCTGCCCTATTTCATCACCGAGACAGCCAGGGCACAGCTCCGCTACGCGAATCGTGAGGAGGGTCGCTTACGGGTGTTCTGTCACCGCGAGCTCGACGTCGGACCGCTCTTCGTCGCCACCTCGGTCGGTCTTGGAGAGTGCGGAGGCTTCATCAAGTTGTGGCGGAAGTATCCGCGGCATCGGTGAGGAAGGGGTGTCTACAGAGGCCACGGAATTCCTCACCGAAGACCCGCGGACACGCAACCTCGGGGTCGTGCCGCCATTACCTCAAATCCGAGGTAAAATCAACTCCCTACGCTCTGTATTACTCTCCTCTACGTCTAGCTCAGCTCGGAATTAGGTTTGGGGGCTGGAACACGGGAATTGGGCCGCCGGCCATGGCCTCCGCGGTGGGCGCGGGGCGGCGCCGCCGTCTTGGGTGCTCGGAGGTAGGGGATAGATCGCCAGCCGTTGATCTGGCGGCCAACGGCTGAGATTAAAACCTGCGTAACGTTTCGCGTTGGGTCGATCTAGAGCATTGATCAGCGATCGGATGGCTCTGGGTATAGGTGAGATCTCCACCGTTGGATCAACATCTGGTGGTCCTCGAAGCGTACCGGTTCGCTTCTGTGGTATTCTAATCGTAGCCGTAGAACTTTAATCCAACGGCCGGGATTGGCCCGTACCCCTTCGTGGGTACGTTTTACAAAAGAAACCCCGTCAAACTTTGAAACCAACCCGCCGTCCAGTGGAACTATTCACTGAGTCTCGGTAATCTTGCGCCAGAGCCCCTGAGTTCTTCAGATATTGATGCCCAGTCCAGAACTCATGAAAATCAAATAAATAAATTCAGAAATGGATTTTTAATATAAAAACAATTCCTAGAACTTATTTAATCCATAGAAAATCCATTTTTAGTCCAAATTGAGCCATTCAAATTTCTAAAATTTTGTAATAATATTCTCTAACACTTAGAGACACTGTTTTGACATGAACTCTGCTAGAACATTTATTTATCATTTAACCCTATTTCAGACACATTAAATATTAGAAAATTCATAACTTGAATTCTATAACTCCAAATTTAGTAATTCCAGTTCCTATGATCTCATTTTAATGTGTAGATTTTTACTGTATATTTTATTCATCTGTTTGGTGTGATGTTGATTTTGGCTATACTATGTATGTATTGTGTCGATGCGAGTAGACGAGCAAGCCACTGTGGAAACTGAGGTTCAACAAGTAGAAGTAGCTGAGCAGGAGCTCATTGAAGGCAAGTTGTGCCCTTGATCACTTACTTTTCCCAGCCATGTTCTTATTAATTTTAATGATCTGCATAGGTTAATTTTGATGGGAGCCTTTATGTTACCCCAGTTTTGATTACCTCTATACCTTGTTCACCCCTGAAATATTTTTGGGTAGTCCTTGCTATTGCTTTATGTGGATTGGGTATGGGGATACACTATTCATGATTATTCTGTTATTATCTTGTTATTATTACTGTTCATGTTAAGATCATTAAATTAATGGGAACATGGAGCGACCACCCGGGAAAACAGTGCTACCACAAGGGTTTAATGGGACGCCCTTGGCTGATTAACTAGGAAAGCTAGTGGAGGGCTACCTTACCCGAAAGGGGCAAGGGCAGTAGGGGAGTGGTCAGTGTAGGGAGGTCCTTGTTTGATTTTGCTGCGATGGCGGTCGGCAAGAACCCTGCACTGGAGCTTCCTATAAACTGTAGCGGGTAGTCTGAAGCTAGTGGAACTTTGTAAAGGCCTCGTAGTGTTACCCTGCCTCGCTTCCTTGGTAGAGGTGTATGGGATTCATGACCCCTTGGCAGATGGGTAACACGGCTTGTGGGTAAAGATGCGCAACCTCTGCAGAGTGTAAAACTAGTATACTAGCCGTGCTCACGGTCATGAGCGGCTCGGACCCTCACATGATTAACTATGGAACTTAAATTTAATTTGACATTTGCATCGCATTTGAGATTACTTTACTATTACTGTTCTTTATTATTATTAAGGTTTGGTATTTACTTACACTTAGTAATTGCTAATAAAAGTTTGACCAACTTATAAAAGCAATGCTCAGCTTCAGCCTCTATTTCATTGATCAGCCTTACACTTCATGAACTCCCACCTTTGGTGAGTTCATGCCACATTATTTCCCCACGACTTGTTGAGCTATGAACGTATGTGAGCTCACTCTTGCTGTCTCACACCCCCCCACAGGAGAAGAGCAGGTGGTTGAAGAGGAGCCGCCTAACACTGAGGAGTTCGATCTGATCTAGGTGGCGTTTCTCAGTCGACATTTGCGCCGACGATCCTTAGTTCGTTTTACATTTATTCCTTTATTTTGTAATAAGTCTTCCGCTATGTAATAAATACTCTGATGATTTATGACATTTATCTCTATACACTCTGTTATTATATATGTTGTCTTCTTGGCGCATGTATGAGATGCACCCGACTTTGTTCCTAAAATCCAGGTGTTACAATACTTAAAGCACCAGTTTTAACGGTCGTTCCACGTTATTTTTTTATAAATAACCCCTCACAGTGTCGGCGTTCCGAGACCGGGGGGTCCCTGAGCCGACGAGTGAAGTGTCGCTGCGTGCCCCAGCCCAGATGGGTCGACGCGAGGCCGAGCGCGAAGGGGGGAAAGCGAGGTGGCCGGAGTTGGGCGTGAGAGAGGTGGAAATCCCGCGGCCTTCGTGTTCGTCCCGCGCCCAGGTCGGGTGCGCTTGCAGTAGGGGGTTACAAGCGTCCACACGGGGGAAGGAGCGAGTGGCCTCACGCGAGCACCCGTCTCGTCCTCGTCCCCGCGCGGCCAACCCTCTCTAAGAGGGCCCTGGTCTTTCCTTTTATAGGCGTAAGGAGAGGATCCAGGTGTACAATGGGGGGTGTAGCAGAGTGCTACGTGTCTAGCGGAGGAGAGCTAGTGCCCTAAGTACACGCCATCGTGGCGGCCGGAGAGATTTTGGCGCCCGGTTTGTGTGATGTCGTGGCCGTCGGAGGAGCGCTGGAGCCTGGCGGAGAGACAGCTGTCGGGGCCATCGAGTCCTTGCTGACGTCCTCTTGCTTCCGTAAGGGGGCCGAGAGCCGCCATCGTCAGGGAGCGTGCGGGGCGCCATCATCGCCTATCTGGTGGAGCGAGCCAGATGGGACGCCGGTCTTGTTCCCGTAGCCTGAGTCAGCTTGGAGTAGGGTAATGATGGCGCCTCGTGTTGACGTGGCTGGTCCGCGCCCTAGGTTGGGCGATGTGGAGGCTCCTCCGAGGTCGAGGTCGAGTTCGTCTTCCGTGGCCGAGGCCGAGTCCGAGCCCCTAGGTCGGGCGAGGCGGAGGCCATCGGCTGAGGCCAGGGCGGAATTGGAGTCCTGGGGTCGGGCGAAGTAGAGTTCATCGTCTATTGGGGCTGGGCCCAAGTCCGAGCCTTGGGTCGGGCGGAGCGGAGTTCGCCGTCTTCCGGGGCTTAGCCCGAGTCCGAGCCCTGGGTCGGGCGGAGCGGAGTTCGCCGTCTTCCGGGGCTTAGCCCAAGTCCGAGCCCTGGGTCGGGCGGAGCGGAGTTCGCCGTCTTCTGGGGCTTAGCCTGAGTCTGAGCCCTGGGTCGGGCGGAGCGGAGTTCGCCGTCTTCCGGGGCTTAGCCCGAGTCCGAGCCCTGGGTCAGGCGGAGCGGAGTTCGCCGTCTTCCGGGGCTTAGCCCGAGTCCGAGCCATGGGTCGGGCGGAGTGGAGTTCGCCGTCTTCCGGGGCTTAACCCGAGTCCGAGCCCTAGGTCGGGCGGAGCGGAGTTTCCTATGGTGTGCGGCCGGGCCTGACTGCCTGTCAGCCTCACTCTGTCAAGCGGCACCGCAGTCGGAGCGGCGCAGGCGGCGCTGTCTTTCTGACAGACCGGTCAGTGGAGCGGCAAAGTGACGGCGGTCACTTCGGCTCTGTCAGCTGAGGGGCGCGCGTCAGGATAAAGGTGTCAGGCCACCTTTGCATTAAATGCTCCTGCGATTTGGTCGGGGTTGCTTCTTGGCGAAGACAGGGCCTCGGGCGAGCCGGGAACGTGTTCGCCGCTGGAAGGGGGGCCTCGGGCGAGGCGGAGATCCTCTGGGGTCGGCTGCCCTTGTCCGAGGCTTGGCTCGGGCGAGGCGTGATCGAGTCCCTCGAATGGACTGATCTCTGACTTGATCGCACCCATCAGGCCTTTGCAGCTTTGTGCTGATGGGGGTTACCAGCTGAGAATTAGGAGCCTTGAGGGTACCCCTAATTATGGTCCCCGACAGTAGCCCCCGAGCCTCGAAGGGAGTGTTAGCACTCGCTTGGAGGCTTTCGTCGCACTTTTTTGCAAGGGGACCAGCCTTTCTCGGTTGCGTTTTGTTCCGGTGGAGAGCGCCATGTTGCCCTCGGTGGGCGCCGAACATGGTGTCTCTGGTGAGCTGCAGGCGGGTGATCCGAGTGGACGTCCGTGCCCCATTCGTTAGGGGTCGGCTAGGGGCCCAGAGGCGCGCCCAAAAGTACCTACGGGTGATCTGCCAGACCCGGTCCCCTGGTGACGGGGTCCAAGGGCTCGATGCCTCCCTCTGATGGGATTCTGTTACAAGATCGTTCCCGCTGGTCTCGGAAATGTCCTAGGGTACCTCGGGAGCGCAGCCCGAGCCTTGGTTATGTATCGAACGTACCCATGGTCATCCCTCGCTCTATGTCTGAGGCGGCTGTGAACCCTTCGGGGGCCAGCCTTCGAACCCCTGATCAGTAGTGGGCGCGGAGCCCGAGTAGCCTGAGGCGGCCGTTGAACCCTTCCGAGGGGCCGGCCTTCGAACCTCTGACTAGTAGTGGGTGTGGAGCCCACGTGCTCTGAGGCGGCTGTTGAACCCTTCCGATGGGCCAGCCTTCGAACCTCTGATCAGTAGGGAGGCTCGGAGCCTGGTTCCTTCACAGGGAAGGATCCTTTTCGGGGTATCCCCCTCTCCCGGTCCCTGTTGCAAGAGAGAGGAAGAGGAAAAAAGGGAAAGGATATGAAATCGAACGACGCGGCGTACCTCTTTTGATGCGGTTATCGTGGCGAAGGTGAAGCGTCGCTCGTTTCTCCTGCCAGAGGCGCCGCACTGTCCCGCCGTGGAGTTAATGCGACAGGGGCAAGTGGTTCGCAGGGTAGCCGTTGCGCGTGCGTGAGCCATTTGAGGAACGGGTCACGGGCGCGTTGTCTTCACACCGTGAGAGAGGGTTCTCTCGCTGCCCCCGGATGGGACATAAGCTTGGCTGACGACGTGACCGCTGCTCCTGCCCGCCTGCCACCGCCATTACTGCCGGCCCGTTTTCGGCCGCATTGACCGTCGCGCCAGGCTGGAGCCGCTGGGTCGTGCGCTGGGTCGCCTCGAGTCGCGGTATTGGTTCCACGATCGAGGAGGCGCGGTGGTGGCGCAGGCGGTGGTGCAGTTGCAGGCGTGAAGCATTCAGCGCGCGGGTTGCATGACGCGTGGATCCGGGCCTCCATGCTGGGCATGTTGGGAGTCGGAGAAGCGCGCCCACTTGGCACGGTTGCATGCCGCCTGCATGGCTGCCCGCCCTTTCGCCCGCCGGTCTGGGCAAAAGTGGAGAGCCGCTTGTAACCGCTGGGCGGTTGCACGCACCGCGCGCGACAGTTTGGCTTCTTTTGCTCTGGGCCGGCATGCATGACGTGTGGGACCCAGCCCCCGCGCCATAGGGGGAGGACCTTGGAGCGTGTTGGAGAAGACTCAGCCCACGACGGCTGGGGAAGCAAGTGGGGAGAGTCGCCTTTAAAAGGAGGGTGACCCTCTTGGAAGGCGACTGTGTCTTCACGCTCCCTTATGCATCGTGTCTTTCCACCTTCCACCCCCGAATGGGGGATATCCGCCGTCTTTCCGCTTCGTTGTTGGAGGAACGCAACTCTGCGGGAGTTGGTACCTTTCAGCCGTCGTTCGGCTTCAAGGATTTTCATCATGCAACCCGGCTGCACCCCTCCGCCGGTGGTCACCCAAGACGGTGACCTCCAGTTCGATGGCGGGGGAGAGCGAACCGGGCCGCGGCCTCTGCCCCTCCCTCAGCCTCAAGGATTTTCATCACCAGGGCTGGGGAGGGGAGTGTGCCGAGTCGGGGGTCGGCCCCTGCGTGTGCAGTGGCCCGCTCCTTCCCTCAGTGATCGGGGGGAAGGGCGGGAGTCGTCCGCGGCGCTGGCAGCTGCACCGTGCCCGGCTCTCTGAGCCGAGCGGCTTCGGAGCCGCTCCCGGTGCTGCCTCCCGCCACGGCAGCTGGAAGAGGTTCCGCCGACGACGAGCTTGCCGGCGCCACCCGCGGACCAACCTCCAACTCTACGGCCTTCTGCCCGTCCTTGCCTCTCGAGTTTGGGCACGGGCAGGGGCCTCCTGACAGCAGCATCCGCCCTGAGGTCATCGCTGCTGCTGTTCGGCCCCCCAGAGCAGGAGTCTTCATCGTCGCCGCTGCTGGGGCGGGCGACGGCGAGCCGTTCGTCGGTCTTCTGTTGCTCCGCAGGCCCTTCCCCCATCGAGTGGGGTTGTTCGTACCTGCGGAGGTGGAACCGGAGTTCCGTTTGTAATGGCACTTCGAATGCCGGTGTTATGTTCATTGCGTCTGTTGAGGCCTGAACATGTATATAAATTCGGCACGGAGCCGTGTTTTTTCCCCATTTTCGAGCACTAAGACTCGCCTGTTGGTTGTCTGAACCGCTTCACCAAGCGTGAGTCGCCCCGTGTAAAGGTGACGAGTGAGGTATCCGTATCCCGGAGGCATAGGAGTCCCTCGGCTCGGTCAGCCTTGTTGTCCGAGGCTTCCCTTGCTTAGTTGGAGGAAACCCTTGGCCGCTCTTCAATGAGCCGAGGCCAGGGGTAGCGGTGCCAGCGCGAACAGAGGCAGAGTTGGCTCGAAAAGATGACCAGGTCGGCCGGAGCCTCGCCGGGTCGTCCGTTAGCGGGACCGACGCCGGGATTGACCTGCCGAGGCCTCGGGCCGGGCTGATGTCCTTGGGGGACAGCTAGCCGAGGGCCCGGGGTGACTGGCCGAGCCGCCCGCTCGGGCCGGATCCTTGGAGAAGACCCTGGCGGTGATGGTCCGGGCTTGGTGATGACGTCGTCCTTCAGAGCGGAGACCCTTGGACCGCATCGCCGTCCGAGGCTAGGTCGGACTTCGCCAGAGGTGTTGTCGACGCCGAGGGTGCTGCTGCTCCCTTTAGCCGTCAAGATCCGAGCCTGCAGGATCGGATTATCTTGTAGCGTGTGTTTTCTGCGGCCGCCGAGGCCGAAACACACCCTCACCGTATTGTAAAGCCGCGTCTCCTTTCCTCTTGTTTCGAGTATCTGGACTTTTTTGTTGGTAACAGAACTGTTTGTGCGAGCGAGAGTTGCTTCTCACGGAAGGTGATGAGTGAGGTATCCGTATCCCGGAGGCGTAGGAGTCCCTCGGCTCGGTCGGCCTTGCCGCTTACGCGCACTCTTACCCGTCCATGGGGTTCTGTCACCGACGCAGTCGAGAAAGCTTGAAAAATCATTTCGGCAGAGGAGCTTCTCGAGCATGAAGACTTGTTCGGTCCGTGGAGTCACTTATCCGAGCGTGAGTTACTAATCGCAGAAGGTGATGAGTGAGGTATCCGTATCCCGGAGGCGTAGGAGTCCCTCGGCTCGGTCAGCCTTGGCTGCTTACGTGTACTCCGCCGTTTTCAGGATCCACTTTTGAAGTAGTCAAAGAGCACGGAAAGCATTCTGGCAAAAAAAAACCTTTTTTCGAGGAAAATTTCGACGCAGAGGGGGTTCCCCCCTTTTAGCCCCCGAGGGAGGGTCGGGCTTTGCCGAGGCAAGGCTGACCCTTCCTTGATAACTAAACTTTGCATGAGAACAAGGTATATGAACGACTTGAAAACATCTTAAGGGTAGAAGCGACGTAGCTGTTGGATGTTCCAAGCGTTGCTGTAGACCTCGCCTTGACTGTTGGCCAGCTTGTATGTTCCGGGCTTTAGAACCTTGGCGATGACGAACGACCCTTCCAAGGGAGGCGTGAGCTTGTGCCGCCCTCGGGCGTCTTGTCGCAGCCGAAGCACCAGGTCGCCCACCTGGAGGTCTCGGGACCTAACCCCTCGGGCGTGGTAGCGTCGCATGGACTGCTGGTACCGCGCCGAGTGTAGTAAGGCCTTGTCCCGAGCCTCTTCCAGCTGGTCCAGCGAGTCTTCTCGATTAGCCTGGTTGCTTTGGTCGTCATAGGCCCTCGTCCTCGGGGAACCGTATTCCAGGTCTGTGGGCAAGATGGCCTCGGCCCCATAGACTAGGAAGAACGATGTGAAGCCCGTGGCTCGGCTCGGTGTTGTCCTCAGGCTCCAGACCACCGAGGGGAGTTCCTTCATCCACCGCTTGCCGAATTTGTTGAGGTCGTTGTAGATTCGAGGCTTGAGTCCTTGTAGAATCATGTCGTTGGCACGCTCTACTTGCCCATTCGTCATGGGATGAGCCACGGCGGCCCAGTCCACCCGGATGTGGTGATCCTCGCAGAAGTCCAGGAACTTTCTGCCGGTGAACTGGGTGCCGTTGTCGGTGATGATGGAGTTCGGGACCCCGAAACGATGGATGATGTTGGTGAAGAACGCCACCGCCTGCTCGGACCTGATGCTGTTCAGGGGTCGGACCTCGATCCACTTGGAAAATTTGTCGATGGCGACCAACAGGTGCGTGTAGCCCCAGGATGCCTTCTGCAAGGGGCCGACGAGGTCCAGACCCCACACAGCAAAAGGCCATGTGATGGGTATTGTCTGCAAAGCCTGAGCGGGCAGGTGGGTCTGCCTTGCGTAGAACTGACACCCTTCGCAGGTGCATACGATTATGGTAGCGTCGACCACCGCCGTTGGCCAGTAGAAACCTTGTCGGAAAGCATTTCCGACAAGGGCTCGAGGTGCTGCGTGGTGACCGCAAGCCCCCGAGTGTATTTCTTGGAGGAGTTCCTGGCCTTCGGTGGTGGAGATGCATCGCTGGAGGATGCCTGAAGGGCTGTGGTGGTAGAGCTCCTTCCCTTCTTCCAGCAAGACGAACGACTTGGCGCGCCGCGCCAACCGCCGAGCTTCGGCTCAGTCAAGGGGTAGCTCTCCTCGGTGGAGATATTGTAGGTACGAGGTCTGCCAGTTTTGATCAGGCGTGACCCCGCTTTGCTCCCCCTCGACGTGCAGCGTCTCGCCCTCGGGGGCCGAGGGTACCTCGAGCCGAACCGAGGGTGCCTCGGGCCGAGCCGAGGTTGCCTCGGACTATGCCGAGGGTACCTCGGGCTGGGCCGAGGGTGCCTCAGGCTCGGGCGTGTCGTCGATCTTGACGGAGGGTTGATGCAGATCTCGGGAGAAGACGTCCGGGGGAACCGTTGTTCGCCCCGAGGCTATTTTAGCCAGCTCGTCCGCAGTCTCGTTGTAGCGCCGAGCGATGTGGTTGAGCTCGAGCGCGTAGAACTTGTCTTCCAGGCGTCGAACCTCATCGCGGTAGGCTTCCATCTTCGGGTCACAGCAGTGGGAGTTCTTCATGACTTGGTCGATGACGAGCTGCGAGTCACCGCGAGCATCGAGGTGTCGGACCCCCAGCTCGATGGCGATTCGCAACCCGTTTACCAGAGCCTCGTACTCCGCCACATTGTTGGACGCCGGGAAGTGGAGGCGTAGCATGTAGCGTAGGTGCTTCCCAAGGGGCGAGATGAAGAGGAGGCCTGCGCCGGCCCCTGTCTTCATCAGCGACCCGTCAAAAAACATGGTCCAAAGCTCCGGTTGGATCGGAGCCGTCGGGAGCTGGTTGTCGGCCCATTCAGCCACGAAGTCCGCCAGGACCTGGGACTTGATGGCCTTCCAGGGGGCGAACGAGATCGTCTCGCCCATGCTCTCCACCGCCCACTTCGCGATCCTACCTGAAGCCTCTCGGGAGTGGATGATCTCTCCCAAGGGGAAGGATGACACCACCGTCACCGGATGAGACTCAAAGTAGTGTCGCAACTTCTGCCGTGTCAGGATCACCGCGTACAGCAGCTTCTGAACTTGTGGGTAGCGGATCTTGGTCTCGGACAGTACCTCACTGATGAAGTAGACTGGCCTCTGAACGGGCAATGCATGCCCCTCTTCTTGCCTCTCGACCACAATCGCGGCGCTAACCACCTGAGTGGTCGCGGCGACGTAGACCAAGAGGGCTTCTCCGGCAGCTGGGGGCACCAAGATAGGCGCCTTCGTGAGGAGCGCCTTCAGGTTCCCGAGGGCTTCCTCGGCCTCAGGGGTCCAAGTGAAGCGCTTGGCCTTCCTTAAGAGGCGGTACAGGGGTAGACCTCTTTCGCCGAGGCGTGAGATGAAACGACTCAGAGCCGCGAGACATCCCATGACCCTCTGTACGCCTTTCAGGTCCTGGATGGGCCCCATGCTGGTGATGGCTGCGATCTTCTCCGGGTTGGCTTCGATGCCCCGCTCGGAGACGATGAACCCTAAGAGCATGCCTCGGGGCACCTCGAAGACACACTTTTCGGGATTGAGCTTGACGCCTTTCGCCTTGAGACATCAGAATGTCACTTCAAGGTCAGAAAGGAGGTCAGAGGCTTTCCTCGTCTTGACTACGATGTCATCAATGTAAGCCTCGACCGTGCGGCCAATGTGTTCGCCAAACACATGGTTCATGCACCGCTGGTACGTCGCGCCCGCATTCCTCAAGCCGAACGACATGGTGACATAGCAGTACATGCCGAAGGGCATGATGAAAGAAGTCGCGAGCTGGTCGGACTCTTTCATCCTGATTTGGTGATACCCTGAGTAGGCATTGAAGAATGACAGGGTTTCGCACCCAGCAGTGGAATCCACGATCTGATCGATGCGAGGCAGAGGGTAGGGAACCTTCGGACATGCTTTGTTCAGACCAGTGTAGTCTACACACATCCGCCATTTCCCCCCTTTCTTTCTCACAAGCACAGGGTTGGCAAGCCATTCGGGATGGAATACCTCTTTGATGAACCCTGGCGCCATTAGCTTGTGGATCTCCTTGCCTATGGCTCTGCGCTTCTCCTCGTCGAATCGGCACAGAGGCTGCTTGACGGGTCGGGCTCCAGCTCGGATGTCCAGCGAGTGCTCGGCGACATCCCTCGGTATGCCGGGCATGTCCGAGGGACTCCACGCGAAGACGTCGGCGTTCGCGCGGAGAAAGTCGACGAGCACTGCTTCCTATTTGGGATCGAGCCCGGAGCCGATCCAGACTTGCTTGGAGGCGTCGCTACTGGGGTCGAGGGGGACGGACTTAACCGTCTCCGCTGGCTCGAAGATGCCGGCATGACGCTTCACGTCTGGCACCTCCTTGGAGAGGCTCTCCAGGTCGGCGATGAGGGCCTCGGACTCGGCGAGGGCCTCGACGTACTCCATGCACTCCACGTCGCATTCGAACGCGTGTTTGTACGTGGGGCCGACGGTGATGACCCCGTTGGGGCCCGGCATCTTGAGCTTGAGGTAGGTGTAGTTGGGGACGGCCATGAACTTTGCGTAGCAGGGCCTCCCCAATACCGCGTGGTAGGTTCCTCGGAACCCGACCACCACGAACGTCAGGGTCTCCCTTCGGAAGTTGGAGGGCGCTCCGAAGCAGACGGGAAGATCGAGTTGTCCGAGGGGCTGGACGCGCTTCCCGGGGATGATCCCATGGAAAGGCGCAGCGCCCGCCCGGACCGAGGACAGATCGATACGCAGAAGCCCGAGGGTCTCGGCGTAGATGATGTTGAGGCTGCTGCCTCCGTCTATGAGGACCTTGGTGAGCCTGACGTCGCCGATGACAGGGTCGACGACGAGCGGGTATTTCCCCGGGCTCGACACATGGTCGGGGTGGTCGGCCCAGTCGAAGGTGATGGGCTTGTCGGACCAGTCTAGGTAGACTGGCGCTGCCACCTTCACCGAACAGACCTCCCGGCGCTCTTGCTTGCGGTGCCGAGCCGAGGCGTTCGCCGCTTGCCCGCCGTAGATCATGAAGCAGTCGCGAACCTCGGGGAACTCTCCTGCCTGGTGATCTTCCTTCTTGTCGTCGTCGCGGGCCCTGCCACCCTCCGCGGGTGGCCCGGCCCTGTGGAAGTGACGCCGAAGCATGACGCACTCCTCGAGGGTGTGCTTGACGGGCCCCTGGTGATAGGGGCATGGCTCCTTGAGCATCTTGTCGAAAAGGTTGGGACCTCCGGGGGGCTTCCGAGGGTTCTTGTGCTCGGCGACGTCGCGTTTCGCTTGCGACTTCTTCTTGCCCTTCTTCCTAGCGCCGCGCTGAGTTGACGCCTCGGGGGCATCCTCCGATGGGCGGCCCTGGGGCTGCTTGTCCTTCCGGAAGATAGCCTCGACCGCCTCCTGGCCGGAGGCGAACTTGGTGGCGATGTCCATCAGCTCGCTCGCCCTGGTGG
Source organism: Zea luxurians (assembly GCA_029449295.1). Classification (NCBI taxonomy): domain Eukaryota; kingdom Viridiplantae; phylum Streptophyta; class Magnoliopsida; order Poales; family Poaceae; genus Zea; species Zea luxurians. The sequence goes on from JAOPSE010000002.1 coordinate 170,802,967, forward strand.
GGGTCTTGCGACCCAGCTTGCTCACCAGGTCGCGGCAGGTGGTGCCAGCGAGGAACGCGCTGATGACATCCGAGTCGGTGATGTTGGGCAGCTCGGTGCGCTGCTTCGAGAATCGCCGGATGTAGTCCCGGAGAGACTCTCTCGGCTGCTGTCGGTAGCTTCGGAGGTCCCAGGAATTCCCGGGGCGCACGTACGTGCCCTGGAAATTGCCGGCGAAAGCCTGGACTAGGTCGTCCCAGTTGGAGATTTGCTCCGGAGGCAGGTGCTCCAACCAGGCGCGAGAGGTGTCGGAGAGGAACAGGGGGAGGTTGCGGATGATGAGGTTGTCATCGTCCGTTCCACCCAGTTGGCAGGCCAGATGGTAGTCCGCGAGCCACAGTTCCGGTCTCGTCTCCCCCGAGTACTTTGTGATAGTAGTCGGGGGTCGGAACCGGGTCGGGAACGGCGCCCGTCGTATGGCCCGGCTGAAGGCCTGCGGACCTGGTGGTTCGGGCGAGGGACTCCGATCCTCCCTGCTGTCGTAGCGTCCCCCACGCCTGGGGTGGCAGCCTCGGCGCACCCTCTCGTCGAGGTGGGCCCAACGATCGCGGTGATGGTGCTCGTTGCCGAGGCGACCCGGGGCCGCAGGCGCTGTGTTGCGCGTGCGCCCGGTGTAGACCGAGGCTTCCCGCATGAATCGGGAAGTCGCGGCATGATGTTCCGAGGGGTACCCCTGCCTTCGGGAGGCGGAGCTCTCGGCCCGCCAGACCGCGGCACCTTCTAGGAGATCCCTGAGCTCTCCCTGGATTCGCCGCCCCTCGGTGGTTGATGGCTCCGGCATCGCGCGGAGGAGCATTGCTGCTGCAGCCAGGTTCTGGCCGACCCCACTGGATGCGGGTGGCGGCCTGAGCCTGACATCGTCGGCGATGCGGTGCTGGAAACCCTGGGGTACATGACGCATTTCTCCGGCCGGAGGTTGGCCCGCCCATGCCTGCTCGACGTCCCGGCGGATCGGCTCGAGCGCTCCTGCTCCCTCGTCGAGCCTGGCCTGCACCCCGCGGATTTGCTCTAGTTGTGGGTCGCGACCCCCCGCCGGAACGGGGACCACAGCTAGCTCCCGCGGGATGTCGACGCGAGGCACCGGCCTAGGGAGATCACCGTCCTCCGGCATGCCGAGATGGTTGCCTTCGAAGGGACCCCCTAGATCGACGTGGAAACATTCGCGGCTCGGACCACAGTCCTCGTCGCCGAGGCTACGGCTACTGTCGGAACAGTCGGAAAGGCAGCAGTCGCATGCGGTCATGAAGTCCCGCATGGTGCTGGGGTTGCCAAGTCCGGAGAAATCCCAACAGACGCTGGGCTCGTCGTCTTCCTCGGACCCGGAGGGCCCGTAGGTCGAGACATCCGTCAGCCGGTCCTAAGGTGACCGCATACGAGATCCCAGAGGGTTCGGATTCGCTTCTACGAAAGCGTCCGCCAAAGCGGAGCCGCTTGGCAGGTCGAGGCTAACTCCGAGAGGCGTGGGATGGGAATCGGTCGGTACCTCCTGGTCGACGGGCGGTGATGAGGTCACGTCGGGGGCCGACTGCACCGTCGTCTCAGGTACGAGGGCGACACCCAGCAAGCCTTTCGCGAGCGTGCTGGCGTCGTCCGTTTGCTCGGGGTTGACGTGTCGTGGGGAGACAGCGCTCGTCTTTGTCTCAAGCGCGAGCGCGAGGCCGATGCCCGGCGCGTCCCCCGTTGGAGCGCCGGCGTTGTCGACTCGCTCGACGGCCGACGAGGCGCCGCCTCCTGCTTGGCCTTGGTTGCCCCGCCTCCTCCCTCTCCGTCGACGAGGAAGAGGACGGGGCGAGCTCGAAGGTTGTTCTCCCACCACGCGGGGAAGACGTCGTTGATCCTGCCGCCGGCAGGCGGACTGTCGGCCGCCACTGTCGTTGTTGCCCGGCGGTGGAAAGAGTATCATGTCGTAGCTGCCGTCGAGGGACATGAACTCAAGGCTCCCGAAACGAAGCACCGTCCCGGGCCGGAGAGGTTGCTGGAGACTACCCATCTGGAGCTTGACGGGAAGCTGTTCGCCAACACGCAGCAGGCCCCTACCTGGCGCGCCAACTATCGGCGTTCCGAGACCGGGGGGTCCCTGAGACGACGAGTGAAGTGTCGCTGCGTGCCCCAGCCCAGATGGGTCGATGCGAGGCCGAGCGCGAAGGGGGGAAAGCGAGGTGGCCGGAGTTGGGCGTGAGAGAGGTGGAAATCCCGCGGCCTTCGTGTTCGTCCCGCGCCCAGGTCGGGTGCGCTTGCAGTAGGGGGTTACAAGCATCCACACGGGGGAAGGAGCGAGTGGCCTCACGCGAGCGCCCGTCTCGTCCTTGTCCCCACGCGGCCAACCCCCTCTAAGAGGGCCTTGGTCCTTCCTTTTATAGGCGTAAGGAGAGGATCCAGGTGTACAATGGGGGGTGTAGCAGAGTGCTACGTGTCTAGCGGAGGAGAGCTAGTGCCCTAAGTACACGCCATCGTGGCGGCCGGAGAGACTTTGGCGCCTGGTTTGTGTGATGTCGTCGCCGTCGGAGGAGCGCTGGAGCCTGGCAGAGAGACAGCTGTCGGGGCCGTCGAGTCCTTGCTGACGTCCTCTTGCTTCCGTAAGGGGGCCGAGAGCCGCCATCGTCAGGGAGCGTGCGGGGCGCCATCATCGCCTATCTGGTGGAGCGAGCCAGATGGGACGCCGGTCTTGTTCCCCGTAGCCTGAGTCAGCTTGGAGTAGGGTAATAATGGCGCCTCCTGTTGACGTGGCTGGTCCGCGCCCTAGGTTGGGCGATGTGGAGGCTCCTCCGAGGTCGAGGTCGAGTTTGTCTTCCATGGCCGAGGCCGAGTCCGAGCCCCTAGGTCGGGCGAGGCGGAGGCCGTCGACTGAGGCCAGGGCGGAATTGGAGTCCTGGGGTCGGGCGAAGCAGAGTTCATCGTCTTCTGGGGCTGGGCCCAAGTCCGAGCCTTGGGTCGGGCGGAGCGGAGTTCGCCGTCTTCTGGGGCTTAGCCCGAGTCCGAGCCCTGGGTCGGGCGGAGTGGAGTTCGCCGTCTTCTGGGGCTTAGCCCAAGTCCGAGCCCTGGGTCGGGCGGAGCGGAGTTCGCCGTCTTCCGGGGCTTAGCCCGAGTCCGAGCCCTGGGTCGGGCGGAGCGGAGTTCACGGTCTTCCGGGGCTTAGCCCGAGTCCGAGCCCTGGGTCGGGCGGAGTGGAGTTCGCCGTCTTCCGGGGCTTAGCCCGAGTCCGAGCCCTGGGTCGGGCGGAGCGGAGTTCGCCGTCTTCCGGGGCTTAGCCCGAGTCCGAGCCCTGGGTCGGGCGGAGCGGAGTTTCCTATGGTGTGCGGCCGGGCCTGACTGCCTGTCAGCCTCACTCTGTCAAGCGGCACCACAGTCGGAGCGGCGCAGGCGGCGCTGTCTTTCTGACAGACCGGTCAGTGGAGTGGCGAAGTGACGGCGGTCACTTCGGCTCTGTCAGCTGAGGGGTGCGCGTCAGGATAAAGGTGTCAGGCCACCTTTGCATTAAATGCTCCTGCGATTTGGTCGGGGTTGCTTCTTGGCGAAGACAGGGCCTCGGGCGAGCCGGGAACGTGTTCGCCGCTGGAAGGGGGGCCTCGGGCGAGGCGAAGATCCTCCGGGGTCGGTTGCCCTTGTCCGAGGCTAGGCTCGGGCGAGGCGTGATCGAGTCCCTCGAATGGACTGATCTCTGACTTGATCGCACCCATCAGGCCTTTGCAGCTTTGTGCTGATGGGGGTTACCAGCTGAGAATTAGGAGCCTTGAGGGTACCCCTAATTATGGTCCCCGACACGCAGCTATTTCAAATTAATCCGTTGCACATCTATAGATGGCCAAACGGCGGATCGGCAAGGACCAGACGCCCGCGGGCCACAATTCTGGCCTAGGCACGTCATGCCGGCCTGCTGACCGTGACGGGCCAACCCGTTAGACTGTTGGCCCATTTGATTAAACAACGTAAAATATTAAAAAACGGTGCAGGAGTTGGGGTTTGAACCCATGCCCTGATGAAAGAAGGGCAAGAGACACTGGGTGATGCTGTCTAACCAGTAGAATATCATGCTCAGATATTTTTAATATTGAATATAAATTGTGTATATATGTATATACGTTTTTTATAAAATAAAATATATATAATCGTGTCGGGTCGGGCCAGCACTATGGGCCGAGGCTACAACCCAAGCACGGCACGACGTTTTTGGCTCTTGCAAGCATTAGGTCGTTTCGGAGACCACATTAGCGCAATGGACTCCATGGTGTTTGAGGTTGCTGAATTAGATGGAGCAACAATGATTGTCACACTAACAGTAAAATGAAAGGTTATCTGTTGGTTTTAAACGTTAGTAATTGCTACGAAGTAGCATAATTTATATGGAGCGCATCCAGCTTTTATTGATGCCTGATTTTAGCAATCACTACATATTTTGATCTATTTTTTTATAAGTTTAACTTCATGTGACTTATTTTAGAAACTTGAGCTCACAAACTTTCTCTTATTTGGTCTCTATATGGTGGAATTATGTCATTTTATAATCTCTGTTCGTTCAGTCAGTCAATGTGAACTCTCATCTAATCGCTCACTTTATTGGTCGTGTTGTACCAAGACATATTGTATGAAGTAAACAATAACATCAGTTAGCCAAATCAAAATTGTCGGTGTTTCGAAACCCGGGTGGTCCCTGGACCGACGAGTGAATCGTCGCCGCGTGCCCCAGCCTAGATGGGTCGACGCGAGGCGGAACGCGAAGGGGGGAAAGGAGGCAGCCGGAGGGAGGCAGGAGTGAGAGAGCGGATCCCGCGGCGTTCGTGTTAGCCCCGCGCCTGAGTCGGGTGCGTGTCACACCCGGCTTTAAGGAACAAAGCCAGGTGCATCTCATACATGCGCCAAGAAGACAACATATATAATAACAGAGTTGTCGGCGTTTCGAGACCGGGGGGTCCCCGAGCCGACGAGTGAGAGTGCCGCGTGCCCCAGCCCAGATGGGTCGAGCGCGTGGGCGAGCGCGAAGGGGGGAGAGAGAGCGAGAGCGAGGTGGCCGGAGCCGGGTCGTGAGGGAGTCGGAGATCCCGCGGCCTTCGTGTTCGTCCCGCGCCCAGGTCGGGTGCGCTTGCAGTAGGGGGTTACAAGCGTCCGCGCGGGTGAGGGGAGCGAGCGGCCCCAAGAGAGCGCCTGCCCCTGCCCTTCGTCCCCGCGAGGCCAACCTTCTCTAAGAAGGCCCTGGTCCTTCCTTTTATAGGCGTAAGGAGAGGATCCAGGTGTACAAATGGGGGTGTAGCAAGGTGCTACGTGTCTAGCGGGGGAGAGCTAGTGCCCTAAGTACATGCCAAGGTGGCAGCCGGAGAGATCTTGGCACCCGGCTAGTGTGGCGTCGTGGCTGTCGGAGAAGCAATGGAGCTTGGCGGAGGGACAGCTGTCGGAGTGGTTGGGCCCTTGCTGACGTCCTCCTGCTTTCGTAAGAGAGCTGGGAGCCGCCGTCGTCATGGGTCCAGCGGGGTGCCATCATTGCCTATCTGGCAGAGCTAGCCAGATGGGACGTCGGTCCTGCTCCCTGCGGCCTGAGTCGGCTCGGGGTAGGGTGATGATGGCGCTTCCTGTTGACGTGGCGGACTCGTGCCCTAGGTCGGGCGACGTGGAGGCTCCTCCGAAGCCGAGGTCGAGTCTGTCCTGCATGGCCGAGGCCGAGCCCGAGCTCTTGGGTCGGGCGAGGCGGAGGTCGTTCGGCAGAGGCCAGGGCGGAGTCCGAGCCCTGGGTCGGGCGAGGCGGAGTTCGTCGTCTTCCGGGGCCTTAGCCCGAGTCCGAGCCCTGGGTCGGGCGGAGCGGAGTTCGTCGTCTTCCGGGGCCTTAGCCCGAGTCCGAGCCCTGGGTCGGGCGGAGCGGAGTTCGCCGTCTTCCGGGGCCTTAGCCCGAGTCCGAGCCCTGGGTCGGGCGGAGCGGAGTTCGCCGTCTTCCGGGGCCTTAGCCCGAGTCCGAGCCCTGGGTCGGGCGGAGCGGAGTTCGCCGTCTTCCGGGGCCTTAGCCCGAGTCCGAGCCCTGGGTCGGGCGGAGCGGAGTTCGCCGTCTTCCGGGGCCTTAGCCCGAGTCCGAGCCCTGGGTCGGGCGGAGCTTCCTATGGCGCTTTTGGCCAAGCCTGGCTGCCCGTCAATCTTACTCTTTGCGTTAAAAGGCCCCAGTGACTTGGTCGGTCGGCGCGGTGATTTAGTCAGGGTTGCTTCTTAACGAAGGCAAGGCCTCGGGCGAGCCGGAGATGCGTCTGCCGTGAAAGAGGAGGCCTCGGGCGAGACGGAAACACCTCGGGGTCGGCCGCCCTTGCCCGAGGCTAGGCTCGGGCGTGGCGTGATCGAGTCGCTCGTATGGACTGATCCCTGACTTAATCAAACCCATCAGGCCTCTGCAGCTTTATGCTGATGGGGGTTACCAGCTGAGAATTAGGCGTCTTGAGGGTACCCCTAATTATGGTCCCCGACAGTAGCCCCCGAGCCTCGAAGGGAGTGTTAACACTCGCTTGGAGGCTTTCATCGCACTTTTTTGCAAGGGGACCAGCCTTTCTCGGTTGCACTTTGTTCCGGTGGGTGCGCGCGAGCGCACCCGCCGGGTGTAGCCCCCGAGGCCTCGGAGGAGTGGTTTCACTCCTTCGAGGTCTTAATGCCTTGCGTAATGCTTCGGCTGGTCTGGCGGTTCCCTCATGCGAACAGGCCGTAGCCCGGGTGCACTGTCGGGGCCCAAGTTCTCGGGCTGGTATGTTGACGCTGTCAACGGTTCTTCCGGAGCCGGGTTTGCGAGAGCAGCCCCCGAGCCTGCGCACGGAGCGAGAGGACGATCAGGGACAGACTCGGCTTTTTTACATACGCCCCTACGTCGCCTTTCCGCAAGGAGGAGGGGGGGAGAGCGCCATGTTACCCTCGATGGGCACCGAACATGGTGTCTCCGGTGAGCTGCAATCGGGTAATCCGAGTGGACGTCCGTGCCCCGTTCGTTGGGGGTCGGCTAGGGGCCCGGAGGCACGCCCAAAAGTACCTGCGGGTGATCTGCCAGACCCGGTCCCCTGGCGACGGGGTCCGAGGGCTCGTTGCCTCCCTCCGATGGGATTCCGTTACAGAGTCGTTCCCGCTGGTCTCGGAAATGTCCTAGGGTACCTCGGGAGCGCAGCCCGAGCCTTGGTTATGTATCGAACGTACCCCTGGTCATCCCTCGCTCGGTGTCTGAGGCGACTGTGAACCCTTCGGGGGGCCAGCCTTCGAACCCCTGATCAGTAAGGGGCGCGGAGCCCGAGTAGCCTGAGGCAGTCGTAGGACCTTTCGGGGGCCGACCTTCGAACCCCTGACCAGTAGTGGGTGTCAGGCCCACGCGATCTGAGGCGGCTGTTGAACCCTTCGGGGGGCCAGCCTTCGAACCCCTGATCAGTAAGGAGGCTCGGAGCCTAGTTCCTTCACAGGGAAGGATCCCTTTGGGGGTATCCCCTTTCCCGGTCCCTGTTGCAAGAGATAGAGAAAGAAGGAAAAGGGAAAAAAGGATACGAAATTGAACGACGTGGCGTACCTTTTTTGGTGTGGCCGTTTTGGCGAAGGCGAAACGTCGCCAGCTGCTTCCGCCGGAAGCGCCGCCCATCGAGCCGCGGAGTTAATGCGCCGGGGCGGGCGGTCAGCGAGGCTGCCGTTGTGTGCGCGAGCCGTTCGAGGAACGGGTCACGGGCGTGTCGCCTTCACACCGTGAGAGAGGGGGTTCTCTTGCTGCCTCCGGATGGGACGTGAGCTTGGCTGATGTCGTGACCGCTGCTCTTGCGCGCCTGCCACCGTCATTACTGCCGGCCCACTTTTGACTGCGTTGGACCGCTGCGCCCGGCTGGCGCTGCTGGGCCGCGCGCTGGGTCGCCTCGGGTCGCGACATTGGTTCCGCAACCGAGGAGGTGCGGTGGTGGCGCAAGTGGCATAGTGGCTTACATGCAGCATCCGGCGCGCCGGTTGCGCGACGCGTGGGCTTGAGCCTCCGTGCTGGCCTGTCAGGAGTCGGAGAGGCGCGTCCACTTGGCGCGAGTCGGAGAGGCGCGTCCACTTGGCGCGGTTGCATGCTGCCCGCACGGCTGCCCGCCCCTTTCGCCCGTTGGTCTGGGCAAAGGTGGAGGGTCACTTGTAACCGCTGGGTGGTTGTGCGCGTCGCGCGCGGCGGTTCGGCTTCTTCTGCTCGGAGCCGGTCTGTATGACAGGCGGGTCCCAGCCCCCGCGCCGCAGGGGAGGACTTTGAAGGCGTGTTGGAGAAGACTTAGCCCGTGACGGTTGGGGGCGCAAGCAGGGAGAGTTGCCTTTAAAAGGAGGGCGACCCCTTAAGGCGACCATGTCTTCTTCTTCCCTTATGCATCGTGTCTTTCCACCTTTCAAGCCCCCGGATGGGGAAAACCGCCGTCCCCGTGCCTCATCATCGGAGGACACTACTCCGCGGGAGTGGGTACCTTTCAGCCATCGTTCGGCTTCAAGGATTTTCATCATGCAGCCCGGCTGCACCCCTCCACCGGCGGTCACCCAAGAGGGTGACCTCCGGCTTGATGGTGGGGGAAAGCGAGCCGGGCTGCGGCCTCTGCCCCTCCCTCAGCCTCAAGGATTTTCATCACCAGGGCTGAGGAGGGGAGTGTGCCGAGTTGGGGTTGGCCCCTGCGCGGGCGGTGGCTCGCTCCTTCCCTCAGTGATCGGGGGGAAGGGCGGGAGTCGTCCGTGGCGCCAACAGCTGCACCGTGCCCGGCTCTCTGAGCCGAGCAGTTTCGGAACCGCTCCCGGTGCCGCCTCTCGCCACGGCAGCTGGAAGAGGTTCTTCCGTCGGCGCGGCAGCCGAAGTTGGCCATGGACCGACCTCCGACTCTACGGCCTTCTGCCCGTCCTTGCCTCTCGAGTTTGGGCAAGGGCGGGGGCCTCCTAGCAGCAGCATCCGCCCTGAGGCCATCATTGCTGCTGTTCGGTCCCCCGGGGCAGGAGTCTTCATCGTCGCCGCTGTCGGGGCGGTCGGCGACATGCCGTTCGTCGGTCTTCTGTTGCCCCGCAGGCCCACCCCTATCGAGTGGGGTTGTTCGTACCTGCGGAGGGGGAACCAGAGTTCCGTTTGTAATGGCACTTCGAGTGCCGGGTTTTTTGTTCGTTTCGGCTTTCGGGGCCTGAACATGTATGTAATTACGGCATGAAGCCGTGTTTTTTCCTCATTTCCGAGCACTAAGACTCGTCTGCTGATTGTCTGAACCGCTTTACCAAGCATGAGTCGCCCCGTGTCAAGGTGACGAGTGAGGTATCCGTATCCCGGAGGCGTAGGAGTCCCTCGGCTCGGTCGGCCCTGTTGTCCGAGGCTCCTCTAGCTTAGTTAAAGAGACCCCTCGGCCGCTCTTCGACGAGCCGAGGCCGGGGGTAGCGATATCAGTATGAGCAGAGGCGGAGTTGGCTCGGAAATGAAACCTGGTTGGCCGGAGCCTAGCCGAGTTGTCCGTTGGCAAGATCGACGCCGGAGTTGGTCAGCCGAGGCTTCGGACCGGGCTCGCGCCCTCGGAAGGTGGTTGGCCGAGGCCCCGGAGGTGGCTAGCCGAGCCGCCTGTTCGGGCCGGACTCTCGGAGAAGTCCCTGACAACGATCGCCCGGGCGTGGTGATGACGTCGTCCTTTGGAGCGGAGGCCCTCGGATCGTGTCGCCGTCCGAGGCTAGTTCGGGCCTTGCCGAAGGTGCTGTCGATGCCGAGGGTGTCGCCGCCCCCTTCCAGCGCCAAGACCTGAGCCTGCAAGATCAGCTTGTCTTGTAGTGCGTGCTTTGTGTGGCCGTCGAGGCCAGAACACACACCCTTGCTGTGTTGTAAAGCTGCGTCTCTTTTCCTCTTGTTCCGAGCCTCTGGACTTTTTGTCGGTGACAGGGATGTTTGTGCGAGCAAAAGTTGCTTCTCGCAGAAGGTGAGGAGTGAGGTATCCGTATCCCGGAGGCGTGGGAGTCCCTCGGCTCGGTCGGCCTTGCCGCTTACGCGCACTTTTACTCGTCCATGAAGCCCTATCACCGACTTGGTCGAGGAAGCTCGAAGAATCGCTTCGACAGAAGGGCTTCCGAACGTAGAGACTTGTTCGATCCGCGGAGTCACCTTATCCGAACGCGAGTTACTTATCGCAGAAGGTGATGAGTGAGGTATCCGTATCCCGGAGGTGTAGGAGTCCCTCGGCTCGGTCAGCCTTGACTGCTTACGTGTACCCCGTCGCTTCCAGGACCCACTTTTCGAAGTAGTCAAAAAGCACGGAAGATATTCTGGTAAAAGAGATTTTCTGTTTGAGGAAAATTTTGACGCAGAGGGGGTTTCCCCCCTTTTAGCCCCCGAGGGAGGGTCGGGCTTTGCCGAGGCGAGGCCGACCCTTCCTTGTTGACTAAACTTTGCGTGGGTGTGAGGTATATGAACAACTTGGAAACATCTTAAGGGTAGAAGCGACGTAGCTGTTGGATGTTCCAAGCGTTGCCGTAGACCTTGCCCTGACTGTTGGCCAGCTTGTACGTTCCGGGCTTCAGAACTTTGGCGATGACGAACGGCCCCTCCCAGGGGGGCGTGAGCTTGTGCCTCCCTCGGGCGTCTTGCCGCAGCCGAAGCACCAGGTCGCCCACCTGGAGGTCTCGGGGTCGGACCCCTCGGGCGTGGTAGCGTCGCAGGGACTGCTGATACCGCGCCGAGTGTAGTAAGGCCCTGTCCCGAGCCTCGTCCAGCTGGTCCAGCGAGTCTTCTCGGCTAGCTTGGTTGCTTTCTTCGTTGTATGCCCTCGTCCTCGGGGAGCCGTATTCCAGGTCAGTGGGCAGGACGGCCTCGGCCCCATAGACCAGGAAGAACGGCGTGAAACCTGTGGCTCGGCTTGGCGTCGTCCTCAGGCTCCAGACCACCGAGGGGAGTTCCTTCATCCATCGCTTGCCGAACTTGTTGAGATCATTGTAAATCCGGGGCTTGAGCCCTTGCAGGATCATGCCGTTGGCACGTTCCACTTGCCCATTCGACATGGGATGAGCTACGGCGGCCCAGTCTACCCGGATGTTGTGATCCTCGCAAAAATCCAAGAATTTTTTGCCGGTGAACTGGGTGCCGTTGTCGGTGATGATGGAGTTCGGGACCCCGAAGCGATGGATGATGTTGGTGAAGAACGCCACCGCCTGCTCGGATCTGATGCTGTTCAGGGGTCGGACCTCGATCCACTTGGAGAATTTGTCGACGGCGACCAGCAGGTGCGTGTAGCCCCCGGGCGCCTTCTGCAGAGGGCCGACGAGATCCAGACCCCACACAGCGAAGGGCCAGGTGATGGGTATCGTCTGCAGAGCCTGAGCGGGCAGGTGGGTCTGCTTCGCATAGAATTGGCACCCTTCGCAGGCGCGGACAATTCTAGTGGCGTCAGCCACCGCCGTCGGCCAGTAGAAGCCTTGGCGGAAAGCGTTCCCGACGAGGGTTCGAGGTGCTGCATGATGGCCGCAAGCCCCCGAGTGTATTTCCTGCAGGAGTTCCTGACCCTCGGCGATGGAGATGCATCGCTAGAGGATGCCCGAGGGGCTAAGGTGGTAGAGCTCCTTCTCATCACCCAGCAAGACGAACGACTTGGCGCGTCGCGCTACCCGCCGAGCCTCGGCTCGGTCGAGGGGCAGCTCTCCTTGGCGGAGATATTGCAGGTACGGGGTCTGCCAATCTTGATCTGGCATGACCCCGCTCTGCTCCTCCTCGATGCGCAGTGCTTCGCCCTCGGGCTCCGAGGGTTCCTCGGGTTGAGCCGAGGATGGCTCGGGCTGGGCCGAGGTCACCTCGGACGGGGCCGAGGGCACCTCGGGCTCGGGCGCGTCGCCTATCTTGACGGAGGGTTGGTGCAGATCCCGGGAGAAGACGTCCGGGGGAACCGTCGTTCGCCCCGAGGCTATCTTCGCCAGCTCATCCGCAGTCTCGTTGTAGCGCCGGGCGATGTGGTTAAGCTCGAGCCCGTAGAACTTGTCTTCCAGGCGTCGAACCTCCTCACAGTAGGCCTCCATCTTCGGATCGCGGCAGTGGGAGTTCTTCATGACTTGGTCGATGACGAGCTGCGAGTCGCCGCGTGCATCGAGGCGTCGGACCCCTAGCTCGATGGCGATTCGCAATCCGTTGACCAGAGCCTCGTACTCAGCCACATTGTTGGACGCCGGGAAATGGAGGCGGAGCACGTAGCGCAGGTGCTTCCCGAGGGGCGAGACGAAGAGCAGGCCCGCGCCGGCTCCCGTCTTCATCAGCGACCCGTCGAAAAACATGGTCCAGAGCTCTGGTTGGATCGGAGCCGTTGGCAACTGGGTATCGACCCATTCGGCTACGAAATCCGCCAGTACCTGGGACTTGATGGCCTTCCGAGGGGCGAACGAGATTGCCTCGCCCATGATTTCCACCGCCCACTTTGCGATCCGTCCCGAGGCTTCTCGGCACTGGATGATCTCCCCCAGGGGGAAGGATGACACCACAGTCACCGGATGAGACTCGAAGTAATGTCGCAGCTTTCGCCTCGTCAGGATCACTGCATACAGCAGCTTCTGGACTTGTGGGTAGCGGATCTTGGTCTCGGACAGTACCTCGCTGACGAAGTAAACTGGCCTCTGAATGGGCAAAGCATGCCCCTCTTCCTGCCTTTCGACCACGATCGCGGCGCTGACCACCTGAGTGGTAGCGGCGACGTAGACCAGGAGGGCTTCTCCATCAGCTGGGGGTACCAAGACGGGCGCCTGGGTGAGGAGCGCCTTCAGGTTCCCGAGAGCTTCCTCGGCCTCGGGAGTCCAAGTGAAGCACTCGGCCTTCCTTAAGAGACGGTACAGGGGCAGGCCTCTTTCGCCGAGGCGCGAGATGAAACGGCTCAAGGCCGCGAGACATCCCATGACCCTCTGTACGCCTTTTAAGTCCTTGATGGGCCCCATGTTTGTGATGGCTGCGATCTTCTCCGGGTTGGCTTCGATGCCCCACTCGGAGACGATGAATCCCAAGAGCATGCCTCGGGGCACCCCGAAGACGCACTTCTCGGGATTGAGCTTGACGCCCTTCGCCTTGAGACACCGGAATGTCAGTTCGAGGTCGGAGAGAAGGTCGGAGGCTTTCCTCGTCTTGACTACGATGTCATCGACGTAGGCCTCGACCGTGCGACCGATGTGTTCGCCGAACACATGGTTCATGCACCGCTGGTATGTTGCACCCGCGTTCCTCAAACCGAACGGCATGGTGACATAACAGTACATGCCGAAGGGCGTGATGAAAGAAGTCGCGAGCTGGTCGGACTCTTTTATCTTGATTTGATGATACCCTGAGTAGGCATCGAGGAAAGACAGGGTTTCGCACCCTGCAGTGGAGTCCACGATTTGATCGATGCGAGGTAGAGGGTAGGGAACTTTCGGACATGCCTTGTTGAGACCAGTGTAGTCTACACACATCCGCCATTTCCCCCCTTTCTTCCTCACAAGTACAGGGTTGGCAAGCCATTCGGGATGGAATACCTCTTTGATGAACCCTGCTGCCATCAGCTTGTGGATCTCCTCGCCTATCACCCTGCGCCTTTCCTCGTCGAATCGGCGCAGAGGCTGTCTGACCGGCCGGGCCCCGACCCGAATATCCAGCGAGTGCTCGGCGACATCCCTCGGTATGCCGGGCATGTCCGAGGGACTCCACGCAAAGACGTCGGCGTTTGCGCGGAGAAAGTCGACGAGCACTGCTTCCTATTCGGGGTCGAGCCCGGAACCGATCCGGATCTACTTGGAGGTGTCACCACTGGGGTCGAGAGGGACGGCCTTAACCGTCTCCGCTGGCTCGAAGTTGCCGGCATGTCGCTTCACGTCCGGCACCTCTCGGGAGAGGCTTTCCAGGTCGGCAATGAGGGCCTCGGACTCGGCAGGGCCTCGACGTACTCCACGCACTCCACATCGCATTCGAATGCGTGTTTGTACGTGGGGCCGACGGTGATGACCCCGTTGGGGCCCGGCATCTTGAGCTTCAGGTAGGTGTAGTTGGGGATGGCCATGAACTTTGCGTAGCACGGCCTTCCCAACACTGCATGGTAGGTCCCGCGGAACCCGACCACCTCGAACGTCAAAGTCTCCCTTCGGAAGTTGGAGGGTGTTCCGAAGCAGACAGGAAGGTCGAGCTGTCCGAGGGGCTGGACGCGCTTCCCGGGAATGATCCCGTGGAAGGGTGCAGCGCCTGCTCGGACGGATGACAGGTCGACGCGCAGGAGCCTGAGGGTCTCAGCGTAGATGATATTGAGGCAGCTGCCCCCATCCATCAGGACCTTGGTGAGCCTGACGTCGCCGATGACGGGATCGACGACGAGCGGGTACTTCCCTGGGCTCGGCACGTGGTCGGGGTGGTCATCCTGGTCGAAGGTGATGGGCTTGTCGGACCAGTCTAGGTAGACTGGCGCCGCCACCTTCACCGAGCAGACCTCCCGACGCTCCTGCTTACGATGCCGAGCCGAGGCATTCGCCGCATGCCCTCCGTAGATCATGAAGCAGTCGCGGACCTCGGGGAACTCTCCTGCTTGGTGATCTTCCTTCTTGCCGTCGTCGCGGGCCCTGTCACCCTCCGCGGGTGGCCCGGCCCGGTGGAAGTGGCGCCGAAGCATGACGCACTCTTCGAGGGTGTGCTTGACGGGCCCCTGATGGTAGGGGCACGTCTCCTTGAGTGCCTTGTCGAAGAGGTTAGCACCTCCGGGGGGCTTCCGAGGGTTCTTATGCTCGGTGGCGGCGACAAGGTCTGCGTCGGGAGCGTCGCGTTTCGCTTGCGACTTCCTCCTGCCTTTCTTCTTGGCGCCGCGCGGAGCAGACGCCTTGGGAGCATCTTCCGACGGGCGGCCCTGGGGCTGCTTGTCCTTTCGGAAGATGGCCTCGACCGCCTCCTGGCCGGAGGCGAACTTGGTGGCGATGTCCATCAGCTCGCTCGCCCTGGTGGGGGTCTTGCGACCCAACTTGCTCACCAGGTCACGGCAGGTGGTGCCGGCAAGGAACGCGCCGATGACATCGGAGTCGGTGATGTTGGGCAGCTCGGTGCGCTGCTTCGAGAATCGCCGGATGTAGTCCCGAAGAGACTCTCCCGGCAGTTGCCGACAGCTTCGGAGGTCCCAGGAATTCCCGGGGCGCACGTACGTCCCCTGGAAGTTGCCGGCGAAAGCTTGGACCAAATCCTCCCAGTTGGAAATCTGCCCCGGAGGCAGGTGCTCCAACCAAGCGCGAGCAGTGTCGGAGAGGAACAGGGGGAGGTTGCGGATGATGAGGTTATCGTCGTCCGTCCCACCCAGTTGACAGGCCAGGCGGTAGTCCGCAAGCCACAATTCCGGCCTCGTTTCCCCTGAGTACTTTGTGATAGTAGTCGGGGGTCGGAATCGGGGCGGAAACGGCGCCCGCCGAATGGCCCGGCTGAAGACCTACGGACCGGGTGGTTCGGGCGAAGGACTTCGATCCTCCCCGCTGTCGTAGCGTCCCCCACGCCTGGGGTGATAGCCTCGGCGCACCCTTTCGTCGAGGCGTGCCCGACGGTCGCGATGAGGGTGCTCGTCGCCGAGGTGGCCCGGGGCCGCAGGCGCGGTGTTGCGCGTGCGCCCGGTGTAGACCGAGGCTTCCCGCATGAGTCGGGAAGTCGCGGCGCGAGGTTCCGAGGGGTACCCCTGCCTTCGGGAGGCAGAGCTCTCGGCCCGCCGGGCCGCAGCGCCTTCCAGGAGATGCTTGAGCTCTCCCTGGATTCGCCAACCCTCGGTGGTTGATGACTCCGGCATCGCGCGGAGGAGCATCGCTGCGGCGGCCAGGTCCTGACCGGTCCCGCCGGATGCGGGTGGCGGTCTGTCCCTGGCATCGTTAGCGATGCGGTGCTGGAGACCTTGGGGCAGGTGACGTATTTCTCCGGTCGGAGGCTGGCCCGCCCATACCTGCCCGACGTCCCGGCGGATTGCCTCGAGCGCTCCTGCTCCCTCATCGAGCCCGGCCCGCGTCCCGCGGACTTGCTCGAGCTGTGGGTCGTGACCCCCCGCCGGAACGGGAACCACAGCTAGCTCTCGCGGGATGTCGGCGCGAGGCGCTGGCCTAGGGGGATCACCATCCTCCGGCATGCCGAGACAGCTGCCTCTGGAGGGATCCCCTAGCTCGACGTGGAAACATTCGCGGCTCGGGCCGCAGCCCTTGTCGTCAAGGCCGCGGCTGCCGTCGGAACAGTCGGAGAGGCAGTAGTTGCACGCGGTCATGAAATCCCGCATGGCACTGGGGTTGCCAGATCCAGAGAAATTCTAGCAGACGCTGGGATCGTCATCTTCCTCGGACCCAGAGGGCCCGTAGGTCGAGACGCCCGTCAATCGGTCCCAAGGCGACCGCACATAAAACCCCAGAGGGGTTGCACTCGCCTCGATGTGAGCGCCCGCCAAAGCGAGGTCGCTAGGCGGGTTGAGGCCGAGTCGAAATGACGAAAGATGGGAATCAGTCGGTGCCTTTTTGTCGACGAGGAGCGACGAAGTCACGTCGGGGGCTGTTCGCGCCGTCGTCCTGGGGGCGAGGGCGACGTTCTGCAGGCCCTCCGTGAGCGTGCTGGCGTCGTCCACTTGCTCGGGGTCGACGTGTTGCGGGGGGATGGCGCTCGCCTTCGCCTCGAACGCGAGGGTGACGCCTAGCGTGTCCTCCGTTGGGGCACTGGGGATGTCGATTTGCTCGACAGCCGTCGGAGCGCAGCCTCCCGCTCGGCCCTGGTTGCCCCGCCTCCTCCTCCTCCGATGGCGAGGGAGAGGATGGGGCGAGCTCGAAAGTTGTCCTTCCCCCACGCGGGAAAGACATCGACGATTCCGCCGCCGGCGGGCGGACTGTCCGCCACCATTGTCGCCGTCGCGCGGCGGTGGAAGGAGTACCATGTCGTAGCCGCTGTCGAGAGACATGAACTCGAGGCTCCCGAAACGGAGCACCGTCCCGGGTTGGAGAGGTCGTTGGAGACTGCCCATCTGGAGCTTGACGGGAAACTGCTCGTCAACACGCAGCGTGCCCCTACCTGGTGCGCCAACTGTCGGCGTTTCGAGACCGGGGGGTCCCCGAGCCGACGAGTGAGAGTGCCGCGTGCCCCAGCCCAGATGGGTCGAGCGCGTGGGCGAGCGCGAAGGGGGGAGAGAGAGCGAGAGCGAGGTGGCCGGAGCCGGGTTGTGAGGGAGTCGGAGATCCCGCGGCCTTCGTGTTCGTCCCGCGCCCAGGTCGGGTGCGCTTGCAGTAGGGGGTTACAAGCGTCCGCGCGGGTGAGGGGAGCGAGCGGCCCCAAGAGAGCGCCTGCCCCTGCCCTTCGTCCCCGCGAGGCCAACCTTCTCTAAGAAGGCCCTGGTCCTTCCTTTTATAGGCGTAAGGAGAGGATCCAGGTGTACAAATGGGGGTGTAGCAAGGTGCTACGTGTCTAGCGGGGGAGAGCTAGTGCCCTAAGTACATGCCAAGGTGGCAGCCGGAGAGATCTTGGCACCCGGCTAGTGTGGCATCGTGGCTGTCGGAGAAGCAATGGAGCTTGGCGGAGGGACAGCTGTCGGAGTGGTTGGGCCCTTGCTGACGTCCTCCTGCTTTCGTAAGAGAGCTGGGAGCCGCTGTCGTCATGGGTCCAGCGGGGTGCCATCATTGCCTATCTGGCAGAGCTAGCCAGATGGGACGTCGGTCCTGCTTCCTGCGGCCTGAGTCGGCTCGGGGTAGGGTGATGATGGCGCTTCCCGTTGACGTGGCGGACTCGTGCCCTAGGTCGGGCGACGTGGAGGCTCCTCCGAAGCCGAGGTCGAGTCTGTCCTGCATGGCCGAGGCCGAGCCCGAGCTCTTGGGTCGGGCGAGGCGGAGGTCGTTCGGCAGAGGCCAGGGCGGAGTCCGAGCCCTGGGTCGGGCGAGGCGGAGTTCGTCGTCTTCCGGGGCCTTAGCCCGAGTCCGAGCCCTGGGTCGGGCGGAGCGGAGTTCGCCGTCTTCCGGGGCCTTAGCCCGAGTCCGAGCCCTGGGTCGGGCGGAGCGGAGTTCGCCGTCTTCCGGGGCCTTAGCCCGAGTCCGAGCCCTGGGTCGGGCGGAGCGGAGTTCGCCGTCTTCCGGGGCCTTAGCCCGAGTCCGAGCCCTAGGTCGGGCGGAGCGGAGTTCGCCGTCTTCCGGGGCCTTAGCCCGAGTCCGAGCCCTGGGTCGGGCGGAGCGGAGTTCGCCGTCTTCCGGGGCCTTAGCCCGAGTCCGAGCCCTGGGTCGGGCGGAGCTTCCTATGGCGCTTTTGGCCAAGCCTGGCTGCCCGTCAATCTTACTCTTTGCGTTAAAAGGCCCCAGTGACTTGGTCGGTCGCCGCGGTGATTTAGTCAGGGTTGCTTCTTAACGAAGGCAAGGCCTCGGGCGAGCCGGAGATGCGTCTGCCGTGAAAGAGGAGGCCTCGGGCGAGACGGAAACACCTCGGGGTCGGCCGCCCTTGCCCGAGGCTAGGCTCGGGCGTGGCGTGATCGAGTCGCTCGTATGGACTGATCCCTGACTTAATCAAACCCATCAGGCCTCTGCAGCTTTATGCTGATGGGGGTTACCAGCTGAGAATTAGGAGTCTTGAGGGTACCCCTAATTATGGTCCCCGACAAGAGTGCATAGAGATAAATGTCACAATAATCAGAGTATTTATTACATAGCGGAAGACTCATTACAAAATAAAAGATAAAAGTAAAACGAACTAAGGATCGTTGGCGCCAATGTCAACTGAGAAACGCCACCTAGATCGGATCAAACTCCTCGATACTTGACTCCACTTGAAACCACCTGTTCTTCTCCTGGGGGGGGTGTGAGACAGCAAGGGTGAGCTCGCACATGTTCATCGCTCAACAAGTTGTGGGGAATAATGTGACATGAACTCACCAAAGGTGGGAGTTCATGAAGTGTAAGGCTGATCAACAATAGAGGTTAAAGCTGAGCATTGCTTTTATAAGTTGGTCAAATTTTTATTAGCAGTTACTAAGTGTAAGTGAATACCAAACCATAATAAAATAATAGAACAAAATTAATAACAAATCCCATGCAAATGCAAATGACAAATTGAGTTTAGGTTCCATAATTTAATCATCGGAGAGTCCTGAGCCGCTCATGACCGTGAGCTCGGCTAGTATACCAGTTTTACACTCTGCAGAGGTTGTACCCTTTACCCACAAGTCGTGTTTCCCATGTCGCCAGGGTTAGCTAGGCCCTTAGACACTACCAAGGTGAATGGCTAGGGATCCACTACGAGGCCTTTACAAAGTTCCACTAGCTTCCGAAAACCCGCTACAGTTTATGGAAAGTTCCAATGCAGGGTTCCTGGCTGACCGCCATCGCAGCAAAATCAACCAGGGACCTCCCTACACTGACCACTCCCCTACTGCCCTTGCCCCTTCCGGGTAAGGTAGTCTTCCACTAGCTTTCCTAATTAGTCAGCCAAGGGGTCCCATTCCTCCCTTGTGGTGGCACGTGGTTCTCAAGTTAAGCTCCATGTTCCAATTAACAATAACATAATGATCTTGACATGAACATAAATAGAATAACAAAATAACTGGAACATGGATATAATGAAATATTAACCCAAAAACCACGTAAAGCAATAGCATAAACTACCCAAGTGATTCAGGGGTAAACAAGGTAATGAGATAAACAATCTAGGGTGACCTATGGGTCCCATCAAAATTAAGCCTATGCATGGTAAATGATTATAAAGAACATTATTGGGTAACAAAAGTGAATCAAGGGCACAACTTGCCTGGCACTTGAGATTCCAGGTACCAACTTGCTATTCAGATGACACATGTCCTCGCGCTAGTCGTAGCAATACAAACAAACATGGTATAGATAAAATTAACATCACACCAAACATAAGAACAAACTAAATAATAATGATCTACGCGCTGCTACGAGATCGTGGGAACGAGAACCACTAAAATCGGAGTTGCGGTTACCAAGTTATGAATTTCGGAAATTATTTAGTGCTTATAATAGATTAATCCAAATGAATAATTTTAATTCAAGTTTCATGGCTAAATAGAGTTACTAGTTGGTAGACAATATTAACACAAAATTAATGTCTCTGGAATGAATCAATTTGGAGCTATTACGAATTTTCTACGAATTACACAAATTCTAACCATTACTTCTATATTAAAAATAGTTTTCTATTCTCTTTTCCTGGATTTTTTCTATTTACTGGACTGGGCCTCAATAACAGGGTAAACTGGGGTTTAGAGCGCAAAAATGCCTAAGACACAGAGGCGCTCCAGTCGAGGACGGCGGGTTGATTCTCATTAAACCCAGGGGCTCTTTTAGAAATAGGCTCGGCTGAATGAACTTGGGCGAGATTTCAGCCGATTGATTCCATCTCGACGGTCCAGATTAGAACAGTTCGAAGGGTACAAAGGTTCCCACCACAGCCGTCCATTCAAGGATATGTGGCCATGGCCTAATGAAGCGAAAGGGTATCGGTTGACTAAATCTGAACCGTCCGCTCGAATCTAACGGCTAGAACTACTCCACTCGTCTCCCCATGCTCCTAGTCGGAGGCGCCGGCGGCCAGAGCCCAACCACGGCGGCACCAATGGTGTTGACTCCCCCCCAGACCACGAGTTTAGAGCACCGATGCATTAATTCGACCCGTGCAATACTCAGCAGGTAGGAAGACGAAGGTATTATGCGGCTCCTTACCTTAATTCGAGCAGTGGAGCACCCTGCCCCGGGCACAGGGCAGCACGGCAGAAGGTACAATGCTCCGGCGACGAATTCTGAGCGACCCACACCTTCATCCGCCGTCACAGCTGTCAGCATCGTGCCCCCCCAGCCATCGATCGGGTCCGCAGCGGCGCCAAGGCGAGGGAGGAAGATATCCGGACGACAGGACCCATCAGGTCAGCTCCAACCGCGCGTCGGCCTTGTTTAACCTGTACGCGGCTATGCGTATGCATTCGGCTCTCTCGCATGCACGGTCATGGCGGCGGTAGCACGGGCACTGGGCGCTTTACAGGGCGAGTAAGAGCGAGGACCGCGGCAAGTAGTTGCAGCCCGCCCCAAACCCGAGAATCTCGCACGTTGCAACAGCAGATACGGCGATCTCAACAGCCATAGACGCGGTCGCTTCGGACGGAGGAGAGAGGTGAAGATGTTTGACACGAGGACCCCACCTGTCATTCGCATTAGCGCACGCAGGTCTCAGTACTGCCCAGGGAGCTCCCGAGTCAACAACGCGGCGTGAGGCTGACAGTGAAGCCCCACGAGTCGGCGCCGGCCCTAGTAGATGGGAGAGCAGGCTTGAGGAAGCTATCGAGTGGGGCCCCAACGCCAGTGTCACACGCGCCAATTGGGCCAGCAAGGAGAGGAAAGTGAAGATGGGCTGGCGCAGTAGAGAAGGTAGGGTGGGCCGATTAGGGTGGCCGCGGCCCATGTGGTGTCTCCTCCCTTTTTCCTTTGCTTTTGTATTATTATTTTTTATTCATAATTATTTTGAATCCAAATTTGAATTTGAATAAGAGTTTCTCCTTTATATATTCTAGGATTCCTTTTTCAATTCTACAGTTCCACTTTGGGATTTTATTGTTTTTCTTGTCACAAAATGCACACGAAAAATGAAATCCCAGCATGATGCATAATTTAGTGGTATATATTTTTATTAATTATTTGTATTTAAATATGGTGTTCACATGAAATGATAAACATAGATAACACATATAGATGCAAAGTAGTATAATTTCTCTTCTTAGACTTTTCTTACAAAGTGGGTACTACAAATCCTACCCCCCTTAAAAATAATCTCGTCCTCGAGATTTAGGAGGAACGAGGGAAAAGATGGGGAAAGTCTATGCGAAGCTCTTCTTCTCTTTCCCATGTTGCTTCTTCTTCTCCATGGTGACTCCATTGCACTTTGCACATCTTTTATCGCCATATTTCTTGTGACTCGAGTCAAAGTATCCAGAATCTTGATAGGATACTCCGTGCAAGTCAAATCACCCTGAACACTGAGCTCTTCCATTGGTAACTATTCCTCAGGGACACGGAGACACATCTCCAGTTGTGACACGTGGAATACCTTATGCACATCAGATAGATTATCAGGTAGCTCAAGTTGATAGGCCATCTCTCCAACTCACCTACAACTCAGAATGGTCCAATAAAGCGAGGGGACAATTTGCCCTTAACTTTAACTCTCCTCAATCCACGAAGTGGTGACACCTTGAGGTAAACATAATCTCCTTTCTCAAATTCCATTGGTCTTCTTCTATTATCAGCGTAGCTCTTTTGCCTGGTTTGAGCTACCCTCAAGTTCTCCCTGATTATACAGACTTGTTCTTCTGCTTCTTGAATAAGTTCAGGTCCAAAGAACTGTCTTCCCCTAGTCTGATCCAATATAGAGGAGTCCTGCATTTCCTGCCATATAGAGTCTCAAACGGTAACATTTTCAGACTGGCCTGGTAATTATTATTATATGAGAACTCAGCATAAGGTACACTCTTGTCCCAACTACTACCATGCTGAAGGGTACAAGCTCTCAACATGTATTCCAATACTTGATTAGTCCTTTCAGTCCGTCCATCAGTATGAGGATGGTAGGCTGAACTAAAATTCAACTTCGTATCCATATTCTCATGAAAACTTTTCCAAAATCTGGAGGTAGGCTGTGATCCTCTATCCAAAATGATCTTCTTTGGTGCCCCGTGTAGAGACACAATCCGAGCCATATATAACTCTGCCAATTGAGATACCTTATAAGTAGTCTTGACCGAAATGAAATGAACCACTTTGGTCAGTCTATCCACAATAACCCATATAGAATCATATCCTTTCGAGGTGCGTGGCAATCCAGTAATAAAATCCATACCAATCTTTTTTTCACTACCAGTCGGTTATAATAGTCTAGTTGGTCTTTGGTGTTCGGCCTTAACTCTTTGACACACATCGCACATAGCCACATGTGCAGCCACATCTCTCTTTAATCCATACCACCAATATTTCTGCTTCAAATCCTGATACATCTTGGTACTCCCAAGATGAATAGAATAATCCGAGTCATGGGTTTCCTTCAGTACAGTCTCACGAAGGCATGCAATATCAGGAACACATACCCTGTCCTTGAACCATATGGTGCCTTGTTCATCTTCCGTGAATTCCGGACCTCGACCTTCAGTAATCAGATCCCTAATCTCTTGTATCTTAGCATCACCAATCTGTCCTTCTGCGGATTTCTTGCTCCAAGGTAGGTTCCACATCAATAATAACTCCTTCAGTGTGAGCAACTATCCCCAGGTTATGTCTCCTGAAATCCTCAACAATCTCATCGGGTAGCTAGGCAACAACAGCTGAATGATCATGGTCCTTTTGACTCAAGGCATCTGCAACCAAGTTTGCCTTGCCCGGGTGATAGTGAATCTCCAAGTCATAATCCTTTATAAGCTCCAACCAACGGCGTTGCCTAAGGTTGAGATCCTTCTGAGTTAATATATACTTCAAACTCTTATGGTCCATGCATACTTGACACTTGGTCCCCATGATATAATGTCTCCAAATCTTAAGCGCATGCACAACGGCTGACAGTTCTAAGTCATGAGTGGGGTAGTTCAATTCATGTTTCCGCAACTAATGAGACACGTAGGTGATCACATGTCCTTCTTGCATGAGCACACATCCCATGCCTTGGCCACATGCATCACAATAAATGTCAAATCCCTTCTATAGATCTAGCATAACCAACATTGGTGGCGACGTCAATCTCTTCTTTAATTGGTCAAAGCTATCTTGGCACTTCTCGTCCCACTTAAACTCTCTTTCCTTCTCTAGAAGTGAGGTCATAGGCTTAGCCATCTTAGAAAATCCTTCACTAAATCTTCGATAGTATCTTGCAAGTCCCAAGAATCTTCGGACTTCAGTAACTGTAGTGGGCACTCTCCACTCCATTATCTCCTTCACTTTAGCAGGATCCACTGCTATTCCTCCATTAGAAATAATATGACCAAGGAATGGCACCTTGTCAATCCAAAACTCGCACTTGCTGAACTTGGCATATAGCTGGTTATCTCGAAGCTTCTGTAGCACCAACCTCAGGTGTTCCTCATGATCACTCTCACTCTTGGAATAAATAAAAATATCGTTGATGAAAACCACGACGAATCTGTCCAAATCATGAACACCTTATTCTTCAAATCCATAAAATAAGCTAGTGCATTAATTAGTCCAAATGACATAATGGTGAACTCATATAAACCATATTGGGTCGATAAAATCGTTTTGGGAATATCCGATGACCTAATCTTCATTGGGTGATAACCCAGTCGGAGTTCAATCCTCGAGAATACCCTAGCATCTCTCATCCGATTAAATAAATCTTCAATGCGGGGTAATGGATACTTGTTCTTCACAGTGACATTGTTAAGGGACCTATAATCCACACACATCCCTTGCGATCCTTCTTTCTTCCGTACAAATAGAACTGGCGCTCCACAAGGTGAAGAACTCGGACGAATGTACCCAGCCTCTTGTAACTCTGTTGACTGCTTCTTATGTTCTTTTAACTCTTCTACAGACATCCTGTATGACCGTTTAGAAATAGGGGCAGTCTTAGGTAAGGGATTAATGACAAACTCAGCTTCCATATCTGGTGGCATCCCTAATAACTTCTCTAGAAAGACATCCGAAAAATCTCTAACCACACGGATGCTGTCACCCACAAACTTCTCATCTACTAAGAATACCGCTAGTCTGGTGGTGGTAGTTACTGCAATTTCATCTTCAAATTTTTATCCTTTGGAACTGGTGAGTTCTACGGTTCCCTTAGCACAGTGTATAAACTGCATTTGCCTTTCTTAACCATGACATACCAATGATCACGTCTATAGTGCTTTCTTCTAACACTATAGGGGTAGCCCATCTGGGTTAGGGACATAAGGTAAGAAAGCAAGGATTGTAGACAAGGCGAGTAATTACGAGGGATGTTACTACGGGGATTTATTAGCTAAGTAGATTAGTGTGTTATCCACTAAAGCTAATATATTACCTTATGGTGGTACATGCTAAGATACCCGTCTATACTATTTCAATCAATCAAAGAAGCAAATCAGGCATTGATCATCAGAACAATCAATCAACATTTTTAATAGAGAAAATAGTTTTAATTTTTTTATCATAGGTCTCCTATCTCTTAAGAAGATCATGGTGGCAGGATTCCAAGGTCTGAAATCCATCTTGTCTCAGAGTAGAAAAGGTAAGAATAATCAGAGTAGAATGGCAAAAGGTGAGACAGGATCAAGACAAGATGAGACGAGTATAGAATGAATCAGAATAAGGTAAGTAGGTAAGGGTTTTGTCCATTTCTATCTAGGTTTCGTCCTACAGTCAACATTTCCTCTGATACCACTTCTGTCACACCCGGCTTTAAGGAACAAAGCCAGGTGCATCTCATACATGCGCCAAGAAGACAACATATATAATAACAGAGTGCATAGAGATAAATGTCACAATAATCAGAGTATTTATTACATAGCGGAAGACTCATTACAAAATAAAAGATAAAAGTAAAACGAACTAAGGATCGTTGGCGCCAATGTCAACTGAGAAACGCCACCTAGATCGGATCAAACTCCTCGATACTTGACTCCACTTGAAACCACCTGTTCTTCTCCTGTGGGGGGGGGGTGTGAGACAGCAAGGGTGAGCTCACACATGTTCATCGCTCAACAAGTTGTGGGGAATAATGTGACATGAACTCACCAAAGGTGGGAGTTCATGAAGTGTAAGGCTGATCAACAATAGAGGTTAAAGCTGAGCATTGCTTTTATAAGTTGGTCAAATTTTTATTAGCAGTTACTAAGTGTAAGTGAATACCAAACCATAATAAAATAATAGAACAAAATTAATAACAAATCCCATGCAAATGCAAATGACAAATTGAGTTTAGGTTCCATAATTTAATCATCGGAGAGTCCTGAGCCGCTCATGACCGTGAGCTCGGCTAGTATACCAGTTTTACACTCTGTAGAGGTTGTACCCTTTACCCACAAGTCGTGTTTCCCATGTCGCCAGGGTTAGCTAGGCCCTTAGACACTACCAAGGTGAATGGCTAGGGATCCACTACGAGGCCTTTACAAAGTTCCACTAGCTTCCGAAAACCCGCTACAGTTTATGGAAAGTTCCAATGCAGGGTTCCTGGCTGACCGCCATCGCAGCAAAATCAACCAGGGACCTCCCTACACTGACCACTCCCCTACTGCCCTTGCCCCTTTCGGGTAAGGTAGTCTTCCACTAGCTTTCCTAATTAGTCAGCCAAGGGGTCCCATTCCTCCCTTGTGGTGGCACGTGGTTCTCAAGTTAAGCTCCATGTTCCAATTAACAATAACATAATGATCTTGACATGAACATAAATAGAATAACAAAATAACTGGAACATGGATATAATGAAATATTAACCCAAAAACCACGTAAAGCAATAGCATAAACTACCCAAGTGATTCAGGGGTAAACAAGGTAATGAGATAAACAATCTAGGGTGACCTATGGGTCCCATCAAAATTAAGCCTATGCATGGTAAATGATTATAAAGAACATTATTGGGTAACAAAAGTGAATCAAGGGCACAACTTGCCTGGCACTTAAGATTCCAGGTACCAACTTGCTATTCAGATGACACATGTCCTCGCGCTAGTCGTAGCAATACAAACAAACATGGTATAGATAAAATTAACATCACACCAAACATAAGAACAAACTAAATAATAATGATCTACGCGCTGCTACGAGATCGTGGGAACGAGAACCACTAAAATCGGAGTTGCGGTTACCAAGTTATGAATTTCGGAAATTATTTAGTGCTTATAATAGATTAATCCAAATGAATAATTTTAATTCAAGTTTCATGGCTAAATAGAGTTACTAGTTGGTAGACAATATTAACACAAAATTAATGTCTCTGGAATGAATCAATTTGGAGCTATTACGAATTTTCTACGAATTACACAAATTCTAACCATTACTTCTATATTAAAAATAGTTTTCTATTCTCTTTTCCTGGATTTTTTCTATTTACTGGACTGGGCCTCAATAACAGGGTAAACTGGGGTTTAGAGCGCAAAAATGCCTAAGACACAGAGGCGCTCCAGTCGAGGACGGCGGGTTGATTCTCATTAAACCCAGGGGCTCTTTTAGAAATAGGCTCGGTTGAATGAACTTGGGCGAGATTTCAGCCGATTGATTCCATCTCGACGGTCCAGATTAGAACAGTTCGAAGGGTACAAAGGTTCCCACCACAGCCGTCCATTCAAGGATATGTGGCCATGGCCTAATGAAGCGAAAGGGTATCGGTTGACTAAATCTGAACCGTCCGCTCGAATCTAACGGCTAGAACTACTCCACTCGTCTCCCCATGCTCCTAGTCGGAGGCGCCGGCGGCCAGAGCCCAACCACGGCGGCACCAATGGTGTTGACTCCCCCCCAGACCACGAGTTTAGAGCACCGATGCATTAATTCGACCCGTGCAATACTCAGCAGGTAGGAAGACGAAGGTATTATGCGGCTCCTTACCTTAATTCGAGCAGTGGAGCACCCTGCCCCGGGCATAGGGCAGCACGGCAGAAGGTACAATGCTCCGGCGACGAATTCTGAGCGACCCACACCTTCATCCGCCGTCACAGCTGTCAGCATCGTGCCCCCCCCCAGCCATCGATCGGGTCCGCAGCGGCGCCAAGGCGAGGGAGGAAGATATCCGGACGACAGGACCCATCAGGTTAGCTCCAACCGCGCGTCGGCCTTGTTTAACCTGTACGCGGCTATGCGTATGCACTCGGCTCTCTCGCATGCACGGTCATGGCGGCGGTAGCACGGGCACTGGGCGCTTTACAGGGCGAGTAAGAGCGAGGACCGCGGCAAGTAGTTGCAGCCCGTCCCAAACCCGAGAATCTCGCACGTTGCAACAGCAGATACGGCGATCTCAACAGCCATAGACGCGGTCGCTTCGGACGGAGGAGAGAGGTGAAGATGTTTGACACGAGGACCCCACCTGTCATTCGCATTAGCGCACGCAGGTCTCAGTACTGCCCAGGGAGCTCCCGAGTCAACAACGCGGCGTGAGGCTGACAGTGAAGCCCCACGAGTCGGCGCCGGCCCTAGTAGATGGGAGAGCAGGCTTGAGGAAGCTATCGAGTGGGGCCCCAACGCCAGTGTCACACGCGCCAATTGGGCCAGCAAGGAGAGGAAAGTGAAGATGGGCTGGCGCAGTAGAGAAGGTAGGGTGGGCCGATTAGGGTGGCCGCGGCCCATGTGGTGTCTCCTCCCTTTTTCCTTTGCTTTTGTATTATTATTTTTTATTCATAATTATTTTGAATCCTAATTTGAATTTGAATAAGAGTTTCTCCTTTATATATTCTAGGATTCCTTTTTCAATTCTACAGTTCCACTTTGGGATTTTATTGTTTTTCTTGTCACAAAATGCACATGAAAAATGAAATCCCAGCATGATGCATAATTTAGTGGTATATATTTTTATTAATTATTTGTATTTAAATATGGTGTTCACATGAAATGATAAACATAGATAACACATATAGATGCAAAGTAGTATAATTTCTCTTCTTAGACTTTTCTTACAAAGTGGGTACTACAGTGCGCTTGCAGTAGGGGGATACAAGCGTCCACGCGAGAGTGGGAGCGAGCGGCCTTGCGCGAGCGCCCTCCCGTCCTTCCCCGCGCGGGCCAACCCTCTGTAAGAGGGCCCTAGTCCTTCCTTTTATAGGCGTAAGGAGAGGATCCAGGTGTACAATAGGGGGTGTAGCAGAGTGCTATGTGTCTAGCGGAGGAGAGCTAGTGCCCTAAGTACATGTCGTTGTGGCAGCCGGAGAGGTTTTGGCACCCGGTTCGTGTGGTGTCGTGGCCGTCGGAGGAGCGTTGGAGCCTAGCGGAAGGACAGCTGTCGGGGCTGTCGAGTCCTTGCTGACGTCCTCTTGCTTCCGTAAGGGGGCCGAGAGCCACCGTCGTCATAGTGCGTGC
Source organism: Zea luxurians (assembly GCA_029449295.1). Taxonomy (NCBI): domain Eukaryota; kingdom Viridiplantae; phylum Streptophyta; class Magnoliopsida; order Poales; family Poaceae; genus Zea; species Zea luxurians. The sequence goes on from JAOPSE010000002.1 coordinate 170,831,917, forward strand.
GGGGCGCCATCATTGCCTATCTGGCGGAGCGAGCCAGATGGGACGCCGGTCTTGTTTCCCGTAGCCTGAGTTAGCTCGGGGTAGGGTAATGATGGCGCCTCCTGTCGACGTGGTCGGTCCGCGCCCTAGGTTGGGCGATGTGGAGGCTCCTCCGAGGTCGAGGTCGAGTCTGTCTTCCGTGGCCGTGGTCGAGTCCGAGCCCCTGGGTCGGGCGAGGCGGAGACTGTCGGCTGAGGCCAGGGCTGAGTCCGAGCCCTGGGGTCGGGCGAAGCGGAGTTCATCGTCTTCTGGGGCTGAGCCCGAGTCCGAGCCCTGGGTCGGGCGGAGCGGAGTTCGCCGTCTTCCGGGGCTGAGCCCGAGTCCGAGCCCTGGGTCGGGCGGAGCGGAGTTCGCCGTCTTCCGGGGCTGAGCCCGAGTCCGAGCCCTGGGTCGGGCGGAGCGGAGTTCGCCGTCTTCCGGGGCTGAGCCCGAGTCCGAGCCCTGGGTCGGGCGGAGCGGAGTTCGCCGTCTTCCGGGGCTGAGCCCGAGTCCGAGCCCTGGAGTCGGGCGAGGCGGAGTTTCCTATGACGCCCGAGGCCGGCCTTGGCTACTGTCAGCCTCACTCTGTCGGGTGGCTCAGCAGTCGGAGCGGCGCAGGCGGCGCTGTCCTCTTGTCAGACCGGTCAGTAGAGCGGCGAAGTGACAGTGGTTACTTCGGCTCTGTCGACTGGTGGGCGTGCGTCAGGATAAAGGTGTCAGGCCACCTTTGCATTAAATGCCCCTGCGATTTGGTCGGTCGGCGTGGCGATGTGGCCAAGGTTGCTTCTCGGTGAAGACTGGGCCTCGGGCGAGCCGATAGTGTGCCCGTTGCTGGAGGGGGGTCCTCGGGCGAGACGTAGGTTCTCCGGGGTCGGCTTCCCCTGCCCGAGGCTAGGCTCGGGCGAGGCACGATCGTGTCCCTTGAATGGACCGATCCTTGACTTAATCGCACCCATCAGGCCTTTGCAGCTTTATGCTGATGGGGGTTACCAGCTGAGATTTAGGGGTCTTGAGGGTACCCCTAATTATGGTCCCCGACAGTAGCCCCCGAGCCTCCAAGGGAGTACTAATACTCGCTTGGAGGCTTTTGCCGCAATTTTTTGCAAGGGGACCAGCCTTTTTCGGTTGCATTCTGTTCCGGTGGGTGCGCGCGAGCGCACCCGCCGGGTGTAGCCCCCGAGGCCTCGGATGAGTAGTTTTACTCCTTCAAGGTCTTAATGCGTTTTGCAACACTTCGGCTGGTCTAGTCGTTCCCTCATGCGAGCTGGCCATAGCCCGGGTGCACGGTCGGGTTCCAAGTTCTCGGGCTGATATGTTGACGCTGTCAACGGTTTGGCCGGAGCCGGGTTTGTGAGAGCAGCCCCCGAGCCTCTGCACAGGGCGAGAGGACGATCAGGGACAGACTCGACTTTTTTACATACGCCCCTACGTCGCCTTTCCGCAAGGAGGAGGGGGGGAAAGCGCCATGTTGCCCTTGGTGGGCGCCAAACATGGTGTCTCCGGTGAGCTGCTGGCGGGTAATCCGAGCGGACGTCCGTGCCCCATTTGTTAGGGGTCGGCTAGAGGCCCAGAGGCGCGCCCAAAAGTACCTGCGGGTGATCTGCCGGACCCGGTCCCCTGTCGACGGGGTCCGAGGGCTCGATGCCTCCCTCTGATGGGATTCCGTTACAAGGTCGTTCCTGCTGGTCTCGGAAATGTCCTAGGGTACCTCGGGAGCGTAGCCCGAGCCTTGGTTATGTATCGAACGTACCCATGGTCATCCCTCGCTCTGTGTATGAGGCGACTGTGAACCCTTCGAGGGCCAGCCTACGAACCCCTGATCAGTAGTGGGCGCGGAGCCCGAGTGGCCTGAGGCGGCCGTTGAACCCTTCGAGGGGCCGGCCATCGAACCTCTGACCAGTAGTGGGTGCAGAACCCAATCGATCTGAGGCGGCCGTTGAACCCCTCCGAGGGGCCGGCCTTCGAACCTCTGATCAGTAGGGAGGCTCGGAGCCTGTTTCCTTCATGGAGAAGGGTCCTTTTCGAGGTATCCCCCTTTCCCGGTCCCTGTTGTAAGAGAGAGAAAGAGGAAAAGGAAAAGGATGCGAAGTCGAATGACGTGGTGTACCTTTTTCGACGCGGTCATTATGGCGAAGGCGAAGCGTCGCTTGCTTCTCCCGCCTGAGGCGCCGCCTGTCCTGCCGCGGAGTTAATGCGACGGGGCGAGTGGTTCGCGAGGCAGTCGTTGCGCGTGTGCGCGCCGTTCGAGGAACGGATCACGGGCGTGCCGTCTTCACGCCGTGAGAGAGGGCTCCCCCGCTGCCCCTGGATGGGACGTGAGCTTGGCTGACGACGTGACCGCTGCTTCTGCCCGCCTGTCACCGCCATTACTGCTGGCCCAATTTTGACCGCATTTGACCATCGCGCTTGGCTGGCACTGCAGGGTTGCCTCGAGTCGTGGTATTGACTCCGCAGTCGAGGAGGCGCGGTAGTGGCGTGAGTGGCGGTGCAGTTGCTCACACGTAGCAACCGGCGCGCCGGTTGCATGACGCGTGGGCCTGGACCTCCATGCTGGGCTCGTTGGAGTCGAAGGGGTGCGCCTACTTGGCACGGTTGCATGCCGCCTGCATGGCTGTCCGCCCTTTCGCCCGCTGGTCTGGGCGAAAGTGGAGGAGTGCTTGTAACCACCGGGTGGTTGCATGCACCGCGTGCGTGTGGCGGTTTGCCTTCTTCTCCCTTGGACTGGCTTGCATGACGTGTGGGACCCAGCCCCCGCGCCGTGGGGGGAGAATCTTGGAGCGTGTCGGAGAAGACTCAACCCGCAACGGTTGCGGGCGCAAGTGGGGAGAGTCGCCTTTAAAAGGGGGGCGACCCCCTTGGAGGGCAGCCATGTCCTTCGCGCTCCCCTCATGCATCGTGCCTTTCCATCTTCCGAGCCCCCCGGATGGGGGACGCCCGCAGTCCTTCCGCCTTGTCGTCGGAGGAACGCAACTTCGTGGAAGTTGGTACCTTTCAGCCATCGTTCGGCTTCAAGGATTTTCATCATGTAGCCCGGTCGCACCCCTCCGCCGGCGGTCACCCAAGACGGTGACCACCAGCTTGATGGTGGGGAGAAGCGAACCGGGCTGCGGCCTCCGCCCCACCCTCAGCTTCAAGGATCTTCATCATCCTTGCTGGGGCGGAGGGTGAGGCGAGTCGGGGGGCCGCCTCCGCGTGGGTCGGTAACCCTTTTCTTCCCCCGGCGTCTGGGGGAGAAAGGCATCTTCCAGCTCCGCGGAGGCTTCCCTCAGCCACGCCGGGGTAGGCGGACCGCCGCTGCCCACACCCGGCGGGTCTCCGTCTTCCGGCTTGAATGGCTGGTTCTCGTCCTTTGTGAGCGAGAGCCCTCCTGCCGTAGCACCCGCCCGGAAGCTGCTGCTGAAGCTGCTTCGCCGCCCGGGGCGGAGGTCGTCGTCGCTGCTGCCGGAACGGGAAACGGCGAGCCACCCGTCGACCTTCTGTTGCTCCACAGGACCCCCAATCGCGTGGGGTTGTTCGTACCTGCGGAGGTGGAACCGGAGTTCCGTTTGTAATGGCACCTTAAGTGCCGGTGTTTTTGTTCATTGTGGCTGTCGAGGCCTGAACGTGTATGTATTTTTCGGCACGGAGCCGTGTTTTTTCTTCGTTTCGAGCACTGAGACTCGCCTTATCGATTATCTGGACCGCTTCACCGAGCATGAGTTGCCTCGTGCAAAGGTGACGAGTGAGGTATCCGTATCCCGGAGGAGTAGGAATTCCTCGGCTCGGTCGGCCTTGCAGTCCGAGGCCCCTCTTGCTTAGTTAAAGGAATCCCTCGGCCGCCCTTCGATGGGCCGAAGCCGGAGGTAGCGGTGTCAGCACGGACGGCGGCAGAGTTGGCTTCGAAAAGGAGGTGTAGTCGGCCAGAGCCTGGCCGGGTCGTCCACTGGCGGAACCGACGCCGAAGTTGAGCTGCCGAGGCCACAAGCCGAGCTGATGTCTTTGGGGGACAGCTGGCTGAGGCCTCGGGGTGGCCGGCCGAGCCGCCTGCTCGGGCCAGATTCTCGAAGAAGACCCTGGCGGCGATGGCCCGGGTGTGGTGCTGATGTCGTCCTTCAGAGTGGGGGCCCTCTGACCGCGTCGCCGTCCGAGGCTAGGTCAGACCCCGCCGAAGGTGTAGTTGATGCCGAGGGTGCTGCTGTCCCCTTCGGCTGTCGACGTCCGAGCCTGCAGGATCAGGTTGTCTTGTAGTGTGTGTATGTTTTATGCGACCGCCGAGGCCTAAACACACCGTCGTCGTGTTGTAAAGCTGCGTTTCTTTTCCTCTTGCTTCGAGTATCCGGACTCATTTGTCGGTAACAGAATTGTTTGTGCGGGCGAGAGTTGCTTTTCGCGGAAGGCGATGAGTGAGGTATCCGTATCCCAGAGGCATAGGAATCCCTCGGCTCGGTCGGCCTTGCCGCTTACGCGCGCTCTTACTCGTCCATAGGGTTCTGTTACCGACGCAGTCGAGAAGGCCCGAAAAATCATTTCGGCAGAGGAGCTCCCGAGCATGAAGACTTGTTCGGTCCGCGGAGTCACTTATCCGAACGCGAGTTACTTATCGCAGAAGGTGATGAGTGAGGTATCCGTATCCCGGAGGCGTAGGAGTCCCTCGGCTCGGTCAGCCTTGGCTGCTTACGTGTACTCCGTCGTTTTCAGGATCCACTTTTGAAGTAGTCGAAGAGCACGAAAGGCATTCTGGCATAAAAGATTTTTTTTCTTTTTTCGAGGAAAATTTTGACGCAGAGGGGGTTGCCCCCTTCTAGCCCCCGAGGGAGGGTCGGGCTTTGCCGAGGCAAGGCTGACCCTTCCTTGACGACCAGACTTGGTGTGTGAACGAGGTATACGAGCAACTTGAAAGCATCTTAAGGGTAGAAGCGACGTAGCTGTTGGATGTTCCAGGCGTTGCTGTAGACCTCGCCTTGGCTGTTGGCCAGCTTGTACGTTCCGGGCTTCAGGACCTTGGCGATGACGAACGGCCCTTCCCAGGGAGGCGTGAGTTTGTGCCGCCCTCGGGCGTCTTGTCGCAGCCGAAGCACCAGGTCGCCCACCTGGAGGTCTCGGGACCTAACCCCTCGGGCGTGGTAGCGTCGCAGGGACTGCTGGTACCGCGCTGTAACACCCGGTTTTAAAGAACAAAGCCGGGTGCATCTCATACATGCGCCAAGAAGACAACACATATAATAACAGAGTGTATAGAGATAAATGTCATAATCATCAGAGTATTTATTACATAGCGGAAGACTTATTACAAAATAAAAGTATAACCATAAAATAAACTAAGGATCGTCGGCGCCAATGTCGACTGGGAAACGCCACCTAGATCAGATCGAACTCCTCAGTGTTAGGCAGCTCCTCCTGAACCACCTGCTCTTCTCCTGTGGGGGGGGGGTGTGAGACAGCAAGAGTGAGCTCACATACGATCATAGCTCAACAAGTCGTGGGGAATAATGTGACATGAACTCACCAAAGGTGGGAGTTCATGAAGTGTAAGGCTGATCAATGACATAAAGGCTGAAGCTGAGCATTGCTTTTATAAGTTGGTCAAAATTTTATTAGCAGTTACTAAGTGTAAGTAAATACCAAACCATAATAATAATAAGTAAAAGTAATAATAAAATAATCCCAAATGCAATGAAATGACAGGTTAAGTTTAAGTTCCATAATTAATCATGTGAGTGTCCGAGCCGCTCATGACCGTGAGCACGGCTAGTATACCAGTTTTACACTCTGCAGAGGTTGCGCATCTTTACCCACAAGTCGTGTTACCCATTTGCCACAGAGTTGATCAGACTCCATACACCTCTACCTAGGAAGCGAGGCAGGGTACCACTACGAGGCCTTTACAAAGTTCCACTAGCTTCAGACTACCCGCTACAGTTTATGGGAAGATCCAGTACAGGGTTCCTGGCTGATAGCCATCGCAGCAAAATCAACCAGGGACCTCCCCGCACTGACCTCTCCCCTACTGCCCTTGCCCCTTTCGGGTAAGGTAGCCCTCCCCTAGCTTTCCTAGTTAATCAGCCAAGGGCGTCCCATTCCACCCTTGTGGTAGCACTGTTTTCCCGGGTGGTTCTCCATGTTCCCATTAACATAATGATCTTAACATGAACAAGGAATAATAAAACAGATAACAATAGATAGTATAACAATAAGTGATGAATATCTATATACCCAAATCCACATAAAGCAATAGCATGTACTACCCAAAACTTTAGTAGTAAAACCAGTGGTAAAACAAGGTATAAAGATAGTCAAAATCTAGGGTATCCTAATGGGTCCCAGCAAAATTATCCTATGCAGATCATTATGAATAATAAGAACATGAATGGGTAAAAGAAGTGATCAAGGGCACAACTTGCCTTCAACGAGCTCCTGCTCAGCTACTTCAACTTGTTGAAGCTCAGGTTCCACAGTGGGTTGCTCGTCTACTCGCATCAATACAATACATACATGGCATAGCATAAATAAACATCACATCAAACATACAAATAGAATATACAGTAATAAACTAGACATTAAAATAAGATCACAGGAACTGGAATCATCAAATTTGGAGTTATATATTTTAAGTTATGGATTTTCTAATGTTTTATGTGCTTAATACAAGATTAAGTGAAAGAATAATTTTAATGTGTTTGTCATGTCAGAACAGAGGCATTAATGGGTAGACAATATTATTACAAAAATTTAGAAACTGGAATGGACCAATTTGGAGTTCATATACATTTACTATGAATTAAACAAGTTTTAACAATTATTTATGCACTAAAAATTAATTTCAGATATTAATTTCTGATTTTTAATACTCTCTGGATCGGGCCTTGAATTCCAGAAAGCGCAGGGACTTATACGCGAAATATACAATGACTCAGAGCGCCACAACGCAGGACTGCGGGTTGATTTAATAAGGTTCCAGGGACTCATATGCAAAATCGCCAAGGCGAAAGGGTATCGGCCACGGTGGGCCGCCCGATCAACATCTAACGGCTGAGATTAGATCCAACCCGCGCTGAGTCGGTATGCAACGATGACCCTCGGATCGGAGATCGACGGTCGAGGGAGTACCACGCCTATGACTTAGCCTAGCCCTCAGATCAAAAATTTGCGGCGATGATTTTATTCCCGAAGCGGTACGCGAGCTTCTAATCACAGCCCTCCGTCATCAGATCAACGGACACGGCGCATCCGCACCCCTGATCTAATCCTGGCCCTACATCTAGATCCAACGGCGCACGATCCGTCGTCCACCTTCGTTCCCGGGGCAGACGCCGCGCCCTCCCTGGAACTCTCTCTCTCTCTCTCCGATGAACCACCGACGAGCTGCCCGGCCCTCGCAAGCCCTCCCACGACACCGCCGGTCCCCAGCGGCGCATTGGTCCCGGTCCGCTCCCAAAATCCGATGCATACACAATGTCGCAGAGGGAGAAGCACTCACCAGCGATAACGCCGATATGGATTGCCCGCCGCCGAGGTTGATGCCGACCCGGCGTGACTCGCTTCGTGGCACCGCGGCAAACTCCCGACGATCACCCGGTGGTTTGGACGGCAGTGGAGGCGACGACGAGTTGGATCCCGCTCACCACGACGAGCGCGACGGAAGCAAGACCCGACGGCACGCGCGTGAGTAAAAGCACCGTTGATCAACCGAGACGCCGAAACCGGGGCTGGGTGCGACGTTGACTGGAGGAGCGGGGAGCACCACGGCGGCTTTTGTTGACGCGAGGTGGGGCGAGAGGTTCGGCCTCAGCTTTTTGAAGGGAGCGACCGGTCGTCGGGCTCCGTTCATCGCGCGCGCTAGCAGCGGGAGGCCGTTTCGGCCGGTTGGGGAAGACGCTGACGAGGCCGGCCCACCCGACAGCGACGGCACAGACCCTGGCGCACTGATCCCACCTTCCAGTGACCACGTGGGGATTGGGCTGCGTAGAATGACGAGTCGGTCCCATGGTGCAGCGTAACCCGGTCACGACCTGGGCGCGGAAGGCGGCTGGCCAGTGGCCCCGGCCTGTCGGCGCCGCATGGAGATGGTAATGGGCTGCGCGGATGAAATTCTCAGATGGGCCAGATTCGGGTACAAGGCCCAGTTAGGCTAAGTCTTCTTTATTCTTTTCTTTTTCCATTTTCCTTTCTCCATTTTCAAATCTAATTTGAGTTCAAGTTTAAATTCAAACTTTGTGAATAACTTGTCCTCAGTTTGAAATGTATAATTTAATAACATAAGTGTGAAGAGTGTTTATTCACATCTTTATTTTATTTTATGTAGTATTTTTCTTAGTTCTTCCCTTCTCTTAATCCAAACCCTAATTTTCAAATTTAGGGTTTTAATTCTACTTCTAGCAATTCTTATATTATTATCTTTTAAAATTATTATTTTATTTTATTTAATGCACAAACAATAAAACTCCAACATGATGCAAATTTTTATCAATTGTTTGAATTAAACTCTAAATTTTTGTATATGCTCTTTTCATGATGCAAATGAGACATACAAAATTGAGAACAACTCTCTCTATTATTCTTGGTATACAACTTGGAGTATTACAAATCCTACCCCCCTTAAAAATAATCTCGTCCTCGAGATTTAAGAAGGACTAGGGAAAAGATAGGGAAAATCTATGCGAAGCTCTTCTTCTCTTTCCCAAGTTGCTTCGTCTTCACCATGGTGACTCCATTGTACTTTGCACATCTTTATCACCTTATTCCTTGTAACTCGAGTCAAAGTGTCCAAAATCTTGATAGGGTACTCAGCATAAGTCAGATCATCCTGAACACTAAGGTCTTCCATTGGTAATTGTTCCTCAGGTACCCTGAGGCACTTCTTCAGCTGAGACACATGGAATACATCATGTACATCTGACAGATGATCGGGTAACTCCAGTTGATATGCAACTTCACCCACTCGCTTTAAGATTAAGAAGGGTCCAATGAAGCGAGGGGACAACTTTCCTTTAACTTTAAATCTCCTCATACCCCGAAGTGGTGACACCTTCAAGTAGACATGATCACCCTCCTTAAACTCCAGGAGTCTTCTCCTATTATCAGCATAGCTCTTTTGCCTTGATTGTGCAATTCTCAAATTTTCTCTTATCATTCGAACTTGCTCTTCTGCCTCTTGAATAAGTTCAGGCCCAAAGAACTGTCTCTCTCCAGTTTGATCCCAATACAGAGGGGTCCTGCATTTTCTGCCATACAAAGCCTCAAATGGTGACATCTTCAAACTGGCCTGATAGCTATTATTATAAGAAAACTCAGCATATGGTAAACTCTTCTCCCAACTGCCACCATGCTTGAGAGCACAAGCTCTCAACATATCCTCCAGCACTTGATTTGTCCTCTCTGTCTGTCCATCAGTCTGGGGATGGTAGGCTGAACTAAAATTCAACTTTGTATCCAAGCTCTCATGCAACTTCTTCCAAAATCGAGAAGTAAACTGTGATCCTCGATCAGACACGATCTTCTTAGGCACTCCATGTAGACAAACTATTCGAGTCATATACAATTCTGCTAGCTTGGCTCCCGTGTAATTAGTCCTCACTGGTATAAAATGAGCCACCTTTGTCAATCTGTCCACAATTACCCAAATAGAGTCATATCCTGCTGGAGTGCGGGGTAGTCCAACAATAAAATCCATACCAATTTCTTCCCATTTCCACTCAGGTATCTTCAATGGGTGCAATAATCCAGCGGGTCTTTGATGTTCAGCCTTAACTCTTTGACATACATCACACTTAGCCACATGAGCAGCCACATCTCTTTTCAGTCCATACCACCAATACTTTTGCTTCAAATCTTGATACATCTTGGTGCTCCCAGGGTGGATGGAGTAATCAGAATCATGAGCTTCTTTCAATATAGCTTCACGGAGGCTATCGATCTCTGGAACACATATCCGATCTTTGAACCATATAGTACCTTGCTCATCCTCCGTGAACTCCGGAACTCGACCATCCGTGATTAGATCCTTAATCTCTTGAATCTTAGCATCACCAACCTGACTTTTACGAATCTCTTGCTCCAAGGTAGGTTCCAACTCAATGGTAACTCCTTCAGTATGAGTAACAATTCCCAAATTGAGTCTCTCAAAATCTTTTGCTAAATCATCAGGTAGCTGGACAACGAAAGCGGAGTGAACATGCTCCTTCCGACTCAAGGCATCTGCGACCAAATTCGCCTTACCCGGGTGATAGTGAATCTCCAAATCATAGTCCTTGATGAGCTCCAACCAACGGCGTTGCCTAAGGTTGAGATCCTTCTGAGTGAATATATACTTCAAACTCTTATGATCCGTATATACTTGGCACTTAGTTCCCATGATGTAGTGCCTCCAAATCTTAAGTGCATGCACAACCGCTGCTAATTCCAAGTCATGAGTGGGGTAGTTCAGTTCATGCTTCCGCAACTGACGAGATGCATAGGCAATCACATGTCCCTGTTGCATGAGCACACATCCAAGTCCTTGGCCACATGCATCACAATAAATGTCAAATCCCTTCTGCAGATCTGGCATAATCAATACTGGAGGTGACATCAATCTTTCCTTCAATTGATCAAAGCTCTCTTGACATTTCTCATCCCACTTAAATTCTTTTCCTTTCTCCAAAAGCGATGTCATAGGCTTGGCAATCTTAGAAAACCCTTCAATAAATCTCCGATAATATCCTGCGAGTCCCAAGAAACTCCGAATCTCCGTAACTGTAGTGGGCACTCTCCACTCCATTATCTCCTTCACTTTAGCAGGATCCACTGCTATTCCTCCATTAGAAATAATATGACCAAGGAATGGCACCTTGTCAATCCAAAACTCGCATTTACTGAACTTGGCATAGAGCTGATTATCCCGTAGCTTTTGTAGCACCAACCTTAGATGTTATTCATGATCACTTTCATTCTTAGAATAGATAAGAATATCGTCGATAAACACCACGACAAATCTGTCCAAATAATCCATAAACACTTTGTTCATCAAATTCATGAAATAAGCTGGTGCATTGGTTAGTCCAAATGACATAACAGTAAACTCGTATAATCCATATCGAGTCGAGAATGCCGTCTTGGGAATATCCGATGGTCTAATCCTCATCTGATGGTATCCTGATCGGAGGTCAATCTTCGAAAATACTCTTGCACCTCTCATCTGATCAAATAAATCTTCAATACGGGGCAACGGATACTTGTTCTTCACCGTAACATCATTAAGAGATCTATAATCCACACACATCCGTTGCGATCCATCCTTCTTCTGCACAAATAACACCGGTGCTCCCCAAGGTGAGGAACTTGGACGAATGTAACCAGCCTCTTGTAACTCCGTCAACTGCTTCTTAAGTTCCTTCAACTCCTCTACGGACATTCTATATGGCCGTTTAGAAATAGGGGCGGTTCCAGGTAAGAGATCAATAACAAACTCGACTTCTCTATCAGGTGGCATCCCTGGTAACTCCTCTGGAAAGACATCCGGAAAATCTCTAACCACCCGGATGTTGTCACCAACAAACTCCTCAGGCATAAGGAACATTGCACGCATGGATGAGGAGGTTACTGCAATATTAACTTGAAATCTTTCTCCTTTAGTGGTAGTGAGTTCTATGGTACCTCTACCACATGCTATAACGGCCTTTGCCTTTCTTAGCCACGACATACCAAGGATCAGATCTATACTGCTTGACTCCAATATTATAGCAGTAGCTCCAAAGTCTCTACCCATAATGGTTAATGTCAATCTACGTGTCATTTGATTCGCCTCAACAGGCCCTTTAGGTGTAATTACTATCAGGGGTTTTCTCATATTTAGCAGTGGTATTTCATTTGTGTTGGCATAACGAGCAGACATGAATGAATGTGTAGCACCAGAATCAAATAATATTGTTGCAGGAATTGCATTAACATAGAACATACCAATTACGAGGTCACCACCATCAGGAGTATCATCAACGCTGACTTGATTCACCCTGGCTATAGAATATCCCTTGCCAGGGGTCTGTTGCTTGTTCTGAGCTGGAGTAGTAGCAATCCTCTGTGGGCAGACATTTGCATAATGACCAATCTTCCCACACTTGAAACACTGAGTGCCCGGACTCTGTCCTGCAAACTTCGTCGGGGTGCCAGTAGGAGTAGCCTGTCGAGTAGGTGTCCTCAATGGTGATTGCTGAACTGGGCGCGGTCCTCCGGGTCGAGTCGGTGTACCCTGTGGTGAGCTGTAGCGAGGACGAACACTGCTACTACCCTGTCCTTGTGAGATAGCCTTCCTCTTCAAATCACCCAGTTGAACACGCTTGTGTTCAATAGCAAGAGTCTTATCCAGTAGCCTCTGAAATGATGGAAAGGTGTGTGCCACCAGTGCGTACTGCAAGGGTCCATTAAGTCCTTCAATAAAATGCTCCTGCTTCCTTTCATCCTCAGCAACTTCCTCTGGAGCATACCTCGACAACTGAATGAATTTGTCTCTGTACTCGCTGACTGACATGCTTCCTTGCTTTAATGACAGAAATTCCTTCTTCTTGATCTTTATCATCCCAGCTGGGATATGGTAGTTCCTGAATTGTGTACTGAACTCTGCCCAAGTAATAGTGTCCGCAGCATCATGGGCAGCTGTATAAGAATCCCACCAGTCAGCAGCAGGACCAGTCAGACGTCCAGAAGCATATAAGACCTTCTCCCGATCAGTGCACTGTGCAATATTCAGCATCTTCTCAATTGACTTCAACCAATCGTCTGCATCAAGTGGATCTGGCGAGCTGGCGAAGGTTGGTGGCTTGTGACTCATAAACTCCCGGTGCTTATCACGAGGTGGAACTGGTGGTGGTGGAGGCAATGGCACTTGCTGCTGTTGCTGCTGTTGAAGTTGTTGTTGCAGCTGCTGTTGTTGCGCCCTCCTTTCTTGACGTATCTCATCTCTCTCCTGGCGCAACTCCTGGCGTATATCTTCTCTTTCTTGACGCATCTCCTGGCGTTCCTGCTGCATCTGAGCACGCATATCCGCCATGGTGTCTGCCATTTGCTGCATCACCGCCATCTGAGCAGCAACCAGTGGGTCAACTCCGCCTGGTGGAGGATTGGGAGGATTCATCCCGGCGGGTTGTGGCTGAGGTTGTCTTCGAGTGTGTTGGTTAGGAGGCAAATCAATTCCACCACCCCGCCTGGTATTGACCATCTGAGTTAGATACATATGGTAAGAAAGAGCAGTAGACAAGGCAGTAATTACAATCATGTTACTTTGGGGATTTATTAGCTAAGCAGTTTAATGTTTCACCTACTATAGCTAATTCAATACCTTATGTTGGTACATGCTAAGATGTCCATCTATAATTCAATCAATCAAAGAAGCAAATCAGGCATTGATCATCAGAACAATCAACCAACATTTTTAATAGGGAAAATAGTTTTAACTTTTGTTTTGGGTTCCCTAACTCTTAAGAATGTCATAGGGGTAGGGATTCCAAGGTTTGAAATCCATCTTGTCTCAGAGTAGAAAAGGTAAGAATGATCAGAGTAGAACAGTAGAAGGTGAGACAGGATCAAGATAAGTGTAGAAAGAATCAGAGTAAGATAAGTAGGTAAGGGTTTGTCCATTTCTATCTAGGTCTCGTCCTACAGTCAACATTTCCTCTGATACCACTTCTGTAACACCCGGTTTTAAAGAACAAAGCCGGGTGCATCTCATACATGCGCCAAGAAGACAACACATATAATAACAGAGTGTATAGAGATAAATGTCATAATCATCAGAGTATTTATTACATAGCGGAAGACTTATTACAAAATAAAAGTATAACCATAAAATAAACTAAGGATCGTCGGCGCCAATGTCGACTGGGAAACGCCACCTAGATCAGATCGAACTCCTCAGTGTTAGGCAGCTCCTCCTGAACCACCTGCTCTTCTCCTGTGGGGGGGGGTGTGAGACAGCAAGAGTGAGCTCACATACGATCATAGCTCAACAAGTCGTGGGGAATAATGTGACATGAACTCACCAAAGGTGGGAGTTCATGAAGTGTAAGGCTGATCAATGACATAAAGGCTGAAGCTGAGCATTGCTTTTATAAGTTGGTCAAAATTTTATTAGCAGTTACTAAGTGTAAGTAAATACCAAACCATAATAATAATAAGTAAAAGTAATAATAAAATAATCCCAAATGCAATGAAATGACAGGTTAAGTTTAAGTTCCATAATTAATCATGTGAGTGTCCGAGCCGCTCATGACCGTGAGCACGGCTAGTATACCAGTTTTACACTCTGCAGAGGTTGCGCATCTTTACCCACAAGTCGTGTTACCCATTTGCCACAGAGTTGATCAGACTCCATACACCTCTACCTAGGAAGCGAGGCAGGGTACCACTACGAGGCCTTTACAAAGTTCCACTAGCTTCAGACTACCCGCTACAGTTTATGGGAAGATCCAGTACAGGGTTCCTGGCTGATAGCCATCGCAGCAAAATCAACCAGGGACCTCCCCGCACTGACCTCTCCCCTACTGCCCTTGCCCCTTTCGGGTAAGGTAGCCCTCCCCTAGCTTTCCTAGTTAATCAGCCAAGGGCGTCCCATTCCACCCTTGTGGTAGCACTGTTTTCCCGGGTGGTTCTCCATGTTCCCATTAACATAATGATCTTAACATGAACAAGGAATAATAAAACAGATAACAATAGATAGTATAACAATAAGTGATGAATATCTATATACCCAAATCCACATAAAGCAATAGCATGTACTACCCAAAACTTTAGTAGTAAAACCAGTGGTAAAACAAGGTATAAAGATAGTCAAAATCTAGGGTATCCTAATGGGTCCCAGCAAAATTATCCTATGCAGATCATTATGAATAATAAGAACATGAATGGGTAAAAGAAGTGATCAAGGGCACAACTTGCCTTCAACGAGCTCCTGCTCAGCTACTTCAACTTGTTGAAGCTCAGGTTCCACAGTGGGTTGCTCGTCTACTCGCATCAATACAATACATACATGGCATAGCATAAATAAACATCACATCAAACATACAAATAGAATATACAGTAATAAACTAGACATTAAAATAAGATCACAGGAACTGGAATCATCAAATTTGGAGTTATATATTTTAAGTTATGGATTTTCTAATGTTTTATGTGCTTAATACAAGATTAAGTGAAAGAATAATTTTAATGTGTTTGTCATGTCAGAACAGAGGCATTAATGGGTAGACAATATTATTACAAAAATTTAGGAACTGGAATGGACCAATTTGGAGTTCATATACATTTACTATGAATTAAACAAGTTTTAACAATTATTTATGCACTAAAAATTAATTTCAGATATTAATTTCTGATTTTTAATACTCTCTGGATCGGGCCTTGAATTCCAGAAAGCGCAGGGACTTATACGCGAAATATACAATGACTCAGAGCGCCACAGCGCAGGACTGCGGGTTGATTTAATAAGGTTCCAGGGACTCATATGCAAAATCGCCAAGGCGAAAGGGTATCGGCCACGGTGGGCCGCCCGATCAACATCTAACGGCTGAGATTAGATCCAACCCGCGCTGAGTCGGTATGCAACGATGACCCTCGGATCGGAGATCGACGGTCGAGGGAGTACCACGCCTATGACTTAGCCTAGCCCTCAGATCAAAAATTTGCGGCGATGATTTTATTCCCGAAGCGGTACGCGAGCTTCTAATCACAGCCCTCCGTCATCAGATCAACGGACACGGCGCATCCGCACCCCTGATCTAATCCTGGCCCTACATCTAGATCCAACGGCGCACGATCCGTCGTCCACCTTCGTTCCCGGGGCAGACGCCGCGCCCTCCCTGGAACTCTCTCTCTCTCTCTCCGATGAACCACCGACGAGCTGCCCGGCCCTCGCAAGCCCTCCCACGACACCGCCGGTCCCCAGTGGCGCATTGGTCCCGGTCCGCTCCCAAAATCCGATGCATACACAATGTCGCAGAGGGAGAAGCACTCACCAGCGATAACGCCGATATGGATTGCCCGCCGCCGAGGTTGATGCCGACCCGGCGTGACTCGCTTCGTGGCACCGCGGCAAACTCCCGACGATCACCCGGTGGTTTGGACGGCAGTGGAGGCGACGACGAGTTGGATCCCGCTCACCACGACGAGCGCGACGGAAGCAAGACCCGACGGCACGCGCGTGAGTAAAAGCACCATTGATCAACCGAGACGCCGAAACCGGGGCTGGGTGCGACGTTGACTGGAGGAGCGGGGAGCACCACGGCGGCTTTTGTTGACGCGAGGTGGGGCGAGAGGTTCGGCCTCAGCTTTTTGAAGGGAGCGACCGGTCGTCGGGCTCCGTTCATCGCGCGCGCTAGCAGCGGGAGGCCGTTTCGGCCGGTTGGGGAAGACGCTGACGAGGCCGGCCCACCCGACAGCGACGGCACAGACCCTGGCGCACTGATCCCACCTTCCAGTGACCACGTGGGGATTGGGCTGCGTAGAATGACGAGTCGGTCCCATGGTGCAGCGTAACCCGGTCACGACCTGGGCGCGGAAGGCGGCTGGCCAGTGGCCCCGGCCTGTCGGCGCCGCATGGAGATGGTAATGGGCTGCGCGGATGAAATTCTCAGATGGGCCAGATTCGGGTACAAGGCCCAGTTAGGCTAAGTCTTCTTTATTCTTTTCTTTTTCCATTTTCCTTTCTCCATTTTCAAATCTAATTTGAGTTCAAGTTTAAATTCAAACTTTGTGAATAACTTGTCCTCAGTTTGAAATGTATAATTTAATAACATAAGTGTGAAGAGTGTTTATTCACATCTTTATTTTATTTTATGTAGTATTTTTCTTAGTTCTTCCCTTCTCTTAATCCAAACCCTAATTTTCAAATTTAGGGTTTTAATTCTACTTCTAGCAATTCTTATATTATTATCTTTTAAAATTATTATTTTATTTTATTTAATGCACAAACAATAAAACTCCAACATGATGCAAATTTTTATCAATTGTTTGAATTAAACTCTAAATTTTTGTATATGCTCTTTTCATGATGCAAATGAGACATACAAAATTGAGAACAACTCTCTCTATTATTCTTGGTATACAACTTGGAGTATTACACGCGCCGAGTGTAGTAAGGCCATGTCCCGAGCCTCCTCCAGCTGGTCCAGTGAGTCTTATCGGTTGGCTCGGTTGCTTTGGTCGGTGTAGGCCCTCGCCCTCGGGGAACCATATTCTAAGTCTGTGGGCAAGATGGCCTCGGCCCTATAGACTAGAAAGAACGGTGTGAAGCCCGTGGCTCGGCTCGGCGTTGTTCTCAGACTCCAGACCACCGAGGGGAGTTCCTTCATCCACCGCTTGCCGAACTTGTTGAGGTCGTTGTAGATCCGAGGCTTGAGTCCTTGCAGGTTCATGCCGTTAGCCCGCTCCACTTGCCCATTCGTCATGGGGTGAGCCACGGCAGCCCAGTCCACCCGGATGTGGTGATCCTCGCAGAAGTCCAGGAACTTTCTGCCGGTGAACTGGGTGCCGTTGTCGGTGATGATGGAGTTCGGGACCCCAAAACGATGGATGATGCTGGTGAAGAACGCCACCGCCTGTTCGGACCTGATGCTGTTTAGGGGTCGGACCTCGATCCACTTGGAGAATTTGTCGATGGCGACCAACAGGTGCGTGTAGCCCCCGGGTGCCTTCTGCAAGGGGCCAACGAGGTCCAGACCCCACACAGCAAACGGCCAGGTGATGGGTATGGTTTGCAGAGCCTGAGCGGGCAGGTGGGTCTGCCTCGCGTAGAACTGACACCCTTCGCAGGTGCGGACAATTCTAGTAGCATCGGCCACCGCCGTCGGCCAGTAGAATCCTTGTCGGAAGGCGTTTCCAACAAGAGTTCGAGGTGCTGCGTGATGGCCGCAAGCCCTCGAGTGTATCTGTTGCAAGAGCTCCTGGCCTTCGGCGATGGAAATGCATCGCTAGAGGATGCCTGAGGGGCTGCGGTGGTAGAGCTCCTTCCCATCTCCCAGCAAGACGAAAGACTTAGCACGCCGCGCCAACCGCCGAGCTTCGGCTTGGTCGAGGGGCAGCTCCCCTCGGTGGAGATATTGCAGGTATGGGGTCTGCCAGCTTTGATTAGGCGTGACCTCGCTCGGTTCCCCCTCGACGCGCAGTGCCTCACCCTCGGGGGCCAAGGGTACCTCGGGCTGAGCCGAGGGTACCTCGGACCGTGCCGAGGGTATCTCGGACTGAGCCGAGGATACCTCGGACTCAGCCGAAGGTGCCTCGGGCGGAGCCGAAGGTGCCTCGGGCTCGGGCGTGTCCTCGGTCTTGACGGAGGGTTGATGCAGGTATCTGGAGAATACGTCCGGGGGAACTGTTGTTCGTCCCGAGGCTATTTTAGCCAGCTCGTCCGCAGTCTCGTTGTAGCGTCGGGCGATGTGGTTGAGCTCGAGCCCGTAGAACTTGTCTTCCAGGCGCCGAACCTCATCGCAGTAGGCTTCCATCTTCGGGTCGCGGCAGTGGGAGTTCTTCATGACTTGGTCAATGAAGAGCTGCGAGTCACCGCGAGCGTCGAGGCGTCGGACCCCTAGCTCGATGGCAATTCGCAACCCGTTTACCAGAGCCTCGTACTCTGCCACATTGTTGGACGCCGGGAAGTGGAGGCGTAGCACGTAGCGTAGGTGCTTTCCGAGGGGCGAGACGAAGAGGAGGCCCGCGCCGGCCCCCGTCTTCATCTGCGACCCATCGAAAAACATGGTCCAGAGCTTCGGTTGGATCAGAGCCGTCAGGAGCTGGGTGTCGGCCCATTCAGCCACGAAGTCCGCCAAGACCTAGGACTTGATGGCCTTCCGAGGGGCGAACGAGATCGTCTCGCCCATGATTTCCACCGCCCACTTCGCAATTCTACCCGAGGCCTCTCGGGACTAGATGATCTCTCCCAGAGGGAAGGATGACACCACAGTCACCGGATGAGACTCAAAGTAGTGTCGCAACTTCCGCCGTGTCAGGATCACCGCGTACAGCAGCTTCTGGATTTGTGGGTAGCGGATCTTGGTCTCGGACAGTACCTCACTGATGAAGTAGACTGGCCTCTGGACGGGCAATGCATGCCCTTCTTCTCGTCTCTCAACCACGATCGCGGCGCTAACCACCTGGGTGGTTGCGGCGACGTAGATCAAGAGGGCTTCTCCGGCAGCGAGAGGCACCAAGATGGGCGCGTTCGTGAGGAGCGCCTTCAGGTTCCCGAGGGCTTCCTCGGCCTCGGGAGTCCAAGTGAAGCGCTCAGCTTTCCTTAAGAGGCGGTACAGAGGCAGACCGCTTTCGCCGAGGCGGGAGATGAAGCGGCTCAGAGCCGCGAGACATCCCATGACCCTCTGTACGCCTTTCAAGTCCTTGATTGGCCCCATGCTGTTGATGGCTGCAATCTTCTCCGGGTTGGCTTCGATGCCCCGCTCGGAGATGATGAACCCCAAGAGCATGCCTCGGGGGACCCCGAAGACACACTTTTCGGGATTAAGCTTGACACCTTTCGCCTTGAGACATCGGAATGTCGCTTCAAGGTCGGAAAGGAGGTCGGAGGCCTTCCTCGTCTTGACTACGATGTCATCGACGTAGGCCTCGACCGTTCGGCCGATGTGTTCGCCAAACACATGGTTCATGCATCGCTGGTACGTTGCCCCCGCATTCCTCAAACC
Organism: Zea luxurians; assembly: GCA_029449295.1. NCBI lineage: Eukaryota > Viridiplantae > Streptophyta > Magnoliopsida > Poales > Poaceae > Zea > Zea luxurians. Next base: position 170,851,566 of record JAOPSE010000002.1, read on the forward strand.
AAACGGCATTGTAACATAGCAGTACATGCCGAAGGGTGTGATGAATGAAGTCGCGAGCTGGTCGGACTCTTTCATCCTGATCTGGTGATACCCTGAGTAGGCATCGAGGAAAGACAGGGTTTCGCACCCAGCAGTGGAATCCACGATCTGATCGATGCGAGGCAGAGGGTAGGGAACCTTCGGACATGCTTTGTTTAGACCAGTGTAGTCTACACACATCCGCCATTTCCCCCCTTTCTTTCTCACAAGCACAGGGTTGGCAAGCCATTCGAGATGGAATACCTCTTTGATGAACCCTGCCGCCAGTAGCTTGTGGATCTCCTCGCCTATGGCTCTGCGCTTTTCTTCATCGAATCGGCGCAGAGGCTGCTTCATGGGTCGGGCCCCAGCTCGAATATCCAGAGAGTGCTCGGCGACTTCCCTCGGTATGCCGGGCATGTCCGAGGGACTCCACGCGAAAACATCGGAGTTTGCGCGGAGAAAGTCGACGAGCACTGCTTCCTATTTGGGGTCGAGCTCGGAGCCGATCCGGATCTGCTTGGAGGCGTCGTTGCAGGGGTCGAGAGGGACGGACTTGACCGTCTCTGCTGGTTCGAAGTTGCCGGCGTGGCGCTTCACGTCGGGCGCCTCCCTAGAGAGGCTCTCCAGGTCGGCGATGAGGGCCTCGGACTCGGCGAGGGCCTCGGCGTACTCCACGCACTCCACATCGCATTCGAATGCTTGTCGATACGTGGGCCCGACGGTGATGACCCCGTTGGGGCCCTGCATCTTGAGCTTGAGGTAGGTGTAGTTGGGGACGGCCATGAACTTAGCGTAGCATGGCCTCCCCAGCACTGCGTGGTAGGTTCCTCGAAACCCGACCACCTCGAACGTGAGGGTCTCCTTTCGAAAGTTGGAGGGCGTCCCGAAGCAGACAGGTAGGTCGAGTTGTCCGAGGGGTTGAACGCGCTTCCCGGGGACGATCCCGTGGAAAGGCGCAGCGCCCGTCCGGACCGAGGACAGATCGTTCCGCAGAAGCCCGAGGGTCTCGGCATAGATGATGTTGAGGCTGCTGCCTCCGTCCATGAGGACCTTGGTGAGCCTGACGTTGCCGATGATGGGGTTGACAATGAGTGGGTATCTCCCCGGGCTCGGCACGTAGTCTGGATGGTCGGCCTGGTCGAAGGTGATGGGCTTGTCGGACCAGTCTAGGTAGACTGGCGCCGCCACCTTTACCGAGCAGACCTCCCAACGCTCTTGCTTGCGGTGCCGAGCCGAGGCGTTCACCACTTGCCCGCCGTAGATCATGAAGCAGTCGCGGACCTCGGGGAACCCTCCTGCCTTGTGATCTTCCTCCTTTGCATCGTCGAGGGCCTTGCCACCCTCCGCGGGTGGCCCGGCCTCGTGGAAGTGTCGTCGAAGCATGGCACACTCCTCAAGGGTGTGCTTGACGGGCCCTGATGATAGGGGCATGGCTCCTTGAGCATCTTGTCGAAGAGGTTGGCACCTCCGGGAGGCTTCCGAGGGTTCTTATACTCGGCGGCGGCGACAAGGTCCGCGTCGGCGGCATCGCGTTTCGCTTGCGACTTCTTCTTGCCCTTCTTCTTGGCGCCGCGCTGAGTTGACGTCTCGGGAGCATCTTCCGGTGGGCGGCCTTGGGGCTGCTTGTCCTTCCCGAAAATGGCCTCAACCGCCTCCTGGCCAGAGGCGAACTTGGTGGCGATGTCCATCAGCTCGCTCGCCCTGGTGGGGGTCTTGCGACCTAGCTTGCTCACCAGGTCGCGGCAGGTGGTGCCGGCGAGGAACGCGCCGATGACATCTGAATCGGTGACGTTGGGCAGCTCTGTGCACTGCTTCGAGAATCGCCGGATGTACTCCCGGAGAGACTCTCCCGGCTGCTGGCGGCAGCTTCGGAGATCGCAGGAGTTCCCAGGGCGCACGTACGTGCCCTGGAAATTGTCGGCGAAGGCTTGGACCAGGTCGTCCCAGTTGGAGATCTGCCCCGGGGAGGAACAGGGGGAGGTTGCGGATGATGAGGTTGTCATCGTCCGTTCCACCCAGTTGGCAGGCCAGCCGATAGTCCGTGAGCCACAGTTCCGGTCTCGTCTCCCCCGAGTACTTTGTGATAGTAGTCGGGGTTCGGAACCGGGTCGGGAATGGTGCCCGTCGTATGGCACGGCTGAAAGCCTGCGGACCGGGTGGTTCGGGCGAAGGACTCCGATCCTCCCTGCTGTCGTAGCGTCCCCCACGCCTGGGGTGGTAGCCTCGGCGCGCCCTGTTGTCGAGGTGGGCCCGACGGCCGTGATGGTGGCGCTCGTTGCCGAGGCGACCCGGGGCCGCAGGCGCTGCGCTGCGCGTGCACCCGGAGTGGACCGAGGCTTCCCGCATGAATCGGGAAGTCGCGGCGCGATGTTCCGAGGGGAAACCCTGCCTTCGGGAGGCAGAGCTTTCGGCCCGTCGTACCGCGGCGTCCTCCATGAGATTCTTGAGCTCTCCCTGGATACGTCGCCCCTCGGTGGTTGATGGCTCCGGCATCGCGCGGAGGAGTACTACCGCTGCAGCCAGGTTCCGGCCGACTCCGCTGGAACCCGGCGGCGGCATCACCCTGACGTCGTCGGCGATGCGGTGCTGGATGTCCTGAGGGAGATGACGCGCTTCTCCAGCCGGGGGTTGGACCGCCCATTCCTGCCCGATGTCCTGGTGGATCGGCACAAGCGTTCCTGCTCCCTCATCGAGTCTGGCTTGCCTCTCGCGGATTTGCTCGAGCTGTGGGTCAGGACCCCCCATCGGGACGGGGACCACAGCTAGCTCCCGAAGGATGTCAACGCGAGGCACGGGCCTAGGGGGATCACCGTTTTTCGGCATACCAAGATGGTTGCCTTCGCTGGAACCCCCTAGATCGACGTGGAAACATTCACGACTTGGGCCGCGGTCCTCATTGTCGAGGCCGCGGCTGCCGTCGGAATAGTCGGAAAGGCAGTAGTCACATGCGGTCATGAAGTTCCGCACGGCACTGGGTTACCAAGTCCGGAGAAATCCCAACAGAGGTCGGGCTCGCCATCTTCCTCGGACCCCGAAGGCTCGTAGGTCGAGTCGGCCGTCAGTCGGTCCCAGGGTGACCGTACACGATACCCCAGAGGGTTTGGACTCGCCTCTAAGAGAGTGCTCACCGAAGCGAAGTCGCTTGGTGGGTCGAGGCCGAATCCAAAAGACACGAGATGGGAATCGGTCGGTACCTTTCGGTCGACAGTCGGTGACGAGGTCGTGTCTGGGACTGACTGCACCGTTGTCTCAGGTACGAGGGTGACGCCCAGCAAGTCCTTCGCGAGCGTGCTGGCGTCGTGCGTTTGCTTGAGATTGGCGTGTTGCGGGGAGGCGGCGCTCGTCTTCGTCTCAGACGCGAGATCGATGCCCGACGCGCCCTCCGTTGGGGCGCCGGCGCCGTCGACTCGCTCGACAACCAACGAGGTGCCGCTTCCCGCTTGGCCTTGGTTGCCCCTCCTCCTCCTCCGTCGGCGGGGGAGGGGACGGGACAAGCCCGAATGTCGTCCTTCCACCGCGTGGGGAAGGCGTCGTCGATTTCCCCACCGGCAAGCGGGTTGTCGACCGCCATTGTCGCTACCGCACGGCGGGGGAAGGAGTATCATGTCGTAGCTACCGTCGAGGGACATGAACTCAAGATTCCCGAAACGGAGCACCGTCCTGGGCTGGAAAGGTTGCTGGAGACTGCCCATCTGGAGCTTGACGGGAAGCTGTTCATCAACACGCAGCAGGCCCCTACCTGGCGCGCCAACTGTCGGTGTTTCGAAACCCGGGGGGTCCTTGGACCGACGAGTGAATCATCGCCACGTGCCCCAACCCAGATGGGTCGACGCGAGGCGGAACGCGAAGGGGGGAAAGGAGGCAGCCGGAGGGAGGCAGGCGTGAGAGAGCGGATCCCGCGGCCTTCGTGTTAGCCTCGCGCCTGAGTCGGGTGCGCTTGCAGTAGGGGGATACAAGCGTCCACCCGAGAGTGGGAGCGAGCGGCCTTGCGCGAGCGCCCTCCCGTCCTTCCCCGCGCGGGCCACCCTCTGTAAGAGGGCCCTGGTCCTTCCTTTTATAGGAGTAAGGAGAGGATCCAGGTGTACAATGGGGGGTGTAGCAAAGTGCTACGTGTCTAGCGGAGGAGAGCTAGTGCCCTAAGTACATGCCGTTGTGGCAGCCGGAGAGGTTTTGGCACCCGGTTCGTGTGGTGTCGTGGCCGTCGGAGGAGCGTTGGAGCCTGGCGGAAGGACAGCTGTCGGGGCTGTCGAGTCCTTGCTGACGTCCTCTTGCTTCCGTAAGGGGGCCGAGAGCCGCCGTCGTCATAGTGCGTGCGGGGCGCCATCATTGCCTATCTGGCGGAGCGAGCCAGATGGGACGCCGGTCTTGTTTCCCGTAGCCTGAGTTAGCTCGGGGTAGGGTAATGATGGCGCCTCCTGTCGACGTGGTCGGTCCGCGCCCTAGGTTGGGCGATGTGGAGGCTCCTCCGAGGTCGAGGTCGAGTCTGTCTTCTGTGGTCGTGGTCAAGTCCGAGCCCCTGGGTTGGGCGAGGCGGAGACCGTCGGCTGAGGCCAGGGCTGAGTCCGAGCCCTGGGGTCGGGCGAAGCGGAGTTTGTCGTCTTCTGGGGTTGAGCCCATGTCCGAGCCCTGGGTCGGGCGGAGCGGAGTTCGCCGTCTTCCGGGGCTGAGCCCGAGTCCGAGCCCTGGGTCGGGCGGAGCGGAGTTTGCCGTCTTCCGGGGCTGAGCCCGAGTCCGAGCCCTGGGTCGGGCGGAGCGGAGTTCGCCGTCTTCCGGAGATGAGCCCGAGTCCAAGCCCTGGGTCGGGCGGAGCGGAGTTCGCCGTCTTCCGGGGCTGAGCCCGAGTCCGAGCCCTGGGTCGGGCGGAGCGGAGTTCGCCGTCTTCCAGGGCTGAGCCCGAGTCCGAGCCCTGGAGTCGGACGAGGCGGAGTTTCCTATGACGCCCGAGGCCGGCCTTGGCTGCTGTCAGCCTCACTCTGTCCGGTGGCTCAGCAGTTGGAGCGGCGCAGGCGGCGCTGTCCTCTTGTCAGCCCGGTCAGTAGAGCGGCGAAGTGACCGTGGTTACTTCGGCTCTGTCGACTGGTGGGCGTGCGTCAGGATAAAGGTGTCAGGCCACCTTTGCATTAAATTCCCCTGCGATTTGGTCGGTCGGCGTGGTGATGTGGCCAAGGTTGCTTCTCGGTGAAAACTGGGCCTCGGGCGAGCCGATAGTGTGCCCATTGCTGGAGGGGGGTCCTCGGGCGAGACGTAGGTTCTCTGGGGTCGGCTTCCCCTGCCCGAGGCTAGGCTCGGGCGAGGCACGATCGTGTCCCTTGAATGGACCGATCCTTGACTTAATCGCACCCATCAGGCCTTTGAAGCTTTGTGCTGATGGGGTTACCAGCTGAGATTTAGGGGTCTTGAGGGTACCCCTAATTATGGTCCCCGACAAAAATAATATTGTATAGAGAGCGGAGACAATCAATAAAAAATCTTGAATTTTTTTGATAGATAGTTTACGTGGGCATTGTTGTAAGCCATCACAACGCATGGGCAACTGACTAGTTTTTCTTTACAAAACGGTTTGACTAGTCTAGAGTTGCTCTTGGTCAGACGGAGCGAGCAGGCTGCTCTAACTTTTGGGATTGGATTCTATTTAATGGAGTGCCCTTAGTGCGATGTAAAATTATATTGCAAATCTAGTGAATCTCGTCAAAAAAATTACAACCCTAAAATAGAGCTGTCATATCTATGAAACTGTGGCGCGTCACGTGTCTAGCCAAAGTTTTAGCAACTAGAACAGTCAACCAAACATACTCTTAATTTTTGCCAACAACTTCTTTACAATATCTTCAAAACAGGGCGTTGCGGCTGTGGCCTGGCGGAGTATCTGATATGTGGGTCCATGGGCTAGCCGCCTCGCTCATAGCATCAAGTGATATTTGTCCTTTGCCTTGGCCCACAAAAAAGTCAAAACAACACCCATAGGAGGACTGCTCCATCTCGACACGTGTCAAATGATACAGTACACAGGCACCGCACGAATCGTACTGCGCCGTCCATACTCTTCAGTCTTCACCCGTCGGTCGTCGCCTACCTTACCTCATCCCACTCCATATGAAAAGTAAGCATAGTTCCTATCAATTAAAATAATACATTACTAATCGCTAAATTTAGTAGGGAGTAAATTAAAATTTTGAATCAAGTGCCTGATTCCATCCATTCATTTTTAGAGCATGAATTTTGTTTGCAAGTGATTGTTGAAGATTTTATTTATAGTATCCATCTACTGCGAAATCTAATTAACTCGTGTATTGGACTTTGGTCTAAGAATAAATATTTAGTATTTAATTATAAATATTTTTATTATATTAATTATATATTTTTTGAAATATTAAAAATATATTTAATTATATTTTAATGAATAACCTATTCAAAAAAGAGAAAAAACCTTAATCCTACTCGGATAGCCGAATTCGGCCCAGCCGAGGCCCACCCACGCTCTCCACCTCACTTCCCCTCCTCAATTGCAAGCGGGCCCCACCCACAGCCCCTTTGCCACATAGCCGTCGCTCCGCTCGAGTGCGCGCTTAGCGCAGCGCCACCGCCACCACTGGTAGCCGAGGCGCTGACCGCGCCGCCTCGCCTCCTCGGCCGCTCGGCTCGCCCGCCTCTTTGCCTCCCCGCCCTCTCACGCAATGAAAACAGCTGCCCTCTCCCCCACTTCCCCCACTCAGTGGATGACGCCATTAATGGCTATGAAGCCACTGCCCCGGTCCTTCCTCTTATCCCAGCGTCCTCCCTCTCCCTTCTCTCTATTTAAACTGATGTCGAGCTCCATGTGTTGGTTTCTGCCCGTCCGAAACCATCCAAGCCTTCCTCTCTCTCTCTCGTCGTGGGACTCGCCGCCGAAACCTCTGTTCATCGTCGTCGGAGACCGCTGCTCCCTCCCCGTCACCGGCAAGGAGCGCCCAGGAGCCCGACGACGTGCCCATGTCGTCCTTCCCAGCCCGTCGACCCCCCGCTCCCACAACTGACAGCCGGTTGTGCCCCTACTCCCATCGTCGGCCCCTCCTACTCATTGTTTTCTCTGTGCAAGAACCAAAGACAAGGTAGAAGAAGAAAATTTTGTGATCTACTTATTAATCGTTGCCATTTGTCTAACACGCGCGGACATAATTATCCATAATTCCAATACTTTTTTATTTGTTTAGTTTAGGAAAAGTTAATTTTATAATCTTTATCATGAATGATTTTGATATATATATATATATAGTTATAAAGGGAAAGACAAATATATTAAAAGTCCTTCTATTTATTGTGCCCAGTTTTAGTTTTAAGTTTTGGGTGTAAGTTTTGAAAGGGAAATAGGGTCAAACCTTTTATATAATTAATTTTGATGGTTGATTGCCCAACATAAATAATGGACTAACTAGTTTGCTCTAGATTATGTGTTCTACAGGTGCATAAAAGGTTCAACATAAACCAATAGAAGATTAAAGATAGGGTTAAAATTCAAATGAGCAAGAACCTTGAGTGTGCCCTCGTCTGGCGCACCGGACTTTGTCCGGTGCACCAGGGCCGTACAAACTCTAACTCGCTACTCTCGGGGTTTTTCAGCGCCGCTCCGCTATAATTCACTGGACTGTCCGGTGTGCCACCGGACTGTCCGGTGCACCATGGCCGTACAAACTCCAACTCACTACTCTCGGGTTTTTTCAGCGCCACACCGCTATAATTCACCGGACTGTCCGATGCACCAGCGGAGCAACGACTCCTTTGCGCAACGGTCGACTACAAAAGCTGAAGTTTCAGATGAACAGTGCACAACAGTGCGTGGCAGAGCAGAGCCGCCCATCAGAGGCGCACTGGACAGTGAATAGTGCTTGCCTGGTGCGGCATCGGGCTGTCCGGTGCCACTAGAAGACAAAGGCTCCAACGGTCGACAGTGCCCGAACCCTAACGGTTGGGTGATGTGGCTGGCGCACCGGATAGTGTCTGGTGGCGCACCAGACTGTCCGGTGCACCCTTCGACAGACAGCCTCCCCAACGGCTATGTGGTGGTTGAGGGCTATAAATACCCCCAACCACCACCACTCCAACCATCCAAGCATTCAACACTCCTCATTCAATACAAGAGCAAAGTGCAACATTTGAAGACACAAATCAAAGCATCTGATGCAATCAAAGTCTCTAATTCAATTCTAGTGCTTTAGGACTTATGAGAGGATCATTCTTGTGTTTCTTTGTTGTTCTTATTGCTTGGTTGGCTTTCTTCTTTCTCCCATTCTTATTCTCAAAGCCTTGTAAGCGAAGCAAGAGACACCAAGTGTGTGGTGGTCCTTGCAGGGTCTAAGTGACCCAAGAAATCAAGGAAGGAAGCTCACTCGGTCTAGGTGACCGTTTGAGAGAGAAAAGGGTTGACAGAGACCCGGTCTTTGTGACCACCTCAACGGGGACTAGGTTGTTTAGAACCGAACCTCGTTAAAACAAATCACCGTGTCATCCGCTTTATTTCTTGGTTGATTTATTTTCCCCCTCTCTCCCAGACTCGTATTTCATTCTAACGCTAACCTCGGCTTGTAGTTGTTGTATTTAAGTTGTAAATTTTAGATTACGCCCATTCACCCTCTCTAGGCAACTTTCAATTGGTATCGGAGCCCGGTACTTCATTAGAGTCTAACCACTTGAAGTGATGTCGGGAGATCACGCCAAGAGAGAGATCGTGACCGGCGACAAGCCCACAAGCCCGGGGAGAACCCACTCGAGGGAGTCCGGCCATAAGCACAAGGAGGAATCCTCTTCCTCCATCAAGTCTCATCGAAGAGGCGACAAGAAGAAGAAGATGAAGAAAGTGGTCTATTATGAGACCACTCATCGTCGCCCTCCACATCCGGCTCTGACTCGTCGTCCACTACTTCTAAGCGCCATGAGCGCAAGAAGTATAGTAAGATGCCCCTCCGCTATCCTCGCATTTCTAAGCGCACTCCATTACTTTCCGTTTCATTAGGCAAGCCACCATGTTTTGATGGCGAAGATTATTGTATGTGGAGTGATAAAATGAGGCATCACCTAACCTCACTCCACACAAGCATTTGGGACATTGTTGAGTTTGGAGCGCAGGTACCATCGGTGGGGGACGAAGGCTATGATTCGGATGAGGTTGCCCAAATCAAGCACTTTAACTCCCAAGCAACTACTATACTCCTCGCCTCCTTGTGTCGAGTGGAGTATAATAAGGTGAAAGGGTTGAATAGTGCCAAGGAGATTTGGGACATCCTAAAGACCGCGCACGAAGGAGATGAGGTGACCAAGATCACCAAGCGCGAAACGATCGAGGGGGAGCTCGGTCTATTCGTCCTCAACCAAGGAGAGGAGCCACAAGCAATGTAGAACCGGCTCAAGACCTTGGTGAACCAAGTGCGCAACCTCGGGAGCACAAAATGGGATGACCATGAGATGGTCAAGGTTATTCTAAGATCCTTCGTTTTTCGCAATCCTACTCAAGTTCAATTAATACGTGGTGATCCTAGATATAAGCTAATGTCTCCCAAGGAGGTTATAGGGAAGTTTGTGAGCTTTGAACTAATGGTCAAAGGCTCCAAACACATTGTGAACTTGGAGCAAGGTGCCACCTCCACACCTGAGGTGCAACCCGTCGCATTCAAGGCGACGGAAGAAGAGAAGAAGAAATCTACACCAAGTAGAATTCCAATCGACGCCTCTAAGCTCAACAACGAGGAAACAACACTCATCATCAAGAGCTTTCACCAAATCCTCAAGCAACGGAAGGGGAAAGATTACAAGCCCCGTTCCAAAAGGTGTGCTACAAATATGGTAAGCCCGGTCATTTTATCGCTAAATGTCCTATGTCTAGTGATAGTGACAGGGGCGACGACAAGAAGGGAAAGAGGAAGGAGAAGAAGAAGTACTACAAGAAGAAGGGTGGCGATGCCCATGTATGTCGGGAATGGGACTCCGAAGAGAGCTCTACCGACTCCTCCTCCGATGAGGATGCCGCCAACATCGCCGTCAACAAGGGCCTCCTCTTCCCCAACATCGACCACAAGTTCTTCATGGCAAAGGACGACAAAAAGAAGAAGGTAAAATCTAGAGCCTCCACCAAATATACAACATCTAGTGATGAGGGTAGCTCTAGTGAAGATGAGGATGATTTGCTTACCCTTTTTGCCAACCTTAACATGCAACAAAAAGAAAAATTGAATGAATTAATAGGAGCCATTCACGAGAAGGATTAAGTCTTGGACAGCCAAGAGGAATTTCTTATGAAGGAAAATAAGAAGCATGTTAAAATAAAAAATGCTTATGCTCAGGAGATAGAAAAATGTGAAAAATTGACTAATGTGCTTAGCATATGCCATGACACTATTTCCAACCTTAGAACTGAGAATGCTAGTTTGATTGCTAAGGTTGAAAAAGTAAATGCTTGTAATGATTCAATTGTCAGTCTTAGAAATGAAAATGATAGTTTAATTGCTAAGATTTACAAATTGAATGAATCAATTTCTAGCCTTAAAATTGAGAATGATAAATTAATTTCTAAGGCTAAAGAGTTGAAGGTTTGCAATGATTCTATTTCCTGTCTTAGAGATGAGAATGCTATATTACATGCTAAGATAGATGAACTAAATGTTTGCAAACCCTCTACATCTACTGTTGATCATGTTTCTATTTGTACTAGATGTAGAGATGTTAATGTTGATGCTATTGATGACCACCTTGCTTTAATTAAACAACAAAATGATCATATAGCTCAATTAACTGCTAAAATCAATGAGCATGAGATTGAAAATGAAAAATTTAAATTTGCTATAAGTATGCTCTATAATGGAAGACGCCCTGGTATTAAGGATGCCATTGGTTTCCAACAGGGAAGCAATGTTAAGCTTAATGCCCCTAAAAGATTGTCTAGTTTTGTTAAGGGCAAGGCTCACATGGCTCAGGATAATGAGGGTTACATTTTATATCCTGCTGGTTATCCTGAGCACAAGATTATGATGATTCATGCTAGAAAACCTCATACTGTTTCACATCATGCTTTTATGTATAAAAATGAGACATATAGTTCTAGGAAATCAACCCATGCTAAATTGCCTAAAAAGAAATCTCCTACTGCATCAAATGAGCCTATTATTTCATTTAAGACTTTTGATGTTTCTTATGTGTGAACTAACAAATCAGGCAAAGTAGTTGCCAAATATGCTGGGGCAAACACAAGGGCTCCAAGACTTGTGTTTGGGTACCCAAGGTGCTTGTTTCTAATGTGAAAGGACCCAAGACCGTTTAGGTACCTAAGAACAAGGCCTAAATTGTTTTGCAAGTTTATGCATCCGGGGGCTCAAGTTGGATAATAGACAGCGGATGCACAAACCATATGACAGGGGAGAAAAGGATGTTCTCCTCCTACGAGAAAAACGAAGATCCCCGAAGAGCTATCACATTCGGGGATGGAAATCAAGGTTTGGTCAAAGGACTTGGTAAAATTGCTATATCACCTGACCATTCTATTTCCAATATTTTTCTTGTAGATTCTTTAGATTATAATTTGCTTTCTGTATCTCAATTATGTAAAATGGGCTATAACTGTCTTTTTAGTGATACTGGTGTTACTGTCTTTAGAAGAAGTGATGATTCAGTAGCATTTAAGGGAGTGTTAGAGGGTCAGCTATACTTAGTTGATTTTAATAGAGCTGAACTTGACACTTGCTTAATTGATAAGACTAACATGGGTTGGCTCTGGCATCGTCGACTCGCTCATGTTGGGATGAAGAATCTACACAAGCTTCTAAAGGGAGAGCATATTTTAGGACTAACCAATGTTCATTTTGAGAAAGACAGGGTTTGTAGCGCATGTCAAGCAGAAAAGCAAGTTGGCGCCCATCATCCACACAAGAACATAATGACAACGGACAGGCCACTGGAGCTACTCCACATGGATTTATTTGGCCCGATCGCTTACATAAGCATTGGCGGGAGTAAGTACTGTCTAGTAATTGTGGATGATTATTCTCGCTTCACTTGGGTATTCTTTTTACAGGAAAAATCTCAGACCCAAGAGACCTTAAAGGGATTCTTGATACGGGCTCAAAATGAGTTCGGCTTAAGAATCAAAAAATAAGAAGCGACAATGGGACGGAGTTCAAGAACTCACAAATCGAAGGCTTTCTTGAGGATGAGGGCATCAAGCATGAGTTCTCTTCTCCCTACACACCTCAAAAAAATGGTGTAGTGGAGAGAAAGAATACAACTCTACTGGACATGACAAGGACCATGCTTGATGAATACAAGACACCAGACCGGTTTTGGGTGGAAGCAATCAACACTGCTTGCTACTCCATCAACCGGTTATATCTTCATCGAATCCTCAAGAAGACATCTTATGAACTCCTCACCGGTAAAAAGTCCAATGTTTCATATTTTAGAGTCTTTGGAAGCAAATGTTTTATTCTTGTTAAAAGAGGTAGAAAATCTAAATTTGCTCCTAAGGCTGTAGAAGGCTTTTTACTTGGTTATGACTCAAACTCAATGGCATATAGAGTCTTCAACAAATCCACTGAATTAGTTGAGGTTTCTTGTGACATTGTGTTTGATGAGACTAATGGCTCCCAAGTGGAGCAAGTTGATCGTGATGAACTAGATGATGAAGAGGCTCCATGCGTCATGCTAAGGAACATGTCCATTGGGGATGTGTGTCCTAAGGAATCCGAATAGCCTCCACAAGCACAAGATCAACCATCATCTTTCGTGCAAGCATCTCTACCAACTCAAGATGAGGAACAGGCTAAGGGTGATGAAGAAGAAGATCAAGAAGAAGATCAAGAGGAGGACAAGGATCAAGGGGGAGATGAAGTTGATCAAGACAAGGAAGATGATCTAGAGATTCAGGATCAAAGACCGCCACACCCAAGAGTCCACCAAGCAATCCAACGAGATCACCCCGTCAACTCCATCCTCGGTGACATTCATAAGGGGGTAACCACTAGATCTCGTGTTGCTCATTTTTGTGAATGTTACTCTTTTGTTTCCTCTATTGAGCCATACAGGGTAGAAGATGCACTAAGAGATTTGGATTGGGTGATGGCTATGCAAGAGGAGCTCAACAACTTCACGAGGAATGAGGTATGGCATTTAGTTCCACGTCCTAATCAAAATGTTGTAGGTACCAAATGGGTATTCTGCAACAAGCAAGATGAGCATGGTGTGGTGATAAGGAACAAAGCTCGACTTGTAGCAAAGGGTTATTCACAAGTCGAAGGTTTGGATTTCGATGAAACTTATGCACCCGTAGCTAGGCTTGAGTCAATTCGTATATTACTTGCCTATGCTACTTACCATGGCTTTAAGCTTTACCAAATGGACGTGAAAAGTGCCTTCCTCAATGGACCAATCAAGGAAGAGGTTTATGTTGAGCAACCTCCCGGCTTTGAAGATAGTGAGTACCCTGACCATGTTTATAAACTCTCAAAGGCGCTTTATGGGCTCAAGCAAGCCCCAAGAGCATGGTATGAATGCCTGCGAGATTTTATTATCACTAATGGCTTCAAAGTCGGCAAGGCCGATCCTACTCTCTTTACTAAAACTATTGCAAATGATTTGTTTGTATGCCAAATTTATGTTGATGATATCATATTTGGGTCTACTAATAAATCTACTTGTGAAGAGTTTAGTAGGATTATGGTTCAAAAATTCGAGATGTCTATGATGGGGGAGTTGAGACACTTCTTAGGATTTCAAATAAAGCAACTCCAAGAGGACACCTTCATCAGCCAAACCAAGTACATTCAAGACATTCTTAAGAAGTTTGGAATGAAGGATGCCAAACCCATCAAGACACCCATGGGAACAAATGGGCATCTCGACCTCGACATGGAAGGTAAATCCGTAGATCAAAAGGTATACCGGTCGATGATAGGATCTTTACTCTATTTATGTGCTTCTCGACCAGATATTATGCTTTATGTATGCATGTGTGCAAGGTTCCAAGCCGACCCTAAGGAGGTTCACCTTAGGGCCGTGAAGCAAATCATGAGATATTTAGTTTACACTCCTAAGTTTGGGCTTTGGTACCCTAGGGGATCAACATTTGATTTGATAGGATATTCCGATGCCGATTAGGCAGGGCGTAAAATTGATAGGAAGAGCACATCAAGGACTTGTTAGTTTCTAGGGAGATTCCTGGTGTCTTGGGCTTCAAAGAAACAAAACTCAGTAGCTCTTTCTACCGCCGAAGCCGAGTACATTGCCGCAGGCCATTGTTGTGCGCAATTACTTTGGATGAGGCAAACACTCAGGGAGTATGGCTACAAATTGAGCAAAGTCCCTCTCCTATGTGACAATGAGAGTGCTACCCGCATGGCGGAGAATCCCGTTGAACACAGCCGCACTAAGCACATAGACATTCAGTATCACTTTTTGAGGGATCACCAACAAAGGGGAGATATCGAGATAGCCTATATTAACACCAAAGATCAATTAGTCGATATCTTTACCAAGCCTTTAGATGAGAAAACCTTTAGCAAACTTAGTAATGAGCTAAATATACTTGATTCTCACAATTTTGATTGAAACGTTGCACACATAGCTCATTATATACCTTTGATCATACCTTTTTCAGTTGGTACATATTCATATTTCTTATTCTTCTTGTGCCAAGACTAAGACTAATGTGCTTTCATGAGTATTTCTTGTATTAGTCTTAGATTGAAAGGGAAATAGAGTATTCGGCAAAGACAACGCTTCCACTCAACTCCATCGGTATTATTTACCCTTTGCCGGTATTCCACAACACTCTCCAATTTGGTATAATCTTTCACTCATATATTGTTTACCAAAGGGGAAGAAAATATAAGAAGGGTTCTCAAGTCTCTATTTTTGGCGATTAATGCCAAAGGGGGAGAAAGTATTTAGCCCAAAGCAAAAGGACCACACCACCACCCGTTTCAAAAAATTTCAAGAATTTTTCAAATTGGTATCTAAATGTATTTGATCATGTTCAAATGATATTTACAAAAATGATGAAAACCCTCTTGAACACTAAGAGGAGAATTTCATTCAGGGGGGTTTTGTTTAGTCAAAGGAAAAGCATTTGAAACAGGGGGAGAAAATTTCAAATCTTGAAAATGCTTCTTGCAATCTTACTCATATGCCTTTGACTATTTGCAAAAAGACTTCGAAAAGAATTTTCAAAAGAATTTTAAAAAACAAAACAAATGGTGCAAACGTGGTCCAAAATATTAAATAAAAGAAAGCAACCATGCATATCTAGTGAAATTATAAATTGGTTTAACTCCAAGTAACCTATGCACTTACATTATGCAAACTAGTTTATTTATGCACTTTATATATTTGCTTTGGTTTGTGTTGGCATCAATCACCAAAAAGGGGGAGATTGAAAGGGAAATAGGGTCAAACCTTTTCCATAATTAATTTTGGTGGTTAATTGCCCAACACAAATAATGGACTAACTAGTTTGCTCTAGATTATATGTTCTACAGGTGCATAAAAGGTTCAACACAAACCAATAGGAGATTAAAGATAGGGTTAAAATTCAAAGGAACAAGAACCTTCAGTGTGCCCTGGTCTGGCGCACCGGACAGTGTCCGGTGCACCAGGGCCGTACAAACTCCAACTCGCTACTCTCAGGTTTTTCCAGCGCCGCTCCACTATAATTTGTAACACCCCTGGTGTTACTATGACTAAAACTTGAGCATGGCATCATAAGCATGAGCATGGCATATGTTTGACACACCTAGAGTGCATTCACTAGGCAAAAATTTCAAACAAGTTGTATTGTTTTGCTGTTTTACAAAGAGGACCCTGGTTTAAGGACTTAACCCTAAATAGTGGTTAAAGGGGTAAGACTTAACCAAAGTTGAGAAAACCTAAAGGCTTTAAGGTAAAAGTCATAAAGTGACCCCAACAATAGGGTTGAATCACATTTATACCCCTGGGATATTAAAAACCCTAATCAAAACCCTGGAAAACCCTAAAACCAAACCCTAGGGACCTAAGTGCAAAATTAGTCCACTTTTGGACTAAAGTGCAAAAACCAAGTCAAACAAGTGTTTCAAGTCTTTTGGATCACAAAAATGTGGACTTGAAGGCCAAACCCTAAGTTTTGGACCTAAATGCAAAATGGACCCTATTGAGTTTTACTCTAAGTCTGGATTTCAGTGATATTGGCCCAACTTTGGGGCTTGGTAACTTTCAAAGCATAGGGTTTTTGCCCTAGGTCACCACATCAAAATTGTAGCCCAATTATAGGAGGACAACTTTGCTAAAGGGTGCAAGCATCGTTGTTATGAGAAATTTGCAGAAAAACCCAGTCCAAAACTGGCTGTCAGGCTGTTTTGAACTAAAAATCTGCTTAGCAGTGAACTGACCCCAACTTTGAGCTCGATTTTAAGCATGATCCAGTGCTCAAATGTGTTCAAGCTCTATAGTTGGATTGTAGCTGGTTTGTAGCTCTAAAACTTTACTATAGAGAGTTAGCTTAGTTTTCACACAAAAATTTAAGAAAAACGGACTCTAAGTTGGTCTGTCAGGTGCACTGAAGGGGTGTTCTGATGGTACAGTAACCGTGAAAACTGAAGAAGAATCTCTTCGTCCTCACCGCCGGTAGCTCCCGCCGTCGATCGCCGCTCGCTAAGATTCGTGCTCGACGGTCACCGGATAAGCTTGCCGCGGTAAAGGCCTCGTCACCGGTGAGCTGGCCACCACTCCGACGGCTACACCCCCCTGGCTCACCGCCCGCAGTAAAGCGCTCGCCGTCGACCACCGCCTCCTAGCCTTGCGCCGCGTGGCTTAACGCTTCTACCGTGTCGCCGTAACCTTCTTTGACCCCTCCGTGGCTCACCGGAGTTATCGCCACGTCGTTGGCCACGAATCCGTGAAGCCAGTGCACCTTCCCCGTCTCCGGCCGCCAGCACACTTTGCTCCAATTGATCGCCACCGCTCTCGGAGCCTATAAATTGAGCCCCCCCTCGGCTGCGCCTTGTATTTGGCTAACTATTGCACCCACCCCCACACTCGATCGCCCACTGGCTCGCCGGAATTTCGCGTTGCCACCAAATCAGTTTTCCGCCGCCGTGTTGTGAGCTCGCCGTGGTCAGCCTTCCTTAGGTCAGCACCGGTCCTCTGTTGCTTTGTTTGAGCACCCTCTCGCCTCCGTGATGCTTGCCGAGCCGTTCAATTGAACTAGACCGGCGCCTATCGCCGGGAACACGATCACCTTGCCATTGTGCTTACGGCCACCGTGGCCAGAGCTCTATGATCCACCATTAGTGCAATTAGGTTAGGGGAAATGCTCCTTAGGGGTTTAATTCCGTGTATGCCGCTCGGAGAACTCAGTCACCGCCCCAATCGGCCGGTCTGCTGCTCGCCGGAGCGCGGCCGTGCGTGTTCGACGTCGAGGACTGCGTGTTGTGAATTGACAAGAACCCGAGGGTCTTTTTGTGAGCTGTCAGTGACTTAGAAAAACAGTAAACAAACCTATCTCCAGTTACGCAAAACGCCGAGGACCTCTGCGCAAAGTCGCCTCGCGGGCGCGGCGCGCGCGCGAAACCGCTTGGGCCTGGGCCGCTGGATTTGAAATCAGCCCAGTACTGTTTATCGTTTCCTCTTTTCTTTTTCAGTGGAACTTTAGAAATCTGTAGAAAATAGTAGAAAAATCCTAAAAATATGAGACTAATTTTCCTAGGCTTGTTAATTTCCCAAGTATTTAATAAAAATAGTTTTATGATTTTTAGATCAAATAGGGAATTTTAGGGTATTTAAAATAGCCTAAGCTGTTGATTCTGGATTTTTAGAGAATAAATAATAAGTCCAAAAATTTCCCAAACTTTTTATGTGAGCTTATCACATTATGTAGAAGCCATGGGTAGAGTTTGGTTTGATTTGGACCTTGTTTGATCACTAAACCCAAAACCACCCCCCCTGCTCCATGAACTCCTTTACTGACTCCGGAAACCCTAAGTTCCCGGACCTCTGTGAAGGAAAGTTGTATTCAAGACATAACTAATAAGTTTATGCTATCTTTGCATCCTCATGAGCATTCCATGACACCCATCCTTATGTATGTATATGATTATAATAGAGCAAGAAGAAGAAGAAGTTATTGAAGAGGGGATACCACCCACCTCTGATCCTCAGGCAGACAACTGCTTTTATTTTGATATCTGTGGATCCGAGCCAGACACCTCTGATAACAAAGGCAAGCCCCGGTGCATTTGCCACCTTCCTTGATGTCTTTAAAATCTTTCTCACTTACTTGTTGCATTAGGTGATAGGAGTTGATTGATTAAACAATTCCTGCATTGCTTTCCTTGATTTTGATTACCCTCCTTGGAATCCTGTTTTTACAAAAAGGGTTTTACTTTGCTTAGTATTGCTTTAGAAAAACAAAAGGATTTGTTTTACAAAGGATGTTTGGCAAAGTGGGAGGGATGTTTTTGAAAATAAAACTTGATGGTGGATCCATCACGGCCGTGATGGATTCAACATCGGAAAAGATGTACCTCTGTCAGGTACCAAACTTTGGGTTTGAAATGGTTAAGCTGAGACCGGGCGGGTGACTTGCACGAGAAGAGAGTCTCGGTGTAGTGTCTCCGTCTGAGTCGATTAAGGACCTTGTCGATGTAGGCCTGCTGACCGAGGACCCTTTAACTGGTCACATGCCTCGTCATGGGTAAGCCTTGCCTCGGGTAGACTAAGGCCGGAATAAGATAACACGAAATGGGAGTGGAGCGGTGGCGAGAGTAGCGTGTACCCTCCGTGGCAAGAGGCTGGACGGTGGTGTATCTATGCTCTCGGTTTGCGTGAACCTGATCCGGTCTTAAGAACCCCGGTGGCGGGTTGACATATGCAAGGGTTAAGTGCTACATATGTCGTGTGATTGGAGATCCTCAGCTGAGTAAAATCGATTCGGATCGCCGTACCTCCGCGGTTATGGAGACTTGGCCACTGACTTACACGTAGCATTCCACTAAAGATGATGGGTTTTTGGTTAAGAAAATGGCTAGTGCAGGACCAGTGATTGAACTAGGATAGAAAGAACTCTAGCACAGGTAATCCTACCTAACTTGACGAATAAAAATTGGATTTTTAAGGATCCACTTTAGTAAGCAATTCTGCAAAACAGAGTCTTTGACTATTGGAAAACTTTACCTTGACTCCCATATATCCAGCATACCCTTGAGAGTCTTTTCCTTAGTCGGGTAAGACTTGCTGAGTAATTCCATACTCAGGGTTTATCCCTTTGTTGTTTTTAGGTGGGGAAGTAGCAGACTTCTGCTGCTTCTGTGCTAAGGTGGTTCCCAACGAAGAGAAACAGGAATGAAGTGCGGGAGGACTCGGTCCTCCATCTTAAGATCTTTTGTTTTTAGTCCTTCGGGAGAAGTGGTGTCTCCCCGGTTTGTATAATTAATACTTTTATGCACTCGTTTTTAGAACTGGTCTGTAATAACTTAACTTGAGCTTACTTTGGAAATAAATGTAAGATTATGTAATCGCTTCCGCATATCTTTATCTCCGATGATCTGTAATGTCTGCAAGACGGGTGAAACGTTCCTGGTAAGGTAAGGAAAGATACCGAGCTTGTTAAGTAACTTAGGAACATCTACAGGGTGTCTGATGTCTGTTAGACAAGGACAACTGTAGGTGGGCCTGATTACTTGGGAGGTTCCGTCACAGCTGGTATCGGAGCGTAGCCCTTCTTTGCAGATATTCCAGGGCATCTTCAAAAGATTTTCAAAGGTCTTACCTAAAGATTCTTTTCTCTTCTTACCTAAGTATTCTGAAGAGTTTATCTTAAAGACCAGTTAGGAAGAGTGCAATGTAGAGAAGGTTGAATCAACCAAGGTTGGTTCTGTACTTACTCATGCATCATGTTAAGAATTATACTAATAAATTTTCCCCTTTAGAAAATGCCGCCGCGCACCAGAAAGACCGCGCGTAAGTCGACTGGACCTCTTGGAGTGCCTCGACATCAGCTTGCTCCGCGAGATGTAGATAGTAGTAGCGGGAGCAATGATCCCATAGGGGATCTAGAAGCAGAAGTAAGCAGGCTCCAACTGGAACTCCGCCGCAGGACAGCTATATGGATTGGAGATGGTGACCGTATCAATGAGTTACGAGCAGACGTTCGCCATCTACAAGACCAGCTGGCCGATCGGGATTTGGCACTCGATTGGGCTGTTCAATCTCGTTCAGTGGCATGGGCCAAGGAGGCAAGGGCTCAGGCCCGAGTTAGAGAACTCAGCTCCGCGGTGGACGACCTGCAGGTGTACTGCAATACACTCCATGAAGAAGTCCATATGCTCTACTCGCAACTACACCCTAATGAGCCTACACCCCCTTCTGAGGCAGAAGCCGGACCTTCTCACGCCGCGGGACGCGCGTCGGGTGGGGAATTAGACTTGTATGAACCCCCTCCTTCTTTGAGGTTGGTGGATGTCTGGACTCCCACCCCTGATGAGGAAGCCGCCAAAAGCGATGGGAAGCAAGACTAGTGGTGTAGTAAGAGTAGAGTAGTGTGTTGTAGAGTGTACTGTTATATTAGAGTAGTGTATTGTAGGGTGTACGGTTGTATAATAGGTTAACTTTTGTAAAATGGGTAGTGTATCCTGTTGTGTAATGTCGAGTTTGTACCATTACTTTTTACAGTAATGTAAAACGGAAGGTTTCTTTGGCACACTATGTTTATTCAAATGTTTTTGCCTCAGATGCCGACCCGTACTCGAGGACAGGATGCAGCTGGAACATCCGGGGGTGGGGATGCTACCCCGAATCCACCTCCCGTTCCACCCACGCTTGCCGAGGCAATCGCTGCCTTGGTAAACGCTACAGCCGATAATACCCGCTTCCTGAGGGAGATGGCGGGTCAGCAACAGCTTCAACAACAAGCAGGGAGAGGATTCCAACAGGGTCCCCGTGAGACCACTTACCTGGATTTCTCGGAGACTCGTCCGCCTCTCTTCGTCAAAGCAGAAGATCCGCTTGAGGCTGACGAATGGATAAGGGTTATTGAACAGAAATTTGGCCTTCTTCGCTGCTCAGAAACCCAGAAACCGTTATTTGCGGCTCAACAACTTCGAGGCCCTGCCAGCACTTGGTGGGGGAATTTTGTGGCCATCCAACCGGATAATCATCAAATTACTTGGAATGAGTTCAAAGCAGCATTCCGCGAGCATTATATTCCTGAGGGAGTGCTGCACATGAAGCAGGAAGAATTCATGAAATTGAAACAAGGGGGAGATACTGTGAACCAGTACCTTAACAAGTTCAATCACCTATCCCAGTACGCAATTGATCAGGTGAACACAGATTTGAAAAAGAAGAATTGTTTTATGAGAGGCCTGAACGACCGGATGCAGCGGAAAATGGCTGCATGTATTGATCTTACTTATGGGAAGGCTGTCAGCACAGCCCTATCTGTGGAGGCCAAATATGCAAATACTGGGAAAAGTAAGGGATTCAGTGGTGATCGGCCTAGTCAAGGCCCGGTCAAGAGGCAACGGTTCATTCTCCGGCCCTCTAACCAGAACCGTCCAAGTGCACCACCTTTCCCTTTCAAGCAGCCTATAATTATTCGTCCCAACAAAGCTCCCACTGTCCAAAGTCAGCTGGGTGCCCCAGGCACTCGATTCCCTGCACTGCCAAGTTCTTCAACTGGATGTTTTAACTGTGGCAAATCTGGGCACTTTATTAAAGATTGTCCCTATCCTCGGCAAAATCAGGCCAATAATCAGCAAGGATCGGAAAGTTCTGCTCCAAGCAAGGGAAATACTTCGGGCAAGAATACCAAGAAAACGGGGCGAGTATATTATACACAAGTGGCTACGACACCGGAAGGAGAACCGGTGATGATGGGTACGTTCCCTGTGGCCAGCCACCCTGCAATAATTCTTTTTGATTCTGGTGCTTCACATACCTTCATTAGCAAGACATTTGTGGAGCAACATCACATTACATGTCATGAATCAAAAGAGGGTTTTAAAATTCATTCACCTGGGGGATACATTTTTACTAAAGAAGTGGCCTATGGAGTGCCAGTAACTATGGCCGAACGGAACTTTCCTGCTAACATGATTGTTCTAAGAGGCCAGGATATAGATGTAATTTTGGGGATGAATTGGTTAACCCAACACAAGGCAGTACTCAACACTGAACTCAGAACCGTCAGGTTGAGTTATAACCAAGAAGAAATTCTTTTATCTCTCCCCAAGACCAATCCAGCCAAAGCTTCTGGTAGAATCTTTGAAGCCATTGTACCGGAAATCAAGAACATTCCGGTAGTATGTGAGTTTCCAGATGTGTTTCCGGAAGATTTGCCTGGACTGCCCCCAGAAAGAGATGTAGAATTCGTTATTGAGCTAAAACCCGGTACGGCTCCCATTTCCCGAAGGTCGTACCGTATGCCCCCTAATGAATTAGCAGAGTTGAAGATTCAATTGCAAGATCTGCTGAATAAAGGATTTATCCGGCCAAGCTCGTCTCCTTGGGGTTGTCCCGCCATCTTTGTGAAGAAGAAGGATCAAACCTTGCGAATGTGTGTGGACTATCGGCCCCTAAATGAGGTCACCATTAAGAATAAGTACCCTCTTCCAAGGATCGACATCTTATTTGATCAACTGACTGGGGCGAGGGTGTTTTCCAAAATTGATCTCAGGTCGGGCTATCATCAAATCCGTATTCGGCCCGAGGATATACCGAAGACCGCATTCACTACGCGGTATGGATTGTTCGAATATCTAGTAATGTCCTTCGGGCTCACTAATGCTCCTGCCCACTTCACCTATTTGATGAACTCGGTGTTCATGCCCGAGTTAGACAAGTTCGTGGTGGTCTTCATCGATGATATTTTGATATATTCTAAAAATGAAGAGGAGCATGCTCAGCACTTACGGATTGTATTGACGCGCCTGAGGGAACATAAGCTTTATGCCAAGTTCAGCAAGTGCGCGTTCTGGCTGGAGGAAATTCAATTTCTGGGGCACGTGTTATCAGCCAAGGGAATTGCGGTGGATCCTAGCAAGGTCAAGGATATTCTGGAATGGAAACCTCCAACGACTGTTCACCAAGTCCGGAGTTTTCTTGGACTCGCGGGATATTATCGCAGATTCATACCTGATTTTTCTAAGCTTGTGAAGCCAATCACAAGTTTATTGAAGAATGATACCAAGTTCAATTGGTCTTCTAAATGTAATGAAGCTTTTGAGGAATTGAAGACACTATTGACCACTGCTCCGGTCTTGGCTCAACCGGACATCACTAAACCTTTTGATGTATATTGTGATGCGTCAGGCAGTGGACTCGGCTGTGTGCTAATGCAAGAAGGCCGAGTGATTGCATATGCTTCAAGGCAGTTACGCCGACATGAGGAGCACTATCCAACTCATGATCTGGAGTTAGCTGCGGTGGTTCATGCCCTGAAAATATGGCGTCACTATCTGCTGGGAAATATCTGTCACATATATACTGATCATAAGAGTTTGAAGTATATATTTACCCAGTCAGAGTTAAACATGAGGCAAAGGCGATGGCTTGAGCTTATTAAAGATTATGAACTGGAAATCCATTATCACCCAGGCAAGGCCAATGTTGTGGCAGACGCATTGAGTCGCAAGACTTCCTGCCATTGTCTTATGGTAAAAACCTCCGAGAACACTTTGTGTCAAGAAATGGAAAGGTTAAACCTGGGAATGATCCAACAAGGAACTCTGAATCAGCTAAAGCTTGAGTCAACCATTTTGCAAAGGATAATCGATGCTCAAAAGGATAATCAGGGTATGAAGCACATCCGAGAGAAGATCAGGGCTGGAACAGCCCAATGTTTTAAGGAAGATGATCAAGGTGTGTTATGGTTTAATAACCGCATAGTAGTGCCGAAGAATGAAGAACTCCGCCAGCAAATCTTAGATGAAGCGCATCTTAGTCGCTATTCTATTCATCCAGGAAGCACTAAGATGTATCATGATCTGAAACAACACTACTGGTGGACGAAGATGAAGATTGAAATTGCACGCTATGTGGCTAAGTGTGACACTTGCAGACGTGTCAAAGCCATACACATGAAAACTGCTGGTCCATTACAATCGTTGCCGATCCCAACATGGAAATGGGAAGATATCAGCATGGACTTCATTGTGGGGTTGCCCAGGACCGCAAAAGGGTACGACTCTATCTGGGTGATTGTTGATCGACTTACAAAGATTGCTCATTTTCTGCCGGTCAAGACAAATTCCCCGGTTACTGTCTACGCCCAATTGTATATTGCTCGTATTCTTAGTCTGCATGGTGTTCCAAGGACCATAGTGTCGGATCGTGGACCTCAATTTATAGCCAAGTTTTGGGAAGCACTTCACCAATCTTTGGGTACTAAGTTACTCCACAGTTCGGCCTATCATCCCCAAACCAGTGGACAGACTGAGAGAGTGAACCAAATACTTGAAGATATGTTACGGGCATGTGTCCTGGATTTCTCAACAAAGTGGGATGAATGCTTACCTTTGGCGGAGTTTTCATACAATAACAGTTATCAGGAAAGTATCAAGATGGCACCTTTCGAAGCTTTATATGGGCGTCGGTGTCGGACTCCGCTAAATTGGTCTGAACCTGGTGAAAGATATTTCTTTAGACCTGATATGGTAAAAGAAACCGAAGAAAAGGTTCAGAAAATAGTTCATAATATGAAGAAGGCACAGGCTCGTCAGAAAAGTTATGCAGACAAACGGCGAATGCCCTTATACTTCTTGGTGGGAGACTATGTCTACTTAAAGGTTTCACCAATGAAAGGCGTATCGCGTTTTGGGATTAAAGGGAAACTTGCACCCAGGTACATTGGTCCATTCCTGGTACTTGAACAATGTGGACCAGTGGCATACCGACTTCAGCTCCCCGAAACATTGTCTGCCGTGCATAATGTGTTCCACGTGTCCCAATTGAAGAAGTGTCTTCGGGTTCCCGATCGAACCATTGAAGTGACTGATGTTGTCCTGGAACCAGATTTGACATACTCGGAACATCCCATTCGAGTTCTGGATCAAAGGGACAGGGTTACCCGGAGAAAGACTCTCAAGTTTTATAAGATACAGTGGAACCAGCATTTGGAAGATGAGGCTACATGGGAAACCCAATACTTCTTAGATAAGAATTTCCCAGGCTTTCTAGCCTCTTGTAAACTATAAAGTCTGTATAGCTGTGTAATAAAGGAATGAACCCCCACACCACCCCTGCCTTGTACCAAAAATAAGGAAATAAAAACATGACACATTTCCTTTTCCATTACTCACCCTAGGACTTTAAATCTCGGGACGAGATTCTTTTATGGGGGGAAGGATGTAACACCCCTGGTGTTACTATGACTAAAACTTGAGCATGGCATCATAAGCATGAGCATGGCATATGTTTGACACACCTAGAGTGCATTCACTAGGCAAAAATTTCAAACAAGTTGTATTGTTTTGCTGTTTTACAAAGAGGACCCTGGTTTAAGGACTTAACCCTAAATAGTGGTTAAAGGGGTAAGACTTAACCAAAGTTGAGAAAACCTAAAGGCTTTAAGGTAAAAGTCATAAAGTGACCCCAACAATAGGGTTGAATCACATTTATACCCCTGGGATATTAAAAACCCTAATCAAAACCCTGGAAAACCCTAAAACCAAACCCTAGGGACCTAAGTGCAAAATTAGTCCACTTTTGGACTAAAGTGCAAAAACCAAGTCAAACAAGTGTTTCAAGTCTTTTGGATCACAAAAATGTGGA
This sequence comes from Zea luxurians, assembly GCA_029449295.1. Classification (NCBI taxonomy): domain Eukaryota; kingdom Viridiplantae; phylum Streptophyta; class Magnoliopsida; order Poales; family Poaceae; genus Zea; species Zea luxurians. Next base: position 170,877,345 of record JAOPSE010000002.1, read on the forward strand.
CTTGAAGGCCAAACCCTAAGTTTTGGACCTAAATGCAAAATGGACCCTATTGAGTTTTACTCTAAGTCTGGATTTCAGTGATATTGGCCCAACTTTGGGGCTTGGTAACTTTCAAAGCATAGGGTTTTTGCCCTAGGTCACCACATCAAAATTGTAGCCCAATTATAGGAGGACAACTTTGCTAAAGGGTGCAAGCATCGTTGTTATGAGAAATTTGCAGAAAAACCCAGTCCAAAACTGGCTGTCAGGCTGTTTTGAACTAAAAATCTGCTTAGCAGTGAACTGACCCCAACTTTGAGCTCGATTTTAAGCATGATCCAGTGCTCAAATGTGTTCAAGCTCTATAGTTGGATTGTAGCTGGTTTGTAGCTCTAAAACTTTACTATAGAGAGTTAGCTTAGTTTTCACACAAAAATTTAAGAAAAACGGACTCTAAGTTGGTCTGTCAGGTGCACTGAAGGGGTGTTCTGATGGTACAGTAACCGTGAAAACTGAAGAAGAATCTCTTCGTCCTCACCGCCGGTAGCTCCCGCCGTCGATCGCCGCTCGCTAAGATTCGTGCTCGACGGTCACCGGATAAGCTTGCCGCGGTAAAGGCCTCGTCACCGGTGAGCTGGCCACCACTCCGACGGCTACACCCCCCCTGGCTCACCGCCCGCAGTAAAGCGCTCGCCGTCGACCGCCGCCTCCTAGCCTTGCGCCGCGTGGCTTAACGCTTCTACCGTGTCGCCGTAACCTTCTTTGACCCCTCCGTGGCTCACCGGAGTTATCGCCACGTCGTTGGCCACGAATCCGTGAAGCCAGTGCACCTTCCCCGTCTCCGGCCGCCAGCACACTTTGCTCCAATTGATCGCCACCGCTCTCGGAGCCTATAAATTGAGCCCCCCCTCGGCTGCGCCTTGTATTTGGCTAACTATTGCACCCACCCCCACACTCGATCGCCCACTGGCTCGCCGGAATTTCGCGTTGCCACCAAATCAGGTTTCCGCCGCCGTGTTGTGAGCTCGCCGTGGTCAGCCTTCCTTAGGTCAGCACCGGTCCTCTGTTGCTTTGTTTGAGCACCCTCTCGCCTCCGTGATGCTTGCCGAGCCGTTCAATTGAACTAGACCGGCGCCTATCGCCGGGAACACGATCACCTTGCCATTGTGCTTACGGCCACCGTGGCCAGAGCTCTATGATCCACCATTAGTGCAATTAGGTTAGGGGAAATGCTCCTTAGGGGTTTAATTCCGTGTATGCCGCTCGGAGAACTCAGTCACCGCCCCAATCGGCCGGTCTGCTGCTCGCCGGAGCGCGGCCGTGCGTGTTCGACGTCGAGGACTGCGTGTTGTGAATTGACAAGAACCCGAGGGTCTTTTTGTGAGCTGTCAGTGACTTAGAAAAATAGTAAACAAACCTATCTCCAGTTACGCAAAACGCCGAGGACCTCTGCGCAAAGTCGCCTCGCGGGCGCGGCGCGCGCGCGAAACCGCTTGGGCCTGGGCCGCTGGATTTGAAATCAGCCCAGTACTGTTTATCGTTTCCTCTTTTCTTTTTCAGTGGAACTTTAGAAATCTGTAGAAAATAGTAGAAAAATCCTAAAAATATGAGACTAATTTTCCTAGGCTTGTTAATTTCCCAAGTATTTAATAAAAATAGTTTTATGATTTTTAGATCAAATAGGGAATTTTAGGGTATTTAAAATAGCCTAAGCTGTTGATTCTGGATTTTTAGAGAATAAGTAATAAGTCCAAATATTTCCCAAACTTTTTATGTGAGCTTATCACATTATGTAGAAGCCATGGGTAGAGTTTGGTTTGATTTGGACCTTGTTTGATCACTAAACCCAAAACCACCCCCCCTGCTCCATGAACTCCTTTACTGACTCCGGAAACCCTAAGTTCCCGGACCTCTGTGAAGGAAAGTTGTATTCAAGACATAACTAATAAGTTTATGCTATCTTTGCATCCTCATGAGCATTCCATGACACCCATCCTTATGTATGTATATGATTATAATAGAGCAAGAAGAAGAAGAAGTTATTGAAGAGGGGATACCACCCACCTCTGATCCTCAGGCAGACAACTGCTTTTATTTTGATATCTGTGGATCCGAGCCAGACACCTCTGATAACAAAGGCAAGCCCCGGTGCATTTGCCACCTTCCTTGATGTCTTTAAAATCTTTCTCACTTACTTGTTGCATTAGGTGATAGGAGTTGATTGATTAAACAATTCCTGCATTGCTTTCCTTGATTTTGATTACCCTCCTTGGAATCCTGTTTTTACAAAAAGGGTTTTACTTTGCTTAGTATTGCTTTAGAAAAACAAAAGGATTTGTTTTACAAAGGATGTTTGGCAAAGTGGGAGGGATGTTTTTGAAAATAAAACTTGATGGTGGATCCATCACGGCCGTGATGGATTCAACATCGGAAAAGATGTACCTCTGTCAGGTACCAAACTTTGGGTTTGAAATGGTTAATCTGAGACCGGGCGGGTGACTTGCACGAGAAGAGAGTCTCGGTGTAGTGTCTCCGTCTGAGTCGATTAAGGACCTTGTCGATGTAGGCCTGCTGACCGAGGACCCTTTAACTGGTCACATGCCTCGTCATGGGTAAGCCTTGCCTCGGGTAGACTAAGGCCGGAATAAGATAACACGAAATGGGAGTGGAGCGGTGGCGAGAGTAGCGTGTACCCTCCGTGGCAAGAGGCTGGACGGTGGTGTATCTGTGCTCTCGGTTTGCGTGAACCTGATCCGGTCTTAAGAACCCCGGTGGCGGGTTGACATATGCAAGGGTTAAGTGCTACATATGTCGTGTGATTGGAGATCCTCAGCTGAGTAAAATCGATTCGGATCGCCGTACCTCCGCGGTTATGGAGACTTGGCCACTGACTTACACGTAGCATTCCACTAAAGATGATGGGTTTTTGGTTAAGAAAATGGCTAGTGCAGGACCAGTGATTGAACTAGGATAGAAAGAACTCTAGCACAGGTAATCCTACCTAACTTGACGAATAAAAATTGGATTTTTAAGGATCCACTTTAGTAAGCAATTCTGCAAAACAGAGTCTTTGACTATTGGAAAACTTTACCTTGACTCCCATATATCCAGCATACCCTTGAGAGTCTTTTCCTTAGTCGGGTAAGACTTGCTGAGTAATTCCATACTCAGGGTTTATCCCTTTGTTGTTTTTAGGTGGGGAAGTAGCAGACTTCTGCTGCTTCTGTGCTAAGGTGGTTCCCAACGAAGAGAAACAGGAATGAAGTGCGGGAGGACTCGGTCCTCCATCTTAAGATCTTTTGTTTTTAGTCCTTCGGGAGAAGTGGTGTCTCCCCGGTTTGTATAATTAATACTTTTATGCACTCGTTTTTAGAACTGGTCTGTAATAACTTAACTTGAGCTTACTTTGGAAATAAATGTAAGATTATGTAATCGCTTCCGCATATCTTTATCTCCGATGATCTGTAATGTCTGCAAGACGGGTGAAACGTTCCTGGTAAGGTAAGGAAAGATACCGAGCTTGTCAAGTAACTTAGGAACATCTACAGGGTGTCTGATGTCTGTTAGACAAGGACAACTGTAGGTGGGCCTGATTACTTGGGAGGTTCCGTCACATAATTCACCGGACTATTCGATGTACCACCGGACTGTCCGGTGCACCAGGGCCGTACAAACTCCAACTCGCTACTCTCGAGTTTTTCTAGTGTCGCTCCGCTATAATTCATCGGACTGTCCGGTGTGCCACCGGACTGTTCGGTGCACCAGCCGAGCAACGGCTCCTTCGCGCAATGGTCGACTGCAAAAGCTGAAGTTTCAGATGAACAGTGCGCAACAGTGTGCGGTAGAGCAGAGCCGCCCGTTAGAGGCGCACCGGACAGTGAACAGTGCCTGTTCGGTGCAGCACCGGACTGTCCGGTGCCACTAGAAGACAAAGGCTCCAACGGTCGACATCGTCTGAACCCTAATGGTTAGGTGACGTGGCTCGCGCACCGGATAGTGTCCGGTGCGTCCTTCGACAAACAGCCTCTCCAACGGTTATGTGGTGGTTGAGGGCTATAAATACCCCCAACCACCACCACTCCAACCATCCAAGCATTCATCACTCCTCATTCAATACAAGAGCAAAGTGCAACACTCCAAGACACAAATCAAAGCATCCGACCCAATCAAAGTTCACAATTCAATTCTAGTGCTTTAGGACTTGTGAGAGGATCATTCTTGTGTTTCTTTGTTGCTCTTGTTGCTTGGTTGGTTTTTTTCTTTCTCTCATTCTTATTCTCAAAGCCTTGTAAGCGAAGCAAGAGACACCAGTGTGTGATGGTCCTTGCGGGGTCTAAGTGACCCGAGAAATCAAGGAAGGAAGCTCACTCGATCTAGGTGACCGTTTGAGAGAGGGAAAGGGTTGAAAGAGATCCGGTCTTTGTGACCACCTCAACGGGGACTAGGTTCTTTAGAACTGAACCTCGGTAAAACAAATCACCGTGTCATCAGCTTTATTTCTTGGTTTATTTGTTTTCCCCCTCTCTCTCGGACTCGGATTTCATTCTAACGCTAACCCGGCTTGTAGTTGTTGTATTTAAGTTGTAAATTTCAGATTACGCCTATTCACCCCCCTCTAGGCGACTTTCAAGTTTTGAATACCAATCTCCTATTTTAATTATTCAATCCCCTTAGAGAGGTATACTTTACAAAGGAATGAAATCATTATTAGAAGTCATTTTATCTCAAATCCTTTGAAGAATTCTTTAAATCACTAAAATGAGATTTTGGGTGTTACAACTTATTATGAAGAAACATTTGAATCGTGATCCATTACGACCCCTACCTAACATACAACAAGAAAAAACGAGATTATAAGATGGGAAAAAGATGTATATAAGGGTGCAGTTCACTATGATCATCCAGGCTTATTTCTTGATTATGTAAAATACTGTATGTTGGTCTCTCATGATGTAATGATAAAGAATATTATATTCTTTTTAGAGTACTCCACAAGGATGAAATGGAGAAGAGATCAACTTAGTTTAGAAAACAACAGTGCAAATGGTTTAGATCACGCATGATGCTTACGTTTAAATTTGATATGTATTTCTAGCTTGACCTAAACCAATGAAATGTAGAAAAGAGAGAGAAGATTCAGCAAAATTAGTGTTAATACATCACTGAATCTGTTGTAATGGTCTATAAAAGGCCCATGAGTATCTTACCAGTTGCAGAATAAATAGGCCTAGACATATCTTCTCTGAAGCTTCCAAGAAGCCTTGCCAAAAGTCAACATTTTGGTTGATTGCACTATTGAAGAAAAAGTGTGGACAACTAAGAAATCAACCCGATATATAATTTTTGGACCAATTTTAAGCCTGGTTAAATCACTAGAGGACTAGTGGATCGGTTCTGTATATATAACTAACTTGGATCACTTCTTTTTATTTGTTGCACGCTAGCTCTTTCGTCAGGTACATATATAAGCCTTAATTCTTCCTCCAGGTCTCATTTAGACTAAGAAAGTGTTTGCGGCAAAGATAGCCATAATGATGTTCGCAATGTAATTTGGATATTAAAAAACCCGATGAGCAACAGACTGCATTCGCATAGAATATCACAAATTCTTCCTTGGAGGGTGCATTACAACACATTCAAAAAATGTTTGTCGGCGTTTCGGACCCAGGGGGTCCCTGGACCAACGAGTGAGATTGTCGTTGCGTGTCCCTGCCCAGATGGGTTGGCGCGGGATGGAACACAAGATGTGGGGCAAGCCTTGTATTATCCTGCACCAGGGATGCCGCTCGTAGTAGGGGTTACAAACACATCGCGAGAGGGAGAGAGAGAGAGGGAGCCCGTTCGTTCGCTCCTTCCCCCGCGCGAACCCCCCTCCAGGATGGCCCTGGAGCTCCCTTTTATAGACGTAAGGAGAGGGCCCAGACGTACAATGGGGGTGTAGCTATGCGCTAACGTGTCCGGCAGAGAAGTGCCTAAGCCTTGTGTACATGCCAACGTGGCTGTCGGGGGAGAGCTTGAGCCCTATACACGTGATAGCGTGGCTGTCGGAGGAGCGCCTGAGTCCTGTAGGAGCACAGCTGGCAGTGCGGCAAGGATCCTGCTGACGTCTCCTTGCTGCCGTAAGGGGCTGAGAGCCACCGGCGTCATGGTGCACGCGGGGCACCATCATTACCCATCGTCGAGGTAAGCCAGGTGGGACGCCGGTCTTGCTCCTTGTAGCCTGAGCTGGCTAGGGATAGGGTAATGATGTATCCCCTGTTGGCGCGGTCGGTCCGAGCCCAAGGTCGGGCGAGGCGGAGACTTCTCTTGAGGCCGAGGCCGGGGTCGGGCGAGGACGCGATTCCTCCCGAGACCGAGGTCGAGGCCGAGTCCGGGGGTCAGGCGAGGCGGAGACCTCCTCCCGAGGCTGGAGCCTGAGGTCGGGCGAGGCGGAGCTTCCTGTTGCGCCCGAGGTCGAACTCGATGGTTGATCGTGACTTGTTGTCAGTCTTCGCCTGGGTGGTTGGCACGGCAGTTGGAGCGGGGCGAGCGGCGCTGTTTTCCCGTCATATCGGTCAGTAAAGAAGAGGGGCGAAGTGACTGCGGTCACTTCGGCCTGGCCGACTAAGGCGCGTGTGTCAGGATACGGCGTCAGGCATCCCCTGCATTGAATGCGCCTGCAAAGCAGTCGGTTGGTGAGGCGGTCTGGCCAAGGTTGCTTCACAACAAAGCCTGCCCGAGCTGGGCTTCAGGAGAGCCGAGGGGGTGCCCGCCGCCTAAGACGGCCCTCGGGTGAGGGGTGAACTCGTTTGGGACTACTGCTCCAGCCCGAGGCTGGGCTCGGGTGAGGTCGTGTCCCTTGGGTAGACGAACCGCGCCCGTCAGTTGGTCTAAGGGTGTTTACCAGTCGTGATTAGAAGTGTTGGGGGTACCCCTAATTATGGTACCCGACAGTAGCCCCCGAGCCTCGAAGGGAGTGTTGGTACTCGCTTGGAGGCTTTTGCCGCATTTTCGGTGAGGGGACCGGCCTTTCTCGGTTTTTGCTTTGTTCTGGTGGGTGTGCGCGAGTGCACCCGCCCGGTGTAGCCCCCGAGGCCTCGGAGGAGTGGTTTGACTCCTCTAAGGTCTGAATGCTTTTCGTGGTGCCTCGGCCGGTCTGATCGTTGCCTCATGCGGCCTGGCCGTAGCCCGAGTGCATGGTCAGGTTCCAAGTTATCAAGCTGGTTTGTTGACGCTGTCAACAGTTTGGCCGTAGCCGAGTGCAAGAGCAGCCCCCGAGCCTCTGCATGGAGTGAGAGGACGATCAAGGACTTTCCCGACTTTTATCATACGCCCCTGCGTCGCCTTTCCGCAAGGAGGAGGGGGGAAAGCGCCATGTTGCCCTCGGAGGGCGCCGAACATGGTGTTTCTAGTGAGCTGCTAACGGGTGATCCGAGTGGACGCCCGTGCCCCGTTCGTTAGGGGTCGGCTGGTGGCCCAGAGGCGCGCTCCAAAAGTACCTGCGGGTGATTCGCCGGACCTAGACCCCTTCGACAGGGTCTGAGGGCTCGATGCCTCCCTCCGGTGGGATTCTGTTACTAATCGTTTCCACCGGTCTCGGAAATGTCCTAGGGTACCTCAGGAGTGTAGCCCGAGCCTCGGCCATGTATCAGACGTACCCAGAGTCATCCCTCACTCTGCGTGTTCTGGGGCGACTGTCAAACCCTTCCGAGGGGCCAGCCTACGAACCCCTGATCAGTATTGGGCACAGAGCCCGAGCGCTCTGGGGCGGCTGTCGAACCCTTCTGAGGGGCCAGCCTTCGAACCCCTGATCAGTAATGGGCTTGAAGCCCGAGTGCTCTAGGACGGCTGTCGAAACCCTTCCGAGGGGCCAGCCTTCGAACCCGTGATCAGTAGGAGGGCTCGGGGCCCGCTTCCTTCGCTGAGAAGGATCCTTTCCACAACATCCCCTTTCCCGGTCCTTGTAGCAAGAGAGAGAGAGGAGGAGGGGAAGGATATGAATTTAAATAAGGTGGCGCACCTTTTTTGACGCGGTCATCATGGTTGAGGCGAAGCGACGCCTGCCTCGCCTGCCAGAGGTGTCGCCTGCTCCGCCAGGGAGTTAATGCGACGAGACGGGCGATTCGCATGGCGCCCGTTGCGCGTGCGAGCCGTTTGAGGAACGGAAAGATCGCTTTACCTTCGAGTTTTGAATTTCGCGGCGAGTTCGGGCGAAGTTTTGAACGGTTCTCGCCCGAGCCTTTATATACTCGGAAGGGGGGCCGGCAGTGGTTCGTCACTCTGCCATTTGCGCCTGCCTTTTGCTCTGGTTTTCGCAACCTAAGAGAATAGCCAGGGAAAAGGAAACTACGCACCTCATCCCCTCCGCCTCCACCACCTTCGTTCGATGATGGCTGACAGGGTGACCGTTGTCCCACCGCGCGACCCGTGGCCCTCCTCCACCATCGTCGCGAAGGATCTGGAGGCCCTCGTCGCCGATGGTCTGCTCCGTCCCCTCTCCGGTGGGGCGTAGCCGGAGTGGATGGCCTCGAGCCAGGCCGTCCCTTCCCCGCCGTTGAGGTACGTGGTTAGCTTCATCGCCTTCCATGACCGGGAGTTCGGAGTGCTAGCGAGCCGCTTTATGTGGGCGCTCCTGCACCACTACGGGGTGGAGCTGCATAACCTCAACCCCAACTCCATTGCGCAAGCGGCCATCTTCGCGGCGGTTTGTGAGGGTTTTCTAGGGATCGAAGTTCACTGGGATCTGTGGACCCACCTCTTCTCCACGGAGCTCTTCGCCTTGACGACGGATGCGAAGAAGGTCCGTATGGCAGTGCGGGCCGGTGGTTGCACCCTCCAGCTGTGGCAGGGGCGCGCGCAGTAGTACATCCCTGCCATCCTTGTGTCTTCGAACAAGGGGTGGCAGCGCCGATGGTTTTATCTCCGGAACGACGACAGGAGGCTTCCGTTGTTTTCTCAGTGAGTGGTGATCGCCGCCGGCAGCAACTGGCGCTGGGGTGCCACGTGCGAGAGACAGGAGAAGCTCCAGCCTATTCTGTAGGCTTTGCAGAAGTTACGAGATGGGGGCCTTACCGCTGCGGGGGTTGTTGCCGCTATCCATCGCCGGAGGGTGCTCCCTTTGGCAGAGCGGCGGTTGCAGCTCTCGGAGATGAGACCGGGGGTCGATCTGGAGGGCTCGCAGATGTCCTCGGCCTCCCTCCCCGACGACGACCTCCGCAAGCAGGTAGCGGGTACGGTAGGGAGGCTGGATGCCGGCGCCCTTACCCAGCCTGCAATGCGTCCCAACCATGGGTATGTTTTCCTGGTAAGTATCCGATCCTTCTCCTGTACTGCGCCGAGTTGCCTTCGATTCCCACTGTTGGCATCTTTGCTCTTCTAGGGGTTAAGTTTTTATAAACCCGCCCCACCGCGGGTCCCGGAGGACGCGGTGGATCGAGCCGTGCGGAGGGTCGCCACGGAGGAGAAGAAGAAGAAGGACGCGGAGAAGGCTCGGGCTCGCGAGCGGATGCGAGCTCAGGACGCCTTGGAGAAGCGTCGTCGGAGACAAGAGAGGGAAGGGCTCCCGAGGGAGCCGTCGTCGGAGACGCCCGACGACGATGATGACGATGATGATGACGAGGATGACGACATGGTGGTCCATCTTGGCCTCAGCCCGGACCCGGGGCCGGGCCAGGGGTTGCCGTGCCAGCCTCCAAGTGGGCTGGTACCATCAGTGCCCGAGGCCGGGACATCGGGGTCCCAGTCCGAGGAGCGGAGGCAGGCCGAGGGGGCACCTGACCCCTTGGCCGAGGTAGCTGCGTTGACTCCAGGGAGTCAGGCCGACCCCTCTGTCCCCCAGGGGCAAGCGCTCGTGCCGGCTGTGCAGGAGGTCGATCCTCCGGCCACTGCGGCGACGCCTGGGCAGGCCACTCCCTCGGCGCCTCGGGCGCCCGAGGTGGGAGCGGCGCTGAAGTCGATAGCGGGGCAACCCTTGGCGGTGCCTGCGGGGACCGAGGCCTGAGGGGCCTCCCCGCAGGCACAATTGGCCTTGGTCCGGAGCGGGTAAGTGTCTGAGAATGCCTCTGTTTTGGCTTCTTTCGTCGCGTGTCTTGAACTTGCTTTCTCTCTTCCTTTCAGCAAGCGGAGGCAGGGCTTGACCGGCCTAACCCCCACGAAGGCCCTTAAGACGGTGCCGGCTTCTGCAGTCGGTGCCGCGGCGCGCCATGCCGGTTGGCTGGCCTCCGCACAGGATGCTCCTGAGTGGGGGGCCCAGGCGGCACGAGCTGCCATGGGGCAAGCCTCCCAGGCCGACCCCTCCGTCGGGGCGGCCGTCGTGCCGGGGGAGGCTGCTGACGCGGCCGTGGCCCTGAGCCCGCCTGACGTGTCATCGGTGCCGGCGTCGACTCCTGCCGCGGTCGTTGCTGATTCGCCTATTCCTGGCCCTAAGGAGGGGGCTAACGCTGTTGCCGAGGTCGGCGACCGGAAACCCGCCACCTTAGCCGAGGAGGAGCCCTGCGCGTCGATGGCGATGGTGCCCGACGTGTTGACTATAGGGGAACCCGATGCCTTGGCGGAGGAGCACATAACGCCGCGGCCCGTCTCGGGGGGCAGTGTCCTCATCCCCGCGCAGCGCAACCCCAATGAGTGGTGTGGGCAGGTGTTCCGGTTCTGGAGCCGCGGCGCCTCGAAACCCCTCCTCGTCCTCAACGATGAGCAGGAGGAGCAGTCTCGGGATGAGCTCCACGAGTATGCCGAGGCGGCGATGGGGTCGCTTCGGTCGACCATGGAGATCCTTTCTAGGGACGTTCCTAGGGTCCTCCAGGTAAAGATTTTAGGCACATACCTTGCGTGGCCAAGGCATTCTTTGTAATACCTTTTCTTCCTTGCTCAGGAACTGGCGGATGTAAGCACCGCCAAGTCGCTGTTCATCCGCCGCGGGAGCGGCATCTAGGGTTCGCTGCGGTCCCAGAGGGCCGCGCTTGCCAAGGCTAACGAGCGCCTTCCCGACAGAGCACCGAGCTGGCGAACCTTCGGCTGCTCTGTGATCATCTGAAGGTGGAGGCAGCGGCGACGCGGGCAGAGGCGGCATTGGCACGAACGGCGGCACAGCAGCGGCAGCTGGAGCTTGGCCAGGCCATCGACGAGCGGGAGCAATCTCGGAGCCAGGCTACCCAGGCTGCGGGCTGGGCTGAGGCCCTTGAGGGTCAGCTGGCCGAGGTGTCTGCTTGGGCCGGGGCCCTCGCGGTGGACCTAGCTGTGGCCGTCGGATCTGCCCAGTCTTCCCAAGTCGTGGCCTCGCAGGAGCGTGCCCAGGCTGAAGGTATGTTTCGCCTGCTTTGCGACTTCAATTCAGCTTCATTCTTCGACTCGTGTCTGAAGAATTTTGATCGGCTATCTGCAGAGCTCGAGATGACTCTTAATGAGTCCGTCAAAGCACACGCCTGGGCGGCTGAGCAAAATGAGGCCGACCGTGTGGCCATGTCCGAGGCTATCTCGGGCTTTTACCGAGCCTTTGACCTTGACGACATCCCCTCTGGTAGCTCCCCCCAGAGTCATCTACGGGCCTTGGGCGGCCTTGTGCGCAGCAGACTACGCGAGGCGCTGCACCACGGCGTTAGGCGGGCCTTCGCAGTGCTCGCTTCCCACTACGACGTGGACATGGAGCGGGTCAGCGAGGGGTACTCTCTACCCGACGAAGACGAGGCTGCCTTAGCCGAGGTCCAGAGGCTTGACGCGGCCGCCGAGGTGGAGATCCTTCCGCCCGCGTCGTCGTCTGAGGCTGGGCCAGACTTCACCGAAGGCGGAGACGGCACCGAGGGCGCAGCTGCTTCCTCTGCCGATGCCTGATCCTACTGGAGCAATTTATTTGTAGCATGCGTGTGTTCTTTGTGGCCGCTGAGGCCTAAACACTTTCATCGTCGTATCATAAAGCTGCGTTTTCTTTCCTCTTGTTTCGAGCGGCATGACTTGTTCGTTGGTAGCAGAACCACTTGTCCGAGCGAGGGTTACTTTTCGCGGAAGGTGACGAGTGGGGTATCCGTATCCCGGAGGCGTAGGAGTCCCTCGGCTCGGTCGGCCTTGCCGCTTACGTGTACTCTCGTCGTTTTTAGGATCCCACTATCGATACAGAAGTCGAAAGCACAAAAGGTCGTTTTGGTAGAAAAAATTTTTCCGAGGAAAATTTTGACGCAGAGGGGGTTCCCCCCTTCTAGCCCCCGAGGGAGGGTCGGGCTTTGCTGAGGCAAGGCCGACCCTTCCTTGACGGTTAGACTTTATGTATGTAAAGAGAGCGTGGTACATGAATGACTTAAAACATCTTAAGGGTAGAAGCGACGTAGCTGTTGGATGTTCCAAGCGTTGCCGTAGACCTCGCCTTGGTCGTTGACCAGCTTGTATGTTCCGGGCTTCAAAATCTTGGCGATGATGAAGGGCCCTTCCTAGGGAGGAGTGAGCTTGTGGCGCCCTCGGGTGTCTTGTCGCAGACGAAGCACCAAGTCTCCCACTTGGAAGCCTCGGGGCAGAACGCTTCGGGCGTGGTAGTGTCGCAGCGACTGCTGGTACCGTGCTGAATGTAGTAAGGCAACGTCCCGAGCCTCCTTGAGCTAGTCCAGCGAGTCCTCTCGGCTGGTCTGGTTGCTTCAGTCGTCGTACACCCTGGTCCTCGGGGAGCCGTATTCTAAGTCCGTGGGGAGGACGGCCTTGGCCCCATAGACTAGAAAAACGGCGAGAAACTTGTGGCCCAGCTCGGCGTCGTCCTCAGACTCCAGACTACCGAGGGTAGCTCTTTCATCCACCGCTTGCCGAACTTGTTGAGGTCGTTGTAGATCCTCGGTTTGAGTCCCTGCAAAATCATACCGTTGGCACGCTCCACCAGCCCATTCGTCATGGGGTGAGCTACGGCGGCCCAGTCCACACGGATGTGGTGGTCGTCGCAGAAGTCTAGGAACTTTTTTCCGGTGAACTGCGTGCCATTGTCGATGATGATGGAGTTTGGGACCCTGAATCGATGGATGATGTTGGTGAAGAACGCTACCGCCTGCTCGGACCTGATGCTGGTTAAGGGTCGGACCTCGATCCACTTGGAGAATTTGTCGATGGCGACCAGCAGGTGCGAGAAGCCCCCGGGTGCCTTCTGCAAGGGAGCGACGAGGTCTAGACCCCACACAGCAAACGACCAAGTTATGGGTATCATCTGTAGGGCCTAAGCGGGCAGGCGTGTCTGCTTTGCGTAGAATTGACACCCCCGGCAGGAGCGTACAATCCTAGTGGCGTCGGCCACCGCGGTTGGCCAGTCGAAACCTTGTCGGAAGGCATTCCCCATGAGGGATCAAGGTGCTGCATGGTGGCCGCAAGCCCCCGAGTGTATTTCTCGCAACAGCTCTTGTCCTTGGGCGATGGATATGCATCGTTGGAGGATGCCCGAGGGGCTGTGGTGATAGAGCTCCTTTTCATCACCCAGCAAGACGAATGACTTGGCGCGCCGAGCCAACCGCCGAGCTTTGGCCTTGTCGAGGGGAAGCTCTCCTCGGAGGAGATATTCCAGGTACGGGGTCTACCAGTTCGGATCTGGCGCGACCCCATTCTGTTCCTCCTCGACGGGCAAGGCCTCTTCCTTGATGGCCGAGGGTACCTTGGGCTCGGCCGAGACCTCCTCGGACATGGCCGAGGACACCTCGGGCTGGGCCGAGGCTTCCTCAGGCTCAGGCGTGTCGTCGATCTTGACGGATGGTTGATGTAGGTCTCTGGAGAAGACATTCGGGGGAACCGTCGTCTGCCCCGAGGCTATCTTCACCAGCTCGTCCGCAGTCTTATTGTACCGTCGGGCGATGTAGTTGAGCTCCAGCCCGTAGAACTTGTCTTCCAGGCGCCAGACTTCGTTGCAGTAGGCTTCCATCCTCCGGTCGCGGCAGTGGGAGTTCTTCATGACTTGGTCGATGACAAGCTGCGAGTCGCCACGAGCGTCGAGGCACCGGACCCTTAGCTCGATGGTGATGCGCAGCCCATTAACCAGAGCCTCGTACTCAGCCACGTTGTTTGATGCCAGAAAATGGAGGCGAATGACGTAGCGAAGATGCTTTCCGAGGGGTGAAACAAAGAGCAAGCCAGCACCTGCTCCTGTTTTCATGAGTGACCCATCAAAGTACATGGTCCAGAGCTCGGGTTGGATTGGAGTTGTCGGTAACTGGGTGTCAGTCCACTCAGCCAGGAAGTCTGCCAAGACCTGGGATTTTATGGCCTTCCGTGGAGCGAATGATAGCGTTTCGCCCATGAGTTCCACCGCCCACTTTGCTATCCTACCCGAGGCCTCACGGCACTGGATGATCTCCCCCAGGGGAAGGATGACACCACAGTCACCGGATGAGACACGAAGTAGTGTCGCAACTTTCGCCGTGTCAGAATCACTGCGTAGAGCAACTTCTGGATCTGTGGGTAGCGGACTTTGGTCTCGGAAAGCACTTCGCTGATGAAGTAGACTGGCCTCTGGACGAGCAGTACATGCCCTTCTTCTCGTCTCTTGACTATGATTGCGGCGCTGACCACCTGAGTGGTCGTGGCTACGTAGATCAAGAGGGCTTCTCCTATAGCGGGGGGCACCAGGATGGGTGTATTTGTAAGGAGCGCCTTAAGGTTCCCAAGGGCTCCCTCGGCCTCAGGGGTCCAAGTGAAGCGCTTGGCCTTCCTTAACAGGCGGTACAGAGGCAAGCCTTTCTCGCCAAGGCGTGAGATGAAGCGGCTCAGAGCCGCAAGGCATCCCATGACCCTCTGTACTCCTTTCAAATCTTTGACCGGTCCCATGTTGGTGATGGCCACGATTTTCTCCGGATTGGCCTCGATACCCCGCTCGGAGACGATGAATCCTAAGAGCATACCTTGGGGGACTCCGAAGACACACTTCTTAGGATTGAGTTTCACGCCTTTCGCTCTCAGACACCTAAATGTCGTTTCAAGGTCAGAGAGGAGGTCAGAGGCTTTCTTCGTCTTGACAACGATGTCATCGACGTAAGCCTCGACCGTTCTGCCGATGTGCTCCCCGAACATGTGGTTCATGCACCTCTGGTAGGTGGCGCCTGCATTCCTCAAACCAAATGGCATTGTAGTGTAACAGTACATGCCAAAAGGTGTGATAAAAGAAGTCACGAGCTGGTCGGACTCTTTCATCTTGATTTGGTGATAGCCTGAGTAGGCATCGAGGAATGATAGGGTTTCACACCCAGCAGTGGAGTCCACAATTTGATCGATGCGAGGTAGAGGGTAGGGAACCTTCGGACATGCCTTGTTTAGACCAGTGTAGTCTACACATCCTCCATTTCCCATCCTTTTTCCTTACAAGAACAGGGTTAGCTAACCATTCGGGATGGAATACCTCTTTGATGAACCCTGCCGCGAGTAGCTTGTGGATCTCCTCGCCTATGGCCCCGCGCTTTTCTTCGTCAAAACGGCGTAAGGTTTGCTTCACGGGTCGGGCTCCAGCTCTGATGTCCAGTGAGTGCTCGGCGACATCCCTCGGTATGTCGGGCATGTTCGAGGGACTCCACGCAAAGACTTCGGCGTTCGCGCGGAGAAAGTCGACGAGCACTGCTTCCTATTTGGGGTCGAGCTCGGAGCCGATCCGAACTTTCTTGTTGGCGTCGTTGCTGGGGTCGAGAGAGACGGACTTGACCGCCTCAACTGGTTCAAAGTTGCCGGCGTGCCGCTTTGCGTCGGGCGCCTCCTTGGAGAGGCGTTCTAGGTTGGCGATGAGGGCCTCGGACTCGACGAGGGCCTCAGCGTACTCCACGCAGTCCACGTCGCATTCGTACGCGTGACGGTATGTGGATCCGATGGTGATGATCCCACTCGGGCCCGGCATCTTGAGCTTGAGGTAGGTGTAGTTGGGGACGGCCATGAACTTGGCATAGCACGGCCTTCCCAACACCGCATGGTAGGTTCCTCGGAACCCGACGACCTCGAAGGTGAGAGCTTGCTTTCGGAAGTTGGAGGGAGTCCCAAAGCAGACAAGTAAGTCGATCCGTCCGAGGGGCAGGATTCGCTTCTCGGACGCGATCCCGTGGAAGGGTGCCGCACCGGCCCAGACCTCGGACCTATCAACCCCCAAGAGTTCTAGGGTCTCAGCGTAGATGATGTTAAGGCTGCTGCCTCCGTCCATGAGGACTTTGGAGAGCCTAACGTTACCGATGATTGGATCAACGACGAGCGGGTACCTTCCTGGGCTCGGCACGAAGTCGGGGTGGTCGCCTCGGTTGAAGGTGATAGGCTTGTCGGACCAGTCTAGGTAGGCTGGCGCTGCCACCTTCACCAGGCAGACCTCCCGACGCTCCTGCTTGCGGTGCCAACCAAGGCGTTCGCCACCTGCCCGTCGTAGATCATGAAGCAGTTGTGGACCTCCGGGAACTCCTCTTCCTTGCCGCCCTCCTTCTTCTTGTTGTCATGGCTCTTGCCATCCTCCGCTGGGGGCCCAGTCTTATGGAAGTAGCGCCGGAGCATGACACAGTCTTCGAGGGTGTGCTTGACGGGACCCTAGTGATAGGGGCACGGCTCCTTGAGCATCTTGTCGAACACGCCGGCCCCTCCAGGGGGTTTCCAAGGGTTCCTGTGCTCGGCCGCAGCGACGAGATTCGCGTCAGTGGCGTCGCGCTTCGATTGCGACTTGTTCTTGGCCTTTTTCTTCATGCCCCGCTGGGCGGACGCCTCGGGGGCATCTTTCTTCGGCTCTCCCTGAGGCTGCTTATCTTTTCGGAAGATGGCTTCGACCGCCTCTTGACTCGAGGCGAACTTGGTGGCGACGTCCATCAGTTCGCTCACACGGGTGGGAGTCTTGCGCCCCAGTTTGCTCACCAGGTCTCGGCAAGTGGTGCCGGCGAGGAAAGCCCCGATGACATCCGAGTCGGTAACGTTGGGCAGCTCGGTGCGCTGCTTCGAAAACCACCGGATGTACTCTCGGAGGGACTCCCCTGGCTGCTGGCGGCAGCTTCGAAGATCCCACGAGTTCCCAGGGCGCACGTACGTGCCTTGGTAGTTTCCCGAGAAAGCCTTGACCAGATCGTCCCAGTCAGAGATCTGCGCAGGAGGCAGATGCTCCAGCCAGGCTCGGGCGGCGTCGGAGAGGAAAAGGGGTAGATTACGGATGATGAGGTTGTCATCATCCGCCCCTCCCAACTGGCATGCCAGTCGGTAGTCTGTGAGCCACAGCTCCCGCCTCGTCTCCCCCGAGTACTTGGTGATGGTAGTCGGGGCTCAGAAATGGGCAGGGAACGGCGCTCGTCATATGGCCCGGCTGAAGACTCGCGGACCGGGTGGTTCGGGCGAAGGACTGCGATCCTCCTCGCTATCGCAGCGACCCCCACGCCTGGGATGGTAGCCTCGGCGCACCTTCTCGTCGAGGCGGGTTCGACGGTCGAGATGGTGGTGCTCATTGCCGAGGCGATCTCAGGCGGCAGGCGCCTCGTCCCGCTTGCGCTCAGGATGGACCGAGGCCTCCTGCATGCGTCGGGAGGACACTGCGTGATGCTCCGAGGGGTCAGCTCGCCTGCGGGAGGTAGAGCTCTCGGCTCGTCGAACTGCGGTGCCTTCCAGGAGATCCTTGAGTTCACCCTGGATACGCCGTCCCTCGGTGGTGGATGGCTCCGGCATGGCTCGAAGTAGCATCGCCGCTGCAGCTAGGTCCTGACCGGACCCGTTGACGGCCGGGGGCAGCACTGCCCTAGCATTGTCGATGATGCGGCGCCGGATGTCCCGGGCCCGATGACAGGCTTCTCCAGTGAGTGTTCGGCTTGCCCACTCCTGTTCGATGTTCTATCGGAGCTGCACAAGCCGGCCTGCTCCCGCGTCGACCCAGGCCTGCATCTCACGGATTTGCTCGAGCTGTATGTCCTGACCCCCCGTAGGGACTGGAACCACAGCTAGCTCCCACGAGATGTCAATGCAAGATGCGGGCCCAAGGGGATCGTCAACCTCCGGCATACCGAGGTGGTTGCCTTCGTTGTGATCTCCCTGATCGACGTGGAAACATTCGCGACTTGGGTCGTAACCCTCGTTGTCAAGGTCATGGCCATCGTCAGAATAACCGGAGAGGCAGTGGTCACATGCGATCATGAAGTCCCGCATGGCAGCTGAGTCATTGAGGCCAGAGAATTCCCGACCGAGGTCGGGGTCGTCCTCTTCCTCGGAACCCGCCGGTCCGAAGGTTGAGACAGCTGTCAGTCGGTCCTAGGTCGACCACATATGGTACCTCGGAAGGTTTGGATACGCCTTTATGAAGGCGCTCACCGTAGCGGGGTCGCTAGGTGGATTGAAGCTGAATCAAAAGGGTACGGGATGGAAAACGGACGGTACCTCTTGGTCGATGGACGGTGGTGAAGTCGCGTCGGGGGCGGAGCACACCGTCATCTCAGGTACGAGGGTAACGCCCAGCAGATCCTTTGCGAGGGTGCTGGCATCATCAGTCCACTTGGGGCTGACACGTTGCGGGGAAGTGACACCCACCGTCGTCTCAGGTGCGAGGACAATGCCCGACATGTCCCCCGGGGGAGTGCCGGCGTCGTCGACTCGCTCTGGTGCGACAACCGACAAGGTGCCGCCTCCTGCGTGGCCATGGTTGCCCCGTCTCCACCTCCTCCGGTGAGGAGGGTGGCGGGGACGACCAGAGTGCTCCTCTTCTGCCGCGGGGAGATGTTGTCGCCGAGCTCGCCGCCGCCGGGCGAGTCGAAGACCATCGTTGTCATCGCGCCGTGGGGGGAGGAGTACCATGTCGTAGCCGCCGTCGAGGGACATGAACTCGAGACTCCCGAAGCGGAGCACCGTCCCGGGTTGAAGAGGTTGCTGAAGACTCCCCATCTGGAACTCAACGGGAACGCATTCGTTAACACGCAGCACGCCCCTACCTGGCGCGCCAACTGTCAGTGTTTCAAACCCGAGGGGTCCCTGGACCGACGAGTGAGATTGTCGTTGCGTGTCCCTGCCCAAATGCGTTGGCGCGGGATGGAACACAAGATGTGGGGCAAGCCTTGTATTATCCTGCACCAGGGGTGCCGCTCGTAGTAGGGGTTACAAGCACGTCGCGAGAGGGAGAGAGAGAGAGGGAGCCCGTTCGTTCGCTCCTTCCCCCGCGTGAACCCCCCTCCAGGATGGCCCTAGACCTCCCTTTTATAGACGTAAGGAGAGGGCCCAGACGTACAATGGGGGGTGTAGCTATGCGCTAACGTGTCCGGCAGAGAAGTGCCTAAGCCTTGTGTACATGCCAACGTGGCTGTCGGGGGAGAGCTTGAGCCCTGTACACGTGATAGCGTGGCCGTTGGAGGAGCGCCTGAGTCCTGTAGGAGCACAGCTGGCAGTGCGGCAAGGATCCTGCTGACGTCTCCTTGCTGCCGTAAGGGGCTGAGAGCCACCGGCGTCATGGTGCATGCGGGGCACCATCATTACTCGTCGTCGGGGTAAGCCAGGTGGGACGCCGGTCTTGCTCCTTGTAGCCTGAGCTAGCTAGGGATAGGGTAATGATGTATCCCCTGTTGGCGTGGTCGGTCCGAGCCCAAGGTCGGGCGAGGCGGAGACTTCTCTTGAGGCCGAGACCAGGGTCGGGCGAGGACGCGATTCCTCCCGAGACCGAGGTCAAGGCCGAGTCCGGGGGTCGGGCGAGGCGGAGACATCCTCCCGAGGCCGAAGCCTGAGGTCGGGCGAGGCGGAGCTTCCTGTTGCGCCCGAGGCCGAACTCGATGGTTGATCGTGACTTGTTGTCAGTCTTCGTCATGGTGGTTGGCACGGCAGTCGGAGCGGGGCGAGCGGCACTGTTTTCCCGTCATATCGGTCAGTAAAGAAGAGGAGCGAAGTGACTGCGGTCACTTCGGCCTGGCCGACTGAGGCGCATGTGTCAGGATACGGTGTCAGGCATCCCCTGCATTGAATGCGCCTGCGAAGCGGTCGGTTGATGAGGCGGTCTGGCCAAGGTTGCTTCACAACGAAGCCTGCCCGAGCTGGGCTTCGGGAGAGCCGAGGGGGTGCCCGCCGCCTGAGACGGCCCTCAGGTGAGGCGTGAACTCGTCTGGGACTACTGCTCCGGCCCGAGGCTGGGCTCGGGTGAGGTCGCGTCCCTTGGGTAGACGAAGCCTTGACTTGAACCGCGCCCGTCAGTTGGTCTGAGGGTGTTTACCAGCCGTGATTAGGAGTGTTGGGGGTACCCCTAATTATGGTACCCGACAATGCTCTCATGCCAAAGTTTGAGTACCGATTAAGGTTTCTCACACGTGACAAAGGCATATGTTTGAAAGCACAACACGTTAAAAAACATCAACCCCATGAGGCAGAGAATTGGCAGTGGGCGTCTTCAAAAGATTGTCATCCATTCAACAAATCACTCTATCGCTTGTTCACACTTTTGTGCCATGCTCGCCTCTTTCACCTTCTGTATTGTCTCACTTAATTCCCGACTACAGGGAAGAAGAAAAACTATCATAAGGTGCTACATAGAAATTTTTAATCTCTTGTTACAAATAATTGTGGTAGAACTTAAATTACACACATATATAGTCATGATTCTTCTTCATGTGATAGAAAGTATGTAAAATAATGAGCTAGCCAAAAGAAATAAATATCGTTTTATCAGAAACAGGCATAAAACCAAGTTGGGTTGTTCATCTTTACTACTCTATTAAGAGTACAACGAAGGCGTCCACACCCCTTGCCCCCGCCTACTGCCGCTCGCGTGCCCCGCCTGCCCCTGCCCACACGTCCGCCTGCTCGCCCATAGGGCGAGGCAATTGAAAGTCGCCTAGAGGGGGGTGAATAGGGCGAAACTGAAATTTATAAAGTTAATCACAACTACAAGCCAGGTTAGCGTTAGGAATATAGAAGAGTCCGAGAGAGGGCGTAAAAACAAATCGCAAGCAAATAAAGAAGTGAGACACAAGGATTTGTTTTACCGAGGTTTGGTTCTCTCAAACCTACTCCCCGTTGAGGAGGCCACAAAGGCCGGGTCTATTTCAACCCTTTCCCTCTCTCAAACGGTCCCTCCGACCGAGTGAGCTTCTCTTCTCAAATCAACCAGGAACAAAACTTCCCCGCAAGGACCACCACACAATTGGTGTCTCTTGCCTCGGTTACAATTGAGTTTTGATCACAAGAACAAATGAGAAAGAAAAGAAGCAATCCAAGCGCAAGAGCTCAAATGAACACAACAAATCTCTCTCACTAGTCACTAAAGCTTTGTGTGGAATTGGAGAGGATTTGATCACTTTGGTGTGTCTAGAATTGAATGCTAGAGCTCTTGTAAGGTGTAGAAGTGTGAAAACTTGGATGACTTGAATGTGGGGTAGTTGGGGGTATTTATAACCCCAACCACCAAGCTAGCCGTTTGGTGAAGGCTGCTGTCGACGGGCGCACCGGACAGTCCGGTGCGCCACCGAACAGTGTCCGGTGCGCCAGCCACGTCACCCGGTCGTTAGGGTTCGACCGTTGGAGCTCTGATGTGTGGGCCCGCCTAGCTATCCGGTGGTGCACCGGACACGCTCTGTAGGCTGTCCGGTGTGCCACCCGCGCGTGCTCTGCTCCTCTGCGCGCGTTGGCACGCATTTAATGCTGTAGCAGGTGACCGTTGGCGCGGACTAGCCGTTGCTCCGCCGTTACACCGGACAGTCCGGTGTGCACCGGACATGTCCGGTGAATTATAGCGGAGCGGATTCCCGAAGCTGGCGAGTTCAGAGTCGCTTGATCTTGGGGCACCGGACACTGTCCGGTGGTACACCGGACAGTCCGGTGAATTATAGCGAAGCGCCTCTGAGAATTCCCGAAGGTGCGAAGTTCAGCTTGAAGTCCCCTGGTGCACCGGACACTGTCCGGTGCGCCAGACCAGGGCACACTTCGGTTATCCCTTGCTCTTTTTGTTGAACCCTTTTTCTTGGTCTTTTTATTGGCTTATTGTGAACCTTTGGCACCTGTAGAACTTATAAACTAGAGCAAACTAGTTAGTCCAATTATTTGTGTTGGGCAATTCAACCACCAAAATCAATTTAGAAAATAGGTGTAAGCCTAATTCCCTTTCAATCTCCCCCTTTTTGGTGATTGATGCTAACACAAACCAAAGCAAGTATAGAAGTGCATAATTGAACTAGTTTGCAAAATGTAAGTGCAAAGGTTACTTAGAATTGAGCCAATAAATATTACTTACTAGATATGCATGGATTGTTTCTTTATTTTTAACATTTTGGACCACGCTTGCACCACATGTTTTGTTTTTGCAAATACTTTTGTAAATTCTTTTCAAAGTTCTTTTGCAAATAGTCAAAGGTAAATGAGTAAGATTTTGAAAAGCATTTTCAAGGTTTGAAATTTTCTCCCCCTGTTTCAAATGCTTTTTCCTTTGACTAAACAAAACTTCCCCTTGATAAAACTTTCCTCTTAGTGTTCAAGAGGGTTTTGAGATACCAATTTTTCAAAAGTGCTACTTTCTCCCCCTTTTTGAACACAATAAGATACCAATTTGAAACTTACCAATTGAAAATCATTAGTTTTAAAAATTAGGTGGTGGTGGTGCGGTCCTTTTGCTTTGGGCTAATACTTTCTCTCCCTTTGGCATGAATCGCCAAAAACGGATACTTTGAGTGAAATATAAGCCCTTTCGAAAATACTTTCTCCCCCTTTGGCAAACAACATATGAGTGAAGATTATACCAAAGATGGAGAGTTGCTCGGAGCGACGGCGAAGGATGAGTAATAGAGTGGAGTGGAAGCCTTTGTCTTTGCCGAAGACTCCAATTCCCTTTCAATACACCTATGACTTGGTTTGAAATTCACTTGAAAACACATTAGTCATAGCATATATATAAAAGAGATATGATCAAAGGTATATTTATGAGCTATGTGTGCAAGACATCAAAAGAAATTTCTAGAATCAAGAATATTTAGCTCATGTCTAAGTTTGGTAAAAGTTTGTTCATCTAGCGGCTTGGTAAAAATATCGGCTAATTGATCTTTAGTATTAATGTATGCAATCTCGATATCCCCCTTTTGTTGGTGATCCCTAAGAAAATGATACCGAATGGCTATGTGTTTAGTGCGGCTATGCTCAACGGGATTATCCGCCATGCGGATTGCACTCTCATTATCACATAGAAGAGGAACTTTGGTTAATTTGTAACCATAGTCCCGTAGGGTTTGCCTCATCCAAAGCAATTGCGCGCAACAATGGCCTGCGGCAATGTACTCGGCTTCGGCAGTAGAAAGAGCGACCGAATTTTGCTTCTTTGAAGCCCAAGACACCAAGGATCTTCCCAAGAAATGGCAAGTCCCCGATGTGCTCTTTCTATTAATCTTGCACCCTGCCCAATCGGCATCCGAATAACTAATTAAATCAAATGTGGATCCCCGAGGGTACCAAAGCCCAAACTTAGGAGTGTAAGCCAAATATCTCAAGATTTGTTTTACGGCCGTAAGGTGAGATTCCTTAGGGTCGGCTTGGAATCTTGCACACATGCATACGGAAAGCATAATGTCCAGTCGAGATGCGCATAAATAGAGTAATGAACCTATCATCGACCGGTATACCTTTTGATCGATGGATTTACCTTCCGTGTCGAGGTCGAGATGCCCATTGGTTCCCATGGGTGTCTTGATGGGCTTAGCATCCTTTATTCCAAACTTGTTTAGGATGTCTTGAGTATACTTCGTTTGGCAAATGAAGGTGCCCTCTTGGAGTTGCTTCACTTGAAATCCTAAGAAATACTTCAACTCCCCCATCATTGACATCTCGAATTTTTGTGTCATGATCCTACTAAATTCTTCACATGTAGATTCGTTAGTAGACCCAAATATAATATCATCAACATAAATTTGGCATACAAACAAATCATTGTCAAGAGTTTTAGTGAATAGAGTAGGATCGGCCTTGCCGACTTTTAAGCCATTAGCAATAAGGAAATCTCTTAGGCATTCATACCATGCTCTTGGGGCTTGCTTGAGCCCATAAAGCGCCTTAGAGAGCCTATAGACATGGTTAGGGTACTCACTGTCTTCAAAGCCGGGAGGTTGCTCAACATAGACCTCTTCCTTGATTGGTCCATTGAGGAAGGCACTCTTCATGTCCATTTGGTAAAGCTTGAAGCCATGGTAAGTAGCATAGGCTAATAATATACGAATTGACTCAAGCCTAGCTACGGGTGCATAGGTTTCACCGAAATCCAAACCTTCGACTTGGGAGTATCCCTTGGCCACAAGTCGGGCTTTGTTCCTTGTCACCACACCATGCTCGTCTTGTTTGTTGCGGAAGACT
The DNA here is from genome assembly GCA_029449295.1 of Zea luxurians. Classification (NCBI taxonomy): domain Eukaryota; kingdom Viridiplantae; phylum Streptophyta; class Magnoliopsida; order Poales; family Poaceae; genus Zea; species Zea luxurians. The sequence goes on from JAOPSE010000002.1 coordinate 170,901,537, forward strand.
CACTTGGTTCCTACAACATTTTGGTTAGGACGTGGAACTAAATTCCATACCTCGTTTCTAGTGAAGTTGTTGAGCTCCTGTTGCATCGCCATCACCTAATCCGAATCTTGGAGTGCTTCCTCTACCCTATGTGGCTCAATAGAGGAAACAAAAGAGTAATGCTCACAAAAATGTGCAACACGAGATCTAGTGGTTACCCCCTTATGAATGTCGCCGAGGATGGTGTCGACGGGGTGATCTCGTTGGATTGCTTGGTGGACTCTTGGGTGTGGCGGCCTTGGTTCTTCATCCTCCTTGTCTTGATCATTTGCATCTACCCCTTGATCATTGCCGTCATCTTGAGGTGGCTCGACTCTTTGATCTTCTCCTTCATCAACTTGAGCCTCAACCTCTTTTTGAGTTGGTGGAGATGCTTGCGTGGAGGAGGATGGTTGATCTTGTGCATGTGGTGGCTCTTCGGATTCCTTAGGACACACATCCCCAATGGACATGTTCCTTAGCGCGATGCACGGAGCCTCTTCATCACCTATCTCATCAAGATCAACTTGCTCTACTTGAGAGCCGTTAGTCTCATCAAACACAACGTCACAAGAAACTTCAACTTGTCCAGAGGACTTGTTAAAGACTCTATATGCCCTTGTGTTTGAATCATATCCTAGTAAAAAGCCTTCTACAGTCTTAGGAGCAAATTTAGATTTTCTACCTCTTTTAGCAAGAATAAAGCATTTGCTACCAAAGACTCTAAAATATGAAATGTTGGGCTTTTTACCGGTTAGGAGTTCGTATGATGTCTTCTTGAGGATTCGGTGTAGATATAACCGGTTGATGGTGTAGCAAGCGGTGTTAACCGCCTCGGCCCAAAACCGATCCGGCGTCTTGTACTCATCAAGCATGGTCCTTGCCATGTCCAATAGAGTTCGATTCTTCCTCTCCACTACACCATTTTGTTGTGGCGTGTAGGGAGAAGAGAACTCATGTTTGATGCCCTCCTCCTCAAGAAAGCCTTCAATTTGTAAATTCTTGAACTCCGTTCCGTTGTCGCTTCTTATTTTCTTGATCCTTAAGCCGAACTCATTTTGAGCCCGTCTCAAGAATCCCTTTAAAGTCTCTTGGGTTTGAGATTTTTCCTGTAAAAAGAACACCCAAGTGAAGCGAGAATAATCATCCACAATAACTAGACAGTACTTACTCCCGCCGATGCTTATGTAAGCGATCGGGCCGAATAGATCCATGTGTAGGAGCTCCAGTGGCCTATCAGTCGTCATGATGTTCTTGTGTGGATGATGAGCACCAACTTGCTTTCCTGCTTGGCAGGCACTACAAATCCTGTCTTTCTCAAAATGAACATTTGTTAATCCTAAAATATGCTCTCCCTTTAGAAGCTTATGAAGATTCTTCATTCCAACATGGGCTAGTCAGCGGTGACAGAGCCAACCCATGTTAGTCTTAGCAATTAAGCAAGTGTCGAGTTCAGCTCTATCAAAATCTACCAAGTATAGCTGACCCTCTAACACTCCCTTAAATGCTATTGAATCATCACTTCTTCTAAAGACAGTGACACCTACATCAGTAAATAGACAGTTGTAGCCCATTTGACATAATTGAGATACGGAAAGCAAATTGTAATCTAATGAATCAACAAGAAAAACATTGGAAATGGAATGGTCAGGTGAAATAGCAATTTTACCCAAACCTTTGACCAAACCTTGATTTCCATCCCCGAATGTGATAGCTCGTTGGGGATCTTGGTTTTTCTCATAAGAGGAGAACATCTTCTTCTCCCCTGTCATGTGGTTTGTGCACCCGCTGTCGATTATCCAACTTGTGCCCCCAGATGCATAAACCTACAAAACAATTTTAGTTCTTGACTTTAGGTACCCAAACGGTTTTGGGTCCTTTGGCATTAGACACAAGAACTTTGGGTACCCAAACACAAGTCTTGGAGCCCTTGTGTTTGCCCCCAACAAACTTGGCAACTATCTTGCCGGATTTGTTAGTCAAAACATAAGATGCATCAAAAGTTTTAAATGAAATGTCATGACCATTTGATGCATTAGGAGTTTTCTTTTTAGGCAACTTAGCACGGGTTGGTTGCCTAGAGCTAGATGTCTCACCCTTATACATAAAAGCATGATTAGGGCCAAAGTGAGACTTCCTAGAGTGAATTCTCCTAATCTTGTTCTCGGGATAACCGGTAGGGTACAAAATGTAACCCTCATTATCCTGAGGCATGGGAGCCTTGCCCTTCACAAAATTAGACAATCTTTTAGGAGGGGCATTAAGTTTGACATTGTCTCCTCTTTGGAAACCAATGCCATCCTTGATGCCAGGGCGTCTCCCATTATAGAGCATGCTTCTAGCAAATTTAAACTTTTCATTTTCTAAGTCATGCTTGGCAATTTTAGCATCTAATTTAGCTATATGATCATTTTGTTGTTTAATTAAAGTCATATGATCATGAATAGCATTAATATCAACATCTCTACATCTAGTACAAATAGACACATGCTCAATGGTAGATGTAGAGGGTTTGCAAGATTTTAATTCTACAACCTTAGCATGTAATATATCATTTTCACTTCTAATGTTAGAAATAGTGTCGGGGACCATAATTAGGGGTACCCTCAAGGCTCCTAATTCTCAGCTGGTAACCCCCATCAGCACAAAGCTGCAAAGGCCTGATGGGTGCGATTAAGTTAGGGATCAGTCCATTCAAGGGACTCGATCACGCCTCACCCGAGCCTAGCCTCGGACAAGGGCAGCCGACCCCGGAGGATTTCCGTCTCGCCCGAGGCCCCCCTTCAGCGGCGAACATATTCCCGGCTCGCCCGAGGCCCTGCCTTCGCTAAGAAGCAACCCTGACCAAATCGCCGTGCCGACCGACCAAGTCGCAGGAGCATTTAATGCAAAGGTGGCCTGACACCCTTATCCTGACGCGCGCCCCCCAGCCGGCAGAGCCGAAGTGACCGCCGTCACTTCGCCGCTCCACTGACCGGCCTGACAGAAGGACAGCGCCGCCTGCGTCGCTCCGACTGCGGTGCCACTTGACAGAGTAAGACTGACAGGCAGTCAGGCCCTACCGAAGGCACCATAGGAAGCTCCGCTTCGCCCGACCCAGGGCTCGGACTCGGGCTACGTCCCGGAAGACGGCGAACTCCGCCCGACCCAGGGCTCGGACTCGGGCTAAGTCCCGGAAGACGGTGAACTCCGCTCCGCCCGACCCAGGGCTCGGACTCGGGCTAAGTCCCGGAAGACGGCGAACTCCGCCCGACCCAGGGCTCGGACTCGGGCTAAGTCCCGGAAGACGGCGAACTCCGCTCCGCCCGACCCAGGGCTCGGACTCGGGCTAAGTCCCGGAAGACGGCGAACTCCGCCCGACCCAGGGCTCGGACTTGGGCTAAGTCCCGGAAGACGACGATCTCCGCCTCGCCCGACCCAGGGCTCGGACTTGGGCTCGGCCCCGGAAGACGACGATCTCCGCCTTGCCCGACCCAGGGCTCGGACTTGGGCTCGGCCCCGGAAGACGACGATCTCCGCCTCGCCCGACCCAGGGCTCAGACTTGGGCTCGGCCCCGGAAGACGACGATCTCCGCCTCGCCCGACCCAGGGCTCGGACTTGGGCTCGGCCCCAGAAGACGACGAACTCCGCCTCGCCCGACCTAGAGCTCGGACTTGGGCTCGGCCCCAGAAGACGACGAACTCCGCCTCGCCCGACCCCAGGGCTCGGACTCCGCCCCAGTACCAGCCGGCAATCTCCACCTCGCCCGACCCAGGGGCTCGGACTCGACCTCTGAAAGGGAATTAGGCTTACACCTAGTCCCTAAATAATTTTGGTGGTTGAATTGCCCAACACAAATATTGGACTAACTAGTTTGCTCTAGTGCATAAGTTATACAGGTGCAAAAGGTTCACACTTAGCCAATAAAAAGATCAAGTTTTGGATTCAACTAAGGAGCAATGAGGCAACCGAAGGCATCTCTGGTCTGGGGGCACCGGACTGTCCGGTGTACACCGAACAGTGTCCGGTGCGCCACGAGTGCACCAGAGGACTCCGACTTCAAACTCTTCGCCCTCGGGAATTCTCGGAAGCCGGCGCGCTATAATTCACCGGACTGTCCGGTGCTCCAAAGAAGCACGGCCTCCGGAACTCGCCAGCCTCGGGTTCGCGCGGCAGCCGCTCCGCTAAAATTCACCGGACTGTCCGGTGTGCACCGGACTGTCCGGTGTGCCAGCGGAGCAACGGCTATTTCGGCGCCAACGGCTCCCTGCGGCGCATTTAATGCGCGTTCTGCGCGCGCTGTCGTCAGGCGTGCCCATTCCGGCGCACCGGACAATGAATAGTTGTTGTCCGGTGTGCACCGGACATCCAGGCGGGCCCAGGAGTCAGAAGCTCCAACGGTCAGAATCCAACGGCAGTGATGACGTGGCAGGGGCACCGGACTGTCCGGTGTGCACCGGACTGTCCGGTGCGCCATCGAACAGAAGCCTCCAGCCAACGGTCATGTTTGGTGGTTGGGGCTATAAATACCCCAACCACCCCACCATTCATTGCATCCAAGTTTTCCAACTTCCAACTACTTACAAGAGCTAGGCATTCAATTCTAGACACATACAAAGAGATCAAATCCTCTCCAATTCCACTCAAGCCTTTAGTAACTAGCGAGAGAGATTTGCCGTGTTCTTTTGAGCTCTTGCGCTTGGATCGTGTAACACCTACTTTGTAAGTGCTAGGAATAATATCAATAGAGAAACATTTCTCTCTTTATGTGAGTTTGAACTTTATGCATCATCATATGTGAACACCATGTCCAAAAACAATTAACAAAGAGAGATGCTACTAAATCATTGCATCATGCTGGATGTTTTATTTGTGTGTGCATCTTTGTGACATTATTTTAATAATGCAAAAAGAAATAGGTGAATACCCAAATGGGAAATTAAATCCTAAAGGAAATGCTAAAATTTGGAAAGAAAGAAAGAAAAATGCTATGTAATACAAAGAAATAAAACTTATAAATAGATAAATTTGTTCCACAATGCTTTATCCAAATCATATACTCAGAAAAATTTGAGTACAAGTTCATCACAAATTTGAAATTCAAAACTTAGATTCAAAAATAAAAGAAAAGAAAACAGAAAATAAAAAGAAAAAGATAATGGCGCTTACCTGGGCCTCTGGCGCCAATTTCGGCCCATTTGGCCAGTTACTCCGCGCGGCCCTGCTAACCAACCGGCGCCGACACGGGGGGGCTAGCTGTCAGCCACTCAGGTAAACAGACCGTGCGCGCGCTCGTTCCTCCCCTCGCTGATGGGCGGGGCTCGCACGTCAGCCGCTCTTCGCGCGCGCGCTGGATGAACTCGCTGCGTCGTCGGACCCACACGTCAGCTCCCTCAGTCTCCCTGGCGCCGTTTCGCTGGCCGGTGGGACCCGCTTGTCACCTCCGACTCCTTCGCGCGGCCGGCGCAGCTGCCGCCGAGCTTCTCGGCACGGCGTGACGGTGCAGGCCGCTCGGGCCCGTGAAAAGCGCCGATGACCGAAACAATCTGTGAATTAAAACCCCAGTCGACCTTCGCCCGTCCTCCGCACCTCATCCCTGCCAAGAAACCCGCCGCCACCTCCAGTATCGCGTCCGCGGAGAGGAAGAGACCCGCCGCCGTTGACTCAGCTCTGTATCGCCGCCGGGCGGCCCGTGGGTGGCCGGTTGTGTTCGCCGGACCACGGGGAAACCATACGCGTGCTCGGACCGTGAAGATAGGCTTCTGCTCGGCGTGAATTGCTCGCCGGACTTCGCATTCGCCGCGGATCCGCACACCTTCGTGGGCAGGGCGCAACTCGGCGTGATTCACGGTAAGAACACCTCGCCCCGGCCCGCCTTTATACCTGTTGCATGTGTATCGTTTTGATTGGGGTGTAGTGCGCGCAATCCGGAGGATTGCTCCGCCGACGGAAGACCTCGCCGCGGCGGGCGTCCGCGCCGTGGTCTGGGCCACCCGTGGGAGAAGATGAGTCGTTGTCGTCCGATTCTTTTCGGACGGTTGAGATTAGAAATGGCGTACCTGTTCGCCGTGATTCGATCCGGTCCGTAGGATCGATCGGACGGCCCGGACTTTATGAGTCCTTCATTAAACCCAGACCGCAGATCTCGGATCCAACGGCTGTAGACGCGTACCGGTTTGTTTCACTCTAGATCTAATCCCATCCGTTGAAAGTAGATCTATCGGCCCAGATTGCACCGTACCCCTTCGCGGGTCATTTTTGTTAAAGAGCCCTCGGGCTTCCGGGAAATCAACCCGCCGTCCATTTTTACTATGCACTGAGTCTAGGATATCTTGCGCAGAGCCCCCTGCACTTCACAAAAATTGAGGCCCAGTCCAGGACCTTATAAAACCAGAGAAAATGATTATTAAATGGATTTTTCATAGGAAAATAATTACTAGAACTTTATAAATTCATAGAAAATTCATACTAACTCCAAATTAGTCCATTCCAGTTCCTAAAATTTTGTAATCTTATTCTTTATCACCTAGATCCTCTGTTATGTCATGAAAACAGTAAGAAATTTATTTATCACTTAATCCTATTTAAAGCACATAAAACCTTTGAAAATGCATAACTTAAATTCCATAACTCAGAAAATTATGATTCCAGTTCCTAAGTTTTTATTTTAATATGTAGAATATCTCTGTGTATTTTGTTTACATGCTTGGTGTAATGTTAATTTTCCCTATATCCTGTGCTTGTTTGTATTGTGGCGAGTAGAAGAGCCCGTTGCTGAGGATCCTGGTGAGCAGCAGGTTGAAGTAGCTGAGCAGGAGCTCATTGAAGGCAAGTTGTGCCCTTGACCACTTTTTACCCAATAATGTTCTTTAATATCACACACTCATGCATAGGTTAATTTTGATGGGACCCAATAGGTCACCCTAGATTGCTTATCTCATTACCTTGTTTACCCCTGAATCACTTGGGTAGTTTGCTATTGCTTTATATGGTTTTGGGATAATCACTTATTACCTCTATGTTCCAATTCTTGTTGTTATTCTGTTTATGTTCATGTTGATATCATTAATGTTAATTGGAACATAGAGCTTAACTTGAGAACCACGTGCCACCACAAGGGAGGAATGGGACCCCTTGGCTGACTAATTAGGAAAGCTAGTGGAAGACTACCTTACCCGAAAGGGGCAAGGGCAGTAGGGGAGTGGTCAGTGTAGGGAGGTCCCTGGTTGATTTTGCTGGGATGGCAGTCAGTCAGGAACCCTGCATTGGAACTTCCTATAAACTGTAGCGGGTTTTCGGAAGCTAGTGGAACTTTGTAAAGGCCTCGTAGTGTTGCCCTGCCGCGCTTCCTAGGTAGAGGTGTATGGGATTCATGACCCCTTGGCAGATGGGTAACATGACTTGTGGGTAAAGGGTACAACCTCTGCAGAGTGTAAAACTGGTATACTAGCCGAGCTCGCGGACACGAGCAGCTCAGGACTCTCTGATGTTTAAATTATGGAACTTAAATTCAATTTTGTCATTTGCATTGCATGGGTTTTGTTATTAATTTTGTTCTATTACTTTACTTATGGTTTGGTATTTACTTACACTTAGTAACTGCTAATAAAATTTTGACCAACTACTTAAAAGCAATGCTCAGCTTTAACCCCTATCTTTGATTAGCCTTACACATCACATGAGCTCACACCTTTGTGAGTTTGTGTCCACTGGTTCCCCACAACTTGTTGAGCTATGATCATGTGTGAGCTCACCCTTGCTGTCTCACACCCCCCCCCCACAGGAGATGATCAGGTGGTTCAGGAGGAGTTGCCTAACACGGAGGAGTTCGATCTGATCTAGGTGGCATTTCCCAGTCGACATTGGCGCCGATGATCCTTAGTTTGTTTTATCTTTATTACTTTATTTTGTAATAAGACTTCCGCTATGTAATAAGTACTCTGATGTTTTATGACATTTATCTCTATACACTCTGTTATTATATATGTTGTCTTCTTGGCGCATGTATGAGATGCACCTGGCTTTGTTCCTTAAAGCCGGGTGTTACAGAAGTGGTATCAGAGGAATGTTGACTGTAGGACGAGACCTAGATAGAAATGGACAAACCCTCTCCTACTTACCTTACTCTGACTCATTCTATACTCATCTCATCTTGATCTTGTCTCACCTTCTACTGTTCTACTCTGATCATTCTCACCTTTTCTACTCTAAGACAAGATGGATTGCACACCTTGGAATCCTATGACTATGATCTCTCTAAGAGATAGGGAACCTAAGACAAAATTAAAACTATTTTCTCTATTTAAAAATGTTGTTTGATTGTGCTGATGCTAAATGCCTGATTTGCTTCTTTGATTGATTGAACTATGGACATCTTAGTATGTACCACCATAAGGTATTGAATTAGCTAGGATATGTAAAATATTAATCTGCTTAGCTAATAAATCCCCCAAAGTAACCTGAGTTGTAAATACCTGCCTTGTCTACTATTTTCTTACCATATGTATCTAACTCAGATGGTCAATACCAGGCGGGGTGGTGGAATTGATTTGCCTCCCAATCGACACACTCGGAGAATATACAGACAACCTCAGCCACAACCTGCAGGGATGAATCCTCCCAATCCTCCACCAGGCGGAGTTGACCCACTGGTTGCTGCTCAGATGGCGGTGATGCAGCAAATGGCAGACACTATGGCTGATATGCGTGCCCAGATGCAGCAAGAACGCCAGGAGATGCGTCAAGAAAGAGAAGATATACGCCAGGAGTTACGCCAGGAGCGAGATGAGATACGCCAGGAAAGGAGGGCGCAACAACAGCAGCTGCAACAGCAAATGCAACAACAACAGCAACAAGTACCACTGCCTCCACCACCACCACCACCAGTTCCACCTCGTGATAAGCACCGGGAGTTTATGAGTCATAAGCCACCTACATTCGCTAGCTCACCTGATCCACTGGACGCGGATGATTGGCTGAAGTCCGTTGAGAAGATGCTGAATATTGCACAGTGCACAGACCGGGAGAAGGTTTTATATGCTTCTGGACGTCTGACTGGTCCTGCTGCTGACTGGTGGGATTCTTATACTGCTGCCCATGATGCTGCGGATACTATTACTTGGGCAGAATTCAGTACACAGTTCAGGAACTACCATATTCCAGCCGGTATGATAAAGATCAAGAAGAAGGAATTTCTGTCGCTGAAGCAAGGAAGTATGTCAGTCAGCGAGTACCGCGACAAGTTTATTCAGTTATCCAGATATGCCCCTGAAGAAGTTGCTGAAGACGAGAGGAAGCAGGAGCATTTCATTGAAGGACTTAATGGACCACTGCAGTATGCTCTAGTGGCACACACATTTCCATCATTTCAGAGGCTGCTTGATAAGGCCCTGGCTATTGAACACAAGCGTGTTCAGCTGGGAGATTTGAAGAGAAAGGCAATATCTCAAGGACAAGGAAGCAGCAGTGTTCGTCCCCGCTACAGTTCACCACAGAGTACACCGACTCGACCCGGAGGACCACGCCCAGTTCCGCAATCACCACTGAGGACTCCACCTCCTCGACAGGCTACCCCTACTGGCACCCCGACGAAGTTTTCAGGACAGAGTCCGGGCACTCAATGTTTCAAGTGTGGGAAGATTGGTCACTATGCAAATGTCTGCCCACAGAGGATTGCTGCTACTCCAGTTCAGAACAGGCAGCAAACTCCAGGATCTGGCAAGGGATATTCTATTGCCAAGGTTAATCAAGTCAGCGTTGATGCTACTCCGGATGGAGGGGACCTCGTAATTGGTATGTTTTATGTTAATGCAATTCCTGCAACCATATTATTTGATTCTGGTGCTACACATTCATTCATGTCTGCTCGTTATGCCAACACAAATGAAATACCACTGCTAAATATGAGAAAACCCCTGATAGTAATTACACCTAAAGGGCCTGTTGAGGCGAATCAAATGACACGTAGATTGACATTAACCATTATGGGTAGAGATTTTGGAGCTACTGCTATAATATTGGAGTCAAGCAGTATAGATTTGATCCTTGGTATGTCATGGCTAAGAAAGGCAAAGGCCGTTATAGCATGTGGTAGAGGTACCGTAGAACTCACTACTACTAAAGGAGAAAGGTTTCAAGTTAACATTGCAGTAACCTCCTCATCCATGCGTGCAATGTTCTTTATGCCTGAGGAGTTTGTTGGTGACAATATCCGGGTGGTTAGAGATTTTCCGGACGTCTTTCCAGAGGAGTTACCAGGAATGCCGCCTGATAGAGAAGTTGAGTTTGTTATTGACCTCTTACCTGGAACCGCCCCTATTTCTAAACGGCCATATAGGATGTCCGTAGAGGAGTTGAAGGAACTTAAGAAGCAGTTAACTGAGTTACAAGAGGCTGGGTACATTCGTCCGAGCTCCTCACCTTGGGGAGCACCGGTCTTGTTTGTACAGAAGAAGGATGGATCGCAACGGATGTGTGTGGATTATAGATCTCTTAATGATGTTACGGTGAAGAACAAGTATCCGTTGCCCCGTATTGAGGACTTATTTGATCAGATGAGAGGTGCTAGAGTATTTTCGAAGATTGATCTCCGATCCGATTACCATCAGATGAGGATTAGACCATCGGATATTCCCAAGACGGCTTTCTCGACTAGATATGGATTATATGAGTTTACTGTTATGTCGTTTGGATTAACCAATGCACCAGCTTATTTTATGAACTTAATGAACAAGGTGTTTATGGAGTATTTGGACAGATTCGTCGTGGTATTCATCGACGATATTCTTATCTATTCTCAGAGTGATAGTGATCACGAGGAGCATCTGAGGATGGTGCTACAGAAGCTACGAGATAACCAGCTATATGCCAAGTTCAGCAAGTGCGAGTTTTGGATTGGCGAAGTGCCATTTCTTGGTCATATTATTTCTAATGGAGGAATAGCAGTGGATCCTGCTAAGGTTAAGGAGATAATGGAGTGGAGAGTACCCACTACAGTCACGGAGATTCGGAGTTTCTTGGGATTAGCAGGCTATTATCGGAGGTTTATCGAAGGATTTTCTAAGATTGCTAAACCTATGACTTCGCTTTTGGAGAAAGGAAAAGAATTTAAGTGGGACGAGAAGTGTCAAGACAGCTTTGATCTATTGAAAAAGAGGTTGATGTCGCCACCAGTATTGGTTATGCCAGACCTACAGAAAGGATTTGATATCTATTGTGATGCATGTGGCCAAGGCTTAGGATGTGTGCTCATGCAAGAAGGACATGTGATTGCTTATGCTTCTCGTCAGTTGCGGAGACATGAATTGAACTACCCTACTCATGACTTGGAATTGGCTGCCGTTGTGCATGCACTTAAGATTTGGAGACATTATATCATGGGGACCAAGTGCCAAGTATATACGGATCATAAGAGTTTGAAGTATATATTCACTCAGAAGGATCTTAACCTTAGGCAACGCCGTTGGTTGGAGCTTATTAAGGATTATGACTTGGAGATTCACTATCACCCGGGCAAGGCAAACTTGGTTGCAGATGCCTTGAGTCGCAAGGAGCATGTTCATTCGGCTATTGTTGCCCAGCTACCCGATGAGATTGTTGAGGACTTCAGGAGACTTAACCTGGGGATAGTTGCTCATACTGAGGGAGTTACTATTGATGTGGAACCTACTTTGGAGCAAGAGATCCGCAAAGGACAAATTGGTGATGCTAAGATAAAAGAGATTAAGGATCTGATTACTGAAGGTCGAGTTCCAGAATTCACGGAAGATGAGCAGGGCACCGTATGGTTTAAGGACAGGATGTGTGTTCCTGATGTTAAAAGCCTGCGAGAGACTATTTTAAAGGAGGCCCACGACTCGGATTATTCTATTCATCCTGGTAGTACCAAGATGTATCAGGATTTGAAACGGAAATATTGGTGGTATGGATTGAAAAGAGATGTAGCTGCACATGTGGCTATGTGCGATGTATGTCAAAGAGTTAAGGCTGAACACCAGAGGCCAGCTGGACTACTGCATCCACTGAAGATACCCGAGTGGAAGTGGGAAGAGATTGGTATGGATTTCATCACTGGATTGCCTCGCACCCAGAAAGGATATGATGCTATATGGGTGATTGTGGATAGGTTGACTAAAGTGGCTCACTTTATTCCTGTGAAGACTACTTATAAAGGTTCTCAGCTAGCAGAGTTATATATGGCCCGGATTGTGTGTTTACATGGAGTACCAAAGAAGATCGTGTCTGATCGAGGTTCGCAGTTTACCTCAAGATTTTGGAGAAGCTTTCATGAGAACATGAGTACCAAGTTGAATTTTAGTACGGCTTATCACCCTCAGACTGATGGACAGACTGAAAGGACTAATCAAGTATTGGAGGATATGTTGAGAGCATGTGCCCTTCAGCATGGAGGAAGTTGGGATAAAAGTCTACCGTATGCTGAGTTCTCGTATAATAATAGTTACCAGGCCAGTCTGAAGATGTCACCTTTTGAAGCTTTATATGGGAGGAAGTGCAGGACTCCTTTATATTGGGATCAGACTGGAGAGAGACAGTTCTTTGGGCCTGAACTGATTCAAGAAGCAGAAGAACAAGTCCGTATAATTCGAGAGAATTTGAGAGTGGCTCAAACCAGGCAAAAGAGCTATGCTGATAATAGGAGAAGACCACTGGAATTCGAAGAAGGAGATTATGTGTACCTCAAGGTGTCACCACTGCGTGGAATGAGGAGATTTAAAGTTAAGGGCAAATTGTCCCCTCGCTATATTGGACCATTCTTGATCTTTAGAAGAGTTGGGGAGATGGCATACCAACTCGAGTTACCTGCTACACTATCGGACGTGCATAATGTGTTCCATGTATCTCAACTAAAGAAGTGTCTCCGTGTCCCTGAGGAACAGTTACCAATGGAGGAGCTCAGTGTTCAAGGTGATTTGACTTACACGGAGTACCCGATCAAGATTTTGGATACATTGACTCGGGTGACAAGAAATAAGGTGATAAAGATGTGCAAAGTGCAATGGAGTCACCACGGTGAAGATGAAGCAACTTGGGAAAGAGAAGAAGAGCTTCGTATAGATTTTCCCCACCTTTTCCCTAGATCTTCTTAAATCTCGAGGACGAGATTATTTTTAAGGGGGGTAGGATTTGTAACACCTACTTTGTAAGTGCTAGGAATAATATCAATAGAGAAACATTTCTCTCTTTATGTGAGTTTGAACTTTATGCATCATCATATGTGAACACCATGTCCAAAAACAATTAACAAAGAGAGATGCTACTAAATCATTGCATCATGCTGGATGTTTTATTTGTGTGTGCATCTTTGTGACATTATTTTAATAATGCAAAAAGAAATAGGTGAATACCCAAATGGGAAATTAAATCCTAAAGGAAATGCTAAAATTTGGAAAGAAAGAAAGAAAAATGCTATGTAATACAAAGAAATAAAACTTATAAATAGATAAATTTGTTCCACAATGCTTTATCCAAATCATATACTCAGAAAAATTTGAGTACAAGTTCATCACAAATTTGAAATTCAAAACTTAGATTCAAAAATAAAAGAAAAGAAAACAGAAAATAAAAAGAAAAAGATAATGGCGCTTACCTGGGCCTCTGGCGCCAATTTCGGCCCATTTGGCCAGTTACTCCGCGCGGCCCTGCTAACCAACCGGCGCCGACACGGGGGGGCTAGCTGTCAGCCACTCAGGTAAACAGACCGTGCGCGCGCTCGTTCCTCCCCTCGCTGACGGGCGGGGCCCGCACGTCAGCCGCTCTTCGCGCGCGCGCTGGATGAACTCGCTGCGTCGTCGGACCCACACGTCAGCTCCCTCAGTCTCCCTGGCGCCGTTTCGCTGGCCGGTGGGACCCGCTTGTCACCTCCGACTCCTTCGCGCGGCCGGCGCAGCTGCCGCCGAGCTTCTCGGCACGGCGTGACCGTGCAGGCCGCTCGGGCCCGTGAAAAGCGCCGATGACCGAAACAATCTGTGAATTAAAACCCCAGTCGACCTTCGCCCGTCCTCCGCACCTCATCCCTGCCAAGAAACCCGCCGCCACCTCCAGTATCGCGTCCGCGGAGAGGAAGAGACCCGCCGCCGTTGACTCAGCTCTGTATCGCCGCCGGGCGGCCCGTGGGTGGCCGGTTGTGTTCGCCGGACCACGGGGAAACCATACGCGTGCTCGGACCGTGAAGATAGGCTTCTGCTCGGCGTGAATTGCTCGCCGGACTTCGCATTCGCCGCGGATCCGCACACCTTCGTGGGCAGGGCGCAACTCGGCGTGATTCACGGTAAGAACACCTCGCCCCGGCCCGCCTTTATACCTGTTGCATGTGTATCGTTTTGATTGGGGTGTAGTGCGCGCAATCCGGAGGATTGCTCCGCCGACGGAAGACCTCGCCGCGGCGGGCGTCCGCGCCGTGGTCTGGGCCACCCGTGGGAGAAGATGAGTCGTTGCCGTCCGATTCTTTTCGGACGGTTGAGATTAGAAATGGCGTACCTGTTCGCCGTGATTCGATCCGGTCCGTAGGATCGATCGGACGGCCTGGACTTTATGAGTCCTTCATTAAACCCAGACCGCAGATCTCGGATCCAACGACTGTAGACGCGTACCGGTTTGTTTCACTCTAGATCTAATCCCATCCGTTGAAAGTAGATCTATCGGCCCAGATTGCACCGTACCCCTTCGCGGGTCATTTTTGTTAAAGAGCCCTCGGGCTTCCGGGAAATCAACCCGCCGTCCATTTTTACTATGCACTGAGTCTAGGATATCTTGCGCAGAGCCCCCTGCACTTCACAGAAATTGAGGCCCAGTCCAGGACCTTATAAAACCAGAGAAAATGATTATTAAATGGATTTTTAATAGGAAAATAATTACTAGAACTTTATAAATTCATAGAAAATTCATACTAACTCCAAATTAGTCCATTCCAGTTCCTAAAATTTTGTAATCTTATTCTTTATCACCTAGATCCTCTGTTATGTCATGAAAACAGTAAGAAATTTATTTATCACTTAATCCTATTTAAAGCACATAAAACCTTTGAAAATGCATAACTTAAATTCCATAACTCAGAAAATTATGATTCCAGTTCCTAAGTTTTTATTTTAATATGTAGAATATCTCTGTGTATTTTGTTTACATGCTTGGTGTAATGTTAATTTTCCCTATATCCTGTGCTTGTTTGTATTGTGGCGAGTAGAAGAGCCCGTTGCTGAGGATCCTGGTGAGCAGCAGGTTGAAGTAGCTGAGCAGGAGCTCATTGAAGGCAAGTTGTGCCCTTGACCACTTTTTACCCAATAATGTTCTTTAATATCACACACTCATGCATAGGTTAATTTTGATGGGACCCAATAGGTCACCCTAGATTGCTTATCTCATTACCTTGTTTACCCCTGAATCACTTGGGTAGTTTGCTATTGCTTTATATGGTTTTGGGATAATCACTTATTACCTCTATGTTCCAATTCTTGTTGTTATTTTGTTTATGTTCATGTTGATATCATTAATGTTAATTGGAACATAGAGCTTAACTTGAGAACCACGTGCCACCACAAGGGAGGAATGGGACCCCTTGGCTGACTAATTAGGAAAGCTAGTGGAAGACTACCTTACCCGAAAGGGGCAAGGGCAGTAGGGGAGTGGTCAGTGTAGGGAGGTCCCTGGTTGATTTTGCTGGGATGGCAGTCAGTCAGGAACCCTGCATTGGAACTTCCTATAAACTGTAGCGGGTTTTCGGAAGCTAGTGGAACTTTGTAAAGGCCTCGTAGTGTTGCCCTGCCGCGCTTCCTAGGTAGAGGTGTATGGGATTCATGACCCCTTGGCAGATGGGTAACATGACTTGTGGGTAAAGGGTACAACCTCTGCAGAGTGTAAAACTGGTATACTAGCCGAGCTCGCGGACACGAGCAGCTCGGGACTCTCTGATGTTTAAATTATGGAACTTAAATTCAATTTTGTCATTTGCATTGCATGGGTTTTGTTATTAATTTTGTTCTATTACTTTACTTATGGTTTGGTATTTACTTACACTTAGTAACTGCTAATAAAATTTTGACCAACTACTTAAAAGCAATGCTCAGCTTTAACCCCTATCTTTGATTAGCCTTACACATCACATGAGCTCACACCTTTGTGAGTTTGTGTCCACTGGTTCCCCACAACTTGTTGAGCTATGATCATGTGTGAGCTCACCCTTGCTGTCTCACACCCCCCCCCCCCCCCACAGGAGATGATCAGGTGGTTCAGGAGGAGTTGCCTAACACGGAGGAGTTCGATCTGATCTAGGTGGCGTTTCCCAGTCGACATTGGCGCCGACGATCCTTAGTTTGTTTTATCTTTATTACTTTATTTTGTAATAAGACTTCCACTATGTAATAAGTACTCTGATGTTTTATGACATTTATCTCTATACACTCTGTTATTATATATGTTGTCTTCTTGGCGCATGTATGAGATGCACCTAGCTTTGTTCCTTAAAGCCGGGTGTTACAGATCGCTTTCTTTCTTTCTCACTTGTTCTTGAGATCAAAACTCAATTGTAACCAAGGCAAGAGGCACCAATTGTGTGGTGGCCCTTGCGGGGAAGTTTTGTTCCCGTTTGATTGAGAAGAAGAAAAGCTCACTCGGTCCGAGGGACCGTTTGAGAGAGGGAAGGGTTGAAAGAGACCCGGCCTTTGTGGCCTCCTCAACGGGGAGTAGGTTTGCGAGAACCGAACCTCGGTAAAACAAATCCGCGTGTCACACTCTATATTTACTTGCGATTTGTTTTGCGCCCTCTCTCGCGGACTCGTTTATCTTTCTAACGCTAACCTTGCTTGTAGTTGTGATTATTTTTGAGATTTTCAGTTTCGCCCTATTCACCCCCCCCCTCTAGGCGACTTTCAATTGGTATCGGAGCCCGGTGCTTCATTAGAGCCTAACCGCTCGAAGTGATGTCGGGAGATCACACCAAGAGGGAGATGGAGACCGGCGATAACAAGCCCACTACAAGCCAAGGGAGCACTTCATCGGAAGAGTCCCGCACCAAGAGAAGGGAGAAGAAGAAGAACTCCTCCAAGCGAAAGGAGAAAAGATCTTCCTCTTCTCACCACAAGGAGAAGAAGGAAAAATCTTCCTCTTACAAGCCGCATCGGAGTGGGGACAAGCACAAAAGGATGAGGAAGGTGGTCTACTACGAGACCGACACTTCATCGACATCTACCTCCGGCTCCGACGCGGCATCCGTCACTTCTAAACGCCAAGAGCGTAAGAAGTATAGTAAGATTCCTCTACGCTACCCTCGCATTCCTAAACATACACCTTTACTTTCCGTCCCATTAGGCAAACCACCAACTTTTAATGGTGAAGATTATGCTATGTGGAGTAATTTAATGCGATTTCATCTAACCTCTCTCCACAAAAGTATATGGGATGTTGTTGAGTATGGTGTACAGGTACCATCTGTAGGGGATGAGGACTATGACACGGACGAAGTGGCCCAAGTCGAGCACTTCAACTCCCAAGCCGCAACCATTCTCCTTGCCTCTCTAAGCAAGGAGGAATACAACAAAGTGCAAGGGTTGAAGAACGCAAAGGAGATTTGGGACCTACTCAAGACGGCGCACGAGGGTGATGAACTCACAAAGATCACCAAGCGGGAAACGATCGAGGGGGAGCTCGGTCGCTTCCGTCTTCGCCAAGGGGAGGAGCCACAAGATATGTACAACCGGCTCAAGACCTTGGTGAACCAAGTGCGCAACCTCGGGAGCAAAAAGTGGGATGACCACGAGGTGGTTAAGGTTATTTTAAGAGCACTCATTTTCCTTAACCCCACTCAAGTACAATTAATTCGTGGTAATCCTAGATATCCACTAATGACCCCCGAGGAAGTTATCGGGAATTTTGTAAGCTTTGAATGCATGATTAAGGGCTCAAAGAAGATCAACGAGCTTGACGAGCCTTCCACATCCGAGGCACAACCGGTGGCCTTCAAGGCAACGGAGGAGAAGAAGGAGGAGTCTACACCAAGTAGACAACCAATTGACGCCTCCAAGCTCGACAACGAGGAGATGGCCCTAATCATCAAAAGCTTTCAGCAAATCCTCAAGCAACGGAAAGGGAAGGATTACAAATCCCGTTCCAAGAAGGTTTGCTACAAGTGTGGTAAGCCCGGTCATTTTATTGCAAAATGTCCTATGTCTAGTGACAGTGACAGGGGCGACGACAAAAAGGGAAGAAGAAAGGAGAAGAAGAAGTACTATAAGAAGAAGGGCGGCGATGCCCATGTTTGTCGGGAGTGGGACTCCGACGAAAGCTCAAGCGACTCCTCCGACGACGAGGACGCCGCCAACATCGCCGTCACCAAAGGCCTCCTCTTCCCCAACGTCGGCCACAAGTGCCTCATGGCCAAAGACGGCAAAAAGAAGGTAAAATCAAGGTCCTCCACTAAATATGAAACATCTAGTGATGAGGATGATGATAGAAATGAGGAGGATAACTTGCGCATTCTTTTTGCCAACCTTAACATGGAACAAAAGGAAAAATTAAATGAGCTAATTAGTGCCATCCATGAAAAGGATGATCTCTTGGACTCCCAAGAGGACTTCCTAATCAAGGAAAACAAGAAACATGTTAAGGTTAAAAATGCCTATGCTCTAGAGGTAGAAAAATGTAACAAATTATCTAGTGAGCTAAGCACTTGCCATGACACTATTGCCAACCTTAGAAAAGAGAATGAGAAATTAAATGCTAAGGTTGACTCTCATGTTTGTATTGGTTCAACTTCCAATTCTAAAGATGATAATATTGATTTACTTGCTAGAATTGATGAGTTGAATGTTTCTCTTGCTAGCCTTAGAGATGAAAAAGAGAAATTGCTTGCTAAGGCTAGAGATTTTGATGTTTGCATTTCTAACCTTAGAGATGAGAATGATATACTACATGCTAAGGTTATAGAATTTAAAACTTGCAAACCCTCTACATCTACTGAGCATATTTCCATTTGTACTAGGTGTAGAGATATTAATGTTGATGCTATCCATGATCACCTAGACTTAATTAAAAACCAAAATGATCACATAGCACAACTTAATGCTAAGATTAGAGAGCATGACTTAGAAAATGAAAAATTTAAACTTGCTAGAAGCATGCTCTATAATGGGAGACGCCCTGGCATTAAGGACGGCATTGGCTTCCAAAAGGGAGACAATGTCAAAATTAATGCCCCTCCAAAGAACTTATCTAATTTTGTTAAGGGCAAAGCTCCCATGCCTCAGGATAACGAGGGTTACATTTTGTACCCTGCCGGCTATCCTGAGAGCAAAATTAGGAGAACTCATTCTAGGAAGTCTCACTCTGGCCCTAACCATGCTTTCATGTATAAGGGTGAGACATCTAGTTCTAGGCAACCAACCCGTGCCAAGTTGCCTAGAAAGAAGACTCCTAATGCATCAAATGATCATGCCATTTCATTTAAAACTTTTGATGCATCTTATGTTTTAACTAACAAATCCGGCAAGGAAGTTGCCAAAGTTGTTGGGGGCAAACACAAGGGCTCCAAGACTTGTGTTTGGGTACCCAGAGTTCTTGTATCTAATGCCAAAGGACCCAAAACCGTTTGGGTACCTAAAGTCAAGAACTAAAATTGTTTTGTAGGTTTATGCATCCGGGGGCACAAGTTGGATACTCGACAGCGGGTGCACAAACCACATGACAGGGGAGAAAAGGATGTTCTCCTCATATGAGAAAAACCAAGATCCCCAACGAGCTATCACATTCGGGGATGGAAATCAAGGTTTGGTCAAAGGATTGGGTAAAATTGCTATATCACCTGACCATACTATTTCCAATGTTTTTCTTGTAGATTCTTTAGATTACAATTTGCTTTCCGTATCCCAATTATGTCAAATGGGCTATAACTGTCTTTTTACTAATACAGGTGTTACTGTCTTTAGAAGAAGTGATGATTCAGTAGCATTTAAGGGAGTGTTAGAGGGTCAGCTATACTTGGTAGATTTTGATAGAGCTGGACTCGACACTTGCTTAGTTGCTAAGACTAACTTGGGTTGGCTTTGGCACCGCCGACTAGCCCATGTTGGAATAAAGAATCTTCATAGGCTTCTAAAGGGAGAACACATTTTAGGACTAACAAATGTTCATTTTGAGAAAGACAGGATTTGTAGCGCATGCCAAGCCGGGAAGCAAGTTGGTGTCCATCATCCACACAAAAACATCATGACTACCGACAGGCCACTGGAGCTCCTTCACATGGATTTATTCGGCCCGATCGCTTACATAAGCATCGGCGGTAGTAAGTATTGTCTTGTAATTGTGGATGATTATTCTCGCTTCACTTGGGTATTCTTTTTACAGGAAAAATCACAAACCCAAGAGACATTAAAAGGATTCTTGAGACGAGCTCAAAATGAGTTCGGCTTAAGGATCAAGAAAATTAGAAGCGACAACGGGACGGAGTTCAAGAACTCTCAAATTGAAGGCTTCCTTGAGGAGGAGGGCATCAAGCATGAGTTCTCTTCTCCCTACACTCCACAACAAAATGGTGTAGTGGAGAGGAAGAATCGAACTCTATTGGACATGGCAAGAACCATGCTTGATGAATACAAGACACCGGATCGGTTTTGGGCCGAAGCGGTTAACACCGCTTGCTACGCCATCAACCGGTTATATCTTCACCGAATCCTCAAGAAGACATCCTATGAACTCCTAACCGGTAAAAAGCCCAATATTTCATATTTTAGAGTTTTTGGTAGCAAATGCTTTATTCTTGTTAAGAGAGGTAGAAAAACTAAATTTGCTCCTAAAACTGTAGAAGGCTTTTTTCTAGGATATGACTCAAACACAAGGGCATATAGAGTCTTTAACAAGTCCTCAGGACTTGTTGAAGTTTCTTGTGACGTTGTGTTTGATGAGACTAACGGCTCTCAAGTAGAGCAAGTTGATCTTGATGAGATAGGTGAAGAACAGGCTCCATGCATAGCGCTAAGGAACATGTCCATTGGGGATGTGTGTCCTAAGGAATCCGAAGAGCCTCCACATGCACAAAATCAACCATCCTCCTTCATGCAAGCATCTCCACCAACTCAAGTTGAGGATGAGGCTCAAGATATTGAACAAGAAGATCAAGAAAATGAGTCACCTCAAAATGACGGCAACGATCAAGGGGGAGATGCAAATGATGAAGACAAGGAGGATGAACAACCAAGGCCGCCACACCCAAGAGTCCACCAAGCAATACAACGAGATCACCCCGTCGACACTATCCTCGGTGACATTCATAAGGGGGTAACTACTCGGTCTCGTGTTGCACATTTTTGTGAACATTACTCTTTTGTTTCCTCTATTGAGCCACACAGGGTAGAGGAAGCACTTCAAGATTCGGATTGGGTGATGGCGATGCAAGAGGAGCTCAACAATTTCACGAGAAACGAGGTATGGCACTTAGTTCCACGTCCTAACCAAAATGTTGTAGGAACCAAGTGGGTCTTCCGCAACAAGCAAGACGAGCATGGTGTGGTGACAAGGAACAAAGCTCGACTCGTGGCCAAGGGGTATTCACAAGTCGAAGGTCTGGATTTCGGTGAAACCTATGCACCCGTAGCTAGGCTTCAGTCAATTCGCATATTATTAGCCTATGCTACTTACCATGGCTTCAAGCTTTATCAAATGGACGTGAAGAGTGCCTTCCTCAATGGACCAATCAAGGAGGAGGTCTATGTTGAGCAACCTCCCGGCTTTGAAGACAGTGAGTACCCTAACCATGTTTATAGGCTCTCTAAGGCGCTTTATGGGCTCAAGCAGGCCCCAAGAGCATGGTATGAATGCCTTAGAGATTTCCTTATTGCAAATGGCTTCAAAGTCGGCAAAGCCGATCCTACTTTATTCACCAAAACACTTGATAATGATTTGTTTGTATGCCAAATTTATGTTGATGATATTATATTTGGGTCTACTAACAAATCTACATGTGAAGAATTTAGTAGGATCATGACACAAAAATTCGAGATGTCTATGATGGGGGAGTTGAAGTATTTTCTAGGATTCCAAGTCAAACAACTCCAAGAGGGCACCTTCATTAGCCAAACAAAGTATACTCAAGACATTCTAAGCAAGTTTGAAATGAAGGATGCCAAGCCCATCAAGACACCCATGGGAACTAATGGGCATCTCGACCTCGACACGGGAGGTAAGTCCGTGGATCAAAAGGTATACCGGTCGATGATTGGTTCATTGCTTTACTTATGTGCATCTCGACCGGACATTATGCTTTCCATTTGCATGTGTGCAAGATTCCAAGCCGACCCTAAGGAATCACACCTTACGGCCGTGAAACGAATCTTGAGATATTTGGCTTATACTCCTAAGTTTGGGCTTTGGTACCCTCGGGGATCCACTTTTGATTTGATTGGTTACTCGAATGCCGATTGGGCAGGGTGTAAGATTAATAGGAAGAGCACATCGGGGACTTGCCAGTTCTTGGGAAGATCCTTGGTGTCATGGGCTTCAAAGAAGCAAAATTCGGTCGCTCTTTCCACCGCCGAAGCCGAGTATATTGCCGCAGGCCATTGTTGCGCGCAATTGCTTTGGATGAGGCAAACCCTGCGGGACTACGGTTACAAATTAACCAAAGTCCCTCTGCTATGTGATAATGAGAGTGCAATCAAGATGGCGGATAATCCCGTCGAACATAGTCGCACTAAACACATAGCCATTCGGTATCATTTTCTTCGGGATCACCAACAAAAGGGGGATATCGAGATTTCATACATTAACACTAAAGATCAATTAGCCGATATCTTTACCAAGCCACTTGATGAGCAATCTTTTACCAGACTTAGGCATGAGCTCAATATTCTTGATTCTAGGAATTTCTTTTGCTAGTCTTGCACACATAGCTCATAAATATACCTTTTGATCATGTCTCCTTTATATATGCTATGACTAATGTGTTTTCAAGTGTATTTCAAACCAAGTCATAGGTATATTGAAAGGGAATTGGAGTCTTCGGCAAAGACAAGGCTTCCACTCCACTATTCATTCTTCGCCGTTGCTCCGCATCATCTTGGTATAATCTTCACTCATTTATTTTATGACCAAAGGAGGAGAAAGTACTTCATTGGGCTCTAATGATTCCGTTTTTGGCGATTCATGCCAAAGCGGGAGAAAATATGAGCCCAAAGCAAAAGGACCGCACCACCACCTAGAAAATATGAGCCCAAAGCAAAAGGACCGCACCACCACCTAATTTTATAAATTTGATGATTTTAAATTGGTAAATTTCAAAATTGGTATCTCTTTATGTTCTAAAGGGGGAGCAACTAGTATTTTCAAAATTGATGTCTTAAAACCCTCTTGAACACTAAGAGGAGACCTTATTTGAGGGGGAGTTTTGTTTAGTCAAAGGAAAAGCATTTGAACAAAGGAAGAAAATTTCAAATCTTGAAAATGCTTTGCAAATCTTATTCATTTACCTTTGACTATCTTGCAAAAGGACTTTGAAAAGAATTTACAAAAGAATTTGCAAAAACAAAACTCTTGGTGTAAATGTGGTCCAATATGTCAAAAACAAAGAAACAATCCATGCGCATCATACAAGTATTTATATTGGCTCAAATCCAAGCAACCTTTGCACTTACATTATGCAAACTAGTTCAATTATGCACTTCTATATTTGCTTTGGTTTGTGTTGGCATCAATCACCAAAAAGGGGGAGATTGAAAGGGAATTAGGCTTACACCTAGTCCCTAAATAATTTTGGTGGTTGAATTGCCCAACACAAATATTGGACTAACTAGTTTGCTCTAGTGCATAAGTTATACAGGTGCAAAAGGTTCACACTTAGCCAATAAAAAGATCAAGTTTTGGATTCAACTAAGGAGCAATGAGGCAACCGAAGGCATCTCTGGTCTGGGGGCACCGGACTGTCCGGTGTACACCGGACAGTGTCCGGTGCGCCACGAGTGCACCAGAGGACTCCGACTTCAAACTCTTCGCCCTCGGGAATTCTCGGAAGCCGGCGCGCTATAATTCACCGGACTGTCCGGTGTGCACCGGACATGTCCGGTGCTCCAAAGAAGCACGGCCTACGGAACTCGCCAGCCTCGGGTTCGCGCGGCAGCCGCTCCGCTAAAATTCACCGGACTGTCCGGTGTGCACCGGACTGTCCGGTGTGCCAGCGGAGCAACGGCTATTTCGGCGCCAACGGCTCCCTGCGGCGCATTTAATGCGCGTTCTGCGCGCGCTGTCGTCAGGCGTGCCCATTCCGGCGCACCGGACAATGAATAGTTGTTGTCCGGTGTGCACCGGACATCCAGGCGGGCCCAGGAGTCAGAAGCTCCAACGGTCAGAATCCAACGGCAGTGATGACGTGGCAGGGGCACCGGACTGTCCGGTGCGCCATCGAACAGAAGCCTCCAGCCAACGGTCATGTTTGGTGGTTGGGGCTATAAATACCCCAACCACCCCACCATTCATTGCATCCAAGTTTTCCAACTTCCAACTACTTACAAGAGCTAGGCATTCAATTCTAGACACATACAAAGAGATCAAATCCTCTCCAATTCCACTCAAGCCTTTAGTAACTAGCGAGAGAGATTTGCCGTGTTCTTTTGAGCTCTTGCGCTTGGATCGCTTTCTTTCTTTCTCACTTGTTCTTGAGATCAAAACTCAATTGTAACCAAGGCAAGAGGCACCAATTGTGTGGTGGCCCTTGCGGGGAAGTTTTGTTCCCGTTTGATTGAGAAGAAGAAAAGCTCACTCGGTCCGAGGGACCGTTTGAGAGAGGGAAGGGTTGAAAGAGACCCGGCCTTTGTGGCCTCCTCAACGGGGAGTAGGTTTGCGAGAACCGAACCTCGGTAAAACAAATCCGCGTGTCACACTCTATATTTACTTGCGATTTGTTTTGCGCCCTCTCTCGCGGACTCATTTATCTTTCTAACGCTAACCTTGCTTGTAGTTGTGATTATTTTTGAGATTTTCAGTTTCGCCCTATTCACCCCCCCCCCCTCTAGGCGACTTTCAACCTCGGCTTCGGAGGAGCTTCCACATTGCCCAACCTAGGGCGCAGACCAGCCACGTCAACAGGAGGCGCCATCATCACCCTACCCCGAGCTAACTCGGGCCGCAGGGAACAAGACCAGCGTCCCATCTGGCTCGCTCCGCCAGATAGGCAATGATGGCGCCCCACATGCTCTGTGACGACGGCGGCTCTCAGCCCCCTTACGGAAGCAAGAGGACGTCAGCAAGGACTCAACCGCTCCGACAGCTGTCCCTCCACCAAGCTCCATCGCTCCTCCAACGGCCACGACATCACACCAGCTGGGTGCCAAGACCTCTCCGGCTGCCACAACGGCATGTACCTAGGGCGCTAGCTCACCTCCGCTAGACACGTAGCACTCTGCTACACCCCCCATTGTACACCTGGATCCTCTCCTTACGCCTATAAAAGGGAGGACCAGGGCCCTCTTAGAAAAGGTTGGCCGCGCGGGGACGAGGACGAGACACGCGCTCGCTTGGGGCCGCTCGCTCCCTCTCCCGCGTGGACACTTGTAACCCCCTACTGCAAGCGCACCCGACCTGGGCGCGGGACGAACATGAAGGCCGCGGGATTCCCACCTCTCTCACGCCGGTCTCCAGTCGCCTCGCTCTCCCCCCTTCGCGCTCGCCCCCGCGCTCGACCCATCTGGGCTGGGGCACGCGGCGACATTCACTCGTCAGCTCAGGGACCCCCCCCCGGTCTTGGAACGCCGACAGTTGGCGCGCCAGGTAGGGGCCTGCTGCGTGTTGACGAATAGCTTCCTGTCAAGCTCTAGATGGGCAGTCTCCAGCAACCTCTCCAACCCGGGACGGTGCTCCGTTTCGGGAGCCTTGAGTTCATGTCCCTTGACGGCAGCTACAACATGATACTCCTTCCACCGCCGTGCGACAACGACAGTGGCGGCCAGCAGCCTGCCTGCCGGCGGCGGAATCGGCGACGTCTTCCCCGCATGGTGGAAGAGCAACCTTCGAGCTCACCCCGTCCTCTCCCCCGCCGACGGAGGAGGAGGCGGGGCAACCAAGGCCAAGCAGGAGACAGCGCCTCGTCGGTTGTCGAGCGAGTCGATGGCCCCAGTGCCCCAACGGGGGGCGCACCGGGCGTCGACCTCGCGTTTGAGATGAAGGCGAGCACCGTCTCCCCGCGACACGCCAATCCCGAGCAAGCGGACGACGCCAGCACACTCGCGAAAAGCTTGTTGGACGTCACCCTCGTACCTGAGACGACGGCGCAGTTAGTCCCCGACGCGACCTTATCGCCGCCCGTCGACCAAAAGGTACCGATCGATTCCCATCCCACGTCTTTCGGATTCAGCCTCAACCCGTCTAGCGACTTCACTTTGGCGGGCGCTCTCGTAGAGGCAAGTCCAGACCCTCTGGGGTTTCGTGTGCGGTCACCTTGGGACCGGCTGACGGATGTCTCGACCTACGGGCCCTCTGGGTCTGAGGAAGACGACGAGCCCAGCATCCGTTGGGATTTCTCTGGACTTGGCAACCCCAGTGCCATGCGGGACTTCATGACCGCATGCGACTACTGCCTTTCCGACTGTTCCGACGGTAGCCGTAGCCTCGGCGACGAGGACCGCGGCCCAAGTCGCGAATGCTTCCACGTCGATCTAGGGGGTCCCTCCGAAGGCAACCATCTCGGCATGCCGGAGGACGGTGACCTCCCTAGGCCGGTGCCTCGCGTTGACATCCCATGGGAGCTAGCTGTGGTCCCTGTTCAGGCGGGGGCTCATGACCCACAGCTCGAGCAAATCCGCGGGGTGCAGGCCAGGCTCGACGAGGGAGCAGGAGCGCTTGAGCCGATCCGTCGGGACGTCGGGCAGGCATGGGCGGGCCAACCTCCGGCCGGAGAAATACGTCATCTACCCCAGGGCTTCCAGCACTGCATCACCGACGACGTCAGGGTCAGGCCACCACCCGCATCCAGTGGGGTCGGCCAGAACCTGGCGGCAGCAGCAATGCTTCTTCGCGCGATGTCGGAGCCATCAACCACCGAGGGGCGGTGAATCCAGGGAGAGCTCAAGAATCTCCTGGAAGACGCCGCGGTCCGATGGGCCGAGAGCTCTGCCTCCCGAAGGCAGGGGTACCCCTCGAAACCTCATGCCGCGACTTCCCGATTCATGCGGGAAGCCTCGGTCTACACCGGGCGCACGCGCAACACCGCGCCTGCGGCCCCGGGTCGCCTCGGCAATGAGCACCATCACCGCGACCGTCGAGCCCACCTCGATGAGAGGGTGCGCCGAGGCTACCACCCTAGGCGTGGGGGACGCTACGACAGCGGGGAGGATCGGAGTCCCTCGCCCGAACCACCCGGTCCGCAAGCCTTCAGCCGAGCCATCCGACGGGCGCCGTTCCCGACCCGGTTCCAACCCCCGACTACTATCACAAAGTACTCGGGGGAGACGAGACCGGAACTGTGGCTCGCGGACTACCGTCTGGCCTGCCAACTCGGTGGAACGGACGATGACGACCTCATCATCCGCAACCTCCCCCTGTTCCTCTCCGACTCCGCTCGCGCCTGGTTGGAGCACCTGCCTCCGGGGCAGATCTCCAACTGGGACGACCTAGTCCAAGCTTTCGCCGGCAATTTCCAGGGCACGTATGTGCGCCCCGGGAATTCCTGGGACCTCCGAAGCTGCCGACAACAGCCGGGAGAGTCTCTCCGGGACTACATCCGGCGATTCTCGAAGCAGCGCACCGAGCTGCCCAACATCACCGACTCGGATGTCATCGGCGCGTTCCTCTCTGGCACCACCTGCCGCGACCTGGTGAGCAAGCTGGGCCGCAAGACCCCCACCAGGGCGAGCGAGCTGATGGACATCGCCACCAAGTTCGCTTCCGGCCAGGAGGCGGTCGAGGCTATCTTCCGAAAGGACAAGCAGCCCCAGGGCCGCCCATCGGAAGATACTCCCGAGGTGTCAACTCAGCGCGGCGCCAAGAAGAAGGGCAAGAAAAAGTCGCAAGCGAAACGCGACGCCGCCGACGCGGACCTTGTCACCGCCGCCGAGTACAAGAACCCTCGGAAGCCCCCCAGAGGTGCCAACCTCTTCGACAAGATGCTCAAGGAGCCGTGCCCCTATCACCAGGGACCCGTCAGGCACACCCTTGAGGAGTGCGTCATGCTTCGGCGCCACTTCCACAGGGCCGGGCCACCCGCGGAGGGTGGCAAGGCCCGCGACGACGACAAGAAGGAAGATCACCAGGTAGGAGAGTTCCCCGAGGTCCGCGACTGCTTCATGATCTATGGTGGGCAAGCGGCGAACGCCTCGGCTCGGCACCGCAAGCAAGAGCGCCGGGAGGTCTGCTCGGTCAAGGTGGCGGCGCCAGTCTATCTAGACTGGTCCGACAAGCCCATCACCTTCGACCGAGACGATCACCCCGACCACGTGCCGAGCCTGGGGAAATACCCGCTCGTCGTCGACCCCGTCATCGGCGACGTCAGGCTCACCAAGGTCCTCATGGATGGAGGCAGCAGCCTCAACATCATCTACGCCGAGACCCTCGGGCTTCTGCGCATCGATCTGTCCTCTGTCCGGGCAGGCGCTGCGCCCTTCCATGGGATCATTCCCGGGAAGCGCGTCCAACCCCTCGGACAGCTCGACCTTCCCGTCTGCTTCGGAACACCCTCCAACTTCCGAAGGGAGACCCTGACGTTCCAGGTGGTCGGGTTCCGAGGAACCTACCACGCGGTGCTGGGGAGGCCATGCTACGCGAAGTTCATGGCCGTCCCCAACTACACCTACCTGAAGCTCAAGATGCCGGGCCCCAACGGGGTCATCACCGTCGGCCCTACGTACAAACACGCGTTCGAATGCGACGTGGAGTGCGTGGAGTACGCCGAGGCCCTCGCCGAGTCCGAGGCCCTCATCGCCGACCTGGAGAGCCTCTCTAAGGAGGTGCCAGACGTGAAGCGTCATGCTGGCAGCTTTGAGCCAGCGGAGACGGTTAAGTCCGTCCCCCTCGACCCCAGCGGCGACACTCCAAGCAGATCCGGATTGGCTCCGGGTTCGATCCCAAATAGGAAGCAGTGCTCGTCGACTTTCTCCGCGCGAACGCCGACGTCTTTGCGTGGAGTCCCTCGGACATGCCCGGCATACCAAGGGATGTCGCCGAGCACTCGCTGGACATTTGAGCCGGAGCTCGACCCGTCAAGCAGCCGCTGCGCCGATTCGACGAGGAGAAGCACAGAGCCATAAGCGAGGAGATCCACAAGCTAATGGCGGCAGGGTTCATCAAAGAGGTATTCCATCCCGAATGGCTTGCCAACCCTGTGCTTGTGAGAAAGAAAGGGGGGAAATGGCGGGTGTGTGTAGACTACACTGGTCTCAACAAAGCATGTCCGAAGGTTCCCTACCCTCTGCCTCGCATCGACCAAATCGTGGATTCCACTGCTGGGTGCGAAACCCTGTCTTTCCTCGATGCCTACTCAGGGTATCATCAAATCAGGATGAAAGAGTCCGACCAGCTCGCGACTTCTTTCATCACACCCTTCGGCATGTACTGCTATGTCACCATGCCGTTCGGCTTGAGGAATGCGGGCGCGACGTACCAGCGGTGCATGAACCATGTGTTCGGCGAACACATTGGCCGCACGGTCGAGGCCTACGTCGATGACATCGTAGTCAAGACGAGGAAAGCCTCTGACCTCCTTTCCGACCTTGGAGCGACATTCCGATGTCTCAAGGCAAAAGGCGTCAAGCTCAATCCTGAAAAGTGTGTTTTCGGAGTACCCCGAGGCATGCTCTTGGGGTTCATCGTCTCTGAGCGGGGCATCGAAGCCAACCCGGAGAAGATCGCAGCTATCACCAGCATGGGGCCCATCAAGGACTTGAAAGGCGTACAGAGGGTCATGGGATGCCTCGCGGCTCTGAGCCGCTTCATCTCACGCCTCGGCGAAAGAGGTCTACCTCTGTACCGCCTCTTGAGGAAGGCCGAGTGCTTCACTTGGACCCCTGAGGCCGAGGAAGCCTTCGGGAACCTGAAGGCGCTCCTCACAAAGGCGCCTATCTTGGTGCCCCCAGCTACCGGAGAAGCCCTCCTGGTCTACGTCGCCGCGACCACTCAGGTGGTTAGCACCGCGATTGTGGTCGAGAGGCAAGAAGAGGGGCATACGTTGCCCGTTCAGAGGCCAGTCTACTTCGTCAGCGAGGTACTGTCCGAAACCAAGATCCGCTACCCACAAGTTCAGAAGCTGATGTACGCGGTGATCCTAACGCGGCGGAAGCTGCGACACTACTTCGAGTCTCATCCGGTAACTGTGGTGTCATCCTTCCCCCTGGGGGAGATCATCCAGTGCCGAGAGGCCTCGGGTAGGATTGCAAAGTGGGCGGTGGAAATCATGGGCGAGACGATCTCGTTCGCTCCTCGGAAGGCCATCAAGTCCCAGGTCTTGGCGGACTTCGTGGCTGAATGGGTCGACACCCAGCTACCGATGGCTCCGATCCAACCGGAGCTCTGGACCATGTTCTTCGACGGGTCGCTGATGAAGACAGGAGCCGGCGCAGGCCTACTCTTCATTTCACCCCTCGGAAAGCATCTACGCTACGTGCTACGCCTCCACTTCCCGGCGTCCAACAATGTGGCCGAATATGAGGCTCTGGTCAACGGGTTGCGGATCGCCATCGAGCTAGGGGTCCGACGCCTCGACGCTCGCGGTGACTCGCAGCTCGTCATCGACCAAGTCATGAAGAACTCCCACTGCCGCGACCCGAAGAGGGAGGCCTACTGCGATGAGGTTCGGCGCCTGGAAGACAAGTTCTACGGGCTCGAGCTCAACCACATCGCTCGGCGCTACAACGAGACTGCGGACGAGCTGGCTAAAATAGCCTCGGGGCGAACGACGGTTCCCCTGGACGTCTTCTCCCAGGATCTGCATCAACCCTCCGTCAAGATCGACGACACGCCCGAGCCCGAGGCATCCTCGGCCCAGCCCGAGGCACCCTCGGCCCAGCCCGAGGCACCCTCGGATCATCCCGAGGCACCCTCGGCTCAGTCCGAGGCATCCTCGACTCAACCCGAGGTGCCCTCTGCCCCCGAGGGCGAGGCGCTGCACGTCGAGGGGGAGCAAAGCGGGGTCACGCCTGACCAGAACTGGCGGACCCCGTACCTGCAATATCTCCACCAAGGAGAACTACCCTCCGACCGAGCCGAAGCTCGGCGGGTGGCGCGGTGCGCCAAGTCGTTCGTCTTGCTGGGTGATGAGAAGGAGCTCTACCACCGCAGCCCCTCCGGCATCCTCCAGCGATGCATCTCCATCGCCGAAGGCCAGGAACTCCTGCGAGAGATACACTCGGGGGCTTGCGGCCATCACGCAGCGCCTCGGGCCCTTGTCGGGAACGCTTTCCGGCAAGGCTTCTACTGGCCGATGTCGGTGGCCGACGCTACCAGAATCGTCCACACCTACGAAGGGTGTCAATTCTACGCGAGGCAGACCCACCTGCCCGCTCAGGCTCTGCAGACGATACCCATCACCTGGCCTTTTGCGGTGTGAGGTCTAGACCTCGTCGGTCCCTTGCAGAAGGCACCCGGGGGCTACTCGCACCTGCTGGTCGCCATCGACAAATTCTCCAAGTGGATCGAGGTCCGACCCCTGAACAGCATCAGGTCCGAGCAGGCGGTGGCATTCTTCACCAACATCATCCATCGCTTCGGGGTCTCGAACTCCATCATCACCGACAACGGCACCCAGTTCACCGGCAGAAAGTTCCTAGACTTCTGCGAGGATCACCACATCCGGGTGGACTGGGCCGCCGTGGCTCATCCCATGACGAATGGGCAGGTGGAGCGTGCCAACGACATGATTCTACAAGGGCTCAAGCCTCGGATCTACAACGACCTCAACAAGTTCGGCAAGCGATGGATGAGGGAACTCCCCTCAGTGGTCTGGAGTCTGAGGACAACGCCGAGCCGAGCCACGGGCTTCACGCCGTTCTTTCTAGTCTATGGGGCCGAAGCCATCTTGCCCACAGACTTAGAATACGGTTCCCCGAGGACGATGGCCTACACCGACCAAAGCAACCAAGTCAGCCGAGAAAACTCGCTGGACCAGCTGGAGGAGGCTCGGGACCAGGCCTTGCTACACTCGGCGCGGTACCAGCAGTCCCTGCGACACTACCACGCCCGAGGGGTCCGGTCCCGAGACCTCCAGGTGGGCGACCTGGTGCTTCGGCTGCGACAAGACGCCCGAGGGCGGCACAAGCTCACGCCTCCCTGGGAGGGGCCATTCGTCATCGCCAAGGTTCTGAAGCCCGGAACATACAAGCTGGCCAACAATCAAGGCGAGGTCTACGGCAATGCCTGGAACATCCGACAGCTACGTCGCTTCTACCCTTAAGATGTTTTCAAGTTGATCATATACCTCGCACCCTCGCAAAGTTTAGTCATCAAGGAAGGGTCGGCCTCGCCTCGGCAAAGCCCGACCCTCCCTCGGGGGCTAAAGGGGGGAACCCCCTCTGCGTCGAAATTTTTCTCGAAAAAAGATCTTTTCTACCAGAATGTCTTTCGCGCTTTTTGGCTACTTCGAAAGTGGATCCTGAAAACGACGGAGTACACGTAAGCAGCCAAGGTTGACCGAGCCGAGGGACTCCTACGCCTCCGGGATACGGATACCTCACTCCTCACCTTCTGCGATAAGTAACTCACATTCGGATAAGTGATTCTGTGGACCGAACAAGCCTTCACGTTCGAAAGCTCTTCTGCCGAAGCGATCCTTCGAGCCTTCTCGACTGTGTCGGTGACAGAGCCCCATGGACGGGTAAGAGTGCGCGTAAGCGGCAAGGCCGACCAAGCCGAGGGACTCCTACGCCTCCGGGATACGGATACCTCACTCATCACCTTCCGTGAGAAGCAACTCTTGCTCGCACAAACATTTCTGTTATCGACAAAAAAGTCCAGATACTCGAAACAAAAGGAAAAGAGACGCAGCTTTACAACACGGCGAGGGTGTGTTTAGGCCTCGGCGGCCGCAGGAAACACACGCTACAAGACGATCTGATCCTGCAGGCTCGGATCTTGACGGCTGAAGGGAGCAGCAGCACCCTCGGCATCGACGACACCTTCGGCGAGGGCCGACCTAGCCTCGGACGGCGACACGGTCCGAGGATCTCCACTCTGGAGGACGACGTCATCACCACGCCCGGGCCATCGCCGCTAGGGTCTTCTCCGGGAATCCGGCCCGAGCAGGCGGCTCGGCCGGTCACCCCGGGGCCTCGGCCAGCTGCCCTCCAAGGACGTTAGCCCGACCCGAAGCCTCGGCTGGTCAATTCCGGCGTCGGTCCCGCTAACGGACGACCCGGCCAGGCTCAGGCCAACCAGGTTTTCTTTTCAAGCCAACTCTGCCTCTGTTCATGTTGACGCCGCTACCCCTGGCCTCGGCTCATCGAAGAGCTGCCGAGGGGTTCCTTTAACTAAGCTAGAGAAGCCTCGGACAACAAGGCCGACCGAGCCGAGGGACTCCTACGCCTCCGGGATACGGATACCTCACTCGTCACCTGTACACGGGGCAACTCACGCTTGGTGAAGCGGTTCAGACAACCAACAGGCGAGTCTTAGTGCTCGAAAAGGAGGAAAAAACACTGGCATCCAAGGTGCCATTACAAACGGAACTCCAGTTCCGCCTCCGCAGGTACGAACAACCCCACTCGACGGGGGGAAGCATGCGGAGCGACAGAAGACCGACGAACGGCTTGTCGTCGCCCGCCCCAGCAGCGGCGACGACGACGACTTCTGCTCCGGGGGTCCGAACAGCAGCAGCGCTGACCTCAGGGCGGATGCTGCTGTCAGGAGGCCCCCGCCCGTGCCCAAACTCGAGAGGCAAGGACAGGCAGAAGGCCGTAGAGTTGCAGGTCGGTCCGCGGGTGGCGCCGGCAAACTCGTCGGCGGCGGAACCTCTTCCAACTGCCGTGGCGGGAGGCGGCTCCGAAGCCGCTCGGCTCAGAGAGCTCGGCGCGGTGCAGCTGTCAGTGCCACGGACGACTCCCTCCCTTCCCCCCGATCACCGAGGGAAGGAGCGGGCCACCGCCCACGCAGGGGCCGACCCCAAGTCGGCACACTCCCCTCCCCAGCACTAGTGATGAAAATCCTTGAGGCTGAGGGAGGGGCAGAGGCCGCAGCCCGGCTCTCTTTCCTCCACCGTCAAGCTGGAGGTCACCGTCTTGGGTGACCGCCGGCGGAGGGGTGCAGCCGGGCTGCATGATGAAAATCCTTGAAGCCGAACGATGGCTGAAAGGTACCAACTTCCGCGGAGTTGCGTCCCCCCAACGACGAGGCGGAAAGACGGCGGATCTCCCCCATCCGGGGGCTTGGAAGGTGGAAAGACACGATGCATAAGGGAGCGCGAAGACATGGTCGCCTTCCAAGGGGGTCACCCTCCTTTTAAGGGCGGTTCTCCCTACTCGCGTCCCCAGCCGTCACGGGCTGAGTCTTCCCCAACACACTCCAAGGTCCTCCCCTGCGGCGCGGGGGCTGGGTCCCACACGTCATGCAAGCCGGCTCAGAGCAGAAGAAGCCGAACCGCCGCGCGCGGTGCGTACAACTGCCCAGCGGTTACAAGCGACCCTCCACTTTTGCCCAGACCAGCGGGCGAAAGGGTGGGCAGCCATGCAGGCGGCATGCAACCGCGCCAAGTGGGCGCGCTTCTCCGGCTCCCAACACGCCCGGCATGGAGGCCCAGGCCCACACGTCATGCAACCGGCGCGCCGAATGCTTCGTGCATGCAACTGCACCGCCACTTGCGCCACTACCGCGCCTCCTCGACTGCGGAACCAATACCGCGACTCGAGGCGACCCGGCGCGCGACCCAGCAGCACCAGCCTGGCGCGACGGTCAACACGGCCAAAAGTGGGCCGGCAGTAATGGCGGTGGCAGGCGGGCAGGAGCAGCGGCCACATCGTCAGCCAAGCTTACGTCCCATCCGGGGGCAGTGAGAGAACCCTCTCCCACGGCGTGAAGACAACGTGCCCGTGATCCGTTCCTCGAACGGCTCGCGCACGCGCAACGGTCGCCCCTCCAACCACTCGCCCTGTCGTATTAACTCCGCGGCGGGACACACGGCGCCTCTAGCAGGAGAAGCGGGTGACGCTTCGCCTTCGCCATACTGACCGCGTCCAAAAAGGTACGCCGCGTCGTTCGATTTCGTATCCTTTTCCGTTTTTCCTCTTTCTCTCTCTTGCAACAGGGACTGGGAAAGGGGGATACCCCGAAAAGGATCCTTTCCCGAGAAGGAACCAGGCTCCGAGCCCCCCTACTGATCAGAGGTTTGAAGGCTGGCCCCCCGGAAGGGTTCAACAGCCGCCTCAGATCGCGTGGGCCCTACACCCACTACTGGTCAGAGGTTCGATGGCCGGCCCCTCGAAAGGGTTCCACGTCCGCCTCAGGCTACTCGGGCTCCATGCCCATTACTGATCAGGGGTTCGAAGGCTGGCCCCCGAAGGGTTCACAGCCGCCTCAAACGCCGAGCGAGGGATGACCATGGGTACGTTCGATACATAACCGAGGCTCGGGCTGCGCTCCCGAGGTACCCTAGGACATTTCTGAGACCAGCGGGAACGATCTTGTAACAGAATCCCATCAGAGGGAGGCATCGAGCCCTCGGACCCCGTCACCAGGGGACCGGGTCTGGCAGATCACCCGCAGGTACTTTTGGGCGTGCCTCTGGGCCCCTAGCCGACCCCTAACGAACGGGGCACGGACGTCCACTCGGATTACCCGCTTGCAGCTCATCGGAGACACCATGTTCGGTGCCCATCGAGGGCAACATGGCGCTTTCCCCCCCTCCTCCTTGCGGAAAGGCGACGCAGGGGCGTATGTAAAAAAGCCGAGTCTACCCCTGACCGCCCTCTCGCTCTGTGCAGAGGCTCGGAGGCTGCTCTCGCAAACCTGGCTCCGGCCGAACCGTTGACAGCGTCAACATACCAGCCCGAGAACTTGGGACCCGACCGTACACCCGGGCTACGGCCAGCTCGCATGAGGGAACGACCAGACCAGCCGAAGCACTACGTGAGGCAGTAAGACCTCGAAGGAGTGAAACCACTCCTCCGAGGCCTCGGGGGCTACACCCGGCGGGTGCGCTCGCGCGCACCCACCGGAACAAAAGCGCAACCGAGAAAGGCTGGTCCCCTTGCAAAAAAGTGCGACGAAAGCCTCCAAGCGAGTGCAAACACTCCCTTCGAGGCTCGGGGGCTACTGTCGGGGACCATAATTAGGGGTACCCTCAAGGCTCCTAATTCTCAGCTGGTAACCCCCATCAGCACAAAGCTGCAAAGGCCTGATGGGTGCGATTAAGTCAGGGATCAGTCCATTCAAGGGACTCGATCATGCCTCACCCGAGCCTAGCCTCGGACAAGGGCAGCAGACCCCGAAGGATTTCTGTCTCGCCCGAGGCCCCCCTTCAGCGGCGAACATATTCCCGGCTCGCCCGAGGCCCTGCCTTCGCTAAGAAGCAACCCTGACCAAATCGCCGTGCCGACCGACCAAGTCGCAGGAGCATTTAATGCAAAGGTGGCCTGACACCCTTATCCTGACGCGCGCCCCCCAGCCGGCAGAGCCGAAGTGACCGCCGTCACTTCGCCGCTCCACTGACCGGCCTGACAGAAGGACAGCGCCGCCTGCGCCGCTCCGACTGCGGTGCCACTTGACAGAGTAAGACTGACATGCAGTTAGGCCCTGCCGAAGGCACCATAGGAAGCTCCGCTTCACCCGACCCAGGGCTCGGACTCGGGCTAAGTCCCGGAAGACGGCGAACTCCGCCCGACCCAGGGCTCGGACTCGGGCTAAGTCCCGGAAGACGACGAACTCCGCTCCACCCGACCCAGGGCTCGGACTCGGGCTAAGTCCCGGAAGACGGCGAACTCTGCCCGACCCAGGGCTCGGACTTGGGCTAAGTCCCGGAAGACGGCGAACTCCGCTCCACCTGACCCAGGGCTCGGACTCGGGCTAAGTCCCGGAAGACGGCGAACTCCGCCCGACCCAGGGCTCGGACTTGGGCTAAGTCCCGGAAGACGACGATCTCCGCCTCGCCCGACCCAGGGCTCGGACTTGGGCTCGGCCCCGGAAGACGACGATCTCCGCCTCGCCCGACCCAGGGCTCGGACTTGGGCTCGGCCCCGGAAGACGACGATCTCCGCCTCGCCCGACCCAGGGCTCGGACTTGGGCTCGGCCCTAGAAGACGACGAACTCCGCCTCGCCCGACCCAGAGCTCGGACTTGGGCTCGACCCCAGAAGACGACAAACTCTGCCTTGCCCGACCCTAGGGCTCAGACTCCGCCCCAGTACCAACCGGCAATCTCCGCCTCGCCCGACCCGGGGGCTCGGACTCGACCTCGGCTTCGGAGGAGCTTCCACATCGCCCAACCTAGGGCGCAGACCAGCCACGTCAACAGGAGGCGCCATCATCACCCTACCCCGAGCTGACTCGGGCCGCAGGGAACAAGACCGGCGTCCCATCTGGCTCGCTCCGCCAGATAGGCAATGATGGTGCCCCACATGCTCTGTAACGACGGCGGCTCTCAGCCCCCTTACGGAAGCAAGAGGACGTCAGCAAGGACTCAACCGCTCCGACAGCTGTCCCTCCGCCAAGCTCCATCGCTCCTCCGACGGCCACGACATCACACCAGCTGGGTGGCAAGACCTCTCCGGCTGCCACAACGGCATGTACCTAGGGCGCTAGCTCACCTCCACTAGACACGTAGCACTCTGCTACACCCCCCATTGTACACCTGGATCCTCTCCTTACGCCTATAAAAGGGAGGACCAGAGCCCTCTTAGAAAAGGTTGGCCGCGCGGGGACGAGGACGAGACACGCGCTCGCTCCCTCTCCCGCGTGGACGCTTGTAACCGCCTACTGCAAGCGCACCCGACCTGGGCGCGGGACGAACACGAAGGCCGCGGGATTCCCACCTCTCTCACGCCGGTCTCCGGCCGCCTCGCTCTCCCCCCTTCGCGCTCGCCCCCGCGCTCGACCCATCTGGGCTGGGGCACGCGGCGACATTCACTCGTCGGCTCAGGGACCCCCCAGGTCTCGGAACGCCGACAAATAGTAACATTGCAAACATCAAAATCTTTAACCTTAGCAATTAATTTTTCATTTTCATTTCTAAGGCTAGCAAGAGAATCATTCAATTCTTCAATCTTAGCAAGCAAATCAACATTATCATTTCTAAGATTTGGAATTGAAACATTACAAACATGAGAATCAACCTGAGCATTTAAACTAGCATTTTCATTTCTAAGGTTGGCAATTAAATCATGGCATGTGCTTAGCTCACTAGTTAATTTCTCACATTTCTCAACTTCTAGAGCATACGCATTTTTAACCTTAACATGCTTCTTATTTTCTTTAATAAGGAAGTCCTCTAGGGAGTCCAAGAGATCATCCTTCTCATGAATAGCACTAATTAATTCATTTAACTTTTCCTTTTGTTGCATGTTTAGGTTGGCAAAAAGGATGCGCAAGTTATCCTCCTCATTACTAGCATTATCCTCATCACTAGAGGTTTCATATTTAGTGGAGGATCTTGATTTTACCTTCTTCCTTTTGTCGTCCTTGGCCATGAGGAATTTGTGGCCGACGTTGGGGAAGAGAAGTCCCTTGGTGACGGCGATGTTGGTGGCGTCCTTGTCGGAGGAGGAGTCGGTGGAGCTCTCGTCGGAGTCCCACTCCCGGCAAACATGGGCATCGCCACCCTTCTTCTTGTAGTACTTCTTCTTCTCCCTTCTTCTCCCCTTCTTGTCGTCGCCCCTGTCACTGTCACTAGAAATAGGACATTTTGCTATAAAGTGACCGGGCTTACCACACTTGTAGCAAACTTTCTTGGAGCGGGGCTTGTAATCTTTCCCCCTCCTTTGCTTGAGGATTTGGCGAAAGCTCTTAATGATGAGCGCCATCTCCTCGTTGTCGAGCTTGGAGGCGTCGATGGGTGTTCGACTTGGAGTAGATTCCTTCTTCTTTTCTTCCGTCGCCTTGAATGCGACCGGTTGTGCTTCAGACATGGAGGGACCGTCAAACTCATTGATCTTCTTTGAGCCTTTGATCATCCATTCAAAGCTCACAAAATTCCCGATTACTTCCTCGGGAGTCATTAGTGTATATCTTGGATTGCCACAAATCAATTGAACTTGAGTAGGGTTAAGGAAAACAAGTGATCTAAGAATAACCTTAACCACTTTGTGGTCATCCCATTTTTTGCTCCCGAGGTTGCGCACTTGGTTCACCAAGGTTTTAAGCCGGTTGTACATGTCTTGTGGCTCCTCCCCTTGGCGAAGACGGAAGCGACCGAGCTCCCCCTCGATCGTTTCCCGCTTGGTGATCTTGGTCACCTCATCTCCTTCGTGCGCGGTCTTTAGCACGTCCCAAATTTCCTTAGCACTCTTCAACCCTTGCACCTTATTATACTCCTCTCGACTTAGAGAGGCGAGGAGTATAGTTGTGGCTTCAGAGTTGAAGTGTTGGATTTGGGCCACTTCGTCCTCATCATAATCTTCATCCCCTACGGATGGTACCTGTACACCAAACTCAACAACATCCCATATACTTTTGTGGAGTGAGGTTAGATGAAATCGCATCAAATCACTCCACCTAGTATAATCTTCACCATCAAACGTTGGTGGTTTGCCTAATGGGACGGAAAGTAAAGGCGTATGTTTAGGAATACGAGGATAACGTAGGGGGATCTTACTAAACTTCTTGCGCTCATGGCGCTTAGAAGTTACGGACGGCGCGTCGGAGCCGGAGGTCAATGGTGATGAAGTGTCGGTCTCGTAGTAGACCACCTTCCTCATCTTCTTGTGTTTGCCACCACTCCGATGCGACTTGTGGGAAGAGGATTTCTTCTCCTTCCCCTTTCCCTTGTTGCGGGACTCTTCCGATGAAGTCTTCCCGTGGCTTGTAGTGGGCTTGTCGCCGGTCTCCATCTCCCTCTTGGCGTGATCTCCCGACATCACTTCGAGCGGTTAGGCTCTAATGAAGCACCGGGCTCTGATACCAATTGAAAGTTGCCTAGAGGGGGGTGAATAGGGCGAAACTGAAATTTACAAAGTTAATCACAACTACAAGCCGGGTTAGCGTTAGGAATATAGAAGAGTCCGAGAGAGGGTGTAAAAACAAATCGCAAGCGAATAAAGAAGTGAGACACAAGGATTTGTTTTACCAAGGTTCGGTTCTCTCAAACCTACTCCCCGTTGAGGAGGCCACAAAGGCCGGGTCTATTTCAACCCTTTCCCTCTCTCAAACGGTCCCTCGGACCGAGTGAGCTTCTCTTCTCAAATCAACCAAGAACAAAACTTCCCCGCAAGGACCACCACACAATTGGCGTCTCTTGCCTCGGTTACAATTGAGTTTTGATCACAAGAACAAATGAGAAAGAAAAGAAGCAATCCAAGCGCAAGAGCTCAAATGAACACAACAAATCTCTCTCACTAGTCACTAAAGCTTTGTGTGGAATTGGAGAGGGTTTGATCACTTTGGTGTGTCTAGAATTGAATGCTAGAGCTCTTGTAAGGTGTAGAAGTGTGAAAACTTGGATGACTTGAACGTGGGGTGGTTGGGGGTATTTATAACCCCAACCACCAAACTAGCCGTTTGGTGAAGGCTGCTGTCGACGGGCGCACCGGACAGTCCGGTGCGCCACCGAACAGTGTCCGGTGCGCCAGCCACGTCACCCGGCCATTAGGGTTCGACCGTTGGAGCTCTGACGTGTGGGCCCGCCTAGCTATCCGGTGGTGCACCGGACACGCCCTGTAGGCTGTCCGGTGTGCCACCCGCGCGTGCTCTGCTCCTCTGCGCGCTGGCGCGCATTTAATGCTATAGCAGGTGACCGTTGGCGTGGACTAGCCGTTGCTCCGCCGTTACACCGGACAGTCCGGTGTGCACCGGACATGTCCGGTGAATTATAGCGGAGCGAATTCCCGAAGCTGGCGAGTTCAGAGTCGCTTGATCTTGGGGCACCTGACACTGTCCGGTGGTGTACCGGACAGTCCGGTGAATTATAGCGAAGCGCCTCTGAGAATTCCCGAAGGTGCGAAGTTCAGCTTGAAGTCCCCTGGTGCACCAGACACTGTCCGGTGGTGCATCGGACAGTCCGGTGCGCCAGACCAGGGCACACTTCGGTTATCCCTTGCTCTTTTTGTTGAACCCTTTTTCTTGGTCTTTTTATTGGCTTATTGTGAACCTTTGGCACCTGTAGAACTTATAAACTAGAGCAAACTAGTTAGTCCAATTATTTGTGTTGGGCAATTCAACCACCAAAATCAATTTAGAAAATAGGTGTAAGCCTAATTCCCTTTCAGCAATGCCTCCGCACCGACGCCCCCACCCTCGTCTTCCCCCTCAGCCGCGCAACCCCCAGCCTTCGCCCCAACAGATGATGTGCGACCGTCGCGCCCCGCCTGCTTGTGGTTACCTCCCCCTCCCCCACTTGCGACGCATGCCCCTTGCCCCGCGTGCGTTGTCTCCCATCACACCACCCCCTCGGTCGCCTCAACATCGGCGCGAGGCCCCAGGCCATCGGGGACGGGTCCGGGGTGGGGCTGCCTGAGCAGACCACGGTCTACGACGGTGCCTACGATCCCTGGACCCTAGAGGACACCGACGTGTGTGAGGTCCTACCGTACCCCCGCCCACGTGTGTCGTCTCCCCCTATGGACATGTGATCTATTTTGTTTAGATACTCTATGATTTGAATTTTCCCTCTTTTTTGTTATTTGTCTTCCTTTACTATAATGATTGTGATGAAACTTTAATGTTGTGGAATTTCTCATCTATGTTACAAGATAGTTATTCACCACTTTGAGGTCTGAAATAAAACATTACAGCACCCTTAGGCTCACTTTGAGGTCTGAAATAAAACATAATAGCACTCTTACATGATTACCACATAACTATTCACCACTTTGAGGTCTACAGTCTCAGGCTCACTTTGAGAGGCTAGCAGATTTGCTTACTTCAGATATTTTGAAGCCTTGTACCAAGCCACCAAGGAGCAGGGTTGCATCGGTCTTACTGTCAATGATGATCCATATAATGCTAATTAAATGAGCCCAAGTGACCAAAGACAAAACCATGTTTCAGCATCGAAAAAAGCCTATTTCCCTCCCAAAAAGTGAAGAAGCAAAAACTGGTAAACCTACATTTGTAGAAATAAATTTGATACTGGAATGTTATTGTTTATCCATATCAGCTAATTTTATCAAGATAGTTATTACTTATTCTCCACTTTTCCCTCTTATTGGTTGATGCTTGACATATCTCCTGTTCTCACACATTTTATCACATTTTTTCATGCACAAAATTTTCTTTTTCAGGGAAGAGACTGAGAGAATGACGATGATATGATCCCAACACTAGAGAACTATAGACCTGAAGATGTTGTAGCTATTCACCACTTTGAGGCCTGCAGGTCTCAGGCTCACTTTGAGAGGCTAGCAGATTTGCTTACTTCAGATATTTTGAAGCCTTGTACCAAGCCGCCAAGGAGCAGGGTTGCATCGGTATTACTGCCAATGATGATCCATATAATGCTAATGAAATGAGCCCAAGTGACCAAAGACAAAACCATGTTTTAGCATCGAGAAAAAAGCCTATTTCCCTCCCAAAAAGTGAAGAAGCAAAAACTAGTAAACCTACATTTGTAGAAATAAATTTGATACTAGAATGTTATTGTTTATCCATATTAGTTAAGTCTGTCAAGATAGTTATTACTTATTCTCCACTTTTCCCTCTTATTGGTTGATGCTTGACATATGTCCTGTTCTAACACATTTTATCACAATTTTCCATGCACAAAATTTTCTTTTTCAGGGAAGAGACTGAGAGAGAATGATGATGATATGATCCCAACACTAGAGAACTATAGACCTGAAGATGTTGTAGCAAGGGAACTGACCGACCAGAATCATTTACAACAAAGAAGTTAAGGAGGGGTGACTACGATGATGAAGGAAACATTGTCTCTTCAAGCAATATTTTTGCGTATAGGGTGAGACGTCTGCCTTGTGTGAACTCATTTAGCGAAATTGTGTATAATCATCTATTAAATATATCATGATCTGTTGCCTCATTATGTTATTAGATGTTCTCTTTAGTGCTCTTTGTTATCCTACATCTATTGTAGTTATGTAAATGAGTGAACCTTACCATACATGTCTCAACTTGTATTGTCTCTCTGTTTGTATGTGGAGAGATTCCTGAATGTGAATCCAGTGTCTGAACAGACTTAATTAATCGTTGTTGGCACAGGACTATGTTTAAACAAGATTTAGCTCTATGATATATATAGAAACTGTAGCAACACATAGGCAACTAACTAGTAAGAACATGAAGATGTTGAGATCATGCAACTAATACATTTGGTTTGTGTAGATCTAGCTTGGTTTGTAAGGTGCTGCTTGGGCGAGGGTCGTAAATGGTTTTACATGGGGCGCTTTGATTTTATTTAGATC
The DNA here is from genome assembly GCA_029449295.1 of Zea luxurians. NCBI lineage: Eukaryota > Viridiplantae > Streptophyta > Magnoliopsida > Poales > Poaceae > Zea > Zea luxurians. The sequence continues at coordinate 170,945,000 of JAOPSE010000002.1, forward strand.
CCAGACAAGTAATATATGCCTACTGGATGCTCTAGGATAAAATGGTGAATATAAATCTGAGTCATGCTTAAACAAAGCCTAAACACAGCAACACTATTTGTTTGTTAGCTTGCTGCATAGTGTTGAACTGTCTTTAAATCATGATAAAACTGGGATATAATTTGAGCAGCTAAGCCTAACCTAATCACAACATGTCAAACTTGTTACCAGATTGGCTAGTCATTACATCTAGCACAGAAATCACAGCGATACATCAACATGTTAAATATCTAGCCACTTGAACACCAAACCACCATCATGTTATGAAATGTACCTTGAGGTTGCTAAACACAACAATATAATAACCAGTAACTATTTTAAGAATGAATATGCCAAATTCCTACAAGCAAAAAAAAGCAACAACTAACTGTGCAAAGTGCTGCATGCAAAAAATAATGGCATAGATAAACTAAATACATGAGGAGATGCAGTAATACCTTTTGATGGCGTCTTCACTCAAGTAAGAGAACTTGCTGGCAATGAAGTCATGACCAAAGAAATAGTTCCTGCAATCCCTTTTAGGAGGGTATCCTTCTTCTTCGTTAATATAGATGGAGCTTAATAGCAGCAACTTATTCCGCATGTTGACTTGAACCATCCAGAAAGGGTCGTGGAACTTGTCCTCGAGGTGGAAGCAAATGACATCTGGATCAACCAAGCTCACCACAGGAAAACTTGGCCTCACTCGTGGGAGGCGACTCTTGGCAGCGTCGTCGTAAAGATTGAAGAACTCGCTGGCTCCCATGGTCAAGTTGACATCCTTCTCCCATCTACCTTGGTGGATATCAACAAAGTCCATGTTTCTATGGTGAAGGGATAAGAAGAAGGGTGCTCTTTGGTAATAATGCAGACGAGCTTAATGATGCCACCATCACAGACACTGAGACATTGAAACGGATCAGGTTCAGCGTCCTTGTACACACGGCCAGTCTTCAAAGCCTTAGATGGGAGTGGTATATAACGAAGCCTGCTGTTGCTGTTGCTGTCAATGAGGACATCAATGAACAACATACCATGGTAGTAGTTAACCCAGCACAAGCACCTCTTGTCGATGGTGATGACGGCATCAGTCTTAAACAAGTAGAGACTGATCTTCATGTCGGTAGGGATCTGTAGCTTCTCAACACTCCATTTCATTTCAGCATCAGAGGCAGAAGGGGGATGGTGCCACAAGTAGAGTTGGACCTCCTAGTTGAAATGGTAGGTGAGATCTGCCACCGTGAATTCACCCTTTTCTCCATGGCAGAGGATGCTCATGTCTTCTTCCATCATGGTCCGTTGTTGCTGGCATCGGTGCGGTTGTAACCACTTATCCAACTCAGCGTCAGTGCGTTTACCACCGAAGTAAGGGGGAACACGGGTGAAGCAAGGGGAAGCCGGGTAAGGGACGACGACGATGAGGAGCACGAGTAGACAAAGTAGTCATAAGGAAAGTAGACTATTTTGCTCCAGAAACAGGGATCGTCGAAGGGGACAGACACCCGGGATAGAATGGAGTTGTGGTGGGCGGCGATGGCGACAGGCTCCGTCATGCGGTCAATGGCTGGAATGCTGGTCCAGTGGATGTAGAGACAGGACACTGCGGGGGGGTCCGTGATCCGGAGGGAGGCATGGATCGGCTGGCCGACGCACTCATGGGCGAGCGCCGAGGTCGTAGCGTCCCCGCACCGCTTCCGACTACGGTAGATGATGCGGTCGAGGATCAGCCAACTATGGTCTCCGGTAGCCAGCACCAAAGGATCAGTCCTCCATGGAGCGGGCAGCGACGGAGGCGACTTGCTCAGCTCTAGACCGGAATCCCTCGTCGGAGAGACACCTTTGCTGTTGGGCGAGGGCTTAGCCCTGCGGCTTCGGGGACCTCCTTCCATGATGTCGATGGAATTGTGGAACGGGTGTTGGGATTGTTAGATGTGTTGAGTGGCAAACGCCGGTGGCAGAAGGGGGTCGTGCAGTCGACGGGGTGATCGGGGCAGCACAGCAGGGTGGGGTCCGTCAATGTGGTGCTCGCCGCTGCCGGAGAGAGAGGGGAAAGTGCACGAGACGACAAACGCTGAAGCCATAGTCAAGGATACGGGCCACACATCCCCATGCGAAATGTCACTTTTGCCCTCTAGAGTTCTGCCTTTCTCAGTGCCCACCCCACCCCCACTCGAGTATTCTGCATGAAAAAGTTCAAAATCAAACTTAACCACAACAAAGTTCAAGCTCTTCTCAATGACAGCTCCGACCCTTGTCACGATCATGATGGAGATCCTCATAGCAGTATTCCACGTCCCGTTTGCTTTTAGGAACTAAAATTAGTTCATCCATTTTAGTTTTATTTAGTAGCTAAATTGACAAACGAGTGACACTAAAACACGGACTAAACTATTTTAGTCTCTATTCACTCAAAGAGTGACAAAATGGAACTAACTCATATTAATTCCACATTTTGCCTCTCATTTATTACAATTGCACTAATAGCTTCATATTAATTCCACATTTTGTCTCTCCTTTATTACAATTGCACCAATAGCGGGAGAATGCTAAGAAAACACTATTGGTTGGACTTTCCATATATTTTATTAGAAAAACTATATAAAAACAATATATAATCTATTATTTTCCATATACACAAGCTTAAACATTAATTACAATATTTTATCGCTTTTGGAAACTCTATTGGCTAGACTTTTAGGTTTGGCTCTTAGCTTAAACCTCTCTGTTACTAGTTTTCAAAATAAAACCTTCTTGTTATGGCTTGTTCTTACCTCTTCCTCACTTATCCAACATGCCAACCCATTAAACTTATAAGTCCAATAATATTGATCACTTGGATTTTATTATTTAATTAATGGAGTGTTATATCTCTAACAGGTCATGGTAGAAGCGTCTCTATGATGTGTGCGCTTCTTGTCACATTAGGGTTCGCTAAAGATTGGAAAGCTGTTGCGCAAATGATCCGTGAGAAGCGACTTTCTATTAGCAAAGGAAACTAATCTCATCATTCCTGGTAGAACGGTAAGCACAGTTCATTTGTACCTAATATGAAATGATCCTCAAATATCCTGATGGTTTGCAAGCATGCAAAGTGGAACTGAAATTTGTCTCCGGTTACAATGCCTTGATGGTAATTAAGAAGTAATTTTCGTTAGTTAGCTTGTCCCACCCCTTTCCTCAACCCCTGTGACAACCAAAGAGTGCAATGCGCTTTAGTAAGGACTAGTAAGGTGCCCGTCGTCGAGGATGCCATAGACGTCGCCGCCTCCCCTCTCTCTAGGGCTGGGAATTTTATTTGGTGTCAAAAAAGTTTAGTGTTTGAATAATGAGAACCAAACTTTTTGTTCAGAAATAAAAAATCGCACAATTTAGTTTTCAACTTTTTTGGTTCGGTGTTTGGTATTACCAAAATCACCAAACAAATAGCAAATTGAAACTACAAACATAAAGTTGCGTAAACAACATACTGACAATTGATCAAGAAATACTTAATAAATTTGCATAAACAATTTAATGTTGAATAAGAGCAACTAACATATACTACCTCCGTCGTTCACAAATATATGACACCGTTGACTTTTTTCAAAAATTTTGACCACTCGTCTTATTTAAAAATGTAAAATTATAAGTCAAGCATAAACTACATTAAGTGATAAACCAAATCACAAAATAAATAAATGATAACTCATTATTTTTTTAATAAGACGAGTGGCCAAAGTTTTTTAAAACAGTCAATGATGTCATATATTTATGGACGCATGGAGTAGTTCTTAAAATTAAAATATATGAGTCTAGGGTTTAGGACCTTATATGAGCTACTTGTTGGGCTTCAAGGGGTAGGTTTGCTAAATTTAGGGGGTTTTGGTATTTTAGGTGTGCGAATGTTGAAAACTGCACCAAACACTAAATAGAGCTAAAATCTAAACCACACCCAACACCAAAAACCGAATAAACCACAAATTTTGGTGTATGGTGTTCGGACGACGTTGTGTTTGGTGTTTGGTAAAGTTTTGCCCACCCCTACCTCTCCCCAACCCCTAAGGCCTAGTTTGAGTACACATGTATTGAAGTGGTTTGAAGGGATTAGAGAGTGTTTAAATCTCCAATAGATCAAAAACTCCTAGAATACATTAGGGATGTTCCTAAAACATACGACTTAAATGACAAATCTAATATTTTAATATAGAAATACATAGAATTTAAAGCTAATTTTTGGCAATGTTATTGAGAATATTATGAAGTATTTAAATATTTTTTGTATAATTTTTTATGTACATTATTTTCTTCCTACAACGAAAAAATTGAAAAAACATCCGAATCCGTATTCGGATAGATATCCGAATTTTATATCAATTATTTAAAAAGATATAGAACGGATTTAATGTTTATTTTTTTAAAGATTAATAGCATCAATGATAAAAACAAGAATATAAATTTATATAGCAAATTTTATATGTTATTTGTTCACAATCGAAGGAAAAAGTCCAAAAATTTGACATCCGAATAAGTATCCGGATCCATCCTATCTAGATCGAAGGAGATTGGAGAGAATTAAATCCCTCTCTAGTTAAAATTGAATAGAAGATGATTTAATCTTTCTCAATCCCCTTTGATCTAGATGTAACCGAACTAGACCTAAAAAAGATCCTTAGATCCTTTTGATTTGGGGACTCAGGGAGAAGTGCAAATATAATTGCCGACGAACAAGAGCAAACAAACAAATGAGAGGAGGGAAAAACAACCTAGGAAAATACTTATATTGCTGCTAACTGTAGTACCCTAGTACTACTGCTCAGTTGTGGGAGCAGACAGCCGTACTTGAAAGGATCTACCAACTAGAATAACCATTAACCCGTGTCCATAGTATATATGCAGTAACAGAGTCTATACAAGTGTTGAGATTATCTTTAGAAAACATGGCACTGATATGACATGGATGAAATTGCAGATGCACGCGTCTCAATAAAGCTCCAGCAACCAGTCTCAGCAAAGCACCTAGTTACTTGAGAACGACTGAACGAGAAGGTTGACCACGCGTATAACCAAGGTTACCCAGGTATTAGCTACTGAGCACGTATCCCAGTATAGGAGGGCAGGGCACGCCCCAGTCCCCACGGGCCACGGCCACTAGACAGGCACGGCCGAGGAAGCCAGGAACACAGACGCAGACAGGGCGCCGAGCAAACCAGGACAGGACAGGAGCGCATGTTAGTAGGGTCGGCACGGCTGGACTGACCAGGCCAGCAGTAGCTGTGCTCTCCTTTTGTCACGGCGTGTCGCTGACAAAAGACCCATCGCAAGTCTGCACTCCCTTTGTCTAACAGTGATGGCCTGATCTTGCAGACATTCCGATCTGGAGTCGAGCACGAGCCCCATGCCGCCAACAGTTCGGCTGTGCATTCTTTTGGACTCCCTACCGCCACGGGAATACAGTACTACAATATGTATACGCGCGCGCGCAGAGAGAGAGAGAGAGAGAGAGAGAGAGAGAGAGAGAGAGAGAGAGAGAGATTTACGCAACACAAGGGAGTACTATACTATACTATGGTACCGTTGATTTATGTGTACAGATGTGTAAACTACCCATCCTTCCAGACGTATTATGTGTACATCGCTGCTTCCGATCAGTGGAAACACAGCCTAAGTAGTATGTACCCATTTCCATCCCAGCTGAAGTGAGCCCGAGGTATATATGGACGGTCACCTCGCGTTGCAGCACTGCGCGTCGCCTCGCCGTAGCTTCTCCCAGAGGCACACCATCTGCGCCGGCGACTGGTAGTGCGCGGTGAGGTAGCCAGCGACGCAGCCGGACTGGCAGAACCCGGCGCTGTGGACGTACGCCACGGCGCTCCCCGCCCCCGAGCGGTTGAAGTTGAACTGCCCCACCCACATCCCCATGCTCACGTCCTCCATCTTGAACAGCTGAGGAAGAAACGCAATCATTTGTTGTTGTTTATTCCCTTGACGACTCAATATGTAATCATTTGTTAAGCGCCCGTGCACTGCTGCATGGTGATGGGCACGGCTTTTGACTTTGGGTAAATCTTTTCAGGGTCAGGCATGACTGGGGGTTCGTGTTTTTTATTTTTTTTTTCTTTTTCTGTTCTCATCAAGAGTGGCATCATCCACGGGAACCGAAGTTAAAGCAGCAGGTGGGTTCTTGAGTGCTAGTGTGGATCCCATTTGGTTTGCAGGATGCAGCTAATGTCTCCCTCTGATGCGAAAGGAGTAGAGGGATCTTACATTTAGTCGGCCGTTCTCCATTTCAGATGCGACGAAGTTTGCAATGTCAGAAGAAACGACATAGCCTGCGCCATCAGCATAGGGCGGGTACTCTTCTCTGGGCCACTCCTGGAATTTGAAAGAAAGTTACAAAAGAGTGAAACTGATACACCTCAATCATGCTCGCAGTGGCGACAGCCAATTAGCCTACATGATTACAGGAGACAATAATGTATTCACCTGGACATCTTGTGATGCTCGTGAAGTGACAGCCAATTACTCTGCCCATTCCTTTCATAGAGGAAAGGAGAGAGACTACACTAGTTGGACATTGGGTCCCACCTTCTAAGAACCAATTACCCTATTCTTATCATGTTCATTGACGTCGTACGTAGAACCATGCCTTCAGTGTAGCACAATGTCTAGAATGTCCTTCTGTGAATGGTGTAGGTATGTTATGTCGTATCTATGGACATCGAGGCCTGTGCCGTCTGGTATGATGTGGTCGGTAGCCGGTGTAGCCTTATGTACTTAATAATACTTTATGATACACTGACATACACACGCGTGGCTACAGGATCAATGCATGTACCGAATATTGATCTCGAGTACATTACTGTCTAAGTCATGGTGATAATACACATGTCATGCCTATAATGTCGCGCATCACACATTTAATGTATTATACAATATACTTATTTGATAAGTTAACGCTATGGACCCGCCAATAGACCCAAGGTGTGTCTAGGCCGTAATGCCCTCGGTGGGTCTAGGCTCATCCTTCCGTCTTGTGGATAGGATTAGGCTTAGCTGCAGCAAGTCCCTTGTTTCCTCGAGAGGCCTTAGGCTCTGAGGGGTTCAGGGCCCGACTGTTCATATTACACGAGGTCGAGGACCCACGAGCTAGTAGACATCCTCGAGCGACTGAGTGTCGTTGAGTGACCCAAGGGTCAGAGGGCTTCATGCACCTAAATTCTTCATTAGCACCATGAGACACAAGGGCCCCAAGGAACTTAGATTATGAGCACCCTAGGGCATGTTGGCGCGGGGGACGTTGACTGTGAGTGCCCCGAGGGACCAAGGGCACCAGTGACTTAGATTACTCCAGCTGGGGACATCCTTGGGCTTTGGGTGCTCCAGACCTTAATCCTTTCTTTCAGACTAACATCGTAAGTGCGGAGGTGCACCGGACCTTAGAGGGTCTAAGGTCCGAAGACTGTTAGGTAGTGTTTGGTTGAGGAGCCAAGTAGAACGGAGCCGTTTCATCCCTGATTCTATGAACGGAGCCGCTCTGTTCTGTGTTTGGTAAGCTGAAACGAAGCGGCTCTGTTTTTTGTTTGGTTGCAGACTATGCGAGCGGAGCGTGGCCGTGCGAGCGGGCTGAGAACGGAGCGGCTCCGTCCGGTTGATTTTTTGGAGTGAGATGGTTCCGGATCTGAGGAGAATATTCCCTAATTGGAGTCACTCCGTTCTAGTTACTTTGTAACCAAACAACAACAAAACTAGAACAGAACGAACGGCTCCGTTCTACTTGGCTTTTCAACCAAACACTTAGTGGTCCTTGGGACCTGTAGCGTAGATGCCATTCTTTCGAAGTGTCCCGATATTAAGTTGCCCGGAGGGTGAAGCCTCCGCACTCGACGGGGCCTGAGATTCTGAGAAGGTCCCGAAGCATAAAGCCCTAGGAGCAGTGGTCTTAGGTAGTGTTTGGTTGAAGAGCCAAGTAGAATGGAACCGTTCTGTTCCAGTTTTGTTGTTGTTTGGTTACAAAGAAACTAGAACGGAATGACTCCAATTAGGGAATATTCTCCTCAGATCCGGAACCATTCCGCTCCAAAAAATCAACCGGACGGAGCCGCTCCGTTCCCATCCCGCTCTCACAGTCACGCTCCGTTCCGTTCACTCTGCAACCAAACAAAAAACAGAGCCGCTCCGTTTCAGATTACCAAACACAGAACAGAGCGGCTCCGTTCCTAGAATCAGGGATGGAACGACTCCGTTCTACTTGGCTCCTCAACCAAACGCTACCTTAGTGGCTAGGCCCTGTGATAGCTTCGTATACCAGGATGTTTGAATGTATCTTGACAGCATCCGGGGTATGGCCTTCACCGGACGTTGACAACATGCCTAACAAATACGGAGTATCTTAAAAACCATTTGTTCAGTCAAACTTAGTATGACAGCACTTCCGAAGGAATAGCACATCAATAGAGTAGTGATGCAGGTGTGAATGGAAATGGCAGACCACCCACTTTAGCAATCAGAAAATGCAATGGTTCAATTAATGCACAACAAATAGATTGATTTGTCTTCCTGAACTCCTGGAACAGGAACTACTTTGTTGTATTTATACCATGAATATTTCACTACTTTTCATATCTTAAGCCATATAACTGGAGTAATAATCAATCTGTAATCTTAAAAATAAGCTATAGACATGACATGTTACCTCATATGAGACAGCCCATTTTCCCTCCCGCAGTGGCCTGTGGTAGTAGTTCATGTTCCCTAAATAGAAGCTTTTGCCATCTGGGATTTTCTTAACTTCAGCCATTACCGAATCAAGCCCAACAAAGGTATCATCATCACACTTCATGACATACTTTGCCGGAACAACACGAGCCTTGAAAGTTCAAACAACAACATAACATGAAAAAACGGGAGAGCATGTGCATAAAAACTCTCACAAAATGCACTTGAAATACTCTTATAATGTGTTTATCCACCCTTGTGCTACATACCACATAGTCACAAATGGCAACAGTCTTCAGAACAACCAGATCATAGCTATCTGCAAAAGGCACAATGACAATGTCCCTGAAGAAATCTGCCTCTTTTATCAAATCTTCATTCACTTCCTTTCTGCCGTTCTGCCCTAAAACATGTTTCAGTTATTATGTTCCTATCAAGACAAAAGCAGACAAAGACAAATTTTTCAAGGTATTAAATTACCAATGCTACAAAAAAACGTGCCACTATGCTTGATGAATTTCGCACCAAAGACATCCAAGATCTCCTCACAGCCATACGCTCAGTGAAATGGCTCCCGGCTGAAAGGATGCCTATGAACAGTTCAACATTCTCTTTGCCAAGAGGAGGGGTTTTTAGTTCTGTCAGCAACTCCAGATTTCTTTGTACAATACTTGGATGAGTTGTTGGTAAAGAACCAGCTACTATTGATTTGATGTCAATATTACCATTCACAGAAAAGATTGTGGCATCCTCAAGAAGAAAGCCCTTGATACAAAAAAAAAAACACCAACACATTAGAACACTGCCAATTAAGAAACAAGAACATGGCACGCATAAACTAAATCAAGTAAATGGTTCAGAAAGGAAGCTCCGCTTACAACACGGTAAGGAAAAGATGTGACATGCTTCCCGTCAACATGAAAATGGTAACCTTCTAAACCAGCACTTAGCGTTAGGACAAACATTTCTTCCTCCAAGAATGGATATGGCCAATGTAACCAATTTCTGTTATTCTTTCCAGCAACACGGTTCCGCAACCACAATCTCTTCAACTCCTCTGATGCGTCATCAATGTTTTTAGACCATTCCTCGCATGTCACTAATCCATCAACTGCACCACAGGTTAGCAATAAAGAGATCTGACATCAATTATCTGCAAAACTTTTTTCATGATGTCAACAGTTCTCATTACAAACAATTTATGCACAGTGCCATCATGTTATCAGACAGGTATCCTCCAGGAATCAGGTATACATTTTAACTACGATGATGTTGGGTGACATTTTGTAGAAACTAGAAAGGATTGTGACCTCCATCTCTATGGCCTATAATATATAAACGGGTTCATCAACAGAAACATTTTGTACAATGTTATATAAATTATGTAAGACTAAAGAGACAGAACCTTCCTTTTTCAAAAAAAAAAGGAAACAAAAAAGATAGAATTCACATCTATTCTGTGTTGTTCATGATTGCACAACTGAACGCTCAGCTTACAAATGCTTGATGGGAGGTTCAGTTATACTGGGTTTCACCTGTTGCTGAGCTAGGAATAGCAACAACTAACAGGCACACTACATCAGAAAATCATGACATGAGCACTAGCACTAGTGCACTACAGCTAACAGACATGCTACAACAGGACATGATAACACGGTTACTGTGACGTTCAAGAAAAAGAAACAACCATGAATTGCCGTTACCACATGTGCCAACAGCCCTAGTAAAAATGGTGACAGAGGATGAGAGGACTCCATTATGTATAAGTAGTTCTCGTGGCTTTGCTATTCTGGACAATGAGGCATGTATCCTTTTCTAGAAACATCAACTAAGCAAAGGAAACTTAGGCCCTGTTTGGTTTCTTTAGTCACTAGACTAAATTTTAGTGACTAAAGTTTAGTCGCTAAAGTATCCCGTTTGGTTCTAGTGACTAAATCGGACTAAAGAGCATTAATTGTTGTGAATAATGACTGTTTTACCCCTATTAATTAATGGATGTTTGCTATAAGAAGAAAGTAGAGAGGGCAAATAAGATAAAAATACTACTTTAGTCCCTTTTAGTCACCCCTTGGTGACTAAAGAACTAAAGTTTAGTCACTCCACTTTAGTCACCATGTTTGCTTATTTAAGGACTAAAAGTGACTAAATTTTAGTCACTAAACTTTAGTCATCTGAAACCAAACGGGCCTTTATTGTTGGGAAGGACCAGAACGGGTTGTGCATGTTCTTGGGCTCGTTCAGTACTCCTACAGTTTGTCCAAGATCACCTAAACAATCTTGCTGCCCTCTTCGAAAGAACAATTACTACAGTTCTCCTAGAACGGCATTTTCATATTTACACTTTGTTAGTAGTTTCCCAATGTCGGTATGACATACCGTTCCAACAATAAAAGTAGCAACACTATGGCTATCAGTATCTTATGTACTAGTACAAATTGAGCAGCAGTACCAGTTCCCGCAATTTTCTCTCTGAACAGTTCCTTAGAATCCGGCAATCCGCTGGTACAGTCAGGTTGCAGACAAATAACCCCATATGTCAAAAGCTACTATGTTAATCAATGGAACGTCCCAAAAGAGCCGAGAGGCAGAGACTTTTTGTGCACCAACCGTACGAGCAAAACTACAATCATAGTAACACCTACCCTGAAGGCGCTAACAACAGCTCTCTTAATGCAAACTGACATCCTAATTTACTCTGTTGAGTACCATCACGCCCCCCCCCCCCTCCCCCCCCCCTACTATATGTAAACTGGTTCCTCACGGATTTGGGCCACCATTGATGATTAATCCTCCAGTTTATTTAACAGTATCACTATCACCGTGCAATCATGAAGAAGACATTGACGGTAAGAAGTACCACTGGTACTGTCACAGCAAGCAAGGAAGAGACAGGGGCACGGACACACCTGTCTCCAAGTCGGGGCGCGACCGACGGCCGTCGCACCGGAGCGCGGGGCCCCATTGTCCGCGGAAGCGCGTGTTCATCTCGATCACCGGGCGGCGGCTCCAGTCCCCGATGAGCCGCGGGTTAAAGTGCAGGATCCTCGGCGCCTCGTCCCCGTCCCCTTCCCCGCGCAGCTCCACGGCAAACTGCGCCACGGCGGCAGCGCCTCGACCGCCCCGCGGCGCGCCGACCACCGTGACGTGCGACCCCAGAGTCAGCCCGCATGGCAGGGGCAGCAGGACGCCGCCGCCAGCGCCGCGGAGCTGCGCGCCCGACCGCACGATCGAGGGCGGGCACCGCGCCGCGCCGGGACCCGCGGGCGGCGGCGCGGGGGCGGACGGCGAGGGGGAGGAGAGGACGTCGCGGAGGAGGCGGCCGCCGGACCGGAAGGCGCGCGCGGCGGCCGCGTGCAGCGGCGGGGCGGCGTCGAGCGCGCGCACGTCGAGGGTGGCGACGGGCAGCCGCCGATGCTGCCGGGACGACGAAGCGGCCTTCTGCGCCGTGCCCGTGTCGGAGGAGCTGAGGAGGCGGTCGGCGGAGTGCAGGGAGAAGGTTGCGACCGAAATGAGCGCGGCGAAGGGGAGGAGCAGCAGCACCGGGCGAAGGCCGCCGGTGCGGCGTTGCCGGCGCATGGGCGGCGCCGGCGGCACGTGTTGGGTTTTAGGGAGGGTGGTGAGCGACTGAGCGGTGACGACGAGGAAGAGGGAAACGGTGCGCGACTGCGCGGCGGGGGTGCGTCGAGCTTTGGAAAATTCGCGAGGTTTCAAAGTGCGGGAGAAGAGAAGGCCGTGTCCGTGTCGTTTCTTATAATTTTTTTGCACCCCGCGTGGACGTCCTTTCGGAGTGCACCAATTGCGGGTTCTTGCTCGACGTCTGGTTTGTTTGCACTCAAGACGTTGCCATTCGCTTGAGATAAAGGATACAGTACCTGGGTACACTATAGAACTAACAACAAATTAATTGAAGAAAATGTACAATTATCAATATAGTCAGTCATGGAACATGTGCTGTACTATCACCGTCATAAAGACCTAAATCGGCTCTTTATTAACATCAGCATAGCGTCGCGTACCGGCTGTTTTTAATTAAGGGTCCAAAAGTAAATGCAAGGCTTTATAACGTCGTCTCCTGTTTGTATGCAAATGTAATAGTGTTTTTACTAAAGTAACAGTAAATAACTAGCAAACATATGCGTTTAGGAATAACGTTGTTGATGCATACCGTTCATTGTATACGTTCGTCATTCATTGACTCACTGTACACGTCCGTTATTCACTTATTATATCTCATAAATTATGTGATGTTCCATGCATGAGAACACCTACAAGACAGTATCAACGTCCTTGAACTCAGTATAGTTTCAAATTCTACGCATAACTCCCTGCTTAGTTAGGATTTGAGTGGCCGAGTAAGTCGACCGTTGCACCGCCTCCGATCGAGCAGAAATCAACGCGAACACGCCACGCGGGCGCAGCGGGGCAGGCAGATGGCGACGGGCCTAGCAGGCGCGTGGCGGCGGCGGCGGCGGTCGATTATTACGGCGCCCTCCGCCATAGGATGATCCGCCATCCGGCCGGCATGCTCGTCGCCGTCGTCGCATTCGAGAGTTCACGTCCGCGTCGAGCTGGCCCTTGACGTAAACTCCAAAACTCATTTGTCAGGTTCAAAAATTGTTTGGACTGAAATAATGCCCGATTTTGAAGGTTGGCAATAATCTAATTGGTGCACCACCTGATCAGCAGCCGAATCTCTTTATCTTAAGAAGAAAATAATATTAAGCCTCTGTCGCCTCCAAAGAGGAAAACATTCACTAACAAGTGCATGGACGAAACGAAAAGGGTGGGACAATAATATGATTTATTATAGCAGTAGTGATGGTAATGATGGACCGACCTCGGAAAGTGACGAAGATAACCCCATAACATCGAAGACAAAAGAAGGTCAAGTTCAAACGAAGCTCATGGTCCAATACTGCAAGAGGCTATCAATAGCTCTCATGATCATGAAGACGACGACAGTAGATCCGAACCAAAGCAAAGAGGAAGACCTCTTCGTTGTAGCTCAACTATTGTTTAGAAAGGTTGCAGTCTTGACCTCCGCATGCGGAGAGTTCGCAATCTTGACTTGCGCAACATTCTACTGAGATAAGCATATCTCAATATTTATGGTCCGCTATTTTATTTTTATACTAAAACATGATAAATAAAAAATAGCGGAGGGATTATATTATTTTTCTCTTTAGTTGTATTATAGGCCATTTGTCTCTTCTTCAGTATTTAATCTATGTAATGAACTGGTGCAAGTAAAATCATAGAGACAAAAACACTATAAAAGCAGTAAAATTCGGTACGAATTAAAACCAAACGAATAGATTGCTTGATACTCCAGACGGTTTCAACAACGACCATCAGACGTTAGATTATGTTCGATAGCTTCTGAAAGTCGTCAAAAGTACCGATAATGTCTGACGGCTATTCTGATAGCCTCCTTTTGTTTTAGAACCAACGGACGCTTGACGTTGGACATAAGTTGAAGCCATCGAAAATTGTTTTTGTCCGACGGCTTAAACAGTCGGAAAATTTATATTTTACTGTTGTTGTGAAGAGTAGATTTTAAGATCAACTGATTAGACGAACATAGATTAGTATAACCCTACGGACAACCTCCTTTTGTTTTCGCATATGCATGCCACTTTCGAGCAAGATTCTTAGACTATCTCCAACGACGTCCTCTAAATTTCATCCTTTAAATGAATATTTTCTGCCATTTACAATCATCTCTAAAAGATTTCATCCTTTATATCTTCACCGTCTCCTACAACATCCTCTAAATTTTATCCTCTATAGCATACCAACTATAAAAATATATTGTATTCTCTTACCAAACAATAAGTAAACAATATTTGTAAGTAAACAGTATTTGTACTGCTGCTTTTGCTTGGTTCTAGATAGTTTCGTACTGCTGCTAACAGTGCACAACACCAATCCAACACCAGATAGAGGAGCCTCCACAGATAGCAGACACTTTACTGCTCCTCTACTTTAGGCTGTCTCCAGCAACCTTGTCGGGGACCATAATTAGGGGTACCCTCAAGACGCCTAATTCTCAGCTGGTAACCCCCATCAGCATAAAGCTGCAGAGGCCTGATGGGTGCGATTAAGTCAGGGATCAGTCCATACGAGCGACTCGATCACGCCTCGCCCGAGCCTAGCCTCGGGCAAGGACAGCCGACCCTGAGGTGTTTCCGTCTCGCCCGAGCCCCCCTTTTCACGGCAGACGCATCTCCGGCTCGCCCAAGGCCTTGTCTTCGATAAGAAGCAACCCTGACTAAATCGCCGCGCCGACCGACCAAGTCACAGGGGCATTTAACGCAAAGAGTGAGACTGACGGGCAGCCAGGCCTTGCCGAGGGCGCCATAGGAAGCTCCGTCCGACCCAGGGCTCGGACTCGGGCTGAGGCCCCGGAAGACGGCGAACTCCGCTCCGCCCGACCCAGGGCTCGGACTCGGGCTAAGGCCCCGGAAGACGGCGAACTCCGCTCCGCCCGACCCAGGGCTCGGACTCGGGCTAAGGCCCCAGAAGACGGCGAACTCCGCTCCGCCCGACCCAGGGCTCGGACTCGGGCTAAGGCCCCGGAAGACGGCGAACTCCGCTCCGCCCGACCCAGGGCTCGGACTCGGGCTAAGGCCCCGGAAGACGGCGAACTCCGTTCCGCCCGACCCAGGGCTCGGACTCGGGCTAAGGCCCCGGAAGACGGCGAACTCCGCTCCGCCCGACCTAGGGCTCGGACTCGGGCTAAGGCCCCGGAAGACGGCGAACTCCGCTCCGCCCGACCCAGGGCTCGGACTCGGGCTAAGGCCCCGGAAGACGGCGAACTCCGCTCCGCCCGACCCAGGGGTCGGACTCCGCCCTGGCCTCTGCCGAACGACCTCCGCCTCGCCCGACCCAGGAGCTCGAGCTCGGCCTCGGCCATGCAGGACAGACTCGACTTCGGCTTCGGAGGAGCCTCCACGTCGCCCGACCTAGGGCACAAGTCCGCCACGTCAACAGGAAGCGCCATCATCACCCTACCCCGAGCCAACTCGGGCCGCAGAGAACAAGACCGACGTCCCATCTGGCTAGCTCCGCCAGATAGGCAATGACGGCGCCCCGCTAGCCCTATGACGACGGCGGCTCTCAGCTCCCTTACGGAAGCAGGGGGACGTCAGCAAAGACCCAACAGCTCCGACAGCTGTCCCTCCGCCAGGCTCCGTTGCTCCACCAACAGCCACGACACCACACCAGCTGGGTGCCAAGGTCTCTCCGGCTGCCACCTTGGCATGTACTTAGGGCGCTAGCTCTCCCCCGCTAGACACGTAGCACTCTGCTACACCCCCATTGTACACCTGGATCCTCTCCTTGCGCCTATAAAAGGAAGGACCAGGGCCTTCTTAGAGAAGGTTGGCCTCGCGGGAACGAGGGCAGGGGCAGGCGCTCTCTTGGGGCCGCTCGCTCCCCTCACCCGCGCGGACGCTTGTAACCCCCTACTGCAAGCGCACCCGACCTGGGCGCGGGACGAACACGAAGGCCGCGGGATCTCCGCCTCCCTCACGACCCGGCTCCGGCCACCTCGCTATTTCCCCCCTTCGCGCTCGCCCACGCGCTCGACCCATCTGGGCTGGGGCACGCGGCACACTCACTCGTCGGCTCAGGGACCCCCCCCCCCCGGTCTCGAAACGCCGACAGTTGGCGCGCCAGGTAGGGGCCTGCTGCGTGTTGACGAGCAGTTTCCCGTCAAGCTCCAGATGGGCATTCTCCAATGACCTCTCCAACCCGGGACGGTGCTCCGTTTCGGGAGCCTCGAGTTCGTGTCTTTCGACGGCGGCTACGACATGATACTCCTTCCACCGCCGCGCGGCGGCGACAATGGTGGCCGACAGCCCGCCCGCCGGCGGCGGAATCGACGACGTCTTTCCCGCGTGGGGGAAGGACAACTTTCGAGCTCGCCCCATCCTCTCCCTCGCCATCGGAGGAGGAGACGGGGCAACCAGGGCCGAGCGGGAGGCTGCGCTCCGTCGGCTGTCGAGCAAGTGGACGACGCCAGCACGCTCACGGAGGGCCTGCGGGACGTCGCCCTCGTACCCAGGACGACGGCGCGATCAGCCCCCGAGGTGACTTCGTCGCTCCTCGTCGACCAAAAGGTACCGACTGCTTCCCATCCTTCGTCATTTCGACTCGACCTCAACCCGCCTAGCGACCTCGCTTTGGCGGGCGCTCGCGTTGAGGTGAATGCAACCCCTCTTGGGTTTCGTGTGCGGTCGCCTTGGGACCGATTGACGGGCGTCTCGACCTACGGGCCCTCTGGGTCCGAGGAAGATGACGACCCCAGCATCTGCTGGGATTTCTCTGGATCTGGCAACCCCAGTGTCATGCGGGACTTCATGACCGCATGCAACTACTGCCTCTCCGATTGTTCCGACGGCAGCCGCAGCCTTGACGACAAGGACTGCGGCCCGAGCCGCGAATGTTTCCACGTCGAGCTAGGGGATCCCTCCAGAGGCAGCCGTCTCGGCATGCCGGAGGATGGTGATCTCCCTAGGCCAGTGCCTCGCGCCGACATCCCGCGGGAGCTAGCTGTGGTCCCCGTTCCGGCGGGGGGTTACGACCCACAGCTCGAGCAAGTCCGCGGGGCGCAGGCCGGGCTCGACGAGGGGGCAGGAGCGCTCGAGTCGATCCGCCGGGACGTCGGGCAGGTATGGGCGGGCCAGCCCCCGGCCGGAGAAATACGTCACCTGCCCCAAGGCCTCCAGCACCGCATCGCCAACGATGCCAGGGACAGGCCGCTACCCGCATCCGGCGGGACCGGTCAGGACCTGGCAGCCGCAGCGATGCTCCTCCGCGCGATGCCGGAGTCATCAAACACCGAGGGTCGGCGAATCCAGGGAGAGCTCAAGCATCTCCTGGAAGGCGCTGCGGCCCGGCGGGCCGAGAGCTCTGCCTCCCGAAGGCAGGGGTACCCCTCGGAACCTCGTGCCGCGACTTCCCGACTCATGCGGGAAGCCTCGGTCTACACCGGACGCACGCGCAACACCGCGCCTGCGGCCCCGGGCCACCTCGGCGGCGAGCACCCTCATCGCGACCATCGGGCCCGCCTCGACGAAAGGGTGCGCCGAGGCTATCACCCCAGGCGTGGGGGACGCTACGACAGCGGGGAGGACCGGAGTCCCTCGCCCGAACCACCCGGTCCGCAGGTCTTCAGCCGAGCCATTCGGCGGGCGCCGTTTCCGACCCGATTCCGACCCCCGACTACTATCACAAAGTACTCGGGGGAAACAAGACCGGAATTGTGGCTCGCGGACTACCGCCTGGCCTGTCAACTGGGTGGAATGGACGACGACAACCTCATCATCCGCAACCTCCCCCTGTTCCTCTCCGACACTGCTCGCGCTTGGTTGGAGCACCTGCCTCCGGGGCAGATTTCCAACTGGGAGGATTTGGTCCAAGCTTTCGCCGGCAACTTCCAGGGCACGTACGTGCGCCCCGAGAATTCCTGGGACCTCCAGAGCTGCCGGCAACAGCCGGGAGAGTCTCTTCGGGACTACATCCGGCGGTTCTCGAAGCAGCGCACCGAGCTGCCCAACATCACCGACTCCGATGTCATCGGCGCGTTCCTTGCCGGCACCACTTGCCGTGACCTGGTGAGTCGCAAGACCCCCACCAGGGCGAGCGAGCTGATGGACATCGCCACCAAGTTCGCCTCTGGCCAGGAGGCGGTCGAGGCCATCTTCCGAAAAGACAAGCAGCCCCAGGGCCGCCCATCGGAAGATGCTCCCGAGGCGTCTACTCCGCGCGGCGCCAAGAAGAAAGGCAGTCGGAAGTCGCAAGCGAAACGCGACGCCGCCGACGCAGACCTTGTCGCCGCCGCCGAGTACAAGAACCCTCGGAAGCCCCCCGGAGGTGCCAACCTCTTCGACAAGATGCTCAAGGAGACGTGCCCTTACCATCAGGGGCCCGTCAAGCACACCCTCGAGGAGTGCGTCATGCTTCGGCGCCACTTCCACAAGGCCGGGCCACCCGCAGAGGGTGGCAGGGCCCGCGACGACGACAAAAAGGAAGATCACCAAGCAGGAGGGTTCCCCGAGGTCCGCGACTGCTTCATGATCTGCGGAGGGCATGCGGCGAATGCCTCGGCTCGGCATCGCAAGCGAGAGCGTCGGGAGGTCTGCTCGGTGAAGGTGGCGGCACCAGTCTACCTAGACTGGTCCGACAAGCCCATCACCTTCGACCAAGATGACCACCCCGACCACGTGCCGAGCCCGGGGAAGTACCCGCTCGTCGTCGATCCCATCATCGGCGACGTCAGGCTCACCAGGGTCCTGATGGATGGGGGCAGCTGCCTCAATATCATCTACGCCGAGACCCTCAGGCTCCTGCGCGTCGATCTGTCCTCTGTCCGAGCAGGCGCTGCGCCCTTCCACGGGATCATTCCTGGGAAGCGCGTCCAGCCCCTCGGACAGCTCGACCTTCCTGTCTGCTTCGGAACACCCTCCAATTTCCGAAGGGAGACTTTGACGTTCGAGGTGGTTGGGTTCCAAGGAACCTATCACGCAGTGTTAGGGAGGCCATGCTACGCGAAGTTCATGGCCATCCCCAACTACACCTACCTGAAGCTCAAGATGCCGGGCCCCAATGGGGTCATCACCGTCGGCCCCACGTACAAGCACGCGTTTGAATGCGATGTGGAGTGCGTGGAGTACGCCGAGGCCCTCGCCGAGTCCGAGGCCCTCATCGCCGACCTGGAAAACCTCTCCCGAGAGGTGCCGGACGTGAAGCGACACGCCGGCAACTTCGAGCCAGCGGGGACGGTTAAGGCCGTCCCTCTCGACCCCAGCGGAGACACCTCCAAGCAGATCCGGATCGGTTCCGGGCTCGACCCCAAATAGGAAGCAGTGCTCGTCGACTTTCTCCGCGCAAACGCCGACGTCTTTGCGTGGAGTCCCTCGGACATGCCCGGCATACCGAGGGATGTCGCCGAGCACTCGCTGGATATTCGGGCCGGAGCCCGACCGGTCAGACAGCCACTGCACCGATTCGACGAGGAAAGGCGCAGGGTGATAGGCGAGGAGATCCACAAGCTGATGGCAGCAGGGTTCATCAAAGAGGTATTCCATCCCGAATGGCTTGCCAACCCTGTGCTTGTAAGGAAGAAAGGGGGGAAATGGCGGATGTGTGTAGACTACACTGGTCTCAACAAAGCATGTCCGAAGGTTCCCTACCCTCTACCTCGCATCGATCAAATCGTGGATTCCACTGCTGGGTGCGAAACCCTGTCTTTCCTCGATGCCTACTCAGGGTATCATCAAATCAAGATGAAAGAGTCCGACCAGCTCGCGACTTCTTTCATCACGCCCTTCGGCATGTATTGCTATGTCACCATGTCGTTCGGTTTGAGGAACGCGGGTGCCACGTACCAGCGGTGTATGAACCATGTGTTCGGCGAACACATCGGTCGCACGGTCGAGGCCTACGTCGATGACATCGTAGTCAAGACAAGGAAAGCCTCCGACCTTCTCTCCGACCTTGAGGTGACATTCCGGTGTCTCAAGGCGAAGTACGTCAAGCTCAATCCCGAGAAGTGTGTCTTCGGGGTGCCCCGGGGCATGCTCCTGGGATTCATCGTCTCCGAGCGGGGCATCGAAGCCAACCCGGAGAAGATCGCAGCCATCACCAGCATGGGGCCCATTAAGGACTTAAAAGGCGTACAGAGGGTCATGGGATGTCTCGCGGCCTTGAGCCGTTTCATCTCGCGTCTCGGCGAAAGAGGTCTGCCCCTGTACCGTCTCTTAAGGAAGGCCGAATCCTTCGCTTGGACCCCCGAGGCCGAGGAAGCCCTCGGGAACCTGAAGGCGCTCCTCACTCAGGCGCCTGTCTTGGTGCCCCCAGCTGATGGAGAAGCCCTCTTGGTCTACGTCGCCGCTACCACTCAGGTGGTCAGCGCCGCGATCGTGGTCGAAAGGCAAGAAGAGGGGCATGCCTTGCCCATTCAGAGGCCAGTTTACCTCGTCAGCGAGATGCTGTCCGAAACCAAGACCCGCTACCCACAAGTTCAGAAGCTGCTGTATGCAGTGATCCTGACAAGGCGAAAGTTGCGACATTACTTCGAGTCTCATCCGGTAACCGTGGTGTCATCCTTCCCCCTGGGGGAGATCATCCAGTGCCGAGAGGCCTCGGGACGGATCGCAAAGTGGGCGGTGGAAATCATGGGCGAGACGATCTCGTTCGCCCCTCGGAAGGCCATCAAGTCCCAGGTACTGGCGGACTTCGTAGCCGAATGGGTCGACACCCAGTTGCCGACGGCTCCGATCCAACCGGAGCTCTGGACCATGTTTTTCGACGGGTCGCTGATGAAGACGGGAGCCGGCGCGGGCCTGCTCTTCGTCTCGCCCCTCGGGAAACACCTGCGCTACGTGCTACGCCTCCATTTCCCGGCGTCCAACAATGTGGCGGAGTACGAAGCTCTGATCAACGGATTGCGAATCGCCATCGAGCTAGGGGTCCGACGCCTCGACGCTCGCGGCGACTCGCAGCTCGTCATCGACCAGGTCATGAAAAACTCCCACTGCCGCGACCCGAAGATGGAGGCCTACTGTGATGAGGTTCGACGCCTGGAAGATAAATTCTACGGGCTCGAGCTTAACCACATCGCCCGGCGCTACAACGAGACTGCGGACGAGCTGGCAAAGATAGCCTCGGGGCGAACGACGGTTCCCCATGACGTCTTCTCCCGAGATCTGCACCAACCCTCCGTCAAGGTCAGCGACACGCCCGAGCCCGAGGCGCCCTCGGCCTCGTCCGAGGCAACCTCGGCCCAGCCCGAGCCATCCTCGGTTCAGCCCGAGGAACCCTCGGCCCCCGAGGGCGAGGCGCTGCGCATCGAGGAGGAGCGGGGCGGGGTCCCGCCTGATCAAGATTGGCAGACCCCGTACCTGCAATATCTCCGCCAGGGAGAGCTACCCCTCGACCAAGCCGAGGCTCGGCGGGTAGCGCGACGCGCCAAGTCGTTCGTCTTGCTGGGCGATGAGAAGGAGCTTTACCACCGCAGCCCCTCAGGCATCCTCCAGCGGTGCATCTCCATCGCCGAAGGCCAGGAACTCCTGCAAGAGATACACTCGGGGGCTTGCGGCCATCACGCAGCGCCTCGAGCCCTTGTCGGGAACGCTTTCCGGCAAGGCTTTTACTGGCCGATGGCGGTGGCTGACGCCACTAGAATTGTCCGCACCTGCGAAGGGTGTCAATTCTATGCGAAGCAGACCCACCTGCCCGCTCAGGCTCTGCAGACGATACCCATCACCTGGCCCTTCGCTGTGTGGGGTCTGGACCTCGTCGGCCCTCTGCAGAAGGCGCCCGGGGGCTACACGCACCTGCTGGTCGCCGTCGACAAATTCTCCAAGTGGATCGAGGCCCGACCCCTGAACAGCATCAGGTCCAAGCAGGCGGTGGCGTTCTTCACCAACATCATCCATCGCTTCGGGGTCCCAAACTCCATCATCACCGACAACGGCACCCAGTTCACCGGCAAAAAATTCTTGGATTTTTGCGAGGATCACAACATCCGGGTGGACTGGGCTGCCGTAGCTCATCCCATGACGAATGGGCAGGTAGAGCGTGCCAACGGCATGATTCTACAAGGGCTCAAGCCTCGGATTTACAATGACCTCAACAAGTTCGGCAAGCGATGGATGAAGGAACTCCCCTCGGTGGTCTGGAGCCTGAGGACGACGCCGAGCCGAGCCACGGGTTTCACGCCGTTCTTCCTGGTCTACGGGGCCGAGGCCGTCTTGCCCACTGACCTGGAATACGGCTCCCCGAGGACGAGGGCCTACGACGATCAAAGCAACCAAGCTAGCCGAGAAGACTCGCTGGACCAGCTGGAAGAGGCTCGGGACAGGGCCTTACTACACTCGGCGCGGTATCAGCAGTCCCTGCGACGCTACCACGCCCGAGGGGTCCGACCCCGAGACCTCCAGGTGGGCGACCTGGTGCTTCGGCTGCGGCAAGACACCCGAGGGAGGCACAAGCTCACGCCCCCCTGGGAGGGGCCATTCGTCATCGCCAAAGTTCTGAAGCCCGGAACGTACAAGCTGGCCAACAGTCAAGGCGAAGTCTACGGCAACGCTTGGAACATTCAACAACTACGTCGCTTCTACCCTTAAGATGCTTCCAAGTTGTTCATATACCTCGCACCCACGCAAAGTTTAGTCAACAAGGAAGGGTCGGCCTCGCCTCGGCAAAGCCCGACCCTCCCTCGGGGGCTAAAAGGGGGGAAACCCCCTCTGCGTCAAAATTTTCCTCGAAAAAAAAAATCTCTTTTACCAGAATATCTTTCGAGCTTTTTGACTACTTCGGAAAGTGGGTCCTGGAAACGACGGAGTACACGTAAGCAGCCAAGGCTGACCGAGCCGAGGGACTCCTACGCCTCCGGGATACGGATACCTCACTCATCACCTTCTGCGATAAGTAACTCACGTTCGGATAAAGTGGCTCCACGGATCGAACAAGTCTTTACGTTCGGAAGCCCTTCTGTCGAAGCGATCCTTCGAGCCTTCTCGACCAAGTCGGTGACGGGGCCTCATGGACGGGTGAAAGTACGCGTAAGCGGCAAGGTCGACCGAGCCGAGGGACTCCCACGCCTCCGGGATACGGATACCTCACTCATCACCTTCCGCGAGAAGCAACTCTCGCTCGCACCAACATCCCTGTTACCAACAAAAAGTCCAGATACTCGAAACAAGAGGAAAAGAGACACAGCTTTACAACGCAGCAAGGGTGTGTGTTCTGGCCTCGGCGGCCGCACAAGGCACACACTACAAGACAATCTGATCCTGCAGGCTCGGGTCTTGACGCTGGAAGGAGGCAGCAACGCCCTCGGCATCAACGACACCTTCGGTGAGGCCCGACCTAGCCTCGGACGGCGACACGGTCCGAGTGTCTCCGCTCCAAAGGACGACGTCATCACCACGCCCGGGCAATCGCTGTCAGGGACTTCTCCGGGAATCCGGCCCGAGCAGGCGGCTCGGCCGGCCACCTCCGGGGCCTCGGCTAACCATCTTCCAAGGGCGCCGGCCCGGTCCGAAGCCTCGGCTGATCAACTCCAACGTCGATCCTGCCAACGGACAACCCGGCTAGGCTCCGGCCAACCAGGTTTCATTTTCGAGCCAACTCCGCCTCTGTTCATACTGATATCGCTACCCCTGGCCTCGGCTCGTCGAAGAGCGGCCGAGGGGTCTCTTTAACTAAGCTAGAGGAGCCTCGGACAGCAGGGCCGACCGAGCCGAGGGACTCCTACGCCTCCGGGATACGGATACCTCACTCGTCACCTTGACACGGGGCGACTCATGCTTGGTGAAGTGGTTCAGACAAACAACAGGCGAGTCTTAGTGCTCGAAAAATGAGGAAAAAACACGGCTCCGTGCCGAAATTACATACATGTTCGGGCCCCGAAAGCCGAAATGAACAAAAAACCCGGCACTCGAAGTGCCATTACAAACGGAACTCCAGTTCCGTCTCCACGGGTACGGACAACCTCCCCGCCAGGGAAGCCCGTGGAGCGACAAGCTCTGGGCGAATCACCAGCAAAACGCGGGTCGCCCCCAAGCGTCCCGGCAGATCCTCGCAGCCGCCCTCGCCGCGAATACGAGGAAGGGGACGGAATGTTGCATCCTAGCTGGGCAGCAACAGTTCGCCTTCCCCGGCATGGCTGGAGGATGTCTCCGCCGTAGGGCTAAAGGGCGATTGCCACCACCAGAAGCTGGAAGAAGAGGTGGTCCGCCGACCCGCGCAGGAGGTGTGGCCCCGGCTCGCCTCGCTCCCCGCCCCGGCGAGGATGATGAACACCCTCAACACTGAGGGCGGGGCCGAGACCACAGCCCGGTTTGCCTCTCCCCATCCAGGAGCTGGAGGTCACCGTCTTGGGTGATCACCGGCGGAGGGAAACAACCGGGCTGTGTGATGAAAATCCTTGAAGCCGAACGATGGCTGAAAGGTACCAACTCCCATGGAGTTGCGTTCCTCCAACGATGGGACGAAAAGACGGCGGTTTCCCCCATCCGGGGGCTTGGAAGGTGGAAAGACACGGTGCGTCAGGGAAGAAGGAGACATGGTCGCCTTGCGGAAGGAGTCGCCCTCCTTTTAAAGGCGACTCTCCCTGCTTGCGCCCCCAACCGTCACGGGCTGAGTCTTCTCCAACACGCCTCCAAAGCCCTTCTCTGTGGCGCGGGGGTTGGGTCCCGCATGTCATGAAGACCGGCTCCGAGCAGAAGAAGCCAAACCGCCGCGCACAGCGCGCGCAACCACCCAGCGGTTACAAGGGACCCTCCACTTTTGCCCAGACCAACGGGCGAAAGGGGCGGGCAGCCATGCGGGCGGCATGCAACCGCGCCAAGTGGATGTGCCTCTCCGACTCCTGACAGGCCAGCACGGAGGCTCAAGCCCACGCGTCGCGCGACCGGCGCGCCGGATGCTGCATGCAAGCCACTGTACCACTTGCGCCACCGCCGCACCTCCTCGATTGCGGAACCGATACCGCGACCCGAGGCGACCCAGCGCGCGACCCAGCAGCGCCAGCCGGACGCAGCGGTCAAACGCGGTCAAAAGTGGGCCGGCAGTAATGACGGTGGCAGGCGCACGGGAGCAGCGGTCACGCCGTCAGCCAAGCTCACGTCCCATCCGGAGGCAGCGAGAGAACCCCCTCTCACGGTGTGAAGACGACGCGCCCGTGACCCGTTCCTCGAACAGATCGCGCACGCGCAACGGCAGCCTCGCCAACTACTCGCCCCGGCGCATTAACTCCGCGGCTGGACAGGCGACGCTTCTGGCAGGAGCAGCTGGCGACGCTTCGCCTTCGCCAAAATGACCACACCAAAAAAGGTACGCCACGTCGTTCAAATTCGTATCCTTTTTTCCCTTTTTTCTCTTTCTCTATCTCTTGCAACAGGGACCGGGAAAGGGGATACCCCCAAAGGGATCCTTTCCCGTGAAGGAACTAGGCTCCGAGCCTCCTTACTGATCAGGGGTTCGAAGGCTGGCCCCCCGAAGGGTTCAACAGCCGCCTCAGATCGCGTGGGCCCGACACCCACTACTGGTCAGAGGTTCGAAGGTCGGCCTCCCGAAAGGTTCCACGGCCGCCTCAGGCTACTCGGGCTCCGCGCCCATTACTGATCAGGGGTTCGAAGGCTGGCCCCCCGAAGGGTTCACAGTCGCCTCAGACACCGAGCGAGGGATGACCAGGGGTACGTTCGATACATAACCAAGGCTCGGGCTGCGCTCCCGAGGTACCCTAGGACATTTCCGAGACCAGCGGGAACGATCCTGTAACAGAATCCCATCGGAGGGAGGCAACGAGCCCTCGGACCCCGTCGCCAGGGGACCGGGTCCGGCAGATCACCCGCTGGTACTTTTGGGCGTGCCTCCGGGCCCCTAGCCGACCCCCAACGAACGGGGCACGGACGTCCACTCGGATTACCCGATTGCAGCTCACCGGAGACACCATGTTCGGTGCCCATCGAGGGTAACATGGCGCTCTCCCCCCCTCCTCCTTGCGGAAAGGCGACGTAGGGGCGTATGTAAAAAAGCCGAGTCTGTCCCTGATCGCCCTCTCGCCCTGTGCGGAGGCTCGGGGGCTGCTCTCGCAAACCCGGCTCCGGCCAAACCGTTGACAGCGTCAACATACCAGCCCGAGAACTTGGGCCCCGACAGTGCACCCAGGCTACGGCCAGTTCGCATGAGAGAACCACCAGACCAGCCGAAGCATTACGCAAGGCATTAAGACCTCGAAGGAGTGAAACCACTCCTCCGAGGCCTCGGGGGCTACACCCGGCGGGTGCGCTCGCGCGCACCCACCGGAACAAAGTGCAACCGAGAAAGGCTGGTCCCCTTGCAAAAAAGTGCGACGAAAGCCTCCAAGCGAGTGCTAACACTCCCTTCGAGGCTCGGGGGCTACTGTCAGGGACCATAATTAGGGGTACCCTCAAGACGCCTAATTCTCAGCTGGTAACCCCCATCAGCATAAAGCTGCAGAGGCCTGATGGGTGCGATTAAGTCAGGGATCAGTCCATACGAGCGACTCGATCACGCCTCGCCCGAGCCTAGCCTCGGGCAAGGGCAGCCGACCCTGAGGTGTTTCCGTCTCGCCCGAGCCCCCCCTTTTCACGGCAGACGCATCTCCGGCTCGCCCAAGGCCTTGTCTTCGATAAGAAGCAACCCTGACTAAATCGCCGCGCCGACCGACCAAGTCACAGGGGTATTTAACGCAAAGAGTGAGACTGACGGGCAGCCAGGCCTTGCCGAGGGCGCCATAGGAAGCTCCGCCCGACCCAGGGCTCGGACTCGGGCTGAGGCCCCGGAAGACGGCGAACTCCGCTCCGCCCGACCTAGGGCTCGGACTCGGGCTAAGGCCCCAGAAGACGGCGAACTCCGCTCCGCCCGACCCAGGGCTCGGACTCGGGCTAAGGCCCCGGAAGACGGCGAACTCCGCTCCGCCCGACCCAGGGCTCGGACTCGGGCTAAGGCCCCAGAAGACGGTGAACTCCGCTCCGCCCGACCCAGGGCTCGGACTCGGGCTAAGGCCCCGGAAGACGGCGAACTCCGTTCCGCCCGACCCAGGGCTCGGACTCGGGCTAAGGCCCCGGAAGACGGCGAACTCCGCTCCGCCCGACCCAGGGCTCGGACTCGGGCTAAGGCCCCGGAAGACGGCGAACTCCGCTCCGCCCGACCCAGGGCTCGGACTCGGGCTAAGGCCCCAGAAGACGGCGAACTCCGCTCCGCCCGACCCAGGGCTCGGACTCGGGCTAAGGCCCCGGAAGACGGCGAACTCCGCTCCGCCCGACCCAGGGCTCGGACTCGGGCTAAGGCCCCGGAAGACGGCGAACTCCGCTCCGCCCGACCCAGGGCTCGGACTCGGGCTAAGGCCCCGGAAGACGGCGAACTCCGCTCCGCCCGACCCAGGGCTCGGACTCGGGCTAAGGCCCCGGAAGACGGCGAACTCCGCTCCGCCCGACCCCAGGGGTCGGACTCCGCCCTGGCCTCTGCCGAACGACCTCCGCCTCGCCCGACCCAGGAGCTCGGGCTCGGCCTCGGCCATGCAGGACAGACTCGACTTCGGCTTCGGAGGAGCCTCCACGTCGCCCGACCTAGGGCACAAGTCTGCCACGTCAACAGGAAGCGCCATCATCACCCTACCCCGAGCCAACTCGGGCCGCAGAGAACAAGACCGACGTCCCATCTGGCTAGCTCCGCCAGATAGGCAATGACGGCGCCCCGCTAGCCCTATGACGACGGCGGCTCTCAGCTCCCTTACGGAAGCAGGGGGACGTCAGCAAAGACCCAACAGCTCCGACAGCTGTCCCTCCGCTAGGCTCCGTTGCTCCACCAACAGCCACGACACCACACCAGCTGGGTGCCAAGGTCTCTCCGGCTGCCACCTTGGCATGTACTTAGGGCGCTAGCTCTCCCCCGCTAGACACGTAGCACTCTGCTACACCCCCATTGTACACCTGGATCCTCTCCTTGCGCCTATAAAAGGAAGGACCAGGGCCTTCTTAGAGAAGGTTGGCCTCGCGGGAACGAGGGCAGGGGCAGGCGCTCTCTTGGGGCCGCTCGCTCCCCTCACCCGCGCGGACGCTTGTAACCCCCTACTGCAAGCGCACCCGACCTGGGCGTGGGACGAACACGAAGGCCGCGGGATCTCCGCCTCCCTCACGACCCGGCTCCGGCCACCTCGCTCTTTCCCCCCTTCGCGCTCGCCCACGCGCTCGACCCATCTGGGCTGGGGCACGCGGCACACTCACTCGTCGGCTCAGGGACCCCCCCGGTCTCGAAACACCGACAAACCTCCTCTATATCTATCTGAAAGTCGCCTAGAGGGGGGTGAATAGGGTGAAACTGAAATTTACAAAGTTAATCACAACTACAAGCCGGGTTAGTGTTACAAATAATAATGAGTCCGAGAGAGAGGGCGCAAAACAAATCGCGGGCAAATAAAGAGTGAGACACGTGGATTTGTTTTACCGAGGTTCGGTTCTCTCAAACCTACTCCCCGTTGAGGAGGCCATAAAGGTCGGGTCTATCTCAACTCTTTCCCTCTCTCAAACGGTCCCTCGGACCGAGTGAGCTTCTCTTCTCAAATCAAACCGGGAACAAAACTTCCCCGCAAGGACCACCACACAATTGGTGTCTCTTGCCTCGGTTACAAATGAGCTTTGATCACAAGAACAAATGAGAAAAAAGAAGCAATCCAAGCGCAAGAGCTCAAAAGAACACAACAAATCTCTCTCACTAATCACTAAAGCCTTGTGTGGAATTGGGGAGAATTTGATCACTTGGGTGTATCTAGAATTGAATGCTAGAGCTCTTGTAAGGTGTAGAAGTGTGAAAACTTGGATGACTTGAATGAGGGGTGGTTGGGGGGGTATTTATAGCCTCAACCACCAAACTAGCCATTTGGTGGAGGCTGTCTGTCGCATGGTGCACCGGACAGTCCGGTGCACACCGGACAGTGTCCGGTGCGCCAGCCACATCACCCGGCCGTTAGGGTTCGACCGTTGGAGCTCTGTCTGCTGGGCCCGCCTGGATGTCCGGCGGCGCACTGGACATGTACTGTAGAGTGTCCGGTGCGCCACGTCATGCGTGCCTGACTTTTGCGCGCTCTGGCGCGCATTTAATGCCGCTGCAGATGACCGCTGGCGCCGAAGTAGCCGTTGCTCCGCCGTTACACCGGACAGTCCGGTGTACACCAAACATGTCCGGTGAATTATAGCGGACTAGCCGTTGGTTGATTCCCAAAGCTGGCGAGTTCGGAGTCGCTTCTCCTTGGAGCACCGAACACTGTTCGGTGTACACCGGACAGTCCGGTGAATTATAGTGGAGCGCCTCTAAGTTTTCCCGAAGGTGATGAGTTTAGCTTCAAGTCCCCTGGTGCACCGGACACTGTCCGGTGGTGCACCGGACAGTCCGGTGCGCCAAACCAGGGTGCCTTCGGTTGACCCTTTGCTCTCTTTTATTGAACTCATTCTTGGTCTTTTTATTGGCTTGTTGTGAACCTTTGGCACCTGTATAACTTATAAACTAGAGCAAACTAGTTAGTCCAATTATTTGTGTTGGGCAATTCAACCACCAAAATTAGTTTAGGAAATAGGTGTAAGCCTAATTCCCTTTCAATCTCCCCCTTTTTGGTGATTGATGCCAACACAAACCAAAGCAAATATAGAAGTGCATAATTGAACTAGTTTGCAATATGTAAGTGCAAACATTACTTAGAATTTGAGCCAATAAATATTACTTACTAGATATGCATGGATTGTTTATTTTTAACATTTTGGACCACGCTTGCACCACATGTTTTGTTTTTGCAAATTCTTTTTGTAAGTCCTTTTCAAAGTCCTTTTGCAAATAGTCAAAGGTAGATGAATAAGATTTTGCGAAGCATTTTCAAGATTTGAAATTTTCTCCCCTTGTTTCGAATGCTTTTCCTTTGACTAAACAAAACTCCCCCTCAATAAATTCTCCTCTTAGTGTTCAAGAGGGTTTTTAAGATATCAATTTTAGAAGGTGCTACTTTCTCCCCCTTTAGAACACAAAGAGATACCAATTTGAAATTTACCAATTGAAAATCATTAATTTTAAAATTAGGGTGGTGGTGCGGTCCTTTGCTTTGGGCTCATACTTTCTCCCCCTTTGGCATGAATCGCCAAAAACGGATACTTTGAGTGAGATATAAGCCCTTTCCTAACTATTTTCTCCCCTTTGGCAAATGAAACATATGAGTGAAGATTATACCAAAGACGGAGAGACACTTGGAGCGACGACGAAGGAAGAGTGATGGAGTGGAGTGGAAGCCTTTGCCTTTGCCGAAGACTCCAATTCCCTTTCAATATACCTATGACTTGGTTTGAAATATACTTGAAAACACATTAGTCATAGCATATATAAAAGAGACATGATCAAAGGTATATTTATGAGCTATGTGTGCAAAACATCAAAAGAAATTCCGAGAATCAAGAATATTGAGCTCATGCCTAAGTTTGGTAAAAGTTTGTTCATCTAGTGGCTTGGTAAAGATATCGGCTAATTGATCTTTAGTATTAATGTATGCAATCTCGATATCCCCCTTTTGTTGGTGATCCCTAAGAAAATGATATCGAATGGCTATGTGTTTAGTGCGGCTATGCTCAACGGGATTATCCGCCATGCGGATTGCACTCTCATTATCACATAGAAGAGGAACTTTGGTTAATTTGTAACCATAGTCCCGCAGGGTTTGCCTCATCCAAAGCAATTGCGTGCAACAATGGCCTGCGGCAATATACTCAGCTTCGGCGGTAGAAAGAGCGACCGAATTTTGCTTCTTTGAAGCCCAAGACACCAAGGATCTTCCCAAGAACTGGCAAGTTTCCGATGTGCTCTTTCTATTAATCTTACACCTCGCCCAATCGGCATCCGAATAACCAATTAAATCAAAAGTGGATCCCCAAGGGTACCAAAGCCCAAACTTAGGAGTATAAGCCAAATATCTCAAGATTCGTTTTACGGCCGTAAGGTGAGATTCCTTAGGGTCGGCTTGGAATCTTGCACACATGCATACAGAGAGCATAATATCCGGTCGAGATGCACATAAATAGAGTAAAGAACCTATCATCGACCGATATACCTTTTGATCGACGGATTTACCTCCCGTGTCGAGGTCGAGATGCCCATTGGTTCCCATGGGTGTCTTGATGGGCTTGGCATCCTTCATTTTAAACTTGTTTAGGATGTCTTGAGTATATTTCGTTTGGCAAATGAAGGTGCCCTCTTGGAGTTGCTTTACTTGAAATCCTAAGAAATACTTGAACTCCCCCATCATTGACATCTCGAATTTCTGTGTCATGATCCTACTAAATTCTTCACATGTAGATTCGTTAGTAGACCCAAATATAATATCATCAACATAAATTTGGCATACAAACAAATCATTGTTAAGAGTTTTAGTAAATAAAGTAGGATCGGCCTTTCCGACTTTGAAGCCATTAGCAATAAGGAAATCTCTTAGGCATTCATACCATGCTCTTGGGGCTTGCTTGAGCCCATAAAACGCCTTAGAGAGCCTATAGACATGGTTAGGGTACTCACTGTCTTCAAAGCCGGGAGGTTGCTCAACATAGACCTCTTCCTTGATTGGTCCATTGAGGAAGGCACTCTTCACGTCCATTTGATAAAGCTTGAAGCCATGGTAAGTAGCATAGGCTAATAATATACGAATTGACTCAAGCCTAGCTACGGGTGCATAGGTTTCACCAAAATCCAAACCTTCGACTTGGGAGTATCCCTTGGCCACAAGTCGGGCTTTGTTCCTTGTCACCACACCATGCTCATCTTGTTTGTTGCGGAAGACCCATTTGGTTCCTACAACATTTTGGTTAGGACGCGGAACTAAATGCCATACCTCGTTTCTAGTGAAGTTGTTGAGCTCCTCTTGCATCGCCATCACCCAATCCGAATCTTGTAGTGCTTCCTCTACCCTGTGTGGCTCAATAGAGGAAACAAAAGAGTAATGCTCACAGAAATGTGCAACACGAGATCTAGTGGTTACCCCCTTATGAATGTCGCCGAGGATGGTGTCGACGGGGTGATCTCATTGGATTGCTTGGTGGACTCTTAGGTGTGGCGGTCTTGGTTCTTCATCCTCCTTGTCTTGATCATTTGCATCTCTCCCTTGATCATTGCCGTCATCTTGAGGTGAATCATCTCTTTGATCTTCCCTTTCATCAGCTTGAGCCTCGTCCTCATTTTGAGTTGGTGGAGATGCTTGCGTGGAGGAGGATGGTTGATCTTGTGCATTTGGAGGCTCTTCGGATTCCTTAGGACACACATCCCCAATGGACATGTTCCTTAGCGCGATGCATGGAGCCTCTTCTTCACCTATCTCATCAAGATCAACTTGCTCTACTTGAGAGCCGTTAGTTTCATCAAACACAACGTCACAAGAAACTTCAACTAGTCCTGAGGACTTGTTAAAGACTCTATATGCCCTTATGTTTAAATCATATCCTAGTAAAAAGCCTTCTACTGTCTTAGGAGCAAATTTAGATTTTCTACATCTTTTAACAAGAATAAAGCATTTGCTACCAAAGACTCTAAAATATGAAATGTTGGGCTTTTTACCGGTTAGGAGTTCATATGATGTCTTCTTGAGGATTCGGTGTAGATATAACCGGTTGATGGCGTAGCAAGCGGTGTTGACCGCCTCGCCCCAAAACCAATCCGGTGTCTTGTACTCATCAAGCATGGTCCTTGCCATGTCCAATAGAGTTCTATTCTTCCTCTCCACTACACCATTTTGTTGTGGGGTGTAGGGAGAAGAGAACTCATGCTTGATGCCCTCCTCCTCAAGGAAGCCTTCAATTTGAGAATTCTTGAACTCCGTCCCGTTGTCGCTTCTTATTTTCTTGATCCTTAAGCCGAACTCATTTTGAGCCTGTCTCAAGAATCCCTTTAAGGTCTCTTGGGTTTGAGATTTTTCCTGCAAAAAGAATACCCAAGTGAAGCAAGAATAATCATCCACAATAACTAGATAGTACTTACTCCCGCCGATGCTTATGTAAGCGATCGGTCCGAATAAATCCATGTGTAGGAGCTCCAGTGGCCTGTCAGTCATCATGATGTTCTTGTGTGGATGATGAGTGCCAACTTACTTCCCGGCTTGGCATGCGCTACAAATCCTGTATTTCTCAAAATGAACATTTGTTAATCCTAAAATGTGCTCTCCCTTTAGAAGCTTATGAAGATTCTTCATTCCAACATGGGCTAGTCGGCGGTGCCAGAGCCAACCCATGTTGGTCTTAGCAATTAAGCAAGTGTCGAGTTCAGCTCTATCAAAATCTACCAAGTATAGCTGACCCTCTAACACTCCCTTAAATGCTATTGAATCATCATTTCTTCTAAAGACAGTGACACCTACATCAGTGAATAGACAATTGTAGCCCATTTTGCATAATTGAGATACGGAAGCAAATTGTAATCTAATGAATCAACAAGAAAAACATTGCAAATGGAATGGTCAGGAGATATAGCTATTTTACCCAAACCTTTGACCAAACCTTGGTTTCCGTCCCCGAATGTGATAGCTCGTTGGGGATCTTGGTTTTTCTCATAAGAGGAGAACATTTTCTTCTCCCCGGTCATGTGGTTTGTGCACCCGCTATCGATGATCCAACTTGAGCCCCCGGATGCATAAACCTACAAAACAATTTTAGTTCTTGACTTTAGGTACCCAAACGGTTTTGGGTCCTTTGGCATTAGACACAAGAACTTTGGGTACCCAAACACAAGTCTTGGAGCCCTTGTGTTTGCCCCCAACAAACTTGGCAACTACCTTGCCGGATTTGTTAGTTAAAACATATGTTGCATCAAAAGTTTTGAATGAAATGTCATGGTCATTTGATGCACTAGGAGTTTTCTTCTTAGGCAACTTAGCACGGGTTGGTTGCCTAGAGCTAGATGTCTCACCCTTATACATAAAAGCATGATTAGGGCCAGAGTGAGACTTCCTAGAATGAATTTTCCTAATTTTGCTCTCAGGATAACCGGCAGGGTACAAAATGTAACCCTCGTTATCCTGAGGCATGGGAGCCTTGCCCTTAACAAAGTTAGACAATTTCTTTGGAGGGGCATTAAGTTTGACATTGTCTCCCTTTTAGAAGCCAATGCCATCCTTGATGCCAGGGCGTCTCCCACTATAGAGCATGCTTCTAGCAAATTTAAACTTTTCATTTTCTAAGTCATGCTCGGCAATTTTAGCATCTAATTTAGCTATATGATCATTTTGTTGTTTAATTAAAGCCATATGATCATGAATAGCATCAATATCAACATCTCTACATCTAGTGCAAATGGACACATGCTCAACGGTAGATGTAGAGGGTTTGCAAGATTTTAATTCTACAACCTTAGCATGTAATATATCATTTTCACTTCTAAGGTTGGAAATAGTAACATTGCAAACATCAAAATCTTTAGCCTTAGCAATCAATTTTTCATTTTCATTTCTAAGGCTAGCAAGAGAATCATTCAATTTTTCAATCTTAGCAAGCAAATTAGCATTATCATCTCTAAGATTAGAAATTGAAACATCACAAACATTTGAATCAACCTTAGCTAACAAATTAGCATTCTCATTTCTAAGGTTGTCAATAGTCTCATGGCAAGTGCTTAGCTCACTAGATAGTTTTTCACATTTTTCTACTTCTAGAGCGTAAGCATTTTTAACCTTAACATGCTTCTTATTTTCCTTGATTAGGAAGTCCTCTTGGGAGTCCAAGAGTTCATCCTTCTCATGGATGGCACTAATTAGTTCATTTAATTTTTCTTTTTGTTGCATGTTTAGGTTGGCAAAAAGGGTACGCAAATTATCCTCCTCATCACTAGCATTATCATCACTAGAGGACTCATATTTAGTGGAGGATTTGGATTTAACCTTCTTCCTTTTGCCGTCCTTTGCCATGAGGCACTTGTGGCCGACGTTGGGGAAGAGAAGTCCCTTGGTGACGGCGATGTTGGCGGCGTCCTCGTCGGAGGAGGAGTCGGTGGAGCTCTCGTCGGAGTCCCACTCGCAGCACACATGGGCATCGCTGCCCTTCTTCTTGTGGTACCTCTTCTTTTCCTTTCTTCTCCCTTTCTTGTCGTCGCCCCTGTCACTGTCACTAGAGATAGGACATTTGGCAATAAAGTGACCGGGCTTACCACACTTGTAGCAAACTTTCTTGGAGTGGGGCTTGTAATCTTTCCCCCTCCTTTGCTTGAGGATTTGGTGGAAGCTTTTGATGATAAGCGCCATTTCCTCATTGTCGAGCTTGGAGGCGTCGATTGGTTGTCTACTTGATGTAGACTCCTCCTTCTTCTCCTCCGTTGCCTTGAATGCCACCGGTTGTGCTTCGGGCGTTGAGGAGGTACCTTGCTCGATGATTTTCTTTGAGCCTTTAATCATTAGCTCAAAGCTCACAAATTTTCCTATAACCTCCTCGGGAGACATTAGCTTATATCTAGGATCACCTCGAATTAATTGAACTTGTGTAGGGTTAAGAAATACGAGGGATCTAAGAATAACCTTGACCATCTCATGGTCATCCCATTTTTCGCTCCCGAGGTTGCGCACTTGATTCACCAAGGTCTTCAAGCGGTTGTACATGGCTTGTGGGTCCTCCCCTTGGTGAAGCATGAAGCGACCGAGCTCCTCCTCGATCGTCTCCCGCTTGGTGATTTTTGTCACCTTGTCTCCTTCGTGCGCGGTCTTGAGTACGTCCCAAATTTCCTTCGCACTCTTTAACCCTTGCACCTTATTATACTCCTCTCGACTTAGAGAGGCGAGGAGTATAGTAGTGGCTTGGGAGTTAAAGTGCTGAATTTGGGCCACTTCGTCCGAGTCGTAGTCTTCATCCCCTACGGATGGTACCTGTACACCAAACTCAACAACATTCCATATGCTTGTGTGGAGCGAGGTTAGATGGTGCCTCATTTTGTCACTCCACATATTATAATCTTCACCATCAAAAACCGGTGGTTTGCCTAATGGAACGGAGAGCAAAGGAGTACGCTTTGAAATGTGGGGATAGTGTAGGGGGATCTTACTAAACTTCTTGCGCTCATGGCGCTTAGAAGTGACGGACGGCGTGTCGGAGCCGGAGGTCGATGGTGATGAAGAGTCGGTCTCGTAGTAGACCACTTTCCTCATCCTCTTGTGCTTGTCGCCTCTCCGATGCGACTTGTGGGAAGAGGATTTCTTCTCCTTCCCCTTCCCTTTGTTGGAGGAGTCTTTCTTCTCCTTCCTCTTGTTGCGGGACTCTTCCGATGAAGTCTCCCCGTGGTTTGTAGTGGGCTTGTCGCCGGTCTCCATCTCCTTCTTGGCGTGATCTCCCGACATCACTTCGAGCGGTTAGGCTCTAATGAAGAACCTGGCTCTGATACCAATTGAAAGTCGCCTAGAGGGGGGTGAATAGGGCGAAACTGAAATTTACAAAGTTAATCACAACTACAAGCCGGGTTAGTTAGAAATAATAATGAGTCCGAGAGAGAGAGGGCGCAAAACAAATCGCGGGCAAATAAAGAGTGAGACACGTGGATTTGTTTTACCGAGGTTCGGTTCTCTCAAACCTACTCCCCGTTGAGGAGGCCACAAAGGCCGGGTCTATCTCAACCCTTTCCCTCTCTCAAACGGTCCCTCGGACCGAGTGAGCTTCTCTTCTCAAATCAAATCGGGAACAAAACTTCCCCGCAAGGACCACCACATAATTGGTGTCTCTTGCCTCGGCTACAAATGAGCTTTGATCACAAGAACAAATGAGAAAAAAGAAGCAATCCAAGCGCAAGAGCTCAAAAGAACACAACAAATCTCTCTCACTAATCACTAAAGCCTTGTGTGGAATTGGAGAGGATTTGATCGCTTGGGTGTGTCTAGAATTGAATGCTAGAGCTCTTGTAAGGTGTAGAAGTGTGAAAACTTGGATGACTTGAATGAGGGGTGGTTGGGGGGTATTTATAGCCCCAACCACCAAACTAACCGTTTGGTGGAGGCTGTCTGTCGCATGGTGCACTGGACAGTCCGGTGCACACCGGACAGTGTCCGGTGCGCCAGCCACGTCACCCGGCCATTAGGGTTCGACCGTTAGAGCTCTGTCTGCTGGGCCCGCCTGGATGTCCGGTGGCGCACCGGACATGTACTGTAGAGTGTCCGGTGCGCCACGTCGCGCGTGCCTGACTTCTGCGCGCTCTGGCGCGCATTTAATGCCGCTGCAGGTGACCGTTGGCGCCGAAGTAGTCGTTGCTCCACCGTTACACCGGACATGTCCGGTGAATTATAGCGGACTAGCAGTTGGTTGATTCTCGAAGCTGGCGAGTTCGGAGTCGCTTCTCCTTGGAGCACCGGACACTGTCCGGTGTACACCGGACAGTCCGGTGAATTATAGTGGAGCGCCTCTGAGTTTTCCCGAAGGTGATGAGTTTAGCTTCAAGTCCCCTGGTGCACCGGACACCGTCCGGTGGCACACCGGACAGTCCGGTGCGCCAGACCAGGGTGCCTTCGGTTGACCCTTTGCTCTCTTTTATTGAACTCATTCTTGGTCTTTTTATTGGCTTGTTGTGAACCTTTGGCACCTGTAGAACTTATAAACTAGAGCAAACTAGTTAGTCCAATTATTTGTGTTGGACAATTCAACCACCAAAATTAGTTTAGGAAATAGGTGTAAGCCTAATTCCCTTTCACTATCTTCTATATCCATCCTTTACAGTCTCCTCTAAAAGATTCTATCCTATATATCTCCTTTCTCTTCAACAACGTCCTCTAAATCACGCCCTCTATACTCAAATATCTGTATTAGGAACATTTTTTATTTTTATTTTTGTACATATGTATTTGTCATATTCTCAAATGTATTGTACATATTTTAGTTTTGCTAAACCAGTTATTTAAAGTATTCAAATGGATAGAGGACCGTTTAGAGAAACTCTATATATAGAGAATCTAGCAGCGTCCTCTAAATTTAGATGACAGTTTAGAGGACACTGCTGGAGGATGTAGAGGACCATTTGGTCCTTTATATTTAGGGTACAGAATCCTTTAGGGTCCCTTGCTGGAGCTAGCCTAAAGGGTTCTGTATTCTAAATATAGAGAATCCTAAAGGGTCCTCTACGTTCTCTAGCAGCGTCCTCTAAATGACTCTCTAAATTTAGAGGACGCTGCTGAATTCTCTCTATATAGAGTTTCTCTAAACGGTCCTCTATCCGTTTGAATACTTTAAATAACCGGTTTAGCAAAACTAAAATATGTACAATACATTTAAGAGTATGACAAATAAGTATGTACAAAAAATAAAAATAAAAAATGTCTCTAATATAGATATTTGAGTATAGAGGACGTGATTTAGGGAATGTTGTTGAAGAGGAAGGAGATATAGATGATAGAATCTTTTAGAGGAGACTGTAAAGGACGAATATAGAGGATGAATATAAAGGATGTTGCTGAAGATAGCCTTAGAGTTCCTTTTAGTACCGCTGGACACGAAAAAGAAGTCTATAAACGTTATATTTAGAGTTCAGAACTATATACAGTTTATTGCTGAAGCTAGTCTTATAGAATACCATTCCCATTTTTTAATAATATTTATGCTATAACCCATTTGTCATTGTTTTGACTTTGTAATACATCGTTTCCCTCGCAGTCACTATCTCTACCAGCGTACGTGTGCCTTCAGTCTCGACAAAACAAACGCATGCTAGTCGAATTCGTGCCGCTACGCCTCTGGGGGCAATTCATGGTTCCACACATGATGATGACATGAATATACGATGATCCAGGAAAACAAGAGAGAAGAGACCCTGCCTACATCCTACGCAGGTTCAGCAACAGCATATGGGATATACATTTCTACAGAGCATCCATGTCCATTGAGACCGGGAAGCAACAACCAGATACTGGAACACACCCCACAGCTGAACGTCCTGCACTATAGGGCTCAAGGCGACAGCAGACTGGAAGCTCCTGCGGTTCTCCGGTAGCGTGTATTCTCAAACTCGAGGTTCATGCCTGGAAGGAGAAGAATACATATCGTCAAATTTATTAGCACCGAGGCAAAAACTTGTTCGTGTTAAGTAACTACGGTAAATAATCACAGATTCCATTCAACTTGATTGACGCAAGCATGTTCAATGGCACCATGGCAGAGAGGACACATACAACAATGCAACAAGTATATGGCACGGCATCTATGATCAGCAAAGTAACCCCATTCGTTCACTCTTGTCATCCTACATATCTTACCAGTTACCAAACGGTTCATCCAAAACATCAGAATATTTTAAAAGCCATACGTGTAGAAACAAAGATGGGCAAATTATCCTCAAGACAAACTAACGAAACACCACA
Source organism: Zea luxurians (assembly GCA_029449295.1). NCBI lineage: Eukaryota > Viridiplantae > Streptophyta > Magnoliopsida > Poales > Poaceae > Zea > Zea luxurians. Next base: position 170,984,580 of record JAOPSE010000002.1, read on the forward strand.
CTGCGAGATTAGCATATTAACAGACATTTCGGTGAGATGCAACATAATTTGCAACACAGCAGCCACCCTAATAGGGCTAATCCACATCCCCTCTCCTCAAAGAGCACCCCACACTAGACTACGCTGAATATTTGTTGTTCCAAGATCCCACAAAAGGGAAATGGGACCCGATACCCGCATGTTGTATGAATGCAACAAGAGTGTTCTCGACTTAGTCTAGGTGCTTTGCGTCTAGTATTTAGGAGTACTTAACTTTCGTTAGGTCTAGGTGCTTTGCGTCTAGTATTCACCTCAAGGAATTTCCTAGTTTTGGCAGATCAATAGCTCAAGGAATACTACAGTGCACGAAATACTAGTAGTCGGTGCCTTTATTGCTGCAAATAAAAATCAAAATGGAACAAGGAATTACTCTAGATCACATTTTGTAACTAGAAAAATAAAATAAAAAACGTGATAAGTTCTGTTACGTCATATGGTTTCAATACTTGGATATTTCAAATCCAAACTATTACTCCTATCCTATCACAGGGGAAAAAAAGGCATCCTCCTACTTAGTCCTACAAGAGGCATCATGTGGCATACCAAATTTTGTTATTCTAACTAGAAAAATAAAATAAAAAACGTGATAAGTTCTGTTACGTCATATGGTTTCAATACTTGGATATTTCAAATCCAAACTATTACTCCTATCCTATCACAGGGGGGAAAAAGGCATCCTCCTACTTAGTCCTACAAGAGGCATCACGTGGCATACTAAATTTTGTTATTCTAACTAGAAAAATAAAATAAAAAACGTGATAAGTTCTGTTACGTCATATGGTTTCAATACTTGGATATTTCAAATCCAAACTATTACTCCTATCCTATCACAGGGGAAAAAAAGGCGTCCTCCTACTTAGTCCTACAAGAGGCATCATGTGGCATACCAAATTTTGTTATGTAATAGTACGACATACAACATGAGAAGCAAAGCAACTGCTTCCACGAGTATCAATTATTAAGTATTAAACAAAATCTAAAAAATGCTATGTGCTACTGACTGTCAGCTTCAGCAAAGCACAGGATAGTGAAGGTGCTCCTTCTCTCGATTTCAGTCCAGATAAATTGGATTTCCAAACTAAAAGCTCTGTACCCTTGTTTGCAGACAACAAACTAAGAAAACTCTAGAACATAACACACTGCTGCCATCAATGAAAGATACAATAATGGGCACAACAAATCTAACAATGAAAATGGAAAAAGAAAACTATCAAGGTCACATTTACAGAGCCAGCCATTTTCAACACTTTGCAACTCAAAGGAGTGTTTCTTCATCTAGTACTATACAATAATGCACAAGTATGATCATTCAAAGCTATCTTGTCTAATGTAAAATTAACAGAATGGGACAGACCTAGTCACTCAGATATAACATCGTTTCCCCTGAAACATAAGAAAATATCTAAAATTCTATAACTAAAAAAGACACCAACGTACCAAATCATTCAATATCGTTAAGTTAGATGCTAAAGCCCAAGTGAAACTACATATTTTCGGTACCTAATGCCCTGCAAGAGCCAAGATATCCACTACGGCCTATATGTCCCTCCCCTCCTTTGGTTTTAGCACCAATAGAAGGAACCACTCTTTCTCTGCTACTATCTAACTGTTACATTAGACTCCCAAGCACAATTGAAACTACATATTCTCACTTCTCAGTACATAATGTCCTGCAAGAGCCAAGCCAAACTGCTAGCCAATAGGTCCCTCCCTCTGCTTTGGTTTCAGCAGCAACAGAAGGTATCTACTCTTTCTCTAATACTACCTCCATTTTTGAATATTTATCACCTGCTAGTTCATTTTTGAACTAAACCGTGACAAATAAAAAACAACGAAGGGAGTACTAGCTAACTTGGAACATGACAAGAGAAGTTCAACCATCGTAACCTGGCAGTGGATGTTAAGCTTATGGCCCATAGTTTAACATATCTTATCTCCAAAATAGTCACTGCCAAGTAACTCTAGGTGAGAAGATTGCGATTTAAAGTAAAATTTGAAACTCCTATATGGGAAGTCACGCCACGAATTCATGACATGTGCTATTTGGCAGTACAGTTAATAAGGACAACAAGTGGTTGACTCCTGTTGATCCAAGTGTGCAGCACCCATGAACAATATTAATGTCATCCAACATATCAGCGCCAAGTTAAGTTGCAATGCTTCCAACGTCTGCACTTAACAGTTGAGTCGCAAACACTGAAAAAGAGTTCTAGTTCCTGAGAGACCCTCCTTTATAAATTTATAAGAATGGTACTTGCCTCCTTTCATGTAAGGAAATGAGACCAAGAGGGACAGATGCTGAATCGCTAATGCAGAAGGAAATGGCAACAAATAATAAGAATAATGAAATGTTTGATCCATGGACCGTAATAGCTTCCCAATAGCTTTATTATAGCCAAATATGCAGTCAAATGCATAGATAATCAAATTAGTTCAATAAATATTTAAGCAAAACTCATTAGAAAAGAACACCTTCAACCATTCTGAATTTTTTAAACTTGAAATGGGCATCCCTTGATCCCTTAAGTTAAGAACTCCATATTATATTCTTAGAAACCAATTGTAGTTCAAGCATTACTGCATTTGAGCTACTGTATGTATCATCCTTGTTAACGGTGTGATTGATTCCGAGAATCCCAAAGACTAAAAGCTTTGGAACTCGGTTGTAGTTGCCTAGGGTAATTTAATTGAATGTTAAAATGAACACAAGAAAGGATGATTTTTCTGTTATTAAACGCTGTGACTCATGCGAACTAAGACGGTAAGGTGTTTTGTTTGCCAAATGATGCTAGTACAATGTCAACACGCTTGTATACCCAAATATACCTAGAATCTATCTTCACAACATCTCCCCCCTCCTCCCTTCAGATATGCAGGAGAGATCTTCACAGCATTCCTTAAACAACAAATGATAAGTTCTGTCCCATTTAAACTCTGAGCCAGGACCTCTGGAGTATGGGCCCCCAAAAAAAACATTGCCACATAAAAACTGTATGCATTATTGGACTCGTGAGCATGTTTTACACTAAGATCCATCTGTCACAGCAAGTCAACGGCTATAGATAAAGGTAAAACCAGAGCTCCAATTTCTAGTGCTCGTTGTGAAGGTCAAATCGGATCTATAAGTCTCAGTGTGAAACCCAAGCACCAAGAACTTACAGATCAAAGTCCTAAGGCAAATCTATATGTATCAGAACCGCAGAAGAGAACTACTGAACATGAAAGAACCTGAGCGGCAGAGATCAAAATTCAGCCAATGTTTCTACCTTACGATTTCATCATCAATCAAGTAAACAAAAGCGGGACTAAATTCCCATCCACCGCCCAACTGGTTCGACACTAGGCAACTTATATAAGAGTAAAGACGTAAAAAATACCTGCGCAACGGGGAGCAGCCCAAGCTCTCCGATGACCCCAGCCGCGCCGCGCAGCTGCGCGCCAGCGCTGGAACCGCAGGTGCGCACCTCGTCAAACATGGAGGCCGATAGCGACTCCGAGACGAAGCCGGCCTGGAACTCGATGGTGCCCTGGTCGGGGTGCGCGACCATCCCCGTGACGTAGACCCAGAGGAAGAGCTTCTTGGCCTGGACGCCGGAGAGGTCCGAGATGGCGCCCCTGGAGAGCTTGCCGGTTATGGTCCTCTCGTAGTAGACGAGGTGGGAGCCGAAGTGGACGTAGCAGGTGCTGGCGAGGTGGATCTCGAAGGCGCCCGTGGCCTCGTCGAAGCTGTAGGAGGTGACGGAGTCCGGGATGAGCCCCTTCGGGAGGCCGTACTTGGGCAGCAGGTCGTTCGCCGCGCCGCTGAGGGACGCGGCGGACGCCGTGGCCGCGACGGCGAGGAGGACGAGGACCACGAGGCGGCGGCGGGGCAGCGGAGACATGGCCGTTGCGACTTGCGAGTTTTGGGGGAAAAAAAGAGTTCTGGTGCTTGCTTTGGCTTGTGTGTTGCGTTTTGGGATGTGGCAGACTGACTATATAGTGCCTTCTTAAACTGGTTCTTGACTATATAGCTATCTGGATTTTGAACGAGTACAGTTTTTTAATACGTATCAAACAAAGTACTTGCGTAGCTATGATTAGATACGAATACGACGATGGCGATTTCTCAGAAGTCAGAATATGTTCACACATCACATCATGATTAATCAAGCAAAGACTTAAGATTGTACACTTGCACTACCATTCTTTTCGTTCGATTTGTGTGTGTGTCTGTTCGATTTGCATTAAGAGTTGATAAAGAAACACAAGAAGTCCATTGGTGTCTCTAAAGAGCTATTTAGTTTGCTGTCTATCTTGTCACATTTTGTCTAACTTTTATATTTAAGATTATTTCTTCAATTCAAACGATTAAATTTAGATAAAATATGGTATAATTAGCCACGAACCAAAATAAGTCATAAATTCGCTGTGGATTAACATTTGATTTTAGGCTCCCTTGTGGATGAAAGAAATAAAGAAAGCGAGTCCGTGCAAACTGATCGACGTCGGCCAGCTTATGATGATGTTTGGCACGAGGTCGCCATCTAGAAGCAGCGCGCCATTACGCTACGTCGTTATCGTTTCAGCTGGAGGGTCCTGATCTGTTCTTCACCGGCCGATTCAATTGATTTCAGCCATCAATCAGTTCAGGATTCTTCACGGATAAATCCGAGATAGAAGTATTCAGCGACAGCGACCAGGTAGCAGGTGTCCTCTAGTACATTGTTTGGACCGCATAAATTTTATAGGATTAGCTATTGTTATCCGTATGAACCGGTGATATGACTCTAAGGGTATGTTCTAATTGTTAGTAATTGTTAGTCGGCTAATAAATTATTAACTGGTTGTTGTGTTAGAGCAGCTATATTAGTTATTTGAGAGGTATAATTAAAGATTAGTTGGTCTATTAGCTGACTCGTTCTAAATCTCCCAATTAATTTTAGCTACTAACTACTCCCTTTATCCTAGAAAATAATCAGGTGCACATGTTTTTTAAAAAGTCAACGTTTTAAACTTTGACTAACAATTTAACATAAAAACATATGTTTTTATTATATGCATGTTATATATTTAAATTCGTACTAAAAAATTACTTTAATATAATGCTTAATTTGTATTTGTCGATATCATATTTTAAAAGAAATTAACGATCAAAGTTTAACTTCAAAGACTTTTTCAAAAAAATATATGCCTTATTTTTTTAGGAAAGAAAGAGTATTAGTTTTAGAGGTCTAGAACAAAGCCTAAGTTAAGAGGACAAGAATCCTACACCATGTTCGCAACGACTTGCCGCGGCTTTAATCTGGCTACGACTGTGGCTATGAATTACTGAAAGGGAAATAGGGTCAAACCTTTTCCTATAAATATTTTGGTGGTTGAATTACCCAACACAAATAATTGGACTAACTAGTTTGCTCTAGATTATATGTTCTACAAGTGCATAAAGGTTCAACACAAACCAATAGAAGATAAAAGACAGGGTTCAAATTCAACGGAGCAAGAACCTTGAGAGTGCCATGGTCTGGCGCACCGGACTGTCCGGTGTGCCACCGGACAGTGTCCAGTGCACCAGGACCGTACAAATCCAAACTCACCACTCTCGGGGTTTTTCCAACGCCGCTCCACTATAATTCACCGGACTGTCCGGTGTGCCACCAGACTGTCCGGTGTGACAGCGAAGCAACGACTCTTCGGCGCAACGGTCGACTGCACAGTGCCCCTGACAGCGCTACAGTTCGCGGCAGAAGTCAGAGCAGAGGTCAGAGGCGCACCGGATAGGCACCGGACTGTCCGGTGCCACCAGAAGTAAGCGCTCCAACGATCGACTGCGTCAGAACCCTAACGGTTGGGTGACGTGGCTGGCGTACCGGACAGTGTCCGGTGGCGCACCGGACTGTCCGGTGCGCCCATCGACAGCAGTCTACCCTAACGATTGTTTTGGTGGGTGAGGACTATAAATACCTGAGAGCACCTAGAGGAGGGGGGTGAATAGGTAATCCTGTAAAATCAAACACTAAATAGCCACAAAACTTAGTTGTAGAAGTGTTAGTGCGACTAAGTAGTTTTGAGCGGAGTTCTTGTGGACAAAACAATCACAAAGAAAGCAACACAAGAGACACGCGATTTTATCCCGTGGTTCGGCCAAGTAACACTTGCCTACTTCCACGTTGTGGCGTCCCAATGGACGAGGGTTGCACTCAACCCCTTTCAAGTGATCCGATGATCAACTTGAATACCACGGTCTTTTCCTTTCAAGTGTTTTCTCGTTTGTGAGGTGTTGGTGACTTGTTCTCAAATGCTTTGAATTAAGAACAAGGCAACATAAAAAGTGTTAAATGATAAGGTCCTTCGTCCTTCGAAACATTATTTCCCTTCGGGATATAACGTGCTCCGGACGAAGGTCATAAACAACATATCTTCGTAAGCACGATGAGTTACGACGAAGGACTTATGCGTAACATAAATAGTAATGTAAACATTTAAATTTTATCACAATGTTATTTCTATTTTATTACTATGTAAAAATAGAAATGACTTCAAATTACAAATGTACCTTCGTATTGCAGGAAGGCAAAAGTACAAGAATGACGCAAAAGCAAATGCCAAGTCAGCGTGAACAGTACGGGAGTACTGTTCATCTATTTATAGGCGTGAGACACAGCCCATGTGAAATTACATTCATGTCCATTACATTTGCTAATGACTTATGAAAATCTGTCAAGGCCTAAGTAGTCTTTCCATCTTTAAGTCGGTTCCCCTTTCTGCTATCGCGACGAAGCTTTCCTGCGCACAGCTTCGGCCGTGCACCATCCTTTGTAGAGCTTGGTAATCAGCCCGTCCTTCATTTCAATCTCCTTTCGTCTGGTTTAGGCTTCGTCCTGACCGTACTTCATGTTCATAATTCTGAGTCCGAAGGTACCTGTTCATATAATCCACTTGGAAAACATTGTCAAATCATGTTTTTGAGGACCTTCGGAGGACGAAGGCCCCCAACAGTAGCCCCTCGCAATATTAATTTGTTAACGATAAATTCAGATTGCGATATGGACGAAGGCCTTGAGCCGAAGGTCCGAAAAAACACCTTCCCTTTGCTAGAATAGCAACATTCACTGACAAGCGGGGTCTTTCAATTTTCAACGCACTGGGCGTATAAATAAGATCATACCGCAAACTCATTTCGGTACTCTCACTTGCCACCTGCTTCTGCCCACTAAATTTTTAGCTCTTGCGCACTAAGATTTGCTGATCTTTTGGTTTTGAAGCTTCGGCCTTGAAAACAGTTTTTTAGTGTTTCCGAAGATGTCTGGAGATAAGAAGGTCCCTGCTGAGACGAAGCTGAGTCTCGACGAAGAGAAGAACTTGGGGTTCCTTATAGCAATGGCGGAGACCAATACGGAGAAAATCACCAAGGAGATTCTGGAAGGTTTGTCTGAAGATACTGGTGACAGCGACAGTTACAATGTAGAAAGTGGTGGGGAAGAGTCCGAAGATCGACCATGGCGGCCAAGTCACACGGTTTTCGGGAAAACCACTATTAAGCAAAGCCATATTGACAATATGAGGGGGAGATATTTTCGAGATATATCTATTGTGAGAGCTGATGCTGGAGAAAAAACTTCTCCCACTCCCGAAGAAGATGAAGTCGTAATCTTCCGAAGCTTTCTCAAAGCTGGGCTTCGATTCCCCCTAAGCAGCTTTGTTGTCGAAGTCCTGAAAACATTTCAAGTCTACCTGCATCAAATTACTCCCGAAGCGATCATAAGAATGGGAATGTTTGTCTGGGCTGCGAAGAGCCAAGGTTTAGAACCAAATGCTAAAAGCTTTTGCAACATTCATGAATTGTTATATGAGACGAAGCCCTGGGGAAAAGAACAATATCACAACAACTTTGGGTGCTACAGCTTCGGTGCCCGCTCCGGGTCAAGCCGCCCTGTGCCAACCTTTCGGAAGAGGTGGCTCGGAGCCTGGATGACAGAGTGGTTCTATGTAAAGAATGACTTATCAGCACAGGAAGATGTTAAAAGTATCATTATGCGCCCCATCTGGCAACGCTTCGGACTTCGGAGACCGAAGGTTGAAATGGATGAAGCAGCCGAGGAATGCCAAAGAGCCTTCGGCGTAATCTGCTCTTTTATTGGGACACGGGACTTGGTCCAAGAGCATATTGCCTTCAGGGTGTGGCCACTTGCAGGAAAGTGGGAAATGCCGAAGGAGACCATCAAAGAGTCCGACGAAGGCGGACTGGTCAGACTGAAATACACATTCAAATACGGGGATAAGTTTGTTGAACCTGATGACGACTGGTTGAAAAGCATTGAAACATTAAGTGACGAACTGCTTGGGGCATATTCGAAGGCGGAGAACACTGCGTTATCAGCAGCCTTCGGAGGCCGAAAGAAGAAAAGGCTCAACCGGGTATTTGACGCAGTCGGGTTTGTCTACCCTGACTACCACTATCCGGTATTGGGCCGCAAAAGAAAAAATACTTCTCCTGCGACAGAAGCTACCACAAGTGCCACTGGTGAGCCAGCGCCGCAAAGGAAAAAGATGAAGGTGCTCACCCATCGAGCGCGTTTTATTGAGCCGGCCACAGTGCCAGAATTTATTGGTGAAGTCTCTTTGGCCTCTGAAGCTACAGAACCAGCTCCAGTGCCGAAGATAGAAGAGAAAACTGAAGCGCCTTCAGCAGAAAAGGCAGAAAAACCAAAGATTGAAGGGCCAAAAATATCGGAAATCTTAAGTCCTTCAGCAAATGTTGAAATAATAAAAAATCAAAAGGGCCCATCGGTGACCCCAAAGAGAAAAAGAATGGTGAACGTGCTAGATGTCTTGGAGACAATTAAGTCTTCAAGCACAACTCCAAAGAAGACTGTTGAACTTGCTGAAGCATCTACTGAAGCTCCGAAGCAACAACCTGAAGCTGAAGCTGGGCCTTCAGAGCCCACCAAGGAACAATCTTTGGAAACCGAAAAAATAAAAATATCAGAACCAGCTTTGGTTGAAGAAATTGACACTGCCGCCCCCGAAGCTCCTTCCAACATATGCGATTACATCGTGCGACATGCTTCGGGGAAGAAATTATCTGAAGAAGAGACTTATGAAGCCAACCACTATGCTAGAGAGTTAAAGTATCCGAAGGGGGCAGTAGTGTTCAATGGGACAAATGAAGATGACTTCCTATACTGCCTCCCTGATAATAAAGAATTATCTGTCTGCCGGGAGATGGCTAGAAGTATGGGTTTCCCGAAGCTCGAAGCTGGATTAAGTGCTATGACGAAGGAGGATCTCGCGGACAGTCTCGCGTACAATAGCCTAAAGGTACGGGGATTAAGCGCTTGAAAAATTTTTAATTCGTAACCCATTCTTTTATTCTTATACCAACTTTTTTTTTTACATATAGGGTTTAATCCTAAGCAACGCATTAAGAGCACAAAAGAGCGCCGAAGATGAGAGCTATGAAATCGCATTTAACAACCTACGATCAGAAGTTATTAAACTGAGAAACGAAGCTCTGGAAAAGGATAAAATTCTGCTTACATTGGTAGACAAGGTGAAAAAAGACGAAGCCGCTTCAAAGATCCAAGTCGAAGCCCAAAAACGTGAGATTAAAGATCTTCAGAAACAGCTAGCTAGAGCTAAAGAGGAACGTGTGCTTGAAGAAACAAAACGAGAGCTTAGTGACCAGTTGGTCAATCATTTAGAGTTAAGTGTTAAGGAGCTTCGTGCATCCCAGAGGAAATGCTATGTTAAATCTATAGAATGCGTCAAAAAGATAAAATCCAGCTTCGCCAGCGTTGGCGCCTTTTCTAGTGACGAGAATTTCTCAAGAGGCAATCCCGAAGGTCCACTGGACTGGATCAGTAACGAAGCAGAAGCCTTCGAGGAAATCCTGAGCAGCCGCGGTGACATCTGCGCTTTTTCAGGCGCCAGAGGAGTTGCTGCTGTTTTGGAGAAGAAGGGTTGTGAGCATGTAAAATCCTTAGCTCAGTCCGAAGCTGCCCTGTCCTCTGAAGACATCAAAGACCCCTCGACCGAAGCAAGCATGGTTGGCGGTAAATTCTTTACTGATATCTGGGACAACGGCGGCCGAGAAATGGCGCAAGAGATTATTCAAAGGAGTGAAAAAGGCATCCATGATGCTAGGAAAGTGACAGAAGTTGCCGAAAAAAGTACAGAGCCTGAAGGGCAAATAGGTATTAATTAGTTGTTCTTGTTGTGCTGTAATTTTTATTTCAAACTTTGTTCGCGGTTTGTGATAGTAATGTAGACATATTCCCTTCCCTCAGAACCTACTGGATCGTCTGCTGACCCTCACACGAAAGAGGATGACGAAATTAAACAAATGGCCGAAGCTATCATGGATAAAGTTGTTGAACAACTTCTAAATGAGGCTGCCGAAGTAGTACTAAGAGAAGACTAGATGGCATTAGAAAGAACATTTGAAATGTGATCTATGTAATATTTTGTACATTTGAATGTAATATATAAGTTTCTTTTCATTATTCAATTCTTTACGATGCATGAAACTTTACATACGTACTGTTTTTAAGCCTTCGGCGAAAAAACACCTTCCCTTCTTTTCATGCTTCGTGAAGATAGAAAAACCTTTATACGTCACAAAAGCCGTAGCGCTCTGATGAAAAATATCCAAACTTCGTGAGAACATTTTCCGAAGCTATGTTCCGAAGATTTTTACTTTCTCAAAGCACTCTTCCGAAGGTTGATACTGTCCTCCCTTCTTTTGCCATATGCAATATGATGTATGATGCTTATGCTATGCAAAATGATGTGATGATGTTATGTTATGTAGATGAATTTGATTTCGAAGATACACACATATCCCCGTGAAACACACAATCTTTTACTGTAAGCTCTGCATTCCCTTAGGAACGTCTTTGGAGCTTCTTCGCCTTTTACTTAGGCGGTATCAGCGTTGACTTTTCGCTGTAAGCTCTGCATTCCCTTAGGAACGTCTTTTGAGCTTCTTCGCCTTTTACTTAGGCGGTATCAGCGTTGACTTTTCGCTGTAAGCTCTGCATTCCTTTTGGAACGACTTTTGAGCAGAAAACTTACACTGCGCTCCCTTTGGAACGGCTTTTTGTGACTTCATCAACTTACTCTGCGTTCCTTAGAACGACTTTCTGTTGCTTCGAAGGATTTTTAATAATTCGAAGGTCCTCCTTGTTAACGCAAAATTTTTTAAGCTTTAGCAACTTAAGCCTGTGGAGAAAATAGGTTTTCCTCGTGGGAAACAACGAAATTATTACATGAAAACTAACAATGTTCTTTGTTGCACAGAAAATAGAACTGAATAGAAAAAACTGCTATCAAAGGTAGGATATGTGTCAATAAATGTGCTTCGACTCTGGCACAGTGCTGTTGACTGTGCGAGCTTCGGATTGTTCTCTGAAGTCCCTTTGGTGTGGGGCATATTGACTCCCTTCTGGCTGTTGACCTTGTTGCAGTGGAGGTGGAGGCAGAGGCTGTTGCCAGGAAGCTTGAGGTTGACTTGCCGAAGCTACAGAAGCTGCAGGGTGGTTGTCTATGTATTGTGGGATGTAAGGTGGATGATACGAAGCAGTATGCATGACCTGCTTCGGCTGAGCTTGTTGCGCTGCAGCTTCGGCTATTTCCTTTTGCTTCTGGATTGTAACATGGCACGTCCTGGTGGTATGGCCCTTGTTTTCTCCACAGAACAACCAAAACAGTTTCCTTGGTTGATCTCCAAATCTTCCGCCGAAGCCCCTGGCGCCTCTGCCTCTTGGAGCTGGTGGCCGGAAGAAACTTTGCTGTTGCCCCGAAGCCTGTGAGGAGCACTGCGGCCTGTTCTGCTGACTCCCCTTATCATCATTTTGAGTAAAGTTGTGGATGGACCTGACATGCCTCGGATAGAATCTTCCTCCGAAGCCCCTGGTCATTTCAGAAAATCTGAAAGCCTCCTCCCTTCTTTGGCGAAAATCATTGTCGGCACGAATGTACTCATCCATCTTCTGGAGCAGCTTCTCCAAAGTCTGAGGAGGCTTCCTGGCGAAGTATTGAGCTGAAGGTCCAGGTCGGAGCCCCTTGATCATGGCTTCGATGACAATTTCATTGGGCACCGTTGGTGCCTGCGCCCTCAAACGTAAGAACCTTCTGACATACGCCTGAAGGTATTCTTCATGATCCTGAGTGCACTGAAACAAGGCTTGGGCAGTAACCGGCTTCGTCTGAAACCCTTGAAAGCTAGTTAGCAACATATCCTTCAGCTTTTGCCATGAAGTAATCGTTCCTGGTCGAAGGGAGGAATACCAGGTCTGAGCAACACTCCTGACAGCCATAACAAAAGACTTTGCCATGACTGCAGCATTGCCACCATACGAAGACACTGTTGCTTCGTAGCTCATCAAAAACTGCTTCGGGTCTGAATGGCCATCAAACATGGGAAGCTGGGGTGGCTTGTAGGATGGAGGCCAAGGTGTAGCCTGCAGCTCAGCGGACAGGGGAGAAGCATCATCGAAAACAAAATTTCCATGATGGAAATTGTCATACCAGTCATCTTCGCTGAAGAAGCCCTCCTGATGAAGGTCTTTTTGTTGAGGCCTTCTGTTCTGCTCATCATGAGTAAGATGGCGAACTTCTTCAGAAGCTTCGTCTATCTGCCTCTGCAGCTCAGCTAGCCTGGCCATCTTTTCCTTCTTCCTCTGCACCTGTTGATGAAGCATCTCCATATCCCTGATCTCTTGGTCTAGTTCATCCTCCTGAAGCGTCGGGCTGACGGCCTTCCTCTTCTGGCTTCGGGCCTCCCGAAGAGAGACGGTCTCCTGGTTGGGGTCCAGCGGTTGCAGTGCTGCAGCTCCAGTCGCTGAAGCTTTCTTCGGCGCCATAGCGAGGGTCTATGGCTTCCGAAGGTGTTCAAAAAACTCAAAGTGGAGGTGAGTTCACCGGAGGTGGGCGCCAATGTTGGTGACTTGTTCTCAAATGCTTTGAATTAAGAACAAGGCAACATAAAAAGTGTTAAATGATAAGGTCCTTCGTCCTTCGAAACATTATTTCCCTTCGGGATATAACGTGCTCCGGACGAAGGTCATAAACAACATATCTTCGTAAGCACGATGAGTTACGACGAAGGACTTATGCGTAACATAAATAGTAATGTAAACATTTAAATTTTATCACAATGTTATTTCTATTTTATTACTATGTAAAAATAGAAATGACTTCAAATTACAAATGTACCTTCGTATTGCAGGAAGGCAAAAGTACAAGAATGACGCAAAAGCAAATGCCAAGTCAGCGTGAACAGTACGGGAGTACTGTTCATCTATTTATAGGCGTGAGACACAGCCCATGTGAAATTACATTCATGTCCATTACATTTGCTAATGACTTATGGAAATCTGTCAAGGCCTAAGTAGTCTTTCCATCTTTAAGTCGGTTCCCCTTTCTGCTATCGCGACGAAGCTTTCCTGCGCACAGCTTCGGCCGTGCACCATCCTTCGTAGAGCTTGGTAATCAGCCCGTCCTTCATTTCAATCCCCTTTCGTCTGGTTTAGGCTTCGTCCTGACCGTACTTTATGTTCATAATTCTAAGTCCGAAGGTACCTGTTCATATAATCCACTTGGAAAACATTGTCAAATCATGTTTTTGAGGACCTTCGGAGGACGAAGGCCCCCAACATGAGGAATCTCCACAATTTGGAGCCTGTCGCCCTTACAATAGAGATCACAAAGAAGGCACAGAGTAAGGTTGGGAAGAGAAACACACACAAGACTCAAATCCTCAGCACAACCACGCACACAAGTCACGACTTGAGCTCGAAACACAACACACGGAGTTCGCAACTCAAATGGAGCTCAAATCACTAACACAATGAAGCGAATGCGCGGGAGCGGAGTCTGGATGCTTTAAAATACTTAGAGAATGCTTGGTGTGCTCCTCCATGCGCCTAGGGGTCCCTTTTTATAGCCCCAAGGCAGCTAGGAGCCGTTGGAGACCATCTTGGAAGGCCAATCTTGCCTTCTGTAGAGTGGTGCACCGGACAGTCCGGTGCACCACCGAACAGGTCCTGTAGACTGTCCGGTGCGCAATCTCCTTCCAAATTTGGCATATCCGACCGTTGCTCCTCTGGGCTGATTTGTGCACCGGACACTACCGGACAGTCCGGTGCACACCGGACAGTCCGGTGCACCAGCTGACCGTTAGAGCAGTCCACGTGTCGCGCGAAGATTGCGCTGCCGACCGTTGGCGCAGGCGACTGTTGGCTCACTAGACAGTCCGGTGCACCATCAGACAGTCCGATGAATTATAGCCACGTCGCCTTTCTTCATTCCCGAGAGCGACGAATTCGTCGCGGATGACTCACCGGACAGTCCGGTGCACCACCAGACAATCCAGTGATTTTTAGCCGTACGCCACCGTCGAATCCTGAGAGCGGCGAGTTCACCGCGGACCAGCCTGGCGCACCGGACAGTCCGGTGTGCCAGGCCGAAATGGAGTTTGGCTGCACACAACCAAGTCTTTTGCAATTTGATTCTCTTCTTCTCAGCACTGTTTCTAGAACTTAGATAACCACATTAGTATTAAAAACAAATATACTAAGTCTAGAAACATACCTCATGCCTTGATTTGCACTTTTCAACCTTTGGCTCATTAGGACTTAAAGAATATGTGTTAGGCATCTAATCACCAAAATACTTATAGAAATTGCCCAATGGCATATTTCCCTTTCAATCTCCCCCCTTTTGGTGATTTATGCCAACACATCAAAAAGCAACAAGAAACGTGCAACATCAATTCAAATTGTAGATCCAATTGTTTTTACTATAATTTGGCATATTTGGATCACTCTTTTGCCACCACTTAGTTTGTTTTTGCAAATCAAATTCTTTTTCCTATCTCTAAGTCAAACACACTTGTTTGGGCAAAACGAGAGATATTCCAAGAGAAAAATTGATCAAGTGCCAAAAACTCCCCCTTTTTCCCATAATCAAAATTCTCCCCCACAAGAGACCAAATTTTACAATAAGAGTATTTAGTACAAATCAAGAGTTCTAACTCTATTGTTTTCAAAATTCACAAGTGGTTGGCTGATCCATTTGCTTTGGCCTTAAT
Organism: Zea luxurians; assembly: GCA_029449295.1. Lineage (NCBI taxonomy): Eukaryota > Viridiplantae > Streptophyta > Magnoliopsida > Poales > Poaceae > Zea > Zea luxurians. The sequence continues at coordinate 170,999,689 of JAOPSE010000002.1, forward strand.
TTCTCCCCCTTTGGCATTAAGCACCAAAAACGGATCATTTTTTGCCCTTTTAACCCCATTGCCTCACCAAAAATGTCAATTAAGAGAAAAAGGCAATGAATTTGCAAGTATGAACTTGGAAGTAAGTACACCAATACCGGAGTGCAGTGGAAGTCTTTTCATCATCGAAGTTCATTTTTCCCTTACAATGCACCGATGAGACTACATCAAATGTACTCAAACAAACAGGTTAGTCTCAAAGGGTCAAGTTGTAGCACATCTCCCCCTTAATATGTGCATCATTCGCATATGGACTTGTGAGTTCCGGGGATCACTTGTACAACTTGAGCACCATAAATAACAATAATTGATTGAAATGCACAAAGTAACATGATCAAAGGCATAGAACACATGTATGCTATAGATCAATCCAAGTTACGCGAATCTAAGACATTTAGCTCACTATGCAACCTGCAAAACCTTTTCTCATCTAAAGGCTTGGTGAAGATATCGGCTAGCTGGTTCTCGGTGTTAATATGGTACACCTCGATATCTCCCTTTTGCTGGTGGTCTCTCAAGAAGTGATGTCGTATGTCTATGTGCTTAGTGCAGCCGTGTTCAACGGGATTATCCGCCATGCGGATTGCACTCTCATTGTCACATAGGAGTGGGACTTTGCTCAGATTGTAGCCAAAGTCCTGGAGGGTTTGCCTCATCCAAAGTAGTTGCGCGCAACACTATCCTACGGCAACATACTCGGCCTCAGCGGTGGATAGGGCAACAGATGTCTGTTTCTTTGAACTCTAGGACACCAAGGACCTTCCTAGAAATTGGCACGTCCCCGATGTGCTCTTCCTATCAACCTTGCACCCGGCATAATCGGAGTCTGAGTATCCAATCAAGTCAAAGGTAGACCCCTTTGGATATCAGATCCCGAAGCAAGGCGTAGAGACTAAATATCTAAGAATTCGCTTAACGGCCACAAGGTGACATTCCTTGGGGTCAGATTGATATCTAGCGCACATGCATACACTTAGCATAATGTCCGGTCTACTAGCACATAAATAAAACAATGAACCTATCATGGACCGGTATGCCTTTTGATCAACGGACTTACCTTCTTTGTTGAGGTCAACATGCCCGTCAGTTCCCATAGGTGTCTTCGCGGGCTTGGCGTCCTTCATTAGGGATGAAAGTGGTAATCCAAACTCTTAGAACAAATTTAATATTTTAAAATAGATATTTATAAAATTTTATATTGATCTTTTCTTATGTTATCAAGCACATTAGTACAAATATGAATAAAATATTATATAAATTGTTTTATGTATTATTTGCTCCCTACAACACAAAAATTTGAAAATTTTACCGAATTTGTTTCCGAATCCATACCAAAGTTTATATCTATTTTTTGAGAAAATATATGATGAATTTGAAGTTTACCTTTTATGGATCTTTACAAGTTGAATGTTAAAAACAAGAATACAAATTTTTATTGTAGATTCTATATCCTATTCATTCGCAATCAAAGAAAAAGACTAAAAACGTGATTACCGAATAAATACCGTTTCCGACCATTTTCATCCCTACCTTCATCCCAAACCGCTTGAGAAGATCTTGTGTGGTACTTCGTTTGGGAGATGAAGGTACCGTCCTTGAGTTGCTTCACTTGGAACCCAAGGAAGTAGGTCAACTCGCCCATCATCGATATCTTGAACTTTTCTGTCATCACCCTGCTAAACTCCTCACAAGACTTGTGATTAGTAGAACCAAAGATTATGTCGTCGACATAAATTTGGCACACGAAGAGATCTCCATCATAAGTCTTTGTAAAAAGAGTGGGATCAGCTTTCCCAACCTTGAAAGCATTAGCAATTAAGAAATATCTAAGGCATTCATACCATGCTCTTGGGGCTTGCTTAAGTCCATAGAGCGTCTTAGAGAGCTTATATACGTGGTCGGGATACCTATCATCCTCAAAGCCAGGGGGTTGTTCCACGTATACCTCCTCCTTGATTGGCCCGTTGAGGAAAGCGCTCTTCACATCCATTTGAAACAACCTGAAAGAGTGGTGAGCAGCATAGGCTAATAATATCTGAATAGACTCTAGCCTAGCCACAGGAGCAAAAGTCTCCTCGAAATCCAAACCTGCGACTTGGGCATAACCTTTTGCCACAAGTCGAGCCTTGTTTCTTGTCACCACCCCGTGCTCGTCTTGCTTGTTGTAGAACACCCACTTGGTTCCCACAACGTTTTGCTTTGGACGTGGCACCAGGCTCCAAACTTCATTTCTTTTGAAGTTGTTAAGCTCTTCCTGCATGGCGAACACCCAGTCTAGATCCTGCAAGGCCTCTTCTACCCTAAAAGGCTCAATAGAAGAGACAAATGAGTAATGCTCACAAAATTTAGCTAAACGTGAGCGAGTGGTTACTCCCTTGCTGATGTCACCCAAGATTTGATCGACGGGGTGATGTCTTTGGATCATTGCTCGGACTTGGGTTGGAGGGGCCTATGGTGCTTCTTCCTCCATCACTTGATCTTCTTGTGCTCCCCCTTGACCATGCCCTTCTTCTTGAGGTACCTGTTCATCATCTTGAGTTGGGGGATGCACCATCGTGGAGGAAGATGGCTGATCTTGCTCCTGTTGTTCCTGTGGTCGCACATCACCGATCGCCATTGTGCGCATTGCGGCCGTCAGAACATCATCTTCATCTATGTCATCAAGATCAACATGCTCTCTCGGAGAGCCATTAGTCTCATCAAATACAACATCGCTAGAGACTTCAACTAGACCCGATGATTTGTTGAAGACTCTATACACCTTTGTATTTGAGTCATACCCTAGTAAAAACCCTTCTACTGCTTTGGGAGCAAATTTAGAATGTCTACCTTTCTTCACTAGAATGTAACATTTGCTCCAAAATACATGAAAGTAAGAGACATTGGGTTTGTTACCGGTAAGGAGTTCGTAGGAGGTCTTCTTGAGAAGGCGATGTAGGTAGAGCCGGTTTATGGCGTGACAGGCTGTGTTCATAGCTTCCGACCAAAACCGCTCAGGCGTCTTGAACTCTCCAAGCATCATTCTTGCCATGTCGATTAGCGTCCTGTTCTTCCTCTCTACTACACCGTTTTGCTGTGGTGTATAGGGGGCGGAGAACTCGTGCTTGATTCCTTCCTCCTCAAGATACTCCTCAACTTGTAGATTCTTGAACTCAGACTCGTTGTCGCTCCTTATCTTTTCACCTTTAGCTTAAATTCGTTTTGAGCCCTCCTTAGAAAGCGCTTTAGGGTCCCTTGGGTTTCTGATTTATCCTGCAAAAAGAGCACTCAAGTGAAGCAGGAAAAATCATCAACAATTACAAGACCATACTTACTTCCCCCGATGCTAAGGTAGGCAATGGGTCCAAAGAGGTCCATGTGAAGAAGCTCCAGTGGTCTTGATGTTGTCATCACATTCTTGCTGTGATGAGTGCTTCCCACCTGTTTCCCTGCCTGACATGCTGCACAAGGTCTATCTTTTTTGAAACAAACATTGGTTAGCCCTAACACATGTTCTCCCTTTAGAAGTTTATGAAGGTTCTTTATCCCAACATGTCCTAGACGGCGATGCCACAGCCAGCCCATACTAGTCTTAGCTATTAAGAATGCATCTAGATCGGCCTCCTCTTTCGAAAAATCAACTAAGTAGAGTTTGTCGTCTAATACACCCTTAAAAGCTAATGAACCATCACTCCTTCTAAAGACAGATACATCATCGTTTATAAAAAGACAATTGTCACCCATGTGACACAATTGACTTACAGACAGAAGGCTGTACCCAAGCGACTCTACTAGAAATACATTCGATATGGAGTGTTCGCTTGTGATGGCTATCTTTCCCAAACCTTTGACCTTGCGTTGATTCTCATCTCCAAAGATAATCGTATCCTAGGAATCTTTGTTCTTGACGTAGGAGGTGAACATCTTCTTCTCCCCCATCATATGGTTTGTGCATTCGCTGTCGATGATCCAGCTTGAGCCCCCGGATGCATAAACCTGCAAACCAATTTAATCTTGGGTTTTAGGTACCCAACTCTTGTTGGGTCCTACAAGGTTAGTCAAAATAGTTTTTGGAACCCATATGCAAGTTTTGTCTCCCTTGCATTTGGATCCCAACTCCTTGGCAACTACTTTTGCATTCTTACATGAAAGAACAAAAGAATCATTACAAGCTTGGTAAATGGTAGAAGGTCCATTGCACATTTTCCTAGGTACAACATGATCTTTCCTAGGCCTACAATGAACAAAATTAGAACTAGATGCAAACATAGCATGTGAATCATTATAAGCAGCATGAACATAACTTTTATTATAATGAGAACGACTAGCAATTTTCCTATCATAAATAAAAGCATGGTTCCTTTGAGAACTACTAGCCATAGGGGCCTTCCCTTTTTTCCTTGTTGAGAACAGAGGTCTTTTGGCTTGTTAAGTTCTTGGCTTCCTTTCGAAAACCAAGTCCATCCTTAATTGAGGGGTGTCTACCAACAGTATAGGCATCCCTAGCAAATTTTAATTTATCAAACTCAATTTTGCAAGTCTTAAGTTGAGCATTAAGACTTGCCACCTCATCGGTTAATTTAGTAATAGAAATAAGATGTTCATTACATGCATCAACATTAAAGTCTTTACATCTATTACAAATACTAACATGCTCTACACATGAACTAGTTTTATTTACTTCCTCTAACTTAGCATTTAATTCATCATTTAAACTCTTTAAACTAGATATAGATTCATGGCAAGAAGATAACTCAGAAGATAGCATTTCATTTCTCTTAGTTTCTAGAGCAAGAGATTTTTGCACACTAACAAATTTGTCATGATCCTCATACAATATGTCCTCTTGCTTTTCTACTAGTCTATCCTTTTCATTTAGAGAATCAATTAATTCATTAATTTTCTCTACTTTGGCTCTATCTAAACCTTTAAATAAACTAGAGTAATCTACTTCATCATTGGAGGATTCTTCATCACTAGATGAAGTGTACTTGGGTGTGTCCCGAACATGTACCTTTTTCTCCTTGGCCATGAGACAAGTATGGCGTTCTTTGGGGAAGAGTGAAGATTTGTTGAAGGCCGAGGCAGTGAGTCCTTCGTCGTTGGAGTCAGAACAGGAGCAGTCTGAGTCCCATTCCTTTCCAAGGTGCACCTCGCCCTTTGCCTTCCTATAGGTCTTCTTTTTCTCCTTCTTCCCGCTCTTTTCTTGTCCCTGGTCACTATCATTATCGGGACAATTTGCAATAAAGTGACCAGTCTTACCGCATTTGAAGCAGGAGTGTTTTCCCTTTGTTTTATTCTTGTTGGGCTATTCCTTGCGTCCTTTGAGTGCGGTCTTAAAGCGCTTGATGATGAGAGCCATCTCATCTTCGTTGAGACCAGCTGCCTCTACTTGTGCCACCTTGCTTGGTAGCGCTTCCCTGCTGCTGGTTGCTTTGAGAGCAACGAGTTGAGGCTCGTAGACGGGTAGTAAACCATTTAGAGCACCGTCCACATATCGAGCCTCCTTCACCATCATGCGCCTGCTCACAAATTTTCCAAGGATCTCCTCAGGCGTCATCTTGGTGTACCTGAGGTTCTCATGAATAAGATTGATAAGATGGGGGTCAATTACAGTGAATGACCTTAGCATGAGTCAGACGACATCATGATCCGTCCATCTTGTGCTTTCGTAGCTTCGGATCTTGTTGACCAGGGTCTTGAGCCTGTTGTAGGTTTGTGTTGGCTCTTCCCCCCTGATCATAGCGAATGTCCCTAGCTCGCCTTCCACTAGCTCCATTTTGGTAATCATGGTGGCGTCGTTTCCCTCATGAGATATCTTGAGGGTGTCCTAGATTTGCTTGGCATTGTCCAAGCCACTCACTTTATTATACTCATCCCTGCAAAGAGATGCTAATAACACAGTAGTAGCTTGGGCATTCTTATGGATTTGCTCATTAATGAAAATGGGATTGTCAGTACTATCAAAATGCATTCTGTTTTCAACAATCTCCCAGATACTAGGATGGAGAGAAAATAAATGACTACGCATTTTATGACTCCAGACAGAATAGTCTTCTCCATCAAAGTGTGGGGGTTTCCCAAGTGGAATTGATAGCAAATGAGCATTTGAGTTGTAGGGAATGCGAGAGTAATCAAAAGAATAGTTCTGATTAACCGTTTTCTTTTTAGACGAAGAGTCGTCGTTGTCGTCTCTTGGTGAAGAAGAGGAGGCATCACTGTCGTAGTAGATAATCTTCTTGATGCGCCTCTTCTTCTTCCCATCCCTCTTCTTGTGACTCGATCCTGAGTCAGTGGGCTTGTCGTCCCTTGGCTCGTTGAAGAGGGACTCCTTCTCCTTGTCGTTGACCACCATCCCCTTTTCCTTAGGATCCATCTCTTCGGGCGGTTAGTCCCTTAGATGAAGAGTACGACTCCGATACCAATTGAGAGCACCTAGAGGGGGTGAATAGGGATCCTGTAAAATCAAACACTAAATAGCCACAAAACTTAGTTATAGAAGTGTTAGTGCGACTAAGTAGTTTTGAGCGGAGTTCTTGTGGACAAAACAATCACAAAGAAAGCAACACAAGAGACACACGATTTTATCCCGTGGTTCGGCCAAGTAACACTTGCCTACTTCCACGTTGTGGCGTCCCAATGGACGAGGGTTGCACTCAACCCCTTTCAAGTGATCCGATGATCAACTTGAATACCACGGTCTTTTCCTTTCAAGTGTTTTTCTGTTTGCGAGGAATCTCCACAATTTGGAGCCACTCGCCCTTACAATAGAGATCACAAAGAAGGCACAGAGTAAGGTTGGGAATAGCAACACACACAAGACTCAAATCCTCAGCACAACCATGCACACAAGTCACGACTTGAGCTCGAAACACAACACACAGAGTTCGCAACTCAAATGGAGCTCAAATCACTAACACAATGAAGCAAATGCGCGGGAGCGGAGTCTGGATGCTTTAGAATACTTAGAGAATGCTTGGTGTGCTCCTCCATGCGCCTAAGGGTCCCTTTTATAGCCCAAAGGCAGCTAGGAGCCGTTGGAGACCATCTTGGAAGGCCAATCTTGCCTTCTGTCGAGTGGTGCACCGGACAGGTCCTGTAGACTGTCCGGTGCGAGATCTCCTTCCAAATTTGGCATATTCGACCGTTGCTCCTCTGGGCTGATTTGCGCGCTGGACACTGTCCGGTGCACACCGGACAGTCCGGTGCACCAGCTGACCGTTGGAGCAGTCCACGTGTTGCGCGAAGATTGCGCTGCCGACCGTTGGCGCAGGCGACCATTGGCTCACCGGACAGTCCGGTGAATTATAGCCACGTCGCCTTTCTTCATTCCCGAGAACGACGAGTTCATCGCGGATGACTCACCGGACAGTCCGGTGCACCACCAGACAGTCCGGTGATTTTTAGCCGTACGCTGCCGTCGAATCCCGAGAGCGGCAAGTTCACCGCGGACCAGCCTGGCGCACCAGACACTGTCCGGTGCACCACCGGACAGTCCGGTGTGCTAGGTCGAACTGGAGTTTGGCTGCACACAGCCAAGTCTTTTGCAATTCGATTCTCTTCTTCTCAGCACTGTTTCTAGCACTTAGATAACCACATTAGTATTAAAAACATATATACTAAGTCTAGAAACATACCTCATGCCTTGATTTGCACTTTTCAACCTTTGGCTCATTAGGACTTAAAGAATATGTGTTGGGCATATAATCACCAAAATACTTATAGAAATTTCCCAAGGGCATATTTCCCTTTCAATACCCCTCAACCACCACCACTCCAACCATCCAAGCATTCAACACTCCTGATTCAATACAAGAGCAAAGTGCAACACTCCAAGACCCAAATCAAAGCCTCTGATCCAATCAAAGTCCCCAATTCAATTCTAATGCTTTAGGACTTGTGAGAGGATCACTTGTTTTTCTTTGTTGCTCTTGTTTGCTTGGCTTGGCTTTCTTTTCTTTCTCAGTTGTTACTCTCAAGTGCTTTGTAAGCGAAGCAAGAGACACCAATCGTGTGGTGGTCCTGGTGGGGTCTAAGTGACCCATGAGATTAAGGAAGAAGCCTCACTTGGTCTAGGTGACCATTTGAGAGAGGGAAAGGGTTGAAAGAGACTCAGTTTTTGTGACCACCTCAATGGGGACTAGGTTCTTTAGAACTGAACCTCAGTAAAACAAATCACCGTGTCATCCGCTCTATTTCTTGGTTGATTTGTTTTCCCCCTCTCTCCCAGACTCGAATTTAATTCTAACGCTAACCTCGGCTTGTAGTTTGTGTTTTAAGTTGTAAATTTCAGATTACGCCTATTCACCCCTGAAAGTCGCCTAGAGGGGGGTGAATAGGCGTAATCTAAAATTTACAACTTAAAACACAAGCTACAAGCCATGGTTAGCGTTAGAATGAAATCTAAGTCCGGGAGAGAGGGGGGAAACAAATCAACCAAGAAATAAAGCAGATGACACGGTGATTTGTTTTACCGAGATTCGGTTCTAAAGAACCTAGTCTCCATTGAGGTGGTCACAAAGACCGGGTCTCTTTCAACCCTTTCCCTCTCTCAAACGGTCACTTAGACCGAGTGAGCTTCCTTCCTTGATTTCCCGGGTCACTTAGACCCCGCAAGGACCACCACACAATTGGTGTCTCTTGCTTTGCTTACAAGGCTTTGAGAATAAGAATGAGAGAAAGAAGAAAGCCAACCAAGCAACAAGAGCAACAAAGAAACACAAGAACGATCCTCTCACAAGTCCTAAAGTACTAGAATTGAATCGGGAACTTTTATTGGATTGGTGGCTTTGATTTGTCTCTTGGAGTGTTGCACTTTGCTCTTGTATTGAATGAGGAGTGCTGAATGCTTGGATGGTTGAAGTGGTGGTGGTTGGGGGGTATTTATAGCCCTCAACCACCAAAACAACCGTTGGGGTTGGCTGCTATCGATGGGCGCACCGGATACTGTCCAGTGCGCCAGCCATGTCACCCAACCGTTAGGGTTCTGGCGCTCCTAACCATTGGAGCGCTGACTTCCTGGGGCACCAGTCAGTCTGGTGCCACACCGGACAGGCACTATTCATTGTCCGGTGTGCCTCTGACGACTGCTCTGACTTCTGCGCGCACTGTTCGCGCACTGTAGCTCTGCGTCCACGCTTTTGCAGTCGACAGTTGCACTGGAGAGCCATTACTTGACTAGTGCATCGGACAGTCCGGTGGCACACTGGACAGTCCGGTGAATTTTAGCGGAGCGGCGCTGGAGAAACCCAAGAGTGGCAAGTTTGATCCTGTACGGTCCTGGTGCACCGGACACTGTCTGGTGGCACACCGGACAGTCCGGTGCGTCAGACCAGGGCACTCTTGGTTTCTTTGCTCCTTTGTATTTGAACCCTATCTTCAATCTTTTACTGGTTTGAGTTAAACCTTTATGCACCTGTGGAACATATAATCTAGACCAAACTAGTTAGTCCAATATTTGTATTGGGCATTCAACCACCAAAATTATTTATAGGAAGAGGTTAACCCTATTTCCCTTTCAATCTCCCCCTTTTTGGTGATTGATGCCAACACAATCCAAAGCAAATATATATGTGCAGAATTGAACTAGTTTGCATAATGTAAGTGCATAGGTTACTTAGAATTAAACCAATTTATAATTTTACTAGATATGTATGGTTGCTTTCTTTTATTTTAACATTTTGGACCACGCTTGCACCACATGTTTTGTTTTTGCAATTTCTTTTGGAAAATCTTTTCAAAGTCTTTTGCACATAGTCAAAGGCATATGAATAAGATTGAAAGAAGCATTTTCAATATTTGAAATTTTCTCCCCCTGTTTCAAATGCTTTTCCTTTGACTAAACAAAACTCCCCCTGAATAAAATTCTCCTCTTAGTGTTCAAGAGGGTTTTACCAATTTTTGTAAATACCAATTGAACAAGATCAAATACTTTTAGATACCAATTTGAAAAAATCTTGAAAATTTTGAAATTCGTGGTGGTGCGGTCCTTTTGCTTTGGGCTTAATATTTTCTCCCCCTTTGGCATTAATCGCCAAAAACAGAGAACGTTGGAGCCCTTTTATATTTTCTCCCCCTTTGGTAAGCAATATATGAGTGAAGGATTATACCAAATTGGAGAGTGTTGTGGAATATCGGTAAAGGATAAATAATACCGATGGAGTTGAGTGGAAGCGTTGCCTTTGCCGAATACTCCATTTCCCTTTCAATCTAAGACTAACACAAGAAATACTCATGGAAGCACAATAGTCTTAGTTTTGGTACAAGAAGAATAAGAAATATGAATAAGTACGAAATGAAAGAGATGTGATCAAAGGTATATAAATGAGCTATGTGTGCAATGTTTCATTCAAAATTCCGAGAATCAAGTATATTTAGCTCATTCCTAAGTTTGCTAAAGGTTTTCTCATTTAATGGCTTGGTAAAGATATCGGCTAATTGATCTTTGGTGTTTACATAGGCTATCTCGATATCCCCCTTTGTTGGTGATCCCTCAGAAAGTGATACCGAATGTCTATGTGCTTAGTGCGGCTGTGTTCAATGGGATTCTTCACCATGCGGATAGCAATCTCATTGTCACATAGGAGAGGGACTTTGCTCAATTTGTAGCCATAGTCCCTGAGGGTTTTCCTCATCCAAAGTAATTGCGCACAACAATGGCCTGCGGCAATATACTCGGCTTCGGCGGTTGATAGGGCTACTGAGTTTTGTTTCTTTGAAGCCCAAGACACTAGGGATCTCCCCAAAAACTGACAAGTCCCTGATGTGCTCTTCCTATCAATTTTACACCCTGCCCAATCGGCATCGGAATATCCTATTAAATCAAATGTGGATCCCTTAGGGTACCAAAGCCCAAACTTAGGAGTGTAAACTAAGTATCTCATGATTCTTTTCACGGTCCTAAGGTGAAGTTCCTTAGGATCGGCTTGGAACCTTGCACACATGCATACTGAAAGCATAATATCCGGTCGAGATGCACATAAATAGAGTAAAGATCCAATCATCGACCGGTATACCTTTTGATCTATGGATTTATCTCCCGTGTCGAGGTCGAGATGCCCATTGGTTCCCATGGGTGTCTTGATGGGTTTGGCATCGTTCATTCTAAACTTCTTAAGAATGTCTTGAATGTACTTTGTTTGGCTAATGAAGGTGCCCTCATGGAGTTGCTTTATTTGAAATCCTAAGAAATATCTCAACTCCCCCATCATTGACATCTCGAATTTCTGTACCATGATCCTACTAAACTCTTCACAGGTAGACTTGTTAGTAGAACAAAAAATGATATCATCAACATAAATTTGGCAAATAAACAAGTCTTTTTCAATAGTTTTAGTAAAGAGAGTAAGATCGGCTTTACTGACTTTGAAGCCATTAGTGATTAGAAAATCTCGCAGGCATTCATACCATGCTCTTGGGGCTTGCTTGAGCCCATAAAGTGCCTTTGAGAGTTTATATACATGGTTAGGGTACTCACTATCTTCAAAGTCGGGAGGTTGCTCAACATAGACCTCTTCCTTGATTGGTCCATTGAGGAAGGCACTCTTCACGTCCATTTGATAAAGCTTGAAGCCATGGTAAGTAGCATAGGCAAGTAATATACGAATTGACTCAAGCCTAGCTACGAGTGCATAAGTTTCATCAAAATACAAACCTTCGACTTGTGAATAACCTTTGGCCACAAGTCGGGCTTTGTTTCTTATCGCCACACCATGCTCATCTTGCTTGTTGCGGAATACCCACTTGGTACCTACAACATTTTGGTTAGGACGTGGAACCAAATGACATACCTCATTTCTCGTGAAGTTGTTGAGCTCCTCTTGCATTGCCAGCACCCAATCCAAATCTCTTAATGCATCCTCTACCCTGTATGGCTCAATGGAGGAAACAAAAGAGTAATGTTCACAAAAATGAGCGACTCGAGATCGAGTAGTTACCCCCTTATGAATGTCATGGAGGATGGAGTTCATAGGGTGATCTCTTTGAATCGCTTGGTGGACTCTTGGGTGTGGCGGTCTTTGACCTTGTACTTCTTGCTCATCTTCCTTGTCTTCATTGTCTTCATCTCCCCCTTGATCATTGACCTCATCTTGAGGTAGCTCATCTTATTGGTCTTCTTCTTCATCACCTTGAGCCTGATCCTCATCTTGAGTTGGTGGAGATGCTTGATTCGAAGATAACGGTTGATCTTGTGCTTGTGGAGGCTCTTCGAATTCCTTAGGACACACATCCCCAGTGGACATGTTCCTTAACGCAACGCACAGAGCCTCTTCATCATCTAGCTCATCAAGATCAACTTGCTCCACTTGGGAGCCATTAGTCTCATCAAACACAATGTCACAAGAAACCTCAACTAATCCAGTGGATTTGTTGAAGACTCTATATGCCCTTGTGTTTGAGTCATATCCTAGTAAAAAGCCTTCTACAACCTTAGGAGCAAATTTAGATTTTCTACCTTTTTAACAAGAATAAAACATTTGCTACCAAAGACTCTAAAATATGAATCATTGGGCGTTTTACCGGTAAGGAGTTCATAGGATGTCTTCTTGAGAATTTGGTGAAGATATAGCCGGTTGATGGAGTAGCAAGCAGTGTTGATTGCTTCTGCCCAAAACCAGTCCGAAGTCTTGTACTCATCAAGCATGGTCCTTGCCATGTCCAATAGAGTTCTATTCTTCCTCTCCACTACACCATTTTGTTGAGGTGTGTAGGGAGAAGAGAACTCATGCTGGATGCCCTCATCCTTAAGAGAGCCTTCGATTTGAGAGTTCTTGAACTCCGTCCCGTTATCGCTTCTTATCTTCTTGATTCTCAATCCGAACTCATTTTGAGCCCGTCTCAAGAATCCTTTGAGTGTTTCTTGGGTCTGAGATTTTTCCTGCAAAAAGAATACCCAAGTGAAGCAAGAATAATCATCTACAATTACAAGACAATACTTACTCCCGCCGATGCTTATGTAAGCTATCGGACCGAATAAATCCATGTGGAGTTGCTCAAGCGGCCTGTCGGTCGTCATGATGTTCTTGGTGGATGATGGGCGCCAACTTGCTTTCCTGCTTAACATGCGCTACAAACCCTGTCTTTCTCAAAATGAACATTTGTTAGTCCCAAAATATGCTCTCCCTTTAGAAGTTTGTGGAGATTCTTCATCCCAAAATAGGCTAGTCGGCGATGCCAGAGCCACCCCATATTAGTCTTAGCAATTAAGCAAGTGTCAAGTTCAGCTCTATTAAAATCAACTGAGTATAGCTGACCCTCTAACACTCCCTTAAATGCTACTGAATCATCACTCCTTTTAAAGACAATAACACCTACATCACTAAAAAGACAGTTGTAGCCCATTTGGCATAATTGAGAAACTGAAAGCAAGTTATAATCTAAAGAATCTACAAGAAAAACATTTGAAATAGAATGGTCAGGAGATATAGCAATTTTACCAAGTTCTTTGACCAAACCTTGATTTCCATCCCCGAATGTGATGGCTCTTTGGGGATCTTCGTTTTTCTCATATGAGGAGAACATCCTTTTCTCCCCTGTCATGTGGTTTGTGCATCCGCTATCAATTATCCAACTTGAGCCCCCGGATGCATAAACCTGCAAAACAATTTAGGCCTTGTTTTTAGGTACCCAAACGGTCTTGGGTCCTTTCATGTTAGAAACAAGCACCTTGGGTACCCAAACACAAGTCTTTGATCCCTTGTGTTTGCCCCCAACATATTTTGCAACTATTTTGCCTGATTTGTTAGTTAGCACATAAGAAGCATCAAAAGTCTTAATGAAATATTAGGTTCATTTGATGCAGCAGGAGTTTTCCTTTTAGGCATTTTAACATGGGTAGAATGCCTAGAGCTAGATGCCTCATTTTTATACATAAAAGCATGGTGAGAAACATAATGAGATTTACTAGCATGAATTCTCCTAATTTTGTGCTCAGGATAACCAGCAGGATATAAAATGTAACCCTCATTATCCTGTACCATGGGAGTTTTGCCCTTAACAAAGTTAGACAATTTCTTAGGGGCATTAAGCTTGACATTGCCTCCCTATTGGAAGCCAATGCCATCCTTAATGCCAGGGCGTCTCCCATTATAGAGCATGCTTTCTAGCAAATTTAAAATTTTCATTTTCAATTTCATGCTCATTGATTTTAGCAGTTAGTTGAGCTATGTGATCATTTTGTTGTTTAATTAAAACAAGGTGATCATGGATAGCATCAACATCAATATCTCTACATCTAGTGCAAATAGAAACATGATCAACAGTAGATGTAGAGGGTTTGCAAAAAACATTTAATTCATCAATCTTAGCATGTAAAATAGCATTTTCATTTCTAAGCCTGGAAATGGCATCATTGCAAACTTTTAAATCTTTAGCCTTAGAAATTAATTTATCATTCTCAGTCCTAAGGCTAGAAATTGTTTCATTCAATTTGTCAATCTTAGCAATTAAACTAGCATTTTCATTTCTAAGACTGATAATTAAATCATTACAAGCATTTAACTTTTCAACCTTAGTAATTAAACTATCATTCTTAGTCCTTAGGTTGGAAACAATGTCTTGGCAAATGCTAAGCTCTTTAGTCAAGTTTTTATTTTTCTCTACTTCCTGAGCATAAGCATTTTTAACTTTAACATGCCTTTTGTTTTCCTTAATAAGGAATTCCTCTTGGTTGTCCAAGAGTTCAACCTTCTCATGAATAGCTCCTATCAATTCATTTAATTTTTCATTTTGTTGCATGTTAAGGTTGGCAAAAAGAGTAAGCAAATTATCCTCATCTTCATTAGAGCTACCCTCATCACTAGATGTTGTATATTTGGTGGAGGCTCTAGATTTTACCTTCTTCTTTTTTGTTGTCCTTTGCCATGAAGCACTTGTGGCCGATGTTGGGGAAGAGAAGTCCCTTGTTGACGGTGATGTTGGTGGCATCCTCATCGGAGGAGGAGTCGGTGGAGCTCATGTCGGAGTCACATTCCCGACACATGTGGGTGAAAGGGAAATGTGCCCTTGAGCAATTTCTATTATGTTTTGGTGATTAAGTGCCGAACACATTTAATTGAGTTCTTATGTGCTAAATGAAGAGAGAAGTGCAAATCAAGAGAAGGTATGCTTCTAGACTTAGTACAATTGTTTTTGAATACTAATGAAGTTATCTAAGTGTTAGAAACAGATAAAAGAAGAAAAGAAAAGGATTGCAAAAGACTGGATGTGTACAGCCAAAGATCAGCTCAGTCTGGCACACCGGTCTGTCCGGTGCGCCAGGCTGGACTCCGGTGAACAGGCCGCTCTCGGGAAAGTTTGGCGGCGTACGACTATAATTCACCTGACTATCCAGTGGTGCACCGGACTATCCGGTGAGCCAACGGTCGCCAGCGCCAACGGCCGGCTGCGCAATCTTCGCGCGACGCGTGGCAACTCCAACGGTCGGCGGGGGGCACCGGACTGTCCGGTGTGCACCGGACAGTGTCCGGTGCGCCAATGGGCCCGAAGTTGCAACGGTCGTCTGCGCCAGAAAAGGAAGGAGATTGGCACCGGACTGTCCGGTGCGCCACTCGATAGAAGGCAAGGATGGCTTTCCTTGTTGGCCTCCAACGGCTCCTAGCTGCCTTGGGGCTATAAAAGGGACCCCTAGGCGCATGGAGGAGCTACACAAGCATTCACTAAGCATCCTAAGGCATCCAGACTTCGTTCTCGCGCATTCGTTTCGTTGTGTTTGAGATTTGAGCTCTATTCGAGTCAAGGACTCCCTGTGTTGTCATTTGAGCTCAAGTCTTCTCTTGTGTGCGTGGGTGTGCTGCGATTTGTGTCTTGTGTGTGTTGCTCATCCCAACCTTACTCCGTGCTTTCTTTGTGATCATAATTATAAGGGCGAGAGGCTCCAACTTGTGGAGATTCCTCGCAAACGGGAAAAGGATATAAGGAAGAAAAACTGTGGTATTCAAGTTGATCATCGGATCACTTGAAAGGGGTTGAGTGCAACCCTCATCCATTGGGATGCCACAACATGGAAGTAGGCAAGTGTTACTTGGCCGAACCACGAGATAAAATCGCGTGTCTCTTGTGTGCTTTCTCTTTGATTGTCTATGGTCACAAAAGTTCGTTTCAAGCTACTTAGCCGTTCTAACTTTCATAACTAAGTTGTGTGGCTATTAGTGTTGAATTTTACAGGATCACCTATACACCCCCCTCTAGGTGCTCTCAATTGGTATCGGAGCCGTTCTCTTCACTTAAGGGACTAATCACCTGAAGAGATGGATCCTAAGGGAAAGGGGATGGTGGTCAACGATAAGGAGAAGGAGTCCTTCCTCAATGAGCCTAGAGACGACAAGCCTACCGACTTAGGCTCAAGTCATAAGAAGAGGGATGGGAAGAAGAAGAGACGCATCAAGAAGATCGTCTACTACGACAGCGATGAATCCTCTTCTTCACCAAGAGACGACGACGACGATGAATCATCGAAAAAGAAACCGATTAATCAAAACTATTCATTTGATTATTTTCGTATTCCATTCAATTCCAATGCTCATTTGCTATCAATTCTACTTGGGAAACCTCCACACTTTGATGGAGAAGACTACTCTTTTTGGAGTCACAAAATGCGTAGTCACTTATTTTCTCTCCATCCTAGTATTTGGGAGATAGTTGAAAATGGAATGCATTTCGATAGTACGGATAACCCTGTGTATATTAATGAGCAAATTCATAAGAATGCACAAGCTACCACTGTTTTGCTAGCTTCTTTGTGCAGGGATGAATACAACAAGGTGAGCGGCTTGGACAACGCCAAGCAAATCTAGGACACCCTCAAGATATCTCATGAGGGAAACGACGTCACCATGATCACCAAAATGGAGTTGGTGGAAAGCGAGCTAGGGAGATTTGCGATGATCAGGGGAGAGGAGCCAACGCAAACCTACAACAGGCTCAAGACCCTAGTCAACAAGATTAGAAGCTATGGAAGCACAAGATGGACGGACCATGACGTCGTCCGACTTATGCTAAGGTCATTCACGGTAATTGACCCCCATCTTGTAAACCTCATTCGTGAAAATCCCAGGTACACCAAAATAACGCCCGAGGAGATACTCAGAAAATTCGTAAGCAGGCGTATGATGGTAAAGGAAGCGTGATACATGGATGATGCTCTTAATGGCCCTCTACTTGTCTACGAGCCTCAACCCGTTGCTCTCAAAGCAACAAGCAGCAGGGAGGCGCTACCAAGCAAGGTGGCACAAGTTGAGGCTGATGGGCTAAATGAAGATGAGATGTCCCTAATCATCAAGCGCTTCAAGACCGCACTGAAAGGACGCAAGGAGTACCCCAACAAGAACAAAGCAAGGGGAAAGCGCTCCTGTTTTAAATGCGGTAAGACTGGTCATTTTATAGCGTAATGCTCCGATAATGATAATGACCAGGAACAAGAAAAGCATGAGAAGAGGGAGAAGAAGAAGGCTTACAAGAAGGCGAAGGGCGAGGGTCAATGGGTAATTCCCCATTGGGTTATATCATCCCAGACCCATCCCCATCATGTTTGATACATCCCCATACCCATACCCATACCCATCATGGGTACAAAACTCATCCCATAACCATCCCCATTCGGGTTTTGGGTCCCCAATGGGTCCCCATCCCCAATTAAGGAATAACTAGGTACTAACATCTATCACAAACTATCTAGATTTCATACATCACCACATCGGCAAGCACTCATCCATGAACCATGATCCATTCATCCATCCATCAGAAAGAAATCAATACTTTGGGACCAATATAAGAAATGGAGTCTGCCGGGTTTGATGGCCGACTCGGCCTCAACTCATTCATACAAACATGACAGGTGTACACGTATGAAATACCCATGGGTAATCGGGTTCGGATTATTGCTTCCCAAACCCATACCCGTTTACCCAATGGGTGGAGATTTTGTCCCATATCCATACCCATGGGGATAATTTTTGTTCCATACCCGTATCCTAATAGGGGAATTACCCACGGGTTAGCGGGTATCGGGTCCCCATTGACATCTCTAGGCGAGGCGCACCTTGGCAAAGAATGGGATTCGGACTGCTCTTCATCTGACTCCAACGATGAAGGACTGGCAGCCTCGGCCTTCAACAAGTCTTCGCTCTTCCCCAATGAATGCCACACTTGCCTCATGGCCAAGGAGAAGGTGAGTGTTCGAGATTCCCCTAAGTACTCTACTTCTAGTGATGAGGATTCCTCCGATGATGAAGTAGATTACTCTAGTCTATTTAAAGAATTAGATAGAGCTAAAGTAGAAAAGATTAATGAACTAATTGATGCTTTAAATGAAAAGGATAGACTTTTAGAAAAGCAAGAGGATATTTTGTATGAAGAGCATGATAAATTTGTTAGCGTTCAAAAATCTCTTGCTGATCTAGAAATTAAGAGAAATGAAATGTTATCCTCTGAATTGTCTAAATGCCATGAATCAATCTCTAGTTTAAAGATTTTGAATGATGATTTAAATGCTAAGCTAGAGTAAGCTAATACTACTAGATCTTGTGTAGAACATGTAGTTATTTGCAATAGATGCAAGGATTTTGATATTGATGCTTGTGATGATCATCTTGCGTCCATTTCTAAATTAAATGATGAGGTGGCAAGTCTTAATGCTCAACTTAAGACTTGCAAGATTGATTTTGATAAATTAAAGTTTGCTAGGGATGCCTACACAATTGGTAGACACCCCTCAATTAAGGATGGGCTTGGTTTTCAAAAGGAAGCCAAGAACTTAACAAGCCAAAAGGCTCCTATTCTCGCCAAGGAGAAAGGGAAGGCTCCTATGGCTAGTAGTTCTCAAAAGTGTCATGCCTACATTTATGATAGAAAATATTCTAGGAATGCTCATAGGAGTTATGATAATAATGCTTTTGATTCACATGCTATGTTTGCCTCGAGTTCTACTTTTGTCCACGATAGAAATAGGCTTAGGAGAAATCATGTTGTGCATCATGTGCCTAGGAAAGTGTGTAATGAATCTACTATTATTTACCATGCTTGCAATACTTCATTTGCGTTTTTATGTAAGAATGCAAAAGTAGTGGCTAGGAAATTGGGATCCAAATGCAAGGGAGACAAGACTTGTATTTGGGTTCCGAAGGCTATTGTGACTAACCTTGTAGGACCCAACAAGAGTTGGGTACCTAAAACCCAAGTGTAAATTGCCTTGCAGGTTTATGCATCCGAGGGCTCAAGCTGGACAGCGGATGCACAAACCACATGACGGGGGAGAAGAAGATGTTCACCTCCTACGTCAAGAAAAAGGATTCCTAGGATTCGATCATCTTTGGAGATGGGAACCAAGGCAAGGTTAAAGGATTGGGAAAGATAGCCATTTCATCCGAGCATTCTATATCCAATGTGTTCTTAGTTGAATCGCTCGGGTACAACTTATTGTTTATGAGTCAATTATGTAACATGGGTAATAATTGTCTATTTACCAATATAGATGTATCTGTCTTTAGAAGGAGTGATGGTTCATTAGCGTTTAAGGGTGTACTAGACGGCAAACTCTACTTAATTGATTTTTCGAAAGAGGAGGCCGATCTAGATGCATGCTTAATAGCTAAGACTAGTATGGGCTGGCTGTGGCATCGCCGTCTAGCATATGTTGGGATGAAGAACCTTCATAAACTTCTAAAGGGAGAACATGTGTTAGGACTAACCAATGTATGTTTCGAGAAAGATAGACCTTGTGCAGCTTGTTAGGCGGGAAAACAAGTGGGGAGCACTCATCACAACAAGAATGTGATGACAACATCAAGACCACTGGAGCTACTACATATGGACCTCTTCGGACCCGTTGCCTACCTTAGCATCGGGGAAAGTAAGTATGGTCTTGATATTGTTGATGATTTTTCTCGCTTCACTTGGGTGTTCTTTTTGCAGGATAAATCAGAAACCCAAGGGACCCTCAAGCGCTTTCTAAGGCAAGCTCAAAACAAATTTGAGATCAAGGTGAAAAAGATAAGAAGCGACAACGGGTCCGAGTTCAAGAATCTGCAAGTGGAGGAGTACCTTGAGGAGGAAGGCGTCAAGCACGAGTTCTCCGCTCCCTACACACCACAGCAAAACGGTGTGGTAGAGAGGAAGAACAGGACGCTTATCAACATGGCGAGGACGATGCTTGGAGAGTTCAAGACAACTAAGCGGTTTTAGTCGGAAGCTGTGAACACAGCCTGCCACGCCATAAACCGGCTATATCTGCATCGCCTCCTCAAGAAGACCTCCTACGAACTTCTTACCGGTAACAAACCCAATGTTTCATACTTTCGTGTATTTAGGAGCAAATGCTACATTTTGGTGAAGAAAGGTAGAAATTCTAAATTTGCTCCCAAGGCTGTAGAAGGGTTTTTACTAGGGTATGACTCAAATACAAAGGCGTATAGAGTCTTCAACAAATCATCGAGTTTGGTTGAAGTCTCTAGCGACGTTGTATTTGATGAGACTAATGGCTCTCCAAGAGAGCAAGCTGATCTTGATGACATAGATGAAGATGATGTTCCGACGGCCGCAATACGCACGATGGCGATTGGAGATGTGCGACCACAGGAACAACAAGAGCAAGAGCAGCCTTCTTCCTCAACAATGGTGCATCCCCCAACTCAAGATGATGGACAGGTTCCTCAAGAAGAGGAGTGTGATCAAGGGGGAGCACAAGAAAAACAAGTTTTGGAAGAAGAAGCTCCACTAGCCCCTCCAACTCAAGTCCGAGCGACAATCCAAAGAAATCACCCCGTCGATCAGATTCTGGGTGACATAAGCAAGGGAGTAACAACTCGCTCACATTTAGCTAATTTTTATGAGCATTACTCGTTTGTCTCTTCTATTGAGCCTTTCAGGGTAGAAGAGGCCTTGCAAGATCTGGACTGGGTGTTGGCCATGCAGGAAGAGCTCAACAACTTCAAGAGGAACGAAGTTTGGAGCCTGGTGCCATGTCCCAAGCAAAATGTTGTGGGAACCAAGTGGGTGTTCCGCAACAAGCAAGACGAGCACGGGGTGGTGACAAGAAACAAGGCTCGACTTGTGGCAAAAGGTTATACCCAAGTCGCAGGTTTGGAGTTTGAGGAGACTTTTGCTCCTGTGGCTAGGCTAGAGTCTATTCGAATATTATTAGCCTATGCCGCTCACCACTCTTTCAGGTTGTTTCAAATGGATGTGAAGAGCGCTTTCCTCAATGGGTCAATCAAGGAGGAGGTGTATGTGGAAAAACCCCCTGGCTTTGAGGATGACAACAGGGTGATGACTCAAAAGTTTGAGATGTCGATGATGGGCGAGTTGACATACTTCCTTGGGTTCCAAGTAAAGCAACTCAAGGATGGCACCTTCCTCTCCCAAACGAAGTACACTCAAGACCTTCTCAAGAGGTTTGGGATGAAGGATGCAAAGCCCGCAAAGACACCGATGGGAACCGACGGGCATGTCGACCTCAACAAAGGAGGTAAGTCCGTTGATCAAAAGGAATACCGGTTTATGATAGGTTCCTTGCTTTATTTATGTGCTAGTAGACTGGACATTATGCTTAGTGTATGCATGTGTGCTAGATTTCAATCCGACCCCAAGGAATGTCACCTTGTGGCCATTAAGCGAATTCTTAGGTATTTGGTTGCTACGCCTTGCTTCGGGATCTGGTATCCAAAAGGTTCTACCTTTGACTTAATTGGATATTCAGACTCCGATTATGCTGGATGCAAGGCTGATAGGAAGAGTACATCAGGGACGTGCCAATTCCTAGGAAGGTCCCTGGTGTCTTGGAGTTCAAAGAAACAAACATCCATTGCCCTATCCACCACTGAGGCCGAGTATGTTGTCACAGGACAGTGTTGCGCGCAACTACTTTGGATGAGGCAAACCCTCCGGGACTTTGGCTACAATCTGAGCAAAGTTCCACTCCTATGTGACAATGAGAGTGCAATCCGCATAGCAGATAATCCTATTGAACACAGCCGCACAAAGCACATAGACATCGGGCATCACTTCCTGAGAGACCACCAGCAAAAGGGAGATATCGAGGTGTACCATATTAACACCGAGAACCAGCTAGCCGATATCTTCACCAATCCTTTAGATGAGAAAAGGTTTTGCAGGTTGTGTAGTGAGCTAAATGTCTTAGATTCGCGTAACTTGGATTGATCTATAGCATACATGTGTTTTATGCCTTTGATCATGTTACTCTATGCATTTATGTAATTTGTTGCTTATTTATGGTGCTCAAGTTGTGCAAGGGATCCCTGGACCTCACAAGTCCATGTGTGAGTGATGCACATATTCAGGGGGAGATGTGCTACAACTTGACCCTTTGAGACTAATCCGTTTGTTTGAGTATACTTGATGTAGTCTCAAAGGTGGATTGAAAGGGAAAGATGAACTTGGACCATGCAAAGACTTCCACTGCACTCCGGTATTAGTGTACTTAATTCCAAGTTCATTCGTATGCTCTTATTGCCTTTTTGCTCTTAATTGACATCTTTGGTGAGGCAATGGGGTTAAAGGGTCGAGAATGATCCCGTTTTGGTGCTTAATGCCAAAGGGGGAGAAATTAAGGCCAAAGCAAATGGATCAGCTACCACTTGTGAATTTTTAAAACAATAGAGTTAGAATTTTTGATTTGTCCAAAATACTCTTCTTGCAAAATTTGGTCTCCTGTGGGGGAGAATTTTTGATCATGGGAAAAAGAGTTAGAATTTTTTGATCATGGGGAAAACAATAGAGTTAGAATTTTTGATCATGGGGAGTTTTTGGCACTTGATCAATTTCACCCTTGGATTATCTCTCTTTGTGCCGAAACAAGTGCGTTTGACTTAGTGATAGGAAAATGAATTTGATTTGCAAAAACAAACCAAGTGGTGGCAAAGAATGATCCAAATATGTCAAAACTTATGCAAAGTCAATTCTGTTCTCAATTGCATTGATGTTACACTTCATTTGGTTGCTTTTGGATGTGTTGCCATAAATCACCAAAAAGGGGGAGATTGAAAGGGAAATGTACCCTTGGGCAATTTCTATTATGTTTTGGTGATTAAGTGCCCAACACATTTAATTGAGTTCTTATGTGCTAAATGAAGAGAGAAGTGCAAATCAAGAGAAGATATGTTTCTAGACTTAGTACAGTTGTTTTTGAATACTAATGAAGTTATCTAAGTGTTAGAAACAGAGAAAAGAAGAAAAGAAAAGGATTGCAAAAGACTGGATGTGTACAGCCGAAGATCAGCTCAATCTGGCACACCGGACTGTCCGGTGGTGCACCGGACAGTGTCCTGTGCGCCAGGCTGGACTCCGATGAACAGGCCACTCTCGGGAAAGTTTGGCGACGTACGACTATAATTCACCGGACTGTCCGGTGGTGCACTGGACTGTCCGGTGAGCCAACGGTCGCCAGCGCCAACGGTCGGCTGCGCAATCTTCGGCGACGCGTGGCAACTCCAACGGTCGGCGGGGGCACCGGACTGTCCAGTGTGCACCGGACTGTCCGGTGCGCCAACGGGCCCAGAGTTGCAACGGTCGTCTGCGCCAGAAAAGTAAGGAGATCGGCACCGGACTGTCTACAGTGACTGTCCGGTGGCGCACCGGACTGTCCGGTACGCCACTCGACAGAAGGCAAGGATGGCTTTCCTTGGTGGCCTCCAACGGCTCCTAGCTGCCTTGGGACTATAAAAGGGACCCCTAGGCGCATGGAGGAGCTACACAAGCATTCACTAAGCATCCTAAGGCATCCAGACTTTGTTCCCGCGCATTTGTTTCGTTGTGTTTGAGATTTGAGCTCTATTCGAGTCAAGGACTCCCTGTGTTGTCATTTGAGCTCAAGTCTTCTCTTGTGTGCGTGGGTGTGCTACGATTTGCATCTTGTGTGTGTTGCTCATCCCAACCTTACTCTGTGCTATCTTTGTGATCATAATTGTAAGGGCGAGAGGCTCCAACTTGTGGAGATTCCTCGCAAACGAGAAAAGGATATAAGGAAGAAAAACAGTGGTATTCAAGTTGATCATCGGATCACTTGAAAGGGGTTGAGTGCAACCCTCGTCCATTGGGACGCCACAACGTGGAAGTAGGCTAGTGTTACTTGGCTGAACCACGGGATAAAATCGCGTGTCTCTTGTGTGCTTTCTCTTTGATTGTCTGTGGTCACAAGAGTTCGTTTCAAGCTACTTAACCGTTCTAACTTTCATAACTAAGTTGTGTGGCTATTAGTGTTGAATTTTACAGGATCACCTATTCACCCCTCCCCTCTAGGTGCTCTCAGTGGGCATCGCCGCCCTTCTTCTTGTAGTATCTTTTCTTCTCTTTCTTCTTCCCCTTCTTGTCGTCGCCCCTATCACTATCACGAGACCTAGGACATTTAGCGATAAAATGACTGGGCTTACCACATTTATAGCACACCCTCTTGGAGTGGGGTTTGTAGTCCTTCTCCCTCCTTTGCTTGAGGATTTGGCAGAAGCTATTGATGATGAGCGTCATTTCCTCGTTGTCGAACTTGGAGGCGTCGATTGAAATTCTACTTGGTGTAGATTCCTTCGTCTCTTCTTCTGTCGCCTTAAATGCGACGGGTTTCACCTCGGGTGTGGAGGTGGCGCCTTGCTCCAAGTTGACGATGTGTTTAGAGCCTTTGACCATTAGTTCAAAGCTCACAAACTTTCCTATCACTTCCTCGGGAGACATTAATTTGTATCTAGGATCCCCACGAATTAATTGCACTTGAGTAGGATTGCGAAACACAAGGGATCTTAGAATAACCTTGACCATTTCATGGTCATCCCACTTGGTGCTCCCAAGGTTGCGCACTTGATTCACCAAGGTCTTGAGCCGGTTGTACATTGCTTGTGGCTCCTCTCCTTGGTTGAGGACGAATCGACCGAGCTCCCCCTCGATCGTCTCCCGCTTGGTGATCTTGGTCACCTCGTCCCCTTCATGTGCCGTTTTGAGGACGTCCCCTTCATGCACCTTATTATACTCCTCTCGACACAAGGAGGCAAGGAGTATAATTGTGGCTTGGGAGTTAAAGTGCCGAATTTGGTCGACCTTGTCCGAATCGTAGTCCTTGTCCCCTACCTTCGGTACTTGCGCTCCATACTCAATAATATCCCAAATGCTTTTGTGGAGTGAGTTTAGATGATGCCTCATTTTATCACTCCACATACAATAATCCTCACCATCAAAATATGGTGGTTAGCCTAGGGGAACAAAAGGTAATGGAGCGCGTTTAGAAATGCGAGGATAGCGGAGGGGCATCTTACTATACTTCTTGCGCTCATGGCACTTAGAAGTAGTGGACGATGAGTCGGAGCCGGAGGTGGAGGGCGATGAAGAGTCAGTCTCATAGTAGACCACTTTTTTCATCTTCTTTTTCTTGTCGCCTCTCCTATGGGTCTTGTTAGAGGAAGAGGATTCCTCCTTTTGCTTGTGGCCGGACTCCTTTGTGAGGGTTCTCCCCGAGCTTGCGGGCTTGTCGTCGGTCACGATCTCCCTCTTGGCGTGATCTCCCGACATCACTTCGAGTGGTTAGACTCTAATGAAGTACCATGCTTTGATACCAATTGAAAGTTGTCTAGAGGGGGGTGAATAGGCGTAATCTGAAATTTACAACATAAAACACAAGCTACAAGTCGGGGTTAGCGTTAGAATGAAATCTGAGTCCGGTAGAGAGGGGGAAAACAAATCAACCAAGAAATAAAGCAGATGACACGGTGATTTGTTTTACCGAGGTTCGGTTCTAAAGAACCTAGTCCCCATTGAGGTGGTCACAAAGACCGGGTCTCTTTCAACCCTTTCCCTCTCTCAAATGGTCACTTAGACCGAGTGAGCTTCCTTCCTTGATTTCTCAGGTCACTTAGACCCCGCAAGGACCACCACACAATTGGTGTCTCTTGCTTTGCTTACAAGGCTTTGAGAATAAGAATGAGAGAAAGAAGAAAGCCAACCAAGCAACAAGAACAACAAAGAAACACAAGAACGATCCTCTCACAAGTCCTAAAGTACTAGAATTGAATCGGGGACTTTGATTGGATCGATGGCTTTGATTTGTGTCTTGGAGTGTTGCACTTTGCTCTTGTATTGAATGAGGAGTGTTGAATGCTTGGATGGTTGAAGTGGTGGTGGTTGGGGGTATTTATAGCCCTCAACCAGCAAAACAACTGTTGGGGTTGGCTGCTGTCGATGGGCGCAACGGACAGTCCGGTGCACTACCAGACACTGTTCGGTGCGCCAGCCACGTCACCCAACCGTTAGGGTTCTGGCGCTCCTGACTGTTGGAGCGCTGACTTCTTAGGGCATCGGTCAGTCCGGTGCTACACCGGATAGGCACTGTTCACTGTCCGATGCGCCTCTAACGTCTGCTCTGACTTCTGCGTGCACTGTTCGCGCACTGTAGCTCTGCGTCCACGCTTTTGCAGTCGACCGTTGCGCTAGAGAGCCGTTACTCGGCTGGTGCACCGGACAATCCGGTGGCACACCAGACAGTCTGGTGAATTATAGCGGAGCGGCGCTGGAGAAACCCGAGAGTGGCAAGTTTGATCCTGTACGGTCCTAGTGCACCGGACACTATCCGGTAGCACCGGACA
This sequence comes from Zea luxurians, assembly GCA_029449295.1. NCBI lineage: Eukaryota > Viridiplantae > Streptophyta > Magnoliopsida > Poales > Poaceae > Zea > Zea luxurians. Next base: position 171,026,280 of record JAOPSE010000002.1, read on the forward strand.
GTCTGGTGCGCCAGACCAAGGCACTCTTGGTTTCTTTTCTCTTTTGCATTTGAACCCTATCTTCAATCTTTTATTGGTTTGAGTTGAACCTTTATGCACCTGTGGAACATATAATCTAGACAAAACTAGCTAGTCCAATATTTGTGTTGGGCATTCAACCACCAAAATTATTTATAGAAAGAGGTTAACCCTATTTCCCTTTCAACCCCCTCTAGACCACTTTCAATTACAGCTGCAACATTCCGAATAAGAATACTTTAAGGTGTTCTCGAAGAAAAAAGTACTTAAATGTACCTAAATGTGCTAGATGACGTAGTTTTTTTGGGTTATTATTAGGGCAAAACCCTTCCCTGCATAAATAAATTTATTACAATATGATTGGGGTATTTAGGGCCTATTTGGGAGAGCTTCATTTCAAGAATTATAGCTTTGGTTTCCCAGCTTCACTATAAAACAACTTCAATAAATTATTAGGTGGATCCGATGAGTGTTTGGCTTAATCATAGACTTCAGCTTCTATAATATTAATGATTTATGTGAGTTTCCTTGAATACCCTTAATTATTAGTGCGATGGCTTTGGTTTTTTTTAAAAGAAGCAGACCTTTGGAGAAGGGAAAGTTGCAAAGCTTGCGTAGCATGTCAGCGTCTTGGATTGCATAGAAAGTTTGGTGTAGATTCTTTTCAAAAAAAAGGAAGGATGCAAATCTTGTGCCAAAGGTCAGCTGGAGATGGATGTTGCGCTTTTCTTTCTTTCTTGGTTCATATAACGTGAGCATCCGAGTTGGACCTGACTTCTTGTATCGCATTGCAAATCATGTACTATGTGCTGGTTCGGTGTTGCGATGGCCCGTTGGCTTCTAAAGTATGTACGACACGTCATATACACACACGTCATATACACGGTGATTGTTGTCACTAATATGCACGGTGATTGTTGTAAAAAGATAGCATTCTAATATAAAATAATACACACTAATATAACGACAACTTGTAATATTGTCAAGTCTTCATGGAAACATTTAAAATGTATATGAATGTATGTAAAATTTGAATATGGTACACATTTAATTCCAAGCAAGAGCAAGTTGTGTGGCTAGTGCATAACGAAACATGTCCATAGTTGGTGCATTAGGCATAGTCATAAAGCCATCGAAGCCTATTGCAAATTTGTTATATCTTTCTGGGATCTTTGGAACATAATCCGGATCACGATCAAATTGAGCGAAGTCCAAGTCTTCTATCCTATGCTCTCGTATGAAATTATGAAGGACCATCGTAGCAACAACAATCATTTTTTGCTTGTACATGGAGTACGGAGGCATGTTGTATAAAATTTGCCACTTCATTTTTAGTACTCCGAATGATCTCTCAATGACATTACGTATGGACAAATGAACACGATTGAATTTTTCTTTAGGAGTTCTTGGTTCCATACCTCTATGCCATTTAGGCATGTGATATCTTTCACCTTTCTATGGTGCTAAGTAACCAGGACGGTTAGGATATCCTGCATCGACAACATAGTACTTTCCTACAAGCGAAAAGGAAACAAGTTCTTATAATTGTATATTGATATTGCAAATTAAGGAAAAACATTTAAGACGCATTACCTCTTGGTGGGTGTGGAAAGAATTTTTCATCAACTTTTATTGCACTGTATAAGGCACTTGTGTCATGCATAGATCCTGGCTGCCCCGTCGACACATAAGTAAAGCGCATGTCGAAGTCACATACATCCAAAACATTTTGCATGGGTATTCCTGATTTTACAATATATCTTACTTAGTCATCTAGTGGAAGACATACCCGAATATGCGTACCATCAAGTGCACCAATACAATCCTTAAAGTGTGGGTAAGCCTTTTTGTCGTCTCTTATTCTCCTTTGAACTTCTGGAAAATTTGGATTTTTTGGCATTAGGAAATCTTTTCCCATAGCCATTATAGCATTGAGGGCCTCTTCAAATTTTCTACTAATTGTTTCACCTGAATGCTTGAATCGATTTTGACTTCTTCTATTAGACTCATTGCCACCACAGATGAATAAGAAAATGGCTATGCTCTCATATGTGCTCACATGCAACGAAGCTTGTAAGCCGTACCTTTGCACCAATATATCATGGAGGTCCATAAATATCTCTGTGCACATACGAAGCTGTGAATGACATTCACCCGGAGTGTTTAGTGTCTCGTTCAACCATCCCATTCCACTCAATGTTGATGTTCTAGTTGGATTCTTGTCGACATACATGTCAATATAAGTTGTAGGAACATGTGTTCCTGCCAAACAAATATGCATAAAAACCTCGGTATCCTCGTCAGTATCCGTAGAGCTGTCATCTTCATGTACCTGCAATTTACAAAAACAAAGTCAAGGGATAGGTAGGCTTTCATGTTAAGGGAAAATAGTTCAACCCCATATGTATCAACTGTATATGCAAGAAACCTATGATCTGGAGAGATTCGGGTCTTCCTAGAAGACAACTTCAAAAACAAATTTTATGGCTGAATTCCTCCTAATATTGGTGTCCACGACAGCTTAACTAATATTGGGATTTTCTAACCCCTTTAGTCAATTGCAGTCATCAGAAATATCTTAATCTTGAGCTAAATAACATTTCTGGGATTTTGCCATATGCTGTTTGTAATCTCTCCTATGAGCTAGAATGGTTACTGATGGGTGGAAACAAAATAACTGGGACTGTACCTTTGGGGATAGGTAGGCTTCAAAAACTCAAAGTACTTGATCTGTCAGTTAACCTATTTACAGGCGCCATACCTTCGAGTATAGGTAAACTCTCCAGCCTAGACAACCTTCTGCTATTCAGTAATAAATTTCTAAATCTCTCCAACAATTTTTTCAGCGAACCCATTTCCCAACAGATCAGGCTCTTGATCAGTCTTGGTACAATGGATTTCTCAGGCAATAATTTTATCTGGTGAAACACAAGAAGAAAAAATAACAGCACTAAAGAACAATCAGTTGCAGCAAACACAAGACATGTAGAGTCCTAAATGTTGAACCAACAAACAGAACAATTGGAAAAGCTGACAAGGCATATTGAGGAGCTTGAATCTGAAAAAGGTAAACTAGTAAAGGACTTGACAGAAGCAGAAAACAAACAGAGCATGCACTACAGTTCTCTACAAGAAGCTCAAAGCTCTCTTTCTATGAAAGATAAGGAGCTGGCTGAAGCAACATAGTCGCTGAAGGAGCTGGGTTCTGAGCTTGAAACCTCAAAAAAGAGGATTCAAGAAATTGAAGCTGAATTGGATTCATCAGCAGATAAGCTGCATAAACTTGAAGAGCTGAAGGATGAAAGAAGCTTGCATGCTGCACAGGAGGCGAAGAGGGCTTCAGAACTTGATAAGATGCTGGAACTGGCACAGTCAAACATGAAAGAAATGGAAAACATATTACCAGTCTTCAAGAGGTGGTAAAGGGTCATCGAGATAAGGCCACATCACCTTATTACAGTTTAGCAAATGCAGAGCCCATACAGACAACACTTTGTGAGCAAACTGAAACTGGACATAACTCGAATAGTATAGTATATTACAAAAGATTATTCTAATACATAAAAGTGTCTAATAGATTGCCAAAATAAGCTTTTTATGCATTGTACTGCTCATTATAGTGCCTCCTAAGCCAAAGAAACCTACTCTCATCAGTATCTAGGGTCATGAACATCTCCCTTTGCTCCTTCTTGATAAATAGCTTGGTACCAATGAAATGCTCATTACTACCAATCCTTGCCCCACAGGATACAACTAAATCCATTACTTGTTTGATAGTGATCTCTCCTAGTTTCTTTGCAGCAAGCGCATCAGTAGAATTCACAATCCTCGCAATCCTTGTCACTTGTTCTTGCATAACAACCGCAGTGCTAACCTTTGTTTTCTTAGCTGGTTTTCCTAAGACAAACTGAGGTCATTTTTTGCCATTACCAACCGATGGAGAAACCTCCTGAACTACATCACTAGAAGCTGATGCAAACTCATTGGGAGGCTCACATTCAACATCTGCAAAATCAGATTCAAGATTAATTATAGGCTCATGATTTTCTGGTATGATAGGGTTCTCTATCATAGGATTCCAATGGTCATTCTCTTCATTTGTAATATTATCAAACATCTTGGAAAGATCTACCTTGTTCTGTAGAGGGCCTTTCTTAAACTTTGCACACCCTGGGATTTCCTAGAAAATAATTACAGACCAATTATGTAATTTTAGCATAATTACAAGTTGAGATGACAATGTTCTGTCTCAAGTGATTACTAACCGCCTTGATCTTTCTCCACCACTCAGGGTCCATTTCAATGGTCTGTCTCAAGTGATCCCAACCCGTGCCTGTTTGCCTCCTCATCAGTTTTCTCCATGCGGTTAAGTCACATTTTAGTTTTTCCCATTTGTTCTTTAGTTGAGTCTTAGATAATTCAATCCCAGTTATCTGAAAAAACCTAGAAGACACTTCGGCATAACCCACAGCATTCAAATGAGTGTTTGGCTGATTACCGTTTTGAACTTGTTTTGCAAATAAGCTACAAACTATGGAAACATGCTCAGGAACTGACCAATCCATAGAATCGCCCTGAGTAATTGGAAGCATAATGTAATCCATAAAATGTTTATAGCTAACAATACATAGCAACAAGCATTTGTAATTAAAAACATGTAAATCGTCACAAAAGTTGTAAGGACATGGCGTTAGTAAAAATGTTTGTACCTGTGAGTCTACAGGGTTCTTAGCCGATCGTTGTGAAGTCAGCCCAGTAACCATAGTAGCATTTGCAGTATGGCCTATATTCATGCCACGACCACGTCCACGTCCTCGGACCCGACCAACAGCTGATGGAGCCTGGCGTGCATGTGTATGGCCATTGGAACGGCCTCAGCTACGGCTATGACCACGACCAAGAAAGCGGCTACTGCCTCCATTCATGTCAAGGCCATAGAACTGGTCGTCAGCCATGTCGAATGGTGGAACGTAGCCTTCGTCTCCTTCTCTGTAATAACGAACATCGCCATTGCAATTGAACATCGCAGGAGCTGTTGAACTGGCACCCTGGGGAAGCCCTTCGTCTCCACCAATCTGAACATCTACGTGGCCTATGGTGGATGCCCCCCCGCCCAATCCCCGCGGTAGCGGCTGCATGCCTCATGGTGGAGGCGCCGCGACCAAGTCCCGCGGCGGCGACGCCTTGGCTAGGACCCGTGGGGCGGCTGCAGAGGCGCCATAAGCAAGCACCGCGGCGGGGACGCCTCGGCCAGGATACACGGGGTCGGCTGCGGAGGCGCCGCGACCAAACTCCGCGGCGGCGATGCCTCGGCCAGGATCCGCGAGGGCGGCTGCGGAGGCGCCGCGACCAAGCCCAGCGGCGGCGACGCCTTGGCCAGGATCCACGGGGGCGGCTGCGTGGCCCGTAGCTGTGGCGCCCCAGCCATGCCCGGCGGTGCTGATGCCCGCCCCAATGGGGACTCCTCGCTGGAAGAGCACGCGATCCATCTCCTCGGTGCAGAACGCAGGGACATCTCCATCCATGGCGAAACAGGGAAGAAGACAATCGTGAAAGAGGAAAAAGATACGGGAGGAGAGATAAGGAAAAAGAAACAGGATGAGAGATAAATAGATGCGAAGGGTTACAACGTGTAAACAGTGGCGTGGTGGGTAATTTTTCTATAACTTCATGAGGTAGTATAAAAAGTTGTTTTTGAAGCACCATTTGAGGAGCTTCGAAAATTTCATGAAATTGGCCTCCAGTTTCAAATTTTTTAAATCTAGAGCTCGTGAAGTTCGACCTGTTTGGATAGAAGAATCTACTATAAACCTGAAATTCTTGAAACGAAGCTCTCCCAAACAGGCCCTTAGAATGTGTTTGGTTTAAAAAATAAGGTGGTTTATCTTCTGACTCCTCACTTTTTTATTTGGTATATGGAATAGAATGAGTTTATCTATCATCGTCTATTTCCTTATAAGCTAATAATTAGTATATACATAAGCAATGGATTAATTTCACCAAAATTTATAAACTGATGATATATCATTTTATAAAGTATAGTGTGACTCCACAAACCAAACACGTTGTTATACTGCGACATGGTTAAGTTTTCGTTTTATCCCATCAAAGTTGTCCACTCTCGATGTTTTTCACGATTTGCTTTTGCAAGTCTCCCCTCATTTTTACGCAGCATATGAATTCTGCACTAAAAATATCCAAGCATCAAATAGGGATATATGAATCCATCTTGAACTCTCATTTTTATTTCCCTCCACAAACCGAACAAGGGATTCAGATTAGAAGTCAAATTACCACTTTAATTCGCTTCATCAACTCACGCCACTGATTCTCTTGCCTCTTTCTGTGCAATTTCCAAACACACTGCCACTGTACACGACGTGGGATGCTTCAACAATCTGATAGGGGCTACCAACCTTGATGATTCTTAAGGCATAGGCTAGTGCTACTATATATATACCGTGTCTCCTGCGAGCCCTCTCGGTCAATACGTCGACCCACCCACCACACGTTTTCCCTTTTCGGTGCATGGTTTCATCCCTTGCTTCCTTCCCAAGCATCGTTGCTGACCATGAATTATTATGGTCCTGATCATGCTTCCGAAGTGTAACAATTATTAACGGTATATCTACACCTCACCCTGAGTGTTGGAACACTCTTCTTCTCTATCCCGGCGGTCTTAGGGAAAAAACAGGGGAATATAGTAGTCAGACCATGGGGATAGAAAAGATAACGACGAGTGGGCGGTGGTAGGGGAGGTGGCTAGGTTAAATTAGAGGTAGATTGAGAGGATTACATCTCTTATTCAATTTTGAATAGGAGGGGTGGTTTAATCAACCACAATCCCCTCCGTTCCCCACGCAACTGAATAAGACTTAAGATGGGAGCGACCATGATCACAACGTGCAGAGATGGGTAAGATAAAGGTCGTTACGGGTATGGTAGGGCCTCTCTCGAACTCCGCGGATGCGAGCCTTAGAAAAAATGCCCAACAAAAATAGAATATTTTGGACATCCAAAACCCACATAGACAAATTGGGTGAAAAAAACCCAATAAATCCTTCTCCAGCTATAGGGTTCCAAGGCCCTATTTGCTTAAGCTTTTGGACATATCCTTAACATAAAAAGTCACAAGCTCTAACAAACAATTATCTTTTTTTTAAAGAAACCGTAAAGCCAAGTGTAAAAATGCTAAGTTTATATAAGAAATTGAAAAGACTGAATTTGTGGCCTTACTGTGGCTTTCTAAGTTTAATAAGTTAACAACATTATCTAAAAATTATCATTGGTATGTCAAGATAAAAAAACATCGCAACAATTTTTTAAGAAAAAACTCTAAAAGCTACAGCACAACAAACAGAGACAATATATGATTTGAGGCACAAATGTTAGCAGGCACATCAAAAAAGTATTCAAGAAAAAAATTTGCTGAAAGTTAACAACGGAGGCTATAGAGTAAGCAGCACGAAAACATGCTCCCAATCAACGTTTTAAACAAAAAAAAATACTTCATCAGTTTCAAAATAGCATCCGTCTCACCTTTTGATTTTTTTTATATTTAACTGAATATATATATATATATATATAGATTGTATATTAGGAGCCCTGGGCTTCCAATAACTAAAGGAAGCCCGGGCTAGATAGTGCAATCCGGTCGAGCCGTACCACATCCGGACGTCTATAAAACAGGACCCGGAGTGCTAGGGTTCAGTTTTTCACGCCCCATCTCGATTCATTAGCGACGACGATTGCCCGATAGCGCGCGCGGCGGTGGACCCCGGCCAGTGGCTGCGGTGGCCGTGACTCCCCGACCTCGACATGCGGTGGCGGTGGTTCCTAGGCCGGCGGTGGCGGCCCCCGATCCAGAGGGCGAGCGGCGGCGGATCCCAGGCCGGTGGCCGCAACTCCATTACCTCGACGCGCGGTGGCGGAGGTTCCTCGATCCGCAGCGAGGCCCTTGTGCAGGCAAGCGGCGGCGTCCCTGAAGCCCCGAGGAGGCGGCACTTCCAAGGCCGGCGAGCAAGCGACGCCCGGCGACGTGCGAGTAGCGACGGCGACGCATGAGGCGCGATGTTCGAGCGAGCGACGTCACGGAAGGGGCGAGATGCGCGCAGCGATGATCGCGCGTGACATCCTCTGATCCGGCGCATTTTTCTTTTCGTTTATTGTGTTTTATGCCTACCACATGTATTATTTACGCTAAAAACTATATGATTTTATGCTTTAACACAGAGTTCGTATATCAGTTTACTGCATGCACATTGGAAAGGCAATTCCTTGATTTATGCTGTTCTTAATTTGCGCGCATGCAATGGAAACTCCCACGATTTTGCCATAATTTTTGGATCTGTATAAAAATAGAAACCGCATGCATGCGGCTGCCATGTTTTTCGGATCTGTCATAAAAATAGGATCGTAATAACAACCTACTAAAGCTATCAACCTCTAATTGACTCGGTATTTACGCTTATAATTGAGGGATTTTATGCTCAAAACTTAAGGTTTTTACGCTCCACCCGGAGATGCGTCCACCAGTGAATAACATGCCAGATTTTTTACGCAGTGTAAGGAATTGCATAAATACCTACACCGTGTAGTATAATTTGTTTCAGTATACATCATAAACTAGTTCTAATGCGTTTAGTTGCATGGCTGTTGGAGGGATCCTATATTTATGAAGGAAATAAAACATTAAATGTGATTTTTTTGTTTCTATGCATGCAATTCATTTCCTTTCATTGCATATTCTTTCCATCATAAATTCGTGTGCATGCAGCCTATAGCAGATTTTTACGCAGTATACCGAATTGCATAATTATCTACACGGTGTAGCATATTTAGTATAAGTATATAGCATAAAATGGTCATTACGAGTTTTAGTTGCATGTCTGTTGCAGCGATCCTAAATTTATGGAGGAAATAAAGCATTTAAAATAGAAACCGCCACACATATCTTTCCTAAATTTACGCGCATGCAAGGAAACGTGTTTGACTCATGCATGCATTTTGCTATAATTTTAGGATCTGTATAACCGCATGCATGCGACTGCCATGTTTTTCGGATCTGCCATAAAAATAGGATCGTAATAAGAACCTACTAAAGCTATCAACCTCTCACATTGGCTCGGTATATACGCTTATAATTGAGGGATTTTATGCTCAAAACTTAAGGTTATTACGCTCCAACCCGGAGGTGCGTCCACCAGTGAACAACATGCCAGATTTTTTACGCAGTGTAACGAATTGCATAAATACCTACACCATGTAGTATAATTTATATCAGTATATATCATAAACTAGATTTAATGTGTTTTAGCTGCATGGCTGTTGGAGGGATCTTATATTTATGAAGGAAATAAAACATTAAATATGATTTTTTGTTTATATGCGTGTAATTCATTTCCTTTCATTGCACATTATTTTTATCATAAATTCGTGTGCATGCAGCCGGTAACAGATTTTTACGCAGTATATCAAATTGCATAATTATTAACACAGTGTAGCATATTTAGTCTCAGTATATATCATAAAATGGTCCTTACACATCTAGTTGCATGGCTGTTGCAGCGATCCTAAATTTATGGAGGAAATAAAAGATTTTAAAAACAGAAATTGCCGCACATATCTTTCCTAAATTTATGCGCATGCATTGGATCGTGTTTGACTCATGCATGCATTCCTTTTTTTTTGCGCTAACAGACGTGGGGCAGGTGGCGCACCCGACAGCCTGTTTGGGCGCGCTGGTTGAACCAGTTTGCAGGGGTGGTCGGCCTGGGCTTCCTTTAACTATTGGAAGCCCAGGGCTCCCGTTATACCTGCCCTATATTAGGAGCCCTGGGCTTCCAATAACTAAAGGAAGCCCAGGCCAGACAGTGCAATCCGGTCGAGCCGGACCAGGTCCAGACGTCTATAAAAGCTAGGGATCAGTTTTTTACGCCCCATCTCGATTCATTAGCGACGGCGGTTGCCCGATAGCGCGCGCGGCGGTGGACCCTCGGCCGGTGGCCGCGGTTTCCAGGCCGGCGGCGGCAGCCCCCGATCCAGAGGGCGAGCGACGGCAGTGCTCTTGTGCGGTGGCGGAGGCTCCTCGATCCGGAGTAGTGGCGGCGGTTCCCCGATCCAGAGGGCGAGCGACAGCGGTTCTCTTGTGCGGGCAAGCGGCGGCGTCCCCGAAGCCCTGAGGAGGCGGCACTTCCAAGGCCGGCGAGCAAGCGACGCCTGTCGACGTGCGAGCGACGGCGACGCATGAGGCGCGATGTTCAAGCGAGCGACGTCACGGAAGGCGCGAGATGCGCGCAGCGATGATCGCGTGTGGCATCCTCCGATCCAGCGCAGTTTTCTTTTCGATTATTGTGTTTTATGCCTACCACATGTATTATTTACGCTAAAAACTGTACGATTTTATGCTTGAACACAGAGTTCGTATATCAGTTTACTGCATGCACATTGGAAAGGCAATTCCTTGATTTATGTTGTTCGTAATTTGCGTGCATGCAATGGAAACCCCCACGATTTTGCCATAATTTTTGGATCTGTATAAAAATAGAAACCGCATGCATGCGGCTGCCATATTTTTTGGATCTGTCATAAAAATAGGATCGTAATAACAACATACTAAAGCTATCAACCTTTAATTGACTCAGTATTTACGCTTATAATTGAGAGATTTTATGCTCAAAGCTTAAGATTTTTACGCTCCACCCGGAGATGCGTCCACCAGTGAACAACATGCCAGATTTTTTACGCAGTGTAAGGAATTACATAAATACCTACACCGTGTAGTATAATTTGTTTCAGTATATATCATAAACTAGTTCTAATGCGTTTAGCTGCATGGCTGTTGGAGGGATCCTATATTTATGAATGAAATAAAACATTAAATGCGATTTTTTTGTTTCTATGCATGCAATTCATTTCCTTTTATTGCATATTCTTTCCATCATAAATTCGTGTGCATGCAGCTGGTAGCAGATTTTTACGCAGTATACCGAATTGCATAATTATCTACATAGTGTAGCATATTTAGTATCAGTATATATCATAAAATGGTCATTACGAGTTTTAGTTGCATGTCTGTTGCAGCGATCCTAAATTTATGGAGGAAATAAAGCCTTTAAAATAGAAACTGCCACACATATCTTTCCTAAATTTACGCGCATGTCAAGGAACGTGTTTGACTCATGCATGCATTTTGCCATAATTTTTGGATCTGTTATAAAAATAGAAACTGCATGCATGCGACTGCCATATTTTTTGAATCTGCCATAAAAATAGGATCGTAATAACAACCTACCAGAGTTATCAACCTCTCACATTGGCCAGATATTTACGCTTATAATTGAGAGATTTTATGCTTAAAACTTAAGGTTTTTACACTCCAACCTGTAGATGCGTCCACCAGTGAACAACATGCTAGATTTTTTTACGCAGTGTACCGAATTGCATAAATACCTACACTATAATTAGTATAGATATAAATCATAAACTAGTATAATGTGTTTAGCTGCATGGTTGTTGGAGAGATACTATATTTATGAAGCAAATTAAACATTAAATACGATTTTTTGTTTCTATGCATGCAATTCATTTTCTTTCATTGCACATTATTTTCATCATAAATTCGTGCGCATGCAGCTGGTAACAGATTTTTACGCAGTATACCGAATTGCATAATTATCTACACAGTGTAACATATTTAGTCTCAATATATATCATAAAATGGTCCTTACGTGTCTAGCTGCATGGCTGTTGCAGCGATCCTAAATTTATGGAGAAAATAAAGCATTTAAAAATAGAAACCGTCACATATTTTTTCCTAAATTTACGCGCATGCATTGGATCGTGTTTGACTCATGCATGCATTCCTTTTTTTGCGCTAACAGACGTGGGGCAGGTGGCGCACCCGACAGGCTGGTTAGGCGCGCTGGCCGCTGGGTTGAACCAGTTTGTAGGGGTGGTCGGCCTGGGCTTCCGTTAACTATTGGAAGCCCGGGGCTCCCGTTATACCTACCCTATATATATATGGCTCCCGTTATACCTACCATATATATATATATATATATATATATATATATATATATAGGGTAGGTATAACGGGAGCCCTGACTTCCAATAGTTAAAGGAAGCCCAGGCCGATCACCCCTGCAACCTGGTTCAACCCAGCGCACCGACTGAACCAGTCTATCGGTTGCACCACCCGCGCCCACGTCTGTGCGCGCAAAAAAGGAAATACATGCATGAGTCAAACACGTTCCCTTGCATGCGCGTAAATTTAGGAAAGATATGTGTGGCGGTTTCTATTTTTAAATGCTTAATTTTCTCTATAAATTTAAGATCGCTGCAACAACCATGCAACTAGACTCGTAAGGACTACTAGGTGTATGCCCGTGCGTTGCTACGGAGTTAACATCTTTTAGAGGTTAAAAAGATCTACATACATTAAAAGATATATATATATATATATATATATATATATATATATATATATATATGTGTGTGTGTGTGTGTCCCTGCTTTGCCATACAAATTTAAAAACTATCAAAAAGTATTTATACAAAATTGTAATAGATATAGATACGTAGATAGTATCTTTAAGCAGTGTATATGTGTAGATACTATCATGAATTCAAATCCATCCTATGGCCCCAACCCCACCGCATCCCCCGGGAAGATAAACTGCATGATAAAAAGCAAGGGGGCACATGTTTAAGTTTTGAGAGCAGAGATCGATTTGGATCAGCTTAGAAATAGAGGATCAAATCGATCTCAGGCCAGGTGTTTAATACTTGGAGGGTCTTGTCCACGTTCTTAGCCCTTTTCTTGGGCCGCTGGGGCAGCTTGGTGCCCTTCATCACAAGGAAATCGTCGTCCTTCTCCTTCCGTGACAGCGAGATATAGATCAGCGATAGCTCGAACCGCTCCACGCCTAGCTTCTCGCCGACGGTGGCGGTGGCGGCGCCGTTGCCTGTCAACGGCGACTCTTAGTGGTGGTGGTGGTAGACGGCGTCCATGGTGGACCTGTGCGCCTTGTCCGGCGATGACCGCTTCTGCCCGACGACGCCGCCGCCCGATCAATCCTCGACGGTCCTGAAAAGAACGAAGAAGAAATGTTAATGATGATGCGATTGCGATGGTGGAGTGAGTAGTCGGGGCGACGGTTGACAAGTTGAGGAAAAAGGGTGGGGGTCGGGTGGTGTGGTGGATCGCCTACCAGAGAGCCTTGAGGCTTCACTCCTACACTCTTAGCCCAGCCTCAACAAAGGTGGACTGAGCAAAGCACTGCTCCTGCTGTTGTATACTATGTGGTGTCTATAACTCTAGATAGAAAGAATGGATAGGAAGTTGAGATTTATATATTTATAACCCATCTACTCTATAGTGTAGCAAAGACCCTAAAATACAATTCATTCATCCCATTTACAGCATCCCAAGATAATATTGTGGTTGGTGCAGAAGAAAGTGTGCATAGCGACACTAATGAAGTTGCATTACACAAGGGAGCTTTCATTGTATAATTCATGTGCACAGCAGACTGGATATGCTATATATATACCTCCGCGATGGAGAGCTCAAGGCGAAACTTTGGGCCATCATAGTGGTGCAAAACTGGACATAACGGCTTGCAGAGCTTCCTAACGCGGATCCTCACTTGACATGATGAAGGTGTCAGAGCAAGAAACCAAAGGAGATGAGAAATTGACATAACGATAGATGTTATCAGTACCTGCGCTGGGAATCTAGATTCACCTTTACACTTCTTATCCTCCCATGCAGTGGGATCTATATTAGACCCACCGAAACTGGCAACCTGAGCAAATCCATTTGGAAAAATAGAATATAAGAGTTTCTTAGATTTGTGCTGAAGTGCGATTGAAATTTAAAACTTCAAAGACAACAAGACATTTTATTTACTTAAACCAACTAAAATGATGAATCAGTGATCTAACAGAAATGGGTAGCAACAAAAAAGTATAGATCTAGATGTATACAGAGCACACCTACACCGAACTACAAAATAATGTCCTAACAGTTTTGACCAGTACACCAACAGTGCGCAAAACAATACAAATGATTGGATACAGGCTAAAACCCAACCATTAAAAGACTGCAAATCATCCACCTACAATGCAATCAAACCACGCCTATTTATGCATTTGCAGTAGTAGCTGGATGTTCCTTTTTTTTAAATGTCACCAAACCATTTGTAAGAATGGATGAATCAAAGAGGCTTTGCAGGAATAAGGAGATCAGACTATATTGCCACGGGCACAATTTTTTAGCTCAGCCTATCTTACATATAACGAACAAACAACTGTTTAACAATTTCAGAGAGGCTTCGCGGGAATGAGAAAATCAGATAATCACACACCTCAAATACCCCATGAAGCTGGTGATTAAATGTGCTGCCACATAAGCAAATATGATAATATTGGACGAATTTAATAAGAGAGAGTTTTATTGGATGTGTTTCTCTCACAACTATATGATGGACAACATGTCTTTCACTACCCACGAGGCTAAAGGTAATGATGGGCGTTGCTCTAGATACAAGCGCTATAACCACAAATAATTCTTTATTTACATACCAAGAGTGTTAATTATTATAATGGGCAATCCTGTTGGTTGTTTCTTGTACTGCAGAACCCCTTAACTTTCTATATTGGTGTCTTGCTCTATGGACCTGTGTCTGGTCATTATCTGTAGAATAGCTGATAGTATTGATAACATTCAATATTCAGCCAACTTAGAACTCTTTAAATGACCATGGTTAAACTGCTGATTAGTAACACCATATGATTGAAGCCCATTGGCTTAGATAAGTGTAAAACAAATGATAATGTTGGCTAGAGATCAACATGGTGACTATTGGGTGTTCAGGGGCAATTCATGCACTTGTGCAGCTATTGAGTAATGGAAGTCAACGGGGTAAAAAGGATGCAGCAACATCACTGTTTAACTTGTGTAGTATTTACCAGGGCAACAAGGGGAAGGCTGTTAGAGCTGGATTGGTACCTATACTACCAGAACTGCTCATGGAGACTGAAAGTGGGATGGTAGATGAGGCCCTTGCAATATCGGCGCTGCTTCTGTAGTGCCTGTACTTGTTGGAGTTATCAAGAAATGCACCAAAAGGTGTTCCTAGCTGCATCTGTATATAAACCAGATCATCATGAAACATAAAATGAGTTTAAAACACACTGGAAGACAACCCAGTCTAGCATATAATTCAGAAAAATATTTTTTGGCATACCTTTCTAGCAATATAACCATCTAGCCAATCAGTCACTGCGGCAGCAAGGAAGATGCTTGTTGTGGTCATAGCTGCCCATGGACCCTCCATGTAGAAAGCTTTTGGTGGTAGAAATGATAACAACATGTAAAAATAAGAGAAACAAACCAAAAAAATGCATCGTCAGTCCAATAAACATTATTAGATTGAACATAAGCATCAAACCAAAAAACTTGTAAGCAGGTATAAATAGCAGCGCCCAGTAGAAACCAAAAGAAGTATATTGTGTCTGAAGCAATAGTGCATGGTTCTTAATCCTGCTACATAGGAGCAGAAGAAAAGACAAAGTTGTCCAAGAAGGTTCGTGGTCAAGTCCAACTGCATGAAAATTAAGTTTGATGCATACGAGCGTAGTTTGATGCAGCAAGCGTAGTTTAGGGAGTGTTATCGCGTGACAGAAAATTTTAGGGAGAATCTGGTGAAGAAACTGAGTATAATCAAGGTTTAGCAAATACAAAAAATGAGAAAAACAAACAGCTGCTTCTGCAGTGTACATGTAGAGCTAACATTTTCAAAGCAACTCAACAAGCAATGCTTGCCCCGTCAAAAAGAAACAAAGCAATGTTTGATACTGAACTTTTCTTCAATACACAGTTATTAGCTACAACAATGAGAGACAATAAGAGAATTTCGTACAATGAATAGAGAAAATAAGATAATCATGACATCGGTACTATTAACCAGTACCCTTCCTCCCTGCCACCGCTGCCCTCCGTGGCAAGGTGAGCGATGTTTCCCATGCTATGAGCACGTTGAAGAGCTAGGGTTGGTGGTGGCGAGAAGAATCTCTTTGTGAGTAGAGGATGGACGACGTAGGAGGAGGATGCTAGAGGGGGCGTAAAGACGACGGCCATACCTGAGCCAGGGCATGAAGATGGGGGCCATGAGGATCCATAAGCGCACCCCTGCCAGGGCAGCGTCGCCGGGACCGCCGCCTCTGCCTCCTCCTCCCCTACCGCTGCAGCGTCCCACGGTGAGATGCTGAAGCTTATTATTGATTTACTTGTTGTTGCTCATATCTCCAGTGACAACAACCCAAGTTGTCGCAATTGCATCAATGCCTTCTATGATTGATGTCATACCGTATT
Source organism: Zea luxurians (assembly GCA_029449295.1). Classification (NCBI taxonomy): domain Eukaryota; kingdom Viridiplantae; phylum Streptophyta; class Magnoliopsida; order Poales; family Poaceae; genus Zea; species Zea luxurians. The sequence goes on from JAOPSE010000002.1 coordinate 171,042,675, forward strand.
GCGGGAGAATGGTTGGAATCTGCAGATTGTTAGCCCAATGAGATTTATATTCAGTCTGGTCTTTCGATAGTCAACGAAACAAAATAAACAGATCTGATGAGTTAGATCCAACCGCGGTCTGCACCAGTTAGTCCATTGATGTTTCTCTACTCTAGACTGATAGGAGACAACCCATGTTATACTCAATAATCAATATGGGGTTAGATGATTAAATACTTGCCATATCTCCTTTTTTAAACACCCCAGTTAGATGATTAAATAACCATAAAAGAGTAATATGCCCAATTTTCAGAGAGAGGAATTGTTGTCAATAGAATATTTATTTCATGTCACGTTGTATGGTACTGCAGCTTTTGAAATGGGCCTTTGCCTTCCTAAGCAGCATAACTAATACTCGCTTTCTTTCTCGAGCTGCTAAAACATACTCAAACATGATGCTCTAATAAATCATGTCATTTTATTTTTAACATCAAGCCAGTATATCGTCTCTTGAAATTCATCTGCTGCTTGTGATAAATTTCATGTGGATCCTAGGAAAAAAATGTGGGTTATCATGATGCTAATACAGTCAGAGGTTCACCCAAATACAAGTATTTCTAGTCTTTATTGAGGAAAACAAGTGCTTCTAACATTAAAAGAAACTACAACATCCATATTCATTCAGGTTTGAAGTAGTGTACAAGTGCAAGAAAAAAAACATTCATATTCCATTGTTAGAAGTAGTGTACCCGTACAAGAAAGATTAAAAGTGTGCCAACAAACCTGGATTATTTTGTCAACAGCCTTGTAAGCTGCATCGACTGGACAAAGTAATATATCAAATACCTTATGGGTGAGAGGGAGGACGATGGAGTAGTAATATTTTGTCAACAGCCTTGTAACCACATCCACATAAAGAGAAAACAAAGAAGTCGGTTCCTTTTAATTCAAAATGTGCCCTTGCATATACATTTGAAACCATGAAAGGAAGATGACCTCTCGATCAAGACAATGATACACTTTTTGATGGACGAAGCAAAACAGTAGCACAAAAAAGGAAAGTACTCTGAAGTCTGAACAGTTTCGTAAAGTACCTTGGAGATATTGGTTGGGAAGCATAGATCAGTTAAATAGTGTATTTGAAGAGCAAATAATGGTCAGGTGGCATGTAACTGCATGGAAGAATGGCATGAAAATTTTAATGCTTTTAGTTGAGTCTCAAACTCCCATCACGACAAGGAGATTTTGTTGTAGGATCTTAATACTACCTTACACCACAGAACAGAAACTTCACAAGGTAGTAAACACTAAAACAATCAGAAAATTCAATAAATACTTACATGAAAGAAAGTTAAGGCAGAATGCTGCTTGCTTGTACACATTTTGCTGAAAATGAAGTTCGGAATTCTACCTGTTTGCATTGAAATAAAAATATCCAGTCATCAAAGAACCAGGGAAATTGAAACATACACCTAACTTTATGGGCAAGAAACTTCTGAGGCAATTCTTAAAAAAAGAACCCCCTACAAGTTCCCTCACTAACCAAAAGAAATGAGAAGACTCCAAACTTCATAAGGTAGTCAGATTTTGATACTGTTGCTATCGAAGTAGACAAACTATATTTTTAATGATAGGCACTAAAGTTATATAGCAATTGTGTCTCTAAATTAAGTTGCGTAGTTGGGCAAGGAATTTAACTGGTTGCCATCAGCCCATCAAACCATATGAAATTCTTCTCAGGCTCCTCTAATCCTTCTATAAGATGAGAGTGACACATTTGTAACAATTGTAGGCACCTACAGGCTACAAGTCTTGACAAAATAGTAAAGCGGGTAGGAATGTACTGAAAATTTGGGAGATAACAATATTAGAATTCCATTAAAAACATGTACAGATCACCAACACTAACTATTCAACAGAGTATTATATTGTTTAGACAAAACACACCCTTTTAGCTCTGGACAAGTATATCTGCTCCGCATTTTCCTGTTGGTATCTTGCAATTTTTGCTTCAATCTCCTAGACATCTATCCCTTCGATCAGGTTGAAAGCTTGAAAAGAAAATTCAAACCTGCTAAGTTTTTCCCAACTGTATAATTCAAGAATAATAGATTAACGGACATGGGAAACAACTCACTCATATCCTCAACTTCTTCCAGATAATCATTGTAGTCCTTCAGAGTAGGGAAGTGTTCCTACGTCTTGTTGAATCTAAACCCAGATCCATAGAAATAATGGCCATTAGCAGCTTGATAGAAAATAATCACTTTTCTTACAGATAACAGAGAGATTGCTTAAGGGTGTGGAGCGCACATGCTGACTATCCTGCGGCGGAGGGTCATCTCCTTCGCCCACGCGTTCCCCCCGCCGCCTGACACCATCACCATCTGACGGGTCGGCGGAGTCGAACGCCACCGCGACGCCGTCAACGAAGGACGAGGAGGACAACGCCGCTCGCGGCCGCAGGGCAGGCGCCGCCGGAGGCTTCCTCTCGAGGATGGAGCTGGAGGGCTCGTGGGGCTCGAAGAGGAGGCGGTCGTCGGAGCGGAGCCCCCGGACGATGGCGTCCGCGAAGTCGTCGGTCGCCGGGGCCTCGGACTCGGTGGACTGGCTGTCGGACGCGCAGTCCACGTGTAGGCGCGGACGTCCAAGCGGGAGCGGCATTTCGTCGAGCAGCGCGCAGACGGTGTCGTGCTGGCCCTCGTGGCCCAGCGCATGGACGACCATCTCGAGCGCCGACGCATCGGCGGCACCCTCCTTGCCGGCCCACCAGAGGAGCGCGGGTGGCCACTCCTAGTGCCCCAAGAGCTCCAGCGCCGTGAGCAGGGATGTGATGTCAGCGCGGAGGAGCTCGTTGCGGCGGGAGGCCAGGAAGGTCGCGAGCGTGGGGAGCGGGTGCAAGGAGATGGCGAGCACCAGCGCCTGCGCGGCGGGGGAGAGGAAGGAGTGCGGCGGCGTCGGTGTCTGGTGCGACCGCCGCGGCGCGGGGGCGGGCGCGGTGAGGTGGAGCAGGAGCGAGGAGGTGGAGGCGGAGGGAGGGAGCGGTTGCCAGCGTGCGGAGAACTGCGAACGGGAGGGGGCAGAGGGAGGCTCGCGTGGACGGGGAAGGGGCGGACGAGAGGCGACGCGGACGGCTGACGGATGACGCAAAAAAACATGGACGTGGGATGGACGGTGGAGATCGAGGGACGGCAGAACGGCAGAACGGCAGACTACTTTTACCTTCTTAATAAGTAGTATAGATTTTATGATATATACTGCTACTAAATATGCTACCATGTGTAAATAATTATGCAATTCGGTATACTGCGTAAAAATCTATTACCAGCTGCATGCACACGAATTTATGATGAAAATAATGTGCAATGAAAAGAAATTAATTACACACATAGAAACAAAAAATCGTATTTAATGTTTTATTTTCTTCATAAATATAAGATCCCTCGAACAACCATGTAGCTAAACATATTAGATCTAGTTTATGATATATACTGATACAAATTATACTAAATGGTGTAGGTATTTATGCAATTCGTTACACTGCGTAAAAAATCTGGCATGTTGTTCACTGGTGGACGCATCTTCGGGTTGGAGCGTAATAACCTCAAGTTTTGGGCATAAAATCTCTCAATTATAAGCGTATATACCGAGCCAATGTGAGAGGTTGATAGTTCTAGTAGGTTGTTATTATGATCCTATTTTTATGGCAGATCCGAAAAACATGGCAGCCGCATGCATGCGGTTATACAGATCCAAAAATTATGGCAAAATACATGAGTCAGACAAGTTCCCTTGCATGCGCGTAAATTTAGGAAAGATATGTATGACAGTTTTTATTTTAAATGCTTTATTTCCTCCATAAATTTAGGATCGCTGCAACAGCCATGCAGCTAGACTCGTAATGACCATTTTATGATATATACTGATACTAAATATGCTACACTATGTAGATAATTATGCAATTCGGTATACTGCGTAAAATCTGTTACCAGCTGCATGCACACAAATTTATGATGGAAAGAATATGCAATAAAAGTAAATGAGTTGCATGCATAGAAACAAAAAATCGCATTTAATATTTTATTTCCTTCATAAATATAGGATACCTCCAACAGCCATGCAGCTAAACGCATTAGAACTAGTTTATAATGTATACTGAAACAAATTATACTACACGGTGTAGGTATTTATACAATTCCTTACACTCCGTAAAAAATCTGGCATGTTGTTCACTGGTGGACGCATCTCCAGGTGGAGCGTAAAAACCTTAAGTTTTGAGCATAAAATCCCTCAATTATAAGCGTAAATACCGAGTCAATGAGAGGTTGATAGCTCTAGTAGGTTGTTATTACGATCCTATTTTTATGTCAGATCCGAAAAACATGGCAGCCGCATGCATGCGGTTTCTATTTTTATAAAGATCCAAAAATTATGGCAAAATCATGGGAGTTTCCATTGCATGTGCGCAAATTACGAACAACATAAATCAAGGAATTGCCTTTCCAATGTGTATGCAGTAAAATGATATACGAACTCCATGTTCAAGCATAAAATCATACAGTTTTTAGCGTAAATAATACATGTGGTAGGCATAAAACACAATAATCGAAAAGAAAACTGCGCCAGATCGGAGGATGTCACGTGCGATCATCGTTGTGCGCATCTCGCGCCTTCCATGACGTCGCTCGCTCGAACATCACGCCTCATGTGTCGCCGTCGCTACTCGCACGTCGACGGGCGTCGCTTGCTCGCCGGCCTTGGAAGTGCCGCCTCCTCAGGGCTTCGAGGACGCCGCCGCTTGCCCGCACAACGGCCCCGCTGTCGCTCACCCTCTGGATCGGGGAACCGCCGCGACTACTTCGGATCGAGGAACCTTCGCCATCACGCGTCGAAGTAATGGAGTTGCAGCCACCGACCTGGGAACCGCCGCCACCGCACAAGGGCACTGTCGTCGCTTGCCCTCTGGATCGGGAGCCACCGCTGCCGGCCTGGGAACCACCGCCACCGCATGTCGAGGTCGGGGAGCCACGGCCACCACAACCACTGGTCGGGGGTGCACCGCCGCGCGCGCTATCGGGCAACCACCGTCGCTAATGAATCGAGATGAGACGTGAAAAACTGATCCCTAGCACTACGGATTTTCTTTTATAGACGTCTGGACCTGGTCCGGCTCGACCGGTTTGCACTGTCTGGCCTGGGCTTCCTTTAGTTATTGGAAGCCCAGGGCTCCTAATATACAATCTATATATATATAGTTATAGTATTTAGAGCCCTGAGCTCTGTATAACTATTGGAAGCCTTGACCACCCACCGACTAGGTGCGCAGACCGCACCAGACCTTTTTTGGCATATTATACCTAACTGCTTACGACAAATTATAATACGAGTTATGCTGATGTACATGTGTAACAATTTATGCAAATCTATGGGCCATCGCGTAGATTTCGTCCGGCATATTACGTGCATAGGGCCCACGATCCCACCCACGCGCTCGCAGATATCCAGTCCCACGCCGCCACTATAAAAACACCCCCACGCCGCCAGGGATTAGGTTTTAGCGGTGGCAGCGGTTCCCTCGGGCGTGTGAGCGCCGGTGATCCTGGGGGCCAGCAGCGGTGCTGCCCCGAGGCAGGCTACCGACGGCGGCGCTCCACTAGGAACGAACGATAGCGACGCTCCCGAGGCGGGCGCGCAAGCGGCGACGACATTCTCGAAGCGGACGGACGGCGGCAGCGCACCCTAGGCCCGATGGCAACGACGTTTGTCTCGTCCGTCTCTGCGATGGCCATCGCCGCTGCCGCTCCAGCGTCCGTGGCGTCGTCCCCTGCGCCAAAGGCCAACAACAGCAGGAAGGCGGTGGTGCCTGGGATGACTGGGTATGAGCTGCTCAAGCGCGTCAAGGAGTCGACGGCGCTCAGGGACATCCTCATCGTCATCATGTCGTCGGAGAACGTGCCCACCCGCATCATCCCGCTGCCTGGAGGAGTTCGACCCGCGCCTCGCCGTAATTTAGGATCTATTCGTCGTTACGAAATAAATTGATGATATACGCTAAAATTTGTACCCATTTATGCTGTTTTGGTTCATGTTTTACGCTAAAATTTGACTGAGCCAGAATCCATGCACGATCGAACGTGCGCAATTTTCACGCCGTAATTTTCGGGCCCCATTCGCTGTTACGAAACAGGTCTAAAATTTATGTAAATTTCGTATTCATTTACGCTATTTCGGTTCATGTTTTATGATTAAATCCACTCGAGCCAGAACCCTAGCACGATTGGCTGCACGCGATTTTCACGCCGTAATTTTGGGCCCCGTTTGCTGTTACAAAACAGATATAGAATTTACGCTAAATTTCGTATTCATTTACGCTGTTTTAGCTCATGTTTTACGTTGGAATCCGACCGAGCCAGAACCCTCGCACGATCGACTGCACGTGATTTTCACGCCGTGATTTTAGGCTCTGCTTGCTGTTACAAAACAGATATAGGATTTACGCTAAATTTTGTACCCATTTACGCTGTTTTAGCTCACGGTTTACGCTAGAATCGGCCCGAGCCAGGACCCACGCACGATCGGCTGCACGCGATTTTCACGTCGTAATTTTAGGCCCCGTTTGCTGTTACAAAACAGATATAGGATTTATGCTAAATTTCGTACTCATTTACGTTGTTTTAGCTGACGGTTTACGCTAGAATCCACCCGAGCTAGAACCACATACTGCATGATTTATGCCGTCAAGTACATGTCATTATGTAGTCGTAAACGCTGTCCACAGTGTCATATTCGTTCCACGTGATTCGAGCGTCAAAAGATTCCTTTATGCATGGTTTACACATCTTTATCCATATATATATGCATTCGTATATTGCCTTACGCTTACCGTACTGGATTCTTGGCTGTCGACTGCATGGCTGACGCAAGCACGCGGGTGCTGGGTCGACCGCGTCCTGGCTGGGGCTTCCATTAGTAGGGGAAGCCCAGAGCTTCCATTACCTCTTTCCTATATATATATATATATACATATATATATATATATATATTGTCGGGGACCATAATTAGGGGTACCCTTAAGACGCCTAATTCTCAGCTGGTAACCCCCATCAGCATAAAGCTGCAGAGGCCTGATGGGTGCGATTAAGTCAGGGATCAGTCCATACGAGCGACTCGATCACGCCTCGCCCGAGCCTAGCCTCGGGAAAGGGCAGCCGACCCTGAGGTGTTTCCGTCTCGCCCGAGGCCCCCTTTTTACGGCAGACGCATCTCTGGCTCGCCCGAGGCCTTGCCTTCGCTAAGAAGCAACCCTGACTAAATCGCCGCACCAACCGACCGAGTCGTAGGGGCATTTAACGCAAAGGTAGCCTGACACCTTTATCCTAACGCGTGCCCCCTGGCAGAGCCGAAGTGACCGCCGTCACTTCGGCGCTCCACTGACCGGTCTGACAAAAGGACAGCGCCGCCTGCGCCATCCCGACTGCAGTGCCACTTGACAGAGTGAGACTGACAGGCAGCCAGGCCTTGCCAAAGGCGCCATAGGAAGCTCCGCCCGACCCAGGGCTCGGACTCGGGCTAAAGCCCCAGAAGACGGCGAACTCCGCTCCGCCCGACCCAAGGCTCGGACTCAGGCTAAGGCCCCGGAAGACGGCGAACTCCGCTCCGCCCGACCCAGGGCACGGACTCGGGCTAAGGCCCCGGAAGACGGCGAACTCCGCTCCGCCCGACCCAGGGCTCGGACTCGGGCTAAGGCCCCGGAAGACGGCGAACTCCGCTCCGCCCGACCCAGGGCTCGGACTCGGGCTAAGGCCCCAGAAGACGGCGAACTCCGCTCCGCCCGACCCAGGGCTCGGACTCGGGCTAAGGCCCCAGAAGACGACGAACTCCGCTTCGCCCGACCCCAGGGGTCGGACTCCGCCCTGGCCTCTGCCGAACGACCTCCGCCTCGCCCGACCCAGGAGCTCGGGCTCGGCCTCGGCCATGCAGGACAGACTCGACCTCGGCTTCGGGGGAGCCTCCACGTCGCCCGACCTAGGGCACAAGTCCGCCACGTCAACAGGAAGCGCCATCATCACCCTACCCCGAGCCGACTCGGGCCGCAGAGAACAAGACTGACGTCCCATCTGGCTAGCTCCGCCAGATAGGCAATGATGGCGCCCCACTTGACCCATGACGACGGCGGCTCTCAGCTCCCTTACGGAAGCAGGGGGACGTCAGCAAGGGCCCAACCGCTCCGACAGCTGTCCCTCTGCCAGGCTCCGTTTCTCCTCCGACAGCCACGACACCACACCAGCTGGGTGCCAAGATCTCTCCGGCTGCCACATTGGCATGTACCTAGGGCGCTAGCTCACCCCCGCTAGACACGTAGCACCTTGCTACACCCCCATTGTACACCTGGATCCTCTCCTTACGCCTATAAAAGGAAGGACCAGGGCCTTCTTAGAGAAGGTCGGCCGCGCGGGAACGAGGACGGGGCAGGCGCTCTCTTGGGGCCGCTCGCTTCCCTCACCCGCGTGGACGCTTGTAACCCCCTACTGCAAGCGCACCCGACCTGGGCGCGGGACGAACACGAAGGCCGCGGGATCTCCACCTCCCTCACGACTTGGCTCCGGCCACCTCGCTTTCCCCCCTTCGCGCTCGCCCACGCGCTCGACCCATCTGGGCTGGGGCACGCGGCACACTCACTCATCGGCTTAGGGACCCCCCGGTCTCGAAACGCCGACAGTTGGCGCGCCAGGTAGGGGCCTGCTGCGTGTTGACGAGCAGTTTCCCGTCAAGCTCCAGATGGGCAGTCTCCAACGACCTCTCCAACCCGGGACGGTGCTCCGTTTCGGGAGTCTCGAGTTCATGTCTCTCGACGGCAGCTACGACATGATACTCCTTCCACCGCCGCGCGACGACGACAATGGCGGCCGACAGCCCGCCCGCCGGCGGCGGAATCGACGATGTCTTCCCCGCGTGGTGGAAGAACAACATTCGAGCTCGCCCCGTCCTCTCCCTCGCCATCGGAGGAGGAGGCGGGGCAACCAAGGCCGGGCGGGAGGCTGTGCTCCGTCGGCTGTCGAGCGAATCGACATCCCCAGCGCCCCAACGGAGGACGCGTCGGGCGTCGACCTCGCGTTTGAGACGAAGGCGAGCGCCGTCCCCCCGCGACACGCCAATCCCGAGCAAGTGGACGACGCCAGCACGCTCGCGGAGGGCCTGCAGGACGTCGCCCTCGTACCCAAGACGACGGCGCCATCAGTCCCCGATGTGACTACGTCGCTCCTCGTCGACCAAAAGGTACCGACTGATTCCCATCCTACGTCCTTTCGACTCGACCTCAACCCGCCTAGCGACTTCGCTTTGGCGGGCGCTCACGTTGAGGCGAGTGCAACCCCTCTGGGGTTTCGTGTGCGGTCGCCTTGGGACCGATTGACGGACGTCTCGACCTACGGGCCCTCTGGGTCCGAGGAAGATGACGATCCCAGCATCTGCTGGGATTTCTCTGGATCTGGCAACCCCAGTGCCATGCGGGACTTCATGACCGCATGTGAATACTGCCTCTCCGATTGTTCCGACGGCAGCCGCAGCCTTGACGACAAGGACTGCGGCCCGAGCCGCGAATGTTTCCACGTCGAGCTAGGGGATCCCTCCGAAGGCAACCGTCTCGGCATGCCGGAGGATGGCGATCTCCCTAGGCCAGTGCCTCGCGCCGACATCCCGCGGGAGCTAGCTGTGGTCCCCGTTCCGGCGGGGGGTCACGACCCACAGCTCGAGCAAGTCCGTGGGGCGCAGGCCAGGCTCGACGAGGGAGCATAAGCGCTCGAGTCGATCCGCCGGGACGTCGGGCAGGTATGGGCGGGCCAGCCCCCGGCCGGAGAAATACGTCACCTGCCCTAGGGTTTCCAGCACCGCGTCGCCAACGATGCCAGGGACAGGCCGCCACCCGCATCCAGCGGGATCGGTCAGAACCTGGCAGCCGCAGCGATGCTCCTCCGCGCGATGCCGGAGCCATCAACCACCGAGGGTCGGCGAATCCAGGGAGAGCTCAAGAATCTCCTGGAAGGCGCTGCGGCCCGGCGGGCCGAGAGCTCTGCCTCCCGAAGGCAGGGGTACCCCTCAGAACCTCATGCCGCAACTTCCCGATTCATGCGGGAAGCCTCGGTCTACACCGGGCGCACGCGCAACACCACGCCTGCGGCCCCGGGCCACCTTGGCAACGAGCACCATCGTCGCGACCGTCGGGCCCGCCTCGACGAAAGGGTGCGCCGAGGCTATCACCCCAGGCGTGGGGGACGCTGCGACAGCAGGGAGGATCGGAGTCCCTCGCCCGAACCACCCGGTCCACAGGCCTTCAGCCGGGCCATCCGGCGGGCGCCGTTTCCGGCCCGATTCCGACCCCCGACTACTATCACAAAGTACTTGGGGGAAACGAGACCAGAATTGTGGCTCGCGGACTACCGCCTGGCCTGTCAACTGGGTGGAACGGACGACGACAACCTCATCATCCGCAGCCTCCCCCTGTTCCTCTCCGACACTGCTCGCGCCTGGTTGGAGCACCTGCCTCCGGGGCAGATCTCCAACTGGGAGGATTTGGTCCAAGCCTTCGCCGGCAACTTCCAGGGCACGTACGTGTGCCCCGGGAATTCCTGGGACCTCCGAAGCTGCCGGCAACAGCCGGGAGAGTCTCTTCGGGACTACATCCGGCGATTCTCGAAGCAGCGCACCGAGCTGCCCAATATCATCGACTCAGATGTCATCGGCGCGTTCCTTGCCAGCACCACTTGCCGTGACCTGGTGAGCAAGTTGGGTCGCAAGACCCCCACCAGGGCGAGCGAGCTGATGGACATCGCCACCAAGTTCGCCTCCGGCCAGGAGGGGGTCGAGGCCATCTTCCGAAAGGACAAGCAGCCCCAGGGCCGCCCGTCGGAAGATGCTCCCGAGGCGTCTACTCCGCGCGGCGCCAAGAAGAAAGGCAGGAAGAAGTCGCAAGCGAAACGCGACGCCGCCGACGCGGACCTTGTCGCCGCCGCCGAGTACAAGAACCCTCGGAAGCCCCCCGGAGGTGCTAACCTCTTCGACAAGATGCTCAAGGAGACATGCCCTTACCATCAGGGGCCCGTCAAGCACACCCTCGAGGAGTGCGTCATGCTTCGGCGCCACTTCCACAAGGCCGGGCCACCCGCAGAGGGTGGCAGGGCCCACGACGACGACAAAAAGGAAGATCACCAAGCAGGAGAGTTCCCTGAGGTCCGCGACTGCTTCATGATCTACGGAGGGCATGCGGCGAATGCCTCGGCTCGGCATCGCAAGCGAGAGCGTCGGGAGGTCTGCTCGGTGAAGGGGGCAGCGCCAGTCTACCTAGACTGGTCCGACAAGCCCATCACCTTCGACCAAGCTGACCACCCCGACCATGTGCCGAGCCCGGGGAAGTACCCGCTCGTCGTCGACCCCATCATCGGCGACGTTAGGCTCACCAAGGTCCTGATGGATGGGGGCAGCTGCCTCAACATCATCTACGCCGAGACCCTCAAGCTTCTGCGCGTCGATCTGTCCTCCGTCCGAGCAGGCGCTGCGCCCTTCCACGGGATCATTCCCGGGAAGCGCGTCCAGCCCCTCGGACGGCTCGACCTTCCTGTCTGCTTTGGAACACCCTCCAACTTCCGAAGGGAGACTTTGACGTTCGAGGTGGTCGGGTTCCGAGGAACCTACCACGCGGTATTGGGGAGGCCATGCTACGCGAAGTTCATGGCCATCCCCAACTACACCTACCTGAAGCTCAAGATGCCGGGCCCCAACGGGGTCATCACCATCGGCCCCACGTACAAACACGCGTTCGAATGCGACGTGGAGTGCGTGGAGTACGCCGAGGCCCTCGCCGAGTCCGAGGCCCTCATCGCCGACCTGGAGAACCTCTCCCGAGAGGTGCTAGACGTGAAGCGACACGCTGGCAATTTCGAGCCGGCGGAGACAGTTAAGGCCGTCCCTCTCGACCCCAGTGGCGACACCTCCAAGCAGATCCCGACCGGTCCCAGGCTCGACCCGAAATAGGAAGCAGTGCTCGTCGACTTCCTCCGCGCAAACGCCGACATCTTTGCGTGGGGACCCTCGGACATGCCCGACATACCGAGGGATGTCACCGAGCACTCGCCGGATATTCGGGCAGGAGCCCGACCCGTCAAATGGCCTCTGCACGGATGACGCCCGGGGGCTGCGCCCCCCCCGCTCACACACGAGTATCAGTCGTCAAGGAAGGGTCGGCCTCGCCTTGGCGGAGCCCGACCCTCCCCCGGGGGCTAAAAAGGGGGAACCCCTCCGCGTCGAGATTGGGTGCACTTTTTCGCATCAAAAATTTTCGATCAAGAAGGGGCTTTTGCGTTCTCCCGGATGTGTCAGAAGCAGGGTCCCGAGGAGCGAACGTGGGTACAAATAAGTGGCGAGGCCGACTGAGCCGAGGAACCCCTATGCCTCCGGGTTAGGGACACCTCACTCATCACCTGCCATGAAAAAGGACCCAACTCGGGAAATCACCCTATTGTTGACGAGCCAGGCCAGACGCGCAAATTGAAAGAGAAGAGAGTACGACTTCATGTAAGAAAAGCAAAGTGTTCAGGCCTCGGCGGCCGCGGTAAAGCGCACATCCAACAGAAACTGTTCCAAGAAAAGTCAGGCGCCGCCTTGGGAAGGAGCCGCGCCCTCAGTTCCGCCCCCGCCGTCGGTAAGGTCCACCTCCGCTTCCAGCGGCGGCGCAGGAGGAAGGATCCCCGCCTCAAAGGTGGTCGCCAGCGCCGCGCTCGGACCCGTGGCGACCGCGTCGAGCCGCTGAACTTCTGCCAGGGCGGCTTCGTCTTCGTCAGGAAGACAATACCCCTCACTGACCCGTTCCAGGTCCACAACGTAATGGGAAGCGAGCACGGCGAAGGCCCGCCTGACGCCGTGGTGTAGCGCCTCGCGGACTTTACCGCGCGCGTAATCACCCAAGGCTTGAAGACGGCTTTGAGGGGAGCTTCCTGAAGGGACGTCGCCGGGGCCAAGGATCCGATAAACGTCCGAGACGGCCTCGGACATGGCCGCGAGGTCGGCCTCCCTCTGCTCGGCAGCTCCAGCAAGCCCCTCGGCGAGCGCCTTGGCAGACTCCTCAAGGGCGGACTCGAGCTCTGCGAACAACCAGAAGAAAGACCTCAAGCACAAGCAGAAGAAACAGACAAGGACAAGAACCGGGGACGGCCAAGGCATACCTCCGGCTCGAACACGCTGCTCCGAGGCCGCGACTTGGGCTGCGGCTAGGTCGGCCGCAAGGGTCTCGGCCCGGCTTTCGGCCTCGGCAGCCCGGCCCCGAGATTGGTCCCGCTCCTCGGCGACCTGGACGAACTCCGACCGCTGCCGTTGCGCCTCCGCGCGCGCTGCCGCCGCCTCGGCTCTCAGGTCAGCGCAGAGCAACTGGAGGTCCGCTATCTTAGCGTCCTGCTGAGAAAGGCGCGTGGTAGCCCCGGCGAGCGAAGTCCTCAGGGATCACAGCGAGCCCCAGACATCGGCCTCGCGGCGGATGAACGACGACTTGGCGGCGCTCCGATCCGTCAGATCCTGGGGAAGGGAAACAAGGCGTCACGACGAACACCTCGCTCACAGAAAGGAAAAGGTATGCCTGAAACCGTTACCTGGAGGATTTTGGGGACGTCCCTGCAGAGAACCTCCAGCGACGACCGGAGCGACCCCACCGTTGCTTCAGCACACTCGCGGAGCTCGTCCCAGGACTGGTCCTCCTGTTCATCGTCAAGAACGAAGACAGGGTCCGAGGCCTCGCGGGTCCGGAATCGGAGCAACTGGCGCCGGGCCTCAGGGCTCCGCCGCACAGCGATGAGGCTGCCGCCCGCCTGGATGAACTGCGCGTCCACGCCCACCTCTTCCGAGGCACTGGGCACCGACGCAGCAGCCATCCCGACGCTGGCAGCAACCAATCGCTCTCCGACTGGGACGACGGCGACTTCGGTGGCGGCAGGCGCCGGCATGGCCGGCACGACAGGCGGGCTCGGGACCACGTCGGCGCCGACCGCCTCCCCTATCACGATGGCCGCCTCGGCAGAAGAGCCCGCCTCGGGAACCTGCTCCCCAGAGACATGCGACACCCGAGCCCCCTGCGGCGAAACGCCCTGCGAAAGGGTCGGCTGAACGACAGGGCCCGGGGCGGCGCTGGCCGCCCGGACCGACGCCGTCTTAAGGGCTTTCCGGGGCGCCAGGTCGGTCTGGCCATGGCTTCGCTTGCTGGATAAAGAAAAGAAAAAAGAGAAAGGGAAAATCACGGCCGAGACATGTGAATGAAGCGCCAGGACGAAGACATTCCAAGATACTTACCCGCTCCGAGCCATGATCAACCGCGCCTGGGGGGAGGTCTCTTGGATCCCGCTCCCCGGAACCGCCGCCGAGGTCCGCTTCGCCGACAGCTTCGGCACCACCCTCGCTTTGGGCACCCCTGACACCCGGGAGGCGGACTGCCCAGGCGCCGCCACGGTGACCTGAGGGTCGCTCCCCCGCGCTGCCGGCACGGGTGGCGGCTCTCGAGGAACGGATGCCTCGGCCTGGCTCCCTGGGGTCGCCTCAGCTCCTCCAGCCGAGGGGTCAAGTACCCTCTCGGGTTGCCCCCGCCCCTCGGGTCGGGGACCCGACGTCCCGGCTCCGGGAACTGACGGCATCAGCCCGCTCGGGGGCTGGCTCGACGGCTCCTGGCCACACCCCAAGCTGGGGCTGAGGCCGAGACGGGCGGCCATGTCGTCCTCCTCCTCATCACCGTCGTCATCATCGTCATCGGATGTCTCCGGCGACGGCTCCCTTGGGAGTCCTTCCCTCTCCTGCTGGCGACAGCGCTTCTCCAAGGCGTCCCGAGCCCGCCTCCGCTTGCGGGCCCGGGCCTTCTCCGCATCCTTCTTCTTCTTCTCCTCCTCCGCGGCGACCCACCGCGCTGCCCGATCCACCGCGTCCTCCGGGACCCGCGGCAGGGAGGGCTTGTGCCACCCCACCTCCTAAAGAAGGGGGGAAAGAAACCCAGTCGTAAGAACCAGGAGCAACCCGGTGTATGAAGAAGGAAGGAGCGAACACTCACCAGAGTCACGCACCCCTGGTCGGGGCGCATCCGAGGCTGGGAGAAGGCGTGGGGGTCCGGCTTCCCCATCGCGGCCGACACCCGCCATTGGAGGGCGTCGAAGGGAAGAGAATCAGGGGACATTCGTGACCCCTCCCAGCAGGCCTCTAGGGTCATCTCCCAAAGCGGCAGCCGCCGCTCCGCCAAGGGGAGCACTCTCCGATGGTGGATGGCGGCAACCACTCCCGCAGCGGTGAGTCCTCCCTCCCGCAACGCCTTCAGGGCCTGGAGAAGGGGTTCGAGGTTCTTCTGTCTCTCGTGTGGAGTCCCGTGGCGCCAGGCGTCGGTGGCGGCGGTGACAACCCGCTGAGAGAACGGCGGGAGCAACTCTCCGTCATTCCGGAGGTAGAACCACCGGCGCTGCCACCCCTTGTTCGAGGACGCGAGGACGGCATGGATGTACTGCGACGCCCGCAACTGCCTCAACAAGAGGGTGCAGCCGCCAGCCCGCACCGCTGCACGGACCTTCCTCTCCCCCGTCGGCAAGGCAAAAAGCTCGGCGAAGAAGAGATGAGTCCACAAATCCCAATGGGGGGCGATCCCCAAATACCCTTCGCACACCGCTACGAGGATGGCGGCCTGCGAGATGGAGTTGGGGGTGAGGTTATGCAACTCCACCCCATAGTGGAACAGGATAGCCCACATAAAGCGGCTCGTCGGCACACCGAATCCCCGCTCGTGGAAGGAGACGAAGCTCACGACGTACCCCGGCGGTGGGGATGGAGCGACTCCGCCCATGGGAGGAATCCATTCCGGCTGCTGTTCATCGGTGAGAGGGCGGAGCAAACCCTCGCCGACGAGATCCTCCAGATCACTCGCCGTCACCGTGGAGAAGGGCCATGGGTCGCGCGGCGAGATGATGGTCACCCGGTCAGCCATCGCCGAGCGGAAGGGGTGGCGGCGCAAAGGACAGGGAGGGCGGTTTCCTTTTCCCTGGCTAAATCTCTCAGGCTGCAAAAATCCTAAGAGGGAAACAAGAAGCGGAGTAAAGAACCGTCACCGGACCCTCTCCGGGGTATATAAAGACCAAGGCGAAGACGGTTCCAACGTTCTGCCCGGACCGGACGCGGGGTTCAAAAAACGCGAAGCGAAACGGCCGTTCCTCGAACGGCTCGCGCACGCGCGACGGCAGCCCCGCCAACTACTCGCCCCATCGCATTAACTCTGCGGCTGGACAGGCGGCGCTTCTGGCAGGAGCAGCGGGCGACGCTTCGCCTTCGCCGAAACAACCGCGCCAAAAAAGGTACGCCGCGTCTTTCGGCTTCGTATCCTTTTTCCTTTTTTCCTCTTTCTCTATCTCTTGCGACAGGGACCGGGAAAGGGGGATACCACGAAAGGGATCCTTCCCCGTGAAGGAACTAGGCTCCGAGCCTCCTTACTGATCAGGGGTTCGAAGGCTGGCCCCCGAAGGGTTCAACAACCGCCTCAGATCGCGTGGGCCCTACACCCACTACTGGTCAGAGGTTCGAAGGCCGGCCCCCCGAAGGGTTCCACGGTCGCCTCAGGCTACTCGGGCTCCGCGCCCATTACTGATCAGGGGTTCGAAGGCTGGCCCCCCGAAGGGTTCACAGTCGCCTCAGACACCGAGCGAGGGATGACCAGGGGTACGTTCAATACATAACCGAGGCTCGGGCTGCGCTCCCGAGGTACCCTAGGACATTTCCGAGACCAGCGGGAGCGATCCTATAACGGAATCCCATCGGAGGGAGGCATCGAGCCCTCGGACCCCGTCGCCAGGGGACCGGGTCCGGCAGATCACCCACAGGTACTTTTGGGCGTGCCTCTGGGCCCCTAGCCGACCCCCAACGAACGGGGCACGGACGTCCACTTGGATTACCCGCTTGCAGCTCACCGGAGACACCATGTTCGGTGCCCATCGAGGGTAACATGACGCTCTCCCCCCTCCTCCTTGCGGAAAGGAGACGTAGGGGCGTATGTAAAAAAGCCGAGTCTGTCCCTGATCGCCCTCTCGCCCTGTGCGGAGGCTCGGGGGCTGCTCTCGCAAACCCGGCTCCGGCCAAACCGTTGACAGCGTCAACATACCAGCCCGAGAACTTGGGCCCCGACCGTGCACCCGGGCTACGGCCAGTTCGCATGAGGGAACCACCAGACCAGCCGAAGCATTACGCAAGGCATTAAGACCTCGAAGGAGTGAAACCACTCCTCCGAGGCCTCGGGGGCTGCACCCGGCGGGTGCGCTCGCGCGCACCCACCGGAACAAAATGCAACCGAGAAAGGCTGGTCCCCTTGCAAAAAAGTGCGACGAAAGCCTCCAAGCGAGTGCTAACACTCCCTTCGAGGCTCGGGGGCTACTGTCGGGGACCATAATTAGGGGTACCCTCAAGACGCCTAATTCTCAGCTGGTAACCCCCATCAGCATAAAGCTGCAGAGGCCTGATGGGTGCGATTAAGTCAGGGATCAGTCCATACGAGCGACTCGATCACGCCTCACCCGAGCCTAGCCTCGGGCAAGGGCAGCCGACCCTGAGGTGTTTCCGTCTCGCCCGAGGCCCCCTTTTTACGGCAGACGCATCTCCGGCTCGCCCGAGGCCTTGCCTTCGCTAAGAAGCAACCCTGACTAAATCGCCGCACAAACCGACCGAGTCGCAGGGGCATTTAACGCAAAGGTAGCCTGACACCTTTATCCTAACGCGCGCCCCCTGGCAGAGCCGAAGTGACCGCCGTCACTTCGGCGCTCCACTGACCGGTCTGACAAAAGGACAGCGCCGCCTGCGCCATCCCGACTGCATTGCCACTTGACAGAGTGAGACTGACAGGCAGCCAGGCCTTGCCAAAGGCGCCATAGGAAGCTCTACCCGACCCAGGGCTCGGACTCGGGCTAAGGCCCCGGAAGACGGCGAACTCCACTCCGCCCGACCCAGGGCTTGGACTCGGGCTAAGGCCCCGGAAGACGGCGAACTCCGCTCCGCCCGACCCAGGGCACGGACTCGGGCTAAGGCCCCGGAAGACGGCGAACTCCGCTCCGCCCGACCCAGGGCTCGGACTCGGGCTAAGGCCCCGGAAGACGGCGAACTCCGCTCTGCCCGACCTAGGGCTCGGACTCGGGCTAAGGCCCCGGAAGACGGCGAACTCCGCTCCGCCCGACCCAGGGCTCGGACTCGGGCTAAGGCCCCGGAAGACGACGAACTCCGCTTCGCCCGACCCCAGGGGTCGGACTCCGCCCTGGCCTCTGCCGAACGACGTCCGCCTCGCCCGACCCAGGAGCTCGGGCTCGGCCTCGGCCATGCAGGACAGACTCGACCTCGGCTTCGGGGGAGCCTCCACGTCGCCCGACCTAGGGCACAAGTCCGCCACGTCAATAGGAAGCGCCATCATCACCCTACCCCGAGCCGACTCGGGCCGCAGAGAACAAGACCGACGTCCCATCTGGCTAGCTCCGCCAGATAGGCAATGATGGCGCCCCGCTAGACCCATGACGACGGCGGCTCTCAGCTCCCTTACGGAAGCAGGGGGACGTCAGCAAGGGCCCAACCGCTCCGACAGCTGTCCCTCTGCCAGGCTCCGTTTCTCCTCCGACAGCCACGACACCACACCAGCTGGGTGCCAAGATCTCTCCGGCTGCCACATTGGCATGTACCTAGGGCGCTAGCTCACCCCCGCTAGACACGTAGCACCTTGCTACACCCCCATTGTACACCTGGATCCTCTCTTTACGCCTATAAAAGGAAGGACCAGGTCCTTCTTAGAGAAGGTCGGCCGCGCGGGAACGAGGACGGGGCAGGCGCTCTCTTGGGGCCGCTCGCTTCCCTCACCCGCGTGGACGCTTGTAACCCCCTAATGCAAGCGCACCCGACCTGGGCGTGGGACGAACACGAAGGCCGCGGGATCTCCACCTCCCTCACGACTCGGCTCCGGCCACCTCGCTTTCCCCCCTTCGCGCTCGCCCACGCGCTCGACCCATCTGGGCTGGGGCACGCGGCACACTCACTCGTCGGCTTAGGGACCCCCCGGTCTCGAAACGCCGACATATATATATATATATATATATATATATATATATATATATATATATATATATATATATATATATAGATTGTATATTAGGAGCCCTGGGCTTCCAATAACTAAAGGAAGCCTGGGCCAAACAGTGCAATCCGGTCGAGCCAGACCACATCCGGGCGTCTATAAAATAGGACTCGGAGTGCTAGGGTTCAATTTTTCATGCCCCATCTCAATTCATTAGCGACGGCGGTTGCCCGATAGCGCAAGCGCGGCGGACCCCGGCCAGTGGCTGCGGTGGCCGTGGCTCCCCGACCTCGACATGCGGTGGCGGCGGTTCCCAGGCCGGCGGTGGCGGCCCCCGATCCAGAGGGCGAGCGGCGGCAGCACCCTTGTGCGGCGACGGCGGATCCCAGGCCGGTGGCCGCAACTCCATTACCTCGACGCGCGGTGGCGGAGGTTCCTCGATCTGCAGCGAGGCCCTTGTGCGGGCAAGCGGCGGCGTCCCCGAAGCCCCGAGGAGGCGGCACTTCCAAGGCCGACGAGCAAGCGACGCCCGTCGACGTGCGAGTAGCGACGGTGACGCATGAGGCGCGATGTTCGAGCGAGCGACGTCACGGAAGGGGCGAGATGCGCGCAGCGATGATCGCGCGTGACATCCTCCGATCCGGCGCATTTTTCTTTTCGTTTATTGTGTTTTATGCCTACCACATGTATTATTTACGCTAAAACTGTATGATTTTATGCTTTAACACAGGGTTCGTATATCAGTTTACTGCATGCACATTGGAAAGACAATTCCTTGATTTATGCTGTTCTTAATTTGCGCGCATGCAATGGAAACTCCCACAATTTTGCCATAATTTTTGGATCTGTATAAAAATAGAAACCGCATGCATGCGGCTGCCATGTTTTTCGGATCTGTCATAAAAATAGGATCGTAATAACAACCTACTAAAGCTATCAACCTCTAATTGACTCGGTATTTACGCTTATAATTGAGGGATTTTATGCTCAAAACTTAAGGTTTTTACGCTCCACCCGGAGATGCGTCCACCAGTGAACAACATGCCAGATTTTTTACGCAGTGTAAAGAATTGCATAAATATCTACACTGTGTAGTATAATTTGTTTCAGTATACATCATAAACTAGTTCTAACGCGTTTAGTTGCATGGCTGTTGGAGGGATCCTATATTTATGAAGCAAATAAAACATTAAATGTGATTTTTTGTTTCTATGCATGCAATTCATTTCCTTTCATTGCATATTCTTTCCATCATAAATTCGTGTGCATGCAGCCTGTAGCAGATTTTTACGCAGTATACCGAATTACATAATTATCTACACAGTGTAACATATTTAGTATCAGTATATAGCATAAAATGGTCATTACGAGTTTTAGTTGCATGTCTGTTGCAACGATCCTAAATTTATGGAAGAAATAAAGCATTTAAAATAAAAACCGCCACACATATCTTTCCTAAATTTACGCGCATGCAAGGGAACGTGTTTGACTCATGTATGCATTTTGCCATAATTTTAGGATCTGTTTAACCGCATGCATGCGACTGCCATATTTTTCGGATCTGCCATAAAAATAGGATCGTAATAACAACCTACTAGAGCTATCAACCTCTCACATTGGCTCGGTATATACGCTTATAATTGAGGGATTTTATGCTCAAAACTTAAGGTTATTACGCTCCAACCCGGAGGTGCATTCACCAGTGAACAACATGCCAGATTTTTTACGCAGTGTAACGAATTGCATAAATACCTACACCATATAGTATAATTTGTATCAGTATATGTCATAAACTAGATTTAATGTGTTTTAGCTGCATGGCTGTTGGAGGGACTTTATATTTATAAAGGAAATAAAACATTAAATACGATTTTTTGTTTCTATGCGTGTAATTCATTTCCTTTCATTGCACATTTTTTTATCATAAATTCGTGTGCATGCAGCTGGTAACAGATTTTTACGCAGTATATCGAATTGCATAATTATTAACACAGTGTAGCATATTTAGTCTCAGTATATATCATAAAATGGTCCTTACGCGTCTAGCTGCATGGCTGTTGCAGCGATCCTAAATTTATGGAGGAAATAAAGGATTTTAAAAACAGAAACTGCCGCACATATCTTTCCTAAATTTATGCGCATGCATTGGATCGTGTTTGACTCATGCATGCATTCCTTTTTTTGCGCTAACAGACGTGGGGCAGGTGGCGCACCCGACAGCCTGTTTGGGCGCGCTGGTTGAACCAGTTTGCAGGGGTGGTCGGCCTGGGCTTCCTTTAACTATTGGAAGCCCAGGGCTCCTGTTATACCTGCCCTATATATATATATATATATATATATATATATATATATATATATATATATATATATATATATATATATATATATATATATATATATATACGGCGGCACTAAAATGCACCTGGGTGCATTCTCTATATTGAATGCACCCAGGTGCAATAACGCCCTTGGCCCTCCTGTTCGCGCGCCTCCCTGCCCCCCGTCGCCGCCACGCGCCTCCCTGTCCCCGCGCCACCCTCTCTCCCACCGCCGCCGAGCGCCTCCCTGCCCCCCGCCGCCACCGCGCACCTCCCTGTCCCCGCGCCACCCTCTCCCCCACCGCCGCCGAGCGCCTCTCTGTCAGCGCGCCTCCCTGTCCCCCGCATTAGGTGTGATTGCAACCCCGCATTAGGTGTGATTGCAACTGCTGTATATTTCTACCCAAATATCTGTTAAAAAAATGTAAACAAAATGATTGCAACTGCTGGTGTGTTGTAATTGCAACTACTGGTGTGGTGTGGATGCAACTGCTGAGTTTCTCTGATGTGATTGCAAGTACTGAATAACTCTGAGAAATTTTGTTAAAAAATATGATTGCAACTACTGGTCTGGTGTGATTGCAACTGCTGTTCTGGTGTGATTGCAACTTCTATATAACTATGTCCAAAAATCTATTAAACAAACAATGATTGCAACTGTTGTTTGGTGTAATTGCAACTGCTGGTCTGGTGTGATTGCAACTTCTATATAACTATGTCAAAAAATCTATTAAACAAACAATGATTGCAACTGTTGTCTGGTGTAATTGCAACTTCTGGTCTGGTGTGATTGCAACTTCTATATAACTATGTCCAAAAATCTGTTAAACAAACAATGATTGCAACTGCTGTCTAGTGTAATTGCAACTACTGGTGTGGTGTGATTGCAACTTCTATATAACTATGTCCAAAAATCTGTTAAACAAAACAATGATTGCAATTGCTGTCTGGTGTAATTGCAACTGCTGGTCTGGTGTGATTGCAACTTATGTGAAGAGGTTGAGCCATTCGCGGAGAAAGAGGGGCGGGGGCGGGAAATTGAAAAGATTATGTCGGGAGCGTGCAGGAGGGACGAAGACGTTCGGGAGGGACGAAGACGGCCTGAGTGAGGCGGTTGGCTCGGACCTGGCCGTAGGTTCGGCCTGGGTGCATTCTCTATATTGAATGCACCCAGGTGTAATATATAAATACAGTATATATATATATATATAGGGCAGATATAACGGGAGCCCTGGGCTTCCAATAGTTAAAGAAAGACCAGGCCGACCACCCCTGCAAACTGGTTCAACCCAGCGCACCGATTGGACCAGTCTGTCGGTTGCACCATCCGCGCCCACGTCTGTGCGCGCAAAAAAGGAAATGCATGTATGAGTCAAACACGTCCCTTGCATGCGCGTAAATTTAGGAAAGATATGTGTGGCGGTTACTATTTTTAAATGCTTTATTTTCTCCATAAATTTAGGATCGCTGCAACAGCCATGCAGCTAGACTCGTAAGGACCATTTTATGATATATACTGCTACTAAATATGCTACCCTGTGTAGATAATTATGTAATTCGGTATACTGCGTAAAAATCTGTTAACAGCTGCATGCACACGAATTTATGATGAAAATAATGTGTAATGAAAGGAAATGAATTACACACATAGAAACAAAAAATCATATTTAATGTTTTATTTCCTTTATAAATATAAGATCCCTCCAACAGCCATGCAACTAAACACATTAGATCTAGTTTATGATATATACTGATACAAATTATACTACACGGTGTAGGTATTTATGCAATTCGTTACACTGCGTAAAAAATCTGGCATGTTGTTCACTGGTGGACGTATCTCCGGGTGGATAATTATGATGCAATTCGGTATACTGCGTATAAATCTGTTACCAGCTACATGCACACGAATTTATGATGGAAATAATATGCAATGAAAGGAAATAAATTGAATGCATAGAAACAAAAAATCACATTTAATGTTTTATTTCCTTCATAAATATAGGATCCCTCCAACAGCCATGCAGCTAAACGCATTAGAACTAGTTTATGATGTATACTGAAACAAATTATACTACACGGTGTAGGTATTTATGCAATTCCTTACACTGCGTAAAAAATCTGGCATGTTGTTCACTGGTGGACGCATCTCCGGGTGGAGCGTAAAAACCTTAAGTTTTGAGCATAAAATCCCTCAATTATAAGCGTAAATACTGAGTCAATGAGAGGTTGATAGCTCTAGTAGGTTGTTATTACGATCCTATTTTTATGACAGATTCGAAAAATATGGCACCGCATGCATGCGGTTTCTATTTTTATACAGATCCAAAAATTATGGCAAAATCGTGGGAGTTTCTATTGCATGCGCGTAAATTACGAATAGCATAAATCAAGGAATTGTCTTTCCAATGTGCATGCAGTATATTGATATACAAACTCCGTGTTCAAGCATAAAATAGTACAGTTTTTAGCGTAAATAATACATGTGGTAGGCATAAAACACAATAATCGAAAAGAAAACTGCGCAGGATCGGAGGATGTCACGCGCGATCATCGCTGCGCGCATCTCGTGCCTTCCGTGACGCCGCTCGCTCGAACATCACGCCTCATGCGTCGCCGTCGCTACTCGCACGTCGACGAGCGTCGCTTGCTCGCCGGCCTTGGAAGTGCCGCCTCCTCGGGGCTTCGGGGACGCCACCGCTTGCCCGCACAAGGGCCCCGCTGTCGCTCGCCCTTTGGATCGGGGAACCGCCGCCACTACTCTGGATCGAGGAACCTCCGCCACCGCGCGTCGAGGTAATGGAGTTGCGGCCACCGGCCTAGGAACTGTCGCCACCGCACAAGGGCACTGCCGTCGCTCGCCCTCTGGATCGGGGCCACCGCCGGCGGCCTGGGAACCGCCGCCTCTACTTCAGATCGAGGAATCGCCGCCACCGCATGTCGAGGTCAGGGAGCCGCGCCCACCGCAGTCACCGTAGCCACTAGCCGGGGGTCCACCGCCGCGCGCGCTATCGGGCAACCGCCGTCGCTAATGAATCGAGATGGGGCGTGAAAAACTGATCCGTAGCACTACGGATTTTCTTTTATAGACGTCTGGACCTGGTCCGGTTTGACCGGATTGCACTGTCTGGCCTGGGCTTCCTTTAGTTATCGGAAGCCCAGGGCTCCTAATATACAATATATATATATAGGGTTGAGGTAATGGAAGCCCTGGGCTTCCATTACTGGAGAGAGCCCCGACCAGGCTAGGTGTGCGGGCGCGGGACGACGTGGCAGGTGGTGGGAGTACCGCGCACATGCACCGAGTCATAGTGGGGTCGTACGTGGGTGGTTACGCGTTTATGCATACGGAATTTGAATGAAACAGATGCGTAAATGGTAATAGTGGGTGCGCTCGGGTACGACAGGATCGTGGATGTCAGACGTGGGTCGCGCATTTATGCTTGCGTTTTTTGCCGATATTGGCTGCGTAAATTGGTAGTTGTGTCTCAGGACATGATCGGTAGGTGGTTCGACTTTTATGCTTGTTTAAATTACCAATAACAAATGCATATTCATCTGAGGCGACGTGTGTGCTCAGATCGGGTAGTGGGGGTGTCGCGCGCGTCATCTGGGAACGTGGTGGAGTCGCACGTGGTGGTGAGCCATGTTTATGGAGCTGTAACACAATAGGCAGGTAATCGTAACGTGTCGGTTCACGTAAATCTCGCGACATGCAAATCGTGCAGGATATTTGGAACATGCCATGAATATCGGCCAGAACGGTTTAGGCGAGTATAGGAGAATAGCTGCAAAAAATAGGCTACACACCGCCGTCGCCGCTTTTGTTCAATGCCCTAGGAGAGTTAGGGCATACACGATGGCGACGGCCAGGGGATTGGAGCAGTGTGGAGAAGCTACGGCGACGACGACACCCTATACGTCCGATGGCCGGCATGCTGTAACTCCCTCGGCTGCGTTACCGGTGCCAGGAATTCTTGAAGATAGCAACACTGTTCATCCAAGTTTGGTGGGAGAAACTCAACGGATACCCATGAGGACAATTGGTGAACATGAGAAGGACACACCACACATTCTCCAAAGCCATGTAAGTCCACGGAATACCCATGTATTTGTTATACAGTCCGTGCAAGTTATGAAGTCACCGAATACCCATGTATTTGTTATATTGTCCGTGCAAGTTATAAAGTCCTAGAAATTCACCATGCTGTAAGATTATTTTGTATATATGTGCACTGCATGACGACTCCATTAATTGAATAGGATGATAGTATAGATCAACGATTGGTACCGAAGGTCGGTATGACATTTAGTAATGTGGACGAGGCGTACCAATTCTATAGCCGATATGCATATGAAGTTGGATTTCCGTTGAAGAGATATAGGGAGAGAAAAAATTACAAGTGGTTGAATTGTTCAATGGAAGGCAAGCATGCCGAAAGAGGATATGGTAATCCAAAAGTGCGTAATACAAATTCCAAGCGAACACAATGCAAAGCTGGAATGAAACTTTAAAAAATCTATGACGATGCTAAAGAGAATATTATTTCAGTGCGGATTGATCTTATTCATTTGGAACACAAACATGAGTTCTTCAGGAAGGATACAGAAAAGAATCAGTTACAGTGCAACAAGACACATGATCCAGAATACATGGAGTTCCTTAGTGCGATGCAAGAAAGCAGGATTCCGCAACACTGTATTATGGATTTTGTTTCAGAAATGCATGGTGGACCAGAGAATGTCTCGTTAACTATACAAGACATGATTAACCTGTAAGTCATATTGTTATTTACACTGATATAATGACATAATGACGCTGTGTACGTATTGACGTATGGCATATTGTTTAATGTTGATAGGAAGAAAGCGCGACAAATAGAAAGAAATGCCAATGATGTGTCTAAGCTCCTATATTTTTTTGCATTGTGTAAAAAAGATAACCCACAGTTTTTCTCTGACTTCCAACTGGACCAAGAAGGAAAGATTTTGAGCATTTTTTGGTCCCATGCTAGCCAGCAAGCAGATCACATTGACTTTGGTGATGCAGTTACCTTTGATACAACTCATAAGACAAATCTATATGACAAACCGCTGGGAATGTTTGTTGGTTGTAACCACCATCTGCAGTGCACCGTATTTGGTTTCACATTGTTGGGAGACGAAACTGTAGACACATTCGAGTGGGTTTTCAATGCATTCAAAACGTGCATGGGAGCTGAAGGACCACGAGTAATGCTTACAGGTATGATTAATAAGCTTATCAATTATTACGTTCTACTATGATTGTATTGAATGCAATTATAGTTGGTAATGTGTTGCATAATGTTGTGAAAATTTATGATTTCAAATCAAGACCTAGCAATGCCAGTTGCACTAGGCAGGGTATTTCCAAACACAATCCATCGTTTGTGTTTGTGGCATGTTCAGAATAGGTATATGGCGTATTTAAACGAGTTGTACGCTAGATTTGAGGAAGAGGATTTCAAATTAAGGTTCCAATCTATAATACATCATCCTTTAACTGTAACTGAGTTTGAAACTGCCTGGGCAATGCTAATTGATGATTTCCACCTACATGATAACATCAGTCTTTCCAGAATGTATGAAATTCGTAATGATTGGATACCAGCTTTTTTCAAACATGATTATTGTGGATTGGTGGTCTCTACACAGCGTAGCGAGAGCATGAACAAACTCGTAAAAAGTGCTCATATCGATGCAAACACACCACTACATCAATTCGCCAAGCAAATGTTGAAGCTTCTACACGGTAGGAAGATGAAAGAGGCAAAAGAGGCACTAGGATGCATGGTGAGTACGTAGAATATCATTGTGTCATATTATTTAACGTACCATAGTATAACGTCTATTTTTGTCTACTATAGGGTCAAAAGGAAACAAATACATTGTATATGTTTGAGATACGTGTAGCGAGGACATACACAAGGGTTGTAATGAATAGGTTTCACGAGTCTTTGAAATATGCTACTGCATACAAGATATCACATGATCCAGATGGTGGTGTGAATGATTGGGTGGTTCAGCATACTTCAAGGTCGAATAAGATTGTGTGGGGGCAACACCAATTCAAAGTAATGGCTGATGTAGATGCTGGAAAGTATGAATGTGAATGCAAGCATTGGGAGCATACATGTATGTTATATTGGGTAATTGTTGTATAAAAATGTTTATTTATAATGAGTGAACATAAACGAACACATTATTTACATGTTTTGCTGTAGGTCTGCTTTGTGTGCATCTTTTACGAACATTTATGCATCTTCAGATTGATCGAATTCCTTCGGAATACATCCTTCAGAGATACACCTACTCTGCTATACAAGATGTGCCTTTTTAAGGGATGATAAGATTTGAAGGGTAAAGACGGTGAGACTAAATCATATAGGCAAAAGATGTTGCTTAAAAAGGCAATGAAAGTAGTACATCATGCAAGTCTTTCAAAGGTGGGGCATGATAGAGCCCTAGAGATGATGGATGAACTGCTTTTGCTACTTTTGCGGTTGGAGCCAGGTATAGAAGGTGATGATAGTACTAGTGATGGCGAAGGAATCTAGGTATTTGTTTTATTATTTGAAATATCCATGTATTTTAAATGATATACTAAGTTTTTAGTCTGGGTAAATGGGAAATATGTGAAACTTGCCTGGTACAGGGCGACGAGGATGATATAAGAGACATGCCAGGACAAAATCTACTGACAAGAAGGGCACAGGCTAGTGTATGTATACATATTTTATATAATGTTTACTATGCATAATGGTGTGTATTGTTTGTTAGAAACACAACTATTTATTGTCAATCGTATGATTTGTCAGGAAATTCAATTGGTGCCTACTTTACAAGAAGGTGGTGTGTGCGATACCCGATGTGCTATGCCACTACAAATATTGGAATAGGTAATACATGATTATAAAAGAGAAAAAGTTGTTACAATACAAAATAGTAACGATTGGACCTTGATGCTGATTATGAATTTAACATCAATGGTATATGTGTGCAGCACGATGCTGGACAGTTGACCACTGGCATACCACTGAGAGATGAGTGTGCAACAGATATGACGATTAAAAAGGTAATGGTATTGTTACAAACACATGTGCATGGGTATTTTTTAAGATTACGTACAAAGAAGTGGATTTATCTACTAATATTTCAAAAAATGAGAATTATTTTTTTCTTAATTGTAGAAGCTAGATTTTAATGTGAGTGGAGTAAACTTGAGAAGACCAGATAACGCGAAGCCAAAGGGCAGAACAATCAGTGATACCAAAAAAGGAGTTATTAAGTTGGGGGCAAAAGGAGACAAGAAAAAGAACAGAAAGTGTCAAAGGTGTGGCATTGTTGATGGTCACAATAGTCGCACTTGTCTATCTGTGGAGGAGAATAGGCTTCGGTTGGCCAGCCTTACTGGTCGAAAGAGAGGGCGGCCCCTAGGTTCTAGGAATAAGGGTTCATCTAGTGGGGAGTAGATGATTTCATATTTTATGACAATTGTAATGTATTGTCATACTTGTTATTACACATATGGATGAATTTATAAAAGCTGGTACCAGTCGATATTCACAAAGTATAAGTAATAATGATGTACCGCATGAAATGGAAGGTGTTGTAAACTGTATACGAATTATGCGTAATTGTGTTATCAAAACAGCGTAATTCGACGCTGTACAAAGCTTGGTGGCAAATATTGGCTTTGTGAAGAAAACACACATCAACAATAACTTGTGATTAATGTAGTAACATAATTGTTATTACACATGTGTATGAGTTTATAAATCTGATACCAGTTGATATTCACAAAGTATAAGTAAAAATGTTGTACTGCCTATAATGGAAGTTATTGTAAACTGGATACGAATTTGCGTAATTGTGCTAACAAAACAGCGTAATTCGTCGATACAGAAGAATTCGTGGCAAATACTGGTGAATAATATCTTTGTGAAGAAAACACAGAATAACAGTAACTTGTGAGTAAATGACTGATACAAATATGAGCAGATAATCGAAGTTTGAACTGAACACTGCATTAAACAAGAGTGGTTTCATAACTTGTTTAATACACATAGGTTGAAGTTTGATCTAAGAACTGCATTAAACATGAGTGGCTTGATAGCTTGTTTAATAAACATAGAAAGTTTCATTACAGTTTCATAGACATGAAACAGATAGTTGTGCTTCACAAAAGGTTGTTCCATAACAAACAGCTGATCCAGCGACACTACTTGAGTGCAAACTTGAATCTTTGAATTTCTGGAGGCAACGGGAGGCACTTGTTCTTGCTATGAAAGGTGAGGTAATATAGAGCAAGAGATTGTAGGTCGCGAGAGTTTCCTGCATAATACACATTATCCCGAAGTGATTAGGTTATAACAGAAATGTGGAATGTAAAAATACAAACTGCATAACCATTAATTCACTTAATCGTTGTATATATTGCTTGATAGAACCATCCATGTAGTCATAGTACTGGATGTACCTCATGACAAAGAAGCCACAATCATTAGATCCAGCTATCATGGTGGGACACATAGGTGGCATGTCAATTGGGAAGTTTCCAAATTTAGGGATGCATGAATTGGGCCGGACTTGTTGCAAAGATTTGTTCAACCTGTTCATTATAACCCTAGCCCATGGTAATTTCCTGGAGCCTATGTCCTTTGGGGAGTAATGAAACATCTTCCATGTAGTACCACCCAATTCCGGACCATATGGATTGGAATCTAAAATGTGAATGCATCGAAACTAAATATTGATGACATACAATGTCCAATGGCCCATATGAAGTATAGGGACCATGATCTGTCAAATATCAGAAGTTAGAGATATGAAATGATACCATTAGTGTGTAGGTGAGTGGTGAATATAATTGCATAACAGAAAAAAATGTTGATACAAAGATAAATATTTATACCGTTTTGTAGTCAACAAAGTTGTCCAGTTGGGGCAGTGTCTTGTCCAGGTAAGCATCAAGGACAGTTTGATCAAAAATCTGAGGAGACTTGCTGTAGCGTTCATGCTCCTTAAAATTGAGGAGAGTCTGCATAATCATAATTACTTTGTCATATAAAACTGTATGTAAATTATTGCAAACATCACGTATGCAAATGATTGTTGAATATCGAGATAATTTCCAATACATTCACCGAATTCTATGACCTTCCTATATAATAATGTAAAAACAGATATGTTAGTCATTATATATATAAGCAACAACCTACATGTTATTTGGTCTTAATAGTTAAAGACTAAAACCTGTTTGGGTTGATTTTTGAGGAGCACAAAAAATCATGAAGAGACCGAGCACAGTCCAATTCTGTTAAACGTGGCAGTGAGTGCACATGTGTAGTGTGCAAGCTATGTGTTTCCTCACCAGATGCAAGCTGAAACACAATGCATGTAGAGAGTATAGTAATTTATGAATGAGTTATGTGAAGCATGAAGGTAATAAATGTATAATTGGAGTACTTACATGACCACTAGGTGTCTGATAAAAAAGGGGGCCCGTGTAAGTTGGAGTGTCATGAGATGAATCAATGTCACCTCCCTGCCCCAAAAAATCAATGATACTATGTTTAAACCCTCAGTCGTGTGTCAATTAAATTTAATCAATAATTGATATTACAATGGACAAAACAAAGATGAAACATATACATGTTTTTGCGGTGTGGCGTCAAACATCGGCAAGTGGGAAGACGGATATGAGTTCATAATGTTGCAGTCTGGTATATGTTGATGTGGGATGTTTATGTCCCTCGGCATATTATTGCCAACATTAAAATGGTAATCCTGTTGACATTATGGTTTTGTCTAATATTTTGGATGCAAACTAGAAATTAACATATAATGTAACCATGATGAGATTGTATATAATACCTGCTTTTCCGCGTTTGAGTTTGTGTTCGTCTCCATGGGCACAGTAACGTCCAAATCGTCAGGGCAGCCCTCAAATGCACGACGCATTTGTTGTTGCTTTTCATGTATTTCCTCAAACTGGGTGCCTGTCAACTCCGTAGTCGGTTGCGAAGATGGCATAGTCAGGTCCGGAGTATTCTGGGTAGCCTTATGGATGCGTGCCTCTGTAATGAAAAGGTTGTAGTAATTAAACAGAAACAACTGAGAAATGCATAAAGTTAAGTACATAGATTGAAAAAAAATTACAATGACAGAAGGTCACCTGACGACATATGATGAGATATATCTGGAGGTTTAGCTGTTTGAGGCGCTTCTGTAGCATTGTCTAGGTCGCTAGACTCCACGCGAAGGACATCATCAATCAACTCAGCAAATGTGTCCGCTAATTCATACTGCTTCACAACCATCTTGGTAAGAGTATTTTTATGATGGAACACGCTTTGCCAACTTCATAATCGTACTCAACAAACTTTTCTATGAATTTCGGCCAGTCACGTGGTTGGAGCTGCTTGATCTTACTTGAAAGCATATCCTTGATCAATGGGAGCTGGATATGAATGGTATGATGACCACAAGTATCGGGACGAGGGACATCAAAAATGTTTGTCCTGTCCTTATGCTGTAATATAATAAATGATAATGCATATGTCATAATTAATTCTTAGAAACATATGGATATAATAATACATAAAACATCTGTAATGCACATCAGTTATTTATGCACATGGATGTCATGTATGTTTTGTCATAAACTAACCTCTGATTGTACATGGACACTAGGGACAGCAGAATAGCAAGTTTATTAAGTGCTTCAGAACTGAAAAAATTGTAATATAAGTAAATGCATGAAAGATAACCATAAATATATTAAGGGACCCACTGAAAAAATGAAGTATATGGTGTTTATTTCGAGTTTATTCGAACTGGTACGAAAACTAATAGTGATGCTACATGTATAAAACATTCACATAATAAGAGAAAATGCATATTTATGCAGTGTAATACATTCATATTGTTTTTTGTACAAATGACATACCTCACAATGGCCAAAAGGTTCACCGCTTTGGCGTGGCTTCCTCTTATCGCCTTTTGTTAGAGCTTGGATAATGTTTTTATCAAAGAATTTTATGCGGGGTGTGCCACGTTTGTTGTGTGGGGCTACAACATCATGCAAGTGGTACAAATAATACAACTACAAAAAATAATTAATTTATACTATCATGGATGGTAACTGTGTAACTAAAATAGATTCCATGCGAGATGCCAAAAAATGAACATTCCAATATTATTTACTTACTAGTATGACAATTGAGCATCCATATATCGTCGTGGACACGTTAGTAGTGCTTCTTGTATGCCACTTTTGAGCAGCTTCGCAAAGGTCGTTAAAAATTAAGTGGCACCAGTCTGTCTCATGGAAACGATCCATTTCTTTTGTCAGTAAAACCTCATGGTTAGATATGCCCTAGCTGGAAGTGGGGAACAACAATCTATTGAATAATATCAAAAAGAAGCATCTGATAGAGAGGTCATCATCATCTCCTTTTCTCAATCGGTCCTGAAGAGATGCAACAACAAACTCATCCTTAGACAAGCAAAGTTCAGCCCTCAAGTTATTTCCCACCACTGCTTCATCGATTCCTAGTGGCTTACCACCGTCAGCATTTGGTAGGCCTAGTATAAGGTGGACAGTTTCTTTTGTAATCTTTAGTTCCTTGCCTTGACCGGGGCGAATTGTCATATCCTTGTGGTCCAACTTATCCATCAACCAACGAACATGAGATCGGCTACCCAGTGCATCAAGGGTCATGTCGAGAATATTGGAAAAACCTTTTCTAGCAACGGCTTGTCGTTGCCTCTCATTCAATATCTTAATGGATATAATAACATCCTGAGGGTTGCATCTAACATTGAGTTTCTGAAAAAATGTATGTAAAATGGTATGAAAAAATGAAATAAATGGGGCATGAGCCATCAAATTAGCACTCATAATGTATGGGGTGCAACTAATAACATAATAGCTAGATAAATAATACCTGCCTTTTCTGTACACAATAAAAAAAGGTGGCAAAAGGTTGTAAACTAAATATGATATTGTAACTGCAATTCAGTCCATGTAACCTGTCGTGAAATTTCGACTAGTTTCATCCTTAGTGTATACTAATAAATAGTATTTAATATGGTGTATCAGCTCATGATTAGTGTATACTAATTAGTATTTAATATATTAAAAAACATAAGTATAACATGTAACCTGTCGTGGAGTTTCGACTACTTTCATCCTCTTTGTGCATGTCTTCCGTAAGATTTTGATAGGACTTCCAGTAGCATTACGCTTCTTTGTAGGTGTAATAAAATCATCGTCGTCATCGCCAGATCCAGTTTGGTCATTGGCTTTATGAATAACAGATGGTCTCTCGACAGGTGCAGGACGATGAACAGAATGCTTTGTGTTTGGAGGATCTCCAGTAGAGGCCGAACGCGATATCTCAACACTGAAGAATTCTTGGCTTGACTCGATGGTTATACGTTTAGGATTAGCCAGAGGACGATCCACAGACTTCATGTTGCGATAGAACACCCTTCGTAAATGAAAAAGAACCTCAGGTAAGAATACTATAGCATAAATAATAATTAAATAAATATAGCATTATGAAACTGCTATGGTATGTATAGTGTGTATATTGTGCATAACAATAGATGTAGACAACATAAATGTGAAGAAGGAATGCATAACAACAGATATGTGAAAAAACACATTTAAATAAAGCAGTACATAGTGTGCATAAACAAATTATGCAATATAATTCATAAAATTATATGTAGTATAACTATCAGAAACAACAATAAGAACACAGTAACATAACATCATTAATCTATTGATTGCTATTGTAAAAAATATATAATTTGTTTATAAACAACATTTAGTACCTATATAAAAATGAACAATATGAAACAAATATGCAATTGAAAAAATTGGAAGCCATTATCGGATACTACATATAATGAGGCGATTCAATAAATTTCGAATCAATGGGAGGGATGTAGAAGGGGCGTGGCGAACCTGATGGCCATTGGCGACTGAACTATGCAAAAGAGTGTGGGGAACTCGAAAGAAGGAAAGGGGAAACGAACCAGGGAAGGAGAACAATGGCGGTCAATCAATGAAGCGCGGAGATTACGACGGGTGGAAGCGGTGGGGGCGGTCGTCGATGGCGATCGTAGGAGCGAGTGACGGCGATGGGGAGGAGCTGATTTTTTTAGGGTTTGGGTGGACCCGAGCGGAGTTAATTGATTGTGGTCTGGTGGGTCTTGCTCGTTGACCATATTGGCTCGGTCGGCCCGCGGGGGAGCGGCGCGGGACTGTGGGGTCCACTAGTCAGCGCACGATCAGTTGGACCGTTTGGTTACTGTGTGTTCATATTAAGCATAAATAACTGTGCTAAGTGTCTTAAACAGTTTACATAAAAGCATTAATCAAGAACCACACCAAAGTACGTAATATAAAACAGTTTACAAAGATCATAATTTGTTGCGTATATGATCGTAAACACTGTGAGCCCGATTGATACGCAGTTGTTAACATCAAAGTATACAAGCATAAATTGCAAACACTACACCACATCGACTAGACCACATCGCTGTGTCAATTTATGTAACCGTTGGAGTCATAATATGCAAGTATAAACGCGGTCAATACCCACGCGCGACGACACCACGACCCCGGAGAACCCGCGCGGAATCATTGCCACGTCATCACCCGACTCGTCGCACGCGGACCCAGCGGACCCACCGTGGCCGGGGCTCCCTGCATTTATGGAAGCCCAGGGCTCCTAATACTCTATATATATATATACAAAAAAATCTAATGGGACGTTTGGATCCCTTCATTTTAGAGGAATTGGAATTCACTCAATAAAATAACTTATTTAGTTTTGAATTTGACATTCCACCACTTTCTAAAGTTTAGATATAAGTCTATCTCAAATTCATGGGGTGAGGGATGGGAAATAATTTTATGTATTAGTAAAATTTATTTCTACTCTGTAACTTACATAACACTCTTCGTCTCACTCCTCTATCGTCTCACTCCTCTATAGTAAAAATGTAGCACATAAATACTTCTAACATCTTGCTAACAATAGTATACAAATATATTTTGCATAAAACCGAATTAGTTTAATTGATATATGCCTAAATTACTAATATTATAATGGAATTCAACTCCAATAATCCAAACAACGCGTAAACGAATTTTATTTTGGGATGAAGGGGTAATACTTTAACGTTAACGCACCATCGGACTGCCATAACCCATAACCACCATTTTCTGTTTGACGAAGGTATACAATTATTTTTTATAGATTGATGGGGCTGGAGAGACACTGGACAAATTCGTATCATTTTTAATGTAGTTTGGCATAAATGAATCAAATCTCAAATTCTTCATTATCGTTTTTTCCTAATAAAGTGACGCAAACACAGACGTGTACCATTTCACATTGCCAACTGTTAGGGACTTGTTATCAAATGCTATGAGTTAAGAACAAGGGAACACAGAAAATGTCAAATGTTAAAATCCTTCGTCCTTCGAAGCATTATTTCCCTTCGAATATAATGATTTTTGGACGAAGGTTATGAAGGACATACCTTCATCGGCATAACATACAATAATAAAGAAGGAATCAAATGAGATATAAAAGATAACATAAACAATAATGTATTATTTTCAGTTCATTTCTATCTTATTATTATGGAAAAATAGAAATGATAACAAATTAAAAATGTACCTTCGGCTCAAAAGAAGGTAATAGTACAAGCGTAACGCAAAAGCAGGATAACCAGTCAGCGTGAATAGTACAGGGGTACTGTTCATCTATTTATAGGCACAGGGCGCAGCCTGTGTAAAATTACATCTATGCCCTTTACAATCGACTACAATACTGACACAAAACACCATGGGTCCTTAGGTCATTTCATCTTTAAGTCAGTTCACCCCTTCGTTTTGAAATCTGTCACTGTGCCGAAGCTTTATAGGTGATAGCTTCAGTGCTGCTTCTGAGAAGATCTGCCGAAGGTGTTCTCTTTCTTTAGGATCTTCGGCTACGAAGCATACCCCCAACAGTAGCCCCTTCGTGGTGCTAGATCGTTTTTCGTAACGAGCTTGATCCGTGAAAAAGTCTTCTAGGCTTCGAGATGTCGAAGATCCGAAAAACACCTTCCCTGAGCTCGTTGGCGAGAAACGATTAAAATAATCCGCGCGCGAAGTGGCCTCATCTTGCAGCAGTTACGCGCGCCCTGGCGATTCACCTTCTCGGACCCTGTGGCCCACCGTTCAGTGGGTGCGGGTGGCTATTTGTCCAGTGCGGAAGACCTTGACGATTCACCTTCCCACCTGCGGCACTATATAAATAGACGGGTAGGTGTGAAGTTACCACAGCATTCATTGCTATTGCACTGTTTTGCTGCCAAAATATTGACCAAAACCGAAGCTTGTTTGCTGCATCCTCGACCGAAGCTATTTACTTTGCTCAAGCTTCGTAACAAGAAAGAGCTTCGGCAAAATAAAGAAAAAATTTCGACTTCATTCAAAAAACAAGAAATTCAATCATCAGATGGCCAGAGTGCGTTCCACAGCTAGGGTTACGCGTGACGGAGAGGAAGCCGAAGGTGCTGAAACTGCCCCAATCTCCAAAGTGATGAAGCGCTCAGGGCTGGTAGCATCGGAGGATGCACCTGTCGCTGAAGCAGAGCAGGCTGATGTTGAGGAGACTGAGTCTGAAGATGATTACAATGCAGTGCCAAGTAAACCCAACCACCTGGATTTCGGGAAATCCACCATCTCCAAAGGTGATTTGCCTAAGCTGTTGAAATTGGGCTATTTCAGTGAAGCGAAGAAAGAGCTAGTTCGTTTTGGTGGGTAAGAGACTAGTCCGAAGCCAGGAAAGGATGAAGTAGTAGTATTCAAAAGTTTCTTTAAAGCTGGTTTAAGGTTTCCTTTGAACAAGATGATTGTTGTTGTATTGAAGAAGTTTGGGATCTACCTTCATCAGCTAACTCCTAACGCTATCGTTAGGCTTAGCGTTTATATTTGGGCTCTCCGAAGCCAAGGGGTGGAGCCATTTGGCGAAGGCTTCTGCCAAGTGCACGAGCTTCATTATCAGACAAAAGCTAGAAGAGATGGGCTACATGAAAATTTTGGCTGCTACAATTTTGCCTATCGCAAGAACACAAAATTTCCAGTGATTAGTTACCGAAGCAAGTGGCCAGCTGACTGGAAGTCTGAATGGTTTTACGTCAAAGTTGACGAAGACAAGGAGGAGCTGGTCCAGAGTCCGCTAGAATTGATCTTCGGAGAGACCAGACCGCAGTGCAACATGACACCAGGGAGTCCAAGCCAAATTGCTCTGGCTGAATTTCAAGTTATTGCAGATCATATCGGCACTAGGGACTTAGTGCAAGAATTTTTGGCCTTCAGAGTGTTCCCAACTATGAAAGAGTGGGACATGCCGAAGCTCAATGGAGAAAAGAAAAAGGGGGAACTTATTCGGTTACCCTATCATTATAAATTCAAGAAATATTTCAAAGTGCCTTGCCAAGAGTGGCTAGACACTATTGAAGTGATGTGCAATAAAATTCTCGGCAATTACTCCAAAAAAGAAGATTAACTAATGACTGCAGCCTTCAGCACCCGTCCGAAGCGAAGGTTGAACCGAGTAATGGATGCTCTGGACTTTGAGTATCCCGACTATGAGCGGCTAGACAAGGATGCCGAAGGGCAAAAAAGAAAGAGAGTAGCTGGCGTTCTGAATAAAGACGATGAAGAACAATTGAAAAAGAAAAATCTGAAGCCTGAGCCGAAAACAGATGCTTCGAAGAAGAGAAAAGCTACAGCTCCGAAGCAGAAGGCAATTGACGAAGAAGAAGAAACTGCTGCAACACCCTCTACCACCGACGTGGAGGAAATTTTAAAGGTAATGACTGAATCTTTGCCTGTCAAGCTAAGTCCACTGGGGCCACATCTGACAAAGCTTTTTCAGAAGAAAAAGGAGCCCACAAAAACGAAGAAGACAGCTAGGCCAAAAAAGCAAAGAATCATTATAGTGACAGAAGTCATCGAAGGGACACCACCAGGAGCTTCAGCTCTGAAGGCGCCAGCTGTTGAGAGCACGATAGCCACCGAAGCTGCACCTTCGGAAGCCACAACTACCGAAGCTGCCACAGCCGAAGATATTCATTTAGAGTGCACGATTGCCGATATTGATAAGATACTGATAAACATGGCCGCAGAAGAAGCTGGTGCAGCCACCGAAGAGACTATGACCCCAGAACCCGAGAAGGAGAAATAAATAGCCGAAGACACTTTGGAAGATGAAATTTTTAACTTTCAAAACTTAGTTGGTCAAGAGCTAACAAAGGCTGAAAAAGAAGAGCTAAAAGAATATGCTATATCTTGCGGATATCAGCCGGGAGCACTTCTCTTCGGTGGCATCGACGACGAAAAATTGGGCTGCATCCGGGATCAGACCGGAGCGAAGGTTATCGGTACTCTATCAAAGAGTATTGGTTTCCCGAAGCTCGAAACAGATATTAGCCGCTACCGACGACAACACATCGTCGGTAGTTTATTCTATTCCAATTTCAAGGTAAACTTTTCTTTAACTTTTATTATTTCAATAATGAAGATGTTTTCTAATGAAGGTTGTTTGTATGCAGAGTATGCTACTGAGTAAAGCTTTGAAAATGCAGCAAGATTTGGAAGATAAAAAACACAAAGTTATAATTGAAAACTTAGAAAGCAAGATAAAAGACCAATCAGTTGCTCTTGAAAAGAAAGACTTCGAGCTTCAGACAACCGAAGGATTATTGGCAGAAGCTGAAGCTAAAATAGCAGAATTAAATACGAAGCTTTCCTCCAAGTCAGAAAGCTTCGAACAAGAAAAGCAGAAGCTTAATGCAAAATTTGAGGCTGAGGTCCAAAAAAGTTCAGATTTGAAAAAATCATTGACAAGCCTTCAAAACAAATGTCTCGAGTTCAGTAATCGATGTGTTCAACGGCTGAAGCAAGTCTTCTATTCGGTTGGAGCAAGCAGCGAAAAATTTAATCCTTCGTCTGAAGACCTGCCAGGGGCCTTCGAACATATCGAAGGTGAAATTGATGATCTTGAAGAAGTTATAGCTGGACATGGTGACTTTTGTGCCCTGGTAGCTTCTCGGGGCACAGCTGTCGCCTTCCTGAAATCCGGCTGCGAACATGGAAAGGTTATCAATAGACCCAATTTCAGCTTATCACCAGTAGACCTGGATGATATTCCCAGCCTTGCCCGAAGCATAGCAAATAGA
This sequence comes from Zea luxurians, assembly GCA_029449295.1. NCBI lineage: Eukaryota > Viridiplantae > Streptophyta > Magnoliopsida > Poales > Poaceae > Zea > Zea luxurians. The sequence goes on from JAOPSE010000002.1 coordinate 171,082,350, forward strand.
TTTATAAAACTGGTATGGACAAAGGGTGGACGAAGCAAAGCTGGTGATGAAGCTCGGAGTCATCTTAAGCCGGTAACAAAATCATACCTTGTGCTTACCTCTTCCTTCGAACTTGAATTTTGCTTACAATACTTGAATACATACAGGATGACGAAGCCGAGGCCGAAGCTAAGGAGTAAGAAGACGAAGCCGAAGTTTAATGGATGACGAAGTCGAAGCCGAAGCCGAAGCTCAATGGATTTTAATGAAGCTTGAATAGATGACTGTAGAAAAAACTCTAAAAACCCTTGTAATAACCTTTGTAAAGAAAAATGTAATTAATTTTTACTTTGTAAACTTTGTCCATACCTTGTAATATATTCTTACCTTTCCATCAATGTATAAAGTGCTTTGGTGTGAACGAAATTAGCATTTTTGAGCCGAAGGCGAAAAACACCTTCCCTTCTTTTCGGACACAGTGAAGCATAAAGACTGCTTCTTTTTCTTTTTGTCGAAGCCTTATCTTTAGAGCCGAAGCAACTGCCTGTGTTATGATGATGATGATCCTATGTATGTCTAAATGAATGTTTATGAATGCAAATGTATGATGTAATGTATGGTGCAAATGAATGTCCAAACACACACATACGAAGCCACAACCATATCCTTCATTCCCTTAGGAATAACCAGTCTCTTTGCCGTTTATTTTTCGGCTTCACCACTTATTTTTTGGTGTATCAGCGCTGACTTTTCGCTGTAAGTTCTGCATTCCCTTAGGAACGTCTTTTGAACTTCTTCGCCTTCTATTTCGGCGGTATCGCGTTGACTTTTCGCGCTTCGCCTTATATTTCGGCGGAATCAGCGTCGACTTTTCGCTGTAAGCTCTGCATTCCCTTAGGAACGACTTTTGAGCTGAAAACTTACACTGCGCTCCCTTAGGAACGGGTTTTTGTAGCTTCGTCGTGCTCTGCATCCCCTTAGGGACGTCTTTCAAGCTTCTCCCTGCTTTTTCTTTTCTCTTTGCACTCGATGGTGCATGCTCAGCTTTTACATTTACATCTTTGGGGGATATTGCTCTTGTAGAGCTGAAATAAGAAAAAGAGAAATTACATGTTGTGGCCCCGTTAAAAACCTTTCTCCCCCTTTGGAAAGGAAAAGGGTGCCATAGGAAAAAATAAAAAGATTACATCAAGCTACACATAATATCGCCGAAGCTCATCCGCATTCCAAGATCTAGGAATGTCGTTGTTGTCCATATCCTTCAATCTGTAGGAACCGGGTCTTGATGAAGATACTACCAGAAAAGGTCCTTCCCACTTCAACTGTAGCTTGCCTACTGTATCTGGGTTGGCAACTCTCTGAAGTACCAAGTGCCCTGGCCTGATATTTTGTAACCAAACTTTTATGTCACGCCATTTTATTGTTTCGGCTTGATATTTATTGATGTTCTCCATAGCCTGAAGCCTGATCCCTTCTATAGCATCTTTTGCCATAGAATAATCAGCTTCGTCCTCTGCCGCAGCCATTGTTCTTATTGATCCTGCTTTAGCTTCTTCCGGGGTTATTGCTTCATCACCAAACAGTAATTTGAATGGTGTAAAGCCTGTTGACCTTGACATTGTTGTGTTGTCGCTCCACACCACTTTGATCAATTCATCTGGCCACTTTCCCTTGGGCTGATTGAAGATTAACTTCATTATTCCCGTCATTATAATGCCATTAGCTCTTTTGACAAGTCCATTTGACTCCGGATGTCTAACCGATGCAAAATGAATCTTCGTGCCAATTTGTTCACAGAACTCTTTGAAAGCTTTGGCATCAAACTGTGTTCCGTTGTCCACAGTAATAGCCTTCGGCACTCCGAAGCGACAAACAATATTTTGCCAGAAAAATTTCTAAACAGTGACCGAAGTTATTGTGGCTAAAGGCTTCGCCTCAATCCACTTGGAAAAATATTCTACCGCCACCACAACATATTTTAGATTTCCTTGTGCTGGTGGAAGTGGGCCTAGCAAATCAAGGCCCCACCTTTGCAACGGCCAAGTGGGCTGTATTAGCTGAGTTAGAGATGAAGGCTGTTTTTGATCTCTGCACATTTTTGACAACCTTCGCACTTTTGGACTAATTCTGCTGCGTCCGAAGCTGCCTTTGGCCAATAAAATCCTTGACAAAAGACTTTTCCCAGCAAGGGCCTAGATCCGATGTGAGATCCACACAGACCTGCGTGTATTTCATTCATTAATTCTATACCTTCAGCTCTGGATAGACATTTGAGCAATGGAGAGCAGACTCCATGTTTGTATAACTCCCCTTCTATTATTACATATGGTCGGACTCTTGTCTCTATTCTCTTATTATAAGCTTCGTCATCTGAAAGGAAATTGCCCTGGAGAAAGGATATAATCTCAGTTCTCCAATCTTCACTATGAACAGGAGATAAATTGAGCACTGCTCTTTCAAGAAGTTCCACCGAAGGTGCTCTTATTGTTTCAAAGAATACTTCCGAAGGTAAAGGCAGCCCCTGTGCCGCTGACTTGGCTAGCAGATCAGCGTGCTCATTTTCTCCTCGTGGAATATTCTTGACAGAAAACCCTTCGAAAGAAGCTTCAAGCCTTCGAATTGTATCCAAGTATTTCTCAAGCTTCGGGTCTCTTACTCTACAACTCTTATCAATATGCCCAGAAATAACTTGGGAATCGGTCTTAAGAGCCGCCCTTCTTATCCCCATTGCCTTTAACTTCCGAAGCCCCAAAAGCAAAGCTTCGTATTCAGCAATATTATTTGTGCAGCTAAAATCAAGTTTCACTGCATAGCATGTTCTGACTTTGGAAGGTGCAATTAAAACAGCAGCTACACCTGCCCCGAAGGTTCCCCATGAACCGTCACAGAACACTGTCCAAGCTTCGGCATCTTTACTTGCTTCTTCTTCCTGAGCCCCTAGCGTCCAGTCAGCGATGAAGTCTGCTAACGCCTGGACTGGATCGAGGATCTATGCACATAATCAATGGTGAATTCGTTGAGTTCCGCAGCCCACTTTCCAATCCTTCCATTAGCTTCTCTGTTCCTCATAATATCCTTCAAAGGCTGTGATGAAGGAACAATTATATGGAATGCTTGAAAGTAATGCCGAAGCTTCCTGGAGGCCATTAAGACAGCATATAGCACTTTCTTCAATTCTGTATAATTTTTCTTTGATAAGCTGAGGACTTCGGAGACAAAGTATACTGGGGCTTGCTTTTTGATTTGTCCTTCAAGCTTTTCCTGCACAAGCGCTGTGCTTACTGCAGAATGCGAAGCTGCCACATATAATAACAGAGGAGCCCCTAGCGTGGGTGGAGTTAACGTTGTTAGGTCTATCAGGTACTACTTCAGCTCTTAGAAGGCTTTCTGCTGAGCCGATCCCCATTGAAAGACTTCGACCAACTTCAGCACTTTAAAGAATGGTAAATTTCTCTCTGCTAATCTATATTTGAATCAATTCAGAGATGCCAGTCTTCCTGTCAGCCGTTGGGCTCCCTTCTTTGTGGTTGGCGGCTCCATCTGAAGAATAGCTTCGATTTTATTTGGATTAGCTTCGATCCCTTTTGTTGAAACTAGACAACCAAGAAATTTTCCCTTCTTTACTCCGAAGACACATTTTTCTGGATTCAACTTTAGGCCAGCTTGCCTAAAGTTGGCAAATGTTTCCTACAGATCAGCAATGTGATTTTCTTGCTTCGTGCTTTTTACTATGATATCATCAACATATGTTAGCACATTTCAGCCTATCTAGGAATGAAGGACTTTCGCTGTTATTCTGCTAAAGCTTTCTCTAGCATTCTTGAGCCCCTCAGGCATCCGAAGATAACAATATGTACCACTAGGGGTTATGAAGCTGGTTTTTGGCTCATCTTCCTTCTTCATCCAAATTTTATGGTAGCCTGAATAACAATCTAGTAGACTCATGAGCTCCGACGAAGCTGCTGCATCTACTAGAGAATCTATCCTTGGTAATAGAAACTTATCCTTCAGACATGCCTTATTAAGATCAGTAAAATCGATGCACATTCTCCATTTACCATTGGCCTTCTTCACCATAACAGTGTTAGCTAGCCATTCTGGGTATTTTACTTCTCTGATGACTCCAGCACTAAGAAGTCTTTTCACTTCATTCCGAGCACCTTCAGCTTTGTCATCAGACATTTTCCGAAGCCTCTGCTTTCTGGGCCTGAAGGATGGATCGACATTGAGCGAGTGTTCAATGACATCCCTGTTGACACCACAGAGATCGTTGGCGGACCATGCGAAGACATCTTTGTTGTTGAACAGAAACCTTGTTAGGTTTTTCTCCTGTTCCTCAGACAATTGAGATCCCAACAACACCTTCTGCTCTGCTATATCTTCACATAAGAGCATGGGTTTCGACTGATCGGCCGAAGCAGCCTTCTCCCTTCTGTACTTGTATTGCTCACAAGCTTCGGCTCCATCTATATTATGGATTGCTCTTGAATCTGTCCAGTTTCCTTCAGCCTTTCTGGCAGCTTTCTGGCTTCCATGAATAGCAATAGGCCCTTGATCCGAAGGTATCTTCATGCAAAGATATGCTGGATGGAGAATTGCTTCAAAAGCGTTGAGTGTCCCACGACCAATGATTGCATTGTAGGGGTACTCCATGTCGACAATATCAAACACAATTTGCTCAGTTCTTGTATTGTTGACAAATCCGAAGGTCATTGGCATCGTGATTTTGCCAAGTGCTACAATATGTCTTCCTTCGAAGCCACAAAGGGGTGCATAGCATCATGAATCTTATCCTCTGGCTCTTGTATCTGTCTGAAGGCCTTAGCAAATATAATATCCGCTGCACTACCTGTGTCAACCAGAACATTGTGGACCAGAAACCCCTTGATGACACAAGAAATGACCATAGCATCATTGTGAGGATAATCCTTGAGCTGAAGGTCCTCCTGGGAGAAGGTAATTGGGATATGGGACCATTTTGACTTGATGAAGGGTCCCTGCACGCCGACATGCTGTACCCTTCTCTGGGCCTCCTTCTTCTGCTTCTTATTGGCCGGCTCTGAGCATGAACCGCCTGTTATCGGGAGTACCAGCTTCGTCGCCGAAGCAGCTTCAGCTTGATTGTTGAACGAAACCTTCAACTCGAAAGTGGAAGTGAGTTCACCAGAGGTGGGCGCCAATGTTGGGGACTTGTTCTCAAATGCTATGAGTTAAGAACAAGGCAATACAGAAAATGTCAAATGTTAAAATCCTTTGTCCTTCGAAACATTATTTTCCTTCGGATATAATGATTTTCGGACGAAGGTTATGATGGACATACCTTCATCGGCATAACATACAATAATAAAGAAGGAATCAAATGAGATATAAAAGATAACATAAACAATAATGTATTATTATCAGTTCATTTCTATCTTATTATTATGGAAAAATAGAAATGATATCAAATTAAAAATGTACCTTCGGCTTAAAAGAAGGTAATAGTACAAGCGTGACGCAAAAGCAGGATAACCAGTCAGCGTGAACAGTATAGGGATACTGTTCATCTATTTATAGGCACAGGGCGCAGCCTATGTAAAATTACATCTATGCCCTTTACAATCGACTACAATACTGACACAAAACACTATGGGTCCTTAGGTCATTTCATTTTTAAGTCGGTTCACCCCTTCGTATTGAAATCTGTCACTGTGCCGAAGCTTTATAGGTGATAGCTTCAGTGCTGCTTCTGAGAGGATCTGCCGAAGGTGTTATCTTTCTTTAGGATCTTCGGCTACGAAGTATACCCTCAACACCAACACAAACACCAGATGAACTTAAGGTTAGAACATCTCCAACATCTTCTTACTTTCAGTCCCAAAATCAGTTTTAGAAAAAAACAAGAAAACAAGCCCTCCAACAGTCCCATAATTATCTTTCCTTTCTTGTCGCACGCCAAGACACCCAGCCGAGCGCATAGATATCCGCTGGCCTCCAGCCTTCCCAATATTATTTTTGTATTGGTCTCCCGCCGCACAGAGTACCTTCCCCTGTTTGTTTCGGCTTTTCGCAGCTTCTGTCCACCAAAAGCTGTTGCGGACTGCCAAACACTCAGCTATTCAGCCAGCTTCTATAAAATTTATTTGGGTAAAAACCATTCAAAATCAACATAAACATATAATCGGTTGAGTCGTCGCAATAGTCGTAATCCGTCACTTTATAGATCCTATGCCTCATGGACAACTTTATCTTCCTTCACACGTAATCGTAATGATACTCAGATTCTCCCCACAGCCAGATTCTCGCCACAGCCAGATTTTCAGAAAAGCTGGTCAGAAAAAAGCTGAACCAAACATGCCTTGATTGGTGCCTTCCCATTCCTCCGTGCTCCCTGCACGCAGCACCAAAAAGGGTGGAAGATCGAAGATATTTATTTTAACAGGATTATGTTCTGTACTTTTGTTAGCTAAGTGGCAATTAGCCCTAAATGAGATATTTATTTAAATAAAATTATATTTTTTATACTTACAATATCTCTTCTTAGTATATCAAACATCCCCACGATATAGTGGTCAAAGACTGACGATTCCTTTTCGAGGGTGCTGGGGTTAGAACCCCCTGCCCCTCATTTTTGGGCGGGTTATTTTGCCCGTGCGAGGATGCTCGCGTCGCTGGTCGTTAGTCCATTCGCACTGAGCACACGGAAGGGAGGTCGTGAAGGTGTAGTGACTAGCAAAGTGTCTATACAATGCTGCAGTTGGAAGATCGCGAAGGTATAGTGACTAGCAAAGTGCTCATATATTGCTACGATTTTCATTTATGATTGAGTATAGAAATAAAACACAAAGACATGTATGTTCTGTACTTCTGTTAGCTAAGTGGGTGTGAATATGGGTTTGGAGCTAACAACCATTATTTGAATTCTCATTTGTGCATGATTTTAGTTTTTTACCATTTAAATAGGGAAATGCGGGGAGCAGGGAGAGGAACGACAACGGTAGAAACAAACGTTTTTATATAGTACAGATATAAAATAAGCGAAATATTTATTCAATGATAATTCCTATGTGAAAGTCTTATCACCGTTCGGTGGCATCTAGAATTTAACACGTTATATTTTATCACAATGTAAAATATATACATACGAGGACTGCAATTCCTATATAGAGATATACCTATGAGTGATGTAGTAAAGAAATTAAGTATATAGACTCTCTATGAGCTAGTTCTTCGTTGCTCCAACACGGTGAATTGCTCACAACCATATACAACTATTACGTCGAGTCACCTATAAACTCTCTAGATGATCATTGCACTCCAATTACCACTGAGCCGTTTATATACTGCCAATCACCAAGAGTAACAAGCACTAGAATTTCATTTGACAAAGACAAATCTAATATAGATGATGGATGCACACAAGTCTCTCCCTATGCAATAATGAGGTTACTAATGCAAGATAAACACTTCTTTAATCTCCTCATAATTCGAAGGGCCTTCCTTTCTCTCAAGAGGTTGCTTTAGTTATTGAAAGGGACAAACATCTTTAGAATCTGATACAGGGGGTATATATAGCCCTAAAGGCTCAAACTAACAATAGACATGTCCATCACGTCAAACATGATGGTGCCTCTCAGTGGATAGTTTCTGAAACTAACAGTTGGTGTGCATCATATTTGGTGCAATATCGGTGCTACAACAGACACGTCCGATAAGTACAACTCAACTCGACATTGTAGTCATACTCTCTAAGTACTATGTCTTGTGCCACAACAAACATGTATGGTGAATACTTAGGTCAAAGCATACTTTACATGCTCTTTGTGTGTCCTATTCGATGCAACATCCGGTGAAGCACCGGACACACCGATGAGTGTGAATATGAAACTAGTCTGTTTGCAAGCTTTTTGGGTGCCCTGATGCCACATAATATGTGCACAACGAACACCATGGTGCTTCTCTAAAATAGCACAGATTCCTATTCGGTGTGGTATCTGGTGAAGCATCGAATATGTCCGGTGTTACTACAAACTATCCAATTTGTGTTTCAACCATTTTTTATTTGGTTTTCTTTCAAACTTCTTGTGGGCTCTCCTAGATTACCTAGCACTAGTTTTTCGTAAGTGTGCACAACCACACCAAATTAGACTCACATAGGTCAAGCTACCCATCTCATGCCCCCTTTCTAGTACAGATAAAATAAAATAACGGTTGTATCACTATTCTAAGTGTTCAACATCTCCATTGATATTTAGAACTAGTTAATCGTAACCTTTTCAACCATTCCTTTTAAAATTTATCATTTACCTTCATCAATAGGGGCACAAAAACATTTTAAGCCTAATCATCTTACACCATTGTAGCTTAACTTATCGTATCGTTGCGAAACAAATGTTAGTCAAAGTAATCATGTGTTGCCAATAATTACCAAAATCAAATAGGGGCCTAGATGTTTTACAGAGTTTAGTCATTTGGACTTGATTGGAGAACTTGGATATCACAAACCAATTGATGATTATCAACCTAAAGTTAGAGATCAAGAAAAGAGGGCATATGTTTTGAATGGTCTAATTCAACCTCATGATCTTATGTTTCCTTGTAAATGGATGAGTGGTGAATAGAGATCATTTCAGAAGACTTAGTTTGATAAATTTGATTGGTTGGAGTATTGTGAGTCTAAGGATGTAGAGTATTGCTTATATTTCTATCTCTTCTTTAATTCAACAAAGACTAAAAAATTGGTAGTTTTGTCTTCGCACATCAATGTTATGTGAATTGGAAGAAAGATAAGGATACTTTTGATAAGCATAATGTTTGTAAGACTCGTGCAGAAGTTATGCTAAAATGTGATGACTTTATGAACTAAAGTATAAATATGGGTAGAAAATTAGTTGAAGTAAGAAAGGAGAAAGGAAAACATTATGGGATTAGTTTGTCATCTTGTTTAAATGTTGCATGATTTCTCATAATGCAAGGGGATGCTTTTCATGGACAAGATGAGACTTGTACTTCCCTTAACAAGGGTGCAGACAAAGAGATGGTTGACTAGTACAAAGATAAGGTTGAAATAATGAAGGAGGCATATGAAAAAGGTGTTAAATTTGCCAGATGTTATCTCAGCATATATAGAAGGACCTTACAAAAGCTTATGCAGAGAAAGTCATGATTGTCATTATGGATAAGATTCAAGGTAGAAAATTCTTGGTGCTTATTGATGAGTCTTGAGATGTATCAATAAAGGATCAAATGATGGTGATTCTAAGGTTAGTAGTTGCATTTTCTTGCCTAGGTTTTTATCTCTATTTGTACAACTATACTAACACAATGAAATGTGGCGTGCAGGTTTGTAAATGAAGAAGGGAAAGTGATGGAGAGATTTCTTTAACTTCAGCACGTTGAGAGTTGTACAAATATTGCATTGAAATTTTTTTTGGTCGATATGCTTTCAAGTCATAATTTGTCACACTGTATACTTTGTGGGCAATGGTGTGTTGGAGCTTCTAATATGAGAGGTGAATTTAATGTGGGTGCAGAATTTGATCCGTGATGAAAATCCTTATGCTTTCTATGTGCATTGTTTTACCCATCAACTTTAACTAGTGGTTGTTATCGTTTCAACTTCTAGTGCACACATTATGGATTTCTTTATCTATGTTCCTTTAAAAGTTAGGAATGTGGGTGCACCTTGTATGAAAAAGTATATGTTGCTTACAAAGCATCATGATATGTTGCTAGAAAAGATTGAAAATGGTGAGATTATCACTGGAAGAGGTTTAAACCAGAAAAGTATCCTAGCTAGGCCTGGAGATACTGGATGGGGCTCATATCTTAAAATTTGCTTCATATTTTCTTAATGTGGGAGCTTTCATAAATGACCATGTGTAACACCATAAAAATCATCAAATAAAAATAATAAATTTAGTTATTAAAAGTAAATATGGTAATGAATTTTATTTTAAGTGGTTGTCATTTATTTTCCTTTGGAATGGTTTTTGATTGCCCATAATTGATTTTTGAATATTGAATATCATTTCTTCTTAAATGAAAATTCACATAAATAATATAATAAATATTAGTACAAGAATTAATATTTTATTTATAAATAATTTTGGTTTGATTATTATGATTTTTAGGGTTATTTATTGTATTTCAAAATTAGAGAAAGAAATAGAAAAAAGAAAAAAAACAAACCTAAACTAAACCCTAATCTAATCGGCCCACTCGGCCCATCTAACCAGCCACCGCCGCGCCGTGCCTTCTTCCTCCCCTAGCCGCCGCCGCCCCCTGCACACCTTCTCCCTCTCTGCTTGTCTCTCCCACCCGCCTCCATTCTCTCTCCTCTCTCTTCCCTGCCATGATCGACGCGCAGTCGCCTCGCTTCCCTTCCCCAAGCCTAGGCGACCGAGCCGCTCGACCGCGCTCGGCCGTCACCCGCCGCGCGCCCAGCCCGCGCCCTTGCCCCACCTCAAGCCATGGCGCGCTGCAAGCCCGACCCCGCGCACCGAGCGCCGCGAGGACACGAGCCGCCAGCCCCGACGCTCCAACCGCGCCAGGAGCTCGCGCGCGAGCGACCCACGCCGTGCGCGCCAACCGAGGCTGCGCAGCCAACCCTGCACGACCCGACGCGCCTGGAGCCGCCCCTACCCCGCGACTCGACTGCCCCGACGCTGCACATACGCCAGGAAGTCCGACCGAAGCGCCGTGCCGATTCAAGCCGCGCGTCCGTTTCTTCCTTCGTAATGGAGTTTAATGAAGACGTTTCTTTGACGTTAATGGAGCTTTAACACGTCTGTTTTTCTCCCATTACTCTCATCCATGAAGTCCTGGCCGCCATTGATGGCCAGGAAACACCCCTGACGACGACCTCTGCTCTCCCTCCATCTCTCTATAAAACCCCAGCTGATGCCCTTCTCTCTCCCTCCCCAACTCGCCACCGTGAAGCTCATCCGCGCAGCACCCCGTGACCGTGACCACGCCGTTCGTCAATCGTCCGCCATCCGTGGAGACTCACCGGAGTTCGTCCACGCCGCTCGCCGTCGTACCTCGCCATCCGAACGCTCACCGACGACCGTGTCCGTTCTTTGCCCGCCAAGACCGCCGTTCACCCCAAGGTTGAAAACAACCCCAAATGTTGATTTATGTTCTAAAACACGTTTTGAATCAATTTATGAATTATTGTTGTAATGATGCGATTTGGCGATTCACGTGTATGATTTTAGAGATGCGATGTATACGTGTAGCCAAAATCGAACCCCGCGACAATATTTTAAATATGCGTACGATTTTATAATTTTAAAAATGAGTACGGTCACTATTCACTACCGTGGTGATTTTCATACTAGAAAATATTTACAGATTTGATTTCGCTTTAGTGTGTGGAACGATATTGGTTAGTATTGATATAAGTATAATTTTAGTGATATAAGAAATTGAAATAGGAATTAAGCCACGTATTTTCGGACGAATGAAAAATGTATAGATTTTACTATTCATAATAGATGTATTCATAAGTATAGCACTTAATTACTTAGAATAGTAAAATGCTCATTTATGTCATAATAATCATGAATAGGTTATTAAAAGTCCCATTTAGTAATTTACAATTAATTCTTAGTATATTAATAGCAGAAGAATTATAAATAAACAATTTTTAGTTATACTTATAAATTCTATTTAGAAAAGAAACGAGAAAACCGAAAGCGTAGAATTGATAATGATGTTAAAATGACTTAACTAGACACTCGTACTTTTCTAATAAAGAAATTGATATTATGTTGATAAACATAGGTTTCTTACTAAAGAATTAGATAATTTGTTTCTAACTTTAAAATGATCTTTTTAATAGATATCATATTTAACAAGGTTCGTTATAGATGTTTAAGTATAGCCTTATTAAATAGAAACTTAAAAGAATATGTAGACCGTATGTGTCGGTACCTTGAACCAGGGGTACCCCCTGTTACAAGGAAAAGATGTTGTGCCGGCAGTAGAGTCTCTGGTTGCGCGGTAAAAGGCTCACCGTCGCGCAACATCAGCTGCCTTGGGGGTCGCCATGTGGCTAAGGGAAAGGATGTGCTCCAGATGTACGCACCAGGTCTGGACCCGCTACGTGGAAGGCACCGGACCCCGTGCATGACGAGCGGACCTCCGGGATAGATCTCGGACCCTTCGGAGTGAGGTCCGGACGGTTCACCACCGGGTCTCGGATCCTAGGGCAGGAAATATCCGGGCCCTGCCCTAGAAGGGGTCCGGTGCTGGCACGTGTCCGGGGCTTGCACATCGCTCCCCCTCCCCAAGGCGGAGATCTGCTACTGCCGTATGGCTTGTGGCCCATGACGTGAGCCAACGGGAGGAGTCTGATGTCGGGCCACTGGAGCCGCGCAGCCACTGCATTTATTGCCGAAAGGACGCGCCGCCTGCCACAAAGCCAACGAAGGATGTGCCCTCTCGGCATTTAATGCGTCCAGTCCTCTCCACTGGCAGACGGTGTTAGACGGCGCGTCGGTCCAATCTATCATCAAATAGCGCACCTGTGCCATGCGGCGGACTGTGCTCGTCACCCCTTCTACAAGGAGCTTCCCTTGCACGCCAAGGATACGCAGATCTCGGATGTCGGGGCCCAAGAAGAGTGCCCCAGCAGCACACATTTGTGGCTACAAGTGTTATATTCGTTATGTCCCTGGGCCCACATGTCGGGGCTCAGTACCTTTGTGCATGCCCCCTTCGGCTATAAAAGGGGAGGCATGCGGCGTTACAAGACAGACCCAATCTTAGGCAGACACTCACAAGTTCATACAAGCTCCTGAGCAATACATCACACAGTGGAGTAGGGTATTACACTTTGGCGGCCCGAACCACTCTAAACCCTTGCGTGCTCCCGTGTGTTGATCCACCAGTCTCGTAACAAGCAAAACGCTTAGGCCCCTCCTCTTTTTAGGATTTAGGGCGGGTGCAATCCGCCACCCGGCCAGGGAGATTTCCTCCCCGTCATTTGGCGCGCCAGGTAGGGGCCTAGGCTTTCAGATTTTTGCTTGTTACCTGTTTGACACCATGGTCCAAATCGCCGAGCACCATGATGAGGCCTCCAAGGATTTCCTCTTAGAGGAGGGGGCCGCATCCGCAACGCTATAGAATTCCGACTGCCCAGCGCTCGGTGCAACAACTATGCGCTTCGCACGGCAGCGCACACCGGCGCAGGCGACCCGAGCCCCATCGGGGCTCGCTCCCGCTGGAGCGCTCTCCACGGCCAGGGAATTGCTGTGCCACCCACCAAGTTCCACAGCCTCGCCGGGGGCTGTGGGACAATGGCGCGACGACGTGGATCACCTCATTGACATAGCACACGTTGGCTCGATTAGGCCCAGGCCTCAATCGTCCCAACACCACTATGAGGCGTCGACTTCGGTGCACTCGCCCTCGGGGAGGGCCGCACCGACCAAAGATCTACGAGCAGAGCTCAATCATAGATGTGCGGCAGAAGATACGCAAGTCATCCCGGAAAGACCAGAAGACCTACGGGACGAACTCAACCATAGGCGGGCGGGCAAGAATGCTCGTCTCTCCTTAAGGAAGGCGCGAGGATGCCGCCGGAGCCTCGAGAGTCACAACCTCGAGCAAGGTCCCGCAGCCGCCGTGCCGCGGGGCCTGGGAGATACCCGATTCCAGACGGGCATCCCATTGGCTGGAGTTGGCTGCGCCGCCCTAGCAGACCACCTCCGCGCGGCAACATGGCCAGCCAAGTTTCGACCGCACCTGCCGGAAAAATACGACGGTACGACAGACCCGTCAGAATTCTTGCAGGTCTATATCACGGCCATTATAGCGGCAGGTGGAGACACCGTCGTAATGGCGACCTACTTCCATATAGCTCTGTCTGGACCAGCCTGGACTTGGCTCATGAACCAAGCCCTAGGATCCATATACTCCTAGGAAGAGCTCTGCGTGCGGTTCATGGCGAACTTCGCTAGCGCCTATCAGCAGCATGGTGTAGAAGCACACCTCCATGCAGTAAGGCAGGGACCCGGGGAAACCCTCCGGGCGTTCATTTCCCGCTTCACCAAGGTACGTGGGACAATCCCTCGTATCTCAGATGCTTCCATCATCACTGTCTTCCGCCAGGGGGTGCGTGACGAAAAGATGCTGGAAAAACTGGCCACGCGTGATGTGGACAATGTCACCACACTCTTCGCTCTGACCGATAAATGTGCCAGGGCCACCGAGGGCCGTGCTTGGCACTCGGCGCCGCAAGCTGGGGTCACCCAGACGGGCGATTCGGGCGCCGTCGCCCAGGGCGGTGGTAAGAAGAAAAAGAGAAACAAGGGCCACGGTCGCGAGAAGCAGCGGGTTGCTGCTCCAGTCGTCGCTGCCGCAGCTGGGGGCCAAGGTGAGCGCAACAAGCGCTCACGGCACCAGGAAGGCAGCAGCAACACATGCCCGGTGCATCCCAACAGTCGCCACAGTGCCGCCGACTGCCGGGTAATTATCAAACTAGCGAAGCGCGTCAGCAAGCGGCGTGAGCCATCCCCCAGGGACGACTCGCCGCCTCGTCGTTGGATTCATAAGGAAGGGGCCAACGAAGAGGCTGCGGCTGTGGGGGGACAGGACCTCACCTACCAGCAGTCCGAGAGAAACCTTAGGGACATTTTCACCAAAGAGACCGACTCCGGCAATGACGACGACCGCCGCAAGAAGTTGTATGTCATGTACGGCGGAAGCTGGGAGCTCGTCTCCCACAGGAGTGTCAAGTCCCTGCGACGGGAGGTCCTGTCGGCAGTCCCGGGAGTCCCCAAAGCTGCCTCGCACCAACGGTGGAGGAGCACCACCATCTCTTTCGGGGCACTCGACTGCCCCGACAACATGGTGGGGGCCGGTGTACTACCGCTCATCACCGCCCCCATTGTCGCCAATATGCGGCTGCATCACGTGCTGATCGACGGGGGGGCTGGCCTCAATGTCATCAGCAATGCAGCGTTCAAGCAGCAGCAGATCCCAGGGTCCCGGCTGGGGGCCTCCCGCTCATTTTCTAGGTTAGGCCCGCAGCCCGTGTACCCCCTCGGGAGCATTGCGCTCCCGGTTACATTTGGAACGGAGGAAAACTTCCGCACGGAGAACGTCCAGTTCGATGTCGCGGAGGTTAACCTCCCCTTTAACGCCATCATTGGGAGGCTGGCCCTATACTGGTTCATGGCCATCGCCCATTACGGGTACTTGGTCCTTAAGATGCCATCCCCCGCAGGGATCCTCACCGTGCGGAGTGACCGCACCGCCGAGCTGGCGGCCGTCGAAAAGCTACACGCCTTGGCGGCCGAGACCGCTCGGCCGGACGGCGGAGGGAGAAGCTCCTCAGCCTCCGGTGCCAAAGCACCAAAGGTGCAGCCAACCAAAGCAGACGGCAGGCCCGTGAAGACCATCCAGGTCGGCACAGACCCATCCCGGACCACCCGCATCGTGGGAAATCTGGGAGAGAAATAGGAACTCGCGCTCATCACCTTCCTCCGGGCAAATGCCGACGTATTCGCTTGGGAGCCATTGCAGATGCCTGGGATCCCTAGGGAGGTGATTGAGCACCATCTGAAGATCTATCCGGACGCCAAGCCAGTAAGCCAGAAGCCTTAGAGACAGTCCGTGGAGCAGCAAGACTTCATCCATGAGGAGGTTCGGAAGCTGTTGCACGCTGGCTTCATAGAAGAGGTTCATCACCCCGTGTGGCTGGCCAACCCAGTCATCGTGCCAAAAGCAAATGGGAAACTCCGGATGTGCATCGACTACACCAGCCTGAATAAGGCATGCCCCAAGGACCCATACCCACTTCCACATACAGATCAGATCGTGGACTCTACCTCGGGGTGCGACTTTTTGTCTTTCCTGGATGCCTACTCTGGTTTTCATCAAATCCGGATGTCTAGGGAGGATAGGAAACACACCGCTTTTATAACGGTAGATGGGTTGTACTGTTATGTTGTGATGCCTTATAGTCTGAAGAACGCCCTGCCAACCTTTGTTCGGGCGATGAGTAAGACCTTTGGGGACCTGATCTGGGACAAGGTGGAGGTTTACATCGATGACATCATGGTCAAGACTAGAAGGGGGTCGACTATAGTAGAAGATCTGACCCTGGTCTTCGACAAGCTGCGGGCAACCCGCACCAAACTGAACCCGGAGAAATGCATCTTCGGCGTCTCCGCAGGAAAGCTGCTGGGTTTCCTGGTTTCATACCGGGGCATTGAAGCTAACCCAGAAAAAATCAAGGCTATCGAGATAATGAGGCCCCCCGCCCATGTCAAGGACATCCAGAAACTTACGGGATCTTTGGCTACACTTAGCCGCTTCATTTCAAGGTTGGCTGAGAGGGCTCTACCCTTCTTCAAGCTCCTATGGAAATCTGGCCCCTTTACCTGGACCAAAGAGGCGGAGCAAGCCTTCTGGGAATTGAAGCAGCACCTAACTTCCCTGCCCATCCTGGTCGCCCTAGAGCCAGGAGAAACGTTGTACCTGTACATTGCGGCGACTGCAGAAGCAGTGAGCATGGTATTAGTCGTTGAAAGGGCGACACCAGAAGGACAGGGACCTGAGGACTTAGAACCAGCATCAGGCGCCTAGACCGTCCAGAAGCCGGTTTATTACGTCAGTGAGGTCCTCCATGAAGCGAAGGCCAGGTACCTTGAGACACACAAGCTCCTCTATGATGTCCTGGTTGTGTCCAGGAAGTTACGTCACTACTTCCAGGCGCACAGAGTTGTGGTGGTGACCTCCTTTCCATTGAGGGCCATCCTCCACAACTCAAACGCCACTGGCAACATCACCAAATGGGCAGCGGAGCTCGCTGAATTCCAACTGGAATTCTAGCCCCGCCACGCTATCAAAAGTCAGGTCCTAGCCGACTTCATCGTGGAGTGGACTCCACCCCTGTGCACCCCAGGGGCCCAGACCCTAATCCAGACCCCACCCCTGTGGGGCGCGGGGGCCTGGTCTTCACCGAACCCCACTGGACACTCTTCTTCGAAGGGTCCGCCCGCCAAAAGAGTGCTGGCACAGGAGTGGTCCTCGTCGGCCCAAACGGGGACTAGTTGAAGTATGTGGTGCGCCTCGAGTTCAAAGCCACCAACAACATGGCAGAATATGAGGCGCTGATCTTCGTCCTATCTGCAGCCCTATCCCTGGGGGTCCGCCAGCTCCTTGTGAAGGGGGACTCTCATCTAGTCATCAAACAGGCCCGTGGAGAATGCAGCTGCAATGAGCCCAGGCTCGCAGCTTACCTCCTTCATGTAAAGAAGCTGGAGAAGGACTTTGCAGCCCTGGAACTACAGCATGTTCCCCGGGCCGACAACTCGGTGGCAGATGACCTCTCCCAGAGAGCATCAACTCGAGCACCCGTGCCCTAGGGCGCTTTCGAAAGGCGGTTGCTGAGACCCACCGCCCAGCCTGCCGAACTGAGCGAGGGGGGCAAGACCGGCACCTCGAAGCCGGTGGTCCTGGTGGCATCCCAGGACCCACCAAAGGTGGTGTGTGCTCTAGGAGGATTCACCGACCCTATAGCATCGCAACCGACAACTCAGAGTGGTCCCGATGCATGGATCTCCGAGATCCAGGACTACCTGAAAGAAAATATCCTTCCTGAAGACCATGTCTCCGCAGAGCGCATAGTACGGTTGGCTAAACGGTACACGACGGTAGAAGGGGATCTCTACCGCCGTGGCGCCAATGGTATTCTCATGTGGTGCATCACCCAGGAGGAGGGCCGTGAGTTACTCACGGAGATCCATGGAGGGGAGTGTGGAAGTCATTCTTCATCCCGCACACTGGTCGGTAAGGCCTTTCGGCATGGTTTTTACTGGCCGACCGCCCTCCAGGATGCGGCCGAGCTAGTAAAGTCCTGCAAAGCGTGCCAGTACCACGCAAAGCAGATACACACACCAGCTCAGGCTCTGCAAATGATTCTGCCCTCCTGGCCGTTCACCGTATGGGGGGTGGATATCCTGGGACCATTTCCCAGGGCCGTCGACGGCTACCGGTACCTCTTTATCGCCATCGACAAGTTCACCAAATGGCTAGAGGCCACCCCTGTGGTCAGCATCACCCAGGGTGCTGCTGTCGCCTTCCTCAAGTCGATCGTCTGTAGATTCGGGGTCCCAAGTCATATCATTACAGACAATGGGACCCAGTTTACAAGTCGGATCTTTCAGGAATATTGCGAGGACATCGGCACCCAGCTCTGCTTTGCATCCGTGGCTCACCCCAGAAGTAACGGGCAGGCGGAGAGGGCAAATGCAGAAATTCTCAGGGGACTCAAGACGCGCACCTATGACTGCTTAAAAAAAGCGCAAATTGGGTCAGTGAGCTTCGCTTCGTGTTGTGGGGGAACCGGACCACGCCCAGCCGAGCCACCGGGGAGACCCCATTCTTCCTGGTGTACGGGGCTGAAGCTTGCCTTCCTCCGGAAATCATTATGGGCTCCCCACGAGTCCAGTCTTTTGATGAGTCTGCGCGGGAGCAGTTGCGACGTGAAGATGTGGACTTCATCGACGAGCACAGGTGGCAAGCATCAATCCGAAATGCACGATACAACCAGGTGCTCAGACGCTACCACCAATGGTTCGTGCATAGTAGGAAGCTTGGGGTCGAGGACCTAGTCCTATGGCGAATACTGAACCAGAAGGGCTCCATAAGCTCTCTCCCAGCTGGGAAGGACCCTTAAAAGTGACAGAAATATGCCGCCCCAGATGCATCCGCCTTGCCACAGCCAGCGGAGTACCTCTTCCCAACCCTTGGAACATAGAGCATCTCTGTAAGTTTTTCCCATAAAAACAGAATTGGGGGTTCGGTCTCTTTCCCTGTAACCAAGAAGCATACTTATATGCGCCAGCCCGGGGAGGTCCGTCCTCAATATACCCGTTCTGTTGCCCTACACTCGTGTATATCCAGTTATAAGGAAGGGGTTCGACCCTCAGAACTGTTCTTATGTGGACTTTATTCATAAAGTTTGCGATCATTATTACTATCTCACTGTCCATGCAGTTTTATTCCCTGACTGGTATAGCAACGTCCAAGCTGAGTGGTCAGACCCGACAACCAGACGATGGGGTGGTTTGGGGCCATGAAGTCGCTTGGTATGGCCAAGTATCGTAAGCCTACATGCCCCACCACCCTACAGTCGGCCCTGTTGCGTAAATTAAAGGATAAGGAATACCAGCTAGCGGACCCTATGGGTGCACTACTAAAAATACCTAGCCAAGAATGTGTGCAGGTCGAGTCCCAGTTGGGAGCGCCCCTTGGGGGTCACGACACCAGGTTACTACTTAAGAATCCTGGCATCCAGCCCCGACACATCGAGGCCATATCCCAGGGGGGCCAAGTACCAAGGAAGAAGTTAGTAACAGTGCACACAACAAAGAAAAAGTGGTGTGCAGATAAGTTGTAATATCGCCCAGTAAGTAGTACCTGAAGAGTATCTTACGAAATCAAAGGTATATTACAACCCGCTCCCCAGCGAAACCCTCATTTTCTCCACGCAGGCCTAGCTACTCATCGTTAGTGGGATCCCACTGAAAGCGCCCAGCCACCGCATCCACAACATCCTGCACGCCCTCCCGAGCAGCATCTTCAGCATCAGCCACCGGACCCGCGATGACTGGCCCCAAGGAGACAGTCGGGTCGTGGCTCCGGAAGCATGTCAAGACGTATTCTATTGCCGACCGGCAAAGTGGGCTGCCCTCGACCTCCAAGCGGGCGCCAAGAATCTGATCCAGGCGTCGAAGGCGGTCAGCAGCAGAATCCAGTACGGCGAGCGCGTCGGAGATGGACGCTGGCCGCACCAGTGCCGGGATGGGGCTCACCCCCAATGGCACTAATGTCGTGCTTGCCTCGCCGGCCCAGGCGGCGATGCGCTAGGCCCCGGCGCGTTGCTCAGCCCAGAGGTCGTCGAGTGTCTTCCACATCACCTCCACTGCCTGAGGGCCCAAGGCTGTCTGCGTCGCCTGAGCAACTTGCGCTGCCCGAAACTGGCGGACCTACTCCTCCAGAGCCCGCACTTTCTCCTCCAAACGCTTCCTCCTCTCCTCTGCCTCGAGCTCAAGCTCATCCAGCAGTTTGTTCCACCTTGCCCACATCTCCTCCCTGAAGGCGAGGTCCTCCTCCTGCCGGGTGAGATCAGTTACCCGTTTCGCAAGGGAAGCTTCTCTCGCCTTAAGGCTTCCCTCGGTGCGAGCAATGTCGCTGGCCCTGTTGGCGAGCTCCTGCCGCAGCTTCTGCAACTTCACCTCAGCCGCAGCCTGCTTCTCCCGCTGTTTCTCCAGCACCGTATTATAAGCTTTCCGCTTATCATGGAGCACTGTGACGGCCTCCTCCCTTTGCTCTAAGCGTATCTCCTTCCTAGCCAGGCTTTTTTCCTTCTGGATCACCTCTTCCTCTCTGTCAGACACCTTCCGGATGTCCTCCTTGAAGTCCTCACGCTCCTGCTCAAACTCGGCCCGCTCCGAGGTGAAATGGCAAGACACCGCCTTAGTGCGCTCCTCCTGTTGGGTGCACCAGTCGCCAAGGCACTGGTGCTCGGTCTCGAGCGCCTCCCACTCCCGCCGAATAGCCACCTCGGTTTCCCGGAGAGCCTGGTGAGCGCGGGACAGCACCTGGGGGAGGGGAGTCAGCATTGCTTCAGGTTCAACGCCAGACCGGAGCGGTCGCCTAAGGATAACCTCCGGAGACCCCGGAGTTGGTGGCGGAACAGAGCTGGACGCGCCCCCCATGCCTACCACTGACGGTGCATCCGACGGTATCCCCGCCGCTAGGCCTTCAGCAGCTGTTGGCAACATTGCCACCTCTGGACCCCTAGCTGGAACTTGGGAACCTGAAGGAGCCACCTCGATGGTGGCAGGCGGATCCTAGGGGTCCGACGGTGCTACCTCAGCACCAGCGCCACCCTGTACGATGGAGGCAAACGCAATGGGAACCTCTTCGGCCACTGCCAATGGAGGACTTGGCACCAAAACTGATGCTGAAGATGCGGTAGCCGCTGATAGATCACCGGCTACATCCTCAGCGGGTGTACGCTGCTGGGAACCAGACCCACCAGCGGGCACGGCGACCAAAGGGGTACGAGCGCCCGCGGAAGCTGAAGAAGGAGGGGCCCTGACAGGCAAAGGACAGTTCAAGACCTGTCAACGTAAAGACTATGTTCGAAATGTGGCATTTGGAAGAGTTTAAGCTTACTTGGGGCCATGAACCTCCTAGTGGCCTTGGAAGCAAGGCGCCCGTTGTCGTTGCTGCCGCTGCCCCTGCGGTGACGACGGCCGGTCTGTCATGAGCGGCAGTGGTGGTGGTGTCAAATCCGGAGGAGGTGGCGGCGAAGGGCTCATGCCCCTCTGCCCGTCCTAGGCCTAAGGTTCGGCCTCCTTAGCCCCACCAGCTATTTTCTGACGCTTCTGGGAGGAGCCCGAATCAAGGGGTGGGTCCGAGACAAAGGACCCATCGGCACGACGCAGTCAATGTCGCCTTTCTTCCCCCAATCTCCCAGCGGCCGAATCAAGGGGTGGGTCCGAGACAAAGGACCCATCGGCGCGACGCAGTCGATGTCGCCTTTCTTCCCCCGACCTCCCAGCGGCGTCCGGGGTAGAGGAGCTGCATGCAGGCTCCTTGCCCTTGTCCGAAGAACTAGGGCCCACAGAAGGGACCCTGGGGGCCACATCGGTAGGCTGGGGGCCTCCGGCTAGTGCACCAGGAATATGGATCCCCTGATGGGGGTCCCGACCGCCGGTCTGGCGGACCGCCACACCACTCTCATCAAGGGTCGGCAGTCGGGCCAGCACCACTGACCGCAGCGCTGGGTTGTCGTAGAGTGGCGAAATGCCCTGGGGAGGCATCAAGGATTCGCGGATAAAAGCCTCACCAATAATCCCCCTCACGAAAATTTCCAACTCCTCCTAGGTCAGGTCAGTCCCAGGCCCGTGCAGGATCCTACCAATGTTGTTGGAGCCGGTGAACCAACAACACAAATGTGGCCTCCCCTACAGTGGCATGACTCGGCGCTTCAGGAAATCGCCAAGTACGTGCATTGAGGTCAGGCCGCCAACCGCCAGTTCCTTAATCCTATCCAGGATGGGCTCAAACTCTGGCATGAGGCATCATCTTTCCCTCCACTGCTTCTGGCCAAGTCTGGGCCCGTCACTCGGAAGGGCAAGACGGTCGCTGACCTCAGTACGGGCAATCACCCAGTCGTGCCGCCAGTTCTCCCACCTCGCATCGCTAAGAGAGGCGATGTAGGTCACTATTGGATCTGGCCTTGTCTAGAAGTAGTAGGCCCCAACGTGGTCTTTGCCTTTCCCAGACCGCACCAGCATAAAAAACTGGCGAAAAAGGGAAGTGCAAGCAGCCACTCCCACGAATGCCTCATAGAAATGAACAAAGATGGCCACTTGGAGGATGGAGTGGGGCGTGAGGTGCTGGAGTTGGAGCCCAAACTCCTCTAGCAGCAGCAGGAAGAACGGCGAAATCGGCAGCGCCAACCCACAGAAGAGATAAGAGACGAAGAGCACAAACTCCTCGACGGCAAGATAGCCGAGGGGAATAGTGCCGGCCCAGATCCTCCCGGCGAGCGCAGGTGAGCCCCATCCGAGCATACGGCGCACCGAGTCGAGCGCCTCCTCGGTCTAGTAGTGGTCAGGGCGAACCAGCGTGGCCATGGCAGCCGCGGCGGCGGAAAACTGAGGAGCACGAACGCGGAGAGGCGCGGAAGGCTCGGAGACGAAAGGGCGGAGCAGTTAACAAAGAATGCTAAAGCAAAACAACTGCGCGCGGAAAACCCTACTTCAAGAGATGGCTCCTCGCACACTCCGGGAAAATCTGCCTGGCGCTTACCTAGCGCCCAAGCAACTCAATCGCTGACAGAGGGACTCGGACCCGCAGGCCCTGTGGCTGAGGCGCTGGTATCCATGCGCAGGAGGAGCAAACCGTCGCGCACGCTCCCACGTCGCCTCGGGGCCGCCGCTGGAAGATATTCTTAACATAGGCGGGGCCAACAGGGCGCCCCACACACGTGGGGCACGGCCGAACCGCCATACATGGGGGGCCACGCGCCAGTTTGCCGCCAAGACGGGCACGACGGTTGGAGTGGCCAGCAGCAAACTGACAGCATGCGCGCACTGAGTTAGTACGGCGCGCGCTAAAAAGATGCCCCGATTCCCAGTCATGTAGAGCTTACGCAGGAAGTGGGTTATGGCCCCACCTGCAGGCTCGCGCCCTCCCCTGAGGTGGGCCCGGGGGCCACTGTCGGTACCTTGAAACAGGGGTACCCGCTGTTACAAGGAAAAGACATTGTGCCGACAATAGAGTCTCTGGTTACGCGGTAAATGGCTCACCGTCGTGCAACATCAGTCGCCTTGGGGGTCGCCATGTGGCTAAGGGAAGGATGTGCTCCGGATGTACGCAGCAGGTCTGGACCCGCTACGTGGAAGGCACCGGACCCCGTGCATGACGAGCGGACCTCCGGGACAGATCCCGGACCCTTCGGAGTGAGGTCCGGACGGTTCACCACCGGGTCCCGGATCCTAGGGCAGGAAATACCCGGGCCCTGCCCTGGAAGGGGTCCGGTGCTGGCACGTGTCTGGGGCTTGCACAGCGCTCCCCCTCCCCAAGGCAGAGATCCGCTACTTCCACATGGCTATGACGTGAGCCAACGGGAGGAGTCTGACGTCGGGCCACTGGAGCCGCGCAGCCACTGCATTTATTGCAGAAAGGACGCGCCGCCTGCCACAAAGCCAACGAAGGATGTGCCCTCTCGGCATTTAATGCGTCTAGTCCTCTCCACTGGCAGACGGTGTTAGACGGCGCGCCGGTCCAATCTATCATCAAATAGCGCGCCCGTGCCATGCGGCGGACTATGCTCGTCACCCCTTCTACATGGAGCTTCCCTTGCACACCAACGATACGCAGATCTCGGATGTCGGGGCCCAAGAAGAGTGCCCCAGCAACACACATTTGTGGCTCCAAGTGCTATATTCGTTATGTCCCTGGGCCCACATGTCGGGGCTCAGTACCTTTGTGCATGCCCCTCTTCGGCTATAAAAGGGGAGGCATGCGACGTTACAAGACAGACCTAATCTTAGGCAGACACTCACAAGTTCATACAAGCTCCTGAGCAATACATCACACAGTGGAGTAGGGTATTACGCTCCGATGGCCCGAACCACTCTAAACCCTTGCGTGCTCCCGTGTGTTGATCCACCAGTCTTGTAACAAGCAAAACGCTTAGGCCCCTCCTCTTTTTAGGATTTAGGGCGGGTGCAATCCGCCACCCGGCCGGGGAGATTTCCTCTCCGACAAGTATGTTTCTTAATAAAAATAGAAGATAAATATATGTCAAATTAATATATTATTTATATTCTCTCACAATTTAATAACTAGACTTAAATTTCAATTTGTTCATAACTAGTAATGTAAGTGTGATTAATCCGTTCATCACATTGAATCCATATTATTTATATATATCATTTAGTGGTCCCTAAAGGATAAAATAAAGAAAATTAGTGTTCGTGTCCTTTTTATAATTAAAATGTTATTTTACATATTTGTTTTGTGTATAGCTTCCTTAATAATATAAGTCATGTGTTTTCTTAATAAAGATAAAGATAATTATTTGTTTCGTTATCTTTCCATATAAAACATGTTTAGGCTTATATATTAGCTTCTCATCAATTAATGTTTAATAATGTGTTTCATAACTCATTAACCTTAGATATATAACTTATATCTTTTCTAAAGGGTTAAAAAGGTTTAATATTGTTATAACATGTTTTATCATCTTATAAACCCTTTATCTTAGACGTATCGCGTATGACGTTTTATAAAAGAGTTAAATTGGTGAACCTAATATTTGTTTATTTTAATTAAGATATTTTAAGCTCATGTCTTGTTTTATAAAGTATAGATCACATATTTTTAAAGAATACCTTTTTATTATAACCCGTGCGAGTAATGTTTTTAAAAAGCGAACACTCTTTTTGTTAGGCTTTCTTTTAGCTTTACATATGGTGAATGTTGTATATTATTGAGTGGTGTTTGTTCTTCTTGTTTGTTTATGTGATATTCAGTGGTTGATCTAGTAGTTAAGAATCAAGATCTACTCAGATCCGTGGAAGAACCTCAAGTTTTCAATAAGCAAGGCAAGTGGACTTCTCCCTCTGCATATTCTGTTTGATCCCAAACAATATATTTAATAAAGTTTACTCTTCGATATATATATGCATAATTTGATGGGTTACCTATTTAGATACCCCTAACCTTTCCAACCTTACTCGTTTAACCTGGGATTATGATCTAATCAAATAGCTATGCTATTGCTACAACTTTAAATTTATGCAGTCACTCCTGTTTATGATATTAATGTTCTAAATGATAAGTTTACATTATTGTTGTTAATCCGATGGTTAAACAAGATTATTGCATATTAATTGGAACATGGAGTGACCACCCGGGAAAACAGTGCTACCATGAGAACTATCATGGCTCTGGTCTTGGCTAAATAACTAGAGAAGTCTTATGTTGGGTGTTGGTCGTGGTCGACCGGAACGGGGGCATTTGGCAAGCGCTTATAGTACCAGCTCAGGCAGATTGGATACGGGCATAGTTCCCAAAGCTTTACCCTGTGGTCCGGACTATAAGTTGGTTATGGTAGGTGTGCCTTATGCAGTTTGACCATTTCCAGCATTTGCGTAATGAGGACTTTAGGGAGAAGCCTCGTAGTGAGACCCTGGCCATTCACCTCGGAAGTGAATACAGGTCTCGCTAACCCGGGCTAGAAGGGAATCGTGACTCATGGGTAAAGATGTGCCACCTCTGCAGAGTGTAAAACTGATATATCAGTCGTGCTCACGGTTATGAGCAGCCTGGACTCCTCACATGATAATTGAACTTGAAGATGAAAATAAATCGAGATCCGATGATCTATCAATGGTTTGCTTAGGTGGTTTCACTTAAGTGTTTTTATATACTCTTGTACCTTTGTTTAATGGGAATACTTGGGATTCACACTTATTAGTAAGACAGGTGTTGTTAATAAAATGTTGACCAACTAAAATGCTTACTGCTCAACCTTAGCCTCACCTTGTTAAACTTGCATTAGTTTTCCCCCCCACTTACTGAGCCCCGACCATAAGTGAGCTCACCCTTGCTTAATTTTGATCAGAAGTTTGCAGATGAAGATATGATGCTGAACTCCATGGATGCTAGTCTAGTGATACCCCCGGTCATCTTCCTGTGGATGGATGTCCATGTCTCGCTATACTTTAATGAATAAAGGTTAAGACATTATGTCTGTTTGAAGTGTAATATATTAATATAATCGTTATTTACGCTTTTATGCATTGTTCTTTTGATATATTACACTTGTGACGTCAACATATGTGTGGAAATAGATCCTGGCACACATATGCGATGCACCCGGCTCTGTCCTTAGGAATGGGTGTGACACCATGAGATAGTGAAGAAAGATTCTATTAAACCAACATGTAACGGTGGAGCTTTAGGTTTAATTGGAAAATGGAGAGATTTGATTTTGTGTTCATCATGCATCTAATGTTAGAATTGTTGGGCATGATAGATATTTTCTTTTGATTTTGTATTCATCATGCATCTAATGTTAGAATTGTTGGGCATGATAGATATTTTGTCACATGCTTTGCAAAGGGAGGATTAAGATATAGTTAAAGTAAAGCATTTGATGTTGGATGTGAAAGATGGCTTGCGAGAGATGAATGGACGCAAGCCATTACCCAAAAAATCATTGTATGAGAAGAATGAGATTGAAGTGCTAGATATGAATAAGGAAATAAATGTTAGAGGTACATCTACATGTAGAATACAAAAGGTAACAACATGCATTTACTATCATACTGAAATTTTTCTTGTCGCCATTGATGCCATCCTGATAGTTAAATTATCGGTTCACTGAAATTAGCTCAGAGTTATTATTGTATATGCCTTTTTTGCCGAAGGAACTCTAATTTTAATGTGGATGAAATTGTGAGACAAGCTAAAGTTTATGCTAAAGATCATGATATTGGCAACCTTACTATTTTGCCAACTCAACTTAATGATATTGAAAAGGTTGCTGAAATTATGACCATAACTAATATGGACACATCGACTACTTTATCATCTCATTGAGCTAACCTTGATGCTACTAGTGGCAATAGCTTCAGTTGAGAGGATATTTTGAGTCATATGCATTATAAAGATAGAATTACATAGTAAAATGGACGATGAATGACTCAACAATTTGATGATATGCCATAATAAAATGAACATATTTAGAAATATTGGTAATAAAAAGATCAAAATGTGGTTCCAAAAGATATAAAATGTCATATGTTATTGCCTAAAAATTAGTGGCACTCTTTATTCTTTTATAAATTCGTAATTTGTATGACTAATTAATTATAACTATTTATGTAGATTATACTGTATATTCGAATGAATAATAGATGTCACTGACACACATTGCCTATTAGTTTCATAATTTGGTAATTTGAGCTTTTAGTATGGATCTTGTATCCTTTATTTTTTATGACAAATTTTATGATTTTAGGTTTAGTCGAATTTTTAATATAAGATTCTTTAAAGTATTATATTTGTCTTTTTGGGATCACAGCAAATGGCGTGATTGGAAGCCTGTATGGAGCTAAGCCAGGTTCCACGCATGCAGGTGGCGTGATGTTTTTGGACCAGGCTGTGAATCGATGCAAAAGGAGGATCCAAGCCTAGCTGAGCCGGCTTGTGGGGTTGAGCGTATCTGATGAGCCAGGCTTGCAGACATGCAAATCAATAAAAAAAAATTGTTCCGATTTTTTGTTGTATTAGTCTGTACATCTAATTAATAATAAATCAATTGCACCTTCATGTTCCTAATATTTTTAGGAATAAAACTAGAGTACACTTGCTATATAACAATTTTTTTAAAATTTTTCGTCTTATTAATCCAGTCAACCAAACATCACATCGTTCCCTGTCAGTCTGGCTCATCGCATACGGCCAAGCCAATCACATATGCTTGTACCAAATCAATGTGTCCTGGCTCCACATCGCAGCCGAGCAAAGCGATCAATCACGCCCTATATAGCTGTACTGTTTTTGTTCAGCTCCTAATTTTTTTCCTGAATCTGCCGCCGGAGGAAACCGAAGCTATCCAGCAATGATTTACACATTTACATGTACCGCAGTCTCCCACCTTTTTTTTCCCCACGTTTGCAGAAAGAAACGGCTATACTAGCACCGCGGATTCAACTATATTAGCCAATGGTCACTGAGTGATTGACCCTCTGTTAATGTTACTTGTGTGAACTAAGCTCGGACGATGGCGTTTCGACAGAAGCTGTGATAGTCGACAGCGGCTCTGGTCTGAAATTTCCAGGAGTCTGGTCCAGTTATGGTTACCTCACAGCATCCAAATGAAAGGTTAGGTGATTCCTGTAAGCCTTGATTTCAGGCACCGTGAGTCAAAAGAGGCTGATATTTGGTGTAATCTATCCCATTTAACCTAACACAGCATAAGATCTGCTCGGGCAGCTCTTCAGCTTTATTTCCCTGCAGATAGAAGCCAACGCAGTAAGTGACCTGACCTTTTTTTCTCGAACAATTTTCTAGGAAAATACACTTCTGCATAGTAAAGAAAGAGGTTATCGTTTACAATAGGGATACCTGAATTGTCAGCCCAACATCTAAAACGCATGCTTTTAGCCTGTCCAAAAATGTTTCAAAACCTTTCCTTGAGATGTAGCTAAATCTGTGCATGTCAATGTCGATCTCGAAGTAGTTATCACTCTGCACAGAAGAAAGGGATGCTTCAATGTTCCCTCCATTAAGCAATCAGAGTTCGGAGTACGTCTAAAACAAGATATTTTATATTATTGCATTTATTTATCAGATGGTGGGCTAAAGATTGTAAATGAATAATGTATAACTACAACAATTTCTAGAAATAAACATAGCTAACCAGGTAAAACTCATGCTGTGGTCTAGAAAGGACAGGCTTCTCATTATAGGCATGCATTAGCTTCCTCTCCGGTGCACTCAAAGGAAGATCCTCCAGATTAGCCACCCGGCCAAGTATCTTCAGCCGCTCTCGGAATGGTATAGTTGTTTCCATTGGGAATGCTTTTATCTTCTCTACATGATCATCAACCAGCCTCTGTTGTGGAGGAAAAGCAGTATTATTGACTGATAATTACTTGAACTGAAACATAGTTAGCTTTCTACTCCATAACTATGGGAATTTGCCAAATCTGACAATTAACATTATCATCAATCACAAAGCCTATACATTATTGACATAACAATATAAAATAACCAGTCTACATGTCATAAAGTCCTAAACCGATTCCAATAGCTGAATCTGCATTTTTCTCATGCAAAAACCACATTCTCTTTTCTCTTGTGAATCAGTCAATGCTACAGAAGTGCTATGCATCTTTTCTACCTTGATCAACTATGTGCCTAAGGAGTTAAACCCAGACTTTTTACTTCAAAATGAATGGGAAGAGCCCAAAGGGGACTTAAGCTGCAGTTCACACTAAAGTTTGTGACCCTGCAAATATATGCCTCATGTCTCTAAACTAGTTCAGAGCTCAGATGCAGGGGGGAAGTTCAAGATTCTACATAACCTAACAAAATAAGCATTTCCCTGCAACAAATATCCACCATTATGGTTGTGTGATTGTGTCACCTGCATGAATTGATATAAAGAACTATATAAGAACTATTATTGATTTCATCAAGCTAGTCATTTTTTGTTCCAAGGCTTTCACTGCTTCCAAAATCAAAAAAGCATACAAATTCCCATTGACTTAAAGTATAGACCTGTATTATTATATATAAAGTACAAAACATAGTAACAGATATTATAGAAAAAAATAAATTAAAGACCAGTGAAGCTCTTACTCTGATACTTTCAATGAATGAATGTGGAAGCTCTTTCGAGTAACCATCAGAAAGCCTAAAGTACAAAACAAAGCTCATCCCTTCCCCATCAGTTTCATTCTGAAATAATGAAGCCGGATATAATGGGACCTGAGAAAAGTATACAAAATGTCAATACACTAACTGAATACTGGCAAGAGCATAAAACTGACAGAAAAAATACTGAAATCCATGTTACAGTAACTATTTCTTATAACAAATATTGCTATGGTGGCACGTTGTTGAGGCTTACTTCAGGCAGGCAAACATAAATAACATGTTACACAGAGTTCACCGGTTGCTTCAGTCCAGCCCTTTGTACTAGTTAACTATGTCGAACTGGTTTGGTACTAAAAATAGGCATCGGCTATGGTTAGTACATATCTGAATATGTTTGAAGCAAGTTGACATACAGTTCATTTTCACCACTAACATCCATTTAGACAAGCGTCTGCAAGTGTAGCAATTGGACAAATTGAGCATCACCAAGAAAAAAAGGAGTGACATGAATAAAAAGAGAAATGCTTCATATCTGACGCTTTGACGAGTTAAAAAGTTCATCAACAGAAGGGTCGTATACAAAACTTTCACCACAAAACAGCAGTGTTATTAAAACTACGTTTAAACGACGTTTAAACTACAATGTTTAAACGTCAAAACTCTTATTAGAGGTTGAAACCGCGTTTTATCGTTTTGGCGTTCTAAACTGTAAAACATAGTGTTTCATGTGTTTTAGACCATTAGCTACTTTTGGGCCCAGTCTGTTAGTTACTTTTGGGGTCCAATCCAGCTCACGGGTGAAGTTTTGGTAAGCCACTAACCTCTCTGTTTTAGTATTTAACTTCATGTTATTGCTTGAAATTTTGATATATTGGTATTTTTTCTATATTGCTTAAAACTATGTTTAAACATTGTTTAAACGTTTAAAAGTCAAAATTTCACCTATGAGCATTTCAATGTTTTATTGTTTTAATAACCTTGCAAAACAGTGCATTGTCCTTAGTGTACTTATGACTTACCTGTACATTGACCACCAAAAGAGGTGGGAGCTTGCTGGAGAGTTGAATGTCAGGAAGTTGGACAAATCGAGATATATGATTGAGTTTCTGTGGTGATAAGTACACATCGACTCCAAATGGATAATATGCAGCATAATTTGGAGCAAGTTCTTTCTTCTTATCCCTGGAAAAGTGCATTCAAAACTAAGATCACTCCCATAAAGCATCCAGGAGTTTCAAATAAATAAATTATGGGTATGACCTGATACTGCAAGAATGACATTTACCTAAAATAGTTTGCTCCACGGACCCGGAATGTACCAGGATCAATACGAGACCAACTGTTGAGCATATTTGTTTCCAGCAAGCATATCTGTACTTGAGAACCTGCTAGAGGCCTTTCCAGGAAATCCTTCGTTGATACTGAAACAAAATAAAGTATATATGTCCTCAATATTTTGTACAAGCAAAACCAACATGTTTGACAAGTTTTGTCTAAAGGAAAAATGAATACCTCCAGCACTTGATGTGTTTGACAGATGATACAAATTTAATGTAGCTAAGAAACTTACAGTGAATCAAGTTAATATTGCATTATGATAAATCTTGCAACAGAGATAGGCTACAACTAATTTTGTTATATATTTTGGAAATTATTTCAAAGACAAATGCAGTACTCATGTAGCGACAGGAGTAAAGAATATATCTAAGTGCCATAAGTACAACCAGCAAAATCCAGTGTTATTCTCGCAATTTCAAAAGCTTAAAGATCTCATGTTAGATGCTCTGTACAACTTAGTTTTAGTAACTTTTGAGGCGTCTCCCTCTCCCATACATACGTGTTATGTTTCTCTAGAGCTCTGCAGACGGCCAATGAGTACAACTATGGAATCTTAACTTTCCAGTGTGTACCCATGCAACAGTCATACAATGCTACCATTAAATGGAACATGATTGATATGACTGGTGACCATGCAAGCGATGAAGATTTGTCAAGCTGAGGTCACCAATGGATGTCTATCTTGCGGCCTATTTCACATTCCACGTTGTCTACACTCTACAGTGCCAGAAGAGTGTTTTGCACGTCCACTTATTCATATTGGTGAGCTCAGCCTCAGTACTCAAAAGCATCAGTTCTCAGTGCTAGCTTTTGCCTTTTCTTTGTTGATTAATAAACTGCCCCAGGAGTATGCCATAAAAGAGACTAAGAGAACAAGCAAGTTGATGGCAAAGTTTAAACTCATCAAACAAAGAATTATTGAAAAGTATAGATGTCGGGGAGAATTTGGTACAAACTCCAGTTCAGTTTTTTTTTCGCGATGGAGCACAGCACGTTTTTCATTAAGCAGACAGGAACCAATCAGCTTTTGAGAAGGGCGTCTTAACTCCTAGTAACTCTTACCAAAATGACTTATGAAGAAATGCTTACGTAGTGTGGAAGATGGATGAGCTTCCCCTGACTTCTTCTTGAAGGAAAGCTTCAAAGAAGGCATCTTCATTGAATGAGTAGGGCTCGAGGGAGTTCTCTTCTTCTCGTTCACCCCAACAGCAGAGGCAATGCATGGCAGACAATTATTCGGCAGAAGCCCGCAATCGTCCAGTATCCTACCTCCACCGTGCGTGGTATCCGCACCAGAAACACTCACCGCATCTTCATGGCTAATGGACGTCCTTACACCATTCTCCGAGCTCCCCTTCGACAGTTCGCTGGACTTTGGCTTTTTATGGTGCTGCTCGCCTGATTGCGCAGCTCCATTGAAGCTCCCACCGTTGCCATCTTTCATGCTCAATGCAGCTTCATTCTCGAAGCCATTCAATGAGAAAGCATCTGTAAGATAACAAATAAGTTCAATCAGTTAAATGGAAAAGCATGTTAAAATGGGCGAAAACTCAGCAGGTTCAGCTAATAATTGGAACAATGCTGTGCGGGGGACCTGGCTACAAGGCTACTACGACATCGCTCTTACCATCTTGCACGCTGTGGAAATCGTCTTCGGCATCCGACTCGCTCATCGCCAAGGAATCGTACCAGTCCTCCTCAATGCTCCCGGACACTGCAGCACGAGATACCCCGAAATCACGTCAGGTCATATTGGAGTATCGAGTACGAGTTGACGAAACGAACTGCGACGCGTACTGCCCCAGCCCCCAGATACTAGCTGCAACCCCACTCTACAGAATAGGATCGCAAAGCCTCCGGGGCTACGAATTAAAAAAGTGAGTAGCTATTGCTTGACGCACACGATCCCCAGATGCAGTAATTTAACTTTTAACCCCGAAGTCCGAAGAGCGCGCAATCTCGCGCCCATGGTCCCCCGAATATCAGAATCCAGACCCCGAAACCAGCAGCGCGGGCGCAAGGCGCACGGGGGGAGAAGAGAAAGCAGCCCATCCGTTCACCCACCGACCCACCCACCTTGGAACGCGGGGTTGCTGTACGTCCGGTGATCGGCGGCGGCGGCGGCGGCGGACGGCGAGCCGGGCACCTCGGCCTCCTGAATGGTCTCCATCGACGCGGCGCGCGACGGCGCCGTCCTCCGCCCCTTCCCTACGCGGCGGCTGCGCCTCCGCCGCGTCCCGCCCCCGCCGCCCGAGCGGCCGCTGGCTTCGCCGGACCGCGGCGAGTGGGGCTTGCCCACGCACGCGCTAGGCCGCGACACGCACGCCCCCATCCTCCCACCTCCTCCTCGCCCGGGCGACGCGACACGAGATCGGCGCCCCGGGGGACCGGGGTGGGGGGCGGTGGCAGTGCGAGGCCGCGTCACACGGGCAGGGGTGCGGGGAGGCGATTGCGTGGGAGGATTTCGAAGAGGGATGAGACGAGACGAGCCGCGCGGCTGGGCGGGGCCGGGCGCGGCGCAACGCGAACTTTGTGGTGGAGGTGGTGGTAGGAGAGAATGAGGTGGAGGTCTGGAGGAGGTGGTGGCGTGGGCTAGCTGCGCTGCGGTGCGGTGCGCCTCCGTTTCGTCCTACTTCTGGCTTTCGCAAGTTCGCCTTCACTTGCCGGTTTGGCCTTCCACACGAGTGGGGCGGTCCGGGGAAGAGCGCGGCGGTGGGAGTGGGACTGCGGCTTGCGGGGGCGGTAGGCGTCGTCGCGACGCGCATGGACGCGGTCCTTGGTAGGCGGCTGGTCGTTTCGTTCGTGGTGGCTTTCTAGTTGGGTGGACCCGGCGCTTTCCTCCCTTGTGGTTGGGGTTGGCACGGGCTGGGGAACCTGTGACGTGATGCCGTCGTAGTCGTAGAGATGGTATGTGTGCCACTGTTGACCGGTACAGGTGAGGTTACACTTGAGTTGGCACTAGTATTGTCAGTTGTCACGCTGCCAGGGAACTTACGAGCCTGTTTGGTTAAAATCGGGTTAGTTTTGTCAGCTATCTTATTGATATATGCTTCTGATATCTTATTATTGATGTACTTCTTTTATGAAAAAAAATCTTATTTCTACGTGTGTGCGTCCTAGTAAATCTTATTGTTTTTCCTATAACACATCTAGAACTAAAAAATGGTTTATATAATATATGTATCAGTATCTCTATCCATCAATTAGAGACTCTTTTGACAAAACAAATAGAGACTTCAAATAGAAGAAAAATGCGAAGGCGGTCCTAATCTCCTGGGTGTTTGACATGATTCCGCTTCACTCTATAGCATCTATATTTCAACTTTAGGTGGAGGAGCTCTACTCTAGATTCTATATTTCTTTCTCATAACCAGTAGTAGGTAAATAACTTCAAACTCCGTGCCTAAGTCATATTTTTAAGGATTTCAGAGCAGCAAAAGAGGTATTACAAAAAATTATGTTATAGCTCTCAAAACTCCATAGAGTTTGCAACTCCATAAAGTTTTTCTCCTGAGGGAAGAACGACTCGTCCTTAAGTCCTCGTCTAGCCTGGCCCTCGGTCCCCTTGGCACACCGGACACTGGCTCAACAACGAACTTGTTGCTCTCGGGAAATCGCCGAGGGCTCCGTGGCTAAAATTCACTGGACTGTCCGGTGTGCACCGGGCTGTCCGGTGAGCCAACAACGCCCGCGGTCACTAGGCCGCACCCACCAAACAGTGTTCGATGTGCCAAGGGGACCAAGGGCTCAACGGTCGGCTTCGCCAGAGAAGAAAAGAAATCAGGCACTGTTCATGTCCGGTGGTGCACCGGACTGTCCGGTGCACCAACCGACAGAAAAGCAAGAATTGCCTACTAAATGGAGATCCAACGACTCCTAACTGCCTTGGGGCTATAAAAGGGACATCTAGACGCATGGAGCACAATGCCAAGCCTTCATTGAACATCCTAAGACGCCTAGACACTGAAGCACGCATTCGGATCACTGCGACTAAGATTTGAGCACTTGTTGAGTTATAAACGTGTTGCGTTGTGTTTGTGTGTTCTTGTCTTGACTTATGTGCGTGTCATTGCTGCGGTTCTAGCTCTTGCGTGTGTTTCTTTTCCTCCCTTGCTCTTGTAGTTTTCATTGAGATCAATCTTGTAAGGGTGAGAGACTCCAACTTGTGGAGATTCCTCGCAAAGGGAAACATCTGCTAAGGAAGAAAGTCGTGGTATTCAAGTGGATCATTGGATCGCTTAAAAGGGATTGAGTGCAACCCTCGTCCATTGGGACGCCACAACGTGGAAGTAGGCAAGTGTTCTACTTGGCCGAACCATGGGATAAAAATCGATGTGTCACTTGTTTCTATTCTTGTGCGATCTTCTACTCACTTGATAATTGCTCAAAGTTTAATACTCACTTTGTGAAGAGCAATTAAGTGAAGAAGTCACCTCTCTCTCTCTTGTCATATCACCTTGGTTTGATTACACTAACATTTCATAACCAAGTTTGTGTTATTTAGTGTTGATTTATACAGGATCACATATTCACCCCCCTCTAGGTGCTCTCAATTGGTATCAAAGTCATACTCTTCATTAAGGGACTAACCGCCCGAAGAGATGGATCCTAAAGGTAAGGGGATGGTGATCAACGACAAGGAGAAGGAGACCCTCTACGTCAACGAGCCAAAAGATGACAATCCCACTGACTTAGGCTCAAGTCACAAGAAGAGGGATGGAAAGAAGAAGAGGTGCATAAAGAAGATCATCTACTACGATAGTGACGCCTCCTCCTCTTCACCAAGGGATGACGACAACGAAGACTCTTCGTCGAAAAAGAAAATGATTAATCAAAACTATTCTTTTGATTATTCTCACTTCCCTTACAATTCGAATGCCCATTTACTATCTATTCCACTTGGAAACCCCCACACTTCGATGGAGAGGGCTATTCATTTTGGAGTCATAAAATACGTAGTCACTTATTTTCCCTCCATCCTAGTATTTGGGAAATTGTTGAAAATGGAATGCATTTCGATAGCATTGACAATCCTGTATTTATCAATGAGCAAATACATAAAATGCACAAGCTACTACTGTTTTGCTAGCATCTCTATGCAGGGATGAATATAACAAAGTAAGTGGCTTGGACAATGCCAAGCAAATATGAGACACCCTCAAAA
Organism: Zea luxurians; assembly: GCA_029449295.1. NCBI lineage: Eukaryota > Viridiplantae > Streptophyta > Magnoliopsida > Poales > Poaceae > Zea > Zea luxurians. Next base: position 171,118,747 of record JAOPSE010000002.1, read on the forward strand.
TCTCTCACGAGGGTAATGATGCCACCATGATCACCAAGATGGAATTGGTGGAAGGCGAGCTAGAGAGGTTTGCCATGATAAGGGGAGAAGAGCCAACTCAAACGTACAATAGGCTCAAGACCCTTGTCAACAAGATTCGAAGCTATGGGAGTACAAGATGGACGGATCATGACGTCGTCCGACTCATGCTAAGGTCATTTACCGTTATTGATCCTCATCTTGTAAATCTTATTGAGAGCACCTAGAGGGGGGGTGAATAGGTGATCTTGCGAAATTCAACACTAAATAGCCAATACTTGGTTATGAAATGTTAGTGCAATAAAAACCAAGTTGCTAAAGTGTGAACTTTAGAAGAAAACCAATCACAAAGAAGATGGACACAAGACAAAGTGATTTATCCCGTGGTTCTGCCAATGCCTACTCCACGTTGTGGTGACCTCCTTCGGTCAAGGATTGCACTCAATCCCTCTCAAGTGATCCAATGATCAACTTTGAGTACCATGGTTATCTTCTTCAGTAGTCTTTTCCCGTTTGTGAGGAATCTCCACAAGTTGGAACCTCTTGCCCTTACAAAGTTTGATCACAAAAGAAGCACAAGAGTAAGGGAGGAAAAACAACACACGCAAGATTCAATCCACAGCACACACATGCACACAACCCAATACTTGAGCTCAAAAACACGGCGCAGGGAGTTCACAACTCAAACTGAGCTCGAATCACTAACACAACAATCCAAATGCGTGGAGGTGGAGTATAGATATATTTAGATGCTTAGAGAATGCTTGGTGTACTGCTCCATGCGCCTAGGGGTTCCTTTTATAGCCCAAGGCAGCTAGGAGCCATTGGAGATCAACTTGGAAGGAAATTCTTGCCTTCTGTCGGGTGGCGCACCGGACAGTCTGGTGCACCATCGGACATGAACAGTACCAGTCCGGTGCTCGATCTCTTTCCTTTTCTGGTGAAGCCAACCGTTGGATCTTTGGATCTGTTGGCGCACCGGACATTGTCCGGTGCACATCGGACAGTCCGGTGCGACTATCCGACCGTTTGCTCGGCCACGTGTCGCCCGTTGATCGCGCAGATGACTGTTGGCCGCGGGTGCCGTTGGCTCACCGGACAGTCTGGTGATTTTTAGCCGCGGCGCCTTTTCGATTTCCCGAGAGCGACGAGTTAGTCGCCGAAGACTTGGGCTCGGGCGCTGATGACTCACCGGACAGTCCGATGCACCACCGGACAGTCCGTTTATTTATAGCCACTTCGTCGCGTCGATTCCCGAGAGCAGGAGCTCGCCGTTGGGCCAGCCTGGGCACCGGATAGTCCGGTGCGCCACAGGCTGGTGCAGATTTGGCTGAACCGAGCCACTTATTCCTCAATCTTTTTTCTCTTTTCTTGGTCATGTCTCTAGCACTTAGATGAACATGTTACTACACAAAAACAATTTACTAAGTCTAGAAACATACCTTGTTCTTTGATGTGCACTTCTCACTTACTTAGCACAAATGAGATTAAAACAATATGTTGGGCATCTAATCACCAAAACAATTATTGAAATGGCCCAAGGGCACATTTCCCTTTCAATCTCCCCCTTTTTGGTGATTTATGCCAACACATTAAAAAGCAACTAAGAAGTGCAATTTTAAGACCAAATTTTTCTTCATTTAGTATTTGGCATATTTGGATCACTTTTGCCACCACTTGGTTTGTTTTTGCAAATCAAATTCTTTTTCCTATCTCTAAGTCAAACACACTTGTTTGGGCAAATAGAGAGATATTCCAAGAGTAAAAATTGATCAAGTGCAAAAAACTCCCCCTTTTCCCATAATCAAAATTCTCCCCCATAAGAGACCAAATTTTGGAATAAGAGGATTTTGGACAAAATACAAATTCTAACTCTACTATTTTCAAAATTCACAAGTGGTCACAAGTGGTTGGCTGATCCATTTGCTTTGGCCTTAATTTCTCCCCCTTTGGCATTAAGCACCAAAACGGGATAACTTTTGGCCCTTTAACCCCATTGCCTCACCAAAATGTCAAATAAGAACAAAAAGGCAATGAGAGCATAAGTATGAACTTGGAATTAAATACACTAATACCGGAGTGCAGTGGAAGTCTTTTCGTCGTCCAAGTTCTTTTTCCCTTTCAATGTTCCTTCGAGACTACTTCAAGTGTACCCAAACAACCAAGTTAGTCTCAAAAAGGTCAAGTTGTAGTTCATCTCCCCCTAAACATGTGCATCATTTGCATATGGACTTGTGAGGTCCCGGGATGACTTGTACAACTTGAGCACCACAAATAAACAATAAATGATGTAAATGCTCAAGTAACATGATCAAAGGCATAGAATACATGTATGCTATAGATCAATCCAAGTTATGCGAATCTAAGACATTTATCTCACTACGCAACCTGCAAAACATTTTCTCATCTAAAGGCTTGGTGAAGATATCGGCTAGCTGGTTCACGGTGCTAATGTGGTAAACATCGATATCTCCCTTTTGCTGGTGCTCTTAGGAAGTGATGTCGGATGTCTATGTGCTTAGTGCGGCTGTGTTCAATAGGATTATCCGCCAAGCGGATTGCACTCTCATTGTCACATAGGAGTGGGACTTTGCTCAGATTGTAGCCAATGTCTCGGAGGGTTTGCCTCATCCAAAGCAGTTGTGCGCAACACTGTCCTGCGGCAACGTACGCCTCAGCGGTGGATAGGGCAACGGATGTTTGTTTCTTGGAACTCTAGGACACCAGGGACCTTCCTAGAAATTGGCACATCCCTAATGTGCTCTTCCTATCAACCTTGCACCCAGCATAGTCGGAGTCTGAGTATCCAATTAAGTCAAAGGTAGACCCCTTTGGATACCAGATTTCGAAGCAAGGCGTAGAAACTAAACACCTAAGAATTCGCTTAACGGCCACAAGGTGACACTCCTTGGGGTCGGATTGAAATCTAGCACACATGCATACGCTAAGCATAATGTCCGATCTACTAGCACAAAGATAAAGTAATGAACATATCATTGACCGGTATGCCTTTTGATCAACAGACTTACCTCCTTTGTTGAGGTCAAGATGTTCGTTAGTTCCCATCGGTGTCTTTGTGGGCTTAGCGTCCTTCATCCCAAACCTCTTGAGAAGATCTTGAGTGTACTTTGTTTGGGAGATGAAAGTGCCGTCCTTGAGTTGCTTCACTTGGAATCCAAGGAAGTAGGTCAACTCGTCCATCATCGACATCTCGAACTTTTGCATCATAACCCTGCTAAACTCCTCACAAGACTTTTGGTTAGTAGAACCAAATATTATATCATCGACATAAATTTGGCAAACAAAAAGATAACCATTACAAGTATTTGTGAAAAGAGTGGGATTAGCTTTCCCAACTTTGAAAGCATTAGCAATAAGAAAATCTCTAAGGCATTCATACCATGCTCTTGGAGCTTGCTTAAGTCCATAGAGCGCCTTAGAGAGTTTGTAACATGGTCGGGATACCTGTCATCCTCAAAGCCAGGGGGTTGTTCCATGTATATCTCCTCCTTGATTAGCCCATTGAGGAAGGCGCTCTTCACGTCCATTTGGAACAGCCTAAAGGAATGGTGAGCAGCATAGGCTAATAAAATCCAAATTGACTCTAGCCTAGCCACAAGAGCAAAAGTCTCCTCAAAATCTAAACCTGCGACTTGGGCATAACCTTTTGCCACAAGTCGAGTCTTGTTTCTTGTCACCACTCTGTGCTCGTCTTGCTTGTTGTGGAACACCCACTTGGTTCCCACAACGTTTTGCTTTGGACATGGCACCAGGCTCCAGACTTCATTCCTTTTCAAGTTGTTAAGCTCTTCCTTCATGGCCAACACCCAGTCCGGATCCTGCAAGGCCTCTTCTACCCTGAAAGGCTCAATAGAAGAGACAAACGAGTAATACTCATAAAAATTAGCTAACCGTGAGCGAGTAGTTACTCCCTTGCTGATGTCACCCAGAATCTGATCGACGGGGTGATGTCTTTGGATCGACGCTCGGACTTGAGTTGGAGAGGCCCATGGTGCTTCTTCCTCCATAACATGTTCTTCCTGTGCTCCCCCTTGATCCCGCCCCTCTTCTTGAGGTACCTGTACATCGTCTTGAGTTGGGGGATGCACCATTGTTGAGGAGGATGGTTGATCTTGTTCATGTAGTTCTTGTAGTCGCACATCACCTATCGCCATCGTGCGCATTGCGGCCGTCGGAACTTCATCTTCATCTATATCATCAAGATCAACTTGCTCTCTTAGAGAGCCATTAGTCTCATCAAATACAACGTCCCTAGAGACTTCAACTAATCCCAATGATTTGTTGAAGACCCTATACGCCTTTGTATTTGAGTTATATCCTAGTAAGGACCCTTCTACTGCCTTGGGAGCAAATTTAGAATGTCTACCTTTCTTCACTAGAATGTAGCATTTGCTCCCAAATACACAAAAATAAGAAACATTGGGTTTGTTACCAGTTAGGAGTTCGTAGGAGGTCTTCTTGAGAAGACGGTGCAGATAGAGCCAGTTTATGGAATGGCAAGCTGTGTTCACAGCTTCCAACGAAAAACGCTCAGGCGTCTTGTACTCTCCAAGCATCATTCTCGCCATATCAATTAGCGTCCTATTCTTCCTCTCTACCACACCATTTTGTTGTGGTGTGTAGGGAGCGGAGAACTCGTGCTTGATGCCTTCCTCCTCAAGAAACTCTTCAACTTGTAGATTCTTGAACTCGGACCCATTGTCGCTTCTTATCTTCTTCACCTTCAGCTCAAACTCATTTTGAGCTCTCCTTAAGAAGCGCTTTAGGGTTCCTTGGGTTTCAGATTTGTCCTGCTGTTGAGGACTTGTTCTCAAGTGCTATGAATTAAGAACAAGGCAACACAAAAAATGTTAAACGTTAAGGTCCTTCGTCCTTCGAAACACTATTTCCCTTGGGATATAATGATCTTCGGACGAAGGTTATGAAGGACATACCTTTGGCAACATAACATATAATGATGAAGAAGAAATCATATGAAATGTAAAAGATGGGATGAACAATTATATATCAACTCATTTTTGTTTCATCATCATTATGGAAAAATAGGAACGATATCAAATTACAAATGTACCTTCGGCTTGAAAGGAGGTAAGAGTACAAACGTGACGCAAAAGCAAAATGCCAAGTCAGCGTGAACAGTACGGGAGCACTGTTCATCTATTTATAGGCACGGGACGCAGCCCATGTAAAATTACACCCATGCCCTTTACATTTGCTAATGGCTCTATAGTGACTCATCGAGGTCTGAATAGCCTTTTCCTTTTTAAGTCGGTTTCCTTTTCTGCTATCATGCCGAAGCTCCCCTGCACATAGCTTCGTTTCTGCGCCAACCTTCGTATTCTTTGTGCTTCTTCACACTGTAGTTCCGGTTCAAGCCCAAAGGTACCTATTCATATATTATGCTCCAGAAGCAATGTTAAATCATGTTTTTGAGGACCTTCGGAAGCCGAAGGCCCTTAACACCTGCAAAAGAATGCCCAAGTGAAGCGGGAAAATCATCGACTATTACAAGACCATACTTACTTCCCCCGATGCTGAGGTAGACAACGGGTCCGAAGAGATCCATGTGAAGAAGTTCCAGTGGTCTTGATGTCATCATCACATTCTTGTTGTGATGAGTGCTTCCCACTTGTTTTCCTGCTTGACATGCTGCACAAGGTCTGTCTTTCTCAAAACAGACATCTGTTAGTCCTAACACATGTTCTCCCTTTAGAAGTTTATGAAGGTTCTTCATTCCAACATGTGTTAGACGGCGATGCCAAAGCCAGCCCATATTAGTCTTAGCTATTAAGCATGCATCTAGATCGGCATTCTCTTTCGAAAAAACAACTAAATAGAGTTTGTCGTCTAATACACCCTTAAAGGCTAATGAACCATCACTCATTCTAAAGACAGATACATCAACATTTGTAAATAAACAATTGTAGCCCATGTGACATAATTGACTTACAGACAGTAGATTGTACCCGAGCGACTCTACTAAAAATACATTTGATATTGAGTGCTTGTTTGTGATGGCTATCTTGCCCAATCCTTTAACCTTGCCTTGGTTCCCCTCTCCAAAGATAATAGTATCCTGGGTATCCCTGTTCTTGACATAGGAGGTGAACATCTTCTTCTCCCCCGTCATGTGGTTTGTGCATCCGCTGTCGATAATCTAGCTTGAGCCCCCGGATGCATAAACCTGCAAGGAATTTAAGCTTGGGTTTTAGGTACCCAACTCTTGTTGGGTCCTACGAGGTTAGTCACAACAGTTTTTGGAACCCATATGCAAACCTTGTCTCCCTTGCATTTGGATCTCAACTTCCTAGCAACCACTTTTGCATTTTTACATGAAAGCACAAACGAAGCATTGTACGCATGATAAACAGTAGTAGGTCCATTGCAAACTTTCCTAGGTGCATTAGAAGGAGCATAATTTCTCCTAGGCCTACTTCTATCATGAACAAAAGCAGAACTAGATGCAAACATAGCATGAAAATTAAATGTAGCATCATGAGAAACAATACGATCATAACATCTATCATTATAAGCATGACTAGTGAATTTACTATCATAAATATAGGCATGGTTCTTTTGAGAACTACTAGCCATCGGGGCCTTCTCTTTCTCCTTGTTGAGAACGGAAGTCCTTTGGCTTGTTAAGTTCTTGGTTTCCTTTCAAAAACCAAGTCCATCCTTAATTGAGGGGTGTCTACCAACAGTGTAGGCATCCCTAGGAAATTTTAGTTTATCATAATCATTTTTGCAAGTCTTAAGTTGGTCATTAAGACTTGCAACATCATTATTTAATTTGGCAATAGTGACAGCATGTTCATCAAAATTAACATCTTTACACCTATTGCAAATAACTACATGTTCCACACATGAACTAGTTGCATTTACTTCCTCTAGCTTAGCCTTTAATTCATCATTTAAATTCTTTAAACTAGAGATAGATTTATGACAAGTATACAACTCAGAGGATAGCATTTTATTTCTTTTTAATTTCTAAAGCAAGAGATTTTTGAACACTAACAAATTTATCATGCTCCTCATACAAAATGTCTTCTTGCTTTTCTAGCAATCTATCCTTTTCATTAAGAGCATCAATTAGTTCATTTATCTTGTCTACTTTATTTCTATCTAATCCCTTAAACAAATCAGTATAGTCTATTTCATCATCAGATGACTCTTCATCACTAGAATAAGTATACTTGGGAGTGTCCCGAACACATACCTTCTTCTCCTTAGCCATAAGGCATGTATGGTGTTCATTGGGGAAGAGCGAAGATTTGTCGAAGGTCGAGGTAGCCAGTCATTCATCGTCGGAGTCGGATGAAGAGCAGTTAGAATCCCATTCCTTTCCAAGGTGCGCCTCGCCCTTCGCCTTCCTGTAGTTCTTCTTCTTCTCCTTCTTCCCATGCTTTTCTTGTGCCTAGTCATTTTCATTATCGGGACATTGAGTAATAAAATGACCAGTCTTACCGCATTTGAAGCAGGAGTGTTTTCCCCTTGTTTTATTCTTGTTGGGGTATTCCTTGCGTCCTTTCAAGGCGGTTTTGAAGCGCTTGATGATGAGCGCCATTTCGTCCTTGTTGAGCCCAACAGCCTCCACTTGTGCTACCTTGCTAGGTAGCGCCTCCCTGCAACGGGTTGTGGCTCGTAGACGGGTAGTGGACCATTTTGGTGCATCGTCCATGTATCGTGCCTCCTTCACCATCATGCGCCCGCTCACGAATTTTCCAAGGATTTCCTCGGGCGTCATTTTGGTATACCTGGGGTTCTCACGAATAAGATTTACAAGATGGGGGTCAATAACTATAAATGACCTGAGCATGAGTCGGACGACATCATGATCCGTCCATCTTGTACTCCAGTAGCTTCGAATTTTGTTGACCAGGGTCTTGAGCCTATTGTAGGTTTGTGTTGGCCTTCCCAGCTCGCCTTCCACCTGTTCCATCTTGGTGATCATGGTGACATCATTTCCCTCATGAGAGATCTTGAGGGTGTTCTAGATTTGTTTGGCGTTGTCCAAGCCGCTAACCTTGTTATATTCATCCCTGCACAGAGATGCTAGCAAAACAGTAGTGGCTTGGGCATTTTTATGAATTTGCTCATTAATAACACAGGATTACCGGTACTATCAAAATGCATCCCATTTTCTACAATTTCCCATATGCTAGGATGAAGGGAGAATAAATGACTATGCATTTAATGACTCCAAAATGAATAGTCCTCTCCATTGAAGTGTGGGGGTTTTCCAAGGTGAATTGGTAGTAAATACGCATTTGAATTGTAAGGAATGCGAGAATAGTCAAAGGAGTAATTCTGATTGACCATTTTCTTTTTCGACGAGGAGTCGTCGTCGTCGTCATCCCTTGGTGAAGAAGAGGAGGCGTCGCTGTCGTAGTAGATGATCTTCTTGATGCGCCTCTTCTTCTTCCCGTCCCTCTTCTTGTGACTCGAGCCTGAGTCAGTGGGCTTGTTGTCTCTTGGATCGTTGAAGAGGGACTCCTCCTTGTCGTTGACCAGCATCCCCTTACCCTTAGGATCCATCTCTTCGGGTGGTTAGTCCCTTAGATGAAGAGTACGACTCTGATACCAATTGAAAGCACCTAGAGGGAGGGGGTGAATAGGTGATCCTGCAAAATTCAACACTAAATAGCCAATACTTGGTTATGAAATGTTAGTGCAATTAAAACCAAGTTGCTAAAGTGTGAACTTTCGAAGAAGACCAATCACAAAGAAGATGGACACAAGACACAGTGATTTATCCCGTGGTTCGGCCAATGCCTACTCCACGTTGTGGTGACCTCCTTCGGTCAAGGATTGCACTCAATCCCTCTCAAGTGATCCAATGATCAACTTTGAGTACCATGGTTATCTTCTTCAGTAGTCTTTTCCCGTTTGCGAGGAATCTCCACAAGTTGGAACCACTCGCCCTTACAAAGTTTGATCACAAAAGAAGCACAAGAGTAAGGGAGGGAAAACAACGCACGCAAGATTCAATCCGCAGCACACACACACGCACACAAGCCAAGACTTGAGCTCAAAAACATGGCGCGGGGAGTTCACAACTCAAACTGAGCTCAAATCACTAACACAACAATCCAAATGCGTGGAGGCAGAGTCTAGATGTCTTTAGATGCTTAGAGAATGCTTGGTGTACTGCTCCGTGCACCTAGGGGTCCCTTTTATAACCCCAAGGCAGCTAGGAGTCGTTGGAGATCAACGTGGAAAGCAATTCTTGCCTTCTGTCGGGTGGCACACCAGACGGTCCAGTGCACCACAGGACATGAACAGTACCAGTCCGGTGCTTGATCTCTTTCCTTTTCTGGCGAAGCCGACCGTTGGATCTTCGAATCTATTGCGCACTGGACAGTCCGGTGCGACTATTCGACCGTTGGCTCAGCCACATGTCACCCGTTGATCGTGCAGATGACTGTTGGTCGTGGGCGCCGTTGGCTCACCGGACAGTCCGGTGCACCACCGGACAGTCTAGTGATTTTTAGCCACGACACCTTTTCCATTCCCCGAGAGCGACGGGTTTGTCGCCGAAGACTTGGGCTCATGCGCTGATGACTCACCGATCAGTTCGGTGCACCACCGGACAGTCCGGTGATTCATAGCCACTTCGCCGCGCCGATTCCCGAGAGCATAGGGCTCACCGTTGGGCCAGCCTGGGCATCAGACACTGTCCGGTGCACCAGCGGACAGTCCGGTGCGCCACAGGCTGGTGCAGATTTGGCTAAACCGAGCCACTTATTCCTCAGTCCTTTTTCTCTTTTCTTGGTCATGTCTCTAGCACTTAGATGAACATGTTAGTACACAAAAACAATTTACTAAGTCTAGAAACATACCTTGTTCTTTGATGTGCACTTCTCACTTGCTTAGCACAAATGAGATTAAAACAATGTGTTGGGCATCTAATCACCAAAACAATTATTGAAATGGCCCAAGGGCATATTTTCCTTTCACTTATTCGTGAGAACCCCAGGTACACTAAGATGACGCCCGAGGAAGTTCTCGAAAAATTTGTGAGCGGGCGCATGATGGTGAAAGAAGCAAGGTATGTGGATGATGCTTTAAACGGGCCACTTCCTCTCCACGAGTCGTAGCCCGTTGCTCTCAAAGCAACTAGCAGCAAGGAGGCGCTACCTAGCAAGGTAGCACAAGTGGAGGTTGTCAGACTCAACGAGGACGAAATGGCGCTCATAATCAAGCGCTTCAAGAGCACCTTGAAGGGATGCAAGGAGTATCCTAACAGAAACAAGTCGAGGGGAAAGCGCTCCTGCTTCAAGTACGGTAAGTCTGGTCATTTCATAGCACAATGTCCCGATAATAACAATGACAGACACAAGAAAAGAATGGGAAGAAGGAAAGGAAGAAGAACTACAGGAAGGCAAAGGGCGAGGCGCACATTGAAAAAGAATGGGACTCCGACTATTCTTCATCCGACTCCGATGATGAAGGACTATTTGTCTCGGGCTTCAACAAGTCCTCCCTCTTTCCTAACGAATGCCACACGTGCCTTATGGCTAAGGAGAAGAAGGTACGTATTCGAGATACACCCAAGTACACTTCTTCTAGCAATGAGGAATCTTCTGACGATGAAATAGATTATAGTGATTTATTTAAAGAATTAGATAGATCTAAGGTAGATAAAATAAATGAATTAATTGATGCTCTTAATAAAAATGATAGGTTGCTAGAAAAGCAAGAAGATATTTTGTATGACGAACATGATAATTTCATTAATGTTAAAAAATCTCTTGCTCTAGAAATTAAGAAAAATGAAATATTGTCCTCTGAGCTGTCTACCTGCCATGATTCTATTTCCAGCCATAAAATTTTGAATGATGATTTAAATTCTAAGCTAAAAAATTTAATGTGGCTAGTTCATGTGTAGAGCATGTTGCAATCTGCAATAGGTGTAAAGATTTTAAAATTGATGCCTGTAACGAACATGCCTCTACTATTCTTAAGTTAAATAATGATGTTGTAAGTCTTAACGCTCAACTTAAGACTTGCAAGGATGATTTATGAGAAACTAAAATTTGCTAGAGATGCCTACACCATCGGTAGACACCCCTCTATTAAGGATGGACTCGATTTTCAAAAGGGAACCAAGAACTTAACAAGCCAAAGGACTTCTAATCTCAACAAAGAGAAAGGGAAGGCTCCCATGGCTAGTAGCTCTAAAAAAACCATGCCTATCTTTATATCAAGAGAATTACTAGTATTGCTCATCATGATAGGTGTTATAATCATGTTGTTTCTCGTGTATGTCATGATGTTGCATTTAATTTTCATGCCTTGTTTGCATCTAGCTCTTCTTATGCTCATGGTAGAAATAGGCCTAGGCGTCATCATGCTATTTCTCATGCGCCTAGGAAAGTATCCACTGGACCAACTACTATTTATCAAACATGTGATGTTTCATTTGTTCTTACATGCAAAAATGATAAAGTAGTTGCTAGAAGTTTGGGACCTAAGTGCAAGAAAGACAAACTTGCATCTGGGTTCCAAAGTCTGTTTTTACTAACCTTGTAGGACCCAACAAGAGTTGGGTACCTAAAATCCAAGCTTAATTACCTTGTAGGTTTATGCATCCAGGGGCTCAAGCTGGATTATTGATAGCGGATGCACAAACCACATGACGAGGGAGAAGAAAATGTTCACCTCCTACATCAAGAACAGGGATTCCCAAGACACTATCATCTTTGGAGATGGGAACCAAGGCAAGGTTAAGGGCTTAGGCAAAATAGCCATCACAACCGAGCATTCAATTTCAAATGTGTTTTTAGTAGAATCGCTCGGGTATAATTTATTGTCTGTAAGCCAATTATGTTATATGAGTTATAATTGCTTATTTATAAATATTGATCAATCTGTCTTTAGAAGAAGTGAAGTTCATTAGCTTTAAGGGTGTATTAGACGGCAAGCTCTAATTAGTTGATTTCTTAAAAGAGAATGTCGATCCAGATGCATGCTTAATCGCTAAGACTAATATGGGTTGGCTCTGGCATCGCCGTCTAGCACATGTTGGGATGAAGAATCTTCATAAACTTCTAAAGGGAGAACATGTGTTAGGACTAACAGATGTCTGTTTTAAGAAAGACAGACCTTGTGCAGCATGCCAAGCAAGGAAGCGGGTGGGAAGTACTCATCAAAGCAAGAACATGATGACAACGTCAAGACCACTGGAACTCCTACATATGGATCTCTTTGGGCCCATTGCTAATCTTAGCATCGGGGGAAGTAAGTATGGTCTTGTTATCGTAGATGATTTTCCCGCTTCACTAGGGTTTTCTTTTTGTAGGACAAATCTGAAACTCAAGGAACTCTAAAGCGCTTCTTAAGAAGAGCTCAAAATGAAGTTAAGCTAAAGGTGAAAAATATAAGGAGCGATAATGAATCTAAGTTCAAGAACCTACAAGTCAAAGAATATCTTGAGGAGGAAGGCATCAAGCACGAGTTCTCCGCTCCCTACACACCACAACAAAATGGTGTAGTAGAGAGGAAGAAGAGGATACTAATTGACATGGTGAGGTCTTTGTTTGGAGAATACAAGACGCCTGAGCAGTTTTGGTCAGAAGCTGTGAATACATCTTGCCATGCCATAAACCGGCTCTATCTACATCGCCTCCTCAAGAAGACATCATACAAACTCCTAACCGGTAACAAACCCAATGTTTCCTATTTTTGTGTATTTGAGAGCAAATGCTACATCTTGGTGAATAAAGGTAGGCATTCAACGTTTGCTCCCAAAGCTGTAGAAGGGTTTTTACTAGGTTATAACTCAAATACAAAGGCGTATAGGGTCTTCAACAAGTCATCAGGATTAGTTGAAGTCACTAGCGATGTTGCATTCGATGAAACTAATGGCTCTCCTAGAGAACAAGTTGATCTTGATGATGTAGATGAGGATGAGGTTACGACGGCCATAATACGAATAATGGCAATAGGTGATCTGCGACCGCAGGAACAACAAGAGCAAGATCAACCTTCTTCCTCTACATTGGTGCATCCCCCAACTCAAGATGAGGAACATGTACCTCAAGATGAAGGGCTAGATCAAGGGGGAGCACATGAAGAACAGGATAAGGAGGAAGAAACTTCACAAGTTCCTCCAACTCAAGTCCAGTCAACCATTCAAAGAAATCATCTAGTAGATCAAATTCTAGGTGATATCAACAAGGGAGTAACCACTCGCTCACATCTAGCTAATTTCTATGAGCATTACTCGTTTGTTTCTTCTATTGAGCCTTTCAGGGTAGAAGAAGCCTTGCAGGATCCGGACTGGATGTTGGCCATGCAGGAAGAGCTCAACAACTTCAATAGAAATGAAGTTTGGAGCCTGGTGCCACGTATGAAGCAAAATGTTGTGGGAACCAAATGGGTATTCCGCAATAAGCAAGATGAACACGATGTGGTGACAAGAAACTAGGCTCGACTTATGGCAAAAGGTTATGCCCAAGTCGTAGGTTTGAATTTTGAGGAGACTTTTGCTCCTGTAGCTAGGCTAGAATCAATTCGAATATTATTGGCCTATGCTGCTCACCATTCTTTTAAGCTGTTCCAAATGGACGTGAAGAGCGCCTTCCTAAATGGACCAATCAAGGAGGAAGTATATGTGGAACAATCCCCTGGCTTTGAGGATAACAGGTATCCCGACCACGTCTACAAGCTCTCTAAGGCGCTCTATGGACTTAAGCAAGCTCCAAGAGCATGTTATGAGTGCTATAGAGATTTCCTTATTTCTAACGCTTTCAAGGTTGGGAAAGCTGATCCTACTCTCTTTACCAAGAGTCTTAATGGTGATCTTTTTGTATGCCAAATATATGTTGATGACATTATATTTGGTTCTATTAATCAAAAGTCTTGTGAGTAGTCTAGCAGGGTGATGATGTAGAAATTTGAGATGTCAATGATGGGTGAGTTGAACTACTTCCTTGGTTTTCAAGTGAAGCAACTCAAGGAAGGCACCTTCATCTCCCAAATGAAGTATACTCAAGATTTGCTCAAGAGGTTTGGGATGAAGGATGCAAAGCCCGCAAAGACACCAATGGGAACGGACGGACTTCTAGACCTCAACAAAGGAGGTAAGTCCATTGATCAAAAGGCATACCGGTCTATGATAGGATCTTTGCTTTATCTCTGCGCTAGTAGACCGGATATTATGCTAAGTGTATGCATGTGTGCTAGATTTCAATCCAACCCCAAGGAGTGTCACCTTGTAGCCGTTAAGCGAATTCTTAGATATTTGGTTTCTACACCTTGCTTCGGGATCTGGTATCCAAAGGGGTCTACCTTTGACTTAATCGGATACTCAGATTACGACTATGTAGGGTGCAAGGTTGATAGAAAGAGCACATCAAGGACTTGTTAGTTTCTGAAAAAGGTCCCTGGTGTCTTTGAGCTTTACGAAACAAACTTCTGTTGCCCTATCCACCGCTGAGGCCGAGTATGTTGCCGCAGGACAGTGTTGCTGAGAGCACCTAGAGGGGGGAGTGAATAGGTGATCTTGTAAAATCAAACACTAAATAGCTACAAACTTGATTATAGAAATATTAGTGTGAGTTAATCAAGTTGCTATGAAGCGATCTCTTATGAACAAAAGAGTAATAGAGAAAAGCAACACAAGAGACACGCGATTTTTATCCCGTGGTTTAGCCAAGTAACACTTGCCTACTTCCACGTTGTGGCATCCCAATGGACGAGGGTTGCACTCAACCCCTTTCAAGTGATCCAATGATCAACTTGAATACCACGGTCTTTTTCTTTCAGTGTATTCTTCACGTTTGCGAGGAATCTCCACAAGTTGGAGCCTCTCTTCCTTACAGTATTGATCACAAAGAAGCACAAGAGTAAGGGAGGGAAAGCAACGCACACAATACTCAAATCCGCAGCACACACACGCACACAAGCCAAGACTTGAGCTCAAAACACAGCACAAGGAGTTCGCTACTCAAACGGAGCTCAAATCACTAACACAGCGAATCAAATACGTGGAGGCAAAGTCTGGGAGTCTTAGGATGTTTCTTGAAAGCTTGGTGTCTTGCTCCATGCGCCTAGGGGTCCCTTTTATAGCCCCAAGGCAGCTAGGAGCCATTGGAGGCCAACTTGGAAGGCAATTCCTGCCTTTTATCGAGTGGCGCACCGGACAGTCCGATGCGCCACCGGACAGGTCCTGTAGCTGTCTGGTGTGCGATCTCTTTCCTTTTCTGGCGAAGCCGACCGTTGGATCTTTAGATATGTTGGCGCACCGGACACTGTCCGGTGCACACCGGACAATTCGGTGCAACCATCCGACCGTTGGCTTCACCACGTGTCACCCGTTGATCGCGCAGGCGACCGTTGGCCGCGAGCGCCGTTGGCTCACCGGACAGTCTGGTGCACCACCGGACAGTCCAATGAATTTTAGCCGCGACGCTTTGTTCATTTCCCGAGAATGATGAGTTCGTCGCCGAAGGCTTGGGCGCGGGCGCTGATGATGCACCGGACAGTCTGGTGCACCACCGGACAGTTCGGTGATTTTTATTGAAGTCGCCTGGCCAATTCTCGAGAGCAGCTAGTTCACCTCGAGCCAGCCTGGGGCACCGGACACTGTCCGGTGCACCACCGAATAGTCCGGTGTGCGAGGCTGGTGCTGGTTTTTGGCTGACTTAGCCAATTCTTCTTCATTTCTTTTCTTCTTTTCTTGGCTATGTCTCTAGCACTTAGATAAACATGTTAGTACCCAAAAAATAATTTACTAAGTCTAGAAACATACCATGTTCTTCGATTTGCACTTCTCACTTATTTAGTACATAAGGACTCAATCGATATGTGTTGGACATCTAATCACCAAAACACTTATAGAAATGGCCCAAGGGCACATTTCCCTTTCAATCTCCCCCTTTTTGGTGATTTATGCCAACACATTAAAAAGCAACAGAAGAAGTGTGATATGAATTCAAATTGAAGACCAAATTCTCTCTTCTTAGGATTTGGCATATTTGGATCATTCTTTGCCACCACTTGGCTTGTTTTTACAAATCAAATTTTTTCCTATCTCTAAGTCGAACACACTTGATTGAGCAAATAGAGAGATATTTCAGGAGTAAAATTGATCAAGTGCCAAAACTCCCCCTTTTTCTCATAATCAAAATTCTCCCCCATAAGAGACCAAATTTTATAGTAAGAGTATTTTGGACAAAACACAAATTCTAACTCTACTATTTTCAAAATTCACAAGTGGTTGGCTGATCCATTTTGCTTTGTCCTTAATTTCTCCCCCATTGGCATTAAGCACCAAAACGAGATCATTTTTTGGCCTGTTAACCCCATTGCCTCACCAAAGTGTCAAATAAGAGCAAAAAGGCAATGAGAGCATAAGTATGAACTTGGAATTAAATACACTAATACCGGAGTGCAGTGGAAGTCTTTTCGTCTTCCAAGTTCACTTTTCCTTTCAATGTACTTTTGAGACTACATCAAGTGTACTCAAACAAACAAGTTAGTCTCAAAGGGATCAAGTTGTAGCACATCTCCCCCTAAATATATGCATCATTTGCATACGGACTTGTGAGGTCCGGGGATGACTTGTACAACTTGAGCATCATAAATAGACAACAAATGATGTAAATGCTTAAGGTAACATGATCAAAGGCATGAACTACATGTATGCTCTAGATCAATCCAAGTCACACGAATCTAAGACATTTAGCTCACTACGCAACCTGCAAAACCTTTTCTTATCTAAAGGCTTAGTGAAGATATCGGCTAGCTTGTTCTCGGTGCTAATGTGGTACACATCGATATCTCCCTTTTGCTGGTGGTCTCATAGGAAGTGATGCCGGATGTCTATGTGCTTAGTGCGGCTGTGTTCAACAGGATTATCCGCCAAGTGGATTGCACTCTCATTGTCACATAGGAGTGGGACTTTGCTCAGATTGTAGCCAAAGTCCCGGAGGGTTTGCCTCATCCAAAGTAGTTGCGTGCAACACTGACCTGCGGCAACATACTCGGCCTCAGCGGTGGATAGGGCAACGAATGTTTGTTTCTTGGAACTCCATGACACCAGGGAGCTTCCTAGAAATTGGCACCTCCCTGATGTGCTCTTCCTATCAACCTTGCACCCGGCATAGTCGGAATCTGAGTATCCAATCAAGTCAAAGGTAGACCCCTTTGGATACCAGATCCTGAAGCAAGGCATAGACACTAAATACATAAGAATTCGCTTAACGTCCACAAGGTGACATTCCTTAGGGTCAGATTGAAATTGAGCACACATGCATACACTAAGCATAATGTCTGGTCCACTAGCACAAAGATACAGTAATGAACCTATCATTGACCGGTATGCCTTTTGATCAACGGACTTACCTCCTTTGTTGAGGTCAATATGTCCGTCAGTCCCCATCGGTGTCTTCGCGGGCTTAGCATCCTTCATTCCAAACCTCTTGAGAAGATCTTGGGTGTACTTCGTTTGGGAGATGAAGGTGCCGTCCTTGAGTTGCTTCACTTGGAATCCAAGGAAGTAGGTCAACTTGCCCATCATCGACATCTCAAACTTTTGTATCATCACCCTGCTAAACTCCTCACAAGACTTTTGGTTAGTAGAACCAAATATTATGTCATCGACATAAATTTGGCAAACAAAAAGATCACCATCACAAGTCTTTGTAAAAAGAGTGGGATCAGCTTTCCCAACCTTGAAAGCATTAGCAATTAAGAAATCTCTAAGGCATTCATACCATGCTCTTGGGGCTTGCTTAAGTCAATAGAGTGCCTTAGAGAGCTTATATATATGGAAGGGATACCTGTCGTCCTCAAAGCCAGGGGGTTGTTCCACGTATACCTCCTCCTTGATTGGCCCATTGAGGAAAGCACTCTTTATGTCCATTTGGAACAGCCTAAAATAATGGTGAGCAGCATAGGCTAGTAATATCCGAATTGACTCTAGCCTAGCCACATGAGCAAAAGTCTCCTCAAAGTCCAAACCTATGACTTGGGCATAACCGTTTGCCACAAGTCGAGCCTTGTTTCTTGTCACCACTCCGTGCTCATCTTGTTTGTTGCGGAACACCCACTTGGTTCCGATAACGTTTTGCTTTGGACGTGGCACCAGGCTCTAGACTTCATTCCATTTGAAGTTATTGAGTTCTTCCTGCATAGCCAACACCCAGTCCAGATCCTGCAAGGCCTCTTCTACCCCGAAAGGCTCTGTGACACCCCAGTGTCACTCAGGGTTTTTCTCTCAAAAAGCCCAACCAAGAACCATCATTTTATGTGAACCAAAGTAAGCATGAGCAACAAAACAATTTAAGTGAGAAAGAATCCACCAAGTATATACTTAAAGGTGTCATGATCAAAACAATTGAGTCCTCTAAAAGATAAGATTGTGCAACCCTAATTAAAAACCCTAAATGAGCCCCATGAGCAAAATTCAAGAGAATAAGAAAAAGGCAATGAAAAGTTTAAAATTTTGAGTTGAGCCAATTATATAAGTTAAAGTATGTTTATTAAGCAACAAGAAAGATTGAGAAGGCTTAGCCAAAATAATTCAATTAAATCCCCAAATCAGCCCTTGATCAATGAACCCTTGGGAAATTCAGATTTCTGAATTTCTGAATTTCAGACCTCTTTCCAAAGATCATCTGTGTTCTCTGCTTTTCAAAACTCAAAGCCAGAAGATCCAAATATCAAAGTCGTGCCAAATTACCTTGAACACATTCTGGGAAAGTTTGAACTCAAACCAAATCCGTTTGACACGATTTTGGCTCAGCTTAACCTCGGGACCAGGCATTCTGACACTAGCACCTTGGTGACGCTACAACTCCCTGTCCCTAGCCTAAAACCGCACGTCGTCCATACACAAAAGACAAAGCTTGGTCTGGTGAACAAATCCCTTGCAGTGATCTTGCCCAAATTCGCGAAGATTTGCTCCCAATCGGCGCTTGAACAGGGGCAGAGGCAACGGGAACACGTGTTCGACCGTGGCTGACACCCCGGTTCACGCCCGTTCGCGCACCGCGCCTCCCCAGTGCACGCCCGCGCGCACTCGCCGGTCCACGACCACCCATGCACCGCGCCGTGCCTATAAAGCCTCCCCAGGCGCACCTCACTTCGCCCCGCACTCACCCTCACCGGCCAGCCACTTTCCCTTAGCTCCGGCGAGCTCAATTCCGCCCGCCATTGCCGCCAGAGCTTCGGCCACCGTGGCCAGCCCACCCCAGCCATCCTCCGGGCAAGCCAGTGCTTTGGCTAGCTCCGCCAGTAGCCCGTGAAGCTTGCCAAGCCCTCGGACCCGGCCGGACTTCACCGGAGGCCCGAGATTGACTTCACCGGACTTCGGTCTTCCGCCGCCGCGCGTGGACCGAGCTATCCAGTGAGTCTCCGCCCAATTCCTTTCGCTCATGACTTCTCTGGCATCCCGTGGACCTCCCTGACCCATTTGATTGAACTATCTCGCCGTGACCAGGCCGGTCTCCTCGCCGCCGACGAGCATCCCCGCCTGCGCGCGTGGACCGACCGACTCCGGCCATCTCCGACGGCGTTCCGCACACCGTTGTGATCCCCGAGACCTCCCCTTCATCCTCGACCTCTTCACCGGAACAGTCTCGCCGCCGGTAAGCCCCTCCGCCCTTTTCTCCGCCGCGGCTACTGTTTAAGGTAGAAGAAGGACCTCGGGTTAGGTTTTGTAGAACCCGAGGGGTTTTCTGTAATGTCAGAGACTCATGTGAATAGTAGCCTGAGGACTGATTCGCGAAGAAAACCTAGAAAACCCGCCAGGGACCCCAGTGCAAAGTGGATTTTCATTTAAATCAATTCTGTTATTCTTTTTAAATAACCAGAGAACTTGTAAAATTCATAACTTGATGAATTCCTAATCAAAAGATCTCAAACCAATTTTGCTAGCTCCTGTATATTATAATCTATCATTTAAAAATAGTAGACCCTATACTTTCTGTTCAAAATTTTAGAGTTAAAAATTAAAAACAGAAACCCACTAAACCTTATTTAATCAAGGAAAATTAGTTTTTCTTCTGTACTAGACTTAAGAAAATTTGTGGGTATTCAAACCTCTTTTAGACACTGGTTAAAAATAGTAGGAACCCCAGCATTAGAAATTATGATGTAGTTTCTCATTTAAAGATGTTTTGTCCAAAACTTAGAGAAAATCAGAAGAATATTAGAAATTAATGAACAATGATTAATATTATTTTTCCTAGTTTACTTATGTAACAGAGGACTTAGGAAAAATACAGAGACCATTAATTTGGACCAGTTTTAAATTAAAATGATTTGTTTAGCCTAAATAAGACTGAAAATCAATTATTAAAGAGGCAAAACTATAACCAAAATGCTTAACAAAATTCCAGTGGACTTATAACCACCAGAGCCCCACTACAAAAATTCAAAGCACCTCAGTCCAACTTTTTAAGTAAGGGAAATAAATACAAAGTGATAATAAGGCATTTTCCAACTAAAGCATGAACAACCCCAAATAATGTGATAATGGGCAACCAAAAATTTAACTAAGTCCATGATAAGGTAAACTACCAGAGAAAAAGGCAAACCCATGAAAAAGAAGCAAACTCATACCAATTGTTAATGATTTAAGAGAAAAGCCATTTAATCCAAATAATGCATATCACCCCTTCCCTTAAGCAAAAAGATGCCAAACTTCAGAATGATTGCTATTGCACAAAACCATAACTAAGAAAAATGAGAACTCTGTTGTTTGATATTTTTCAAATATAATGGTAGTAGAAAGCACCCATTTGGCTAGAAACTTGAGAAAACCATAGAAAAATAATTAAAAAGTATTAATGACTAGAAATTTGTATCAAGTCATGTTATAACACCTAAAAGCCAGCAAAAATAAGTTTTGAAGAATTACCCACTGTTAAATAGTAGTTGTAGTTCAAAGCACCCCTTCTACCCTAGAATTTAATAATTTTGTGCAGAGAAAACTATTCACTTGCTGATCCCCAAATTTTGAGACAGAAAAACACACACCAGTAGCAAGCCACTGAAATTTTTGCAAAATTTTTAGAATTTTATAAAAGCAACTCGTAGTTCAAACCTACTCCAAAACATTAAAGAGAATAAAAGAGAAGGAAAGAAGAAATAAGCCCCACCTCAATAAGTCTAACTTGAGTACTTATCATTTATCCCTAAGACTTAAAAAGAATTCAGAGGAACCCCAAAATTAAACCTACCTTTTACCTTAGCTAAATTTGAACCAGTTTACCAAGTATACCACCCAAGGGTCTTGCATAAGTAAAGTTAACTTTGTTTAACTCAAGAAAGATTATACACCCTTTTAAGTTGTGATTTCTAAAAGCACATATCATATCATGCATATATCTTACGCATTGCATTCATTAGATTGTAATCTTGCCGACGGAGAGTACGTGCTCATCCCCGAGCAAGGACCTGTCCAAGAGGAGGACCAGGAGCAGGCTTCAGAGGCTGCTATCGAGGATCTCCCCGCAGCCCCAGCAATTGAAGGCAAGCCCCGGTTTTATGCATAACCTATTAATTATGCTATTTTACTACACTTAATGCTTGTAGGATTGCAATGTGCACTTAAGTGTAGGAGTTGCTTGAAACCTCTAGTTGCATGAACTTAGGACTCCTTTTTGAGATGAATACTAGCATACTAGGTCGAGTAGCTGCTTGCTAATCAGGATCTCGGTAGAAGTCGAGTGATTTTTCTAGCACTCGCGCGAGGTCAGGAATTGATTGTATTCATCTTGATAATGGGATATATGTTGGTCTATGGACTTGGATCCAGGGAGGATGCCTTGTCCATGAGACGGGAAAATGAATTAAGGATTAATGTGTGGATACCTGAGTCAAGCTTTTGAATGTACTAAGCACATGCCGGGAAATATGGTAACCGGTAAACCTAGTACCTGAGTGAAGCCGGGCGCGGACTTTATCCCTCATGCGACCTGAGACTGGGTCTCCCATGCTAGCTATGGTGGGTACAAGTGCGGTCACTGCACGGCGGCAGCCGGGGTCAGTGGAGCATTGTATGCCAAGGCGGTGAGGCCTGGACGCGAACGGGGAATCGATGGGGACGGTTGTCATGTGCAGGGTCGGAGTACCCTGACATGCCGTGTGTTTAGGTTTACCTTGCAAGGTTAAAACTCGATTCGAATCGTCTGCTTCTCGCAGCTAATGAGACTGCTTGATTCCTTGTACTGCATCGAGTAAGAAGTGGAATGAGGTTACATGAGATAACTTGTTGATTGAACTAATTGATTGTTACCATGTATGCTTAGAAGGAGCAAATCTAGCTAAGTTAATGATGATAAAATTTGAAAAGCTAAAAATTGATTTTAGTAACAGCTAGTGCTTTTGGCAAACCAAACCCCCTCAGCCAAACAGCTGCATAGTCTAGAGGTAGAGGAGTAGACTCCTCACACCGGGTAAGTCTAGCTGAGTATTAGTATACTCAGCCTTGCTTGTGGCACCATTTTTGCAGGTACCATGCAGGATTTGATTGATGGTGTGACTTGGCCTACCACCCTGCCACCGAGTTGGACGGTCGAGTGGGATGTTGCTCCGGCAGGAGAGGAGCATGAGGAGTAGTGGGCTAGGCCTTGCCCATTTCCTCATTACCGACGACATCGATTATCCGCTGCACTTTACTTTATGAACTTTATTTGCTACTCCAGAACTCCGATTTATGTAATAACTCCGTACTTAATTTGAGGTTTCCTGTTTTATTGTATTTCTTCTGTGACTCACCTTCGAGTGAGATTGTGGAATTTGATCCTAGTTAAGTGGCTCTATCAGACTAGATCTGAAGGACTGACGGGTTATTCCGATTTAAGTGTGTCACGACCCTTGAGGCATGACTTAGGCACTTAAGCTGGAATAATTCGGGTGGTTCTGCCACAGGCTCAATAGAAGAGACAAACGAGTAATGCTCATAAAAATTAGCTAATCGTGAGCGAGTAGTTACTTCCTTGCTGATTTCACCCAGGATCTGATCGACGGGGTGATGTCTTTGGATCGTCGCTTGGACTTGAGTTGGAGGGGCCTGTGGTGCTTCGTCCTCCATAACGTGTTCCTCCTGTGCTCCCCCTTGATCCTGCTCCTCTTCTTGAGGTACCTATACATCGTCTTGAGTTGGGGGATGCACCAATGTCAAGGACGATGGTTGATCTTGTTCTTGTAGTTCTTGTGGTCGCACATCACCTATCGCCATCATGCGCATTGCGGCCGTCGGGACTTCTTCTTCATCTAAATCATCAAGATCAACTTGCTCTCTTGGAGAGCCATTAGTCTCATCAAATACAACATCGCTAGAGACTTCAACTAATCCTGATGATTTGTTGAAGACCCTATACGCCTTTGTATTTGAGTCATATCCTAGTAAGAATGTCTACCTTGGGAGCAAATTTAGAATGTCTACCTTTCTTCACCAGAATGTAGCATTTGCTCCCAAATACACGAAAATAAGAAACATTTGGTTTGTTACCAGTAAGGACTTCATAGGAGGTCTTCTTGAGGAGACAGTGCAGGTAGAGCCAATTTATGGCGTGGCAAGTTGTGTTCACAGCTTCCGACCAAAACCGCTCAGGCGTCTTGTACTCTCCAAGCATCGTTCTCGCCATGTCGATTAGCATTCTGTTCTTCCTCTCTACCACACCATTTTACTGTGGTGTGTAGGGAGCGGAGAACTCGTGCTTGATGCCTTCCTCCTCAAGATACTCTTTAACTTGTAGATTTTTTAACTCGGACCCATTGTCGCTTTTTATCTTCTTCACCTTTAGCTCAAATTCATTTTGAGCTCTCCTTAAGAAGCGCTTTAGGGTCCCTTGGGTTTCTGACTTATCCTGCAAAAAGAATACCCAAGTGAAGCGGGAAAAATCATCGACAATTACAAGACCATACATACTTCCCCCGATGCTGAGGTAGGCAACGGGTCTGAAGAGATCCATGTGAAGAAGCTCCAGTGGTCTTAATGTTGTCATCACATTCTTGCTGTGATGAGTGCTTCCCACCTGTTTTCCTGCCTGACATGCTGCACAAGGTCTGTCTTTCTCAAAACAGACATAGGTTAGTCCTAACACATGATTTCCCTTTAGAAGCTTATGAAGGATCTTCATCCCAACATGTGCTAGACGGTGATGCCAAAGCCAGCCCATATTAGTCTTAGCTATTAAGCATGCATCTAGATAGGTATTCTCTTTCGAAAAATCAACTAAGTAGAGCTTGTCGTCTAATACACCCTTAAAAGCTAATGAACCATCACTTCTTCTAAAGACAGATACATCAATATTTGTGAATAGACAATTATAACCCATGTTACATAATTGACTCACATATAACAAATGATACCCAAGCGATTCAACTAAAACACATTAGAGATAGAATGCTCGGATGTGATGGCTATCTTGCCCAAGCCTTTGACCTTGCCTTGATTCCCATCTCCAAAGATGATCGTATCCTGGGAATCCTTGTTCTTGACGTAGGAGGTGAACATCTTCTTCTCCCTTGTCCTGTGGTTTGTGCATCCGCTGTCGATAATCCAGCTTGAGCCCCCGGATGCATAAACCTGCAAGGAATTTAAGCTTGGGTTTTAGGTACCCAACTCTTGTTGGGTCCTACAAGGTTAGTCACAACAGTTTTTGGAACCCATATGCAAGTTTTGTCTCCCTTGCATTTGGATCCCAACTTTCTAGCAACTACTTTTACATTCTTGCATAAAAGTACAAAAGAAGCATTGCAAGCATGGTAAACAGTAGTAGGACCATTGCACACTCTCCTAGGCGCATGAGACACAACATGATTATTTCTAGGCCTAATTCTACCATAAGCATAAGTAGAGCTAGAAGCAACCATAGCATGAGAAATATGATAACCAGGTAAAACAGCATGGTCATAGCATCTATCATCATGAGCACGCCTATTAAATTTCCTATCATAAATATAGGCATGGTTCCTTTGAGGACTACTAGCCATAGGGGCCTTCCCTTTCTCCTTGTTAAGAACGGGAGTCCTTTGGCTTGTTAAGTTCTTGGTTTCCTTTCGAAAACCAAGTCCATCCTTAATTGAGGGGTGTCTACCAACAGTGTAGGCATCCCTAGCAAATTTTAATTTATCAAAATCATCTTTGTAAGTCTTAAGTTGAGCATTAAGACTTGTAACCTCATTGTTTAATTTAGCAATGGTGACAGCATGTTCATCAAAATTAACATCTTTACACTTATTGCAAATAACTACATGTTCTACACATGAACTAGTTGCATTTGCTTTCTCTAGTTTAGCATTTAATTCATCATTTAACTCCTTTAGACTAGAGACAGATTCATGACAAGCAGACAACTCAGAGAACAACATTTCATTTCTTTTAATTTCTAGAGCAAGAGATTTTTGAACACTAACAAATTTATCATGTTCCTCATACAAGATATCTTCTTGCTTTTCTAGCAATCTATCCTTTTCATTAAGGGCATCAATTAATTCATTTATTTTGTCTACTTTATTTCTATCTAATCCTTTAAACAAATCAGTGTAGTCTACTTCATCATCAGATGACTCTTCATCACTAGAAGAAGTGTACTTAGTAGTGTCCCAAATACGTACCTTCTTCTCCTTAGCCATAAGGCAAGTATGGCATTCGTTGGGGAAGAGCGAAGATTTGTCGAAGGCCGAGGCAGTCAGTCCTTCATCGTCGGAGTCGGATGAAGAGCAGTCAGAATCCCATTCTTTCGTGATGTGCGCCTCACCCTTGGCCTTCCTGTAGTTGTTCTTCTTCTCCCTCTTCCCGTGTTTTTCTTTTCCCTGGTCATTGTCATTATCGGGCATTGAGCTATGAAGTGACCAGTCTTACTGCATTTGAAGTAGGAGTGCTTTCCCCTTGTTTTATTCTTGTTGGGGTACTCCTTGCGTCCTTTTAGCGCGGTCTTGAAGCGCTTGATGATAAGCGCCATCTCATCTTCATTTAGCCCGGCAGCCTCCACTTGTGCTACCTTGCTCGGTAGCGCCTCCTTGCTACTAGTTGCTTTGAGAGCAATGGGCTACGGCTCATAGATGGGCAGTGGACTATTTAGGGCATCGTCCACGTATCGCACCTCCTTCACCATCATGCACCCGCTTATGAATTTTCCGAGGATCTCCTCGGGCGTCATTTTGGTGTACCTGGGATTTTCATGAATAAGGTTGACAAGATGGGGGTCAATAACAGTAAATGACCTGAGCATGAGTCGGACGACGTCATGATCCGTCCATCTTGTGCTTCCATAGCTTCGGATTTTGTTGACCAGGGTTTTGAGCCTGTTGTACGTCTGTGTTGGCTCCTCTCCCCTCATCATCGCGAACCTCCCTAGCTCGCCCTCCACCAGTTCCATCTTGGTAAACATGGTGGCATCATTTCCCTCATGTGATATCTTGAGGGTGTCCCAGATTTGTTTGGCGTTGTCCAAGCCGCTAACCTTGTTATATTCATCCCTGCACAGAGATGCTAGCAAAACAGTAGTGGCTTGGGCATTTTTATGAATTTGTTCATTTATAAAAATAGGATTATCCGTACTATCAAAATGCATCCCATTTTCCATAATTTCCCAAATACTAGGATGAAGAGAAAATAAGTGACTACGTATTTTATGACTCCAAAATGAGTAATCCTCTCCATCAAAGTGGGGGGTTTTCCAAGAGGAATAGAAACTAAATGGGCATTTGAATTATACGGAATATGGGAATAATCAAAGGAGTAGTTTTGACTAACCGTCTTTTTCTTGGACGAGGAGTCATCGTCCCTTCGTGAAGAAGAGGAGGCATCGCTGTTGTAGTAGATGATCTTCTTGATGCTCCTCTTCTTCTTCCCGTCCCTTTTCTTATGACTCGAGCCTGAGTCAGTGGGCTTGTCGTCTCTTGGCTCGTTGAAGAGGGACTCCTTTTCCTTGTCGTTGACCACCATCCCCTTACCATTAGGATCCATCTCTTCGGGCGGTTAGACCTTTAAATGAAGAGTACGACTCTGATACCAATTGAGAGCACCTAGAGGGGGGGTAAATAGGTGATCTTGTAAAATCAAACACTAAATAGCTACAAACTTGATTATAGAAATATTAGTGTGAGTTAATCAAGTTGCTATGAAGCAATCTCTTGTGAACAAAACGGTAATAGAGAAAAGCAACACAAGAGACACGCGATTTTTATCTCGTGGTTTGGCCAAGTAACACTTGCCTACTTCCACGTTGTGGTGTCCCAATGGACGAGGGTTGCACTCAACCCCTTTCAAGTGATCCAATGATCAACTTGAATACCACAATCTTTTTCTTTCAGTGTATTCTTCCCGTTTGCGAGGAATCTCCACAAGTTGGAGCCTCTCTCCCTTATAGTATTGATCACAAAGAAGCACAAGAGTAAGGGAGGGAAAGCAATGCACACAAGGCTCAAATCCACAGTACACACGCACACACAAGCCAAGACTTGAGCTCAAAATACAACACAAGGAGTTCGCTACTCAAACAGAGCTCAAATCACTAACACATCGAATCAAATGTGTGGAGGCGAAGTCTAGGATTATTAGGATGTTTCTTGAAAGCTTGGTGTCTTGCTCCATGCGCCTAGGGGTCCCTTTTATAGCCCCAAGGCAGCTAGGAGTCGTTGGAGGCCAACTTGGAAGGCAATTCCTGCCTTTTGTCTGTAGCTGTCTGGTGCACGATCTCTTTCCTTTTCTGGTGAAGTCAACCGTTGGATCTTCAGATCTATTGGCGCACCAGACACTTTCCGGTGCACACCGAACAGTCCAGTGCAACCATCCGACCGTTGGCTTCGCCATGTGTTGCCCATTGATCGCGCAGGCGACCGTTGGCTGCGAGCGCCGTTGGCTGACCGGACAGTCCGGTGCACCACCAAACAGTCCGGTGAATTTTAGCCGCGACGCTTTATTCATTTCCCGAGAGCGACGAGTTCGTCGCTAAAGGCTTGGGCGTGGGCGCTGATGACGCACCGGACAGTCTGGTGCACCATTGAATAGTCCGGTGATTTTTAGTGAAGTCGCCCAGCCAATTCCCGAGAGCAGCTAGTTCACCTCGAGCTGCCTGGGGCACCGGACACTGCCCGGTGCACTAGGCTGATGCTGGGTTTTAGCTGACTTAGCCAATTCTTCTTCAGTTATTTTCTGTCACACCCGGCTTTAAAGAAACAAAGCCGGGTGCATCTCATACATGCGCCAAAGAAGACAACATATATAATAACATAGTGTATAGAGATAAATGTCATAAACATCAGAGTATTTATTACATAGCGGAAGACTTATTACAAAGTAAAAGAATAAATGTAAAACGAACTAAGGATCGTCGGCGCCAATGTCAACTGAGAAACGCCACCTAGATCAGATCATACTCCTCGCCTTGTGGCTCCTCCTGAACCACCTGCTCTTCTCCTGTGGGGGGGGTGTGAGACAGCAAGAGTGAGCTCACATACGTTCATAGCTCAACAAGTCGTGGGAATAATGTGGCATGAACTCACCAAAGGTGGGAGTTCATGAAGTGTAAGGCTGATCAATGAAATAAAGGCTGAAGCTGAGCATTGCTTTTATAAGTTGGTCAAAATTTTATTAGCAGTTACTAAGTGTAAGTAAATACCAAACCATAGTAATAATAAGTAAAAGTAATAATAAAATAATCCCAAATGCAATGAAATGACAGGTTAAGTTTAAGTTCCATAATTTAATCATGTGAGTGTCCGAGCCGCTCATGACCGTGAGCACGGCTAGTATACCAGTTTTACACTCTGCAGAGGTTGCGCATCTTTACCCACAAGTCGTGTTACCCATTTGCCACGGAGTTGATCAGACTCCATACACCTCTACCAAGGAAGCGAGGCAGGGTACCACTACGAGGCCTTTACAAAGTTCCACTAGCTTCAGACTACCCGCTACAGTTTATAGGAAGCTCCAGTGCAGGGTTCTTGTCTGACCGCCATCGCAGCAAAATCAACCCAAGGACCTCCCTACACTGACCACTCCCCTACTGCCCTTGCCCCTTTCGGGTAAGGTAGCCCTCCACTAGCTTTCCTAGTTAATCAGCCAAGGGCGTCCCATTAAACCCTTGTGGTAGCACTGTTTTCCCGGGTGGTTCTCCATGTTCCCATTAACATAATGATCTTATCATGAACATAAAATAATGAACAGATAATAACAAGTGTAATCATGAGTCATAAATATCTCTATACCTAAATCCACATAAAGCAATAGCATGTACTACCCAAAACTTTAGTAGTAAAACCAGTGGTGAAACAAGGTATAAAGATAGTCAAAATCTAGGGCATCCTATTGGGTCCCATCAAAATTAACCTATGCAGATCATTATGAATAATAAGAACATGAATGGGTAAAAGAAGTGATCAAGGGCACAACTTGCCTTCAATGAGCTCCTGCTCAGCTACTTCTACTTGTTGAACCTCAGATTCCACAGTGGCTTGCTCGTCTACTCGCATCAATACAATACATACATAGTATAGCATAAATTAATATCACATCAAACATGCAAATAGAATATATATGATCACAGGAACTGGAATCATTAAATTTGGAGTTATAGATCTTAAGTTATGGATTTTCTAATGTTTTATGTGCTTAATACAAGATTAAGTGAAAGAATAATTTTAATGTGTTTGTCATGTCAGAACAGAGGCACTAATGGGTAGACAATATTATTACAAAAATTTAGGAACTGGAATGGACCAATTTGGAGTTCCTATGCATTTTCTATGTATTATACAAGTTCTAACATTTATTTATGCATTAAAAACTAATTTCTGATATTAATTCCTGATTTTCAATACTACTGGATTGGGCCTCAAATACTAGGAAGCGCAGGGGCTCTGGCGCAAGAAACCAGAGACTCAGTAAATAGCGCCCCCAGGACGGCGGGTTGGTTTCCTGAAACCTGAGGGGCCTAAATGCAAAATGCGCGCAGCGAAGGGGTATCCACGGATCCTAGCCGCCCGATCCACTTCCTACGGTTCAGATTAGATTTAGGTTTAAATGAAGCGGTATGCAGTCCTGATCCTTGGATCAGAGATCGACGGTCTCTACTCCATCTAACTGAGATCATCCCGCATCCATCGGATTCTCGATCTACGGTCACGGTTGGATGCAGTCGAAACGGTATGAGGATCTAATCCAATCCGTCCAAAACGCATCCAACGGCCAGACGTCTTTCTTCCCTACTCGGCGTCACACCGCGCGGTCACGCCCACGACCGATCGACGGCGGCTACTCCGGCGAGCCCCCGTTGACCGTCCGCTGCCCCAAACCCTCGCCGTAGAGTCCTACGCGAAGCTCACAGTATGGTAGATAAGGTTGGATCATTTTTTACCTGCAGTAGAATGGCGACGCAGCTTGGCTACGGTAGCAGGCGCACTGCGGCGATGAGAAGCGACCGACGAGAAATTCCCCCGGGCTACCGTCAGGTTCCCACCGATTAACTCTCCCCAAAGATTCCGTAGAGTCCGACCGACGTCCGGGTACCCGCACCGGAGCACGAAACCCGTTGCCGATGAGAAACACTGGTGGCGGCCGGCTCACTCTCCCTAGGTGGCGGCGGTGGGGCTTGTCGATGGGGCGGATCCTCGGCGAGGCTAAACAAGATGAGGAGGGGATAGCGGGCGCCCGATACTTAAATCCGCGAGTACTGGTCGTGGTCAACAAATCCGAGTTTCTGGGGATCGATTCCCCCACTGATCGGCCAAGGTTGTTGTGCCGCGGAAGGTGGGAGAAGCCCCTGGCACCACGGGCCCACCAGTCAGTGCACGGATGCATGCGGAGTGTGAGCTGGAGCGTGGGTCCCACATGCAGAGCAATCCAGTGCGCGGCGTGGGAAAATGGAGGAGTGGGCCGCAGAGATTTCGGCCCAGGTGCCAAGTGGGGACTTACTCTTTTTATTTATTTCTACTTTCATTTTCTATTTTGTATTTTCTATTTTATTTTAGTTCAAGTATCCAAATTTGAACTTCCCAATCTTGTACAAATGGGTCCTCCAATTTAATATACAATTTTATCATCCTAGTATAAATTTTATTTTGTATTATATATATATATATTTTTATAGCCTCTCTCTCTCCCTTTTATTCTGTATTTTCAAACCTAAATTTAGGGCCAATTCCTATTATCATCTCATAGTTGTATTTCTACTATTATTATTGTTACTATTATTTGAGTGCACAAGCAAACAAGAATTCCAACATGACGCATAGAGTATTTTATTAAATATTTTGTTCTCCTAATTATGCTTAACCCTTGTTATAATAATGAGATGGCAAATCAAATAATGATATCCACTTTTTCTTTATTGTTCACTATTTGGGTATTATAAATCCTATCCCCCTTAAAAATAATCTCGTCCTCGAGATTTAAGAAGATCTAGGGAAAAGATGGGGAAAATCTATGCGAAGTTCTTCTTCTCTCTCCCACGTTGCTTCATCTTCACCGTGGTGACTCCATTGTACTTTGCACATCTTTATCACCTTATTTCTCGTGACTCGAGTCAAAGTGTCCAGAATCTTGATAGGGTACTCTGCATAAGTCAGATCATCTTGCACACTGAGGTCCTCCATTGGTAGCTGCTCCTCAGGTACCCTGAGGCACTTCTTTAGCTGGGACACATGGAATACATTATGTACATCCGACAGATGATCGGGTAACTCCAATTGATATGCAACTTCTCCCACTCGCTTTAAGATCAGGAAAGGTCCAATGAAGCGAGGGGACAACTTTCCTTTAACTTTAAATCTCCTCATACCCCGGAGTGGTGACACCTTCAAATAGACATGATCACCCTCCTTAAACTCCAGGAGTCTCTTTCTATTATCAGCATAGCTCTTTTGCCTTGATTGTGCAATTCTCAAATTTTCTCTTATCATTCGAACTTGTTCTTCTGCCTCTTGTATAAGTTCAGGCCCAAAGAACTGTCTTTCTCCAGTCTGATCCCAATACAGTGGAGTCCTGCATTTTCTACCATATAAAGCCTCAAACGGTGACATCTTCAAACTAGCCTGATAGCTATTATTATAAGAAAACTCAGCATATGGTAAACTCTTCTCCCAACTGCCACCATGTTTAAGAGCACAAGCTCTTAACATATCCTCCAGGACTTGATTTGTCCTCTCTGTCTGTCCATCAGTCTGGGGATGGTAGGCTGAACTAAAATTCAACTTTGTATCCAAGCTCTCATGCAACTTCTTCCAAAATCGAGAAGTAAACTGTGATCCTCGATCAGACACGATCTTCTTAGGCACTCCATGTAAACAAACTATCCGAGTCATATACAATTCTTCTAGCTTGGCTCCCGTGTAATTAGTCCTCACAGGTATAAAATGAGCCACTTTTGTCAATCTGTCCACAATTACCCAAATAGAGTCATATCCTGCTGGAGTGCGGGGTAGTCCAACAATAAAATCCATACCAATTTCTTCCCATTTCCACTCGGGTATCTTCAATGGGTGCAATAGTCCAGCGGGTCTTTGATGTTCGGCCTTAACTCTTTGACACACATCACACTTAGCCACATGGGCAGCAACATCTCTTTTCAATCCATACCACCAATACTTTCGCTTCAAATCTTGATACTTCTTAGTGCTACCAGGGTGGATAGAATAATCAGAATCATGGGCTTCTTTCAATATAGTCTCACGGAGGCTATCAATCTCCGGAACACATATCCGGTCTTTGAACCATATAGTACCTTGCTCATCCTCCGTGAATTCTGGAACTCTTCCTTCAGTAATAAGATCCTTGATCTCTTGAATCTTAGCATCACCAATCTGACCTTTACGAATCTCTTTGTTGGGGACTTGTTCTCAAATGCTTCGGATTAAGAACAAGGCAACATAAAAAGTGTTAAATGATAAGTCCTTTGTCCTTTGAAACATTATTTCCCTTCGGGATATAATGTGTTCCGGATGAAGGTCACAAACAACATATCTTCGTAAGCACAATAAACTATGACGAAGAACTTACATGCAACATAAAAAGTAATATAAACATTTAAATATTATCACAACGTCATTTCTATTTTATTATCATAGAAAAATAGAAATGATTTCAGATTACAAGTGTACCTTCAGATTGCAGGAAGGCAAAAGTACAAGGATGACGGAAAAGCAAATGCCAAGTCAGCATGAACAGTACGGGAGTACTGTTCATCTATTTATAGGCGTGGGACGTAGCCCATGCAAAATTACATTCATGCCCATTACACTTGCTAATGACTTATGGGAATCTATTAAGGCCTAAGTAGTCTTTTCATCTTTAAGTGGGTTCCCCTTTCTGCTATCGCGACGAAGCTTTCTGCGCATAGCTTCGGCTGTGCACCATCCTTCGTACAGCTTGGTAATCAGCCCGTCCTTCATCTCAATCCCCCTTCGTCTGGCTTGGGCTTCGTTCTGACCGTACTCCATGTTCATGATCTAAGTCCGAAGATACCTGTTCATATAATTCACTTGGAAAACATTGTCAAATTATGTTTTTGAGGACCTTCGGAGGACGAAGGCTCCCAACAGTAGCCCCTCGCAATATTAATTTGTTAGTGATAAATTCAGATTGCGATATGGACAAAGGCCTTAAGCCGAAGGTCCGAAAAAACACCTTCCCTTTGCTAGAATAGCAAAAGTCACTGACACCTGGGACCACACAGTTTCCGTCATATCGAGTGTATAAATAGGAGCCCGCCACATTTGATTTGGCACGCTCTCTTTGCCATCTGTTTTGCCTGCTTATAAAGCTTTCTGCCCAAAAAATATTTGTTTTCTTTCCTAGTTTGAAGCTTCGGAAGCGAGAAGTAAGATTTCCGAAGGGATGTCGGAGGAGAAGAAGGCTGCTGTCGAAATGAAGCTAAGTCTCTCTGAAGAGAAGAACCTGGGCTTTCTTGAAGCAATGTCGAGGACCAATACAGAAAAGATCACCAAAGAGATTTTAGAAGGTTTATCTGAAGATACTGGTGACAGTGACAGTTATGATGTAGAAAGCGGCGGGGGAGAGTCCGAAGATCGACCATGGCGGCCAAGTCACTCGGTTTTCGGGAAAACCACTATTAAGCAGAGTCATATTGACAATATGAGGGGGAGATATTTTCGAGATATATCTATTGTGAGGGTTGATGCTGGAGAAAAAACCTCTCCTACCCCTGAAGAAGATGAGGTCGTGATCTTCCGAAGCTTTCTCAAGGCTGGGCTTCGGTTTCCCCTAAGCAGCTTTGTTGTCGAGGTCCTTAAGACATTTCAAATCTACCTTCATCAAATTACTCCCGAAGCTATCATAAGAATGGGAATCTTTGTCTGGGCTGTGAGAAGCCAAGGTTTAGAACCAAATGCTAAAAGCTTTTGCAAAATTCATGAGTTGCTATATGAGACGAAGCCCTGGGGGAAAGAACAATATCACAACAACTTTGGTTGTTACAGCTTCGGTGCCCGCTCCGGGTCAAGCTGCCCCGTGCCAACCTTTCGGAAGAGGTGGCCCGGTGCCTGGATGACAGAATGGTTCTATGTAAAGAATGACTTGACAGTGCAGGAAGATGTTAAGAGTATCATTATGCGCCCTATCTGGCAACGCTTCGGACTCCGAAAGCCGAAGGTTAAAATGGATGAAGCGGCCGAAGAATGCCAAAGAGCCTTCGGCGTAATCTGCTCTTTTATTGGGACAAGGGATCTGGTCCAAGAGCATATTGCCTTCAGGGTTTGGCCACTTGCAGGAAAGTGGGAAATGCCGAAGGAGACCATCAAAGAGTCTGATGAAGGTGGACTGGTCAGACTAAAATACATATTCAAATACGGAGATAAGTTTGTTGAACCTGATCACGACTGGTTAAAAAGCATTGAAACCTTAAGTGACGAACTGCTTGGGGTATACTCGAAGGCCGAGAATACTGCATTATCGGCAGCCTTCGGAGGCCGAAAGAAGAAGAGGCTCAACCGGGTATTTGATGCAATCGGGTTTGTCTACCCTGACTATCATTATTCGGTGCCAGGCCGCAAAAGAAAAAACACTTCTCCTGCAACAGAAGTTGCCTCAGGTGCTTCTAGTGAGGCAGCGCCGCAAAGAAAAAAGATAAAGGTGCTCACCCACCGGGCACGTTTTATTGAACCAGCCACAGTACCTGAGTTTATTGGTGAAGTCTCTTTGGCCACTAAGACTACGGAACCAGCTCCAGTGCCGAAGATCGAAGAAAAGACTGAAGCACCTTCAGTAGAGAAGGCAGAAAAACCGAGAATTGAAGGACCAAAAATATTGGAAATCTTAAGTCCTTCAGCAAGTGTTGAGACAATAAAAAATCAAAAGGGTCCATCGGTGACCCCGAAAAGAAAAAGAATGGTGAACGTGCTAAATGTTTTGGAGACAATTAAGTCTTCAAGCATAACTCCAAAGAAGACTGTTGAAACTTCAAAAACGGAAACTGAAATCTTTGCTGCTGAAGCTCTAAGGCAACAATCTGAAACTGAAGCTGGACCTTCAGAGCCCACGAAGGTAAAACCCTTGGATACCGAGGAAGAAAAAATGATGGAGCCAATTTTAATTGAAGAGATCAGTACTGCTGCCCCCGAAGCATCCCCCACAGTCCTTGATTATATTGTTCGACATGCTTCGGGGAAAAAGTTAACAGAAGAAGAAATTTTTGAAGCTAATCATTATGCCAAAGAATTGAAATATCCGAAGGGGGCACTAGTGTTAAATGGTACAAATGAAGAAGATTTCCTATACTGCCTCCCGGATAACAAAGAACTACTTGTCTGCCGGGAAATGGCCCGAAGCATGGGGTTTCCGAAGCTGGAGGCTGGCCTCTGCGCGATGACAAAGGACGATCTTACGGACAGCCTTGCGTATAATAGCCTGAAGGTACGAGATCTGCGCATTTGGAAACTTTATGATTCGAAATCTATTGTTTTATTCTTATACTAACTTTTTACATATAGGGTTTAATACTAAGCAACGCGCTGAGAGCGCAAAAGAATGCCGAAGACGAAAGCTATGAAATTGCTTTCAACAACCTTCGGACAGAGGTTATCAAACTAAGGAACGAAGCCCTGGAAAAGGACAAAATTCTAGTTACATTGGTGGATAAAATAAAGGAGAACGAAGCTGCGTCTAAAGCACAAGTTGCAGCTCAAAAGCACGAGATTGACGATCTTCGGAAGCAATTGGCCCGGGCTAAAGAAGAACGCATACTTGAAGAAACGAGGTGGGAATGTAGCGACCAATGGGCCTGTCATTTGGAAGGAACCGTTGAAGAGCTTCGGTCTTCTAAGAAAAGGTGCTACGAAAAATCCATGGAATGTGTAAAGAAGATAAAAACCAGCTTCGCCAGCGTTGGCGCATTTTCGAGTGAGGAAAATTTTGTGAGAGGTAACCCAGAAGGACCGATCGAATGGGTCAGCCATGAGGCTGAAACCTTCGAAGAAATTCTAAACAGTCGTGGAGACATTTGTGCCTTCTCGGGTGCCAGGGGGATTGCTACTATGCTGGAGAAAAAAGGCTGTGATCATGTTAAGGCTCTTGCACAATCCGAAGCCAGCTTATCTCCTGAAGATATTAAAGATCCCTCGGCCGAAGCTAGCCAGGCTGGTGGAAAATTTTTCACCGACATCTGGGACAATGGTGGCCGAGAAATGGCCCGAGAAATTATTCAGAAGAGTGAGAAGGGCATTCACGACGCTAGAGAAGTAGCTAAGGCCGCTGACAAAAGCTCAGAGCCCGAAGGGCAAATAGGTATTAGCTAATGGTTTTTATTGTGTTGTAATTTTTGATTTTAAACTTCGTTCGCAATTTGTAATAGCAATGTGGCCGTATCCTGTCCTCCTTCAGATCCTACTAAAGCGTCTCCGGGCCCTCACCCGAAGGGAGACGAAGAAATTAAAAAGATGGCTGAAGCTATCATGGATGAAGTTGTTAACCGACTCCTGAACGAAGCTGCCGAAGTTGTTTTGAGAGAAGATTAAGCACTATTGTAAAGACTTCTGAAATGAAATATGTGTGACATTTTGTAACCCTGTGATATATTTGCTTTTAATGATTCGATTCTTTACGATGCATGAAACTTTACATACGTACCGTTTTTGAGCCTTCGGCGAAAAAACACCTTCCCTTCTTTTCATGCTTCGTGAAGATAGAAAAACTTTTATGCATCACGACAATGTCCATAGTGCTCTGATGAAGACTATCCAATCTTCGTGAAAATATTCTCCGAAACTATATTCCGAAGATCATTATTGTATCCCCTTGTGACTTAGCACGATTTTCACTTTCTCAAAGCATCCTTCCGAAGGTTGATACCGTGTCCCCTTCTTTTGCCATATGCAACATGATGTATGATGCTTATGCTATGCAAAATGATGTGATGATGTTATGTTATGTAGATGACATTTGTTCCGAAGATACACACATATCCCCGTAAAACACAAAATATTTTTGTATCAGCGCTGACTTTTCGCTGTAAGCTCTGCATTCCCTTAGGAACGACTTTGGAGCTTCTTCGCCTTTTACTTAGGCGGTATCAGCGTTGACTTTTCGCTGTAAGCTCTGCATTCCCTTAGGAACGACTTTGGAGCTTCTTCGCCTTTTACTTAGGCGGTATCAGCGTTGACTTTTCGCTGTAAGCTCTGCATTCCCTTAGGAACGACTTTGGAGCAGAAAACTTACACTGCGTTCCCTTTGGAACGGCTTTTTGTGACTTCAGCAAACTTACTCTGCGTTCCTTAGAACGACTTTTTGTTGCTTCGAAGGATTTTCGATAATTTGAAGGTCCTCCTTGTTATCGCAAATTTTTAAGCTTCAGCAACTTAAGCCTGAGAAAATACATTTTCCTTGTAGCAAACAAAGAAACTTTTATATGAAAACTAAAAAATGTCCTTTATTACACAGAAAATAAAACTGAATGGAAAAAGCTGGTAGGATATCTGTCAATAGATGTGCTTCGACTCTGGCACAGTGCTATTGACTGTGCGAGCTTCGGATTGTTCTCTGAGATCCCTTTGGTGTGGAGCATATTGGCTCCCTTCTGGCTATTGGCCTTGTTGCAGCGGTGGTGGAGGCGGAGGCTGTTGCCAGGAAGCTTGAGGTTGACTCGCCGAAGCAACAGAAACTGAAGGGTGGTTGCCTATGTATTCTGGGATGTAAGGCGGATGGTATGAAGCAGTATGCATGACCTGCTTCGGCTGAGCTTGTTGTGCTGCAGCTTCGGCTATCTCCTTTTGCTTCTGGATGGTAACATGGCACATCCTGGTGGTATGGCCCTTGTTTTCACCACAGAACAAGCAAAATATTCTCCTTGGTTGATCTCCAAATCTTCCGCCGAAGCCCCTGGCGCCTCTGCCTCTTGGAGCTGGTGGCCGGAAGAAACTTTGTTGTTGCCCCGAAGCCTGTGAGGAGCACTGCGGCCTGTGCTGCTGGCTCCCCTTATCATCATTTTGAGTAGAGTTGTGGATTGACCTGACATGCCTCGGATAGGATCTTCCTCCGAAGCTCCTGGTCATTTCAGAAAACCTGAAAGCCTCCTCCCTTCTTTGGCGAAAATCGTTGTCGGCACGAATATACTCGTCCATCTTCTGGAGCAGCTTCTCCAAAGTTTGAGGAGGCTTCCTAGCAAAGTACTGAGCTGAAGGTCCAGGCCGAAGTCCCTTGATCATGGCCTCAATGACAATTTCGTTGGGCACCGTTGGTGCCTGCGCCCTCAAACGCAAGAACCTTCTGACATACGCCTGAAGGTATTCTTCATGATCCTCAGTGCATTGGAACAGGGCCTGAGCAGTGACCGGCTTCGTCTGAAACCCTTGGAAGCTGGTTAACAACATGTCCTTCAGTTTTTGCCATGAAGTGATCGTTCCTGGTCGAAGGGAGGAATACCAGGTCTGAGCAACACTCCTGACAGCCATAACAAAAGATTTTGCCATGACTGCAGCATTGCCACCATACGAAGATACTGTTGCTTCGTAGCTCATCAAAAACTGCTTCGGGTCTGAATGGCCATCGAATATGGGAAGCTGGGGCGGCTTGTAGGACGGAGGCCAAGGTGTAGCCTGCAGCTCAGCGGACAGAGGAGAAGCATCATCGAAAACAAAATTTCCATGATGGAAATTGTCATACCAGTCATCTTCGTTGAAGAAACCCTCTTGATGAAGGTCTTTCTGTTGAGGCCTTCGGTTCTGCTCATCGTGAGTAAGATGGCGAACTTCTTCAGAAGCTTCGTCTATCTGCCTTTGCAGTTCAGCTAGCCTGGCCATCTTTTCCTTCTTCCTCTGCACCTGTTGATGAAGCATCTCCATATCCCTGATCTCTTGGTCTAGCTCGTCCTCTTGAGGCGTCGGGCTGACAGCCTTCCTCTTCTGGCTTCGGGCCTCCCGAAGAGAGACAGTCTCCTGATTGTGATCCAGCGGTTGGAGAGCTGCAGTGCCAGTTGCTGAAGCTTTCTTCGGCGCCATAGCGAAGGTTGGTGATCGCCGAGGGCGTTCAGAAACTCAAAGAGTGGAAGTGAGTTCACCGGAGGTGGGCGCCAATGTTGGGGACTTGTTCTCAAATGCTTCGGATTAAGAACAAGGCAACATAAAAAGTGTTAAATGATAAAGTCCTTCGTCCTTTGAAACATTATTTCCCTTCGGGATATAATGTGTTCCGGACGAAGGTCACAAACAACATATCTTCGTAAGCACAATAAACTATGACGAAGAACTTACATGCAACATAAAAAGTAATATAAACATTTAAATATTATCACAACGTCATTTCTATTTTATTATCATAGAAAAATAGAAATGATTTCATATTACAAGTGTACCTTCGGATTGCAGGAAGGCAAAAGTACAAGGATGACGGAAAAGCAAATGCCAAGTCAGCATGAACAGTACGGGAGTACTGTTCATCTATTTATAGGCGTGGGACGTAGCCCATGCAAAATTACATTCATGCCCATTACACTTGCTAATGACTTATGGGAATCTATTAAGGCCTAAGTAGTCTTTTCATCTTTAAGTCGGTTCCCCTTTCTGCTATCACGACGAAGCTTTCTGCGCATAGCTTCGGCTGTGCACCATCCTTCGTACAGCTTGGTAATCAGCCCGTCCTTCATCTCAATCCCCCTTCGTCTGGCTTGGGCTTCGTTCTGACCGTACTCCATGTTCATGATCTGAGTCCGAAGATACCTGTTCATATAATTCACTTGGAAAACATTGTCAAATTATGTTTTTGAGGACCTTCGGAGGACGAAGGCTCCCAACACTCTTGCTCCCAGGTAGGTTCCAATTCAATGGTGACTCCTTCAGTGTGAGTAACAATTCCCAAATTGAGTCTCTCAAAGTCTTTTGCTAATTCATCGGGTAGCTGGACAACAAAAGCAGAGTGAACATGTTCTTTCCGACTCAAGGCATCTGCAACCAAATTTGCCTTGCCTGGATGATAGTGAATCTCCAAATCATAATCCTTAATAAGCTCCAACCAACGGCGTTGTCTAAGGTTGAGATCCTTCTGAGTGAATATATACTTCAAACTCTTATGATCCGTATATACTTGGCACTTAGTTCCCATAATGCAGTGTCTCCAAATCTTCAGTGCATGCACAACTGCTGCCAGCTCTAAGTCATGAGTGGGGTAGTTCAATTCATGCTTCCGCAACTGACGAGATGCATAGGCAATCACATGACCTTCTTGCATAAGCACACATCCAAGTCCTTGGCCACATGCATCACAGTAAATGTCAAATCCCTTCTGCAGATCTGGCATAATCAATACTGGAGGTGACATCAATCTCTCCTTCAACTGATCAAAGCTTTCTTGGCACTTCTCATCCCACTTAAATTCTCTTCCTTTCTCCAAAAGCGAGGTCATAGGCTTGGCAATCTTGGAGAAACCTTCAATAAATCTCCGATAATATCCTGTGAGTCCCAAGAAACTCCGAATCTCCGTAACTGTAGTGGGCACTCTCCACTCCATTATCTCCTTCACTTTAGCAGGATCCACTGCTATTCCTCCATTAGAAATTATATGACCGAGGAATGGCACCTTGTCAATCCAAAACTCGCACTTGCTGAACTTAGCGTAGAGTTGATTATCTCGTAACTTCTGTAGCACCAACCTTAGATGTAGTTCATGATCACCTTCATTCTTAGAATAGATAAGAATATCGTCGATGAATACCACGACGAATCTGTCCAAATACTCCATAAACACCTTATTCATCAAATTCATGAAGTAAGCTGGTGCATTGGTTAGTCCAAATGACATAACAGTAAACTCATATAATCCATATCGAGTCGAGAAAGCCGTCTTGGGAATATCCGATGGTCTAATCCTCATCTGATGGTAACCGGATCGGAGATCAATCTTCGAGAATACCCTAGCTCCTCTCATCTGATCAAACAAATCCTCAATACGGGGTAATGGATACTTGTTCTTCACCGTAACATCATTAAGAGATCTATAATCCACACACATTCTTTGTGATCCATCCTTCTTCTGTACAAATAGAACCGGTGCTCCCCAAGGTGAGGAACTCGGACGAATGTACCCAGCCTCTTGTAACTCAGTTAACTGCTTCTTCAGTTCCTTCAACTCCTCTACGGACATTCTATATGGCTGTTTAGAAATAGGGGCGGTTCCAGGTAAGAGATCAATAACAAACTCAACTTCTCTATCAGGTGGCATCCCTGGTAACTCCTCTGGAAAGACATCCGGAAAATCTCTAACCACCCGGATGTTGTTACCAACAAACTCCTCAGGCATAAAGAACATTGCACGCATGGATGAGGAGGTTACTGCAATATTAACTTGAAATCTTTCTCCTTTAGTGGTAGTGAGTTCCACGGTACCTCTACCACATGCTATAACGGCCTTTGCCTTTCTTAGCCACGACATACCAAGGATCAGATCTATACTGCTTGACTCTAATATTATAGCAGTAGCTCCAAAATCTCTACCCATAATGGTTAATGTCAATCTACGTGTCATTTGATTCGCCTCAACAGGCCCTTTAGGTGTAATTACTATCAGGGGTTTTCTCATATTTAGTAGTAGTATTTCATTTGTGTTGGCATAACGAGCAGACATGAATGAATGTGTAGCACCAGAATCAAATAATATTGTTGCAGGAATTGCATTAACATAAAACATACCAAGTACGAGGTCCCCACCATCAGGAGTATCATCAACGCTGACTTGATTCACCCTGGCTATAGAATATCCCTTGCCAGGAGTCTGTTGCTTGTTCTGAGCTGGAGTAGTAGCAATCCTCTGTGGGCAGACATTTGCATAATGACCAGTCTTCCCACACTTGAAACACGTAGTGCCCGGACTCTGTCCTGCAAACTTCGTCGGGGTGCCAGTGGGAGTAGCCTGTCGAGGAGGTGGAGTCCTCAGTGGTGATTGCTGAACTGGGCGCGGTCCTCCTGGTCGAGTCGGTGTACCCTGTGGTGAACTGTAGCGAGGACGAACACTGCTGCTACCCTGTCCTTGCGAGATAGCCTTTCTCTTCAAATCACCCAGTTGAACACGCTTGTGTTCAATAGCAAGAGCCTTATCCAGTAGCCTCTGAAAGGATGGAAAGGTGTGTGCAACCAGTGCATACTGCAAGGGTCCATTCAGTCCTTCAATGAAGTGCTCCTGCTTTCTTTCATCCTCAGCAACTTCCTCCGGAGCATACCTCGACAGCTGAATAAATTTGTCTCTGTACTCGCTGACCGACATATTGCCTTGCTTCAATGACAGAAACTCCTTCTTCTTGATCTTTATCATACCAGCTGGAATATGGTAGTTCCTGAACTGCGTACTGAACTCTGCCCAAGTAATAGTATCAGCAGCATCATGGGCAGCAGTATAAGAATCCCACCAGTCAGCAGCAGGACCCGTCAGACGTCCAGAAGCATATAAAACCTTCTCCCGGTCAGTGCATTGTGCAATGTTGAGCATCTTCTCAATCGCTTTCAGCCAATCATCTGCATCAAGTGGATCTGGCGAACTTGCAAATGTAGGTGGCTTATGACTCATGAACTCTCGGTGCTTATCACGAGGTGGAACTGGTGGTGGTGGTGGAGGCAATGGCACTTGCTGCTGT
Source organism: Zea luxurians (assembly GCA_029449295.1). NCBI lineage: Eukaryota > Viridiplantae > Streptophyta > Magnoliopsida > Poales > Poaceae > Zea > Zea luxurians. The sequence continues at coordinate 171,161,820 of JAOPSE010000002.1, forward strand.
TGCTGCTGTTGTTGAAGTTGTTGTTGCAGCTGCTGTTGTTGTGCCCTCCTTTCTTGGCGTATCTCATCTCTCTCCTGGCGCAACTCCTGGCGTATATCTTCTCTTTCCTAACGCATCTCTTGGCGTTCTTGCTGCATCTGGGCACGCATATCAGCCATAGTATCCGCCATTTGCTGCATCACCGCCATCTGAGCAGCAACCAGTGGGTCAACTCCGCCTGGTGGAGGATTAGGAGGATTCATCTCTGCTGGCTGTGGCTGAGGTTGTCTATATATCCTTCGAGTGTGTTGATTAGGAGGCAGATCAATTCCACCACCCCTCCTGGTATTGACCATCTGAGTTAGACACATATGGTAAGAGAATAGTAGACAAGGCAGTAATTACAAATCAGGTTATTTTGGGGGATTTATTAGCTAAGCAAATTAATTTTCATCTACCATAGCTAATTCATTACCATATGGTGGTACATACTAAGATGTCCATATATAATATTTCAATCAATCAAAGAAGCAAATCAGAGATTTATCATCAGAACAATCAAACAACATTTTTAAATATAGAAGATAGTTTTAAATTTTGTCTTGGGTTCCCTATCTCTTAAAAAGATCATAGTGGTAGGATTCCAAGGTGTGAAATCCATCTTGTCTTAGAGTAGAAAAGTTAAGATTAACCAGAGTAGAGTAGCAGAAGGTGAGACAAGATCAAGATTAGATAAGTATAGAATGAGTCAGAGTAAGGTAAGTAAGTGAGGGTTGTCCATTTCTATCTAGGTTTCGTCCTACAGTCAACATTTGCTCTGATATCACTTCTGTCACACCCGGCTTTAAAGAAACAAAGTCGGGTGCATCTCATACATGCGCCAAAGAAGACAACATATATAATAACAGAGTGTATAGAGATAAATGTCATAAACATCAGAGTATTTATTACATAGCGGAAGACTTATTACAAAGTAAAAGAATAAATGTAAAACGAACTAAGGATCGTCGGCGCCAATGTCAACTGAGAAACGCCACCTAGATCAGATCATACTCCTCGCCTTGTGGCTCCTCCTGAACCACCTGCTCTTCTCCTGTGGGGGGGTGTGAGACAGCAAGAGTGAGCTCACATACGTTCATAGCTCAACAAGTCATGGGAATAATGTGGCATGAACTCACCAAAGGTGGGAGTTCATGAAGTGTAAGGCTGATCAATGAAATAAAGGCTGAAGCTGAGCATTGCTTTTATAAGTTGGTCAAAATTTTATTAGCAGTTACTAAGTGTAAGTAAATACCAAACCATAGTAATAATAAGTAAAAGTAATAATAAAATAATCCCAAATGCAATGAAATGACATGTTAAGTTTAATTTCCATAATTTAATCATGTGAGTGTCCGAGCCGCTCATGACCGTGAGCACGGCTAGTATACCAGTTTTACACTCTGCAGAGGTTGCGCATCTTTACCCACAAGTCGTGTTACCCATTTGCCACGGAGTTGATCAGACTCCATACACCTCTACCAAGGAAGCGAGGCAGGGTACCACTACGAGGCCTTTACAAAGTTCCACTAGCTTCAGACTACCCGCTACAGTTTATAGGAAGCTCCAGTGCAGGGTTCTTGTCTGACCGCCATCGCAGCAAAATCAACCCAAGGACCTCCCTACACTGACCACTCCCCTACTGCGCTTGCCCCTTTCAGGTAAGGTAGCCCTCCACTAGCTTTCCTAGTTAATCAGCCAAGGGCGTCCCATTAAACCCTTGTGGTAGCACTGTTTTCCCGGGTGGTTCTCCATGTTCCCATTAACATAATGATCTTATCATGAACATAAAATAATGAACAGATAATAACAAGTGTAATCATGAGTCATAAATATCTCTATACCTAAATCCACATAAAGCAATAGCATGTACTACCCAAAACTTTAGTAGTAAAACCAGTGGTGAAACAAGGTATAAAGATAGTCAAAATCTAGGGCATCCTATTGGGTCCCATCAAAATTAACCTATGCAGATCATTATGAATAATAAGAACATGAATGGGTAAAAGAAGTGATCAAGGGCACAACTTGCCTTCAATGAGCTCCTGCTCAGCTACTTCTACTTGTTGAACCTCAGATTCCACAGTGGCTTGCTCGTCTACTCGCATCAATACAATACATACATAGTATAGCATAAATTAACATCACATCAAACATGCAAATAGAATATACAGAAATAAACTAGACATTAAAATATGATCACAGGAACTGGAATCATTAAATTTGGAGTTATAGATCTTAAGTTATGGATTTTCTAATGTTTTATGTGCTTAATACAAGATTAAGTGAAAGAATAATTTTAATGTGTTTGTCATGTCAGAACAGAGGCACTAATGGGTAGACAATATTATTACAAAAATTTAGGAACTGGAATGGACCAATTTGGAGTTCCTATGCATTTTCTATGTATTATACAAGTTCTAACATTTATTTATGCATTAAAAACTAATTTCTGATATTAATTCCTGATTTTCAATACTACTGGATTGGGCCTCAAATACTAGGAAGCGCAGGGGCTCTGGCGCAAGAAACCAGAGACTCAGTAAATAGCGCCCCCAGGACGGCGGGTTGGTTTCCTGAAACCTGAGGGGCCTAAATGCAAAATGCGCGCAGCGAAGGGGTATCCACGGATCCTAGCCGCCCGATCCACTTCCTACGGTTCAGATTAGATTTAGGTTTAAATGAAGCGGTATGCAGTCCTGATCCTTGGATCAGAGATCGACGGTCTCTACTCCATCTAACTGAGATCATCCCGCATCCATCGGATTCTCGATCTACGTGTCACGGTTGGATGCAGTCGAAACGGTATGAGGATCTAATCCAATCCGTCCAAAACGCATCCAACGGCCAGACGTCTTTCTTCCCTACTCGGCGTCACACCGCGCGGTCACGCCCACGACCGATCGACGGCGGCTACTCCGGCGAGCCCCCGTTGACCGTCCGCTGCCCCAAACCCTCGCCGTAGAGTCCTACGCGAAGCTCACAGTATGGTAGATAAGGTTGGATCATTTTTTACCTGCAGTAGAATGGCGACGCAGCTTGGCTACGGTAGCAGGCGCACTGCGGCGATGAGAAGCGACCGACGAGAAATTCCCCCGGGCTACCGTCAGGTTCCCACCGATTAACTCTCCCCAAAGATTCCGTAGAGTCCGACCGACGTCCGGGTACCCGCACCGGAGCACGAAACCCGTTGCCGATGAGAAACACTGGTGGCGGCCGACTCACTCTCCCTAGGTGGCGGCGGTGGGGCTTGTCGATGGGGCGGATCCTCGGTGAGGCTAAACAAGATGAGGAGGGGATAGCGGGCGCCCGATACTTAAATCCGCGAGTACTGGTCGTGGTCAATAAATCCGAGTTTCTGGGGATCGATTCCCCCACGGATCGGCCAAGGTTGTTGCGCCGCGGAAGGTGGGAGAAGCCCCTGGCACCACGGGCCCACCAGTCAGTGCACGGATGCATGCGGAGTGTGAGCTGGAGCGTGGGTCCCACATGCAGAGCAATCCAGTGCGCGGCGTGGGAAAATGGAGGAGTGGGCCGCAGAGATTTCGGCCCAGGTGCCAAGTGGGGACTTACTCTTTTTATTTATTTCTACTTTCATTTTCTATTTTGTATTTTCTATTTTATTTTAGTTCAAGTATCCAAATTTGAACTTCCCAATCTTGTGACAAATGGGTCCTCCAATTTAATATACAATTTTATCATCCTAGTATAAATTTTATTTTGTATTATATATATATATATATATTTTTATAGCCTCTCTCTCTCTCTCCCTTTTATTCTGTATTTTCAAACCTAAATTTAGGGCCAATTCCTATTATCATCTCATAGTTGTATTTCTACTATTATTATTGTTACTATTATTTGAGTGCACAAGCAAACAAGAATTCCAACATGACGCATAGAGTATTTTATTAAATATTTTGTTCTCCTAATTATGCTTAACCCTTGTTATAATAATGAGATGGCAAATCAAATAATGATATCCACTTTTTCTTTATTGTTCACTATTTGGGTATTACATTTTCTTCTTTTCTTGGCTATGTCTCTAGCACTTAGATAAACATGTTAGTACCCAAAAACAATTTACTAAGTCTAGAATCATACTGTCGGAGAGGAAATCTCCGGTCGGCTGGCGGAGTGCACCCGCCCTAAATCCTAAGATGAGGAGGGGCCTAAGCGGTTTGCCTATTATGCGAGATAGAGGGATGAACACGAGAACACACGAGGGTTTAGAGTGGTTCGGGCCGCCGGAGCGTAACACCCTACTCCACTGTGTGTTGGATTGCTGTCGAAGCTTGAGAGTCTGAGTGAACTTGTGTTGTAACGTCGCATGCCTCCCCTTTTATAGCTGAAGGGGGGCATGCACAAAGGTACTAAGCCCATCCATGTGGGCCCAGGGACAAAATGTATATAGCACTTGGAGCTACTAATGTTCACTGCTGGGGCAATCTTCTCGTGCCCTGACACCCGAGATCTGCGTATCCTCGGCATGCCGGGGAAGCTTCTTGTATAAGGGATGATATTCATAGTGCGCCGCATAGCACGGGCGCACTGTTTGGTAACAGACCTGACAGGCGCGCCGCCTGCAAGGTTACCCTGACGCCGTCTACCAGCGGAGTGGACAGGACGCATTAAATGCTGAGAGGGCACATCGTCTGTCAGCGTGGTGGCAGGCGGCGTGTCCTCTCCGTAATAAATGCAGAGACTACGTGACTTTAGGGGCCTTACATCAGGCTCCGCCCGTTGGCTTGTCACGGGCCACAAGCCACGTGGCAGCAGCGGGTCTCCGCCTGAGCGGGGAGCGTAGGACAAAGCCTGGACACGTGCCAGCGCCGGACCCTTACTCATACCAGGGTTCCCCCTGTCCCGGGTCCTTACTGTGGTCTGGACCTTACTCGGAGGAACCTGGGGCCCATCGGAGGGACCCGGCATACCTTCTTGGGAGTCCCGGACTGTAATCAAAGGTTCGGGCTATGCGTACAGGGGTCCGGTGTTCCTCCGTGGAGGTCCGGACCCGATAATGCACCCTGGGGTGTATTATCTTTCCTTGCCATGTGGTACCCCTGAACCTACCCATGTGGTGGGGTCGGGGTGCCGTTCTCCGCGCGACGTCTTTATACTATAGTAGGGGGTACCCTTGATTCGGGGTACCGACAGTGGCCCCCGGGCCCGCCTCAGGGGAGGATGCGAGCCTGCAGGTGGGGTTAGAGTCTGATTGGCGGTTGGCCTGCTGCTCCTGCGCGTCTGTCGATGCGATTACTATTGGCCCGCCTATGGTCACGCCGTCTGCCACGCCTATTCCCACGGTTGACTGGCCCGTGACCTTCGTACTTAATGTCACTGTTGGGTCATGCGCGGGGTGCCTCGAGTCGCCACAATGGTTCTGAAAACTTATCTTTTCAGTCTTCCGCGACATCCCCAAGGAGGCGTGGCATTGGCGCGAGCGGCGGTGCGATTTTTCCGCACCCAGTAACTGGCGCGCCGGTTACATGACATGTGGGCCTAGGCCCCCATGTTGGACCGCCGATTGCAGCTAAGCTGAGTGGGCGCACAACCGCGGGGCAGTTGTACACTTCCCACGCGGTGGTTCGCCTTCCTGATCGTTGGTTTCGGCGGAGATGAAGGGGCGCATAACCGTGGGGCGGTTGCACGCTCCTTGTGCGGCGGTTCGTCTTCCTGACTGTTGGTTGCTCCAAAAATGAAGGGGCGCATAACCACAGGGCGGTTGCGCGCTCCTTATGTGGTGGTTTGCCTTCTTCGTGCTTCGGGTCAGCCTATATGACACGTGGGGCCTGGCCCCCGTGTCATAGGGCGGGATCCTCGGTGCACATCGAGTGATACTTTGCCCGTGGAAAGGGAAATAGGGTCAAACCTTTTCCAATATGAATTTTGGTGGTTGAATTGCCCAACACAAATTATTGGACTAACTAGTTTGCTCTAGAAAATATGTTCTATAGGTGCCAAAGGTTCACAACAAACCAATACAAAGATAAAGAAAGGGTTCAAAACAAAGGAGCAAAGTATACCGAAGGCAGCCCTGGTCTGGCGCACCGGACTGTCCGGTGTGCCACCGGACAGTGTCCGGTGCACCAGGGAACCGAACTCCAAACTTGCCACCTTCGGGAATTCTGGGAGCCGCTCCGCTATAATTCACCAGACTGTCCGGTGTAGCACCGGACTGTCCTGTGTGCCAGCGGATCAACGGCTACTTCGCGCCAATGGTCGTCTGCAACAAGCATTAAATGCGCGCCTGCGCGTGTATAGGTCAGAGCAACGCCAGAAGGCGCACCGGACAGTCTACAGAACCTGTCCGGTGCACCACCGGACTGTCCGGTGGCCCCACTTGTCGGAGCTCCAACGGTCAGAACCCAACGGCTTGGTGACGTGGCTGGCGCACCGGACTGTCCGGTGCGCCATACGACAGCAGCCTCCACCAACGGTTCTATTGGAGGTTGGGGCTATAAATACCCCCCAACCACCACACTTCAATGCATCCAAGTTTTCAGCCTTCAAACCTCATACAAGAGCTATAGCATTCAATACAAGACACAAACAAAGAGATCAAATCCTCTCCCAAGTCCGGAATCACTCCAAACAAATTAGTGACTAGAGAGAGAGAGAGAGACTTTTGTGTTCTTTTGAGCTCTTGCGCTTGGATTGCTTTTCTTCTTCCTCATTCTTGTTTCCATAACACTTGTAATCAAAACAAGAGACACCAATTGTGTGGTGGTCCTTGTAGTGGACTTAGTGTCCCATTTGATTGAGAAGAGAAGCTCACTCGGTCTAGGTGACCGTTTGAGAGAGGGAAAGGGTTGAAAGAGACCCGGTCTTTGTGACCACCTCAACGGGGAGTAGGTTTGCAAGAACTGAACCTTGGTAAAACAAATCACCATGTCATCCGCTCTATTTCCTTGGTTGATTTGTTTTGCGCCCTCTCTTTCGGACTCATTTATATTTCTAACGCTAACCCCGGCTTGTAGTTGTGCTTAAGTTTACAATTTTCAGATTCCGCCTATTCACCCCCCTCTAGGCGACTTTCAATTGGTATCGGAGCCCGGTGCTTCATTAGAGCCTAACCGCTCGAAGTGCTATCGGGAGAACACACCAAGAAGGAGATGGTGACCAGCGAGAAGCCTGCCACAAGCCATGGGAAGGCTCCATCCGGGGAGTCCGGCAACAAGGTGAAGGGATTCCCTTCACACAACAAGTCGCGTCGGAGCGGCGAGAAGAAAAAGAAGATGAAGAAAGTGGTCTACTACGAGACCGACTCTTCATCGCCATCCACCTCCGGCTCCGACACGTCGTCCGTAACTTCTAAGCGCCATGAGCGCAAGAAGTTTAGTAAGATCCCTCTACACTATCCTCGTATTTCCAAACATACTCCATTGCTTTCCGTCCCATTAGGCAAACCACCGATGTTTAACGGTGAAGATTATTCTAGGTGGAGTAATTTGATGAGATATCACCTAACCTCTCTCCACAAAAGTATATAGGACATTGTTGAATTTGGAGTTCAGGTACCTTCCATAGGGCACGAAGATTATGATGCTGATGAAGTCATCCAAATCCAACACATTAATTCCCAAGCAACTACTATACTCCTCGCCTCTCTAAGTCTGGAGGAGTATAATAAAGTGCAAGGGTTGAAAAGCGCTAAAGAGATTTGGGATGTACTAAAGACCACGCACGAAGGAGACGAGGTGACCAAGATCACCAAGATGGAAACGATCGAGGGGGAGCTCGGTCGGTTCATGCTCAACCAAGGAGAAGCCCCGCAAGCCATGTACAACCGGCTAAAAACCTTGGTGAACCAAGTGCGCAACCTCGGGAGCACCAAGTGGGATGACCATGAAATGGTCAAGGTTATTCTTAGATCACTCATTTTTCTTAATCCCACTCAAGTTCAATTAATTCGTGGTGATCCAAGATATAAACTAATGTTTCCCGAGGAAGTGATATGAAAATTTGTGAGCTTTGAATTAATGATCAAAGGCTCCAAGAAAATCATCGAGCAAGGCGCCTCCTCCACACCCGATGTGCAACCCGTTGCATTCAAGGCAACGGAGGAGAAGAAAGAAGACTCTACACCAAGTAGGGTCCCCATCGACGCCTCTAAGCTCGACAATGAGGAGATGGCGCTCATCATCAAGAGCTTCCGCCAAATCCTCAAGCAAAGGAGGGGGAAAGACTACAAGTCCCGCTCCAAGAATGTTTGCTACAAATGTGGTAAGCCCGATCATTTTATCGCTAAATGTCCTTTGTCTAGTGATAGTGACAGGGATAACGACAAGAGGGGGAAGAAGGAGAAGAAGAGATATTACAAGAAGAAGGGCGGCGATGCCCATGTTTGCCGGGAGTGGGACTCCGACGAGAGCTCCACCGACTCCTCCTCCGACGAGGACGCCGCCAACATCGCTGTCAACAAGGGACTTCTCTTCCCCAACGTCGGTCACAAGTGCCTCATGGCAAAGGACGACAAGAAAAAGAAGGTAAAATCAAGATCCTCCACTAAGTATGCAACCTCTAGTGATGAGGCTAATTCTAGTGATGATGAGGATGAATTGTTTACTCTCTTTGCCAACTTAAACATGCAACAAAAGGAAAAATTAAATAAATTGATTAGCGCCATTCATGAGAAGGATGAACTCTTGGATAGCCAAGAGGATTTCCTAATTAAAGAAAACAAAAAGCATGTTAAAGTTAAAAATGCTTATGCTCAGGAGGTAGAGAAAACTGAAAAATTAACTAGTGAGCTAAGCACTTGCCATGACATTGTTTCCAACCTAAGAAATGAAAATGCAAAATTAATTGCTAAGATTGAAAAGTTTGATGTTTGCGATGATTCAATTGTTAGTCTTAGAAATGATAATGCCAATTTAATTACTAAGATTGACAAATTGAATGCTTCTCTTGCTAGCCTTAAAATTGAGAATGACAAATTAATTGCTAAGGCTAAGGATCTAGATGTTTGCAATGCTTTTATTTCCAATCTTAGAGATGAGAATGATACTTTGCATGCTAAGATTGTTGAGTTAAATACTTGCAAACCCTCTACATCTACCGTTGAACATGTCTCTATTTGCACTAGATGTAGAGATGTTAATGTAGATGCTATTCATGATCACCTTGCTTTAATTAAACAACAAAATGATCACATAGCTACATTAACTGCTAAAATCAATGAGCATGACTTGGAAAATGAAAAATTTAAATTTGCTAGAAGCATGCTCTATAGTGGGAGATGCCCTGGCATTAAGGATGGCATTGGCTTCCAACAGGGAGACAATGTCAAGCTTAATGCTCCGCCTAAAAGATTGTCTAATTTTGTTAAGGGCAAGGCTCCCATGGTTCAGGATAACGAGGGTTACATTTTATACCATGCCCGTTATCCCGAACACAAAATTAGGAGAATTCACTCTACGAAGTCTCACTCTAGCCCTAATCATGCTTTTATGTATAAGAGTGAGGCATCTAGTTCTAGGCAATCAACCCATGCTAAATTGCCTAAGAAGAAAACTCCTAAAGCATCAAATGATCATAATGTTTCATTCAAAACTTTTGATGCTTCTTATGTGCTTACTAACAAATCCGGCAAGGTAGTTGCCAAATATGTTGGGGGCAAACACAAGGGGTCAAAGACTTGTGTTTAGGTACCCAAAGTTCTTGTATCTAATGTCAAAGGACCCAAAACTGTTTGGGTACCTAAAATCAAGAACTAAATGTGTTTTGTAGGTTTATGCATCTGGGGGCTCAAGTTGGATCATCGACAGCGGGTGCACAAACCACATGACTGGGGAGAAGAGAATGTTCTCTTCCTATGAGAAAAACCAAGATCCCCAACGAGCTATCACATTCGGGGATGGAAATCAAGGTTTGGTCAAAGGATTGGGTAAAATTGCTATATCACCTGACCACTCTATTTCCAATGTTTTTCTTATAGATTCATTAGATTACAACTTGCTTTCTGTTTCTCAATTATGCAAAATGGGTTACAACTGTCTTTTTACGGATACAGGTGTCACTATCTTTAGAAGAAGTGATGATTCAGTAGCTTTTAAGGGAGTATTAGAGGGTCAGCTATACTTAGTTGATTTCAATAGAGCTCAACTTGATACTTGCTTAATCGCTAAGACTAACATGGGTTGGCTCTGGCATCGCCAACTAGCCCACGTTGGAATGAAGAATCTTCACAAGCTTCTAAAGGGAGAGCGCATTTTGGGACTAACAAATGTTCATTTTGAGAAAGACAGGATTTGTAGCGCATGTCAAGCAGGAAAGCAAGTTGGTGTTCATCATCCACACAAGAACATCAAGACGACTGACAGGCCACTTGAGCTCCTCCACATGAACCTATTCGGCCCGATAGCTTACATAAGCATCGGCGGGAGTAAGTACTGTTTAGTCATTGTGGATGATTATTCTCGCTTCACTTGGGTATTATTTTTACAGGATAAATCTCAAACCCAAGAAACTTTGAAGGGATTCTTGAGACGGGCTCAAAATGAGTTCGGCTTGAGGATCAAGAAAATAAGAAGTGACAACGGGACGAAGTTCAAGAACTCACAAATTGAAGGCTTTCTTGAGGAGGAGGGCATCAAGCATGAGTTCTCTTCTCCCTACACGCCACAACAAAATGGTGTAGTGGAGAGGAAGAATAGAACTCTATTGAACATGGCAAGGACCATGCTTGATGAGTACAAGACTTTGGATCGGTTTTGGGCCGAGGCGGTCAACACCGCTTGCTACGCCATCAACCGGTTATATCTACACCGAATCCTCAAGAAGACATCTTATGAACTCCTCACCGGTAAAAAGCCCAATGTTTCATATTTTAGGGTCTTTGGTAGCAAATGCTTTATTCTTGTTAAAAAAAGGTAGAAAATCTAATTTTGCTCCTAAGGCTGTAGAAGGCTTTTTACTAGGATATGATTCAAACACAAGGGCATATAGAGTCTTTAACAAGTCCACTGGACTAGTTGAAGTTTCTTGTGACATTGTGTTTGATGAGACTAACGGCTCTCAAGTAGAGCAAGTTGATCTTGATGAGCTAGATGATGAAGAGGCTCCGTGCGTTGCGCTAAGGAACATGTACATTGGGGATGTGTGTCTTAAGGAATTTGAAGAGCCTCCACAAGCACAAGATCAACAATCTTCCTCCATGCAAGCATCTCCACCAACTCAAGATGAGGATGAGGCTCAAGATGATGAAGGAGAAGATCAAGAAGATGAGCCACCTCAAGAAGATGAGCCACCTCAAGAAGACGGCAATGATCAAGGGGGAGATGCAAATGATCAAGACAAGGAGGATGAGCAAAATCAAAAGCCGCCACACCCAAGAGTCCACCAAGCAATCCAACGAGATCACCCCGTGAACACCATCCTAGGAGATATTCATAAGGGGGTAACTACTCGATCTCGTGTTGCTCATTTTTGTGAACACTACTCTTTTGTTTCCTCTATTGAGCCACACAGGGTAGAGGAAGCACTTCAAGATTCGGATTAGGTGCTGGCGATGCAAGAGGAGCTCAACAACTTCACGAGGAATGAGGTATGGCATTTAGTTCCACGTCCTAACCAAAATGTTGTAGGAACCAAGTGGGTTTTCCACAACAAACAAGATGAGCATGGTGTGGTGACAAGGAACAAAGCCCGACTTGTGGCCAAGGGGTATTCACAAGTCGAAGGTTTGGATTTTGGTGAAACCTATGCACCTGTAGCTAGGCTTGAGTCAATTCGTATATTTCTTGCCTATGCTACTTATCATGGCTTTAAGTTATATCAAATGGACGTGAAGAGTGCCTTCCTCAATGGACCAATCAAGGTCTCAAGGAAGCGGTCTATGTTGAGCAACCTCCCGGCTTTGAAGATAGTGAGTATCCTAACCATGTATATAAACTCTCAAAGGCGCTTTATGGGCTCAAGCAAGCCCCAAGAGCATGGTATGAATGCCTAAGAGATTTTCTTATCACTAATGGCTTCAAAGTCGGAAAGGCCGATCCTACTCTATTCACTAAAACCATTGAGAATGATTTGTTTGTATGCCAAATTTATGTTGATGATATCATATTTGGGTCTACTAACAAATCTATTTGCGAAGAGTTTAGTAGGGAGTTGAAGTATTTTCTAGGATTTCAAGTGAAGCAACTCCAAGAGGGCACCTTCATTAGCCAAATGAAGTACATTCAAGATATTCTCGCCAAGTTTGGAATGAAGGATGCCAAGCCCATCAAGACACCCATGGGAACCAATGGGCATCTCGACCTCGACACGGGAGGTAAATCCGTAGATCAAAAGGCATACCAGTCGATGATAGGATCTTTACTCTATTTATGTGCATCTCGACCAGACATTATGCTTTCCGTATGTATGTGTGCAAGGTTCCAAGCCGACCCTAAGGAAGTTCACCTTAGGGCCGTGAAGCGAATCTTGAGATATCTAGTTCAAACACCTAAGTTTGGTCTTTGGTACCCCAAGGGATCCTCATTTGATTTATTAGGATATTCCGATGCTGATTGGGCAGGGTGTAAGATTGATAGGAAGAGCACATCAGGGACTTGTCAGTTTCTGGGGAGATCACTGGTGTCTTGGGCTTCAAAGAAACAAAACTCAGTAGCTCTTTCTACCGCCGAAGTCGAGTACATTGCCGCAGGCCATTGTTGCACGCAATTGTTGTGAATGAGGCAAACCCTTAGGGACTATGGCTACAAATTTAGCAAAGTCCCTCTCCTATGTGATAATGAGAGTGCAATCCGCATGGCGGATAATCCCGTTGAACACAGCCGCACTAAGCACATAGCCATTCAGTATCACTTTCTGAGAGATCACCAACAAAAGGGGGATATCGAGATAGCCTATATAAACACCAAAGATCAATTGGCCGATATCTTTACCAAGCCTTTAGATGAGCAATCCTTCACCAAACTTAGGAATGAGCTAAATATTCTTGATTCTAGGAACTTTGATTGATTCTTTGCACACATAGCTCATTTATATACCTTTGATCATATCTCTCTTATGTCTATGACTAATGTGTTTTCAAGTGTATTATTATGCTTAGTCATAGATATTGAAAGGGAAATGGAGTATTCAGCAAAGAAGGCGCTTCCACTCAACTTCATTGGTATTTGCCGGTACTCCGCATCACTCTCCACTTTGGTATAATCTTCACTCATGTCTATTTGTTTGCCATTGGGGAGAAAGTTAAAGGGGCTTATATTTCACTCACAAGTATCCGTTTTTGACGATTCATGCCAAAGGGGGAGAAAATATGAGCCCAAAGCAAAAGGACCGCACCACCACCGAATTTTAAAATGAAGTTTTCAAATTGATATCTTATTGTGTTCAAAAAGGGGGAGAAAGTAGTATCTTCAAAAATTTCTAAAACCCTCTTGAACACTAAGAGGAGAATTTTATTTAGGGGGAGCTTTGTTTAAGTCAAAGGAAAAGCATTTGAAACAGGGGGAGAAAATTTCAAATCTTGAAAATGCTTCGTTCAATCTTATTCATATACCTTTGACTATTTGCAAAATGTTTTTGAAAAGAATTTTACAAAGGATACAAAAACAAAACTCGTGGTGCAAATGTGGTCCAAAATTTTAAATAAGAAGAAAACCATCCATGCACATCTATTGAAATAAGTTTATTGGTTTCAATTCCAAGCAACCTTTGCACTTACCTCATGCAAACTAGTTCAATTCAGCACTTTTATATTTGCTTTGGTTTGTGTTGGCATCAATCACCAAAAAGGGGGAGATTGAAAGGGAAATAGGGTCAAACCTTTTCCAATATGAATTTTGGTGGTTGAATTGCCCAACACAAATTATTGGACTAACTAGTTTGCTCTAGAAAATATGTTCTACAGGTGCCAAAGGTTCACAACAAACCAATACAAAGATAAAAGAAAGGGTTCAAAACAAAAGAGCAAACTATACCGAAGGCAGCCCTGGTCTGGCGCACCGGACTGTCCGGTGTGCCACCGGACAGTGTCCGGTGCACCAGGGAACCAAACTCCAAACTTGCCACCTTCGGGAATTCTGGGAGCCGCTCCGCTATAATTCACCGGACTGTCCGGTGTAGCACCGGACTATCCGGTGTGCCAGCGGAGCAACGGCTACTTCGCGCCAACGGTCGTATGCAACAAGCATTAAATGTGTGCCTGCGTGCGCAGAGGTTAGAGCAGCGCCAGAAGGCGCACCGGACAGTCTATAGGACCTGTCCGGTGCACCACCGGACTGTCCGATGGCCCCACTTGTCAGAGCTCCAACGGTTAGAACCCAACGGCTTGGTGACGTGGTTGGTGCACCGGACAGTGTCTGGTGCGCCATACGACAGCAGCCTCCACCAACGGTTCTTTTGGTGGTTGGGGCTATAAATACTCCCAACCACCACACTTCAATGCCTCCAAGTTTTCAGCCTTCAAACCTCATACAAGAGCTATAGCATTCAATACAAGACACAAACAAAGAGATCAAATCCTCTTCCAAGTCCGGAATCACTCCAAACAAATTAGTGACTAGACAGAGAGACTTTTGTGTTCTTTTGAGCTCTTGCGCTTGGATTGCTTTTATTCTTCCTCATTCTTGTTTCCATAACACTTGTAATCAAAACAAGAGACACCAATTGTGTGGTGGTCCTTGTAGTGGACTTAGTGTCCCATTTGATTGAGAAGAGAAGCTCACTCGGTCTAGGTAACCGTTTGAGAGAGGGAAAGGGTTGAAAGAGACCCGGTCTTTGTGACCACCTCAACGGGGAGTAGGTTTGCAAGAACCGAACCTCGGTAAAACAAATCACCGTGTCATCCGCTCTATTTCCTTGGTTGATTTGTTTTGCGCCCTCTCTTTCGGACTCATTTATATTTCTAACGCTAACCCCGGCTTGTAGTTGTGCTTAAGTTTATAATTTTCAGATTCCGCCTATTCACCCCCCCTCTAGGCGACTTTCACCCGTGACGCTCCGGGGCGTGAGAGGGGAAATCTGCCTTTAAAAAGGGGTCGATCTCTCGAGCAGTAGCCATGCCTCGCTCCTCTTGTATTCATCGCGCCCTTCCGCCTTCCTGGCCTCTGGATGGGGCGCACCGGTGTTCGCTGGAGGGATCCGTGTCAGAGCCATCCTCTCTAGCGGTCCTACCGTCGGAGAGCCCGCGCTCTTCGTTTTCTGCGCAGTGGGGCTGTCGATCTTGTCTTCTTCTTGCTGCTGTTGGAGGAGCACAACCTCGTGGAGGTTGGCGCTCTTCAGCTATCGCTCCGCTTCAAGGATTTTCATCATGCAGCCCGGCTGCAGTCCCCCGCTAGTGGTCATCTAGAAGGATGACCACCAGCCTTGTGGTGGGGAGAAGCGAGTCGGGCTGTGGCCTCCCTCCTGCCCTCAGCTTCAAGGATGTTCATCATCCTCGCTAGGGTGGAAGGCGAGCCGAGCCGGGGTCCTGCCTTCCGCATGGGCCGGTGACCCGCTTCTTCCTCCAGCATTCGGGGGAGAAGGGTGTTCACCAGCCTTGCGGAGGAGGCGAACTTTGGCTACACGGGGCCGGCCGGCTACAGGCGCCGTCAGCTGCCGCGTGCCTGGCTCTTGGCCTGGACGGCTTTGGTGTCGCCTCCGACGCTGCCTCCTGCCGTTTGGCCGAGGCGTGGCTGTCCGTCTACCGCACGAGCGATGGTCGCGTCGTGCACGGGTTCGCCACATCCACGGCTTCTCCTGCACCGCCAGCCGCACTGGGGGTCTTACAAGACACCGTACGCCGCGGGGGTGGCGGCCGCGTTCTTGGATGGTCTTGTCCTCACTCCCGTGGGAGGACGGGAGCGAGGACCCCTTCGCACGTGTTGAGGCAGCCGCCATCCACCGGTGCAGAGGTGGCCGCTGTCGTTGGTGCTGAGGTGGTCACCGCCGCTGGTGAGGCTACCCATTGTAGAGGTGGTTGCCTCCGCAGGCGAGACCATCAAAGCCACCTGCCGCCGAGTCTCCGACTCTTTGGCTTTAATGGCCTCGTTGTCGCCCCCCGTAGGAGGACGGGGGCGAGGACCTCCTCGCAATGGCGCACACCCTGAGGTGGTCGCCGCCGCTGGCAAGCGGCTCGGAGCGGAGGTGGTTGTCGCTGCTGGTGCAGAGGTGGTCGCTGTCGCCGGTGAACCGTTGGTGCAGAGGTGGTCGTCGCTGCTGGTGAGGCTGCCCGGAGCCAGCTTCCAGCGTGACTCCTGCTGGTGCAGCGTAGTCCATTCCTGCAGAAATGGAGCTAGGGCCCCGCTTGTATGGGAATGTAATAACATATGTTTGCTTGAAAGCAGAATGTAATAACATATGTACATAGGATTTTAGCCTGGGAAGCCAAGTTGTGTGTCCGGACCCCCTGGATGGTGGCTCCAAGTACTAGGACACCTGCCGCAGAGTGGTGGAGTGTGCAGGCTCACGGTACGGGACCAGACTGAGTGGCTACACGGTTCCGAACCACCCCAGGAGACAAGTGTTCGTTCTTCAGAGCCAGACCCCCAGGTTGTCGGACCCACAGGACTATAGCTCCAAATACTAGGGCACCCGTCACGGAGTGGTGGAGTGTGCAGGATTTCGGGTACGGAACCAGGCTAACCGGCCACACAGGCTCCGGACCACCCCATGGAACGGGCACCCATTCTTTAGAACCGCCCCAAGCTTTTTCCTGTTTTTGTAAGGTACTCCTAAGTATTATTTATTAAGCAGTATTTAACACTTATCTATGTATCGCTTGTTCCTGCTGTGTGCGACGTTACGTTGTTGACTCCCCCTGGTACCTGGCCCCCCGCCTGGGATGCAGGCTTGATGTGTCGATGTTGGATACCAGCGTGTATGAAAGAGTTGTCAACGACTCTCGGGAGGCAGCCTCGCCGAGACCTGGATCTGTACACAGCTTTAGCTAAGGAGCGTTAGTAATACACCCGTAGGACCGGTCATCTGGCACTAGCCATCCTTTCATACATGCTCGGAACTTGCAGGGTTTAATCTGGGGGAGCCAAGTTGTGCGTCCGGACCCCCTGGATGGTGGTTCTAGGTACTAGGACACCCGTCACAGAGTGGTGGAGCATGCAGGCCCACGGTACGGGACCAGGCTGAGCGGGTACACGGCTCCGGACCACCCCAGGAGACAAGTCTCTCTTCTTTAGTTTCGGACCCCAGGTTGTCGGACCCACAAGACTTATAGCTCCAAATACTAGGGTACCCGTCATGGGAGCGGTGGAGTGTGCAGGCTTTCGGGTACGGAACCAGGATAAGCGGCCACACGGGCTTCGGACCACCCCATGGAACGGGCTCCCATTCTTTAGAACCGGCCCCCAGGTTGTCGGGCCCTCCTGCTTTCGCATAGAGGTCCTAAACTGCAAGCCTGCCTGTTCAATTCGGATGTCATTATGCCTGATAGGATGGGAACTGATCGAGTGGGTTAGATAAAATACAATCCGAAAACTGCAGGGTAAGACCTTGGAGCAGTAGGATAAAACTATCATAGAAGCGCATCCGAGGGGGTAAATCCTCCCCGTATAACATGACATGCATGGGTGTAGGCCAACAGGCTGGGTTTATGAGGGCGGACCTCACCAGGCTGGCATACACGTGTGCGTTACTTAGCTAAGAAAGGGAGAAAAGTTCGACCCCCCGGATTTGCTCCTATGGATAGAACTTACAAGGATGCTACAGGGGTTAGGAAGGGGTACTCCTTTAGTCGTAGCAGGATGGTCACCCTTGGGTCGGCGTGTTTCGATCACCTTGAAGGGTCCTTCCCAGCTGGGGGAGTGTTTGTGGAGCCCTTCTTGGTTTGGTACTGAAAGTCGCCTAGAGGGGGGGTGAATAGGCGGAACCTGAAAATTAAAACTTTATCCCCCAACTAGATCCCTTGATTAGTGGTTAGAACAAGATATACAAATGTCGGAGAATAGAAACTAAGTTCTTGCTTGAAAAGAGTATTGCTAAATAATGCGGAGAGATAAATCAATACAACTAATAAGTTATAGAATAACAAAGCAAGAACCCTTAGATGAGAAGAGCACTAGGACAAGTTCTTTCTTGCAATGTGTTGCTTCACTAAATGGGAATTTAACTTGAAGCAACACCAAATGATATTAGCAAATAATGGTGCAAGAAAACGTAGAGCAAGGAAAACAAACAAATCACAAGCAATAAACACAAAGGACACGGATGATTTGTTTTACCGAGGTTCGGCCCTCGAAGGCCTAGTCCCCGTTGAGGAGTCCACTTAAGGACGGGTCTTTTTCAACCCTTTCCTTCTCTCCCCCGATCACACAAGGATCGGCGAGCTCTTCTTCTTCTCAAGGATCACTCTCGATCCCACAAGGACCACCACACACTTTGGTGTCTCTTGCTAGCTTTTACAAGCCTCCAAAACTTTGGAGGAAGTTCAATGGGAATCAAAACTCCACGCGCAAATGAACACAAAGATGAAGCACACACTATCTCTCGATGAATCTCACAAGGCACTAGTGCTAAACTCAAATGAGTAGCTCTCTTTTGCTTGCTCTCTCTTTTGTGGCACTTGTATTGGTTGTAGTGGTCTAAATCTTGTGTATAGGATGGATCAATGAATATATGTGGTTGGGAGGGCTTGAGTATGTCAACTAGATGACTTGGAATGTTGCTTGGGCTCCCACCCCTTGAAGTGGCCGGTTGGGGTGGTATTTATAGCCACCAACCAAAATCTAGCCGTTGGTGAAGGCTGTCTGTTCGATGGTGCACCGGACAGTCCGGTGCACACCGGACATGTCCGGTGCGACAGCCACGTCACCCGGCCGTTGGGGTTTCGGCCGTTGGAGCTCTGACACTGGGCCTGCCTTGATGTCCGGTGGCGCACCGGACATGAACTGTAGCGTGTCCGGTGCGCCTGCTCCCGCGTGCCTGACGACTGCGCGCTTCTGGCGCGCATTAAATGCGTCTGCAGGTGACCGTTGGCGCGAAGTAGCCGTTGCCCCGCAGTTACACCGGACAGTCCAGTGTACACCGGACATGTCCGGTGAATTATAGCGGAGCAGCCGAACTGAATTCCCGAGACTGGCGAGTTCCTGAGGCCGCTCTTCCTTGGAGCACCGGACACTGTCCGGTGTACACCGGACAGTCTGGTGAATTATAGCGGAGTTGCCTCTGGAATTTCCCGAAGGTGACGAGTTCGAGTTTGGAGTCCTCTGGTGCACCGGACATGTCCGGTGGCACACCGGACAGTCCGGTGCGCCAGACCAGAGGTGCCTTCGGTTGTCCCTTTGCTCTTTTGTCGAACCCAATACTTGGTCTTTTTATTGGCTAAGTGTGAACCTTTGGCACCTGTATAACTTATACACAAGAGCAAACTAGTTAGTCCAATTATTTGTGTTGGGCAATTCAACCACCAAAATTATTTAGGAACTAGGTGTAAGCCTAATTCCCTTTCAATCTCCCCCTTTTTGGTGATTGATGCCAACACAAACCAAAGCAAATGTAAAAGTGCATAATTGAACTAGTTTGCATAATGTAAGTGCAAAGGTTGCTTGGAATTGAGCCAATATAAATACTTACAAGATATGCATGGATTGTTTCTTTATAATTAACATTTTGGACCACGCTTGTACCACAAGTTTTGTTTTTGCAAATTCTTTTGTAAATTCTTTTCAAAGTCCTTTTGCAAGATAGTCAAAAGATAAATGAATAAGATTTTGAGAAGCATTTTCAAGATTTGAAATTCTTTCCCTTTGTTCCAAATGCTTTTCCTTTGACTAAACAAAACTCCCCCTCAAATAAATTCTCCTCTTAGTGTTCAAGAGGGTTTTAAGACAACAATTTTGAAAATACTACTTGCTCCCCCTTTAGAACATAAAGATATACCAATTTGAAATTTACCAATTGAAAATCATTAATTTTTTAAAATTAGGGTGGTGGTGCGGTCCTTTTGCTTTGGGCCAATACTTTCTCCCCCTTTGGCATGAATCGCCAAAAATGGATACTTAGAATGAAATATAGGCCCTTTGATAACTATTTTCTCCCCTTGGCAAATAAAACATATGAGTGAAGATTATACCAAAGATGGAGAGAGAAGCGGAGCGACGGCGAAGGGTGAGTAGTAGAGTGGAGTGGAAGCCTTTGTCTTCGCCGAAGACTCCAATTCCCTTTCAATATACCTATGACTTGGTTTGAAATACACTTGAGAACACATTAGTCATAGACATAAAAGAGATATGATCAAAAGGATATATCAAATTAAGCATGATCATAGTGTTATATAACATAGATTGCTCCCCCTAAGTATGTGCATGGAGAGAAACATATATTTTGGCCTTAAATGCCAATTGCACATAATGAGAACATATCTATATCATACAGAATGTGAAGTGCATTGTGTCATAGAATAAGTGTGATGCTCATGACAATTTATGCACTTATGAAAGCATGTTGTGAACATTTTAAGCATTTTCCCTTAAGGATTTCAAAGAGACTTAAGGGCCATCCACCTTTGAAACAAAGGCAGCTTATCCTCGTTACAAGGCTAAGCTTTAAGCTCTTTGACAATAAAAGTACTTCATCTAGTTTTACCAAAGATGCATTAAAGCCGGAATGAATTTTTGAGAGATTAAACTAGATATAAAGCAGGGATAATGCATGGACATGCTTTCTCTTCCTTTTATACAAGATATGCAAAGAATGTATAGAAAAGAAAGATTTAGGTACAAGTTTTAAATGAAAGGAGATAGTTTTACCCTTTTGTACCTTCACATAGAGATGCTCTCTTCATTGTGCTTTGTCCATAGTCTTTAGATGCTTAAGACCTATACTCAATGACAATATATGGAAATATTTTGCACAAGAGAGAGCTTTACAACTAGTGATCCTTTTCCAAGTTATTGTAAGCATATATCAAATGGATCACCAATTGTATAAATGAATCATGAATTCTCCTTTTAACTTAGTGCATATCAAGAGAGATATTGATTGAAAGAATATGAGGCACTAAGAGGCATGGTTGTTAATGAAAGTCATTCAATGATCAAACAAATAACACATGTGATCAAAAGAACAACATACGCATTAGATTATCAATTAAGCTTAGGATAGGAGAATCCAGTAAATACTTCATGAGAAACTCATTCTCATGCAAGAGACTATATGAAATTTCTAAGATAAAGTAATAGTCTCAACATAATCAAGATATAAAAAGAGGCTCTCCCTAAAGATATGCATCAAGTATTTGAATGAATTGAATGGATGCATCTACTTTAAAGACAAATAGAGAGAAGCATTATATATCTTGATCAAGGCTCATTAAATTTGTAATAAACAACTTGAGCCTAGTATTCTCATTATGAAAGGATTTAGAATACTCACAACCACACCATTGATTGTTTCGTAGAAGTAGGTGGTGTTGTTCTTGATGTTCTCCTCTTTCATTTGAGAGTCCTCCCTTTACAGTGACTTCTTTTTCCTTTCAAACTTATTGAAAATACTCAAGAATGATGTTAGTAATACAAGGGAGTATATAATGATGGATGATTTCTTTTAGATAGGAAATAAGCATAATTCATCATCCATAAATCACACAGACATGAAGTAAAATCCTTAACATTAGTGCACCTTTACTTGAAAAGAGGAACATGCACTATTTAACAATTTGATCACTCATAGGAATTTACTTCTTTATATTGAACTTTATTAATTATTACATAAAACAGGTCAATATGAGAATGGATATAGCAAAGGCATGAATTAGATTCTAATGGACAAGCGCATTTATGAAGATGATATTGAATGCACACTTAGTTAATTTTGGTCCAATAAAGAATCTATTCCTCACAAGGGTAGAATATGATAATTTAGATTAAATACCCACTGAGATGGAAACCAAACTTAAGAAGATGAGTTCCCATACCTTTGCTTTTACCTTTCTTCCTTTGGGTGAAGATCAACCCATGAGGCTTGTGCACTTTCTCTCTTGTAGATTTTCATAATTGAACTCAAGAAAAATGTTAGTAGCAACACAAGCACTAGTTTCCATTTTTGTAATCATTTTGATAAGGAATGAGAAGCTAGATTACCAAAACATGGAAACCCCATAGCATGAACTAGATTATCCATAGATGATGTTATGCTCAATTTTAACTCATAAAATAAGCATAAATAACCCTTTGATATTATAGGAATAAATCTAATTCATGATTTGGAGAGCGATAAATATAAAAGAATCATATCCAATTTGAGCAAGTAAAAATACATCATAAAACATTTGGATTGATTTTTCTTTTCATGTTAGATTACATGCTTCCAAAGAGAAACTTATTCTCTACAAGTGAGACTATTTGGGTTACTTAGATAAAATCATTAGTCTCAATATTTTAGTTATAGAGAGAGTTTTCCTTTTACAAGTGTCCTAAGGATTTGAATTCCTTACATGACACCTTATTCTTTTAAGAACATGAAATAACTCTCTATATCTAGAATCACGGCAATAACAAGATAATTAGGTGAAGAACATGCCATGATATACTTGCAATAAATTAGAGCATGTAGATTGCCATAGTATGGAAAAGATGAATGTGCAATCTACCATATGAGAGGAAATTCTTCAAAGAATGATAATATCAATTTAAAGACATTTAAAGTGCTTCAATTTTTCTATGTGACTACTCAAGGCACATAAGAAATGATATTCTAAAATACTTGCACTTAAAAGATAAGTGTTACCATCCTTTGGCTCTCCTTCATGTTGTAGGCCTTGATTTTTCCGCATAAGATAATTCTTTATTTCCTACAACATCAATACTTTCCTCGAGAAGATGATATGAGTTTAAGATGTAGTAATTTGAAGAATAACCTTGGGTCAAACACAGATAAAGATCATTGAAGATTTGATAGCTTGAGTTAGATTGAATCAACTTCCTCAAGCACCTCAAGGCTTCATATCATCTCCTTTTCCTGCAAAGCTTGTCAAGCATATTTTGGTACCCATCGCTTGATGGGTCCATCATGGTTAGTCAACAAAGATCTAGCAACCCAAAAGTCCTTTGTGTTAGCACTAGGTAAACTCATTACCTTTCTAGCACAAGTTGCAATTTTGGATTGCCTAGTTACATGAGAATTAATTGACAAGCTAGGAGTGGAATTGTTACCAATGGGACAATCCTTACATTGATGTCCCTTCCTTCGGCATGTGTAGCATAGGCGTTTTTCAAGTTTTGAAGCTTCCTTCTTTCCTTGTTTGTTTCTTACTACATGGTTAGTAAAAACTTTCTTTTCTAACCTTATGCCTTTTTGTTTTAAATGGGGACAAGATCTAAGTAAGTGTCCCTTCTTGGAGCATCTAAAACAAAGTCTATCATCCTTGTTAATAATCAAGCCATTTTTAATGTAGGGACATGACCTAATCAAGTGCCCTTCTTCAAAGCATTCACTACACCTCTTAATGTGAAGTGTGGTTTGATCATTACCTTGGATGTTACCTTTTGTGGAGGCGTGGTTGAGGCTTTTGGAGGAGGTGTTGAATTTCATCTTTTGTTTCTTCCTCTTGACAATCCTCAAATCCTTGACATTTTCTTCAAGGGATGTAATGCATGCCACGGTTGTTCCCGTCTCAAGCTTCTTCACCATGTGATCACGGTTATCTTGAGAAGGTTGGGCAATGCATTTCCCTTTTAGTTGTGTCAAGCTCATCTTTAGCCTCTCATTCTCTTCTTTGAGCTTTTGATAAGTATCATCTTTTGTTCCTGCAAGTTCTAGCTCAAGAGAAGATATGCTTGTTGACGGACAACAAGCATTAGCACATGGTAATATAGTATCAATTTGAATACATGTGCATGAGTGAGGTTGTTGGGATTTTAAGTTTTCTATCACAACCTCATGAGCAATGTTTAATATGATATGATCATCTCTAAGATTTTCATGAGAGCATAGGAGCATATCATATTTATCTTGAAAAGCTAGATTTTCAATTATTAGCTTTTCTACTTGGTCCTTAAGCAAGGTATTCCTATTTACTAATTGAGCGATACAATGTAAAGCGTTATCTTGCTCAATTGAAATAGTTTCATACCTTTGGACCAAATCAACATGAGAGCACTTTAGCTCCTCATGTTCTTTAGTCAACTCGTCAAAGTGTAGCATTTTTATGGAGAGAATATCTTCTAGCCTTTGACGAGCTTCGCTTTGCTCTCTCGCTCTTTCTAGAAGTTTGAGCATGATCGCCTTATTTTCTTGGCTTAGGCGAGCGTAGAGTCGCACAAAGCTTCTTTCTTCCTCCTCATCCTCATTTGTGCTTCCGCTATCATTTGTATTAGCCACACAACACATGTGGGAATTGAAATGGGAGGACAAACCTCTTGGAGAGGTGGATTCATCGTTTGGTCTCCATCGTTCATTTTTTTCTTCTTCCTTGCAAGGGTTAGTATCACAAATACCAAAGGAAGTAGAAGCATAAAATGAACTATTATGTTTGGACTCATCAAATTTGCTTTTAATTCTAGTCCAAATATCATGTGCATCATGAATAGGTTCATCATATTTTGATATGAAGGCACGATAATCTTCATTGCTAAGAGAATTAGTTAAGATGTCAAAAGCTAGATAGTTTAAGCGATAACATCTTTGATCCTCCTCGGAATTAATTTTTCCATTGAAATTAGAGGAAAAAATACTCTTGTCTATAATTTGTTCTAATCGTGGATCTATGGTCCTAAAAACATTTATCACACTAGTAGACCATAAGTCATAATTAGAACAATCATCAAATAATATTTCAAGAGTTATCTTTTTTTGAGTTGCGTTTGATGGAGGAGTCTTCTTGTTCTTTTGGGATCTTCTATGAGCCATCACTTCGAGTTGTTAGACTCAAGATGAAGTGCCTAGCTCTGATACCAATTGAAAGTCGCCTAGAGGGGGGGTGAATAGGCGGAACCTGAAAATTAAAACTTTATCCCCCAACTAGATCCCTTGATTAGTGGTTAGAACAAGATATACAAATGTCGGAGAATAGAAACTAAGTTCTTGCTTGAAAAGAGTATTGCTAAATAATGCGGGAGAGATAAATCAATACAACTAATAAGTTATAGAATAACAAAGCAAGAACCCTTAGATGAGAAGAGCACTAGGACAAGTTCTTTCTTGCAACGTGTTGCTTCACTAAATGGGAATTTAACTTGAAGCAACACCAAATGATATTAGCAAATAATGGTGCAAGAAAACGTAGAGCAAGGAAACAAACAAATCACAAGCAATAAACACAAAGGACACGGATGATTTGTTTTACCGAGGTTCGGCCCTCGAAGGCCTAGTCCCCGTTGAGGAGTCCACTTAAGGACGGGTCTTTTTCAACCCTTTCCCTCTCTCCCCCGATCACACAAGGATCGACGAGCTCTTCTTCTTCTCAAGGATCACTCTCGATCCCACAAGGACCACCACACACTTTGGTGTCTCTTGCTAGCTTTTACAAGCCTCCAAAACTTTGGAGGAAGTTCAATGGGAATCAAAACTCCACGCGCAAATGAACACAAAGATGAAGCACACACTATCTCTCGATGAATCTCACAAGGCACTAGTGCTAAACTCAAATGAGTAGCTCTCTTTTGCTTGCTCTCTCTTTTGTGGCACTTGTATTGGTTGTAGTGGTCTAAATCTTGTGTATAGGATGGATCAATGAATATATGTGGTTGGGAGGGCTTGAGTATGTCAACTAGATGACTTGGAATGTTGCTTGGGCTCCCACCCCTTGAAGTGGCCGGTTCGGGTGGTATTTATAGCCACCAACCAAAATCTAGCCGTTGGTGAAGGCTGTCTGTTCGATGGTGCACCGGACAGTCCGGTGCGACAGCCACGTCACCCGGCCGTTGGGGTTTCGACCGTTGGAGCTCTGACACTGGGCCCGCCTTGATGTCCGGTGGCGCACCGGACATGAACTGTAGCGTGTCCGGTGCGCCTGCTCCCGCGTGCCTGACGACTGCGCGCTTCTGGCGCGCATTAAATGCGTCTGCAGGTGACCGTTGGCGCGAAGTAGTCGTTGCCCCGCAGTTACACCGGACAGTCCGGTGTACACCGGACATGTCCGGTGAATTATAGCGGAGCAGCCGAACTGAATTCCCGAGACTGGCGAGTTCCTGAGGCCGCTCTTCCTTGGAGCACCGGACACTGTCCGGTGTACACCGGACAGTCCGGTGAATTATAGCAGAGTTGCCTCTGGAATTTCCCGAAGGTGACGAGTTCGAGTTTGGAGTCCTCTGGTGCACCGGACATGTCCGGTGGCACACCGGACAGTCCGGTGCGCCAGACCAGAGGTGCCTTCGGTTGTCCCTTTGCTCTTTTGTCGAACCCAATACTTGGTCTTTTTATTGGCTAAGTGTGAACCTTTGGCACCTGTATAACTTATACACAAGAGCAAACTAGTTAGTCCAATTATTTGTGATGGGCAATTCAACCACCAAAATTATTTAGGAACTAGGTGTAAGCCTAATTCCCTTTCAGGTACTTGCCGCAGGACTAGGTCCCGACCCTGGGTTCCCATCTGCGTTTGACGGAGGAGCCCTCGTCCTTGGTTGTGGCCATCCCTGCACGGTCCCATCTGAGGACTGGACCCGTGGGGAGTCCAGTAGGGTTTCCGGGGGAAGATAGACTTCGGCCCCGTAGACCGGGGGACACGGGGTCCCTCCGGTGGTCCGTCTAGTCGTCGCCATCGGAGTGGGAGTCTCTAGTGAAGACGTCCTTCAGGTCCCCTTCGGGTGACTGATACCCGAGGTCTCGCTCAGCCGCGGCCACCTCGCCGTCGTCAACCTTTTCCTTGCCAGGACGGCGACGAGGTGGGGAGCCATCCTTGGAAGACTGCTCACGCCGCTCGCTGACGCGTTCGCTGACGCATTCGCTGACGCGTTTCGCGAGATCAATGATCTCGCGACACTCCGCGGGGCTGTGGCGACCATTGGGGTGTACAGGGCACGAGCCGCTGTTACCCCTCTGCGGCCGCGGGCGTTTGTTGCGATCGCCCCGGCTCCCGGTTGCAGCTGCGACGACCAGCGCGGAAGACTGCGGCCTCTCGTAGCTGCGGCCCTTCCTTTTCTTTTTACCATCCCGGGGGACGACACCCGAGCCACCCGTTTGGGTAGTCCCGGTTTGTGGGGCCGAGTGCCATGCACGGCCCTCAGCGGCTCTGGCGCACTTGTCAGCCAGAGTGAAGAGCGTGGGGACAGTCTCCACGTCATGTGTGGCCAGCTTCTCCAACATTTTCTTATCACGTACCCCCTGTCGGAAGGCCGTGATGATGGAGGCATCGGAAATACGAGGTATAGTACCTCGTACCTTGGTGAAGCGGGAGATAAACGTCCGGAGGGTCTCCCCAGGTTCCTGCCTCACTGCGTGTAGGTGGGCCTCCACGCCGTGTTGCTGGTAAGCGCTGGCGAAGTTTGCAATGAACCGCGCGCAGAGCTCTTCCCAGGTGTAGATTGACCCTGGGGCGAGGTTCATGAGCCAAGTCCGGGCGGGCCTAGACAAGGCGACATGAAAATAAGTTGCCATCACAGCGGTGTTTCCACCTGCTGCTGTGATGGCGGTGACGTATACCTACAGGAATTCTGACGAATTTGATGTACCGTCGTATTTTTCCGGCAGGTGCGGCCTGAACTTGGGTGGCCATGATGCTATGCGAAGATGATCCGCGAGAGCGGCACATCCCACGCCGGCTAGGGGGACACCCGCATGGAACCGGGCACCCACTGGGGTTCGTGGTGTTTCTGCAGCGAAATCTTGGTCGAGGTTGCGGCCCTCGATGTTTTGTTGGCGCTCACGCGCCCTTTCCAGGGAGACCCGGGCATCCTCTCCCGCACGCCTGCGGTTGAGTTCTGCCCGGAGGTCGTCGGTCTGTGCACCCCTTACGGAGGGCGAGCGCACAGACGCCGTCGCCTCGCGTTGGCGCCGGGATGACCGAGGCCTGGACCTGGTCGAAGTAGAATGTGCCATGCCGAGTAGTCAGTCGACGTCGTCACACCAATGCTTCATGGCCCCCGGTGAGGCCATGGAGCTAGGGGTGGCGTAGCAACTCCCTGGCTGTAGACAACGCCGTAGGCGCTGCCCTTGACGGAGTCCGGGACGCTTGTGCAGGCGTGTGTTGCTGCACGGCGTGTACAGCAGCAGTCCCAGACTAAGGGCGGTCGGGTACTCGCGGCATAGAGGATGCAACTTCTTGCTCCATCGCGAAATCCTTCGAAGTTTTGGTGCGGTGCTCGACGATTCGCACCATCATGCCGAATAAGAACACAGGCAAAAACCTAAAGCCTAGCCCCTACCTGGCGCGCCAAATGTCGGAGAGGAAATCTCCGACCGGGTGGCGGAGTGCACCCGCCCTAAATCCTAAGATGAGGAGGGGCCTAAGCGTTTTGCCTGTTATGTGAGATGGAGGGATGAACACGAGAACACGCGAGGGTTTAGAGTGGTTCGGGCCACCGGAGCGTAACACCCTACTCCATTGTGTGTTGGATTGCTGTGGAAGCTTGAGAGTCTGAGTGAACTTGTGTTGTAACGTCGCATGCCTCCCCTTTTATAGCTGAAGGGGGGCATGCACAAAGGTACTGAGCCCCGACATGTGGGCCCAGGGACAAAATGTATATAGCACTTAGAGCTATTAATGTTCGCTGCTGGGGCAATCTTCTCGTGCCCTGACACCCGAGATCTGCGTATCCTCGGCGTGCCGGGGAAGCTTCTTGTATAAGGGACGATATTCATAGTGCGCCGCATAGCACGGGCGCACTGTTTGGTAACAGACCTAACAGGCGCGCCGCCTGCAAGGTTACTCTGACGCTGTCTGCCAGCGGAGTGGACAGGACACATTAAATGCTGAGAGGGCACATCGTCTGTCAGCGTGGTGGCAGGCGGCGCGTCCTCTCCGTAATAAATGTAGAGACTGCGCGACTTTAGGGGCCTTATGTCAGGCTCCGCCCGTTGGCTTATGTCACGGGCCACAAGCCACGACAGCAGTGGGTCTCCGCCTGAGCGGGGAGCGTAGGGCAAAGCCTGGACACGTGCCAGCGCCGGACCCTTACTCATGCTGGGGTTCCCCCCATCCCGGGTCCTTGCTGTGGTCTGGACCTTACTCGGAGGAACCTGGGGCCCATCGGAGGGACCCGGCATACCTTCTTAGGAGTCCCAGACTGTAATCAAAGGTTTGGGTTGTGCGTACAGGGGTCTGGTGTTCCTCCGTGGAGGTCCGGACCTGATAATGCACCCTGGGGTGTATTATCTTTCCTTGCCACGTGGTACCCCTGAACCAGCCCATGTGGTGGGGTCGGGGTGCCGTTCTCCGCGCGGCGTCTTTATACTGTAGTAGGGGGTACCCCTGATTCGGGGTACCGACACATACCTTGTTCTTCGATTTGCACTTCTCACTTATTTAGTACATAAGGACTCAATCAATATGTGTTGGACATCTAATCACCAAAACACTTATAGAAATGGCCCAAAGGCACATTTCCCTTTCAATGTCCAACTACTTTGGACGCGACAAACCCTCTAGGATTTTGGCTACAATCTGAGCAAAGTCCCACTCCTATGTGATAATGAGAGTGCAATCCGCTTGGCGGATAATCCTGTTGAACACAGCCGCACTAAGCACATAGACATCGAGCATCACTTTTTGAGAGACCACCAACAAAGGGGAGATATCAATATTTATCATATCAGCACCGAGAACCAGCTAGCCGATATCTTCACCAAGCCTTTAGATGAGAAAAGGTTTTGCAAGTTGCGTAGTGAGCTAAATGTCTTAGATTCACGTTACTTGGATTGATCTATAGCATACATGTGTTCTATGCCTTTAATCATGTTACTTTCAACATTAATGTCTTTAATTGCTTATTTTTGGTGCTCAAGTTGTACGAGTCATCCCCAGACCTCACAAGTCCCTATGCAAATGACGCACATGTTTAGGGGGAGGATGTGCTACAACTTGACTCCCTTGAGACTAACTTGTTTGTTGAGTACTCTTGAAATAGTCTCAAAAGTGTATTGAAAGGAAAAGGTGAACTTGGACAAAGAAAGGGCTTCCACTGTATTCCGATATAAATGTATCTTGTCCCAAGCTCGTACTTATGTTCTCATTGCCTTTTGCGCTTATTTGACATTTTGGTGAGGCAATGGGGTTAAAGGGACAAAAAGGTCTCCTGTTTTGGTGCTTCATGCCCAAAGGGGGAGAAATTAAGGCCAAAGCAAATGGATCAGCCAACCACTTGTGAATTTCAAAAATTGTAGAGTTACAATCTTTATATTTGATCAAAACCCTCTTATTGCAAAAATTGTTCTCGTATGGGGAGATTTTTTATTATGGGAAAAGGGGGAGTTTTTGGCATTTGATCAAATTTACTCTTGATAGATCTCTTGATTTGCTAAAACAAGTGTGTTTGACTTAGAGATAGGAAAAAGAATTTGTTTTGTGAAAATAAACCAAGTGGTGGCAAAAGTGATCCAAATATGCCAAATCCTATGTGAGATAAAATTGGTCTTCAATTTGCACTCTTTAGCTTCTCTTTGAGAATGATATTGCACTTCGAGTTGCTTTCAAATGTGTTGGCATAAATCACCAAAAAGGGGGAGATTGAAAGGGAAATGTGCTCTTGGGCAATTTCCATAAATATTTCGGTGATTAAAATGCCCAACACATATTATGTTTTGGTGATTAGATGCCCAATACATATTATTTTGGTTAATATGTGCTAACTGCAAAAGAGATGCAAATCAAGAATCAAGGTATGACTCTAGCCTTAGTGAATTGTTTTTGGTACTAATATACTCCTCTAAGTGCTAGGATCCTTGTCAAATCAAATGAGATTGGATTGGAGAAGTTTGGCTAAGTCTAGCCAGGCTTGTACCAGCCTGCGGTGCACCGGACT
Organism: Zea luxurians; assembly: GCA_029449295.1. Taxonomy (NCBI): domain Eukaryota; kingdom Viridiplantae; phylum Streptophyta; class Magnoliopsida; order Poales; family Poaceae; genus Zea; species Zea luxurians. The sequence goes on from JAOPSE010000002.1 coordinate 171,192,680, forward strand.
GTCCGGTGTGCACCGGATACTGGTTCAGCAACGAACTCGTTGCTCTCGGGAAATCGCCGAGGGCGCCGTGGCTAAAATTCACCGAACTATCCAGTGTGCACCGGACTGTCCGGTGAGACAAAAACGTCCGCGCCAACGGTCGGCAACGCGATCAGCGGGCGACGCGTGGCCCGCGCGCCAACGGTCACTAGGCCGCACCGGACTGTCTGGTGTGCACCGGACAATGTCCGGTGTGCCAAGGGGACCAAGGGCTCAACGGTCGGCTTCACCAGAGAAGGAAAGAAATCGGACACTGTTCATGTCCGGTGGTGCACCAGACTGTCCGGTGCGCCAACCGACAGAAGGCAAGAACTGACTACCAAATGGAGATCCAACGTCTCCTAGCTGCCTTGGGGCTATAAAAGGGACCCTAGGCGCATGGAGCACAATACCAAGCCTCCATTGAACATCCTAAGACGCCTAGACACCGCAAGCACGCATTTGGATCACTGCGACTAAGATTTGAGCACTTGTTGAGTTGTAAATGTGTTGCGTTGTGTTTGTGTGTTCTTGTCTTGACTTATGTGCGTGTCATTGCTGCGGTTCTAGCTCTTGCGTGTGTTTCTTTCCCTCCCTTACTCTTGTGGTTTTCATTGAGATCAATCTTATAAGGGTGAGAGACTACAACTTGTGGAGATTCCTCGCAAAGAGAAATATCTGCTAAGGAAGAAAGCCGTTGTATTCAAGTGGATCATTGGATCGCTTGAAAGGGGTTGAGTACAACCCTCGTCCATTGGGACGCCACAACGTGGAAGTAGACAAGTGTTCTACTTGGCCGAACCACAGGATAAAAATCGTTGTGTCACTTGTTTCTATTCTTGTGCGATCTTCTACTCACTTGATAATTGTTCTAAGTTTAATACTCACTTTGTGAAGAGCAATTAAGTGAAGAAGTCACCTCTCTCTTGTCATATCACCTTGGTTTGATTACACTAACATTTTATAAATCAAGTTTGTGCTATTTAGTGTTGATTTTTACAGAATCACCTATTCACCCCTTATAGGTGCTCTTAGCATGTCATTATGTTTTTTGAGGATGTTTGCACTAAACAAAAAGCTCAACTTAAAACTTAAAAAGATAAGTTGATTAGCTCTCAAAATGACTATAAATTTTTGCTAGAAAATTAGAAACATTTGTAAATTTGAATTGTGAGCTAACAACTAAAATTGTGCAATTTGAGTCTAATGCAACATCCTCAACTACCGATGATAGCCTTATCAAAAAGAATAAAAAACTTAAGACTAAGTTAGCTAGCTCTCAAGAAGTCATTGAAAACTTACTAGAAAAAATATAATTTTTTAGCGTACATAATAATAAGCTAACTAGCAAGTTAGAGAACATTGATAGTTGTCATTCAACTTCTAGAGTTGGGTCTATGATTAATAATTCACAATTAATTTGAAACTCTATCAATCATAGCTGTAGAAGCAATTTAAACTTTAACTCTATGACTAGTTCAAAACTGAACTATTATTTGTAGTTAGTATATGCATTAAACAAAATACAGTTGTTAGTAACATATACATCTAATTTCATATAAATATGGTCCGTGTCTCTTTATACACGGACGCTCAGTAGTTTAGAATCTAAACCGATTTAGAGGTTGTTTGATATCTCAAAAACAATTTCGACTATAGTTTTCGGTATGTAAAGGTGCACTTGAAAAATTGATTCCACGGCCGAAGCAATGGAGGCAATAAAGAAGCCACAACCCCTCGGTCAGAACCAAGCTGACCCTAAGAACATGTTAGACCATATTCACTATAAGATCTTTTAAGATGGGTTAACTAAATGTCTGTTTGGTAGGGCTCCTTCGAGTGCTTCTTCAACGACTTTTTTAAAAAAATCTATCAAATGAGAGACTCTTTAATAGACTCTTTCTAGAAAAGAGAGAGGAGCTCATAAAAAACCAGCAAGAGCAGGGAGCCAGAAAAAAGAGCTTCTATCGGCTCTTCTTCCATGTTTTTCTCTTCTTCGACGTTATATCATAAGAGAAGCTGTAGGAGGAGCTATATTTCAATCAGACATGGTGCTCTTTCTAAAGCTCTTCCTGATAATGAGGGAGCTGTTTTCTTAGAAAAGTCAGAGTCAGAGCTAAAGCTGCTAGAGAAAGAACCTTATCAAACGGAGTGACGGGCTCTTTACAAAGAGTCTGTCTTTACACAACTCACTATTTATGTTATCTATTAACTACATTTATGATCTATAGGCTCAGGGTTGTATGGTGTGGTCTTTTAGCCGATCTTAGGATTGTACATACCCTAAAATATCCTTTTTCTAATGACTTTTATTATCTCTTTCGAATGAGTCGGGAAAAGAACTATTTATAACTAGTTTGGAAGCAAGGGAAGCCAAACCTAACGAGAGAAAATCTCCTATAAAGAACTAAATGTCTGATTTAAATGGTATTTCCATGAATTTCTCGCCCTAAGAAAAGATATGGATCTTAGGCTTTGTTTAGGTATTATAGTATTCACCTCATTATACGTGTATTGAGGTGGATTGAGGTTTAACCAAACAAAATTTAAAGGATTTAACTTTTAAAACTAGCTTTCGGGAAATATCCCGTAGCCGGCACCATGCCAAAACAGACCCTAATAATATAACTTTGCTGCTCTCAAAATCAACCAAGGAAGATGCAAACAAACTAGTTGCAGGAGTTGTTCCGCGCAGAATGCAGACGCAAGACCGTGGACAGCATTATAACTTGGAAACCGACGTGACAATAATAATAGGACGCCTTTCTGTTTGTGGTGTGGTGTATCCGTGTATGTGGACGTGGTCCACGACGCTAGCTGGGCCGTTGGCAGCCGGCAGGCGGTTGGTGTGCGGCTGTGGCTTGTGGGGTGAGCCGATGACGCAGGCTGGCTGGCTGCAGCGCCACGGGCGTCTGCGTCTCCATTCCGTGCGGGGCATGCTAAAGAAACAATAATACTTTTCCTGTCGCCGGGATATGCTTTTTTTTTGTTTAGATAGATAAAGAAAATGGGGTATGCTAGGGTATATTAGGTTATGTATATGTTACTTCTTTCTATGTTGACATGGGAAATTAATTTCCTATTTTTATTGTCGAGAGATTTCATCGTCTCTGGATCACCTGAAAACCCATAACTCCCGGGATCCGAGGCTGAAATTGGACGTGCAAACACGAGAGAGGTGTTTGTGCGGTAGCTTTCGATCGGGACAAGGCAACTTGACTCCGATTCCATCCTGCTTTGTTTGACACTGACCCGTGTTCCACAGAAAAATGCACGCACCTCTTCGCTCTCGATTCCGACGCGACGTAGCTCCAATCTCTTCTGGAAGAATAGAACACGCCAGTTTTTTTTTTGTTTAATCAGAGAAATAAAAATGGAGTGCGGATGGGAAAACACACACAAAAAAAAAGAAAAGAAAAGGTTTGGTTGGACCGATACATGCCAGCGCGAAGGAATAATCGAGGGCGTAGTTGCATGTGTCCAAGTATCCAGTCCATTGTACCGTCGGAATCTAGCTAGCCAATAAAATTTACATGTTTCAAACATTCTTTTTATGTTTAATCAGAGCTTTGTGAGTACGACGAGAATACATAGGTGCTAGGCATTTTCATGATCAAGATTGTACAAATAATATTACTATTTATTCATTCTAATAAATTTATTACGAAAATATACTTCGCGCTTAATCTTTTACAATAACTATATATTATATAAAACATTAACATATTTTTATATAAATTTGATTAACCTTTGAAAAAAATAACTCCTGAGATGGCATATGATTTTCATCTGGTACTATAATATTTTTTTAAGGGAGTACTGGGAAGTTTTGGGTGGGGGCGTTGTAGCGTGATGGGACCTATACACGTGTCCACGCGTTGACCAGTGAACCTACACACGTGTCCACGTGTTGACTACTCAACTGTTCAAACAACTCTTGCTTCTAGATTGGAAGAGAGCAACTGGTCGGTGCTCGGTGTACTGCTCGAACTCGATCCAGATTCGAGTCAACATTTGAGGCTTTGACTACTGACTTGGATTGCCAAGCGGGATCCTACTTCCTGTGATTATTCCAGGTATTAGTATTACTAGCAAGTAGCATGTCGTTCGAACAAAAAAAAAACTAATGTTCGTATTCGTGCCTATAAATTTCTATATTTTATTTACTCTTCAACGATTTTTTCTATATCTTATTTTCCTTCTAGAAAGAGATTTTATTTATTTTATATTTAGCTAAAAAAATTAAGTTAGAAACTATATTTAAATAACGATTTAGCAACTTTTAAAAATATTGTTTATCATTACTGTTGTTGTAGAAGTAGATGCAGTTGTAGTTGTTGCATGCCAAGTATATACCTAGGCGCTGGAGAACGAGGGAAAAATCGTAACCGGAAGATGATCTTTGACATCGTCAGCCGACGAGAGCTTTTATGAGGTAAGATTGTTGGCTACTAAATATCAGACAGACAGAGAAAATATCACCCGTGACCGTGAGGACACGTACTTACCGTAATGCTACTATAATCTGGGTGTTCACGTGGCCTCGTACTAGCTAGTATTTATTGCTGTATAGCTCAAAGTCGTCTTACTCCTGCCGCTCTTGCACCGGAAAAAAGTCGTCCTCGACGGATCGGCACCGCAACGAATTCCTTGCTGCGCGGCTGCGAGCGACGACCCTCACGTGACGCGCATCACGCGATCCATCGAGGAACCGCCGCCGCACCGGATCGAGCCGGCTATTACTACTGCTCCACACTTTTTCAATCAAAAAAAGGATGCTAGGAGCATTACCCCCACGAACTTCAGGATTGGCTGCGCCAGCAAAGGGTAGTGCACTAGTACTAGCGGCAGTAAAAAGTTGATGAGCTTTCGAACTTTGGCATGTCGTCCTCGTCTGGACTGAACAAAGCCAAACCACCCAAAGTGCTCGTGCTCCCGTGCGGAACAGTTCTGCCTGGAGTCGGACCCGCCCGCGACCGCGAGACGTCACCGTTTTCGCTTTGGCCACTGTTTCGTCGTAGCCGCGCCCGCGCGCAGCAGTTTCGCTCTGGCCTCTGGCCTCTGGCCTCTGCCAGTTGGTGTCTGGTGTTTGGCGCCTGCGGGGATCCGATCGGGACACGGGACGGCCGCCAGCTCAGTACTACCTCGTGTTCGCGGCGGGGGTGCCAGCGGCCCGCGCAGGCCATGCCGCACGGGACCGACGAACCGAACGGGCTTTGCGTGGCGTCTCGATCCCTCTTCCTCCACGCGTGGTCCAGACGTGAAGGCCTCCCCAGGGAGGCGGGGATAGCTTTCTGTCTCTCAGCTTGGCCGCTCGGCGTTTGTTTGGCTTCGGCCAGGCGCGAGTGCGGTTGGACTTGGACATGGATGGTTCGTCTCTCGGCTCTGCTGGGAGGAAGACGACGACGGCCCTCGTGTGTCGACCATCCGCCGCTCGACGCCAGTCACCCTGTCAGACCTCAATCTTTGGCAACGACCGATCGAACCCAGCTTGTCGGCCTCCTCTCCTACGTCGAAAATCCGCACAGGATTTGTCGCTCTGCTTTTGGTTGGCACCAGCGATGGATCTGGTTGGTGGTTGGATATTCTCATGCGTGGAAAGCGCTCGTTCCGGTTCGCGTGATTCGCCGAGGGTGGCAGATTATCAAATGCCCCAGGTATGAAAAGAAGTAAAGCAGTTTTTTTGGTAAGGGATACACACTTGCACTAATTTTGATTTCTTCTTAATTGTTCTAGGAACAAAAAAGGTAGATTTTTATTGGCAGTATGGAAACTTGAAATGCCTTCTCTTCTGGTTTAGGCCCATGGGTCACCTACTGCTTAACACTACCACCAGCCCATGGGCTCACACGCCTCCCAGACCTTGTAGCTGTAGGCCCCAACAATCTGCCCTCGCGCGACGCGAACAGCATCATAACGTCGAATGACGATATTTCTGCCATTATAAAATGCGATAAGTTCGGCTTCGACGAAACGGAGGCGTAGGCGAGGGCTTCGATGATTTAGAGATTCACACAACACACACAAGCCGATATGGACTCGAGCTCTCTCTTAGTCACTGAAAGGGAAAATAAGGTCAAACCTTTTCCTAAATGATTTGGTGGTTGAATTACCCAACACAAACAATTGGACTAACTAGTTTGCTCTAGATTATATGTTCTACAGGAGCTATAGGTTCAACACAAACCAATAAAAAGAACAAGTTAGGGTTCAAAACAAAGGGAGCAAAGGAAACCGAAATGTGCCCTGGTCTGGCACACCGGACAGTCCGATGTGCCACACCGGGAGATCCACTCTAAACTCCTCAGCTTCGGGTTTCTGGAAATGCCACTCCGCTATAATTCACCGGACTGTCTGGTGTGCCATGCGGAGCAACGGCTACTGCGCCAACGGTCGACTGCAAAAGCAACAGTGAACAGTGCGCGTCTGCGCGCGCAGAGTCAGAGCAGTGCCAGAAGGCGCACCGGATAGTGAACAGTACCTGTCCGGTGCCCCATGAAGTCAGAGCTCCAACAGTCGAAACCGTCAGAACCCTAACGGTTGGGTGACGTGGCTGGCACACCGGACAGTATCCGGTGCCCCATGAAGTCAGAGCTCCAACAGTCGAAACCGTCAAAACCCTAACGGTTGGTTGACGTGGCTGGCAAACCGGACAGTGTCCGGTGGTGTCGGTGTTTCGAAACCCGGGGGTCCCTAGACCGACGAGTGAATTGTCGCCGCGTGCCCCAGCCCAGATGGGTCGACGCGAGGCGGAACGCGAAGGGGGGAAAGAAAGCAGCCGGAGGGAGGCAGGCGTGAGAGAATGGATCTCGCGGCCTTCGTGTTAGCCCCGCGCCTGAGTCGGGTGCGCTTGCAGTAGGGGGATACAAGCGTCCACGCGGGAGTGGGAGCGAGCGGCCTTACGCGAGCGCCATCCCGTCCTTCTTCGCGCGGGCCAACCTTCTGTAAGAGGGCCCTGGTCCTCCCTTTTATAGGCGTAAGGAGAGGATCCAGGTGTACAATGGGGAGTGTAGCAATGTGCTAACGTGTCTAGCGGTGGAGAGCTAGCGCCCTAAGTACATGCCATCGTGGCAGCCGGAGAGGTCTTGGCGCCCAGTTCGCGTGGTGTCGTGGCCGTCGGAGGAGTGCTGGAGCCTGGCGGGAGGACAGCTGTTGGGGCTGTCGAGTCCTTGCTGACGTCCTCTTGCTTCCGTAAGGGGGCTGAGAGCCGCCGTCGTCACAGGGCATGCGGGGCGCCATCATTACTCGCATGGTGGAGCGAGCCAGATGGGACGCCGGTCTGGTTCCCCGTAGCCCGAGTCAGCTCGGGGTAAGGTAATGATGGCGCTTCCTGTTGACGTGGTCGGTCCGTGCCCTGGGCTGGGTGAGGTGGAGGCTCCTCCGAGGTCGAGCCCCCGGGTCGAGCGAGGCGGAGTTTGTCGTCTTCTGGGGTTGAGCCCATGTCCGAGCCCTGGGGTCGGGCGAGGCGGAGTTCGCCGTCTTCCAGGGTTGAGCCCATGTCCGAGCCCTGGGGTCGGGCGAGGCGGAGTTCGTCGTCTTCCGGGGCTGAGCCCATGTCCGAGCCCTGGGGTCGGGCGGAGCGGAGTTTGCCGTCTTCCGGGGCTAAGCCCGAGTCCGAGCCCTGGGTCGGGCGGAGCGGAGTTCACCGTCTTCCGGGGCTGAGCCCGAGTCCGAGCCCTGGGTCGGGCGGAGCGGAGTTTCCTATGACGCCCGAGGCCGGCCTTGGCTGCTGTCAGCCTCACTCTGTCGGGTGGCTCAGCAGTCGGAGCGGCGCAGGCGGCGCTGTCCTCTTGTCAGACCGGTCAGTAGAGCGGCGAAGTGACTGCGGTCACTTCGGCTCTGTCGACTGGAGGGCGTGCCTCAGGATAAAGGTGTCAGGCCACCTTTGCATTAAATGCCCCTGCGATTTGGTCGGTCGGCGTGGCGATGTGGCCAAGGTTGCTTCTCGGTGGAGACTGGGCCTCGGGCGAGCCGATAGTGTGCCCGTTGCTGGAGGGGGGGTCCTCGGGCGAGACGTAGGTTCTCCGGGGTCAGCTTCCCTTGCCCGAGGCTAGGCTCGGGCGAGGCACAATCGTGTCCCTTGAATGGACCGATCCTTGACTTAATCGCACCCATCAGGCCTTTGCAGCTTTGTGCTGATGGGGGTTACCAGCTGAGATTTAGGGGTCTTGAGGGTACCCCTAATTATGGTCCCCGACAGTAGCCCCCGAGCCTCCAAGGGAGTACTAATACTCGCTTGGAGGTTTTTTGCCACACTTTTTGCAAGGGGACCAGCCTTTTTCGGTTGCATTCTGTTCCGGTGGGTGCGCGCGAGCGCACCCGCCGGGTGTAGCCCCCGAGGCCTCGGAGGAGTAGTTTTACTCCTTCGAGGTCTTAGTGCGTTTCGCAACACTTCGGCTGGTCTAGTTGTTCCCTCATGCGAGCTGGCCGTAGCCCGAGTGCACGGTCGGGTCCCAAGTTCTCGGGCTGGTATGTTGACGCTGTCAACGGTTTGGCCGGAGCCGGGTTTGCGAGAGCAGCCCCCGAGCCTCTGCACAGGGCGAGAGGACGGTCAAGGACAAACTCGTCTTTTTTACATACGCCCCTGCGTCGCCTTTCCGCAAGGAGGAGGGGGGAAAGCGCCATGTTGCCCTCGGAGGGCGCCGAACATGGTGTTTCCGGTGAGCTGCTGGCGGGTAATCCGAGCGGTCGCCCGTGCCCCATTTGCTAGGGGTCGGCTAGAGGCCCGGAGGCGCGCTCCAAAAGTACCTGCGGGTGATCTGCCGGACCCGGTCCCCTTTGACGGGGTCCGAGGGCTCGATGCCTCCCTCTGATGGGATTCCGTTAGAAGATCGCTCCCGCTGGTCTCGGAAATGTCTTAGGGTACCTCGGGAGCGCAGCCCGAGCCTTGGTTATGTGTCGAACGTACCCAGGGTCATCCCTCGCTTTGTGTCTGAGGCGACTGTGAACCCTTCGAGGGCCAGCCTACGAACCCCTGATCAGTAATGGGCGCGGAGCCCGAGTGGCCTGAGGCGGCCGTTGAACCCTTCGAGGGGCCAGCCATCGAACCTCTGACTAGTAGTGGGCGCAGAACCCAATCGATCTGAGGCGACCGTGGAACCCCTCCGAGGGGCCAGCCTTCGAACCTCTGATCAGTAGGGAGGCTCGGAGCCTGTTTCCTTCACGGAGAAGGGTCCTTTTCGGGGTATCCCCCTTTCCCGGTCCCTGTTGTAAGAGAGAGAAAAGAGGAAAAGGAAAAGGATGCGAAGTCGAATGACGTGGCGTACCTCTTTCGACGTAGTCATTATGGTGAGGGCGAAGCGTCATTTGCTTCTCCCACTTGAGGCGCCGCATGTCCCGCCGCGGAGTTAATGCGACAGGGCGAGCGGTTCGTGAGGCGGTTGTTGCGCGGGCCGTTTGAGGAACGGTCGTTTCGCCTTTGAGTCTTGGAAACCCGCGGCGGGTTCGGGCGACGCGTTGAACGGGTCTTGTTTTGGTCCTTATATACCTGGGGGAGGGCCTGGTGATGGTTCTTTGCTCCGCCTCTTGCCTTCTTCTTAGGTTTTCGCAACCTGAGAGATCTTAGCCAGAGAAAAGGAAACCGCTTGCCCAGCCCTTTCCGCCGCCGCCCCTTCTGCTCGGCGATGGCTGACCGGGTGACCATCGTTCCGCCACGCGACCCATGGCCTTCCTCAACAGTCACGGCGGGTGACTTGGAGGACCTCGTTGCTGAAGGTTTGCTTCGCCCTCTCTCCGATGAGAGGCAGCCGGAGTGGATTCCTCCCTCGAACGGAGCCGCCCCGTCCCCGCCGCCGGGGTACGTCATAAGCTTTGTCTCCTTCCATGAGCGGGGATTCGGCGTGCCGGCGAGCCGCTTCATGCGGGCGATCCTGCATCACTACGGGGTGGAGTTGCACAACCTCAGCCCCAACTCCATCTCGCAAGCCGCCATCTTTGTAGCGGTGTGCGAAGGATACTTGGGGATCGATCCCCACTGGGACTTGTGGACCCATCTCTTCTCCGCGGAGCTTTTCGCTTCGCCGACGGGAGAGAGGAGGGTCCGTGCGGCAGTGCGGGCCGGCGGCTGTATCCTCCAGCTGAGGCAGTCGCGGGCGCCGCAGTACATTCCCACTGTCCTTGCATCTTCGAATAAAGGGTGGCAGCGCCGGTGGTTCTATCTCCGGAATGACAACGGGAGGCTTCCGTCGTTTTCTCAGCGAGTGGTCACCGTCGCCGCCGATGCCTAGCGCTACGGGACCCCGCACGACAGGTAGAAAAATCTCGAGCCCCTTCTCAAGGCCCTGGAGGCATTGCGGAAAGGAGGGCTTACCGCCGCGGGGGTGATAGCCGTCATTCATCGCCGGAGGGTGCTTCCTTTGGCGGAGCGACGATTGTCGCTTTGGGAGATGACGCCAGAGGCTGATGTGGAGGGCTCACGGATGTCCTCGGACCCCCTCCCCATCGACGTTCTCTTCGGGCGGGTGGCCGCCGCGTTGGGAAAGCCGGACGCCAGCGCCTTCTCCCAGCCCTTGATGTGCCCCGACTGCGGGTGCGTGTCTCTGGTGAGTGTCCGCTCCTTCTTTCTTTTTTGCGCCGGGTTGCCCTTCTTCTTGGTCCTTACGGTCCAGACTTTTCATCGGCCTCTAGGAGGTAGGGTGGCACAAGCCTTCCCGGCCACGAGTCCCGGAGGACGCGGTGGACCGGGCAGCGCGGCGGGTCGCCGTGGAGGAGAAGAAGAAGAAAATGGACGCGAAGAAGGCTCGGGCCCGCGAGCGGACGCGGGCTCGGCACGCCTTGGAAAAGCTCCATCGCCAGTAGGAGAGGGATGGACTCCCGAGGGAGCCGTCGCCGGAAACGCCTGACGATGACGACAACGATGAAGACGATGACGAGGATGATGACATGGCTGCCCGCCTTGGCCTCAGCCCGGGTTTGAGGCTAGGCCAGGAGTCGTCAAGCCAGCCTCCGAGCGGGCCGGCGCCGTCAGTTCTCGAGGTCGGGACGCCAAGGTCCCGGCTCGAAGAGCGGGGGCAGACCGAGGGGGCACTCGACCCCTCGGCTGGGGGAGTTGAGGTGCCCCCGGGGAGTCAGGCCGAGGCGGCTGTTCCCTGAGGGCCGTTGCCCATGCCTGCAGCGCAGGAGAGCGACCCTCAGATCGCCGTGGCAGCGCGTGGGTAGTCCGTCCCCCAGGCGTCCGAGGCGCCCAAGGTGAGGACGGTACCAAAGCTGGCGGCGAGGCGGACCTCGGCGGTATCTTCGGGGGTCGGGATCCGGGAGACCTCTCCTCAGGCGCGGTTGATCATGGTCCGCAGCGGGTAAGTACCCCAGAACGTCTTCGTCTTGACTCCTCGTTTGTACATCCCGGCCGTGACTTTCCTCTCCTCCTCAGCAAGCGAAGCCATGGGTTGACCGATCTGGCTCCCCGGAAAGCCCTTAAGACGACGTCGGCTTCCGCAGCCGGCGCCGCTCTGGGGCTCGCCGTCCAGCTGTCCTTCTCGCAAGGCGCCCCACAGTGGGAGGCTCAGGCGGCACCAGTCGCCGTGGAGCGAGTTCCCGAGGTTGGCTCTTCTGTCGAGGTGGCCGTCGCGCTGGGGGAGGCGGCTGGCGCGGACGTGACCTCGGGTTCGCCAGACATGCCACCGGCGCTGGCGCCAGCTGCTGCCGAAGCCGCTGTCGTCCCGGTCGGGGAGTGACCTATCACCGCTGATGCTGAGACGGTCGAGGCATCGGCGCTTGGTGCCTCGGAGGAGGGGGGCGTGGAACCGCGACTCGTCCCACCAAGCGGTGGCCTTGTCCCTGCGCAGCGGGGCTTCGAGGGGCGGCGTCCGTTGCTGCGGTTCCGGACCCATGAGGCCTCGGATCCCTTCTTCGTCCTCGACGATGAGTGGGAGGAGCAGTCTTGGGACGAGCTCCGCGAGTGTGCCGAAGCGACGGTGGGGTCGCTCCGGTCATCCTTGGAGGTCTTCTGCAGGGACGTCCCCAAGATCCTCCAGGTAATGATTCCAAGCGTACCTTTTTTGTGATCCAGGCGTCCTTTGTAACGCCCCACTCCCTTCCCTCAGGATCTGACGGATCTGAGCGCCGCCAAGTCGTCGTTTGTCCGTCGCGAGGTCGACGTCTGGGGCTCGCTGCGATCCCTGAGGACCTCGCTCGCCGGGGCTACCGCGCGCCTCTCCCAGCGGGGCGCCGAGGTAGCGGACCTTCGGTTGCTCTGCGCCGATCTGGGAGCAGAGGCAGCAGCGGCGCGTGTAGAGGTACAACGTCGGCAGTCGGAGTTCGCTCGGGTCGTCGACGAGCGAGATCAGTCTCGGGGCCGGGCTACCGAGGCCGAAAGCCGGGCCAGAACCCTTGCAGCGGACCTGGCCGTAGCCCAAGCCGCAGCCTCGGAGCAGCGTGCCCGAGCTGGAGGTATGTCCTGGCTGTTTTTGGCTTTCGCTTCAGCTTGTTTTCTCCACTTGTGTTTGAGGCCTTGTGCTCTGGCTGTTCGCAGAGCTCGAGTCTGCCCTTGCCCATGCAGCCGAGCAGAGGGAGGCCGACCACGCGGCCATGTCCGAGGCCATCTCGGACTTCTGCCGGGTCTTTGGCTTCGGCGACGTCCCCTCAGGGAGCTCCCCTCAGAGTCGCCTGCAGGCCTTGGGTGACCATGTGCGCGGCAGACTCCGCGAGGCGCTGCACCATGGTGTCAGGCGGGCCTTCGCTGTGCTTGCTTCCCACTACGTCATTGATCTGGAGCGGGTCAGCGAGGGGTATTGCCTCCCTGATGAAGACGAAGCCACCCTGGCTGAAGTCCAGAGGCTTGACGTAGCCGCCGTTGGCCCGAGCGCAGTGCTGGCGACCACCTTCGAGGCAGAGATCCTCCCGCCTGCGTCGTCGCCCGAAGCTGGGGTGAGCTTTGCCGAAGGTGTGGACGAGGCCGAAGGCGCGGCTCCTTCCCCAGGCGACGCCTAACTCTGCCGGAGCAGTTCCTTTTGAATGCGCTTGTGTCTTTTGCGGCCGCTGAGGCCCGAACACTTTTATTATCGTAGTATAAAGTCATGGCTCTTTCTCTTCCATTTTGCGTGTCTGGCCCCGTTCGCCAGTAGCAGGGTGGCTTGCCCAAGTAGGGGTCATTTTTCGTGGTAGGTGACGAGTGAGGTATCCATAACCCAGGGGTGTAGGAGTCTCTCGGCTCGGTCGGCCTTGCCACTTACATGCACCCATGTTCGCTTCTTGGGGTCCCGCTACCGACATAGCCGGGGGAGCGCGGAAGCCTTTTTGGTTGAAAATTTTGACGCAGAGGGGGTTCCCCCCTTTTAGCCCCCGAGGGAGGGTCGGGCTTTGCTGAGGCAAGGCTGACCCTTCCTTATCGACCAGACTTTGTGTGTAAACGGGGACGTTGGTGAGGAACGCCATCGCCTGTTCGGACCTGATGCTATTTAGGGGTCGGACCTCGATCCACTTGGAGAATTTGTCGATGGCGACCAACAGGTGCGTGTAGCCCCGGGCGCCTTCTGCAAGGGGCCAACGAGGTCCAGACCCCACACAGCAAACAACCAGGTGATGGGTATGGTCTGCAGAGCCTGAGCGGGCAGGTGGGTCTGCCTTACGTAGAACTGACACCCTTCGCGGGTGCGGACAATTCTAGTAGCGTCGGCCACCGCCATCGGCTAGAAGAATCCTTGTCGGAAGGCGTTTCCAACGAGGGTTTGAGGTGCTGCGTGATGGCCGCAAGCCCTCGAGTGTATCTCTTGCAAGAGCTCCTGGCCTTCGGCGATGGAAATGCATCGCTGGAGGACGCCTGAGGGGCTGCGGTGATAGAGCTCCTTCCCATCTCCTAGCAAGACGAAAGACTTGGCGCGCCGCGCCAACCGCCGAGCTTCGGCTTGGTCGAGGGGCAGCTCTCCTCGGTGGAGATATTGCAGGTACGGGGTCTGCCAGCTTTGATTAGGCGTGACCTCGCTCTGTTCCCCCTCGACGCGCAGTGCCTCACCCTCGGGGGCCAAGGGTACCTCGGGCTGAGCCGAGGGTACGCGGACCGTGCCGAGGGTACCTCAGACTGGGCCGAGGGTACCCCGGACTGAGCCGAGGATACCTCGGACTCAGCCGAAGGTGCCTCGGGCGGAGCCGAAGGTGCCTCGGGCTCGGGCGTGTCCTCGGTCTTGACGGAAGGTTGATGCAGGTCTCGGGAGATTACGTCCGGGGGAACTGCTGTTCGTCCCGAGGCTATTTTAGCCAGCTCGTCCACAGTCTCGTTGTAGCGTCGGGCGATGTGGTTGAGCTCGAGCCCGTAGAAATTGTCTTCCAGGTGCCGAACCTCATCGCAGTAGGCTTCCATCTTCGGGTCGCGGCAGTGGGAGTTCTTCATGACTTGGTCGATGACGAGCTGCGAGTCACCGCGAGCATCGAGGCGTCGGACCCCTAGCTCGATGGTGATTCGCAACCCGTTTACCAGAGCCTCGTACTCTGCCACATTGTTGGACACCGGGAAGTGGAGGCGTAGCACGTAGCATAGGTGCTTCCCGAGGGGCGAGACGAAGAGGAGGCCTGCGCCGGCCCCCATCTTCATCAGTGACCCGTCGAAAAACATGGTCCAGAGCTCCGGTTGGATCGGAGCCGTCGGGAGCTGGGTGTCGGCCCATTCACCCACGAAGTCCGCCAAGACCTGGGACTTGATGGCCTTCCGAGGGGCGAACGAGATCGTCTCGCCCATGATCTCCACCGCCCACTTCGCAATTCTACCCGAGGCCTCTCGGGACTGGATGATCTCTCCCAGGGGGAAGGATGACACCACAGTCACCGGATGAGACTCGAAGTAGTGTCGCAACTTCCGCCGTGTCAGGATCACCGTGTACAGCAGCTTCTGGATTTGCGGGTAGCAGATCTTGATCTCGGGCAGTACCTCACTGATGAAGTAGACTGGCCTCTGGACGGGCAATGCATGCCCTTCTTCTCGTCTCTCAACCACGATCGCGGCGCTAACCACCTGGGTGGTTGCGGCGACGTAGATCAAGAGGGCTTCTCCGGCAGCGGGGGGCACCAAGATGGGCGCGTTCGTGAGGAGCGCCTTCATGTTCCCGAGGGCTTCCTCGGCCTCGGGAGTCCAAGCGGAGCACTCAGCCTTCCTTAAGAGGTGGTACAGAGGCATACCTCTTTCGCCGAGGCGCGAGATGAAGCGGCTCAGAGCCGCGAGACATCCCATGACCCTCTGTACGCCTTTCAAGTCCTTGATTGGCCCCATGCTGGTGATGGCTGCAATCTTCTCCGGGTTGGCTTCGATGCCCCGCTCGGAGACGATGAACCCCAAGAGCATGCCTCGGGGGACCCCAAAGACACACTTTTCGGGATTAAGCTTCACGCCTTTCGCCTTGAGACATCGGAATGTCGCTTCAAGGTCGGAAAGGAGGTCGGAGGCCCTCCTCGTCTTGACTACGATGTCATCGACGTAGGCCTCGACCGTTCGGCCGATGTGTTCGCCAAACACATGGTTCATGCATCGCTGGTACGTTGCCCCCGCATTCCTCAAACCAAACGGCATTGTAACATAGCAGTACATGCCGAAGGGTGTGATGAATGAAGTCGCGAGCTGGTCGGACTCTTTCATCCTGATCTGGTGATACCCTGAGTAGGCATCGAGGAAAGACAGGGTTTCGCACCCAGCAGTGGAATCCACGATCTGATCGATGCGAGGCAGAGGGTAGGGAACTTTCGGACATGCTTTGTTTAGACCAGTGTAGTCTACACACATCCGCCATTTCCCCCCTTTCTTTCTCACAAGCACAGGGTTGGCAAGCCATTTGGGATGGAATACCTCTTTGATGAACCCTGCCGCCAGTAGCTTGTGGATCTCCTCGCCTATGGCCCTGCGCTTTTCTTCGTCGAATCGGCGCAGAGGTTGCTTCATGGGTCGGGCCCCAGCTCGGATATCCAGAGAGTGCTCGGTGACTTCCCTCGGTATGCCAGGCGCGTCCGAGGGACTCCACGCGAAAACGTCAGCGTTTGCGCGGAGAAAGTCGACGAGCACTGCTTCCTATTTAGGGTCGAGCTCGGAACCGATCCGGATCTGCTTGGAGGCGTCGTTGCGGGGGTCGAGAGGGACGGACTTGACCGTCTCCGCTGGTTCGAAGTTGCTGGCGTGGCGCTTCACGTCGGGCGCCTCCCTAGAGAGGCTCTCTAGGTCAGCGATGAGGACCTCGGATTCGGCGAGGGCCTCGGCGTACTCCACGCACTCCACATCGCATTCGTACACGTGTCGGTACGTGGGCCCGAGGTGATGACCCCGTTGGGGCCCGACATCTTGAGCTTGAGGTAGGTGTAGTTGGGGACGGCCATGAACTTGGCGTAGCATGGCCTCCCTAGCACTGCGTGGTAGGTTCCTCGAAACCCGACCACTTCGAACGTGAGGGTCTCCTTTCGAAAGTTGGAGGGCGTCCCGAAGCAGACGGGTAGGTTGAGTTGTCCGAGGGGTTGAACGCGCTTCCCGGGGACGATCCCGTGGAAAGGCGCAGCGCCCGTCCGGACCGAGGACAGATCGATTCGTAGAAGCCCGAGGGTCTCGGCGTAGATGATGTTGAGGCCGCTGCCTCCGTCCATGAGGACCTTGGTGAGCCTGACGTTGCCGATGATGGGGTCGACAACGAGTGGGTATCTCCCCGGGCTCGGCACATAGTCTAGATGGTCGGCCTGGTCGAAGGTGATGGGCTTGTCGGATCAGTCTAGGTAGACTGGCGCCGCCACCTTTACCGAGCAGACTTCCCGACGCTCTTGCTTGCGGTGCCGAGCCGAGGCGTTCACCACTTGCCCGCCGTAGATCATGAACTAGTCGCGGACCTCGGGGAACCCTCCTGCCTTGTGATCTTCCTCCTTTGCGTCGTCGAGGGCCTTGCCACCCTCCGCGGGTGGCCCGGCCTTGTGGAAGTGTCGTCGAAGCATCACACACTCCTCAAGGGTGTGCTTGACGGGCCCCTGATGATAGGGGCACGACTCCTTGAGCATCTTGTCGAAGAGGTTGGCACCTCTGGGAGGTTTCCGAGGGTTCTTGTACTCGGCGGCGGTGACAAGGTCCGCGTCGGCGGCGTCGCGTTTCACTTGCGACTTCTTCTTGCCTTTCTTCTTGGCGCCGCGCTGAGTTGACGCCTCGGGAGCATCTTTCGGTGGGCGGCCCTGGGGCTGCTTGTCCTTCCGGAAAATGGCCTCAACCGCCTCCTGGCCAGAGGCGAACTTGGTGGCGATGTCCATCAGCTCGCTCGCCCTGGTGGGGGTCTTACGACCCAGCTTGCTCACCAGGTCGCGGCAGGTGGTGCCGGCGAGGAACGCGCCGATGACATCTGAATCGGTGACGTTGGGCAGCTCTGTGCGCTGCTTCGAGAATCGCCGGATGTAGTCCCGGAGAGACTCTCCCGGCTGCTGTCGGCAGCTTTGGAGATCCCAGGAGTTCCCAGGGCGCACGTACGTGCCCTGGAAATTGCCAGCGAAGGCTTGGACCAGGTCGTCCCAGTTGGAGATCTGCCCCGGGGGCAGGTGCTCCAGCCAGGCTCGAGCGGTGTCGGAGAGGAACAGGGGGAGGTTGCGGATGATGAGGTTATCATCGTCCGTTCCACCCAGTTGGTAGGCCAGCCGATAGTCCGCGAGCCACAGTTCCGGTCTCGTCTCCCCCGAGTACTTTGTGATAGTAGTCGGGGTTCGGAACTGGGTCGGGAACGGTGCCCGTCGTATGGCGCGGCTGAAAGCCTGCGGACCGGGTGGTTCGGGCGAAGGGCTCTGATCCTCCCCGCTGTCGTAGCGTCCCCCACGCCTGGGGTGGTAGCCTCGGCGCGCCCTGTTGTCGAGGTGGGCCCAACGGCTGTGATGATGGCGCTCGTTGCCGAGGCGACCCGGGGCCGCAGGCGCTGTGTTGCGCGTGCGCCCGGAGTGGACCGAGGCTTCCCACATGAATCGGGAAGTCGCGGCGCGATGTTCCGAGGGGAACCCTTGCCTTCGGGAGGCAGAGCTTTCGGCCCGTCGGACCGCGGCGTCCTCCAGGAGATTCTTGAGCTCTCCCTGGATACGCCGCCCTTCGGTGGTTGATGGCTCCGGCATCGCGCGGAGGAGTATTGCCGCTACAGCCAGGTTTTGGTCGACTCCGCTGGAATCCGGCGGCGGCCTCACCCTGACGTCGTTGGCGATGCGGTGCTGGATGTCCTGGGGAGATGACGCGCTTCTCCGGTGAAGCGTCCTGAACCTTTGGGACTCAAATGTGATACAATTACTTGTCCCAGGAGGCTAGTAACCACATTCATTACTTCAAATAGTTACAGAGTCTGAATAATGTTATTACAATACCAGGGATACAAGCTCGAAAGTGAGCCGAGAAAACATAAAGCGCAGTGGAAGATAAAATAGCCCAAGCCACAGGCAGAACTGGGTGAAGACACAACCCCATCAATCAAGCATAGCAGAAAAGAAATCTTCAGCTGCTGAAAAACATAAATAAATCTGGGTGAATACACTAGGTATTCCGCAAGCCCACCCGGCTCCCGTAAAGAGAAAGTGACCTATATGGTACATGTTTTATATGGTGGAGTTGAAGTCACTCATACTTTTCAGAGAAAGGCAGTACTCAATGGTTAGGGTTTTCCCAAGACAATAGAAGTAACACTTACTTGACCACCACTGAGCTTCCCGCTCCTGTGGTACTACTTTCTTTCTCGAGCATACACACGCATTTCCCTGTTCCCGGTTGTAGTAGAAACACTAATTGTCATACCATACCAGACTCGTCCATACCAGTGGACATGGACTATTCGAATAGGTTTAGACTCTGCGCAGAGGGGTACACTTTACCCACTAGTCCGGCTCTGCGATCTCATGGCCAATGAGATCTGAATCCGAAACTCTTTCCTTCCTTGTACGTCCGAACCTTAACGGTTATACCGGAAGGAGTCAGGCCACCGCCATGTCCAAACCGGACAAAACATTCCCCCTCCTTATCCTCCCGGTGCTACCCCAGCCTTCATAACCCTGGGGTTGGACCGTACGAGTTCAGATTGAGTGGCTGCCCACACAGCCTCGAGTGGTTGTACTTTTGAGAGTACAGGTAATGAAAGATGACAAACTGGTCCTTATATGAGAGGACGATCCTTCTGCTCACGCCTAAACCAGCTGAGCCAACACCTTAGGCCCTCCCCTAAACCAGGGAGTCCCTGATCATCCAACTTCACCAGGTGATGAGGGTGAATACCCTTCATCGCACTCTTTTGGAAAACATTTCACTTATACCCCTTTTACTTGTCCCATATCTTTTAATCGAAGTAATGGTTAATGCGGGCTCTCTCATGCTTACCATGCAATTCAATTCCCATCCCATAATCCAGGCTTAGGCAGTGGTAGAGAGAGATAGGTAAGTAATGCATCAAGGGAAAGATGGACTTGCCTTCGTCGAAGCTTTCCTGGCACAAGAGGTTAATCTCGGAGGGGTCGGGTTCTTGCCCTTCTTCCGGAGCTAAGAGTTCCGGAGGATCGGATCCCTCTTCCGCTAATTAAACAAGACAATAACAATACATCAAACATAGTGACCTTTGTGGGGTGTGCAAATTATTGTACTTTATTATTTTTGTGCCCTAATAGTTTATTTAGACAATTTTTGGTGCATAAAATATTAGTATCTAAATATATATGTGAAAATGAGAAAGGAAAATAGGAAAAAGAAAAAGAAAAGGGATTCTCCATCTAACCGGGCCGGGGGGGATTTTGGCCCACATGGCGTGCGGGCGCGGGCGCGGGCGCGCTTTGCGGCCCAAACGGCCCAGCAGCGAGGGGACGGCGGCGGGGACGGCGCCGTAGCGCGGGCCCACCAGCCAGAGAGAGAGGGGCGGCTGACGGCGCTACTGGTAACGGAGGGGAAAGGGGCTCGACCGGGCCGGTCGACGGCGAGCTCTGCGGCGGTTCTCCGCCGTCGGTCCGGTCCTCTGGCGGGGAAGGGGTGGCGAAGCACGGGCGGTTGGAGTGGGCCACGATGGTGCGGCGAATTTGGCCTGCGGAGGCCTATGGCGGCCGGCCCACGGCGCAGTGGCGGGCGCCCGTGGCGGCGAAGCCGCCGGTGGGGTTTCCGGCCATGACAGGGGAGGCAAGGTGGTGCCTAGTGATCGCGAGTGTATGGCGGAGCTTCGGCCATAGCTTAATTGAACAGAGAGACGCTAGAGAGGGGGAAGGGGGCTCACCGGAGCAAGGCAGGGGCACGGCGGCGCTTGCTTGAACCGCTCGGGGAGGAGGGCAGTGAGGATGGCTGGTGTTGTGTGGCGAAGACGGGGCTCGAGCGGGCCCTTTTATAGGCGCTCGGAGGAGGGAGGGGGATGGGGAGACGGCGAGCACCGGCGAGCTTTGCCATGGGTACGGGAATGGCGCTAACGCCGATTGGGACGGCTCGGGCAGGCTGAGGGGATGAGAGGTCGGCTCAAGCACAGTGGCAGGGTTGTCGCGGAGGCTGGCGAGCATTAATGGCGAGGCGACAAGGCGAGGGGCGCTCGGCGGCGATCGCGCCGGTGAGGGATGGGCGAGGGAGAAGGAGCTGACGGGTGGGGTCGGGCTGCCAGTGAGAGAGGTCCGCGCGAGAGAGAGAGCGGTGAGGTGCTGACGGGCGGGGCCCAGTGGTCAGGGGGCGGGAGCGGCGCGCGGGTTGGGCCGCCTGGGCCGGAAGAGAGGGGGGGGGGAAGCGGGCGCGCGCGAGCTGGGCTGGGATTCGGCCCAGCCGAGGGAGGGGAGAGGGTTTTTCCCTTTTCCTTTTCTTATTTCATTTCTTTTCCTTTTTCTTTTCTACTTTTGTGTCTTTTTGTTTCTTTTTCTCTTATCAAAATTTCTCTAAATGAACTTGGTGATAAATATGGTCTATGTGAGGTGCTTCAAATCATTTTAAGTGCATGCATATGATTTGGGTGACCTAGGGGTAGGGTTAAGGGAGAAGAATAAAATGAAGGAGGGGGGATTAGGGGGGGTTAGGATTTCAAACCGGGGTTGGGATTTTGGGATGTTACAAACCTACCCCACTTAAAGGAATCTCGCCCCCGAGATTAGACTGGATTTGGGAAAAGATAAGGGTATTCCTTCCTCAAGAAGTCCTCACTCTCCCAGGTGGCTTCCTCTTCTCCTTCTCTGCTCCACTGAACTTTACAGAGCTTTACTTCTGAGGTGCGGGTCTTTCTGACTGCTGAATCAAGAATCTTCACTGGTTTTTCACGATACTGAAGGTCTTTTTGAATCTGCACTGTCTCTTCTTCGAGGTGACTTTCTGGTGCTTGCAGGCATTTGCGGAGCTGGGATACGTGGAACACATTGTGGATGTCGGACATGGATTCTGGTAGTTCCAGGCGGTATGCTGCGGGTCCTACCTTGCCAATGATGGGATAGGGACCTACAAAACGTGGGGCTAGCTTCCCTTTGACTTGGAACCTCATGACACCACGCATTGGAGAAACCTTGAGGTAGACGAAGTCTCCTTTCTCAAATCGGAGTTCCCTCCGCCTGTTGTCTGCGTAACTCTTCTGTCGACTTTGAGCTTCAAGCAACCTTCTGCGGATCAGTGCAACTTTCTCTTCCGCCTCTTTGACAAAGGCAGGCCCTTCTAGTGCTTTTCCCCCACGTTGGACCACATGAGAGGGGTCTGGCATTTCCATCCATACAGTGCTTCGAATGGCGACATCTTGATGCTAGCCTGATAGTTATTGTTGTATGAGAACTCTGCGTAGGGTAGACTGGATTCCCAACTTCTATCAAAAGCTAACACACATGCTCTTAACAGATCTTCAAGAACTTTGTTGACTCTCTCTGTCTGCCCATCTGTCTGAGGGTGGTAAGCGGTACTGAAATCTAGCTTGGTGCCCATAGCTTTCTGAAGGCTTGTCCAGAATTTGGATGTGAACTAGGTTCCTCTGTCTGACACTATCTTCCTTGGGATGCCGTGGAGTCTGACTATCTCCTTGAGGTAAATCCGGGCAAGGGTGGCTCCTCCAAAGGTAGTTTTCACTGGGATGAAATGGGATACCTTGGTGAGGCGATCTATTATTACCCAGATGGAATCATTCCCTTTTTGCGTCTGAGGCAGTCCGGTTACGAAGTCCATGCCTATTTCTTCCCACTTCCATTCAGGTATCGGGAGGGGTTGTAATAGGCCTGCAGGTTTTTGGTGTTCGGCCTTCGTCCGTTGGCAGATGTCACATCGAGCCACAAACTGAGCTATTTCTTTCTTCATTCCTTTCCACCAGTATCTGGTTTTGAGGTCCAGGTACATCTTGGTAGTTCCGGGGTGGATGGAGTAGGCCGAGTCGTGGGCTTCCTTGAGTAGGACTTCTCGGGCTTCCCCTTTTGGTACACACAGATGGTGCTTGAACCAAAGGACTCCTTGGTCATCTGTCCTGAGGTCCGGGAGTTGTTCCTCGCGGGCTCTCTCCACAAGCCTTGCTGTCTCTGAGTCTAGTCTTTGAGCTTTGCAGATGAGGTCCTCTAGCATTGGTTTGACTTCGAGACTGTCGTTGTTCCCCAGACATGCATTTAGCTGTGCTGACTATTTCTTCCAATCTTCTAGAAAATTGGTTCCTTTTAATCCGAATGGTTTTCGACTGATGGCGTCGGCTACCGCGTTGGCTTTCCCGGGGTGATAGTGAATTTCTAGGTCATAATCCTTGATCAGTTCTAACCATCTTCGCTGACGGAGGTTGAGATCAGGTTGAGTGAATATATACCTCAGACTCTTGTGATCGGTGAAAATGTGGCATTTGTTTCTGATCAGGTAATGCCTCCATATCTTCAAGGCGTGCACTATGGCTGCTAATTCCAAATCATGGGTGGGGTAATTCTGTTCATGCGGCTTGAGTAGGCGTGATGCGTAAGCAATGACTTTCTCGTTTTGCATTAGCACACACCCTAAGCCTTGCCTCGAGGCATCACAGAAGACGACAAAATCTTGATGAATATCTGGCAGTGATAGAACGAGTGTCGTTGTAAGTTTCTCCTTTATGATTTGGAAACTTCCTTCGCATTTTGGGGTCCACACAAATTTATGGTCTTTCTTAAGAAGTTCTGTCATTGGTCTTGCTATGCTGGAGAATCCTTTGATGAAGCGGCGGTAATACCCTGCCATTCCTAGGAAGCTTCGAACTTCACTGACGTTGGTTGGTTGCCTCCATTTTGATACTGCTTCCACTTTGGAAGGGTCCACTTCTATCCCTTCTGCAGTTAAGATATGCCCAAGGAAGGCTATCTTTTCCAACCAGAATTCACATTTACTGAGTTTTGCATAAAGTTGGTGTGCTCTGAGTTTTCCAAGGACGATCCGAAGGTGACGCTTGTGGTCTTCGCGGCTCTTGGAGTAAATAAGGATGTCGTCGATGAAGACTACGACAAACTTATCTAGCTCTTCCATAAACACTTTATTCATGAGGTTCATGAAAAAGGCGAGTGTGTTTGTCAGTCCGAACGGCATTACTGTGAATTCATATTGCCCGTACCGGGTGACAAATGCAGTCTTTTGGATGTCTGCTTCCTTGATCCTCAATTGGTGGTAACCAGATCTTAGGTCTATCTTGGAGAAGTACTTGGCTCCTTGAAGCTGATCGAAGAGGTCGTCAATCTGAGGAAGTGGATACTTGTTCTTGATGGTAACTTCATTTAATGATCGGTAATCAATACACATTCTCATGCTTCCATCCTTCTTAGAGACGAACAGGACTGGCGCTCCCCAAGGTGATGAGCTGGGACGAATGTACCCTTTTTGCTGAAGATCTGCGATTTGAAGCTTCAGTTCTGCTAACTCGGTTGGAGCCATGCGGTATGGTCTCTTTGCGATGGGTGCTGTTCCAGGAATCAGATCTATGTAGAACTCCACTTCTCTCTCTGGTGGCATTCCTGGCAATTCTTCTGGAAACACGTCCATGAATTCCTGTACTACTGATATACTTTCTGTTGTTAGATTGAACATCATTGGGTCACTGGCGGGTGGCTGTGCCTGGCAAGAGACTGACTTTCCCTGCTGGTCGGTGAGGAGGACTGTCTTGTCTGCGCAACTGATAATGCCTTTGTGTTTAGTTAGCCAATCCATCCCTAGGATCACATCAATTCCTTTGGATGGCAAGACGGTTAAGTCTGCCAGGAATACTACCCCACTTAAAAGGATTCTGACTTGGGAGCATTTTAGGTGGCATAGAAGGTCGGACCCTGGGGTTCGGGTGACTAAGGGAATCTCCAGAGGAGTAGAGGGAATGCCATGCTTTTTCACAAAACTAGTGGCTATGAAAGAGTGGGATGCTCCAGAATCGAAAAGTACGGTAGCGGGAGTAAATTCAACAAGGAACTCACCGAGCACTACTCCCGGAGCCTGCTGAGCTTCCTGGGCATCGACGTGATTTACTCGAGCCCTTCCTTGGTACGGAGCCTTGATCTGCTGGCTGACGGTGGAGGGCGCCTTGGGGGTGGACGCTGAGGTATTCTTGGGGCCATTCACCGAGTTGGAGTAGGCGGGTCCTGGTGGCTTCAGCTACAGACAGTTGTTCTTGAAATGACTGGGATCACCACAGTGCCAACATGCGTTTGCCGGGGGTTGGTTGCTTGCCACTGAGGGGGAATGGAAAGAGCTCTCACTCTGCTGGCTGAATCGCGACGGAGTGGGTCCAGCTGGTCTACTGAAGTTGGGCCCTTTGGGTGGAAACCCAAATGATCGAGTCTTCTGGTGTCGGTCCTGCTGCTGTGCCCGGAGAACCTGGAACTTCCTTTTGAGATGTCCTTTTTCTTCCTCCTTAGCCCTTTCAACTTGCATGGCCTTGTTGGAAAGGTGAGAGAAGTTGAGGAAGTCTTGGCTAGCCAGAATTGTCTTGAGTTCTGGCCTGAGTCCCTTCAGGAAACGGGCCATCTTCTTGTTCTCGGTACTGACATCATCTGGCGCGTAGCGGGCTAACTTCGTGAACTTGTGCACATATTCGCTGACAGATCTTCCGTCTTGAGTCAATTCTCGGAACTCGTCCTCCTTAAGCTGTACCAGTCCTTGGGGCACATGGTGCTCCCGGAAGGAGGCTTCAAATTCCTCCCAGGTAGCATCTCTGATGGTGACGTTGAAGGTGTCCCACCAGGCTAGGGCCATCCCGGAAAGCTGATGGGCAGCCAGTTGAACACGCTGATTTTCTGGGCAACCGATGGCTTCCAACTTTCTTTTGATCGTGCGCATCCAATCGTCGGCATCGAGGGGGTTGCTCGATCCGGCGAACGTGGGAGGCTTGAGTCTCAGGAAATCCCCCATTCTGTCTTGCGGTCTTCCACCGTTTGGCCGTTGATTCTCTAGATTTCGAGTGAGGACCTCGATGAGTCGGGTTTGATTGGCTAGAACTTGGGCTAGGTCTAATGGTAGTGGTGGGGGTGCGGGGAGGTGGGTTTCACTTTCCTCTCTAATGGCTTCCCCTTCAGCTCTCAGGGGAAACCCTGCTCCAATCCCGGAGGCGGTAGGCGTGGTTTTATCCGAAGCCATCTGCCAGGGAAGAGAGTCACTAACATGCATATGCAAATTATTTTCAACCAAGTTATTTTATTCATTACGCCAGCACAATACAAGCACAAGACTACTACAGGTGGAGCTACATGAGAGCGTTCCCCGAGGTGCTACCGAATTCCTTCTCCAAGGTGTCCCCAAACTCCTTGAGAAGATCATCAAGGCTTGCTAGGGATAGATCCTCGGCGTCGGACCAATCATCTACCCTGGGGGGAGGTGGGGCTGGAGGGGTCTTCTTCTTCTTCTTCTCCGTTTGGCATCCTCGGTTGGTGGTCTTCTTCTGGATTTTCTTTTTGGGGGTGAGCTTCTTTAGTTTCTTGTCATAGTCCATCTTCAAGGTCCGATAAGCCTCACGGGTGTTGGCCTCCTCGCCTTCTGCTATGTCGAGACACTCTTTGAGGGACGCTTTCTCTTGCTTAAGTTCTCTGACTTGCCGCTCTAGGCTTTCCACCCGGGAGTTTAGGTGGGTGCAGTGGGAGGAGAGGTCATCGTAGTGGTTGTCGAGGGTGTGGAAGTATCCGGCCATGTAAACAATGGTGGGGTCATCCTCGGTTGGATCTCTCCCTGATAGAGTCTGGAGTCTTTTCCCCCAGGTGGGGGTATTCTTGTTGCTGGGTGGGAAATAACGAAGGGGGGTTTCGAAGATCTCTTGGATGTAGTTTTGGCATAGCTGTTTAAGGGCTTTTCGGGCTACACTTTGGCAAGTGTCTGGGAAGCGGTGTCTGGTGAAGTTGACCTGGAAGGGAGGGTTGTTTGGGTAGTTTCGGCTTTCTCCCAGGTAGACTGCCATAGAGCACTTTTCTATACCATTTTCGCGGTATTCCTTCTAGACATACTCGGGCTTCTTACGGATCCCCATGCGTAGCGCGCAACTCCATAAGAGGTGAGGGAATCCTTCTTCCCCTGAGCAATAGGATGTCCTAATAACCCAGGAGTCTTCCATCTGGTAGAAGAAAAGAAGGGTCTGTTAATATCGGGGAAAGGAGAGAGTGTTTCTTGGGGGTAAGAGGTGTTTTCTTGTTGAGGCAACTTTTTAAGGTCAAGGATGCGGTCTACGGCCAGTTCTACAGGCTTTGATACCACCTGAAGCGTCCCGAACCTTTGGGACTCAAATGTGATACAATTACTAGTCCCAGGAGGCTAGTAACCACATTCATTACTTCAAATAGTTATAGAGTCTGAATAATGTTATTACAATACCGGGGATACAAGCTCGAAAGTGAGCCGAGAAAACATAAAGCGCAGTGGAAGATAAAATAGCCCAAGCCACAGGCAGAACTGGGTGAAGACACAACCCCATCAATCAAGCATAGCAGAAAAGAAATCTTTAGCTGCTGAAAAACATAAATAAATCTGGGTGAATACACTAGGTATTCCGCAAGCCCACCCGGCTCCCGTAAAGAGAAAGTGACCTATATGGTACATGCTTTATATGGTGGAGTTGAAGTCACTCATACTTTTTCAGAGAAAGGCAGTACTCAATGGTTAGGGTTTTCCCAAGACAATAGAAGTAACACTTACTTGACCACCACTGAGCTTCCCGCTCCCGTGGTACTACTTTCTTTCTCGAGCATACACACGCATTTCCCTGTTCCCGGTTGTAGTAGAAACACTAATTGTCATACCATACCAGACTCGTCCATACCAGTGGACACGGACTATTCGAATAGGTTTAGACTCTGCGCAGAGGGGTACACTTTACCCACTAGTCCGGCTCTGCGATCTCATGGCCAATGAGATCCGAATCCGAAACTCTTTCCTTCCTTGTACGTCCGAACCTTAACGGTTATACCGGAAGGAGTCAGGCCACCGCCATGTCCAAACCGGACAAAACATTCCCCCTCCTTATCCTCCCGGTGCTACCCCAGCCTTCATAACCCTGGGGTTGGACCGTACGAGTTCAGATTGAGTGGCTGCCCACACAGCCTCGAGTGGTTGTACTTTTGAGAGTACAGGTAATGAAAGATGACAAACTGGTCCTTATATGAGAGGACGATCCTTCTGCTCACGCCTAAACCAGCTGAGCCAACACCTTAGGCCCTCCCCTAAACCAGGGAGTCCCTGATCATCCAACTTCACCAGGTGATGAGGGTGAATACCCTTCATCGCACTCTTTTGGAAAACATTTCACTTATACCCCTTTTACTTGTCCCATATCTTTTAATCGAAGTAATGGTTAATGCGGGCTCTCTCATGCTTACCATGCAATTCGATTCCCATCCCATAATCCAGGCTTAGGCAGTGGTAGAGAGAGATAGGTAAGTAATGCATCAAGGGAAAGATGGACTTGCCTTCGTCGAAGCTTTCCTGGCACAAGAGGTTAATCTCGGAGGGGTCGGGTTCTTGCCCTTCTTCCGGAGCTAAGAGTTCCGGAGGATCGGATCCCTCTTCCGCTAATTAAACAAGACAATAACAATACATCAAACATAGTGACCTTTGTGGGGTGTGCAAATTATTGTACTTTATTATTTTTGTGCCCTAATAGTTTATTTAGACAATTTTTGGTGCATAAAATATTAGTATCTAAATATATATGTGAAAATGAGAAAGGAAAATAGGAAAAAGAAAAAGAAAAGGGATTCTCCATCTAACCGGGCCGGGGGGGATTTTGGCCCACATGGCGTGCGGGCGCGGGCGCGGGCGCGCTTTGCGGCCCAAACGGCCCAGCAGCGAGGGGACGACGGCGGGGACGGCGCCGTAGCGCGGGCCCACCAGCCAGAGAGAGAGGGGGGCTGACGGCGCTACTGGTAACGGAGGGGAAAGGGGCTCGACCGGGCCGGTCGGCGGCGAGCTCCGCGGCGGTTCTCCGCCGTCGGTCCGGTCCTCTGGCGGGGAAGGGGTGGCGAAGCACGGGCGGTTGGAGTGGGTCACGATGGTGGGGCGAATTTGGCCTGCGGGGGCCTATGGCAGCCGGCCCACGGCGCAGTGGCGGGCACCCGCGGCGGCGAAGCCGCCGGTGGGGTTTCCGGCCACGACAGGGGAGGCAAGGTGGTGCCTAGTGATCGCGAGTGTATGGCGGAGCTTCGGCCATAACTTAATTGAACAGAGAGACGCTAGAGAGGGGGAAGGGGGCTCACCAGAGCAAGGCAGGGGCACGGCGGCGCTTGCTTGAACCGCTCGGGGAGGAGGGCAGTGAGGATGGCTGGTGTTGTGTGGCGAAGACGGGGCTCGAGCGGGCCCTTTTATAGGCGCTCAGAGGAGGGAGGGGGATGGGGAGACGGCGAGCACCGGCGAGCTTCACCATGGGTACGGGAATGGCGCTAACGCCGATTGGGACGACTCGGGTAGGCTGAGGGGATGAGAGGTCGGCTCAAGCACAGTGGCGGGGTTGTCGCGGAGGCTGGCGAGCATTAATGGCGAGGCGACGAGGCGAGGGGCGCTCGGCGGCGATCGCGCCGGTGAGGGATGGGCGAGGGAGAAGGAGCTGACGGGTGGGGTCGGGCTGCCAGTGAGAGAGGTCCGCGAGAGAGAGAGAGCGGTGAGGTGCTGACGGGCGGGGCCCAGTGGTCAGGGGGCGGGAGCGGCGCGCGGGTTGGGCCGCCTGGGCCGGAAGAGAGGGGGGGGGGGGGGGAAGCGGGCGCGCGCGAGCTGGGCTGGGATTCGGCCCAGCCGAGGGAGGGGAGAGGGTTTTTCCCTTTTCCTTTTCTTATTTCATTTCTTTTCCTTTTTCTTTTCTACTTTTGTGTCTTTTTGTTTCTTTTTCTCTTATCAAAATTTCTCTAAATGAACTTGGTGATAAATATGGTCTATGTGAGGTGCTTCAAATCATTTTAAGTGCATGCATATGATTTGGGTGACCTAGGGGTAGGGTTAAGGGAGAAGAATAAAATGAAGGAGGGGGGATTAGGGGGGTTAGGGTTTCAAACCGGGGTTGGGATTTTGGGATGTTACATCCGGCCGGGGGTTGGACCGCCCATTCCTGCCCGATGTCCCGGCGGATCGGCACAAGCGTTCCTGCTCCCTCGTCGAGCCTGGCCTGCCTCTCGCGGATTTGCTCGAGCTGTGGGTCGGGACCCCCCGTCGGGACGGGGACCACAGCTAGCTCCCGAAGGATGTCAACGCGAGGCACGGGCCTAGGGGGATCACCGTTTTCCGGCATACCAAGATGGTTGCCTTCGCCGGGTCCCCCTAGATCGACGTGGAAACATTCACGACTTGGGCCGCGGTCCTCGTTGTCGAGGCCGCGGCTGCCGTCAGAACAGTCGGAAAGGCAGTAGTCACATGCGGTCATGAAGTCCCGCACGGCACTGGGGTTACCAAGTCCGAAGAAATCCCAATAGAGGTTGGGCTCGCCATCTTCCTCGGACCGCGAGGGCTCGTAGGTCGAGTCGGCCGTCAGTCGGTCCCAGGGTGACCGCACACGATACCCCAGAGGGTTTGGACTCGCCTCCATGAGAGTACTCACCGAAGCGGAGTCGCTTGGTGGGTCGAGGCCGAATCCAAAAGACACGAGATGGGAATCGGTCGGTACCTTTCGGTCGACGGGCAGTGACGAGGTCGCGTCTGGGACTGACTGCACCGTTGTCTCAGGTGCGAGGGTGACGCCCAGCAAGTCCTTCGCGAGCGTGCTGGCGTCGTGCGTTTGCTTGAGATTGGCGTGTTGCGGGGAGGCGGCGCTCGCCTTCGTCTCAGACGCGAGATCGATGCCCGACGCGCCCTCCGTTGGGGCGCCGGCGCCGTCGACTCGCTCGACAGCCAACGAGGTGCCGCTTCCCGCTTGGCCTTGGTTGCCCCGCCTCCTCCTCCATCAGCGGGGGAGGGGACGGGACAAGCCCGAATGTCGTCCTTCCACCACGTGGGGAAGGCGTCGTCGATTTCCCCGCCGGCGAGCGGGTTGTCGACCGCCATTGTTGCTGCCGCGCGGCGGGGGAAGGAGTATCATGTCGTAGCTGCCGTCGAGGGACATGAACTCAAGATTCTCGAAACGGAGCACCGTCCCGGGCCGGAAAGGTTGCTGGAGACTGCCCATCTGGAGCTTGACGGGAAGCTGTTCGTCAACACGCAGCAGGCCCCTACCTGGCGCGCCAACTGTCGGTGTTTCGAAACCCGGGGGTCCCTGGACCGACGAGTGAATTGTCACCGCGTGCCCCAGCCCAGATGGGTCGACGCGAGGTGGAACGCGAAGGGGGGAAAGGAAGCAGCCGGAGGGAGGCAGGCGTGAGAGAATGGATCTCGCGGCCTTTGTGTTAGCCCCGCGCCTGAGTCGGGTGCGCTTGCAGTAGGGGGATACAAGCGTCCACGCGGGAGTGGGAGCGAGCGGCCTTGCGCGAGCGCCGTCCCGTCCTTCTTCGCGCGGGACAACCTTCTGTAAGAGGGCCCTGGTCCTCCCTTTTATAAGCGTAAGGAGAGGATCCAGGTGTACAATGGGGAGTGTAGCAATGTGCTAACGTGTCTAGCGGTGGAGAGCTAGCGCCCTAAGTACATGCCATCGTGGCAGCCGGAGAGGTCTTGGCGCCCAGTTCGCGTGGTGTCGTGGCCGTCGGAGGAGTGCTGGAGCCTGGCGGGAGGACAGCTGTTGGGGCTGTCGAGTCCTTGCTGACGTCCTCTTGCTTCCGTAAGGGGCTGAGAGCCGCCGTCGTCACAGGGCATGCGGGGCGCCATCATTACTCGCATGGTGGAGCGAGCCAGATGGGACGCCGGTCTGGTTCCCCGTAGCCCGAGTCAGCTCGGGGTAGGGTAATGATGGCGCTTCCTGTTGACGTGGTCGGTCCGTTCCCTGGGCTAGGCGAGGTGGAGGCTCCTCCGAGGTCGAGGTCGAGGTCGAGCCCCCGGGTCAAGCGAGGCGGAGTTCGTTGTCTTCCAGGGTTGAGCCCATGTCCGAGCCCTGGGGTCGGGCGAGGCGGAGTTCACCGTCTTCCGGGGTTGAGCCCATGTCCGAGCCCTAGGGTCGGGCGAGGCGGAGTTCGTCGTCTTTCGGGGCTGAGCCCATGTCCGAGCCCTGGGGTCAGGCGGAGCGGAGTTCGCAGTCTTCCGGGGCTGAGCCCGAGTCCGAGCCCTGGGTCGGGCGGAGCGGAGTTCGCCGTCTTTCGGGGCTGAGCCCGAGTCCGAGCCCTGGGTCGGGCGGAGCGGAGTTCGCCGTCTTCCGGGGCTGAGCCCGAGTCCGAGCCCTGGGTCGGGCGGAGCGGAGTTCGCCGTCTTCCGGGGCTGAGCCTGAGTCCGAGCCCTGGGTCGGGCGGAGCGGAGTTTCCTATGACGCCCGAGGCCGGCCTTGGCTGCTGTCAGCCTCACTCTGTCGGGTGGCTCAGCAGTCGGAGCGGCGCAGGCGGCGCTGTCCTCTTGTCAGACCGGTCAGTAGAGCGGCGAAGTGACTGCGGTCACTTCGGCTCTGTCGACTGGAGGGCGTGCGTCAGGATAAAGGTGTCAGGCCACCTTTGCATTAAATGCCCCTGCGATTTGGTCGGTCAGCGTGGCGATGTGGCCAAGGTTGCTTCTCGGTGAAGACTGGGCCTCGGGCGAGCCGATAGTGTGCCCGTTGCTGGAGGGGGGTCCTCGGGCGAGACGTAGGTTCTCCGGGGTCGGCTTCCCTTGCCCGAGGCTAGGCTCGGGCGAGGCACGATCGTGTCCCTTGAATGGACCGATCCTTGACTTAATCGCACCCATCAGGCCTTTGCAGCTTTGTGCTGATGGGGGTTACCAGCTGAGATTTAGGGGTCTTGAGGGTACCCCTAATTATGGTCCCCGACAGGTGGCGCACCGGACTGTCCGGTGCGCCCATCGACAGATAGCCTCCCCAACGACCATTTTGGTGGGTGGGGCTATAAATACCCCCAACCACCACACTTCAAGGCATCCAAGTTTTCAGCCATTGCTTTCAATACAAGAGCTCTAGACTTCACTCCAAGACACAAAACAAAAGATCAAATCCTCTCCAAGTCCAAAGATCACTGAAAATACCAATTTGTTTGCTAAGGTTGAGAAGTTAAATGTTTGTGATGACTCAATTGTTAGTCTTAGAAATGATAATGCTAGTTTAATTGCTAAGATTGACAAGTTGAATAAATCAATTGCTAGCCTTAAGATTGAGAATGAAAAATTAATTGCCAAGGCTAAGGATTTAAATGTTTGCAATGATTCTATTTCCAATCTTAGAAATGAGAATGCCATGTTACATGCTAAGATTGATGAATTAAATGCTTGCAAACCCTCTATATCTAGTGTTGATCATGTTACTATTTGTACTAGATGTAGAGACATTAATGTTGATGCTATCCATGATCACCTAGCTTCAATTAAACAACAAAATGATCACATAGCTCAACTTAGTGCTAAAATTAATGAGCATAACTTAGAAAATGAAAATTTTAAATTTGCTAGAAGCATGCTCTATAATGAGAGACGCCATGGCATTAAGGATGGCATTGGCTTCCAACAGGGAGGCAATGTTAAGCAGGGATGAAAACGGTCGGAAATAGTATTTATTCGGTAATCAGTTTTTTCTTTGATTGTGAATAAATAGGATATAGAATATACAATACAAATTTGTATCTTGTTTGTAACATCCAGTTTATTAAGATTCATAAAAGGTAAACCTCAAATTCATCCTACATTTTCTCAAATAATAGATATAAACTTCGGTATGGATTCGGAAACAAATTCGGTAATTTTTTCAACTTTTTGTGTTGTAGAGAGCAAATAATACATAAAACAACTTATATAATATTTTATTCATATTTGTACTAATGTGCTTGATACTATAAGAAAAGATCAACATCAAATTTTATACATATCTATTTAAAATATTAAATTTGTTCTAACAGTTCGGATTACCACTTTCATCCCTTAAGCTCAATGTCCCTAAAAGATTGTCTAATTTTGTTAAGGGTAAAGCTCCCATGGTTCATGAATAACGAGGGCTATATTTTATATCCTGTTGGTTATCTCGAACATAAGATTAGGAGAATTCATTCTAGAAAGTCTCACTCTGGCTCTCATCATGCTTTTATGTATAAGAGTGAGGCATCTAGTTCTAGGCAATCCACTCATGTTAAATTGCCTAAAAAGAAAACTCCTACTGCATTAAATGAGCCTATTGTTTCATTTAAGACTTTTGATGCTTCATATGCTTTAACTAACAAATCAGGCAAAGTAGTTTGTAACACCCCTGGTGTTACTGTAACTAAAACCTGAGCATGGCATCATAAGCAATGGCATTGCATATGTTTGACACACCTAGAGTGCATTCACTAGGCAAAATTTTCAAACAAGTTGTATTATTTAAGTGTTTTTGCAAATAGAACCTTGGATAGGAAACTTAACCCTAAATAAGGATTAAAGGGGTAAAGCTTAACCCAAGATGAGAAAACCTAAAGGCTTTAGGGAAAAAGTCATAAAATATCCCCACAGATAAAGTTGAATGACATTTATGCCCCTGGGATACCAAAAACCCTAATTGGAACCCTGGAAAACCCTAAAACTAAACCCTAGGGGCCTATGTGCAAAATTAGTCCACTTTTGGACTAAAGTGCAAAAACCAAGTCAAATAAGTATTTTAAGTCATTTGGTTCACAAATATGTGGACTTGAAAGCCAAACATTGGATTTTGGACTTAAATGCAAAATGGACCCCAAATAGGATTCTATTCTAAGTCTGAAAATTCAGAGTATTGGCTCAACTTTGGAGCCCTGTATCTTTTAAAAATTTAGGGTTTTTGCCCTAGGTCACCACATAAAAACTATAGAGC
Source organism: Zea luxurians (assembly GCA_029449295.1). Lineage (NCBI taxonomy): Eukaryota > Viridiplantae > Streptophyta > Magnoliopsida > Poales > Poaceae > Zea > Zea luxurians. Next base: position 171,226,837 of record JAOPSE010000002.1, read on the forward strand.
AAACTAAGGAGAACAACTTTGCTTAAAGGTGTGAGCATAGTTGTTAAGGAAAAACTGGAGATAATTGAGCCTGAAGTTGGAATGTCAAACTGCCTGAAGTCTGAAATTCAGATTAACAGGGTGATGGGATGAACTTTGAGCTCGATTTTGAGTGAGATCCAGTGACTTTTTGTGGGAGCACATTGTAGCAAAGTTATAAATGGATTATAGCTCTATAACTTTGCTGCAGAAAGTTGGCATAGGTTTCACAGAAAATCAGGAGTAAATTGAGCTCCAAGAAGCTCTGTCAGGTCGACTGACTGAAGGAGCACCATGGAACAGTGCTCAGATAGGGATAAGACTGCCAGCACCGGATGTTCACCGCCGGCGACCGATTGCCGCCATGATTCGTGCGACAGCCGGTCCACGTTGTTCTCGGGGTAAGTGGGTAACACCGGTGTACGCCGCCGTGGGTAAGCTCCAACCGTTAAAGAACTCCGGCCACCGTACGGTGTCACCACGGTCGAAGTCGATAAGAACGCCGGTGATAGCCGTCGTCCGGCCTTGCGCCGCGTGTCCCAACCTCGCCACCGCATCGCCGTGACTTCCTCTAGCTTCCCGTCGATCACCGGAGTTACTGCCACGTCGTGGAACACGTATTCACTGCAACCGTGTTCTTCTTCACTTCCGACCGCCGCACGTCAGTGCCCAAAATTCGCGGTCACCGCCGTTGTGCGCTATAAATTGACCCCGCAGCAAGCTTCGCAACATCATTGCACACCCCCACACCAAGAATTGCTCCCAGCCAAACGCTAGTGAGCCCGAATTGCGCATTCTCCCCAATTCGGTTCAAGAACACCGCGAACTAACCTCGCCGAGGCCAGCCCCCTTTCCGGTCAGTCCAACCCTCCCTCTCCCTCGTTTAAGCATTCTCACCTGTCTACGATGCTTGCCGAGCCACTGAATTGAACTAGGAGTCCATTAATCGCCGGGAACACAACAAGCTAACCGCCATGCTTTCAGTCACCGTGGCTAGAGCTCCATAGTTAGTCTTAGATGCAATTAGTTTGGGGAAAATACTCCCCTGGTCATGAATTTGGGTTAGTCTTAGTCTCGACGCCGGTCATCGCCTCAATCGGCCGGTCTAGGACCTCGCCAGAGTTTCTCCGCGCGAGAACGCCGTCGTGGACCTCCCACTGCAAAGAAATAGAACCTGGGGGTTGATTTGCAAAGCGCCAGTGACTTAAACAAATAGTAAAAGAATTCGTTCTCAGTTAACCAAAAACCAGAGGTCCTTTTCGCAAAACCGCCAGCGCGCGCGGGCGTGTTTCTGTCCACTGTTGGATCTGCTGGGCCGAAATCAGCCCAACACTATTCACCCTTTCTCCTTTTCTTTTTCAGAATAACTTTAGAAATATATAGAAAAACGTAGAAAAATCCTAAAATTGTGAAACCAATTTTCCTAGGCTTGTTATTTTCCCTAGAATTTAATAAAAATAGTTTTGTGATTTTTAGGTTAAATAAGGAATTTTAAGGCATTTAAAGTAATTAAAAGTGTTAGTTATGGATTTTTAGAAAATAATTGATAAGTCCAAAAATTCCCAAACTTTTTATGGGCACTTAAAACAATATTTAGAAGCCTTGGGTAGAGTTTGAATTGATTTGGACCTTGTTTGATCACCAAACCCCAAAACACCCCCCTGCCCTATGAACTCCTTTACTGACTCCGGAAACCCTAGGTTCTCGGAGTACCGTGAAGGAAAGTTGTACTCAAGACTTAGATAACAAGTTTATATTATCTTTGCACCCTCATGAGCATCCCATGGCATCCATTCTTATACATCTGCATGGTTATGATTAGAACGTGAAGAAGAAGAGGAAATCACCGAAGAAAGGACACCACCACCCTCGGATTCTCAAGCAGGCAACTGCTTCTACTTTGATATTTGCGGATCCGAGCCAGACTCACCTGTTTACGAAGGCAAGCCCCGGTGCATGCAACCCTTTCCTTGTGTTTTTAAATACTTTTCGCACACTTTAAGTCAAGTGGAATGTGCATTAGGTTCATAGGAATTGCTTGGAACCCTTTGATGCATTGCTTTCCTTGATATCCACACCTTTATAGATACTTCTGGTGAAGTATCAAAATTTGATTTACAAAAATGCTTAGCCCTGCTTAGGTCTTGTGGATAGAGGTTGTCTTTTACTATATTGCCTAGCTCAGGGGTTATCCTGAGGAAAGATGACTTCTATCTGCGAGAATACTTTCATTGAGAGCGTGCTGGGATCTTACTGCAAAGTTCCCTGTGATGCTCTTTTCATCCTAAGGAACAGAAACAGTCCTAAGGATGGAAGTACTTAAATCGAAACTTGGGTTAGGAACAGGTGATGTTCTACCCAGGTTGATTAAGGATTGAATGTGTATGTAGGCGTGCTGATCGAGGACCCTTTAACTGGTCACATGCCTCGTCATGGGTAAGCCTTGCCTCGGGCAGACTAAGGCCAGAATAAGATAACACGAAATGGGCGTGGAGCGGTGGCGAGAGTAGCGTGTACCCACCGTGGCAAGAGGCTGGACGGTGGTGTATCTGTGCTCTCGGTTTGCGTGAACCTGATCTGGTCTTAAGAACCCCGGTGGCGGGTTGACATATGCAAGGGTTAAGTGCTACATATGTCGTGTGATTGGAGATCCTCAGCTGAGTATAGTCGATTCGGATCGCCGTACCTTCGTGGTTATGAAGACTTGGTCACTTCCCTGCAACCTAAGTCAGGATGTGAACATTATGGATAAAAATGATGTTGTATTGATGAGATGATGAAATTAGACTAGAGGCAAACAGAGTCTATTAATACTTAATTCGGCGTTAAAATGTTGAAAGTAAGGACTCACTTTAGTAAGCTATTTCTGCAAAAGTATCTAAGTTGATTTTTGCTAAAGCCTCTCCTTGATTCCTATTTATCCAGCATACCCTTGAGAGTCTTTTCCTTAGTCGGGTAAGACTTGCTGAGTAATCCCATACTCAGGGTTTATCCCTCCGTTGTTTTTAGGTGAGGAAGCGACAAACCTTTGTTGCTTTTGCTCCAAGGTGGTTCCTAATGAAGATAAGCAAGAGTGAAGTGCGGGAGGAAAGGATCCTCCATTAAGACTTTTTGTGTGATAGCTGTCGGGAGGAGTTTTTACCTCCCTTGGTATGTGTAATAATATTACTCTGCACTCGTTTATATTCCTGGTCTATAATAAACAACCTGATCTTCCTTTTTAATAAATGTAAGTTATGTAATCGCTTCCGCATTTCTTTATCTCTGATGTTCTGTAATGTCTGCAAGACGGGTGAGACGTTCCTGGAAAGGTAAGGAAAGATACCGAGCTTGTCAAGTAGTTCAGGGGCACCTACAGGGTTGTCTGAGGTCCGTTGGACAAGGACAACTGTAGGTGGGCCTAATTACTTGGGAGGTTCCATCACAGCTGGTATCGGAGCGTAGCCCTTCTTGACAGATATTATGTAGCATCTTCAAAAGCATTTTCTAAGACTTATCTAGAAAATTGCTTCACGTCTTACCTAAGTATTTCTGAAGAGTTTATTTCAAAGACCAGATAGAAAGAGTGCAATGTATAGAAGGTTGAATCAACTAAGGTTGATTCTGTACTTATTCATGCATCATGCTAAGAACTGTACTAATAAATTTTCCCCTTAGCAAATGCCGCCACGTACAAGGAAAACGGCACGTAAGCATACTGGACCCATCGGTGTGCCTCGACATCAACTTGCCCCACGAGAGCAAGACAGCAGTAGTGGGAGCAACGATCCTATTGGTGATCTCGAAGCTCGTGTGAATCAACTTCAAGCGGAGTTGCAACGCAGGACTAATCTATGGGTTGCGGACGGTGACAGAATAAATGATTTAAGAAGTTACATCCGCACCCTGCAAGATCAACTAGCTGACCGAGATTTGGCACTTGATTGGGCAGTGCAGTCTCGTTCGGTAGCTTTAGCTAAGGAAGCGAAGGCTCGAGCACGAGTCAACAAACTTAGCGTTGTTATTGACAACTTGCAGGTATATTGCAATACTTTACATGAAGAAGTTCATGTACTGTATTCGCAATTACACCCAAATGTCCCTGCGGATCCCGTCAGGTCTGAAGCCGGAACCTCGCATACTGCGGGAGAAGCGCTTGGTGGGGACTTAGACCTTTTTAGGCCCCCTCCTTCTTTGAGGCTGGTCGACGTATGGTCTCCCACCCCTGACGATGAAGCTACCAAGAACAATCAAAAGCAGGAATAGTAGTGTAGCTTGTAGAAGTAGAGATTCTTTTGTCTCTCCCCGTAACCAATCCAGCCAAAGCTTCTGGTAGAATATATGAAGCCATTGTCCCGGAGATCAAGGATATTCCGGTAGTATGTGAGTTTCCAGATGTATTTCCGGAAGATTTGCCTGGACTGCCCCCTAAAAGAGATGTAGAATTTGTAATTGAGCTAAAGCCCGGTACGACTCCCATCTCCCGAAGATCGTACCGTATGCCTCCTAATGAGTTGGCAGAATTGAAGATTCAATTACAAGATCTACTGAATAAGGGATTCATCCGGCCAAGCTCGTCTCCATGGGGTTGCCCCGCCATTTTTGTTAAGAAGAAAGATCAAACCCTGCGAATGTGCGTGGATTATCGACCCCTGAATGAGGTCACCATCAAGAATAAGTACCCTCTTCCAAGGATCGACATCTTATTTGATCAACTAACTGGGGCGAGGGTATTTTCCAAAATTGATCTCAGGTCGGGCTATCACCAAATCTGCATTCGGCCCAAGGATATACCAAAGACCGCGTTTACTACGCGGTACAGTCTATTTGAATATTTGGTAATGTCTTTCGGGCTCACAAATGCTCCTGCCCACTTCACCTATTTGATGAACTCGGTGTTCATGCCCGAGTTGGACAAGTTCGTGGTGGTCTTCATCGACGATATCTTGATATATTCTAAAAATGAAGAGGAGCATGCTCAGCATTTACGGATTGTATTGACGCGCCTGAGGGAACGTCAGCTGTATGCCAAGTTCAGCAAGTGCGCGTTCTGGCTGGAGGAAATTCAATTTTTGGGGCACGTGTTATCGGCCAAAGGAATTGCGGTAGATCCTAGCAAAGTCAAAGATATTCTGGAGTGGAAACCCCCAACCACTGTTCACCAAGTCCGGAGTTTTCTTGGATTAGCTGGATATTATCGCAGATTCATACCAGATTTTTCTAAGCTTGTGAAGCCAATCACAAGTTTATTGAAGAATGACATTAAGTTCAATTGGTCTTCTAAGTGTAATGAAGCCTTTGAGCAATTGAAGACATTATTAACCACTGCTCCGGTATTGGCTCAACCGGACATCACTAAGCCTTTTGATGTATATTGTGATGCGTCTGGCAGTGGACTCGGCTGTGTATTAATGCAAGAGGGCCGAGTAATTGCATATGCTTCAAGGCAGTTGCGCCGACATGAGGAGCATTACCCAACTCATGATTTGGAGCTAGCTGCTGTGGTTCATGCCCTGAAAATTTGGCATCACTATCTGCTGGGAAATATCTGTCATATATATACAGATCATAAAAGTTTGAAGTACATCTTCACCCAGTCAGAATTAAATATGAGGCAAAGACGATGGCTTGAGCTTGTTAAGGACTATGAACTGGAGATCCATTATCACCCAGGCAAAGCCAATGTGGTGGCAGATGCACTGAGCCGTAAGGCTTCCTGCCACTGTCTTATAGTGAAGACCTCTGACAACACTTTGTGTCAGGAGATGGAAAAGTTAAACCTGGGGATAATCCAACAAGGGACTCTGAATCAGCTAAAGCTTGAGTCGATCATTTTGCAAAGGATAATTGATGCTCAAAAGGATAATCTGGGTATGAAGCACATATGAGAGAAGATAAGGGCTGGAACAGCCAAATGTTTCAAGGAAGACGATCAAGGTGTGATATGGTTTGAAAACTGCATAGTAGTGCCAAAGAATGAAGAACTCCGCCAGCAAATTCTTGATGAAGCACATCTTAGTCGTTATTCTATTCATCCCGGAAGCACTAAGATGTACCAAGACTTGAAGCAACATTACTGGTGGACAAAGATGAAGATCGAAATTGCACGCTATGTGGCTAAGTGTGACACTTGCAGACGTGTCAAGGCCATACACATGAAAACTACTGGTCCATTACAATCTTTGCCAATCCCAACATGGAAATGGGAAGACATAAGTATGGACTTTATTGTGGGACTACCCAGGACAGCCAATGGGTATGATTCTATTTGTGTTATCATTGATCGACTCACAAAGATTGCCCACTTCTTACCCGTCAGGGCCAAATATACAGTGGCCACTTATGCAGCATTATATATTGGCCGTATTCTCAGTTTGCATGGTATTCCAAAAACTATAGTGTCGGATCGTGGACCACAGTTCGTATCCAAATTTTGGGAAGAACTTCATAAATCCTTGGGTACCAAATTGCTCCACATTTCGGCCTATCATCCTCAAATAAGTGGACAGATTGAGAGGGTCAATCAAATACTTGAGGATATGCTGCGGGCATGTGTTCTGGACTTCTCACAGAAATGGGATGAATGTTTGCCCTTAGCAGAGTTTTCATACAATAACAGTTATCAAGAAAGTATCAAGATGGCACCTTTTGAAGCTCTATATGGGCGACGGTGTCGAACTCCGCTAAATTGGTCTGAACCTGGAGAAAGGTACTTCTTTAGGCCTGATATGGTAAAAGAGGTCGAAGAAAAGGTTTAGAAAATTATTCATAATATGAAGAAAGCTCAGACTCGACAAAAGAGTTATGCAGACCGACGACGACAACCCTTATGCTTTCTGGTAGGCGATTATGTCTACTTGAAAGTTTCACCAATGAAGGGTGTATCGCGTTTCAGGGTTAAAGGGAAACTTGCACCCAGGTATATTGGTCCATTTCCGATACTTGAGCAATGTGGGCCAGTGGCATATCGACTGCAACTCCCCGAAATTCTGTCTGCTATACATAATGTGTTCCATGTGTCGCAATTGAAGAAGTGTCTTCGAGTTCCCGATCGAACCGTTGAAGTGACAGATGTTGTCCTTGAACCGGACTTGACATACTCTGAACACCCTATTCGAGTTCTGGATCAAAAGGACAGGGTTACCCGGAGAAAGACTCTCAAGTTCTACAAGATACAATGGAACCAACATGCTGAGGAAGAGGCTACGTGGGAAACTCAAGACTTCTTGAATAAGAATTTCCCAGGCTTTCTAGCCTCATGTAATTTGTAAAGTGTATTTAGTTATTGCAATAAAGGAGTGAACCCCCCACACCACCCCTGCCTTGTACCAGAAATAAGGAAATAAAAATGTGACACATTTCCTTTTCCATTACTCACCCTAGGACTTTAAATCTCGGGACGAGATTCTTTTATGGGGGGAAGGATGTAACACCCCTGGTGTTACTGTAACTAAAACCTGAGCATGGCATCATAAGCAATGGCATTGCATATGTTTGACACACCTAGAGTGCATTCACTAGGCAAAATTTTCAAACAAGTTGTATTGTTTAAGTGTTTTTGCAAATAGAACCTTGGATAGGAAACTTAACCCTAAATAAGGATTAAAGGGGGTAAAGCTTAACCCAAGATGAGAAAACCTAAAGGCTTTAGGGAAAAAGTCATAAAATATCCCACAGATAAAGTTGAATGACATTTATGCCCCTAGGATACCAAAAACCCTAATTGGAACCCTGGAAAACCCTAAAACTAAACCATAGGGGCCTATGTGCAAAATTAGTCCACTTTTGGACTAAAGTGCAAAAACCAAGTCAAATAAGTATTTTAAGTCATTTGGTTCACAAATATGTGGACTTGAAAGCCAAACATTGGATTTTGGACTTAAATGCAAAATGGACCCCAAATAGGATTCTATTCTAAGTCTGAAAATTCAGAGTATTGGCTCAACTTTGGAGCCCTGTATCTTTTAAAAATGTAGGGTTTTTGCCCTAGGTCACCACATAAAAACTATAGAGCAAACTAAGGAGAACAACTTTGCTTAAAGGTGTGAGCATAGTTGTTAAGGAAAAACTGGAGATAATTGAGCCTGAAGTTGGACTGTCAGACTGCCTGAAGTCTGAAATTCAGATTAACAGGGTGATGGGATGAACTTTGAGCTCGATTTTGAGTGGGATCCAGTGAGTTTTTGTGGGAGCACATTGTAGCAAAGTTATAAATGGATTATAGCTCTATAACTTTGCTGCAGAAAGTTGGCATAGGTTTCACACAAAATCAGGAGTAAATTGAGCTCCAAGAAGCTCTGTCAGGTCGACTGACTGAAGGAGCACCATGGAACAATGCTCAGATAGGGATAAGACTGCCAGCACCGGATGTTCACCGCCGGCGACCGATTGCCGCCGTGATTCGTGCGACAGCCGGTCCACGTTGTTCTCGGGGTAAGTGGGTAACACCGGTGTACGCCACCGTGGGTAAGCTCCAACCGTTAAAGAACTCCGGCCACCGTACGGTGTCACCACGGTCGAAGTCGATAAGAACGCCGGTGATAGCCGTCGTCCGGCCTTGCGCCGCGTGTCCCAACCTCGCCACCGCATCGCCGTGACTTCCTCTAGTTTCCCGTCGATCACCGGAGTTACTGCCACGTCGTGGAACACGCATTCACTGCAACCGTGTTCTTCTTCACTTCCGACCGCCGCACGTCAGTGCCCAAAATTCGCGGTCACTACCGTTGTGCGCTATAAATTGACCCCGCAGCAAGCTTCGCAACATCATTGCACACCCCCACACCAAGAATTGCTCCCAGCCGAACGCTAGTGAGCCCGAATTGCGCATTCTCCCCAATTCGGTTCAAGAACACCGTGAACTAACCTCGCCGAGGCCAGCCCCCTTTCTGGTCAGTCCAACCCTCCCTCTCCCTCGTTTAAGCATTCTCACCTGTCTACGATGCTTGCCGAGCCACTGAATTGAACTAGGAGTCCATTAATCGCCGGGAACACGACAAGCTAACCGCCATGCTTTCGGTCACCGTGGCTAGAGCTCCATAGTTAGTCTTAGATGCAATTAGTTTGGGGAAAATACTCCCCTGGTCATGAATTTGGGTTAGTCTTAGTCTCGACGCCGGTCATCGCCTCAATCGGCCGGTCCAGGACCTCGCCGGAGTTTCTCCGCGCGAGAACGCCATCGTGGACCTCCCACTGCAAAGAAATAGAACCTGGGGGTTGATTTGCAAAGCGTCAGTGACTTAAACAAATAGTAAAAGAATTCGTTCTCAGTTAACCAAAAACCAGAGGTCCTTTTCACAAAACCGCCAGCGCGCGCGGGCGCGGGCGCGTTTCTGTCCACTGTTGGATCTGCTGGGCCGAAATCAGCCCAACACTATTCACCCTTTCTCCTTTTCTTTTTCAGAATAACTTTAGAAATATATAGAAAAATGTAGAAAAATCCTAAAATTGTGAAACCAATTTTCCTAGGCTTGTTATTTTCCCTAGAATTTAATAAAAAATAGTTTTGTGATTTTTAGGTTAAATAAGGAATTTTAAGGCATTTAAAGTAATTAAAAGTGTTAGTTATGGATTTTTAGAAAATAATTGATAAGTCCAAAAATGCCCAAACTTTTTATGGGCACTTAAAACAATATTTAGAAGCCTTGGGTAGAGTTTGAATTGATTTTGACCTTATTTGATCACCAAACCCCAAAACACCCCCCCTGCCCTATGAACTCCTTTACTGACTCCGGAAACCCTAGGTTCTCGGAGTACCGTGAAGGAAAGTTGTACTCAAGACTTAGATAACAAGTTTATATTATCTTTGCACCCTCATGAGCATCCCATGGCATCCATTCTTATACATCTGCATGGTTATGATTAGAACGTGAAGAAGAAGAGGAAATCACCGAAGAAAGGACACCACCACCCTCGGATTCTCAAGCAGGCAACTGCTTCTACTTTGATATTTGCGGATCCGAGCCAGACTCACCTGTTAACGAAGGCAAGCCCCGGTGCATGCAACCCTTTCCTTGTGTTTTTAAATACTTTTCGCACACTTTAAGTCAAGTGGAATGTGCATTAGGTTCATAGGAATTGCTTGGAACCCTTTGATGCATTGCTTTCCTTGATATCCACACCTTTATAGATACTTCTGGTGAAGTATCAAAATTTGATTTACAAAAATGCTTAGCCCTGCTTAGGTCTTGTGGATAGAGGTTGTCTTTTGCTATATTGCCTAGCTCAGGGGCTATCCTGAGGAAAGATGACTTCTATCTGCGAGAATACTTTCATTGAGAGCGTGGTGGGATCTTACTGCAAAGTTCCCTGTGATGCTCTTTTCATCCTAAGGAACAGAAACAGTCCTAAGGATGGAAGTACTTAAATCGAAACTTGGGTGAGGAACAGGTGATGTTCTACCCAGGTTGATTAAGGATTGAATGTGTATGTAGGCGTGCTGATCGAGGACCCTTTAACTGGTCACATGCCTCGTCATGGGTAAGCCTTGCCTCGGGCAGACTAAGGCCAGAATAAGATAAAACGAAATGGGCGTGAAGCGGTGGCGAGTGTAGCGTGTACCCACCGTGGCAAGAGGCTGGACGGTGGTGTATCTGTGCTCTCGGTTTGCGTGAACCTGATCTGGTCTTAAGAACCCCGGTGGCGGGTTAACATATGCAAGGGTTAAGTGCTACATATGTCGTGTGATTGGAGATCCTCAGCTGAGTATAGTCGATTCGGATCGTCGTACCTTCGCGGTTATGAAGACTTGGTCACTTCCCTGCAACCTAAGTCAGGATGTGAACATTATGGATAAAAATGATGTTGTATTGATGAGATGATGAAATTAGACTAGAGGCAAACAGAGTCTATTAATACTTAATTCGGCGTTAAAATGTTGAAAGTAAGGACTCACTTTAGTAAGCTATTTCTGCAAAAGTATCTAAGTTGATTTTTGCTAAAGCCTCTCCTTGATTCCTATTTATCCAGCATACCCTTGAGAGTCTTTTCCTTAGTCGGGTAAGACTTGTTGAGTAATCCCATACTCAGGGTTTATCCCTCCGTTGTTTTTAGGTGAGGAAGCGACAAACCTTTGTTGCTTTTGCTCCAAGGTGGTTCCTAATGAAGATAAGCAAGAGTGAAGTGTGGGAGGAAAGGATCCTCCATTAAGACTTTTTGTGTGATAGCTGTCGGGAGGAGTTTTTACCTCCCTTGGTATGTGTAATAATATTACTCTGCACTCGTTTATATTCCTGGTCTGTAATAAACAACCTGATCTTCCTTTTTAATAAATGTAAGTTATGTAATCGCTTCTGCATTTCTTTATCTCCGATGTTCTGTAATGTCTGCAAGACGGGTGAGACGTTCCTGGAAAGGTAAGGAAAGATACCGAGCTTGTCAAGTAGTTCAGGGGCACCTACAGGGTTGTCTGAGGTCCGTTGGACAAGGACAACTGTAGGTGGGCCTAATTACTTGGGAGGTTCCGTCACATAGTTGCCAAATATGTTGGGGGCAAACACAAGGATCAAAGACTTGTGTTTAGATACCCAAGGTGCTTGTTTCTAATGTGAAAGGACCCAAAACCGTTTGGGTACCAAGAACAAGGCCTAAACTTGTTTTGTAGGTTTATGCATCTGGGGGCTCAAGTTGGACCATTGATAGCGGGTGCACAAACCATATGACACGGGAGAAAAGAATGTTCTCCTCCTATGAGAAAAACCAAGATCCCCAAAGAGCTATCACATTCAGGGACGGAAATCAAGGTTTGGTCAAAGGACTTGGTAAAATTGTTATATCACCTGACCATTCCATTTCCAATGTTTTTCTTGTAGATTCTTTAGATTATAACTTGCTTTCAGATTCTCAATTATGCAAAATGGGTTACAACTGTCTTTTTACAGATTTAGGTGTTACTGTCTTTAGAAGAAGTGATGATTCAGTAGCATTTAAGGGAGTGTTAGAGGGTCAACTATACTTAGTTGATTTCAATAGAGCTGAACTCGACACTTTCTTAATTGCTAAGACTAATATGGGTTGGCTCTGGCATCGCCGACTAGCCCATGTCGGGATGAAGAATCTTCACAAGCTTCTGACGGGAGAACACATTTTGGGACTAACCAATGTTCATTTTGAGAAAGACAGGATTTGTAGCGCATGTCAAGTAGGAAAGCAAGTTGGTACCCACCATCCACACAAGAATATCATGACGACCGATAGGCCGCTTGAGCTACTCCACATGGATTTATTCGGCCCGATAGCTTACATAAGTATCGACGGAAGTAAGTACTGTCTTGTAATTGTGGATGACTATTCTTGCTTCACTTGGGTATTCTTTTTGCAGGAAAAATCTCAAACCCAAGAGACCTTAAAAGGATTCTTGAGACGGGCTCAAAATGAGTTCAGATTGAGGATCAAGAAAATAAGAAGCGATAATGGGACGGAGTTCAAGAACTCTCAAATTGAAGGCTTCCTTGAGGAGGAGGGCATCAAGCATGAGTTCTCTTCTCCCTACACGCCACAATAAAATGGTGTAGTAGAGAGGAAGAATAGAACTCTACTTGACATGGTGAGGACCATGCTTGATGAGTACAAGACACCGGATCGGTTTTGGGCCGAGGCGATTAACACCGCCTGCTACTCTATCAACCGGTTATATCTACACCGATCCTCAGGAAGACATCATATGAACTCCTCACCGGTAAAAAGCCCAATGTTTCATATTTTGGAGTTTTTGGTAGCAAATATTTTATTCTTGTTAAAAGAGGTAGAAAATCTAAATTTGCTCCTAAGGCTGTAGAAGGCTTTTTACTAGGATATGATTCAAACACAAGGGCATATAGAGTCTTTAACAAGTCCACTGGACTAGTTGAAGTTTCTTGTGACATTGTGTTTGATGAGACTAACAGCTCCCAAGTGGAGCAAGTTGATCTTGATGAGCTAGATGATGAAGAGGCTTCGTGCGTCGCGCTAAGGAACATGTCCATTGGGGATGTGTGTCCTAAGGAATCCGAAGAGCCTCCACAAGCACAAGATCAACCATCATCTTCCATACAAGCATCTCCACCAACTCAAGATGAGAAACAGGCTTAAGATGATGAAGAAGAAGATCAAGAAGATGAGCCACCTCAAGAGGAGGGCAATGATCAAGAGGGAGATGACAATGATCAAGACAAGGAAGATGAACAGGGTCAAAAGATCAAGAAGATGAGCCACCTCAAGAGTAGGGCAATGATCAAGAGGGAGATGACAATGATCAAGACAAGGAAGATGAATAGGGTCAAAGACCGCTGCACCCAAGAGTCCACCAGGCGATTCAAAGAGATCAGCCCGTGAACACCATCCTCGGCGATATTCATAAGGGGTAACCACTCGATCTCGAGTCGCTCATTTTTGTGAACATTTCTCTTTTGTTTCCTCTATTGAGCCACACAGGGTAGAGGATGCACTTAAAGATTCGGACTGGGTGCTGGCGCTGCAAGAGGAGCTCAACAACTTCACGAGGAATGAGGTATGGCATTTGGTTCCATGTCCTAATCAAAATGTTGTAGGAACCAAGTGGGTATTCCGCAACAAGCAAGATGAGCATGGTGTGGTGACAAGGAACAAAGCACGACTTATGGCCAAAGGCTATTCGCAAGTCGAAGGTTTGGATTTCGGTGAAACATATGCACCCGTAGCTAGGCTTGAGTCAATTCGTATATTACTTACCTATGCTACTTACCATGGCTTTAAGCTTTATCAAATGGATGTGAAAAGTGCCTTCCTCAATGGACCAATCAAGGTAGAGGTCTATGTTGAGCAACCTCCCGGCTTTGAAGATAGTGAGTACCCTAACCATGTGTATAAACTCTCAAAGGCGCTTTATGGGCTCAAGCAAGCCCCAAGAGCATGGTATGAATGCCTAAGAGATTTTCTTATCACTAATGGTTTCAAAGTCGGAAAAGCCGATCCTACTCTCTTTACTAAAACTATTGCAAAAGATTTGTTTGTATGCCAAATTTATGTTGATGATATTATATTTAGGTCTACTAACAAATCTACTTGTGAAGAGTTTAGTATGATCATGGTCCAAAAATTCGATATGTCTATGATGGGGGAGTTGAAGTATTTTTTAGGATTTCAAGTCAAGCAACTCCAAGAGGGCACCTTCATCAGCCAAACGAAGTATATTCAAGACATTCTTAAGAAGTTTGGAATGAAGGATGCCAAACCCATCAAGACACCCATGGGAACCAATGGGCATCTCGACCTCGACACGGGAGGTAAATCCATAGATCAAAAGGTATACCGGTCAATGATAGGATCTTTACTCTATTTATGTGCATCTCGACCGGATATTATGCTTTCCGTATGCATGTTTGCAAGGTTACAAGCCGATCCTAAGGAAGTTCACCTTAGGGCCGTGAAAAGAATCTTGAGATATTTAGTTTATACTCCTAAGTTTGGCCTTTGGTACCCTAAGGGATCCTCTTTTGATTTATTAGGATATTCAGATGCTGATTGGGTAGGGTGTAAAATTGATAGAAAGAGCACATCAGGGACTTGTCAGTTTCTGGGAAGATCTCTGATGTCTTGGGCTGCAAAGAAACAAAACTCAGTAGCTCTTTCTACCCCGAAGCCGAGTATATTGCCGCAGGCCATTGTTGCGCGCAATTGCTTTGGATGAGGCAAACCCTCAGAGACTATGGCTACGAATTTAGCAAAGTCCCTCTCCTATGTGATAATGAGATTGCAATCCGCATGGCGGATAATCCCATTGAACACAACCGCACTAAGCACATAGCCATTCTGTATCACTTTCTAAGAGATCACCAACAAAGGGGGATATCGAGATAGCCTATATTAACACCAACGAATAACTAGCCGATATCTTTACCAAACGACTAGATGAGAAAACCTTTACCAAACTAGGAATGAACTAAACATTCTTGATTCTCGGAACTTTGATTGATACTTTGCACACATAGCTCATTTATCTACCTTTGATCATACCTCTTTTATTTCTGTTGGGACCATGCTTCGTCGCCGAAGGTCCTGCAGAAAGAAACAGCTGCGGCTGAAGCTGCTCGTACGTGACGACGAAGGTATCATTCATGAAGCTTCGGGGTTATAACATATCCGAAGATGAAGGGTCGAACCGACTTAAAGATAGAATGACCTTTTAGCCTGGAGGGGTCTGAGTCATTGTTGTAAACTTTTATGAAGGGCATGATTGTAATTCCTCACAGGCTGTGTCCTGTGCCTATAAATAGTGAACAGTATTCCTTTACTGTTCACGCATTCCTGTAATTGCAAGAGCATCACTCAGGAATTATTGCTTGTCAAGGCGAAGGTATAAGTATACCTTGAACATTGTATTCAAACATTTTAGATTCAGATAATAAATATGTGAATGGTGCCATTTATCTCCAACATATTTATCTTTAATATTCTACATTTCTTATCGTTTTATATTATTTTTATTACCTTCGTAATGTTATGTTTGCGACCTTCGTCCGAAGTTCATTAAACCCTTGAGGAGATAATGCTTCAGCGGACGAAGGGTATTTAATATTTAACATCTTTGTGTTGCCTTGTTCTTGATTCCTAGCATTTGAGAACAAGTCCCCAACAATTTCTATGACTAATGTGTTTTCAAGTGTATTCTCATGCTTAGTCATAGAATTGAAAGGGAAATGGAGTATTCGGCAAAGACGATGCTTCCACTCAACTCCTTCGGTATTATCTACTCTTTGCCGGTATTCCGCCATCTCTCCACATTGATATAATCTTTCACTCATATATTGTTTGCCAAAGGGGGAGAGAAGTTACTAAGGGCTCACAAAATCTCCGTTTTTGGCGATTCATGCCAAAGGGGGAGAGAGTATTAGCCCAAAGCAAAAGGACCGCAACACCACCTAATTTTTAATTGTGTTTTGAAAATTTTTATTGTATATTTCAAATTGGTGTTCCCCTAATGAGATATCTCAATTAATATATCCCAAAACCCTCTTGAAAGCTAAGAGGAAAATTTCATTTAGGGGGAGTTTTGTTTAAAGTCAAAGGAAAAGCATTTGAAATAGGGGGAGAAAATCTAAAATCTTGAAAATGTTTTTTTCAAATTTTATTCATATATCTTTGACTATTTGCAAAAGGTTTTTGAAAAGATTTTTTCTAAAGAATTTACAAAAACAAAACTCGTGGTGCAAGCGTGGTCCAAAATGTTAAAATAGAAGAAAGCAATCTATGCATATCTATTGAAATAATTATATTGGTTTCACTCCAAGCAACCTATGCACTTACATTATGCAAACTAGTTCAATTCTGCACTTATATATTTGCTTTGGTTTGTGTTGGCATCAATCACCAAAAAGGGGGAGATTGAAAGAGAAATAGGGTCAAACCTTTTCCTAAATGATTTTAGTGGTTGAATTATCCAACTCAAACAATTGGACTAACTAGTTTGCTCTAGATTATATGTTCTACAGGTGCCATAGGTTCAACACAAACCAATAAAAAGAACAAGTTAGGGTTCAAAACAAAGGGAGCAAAGAAAATCGAAGTGTGCCCTGGTCTGGCGCACCGGACAGTCCGGTGTGCCACCGGACAGTGTCCGGTGCACCAGGGAGATCCACTCTAAACTCTTTAGCTTCTGGTTTTTGGAAATGCCACTCCGCTATAATTCACCGGACTGTCCGGTGTGCCATACGGAGCAACGGCTACTGCGCCAACGGTCGACTGCAAAAGCAACAGTTAACAGTGCGCGTCAGCGCGCGTAGAGTCAGAGCAGCGCCAGAAGGCGCACCGGACTGTCTGGTGCCCCATGAAGTCAGAGCTCCAACAGTCGAAACCGTCAGAATCCTAACGGTTGGGTGACGTGGCTGGCGCACCGGACTGCCCGGTGCGCCCATCGATAGACAGCCTCCCCAACGACCATTTTGGTGGGTGGGGCTATAAATACCCCCAACCACCACACTTTAAGACATCCAAGTTTTCAGCAATTGCATTCAATACAAGAGCTCTAGACTTCACTACAAGACACAAAACAAAAGATCAAATCCTCTCCAAGTCTCAATATCATTACAAAGACTTAGTGGCTTGTGAGAGAGAAACATTTGTGTTCATTTGAGTTCTTGTCGCTTGGATCGCTTTTCTTTTTCCTCCATTCTTGTTCTCAAGCAACTTGTAATCAAGCAAGAGACACCAAGTTGTGGTGGTCCTTGTAAGGGGTCTAAGTGACCCGTTGATTAAAGAGAAAAGCTCACTCGGTCTAGGTGACCGTTTGAGAGAGGGAAGGGGTTGAAAGAGACCCGATCTTTGTGACCACCTCAACAAGGAGTAGATTTGCAAGAACCGAATCTCGGTAAAACAAATCACCGTGTCACCCGCTTCATTTGCCTTTGATTTGTTTTCCCTCTCTCTTTCGGACTCAATTTTAATTCTAATGCTAATCCAGGCTTATAGTGTGTGCTTAAATTTATAATTTTCAGATTCCGCCTATTCACCCTCCTATAAGCGACTTTCAGTCACGTTCGACAGTGATTAATCTTCCACCGGGAGGATCAGTTAGAGTGGCTACCGTTTCCGTCTTCAGCGCCGTCACTGCTCAGTCGCCCCCGTGAGTGATTCCTGTAGCCTTCTCTCCCTTCCTGACCCAGCGCGCTGCTCGAAACCACAGAGCTCGGCGAGGTGTTGAGCTGGGGCAGAGGCGGCTAGGACAATGCGGGAGGACAACCGCTGCTCCGCGTTGCCGTGCTGGTTGGCCGCGCGCTTCACGGCGGCCAGATGGCTGGCCGCCGTGTCATGGTTGCCGTCCGCGATAGCGACCGTGGCTTCAGACAATAGTTGCCTCCACGCGGCCCGGGGTTGACGGTGAGCAGGACGCGGATGAAGATGCAGTGGAGGAGGAGGAGTTTGAAGGTGACCAGAGACAACCAGAGGCTGCTGAGACGGCGAGCATGGGCACGGGCAGCGATAAAACTAGGTACCGTACATCTCAGTTTTCATACTTTCTACCGTCATCATTTTTTAAAAATTTTCTTAAGGAGTGCCCTATGGCAACTGAAGGCTCTAACGGTTTTGGTCAATGGCTCACCCCTGATGACGCCCGGAGGATAACAGCCTCCTGTAACCAGGTTCAAGCACCTACTCAGCAGGTACAACCCTCTCTACTTGGTGACCCATCAGGAGGGATGAGTGAAATGTGTTGGATTAATGTGGGCTTGGCCCAAATTAATATTCAATAATAGTCAATGCTAATGGCCCACTTTAATGCTATGGTGTACTAACTATTTAGTACCATATTGGAAGTTCAAAGGACAAATCAATCAACTTAAATAGGTGGACCATTGGTGCATCTATTGAGAAGTTGAGAAAAGGATGGAGGACTGCCACACGCGCGCGCGCGCGCCGCCGCCGCCGCCGGCCGGGCCGTGGCCGTGGCTCGTGGCTCGTGGTAGATCGGACCTTGGTTATTCCTCTCAAACGGTTGCGCATTTTGCCTGGAGTGATGACCGTCATTAACGGACGTAAGTTTCCAGTGGCTAATAACGGACGTCAGTTTCCAGTGGCTAGTAACGGACGTCAGTTTCCAGCTCTAATGCGCGACCGTTTCTGTCCGTTGCTCTTCTCCTTCTGGCCACCTATAAGAATGGAGAGGGGAGGGCTCTTCCAGTCACGCGAATCACCTCACGCGAATTGCAAGCAACACATTCCCGTCCCACCTTCTGCGAGCACAGAGAGAGTGGGAGAGCAGGCCTCCGAAATCACCGACCGCAGAGATACACTTGCACGGGTGTGCGGGCGATCAGATTTTTGGGGAGCGTCTTCGCGATTGCTCGCGTGATCTGCTTCGTCTTCTTCCCGGCGACCGTTCGAGGGACTGCACAGCGTACATCTTCCTGCACCGACTTCGTACGACTACATCGAACAAACACACGAGATGACTCGTGTGAATGGAGCCATTGATGCCTTGAGCATCGGTCCCTCCGCTGGGTACACTCTATTCTTCGTATTTGTGCATGTTTTATTGCTGTTTACTGCTTATGCGAGTAGTTATACACACATGCACATACATGTCATCACATATATCGCACTGTTTTTCTGGATTAAATTAAAACTAAAAATGCCTAACTTTCTAACAATCCAAAAATCTGATATTAGGCATTTTTCTGTTAGTGGTTTTGCTGCTGCGTTAAAACCAAGTGAACCTTTTGATGGGACGTTTTACAAGAGATGGCGTAGTAAGATGATACTGTGGTTGACCGCAATGAACTGCTATCACGCCGCACAGGGGAAACCCGAACAGTTCACTCCTGAAGAGGAGAGAATGTTCGACGTTGCCGATAACCTGTTTCGAGGCGCCGTGATTGGCGCTCTTGCCAACAAGTATGTTGATTCTTATCTAACGTGCACATCTGCAAAAGAGTTATGGGATGCATTAGATGAGAAGTTTGGTGTTTCTGATGCTGGTAGCGAGCTGTACATCATGGAGCAGCTGTTTGACTATAAGATGGTGGAAAACCGTCCTGTAGTTGAACAGGCTCATGAAATACAGGCACTGGCTAAAGAACTCGAACAATTCCCATGTGTCTTGCCTGACAAGTTCGTGGCCGGCGGTATTATCGCTAAACTGCCACCTTCTTGGACGGACTTTGCTACCACTCTAAAACATAAGAGACAAGAGTTTAGCGTGGCTGAGCTTATTGGTTCTCTTGATGTTGAGGAGAGGGCGAGAGCAAAAGACACTCGTGGAAAAGGAGTTGAGACTTCTAGTGCCAATATGGTACAAAAGAAGAACTCCAATGCATCACACAATAATAAAAAGAAGAACAAGCAACAGAATGCCACGAAGCCCAAGCAGGCAGCCTCGTTCAAAAAGAAGAACAAAGGAGCTGGTTGCTTTGTTTGCGGGAGTACTGATCATTGGGCAAGCGCTTGTCCAGACCGCAAATTTAAGCAAGAGAAAAAACCAGCTCAAGAGAAGAAAACAGTAAACATGGTTGTTAGCGAGACTGCAGAAGGAACATCGGGGTATGGTAATCTTTTACCTACTGTTCTTTCAGTGTGTCAATCCCCTGAGTGGTGGGCTGATACCGGTGCTAATATTCATGTGTGTGCTGATATTTCTTTATTTTCTTCTTATCAGTGCAAAGGGACTGGAGCCTTGCTGATGGGGAACGGATCACATGCGCGTGTTCTTGGTGTTGGTACAGTCATTCTGAAGTTTACTTCGGGAAAGACGGTGCTATTGAAGAACGTGCAGCATGTCCCCTCCATCAAAAAGAATCTAGTTAGTGGCTCTCAATTGTGCCGAGATGGCTACAAAATTGTCTTTGAGTCTAATAAATGTATACTGTCTAAGTATGGAACGTTTGTTGGAAAAGGCTATGACAGCGGAGGCTTGTTCCGCTTATCTTTGCATGATGCGTGTAATAAGTCTGTGAACAATGTTGTTTCGAATGAGTCGTATATTTGGCATTCACGACTTTGTCATATCAATTTTGGTTGTGTCTCGCGGTTAGCAGATTTAAATTTAATCCCGAAATTTGATTTAGTCAAAGGTTCTAAGTGCCAGGTGTGCGTGCAATCTAAGCAACCTCGCAAGCCTCACAAGGCTGCGGAGGCGAGGAATTTGGCACCACTAGACTTAATACATTCCGATTTATGTGAGATGAACGGAATATTGACTAAAGGAGGCAAGCGATATTTTATTACTTTTATCGATGACTCTACTAGATTTTGTTATGTGTATCTCTTAAAATCAAAAGATGAAGCTTTGCATTATTTTAAGACCTACAAAGCTGAAGTTGAAAATCAACTCGAGAGGAAAATTAAACGGTTAAGGTCTGATCGTGGTGGAGAATATTTTTCGGGTGATTTTTCTGATTTTTGTGTGGAACATGGTATTATTCATGAGAGGACACCGCCATACTCACCACAATCCAATGGGGTTGCTGAAAGAAAGAACCGTACTCTAACTGATTTGGTTAACGCCATGTTAGAGACTTCAGGGCTATCTAAGGAATGGTGGGGTGAGGCGATCTTGACGGCGTGTCATGTCCTGAATAAAGTTCCCACAAAGAACAAAGAAATCACACCATTCGAGGAATGGGAAAAGAAGAAATTAAATATCTCCTATTTGCGCACCTGGGGTTGTTTGGCTAAAGTGAATGTGCCAATTAACAAGAAGCGCAAATTAGGACCGAAAACTGTTGATTGTGTTTTCCTTGGGTATGCTTTCCACAGCATTGGATATAGGTTTTTAATTATAAACTCTGGAGTACCGGACATGTTGGTTGGTACAATTATGGAGTCCAGAGATGCTACGTTTTTTGAGGACGAATTTCCCATGAAAGCTACACATGATACGTCTAATGATGAACCAACGATACCCCATGAGCATTTTATTCCGGTAGAACACACTGAGGAATCCCATATACATAATCATGTGGAAAATGACAATGTATCAACTCGAAAGAGTAAGAGACCAAGGATTGCAAAGTCCTTTGGTGATGATTACATTGTATATCTTGTGGATGACACACCAAGTACCATTGAAGAGGCATATTCCTCTCCTGATGCTGACTTTTGGAAGGAAGCAATAAGGAGTGAGATGGATTCTATTATGTCTAATGCAACTTGGGAGGTAGTTGAGCGTCCTTATGGGTGTAAGCCCATTGGAAGTAAATGGGTGTTCAAGAAAAAACTTAGGCCTGATGGTACTATTGAAAGGTACAAGGCGAGGCTTGTAATTAAAGGCTATTCACAGAAGGAAGGTGAGGATTTCTTTGATACTTATTCACCTGTGGCTCGATTGACCACAATTCGTGTGCTACTTTCTTTGGCTGCCTCTCATGGTCTACTCGTCCATCAAATGGATGTTAAGACAGCATTCCTAAATGGAGAGCTAGATGAGGAAATTTACATGGAGCAGCCAGCTGGGTTTGTAGCAAACGGTCAAGAAGGCATGGTGTGTAAATTATTGAAATCGTTATATGGCCTAAAACAAGCACCTAAGCAATGGCATGAAAAGTTCGATAGAACTTTGACATCTGCCGATTTTGTTGTGAACGAAGCAGACAAGTGTGTATATTATCGGTATGGTGGGGGCGAGGGAGTAATTCTATGCCTATATGTTGATGACATTCTAATCTTGGGGACGAGTCTTGATGTGATTAAAGAGACAAAAGACTTTCTGTCTAATAATTTTGAAATGAAAGATTTGGGAGAAGCTGATGTTATTCTTAACATTAAGCTACTGAGAGAAGGCATTGGTGGGATCACACTTGTGCAATCCCATTATGTGGAAAAGGTTTTGAGTCGCTTTGGTTTTAGCGAATGTGAACCTGCTCCAACGCCTTATGATCCTAGTAAGCTATTAAAGAAAAATCGAAGGATAGCTAGGGATCAATTGAGATATTCCCAAATAATTGGTTCACTCATGTACTTAGCTAGCGCTACGAGGCCTGACATCTCATTTGCTGTGAGCAAACTTAGTCGATTTGTTTCAAATCCGGGAGATGATCACTGGCGTGCTCTTGAGAGAGTTTTGCGCTATCTAAAGGGTACTATGAGTTTAGGCATCCATTATACCGGGTACCCAACAGTACTGGAGGGTTATTGTGATGCAAACTGGATATCTGATGCTGATGAGATATATGCCACAAGTGGATATGTGTTTTCACTTGGAGGTGGTGCTGTTTCATGGAAGTCTTGCAAGCAGACCATCTTAACGAGGTCGACTATGGAAGCAGAACTCACAGCATTAGATACCGCTTCAGTTGAGGCTGAGTGGCTTCGTGAACTCCTTATGGATTTACCGGTGGTTGAAAAACCTGTGCCGGCTATTTCCATGAACTGTGATAATCAGACTGTGATAATTAAGATAAACAGTTCTAAGGATAATATGAAGTCGACAAGGCACATAAAGAGGCGTTTGAAATCTGTCAGGAAATTGAGAAACGCCGGAGTAATAGCGTTGGATTATATCCATACGTCTAAAAATCTGGCAGATCAATTTACTAAGGGGCTATCACGTAGTGTGATAGATAGTGCATCAAGTGAGATGGGCATGAGACCCACCTAAAGTTTATCATAGTGGTAACCTGTTCTATGTGATCGGAGATCCCGTGAATTAGAATGGTGAAACAAGCTAGTGGTAGACTGAGAGGAAAGACCCTTAATAAGGCTCATTTCAGATGCATATCTTTCCTTACTGTAAGGTAGGTTGGTGTTTACACCTTAATATGTTCCAAATGGCTTTGTGAAGCAAAGATGTTGTCCTACAGAACATCTTTAGAGGAACATACCTATATGGGTTAACTGCTAGTCACAGTTTATGAGATCTGGGTGGTTTCTAGATACCCATGAAAGGCTATGGAGTTTGACTTATATGCTCCAACCAGAGGGGATGCGTTCAGCAATCTAGTACTGGTAAAGAGTTTAGATGAAACTCATTCCACGCAAAACTGCCAATTCAAGGCCTAGTCCATTGTGCAGTTGTGGTCAAGTGTAGTCTAAGTTCTAGGTGGATGTTCAACTTAACAGTCTCCATCGAAACACCAGTATATCAAACGTTTGAGGTGATGAGAGCTTTTTAGTGTGACTTAGCATTTGGTGGGGATTGTTGGATTAATGTGGGCTTGGCCCAAATTAATATTCAATAATAGTCAATGCTAATGGCCCACTTTAATGCTATGGTGTACTAACTATTTAGTACCATATTGGAAGTTCAAAGGACAAATCAATCAACTTAAATAGGTGGACCATTGGTGCATCTATTGAGAAGTTGAGAAAAGGATGGAGGACTGCCACACGCGCGCGCGCGCGCCGCCGCCGCCGGCCGGGCCGGGCCGTGGCCGTGGCCGTGGCCGTGGCTCGTGGCTCGTGGCTCGTGGCTCGTGGCTCGTGGCTCGTGGCTCGTGGCTCGTGGCTCGTGGCTCGTGGCTCGTGGTAGATCGGACCTTGGTCCGAATATTCCTCTCAAACGGTTGCGCATTTTGCCTGGAGTGATGACCGTCATTAACGGACGTCAGTTTCCAGCTCTAATGCGCGACCGTTTCTGTCCGTTGCTCTTCTCCTTCTGGCCACCTATAAGAATGGAGAGGGGAGGGCTCTTCCAGTCACGCGAATTGCAAGCAACACATTCCCGTCCCACCTTCTGCGAGCACAGAGAGAGTGGGAGAGCAGGCCTCCGAAATCACCGACCGCAGAGATACACTTGCACGGGTGTGCGGGCGATCAGATTTTTGGGGAGCGTCTTCGCGATTGCTCGCGTGATCTGCTTCGTCTTCTTCCCGGCGACCGTTCGAGGGACTGCACAGCGTACATCTTCCTGCACCGACTTCGTACGACTACATCGAACAAACACACGAGATGACTCGTGTGAATGGAGCCACTGATGCCTTGAGCATCGGTCCCTCCGCTGGGTACACTCTATTCTTCGTATTTGTGCATGTTTTATTGTTGTTTACTGCTTATGCGAGTAGTTATACACACATGCACATACATGTCATCACATATATCGCACTGTTTTTCTGGATTAAATTAAAACTAAAAATGCCTAACTTTCTAACAAAATGGACATGATTGCAGCGCAGCAAGAAGAGGCTGATCTGAATGCTGCTATAGCTGCTAGCTTGATGGACACTGGGGGTCCATTTGCCAGCTATGATGCAGATCAAGAATACAACAACTCACAAGATGCTCCTGCCGCTGGACCAGTTCGGAGCAAAGATAATAACCAAGAAGAAGCTGAGTTAGACTATACACAGAGAAATTGCCCTCCATTTCAGTGGAGTTATGCTTTTTTCTGGTTCCGAACGCCGTACGTATACAAAATGCATAGTCTGAACTAAACGGGCTTAAAAACTTTAACTGCTGTAACTGCGATGTGCGAACTGCATAGAGACGTGGTTTCCATGCTTTTCTTCATATTTTTCTATTTCAAGGCTAGATACGACGCTGTGCCATTCATCCACTCCCCTCTCCTAGAGATGGCAACGGGTACAAACCCGTTAGGTTTTGCCGTCCCAAATCCGTACCCGTGAAAAACATCTATGCCTATTAAAAAACCCGTACCCATGACGGGTTTGAGATTTTGCCCAAACCCGTATCCATCGGGTTAGCGGGTACCCATGGGTTACCCGCGGGTTTCATCTTCAATATACTTGTTCTTCTCATAATGAATGAATATCGTAATGATTAATGATATCATGATCCAAAATCTATGTAATGAACAACGAGTTCATGATTTGGTATAAAAATTATTAGTAGAGAGAATGAAATACAAATAATAAGTTGTATAATTAAGTGACCTTGCACTAAGTTATACATCCACCACATATATAACGCTAGTAAAAACTATAATAGCAAGCAAGTAACACTCTCACCGACTACTGATACATTCACCAATTGATAAAAATTATGAAGTAAATAAGGAATAACAAGTTTGTTGTTCGTTTATAAAATAAAATGACAATATACACTAGGTTTGGTTGGGTTTAAAAAACTCATGGGTTCACGGGTTTGGGTATTATAGAAACAAACCCGTACCCATAAACCCGTCAGGTATAGATTTATGCCCATTAACAAACCCATGGGTATGAAAATTGACTCAAACCCGTACCCTAATGGGATAAAAACCCATCGGATTTCGGGTACCCATTGCCATCTCTACCCTTTCCCTTTCCCGTGGGAGGAGGACGAGAGATCTGTCCGGCAGTGTGCGATGGACTCCCCCAGCTACCGACTGTTTGGTGCCTAGAGATCGCCGCACGATTTCCTCGGTGGCGGCGTCGGTGAGTCCTCCTTGACTGTTTTGATCGATACTAGGGCTGGGCAAAAAAACCCGAAACCCGAACCCAAAATACTCGAACCCAAACCTGAAATACCCAAAACCCGAATTTTGTTTGGGAATTTCGGGTAGCAACTTGCAAAACCCGAATTTATTTCGGGTAATTCGGGTATCACAATCGGGTACCCGAAATACCCGAATTACCCGAACTTCATGTGTCATGTACTTATGTCATGCTTAATTATTAATTTGTACATCTATAATTATGTGTAAGTGTGTATAACTTGTGATTGTAGATTGCTTGTGTTTTATATGTCCATGTATATCATTATTTAAACTATATTTTTATACTAATTTAATATGATGTATGTGTTTTTATAACACAATAGTTCGGGTAGTTCGGGAATACCCGAACCCGAAATTCCGAGTACCCGAATTTTCGGGTATTGTAAAACCCGTTGTAATTTCGGTATCAACTCTCAAAACCTAAAATTTTAAATACCCGAATTATCCGACCTGAAATTTTCGGATAACTCGAACGCCCACCCCAATCGATACTATGTCGTTAGGTTCTCTCTCTATCTGCATTCCGTGTTTGGATTCTGAGAGCGTGGCGTGGGAGCTTTTCTGTGGGCGCAGTTGCAGATGTGGTGCTGTGGAGGAGGAAGGAGGTGGCCACCGGGATGCTGGCGGCCGTGGTGGCCTCAGACTGTGTTCAGCGGTTACCCCTAAATTTCTCGCCCCTATATCCCACTCACGTGCCACGTCAGCATTCTCTTCCCCCCTATATCTCCACCTTGTACAGCGGTTCCCCCTAAATCCTTCCCCTATACCCCACTACAACCATAAAATATCATTTTCTATACCTACTTTTTACCTTCTATTATTTTTTCATCTACTAAGGTGATGGCGCTCTTCTACTGCATGCCTGGCAAGGTGATGGCGTGACCTCTATCTTCTTAATGATTGTCTTCAGCGCCTAAAAGAGATTTTAAGTCCATTTCAACGACTACGCGTTGTGTGGATTTCTAAATTCCTTTCCAACGCTTCTATTTTAAGGCTGTGCGCAGCGGTTACCGCTGCCTCTCCCCCTCCCCTTGCATGCGGCGCGTAGGGGGCACCCTACGGCCGCAGCGGTGCCCCCTACAGCGCCCCCTACGCGTCGGTCCCCTTCTCTCTCCCCCCAGATCTAGCGTGTCACTGTTCATCACCCTAAACACTGTGCTGTGGGTCCACGAGTAATTGTTAGTAGATAAAAAATTGATAGTTGGTATAGAAAATAATATTTTATAGTGGTAGTGGGGTATAGGGGGAACCGCTGCGGGAGATGAAAAAATAGGGGGAAAAATAGGGGAAAAAAGTGATATAGGGAAAAAATTTAGAGGTAACCGTTGCGGATAGTCTAACGAAGCTGAATATGTCGTGTGTCATCATGGCAAAAATCTCCCGAATGACCGGCACGGCAGCCCGCCGCAGAAACGCGAAAAAGTCCACCACACCCGAACGGAACGATCCCCAGGCATCCAGAGCCGTGGCCGCAACTAACCCCTACCCACAGCCACAGTCCCACACACGGCCACCGCATCGGAGCAGAACCCACCAAACCCTACGTCGCCGCGGCGGTCGGAGCGGGCAGGGACCCTGGACTGGAGGATGGTGGCGATCTCGATGTACCGCGGCAACCTCCACATTGGCGGACCCGACAGCGGCGCCTCTGCCCCGCGCCGATGGGAGGCGCCCCGGCCGACCCTCGACGTGAAGCGGTTCCGCTGCCTCCTGCGCAACCGCTCCCGTGCCGTCGCGCGCCTCGCCGGGACGCCGCCGGGGCAGGCCTCCCCGTCCTCCTCGGGTATGGATGGCGGCCGTGGTGCCGCGGACCCCGAGCGGGAGGCACCGGACGAGGAGGGAGGAGCGGGCGACGGGGGAGAAGAGGAGCAGGGGCAGTTGCAGCATGATCAGGACCAGGACCAGGACCAGCAACATCAGGAGGAGCAGGGGAACGTGGAGGCGGAGGCGGAGGATCCGGAACAGCAGGAGGAAGAAGAGGAGGGGGCGGTGGAGGACGCGGACATGGAAGATGCGGGGGAGGTAGTTGTTGATGGCGATGCGGAAGAAGGTCAGGGTGAAAGTGAAGGTGTTGACCCAAAGCCGGAGGAGGAGGTGAGGGCCGTCCGAATTCTTCTTTACCACTTTGGCTTTCAGTTCATTGTTTGTCGACGGGTATCCGTGTGTAATTGCTATGGGACCGTGCCACTTCGAATTGATAATAGCAATCGGAAATTTAGGGAACGCTGTAGATACTGAGATCGTATGTTGCAAGTTAGTCATGAAAGAAATTAAGTATTGCAGTGCGTAGGACTGTAGGAGAATATTGGTGGATGCAATTAAGAGTTAAGTTTCCTCGAAGGAATTGACAATAATGAGTTCTGGAAGTAGATTCTAGATTAGGCATAGGCATCTGCGTACTTGTTCAGTCTGGCGAAAAAAAATTGGAAGCTATTTCCTTCTTGCAGTGAAGAATGAATCTTCTGAGATAGATTAGTCAGCACTAAACATTGTAGTTTATAGTTGACCAAAACAGTATTACGTTCTTCTGTTAGGAACTTGGAATGCTTGATTGCTGCTGAACGTAAAATTATTTGGATTGAGACTGTTGTATTATTTACTTGGAGATTTTCTCTGGTGCTTTTTTGAAAGCACAAGTACTTGAGCACAACCAAGTAAGCTTGCATCTGAATAGGTGTCTAAACATTTTTCTTTTGTGTTCTATTTTTGTTATGTTGCAAAGCATTGTCTATCTATGTGGCTTTATAGAAAATAACCATTGTTTTACATTTATGCCAGGCGAGTTATCCTGATGGAATTGATGACAAGAACAGAAAACTTAATGAAAAGCTGGACGCCCTAAATAAAAAGAAGCATGGCCTTGTGCAGATGCTGAAGCAGGTATCTATTTGTTCAATTATTTATTGCTGCATATTCGTCAGCTGAACAACTACTGGGCTATGTCAGATGGCACCCCAATCTGGTAACATATTGGTTTGAATGGATCGAATGAAACAATAGTAACCTTTCACAGTTGACCCTAAATGAAGCATAGCTTAACCTGTGTTGTTCTGGAACTTCGCGATTAGTGGTAGGAAAAAATTTGCTGCGAACTAGGATGAGTTGCATATATACCCATTGGGAATGAAACTTGCAAAGGTAAGTCCAGCCGCTTCACTGCATGATTGGACATTTCAAGTAACTTCCTATGTGCATGGGGCGTCGAATTACTTTAGCATAATGTCACTACCAAAGTTTTGGTATCTACTTTCTATAAACCTAAATATAGGTCTGTCTAGATTTGTTCTAAGTCATTACCTTTGACTAGCAATATCTGAAAATGTATGTAGATTGATGACACAAAAGTGAAATTGCTAGATTCATTATGGAAAAATACTTTCGCAATATATATAAGTAATTTCTTTTCGAACATTATGGGAAAATAGCACAGTCGAAGTTAAAAACTTAGGGAAGATCTAGATGAAATTACATTTGTGATTTGAGGAGGTATCTCCTATATTCAAATAAGTATCATGCTTGTCGTTTTGTCCCTCAGCCCATTATTTAGAAGGAATAATTAGCAGCATATACATGCACTGCTATTTGGTTGGTTTGCTGCTCTCTTTTATTCTGACTGAGAACTTCATCATCAGATACTAAACGCCATTGTTTTGGCCGTTTGAATAGGTCTTAAATGCTGAAGAAGAAATCCGAAGGCGCAACATGCAGGCTTCATTGCGCGCTGCCATGCCCCAGCCATCAGAAAACGCAACAGATGGAAGTTCTGTTTCTAGGTTGGCCCCTAGAATGACTGTTGATGTCAATTTTGGTGATGTTGCTGGCGATTCAGATGCTGGTTCCAACCAGGGCACTCCTGGACGCCCCTTGCATCACTTCCACAGTATCTCCCCTTCAACAGCCTCTTTTGCGAGGTCACCGTTTGGTTCTCTACAGGTAAGCTGTCCGAATGTGCCCATTCAACAGTCTTGTTGTAAGTCCATATCTATTTTTGTCTGTGTTACATGCTTTTGGCAAGTGTTTAAATGGTAGCAAACCGCAAGAGTGAGACTTCGAATTAACTTAAGTAGTAAATAAAGATAATCCTGTCAATGCTGCCCAGTTTGCTTGTATACTATTTCTAACTTTATTAGGTTGGTGTTAGTACTCTCACGTTGGCTAAAGAACCACATCTAATGTTACAGGGCCACACTCCAAGGAGTCCGGCAACATTCTCTACGGCAAGTCCATCACGCTTCGCCACAAATATACACCCAGGACAACCTCCTGCTCTTTATTCAGCATCGTTGCCAGGAAGTAACTATGTAGCCACATCACCTTCCCCGGCCGCATCTGGTGGTTCTTCCTCGGTGTTCAGGGACCCTCGGCCACCTAACTCTACATAACCTAACTCTACATAGGTTCTATGCTTTGTTCGGAGTTCTACTCATTGATAATGTTGCTGAAGTCTCTTCGGGCAACACTAGTGGAAAAACAAATTCGTGTCTCTATGTGTGAATTGTAAATAACGTGATAGCACTGAAATTCAAAATTAGTATATTCATTTCTCTGATAGGTGGCTAGGGCGCCAGATCTTCTGGACAATGTGTTAGGTAAGACTGTCTAGCAATGACTCATATAGCGTCTCGTATCCTATATTTAGGAAAAGATTAATCCTGTTCTCTATTCCTTCATTAGCGTTCTTCTCAAATCGTCTTTAAATTGGATGGGATTAAGAGAGAAGCTAGTTCATTTCCACCGTGATCTCCTCTAAATTCGAAGGGATTTGAGTTACTAAACTAGCCATATTCGTTCTCTCTAAAGATTCTTATCTTCTGCTCTATCTATTTTAATACTTCAAACAATAAATTTAATAAAATTTATTTTAATACTTCAAACAATAAATTTAATAAAATCAAAATACGTATAAAACAATAGTATGATGAATATATATGTATTAATTCTTCATCCTATTTAATAAAATTAAAATTTGTATAAAATAATAGTATGGTAAGTATATATGTATTAGAATTAAAAATACAATACATTTTTAATATAGGTATTTATATAGAGAGGGCGTTTGTAGAGGAGACTGCTGCTAGAGGCCACCTATTATTATTAGGCCTGGCGTGTATAATACTTTTTTTATAGTTTATATAGAAAAGTTTAAAATATGGAGCGAGGTATAATCTGTTAGAGATAGTTTTAGATTCGAAGTGTCAATGCGCTGTGCATTTTCTCAAGTATTCGTATCATGCATTGAGTTGTGTTTCAATAACAAGGCTTGTACTCGGTCTAGTGGTATTATATTAAAAACGGTATTATATTAAAAACAAGGCTTGTACTCCATCTAGGTAAAGATCACCTTCACGATACTATATTAAAAAAAAGCTCAACCGTAGTCCCGATCAATTGCAAACGTCCTTTTTCCCATCTTTATTTACTGCTGAAAAAGATCGTTTCATTTTTCTGCGGTACTGCTTTAAGCTTCCGACCAAATGATGAAACAAGCAACTTCATCATATTTGCTACATGTTCTCAACATGTTTATGCACAATCCACAAGATGAAACGTTGACAGATGTACAAATGAGATAACAGCTTGATTAGTTACATCGCGTGTAGAGAGAGTAACAATGGCAGTGTTCCAGCTCGCTCAAGGTTCACACAAATCCTTTTCGGCCGTCGAAGACTCGAAGGCAGGGAACTACAGGAAGGTTGTAAGAAAAAAAATAGTAGAGTAACTGGAGACCAGGTTTAGAGGCATAAAAATAGAAAACACACGGCATTAGTTGATAAGATAACGAGTTATCAGACACGAAAAGGCAATCAATGGAACATCTGAGTATCTGGCCACAACTCTATTTTATACCCTCTCCGTCCCAATATACTAGTCGTTTTAGGCTTTTTTTTTTTGTCTATATTCAAATTGATGACAATAAACCTAGACACATATAAACCACGTATGAATCTATTAATACCCTAAAACGAATACTATTTTGGGATGGATGGAGTATTTAAAAGGCTCAACTTCTGTTTGAAGGCCACATGCCAGACACATCTCACTACTCTGCGTTAGCTGCTCTTGACACATCTCACTACAAGGCAAATATGACCAATCTAAACCAAACCTTGAATAAATAAATCGGGTAGCAATTCTGTTATTCCAACACCACCCCAACGAAACCTAGGTGGCATTATCAGAGCACTAGAACTATACACAAATTGTTTTGGGCCCAAAAATTGAATTGGATCTTGCAGGGGCGCATAATGAGATGTGCACCCACCCACACACGGAAAGGAGGAAATAAGTGATACAAACTCTAAAGTCGCTTGTTTCATTTGGAAACAAGGAAGCAAACATATGCCCCAACAAACAAATTTTCACCTAAGGCCTTGTTCGTTTGTGCCGGATTGGTGGGTCGGAACGATTCCTGACCGGATTGCTTCTCTAATTTATATAAACTTTGATTAGCTGGAACGATTCCAGATGCAATCCGATGGAAACGAACAAGGCCTAAGGACTTGTTCGGTTAGGAGTGGATTGAGGGGGATAGGAAGGAATTTAATCCCTATGCAACCGAACAGTGGCGTAGCTAGGGGATATGTCAAGTATGCCCTGGTATACCCCACGTGTTCAATGTGTGTATGTATATAGAGAGAGAAATAAAAAAATCTAAAAATGTCAATGTAGAAAGAATATTGCGCTAATTGTCTTTTAGCTTGTCATTTTTGTGTTTAAGCCTATGGCCTTAGGACTTACCTAACAAAGTCTCGAGATGGCCAGCTAAACTGACAACACAATTATAAAACCGACAATCCTACATTCGATCGCTTAGTAGATTTTTTGACAGACGCGGCTCGTAAGATACCATTGAATGCTAGATTGTTGGGTGTAGGCTTAAGTCAAGACATTGATTGTATCTCTTAGAAGGTCCTAGCTAAAAAATTAGATAAATCTCCTTTTCATGTCTACACTACATTTTATAAACTATCATTATAGCTTTTCATCTATTTTATACTCCATCGGTCCAAAAATATAATTCGTTTTAGACTAAATATACATTCATTAATTAATCTATGAATGTAGTTTGTGTGTATGTCTACATTCATTCGAATGTGGACGAAAAAAGGCTAGAAAGAACTATATTTTGAGACGAATGGAGTATTATAGTTTGAGAATATTTTTAACTTGATTTTTAAATTTAAGACTTATCATTGTTTTTAACTTAATCTTTAAATATAAGAGTTATTGTGTAATTTAGTGTATGCATACCAAATAACGTTTAAATTTTAAACTATCACTGAATTCTTAAATGGTTTGACCCAAATAATTTGATCGAATGTATATCTAAATTTTAGTTGGCATACCCTATACTAAAATCCTAGATACGCCACTGCAACCGAACAAGACCTAACTGAAACTGTTCTCTAAGCAAAATATACCTTATCAACTAAAACTGCCATAGATTATTTGTAAACCGTAAATGACCATTTATTAGCAATATCAAGATGAAAGATAACAGGTGATACAGATCTTCATAATCAAAATTCTATATTACCTCATCCACTGCTGTTGTCAAATCGTAGGCCTTCCCCATCCCCTAAAATTGGGCAAAGAATTCCTGCAAGGTCCAACACAGTATTTAGATCAAGCAAACTAACATACAAAAAGCAAATATCGTATCAAACTCTGCTTAAGAAAGGTCATCTTCCCAGTTGGAAGGTGACATGCACCCAACCCAAGCACACCAATTGTGTACATACATGAAAATCGTATCATAATATCATGTCTACAGGTCACATGCATCATTTCAGAGAGAATTTAATGTCGACGGTGACAAGTCAGATTCTCAAAATAATCTGTTTAACCTGTAGCAATTTCCCCCTAGATGGGATCATTTATCCTGATAGTAAATGACCTAAGAGAATCTAAAAAAATATCTCAATTCAGATTGATCACTCTAAGCAATAATAATTCCTATTACCTTCAGCCAGTGATTCTATTGAGCCACTGAGTGCATAATATTACAGAATACCCAAATCAAGTTCAATTTGATTGCGCCCCCCCTCCTGCTGTGCCCCTTCATGACTAAATTCTCAAATATTTTGCATTTCTAGTTTACCACTGGAGAGATTGAAAAACCAAATTAATTTGTATAATTTGACAATTGTTGAGCAAGCATATATAGGGGTGGTAATGGATCATGATCCAAATGATTCTTCACAAAATGTTAGGGCCCTAAATAAAATTTAGTTAAAAAATAAATAGAAATAGGGCCCGATCCTAACCTGATTCCTTAAATCTTATATTGTAAAATTTAGAGCTCATTGTCGCCCCTAAGCATATAACTATGCGTAAGAACTAAACAATAGGGCTACTACAGTTCAAAAAGATAACTCGTACCAAAACATGGTTTTAAAGCGGTATGGCGAGACAAGGCGTTGGGATGTCGTTTGGACGCCTAGGCAAGGTAGGCGAGCAAGGCGCCTAGGCATTGGACCACCGCCTGGACGCCTAGGCGACACATTTAAAACAGTGTACCAAAGTAAATTTCAGCAACCATAACTCCATAAGCATAGAAATGCTTAAGTACTACCAACAAGGAAATCGCTCGAGTATAGGTAGAGTGTCTTCTTTCAATAATAGTGTGATGCTACCAGCCCAGCCTCTTGTGTTCAGTAAATAGCGCAATACCACAAACAATGATCTCAAATCACGTTATACACCAATCATTAGATTTAGACCTCTTTCACCAGAACCGTAATCAGTAACTACACTGATCCTCAATACCTTACTCTCCCAGCGCAAAGTTAACATGTAATAAAATTGAAAGGTAAACTATATTTAGGACCCTCTAATGAACCTTCCTCGCGATGAAGTCATGCATATGAGTATTTTACAGTCGCGTGGCGTCCCTTTAATTGCCATGTCAATTTTATTCACAATAAGAAATTCTCAGCATGTTTTCCCTTAGCAACCACGCTACATCCAGTCTACAGAAATGTCAAAACCAATCACCATCAACATCAAACAACGAGAAAGCCTCTAGAAAGAGCACAAGCCCCGTACGAAACTCCTACGATAACTTCACTCGAATCCACGGGTTTGACCCCAAAAAAAACGCAGACAAGAAATCAAACTCACTGGATACTTGTCTACACAATTTGCCATCCTGGACTAGGTTTACTGATAATATCCGATAAGCACAGACAAGGAACTGGTTCAACACAGTCAGGTTGCTGAAGAACTTGGGGTAGGTACCTGGAACCATTTGGCGGCGACGGCGAGCGCGGAGGTGAGGCGGCACCTCCTGGAGTCCTCGCAGGCGTGGAGCGACTGGAAGTCCGCGGCGGGGAGCTTGCGCGTGATCCACCCGATGTCGAGGTAGACGTAGCGCGGAGGCGGGGGCAGGTCGACCTTGATGCGGATGACGTTGAACCAGATGAGGAAGCGGCGGACCTGGATGCCCTGGAGGTCGGAGAGGGAGCCGTAGCGGAGAACCCCCGTGATGTGGGGCTCGAAGTAGGTGAGGTACTCGAAGTGTACGTAGCAGGGCCCCGCGAGGTCGACGGTGAGGCTGCCGTTGCTGGCGAGCGAGAAGGCAGTGACAGTCGAGGGGAAGATGCCTGGGGGCAGGCCGTACTTCGGGAGGAGCTCGGCGAGGGTCGGCGTAGGCGGTGGAGGAGGAGGAGGAGGAGGAGAGGCGGGAGGGGTTGCGGGCTCCGCCGACGCCGTGGTGATGCCGGTGGCGAGGAGGAGAGGCAGGAAGAGGAGAGCGAGACGCCGCATTGGTACGAGACGGGAAGACAGCACGTTTTTTTTTCTCCGCTTCGATGGGGCGTCATAACGTGTATTATTAGTATGGGTAGCCTGGGTAGGTGTCGGCAAATGGGCTTGCTGCGCGGGCCTGGGTTCCAATTCCACCTCCACGAGGTTTCAGAGTCAGTCCATGATCATTTTGTTTGCTTCACTCTCAACGCGATCCCGCCGTGCTGTTTGTGGGGAACAATTAATATACAATCAGACATCGTGTCTAAATGTGTAAGGGAGGTTCTTGGTTCGTTACATTATGATTCAACCATATATCATATTTAACACTAGATGAGTGCCCGTGCGTTGCAACGGGAACCTATAATACCACGATAATTATGTACAAATAGGTTTATGCCCGTACGATGCTACGAGGAAACACATGGAATCGTTATCTATGTGGTACCGCAAATCAAACAAAGCATAAAATTTATACACATGACACAACACCGTAAATCAAACAACATATCATAACACGAGACTTCTCGATCTAAATTAGATATATATAAATTTTACATGATCTTAAACAACACAGTGTTTCAATCCACTCATCATAACCACTACAAAAATTAAAAATAACCATAACAACTTTCATCAAAAGATAGATACAAGTAGGCCACGTATGCCTGTTTGCTTTACCACCGCAATTGGCAATAGTCATCTAAACATGTCACGTAAAAATAACAACAAGCTCTAGCTATATAGTATAAATTTGGTAAGAAAAGGACGTAAATGAAGCTCAAATCGAACATCATGATAGCATGCACCAGGATTTTTTCTCAGAGAGAAGAATCCTTGCTAAAAAAAGAGAGAGAACAAAACACATATGGAGACATATGCATCAATGATATCAATGTCTCGGAAAACTAAAGCTGTAGTCAGTGTTGCATCAATGAGGGTTGGAGTTCTGACAGCTTTTGCGGCCCAGATTGCAAAGAAGGATTTAGTCCTGGATATTGGAGATTCTAGGGAACCGACAATCCTTGTGTTGGATGAAGCAAAGGAGGTGGCTGCAAATGATGCGGTAGCCCACTTGAAGGTGCATAGTACCCTTGCCAGTACATTGAGGGAACCAAAAGTGTTGAAGCATTTCCTGCTGGAGGCGCCACTGAAGAGCCCCATGGAGCATTTCCTGCTGGAGGTGCCACTGAAGAGCCCCACGGAGTATTCCCTGGTTGGTAGAGAGGAAGGTTACTCTGTAAGTTTGGCCTCTGAAGCCCATATTGAACTGCCTGGGAGCTGAAGTCGGGTAAAACTGCACCCCCAGTTAAAGGCAAACTTGATGACGTTGATGCAGGTTGAGAATAATGTGACTGCAAAACAGTGTTTGTTAGCTAAGCGGCCATGAAGAGACACAGAACAGGTTATCTATTTATACTGGTATAGGATAGTACCTGGATTATGGCAGGATCATTGTGCAGGGAAGCTGCTTGTGGTGGTGACGGCTGTGGTGGTGATGACTTAACTTGCAAATCCTGCAGAATTATGGGAACCACAAGTAAATTATAATGTTAAATAAAAAATAGGCTGACAGTTTAAAAGAGGAAAATGTAAAAGTATACATATATACATATTCAAATATATGCACTAAAACATGCCATAGATGTTATTCATGCATCAAAACATATAATGCAAAATAATCAATGAAGTTTCCAGAAGAAAAGTACAAAATAGAAACTTTAAAAAAGTGCATGACAACATGGTACATAATACATATGCATTTATGAATTGCTCGCATATTGAACTAAAATATTCAGAACTAACTACCGTATAGCTAATATTACTTGTCTGCTTATTGTACTAAATTGGATACATATGAAATATAAACATACACAGAGTCCTCAAAAACAAGTTGAGGTAGGTAAGAGATGAAACATAATAATGGACACAACAAAGAGTGCATGATACATTAAATAGAATTAGCAAATATAACTGTAGGCAAGCAAACAATTCAAGCAACACATGTGCTTAGTGACTTTATAGCAAATCACTAATATTATATTCTAAAAATCTGAATGATACAGATACTTGAAAAGAACACGAATACAATAATTTGTGAAATAGAAACATGGACACCACATGTGAGTTTGGCTTAGTTTGGTGAGAAGATAACCCCCACTGTTGCTTTTGCATCCATCGAACCCTCAAACCAATGAGCCAAAATGCATAATTGAAAGTTGAAACACAAAATAAATTGGTGATTAAGCAGAGACCAGGCACCAACATAAAGCGGTGAGCCACTGAACAACACTCAATTGTCGACAATGAAAGTAGCACTGCATCAGGAGCCCCGTAGATGGTTCCACGTACCTTGATATCAGTTCCCCAGAAGAGGATATACTCGTAAACTTTGTCGCTAGCAGGAATCTGCACTCCGTCTTTCTTCCGCCCTTCAGTTCCAAAGGACCGCACTACAAAACAAGGAATTGACAGGTGTAGATCACAACAACAGCATATGAAGCGAAGCAATAGATAGTGCCTAAGGAGAGTGGGGATGGGTTGGAGACCTCACCTCTGTCCATCCTTTTAATAGCAGTCGATTGAGGCAAGGAAGGGGCGTCGTGATTGTCGTCGCCGCCAGGTAAGGAATGGGGCGCGTCCGCGGATCTGGCCTTCCATGAAGGTGCCGTCGAGGGCGAGGGCGAGGGCAGGGGGCGCGGTTTGGTGTGGGGCAAGATACCCGGCGGCGAGCTTGGTGACGGGGTTGGTGGGGGCGCGTCCGCGGATCCCGCCATCTCTGCCGTCAAGGCCGAGGGCGAGGGTAGGGGGCACGGTTTGGTGTGGGGTGGGGTACCCGGCGGCGAGGTTGGTGGCGGGGTTGGTGGGGGCGCGTCCGTGGATCCCGCCATCTGTCGTCGAGTCGCGGGTGGGATGAAAGGAAGGAAAACACGCGCGGGCGGGGGCGGGATGCAGGGAGGAAGACGCGCGCGGGCGAGGGCGGGGTTGGTGGGGGCGTGCTCGCGGGCGGGATGCAAGGAAGGAAGATGCGCGCGGGCGGGGGCACGGTGAGGCTTTGTGGATGCCCTCGCTCTGCTCATAAGGATTAGTAGAGATTACACATTTGCATGAAAGAAACTAAGATGAAGATAAAAGCACTAAGTGGAAGTGAAGGAAGTCAATATATAAACTGCACTCTTTCATGATGAATGGATTCTTAAAACAACATGATTGCATTTTCCAGCCCTAGATAAGTAAATGAAATTACCAAACAAATAGGATAAAAACTGAAATTTACATGTAACAAAATTCAGAAACACCTGAGCTGCAGGCCTGTAGCAGCAAAACATGCCCAACCAGACAAGTACTAAAAGCACACTGTTATCCATGCATATTGTATAAGTTTAGATAACTATAGCGCACAAGCTAATGGTGGAATCAGGATCCAAGAGGGCTACTTTTGTGAAAATAGGTAAACAACTCGCCATAATAGCAAATAGTTAAGTGCTCTTGCTCATGCTCCATATAGACTTATTTATAGACTTTATCACATCCTTCGCTTTCCTGGTGGCAGTAACAGGAAAACGAAAATTAACACATCATTCAAGTGTACAAAAAGCAGCATTTTCCAAGTGGCAACTCATGAGCCACGACTTATGTGCAACAAGAAAAATCATAGCCAACTGGCAACAAAAAAGTGAGAACGCTTCTAAATCAGTTTGTCGTACACTGAAAACAAATCATGACAATAAACGTGTACGATATCGAATTCATCGTCACAGGATACAGCTAGCAAAAGTTGCAATGCTACTCAGTAAACAAGGGTTCCGGATGAAAAAAAACAGGGGTGGCAGTCATACCCAGGATCTTGCTCCACAAGCTCGCAGATTTTGATCTTCTTTTCCCAATCCATCTCCTTGAGCTTGCCACTCATCGCCGCCTTCACCATTTCTGCAGCCATCTTCTCCCCTAGGCCTTCTCTCACTGTCGATCACATCTAGGCCTAGTATTCCACAGTCACATGGCGAGGAAAAGGGCATGAAGAAATCAAAATTCAGTAACATAAGACCAAGTCTTCAAAATTGCCCTACTAATTCTATTGAAAAACAAACGATCGATTTACAAGAGGGTGCAGCCTATACCTGTTGTTTCCTACAAAATATAATTTATATGGCAAGATAAAGTGAAATTAAGATGCAGAGGCAAGAAAACTAATGAAGAATGCTATTACTGAAACTATTTTGCATCTGTTCTGAGTTACTACTGCAATTTGAAGCATGGTAACTCTGTGTTTTAATGTTGTTTATGGTACAATCTTTTTATAACATTACTTTGTATGAGTAAGCCAATGTTAATCAGCATGTGTGTTCCTAAACTCCCACAAGATGAAGACATCAACACTGGTATAGAATTAACCATGATATCACTCAAGACTCAACATCATCCAGGCAACCTATGAAAGATGTCACTGTAGAAAAACAGCATGCAAGGTCAGTTGCTGACAGATGGAGACAAATAAAGGACACGGACAATTGTTGGGTTTCAAATTGCTGTAACGATGGCACTGGAAACTAAAACATGAGTTTTATACCTATAGTGTGAGTGCTAATCATTCGATATTTGAATCTCAGTCTGCCGGTGAGGTTGCTAAGTGCTGAACATGAGTTAGATTATCTTTATTTCTGAGTCAGGCATCTGTACAAACAAAAATCCAGAGTCTCCAGGCTGAATCAGTTATGAGCAATAATATTAGTTAACTGCGACTGATCTTGAAGATGCTAGAATGCAACTCCAAAATTTGGAGATACATATAGTGGTCAAAATATATATATCAAATCTTTGTCTATAATCACAAACATAGATCATTTTATATAATTTCATAACTCTAGCCTTGCGTGTAGTAATCAGGATTTGGCATAAAAGTTTATATAATTTCATAACTCTAGCCACCGATGAGAGTCTG
This sequence comes from Zea luxurians, assembly GCA_029449295.1. Taxonomy (NCBI): domain Eukaryota; kingdom Viridiplantae; phylum Streptophyta; class Magnoliopsida; order Poales; family Poaceae; genus Zea; species Zea luxurians. Next base: position 171,267,339 of record JAOPSE010000002.1, read on the forward strand.
CCTGCAGAACACTTTTGTGTTGTACTTAGATGTCATCCCAAGCTAATCTAGACACCTGTATCCATAAAAAAACTCCACAAATTCACATATCATACTCTATACCAACACCAGAGTATACACCAACACCAACATCAGAAATACAAGCATGATTACTGAAGACCGCTAGTTTCTCTAGGCATAGTTTTTTTAAATTTGCTTCCGTACCAAGGCTTCACTAAATAACACATGATTATAGAAGACAACACAGTATACGTTTAACAGTTCATAACCCTTCGCTTTTGTTCTACAAATTACTACTAAAGCCATTATTGTCTTACAATTTCAGTCCTTTAGTGTTTTGACATGATACATTGTGCAAGCAAACAGAGACAGACAAAAATGGAGGCAAACCTGGAGTTTTCTGAGCGCATTCCAAACAAGCATTTCTCTAAACACCTAGTGGTCATTCCTCTAGCGGCTGCAAGAAGAGAGAACTCAGAAGCGCACTGAGATGTGAGATGGACCTAGCCGCCTAGGCAATACACACGGAAGAGACACACGGCTCGCAGCCTCGCACACCCGAGACTTCCTGAGAGGTTGAGAACACTATCACGCACCTGTGCCCAGATGAGATCCGTGCATACCTGGCATACCGGATGATGGAGAGCGCCGAGCCGCATCTATGGATTGTTGGGGCGTACACACTTGACATCTTATAGGGCCAGATGATGCCCGCGCTGTACATGGAAGGTTAGCGCACGTCTGGGGCGCGCAGATCCGGGTGGGAGACAACGTCTCTGGCAGTTGGGTCGAGGTTAGCGGCGGCTTCCATGGAGGCTGGCGCGCGTAGATCCGGGGCGGCTTCCATGGACGGCGCGGACGCGGCACGCTGTTGGAAGGTGGGGCGTGCAAATCCAGGGCGGATTCCATGGACGACGCGGACGCGGTGGAGAGACGTGGTGTGGATCCGCGCAGTTGGAGGATGGCGGTGCGGACGCGATATAAATCTTCTATGGACGGCGTGGACACGGGGATGCAGGGAGGAAGACGCGCATGGGGTTGGTGGGGGCGCGTGCTCGCGGGCGGGAAAGGAAGGAAGACGCGCGTGGGCGGGGGCGGGATGCAGGGAGGAAGACACGCGGGCGGGGTTGGTGGGGGCGTGTGCTCGCGGGCGAGATGCAAGGAAGGAAGACGCGCGCGGACGAGGGCGGGATGCAGGGAGCAAGACGCGCGCGGGCGGGGGGCACGGTGAGGCTGGTGGACGCCCTCGCTCTCCTCATAAGGATTAGTAGAGATTTAAACCTTACCACCAGCTCGTGTAGATTTATAGAAAACCTCCTAACAAACCACGATTATGTCTACAATTAGATCATGATCTAACAGATTAGAAACCTCGTTTGCATGCTCATACATAAGGCCTGATTGTATATTAGTTGTTGCCATTAAAGTGAACCAAACAAAATACGAAATCGACGATTTCCTTCCCATCCCATCACAGACACATCCCTATTACATACGTAGGTGGGAGAGCTCGTGTCCATTGGATCTGAATCTGATGATTGATAGTAAAAATGATGACGTGGACGCATGTGATGCGAGTATTGCGTCCAGCTTTAATATATAGGAAACATCAAGGATTCAAGGTGAACCAAACAAAATATGTAATCAACGATTTCCTTCCCATCCCATCCCTGCAAGCTGTTACAGAAGTAGGTGGGAGAGCTCGTGTCCATTGGATCCGAATCTTATGATTGATAGTAAAAATGATGACATAGACGCACATGATGCGAGTATTGCATCCAGCTTTAATATATAGGAATACTATCCTCGTTTTTAATTATTTGACTTCGCACGGTTCTATTTATACCAACGGACGACATATAAAAACGAACGAAGCGAGTACAACCAAATAACACCAAAGACAGATATACCTCTGCTTCCGTGGGACTGCAATATAATTTAAAATAGAAGTTAGATTATATAATTTCAATAAATTATAATCCAAGTAATCAGTTCCAAGGCCCTAGCGGTGATGTGTCTAAAGTCTAATTAGATAATAAATTTTTAGTCATTCCAGGCTTTAACATAGAGGAAAATATTATCTAAAACTTTAATCCACATTAGAAACAAAAATTAAGTCATTAGATCACGTAAATAATTGAAGACAAACTAAAATTTAGTATCTAACTTTAACTTGAGCCTGGGATATAGATAGGACCTAAGTCCTGTTAAAGATGTGCCTTTACTGAAGGTCTTCAAACGAATGAATCTTTTTTCTTTGAATATGTCGGAGAGCTGCATATCATTGAATTAAGGTAGAAGAAAAAGGAGGGTTCTTATAAAAGAAAAACTACACCCCCACTCTGAACCAAGAGTGAGGGGTTGAACCGAAACAAACTAAAGAGAGACCAGGTCTAAGGAAAGAGAAACACTTGACCACCACACACTACAACCCTAAGGAATTCCAACCATTGGACCTAAGTCCCTAGGCTTAACCGCTCCTGCCGAACACCAAAGGTGGCACTCCTCCAAATAGGCATGCATAACATCTTGAACCAGCGGTTGGGCTCCTTCAAAAACACAGGCATTAAGAAGTTTCCATAAGGTCCAAGCCCCTAGGATGATAGCTGAGTTGAGACCCCTCCTAATACCCTTTTGGAGATTTCTACATACCTTCCTCCACCACTCTGTAATGGACCACTCATGCCACCCTAAAACTTTTGAAGCAAGGCCAAGAGGAGCTAAAATTTTATGCCAAAAGTCTCGGGCAAAGACAAATGTGGCAAGAATATGTTGAATGTCCTCCTCCTCTTGGTCACAAAAAACAAAATGTTCTGAACGAGGGAGGCCTCGCTTCTTTAGCCTATCAGCTATCCAACAACGATTTCTAATGGACAACCAAAGAAAAACCTTGCACTTTGTAGGCGCCCAGGACTTTCAAAGCCTCTTCCAAGGTTCGAAGGAGATAGAACCATTGAAGAATGCCCTAAAAGCATATTTGGAAGAGTAAACACCAGAAACCATGAATCTCCAATGTGGTTGTCATCTTGATTAGATAGGTTCACTTCCTGAATGACACCCACAACTAGAAATATTTAAATAAGTATATGAGGGAAATGTTGTCTGGGATGTCTGCTATTCAGTGAAAGTCCACTAGAGCTTCTTCAATTGTCCTCTTTAAACGGAACTAAACAGGAATAGCTTCAAAAACCTTAGGCGCAAGGTCACTAATGCAGCAACCAAACAACCACCTACCTGACCAAAAGAGGGTATTATTTCCTCTTCCAACCATGGATATGACTACGATGGAAAAAAGAGCCACAACATTAGGATGACCAGGGAACTCTAGACCGTGCCAAGCATAATTAGCATTAGTTTTTCTGTACCACAACCACCTAATTTGCAAGGCCCAACTGATAAACTTTAGATTAGGAATACCTAGGCCACCCAAATCAAGAGGTCTCTGAGCCTTGTACCAAGCAACAACCACCCCATAAACTCCTTTCTTCCTTTCTAAAGAAAAGCCTGTCTAAGTTTGTCGATAGCTTTCATAAACCATTTTGAAACTTTCATAGCGACCATAACATAAATAGGGATAGCCGAAAGCACAAATCTCACCCATGTGACTCTGCCTTCCAAGTTCATAAGAGATGCCCTCCAACCCGACAATTTATTGCCTATTTTATCAATCCAAGGCATAAGGTAAGATTTCCTCTACTCCTTATCAAACAACAGCAAGCCCAAATAGGTGCAAGGAAACTGAGCAACAGAACCAGAAAGGGACAAATCAATGGAACCAAAATGCTATTCTGAGCACCTAATCAGATAGATGCCACTTATTTTTAGAAATTTGTCCTAAGGTTTGAAGCTTCACAGAACTTCAAAAGAATCTCTTTAGTTAGGAACAAGTTTACTGCATTGGCTTGATGAAAAGGCCAGATCATCAGCATACAAAGGCACACGTTGCCCATGAGGCTATCTAGAAAGAGTCTCAAGCAAGTTCCTCTCTTTCGCTTTGACAAACAAGCTATTAAGCACATCAATGACCAAGATAAAAAGCATAGGTGACAAAGGATCACCTTATTGAAGGCCTCTCTTGTGCCTAATCTCTGGTCCATGTTGCCCATTTAATAGAATACGAGTGGAGACTGAACTAAAAAGGTTTAAAATCAAATTCCTCTAGCTAGAACCAAATCTCAAATGAGAGTGAATATCCATAAGAAAATGCCAAGAAATAGAGTCAAACACTTTAGAGATATCTAGCTTGAAGAAGAGACTCAGAGCCTTTTGTTTGTGTAGGAATTTGATGGTTTGTTGAACCTTGTCATGAACTAGTGAATCTCAACCATCTTCAAGTTTGTTGTAGGAATGACAGAATGGCTTTCATCATAGCGATCTCCATGGGTTAATGAAACAGGTGATAGCTTTGTCACCAATGCTTAGACGAAGCACTCTGAAGTGTCTGAAGTATACAATCAGAAGATGAAAGAAGATTCAAGTGGTGTATGTGACACGTCTCCAAGTGGAAAAGACAACAATACCCTCAATAGTCTCTATAGATTGTATGTATAGAATTTAAAGACATAAATGTAATTTTTATACAAAGTTATACTTCGCGTCACCACTATAAATAGCGATACACTGACCATGCATGGGGCATCTTTTGTTGTTCATGTATGAGCTTATCCTCGGGCCGCTCGACATCCGAAGCTATAAGACACAAACATTCTCGAACCACCTTCGAATCTCTTGAAGGTATCTTTGTAATGGTATGAAGTTAAAAGAATGAAAATATAAGGGATGAAGCTCATGACGTATAACTTACATGTATTCATGTTTTTATGACTCACCTTGTTAAATATCTCTACTTGCTCATTTTAACCTTTTTCTTTTTGATCTACTCAGTCATCGTGAATAAATCAAAGAGAGAGGGAACTATATTGATATAATCATGTTGCCCTGTTTTGATTCTCCAGTTGAATCTTTACAGGTGCTCAACAAGACCATTCTACTATTTGTGTTAGAGAATTTCACACTTTAAATATTAAATTAATTTTTAAACCAACAACTAAATCACATATAATAAAAAACATCATGACTATATAGCATATTAAATCTATGTCAAATGCTAGAGGAAAACTTATCTTTTTCTTACCGTGGGAATTAGCGTAGTATTTGACGAGATCAAGGCTGAAGGCTTGATGTAGATGGTAGAATGTTGTAGTACATATTATTTTTATTGATTGTTGCCCAAAAACCTGATTTGCCTTAAGGGTTTAGGGTTTAGGAGGTTCTTCAGTATAACAAGGTTTCAGTGGCACAACTCTCTCAACGATCATCGTCACACTGGTGTCAGAGAATAGAGATAAAGGAAGCCTAAAGTCGTTTAGCACCAAGAAACTTATAGCTCTCTTGCCAAAACATAGTAGATTAGTTTTTTCTTATGTTTAGGAGGACATTTAGGAACATCCATGTGCTTTGTGATATTTAGGAGATTGCAATTAAAGTGGAAATTAGCAAACAAATGAGAGAAAAAAATCACAAGTCATCTGTAGTATTCACGTGAAATATGCGTGTGTGCAACTATACTTTTCCCCTCATGAATTTATCCAAAAAGTGGCAGGAAACAAGCTATTTTAAGTTTGTTCTCTTCTATCTCTCTTATCCATGTGATACTAAACTTTCCACCATGCCATCTGGAAGAGTGGGTAATTAGGATTTATTTTAATTTTATTACAAGGTAAACGAGCATTGTCCCATAAATGTCTATTTGTAGGTAGGACCGAATCGGCTCAGCTCGTTAAGCTAACGAGCCAGCTCGGCTCAGGTCGTTAAGCTAATGAGCCACAGAGTCAACTCAGCTCGACTCATTTACAAGTTCGAGCTGGCTCGTTTAGCTCGTGAGCCAGAACAGAAAAAAATATACATAATAATTAATTTTTAGTTAATTTCAAACTAATTTAGCAATGGAAAATAGTAATTATACTCATAGTTTCACAAATCACGTTAATGTAACACCAAATTAGCACAATTCATCACTTATCAGTTCACATACATGCTCAGCAAGTTAACCCACAACTATGTTTGCATAGACCAATTTAACATATAGACACAGTTCATTAATGTCGGGGACCATAATTAGGGGTACCCCCAAGACTCCTAAAACTTGGCTGGTAAACACCATCAGCACAAAGCTGCAAAGGCCTGATGGGCGCAATACAGGTCAAAGCTCCGTCCGCTCAAGGAACGTAGTCTCGCCTCGCTCGAGCCCAGCCTCGGGCAGGAACAGTAGACCCAGGCAGATTCACGCCTCGCCCGAGGGCCTCCTCAAGCAACGGGCGCACCTTCGACTCGCCCGAGGCCCAGTTCGGGCAGGCTTCGCGAAAAAGCAATCTTGGCCAGATCGCCTCGCCAGCCGACCGGATCGCAGGAGCATTCAATGCAAGGATCGCCTGACACCTTATCCTGGCGCGCGCTCCTCAGTCGACAAGGCCGAAGTGACCGCAGTCACTTCGCCCCTCCACTGGCTGACCTGACAGGAAAACAGCGCCGCCTGCGCTGCTCCGACTGCTGCGCCACCCGCCAGGGTGAGGATGACAGCCGCCAAGTCCGGCCTCAGGCGTCATAGGAAGCTCCGCCTCGCCCGACCCCAGGGCTCGGACTCAACCTCGACCTCGAACGACGGACTCCGCCTCGCCCGACCCTAGGGCTTAGACTCAACCTCGACCTCGGAAGACGGTCTCCGCCTCGCCCGACCCCAGGTCTCGGACTCAACCTCGACCTCGGACGACGGTCTCCGCCTCGCCCGACCCCAGGGCTCGGGCTCATCCTCGACCTCGGACGACGGTCTCCGCCTCGCCCGACTCCAGGGCTCGGACTCAACCTCGACCTCGGACGACGGTCTTCGCCTCGCCCGACCCCAGGGCTCGGACTCAACCTCGACCTCCGACGACGGTCTCCGCCTCACCCGACCCCAGGGCTCGGACTCAACCTCGACCTCGGACGACGGTCTCCGCCTCGCCCGACCCCAGGGCTTGGACTCAACCTCGACCTCGGACGACGGTTTCCGCCTCGCCCGACCCTGGGGCTCGGACTCAACCTCGACCTCGGACGACGGTCTCCGCCTCGCCCGACCCCAGGGCTCGGACTCAACCTCGACCTCAAACAACGGTCTCCGCCTCGCCCGACCCCAGGGCTCGGACTCAGCCTCGACCTCAGAGGAGTCACCGCCTCGCCCAACCTTGGGCTCGGACCGACCACGCTACAGGGGGCCCATCATTACCCTACCCCTAGCTAGCTCAAGCTACGGGGAACAAGACCAGCGTCCCATCTGGCTCGCCCAGGTAAAACAAGTAATGATGGCACCCCGCGTGCTCCGTGACGACGGCGGTTCTCAGCCCCCTACGGAAGCAAGGAGACGTCAGCAAGGACCCGACAGCCCCGACAGCTGTGCTTCTATAGGGCTTAAGCGCTCCTCCGACGGCCACGACATCACATGAATAGGGCACCAACACCTCTCCGACAGCCACGTCGGCATGTACATAGGGCTCTGGCTCCTCTCTGCTAGACACGTTAGCACTCCGCTACACCCCCCATTGTACACCTGGGCCCTCTCCTTATGTCTATAAAAGGAAGGTCCAGGGCCCTCGTATGGGGAGGTCGCCGCGCGGGAGGATGGGCTGACGAGCAGGCTCTCTCTCTCTCTCCCTCGCGAACGCTTGTAACCCACTACTGCAAGCGCATCCGCCCTGGGCGCAGGACAACACGAGCCGTGGTTCCCCTTACTGTTCTCCCCCTTGTGTTCCGTCTCGCGCCGACCCATCTGGGCTGGGACACGCAGCGACAATTTACTCGTCGGTCCAGGGACCCCTCAGGGTCGAAACGCTGACAGTTGGCGCGCCAGGTAGGGGCCTACAGCGTGTTGACGAACAGCTTCCCGTCAAGCTCCAGATGGGTAGTCTCCATCAACCTCTCCAAACCGGGACGTTGCTCCGTTTCGGGAGTCTCGAGTTCATGTCCCTCGACGGCAGCTACGACATGGTACTCCTTCCTCCGCTGTGCGACAATGACAATGGCGGCCGCCAGCCCGCCCGTCGGTGGCGGAATCGACGACGTCTTCCCCGTGTGGCGGAAGAACAGCATCCGGGTCTGTCCCGTCACCTTCTCCGCCGACGGAGGAGGAGGCGGGGCAACCATGGCCAAGCAGGAGGCGGCACCTCGTCGGCTGTCGAGCGAGTCGACGATGCCGGCGCCCCAACGGGGGACACGTCGGGCGTCGACCTCACGTTTGAGACGAAGACGGGCGTCGTTTCCCCGCAACACGCCAACCCCAAGCGGACGGATGATGCCAGCACGCTCGCGAAGGACCTGCTGGGCGTTAGCCTCGTACCCGAGACAACGGTGCAGTCCGTCGCCGACGTGACTTCGCCACCACCCGTCGATCAAGAGGTACCATCCATTTTCCATCCTTTGCCTTTTAGATTCAGCTTTGACCCACCAAGCGACCCTGCTTCGGTGGATGCTTTCATAAAGGCATATGCAGACCTTCCGGGGTACCATATGTGGTCCACCTGGGACCGACTGACGGCCGTCTCGACCTACGGGCCCCCGGGTTCCGAGGAAGATGACGACCCCGACTCTGGTTGGGATTTCTCCGGGCTCCGTGCTCCCAGTGCCATGCGGGACTTCATGACCGCATGCAACTACTGCCTCTCTGATTGCTCCGATGGTAGCCACAGCCTCGGCGACAAGGACTGTGGCCCAAGTCGCGAATGTTTCCACGTCGATCTAGGGGGTCTCGACGAAGGCAACCACCTTGGTATGCCGGAGGATGGTGATTCCCCTAGGCCTGCGCCTCGCGTTGACATCCTTCGGGAGCTAGCTGTGGTCCTAGTCCCTACGGGGGGTCAGGACGCACAGCTCGAGCAGATCCACGAGATGCAGGCCAGGCTCGACGAGGAAGCAGGACAACTTGTGCAGCTCCGGCAGAACATAGGGCAGGATTGGGCAGGCCGAGCACCAGCTGGAGAAGCGCGTCATCCGCCCCAGGACGTCCAGCACCGCATCGCTGACGATACCAGGGCAAGGCTGTCCCCGGCTTCCAGTGGGGTCGGCCAGAACCTGGCTGCAGCAGCAATACTACTTCGAGCGATGCCGGAGCCATCCACCACCGAGGGGCGGCGTATCCAGGGAGAACTCAAGAATCTCCTGGAGGATGCCGCGGTCCGACGGGCCGAAAGCTCTGCCTCCCGAAGGCAGGGGTACCCCCCGGAGCATCGCGCCGCGACTTCCCGTTTCATGCGGGAAGCCTCGGTCCACACCGGGCGCACGCGGGCCGCAACGCCTACAGCCCCGGGTCGCCTCGGCCACGAGCACCACCGCCGCGATCGTCGAGCCCACCTCGACGAGAAGGTGCGCCGAGGCTACTACCCCAGGCGTGGGGGACGCTACAACAGCGGGGAGGATCGAAGTCCCTCGCCCGAACCACCCGGTCCGCAAGCTTTTTAGCCGGGCCATACGACGGGCGCCATTCCCGACCCGGTTCCGAACCCCGACTACCATCACCAAGTACTCGGGGGAACGAGGCCAGAACTGTGGCTCGCGGACTACCGGCTGGCCTGCCAGCTAGGTGGAACGGACGATGACAACCTCATCATCCGCAACCTCCCCCTGTTCCTCTCCGACGCCGCCCGAGCCTGGCTGGAGCATCTGCCTCCTGCGCAGATCTCCAACTGGGACGACCTGGTCAAAGCTTTCGCCGGCAACTTCCAAGGCACATACGTGCGCCCTGGGAACTCCTGGGATCTCCGAAGCTGCCACCAGCAGCCAGGAGAATCCCTGTGGGACTACACCCGGCGATTCTCGAAGCAGCGCACCGAGCTGCCCAACATCACTGACTCAGATGTCATCGGCGTGTTCCTCGCCGGCACCACTTGCCACGACCTGGTGAGCAAGCTGGGTCGCAAGACCCCCACCAGGGCGAGCGAGCTGATGGACATCGCCACCAAGTTCGCCTCTGGTCAGGAGGCGATCGAGGCCGTCTTCCGGAAGGACAAGCAGCCTCAGGGGCGCCCGCAGGAAGATGTCCCTGAGGCGTCCGCTCAGCGCGGCACGAAGAAGAAGGGCAAGAAGAAGTCGCAAGCGAAACGCGACGCCGCCGACGCAGATCTTGTCGCAGCCGCTGAGCACAGGAACCCCCGGAAGCCTCCCAGAGGGGCCAACCTGTTCGACAAGATGCTCAAGGAGTCATGCCCCTATCATCAGGGCCCCGTCAAGCACACCCTTGAGGAGTGCGTCATGCTTCGGCGCTACTTCCACAAGGCCGGGCCACCGGCGGAAGGTGGCAGAGCCCACGACAACGACAAGAAGGAAGGCGACAAGGCAGAAGAGTTCCCCGAGGTCCATGACTGCTTCATGATCTACGGTGGGTAAGTGGCGAATGCCTCGGCTCGGCACCGCAAGCAGGAGCGCCGGGAAGTCTGCTCGGTGAAGGTGGCGGCGCCAGTCTACCTAGACTGGTCCGACAAGCCCATCACCTTCAACCAAGGCGACCACCCTGACCGCGTGTCAAGCCCGGGGAAGTACCCGCTCGTTGTCGACCCCATCATCAGCAATGTTAGGCTTACCAAGGTCCTCATGGATGGAGGCAGCAGCCCCAACATCATCTACGCCGAGACCCTCGGGCTCTTGTAGATCGATCTGTCCACGATCCGGACCGGTGCGGCGCCCTTTCACAGGATCATTCCCGGGAAGCGCGTCCAGCCCCTTGGGCAACTTGATCTGCCCGTCTGCTTCAGGACTCACTCCAACTTCCGAAAGGAAACCCTCACGTTCGAGGTGGTCGGGTTCCGAGGAACCTACCACGCAGTGCTGGGGAGACCATGCTACGCCAAGTTCATGGCCGTCCCCAACTACACCTACCTCAAGCTCAAGATGCCGGGCCCCAACGGGGTCATCATCGTCGGATCCACATACCGACACGCGTATGAATGCGACGTGGAGTGCGTGGAGTACGCTGAGGCCCTCACCGAGTCTGAGGCCCTCATTGCCGACCTGGAGAGCCTCTCCAAGGAGGTGCCAGATGCGAAGCGCCACGCCGGCAACTTCGAGCCAGTAGAGGCGGTTAAGTCCGTCCCTCTCGACCCCAACAACGACGCCACCAAGCAAGTCTGGATCGGCTCCGAGCTCAACCCCAAATAGGAAGCCGTGCTCGTCAACTTTCTCCGCGCGAACGCCGAGGTTTTTGCGTGGAGTCCCTCGGACATGCCTGGCATACCGATGGATGTCGCCGAGCACTCGCTAGATATCCGAGCTGGAGCCCAACCCGTGAAGCAGCCTCTGCGCCGATTTGACGAAGAAAAGCGCAGAGCCATAGGCGAGGAGGTCCACAAGCTGATGGCTGCAGGGTTCATCAAAGAGGTATTCCATCCCGGGTGGCTAGCCAACCCTGTGCTTGTGAAAAAGAAAGGTGGGAAATGGCGGATGTGTGTAGACTACACTGGTCTAAACAAAGCATGTCCGAAGGTTCCCTACCCTCTGCCTCGCATCGATCAAGTCGTGGATTCCACTGCTGGGTGCAAAACCCTGTCATTCCTCGATGCCTACTCAGGGTATCACCAAATCAGGATGAAAGAGTCCGACCAGCTCGCGACCTCTTTCATCACACCTTTTGGCATGTACTGCTATATTACTATGCCATTTGGTTTGAGGAATGCAGGCGCGACATACCAAAGGTGCATGAACCACATGTTCGGTGAGCACATTGGCCGAACGGTCGAGGCTTACGTCGATGATATCGTAGTCAAGACGAGGAAAGCCTCCGACCTCCTCACTGACCTTGAAACGACATTCAAGTGTCTCAAGGCGAAAGGCGTAAAACTCAATCCCGAGAAGTGTGTCTTCGGAGCCCCCGAGGCATGCTCTTGGGGTTCATCGTCTCTGAGCGGGGCATCGAGGCCAACTCGGAGAAAATCACGACCATCACCAACATGGGGCCTATCAAGGACTTGAAAGGAGTACAGAGGGTAATGGGATGCCTTGCGGCTCTGAGCCGCTTCATCTCGCGCCTCGGCGAAAGAGGCCTGCCCCTGTACTGCCTCTTAAGGAAGACCGAGCGCTTCACTTGGACCCCCGAGGCCGAGGAAGCCCTCGGGAACTTGAAGGCGCTCCTTACAAGCGCGCCCATCCTGGTGCCCCCCGCTGCCAGAGAAGCCCTCTTGATCTACGTAGCCGCAACCACTCAGGTGGTCAGCGCCGCGATCGTAGTCGAGAGACAAGAAGAAGGGCACGCATTGCTTGTCCAGAGGCCGGTCTACTTCATCAGTGAAGTACTGTCCGAGACCAAGATCCGCTACCCGCAAATTCAGAAGCTACTGTACGCGGTAATTCTGACACGACGAAAGTTGCGACACTACTTTGAGTCTCATCCGGTGACTGTGGTGTCATCCTTCCCCCTAGGGGAGATCATCCAGTGCCGAGAGGCCTCGGGTAGGATTGCGAAGTGGGCGGTGGAGATCATGGGCGAGACAATCTCGTTCGCTCCTCGGAAGGCCATCAAGTCCCAAGTCTTGGCGGACTTTGTGGCTGAATGGGTCGACACCCAGCTTCCAGCAGCTCCGATCCAACCGGAACTCTGGACCATGTTTTTCGACGGGTCGCTGATGAAAACAGGAGCGGGCGCGGGCCTGCTCTTCAGCTCACCCCTCGGAAGGCACCTCCGCTACGTGCTGCGCCTCCATTTCCCAGTGTCCAACAACATGGCTGAGTACGAGGCTCTGGTTAACGGGTTACGCATCGCCATCGAGGTAGGGGTTCGGCGCCTCGACGCTCGTGGCGACTCGCAGCTTGTCATCGACCAAGTCGTGAAGAACTCCCACTGCCGCGACCCGAAGATGGAAGCCTACTGCGACGAGGTTCGGCGCCTGGAAGACAAGTTCTACAGGCTCGAGCTCAACCACGTCGCCCGATGATACAACGAGACTGCGGATGAGCTGGCTAAAATAGCCTCGAGGCGGACAACGGTTCCCCCAGACATCTTCTCCCGAGACCTACATCAACCCTCCCTCAAGACCGACGACACGCCCGAGCCCGAGAAGCCCTCGACTTAGCCCGAGGCACCCTCGACCGCTGAGGGTGAGGCACTGCGCGTCGAGGAAGAGCGGAACAGGGTCCCGCCTAATCGAAACTAGCAGACCCCATACCTGCAATATCTCCACCAAGGAGAGCTACCCCTCGACAGAGCCGAAGCTCGGTGACTGGCGCGGCGCGCCAAGTCGTTCGTCTTGCTGGGTGACGAGAAGGAGCTCTACCACCGCAGCCCCTCAGGCATCCTCCAGCGATGCATATCCATCGCCGAAGGTCAGGAGCTATTGCAAGAAATACACTCGGGGGCTTGCGGTCATGACGCTGCACCTCGAGCCCTCGTTGGAAATGCCTTCCGACAAGGTTTCTACTGGCCAACCGTGGTGGCTGACGTCACTAGAATTGTACGCACCTACCAAGGGTGTCAATTCTACGCAAGGCAGACCCACCTGCTCGCTCAGGCCCTGCAAACAATACCCATCACCTGGTCGTTTGCTGTGTGGGGTCTAGACCTCGTCGGTCCCTTGCAGAAGGCACCCGGGGGCTTCACGCACCTGCTGGTCGCCATCGACAAGTTCTCCAAGTGGATTGAGGTCCGACCCCTAAACAGCATCAGGTCCGAACAGGCGGTGGCATTCTTCACCAACATCATCCATCGCTTTGGAGTCCCAAACTCCATCATCATCGACAACGACACCTAGTTCACCGGCAGGAAGTTCCTGGACTTCTGCGAGGACCACCACATCCGGGTGGACTGGGCCGCCGTAGCTCACCCCATGACGAATGGGCAGATAGAGCGTGCCAACGGCATGATTCTACAGGGACTTAAGTCGAGGATCTAGAACGACCTCAATAAGTTCGGCAGGCGATGGATGAAGGAACTCCCCTTGGTGGTCTGGAGTCTAAGGACGACGCTAAGCCGAGCCACGGGCTTCACGCTGTTTTTTCTAGTCTATGGGGCCGAGGCTATCTTGCCCATAGACTTAGAATATGGCTCCCCGAGGACGAGGGCGTACAACGAACAAAGCAACCGAACAAGCCGAGAAGACTCATTGGACCAGCTGGAAGAGGCTCGGGACATGGCCTTACTACACTCGGCGTGGTATCAGCAGTCCCTGCGACGCTACCACGCCCGAGGGGTTCAGTCCCGAGACCTCCAGGTGGGCGACTTGGTGCTTCGGCTATGACAAGACGCCCGAGGGCGCCACAAGCTCACTCCTCCCTGGGAAGGGCCGTTCATCATCGCCAAGATTTTGAAGCCCAGAACATACAAGCTGGCCAACAGCCAAGGCGAGGTCTACAACAACGCTTGGAACATCCGACAGCTACGTCGCTTCTACCCTTAAGATGTTTTCAAGTCGTTCATATGCCTCGTTCATACGCAAATAGACTCTAACCGTCAAGGAAGGGTCAGCCTTGCCTCGGCAAAGCCTGACCCTCCCTCGGGGGCTAGAAGGGGGGAACCCCCTCTACGTCAAAATTTTCTCGGAAAAAGTCTTCCACCAAAACGGCTTTCGTGTTTCCTGGCTATATCAGCAACAGAACCCCGAGAAATGAATAAGAGTGCATGTAAGCGGCAAGGCCGACCGAGCCGAGGGACTCCTATGCCTCTGGGATACGGATACCTCACTCGTCACCTACCGCGAAAAATAACTCTTACTTGGGTAAGCGAACCTGCTACTGATGAATAAGTCCGGATATGCGAAACAGGAGGAAAAGAGACACAACTTTATATCACGACGACAAAGTATTCAGGCCTCAGCGGCCGCGAAAGACACATACGTGTTCAAAACAAACTGCTCCGGCAGAATCAAGCATCGCCCGGGGGAGGAGCGGCACCCTCGGCTTCGTCTCCAACCTCAGCGCCGTCTCCACCCTCGGCGAGATCGGCCCCAGCCTTGGATGGCGACGCAGGCGGAAGGATCTCCACTTCGAAGGAGGATGCCAACACCGCGCTTGGGCCCGTGGCGGCCGCATCAAGCCTCTGAACTTCGGCCACGACAGCTTCATCTTCGTCGGGAAGGCAGTACCCCTCGCTGACTCGCTCCAGATCCACATCATAGTGGGAAGCGAGTACGGCGAAGGCCCGCCTAACGCCGTGATGCAGCGCCTCGCGGAGTCTGCCGCGCGCGTGGTCACCCAAGGCCTGCTGGTGACTCTGGGGGGAGCTTTCCGAGGGGACGTCGTCAAGACCAAAGACCCGGCAGAAGGCCGAGATAGCCTCGGACATGGCCACGCGGTCGGCCTCCTTCTGCTCAGCCGCCTGGGCAAGTGCCTTGGCATACTCGTTGAGGGCAAACTCGAACTATGCAAATAGCCAAAACAGAATTCTTCAAACACGAGTTGAAGAGTGAAGCTGAATCAAAATCTCAAAACAGCCAAGACATACCTTCAGCCCGGGCACGCTGCTCCGAGGCTGCGACTTGGGCGGACTGAGCAGACCCGACGGCCACGACCAGGTCCACCGCAAGGGCTCCGGTCCAAGCAGATGCCTCAGCTAGCTGGCCTCCAAGGGCCTCAGCCCGGCTTTCAGGCTCGGCGGCCCGGCTCTGAGATTGGTCCCGCTCACCGATGACCTGGCCAAGCTCCAACTGCCGTCGCTGCGCCTCTGCGCGTGCCGCCGCTGCCTCTGCTCCCAGCTCGTCACAGAGCAACCGAAGGTCCACCGCCTCGGCGCTCCGTTGGGAGAGGCGCTCGGTAGCCTCGACAAGCGCGGTCCTCAGGAACCGCAGCGAACCCCAGACGTCGGCCTCGCGGCGGATGAACGATGACTTGGCGGTGCTCAGATCCGTCAGATCCTGAGGAAGGGAAGCGGGGTGTCACAAAGAATGCCTTGATCACGTGAAAGGTATGCCTGAAATCCTTACTTGAAGGATTCTGGGAACGTTCCTGGCAAGGACCTCCGTGGTCGACCGAAGCGACCCCATTGCTGCCTCGGCACACTCGCGGAGCTCGTCCCGAGACTGCTCCTCCCGCTCATCGTCAAGAACGAAGAGGGGCTTCGAGGCACCATGGGTCCAGAACCGGAGCGCCTCCCCACGCCGCTCATTGGGACCGCGCCGCGCGAGGATAAGGTTGCCGCTCCCTAGGACGGGTCGCGGTTCTGCGCCCCCCCTCCTCCAAGGTGTCGGCACCCCCTGTGGTCGGCGCATCGGGTACCTCCTCGACTAAGGGGGCAGGCTTCCGATCACCGGCCTCAGGTAGCAGCGCCTCGGCCATCTCAGCATCGACGGCGACAGATGGCTCCACGGGCAGAACGACAACAACCACGGTAGAGGCTGGTGCCGGCGTTGGCAACACATCAGATGGTGTGAAGGCCGCGATCGCGCCAGCAGTCTCCCCCGACACGACGGCCGCCTCAGCAGAGGGGTCAGCCTGAGGGGCTCGCCCCACGGCAACCCGTGCCGCCTGAGCCCCCCACTTCGGGGCATCTTGTGAGGAGGCCAGCCGGCCGGCGTGGCCCAGTGCGTCACTGGCTACAGAGGCCGACGCCTTCTTGAGGACCTTCTGGGGAGCCAGGCTGGTCGAGCCATGCCTCCGTTTGCTGGGAGGAAAAGGAAAGGCAGGATCAGGACACACGAAGAAGGAGCCGGGACAGAGGTATCCTCAGATACTTACCCACTCCGGACCACGGCCAATCGTGCCTGTGGGGAGGCCCCTCGGGCCTCGGCCCCCGCCGGCGCCACCAAGGTCTGCCCCGCTGCCGGCTTCGGCACCATCCCCGCCTCGGGCACCCGGGGCGCCGAAGGGACGGTCCGCCCAGGCGCAGTCACGACGACCTGAGGATCAACCTCCTATGCGGCCGGCACAGGCAACGACTCTTGGGGCACAGGCGGGTCGTCCTGACTCCCCGGGGTTACCTCAACTACCTCAGCCAAGGGGTCAAGTACCTCCTCGGCCTGCCCCTGTTCTTCAGACCGGGACCCTGATGTCCTGGCCCCGGATACCGATGGCGCCAGCCCACTCGGGGGCTGGCTCGACGACCCCTAGCCCAGCAGCAGATCTAGGCTGAGGCCAAGGCGGGCCGCCATGTCGTCGTCTTCATCATCATCGTCGTCGTCGTCGTCAGGCATCTCCGGCGACGGCTCCCTCGGGAGCCCGTCCCTCTCCTGCTTCCGACGACGCCTCTCCAAGGCGTCCCGAGCCCGCATCCGCTCGCGAGCCCGAGCCTTTTTCGCGTCCTTCTTCTCCTTCTTCTTCTCCACAGCGACCCTCCGCGTGGCTCGGTCCACCGCGTCCTCCGGGACCGGTGGCAGAGAAGGCTTGTGGAACCCCAACTCCTGGAGACAGACAGAAATCTCGGCTGTAAGAACCAAGCGCAATCTGACACAAGAAGGAAGAAGGAGCGGACACTCACCAGGGATATGCACCCACGCTCGGGGCGCATCGAGGGCTGGGTATGGGCACCAGCGTCCAGCCTCCCTACCGTGCCGGCTATCCGCCTATGGAGGTCATCGGTGGGAAGGGGGACCGAGGACATCTGCGAACCCTCCAAGTCGACCCCCGACGTCATCTCCGAAAGCAGCAGCCGCCGCTCCATCAAGGGGAGCACCCTCCGGCGATGGATGGCGGCAACCACCCCCGCGGCGGTGAGCCCTCCGTCTCGCAGCTCCTGCAAGGCCTCCAGAAGGGGCTAGAGATTCTTCTGTCTCTCGCGTGGAGCCCCATAGCGCCAGTTGCTGCCGGCGGCGGTCACCACTCGTTGAGAAAACGACGGGAGCCTCCCGTCGTCGTTCCGGAGGTAAAACCACCGGCGCTGCCACCCCTTGTTCGAAGACACAAGGATGGCGGGGATGTACTGTTGCGCACGTGCCTGCCTCAACTGGAGGATGCAGCCACCAGCCTGCACCGCCATGCGGACTCTCTTCTCCCCCGTCGTCGAGGCAAAAGGCTCCGCGGAGAAGAGATGGGTCCACAGATCCCAGTGGGGTTCAATCCCCAAAAATCCCTCACAAACCGCCGCAAAGATGGCTGCTTGCGCGTTAGAGTTGGGGTTGAGATTGTGCAGCTCCACCCCGTAGAAATGCAGAATCACCCGCATAAAATGGCTTGCTGGCACTCCGAACCCCCGCTCATGAAAGGAGACGAAACTCAGCACATACCTCGACGACGGGGATGGGGCGGCTCCGCTCGGAGGGACCATCCACTCCGGCTGCGGGTCACCGGAGAGGGGACGAAGCAAGCCATCGGCAACAAGGGCCTCTAGATCGTCCGCCGTGACGGTGGAGAAAGGCCATGGGTCGCACGACGGAACGACAGTTACCCGGTCGGCCATCACCAAGCGAAGGGGGTGGCAGCAGAGCAGACAAGGTGCGCGGTTTTCTTTCTCTGGCTATTCCCTCATGTTGCAGAAACCAAAGCAGGAGGCGAGCAGCAGAGTAAAAAACCACCACCGATCCCTCTTCCGAATATATAAAGGCCCGGGCAAGACCCGTTCAACACTTCGCCCGAACCCTCCGCGAAATTCAAAACTCGGAGGCGAAACGCCCGTTCCTCGAACGACTCGCGCATGCACAACGGCTGCCCTGCGAACCACTCGTCCCGTCGCATTAACTCCGCGACAGGGCAGGTGACACCTTTGGCAGGCGAAGCGGGCGACGCTTCACCTCCGCCATAATGACCGCGTCAAAAAAAGTGCGCCACATCGTTCAATTTTGTATCCTTTTCCTCTTCCCCTTTCTCTCTCTTGCTACAGGGACCGGGAAAGGGGATACTCCAAAAGGGATCCTTCTCTGCGAAAGAAGTGGGCCCCGAGCCCTCCTACTGATCAGAGGTTCGAAGGCTGGCCCCTCGGAAGGGTTCGACAGCCGCCTCAGAGCACTCGAGCTCCGCGCCCACTACTGGTCAGAGGTTCGAAGGCTGGCCCCTCGGAAGGGTTCGACAGCCGCCTGAGGCCATTCGGGCTCCAAGCCCTCCTACTGATCAGAGGTTCGAAGGCTGGCCCCTCGGAAGGGTTCGACAGGCGCTTTAGGCCACTCGAGCTCCGTGTCCACTACTGATCAGGGGTTCGAAGGCTGGCCCCCGAAGGGTTCGACAGCCGCCTCAGAACACGCAGAGCGAGGGATGACTCTAGGTATGTCCGATACATGGCCGAGGCTCGGGCTACACTCCCGAGGTACCTTAGGACATTTTCGAGACCAGCAGGAGCGATTTTGTAACGGAATCCCATCAGAGGGAGGCATCGAGCCCTCGGACCCTATCAAACGGGACTGGGTCCGGCAAATCACCTGTAGGTACTTTTGGAGCGCACCTCTGGGCCACAAGCCGACCCTTATCGAACGGGGCACGGGCATCCACTCGGATCACCCGTTAGCAACTCAATAGAGACACCATGTTCGGCGCCCTCCGAGGGCAACATGGCGCTTTCCCCCCTCCTCCTTGCGGAAAGGCGACGAAGGGGCGTATGAAAAAAGCCGAGTCAGTCCTTGACCGTCCTCTCGCCCCTGTGCGGAGGCTCGGGGGCTGCTCTCGCAAACCCGGCTCCGGCCTAAACCGTTGACAGCGTCAACATACCAGCCCGAGAACTCGGAACCTGACTATGCACCCGGGCAACGACCAGTTCGCATGAGGGAACAACCAGACCGGCCGAGGCATCACGAAAAGCATTAAGACCTCGAAGGAGTTAAACCACTCCTCCGAGGCCTCAGGGGCTACACCCGGCGGGTGCGCTCGTGCACACCCACCGGAACAAAATGCAACCGAGAAAGGCCGGTCCCCTTGCAAAAAAGTGCGACGAAGCCTCCAAGCGAGTGCAAACACTCCCTTCGAGGCTCGGGGGCTACTGTCGGGGACCATAATTAGGGGTACCCCCAAGACTCCTAAAACTTGGCTGGTAAACACCATCAGCACAAAGCTGCAAAGGCCTGATGGGCGCAATACAGGTCAAAGCTCCGTCCGCTCAAGGAACGTAGTCTCTCCTCGCTCGAGCCCAGCCTCGGGCAGGAACAGTAGACCCAAGCAGATTCACGCCTCGCCCGAGGGCCTCCTCAAGCAACGGGCGCACCTTCGACTCGCCCGAGGCCCAGTTCGGGCAGGCTTCGCGGAGAAGCAATCTTGGCCAGATCGCCTCGCCAGCCGACCGGATCGCAGGAGCATTCAATGCAAGGATCGCCTGACACCTTATCCTGACGCGCGCTCCTCAGTCGACAAGGCTGAAGTGACCGCAGTCACTTCGCCCCTCCACTGGCTGACCTGACAGGAAAACAGCGTCGCCTGCACTGCTTCGACTGCTGTGCCACCCGCCAGGGTGAGGCTGACAGCCGCCAAGTCCGGCCTCAGGCGCCATAGGAAGCTCCACCTCGACCGACCCCAGGGCTCGGACTCAACCTCGACCTCGGACGACGGACTCCGCCTCGCCCGACCCCAGGGCTCAGACTCAACCTCGACCTGGGACGACGGTCTCTGCCTCGCCCGACCCCAGGGCTCGGACTCAACCTCGACCTCGGACGACGGTCTTCGCCTCGCCCGACCCCAGGGCTCGGACTTAACCTCGACCTCGGACGGAGGTCTCCACCTCGCCCGACTCCAGGGCTCGGACTCAACCTCGACCTCGGACGACGGTCTCCGCCTCGCCCGACCCCAGGGCTCGGACTCAACCTCGACCTCGGACGACGGTCTCCGCCTCGCCCGACCCCAGGGCTCGGACTCAACCTCGACCTCGGACGACGGTCTCCGCCTCGCCCGACCCCAGGGCTCAGACTCAACCTCGACCTCGGACGACGGTCTCCGCCTCGCCCGACCCCAGGGCTCGGACTCAACCTCGACCTCGAACGATGGTCTCTGTCTCGCCCGACCCCAAGGCTCGGACTCAGCCTCAACCTCGGAGTCACCGCCTCGCCCGACCTTGGGCTCGGACCGACCACGCTACAGGGGGGCCCATCATTACCCTACCCCTAGCTAGCTCAGGCTACGGGGAACAAGACCGGCGTCCCATCTGGCTCGCCCTGGTAAAATAAGTAATGATGGCACCCCGCGTGCTCCGTGACGACGTCGGTTCTCAGCCCCCTACGAAAGCAAGGAGACGTCAGTAAGGACCCGACAGCCCCGACAGCTGTGCTTCTACATGGCTTAAGCGCTCCTCCGACGGCCACGACATCACATGAACATGGCACCAACACCTCTCTGACAGCCACGTCGGCATGTACATAGGGCTCTGGCTCCTCTCTGCTAGACACGTTTGCACTCTGCTACACCCCCCATTGTACACCTGGGCCCTCTCCTTACGTCTATAAAAGGAAGGTCCAGGGCCCTCGTACGGGGAGGTCGCCGCGCGGGAGGACGGGCTGACGAGCAGGCTCTCTCTCTCTCTCTCCCCCTCGCGAACGCTTGTAACCCCCTACTGCAAGCGCATCCGCCCTGGGCGCAGGACAACACGAGCCGCGGTTCCCGTTACTGTTCCCCCCCTTGTGTTCCGTCTCGCGCCGACCCATCTGGGCTGGGACACGCAGCGATAATTTACTCGTCGGTCCAGGGACCCCCCGGGTCGAAACGCCGACAATTAATCATTAGTTTAACTCATGGGACATAGACACTTCACATACATATATAACATGTTCATCAATTATTCCGTAAATGACATGCATATAGTTTCGTTTTGCTAGAATGTGGTAGCTTGTTTAGCTCGCGAGTTAGCTTGTTAACGAGCTGAGCTGGCTCGTTAACGAACTTAGCTAGGATGTCAGCTCAACTCCTGAAAAAAATTCAAACGAGCCGATTCGAGCTAAGCCGAATTGACCATAAACCGAACGAGCCAACAAGCATTTCGTCCAGCACTATTTGTAGGAGACATGAACTTTGCCCTGTTTGTGTCACTGTTTCTACGAGATTGATCATATAACTTAAATATAAGTTAAAGTAGTCTAAAGTTTAGTAAGGGGTTGTTTGATCTAAATAACTAAATTTTAGTCCATCATATCGGATGTTTGAATACCAGTTATAAATATTAAATATAGTTTAATTATAAAAATAATTATATAAATAATGACTAAACGGTAAGAGACAAGTCTATTAAGTCTAAGGGTCCGTTTGGTTTATTTAGATCAGAGACTAAAGTTTAGTCTATATTCTGTTTGGTTCTAGGGACTAAAAGTATTCAGAACGTATTAAATGAATAATAAGAGAACCAAAATATTCCTTAGCAATCTCCCACCATTAGTGCAACTGAAATAAAGGAGAGACAAAAAGTAGAATTAATATGATTTAGTCCCTTTTAGTCACCCTCTTAGGAACTAGAGACTAAAACAGTTCAGCCCCTGTTTAAAACCCGCCGATTGACAATTTAGGCCCTGTTTAGTACGAGGGACTAAAGATTAGTCCCTTCATTTTAATTACATTTAGTACCTAAATTACCAAACGGTGAGACTAAAATATGAACTAAACTGGTTTAGTCTCTAGTCACTAAAGGGGTGACTAAAAGTGATTAAATCATATCAATTTCATTTTTTACCCCTCATTTATTTCAGTTGCACTGATTGTGAGAGAATACTAAAGGATATTTTGGCCTTCTTATGATTCATTTAATGTGTTCTGAATATGTTTAGTCCATACAACCAAATAGGGTGGAGACTAAACTTAAGTCCCATAACTAAACTGTAGTTTCTGAACTAAAGGAACCAAATATGCTCTTAGAGACTAAATAAGACTAAAATAGAGGGACTAACCTTAAGTCTAGCCCATAATTTATTCAGGCAGTTAATTACAAATGGGACCCACCTCATGCATCTCCCGTTGTCGTAGGAGAGCTTTGGCCATGCACATATCGTGGCTAATATGGACAAGAGTTCCATGGTGTATGCCAGCACTGAAAAAGGTGTCGCTAAAGCAAACTTGTACGTATAACCGGGAAACGCATTCAAGCAGGTTTGCCGTCACATGTTAAGCAAGGTACGGTGATCTGACATCTATCCCAAGTAACATTGCAACCTGCAACTGCAACATTGCTCTTTGGAATTCCACCTAACATCCATTGTTGCAACTTGCAAGAAGGATCAAGGAACAACCATGGCGCCGCATGTCCTCGTCGTGCCCTTCCCCGGTCAGGGACACATGAACCCCATGGTACAGTTCGCCAAGAGGCTGGCATCCAAGGGCGTGGCCACCACGCTCGTCACCACCCGCTTCATCCAGAGGACTGCCGACGTGGACGCGCACCCAGCGATGGTCGAGGCCATCTCCGACGGGCACGACGAGGGAGGGTTCGCGTCGGCCGCGGGCGTTGCCGAGTACCTGGAGAAGCAGGCGGCCGCCGCGTCGGCGTCGCTGGCGTCGCTCGTCGAGGCACGCGCGTCGTCTGCGGACGCCTTCACGTGCGTCGTGTACGACTCGTATGAGGACTGGGTGCTGCCCGTGGCGCGGCGAATGGGCCTGCCCGCCGTCCCCTTCTCCACGCAGTCGTGCGCCGTCAGCGCCGTGTACTACCACTTCAGCCAGGGGAGGCTTGCCGTGCCGCGGGCGGCGACCGCGGACGGCGGCGACGGTGGTGCTGGTGCCGCCGCCCTGAGCGAGGCGTTCCTGGGGCTGCCGGAGATGGAGAGGTCGGAGCTCCCGTCGTTCGTGTTCGACCATGGTCCGTACCCGATCATCGCCATGCAAGCGATGAAACAGTTCGCTCATGCGGGAAAGGATGACTGGGTGCTGTTCAACTCGTTCGAAGAACTGGAAACCGAGGTTAGTGACGAATCTGAAGATTTTTTTTCTCGTTTAATCAATCCAGTTTTTTAAAGAATGGACTAAAACCATCTTGGCCACTTGTTCATGTGCCAAGGTTTTGGCTGGCCTGACAAAGTACCTGAAGGCCCGAGCCATCGGCCCATGCGTGCCGCTGCCCGCCGCTGGAAGGACCGCCGGCGCCACTGGCCGGATCACCTACGGGGCCAACCTGGTGAAGCCGGAGGATGCGTGCACCAAGTGGCTAGACACCAAGCCCGACCGCTCCGTGGCCTACGTCTCCTTCGGCAGCCTCGCGTCCCTGGGCAACGCCCAGAAGGAGGAGCTCGCCCGCGGCCTCCTCGCCGCCGGCAAGCCGTTCCTGTGGGTGGTGAGGGCCAGCGACGAGCACCAGGTCCCGCGCTACCTCCTGGCCGAGGCGATGGCGACGGGCGCCGCGATGGTCGTGCCCTGGTGCCCGCAGCTGGACGTGCTGGCGCACCCGGCCGTGGGCTGCTTCGTCACCCACTGCGGTTGGAACTCCACGCTGGAGGCGCTCAGCTTCGGCGTGCCTATGGTGGCGATGGCGCTGTGGACGGACCAGCCGACCAACGCCCGGAACGTCGAGCTCGCCTGGGGCGCAGGCGTGCGCGCGCGCCGCGACGCTGGCGCGGGCGTGTTCCTGCGGGGGGAAGTGGAGCGGTGCGTGCGCGCCGTCATGGACGGGGGCGAGGCGGCGTCTGCCGCACGCAAGGCGGCGGGGGAATGGAGGGACAGGGCTCGCGCGGCGGCGGCACCCGGTGGCAGCTCTGACCGCAACCTGGACGAGTTCGTGCAGTTTGTGCGCGCCGGCGCCAAGGAGAAGTGAGAGGCGCTGGCTGTGAAGGGAGGTGATGTTGCAGGGCAGGGTCCGAGATGTGACGACGCGATGCGAAGGAGAAACGTGTCCAAACTGGAGGGAAAAAAACGGTCGAAAGTTGGTGCTTCTGCTTGGTTTGGTTTATGCTTTGGGCCCACCAGCCATAATAATATATTTTGCTTGAGGATTCTACCATAACAATTATTCAGCCTTTTATTTTCTACCCTATGAAAAAAGAAAGGTATGTTGTGCCATGCAGGCTTAACCTTCTTGATTTTTCTTATTTTTTCGTTGATTCGTGGTAACGAGAAACCGCCCGAAAACTGGTGAATTTTTATTTTTTGACCGATTTAAGTTTTAAAATTAGAAAAAATGAGATTTGGATTTCTCGGCTGAAATTCGTTGTTTCACGGTTGAAATTCATTACGGCGACCAAACAGAGAAAACAAGGTGATTTATTGTAAAGGGCGTGTTTAGCATACCTTTATTCCACTCCAGAGCAATTTTAAAACTCTGGATGGAGCTGATTATTTAGATTGTTTTTATAACCAGGTAAATAACTCTAAACTACATATCTAAGTTGATTTTTTAGAGATTTTAGAGCAACAATGTACTGCAGCTCTGAAAACTCTATGGAGTTTATAACTCTAGAGTTAGAGTGTTTGGCAGCTATGGAGCCATGCTAAACATGCCCTAAGTTGCAGTTGTGCCAAAAGCGGGACTGGACAGTGGTGCCTTACAAGTTGCAAGCATTAGATTATCTCCAAAAGCTTATCCATACCTATACCCATATTTAAACTACACTCGACAAATAGTGTACTGTACAGTACAAAACGATGCAAAACGGTGTTTTTGGTGACCATATGGGTGAACTGTTGTACATTGCACCCATATGGTCACCAAAAACACTGATTTGTATCGTTTTGCCTTGTACATTGCACTGTTTACATAATGTAGTTTGAATATGGATATGAGTATGAGTAAGATGCTGGAGATAGTCTAGAGCATGTATAACCCACATAAGTGATCTATATTTTAAGAGGCATCTAGGGGTAAGTAAAAAAAAACTAAAGATACATATTTTGGTGATTAACGTCTCTAGCACTATTTTCTAAGTCTAATATATGGTTTCACGCATAAAATCTATATAAATAAGCCATGTTTTAAGATGTTTTAGTGAGTAAGATACCATATTTAAATATATTAAGGTGTATGAACGAGTTTAGTGCTTAGTAACATAGTATCTTAGGGTGTATTTTGGTTGTACATATAAGGAGGGATGAAATGGGATGACCATATTTTTTATAGTGTTTGGATGGGAGTTACGTGAGGCAAGGTAAACACCAGAACAACTTTTGGTGGCGATGTGGTCCCAAAAAATCGAGGGGACGATGTCACCTCCACCTCATACTACCTTGACCTCAAACCAAATACACTCTGCGCTTGTGGGCCCTGATCACATGCCCCTCTACCCACGCCACTGCAGTCACATCAATGCTAGGATGTTCCACTTCCACTCCCCGGATGAAGTGGTGGGGCGCGGCTAGGGATTAAAACGGACCGAAAAACCACTCTCCCGTTTATGTATCTGTATTTTATCATCGGAAACGGGATCGGGTCCGGAATGGTCGGAAACAGAAATGAGAGCAGAATAAACGGAATTGCGAAAACGAACGAAAACGGAAATACTAACGGAAACTCATAATTTAATACAAATAGAAATGATATTGATGTTTGACTAGTGATTGATTGGTAGAACAATAATATAACACAAAACAGATATAGAGAGACAACATTCTATTGTCCTTTGGAGTTCAACCTTTGCTAGGAAAAGGAACAATATATGCATTAGCACCATGCTAAAATTAGCTAATAGCTGAACTATTACCTAGACAGTTTAAATGTCTTCAACAAATTTTAACAGCTAACTATTAGACCTAGTGCATTTAAACAACCCTTAGTCAAATGAAAATCATCTATGTAGCCTTTTCCCACAAACAATTATACTAATTTGTTGTTAATGTCTGGATCCAAGAACACTTCTTTTGTATAACTATGGGTGCTACAGAAATGAATTTATGGGGCATTTGGATCCTTTCATTTTAGATGAATTGGATCTCACTTAATAAAGTAACATATTTAGCTTGGAATTTAACAATACACTACTTTCTAAAGTTCAGATATAAGTCTATCTCAAATTCAAAGGGTGCATGATGGGAAATGATTTTATGTATTAGTAGAATTTATTTCTACTCTGTAATTTACAAGACGCTCTTCGACTCACTCCTCTATAGTAAAAATGTAGTACATAAATATCTCTGACTTCTTGCTAATAATAATATACAAATATATTTTGCATAAAATCGAATTAACTTAATCGATATATGTCTAAATTACTATTATTAGAATGAAATTTAGTTCCAATGATCCAAACGGAGTGTAGGGATTTGTCAAGGTGATACGGAAAGTGGATTTGAGATTTACAAAAATCGTATGTGCTTTGATGTGAGGAACATGTATAGAAATGTAAGCATTCTTGATAGCGAAGTGACTTTGTGTGCAGATATGTTTGCTCTAATGAGTGTCATCGAAGGAAATGACTAAAAGACCATGTGACAAATTGTTTTAGAGCTGAAACAAAAAATTGTTTGTGAAGTTCGGATGACCACTACATTAGATCGAGGAGAAGATAATTATGAAGTGACTGTTGTTGTACTTGAACACAATTACCTCCTTGACTTGCTAGAAACTCGCCATTGATGGCTCCACACTGGAAAATTTTAGAATTGCAAGCTTTCGAAATTGAAACGGTTGGTGATTCTGGAATTAGGCTAAGAGCTGCATATGAGTTTTCTATACGTCCATGTGGTGGACCGCTTGACTTTAGCTACAACTAGTCGGTTGACCATACGTTGCAACGACTCACAACAATACCCACATAAATTATCCACCAAAAAGATCTTAAGATTTTTTTATTGATTGTCTCTGCTCTCTACATAATATTTTTTTATTTGACTAACCGAATCGACATCGTGGTAAAGGAAAGGTCACGTAGACAGGCGATGCCGAGCCATCGAATGTGTACCATAGGCAGCAAATCAGAGATCCCCATCCCTCGCCTCCCACACTTCCAAGGTTTCGTAGAACAGGAAGAAAAGGGAAGAGAAGAGGCAGTCATACCTGTTCGTTGCCGAAGAAGGACACAACGAAGATATGGACATTTAGAGGCGACATAAGTAGTATACCGCTAGATACATACAGGGAGAGAGGACGCAAGCGGAGAAAGAAGCGCAGCTCCAAACCGAGAGACACCTGCACTAGGCGTCAGTCCGAAAAGGTCGAGAGAATGCGAGTGCCTTCCAGCCCTGGACCCGCCGAGGCAACACAATACCACCACCAACTCCGTAGCATATGCCGACTGCTGCCGCGCTACGGGCCTTGATTGTCCAATATCTTAGATCTAGACTCCTTATCGTCAAGATAAACTAAGTGTGGCAGGCGCCATCGTGTCCTCCTCGGCAGCACGCACGAAGAAAAGCTAAGAGCAAGACTGACTCGCCCGTACCCGCGTCGACGAGCGTCGATCGGCTCGCGGCTGCGACCGTGGGCAGGGGCAGTAGGTTGGGGAGGAAGAACATGACGAAGGCTGGGAAGATGAACGGGGCATACGACAATGGCGAAAACGATGGTGCGTGCATGCTGTGAAACACCCTCGTGGGCGTGCAATAGCCACTGCGCGGGTCGGTGTCGGGCTGATGTCGGACGAATACGGAGAGGAGGCGACTGCTCCCACACCCTCTGCCGAGAATGGGTGGCGTAGAGGTGGAGGCATGAGAGGAGAGAGAGAGAGAAAAAAGCAGGATGACGAATGAGGTGGCGACAACTGAGACGAGGACCATCATTATCATACGGAGGTATAGATGGCCAAATAGGCCGTGTCTGGCGGGCTGGTCTGGGGCACGGCCCATTTAATAGTGCCTAGGCTAGCCCAACACGATTGTCGTGTCGTGCTTGGGCCGTAGCCTCGGCCCGTGGTGTTGATCCGGCCCGACACGATTATATATTTTTTTATCTTACAAAACTCGTATATACATATATACAATTTATATTCAATATTAAAAACAATTAATCATGATGTTCTATTGGTTAGATGGCTTCACTCAGTGTCTCCCGAGCTTTTTCCATCAGGGCTTGGGTTCGAATCCCACCTCGGATTAATTTGAGATAGATAAGGGATTATTTGTAAAATATAATGCAGGATGACCGTTGAAACTGGTGCTTTAAGTATAGTAAAGATTGTTGTGACCGTAAAAACTATTTGTAAAGGAAACGACTGAGGGAGTCAGGCTTTTGTGCAGGCTGGTAGTATGCTGAAGTATTTTCATGACAAAATAGTTGGGCTTTTGGGCAGGCTGGTAGTATGCTGATGTATTTTCATGACAAAATCTCCAACAACACATCATTCCAATATGACTCCGAGGAGCATATAACGAACATTTTCTGGGCTGATGCAAAGTTTATCCTTGATTATGCACATTTGGAGATGTAGTGAGTAGTGACTTTTGACACCACCTTTGGCACAAACAAAGAGCACAAGCCATCCAGTGTTTTTCTTGGGCTCAACTAGTTCAGAGAAACCACTACTTTTGGTGTTGCAATCTCTTTGATGGAGCTGAAGACTCTTTTGCATAGAATTTTGAGACATCTTTAGCCACACATAATGGAAACCAACCTAAACTATTTAGTGTTTCTTCTAGTGATATGAATGAAATACCATGTTAAGGACTAAGATGTTAGAATGGACACACTAACTAGTTCAACACAAAAGCTTAAGCTATTAAAAAACTCGACCTGCGAGATTAAGACCACCCCCACGACATTATATTAAGAAGAAGACACTCTCACGTAGGTCGAGAAAACCCCTGAACCCCTGCCTTACCCATACACAGTGGCATTGTAGCCCACGTGAGAACGACCGCGACAGGGGCCAAGCCTTAGACCTGTGCTTTGGTATGGGACAAACGAGGAGATTTTTTAACCACAACATGAAAATTCGCTCCAACGGGGAGTCGAACCCAGGTCAGACCACCTAACCAACTCGTCTAGAAGCTCTTTCGCAAAAAGCTTAAGCTATTAGGAGAATGTAGACATTCCACTTATATACTTAAACACCATCACTCACGTGCGGCCGGAGAAAAAGGCACAAACATGGAAATAAAGGAGTGGAGGCACAAATGTAGAAATAAAGGGGCGAAGGCATAAGTAAAACCTTTGCCAGGATTCGAACTCAAGACCTCTGGTTTTAATACCATATTAGAGTGGACGCACTAACCAGTTTAACCCAAAAGATTAAGCTATTCGAAGATGGTTGACAACCCACTTATACACTTCAACACAAAAAATTATTGAGCCAAATGTGAAGCAAAGAGATGACTTGCATAGTGCTATTCAACTGAAGAAAAAAGATATTCAGTCTAAAAGAGCTAGGGGAAAGAGAACATGGATTGATAAGTTACGCAAAGTGAGGCACAAGTAGGGGTGATAATGAGCTCTAAATTTTACACTATAACATTTAAGGATCGAATTAGATTAGGATCGGACTCTATTTTTATTTATTTTTAAACTAAAATTTATTTAGGACCCTAACATTTAGTGAAGAACCATTTGGATCGCGATCCATTACCACCCTTATGCACAAGCCAACTAAATCCACCACACCAACACAAAAAATAGCCAAGGTACACTGCAATATTGATATTTGTGTATAATGTTTGTCATCATTATTGAACTAATTGCTTGAATTTTATTAGCAGCAACAAAAGAAAAAGAATGGTGCAAAAAAGGATATGGTGTGCAAGTGCAACCTTAGTTCCAGTGGAGAATGATGGCATAAAAAAGCAAATGTGTTTCAAGAGAGCATCCCGTCATTGACAGTTTTACCCAACTCAACGACTGGAACTTATGCTGCTGCTGCTCTACTCTAGCTGGTTAGAAAGAAATTTGGACAGGTCTAACGACAGTATTTTGTGGTCTATCTATAGTTTTTTGTTATCTGACTATAATCTTTTGTGGCCCAATTGTAAATTGTAATGGCTTATACTTGAATGGTTGTGCTGTTTGCTAGCAGACCTTGTTGCTCTTAAGTTGGGGTGAATTAAGATGTGATCTGTCATTGGAGCTAGTTTGGCAACCCTATTTTTCCATGGGATTTTCAATTTCCCAAAAAAAAATGAACTAACTAATTTTCCTTTGGAAAATGAAAAACCCTTGGAAAATGGGGTTCCCAAACTTGCCCTTATAAAGATTTTTTTTCCATTACCATGAATCTTTTTAATATGTATTTATTATGCAAGTATTTAGAACTATTAGTAGCAGTAAAAAATGTATAATGCGGGAGTACACTCCCCATTTCTTGGTCGGATAAATTTATATTTGTGAACATACTGTTGCTGCTGCTTGACTGCCGGTGAGAAAGAAACTTTGCACTTTGCAACCTTCCTTAGGCCGAGTCTAGCCGTCCATGCAAACGGGTATACAAAACACTATGCTGCTTTTGTTTGCTCGTTCTCGTCTTGTGTGCGTGTTAGTGCTGCGACTCTCGCTTTTATGTGTGGTCTATTCTCACCTTACTCCTATGCTCATTTGAGATCATTTTATGTAAGGCGTAAGAGACTCCAAAGTGTGGAGATTTCTCACAAAGGGATAAACTTGAGATAAAGAGAATTGTGGTATTCAAGTTGATCTTTGGATCACTTGAAAGGGGTTAAGTGCAACCCTCGTCTATTAGGACGTCACAACGTGGACTAGGCAAGTGCACTATTTGGCCGAACCACGGGATAAAAATCGCTATGTCACTTGTTTTTATTCTTGTGCAATTATCTCTATTTCTATTCACTTCATAATTGCTATAAGTTTAATACTCATCTTGTGAAGAGCAATTAAGCAAGAACTTTTCTCCACTCGTTCTCCTATCTTAAACTTGGCCTTAGCTTTCACTAATCTATTATTAGTCCAAGTTTGTTTTGTTAAGCTATTTTTACAGGATCACCTATTCACACTCTCTAGGTGCTCTCAACTTTGCTGAGTGTCACCAGGCAAACGCTCGACACAAGTATTCTATATCGAGTGTCTTTCCTTGACACTCATCAAAGAATATTTGTTTTTTATTT
The DNA here is from genome assembly GCA_029449295.1 of Zea luxurians. Taxonomy (NCBI): domain Eukaryota; kingdom Viridiplantae; phylum Streptophyta; class Magnoliopsida; order Poales; family Poaceae; genus Zea; species Zea luxurians. The sequence continues at coordinate 171,299,070 of JAOPSE010000002.1, forward strand.
TTCTCACCAAACTTTTTGTGGTGTTTTACTATAGTATATAGACCTATATGTTCAATTTTGACACAATTATCAAAGTGTTTTGTATAACTATTAGATTTAGTTTGTTTAATCGAATTTCTTTGGATAATTCAAATTTGAATTGCAAGTAACTCGAAAAATAGAATATAGTGAATGCAAAAATAATATTCATGTTATTTCGCACAAGATACGACCTATTTCAAGAGAATACCGGATTTTTTGAACACCATGCTCACGAAACAAGTCCGTGAACTTGCGATCCAGTGGTTTTAAAATTGTATAAAACACAAACGAAGTTAGAAAATTCCTCGGCAAGCTTCATGATTTTCTGACTTTGTGTTTTATACAATTTTAAAACCATTGGATCGCAATTTCAAGGTCTTGTTTTGTGAGCATGGTGTTCAAAAATTTTGATTTGCTCCTGAAATAGGTCGTAACTTGTGCTAAATAACATGATTATCATTATTGCATTCACTGTTTTATACTTCCATGAACATGTGTGTCTATATACTGTAGGAACGCACCACAAAACATTTGGTGGGAAAAATAAAAAAATAAAAATATGCTTTGCCTAGTGTCTAGGATTTGATACTCGACAAAGTATTCTTTGTCGAGTGCCTACACGGAGACACTCGGAAATGTATTTTTTAATAATTTAAAACAATCTTTGTCAAGTGTCTGTCATGGGACAATCGACAAAGTGTATTTTAAAATTTTAAAAAACTTTGTGGAGTGACAAATTGTGGGCACTTGGCAAATAACTTTTACTTGGCCTGCTGTGGCCCCATTTTTTCTTCACATTTTACCGCATTGCCGCCGCCGCAGCGCCTGCGCTCGCCGCCGCGCCTTCCCGTTGCCGTCGGAGCTCACCGTCGCACCCGGTCGCCCTCACATCGCCGGCAACTAGCCCGTCACGCCGCCGTCGTGCCCGCCGCACCGCCATTGTTCTTGCGCGGCTCTAGCCATCCACGACCCCTCCATTTCTTCTCTGGCTTCGGTCACCCCGTCTCGCCCTTTGGTCTCATATCCGACCATTGAAGGTGATAATAGAATCGATTTAGTCACTCAATTCTATTATGATGTTGATTTTAGATAATGTGTGTTTAGTGAATTTTATCATATTATGATAATGTGTACTTTGTCGCCCGGCTCTAGCTTTCTATATAGTGTGATAGTGGATATTGTCATATGGATGCCGATTAGATGTGATTGTCAGCCATTGTGACGTTGATATATGTGTGGATATCAACCATCATGCTATTAATTTTATTTGCAGGTTATGGAAACATACATGTGTGGAGGAGGTGCTGCCGATTTTTTTGTTGGCAGACTTGTTCTTTTTTTGCAGAGGACTTCCTAGCCGTCGCGGGTCTGTTTGCACCGTGTCGCGTCGCCACTGCACCAACATGCCACAGCCCTGCTAGCCTGACTCCACCGGCACCCTAGGTATAACCTCTATTTTTTGCATCATGGTCGTGGATCACGTAACCCAGTTAGGTGTATCCCATTGACGTGATGCACATTAAAAAATGTCGTCGAGGCACTTCGGGCAACAATTATGGATATTCCTAATAATTCAAAGGATAACATAAAGACAATAGTGGATCTGGCAGCTTTATGTGATAGACCAAACTAAGAGATGAAGGTGCATATTGGTGAAAAGACGTGGAGAAGGCCTAAGGCCAATTTCAACCTAAGTAGGGCTAGAGGAAGGAAGTACTACAGTGGATCAAGATGCTAATGTTCCATGATGGGTATGGAGCTAACCTAAGTAGGGGGTGAACTTTTCTACTCCACGAGTCTTAGGGAGAAAAGTCATTACTTCCACATATGAATTGAACGAATTCTTCCGGCGATAGTTCGAGGCTATGTCCATGAGCATGTTTGGCTAGCGGTTGCAGATTTGAGCTATTTCTTCCGCCAGCTTTGTGCAAAAGAGTTATCTCGGACCGTGATTGCAGACATGGAAAGAATGGCACCTGTGTTACTATGTAAGATGGAGAAGATCTTTCTACCCTGCTTCTCCAATCCGATGCAGCATTTGATTCTTCATCTCTCATATGAGGCAGGAATGAGGGGCATGCAGTGACGTTAGTGCTATCCAATCGAGAGATGTCAAAAGACCATCCGAAATAAATGTAGAAATAAATGCAAAATTGAGGCTTCCATTGCAGAGGCATACATACTGGAGGAGGTGTCAAACTTCACAACAACTTACTATGGTGACAAACTACTGAGCGTGTATAATCCACCCTCTCGTTACAATGATGGCGAAAATGAATCGGACCTTAGCATTTTTCGCAGGCAACTCAGTAGCACAAGTGGTTCAACCACCAAGACCTTGAGACATGAAGAGTGGCACCATATCATGCTATATGTATTAACCAACCTTGAAGATGTGACGCCATACATGGAGCAATTTCTTCATGAATTCTGGCGTCGATCAAGGGACCCAACTTCACAAGAATATGATACCCTTCTTAGAAAGGGTGAGGGAAATGGATTGTCCGATTTCATTTCCTAGTTCAAATAGAAGGTACCATGCTTAGTTTGTCATTTGAAGTTGCTCTTACATGCGAATAATATAACAATCTAGCGTGTTTGAACTTGCAGGGCCAAAAGAGACCCATCTATGAGTGCCGAGTTGAGACAAGTAGTCAATGGCTTTGCCTATAGGGTCAGGAAATTGTCTAGGTATAACATCAATGGATACCATTTTCGCACAACAAGCTACGACCAAAGTCGGCCCAATCGAAAAACCACATGTTCTGGTGTCTTTACGCCCGAGCTTGAAGGGGTAAAGTATTATGGAAGAATTGAACAAATATTTGGACTCAATTTTCATGGTTCCAAACCTCTTAATCCAGTGATATTCAAATGTTATCGGTTTGACTCTAAAGTGACGAGACAGACACATTCTAACCTTGGGCTACTAGTTGAAATTCGACAGGATTCCACCTAATCAGGAGACAATTTCTATATCATGGCCCAACAGGCCACACAAGTGTATTATCTCCCATATGCGTGCCAAACTAAAGAACATCTTAAGGGTTGGGATGTTGTGTATAAGGTATCACCGCATGGTAAATTACCTGTTCCAAATGATAAAGATTATAACTTAGATCTGAACACATATGACATAGAGTTCTTTCAAGAAGATGGGCTAGAAGGGTGATTTGAGATAGACTTAACAGAAGCGATCAAAATGGAAGTAGATATTGAAGTGATTGTTGATGAGGAGGATGACGAGGTGCAAAATGAGAATGACTTAGAAATGCTTGAAGGCATTGATAATGACGAACTTGCGTCTTCAGATGATATTGAAATGGTTGATGGTGATGATGAGACTTATGATCCGACTAATCCGGACATATATAAAGATTATTTTTAATCAATGTAATGTTATATTTTATTCATTTAGCATCTATTTATAAATACATATTTTTTTATCTGTGCTTATTTGCTTACTCTTAATTGCAGGTGGTTGGAAAAAATGGTGGGCAGTGGGACGAGGAGGGGGAGGGAGAGGGGGATGGAGAGGAGGAGGCACAGTATGATGACGCCATACAACAGCAGGTGGGCGCAGCAGGACGACAGCGACAACACTCATCAGGACGCCTCTGGGTCTGGCGCCTCAGGTTCGACGCACGTCTACTTGTGAGGTCCCGCGAGTCTCCCTCATCGTCTGATAATTCGTGACAGACACCCGCTTATTCAACCTGATGAGGAAAGATATGTAAATTTAGATATTGTTGCTGCTTCTTCATATTTATGTTCAAATTTAAAATAGAAACTAATTCTTTTTACTTAATCACTTGGATAGGTCTTGGAAGATTTTAAAGAATGCAAGGGGTCACGACCGCAACCCCAATGCATGACATCCTCAGCCTTCTGTGTAGGGAACACTTCCCTGGACTTGTTTAGTATGCCAGATTGATGGGCTCAGCCTATTCCTTCGACCACTACGTCATCGCCCCCGATGCAGTGGACCGGGACGATAGACAATTCAACAACAAGGCGGAACGAGTGAAGCAAGAGCTATGGGTAAGCATTCCTTGCCTTATATTGTTTAATATGTTGTATTTGTTGCACGTTCTTGAAATAATATGGATACATCGTCTTTGTATGTAGTATTTCTTCAGATGTGAGGCTGGATACGAGGCTAGGGCGGATGTGGTGGCTACTGCGAGCTATAAGAAGCTCGTCGAGGACATGCACTATGAGGCATGCATCCAAGCCATCGTCTCTTACTATGGCTCCGTCCTTAGGGAGAAGGTGAGCAAGATGGACGCCCAGACCATGTCGTTGACTCCGAACCAGTACTTTCAGGCAAATACAGAACTTTAATATTGATATTGAATATTCTTAATTTTATCTTCTGATATGTTGTGTACTTGTTTTTAGAAGATTCTTTATTGGTGCGTCGCGTATCCTGAGTAATTAGAGCAGATGGTGCAAAGGTGGTGCTCAACCAAGTGGGACGAGGCTCACAACGCAAGCCGGGAACGACGTTTGATGATGCAAGGTCCCTCCTACCACTAAGACAACCACAACCTTGGTAAATACACAGAAGCGTAGGTACACTCTCTTTAATTTAGTCTAACCATCTCGTTGGTTTTCTCGTAGTCGACGTCACATGGTGGCCAGCCTTGCTCCATCTTCTTGGCGTATGCTATGGGCCACAAGGGCAAGCACGACGTCCGACATCACCTACAACCTGGAGGACGGGTCCGAGGTGTATAGAAACCCCGCTATTCACAGCCGCCTCAATGAGTACACTGCCATGGCACAGTAGGTCCATGGGCCAGATTACAATCCGAGGACCGAGGACATCGATAGAGATGTCCTCATGAGAGTCGGAGGAGGCAAGATGCATGGGCAGTAATGGATTGCCAACGGGGCAATAAACTTGTCCTCCACTCCCATCCTATCTCAGGTGCGAGCAAGGAGCACGGGCGCGAGCCCAGCCATACGACCTCGGCAGGACATCTCACAACATCGCATCCAGGAACTCCAGGTTAGTGCTTATGTGACTCGTCATTCATTGAGTTATATATCTTCTCTTTGCATTATTATAACATTGGGTTGAAATATTATAGGTACAGCTAGATGAAGAGGAGGGAACAGATGGAGATGGAGGCGAGGGTGAGGGCAGAGCGGGCGGCTCGCTTGGCGGATCAGCACAGGATGGCGGAGATGTTCTAGCACGTGCAGAGCCTTAGCGCCGCATAGGGTTTTGCTCCACCACCTCCGTTGTTCCCTCTAGCTGACCCTACTCAGTTCCATACTCCTATGAATGTCAAAATTTTAGTCATGCATGATTTATATTCATCTAATTTCTCACATGCAATCTTTTCTCTGTGCAGGGACAATCGGCAACATCAAATAACCCTCATGGATTACCTAGTCCATCGTCGAACAAATCTAGCCGCACACCTCGCTAAGATACTTTGTGCATATGATCTTATGTTTGTTGGTGTTGTTAATACTTTGTGAGATAACTTGGTCTGAACTTGTTGATGTTGGTAATACTTTGTGAGATACTTGAGACTTATGTTTGTGAGTGTTGTAGACTTAGGTTTGTGAAACTTGTTTGATGTGGTGATATTTGTGAGATTTATGGTCTTTGTGAGATATGTGGTGTGTATGATGTATGTGATGACTCTGTGATATATGTGATGATTTTGTGATATATCTTTTGTTTGTTTGGATGGAATAATAAAAACAAATAAGCTTTATAGTGGGAGACGCCCTGGCATTAAGGATGGCATTGGCTTCCAACAGGGAGGCAATGTTAAAATTAATGCCCCTAAGAGATTGTCTAATTTTGTTAAGGGCAAGGCTCCCATGCCTCAGGATAACGAGGGCTATATTTTATATCCTGATGGTTATCCTAAGGATAAGATTAGGAGAATTCATGCCAAGAAGACTCATTCTGTTTCTCACCATACTTTTATTTATAAGAATGAGGCTTCTAGCTCTAGGCGTTCTACCCATGTTAAAATTCCTAAAAAGAAATCTCCTATTTCATCAAATGAACCTAATATTTCATTTAAGACTTTTTATGCTTCTTATGTGCTAACTAACAAATCAGGCAAAGTAGTTGCCAAATATGTTGAGGGCAAACACAAGGGCTCCAAGACTTGTGTTTGGGTATCCAAGGTGTTTGTTTCTAATGTCAAAGGACCCAAGACCGTTTGGGTACCTAAGAACAAGGCCTAAACTTGTTTTGTAGGTTTATGCATCCGGGGGCTCAAGTTGGATCACTGATAGCGGGTGCACAAACCACATGACTGGGGAGAAAAGGATGTTCTCCTCCTACGAGAAAAACCAAGATCCCCAAAGAGCTATCACATTCGGGGATGGAAATCAAGGTTTGGTCAAAGGACTTGGTAAAATTGCTATATCACCTGACCATTCTATCTCCAATGTTTTTCTTGTAGATTCATTAGATTACAATTTGCTTTTAGTTTCTCAATTATGCAAAATGGGTTACAACTGTCTTTTTACGGATATAGGTGTTACTGTCTTTAGAAGAAGTGATGATTCAATAGCATTTAAGGGAGTATTAGAGGGTCAGCTATACTTAGTTGACTTTAATAGAGCTGAACTTTATACTTGCTTAATTGCTAAGACTAATATGGGTTGGCTCTGGCATCGCCGACTAGCCCACGTTGGGATGAAGAATCTTCACAAGCTTCTAAAGGGAGAACACATTTTGGGACTAACCAATGTTCATTTTGAGAAAGACAGGATTTGTAGCGCATGCCAAGCAGGGAAGCAAGTTGGTGTTCATCATCCACACAAGAACATCATGACGACTGACAGACCGCTTGAGCTACTCCACATGGACCTATTCGACCCGATCGCTTACATAAGCATCGACGGGAGTAAGTATTGTCTTGTAATTATGGATGGCTATTCTCGCTTCACTTGGGTGTTCTTTTTGCAGGAAAAATCACAAACCCAAGAGACCTTAAAGGGATTCTTGAGACGAGCTCAAAATGAGTTTGGCTTAAGGATCAAAAAGATTAGAAGCGACAATGGGACGGAGTTCAAGAACTCTCAAATTGAAGGCTTTCTTGAGGAGGAGGGCATCAAGCCTGAGTTCTCTTCTCCCTACACACCACAACAAAATGGTGTAGTGGAGAGGAAGAATAGAACTCTACTTGACATGGCGAGGACCATGCTTGATGAGTACAAGACACCAGATCGGTTTTGGGCCGAGGCGATTAACACCGCCTACTACTCCATCAACCGGTTATATCTCCATCGAATCCTCAAGAAGACATCTTATGAACTTCTCACCGGTAAAAAGCCCAATGTTTCATATTTTAGAGTCTTTGGTAGCAAATGTTTTATTCTTGTTAAAAGAGGTAGAAAATCCAAATTTGCTCCTAAGGCTATAGAAGGCTTTTTACTTGGTTATGACCCAAACACAAGGGCATATAGAGTCTTTAACAAGTCCACTGGACTAGTTGAAGTTTCTTGTGACATTGTGTTTGATGAGACTAACGACTCTCAAGTAGAGCAAGTTGATCTTGATGAGCTAGATGATGAAGAGGCTCTATGCGTCGTGCTAAGAAACATGTCCATTGGGGATGTGTGTCCTAAGAAATCCGAGGAGCCTCCATAAGCACAAGATCAACCATCATCTTCCATACAAGCATCTCCACCAACACAAGATGAGGATCAAGCTCAAGATGATGAAAATGAAGATCAAGAAGATGAGCCACCTCAAGAGGAGGGCAATGATCAAGGGGGAGATGACAATAATCAAGACAAGGAAGATGAACAAGATCCAAGACCGCCACACCCAAGAGTCCACCAGGCGATTCAAAGAGATCACCCCGTGAACACCATCCTCGGCGATATTCATAAGGGGGTAACCACTCGATCTCGAGTCGCTCATTTTTGTGAACATTACTCTTTTGTTTCCTCTATTGAGCCACACAGGGTAGAGGATGCACTTAAAGATTCGGATTGGGTGCTGGCGATGCAAGAGGAGCTCAACAACTTCACAAGGAATGAGGTATGGCATTTGGTTCCACGTCCTAATCAAAATGTTGTAGGTACCAAGTGGGTATTCCACAACAAGCAAGATGAGCATGGTGTGGTGACAAGGAACAAAGCCCGACTTGTGGCCAAGGGGTATTCACAAGTCGAAGGTTTGGATTTTGGTGAAACCTATGCACCCGTAGCTAGGCTTGAGTCAATTCGTATATTACTTGCCTATGCTACTTACCATGGCTTTAAGCTATATCAAATGGACGTGAAGAGTGCCTTCCTCAATGGACCAATCAAGGAAGAGGTCTATGTTGAGCAACCTCCAGGCTTTGAAGATAGTGAGTACCCTAACCATGTTTATAAACTCTCTAAGGCGCTCTATGGGCTCAAGCAAGCCCCAATAGCATGGTTTGAATGCCTAAGAGATTCTCTTATCACTAATGGCTTCAAAGTCAGCAAGGTCGATCCTACTCTCTTTACTAAAACAATTGCAAATGATTTGTTTGTATGCCAAATTTATGTTGATGATATCATATTTGGGTCTACTAACAAATCTACTTGTGAAGAGTTTAGTAGGATCATGGTTCAAAAATTCGAGATGTCTATGATGGGGGAGTTGAAGTATTTTCTAGGATTTCAAGTCAAGCAACTCCAAGAGGGCACCTTCATCAGCCAAACAGAATATATACAAGACATACTCACCAAGTTTGGAATGAAGGATGCCAAGCCCATCAAGACACCTATGGGATCCAATGGGCATCTCGACCTCGACACGGGAGGTAAATCCATAGATCAAAAGGTATACCAGTCGATGATAGGATCTTTACTCTATTTATGTGCATCTCGACCGGATATTATGCTTTCTGTATGCATGTGTGCAAGGTTCCAAGCCGATCCTAAGGAAGTTCACCTTAGAGCCGTGAAAAGAATCTTGAGATATTTAGTTCATACGCCTAAGTTTGGTCTTTGGTACCCCAAGGGATCCTCTTTTGATTTATTAGGATATTCAGATGCTGATTGGGCAGGGTGTAAAATTGATAGGAAGAGCACATTAGGGACTTGTCAGTTTCTAGGGAGATCCCTGGTGTCTTGGGCTTCAAAGAAACAAAACTCAGTAGCTCTTTCTACCGCCGAAGCCGAGTATATTGCCGCAGGCCATTGTTGCGCGCAACTACTTTGGATGAGGCAAACCCTCAGGGACTATGGCTACAAATTTAGCAAAGTCCCTCTCCTATGTGATAATGAGAGTGCAATCCGCATGGCAGATAATCCTGTTGAACACAGCCGCACTAAGCACATAGCCATTCGGTATCACTTCTTGAGAGATCACCAACAAAAGGGGGATATCGAGATAGCCTATATTAACACCAAAGAACAATTAGTCGATATCTTTACCAAACCACTAGATGAGAAAACCTTTACCAAACTTAGGAATGAGCTAAACATTCTTGATTCTCGGAACTTTGATTGATACTTTGCACACATAGCTCATTTATATACCTTTGATCATATCTCTTTTATGTCCATGACTAATGTGTTTTCAAGTGTATTCTCATACTTAGTCATAGAATTGAAAGGGAAATGACGTATTCGGCAAAGACAACGCTTCCACTCAACTCCATCGGTATTATTTACTCTTTGCCGGTATTCCGCCATCTCTCCACATTGGTATAATCTTCACTCATATTTATTTGTTTGCCATTGGGGAGAAAGTAAAAGGGCTCATATTTCACTCAAAGTATCCGTTTTTGGCAATTCATGCCAAAGGGGGAGAAAGTATTAGCCCAAAGCAAAAGGACCGCACCACCACCTACGAATTTTAAAATAAAGTTTTCAAATTGGTATCTTAATGTGTTTCAAAAGGGGGAGAAAGTACTAGTATCTTCAAAAATCTGTAAAACCCTCTTGAACACCAAGAGGAGAATTTCATTAAGGGGGAGTTTTGTTTAGTCAAAGGAAAAGCATTTGAAACAGGGGGAGAAAATTTTAAATCTTGAAAATGCTTCCTTAAATATCATTCATATACCTTTGACTATTTGCAAAAGGATTTTGAAAAGAATGTCCAAAAGATTTGCAAAAGCAAAACATGTGGTGCAAATGTGGTCCAAAATGTTGAAAGAAAGAAAGCAATCCATGCATATCTATTGAAATAATTATATTGATTTCACTCCAAGCAACCTTTGCACTTACATTATGCAAACTAATTCAATTCTGCACTTATACATTTGTTTTGGTTTGTGTTGGCATCAATCACCAAAAAGGGGGATATTGAAAGGGAAATAGGGTCAAATCTTTTCCTAAATAATTTTGGTGGTTGAATTGCCCAACACAAACAATTGGACTAACTAGTTTGCTCTAGATTACATGTTATACAGGTGCCATAGGTTCAACACAAACCAATAAAAAGTCCAAGATAGGGTTCAAAAAGAAAGGAGCAAATCCAACCGAAGGCTGCCCTGGTCTGGCGCAGTTGTCAGAAGCTCCAACGATCAAACCCTAACGGTTGGGTGACGTGGCTAGCGCACCAGACAGTGTCCGGTGGCGCACCGGACTGTCCTGTGCGCCCGTCCACAGCAGCCATCCCCAATGGCCATTTTGGTGGGTGGGGCTATAAATACCCCCAACCACCACACATTCAAGGCATCCAAGTTTTTAGCCAACACATTCAGTACAAGAGCTAGTGCATTCAATACAAGACACAATTAGAGTGAATCAAAATCTCTCCAAGTCCCAATTCCACTCAAAGCAATAGTGACTAGAAGAGAGAGTTTTTGCCATGTTCTTTTGAGCTCTTGCGCTTGGATCGCTTTTCTTCTTCCTCTTTCTTGTTCCTAAGATCTTTGTAATCAAAGCAAGAGACACCAATTGTGTGGTGGTCCTTGTGGGGACTAAGTGTCCCAACTGATTGAGAAGAGAAGCTCACTCGATCTAGGTGACCGTTTGAGAGAGGGAAAGGGTTGAAAGAGACCCGATCTTTGTGACCACCTCAACGGGGAGTAGGTTTGCAAGAACCGAACCTCGGTAAAACAAATCACAGTGTCACACTCTTCATTTGCTTGTGATTTGTTTTCGCCCTCTCTTTTGGACTCGATTTTATTTCTAACGCTAACCCTGGCTTGTAGTTGTGCTTAAAGTTTATAATTTTCAGATTTCGCCTATTCACCCCCCCTCTAGGCGACTTTCAAGGAGGCTGCCTCTTCCATACCACTGGCCTCTAGCCGACCTACGCCCGGTACAGCTGCTGCTGAGCGCTCTGCACGGCAGCATACTCCAGTGCAGTCGACCAGGGCGGCAAGAGCCGCCCCTGGTGCGCTGTCCGTGGCCAGGGAGTTGTTGTGCCACCCTCCTAGCTCTACGACCTCACCAGGGGCCATGAAACAGTGGCGTGACGACATCGACCGGCTACTCGGCATGGCACACTCTGGCTCAACCAGACCTAGGCCCCATTCATCCTGGCGTCAGCATGAGGCGTCCGCGTCGGTGCGCTCGCCCTCTGTAAGGGCCGCGCCGACCGAGGACTTGTGGGCGGAGCTCAACCGCCGGCGGGTAGGAGAAGATGCCACAACCTCTCTAGAGGTGCCAGACGATCTACGGGCAGAACTCAACCGCAGGAGAGGATGCCCGTGTCTCTTTGAAAAGGGCACGTGAGCACCGGCAAAACATCGGGAGCCGCAACCTCGATTATGACTTCGCTGCGGTAGCACCACAGACCCCGATGGGCGCCTAGATCCTAACGGGCATCCCGTTGGCCGGCGTGGGCTGTGCCGCGCTCGCGGATCATCTCCGCGTGGCGTCCTAGCCATCCAAGTTCCGACCACACCTGCTGCAGAAGTACGACGGTACATCAAACCCGTCGGAATTTCTACAGGTTTACGTCACCGCTATCACAGCAGCAGGTGGAAACACTGCTGTGATGGCGACATATTTTCATGTCGCCTTGTCTAGGCCCGCCCGGACTTGGCTCATGAACCTAGCTCCAGGATCAGTCTACTCCTGAGAAGAGCTCTACGCGCGGTTCATAGCGAACTTTGCCAGTGCTTACCAACAACACGGCGTGGAGGCCACCTCCACGCAGTGAGGCAGGAGCCCGGGGAAACTCTTCGGACGTTTATCTCCCGCTTCACCAAGGTGCGAGGTACTATACCTCACATCTCCGATGCTTATATCATCACGGCCTTCCGCTAGGGGGTACGTGACGAAAAGATATTGGAGAAGTTGGCCACGCATGATGTGGAAACTGTCTCCACTCTCTTCGCTCTGGCCGACAAGTGCGTAAGAGCTGTCGAGGGCCGTGCGTGGCACTCGGCGCCACAGACCGGGGAAACCCAGATGGGTGGCTCCGGGACCATCGCCTAGGACAGAAAGAAGAAGAAAAAGAAGAAGAACCGCGGTTGTGAAAAACCGCATTCTACCGCTCTGGTCGTAGCAGCTGCAACTGAGGGCCGGGGCGACCGCAGTAAACACCCATGGCCGCAGAGGGGTAACCATGGCTAATGCCCTGTGCACCCTAACGGTCGCCATAGTGCCACAGAGTGTCACGAGATCATTGACCTCGCGAAGCGCGTCAGCGCGCGGCGCGTGCAGTCTTCCGGTGACGGCTCCCCACCTCGTCACCGGCCTGGCAAGGAAAAGGCCCACGACGACGAGGTGGCCACGACCGAACCGGACCTCGGGTATCAGTCACCCAAAGGAACCCTGAAGGATGTTTTCACTAGAGACTCTGACTCTGGTGACAACAACTAGACGGGTTACCAGGGGACCCTGTATTCCGTGGTCCACGGGGCCGAAGCCTGCCTCCCCAGCGAAAACCCTTTTTGGACTCCCCACGGGTCCAGTCTTTTGATGAGCCTATGCAGGGGCGATTACAGCGCAAGGACAAGGACTCCATCAAGCGACAGCCCGAAATGCACTTTGTAACCAGGCGCCCATGCACTGCGGCCAACGGTTCGTGCATAGTAGGAAGCCCAGGGTCAGGACCTAGTCCTACAGCAAGTACCGAACCAAGAAGGGGTCCGCAATCTCTCCCCCAGCTAGGAGGAACCCTTCAAGGTGACGGAAAAATGCCAGCCCGGGGGTGCCCGCGTTGCTATAACTAAAGGAGTATCTCTTCATAACCTCTAGAGCATCTCTGTAAGTTCAATCCATAGGAGCAAGTCTGAGGGGTTAAATTTTTTCTTCTTTTGTAATTAGGTTTCGCATATGTACACCAACCCGGTGAGGTCCGCCCTCATAAACCCGCACTGTTGGTTTACACACACCCATGTCAAGTTATAAAAAGGAGATTTACCCCCTCAAATCTGCTTCTATGATAACTTTATCCTCCTACTGCATGGATTTATCCTATAGTTTCTAGATAATGCTATTTATCTAACCCACCCGTACGGTCCAGACTGTCGGACACGATGACATCTAAATTGAATAAGCCAGGCCTGCAGTTTAGGACCCCTCTACGAAAGCAAGGAGGTCCGACAGCCCGGGGGCCGGTTCTGAAGAACGGGAGCTCGTTCCATGGGGTGGTCCGGGTCAGTGTAGCCGCTTAGCCTGGTCCCGTGCTGTAAGCCTGCACAGTCCACCACTCTGTGATGGGTACCTTACTATTTGGAACTATAGTCCTATGGGTCCGACAACCTGGGGTCCGGCTCCAGAGAATGGGCACTTGTCTCCTGGGGTGGTCTGGAGCCGTGTAGCCGCTTAGCCTGGTCCCGTACCATAAGCCTGCATGCTCCACCACTCTGCGACGGGTGTCCTAGTATCTAGAGCCACAGTCCAGGGGGTCCAGACACACAACTTGGCCTCCCGGACTAAATACTGCAAGTCTGGAGCGTGTATCAAAGGGTGGCTAATGTCAGACGGGGGATCCTATGGGTGTGCTACTAACGCTCCCTAGCCGAAGCTGTGTACAGGCCCAGGTCCCGGTCGAGGCTGCCTCCTGGGGGTTGTTGCCAACTCTTTTAGATACACTGGTATCCAATCTCGACACATCGAGCCTACATCCCAGGGGGGCCAGGTACCAGGGAGGAGTCGACAACATCACACACAACAGGGATAGATGGTACACAGATAAGTGCTAATACTGCTTGATAAATAGTACTCAAAAAGTACCTTACAAAAGCAAAAGTTATTACATTTGCCTTCAAGCAGAGTCCTAGCTCCATCTCTACAGGTGTAAACTACTCGACGCCAGCAGGGTCGCGCTAGAAGCTCGCGGGCACTGTCCTCACGGAATTCTCTTGAGCGACTTGCCAGCAACGGTGGCCACCTCAACGTGTGCACAATAGCAGAGAGGCCCTCGCCCCCGTCTTCCTACGGGGGGTGACGACGAGGCCATTAAAGCCAAAGAGTTGGGTGCACGGCGGCAGGCGGCGCTGGTGGTCTGGCCAGCGGCAGCGACCACCTCTGCACCAGCGGCGGCGACCACCTCAACACGAGCGCCATGGCAATGAGGCCCTCGCCCCCACCCTCCTACGGGGGTGAGGACAAGACCATCCAGGCCAAGGAGCTAGAAGCTCGGCGGCTGACGGCGCTTGCGGTCCGGCCGACACCGTGTAGCCAAAGTTTGCCTCCCTCGCAAGGCTGGTGCACATCCTCTTCCTCCAAATGCTAGAGGAAGAAGCGGGCCACTAGCTCATGCGGAAGGCAGAACCCAACTCAGCTCGCTCTCCACCCCTGCAAGGCAGATGAACATCCTTGAAGCTGAGGGCAGGGGGGAGGCCGCAGCCCGACTCGCTTCTCTCCACCACAAGGATGGTGGTCATCCTTGTGGATGACCACTAGTGGGAGACCGCAGCCCAGCTGCGTGATGAAAATCCTTGAAGTTGAGAAATGACGGAAGGGCGCCAACCCTCATGAGGTCGTTCTCCTCCAGCAACAGCAAGAAGAAGGCGAGATCGGCAGCGCCATCGTGCAGGATACGAAGAGCGCGAGCTCCCAGGCGGCAAAATCGTTGAAGGGAAGGCGCTAGCACAGACCCTTCCACTGAACATCGGCGCGCTCCATCCAGGCAAGCGGCACACCACGTCAAGCGTCCACTCAGTCTAAAAGCGCTCGGGGTGAACCAACAAGGCGATGGCAACTGCAGTGGCGCAAAGCAAGACCTTGAAGGCAAAGGGGCACAACGAGAGGAAGAGAAACAAGGCATGGCTGCTACCCGAGGGATTAACCCCTTTTTAAAGGCAGATTCTACCGCTCGCGCCCCAAAGCATCACGGGCAAGTCTCCCCCGAAGCACACCGCAGCACCTAGCCTATGACGCGGGGGCCCGCCCCCATGGGTCATACGGCTAGCGCGATGGTCTCCTAGTGCAAAAGACGAACCGCCGCACGGGGAGCGAATCGCCGCACCCCTTCATCTCCGCCAAGAGCAACAGCCCAGGCTCTGTCACGAGGGCCCGGACCCACGAGTCATCCTCTTTGGGCACCGGTTCCTGGGTGCAGAGAAGTCGAACCGCCACGCGCACCAGTACCGTGCCTCCTCGGGGCCGCCACAGAAGGTGAATTTTCGAAACCAAATGCAGCGGTATCGAGGTACCCCGCGCATGGCCCAGCAAAGCCATCGAGTGCAAAGACCACGGGTCATTCAGCCATAGGAACAGGCGTGGCAGTTGATGCGACTGATGGAAGGCTGATAACGCGAGCGCGCTGAGTTAATGCGGCGCGCGCACAGGAGGCGCCCCAGTCACCGGTCATGCCAAGATTGACGCAAGATACAAGCTTTGGCCCCACTGGTAGGCTCGTATCCTCCCCTGAGGTGGGCCCGAGGGCCACTGTCGATACCCTGGATCAGGGGTACCCCTTGCTACAGCATGAGGGCACGGTGCCCGCGCGACTATCTCTAATCGCGTGGGGAACAACACTCGACTCCGCCACATGGATGGCTCCAGGGTCACCATGTGGCCAGGAAAAGCGATACACTTCAAGATGCCAACAGTGGGTCCGGACCCCATGGGAAAGTGCCGGACCCCTGTACATGTGGGCCCGACCTCTAGAGCAAGATCCAGGAACCCCGCGAGTGCAGCCCGGACCTCCGGGTCGGGTTCCGGACCCCTCTGCGTGGTATCTAGACTATCCACAGTCGGGTCCCGGGACTCAGGGGCAGGGAATACCCAGGCCTTGCTCAGGCTATGGTCCGGTGTCGACATGTGTCTAGGCCTAGCCTGGTGTGGACCCGTCCGCATGGCGCTACTCCTCCCCGCCTAGGCGGAGACCCGATGCTGCCGCGTGGCCTACCACGCGTGACATAAGCCAGCGGGCAGAGCCTGACGTAAGACCTCTGGGCCATGCTGTCTCTGCATTTATTGCAGAAAAGACGCGCCGCCTGACTATCCCGCTGACAGGTGATGTGCCCCTTCAGCATTTTATGTGTCCTGTCCACTCAGCTGGTAGGCGGCGTCCAGGTCATCCTGCAGGCGACGGGCCTGTCCATTGCCAAATAGTACACCCGTGCTGCGAGGTGCACTGTGCTCATCCATCATCACACATACATTACCAGGGAAGCTTCCCCTGCACGCCAATGCTACGCACATCGCGGATATCAGGGCGCAAGGAAGATTGCACTGGGGACGAACATTAGTCGCTCCCAGTATTACATCCATTATGTCCCTGGGCCCACATTTCGAGGCCCAGTACCCTTATACGTGTCCCCTTGAGCTATAAAAGGGGAGGCATGCAACGTTACAACACAGTTCCGAAAAGGAGGGCTCACCCAAGTCATCCAAGACACAACTCAAGCTCACGAGCAATACAACACACAGTGGAGTAGGGTATTACGCTCGGGCGGCCCGAACCACTCTAAACCCTTGCGTGTTCTTGTGTGTTCATCCCCCCAAATCTCTAACAAGCAAAACGCTTAGGCCCATCCTCATCTTAGGATTTAGGGCGGGTGCACTCCGCCACCCGGCCGGAGATTTCCTCTCCGATAGAAAGATATAGAGTTGAGAGAGAATTAGAGCAGGTTTATCATACGGAAGAAGTGTATTGGCAACAACGGGTCGGAAAAAACTAGATTCTCAAAGGTGACTCTAATTCTAGTTTTTGTTCACCTGTTTGTGTAACACCCGGTTTTAAAGAACAAAGCCGGGTGCATCTCATACATGCGCCAAGAAGACAACACATATAATAACAGAGTGTATAGAGATAAATGTCATTAACATCAGAGTATTTATTACATAGCGGAAGACTTATTACAAATTAAAATAATAAAGATAAAACGAACTAAGGATCGTCGGCGCCAATGTCGACTGGGAAACGCCACCTAGATCAGATCGAACTCCTCAGTGTTAGGCGGCTCCTCCTGAACCACCTGATCTTCTCCTGTGGGGGGGTGTGAGACAGCAAGGGTGAGCTCACACATGATCATAGCTCAACAAGTTGTGGGGAACCAGTGGACACAAACTCACAAAGGTGTGAGTTCATGTGATGTGTAAGGCTTAATCAATGACAGGGGTTAAAGCTGAGCATTGCTTTTAAGTAGTTGGTCAAAATTTTATTAGCAGTTACTAAGTGTAAGTAAATACCATACCATAATAAAAGTAATAGAACAAAATTAATAATAATCCCATGCAATGCAAATGACAAAATTGAATTTAAGTTCCATAATTTAAACATCAGAGAGTCCTGAGCTGCTCATGACCGCGAGCACGGCTAGTATACCAGTTTTACACTCTGCAGAGGTTGTACCCTTTACCCACAAGTCATGCTACCCATCTGCCAAGGGGTCGCGAGTCCCATACACCTCTACCTAGGAAGCGCGGCAGGGCAACACTACGAGGCCTTTACAAAGTTCCACTAGCTTCCGAAAACCCGCTACAGTTTATAGGAAGTTCCAATGCAGGGTTCCTGGCTGACTGCCATCGCAGCAAAATCAACCAGGGACCTCCCTACACTGACCACTCCCCTACTGCCCTTGCCCCTTTCGGGTAAGGTAGTCTTCCACTAGCTTTCCTAATTAGTCAGCCAAGGGGTCCCATTCCTCCCTTGTGGTGGCACGTGGTTCTCAAGTTAAGCTCTATGTTCCAATTAACATTAATGATCTCAACATGAACATAAACAGAATAACAAGAATAATTGGAACATAGATATAATAAATGATTATCCCAAAACCATGTAAAGCAATAGCAAACTACCCAAGTGATTCAGGGGTAAACAAGGTAATGAGATAAACAATCTAGGGTGACCTATTGGGTCCCATCAAAATTAACCTATGCATGAGTATGTGATATTAAAGAACATTATTGGGTAAAAAGTGGTCAAGGGCACAACTTGCCTTCAATGAGCTCCTGCTCAGCTACTTCAACCTGCTGCTCACCCGGATCCTCAGCAACGGGCTCTTCTACTCGCCACAATACAAACAAGCACAGTGCACATAGAGAAATTAACATTACACCAAACATATATACAAAATACACAGTAATAATCTACACATTAAAATAAAATCCTAGGAACAGAAATCATAATTTTTGGAGTTATGGAATTTAAGTTATGCATTTTCAAAGGTTTTATGTGCTTTAAATAAGATTACGTGATAAATAAATTTCTTACTGTTTTTCATGACATAACAGAGGCTCTAGGTGATTGATAATAATATTACAAAATTTTAGGAACTGGAATGGAGTAATTTGGAGTTAGTATGAATTTTCTATGAATTTATAAAGTTCTAGCAATTATTTTCCTATTAAAAATCTATTTTTCTATTTCATTTATTCAATTTAAACGATCTCTGGACTGGGCCTCAATTAAGCCGAAGCGCAGGGGTCTCGGTGTAAGTGTTCCCAAGACACAGCGCACAGTGATGTAGGATGGCGGGTTGATTTCTATAAACTATAGGGTTTCTTTAGCAAAACGTACCCGCGAAGGGGTATCCGCCACCATGAGCCGTTGGATCTAAATCAACGCTTAGGATTAGATCCTGACTTCAATGAATCAGCGCACAACGATAGCCGCGGGATCCTAGATCTACGGCTCAGACTCAACGAAATCCATCCACCGCCCAAGCGTGATCTAACGGTTCACTGCTCCTCCTTTCCCAGCTCTAATCCTGGACGCCCATCACGTAATCAACGGCCAACACCGAGTCACCAACCTCCGAACAACAGGGCGGTCGCACCATCCCAGTGCGACGGTGGAGGCTTGCCGGCGCGCACACCATTCCACCCCAAGCATCCCAAAATCTAAAATTGATCGGTGCTACGCGATGAGGAGAGCGAGGCGAATCTGCCGGTGGGCTTATTACCTTGGTGTGATGCGGCGACGGCCCTGCTCACGAGTCCAGGCGGATGACGGAGCGGAGGTCCACTCTGATGAGCAATTCCGGCGATGTGCGAATCGCCCCGGCGCAGGCGAGTCCCGGGTGCGCTACCACGGTCAATTGTCCACGCCAAGGGCGCCCTCCCCGAGGTTGAACCGGCCGCAGGGCGAAGATGGTGAGCGGCGGCCGCTCCTCTCTTCTCTCTTCTCTGATTTTGAAGCTTGCTCGGCGGCGGCGGTCTTCGGTTCCTAAGCGCGGAAACTATGCAGGCGAGGCGGCTAGACCCGACAGCTTATATGGGAACGACATATTGACCCATGAGCACTCGACCATGCCGGATTGCTCAGGATCCCGTTGCACATCGCGCGCTTCTTGCGGAGAGTAGCCGTCGCGCGAGGAAGACGCAACAGAACGGAGGGGATAAGACCGACGCCCTGGCCCCACATGACAGCGACCCGGGCGCGTGCGTGTAGCTGACCGACCGGGCCCGGCTGGCAGCGAAGCGGAGAGCGCGCGCGGTGAGGACTGCAGGTGGGACCAGCGCGACAGTGAGGCGGGGTTTGATTTGGGCCGAGCGCAGGCAAGTGGGCCGAACGGACGGAATTTAGCCCAAGCGAGTTTTTTTTTTTCTTATTTCTTTTTTTCTTTTCTTTTGTTGTTATTCTCTTTTCTTTCTTATATTTTTGAATCCAAATATGAATTCCTAAACCTGTGGTGAATTTGTCTTCTTTTTAATTTACACTTGAATGCACCAGTTAGGTAAGAATTTTATTCTTATTTTTATTTTATTTTATGTAGTATTTTTCTTATTTTTTTCCAAATTTTAGAATTTCTTTTAGGTTTTAATTTCCCATTTGGATATTTAACATTTTTCACATATTATATGTTGTCACAAAATGCACACAGAATAAAATCGAGCATGATGCATAATTTGGTAGTATTTGTTTTTATTAATTGTTTTTGAGCATGAGGTTCACATAAGATGATGCATAAAGATCAAACTGTCCTAAGGAGAAATTGTTTTCTCTATTCATATTATTACAAAGTGGGTGTTACAAATCCTACCCCCCTTAAAAATAATCTCGTCCTCGAGATTTAAGAAGAACGAGGGAAAAGGTGGGGAAAATCTATGCGAAGCTCTTCTTCTCTTTCCCAAGTTGCTTCATCTTCACCGTGGTGACTCCATTGGACTTTGCACATCTTTATCACCTTATTCCTCGTGACTCGAGTCAATGTATCCAAAATCTTGATCGGGTACTCCGTGTAAGTCAAATCACCTTGAACACTGAGCTCTTCCATGGGTAACTGTTCATCGGGAACACGGAGACACTTCTTTAGTTGAGACACGTGAAACACATTATGCACATCCGATAGACTAGCAGGTAACTCGAGTTGGTATGCCATCTCCCCAACTCTTCTAAAGATCAAGAATGGTCCAATATAGCGAGGGGACAATTTGCCCTTAACTTTAAATCTTCTCATTCCACGAAGTGGTGACACCTTGAGATACACATAATCTCCTTCTTCAAATTCCAGTGGCCTCCTTCTATTATCAGCGTAGCTCTTTTGCCTGGTTTGAGCCACTCTCAAATTCTCTCGAATTATACGAACTTGTTCTTCTGCTTCTTGAATCAGTTCAGGCCCAAAGAACTGTCTCTCTCCAGTCTGATCCCAATACAAAGGAGTCCTGCACTTCCTCCCATATAAAGCTTCAAAAGATGACATCTTCAGACTGGCCTGATAACTATTATTATACGAGAACTCAGCATAAGGCAGACTCTTATCCCAACTTCCTCCATGCTGAAGGGCACATGCTCTCAACATATCTTCCAATACTTGATTAGTCCTTTCAGTCTGTCCATCAGTCTGAGGGTGATAAGCTGTACTAAAATTCAACTTCGTACTCATGTTCTCATGAAAGCTTCTCCAAAATCTTGAGGTAAACTGCGAACCTCGATCAGACATGATCTTCTTTGGTACTCCATGCAAACACACAATCCGAGCCATATATAACTCTGCTAGCTCAGAACCTTTATAAGTAGTCTTCACAGGAATAAAGTGAGCCACTTTAGTCAATCTATCCACAATCACCCATATAGCATCATATCCTTTCTGGGTGCGAGGCAATCCAGTAATGAAATCCATACCAATCTCTTCCCACTTCCACTCGGGTACCTTCAGTGGATGCTATAGTCCAGCTGGCCTCTGGTGTTCAGCCTTAACTCTTTGACATACATCGCACATAGCCACATGTGCAGCCACATCTCTCTTCAATCCATACCACCAATACTTCCGCTTCAAATCCTGATACATCTTAGTACTACCAGGATGAATAGAATAATCCGAATCATGAGCCTCCTTCAATATAGTCTCTCGAAGGCTTTTAATATCAGGAACACACATCCTGTCCTTGAACCATACAGTGCCCTGCTCATCTTCCGTGAATTCCGGAACTCGACCTTCAGTAATCAGATCCTTAATCTCTTTTATCTTAGCATCACCAATTTGTCCTTTGCGGATCTCTTGCTCCAAAGTAGGTTCCACATCAATAGTAACTCCCTCAGTATGAGCAACTATCCCCAGGTTAAGTCTCCTGAAGTCCTCAACAATCTCATCAGGTAGCTGGGCAACAATAGCTGAATGAACATGCTCTTTGCGACTCAAGGCATCTGCGACCAAATTTGCCTTGCCCGGGTGATAGTGAATCTCCAAATCATAATCCTTGATAAGCTCCAACCAACGGCGTTGCCTAAGGTTGAGATCCTTCTGAGTGAATATATACTTCAGACTCTTATGATCTGTATATACTTGGCACTTGGTTCCCATAACATAATGTCTCCAAATCTTAAGCGCATGCACAACGGCTGCCAATTCCAAGTCATGAGTGGGGTAGTTCACTTCATGTTTCCGCAACTGACGAGATGCATAGGCAATCACATGTCCTTCTTGCATGAGCACACATCCAAGTCCTTGGCCACATGCATCACAATAAATGTCAAATCCCTTCTGCAGATCTGGCATAATCAGTACTGTAGGTGACATCAATCTCTCCTTCAATTGATCAAAACTCTCTTGGCATTTCTCATCCCACTTAAATTCTCTTCCTTTCTCCAAAAGCGAGGTCATGGGCTTAGCAATCTTAGAAAATCCTTCAATAAATCTCCGATAATATCCTGCGAGTCCCAAGAAACTCCGAATCTCCGTAACTGTAGTGGGCACTCTCCACTCCATTATCTCCTTCACTTTAGCAGGATCCACAGCTATTCCTCCATTAGAAATAATATGACCAAGGAATGGCACCTTGTCAATCCAAAACTCGCACTTGCTGAACTTGGCATAGAGTTGATTATCTCGTAGCTTCTGTAGCACCAACCTCAGATGTTCCTCGTGATCACTATCACTCTGAGAATAAATAAGAATGTCGTCGATGAAAACCACGACGAACCTGTCCAAATACTCCATAAACACCTTATTCATCAAGTTCATAAAATAAGCTGGTGCATTGGTTAATCCAAACGACATAACAGTAAACTCATATAATCCATATCGAGTCGAGAAAGCCGTCTTGGGAATATCCGATGGTCTAATCCTCATCTGATGGTAACCGGATCGGAGATCAATCTTCGAAAATACTCTTGCACCTCTCATTTGATCAAACAAATCCTCAATGCGGGGCAACAGATACTTGTTCTTCACCGTAACATCATTAAGAGATCTATAATCCACACACATCCGCTGCGATCCATCCTTCTTCTGTACAAACAAGACCGGTGCTCCCCAAGGTGAGGAACTCGGACGAATGTACCCAGCATCTTGTAACTCAGTTAACTGCTTCTTAAGTTCCTTCAACTCTTCTACGGACATCCTATATGGCCGTTTAGAAATAGGGGCGGTTCCAGGTAAGAGATCAATAACAAACTCAACTTCTCTATCAGGTGGCATCCCTGGTAACTCCTCTGGAAAGACATCCGGAAAATCCCTAACCACCCGGATGTTGACACCAACAAACTTCCCATCTACAAAGAATGCTGCTAGTCTGGTGGTGGTTACTGCAATTCCAACTTCAAATCTTTCTCCTTTAGATCTGGTGAGTTCAATGGTTCCTTTGGAACAATGTATAAACTACCTTTGCCTTTCTTAACCATGACATACCAAGGATCACGTCTATAGTGCTCTCTTCTAACACTATAGGGTAGCCCATCTAGGTTAGAAATACAGGGTAAGAAAGAAAGAATTGTAGATAAGGCGAGTAATTACAGGGAATGTTACTGCGGGGGATTTATTAGCTAAGTAGATTAGTGTGTTATCCACTAAAGCTAATACATTACCTTATGGTGGTACATGTGATAGTCGCCTAGAGGGGGGGGGTGAATAGGGCGAAACTGAAATTTACAAAAATAATCACAACTACAAGCCGGGTTAGCGTTAGTAATAAAGAAACGAGTCCGCGAGAGAGAGCGCAAAACAAATCGCAAGCAAATAAGAGTGTGACACGAGGATTTGTTTTACCGAGGTTCGGTTCTCGCAAACCTACTCCCCGTTGAGGAGGCCACAAAGGCCGGGTCTCTTTCAACCCTTCCCTCTCTCAAACGATCCCACGGATCGAGTGAGCTTTCTCTTCTTCTCAATCAACCGGGAACAAAACTTCCCCGCAAGGGCCACCACACAATTGGTGCCTCTTGCCTTGGTTACAATTGAGTGATGATCTCAAGAACAAGTGAGAAAGAAAAGAATGCGATCCAAGCGCAAGAGCTCGAAAGAACACAAGCAAATCACTCTCTCTAGTCACTATGGAGTTGTGTGGAATTTGGAGAGGACTTGATCTATTTGGTGTGTCTAGAATTGAAAGTTAGAGCTCTTGTAGTAGTTGAGAAGTGGAAAACTTGGATTGCAATGAATGTGGGGTGGTTGGGGTATTTATAGCCCCAACCACCAAAAGTGACCGTTGCTGGAACCTGTCTGTTCGATGGCGCACCGGACAGTCCGGTGCACACCGGACAGTCCGGTGCCCCTGCCACGTCACCATTGCCGTTGGATTCTGACCGTTGGAGCTTCTGACTTCTGGGCCCTCCTGGGTGTCCGGTGCACACCGGACATGTACTGTTTGATGTCCGGTGCACTGGTATGGGCGGCCCTGACGTCTGCGCGCGCTGCGCGCGCATTTAATGCACCGCAGAGAGCCGTTGGCGCCGCAGAGAGCCGTTGCTTCGCTGGCACACCGGACAGTCCGGTGAATTTTAGCGGAGCGGCTACCGTGCAAACCCGAGGCTGGCGAGTTCCGGAGACGGCGTTGCCTTGGAGCACCGGACATGTCCGGTGCACACCGGACAGTCCGGTGAATTATAGCGCGCCGGCTTCCGAGAATTCCCGAGAGCGAAGAGTTGGAGTCGAAGTCCTCTGGCCGCACCGGACATGTCCGGTGCACACCGGACAGTCCGGTGCCTCCAGCCAGAGGTGCCCTTGGATGCCTCATTGCTCCTTAGTTGAATCCAACACTTGGTCTTTTTATTGGCTAAATGTGAACCTTTTGCACCTGTATAACTTATGCACTAGAGTAAACTAGTTAGTCCAATATTTGGGCAATTCAACCACCAAAATTATTTGGGAACTAGGTGTAAGCCTAATTCCCTTTCAATCTCCCCCTTTTTGGTGATTGATGCCAACACAAACCAAAGCAAATATAGAAGTGCATAATTGAACTAGTTTACATAATGTAAGTGCAAAGGTTGCTTGGAATTGAGCCAATATAAGTACTTATATGATGCGCATGGATTGTTTCTTTGTTTTTGACATATTGGACCACATTTGCACCATAAGTTTTGTTTTTGCAAATTCTTTTGGAAATTCTTTTCAAAGTTCTTTTGCAAATAGTCAAAGGTAAGTGAATAAGATTTTGAGAAGCATTTTCAAGTTTTGAAATTTTCTCCCCCTATTTCAAATGCTTTTCTTTTGACTAAAACAAAACTCCCCCTCAAATAAGGTCTCCTCTTAGTGTTCAAGAGGGTTTTAAGACATCAATTTTGAAAATACTAGTTGCTCCCCCTTTAGAACACAAAGAGATACCAATTTTGAAATTTACCAATATAAAATCATCAAATTTATAAAATTAGGTGGTGGTGTGGTCCTTTTGCTTTGGGCTCATATTTTCTCCCCCTTTGGCATGAATCGCCAAAAACGGAATCATTAGAGCCCAATGAGGTACTTTCTCCCCCTATGGTCATGAAATGAATAAGTGAAGGTTATACCAAAGTCGGAGAGATGATGCGGAGCAACGGCGAAGGTTGAGTAGTAGAGCGGAGTGGAAGCCTTTGTCTTCGCCGAAGACTCCTATTCCCTTTCAATATACCTATGACTTGGTTTGAAATACACTTGAAAACACATTAGTCATAGCATATATAAAAGAGACATGATCAAAGGTATATTCATGTGCTATGTGTGCAAGTTTAGCAAAAGAAATTCCTAGAATCAAGAATATTGAGCTCATGCCTAAGTCGGGTAAAAGATTGTTCATCAAGCGGCTTGGTAAAGATATCGGCTAATTGATCTTTAGTGTTAATGTAAGAAATCTCGATATCCCCCTTTTGTTGGTGATCCCGAAGAAAATGATACCGAATGGCTATGTGCTTAGTGCGGCTGTGCTCGACGGGATTGTCGGCCATTTTGATTGCACTCTCATTGTCACATAGCAAAGGGACTTTGGTTAATTTGTAACCGTAGTCCCGCAGGGTTTGCCTCATCCAAAGCAATTGCGCGCAACAATGGCCTGCGGCAATATACTCGGCTTCGGCGGTGGAAAGAGCGACCGAATTTTGCTTCTTTGAAGCCCAAGACACCAAGGACCTTCCCAAGAACTGGCAAGTCCCCGATGTGCTCTTCCTATTAATCCTACACCCCGCCCAATCGGCATCCGAATAACCAATCAAATCAAAAGTGGATCCCCGAGGGTACCAAAGCCCAAACTTAGGAGTAAAAGCCAAATATCTCAAGATTCGTTTCACGGCCGTAAGGTGTGATTCCTTAGGGTCGGCTTGGAATCTTGCACACATGCAAACGGAAAGCATAATGTCCGGTCGAGATGCACATAAATAAAGCAATGACCCAATCATTGACCGGTATACCTTTTGATCCACGGACTTACCTCCCGTGTCGAGGTCGAGATGCCCATTTGTTCCCATGGGTGTCTTGATGGGCTTGGCATCCTTCATTCCAAACTTGCTTAGAATGTCTTGAGTATACTTTGTTTGGCTAATGAAGGTGCCTTCTTGGAGTTGCTTGACTTGGAATCCTAGAAAATACTTCAACTCCCCCATCATCGACATCTCGAATTTTTGTGTCATGATCCTACTAAATTCTTCACATGTAGATTTGTTAGTAGACCCAAATATGATATCATCAACATAGATTTGGCATACAAACAAATCATTATCAAGAGTCTTAGTGAATAAAGTAGGATCGGCTTTGCCGACTTTGAAGCCATTTGCAATAAGGAAATCTCTAAGGCATTCATACCATGCTCTTGGGGCTTGCTTAAGCCCATAAAGCGCCTTAGAGAGCCTATAGACATGGTTAGGATACTCACTGTCTTCAAAGCCGGGAGGTTGCTCAACATAGACCTCCTCCTTGATTGGTCCATTGAGGAAGGCACTCTTCACGTCCATTTGATAAAGCTTGAAGCCATGGTAAGTAGCATAGGCTAATAATATGCGAATTGACTCAAGCCTAGCTACGGGTGCATAGGTTTCACCAAAATCCAAACCTTCGACTTGTGAATACCCCTTGGCCACGAGTCGAGCTTTGTTCCTTGTCACCACACCATGCTCGTCTTGCTTGTTGCGGAAGACCCACTTGGTTCCTACAACATTTTGATTAGGACGTGGAACTAAGTGCCATACTTCATTCCTTGTGAAATTGTTGAGCTCCTCTTGCATCGCCATCACCCAATCCGAATCTTGAAGAGCTTCCTCTACCCTGTGTGGCTCAATAGAGGAAACAAATGAGTAATGTTCACAAAAATGAGCAACACGAGATCGAGTAGTTACCCCCTTATGAATGTCGCCGAGGATGGTGTCAACGGGGTGATCTCGTTGTATTGCTTGGTGGACTCTTGGGTGTGGCGGTCTTGGTTGTTCATCCTCCTTGTCTTCATCATTTGAATCTCCCCCTTGATCGTTGCCGTCATTTTGAGGTGGCTCATCTTCTTGATCTTCTTGTTCAACATCTTGAGCCTCATCCTCAACTTGAGTTGGTGGAGATACTTGTGTGGAGGAGGATGGTTGATCTTGTGCATTTGGAGGCTCTTCGGATTCCTTAGGACACACATCCCCAATGGACATGTTCCTTAGCGCTATGCATGGAGCCTGTTCTTCACCTATATCATCAAGATCAACTTGCTCTACTTGAGAGCCGTTAGTCTCATCAAACACAACGTCACAAGAAACTTCAACAAGTCCTGAGGACTTGTTAAAGACTCTATATGCCCTTGTGTTTGAGTCATATCCTAGTAAAAAGCCTTCTACAGTTTTAGGAGCAAATTTAGATTTTCTACCTCTTTTGACAAGAATAAAACATTTGCTACCAAAAACTCTAAAATATGAAATATTGGGCTTTTTACCGGTTAAGAGTTCATAAGATGTCTTCTTGAGGATTCGATGAAGATATAACCGGTTGATGGCGTAGCAGGCGGTGTTGACCGCCTCGGCCCAAAACCGATCCGGTGTCTTGTACTCATCAAGCATGGTTCTTGCCATGTCCAATAGAGTTCGATTCTTCCTCTCCACTACACCATTTTGTTGTGGAGTGTAGGGAGAAGAGAACTCATGTTTGATGCCCTCCTCCTCAAGAAAGCCTTCAATTTGAGAGTTCTTGAACTCCGTCCCGTTGTCGCTTCTAATTTTCTTGATCCTCAAGCCGAACTCATTTTGAGCCCGTCTCAAGAATCCCTTTAAGGTCTCTTGGGTATAAGATTTGTCCTGTAAAAAGAACACCCAAGTGAAGCGAGAATAGTCATCCACAATTACAAGGCAATACTTACTACCGCCGATGCTTATGTAAGCGATCGGGCCGAATAAATCCATGTGTAGGAGCTCCAGCGGCCTGTCGGTAGTCATGATGTTTTTGTGTGGATGATGTATGCCAACTTGCTTCCCGGCTTGGCATGCGCTACAAATCCTGTCTTTCTCAAAATGAACATCGGTTAGTCCTAAAATGTGTTCTCCCTTTAGAAGCTTGTGAAGATTCTTCATTCCAACATGGGCTAGTCGGCGGTGCCAAAGCCAACCCAAGTTAGTCTTAGCAATCAAGCAAGTGTCGAGTTCAGCTCTATCAAAATCTACCAAGTATAGCTGACCCTCTAACACTCCCTTAAATGCTACTGAATCATCACTTCTTCTAAAGACAGTAACACCTGTATCAGTAAAAAGACAGTTGTAGCCCATTTTGCATAATTGAGA
The DNA here is from genome assembly GCA_029449295.1 of Zea luxurians. NCBI lineage: Eukaryota > Viridiplantae > Streptophyta > Magnoliopsida > Poales > Poaceae > Zea > Zea luxurians. The sequence goes on from JAOPSE010000002.1 coordinate 171,327,784, forward strand.
AACGGAAAGCAAATTGTAATCTAAGGAATCTACAAGAAAAACATTGGAAATAGAATGGTCAGGAGATATAGCAATTTTACCCAAACCTTTGACCAAACCTTGATTTCCATCCCCGAATGTGATAGCTCGTTGGGGATCATGGTTTTTCTCATAGGAGGAGAACATCCTTTTCTCCCCTGTCATATGGTTTGTGCACCCGCTGTCGAGTATCCAACTTGAGCCCCCGGATGCATAAACCTACAAAACAATTTTAGTTCTTGATTTTAGGTACCCAAACGGTTTTGGGTCCTTTGGCATTAGATACAAGAACTTTGGGTACCCAAACACAAGTCTTGGAGCCCTTGTGTTTGCCCCCAACAATCTTGGCAACTACCTTGCCGGATTTGCTAGTCAAAACATATGATGCATCAAAAGTTTTAAATGAAATGCTATGATCATTTGATGCATTAACAGTTTTCTTTCTAGGCAACTTGGCATGGGTTGGTTGCCTAGATCTAGATGTCTCACCCTTATACATAAAAGCATGATTAGGGCCAGAGTGAGACTTCCTAGAATGAATTTTCTTAATTTTACTCTCAGGATACCCGGCAGGGTACAAAATGTAACCCTCGTTATCCTGAGGCATGGGAGCCTTGCCCTTAACAAAGTTAGACAAGTTCTTAGGAGGGGCATTAATTTTGACATTGTCTCCCCTTTGGAAGCCAATGCCGTCCTTAATGCCCGGGCGTCTCCCATTATAGAGCATGCTTCTAGCCAATTTAAATTTTTCATTTTCTAAGTCATGCTCCCTAATTTTAGCATTAAGTTGTGCTATGTGATCATTTTGTTTTTTAATTAAGGTAAGGTGATCATGGATAGCATCAACATTAATATCTCTACATCTAGTGCAAATGGACACATGCTCAATAGTAGATGTAGAGGGTTTGCAAGACTTTAATTCAATGACCTCAGCATGCAACAAATCATTTTTAGTTCTAAGGTCGGAAATAGTAGCATTGCAAACATCAAAATCCTTAGCCTTAGCAATTAATTTCTCATTCTCATTTCTAAGGCTAGCAAGAGAAATGTTCAATTTTTCAATCCTAGCAAGCAAATCATTATTATCATTTCTAGGAATTGAAACATTGCAAATATGAGAATCAACCTTAGCTAGCAAATTGGCATTTTCATTTCTAAGGTTGTCTAAAGTCTCATGGCAAGTGCTTAGCTCACTAGACAATTTTTCACATTTTTCTCTTTCTAGCGCATAAGCATTTTTAACCTTAACATGTTTCTTGTTTTCCTTGATTAGGAAGTCCTCTTGGGAGTCCAAGAGATCATCCTTTTCATGGATGGCACTAATTAGCTCATTTAATTTTTCTTTTTGTTCCATGTTAAGGTTGGCAAAAAGAATACGCAAATTGTCCTCTTCATTTTTATCATCATCCTCATCACTAGATGTTTCATATTTAGTGGAGGACTTTGATTTTACCTTCTTTTTGCCGTCCTTGGCCATGAGGCACTTGTGGCCGACGTTTGGGAAGAGGAGGCCCTTGGTGACGGCGATGTTGGCGGCGTCCTCGTCGTCGGAGGAGTCGCTTGAGCTTTCGTCGGAGTCCCACTCCCGACAAACATGGGCATCGCCGCCCTTCTTCTTGTAGTATCTCTTCTTCTCCTTCCTCTTGCCCTTCTTGTCGTCGCCCCTGTCACTATCACTTGATAATGGACATTTAGCAATAAAGTGACCGGGCTTACCACACTTGTAGCAAACCTTCTTGGAACGGGATTTGTAGTCCTTCCCCTTCCGTTGCTTGAGGATTTGCCTAAAGCTTTTGATGATTAGGGCCATCTCCTCGTTGTCGAGCTTGGAGGCGTCAATTGGTTGTCTACTTGGTGTAGACTCTTCCTTCTTCTCCTCCGTAGCCTTGAAGGCCACCGGTTGCGCCTCGGATGTGGAAGGTTCATCAAGCTCGTTGATCTTCTTGGAGCCCTTAATCATACATTCAAAACTCACAAAATTCCCGATAACTTCCTCGGGGGTCATTAGTGGATATCTAGGATTACCACGAATTAATTGTACTTGAGTAGGGTTAAGGAAAATAAGTGCTCTTAAAATAACCTTAACCACCTCGTGGTCATCCCATTTTGCGCTCCCGAGGTTGCGCACTTGGTTCACCAAGGTTTTGAGCCGGTTGTACATGTCTTGTGGCTCCTCCCCTTGGCGAAGACGGAAGCGACCGAGCTCTCCCTCGATCGTTTCCCGCTTGGTGATCTTGGTGAGTTCATCACCCTCGTGCGCCGTCTTGAGTAGGTCCCAAATCTCTTTTGCGTTCTTCAACCCTTGTACTTTGTTGTATTCCTCCTTGCTTAGTGAGGCAAGGAGAATAGTTGCGGCTTGGGAGTTGAAGTGCTCGATTTGGGCCACTTCGTCCGTGTCGTAGTCTTCATCCCCTACGGATGGTACCTGTACACCATACTCAACAACATCCCATAATCTTTTGTGGAGAGAGGTTAGATGAAATCGCATTAAATTACTCCACATAGCATAATCTTCACCATTAAAAGTTGGTGGTTTGCCTAATGGGACGGAAAGTAAAGGTGTATGTTTAGGAATGCGAGGGTAGCGTAGGGGAATCTTACTATACTTCTTACGCTCTTGGCGTTTAGAAGTGACGGACGCCGCGTCGGAGCCGGAGGTAGATGTCGATGAAGTGTCGGTCTCATAGTAGACCACCTTCCTCATCCTTTTGTGCTTATCCCCACTCCGATGCGGCTTGTGAGAAGAGGATTTTTCCTTCTTCTCCTTGTGGTGAGAAGAGGAAGATCTTTTCTCCTTCCGCTTGGAGGATTTCTTCTTCTTCTCTCTTCTCTTGGTGCGGGACTCTTCCGATGAGGATGAAGTGCTCCCTTGGCTTGTAGCGGGCTTGTCGCCGGTCTCCATCTCCTTCTTGGCGTGATCTCCCGACATCACTTCGAGCGGTTAGGCTCTAATGAAGTACCGGGCTTTGATACCAATTGATAGTCGCCTAGAGGGGGGGGGGGGTGAATAGGGCGAAACTGAAATTTACAAAAATAATCACAACTACAAGCCGGGTTAGCGTTAGTAATAAAGAAACGAGTCCGCGAGAGAGAGCGCAAAACAAATCGCAAGCAAATAAGAGTGTGACACGAGGATTTGTTTTACCGAGGTTCGGTTCTCGCAAACCTACTCCCCGTTGAGGAGGCCACAAAGGCCGGGTCTCTTTCAACCCTTCCCTCTCTCAAACGATCCCACGAATCGAGTGAGCTTTCTCTTCTTCTCAATCAACCGGGAACAAAACTTCCCCGCAAGGGCCACCACACAATTGGTGCCTCTTGCCTTGGTTACAATTGAGTGATGATCTCAAGAACAAGTGAGAAAGAAAAGAATGCGATCCAAGCGCAAGAGCTCGAAAGAACACAAGCAAATCACTCTCTCTAGTCACTATGGAGTTGTGTGGAATTTGGAGAGGACTTGATCTATTTGGTGTGTCTAGAATTGAAAGTTAGAGCTCTTGTAGTAGTTGAGAAGTGGAAAACTTGGATTGCAATGAATGTGGGGTGGTTGGGGTATTTATAGCCCCAACCACCAAAAGTGACCGTTGCTGGAACCTGTCTGTTCGATGGCGCACCGGACAGTCCGGTGCACACCGGACAGTCCGGTGCCCCTGCCACGTCACCATTGCCGTTGGATTCTGACCGTTGGAGCTTCTGACTTCTGGGCCCTCCTGGGTGTCCGGTGCACACCGGACATGTACTGTTTGATGTCCGGTGCACTGGTATGGGCGGCCCTGACGTCTGCGCGCGCTGCGCGCGCATTTAATGCACCGCAGAGAGCCGTTGGCGCCGCAGAGAGCCGTTGCTTCGCTGGCACACCGGACAGTCCGGTGAATTTTAGCGGAGCGGCTACCGCGCAAACCCGAGGCTGGCGAGTTCCGGAGACGGCGTTGCCTTGGAGCACCGGACATGTCCGGTGCACACCGGACAGTCCGGTGAATTATAGCGCGCCGGCTTCCGAGAATTCCCGAGAGCGAAGAGTTGGAGTCGAAGTCCTCTGGCCGCACCGGACATGTCCGGTGCACACCGGACAGTCCGGTGCCTCCAGCCAGAGGTGCCCTTGGATGCCTCATTGCTCCTTAGTTGAATCCAACACTTGGTCTTTTTATTGGCTAAATGTGAACCTTTTGCACCTGTATAACTTATGCACTAGAGTAAACTAGTTAGTCCAATATTTGGGCAATTCAACCACCAAAATTATTTGGGAACTAGGTGTAAGCCTAATTCCCTTTCAACATGCTAAGATGCCCAACTATAATGTTTCAATCAATCAAAGAAGCAAATCAAGCATTTATCATCAGAACAATCAACCAACATTTTTAATAGAAAAATAATTTTAATTTTGTCTTAGGTTCCCTATCTCTGAAAAAGTTCATAGTTGTAGGATTCCAAGGTGTGAAATCCATCTTGTCTTAGAGTAGTAAAGGTAAGAATAATCAGAGTAGAACAGTAGAAGGTGAGACAAGATCAAGATGAGATGAGTATAGAATGAGTCAGAGTAAGGTAAGTAGGAGAGGGTTTGTCCATTTCTATCTAGGTCTCGTCCTACAGTCAACATTTCCTCTGATACCACTTCTGTAACACCCGGTTTTAAAGAACAAAGCCGGGTGCATCTCATACATGCGCCAAGAAGACAACACATATAATAACAGAGTGTATAGAGATAAATGTCATTAACATCAGAGTATTTATTACATAGCGGAAGACTTATTACAAAATAAAATAATAAAGATAAAACGAACTAAGGATCGTCGGCGCCAATGTCGACTGGGAAACGCCACCTAGATCAGATCGAACTCCTCAGTGTTAGGCGGCTCCTCCTGAACCACCTGATCTTCTCCTGTGGGGGGGGGGGTGTGAGACAGCAAGGGTGAGCTCACACATGATCATAGCTCAACAAGTTGTGGGGAACCAGTGGACACAAACTCACAAAGGTGTGAGTTCATGTGATGTGTAAGGCTTAATCAATGACAGGGGTTAAAGCTGAGCATTGCTTTTAAGTAGTTGGTCAAAATTTTATTAGCAGTTACTAAGTGTAAGTAAATACCATACCATAATAAAAGTAATAGAACAAAATTAATAATAATCCCATGCAATGCAAATGACAAAATTGAATTTAAGTTCCATAATTTAAACATCAGAGAGTCCTGAGCTGCTCATGACCGCGAGCACGGCTAGTATACCAGTTTTACACTCTGCAGAGGTTGTACCCTTTACCCACAAGTCATGCTACCCATCTGCCAAGGGGTCGCGAGTCCCATACACCTCTACCTAGGAAGCGCGGCAGGGCAACACTACGAGGCCTTTACAAAGTTCCACTAGCTTCCGAAAACCCGCTACAGTTTATAGGAAGTTCCAATGCAGGGTTCCTGGCTGACTGCCATCGCAGCAAAATCAACCAGGGACCTCCCTACACTGACCACTCCCCTACTGCCCTTGCCCCTTTCGGGTAAGGTAGTCTTCCACTAGCTTTCCTAATTAGTCAGCCAAGGGGTCCCATTCCTCCCTTGTGGTGGCACGTGGTTCTCAAGTTAAGCTCTATGTTCCAATTAACATTAATGATCTCAACATGAACATAAACAGAATAACAAGAATAATTGGAACATAGATATAATAAATGATTATCCCAAAACCATGTAAAGCAATAGCAAACTACCCAAGTGATTCAGGGGTAAACAAGGTAATGAGATAAACAATCTAGGGTGACCTATTGGGTCCCATCAAAATTAACCTATGCATGAGTATGTGATATTAAAGAACATTATTGGGTAAAAAGTGGTCAAGGGCACAACTTGCCTTCAATGAGCTCCTGCTCAGCTACTTCAACCTGCTGCTCACCCGGATCCTCAGCAACGGGCTCTTCTACTCGCCACAATACAAACAAGCACAGTGCACATAGAGAAATTAACATTACACCAAACATATATACAAAATACACAGTAATAATCTACACATTAAAATAAAATCCTAGGAATAGAAATCATAATTTTTGGAGTTATGGAATTTAAGTTATGCATTTTCAAAGGTTTTATGTGCTTTAAATAAGATTACGTGATAAATAAATTTCTTACTGTTTTTCATGACATAACAGAGGCTCTAGGTGATTGATAATAATATTACAAAATTTTAGGAACTGGAATGGAGTAATTTGGAGTTAGTATGAATTTTCTATGAATTTATAAAGTTCTAGCAATTATTTTCCTATTAAAAATCTATTTTTCTATTTCATTTATTCAATTTAAACGATCTCTGGACTGGGCCTCAATTAAGCCGAAGCGCAGGGGTCTCGGTGTAAGTGTTCCCAAGACACAGCGCACAGTGATGTAGGATGGCGGGTTGATTTCTATAAACTACAGGGTTTCTTTAGCAAAACGTACCCGCGAAGGGGTATCCGCCACCATGAGCCGTTGGATCTAAATCAACGCTTAGGATTAGATCCTGACTTCAATGAATCAGCGCACAACGATAGCCGCGGGATCCTAGATCTACGGCTCAGACTCAACGAAATCCATCCACCGCCCAAGCGTGATCTAACGGTTCACTGCTCCTCCTTTCCCAGCTCTAATCCTGGACGCCCATCACGTAATCAACGGCCAACACCGAGTCACCAACCTCCGAACAACAGGGCGGTCGCACCATCCCAGTGCGACGGTGGAGGCTTGCCGGCGCGCGCACCATTCCACCCCAAGCATCCCAAAATCTAAAATTGATCGGTGCTACGCGATGAGGAGAGCGAGGCGAATCTGCCGGTGGGCTTATTACCTTGGTGTGATGCGGCGACGGCCCTGCTCACGAGTCCAGGCGGATGACGGAGCGGAGGTCCACTCCGATGAGCAATTCCGGCGATGTGCGAATCGCCCCGGCGCAGGCGAGTCCCGGGTGCGCTACCACGGTCAATTGTCCACGCCAAGGGCGCCCTCCCCGAGGTTGAACCGGCCGCAGGGCGAAGATGGTGAGCGGCGGCCGCTCCTCTCTTCTCTCTTCTCTGATTTTGAAGCTTGCTCGGCGGCGGCGGTCTTCGGTTCCTAAGCGCGGAAACTATGCAGGCGAGGCGGCTAGACCCGACAGCTTATATGGGAACGACATATTGACCCATGAGCACTCGACCATGCCGGATTGCTCGGGATCCCGTTGCACATCGCGCGCTTCTTGCGGAGAGTAGCCGTCGCGCGAGGAAGACGCAACAGAACGGAGGGGATAAGACCGACGCCCTGGCCCCACATGACAGCGACCCGGGCGCGTGCGTGTAGCTGACCGACCGGGCCCGGCTGGCAGCGAAGCGGAGAGCGCGCGCGGTGAGGACTGCAGGTGGGACCAGCGCGACAGTGAGGCGGGGTTTGATTTGGGCCGAGCGCAGGCAAGTGGGCCGAACGGACGGAATTTAGCCCAAGCGAGTTTTTTTTTCTTATTTCTTTTTTTCTTTTCTTTTGTTGTTATTCTCTTTTCTTTCTTATATTTTTGAATCCAAATATGAATTCCTAAACCTGTGGTGAATTTGTCTTCTTTTTAATTTACACTTGAATGCACCAGTTAGGTAAGAATTTTATTCTTATTTTTATTTTATTTTATGTAGTATTTTTCTTATTTTTTTCCAAATTTTAGAATTTCTTTTAGGTTTTAATTTCCCATTTGGATATTTAACATTTTTCACATATTATATGTTGTCACAAAATGCACACAGAATAAAATCGAGCATGATGCATAATTTGGTAGTATTTGTTTTTATTAATTGTTTTTGAGCATGAGGTTCACATAAGATGATGCATAAAGATCAAACTGTCCTAAGGAGAAATTGTTTTCTCTATTCATATTATTACAAAGTGGGTGTTACAGTTTGCTAATAGTCGGAGGAGGAAAAATAATATTCTAGAGTTGGTGGCAGATTCTTGTACTTTGGTGGACCAGAAAGATATTAGCAACCACGTGGTTGATTTTTATAAAAATCTTTTTGAGCCATCTATTCCTTGTGCGATGAAGTTACGCGAGGATTTCTGGTAAGGTAGCAGTGAATTATCTACTGAGGAGGCCATTCACCTGATTAGGCCTTTTGATGAAGAGGAGATAAAACAGGCAATTGACCTTATGCATGTTGACTTTGCCCCTGGTCCAAATGGGTTTGGAGTGGCCTTCTTCAAAAACTTTTGGCATCTAATCAAAGGAGATCTCATGAAAATGTTTAGAGATTTCCATGGTGGAAATTTAGATATTCAGAGGCTGAATTATGGGGTCATCTCCTTGGTTCCAAAAATTAAAAATGCCACCTCGATTAAGCAATATCGTCCAATCTGTCTTCTTAACGTCGATTTCAAAATTTTCACCAAAGTCCTTTCTAATAGGCTTTCCCAGGTAGCCAAGGTGGCTGTTGGGGGCAATCAAATGGGCTTCATAAAAACAAGAAACATTCTTGAAGGAGTAGTGATAATTCATGAGGTAATTCATGATTTGAAATTAAAAAAAAAGAGAGGTCTGATTTTGAAGATTGATTTTGAGAAAGCATATGACAAGGTTAGATGGGATTTTTTAGATGAGGTTTTAAAATTGAAGAAGTTCCCGGACAGATGGATCAATATGGTTATGAGAACAGTGGAGAATGGGGAAGTGTGTGTGAACATTAATGGTGAGAGGAGTAAATATTTCAAGACTTTTAGGGGTCTTAGGCAGGGCGACCCTCTCTCCCCTCTGCTTTTCAATTTGGTGGCTGATGCCCTTAGTGTGCTTTTGGATGTAGGGATTTCCAAAGGACACATCTATGGAGTTTTGAACGATGTTCTACCAGGAGGTATTTCGCATATGCAATACGCAAATGACATAGTGATTATGATTGACGGGTCAAAAAATCAATTTTAAATCTGAAATTAATTCTTTACTGCTTTGAATGGTTATCAGGGCTAAAAATAAATTTTCATAAAAGTGAGGTCTTTGTGTTTGGAGCAGATTACTAGGAGGAAAAAGAGATGGCCAATATGCTTAACTGTTCCTTGGGATCCTTTCCGATGAAATATCTAGGTATATCTATCTCTGATCATAATATTAACTCGGTAATCTCGGAGCCTATTTTGGAGAAAATGAGGAAAAGGCTAGACCCATGGAAGGGCAAGCACCTCTCTTCTGGTGAGAGATTAATTTTAACTAACTCCTGTCTCAGTAGTCTACCTATGTATTGCATGGGTTTTTATCTCCTCCCTAAAGAGTTTCATTATAAAATGAATTTGATTAGATCTAACTTCTTTTGGCAAGGAGCTGAAAAGAAAAAAATGCTATCACATGGCCAAATGGGAGATGGTAACTAGACCAAAAGACCAAGGTGGTCTCGGCATCCTAGACAGCAGATTGATGAATGAATGTTTGCTAGTAAAATGGATATGGAAAATTGCTCAGGGGTCTAATGTCACTTGGTTCAAACTTATCAAAGGGAAATACATGGCCAAGGGAAAATTTTTCCTGTCATCGGATAGAGATGCGTCTCAATTTTGGAAAGGGTTGCACAAGGTTAAACACCTGTTCAAATGGGGTACTATTAATAAAGTTAGGGATGGGGAAGGTACCCTCTTTTGGAAAGATACCTGGCGAGGGGATGTGCCCCTAAAATTAGTATATCCTATATTCTTTGACATTTGCATGGACAAAGATGCCAGAGTTGTAGATTATTATGAGGACGGGGAGTGGAATATCGACCTCAAGCGGACGGGGAGTGGAATATCGACCTCAAGCGGCCCATGACGATTGCTGATTTTCATGTTTGGGATGAATTTGTAACTAAGCTTGACGATCAGGAGCTCACTCATGGGAGAGATGAGGTGATATGGGCCCTAGACAAATCTAAAACTTTCACAACTCAGTCTATGTATATGTTTATGACTGATGGAGGGATTAGAAAAGATATGTATAAAAATATTTGGAAGTCCAAGGTGCCTTGCGGATTAAAGTTTTTTTGTGGCAATTATGTAACCGGAAAATTCATGCAGGCGTGGTGCTTAAAAAAAGGTTGGAAGGATAGTGATCTTTGTGCATTATGTCAAAAGCAAGAAACAGTGGATCATATACTCTTTCAGTGCTCCTTGGCATATTTTGTGTGGAGTTGTTTGAAGCAGGTCTTTGGAAGGAACAATATTCCCAGCTCGGTGGAAGAGATGTTCTGCTTCTGGATTGAAGCGAAATCTAAGAGAATTTATCTTTTTCGTTTATTTCTGCTTGCAGGCATGGTCTGGGCCTTATGGCATAATAGAAATAAGATGGTGTTCGAGAGAGAGTTCCCATGCAGCCCTTTTGTGCTCCTCCGTGATGTTGTTTCGTTTTTACAGAAATGGAAGGTGTTGCTATCTGAAGATAAGCAAATCATGTTGGAGAAGAAGGTAGAGGAGGTGCAGTCTTGGATCTTCAGCTTCAATAGCATCGATGGAGGAGGAAGCGACATAGTAGTGATTTGAAGTATTGGAAAATTAATGTTGAGATTTCTCAGCGCTTTCTGGAGTGATTCAGAGTGTGCTCCTCAAGCTGGTGGTACAACTTTGCTGGAGGAAATGTTCTGAAGGTTTTTTTGAGAAGTTCATGCCTCTTGTGTGCTGCCTGTGTTACTTCTAGCTGATCGGTTTACTGAATGTGTTCTTGCTTTGCTAGTCTGTAGATTTCTTTTAGAAGGTCTGGTGGTTTGGATGTCTGATGACTGTAAACTGGTATCCCCAGTGTGTGTTTGAATAATGTTATATGCTTTCTTAAAAGCAGAGTAAAATCTCGTTTCAAAAAAAAAAGAATCTGAACTGTGTCAGTACTCTAGTCAAGGCCATACCGGCTGCTAATAAGGAACGGCAACATTTCTGATTTTCTGCACGGGGACAGCGCAGAGCGGAAGAGATTAAAAAAAACCCATTTCTAAACACTTGAGTACTGCATTTGGCTACGCATGCACCTTTGTACGCTCTTGTTCCACGCGTGTAAACTCACGCCACCTTGATCGTTACTCAACTCAACGCTCAGATAATCGAGGATTTGTTTGCCCCTTCAGGAGCCACATAAGAAAAAACAGCAACAAGAAAAGCTCGTATAGAGTGGAATAAACATACATTCAGCGTTTTTCTGAAGTTTTTGAACCATATTGAAGTTCAGTATAAAGTAGCTATTTCTAATTAAATACCATGCAAATGACAACAGAGGGGAGTAATGTCTCGTCAGATAACAACGACGGCGGTTGCTTCAGGGAGACAAGACAAGCAGGGAGGCAGAGGCACAGTGGATTATTGTCGCATACTCGTATAGATAATCCTATTTTATCTGATCGAACACAGGTTAGGTAGCCAAGAAGAGTTTTGTGTCTACCTTTTTGAAACGAACGAAAGTACCGAGGAAGGCTATTACTACTACAGTATATATGTTTGGAGTTCGATCGGATCGGAGTTAGAAAAGACGATGGTAATAAGATCTAAGAAGCTCAATCTTGCACTTATTATTTGCTTAGCAGCTAGCTAATTTCCAGACAAACGAGCAATGCAACACGCGTTGGTGGACGTAAAACAGAAACGATTTGAACTGATCTTAAATGAATTTAAATGACATCAAACGGTTTGGCGTCGTTGGCTATATATTTCTTTAACCGAAATGTGTTTGTCCACGTATAGTAAAAGACGTATATATATGATAAATTCGCGAATTTTGATAACTGTTCTACTCTTTCTAAACATAACAAATTAATGGTAAGAATCTGCACCTCTATAAACACATGAAATGTGTCTAAGAATGGTTTGGTCACTCCTTAGATTTGGCTACCTGTTTTTTTTTTGTTCTGTGTGCCCGGTGTTATTTTATGGGGGTTCGAGTGACTGCAGCCTAAATTACATATCAAACTACTCAAACACATGAAATAAAGAGGATACATGGCCACATGGGTATCCACACGAATCCTAAACGGGTCATGTTTTGTGCCTACCAACGGTCATGCATCCCACCACGCCTCGGTCGTTGTGCGAACCCTGGCACTATAGGAGAATGCCATACTTGTTGCGTGGGCATTTTAAACCGTCATCTATATATATATTGTTGATAAAATGGCACACTTTCACGTTGTGTGTGATTGGGTTTCTTTATTTACAACCAACTTCGCTTAAGACTATCTTCATCATCTTACTCATTCCATCACCATATTTAAACTTTACTCTACGAACAGTGCGGTGTACAATGCAAAACGGGGTTGGTCGGCTTGGCGGGCTGTCCTCGAGTGGTCTTTTGGACCTTCCCACCGAGCTGCTTCGCAGGTGGACCGCCCGGTTCGTGGGCCGTCTCCGGGAGGTCTCAGGACCTTCTTTGGATACCCTGTTCCTAGGTACCCAACAACTGTCTTCTCGAGTTCTCTACTCAATTGTAATATTGCTTCTAAGGGGGTGTTTAAATACACTAAAACTAATAGTTAGTGGCTAAAATTAGTTGAAACATTCAAACACTCTAGCTAATAGTTCAGCTATTAGCTACTTTTGGTAAATTAGTTAATAGTTAGCTAGTCATTCACTCATTTGTTAGCTAGCTAATCCAACTAACAATTTTTAGCTAGCTAACTATTATTTATAGTGCATTCAAACACTCCTTAAGTTTAATACTCATCTTAAAGGAGTAATCAAATGAAGAGTTCTCATTGCTTCTCTCTTTTCATACTAACTTGGTTTTAGTTCTCTCTAACACATATTATAAATCAAGTTTGTGTTGTTTAGAGTTAATTTTACAGGATCATATATTTACCCCTTCTAGGTGCTCTCATTAAACCATTAATTAGTTTCTTATATTTTTAATGAAACACACTGAAAAGGCAGACATATATATATAGATCCATTCTTATTATTACATGTAAAATGAGCAAATACATTTTTTTGAAGTAAATGAGCAAATACATTTCACTACCGGAATCAGCTTCTTTGCCGTGTGTCTGAGACACACGGCAAAGTCTATTATACACAAATGATACATGTAGGTCTACATAGTGTAGGAATATACCACAAAAATTTTGAGAGACAAAAATAAAAAAAATAAAAATATACTTTGCCGAGTGTCTAGGGTTGACACTCGGCAAAGTATGCTTTGCCGAGTGCCTACTATGTGGCGCTCGGCACAGAACCTCTTTGCCGAGTGCCAGCCGTTGACTCTCGGCAAAGACTGACGGCCGTCAGCTTTGGGACGGCCGCTGACGGCCGTTTGCCGAGAGCCCCGTTTGCCGAGAGTTTGACACTCGGCAAAATTATCTTTGCCGAGTGTCGCCCTGTGCCGAGTGTTCAGCACTCGGTATAGGTTGCTTTGCCGAGTGCCTAACTTTACCGAGTGCGGCACTCGGCAAAGCCTTGTTTGCCGAGTGCCCGACAACAGACACTCGGCAAAGAATACAACACTCGGCAAAGCCTGCGATTCCGGTAGTGTTTGACCCGGAGACTAGCTAGGCAGTGAACACAGAAGCAAGAATAATCTTTACTTTTTATTACGACTGAATCTTAACGATAATATAGCTTATTATACGTGCTCTGACGCACATTATTTTATTTCCCTGGCGTATCAAACTGTTGCGGATCTCCACGACGTCGCCCATTCCGTAACGAGAAATATCACGCAAAGCCATTGTCGGCGCATGCACAGTGCGCTAACAAGATGCATGCTGGGTCTCAGTCTCAGTACCCACCGGTGAACTTGGACTTGATGAGATCCACGACACTGGCGTCCACCCGTAGCGCCTTGGAGAGCACCGGCGTGGGGATCGGCGGAGAGGAGCCGAACAGCGTGAGGGGCACGAAGATGATGCCCGGTTTCTGGCTGTTGAACGACACCACCATGGTGGCGTCCTCCTTGCCGACGTTGAACTGGAAGTGCACGAGGCCGCGCGGGATGACGAACGTCTCCCCGGCGCGGACCACCTTGGAGTAGTACCTGTTCCCGGAGTCGAGGCTGCCGACGATGCCCACGAGGAGCTCGCCGCGGGTGACGAGCCCGACCTCGGTGGCGCGCGGGTGGACGTGGGGCGGGTTGGTGCCGCCGGGCGCGAAGTCGACGCGGTTCATGGACACGCCCAGCGTGTTCACGCCGGGCCACTCGGACACGTCCAGCTCCGTCACGTTGGAGCCGTTCGGGTTGGCCAGGGGGTCGCCTCCCGTGGCGATCTTGGTCGAGAAGAGGAACTGGTTGCCGGCCGACGACGGCGGCTGGCATGGGTACCCGTTCACTGACAGCTTGCCGTTGAGGTCGGCGACGCAGAAGTCCTGCAGGGGGTCTGGGTCGGTGGCCATGGCGAGGAGAGGTGCCAGCACCAGCATGGTGAGCAATGACGCTAGGGCTTTGGTGTACTTCTCCATTGCTAGCTATTTGCTGTCGAGAGATGGATCCTAGTTGGTGATGTATGTTGTAGTGAGAGATGGATTGTTGAGGATCCATGGAGCCCTTTATATAGAGAAGAGAGATGCATATGCATGGGCTCGGGGGGCCTCGCCATGCAGCAGCCGTGTAAAATGATGTCATTTCACCGTTTATTTATTTCAGAAACACTTCAAACACTCTTTCCTTAGCCTAGCAAGGACAGAAAATGATTCCTCTTGTGACAAGACGTAAACAATATGATACATTGAATTTTCCATTGTCATGACATGCATCTTCTAAGCCATGTTTAGAGCCGTGATATCGATGCATATAACAGGTAGGATCTAGGCCTATAAATGGGGTGGGTGTAAATCAGTAAATGGGTATTTTAGGTGGGGTTTAAGAAATGAGTTTGTTTTGGTGGATTGTGATGTGTTTTAATCGTGAACGGGTTGGGTTGGATGGGTTTATTTTGTATTGCGGGTCAAAATAGTTGGTACCCATGGGTGTAGATGGGTTTGCATAGACATGGGCTTCCATGGGTCTTACCCATTCGTATGTAGGCCTGTAATATTTTAGGTGGTTTTAAGAATGAGTTTGTTTTGGTGGGTTGTGATGGATTTTAATTGTGAATGGGTTGGGTGGGTTTATTTTGTATTGCGGGTCAAAATGGTTGATACACATGTGTGTAAATGGGTTTGTATAGACATGGACTTCCATGGGTCTTCACCCATACGTATGGACCATATTTTACTACCAAGTGTCTAAGTCCCAGCAGACTTACAGTCTTACAGGCCCAACTCAAGTACGTACTCAACCCTAACTCCTGTGCTCCATCCTCGTGCCGCACTCAGTGCCTCTCTCTCGCCTTGGCGGTCGTGCGCATTCCGCCCTGGCGGCCGGCGACTCCTCTCTCATGATCCATCCCGCCCTGGTGCATCCCGCTCCTCTCTCCGTGCTCCATCCCCGCTCGGTCGCTCCTCTCCCGCTTGCTTACTAGCATGGGCCACTCCTCTCCCGCCTGCTCGCCAGCACCAGCACGGGTTGTGCTCCATCCCCTTAGACGTCGAGCACGACGACGGTAGCACAGTATCACGGTAGCCCACTACTCACATCTATATATGCATTTCTTTAATTACCTGCATTTCTTTTTTGACTTACTAGAGCATGCAGGTATATTTGCGCAGCTTTTATGCAATCTAGCATCTAACCAAACACGTGCCTTCGACTATAAATTATCTACTTAATCTGGCTGAAGTTCTATTATAAATTATTTACTTAACATTATTGACCCCAAACCAATTCATAACTGGGTGGAAACCCATGAGTTCAGCTTGTTAAGGCAGCAACATACACAGTGACAAATTTACAGGTAGCTTCAATGTCACTATGTATGCTGCTACCTTAACAAGTTGAACCCGCAGGTTTTTCATGGGTTTCCACCTAGTTATGGATTGGTTTGGGGTCAATAATGTTATTGGGTGGGTTGAGTTTAATTTCCTCCTTATGTTTTTGGGTGGTTGTGGGATGGATGTCAAAGTTACTAGATTTAGGTATGTTTTGGATGTGAGTTGGGTTTTTTGCCATTAGCGGGCTTAGTAGGATCAGGTGAAATTAAGGCTAACACCATGGTATAGACCCTTTGGAAGAACTGGGCTATATATACCAAAGTGTAAGTTTTTTAGTTGGCTAGCGATCCAGGTATAACCGCTTAGCAAGAAGAGAAATGGCACCATAACTCGGTGTGTGCACTCTACCACACCTTTCAAGAAATTGCGCTACACCTCTTCTTCGATTGTCGTTTTATCAAGCACATTATTTGGATAGAGGTGGCATGATGAGCAGTAGTTGAAGATTTATCTCCTAATGCTTGGGGCCAACATGATTTAGTTCTCCAATGGTGGACGATGAGAGCCAGAGCCTCAATGGAAAATAGAATCGGCCTGAGAAGCCTGATTATGCTAGTGATTTGGGAGTTTTGGTGTGAGAGGAATGCGCCATTTTTTTTACCGTAAAGAGTCATCAGTTATTCCTGGATTGCTGAAGGTGCCCTGCATTCATCGAGCCTCCTTGCAAATAGCTAGTTTGTCTAAAAAAAGGTATAGACCCTGAATGCCTGCACAAATAATATAACAGCTAAACATCTTTGTTCATTGCGATGACGATGAACTAAATAATTTATTTGGATACTGATTTTTTTCTACGACACATAAGAACTAGAAATTTATAATATCAACATAATTAGTTTGCACTGTGCATGGTCAAGCCATACCGGCTGCTAAGGAACGGGGAATATTTTTTCTGTGCGTGCAGACACCGAGGAGCTAGCTAGGAGACACTCTACAGTGGGGCCACATGGAGCGGTGTACATGTTCTTCAGTTGGCTACGCGCCTACGCACCTTACTGCTCTTGTTCCACGTCCTAATTCTTCTTGCACTTCATGATTTCTTATATATATATATATATATATATATATATATACTAGGTGAGTGCCCGTGCGTTGCAACGGAAACATATAATATCACGATAACTTATATATAAAATGTGTGTTATACTGTTATGAGAAAGGATTTCATAATTTATTTGTAATCTTGACCATACATAAATTTTGTTATTTTAATCTAGTTGTTTTACCACTACATTGTGACCATTAGTACCATGCAGATTTCTATATATGCCACGATCTGCATGGCCTTGTCCTTGAAGAGCACGTCCCACACCTGCCAAAAGAAGTTCCCTCATACATCGTCAGTCATCAGGCACGCATCACCGTACGCGCTTGCTTAAACCAAAAGGCAAGTGTGTGTTTGCGAAGAGAATTAAAGGCAGACAGTCACAAAAGCTACCCTCGACGGTGGCGAGGATGACGAACTGGTGATTGCTATCGGTCCTCATCTGCGTCACCTCCGGCACCGACATGCCACCACTATCCTTGATACAATAGTCGTCGAATACGAGCGACATGGCGAGCCTCGATGACTCTTGGCTAGGTTGCTAGACGAACTGCACCCCGGGCTCATCAGTGAGGTAGTACACTTGGTCGTTGCACCACCGGATGCGCTCCTCCCCTATATACATCATGTTTTAGGACACTCACACAACGTCAGCAACGGTCGTTGTCCTAGCGCACAAGAATTCATGGCCGGTCAGTACCGACTTACATGGCAGGTCGGGCTTTAGGTCGACGACGAGTTGGACGACAGTGATGGCGCCGTCGTCGAATGCGATGTCCAGAACAACCCAGGAGTCGCCGACGTTGGCGACGACCATGAGGTTCTCCTGCTTGATGATGGACAGCGCGGTGCAGCCGCTTTGGACCGCGTCCTAGCGGTGGCTGCGCTGGAGCTTGTCGTCCACAACGGCGCATGCAGCCACGTAGGACTGCTTCTAGAGGTCGAACTGGCAGTCACCAAGCTTCTTCTCGCCGTCAATGAGCGACGCCAACGCGCGCGCCTCCCGCTAGTGGTGTTTATTCAGGGTTTCCGAGTAAGAAACATGGATCCATCCTTAGCGCTGGTTTATGAAAATGGCTCACAAGTTAGATTCATGGAAAAAAATATTATGAAGATTAAATGTCACGCGTGTAAAAATAAAAGAATTTAAGTTGAAAACATTATTCAAACAAAAAAATTGCATGCAAAGCTCTAAGTGATACTTTCTCCCTCCATCCAAAAAATATACAAGAATCTAAGTGATACTTATCTACTACTATTTCAAGTATTGGAAATATAATATCACATATGCAGAATCAAGAGCTATTTACCAAATGGACTAAATCAAGTGCAGAAACAAAAGAACTATGTAATTTCTATGTAGCTTTATAGATAATAGGTATTTGCCTGTGCATTGTCACGAGAGTTAAAAATTAGTATAAAACACTGTGGGTTAAATTAGAAAGAAAATACAATATTTTTTTGCAAAATTATGACGTGGAAAAAGCTTTATAGGAGTAAAGAAAAGCAAAGAAATGACTTCTATGTCTAGTAGAGAAGGAATCTTTGTAATTGGTTGATTTCAGGTGGACAATCTCTGTTGACTTCACATGTTAAATTTAGTGGGTAATACAAACACTTTATTATCTAAGAGCTGCCGACTTTTTTGCATTTTAGCCCTTTTTGGGTTTTTTTGCACAACTATGACATTTGCAGTTTCATTTCAAAAAATGGACCCTTTGCTCGGCGCCGTCATCATTGACGCCTAGGTTATGTGTGTCGGTGCCAATTTTTTTGGCGTGCATATGTCAGATTGAGAGCCATGGTGGAACTGACATGGCGCGTATCTCGGCGCCGAGGTACGCGCCTATAAATTAGCCCCTTCGGGCGTCAGTTTTTGTGCTCATTTCTATTCTTCGAAACGAGAGACATCAACCTAAATTGTAGGATGTCTAGGCGTGGTAAACCTGCTAAACAAAGATAAGTGTTGTATTAAATCATATTTTGTGAGTATTATATTTGTGATTGTTATAGATCTTATCGAAATTTAGGAAGGGTCCTTTGACCGGAACTGCCTTCGACCCGCTGTCTTTGCCAACTGGTGTTCTAGTGCCTATGTGTTTTTGTGGTGATCCTTGCAAGGTTGACAAGTCTTAGGATGATGACACCTATCGACAGAGGTATTGGATGTGTGCTAACTATGCATTTGAGCCAACGATTATTCAGCATCGGATGAATTTAATGGTGACGGATGAATTTAATGGTGAGAATAGTCTTTTAATATGTTAACAGTTTGAAGACTCGAAGTGGTGCATGTTTTCTTTGCCTACTAATCATTGCATATTTTGTAGACTCCTCCAGCGCTTTGTGATTTTGAGCAGTGAATTGACACAGAAATCTCATAGAAAGACAAGAATTGGTTAGAGAATCTTAAAAGTGGAATACATAGGATAAAGAGAGGATAGAGAAAAGACGAGAGGAGCTTGCTGCCGAGCAACAATGGGTAGACGAGCAGGAAATGAGGCATGTTGCTGAATGCAGCGAAAAGGAGAAGAAGCTTAAGCGTGCACATCATGCAAAGGACACAATGGAGAACCCTGATTCATTTCGCAAGGGCAAATGGCCCCGTTGCACTCAGTAGTCTAGGTGCTTATTTGATGTTATGTAGTAATAAACTTCTTATTCTGTATTATTGTGTCGAAAATTGTTATTTGGTAATGAACTACTTTAAAATTGAGGAAGACAACTTTAAAAAGCAACTGAGAAAAATAAAGAATGAGTTCAATCCGTGCGGTATAAAGAGATCGGCGCCAAGATCTATGGCGCCGACTCCCCTGACACGTGATGCCGACGCCAGGGGTCGGCGCCAAGATCTATGGCGCCGACCCCTACCACATCACCATCCACGTCACCCAAGCAGGTGCCATTAATGTTGGCGCCATCACGCGTTATCTCGGCGCCAATTATAATGGCGCCGAGCCGGGGTCTATTTTTTAAAATGAAATTGAAAATGACGTATTTGTGAAAATAATACCCTAAAAGGGCTAAAATGCAAAAAAGTTG
The DNA here is from genome assembly GCA_029449295.1 of Zea luxurians. NCBI lineage: Eukaryota > Viridiplantae > Streptophyta > Magnoliopsida > Poales > Poaceae > Zea > Zea luxurians. The sequence goes on from JAOPSE010000002.1 coordinate 171,347,650, forward strand.
GCCAAGAGCTGCTACCAATGTAAAATTTCGTCAACTTTATCTTAAGACCACCTTTCTAGATAGACAACTACGCCATAATTGAAAATGACGAGTGTTTGTAGGCTTGCGAGTCCGCGAAATCATTAACGAAATGGACCTGATTACCAAAAACAGGTTTCCCTATGTACGATCAGGAAAAATACGCACATATATTTCAACATAACGGCTTCGTTTTAATATTTATGATCACCAGAGACCAAGATACAACATAGGATAACAAAATGTATTAATCCCAGGAACCGTAGCTTCAAGCTGTGGACATGGTCGTTCAAAGTTTCACGTGTCTTATTATGACTAATCAGATACCATCAATGGAATAAAAACCACGAATAATCCCAATAGAGGCAGCTTAGGCAAACACACCACCACCACGACGCTCGTTCAGCATGTCAAGGTTACACTGCATCAACCAAAAAAGCCATTGACGACATCATCAAATCAGTATATAAAAAGCAGGTCCATAATTCTTAACATGGTCTCAACAAAGCCAACCGTGTAAAACGATCATACCCTTGTAAAATTTGCTTGAGAGCCTAGCTTTGATGACAAGTAATTAGCAGGCTCGGTAAAAGAAAAAAAGCAGGCACCTCTTGATACTTGCAGGTTCATTGTCCTAGAGGAAATTGACAGTCACTTAGTAATGTCACTCAAATTAGACAAATCATCAGCTAAAAACAAAGATACCTAATAGTTACAGAAATATTTATTTAACTGAATTGACCTGTTTAAATAACAGATAAGGACCATATATCAGGCATTTCACATATTACCAAAATTAGACCCTTTATTTAAAATGAAGTTTTTCAAGATGAAGGGAATATATAACAAACAAAATGTGAATGACCACATGTAGCTCTTGTACAATTAAGTAAGTTACCACAACCTTTACTATGAAGTGAGAAACCAAATGTTTGATGCACCATACCAAAGAAAATTTAGGAAACATAAAGTGGCAAGCAAACATACATCTTGGAAAGCCTTAGAATGGATGCTGCAAGCATCAACATTGATCGCTGGAGCAGCCGGAGCAGCTTCTGAGACAACAGTCTCATGCTGAATGGTCCGGGGACCCAATATAGCGTCAACAGTCATGTCCCCTATGTGCAATGGAACTACCCGTACCAAATGTCATACCTGAAACAATGTGTTCATTCGATTCAAGGACTATGATAATGTTTATAGCTGAAGCTATCTAGAACAGAACAAGCTTTGAATATCATACCACCTTCAGCAATGGTGGACCCGATTCCTCCAAACATGAAGCCACCACCATCCGAACAGGAGCTGGAGGAGGCTGGCGTGCTGTCAAAAACAAAAAAATCAGATGACACATTAGTTACAGAAATAAAACAAATTATAGCTCCAACCTAAACACAATGAACTGTAATCCTATTATGAACTAAAACCTAAATGGTTCTGATTCCAAAGAAATCAACAATACTTGTACCAAAAATCCATATGTATTAGGAACAGAACTGAAACAAATTCTAATTCCAACAAAAACAAGGAACTGTAATTTCTATATTTAACTCTGTCTCCATAGCAACCAATAATGTTTAAGAACAACTTCATACTGGCACCACAAATTCCAATATAACTTATGGTATATTTATGTCATCAACATTGCTATAGTAACACATCTTCAACAAATGAACATACAGATATACAAGAACTTTTTTGCAAAAGGGATGACATGGAAACCAGAAAAATTATTGCTTTATAGGAGTAAAGAAAAGAAAAGACATGGGGTACCTTTTTGGGTGTTCGGTCCTTATCACCTAGAACCTGCTCAAGTGTAAAAACAACGAATAAATCACATTGAACTAAAGATAACTCATTAAAAGGAGCATTGCTGTGGAAACAACATAGATTGGGTAGTATTAGGCTTCAAAAATCGTTGCTTTCTATTCAAAAGTATGTGTTACATTCATAGCCAACTAAGAAGGTCATTGTTTGCAACAGCAGCGCAAGTAGATAAAAACAAGATTCTTCTAACACTTTGAGTAATTGGATATTAGCTCACTGTGGTTCTAAAAAATCATTATAAATTAAAATATTAAATCTAGGTCACCTCAAATTTAACTGAACCATCATTGAGCTTCTGTTTCACTTCCCTGTAAATTTTAGGTGTCTGTGCGTTGTAACAGCTCAAATATTAGTGCATGACGATTACATGAAAATGAACAAGACATCATTTAAGTCGGTATGTTAAACTACATGCGCACTGATAGGAATACAAGATAGTGAAACAGATTTCAGATACAAAAATAAACGACAATGTTTCCTTCTAAGAAAAATAGTGAGCAAATGCGGAACATGCATATTTTCTAATTAGTAGGGTCCGTGTCTTGATGAATGATATATGGCGCTAATCAACAAAAGCAAGACATGGTGTTCAATGAGACTTCTTCAGAACATTCACCTTAATATACTTCTTGGCGTTATCCTATGCAGCACAGTGTTGGAAGTAGAGATGGCAATTTGTCCAGAGCAGAAATCTCCATAAACCCTAGAACAAGCAAACACATTGAAGTGCACAGAGAGAGTAGAAGGCAAAGTGCGCACCTGCACTCCAAAAACCAGGGCACCAGCAAGAACGCCAGAGAGTCTCGATGCCAAAGAGGTTCCATCAATGAGGGAGTCAGCATGACCAGAGCACCCCGAGGAATCATCTCCTTGATGGAAGAAGCATCAGTGCAAATCTTCACATAGGTTGCATAGTCGGGCTTGCCTGTTCCCTCCATCAACCCAAGAATGGTGTTGAACTGCCTGCGAACCTCCTCCACCATCTTTAGGGCGACACTTCCAACACTCTTCATGGTCATGACAGAGAACCAGTACAAAAACATGTCTCCAACAATCAAACCAATGAAAACCTTCAGGAGAGAACATCGACAACCTTCACTCCAGCTCTGCTAACGAAGGCACCAAACAGCACCAGGGACACAAGAGCACCTGAACCAATGGCAAATCCCTGCAAAAGGAAACAGATGAATTAAGTTACCAGAGGCGTACAATAGTTCTTTTGTTGCAGATTATCTACTATTCCCTCAATTCCAAATTATAAGATGTTTTGGCTCTTCAAGATAGGTAGCTTTTGCCATGCATTTGAATATATATTATGTCTAGGTACATAACAAAAACAACGCATATACCAAAACGTCTAATAGTAGTTTGAAATAGAGGGAGTACTACATAGAGATAAAGATGAATTAGGTTACCAGACGAGTACAATGGTTCTTTTGTTGTATATTATCTGCTACTACTACTTCATTAGTTCATTCTCATATGTTAAAATATTAAGAAATACATACCCTACCAATAGTGCCAATGATGGCAGTGACAAATGAACAAATTGAGCCAACAAATGGATAAAAAGCATGTCTACCTTTCTAATAGCAACAGTTGTGTTGCCAGCAGCACCAAGAGCATAAGTTCTCTCAGATTTTGTGGCTCATTCCTGCCATCTCAACAATACCACCAGCATTGTCACTGATTGGACCATCTCAGCAATATCATAGTGATGTTTGACCTTGACAGTGAATCAGTTAATTCTAGCAGAGCTGCTTTACGGAGCCTCTGATGCTAATGATATGGCAAGTCATTGGAAATTTGGATTGGATAAAAAATAATCTATTTAGATTAAACAAATTCAAGCCCAAGAAATATATGCACATCCTGAATTGCAACCTCACCTTAAGCATATCTTGTACATGCCGACCATCCTGCATTGCATATATCACGACAAATCGATTGGAATGAAATAAAAAATCAATGGAAGCATGCAGGGAGAGGGCTCGAGACTGGATCACCTTGTACATGTTGATCTTGGTGATCTGGTAGGAGACATCGCGCCAGGTGGTCTTGGCGACATTGTCGCTACTTCCTCTCCTCCCTTCTTTAGAGCAGCAGCACACCACCTCACTCGATGTTCTTGATGGAGTGCGTGAGCGTCACCCGCCCTGTGGACCGACCTACGTCGCGCATGTCGAAGGTGACGACGGTGTAACCCCGCAGCGCAATGCCCTCCGCCATCCCCCTCAATATTAGTACTAAAATATTTGACAACTAATATCCTGATGTGAATTGAGTAGCAGATTTCTCACTCTAAAATGAAGATACAATACTAAAAGCATTTAAAAATAATATTGGGAAAACATATGTTTTTGAAAGGCTGCAAGTTGATGTAAAAGGATAATTTATGATTGTAAGATGTCCAAAAACCAAGAAAGGAAACATTGCATTTAATCTGGACTTACAAGTACCCAAATTTAGGTATGACACTCAAATCTGGAACAACCCAAATTGTAGTTTCTTAGACTCCTGGTAACATGTAAAAGGATGGTTTACTCAACACGTCTTGATTTGAGTTTAAACATGATGTTGATTGTGTGGTGCTTGTCCTTGAATGAATATAATGAAGTAATTGTTGTTTCAGTTATCAGTGAAAATGGTCTCCACAGAATGAAAGAAGACTACCTATAAAATTTTAAATGTAATGTTTTTCGATATTTTTAAAATATAAATATTTCCAGATAAATGGACCAGTTGCATCCAACTATTTGGCAGCTATAGGCTGCAATAGAAGAGGAGTCAGTGTAAAAACGAGCTTTTTGTTGCACACGGAGCAAATTCGTTCTTATCTATGTGATGCCCTGAACTTTGATATACTACCTATCTCAACTAAAAGCATAAGCCATTTGGCAAATACAAACACTTTTATTCAAAATATTCTTCTTTTAACCTTAGGTTTTTACTCACCAATGCCTACACTTTTAATGATTGTTCTCAATAACAGAAGTTGTAATAGCTGTTAAATTCTTTTGCCCTCATCTACCTCAAATTCTGAAAAGAGAGAACATGAGCGAAAAGGTTGTTACACTCACAGCTTTAGAAGTGTTCGTATGTTGTTGTATTCAGCAGGATGGAGCTTCCACTGAAGTTGTTATTATCAGCCTGACTATAAGTACACAGATACATAGATATGAGAAATATTTGTCATAGATAACAAAAAAGTCTAATCTATACAGAATAAACAAAAAAATCAAAGACAAAGGCCTGGATCATTATCTCCTTAGCATGCCATTAGATTTACATAAGCAAGTGAAGTGTACTCATGAAATTGGTGTATATTACTTAAATTTCTTAAACATCTAGAGCCAGAGGAACCTCAAGATATCATGAACAAGTACAAATCCTTAACATTGTACTGCAGAAAAATGTACTTACAGTCAAGATAGCAAGAAGACTACGTGTATCTACTAATTCTGGTGGAAGAGGCCCAGATCAATTATTGTTATCAACAAGGCTGCAAGTTCACAGCACAAGACATGTCAACTTACAAGTCATCTGCAACTTGCAAAATAGAAAATATTAGAGAAAAAGTTGAGGTCTACTTACAAATGAAGGAGTCAAGGCAAGTTGGACAACTCAGATGGGATTTGTAATGAGTTATTATTCATGTGACTAAAAGGTAAAATTGGAACCAGAATTATTTACTAATTTTACAAATCATAAGGATCTTGTGATACAAGCACACCCTTTGCATCAAATTCAAAATACTTAAACAAACTCTTACTTGAGAGTAGACTCTGCAGCCTCCACTGTGACCTTGTCATCAGTTGCTTCACCGTGCAATAGGGAAGATAAGCTGAAAAAATATGTTGTCATCATCTAGCCTAAATGCCTAATTAAATCAGGCAAAAAATAGGAGCAAGTAAAGCAGTTTAATCTGACGACTCGGAACACATGAGGTATTCATTACCTTGTCCTTGATAGACTGCCAGAATACCCTGGTCATCTCATCGCCTATAATAGGACAATGGCACAAGGTATCAGCTACAGTGTGTATAAGAAAAATAGTTTATGTTTGTACATTTCAGGTTGGAAAATAAAAAAATACAAACTTATCACTACAATGGAATATTCTTGTTTTTTATTTAAAGATGGGAGAGTGTTATCTTGTTTGTTTATTTTTTCTAATTGCAACATGAAGAAGTCAGAACATGGGTCAATATTCAATATAAGCAGAGAAAATGATGACTGACCACAAAGCATGACTATTTATTGCATCCAAAAACCACAAAAGTTGCAGCTTAAGTATATATAACTAAGTGAGATGAAATATTATACATCCACCAAAACTATTCCACTACCGGTGCACCACCAGGCACTCAGGCAGAGGCGAAGCTACATACAATATAATTTAGGGGTGCACTGCACCACTTAAAAATAAAAAACAGTGAATTTAACTGTAATTTCACCATGTATGCAGTCCTTATAGTACAAGTACATGAACCAACAAGGCAAACAGACACTCCTCCAATTTACTGTAGCTTCCCCACTGCCACCAGGGAAGTACTGGTGACCGGTGACATCTAAACCACCTCCTTTTTCTCCATTTTACGCAAACTTCGTCTAATTTTGTTTTTTTTTCAATTTTAGACAGGCTTCGTCTAAATTTCTACACATTCATCCGTAGTTAGATCATCCGTGCACCTGCTTGTATACCTGAATTTAATCTCAAACAACAGGGAGGCGAACGGCAAGAAGTCGCCTCCCGCGCTTCCGCGGACATGCGCCGCAGCGACTCGACTACAGATTACACAGAGGTTCCTCGCCAAAAACCTCAGTTAGCGTCTTCGTGAACCCAACCACCAAAACTTGACCAGACAAATCAGAGGGAGCACAAGGATAGCAGCGCAACAAGATCCAACCATACAGATCTCGGCGCACCCAAAAACCCGGCTTTAAATTTAAAAATTCAGCAGTGCGACGCGAAGGTGCGATTGATTTATGATCGGCAAGCGATGGGATCTCACCGTCCATCTCGACGATTGGGTTGGAGACCTTGGTCTTCTCGAACGCCATGGCGGCGGTTGCGGAGTCGCAGCTTTGCCTCGGGGATCGGGAAGGAGCAGGCACCGGCTGCGATGGCGCTTGTGGTGGAAGGTGGAAGAGAGACGGCAGGCAGGGGAAGAAAGGAGTGTGGGTTGCTCGAGGAGGCAGCTGTAGCTGTGGCCCACACGCGACGCGGTGGGGGAGGCGCGAGTGGTGGGTGGCCGGCTGCGTCTGCGGCGACGGCGGGGGCGGAAGGCAGAGCGACGATGGCGGCAGACGCGGAGGGGGAAGGAGAGCTAGGGTTGCTTGGGGGTTGTGGGGTAGGGAGTGATTCACGGGGGCGACGGTCGAAAACGTACGCACGACGGACGGTGCAGATTAACGCGCTAGGACGGCGTAGATTAACTGGAGGCAGAACGAGAGGAGGCAGGCTACCTTTACAATCTTAATATAGTAGTATATATATATATATATATATATATATATATATATATATATATATATATATATATATCCGTTCTTCAAATTTTCTTTCTCCTCCATGCCGCCGTTCCGCGACTCTCTTTTTTTTTTAATTATTTGATCAGTCATCTCTCTGTCCCTCTTACATTCCTCGCTTTTTAAGGTGACAAATGTACGCTTACGGCAAAAGTTGTAGGTAGCAAATGTAGACATAGACCCATGGCGAATATTGTGAATGACGTGAATTAAGTGTAACCCAACTGATTAAGTTATTGTTTGTGCTGTTGTGATTTGACGTGACGTTTTGTGAATTGCTGTGCCCAATAATTCTCGCCTTCATGTTCCCTTCAAGATTTGTAAGCAGCGGCTTTGATTTTGTTTGCTAGGTCAGGCCGACAGAGTGGCAGGGACAACCATATATATATAATCCTATTTTGTTTTGTTTATTATATTAGGCCATGTTTGGTATATCTCTATCACCGGTTTATCAGAGTCATTTAGAACCGTTTTGTACATGTTAAACTAGGCAAAATAAAAACAGTTTTATCAACGGAGGTGTTGGTCCTTCTTCTCAGATGCTATACACCAAGAACAAAGCAACACAATTATTATTGATTAGGGACATTCATCCTTCGAAACATTATCTACCTTAGTATATAATGATCTCTAGACGAAGGTCATGAATGACATACCTTCATCATTTTAGTGAGAAAAGATATGAATAAAGACATACGAAACACAAAAAGAATATAAACAATCATTCCAAATCATTAAATTATCCATATCTTTATTTCATAAACATGAATAAACATCGATAGTAATTATATTACATTTGTACATTCGGCTTGACAGAAGGTAAAAGAGCGGAAGTGATGCATGAGTGATTATAAGTCAGCATGAACAATACGGTGTTACTGTTCATCTATTTATAGGCACATGATGCAACTTGGATAAAATTACATTCATGTCCTTGACATTTATTGTTGACCATAAGACAAGCTGTCGAGGACTAAGCAGTCTTTTCCCCTTTAGGTCGGTTTCATTCTCCACCACTGTCCTTGTGCTAGACCGAAGCTTCTCCTTCCACAGCTTCGGAGCTAGGTCATCCTTCCTCCAGATCGCGCCTTTCATACTATGCACACCTTTATCTCAAAGTCGAAGCTTCCTGAGACAATATATTATACTGGAAAACATGTTAGTTATATTTTTGAGGACCTTCGGAAGAGGAAGGCCCCCAACAGTAGCCCCTCACAGTATTAATTTATTTTTGCGTCTAACAAATTCAGACTGCGACATGAACGAAGGCCTTTAGCCGAAGGTCCGAAAAACACCTTCTCTTCGCTAGAATAGCGAAAGTCAATGACATATAGGGCCCGCCAGGTTGCAGTGCACTGGGCATATAAATAGGAACCCGCAGCGATAGCATCTGTTGCGCCTTTCAATTGCTTGTGCTATTGTTTCAAGCTTGAAATTTCTTGCTGTCAGATTTTGCTTGATTTGTGAGCTTCGTCATTTACACAAGTGCTCGTTAGATGCTTGAAGAGAAGAAGATTTCTAAAGAGAAGAAGGTTGTGGACCCTGCTCTAGCTAGGTTTTATGAAGCCATGGAAAAGACAAACACAAAAGATTACGAATGAAATATTAGCTGGGTTATCTGAGGATTCTGATGATAGCGAGAATTTTGATGTGGAAAGTGGGAACGAAGATGCCAAAGATCAGCCCTGGCGGCCAAGTCATACTATCTTCGGAAAGTCATCCATCAAACAGAGTCAGATTGATGCCATGAAGGGAAGATATTTTCATGATATGTCTATTATGAGAGCTGGGGGGGGACAACGTCGTCCCTGCACCCGAGGAAGATGAAGTTGTTGTTTACAGGAGCTTCATGAAGGCAGGTCTTCGGTTTCCATTGAGCAAATTTTTGGTTGAAGTGTTGAAGACATTTGAGATCTTTCTTCATAAGATTACTCCCGAAGCTATAATCAGGATGGGTATTTTTGTTTGGGCCGTGAGGAGCCAAGGGTTAGAACCAAGCTCAAAGTGCTTCTGTAACATGCACGAGCTACTGTACGAGACGAAGACCACTGGCAGGGAGCAATATCACAACAATTTTGGTTGTTATGGCTTCGTTCCTCGTTCTGATGTAAGTTATTCAGTTCTAACATTTCGAAAAAGGTGGCCCGAGACCTGGATGGAAGAATGGTTTTATGTAAAGAATAATTTGATTGAAAGGGAGGACATAAAGGGGATTATCCAACACCATATCTGGTCTCGTTTCGGCATCAGAAGGCCGGCTACTGCGCTTAGGAATGATATCGAAGCATGCCAGAAGGCTTTCAACAATGTTTGCGCCTTTATTGGCACAAGAGACCTAGTTCAGGAGCACATAGCCTACAGAGTGTGGCCTCTTGTGAATGACTGGGAGATGCCGAAGGAGACTGCTGTCGGGTCCAGTCAAGGTGGTTTGGTGAAAGTCGCCTAGAGGGGGGGTGAATAGGCGAAATCTGAAAATTACAAACTTAAGCACAACTACAAACCGGGGTTAGCGTTAGAAATATAATCGAGTCCGAAAGAGAGGGCGAAAACAAATCACAAATGAATGAAGAGTGAGACGCGGTGATTTGTTTTACCGAGATTCTGTTCTTGCAAACCTACTCCCCGTTGAGTTGGTCACAAATACCGGGTCTCTTTCAACCCTTTCTCTCTCTCAAACGGTCACCTAGACCAAGTGAGCTTCTCTTCTCAATTACTTGGGACACTAAGTCCCCACAAGGACCACCACACAATTGGTGTCTCTTGCCTTGATTACAATTGAGTTGGGAACAAGAAAGAAAGAAGAAAAAAGCGATCCAAGCGCAAGAACTCAAATGAACACAAAAGCCACGTCACTAGGGCGTTGGGTTCTGTCCGTTGGAGCTCTGACAAGTGGGGCCACCGGACAGTCCGGTGTTGCACCGGATAGGTTCTGTTCACTGTCCGGTGCGCCTTCTGGGCCTGCTCTGACTTCTGTGCGCGCAGGCGCGTACTGTTTGCTTTCACTGTTCATTTGCAGACGACCGTTGGCGCGAAGTAGCCGTTGCTCCGCTGGCACACCGGACAGTCCGGTGTTACACCGGACAGTTCGGTAAATTATAGCAGAGCGGCTTCCCCAGATTCCCGAAGTTAGCAAATTTGAGTTGATCTTTCCTGGTGCACCGGACACTGTCTGGTGGCACAAAATCTCTCCAAGAGACAAAAGAATCTGAACTGTGTCAGTACTGTAGCCAAGGCCATACCGGCTGCTAATAAGGAACGGCAACATTTCTGGTTTTCTGCACGGGGACAGCGCAGAGCGGAAGAGATTAAAAAAAGCCCATTTCTAAACACTTGAGTACTGCATTTGGCTACGCATGCACCTTTGTACGCTCTTGTTCCACGCGTGTAAACTCACGCCACCTTGATCGTCGTTACTCAACTCAACGCTCAGATAATCGAGGATTTGTTTGCCCCTTCAGGAGCCACATAAGAAAAAACAGCAACAAGAAAAGCTCGTATAGAGTGGAATAAACATACATTCAGCGTTTTTCTGAAGTTTTTGAACCATATTGAAGTTCAGTATAAAAGTAGCTATTTCTAAATACCATGCAATTATGCCAATGACAACAGAGGGGAGTAATGTCTCGTCAGATAACAACGGCGGCGGTTGCTTCAGGGAGACAAGACAAGCAGGGAGGCAGAGGCACAGTGGATTATTGTCGCATACTCGCATAGATAATCCTATTTTATCTGATCGAACACAGGTAGCCAGGAAGAGTTTTTGTGTCTACCTTTTTTAAGCGAACGAAAATACCGAGGAAGGCTACTACTACAGTATATATGTTTGGAGTTCGATCGGATCGGAGTTAGAAAAGAAGATGGTAATATAATAAGATCTAAGAAGCTCAATCTTGCACTTATTATTTGCTTAGCATCAGCTAGCTAATTTTCAGACAAACGAGCAATGCAACACGCGTTGGTGGACGTAAAACAAAAACGATTTGAATTAAACGGTTTGGCGTCGTTGGCTATATATTTCTTTAACCGAAATGTGTTTGTCCATATATAGTAAAACACGTATATATGATAACTTCGCGAATTTTGATAACTGTTCTACTCTTTTCTAAACATCTCTACTACTTATTAAGGCTCTAAGGGTAGCCTGCCGTTCTGCCTTCGCTCAATCTGGATCGTCCATCGCTGTTGTTCAATCTGGATCGTCCATCCGCATCGCTGTTGTTCAATCTGGATCGTCCATCCGCGCGCACAAAAATTCAATACATGTTCACAATATACCACTAACTGATTACAAGAGCTGATTACTTTCTCTATAGCAGCCACGTTTATAAGTTGCTACTGCACTCTTTGGCTAGGCGATATGGTACCATTTATTTGCGCCGCGGTAGAAAACATGGAATTTATTTGGCTGGCTTGTATAAGGCCCATCTATCAATTCAATCGTAAACGGCCCATCTAAGGAAAAACCCTAGAGATGCCCGCGCCGGCGCGCCCGCAGCCTCTCCGTCGGTCGCGCGGCAGCTCTCGCGCGGCGGCTCCTCATCCGTCGTCGGCCGTCGGTCGCTCCTCATCCCGCAGGCGGTCGCGCACCTCCTCCTCTCCTCTACCACTGGCGCCCCCTCCTCGCCGCCATTACTGCTCGCCGTCGGCCGTCGGTCTCCTCACTCGCTCGCCGGTGGGTTATTCCTCAACCGCGCGACGCTTGCTGCTCTGCTCAGCGCGTGTCCGTAACCGCTCTCCCCACGACCTATTCCGGCCCACGACCTCCACTCCCACACGCTTCCTTCTCTGCACGACCTCCACTTCGCCTGGGTCAGCATGTATCCGATGAAGATAAATGGGGAGCCTGCGCATACTCTGTTTTGTTCAAGCACGTGTGTGAGCTCTGTGTGCGAGCTCGAGCACGCATCCCCTCCTCGACGCATTGCCAGGTCCGGTAAGTCCTCAGATGTCCCTTTCTACCACCTGCGTTCATGTATCATCTATTTTGTTGAATTCGTAGTGCAACAGACCACTGGAGTGTTTAATTTCATTGTCACATGTTGTTTGTAAACAAACTTTGAGTGCAGCATGAGTCGAATTGGTGCATGCTCTGTTAATTTTTGACATGAATTTTTGTTACTTATGGATGAGTGTCGGTTTGTGTGCCACTCATCCATAAGTTTTTGAAATCTGTATAGAGCCCAGAGTTTTTGAAATCTGTTACTAAGAGCTTGTTGAGCCAAATAGTAATAGTGTGCATGAGCATTAGAGATTGATTTGGTTGCTCTACTTCTGATTCGGGGCTGTACAATTTCTGGCACTGTTAAAAAAGAGCTGACTTATATGTCACTGGTGGTTGCCATCTCAAATCCTTCTTCGTTCTTTCGTGCTATGTTTCTTGACCTGTCTAATGGTCATTAGAACATAGAATCAGTAGGATGAGTTGCACCAACACACACCAAATTCAAAAACTAAAACAATGTTCATAGCTGAGCTAATCTCTGGATTTCGCCAAATCTATGTCAAAACTTCAGAATTCTGGTAGTTCTGGCCTTGTGGGCAGCATTATCTGAGAGTATTAGACAGGTCAAGAAATCCAGGCATAACTATCTATATGTCAAAACTTCAGAATTCTGGTAGTTCTGGCCTTTTGAAATCTATGTCCATTTGGTTGCCTCTGAGGAGTGGCATAACTACCATGGTAGCCAAAAAGGAATGTGTCAACATCTGAACCTTTGCACAGGCATTTAACAACGCACAGTTCAGTTACTTCCAGGGGAACATGGCTACATGAGATGTTCCTCCAGTGCTAAGTAATTCCAAAGCCACCATGTGGATTATACTGTTGAGTAGATGTTCATAACCTTGATTTTTGTGCTTGTGGTAGCATTTTATGGTGATTGGTACTTGGTACATCCTTTTCAGTAATTCAGTCCTACAAACACTATCATCTATCTGAAAAAATGGCTATTCGTGTTAGACAACTTCAGGTGCTTACTAATCTGACATTTTCAGTGCCAGAGCCAAACAGATTACAAATATATTTTGCACATGCATTCATAGATTAGTCAAGTTCACAAATATTCTACTAATGTTCAAACATCATTATGTGAGTCTAAGTTGACAATCTGCAATGTAAGGTACATGTTGCTGTGATTTCCTATATGGCAATCTGGAGTGTTTAATTTCATTGTCACATATTATGTAAGGGTGCAGCCGGATTAGCACAACAAGTGCAGAAAAAATCTAAGTCTATCGCGAAGACTATCCGTGCAGAAGTCGCCTAAGGGTGCAGCCGGGAAAAATCTAAGTCTATCGCGAAGACTATCCGCGCCGAAGTCGCCTACGGGTGCAGCCGGATTAGCACAAGTTTAGAAAAAATCTAAGTCTATCGCGAAGACTATCCGTGCAGAAGTCGCCTAAGGGTGCAGCCGGGAAAAAAATCTAAGTCTATCGCGAAGAATATCCGTGCAGAAGTCGCCTAAGGGTGCAGCCGGGAAAAAATCTAAGTCTATCGCGAAGACTATCCGCGCCGAAGTCGCCTACGGGTGCAGCCGGATTAGCACAAGTTTAGAAAAAATCTAAGTCTATCGCGAAGACTATCCGTGCAGAAGTCGCCTAAGGGTGCAGCCGGGAAAAAATCTAAGTCTATCGCGAAGACTATCCGTGCAGAAGTCGCCTAAGGGTGCAGCCGGGAAAAAATCTAAGTCTATCGCGAAGACTATCCGCGCCGAAGTCGCCTACGGGTGCAGCCGGATTAGCACAACAAGTTTAGAAAAAATCTAAGTCTATCGCGAAGACTATCCGTGCAGAAGTCGCCTAAGGGTGCAGCCGGGAAAAAATCTAAGTCTATCGCGAAGACTATCCGTGCAGAAGTCGCCTAAGGGTGCAGCCGGGAAAAAATCTAAGTCTATCGCGAAGACTATCCGCGCCGAAGTCGCCTACGGGTGCAGCCGGATTAGCACAAGTGCAGAAAAAATCTAAGTCTATCGCGAAGACTATCCGTGCAGAAGTCGCCTAAGGGTGCAGCCGGGAAAAAAATCTAAGTCTATCGCGAAGACTATCCGTGCAGAAGTCGCCTAAGGGTGCAGCCGGGAAAAAATCTAAGTCTATCGCGAAGACTATCCGTGCAGAAGTCGCCTAAGGGTGCAGCCGGGAAAAAATCTAAGTCTATCGCGAAGACTATCCGCGCCGAAGTCGCCTACGGGTGCAGCCGGATTAGCACAACAAGTTTAGAAAAAATCTAAGTCTATCGCGAAGACTATCCGTGCAGAAGTCGCCTAAGGGTGCAGCCGGGAAAAAATCTAAGTCTATCGCGAAGACTATCCGTGCAGAAGTCGCCTAAGGGTGCAGCCGGGAAAAAATCTAAGTCTATCGCGAAGACTATCCGCGCCGAAGTCGCCTACGGGTGCAGCCGGATTAGCACAAGTGCAGAAAAAATCTAAGTCTATCGCGAAGACTATCCGTGCAGAAGTCGCCTAAGGGTGCAGCCGGGAAAAAATCTAAGTCTATCGCGAAGACTATCCGTGCAGAAGTCGCCTAAGGGTGCAGCCGGGAAAAAAATCTAAGTCTATCGCGAAGACTATCCGCGCCGAAGTCGCCTACGGGTGCAGCGAATACCAGTTTATTTTTACTGTGCAAAATCTTTTGCTATTTTATATCTTCGAATGTGAATACTTATGTTTTCTATAATAATCATGGGTTGTTTTGACTACCCAGGGAAATTTGGAGTTGTGTTCGCCTCAATTTCAGCACCCATCTTTGCAGCTCTGTATTGTCCAACACAACTTTGGTTAGTGCCCTGACTATTTCTTCTATATTGAATGTTTGAATGACTTGTTCTACTATTACAGTTTGAACAGTTTCGGTTACATGACCAGTATTCATAATATGTTTAGCTGTTCTGATTTATTCCTATGCATATATAAGCCAAACTGTGTGAACTTAGTTTTTCATAAAGACCATGTTTATAGCGATTAATGAACATGACATACTTGTGTGTATTGGGGGTATTTATTGGGGGTATACAGTTTATATACACGCATGCTTCCGGTATATAGAGGTTGATGCTAAAATGATAGTTGAAAGGATTAGCTGGTAGTATGCTTTCTGTACGGTGCACTTGCACCTGCCCAAACTTTTCTCTCTCATCTGCTTTTCTTCATTCGTCTTCGCTTCTCTTCAGTCTTCTTTCTCGGTCTACAGTTCAACACAATGATCTCTACTAATACTTTCTGTATGCTTTTAAGTCACCATCCAGAATTGTAATATGTCAATCATTGCTTCATTTGCTTGTTACATCCAGCCATGATCTTGAATACAACTCCTTGACTTCACACAAAACAAATTAACATGGCAAATCAGCAAACTGATCGTTATTAAGCTAAAAGGAATCAGTACCTGTACTCTGTGGCAAGAACCATAAACCAAAGTTAAATACAATTGGACAAATTATGTTACATTTTATGATTTAACTTTAAATATTGTTATATGAAACATCTTCCATTTGCTGCTAGGTTTCTTAAAGAATAAAGACGTAGATAGCGTCTAAACTTTCTACAAAATAAACTCTTGTCATTTCATTATGATGTAAAATAAATCTATTTGTTTGACAGAGGGACTTTGTCATTTAATCCTTTTAATGATGTTTTCTTTGCAATATTGCCATGATTGGTCCTACAAGATCAATGGCGCGATCAGATAGACTAAACCAACATAGGACAGTTCCAGCCATTTGTCCCTTTCCTCCGTAAGTATATAGTTCACTTGTCACACTTATATATGAATGCAGAACTTAAGCTAAAGTTTGTGTTTTATATAGTTTCGTATTATTTGATGATATTCAAGATGTCAATAACTTACCACAAGTAAAGAGTATCTTTGCGAGGGTAGTTGTTAAGTTCCCTAGGCGTCATGATAGTCAACACTTCATCCTACAGGATATCACAGTGAGTTACTTCAAGCTTTAACATAGAGTCAATATAGTCATGTTGTTATAATAAAATTCTTTGCCTCATACGACCTGTATTCACATATATCTAGGGATCCAAAATGGAAGCAATTTCAAGCCGCAATAATGTTCCACGGTTCGATGCCTTACTCACACAAGGATGCACATATACATTGTATAGAGTGGGGTTCTGTCTAAATAGGGAGGCGTTTCAATTTCGAAATATTGGACATGGGCTAGAGATCGGACTGATAACACATACTATTGTGGAGCCATTCATCAAGCCAATCCAATTTCCTCCATTTCCAAAGTTTCTTATGCCATTCCATGAGGTTTATGAACAACCACATAAGTCGTTCGTAGGTAATGATCCTTGCTTCCATATGGTTTATATATAATACTAATGGCTGATGTATAAGTTATTCAAAGATAACTAATCACATGTGAATTGCTCAGACATTATTGGCATAGTTCTTCATTTAGAGCCATTAAAGCATATCGGTGGAAGGCCGTATAGAGAGGCTGTACTAATGGATTCCAGGTGACACTCATTTATAGCTACATTATTGTTTTAAACCATTAAGTAATTGTTAGGTCTTATTTAGACACAATTAATGTTTTTATAGGTGGGATCTAATCGTCGTGGGGATATGGACTGACCTCTTGCAAAGAAATGCTCTACGATGGTCGTTAGCTAGAGTTGACAATAACATAATTATTGGAACTATGCTGCGTCTTAACCATACACACGGTAATTTCTCTTGTACCTAAAATCTTTCAATATGAACTCAATTCTTATGCTTATTAATTATATATTGTAACAATAGGATGCTTGGAAACCTCGGATTACAGTACCGTTCATTTCAACCCAGATCATCACACTACATACCATTTGAAGAGTGAGTGGTTCTTATAATATAGTTATAACTATAGCTAAAATTAAAATGATAATAATTTAAAATAATCATGTTCTTACAAATTATGTTCTAAATTGCAGCTATTCGACGTTCGTTGATTCAAAATCCAAGGAGTCGTATCGTCGACAGATTACTTGAGAACAGACGGGCACATCTCCCAACTGTGATATCTGATTGAGTCGTGTTCTAGCTTGTTATAGTAGAAACTTTGTTAGTTATGTTTTAGATGAACCTTAGTAGTAATGATTTGTGCTCTATTTGTATTAGTCGTGTGTTCGGTCTCAATGGTGATCACTTTGTATAAACCTATGTGACCTTTCTATGAGCTAATAAATCAGTTCCCATCATTAGTCTTCATTCATCTTTCTTCATCACTGTTAGCATGGTTATTGATCTATACAAGCCTATGTCATTTGCATAATGATGATCGTGCCGTCGAGGAAATTGCGGTAGGAACGACATAATGATGCTCGTGTTGCTCAAGCAATGTATAATATATCAGTTTTAAAAGTAATAATGTTTCCAAATAATTGCATTTGGTTCTCTATATCTTCTTAGTCTCCAGCAACATCCTTTAAATTTGGTTCTCTATAGCTACAGTATTTTGGTAGTACTCACTGACTTCTTCCAAGTCATCACCATAAACAAACATACAAAAGCAGATATGAGAAAACAAATAGATTAGTGATAGAAGCTCTGCTATAAAGCAGATACTACAAAAACTTATCAAGTATGTGCTCCTACTTGTATACCTGAATAATAATATTGAGACCACAAATTTGTGCAAAACAGAATTTCTCAATAAACAGGGTACTACAGAAAACATGTGAATTGTTAAATTTAACCTGGTAGATTCCCAAATTGAAATGATCTAGCCCAAAGTGTTTTTGCCTACTAAACACTTCAATGATAAGTAAATAAAAAAACTGAAGTCACAAGATGAAGTACCTTGCCTGTAAACTGCACGGTTGTGTATTTGTTGTCTATTCCAGAAGTTCCTTCAAAGACCTGATGAATAATGCAGTTAATTAACAAACTACGTTTTCTGGTACTGGAACTAACATGACCATACTGCAGAATCAAAATCAAATTGGAACTACTGCTAAAACATAATCAGGGTAGGTGGAATCACTACTGGAGTACAATCTACTCTCTTACCCTCCATCACTGCATCGACTATTTTCTTGGGTTATACTACATCCAACAAAGTAGCCTTGGGTAGGTGGAATAACCGTGTTGTTGTTCGGTCTCTATAACAGTTGTGTAGTGAAACGTCTTACAAGCTAACTTGCACATCTCGTTGTCAATTGGAAGCTGAAACCCACACTTGTCCATTATATATACAGTACAAGCCATCCACATTGAGTGACTGTGTAAAGGCAATGCATCGCCTTTGCAGGATGTAGCGTTGGTTCTGGTAGGAACCTTCCAGCAATCAGGTACTAATGGGATCCTTTCCCATTCCTTCCTTAGAACACATTTGTGGCAAAGAAGTGTCTACCATAGACTTGTGGGATCTGATTGTTGATTCATTGAAAATAGAGGTGGACTCTGTGGGTTAAAACTTTGGGCAACTGAAGAAAAAATAGATGGTGCATTGGATGTGTGAAAACCGTTATTTGCACCAAACTAAAAAGGATTACTGCTGTCACCACTTGTCGTCTTCTTGTCACCAAATATGCCCTTGTTTGCACCAAAATGGAAAGGTTTGTTGCTGTCACTGGGAGTATCCTTCTTGTCTCCAAATATGCCATTATTCGGACCAAACTGGAAAGGTTTACTACTGTCAACAGGTGCATCCTTCTTGGCACCGAATATGACATTATTTCCACCAAACTGGAAAGCTGGTTTACTGCTATCACTGGACGTGTTCTTCTTGTCAGCAAACATACCTGGATGTCATTGACATAATAGATATGAATATATAGTACATAAGTCTGCGAGACGACTCTGCAATAAATGTAAACAAAGTATATTATACAAACCATTGAGTAGCCGTACCATTGTAATCTGGTGTTTTTGTGCTGAGAAGGCGATGAAAAAAGGTTCGGTAAGCTTGAGTTATGAAAAGATGAAGAACTAGAAGCCATAATTGGAGCCTTCTGTTTGTTATCTGAACTTGGTTGTACTAAGAGTTTGTTATCCTCTGCTGCTAGCAGATTGAACTTATCATCCTTCAGTGAGCTTGGGGATGAAACAACTATTGAACCTGCTTGATTTTGCCTTAGCCAGTTGACAACATCCTTGCATTTTACCTATAATGAACAACAAGTGTATATGCATACGCAATGAGTAATCTGACTAACAAACCACCTAAGCAATGAACAAAAAGAAAGTAAAGTATGAAAATACAAGATGACTGCACACACTAATCAAATCCACACCTTAAATCTTCAATATAAGCACGTTTTAAAAAGATACAATGCAGATTGTTATGTAATCAGAATTAGGACGAAGTTGGTGTTTCTAATTCTCATAAGCAAACACTATCAATGAGGTAGAACATATTGACTATTTTGCAGATAGAAAACATACTAACACAATTTTTGTTAGTTGGCATGTTACAATTCTGCCTTTTTTAATGATGGGTCCCACATTTACTTGCTGGTGTTTTTTCAAGTTTCATAAACTGAACTATTTCTTCCTCGATTTCCCGTTGGTGGACTAGCCAGTGCTTAAAACTTTGGGTAGAACTGGCAAAGTTATCTTCTTCTACTTTCTGCTCGTTTCCTGTTTATCAGCTTATCTTCAGGACAGCTTTAGGAGGATGAGAAACGCTAAATATAGCGTATAGAACCATTTGCATTCCCTTGTTGGAGACAACCTAAAATGATTACATTCTCTATATTTCTTTCCTCTTCAACAACATTCTCTAAATCATGTCCTCTATACTAAAATACTTATATTAGAGACATTTGTAATTTTTAATTTTTGTACATACATATATAGAGGATCCAGCAGCGTCCTCTAAATTTAGAGGACCGTTTAGAGGACACTGCTGGAGGGAGTAGAGGACGACCTCATCCTTTAAATTTAGGGTATAGGACCCTTTAGAGCTCCTTGTTGGAGTTAGTCTTATATGTTGACTTTGATTCTCAATGATTGCCTACCATTTAACTGAACATATCAATTTGCTCGTTAGGACTTTCCCTATCTTTACGGATCAATGTTATCCGATTGGAAATTGAGCGTATATTATCCTTTGTTGAAGTATGATAAGGTGACTCATCTTCTCATATATGTTTTGTGGCTGCCTGAAATACGTAGATGGACCCGCTCCCAAATAATGATGCTCGTTCTCCATTAAAAGAACTGTCCAACATCACTGTTGAAGGTATATCTTCTAATAATATAAGATGCCTTATTTGCCATTTCAATAAGGTTTAAAAACTAAAACCTATAATGGTTCAGTAGGATGTGCGGATGCAAGACAACATAAACGGGAAAGAGAACGAGCACGATACGCGGAGATGAGTGATGAAAAAAAATGAATTGAAGAAACGTCGTGCGTCACGCAACAAAGAAAATGTTGTACACCATGACTATTCAAAAGTGTTAGAGGCAAAGGAACGTAAGAGAATCCGAGAAAGAGCTCGATGTGCAACTCAAACTAGGGAACAAAGGACGTTGCGTAATATGACACCATGTCAAAAGAGTGCAAGGCAAAACTATAGAATAAGACAACAAGAGATGCTAAGTCAGGACTCAATCGCCATTGAGAACCCTAATTTTACCCCGGAGCTTGTGTCGAGTTCCGCAGATGCTCAAGCACCTACTGGGTCTCTATTTAGCTCCGAGCACATGGCTATTCCTGAATTGATCCCAACACCATTTGTTCCTACTCCATTGGTGACTGAGGATGTTGAGACAAACAACCTGACAACGTCTCCTAGACGAAAAGGACATAATTGTCATGTGTCGTATGGCGAAAGACAGATTTGGGTATCCCGCCAAAACCAAGAATTTCAATCCGCCATTGGAAGAAAGTTTTCTACTGCAACCATGGATTGTGAAATGGAGAGTGATGGGGACAATGAAATTGATCACCTGACTACTTTTGAGATCAACAACAATGGTAACTACTAATACATCTTTAATTGATCTAACACATGAATTATAGTGGCCAACTGACTTAACACAATTTTCCATTATATTAATAGAAAGTATCGGTCCGTGTACAGTCCCTGCCACAAATAGTGACAAAATGACTGAAGGAGTAGACGTTGGGAAGCAGCACCAGACAAACTCGACTATTACTACCAATGGTAATTACAAGCTCATTCCATGATTAGTTCCCTAATTATTCTTAGTGGTTAATATGATTAAGGTGTGTTCTTTACAGGGGATGATGATGAGACTGTACTTTTTAAAGATGATGATGAAGAAGAAGGATACCTATTCGCTGGGCAAGGTATTTACGTACTATTTTAATATAGGAATATAGGATATATGATTTAAACGTTTCTC
Organism: Zea luxurians; assembly: GCA_029449295.1. NCBI lineage: Eukaryota > Viridiplantae > Streptophyta > Magnoliopsida > Poales > Poaceae > Zea > Zea luxurians. The sequence goes on from JAOPSE010000002.1 coordinate 171,369,340, forward strand.
AAGTTGTATGTCTTATCCGTTGTTCTTTCAAAACAAATTTAGATGGTGAATCTGGTGAGGATATTGAGATTGATGAAACCCAAGATGCCTTTACTGTCAACCCTGACGTACCTGACTTGTACGACAAGGTGTATAGTAACATACCTGAAGAAACACATTTGCTGAGCACTGTTCCTGACTGCGATTACTGCAAAGCGAAGAAGTTTCAGTATGAACCACCTAGATTTTGTTGTCGTAATGGACAGATTAATCTAGCCGCATTGGAGACCCCGCCCCAGCTTAGGAGGCTGTGGGAGTGTGCAGATGCTGATGCGAGGCATTTCCGTGATAATATTCGATTTTTTAACGGCCATTTCTCTTTCACTTCTCTATATTGTTGCCTTGACAGTATGACTACCAACATGGATTGTGGTATCTACACGTTTCGTGCACATGGCATGATGTACCACAACGTAAGGTCATTCGGTAGGGAAGATGGGGCGGAACATAAACACCTTGAACTTTACTTCTATGATGATGATCCCAGTCTCGAGCATAGATATCGTAAATGTCGTCAAGAGCAACTTGAGAAAGACAAGGCCATTATTAAACAGTTGGTTGAAATATTTAAGGGAAACCCATACTCTGAGCACCTTAGGAGTATGGGGCACGTTGATAACGTTGAAAACTACCATATCGCCTTGAACCTTGACCAAACGCTGAACCAGAAGTTATATAATGTACCCATCACTTCAGAGGTCGCTGCAGTTTGGATTGAGGGGAGTGAACGTCGTGGTCAATTCAGTAATAGTGTTATGCTGCATGGGAAAGATAGGTCAAGCCACGGGATCCGTTCATACCATGGATGTTATGATGCACTATCATATCCATTGTTTTTTCCTAAAGGTGAACTTGGATGGCATGCAAATATTCCTAAGTCCAATGTTTCCATGGCCGAAGTAGACGCATATCGCGATCAACATAGGACAAGGAATGCAAACGATGATGATACTGGTTAGTTGTTTCTTTGTGATTCTAATATAATCCTTGTTAAGTATGTTTTTATCAACACTAATTACTAAACCATGTGGCTGCAGAACGACCCAGCCATCTATGTGTGTCTGTACGTGATTATTATTGCTACAGATTCCAAAGTCGCCCAGGTATATTCAATCCAATACTTTATGGGAAGCGACTTTTCCAACAGTTCGCGGTTGATACCTACATCAAGATTGAGAGCTCTCGTTTGGATTTCATACGTAAAAACCAAGACAGATTAAGGGCGGATCTATACAAGGGTTTGGTAGATAGCTTGCATGAAGGAGAGAACAGAGCAGACAAAATTGGAAAGCGAACTGTGTTGTCTACATCATTTATCGGTGGTCCTCGTGACATGAGACGCCGGTATATGGATGCTATGGCCCTTGTGCGGAAGTTTGGGAAGCCAGACATATTCCTCACTATGACGTGCAACCCCAATTGGGATGAAATAACCACAGAGCTTCTGCCTATGCAGTCACCACAGGATCGTCCGGACCTTGTTGTTCGCATATTCCATGCAAAACTAGAGGAACTGAAGAAGAGATTGACTAAGCATCATATTCTTGGAAAAATCCGGTCTTATGTCTATGTCGTGGAGTTTCAGAAGCGAGGTTTGCCTCATGCCCATTTCCTACTCATCATGCAGAGAAAGTACAAGCTAACTTGCCCCGATCAGTATGATCTCCTTATCTCTGCTGAGATCCCTGACAAGAAGAAGTACCCCCAACTGTACAAGATGGTTATAAAGCATATGATGCATGGACCGTGCGGGTTGCTAAATCCTAAATGCCCATGCACTAAGGGTCGTGCTTCATGCAAAAACCATTATCCTAGAGCTTTTAGCAATGCAACGTCTCAAGGAAAGGATTCATATCCTATTTATAGGCGTCGTGATGATGGGCGTAAGGAAACGGTTCGAGGTTGTGAATTGGACAACAGATGGGTCGTCCCTTACAACCCTTACCTCCTCCGGCTCTTCAATTGTCACATCAATGTTGAGGCGTGCGGGAGCATCAAGGCTGTCAAATACTTGTTCAAATACATATACAAAGGCCACGATCGTGCTTCTGTGGCTGTGACAGATGCAAACAAGGCTGATGGTGACGTTGATGAGATCAAGCAGTATAGAGATGCTAGGTGGGTGACCCCTCCAGAAGCCCTTTGGAGGATATTCAGCTTTGATCTAAGTCAAAACTCTCCACCAGTGATGCAACTGCAGCTCCATCTTGAAAACATGCACATGGTGTCATTTCACGAGCGTGCTAAAGTAAATCATGTTGTTCAACGTCCAGGTGCCGATAGGTCAATGCTTACGGCATATTTTGAGGCAAATAGGCTATACGAGGAGGCTCGGGGCATCCTTTACCGTGATTTTCCTGAGTGGTACACTTTGAAGCAGGGTAAAGTGTGGCAAAGGAGGAAACGAAACACGGGTGGACAAGTTGGTAGAATCGTCTCTGCTCATCCAGCTGAGGGGGAGCGCTTTTATCTTCGACTTCTCTTAAACCATGTGACGGGTGCTACCTCCTATGCGGATCTAAGGACAGTAGATGGTGACACACTACCATCTTTTCGTGAGGCAGCACAAATGAGGGGACTGCTTGAAGCAGACGACACAATAGATGAGTGTCTCAACGAAGCTGCTATTTACCAAATGCCGTCAGCACTACGAAGGTTGTTTGCAACAATACTGGTATACTGCGAGCCGAACGATGTGGCAGAATTATGGCAGAGACACCTTGACTCAATGTCAGAGGACTATCACCGTAGTACTCAAAGCAAAACCCATGTGCAGCAGATGGTATTGATTGACATTAGAAACATTTTGCAGTCAATGGGTAAAGACATAAAGACATTCCCTCTCCCTGCTATCATTGACATATATGACGATTCACATGGTACTGATAGAGAGATTTACGAGGAGGAAAGTATCGAGCCGACGGCAGAAGACGTTGCTATGAAAGAAACCCTAAACAAGGAGCAGAGGTCTGCCTATGATAAGATCTTATCTGTCGTTGACACCAATAACGGTGGAGTGTTCTTTGTGGATGGGCCTGGTGGGACTGGAAAGACCTATCTGTATAAGGCATTGCTTGCGGCCCTACGCAGTCAGGACAAGATTGCAGTTGCAACAGCTACATCTGGTGTTGCGGCTTCCATATTGCCTGGGGGGAGGACTGCCCATTCGCGCTTCAAGATACCACTTACTATTGATGATGGTGCTGTATGTAGTTTCATGAAACAAAGCGGGACAGCGAAGTTGCTACAAAAAGCATCGCTTATTATCTGGGACGAGGCATCAATGACTAAGAGACAAGCAATTGAGGCGCTCGACAATAGCATGCGTGATATAATGGGACGGCCTGGGCTGCCCTTTGGTGGGAAGACTGTTGTGTTCGGGGGTGATTTCAGACAAGTTCTCCCTGTTGTGCGCAAGGGGTCAAGGGCTCAGATAGTTGCTGCCTCTCTACGGAGTTCTTACCTCTGGGAATCCATGTGCCACCTAAAGCTTGTTCAAAACATGAGGGCACAGAGTGACCCATGGTTTGCAGAATATTTGTTGCGCGTCGGTGGTGGAACTGAGGAAGCAAACCACGATGGTGATGTTTGTCTTCCAGATGAGGTATGTGTGCCATATACTGGTAGTGACCGCGACCTTGATAGACTGATAGATGACATTTACCCCAATCTAAATGAAAATATGTCTAACACAAGCTACATCACTTCAAGAGCAATATTGTCTACACGGAATGACTGGGTGGATATGATAAATATGAGGATGATCGATCGTTTCCAAGGGGAGCAGATGATGTACCATAGCTTTGATACCGCGGTGGATGATCCTAATAACTATTACCCCTCAGAATTTCTAAACACGCTGACTCCTAATGGACTACCCCCGCATGTTCTAAAGCTCAAAGTTGGATGCCCAATCATGTTGCTTAGGAATATAGACCCTGCCAATGGACTTTGCAACGGCACGAGGTTGGTGGTTCGTGGTTTCCAAAAAAACAGTATTGATGCTGAAATTGTCCTGGGCCAGCATGCTGGAACGCAAATTTTCTTGCCTCGTATACCCCTATGCCCCTCTGATGATGAGATGTTCCCATTCCAGTTTAAAAGGAAGCAGTTTCCGATAAGACTAAGTTTTGCCATGACGGTTAACAAGGCCCAGGGCCAGACGATTCCTAACGTTGGTGTGTACTTGCCGGAACCAGTGTTTTCTCATGGCCAGCTTTATGTTGCTCTATCAAGGGCCACTGCTCGATCGAACGTGAAGATACTTGCCATTCCATTCCATGATGAGAAGAAGACGAAGAAGGGGGTTAAAAGGAACTCAACGATAAATGGTGCAACATACACAAAGAATATCGTTTATAAGGAGGTCCTTACGCCGTAGTTGACATTGAAGAATGCATGGCAATTAATAACTTGTAATGCACATGATTATTTTGGTTTTTAGGTGAATATGTATTTGTTGCATTTTATTTATCTATTTTCGCTCCTTTTTAGCTTCCTATTGTTTAGTGGTTATTTGGTTGATACAACAAAGAAAGCAGATGAGCATTGAATAGATGTTATCGGTCTCTTTTCATTATGTTTCATGTATTGTTTAGTAAATAGTCTTTGGTCTTTGTACCTAACTTAACTAGCTATATATAACTGAACCTCACTTAAATAGAGAAACAATGTTCAGTATCTTCACCAAAATCAAGTTGGGTGCTTTCTTCATGTAAATATAATATGGCAGAGACTGTAGCAGTCACACAATGCTGCCAAGATGCTCTAGCAATTGACAATGGATGATTGAGTGATGTTAGTCGGAGTTTATAAAAGGAACCATGTTCAGGAGATGCCTGCGATGGCACCATATGTTGGTTGTGATGTGATCCCTAGAGGCCTTGAAGGTAAGCCTATTCTAAGGAATTATCCCTAGCATATGGAACATATCAAGTTACCATTCCTTCTTACTAATTTGTTTGTTAGTAATATGCTTGGTTGGCTACACAACTCAGTTGAAGCTATAAAAGGAGCGACATACTTGTGTATTTCTAAAAAAAGAATCTTTACGCATGTCTCTTGTACCAACATCAATCTAAAGGTGTCTATTAACCAGTATATATTCAGGAGATGGTCTTGTTCATACTATTTGCTGTCAGCATTTCTTTCATCACTCTACTCTTCATCAGATTAAAGGTATGTGGTCACTAACATACTTGTGTGTTCTTCATTTGAACCTATAATCATGTACTCATTGACTACATTTTCATGCATCCTCTATTGAAATGAAATTAATTGCAGCAGTCCAGTGATTAGATTTTATGAATTTAGAATTTGTGCCTTTAACTCTCGTGGCAACTGTTCAGCTTCTATGAATATTTGCTCAAGGTCTGGATCCAGGGGAATAAAACTGAGCATGTAAAACACTACAGGTTTGGGACTATTGTCAACCTGGTTTCACAATGTTAAGTAGGCATTGCAATTTATTTGATTCAACATCTCGAGGAAAGGCGGGAGCACTGCCACGGTCCATGGAGGACCTTGCCCGAGCCACCAGGTCGGTCACTGCCTCCCCCTCCGGCTCTACCTCCTCCACGTCGTTAACTGGGATTTCTAGAGTATGTCAGTGCGATTTGAGCAACATCCTATGCAGTTAACTGGGACTTGGCTGCATTCCACCTCCTATACTTATCCCCTGCATGAGCTGTGGGATGGTATTTTGATTAAGTGGCCACCTAATCGGCTTTTTAAATGGCTGGTTGTTTTCGATAGCTGTTGGGTAAAAACAATGTTTCCCTATACCTGCATTGTTGATTCCTATAGATACTATAAATATTGGTGCTAGATAACTGATCTCGTTTTTTACCGAAGAAATGATATGAAGTTGTGTTTGTATGGTTAGGTATTAAATGATGTACGGGTAACTTATAAGTGGTTCTTGTAGTCTGGATTTGGTTCATGACTGCTGTTGTAGCTAGCATTTGGTTCATGACTGCTGTTGTAGCTTGCTAGCTCCTATCCAAGTTGTCAGATCCATGTTCTATTTTCGAACACTTTTGTTGCAAGGAGGGAAAGTTGTCTTCATTTCACATGATAAAATGTTAAATCTGTCATAGTCTATTTTAGTGACATTTGCTCTCAATAGAAATAGTAAATATGATCTTTGGAGAATTTTTGCTTTCATATTTTAGGCATGGCCCCTACCTCACTAGGACAGATTCTGGTTCAGCACAAGAGATGGACAGAAGGCTTCCTCCAGATCTCCCTCTAAAAGTACAACCCGTTTTTGCTAGGTCACAGGAAGATCAGCCTGGGCCTTCAAATGGGTTACTCCATCTGCGGGTGCTGGGCTGCTATCAGCTTCCCCACCCTTTACTATGTCACTATCCCTTCACTTTGCTTCCTCAATGGCATCTCATTGTTCCCTGAGGTGAGTTTATATATACATTTCGATTGTTGCTTCTTTCTATATGCACTTTAGTCACATTCTAAAAGAGAACATGCATCTGCAAATGTACTCAACCTAGATAACCAATCCCTGGTTTGTACCGTTTGCATATGTTGTTGTGGCTGCATACTCCTGCAGCTTGGTGGAATCCTTGCAATGTGGCGACACTGCTGTCGAGTGGTGGAACACGCAAAGGATGTGGCTTTTCAGAAGAATCACCTCATACCTCTTGGCAGCCATCGACACAATCTGCAGAATGCTTGGCGTCACCGAGTCGGGATTCACCCTGACGGCGAAGGTGACCGATCCGCAATGCCTAGAGAGGTACAAGAAGGGGATTATGTTGTTTGGGTCCCTCTCCACGATGTTTGTGATCATTACAACTGTTGCACTGCTTAACCTGGCGTGCATGATGCTCGGGGTGGCAAAGGTTTTGTTGTGTAAAGGAGCGGTGAGTCTGGGAGCTATGTTTGTGCAGACCGTTCTATGTGCTCTGATAGTAGCGATCAATTTCCCAGTGTATGAAGCAATGTTTGTCCGCAAGGACAGTGGCAGATTACCAGCTTCTATCAGTGTAGTTTCGCTCTGCATTGTATTACCATTTTGTATACTACTTCCAACCAAGTTGTAGATGTGGAGCTGGTGAAAGATGATATATATATTTGAAACCCGATGGTGACTGGGCGTACAATCTAGGTGTACAAAGTGCAATCCGGAATGATAATAGTTACAATCGAGTTAAATAAGTTGTGATTTGTACTTGACCGATCAGAGTGTGCATTCAGCTATGATTCTTCTGTCTCAATTAACAATAATCAGTTTTTTTCAACAACATTACCTGTCAGCACTCAGCAGCGACTGTCAACCTGTCACTGGCTAATTGAGAGAAAATTTATCTTGAGAGAAACTTTATCTCAAGCTAAACGAAAAATTCCATCTCTAAACGTTATCACAATCACAATAAATAGTTTCCAAGCATAGACTATCCGGCTACCAAACTACACCTGGCCTGACTAAATCAGAGCGAACTAGAACTATATATGGTGCACAACTTATATTTCATTCCAAGCTGATTCTTCCACAAAACTGTGCAAGCTTACAATAAATGTATGCGCCCAACATAAGGATTCTGCAACCACTTGTTGAGTGGCTCCCCACAGCCGACAAAGCAGCCAGTATTTCTACGGGTGGTTAAGAATGGGGATTCAAAGAGGTTTAGAAGCTTTTGAATCGATTGCCTAACCAGTGAAGATGTAGTTACCCTGCTTCTCCTGCCCCAGCCAGTGACAATGTCAATTGTTTCAGGTCCAGTGCCCAATGTCAGAACCTGCCTATGGAACCAGGCAAGTGTCGTGGAGAGTGCAATCACTGTTGTGCCTTCATGCATCAGGTGAAGGTTGATTAGCCAATTAGACGAGCTCTTCTCCCTTACAGAATCTGGGTACACGTTCTCTCCCGAGGCCCAACCCAAACTCCTCCCCCGTTCTCGGATCGTAACTGTCCTGCGCAGGCTACGCTCAAGTTCCTGCCGTTCTGCGCGGCCTCCTAAACTCAAGTTCGCCACGCCGCGCTCGGATCGTAACCGTCCTACGCTCGCTCCTGCTGTTCTGCGCGGCCTCCTGCGCTCAAGTTCGCCAAGGTGAGAAGCCAGCTCATGCGCTCGGATCGGTAACCGTCTGCGGCTCCTGCGCTCAAGCTCGTCCACGGCTCCTGCGCTCAAGCTTGCCAAGGTGAGAAGCCAGCGCATCGCGCTCGGATTTGTAACAGTTCGCGGCCTCATGCACTCAAGTTCGCATAGGTGAGAAGCGTCCTCCGGCGAGTCTTCCTCTCTGTTCCTTTCATATCCCATTGCGCACTTGTATCAATTCGAACTGAGTAAAACAGTGAATACACAAAAACTACCTATGAGGAAAATGTTTGGAGAAGGTGGTCTTCAGGGAGAATAATTTAGACCAGAGCCCTCTCATTCTCAATACAATATCAATCGATGGTCGGAAGTGATTTCACAGATGTGCTCCATATGCTTTAGTTTATGGTTTCCATAATGGTGACATAGAAGTTATCCGATTTCTGAACTTGTCACCTGCTGCTGCAAAATTTGGTGGTCGAGGGATTTACCCACATATTTCCGAGAGAAGACACTGTGTGTGTATTCATACACATATATGGATTTGTATACATAGTTCTATATAAAATCTGCCATATCTTAATTTTTGTGCGTCCTCCACCACATGCTCATTCGAATATATTTCCTTCTATCTCGATCGTGCCATTGGATCAGTATATTTATATATATTGTATTTGCAATATTTGTAGGACTGTTTCACCTTGATGGATTCTTCAGACGAGACAAATGAATTACCCGTTGATGATAGCCAATTGGACAAGCATTCAACAGTTGATAATGAATCACCTCTCGATGGAAAAATAGATGAGCATACCAGACTTCCTATACTTCCTATTGAAGAAGATATATTTGGAACACAGATAAATTATCTAGCGCCAATAGATGAATGCAAATTTGCATTGCATCATAATAAACCAAAAAAAGACATGGCGACTGTAATTGTTCAAGAAGGTATTACAATCATGTATTAGTTACCTCTACTATTATTATTTGATCCGTTCGTAGTACTAATTAACTTTGATCATTCTCTATATATATGATTGGTTTCTAGATTATATGTGTAATCAAGGAGATATGACCCTTATCGAATCAATTAAAAACATTCCTTATGCGACAATGGATGTTGAACTTGTATGCATTGGCTCTCAAGTAATTTCCAGAAAATTTATGGAATGTCTATTTCAACCGGATTCTTATTTGGGGGATGAGGTAATATATTTTTTGGTACGCGTGCACACACAAATTTATGTATTTTAACTAAATATAGTTTTTGTACATGTATTTGCAGATCATAAATTCTTACATATACTTATTGATAGCACAAGAACATATGAAGCAGCGTCCTGGTGGTACAGTCCACATAGAGATTACATTTGTTAGTGAATTTTTTAAACGAGATGCTGGTGATGATCGAAAGTTTGATGATATATACTGTGAAACTAGCGAAAGATCTCAAGTTGAGCGAAGGGTATTATTATATCTTCAACATGACATGGTAACAAAATAATTTACTATATATATATGAGTTTAGTTATAAAATCATCTTACGATACTTATGAAACTAATATATATAAGTATTTTGCAGGTGTTCATACCTATAAACATTCGTGAACTTCACTGGTATCTTGTTGTGCTTAACGCCAAAAGACGAGAGATACAAATACTCGATTCACTGGGTTCTTCATTGGGTCATAAAGATCTCGATTGTGTTGTGAGTAAATGAAACTCGTTACTAATTTTGTTTGTGGTTATGAGTAATTTGTTGATGTGATTTACTAATTTTGTTTGTAGCTAAAGGGTTTGCAAAAGCAAATAGATGGTGTGTCGCATTACATGAAACTTAAAGACCATAATTGGCCAGACCTTCAAGTTGCCTATTGGCCTTGGAAACTTATAGAGTTTAAAGATGCCAAGCAGACAGATAGGTATATAATTGATCTTTCTAAAACCTTTTCATTTAAATTGGAAACATATTTGATTTGATTTTTTAATGTAGTTCTTCATGTGGACTTTTCCTACTTAATTATATGGAGTATTGGACAGGAGTCGAACTATCAGACAATTTTACACAGGTATATCAAAAAAGCTATCATATACATATCTACAATGATATGATAAATAACACCATATATTTTCTTACTTTGCAGGCCGATATAAAACACTTTAGGCCAAAATTGGCCGCTATTTTATTGTCTTCAGATTTGAACAAGAGAAAGGGATGTCCGTTATATAAAAATAAGACAAATAAAAGTACAGAAGACAATGAGACTGACTCCAGTGGTGTTGAGATTTTAGAACCCTCCCCAAATCCTAACAAGAGGAAACGAAGCCCTCCGATTAGCCCCGAAGATGATCCTATATCATTATATTTTGAAGAAATATGTGCCAAAGAAAATAATGATGTCATCCCTACTCCAACCTCTGTTAATGAGTGTGGCAAGGACTCTTTAATTAGTGGTCTTTCCACGAAGGATATGCCAGTAAACAAATCAGATATGATAGAGTTTCTATGCGATTATATCATGACAATTCAGGATGCCACAATTTTAGAGTAAGTTCCTCGTATTTTTATTTATTTATATATATTTAATAATCACGTTATGTGTATTGCTCAGATATAATTGAATATTTGTTATATAACGTTGCTATACAGGGCTAAATGGGTCCGAAGCTTCAAACCATACCGGATAGATTTGACTGTCAAGACACTACAGGAATTGTTAAATGTGAATAAAGATATGCCTATAGATTGTTTTAACATGGCTGTTCGGATTCTTGCCCATAATGAACCAAATAGGTTGTCTCTCGCAAAACGAAGGATTACAAAACACTATATGGACCTGCGTTTCTGTGTAAGTTTGTTATTTAAAAATATTGTTATAACATGTATGATATTATCTTAGTTATTATATTATTATGTTTTCTCTAGGAAATGTGTGGTTTTGACAAAGAATCGAAGTCATATAAGGATCCTACCGCGATAGAGTTGGCAGAAACATTAACAAATTGGCCTCAAATGAATTATTATATCACACTTTGCAAATTTGTAAGTCATAATTCCTTTGATATCTATATGGTTAAATAAATTGTGCAAACATATAATTCTAATGTCTTATGGTTTGCAGGTTCTTATGCCATGGAGATACTCTACAGGCTATGTACTTTTCATCATTAATCATGCAAACAAATCTGTGTTTGTGTTTAATTTCACACCTATTCCAGAATGGTGCAAAGATATACCACTAAAATTTTTTTGGGAAGTTATGCTTCTTATTTCGAAGAAATATAAGGCTGCATACGGTGTCAAACGTATTGGATGGTCACATGACATTTATATGTGGCGACATTCAATTCGACCTGATGCTCCAATCGACTTAAAAGGGTAATTACTTAAAATTATTATGTCATATATATATATATGTTATGTTTATAATTTTATAATATAACAAGGTTGGTAACTTTTCAGTGTTAATACTGGTCATTTTGCTCTGCACATTATGGAGTGGTGGGAAAGTGGGTTAAAAGCGCAATTTAGTATGGTGAGAATAATATCATATATGTAATTTGTAGTTAATGAATGATAATATGACTTATAACATTTTTTGCAGGATGGTGCGACGCTGCGTAGGAATTTACTTATTGATCTGTTGACATACGAGGGGAACACATATCGATTTAACATTCCTGTAGATATACGAGAGTACCTTGATCGTATTATGGTCAAAGATTAGATGAAATAGATAATTATGCTTATGTTTATTATATATTTATTGATTTTGAATTTTTGCCATTAAATCTTCTTGTTAAATCTCTACTACTTATTAAGTTAGCAATAGTAGCCTGCCTGAAATCGTCCACCCGCTCGCCTCGCTCCGCCTAAAACAAAACATACAAAAAGTCAGCAAACACACGCACAGACCACATCCAGCAAACGCCGAACAAACGACAACGTTACCTGAGCCCTCGCAGCCTCGGCCCGCTCCCTGACCACTTCACCACCATATAGACCCCACATCCGGTCATAGAGGGCGCCGGCGGACTCCTTCACCACGGGGTCTTCGACCTTATAGATGTCTCGCCCAAAATCTTCATCTGCCTGGTCGAAGGCCTCATAGTGTAGCCGGGAAAAAATCTAAGTCTATCGCGAAGACTATCCGCGCCGAAGTCGCCTACGGGTGCAGCCGGATTAGCACAACAAGTGCAGAAAAAATCTAAGTCTATCGCGAAGACTATCCGTGCAGAAGTCGCCTAAGGGTGCAGCCGGGAAAAAAACTAAGTCTATCGCGAAGACTATCCGCGCCGAAGTCGCCTACGGGTGCAGCCGGATTAGCACAACAAGTGCAGAAAAAATCTAAGTCTATCGCGAAGACTATCCGTGCAGAAGTCGCCTAAGGGTGCAGCCGGGAAAAAATCTAAGTCTATCGCGAAGACTATCCGCGCCGAAGTCGCCTAAGGGTGCAGCCGGGAAAAAATCTAAGTCTATCGCGAAGACTATCCGCGCAGAAGTCGCCTAAGGGTGCAGCCGGGAAAAAATCTAAGTCTATCGCGAAGACTATCCGCGCAAAAGTCGCCTAAGGGTGCAGCCGGATTAGCACAACAAGTGCGGAAAAAATCTGAGTTCATCGCGAAGGCTATCCGTGCAGAAGTCGCTTAAAAGTGCAGCCGGATCGGCACAACAAGTGCGAAAAAACCGAAGACTATCTGTGCAGAAGACACTTAAGGGTACACCTGGACTAGCACAACAACGGCCGAAACGACAACATCAAACCATCCACACCAAGACCAACTATAATCAAGCCAACACAGCACAGCAAAACAAATCAGTAAGTACAAAACGCCTTCGCACACACACATGCACGCGAGGGCACACAATTCCACCATACAAGCCTCGACGTACACAAGCGAGGGCACCACACTCTACATCGGCTCAACCTTAGGAATAATTCCCATCTCCCTATAATTAAATAACATTATCCTGAGCTCCTCACCCGCAAAAAGCCTTCGCAATTCCCCTTCACCTACACCCTCGGCGGCCGGCAGGGACAACAGTTCCTGCCGACCAGCCCCACTCACACGAAGCAGAGCCCGCTCCTCCGCGTTAACCCTACGTTTTGCAACCGCCCTTCGTCGACGGCGCCCGGTGCTAGGGCCTGGCACGTCCGACGCGTCCGCGGCGTGTGGCGAGGCCTCCGCCGCAGCCACGTCCAAGGCCGCAAAATAATCCAAATTTTCTTCCGACGACTCCTCAGTCCACTCAACCGAGCTCCCGGAGTCAGCAAAGTCAAAAAACTCAGATGCAGACCCACTATATTGATTACCACCTTCCGCGGTCGAGGCCGCCAAAAACTCAGTAGCAGTGGTTGCGTGCGCAGGCCCAAAATCTTGAACCTGCGCAGCAACCAAAGTTCAGTACAACATCCAAAATTCCCTAACCCTAAACAACCACTACGCCACCTGCGAGGGCCCTGACGCTGCGAGTGCCTCCGCCGTTGTCTCCGCCGCCACTTCCGCCATTGTTTCAACCGCCTCCGCCGCCGGATCTTCGACGGTCGGCGCAGCTGCTGCGAGGGCATCGGGAGCGCCTTCGGCCACCTTCAGGGGCAGGTCCTCAACTGTCGCAGCAGATGTGGGGGCGCCTGGTGCGTCTTCCGTGGTCTCCGGGGCCGGCTCCGGGTCAGGCAGGGCGTCGTTCAGCGCTCCGAAATCGTCCACCCGTTCGCCTCGCTCCGCCTAAAACAAAACATACAAAAAATCAGCAAACACACGCACAGCCCACATCCAGCAAACGCCGGGCGAACGACAACGTTACCTGAGCTCTCGCAGCCTCCGCCCGCTCCCTGACCACATCACCACCATACAGACCCCACATCCGGTCATAGAGGGCACCGGCGGACTCCTTCACCACGGGGTCTTCGACCTTATAGATATCTCGCCCAAAGTCTTCATCTGCCTGGTCGAAGGCCTCATAGTGCCGGCACCCTTCGCGAGAGAGTGCGTTCATTGCCCCCTCGCAGGTGACCAGGGAGGCGAACGACATTAACCCACCCAAGACAGTGGGGAGCTCCTGCAGCTCCTCTTGCACCCATTCCAAGCAGCGGAGCCCGGCCTCTCGCTCCGGCACCACGAAGTCACCGGTCCGCGCACCCAGCTCGCGGTATGTGGCCATAAGCTGTGTGCGCGTCCGTTCGGCCTCCGTTCGCGCCGCGGCTTCGGCCCCCTTCGCGTGGCTCTCCAGAGCGGTGAGCCGCCCCCGCAGGTCTTCGGCGAGGTCCTTGGCAAGATTGGCCTCCGCCCGTGCCAGCCTAGCCTCCGCCTGCGCGGCCTGCTCCTTGGCGACGGCCTCGTTGGCCTCCCTCCTCTCCCCCGCCAGCTGGCGCCGGAGGTCAGCCTTTTCCTCCTCCAGGGCGGCCACCTTGTCCGCCAGTTTACGACACTTGCTGTCGGAGGCCGACTTCTCACGGACAGCGGCAGCATGTTGCGTCCGAAGTCTCTCGACTTCGGCAGATAAGGCTGCCGTAAGCGCCCCCGACGCAGTACGGCTGGTGAAGTCAGCCACCTGCAGAGCACACGTAAGGCCATGGCCGTAAAAAAAAAAGAGCTCGGCGGACCTGACTCAGCGCCTCCGTCGCCTGACTCAGCGCCTCCGTCACTCCTTTCAGCCGGCGGGTCGCCGCGCCAGCCTCGTCTCTGACCAACGCGAGGGCCGACACCTCGCCTCCGGCGCCAAGGGTCCCGCCCCTCGCCTTCGACGACAGCGCAGCCGTCGCAATTGCCGCGGCAGGCGCAGCCACAGCAGGCCGGCCTTCGTCCGACCCTGCAACGCGTCAACGAGTGTAAAAAAAAAAAGAGGCGGCCGGTTGACTTACCCCCAAGATAATCGTCCACACTGATATCGGTGCCGAAGTCGGCAACGCGCTTGCCCGGCGGCGGCAACGTTCTGGCCGCCTTCGCAGCCTCCGCCACTCCGCTGGCCGGCGGCACCACCTTCGTCAGTTTGGAGACCCCGGCGCCCGCCGTTGTCTCCGGCGCCTTGCCAGGTGCAGAGGCGCCCGCCTTCGCCGCCAGCGGCAGTTTGCCTCCGCTGGAGGCCGCAGCCTTCGCCGCTCCCCGCTGCCTTTTCGGCCGGGCATCATGAATCCTGACGGTCGCCTGGCGTTTTTGCGCCGCCCCTTGGCGATCCTTGTCCATCACTGCCCACACAACAGCACCGATATTTCGCCCGTAAGGAAAAACTCTCCACTGACGAGCCATACGAGACGTAAGACAGTCTTCCTCAGCCGCGCAGGGGACAGGAACTTTTCTAGGCCAGCAGCCCCCGGTAACCCTCAGCATCCGAGCCGAGGACTCCCGGAGCTCGGGCGAAGACATCCTCTCCCCCGGGGCCGCACACGTCCTCATTAACTCTCTAGCAAAACTATCAGACACCCCAATTCCTCCCATCGCAGTACCTAATTTTCTCTTTTTTGAGGGGGGGGGCGGCCACCAGCGCAGGGTCGCCTCCAGTCTCCACCGCCGGCTTCTTCCCACAGCGGTCCGCTTCGTCTTGACCAGGGTAGCCGTCGTACGGCAACTGATTTAATTCGAAGACCCTGTTCAAACGTTCATTTGACCCGCGAATATCAAAGCTGCGCTGGCCTTCCGTCCTCGCCACGTACCGCCCCACGAGCCGCACCGCCAAGTCCTCCGCATCACGCACAAAGGCGGCCGGGTCACGGTTTCGCAAATTCAGTGCAAAGGCAGGACTTCGCACCACCCTTCCTCCGTGAAAAGGCATCTGGCGAGGGCACACTTCGCCCAGCGCCCAGCCGTGCGCCAAGGGCCAGACCCCGTACGCCACGAACTCTTCAACTAAATCACGACCACTGCTCTGGCCGGCAGCGCATCGAAGGGCCCCTTCGTCTGCATCCTCTTCTGCCACTTCAAAAGGCGGATACGCAGAGTAATAGTGAGAGCACATCTCAGACACGGGCAGTCCTTCATGGCCTTCGACAGTAGCCTCAGCAACGTAAAACCAAAATTCATTCCAATTGCCCCACTTGTTGCGGGCGCACGGAACCAACTCCACTACTGGCATTGTGGTCTTGCCGGTCTTCGGCGTGAATGTGCACGACCCAAACTGGGCAACTCCGTCCTCAATCACCCTCTTCTGCCAATGCAAGCAGTAATTCTTCGCAAAAACTTCAACCGACGGCTGTCCGCCGTACGAAGTCGTCGCCCAGACATACTTCGCCAGCGCCACCACGGCGTTCGGTGTCAGCTGATGAATTTGAACGTTGAATCTACGCAGGACTTCGCCAACAAACCGGTGCGCAGGCAAGCGGAGACCGGCGACGAAGAACGCCTCGAAAACAACCAACTCACCCTCCGGCTCGGGGACTTCCTCCGTCCCCGGAGCACGAGCGACTCCGCCGCCAAAGTAGCCCAAGCGCTGCATTTCTTCGACGCGGGCCGACGTCATCCGTGACACACCAAAATCAACAGAGTCGCCGGCGCGCAGCTCCTCCACCATCACGCTACTCAACGTCTCCTCAGACGAGGCGGCGGCCGGCGGCGTGGCGTCGGCGGAAGAAGAAGAGGATGGCATTGCTACGTACCTTCGGCGGCGGCGGGCGGTCTGCTTCACTCGAGCCAGATCTCCGACGAGCAAAGGGAGCAGTAGAAGAAGAGGAGCAGAAAGACGGCGGCGGCTAGGGTTTTCACGGAGCGCGGAAGGCAAAGTGCAAACAGCGCCGTCCCCCGCCCCCCTTTATAGGCAGGGCGCGGCTCCTCGGGAAACCCGCAATCCCACAGGGCGCGACGCTTCGGAAAACCCGCAGTCCAACAGTACGATGTCCATCAACGGTCACATCAAAAACCCCCGCGGAACCACTTCGAGCGAGGGCAGCGTCTCCGCCATCTAGCGACGTCTTCGGCACCAGGTGACTTTGTCGAACTGGTCCCTCGGAGGGCAAATGTTGGAGCGAAGGCAGAAACGCCACCCTTCGCCCGAAGTCTCCACCGCTTAGCCCCTGCCCTGACAGACAAAGCAGGCAGGGACACCCTTCGCTTGTCGCACCAGAGACAACACGGAGACCCTTCGCTCGATTCGGCACCAGACGAAGGCCTGCGGCGACGCCTCCCCACGGCGCGGCCTCGGTCAGCTCCGAGGCCCACATGAGATCTGGCCCATTGTAACGGGCCCTGCGTGGCCGCGTTTGTGTTACGGGCCTAATTTGTAAAGGCGTACTTGTAATTACAGCTTGTAACCCCGCTTTATGGGAATATTCTGGGGATAAACTAGGTACCTGAGGGCACATGCGTCCTTAACGCAAGGCGCCGTGCACTCGGATACCTATAAATACCCCCGCACAGTGCCCGTGAGAGGCTAGATTAACAGAGCTTTTGCGATCACGCGCGAGTGCCCTGTTGCCATCACCATTCACTTGTGTTGGATCTCCTTGCTGTCGAGAGACAGTTCCAACAATTACCAACAAGAGTGTACTTTATGGAGTCTTGTGCTTTCAAACAATGTCCCTGCACCTAGACCTTGTCAGAAACTCGCCGGAGAGACAGACTCCACCAGGTCGCCGGCGATCACTCAGATGAACGGGCACGCACGCACGCACGCGAAGCTAGAGAGCAGGACACGAGTTGGTGCTGCTCCAATTGGTAGAAATGTTTTCTGAATAGATTAACTGACTGTAAAAATGCAGGCCCAAGGTTACATAAGCGTGTTTCTATTTCACATACACACAACACCACACATGCACACCAACCTTCTCATTAAACACGATCAGGTCTTGCTTACACTATCAGTCAACAGGTTTTGACCACGAAACTGACAACAGCGACACACAGGCTAAAATGAGCGGCCAAACGCCTACAACAGACTGAAACTGGACAAACACACTAACTGAAACTGGACAGACTGACTGACTGAAGACTGAACAAGTGTGCTCAAGGATTATTCTGACAGACCTGAACTTGGAACTTTCATCATTGATCAATGACTGAACGGCCTACATCTCTACAGTCTGCACAGACAGACAACATTGAGGAAAAATGATTTCTTTTGAAGAACGATCTTTGCTCGGTTCTGCACGAGGTATAGCACCTTTCTAGCAAAAAATCGTATCTTTGGTACGTATTGTCTGTTGTTAGCAATCCTCTAATTGGTAAAACGCCTCCGAACAACCTAAAAATGGATTTTTTTTAAAAAAAAAGGATTTTGAAAACTGAATCTCTAGCATAAGGTTCTTGAAGAACGTGTACCAAGCATGAATTCTTTTCGGCAATCCATGCTTCAAGAGGTGTGTGTAACTTCTCTGAAAACCAACCATTAGAGCTAACCGCGTCTCTAGGACATGGTTTCATAAAACCACACCTCTGATCAATTGAGCAAAGTTCAATTGCAAGAGGTGAAACTGTTGATAAATGGTTCTAAGGTCTCGGTGCCATAGATTCAGAATATCTATGGCACAACGTATCTTAGATACAGTGGTCACTAAATCACTCACAATACATATACTAGGTAGGTGCCCGTGTGATGCCACGGAACATAAATTGCGAACCTCCAATGGACTTCATTTGAGACAAGTGATGCCCAAAAAAATGGGGGTAAACTGACACAGCTATCACTTGCATTACTTGCCCTATGCACGGAAGAATCTGACACAACTATCACCCATGAAGATTTCCGGTTAACTTGTGGAACCGGACTTCATTTGAGACAAGACAACAATACCAGTGTTGAGCTTGCCACTCGGCCATGGCACACGCGAGAACACGGGATGATCAAGTAAGAACTGAACAGAATGCACTAATACAAAAGGCTGGCTTGCGTTCGCTTCCTTGCTCCACAGGAAGCATAGCTGATATACAAATCGAGAAGCAATTTATGTTCCGTGGCATCGCACGGGCACCTACCTAGTAACAAATTAATGGTAGAATCTGCACCTCTATAAACACCTGCATCTTCGCCTTTTTTAGTTACGGCTAGGAAAGAACAAATAATACTCACTGAAATGTGTCTAAGAATGGTTTTGGTCACTATTTGGCTACCTGTTTTTCTTTTTGTCTGTGCGCGGTGTTTTTTTATGGGGTTCTGGTGACTGCAGCCTAAATTACATATCAAACTACGACTCAAACACATGAAATAAGGAGGATACATGGCTACATGGGTACGGTATCCATACGAATTCTAAGGACTTGTTCGGTTTTACCCCAATTCATATGGATTGAGAGGGATTGAGCGGGTTTCAATCTCTAGTAAGTCAAAATCTCCTCTAATCCGTATCAATCCCTCCAATCCATATAGATTCAAAATAACCGAACAAGTCCTAAACAGGTCATGTTTTGTGCCTACCAACGGTCCTAACTTGGGTCAGGCATCACACTACGCCTCGGTCGTTGTACGAACCCTGGGCACTATAGGAGAATGCCATACGTGTTGCGTGGGCATTTTAAACCGTCATCTATATTGTTGATAAAATGGTACCCTTTTACGTTGTGTGTGATTGGGTTTCTTTATTTACAATCAACTTCGCTTAAGATTATCTTCATCAGCTAACTCATCCTCATCTCCGTATTTAAACTTCACTCTACGAATAGTGCAATATACAATGTAAAACGGGGCTGGTCGGCTTGGCGATTTATCATCGGCTGGTCTTTTGGATCTTCCCGCCGAGCTCCTTGGCAAGTGGGCCTCCCGGTTCGTGGGCCGTCTCCGGAAGGTCTTAGGGCCTTCTTTGGTACTCTATTTCCAGGTGCCCAACAACAGTCTTCTCGAGTTCTCTACTCACTTACAATATTGCTACTAGATTTAATACTCATCTTAAAGGAGTAATCAAGTGAAGAGTTCTCATTGCTTCTCTCTTTTCATACTAACTTGGTTTTAGTTCTCTCTAACACATATTATAAATCAAGTTTGTGTTGTTTAGAGTTAATTTTGTAGAATCACTTATTCACCTCCTCTCACTACCGGAATCGCAGGCTTTGCCGAGTGTTGTATTCTTTGCCGAGTGTCTTTTGTCGGGCACTCGGCAAACAAGGCTTTGCCGAGTGCCGCACTCGGTAAAGCTAGGCACTCGGCAAAGCGACCTTTACCGAGTGCTGAACGCTCGGCACAGGGCGACACTCGGCAAAGACAACTTTGCCGAGTGTCAAACTCTCGGCAAAGGGGGCTCTCGGCAAACGGCCGTCAGCGGCCGTCCCAAAGCTGACGGCCGTCAGTCTTTGCCGAGAGTCAACGGCTGGCACTCGGCAAAGAGGTTCTGTGCCGAGCGCCACATAGTAGGCACTCGGCAAAGCATACTTTGTCGAGTGTCATCTCTAGACACTCGGCAAAGTATATTTTTATTTTTTTTATTTTGTCTCTCAAAATTTTTGTGGTATGTTCCTACACTATGTAGACCTACATGTATCATTTGTGGACAATTTTAACAGAGTTTTCAATCGTTAGTAGATTTAGTTCGTTTATTTGAATTTCTTCGGAAAATTTAGATTTGAACTGTAGGTCACTCGAAACTTGGAAAACCGTGCATTCAAAAATGATATTCATGTTACTTAGCATAAGTTACGACCGATTCCAGGAGCGGACCGGAAACTTCGAGCAACATGCTCACTAAACATGGCCGTGAACTTGCCATCCACATGTTTAAAAATTGTATAAAACACAAACAAAGTCAGAAAATCCTGAAACTTGTCCACGTGTCATGATATCATATGTACAGGCTGCGATAAAATTTTTTGAATGTTTGGAGAAAGTTGTGGGACACTATGTGTAGAAACCTAAGAGAACTACACATGAAATCATAGAGTTTCAATGTAGTTCTCCTAGGTTTCTACACATAGTGTCCCACAACTTTCTCCAAACATTCTAAAATTTTTATCGCAGCCTATACATATGATATCATGACACGTGGACAAGTTTCAGGATTTTCTGACTTTGTTTGTGTTTTATACAATTTTTAAACATGTGGATGGCAAGTTCACGGCCATGTTTAGTGAGCATGTTGCTCGAAGTTTCCGGTCCGCTCCTGGAATCGGTCGTAACTTATGCTAAGTAACATGAATATCATTTTTGAATGCACGGTTTTCCAAGTTTCGAGTGACCTACAGTTCAAATCTAAATTTTCCGAAGAAATTCAAATAAACGAACTAAATCTAATAGTTATAAAAACACTTTTATAATTATACCAAAATGGTACTTGTAGGTCTACATAGTATAGGAACACACCACAAAAAGTTTGGTTGCCAAAAATAAAAAAATAAAATATACTTTGCCGAGTGCTGTCCAGTTAGCACTCGGCAAAGACAACTTTGCCGAGTGCCTGTCCTTGGGCACTCGGCAAAGTCTGTACAACACATCTTTGCCGAGTGCTCTACAGCTAGCACTCGGCAAAGGCGACTTTGCCGAGTGCTCGAGATCCAGCACTCGGCAAAGGCGACTTTGCCGAGTGCCCGAGATCCAGCACTCGGCAAAGTTTATTTTTTAATTTTTAAAAAATCTTTGCCGAGTGCCGGATCGCGGGCACTCGGCAAAGAACGTTTTAATAGCGTTACGGCGCCCTCACTCACTGTCTCTCTCTCACGCTCTCACTCTCACTCTCTCTCTCTCACGCTCGCTCGCTCGCCGCCGTCGCGCCGCGCCGCCGTCGAGCCGCCCATCGTCGCGCCGCCACCCGCCGTCGAGCCGCCCGCCGTCGCGCCTGCGGCGAGCACCGCTGCCCGCTGTCGCGCCTGCGGCGAGCAGCGCCGCCCGCCGTCGCGCCGCCACCCGCCGTCGCGCCCGCGGCGAGCACCGCCGGCCGCTCGCGCTCGCCGCGCCCACGGCCGTCGCGCCCACCGCCGTCGTCGCGCACGGCGAGCACCGCCGCGCCCACCGCCGTCGTCGCGCGCCCGTGGCGACCACCGCCGCCGTCGTCGCGCCGCCGGCCTCCCAGCTGGTATATTCCCGAAGCACTTGTGCCAGTGTCATACCTCATTGTTGCAGTGGGTAGCAAGGTAGAGTGGTCGGGCCACCTTCAAGTGTAGCATGTACAGGTGGCTATGGCTGATTGTGGCGAGGAGGCTCCCACGGCAGTGCCAGATGTAGAGTATCCTGTGTGTGCGGCTTGTCATTGTGGATGCGAGTAGATGTCGTCTGCAAGAGAGAAGAGAGCAACAACACAAAGGGAAGGTGAAGAAAACTTGGGGATTTCCCTTCATGTTTACTTCCCATCGGTCGTAGCTCTAGATACCCATGGGCCAGAAACAAAGCGGGTTCCTCTTCCTACGCTTGGGCCATGTGGGTTGCGCCACCATGCTTGGGCTGTCGACATTCGTTGGACCGATGATCAATTCCACCAAATTTTAGATATGTGTCATCGTGGTTCGCTTTGTGTTTGCCACCGCTTGCCTTCTTCCCACGACCGCTGCCAGCCTTGTACTTTCATGGGCACCCGTAGTGGTTCTTGGGCATGCTAGTGTACTCCCCTTTTTTCTTCTAGCTAGCAAGCTAATGCTCCTCGATGAAGAGCAACTTGTTGGTGATGGCGACCGTCTTGGCGAGTGGCGCATTGTGCTTCCTCATGATCATCTATCCGGCTTGAGCCTGCTCGTCACCTCTATGGAGAGATGCTCAAAGTCCAGAAGAGTTTCCATCGCTAGAGGCTAGAGCAATCTAGGTATACTTTGAGACGATGCACAGGTACCACCCCATCGACTTCTGCTCATCAACGTCGTCATTACCATGTCGGATCAACTTTTGTACTAGGCCGCAGGGGCGAAGAGCAAAGGCATCAATGTCCTCCTCATGGTGGAATGCTAGGCAGTCCCGGTATAGGTGTAGCTTATGAAAGGTGGCCTTGTGAACACGGTCGACGTTGATGTGTGTCAAGATGGAGTCCCTGGCATGCTTCACGATTGGCTTGTCCCACGAGCGTAGCAGCCATATTTGCTGGAATGGAAGCGAGGACGGCTTCAAACGCTTGTCGATTGTCGTGGAAGCCGGTGTCGTGAATTCAACAACATCCCAAAGCTATTGGGCCTTCATCTTCACCTTCATCACCAAACTTCCCTTGTTGTTCGTCAATGAGCATCAACCATGACGTGCCCTCCAGAACTCTTTGATCACCTGGTGGATGACGGGCAGCCATAGCTCTGGCGACGTGAGACGTGGAGCCTATGAGGGCTCTACGACATGTGTGTTGGCTTCTCGTCGTCGTCATCCTCCACGGTAGGGCAGGGGCAACGGCAGCAGTGGCTGCAGCCTTGGCCTTGGCCTGCACTGCTCTGAACACCTCAGCTGCTTGCATTGTCGTCTCCTTTGCCGGGGCGATGCAAAGCATGTCGCATGCTTCGTGGCATCCACGGCGGCTACTGCTCCCTTTCAAAGGCCAGACGAGGTCGACATCCTCTAGGTGAAAAGCCCCCCGTGCTGTGATACTAAATGTTGGGGAATAAAACCACAACTTGGAATTAGGATTTGGTTGGCAGTGCTATGATAGCTTCTTGAAGTTCTATTTAAAGAGATAAAACGACAATTTTACAACTAAAGCAAAATAAACTCAACAAGTTAAGCTTAATGGCTCAAATCAGCCCTTACAAACTCAGAGTGTGGCGCACAGGCAAGGTGTTACTGGTTCCGTGTGCCCAGCTGCTGGGTAGTGGTGGTGGTGCGCGTGCGCCGCCCACTGCGCGTAGGGGACGACGGCGGAGGGGAGAGGGAGGCGGTGGTGGTACTGGTGGTGCACGACGGGCGGGTCGGGTCAGCGCCGCCAGTCGATGAAAAGCCTGCCGCGCGCCGCCTCGCCGACGCCGCGGCCGAAGGAGACTGTGTCCCCGGCGTCGAGGCGCTTCTCCTTGACGAAGCGGCTCCAGCCCTTGGTCATCACGTAGCTCTGGCTGCTGTTCCAGTAGGAGTAGCGGAAGCGCCAGGGCTTCCCCGTGCGGTCCTCGAAGCTGAGCAGGAGGCCCTTCTCGTTCGCCGCCGCGTCCAGCGGGAAGTACTTCTCCGCGTGCTGCTTTGGGATCACCAGCCGGTTCAGCTTCCCGACGTCGCTCGGCGTCACCACCTTGTCGAACATGTGCTCCTTCTCCACCGTCGCATGCTGCTGCTGCTGGTGCTGGTTGTGCTCAGCAGCCGCCCTCTCCTCTCCGCCGCCCGACCGGGTCGCGGGCGGGGGAGCGGTGAACTCCATCGATCTCCGATCGACGACCGGCGATCGGTCGAGATCGAGCCGGCCGTCCGTCGAGGCAGCAGGTCGAACGTAGGCCGTAGACGCCGGCCGATCGATCGACGCTGCTGCCGCTACCGCCTCCGCGTTGAGACTTTACTTTGACCACTGGCGCCTGGTATACTTTTTGTTTATGGCACGCTACTGGATGGCGAAGACTGGAGGTGCAGCTGTTACCATAGTTAGTTATACGACTTTGGGGATTGTTTTTTTGTATTAGCGGATATATGGCTTCGGATCGGGAGAATTTAGAATTGGGGAATTTGCAGGGTTTGGTTCAGCTTGGTTTAATTTCTTGGATTGTTATTGCGGATCTGTGGTTGCTACGCGGCCGCGCGCGGGATGGATTGATGAGGACGGAAGGGAGGAGGTGTGCTAACGATGGCATCCTGGATGTCTCTCCCTTTCTGAAGGCGCACTCATCTCGACCTCGACGTTGCCTTCGGTTGATGCTTTCGCTTCCCAGTGTCTAGATTGCGAGTGGAGGTGGGGTTTGCAACATGAAGTCAAAGCTATCACGTTAGGGGATCGATGTGCTCGACAACGATAACATGAGGCAAACCCTTTCCTTGTGGTCTGGATTGTTTTGGAGGTCGGGTAAAAACCAGAGGTGGGTGTTGGATCAAGATCGCTGGCGAAAAATTGGAGCTGCCTCGAGTCTGGGTGTGTTGAGGCCCGGGAACGATAGCGCGTCTCGGTCTTCCTCCTTTTGTGCCAGGTGTAAGGTATAGGCGTCATCGTGCTCTTTTGGCCGTGTGCGGCCCGTCTGGCAAAGTCGGAGCTGCTTTTACCTTGTGTTGAGCTCGGCAACGATGACTCTGAATGTGCTTTAGATAATCCTAAATGCTCTCAAAACCCTGCGCAGACCGAGGTTAGAATCATGTGTATTAGATAATCCTAATACACACCCTTAAATTAGGATTTAATTCTTGTTAAGTTTGAATCATGCAAGTAGAAATAGATCTTTGAAAACCTTGTGCTCACTTGTTCTCAACACTAATTAGATTGCTCTATTACCTTTGCAGTGTATACTTTAGGTGAATTTTTTGTTACTGTGTGCATGTCAGCCATCGTGCTGTTAGTGTTATTTGCAGGTTTTAAAAACCTCAACGTACAGGGGAGGTGCTGTCGATTTTTTTTGTATTAATAGACTTGTGTTTCTTTTTTACAGAGAAGATACTTGTCTTCCTAGCCGCTGCGGGTCTGCCTGCACCGCGTCGCGTCGCCACTGCACCGAGCCGCCACAGCCCCACTAGCCTGACTCCACCGCCACCCTAGGTATAACCTCTATTTCCGCATCATGGTTGTAGATCACGTAACCCAGTTAGGCGTCTCCCGTTCGAAAGAGATACGGTGTAGATATGCAGATCTTTGCATATCTACAAATGTATCAGTTTCGAATTGTCCACGTTTTTTGGACAGCCCGCGGTTGCGTAGATGGTGTTAGTTTCCATGCTCTACTCCGGTCCGAGAAAGAGTTTCAGCGTCACCTCCCTGTTGTTCTCCGGACAGTACACTCTCCCTGCCAGGACGTGTATCCGGAGAACAGCGGGGAGGTGCTGCCGAAATTCTATCTCGGATCGGAGTAGAGCATGGAAACTAACTCCATCTACGCAACCGCGGGTGGGTTTAGGACCTATCCTCACCTATTAGAAGGTAGGAACGTAGTGTACATGCATTACATGTCTATATTAAACTATACTCGGTTATATATGTTAGAGGATGGAGGACCGTGAGTGGATGTACATGGGCCACGTTCGACGTAATGATGTCACCCCAGAATGGATTAGGAAGACCGATGCTTTCGTGGAACGGGCATATGGCGAAGCTGCTAAAGGAGCTAGCCTAGTCCCTTGTCCGTGCAGCAAATGTGACAACCGGAAAAGAAAACCAAAGAAGGCCATGGTAGAACATATTTGGAAGAATGGATTTACGCCGGACTATACTCGGTGGATCTTCCATGGTGAAGCGCATCGCACGAGAGAGGAGGTGGTGAGACAACGCGTCGAGGATTACGATGCTGATGCCGGGGTAGGAGACATGTTGAACGACTATCACGAGGCACAGTTCGCCGAAGGACGTACGGAGGACGAGCCAGAGGCGACCGCAAAGGCATTCTACGACATGTTTGACGCGGCACAGAAACCCCTTCACGGCAAGACAAAGGTTTCTCAACTGGATGCCATTGGGCGTATAATGGCGTTCAAGTCGCAGTATAGCATGAGTCGAGACGCATTCGATGGTTTGTTGACAGTTATTGGCAGCCTGCTTCCGAAGGATCACGTTCTGCCAAAGAGCATGTACGAGGCACAGAAACTCCTTCGTGCACTCAAGATGACGTATGAGCAGATACATGCTTGTCCGAAGGGCTGCGTCCTATTTAGGAAAGAACACACTGAGGCAAAGTACTGTCCGAAGTGTAAATCGTCTAGGTTCATGGAGGTGGACTCTGGTGATGGACAGAAGAGGCAGCTCGACATCCCCGTGACAATCCTACGCCACCTTCCGTTCATACCGAGGATCCAGCGTCTATACATGACAGAGGAATCCGCGAAACAGATGACATGGCACAAAAAAGGCAAACGATACAATCCTGACAAGATGGTTCACGCATCCGATGGTGAAGCATGGACCCACTTTGATGCCATTCACCATGAGAAAGCCAAAGAGGCTCGTAATGTTCGTGTTGCGCTGGCCACAGATGGGTTCAATCCCTATGAAAACCACGTGTTGTGGAGTCTTTACGCCCGGGCTTGACGAGGTCGAGTATTATGGAAGAATTGAAGAAATATATGAACTCAATTTTTATGGTTCCAAACCTCTTACTCCAGTGATATTCAAATGTCATTGGTTTGACCCTGAAGTTACGAGACGGACACATTCTAATCTTGGGATAGTCGAAATTCGACAGGATTCCACCTTAACAGGAGACGATGTCTATATTGTGGCCCAACAGGCCACACAAGTGTATTATCTTCCATATGCGTGCCAAACGAAACAACATCTTAAGGGTTGGGATGTTGTGTATAAGGTATCACCGCACGCTAAATTACCTGTTCCAAACGATGAAGATTATAACTTAGACCCGGACACATATGACGGAGAGTTCTTCCAAGAAGATGGGCTCGAAGGGCAATTTGAGATAGACTTAACCGAAGCGATCGGAATGGAAGTAGATATTGAAATGGTTGTTGATGACGAGGATGATGAGGTGCAAAATGAGAATGACTTAGAAATACTTGAAGGCAATGCCAATGACGAAATTGCGCCTTCAGATGATGTTGACTATGAAATGGTTGATAGTGATGATGACACTTATGATCCGGCTAACCCGGACACATATGAAGATTATTTTTAATCGATGTAATGCTATATTTCATTTATTTTGCATATGTTTCTAAATACATATTTTTTTATCTGTGCTTAATTGTTTACTCTTAATTGCAGGTTGTTGGACAAAGATGGTGGGCGGTGGGACGAGGACGAGGAGGGGGGGGGGGAGGGGGAGGAGGAGCACCCGTAGGACGGAGGAGGAGGCACAGCAGGACGACGCCGTACAGCAGCAGGTGGAGCAGCAAGCCGTTGTCGATGTGGCACAGCAGGACGACGACGATGCGGCGCAGCAGGACGACGACGACGACGACGCCGCTCAGCAGGACGTCTCAGGTTCTGGCTCCTCAGGTTCGAGGAGTATCTACCTGCAAGGTCCCGCGAGCCTACCTAAGCGACCCATACTTCGTGACAGACGTCCGCTGATACGACCCGATGGAGAGAGGTAGGTAACTTTAGATATTGTTGCTGCTTTTTCATATTATATGTTCAAATTAATAATAGAAACTAATACTTCATCTTAATCACTTGGACAGGTCTTGGATGGTTTTGGAGACTGCAGGGGGTCACGGCCTCAACCCCAATGGCATCCTCGGCCTTCTATGCCGGGAACACTTCCCTGGACTTGTCGAGTACGCCGGAGTGACGAGCCCAGCATACACCTTCGACCACTACGCCGTCGCCCCCGATGCAGTAGATCGGGACGGCAGACAATTCAACAACAAGGCGGAGCGGGTCAAGCAAGAGCTGTGGGTAAGTCTTCCTCGCACTATATTGTTTAATAAGTCGCATTTGTTGCATATTCTTTAAATAATGTATGGATACATCGTCTTTGTATGTAGGATTTCTTCAGGTGCGATGCTGGATACGAGGCCAGGGCGGATGTGGTGTCTACGACGTGCTGTAAGAAGCTCGTCGTGGACATGCACTACGAGGCGCGCATCCAGGCCATCGTCACTTACCACGGCTCCGTCCTTGGGGAGAAGGTGAACAAGAAGGACGCCCGAACCATGTCATTGACTGCGGACCAGTACTTGCAGGTAAATACAAAACTTTATTATTGGTACTAAATATGCTTATTCTTATCTTCTGATATGCAGTGTACTTATATTTTTTTAGATGATTCCTCATTGGTGCGCCGCGCATCCTGAGTGCTGGGAGAAGATGGTGCAGAGGTGGTGCTCGGCTGAGTGGGACGAGGCGCACAACGCTAGCCGGGAACGGCGTTTGCTGATGCAAGGTCCCTCCCACCATCAAGGCAGCCGCAGCCTGGGCAAATACGCGGAAGCATGGGTACGCGCTCTTTTTTATTTAGGTATATAACTTTCGATTAGACATGATTTCTAACCATATCGTTGGATTTCTCGCAGTCGGCGGCACATGGTGGCGCGCCTTGCTCCACGTTCTCGGCATATGCCATGTCCCACAAGGGGAAGGCGACGTCCGACGTCACCTACAACCCGGATGACGGGCCCGAGGCGTACACCAACCCCGCCATCCACAGCCGACTCAGTGAGTACACCGCCATGGCCAAGGAGGTCCATGGGCCAGATTACGATCCGAGGACCGAGGACATCGACGGAGATGTCCTCATGAGGGTCGGAGGAGGCAAGAGGCATGGGCGGTACTGGATTGCCGACGGGGCAATCGACTCGTCCTCCACTCCCACTCTCTCTCAGGTGCGAGCAAGGAGCACGAGCGCGAGCCCAGCCATACGACCTCGGCAGGACACCTCACAGCATCGTATCCAGCAACTCCAGATTATTCCTTATCTATTCATCGTTCATTGATTTTTATATATCTTCTCTTTGCATTATCGTAACATTAGGGCGAAATATTACAGACTCAGCTAGATGATGAGAGGAGGCAACGTGAGGAGCTGGAGAAGAGGATGGCGGAGATGTTCGCGTACATGCAGAGCCTTGGCGCCGCACAGGGTCATGCTCCACCACCTCCGTTGTTCCCTACAGCTGACCCTACAGAGTTCACTACTCCTGTGAGTATCAAAATTTTAGTACTGCATGATATATATTCATATGTTCTCACACATACAATCTGTTCTCTATGCAGGGTCAATCGGCGGCGTCGAACAACCCTCATGCTTCGTCCAGCCCTTCGCCGAACCAGTCCAGATGCCCACCTCGTTGATGATCTGTTTTGTGATGATCCAGACTTACCTTTATGAGTGTTGGTGATGTTAGTTAGACTTTGTCTTGTGAGATACTTGGTGATGTCAGTGATGATACAGACTTATATCTGTTTTGTGATGATCCTGACTTATATTTGTGAGACTTTAGTGAGACTTTGTGATATATATGGTGTTGATGATAAATGTGTTCATTCTGTGATGTGATTGATATATAATGTGATGTGAATCATATATATCTTTTGTTTGTTTGGATGGAACAACAAAAGCAAATAAAAAAGGGACATTCTGGTCACTTTGCCGAGTGTAACACTCGGCAAAGGGTCGCTTTGCCGAGTGCTATGACCACGGCACTCGGCAAAGAAGGTCACCTGGGAACCGGTAAAGCCATCTTTGCCGAGTGCTGACAATGGCACTCGGCAAAGAAGGAAACCTGGGAACCGGCAAAGACATCTTTGCCGAGTGCCATTGCCAGGGCACTCGGCAAAGGGACTGGCAAAGGGGCCCACTGGAGGGTTCTTTGCCGAGTACCTGGCCAACAGACACTCGGCAAAGAAGCCTCCTTTGCCGAGTGCCTACTAGAGCACTCGGCACAAGGACTGGCAGTGGGGCCCACTGGGTCAGTCTTTGCCGAGGGCCTCTCGAGCAAACACTCGGCAACATTGACCTTTTTGCCGAGCGCCACAAACGGCACTCGGCAAAGGATCCGTCACCGTTACTTGGCACCGTGACGGTGACTTTTATTTGCCGAGTGCCGTTTGGCACTCGGCAAAGTCTTTGCCGAGTGCCCGACAAATAGTACTCGGCAAAGAGGCTGTTGCCGATGTACAGTTTACCGATCGTTCTTTGCCGAGTGTAACACTCGGCAAAGCATTTGCCGAGTGTAAATTTGCCTTTGCCGTGTGTCTGAGACACACGGCAAAGGAACTGATTCCGGTAGTGTCTAGATGCTCTCATTAAACCATTAGTTTCTTATATTTTTAATGAAACACACTGAAAAGGCAGACATATATATAGATCCATTCTTATTATTACATGTAAAATGAGCAAATACATTTGACCCAGACACACTAGCTAGGCAGTGAACACAGAAGCAAGAATAATCTTTACTTTTTATTACGACTGAATCTTAACGATAATATAGCTTATTATACGTGCTCTGATGCATGAACATTATTTTATTTCTCTGGCGTATCAAACTGTTGCGGATCTCCACGACGTCGCCCATTCCGTAACGAGAAATATCAATCCGCCAACGCAAAGGCATTGTCGGCGCATGCACAGTGCGCTAGCAAGATGCATGCTGGGTCTCAGTATCAGTACCCACCAGCGAACTTGGACTTGATGAGATCCACGACACTGGCGTCCACCCGGAGCGCCTTGGAGAGCACCGGCGTGGGGATCGGCGGAGAGGAGCCGAACAGCGTGAGGGGCACGAAGATGATGCCCGGTTTCTGGCTGTTGAACGACACCACCATGGTGGCGTCCTCCTTGCCGACGTTGAACTGGAAGTGCACGAGGCCGCGCGGGATGACGAACGTCTCCCCGGCGCGGACCACCTTGGAGTAGTACCTGTTCCCGGAGTCGAGGCTGCCGACGATGCCCACGAGGAGCTCGCCGCGGGTGACGAGCCCGACCTCGGTGGCGCGCGGGTGGACGTGGGGCGGGTTGGTGCCGCCGGGCGCGAAGTCGACGCGGTTCATGGACACGCCCAGCGTGTTCACGCCGGGCCACTCGGACACGTCCAGCTCCGTCACGTTGGAGCCGTTCGGGTTGGCCAGGGGGTCGCCTCCCGTGGCGATCTTGGTCGAGAAGAGGAACTGGTTGCCGGCCGACGACGGCGGCTGGCATGGGTACCCGTTCACTGACAGCTTGCCGTTGAGGTCGGCGACGCAGAAGTCCTGCAGGGGGTCTGGGTCGGTGGCCATGGCGAGGAGAGGTGCCAGCACCAGCATGGTGAGCAATGACGCTAGGGCTTTGGTGTACTTCTCCATTGCTAGCTATTTGCTGTCGAGAGATGGATCCTAGTTGGTGATGTATGTTGTAGTGAGAGATGGATTGTTGAGGATCCATGGAGCCCTTTATATAGAGAAGAGAGATGCATATGCATGGGCTCGGGGGGCCTCGCCATGCAGCAGCCGTGTAAAATGATGTCATTTCACCGTTTATTTATTTCAGAAACACTTCAAACACTCTTTTCTTAGCCTAGCAAGGACAGAAAATGATTCCTCTTGTGACAAGACTGTCAGGGACCATAATTAGGGGTACCCTCAAGACGCCTAATTCTCAGTTGGTAACCCCCATCAGCATAAAGCTGCAGAGGCCTGATGAGTTTGATTAAGTCAGGGATCAGTCCATACGAGCGACTTGATCACGCCACGCCCGAGCCTAGCCTCGGGCGAGGGCAGCCGACCCTGAGATGGTTCCGTCTCGCCTGAGGCCTCCTCTTTCACGGCAGACGCATCTCCGGCTCGCCCGAGGCCATGCCTTCGATAAGAAGTAACCCTGACTAAATCACCGCACCGACCGACCAAATCACTGGGGCCTTTAACGCAAAAGGTAAGACTGACGGGTAGCCAGGCTTGGCCGAAAGCGCCAGAGGAAGCTCCGCCCGACCCAGGGCTCGGACTCGGGCTAAGACCCCGGAAGACGGCGAACTCCGCTCCGCCCGACCCAGGGCTCGGACTCGGGCTAAGGCCCCGGAAGACGGCGAACTCCGCTCCGCCCGACCCAGGGCTCGGACTCGGGCTAAGGCCCCGGAAGACGGCGAACTCCGCTCCGCCCGACCCAGGGCTCGGACTCGGGCTAAGGCCCCGGAAGAACGGCGAACTCCGCTCCGCCCGACCCAGGGCTCGGACTCGGGCTAAGGCCTCGGAAGACGATGAACTCCGCTTCGCCCGACCCAGGGCTCGGACTCCACCCCGACCTCCGCCTCGCCCGACCCGGGTGCTCAGGTTCGGCCTCGGCCATGCAGGACAGACTCGACCTCGGCCTCGAAAGAGACTCCACGTCGCCCGACCTAGGGCACAAGTCCGCCACGTCGACAGGAAGCGCCATCATCACCCTACCCCGAGACGACTCGGGCCGCAGAGAACAGGACCGACGTCCCATCTGGCTAGCTCCGCCAGATAGGCAATGATGGCGCCCCGCTGGACCCATGACGACGGCGGCTCTCAGCTCTCTTACAAAAGCAGGGGGACGTCAGCAAGGGCCCAACCACTCCGACAGTTGTCCCTCCGCCAAGCTCCATCGCTTCTCCGACAGCCACGACGCCACACTAGCTGGGTGCCAAGATCTCTCCGGCTGCCACCTTGGCATGTACTTAGGGCACTAGCACTCCCCCGCTAGACACGTAGCACCTTGCTACACCCCCATTTGTACACCTGGATCCTCTCCTTACGCCTATAAAAGGAAGGACCAGGGCCTTCTTAGAGAAAGGTTGGCCTCGCGGGGACGAAGGGCAGGGGCAGGCGCTCTCTCGGGGCCGCTCGCACCCCTCACCTCGCGCGGACGCTTGTAACCCCCTACTGCAAGCGCACCCGACCTGGGCGCGGGACGAACACGAAGGCCGCGGGATTCTCCGACTCCCTCACGACCAGGCTCCGGCCACCTCGCACTCGCTCTCTCCCCCCTTCGCGCTCGCCCACGCGCTCGACCCATCTGGGCTAGGGCACGCGGCACACTCACTCGTCGGTCCGGGGACCCCCCGGTCTCGGAACGCCGACAGTTGGCGCGCCAGGTAGGGGCCTGCTGCGTGTTGACGAGTAGATTCCCGTCAAGCTCCAGATGGGCAGTCTCCAACGACCTCTTCAACCCGGAACGGTGCTCCGTTTCGGGAGTCTCGAGTTCATGTCCTTCGACGGCAGCTACGACATGATACTCCTTCCACCGCCGCGCGACAGCGACAATGGTGGCGGACAGCCCGCCCGCCGGCGGCGGAATCGACGACGTCTTTCCCGCGTGGGGGAAGGACAACTTTCGAGTTCACCCCGTCCTCTCCCTCGCCATCGGAGGAGGAGGCGGG
This sequence comes from Zea luxurians, assembly GCA_029449295.1. Taxonomy (NCBI): domain Eukaryota; kingdom Viridiplantae; phylum Streptophyta; class Magnoliopsida; order Poales; family Poaceae; genus Zea; species Zea luxurians. The sequence goes on from JAOPSE010000002.1 coordinate 171,403,132, forward strand.
GGAACCAAAACCAAGCGGGGGGCTGCGCTCCGTCGACTGTCGAGCAAATCGACATCCCCAGCGCCCCAACGGAGGACGCGTCGGGCATCACCCGCGCGTTTGAGGCGAAGACGAGCGCCGCCCCCCCGCGACACGCCGATCCCGAGCAAGTGGACGACGCCAGCACGCTCACGGAGGGCCTGCAGGACGTCGCCCTCGCACCCAGGACGACAGCACGATCAGCCCCCGATGCGACTTCGTCGATCCTCGTCGACCAAAAGCCGCAGCCTTGGCGACAAGGACTGCGGCCCGAGCCGCGAATGTTTCCATGTCGAGCTGGGGGATCCCTCCGGAGGCGGCTGTCTCGGCATGCCGGAGGATGGTGATCCCCCTAGGCCAGCGCCTCGCGCCGACATCCCGCGGGAGCTAGCTGTGGTCCCCGTTCCGGCGGGGGGTCACGACCCACAACTCGAGCAAGTCCGCGGGGCGCAGGCCGGGCTCGATGAGGGAGCAGGAGCGCTCGAGGCAATCCGCCAGAACATCGGGCAGGTATGGGCAAGCCAGCCCCCGGCCGGAGGAATACGTCACCTGCCCCAAGGTCTCCAGCACCGCATCGCCAACGGTGCCAGGGACAGACCGCCACCCGCATCCGGCGGAACCGGTCAGGACCTGGCAGCCGCAGCGATGCTCCTCCGCGCGATGCCGGAGTCATCGACCACCGAGGGTCGGCGAATCTAGGGAGAGCTCAAGCATCTCCTGGAAGGCGCTGCGGCCCGGCGGGCCGAGAGCTCTGCCTCCCGAAGGCAGGGGTACCCCTCGGAACCTCGTGCCGCGACTTCCCGACTCACGCGGGAAGCCTCGGTCTACACCGGGCGCACGCGCAACACCGCGCCTGCGGCCCCGGGCCACCTCGGCGACGAGCACCCTCATCGCGACCGTCGGGCCCGCCTCGACGAAAGGGTGCACCGAGGTTATCACCCCAGGCGTGGGGGACGCTACGACAGCGGGGAGGATCGGAGTCCCTCGCCCGAACCACCCGGTCCGCAGGTCTTCAGCCGAGCCATTCGGCGGGCGCCGTTTCCGCCCCGATTCCGACCCCCGACTACTATCACAAAGTACTCGGGGGAAACGAGACCGGAATTGTGGCTTGCGGACTACCGCCTGGCCTGTCAACTGGGCGGGACGGACGACGACAACCTCATCATCCGTAACCTCCCCCTGTTCCTCTCCGATACCGCTCGCGCTTGGTTGGAGCACCTGCCTCCGGGGCAGATTTCCAACTGGGAGGATCTGGTCCAGGCTTTTGCCGGCAACTTCCAGGGCACATACGTGCGCCCCGGGAATTCCTGGGACCTCCGAAGCTGTCGGCAGCAGCCGGGAGAGTCTCTTCGGGACTACATCCGGCGATTCTCGAAGCAGCGCACCGAGCTGCCCAACATCACCGACTCCGATGTCATCGGCACGTTCCTTGCCGGCACCACCTGCTGGGACCTGGTGAGCAAGTTGGGTCGCAAGACCCCCACCAGGGCAAGCGAGCTGATGGACATCGCCACCAAGTTCGCCTCTGGTCAGGAGGCGATCGAGGCCATCTTCCGAAAGGACAAGCAGCCCCAGGGCCGCCCGTCGGAAGATGCCCCCGAGGCGTCTACACCACTCGGCGCCAAGAAGAAAGGCAGGAGGAAGTCGCAAGCGAAACGCGACGCCGCCAGCACAGACCTTGTCGCCGCCGCCGAATACAAGAACCCTCGGAAGCCCCCCGGAGGCGCCAACCTCTTCGACAAGGCACTAAAGGAGACGTGCCCCTACCATCAGGGGCCCGTCAAGCACACCCTCGAGGAGTGCGTCATGCTTCGGCGCCACTTCCACCGGGCCGGGCCACCCGCAGAGGGTGACAGGGCCCGTGACGACGGCAAGAAGGAAGATCACCAAGCAGGAGAGTTCCCCGAGGTCCGCGACTGCTTCATGATCTATGGAGGGCATGCGGCGAACGCCTCGGCTCGGCATCGTAAGCAGGAGCGCCGGGAGGTCTGCTCGGTGAAGGTGGCGGCGCCAGTCTATCTAGACTGGTCCGACAAGCCCATCACCTTCGACCAGGATGACCACCCCGACCACGTGCCGAGCCCAGGGAAGTACCCGCTCGTCGTCGATCCCGTCATCGGCGACGTCAGGCTCACCAAGGTCCTGATGGATGGAGGCAGCTGCCTCAACATCATCTACGCTGAGACCCTCAGGCTCCTGCGCGTCGATCTGTCATCCGTCCGAGCAGGCGCTGCGCCCTTCCACGGGATCATTCCCGGGAAGCGCGTCCAGCCCCTCGGACAGCTCGACCTTCCTGTCTGCTTCGGAACACCCTCCAACTTCCGAAGGGAGACTTTGACGTTCGAGGTGGTCGGGTTCCGAGGAACCTACCACGCAGTGTTGGGAAGGCCATGCTACGCGAAGTTCATGGCCATCCCCAACTACACCTACCTAAAGCTCAAGATGCCGGGCCCCAACGGGGTCATCACCGTCGGCCCCACGTACAAACACGCGTTCGAATGCGATGTGGAGTGCGTGGAGTACGCCGAGGCCCTCGCCGGGTCCGAGGCCCTCATTGCCGACCTGGAAAGCCTCTCCCGAGAGGTGCCGGACGTGAAGCGACATGCCGGCAACTTCGAGCCAGCGGAGACGGTTAAGGCCGTCCCTCTCGACCCCAGTGGCGACACCTCCAAGCAGATTCGGATCGGCTCCGGGCTCGACCCCAAATAGGAAGCAGTGCTCGTCGACTTTCTCCGCGCAAACGCCAACGTCTTTGCGTGGAGTCCCTCGGACATGCCCGGCATACCGAGGGATGTCGCCGAGCACTCGCTGGATATTCGGGCCGGAGCCCGACCGGTCAGACAGCCTCTGCGCCGATTCGACGAGGAAAGGCGCAGGGTGATAGGCGAGGAGATCCACAAGCTGATGGCAGCAGGGTTCATCAAAGAGGTATTCCATCCTGAATGGCTTGCCAACCCTGTACTTGTGAGGAAGAAAGGGGGGAAATGGCGGATGTGTGTAGACTACACTGGTCTCAACAAAGCATGTCCGAAAGTCCCCTACCCTCTACCTCGCATCGATCAAATCGTGGACTCCACTGCAGGGTGCGAAACCCTGTCTTTCCTCGATGCCTACCCAGGGTATCATCAAATCAAGATGAAAGAGTCCGACCAGCTCGCGACTTCTTTCATCACGCCCTTCGGCATGTACTGCTATGTCACAATGCCTTTCGGTCTGAGGAACGCGGGTGCAACGTACCAGCGGTGCATGAACCATGTGTTCGGCGAACACATCGGTCGCACGGTCGAGGCCTACGTCGATGACATCGTAGTCAAGACGAGGAAAGCCTCCGACCTTCTCTCCGACCTTGAACTGACATTCCGATGTCTCAAGGCGAAGGGCGTCAAGCTCAATCCCGAGAAATGCGTCTTCGGAGTGCCCCGAGGCATGCTCTTGGGATTCATCGTCTCCGAGCGGGGCATCGAAGCCAACCCGGAGAAGATCGCAGCCATCACAAACATGGGGCCCATCAAGGACTTAAAAGGCGTACAGAGGGTCATGGGATGCCTCGCGGCCTTGAGCCGTTTCATCTCGCGCCTCGGCGAAAGAGGCCTGCCCCTGTACCGTCTCTTAAGGAAGGACGAGTGCTTCACTTAGACTCCCGAGGCCGAGGAAGCCCTCGGGAACCTGAAGGCGCTCCTCACCCAGGCGCCCGTCTTGGTACCCCCAGCTGATGGAGAGGCCCTCTTGGTCTACGTCGCCGCTACCACTCAGGTGGTCAGCGCCGCGATCGTGGTCGAAAGGCAGGAAGAGGGGCATGCTTTTCCCGTTCAGAGGCCAGTTTACTTCGTCAGCGAAGTGCTGTCTGAGACCAAGATCCGCTACCCGCAAGTCCAGAAGCTGCTGTATGCAGTGATCCTGACGAGGCGAAAGCTGCGACATTACTTTGAGTCTCATCCGGTGACTGTGGTGTCATCCTTCCCCCTGGGGGAGATCATCCAGTGCCGGGAAGCCTCGGGACGGATCGCGAAGTGGGCGGTGGAAATTATGGGCGAGGCAATCTCGTTCGCCCCTCGGAAGGCCATCAAGTCCCAGGTACTGGCGGACTTCGTAGCCGAATGGGTCGACACCCAGTTGCCAACGGCTCCGATCCAACCGGAGCTCTGGACCATGTTTTTCGACGGGTCGTTGATGAAGACGGGAGCCGGCGCGGGCCTGCTCTTCGTCTCGCCCCTCGGGAAACACCTTCGCTACGTGCTCCGCCTCCATTTCCCGGCGTCCAACAATGTGGCTGAGTACGAGGCTCTGATCAACGGATTGCGAATCGCCATCGAGCTAGGGGTCCGACGCCTCGATGCACGCGGCGACTCGCAGCTCGTCATCGACCAAGTCATGAAGAACTCCCACTGCCGCGACCCGAAGATGGAGGCCTACTGTGACGAGGTTCGACGCCTGGAAGACAAGTTCTACGGGCTCGAGCTTAACCACATCGCCCGGCGCTACAACGAGACTGCGGACGAGCTGGCGAAGATAGCCTCGGGGCGAACTACGGTTCCCCCGGACGTCTTCTCCCGGGATCTGCACCAACCCTCCGTCAAGATAGGCGACACGCCCGAGCCCGAGGTGCCCTCGGCCCCGTCCGAGGCGACCTCGGCCCGGCCCGAGCTATCCTCGGTTCAACCCGAGGAGCCCTCGGCCCCCGAGGGCGAAGCACTGCACGTCGAGGAGGAGCAGAGCGGGGTCATGCCAGAGCAGGATTGGCAGACCCCGTACCTGCAATATCTCCGCCAAGGAGAGCTGCCCCTCGGCCGAGCCGAGGCTCGGCGGGTAGCGCGACGCGCCAAGTCGTTCGTCTTGCTGGGCGATGAGAAGGAGCTCTACCACCGTAGCCCCTCGGGCATCCTCCAGCGATGCATCTCCATCGCCGAGGGTCAGGAACTCCTGCAGGAAATACACTCGGGGGCTTGCGGCCATCATGCAGCACCTCGAACCCTCGTCGGGAACGCTTTCCGCCAAGGCTTCTACTGGCCGACGGCGGTGGCTGACGCCACTAGAATTGTCCGCGCCTGCGAAGGGTGCCAATTCTATGCGAAGCAGACCCACCTGCCCGCTCAGGCTCTGCATACGATACCCATCACCTGGCCCTTCGCTGTGTGGGGTCTGGACCTCGTCGGCCCTCTGCAGAAGGCGCCCGGGGGCTACACGCACCTGCTGGTCGCCGTCGACAAATTCTCCAAGTGGATTGAGGTCCGACCCCTGAACAGCATCAGATCCGAGCAGGCGGTGGCGTTCTTCACCAACATCATCAATCGCTTCGGGGTCCCGAACTCCATCATCACCGACAACGGCACCCAGTTCACCGGCAAAAAATTCTTGGATTTTTGCGAGGATCACAACATCCGGGTAGACTGGGCCGCCGTAGCTCACCCCATGTCGAATGGGCAAGTGGAACGTGCCAACGGCATGATTCTACAAGGGCTCAAGCCTCGGATTTACAATGGTCTCAACAAGTTCAGCAAGCGGTGGATGAAGGAACTCCCCTCGGTGGTCTGGAGCCTGAGGACGACGCCAAGCCGAGCCACAGGTTTCACGCCATTCTTCCTGGTCTACGGGGCCGAGGCCGTCCTGCCCACTGACCTGGAATACGGCTCCCCGAGGACGAGGGCCTACAACGAAGAAAGCAACCAAGCTAGCCGAGAAGACTCGCTGGACCAGCTGGATGAGGCTCGGGACAGGGCCTTACTACACTCGGCGCGGTATCAGCAGTCCCTGCGACGCTACCACGCCCGAGGGGTCCGACCCCGAGACCTCCAGGAGGGCGATCTGGTGCTTCGGCTGCGGCAAGACACCCGAGGGAGGCACAAGCTCACGCCCCCCTGGGAGGGGCCGTTCGTCATTGCCAAAGTTCTGAAGCCCGGAACGTACAAGCTGGCCAACAGTCAAGGCGAGGTCTACGGCAACGCTTGGAACATCCAACAGCTACGTCGCTTCTACCCTTGAGATATTTCCAAACTGTTTATATACCTCGCACCCACGCAAAGTTTAGTCAACAAGGAAGGGTCGGCCTCGCCTCGGCAAAACCCGACCCTCCCTCGGGGGCTAAAAGGGGGGAAACCCCCTCTGCGTCAAAATTTTCCTCGAACAAAAAATCTCTTTCATCAGAATATCTTTCGTGCTTTTTGACTACTTCGAAAAGTGGGTCCTGGAAACGACGGAGTACACGTAAGCAGCCAAGGCTGACCGAGCCGAGGGACTCCTACGCCTCCGGGATACGGATACCTCACTCATCACCTTCTGCGATAAGTAACTCGCGTTCGGATAAGGTGACTCCGCGAATCAAACAAGTCTCTACGTTCGGAAGCTCTTCTGTCGAAGCGATTCTTCGAGTTTTCTCGACTAAGTCAGTGATAGGGCCTCATGGACGGGTAAAAAGTGCGCGTAAGCGGCAAGGCCGACCGAGCCGAGGAATTCCCACGCCTCCGGGATACGGATACCTCACTCCTCACCTTCCGCGAGAAGCAACTTTCGCTCACACAAACGTCCGTGTTACCGACAAAAAGTCCAGATGCTTGGAACGAGAGGAAAGGGGACGCAGCTTTACAACACAGCAAGGGTGTGTGTTCTGGCCTCAGCAGCCGCACAAAACACACGCTACAAGACAAGCTGATCCTGCAGGCTCAGGTCTTGGCGCTGAAAGGGGGCGGCGACACCCTCGGCGTCGACGGCACCTTCGGCAAGGCCCGAACTAGCCTCGGACGACGACGCGATCCGAGGGCCTCCGCTCCAAAGGACGGCGTCATCACCACGCCCGGGCGATCGTTGTCAGGGACTTCTCCGGGAATCCGGCCCGAGCAGGCGGCTCGGCCAGCCACCTCCGGGGCCTCGGCCAACCACCTTCCGAGGGCACGAGCCCGGTCCGAAGCCTCGGCTGACCGACCCCGGTGTCGATCCTACCAACAGACAACACGGCTAGGCTCCGGCCAACCAGGTTTCATTCCCGAGCTAACTCTGCCTCTGCCCATGCTGATATCGCTACCCCCGGCCTCGGCTCGTCGAAGAGCGGCTGAGGGGTCTCTTTAACTAAGCTAGAGGAGCCTCGGACAACAGGGCCGACCGAGCCGAGGGACTCCTACGCCTCCGGGATACGGATACCTCACTCGTCACCTTGACACGGGGCGACTCATGCTTAGTGAAGCGGTTCAGACAACCAGCAAGGGAGTCTTAGTGCTCGAAAATGAGGAAAAAACACGGCTCCGTGCCATAGTTACATACATGTTCAGGCCCCGAAAGCCGAAATGAACAAAAAACCCGGCACACTCCCCTCCTCAGCCCTGGTGATGAAAATCCTTGAGGCTGAGGGAGGGGTAGAGGCCGCAGCCCGGCTCGCTTTCCCCCACCATCAAGCCGGAGGTCGCCCTCGTGGGTGACCGCCGGTGGAGGGGTGCAGCCGGGCTGCATGATGAAAATCCTTGAAGCCGAACGATGGCCGAAAGGTACCCGCTCCCACGGAGTGGTGTCCCCCGACGATGAGGCACGGAGACGGCGGTTTCCCCCATCCGGGGGCTTGAAAGGCGGAAAGACACGATGCATAAGGGAGGAAGAAGACATGGTCGCCTTACGAAAGGGGTCACCCTCCTTTTAAAGGCAACTCTCCGTGCTTGCGCCCCCAACCGTCACGGGCTGAGTCTTCTCCAACACGCCTCCAAAGCCCTCCCCTGCGGCGCGGGGGCTGGGGCCCACCTGTCATGCGGACCGGCTCCGAGCAAAAGAAGCCGAACCGCCGCGCGCGGCGTGCGCGCAACCACCCAGCGGTCACAAGTGACCCTCCACTTTTGCCCCGACCAACGGGCGAAGGGGGCGGGCAGCCAGGCGGGCGGCATGCAACCGCGCCAAGGGGACGCACCTCTCCGACTCCTGACAGGCCAGCATGAAGGCTCAAGCCCACGCGTCGCACAACCGGCGCGCCGGATGCTGCATGTAAGCCACTATGCCACTTGCGCCACCACCGCACCTCCTCGGTTGTGGAACCAATACCGCGACCCGAGGCGACCCAGCGCGCGGCCCAGCTGCGCCAGCCTGACGCAGCGGTCAAACACGGTCAAAAGTGGGCCGGCAGTAATGACAGTGGCAGGCGCGCAAGAGCAGCGATCATGCCATCAGCTAGGCTCACGTCCCATCCGGAGGCAGCAAGAGAGCCCCCTCTCTCTCTCACGGTGTGAAGACGACACGCCCGTGACCCGTTCCTCGAACGGCTCGCGCACGCAACGGCAGCCTCGCCGGCCGCTCGCCCCGGCGCATTAACTCCGCGGCTCGACGAGCAGCGCTTCTGGCAGGAGCAGCTGACGACGTTTCGCCTTCGCCAAAACGGCCACACCAAAAAAGGTACGCCACGATGTTCAATTTCGCATCCTCTTTCCCTTTTCCTTCTTTCTCTATCTCTTGCAACAGGGACCGGGAAAGGGGGATAACCCCAAAGGGATCCTTCCCCGCGAAGGAACTAGGCTCCGAGCCTCCTTACTGATCAGGGGTTCGAAGGCTGGCCCCCCGAAGGGTTCAACAGCCGCCTCAGATCGCGTGGGCCCGACACCCACTACTGGTCAGGGGTTCGAAGGTCGGCCCCCGAAAGGTCCCGCGACCGCCTCAGGCTACTCGGGCTCCGTGCCCCTTACTGATCAGGGGTTCGAAGGCTGGCCCCCCGAAGGGTTCACAGTCGCCTCAGACACCGAGCGAGGGATGACCAGGGGTACGTTCGATACATAACCAAGGCTCGGGCTGCGCTCCCGAGGTACCCTAGGACATTTCCGAGACCAGCGGGAACGACTCTGTAACGGAATCCCATCGGAGGGAGGCAACGAGCCCTCGGACCCCGTCGCCAGGGGACCGGGTCCGGCAGATCACCCGCAGGTACTTTTGGGCGTGCCTCCGGGCCCCTAGCCGACCCCAACGAACGGGGCACGGACGTCCACTCGGATTACCCGATTGCAGCTCACCGGAGACACCATGTTCGGTGCCCATCGAGGGTAACATGGCGCTCTCCCCCCCTCCTCCTTGCGGAAAGGCGACGTAGGGGCGTATGTAAAAAAGCCGAGTCTGTCCCTGATCGTCCTCTTGCTCTGTGCGGAGGCTCGGGGGCTGCTCTCGCAAACCCGGCTCCGGCCGAACCGTTGACAGCGTCAACATACCAGCCCGAGAACTTGGGCCCCGACAGTGCACCTGGGCTACGGCCTGTTCGCATGAGGGAACCGCAGACCAGCCGAAGCATTACGCAAGGCATTAAGACCTCGAAGGAGTGAAACCACTCCTCCGAGGCCTCGGGGGCTACACCCGGCGGGTGCGCTCGCGCGCACCCACCGGAACAAAGTACAACCGAGAAAGGCTGGTCCCCTTGCAAAAAAGTGCGACAAAAGCCTCCAAGCGAGTGTTAACACTCCCTTCGAGGCTCGGGGGCTACTGTCGGGGACCATAATTAGGGGTACCCTCAAGACGCCTAATTCTCAGCTGGTAACCCCCATCAGCATAAAGCTGCAGAGGCCTGATGGGTTTGATTAAGTCAGGGATCAGTCCATACGAGCGACTTGATCACGCCACGCCCGAGCCTAGCCTCGGGCGAGGGCAGCCGACCCTGAGATGGTTCCGTCTCGCCTGAGGCCTCCTCTTTCACGGCAGACGCATCTCCGGCTCGCCCGAGGCCATGCCTTCGATAAGAAGTAACCCTGACTAAATCACCGCACCGACCGACCAAATCACTGGGGCCTTTAACGCAAAAGGTAAGACTGACGTGTAGCCAGGCTTGGCCGAAAGCGCCAGAGGAAGCTCCGCCCGACCCAGGGCTCGGACTCGGGCTAAGACCCCGGAAGACGGCGAACTCCGCTCCGCCCGACCCAGGGCTCGGACTCGGGCTAAGGCCCCGGAAGACGGCGAACTCCGCTCCGCCCGACCCAGGGCTCGGACTCGGGCTAAGGCCCCGGAAGACGGCGAACTCCGCTCCGCCCGACCCAGGGCTCGGACTCGGGCTAAGGCCCCGGAAGACGGCGAACTCCGCTCCGCCCGACCCAGGGCTCGGACTCGGGCTAAGGCCCCGGAAGACGGCGAACTCCGCTCCGCCCGACCCAGGGCTCGGACTCGGGCTAAGGCCCCGGAAGAACGGCGAACTCCGCTCCGCCCGACCCAGGGCTCGGACTCGGGCTAAGGCCTCGGAAGACGATGAACTCCGCTTCGCCCGACCCAGGGCTCGGACTCCACCCCGACCTCCGCCTCGCCCGACCCGGGTGCTCAGGTTCGGCCTCGGCCATGCAGGACAGACTCGACCTCGGCCTCGGAAGAGACTCCACGTCGCCCGACCTAGGGCACAAGTCCGCCACGTCGACAGGAAGCGCCATCATCACCCTACCCCGAGACGACTCGGGCCGCAGAGAACAGGACCGACGTCCCATCTGGCTAGCTCCGCCAGATAGGCAATGATGGCGCCCCGCTGGACCCATGACGACGGCGGCTCTCAGCTCTCTTACGAAAGCAGGGGGACGTCAGCAAGGGCCCAACCACTCCGACAGCTGTCCCTCCGCCAAGCTCAATCGCTTCTCCGACAGCCACGACGCCACACTAGCTGGGTGCCAAGATCTCTCCGGCTGCCACCTTGGCATGTACTTAGGGCACTAGCACTCCCCCGCTAGACACGTAGCACCTTGCTACACCCCCATTTGTACACCTGGATCCTCTCCTTACGCCTATAAAAGGAAGGACCAGGGCCTTCTTAGAGAAAGGTTGGCCTCGCGGGGACGAAGGGCAGGGGCAGGCGCTCTCTCGGGGCCGCTCGCTCCCCTCACCTCACGCGGACGCTTGTAACCCCCTACTGCAAGCGCACCCGACCTGGGCGCGGGACGAACACGAAGGCCGCGGGATTCTCCGACTCCCTCACGACCAGGCTCCGGCCACCTCGCACTCGCTCTCTCCCCCCTTCGCGCTCGCCCACGCGCTCGACCCATCTGGGCTGGGGCACGCGGCACACTCACTCGTCGGCCCGGGGACCCCCCGGTCTCGGAACGCCGACAAAGACGTAAACAATATGATGCATTGAATTTTCCATTGTCATGACATGCATCTTCTAAGCCATGTTTAGAGTCGTGATATCCATGCATATAACAGGTAGGATCAGGTGAAATTAAGGCTAACACCATGTATAGACCCTTTGGAAGAACTGGGCTATATATACCAAAGTGTAAGTTTTTCAGTTGGCTAGCGATCCAGGTCACTAACCGCTTGGCAATAAGAGAAATGGCACCATAACCCGGTGTGTGCACTCTACCACACCTTTCAAGAAATTGCGCTACACGCCTACACCTCTTCTTCGATTGCCATTTTGTCAGGCGCATTTGGATAGGGGTGGCATGATGGGCAGTAATTGAAGTTTTAAAAAAAAGTATAGACCCTGAAGGCCTGAACAAATGATATATGGTTTTTTAAGTTGGTGTCCTCAATTTTGCTGGTGTCCTCACTTTTACTCTTAATCGTGTTTTTTGTTCAGTTTTGTCCTTCTATTTTATAGCATTGGAAGGGTAAAATTGAGCAGAAAAACATAACTAAGTGTAAAAGTGAGGACGCCAGCAAAACTGAGAGCACCAGTATAACAGCTAAACATCTTTGTCCATTGCAGATGATGAACTAAATAATTTATTTGGATACTGATTTTTTTTCTACGATGCATAAGAACTAGAAATTTATAATATCAACATAATTAGTTTGCACTGTGCATGGTCAAGCCATACCGGCTGCTAAGGAACGGGGAATATTATGTGCGTGCAGACACCGAGGAGCTAGCTAGGAGACACTCTTCAGTGGGGCCACATGGAGCGGTGTACATGCATGTTCTTCAGTTGGCTACGCGCCTACGCACCTTGGTGCTCTTGTTCCACGTCCTGATTCTTCTTGCACTTCATGATTTCTTATATATCCGTTCTTCAAATTTTCTTTGTCATCCATGCCGCCGTTCACCATTGGGGCCACATGGAGCGGTGTACATGCACGTTCTTTAATTATTTGATCAGTCATCTGTCCCTCTTTCCTCGCTTTTTAAGGTGACAAATGTACGCTTACGGCAAAAGTTGTAGGTAGCAAATGTAGACATAGACCCATGCATGGCGAATATTGTGAATAATGGCGTGAATTAAGTGTAACCCAACTGATTAAGTTATTTGTGTTGTTGTGATTTGACGTGACGTTTTGTGAGTTGCTGTGCCCAATAATTCTCGTCTTCATGTTCGCTTCAACATTTGTAGGCAGCGGCTTTGATTTTGTTTGCTAGGTGTCAGGCCGACAGAGTGGCAGGGACAACCATAGATATAATCCTATTTTGTTTGTTTATTAGGCCATGTTTGGTATAGCTCTATCACCGGTTTATCAAAGAGTCATTTAGAACCGTTTTGTACTACATGTTAAACTAGGTAAAATAAAAACAGTTTTATCAATGGAGATTCTTAAAATATGCTTTCAGAAGGGTTAGGTGAAAGATAAAGATGAAAACAGTAGCTTCATCTAACTCACTCTAGTAATAAGAGTATGTTACAAGTAGCTGCATGTGTGGAATTATTTTATTGAACGGTTCACATAAAATAGCTCTAAGTCCACTAGTGTCGGGGTAATAACCCCGGGACCAAGGCCCATGGATCAAGGGAAGGAAGAAGCGTGTTCAAACTAAGCTCATACGAAACTCGGCCTGGTCAGGCAGGCGGAGGCAGGCCACGAACGCATGCCCCCACCTCCGCTTCGATATAAAGCAGGGGTCGAGTGAACCGCAAAGAGATAGGGCGTACCTAAAGCTACTTCCTCCAGTCAAGCTAAAATACGCCCAGCTCACGGATCGACCGGACCTCGCCAGTGTCAAAACCAACATCCTGTGATGAAGCCAGCCCTCCACCGTAGAAGTTCGTCAGGGAAGGATGAATGTACGAGCGAACTACACGGCGTCATCTACCGATAGATCTCATGTATAAGGTTAACCAACCATGGGTGGTAACCACATTAGATAGCCATGCGGTGCCTACTCCGGCTTAGACCTCCTATTGGGGTCAGAAGAACCCCAACCCCCATGCCAAGGCCTAAGGCACGCTTACGCATGCACTGCCCCGACGATGTTTACGCAACCTTACCAAGCAAGTCAACAAAGTTGCAACACTGGTGGCAAGCGATAACAGTGGAGGAAGGAGCCCGACTACTTTACACGCATACCAACTCCTCCTTCACCACGATAGCACTACGCGACAAGATTGAAACCCCTCTCCTTTGATCTATAAAAGGAAGAGAAGCCCTCTAACAAGGAGGACGGACACAACACACACAATACGATAGAAGCACTCACACCCAATTGAGACTTGGGAACTTTCCCTCTCTCACTCGTTTGTAATCTCCTACTACAAACAATCAGGTGCCGATAGCGCGAGCCGCCGAAGACTGGAGTAGGGACATTCAACTCAAACCAGTATAACCCTTGCGTCCACCTAACACACCATCCGAGCCTTAAATGTGTATAAGTAAATTTACTCGTCAGTGCTTACTCGAAACACTGACAGTTGGCATGCCAGGTAGGGGCCTTGTGTGTTTTTGTTAACCTCCTCATCATGCATTGAATGGCTAGTTGCGATCATAGTCAGAAGTCACTCTAGACACTCGAGGGTCCTAATAGTGAATGACACTTTTCCTCGTCAACAAGGGACGTCGAATAGCATTGTTATCTACAATCTTATACTTATTACCCCATTTGTGAAACTTTATCTCTTCCCCTCGAATCAAGGGCGATATGTGCCATTACCTCTCTCGTACTCCTCCATGGCGAAGGGGGCCCTAGAAACAACAAAACTTAGGAACCATCGTCTCAGGGGATTAGAGGGGAAACACACAGATGAAAGTCGCCTAGAGGGGGTGAATAGGCGTAATCTGAAATTTACAACTTTAAACACACACTACAAGCCAGGGTTAGCGTTAGAACTAAAATCAAGTCCAGGAGAGAGGGAAAAACAAATCAAATGGAAATCAAGCGAATGAACACGGTGATTTGTTTTACCGAGGTTCGGTTCCAAAGAACCTAGTTCCCGTTGAGGAGGTCACAAAGACCGGGTCTATTCCAACCCTTTCCCTCTCTCAAATGGTCACTTAGACCGAGTGAGCCTTTCCCTTAATCAATCGGGTCACTAAGACCCCGCAAGGACCACCACACTCTTAGGTGTCTCTTGCTTTGATTACAAGTCACTTGAGAACAAGAATGAGAAAGAAGAAAGGCAATCCAAGAGGCAAGAGCTCAAGGGAACATGAAATCACTCTCTCACAAGTCACTAAGTATTTGAGGTGAATTTGGGACTTGGAGAGGTTTTGATCTTTTGAATTGTGTCTAGGAGTGAATGATAGAGCTCTTGTATTGAATGTGATACTCAGAAATCTTGGATGCTTGGAGTTGTGGTGGTTGGGGGTATTTATAGCCCCCAACCACCAAAGTAGCCATTGGGGAGGCTACTGTCGATGGGCGCACCGGATAGTCCGGTCCGCCACCGAACAGGCACTGTAGGCTGTCCGGTGCGCCGCCACGTCACCCAACTGTTAGGGTTCGGAGCGAAGTCGACCGTTGGAGCTTTGTCTCCTTGTGGCACCGGACAGTCCGGTGCCCTCTGACTTCACGGCTCTGACTTCTGCCACTGGACTGTTCACTTCGTCAGTACTTTTGCAGTCGAACGTTGTGCACAGATAGTCGTTGCCCGCTGGCTCACCGGACAGTCCGGTGAATTATAGCGGAGCGCGCCTACGAAGATCTAAGAGTGGCTGCTTGGACCCTATACGGTCCTGGTGCATCGGACACTGTCTGGTGCGCCAGACCACAACACACTTGGTTCCTTTTGCTCCTTTGAATTGGATCCCTAACTTGAATATTTATTGGTTTGTGTTGAACCTTTATGCACCTGTAATACATGAATACTTGACAAACTAGTTAGTCCATGTGTTTGCGTTGGTCATTCAACCACCAAAATTAATTGTGGAAAAAGGTTAACCCTATTTCCCTTTCAATCTCCCCCTTTTTGGTGATTGATGCCAACACAAACCAACACAAATATATAAAGTGCAGAAATGAACTAGTTTGCATAAGGTAAGTGCATAGGTTACTTGGAATTAAACCAATTGATAATCTTACTGGATATGAATTGATTGCTTTTCTTTTCTTAACATTTTGGACCACATTTGCACCAGTTGTTTTGTTTTTGCAAATTGTTTTGGAAAATATTTTCGAAGTCTTTTTGCAAGTAGTCAAAGGTATATGAATAAGATTGCAAGAAGCATTTTCAAGAGGGTTTAAAATAGATACCAATTTAAAGATGAACTTATAAAGATACCAATTGAAGGGGTTTTCATCTTAGATACCAATGTGAAAAATATCAATTTAAAATTTTATACCAATTGAAATTTTGCTTTCTCAAGACAAGTGAAGCATGGATACCAATTGAGAAATTGCCAAATATCAATTAAATCTTTATTTTGAAAATTTTGAAATCATGGTGGTGCGGTCCTTTTGCTTTGGGCTTAATATTTTCTCCCCCTTTGGCATTAATCGCCAAAAACAAAGACGTTGAGAGCCCTTATTACGTTCTCCCCATTGGTACAAGTAAATAAGAGTGAAGGATTATACCAATTGAGAGTGTGTGGAGTAACGACGAAGAGTAAATGATGCCGTTATAGTGGAGTGGAAGCCTTGTCTTCGTCACATACTCCATTTCCCTTTCAATCTACGACTTAGTATAGAAATATACTTGAAAACACATTAGTCGTAGCCTTGGTACATAAGTAATAAGAAATATGCATTTGTACCAAATGAAAGAGATATGATCAAAGGTATATAAATGAGCTATGTGTGCAATGTTTCATTCAAAATTCCGAGAATCAAGAATATTTAGCTTATTCCTAAGTTTGCTAAAGGTTTTCTCATCTAATGGCTTGGTAAAGATATCGGGTAATTGATCCTTGGTGTTGACATAAGCTATTTCGATATCCCCCCTTTGTTGGTGATCCCTCAAAAAGTGATACTGAATGTCTATGTGCTTAGTGCGGCTATGTTCAATGAGATTATCCGCCATGCGGACTGCACTTTCATTATCACATAGGAGAGGGACTTTGCTCAATTTGTAGCCATAGTCCCTGAGGGTTTGCCTCATCCAAAGTAATTGCGCACAACAATCCTATGGCAATATACTCGGCTACAGCGGTGGAAAGAGCTACTGAGTTTTGTTTCTTTGAAGCCCAAGACACCAGGGATCTCCCTAGAAACTGACAAGTCTCTGATGTGCTCTTCCTATCAATTTTACACCCTGCCCAATCGGCATCGAAATATCCTATTAAATCAAAAGTGGATCCCTTAGGGTACCAAAGCCCAAACTTAGGAGTGTAAACTAAATACCTCATGATTCTCTTCACGGCCCTAAGGTGAACTTCCTTAGGATCGGCTTGGAACCTTGCACACATGCATACGGAAAGCATAATATCCGATCGAGATGCACATAAATAGAGTAAATATCCTATCATCGACCGGTATACCTTTTGATCTACGGATTTACCTTCCGTGTCGAGGTCGAGATGCCCATTGGTTCCCATGGGTGTCTTGATGGGTTTGCCATCCTTCATCCCAAACTTCTTAAGTATGTCTTGAATGTACTTTGTTTGGCTAATGAAGGTGCCATCTTGGAGTTGCTTGATTTGAAATCGAAGGAAATACTTCAACTACCCCATCATTGACATCTCAAATTTTTGTATCATGATCCTACTAAACTCTTCACAAGTTGATTTGTTAGTAGACCAAAATATGATATCATCAACATAAATTTGGCATACAAACACATCTTTTGCAATAGTTTTAGTAAAGAGTGTAGGATCGGCTTTTCCAACTTTGAAGCCATTAGTGATAAGAAAATCTCGTAAGCATTCATACCATGCTCTTGGGGCTTGCTTGAGCCCATAAAGTGCCTTTGAGAGTTTATAAACATGGTTAGGGTACTCACTATCTTCAAAGCCGGGAGGTTGCTCAACATAGACCTCTTCCTTGATGGGTCCATTGAGGAAGGCACTTTTCACGTCTATTTTATAAAGCTTAAAGCTGTGGTAAGTAGCATAGGCAAGTAATATACGAATTGACTCAAGCCTAGCTACGGGTGCATAAGTTTCATCAAAGTCCAAACCTTCGACTTGTGAATAACCTTTGGCCACAAGTCGGGCTTTGTTCCTTGTCATCACACCATGCTCATCTTGCTTGTTGCGGAACACCCATTTGGTACCTACAACATTTTAGTTAGGACGTGGAACTAAATGCCATACCTCATTCCTCGTGAAGTTATTGAGCTCCTCTTGCATTGCCAACACCCAATCCGGATCTCTTAGTGCGTCCTCCACCCCGTATGGCTCGATGGAGGACACAAAAGAGTAATGTTCACAAAAATGTGCAACTCGAGATCTAGTGGTTCCCCCCTTATGAATGTCACCAAGGATGGAGTTGACAGGGTGATCTCGTTCAATTGCTTGATGGACTCTTGGGTGTGGCGGTCTTTGACCCTGTATTTCTTGCTCATCTTCCTTGTCTCTATCATTATTATCTCTCCCTTGATCATTGACCTCCTCTTGAGGTGGCTCATCCTCTTGATCTTCATTTCCATTATCTTGAGCCTGTTCCTCATCTTGGGTTGGTGGAGATGCTTGGTTGGAAGATGACGGTTGATCTTGTGCTTGTGGAGGCTCTTCGAATTCTTTAGGACACACATCCCCAAAGGACATGTTTCTTAGCGCGACGCATGGAGCCTCTTCATCAGCTAATTCATCAAGATCAACTTGCTCCACTTGGGAGCCATTAGTCTCATCAAACACAATGTCACAAGAAACCTAGTGGATTTGTTGAAGACTCTATATGCCCTTGTGTTTGAGTCATATCCTAGTAAAAAGCCTTCTACAGCCTTAGGAGCAAATTTAGATTTTCTACCTCTTTTAACAAGAATAAAACATTTTCTTCCAAAGACTATAAAATATGAAACATTGGGCTTTTTACCGGTGAGGAGTTCATATGATGTCTTCTTGAGGATTCGGTGAAGGTAGAGCCGGTTGATGGAGTAGAAGGCGGTGTTAATCGCCTCGGCCCAAAATCGATCTGGTGTCTTGTATTCATCAAGCATGCTTCTTGCCATGTCCAGTAGAGTTCTATTCTTCCTCTCCACTACACCATTTTGTTGAGGTGTGTAGGGAGAAGAGAACTCATGCTTGATGCCCTCTTCCTCAAGAAAGCCTTCAACTTGAGAGTTCTTGAACTCCGTCCCGTTATCGCTTCTTATCTTTTTTATCCTTAATCTGAACTCGTTTTGAGCTCATCTTAAGAATTCTTTTAAGTTCTCTTGGGTTTGTGATTTTTACTGCAAAAAGAATACCCAAGTGAAGCGAGAATAATCATCCACAATAACTAGACAATACTTACTCCCGCCGATGCTTATGTAAGCTATCGGACCGAATAAATCCATGTGGAGTAGCTCGAGCGGGCTGTCAGTCGTCATGATGTTCTTGTGTGGATGATGGGAGCCAACTTTCTTTCCTGCTTGGCATGCGCTACAAACCCTGTCTTTCTCAAAATGAACATTTGTTAGTCCTAAAATGTGCTCTCCCTTTAGAAGTTTGTGAAGAATCTTCATTCCAACATGAGCTAGTCGGCGATGCCAGAGCCAAACCATATTAGTCTTAGCAATTAAGCAAGTGTCTAGTTCAGCTTGATTAAAATCAATTAAGTATAGCTGACCCACTAGCACTCTCTTAAAAGCTATTGAATCATCACTTCTTCTAAAGACAGTAACACATATATCAGTAAAAAGACAGTTGTAGCCCATTTTACACAATTGAGAAACGGAAAGCAAATTGTAATCTAAAGAATCTACAAGAAAAACATTGAAAATAGAATGGTCCGATGATATTGCAATTTTACCCAAACTTTTGACCAAACCTTGATTTCCATCCCCGAATGTGATAGCTCGTTGGGGATCTTCATTTTTCTCATAGGAGGAGAACATCCTTTTCTCCCCTATCATGTGGTTTGTGCACCCGCTATCGATTATCCAACTTGAACCACCAGATGCATAAACCTACAAAATAATTTTAGGCCTTGTTCTTAGGTACCCAAATGGTCTTGGGTCCTTTCACATTAGAAACAAGCACCTTGGGTACCCAAACACAAGTCTTTGGACTCTTGTGTTTGCCCCCAACATATTTGGCAACTACTTTGTCTGATTTGTTAGTAATCACATATGAAGCATCAAAGGTCTTAAAAGAAACATTATGCTCATTTGATGCAGCAGGAATTTTCTTTCTAGGCGATTTAACATGAGTGATATGCCTAGAGCTAGAAGCCTCATTTTTATACATGAATGCATGGTGAGAAACATTATGAGGTTTCCTAGCATGAATCTTCCTAATTTTGTGTTCGGGATAGTTTGCAGGGTATAAAATATAGCCTTCATTATCCTGAACCATGGTAGCCTTGCCCTTAACAAAATTAGACAATCTTTTAGGGGCATTAAGCTTGACATTGCTTCCCTGTTGGAAACCAATGCCATCCTTAATGCCTGGGCGTCTCCCATTATAGAGCATGCTTCTAGCAAATTTAAACTTTTTATTTTCAAGTTCATGCTCATTAATTTTAGCAGTTAATTTAGCTATGTGATCATTTTGTCGTTTAATCATGGCAAGGTGATCATTCATAGCTTCTACATTAACATATCTACATCTAGTACAAATAGAAACATGATCAACGGTAGATGTAGAGGGTTTGCATGCATTTAATTCTTCTATCTTAGCATTTAATTTAGCATTTTCATCTCTAAGACTGGAAATAGAATCACTGCAAACATTTAAATCTTTAACCTTAGAAATTAAGCTAGCATTTTCGTTTCTAAGGCTAGAAATTGAATCATGGCAAATGCTAAGCTCCTTAGATAAATTTTCACATTTTTCTACTTCCTGAGCATAAGCATTTTTCAATTTAACATTTTTTTGTTTTCTTTAATAAGGAAGTCCTCTTGGCTATCCAAGAGTTCATCCTTCTAATGAATAGCTTCTATTAATTCATTTAACTTTTCCTTTTGATCCATGTTGAGGTTGGCAAAAAGAGTAAGTAAATCATCTTCGTTTTCACTAGAGCTACCCTCATCACTAGATGTTGTATATTTGGGGTGGCTCTAGAGTGTACCTTCTTTTTCTGACCGTCCTTAGCCATGAAACATTTGTGGCCGACGTTGCGGAAGAGGAGGCCTTTGTTGACGGCGATGTTGGCGGCGTCCTCATCGGAGGAGTCGGTGGAGCTCTCGTCGGAGTCCCATTCCCGACACACGTGGTCATCGCCGCCCTTCTTCTTGTAGTACCTCTTCTTCTCTTTCTTCTTCCCCTTCTTGTCGTCGTCCCTGTCACTTTCACTTGACATTGGACATTTTGCAATAAAATGACCGGGCTTACCACATTTGTAGCACACGCTTTTGGAGCGGGGTCTGTAGTCCTTCCCCCTCCTTTGTTTGAGGATTTAGAGGAAGCTCTTGATGATGAGCGTCATCTCCTCGTTGTCGAGCTTGGAGGCATCGATTGGAAGCCTACTTGGTGTAGACTCCCTCTTTTCTTCTTCCGTCTCTTTGAATGCAATGGGTTGCACCTCGGGTGTGGAGGTGGCGCCTTGCTCCAAGTTGACAATATGTTTGGAGTCATTGATCATAAGTTCAAAGCTCATAAACTTGCCAATTACTTCCTCGGGAGACATTTGTTTATATCTAGGGTCTCCATGGATTAGTTGCACTTGAGTGGGATTATGAAAAACAAGTGATCTAAGAATAACCTTGACCATTTCATGGTCATCCCACTTGGTGCTCTCGAGGTTGCGCACTTGGTTCACCATGGTCTTTAGCCGGTTATACATTGCTTGTGGCTCTTCTCTCTTGTTGAGGACGAAACGACCAAGCTCCCCCTCGATCGTCTCCCGCTTGGTGATCTTGGTCACCTCGTCCCGTTCGGGTGCGGTCTTGAGCACGTCCCAAATTTCTTTGGCGCTCTTTAACCCTTGCACCTTGTTATACTCCTATCGACATAAGGAGGCGAGGAGTATAGAAGTTGCTTGAGAGTTAAAGTGTCGTATTTGGGCGACTTCATCCGAATCATAGTCTTTGTCCCCCACCTGTGGTACCTGCGCTCCAAATTCAACTATGTCCCATATGCTTTCGTGGAGTGAGGTTAGATGATGCCTCATTTTATCACTCCACATACAATAATCTTCACCATCAAAATATGGTTGTTTGCCTAGGGAATAGAAAGTAATGGAACGCGCTTTGAAATACGAGGATAGCGTAAGGGCATCTTACTATACTTCCTGCGCTCATGGTGCTTAGAAGCGATGGACGAGTCGAAGCTTGAAGATGTGGAGGGTGACAAAGAGTCAGTCTCGAAGTAGACCACCTTCTTCATCTTCTTCTTCTTGTCACCCTTTTGATGCGTCTTGTTGGAGGAAGATGATTCCTCCTTATGCTTGTGGCTGGACTCCCTTGAAAGGGTTCTCCCCGAGCTTGCGGGCTTGTCGCCGGTCACGATCTCCCTCTTGGCGTGATCTCCCAACATCACTTCGAGTTGTTAGACTCTAATGAAGCATCGGGCTCTGATACCAATTGAAAGTCGCCTAGAGGGGGGTGAATAGGCGTAATCTGAAATTTACAACTTTAAACACACACTACAAGTCGGGGTTAGCTTCAGAACTAAAATCAAGTCCGGGAGAGAGGGGGAAAACAAATCAAATGGAAATCAAGCGAATGAACATGATGATTTGTTTTACCGAGGTTCGGTTCCAAATAACCTAGTCCCCGTTGAGGAGGTCACAAAGACTGGGTCTATTCCAACCCTTTCCCTCTCTCAAACGGTCACTTAGACCGAGTGAGCCTTTCCCTTAATCAATCGGGTCACTAAGACCCCGCAAGGATCACCACACTCTTAGATGTCTCTTGCTTTGATTACAAGTCACTTGAGAACAAGAATGAGAAAGAAGAAAGGCAATCCAAGATGCAAGAGCTCAAGAGAACACGAAATCACTCTCTCACAAGTCACTAAGTATTTGAGGTGAATTTGGGACTTGGAGAGGCTTTGATCTTTTGAGTTGTGTCTAGTAGTGAATGATAGAGCTCTTGTACTGAATGTGATACTCAGAAATCTTGGATGCTTGGAGTTGTGGTGGTTGGGGGTATTTATAGCCCTCAACCACCAAAGTAGTCGTTGGGGAGGCTGCTGTCGATGGGCACACCGGACAGTCCGGTGCGCCACCGGACAGGCACTGTAGGTTGTCCGGTGCGCTGCCACGTCACCCAACCGTTAGGGTTCGGAGCGAAGTCGACCGTTGGAGCTTTGTCTCCTTGCAGCACCGGATAGTCCGGTGCCCTCTGACTTCGTGGCTCTAACTTCTGCTGCTGCACTATTCACTTCATCAGTACTTTTGTAGTCGACCATTGCGAGCAGATAGCCGTTGCCCGTTGGCTCACCGGACAGTCCGGTGAATAGCGGAGCACGCTTGCGAAAACCCGAGAGTGGCTGCTTGGACCCTGTACGGTCCTGGTGCACCAGACACTGTCCGGTGGCACACCAGACAGTCCGGTGCGCCAGACCACAACACACTTGGTTCCTTTTGCTCCTTTGAATTGGATCCCTAACTTGAATATTTATTGGTTTGTGTTGAACCTTTATGCACCTGTAATACATGAATACTTGGCAAACTAGTTAGTCCATGTGTTTGTGTTGGTCATTCAACCACCAAAATTAATTATGGAAAAAGGTTAACCCTATTTCTCTTTCAACAGACACATGTCTCCCTTGTTCTTTGTCTTTAATAAGCACTATAGGGACAGAGCGGCCCACGCCAGCAATTGACCCCCGATGAAGCTAGTTGAACTGTCGATATGTGTCTACGCCTTAAAAGGTAAGGCACCTCTCACCAGGCAGTACCTAGGTCAGAAGACGCTGATCGTGCTCCCTAAAGCTTGACTATCGCAAAGAAAAAGGGATCACACAAACGAAAACAAACGACAACTTCATTCATGACGATAGCGAGTCTGACGCCCCAAGTTCATGAAATCTAAAACTTCCTAACCCCTTTTAGGAAGAGCGTCGTTGTCAAGGATATTTGCCAAGACGACAAGACAATGGCTCTAGCGCTTTTAGCATGTTGGCAAGTTCCACATCAGTCCATCCCTCGGAATATCCGAGACTTAAGGTGTCCAAGTCGATCCCCTCCTCATAGTGGGACTGTTGGTCACTTGTTCTCAAATGCTATAAATTGAGAACAAGGCAACACAATTGTTAATGGTTAAAGACATTCGTCCTTTGAAGCATTGTCTCCTCTTGGACATAATGATCCTTAGATGAAGGTCATGAAGGACAGACCTTCATCATTTTTATCACACAAGCATAAATGTAAATAGACAAATGAAGGAATACACAAGTATACAGATGGATAAAGATAATAATTGTCACATACCAATGATTTATCATTATTATTATCTTTATTGGGCATTAATAAACATTGTCAATATTTGTATTACAATTGTACCTTCGGCTTGCCAGAAGGTGGAAGAACGAGAATGATGCGAGAGTGATTACAATCCAGCCTGAACAGTACGGTGCTACTGTTCATCTATTTATAGGTATGGGACACAGCCCGGACAAAATTAAATTCATGCCCTTGACATGCATTTACTCATGATTATAATACAAATTATCACGGACTAAGTGGTCTTTTCCCCCTTTGAGTTGGTGTCGTCCTTGGTCTTCGTCACCATATCAAGCCGAAGCTCTCTGACAATAGCTTCGGTGCTTACTCCTATCACCTTCGGGTTGCTCCTTTACACCGCGTATACTTTCGCCATTAGAGAAGGTCTTTTATCCGAGAGCCGAAACCTCCTGTAATAATCTATATCGTACTAAAAACATATGGTTAGTCACGTTTTTTAGGACCTTCGAAAGAGGAAGGCCCCCAATAGTAGCCCCTCGCAGTTTTGATTTGCTTCCTTGTAACAAATTTAGACTGTGACCTAGACGAAGGCCTTTAGCTGAAGGTCCGAAAAAACACCTTCCCTTCGCTAGAATAGCGAACGACACTGACATGCTGGACCCACCAAGCCATGGGGCGCTATGCATATAAATATGAGCTCGTATTGAAAGCATTTCTTGCAAGGTTTTAAATAGCCGGCTATAGTGGTCGATATATCCCGATATATCCTTTTTAGCAGTGAAAAGTTACGCCGTGTAGCCCGATATATCCCGATATATCCAACTATATCGCGATATATCCCGATATTTACACTTTTTGGAAGTTCGGGGATAAATTCATTTTCCCGCTATTTAAAACACTGGTTTCTTGTGCTATTTCAGTTACGTACATTGTGCTCGCGAGTTTGAGCATTGGCATTTCAACAAGTTTTGATTTAATGGCTAGTGAGAAGAAGACTGTGGACCCAGCGTTGTTCGAGTTTTACGAAGCTATGGAGAGGACAAATGCAGAAAAGATTGCACATGAGACATTAGCTAGAATATCTGAGGGCTCTAGTGACAGTGAAGACTTTGATGCTGAAAGTGAGACTGAGGATGCCGAAGATTGGCCCTGGATGCCAAGCCATGTTGTTTTCGGAAAGTTGACAATCAAACAAGGACAGATTGATGCCATGAGGGGAAGGTATATTCGTGACATTTCTATTGTGCGGGCTGGAGGAGAGAGTAATGTCCCTCTGCCCGAAGCTGATGAGGTAGTTGTCTATAGAAGTTTTATGAAAGCGGAGCTTCGGTTCCCTTTGGATAGTATGATGGTCGAAGTGCTGAAAACCTTCGAAGTCTACCTTCATCAGCTTACCCCTGAAGCCATCAGCAGGATAGGGGTTTATATTTGGGCCATGAGGAGTCAAGGACAAGAGCCGAATGTGAAATGTTTCTACAACTTGCATGAATTGTCTTATGAGACGAAGGCTATTGGAAAAGAACAATACAACAACAATTTCGGTTGTTATGGCTTCGTAACCCATTCCAAAGTAAGCAATCCAGTGCCAATGTTTTGCAAGAGATGACCAGGAGCCTGGATGCAAGAATGGTTCTATGTAAAGAACGATCTAGTTGAGAGAGAAGACATCAAGGGAATTATCCAACGTCCCATATGGTCTCACTTCGGCATTAGAAGATCATCTCTTGCCCTTGGAAACGATATTCAAGCATGCCAAGCTGCTTATAACACGGTATGCACCTACATAGGCACCAGGGACTTAGTCTAAGAGCACATTGCCTACAAGGTGTGGCCACTCGGGAGTGGGTGGGAGATGCCAAAGGAAGCTGCTGCTGGGTCTATCTAGAGTGGCTTGATTTACCTGAAGTATACACTCAAATACAGGAGTCAATTTGACGAACCAAATGACGACTGGCTAGACGCCATTGACGCAACCAGCAATGAGTTGCTTGGTGCCTACTCAAAGACTAAAGATGATGCCATGACGGCGGCCTTCGGAGGGCGAGGCAAGAAAAGGTTAAATAGGGTTTTTGATGTTATTGGTTTCATGTACCCGGATTACAACTATCCTTCATGAAAGCAAGGAAAGAAAAGAAGAGCTGCCGCTTCGGCGATTTCCACTACGTCGAAGCCGAAAAAGGCTAAAGTTTTAACACATCGTCCTAAGCGCATGGAAACAGTAGAAGAGCCGAAGCTTGCCAAAGGGTCCTCTGCTGCTGAGTCAAGTCACTCCGCTACTGCTGAAGCTAGGGTGGCGGAGCAGCCAAAAACCTCGAGTTCATTGCAAGAAGCAGAACTGTCGAAGGTTCAAAAGATTGCTTCAATAACTCCGAAGAGAAGGAGAATGGCCAGTGTATTGGATGCTGTTATGGAATCCTCAAAGGCACTAATGCCTGCCTCTACAGAAGCACCTAGTGTGGAAGACAAGAATTCAAAGAAATCTGCTGAAGCCATCATGACGCGGGTTGAAACTGAAGCTAGGCCCTCAGTTCCCGCAGAAGCAGGGCCTGCAGAGATTGTTGAAAAGGATACTGAATCAAGACCTTCGGATGCTTCAAAAGTGTCATTACCGTTTGAAAAAGAGAAGGCTACCAAAGAATCTGAATTCCCTGCTGTTGAAGCATCTGCTGAGGGATTAGAATTTATAGTGCGTCACGCTGCAGGAAAAAACTATCGGAGGAGCAAATTGCCAAAGCTAGGCAATATGCCAAGGATCTGAAGTATCCCCAGGATCCTTGGTATATAGTGGCACTGACGAAGATGACTTTCTATATTGCCTGCTAGGCAACAAGGAGATATCTGTTTGTCGAGAAATGGCAAAGAATATGGGGTTCCCGAAGCTAGAGCTTGGCTTATCTGCGATGTCGAAGGATGAACTTGCAGACAGCTTTGCTTATAATAGCTTGAAGGTATATACACTTTTGCTCGTAAAATAAGTTATGTTTATTGGTTTTTTTACTGTTTATATGTTCTCACACATATATTTTTGTTATTAGGGCTTAATTCTTAGTAAAGCTTTAAGGGCTCAAAAAGAAGCCGATGACGAAAGTTGTCAAATTGCACTTGGGAACCTTCGGTCAGAGGTCATCACACTGAGGAATGAAGCCCTTGAAAAAGATAAGATTATGCTCTCCTTAGTAGATAGACTAAAGTCAGCAAGGCCAGGCTTAATGCACAAGCCAAAACTCATAAAGCCGAAGTTGACGATCTAAAGAAAAAACTTGCCGAAGTGAATGAAAATTTTGAAGTTGCGAAGGCAAAGCGAGAGATAAGTGAGTGGACAAGTTCAAGGCTAGAAAAGAATGTTGAAGAGCTTCGTAATTCCAGGGAAAGGTGTTATGAAAAATCCTTGGATTGCACAAAGAAACTAAAAGATAGCTTTGCGAAGGTGGGGGCGTATTCCTCAGAACAAAATTTATTCGTGGCGACCACGAAGGGGTTATCCAATGGATAGGTGAAGAAGCCGAAGCTTTTGATGAGATCCTTAGTGATCGTGGAGATTTTTGTGCTTTTTCCGGTGCCCGAGGGATTGCGGCAATCTTAGAAAAGGCTGGGTGTGAACATGTCAAGGCCGCGGCCCAGCCAGAATCTATTCTTTCTGCTGGCAATACTAAGGACCCTTCAGTTGAGGCTTCTACCCTAGGCGGCAAATTCTACTCCGATGTGTGGATGAAGGGTGGTCGTGAGATGGTTGATGAAGCCATTAAAAAGAATGAGAAAGAATCTCACGACGTCTGTGAGGAAGCTAAGCAAGCTGAAGAAGCTGCCAAACACGCCATGATTATAGGTACTTTTATTTGAAACTTTTTGCCTTATTGTTTGTTTTTACCTTCGTAACTCACCATCATATATTTATTACAGCCAGCCTCTCTCCCCCACCGGAGCCATACAACCTTGAAGCTGATCCGTTTATGAAAGAAGCTTTAGATGTTATGCAAATTGCTAACGAAGTTGTTGATGAAGTCGTCGACAAACTTTTACATGAAGCCACTGAAAGAATTCTGAAGGAAGACTAAATTCTTGTTTTACTAGGAAATGTAATATTTGTTTATGAGTCAAACATCAAGTGTTCATATGTATATTAATGTAATATATTTCTTTGTGATGCATGGAAGTTGTGTACATACCATTTTTGAGCCTTCAGCGAAAAAACACTTTCCCTTCTTTTCATGCTTCGCAAAGAAAAAAATCACCCCTTCTATGCCACAGCTGTTATATAATGTCATTGTCGATGAAGATTTCCTTGGTGTGTAAAATTATATCTGCTGAAGTTATACTTTGTGCTTCAGTACATTGTTTCATACTCCAAATATTTTGGGAGGAGCATCTTTCCCTCTTCCATGGTTTTGTTGCTGATGCGATATGATGTATGATGTAATGCTATGCGAAATGATGTGATGGTATGATGCAATATGATGTTTATATCGAAGATAATCACCCACACGGAAAACACACCCAGACTTTGTATTCCCTTAGGAATGACTTTGGAGTCTCTTCACCTTTTACTTAGGTGAAATTTTAGCTCTGCATTCCCTTAGGAACGACTTTGGAGCTAAGATCTGCGTCCCCTTAGGAACGACTTTGTAGCTTCTTCACCTCTGATTTAGGTGGTATTTAAGCTCTGAGTCCCCTTAGGAACGACTTTGGACCTTCTTCACCTTTAATTTAGGTGGCATTTTGGCTATGCATCCCCTCAGGAATGACTTTTGAGCTTCGGAACTTACACTGCGCTCCCTTAGGAGCGGCTTTGTAGCTTTGGAACTTACACTACGCTCCCTTAGGAATGGCTTTGTTGCTTCGGAACTTACACTGTGCTCCCTTAGGAACGGCTTTGTAGCTTCGGAACTTACACTGCGCTCCCTTAGGAATGACTTTGTAGCTTTGGAACTTAATTATGCTACAATCGATGGTGTAACACCAATATCATTATATCAAGTTGAAAATTCATCCCTCCTATATTGTTTTTCTTTCAAGAAAATGTAAAAGACAGAAAATGTTAAGATACATCAGATCATCATATGCCTCCACTGTAGCTCTTTCAGTAAATATGCTTCGACTCAGGCATAGTGCTGTTGACTGTTGAAAGTCGCCTAGAGGGGGGGGGTGAATAGGCGGAATATGAAATTTATAAACTTAAAGCACAACTACAAGCCAGGGTTAGCATTAGAAATAAAATCGAGTCTGAAAGAGAGGGTGAAAACAAATCAACCAAGAGATAAGGCGAGTGACACAGTGATTTATTTTACCGAGGTTTAGTTCTTGCAAACCTAGTCCCCGTTGAGGTGGTCACAAAGACCGGGTCTCTTTCAACCCTTTCCCTCTCTCAAACTTTCACCTAGACCGAGTGAGCTTTCTCCTTAATCAAACGGGTCACTTAGACCCCTACAAGGACCACCACAACTTGGTGTCTCTTGCTTTGATTACAAATGTCTTGAGAACAAGAATGGGGAGGAAGAAAGCCAAGCCAAGCAAACAAGAGCACAAGAAAACACAAATGATCCTCTCACAAGTCTAGATGCGCTAGAGTGGATTTTGAGACTTTGAGCGAATCGATCTCTTCAATTGTGTCTTTGGAGTGGTGTCTATTGCTCTTGTATTGAATGTGAAGGAGTGAATGCTTGGATGGTTGTAGAGGAGGTGGTTGGGGGTATTTATAGCCCCAACCACCAATTCAACCGTTGGGGATGGCTGCTGTCGATGGGCGCACCGGACAGTCCAGTGCGCCAGCCACGTCACCCAACCATTAGGGTTCTGACGGTTTCGACCGTTGGAGCTCTAACATCTTGGGGCACCAGACAGTCCGGTGCCGCATCGGACAATCCAGTGCCGCACCGAACAGTCCGGTGCGCCTCTAGCGCCTGGTCTGACTTCTGCCGCGAACTGTAGCTCTATCAGGGCACTGTGCAGTCTACCGTTGTGGTGGTAGCCGTTGCTCTGCTTGGTGCACCGGACAGTCCGGTGGCACACCAGACAGTCCTGTGAATTATAGCGGAGTGTGCCTGGAGAAACCCGAAGCTGAGGAGTTTAGACTGTATGGCCCCTGGTGCACCGAACACTGTCCGGTGGTGCACCGGACACTGTGCGGTGGCACACCGGATAGTCCGGTGCGCTAGACCAGGACAGCCTTCAGTTTATTTTGCTCCTTTCTCTTTGAACCCTAACTTGTTCTTTTTATTGGTTTGTGTTGAACCTTTGGCACATGTAGAACATATAATCTAGAGCAAACTAGTTAGTCCAATTATTTGTGTTGGTCATTCAACCACCAAAATTATATTTAAGAAAAGGTTTGACCCTATTTCCCTTTCAATCTCCCCCTTTTTGGTGATTGATGCCAACATAAACCAAAGCAAATATATAAGTGCAGAATTGAACTAGTTTGCATAAGGTAAGTGCATAGGTTGCTTGGAGTTAAACCAATATCTTATTTCTACTATATATGCATGGTTGCTTTCTTTTTATTTAACATTTTGGACCATGATTGCACGACAGTTTGTTTTTTGCAAGTTCTTTGGAAAATTCTTTTCAAAATCCTTTTGCAAATAGTCAAAGGCAAATGAGTAAGATTGCAAGAAGCATTTTCAAGGTTTGAAATTTCTCCCCCTGTTTCAAATGCTTTTCCTTTGACTAAACAAAACTCCCCCTAAATGAAATTCTCCTCTTAGTTTTCAAGATGGTTTTGAGATATACATCAATTTGAAATATAGATACCAATTGAGATATTCTTTAGAGGAAAACCAATTTGAAATACCAATTGAGATATTCTTTAGAGGAAAACCAATTTGAAAGATACTAATTTTGGAAAACTTTATTTCGAAAATTGGTGGTGGTGCAGTCCTTTTGCTTTGGGCTAATACTCTCTCCCCCTTTGGCATTAATTGCCAAAAACAGAGACTTTGTGAGCCCTCTTTAAATTCTCTCCCCCTTTGGCAAACAATATATGAGTGAAAGATTATACCAATGTGGAGAGATGGCAGAATACCGGCAAAGAGTAAATAATACTGATGGAGTTGAGTGGAAGCGTCGTCTTTGACGAGTACTCCATTTCCCTTTCAATCTACGACTTAGCATGAGAATACACTTAGAAACACATTAGTCGTAGCAAATGAAAGAGATATGATCAAAGGTATAGAAATGAGCTATGTGTGCAATGTTTCAATCAAAATTCCTAGAATCAATAATATTTAGCTCATTCCTAAGTTTGGTAAAGGTTTTCTCATCTAAAGGCTTGGTAAAGATATCAGCTAATTGATCTTTGGTGTTAATATAGGCTATCTCGATATCCCCCCTTTGTTGGTGATCCCTCAAAAAGTGAAACCGAATGTCTATGTGCTTAGTGTAGCTGTGTTCAACAGGATTCTCTACCATGCGGATAGCACTCTCATTGTCACATAGGAGAGGGACTCTGCTAAATTTGTAGCCATAGTCCCTGAGGGTTTGCCTCATCCAAAGTAATTGTGCACAACAATGGTCTGCGGCAATATACTCGGCTTCGGCGGTTGATAGGGCTACTGAATTTTGTTTCTTTGAAGCCCAAGACACCAGGGATCTCCCCAGAAACTGACAAGTCCCTGATGTGCTCTTCCTATCAATTTTACACCCTACTCAATCGGCATCAGAATATCCTATCAAATCAAAGGTGGATCCCCTGGGGTACCAAAGCCCAAACTTAGGAGTGTATACTAAATATCTCATGATTCGCTTCACGGTCCTAAGGTGAACTTCCTTAGGGTCGGCTTGGAACCTTGCACACATGCATACGGAAAGCATAATATCCGGTCGAGATGCACATAAATAGAGTAAAGATCCTATCATCGACCAGTATACCTTTTGATCTACGGATTTACCTCCCGTGTCGAGGTTGAGATGCCCATTTGTTCCCATGGGTGTCTTGATGTGCTTGGCATCCTTCATTCCAAACTTCTTAAGAATGTCTTGAATATACTTCGTTTGGCTGATGAAGGTGCCTTCTTGGAGTTGCTTGATTTGGAATTCTAAGAAATATCTCAACTCCCCCATCATAGATGAAAGGGAATTAGGCTTACACCTATTTCCTAAATTGATTTTGGTGGTTGAATTGCCCAACACAAATAATTGGACTAACTAGTTTGCCCAAGCTTATAAGTTCTACAGGTACCAAAGGTTCACAATAAGCCAATAAAAAGATCAAGAGAAAGGGTTCAAACAAAGGAGCAAAGGGACAACCGAAGGTGCCCTGGTCTGGCGCACCGGACTGTCCGGTGTGCCACCGGACAGTGTCCGGTGCACAAGGGGACTCCAAGCTGAACTTCGCACCTTCGGGAAAACTCAGAGGCGCCGCGCTATAATTCACCGGACTGTCTGGTGTACACCGAACAGTGTCCGATGCTCCAGAGGAGAGCGACTCTGAACTCGCCAGCTTCGGGAATTCGCTCCGCTATAATTCACCGGACATGACCTGTGTACACCGGACTGTCCGGTGTAACGGCGGAGCAACGGCTACTTCGGCGCCAACGGTCACCTGCAGTGACATTAAATGCGCGCCAGAGCGCTCAGAAGTCAGGCACACGCGAAGTGGCGCACCGGACACTCTACAGTACATGTCCGGTGCGCCACCAGACATCCAGGCGGGCCCAGCAGTCAGAGCTCCAACGGTCGGAACCCAACGGCCTAGTGACGTGGCTGGCGCACCGGACACTGTCCGGTGTGCACCGGACTGTCCGGTGCACCATGCGACAGACAGCCTCCACCAAACGGCTAGTTTGGTGATTGGGGCTATAAATACCCCCAACCACCCCACATTCAATCCATCCAAGTTTTCACACTTCTACACCTTACAAGAGCTCTAGCATTCAATTCTAGACACACGCAAGTGATCAAATCCTCTCCAATTCCACACAAGGCTTTAGTGACTAGTGAGAGAGATTTGTCGTGTTCTTTTGAGCTCTTGCGCTTGGATTGCTTCTTTCTTTCTCATTTGTTCTTGTGATCAAAACTCAATTGTAACCGAGGCAAGAGACACCAATTGTGTGGTGGTCCTTGCGGGGAAGTTTTGTTCCCGGTTTGATTTGAGAAGAGAAGCTCACTCGGTCCGAGGGACCGTTTGAGAGAGGGAAAGGGTTGAAAAAGACCCGGCCTTTGTGGCCTCCTCAACGGGGAGTAGGTTTGCGAGAACCGAACCTCGGTAAAACAAATCATCGTGTCTCACTCCTTATTTGCTCACGATTTGTTTTGCGCCCTCTCTCTCTCGGACTCGTTTCTATTTCTAACGCTAACCCGGCTTGTAGTTGTGTTTAAGTTGTTAAATTTCATATTCGCCCTATTCACCCCCCCCTCTAGGCGACTTTCAATTGGTATCAGAGGCCGGTGCTTCATTAGAGCCTAACCGCTCGAAGTGATGTCGGGAGATCACGCCAAGAAGGAGATGGAGACCGGCGACAAGCCCACTACAAGCCACGGGGAAACTTCATCGGAAGAGTCCCGCAACAAGAGGAAGGAGAAGAAGGACTCCTCCAACAAAGGGAAGGGGAAGGAGAAGAAATCCTCTTCCCACAAGTCGCATCGGAGAGGCGGCAAGCACAAGAGGATGAGGAAAGTGGTCTACTACGAGACCGACTCTTCATCACCATCGACCTCCGACTCCGATGCGCCGTCCGTAACTTCTAAGCGCCAAGAGCGCAAGAAGTATAGTAAGATCTCCCTATGCTACCCCCACATTTCAAAGCGTACTCCTTTACTCTCCGTTCCATTAGGCAAACCACCGGTTTTTTACGGTGAAGATTATAATATGTGGAGTGACAAAATGAGGCATCATCTAACCTCACTCCACACAAGCATTTGGAATGTTGTTGAGTTTGGTGTACAGGTGCCATCCGTAGGGGATGAAGACTACGACTCGGACGAGGTGGCCCAAATTCACCACTTTAACTCCCAAGCAACCACTATACTCCTCGCCTCTCTAAGTCGAGAGGAGTATAATAAGGTGCAAGGGTTAAAAAGTGCGAAGGAAATTTGGGACGTACTCAAGACCGCGCACGAAGGAGACGAGGTGACAAAGATCACCAAGCGGGAGACGATCGAAGGGGAGCTCGGTCGCTTCATGTTTCACCAAGGGGAAGATCCGCAAGACATGTACAACCGCTTGAAGACCTTGGTGAATCAAGTGCGCAACCTCGGGAGCGAAAAATGAGATGACCATGAGATGGTCAAGGTTATTCTTAGATCCCTCGTTTTCCTTAACCCTACACAAGTTCAATTAATTTGAGGTGATCCTAGATACAAGCTAATGTCTCCCGAGGAGGTTATAGGAAAATTTGTGAGCTTTGAGCTAATGATTAAAGGCTCAAAGAAAATCATCGAGCAAGGCACCTCCTCCATGCCCGAGGCACATCCCGTTGCATTCAAGGTGACGGAGGAGAAGAAGGAGGAGTCTACATCAAGTAGACAACCAATCGACGCCTCCAAGCTTGACAATGAGGAGATGGCTTTAATCATCAAAAGCTTTCACCAAATCCTCAAGCAACGAAAGGGGAAGGACTACAAGTCCCGCTCCAAGAAAGTTTGCTACAAATGTGGTAAGCCCGGTCACTTTATTGCTAAATGTCCATTATCAAGTGATAGTGACAGGGACAACGACAAGAAGGGGAGAAGCAAGGAGAAGAAGAGGTACTACAAGAAGAAGGGCGGTGATGCCCATGTTTGCCGGGAGTGGGACTCCGACGAGAGCTCCACCGACTCCTCCTCCGACGAGGACGCCGCCAACATCGCCGTCACCAAGGGTCTTCTCTTCCCCAATGTTGGCCACAAGTGCCTCATGGCCAAGGACGGCAAAAGGAAGAAGGTTAAATCCAAATCCTCCACTAAATATGAATCCTCTAGTGATGATAATGCTAGTGATGAGGAAGATCATTTGCGTACCCTTTTTGCCAACCTCAACATGCAACAAAAGGAAAAACTAAATGAGCTAATTAGTGCCATCCATGAGAAGAATGATCTCTTGGATTCCTAAGAGGACTTGCTAATCAAGGAAAATAAAAAGCATGTTAAGGTTAAGAATGCTTATGCTCTAGAAGTAGAAAATGTGAAAAATTATCTAGTGAGCTAAGCACATGCCATGATACTATTGCCAACCTTAGAAATGAAAATGTCAAATTAATTGCTAAGGTTGATTCTCATGTTTGTGATGTTTCAATTCCCAATCTTAGAAATGATAATAATGATTTGCTTGCTAAGATGGAAGAATTAAACATTTCTCTTGATAGCCTTAGATGTGAAAATGAAAAATTGCTTGCTAAGGCTAAAGATTTTGATGATTGCAATGTTATTATTTCTAACCTTAGAAGTGAAAATGATATATTACATGCTAAGGTTGTAGAATTAAAATCTTGTAAACCCTCTACATCTACCATTGAGCATGTTTCTATTTGCACTAGATGTAGAGATGTTGATATTAATGCTATTCATGATCATATGGCTTTAATTAAACAACAAAATGATCATATAGCAAAATTAGATGCTAAAATTGCCGAGCATAACCTAGAAAATGAAAAGTTTAAATTTGCTAGAAGTATGCTCTATAATGGGAGACGCCCTGGCATTAAGGATGGCATTGGCTTCCAAAGGGGAAACAATTTCAAACTTAATGCCCCTCCTAAGAAATTATCTAACTTTGTTAAGGGCAAGGCTCCCATGCCTTAGGATAACTAGGGCTACATTTTGTATCCTGTCGGCTATCCTGAGAGCAAAATTAGGAGAATTCATTCTAGGAAGTCTCACTCTGGCCCTAACCATGCTTTTATGTATAAGGGTGAGACATCTAGCTCTAGGCAACCAACCCGTGCTAAGTTGCCTAAGAAGAAAACTCCTAGTGCATCAAATGACCATAGCATTTCATTTAAAACTTTTTATGCATCATATGTTTTAACTAACAAATCCGGCAAGGTAGTTGCCAAGTTTGTTGGGGGCAAACACAAGGGCTCCAAGACTTGTGTTTGGGTACCCAAAGTTCTTGTTTCTAATGCCAAAGAACTAAACTTGTTTTGTAGGTTTATACATCCGGGGGCTCAAGTTGGATCATCGATAGCGGGTGCACAAACCACATGACAGGGGAGAAGAAGATGTTCTCCTCCTACGAGAAAAACCAAGATCCCCAACGAGCTATCACATTCGGGGATGGAAACCAAGGTTTGGTCAAAGGGTTGGGTAAAATTGCTATATCTCCTGACCATTCCATTTCAAATGTTTTTCTTGTAGATTCATTAGATTACAATTTGCTTTTCGTATCCCAATTATGTCAAATGGGCTACAACTGTCTATTTACTGATGTAGGTGTCACTGTCTTTAGAAGAAGTGATGATTCAATAGCATTTAAGGGAGTGCTAGAGGGTCAGCTATACTTGGTAGATTTTGATAGAGCTGAACTCGACACTTGCTTAATTGCTAAGACTAACAGGGGTTGGCTCTGGCACCGCCGACTAGCCCATGTTGGAATGAAGAATCTTCATAAGCTTCTAAAGGGAGAGCACATTTTAGGACTAACAAATGTTCATTTTGAGAAAGACAGGATTTGTAGCGCATGCCAAGCTGGGAAGCAAGTTGGTGTTCATCATCCACACAAGAACATCATGACGACTGACAGGCCACTAGAGCTCCTACACATGGATTTATTCGGCCCGATCGCTTACATAAGCATCGGCGGGAGTAAGTACTGTCTAGTTATTGTGGATGATTATTCTCGCTTCACTTGGGTATTCTTTTTGCAGGAAAAATCACAAACCCAAGAAACCTTAAAGGGATTCTTGAGACGGGCTCAAAATGAGTTCGGCTTGAGGATCAAGAAAATTAGAAGCGACAATGGGACGGAGTTCAAGAATTCACAAATTGAAGGCTTCCTTGAGGAGGAAGGCATCAAGCATGAGTTCTCTTCTCCCTACACGCCACAACAAAATGGTGTAGTGGAGAGGAAGAATTGAACTCTATTGGACATGGCAAGAACCATGCTTGATGAGTACAAGACGCCGGATCGGTTTTGGGCTGAGGCGGTCAACACCGCCTGCTACGCCATCAACCGGTTGTATCTATACCGAATCCTCAAGAAGACATCCTATGAACTCCTAATCGGTAAAAAGCCCAATATTTCATATTTTAGAGTCTTTGGTAGCAAATGCTTTATTCTTATTAAAAGAGGTAGAAAATCTAAATTTGCTCCTAAGACAGTAGAAGGCTTTTTACTAGGATATGACTCAAACACAAGGGCATATAGAGTCTTTAACAAGTCCTCAGGACTTGTTGAAGTTTCTTATGACGTTGTGTTTGGTGAAACTAACGGCTCTCAAGTAGAGCATGTTGATCTTGATGAGATAGGTGAAGAAGAGGCTCCGTGCATCGCGCTAAGGAACATGTCCATTGGGGATGTGTGTCCTAAGGAATCCGAAGAGCCACCACATGCACAAGATCAACCATCCTCCTCCACGCAAGCATCTCCACCGACTCAAAATGAGGATGCGGCTCAAGTTGATGAAGGAGAAGATCAAAGAGATGAGCCACCTCAAGATGACAGCAATGATCAAGGGGGAGATGCAAATGATAAAGACAAGGAGGATGAAGAACCAAGGCCGCCACACCCAAGAGTCCACCAAGCAATCCAACGAGATCACCCCGTCGACACCATCCTCGGCGACATTCAAAAGGGGGTAACCACTAGATCTCGTGTTGCACATTTTTGTGAGCATTACTCTTTTGTTTCCTCTATTGAGCCACACAGGGTAGAGGAAGCACTCCAAGATTCGGATTGGGTGATGGCGATGCAAGAGGAGCTCAACAATTTCACTAGGAACGAGGTATGGCATTTAGTTCCACGTCCTAACCAAAATGTTGTAGGAACCAAATGGGTCTTCCGCAACAAACAAGATGAGCATGGTGTGGTGACAAGGAACAAAGCTCGACTTGTGGCCAAGGGATACTCCCAAGTCGAAGGTTTGGATTTCGATGAAACCTATGCACCCGTAGCTAGGCTTGAGTCAATTCGTATATTGTTAGCCTATGCTACTTACCATGGCTTCAAGCTTTACCAAATGGACGTGAAGAGTGCTTTCCTCAATGGACCAATCAAGGAAGAGGTCTATGTTGAGCAACCTCGTGGTGTTGGGGACTTGTTCTCAAAGGCTATAAATTAAGAACAAGGCAACACAGAAAGAAGTTAATGGTTAATGTCCTTCGCCCTCCGAAACGTTATTTCCCTTAGGATATAACGATTTTGGACGAAGGTTAAGAAGGACATACCTTCTTCATCACAGTTTAAATTGATGAAAGGAAAAGTATGTGAAACATGAAAGAATATATGATTAACCATATAACATTATTAAGTGTCTCCATTATATAATTATGAAAAAATAAGAATAATATTGAATTACATTTGTACCTTCAATTTGGAAGGCCAAAGTACAAGGATGACGGAAAGCAAATGCCAAGTCCGCGTGAACAGTACGGGAGTACTGTTCATCTATTTATAGACACAGGACGCAGCCTGTGAAGAATTACAATTATGCCCCTCATAAAAATTTACAACATTGACTCGGACCTTTATGGACTAAAAGGTCATTCTATCTTTAAGTCGGTTTGTAATACCGAAGCTTCATGAAGAGGAACATTCGGTCATCTTCTGCAGACAGCTTCAGCCGAAGCTGCTTCTTCCTACAAGACCTTCGGCGCGACGAAGCATAGCCCCAACAGTAGCCCCTTTCGCGGCGCTAGATCGTTTTTCGTAACGAGCTTGATCCGTGAAAAAAGTCTCTTAAGCTTCGGGAAGCCGAAGGTCCAAAAAACACCTTCCCTGAGCTCGTTGTCGAGAAACGATTCAGTTTCCGAGCACGTGGCAGTCCCACCTTGCAGAGTTACTGTTTGGTTTCTGCGGTCCACCGCGCAGCGAGTGCAAGTGACTGTCCGCCTGGTGTAAAAATCCTGGCATTTCGCCTTCTTACCTGCAACACTATATAAACAGACGGGTAGGTGTGAAGTTACCACAGCATTCATTGCTATTTGCACTGTTTTGCTGCCAAAATTTTTAACCATAGCCGAAGCTTGACTCTCGGAATCGAACGAAGGTCCAACTCGAAGTCTGCTTCGGCAGAAGGAAAGGCTTCGGGAGAAAAAAGTATTCAATTTCCACAAACTCAGAATTAAATGGCCAGAGTGCGATCTACTGCCAGGGTTGAGCGTGAAGGAGACGAAGCTGAAGGTTCGGAGACTGTTCCCATCTCCGAAGCAATGCAACGATCCGGACTGGTAACTTCGGAGGAAATCCCCACTATTGAAGCAGAACAAGCAACTGCCGAAGCAGAAGATGAGAACATTGAAGAAACTGATCCCGAAGATGATTATCGCATTGCCATGCCAAGTAAGCCCAGCCACTTGGACTTCGGAAAGTCGACCGTTTCGAAGGCTGATCTCTCCAAGATGGTAAAGTCAGGTTATTTCAGTGAAAGTCAGAAGAAGCTACTTCGCTTCGGGGGAGAAGAAACTACCCCGAAGCCAGAGAAGGATGAGATAGTCATTTTCAAGAGCTTTCTAAAGGCTGGGTTGAGATTCCCCCTTCATGGGATTATTGCAGATGTATTGAAGAAGTTTGGAATCTACTTTCATCAGTTGACTCCTAACGCTATCGTTAGGCTTAGTGTTTATATCTGGGCCCTCCGAAGCCAGGCGGTGGAGCCGTTTGCCGACAGCTTTTGTCGAGTCCATGAGCTGCATTACCAGACGAAGGCTAGAAAAGATGGATTACATGATAACTTTGGTTGCTACAATTTTGCCTATCGGAAAACCACAAAGTTTCCTGTTATTAGCTACCGAAGCAAATGGCCGGCAGGTTGGAAATCAGAATGGTTTTATGTGAAAGTTGACGAAGACAAAGAGAAGTTGGTACAAAGCCCACTTGAATTGATCTTCGGAGAAACAAGACCGCGATGCCACATGACATTAGAAGGTCCCACCTGGGCTGCACTGGGTGAGTTTAAAATTATTTCAGAGCATATCAGTACCAGGGACCTGGTTCAAGAGTTCTTGGCCTTCAGAGTTTTCCCTACTTTAAAAGAATGGAAAATGCCGAAGCTGGAAGGGGAGAAGAAAGAAGGGGAACTTGTCCGGCTTCCTTACCATTTCAAGTTCAAGAAATACTTTAAAAAACCTTGCCAAGAGTGGCTGGACACAGTTGAAGTAATGTGCAATGAAATACTTGGTAATTACTCCAAAAAAGAAGATCAGCTAATGACTGCGGCCTTCGGCACCCGTCCGAAGCGAAGACTAAACCGAGTGTTTGATGCCCTGGGTTTTGAGTACCCTGACTATGAACAGCTAAATAAGGGTGCTGAGGGCCAAAAAAGGAAAAGGGTGGCCGAAACTTTGAACAAAGATGAGGAAGAACCACCAATAAAGAAGAATATTCCAAAGAAGAGAAGAATATCATCTCCGAAGCGAAAATTATCCGATGAAGAGAGGACTCCTGCATCGCCCTCTACCACCGATGTGGAGGAAATCTTAAAGGTAATGACTGAACCCCTGCCCGCGAAGCTAAGTCCATTAGGGCCTCAACTGACGAAGCTTTTTCGAAAGGTGGAGGAGCCGGAAAAAACGAAGAAGATAACCAAAACAAAGAGACAAAGAATTATCGCAGTGACCGAAGTCATTGACAAGACGCCACCGAGGGCTTCAACTCGGAAAGCGCCAGCGGTTGAGGGCACAACAAATGTCGAAGTCGCACCTTCGGAGGTCGTGGCTACCGAAGCCGCTTCGGCCGAAGATTTGAACTTGGAGACTACAATTGAAGACATCGACAAAATACTGCTAGACATGGCCGCAGAAGAAGCTACCACTGCTGCCGAAGAAACCATGGCCACAGTGCCTGGGAAGGGAAAGGAAATAGCCGAAGATACTTCGGAGGACGAAACCTTCATATTTCAAAATTTAGTTGGGCAAGAACTATCGAAGGCCGAAATAGAAGAGCTTAAAGAATATGCCAAATCTTGCGGATATAAGCCAGGAGCTCTTCTTTTCGGAGGTATTGACGATGAAAAATTAGGCTGCATCCGGGATCAAACTGGAGCTAAGGTCATCGGTACTCTATCAAAGAGTATCGGTTTTCCGAAGCTAGAAACGGATATCAGCCGCTACCGACGACAACATATCGTTGGTAGCTTATTTTATTCCAACTTCAAGGTAAACAACTTTTCTCTGACTTTTATTGTTTTTAATAATGAAAATGTTCCTAACGAAGGTTGTTTATGTGCAGAGCATGCTACTGAGCAAAGCTTTGAAGATGCAGCAAGATCTAGAGGATAAGAAACACGAAGCTATAATTGAAAATTTAGAGAGCAAAATAAAAGAGCAATCAGCTATTATTGAAAAGAAAGACTTCGAACTCCAAACAACTGAAGGCTTATTGGCAGAAACTGAAGCTAAAGTAGCAGAATTGAATTCGAAGCTTCTCTGCCAATCAAAACAATTTGAACAAGAGAAGCAAGAGCTTAATTCAAAATTTGAGGCCGAAGTCCAAGAAAACTCAGATTTGAAAAAATCATTGACCAGCCTTCAAGACAAATGTTTGAAATTTAGTAACAACTGTATTCAACAATTAAAAAAGATCTTTTATTCAGTTGGAGCCAGCAGTGGAAAGTTCACCCCTTCAGCTGAAAATTTGCCAGGAACCTTCGAACATATTGAAGCTGAAATTGATGAGCTTGATGAAGTTATAGCCGGGCACGGTGACTTCTGTGCCTGGGTAGCTTCTCGGGGCACTGCTGCAGCGTTTCTGAAGGCTGGCTGTGATCATGGAAAAATCGTCAACAGGCCCAATTTCACTCTATCTCCATCAATTCTAGACGATATTCCTGACCTCGCCCGAAGCATTTCAAACAGATTTATAAAAATGATATGGACAAAAGGCGGGCGAGAAAAGGCTGGAGATGAAGCTCGAAGTCATCTTGAACCAGTAAGAAATCATACCTTGTGCTTACCTTCTCCTTCACACTTGATTTTTACTCACAATACCTTGATTCATGTAGGATGACGAAGCTGAAAGTGATGCTTAAAAAATATGCCGCCGAAGCTGAAACCCGCTGAAGATCAGTAGAAATACACTATAGAAAAAACTCAAGAGACTTTTGTAATAACTTTTGTAAATACAGCTAAACTGTTCTTAATGAACTTTGTTCATACCTTGTAATATATTCTTACCCTTCCATTGAGGCGCTTTGATGTGGACGAAATTAGTATTTTGAGCCAAAGGCGAAAAAACACCTTCCCTTCTTTTCGTACACAACGAAGCATAAAAGACCGCTTCTTCTTTTTACCGAAACCTTTCTTTTTTGTACACAACGAAGCATAAAAGACCGCTTCTTCTTTTTGCCGAAACCTTTCTTTTTTGTACACAACGAAGCATAAAAGACCGCTTCTTCTTTTTGCCGAAACCTTTCTTTTTTGTACACAACGAAGCTCTTTTCTTATGCCGAAACAACCACTTATGCCATGATGATGATTATCCTATATATGCCTGAATGTTTATGAATGCAAATGTTATGATGTAATGTGATGTGCGAATGAATGTCCAAACACATATCCGAAGCCATACCCTTAGCCATTATTTCCTTAGAAACAATCACACATCAGCTCTGCATTCCCTTAGGAACGTCTTTGGAGCTTCTTCGCCTTTTACTTTCGGCGGAATCAGCGTTGACTTTTCGCTGTAAGCTCTGCATTCCCTTAGGAACGACTTTGGAGCTTCTTCGCCTTTTACTTTCGGCGGAATCAGCGTTGACTTTTCGCTGTAAGCTCTGCATTCCCTTAGGAACGACTTTGGAGCTTCTTCGCCTTTTCAGTTTTCGGCACTCGATGGTGCGTTCTCAGCTTTTACATTTACATATTTTGGGGGATTTTACTCTTATAGAACTAAAAAAGGAAATTACATATGATGGCCCCATTAAAAACCTTTCTCCCCCTTTAGAAAGGAAAAGGGTTCCATGAAAAAGAGAAGAAAAAACATAAAAAGTTACATCAAGTTATACATAATATCGCCGAAGCTCATCCGCGTTCCAAGATCTTGGAATGTCGTTGCCGTCCATGTCCTTCAATCTGTATGAACCAGGTCTTGACGAAGATACTACTAAGAAAGGTCCCTCCCATTTCAACTGTAACTTGCCCATTGTGTCTGGGTTGGCCACTCTCCGAAGCACCAAGTGTCCCGGCTCAATATTCTTTAGCCGAACTTTTCTATCTCGCCATTTGACTGTTTCGGCCTGGTATTTATTGATATTCTCCACAGCTTGAAGCCTGATCCCTTCTAAAGCATCTTTTTCCACAAAACAAGCATCTTCAGGGCCTGATTCTGTCGAAGCTACTACTCTTATTGATCCAGTTTTAGCTTCTTCCGGAGTTATTGCTTCGTCACCGAATAATAACTTGAATGGAGTAAAGCCTGTAGACCTTGATGTTGTTGTATTGTGGCTCCACACCACTTTGGTTAACTGATCTGGCCACTTTCCCCTGGGTTGATTGAAGATTAACTTCATTATTCCTGTCATTATAATGCCGTTGGCTCTTTCAACGAGCCCATTTGACTCCGGATGCCTAACTGATGCAAAATGGATCTTCGTACCAATTTGATCACAGAAATTTCTGAAAGCTTCGGAGTCAAATTGTGTTCCATTATCCACAGTGATGGCCTTCGGTACCCCGAAACGACAAACAATATTCTGCCAGAAAAACTTTTGGACAGTGGCCGAAGTTATTGTGGCTAATGGCTTTGCCTCAATCCATTTAGAAAAATACTCCACAGCCACTATGACATATCTTAAATTCCCTTGTGCCGGTGGTAATGGTCCTAACAGGTCAAGGCCCCACCTTTGCAATGGCCAGATGGGTTGAATGAGCTGTGTTAAAGACGAAGGCTGCTTTTGATCTCTTGCACATTTCTGACAG
Organism: Zea luxurians; assembly: GCA_029449295.1. Taxonomy (NCBI): domain Eukaryota; kingdom Viridiplantae; phylum Streptophyta; class Magnoliopsida; order Poales; family Poaceae; genus Zea; species Zea luxurians. The sequence goes on from JAOPSE010000002.1 coordinate 171,446,624, forward strand.
CCTTCGCACTTTTGAACTAACTCCGCTGCATCCGAAGCTACCTTCGGCCAATAAAACCCTTGGCGGAAAACTTTTCCAAGTAACGGCCTAGATCCAATGTGGGATCCACACAGGCCTGCATGTATTTCTTTCATCAACTCTATACCTTCGGTTCTAGATAGACACTTAAGTAGCGGAGCGCAAACTCCATGCTTGTACAACTCCCCTTCTATGATGACATATGGACGAGCTCTTGCCTCTATCCTCCTGTTATAAGCTTCGTCATCTGAAAGAAACTTACCCTGAAGGTAAGAGATAATCTCAGTTCTCCAATCCTCGCTATAAACAGGAGATATGTTGAGGACTGCTCTTTCAAGGAGTTCCACTGAAGGTGCCTTTATTGTTTCGAAAAACACATCCGAAGGTAAAGGCAGCCCCTGTGCTGCTGACTTAGCTAGCAAATTAGCATGCTCATTTTGTCCTCGAGGGATATTTTTGACAGAAAATCCTTCGAAGGAAGCTTCGATTCTTCGGACCGTGTCTAAATATTTTTCAAGCTTCGGATCTTTAGCCTTGTAACTCTTGTCGATATGACCCGAAACAACCTGAGAATCAGTTTTAAGGATGGCCCTTCTGATTCCCATTGCTTTTAATTTCCGAAGGCCCAAAAGCAGAGCTTCGTACTCAGTAATATTGTTTGTACAGCTAAAATCAAGTCTTGCTGCATAACAAGTTTTAACTTTGGATGGTGAGACCAACACGGCGGCTGCTCCTGCTCCGAAGGTTCCCCAAGAGCCATCACAAAACACTTTCCACACTTCGGCATCCTTATTTGTTTCTTCATCCTGAGCCCCTGGCGTCCAATCGGCAATGAAATCTGCCAACGCTTGGGACTGGATCGAGGATCTATGCACATAATCAATGCAAAATTCATTGAGCTCTGCAGCCCACTTTCCAATCCGTCCAGTAGCTTCTCTATTTCTCATAATATCCTTCAACGGCTGCGAAGAAGGAACAACAATATTGTATGCCTGAAAATAATGCCGAAGCTTCCTGGATGCCATCAAAACGGCATATAATACCTTCTCCAGTTCTGTATAATTTTTCTTTGATACACTAAGGACTTCAGATACAAAATACACTGGAACCTGCTTCTTGACTTGGCCATCAAGCTTCTCCTGGACAAGTGCCGCACTTACTGCTGAGTGCGAAGCTGCCACGTATAACAACAAAGGAGCCCCTGGCGTTGGTGGAGTTAATGTTGTTAAATCTATCAAATATTGCTTCAGCTCTTCAAAGGCTTTTTGTTGACTTGGTCCCCATTGGAAGACTTCAGCTGACTTCAACACTTCGAAGAATGGTAAATTTCTTTCTGCTGATCTGGATATGAATCTATTGAGAGATGCCAACCTCCCTGTCAATCTTTGGGCCCCCTTTCTTGTAGTTGGTGGCTCCATTCGAAGTATGGCTTCAATTTTACTTGGATTAGCTTCAATTCCCTTTGTTGAAACCAAGCATCCAAGAAATTTCCCCTTCTTTACTCCGAAGACACATTTTTCTGGATTCAGCTTTAAGCCAGCTTGTCTGAAACTGGCGAAGGTCTCCTGCAAATCAGCAATATGATTTTCCTGTTTTGTGCTTTTTACAATGATGTCATCAACATAAGTTAGCACATTTCTGCCTATCTGAGACTGGAGGACCTTCGCAGTCATTCTGCTGAAACTTCCTCCAGCGTTTTTGAGCCCCTCAGGCATCCGAAGATAGCAATATGTGCCACTTGGGGTTATGAAGCTAGTCTTCGGCTCGTCTTCCTTCTTCATCCAGATTTGGTGATAGCCTGAGTAACAATCTAGCAGACTCATCAGCTCTGAAGAAGCTGCTGCATCAACTAAAGAGTCTATCCTTGGCAATGGGAATTCATCCTTCGGACAAGCCTTGTTGAGATCTGTGAAATCGATACACATTCTCCACTTGCCATTGGCCTTCTTTACCATAACAGTGTTAGCTAGCCATTCTGGATACTTTACTTCTCTGATAACTCCTGCACTGAGGAGTCTTTTTACTTCATTGCGAGCACCTTCGGCCTTATCATCAGACATTTTCCGAAGCCTCTGCTTTCGGGGTCTGAAGGATGGGTCAACGTTGAGCGAGTGTTCAATAACATCCCGATTTACTCCGCAGAGGTCATTAGCTGACCATGCAAAAATATCTTTGTTGTTGAACAAAAACCTTATCAAGATTTTCTCCTGGTCTTCGGATAATTGAGAGCCCAACAGCACCTTCTGCTCTTCTATGTCCTCACATAAGAGCATGAGCTTCGGCTGATCTGCTGAAGCTGCTTTCTCCCTTCTAAATTTGTACTGCTCACAAGCTTCAGCTCCATCTATGTTATGGATTGCTTTGGAGTCAGTCCAGCTTCCTTCGGCCCTTCTGGCAGCTTCCTGACTTCCATGAATAGCGATGGGTCCTTGATCCGAAGGTATCTTCATACAAAGATAGGCAGGATGAAGGATTGCTTCGAAAGCATTGAGGGTGCCACGACCAATAATTGCATTGTAAGGGTATTCCATGTCAACAATGTCAAACACAACTTGCTCAGTTCTAGTGTTGTTAACAAATCCGAAGGTTACTGGCATGGTAATCTTCCCAAGTGCTACAATCTGCCGTCCTCCGAAGCCACAAAGAGGGTGCGTAGCATCATGGATCTTGTCTTCGGGCTCTTGCATTTATCTGAAGGCCTTAGCAAATATGATATCAGCTGCACTGCCTGTATCAACTAAGACATTGTGGACCAGAAATCCTTTGATAACACAAGAGATAACCATGGCATCGTTGTGTGGGTAATCCTTGAGTTGAAGGTCCTCTTGGGAGAAGGTAATAGGAATGTGAGACCATCTTGACTTGATGAAGGGTCCTTGCACCCCAACATGTTGTACCCTTCTCTGTGCTTCCTTCTTCTGCTTCTTGTTGGCTGGCTCTGAACATGAACCGCCTGTTATCGGGAACAGCAGCTTCGGAGCCGAAGCAGCTCCAGCTTGATCGTTGAACGAAGCCATCAGCTCAAAAAAGTGGAAGTGAGTTCACCGGAGGTGGGCGCCAATGTTGGGGACTTGTTCTCAAAGGCTATAAATTAAGAACAAGGCAACACAGAAAGAAGTTAATGGTTAATGTCCTTCGCCCTCCGAAACGTTATTTCCCTTAGGATATAACGATTTTGGACGAAGGTTAAGAAGGACATACCTTCTTCATCACAGTTTAAATTGATGAAAGGAAAAGTATGTGAAACATGAAAGAATATATGATTAACCATATAACATTATTAAGTGTCTCCATTATATAATTATGAAAAAATAAGAATAATATTGAATTACATTTGTACCTTCAATTTGGAAGGCCAAAGTACAAGGATGACGGAAAGCAAATGCCAAGTCCGCGTGAACAGTACGGGAGTACTGTTCATCTATTTATAGACACAGGACGCAGCCTGTGAAGAATTACAATTATGCCCCTCATAAAAATTTACAACATTGACTCGGACCTTTATGGACTAAAAGGTCATTCTATCTTTAAGTCGGTTTGTAATACCGAAGCTTCATGAAGAGGAACCTTCGGTCATCTTCTGCAGACAGCTTCAGCCGAAGCTGCTTCTTCCTACAAGACCTTCGGCGCGACGAAGCATAGCCCCAACACCTAGCTTTGAAGACAGTGTGTACCCTAACCATGTCTATGGGCTCTCTAAGGCGCTTTATGGGCTCAAGCAAGCCCCAAGAGCATGGTATGAATGTCTTAGAGATTTCCTTATTGCTAATGGCTTCAAAGTCGGCACGGCCGATCCTACTTTATTTACTAAAACTCTTGACAATGATTTGTTTGTATGCCAAATTTATGTTGATGATATTATATTTGGGTCTACTAACGAATCTACATGTGAGGAATTTAGTAGGATAATGACACAAAAATTGAGATGTCAATGATGGGGGAGTTGAAGTATTTTCTAGGATTCCATGTCAAGCAACTCCAAGAAGGCACCTTCATTAGCCAAACGAAGTATACTCAAGACATTCTAAACAAGTTTGGAATGAAGGATGCCAAGCCCATCAAGACACCCATGGGAACCAATGGGCATCTCGACCTCGACACGGGAGGTAAATCCATCGATCAAAAGGTATACCGGTCGATGATAGGTTCATTACTCTATTTATGTGCATCTCGACCGGATATTATGCTTTCCGTATGCATGTGTGCAAGATTCCAATCCGACCCTAAGGAATCTCACCTTACGGCCGTAAAATGAATCTTGAGATATTTGGCTTATACTCCTAAGTTTGGGCTTTGGTACCCTCGGGGTTCCACATTTGATTTGATTGGTTATTCGGATGTCGATTGGGCGGGGTGCAAAATCAATCGAAAGTGCACATCGGGGACTTGCCAGTTCTTGGGAAGATCCTTGGTGTCTTGGGCTTCAAAGAAGCAAAATTCTGTGGCTCTTTCAACCGCCGAAGCCGAGTACATTGTCGCAGGCCATTGTTGCGCGCAATTACTTTGGATGAGGCAAACCCTGCGGGACTATGGTTACAAATTAACTAAAGTTCCACTTCTATGTGATAATGAGAGTGCAATCCGCATGGCGGATAATCCCGTCGAGCATAGCCGCACTAAACACATAGCCATTCGGTATCATTTTCTTAGGGATCACCAACAAAAGGGGGATATCGAGATTGCATATATTAACACTAAAGATCAATTAGCCGATATCTTTACCAAGCCACTAGATGAACAAACTTTTACCAAACTTAGGCATGAGCTCAATATTCTTGATTCGAGGAATTTCTTTTGATATCTTGCACACATAGCTCATAAATATACCTTTGATCATATCCCTTTTATATATGCTATGACTAATGTGTTTTCAAGTGAATTTCAAACCAAGTCATAGGTGTATTGAAAGGGAATTGGAGTCTTCGCGAAGACAAGGCTTCCACTCCACTTTATAACTCATCCTTCGCCGTCGCTCCAAGCAATTCTTCGTCTTTGGTATAATCTTCACTCATATGTTTTATTTGCCAAAGGGGAGATAATAGTTAGCAAAGGGCTTATATCTCACTCAAAGTATCCGTTTTTGGTGATTCATGCCAAAGGGGGAGAAAGTATGAGCCCAATGCAAAAGGACCGCACCACCACCCTAATTTTAAAATGATTTTCAATTGGTAAATTTCAAATTGGTATCTTATTGTGTTCAAAAGTGGGAGCAAGTAGTATTTTCAAAATTGATATCTTAAAACCCTCTTGAACACTAAGAGGAGAATTTATTGAGGGGGGGTTCTGTTTAGTCAAAGGAAAAGCATTTGAAACAAGGGGAGAAAATTTCAAAACTTGAAAATGCCTAGCAAAATCTTATTCATTTACCTTTGACTATTTTGCAAAAGGACTTTGAAAAGGATTTACAAAAAAAAATTGCAAAAACAAAACATGTGATGCAAGCGTGGTCCAAAATGTTAAAAATAAAGAAACAATCCATGTATATCTAGTAAGTAATATTTATTGGCTCAATTCTAAGTAACCTTTGCACTTGCATATGCAAACTAGTTCAAATTCTGCACTTCTATATTTGCTTTGGTTTATGTTGGCATCAATCACCAAAAAGGGGGAGATTGAAAGGGAATTAGGCTTACACCTATTTCCTAAATTGATTTTGGTGGTTGAATTGCCCAACACAAATAATTGGACTAACTAGTTTGCCCAAGCTTATAAGTTCTATAGGTACCAAAGGTTCACAATAAGCCAATAAAAAGATCAAGAGAAAGGGTTCAAACAAAGGAGCAAAGGGACAACCGAAGGTGCCCTGGTCTGGCGCACCGGACTGTTCGGTGTGCCACCAGACAGTGTCCGGTGCACCAGGGGACTCCAAGCTGAACTTCGCACCTTCGGGAAAACTCAGAGGCGCCGCGCTATATTTCACCGGACTATCCGGTGTACACCGGACAGTGTCCGGTGCTCCAGAGGAGAGCGACTCTGAACTCGCCAGCTTCAGGAATTCGCTCGGCTATAATTCACTGGACATGACCGGTGTACACCGGACTGTCCAGTGTAACGGCGGAGCAACGGCTACTTCGGCACCAACGATCACCTGCAGCGACATTAAATGCGCGCCAGAGCGCGCAGAAGTCAGGCACGAGCGAAGTGGCGCACCGGACACTCTACAGTACATGTCCGGTGCGCCACCGGACATCCAGGCGGGCCCAGCAGTCAGAGCTCCAACGGTCGGAACCCAATGGCCTGGTGACGTGGGGTGTGCACCGGACTGTCCGGTGCACCATGCGACAGACAGCCTCCACCAAACGGCTAGTTTGGTGGTTGGGGCTATAAATACCCCCAACCACCCCACATTCAATCCATCCAAGTTTTTACACTTCTACACCTTACAAGAGCTCTAGCCTTCAATTCTAGACACACCCAAGTGATCAAATCCTCTCCAATTCCACACAAGGCTTTAGTGACAAGAGAGAGAGATTTGTCGTGTTCTTTTGAGCTCTTGCGCTTGGATTGCTTCTTTCTTTCTCATTTGTTCTTGTGATCAAAACTCAATTGTAACCGAGGCAAGAGACACCAATTGTGTGGTGGTCCTTGCGGGGAAGTTTTGTTCCTGGATTGATTTGAGAAGAGAAGCTCACTCGGTCCGAGGGACCGTTTGAGAGAGGGAAAGGGTTGAAAAAGACCCAGCCTTTGTGGCCTCCTCAACGGGGAGTAGGTTTGCGAGAACCGAACCTCGGTAAAACAAATCATCGTGTCTCACTCCTTATTTGCTCACGATTTGTTTTGCGCCCTCTCTCTCAGACTCGTTTCTATTTCTAACGCTAACCCGGCTTGTAGTTGTGTTTAAGTTGTTAAATTTCATATTCGCCCTATTCACCCCCCTCTAGGCGACTTTCAATAGACATCTCGAATTTTTGTACCATGATCCTACTTAACTCTTCACAAGTAGATTTGTTAGTAGACCCAAATATGATATCATCAATATAAATTTGGAATACAAACAAATCATTTGCAACAGTTTTAGTAAAGAGAGTAGGATCGGCTTTTCCGACTTTGAAGTCATTAGTGATAAGAAAATCTCGCAGGCATTCATACCATGCTCTTGGGGCTTGTTTGAGCCCATAAAGCGCCTTAGAGAGTTTATAAACATGGTTAGGGTACTCACTATCTTCAAAGCCGGGAGGTTGCTCAACATAGACCTCTTCCTTGATTGGTCCATTGAGGAAGGCACTTTTCACGTCCATTTGATACAGCTTGAAGCCATGGTAAGTAGCATAGGCAAGTAATATGTGAATTGACTCAAGCCTAGCTACGGGTGCATAAGTTTCATCGAAATCCAAACCTTCGACTTGTGAATAACCCTTTTGGCCACAAGTCGTGCTTTGTTCCTTATCACCACACCATGCTCATCTTGTTTGTTGTGGAATATCCACTTGGTACCTACAACATTTTGATTAGGACGTGGAACTAAATACCATACCTCATTCCTCGTGAAGTTGTTGAGCTCCTCTTGCATTGCCATCACCTAATCCGAATCTCTTAATGCATCCTCAATCCTATAAGGCTCAATAGAGGAAACAAAAGAGTAATGTTCACAAAAATGAGCAACTCGAGATTGAGTTGTTACCCCCTTATGAATATCGCTAAGGATGGAGTTCATGGGGTGATCTCTTTGAATCGCCTGGTGGACTCTTTGGTGAGGCGGTCTTTGACCCTGTGCTTCTTGTTCATCTTCCTTGTCTTGATTTTCTTCATCTCCCCCTTGATCATTGCCTTCTTCTTGAGGTGGCTCATCTTCTTGATCTTCTTCTTCATCACCTTGAGCCTGTTCCTCATCTTGGGTTGGTGGAGATGCTTGAATGGAAGATGACGGTTGATCTTGTGCTTGTGGAGGCTGAAAGGGAATTAGGCTTACACCTATTTCCTAAATTGATTTTGGTGGTTGAATTGCCCAACACAAATAATTGGACTAACTAGTTTGCCCAAGTTTATAAGTTCTACAGGTGCCAAAGGTTCACAATAAGCCAATAAAAAGATCAAGAGAAAGGGTTCAAACAAAGGAGCAAAGGGACAACCGAAGGCACCCTGGTCGGGCGCACCGGACTGTCCGGTGTACCACCAGACAGTGTCTGGTGCACCACCGGACAGTGTCTGGTGCACCAGGGGACTCCAAGCTGAACTTCGCACCTTCGGGAAAACTCAGAGGCGCCGCGCTATGAAGCGCCCCAATCCTCTGGGACTCAAATGTGATACAATTACTAGTCCCAGGAGGCTAGTAAACACATTTATACAACAGATGATTTCAGATCTGCTTAAACGGGACAAACCTATAAAGGTGGCGATCAACTTTAAGAGTTGGTCCACAACTCAGGACATATCATCGGAGTGGGGCTGAAGCAGCCCAATATACATAGTGAAGCAAATCAACGGTCCAACAGCCACAGGCAAGGTTGGGAACAGTCGTAACTCTTACCCGATCTCCTTTTTCTGAAAAAAAATAAATAAGCAAGGGTGAGTACAAACGTACTCAGCAGCCCACCTTCACCCGCGGAATGGGGAAATCAGATATAATGCATGGAATATGTGGAGCTCAGGATATTTTGCAGAAACAGCAATATTTTATGCAGGGTTGTTTTGTAAAACATTTTGTATTTTGCAAAGCGCATCCTCTCCCAAAGGAGCAGGAAGTTTTTCAATATTAGAACAAAATCCCCTGGACTAAACCATCCAGGTATCTCAGCAGTTTCCCACTGGTTTTCATTTTCCACAAACAGCTACTGGACTTCCCGTCCACCATAGCTCACGGCTCAACCGCTAGACCTTTTAAAAACCACTTTTCTCAAAAGCACCCTTTTTTGAAAACAAAACATTAATTGACATACCATACCAGACTCGTCCATTCCTGTGGACATAGACTATTCGAATAGGTTTGAACTCTGCGCAGAGGTGTACACTTTACCCACTAGTCCGGCTCTGCGATCTCATGATCAGTGAGATCCGAATCCGAATCTCTTTCTTTCCCCGCACGTCCTAACCTTAACGGTTATCCGGAAGGAGTCAGGCCACCACCATGTCCAAACCGGACAAAACTTTCCCCCTCCTTATCCTCCCGGTGCTCCCTAGCCTTCATAACCCTGGGGTTGGACCGTACGAGTTCAGATTGAGTGACTGCCCACACAGTCTCGAGTGGTTGTACTTATCATGAGTACAGGTAGTGAAAGATGACAAACCGGTCCTTATACGAGGGGACAATCCTTCTGCTCACGCCTAAACCAGCTGAGCCATCACCTTAGGCCCTCCCTTAAACCAGGGAGTCCCTGATTATCCCACTCACAAGGTGATAAGGGTGAAAACCCTTCATCATACACATTTTGAAAAGCATTTTCTTTTGAAAACTCACACCTTTTCTCAAATCATTTGTAACAAATATATCAAGGATTGATTGCGGCAAGCGGCTTGGGTGGCCATAATAACTTGTCTCAAAATCATATCATGCATAAAATAATAGGCTGAGGGTTGTGGTTGAAAAATCATAGGTAATTTATGCATCAAAGGGATCCAGTAAGCTTGTCGTGCTTATCCGGCGAAGGGGGAAGGAGAGCTCGCAGAACTGGCTTCTAGCTCCACTGCCTGGCGTAGACTTGCAGATCTGGCCTCCACGAGATGACACGAACGCTCCGATAACTATGCAACATGAATAAGCGAACATACAAACAAGCAAGTATACCAACAAATATTTAGTATAGTGGTCAGAATAGTGATATATGGATGGGTAGAGTCTTGAGTAGAATATGTGTCATGTGGTGTTGAGATACTGCTGGTGGTGGAGCGAAGGTGCTTACCAGGAGGGTGGACTGGAGACGAAGCGACACTATGCGTGTAGCTGGCAGAACGGAGTAACTGAGTGAGTGGGGTGTTTGCCTTGGCTGAGGGTGTTGCGTGTGTGTGTGGAGAGGGAGAGGGTAGCTGGGTGTATTTATAGCTGGGTGTATGTGGTGTAGCACAGCGAAGTTCACTGTTGGTGAGAATAGTGACGAATGAATCGTCTGACTTAGTATGAACAGGAGAGTTATAGGCAGAATATGGGACGAGAGTATTTTGGGAGTTTTCTGGAATATGAACCATGCTTAAGGGATGACATGGTTGGATAGGGAATAGTTTGATAAGAATTTAGAAACGAAAATTATTGGAATTTGAGTTTGGAAGCCTGGTTCGAAGGAATCTCAAGTTAAGCATGCTCAACTTGGAGAAACCTAGGATGGGTGACCAGATGGGAGGTTCCCACTGGAAGGAAAATCATAGTCACCGGAGTTTGTATAACTGGAATATGGGTCTGGCTGGTCTTAGGTGGACTGGAAAGCATGATGGATGAGTAGTTGAAATTTGGGGTGATCGGGTGATCGATGAATAGTAACGGTAAATAGTAACGGTAAAAAGTAACGGTAAAAAGTAACGGTAAATAGTAACGGTAAATAGTAACGGTAAAAAGTAATGGTAAACGGTAAAAAGTAACGGTAAATAGTGACGGTAAATAGTGATGGTAAATAGTGACGATGAACGAACGATGAACGATGAATAGGAACTATGAACGAACGATGAACGATCGAATGATCGAACGGACGAACGATCAGAATTTTGGCAACATAACGGCAGGAAAAGGATTATTTGGACGAACGAACGGACGAACGATCGAACGATCGGACGAACGGACGAACGAACCATGAACGATCGGACGAACGATCAAACGATCGGACGAACGAACGATCGGAATTTCGGCAGCATAACGGCAGGAAAAAGATTATTTGGACGAACGAACCATGAACGATCGGACGAACGATCGAACGATCGGACGAACGAACGAACAAACTAAGAACAGGGGGACGAACGATCGAAGAACGATCGAACGATCCTTGTGCTAGTGTGTGCTTGTGTGGAAGGTGGAGTGGGAGTGGGCGTGTGGGTGTGGGGGGGAAGGGAGTTGCCATGAAATGGCTTGGGGTGGGATGAGAGGAGGCCCTTGCCCCTCTATTTATAGCCATGGTGGGGGGATTAGGGGGAGGGATGAGAGGATTAGTGGGAGGATGAGAGGATTAGTGGGAGATTAGCATCGATTTGTCTTATATGAGTGTAATTAGCTTGTAGAGCTCACCGTATGACACCGGAGGCATACGTATACGTATGAGCATGAGGAAAGTTATGAATAAAATATTTGTAGGGACTTCAAAAATGATTCTGAAGGTATTTCTCAGGAAGAAAATACTTGGAGATATATCGGTGGAATATTTTGGGCAGTATTTCTAAAAGAGTTTGAGGGTGATCACTGGGGAAATATTTGTAGGATATTTGGAGGAGGATTTTAGAGAGAATATAGACCACTATAATTTTATTTGTTGATATCAACTCGCAAACAAACATTTTGAAATGAAATTTGAAATTCATTTTGAATTTAGAGTGAGTTTGAGAAAATTTCAGGATTTGAATTTTTGGGATGCTACAAATCTGCCCCACTTAAAAGGAATCTCGTCCTTGAGATTCGGCTTAGAAGGGTTATGGGTATAGCTTTACTTCTGCTACATATCTTCACTTTGCAGACTCTTCGAGGAGATGGAGCTTCAACAACCTCTAGCCTTGGAGGAGCATCTAGTTGCCGATTGCAAACGCTGATTCTGGCTACTAAAAGATCATCTTCAGGCTTCTGGCTTTCGCTTGGCAGCTAGCTTATTGAAGAAGCATCGATGCCAACATGCAAACCTTTCTCTTGCGAACTTCCACATGGATTTCTTCTTTGATTGGTCTTCTGATGCTTCATCAACGGAACTTGGGTGACCACTTCTCATCCAGAAACTTATAAGCTTCGATGATCTGGTACTCCACAAGCTTGCTACAGGCCTTCTTCTTTTCCTCCATAGCAGGAACCTTGCTGGAACACTACCCCACTTAAAAAGAATGAGGGTAGATCTCTTGAATCTTGGGGATTTGAACTCCTTGAAGTACCTCGTAACAAGGGTGTTACGGGGCCTTCTGCTGTTGTTGATGCTTGACCAGCCTGCAGAGAGATGACTGACATAGGGTTGATTCTGGGAACCTTCTTCTCATCTTTTCTTCACTATCTTCTTTTCTCTTCTCACTTCTCACTTTTCACTGCCTCTTTCTTTCTCTTTGCTCTTCCCACTCGAGGATTCTATCAAAGAGTATTACTATCATACACTGGAGGAAACCAAAGACTATGAACCATGTGCAACAGTCTTCAACCCAAGAATCACCAAGCATTGTGATCTTAGGGGCGAGGGAGTGGAAAATGGAGTTGCTTGCGATTTGGCAGAGGGGATTTTATCTGGAGTGTGCTTTGCTTTGAGCGAGATGGGAGTTGAGGGAGCTGGTGGGGGAATTTATAGGCGAGTGGGGGTGCTCGGGTGCGGAGTGCCGATGACGGAGCAGTTGACACGCGGCAGCAGGTGCGACAAGGGGTGGGGGGCTGTTGCCGGCGACGATGGCGGTGGTGGGTGTGCTACAAAAGGGGGTGTGGGTGGCGGTAGTGCGCTGCAAAGGGGGCATGGGTGGCGGTAGTGCACTGCAAAGGGAGCGTGGGGCGGTGGTTGGAGGCAGGGCACGCGTGCGGGGAGCATGGGTGAGTGGTGGGGTCAATGACCCTGATATTTGTGGTGTCTGGCTCCCAGAATCTTTGCCTCTCTGTATGGTAATAACTCCTTTTGTCCTCTTTTCCTATTTACTTTGACTTAGGGGCAGTGCTTTGATTCTCACGGTCGGTCCTTTTGACTGAGCGACTGGATAGGTTCCTCTGTAGCTTATTCCATGCTTCAAGGGTAAGCTTCCCGGTATCTTCTTGGGTAAGGCACTTTTCTCTTTAGATGGGTTAAGATGAGAATGGAAGCATAAGGTGAGAATTAGCTCTAATTTGTGATCTATGTTTTTAGAGAAAACCTTTCTTAAAAAGAAAACACACAAGCTCAGCAATGATAAGCACAAACAAATCAAATATTTTGAATAAGGGAAGAATAGAGTTTTTCCAAAGCACGGACTACTTAGATTCGGGGGCTAAGCATAACTACTATTGCTTGGCTCCTGAATTGAGAACTATGCTAAATGCGACTTATGAGCACTAACGTTAAAGCATCACATATGCAGTCAAAAGGGAAGAAAACATCAAGCGAAATTCATTTTGAAATGCCCTAGGGGGCCACACAATTAGAGTTTTTCAAAACACGAGTCTACACGATTACCTCTCATACATGTAGGGCTCTAGCCAAAGTGAAGAAAAACTTCACTACCCAATGCATGCAGAGGACTGGGCATAACTAACTTCAGACTAGGCAGCTTCTCTTCTGGCAAGGCTGGCGCACAACTTCAATCTGAGACATCTCCTGGATGGGTCAAGAGGGAGCTGATGTTGATGACTTCTTCTGGCGGCGACTGAGATGGCAACACGGGGTCGAACTCTTCTTCAAGCGGGACTGGATCTTGTAGCTCCTCAGAGGGCGGCGGTGCTGGCGGGGTGCTTGCAGCTTCTTCCTTGATTTCACGGGGCGGTGCTGGAATCTTCTTCATGGTGAGGGGCTCAAACAACTCTGGCGGGGGATCTTGGGAGGATTCAGGGTGCTCTTGCTTATCCATAGCCTTAGGGAAGACTGGAATTCCTTCCATGACTATGGCTCCTTCCGGTAGTTTCCAAATCTTCTTCTCTCCTCTGATAGAGATCGGGTGACCTTCAAGAATCTGGGGATCTTCAGCTCTCCTGGGTTGAACTGGGTTGGATGAAGCAGTCTCTTGGATCCGCAGAGCTCTACGTTGGTTATGGGTTACCAAGTAGGCATCCATCAACTTCTGGACGTGCTCATCCTTGGCTTGCTTCAGGGCTTCAACAGCAATGACTTCACGACTTTCCAATGCAGTTGCACGGGCTTGAGCTGAGGTGAGAACCACATGGAGCTTACGGTTGAGCTTCTCTGCATCTTCTGCTCGGGCAATCATCTGACGGTGGTGCCGAGCCAAGAAATCATACTGGGCATCTAGGGTGAGCAGGTATGCGGTGAGGTACACGACTGAGGGGTCGTCCTCAAGCAGCTGCTTCCCTTCCAATGCACGCATCCTGGCCATCCAAACTGGACGGTCTCTCTGAAAGGGCGGAAAGAATCTGAGTGGGGTGTCGGCCAATTCTTCTTCATAGATGTGACACAGGGCCCTCAATGCCTTGCGGGCGACGACTTGGCAGGTGTCTTTGAATCTGTGCCTAGCAGCAGTGACACTCCATTCCACATGGTGCGGACTGGATCCAATGTATACAGTCACGACACACTTCTCTGTGCCATGCTCGACGAATTCACGACCATCATACTCTGGCTGGCTCCTGATTCCGAGGCGGACTGTGCATGCTCTCAGCAACTTGGGGAAACCATCTTCATTCTGGCAAAAGCTGGTTTGGCAGCGGACCTCCATCTGACTTCTGAGAGAAGGAAAGGGGGAAAGCATTTTTGAAATGAAGGGATGAGAGCAAGAATTTTTTTAAGAAAATAGTTTTGACTCAAAAACTTTTGGATCTGGCTAAGGGTTACGTCCTGCGGCCAACCTAACAGCTCCGATACCACCTGAAGCGCCCCAATCCTCTAGGACTCAAATGTGATACAATTACTAGTCCCAGGAGGCTAGTAAACACATTTATACAATAGATGATTTCAGATCTGCTTAAACGGGACAAACCTATAAAGGTGGCGATCAACTTTAAGAGTTGGTCCACAACTCGGGACATATCATCAGAGTGGGGCTGAAGCAGCCCAATATACGCAGCGAAGCAAATCAGCGGTCCAATAGCCACAGGCAAGGTTGGGAACAGTCGTAACTCTTACCCGATCTCCTTTTTCTAAAAAAAATAAATAAGCAAGGGTGAGTACAAACGTACTCAGCAGCCCACCTTCACCCGCGGAATGGGGAAATCAGATATAATGCATGGAATATGTGGAGCTCACGATATTTTGCAAAAACAGCAATATTTTATGCAGGGTTGTTTTGTAAAACATTTTGTATTTTGCAAAGCGCATCCTCTCCCAAAGGAGCATGAAGTTTTTCAATATTAGAAAAAAATCTCGTGGACTAAACCATCCAGGTATCTCAGCAGTTTCCCACTGGTTTTCATTTTCCACAAACAGCTACTGGACTTCCCGTCCACCATAGCTCACGGCTCAACCGCTGGACCTTTTAAAAACCACTTTTCTCAAAAGCACCCTTTTTTTGAAGACAAAACATTAATTGCCATACCATACCAGACTCGTCCATTCCTGTGGACATAGACTATTCGAATAGGTTTGAACTCTACGCAGAGGTGTACACTTTACCCACTAGTCCGGCTCTGCGATCTCATGATCAGTGAGATCCGAATCCGAATCTCTTTCTTACCCCGCACGTCCTAACCTTAACGGTTATCCGGAAGGAGTCAGGCCACCACCATGTCCAAACCGGACAAAACTTTCCCCCTCCTTATCCTCCCGGTGCTCCCCAGCCTTCATAACCCTGGGGTTGGACCGTACGAGTTCAGATTGAGTGACTGCCCACACAGTCTCGAGTGGTTGTACTTATCATGAGTACAGGTAGTGAAAGATGACAAACCGGTCCTTATACGAGGGGACAATCCTTCTGCTCACGCCTAAACCAGTTGAGCCATCACCTTAGGCCCTCCCCTAAACTAGGGAGTCCCTGATTATCCCACTCACAAGGTGATAAGGGTGAAAACCCTTCATCATACACATTTTGAAAAGCATTTTCTTTTGAAAACTCACACCTTTTCTCAAATCATTTGTAACAAATATATCAAGGATTGATTGCGGCAAGCGGCTTGGGTGGCCATAATAACTTGTCTCAAAATCATATCATGCATAAAATAACAGGCTGAGGGTTGTGGTTGAAAAATCATAGGTAATTTATGCATCAAAGGGATCCAGTGAGCTTGCCGTGCTTATCCGGCGAAGGGGAAGGAGAGCTCGTAGAACTGGCTTCTAGCTCCACTGCCTGGCGTAGACTTACAGATCTGGCCTCCACGAGACGACACGAACGCTCTGATAACTATGCAACATGAATAAGCGAACATACAAACAAGCAAGTATACCAACAAATATTTAGTATAGTGGTCAGAATAGTGATATATGGATGGGTAGAGTCTTGAGTAGAATATGTGTCATGTGGTGTTGAGATACTGCTGGTGGTGGAGCGAAGGTGCTTACCAGGAGGGTGGACTGGAGACGAAGCGACACTATGTGTGTAGCTGGCAGAGCGGAGTAACTGAGTGAGTGGGGTGTTTGCCTTGGCTAAGGGTGTTGCGTGTGTGTGGAGAGGGAGAGGGTAGCTGGGTGTATTTATAGCTGGGTGTATGTGGTGTAGCACAGCAAAGTTCACTGTTGGTGAGAATAGTGA
The DNA here is from genome assembly GCA_029449295.1 of Zea luxurians. Classification (NCBI taxonomy): domain Eukaryota; kingdom Viridiplantae; phylum Streptophyta; class Magnoliopsida; order Poales; family Poaceae; genus Zea; species Zea luxurians. The sequence goes on from JAOPSE010000002.1 coordinate 171,463,055, forward strand.
CGAATGAATCGTCTGACTTAGTATGAACAGGAGAGTTATAGGCAAAATATGGGACGAGAGTATTTTGGGAGTTTTCTGGAATATGAACCATGCTTAAGGGATGACATGGTTGGATAGGGAATAGTTTGATAAGAATTTAGAAACGAAAATTATTGGAATCTGAGTTTGGAAGCCTGGTTCGAAGGAATCTCAAGTTAAGCGTGCTCAACTTCGAGAAACCTAGGATGGGTGACCAGATGGGAAGTTCCCACTGGAAGGAAAATCACAGTCACCGGAGTTTGTATAACTGGAATATGGGTCTGGCTGGTCTTAGGTGGACTGGACAGCATGATGGATGAGTAGTTGAAATTTGGGGTGATCGGATGATCGATGAATAGTAACGGTGAATAGTAACGGTAAATAGTAACGGTAAATAGTAACGGTAAAAAGTAACGGTAAATAGTAACGGTAAAAAGTAACGGTAAAAAGTAACGGTAAATAGTAACGGTAAAAAGTAACGGTAAACGGTAAAAAGTAATGGTAAAAAGTAATGGTAAACGGTAAAAAGTAACGGTAAATAGTGACGGTAAATAGTGATGGTAAATAGTGACGATGAACGAACGATGAACGATGAATAGGAACTATGAACGAACGATGAACGATCGAATGATCGAACGGACGAACGATCAGAATTTTGGCAGCATAACGGCAGGAAAAGGATTATTTGGACGAACGAACGGACGAACGATCGAACGATCGGACGAACGGACGAACGAACCATGAACGATCGGACGAACGATCAAACGATCGGACGAACGAACGATCGGAATTTCGACAGCATAACGGCAGGAAAAAGATTATTTGGACGAACGAACGGACGAACGATCGGACGAACGGACGAACGAACCATGAACGATCGGACGAACGATCGAACGATCGGACGAACGAATGAACAAACTAAGAACAGGGGGACGAACGATCAAAGAACGATCGAACGATCCTTGTGCTAGTGTGTGCTTATGTGGAAGGTGGAGTGGGAGTGGGCGTGTGGGTGTGGGGGGGGAAGGGAGTTGCCATGAAATGGCTTGGGGTGGGATGAGAGGAGGCCCTTGCCCCTCTATTTATAGCCATGGCGGGGGGATTAGGGGGAGGGATGAGAGGATTAGTGGGAGGATGAGAGGATTAGTGGGAGATTAGCATGGATTTGTCTTATATGAGTGTAATTAGCTTGTAGAGCTCACCGTATGACACCGGAGGCATACGTATACGTATGAGCATGAGGAAAATTATGAATAAAATATTTGTAGGGACTTCAAAAATGATTCTGAAGGTATTTCTCAGGAAGAAAATACTTGGAGATATATCGGTGGAATATTTGGGCAGTATTTCTAAAAGAGTTTGAGGGTGATCACTGGGAAAATATTTGTAGGATATTTGGAGGAGGATTTTAGAGAGAATATAGACCACTATAATTTTATTTGTTGATATCAACTCGCAAACAAACATTTTGAAATGAAATTTGAAATTCATTTTGAATTTAGAGCGAGTTTGAGAAAATTTCAGGATTTGAATTTTTGGGATGCTACACGCTATAATTCACCGGACTGTCCGGTGTACACCGGACAGTGTCTGGTGCTCTAGAGGAGAGCGACTCTGAACTCGCCAGCTTCAGGAATTCGCTCCGCTATAATTCACCGGACATGTCCGGTGTAACGGCGGAGCAACGGCTACTTCGGCGCCAACTGTCACCTACAGCGACATTAAATGCGCGCCAGAGCGCGCAGAAGTCAGGCACGCGCGTAGTGGCGCACCGGACACTCTACAGTACATGTCCGGTGCGCCACCGGACATCCAAGCGGGCCCAGCAGTCAGAGCTCCAACGGTCGGAACCCAACGACCTGGTGACGTGGCTGGCGCACCGGACACTGTCCGGTGTGCACCGGACTGTCCGCTGCACCATGCGACAGACAGCCTCCACCAAACGGCTAGTTTGGTGGTTGGGGCTATAGATACCCCCAATCACCCCTCATTCAAGTCATCCAAGTTTTCAACCTTCCAACCACTTACAAGAGCTAGGCATTCAATTCTAGACACACTCAAGTGATCAAATCCTCTCCAATTCCACACAAAGCTCTAGTGACTAGCGAGAGAGATTTGCCGTGTTCTTTTGAGCTCTTGCGCTTGGATTGCTTCTTTTCTTTCTCACTTGTTCTTGTGATCAAAATTCAATTGTAACCGAGGCAAGAGACACCAATTGTGTGGTGGTCCTTGCGGGGAAGTTTTGTTCCCGGTTTGATTTGAGAAGAGAAGCTCACTCGGTCCGAGGGACCGTTTGAGAGAGGGAAAGGGTTGAGATAGACCCGGCCTTTGTGGCCTCCTCAACGGGGAGTAGGTTTGCAAGAACCGAACCTCGGTAAAACAAATTCGCGTGTCACACTCTTCATTTGTTTGCGATTTGTTTTGCCCCCTCTCTCTCGGACTGATTATTGTTTCTAACGCTAACTCGGCTTGTAGTTGTGATTATATTTGTAAATTTCAGTTTCGCGCTATTCACCCCCCCCCCTCTAGGCGACTTTCAATTGGTATCAGAGCCCGGTGCTTCATTAGAGCCTAACCGCTCGAAATGATGTCGGGAGATCACGCCAAGAAGGAGTGGACACCGGCGACAAGCCCACTACAAGTCACGAGGAAACTTCATCGGAAGAGTCCCGCAACAAGACGAAGGAGAAGAAAGACTCCTCCAACAAAGGGAAGGGGAAGGAGAGGAAATCCTCTTCCCACAAGTCGCATCGGAGAGGCGACAAGCACAAGAGGATGAGGAAAGTGGTCTACTACGAGACCGACTCTTCATCACCATCGACCTCCGGCTCCGACGCGTCGTCCGTTACTTCTAAGCGCCAAGAGCGCAAGAAGTATAGTAAGATTCCTCTACGCTATCCCCATATTTCAAAACGTACTCCTTTGCTCTCCGTTCCATTAGGCAAACCACCGGTTTTTGACGGTGAAGATTATAATATGTGGAGTGACAAAATGAGGCACCATCTAACCTCACTCCACACAAGCATATGGAATGTTGTTGAGTTTGGTGTACAGGTACCATCCGTAGGGGATGAAGACTACGACTCGGACGAGGTGGCCCAAATTCACCACTTTAACTCCCAAGCCACCACTATACTCCTCGCCTCTCTAAGTCGAGAGGAGTATAATAAGGTGCAAGGGTTAAAAAGTGCGAAGGAAATTTGGGACGTACTCAAGACCGCGCTCGAAGGAGACGAGGTGACAAAGATCACCAAGCGAGAGACGATCGAGGGGGAGCTCGGTCGCTTCATGCTTCACCAAGGGGAGGATCCACAAGCTATGTACAACCGCTTGAAGACCTTGGTGAACCAAGTGCGCAACCTCGGGAGCGGAAAATGGGATGACCATGAGATGGTCAAGGTTATTCTTAGATCCCTCGTATTTCTTAACCCTACGCAAGTTCAATTAATTCGAGGTGATCCTAGATATAAGCTAATGTCTCCCGAGGAAGTAATAGGAAAATTTGTAGCTTTGAGCTAATGATTAAAGGCTCAAAGGAAATCATCGATCAAGGCACCTCCTCCACGCCCGAGGCACAACCGGTCGCATTCAAGGCGACGGAAGAAAAGAAGGAGGAATCTACTCCAAGTCGAACACCCATCGACGCCTCCAAGCTCGACAACGAGGAGATGGCGCTTATCATCAAAAGCTTCCGCCAAATCCACAAGCAAAGGAGGGGGAAAGACTACAAGCCCCGCTCCAAGAAGGTTTGCTACAAGTGTGGTAAGCCCGGTCACTGTATTGCCAAATGTCCTATTTCTAGTGACAGTGACAGGGGCGACGACAAGAAGGGGAGAAGGAAGGAGAAGAAGAGATATCACAAGAAGAAGGGCGGCGATGCCCATGTGTGTCGCGAGTGGGACTCCGATGAGAGCTCCACCGACTCCTCCTCCGACGAGGACGCCGCCAACATCGCCATCACCAAAGGACTTCTCTTCCCCAACGTCAGGCACAAGTGCCTCATGGCAAAGGACGGCAAAAAGAAGAAGGTTAAATCCAAATCCTCCACTAAATATGAATCCTCTAGTGATGATAATGCTAGTGATGAGGAGGATAATTTACGTACCCTTTTTGCCAACCTCAACATGCAACAAAAAGAAAAACTAAATGAGCTAATTAGTGCCATCCATGAAAAGGATGATCTCTTGGACTCCCAAGAGGACTTCCTAATCAAGGAAAATAAAAAGCATGTTAAGGTTAAGAATGCTTATGCTCTAGAAATAGAAAAATGTGAAAAATTATCTAGTGAGTTAAGCACATGCCATGACACTATTGCCAACCTTAGAAATGAAAAAGCCAAATTAATTGCTAAGGTTGATTCTCATGTTTGTGATGTTTCAATTCCCAATCTTAGAAATGATAATGATGATTTGCTTGCTAAGATTGAAGAATTAAACACCTCTCTTGCTAGCCTTAGGATTGAAAATGAAAAATTAATTGCTAAGGCTAAAGAATTAGATGTTTGCAATGTTACAATTTCCGATCTTAGAGATAACAATGATATTTTACGTGCTAAGATTGTTGAACTTAATTCTTGCAAACCCTCTACATCTACCGTTGAGCATGTTTCTATTTGCACTAGATGTAGAGATGTTGATATTGATGCTATTCATGATCATATGGTCTTAATTAAACAACAAAATGATCATATAGCAAAATTAGATGCTAAAATTGCCGAGCATAACTTAGAAAATGAAAAGTTTGAATTTGCTAGAAGTATGCTCTATAATGGGAGACGCCCTGGCATCAAGGATGGCATTGGCTTCCAAAGGGGAGACAATGTCAAACTTAATTCCCCTCCTAAAAGATTGTCTAATTTTGTTAAGGGCAAGGCTCCCATGCCTCAGGATAACGAGGGTTACATTTTATACCCTGCCGGTTATCCCGAGAGCAAAATAAGGAGAATTCATTCTAGGAAGTCTCACTCTGGCCCTAACCATGCTTTTATGTATAAGGGTGAGACATCTAGCTCTAGGCAACCAACCCGTGCTAAGTTGCCTAAGAAGAAAACTCCTAGTGCATCAAATGATCATGACATTTCATTTAAAACTTTTGATGCATCTTATGTTTTAACTAACAAATCTGGCAAGGTAGTTGCCAAGTTTGTTGGGGGCAAACACAATGGGTCAAAGACTTGTGTTTGGGTACCCAAAGTTCTTGTTTCTAATGCCAAAGGACCCAAAACCGTTTGGGTACCTAAAGTCAAGAACTAAACTTGTTTTGTAGGTTTATGCATCCGGGGGCTCAAGTTGGATCATCGACAGCGGGTGCACAAACCACATGACTGGGGAGAAGAAAATGTTCTCCTCCTACGAGAAAAACCAAGATCCCCAACGAGCTATCACATTCGGGGATGGAAACCAAGGTTTGGTCAAAGGCTTGGGTAAAATTGCTATATCTCCTGACCATTCCATTTCTAATGTTTTTCTTGTAGATTCTTTAGATTATAACTTGCTTTCCGTTTCCCAATTATGTCAAATGGGCTACAACTGTCTATTTACTGATGTAGGTGTCACTGTCTTTAGAAGAAGTGATGATTCAATAGCATTTAAGGGAGTGTTAGAGGGTCAGCTATACTTGGTAGATTTTGATAGAGCTGAACTCGACACTTGCTTAATTGCTAAGACTAACATGGGTTGGCTCTGGCACCGCCGACTAGCCCATGTTGGAATGAAGAATCTTCATAAGCTTCTAAAGGGAGAGCACATTTTAGGATTAACAAATGTTCATTTTGAGAAAGACAGGATTTGTAGCGCATGCCAAGCTGGGAAGCAAGTTGGTGTTCATCATCCACACAAGAACATCATGACGACTGACAGGCCACTGGAGCTCCTACACATGGATTTATTCGGCCCGATCGCTTACATAAGCATCGGCAGGAGTAAGTACTGTCTAGTTATTGTGGATGATTATTCTCGCTTCACTTGGGTATTCTTTTTGTAGGAAAAATCACAAACCCAAGAGACTCTAAAGGGATTCTTGAGACGGGCTCAAAATGAGTTCGGCTTAAGGATCAAGAAAATAAGAAGCGACAACGGGACGGAGTTCAAGAATTCACAAATTGAAGGCTTCCTTGAGGAGGAGGGCATCAAGCATGAGTTCTCTTCTCCCTACACCCCACAACAAAATGGTGTAGTGGAGAGGAAGAATTGAACTCTATTGGACATGGCAAGAACCATGCTTGATGAGTACAAGACGCCGGATCGGTTTTGGGCCGAGGCGGTTAACACCGCCTACTACGCCATCAACCGGTTATATCTACACTGAATCCTCAAGAAGACATCCTATGAACTCCTAACCGGTAAAAAACCCAACATTTCATATTTTAGAGTCTTTGGTAGCAAATGCTTTATTCTTGTTAAAAGAGGTAGAAAATCTAAATTTGCTCCTAAGACTATAGAAGGCTTTTTACTAGGATATGACTCAAACACAAGGGCATATAGAGTCTTTAACAAGTCCTCAGGACTAGTTGAAGTTTCTTGTGACGTTGTGTTTGATGAAACTAACGGCTCTCAAGTAGAGCAAGTTGATCTTGATGAGATAGGTGAAGAAGAAGCTTCGTGCATCGCGCTAAGGAACATGTCCATTGGGGATCTATGTCCTAAGGAATCCAAAGAGCCTCCAAATGCACAAGATCAACCATCCTCCTCTACGCAAGCATCTCCACCAACTCAAGTTGAGGACGAGGCTCAAGTTGATGAAGGAGAAAATCAAAATGATGAGCCACCTCAAGATGAAAGCAACGATCAAGGGGGAGATGCAAATGATCAAGACAAGGAGGATGAAGAACCAAGGCCGCCACACCCAAGAGTCCACCAAGCAATCCAACGAGATCACCCCGTCGACACCATCCTCGGCGACATTCATAAGGGGGTAACCACTAGATCTCGTGTTGCACATTTTTGTGAACATTACTCTTTTGTTTCCTCTATTGAGCCACACAGGGTAGAGGAAGCACTCCAAGATTCGGATTGGGTGATGGCGATGCAAGAGGAGCTCAATAACTTTACTAGGAATGAGGTATGGCACTTAGTTCCACGTCCTAACCAAAATGTTGTAGGAACCAAATGGGTCTTCCGCAACAAGCAAGATGAGCATGGTGTGGTGACAAGGAACAAAGCTCGACTTGTGGCCAAGGGATACTCCCAAGTCGAAGGTTTGGATTTCAGAGAAACCTATGCACCCGTAGCTAGGCTTGAGTCAATTCGCATATTATTAGCCTATGCTACTTACCATGGCTTCAAGCTTTATCAAATGGACGTGAAGAGTGCCTTCCTCAATGGACCAATCAAGGAAGAGGTCTATGTTGAGCAACCTCCCGGCTTTGAAGACAGTGAGTACCCTAACCATGTCTATAGGCTCTCTAAGGCGCTTTATGGGCTCAAGCAAGCCCCAAGAGCATGGTATGAATGCCTTAGAGATTTCCTTATTGCTAATGGCTTCAAAGTCGGCAAGGCCGATTGTTGGGGACTTGTTCTCAAATGCTATGAATTAAGAACAAGGCAACACAGAAAATGTTAAATGATAAAGCCCTTCGTCCTTTTAGGCATTATATCCTTTCGGGATATAATGTGTTCCGGACGAAGGTCACAAACAACATATCTTCGTAAGCACAATGAACCATGACGAAGAAATTACATGCAACATAAAAAGTAATATAAACATCCAAATATTATTACCATGTCATTTCTATTTTGCTATCATATAAAAATAGAAATGACTTTAGATTACAAGTGTACCTTCGGATTGCAGGAAGGCAAAAGTACAAGGATGACGGAAAGCAAATGCCAAGTCAGCGTGAACAGTACGGGAGTACTGTTCATCTATTTATAGGCATGGGACGTAGCCCATGCAAAATTACATTCATGTCCATTACATTTGCTAATGGCTTATGGGAATCTATTAAGGCCTAAGTAGTCTTTTCATCTTTAAGTCGGTTCCCCTTTCTGCTATCGCGACGAAGCTTTCTGCGCGTAGCTTCGGCTGTGCACCATCCCTCGTACAGCTTGGTAATCAGCTTCGTACAGCTTGGGCTTCATTCTAACCGTATTCCATGTTCATGATCTGAGTCCGAAGATACCTGTTCATATAATTCACTTGGAAAATATTGTCAAATCATGTTTTTGAGGACCTTCGGAGGACGAAGGCCCCCAACAGTAGCCCCTCGCAATATTAATTTGTTAATGATAAATTCAGATTGCGATATGGACGAAGGCCTTAAGCCGAAGGTCCGAAAAAACACCTTCCCTTTGCTAGAATAGCAAAAATCACTGACACCTGGGACCACACAGTTTCCGTCATATCGAGTGTATAAATAGGAGCCCGCCACATTTGATTTGGCACGCTCCCTTTGCCATCTGTCTTTCCTGCTTATAAAACTTTCTGCCCAAAAATATTTGTTTTCTTTCCTAGTTTTAAGCTTTGGGAGCGAGAAGTTGGATCTCCGAAGAGATGTCTGAGGAGAAGAAGGCTGTTGTCGAGATGAAGCTAAGTCTTTCTGAAGAGAAGAACCTGGGCTTTCTTGAGGCAATGTCGAAGACCAATACAGAAAAGATTACCAAAGAGATTTTGGAAGGTTTATCTGAAGATACTGGTGACAGCGACAGTTATGATGTAGAAAGTGGCGGGGGAGAGTCTGAAGATCGACCATGGCGGCCAAGTCACTCAGTTTTTGGGAAAACTACTATTAAGCAGAGTCATATTGACAATATGAGGGGGAGATATTTTCGAGATATATCTATTGTGAGGGCTGACGCTGGAGAAAAGACTTCTCCCACCCCCGAAGAAGATGAGGTCGTGATCTTCCGAAGCTTTCTTAAGGCTGGGCTTCGGTTCCCCCTAAGCAGCTTTGTTGTCGAAGTCCTGAAGACATTTCAAATCTACCTTCATCAAATTACTCCCGAAGCTGTCATAAGAATGGGAATCTTTGTCTGGGCTGTGAGAAGCCAAGGTTTAGAACCAAATGCTAAAAGCTTTTGCAAAATTCATGAGTTGGTATATGAGACGAAGCCCTGGGGGAAAGAACAATATCACAACAACTTTGGTTGTTACAGCTTCGGTGCCCGCTCCGGGTCAAGCCGCCCTGTGCCAACCTTTCGGAAGAGGTGGCCCGGTACCTGGATGACAGAATGGTTTTATGTAAAGAATGACTTGACAGCGCAGGAAGATGTTAAGAGTATCATTATGCGCCCCATCTGGCAACGCTTCGGACTCCGAAAGCCGAAGGTTGAAATGGATGAAGCGGCCGAAGAATGCCAAAGAGCCTTCGGCGTAGTCTGCTCTTTTATTGGGACAAGAGATCTGGTCCAAGAGCATATTGCCTTCAGGGTGTGGCCACTTGCAGGAAAGTGGGAAATGCCGAAGGAGACCATCAAAGAGTCTAACGAAGGTGGACTAGTCAGACTAAAATACTCATTCAAATACGGGGATAAATTTGTTGAACCTGATGACGACTGGTTAAAAAGCATTGAAACATTAAGCGACGAACTGCTTGGAGTATATTCGAAGGCCGAGAATACTGCATTATCGGCAGCCTTCGGAGGCCGAAAGAAGAAGAGGCTCAACCGGGTATTTGATGCAATCGGGTTTGTCTACCCTGACTATCATTATCCGGTAGTGGGCCGCAAAAGAAAAAAATACTTCTCCTGCAACAGAAGTTGCCACGAGTGCCTCTAGTGAGCCAGCGCCGCAAAGAAAAAAGATGAAGGTGCTCACCCACCGGGCGCGTTTTATTGAGCCGGCCACAGTGCCTGAATTTATTGGTGAAGTCTCTTTGGCCACTGAAACTACAGAACCAGCTCCAGTGCCGAAGATAGAAGAAAAAACTGAAGCGCCTTCAGCAGAGAAGGCAGAAAAACCGAGAATTGAAGAACAAAAAATATTGGAAATCTTAAGTCCTTCAGCAAATGTTGAAACAATAAAAAATCAAAAGGGCCCATCGGTGACCCCAAAAAGAAAAAGAATGGTGAACGTGCTAGATGTCTTGGATACAATTAAGTCTTCAAGTGTAACTCCAAAGAAGACTGCTGAACTTTCTGAAGTATCTGCTGAAGCTTCAGCTGCTGAAACTTCGAAGCAACAACCTGAAGCTGAAGCTGGGCCTCCAGAGCCTACCAAGGAACAACCTTTGGAAGCCGAAGAAAAAATAAAAATGGCAGAGCCAACTTTGGTTGAAGAAATTGACACAGCGGCCCCCGAAGCACCTTCCGTCGCACGTGATTACATTGTGCGACATGCTTCGGGTAAAAAATTATCTGAAGAAGAGATTTATGAAGCCAATCACTATGCCAGAGAATTAAAATATCCGAAGGGGGCACTAGTGTTCAATGGGACAAACGAAGATGACTTCCTATACTGCCTCCCTGACAACAAAGAATTATCTGTCTGCCGGGAGATGGCTAGGAGTATGGGGTTTCCGAAGCTTGAAGCTGGACTATGTGCTATGACGAAGGAAGATCTTGCGGATAGCCTCGCATATAATAGTCTGAAGGTGCGAGAATTGCGCATTTTGGAAACTTTATGATTCGAAATCTATTGTTTTATACTTATACTAATTTTTTACATGTAGGGTTTAATTTTAAGCAATGCGCTGAGAGCGCAAAAGAGTGCCGAAGAAGAAAGCTATGAAATTGCCTTCAACAACCTACGGTCAGAAGTTATTAAACTGAGAAACGAAGCTCTGGAAAAGGATAAGATTCTGCTTACATTGGTAGACAAGGTAAAAAAGGACGAAGCTGCCTCAAAGGTCCAGGCCGAAGCCCAAAAACGTGAGATTAAAGATCTTCAGAAACAGCTAGCTAGAGCTAAAGAGGAACGTATGCTTGAAGAAACAAAACGAGAGCTTAGCGATCAACTGGCCAATCATTTAGAGATAAGTGTTAAGGAGCTTCGTGCATCCCAGAGAAAATGCTCGTTAAATCTATAGAATGCGTCAAAAAGATAAAATCCAGCTTCGCCAGCGTTGGCGCATTCTCTAGTGAAGGGAATTTCTCAAGAGGCAATCCCGAAGGTCCACTGGAATGGATCAGTCACGAAGCAGAGGCCTTCGAGGAAATCCTGAGTAGCCGCGGTGACATCTGCGCTTTTTCGGGCGCCAGAGGAGTTGCTACTGTTTTGGAGAGGAAAGGTTGCGATCATATTAAGCTTCTTGCGCAATCCGAAGCCACTTTATCCGCTGAAGATATTAAAGACCCCTCGACCGAAGCTAGCCAGGTTGGTGGAAAATTTTTCACCGACGTCTGGGACAATGGTGGCCGAGAAATGGCCCAGGAAATTATTCGAAGAAGCGAGCAAGGTATCCATGATGCTAGGGAAGTAGCCAAGGCCGCTGAAAAAAGCGCAGAGCCCAAAAGCCAAATAGGTACCAACTAGTGGTTTTTAGGTCTGTTGTAATTTTTGATTTTCGAACTTGCTTATGGTTTGTAATAGTAACATAGACATATATTCTCTTCCCTCAGAACCTGCTGGATCGTCTGCTGACCCTCACACGAAAGGGGATGACGAAATTAAACAAATGGCCGAAGGTATCATGGATAAAGTTGTTGAACAACTTCTAAATGAGGCTGCCGAAGTAGTACTAAGAGAAGACTAGATGTTATTAGAAAAAACATTTGAAGTGTGATCTATGTAATATTTTGTACACTTGAATGTAATATACAAGTCTCTTTTCATTATTCAATTCTTTACGATGCATGAAATTCTACATACATACCATTTTTGAGCCTTCGGCGAAAAAACACCTTCCCTTCTTTTCATGCTTCGTGAAGAAGACATTCTCCTTTAATACTATTCTGATGAAGCACATCCACGCTTCGTGAAAATATTCTCCGAAGCTGTATTCCGAAGATCAACATTGTATTCCCTCGTGACTTTGCACGATTTTTACTTTCTCAAAGCATCCTTTCGAAGGTTGATACTGTGTCCCCTTCTTTTGCCATATGCAACATGATGTATGATGCTTATGCTATGCAAAATGATGTGATGATGCTATGTTATGTGGATGACATTTGTTCCGAAGATACACACATATCCCCATAAAACACAAAATATCTTTATATCAGCGCTGACTTTTCGCTGTAAGCTCTGCATTCCCTTAGGAACGTCTTTGGAGCTTCTTCGCCTTTTACTTAGGCGGTATCAGCGTTGACTTTTCGCTGTAAGCTCTGCATTCCCTTAGGAACGTCTTTGGAGCTTCTTCGCCTTTTACTTAGGCGGTATCAGCGTTGACTTTTCGCTGTAAGCTCTGCATTCTCTTAGGAACATCTTTGGAGCAGAAAACTTACACTGCGTTCCTTAGAACGACTTTTTGTTGCTTCGAAGGATTTTCGATAATTCGAAGGTCCTCCTTGTTATCGTAAATTTTTAAGCTTCAGCAACTTAAGCCTGAGAAGATACATTTTCCTTGGAGCAAACAAAGAAACTTTTACATGAAAACTAAAAAGTGTCCTTTATTACACAGAAAATAAAACTGAATGGAAAAAACTGGTAGGATATTTGTCAATAGATATGCTTCGACTCTGGCACAGTGCTATTGACTGTGCGAGCTTCGGATTGTTCTCTGAGATCCCTTTGATGTGGAGCATATTGGCTCCCTTCTGGCTGTTGGCCTTGTTGCAACAGTGGTGGAGGTGGAGGCTGTTGCCAGGAAGCTTGAGGTTGACTCGCCGAAGCAACAGAAACTGCAGGGTGGTTGCCCATGTATTCTGGGATGTAAGGCGGATGGTACGAAGCAGTATGCATGACCTGCTTCGGCTGAGCTTGTTGCGCTGCAGCTTCGGCTATCTCCTTTTGCTTCTGGATGGTAACATGGCACATCCTGGTGGTATGGCCCTTGTTTTCACCACAGAATAAGCAAAATACTCTCCTTGGTTGATCTCCAAATCTTCCGCCGAAGCCCCTGGCGCCTCTGCCTCTTGGAGCTGGTGGCCGGAAGAAAGTTTGTTGTTGCCCCGAAGCCTGTGAGGAGCACTGCGGCCTGTTCTGCTGACTCCCCTTATCATCGTTTTGAGTAGAGTTGTGGATGGACCTAACATGCCTCGGATAGAATCTTCCTCCGAAGCCCCTGGTCATTTCAGAAAATCTGAAAGCCTCCTCCCTTCTTTGGCGAAAATCATTGTCGGCACGAATGTACTCGTCCATCTTCTGGAGCAGCTTCTCCAAAGTCTGAGGAGGCTTCCTAGCAAAGTATTGAGCTGAAGGTCCAGGACGAAGCCCCTTGATCATGGCTTCGATGACAATTTCATTAGGCACCGTTGGTGCCTGCGCCCTCAAACGCAAGAACCTTCTGACATACGCCTGAAGGTATTCTTCATGATCCTGAGTGCACTGGAACAAGGCTTGAGCAGTGACCGGCTTCGTCTAAAACCCTTGAAAGCTGGTTAACAACATGTCCTTCAGCTTTTGCCATGAAGTGATCGTTCCTGGTCGAAGGGAGGAATACCAGGTCTGAGCAACATTCCTGATAGCCATAACAAAAGACTTTGCCATGACTGCAGCATTGCCACCATACGAAGATACTGTTGCTTCGTAGCTCATCAAAAACTGCTTCGGGTCTGAATGGCCATCGAACATGGGAAGCTGGGGCGGCTTGTAGGACGGAGGCCAAGGTGTAGCCTGCAGCTCAGCGGACAGGGGAGAAGCATCATCGAAAACAAAATTTCCATGATGGAAATTGTCATACCAGTCATCTTCGTTGAAGAAGCCCTCCTGATGAAGGTCTTTTTGTTGAGGCCTTCTGTTCTGCTCATCGTGAGTAAGATGGCGAACTTCTTCAGAAGCTTCGTCTATCTGCCTTTGCAGCTCAGCTAGCCTGGCCATCTTTTCCTTCTTCCTCTGCACCTGTTGATGGAGCATCTCCATATCCCTGATCTCTTGGTCTAGCTCATCCTCCTGAAGCGTCGGGCTGACGGCCTTCCTCTTCTGGCTTCGGGCCTCCCGAAGAGAGACAGTCTCCTGGTTGGGGTCCAGCGGTTGCAGAGCTGCAGCCCCAGTCGCTGAAGCTTTCTTCGGCGCCATAGCGAGGGTCTATGGCTTCCGAAGGTGTTCAAAAAACTCAAAGTGGAAGTGAGTTCACCGGAGGTGGGCGCCAATGTTGGGGACTTGTTCTCAAATGCTATGAATTAAGAACAAGACAACACAGAAAATGTTAAATGATAAAGCCCTTCGTCCTTTTAGGCATTATATCCTTTCGGGATATAATGTGTTCCGGACGAAGGTCACAAACAACATATCTTCGTAAGCACAATGAACCATGACGAAGAAATTACATGCAACATAAAAAGTAATATAAACATCCAAATATTATTACCATGTCATTTCTATTTTGCTATCATATAAAAATAGAAATGACTTTAGATTACAAGTGTACCTTCGGATTGCAGGAAGGCAAAAGTACAAGGATGACGGAAAGCAAATGCCAAGTCAGCGTAAACAGTACGGGAGTACTGTTCATCTATTTATAGGCATGGGACGTAGCCCATGCAAAATTACATTCATGTCCATTACATTTGCTAATGGCTTATGGGAATCTATTAAGGCCTAAGTAGTCTTTTCATCTTTAAGTCGGTTCCCCTTTCTGCTATCGCGACGAAGCTTTCTGCGCGTAGCTTCGGCTGTGCACCATCCCTCGTACAGCTTGGTAATCAGCTTCGTACAGCTTGGGCTTCGTTCTAACCGTATTCCATGTTCATGATCTGAGTCCGAAGATACCTGTTCATATAATTCACTTGGAAAATATTGTCAAATCATGTTTTTGAGGACCTTCGGAGGACGAAGGCCCCCAACACCGATCCTACTCTATTCACTAAAACTCTTGACAATGATTTGTTTGTATGCCAAATTTATGTTGATGATATTATATTTGGGTCTACTAACGAATCTACATGTGAGGAATTTAGTAGGATCATGACACAGAAATTCGAGATGTCAATGATGGGGGAGTTGAAGTATTTCTTGGGATTTCAAGTAAAGCAACTCCAAGAGGGCACCTTCATTAGCCAAACAAAGTATATTCAAGACATTCTAAACAAGTTTGGGATGAAGGATGCCAAGCCCATCAAGACTCCCATGGGAACCAATGGGCATCTCGACCTCGACATGGGAGGTAAATCCGTCGATCAAAAGGTATACCAGTCGATGATAGGTTCATTACTCTATTTATGTGCATCTCGACCGGACATTATGCTTTCCGTATGTATGTGTGCAAGATTCCAAGCCGACCCTAAGGAATCTCACATTACGTCGTAAAACGAATCTTGAGATATTTGGCTTATACTCCTAAGTTTGGGCTTTGGTACCCTCGGGGATCCACTTTTTATTTAATTGGTTATTCGGATGCCGATTGGGCGGGGTGTAAAATTAATAGAAAGAGCACATCGGGGACTTGCCAGTTCTTGGGAAGATCCTTGGTGTCTTAGGCTTCAAAGAAGCAAAACTCGGTCGCTCTTTCTACTGCCGAAGCCGAGTACATTGCCGCAGGCCACTGTTGCGCGCAATTGCTTTGGATGAGGCAAACCCTGCGGGACTATGGTTATAAATTAACCAAAGTTCCTCTTCTATGTGATAATGAGAGTGCAATCCGCATGGCGGATAATCCCGTTGAGCATAGCCGCACTAAACACATAGTCATTCGGTATCATTTTCTTAGGGATCACCAACAAAAGGGGGATATCGAGATTGCATATATTAACACTAAAGATCAATTAGCCGATATCTTTACCAAACCACTAGATGAATAAACTTTTACCAAACTTAGGCATGAGTTAAATATTCTTGATTCTAGGAATTTCTTTTGATGTCTTGCACACATAGCTCATAAATATACCTTTGATCATGTCTCTTTTATATGCTATGACTAATGTGTTTTCAAGTGAATTTCAAACCAAGTCATAGGTGTATTGAAATGGAACTGGAGTCTTCGGCGAAGACAAGGCTTCCACTCCACTCTATCACTCATCCTTCGCCGTCGCTCCAAGCAATTCTTCGTCTTTGGTATAATCTTCACTCATATGTTTTATTTGCCAAAGGAGAGAAAATAGTTAGTAAATGGCTTATATCTCACTCAAAGTATCCGTTTTTGGCGATTCATGCCAAAGGGGGAGAAAGTATGAGCCCAAAGCAAAAGGACCGCACCACCACCCTAATTTTAAAATGATTTTCAATTGGTAAATTTCAAATTGGTATCTTATTGTGTTCAAAAGGGGGAGCAAGTAGTATTTTCAAAATTGATATCTTAAAACCCTCTTGAACACTAAGAGGAGAATTTATTGAGGGGGAGTTTTGTTTAGTCAAAGGAAAAGCATTTGAAACAAGGGGAGAAAATTTCAAAACTTGAAAATGCTTAGCAAAATCTTATTCATTTACCTTTGACTATTTTGCAAAATGACTTTGAAAAGGATTTACAAAAAAAAATTTGCAAAAACAAAACATGTGGTGCAAGCGTGGTCCAAAATGTTAAAAATAAAGAAACAATCCATGCATATCTAGTAAGTAATATTTATTGGCTCAATTGTAAGTAACCTTTGCACTTGCATATGCAAACTAGTTCAAATTCTGCACTTCTATATTTGCTTTGGTTTGTGTTGGCATCAATCACCAAAAAGGGGGAGATTGAAAGGGAATTAGGCTTACACCTATTTCCTAAATTGATTTTGGTGGTTGAATTGCCCAACACAAATAATTGGACTAACTAGTTTGCCCAAGTTTATAAGTTCTACAGGTGCCAAAGGTTCACAATAAGCCAATAAAAAGATCAAGAGAAAGGGTTCAAACAAAGGAGCAAAGGGACAACCGAAGGCACCCTGGTCGGGCGCACCGGACAGTGTCCGGTGCACCAGGGGACTCCAAGCTGAACTTCGCACCTTCGAGAAAACTCAGAGGCGTCGCGCTATAATTCACCGGACTGTCCGGTGTACACTGGACAGTGTCCGGTGCTCCAGAGGAGAGCGACTCTGAACTCGCCAGCTTCGGGAATTCGCTCCGCTATAATTCACCGGACATGTCCGCTGTACACCGGACTGTTCGGTGTATCGGCGGAGCAACGACTACTTCGGCGCCAACGGTCACCTGCAGCGACATTAAATGCGCGCCAGAGCGCGCAGAAGTCAGGCACGCGCATAGTGGCGCACCGGACACTCTACAGTACATGTCTGGTGCGCCATCGGACATCCAAGCGGGCCCAGCAGTCAGAGCTCCAACGGTCGGAACCCAACGGCCTGGTGACGTGGCTGGCGCACCGGACACTGTCCGGTGTGCACCGGACTGTCCGGTGCACCATGCGACAGACAGCCTCCACCAAACGGCTAGTTTGGTGGTTGGGGCTATAAATACCCCCAACCACCCCTCATTCAAGTCATCCAAGTTTTCAACCTTCCAACCACTTACAAGAGCTAGGCATTCAATTCTAGACACACTCAAGTGATCAAATCCTCTCCAATTCCACACAAAGCTCTAGTAACTAGCGAGAGAGATTTGTCGTGTACTTTTGAGCTCTTGCGCTTGGATTGCTTCTTTTCTTTCTCACTTGTTCTTGTGATCAAAACTCAATTGTAACCGAGGCAAGAGACACCAATTGTGTGGTGGTCCTTGCGGGGAAGTTTTGTTCCCGGTTTTGATTTGAGAAGAGAAGCTCACTCGGTCTGAGGGACCGTTTGAGAGAGGGAAAGGGTTGAGATAGACCCGGCCTTTGTGGCCTCCTCAACGGAGAGTAGGTTTGCAAGAACCGAACCTCGGTAAAACAAATTCGCGTGTCACACTCTTCATTCGCTTGCGATTTGTTTTGCCCCCTCTCTCTAGAACTCATTATTGTTTCTAACGCTGACCCGGCCTGTAGTTGTGATTATATTTGTAAATTTCAGTTTCACCCTATTCACCCCCCCCTCTAGGCGACTTTTAGAGGCTCTTCGGATTCCTTAGGACACACATCCCCAATGGACATGTTCCTTAGCGCGACGCACAGAGCCTCTTCATCATCTAATTCATCAAGATCAACTTGCTCCACTTGGGAGCCATTAGTCTCATCAAACACAATATCACAAGAAACTTCAACTAGTCCAGTGGACTTGTTAAAGACTCTATATGCCCTTGTGTTTGAATCATATCCTAGTAAAAAGCCTTCTACAGCCTTAGGAGCAAATTTAGATTTTCTACCTCTTTTAACCAGAATAAAACATTTGCTACCAAAGACTCTAATGTATGAAACATTGGGCTTTTTACCTGTTAGGAGTTCATATGATATCTTCTTGAGGATTCGGTGAAGGTAGAGCTGGTTGATTGAGTAGCAGGCGGTGTTAATTGCCTCGGCCCAAAACTGGTCTGGAGTCTTGTATTCATCAAGCATGGTTCTCGCCATGTCCAATAAAGTTCTATTCTTCCTTTCCACTACACCATTTTGTTGAGGTGTGTAGGGAGAAGAGAACTCATGCTTGATGCCCTCATCCTCAAGGAAGCCTTCAATTTGTGAGTTCTTGAACTCTGTCCCATTGTCGCTTCTAATCTTTTTGATCCTTAAGCCAAACTCATTTTGAACTCGTCTCAAGAATCCCTCTAAGGTATCTTGGGTTTGTGATTTATCCTACAAAAAGAACACCCAAGTGAAGCGAGAATAATCATCCACAATTACAAGACAGTACTTACTCTCGTCGATGCTTATGTAAGCGATCAGGCCAAATAGATCCATGTGGAGTAACTCCAGTGGCCTGTCCGTTGTCATGATGTTCTTGTGTGGATGATGGGTGTCAACTTGCTTTCCTGCTTGACATGCGCTACAAACCCTGTCTTTCTCAAAATGAACATTTGTTAGTCCCAAAATGTGCTCTCCTTTTAGAAGTTTGTGAAGATTCTTCATCCCAACATGGGCTAGTCGGCGATGCCAGAGCTAACCCATATTAGTCTTAGCAATTAAGCAAGTGTCGAGTTCAGCTCTATTAAAATCAACTAAGTATAGCTGACCTTCTAACACTCCCTTAAATGCTACCGAATCATCACTCCTTCTAAAGACAGTAACGCCTACATCTGTAAAAAGACAGTTGTAGCCCATATTGCATAATTGAGATACAGAAAGCAAATTGTAATCTAAAGAATCTACAAGAAAAACATTGGAAATAGAATGGTCAGGTAATATAGCAATTTTACCAAGTCCTTTGACCAAACCTTATTTCCATCCCCTAATGTAATAATTCTTTGGGGATCTTGGTTTTTCTCATAGGAGGAGAACATCCTTTTCTCCCCTGTCATGTGGTTTGTGCATCCGCTATCAATGATCCAACTTGAGCCCCTGGATGCATAAACCTGCAAAACAATTTAGGCCTTGTTCTTAGGTACCCGAACGGTCTTGGGTCCTTTCACATTAGAAACAAGCACCTTGGGTACCCAAACACAAGTCTTGGAGCCCTTGTGTTTGCCCCCAACATATTTGGCAACTATTTTGCTTGCTTTGTTAGTAAGCACATAAAAAGCATCAAAAGTTTTAAATGAAATGTTATGATCATTTGATGCAGCAGGAGATTTCTTTTTAGGTAATTTAACATGTGTTGATTGCCTAGAGCTAGATGCCTCATTCTTATACATATAAGCTTGGTGAGAAACAGAATGAGACTTCCTAGCATGAATTCTCCTAATTTTATGTTCAGGATAACCAGCAGGATATAAAATATAGCCCTCGTTATCCTGAACCATGGGAGCCTAGCCCTTAACAAAATTAGATAATTTCTTAGGGGCATTAAGCTTGACATTGCCTCCATGTTGGAAGCCAATGCCATCCTTAATGCCAGGGCGTCTCCTGCTATAGAGCATGCTCCTAGCAAATTTAAATTTTTCATTTTCTATCTCATGCTCATTGATTTTTGCACTAAGTTGAGCTATGTGATCATTTTGTTGTTTAATTAGAGCCAGGTGATCATGAATAGCATCAACATTAATATCTCTGCATCTAGTATAAATAGTGACATGATCAACAGTAGATGTAGAGGGTTTGCAAGCATTTAATTCTTCTATCCCAGCATGTAATATGGTATTCTCATCTCTAAGACATGAAATAAAATCATTGCAAACATTTAAATCTTTAGCCTTAGCAATTAATTTATCATTCTCAATTTTAAGGCTAGAAAGTGATGCATTCAATTTATCAATCTTAGCAATTGAACTATCATTTTCATTTCTAAAACTGACAATTGAATCATTACAAGCATTTAATTTTTCCACCTTAGCAATTAAACTAGCATTCTCATTTCTAAGGTTGGAAATAGTGTCATGGCATAAGCTAAGCTCATTAGTCAATTTTTCAAATTTTTCTATTTCCTGAGCATAAGCATTCTTTATCTTAACATGCTTTTTATTTTCCTTAATAAGGAATTCCTCTTGGCTATCCAAGAGTTCATCCTTCTCATGAATGGCACCTATCAATTCATTCAATTTTTCTTTTTGTTGCATGTTAAGGTTGGCAAAAAGGTTAAGCAAATCATCTTCGTTATCACTAGAGCTACACTCATCACTAGATGTTGTATATTTAGTGGAGGCTCTAGATTTTACCTTCTTCCTTTTGCCATCTTTTGCCATGAAGCACTTGTGACCGACGTTTGGGAAGAGGAGGCCCTTGTTGACGGCGATGTTGGCGGCGTCCTCATCGGAGGAGGAGTCGGTGGAGCTCTCATCAGAGTCCCATTCCCGACACATATGGGCATCATCGCCCTTCTTCTTGTAGTATCTTTTCTTCTCCTTCCTCTTTCCCTTCTTCTCATTGCCCCTGTCACTGTCACTTGACATTGGACATTTTGCAATAAAATGATCGGGCTTACCACACTTGTAGCACACCCTTTTTGAACGGGGATTGTAGTCCTTCCCCTTCCTTTGCTTGAGGATTTAGCGAAAGCTTTTGTTGATTAGCGACATTTCCTCATTGTCAAGCTTGGAGGCATCAATTAGAATCCTACTTGGTGTAGATTCCTTCTTTTCTTCCTTCGTCGCTTTGAATGCGATGGGTTGCACCTCGGGTGTGGAGGTGCCGCCTTGCTCCAAGTTGATAATTTGTTTGGAGCCTTTGATCATCAATTAAAAGCTCACAAACTTCCCTATAACCTCCTCAGGAGATATTAGCTTGTATCTAGGATCACCACGTATCAATTGAACTTGCATAGGATTATGAAAAACAAGTGATCTTAGAATAACCTTGACCATTTCATGGTCATCCCATTTGGTGCTCCCGAGGTTGCGCACTTGGTTTACCAAGGTCTTGAGCCGGTTGTACATTGCTTGTGGCTCCTCTCCTTGGTTGAGGACAAACCGACCAAGCTCCCCCTCGATCGTCTCCCGCTTGGTGATCTTTGTCACCTCATCTCCTTTGTGCGCGGTCTTGAGCACGTCCCAAATCTCTTTGGCACTCCTCAACCCTTGCTCCTTATTATACTCCTCTCGGCATAGAGAGGCGAGGAGTATAGTAGTTGCTTGGGAATCAAAGTGCTTGATTTGGGCGACCTTGTTCGAATCATATCCTTCATCCCCCACGGATGGTACATGCGCTCCAAACTCAACAATGTCCCATATGCTAGCGTGGAGTGAGGTTAGGTGATGCCTCATTTTATCACTCCACATACAATAATCTTCACCATCAAAAACCGGTGGTTTGCCTAGTGGGACGGAAAGTAAAGGAGTGTGTTTAGAAATGTGAGGATAGCGTAGGGGGATCTTACTAAACTTCTTGCGCTCATGGCGCTTAGAAGTGATGGACGGCGCGTCGGAGCCAGAGGTGGATGGCGACGGAGACTCAGTCTCGTAGTAGACCACCTTCTTCATCTTCTTTTTCTTGTCGCCACTCCGATGCGACTTGTGAGGAGGTGATCCCTCCTTTAGCTTGTTACCGGACTCCCTTGATGGAGCCTTAACGTGGCTTGTGGCCTTCTCGCCGGTCATGATCTCCTTCTTGGCGTGATCTCCCGACATCACTTCAAGTGGTTAGACTCTAATGAAGTATCAGGCTCTGATACCAATTGAAAGTCGCCTAGAGGGGGGTGAATAGGCGGAATCTGAAATTGATAAACTTAAAGCACAACTACAAGTCGGGGTTAGCGTTAGAAATAAAATCGAGTCCGAAAGAGAGAGCAAAAACAAATCAACCAAGAGATAAGGCGAGTGACACGGTGATTTGTTTTACCGAGGTTTGGTTCTTGCAAACCTAGTCCCCGTTTAGGTGGTCACAAAGACCGGGTCTCTTTCAACCCTTTCCCTCTTTCAAACGGTCACCTAAACCGAGTGAGCTTTCTCCTTAATCAAACGGGTCACTTAGACCCCTACAAGGACCACCACAACTTGGTGTCTGTTGCTTTGATTACAAATGTCTTGAGAACAAGAATGGGGAGGAAGAAAGCCAAGCCAAGCAAACAAGAGCACAAGAAAACACAAATGATCCTCTCACAAGTCTAGATGCGCTAGAGTGGATTTTGAGACTTTGAGCGAATCGATCTCTTCAATTGTGTCTTTGGAGTGGTGTCTATTGCTCTTGTATTGAATGTGAAGGAGTGAATGCTTGGATGGTTGTAGAGGAGGTGGTTGGGGGTATTTATAGCCCCAACCACCAATTCAACCGTTGGGGATGGCTGCTGTCGATGGGCGCACCGGACAGTCCGGTGCGCCACCGGACACTGTCTGGTGCGCTAGCCACGTCACCCAACCGTTTGGGTTCTAACGATTTCTACTGTTGGAGCTCTGACATCTTGGGGCACCGAACAGTCCGGTGTCGCACCGGACAGGTACTATGCACTGTCTGGTGCGCCTCTAGCACCTGCTTTGACTTCTGTCGTGAACTGTAGCTCTGTCAGGGCACCGTGTAGTCGACCGTTGCGCTGGTAGCCGTTGCTCCGCTTGGTGCACTGGACAGTCCGGTGAATTATAGCGGAGTGCGCATGGAGAAACCCGAAGCTGAGGAGTTCAGACTGTACGGACTCTGGTGCACCGGACACTGTTCGGTGGTGCACCGGACAGTCCGGTGCGCTAGACCAGGGCAGCCTTCGGTTTCTTTTGCTCCTTTCTCTTTGAACCCTAACTTGTTCTTTTTATTGGTTTGTGTTGAACCTTTGGCACCTGTAGAACATATAATCTAGAGCAAACTAGTTAGTCCAATTATTTGTGTTGGTCATTCAACCACCAAAATTATATTTAAGAAAAGGTTTGACCCTATTTCCCTTTCAACTATGCGAGCTTCGGATTCCTTGTGACACCCCAGTGTCACCTAGGGTTTCTCTTAAAATGTCAAACCAAGAACCATCATTTTATGTGAACCAAAGTAAGCATGAGCATCAAACTAACTAAGAATGAAGAATTCACCAAGCATATACTTAAAAGTATCATGATCAAAACAAAGGGGTCTTTCAAAAGGTAAGAATGTTGTAACCCTAATAAAAACCCTAAGTAAGCCCATGAGCAAAAATTCAAGAAAATAAGGAAAAGGGTATGAAAAATTTAAAATTATGACTTGAGCCAATTATAAAAATTGAAGTATATTTAATAAGCAACAAGAAAGGTTGAGAAAGCTTAGCCAAAATAACTCAATTAAAACCCCAAATCAAGCTTCTCATGTGGGGACTTAATGGGAATTCTGAAATTCAGAATCCTGAAATTCAGACCTTGAGCCAAAGATCAAGGATGTTCACCTTGATCCCTAACTCGAATCCTAATGGCCCCATTGACAAAAATGTGCCTAATTAACCCCTCTGTCATGTGCCATGAGATGGCATTGGGACGCGTGCCTCGGACACGTCAAACCAGAGATTTTCCCCCTGTGTGTGGCAGTGAGACAAACAGGATTTCTCCCCTCTCTATCTCTTAATCCAGTCAGCGAAACTTGCTAGCCTCCACACACAAACGACAAAGGGACCTGAGAGGAAGAGATCTCTCAACGGGATTGTGGCCTTAATCTCAAAGATTTGGGCCCAATCCGCGTTTGAACTTGACCTCTCTCTGCGCTGCCTCGTGCTCGACGCTGTGCCAGGCGCCAAAGCGCGCACTGGCGTTCGCCGCGCACGCCCCGAGCGCATGTTAGAGCCATGCCCTCGGCCGTGCTCGCCCGCGCCTATAAAGCCTCCCCGGGCGCGCCTCACTTCACCCCGCGTTCACCTTCACCGGCCAGCCCCCTCCCCTTAGCTCCGGCGAGCTCAATTCCGCCCGCCATTGCCGCCAGAGCTTCGGCCGTCGTGGCCAGCCCACTCCAGCCACCCCCAAGTCGAGCCAGTGCTTCGGCTAGCTCCGCTAGTGGCCCGTGAAGCTTCCCAAGCCCTCGGACCAGGCCGGACTTCACTGGAGGCCCGAGATCGACCTCACCGGACTTCGGTCTTTCGCCGCCGCGCGTGGACAGAGCTAACCGGTGAGTCTTCGCCCAATTCCTTGCACCCATATCTTCTCTGGCATCCCGTGAACCTCTCTGACTCGTCCAATTGAACTATCTCGCCGTGAGCAAGCCGGACTCCTCGCCGCCGACGAGCATCCCCGCCTGCGCACGTGGACCGACCAACTCCGGCCATCCCCGACGGCGACCCGCACACCGTTGTGATCCCCGAGACCTCCCCTACGTCCTCGACCACTTCACCAGAGCAATCTCGCCGCCGGTGAGGCCCCCCGCCCTTTCTTCCGCCGCGGTTACTGTTTAAGCTAGGAGAAGGACCTCGGGTTAGGATTTGTAGAACCCGAGGGGTTTTCTGTAACGTCAGTGACCCATGTGAATAGTAGCCCAGGGACTGATCCACGAAGAAAACTTAAAATACCCGCCAGGGACCCCAGTGCAAAGTGGTTTTCCATTAAATCAATTCTGTTAATCTTTTTAAATGACCAGAGAACTTAGAAAACCCATAACTTGATGAATTCTTAATAAAAAGTTGTCAAACTAATTTTGCTAGCTCCTGAATATTATGAACTATCATTTAAAAATGATAAACCCTATGCTTTCTGTTCTGAATTTTTGAGTTTAAAATTAAAAACAGAAATTACTAAACCTTGTTTAATTAAGGAAAATTAGTTTTTCTTCTGTACTGAACCTAAGAAAATTTGTAGGTGTTCAAACCTCACTTAGACACTGTTTAAAAATAATAGGAACCCCAGCATTTAAAAATATGATGTAGATATTCATTTAAAGCTATTTTGCCCAAAACTTAGAAAAGATCAGAAAGGCATTAGAAATTAATGAACAGTGATTAAAATTATTTTTCCTAGTTTGCTTATGTAACAAAGAACCTAGGAAAAATAGGGAGACCATTAGTCCAGATCAGTTTTAAATTAGAATGCTTTATTTAGCCTTATTTGAACTGAAAAACAATTATTAGAATTACAAAAACTATACCCAAAATAGATAATAAAAATCCAGTGGACTTACAACCACCAGAGCCTCACTACAAAAATAAAGAACACCTCAGCCCAACCTTTTAAGTGAGGAAAATAAATATAAAATGATAATGAGGCATTTTCCAAATAAGTCATGAACAACCCCTAATAATGTGATAATGGGCAACCAAAAATTGACTAAATCCATAATGAGATAAACCACCAGAGAAAAATGCAAACCCATGAAAAAGCAGCAAACTCTTACCTATTGCTAATGATTTAAGAGAAAGGCCACTTAACTCAAATAATGCATACCACCCCTTCCCTTAAGTAAAAAGATGCCAAACTTCAGAATGATTGCACTTGCACAAAACAAAAACTAAGAAAAATAAGAACTCTGTTGTTTGATATTTTTCAAATATAGTGGTAGTAGAAAGCACCAATGTAGCTAGAAACTTGAGAAAACCATAGTAAAATAACTAAAAGGTATTAATGACTAGAAGTTTGTACCAAATCATGTTATGACACCTAAAAGCCAGCAAAAATAAGTTTTAGAGAATTACCCATTGTTAAATAATAGTTGTAGTTCAAAGCACCCCTTCTGCCCTAAAATTTGATAATTGTGTCCAGAGAAAATCATTCACTTTCTGATCCCCAATTTTTGAGACAGAGAAACATACACCAGTACCAAGCCACTGTAATTTTTGCAGAATTTTTAGAATTTTATAAAAGCAACTTGTAGTTCAAACCCACTCCAAAACATTTAAGAGAATAAAAGAAAAGGAAAAGAAGAAATAAACTTCACCCCAATAAGTCTAACTTAAGTACTTATTAATTCTCACTAAGGTTTAAAAAGAATTCAGTGGAACCCCAAAAATAAACCTACCACTTACCTTAGATGAAGTTTGACCCAATTTACCAAGTATACCACCCAAGGGTCTTACATAAGTAAAGTTAACTTTGTGTAACTCAAGAAGATTCATACACCTCCAAAGTTGTAATTTCTAAAGGCACATATCATATCATGCATGTATCTTACGCATTGCATTCATTAGATTGTAATCTTGCCGATGGAGAGTACGTGCTCATCCCCGAGCAAGGACCTGTCCAAGAGGAGGACCAGGAGCAGGCTTCAGAGGCTGCTGTTGAGGATCTCCCCGCAGCCCCAGCAATTGAAGGCAAGCCCCGGTTTATATGCATAACCGTATTATTATATGCTATTTTACTACACTTAATGCTTGTAGGATTGTAATGTGCACTTAAGTGTAGGAGTTGATTGAAACCTCTAGTTGCATGAACTTAGGATTCCTTTTTGAGATGAATACTAGTATGCTAGGTCGAGTAGCTGCTTGCTAATCAGGATCTCGGTAGAAGTCGAGTGATTTTTCTAGCACTCGCGCGAGGTCAGGAATTGATTGTATTCATCTTGATAACGGGATATGTGTTAGTCTATGGACTTGGATCCAGGGAGGATGCCTTGTCCATGAGACGGGAAAAAGAATTAAGGATTAATGTGTGGATACCTGAGTCAAGCTTTTGAACGTACTAAGCACATGCCGGGAAAAATGGTAACCGGTAAACCTAGTACCTGAGTGAAGCCGGGCGCGGACTTTATCCCTCATGCGACCTGAGACTGGGTCTCCCATGCTAGCTATGGTGGGTACAAGTGCGGTCACTGCACGGCGGCAGCCGGGGTCAGTGGAGCATTGTATGCCAAGGCGGTGAGGCCTGGACGCGAACGGGGAATCGATGGGGACGGTTGACATGTGTGGGGACGGAGTGCCCTAACATGTCGTGTGTTTAGGTTTACCTTGCAAGGTTTAAAAACTCAATTCGAATCGTCTGCTTCTCGCAACTAATGAGACTGCTTGACCCCTTGTACTGCATCGAGTAAGAAGTGAAATGAGGTCACATAAGATAACTTGTTGATTGAACTAAATGCTTGTCACCATGTATGCTTAGAAGGAGCAAATCTAGCTAAGCTAATGATTATAGAATTTGAAAAGCTAAAAATTGATTTTAGAAACATCTAGGGCTTTTGGCAAACTAAACCCCTCAGCCAAACAGCTGCATAGTCTAGAGGTAGAGGAGTAGACTCCTCACACCGGTTAAGTCTAGCTGAGTATTAGTATACTCAGCCTTGCTTGTGGCATAATTTTTGCAGGTACCATTTAGGAAATGGTTGATGGTGTGACTTGGCCTACCACCCTGCCACCGGGTTGGACGGTCGAGTGGGATGTTGCCCCAGCAGGAGTGGAGCACGAGGAGTAGTGGGCTAGGCCTTGCCCAATTCCTCGATACCGACGACATCGATTATCCGCTGCACTTTATTTTGAGAACTCTTATTTGCTACTCAAAAACTCCGATCTATGTAATAATTCCGCACTTAATTTGAGGTTTTCTGTTTTATTGTATTTCTTCTGTGACTCACCTTCGAGTGAGATTGTGGAATTTGATCCTGGTTAAGTGGCTCTATCAGACTAGATCTGAGGGACTGACGGGTTATTCCAATTTAAGTGTGTTACGGCCCCTGAGGCGTGACTTAGGCACTTAAGCTGGAATAATTCGGGTGGTTCTGCCACATTCCTCCCGAAGGTCGCGCTGCTGCTGAGTATGATTGCACTCTTCTGGATGTTGACTGTGGATCAGTGGTGGTGGTGGTGGTAACTAGGACCAGGAAGCTCGGGAATGGCTTGTCGAAGCAATAGAAGTCGTGGGTTGTTGATTGCCCACGTATTCTGGGATGTATGGGGAGTAACACGAAGCAGTGTGAAGGACTTGCTTCGGCTGACTTCGCCGCACCTCAGCTTCGGCAATTTCCTTCTGCTTCTGAATTGTGACCTGGCATGTCCTTATTATATGGCCCTTGTCTTCGCCACAAAAAAGGCAGTATAGCTTTCTGGGTTGATTGTCAATCGCCCTCCACCAAAACTTCTTCCTCCCCTGCCCCTTGGAGCCGGTGGTCTGAAAGAAGTCTGTTGCATGGTTGAAGACTGAGAACTGTGATGGCTATGCTGAGCATTGCTGGCCCTTTCATCATTGGCATTGGAGTTATGAATTGACCGAACATGCCTAGGATTAAGTCTCCCTCTGAAGCCCCTGGTCATCTCGAAAAACCTGTAGGCCTCCTCCCTTCTTTGGCGAAAATCATTGTCGGCCGGATGTACTCATCCATCTTCTGAAGCAGCTTCTCCAGAGTTTGTGGAGGCTTCCTAGCAAAATATTAAGCTGTAGGACCTGGCCTGAGCCCCTTGATCATAGCCTCAATGACAATTTCATTGGGCATTGTGGGTGCTTGTGCTATTAGTCGCAGGAACCTTCGAACATACGCCAGAAGGTATTCCTCCTGGTCTTGTGTGCATTGAAACAATGCCTGAGCAGTAACCGGCTTCATCTGGAAACCTTGGAAGCTAGTGACCAACATATCTTTAAGCTTCTGCCATGATGTAATTGTTCCTGGCCGAACAGAGGAGTACCATGTCTGGGCCACACATCGGACTGCCATGACGAAGGATTTCACCATGACAGCGGTGTTGCCTCCATATGAGGATATTATTGCTTCGTAGCTCATCAAGAATTGCTTTGGGTCTGAGTGCCCATCGTACATGGGCAACTAGGGTGGCTTGTAGGATTGTGGCCATGGGATAGCCTGCAGTTCTGCTGCCAGGGGAGAAGCATCATCAAAAGTAAAGTTACCATGATGAAAGTCATTGTACCGTTCATCTTCATTGAATGAACTCTCTTGACGAAGCTCCCTGTGCTGAGGCCTTCGGTCCTAGTCATCTTGAGTAAGATGGTGCATTTCTTCAGCGGCTTCATCAATCTTCTTCTGAAGGTCGGCCAGCCGGGCCATCTTCTCCTTCTTCCTTTGTACTTGCTGATGGATGACCTCTAAGTCCCTGATTTCTTGATCGATTTGCTCCTCTTGTAGAGTTGGGCTGGTGGCCTTCCTCTTTTGGTTCCTGGCCTCTCGCAGAGAGAGGTGAAAGGGAATTAGGCTTACACCTAGTTCCTAAATAATTTTGGTGGTTGAATTGCCCAACACAAATATTGGACTAACTAGTTTGCTCTAGTACTTAAGTTATACAGGTGCAAAAGGTTCACATTTAGCCAATAAAAAGACCAAGTGTTGGATTCAACAAAGAAGCAGCAAGGCAACCGAGGGCACCTCTGGCTAGAGGCACCGGACTGTCCGGTGTGCACCGGACTGTCCGGTGCGGCCAGAGGACTTCGACTTCAAACTCTTCGCCCTCGGGATTTCTCGGAAGCCGGCGCGCTATAATTCACCGGACTGTCCGGTGTGCACCGGACATGTCCGGTGCTCCAAGGAGACGCGGCCTCCGGAACTCGTCAGCCTCGGGTTCGCTCGGCAGCCACTCCGCTAAAATTCACCGGACTGTCCGGTGTGCACCGGACTGTCCGGTGTACCAGCGGAGCAACGGCTCCCTGCGGCGCCAACGGCTCCCTGCGGTGCATTTAATGCGCGCGCAGCGCGCGCAGACGTCAGGCACGCCCATGCCGGTGCACCGGACATCAAACAGTACATGTCCGGTGTGCACCGGACACCCAGGAGGGCCCAGAAGTCAGGAGCTCCAACGGTCAGAATCCAACGGCAATGGTGACGTGGCAGGGGCACCGGACTGTCCGGTGTGCACCGGACTGTCCGGTGTGCCATCGAACAGAGGCCTCCAGCCAACGGTCACTTTTGGTGGTTGGGGCTATAAATACCCCAACCACCCCACATTCATTGCCATCCAAGTTTTCCAACTCTCAACCACTTACAAGAGCTAGGCATTCAATTCTAGACACATACAAAGAGATCAAATCCTCTCCAATTCCACTCAAACCCTTAGTGACTAGCGAGAGAGATTTGCCGTGTTCTTTTGAGCTCTTGCGCTTGGATTGCTTTCTTTCTTTCTCATTTGTTCTTGAGATCATCACTCAATTGTAACCAAGGCAAGAGGCACCAATTGTGTGGTGGCCCTTGCGGGGAAGCTTTGTTCCCGTTTGATTGAGAAGAAGAGAAAGCTCACTCGATCCGTGGGATCGTTTGAGAGAGGGAAGGGTTGAAAGAGACCCGGCCTTTGTGGCCTCCTCAACGGGGAGTAGGTTTGCGAGAACCGAACCTCGGTAAAACAAATCCTTGTGTCACACTCTTATTTGCTTGCGATTTGTTTTGCGCCCTCTCTCGCGGACTCGTTTCTTTATTACTAACGCTAACCCGGCTTGTAGTTGTGATTATTTTTGTAAATTTCAGTTTCGCCCTATTCACCCCCCCTCTAGGCGACTATCAATTGGTATCAGAGGCCGGTACTTCATTAGAGCCTAACCGCTCGAAGTGATGTCGGGAGATCACACCAAGAGGGAGATGGAGACCGGCGATGACAAGCCCACTACAAGTCAAGGGAGCACTTCATCTTCATCGGAAGAGTCCCGCACCAAGAGAAGAGAGAAGAAGAAGAAATCCTCCAAGCGGAAGGAGAAAAGATCTTCCTCTTCTCACCACAAAGAGAAGAAGGAAAAATCTTCTTCTCACAAGCCGCATCGGAGTGGGGACAAGCACAAAAGGATGAGGAAGGTGGTCTACTACGAGACCGACACTTCATCGACATCTACCTCCGGCTCCGACGCGGCGTCCGTCACTTCTAAACGCCAAGAGCGTAAGAAGTATAGTAAGATCCCCCTACGCTACCCTCGCATTCCTAAACATACACCTTTACTTTCCGTCCCATTAGGCAAACCACCAACTTTTAATGGTGAAGATTATGCTATGTGGAGTAATTTGATGCGATTTCATCTAACCTCTCTCCACAAAAGATTATGGGATGTTGTTGAGTATGGTGTACAGGTACCATCCGTAGGGGATGAAGACTACGACACGGACGAAGTGGCCCAAATCGAGCACTTCAACTCCCAAGCCGCAACCATCCTTCTTGCCTCTCTAAGCAAGGAGGAATACAACAAAGTACAAGGGTTGAAGAACGCCAAGGAGATTTGGGACCTACTCAAGACGGCGCACGAGGGTGATGAACTCACCAAGATCACCAAGCGGGAAACGATCGAGGGGGAGCTCGGTCGCTTCCGTCTTCGCCAAGGGGAGGAGCCACAAGACATGTACAACCGGCTCAAGACCTTGGTGAACCAAGTGCGCAACCTCGGGAGCGCAAAATGGGATGACCACGAAGTGGTTAAGGTTATTCTAAGAGCCCTTATTTTCCTTAACCCTACTCAAGTACAATTAATTCGTGGCAATCCTAGATATACACAAATGACCCCCGAGGAAGTCATCGGGAATTTTGTTAGTTTTTGAATGCATGATTAAGGGCTCCAAGAAGATCAACGAGCTTGATGAGCCTTCCACATCCGAGGCGCAACCCGTGGCCTTCAAGGCAACGGAGGAGAAGAAGGAGGAGTCTACACCAAGTAGACAACCAATTGACGCCTCCAAGCTCGACAACGAGGAGATGGCCCTAATCATCAAAAGCTTCCGGCAAATCCTCAAGCAACGGAAGGGGAAGGACTACAAATCCCGTTCCAAGAAGGTTTGCTACAAGTGTGGTAAGCCCGGTCACTTTATTGCTAAATGTCCATTATCAAGTGATAGTGACAGGGGTGACGACAAGAAGGGCAAGAGGAAGGAAAAGAAGAAGTACTACAAGAAGAAGGGCGGCGATGCCCATGTTTGTCGGGAGTGGGACTCCGACGAAAGCTCAAGCGACTCCTCCGACGACGAGGACGCCGCCAACATCGCCGTCACCAAGGGCCTCCTCTTCCCCAACGTCGGCCACAAGTGCCTCATGGCCAAGGACGGCAAAAAGAAGGTAAAATCAAAGTCCTCCACTAAATATGAAACATCTAGTGATGAGGATGATGATAAAAATGAAGAGGATAATTTGCGTATTCTTTTTGCCAACCTTAACATGGAACAAAAAGAAAAATTAAATGAATTGATTAGTGCTATACATGAGAAGGATGATCTCTTGGATTCTCAAGAGGACTTCCTTATTAAAGAAAATAAAAAGCATGTTAAGGTTAAAAATGCTTATGCTCTAGAAAGAGAAAAATGTGAAAAATTGTCTAGTGAGCTAAGTATTTGCCATGAGACTTTAGACAACCTTAGAAATGAAAATGCCAATTTGTTAGCTAAGGTTGATTCTCCTATTTGCAATATTTCAATTCCTAGAAATGATAATAATGATTTGCTTGCTAGGATTGAAAAATTGAACATTTCTCTTGCTAGCCTTAGAAATGAGAATGAGAAATTAATTGCTAAGGCTAAGGATTTTGATGTTTGCAATACTACTATTTCTGACCTTAGAACTAAGAATGATTTGTTGCATGCTAAGGTTATTGAATTAAAGTCTTGCAAACCCTCTACATCTACTATTGAGCATGTGTCCATTTGCACTAGATGTAGAGATATTAATGTTGATGCTATCCATGATCACCTTGCCTTAATTAAAAAACAAAATGATCACATAGCACAACTTAATGCTAAAATTAGAGAGCATGACTTAGAAAATGAAAAATTTAAATTGGCTAGAAGCATGCTCTATAATGGGAGACGCCCGGGCATTAAGGACGGCATTGGCTTCCAAAGGGGAGACAATGTCAAAATTAATGCCCCTCCTAAGAACTTGTCTAACTTTGTTAAGGGCAAGGCTCCCATGCCTCAGGATAACGAGGGTTACATTTTGTACCCTGCCGGGTATCCTGAGAATAAAATTAAGAAAATTCATTCTAGGAAGTCTCACTCTGGCCCTAATTATGCTTTTATGTATAAGGGTGAGACATCTAGATCTAGGCAACCAACCCATGCCAAGTTGCCTAGAAAGAAAACTATTAATGCATCAAATGATCATGCCATTTCATTTAAAACTTTTGATGCATCTTATGTTTTGACTAGCAAGTCCGGCAAGGTAGTTGCCAAAATTGTTGGGGGCAAACACAAGGGCTCCAAGACTTGTGTTTGGGTACCCAAAGTTCTTGTATCTAATGCCAAAGGACCCAAAACCGTTTGGGTACCTAAAACAAAGAACTAAACTTGTTTTGTAGGTTTATGCATCCGGGGGCACAAGTTGGATACTCGACAGCGGGTGCACAAACCACATGACCGGGGAGAAAAGGATGTTCTCCTCATATGAGAAAAACCAAGATCCCCAACGAGCTATCACATTCGGGGATGGAAATCAAGGTTTGGTCAAAGGTTTGGGTAAAATTGCTATATCTCCTGACCATTCTATTTCCAATGTTTTTCTTGTAGATTCATTAGATTACAATTTGCTTTCCGTATCCCAATTATGTCAAATGGGCTACAACTGTCTTTTTACTGATATAGGTGTTACTGTCTTTAGAAGAAGTGATGATTCAATAGCTTTTAAGGGAGTGTTAGAGGGTCAGCTATACTTAGTAGATTTTAATAGAGCTGAACTCGACACTTGCTTGATTGCTAAGACTAACTTGGGTTGGCTCTGGCACCGCCGACTAGCCCATGTTGGAATGAAGAATCTTCACAAGCTTCTAAAGGGAGAACACATTTTGGGACTAACCGATGTTCATTTTGAGAAAGACAGGATTTGTAGCGCATGCCAAGCTGGGAAGCAAGTTGGGATACATCATCCACACAAAAATATCATGACTACCGACAGGCCACTGGAGCTCCTACATATGGATCTATTCGGCCCGATCGCTTACATAAGCATCGGCGGTAGTAAGTATTGTCTTGTAATTGTGGATGATTATTCTCGCTTCACTTGGGTATTCTTTTTGCAGGAAAAATCACAAACCCAAGAGACCTTAAAGGGATTCTTGAGACAGGCTCAAAATGAGTTCGGCTTAAGGATCAAGAAAATTAGAAGCGACAATGGGACGGAGTTCAAGAACTCTCAAATAGAAGGCTTTCTTGAGGAGGAGGGCATCAAGCATGAGTTCTCTTCTCCCTACACTCCACAACAAAATGGTGTAGTGGAGAGGAAGAATCGAACTCTATTGGACATGGCAAGAACCATGCTTGATGAGTACAAGACACCGGATCGGTTTTGGGCCGAGGCGGTCAACACCGCCTGCTACGCCATCAACCGATTATATCTTCATCGAATCCTCAAGAAGACATCCTATGAACTCCTAACCGGTAAAAAGCCCAATATTTCATATTTTAGAGTTTTTGGTAGCAAATGTTTTATACTTGTTAAAAGAGGTAGAAAATCTAAATTTGCTCCTAAAACTGTAGAAGGCTTTTTACTAGGATATGACTCAAACACAAGGGCATATAGAGTCTTTAACAAGTCCTCAGGACTTGTTGAAGTTTCTTGTGACGTTGTGTTTGATGAGACTAACGGCTCTCAAGTAGAGCAAGTTGATCTTGATGATGTAGGTGAAGAACAGGCTCCATGCATAGCGCTAAGGAACATGTCCATCGGGGATGTGTGTCCTAAGGAATCCGAAGAGCCTCCAAATGCACAAGATCAACCATCCTCCTCCATGCAAGCATCTCCACCAACTCAAGTTGAGGATGAGGCTCAAGATGTTGAACAAGAAAATCAAGAAGATGAGCCACCTCAAAATGACGGCAACGATCAAGGGGGAGATTCAAATGATGAAGACAAGGAGGATGAACAACCAAGGCCGCCACACCCAAGAGTCCACCAAGCGATACAACGAGATCACCCCGTTGACACCATCCTCGGCGACATTCATAAGGGGGTAACTACTCGATCTCGTGTTGCACATTTTTGTGAGCATTACTCGTTTGTTTCCTCTATTGAGCCACATAGGGTAGAGGAAGCTCTTCAAGATTCGGATTGGGTGATGGCGATGCAAGAGGAGCTCAGCAATTTCACAAGGAATGAGGTATGGCACTTAGTTCCACGTCCTAATCAAAATGTTGTAGGAACCAAGTGGGTCTTCCGCAACAAGCAAGACGAGCATGGTGTGGTGACTAGGAACAAAGCTCGACTCGTGGCCAAGGGGTATTCACAAGTCGAAGGTTTGGATTTTGGTGAAACCTATGCACCCGTAGCTAGGCTTGAGTCAATTCGCATATTATTAGCCTATGCTACTTACCATGGCTTCAAGCTCTATCAAATGGACGTAAAGAGTGCCTTCCTCAATGGACCAATCAAGGAGGAGGTCTATGTTGAGCAACCTCCCGGCTTTGAAGACAGTGAGTACCCTAACCATGTTTATAGGCTCTCTAAGGCGCTTTATGGGCTTAAGCAAGCCCCAAGAGCATGGTATGAATGCCTTAGAGATTTCCTTATTGCAAATGGCTTCAAAGTCGGCAAAGCCGATCCTACTTTATTCACTAAGATTCTTGATAATGATTTGTTTGTATGCCAAATTTATGTTGATGATATCATTTTTGGGTCTACTAACAAATCTACATGTGAAGAATTTAGTAGGATCATGACACAAAAATTCGAGATGTCAATGATGGGGGAATTGAAGTATTTTCTAGGATTCCAAGTCAAGCAACTCCAAGAGGGCACCTTCATCAGCCAAACCAAGTATACTCAAGACATTCTAAGCAAGTTTGGAATGAAGGATGCCAAGCCCATCAAGACACCCATGGGAACAAATGGGCATCTCGACCTCGACACGGGAGGTAAGTCCGTGGATCAAAAGGTATACCGGTCGATGATTAGATCATTGCTTTATTTATGTGCATCTCGACCGGACATTATGCTTTCCGTTTGCATGTGTGCAAGATTCCAAGCCGACCCTAAGGAATCACACCTTACGGCCGTAAAACGAATCTTGAGATATTTGGCTTTTACTCCTAAGTTTGGGCTTTGGTACCCTCGGGGATCCACTTTTGATTTGATTGGTTATTCGGATGCCGATTGGGCGGGGTGTAGGATTAATAGGAAAAGCACATCGGGGACTTGCCAGTTCTTGGGAAGATCCTTGGTGTCATGGGCTTCAAAGAAGCAAAATTCGGTCGCTCTTTCTACCGCCGAAGCCGAGTACATTGCCGCCGGTCATTGTTGCGCGCAATTGCTTTGGATGAGGCAAACCCTGCGGGACTACGGTTACAAATTAACCAAAGTCCCTTTGCTATGTGACAATGAGAGTGCAATCAAAATGGCCGACAATCCCGTCGAGCACAGCCGCACTAAGCACATAGCCATTCGGTATCATTTTCTTCGGGATCACCAACAAAAGGGGGATATCGAGATTTCTTATATTAATACTAAAGATCAATTAGCCGATATCTTTACCAAACCACTTGATGAACAATCTTTTACCCGACTTAGGCATGAGCTTAATATTCTTGATTCTAGGAATTTCTTTTGCTAGTCTTGCACGCATAGCACATGAATATACCTTTGATCATGTCTCTTTTATATATGCTATGACTAATGTGTTTTCAAGTGTATTTCAACCAAGTCATAGGTGTATTGAAAGGGAATTGGAGTCTTCGGCGAAGACAAAGGCTTCCACTCCGTTCTACTACTCATCCTTCGCCGTCGCTCCGCATCATCTCTCCAACGTTGGTATAACCTTCACTCATTTATTTCATGACCAAAGGGGGAGAATGTACTTCATTGGGCTCTAATGATTCCGTTTTTGGCGATTCATGCCAAAGGGGGAGAAAATATGAGCCCAAAGCAAAAGGACCGCACCACCACCTAATTTCATAAATTTGATAATTTTATATTGGTAAATTTCAAAATTGGTATCTCTTTGTGTTCTAAGAGGGGAGTAACGAGTATTTTCAAAATTGATGTCTTAAAACCCTCTTGAACACTAAGAGGAGACCTTATTTGAGGGGGAGTTTTGCTTAGTCAAAGGAAAAGCATTGGAAATAGGGGGAGAAAATTCCATATCTTGAAAATGCTTTGCAAAATCTTTTTCATTTACCTTTGACTATCTTGCAAAAGTACTTTGAAAAGAATTTACAAAAGAATTTGCAAAAACAAAACTCGTGGTGCAAATATGGTCCAATATGTCAAAAACAAAGAAACCATCCATGCGCATCATATAAGTTTATATTGGCTCAATTCCAAGCAACCTTTGCACTTACATTATGTAAACTAGTTCAATTATGCACTTCTATATTTGCTTTGGTTTGTGTTGGCATCAATCACCAAAAAGGGGGAGATTGAAAGGGAATTAGGCTTACACCTAGTTCCTAAATAATTTTGGTGGTTGAATTGCCCAACACAAATATTGGACTAACTAGTTTGCTCTAGTACTTAAGTTATACAGGTGCAAAAGGTTCACATTTAGCCAATAAAAAGACCAAGTGTTGGATTCAACAAAGAAGCAGCAAGGCAACCGAGGGCACCTCTGGCTAGAGGCACCGGACTGTCCGGTGTGCACCGGACTGTCCGGTGCGGCCAGAGGACTTCGACTTCAAACTCTTCGCCCTCGGGATTTCTCGGAAGCCGGCGCGCTATAATTCACCGGACTGTCCGGTGTGCACCGGACATGTCCGGTGCTCCAAGGAGACGCGGCCTCCGGAACTCGTCAGCCTCGGGTTCGCTCGGCAGCCACTCCGCTAAAATTCACCGGACTGTCCGGTGTGCACCGGACTGTCCGGTGTACCAGCGGAGCAACGGCTCCCTGCGGCGCCAACGGCTCCCTGCGGTGCATTTAATGCGCGCGCAGCGCGCGCAGACGTCAGGCACGCCCATGCCGGTGCACCGGACATCAAACAGTACATGTCCGGTGTGCACCGGACACCCAGGAGGGCCCAGAAGTCAGGAGCTCCAACGGTCAGAATCCAACGGCAATGGTGACGTGGCAGGGGCACCGGACTGTCCGGTGTGCACCGGACTGTCCGGTGTGCCATCGAACAGAGGCCTCCAGCCAACGGTCACTTTTGGTGGTTGGGGCTATAAATACCCCAACCACCCCACATTCATTGCCATCCAAGTTTTCCAACTCTCAACCACTTACAAGAGCTAGGCATTCAATTCTAGACACATACAAAGAGATCAAATCCTCTCCAATTCCACTCAAACCCTTAGTGACTAGCGAGAGAGATTTGCCGTGTTCTTTTGAGCTCTTGCGCTTGGATTGCTTTCTTTCTTTCTCATTTGTTCTTGAGATCATCACTCAATTGTAACCAAGGCAAGAGGCACCAATTGTGTGGTGGCCCTTGCGGGGAAGCTTTGTTCCCGTTTGATTGAGAAGAAGAGAAAGCTCACTCGATCCGTGGGATCGTTTGAGAGAGGGAAGGGTTGAAAGAGACCCGGCCTTTGTGGCCTCCTCAACGGGGAGTAGGTTTGCGAGAACCGAACCTCGGTAAAACAAATCCTTGTGTCACACTCTTATTTGCTTGCGATTTGTTTTGCGCCCTCTCTCGCGGACTCGTTTCTTTATTACTAACGCTAACCCGGCTTGTAGTTGTGATTATTTTTGTAAATTTCAGTTTCGCCCTATTCACCCCCCCCCCTCTAGGCGACTATCAAGAGGGCATCTTGATTTGTGTCCAGTGGTTGCAGAGCAGCCCCTGGCACCGTTGTCTTCTTCGGCGGCATGTCGAAGATGGATGGTTTTCCGAAGATTGTGGAAGTGAGTTCACCGGAGGTGGGCGCCAAATGTTGGTCACTTGTTCTCAAATGCTATAAATTAAGAACAAGGAACCATAATTGTTAACGGTTAAAGATCTTCGTCCTTCGAAGCATTATTTCCTCTTGGATATAATGATCCTTAGACGAAGGTCATGAAGGACATACCTTCATCATTTTTATCACACAAGCATAAATGTAAATAGACAGATGAAGGAATACACAAGTATACATATGGATAAATATAATAATTGTCACATACCAATGATTTATCATTATTATTATCTTTATTGAGCATGAATAAACATTGTCAATATTTGTATTACAATTGTACCTTCGGCTTGCCAGAAGGTGGAAGAACGAGAATGACGCGAGAGTGATTACAATCCAGCCTGAACAGTACGGTGCTACTGTTCATCTATTTATAAGCACGGGACACAGCCTGGACAAAATTACATTCATGCCCTTGACATTTACTC
The DNA here is from genome assembly GCA_029449295.1 of Zea luxurians. Classification (NCBI taxonomy): domain Eukaryota; kingdom Viridiplantae; phylum Streptophyta; class Magnoliopsida; order Poales; family Poaceae; genus Zea; species Zea luxurians. Next base: position 171,502,404 of record JAOPSE010000002.1, read on the forward strand.
GTGATTATAATACAAATTATCATAGACTAAGTGGTCTTTTCCCCCTTTGAGTCGGTGTTGTCCTTGGTCTTCGTCACCATATCAAGTCGAAGCTCTCTGCAATAGCTTCGGCACTTACTCCTATCACCTTCGGGATGCTCCTTTACACCGCCATTAGAGAAGGTCTTTTATCCGGGAGCCGAAACCTCCTATAATAATCTATATCGTACTGAAAACATATAATTAGTCATGTTTTTGAGGACCTTAGGAAGAGGAAGGCCCCCAACAGGGACCTAGTGACGCGAAAGCATGGTTTATGCCACGTCAAAAGGCGTCCACCTTAAGCTTGTGGATGTGATCGGCAATATGCCCAAACCGGCTGGACGATGTCCTTGGTTCGGATGGCAGTGACACCACAAGCTGATCGCATATGGCATCAACACTGCCCTCGAAAGGCCGCCATATTCTGCGTCAAGCTCCCCCAGACGGTGTCGTGCCCCGATGAGGCTGTTCTCCACCAAGGTAAGCTTGTAAAACACACCAGCAAGAAAAAATGGTAAGCGCCAGATCTTGCACAAACTCGAGAAGGAATGTTTTTACTTTTGAGAGAAGCCCTCAGACGCTCCACCTCCTCTATCCGGCGCGTCACCTCACACTTGAAGGACGAAGTTTGGGCCTTAGTCGTCTCCTTCTCTCTCAACCATCGCCTAAAAATGTGTCGCGACCTACCGCCCCTCAAAGCAAGTCTGGGTGGTAGCCTCCTGATCCCTTCTCGCTGCCTGGACCGATTCATTGCAAAACTTCTCAGCCGCTTCAGTGCGAAGAAGAGCCTCAGTTGCCCATCTCCATTCCTTCTAGAGCTCCTCACAAAAATGCTCTTGTGACTCCTTCTAGCGATGAAGGAACTTGGACTTCCGTGTCGACGCTTCAAAAACTAAGGGGGAGGTGTCCTAGAACTAGAAGTGTGCATAACTCATCAAAAAGGTGACACCTGCTGCCGAGAGCTAAGACAGACCAGATTGCACCTCGGCCAACACCCTATAAAAATCGCTTATCACCCCAGCCAGTTGCTCATAAAATGCTCGAAGACACTGCCCCTTCGTGGGATCATCCAAGATGAACTAAGCACCCTATGGTCCCTCGAGATTTGCCAGCTTGATTCATGGTTGGCCAGAACAGAGTTGCACCAGTGGTCCCCCCGATGCCTCAAGCGATGCAGGAATCGGGGGACGGACACAACGGCCCCTCCCGTGGCAGTACCCTCGATCGCTCCGGCATGACGCTAGGATCGGCAGCTACCATAGACCCCATTGTAACAGCTGGGGTCAGGGCGAGTGAGGACCCCAAGGTTGCCATTGGGTTCGGTGAGGGCAAGGCACCCGCCGCGTCTACCATCAGGGGCGCCAAATAGTAAGAGGCCTAAAGGAGATGCCTCCACGGACACCTTGGCTCCGACAAAAGTGTTGCCATCTTCGATGTTGTGGAAACGCCCTCGCTCCTGCCACTCAGTTGCACTATCTTCGTCTTCTTGCATAGAGCCTTCCTCGCACTAGGAACAAGAGTAAAAATCGAGGGCACTTCAAAATCCTGAGATCCTCAACAGCCAAGAATGCTCCAAGCAGGGCAATAGTGACCTTCCACCCACAAAGGAACACCTTACTGACCTTCTCTTTCTAACAATCCTCGCCCGATCCAACCCCCTAAATGGAGGGGCTCTCTAGGCCGCCTAGGTCAGAAGAAATAGCGACCCCCACTTGAGGAAAAATGTTGCCTAGCCCTAGGACTTCAGTCCTAAGGATGGGGTCAGGGGTGACAAGCCCACCCGTACCTGCTCGGGCTGGTGAATCTCCCAAGACAACAAGTGGGGGTGGACTCGTTAGCACAAATCCTCCTATTTGAAGGATCACCTTGGTCGAACCGACCTGGTCGGCACTTGCTAGATGCGACGAGGAAGTGCCCACACCCTCCTTCACGTAGAACATAGAAGAACAATACACTAGTGAGTGCGACTGGGCCTCGTCCTCCCAAGGATTACACCCGAATGTGTCGACCCTGTGCGTTCCTCAACATCATCCTCCTTGTCTGTGGTGTTGGTCGTGTCACCATGGTCCCTCTGCATCTGGCGCTGGGCCTGGTGCCACTTCTTGATGACGCAATCCTGCTTGTACCTCCTCTGTTGCTCAGCCTTGGCACAACCGCACGAGCAACCTCCTTCTCCGCCATGCTCCTGAGCAGAGGGACAGGACACTCTTGCAGCACCATGATGGATCGCTGAGAGGGGAAGGAGACACCACCAATTTAGAAAGGATAGACAAAAACAAAATAGAAAAAGGGAGGATGAGAGAATTGAAACTTACGAACTCGACGAAGCCTAGTTCTGGCAGCATAAAATACACCATAGCATGAGGAACACATATGGGATGGTGTTCCTGCTCGTGTCCTTTCGTGCCTCTGTGGTATCCCTTAACTAGCAAACGACGTCTGCATTGCCAAGAGCGGCTCCGATTAGCGCCATTCCTTCCCGAGGGGTGTTTGACGCAATCTTGAACAAGGGGAGCTTCCTTGTCATGAGCAGAACCACACCCTAATGGTTGTAGTTTGTCGATAACCCCCATGACAGTAACACCTCTCTTGCGAAGAAGGTCGATGGTGGAAAGATGCTCGACGTTTTGCCTCTTCTCGCCCTCTAGAACTCCCGGGTCCTAGCTCGGTGAGGCCTCCACGGGAACCTCCCACACAAAGGGCGACCCACAGTTGCGGAGGTAGAACCACTGCCTATGCCAACCCGTGTTGGATGAACAGAATCACAATGGTATATAGCTTCTTGACCGTGTCCCACAAAGATGGATGCTCGCACATCTGATATGTGAAGATAGGCTCAAAAGAGCATTAATTGGGTTGTTCTAGGTCTCATCGAAATGGTTCGGTGACGCACCGGACAGTGTCTACAGAGGCCTAGATACCACTGGATCGGTTTGTTGGTGCACCGGACCATCACTGTTCATGGTCCGATGGCGCACTGAACCGCCTCCAACGACTAGTGTCCAACGTGTGCGCACTGGCCATCGGCTTGCTGACATGGCACCTGGTTCGAAGGTGCACCAGACCGGTCTGGTGCCCGTCAGATCAGGAAGGCACCCAATCAGATCCTGGCTTAGGGCACGTGGACCCGATCCGGTGCACCCGTAGTCAACCAGTTTTTGGATGTTTTTGAAAGGAAGGAGCAATGGCTATGGGGCCTTTTGGGGCTATAAAAGGACCCCTATGGTGACCACCTTCAGCACATGAGCATTCCAAGAGCCTCTCTACACTTCGACACTCTGCCACAACGCAATTCTGTGATTCTAGCGAGATTTGAGCGTCATTCTTGTGTTGTTCTTGGCATGCCGCGTGTTGCGCTCTTGTGATTCTCTCTTTTGTGTTGTGTTGTTGGTTTTGGCTCTTATGCTTGTATTCTCTCCCCCCCCTCTTACTCTAAGTTGTAACTCTAATCTTGTGTAAGGCTGCAAGAGACTCCAATTTGTGGATATTCTTTTCGAATAAGAATACTATAAGTGATAAAGGAACACTGTGGTACTTAGGTCCCTTGTCCATTGGGACACCACGACGTAGATTAGGCAAGCATTTTAGGTTTGACCGAACCACGGGAAAAATCATTGTGTCTTGTGTGCCTATCTCTTTGTGATTTTTCCTCCACTTTCTAAGTTCTCCAAATTCACTTGTGATATTGCTCTTAGTTTAATTTACATCTTTGAAGAGCAATCAAGTGAAGAGAACTTTCTCTCTTTATCTCCATCAAACTTGGTTTATTTTGCGCTAACTCATAACTTTTAGACCAAGTTTGTGTTTTTAGTGACTACATTGCAGGATCACCTATTCACCCCTCCTCTAGGTGCTCCCCTTCTTATTCATCGAGGAAAGCATACCTTCCTCTAAAGGGTGATATTCCTTTTCATCCGATAACTAGAGGAATACATGGGCACATTCTGCAAAGCTCAAGCATAAAGTGTTCTTCTCGCTTCTAATCAACAATAGGATCAACACCAAGAAGCCTCTCTAAAAAATTCAGTCTGGGCTCTTATAACAGTAAACTATGCATACACAAAATTGAAATTGTAGACCTTGGCTTCAAATTGGGGTCTCTTATTCAAGACATGTTCTTGCTACCCAGGCCATAATTGCCATCAAAACCGAATTGGGTGTGACTTTTGCAATGGATATCATTATTCTAATGACCAGGACAATATGGAAGCAAAGAAATAAATGGCTCTTTCAAGGGATTGATCCTTCTGTTCAGACTTGCTATAGTCAATTCAAAGAGGATTTTATGACCTTCTTCACATAATGGTGCGGATTTTTTTTGCTGCCATTAGGTATTGGCGGAACCAATTGACATAAATTAGATTGTAATGTAGATTCCTCTGTTGAGCACCAAAATAGCCTCGTGGATGGTCTGGCCCTAAGGCCGGACGGTCCGCGGTCTGGACGGTCCGTGGTGGTGGCGCAGACGGTCCGCGCGTGCGTAGAGTCAGTTAGGGTTCCTGGTTCCTCGTGGGATTTGTTACCTAAAACCATGAGATTAGCTCGGGAAACAACTTGTAGCGGATCCATACCTCCCTCTTTATATAGATGAAGGGCTACGACCGATTAAGCCCCTAACAATCGATCAAATCAAGTCTATTTCTCGTTTTACTTATGCATTAGGAGTAGTTCTAGTTTAGCTCTAGTTTAGCCTTTCTATACCCCAAATTCTCCGCTTCTCCTCGACTCTACGTCGATCAGAGGAGTCTAGGTCGGACTGCCGAGTCTAGACAACACCTAGGATCTCTCCTCCCTGATGAGGTCCCTCCCGGGAGTGAGATCCAGGCGTCACCGGCGACCTTCGCTGCCCCTGCGTACGTGTGGACCGTCCGGCCTGTAGGCGCAGATCGTCTGCCTCGTTGGGCAGGGAACTCGAGCCCTGCGTCAGGTCACGGACCGTCCGGCCCCTGGCCGCGGACCGTCTGCGCCTGTGCAGAGGGCACCACCGTCGGTTCTCGTTATAATGATTGGCGCCCGAAAAGGTGTCAACACACTTTTTGGCGACTCCGCTAGGGAAAGGTGTCTAGATCTACTAAAAATCGGGCCCTCAAATGGCCAGTTCTAAAGATCACACCGATATTTCCCAGACAATATCCTAAAGCCGGCTGTTGAAAGTCTGACGGCCGATGAGCAGCAGCAATACGAGGACTACATGTGTCAAGTGAAGGAGAAATTCTTGTCATACACGGTGGATCGCCACCAGAAAGTTGTCAAACATGGAGAGACCAACGTTGCATCTCTTTTATCTTCGCTTCAAATCCCCAACGTAAGTAAACCCGACGACATCCAATCTATTAAACAGTATGTAGATCATCAGCAGAATCAAATGAAACAACAGATTGGAGGGTTAGAAGAATCAATTAGAAAATTAACACGTACGTTGGAGAAGTCTGTTGCTCCTAGTTTTCCATCATATGAAACTAGTAACAGGATATCTATGTCTAATACATCGGTGACAAATGGAGAATTGCAGCCCCAGCCATTATATGTTATGCCGATGAACTCATATCTAGGGCAAGTACTACCACCGACGTCCCTACTTGGCAGATCGGCGCCCCTGGACACGGTCGGACCGTCCTAGCTTTTGCCCGGACAGTCCGGCCCTTACGCAGACCGTCCGGCTTTCCCTGCCGGATAGTCCGGGACTGCACCAGGGCTACCGCATGGAGCCTCAATAATAGTGAACACAACCGGTCAGTTCGGATGTACCACCGGCAGACCGGATACGCATACGCAGAACCTTCTGTCGCACACTATGCACCAGATTATTACACATCACAGCAGTAGTATGTTCCGCCCCCTACATATTTAAACCACAGCACGCCATACGATCACAGATCGATCAACATTATTGATCAGTCACGGCAAGAAGGTCGGCATAACAATGCCCGGCCGAATGAACCCCACAGCATAGGGTCCGGTGGTCTGCCACCGGGTGCAATGGAAAAAATTAGGGAAGAGATGGCTGAACTATTCCGAGATAGGCTCGGAGTTAGTGTAACTAGAGTGGGGCAATCATTAGAAGCCATATGATCACCGGTTTGACATTGTCCCATATCCACAAGGGGCAAGGATATCGGAGTTTTCTAAGTTTTCTGGTGAAAATGGAAGAAGCACACACGAACATATAGGCCAATTCCTAGCACACATAGGCGAATTGGTCGATGGGGAAGCATTTCGTGTTCGTTTATTTATTTTTATCCCTTACTGGTACTGCTTTTGCATGGTACGCCGCCCTGCCTCCTAATTCCATTAATTCCAGTAATGATTTAGAGAGTAAATTTCATGAACATTTCTTTTTTGGGGAATATGAATTAGGGCTAGCTGATTTAGCTTCAATCCGACAAGGACGCGAAGAATCGGTTAACGATTATATCCAGAGGTTCTGGGACACTAGAAACCGATGCTTTCGGATCCATGTCGCAGACAAAGAGTTAGCAGGGCTGGCTTTTAATGGGTTCTTGTCCTACTTAAGAGACAAATTAGATGGAACCTAGTTCTTTTCAATAGCACAACTACATCAGTGGGCTTTAGCCTATGAAAGCCGATTTAAAGAGACATCAAAATCAGTCGCCCATACTATACATCTAGTAGAGCGTGATAATTCAGATGATGAATCCACAGATATATATACCGCTGAGTTTGTTTGGCCAACAAAGGCCAAATATTCTGCATGTTCTTCCTTATAGCCAGTTCAAAAGAATCGACAAGAAGAGATTAAATTTACCTTTAATGTTGCCAAATGCGATAGGATATTTGACGAACTACTAAAAAATGGCAACATTAAATTAACTCATAATATTCCTTCTATGGAAGAATTAAAGAGACGTGCTTATTGTAAGTGGCATAATTCTTTTTCCGTGGGCTGGTTGGCTTTTCAGGAGATGCAAGTGGACACGCAGCCATTTCCTATCAATATCATAGAACCTACATGCAAAGAGGTCTTGGTTCGGTCTGAGGTGGCCGATAAAGACAAAGGCAAAAACATCGTCATTAGCGATCCTCGCACGTCAAATATATCACAAGAAGAGGTTGCTCGGAAGGCTCCGGACAAGAAGACTAGCAAGTCCAAAGGCGCCGGGGGGCAGACTCGATTGAGGAGCCGAGCACAGCAACCTGACCCGAGCATCGCGGACGGTCCGACACCTACGTGCGGACGATCTGGTGCTTAGACAGACAGTCCGTCTGACTCAGCTAGACAGCTCGCCCATGGCCAAAGGCGTCAGCATCCACACAAAGCAAGGAAAGAGACGTAAGGGCAAAGCCAACATGATGTACATGATCAGCTGGTAAAAGTCGGCCCTACTTTCGATCAATTGCTAGCTAAATATGCTGGCAAGAAGGTCGTTCTACGCAATCAGCCAACAAGGAAACCCCAGTCGCCCACTAAAACAAAACAACCAAGTACAATGGCTCGAAAGACGGCGCAACAAGCATCGTTTGTTCATCCTATCATGCCAGGATGCTTCCCACCCATCTACTCATCGTCGATGTATTGTCCTATTCAAATATGAAATGGTGCAACGATGAACCCATGGTATATGTGTACTCCCTTTGTCTATTTAGGCTGGGGGGGACCTCCATTCTAATCCTTTTGATCCATTGATCAAATGGTCACGGCTGAGAAAGACGCAGTCCTAAACGGTCTTTATGCATTGGAATCAAAAAGCTCTATTGAATGATCACCATATTGGATTGAAAAAGCCGGTGGCTTGCATCAGGCAGTTCATATACTTTTGGTTCGTCAACCTCCAAAAAAAGGTAGGGGGCATATGTTGAGCACCAAAATAGCCTCGCGGACGGTCCGACCATGAGGCCGGACGATCCGCGGTCCGGACGGTCCGCACGTGCGCAGAGTCAGTTAGGGTTCCTGGTTTCTCGCGGGATTTGTTACCTAAAACCGTGAGATTAGCTCAAGAAACAACTTGTAGCGGATCCCGATCTCCCCCTTTATATAGATGAAGGGCTATGGCCGATTGAGCCCCCAACAATCGATCAAATCAAGTCTATTTCTCGTTTTACTTATACATTAGGAGTAGTTCTAGTTTAGCTATAGATTAGCCTTTCCCTACCCCAAATTCTCCGCTTCTCCTCGACTCTACGTCGATCAGAGGAGTCTAGATCGGTCTGCCGAGCTTAGACAACACCTAGGATCTCTCCTCCCCGACGGGGTCCCTCTCGGGAATGAGATCCAGGCGCCGCCGGCGACCTTCGCCGCCTCTACGTACACGCGGACCGTCCGGTCTGTAGGCGCGGACCGTCCGCCTCGTCAGGCAGGGAACTTGAGCCCTTCATCAAGTCGCGGACCATCCGATCTCTGGCCGCGGACCGTCTGCGCCTGTGCAGAGGGCACCGCCGCCGGTTCTCGTTATAGTGATTGGCGTCTGAAAAGATGTCAACATCCTCTATTATTTTTTTATAAATACTATTTTTAATATATTTCAGTAGTGGCTCTCGCCGCTCCTGTTTCATAAAAAACAAAAGAAAAAATAATGTAATGTAATAATAATAAAAGAAAAAATGAAGACGTAACTTCCGTTACGAACGCTAAAAGAAAAAAAGAGGGAACACAAGAACGCCCATTCCGCTCGATCGCGGAGCGTGCGTATGCAACATAAATCTCGCAGGTTCACTGCCGCTCCTGAGTCCTGACACGGGCCCAACACTTACCAGCCCAACACCAGCCCATTAAGGGATGGCCGGACGGACGAGATGATTGCCCGAAGAAAGAAAGTCCAAGCCCAATGTCATGTTAATTCTTTCTAACAAAAATGAACGCGAGATTCAAACAGTTTACAGATCGAAACTCAGTTCCAGCTTTTCCTGAATATAATATAGTTGATCCATAACTCTAGCTCCCACTAAACCGATGGAATTTCAACTCATGTCAGAGCTATTTTGAGAACCTCAAATCCCTTCGGGATTGAAGGTAGAAATAAACTAACTTCCACCTCAATCCCCTCCAATCCCGAAGAATATTTGAGTATCTAAACTAGCCCTCATCGTGACACAGTATCACTGGCTAGCTAGTAGGTACACCCTAAAGCCTGGGATCGTTTGTGAGAGCTCCGCTTTATGATTCTCTAACTCCAAGAGCTAATTCTTCCATAGAGTGATTCTAAGTACTACCTTCGTTTTCAAATATATGACACCATTGACTATTTTTAAAAACTATAACCATCCGTCTTATTCAAAATATTTATTAAAAATTTAAATTTTAAGTTAAGCACAAACTACCTTAAGTGATAAAACAAATCATAAAAATAAATGATAACTTATTATTTTTTGAATAATACGAGTTATCAAAGTTTTTTTAAAAAAAATCAACGGTGTCATATATTTGTGAACGAAAGGAGTAATTCTCTAGAAAAAGTCAATCTATTTGATGAAAATTGTTTGACAAATAGTATGTAAAGTGTTTATAAGGGGTGAAGAGTGGGGAGCAGGTTGGGAACAACGCTCCCACCTTTTAGTATAAAATAAAAAGTAGATTCACTCTACTCACACCGTGGAGGAGTTCAGTTTTTTTATTTGATTGCGTAGAAGTAATTCATGCTAGAAGTAGAGCGGTGGGAGCTCTACCAAACACCCCATTCCACGTGCCAAGTGCCAGGTAGAAACACCATTTCCAGGAACCAAGCAGGTCAGATGGATGGCAACGGCATTGACATGGCCGGATCTTCCTAATCATGGACGCACGCATCAGACAAGTTAAACTGTCAGCATCAGTAAAGTGGTACCCATGTCTCCGTCAGCTTCGGGCGCCCTGGCAGCTCGAAACCACATTCCCTGGTCGCTACAACTTCAGAGCTACCAATAACCAACCTACTAGCCCTTTCAAAAAAAAAAAAAAAAACTAAAAGCGACGTCGCTCCGATCAGCATGCAGCTCACTGGAAGGCAAAGTGAAATACTGGGAATGACGATGTGCTCGTGACAGGGAATCACATCTTTTACCTGTAAAGCTACTGTATGGGGGAAGTAAAGATATTTGGCAATTTATGGTTTTTTTTGATAGGTTGTATGTCCTGAGTGTAAAAGGACTTGTATTGTATTCCTCTGAGGCTGATTATTGCTTGCTTGTTTACTGAACACGAGTAGGCGACAACAGTAACAATATTTTTTGAAGCTTCCAAAAAAGTGGTTTTGTAATTTTTAGTGAAGCGCATAATTTATTTTTCCTTTAAACATGCAGGTTTGAAACGATACCTTAGGATTTCCTTCCATAAATCACGACAGCAGCAAAAGGTGCTCACGTATTAGGACTTACTCATTTTGGTCTCTTATTTTAAACTCTACTATATAAACACTCCAACATACATTGTAAAACAATGTTTGACATATATTCTGCTTACCATAATCTTAGAGCATAACAACATTAAGCTAACAGAAATAACCTCATGTCCTTGGGAGCTATAATTTTTTTTATATGAACTCTACAAAATTAGTCAGCATGCATGATTGGCTGGCTTGTTGGGTGAAAATGGATAGAATAAATCTAATCACTTCTTTATTTAACCCACTCGAGTGTGTATTCACAATCATCTTGATCGTTTTTATTTTTACCGTTTTCTGGCTTACAGCGACCCCACCTGCCACCCGCTGTTCCGTGTCAACCCCATGCGCATGGTTCCATTGGAGCTTAGCTCGCCAACCGCATCTAACAAAACAAAAAAGAAAAGAGTATTATCATGCATGATGCTAGCCGCAGGGAAGCTCATGGCATCCGGCCGCTCGCCTCTCTTGTTTTTCCTACCTAAAAGCCCCGTCAGCGCAGCTACCGAACTCACAGTCTCAGCTTTATCATGCCAAACTAATCCAGCCCCCCAATGGGACCAGACCAGAGCGACTTCTTCTCGGCTAACTATACTAGCATATAAAGCTGTTCGATCTGATAACATGTGTCGCCGCGCAAAAGCAACAGGAATCTGATATATCCATTAACAGAGTTTATCACGTTTGACTTCAACAGTAAGTTTATTTAGACATTGTTTAAATGCTCTAGAGCTAATAATTAGCTACTCATCGGTTTCAATTTATAATTTATTTGACTTTTTCGTCCCAAGTTTTACCGGCTTGTCTTTTTTTAAAAAAATTTATAATTATTGTTAATTTTTATGATGATATTATTTAGCATATAATATACTATTGTATTTTAACTATGGCTTTGAATTTTTCATTGTTCGCAAATTTTTTTGAATAAAACGAGCTGGTCAAACTTGGTACAAAAAAGTTAGACGAATTATAAATTGGGGCGAAGAGAGTACTAAAATTAGTTAAAGACATTCAAACAACACAAATAATAGTTTGGCTATTAACTACGTTTAGTGAGAGACAACCAAACACCTCAATCTAATAAGCTATCTAACTTTAGATGCACCCTCAACTACCCATTAGTTATTAGCTAGTTTAACCTAGCTAAAATTAGCTAAAAGTTAGTCATCTAATTTTACTAGCAACTTTTTAGCCATTTATTTGTCAGTTAACTATTAACTTTAGTGCATCCAAACATGACCTTAATCATGTGCTAATAGATTACACATTACCGAAAAGACGTGGAAAACATAGAAACACAGGGGCCGCCCCCCTTCCCAAAAAAAAGCAATGGAAAAATTAAATAAAATTAAATACTCTGTAAATATTTTAATTGAATAGCATAAAATTTTTTTAGTTCATCCATTTTTATGATAATAATATATTTTTCTGCTATGGATACTAAATATATAGATGTAAAACCATTGCAAAAACCATTAAGACACACACTTATATATATGTAAAACCATTGAAAAACTATTAAGACACACACTTCATATTTTTATCACATTTATAAGGTGCCATCCATATTGTCGGACCCCTTAACCTTCTAGTTCCATCACTGATCGTTCCTGATTGTCACCACGTGCATGAATGCTCATAGTCATATGCACTATGTTCCACAACCATCAACCTCTGGCCCCCCCTCTCCAGACACAAGCTTAGGGTCTAAATCAAGGTTCATGATAGAGAAAAATCACTAGAACCCTAAACATGTGTTCATCCAGAGACAAAATAGGATATGATGGCTTTATACATCCCAAAAATTTAGAATGTGATCATCACATCTCCTATTTGGTTGAGGAGATAGAGCCCTCCTCATTATTTGGTAAAGGGCTTTGGACGACGTGAAAGGTCAGACTGTTAGTCAACGTGAGTGTTGGGCTCCACATATCATTTATGGGTCCCACATGTCAATCACACATGCATAACTTCATCATCCTCATTTAGATCCACAGCCGAATAATGCTCATCTTACCTGTTTCGACTGCCACCAAAGCCACCTCAATCTAGGTGAGCTATGTTGTCCTGCTAGAGCCACACCTGTCGCACCACCTCGCTAGAGCCGCCTCAGCATGGACGCTCCATCCTACATAAGTCATACAATGTCACTCCATGCCCATGCCTCACAGTGCAAGATGGTGGCAATGTGACACAATCAAAGATGGATACCTCCACCACTTTAGTTTTTTAGGCTCGAATTCATCTCCCATTGTTCTAGGGATAGATCCATCCCTTCTGTCCATAAATCAAACACTAGCTAAAATAGGATCATCACATGATTCACATCTCACTTGATATCTCTAATCAAACACCTACTGACTCACCGTCTTTAACCTTGTGGTGTGCCCCACTGTCACCACCGTTGATGCTAGGTGTGACTGCATTATTTCTTTATTTTTCTATTGTTTCTTCTTTTGCCAAAACTGTTTATCCATGTCATTATACGGCGGTAACGTGTGGTAACGCTTGTTAGGTGTGGTTGCTTCTTCTTTTTTTTGTTATTGTTGTTTTCTTCTCTGCCAAAACTGTTTCTCCGTTACTACAATGCTTTATTTTCTTTGAAAGGGAAACAAAAGTTGTAGCGTAAATAAATTTTTATTAAAATATAAAAAAGAAACAAGTGTTAGCTAGTTTCTATTGCTTTATTTTGTTTTATTTACAAAAGCAAGGGGTCTCTCCACCCTTAACCCTTGTGGTGATTCCTTCTATCGACGATGTTTGCCTTTTGTTATTTTTAATTACCTTTTAGCAAAATCTGCTCTATTTTCTTTTCACTAAGATCTTACCAGTGCATGAATGGATATTATATAGGACATTTGTGGATGCAACCTATGTTTCTTTCTAGCTCTAGGCCTTTGTCCCAAGTTGAAATCGCTCAGTGTTTTGGCTACACTGTTTATGGATCTAGTGACACTGTTTTTTACGAGGATCTATCTACCTCACAACTGAGTGTTTTGAACGGTTCAACATTTAAATTTTTCATAGGATGGAGATTGAATAGTCATTATCATTTTCTTATACCTTAGGGTTCTTGTTGCCTCTGATCTTTTTCTACCTCTCATCACTCATGACATTTCCATGAAACACCTCCGTCTCGCCCACCTGCCTCGTCTCCTATGGTTCCCCACCACCACTGTGCTAACTCAACTTCGCTAGGGCATCACTGTGACTCCCCATTTCCCTGACCAATTGTCTTCCTCCATTGCCCCCATCGAGGTCATCGCCGCCTCCTCATCCTATTGTGCCCGCACCATGCTGCACCACCGTTGTTATGAACTTCTTTCCTAGATTTTTCTTCTAGACCCATCAGAATTGGAGAAGGAAGGTCACTTGACCTCAAACCCTAACCAAACTAATCATATGGCAATGGCTTGAATCGGGACACCCATAAAATCGAGTGTTGCATTGCCCCACAAAAATGCCATTTAGTATTTCTCTTTTACAACTCTTATATAACACAACGACTTCAATCAATAAATAAAATTTGTAGGGATTACATTGTTGATTGCTTCTACCCCAAGCCTAGAGGGGGCAACGACTGTTGTACAAGTAGTTCTTGGATGCAAGCGTATAATCGAACCTTCCGATCCGTTAGATCATGATCCAACCATAGTTACAATCATGGTTTGTTAAGGGGGTTTATAAAACTACGTGAGCAAAGGGTTTAATTGTTAAAATGTAATATATGATTGAATCATAATCTAACGGAACATGAGACTCATTTACACTAAGAGATGCTCCGAGTCGGAGAGGTGACCCATTGCTCGTTAGACAACAGGTGCGGGCCAGGCGGGCAGATTGGATTGTGTACGCCGTCGGTTCTGCTGGAGCAAAAAATGTCAGTTTAAGTCCGCTAAGTCTTTTATTTTTTTAGTTAATTACTATTTCCGTTTTCGAATATTTGTCATGGGTTAGTTCATTTTTGAACTAAAACGCGACAAATGAAAAAGAGTACACAGGATGATAAAAGATAAAGAAAACAGGTGATCTGAAAAAACAAACTGGTCCCTGATGATTAGGACGTGGTGCGGTGAAACCTGAAAGGATACTACTGATGCTGCACTGCACACAGCACAGCTGCACCCGAAACGCACGCACGCGACAGGCGACAGCGCCAGCAGAGGCCCGGGCTTACATAAAGGGCAGCCACTCCGGCGATTCTTCCCCCGACCGCTTCTTCGCAAACCTCCCCCTCTCCCATCGACTTCCTCCCTGCCACGGATCACCCTCTTCCTTCGTCTTCCTCCACAAAACCTACAGCGCTGGTGCGCCGAGGAGCTAGCTAGCTAGCCCGGCCGGCCGGCCGGCGCCATGCCTCCCGTGAAGGCCGAGGACCTGGTTGTGCACGCCGTCAAGGAGCAGTTCGCCGGCCTCGACTACTGCATCACCAGCCCCCCGCCATGGAGTAAGTTATTACAGCTCTGCCTGCCACCATTTGGTTCTGTTCGGTTTGCTTAGATTGCCAACCCGCCTACACGCACTGACTGTGACTGATGACTGACGCTGGTCGATGGTCCGTGGGCGCTGAACCGCTTGTCGTACCGTGCTCTGCTGCAGTCACGACGGTGCTCGTTGGCTTCCAGCACTACCTGGTCATGCTCGGCACCACCGTCCTCATCGCCACCATCATCGTCCCGCTCATGGGCGGCGGCCATGTGAGACTGACTGACTTTCCTTCTTCTCCATTCCCCTTTATTTCGTCGTTTGCCTGGACCTGGACGGACGGGCACTGATCGATGAGCGCACGGACACATGCAGGCCGAGAAGGCGATCGTGATCCAGACCATCCTCTTCCTCTCCGGGATCAACACGCTGCTGCAGGTCCACTTCGGCACGCGGCTCCCCGCCGTGATGAGCGGCTCCTACACCTACATCTACCCGGCCGTGGCCATCATCCTGAGCCCGCGATACGCGCTCCTCATCGACCCTCTCGAGGTGCGTAGCGCAACTGCACGCTCACGTCTCCGAGGGTCGCTTCTGTGCTTCCTCTCTTCTCTCTTCGGTCGCCGCAGCTGATCCACCGTTGGCCGGTGTCGTCTGTCCAGAGATTCGTGTTCACGATGAGGTCGCTCCAGGGCGCGCTCATCATCGCCGGCGTCTTCCAGGCCGTCGTCGGCTTCTTCGGCATATGGAGAGTCTTCATTAGGTTGGTGGTCTTTTTTCCTTCTGTAGTCACGCTGTCAATCAAACCTCAAACGTCGTCTCTGTTCCTGCTCCTGTACTAACGCTGTCGCTGCGCCGTGGCCCGTGCATTTCAGGTTCCTGAGCCCCCTCGCGGCGGTCCCCTTCGTCACGCTCACGGGCCTGGGACTCTTCTTCTTCGCGTTCCCCGGGGTGAGCTCGCGGCACAGCAGACTCGCCTTCTTTGGACGCCGCAGCTTGCTTGCTAATCACTCTAGTTTCTTGCAACCTCAGGTCACCAAGTGCATCGAAGTGGGTCTCCCTGCCCTTGTCCTCCTGGTGATCTTCGCAGAGGTAACAGCAACGCCAACCCGGTAGAAGATGACTCCACCGTACGGCTGCTGCAGCAACTGACACCCGCTTCCGCCTTTGCAGTACGCCTCCCACGTGTTCGCTAAGGGGAGCTTCGTGTTCAGCCGGTGCGCCGTGCTGGTGACCGTCGTGATCATCTGGATCTACGCCGAGATCCTGACGGCGGCCGGCGCCTACAACGAGAGGGGCCCTGTGACGCAGTTCAGCTGCCGCGCCGACCGCTCCGGGATCATCCAGGGCTCACCTTGGTATGCTGATTGTTCTGCCTGATTTCCTGCTTTGGGTTACTGTGGTCTGAGAGCTGACGATGCATTGCGTGCTCTGCTGCTCCCAACAGGGTGAGGTTTCCTTATCCGTTCCAGTGGGGATACCCCATTTTCTGCTTCCAGGATTGCTTCGCCATGCTGGCGGCTTCTTTTGCATCGCTTATTGAGGTACGCGTACGCACGCACTGTGCTCTGCTTGTAAAGACTCGAGTCGAGTGAACGTTGACAAGGACACAAAATACTCTGAAGCAATTCAGTAAACAATGGCAACATTCCAAAAGGGCGCCAAATATGATCCTCCTCACAAAGATACATACATTGGGGATAGCAAGCATTAGCATCTTCAACAATACAATTGCTTGTTCTGAGACCGATTAATAGCAAGTCCCTAAAAGTACCCTATGCTGATTCTGCAGTCTACCGGCACCTTAATCGCAGTGTCAAGATACTCAGGCGCGACGTTCTGCCCACCCTCCGTCTTCTCACGTGGAATTGGCTGGGAGGTAACCAAATAATCAAAACGTTCAGTTCTTCTAACTGCCTTTACAATACAATGATTTTCGCTAGGGGATGAAACCTCAAATATTACCGCGCTACATTTCTACTCTGCAACTTATGTCATACTCTTCAGCTTGCTCCCGTACATTACAAATACAGCTCACAAGTATGACCAACAATAATATATAAATATATTTCTACTATGTGCATAAACTATGATAACTAGAATATATTTTAATTCCAAAGATCTAAACCAGGCCTAACTAGAAAGCAACTTCCAAAATATATCAGGGTATATCTATCATACTGGACGGGATGTGCGGTACACTGACAGGAACAGCGGCTTCAGTGTAATGCACTCTACTTTTAACTCAGTTGATAACCTCATCAGTTAGCAAGCCATTGCAAAGCGAAAGAAAGCTTCGAATTAACCTGCTCTCTTTGTTGCTTTCAAAGTGAGAATGCAGGTCTACTGGCAGTGACGCGAGTTGGAAGCCGGCGAGTCATTAAGATCTCAGCCTTGTTCATGATTTTCTTCTCGTTGTTTGGTAGGCTTCCTCATTTTTCTTTACCTTTAGCACTATATATATATATATATATATATATATATATATATATATATATATATATATATATATATATATATATATATATATCAGGAGTATCTAGCCTTTCATGTGTGTTTTTTAGATAATGATCCAGCATTCCATGGTTAGTAATTGCACCTGACTGATACCAACTGCAACTCAACAGCCAAATTTGGGGCGGTTCTTGCATCCATTCCATTGCCGATTTTCGCTGCACTGTACTGCGTCCTCTTCGCTTATTCAGGTCAGCCTTACTGTCAGCATCCACGGTAGTTTTTACCCATCGATCATCATAGTATGGATTCTGGTGTTTCCATTCCATACCATCTTTTGTTGATCTGAACTTGCTTCTCTGCCTGAAACAGCTGGTGCAGGCTTCAGCTTACTTCAGTACTGCAACCTCAACTCCTTGAGGACAAAGTTCATACTCAGCATCTCGTTGTTCCTGGGGCTGTCAATCCCGCAATACTTCCGGGTCTACGAGATGTTCTTCGGCTTCGGACCAGTTCACACCCATTCAGTAGCGGTACGCGAGCTAGATGCAGTAGACGAAACAAATTCCATTAAGCTCTCACATCCTCACCTCTCTTCCTCCTACTTGCTGTTGCAGTTCAACGTGATGGTCAATGTCATCTTCTCATCGCCCGCGACGGTGGCCGCCATACTGGCCTACCTTCTGGACTGCACCCACCTGTACTGGGAGGCTAGTGTGAAGAAGGACAGGGGCTGGTTCTGGTGGGAGAAGTTCAAGTCCTACAAGTATGATGGCAGGAGCGAGGAGTTCTACCGTCTTCCTTATGGCTTGAGCAGGTACTTCCCCTCGCTCTAGGATGCCGGGAGGAAGACGACGGACCCAAGTTCTATGTAGCTGCTCGAGCTTAGAAGCTGAACATCAGTTGAAGGCAACAGAACCATATGTTATTTTCATATATCAAGCAGTTGGGAGGGAGCTTGATGTTTTGATTTACCTTGTAAAACATTTTGGATGATAAACTTTTGCAATTACTGGGAGAGTAGGATCAACCAGGGGAGAATTCTGCAACAATTCAGTCACCGTTTTTGCTTCAGATTCGAAACAGAACACAGATGCCTTCACAGGCTTCGATTATTTTCCCACATCATCCATGCACAAGTCAAGCGTGAGTTCGCTAAAGCAAAAGCATAGTCAAGTTACTACCCGAGTGGAGTGGCAATCCGATTATTTGTCCTCGCCGCTGGAGGATGGTCCAGCCACCGCTGCCTTGGGCACCCACACAAGCCCGTGCGGCTGTGCAGCCCCAATGCCGCGGCGGCTCCAGGGTTGAGCCGACCACCTCGCAATCCGTGGGTTCGGCCCGGTCACGGCCTGGACCTCCACCACCGGTTGCCGGCGCTGCCCTTCGACTAGGCCCTCTGGCTTCGCCTCCATGGTCTTGCGGAGCATGCCACCGCTCTTCGATTTGCTCCTGCCATCGGCGGGCGAGGTGGAAGGGGTCAGAGCCGGGGCCGGGGACGGGGACGGGGCCGGAGCCTTCCCATCAGGAGAATCGCTGCCTGTCCCGGCGTCTGCGAGCCTGGGCGCTGCAGGTTTCGGTTTCCCCGCGTTGCCCGACTTGACGCCTCGCGGCAGCGACGGACCGGCCGTCTTCACCTTCACCGGACCATCGCCCCGGCTCGTCTCTGCGCTCCGGTCACCCGCGCCTTTCCCCTTCCTCCCCTTGCAAGTCAAGTGGCCCGGGGATGATACCACGGCCGCCTTGGCCGGATCGAGTGGCGCAACCGAGGCCTTCCCCATCGCCTTGAGTTCGCTCTTGTTGTCCACCTTGCCGCCGTTCGATGTTGGAGGAGCTGCCTCGGCCAGATTACCTGGCTCGCCCTTCTTATTCCCCTTCCTCTTCCCCTTCCGCGGGTACTTGCGTCCGCCACGGGGATGGGGTGCACTGTCCGCGACATCGTCCAGCCCCTTCTTGCCACGGCTACCTCCTACCATCCATTCCCTCTTCCCTGCCGCAACTTCCCCGCACGTCGGCGGCGCTCGATGCACCACGGCCACCCACTGGTGGCCCTGCCCCCCATGCTGCCTATCCTTGGCCCCACAGAAGGCCTCGCGCGAGACCGATCGTCCCTTAGTCTCTGCCTTCAGCGCCGCCTCCCGCTTAACCGCGGCGGCCATGGCCGCCTCCTCCGCCCTTAGCGCCGCCGCCCGCCTGGCTGCGGCGGCCTCCTCCTCCCGCTGCCGCTTCTCCTCCTTCTCCTTGAGGCGAAGCTCAAGGAGCTGCTGGAGGCTGACGTAGTTGGGAGGGATGGAAGGCGGCTCCCGCCTCGACTTGGCGATCGGCGCCGCCTTCATCGCTTCTCCCCTCTCGGTGATGGGCCTTGGACAGGAAGGAAAAAGAGTATTGACGGAATCGGGACTATGTAGAATCCTCTTATGTATATCTCCACTAGTTTCCATGGATACACGGTTGTGCGCCCTCCGAGTTAATTGGCTGGCTTCTCTCCGCAACTGATCTTCGCCACTATTATGTAGGAGACGCCAACGCCAGATTAGATTAGAGGCGTGTTTGGTGATTAATTGTGCCACATTTTATCAAAGGTTAATCGTCTAAACTAAAGAACTAACTTTAGATATAAAAGTTAAGCAAAGTGTGACAATTTAGGCATAGAACCAAACATGCCCTATGACTATTATACTCGTACCCTCTGTAACTTTCATAGATCTATGATAAAAGTCTGTTTTGTTCCTCCTTTGTTCACACCGGAGAGTTTGTCAACCCTAACTCAATTCTTTCCATTTACTATGGTGCCGTCAATCTTCTTCTGTCGTTCCTCCGATGGCCACTTCGAGAGGGAAGAAACATCTTGTGGTGAATGTTGATGTCGAGGTCGACAGTGAGGCCGAGTGTGGCCCCCGGCTTCAGTCGACTGTCCATGTCAATAGTCACCAAGCCGCCAGCATGTACCGACGTCAGCGGTAAGAACGTCACTTGCACGTCCACATCAGGTGGACGACGACGCCCGTCGACGTGCTACATTCAGCAGCAACCCTAATCCTCCACCACACCTCCCGTCTTCAAGTAGTGCTACATCCAGCAGCAGCCCCAATATGTCTTCAATCAGTGCTCGGCACCTCCTCCAGTGTCGGTAATGTTTCCCTTTCACCTAATTTAGGTTTATGGTTTGTAGATTAGTGCAGTACTATGCTCAACCAACACGGCCATATCTTTGCCTTACCTAATTGGTTATGTTTGGTATTGTTTGTGGTTTCGCAGTTATCTCGACTTGAAACGGTCTGTAGTGACCTCGCCCACGCCATTGCAAAGATGCAGGTAGTTGGGAAGGAATTGAAGGAATTGGCCGGAGACGAGATTATTGATTCGCCAGATACGACTAAAGAGGTATCGGTGAACTTCACAATGTGGCGCATGTATGAGCTTGCTTAGTCACTTGAGGAAGCACAACGTTTAGAAGATCTCGGAGCTGGTCCCTCGCCACTATTGTCTGAGTATTTCTATAACCAATGTTCTGAAGATGAAGATATGGGTGGTCAGGAATGGGCACTGGATGAGGTCAATTACGAAGAGATTTGGAATCAGGAAGTAGAGTAGTATGGAGAATGTGTTATCATTTTGTATGCCAGTGAACTTGTGTAAACCTAGGGTACATAGGTAGATTAGTACACATGACAGCACTACGAGTTTTCACGACCAAGGGTAGATTAGTACACAGGTGCACACATTGACCGTTAGACGCATGAGAACTTAAGGTTACCGAGAGCGTGAGTATAATAGTCCCAATCTGGCATTGGCGCCTCCTACATAATACCAAAGCGGCGAAGCTTAGATGCGAAGCAGTAAACTTGAGAAGTCACACGACAAAGATGTTACAAAGCTAATTAACTTGCGCCCTCCTTCCTGAGCTGCCCCCTCCCGTCTTTATAATTGTTGGGTCCAGTCCATATTCACACTTACCTAACTAATAATAAAAACACACAATTTTTTTATATTTTATTAAATAAAGTCTATCCATATCTCTTCTCTAATATTATAACGCATCAGTTGATGATTGTACTGCATCACACGTGAAACATGTATGTTTATTTATCTCTGAATAGTTCGTTACCCCATTGATAAGCCGTGAAAACCACCTGAACCTCTAAAAGTGGGTTGTTACCCCACAGATATGCCACGAAGCGCCCAAAGACATAAAGGAGCAGCGCTCTTACAAAAAGACACACATAGAGCAGCGCTCTTACATAGTACCATCTCGCCTGCTAAAGGAGGACGAGCGATCAGCGAGCTATAAAAAAGGGTGTCGGAGTCCTTTTTAACTCATATCTTTCTAGGTCTTTTTGCTAAAATAAAGCAATAATATTTATTCTTATGTGTCGTTGCAACGCACGTGCATTATACTGTGATATATAAAAACCATAATAAAACACACGTATATGAATTGTATCTAGTACTACAACGTTCAATTTCTTATCTATTATTATAAATCACAATTTTTGATGGTCATCCTATACCATCTTTTTACAAAAAGACCCCTTCTTTTTTCCAAAAATAACCCGCACTCTCGTCCCGCAGTCGCCGCCTCCTCGCACACACCGAGGTGCCGACCTCGAGCCCGCTTCCCGATGCACCCTCACACAACCCGAGTCCCCCCACCCCCACCCTCGACGCCATGTCAGTAATGCGCGGGTTGCACGGGAAGAATACGACAGTGGACAAGAGTGTGTCGGACCAGCTACACGCCAGATGGGCTGCGACGTTCGACAAGGCCTAGCTGTAGCAATGGGATGGTTACCGGGCCGGCGTGGATCAACTTCTTGAAAGCATTGCGTGAAGCTTAAGTAGATGAGAAAGGAGTTGGAAGGGAGCATCTTGTAACAGAATGATATTCCACCGTACTCTACTGAAAACTTCTCTAGCTATCTGTTCTTCTCTACGCTTTCCGTTCTTCTTCCCTGCCTCTACCAAATTCTTGTGTTCTAGCCTAGCCGATTGCTAACAAGTGGTATCAGATTCGTTCGATCCTTGGCTTCAATTTGCCAACGTCATGTCTCTCGATTTCAAGCTCATCCTCGACGAGCTCAATCGGCGATTCGACGAGCTAGAGATTCGCTGGTGTAAGGAAAATGGACCCCAGGCCTTTTGGCTAATTGAGTTTTGGTGTTTGATGATTAACACAACCTGTGGACTAATATGTTTGCTAGTGTTTATTATTATAGTTCACAGGATGCGAAGAGAATTGGACCAAGGCAATGAGGATGCAACACCTCAAAAGAAGACATAAAAAGATGCATAGGAGTCCAATACTCAAGAACAAAAGAAGCCCGAAGAAATCAGCGAAGAAATCCAAGAAGTGGGCTGTCAGCCAGCGCCTGGTGGCGCACCGGACATAGATGTCCGGTGTGCACCGGACTGTCCGGTGTGCCACGGGCAAACGGCAACGGTCGGATCCAACGGTCGACTGCTACAGGCGCCAACGGTCGGCTAACGTGGCGTGCACCGGACACAGCACAGTAGATGTCCGGTGGTGCACCGGACTGTCCGGTGCACCCGACGACAGAAAGCTGCTGCTTTCTGTCCAACGGCTAGTTGGGGGTGTGGAGGCTATAAATACCACCCCAACCGGCCATTCTCAAGTGTGAGAGCCCAAGCAACATACCAAGACACATAGTGCATATTTTCAAGAGCTCAAACACCCAAGTGCTTAATAGGATCACTCGGTGATTAGCATAGGTGCTTTGCGAAGTGCTTAGGTTAGTTAGACCGCTTTAGCGCTTGCTCTAGGTGAACCCTAGTTAGTTGAGTGAGTTTTGTAAAACCACACAACCCCTCGACTCTTGCGTGAGTCGTTGTAATTGTACCGAGTGGGGCGAGAGTCTTGCGAGACCGTGACAACCGCGTTTGTGTCACGGCCGCCACCGTGTACCGGAGGGAACGAGGCCCGCGGCGTTTCGGCCGGAAGCTCGATAGTGGAGACGGCGGGGAGCGTCCGAGAGGAGCCGGAAGCGGAGCACCACTTGCGTGTGGAGAAGGCCCACGGCTCTCTACGGAGTTACTCGACCGTGGTGCTTGGCCCTCGCGTGGGCTTCCCTTTGCGTAGGGGCACCAACGAGGATTAGTCGGGACCTTGCGTGGTTCCGGATACCTCGGTAAAAATACCGGCGTCATCCACGAGAGTTTGCTTCTCTACTTAGCTCTTTACATTCTGCATTTATATTAAGCATTTAAGTTTCAATCGTGTAGTCATACTTATTTAGTGTAGATTGAAACTTAGCCTTTGCGGTAGAGATAGCAACACTCAGACAAAACCTAGTTTGCACATTCTAGTTTTGATTATTTGCATAGGTTTTGCTCTAGGGATTTAATTATGGCCTAGTTTAGTAAAAGTTTTAGAAGTCCTAATTCACCCCCCCCCTCTTAGGTGTCACCCATTTCCTACAAGTGGTATCAAAGTCTGGTTTGGCTCATTTGAAACGCTTTAGCTTCACCGCTAAAAGAGCCGACACTTTTTAGAGGAAGGGATGGATACCCATAGGCCACCACATTTCGACGGCACTAACTTCCCATATTATAGTGCTAGAATGACTTGTTACCTAGAGGCTGTTGATCTAGGTGTTTGGAGAGTCACTCGTGACGGGATGAAACCCCTCAAGAATCCCGAGAAACCCACCACGAGTGAGGAAAAAGAAATCCATTTAAATGCTAGAGCCAAAAATTGCTTGTATGAATCTCTTAGCATGGATATTTTTAACCAAGTATTTACCTTGAAAACTGCTAATGAGATTTGGCTAAAATTGCATGAGCTCCATGACGGCACATCCAATGTCCGTGAGCAAAAACATTGCCTAGTCTTAAATGAGTATAATTCTTTTGCTATGAAAGATGATGAGCTTGTTAGAGACATGTATTCTCGTTTGAATCTAATAATCAATGAGCTCAACTCTATTGGTATTAATAAGCTAGGCGATGCGGACATTGTGAGGAAGATTATCTCCCTGCTACCACAACAAAGATATGGGAGCATCATCACCATCCTTCACAACATGGAGGACTTGAGCAACATGACCCCGACCATTGTGATTGGGAAAATCGCGGCCTTTGAGATGTCGCGAAAAATGAGTCGGGGAGAGGAGCCAACTTCCTCAAGACCATATGCTTTTGCATGTGATGAAAGGAAGGGCAAAAAGAAGGCTCCCACTCCAAGTTCCTCAAGCAAAGAAGAGGAAGAAGAAGAAGTGATGATGATGAAGATAATCAACCATGCACATCATCCTCCGAGGACGAAGAAACAATCCGACGCGTCGGAAAGGTAATGAGGATGATTCACAAGATTAATCTAATGGGTGTGCCCCTGCAGGTCAAGGATCTTCTCTTTAACATTGACAGGAAAAAGCAAAGGAAGAGAGGATGCTTCGCATGTGGGGAGAAGGGCCACTTCAGGGACAACTGTCCAAATATGGCCAAACCCAAAAAGGAGAGGAGCAAAGGCAAGGCGCTAACAAGTGTTAGAACTTGGGATGATTCTTCAAGTGAAGATGAACCTCCAAGGACGCGCAGCCACCGGTCCTCGTCACGATCATCACGGTCATCACACAAATGCCTTATGGCAAGAGGTAACAAAAGCATTCCATCCTCTAGTGATGAAAGTAGTAGTGATGATGAAGGTGAGGGAAAGCCCTCTCTGGATGAGCTTGCGGAAGCCGTAGAATTTTTCCAGGATGTTTGCACTAAGCAAAAAGCTCAACTTAAAACTTTGAAAAATAAGTTGGTTAGCTCTCAAAATGTTTACAAAGGTTTGCTAGAAAAATTTGAAACTTTTGCAAACTTAAACTGTGAGCTATCAACTAAAATTGAGCTATTAGAATCTAGTGCTCCATCCACTGCTACCGATGATGGCCTTATTAAAAAGAATGAAAAACTTAAGGCTAAGTTAGCTAGCTCCCAAGAAGCTATTGAAAATTTGCTAGAGAAAATGGAAATTCTTAGCATATACAATAATGAGCTAACTACTAAGCTGGAAAACATTGGTAGCACCCCAGCAGCATCTTTAGTTGAAATACCTGAAATAATTAAGAAAGATGCTTCTACTTCCTTCTTTGATTTAATTGATGATTCTAACCCCTTCAACCAAGTTGTTGTTGAGAATATTGTTGTAGAGACATGTTCGGATGAGGTTGCAAAGGAAAATGAACAATTAAAGCAAGAAGTGGCTCGCCTTGGCAAGACTTTGTATGACAAGAAAGGCAAAGCCAAACAAATCCGACCTCCACAGGATAACACCACTGCGGGAGTGAACAAGCCTGTAGAGGGAGAAACTATGATTTGTAGGCTATGCCACATGGAAGGCCACAAGTCTTTCCAATGCAAGGCGATGACCGGGGATAAACTAAGGCAAAAGCTCAAGCAAAAGCCATCAAGCAAAATCTCCAACACCTACATCAAAAAGATGGATAAAAAGACTGCTACACCATACTTAATCAAAAAGAAGAAGAATGGAAAGGTGATAGCAATCAAGGCCAACAAGCAAGCCAACAAAGGAAAGGGGGCCAAACGCATCTGGGTGCCAAAGGAAATAATTTCAACCATGAAAAGCACCAAGAAGGTTTGGATCCCGAAAGGGAAGTAAGTAGACCAAAGGTCTTCGGGAAATTTGGAGACTTGGCAAATTTGGGATGTATATCATGGGATACATCATATTGGATCAAGTATACTTGCCAAGTGGGTTAGTGAAAATTTCGGACCCAAATTTCCCACCCATGACTAAGGTAACTAGTTTTATTGTATTTTTGATATGCGTATCCATTTACCTTTTATCTAGTTTACCTC
The DNA here is from genome assembly GCA_029449295.1 of Zea luxurians. Taxonomy (NCBI): domain Eukaryota; kingdom Viridiplantae; phylum Streptophyta; class Magnoliopsida; order Poales; family Poaceae; genus Zea; species Zea luxurians. The sequence goes on from JAOPSE010000002.1 coordinate 171,528,440, forward strand.
TCTTGCCTAGTATTACATTTATTATGTACTTTTGTTTAAAATCATGCATACTAGGTAAATCATATGGTAGGATTGCTTGCTTTTAATTCATATACCTAAGCAAACCTACATGGCTTAAAATGTTTATTTAAGCACGGCACATAGCTTCTATATCACTCCATAGTAAATGATGCATAAATTGAAAATTTTGATTTCTACAAGTTGTATCATTTAACTTATATGTGCCAAAGTTAGGATTATAGATAATTTGCTCCTCTTGATATCAAATCAAAGTGCATGTATCCTACAAGTATTCAAAACTTGTATGCACACCTTTAGGGGGAGATTACTCTATAATCTAACACTTTGAGACTAACACCTTTTCAAGTCTATTTTATGTGATAGTATCATTGTAAGGAAAATAAGGTCCCCGGAGAAAGACAACAATCTTCCACTGCAAAATCTCCAAGAACTCTCATGTCTCTCAAGCTCACCATTGACTTTCAATTGGTATCTTTTGAGACTACTTTCAGTATCATTTACATGTCTTCTCCAAAATTTGATTAGACTAGATTTCATATCATATGCTTCCATGTTGCAAAAATGCATAAGTAGTTAACTCATATTCTGTTACCTATGCATAAGGGAGTTAGTCTTTTCAAATCATGTCTTGCACCTCTAATTTTCACATGCTTCTTCCTAAGTAGAGGATCTCTGTCAGGGGGAGTATTTCTTCATCTCTAAAAAGGGGAGAAACCTCTTTCTAAAGAGAACACTCATTTAGGGGGAGTAATCATTTCAACTGGTATCATTCATATGGTTTAATTTAATATCCTTCTAGTGATATCATTTGATACAATTCTTGTTGAGGGCAAGCTTTTATTTACTTCCTACATGCTTTTAATGTCTTCCTTTTCGGTGGTTGATGCCAAAGGGGGAGAAGTTTAGGGACCAAAGCAATGAAAACTATATCAAACACCAAACACCACCAATTTAAAATTTTATATCTACAAATGGTTTTTCCAGTGGTTTTGGTTATTTGGTCCAAAAATAGGAAGTAAGTGAATTATGGAGTTAGGGGGAGGCTTAAGTCCATAATTTCGCATTGTGGGGACAATCATGCATCTTAGCAAGTAGATTGCATATTTTAATTCAAATACTTGTATTATTTGCTTGCTTTGGTTGTGTTGTCATCAATCACCAAAAAGGGGGAGATTATAAGGAAAATGGACCCCAGGCCTTTTGGCTAATTGAGTTTTGGTGTTTGATGATTAACACAACCTGTGGACTAATATGTTTGCTAGTGTTTATTATTATAGTTCACAGGATGCGAAGAGAATTGGACCAAGGCAATGAGGATGCAACACCTCAAAAGAAGACATAAAAAGATGCATAGGAGTCCAATACTCAAGAACAAAAGAAGCCCGAAGAAATCAGCGAAGAAATCCAAGAAGTGGGCTGTCAGCCAGCGCCTGGTGGTGCACCGGACATAGATGTCCGGTGTGCACTAGACTGTCCGGTGTGCCACGGGCAGACGGCAACGGTCGGATCCAACGGTCGACTGCTATAGGCGCCAACGGTCGGCTGACGTGGCGTGCACCGGACACAGCACAGTAGATGTCCGGTGGTGCACCCGATGACAGAAAGCTGTTGCTTTCTGTCCAACGGCTAGTTGGGGGTGTGGAGGCTATAAATACCACCCCAACCGGCCATTCTCAAGTGTGAGAGCCCAAGCAACATACCAAGACACATAGTGCATATTTCCAAGAGCTCAAACACCTAAGCGCTTAATAGGATCACTCGGTGATTAGCGTAGGTGCTTTGCGAAGTGCTTAGGTTAGTTAGACCGCTTTAGCGCTTGCTCTAGGTGAACCCTAGTTAGTTGAGTGAGTTTTGTAAAACCACACAACCCCTCGGCTCTTGCGTGAGTCGTTGTAATTGTACCGAGTGGGGCGAGAGTCTTGCGAGACCGTGACAACCGCGTTTGTGTCACGGCCGCCACCGTGTACCGGAGGGAACGAGGCCCGCGGCGTTTCGGCCGGAAGCTCGATAGTGGAGACGGCGGGGAGCGTCCGAGAGGAGCCGGAAGCGGAGCACCACTTGCGTGTGGAGAAGGCCCGCGGCTCTCTACGGAGTTACTCGACCGTGGTGCTTGGCCCTCGCGTGGGCTTCCCTTTGCGTAGGGGCACCAACGAGGATTAGTCGGGACCTTGCGTGGTTCTGGATACCTCGGTAAAAATACCGGCGTCATTCACGAGAGTTTGCTTATCTACTTAGCTCTTTACATTCCGCATTTATATTAAGCATTTAAGTTTCAATCGTGTAGTCATACTTATTTAGTGTAGATTGAAACTTAGCCTTTGCGGTAGAGATAGCAACACTTAGACAAAACCTAGTTTGCACATTCTAGTTTTGATTATTTGCATAGGTTTTGCTCTAGGGATTTAATTATGGCCTAGTTTAGTAAAAGTTTTAGAAGTCCTAATTCACCCCCCCTCTTAGGCGTCACCCGTTTCCTACAGCTGGGGCCGGCGCTTCTCGCCCTCTACGTACCTCGACCATCCGCCCACACCACTCAACGTCTACCAATCCTCCGACGCATCTGCCAGCACGCCGCCCACCCCGACTACAGCCGTTGGGGTCGTCGTCATCGCCGACAACTGGGGCGGGTGCTTCGATGACGGCGAGCAGTACTACAAGGCATCATCCATGGTCGTCGACAACTGGGGCGGACTCTTCGAGGGCTGTGATGCTGTTGCCGATATCTCTTCGAACCTGCTCGACTCTGACCCGGACGAGGCGTTCGTCACCTCCCACTCGGACAAGGCACTGCTCGACAACCACCAAGCCGGCGTCGCCGATGATGGACCAGCGGCCACGGCAACCTGGTGGTGGTGTGCTTCGGCGACTGGCGACATGGAGAGCACGCTCAAGGGGATTCGCGGCAGCGACGCGTCGTGTGTGCTGGACCTGGACGACATAGCCACTTTGGCAGGCGGCATCGAGGACACTTACGACGAGGACCGCGCCACCGAGGAGCAGCTCGCCACGTCCTTGGACACGCTCCTGTGCGCCGGCCTCGACCCTATCAAGTCACACATCGGGTGCCTGCTGCTGCAGCGCCTCAAGCTTTTGCCTACCTCGATTGGTGCCCAGGTGGTATTCGAGGAAATGCAACAAAGCGCCATCGTCAGGGACGCGCACGCCTACGGCGTCACGGTGCATGTGTCGCCTGTTTGCATGCTTGATGGAGTTCACTCTCAACATTTTTCTGGAACAGGGGTTATAATATATCATTCTGAGCACCTGGGTCTGGTTGCAGTTGATAGGAAAACAGTGGTTGTATCTATCGCTGCTATACTGCTTTCATTTGCTCCATATTCCATTGAAATACCTAGAGAGGTTGTGTTGGGGGCCTTCGGCTTCCGATGGTCCTCAAAAACATGATTTAACAATGTTTCTAGAAGTATAATGCATGGACAGGTACCTTCGGACTTGAGTTGAAACCACAACGTGAAGAAGCATAAGAAGGAGTACGAAGGATAGCGCGAAGCCGAAGCTGTGCGCAGGAGAGCTTCGGCGTGATAGCAGAAAAGGAAAACCGACTTAAAGATGAAAAGGCTATTTAGACCTCGATGGATTACTATAGAGTTATTAGCAAATGTAAAGGGCATGAGTGTAATTTTACATGTGCTGCGTCCCGTGCCTATAAATAGATGAACAGTAACCCCGTACTGTTCACGCTAACTAGGCATTGGTCCTTGCACCACGCTGGTACTTTTACCTTCTTTCAAGTCGAAGGTACACTTGTAATTTGATATCATTTCTATTTTTCCATAGTAATAAAATAGAAATGGGATAATAATAATATATGACTGTTTATATTATCTTTTATGTTTTATGTGATTCTTTCTTCATCTCTATATGTTATGTTGATGAAGGTATGTCCTTCATTACCTTCGTCCGAAAGTCATTATATCCTAAGAGAAATAATGCTTCGAAGGACGAAGGGCTTTAACGTTTAACGTTTTCTGTGTTGCCTTGTTCTTAACTTATAGCATTTGAGAACAAGTCCCCAACATTGGCGCCCACCTCCGATGAACCCTTTTTCGACCACCTTTGGCAAGCATCGACCTTCGCCATGCCGCCAAAGAAAGCTTCGGCAACAGGGGCTGCCGCTCTGCAGCCGCTAGACCCGAACCAGGAGACCCTTTCTCTTCGGGATGCCCAAAGCCAGAAGAGGAAGGTCACCAGTCCAATACCACAAGAGGATGAGTTGGACCAAGAAATCAGGAATATGGAGATGCTTCATCAGCAGGTACAGAAGAAGAAGGAGAAGATGGCTCGGTTAGCTGACCTGCAAAGGCATATTGATGAAGCTACCGAAGAAGTGCGTCATCTTGCTCAAGATGAGCAGAACCGAATGCCCCAGCACAGAGAGCTGCACCAAGAAGGCTTCTTCAACGAGGATGACTGGTATGAGGATTTCCATCATGGAAATTTTGCTTTTGATGATGCTTCTCCTCTGTCAGCAGAACTGCAGGCTACACCCTAGCCCCCGTCTTACAAGCCACCCCAGCTCCCCTTGTATGACGGACACTCAGATCCGAAGCAGTTTCTGATGAGCTACAAAGCAACTATATCTTCGTATGGTGGCAACACTGCAGTCATGGCAAAATCCTTCGTCATGGCAGTCAAAAATGTTGCACAAACTTAGTACTCCTCTCTTCGGCCAGGAACAATCACATCATAGCAGAAGCTGAAGGACATGCTGGTCACCAGTTTTCAAGGGTTTCAGACAAAGCCGGTTACCGCTCAAGCCTTGTTCAAGTGCACGTAAGATCAAGAGGAATATCTCCAGGCGTATGTCTGAAGATTCTTGCGTCTGAGGGCACAAGCGCCAACAGTGCCTAATGAAATTGTCATTGAGGCCATGATTAAGGGGCTTCGGCCAGGACCTTCAGCCCAATACTTCGCCAGGAAACCCCCTCAAACCCTGGAGAAACTGCTTTAGAAGATGGATGAATACATCCGCGCTAATAATGATTTTCGACAAAGAAGGGAGGAAGCTTACAGGTTCTCCGAAATGGCCAGGGGCTTCGGAGGGAGAATCCACCCTAGGCACGTCAGATCAATTCATTCCACTCAGAATGACGATAGGGGAAGTCAACAACAGAGGCCGCAATATTCTTCCCGAGCTTCGGGGCAGCAAAAGAGCTATCCTCGACCCCAGCTCCAAGGGGCAGAGGCGCCAGGGGCTTTGGAGGAAGGTTTGGGGATCAGCCCAGGAAAATTTATTGTCTATTCTGCGGTGAGGACAAGGGCCACACTACCAGGATGTGCCATGTCACCATCCAGAAACAGATAGAGATAGCAGAAGCTGTAGCCCAACAGAGCCAGCCGAAGCAAGTCATGCATACTGCTTCGTACCACTCACCATACATTCCAGAGTATGTGGGTAACCATCCTATAGCCTTTGTTGCTTCGGCAAGCCAACCTCAGGCATCTTGGCAACAGCCTCCACCTCCACCACCATTGCAACGAGGCCAGCAGCCAGAAGGGAGCCAGCACACTCATCAGCAACGAGACTTCAGAGAGGAGTCCGAAGCTCGCACAGTCAACAGTACTGTGCCAGAATCGAAGCACATCTACTAGAAGATATCCTACTTCTGAAATAGTTCTGGCATTCGTTATCATTTTTCTTTTTTAATAGAGAACAATCGTTAAAAGCCTAAGTTTTTCCGGTCGTTTTCAATTCCTTGTAATAGCTTCGTTTTGGCCATAGTGGAAATGTATCTCTTTTACAGACTCACGAAGTCCAAAAAGTTGGTGAAGCACGAAAGTTGCTCTCAAGAGAGCGCGGGGTTCACAATCACATTACAAGTTTTGCCGAAGCAATAGAAAGTCATTCTAAGGAACGCAGTGTAAGTTTCCCGAAGCAACAAAAAGTCGTTCCTAAGGGAGCACAGTGTAAGTTTTCTGCTCAAAAGTCGTTCCAAAGGGAATGCAGAGCTTACAGCGAAAAATAAACGTTGATTCCGCTGAAGTAAAAGGCGAAGCGCGAAAAGTCAACGCGAATACCGCTGAAGTAAAAGGCGAAGAAGCTCCTAAGGGAGGCTTACAGCAAAAAGTCAGCGCTGATACACCAAAAAATAAGCGGTGAAGCCAAAAAATAAACGCAAAAAGATTGTGTGCTTTACTGAGGGAATGTGTGTATCTTCGGCACAAATACCATTTTGCATAGCATAACATCATTACATCATTTTGCATAGCATAACATCATACATCATATTACATCAATGGCGCAAGAAGGGGATTCAATGTTGATCTTCGGAGATTGTTTCGAAGAAGCAGTGCCAAGGCACAAAATAAGTATTGAAGAAGTATAGCTTCATCAAACTCTAAAATGAAAAGGAGATCTATTGCTTCTGAAGCATAATGATTTTACGAAGATTGGATGTTTTTACGAAATATGGATATTCTTCACAACGCATGAAAAGAAGGGAATGTGCTTTTTCGCCGAAGGCTCAAAAACGGTATGTACGTAAAGTTTCATGCATCGTAAAGAATTCAGTTACAAGCAGCTTAAATATTACATTCAAAATTATAAAAATATTACGCACTTTGTTCAGCAAATGTTACATTCCAAATGTTTTTACAATAAAAGCTATTCTTCTTTTAAAACTGCTTCCGCAGCTTCGTTCAGCAACCGATTAACAGCTTCGTCCAAAATAACTTCGGCCACTTTAGTGACTTCATCTTCTTTCTCTACTTCTGGGTTGGCCATCGACTCGAAGGGCTCTGGAGGAGGAGATAGTTCAGCTGCGATATAAAACGTAAAAAAGTCCGAAGTCGCAAAATTAGTAAATAAAGTTAAAAAGTTATTAAGCAATACCTATTCGCCTCTGAAGTTCCGCCGCTTTCTCAGCTGCCTTCGTCGCTTCTTTTGAATCATGAGAATATTTTTCGCTCTTTTTTATCATCTCGTGCGCCATCCCTCGGCCGCCATTCTCCCAGATGTCAGTAAAGAATTTTCCACCAATTAAGCTTGCTTCGGCCGAGGGATCTTTTGTATCTTCAATAGATAAAGTAGATTCAGCTTGAGCCAAAGCTTTCACATGGTCGCAGCCTGACTTCTCTAAAATAGCTGCGATTCCCCTGGCACCTAAGAAAGCGCAGATATCCCCGCGACCACTCAAAACTTCCTCAAAAGCTTCAGCTTCGTTGTTGATCCAATCAATTGGGCCTTCAGGATCACCCCTTACGAAGTCGTCTTCGTTAGAGAATGCGCCAACATTGGCGATGTTGGGGGCCTTCGGCTTCCGAAGGTCCTCAAAAATATGATTTGACAATGTTTTCCAAGTGAAATATGTGAACAGGTATCTTCGGAATTGGGCCACGAGTATACAGGAATATGGTCAAGACGAAGCTTGAATAGGACGGAAGGCGATCATAACGAAGGATAAGATGATCACGAAGCTATGCGCAGAAAAAGCTTCGGCATGACGGCAGAAAAGGGGAACCGACTTATATGGTGAAAAGACAAATTGGACCTCGAAGAATCACTATAGAATTATTGATAAATGTAAAGGGCATTAATGTAATTCTCCACGGGCTGCGTCCTGTGCCTATAAATAGATGAACAGTATTCCCGTACTGTACATGCTGATCTGGCATCTGCTTTTCGCATCATGCCTGTATCTTTACTTTTCGACAATCCAAAGGTACATTTATAATTTGTTATTATGACTCTGATAATACAAAATAGAAATAAATTGATGATAATATTTGTGTTATTGTTCGTATTCCATGTATGTATTCTCATTCATCATATGTTGGACTTACGAAGGTCTTTTCCCTCATAACCTTCGTCTGAAATTCATTATATCCGAAGGGATATAATGTCTTGAAGGACGAAGGACTTTAACATTTAACACTTTTTATGTTGCCTTGTTCTTGACCCAAAGCATTTGAGAACAAGTCACCAACATTGACGCCCACCTCCGGTGAACTCACGTCCATTTTTTGAGTTTTGAACATCTTCGGCAAGCATCACCTTCGTCATGCCGCCGAGGAAAGCTTCAGCCACAGGGGCTACTACTCTGTAGCCGCTGGATCCCAATCAGGATGTCCTTTCTCTCAGGGAGGCCCGAAGCCAGAAGAGGAAGGCCACCAGTCCAACGCCTCCGGAGGACGACTTGGATCAAGAAATCCAAAATTTGGAGATGCTCCATCAACAGGTCCAACGGAAGAAGGAAAAGATGGCTCGTCTAGCTGATCTACAAAGACAGATAGATAAAGCCTCTGAAGAGCTTCGACATCTTGCTCAAGATGACCAGAATCAAAGGCCCCCGCGCAGAGAGCTTCATCAAGAGGGCATCTACAACGAGGGCGACTGGTATGAAGATTTCCATCATGGAAATTTTGCTTTTGATGATACTTCTCCCCTGTCAACAGAACTGCAGGCTACACCTTGGCCACAGTCTTACAAGCCACCTCAGCTCCCCATGTATGACGGTCATTAAGACCCGAAGCAATTCTTGATGAGCTGTGAAGCAACCATATCTTCGTATGGTGGCAACACGGTGGTCATGGCAAAGTCTTTCGTCATGGCTGTCAGGAGTGTTGCACAAACCTGGTACTCCTCTCTTCGGCCAAGGACAATCACTTCATGGCAAAAGCTAAAGGACATGTTGATAACCAGCTTCCAAGGGTTTCAAACGAAGCCAGTTACTGCCCAAGCTTTATTCCAGTGCACCCAGGACCACGAAGAATATCTTCAGGCATATGTCCGAAGGTTCCTGCGTCTGAGGGCACAGGCACCAACAGTGCCTAATGAAATTGTCATTGAGGCCATGATCAAGGGGCTTCGGCCGGGACCTTCAGCTCAGTACTTTGCCAGAAAGCCTCCTCAAACTTTGGAGAAGCTGCTCCAGAAGATGGACAAGTATATTCGAGCTGACAATGATTTTCGCCAAAGAAGGGAGGAAGCATTCAGGTTCTCTAAAATGACCAGGGGCTTCGGAGGAAGATTCCATCCGAGGCATGTCAGGTCAATTCACAATTCTACTCAAAGTGATGACAAAGGGAGTCAACAGCAAAGGCCACAGTGCTCCTCGCAAGCTTCGGGGCAACAGCAAAGCTCTTTCCGGCCGCCAGTGCCAAGGGGCAGAGGCGCCAGGGGCTTCGGGGGAAGATTTGGAGATCAACCAAGAAAAATTTACTGCCTATTCTGTGGTGAAGGCAAGGGCCATACCACCAGGATGTGCCATGTCACCATCCAGAAGCAAAAGGAGCTAACAGAAGCTGCATCGCAACAGAGCCAGCCGAAGCAGGTCATGCATACTGCTTCGTACCATTCGCCTTACATTCCAGAATATGTAGGCAATCACCCTGCAGCTTCTGTTGCTTCGGCAAGTCAATCCCAAGCATCTTGGCAACAGCCTCCACCGCCACCACCAATGCAACGAGGTCAGCAGCCAGAAGGGAGTCAGCACACTCACCTTCAGCGGGACTTCAGAGAGGAGTCCGAAGCTCGCACAGTCAATAGCACTGTGCCAGAGTCGTAGCATATTTACTGACAAATATCCTACCTCGTCAGCAGATTTTCGCATTTTCGCATTTCAGTCTTACTTTCTTTTTAATAAGGAACAATTATGGGAAGTTTAAGTGCTTTTTATCGTATTTTAATCTCTTGTAACAGTTTCGTTCTTTGCCATATTAAAAAAATGTCTCCTCCATAGGCTTAAGTTGCCGAAACATAAGAATTTATGGGGGGCAAGAAGGACCTTCAAATTATCAAAAATTTGTTCTAAAGAATACAGTGCAATTTCTTCGAAGCAGCAAAAGTCGTTCCTAAGGGAGCGTAGTGTAAGTTTTCCGCTCAAAAGTCGTTCCTAAGGGAGCGCAGTGTAAGTTTTCTACTCAAAAGTCGTTCCGAAGGGAATGCAGAGCTTATAGCGAAAAATAAACACTGATTCCGCTGAAAGTAAAAGGCGAAGAAGCTCCTAAGGGAGGCTTACAGCGAAAAATAAACGCTGATTCCGCTGAAAGTAAAAGGCGAAGAAGCTCCTAAGGGAGGCTTACAGTGAAAAATAAACGCTGATTCCGCTGAAAGTAAAAGGTGAAGAAGCTTCTAAGGGAGGCTTACAGCGAAAAATAAATACTGATTCCGCTGAAGTAAAAGGCGAAGAAGCTCCTAAGGGAGGCTTACAGTGAAAAATAAATGTCGACCTTCGGCAAATATCATTTTGCATAACATCACATCATTACATCATTTGCATAGCATAACATCATACATCATAGTGCATCAACAACGCAAGAAGGGGTGCTTCAATATTGATATTCGAAGATCGTTTTGAAGAAATAGTGGCACGGCACAAACAATGGCCATGGAAGGGTTATATCTTCGTCAAACTCTGAGATGGAAAGATCTATTGATCATTGATTTTACCAGGATTGGTTACTGATTTTATGAGAGCACAGATATTATTTACGAAGCATGAAAAGAAGGGAAGGTGTTTTTTCGCCGAAGGCTCAAAAACGGTATGTGTATAATGTTTCATGCATCGCAAAGAATAGAACTATAAACAGCTAATAAATTACACCCTAAGTTACACAATATTACACATGATTCTCAACAAACATTACATTCTGAATGTTTTTGCAACAGCGTCTAATCTTCCCTTAAGACTACTTCTGCAGCTTCGTTTAAAAGCTGATCAACAACTCTATCCATGATGGCTTTGGCCATTTGTCTAATTTCGTCATCCCCCTTCGTGTGGGGGCCCGCAGATGACTCAGCAGGTTCTGAGGGAAGAGTAGATACGAATTTATTACTATTACAAACCCTGAACAAGTTCGAAGTCAAAAAATTACAACAAAGAGACAAAAACCACTAGTTAATACCTATTCGCCCTTCGGGCTCTGCGCTTTTCTCAGCAGCCTCTGCTACTTTTCTAGCATCATGGATGCCTTTTTCGCTTTTTTGAATAATCTCTTGGGCCATTTCCCGGCCACCATTATCCCAGATGTCGGTGAAAATTTTTCCACCAACCATGCTAGCTTCGGCCGAGGGGTCTTTTATGTCTTCGGAGGATAAGGCAGCTTCGGATTGTGCTGAAGTTTTCACATGCTCGCAGCCTTTCCTCTCCAAAATAGTAGCAATCCCCCTGGCACCCGAAAAAGCACATATGTCTCCGTAGCTATTCAAAATTTCCTCAAAAGCCTCGGCTTCGTGATTAATCCATTCAATCGGGCCCTCGGGGTTCCCCCTTGTGAAGTTTTCCTCGCTCGAGAATGCGCCAACGCTGGCAAAGCTAGTTTTTATTTTCTTAACGCATTCTATAGATTTGTCATAGCACCTTTTCTTGGATGCACGAAGCTCTTCAACGTTTCCTTCTAAATGATTTGCCCACTGGTCGCTAAGTTCTCGTTTCGTTTCTTCAAGTATGCGTTCTTCTTTAGCTCGGGCCAACTGTCTCCAAAGACCCTCGATTTCCTGCTTTTGAGCTTCAACATGAGCTTTAGAAGTAGCTTCGTCTTCCTTTATCTTATCCACCAATGTAAGCAGAATTTTGTCTTTTTCCAAGGCTTCGTTTCTTAGCTTGATAACCTCTGTTCGAAGGTTATTGAGAGCAATAGTGCAGCTTTCGTCTTCAGCATTCTTTTGTGCCCTTAAGGCATTGCTGAGTATTAAGCCCTATACAAAGGAATGAATGGATTAAAAAATTACCTTCAGACTATTGTATGCAAGGCTATCTGCAAGATCGTCCTTCGTCATGGCGCAGAGGCCAGCTTCGAGCTTCGGGAACCCCATACTTCTAGCCATCTCCCGGCAGACGGATAATTCCTTGTTATCTGGGAGGCAGTATAAGAAGTCGTCTTCGTCTGTGCCATTGAATACTAAGGCCCCTTTTGGATACCTCAGTTCTTGGGCATAGTGATTAGCTTCAAAAATCTCTTCTTCAGATAATCTTTTTCCCGAAGCATGTCGAACAATATAATCGAGGGCTTTGGAGGATGCTTCGGGGGCAGTGAGAGCACCTAGAGGGGGGGTGAATAGGTGATCCTATAAAACTTGAAAACTTACGCCACAAAAACTTGGTTAAGCGTTAGCACAGTAAATGCCAAGTGGCTAGCGAGGAGTCAAAACACAATAACCACAAGAAATCAATCACAGAGATGGCACGGTGGTTATCCCGTGGTTCGGCCAAGACCAACGCTTGCCTACTCCACGTTGTGGCGTCCCAACGGACGAGGGTTGCAATCAACCCCTCTCAAGCGGTCCAAAGACCCACTTGAATACCATGGTGTTTTGCTTGCTTTACTATATCCCGTTTGCGAGGAATCTCCACAACTTGGAGCCTCTCGCCCTTACACTTGAAGTTCACAAAGAAGCACGGAGCAAGGGAGGGATTAGCAACACACTCAAGACAAGAAATCATAGCAACACCACGCACACAAATCGCAACGAGAGCTCACAACACAACTCAATGAGTTCACAACTCAACTAGAGCTCTAATTGCTATCACAAAGAATCAAAGGCGCGGAATCGATGTCTTGGTGCTTAGGAATGTTGTAGGAATGCTTGGTGTACTCCTCAATGCGCCTAGGGGTCCCTTTTATAGCCCCAAGGCAGCTAGGAGCCGTTGAGAGCAATCTAGGAAGGCTGATCTTGCCTTCTGTCGACTGGCACACCGGACAGTCCGGTGCACACCGGACACTGTCCGGTGCCCGATTTCCTTCCATAAATGGCGTAGTCGACCGTTGGCAGCCAGAGAGCCGTTGGCGCACCGGACATATCCGGTGCACACCGGACAGTCCGGTGCCTCCTACTAGCCGTTGGCTCGGCCACGTGTCCCGCGCAGATCGCGCGGCCGATCGTTGGCCCGGCCGACCGTTGGCTCACCGGACAGTCCGGTGCACACCGGACAGTCCGGTGAATTATAGCCGTACGTCGCCGATGAATTCCCGAGAGCGACGAGTTCGCCTGTGAACGGCCCACCGGACAGTCCGGTGCACCACCGGACAGTCCGATGAATTATAGTCGTACACCGCCGTCGAAGTCCCGAGAGCAGCCTGTTCGCCAGAGCCAGTCTGGCGCACCGGACACTGTCCGGTGCACCACCGGACAGTCCGATGCTCCAGACTGAGCAAAGTCTTGGCTGCTCGAGCCAAGGCATTTCCAAATGGATTTTTCCTGTTTCCAGCACTTAGACACAATACATTAGTTTCTAAAACAATGTACTAAGTCTGAGAAACATACCTTTATCCTTGATTTGTACTTTGTCCACCATTTTATACTTAGGCACTTGTGTTGGACACTAAACCACCAAAATACTTAGAAATGGCCCAAGGGCACATTTCCCTTTCAATCTCCCCCTTTTTGGTGATTTATGCCAACACAACATAAAGCAAGTAGAACAAGTAAAAAATCACTTCAAATAAGAACTCAAATTGTTTTGATTCAAATTTGACATATATGGATCACTCTTTGCCACCACTTGGTTTGTTTTTGCAAATCAAACTCAAATTTCTATCTCTAAGTCAAACACACATGTTAAGACATAAAGAGAGTCATTCCAAGAGAAATTGATTCAAGATTTCAAAAACTCCCCTTTTTCCCATAATCAACACTTCTCCCCACAAGGAGCCAACTTTTGACAAGAGAGACAATAAAAGAGTTTTGACAAACCAAAAACTCTATTCTACTATTTTCAAAATCTCTCAAGTGGTAGCTGATCCATTTATCGCTTTGGCCTTTATTTTCTCCCCCTTTGGCATCAAGCACCAAAACGGGATTAATCTTGGCCCTTAAACCCCATTGCCTCACCAAAATCTTCAAATAAGAACACAAAGGCAATATGAGTACATGAGATGAACTTGGAATAAGTTACCCTCTCATCGGAGTGTAGTGGAAGTCTTTCATGGTCCAAGTCCACCTTTTCCCTTTCAAACCTCCTTTGAGACTAAAACAAGCAAACTCAAGCATATGGTTAGTCTTAAAGGGTCAAGTTGTAGCACAACTCCCCCTAAATATGTGCATCACTTGCACAAGGACTTGTGAGGTCCGGGGAGAGATTGTACAACTTGAGCACCACAATAAGCAACAAAATGCAGAATGAACATGATCAAAGGCATAACCACATGTATGTTACAATTCAATCCAAGTTCCGCGAATCTAAGACATTTAGCTCACTACGCAGCCTGCAAAAGGTCTTTTCATCTAAAGGCTTAGTGAAGATATCGGCTAGCTGGTTCTCGGTGCTAACATGAAACACTTCGATATCTCCCTTTTGTTGGTGGTCTCTCAAAAAGTGATGCCGGATGTCAATGTGCTTTGTGCGGCTGTGCTCAACAGGATTCTCCGCTATTCGGATAGTACTCTCATTGTCACATAGGAGTGGGACTTTGCTCAGATTGTAGCCAAAGTCCCGGAGGGTTTGCCTCATCCAAAGTAGTTGCGCACAACACTGTCCTGCGGCAACGTACTCGGCCTCAGCGGTGGATAGGGCAACGGAAGTTTGTTTCTTAGAGTTCCACGACACCAGGGACCTTCCTAAGAATTGGCACGTCCCCGATGTACTCTTCCTATCGACCTTACATCCAGCATAGTCGGAATCTGAATATCCAATCAAGTCAAAGTTAGACCCCTTTGGATACCAGATCCCGAAGCAAGGCGTAGCGACTAAATATCTAAGAATTCGCTTCACAGCCACTAAGTGACACTCCTTAGGATCGGATTGAAATCTAGCACACATGCATACGCTAAGCATAATATCCGGTCTACTAGCACATAAATAAAGCAAAGAACCTATCATGGACCGGTATGCTTTTTGATCAACGGACTTACCTCCTTTGTTGAGGTCGGTGTGTCCGTCGGTTCCCATCGGCGTCTTTGCGGGCTTGGCGTCCTTCATCCCAAACCGTTTTAGCAAATCTTGCGTGTACTTCGTTTGGGAGATGAAGGTGCCGTCCTTGAGTTGCTTCACTTGGAACCCAAGGAAGTAGTTCAACTCGCCCATCATTGACATCTCGAATTTTTGCGTCATCACCCTGCTAAACTCTTCACAAGACTTTTGGTTAGTAGAACCAAATATTATGTCATCGACATAAATTTGGCACACAAAAAGATCACCATCGCAAGTCTTAGTAAAAAGAGTTGGATCGGCCTTCCCAACCTTGAAAGCATTAGCAATTAAAAAGTCTCTAAGGCATTCATACCATGCTCTTGGGGCTTGCTTAAGTCCATAGAGTGCCTTAGAGAGCTTACACACGTGGTCGGGGTACCGTTCATCCTCGAAGCCAGGGGGTTGCTCCACGTACACCTCCTCTTTGATCGGCCCATTGAGGAAAACGCTCTTCACATCCATTTGGTACAACCTGAAAGAATGGTGAGCGGCATATGCTAGCAAGATACGGATTGATTCTAGCCTAGCCACAGGAGCAAAAGTCTCCTCAAAGTCCAAACCTGCGACTTGGGCATAACCTTTTGCCACAAGTCGAGCCTTGTTCCTCGTCACCACCCCGTGCTTGTCCTGTTTGTTGCGAAACACCCACTTGGTTCCCACAACATTTTGCTTGGGACGAGGCACCAGTGTCCAAACTTCATTACGCTTGAAGTTATTGAGTTCCTCCTGCATGGCCAACACCCAGTCCGGATCTAGCAAGGCCTCTTCTACCCTGAAAGGCTCAATAGAAGAGACAAAGGAGTAATGCTCACAGAAATTAACTAATCTTGAACGAGTAGTTACTCCCTTGCTAATATCACCCAAAATTTGGTCGACGGGATGATCCCTTTGGATCGTCGCTCGAACTTGGGTTGGAGGTGCCTGAGGTGCTTCTTCCTCTTCAATTTGAACATCCTGTGCTCCCCCTTGATCATGCACCTCCACTTGAGGTACCTGTTCGTCATCTTGGGTTGCGGGATGCACCATAGTTGAGGAAGACGGTTGATCTTGCTCCAATTGTTCCTGAGGCCGTACATCTCCAATCGCCATGGTGCGTATCGCGGCCGTTGGAACGTCTTCTTCATCTACATCATCAAGATCAACAACTTGCTCTCTTGGAGAGCCATTAGTCTCATCAAATACAACATCGCTAGAGACTTCAACCAAACCCGATGATTTGTTGAAGACCCTATACGCCTTTGTATTTGAATCATAACCTAATAAAAACCCTTCTACAGCTTTGGGAGCAAATTTAGAAGTTCTACCTTTCTTCACAAGAATATAACACTTGCTCCCAAATACACGAAAATAAGACACATTGGGTTTGTTACCAGTTAGCAGCTCATATGAAGTCTTTTTGAGGAGGCGGTGAAGGTAGACCCTGTTGATGGCGTGGCAAGCCGTGTTCACGGCTTCCGACCAAAAACGCTCGGGGGTCTTGAACTCTCCAAGCATAGTCCTCGCCATATCAATGAGCGTCCTGTTCTTCCTCTCTACCACACCATTTTGCTGAGGTGTGTAGGGAGCGGAGAACTCGTGCTTGATCCCCTCCTCCTCAAGGAACTCCTCCACTTGAAGATTCTTGAATTCGGACCCGTTGTCGCTTCTTATCTTCTTCACCTTGAGCTCAAACTCATTTTGAGCTCTCCTGAGGAAGCGCTTGAGGGTCCCTTGGGTTTCAGACTTATCCTGCAAAAAGAACACCCAAGTGAAGCGGGAAAAGTCATCAACAACAACTAGACCATACTTACTTCCTCCTATGCTCAGATAGGCGACGGGTCCGAAGAGATCCATATGCAGCAGCTCCAGAGGTCTTGATGTTGTCATCACATTTTTGGTGTGATGAGAGCCTCCCACCTGTTTCCCTGCTTGAGAAGCTGCACAAGGTCTATCTTTTTCGAATTGCACGTTAGTCAAACCTATCACGTGTTCTCCCTTTAGAAGCTTGTGAAGGTTCTTCATCCCCACATGTGCTAAGCGGCGATGCCACAGCCAGCCCATGCTAGTCTTAGCAATTAAGCATGCATCTAGACCGGCCTCCTCTTTTGCAAAATCAACCAAATAGAGTTTGCCGCCTAGTACACCCTTAAAAGCTAGTGAACCATCACATCTTATAAAGACAGACACATCTACATTTGTAAATAGACAATTATATCCCATATTACATAATTGACTGACAGATAGTAAATTATATCCAAGAGACTCAACTAAAAACACATTAGAGATAGAGTGCTCATTTGATATTGCAATCTTGCCTAAACCTTTCACCTTGCCTTGGTTCCCATCACCGAATATGATTGAATCTTGGGAATCCTTATTCTTGACGTAGGAGGTGAACATCTTCTTCTCCCCTGTCATATGGTTTGTGCATCCGCTGTCGATAATCCAGCTTGAACCCCCGGATGCATAAACCTGCAAGGCAAATTTAGGCTTGGCTCTTAGGTACCCAACTCTTGTTGGGTCCTACAAGGTTAGTCACAATTTCCTTAGGGACCCAAATGCAAGTTTTATCACCCTTGCATTTTGCCCCTAATTTCCTAGCAACTATCTTCCTATCCTTTCTACAAATAGCAAAGGAAGCATTTAAAGCATGATAAATTGTAGAGGGTCCATTCATAACTTTCTTAGGAACATGAACACTATTCTTTCTAGGCACATGATGAATATTCTTCCTAGGCATATCTCTACCATGCATATAGGAAGAACTGGGAGCAAACATAGCATAAGAATCATAGGCATGTGAATCAAAAGCATTACAACTCCTATGAGATTGTCTTCTATCATTGTACATAAAAGCATGGTTCTTTTTAGTACTACATGCCATAGGGGCCTTCCCTTTCTCCTTGGCGGAGATGGGAGCCTTATGGCTTGTTAAGTTCTTGGCTTCCCTCTTGAAGCCAAGCCCATCCTTAATTGAGGGGTGTCTACCAATCGTGTAGGCATCCCTAGCAAATTTTAGTTTATCAAAATCACTTTTGCTAGCCTTAAGTTGGGCATTAAGACTAGCCAGTTCATCATTTAACTTTGCAATCGAAGCTATGTGTTCACTACAAGCATCAATATCGAAATCTTTACATCTATTGCAAATAACAACATTTTCTACACAAGTTGTTGATTTACTAGCTATTTCTAATTTAGCATTCAAATTATCATTAATGCTCCTTAAGCTAGAAATCGTCTCATGGCAAGAAGATAATTCACAAGAAAGCATTTCATTTCTCTTAACTTCTAAGGCATGAGATTTTTGTGCTTCTACAAATTTATCATGTTCTTCATACAACAAGTCCTCTTGTTTTTCTAAAAGCCTATTCTTATCATTCAAGGCATCAATCAATTCATTAATTTTATCTACCTTGGTTCTATCTAGGCCCTTAAATAAACATGAATAATCTATTTCATCCTCATCACTAGATTCGTCCTCACTTGAAGAAGCATAGGTAGAGTTTCGAGCACATACCTTCTTCTCCCTTGCCATAAGGCATGTGTGACGCTCGTTGGGGAAGAGGGATGACTTGTTGAAGGCGATGGCGGTGAGTCTTTCATTGTCGTAGTCGGACGAGGAGCAATCCGAATCCCACTCCTTGCCAAGATGTGCCTCGCCCTTTGCCTTCTTATAGTTTTTCTTCTTCTCCCTCTTGTTCCCTTGATCCTGATCACTATCATTGTCGGGACAGTTAGCAATAAAATGACCAAGCTTACCACATTTGAAGCATGAGCGCTTCCCCTTTGTCTTGGTCTTGCTTGGCTGCCCCTTGCGACTCTTTAGTGCCGTCTTGAATCTTTTGATGATGAGGGCCATCTCTTCATCATTGAGTCCGACCGCCTCAATTTGTGCTACCTTGCTGGGTAACGCCTCCTTGCTCCTTGTTGCCTTGAGAGCAACGGGTTGAGGCTCATTGATTGGTCCGTTTAGAGCGTCGTCCACGTACCTCGCCTCCTTGATCATCATTCGCCCGCTTACGAATTTTCCAAGGACTTCTTCGGGTGACATTTTGGTGTACCTAGGATTCTCACGAATATTATTCACCAAATGAGGATCAAGAACGGTAAAGGACCTTAGCATCAGTCGGACGACGTCGTGGTCCGTCCATCGCGTGCTTCCGTAGCTCCTTATTTTGTTGATAAGGGTTTTGAGCCGGTTGTATGTTTGAGTCGGCTCCTCGCCCCTTATCATCGCGAATCGTCCAAGCTCGCCCTCCACCAACTCCATCTTGGTGAGCAAGGTGACGTTGTTCCCCTCATGAGAAATCTTGAGGGTGTCCCATATTTGCTTGGCGTTGTCCAAGCCGCTCACTTTGTGGTATTCATCCCTGCACAATGAAGCTAGAAGAACAGTAGTAGCTTGTGCATTCTTATGAATTTGCTCATTAATGAACATGTGACTATCCGTACTATCAAAGTGCATTCCACTCTCTACAATCTCCCATATACTAGGATGGAGAGAGAACAAGTGACTACGCATTTTGTGGCTCCAAAATCCGTAGTCCTCTCCATCAAAGTGAGGAGGTTTGCCAAGTGGAATGGATAATAAATGAGCATTTGTACTTTGAGGAATACGAGAGTAATCGAAAGAAAAGTTCGAATTGACCGGTTTCCTCCTCTCATAGTCGTTGTGGTCGTCGTCCTTTTGGGAAGAAGTAGACTCATCGTTGTCGTCGTAGTAGACAATTTCCTTGATGCGCCGTGTCTTCTTCTTCTTCCCATCTTTCCGTCTATGGCCCGAGCCGGAGTCGGTAGGCTTGTCATCCTTCGGCTCGTTGACGAAGGATTCCTTCTCTTTATCGTTGATCACAATACCCTTCCCCTTAGGATCCATCTCTTCGGGCGGTTAGTCCCTTTGTGAAGAGAACGACTCTGATACCAATTGAGAGCACCTAGAGGGGGGGTGAATAGGTGATCCTGTAAAACTTGAAAACTTACGCCACAAAAACTTGGTTAAGCGTTAGCACAGTAAATGCAAAGTGGCTAGCGAGGAGTCAAAACACAATAACCACAAGAAATCAATCACAGAGATGGCACGGTGGTTATCCCGTGGTTCGGCCAAGACCAACGCTTGCCTACTCCACGTTGTGGCGTCCCAACGGACGAGGGTTGCAATCAACCCCTCTCAAGCGGTCCAAAGACCCACTTGAATACCATGGTGTTTTGCTTGCTTTACTATATCCCGTTTGCGAGGAATCTCCACAACTTGGAGCCTCTCGCCCTTACACTTGAAGTTCACAAAGAAGCACGGAGCAAGGGAGGGATTAGCAACACACTCAAGACAAGAAATCACAGCAACACCATGCACACAAATCGCAACGAGAGCTCACAACACAACTCAATGAGTTCACAACTCAACTAGAGCTCTAATTGCAATCACAAAGAATCAAAGGTGCAGAATCGATGTCTTGGTGCTTAGGAATGTTGTAGGAATGCTTGGTGTACTCCTCCATGCGCCTAGGGGTCCCTTTTATAGCCCCAAGGCAGCTAGGAGCCGTTGAGAGCAATCTAGGAAGGCTGATCTTGCCTTCTGTCAACTGGCGCACCGGACAGTCCGGTGCACACCGGACACTGTCCGGTGCCCGATTTCCTTCCATAAATGGCACAGTCGACCGTTGGCAGCCAGAGAGCCGTTGGCGCACCGGACATATCCGGTGCACACCGGACAGTCCGGTGCCTCCTATTAGCCGTTGGCTCGGCCACGTGTCCCGCGCAGATCGCGCGGCCGACCGTTGGCTCACCGGACAGTCCAGTGCACACCGGACAGTCCAGTGAATTATAGCCATACGTCGCCGATGAATTCCCGAGAGCGACGAGTTCGCCTGTGAATGGCCCACCGGACAGTCTGGTGCACCACCGGACAGTCCGGTGAATTATAGCCGTACACCGCCGTCGAAGTCCCGAGAGCAGCCTGTTCGCCAGAGCCAGTCTGGCGCACCGGACACTGTTCGGTGCACCACCGGACAGTCCGGTGCTCCAGACTGAGCAAAGTCTTGGCTGCTCGAGCCAAGGCATTTCCAAATGGATTTTTCCTGTTTCCAGCACTTAGACACAATACATTAAGCTCTAAAATAATGTACTAAGTCTGAGAAACATACCTTTATCCTTGATTTGTACTTTGTCCACCATTTTATACTTAGGCACTTGTGTTGGACACTAAACCACCAAAATACTTAGAAATGGCCCAAGGGCACATTTCCCTTTCAGGCAGCAGTGCTAGTTTCTTCAACTAAAATTGGCTCTGTCATTTTTGTTTCTCCGGCTTCCAAGGATTTTACCTTGGTGGGCTCTGAAGGCCCAGCTTCAGTCTCAGATTGTTGCTTTGGAGCTTCGGCAACAAAGACTTTAGTACGCACTTCGGAAGTTTCAACAATTTTCTTCGGGGTTGTGCTTGAAGACTTAATTGTCTCCAAAACATCTAGCACATTAACCATCCTTTTTCTTTTCGGGGTCACCGCTGGACCCTTTTGGTTTTTTGCTGCCTCAATTTTTGCTGAAGGACTTAAAATTTCTGATGTTTTTGTTTCTTCAGTCCTCGGTTTTTCTGTTTTTTCTGTTGATGGTGCTTCGGCCATTTCTTAGATTTTTGGCACTGGAGGTGGTTCTTTAGCTTCGGTGGCCGAAGAGGTCTCACCAATAAATTCAGGCACTGTGGCCGGTTCAATATAATGTGGCCGGTGTGTGAGAACCTTTACCTTTTTTTCTCTTCGGTGCTGGCTCGCTAGGAGCAGCTGAGGCAATTTCCTTTGCAGAAGAAGTATTCTTTCTTTTTTGACCCCGCGCTGGGTATTGGTAGTCGGGGTAGACAAACCCAATTGCATCAAATACTCGGTTAAGTCTCTTCTTCTTTTGGCCTCCGAAGGCCGCTGATAATGTAGTATCTTCGGCCTTCGAGTATACCCCAAGCAATTCGTCACTTATGGCCTCAATACTTTTTAACCAGTCATCATCTGGCTCAACAAACTTATCTCCGTATTTGAATGTGTATTTTAGCCTAACTAGTCCACCTTCGTCAGTCTCTTTAATGGTTTCCTCCGGCATTTCCCACTTTTCGACAAGTGGCCATACTCTGAAAGCAATGTGTTCTTGGACCAAATCCCTTGTTCCAATAAAAGAGCAAACAACACTGAAGGCTCTCTGGCATTCTTTGGCTGCTTCATTCATTTCCACCTTCGGCTTCCGGAGGCCGAAGCGTTGCCAGATAGGGCGCATAATGATACCCTTGATATCTTCACGTGATTTCAAGTCATTTTTCACATAAAACCATTCCGTCATCCAGTCGCCGGGCCACCTCTTTCGAAAGGTTGGCACAGGGCAGCTTGACCCAGACCGAGCGCCGAAGCTGTAGCAGCCAAAGTTGTTGTGATACTGCTCTTTGCCCCAGGGTTTTGTCTCATACAATAGCTCATGTACGTTACAGAAGCTTTTTGTGTTAGGTTCCAAACCTTGGCTCCTCACGGCCCACACAAAGATGTTCATCCTTATGATTGCTTCGGGGGTAAGTTGGTGAAGGTAGATTTCAAATATCTTCAGTACTTCCACGACAAAACTGCTCAAGGGAAATCGTAATCCAGCTTTTAAGAAGCTTCGGAATATCACGGCCTCATTTTCCTCGGGAGTCGGACAAGTCTTCTCTCCTTCGTCAGCCCTCACAACAGACAAGTCCCGAAAATATCTGCCTCTCATATTGACAAGATGATTTTCCTTAATACTGGATTTACCAAAAACTGCATGGCTTGGTCGCCAGGGTCGATCTTCGGAATCTTCACCACCACTATCCACATCGTAACTTTCACTGTCGCCAGTATCTTCAGATAAACCCTCCAAAATCTCCCTGGTAATCTTCTCTGTATCAGTCTTTGACATTGATTCAAGAAAACCCAGATGCATGTCCTCAGAAAGGCTTAGCTTTGAAGCACCAACAGCTTTCTTATCTTCAGACATCTTCGCAAATGCTGACAAAGCGCACTCGAAACCGAAGCTTAAAATTTTAAAACCAAGCAAGTGCTGTTGCGCGCAGGCTAAAAGTTGGGTGAGTAAAAGCAGCTGGCAAGGGAGCGTGCCAAATAACCTGACAGTGAGCTCTTATTTATACACCTAGTGCGTTGAAAACTGGAGGGTCCCGCTTGTCAAAGACTGTTGCTATTCTAGCAAAGGGAAGATGTTTTTTCGGACCTTCGGCTTAAAGCCTTCGTCCATATCGCAATATGAATTTATCATTCCAGTAAATTAATATTGCGAGGGGCTACTGTTGGGGGCCTTCGGCTTCCGAAGGTCCTCAAAAATATGATTTGACAATGTTTTCCAAGTGAAATATGTGAACAGGTATCTTCGGAATTGGGCCACGAGTATACAGGAATATGGTCAAGACGAAGCTTGAATAGGACGGAAGGCGATCATAACGAAGGATAAGATGATCACGAAGCTATGCGCAGAAAAAGCTTCGGCATGACGGCAGAAAAGGGGAACCGACTTATATGGTGAAAAGACAAATTGGACCTCGAAGAATCACTATAGAATTATTGATAAATGTAAAGGGCATTAATGTAATTCTCCACGGGCTGCGCCCTGTGCCTATAAATAGATGAACAGTATTCCCGTACTGTACACGCTGATCTGGCATCTGCTTTTCGCATCACGCCTGTATCTTTACTTTTCGACAATCCAAAGGTACATTTATAATTTGTTATTATGACTCTGATAATACAAAATAGAAATAAATTGATGATAATATTTGTGTTATTGTTCGTATTCCATGTATGTATTCTCCTTCAT
Source organism: Zea luxurians (assembly GCA_029449295.1). Taxonomy (NCBI): domain Eukaryota; kingdom Viridiplantae; phylum Streptophyta; class Magnoliopsida; order Poales; family Poaceae; genus Zea; species Zea luxurians. The sequence goes on from JAOPSE010000002.1 coordinate 171,552,127, forward strand.
CATATGTTGGACTTACGAAGGTCTTTTCCCTCATAACCTTCGTCTGAAATTCATTATATCCGAAGGGATATAATGTCTTGAAGGACGAAGGACTTTAACATTTAACACTTTTTATGTTGCCTTGTTCTTGACCCAAAGCATTTGAGAACAAGTCACCAACAGGCGAAGCTAGTTTTTATTTTCTTAACACACTCTATAGACTTTTCATAGCACCTCTCCTTGGATGCACGATGTTCATCAACTGTTTTTTGTAAGCGGTTCCTCCAATATACACTAATATCTCGATCAGCCTCTGCAAGACCACATTTTTCTTTAGCTTCGAATAGTTGTTTCCGAAGATCTTCGATTTCGTATTTCTGAGCTTCAGCTTGGCTTTGGAAGCAACTTTGTCTTCTTTTATTTTGTTCAACAATGAGTTTAATATTTTATCTTTTTCAAGACCTTCGTTCCTTAGTTCAATTACTTCGGAACGAAGGTTGTTTAAGGCCATGGTATACCCTTCATCTTCGGCACTTTTTTGCGCCCTGAGGGCGTTGCTAAGGATAAGGCCCTGCAAAAAATGCGGTATTGAGTGTAAGCAAATGGAAAATTTTGTTTTTAAATACAAAAATCTCATTTTCTCACCTTTAAACTATTTTATGCTAAGATGTCGGCCAACTCATCTTTTGATAACACTGAGAGCCCATCTTCTAGTGTCGGGAACCCGAAGCTCTTGCCCATCTCTCGGCAGACAGAAATCTCTTTGCTGTCTGGGAGACAATACAAGAAGTCTTCTTCCCCGTTGCCGTTGAATACCAGTGTCCCCTTTGGATATTTCAATCTTTGAGCATAGAATTGAGCCTCTCGCTTTTCTTTCTCAGATAATCTTTTTCCCGAAGCATGTCGTATAATATAATCAGGAGCTTCAGATGATGCTTCGGGAATAGGAATGGCGGTTTTTCCAGTTAAAATTACTTCTGCAGCTTCTTTCTCCGTCTTTTCTCCGATTTCCAAGGATTTCTCCTTGGCGGGCTCTGAAGGCCCAGCTTCTGTCTCGACTTGGATCTTGGCAGCTTCGGCCTCAATTTGTGTTTCCGAAGCTTCGGCAGCTTTCTTCGGAGTAGAGCTTGAAGTTTTTATTGTTTCTAGCACATCTAATACGTTGACCATTCTCTTCCTCTTGGGAGTCGTTGAAAGATCCTTTTGTGCCTTCGGCATTGTCACCTCTGCCGAAGGACTTATTACTTCTAATATCCTCGTTTTCTCAACCTTCATCTCTTCAATGTTAATGGCCTTCGGCTCATCTGATTTGGCTGATGATGCCTTCGACGATACAGACGATTCTTCAATTTTTTGCGTAATCGCAGGTTTCTTGCCTTCGGTCACCGAAGAGGTCTCACCGCCAAATTCAGGCACTGTGGCCGGTTCAATATAGCGTGGTCGATGAGTAAGGACCTTCACCCTTTTCCTCTTCAGCATAGGCTTGCTCGGAGCGGCTGAAACATCATCTCTCCCGGAACCTCCACTTTTTCTTTTTTGCCCCCGGGGCGGGTAACGGTAGTCAGGATACATGAACCCAAGAGCATCAAAAACTCTGTTTAGTCTCTTCTTTTTCCGGTTCCCGAAGGTCGCAGATAATGCGTTATCTTCTGCTCTGGAGTACAGCCCAAGCAGCTCATCGCTTGTAGCTTCGACGCTTTTCAGCCAGTCGTCGTCTGGCTCGATAAACTGGTCTCTAAACCTGAAGGTATATTTTAGTCGAACCAAACCACCTTCGTGGGGATTGCTGATGGATTCTTTTGGCATCTCCCAGTTGGCTACCAATGGCCATATCCTGTAGGCCACGTGATCTTGAACTAAGTCCCTTGTCCCGATGAAAGAGCAGACTAAGCCGAAGGCCTTGCGACATTCTTCGGCCGCTTCGTCAATTTCTACCTTCGGTTTCCGAAGCCCGAAGCGTTGCCAGATAGGGCGCATGATTATCTCTTTAATGTCTTCTCGTGCCTTTAAATCATTTTTTACATAGAACCATACTTTCGTCCAGTCTCCGGGCCATCTCTTCCGAAAAGTCGGTACTGGGGAGCTTGAGCCAGAACGGGCAACGAAGCTATAGCAGCTGAAATTGTTATGATACTTTTCTTTACCCCAGGGCTTCGTCTCATATAACAGTTCATGCATACTGCAGAAACTTTTTGCATTTGGCTCCAAGCCCTGACACCTTATAGCCCATACGAAGATTCCCATTCTTATAATGGATTCGGGGGTAATCTGGTGAAGGTAAATCTGGAATATCTTCAAAACCTCGACTACGAAGCTGCTCAGAGGGAGCCAAAGCCTAGCATTGAAAAAGCTTCGGAAGATCACGACTTCATTTTCCTCTAGAGTAGGACAAGTCTTCTCTCCGTCGTCAGCCCTCACAATAGACATATCTCGAAAGTATCTCCCCCTCATGTTGTCAAGATGGCTTTGTTTAATAGTTGATTTTCCAAAAACTGCATGGCTCGGTCACCAGGGTCGATCTTCGGAGTCTTCCCCGCCGCTTTCCACATCATAGCTGACACTATCACCAGTGTCTTCAGATAAACCCTCCAAAATCTCCCTAGTAATCTTCTTCGCATTTGTCTTTGCTATTGATTCAATAAAGCCAAGATTCATCTCCTCAGAAAGGCTCAACTTCGATTCAGCGACAGCTTTTTTATCTTCAGACATCTTCGAAAATGCTGAGAAAGTGCTCTCAAAGCTGAAGCTTAAAAATTTTAAAAAGCCAAGCAAGTGTTGGTGTGCAAGAGCTAAAAATTGAGTAAGCAACAGCAGATGGCAAGAAAGCGTGCCAAATGAGCTCGTGGTGTGCTCTTATTTATACGCCTGGTACGTTGCATGCTGGAGGGCCCGCTTGTCAGTGGTTGTTGCTATTCTAGCAAAGGGAAGGTGTTTTTTCGGACCTTCGGCTCAGGGCCTTCGTCCTTGTCGCAATCTAAATTTATCATTCTAACAAATTAATATTGCGAGGGGCTACTGTTGGGGGCCTTCGGCTTCCGAATGTCCTCAAAAACATGATTTAACAAAGTTTCTGGAAGTATAATGCATGGACAGGTACCTTCGGATTTGAGTTGAAACCACAGCGTGAAGAAGCACAAGAAGGAGTACGAAGGATAGCGCGAAGCCGAAGCTGTGCGCTGGAGAGCTTCGGCGTGATAGCAGAAAAGGAAAACCGACTTAAAGATGAAAAGGCTATTTAGACCTCGATGGATTACTATAGAGTTATTAGCAAATGTAAAGGGCATGAGTGTAATTTTACATGTACTGCGTCCTGTGCCTATAAATAGATGAACAGTAACCTCGTACTGTTCACGCTTACTAGGCATTGGTCCTTGTGCCACGCTGGTACTTTTACCTTCTTTCAAGTCGAAGGTACACTTGTAATTTGATATCATTTCTATTTTTCCAAAGTAATAAAATAGAAATGGGATAAAAATAATATATGACTGTTTATATTATCTTTTATGTTTTATGTGATTCTTTCTTCATCTCTATATGTTATGTTGATGAAGCTATGTTGTCGGGGACCATAATTAGGGGTACCCTCAAGACTCCTAAATCTCAGCTGGTAAACCCCATCAGCACAAAGCTGCGAAGGCCTGATGGGCGCGATTCAGGCCAAGCCTCCGCTTAAGGGACACGATCCCGCCTCGCCCGAGCCCGACCTCGGGCAAACACAGCCGACCCCGGAAGATTCACGCCTCGCCCGAGGGTCCCCTCGAGCAACGGACGCACCATCGACTCGCCCGAGGCTCAACTCGGGTAGGCTTCACGGAGAAGCGACCTTGGCCAAATCGCCACACCAACCGACAATATCGCAGGGGCATTTAATGCAAGGATCGCCTGACACCTTATCCTGACACGCGCTCTTCAGTCGATAGAGCCGAAGTGACCGCAGTAACTTCGCCGCTCCACTGACCGACCTGACAAGAAAACAGCGCCGCCTGCCCCGCTCCGACTGTCGTGCCACTCGCCAGAGTGAGGTTGACAGCGGCTAAGTCCAGCCTTGGGCGACATAGGAAGCTCCGCCTCGCCCGACTCCAGGGTTCGACCCCCGTCTTGGCTCCGGAAGACGACAAACTCCGCCTCGCCCGACCCTAGGGCTCGGACTCGGCCTCGGCTCCGGAAGACGACGAACTCCACCTCGCCCGACCCCAGGGCTCAGACTCAGCCTCGGCTCCGGAAGACGACAAACTCCACCTCGCCCGACCCCAGGGCTCGGACTCGGCCTCGGCTCCCGAAGACGATGGACTCCGCCTCGCTCGACCCCAGGGCTCGGACTCGGCCTCGGCTCCCGAAGACGATGGACTCCGCCTCGCCCGACCCCAAGGCACGGACTCAACCTCGACCTCGGAGGAATCGCCACCTCGCTCAAGCTCGGGTCCAGACCGGCCACGTCGCCAGGGGGGTCATCATTACCCTGCCCCTAGCTAGCTCAGGCTACGGGGACAAGACCGGCGTCCCATCTGGCTCGCCCCAGCAAACAAGTAATGATGACACCCTGCACGCTCCATGACGACGGCAGCTCCCAGCCCCTTACGACAGCCAGGAGACGTCAGCAAGGATCCGACAGCCCCGATAGCTGTACTTCTGCAGGGCTCCAGCGCTCCTCCGGTGGCCACGACATCACATGAACAGGGTGCCAAAACCTCTCCGACTGCCACGACGGCATGTACTTAGGGCTCTAGCTCCTCTCTGCTAGACACGTTAGCACACCGCTACACCCACGACATCTGGCTCTAGCTCCTCTCTGCTAGACCCCGACACATAAGGCTCTCGCTCTCTCTCGCTCTGTCTCTCTCCCACGCGAACGCTTGTAACCCCCTATTGCAAACGCATCCAGCCGCCCTGGGCGCAGGACAACACGAAGGTCGCGGTTTCCCCTCACTGTTCTCCCCCCTTTGTGTCCCATCTCGCGCCGACCCATCTGGGCTGGGACACGCAGCGATAATTTACTCGTCGGTCCAGGGACCCCCCAGGGTCGAAACGCCGACAGTTGGTGTGCCAGGTAGGGGCCTACTGCGTGTTGACGAACAACTTCCCGTCAAGCTCCAGATGGGTAGTCTCCAACGACCTTTCCAACCCGGGATGACGCTCCGTTTCGGGAGTCTTGAGTTCATGTCCCTCGACGGCAGCTATGACATGATACTCCTTCCTCCGCCACGCGACAGCGACAATGGCGGCCGTCAGCCCGCCCGCCGGCGGCGGAATCAACGACATCTTCGCCACATGGCGGAAGGACAACATCCGGGCTTGTCCCGTGTAGCATCCCAAAAATTCAAATCTTGAAAATTTCTCAAACTCCCTCTAAATTCAAAATGAATTTCAAATTTCATTTCAAAATGTTTGTTTGCGAGTTAATATCAACAAATAAAATATAGTGGTCTATATTCTCTCCAAAATCCTCCTCAAATATCCTACAAATGTTTCTCCAGTGATCCCCCTCAAATTCTTTCCAGAAATACTGCCCAGATATTTCCTGAGTAATCCCCTTCAAGTTCTTTCCAGAAATACTGCCCAAATATTCCACCGATATATCTCCAGATATTTTCCTCTTGAGAAATACCTTCAGAATCATTTTTAAAGTCCCTACAAATATTTTCTTCATAACTTTCCTCATGCCCATACATATACGTATGCCTCCAGTGTCATACGGTGAGCTCTACAAGCTAATTACACTTATACAAGACAAATACATGCTAATCTCCCACTAATCATCTCATCCTCCCACTAATCCTCTCATCCCTCCCCCTAATCCCCCACCATGGCTATAAATAGAGGGGCAAGGGCCTCCTCTCATCCCACCCCAAGCCATTTCATGGCAACTCTCTCCCCCCCACACACACCCACTCCATGTTCCACACAAGCACACACTAGCACAGGGATCGTTCGATCGTTCTTCGATCGTTCGTCCCCCTGTTCTTAGTTTGTTCGTTCGTTCGTCCGATCGTTCGATCGTTCGTCCGATCGTTCATGGTTCGTTCGTCCGTTCGTCTGATCGTTCGATCGTTCGTCCGTTCGTTCGTCCAAATAATCTTTTTCCTGCCGTTATGCTGCCGAAATTCTGATCGTTCGTTTGTTCGATCATTCGATCGTTCATCGTTCGTTCATAGTCCCTATTCATCGTTCATCGTTCGTTCATAGTCTCTATTCATCGTTCTTCCAGATAAACTTTGTCCTGTCGTTATGCTGCCGAAATTCTGATCGTTCGTTCGTTCGATCATTCAATCGTTCATCATTCGTTTATAGTTCCCTATTCATTGTTTATCGTTCGTTCATAGTCCCTATTCATCGTTCATCGTTCGTTCATAGTCCCTATTCATCGTTCTTCCAGAAAATCTTTGTCCTACCGTTATGTTGCCGAAATTCCGATCGTTCGTTCGTCCGATCATTCGATCATTCGTCCGTTCGTTCGTCCAAATAATCTTTTCTTGCCGTTATGCTGCCAAAATTCCGATCGTTCGTTCGTCCGATCATTCGATCATTCGTGTGTTCGTTCATCCAAATAATCTTTGTCCTGCCGTTATGCTGCCGAAATTCGGATCGTTCGTTCGTCATTCGATCGTTCATCATTCGTTCATAGTTCCTATTTATCGTTCATCGTTCGTTTATGGTCCCTATTCATCGTTCTTCCAGATAATCTTTGTCCTGCCGTTATGCTGCCGAAATTCCGTTCGTTCGTCCGTTCGTTCATAGTTCCTATTCATCGTTCATCGTTCGTTCATAGTTCCTATTCATCGTTTGTTCATACGGCTATTCACCATCACTATTCATCATTACTATTCACTAACACTATTCACCATCGTTACTATTTAGTGTTACTATTCATCATCGTTACTACTCATCTATGATATCTAGTAACTTTTTCGTCGTCACTATTCATCGTTACTATTCATCGATTAGCCGATCACCCCAAATTTCAACTACTCATACATCATGCTGTCCAGTCCACCTAAGACCAGCCAGACCCATATTCCAGTCATACGAACTCCGGTGACTGTGATTTTCCTTCCAGTAGGGAACTTCCCATCTAGTCACCCATCCTAGGTTTCTCCAAGTTAAGCACGCTTAACTTTGAGATTCCTTCGAATCAGGCTCCCAAACTCAGATTCCAATAATTCTCGTTTCTAAATTCTTATCAAACTATTCCCTACCCAACCATGTCATCCCTTAAGCATGGTCCATATTCCAGAAAACTCCCAAAATACTCTTGTCCCATATTCTGCCTATAACTCTCCTGTTCATACTAAGTCAGACGATTCATTCGTCACTATTCTCACCAACAGTGAACTTCACTGTGCTACACCACATACACCCAGCTATGAATACACCCAACTACCCTCTCCCTCTCCACACACACTCAACACCCTCAGCCAAGGCAAACACCCCACCCACTCAGTTACTCTGCTCTGCCGGCTACACGCATAGTGTCGCTTCGCCTCTAGTCCACCCTCCAAGTAAGCACCTCCGCTCCACCACTAGTAGTATCTCAACACCACATGACACATATTCTACTCAAGACTCTACCCATCCATGTATCACTATTCTGACCACTATACTGAATATTTGTTGGTATACTTGCTCGTTTGTATGTTTGCTTGTTCATGTTGCATAGTTATCGGAGCGTTCGTGTAACACTCCTGGTGTTACTATGACTAAAACTTGAGCATGGCATCATAAGCATTGACATTGCATATGTTTGATACACCTAGAGTGCATTCACTAGGCAAAAATTTTAAACAAGTTGTATTGTTTTAAGGTTTTGCAAATAGGACCCTGGATAGGAAGCTTTACCCTAAACAAGGATTAAAGGGGCTAAAACTTAACCCAAATTGAGAAAACCTAAAGGCTTTAGTGAAATAGCTATAAAATATCCCCAAAAACAAAGTTGAATCTCATTTATACCCCTGGGATACTAGAAACCCTAAATGAAACCCTGGAAAACCCTAAAACTAAACCCTAGGGGTCTATGTGCAAAATTGGTCCACTTTTGGACTAAAGTGCAAAAACCAAGTCAAATAAGGTTCTTAAGTCCCTTGGTTCCCAAATGTGTGGACTTGAAAGCCAAATATTTGATTTTGGACTTATTTGCAAAAAAGTCACATTTGAACTCTTTTGACTAAGTCTAATTCCAGTGTATTGTACTCATCTTTGTGACCTTGTAACTTCTAAACAAAGGAGATTTTGCCCTAGGTCACCATACCAAATTTGAAGATCTATCAAAAGAGAACAACTTTGCTTAAGGTTGCAAGCTCACTTGTTGAGAAAAATCCAGAGATATTTAAGCCTGAAGTCAGGCTGTCAGACTGATTTGGTCTGAATTTTCAGACTAGCAGTGAATTATCACCAACTTCAAACCCAATTCCAAACATGATCCAGTGCCCTAATGAGTTCAATCTCTATAGTCGATTTGTACAGTAGAGCTCAACTGAAGAAGATCACGATTCACCCCTCCTGCCCATCGCCGGTGACCGTCGCCGTCGATTACCGCTCGCCGTGATTCGTGCGCCGTGGACATCAGATAAGCATCACCCAGTAAAAATCTTCACTGCCGTGAGCTGGGCTCCACTCCGGTGACCCCTCCTGTGCCTCCCCCTCTGCTTTGCGACGGAGCGATAGGCTCGCCGGTGAACCGCCGCCTCCCGGCCGTGCGCCGTGTGGCTCTCACTTTCCACCGCACCGCCACGACTTACTCTAACTCCCTGTCGATCACCGGAACACCCGCCACGCCTCTGGACACGTATTCACCGCGCCCAGTATTCTTCCTCACCTCCGGCCGCCGCGTGCTCGTCCAAAATTCGCGGCCACCGCTCACTCCCCCTATAAATTGAGCCCGTGACTAGCTCCGTGAGGTCGTCAGCTAACTAGCCACCGCTAATCAGCCACAATCATCTACCAGCGAGCTTGAATTTCCAATTTCCCCCAATTTCGTTCTCCGCCACCGCGAAGAACAACCCGCCGCGGCCAACGCAAATCAGGTCCAATCCTGTTGTTGTTTGTGTTGTTCGTACATTCTTGTATGTCCACAATGCTCACTGCCCCACTTAATTGAATTATATCGCCACCAATCGCCGGGAACACAACCGTATAGCCGCCATGATCACGGCCACCGTGGCCAGAACTACGTAGTTGGTCTTAGTTGCAATTAGGTTGGGGAAAATGGTCAGGGTAGCCCCGATTTCATGTCTGCCACTCAGAGAACCCAGCCGTTGCCCCGTTCGGCCGGTACAGGTGCTCGCCGGAGCACGGCCGCGCGTGAACGGCGTCGGGGACCTAGCCATGCGAAGAAATAGGAGTCGGAGGGGTTTTCTGTAAACCGTCAGTGGCCCAGTGAAACAGTAAACAAACCTGATTCGAGTTAGCTATTAAACCAAGGGCCTCTGTGCAAAACTACCTCAGGCTCGCGCGCGTGGGCATGTTTCTGCTGTTGTTGGGCCGACTTGGACTGATTTCAGCCCAAGTCTGTTCATTATTTTCCTTTTTCTATTTTTAGCCAGCTTTAGAAATCTGTTAAAAATGGTAGAAAAATCCTAAAATTGTGAAACCAATTTTCCTAGGCTCCTTATTTTCTCTAGAATTTAATAAAAATAGTTTTGTGATTTTTAGTGGAAATAAGAAATTTTAGGGTATTTAAAGTGGTTAAAGGTAATAGTTATAGATTTTTAGAAAATAATTGGTAAGTCCAAAAATGCCCAAACTTTTTATGGGAACTTAATGAAATATTTAGAAGCCTTGGGTAGAATTTGAGTTGATTTGGACCATGTTTGATAACTAGAACCCAAAACCACCCCCTGCCTTGTGAACTCCTTTACCGACTCCGGAAACCCTAGGTTCTCGGAGTACCGTGAAGGAAAGTTGTACTCAAGACTTAGATAATAAGTCTATATTATCTTTGCATCCTCATGAGCATCCCATGGCATCCATTCTTATGCATATATATGATTATGTTAGAACACGAAGAAGAAGAAGAAGTCACTGAAGAGGGGACACCACCAACCTCAGATCCTCAAGCAGGCAACTGCTTTTATTTCGATATTTGTGGATCCGAGCAGGACTCACCTGTTAACAAAGGCAAGCCCCGGTGCATTTGCCACCTTCCTTGATGTTTTTAAAAATCTTTCTCACTTGATTGATGCATTAGGTGATAGAAGTTGATTGCTAAAACAATTCCTGCATTACCTTCCTTGAATTTGATTACCTTCCTTGATCACCCGTTTTACAAAAGATTTTGATGCTTAGCCTTGCTTTAGAAAAACAAAATGTTTTGTTTTTACAAAAGATGATGTGGCAAAAGTGGGTGGGATGTTTTTGAAAATAAAATTTGATGGATTCAACATCTGGAAAAGATGTACCTCTGCCAGTACCAAACTTTGGGTTTGAAAAGATTAAGCAGAGACCGGGCGGGTGACTTGCACGAGAAAGGAGTCTCGGTGTAGTGTCTCCGTCTGAGTCGATTAAGGACCGTCTCGATGTAGGCTTGTTGATCGAGGACCCTTTAGCTGGTCACATGCCTCGTCATGGGTAAGCCTTGCCTCGGGCAGACTAAGGCCGGAATAAGATAACACGAAATGGGCGTGGAGCGGTGGCGAGAGTAGCGTGTACCCTCCGTGGCAAGAGGCTGGACGGTGGTGTATCTGTGCTCTCGGTTTGCATGAACCTGATCCGGTCTTAAGAACCTCGGTGGCGGGTTGACATATGCAAGGGTTAAGTGCTACATATGTCGTGTGATTGGAGATCCTCAGCTGAGTATAATCGATTCGGATCGCCGTACCTTCGCGGTTATGAAGACTTGGTCACTACCCTACACGTAGCATTCCACTAAAGATGATGGGTATTTGTTAAGAAATTGGCTAGTGCAGGACCAGCGATTGAACTAGGGTAGAAAGAACTCTAGTTGCAGGTAATTGAACTTCACTTGACAAATAAAATTGGATTTTTAAGGATCCACTTTAGTAAGCATTTCTGCAAAACAGAGTCTTTGAGTATTGAGAAGCCTTACCTTGACTCCCTAAAAGCCAGCATACCCTTGAGAGTCTTTTCTTTAGTCGGGTAAGTCTTGCTGAGTAATTCCATACTCAGGGTTTATCCCTTCGTTGTTTTTAGGTGAGGAAGTAGCAGATTTCTGCTGCTTCTGTGCCAAGGTGGTTCCCAAGGAAGAAAAACAAGACTGAAGTACGGGAGGACTTGGTCCTCCGTATAGATCTTTTGCTTAAAACTTATCTGGAGGAGTTTTTGCCTCCCTTGGTTTGTATTATAATACTACTCAGCACTCACTCTTAGTTCTGGTCTGTAATAAAACAACTTGAGCTTGCTTTTAAATAAATGTGAATTATGTAATCGCTTCCGCAATTCTTTATCTCCGATGTTCTGTAATGTCTGGAAGACGGGTGAATCGTTCCTGGTAAAGTAAGGAAAGATACCGAACTTGTCAAGTAGTTCAGGGGCACCTACAGGATTGTCTGAAGTCCGTGGGACAAGGACAACTATAGGTGGGCCTAATTACTTGGGAGGTTCCGTCACAGCTGGTATCGGAGCGTAGCCCTTCTTTGCAGACATTATGAGGCATCTTCAAAAGGATTTTCGAAAGTCTTACCTAAAAAAAAATTCTTTTCTCTTCTTACCTAAGTATTCTGAAGAGTCTATCTTAAAGACCAGATAGGAAGAGTGCAATGTATAGAAGGTTGAATCGACTAAGGTTGATTCTGTACTTATTCATGCATCATGCTAAGAATTATGCTAATAAATTTTCCCCCTTAGAAAGATGCCACCACGCACAAGGCTAACGGCACGTAAGTCAACGGGACCAATTGGAGTACCCCGGCATCAACTAGCCCCTCGACACGAAAGCAGCAGCAGCGGAAGTAATGACCCCATAGGAGACCTTGAAGCCCGAGTGAGTCGACTTCAACGGCACGTAAGTCAACGGGACCAATTGGAGTACCCCGGCATCAACTAGCCCCTCGACACGAAAGCAGCAGCAGCGGAAGTAATGACCCCATAGGAGACCTTGAAGCCCGAGTGAGTCGACTTCAAGCAGAGCTGCAACACAGGACCGATGCTTGGGTCACAGACGGAGATAGAATCAATGAACTAAGAAGGGACATCCGTCACCTGCAGGATCAGCTTGCTGATCGAGACTTAGCACTTGACTGGGCAGTACAGTCTCATTTGCTGGCATGTGCTAAGGAAGCAAGGGCTCAGGCCTGAATTAAAGAACTTAGTTCAACTGTCGACGACCTGCAGGTCTACTGCAATACGTTGCATGAGGAAGTCCATATACTATACTCACAATTACACCCTAGTGTGCCTGCACACTCTGCTGAGGCGGAAGCCGGACCCTCTCACGTTGCGGGACGCGCGTTGGGTGGGGGTTAGACCTTTTTGAACCCCCTCCTTCTTTGAGGTTGGTTGACGTCTGGACTCCCACACCTGACGATGAGGCCGCCAAAAGTAACGGAAAGTAGGACTAATGGTGTAATAGAAGTAGAGTAGTGTATTGTAGAATGCACTGTTGTATAATAGGTTGAACTTTTGTATAATGGGTAATGTATCCTGTTATGTAATATCGAGTCTGTATCATTACTTTTTATAGTAATGTAAAATGGAAGGTCTCTTTGGCATATTATGTTTTTGCCTCAGATGCCGACCAGGACTCGCGGACAGGACGCAGCCGGAACTTCTGGGGGTCGGGATGTCACCCCAAATCCACCTCCGGTTCCACCCACACTAGCCGAGGCGATTGCCGCCTTTGTGAATGCCACCGCAGACAATACCCGCTTCCTTAGGGAAATGGCGGGTCAGCAGCAGTTCCAGCAGCAGGCAGGAAGAGGTTTTCAGCAAGGTCCCCGTGAAACCACCTATCTGGACTTCTCCGAAACTCGTCCACCTCTATTCACCAAGGCAGAAGACCCGCTAGAAGCCGACGAGTGGATACGAGTTATTGAACAAAAGTTTGGTCTTCTTCGTTGTTCTGAAACGCAGAAGCCATTGTTCGCGGCACAGCAACTACGTGGCCCTGCCAGTACTTGGTGGGGAAATTTTATGGCTATCCAACCTGACAACCATCAAATCACTTGGGAAGAATTTAAAGCAGCCTTCCGTGAGCACTACATACCTGAAGGGGTGCTGCATATGAAACAAGAGGAATTCATGAAGCTGAAACAAGGAGGAGACACCATCAATCAGTATCTTCACAAGTTTAATCACCTGTCGCAGTATGCCATCGACCAGGTGAATACTGATTTGAAGAAAAAGAACTGTTTTATGAGAGGTCTAAATGACCGGTTGCAGCGAAAGATGGCCACATGTATTGATCTCACATATGGAAAGGTTGTTAGTACAACCTTATCTGTGGAAGCAAAATATGCAAGTTCTGGGAAGAATAAGGGATTCGGTGGTGAGAGGCCTAATCAGGGCCAGGCAAAGAGGCAACGGTTCGTCATCCGGCCTTCTAGCCAAAACCGCACTTTTTCCCGTCCACCAGCATTCCCTTTCAAACAGCCCATTATTATCCGCCCCAACAATACCTCCACTTCCCCAAATCAGCCGGGTGCCCCAGGCACTCGATTCCCTGCCTTGCCCAGCTCTTCAACCGGGTGTTTCAACTGCGGCAAGTCAGGACATTTTATCAAAGACTGCCCATACCCCAAGCAAAATCAATCCAATACTCAGCAAGGAACTGGGAAGTCCACTCAGCCCAAGGGAAATGCTGTGGGGAGAAATAACAAGAAAACAGGGCGTGTATACTACACCCAGGTGGCCACTACACCGGAAGGAGAGCCGGTGATGATGGGTACGTTTCCCGTGGCCAGTCACCCTGCAATTATTCTTTTTGATTCTGGTGCTTCGCATACCTTCATTAGCAAGAAATTTGTGGAGCAACATCACATTGCATGTTATGAATCAAAAGAGGGATTTAAAATTCATTCACCTGGGGGACACATTTTTACTAGAGAAGTGGCCTATGAAGTGCCAGTAACAATGGCCAGACGAAACTTTCCTGCTAACATGATTGTTCTGAAAGGCCAGGATATAGATGTAATTTTGGGTATGAATTGGTTAACCCAACACAAGGCAATCCTCAACACTGAACTCAGAACCGTCAGGTTGAGCTATAATCAAGAAGAAATTCTTTTGTCTCTCCCCGTAACCAATCCAGCCAAAGCTTCTGGTAGAATATTTGAAGCCATTGTACCGGAGATCAAGAACATTCCGGTAGTATGTGAGTTTCCAGATGTATTTCCGGAAGATTTGCCTGGACTGCCCCCTGAAAGAGATGTAGAATTCGTAATTGAGCTAAAGCCCGGTACGGCTCCTATCTCCCGAAGATCGTACCGTATGCCCCCTAATGAGTTGGCGGAATTGAAGATTCAATTACAAGATCTACTGAATAAGGGATTCATCCGGCCAAGCTCGTCCCCATGGGGTTGCCCCGCCATTTTTGTTAAGAAAAAGGATCAAACCTTGCGGATGTGCGTGGATTATCGACCCCTGAATGAGGTCACCATCAAGAATAAGTACCCTCTTCCAAGGATCGACATCTTATTTGATCAACTGACTGGGGCGAGGGTATTTTCCAAAATTGATCTCAGGTCGGGCTATCACCAAATCCGTATTCGGGCCGAGGATATACCGAAGACCGCATTTACTACGCGGTATGGATTGTTTGAATACTTGGTAATGTCTTTCGGGCTCACAAATGCTCCTGCCCACTTCACCTATTTGATGAACTCGGTGTTCATGCCCGAGTTGGACAAGTTCGTGGTGGTCTTCATCGACGATATTTTGATATACTCTAAAAATGAAGAGGAGCATGCTCAGCATCTACGGATTGTATTGACACGCCTGAGGGAACATCAGCTGTATGCCAAGTTCAGCAAGTGCGCGTTCTGGCTGGAGGAAATTCAATTTTTGGGGCACGTGTTATCAGCTAAAGGAATTGTGGTAGATCCTAGCAAGGTCAAAGATATTCTGGAGTGGAAACCCCCAACCACTGTTCACCAAGTCCGGAGTTTTCTTGGACTAGCTGGATATTATCGCAGATTCATACCCGATTTTTCTAAGCTTGTGAAGCCAATCACAAGTTTATTGAAGAATGATATTAAGTTCAATTGGTCTTCTAAGTGTAATGAAACCTTTGAGCAATTGAAGACATTATTAACCACTGCTCCGGTATTGGCTCAACCGGACATCACTAAGCCTTTTGATGTATATTGTGATGCATCTGGCAGTGGGCTCGGCTGTGTACTGATGCAAGAAGGCCGAGTAATTGCGTATGCTTCAAGGCAGTTGCGCCGACATGAGGAGCATTATCCAACTCATGATCTGGAGCTAGCTGTTGTGGTTCATGCCCTGAAAATATGGCGTCACTATCTGCTGGGAAATATCTGTCACATATATACAGATCATAAAAGTTTGAAGTACATCTTCACCCAGTCAGAGTTAAATATGAGGCAAAGACGATGGCTTGAGCTTATTAAGGACTATGAGCTGGAGATCCATTATCACCCAGGCAAGGCCAATGTGGTGGCAGACGCATTAAGCCGTAAGGCTTCCTGCCACTGCCTTATGGTAAAAACCTCTGACAATACTTTATGTCAAGAGATGGAAAAGTTAAACCTGGGAATAATCCAACAAGGGACTCTAAATCAGCTAAAGCTTGAGTCAATCATTCTGCAAAAGATAATTGATGCTCAAAAGGATAATCTGGGTATGAAGCACATACGAGAGAAGATAAGGGCTGGAACAGCCAAATGTTTCAAGGAAGACGATCAAGGTGTGTTATGGTTTAACAACCGCATAGTAGTGCCAAAGAATGAAGAACTCCGCCAGCAAATCTTAGATGAAGCGCATCTTAGTCGCTATTCTATTCATCCGGGAAGCACTAAGATGTATCACGATCTAAAACAGCACTACTGGTGGACGAAGATGAAAATTGAAATTGCACGCTATGTGGCTAAGTGTGACACTTGCAGACGTGTCAAAGCCATACACATGAGGACTGTCGGTCCATTGCAGTCATTACCAATACTGTAACACCCGGTTTTAAGGAACAAAGCCGGGTGCATCTCATACATGCGCCAAGAAGACAACATATATAATAACAGAGTGTATAGAGATAAATGTCATGAAACATCAGAGTACTTATTACATAGCGGAAGTCTTATTACAAAATAAAGGTAAATATAAAACGAACTAAGGATCGATGGCGCCAATGTCGACTGAGAAACGCCACCTAGATCAAGTCGGATGCCTCGGTACTTGACTCCACTTGAAACCACCTGTTCTTCTCCTGTGGGGGGGTGTGAGACAGCAAGGGTGAGCTCACATACGTTCATAGCTCAACAAGTCGTGGGGAATAATGTGGCATGAACTCACAAAGGTGGGAGTTCATGAAGTGTAAGGCTGATCAACAATAGAGGTTAAAGCTGAGCATTGCTTTTATAAGTTGGTCAAAATTTTATTAGCAGTTACTAAGTGTAAGTAAATACCAAACCTTAATAATAATAAAGAACAGTAATAGTAAAATAATCCCAAATGCGATGCAAATGTCAAATTAAATTTAAGTTCCATAATTAATCATGTGAGTGTCCGAGCCACTCATGACCGTGAGCACGGCTAGTATACTAGTTTTACACTCTGCAGAGGTTGCGCATCTTTACCCACAAGCCGTGTTACCCATCTGCCAAGAGACGGCCAATCCCATACACCTCTACCGAGGAGGCGAGGCAGGGTAACACTACGAGGCCTTTACAAAGTTCCACTAGCTTCAGACTACCCGCTACAGTTTATGGGAAGATCCAGTGCAGGGTTCCTGGCTGACCGCCATCGCAGCAAAATCAACCAGGGACCTCCCTACACTGACCTCTCCCCTACTGCTCTTGCCCCTTTCGGGTAAGGTAGCCCTCCCCTAGCTTTCCTAGTTAATCAGCCAAGGGCGTCCCATTAAACCCTTGTGGTAGCACTGTTTTCCCGGGTGGTTCTCCATGTTCCCATTAACATAATGATCTTAACATGAACAAGGAAGAATAAAACAGATAATAATAAATAGTATAACAATGAGTGATGAATATCTCTATACCCAAATCCACATAAAGCAATAGCATGTACTACCCAAAACTTTAGTAGTAAAACCAGTGGTGAAGCAAGGTATAAAGATAGTCAAATCTAGGGTATCCTATTGGGTCCCAGCAAAATTATCCTATGCAGATCATTATGAATAATAAGAACATGAATGGGTAAAAGAAGTGATCAAGGGCACAACTTGCCTTCAATGAGCTCCTGCTCAGCTATCTCAACTTGTTGAACCACAGTTTCCACAGTGGCTTGCTCGTCTACTCGCATCAACACAATACATACATAGTATAGCCAAAATCAACATCACACCAAACAGTTGAATAAAATATACAGTAAAAATCTACACATTAAAATAAGATCATAGGAACTGGAATCACTGAATTTGGAGTTATAGATTTCAAGTTATGAATTTCCTAAGATTTAAGGTGATTATAATAGGATTAGATGATAAATTAATTTTCTAACAGAGTTCATGTCAAAACAGTGACTCTAAATGGTAGAGAATAATATTACAAAATTTTAGAAACTGGAATGGAGTGATTTGGGGCTCACATGAATTTTCTACAATTTAATCAAGTTTCTGCATTTAAATATGTGCTAAAAACCATTTTCTAAATGATTTTCCCTGTTTTATCATTTCTCTGGACTGGGCGCCATTTTCTGGAAAATGCAGGGGCTCAAACGTAAACGAACCCGAGACACAGAGCACTGTACAGGGTGGACTGCGGGTTAGTTAGTGGTTTTCCTAGGGACTCTTTAGCAATTGTGACACGGCGAAGGGGTATGTAATACTACTGGCCGCACGATCCGATATCGGTGGCCAAGATTAGATTTCCCCACACACGAAAAGGTACCTTATTTTGACCGTGCGATCAGGGATCCAAGACCAGGAGTTCACCTTGACGCGAGTTCGCCCTAGCCCTCGGATCAAAATTCTACGGTCCCGATTTTCAGTATCCACGATTTAACCCTATGCATCAGATCTTAGATCAACGGCACCTGGTTGCTTGCGCCAAGATCCAAACTCTACCGCATATCACATGATCGACGGCAGGAGACTCCTCCGCAACCCCTGCCAACCCGACCAACGGCGCTGGCACAGCCCACGGCGGGGCCGTCGCCGGAGACAGCCATCCCGCGCCCCAAGTCCTTCCCCCACTGCCCGACTAGCACTACACGGATCGGAGGACTTAGCGAATCTAGAGAAGCAAAACTCACCGAGCTTGAAGGCGTGGAGTTCCCTGCCCACGGAGAGGCACGGTCACGGTGGACGTCCCTGCTCCGACGAGCAATTGATCGCACAGCGCCCAACCCCGGCCCTGGTTAGTCTATGCAGATCATCCCCGGATCCAAGCGAACCTCACAGAGCAGTCATCGAGGGTGTGCGGTGTCCGGCGTCGGTCAATCCCGAGATCCCTTCGATGTGGCTCTCACGGGGAGAGGACGGCGGTGGTGCGGAGGCTCACGGAAGCTGGGTTGTTCGGAATTCAGAAGCGCAGGGGCAGGGAATGAGATATTCGTGACCCCGGGTTCTTATCCCCCCAGCGAGGACAGCGAGGGTGGTTGAGGACCCGCCATAGGCGCGCTGGCGAGTTTTGCGGCATGGTTCCGACGGTGGGCGCGTGATTCCGTTGGGGAGGGGGACCGGACGACTCGGGCCCAGGCGGCGGAGATAGAAACGCGCCACCACCGTGTTATCCGCGCCAACCGCGCAGAATTTGACCACGGCGGCCCGGCCGTTGCGGGATGGGGGAGATGAGGTGGGCGGATGGAAGAAAAACAGTACCCGGTCCACGCTTCGGAGAGAAATGCGGCTGCGCCAGGGGTCCACGCCGTCAGCGACCGATTTCGCGAGCTGGTGTGCGCGGTCGAGTGACAGACATGTGGGGCCACAGTCAGTGTTCCAGCGCGCGGCAGGGAGAAAAGTTGGGCTGTCGCGCGGTGCAAGCAGCAGTGGGCCGAAAATGGGGCAGTCGGCCCATGACTTTTTTATCCTTTTTCTTTTATTTTTCTTTCTATTTTCTTCATTTCTAAGGTTTAGTTTGAATTCAAATTTAGTGTTCAAACTTGTGCAAATTTATCCTCCATTCATATTGTGAAATGAGAATATAAATCCTGGAGAATATAGTATATTATTTATATTCTTACACCCTTTTCTCTTCTCTCATTTTTGAAAACCCTAGTTTTAATTTAGGGTTTGATTTAATTCCTAGTATTTACTCTCTTATTATCCTTATTATTATTATTACTATTATTATTTTATTTAATGCACAAACATAAAAACTCCAACAAATGCACTTTTCTTTATTTTAGAATAATTGTTTTATTTAGTCACTCTCAATTACATAGGTGCTCTTTTTATGATGCAAATGAAACACACAAAATGAGGAGCTCTCTCTATTACTCTTGGTATACAACTTTGAGTATTACAAATCCTACCCCCCTTAAAAATAATCTCGTCCTCGAGATTTAAGAAGATCTAGGGAAAAGGTGGGGAAAATCTATGCGAAGCTCTTCTTCTCTCTCCCAAGTTGCTTCATCTTCACTGTGGTGGCTCCATTGAACTTTGCACATCTTTATGACCTTATTCCTTGTAACTCGAGTCAAGGTATCCAAAATCTTGATGGGGTACTCAACATAAGTCAAATCCTCTTGAACACTAAAGTCCTCCATTGGTAACTGTTCTTCAGGTACCCTGAGGCATTTCTTCAGCTGAGATACATGAAAGACATCATGAACATCAGCAAGATGATCCGGTACTCCAATTGATATGCAACCTCTCCCACTCGCTTTAAGATTAAAAAGGGTCCAATAAAGCGAGGGGACAATTTGCCCTTAACTTTGAATCTCCTCGTTCCACGAAGTGGTGACACCTTGAGATACACATAATCTCCTTCCTCAATTTCCAGTGGTCTTCTTCTATTATCAGCATAGCTCTTTTGTCTGGTTTGAGCTACCCTCGGATTCTCTCAAATTATATGGACTTGTTCTTCTGCCTCTTGAATAAGTTCAGGTCCAAAGAACAGTTTTCCTCTAGTCTGATCCAATTTAGAGGAGTCCTGCATTCCCTGTCATATAGAGTCTCGAATAGTGACGTCTTCAGACTGGCCTGGTAACTATTATGAGAACACAGCATAAGGTAGACTCATGTCCCAACTACTACCATGCTGAAGGACACAAACTCTCAACATATCTTCCAATACTTGATTAGTCCTTTCGGTCTGAGGATGGCCGAACTAAAATTCAACTTCACATCCATATTCTCATGAAAACTTTTCCAAAATCTGGAAGTAAACTGTGATCCTCTATCTGATTCGATCTTCTTCAGTACACCGTGTAGAGACTCAATCCAAGACATGTATAACTTAGCCAATTGTGATCCCTTATAGATGGTCTTGACCGGAATAAAATGAGCCACTTGGGTCAGTCTATCCACAATAACCCATATAGAATCGTATCCTTTCGAGGTGCGAGGCAATCCAGTAACGAAGTCCATACCAATCTCTTCCCACTTCCATTCGGGTATCTTTAGTGGATGCGGTAGTCCAGCTAGTCTTTGGTGTTCGACCTTAACTCTTTGACACACATCGCACATAGCCACATGTGTAGCCATATCTCTCTTCAATCCATACCACTAGTATTTCTGCTTCGAATCCTGATACATCTTGGTACTACCAGGATGAATAGAATAATCCAAGTCATGGGCCTCCTTTAAAATAGTCTCATGAAGGCTATCAATCTTAGGAATACATATCCTATCCTTGAACCATATGGCACCTTGTGCATCTTCCGTGAATTCTAGACCTCGACCTTCAGTAATAAGATCCTTAATCTCTTGTATTTTAGCATCACCAATTTGTCCTTTGCGGATTTCTTGCTCCAAGGTAGGTTCCGCATCAATAATAACTCCTTCAGTATGATCAACTATCCCCAGGTTAAGTCTCCTAAAATCCTAATCAATCTCATCGGGTAGCTGGGCAACAACAGCTGAATGAACGTGCTCCTTTCGACTCAAGGCATCTACAACCAAATTCGCCTTGCCTGGGTGATAGTGAATCTCCAAATCATAATCCTTAATGAGCTCCAACCAACGGCGTTGCCTAAGGTTGAGATCCTTCTGAGTGAATATATGTTTCAAACTCTTATGATCCATGTATACTTGACACTTGGTTCCCATAATATAATGTCTCCAAATCTTAAGCGCATGCACAACGGCTGCCAATTCCAAGTTATGAGTGGGGTAGTTGAATTCATGTTTCCGTAAGTGACGAGACACGTAGGCGATCACATGTCCTTCTTGCATGAGCACACATCCTAAGCCTTGGCCACATGCATCACAATAAATATCAAATCCTTTCTGTAGATCTGGCAAAAACCAACACTGGTGGTGACATCAACCTCTTCTTTAATTGATCAAAACTCTCTTGGCATTTCTCATCCCACTTAAATTCTCTTCCCTTCTCCAGAAGTGAGGTCATAGGCTTAGCAATCTTAGAAAATCCTTCGATAAATTTCCGATAATATCCTGCAAGTCCCAAGAATCTTCGGACTTCAGTAACTGTAGTGGGTATGCTTCACACCACTATCTCCTTGACTTTAGCAGGACCCACTGATATTCCTCCATGATATGTTCAAGGAATGGCATCTCGTCAATCTAGAACTTGCATTTGCTATACTTGGCATAGAGTTGATTATCTCGCAGCTTTTGTAGTACCAATCACATATGTTCCTCATGATCACTATCACTCTTGGAATAAGTAAAAATATCGTCCATGAAAACCACGACGAATCTATCCAGATCATGCACCTTATTCTTCAGATCCATAAAATAGGTTGGTGCATTAGTTGGTCCAAATGACATAACGGTAAACTCATATAAACCATATCGGGTCGAGAAAGCCGTCTTAGGAATATCTGATGGTCCAATCTTCATCTGATGGTATCCCGATCGAAGGTCAATCTTCGAGAGTACCCTGGCTCCTCTCATCCGATTAAATAAATCCTTAATGCGGGGTAACAGAAACTTGTTCTTCACAGTGACATCATTAAGGGACCTTTAATCCACGCACATCCCTTGCAATCCATCTTTCTTCTTTACAAACAAAACTGGTGCTCTCCAAGGTGAAGACTCGGACGAATGTACTCAGCCTCTTGCAACTCCGTTAAGTGCTTCTTGAGTTTTTTTTTAACTCTTCTACAGACATTCTGTATGGCCGTTTAGAAATAGGGGTAGGTCCAGGTAAGAGATCAATAACAAACTCAACTTCCCTATCTGGTGGCATTCCTAATAACTCCTCTGGAAAGACATCCGGAAAATCTCTAACCACACGGATGTTTACACCAACAAACTTCCCATCTACTAAGAATATCGCTAGTCTGGTGGCGGTAGTTACTGCAATTCCAACTTCAAATCTTTCTCCTTTGGAACTGGTGAGTTCTACGATTCCCTTAGCACAGCGTATATACTGCCTTTGCCTTTCTTAACCATGACATACCAAGGATCACGTCTATACTGCTTGGCTCCAATATTATAGCAGTAACTCCAAATTCTCTACCCATAATGGTCAACGTCAATCTACGTGTCATTTGATTCGCCACAACAGGCCCTTTAGGTGTAATTACTCTCATGGGTTTTCTCATATTGTCCAACACATATGCCCAAACCAAAATCTCAGCATGACGCATAATTTTATTAGCAACACATGGGGTCAAATAGATCTTTTTATTCCTCCTAAAATGGTATCATACCGAATACTAACTAAAGGAACATGTAGATCTTACAAATAGTAGTAATTTATATATATGTTTATGTAGCTTGGTGAAGCTAGTGGTGGTGGAGGTGGTGGTTGTTGTTGTCGTTGTCTCTCCAACCGTGATTGCCTTATTTCTTGATGTATCTCCAGACGGGCCTGACGTATTTCCTCGCGTTCTTGTCTTATCTGGTTTTGCATTTCGGTCATCATGTCTGTCAATTGCTGTATTACCAGCCTTTGGGCTGCAATCACTTGATCGATTTCAACAGGTGAAGGATTTGGAGGATTCATTTCTGTTTGCTGTTGCGTGATAATCTTTCCTTTCCTGGTATTGACCATCTGAGTTAGATTCATAAGGTAAGAAAGAGCAGTAGACAAGGCAGTAATTACAATCATGTTACTTTGGGGGACTTATTAGCTAAGTAGATTAGTGTGTCACCTACTAAAGTTAATACAGTACCTTATAGTGGTACATGCTAAAACGTCCATATATAATATCTCAATCAATCAAAGAAGCAAATCAGGCATTGATCATCAGAACAATCAACCAACATTTTTAATAGAGAAAATAGTTTTAATTTTGTCTTAGGCCTCCTATCTCTTAAAAAATGTCATAGGGGTAGGGATTCCAAGGTTTGAAATCCATCTTGTCTTAGAGTAGAAAAGGTAAGAATGATCAGAGTAGAACAGTAGAAGGTGAGACAGGATCAAGACAAGAAAGAACCAGAGTAAGGTAAGTATGGAATGAATCAGAATGAGATAAGTAGGTAAGGGTTTTGTCCATTTCTATCTAGGTTTCGTCCTACAGTCAACATTCCTCTGATACCACTTCTGTAACACCCGGTTTTAAGGAACAAAGCCGGGTGCATCTCATACATGCGCCAAGAAGACAACATATATAATAACAGAGTGTATAGAGATAAATGTCATGAAACATCAGAGTACTTATTACATAGCGGAAGTCTTATTACAAAATAAAGGTAAATATAAAACGAACTAAGGATCGATGGCGCCAATGTCGACTGAGAAACGCCACCTAGATCAAGTCGGATGCCTCGGTACTTGACTCCACTTGAAACCACCTGTTCTTCTCCTGTGGGGGGTGTGAGACAGCAAGGGTGAGCTCACATACGTTCATAGCTCAACAAGTCGTGGGGAATAATGTGGCATGAACTCACAAAGGTGGGAGTTCATGAAGTGTAAGGCTGATCAACAATAGAGGTTAAAGCTGAGCATTGCTTTTATAAGTTGGTCAAAATTTTATTAGCAGTTACTAAGTGTAAGTAAATACCAAACCTTAATAATAATAAAGAACAGTAATAGTAAAATAATCCCAAATGCGATGCAAATGTCAAATTAAATTTAAGTTCCATAATTAATCATGTGAGTGTCCGAGCCGCTCATGATCGTGAGCACGGCTAGTATACTAGTTTTACACTCTGCAGAGGTTGCGCATCTTTACCCACAAGCCGTGTTACCCATCTGCCAAGAGACGGCCAATCCCATACACCTCTACCGAGGAGGCGAGGCAGGGTAACACTACGAGGCCTTTACAAAGTTCCACTAGCTTCAGACTACCCGCTACAGTTTATGGGAAGATCCAGTGCAGGGTTCCTGGCTGACCGCCATCGCAGCAAAATCAACCAGGGACCTCCCTACACTGACCTCTCCCCTACTGCCCTTGCCCCTTTCGGGTAAGGTAGCCCTCCCCTAGCTTTCCTAGTTAATCAGCCAAGGGCGTCCCATTAAACCCTTGTGGTAGCACTGTTTTCCCGGGTGGTTCTCCATGTTCCCATTAACATAATGATCTTAACATGAACAAGGAAGAATAAAACAGATAACAATAAATAGTATAACAATGAGTGATGAATATCTCTATACCCAAATCCACATAAAGCAATAGCATGTACTACCCAAAACTTTAGTAGTAAAACCAGTGGTGAAGCAAGGTATAAAGATAGTCAAATCTAGGGTATCCTATTGGGTCCCAGCAAAATTATCCTATGCAGATCATTATGAATAATAAGAACATGAATGGGTAAAAGAAGTGATCAAGGGCACAACTTGCCTTCAATGAGCTCCTGCTCAGCTATCTCAACTTGTTGAACCACAGTTTCCACAGTGGCTTGCTCGTCTACTCGCATCAACACAATACATACATAGTATAGCCAAAATCAACATCACACCAAACAGTTGAATAAAATATACAGTAAAAATCTACACATTAAAATAAGATCATAGGAACTGGAATCACTGAATTTGGAGTTATAGATTTCAAGTTATGAATTTCCTAAGATTTAAGGTGATTATAATAGGATTAGATGATAAATTAATTTTCTAACAGAGTTCATGTCAAAACAGTGACTCTAAATGGTAGAGAATAATATTACAAAATTTTAGAAACTGGAATGGAGTGATTTGGGGCTCACATGAATTTTCTACAATTTAATCAAGTTTCTGCATTTAAATATGTGCTAAAAACCATTTTCTAAATGATTTTCCCTGTTTTATCATTTCTCTGGACTGGGCGCCATTTTCTGGAAAATGCAGGGGCTCAAACGTAAACGAACCCGAGACACAGAGCACTGTACAGGGTGGACTGCGGGTTAGTTAGTGGTTTTCCTAGGGACTCTTTAGCAATTGTGACACGACGAAGGGGTATGTAATACTACTGGCCGCACGATCCGATATCGGTGGCCAAGATTAGATTTCCCCACACACGAAAAGGTACCTTATTTTGACCGTGCGAT
The DNA here is from genome assembly GCA_029449295.1 of Zea luxurians. Taxonomy (NCBI): domain Eukaryota; kingdom Viridiplantae; phylum Streptophyta; class Magnoliopsida; order Poales; family Poaceae; genus Zea; species Zea luxurians. The sequence goes on from JAOPSE010000002.1 coordinate 171,577,724, forward strand.
CAGGGATCCAAGACCAGGAGTTCACCTTGACGCGAGTTCGCCCTAGCCCTCGGATCAAAATTCTACGGTCCCGATTTTCAGTATCCACGATTTAACCCTATGCATCAGATCTTAGATCAACGGCACCTGGTTGCTTGCGCCAAGATCCAAACTCTACCGCATATCACATGATCGACGGCAGGAGACTCCTCTGCAACCCCTGCCAACCCGACCAACGGCGCTGGCACAGCCCACGGCGGGGCCGTCGCCGGAGACAGCCATCCCGCGCCCCAAGTCCTTCCCCCACTGCCCGACTAGCACTACACGGATCGGAGGACTTAGCGAATCTAGAGAAGCAAAACTCACCGAGCTTGAAGGCGTGGAGTTCCCTGCCCACGGAGAGGCACGGTCACGGTGGACGTCCCTGCTCCGACGAGCAATTGATCGCACAGCGCCCAACCCCGGCCCTGGTTAGTCTATGCAGATCATCCCCGGATCCAAGCGAACCTCACAGAGCAGTCGTCGAGGGTGTGCGGTGTCCGGCGTCGGTCAATCCCGAGATCCCTTCGATGTGGCTCTCACGGGGAGAGGACGGCGGTGGTGCGGAGGCTCACGGAAGCTGGGTTGTTCGGAATTCAGAAGCGCAGGGGCAGGGAATGAGATATTCGTGACCCCGGGTTCTTATCCCCCCAGCGAGGACAGCGAGGGTGGTTGAGGACCCGCCATAGGCGCGCTGGCGAGTTTTGCGGCATGGTTCCGACGGTGGGCGCGTGATTCCGTTGGGGAGGGGGACCGGACGACTCGGGCCCAGGCGGCGGAGATAGAAACGCGCCACCACCGCGTTATCCGCGCCAACCGCGCAGAATTTGACCACGGCGGCCCGGCCGTTGCGGGATGGGGGAGATGAGGTGGGCGGATGGAAGAAAAACAGTACCCGGTCCACGCTTCGGAGAGAAATGCGGCTGCGCCAGGGGTCCACGCCGTCAGCGACCGATTTCGCGAGCTGGTGTGCGCGGTCGAGTGACAGACATGTGGGGCCACAGTCAGTGTTCCAGCGCGCGGCAGGGAGAAAAGTTGGGCTGTCGCGCGGTGCAAGCAGCAGTGGGCCGAAAATGGGGCAGTCGGCCCATGAGGCTTTTTTTATCCTTTTTCTTTTATTTTTCTTTCTATTTTCTTCATTTCTAAGGTTTAGTTTGAATTCAAATTTAGTGTTCAAACTTGTGCAAATTTAACCTCCATTCATATTGTGAAATGAGAATATAAATCCTGGAGAATATAGTATATTATTTATATTCTTACACCCTTTTCTCTTCTCTCATTTTTGAAAACCCTAGTTTTAATTTAGGGTTTGATTTAATTCCTAGTATTTACTCTCTTATTATCCTTATTATTATTATTACTATTATTATTTTATTTAATGCACAAACATAAAAACTCCAACAAATGCACTTTTCTTTATTTTAGAATAATTGTTTTATTTAGTCACTCTCAATTACATAGGTGCTCTTTTTATGATGCAAATGAAACACACAAAATGAGGAGCTCTCTCTATTACTCTTGGTATACAACTTTGAGTATTACAAATACCAACATGGAAATGGGAAGACATAAGCATGGACTTCATTGTGGGATTGCCCAGGACCACAAAAGGGTATGACTCTATTTGGGTTATCATTGATCGATTTACCAAGATCGCCCACTTCCTCCCTGTCAAGGTAAAATATCACGTCATTACCTATGCGGAGTTGTACATCGCCCGTATTCTCAGTTTGCATGGGGTTCCAAAGACTATAGTGTCGGATCGTGGACCACAATTTGTATCCAAATTTTGGGAAGAACTTCATAAATCCCTGGGTACTAAGTTACTCCACAGTTCGGCCTATCATCCTCAAACCAGTGGACAAACTGAGAGAGTGAACCAAATACTTGAAGATATGCTGCGGGCATGTGTCCTGGATTTCTCACCAAAATGGGATGAATGTTTACCTTTGGCGAAGTTTTCATACAATAATAGTTATCAAGAAAGTATTAGGATGGCACCTTTTGAAGCTTTATATGGACGACGGTGTCGGACTCCGCTAAATTGGTCTGAACCTGGTGAGAGGTGCTTCTTTAGACCTGATCTGGTGAAAGAAGCCGAGGATAAAGTTCAGAAAATTATTTGTAATCTGAAGCAAGCACAAGCTCGTCAGAAGAGTTATGCAGACAAACGGCGAATGCCCTTATACTTCCTGGAAGGAGACTACGTCTACTTAAAGGTTTCACCAATGAAGGGAGTATCGCGTTTTGGGGTAAAGGGAAAGCTTGCCCCCAGGTACATTGGTCCATTTCCTATTCTTCAAAGATATGGGCCAGTGGCGTATCAACTTCAACTTCCCGAAACATTGTCTGCGGTACATAATGTGTTCCATGTATCGCAATTGAAGAAGTGTCTTCGGGTTCCCGATCGAACCATTGAAGTGACAGATGTTGTCCTGGAACCAGACTTAACGTACTCGGAACATCCTATTCGAGTTCTGGATCAAAAGGACAGGGTTACCCGGAGAAAGACTCTCAAGTTCTACAAGGTACAATGGAACCAGCATTCTGAGGAAGAGGCTACGTGGGAAACTCAAGACTTCTTGAATAAGAATTTCTCAGGCTTTCTAGCCTCATGTAATTTGTAAAATGTATATAGTTATGGAAATAAAGTAATGAACCCCACACCACCCTGCCTTGTACCAGAAATAAGGAAATAAAAATGTGACACATTTCCTTTTCCATTACTCACCCTAGGACTTTAAATCTCGGGACGAGATTCTTTTATGGGGGGAAGGATGTAACACTCCTGGTGTTACTATGACTAAAACTTGAGCATGGCATCATAAGCATTGACATTGCATATGTTTGATACACCTAGAGTGCATTCACTAGGCAAAAATTTTAAACAAGTTGTATTGTTTTAAGGTTTTGCAAATAGGACCCTGGATAGGAAGCTTTACCCTAAACAAGGATTAAAGGGGCTAAAACTTAACCCAAATTGAGAAAACCTAAAGGCTTTAGTGAAATAGCTATAAAATATCCCCAAAAACAAAGTTGAATCTCATTTATACCCCTGGGATACTAGAAACCCTAAATGAAACCCTGGAAAACCCTAAAACTAAACCCTAGGGGTCTATGTGCAAAATTGGTCCACTTTTGGACTAAAGTGCAAAAACCAAGTCAAATAAGGTTCTTAAGTCCCTTGGTTCCCAAATGTGTGGACTTGAAAGCCAAATATTTGATTTTGGACTTATTTGCAAAAAAGTCACATTTGAACTCTTTTGACTAAGTCTAATTTCAGTGTATTGTACTCATCTTTGTGACCTTGTAACTTCTAAACAAAGGAGATTTTGCCCTAGGTCACCATACCAAATTTGAAGATCTATCAAAAGAGAACAACTTTGCTTAAGGTTGCAAGCTCACTTGTTGAGAAAAATCCAGAGATATTTAAGCCTGAAGTCAGGCTGTCAGACTGATTTGGTCTGAATTTTCAGACTAGCAGTGAATTATCACCAACTTCAAACCCAATTCCAGACATGATCCAGTGCCCTAATGAGTTCAATCTCTATAGTCGATTTGTAGCTGGTACATAGCACTACAACTTTGATGCAGAGACTTAGACTTGTTGCCACATGAAATTAGAAGGAAAACCCCCTGCAAATCGCTCTGTCAGACTGTCTGAACCAAACTCACCATGGTACAGTAGAGCTCAACTGAAGAAGATCACGATTCACCCCTCCTGCCCATCGCCGGTGACCGTCGCCGTCGATTACCGCTCGCCGTGATTCGTGCGCCGTGGACATCAGATAAGCATCACCCAGTAAAAATCTTCACTGCCGTGAGCTGGGCTCCACTCCGGTGACCCCTCCTGTGCCTCCCCCTCTGCTTTGCGACGGAGCGATAGGCTCGCCGGTGAACCGCCGCCTCCCGGCCGTGCGCCGTGTGGCTCTCACTTTCCACCGCACCGCCACGACTTACTCTAACTCCCTGTCGATCACCGGAACACCCGCCACGCCTCTGGACACGTATTCACCGCGCCCAGTATTCTTCCTCACCTCCGGCCGCCGCGTGCTCGTCCAAAATTCGCGGCCACCGCTCACTCCCCCTATAAATTGAGCCCGTGACTAGCTCCGTGAGGTCGTCAGCTAACTAGCCACCGCTAATCAGCCACAATCATCTACCAGCGAGCTTGAATTTCCAATTTCCCCCAATTTCGTTCTCCGCCACCGCGAAGAACAACCCGCCGCGGCCAACGCAAATCAGGTCCAATCCTGTCGTTGTTTGTGTTGTTCGTACATTCTTGTATGTCCACAATGCTCACTGCCCCACTTAATTGAATTATATCGCCACCAATCACCGGGAACACAACCGTATAGCCGCCATGATCACGGCCACCGTGGCCAGAACTACGTAGTTGGTCTTAGTTGCAATTAGGTTGGGGAAAATGGTCAGGGTAGCCCCGATTTCATGTCTGCCGCTCAGAGAACCCAGCCGTTGCCCCGTTCGGCCGGTACAGGTGCTCGCCGGAGCACGGCCGCGCGTGAACGGCGTCGGGGACCTAGCCATGCGAAGAAATAGGAGTCGGAGGGGTTTTCTGTAAACCGTCAGTGGCCCAGTGAAACAGTAAACAAACCTGATTCGAGTTAGCTATTAAACCAAGGGCCTCTGTGCAAAACTACCTCAGGCTCGCGCGCGTGGGCATGTTTCTACTGTTGTTGGGCCGACTTGGACTGATTTCAGCCCAAGCCTGTTCATTATTTTCCTTTTTCTATTTTTAGCCAGCTTTAGAAATCTGTTAAAAATGGTAGAAAAATCCTAAAATTGTGAAACCAATTTTCCTAGGCTCCTTATTTTCTCTAGAATTTAATAAAAATAGTTTTGTGATTTTTAGTGGAAATAAGAAATTTTAGGGTATTTAAAGTGGTTAAAGGTAATAGTTATAGATTTTTAGAAAATAATTGGTAAGTCCAAAAATGCCCAAACTTTTTATGGGAACTTAATGAAATATTTAGAAGCCTTGGGTAGAATTTGAGTTGATTTCGACCATGTTTGATAACTAGAACCCAAAACCACCCCCCTGCCCTGTGAACTCCTTTACCGACTCCGGAAACCCTAGGTTCTCGGAGTACCGTGAAGGAAAGTTGTACTCAAGACTTAGATAATAAGTCTATATTATCTTTGCATCCTCATGAGCATCCCATGGCATCCATTCTTATGCATATATATGGTTATGTTAGAACACGAAGAAGAAGAAGAAGTCACTGAAGAGGGGACACCACCAACCTCAGATCCTCAAGCAGGCAACTGCTTTTATTTCGATATTTGTGGATCCGAGCAGGACTCACCTGTTAACAAAGGCAAGCCCCGGTGCATTTGCCACCTTCCTTGATGTTTTTAAAAATCTTTCTCACTTGATTGATGCATTAGGTGATAGGAGTTGATTGCTAAAACAATTCCTGCATTACCTTCCTTGAATTTGATTACCTTCCTTGATCACCCGTTTTACAAAAGATTTTGATGCTTAGCCTTGCTTTAGAAAAACAAAATGTTTTGTTTTTACAAAAGATGATGTGGCAAAAGTGGGTGGGATGTTTTTGAAAATAAAATTTGATGGATTCAACATCTGGAAAAGATGTACCTCTGCCAGGTACCAAACTTTGGGTTTGAAAAGATTAAGCTGAGACCAGGCGGGTGACTTGCACGAGAAAGGAGTCTCGGTGTAGTGTCTCCGTCTGAGTCGATTAAGGACTGTCTCGATGTAGGCTTGTTGATCGAGGACCCTTTAGCTGGTCACATGCCTCGTCATGGGTAAGCCTTGCCTCGGGCAGACTAAGGCCGGAATAAGATAACACGAAATGGGCGTGGAGCGGTGGCGAGAGTAGCGTGTACCCTCCGTGGCAAGAGGCTGGACGGTGGTGTATCTGTGCTCTCGGTTTGCGTGAACCTGATCCGGTCTTAAGAACCTCGGTGGCGGGTTGACATATGCAAGGGTTAAGTGCTACATATGTCGTGTGATTGGAGATCCTCAGCTGAGTATAATCGATTCGGATCGCCGTACCTTCGCGGTTATGAAGACTTGGTCACTACCCTACACGTAGCATTCCACTAAAGATGATGGGTATTTGTTAAGAAATTGGCTAGTGCAGGACCAGCGATTGAACTAGGGTAGAAAGAACTCTAGTTGCAGGTAATTGAACTTAACTTGACAAATAAAATTGGATTTTTAAGGATCCACTTTAGTAAGCATTTCTGCAAAACAGAGTCTTTGAGTATTGAGAAGCCTTACCTTGACTCCCTAAAAGCCAGCATACCCTTGAGAGTCTTTTCTTTAGTCGGGTAAGTCTTGCTGAGTAATTCCATACTCAGGGTTTATCCCTTCGTTGTTTTTAGGTGAGGAAGTAGCAGATTTCTACTGCTTCTGTGCCAAGGTGGTTCCCAAGGAAGAAAAACAAGACTGAAGTACGGGAGGACTTGGTCCTCCGTATAGATCTTTTGCTTAAAACTTATCTGGAGGAGTTTTTGCCTCCCTTGGTTTGTATTATAATACTACTCAGCACTCGCTCTTAGTTCTGGTCTGTAATAAAACAACTTGAGCTTGCTTTTAAATAAATGTGAATTATGTAATCGCTTCTGCAATTCTTTATCTCCGATGTTCTGTAATGTCTGGAAGACGGGTGAATCGTTCCTGGTAAAGTAAGGAAAGATACCGAACTTGTCAAGTAGTTCAGGGGCACCTACAGGATTGTCTGAAGTCCGTGGGACAAGGACAACTGTAGGTGGGCCTAATTACTTGGGAGGTTCCGTCACAGTTCGTGTCGTCTCGTGGAGGCCAGATCCGCAAGTCTACGCTAGGCGATGGAGCCAGAAGCCAGTTCCGCGAGCTCCCCTTCCCCCTTCGCCGAATAAGCACAGCAAGCTCACTGGATCCCTTTGATGCATAAATTACCTATGTTTTGCAACCACAACCCTCAGCCTATTATTTTATGCATGATATGATTTTAAGACAAGTTATTATGGCCACCCAGCCGCTTGCCGCAATCAATCCCTGATATAATTGTTACAAATGATTTGAGGAAAGGTGTGAGTTTTCAAAAGAAAATGCTTTTCAAAATGTGTTTGATGAAGGGTTTTCACCCTTATCACCTTTGAGTAGGGATGATCAAGGACTCCCTGGTTTAGGGGAGGGCCTAAGGTGATGGCTCAGTTGGTTTAGGCGTGAGCAGAAGGATTGTCCCCTCTTATAAGGACTGGTTTGTCATCTTTCACTACCTGTACTCATGATAAGTACAACCACTCGAGACTGTGTGGGCAATCACTCAATCTGAACTCGTACGGTCCAACCCTAGGGTTATGAAGGCTGGGGAGCACCGGGAGGATAAGGAGGGGGAATGTTTTGTCCGGTTTGGACATGGCGATGGCCTGACTCCTTCCTGTATAACCGTTAAGGTTAGGACGTGCGAGGAAAGAAAGAGATTTGGATTCGGATCTCATTGATCATGAGATCGCAGAGCCGGACTAGTGGGTAAAGTGTACACCTCTGCGCAAAGTTTGAAAACCTATTCGAATAGTCTGTGTCCACAGGAATGGACGAGTCTGGTGTGGTATGTCAATTAGTGTTTTGTTTTCAAAAAAAGGTGCGTTTGAGAAAAGTGGTTTTTAAAAGGTTCGGCGGTTTAGCCGTGAGCTATGGTGGACGGGAAGTCTAGTAGCTGCTTTTGAAAATGAAAACTAGTGGGAAACTGCTGAGATACCTGGATGGTTACTCCAGGGGATTTTGCTATATATTGAAAAACTTCCTGCTCCTTTGGGAGAGGATGCGCTTTGAAAAAATACAAAATGTTTTACAAAACAACCCTGCATAAAATATTGCTGTTTCTGCAAAATATCTTGAGCTCCACATATTTCATGCATTATATCTGATTTCCCCATTCCACGGGTGAAGGTGGGCTGCTGAGTACGTTTGTACTCACCCTTGCTTATTTGTTGTTTTTTCAGAAAAAGGAGATCGGGTAAGAGTTATGACTGTTCCCAACCTTGCCTGTGGCTGTTGGACCGCTGAATTGCTTCGCTGCGTATATCAGGCTGCTTCAGCCCCACTCTGATGATATGTCCCGAGTTTGGACCAACTCTTAAAGTTGATCGCCACCTTTATAGGTTTGTCTTGTTTAAGCAGATCTGTAATCATCTGATGTATAAATGTGTTTACTAGCCTCCTGGGACTAGTAATTGTATCACATTTGAGTCCTAGAGGATTGGGGCGCTTCATCCCGTCACCTCCCCCACCGACGGAGGAGGAGGCGGGGCAACCATGGCCAAGCAGGAGGCGGCACCTCATCGGCTGTCAAGCAAGTCGACAACGCCGGCGCCCCAGCGGGGGACACGTCGGGCGTCGACCCTGCGTCTGAGATGAAGACGAGCGTCGTTTCCCGCAACACGCCAACCCCAAGCAGACGAACGACGCCAGCACGCTCGCGAAGGACTTGCTGGGCGTCACCCTCGTACCTGAGACAGTGGTGCAGTCCGCCCCTAACGCGACTTCGTCACCGCCCGTCGACCAAGAGGTACCGACCGATTCCCATCTCGTGCCTTTTGGATTCAATTTCGACCCACCAAGCGACCTCGCTTCGGTGGAAGCCTCCATAGGGGCATGTACCAACCCTCCGGGGTACCATATGCGGTCGCCCTGGGACAGACTGACGGTCGTCTCGATCTACGGACCCTCGGGTTCCGAGGAAGATGACGAGCCCGACTTTTGTTGGGATTTCTCCGGGCTCGGTAACCCCAGTGCCATGCGGGACTTCATGACCGCATGCGACTACTGCCTCTCCGATTGTTCTGATGGTAGCCGCAGCTTCGGTGACGAGGACTACGGCCCAAGTCGTGAATGTTTCCACGTTGATCTAGGGGGTCCCGGCGAAGGCAACCATCTTGGTATGCCAGAAAACGGTGATCCCCCTAGGCCTGCGCCTCGTGTTGACATCCTTCGGGAGCTAGCTGTGGTCCCAGTCCCTGCGGGGGGTCAGGACACACAGCTCGAGCAAATCCGTGAGATGCAGGCCAGGCTCGACGAGGGAGCAGGAACACTTGAGCAGTTCCGGTGGAACATCGGGCAGGAATGGGCGAACCGAGTTCCGGCCGGAGAAGCGCGTCATCTACCCTAGGGCATCTAGCACCGCATTGCTGACGACGTCAGGGCAAGGCCGCCACCAGCTTCCAGTGGGGTCGGCAATGAACCTGGCTGCAGCAGCAATACTACTCCGCGCGATGCCGGAACCATCAACCACCGAAGGGCGGCGTATCCAGGGAGAGCTCAAGAATCTCCTGGAAGATGTCGCGGTCCGACGAGCCGAAAGCTCTACCTCCCGAAGGCAGGGGTACCCCTCGGAGCATCACGCCGCGACTTCCTGATTCATGCGGGAAGCCTCGGTCCACACAGGGCGCACGCGCAACACGGCGCCTGCGGCCCCGGGTCACCTCGGCAACGAGCACCACCACCGCGACCGTCGAGCCCACCTCGATGAGAGGGTGCGCCGAGGCTACCACCCCAGGCGTAGGGGACGCTACGACAGCGAGGAGGATCGGAGCCCCTCGCCCGAACCACCCGGTCCGCAGGCTTTCAGCCGGGCCATACGACGGGCGCGTTCCCGACCCGGTTCCGAACCCCGACTACCATCACAAAGTACTCGGGAGAGACAAGGCCGGAACTGTGGCTCGCGGACTACCGACTGGCCTGCCAGCTGGGTGGAACGGACGATGACAACCTCATCATCCGCAACCTCCCCCTGTTCCTCTCTGACACCGCTCGAGCCTGGCTGGAGCATCTGCCTCCGGGACAGATCTCCAACTGGGACGACCTGGTCCAAGCCTTCGCCGGCAACTTCCAGGGCACGTACGTACGCCCTGGGAACTCCTAGGATCTCCGAAGCTGCCGCCAGCAGCCGGGAGAGTCTCTCTGGGACTATATCCGGTGATTCTCGAAGCAGCGCACCGAGCTGCCCATCATCACCGACTCTGATGTCATCGGCGCGTTCCTCGCCGGCACCACCTGCCGCGACCTGATGAGCAAGCTGGGTCGCAAGACCCCCACCAGGGCAAGCGATCTAATGGACATCGCCACCAAGTTCGCCTCTGGCCAGGAGGCGGTTGAGGCCATCTTCCGGAAGGACAAGCAGCCCCAGGGCCGCCAGCCGGAAGACGTCCCCGAGGCGTCTGCCCAGCGCGGCACCAAAAAGAAGAACAAGAAGAAGTCGCAAGCGAAACGCGACGCCACCGACACGGACCTTGTCGCCGCTGGTGAGTACAAGAACCCTCGGAAACCTCCTAGAGGTGCCAATCTCTTCGATAAGATGCTCAAGGAGCCGTGCCCCTATCATCAGGGGCCCGTCAAGCACACCCTTGAGGAGTGCGTCATGCTTTGGCGCCACTTTCATAAGGTCGGGCCACCTGCGGAAGGTGGTAGGGCCCACAACGACGACAAGAAGGAGGATCACAAGGCAGAGGAGTTTCCCGAGGTCCACGACTGCTTCATGATCTACGGTGGGCAAGTGGCGAACGCCTCGGCTCGGCACCGCAAGCAAGAGCGTCGGGAGGTCTGCTCGGTAAAGGTGGCGGCGCCAGTCTACCTAGACTGGTCCGACAAGCCCATCACCTTCGACCAGGGCGACCACCCCGACCACGTGCCGAGCTCAGGGAAATATCCGCTCGTTGTCGACCCCGTCATCGGCAACGTCAGGCTCACCAAGGTCCTCATGGACGGGGGTAGCAGCCTCAACATCATCTACGTCGAGACCCTCGGGCTCCTGCAGATCGATCTGTCCTTGATTCGAGCAGGCGCGACACCTTTTCATGGGATCATCCCCGGGAAACGCGTCCAGCCCCTTGGACAACTCGATCTACCCGTCTGCTTCGGGACTCCCTCCAACTTCCGAAGGGAAAAACCCTCACGTTCGAGGTGGTCGGTTTCCGAGGAACCTACCACACAGTGCTGGGGAGGCCATGCTACGCCAAGTTCATGGCCATCCCCAACTACACCTACCTCAAGCTCAAGATGCCGGGCCCCAACGGGGTCATCACCGTCGGCCCCACGTACCGACACACGTACGAATGCGACGTGGAGTGCGTGGAGTACGCCGAGGCCCTCGTCGCCGACCTAGAAAGCCTCTCCAAGGAGGCACCAGACGTGAAGCGCCACGCCGGCAACTTCGAACCAGTAGAGGCGGTTAAGTCCGTCCCTCTCGACCCCAGCAACGACGCCTCCAAGCAGATCCGGATTGGCTCCGAGCTCGACCCCAAATAGGAAGTAGTGCTCGTCGACTTTCTCCGCGCGAACGTCGAGGTTTTTGCGTGGAGTCCCTCGGACATGCCTGGCATACCGAGGGAAGTCGTCGAACACTCACTAGATATCCGAGCTGGAGGACAAGTTCTACGGGTTCGAGCTCAACCACGTCGCCCGGCGGTACAACGAGACTGCGGACGAGCTGGCGAAGATAGCTTCGGCGCGAACAACGGTTCCCCCGAATGTCTTCTCCCAGGACCTACATCAACCCTCAGTCAAGACCAACGACACGCCTGAGCCCGAAAAGGTCTCAGCCCTGCCCGAGGCGCCCTCGACTCAGCCCGAGGCGCCCTCGGCTCAGCCCGAGGCACCCTCGGCCCCCGAGGGTGAGGCACTGCGCGTCGAGGGAGAGCAGAATGGGGTCCCACCTAATCGAGATTGGCAGACCCCATGCCTGCAATATCTCCACCAAGGAGAGCTGCCCCTCGACCGAGCCGAAGCTCGGCGATTGGCGCGGCGCGCCAGGTCATTCGTCTTGCTAGGTGACGGGAAGGAGCTCTACCACCACAGCCCCTCCGGCATCCTCCAGCGATGCATATCCATCGCCGAAGGCCAGGAGCTCTTACAAGAAATACACTCGGGGGCTTGCGGTCATCACGCAGCGCCTCGAGCCCTTGTTGGAAATGCTTTCCGACAAGGTTTCTACTGGCCGACCGCGGTGGCCGACGCCACTAGAATTGTCCGCACCTGCCAAGGGTGTCAATTCTACGCAAGGCGGACGCACCTACCCGCTCAGGCTCTGCAAACAATACCCATCACCTGGTCGTTTACTGTGTGGGGTCTGGACCTTGTCGGTCCCTTGCAGAAGGCACCCGGGGGCTACACGCACCTACTGGTCGCCATCGACAAATTCTCCAAGTGGATCGAGGTCCAACCCCTAAACAGCATCAGGTCCGAATAGGCGGTGGCATTCTTCACCAACATCATCCATCGCTTCGGGGTCCCGAACTCCATCATCACCCACAGCGGCACCCAGTTCACCGGCAGAAAGTTCCTGGGCTTCTGCGACGATCACCACATCCGGGTGGACTGGGCCGCCGTGGCACACCCCATGACGAATGGGCAGGTAGGACGTGCCAATTGGATGATTCTGCAAGGACTCAAGCCGAGGATCTACGACGACCTCCACAAGTTCGGCAGGCGATGGATGAAGGAACTCCCCTTGGTGGTCTGGAGCTCGAGGACAACGCCGAGCCGAGCCACAGGCTTCACACTGTACTTTCTAGTCTATGGGGCCGAGGCCATCTTGCCCACAGACTTAGAATATGGTTCCCCAAGGACGAGGGCCTACGACGACCGACACAACCAGACCAACCGAGAAGACTCACTGGACCAGCTGGAAGAGGCTCGGGACATGGCCTTACCACACTCGGCGCGGTATCAGCAGTCCTTGCGACACTACCATGCCCGAGGGGTTCGATTCCGAGACCTCCAGGTGGGCTACTTGGTGCTTCGGCTGCGACAAGACGCCCGAGGGCGCCACGAGCTCACACCTCCCAGGGAAGGGCCATTCATCATCACCAAGATTTTGAAGCCCGGAACGTACAAGCTGGCCAACAGTCAAGGCGAGGTCTACAGCAATGCTTGGAACATCCGACAGCTACGTCGCTTCTACCCTTAAGATGTTTTCAAGTCATTCATGCACCTCGTTTACATACCCAAGCAAAGTCTAACCTTCAAGGAAGGGTCAGCCTTGCCTCGGCAAAGCCCGACCCTCCCTCGGGGCTAGAAGGGGGGAACCCCCTCCGCGTCAAAATTTTCCTCGGAAAAGGTCTTTCTGCCAGAATACCTTTCGTGCTTTTCGACTACTTCGGTAGTGGGGTCATGAAAACGGTGGAGTACATGTAAGCAGGCAAGGCTGACCGAGCCGAGGGACTCCTACGCCTCCGGGATACGGATACCTCACTCGTCACCTTCTGCGAGAAGTAGCTCGCTGTCGGCGTTTCGAGACCGGGGGGTCCCCGAGCCGACGAGTGAGTGTGCCGCGTGCCCCAGCCCAGATGGGTCGAGCGCGTGGGCGAGCGCGAAGGGGGGAGAGAGAGCGAGAGCGAGGCGGCCGGAGCCGGGTCGTGAGGGAGTCGGAGATCCCGCGGCCTTCGTGTTCGTCCCGCGCCCAGGTCGGGTGCGCTTGCAGTAGGGGGTTACAAGCGTCCGCGCGGGTGAGGGGAGCGAGCGGCCCCAAGAGAGCGCCTGCCCCTGCCCTTCGTTCCCGCGAGGCCAACCTTCTCTAAGAAGGCCCTGGTCCTTCCTTTTATAGGCGTAAGGAGAGGATCTAGGTGTACAAATGGGGGTGTAGCAAGGCGCTACGTGTCTAGCGGGGGAGAGCTAGTGCCCTAAGTACATGCCAAGGTGGCAGCCGGAGAGATCTTGGCGCCCGGCTAGTGTGGCGTCGTGGCTGTCGGAGAAGCAATGGAGCTTGGCGGAGGGACAGCTGTCGGAGTGGTTGGGCCCTTGCTGACGTCCTCCTGCTTTCGTAAGAGAGCTGGGAGCCGCCGTCGTCATGGGTCCAGCGGGGTGCCATCATTGCCTATCTGGCAGAGCTAGCCAGATGGGACGTCGGTCCTGTTCCCTGCGGCCCGAGTCGGCTCGGGGTAGGGTGATGATGGCGCTTCCTGTTGACGTGGCGGACTCGTGCCCTAGGTCGGGCGACGTGGAGGCTCCTCCGAAGCCGGGGTCGAGTCTGTCCTGCATGGCCGAGGCCGAGCCCGAGCTCCTGGGTCGGGCGAGGCGGAGGTCGTTCGGCAGAGGCCAGGGCGGAGTCCGAGCCCTGGGTCGGGCGAGGCGGAGTTCGTCGTCTTCCGGGGCCTTAGCCCGAGTCCGAGCCCTGGGTCGGGCGGAGCGGAGTTCGCCGTCTTCCGGGGCCTTAGCCCGAGTCCGAGCCCTGGGTCGGGCGGAGTGGAGTTCGCCGTCTTCCGGGGCCTTAGCCCGAGTCCGAGCCCTGGGTCGGGCGGAGCGGAGTTCGTCGTCTTCCGGGGCCTTAGCCCGAGTCCGAGCCCTAGGTCGGGCGGAGCTTCCTATGGCGCTTTTGACCAAGCCTGGCCGCCCGGCAGTCCCACTCTTTGCGTCTAATGCCCCAGTGACTTGGTCGGTCGGCGCGGTGATTTAGTCAGGGTTGCTTCTCAACGAAGGCAAGGCCTCGGGCGAGCCGGAGATGCGTCTGCCGTGAAAAGGGGGCCTCGGGCGAGACGAAAACACCTCAGGGTTGGCTGCCCTTGCCCGAGGCTAGGCTCGGGCGTGGCGTGATCGAGTCGCTCGTATGGACTGATCCCTGACTTAATCAAACCCATCAGGCCTCTGCAGCTTTATGCTGATGGGGGTTACCAGCTGAGAATTAGGCGTCTTGAGGGTACCCCTAATTATGGTCCCCGACAGTAGCCCCCGAGCCTCGAAGGGAGTGTTAACACTCGCTTGGAGGCTTTCGTCGCACTTTTTTGCAAGGGGACCAGCCTTTCTCGGTTGCTCTTTGTTCCGGTGGGTGCGCGCGAGCGCACCCACCGGGTGTAGCCCCCGAGGCCTCGGAGGAGTGGTTTCACTCCTTCGAGGTCTTAATGCCTTGCGTAATGCTTCGGCCGGTCTGGCGGTTCCCTCATGCGAACAGGCCGTAGCCCGGGTGCACTGTCGGGGCCCAAGTTCTCGGGCTGGTATGTTGACGCTGTCAACGGTTCGGCCGGAGCCGGGTTTGCGAGAGCAGCCCCCGAGCCTCTGCACGGAGCGAGAGGACGATCAGGGACAGACTCGGCTTTTTTACATACGCCCCTACGTCGCCTTTCCGCAAGGAGGAGGGGGGGAGAGCGCCATGTTACCCTCGATGGGCACCGAACATGGTGTCTCCGGTGAGCTGCAATCGGGTAATCCGAGTGGACGTCCGTGCCCCGTTCGTTGGGGGTCGGCTAGGGGCCCGGAGGCACGCCCAAAAGTACCTGCGGGTGATCTGCCGGACCCAGTCCCCTGGCGACGGGGTCCGAGGGCTCGTTGCCTCCCTCCGATGGGATTCCGTTACAGAGTCGTTCCCGCTGGTCTCGGAAATGTCCTAGGGTACCTCGGGAGCGCAGCCCGAGCCTTGGTTATGTATCGAACGTACCCCTGGTCATCCCTCGCTCGGTGTCTGAGGCGACTGTGAACCCTTCGGGGGGCCAGCCTTCGAACCCCTGATCAGTAAGGGGCGCGGAGCTCGAGTAGCCTGAGGCGGTCGTGGGACCTTTCGGGGGGCCGACCTTCGAACCCCTGACCAGTAGTGGGTGTCGGGCCCACGCGATCTGAGGCGGCTGTTGAACCCTTCGGGGGGCCAGCCTTCGAACCCCTGATCAGTAAGGAGGCTCGGAGCCTAGTTCCTTCACGGGGAAGGATCCCTTTGGGGGTATCCCCTTTCCCGGTCCCTGTTGCAAGAGATAGAGAAAGAAGGAAAAGGGAAAAAGGATACGAAATTGAACGACGTGGCGTACCTTTTTTGGCGTGGTCGTTTTGGCGAAGGCGAAACGTCGCCAGCTGCTTCCGCCAGAAGCGCTGCCCGTCGAGCCACGGAGTTAATGCGCCGGGGCGAGCGGTGGGCGAGGCTGCCGTCGCGTGCACGAGCCGTTCGAGGAACGGGTCACGGGCGTGTCGTCTTCACGCCGTGAGAGAGGGGGTTCTCTTGCTGCCTCCGAATGGGACGTGAGCTTGGCTGATGGCGTGACCGCTGCTCTTGCGCGCCTGCCACCGTCATTACTGCCGGCCCACTTTTGACTGTGTTTGACCGTTGCGCCCGGCTGGCGCTGCTGGGCCGCGCGCTGGGCCGCCTCGGGTCGCGGTATTGGTTCCGCAACCGAGGAGGTGCGGTGGCGGCGCAAGTGGCATAGTGGCTTACATGCAGCATCCGGCGCGCTGGTTGCGCGACGCGTGGGCTTGAGCCTCCGTGCTGGCCTGTCAGGAGTCGGAGAGGCGCGTCCACTTGGCGCGGTTGCATGCTGCCCGCACGGCTGCCCGCCCCTTTCGCCCGTTGGTCTGGGCAAAGGTGGAGGGTCACTTGTAACCGCTGGGTGGTTGCGCGCGCCGCGCGCGGCGGTTCGGCTTCTTCTGCTCGGAGCCGGTCTGTATGACAGGCGGGTCCCAGCCCACGCGCCGCAGGGGAGGATTTTGGAGGCGTGTTGGAGAAGACTCAGCCCATGACGGTTGGGGGCGCAAGCAGGGAGAGTTGCCTTTAAAAGGAGGGCGACCCCTTTCGTAAGGCGACCATGTCTTCTTCCTCCCTTATGCATCGTGTCTTTCCACCTTTCAAGCCCCCGGATGGGGAGAACCGCCGTCTCCGTGCCTCATCGTCGGAGGACACTACTCCGCGGGAGTGGGTACCTTTCAGCCATCGTTCGGCTTCAAGGATTTTCATCATGCAGCCCGGCTGCACCCCTCCACCGGCGGTCACCCAAGAGGGTGACCTCCGGCTTGATGGTGGGGGAAAGCGAGCCGGGCTGCGGCCTTTGCCCCTCCCTCAGCCTCAAGGATTTTCATCACCAGGGCTGAGGAGGGGAGTGTGCCGAGTTGGGGTCGGCCCCTGCGCGGGCGGTGGCCCGCTCCTTCCCTCAGTGATCGGGGGGAAGGGCGGGAGTCGCCCGTGGCACCAACAGCTGCACCGTGCCCGGCTCTCTGAGCCGAGCAGTTTCGAAACCGCTCCCGGTGCCGCCTCCCGCCACGGCAGCTGGAAGAGGTTCTTCCGCCGGCGCGGCAGCCAAGGTTGGTCATGGACCGACCTCCGACTCTACGGCCTTATGCCCGTCCTTGCCTCTCGAGTTTGGGCAAGGGCGGGGGCCTCCTAGCAGCAGCATTCGCCCTGAGGCCATCATTGCTGCTGTTTGGTCCCCCCGGGCAGAAGTCTTCATCGTCGCCGCTGTCGGGGCGGTCGGCGACATGCCGTTCGTCGGTCTTCTGTTGCCCCGCAGGCCCACCCCTATCGAGTGGGGTTGTTCGTACCTGCGGAGGGGGAACCAGAGTTCCATTTGTAATGGCACTTCGAGTGCCGGGTTTTTTGTTCATTTCGGCTTTCGGGGCCTGAACATGTATGTAATTACGGCACGGAGCCGTGTTTTTTCCTCATTTCCGAGCACTAAGACTCGTCTGCTGATTGTCTGAACCGCTTCACCAAGCATGAGTCGCCCCGTGTCAAGGTGACGAGTGAGGCGTAGGAGTCCCTCGGCTCGGTCGGCCCTGTTGTCCGAGGCTCCTCTAGCTTAGTTAAAGAGACCCCTCGGCCGCTCTTCGACGAGCCGAGGCCGGGGGTAGCGATATCAGTATGAGCAGAGGCGGAGTTGGCTCGAAAATGAAACCTGGTTGGCTGGAGCCTAGCCGAGTTGTCCGTTGGCAGGATCGACGCCGGAGTCGGTCAGCCGAGGCTTCGGACCGGGCTCGTATCCTCGGAAGGTGGTTGGCCGAGGCCCCGGAGGTGGCTGGCCGAGCCGCCTGCTCGGGCCGGATTCCCGGAGAAGTCCCTGACAACGATCGCCCGGGCGTGGTGATGACGCCGTCCTTCGGAGCGGAGGCCCTCGGACCGTGTCGCCGTCCGAGGCTAGGTCGGGCCTCGCCGAAGGTGCTGTTGATGTCGAGGGTGTCGCTGCCCCCTTCCCGAGTCAGGACCCGAGCCTGCAGGATCAGCTTGTCTTGTAGTGTGTGCTTTGTGCGGCCGTCGAGGCCAGAACACACACCCTTGCTGTGTTGTAAGGCTGCGTCTCTTTTCCTCTTGTTTCGAGCGTCTGGACTTTTTGTCGGTAACAGGGATGTTAGTGCGAGCGAAAGTTGCTTTTCGCGGAAGGTGAGGAGTGAGGTATCCGTATCCCGGAGGCGTAGGAGTCCCTCGGCTCGGTCGGCCTTGCCGCTTACGCGCACTTTTACTCGTCCATGAGGCCCTATTACCGACTTGGTCGAGGAAACTCGAAGAATCGCTTCGACAGAAGGGCTTCCGAACGTAGAAACTTGTTCGATCCGCGGAGTCACCTTATCCGAACGCGAGTTACTTATCGCAGAAGGTGATGAGTGAGGTATCCGTATCCCGGAGGCGTAGGAGTCCCTCGGCTCGGTCAGCCTTGACTGCTTACGTGTACCCCGTCGTTTCCAGGACCCACTTTTCGAAGTAGTCAAAAAGCACGAAAGATGTTCTGGTAAAAGAGATTTTCTTTTCGAGGAAAATTTTGACGCAGAGGGGGTTTCCCCCCTTTTAGCCCCCGAGGGAGGGTCGGGTTTTGCCGAGGCGAGGCCGACCCTTCCTTGTTGACTAAACTTTTGCGTGGGTGTGAGGTATATGAACAACTTGGAAACATCTTAAGGGTAGAAGCGACGTAGCTGTTGGATGTTCCAAGCGTTGCCGTAGACCTCGCCTTGACTGTTGGCCAGCTTGTACGTTCCGAGCTTCAGAACTTTGGCGATGATGAACGGCCCCTCCCAGGGGGGCGTGAGCTTGTGCCTCCCTCGGGCGTCCTGCCGCAGCCGAAGCACCAGGTCGCCCACCTGGAGGTCTCGGGGTCGGACCCCTCGGGCGTGGTAGCGTCGCAGGGACTGCTGGTACCGCGCCGAGTGTAGTAAGGCCCTGTCCCGAGCCTCGTCCAGCTGGTCCAGCGAGTCTTCTCGGCTAGCTTGGTTGCTTTCTTCATTGTAGGCCCTCGTCCTCGGGGAGCCATATTCCAGGTCAGTGGGCAAGACGGCCTCGGCCCCGTAGACCAGGAAGAACGGCGTGAAACCTGTGGCTCGGCTTGGCATCGTCCTCAGGCTCCAGACCACCGAGGGGAGTTCCTTCATCCATCGCTTGCCGAACTTGTTGAGATCATTGTAAATCCGGGGCTTGAGCCCTTGTAGAATCATGCCGTTGGCATGTTCCACTTGCCCATTCGACATGGGATGAGCTATGGCGGCCCAGTCCACCCGGATGTTGTGATCCTCGCAAAAATCCAAGAATTTTTTGCCGGTGAACTGGGTGCCATTGTCGGTGATGATGGAGTTCGGGACCCCGAAGCGATGGATGATGTTGGTGAAGAACGCCACCGCCTGCTCGGATCTGATGCTGTTCAGGGGTCGGACCTCGATCCACTTGGAGAATTTGTCGACGGCGACCAGCAGGTGCGTGTAGCCCCCGGGCGCCTTCTGCAGAGGGCCGACGAGGTCCAGACCCCACACAGCGAAGGGCCAGGTGATGGGTATCGTCTGCAGAGCCTGAGCGGGCAGGTGGGTCTGCTTCGCATAGAATTGGCACCCTTCGCAGGCGCGGACAATTCTAGTGGCGTCAGCCACCGCCGTCGGCCAATAGAAGCCTTGGCGGAAAGCGTTCCCGACGAGGGTTCGAGGTGCTGCATGATGGCCGCAAGCCCCCGAGTGTATTTCCTGCAGGAGTTCCTGACCCTCGGCGATGGAGATGCATCGCTGGAGGATGCCCGAGGGGCTACGGTGGTAGAGCTCCTTCTCATCGCCCAGCAAGACGAACGACTTGGCGCGTCGCGCTACCCGCCGAGCCTCGGCTCGGTCGAGGGGCAGTTCTCCTTGGCGGAGATATTGCAGGTACGGGGTTTGCCAATCTTGATCTGGCATGACCCCGCTCTGCTCCTCCTCGATGCGCAGTGCTTCGCCCTCGGGGGCCGAGGGTTCCTCGGGTTGAACCGAGGATGGCTCGGGCTGGGCCGAGGTCACCTCGGACGGGGCCGAGGGCACCTCGGGCTCGGGCGTGTCGCCTATCTTGACGGAGGGTTGGTGCAGATCCCGGGAGAAGACGTCCGGGGGAACCGTCGTTCGCCCCGAGGCTATCTTCGCCAGCTCGTCCGCAGTCTCGTTGTAGCGCCGGGCGATGTGGTTAAGCTCGAGCCCGTAGAACTTGTCTTCCAGACGTCGAACCTCATCACAGTAGGCCTCCATCTTCGGGTCGCGGCAGTGGGAGTTCTTCATGACTTGGTCGATGACGAGCTACGAGTCGCCACGTGCATCGAGGCGTCGGACCCCTAGCTCGATGGCGATTCGCAATCCGTTGATCAGAGCCTCGTACTTAGCCACGTTGTTGGACGCCGGGAAATGGAGGCGGAGCACGTAGCGCAGGTGTTTCCCGAGGGGCGAGACGAAAAGCAGGTGTTTCCTGTCTTTCTTCTTGGCGCCGAGCGGAGTAGACGCCTCGGGAGCATCTTCCGACGGGCGGCCCTGGGGCTGCTTGTCCTTTCGAAAGATGGCCTCGACCGCCTCCTGACCAGAGGCGAACTTGGTGGCGATGTCCATCAGCTCGCTCGCCCTGGTGGGGGTCTTGCGACCCAACTTGCTCACCAGGTCACGGCAGGTGGTGCCGGCGAGGAATGCGCCGATGACATCAGAGTCGGTGATGTTGGGCAGCTCGGTGCGCTGCTTCGAGAATCGCCGGATGTAGTCCCGAAGGGACTCTCCCGGCTGTTGCCGGCAGCTTCGGAGGTCCCAGGAATTCCCGGGGCGCACGTACGTGCCCTGGAAGTTGCCGGCGAAGGCTTGGACCAGATCCTCCCAGTTGGAAATCTGCCCCGGAGGCAGGTGCTCCAACCAAGCGCGAGCAGTGTCGGAGAGGAACAGGGGGAGGTTGCGGATGATGAGGTTGTCGTCGTCCGTCCCACCCAGTTGACAGGCCAGGCGGTAGTCCGCGAGCCACAATTCCGGTCTCGTTTCCCCCGAGTACTTTGTGATAGTAGTCGGGGGTCGGAATCGGGGCAGAAACGGCGCCCGCCGAATGGCCTGGCTGAAGACCTGCGGACCGGGTGGTTCGGGCGAAGGACTTCGATCCTCCCCGCTGTCGTAACGTCCTCCGCGCCTGGGGTGATAACCTCGGCGCACCCTTTCGTCGAGGCGGGCCCGACGGTCGCGATGAGGGTGCTCGTCGCCGAGATGGCCCGGGGCTGCAGGCGCGGTGTTGCGCGTGCGCCCGGTGTAGACCGAGGCTTCCCGCATGAGCCAGGAAGTCGCGGCGCGAGGTTCCGAGGGGTACCCCTGCCTTCGGGAGGTAGAGCTCTCGGCCCGCCGGGCCGCAGCGCCTTCCAGGAGATGCTTGAGCTCTCCCTGGATTCGCCGACCCTCGGTGGTTGATGACTCCGGCATCGCGCGGAGGAGCATCGCTGCGGCGGCCAGGTCCTGACCGGTCCCGCCGGATGCGGGTGGCGGTCTGTCCCTGGCATCGTTAGCGATGTGGTGCTGGAGACCTTGGGGCAGGTGACGTATTTCTCCGACCGGGGGCTGGCCCACCCATACCTGCCCGACGTCCCGGCGGATTGCCTCGAGCGCTCCTGCTTCCTCATCGAGCCCGGCCCGCGCCCCGCGGACTTGCTCGAGCTGTGGGTCGTGAACCCCCGTCGGAACGGGGACCACAGCTAGCTCCCGCGGGATGTCGGCGCAAGGCGCTGGCCTAGGGGGATCACCATCCTCCGGCATGCCGAGACAGCTGCCTCCGGAGGGATCCCCTAGCTCGACGTGGAAACATTCGCGGCTCGGGCCGCAGTCCTTGTCGTCAAGGCTGCGGCTGCCGTCGGAACAGTCGGAGAGGCAGTAGTTGCATGCGGTCATGAAATCCCGCATGGCACTGGGGTTGCCAGATCCAGAGAAATCCCAGCAGATGCTGGGATCGTCATCTTCCTCGGACCCAGAGGGCCCGTAGGTCGAGACGTCCGTCAATCGGTCCCAAGGCGACCGCACACGAAACCCCAGAGAGGTTGCACTCGCCTCAATGTGAGCGCCCGCCAAAGCGAGATCGCTAGGCGGGTTGAGGCCGAGTCGAAATGACGAAGGATGGGAATCAGCCGGTACCTTTTGGTCGACGAGGAGCGACGAAGTCACATCGGGGGCTGATCGCGCCGTCGTCCTGGGGGCAAGGGCGACGTCCTGCATGCCCTCCGTGAGCGTGCTGGCGTCGTCCACTTGCTCGGGGTCGGCGTGTCGCGGGGGGACGGCGCTCGCCTTCGCCTTAAACGCGCGGGTGATGCCCGACGCGTCCTCCGTTGGGGCGCTGGGGATGTCGATTTGCTCGACAGCTGACTGAGCGCAGCCTCCCGCTCGGCCCCGGTTGCCCCGCCTCCCCCTCCGATGGCGAGGGAGAGGATGGGGCGAGCTCGAAAGTTGTCCTTCCCCCACACGGGAAAGACGTCGTCGATTCCGCCGCTGGCGGGCGGGCTGTCCGCCACCATTGTCGTTGTCGCCCGACGGTGGAAGGAGTATCATGTCGTAGCTGCCGTTGAAAGACATGAACTCGAGGCTCCCGAAACGGAGCACCGTCCTGGGTTGAAGAGGTCGTTGGAGACTGCCCATCTGGAGCTTGACGGGAAACTACTCGTCAACACGCAGCAGGCCCCTACCTGGCGCGCCAACTGTCGGCGTTTCGAGACCGGGGGGTCCCCGAGCCGACGAGTGAGTGTGCCGCGTACCCCAGCCCAGATGGGTCGAGCGCGTGGGCGAGCGCGAAGGGGGGAGAGAGAGCGAGAGCGAGGCGGCCGGAGCCGGGTCGTGAGGGAGTCGGAGATCCCGCGGCCTTCGTGTTCGTCCCGCGCCCAGGTCGGGTGCGCTTGCAGTAGGGGGTTACAAGCGTCCGCGCGGGTGAGGGGAGCGAGCGGCCCCAAGAGAGCGCCTGCCCCTGCCCTTCGTTCCCGCGAGGCCAACCTTCTCTAAGAAGGCCCTGGTCCTTCCTTTTATAGGCGTAAGGAGAGGATCTAGGTGTACAAATGGGGGTGTAGCAAGGCGCTACGTGTCTAGCGGGGGAGAGCTAGTGCCCTAAGTACATGCCAAGGTGGCAGCCAGAGAGATCTTGGCGCCCGGCTA
This sequence comes from Zea luxurians, assembly GCA_029449295.1. NCBI lineage: Eukaryota > Viridiplantae > Streptophyta > Magnoliopsida > Poales > Poaceae > Zea > Zea luxurians. Next base: position 171,600,816 of record JAOPSE010000002.1, read on the forward strand.
GTGTGGCGTCGTGGCTGTCGGAGAAGCAATGGAGCTTGGTGGAGGGACAGCTGTCGGAGTGGTTGGGCCCTTGCTGACGTCCTCCTGCTTTCGTAAGAGAGCTGGGAGCCGCCGTCGTCATGGGTCCAGCGGGGTGCCATCATTGCCTATCTGGCAGAGCTAGCCAAATGGGACGTCGGTCCTGTTCCCTGCGGCCCGAGTCGGCTCGGGGTAGGGTGATGATGGCGCTTCCTGTTGACGTGGCGGACTCGTGCCCTAGGTCGGGCGACGTGGAGGCTCCTCCGAAGCCGGGGTCGAGTCTGTCCTGCATGGCCGAGGCCGAGCCCGAGCTCCTGGGTCGGGCGAGGCGGAGGTCGTTCGGCAGAGGCCAGGGCGGAGTCCGAGCCCTGGGTCGGGCGAGGCGGAGTTCGTCGTCTTCCGGGGCCTTAGCCCGAGTCCGAGCCCTGGGTCGGGCGGAGCGGAGTTCGCCGTCTTCCGGGGCCTTAGCCCGAGTCCGAGCCCTGGGTCGGGCGGAGCGGAGTTCGCCGTCTTCCGGGGCCTTAGCCCGAGTCCGAGCCCTGGGTCGGGCGGAGCGGAGTTCGCCGTCTTCCGGGGCCTTAGCCCGAGTCCGAGCCCTGGGTCGGGCGGAGCGGAGTTCGTCGTCTTCCGGGGCCTTAGCCCGAGTCCGAGCCCTGGGTCGGGCGGAGCTTCCTATGGCGCTTTTGACCAAGCCTGGCCGCCCGGCAGTCCCACTCTTTGCGTCTAATGCCCCAGTGACTTGGTCGGTCGGCGCGGTGATTTAGTCAGGGTTGCTTCTCAACGAAGGCAAGGCCTCGGGCGAGCCAGAGATGCGTCTGCCGTGAAAAGGGGGCCTCGGGCGAGACGGAAACACCTCAGGGTTGGCTGCCCTTGCCCGAGGCTAGGCTCGGGCGTGGCGTGATCGAGTCGCTCGTATGGACTGATCCCTGACTTAATCAAACCCATCAGGCCTCTGCAGCTTTATGCTGATGGGGGTTACCAGCTGAGAATTAGGCATCTTGAGGGTACCCCTAATTATGGTCCCCGACACTCGCGTTCGGATAAGCGATCCTACTTACCGAACAAGTCTTAAGGCTCGAAAACTTTTCTGCCGAAACGATTTTTCGTGCCTTCTCGACTATATCGATAGCAGAATCCTATGGACGAGTAAGAGTACACGTAAGCGGCAAGGCCGACCGAGCCGAGGGACTCCTATGCCCCCGGGATACGGATACCTCACTCGTCACCTTCCGTGAGAAGTAACTCGCGCTCGGACAAACAATTATGTTACCGACAAATAAGTCCTGATGCTCGAAAGAAAGGGAAAAGAAACGTAGCTTTACAACGCGACGACAGTATGTTTGGGCCTCGGCGGCCGCAAAAAACATACGCATACTACAGGTGAACCGATCCTGCAGGATCAGACGTCGATGGAGGGGGAGCAGCAGCACCCTCGGCGTCAACTCCACCATCGGCGAAGCCCGACCGAGCCTCGGACGGCAACACGGTCGGAGGATCTCCGCTCCGAAGGACGACGTCAGCACCACGCCCGGGCCATCGCTGCCAGGGACTCCTCTAGGAACCCGGCCCGAGCAGACAGCTCGGCCGGCCGCTCCGAAGCCTCAGCCAGTTGCCCCCGAGGACACCAGCCCGGCTCGTGGCCTCGACAACTCGACTCCGGCATTGGTCCCGCTAGGGGACGACTCAGCCAGGCCCCGGTCGACAAAGCTTCCTTTTTCGAGCCAACTCTGCCCCTGTCCATGCTGACACCACTGCCTCCGGCTCCGGCTCATCGCAGAGCGGCCGAGGGCTTCTTTGACTAAGCAAGTGAAGCCTCGGGCGGGAAGGCCGACTGAGCCGAGGGACTCCTATGCCTCCGGGATACGGATACCTCACTCGTCACCTTCCGCACAGAGCAAGTCACACTTGGTTAAGCGGTTCAGTTAGCCGACAGGCGAGTCCTAGCGCTCGAAATGAGGAAGAAACATGGCTTCACGCCAAAATACATAAATGTTCAGGCCCTGACAGCCACAATGAACATACGCCAGCACTCAAGGTGCCATTACAAACGGAACTCCGGTTCCGCCCCCGCAGGTACGAACAACACCCCACATTGGAGGGCCTACGGGGCGACAAAACCCCTGGTGGCTCACCGATGCCCGCTCCGGCAGCAGCGACAACGACCTCCGCTCCGAAGTGGCCAAATAGCAGCAGCGATGACCTCAGGGCGGACGCTGCTGCGATGAGCTCCTCGCCCGCGTCCCCACTCGAGGGGCGAGGATAAGCTATCAAAGCCAAAGAGCCGGAGGCCCGGAGCGCGGATGGTGGCGGCGATCTCTTTGGCAACGAGGACTTCTTCAGCCGCCACCACCTCAACATCGACGACGGCAGCCATCTGCCCACCGGCGGATCCCCACTCGGATCCTCCCGGACGGGCGAAGCACCAACCTTCGCGCAAGAGGCGTCGTACCGGAGCAAAGGCAGGACGGCCCAAGAACACGAACGCCGCCCTAGCAGCGCGCGACGTCTTGGGCGGCCCTCTAGTGCGCGTGGCACGGCGACCGCTCGTACGGCGGAAAGGGGCACCGGGAGCCGAGCCAGAGCCAGCTGAGCCAGCGAGCCCAACGCACTGAAGCTGACGACGCTCGCGGCCGACCAGCCCCGCGTTGTCGGAGTCCGCCCCTTCCGATAGGTCAGTGAGCACCCCCTCCCCTGAAGACTGAAAGAGAGGGTGACCCACGAACCCGTGCAGGAGGTAGAGCTCCGGCTCAGCCCGCCCTCCGCCCCGGCAAGGATGATGAAGATCCTTGAAGCTGAGGGCGGGGCAGAGGCCGCAGCCCGGCTCGCTTCTCCCCACCATCGAACTGGTGGTCACCGTCTTGGGTGACCACCGGCGAGGGGATGCAGCCGGGCTGCCTGATGAAAATCCTTGAAGCCGAATGATGGCTGAAAGGTACCAACTTCCGCGAAGTTGCGTTCCTCCGACGACAGCAAGACGAAAGCGACGCGAGCGCTCCCCATCCGGGGGCTCGGAAGGTGGAAGGGCGCGTTGCATGAGGAGAGTGCGAAGGCATGGTTGCCATCCAAGGGGGTCACCCTCCTTTTAAAGGCAACTCTCCCCACTTGCGTCCTCAGCCGGTGCGAACTGAGTCTTCTCCAACACGCTCCAAGACCCTCCCCCTACGACACGGGGGCTGGGTCCCACGCGTCATACAAGCTGGCCCAGGATAGAAGAGGCCAAACCACCGCGCGCGGTACGCGTAACTGCCCAGCGGTTACAAGCTCTCCTCCACTTTCGCCCAGACCAGCGGGTGAAAGGGCGGACCGCCATGCAGGCGGCATGCAACCGCACCAAGAGGGCGCACCCTTTCGACGCGTCCAGCATGGAGGCCTAGGCCCACACGTCATGTAACCGGCGCGCCGGTTACTACGTGCGAGAAACTGCACCGCCACTCGCGCCAGTACCGCGCCTTCTCGACTGCGGAACCGGTGCCGCGACTCGAGGCGACCCTGTGCATGGCCCAACAGTGCCAACCGAGCGCATCGGTCACGAGTTAGTCAGCTGCGGGAGAAGGCGCGGCGATCGATACGGCCAGAAATGGGCCGACAGTAATGGCGGTGGCAGGCGGGTGGAAACAGCGGTCAAGTCGTCTGCAGGCTCACGTCCCTTCCTAGGACAGCGAGAGAGCCCTCTCCCACAGCGTGAAGACGACGCGCCCGTGCTCCGTTCCTCGAACGGCTCGCGCACGCACAAAGGCTACCCCGTCAACCACTCGTCCCGTCGCATTAACTCTGTGGCAGGGCAGGCGGCACCTTTGGCAGGCGAAGCAGGCGACGCTTCACCTCCGCCATAATGACCACGTCAAAAAAGGTGCGCCACGTCGTTCAATTTCGTACCCTTTTCCACTTCGCCTTTCTCTCTCTTGCAACAGGGACCGGGAAAGGGGATACTCCGAAAGGGATCCTTCTCCGCGAAGGAAGCGGGCCCCGAGCCCCCTACTGATCAGAGGTTCGAAGGTTGGCCCCTCGGAAGGGTTCAACAGCCGCCTCAGAGCACTCGGGCTCCGCGCCTACTGGTCAGAGGTTCGAAGGCTGGCCCCTCGGAAGGGTTCAACGGCTGCCTCAGGCCACATGGGCTCCGCGCCCACTACTGATCAGGGGTTCGTAGGCTGGCCCCCGAAGGGTTCGACAGCCGCCTCAGAGCACGCAGAGCGAGGGATGACCCTGTGTACGTTCGATACATAACCAAGGCTCGGGCTACGCTCCCGAGGTACCCTAGGACATTTCCGAGACCAGCGGGAGCGACTTTGTAACGGAATCCCACCAGAGGGAAGCATTGAGCCCTCGGACCCCGTCAAAAGGGGACCGGGTCCGGCAAATCACCCACAGGTACTTTTGGAGCGCGCCTCCGGGCCACTAGCTGACCCCTAACAAATGGGGCACGGGCGTCCACTCGGATTACCCATTAGCAACTCACTGGAGACACCATGTTCGGCGCCCTCCGAGGGCAACATGGCGCTTTCCCCCCTCCTCCTTGCGGAAAGGCGACGCAAGGGCGTATGAAAAAGCCGAGTCTGTCCTTGACCATCCTCTCGCTCTACGCGGAGGCTCGGGGGCTGCTCTCGCAAACCCGGCTCCGGCCAAACCGTTGACAGTGTCAACATACCAGCCCGAGAACTTGGGACTCGACTATGCACCCGGGCTACGGCCAGTTCGCATGAGGGAACAACCAAACCGGCCGAGCCATCACGAAAGGCATTAAGACCTCGAAGGATTCAAAACACTCCTCCGAGGCCTCGGGGGCTACACCCACCGAAACAAAATGCAACCGAGAAGGGTCGGTCCCCTTGCAAAAAAGTACGACAAAAGCCTCCAAGCGAGTGCCAACACTCCCTTTGAGGCTCGGGGGCTACTGTCGGGGACCATAATTAGGGGTACCCTCAAGACTCCTAAATCTCAGCTGGTAAACCCCATCAGCACAAAGCTGTGAAGGCCTGATGGGCGCGATTCAGGCCAAGGCTCCGCTTAAGGGACACGATCCCGCCTCGCCCGAGCCCGACCTCGGGCAAAGATAGCCGACCCCGGAAGATTCACGCCTCGCCCGAGGGTCCCCTCGAGCAACGGACGCACCATCGACTCGCCCGAGGCTCAGCTCGGGTAGGCTTCGCGGAGAAGCGACCTTGGCCAAATCGCCACACCAACCGACAATATCGCAGGGGGATTTAATGCAAGGATCGCCTAACACCTTATCCTGACACGCGCTCTTCAGTCGACAGAGCCGAAGTGACCGCAGTCACTTCGCCGCTCCACTGACCGACCTGACAAGAAAACAGCGCCGCCTGCCCCGCTCCGACTGTCGTGCCACTCGCCAGAGTGAGGTTGACAGTGGCTAAGTCCAGCCTTGGGTGACATAGGAAGCTTCGCCTCGCCCGACCCCAGGGTTCGGCCCCCGTCTTGGCTCCGGAAGACGACGAACTCCGCCTCGCCCGACCCTAGGGCTCGGGCTCGGCCTCGGCTCTGGAAGACGACGAACTCCACCTCGCCCGACCCCAGGGCTTGGACTCGGCCTCGGCTCCGGAAGACGACGAACTCCGCCTCGCCCGACCCCAGGGCTCGGACTCGGCCTCGGCTCCCGAAGACGATGGACTCCGCCTCGCCCGACCCCAGGGCTCGGACTCGGCCTTAGCTCCCGAAGACGATGGACTCCGCCTCGCTCGACCCTAGGACTCGGACTCAACCTCGACCTCGGAGGAATCGCCACCTCGCTCAAGCTCGGGTCCAGACCGGCCACGTCGCCAGGGGGGTCATCATTACCCTGCCCCTAGCTAGCTCAGGCTACGGGGACAAGACCGGCGTCCCATCTGGCTCGCCCCAGCAAACAAGTAATGATGACACCCCGCACGCTCCATGACGACAGCAGCTCCCAGCCCATTACGACAGCTAGGAGACGTCAGCAAGGATCCGACAGCCCAGACAGTTGTACTTCCGCAGGGCTCCAACGCTCCTCCGGTGGCCATGACATCACATGAACAGGGTGCCAAAACCTCTCCGGCTGCCACGACGGCATGTACTTAGGGCTCTAGCTCCTCTCTGCTAGACACGTTAGCACACCGCTACACCCCCCATTGTACACCTAGACCCTCTCCTTACGCCTATAAAAGGAAGGTCCAGGGCTCTCGTACGAGGAGGTTGGCCGCGCGGGAGAACGGGCCGACGCATAAGGCTCTCGCTCTCTCTCGCTCTGTCTCTCTCCCGCGCGAACGCTTGTAACCCCCTACTGCAAGCGCATCCAGCCGCCCTGGGCGCAGGACAACACGAAGGCCACGATTTCCCCTCACTGTTCTCCCCCCTTTGTGTCCCGTCTCGCGCCGACCCATCTGGGCTGGGACACGCAGCGACAATTTACTCGTCGGTCCAGGGACCCCCCGGGGTCGAAACACCGACATATGTCCTTCATTACCTTCGTCCGAAAGTCATTATATTCTAAGGAAAATAATGCTTCAAAGGACGAAGGGCTTTAACGTTTAACGTTTTCTGTGTTGCCTTGTTCTTAACTCATAGCATTTGAGAACAAGTCCCCAACAGGTTGTTTTCCTCCATCCTGTTCACAACTTTGCCCTGCTCGCTTATGATCCTTCTGCACTAGGAGCTGGAGCATCTGTTGTCCGGACTGCTAAGCTTCTATCAGGTAGTGGTGCCACTATAGTTGAGGACCAGAAGGTGTTGGAGGAAAAGAATGCTCAGAATACAGTGCTGCTACATCCGTTGCTTCCTATGGTTGACAAAGGACCATGGCCACCACCTGTACAGTTGGAAATTCATAGTACTGGTATTCAGCTAAGACTAATACCTTGGCCATCTCTTTACTGTTATGCAGTTTGGGCGTCGTGGATTGAGTTAATGGTCGTGGCCGGTTACATTTCGCCAAAGCCTCCTTGGTTGTCGTTTGCTTCAGAGGCCAAGAATGTACATGATCTGTTCATTGGGGTGTTCTCAGGAGATGTCTATTCTATGTCACTGAGGCAGCAGTTGCATGATCCTGGAAAGAAGCCTGTTCCATATCAGTATTTGGTAAGCTACTACGGTGCACTATTGGGTTGCTCTTGGAGTGTGGATGGCAAATATTTACTGTCAGTTGGTGACAATGATCTTGTGCAAGTATGGAGCATGAATGACACAAATATCGTTTCATGTGGCGAAGGGCATAACTCATGGACTGGTGTGTTGTGTATGGCATTCTATGCACAATCTGAAGAAACTAGGCAGAGTCATTCTGTTCATACGTTTGCTCTGGGCACTCTTGCCTTCGAACACACTTTATCCAGTGGATCGCCAATCCGATCAGAAGTGGAGTTATTGCCTGAATCTGTTGAAGTCATTGACAAAGATTATGGTTGGACATGATACCCAACTATCCAGCATTGCACGAGATTGCTGTCCCTCTATGGTGGCTCACTGACAATCAGTAGTGCAAGCTCTTCTCTAGTGTGATAGGAAATCATCTAGCAGAGTTGTAGTATCACAGTGGGAGTCATTTTTAGCTGATTATTTTAGGCATACCTGCTTTGCTTCTATAGTTGATTACTTCCTGAATGGCTTGCAGCAGCAACATGGGGATTGCATATCTTCTTTCAGAGTTCACCTAATTATATTGCAATTTCTGAATGTCACTGCATCTGAAACTAAAAGTGGAGTTTGTGCAGCTCACAATTATCTGTCAGATTCACTAGACCAGCAAGCCGGTATTGGTTGGCCACTTGCTAGACATGATGAGATGGTTTGGCCACGAACAGCTGTGGTCAGTTACAACAAATTAGTCGAGGTTCAAAGTAGGAATCCTAGTATCTAGCCTATGCCATGGTTTTCTTTCACCATCATGAGTGGAGGCACTGTAGTTTGGTATTGTGACACCTTCTGGACGCCTCCATCTCCACCTACATATCCAGAGGAAAAACATCAACGCCCATATGGTGCTCCTTGTCGGATTGCCTTGTTGGTGGACTTTGAGCTTAATTATCAACAACTGAAATTTGTACACTATGGAAGAATTCATTTCTACATCTGGGAAGAATTGGAGAGCTACCAGTCAGTCATGAATAGCCAAGTTCAACGCACACATGATCAGGATAGCAGGTCTATGGTGCTCCTAAAGGGCAATATGGTCTTCATCTTGCCTGGGTTAATTTTGGTTGCTCATGATCTAGGCGGTGCCTGTCAAAGGGACACAAATGGGACTCTCCAAAATACGCAGGACTTTGTCTGCTCCAACAGCAAGGACCGACCGGTAATGGCAAGCATCTGGCAACCGCGTCTCAACTTAGAACGTGACTCACTACTTGAACAGGTGTTGCAGTTCCAATCTGAAGAGGACCGTGTTCGGGAAGCGAAGTTGTGCTATCACGTTTCTTATCGGCTTGGGGGCAAGCCGACGCTTAAGGAGGGGGGAATGTCAGTAATGCGCGGGTTGCACGAGAGGAATACGACAGTGGACAAGAGTGTGTCGTACCAGCTACACGTCAGATGGGCTGCGACGTTCGACAAGACCCAGCTGTAGCAATGGGATGGTTACCGGGCCGGTGTGGATCAACTTTTTGAAAGCATTGCGTGAAGCTTAAGTAGATGAGAAAGGAGTTGGAAGGGGGCATCTTGTAACAGAATGATATTCCACCGTACTCTACTGAAAACTTCTCTAGCTATCTGTTCTTCTCTACGCTTTCCGTTCTTCTTCCCTGCCTCTACCAAATTCTTGTGTTCTAGCCTAGCCGATTGCTAACACGCCAATGCACAACCGAGCTCCGCGCAGCACACACTCATCTGCTCCGCGCATGCCCATGTCAGCAATGGAGGACGGATGGATCATAAGGACGAAGGTGATGAACGGCAAATGATTGCTGAAACTGATGAAGCGACGCCGGAGAAGTCTGAAGCCGACGAAGCGACGCCAAAGAAGCCAGAGCGCGCCCAGCGAAAGCGAACCCGCCGTCGTAACGTCCGAATAAGTGGGCCGGAGTGGGCTTTGTAGCCGTAAACGGTTCTGGGCCGCAGGCGTAGCCGTATACTTCAGTATAAATGGAACCGTGTCTCCTGTACCAGGGATGAGGAAAGAACAGAAATAACAATCCATCGCCTTCGTCTCTGTCCTTCTCCGTAGTCTCTCTTCTTCCTTGGTGCCGTGTATCCCATTAGCTCGACGTTCATCTTGGTCGACGCTAACAGCCCGGCACGCATTCATCCGCTCCGGCCGCCTCTCTCTCCAACCGCGCCGTGCTCCACGCATGCCCAGCACGCACCCATCCGCTCTGGCCGCCTCCTCGCTCCAACCGCGTCGCGCTCCGCATGCCACCGCCTCCAGCCACCCGCTCCAACCTTCAAACCCTCCTACTCAAGAAAGTATTATATGATAGCTCTTTTTCCTTACTGATAGTTTTGTTCTTTGCGTATTTTTGTTCTCTGTCATGTTGGTCACAAGATTAGACGGTGGTATTGGTACAGGAAAAAGGGACCAAAATTTTGATGCACCGGTAAGAATCGACATTTTCTTATTTTTATTTGTTTTATGGATAAATGTTCTTGTACTCGGTGTGTGTGATCTTGTTAGAAAGAATAGTTGTAAGAACAACTCCAAAAGAATGTAAAAAATTTTACCCCAAAAACTAATTATTAAGAGTAGTCTAAAATGTTTTAAGAGTGAATCATGATGGTTACTCCAACAGTCCCTTTAAATGTGACATGTAGCGCAATCTGTACAGTTATCGGGAGGCTGTGGATGATCTGATACGTTGATGAATGGATTGAGGATGGATGAAACACACCAAAATATGAGGAAGATGAGACTATGGATGCGAGACGGAGCTGTTAGAGTAAGAAAAACCACTATTCTTGACTAATATCTGTTTTGTGGTTAGTTTACACGTTCTTTTGGAATTGCTCTAACTTTGTTGCACCAAGCATCTTTCATAATTGTCAAAGAGTCCAAATAGTGTCAGTTCCAATTCATCATGCATGGCAACTTGTAGTAGTAAACAAGAAAGAGCTGCAAAGTTACATATATGCACTATTTTCTTTCATTAACCTGGAGCATTTAAACCATCTGGTTAATTGGTAGGAGAGAACTTAAATCATAAAAACTGCTTTACTTCAGCAGCATTACATGACCAATACAAGCAAATTGTCAAGCACCGCACTGACCTACAATTTTTTCAGTTAAGACTTTGCTGAGCTCTAGTGACCAGAGGCCTTCTAGAACCATAAGCCACCATTTCCAATTAGCACTCTCTAGAATAAGCTACGGTTGTTCAGACAAACATTTGAATAAAAGAAAGTATAACATCGATTATTACGCTAGCCAGTTCTAAAGTAGAACAGTTCACTAATCTCTAGTTCATCTATCATCTGAAGCATTTGAAGAATAAAAGTATGAAAAGAAGAAACTCCGTGACTCCTAAATGGCTGAGTGCCTGAGTTGTTGTCTGTGACGGTGTGCTCTTATTTGTTTGTCGCTAAGCACTAGAGTCTATACGCCTGCACCCTACAGCCACACAGTCCAGGATGCATGGCAACTGGCTTCTGGTGGGCACTGCCTGTTGGTGCGGTTTGTACATCAAACACTGATACGCAAGCTTGTTTATGCATCATCACTAAATTAATCATTGTTTGTTTGAAGTGTGTAATATTTACTTGCCTTTGCTTTGAAAAATTAGTGGAATGTTAAAATGCAGATGAAGTGTGGTTGCTTGGTTTTTTCAAGTGATACAAGTTGTTATCTGTTAAATTGCTCTGCACTGTTGGGGGCAAGTCATAGTAGTAAACAATATCTTGCAAAACTGACAGTAACAACCTCACACTTCAAACCCAAGGGACTATTTGGATGTTATAGATGTTTCACGTCAACAATGATACATGAACTAGCATGTTGCATGCGAATCTTGTCTTAGTATTAGTTTTTATTTTTATTGCTGTCTTGCTGACATAGCTGTCCGAATTTCAAATATGCACTATATTTATAAAATACATAATATTGCTAATAATATGTAAGCTGTCATAGAATTAGCCAATCCTACATAGAAGATCAATATTTTTGTGTGGTGTCACATATTACCAATATGGATTTCAAGTAATTTCTTATATCCTGAAGATAACTAATTACTTTTTACTACATATATGTAACAATGTACAGCTAGGTCACAGTGGACTCGGTGAGATCGTACTCAAAGCAAAATTATGGGTGTTCGCGGCCACAGGCAGACCTAGAGGCGTGGGCGGCGACGATGATTCAAGAAACGACGTGATTGAGAAGGACAACAACGAGGGAGACGCCGCTAACGAGGATGGACAGGCCGCAGACCAGCGTGTCGTTTCGCCAGACCCAGACCGACCGCCATCTGGCGCGCCTTCAGGGCACGCACATGGGATTGACTGGCGCAGGGGCATGGCGAACTCGCGGATTGCCAAGGATGCGAAGAGGGAAGAGCACGAAGAGGCCGCGGTATGCGATGCGGGCGGAGCGATGGCCGATGCTGCCGACCGCCGTCCCGAGTGCATGTAGAGCGGCGATGGCGGGGGATACGGGTTCTGTTAGGGTTCTGGCCTCTGGGATGAAAGCGATAGGCCCGTGGGAGTTAAAAACGTGACGCAAGCGGCAAGCGCGAGTCCTGTGGGAGCGCGGGTTAGTTTGGAGAATATGGAAGGGGGTTTATGAAAAATATTGACGCAAGACATCCGTCGAACATGATGCTTTAATATAGTAAAAATAAAAATATATAAATACATATATTCATTGTGGGTTGCGGGCACGGATACAATATTTTCATTCCCGCGAGAAAAAAATCCATCGAGTTGAGAATTAAACCAGCACCCGTACCCGGAGTATAAACTCACACTCAAACTTGCACTGTATAGGTTTTTACCCCGGGCACGTAGGTAAAATAAACTTGTTGCCATCCCTAGATGCAACTCCAGTTTTATCCTGCATGTGTCTCTCTTTTTTAACGAACACGCAGTTTACCTCTATTTCGTTATCAACACTTAATGGTGCTAATTCAACCCATAAAAAGACATTTATACCTTTGCACAATTATCCCTCTTTTTATCAATTCTTTGCAAATTTATCTCCACTTTGATATGAAAGTTTAGAATAAATCATCTATTTAAATATAGATATAAAAGGCAAGAGATAAAACGAATACTATTTTAGCCCCAAGAGAGTAAAATTTTGGGAGAATTATATGGTTGCCATAGATGCAATGCAACTTTGATTTTACCCCTATTTTTAAAGTTTGCACATATCTCTTTTTTAACGAACACACAGTTTGGCTCTATTTCGTTATCATCACTTAATAATGTTAATTTAATCCATAAAAAGATATTTATACATTTACACAATTACCCCTCTTTTTATCAAGTCTCCACTTTGATATGAAAGTTTAGAATATAATTGTATCATAAATCTAACTATAAATTTCGAAAATCAATATTTCAACTTTTATATTTAAAAAATTTTAAATTTAATAAAATTAAATTGAATTTGATATTATTTTTGATGAAACTAATAATATTTTAATTATAAATTTGGAAAAATATCATAACTAAAATATTTTCAAAATTATAACTAAAATATTGCCAATGTTATCAAAATTTAATGTTAAATTCAATTTATTTTATCACGTTAGAAATATTTTTAAATTCAAAGCTAAAATATTGATTTTAAAAATTTACGATCAAATTTATAACATGATTATATTCCAAGCTTTTTAGGATTTGAAACGGTTGTAAACGATATTTTTCAGTAAACAAGATTTTTCATTTCCGTTTTCTTCATGCCATTGCATAGACAACATTTGCACACATATAAAGTCTTATTTGGATACTCTCGTATTCACCTCAATCTACATATATTAAGGTAAACGATAATGTAACTTAAACTAATTTACACTTCAATCCATCTTAATACATATAAATTGGGATGAATACAAGAGTATCCAAACAATGCCTAAGAGGATGTTTGTTTGGGATTATAATCTGTTCAGATTATATAATCTAACTTATTTTGAACTAATTGTTTGAGATTATAATCTGCCTAGATTATATAATCTGAACATATTATAATCACAAACAAACAGGCTCTAAGTCCAGCACAAACAGCAGTTAAATTCATATATATATATATATATATATATATGTTGGGGTCGTGCTTCGGTGCGCCGAAGGTCTCACACGAAGAAGCAGCTTCGGCTGAAGTCGTCTCCAAGAGATGGCCGAAGGTTCCTTTTCATGGAGCTTCGGCGTTTCAAACCGACATAGAGATAGAATGACCTTTTATACATATAGGTCTGAGTCAATGTTGTAAACTTTTGTAAGGGGCATAATTGTAATTTGTCACAGGCTGCGACCTGTGCCTATAAATAGATGAACAGTACCTCTGTACTATTCACGCGAACCTGTCATTTGACTTCGCATCACACTTGTACTCTCGCCTTCCTCAGGACCGAAGGTACATTTGTAATTTGAAATCATTTATATTCGTTCATGTTAGTAAAAATGGAAAAGATTCTATGTTAACATTTAAATGTCTATTTTATACATCATGATTTATACGAATACTTCATCCTTCATTATTATGTTTACGAAGGTACGTCCTTCGTAACCTTCGTCCGAAGTCCCTTATATTCCGAAAGGATATAATGTGATGAAGGACGAAGGACCTTAATATTTAACATTTTCTGTGTTGCCTTGTTCTTAACTCTTAGCACTTGAGAACAAGCCCCCAACAATATAGATACTAAATTGTACAATAAAATATAATAGTTCGTTCGCCAAAAAAATAGTTTTATTCTCAATCTGTCCTTCATGCAATATAGCAAAAGTTCTCTTGCTCAAGGTCGCAGTTGAGTTTATTCTCAAGCTGCGCCACACGCTCAAAACGGGAGCAACCCACACACATGCTGCCCGTAAATGGCCAATGCGCTGATGTCCTCACTGGCCCCTGCACAGAGCAAACCATTTCCCAATGAACAACGAAGGTACACATCAACTGCATATTTCTAATTGTGTGCAGCATAAGAACGTATTAGTTTGCAGATGAAGCAAAAATAGCAAACAAAAGTTAAACAGCAACATAGTTCCAAATGATTGGTGTTGCATTGGCATACCACCAACAGTGACTGTTTGCACAACATTCTCAGACACATAAATGATGGATCAGAATGTGGCATGGTCATAACTAATAACCATGATAACTAATCAAATATGAGATCACAAGTTCACAACCCACACAAGTGAGAGCTACGATAAAATGATATTGTATCACACCATATATAAATACTAATGCAATAATTCTTCTGTGCAATGAAGGTTCACTTATAAATTACTAGCCCATTTTCCTGATTATAAAATAAACAAAAGGGGCAACTCTGGGACACTTCTACATTTCAGTGTGGGCCTTTTTAGCGGATTCGTCAGCTATATGCATCTGGTCAATTCAGCAAGAAAAGTCTAGCAGCTTAGACTAAAGAAACAATTCTAAAGTTGCGTAGCTTAGGACCCCCCCCCCCCCCCCCCCCCCCAAAAAAAAAAAAGATCACATGATCACAGAGTCTGAAAGCTCGAGCCATTAGTGGCAAATGACCATATTTTGTGGTACAGTAGAAACAGGAGCGTCTCAGAAAAAAACAAAAGAAATGAGATCAACCAAGGATGTGAGATGCTGATGAAGCATCAAAAGAAGGACGGGGATAAAAATGACAAGTCTCATAAAAAACAATATCTCGAGAGATCCTCATCCGATGAGCAATTAGATCCCAATATCTCTTATTGCTCAACACTATATGCGAGAAAACACACTCAACAGACTGGACAGTCAATTTAGTGTGCTCATAGGATGGATATAGCAGAAACAATCAAACAAACGAAGACTTAAATAGTCAGACGCCTTGCTACGAAGACGCTCAAAAGGAATCCCCCCTGAAAAACTGAGGATGGCTAAATGTTAGTCAAGTAAGTGGCAGTAGAAACAGCCTCGGTCCAAAAATGAGGAACAGAACATGCATCTACGTTCACTACTCACTAGACAAATTCAGTGAGGAAAAGGTAGATAAGTCTTTAGAATTATTATAACACTTCTCATGGGATAACTCTAATACTTTCTGAAAAGGGAACAACTCCCTTAACCAATGTGACATGTATGGAGCTAATTCAGATCAAGTAATGTATGGCTTATGAATTACTTTGATATTCATAAGGAGCTAAACCAACCAGTTAGACTCTTCCATTCAGTAGAGTCACCAAAATATTAAATTCATTATTGGACTATACATTCGGGTCATAAGTTAGCTATTTTCTCCACTGCTGATTGTGGTGAACACATGAAATTTGTAAATCCCTGATCTGAGGGCAGCATGTGTGGAGTCACTCTACTATTTACCCAGAACTTATTAGGCATTTTTTGACACAAAAAAAAGATTACCCAGAACTTTGCTAATGAAGCTAGGATTTTAGTGACTATAACCTAATAAAATGGAATTAAAAGAATTACACCTAAATCAGATAGATATAATACCAAAAGTTAATACAAATGATTGAGTGCCAAATTTTGCAACAAATATGATAAAGAGACAATATCAAATTAGTGACACAAACATGTGTAACCTAATAAGTTGGATCACCACATGCCATGAAAATATCTACCAAAAGGCTCCTAAATTTGTAGCATGTTCAACATCCTGGTACTAACATACAGTGCACCTGTTTCATGGATGCCTAAGTGAGCTAAGAATGAGTTTGGTGCAAATGAAAGAATTCCATATCAAGTATGGGTAAGCTCACACAAGCCTTCCAATCCAGCCCCGTGGACCAGGGTAAAACTGTGCTCAGAAGTCAAAATTCTCCTCAGCGCAACTCAACCTGCAAACCCACTCAGTTCCACTAGGTGTGGCAAATAGAACTTCCCTAGACATTTCGTCGAGCACCTGGCGATCACAATAGAATTCGCTCCAATTCGTCACCTCGACCCACTGAATATCTGATCAACAAACCAGCCAGCAAGAAAAATGGCAAGCACAGGCACACAGAAGCAGTGCGTTAACAGGTACATGTAGCGGTGGAGATGGGATGGTGGCCCTGACCTGATCTTCTTGATGAGGATCTCGCGGAGCTTCTTGCCGAGCTCCTGGGACCGGACGCGCTGCATAAGCGCCTTACGCGCGAGCACGCGCTTCTCCGAGTCTTTCACGTGGTAGTGGGTGCGCGCTCGGATAAGGCGCTCCATGCCGCTGGACCTCATCTTGCGCTCCATGAGCGCCAGCGCCCGCTCCAGGTTCCCGTCCCTCACCTGCACCACAATGCCCCGGGCTTGCTGCACCTGCCCGCGGTGCCCTGCCTCCATCGCCGACGGCCGCGCAGCCGCAAGCCCACGCGCCCGTGCCACCGCCTGCATCGTTCTCTTTCGTCTCCTCCCGCCGCCGCCGCCGCCGCACACACTCGATGGAGCGTCGGATTCGGGATGTATCGGTCTCGGTCCACGTACTTTCGTGGCCGTCCGTTTTCTCTCGAGTTATTTGAGTACGTCGCGCAATATTACTCCGCAGCTGCGTCATTTTGGTATTGTGAAGCTCACAGACGCGCCAGATTAGGACTGTTAATCTTTCGCGCTCTGTTACCTTCCATTAGCTATGGTAAAAGTCAATTTTATCCCTGCTGTAACCACGAGGCTGGTGAAAACCTAACTCCTCCTCACTCCTCTCTTTCACGGGAGTTATTCCTTCCACGGCGCCGCCACTCCTCTCTGTCTCCTCTGTGCTCGCTCCTCCGAGAGCACTCTTCCTCCGATGGCGACTCCGGCGAGAGGGAAGAAACGGATGGTCGTCGATGTCGATGTCGAGGTCGACAGTGAGGTCGAAGTGGCTTCCGCCTTCAGCCGATTGTCCGTTTCAATCGTTGCCAAGCGTACAGGCGACGGTTGCGGCTTGGAGCACTCCACCGGCAAGAAGCACACCACCGGCAAGGAACTCACCTGCGCGGCCACATCAGGTACCTCTTTCTGTCGTCAAGGAGCACTCCCCCAGCAGCAGACCCCTTCTGTCGTCAATCACTGCTCGTCACCTCGTTCAGTGTCGGTAAGGGTTGTACTAAGTTCAATACTATGCAGTACTATGTTCAATTCCAACAGCAATTTTTTGTGGTTTCGCAGATAACCTGATTTGAAACATTTCGTAGTGGCCTCGCCCAAGCCATTGCAAAGATGCATGTAGTTGGGAAGGAGTTGAAAGATTTGGTCGGAGACGAGATTATGGATTCGCCAGATACGACCAAAGAGGTGTTAGTGAACTTCGCAATGTGGCGCGTGTATGAGCTTGCTCAGTCACTTAAGGACGAAGCACAGCGTTTAGAAGATCTCGAAGCTGGTCCATCACCACCATTATCTGAGTGTTTCAACAACCAATTTGCTGAAGATGAAGATATGGGTGGTGGGGAATGGGCACTGGATGATGTCAGTTCTGAAGAGCTTCGGGATCGTCAGATGAAGTAGAGTAATATGGGTGGTGTTGAATGGCACTGGATGTGTTATTTGTGTAAGAGTTAGCTTGTGTAAGGTATCTGTGTAATAGTTAGCTTGTGTAAGGTAACTGAACTTGGTAGTGAAGTACTGTGAACCTGGGTTGTCCATTCTGTCGAGTGTTGAATGGCACTCGATAGCTTTTGTAAGGTTATCTAAATATTTCTGTTTTCAATCTGAATCTATGTCATTCTGTTTATGTAAGCTCAAGCCATTAAGTTTGTGTATGTCCATTCAGTCTTCTGTTTTCAGTCCATTTGGACAGCCATTTGGACAGTCCACAATCACCAGAAACGGTTGTTTTCAGTTGCAAGCCATTTGTCAATGTTGTTAACTAAAACTGTCCAAATGAACCTGTTTTTAGTATGGTCGGCCATTCTGTTTTCATTTGCAAGTCTACTGAAAACAGAACAGCTTCAGTCAACACTTCATTTGGACAGGGTGTGGCTTCAGTGAAAATACTGAAAACAGTAACAACATTGACAAACAGCTTCAATGACTCCATCCAACTGAAAACAGCATTTCAGTTTAACAGCATTTCAGTGAGTTCATACACATAGGGTCTGTTTGGTTGCCTGTATCTGCGCGTGCTTGCATCACAGGATGCGGGTAGCTGCTGTTTGGTTGCTGTGAGCCAGGCTATGCGCGTGCGAGCTCTGTGTTTGGTTGCCTGCATGTAGATTTGGATCCAGGCTCGCACGATCTTTAAAGCACCCTGGACCAGGCTCACCAGATATGAGGAGATTGATCGCATCTCCAGAGCCAGGCTTCAGTGATCCTGGCTCACACAGCCAGGTTGGCGAGAGAAACCAACCAAACAGACTAATAGTAAACAACATCGAATACCACTGAAACAATATTTCAGTTTAACAGCATGGCCGACTTTGTACACTATCTGTATTCGAACACCACTAAAAACAGCATTGAATGACTTCATACACATAGTAAACAACATTTCAGTTTATTAGGACACAAGTTCAGTGACTCCATCCAACTGAAAACAGCATTTCAGTTTAACAGCATTGACAACAGAAAATAGCATTTCAGTGAGTATTTCAGTTGGACAGCTAGTTTCACACTGAAAACAGTTTCATTTGGACAAAATACAGATAGTTTCACACTGAAAACAGAAGACAGTTTCTGAGAGCACCTAGAGGGGGTGAATAGGTGATCCTGTAAAATCTTGAAACTTAAAGCCACAAAACTGGATTAAGATTTAGTAGACTAAATAGCGAGCTCTTGTGAATACAAGTATCACAGAAAAGTAATCACAAAAGACACGCGAGTTATCCCGTGGTTCGACAAGTACAACACTTGTCTACCTCCACGTTGTGGCGTCCCAATGGACGAGGGTTGCACTCAACCCCTTTCAAGCGGTCCAAAGACCCACTTGAATACCACGGTGTTTCTCTTTATTTCACTATATCCCGTTCGCGAGGAATCTCCACAACTTGGAGCCTCTCGCCCTTACAATTTGATGATCACAAAGAAGCACAGAAGTAAGGGTGGGAAAAGCAACACACACAAGACTCAAAGCAACAGCGCAAACACGCACACTAGCCAACAACTTGAGCTCAAAGTTCACACACGGAGTTCTCGACTCAGAAGGAGCTCAAATTGCTATCACAACGAATCAAATGCGCTATAATGGAATCTTGGTGCTTAGGGATGATCAAAGAATGCTTGGTGTACTCCTCCATGCGCCTAGGGGTCCCTTTTATAGCCCCAAGGCAGCTAGGAGCTGTTGGAAGCAATCAAGGAAGGCAAATCTTGCCTTCTGTCGGGTGGCGCACCGGACAGTCCGGTGCACCACCGGACACCCACTGTTCACAGTCCGGTGCAGATTGCTTTCCTAAATTGGCGTAGCCGACCGTTGAAGATTTGGAGTCGTTGGCGCACCGGACATTGTCCGGTGCCCCCTCCCAACCGTTGGTGCGGCCACGCGTCACGCGCGGATTGTGTGGTCGACCGTTGGTGTAGTCGACCGTTGGCTCACCGGACAGTCCGGTGCCTCACCGGACAGTCCGGTGAATTTTAGCCGTACGCTGTTGACTGTTTCCCGAGAGCGGCGACTTCGCCGCAGACGACTCACCGGACAGTCCGATGATTTATAGCCGTATGCCGCCGTCGAGACCCGAGAGCAGGCTGTTCATCAGAACTGGTCCTGGCACACCGGACACTGTTCGGTGCACCACCGGACAGTCCGGTGCACCCAGACCGAGTTGCCTTTTGGCTGAACACAACCAACTTATCTCCAAAGCGATTTCTCCTGTTTCTAGCACTTAGACACAATACATTAGTCTTCAAAAACAATGTACTAAGTCTAGAAACATACCTTTAATCTTGTTTTGCACTTCTTGAGTCTTTGGCACAAATATTACTCAAAACATTTTTGTGTGGAGCACTTAATCACCAAAATCTTATAGAAATGGCCCAAGGGCACATTTCCCTTTCAATCTCCCCCTTTTTGGTGATTTATGCCAACACAACAAAAAGCAACTAAAGAAGTGCAACATCAATGCAAATGAGAACAAAAATTTATTTTTGATTCAAATTTAGCATATTTGGATCGTTCTTTGCCACCACTTGGTTTGTTTTCGCAAATCAAACTCAATTTCCTATCTCTAAGTCAAAATCACTTGTTGAGGCATAGAGAGAGGTATTCCAAGAGAAATTGATCAAAGATTCAAAAACTCCCCCTTTTCCCATAATCAAACATTCTCCCCACAAGAGACCAACTTTTGACAATAAGAGACAATAAGAGTATTTTGGCAAAACAAAAGCTCTAACTCTACTATTTTCAAAATTCTCAAGTGGTAGTTGATCCATTTCTTGCTTTGGCCTTAATTTCTCCCCCCACCCCCCTTGGCATTAAGCACCAAAACGGGATCATTATTGGCCCTTAAACCCCATTGCCTCACCAAAATCTTCAATTAAGAGTAAAAAGGCAATAAGAGCACGGAGATGAACTTGGAGTAAATTACCCTCTCATCGGAGTGCAGTGGAAGTCTTGCATGGTCCAAGTTCACCTTTTCCCTTTCACTCCTCCTTTGAGACTAATTTAAGAAAACTCAAGCACACGGTTAGTCTCAAAGGGTCAAGTTGTAGCATTTCTCCCCCTAAGTATGTGCATCATTCACACATGGACTTGTGAGGTCCAGGGATCCCTTGCACACCTTGAGCACCATAAATAAGCAATAAAATGCATAATGGAACATGATCAAAGGCATAAAACACATGTATGCTCTATATCAATCCAAGTTACGCGAATCTAAGACATTTAGCTCACTACGCAGCCTGCAAAAGGTCTTCTCATCTAAAGGCTTGGTAAAGATATCGGCTAGCTGGTTCTCGGTGCTAACATAAAACACTTCGATATCTCCCTTTTGCTGGTGGTCTCTCAAAAAGTGATGACGGATGTCTATGTGCTTTGTGCGGCTGTGTTCAACAGGATTGTCCGCCATGCGGATTGCACTCTCATTGTCACATAGGAGTGGGACTTTGCTCAGATTGTAGCCAAAGTCCCGGAGGGTTTGCCTCATCCAAATTAGTTGCGCGTAACACTGTCCTGGGGCAACGTACTCGGCCTCAGCGGTGGATAGGCAACGGAGGTTTGTTTCTTAGAACTCCACGACACCAGGGACCTTCCTAGGAACTGGCACGTCCCTAATGTACTCTTCCCATTGACTTTACATCCAGCATAGTCGGAGTCTGAATATCCAATCAAGTCAAAGGTAGACCCCTTTGGATACCAGATCCCGAAGCAAGGTGTAGCGACTAAATATCTAAGGATTCGCTTAACAGCCACAAGGTGACACTCCCTTGGGTCGGATTGAAATCTAGCACACATGCATACGCTAAGCATAATATCCGGTCTACTTGCACACAAATAAAGTAAAGACCCTATCATAGACCGGTATGCCTTTTGATCGACGGACTTACCTCCTTTGTTGAGGTCGACATGTCCGTCGGTTCCCATTGGAGTCTTTGCGGGCTTGGCGTCCTTCATCCCAAACTGCTTGAGCAAGTCTTGCGTATACTTCGTTTGAGAGATGAAGGTGCCATCCTTGAGTTGCTTCACTTGGAACCCAAGGAAGTAGTTCAACTCGCCCATCATCGACATCTCGAATTTCTGTGTCATCACCCTGCTAAACTCTTCACAAGACTTTTGATTAGTAGAACCAAATATTATGTCATCGACATAAATTTGGCACACAAATAGATCACCATCACAAGTCTTAGTAAAAAGAGTTGGATCGGCTTTCCCAACCTTGAAAGCATTAGCAATTAAAAAATCTCTAAGGCATTCATACCATGCTCTTGGGGCTTGCTTAAGTCCATAGAGCACCTTAGAGAGCTTACACACGTGGTCAGGGTACCGTTCATCCTCAAAGCCAGGGGGTTGCTCCACGTACACCTCCTCCTTGATTGGCCCGTTGAGGAAAGCGCTCTTCACGTCCATTTGGAACAACCTGAAAGAATGGTGAGCGGCATAGGCTAACAAAATACGAATCGACTCTAGCCTAGCCACAGGAGCAAAAGTCTCCTCAAAGTCCAAACCTGCGACTTGGGCATAACCTTTTGCCACAAGTCGAGCCTTGTTCCTTGTCACCACCCCATGCTCGTCCTGTTTGTTGCGGAACACCCACTTGGTTCCCACAACGTTTTGCTTGGGACGTGGCACCAGTGTCCAAACTTCATTTCGCTTGAAGTTGTTGAGCTCTTCCTGCATGGCCAACACCTAGTCCGGATCTAGCAAGGCCTCTTCTACCCTGAAAGGCTCAATAGAAGAGACAAAAGAGTAATGCTTACAAAAATTAGCTAATCTAGAGCGAGTGGTTACTCCCTTGCTAATGTCACACAAAATCTGGTCGACAGGATGATTCCTTTGAATCATCGCTCGAACTTGAGTTGGAGTGGCCTGTGGTACTTCTTCCTCCTCATTTTCGACATCCTGTGCTCCCCCTTGATCACACGCCTCTTCTTGAGGGACCTGTTCGTGATCTTGAGTTGGGGGGTGCACCATCGCTGAGGAAGAAGGTTGATCTTGCTCCTTGTGTTCCTGTGGTCGCACGTCTCCAATTGCCATGGTACGAATTGCGTCCGTTGGAACATCATCTTCATCTACATCATCAAGATCAACTTGCTCTCTTGGAGAGCCATTAGTCTCATCAAATACAACGTTGCTAGAGACTTCAACCAAACCCGATGATTTGTTGAAGACTCTATACGCCTTTCTATTTGAGTCATAACCTAACAAAAACACTTCTACAGCTTTGGGAGCAAATTTTGAATTTCTACCTTTCTTCACCAGAATGTAGCATTTACTCCCAAAAACTCGAAAATAAGAAACGTTGGGTTTGTTACCGGTTAGAAGCTCGTATGACGTCTTCTTGAGGAGGCGATGAAGGTAGACTCGGTTTATAGCGTGGCAAGCTGTGTTCACAGCTTTCGACCAAAACCGCTCGGGCGTCTTGAATTCTCCAAGCATCGTCCTCGCCATGTCTATAAGCGTCCTATTCTTCCTCTCTACCACACCATTTTGCTATGGTGTGTAGGGAGTGGAGAACTCGTGCTTGATTCCTTCCTCCTCAAGGTACTCCTCCACTTGAAGGTTCTTGAACTCGGACCCGTTGTCGCTTCTAATCTTTTTCACCTTGAGCTCAAACTCGTTTTGAGCTCGCCTTAGAAAGCGCTTGAGGGTCCCTTAGGTTTCTGATTTATCCTGCAAAAAGAATACCCAAGTGAAGCGGGGAAAATCATCAGCAACAACAAGATCATACTTACTTCCCCTGATGCTAAGGTAGGCGACGGGTCCGAAGAGGTCCATATGCAGTAGCTCCAGAGGTCTTGATGTAGTCATCACATTCTTGTTGTGATGAGCACTTCCCACCTGTTTACCTGCTTGACAAGCTGCACAAGGTCTATCTTTTTCGAAAAACACATTTGTTAGACCTAACACATGTTCTCCCTTCAGAAGTTTGTGAAGGTTCTTCATCCCAACATGTGCTAGATGGCGATGCCACAGCCAGCCCATGCTAGTCTTAGCAATTAAGCATGCATCTAGACCGGCCTCCTCCTTCGAAAAATCAACTAAATAGAGTTTGTCGTCTAGTACACCCTTAAAGGCTAATGAACCATCACTCCTTCTAAAGACAGACACATCTACATTTGTAAAAAAGCAATTGTAGCCCATATTACATAATTGACTAACGGACAACAAGTTATACCCGAGCGATGCTACTAAAAACACATTAGAAATAGAATGCTCGGATGAAATAGCTATTTTTCCTAGTCCTTTAACCTTGCCTTGATTCCCGTCACCGAATATGATTGAGTCTTAGGAATCTTTGTTCTTGACGTAGGAGGTGAACATCTTCTTCTCCCTCGTCATGTGGTTTGTGCATCCGCTGTCGATAATCCAACTTGAGCCCCCGGATGCATAAACCTACAAGGCAAATTAGGCTTGGGTTTTAGGTACCCAACTCTTGTTGGGTCCTACAAGGTTAGTTACAATAGCCTTAAGGACCCAAATGCAAGTCTTGTCTCCCTTGCATTTGGCTCCCACCTTTTTAGCAATCACTTTTTCATTTTTACATGAAAGAACAAATTTAGCATTGCAAGCATGAAAGATAGTGGTAGATCCATTATACACTTTCCTAGGAGCATGAGACACAAAATTCCTCCTAGATCTACCATTAAAGTTTAAACTTGAAGCATTCATGGCATGTGAGTCAAAAGTATTATAACTCCTACTATAATGAAAATTCCTAGCATTTTTTCTATCATGATACATGAAGGCATGATTCTTTTGACTCCTACTAGCCATAGGGGCCTTCCCTTTGTCCTTGGCAGAGATGGGAGCCCTTTGACTTGTTAAGTTCTTGGCTTCCCTTCGAAAGCCAAGCCCATCCTTAATTGAGGGATGTCTACCAACAGTGTAGGCATCCCTTGCAAATTTTAGTTTATCAAAATCATTTTTGCTAGTCTTAAATTGGGCATTAAGACTAGCTACTTCATCATTTAATTTAGAAATAGAAATTAAATGTTCACTACAAGCATCAACATTAAAATCCTTACACCTAGTGCAAATCACAACATGCTCAACACAAGAACTAGATTTGTTTGTTACTTTTAGCTTAGCATTTAAATCATCATTAATACTTCTTAAGCTAGCCACAGTCTCATGACAAGTAGATAATTCAAAAGAAAGCACTTCATTCCTATTAACTTCTAAAGCAAGAGACTTTTGCACACTTACAAATTTACCATGCTCTTCATATAAAAGATCCTCTTGCTTTTCTAAAAGTCTATCTTTTTCATTCAATGCATCAATTAGCTCATTAATCTTTTCTATCTTAGCTCTATCTAATCCTTTGAACAAGCTAGTGTAGTCTACTTCATCATCACTAGAGTACTCATCACTAGAAGTAGAGTACTTGGGAGTGTCACGAGCGTTTACCTTCTTCTCCTTTGCCATTAGGCAAGTGTGGCGCTCGTTGGGGAAGAGCGACGACTTGTTGAAGGCCGAGGCGGCGAGTCCTTCGTCGTCGGAGTCGGACGACGAACAATCCGAGTCCCACTCTTTGCCGAGGTGTGCCTCGCCCTTCGCCTTCTTGTAGGCCTTCTTCTTTTCCTTCTTCCCGCCTTTCTCTTGCTCCTGGTCATTAGTATTGTCGGGACAATTTGCTATAAAATGACCATACTTACCACACTTGAAGCAGGAGCGCTTTCCCTTCGTCTTGCTCTTGTTGGGATGCTCCTTGCGACCTTTTAGCGTCGTCTTGAAGAGCTTGATGATGAGGGTCATTTCTTCCTCGTTAAGCCTGACCGCCTCAACTTGCGCCACCTTGCTAGGTAGTGCCTCCCTGCTACTTGTTGCTTTGAGAGCAATGGTTTGAGGCTCGTGGATCGACATTGGGCCATTTAGCGCCTCATCAACATATCTTGCCTCCTTGATCATCATTCGCCCGCTTACAAACTTCCCAAGTATTTCCTCGGGCGTCATCTTGGTATACCTAGGATTTTCACGAATAGAGTTTACAAGATGAGGATCAAGGACAGTGAAGGACCTTACATAAGCCGGATGATGTCGTGGTCCGTCCATCTCGTGCTTCCATAGCTCCTTATTTTGTTGACCAGGGTCTTGAGCATGTTGTATGTTTGGGTTGGCTCCTCCCCCTGATCATTGCGAACCTTCCCAGTTCGCCCTCCACCAATTCCATCTTGGTGAGCATGGTGATATCATTTCCCTCATGCGAGATCCTGAGGGTGTCCCAAATCTGCTTGGCGTTATCCAAGCCGCTCACCTTATGGTACTCTTCCCTGCACAAGGATGCTAATAGAACAGTGGTAGCTTGTGCATTTTTGTGAATTTGTTCATTGATAAACATGGGATTATCCGAACTATCAAAATGCATTCCATTCTCTACTATCTCCCATATACTTGGATGAAGAGAGAACAAGTGACTACGCATTTTGTGACTCCAAAATACGTAGTCCTCTCCATCAAAGTGTGGAGGTTTACCAAGAGGAATGGAGAGCAAATGAGCATTCGAATTATGCGGAATACGAGAATAATCAAAAGAAAAGTTTGAGTTGACCGTTTTCTTTTTCTCGTCGTAGTCGTCGTCGTCTCTTTGGGAAGAAGAAGACTCGTCGCTGTCGTAGTAGACTATCTTCTTGATGCGCCTCTTCTTCTTCCGTCTTTCTTTTTGTGACTCGAGCCAGAGTCGGTGGGCTTATCGTCTCTTGGCTCGTTGAAGGTGGACTCCTTCTCCTTATTGTTGACCACCATCCCCTTTCCCTTAGGATCCATCCCTTCGGGCGATTAGTCCCTTTCGTGAAGAGAACGGCTCTGATACCAATTGAGAGCACCTAGAGGGGGGTGAATAGGTGATCCTGTAAAATCTTGAAACTTAAAGCCACAAAACTTGATTAAGAGTTAGTAGACTAAATAGCGAGCTCTTGTGAACACAAGTATCAAAGAAAAGTAATCACAAAAGACACGCGAGTTATCCCGTGGTTCGACAAGTACAACACTTGTCTACCTCCATGTTGTGGCGTCCCAATGGACGAGGGTTGCACTTAACCCCTTTCAAGCGGTCCAAAGACCCACTTGAATACCACGGTGTTTCTCTTTGTTTCACTATATCCTGTTCGCGAGGAATCTCCACAACTTGGAGCCTCTCGCCCTTACAATTTGATGATCACAAAGAAGCACGAAAGTAAGGGTGGGAAAAGCAACACACACAAGACTCAAAGCAAGAGCGCAAACACGCACACTAGCCAACAACTTGAGCTCAAAGTTCACACACGGAGTTCTCGACTCAGAAGGAGCTCAAATTGCTATCACAACGAATCAAATGCGCTAGAATGGAGTCTTGGTGCTTAGGGATGATCAAAGAATGCTTGGTGTACTCCTCCATGCGCCTAGGGGTCCCTTTTATAGCCCCAAGGCAGCTAGGAGCCGTTGGAAGCAATCCAGGAAGGCAAATCTTGCCTTCTGTCGGGTGGCGCACCGGACAGTCCGGTGCACCACCGGACACCCACTGTTCACAGTCCACTGTGTTGTACTTGGCCGAACCACGGGATAAATCCTCGTGTCTCTTGTGCTTGTTCTCACTGTGTCTATTGTGCTTCACAAGAGCTCTCCTTAGCCTCTTGACTTCATTGTGCTAACTCCTAATCAAGTTTTGTGGCTTTAAGTTTCAAGTTTTTACAGGATCACCTATTCACCCCCCCCTCTAGGTGCTCTCAATTGGTATCGGAGCCGTTCTCTTCAAGAAAGGGACTAATCGCCCGAAGGGATGGATCCTAAGGGAAAGGGGATGGTGATCAACGACAAGGAGAAGGAGTCCTTCATCAATGAGCCAAAAGACGACAAGCCCACTGACTCGGGCTCAAGTCACAAAAAGAAGGACGGGAAGAAGAAGAGGCGTATCAAGAAGATCGTCTACTACGACGACAGCGACGAGTCTTCTTCTTCCTAAAAGGACGACGACGACAACGACTACGAGAAAAAGAAGACGGTTAACTCGAACTTTTCTTTTGATTATTCTCGTATTCCGCAAAGTTCCAATGCTCATTTGCTTTCCATTCCCCTTGGTAAACCTCCTCACTTTGATGGAGAGGACTACGGATTTTGGAGTCACAAAATGCGTAGCCACTTGTTCTCTCTCTATCCAAGTATATGGGAGATAGTAGAAAATGGAATGCAATTTGATAGTACGGATAGTCACATGTTCACCAATGAACAAATTCACAAAAATGCACAAGCTACTACTGTTCTTTTAGCGTCATTGTGCAGGGATGAATACCATAAGGTGAGCGGCTTGGATAACGCCAAGCAAATTTGGGACACCCTCAAGATCTCGCATGAGGGGAACGACGTCACCATGCTCACCAGGATGGAGTTAGTGGAAGGTGAACTAGGAAGGTTCACGATGATCAGGGGGGAGGAGCCAACCCAAATGTACAACAGGCTCAAGACTCTCGTCAACAAAATAAGGAGCTATTGAAGCACGCGATGGACGGACCATGACGTCGTCCGACTTATGCTAAGGTCCTTCACCGTCCTTGATCCTCATCTTGTTAACTCTATTCGTGAGAATCCTAGATACACCAAGATGACGCCCGAAGAAATACTTGGGAAGTTTGTGAGCGGGCGAATGATGATCAAGGAGGCGAGATATGTTGATGAGGCGCTAAATGGCCCAATCCATGAGCCTCAAGCCATTGCTCTCAAGGCAACAAGTAGCAGGGAGGTGCTACCTAGCAAGGTGGCGCAAATTGAGGTGGTCGGGCTAAACGAGGATGAAATGGCCCTCATCATCAAGCGTTTCAAGACGACGCTCAAAGGTCGCAAGGAGCATCCCAACAAAAGCAAGACGAAGGGAAAGCGCTCCTGCTTCAAGTGTGGTAAGGTTGGTCACTTTATTGCTAATTGTCCCGATAATGATAGTGACTAGGATCAAGAGAAGAAGAGGGAAAAGAAGAAGACTTACAAGAAAGTGAAGGGCGAGGCACACCTTGGCAAAGAATGGGACTCGGATTGCTTTTCATCCGACTCTGACGACGAAGGACTCGCCGCCACTACCTTCAACAAATCATCCCTCTTCCCCAACGAGCATCACACCTGTCTCATGGCAAAAGAGAAGAAGGTAAGCACTCGTAATACTATTACTTACTCTTCTTCAAGTGATGATGAATCTAGTGATGATGAAGTAGACTATGCTAGTTTATTCAAAGGTTTAGACAGAACTAAAATTGATAAAATCAATGAATTAATTGATGCCTTGAATGAGAAGAACAGATTGTTAGAAAAGCAAGAGGATCTTTTATATGAAGAGCATGATAAATTTGTAGATGTTCAAAAATCTCTTGCTTTAGAAGTTAAAATAAATGAAATGCTTTCATGTGAATTATCTACGTGCCATGAATCTATTTCTAGCTTAAGGAGTATCAATGATGACTTGAAGGCTAAGTTAGAAATAGCTAATAAATCAACCTCTTGTGTAGAACATGTTGTAATTTGCAATAGGTGTAAAGATTTTAATGTTGATGTGTGTAGTGAACACCTAGTTTCCATTTCTAAATTAAATGATGAAGTGGCTAGTCTTAATGCTCAACTTAAGACTAGCAAAAATGAATTTGATAAACTAAAATTTGTAAGGGATGCCTACACTATTGGTAGACACCCCTCAATTAAGGATGGGCTTGGCTTTAAGAGGGAAGCCAAAAACTTAACAAGTCATAAGGCTCCCATCCCCGCTAAGGAGAAAGGGAAGGCTCCTATGACTAGTAGCAATCAAAAGAATCATGCTTTCATTTATAGCGATAGGAAATTCTCTAGAAATGCTTGTAGGAATTATTCTTATGATTCACATGCTATGATTGCTTCTAGTTCTTCTATGCATGGTAGAAATATGGCTATGAAATATTCTAGAAATGTTCATTATGATAGAAGTTATAATGCTTTTGACTCACATGCCATGACCGCTTCAAGTTCTAATGGTAGGCCTAGGAGAAACTCTGTGTCTCATGCACCTAAGAATGTGTGTAATGGATCTACCACTGTATTTCTTGCATGCAATACTAAATTTGTTCTTTCATGCAAAAATAAAAAGGTGATTGCTAAAAAGGTGGGGGTCAAATGCAAGGGAGACAAAACTTGTATTTGGGTCCCAAAGACGATTATAACTAACCTTGTAGGACCCAACAAGAGTTGGGTACCTAAAACCCAAGCCTAATTTGCCTTGCAGGTTTATGCATCCGGGGGCTCAAGCTGGATTATCGACAACGGATGCACAAACCACATGAGGGGGGAGAAGAAGATGTTCACCTCCTACGTCAAGAACAAAGATTCCCAAGACTCAATCATATTCGGTGACGGGAATCAAGGCAAGGTTAAAGGACTAGGAAAAATAGTTATTTCTTCCGAGCATTCCATTTCTAATGTGTTTTTAGTAGAATCACTTGGATATAACTTGTTGTCCGTTAGTCAATTATGTAACATGGGTTACAATTGCTTATTTACAAACATAGATGTGTCTGTCTTTAGAAGAAGTGATGGTTCATTAGCTTTTAAGGGTGTTCTAGACGGCAAACTCTATTTAGTTGATTTTTCAAAGGAGGAGGCCGGTCTAGATGCATGCTTAATCGCTAAGACTAGCATGGGCTGGCTGTGGCATCGCCATCTAGCACATGTGGGGATGAAGAACCTTCACAAGCTTCTAAAGGGAGAACATGTGTTAGGTCTAACAAATGTAACTTTCGAAAAAGATAGACCTTGTGTGCAGCTTGTCAAGCAGGTAAACAGGTGGGAAGTGCTCATCACATCAAGAATGTGATGACTACATCAAGACCTCTGGAGCTATTGCATATGGACCTCTTCGGACCCGTTGCCTACCTCAGCATCGGGGAAGTAAGTATGGTCTCGTTATTGTTGATGACTTTTCCCGCTTCACTTAGGTATTCTTTTTGTAGGATAAATCAGAAACCCAAGGGACCCTCAAGCGCTTCCTAAGGAGAGCTCAAAATGAATTTGAGCTCAAGGTGAAGAAGATAAGGAGCGACAACGGGTCCGAGTTCAAGAACCTGCAAGTGGAGGAGTTTCTTGAGGAGGAAGGAATCAAGCACGAGTTCTCCGCTCCCTACACACCACAGCAAAACAGTATGGTAGAGAGGAAGAACAGGACACTTATAGACATGGCGAGGATGATGCTTGGAGAATTCAAGACGCCCGAGCGGTTTTGGTCGGAAGCTGTGAACACGGCTTGCCACGCCATAAACCGGGTCTACCTTCATCGCCTCCTCAAGAAGACGTCATACGAGCTACTAACCGATAACAAACCCAACGTTTCGTATTTTCGAGTTTTTGGGAGTAAATGCTACATTCTGGTGAAGAAAGGTAGAAATTCAAAATTTGCTCCCAAAGTCGTAGAAGGGTTTTTGTTAGGTTATGATTCAAATACAAAGGCGTATAGAGTCTTCAACAAATCATCAGGTTTGGTTGAAGTCTCTAACGACGTTGTATTTGATGAGACTAATGGCTCTCCAAGAGAGCAAGTTGAGCTTGATGATGTAGATGTGGATGATGTTCCAACGGACGCGATTCGTACCATGGTGATTGGAGATGTGCGACCACAGGAACACAAGGAGCAAGATCAACCTTCTTCCTCAACAACGGTGCATCCCCCAACTCAAGATGACGAACAGGTCCCTCAAGAAGAGGCGTGTGATCAAGGGGGAGCACAAGATGTCCAAGTTGAAGAGGAAGAAGCACCACATGCCCCTCCAACTCAAGTTCGAGCGATGGTTCAAAGGAATCATCTCGTCGACCAGATTTTGGGTGATATTAGCAAGGGAGTAACTACTCGCTCTAGATTAGCTAATTTTTGTGAGCATTACTCTTTTGTCTCTTCTATTGAGCCTTTCAAGGTAGAAGAGGCCTTGCTAGATCCGGACTGGGTGTTGGCCATGCAGGAAGAGCTCAACAACTTCAAGCGAAATGAAGTTTGGACACTGGTGCCGCGTCCCAAGCAAAATGTTGTGGGAACCAAGTGGGTGTTCCACAACAAACAGGACGAGCATGGGGTGGTGACAAGGAACAAGGCTCGACTTGTTGCAAAAGGTTATGCCCAAGTCGCAGGTTTAGACTTTGAGGAGACTTTCGCTCTATGGACTTAAGCAAGCCCCAAGAGCATGGTATGAATGCCTTAGAGACTTTTTAATTGCTAATGCTTTCAAGGTTGGGAAAGCCGATCCAACTCTTTTCACTAAGACTTGTGACGGTGATCTATTTGTGTGCCAAATTTATGTCGATGACATAATATTTGGTTCTAATAACCAAAAGTCTTGTGAAGAGTTTAGCAGGGTGATGACTCAAAAATTCGAGATGTCGATGATGGGCGAGTTGAACTACTTCCTTGGGTTCCAAGTGAAGCAACTCAAGGACGGCACCTTCATCTCTCAAACGAAGTACACGCAAGACTTGCTCAAGCGGTTTGGGATGAAGGACGCCAAGCCCGCAAAGACTCCAATGGAAACCGACGGGCATGTCGACCTCAACAAAGGAGGTAAGTCCGTTGATCAAAAGGCATACCGGTCTATGATAGGGTCTTTACTTTATTTATGTGCTAGTAGACCTGATATTAGGCTTAGCGTATGCATGTGTGCTAGATTTCAATCCAACCCAAGAGAGTGTCACCTTGTGGCCGTTAAGCGAATTCTTAGATATTTAGTTGCTATGCCTTGCTTCGGGATCTGGTATCCAAAGGGGTCTACCTTTGACTTAATTGGATACTCAGACTCCGACTTTGCTGGATGTAAGGTCGATAAGAAGAGTACATCAGGGACGTGCCAATTCCTAGGAAGGTCCCTGGTGTCGTGGAGTTCTAAGAAACAAACTTCCGTTGCCCTATCCACCGCTGAGGCCGAGTACATTGCCGCAGGACAGTGTTTCGCGCAACTACTTTGGATGAGGCAAACCCTCAGGGACTTTGGCTACAATCTGAGCAAAGTCCCACTCCTATGTGACAATGAGAGTGCTATACGTATGGTGGACAATCCTGTTGAACACAGCCACACAAAGCACATAGACATCCGGCATCACTTTTTGAGAGACCACCAGCAAAAGGGAGATATCGAAGTGTTTTATGTTAGCACCGAGAACCAACTAGCCGATATCTTTACCAAGCCTCTAGATGAGAAGACCTTTTGCAGGCTGCGTAGTGAGCTAAATGTCTTAGATTCGCGTAACTTGGATTGATATAGAGCATACATGTGTTTTATGCCTTTGATCATGTTCCATTATGCATTTTATTGCTTATTCATGGTGCTCAAGTTGTGCAAGGGACCCCCGGACCTCACAAGTCCATGGTGCACATATTTAGGGGAGAAATGCTACAACTTGACCCTTTGAGACTAACCGTGTGCTTGAGTTTTCTTAATTTAGTCTCAAAGGAGGATTGAAAGGGAAAAGGTGAACTTGGACCATGCAAGACTTCCACTGCACTCCGATGAGAGGGTAACTTACTCCAAGTTCATCTCTGTGTTCTTATTGCCTTCTTACTCTTAATTGAAGATTTTGGTGAGGCAATGGGGTTCAAGGGCCAAAAATGATCCCGTTTTGGTGCTTGATGCCAAAGGGGGAGAAATTAAGGCCAAAGCAAGAAATGGATCAGCTACCACTTGAGAATTTTGAAAATAGTAGAGTAGAGCTTTTGTTTTGTCAAAATACTCTTATTGCCTCTTATTGTCAAAAGTTTGTCTCTTGTGGGGAG
This sequence comes from Zea luxurians, assembly GCA_029449295.1. NCBI lineage: Eukaryota > Viridiplantae > Streptophyta > Magnoliopsida > Poales > Poaceae > Zea > Zea luxurians. Next base: position 171,634,146 of record JAOPSE010000002.1, read on the forward strand.
AATGTTTGATTATGGGAAAAGGGGGGGTTTGAATCTTTGATCAATTTCTCTTGGAATACCTCTCTCTATGCCTCAACAAGTGACTTTGACTTAGAGATAGGAAATTGAGTTTGATTTGCAAAAACAAACCAAGTGGTGGCAAAGAATGATCCTAATATGTCAAATTTGAATCAAATACAAATTCTTGTTCTCATTTGCATTGATGTTGCACTTCTTTAGTTGCTTTTTGTTGTGTTGGCATAAATCACCAAAAAGGGGGAGATTGAAAGGGAAATGTGCCCTTGGGCCATTTCTAAGTATTTTGGTGATCAAGTGCCAACACAAATGGTTTAAGTGTGAAACTATGCCAAATGGTGGATGAAGTGAAAATAAACACAAAGGTATGATTCTAGACTTAGTACATTGGTTTTTGTGTACTAACATATTTGTCTAAGTGCTAGAATCAGAGAAAATACAATTGGAAAAGACTTGGCTCGAGCAGCCAAGACTCTGCTCAGTCTGGGTACACCGGACTGTCCAGTGGTGCACCGGACAGTGTCCGGTGCGCCAGGCTGGCATCTGGTCAACTGGCTGCTCTCGGGTCTCGACGGCGGCGTACGGCTATAAATCACCGAACTGTCCGGTGGTGCACCGGACTGTCCGGTGAGTCAGCTGCGGCAAAGTCGCCGCTCTCGGGAATCAAGTCAACAGCGTACGGCTATAATTCAACGGACTGTCCGGTGGTGCACCGGACTGTCCGGTGAGCCAACGGTCGGTCGGGCCAACGGTCGGCCGCGCAATCCGCGCGTGGCCGAGCCAACGGTCAGATGGGGCACCGGACTGTCCAGTGCGCCAACGGCTCCAAATCTTCAACGGTCGGCTACGCCAAAATAGGAAAGAAATCAACACCGGACAGTGTCCGGTGGTGCACCGGACTATCCGGTGCACCAACCGACAGAAGGACAGAATTGCCTTCCTGGATTGCTCTCAACGGCTCCTAGCTGCCTTGGGGCTATAAAAGGGACCCCTAGGCGCATGGAGGAGTACACCAAGCATACTTTGAGCATTCTTGATCATTCACACTCCGTCTTTGCGCACTCGTTTGACATTCTTAGTGATTTGAGCTCTGTTCTAGTGAGAACCTTGTGATATTCATTTCAGCTCGAGTCTTGGCCGTGTGTGTGTGTATTGCTGTGGATTTATGTGTGTTGCTCCCCTCCCTTACTCTAGTGCTTTCACTTTGATCCTTATTGTAAGGGCGAGAGACTCCAAGTTGTGGAGATTCCTCACAAATGGGAAAGAGTAAAGAAAAGAAGAACACCGTGGTATTCAAGTTGATCATTGGATCACTTGAGAGGAGTTGAGTGCAACTCTCGTCCATTGGGATGCCACAACGTGGAGTAGGCAAGTGTTGTACTTGGTCGAACCACGGGATAAATCCTCGTGTCTCTTGTGCTTGTTCTCACTGTGTCTATTGTGCTTCACAAGAGCTCTCCTTAGCCTCTTGACTTCATTGTGCTAACTCCTAATCAAGTTTTGTGGCTTTAAGTTTTAAGTTTTTACAGGATCACCTATTCACCCCCCTCTAGGTGCTCTCACTTGTCGCCCACACTTTCAATCCTTCGTGCATAAGCCTTTTTAAATTTGTCAACAGAAAAGTAGTCGTCTACAAAGTGCTCCATTCCAACTTCTCGCATTTGTTGCGCTATAATGACCACTAGGCCATGCTGGCAGGGTTTCCCTATGTGCTGCCATTCAAGACATGAACAATATCTCTGTTCTGCCTTCACAACGTGTCTGCAATGAATGTTGTTGTTATCACGGATCTCAGCATGATAGTAGTCACCTTTTTGTATAGATAAATGACCCAACCCCCTCGCTCCAGCCTTCAACAAATTAATGGCTATGGGAAGGATTGTACCACCCAATTTGTCCCCGATCCTTTTCCTTCTAAAAAAGAGATCCATAACCAAACATCTGATTTTGTCTACAAGTTCACAAACTGGTAGGTCTTTATAGTATTTAATCTAGTTGTTAAATACCTCAGCAATGTTGTTGGTTATGTAGTCACACTTTATAGCCGTGTTGAAACCACGTATGTACCATAAAAGAGGGTGCCACTCATCAATCCATTGCTTGACACTTGGTATATCCCTGGCATTACTGAAGTGGTGCTCAAAAATGGTGTTCCTATATGCTCTAGCTGCGGGATACATGTGCTCGGAACCAGTGAAGTGCTTAATGTAGTTTTGCATGAGGTGGCGGAAGCATTCTCTCTTTTTTTAGCATTTGTAAATACATCGTTTACTGCTGATGTCAGTCCTTTGCATGCATCAGAGCAAATGGCTAAAACAGGAGGGTCGCCTATGGCCTTACGAAGTTGTTGCATGAACCAAATCCAACTATCTTTTGTCTCTGACTCGAAGAAACCAAAAGCCACTGGAAACATCCAATTATGCCCATCAACACTTGTATCTGAGGGAAGGTGACTATTCCAATGACCATTTAGAGTTGTGGAATCCACACTTAAGTAGGGCCTGCAACCTTCACGAAAACCTTGAAGACAAGGGCCAAAAGCACAAAAGAATCTGCTGAAATATAATTTTCCATCTTCAACTACTAGATCAAACTCAATCACTGAGTCTGGCATAACCTCCAAAACAGCTTCTCTCCATCTAAATAGTAATTTGAAGCTATCCTGCCATGTTCCATACAACTCTCTAAGGGCCTTTGAAAGGGAAATGTGCCCTTGGGCCATTTCTAAGTATTTTGGTGATTTAGTGTCCAACACAAGTGCCTAAGTGTAAAAAGGTGGACAAAGTACAAATCAAGAATTAAGGTATGTTTCTCAGACTTAGTACATTGTTTTATGGACTAATGTATTGTGTCTAAGTGCTGGAAACAGGAAAAATCCAATTGGAAATGTCTTGGCTCGAGCAGCCAAGAATCTGCTGAGTCTGGGTGCACCGGACAGCGTCTGGTGGTGCACCGGACAGTGTCCGGTGCGCCAGGCTGGCTCGAGCGAAGTGGCTGCTCTCGGGAATTCACCGGCGACGTACGGCTAAAATTCACCGGACTGTCCGGTGTGCACCGGACTGTCCGGTGAGCCAACGGTCGGCCAACGGTCGGCCGCGCAATCTGCGCGGGACACGTGGCCGAGCCAACGGCTAGAAGACGGCACCGGACTGTCCGGTGCGCCAACGGCTCTCAGGCTGCCAACGGTCGGCTTCGCTATTTAAGGAAGGAAATCGGGCACCGGACAGTGTCCGGTGTGCACCGGACTGTCCGGTGCCCCCGATGACAGAAGGTAAGAATGGCTTTCCAAACTTGTGCTCAACGGCTCCTAGCTGCCTTGGGGCTATAAAAGGGACCCCTAGGCGCATGGAGGAGTACACCAAGCATCCTTTGAGCATCATTGATCACTCACACTTCATTCTCGCGCACTTGTTTGACATTTTAGTGATTTGAGCTCCGTTCTAGTGTGCTAGTCTCTTGAGCTCAAGACTGGGTTTTGCGTGTGCGTATTCGCTGTGATCTTTGTGTCGTGTGTGAGTTGCTAATCCCTCCCTTGCTCTGTGATTCTTTGTGAACATCTTGTGTAAGGGCGAGAGGCTCCAAGCTGTGGAGATTCCTCACAAACGGGATTAAGAGAAGCAAAGCAACACCGTGGTATTCAAGTTGATCTTTGGACCGCTTGAGAGGGGTTGATTGCAACCCTCGTCCGTTGGGACGCCACAACGTGGAGTAGGCAAGCGTTGGTCTTGGCCGAACCACGGGATAACCACTGTGCCATCTCTGTGATTGATATCTCTTGGTTATTGTGTTGTGTTGAGATCCTTCTCTAGCCACTTGGCAAATTACTGTGCTAACAAGTAACCAAGTTTTGTGGCTTAAGTTTTTTGAAGTTTCACAGGATCACCTATTCACCCCTCCCTCTAGGTGCTCTCAATTGGTATTAGAGCAGTTCTCTTCAAGAAAGGGACTAACCGCCTGAAGAGATGGATCCTAAAGGCAAGGGGATGGTGATCAACAACAAGGAGAAGGAGTCCTTCGTCAACGAGCCCAATGATGACAGGCCCACCGACTCAGGCTCGGGCCACAAAAGAAAAGACGAGAGGAAGAAGAAGACAAGGCGCATCAAGGAAATTGTCTACTACGACAGCGATGAATCTTCCTCCTCCCAAAAGGACGACGACGACTACGATAGACGAAAGACGGTTAACTCAAACTTTTCCTTCGATTATTCGCGCATCCCGCATAGTTCAAATGCTCAATTGCTCCCCATTCCACTTGGCAAGCCCCCTCACTTTGATGGAGAGGATTACGGATTTTGGAGCCACAAAATGCGTACTCACCTGTTTTCTCTCCATCCAAGCATTTGGGAGATTGTAGAAAGTGGAATGAAATTTGATAGCTCGGATAGCCCTGTGTTTATTAATGAACAGATTCATAAAAATGCACAAGCTACTACTGTGTTGCTAGCCTCTTTGTGCAGGGACGAGTATCACAAGGTGAGCGGCTTGGACAATGCCAAGCAGATCTGGGACACCCTCAAGATCTCTCATGAGGGAAACGACGTCACCTTGCTCACCAAAATGGAGTTGGTGGAGGGCGAGCTTGGACGGTTCGCGATGATAAGGGGCGAGGAGCCGACACAAACATACAACCGGCTCAAGACCCTTATCAACAAAATAAGGAGCTACGGGAGCACGCGATGGACGGACCACGACGTCGTCTGCCTAATGCTAAGGTCATTTACCGTTCTTGATCCTCATTTGGTGAACAATATACGTGAAAATCCCAGGTACACCAAGATGTCGCCCAAAGAAGTTCTTGGGAAGTTCGTAAGCGGGCGAATGATGATCAAGGAGGCAAGATACGTGGACGACGCATTGAACGGTCCTAGTCATGAGCCTCAACCCATTGCTCTCAAGGCAACAAGGAGCAAGGAGGCGCTACCAAGCAAGGTGGCGCAAGTTGAGGCGGCCGGACTCAATGATGAGGAGATGGCCCTCATCATTAAGCGCTTCAAGACGGCGCTTAAAGGTCGCAAGGGGCAGCCAAGCAAGACCAAAGCCAAGGGGAAGCGCTCATGCTTCAAATGCGGTAAGCTTGGTCATTTTATTGCTAACTGTCCCGACAATGATAGTGATCAGGACCAAGGGAACAAGAGGGAGAAAAAGAAGCATTACAAGAAGGCCAAGGGCGAGGCACATATCGGAAAGGAGTGGGATTCGGATTGTTCCTCCTCCGACTCTGACAATGAAGGACTCGCCGCCACCGCCTTCAACAAGTCATCCCTCTTCCCCAACGAGCGTCACACTTGCCTCATGGCAAGAGAGAAGAAAGTAAGCACTCATACTAGTACTTATGCTTCTTCGAGTGAAGATGAGTCTAGTGATGATGATGAGATAGATTACTCATGCTTATTCAAGGGATTAGATAGAACCAAGGTAGACAAAATTAATGAATTAATTGATGCCTTGAATGACAAGAATATGCTTTTAGAAAAACAAGAGGATTTGTTGTATGAAGAACATGATAAATTTGTAGAAGCACAGAAATCTCTTGCTCTAGAAATTAAGAGGAATGAAATGCTCTCTAGTGAATTATCTTCTTGTCATGAAACTATTGCTAAGTTAAAAAGTTTTAATGATGATTTAAATACTAAACTAGAAGTAGCTAGTAAATCTAATTCTTGTGTATAAATTGTTGAAACTTGTAATAGGTGTAAAGATTTTGACATTGATGCTTGTAGTGATCATTTAGTTTCAATTTCCAAATTAAATGATGAATTAGCTAGTCTTAATGCCCAACTTAAGACTAGCAAGAATGAATTTGACAAGCTAAAATTTGCAAGGGATGCCTACACGATTGGTAGACACCCCTCAATTAAGGATGGACTTGGCTACAAGAGGGAAGCCAAGAACTTGACAAGCCATAAGGCTCCCATCTCCGCCAAGGAGAAAGGGAAGGCCCCTATGGCTAGTAGTGTGCAAAAGAACCATGCCTTTATGTACTATGATAGAAGACAACCTAGAAATGCTTATAGGAGTTGTAATGTATATAATGCCTTTGATTCTCATGCTATGGTTGCTTCTAGTTCTTCTTATGTGCATGATAGAAATGTTGGTAGGAGAAATGTTATTCATAATATGCCTAGGAGAAATGTCGTTAATGTTCCTAGGAAAGTTAATGAACCTTCTACAATATATCATGCTTTAAATGCTTCTTTTGCTATTTGTAGAAAGGATAGGAAGATAGTTGCTAGAAAATTAGGGGCAAGATGCAAGGGAGACAAAACTTGCATTTGGGTCCCTAAGGATATTTGTGCTAACCTTGCAGGACCCAACATGAGTTGGGTACCTAAGACCCAAGCCTAAATTTGCCTTGCAGGTTTATGCATCCGGGGGTTCAAGCTGGATTATTGACAGCGGATGCACAAACCATATGACGGGGGAGAAGAAGATGTTCACTTCCTACGTCAAGAATAATGATTCCCAAGATTCAATAATATTCGGTGATGGGAATCAAGGCAAGGTAAAAGGGTTAGGTAAAATTGCAATCTCAAATGAGCACTCTATCTCTAATGTGTTTTTAGTAGAGTCTCTTGGATATAATTTGCTATCTGTTAGTCAATTATGCAATATGGGATATAACTGTTTGTTTACAAATGTAGATGTGTCTGTCTTTAGAAGATGTGATGGTTCACTAGCTTTTAAGGGTGTACTAGACGGCAAGCTTTACTTAGTTGATTTTTCAAAAGAAGAGGCCGGTCTAGATGCATGCTTAATGGCTAAGACTTGCATGGGTTGGTTGTGGCATCGCCGCTTAGCACATGTGGGGATGAAGAACCTCCACAAGCTTCTAAAGGGAGAACATGTGATAGGTCTAACCAATGTTCATTTCGAAAAAGATAGACCTTGTGCAGCTTGTCAAGCAGGGAAACAGGTGGGAGGCGCTCATCACACCAAAAATGTGATGACAACATCAAGACCCCTGGAGCTGCTACATATGGACCTCTTCGGACCCGTCGCCTATCTGAGCATAGGAGGAAGTAAGTATGGTCTAGTTATCGTTGATGACTTTTCCCGCTTCACTTGGGTGTTCTTTTTGCAGGATAAGTCTAAAACCCAAGGGACCCTCAAGCGCTTCCTAAGGAGAGCTCAAAATGAGTTTGAGCTCAAGGTGAAGAAGATAAGGAGCGACAACGGGTCCGAATTCAAGAACCTTCAAGTGGAGGAGTTTCTTGAGGAGGAGGGGATCAAGCACGAGTTCTCCGCTCCCTACACACCTCAGCAAAATGGTGTGGTAGAGAGGAAGAACAGGACGCTCATAGATATGGCGAGGACTATGCTTGGAGAATTCAAGACCCCCGAGTGCTTTTGGTCGGAAGCCGTGAACACGGCTTGCCACGCCATCAACAGGGTCTACCTTCACCGCCTCCTCAAGAAGACGTCGTATGAGCTGCTAACCGGTAACAAACCTAATGTATCGTATTTTCGTGTTTTTGGGAGTAAATGCTACATTCTAGTGAAGAAGGGTAGGAATTCCAAATTTGCTCCCAAAGCCGTAGAAGGATTTTTATTAGGTTATGATTCAAATACAAAGGCATATAGGGTCTTAAACAGATCATCGGGTTTGGTTGAAGTCTCTAGCTACGTTGTATTTGATGAGACTAATGGCTCTCCAAGAGAGCAAGTTGTTGATCTTGATGATGTAGATGAAGAAGACGTTCCAACGGCCGCAATACGCACCATGGCGATTGGAGATGTACGGCCTCAGGAACATTTGGAGCAAGATCAACCGTCTTCCTCAACTATGGTGCATCCCCCAACCCAAGATGACGAACAGGTACCTCAAGTGGAGGCACATGATCAAGGGGGAGCACAGGATGTTCAAGAGGAAGAAGCACCTCAGGCACCTCCAACCCAAGTTCGAGCGACAATTCAAAGGGATCATCCCGTCGACCAGATATTGGGTGGTATTAGCAAGGGAGTAACTACTCGCTCAAGATTAGTTAATTTTTGTGAGCATTACTCTTTTGTCTCTTATATTGAGCCTTTCAGGGTAGAAGAGGCCTTGCTAGATCCGGACTGGGTGTTGGCCATGCAGGAGGAACTCAACAACTTCAAGCGCAACGAAGTTTGGACACTGGTGCCTCGTCCCAAGCAAAATGTTGTGGGAACCAAGTGGGTGTTCCGCAACAAACAGGACGAGCACGGGGTGGTGACGAGGAACAAGGCTCGACTTGTGGCAAAAGGTTATGCCCAAGTCGCAGGTTTGGACTTTGAGGAGACTTTTGCTCCTGTGGCTAGGCTAGAATCAATTCGTATCTTGCTAGCATATGCCGCTCACCATTCTTTCAGGTTGTACCAAATGGATGTGAAGAGCGCTTTCCTCAACGGGCCAATCAAGGAGGAGGTGTATGTGGAGCAGCCCCCTGGCTTCGAGGATGAACGGTACCCCGACCACGTGTGTAAGCTCTCTAAGGCGCTCTATGGACTTAAGCAAGCCCCAAGAGCATGGTATGAATGCCTTAGAAACTTTTTAATTGCTAATGCTTTCAAGGTTGGGAAAGCCGATCCAACTCTTTTTACTAAGACTTGCGATGGTGATCTTTTTGTGTGCCAAATTTATGTCGACGACATAATATTTGGTTCTACTAACCAAAAGTCTTGTGAAGAGTTTAGCAGGGTGATGACGCAGAAATTCGAGATGTCGATGATGGGCGAGTTGACCTACTTCCTTGGGTTCCAAGTGAAGCAACTCAAGGACGGCACCTTCATCTCCCAAACAAAGTACACACAAGATTTGCTAAAGAGGTTTGGGATGAAGGACGCCAAGCCCGCAAAAACGCCGATGGGAACCGATGGACACACCGACCTCAACAAAGGAGGTAAGTCCGTTGATCAAAAAGCATACCGGTCCATGATAGGTTCTTTGCTTTATTTATGTGCTAGTAGACCGGATATTATGCTTAGCGTATGCATGTGTGCTAGATTTCAATCCGATCCGAAGGAGTGTCACTTAGTGGCTGTGAAGCGAATTCTTCGATATTTAGTCGCTACGCCTTGCTTCGGGATCTGATATCCAAAGGGGTCTAACTTTGACTTGATAGGGTACTCAGATTCCGACTATGCTGGATGTAAGGTCGATAGGAAGAGTACATCGGGGATGTGCCAATTCTTAGGAAGGTCCCTGGTGTCATGGAACTCTAAGAAACAAACCTCCGTTGCCCTATCCACCGCTGAGGCCGAGTACGTTGCCGCAGGACAGTGTTGTGCGCAACTACTTTGGATGAGGCAAACCCTCAGGGACTTTGGCTACAATCTGAGCAAAGTCCCACTCCTATGTGACAATGAGAGTGCTATCCGAATAGCGGAAAATCCTGTTGAGCACAGCCGCACAAAGCACATTGACATCCGGCATCACTTTTTGAGAGACCACCAGCAAAAGGGAGATATCGAAGTGTTTCATGTTAGCACCGAGAACCAGCTAGCCGATATCTTTACCAAGCCTCTAGATGAGAAGACCTTTTGCAGGCTGCGTAGTGAGCTCAATATCTTAGATTCGCGGAACTTGGATTGAAATGTAGCATACATGTGTTTATGCCTTTGATCATGTTCATTCTGTATTTTGTTGCTTATTGTGGTGCTCAAGTTGTACAAACACTCCCTGGACCTCACAAGTCCTGTTTGCAAGTAATGCACATATTTAGGGGGAGCTGTGCTACAACTTGACCCTTTGAGACTAACCATGTACTTGAGTTTCGTTGTTTTAGTCTCCAAGGAAAATTGAAAGGGAAAAGGTGGACTTGGACCATGCAAGACTTCCACTGCACTCCGATGAAAAGAGTAACTTTTCCAAGTTCATCTTCATACTCTTATTGCCTTTGTGTTCTTATTTGAAGATTTTGGTGAGGCAATGGGGTTAAAGGGCCAAGATTGATCCCGTTTTGGTGTTTGATGCCAAAGGGGGAGAAAATAAAGGCCAAAGCAATAAATGGATCAGCTACCACTTGAGAAATTTTGAAAATAGTAGATTAGAGCTTTTGGTTTGTCAAAACTCTTTTATTGTCTTTTATGTCAAAAGTTGGCCTCTTGTGGGGAGAAGTGTTGATTATGGGTAAAAGGGGGAGTTTTTGAAATCCTTGATCAAATTTCTTGGAAAACCCCTCTTTATGTCTCTACAAGTGGTTTTGACTTAGAGATAGGAATTTGAGTTTGATTTGCAAAAACAAACCAAATGGTGGCATAGAGTGATCCATATATGTCAAATTGAATCAAAACAATTTTGAGTTCTAATTTGAATTGTTTTTGTACTTGTTCTACTTGCTTTATGTTGTGTTGGCATAAAATCATCAAAAAGGGGGAGATTGAAAGGGAAATGTGCCCTTGGGCCATTTCTAAGTATTTTGGTGATTTAGTGTCCAACACAAGTGCCTAAGTGTAAAAAGGTGGACAAAGTACAAATCAAGAATTAAGGTATGTTTCTCAGACTTAGTACATTGTTTTATGGACTAATGTATTGTGTCTAAGTGCTGGAAACAGGAAAAATCCAATTGGAAATGTCTTGGCTCGAGCAGCCAAGAATCTGCTGAGTCTGGGAGCACCGGACTGTCCGGTGGTGCACCGGACAGTGTCCGGTGCGCCAGGCTGGCTCGAGCGAAGTGGCTGCTCTCGGGAATTCACCGATGACGTACGGCTAAAATTCACCGGACTGTCCGGTGAGCCAACGGTCGGCCGGGCCAACGGTCGGCCGCGCAATCTGCGCGGGACACGTGGCCGAGCCAACGGCTAGAAGACGGCACCGGACTGTCCGGTGTGCACCGGACATGTCCGGTGCGCCAACGGCTCTCAGGCTGCCAACGGTCGGCTTCACTATTTAAGGAAGGAAATCGGGCACCGGACAGTGTCCGGTGTGCACCGGACTGTCCGGTGCCCCCGATGACAGAAGGCAAGAATGGCTTTCCAAACTTGTGCTCAACGGCTCCTAGCTGCCTTGGGGCTATAAAAGGGACCCCTAGGCGCATGGAGGAGTACACCAAGCATCCTTTGAGCATCATTGATCACTCACACTTCATTCTCACGCACTTGTTCGACATTTTAGTCATTTGAGCTTCGTTCTAGTGTGCTAGTCTCTTGAGCTCAAGTCTGGGTTTTGCGTGTGCGTATTCGCTGTGATCTTTGTGTCGTGTGTGAGTTGCTAATCCCTCCCTTGCTCTGTGATTCTTCGTGAACATCTTGTGTAAGGGCGAGAGGCTCCAAGCTGTGGAGATTCCTCGCAAACGGGATTAAGAGAAGCAAAGCAACACCGTGGTATTCAAGTTGGTCTTTGGATCGCTTGAGAGGGGTTGATTGCAACCCTCGTCCGTTGGGACGCCACAACGTGGAGTAGGCAAGCGTTGGTCTTGGCCGAACCACGGGATAACCACTGTGCCATCTCTGTGATTGATATCTCTTGGTTATTGTGTTGTGTTGAGATCCTTCTCTAGCCACTTGGCAAATTACTGTGCTAACAAGTAACCAAGTTTTGTGGCTTAAGTTTTTTGAAGTTTCACAGGATCACCTATTCACACCCCCTCTAGGTGCTCTCAGCCTTCTCTTTACCTTTCCACACTGTATCATAAGAATTTGTGCAATTGTGCTGCTCTTGCAAGGTATTTTGCAATTCTTTAGCTCCCATATGTGGTTTCTTCGTTAGGAATGGCAGTGCTAGGGATGCAACCCATGAGCTGGTGGGAGTTGTTGTTTTTCGACGACCACTAGAAGTGCATGTGTGTTGATCCACGATAACTGTAACCTGCACACAATAAAAAATTCATTGTGACCTTCCCTAATTTCATTCAGGATCCAAAGTAGAAACAATGTGTGATACAACATTACTCACAACGATTGTGGGAGACCCGGCATTTTGTAGCCTTGCATTAATTCTCCATGGACAATAACCTCCTTTGCAATAAGCACGATATCTGAAAGGTAAGCTTGACTCAATCCCTAACTCAAACTCATTATTAATCGCATACTGCCTGATAGCCAGTCTGAATTCTTTCATATCCTTGTACAAACTACCAATCTTCATTATTGGATTAGATCTGTTGCAAACAAATACCCTTTCTTGTGGTATGTAATTAGTGCAGGGCAATGCAGCAGTTTCATCATCAAATTCATCGCTTTGGCGGACACCAAATGGTCTGTTGGTAAAAGCATGTTGCCTTTCAGTAGTTTCACGTTCACCTTCAGCTAACAATCCTAACCGATCATACATCACTGACTCAGAGGCAGTCTCTCGCTCTCCTTCTTCCTCCCATCTATCATCAATCTGTATTGCCCCCCAATCAATTTCTAAAACCTGAAAACATCCAATTAAGACAGCTATGAAGTACTAGGCGCAAGTGCATCATAAAATAAACTACTGGACAATAAACTGCTGGATATTTGAGTCTAACCTCCATTCTATGTTCATCCCCTAACAGAAAATCTTGGGGATCCGACAAATCCGAGCTCCTAACAGGTAGATCCACTCTTTCCACAGGACAAACCGTGGGGAGGCAAGGAAGGGGTGGCTCACTTTCATCGCCGGGAGATGAATCCGGGGAGTGGGCGCAGTTTTCTACCTCCATGCAAATGGGTCGTGCAGAGAACACTAAGCTTGAGATAGCTCTCCTCTGAGGAAGGCGTGGCAGACGGCGGCTCGGGCAGTAGGTGGCAGGCGGCGGTCCGAGGAAGGCATGGCAGACGGTGGCACGGGCAGCTGGTGGCAGGCGGCGGCGCGGGCACCTACTGGCAGATGGCAGCGTGGGCAGCTAGTGGCAGGCGGTGGAGCGGGCATCTGGTGGAAGACGGCTGCGCGGCCACCTTGTGGCAGACGGCGGCGCGCGCTCTGTTTTCTTGTTCTCTCGCGCGGCTAGGGGAGTACTCTGGCTAGGGGTAGATTAGTACGAAGGGGTACACAACCTTCATCACGAGCAAGAAAACAAACGTTAACAGAGCGCGGGAGATTAATAGTACTAATCTAGCACGGCTGTGAGCTCCATAATACCAAAATGGCGATGTGCAGCTGTGGAGTAATATAGTGGCAAAGCCGCGCGACGAGAATGTTACAAACTCAAATAACTCTTTTCTCTCAGCATCCGAATCGGTACAGTAGAGACTGCCCTGTGGTTTTCTAATCTAAATTTCCTATAAGGCGAACAGGAAAAAAACAATTTTGCGTCCTAAGACCAACTCCAGCAAGGGCCCGTATATGGGCACGCTTCCGTAAAATACGTTGTCGAGGCTACTGTTCACGCAGCCAGCGGACTCCATATCCGGGCGCGGAGAACACGCGGCGCCGGTGCTTGCTCCCTTTCTCGCGTCCACTCTCTCTTCCCCGCACTTCAACCGTCGCTTTTCCAAATGAGGTATGTCTCCGCGAGTTCGTTCATCCAGACACCGAGATGTAGATTCCAGATCGAGCTCATTCCTCCTCCTTCAAAGTTTCGATTTCGGTAACTGTAGGTTGAACGGTGGCAGTTTCGTAGCCGAGCTGAAGCGGAGAGGGAAGCAGCGGCGGTCGATGTCTCTGGGTAGTGCTTGCTCCTCGTCGACGATTGGCCCTTCGAGCCCTCGGTACGCCGTCTAGATCTGAACTCCGTTGTGGTTTCTATTAGGTTTTAGTTGCTTCATTTGTTCGATCTGTGTGGTTCTAGGGTTTGTGGTGTGCGAATATTGGGCATAGAACCTGAATGACGGTTTCGATCTGTGTGGTTCTAGGGTTATGTTACACGAATATTGGTTCTAGGGTATGTAGATGCTAGAGGTTCTAATTTGTGGCAGGTCTGGTCTGAACTTTGTTGTGGTTTCTATTAGGTTTTAGTTGCTTCATTTGTTCGATCTATGTGGTTCTAGGGTTTGTGGTGTGCGAATATTGGGCAAAGAACCTGAATGACCGTTTCGATCTATGTGGTTCTAGGGTTATGTTACGCGAATATTGGTTCTAGGGTATGTAGATGCTAGAGGTTCTAATTTGTGGCAGGTCTGTCATGTTGTGCTTTTAGTTGTTCAATTGATTTGTCCATGTACCCACATTTTTTGCCGCATTTTGTACAAACGAGGTTATATGAGTTGTAGTGACCCCAGTCAATATCCTAGGCTGTCATGCATATTTTGTTCATGGACGCGTAGTATACATTGAGGGGGAATATGTTTGCTTGTACTGACACGTTGTTGTTCGTCGTCGGCAGCTTAGTTTATTTTTTGACCTCCTTGCATTCGCTCATCTCAAATACTTCCATCATCGAACAAAAACTGACCATATCTCCTCGGTCATTTTCAGTTTCAGAGATGGAAAAAGAGCCACTTGACATGGTTGAGATCTCAGTTCGAGTCATCGAGACACATGTCGACATCATTCGCAGTCTAGTGACTGATGGGGTTGTCGATAATAGTGAACCGCAGACAGTGTACACACTTAAGACCACTTTGTTTCAAATTGGAGATGTATGCGACATGCTTGAGAAGTGTGCTATGTCCATAAAAAAGTATGCTGACTCCAAGAGGGCTAAAATTATTCAAGATGAAGCCCTACAATATGCTGAAGACGATGAAGCTACAGATGATTTGGAGGACCTCCCAAGCCTGGATATCCTTACTCAAGCGGACATATTGGAAAAATATTTTGGAATTGAGTATGATAGCGACCAGTCATGGGGTTGTTGATGTTTAGTCCTAAACAACACGATATGAGTATCGTAGGTTTCACTCTAGGGTTGTAGTACTGGTATGCACAAGTTTGTTAAGGTTGACGAGAACCCTTTGTTTGGTGTTGTAGGGTTTGGTGACTGTAATAAATTATGGTTCGTCTAGTATTGTAAAACTGTTTCATGTGTGTTGTTCAGACTATGTGTTATAATGTATCTAGTCATTTGGTATTATATTTATTTCGTCTTGCTTCCTTCAATTACAATTCTTCATGACAGCCGAAGAATGGAGAACTACAACTACGACCAACCTTCACAAGCCCCTGGAGACTATGTGCCATGCACATACACAGAAGGCATAGATTTAACAGAAATCGATGGGAGGACTATCACCTTTTGTCAAGCTATCGAACACCGGTGATCGATGGAGCACGTTTATGTCGTTGCATGACCCAGGCAATCCAAAAAAAGCATGCCATATCCACAAGTCATGTGATGCTATTGCTTCAAGGATAATTGTGGGTTTTTTTAAATGACCTCGATAGCTACTGTGCCAAGCAGTTGGGCATCGTTCCCACTCCCAGTGCATGCAATCTATGCTCCCTAACATTCCTGGAAACCCCCCTCCTTTGGGCAACGTCAAGCAAAGATGTTATGTCATGTGCGTTTGGTTTCCTAAGGAATTTTGGTCCAAACAAGCATACTATAGACCTTGTGAACTGGGCAATAGTTTCTAGGATAGTACTCTCTCCCATCCGTAAGTACTCATTGAGGCTATCTGCTGGTCCACCATAAGCTAACATACGAATGGCAGCAGTTACCTTTTGTATGGGGTGAAATCCGGGTTGATGTGCTGCATTGTATGATTGCCTGAAGTAGGGGTTTGCCACTTGTAGAGCTTCTGTTATGTGTTCGAACATGGATTTTGTCATCCAGAAACTGAAAAAAGAACACTTCATTACATATCATATTGGCACGAAAATGAAACAATGGTAACCAGGGTAGTACCGTCGTCTGAAAATGTCGTCATTGTACACAGGGATGTCTGCGAAGTAGTCTTGCACAAGCCTAGCATAACTTGAAGACCTATCCCGATGAATAATACGTCTACCTAGAACCGATCCTCTATGGACAAGTGGCTTTTCTTCCTCATCTGCAACAGTAGATGCATGAAGCATGTGTACCACTTGTTCATCCTCGTACATGCGTTTCAAACGTCGGTCCACGGATTAGATGAAGAAGCCATCTTGTCAGTAGGATAGCTGCAACCTAAAAACAAATAATGTGATGGTGCAATAAATGTCAGGCTCCCATGTATCAATAGACGTGTTATGCTTTGTAAATTTGTATTGAACACGTACACAAGCGATTGTATTTTGGATGATGCAAACTGCAAGAACAATAACCTACATATTAGGCCAAATTGTAATGATTACCCTAAACCTCACCTCTGCAAACCGCTTGTGTTCAATTACCAAATCCGCGAAATTTCTTGTCCACAGTTGTTGGAAGAGTTGACCCACAAATCGAAGCTAGTTGGGCAACCCTGCATTTGGACTTGGGATCAATTTGATTGAAGTGTAGTTGCAAACAGTAATTTGTGGGAGACCAGTGTGCGGCCAGCGCCAGATCCGACGAGCTAACGACATGGCGCATAACAAGACCGGTTACAGCAAGAACGAGTCGTACCTCGATGGTGATGATGGAGAACATGGGGAGCACACCGGAGCTCGGCTGAACATGGATAGTACCACTGCGTCGAGGAAGCGAGCTTCGACGCCGTCGCCTTCGGCCCAGACGAAGAACGCTTCACGTACGCCGAGCTCCTACAAGGCTGGACCCAAGTTGCGGCGGAGTGTGCCGCACGCGGACGATATGGCGGGAGACTGCCACCGGTCTTCGCCGCTGCTGAAGTCAAAGCAGCACGCAGCAGCCACGGTCGGACGGAGACAACACCTTGGGCGCGGTGGCTTCCAACATGGCCCAACGGGATCCGTTTTCCGACCGTTGGCGGTGAAAGTCGCCTAGAGGGGGTGGATAGGCGAAACCTGAAAAATATAATTCTAAATCCAAACTAGATCCCTTGATTAGTGGTTAGAACAAGATTCACAATTATCGGAGTATAAAACTAAGTCACTTGCTTGCAACGAGTATTGTATTCAAAGGGTGCAGAATTTAATCAATAGCAATACTACTAGAAATGTTGGTGGAGAATAATGCAAGAGGGCTTAGGTAAGAAGAGGAGTAACACAAGTTCTTTCTTGCAAGGAGTTGCTTCTCTAAATGTGAATTTAACTTGAAGCAACACAAAATAATATTAGCAAAGATTAGCGCAAGAGAACTTAGAAAGGGAGAGAACAAACAAATCACAAGCAATAAACACAAGAGACACGAGTGATTTGTTTTACCGAGGTTCGGCCCTCGAAGGCCTAGTCCCCATTGAGGAGTCCACTAAGGATGGGTCTATTTCAACCCTTTCCCTCTCTCCACCGATCACCAAGACCGGCGAGCTCTTCTTCTTTTCAAGGATCACTTAAGACCCCGCAAGGATTACCACACACTTAGGTGTCTCTTGCTAGCTTTACAAGCCTCCAAGACTTTGGAGGAAGTTCAATGGGAGTCAAAACTCCACGCACGGATGATCACAAGATGTAGCACACACTTTCTCTCAATGATTCTCACAAGGCACTATTGCTAAACTCACACGAGAAGCTCTCTTTTGCTTGCTCTCTCTTTTGTGGCGCTTGTGTTGGTTCTAGTGGTCTAAATCTTGTGTATAGGATGGATCAATGAATAGAGGTGGTTGGGAGGGCTTGGATATGTCAACTATATGACTTGGAATGTTGCTTGGGCTCCCACACCTTGAAGTGGCCGGTTGGTGTGGTATTTATAGCCACCAACCAAATTGTAGCCGTTGGAGAAGTCTGCTGGCGATGGGCGCACCGGACAGTCCGGTGCGCCACCGGACAGTGTCCGGTGCGTCGCCACATCATCCTGTCGTTAGGGCTTGGAGCTGGTCGATCGTTGGAGGCTTTGTCCTTATGCGGCACCAGACAGTCTGGTGCCACACCGGACAGTCTGGTGCCCCTCTGACTTCTGCCGCGTTACTATGCTGCACTGTTCATCCGTCAGAGTCGACCGTTGCGCGCAGGTAGTCGTTGCTCCGCTGGTGCACCGGACAGTCCGGTGGTCCACCAGACAGTCCGATGAATTATAGCGGAGCTGCGCCTGGGAAACCTGAAGCCGAAGAGTTTGAGGTCGATCCTCTCTGGTGCACCGGACACTGTCCGGTGGCACACCGGACAGTCCAGTGCGCCAGACCAGGGCACACTTTGGTTTTCTTTTTCCTCCTTTCTTTTGAAGCCTAACTTATTCTTTTTACTGGTTTGTATTGAACCTTTGGCACCTGTAGAATGTATAATCTAGAGCAAACTAGTTAATCCAAATATTTGTGTTAGGCAATTCAACCACCAAAATTTTTTAGGAAAAGGTTTGACCCTATTTTCCTTTCAATCTCCCCCTTTTTGGTGATTGATGCTAACACAAACCAAAGCAAATATATAAGTGCATAAATAAACTAGTTTGCATAAGGCAAGTGCAAAGGTTGCTTGGAATTAAACCAATATAATTATTTCAATAGATATGCATGTATTGTTTTCTTTTTATTTAAAATTTTGGACCACGCTTGCACCACTACTTTTGTTTTTGCAAATTCTTTGTAAAATTCTTTTCAAAGACTTTTTGCAAATAGTCAAAGGTATGTGAATAAGATTGAAAGAAGCATTTTCAAGATTTTGAAATTTTCTCCCCCTGTTTCAAATGCTTTTCCTTTGACTAAAACAAAACTCCCCCTCAATAAAATTCTCCTCTTAGTGTTCAAGAGGGTTTTACAAATTTTTGAAGCTACTAGAACTTTCTCCCCCTTTTTAAAACATATTAAGATACCAATTTGAAAACTTCATTTTTTAAAATTCGTTGGTGGTGGCAGTCCTTTTGCTTTGGGCTAATACTTTCTCCCCCTTTAGCATGAATCGCCAAAAACGGATACTTGTGAGTGAAATATAAGCCCTATTTACTTTCTCCCCATTGGTACAAGTAAATGTGAGTGAAAGATATACCAATTTTTGAGAGGTGGCAGAATACTCCATTTCCCTTTCAATCTAAGACTTAAAACACTAGATACTCATGAAAACATATTAGTCTTAGCCTTGGCACAAAAGAGATAGGAAATATGCAAATGTACCAAAGGAAAGAGACATGGTTAAAAGGATATATCAATGAAGCTTATATAGTTCTATATAATACAGATTGCTCCCCCTAAATATGTGTCGTGAGAGGAATACAGATTTTGGCCTTAAATGCCAAGTGCACATAATGAGAACATATCTATATCATAGAAACTGTGAAGTGCAATGTGTCATAATAAAAGAGTGATGCTCACGACAGACTATGCACTTATGAAAGCATGTTGAAAACATTTTGAGTAATTACCCTTAAGGATTTCAAAGAGACTTAAGGAACCTCCACCTTTGGAACAAAGGTAGCTTATCCTCGTTACAAGGTTAAGCTTTAAGCTCTTTGACAATAAAATCACTTCACCTAGTTTTAACAAAAAATGTATTAATGCAATAATGAAATTTTTGAGAGGTTAAACTAGGTATGAAGCATAGATATGCATAGACATGCTTTCTCTTCCTTTTATACAGGATATGCAACGAATGTATATAAGAGGAAGATTTAGGTACATGTATAAATAAGAGGAAGTAGTTTTACCCTTTTGTACCTTCACATAGATACGCTCTCTTCATTGTGCTTTGTCCTTAGTCTTAGTTACTTAAGACCTATATTCAAGACAATGTATGGAAATATTTTGTACAAGAGAGAGTTCTATAACTAGTGATCCTTTTCTAAGTCAATGTTATCATATATCAAGTGGATCACAAATTGCATAAATGTATCATGAATTCTCCTTTCAACTTAGTGCATATCAAGAGAGATATTGATTCAAAGTATATGAGGCACTAAGAAACATAAGTGTTAATTGAATTTATTCAATGATTAAACAAATAACAGATGTGATCAAAAGAACAACATATGCATTAGATTATCACACAAGCTTAAATTAGGAGAATCCAGTAAATATGCTACTTTAACAGTGAAAGTTACAATAAAGATGACATTACTTTACCAAGATGGATTGAAATGTAGTAGCATACTTCATGAGAAACTTATTCTCATACTTGAGACTTCATGAGATTATTAAGAGAAAAATTAGTCTCAACATAATCAAGATATAGAAATGGGCTCCCCCTAAAGACATGCATCAGACTAGGTTAGATGCATTCTC
Source organism: Zea luxurians (assembly GCA_029449295.1). Taxonomy (NCBI): domain Eukaryota; kingdom Viridiplantae; phylum Streptophyta; class Magnoliopsida; order Poales; family Poaceae; genus Zea; species Zea luxurians. Next base: position 171,654,155 of record JAOPSE010000002.1, read on the forward strand.
CGTTAAAGACAAATAGGGGGAAGCAATGTACATCTTGATTAAGGCATATAAAATCTACGATGATTAGCTTATGCCTTGAATTCTCAAAATGAAAAAGGTTTAGAATACTTACAACCACACCATTGATTAATTTGACGATCTTAATGTATAGGTAGGTGTTGCTATTTTTTTTACATCGTCCTTTTCATTTGAGTGTCCTCCTTTTAGAGTTGTCACTTTTTCTTTTCAAACTTATTGAAAATACTTGAAAAAGAGATATTAGCAGCACAAAGGAGTATATGACAAATGATGATTTCTTTTGATAAGAGATATAAACAATTCATCATTCATAAGTTCCACAGATATGAAGTAAAATCCTTAACATTAGTGCACATCATTAGAAAACAGGAATATGCACCTTTAAAACATTTTGATCAATCATAGAAAATTTACTTCTTCATATTAAATTTATTATCATAACTTAAAAGCATATCAAAATGAGAACAGATATAGCAAAGGCATGAATTAGATTCTAATGGACAAGTGCATTGATGAGAACAAGATTGAATGCACATCTAGTTGATTTAAGTCCAATAAAGAATCTATTCTTCACATAGGTAGAATATGATAATTTAGAGTAAATAACCATTGATGGAAACTATATTTGATTAGGAAGATGAGTTCCCATACCTTTGCTTTTACCTTTCTTCCTTTGGGTGAAGAGCAACCCTTGAGGCTTGTGGCTTGCACTTACTCTCTTGCAGATTTTCAAAAGTAAGCTCAAGAGATATGTTATTAGTTACATAAGCACTAGTTTCCCTTTTTGTAATCATTTTTTATAAGGAATGAAAAGTGAATTAATAAAGCATGGAAACTTTATGACTAGATTATTCCATGATGTATGCTCAGTTTTAACTTATAAAACAAGCATAGTTAATTCCTTAAGATTATGGGAAAAAAATCTAATTCATAACATGGAGAGCGATGAATGTAGAAGAATCATATCCAATTTAAGCAAGAAGCACAACAACATAAGTCATTGGATTGATTTTTTTATGTTAGATTACGCACTTCCAAAGAGAAACTTATTTTCTACAAGTGAGACTACTTGGGTTACTTAGATAAAAGCATTAGTCTCACTATTCTAGTTATAGAGAGAATTTTCTTTTTATAAGTGTCCTAAGGATTTGAATTTCTTACATGACACCTTATTCTTTTAAGAACTTGGAATATCTCTCTATATCTAGAATCATGGCAATAATAAGATAATTAGTGTAAAACATGCCATGAGGTACTTACGATAATTTAAAGCATGTAGATTGCCATAGTATAGAAATGATGAATATGCAATCTACCATATGAGAGGAATTTCTTCTAAGAATGGTGACATAATTTAAAAACATCTTAAGTGCTTCCTTTTTCTATGTGACTACACAAGACACATGAGAAATGATAATTTAAGATACTTGCACTAAATGCATGAGTGTTACCATCCTTTGGCATTCCTCCATGTTGTAGGTTTTCTTGATTTTCCACATAGGATATTCCTACAACATCAATATCTTGCTCGAGATGATATGAGTTTTAGACATAATAACTCAAAATAACTTTGGGTCAATCTTGGATATACAGATCATAGTAAGATTGATAGCTTGAGTTAATAAAAATTGAATTGACTTTCTCAAGCACCTCAAAGCTTCATATCATCTCCTTCTCCTGCAAAGCTTGTCAAGCATATTTTGGTACCCATCGCTTGATGGGTCCATCAAGGTTAGTCAACAAAGATCTAGGAACCCAAAAGTCCTTTGTGTTAGCACTTGGTAAACTCATTACCTTTCTAAACAAGCTGCAATTTTGGGTTGCCTAGTTACATGTGAAATAATTGACAAGCTAGAAGTGGGATAGTTACCAATGGGACGATCCTTGCATTGATGTCCCTTCTTTCGGCATATGTAGCAAAGGCGATCTTCAAGTCTTGAGGATTTCTTCTTTCCTTGTTTCTTGTTTGCTACATAGTTAGTTAATACTTTCTTTTCCAACACTGTGCCTTGGATGTTACCTTGCATGGAGGCATGGTTGAGGCTTTTGGCAGAGGTATTGATTTTCTTCTTTTGTTCCTTCCTCTTGGCAATCCTCAAGTCCTTGACATTTTCTTCAAGGGATTTAGTGCATGCCACGGTTGTTCCCATCTCAAGCTTCTTCACCATGTGATCACGGTTATCTTGAGAAGGTTGAGCAATGCACTTCCCTTTTAGTTGAGTCAAGCTCATCTTTAGCCTCTCATTTTCTTCTTTGAGCTTTTGATATGTATCATCTTTTGTTCCTGCAAATTCTAGCTCAAAGGAAGATTTGCTTGTCGACGAACAACAAGCATTAGCACATGGTAATATTGTTTCAATCTGAATACATGTGCATGAGTGAGGTTGTTGGGATTTTAAGTTTTCTATCACAACCTCATGAGCAATGTTTAATATGATATGATCATCCATAAGATTTTCATTAGAATATTGAAGCATATCATATTTTTCTTGAAAAGCTAGATTTTCAACTTTTAGCTTTTCTACTTGGTCCTTAAGCAAGGCATTCCTATTTACTAATTGAGCGATACAAATTAAAGAGTTCTCTTGCTCAATTGAAATAGTTTCATACCTTTGGACCAAATCAACATGAGAGCACTTTAGCTCCTCATGTTCTTTAATCAACTCATCAAAGCTTAGCATTTTTATGGAGAGAATATCTTCTAGCCTTTGACGAGCTTCGCTTTGCTCTCTCGCTCTTTTTAGAAGTTTGAGCATGACCGCCTTATCTTCTTGACTTAGATGAGCGTAGAGTTGCATGAAGCTTCTTTCATCCTCCTCATCCTCATTTGTTATCGGAGTCACCTAGGGGGGTGGATAAGCGAAACCTGAAAAATATAATTCTAAATCCAAACTAGATCCCTTGATTAGTGGTTAGAACAAGATTCACAGTTATCGGAGTATAAAACTAAGTCACTTGCTTGCAACGAGTATTGTATTCAAAGGGTGCGGAATTTAATCAATAGCAATACTACTAGAAATGTTGGTGGAGAATAATGCAAGAGGGCTTAGATAAGAAGAGGAGTAACACAAGTTCTTTCTTGTAAGGAGTTGCTTCTCTAAATTTGAATTTAACTTGAAGCAACACAAAATAATATTAGCAAAGATTAGCGCAAGAGAACTTAGAAAGGGAGAGAACAAACAAATCACAAGCAATAAACACAAGAGACACTGGTGATTTGTTTTATCGAGGTTCGGCCCTCGAAGGCCTAGTCCCCGTTGAGGAGTCCACTAAGGACGGCTCTCTTTCAACCCTTTCCCTCTCCCCACCGATCACCAAGACCAGCAAGCTCTTCTTCTTTTCAAGGATCACTTAAGACCCCGCAAGGATCACCACACACTTAGGTGTCTCTTGCTAGCTTTACAAGCCTCCAAAACTTTGGAGGAAGTTCAATGGGAGTCAAAACTCCATGCGCAAATGATCACAAGATGTAGCACACACTTTCTCTCAATGATTCTCACAAGGCACTATTGCTAAACTCACACGAGACGCTCTCTTTTGCTTGCTCTCTCTTTTGTGGCGCTTGTATTGGTTCTAGTGGTCTAAATCTTGTGTATAGGATGGTCAATGAATAGAGGTGGTTGGGAGGGCTTGGATATGTCAACTATATGACTCGGAATGTTGCTTGGGCTCCCACACCTTGAAGTGGCCGGTTGGGGTGGTATTTATAGCCACCAACCAAATTGTAGCCGTTGGAGAAGGCTGCTGGCGATGGGCGCACCACGTCATCCTGTCGTTAGGGCTTGGAGCTGGTCGACCATTGGAGGCTTTGTCCTTATGCGGCACCGGACAGTCCGGTGCCCCTCTGACCTTCTGTTCTGACTTCTGCCGCGTTACTATTCTGCACTGTTCATCTGTCAGAGTCGACCGTTGCGCGCAGGTAGCCGTTGCTCCGCTAGTGTACCGGACAGTCCGGTGAATTATAGCGGAGCTGCGTTTGGGAAACCTGAAGCTGAAGAGTTTGAGGCTGATCCTCCCTGGTGCACCGAACACTGTCCGGTGGCACACCAGACAGTCCGGTGCGCCAGACCAGGGCACACTTCGGTTTCCTTTTTGCTCCTTTCTTTTGTAGCCTAACTTATTCTTTTTACTGGTTTGTGTTGAACCTTTGGCACCTGTAGAATGTATAATCTAGAGCAAACTAGTTAGTCCAAATATTTGTATTAGGCAATTCAACCACCAAAATTATTTAGGAAAAGGTTTGACCCTATTTTCCTTTCAGGCGGCAACGGAAACGGCCACCCTTAGGCTGGCTCCATCAAGAGCCCCTAAAGCCTCTTGTACTCTAAATATAGAGGACCAAACGGTTCTCTACGCTCTCCAACAGCGTCCTTTAAACGGTCATCCAAATTTAGAGAACGCTGCTGGATTCTCTATATATAGAGTTTCTCTAAACGATCCTCTATCCATTTGAATACTTTAAATAACCGGTTTAGCAAAACTAAAACATGTATAATACATTTAAGAGTATGACAAATACGTATGTACAAAATATAAAAAAATAAAAAATATCTATAATATATGTATTTGCATATAGATGACATGATTTAGGACGTTGTTGGAGATGAAGGAGATATAGAGGATAAAATCTTTTAGAGGAGACTGTAAAGGACAGATATAGAGGATTAATATAGAGGACGTTGCTGGAGACAGCCTTACCTCCACCGAGTACGGAGCCGTATTCTGCTGGAAATGCCTCCGCGCTCCGCCTACGCAAACGCGGAGGGCGCTCCCTAGGATACCGATTTTTTTTGCATTTTAGCCCTTTATCAGGAATAAAATCACGTTTGGACCTAAAAAATTTTAATCTCAATTTTGGACCCTTTTCTCGGCGCCAGAGGCTGTGGCGCCGAGGTAACACAGCTCGGCGCCACAGCCTATGGCGCCGAGGTGTGACGTGGCAGCAACGACTGCCTGCGCCTAGGGCTGACATGGCACTGACGCAGCGCTGATGCGGCCTCGTAGCTCGGCGCCACAAATCTTGGCGCCGAGCTACGGATGCCTATAAAAACAGCCGCGCTGCTGGCCGAGAGCAGCATATTTCCTCTCATTTCAAAACTTCATCAAAATTTGTTGGATTCAAAGATTCGAGTTGGTTCACTTCGTAGACCAAGGTATGGTGCCCAACTGATTTGTTTTGTATATTGGGTTGTTAGTTTCATAGTTGCTCATAGTTTGATAGTTTGTGTAAACCTATTATATTATCATTTCGATTATTAGTATCATAGTTGCTCATAATATATATAGTATCATTAATATGATGAGTATATTTTATTTGATAGTTTGTGTAAACCTGTTATAAAGCATATTAGGTACAAGTGATAATTATAATCGTTTATTAGATGAAAGACATGTACCGAGAGGTGTTGTAGCAGAAGAGAGGTCATCCTCGGGAGTTATATCCGGACGTATCTAGTAAGGATGCTCCTGTTCCTCCTGAACTCCCCGTGCCTAACTATGACTGTGGCAGACTGGCTTGGGTATGTCAATCCAAACATCCAGACACGGCTGCTCACTGCTTCTACCTTTGTGGCGGTTTTGACGTACGTAGCTTATGACTTGTCACTTAATTTTGTTCGTATTTATTATTTTGTAGATGTGTAATAGTGCTTCGTTCCATTGTTTTAGGGGCACCCGAGGTGTTTCTTTTTCCAGTGGATCGACGGTCCTGATAAATTTGACCCTTGATATCTTCTTTTCGCTAATTGGTTGAGTGGAAGGACTAGTCATGAGCGTTTTAAGCGTTGGGTACCTCCTCCCCCGAATCCTCCACTAATGACGGATGCAGAGAAGGAGGTAGCAACCGAAATACAGATGGACTCACCGCCTCGATGCGATTGTGGAGACCGTGCTGTCATCGACGAAGACCATGAGAAGCAGTTCTGTTGTCCGAACATTGATTATGTGAGCCCATCGATACGCTAAATATCGATACACTAAATGTATAAACTAGTTATTTTTTACAATAAATTACTAATTTTTTCTCTTGCAGCCATACAGGTGGCGTAAGTGTCGTTTCAGAGAGTGGTTGTATGGTCCTTTGTCTCATTGGCCAGAGCCAGAGTTAAAGGAAAAAAATCAGTGGGCAGAAGAGTTGAAATTTGATCCAGTACTCTGCAAATGTGGTATTGAAGCTAAGTATGGATTAGTTCCTTCCGAGCTTGGTGTTGGATATTTTTGTGGACATATGGTCGATTACGATGAGGTTGGTATTTATTTATTTTTTTGCACCAGCTGTAATGTTATAGCGGTACTTACTATTTTTTTTGTAGGAGACGAGGAAATGCAGTTGGGAGAGTTACGACGACAAAGGAGAGGTGATGCGCACAATAGAGTCGAAGAGACTAATGAGACAGAAGATGTGTTGTGGATCTCAGCTCGTCGATTCATACATTAACGATCGCATACGCGACATGTGTAGGGACGCAAAATCTGCCTTTTATGATAGCCCGAAGCGTGCAGAGTATAGGAGGTTGAAGGCGGCAGACGAGAAGAGAGCACAGGATGCAAGGGAATGGGAAGCGGCTCAAGCCGAGAAACAGATGTTGGATAATCTTGCTGATCGCCTTAAGGGAAGTGAGTGAGAAAAATGATACTATAATTATGTTAGTATAATTTATTTATCTTGACTTTGCTAACTTATATTGCTCATTATATTTGCAGAGATTGGATGTGGCGTAAACTATTTGGCCGATGAGGCGCATGGAAGATATGTTCAGGATAAAATGGCAACGGTTGAGCTGATGGAGGAGGAGGAGGACGACACATATAGATTGAGTGAGCTTATCGCTCTCGCAGAGGCAGGATTACATGAAGAAGAGGAGGACGACACATCAAAGTTGAGTGAGCTCATCGCACTAGCTGAGGCAGGATTACGTGCTCAAGAGGAAGAGGACGAGTTTATGTCTCAGGCCGCCGAAGAGGTAGAGGCGGCTTATTACAAGAAGAACTCTGATGAGGCTGAGGGTGAACTATTCTCCCAAGCTGCAGATGAAGCAGAAACCAATTATTACAAGAGAACTGTTGACAAGTGTGATGCAGGACAATGCAGCAAGTGGAATGAGGTTGTCGTTGAGGATTGCGCGACGGATGACTCCGAAGATGAGTTACTTATAGATTGTGATTCAGATTGAAGAAACTTGTAGCTTGTTATGTAGTATTTTCGTATCCAAAATAATTTAGAACTCTACTTGAATATCTAAAATAGTTTAGAACTCTAAAGATGCGTTACATATTGCTTGTCATGTTTTTTACAATTCATAAAAAAAATCGCAAGAGTTCCCCTTGTTTTATTAACAACCACAGTTCAAATAATCACATATTATAAGACATGACCACATTTCAACATACAATACATCACAAAATAACATAGAATATAAAAACATCCACATAACATAGTTCTTCATACAATGTCCACAAACAAAGTCCAAAATACAATGTCCACAAAACATAGTCCAAAACACATAACATAGTTCACATTTAAATGACTCGGCCTATGCGTGTCTATCATTAAACCAAGCCACAAGCCTATAAAAAGTGAATGTTACTATAGCATTGACTGGCATGCCGCGTATACCCTTGAGCACACTGTTAAATGACTCAGCCATGTTGCTAGTCTGAAACTCGAACCTCCAGCGACCTTCGTCGTAGGCCCTTGTCCATTTCTGTGGTTCCCTCAGCAATCCAGCAATCCAGTTCTTACCTTCAGCATTTGTTGCATCTTTTAGTTCCTTCAACTTATCCTCGAAAAACAAAACCTCCAACTGTCGGCATACCTCCTCAAAAAGGGGGAAGTTAGCCTTGCTATGATCCTTTCGAAGAAGATTTTCTGCTAGATGTCGAGTGCACCATCTGTGGTGCATGGGTGCGTAGCCAGGAATCTGCTCTTGCACTGCATTAAGAATACCTTGGTGTCTGTCAGATATGACACCAACCTCGCGACCAGGGCCTACGACATGAATCTGAACAAGTCGCAAGAACCAAGACCAACTATCTCTGTTCTCCCTCTCCACCAAAGCAAATGCCAAAGGAACCAATGCATTGTCTGTGTCGCATGATATGGCAACCAACAATGTGCCCTTATACTTCCCAAGCAGAAAAGTACCATCAATAGAGAGCACGGGACGACAATGCCTGAAGGCCTCTACGCACTGCGAGAAACACCAGAAAGCACGAAAAAATATCTCTCTGTCGTTCCTCCATTCATTAGGTTTGGGGATGTACTCGTAATGCATGCCTAGGTTTTTTACTTTGATTGCATTGAACAATGCTGGTAACTTCTCATAACCCTCCTCCCAATCCCCGTATATCATCTTCCATGCTCGCTGCTTTGCCCTCCATGCTTCCCCATATTTGATCCTATAACCAAACAGCTCCGAAGTCATGGTCATAATTGACTTCACCTTCAAGTTTGGCTGACCCTTCAATATCCCCAATATCCTTTTCGCAATTAGGGTAGATGTCAACTGACGATGCTTAGAGCTTAGCTCTGTCTGGGCACAAGTGTGTGGACCTACAATTTTGGTGATTTTAAACTTTCCGGTTTCCTTCTGCCTTCGGGCACATACCCTCTAATTACATTCCGACACCTCGCACACAACAGTGTAACGACGCTGTGCATACGAGTGTCTCACCTTGAACGGCCTCTTGCGGTTCACAGAATATTCCTATAGCCATCGTCTTAGTGTAGGCAGGTCCTTGAAAAGTAAGCCTACCTTAATCTCAATGCTGTCGGCGTTATCTAGAGCCTCTAGCAGTTCATCATCACGTCCTTCAGCATATGCACGGGTGGAATGACTTAGACTGCTAAATTCATGTACTGCAGGGTCACGCTCGGGACACAAACGTCGTATGAGTTCAATTTCTTGCTCGATCATTTCTTGAACCGGACGGTCATCATCAGAATTTAAGGCCCGTGCAGCCTCATATGGCTCCTCCTCATCCTCAATCTGAACATCAACACTATTGGATGCCCTGCATATGTTGTCCATATTATATGATACAAGCACATCAAGATAAGCAGCATTATCGATTTGTGGAGATCCTGCATCGGGTCCAAGTAAGAAATACCACATTAAAAAGTCTAATCAAACGAAATAACGATGGATATGAACAACGTGTCAAAGACACTTACTAGGATGATCCTGAACTGGATGCTGGGTCAATGGGATATCTTGGGGGGGTACCACCGGATTAGAAGCCCCACAAACGTTAGGAAGAGGACGAGAAATCCCATACTCGTGCGGTCCCGATTGAGCATCGGGCACAACAACCACTTCTTCCGGAAGCTCTACCAAAGGAGCTTCAATACGAGATGCATTGGGAATTTGTGAAGACAACCCGACTGGAGCATCATGATGAGTAACAGATAACGGCTGAACAACCACATCCAAACATGGTGGAAGCATTGTCTTCACAATTCTTACGTATCCCACCCAATCATCTTCTGAGGCAATGGAGATCAACCGTCGGGCAACTGTTCCATATGTAATATGGGACAACAAACCCTGAATTGATATTCTAGGGTCGTTTATGTTGCAACTAATCTCCTCACAAGCTCGAGCGAAAATCTTGTCAAAAGATGGTCTTTCATCGAATAACATGGTCATGATCTTCATACCATCAAAACTAACATTCCCATAAGCATCTATCCCCACGCTTCCTCCATGGTATAGTGTCACTAGGGTGTCCATCTATTGCAAAAATGGATTACTAACTCAATAATGGCTAGGTACTTAAGGCTAAAAACTTACTAAATAATAAATAAATAGTAACTACTTATTAACTAATAACTATATAATAAATATTAAATGACCACATCAAACGAAATTACATAATCTATGAATAATGTACGAAAACAATGTATACCTGAGACCGCGTACGAGTCCAACTAACGGTGGAGAAGGACAAGTCGGAAGGACACCTATATACAAAAATAACTATTGTAAATAAAAAATTTGGCAGCACCTCCCCTGTAAAAGTGATATTTCTAAAACCTGCAAAGAAATAACAACACGATGGTTGCCAACACAGAAAACTGCTACCAACAAGTATATGTTAAACCCTATATAATCACTCACTTTCCTCCATCAATTATACTAACAATATGCTACCGACTTACTAACTATATAATCACTAACTATATATATACGAACAAATAAATACCTAGCTAACTATTTATAATAAGAAATGAATAGCTAACAGACTATGTATTAAACCAAGTAATCTTGTGCTACAAATTTATTTTTCAGTTAGAAAAATCTATTTAGCTCAAATTAATACCAAGCAATAATATATTAACATCTAGCTATCTAATTAGCTAACTAATTAATACAAACTAATTTGAATCCTCACCGTGGGGAGATGGCGACGGGGAGCACGAGGTTGACACTGAGCGCCTTGGCCTTGATGGTGGTGCAGAGGCAGAGCGCGGCGTCGAGGTCGGCCACGCCGAAGAGTAGCGGGCAGCAGGTGTCGCTGGCCTTGGTACCGATGACGGCGTGCACGAGGCCGTTGAGCGCGTCCACGCACGCGAGCAGCTTGAGCATGTTCACGGGGCACTTGCCCGTCGGCGTGGACGGCGAGTAGGGCGGGGGAGGGCACGATGTGGACGAAGGCGGCGGCTTCGCCTTCGGCGGTGGAGGCGGCGACAACTTCGGCGTCGGGCAGTAGGGGCAGACCGCGGCCTGCGCGAGCAGTGTGGACGGCGGCGGGCGGCTCTGGTGGCGGCGGGTGGGCAGGGCGGCGGCGGCGTCGAGAGGATAGAAGGGAGTGGGAGGAAGGAGAAAGAAGAAACGCGGCGTACCGGTTAATTCCTAGCTCGGCGCTAAGATCTGTGGCGCCGAGCTAGGTGCCACGCGTGCTATCACGTCAGGTCTGTCCGCCACGGACACGTCAGCGCCATATGCTGTGGCGCCGAGCTATGACACCGAGAAAAGGGTCCAAAATTGAGATTAAATTTTTTTAGGTCCAAACGTGATTTTATTTCTGATAAAGTGCTAAAATGCAAAAAATTCGGCCTAGGATACGGATACGGAGGGCGCCGTTGCTGATAACACGCTAAGGGCTGATTTAGTGATCCAGGATCCCGGGAGGATTGAAGTGGATTGATGGTAATTTTCCCCTCAATCCACTCCAATCCTCCCGGGATGCCTTTGTGACCAAATCAACCCTAAGGCCTTGTTCGGCACGCTAGTATTTAATACATATTGGGATCCAATACACGGTGGGATTGAGTGAATCCATCCCATGTCACTTAAACCATGTGTGTTTCTATTACAGCTGGAATTTAATACATGGCTAATTTTCCATTGTTTGGTTACACCACATGGATACATTAATTTGTTGCATGCATATAAAAAGATCAGTGCCCATCGTATTAGGTCTCTGAAGCGGATGAAATTTGAAGCATCAAAATCAGAAGTTGGCCACTCATTATCTCTTATTACATTACAATAGAGTGTGTGCATTTAGATTAAGAACAAACCAAAGGGAGAGAGCTAATGTTTCATTTGAACAACATAACATACTGTCTATCCAACAAGCAATTTAGAGGACTCTACCTGCAAGGGAATGCAACTGTTAAACGCTAGGATTTCTCCACGCATTTTAATAATTTCATATCAAACATAAACATGCTAGACCATATTGGTATTTTCGAGTTAAATCACATATTTGCTCATAGCCCAAGATTGGTAGGGAAATGACAAACATGTCTAATAATCTAAAAAGAAAGCAGTCCACGAAAGAATTGTGCTTTGTTTGCAACTAAAATAGGAAAATAGGAAATAAATCATAAGGGAAAATAGGAAATGCTCAAATAAACCATAAGCAATTCATTATTATTATGGTGTTCAAATAGATTTTAAGAGAAAATAGGAAATGTTCAAGCATCTAGCTAGTGACTGCATAGCAGAAGGAAATGCCCAAGGATGCTTGCAGGCTAGTAATCAACCTAGGAAGAGATGCAAGCCTCAAAAAGTTAGTGGGAAGAGAAGAGGGAAAGGACGAGAGCATACCAGCTAAGCCATCTCGTTTCTCAGCCAAATCAGTGCAGACTCGGCATCATCATCACATGCACTCAAGAAAATTTGCCTGTTGTCAAGGTCCTTGAAGACATTGTAGGCTTTCGCTTTTTCCTCCTTTGTAACTTCCATTGTACCAATAATGGATATGCACTTCTTGATTGAGAAGTCTGCAGCTTGACTCACTTCCTTTTCCTCCCTCTCTTTTGCTAGTTGTGTGGCTTCTTCCTCAGCTTGCTTCATTCTCATGTCAATGTATCTTCCCATTATTCCTTCTAGGTTATCGCCCTTTTTATGCCTCTTTGTCCTTGTTTCTTCATTGTTCCCTCTTATAGCAGTAGTCCTTCTCTGCGGCACCGGATCATGCCTTTCACCTGTTGCATCTCCTGCCTCAACAACATGGACATCATCTTCTTCATGTGCCGGCAAGGTTTCTTCCACTTCATCTTGTTCATGTTGTATGTTGAGAAACTCATCTCTATTTCCTACTTGAGTAAGATCTGGAAGTTGGGTGGAGGTGTAGTTGTAGGTCCCTTCAGCTGTTTGCCCTGCACAATTAAGTTTTACTAAAAAGGGTAGACAACATAACATATTGGAAAAATGGACATTGTAATGAGACTAACCATCATAAAGCTCCCCCAAGGCCTCATATAGAGGAAAAGACTTGTTGCGGAACTTTTTAGCCTTAGGATGAGAAGTCAGTATATTTTTCCATAAAGCTGGGTCAGCCATAATCCTCCCTGTCTTCTCATCAAAATGAGCTCCACTTTGATTCTTTGCATCCTTTAGCAACCTATAGTCCCTTTTCAACTCTCTTTCCTTATCTTGTATTTGTGTCTTTGTGAAATAGACATATTGTTCCCTCTGATGAAATTCATTGACAATTTTGTTCCATGCTTCTGTTGTCCATCCATTTTGACCCCTATAATCAGCTGTCTTGTGCTCATGCAACAGGTCCACAAGAGTCTTCTCTAGAGTTGAGTTCCAAGCGGCTCTTAATTTCTCTACACAAGACAAGGAAGAAACATTAGTTGTAGAATTCCAAGAGGCGCTTAATATCTCTTAAGTCTACTTGCATACCTTTTGGAGAACCTCCATGTTTTCTTGGATCACCAGCTTTAGGAGAAGGCTTCTTTGTTGCACTTTTTGATAAGAGCATGTTGATTCTTGGAGAACCCCTTCCAAACATGTTAACTAATATTATATAACACAATGAGAAATAGTTAGCTGAAATTTCTATGCTGAAAACAGGTAGCTGAAAACAGTTAGCTGAAAATAGTTAGCTGAAAACAGTTAGCTGAAAATAGTTAGCTGAAAACAGTTAGCTGAAAACAGTTAGCTGAAAATAGTTAGCTGAAATGGATTAAACCAAATATTAAGAGAGGTAACAATGTGACAGTAAATAAAATGTACCAAATAGAGCAACATATGGTCTATTCCAAACTAAACCAGAATACATGAGGGCTAATATTTCAAACTAATTTCTATGCACTTGGTAATCATTCCACATTTCTTGTGCTATTGCATCTCTAAGATTATTTCCTTGGACATTTACTTGATCGTTGCCTTGATCGCCATCCGGTAGATCAACAAAGTTTTGTGGCGAGATATTATCTGGTTGATTATCTAACCATTCCTCATCCCCTTTGAGTGACCGAATAATCCATTGTTCATTGCAGATCGAAGAACTCTAGCATCTGTAGCGGATCCCTCCCACCCAGTAGACATGAAAGTGATATTTAGGTCAAAATCACAAGCTACCATCACGTTTTGGCTGAGAGTCCCCTTCCTGTTTCTAAAAGGAGCAGCTTTGTCAGGTGAAATTGTAATGGGTACATGACTCCCATCAATTGCACCGATGCAGTTCTGCACAAGAAAACTATATGTGAATTTTTAAAATCTGGAAGAAAATGAATAGATATTGGGCAAGGATAGAAATGCCATCACCTTGAAGTAAGGATAGAACCTAGGATTCCTTTCAATTTTTGAATGTACTTGAATTGGAGAAGGAGGCTTCAAAAATCGTTTGGCGAGGGAAGGGACAACTATGTCAAAAAAATGTTTTATATGATGGTGGAATGTGTCACTACTATGCCCAAACTCTTCTTGCAGATCCTCAAATGAAGCGTTATGGCTTATCATGTATAGAAAGAAGGCGAGCTTCTCCTCAACTTTTATCCTTGTGTCACGTACCAATCTTTCCTTCCTAAGATAGCTGGCTAGGGCTCTAAAAATTTCAGGTTCCATTCTGAATGCTACTCGGCAGTTCTTGACATGCCCTTCAAGCAATTCTAAAACATGCTCCTCGCCACTTAGCTTGGATGTGTGTCGTTGCTTCTTAACCCTCCTCCCTTTAAGAGAACTAGAACGCAACAAATGTAATGCAGGAAGGAAGAACATCATCATATCATCATCATCCTCCTGTCTTCTCTTCCTAATGCGCTCCATTAACCCCATACTCATTGCAAAAATGGGGGTACTGGGTCCCAAGAAGTACCTCTCGGGGATGGTACCGGGTCCCAAGACGGTGGGGGTTGGTCTTCTCCAACTCTAACCGGTGCAGGTACAATCTACAAAGAAAAGGTAGTATATTCAAATTAGTAATATATTGAATTAGGAATCTCCAAGATAATATCTGTAAAAACATTGAATTTTTAATAAATATATTAGCTTATATAATATAAATTGTCTCGTATAAAAACCTCGTTTGATCTTGACATGGGTATGCGTGAGGCTGGCTTTTGATCTATAGCTAATTTTTCTCCCTTTCCTATTAAAATATAAAATAATATACGTACAGCAGGCCTCTTTTGTTGAGCTTTTTAAATTAAACGACGCGCAAGGCAATTCTTTCCAAAAAAACACACGATGCGGAAGGAAGCCGCCATGGCGCTGACGCTTGTCTTGCTCCTCCTGCTAGCCTACTGCCTCTCGGGCGTGAGCTTATCTGTAGAGCTAGCTAGCTGTACAATCTACAACCTGTCCTATAATCGTATCGCTACTGCTCCACCGATTGAAGCAGCCAAGCAGGCAAGCAGGCAGATTGAAGCACCAACGGATTGAAGCAGCCAAGCAGGCGGAGAAGTAGCGCGCCGTGATCGGATCAGATCAGCAAGAAGTAGCGAATCAGAGGCGGGGAAGCGGGGAGAGAGAGGCGACGCGAGAGAGCGGGGCGGGGAGGCGGGGAGAGAGAGCGGCGCTCAAATCGGCGGCGAGGAGAGCAGAGTTGCCACAGATCGTATTTGTTGAGTGCCACATCCAGCTCGAACCTCCTAGGCGCTCAAATCGGCGGCGCTCAAATCGGCGGGGCGGGGCTCAAATCGGAGAGGAGAGCAGAGTTGGCACATACACGGGCGACGAGGAGGGAAGAACAAGCTCACCGGAGAAAAGGTCGCTGGCGACGATGGCGGGCGGCTCGAGGGACCATGCGTCGCCGTTGTCGCTACTCTGAATCGCGCCGCCACTGCCGTCTCTTCTACACCTAGGAGGCCGGGAGGAGTTCCCCGACTACGTATTCATGGGTCGTTTCCACGTCCGAAACAAAGGGGTTCGCAGGGATTCGATCGGGTTCGAAAACAGGCCTGGGTTAAACGAATACCTATTTCATCGTGGGCCGGTATTGGATCCACATCCAAACAATACATGTGGAACAGACCGTGATACCGGTCAATACACGTTCGACCGAACAAAGCCTAAATAGTTTCCTCCTCCCAGTGACAGTGGCGACGACGGGCGATTGCGAGCAACCGCCCTCGCGAAGCACCTCGGCCACGGCGACTGCCGACTGACCCGGTACACTGTTTCTCCCTCCCCATTTCTCTCTCCCTTGCGCTGGGTTTAACGCAGCGGTAGGCGATTTTCCCCGATGCCCCCGTCGTGGGTTTGTCCCAGTGGAAAGAAGCACCGCTCCCGTGGAAACAAGAAGTCGTTCTAGGGATCCAAGACGGCGGCGCGGATGCTCATCGCCGATCCGCTCAGAATATGTCAGCAACACAATAAGAGAAGGGAAGCAAGCAAGTGCAAGCGCAGGTTCAGTCGGCGACCTTGGAGCACAAAGACGGCAACCAGCGAGAGACACGTATGAGGCGCAAGAATGTGAGTGTGTTCGGTCCGGAGTGGGCCGTGTAATGGGCTGCGCAGTGTCGCGTGTATGGGCTGAACCCAAGAAATAAGTAGCCGGAAGTCTGTACGAGACAGTTAGACTTGAACAGAAAGGAAAAACACACGCAGCGGCCGCGTTCTCGTCGGCGGCGCTACTCCTCCCACCTCTCTTCCTCTCTGTTCTTCCTGCTCCTATCCCTTACTCTAACATTTGGTATCAGATTAGGTTGTCCTGAATCCCTCTCTGCTGTGCCATGGCACCCCGATCGTCCACGATGGATCATCCAGATCCTACCGTTCGCAAGTTGCTCGATGCAATGGCGTTGATGGAGAATCGCTTGACTGAGGCGCTGGCGGGCCGTGGTGGCGAGCAGACTCCTGCCTCCTCCTTCGCCTCGCTGTTTGACTCGTTCGAGGGCACCACAACTTCCTCCACCACAGTGCTACAATACGTCGACGACGTGTTCAGCTCTTCGGTGGGCGCGGCGTACGCAGCAAGCCCCTGTGCGCGGCCGCGTTCTCCATCCTACGACGACGACGAACCAGTCTTCGATGCATGGCCTCTCTTCGACGAGGAACCTGTCGACAGCGCTACCACTCAAGCTCTCTTCTCCGACGATGCCGACCACTGCTTCGGCGACGAGCTCGACACCGACCGGACCATGGAGTTCCGCTTCCCCACCTCCGAGTACGACATCAAGCAGGCCGTGGCTGTGGTCAGCAACACCAAGGACTCGCTGGAGTTCGCCAGCGCGCGAAGGGTCGAGATCCGCACGCGCGTGACCGTGGCGTGCGAGGACTGGGTGGTGGACCACAACGTGGATGCCGCGACGGTGGCCGACATGGCGCACCTCGCACACGACTACTTCACGCTTCCACCCGAGGACAAGCCTCCGCTCGGCCCCTACATCGACACGGCTCCATCTCCAGCTTCCTTTATCCCGCAGTTGGTGGAGACCGAGGAAGAGGATGAGGTTTTCCACACCTCGCCCAGCACGTGTTCGACGATGGTCCCCAACCGCAATGCCACCACCAGCATGCTCGCCATGGTCGAGGCCACGTGGAGCGACGAGTACGCGCTCGTGGACCTGCAGTCCGTCTGCTACTACTCCACGTCCAACGCCAAGCCCAAGCTCAATAGCCTCGACGAGGTCGATCCAAAGCTGCTCAAGACCTTCATTCCGCTCACCGAGCAGAAGCACCTCTCCGACGTCGCCATCGACGCCGTCATCGACTCCGCCTCCATCACCATCACCCACCACGAGGCGCTGATGGCCAAGGGTGTCATCTTCTGCTCCATCCCCAAGTCCATATGTGAGTACCCAGACCTTGTCAGGCACTACCTGGGCAGCATCGTACTGCCAGGCGACAACTACTATGCCGCCCTCAATTCAGCGGTGTTCAGCGACGGGTCCTTTTGCTTCATTCCCAAGGACACAGTCTGCCCCATGGAAATCTCGACCTACTTTAGGATCAACAACAAGGAGACCAACCAGTTCGAGAGGACTCTGATTGTGGCCGATGAGAGATGCACCTATGTCTTGCTCATTGAGTTGTGTCTTCAGGTTGATGGTGTTAAAGTTCGGCTTCCGCCTTGGCCACCACCTGTTTGGACATTCTGGCTGCCTTATGATGTGTGCAGCGGCATGCATTACAACTGCAGAGACTGTGCCTGGTTCAAGGGTATTTGGCAGCCACTATTTTTGGTAACCCCATTTTATATTCGACGGCTGAAGCTTGGTTGGGACGTTTTTCTGGGAAAGGAAATTGGAGAGCCGCAGGGACTGAAGTGGTTGGCTGTTAGTTCGGGGAATATGGCTGAGAAGATGCAAAAAGGGGGCAAGTATGATTATGCCTCTGAATCTTTGGAGTTTGCAGCTGAATTCTCGAGTTCAGATAATGGTGAAGATGGTGCTACTTTACTGATGTATAAACATTATGCTGCAACTGCTATTTCCAAAGGAATCCATTGCTTGTCTCTGCGCCTTACTGATGATTACTCCTCAAATGCCCATGCACGGAACCGGTTACTGCCACCAGAACTATTATTTTTGCTTTCTGATACGAAAACACATTCTCGGATGCATTCGTGGATTGCTCTTAATTCCATTTCTCCTGCAATAGTCGAAGTAAAAGGTGTTCACCAGTTTGACTGGCTGACAAGAGAAAATGTCTCAGTACTAGAGGCTATAGAAAGCCACCGAGGAGTCAGAAATCACTATCATGGAGATCATGGAACAGTTTCTAGTGCAAGTGACAACCCTAGTATTATTGCTTCAAAGTTGCAGGCTCGAAGCCCTAAATACATATCCCTGCTGAACCATCTTCGCATTTATTTGCCTGAGCTTTCTCCCAACCTCAACAAGGTGGTCTTCCTCGATGATGACATTGTTGTTCAGCTTGACTTGTCTTCCCTTTGGGCTATCAATCTTGAAGGGAAGGTAAATGAAGCTGTGGAAACATGCAGAAGGGAAGACAACTGGGTGATGTGTAAGCGTTTCAGGACATATTTCAACTTCTCACATCCCATGATAGCTCAGAGACTTGACCCTGATGAATGTGATTGGGCATATGGTACGAATATATTTGATCTGGCAGTTTGGAGGAAGACAAACATCAGGGATACATACCATTTATGGTTGAACGAGAATCTCAAATCTGGTCTTACAGTCTGGAAATTTGGTACTTTACCACCAGCCCTTCATACTTGTCTACACTATTATTGTCTACACTATCAACGGCTTGGGGGCAAGCCGTATTTCAAGCGGTGGGGAATGTCAGCAACACAATAAGAGAAGGGAAGCAAGCAAGTGCAAGCGCAGGTTCAGTCGGCGACCTTGGAGCACAAAGACGGCAACCAGCGAGAGACACGTATGAGGCGCAAGAATGTGAGTGTGTTCGGTCCGGAGTGGGCCGTGTAATGGGCTGCGCAGTGTCGCGTGTATGGGCTGAACCCAAGAAATAAGTAGCCGGAAGTCTGTACGAGACAGTTAGACTTGAACAGAAAGGAAAAACACACGCAGCGGCCGCGTTCTCGTCGGCGGCGCTACTCCTCCCACCTCTCTTCCTCTCTGTTCTTCCTGCTCCTATCCCTTACTCTAACAGAATACTACGCCGTCAAGCCCCCAAGCGGCCAAGCCCCATGCACCCACCTCTCCAGCCACTCCTCCCGCTGCCAAAAAGCCAGATCTGGTTGAGCGCACTGCAGATTACGCGGTAATTGTTTCATCGAGACTGCCGCCTCCAGCGCCCGGTGGACCGCCGCCGGTTTGCAGCGACGACATAGAACTCGTCCCAGAGACTCCACAGTTCAGGGTAAGCCAGCTTCGAATGTGGTAGTACCCAACTAAAGTTTGTCTCTGTCATATCGAATTTTAAATGATAATTATGGATGTTAACTATAGTTTAATTATAAAACTAATTACACAGATAAAGGCTAAAAACAAGGCGAATTTATTAAGCCTATATTTAATACTTATAATTGATATTCAAACATTTAATATGCACGAACTAAACACCCCAAACTCACCTACGCAGATGTTGTCAGGAAGCAGCCCTCCTTTATACATGTCCAAACATGCCAGTATGCCACCTGGCCCGGCCTGGCATGCTAGACCATGATGTGCTAGGGCATGGACATGAAAAGAATGATTAGCCTGTCGTGTCATGTCTAAGGTAGAGCCAAGCCATGGCACGGGTATTCTTAAGGGCTGGTTTGGTGACCAGGGAATTGGAGGGGATTGATTCGCTCTAATTCCCTAGTCACCAAATCAGCCTAAGTGCGCGATGAATGGGGGCAAGGGCGAGTATGGGAGAGGCGATAGTTGGAGTCAGGAGATGGGGATGGGATGAGCTTGTCTCGACGGGAGTGGGGAGTTTAGTAGGTTAGACTATGGTTAATGCGGGAGCCAAGAGGCTAGGAGAAAATTTACCTTTGCCATAGGCCTTTTTTCCTCTTTTGTCTTGAAGGCCTAAATCCCTCATTTGGGCCTATTGTTGTTTTTACGTCTTCTCTTTCTATTGTACTTTGGCTCCTTTCTCCCCTCAATATATTTTTTTGGCAAATGCCCTGCGCCCCTGCCAGCAAATTAAAAAAAAAACGTTCTAGTATGACCTCGATGTTCAGTATAATACTGACCGGCCTTCTGGATATTAACCTACACCTGCTGTTGTTTTTTTTAACAACAAAATGCCCTTTTCTGTAAGCTTTCTAGTAAAAAAACAAAAAACCCAATCTGTCAAAGTTCCTTTTGCAGCTTCGATTAGCAAAGTTCAGCTGCCCACCTGTAGGGAAAAATTTTGATGAAATGATGATTCATATACTAATGCCATGTGGGTTTATGTGAATCAACTTATGAAATTATTATGGTGGTGCTAACCAACGGTGCCACCCTTTTATATTTATGGTTGAATATGAAATGCAGTGAAATGTGTCTTAGCTTCGGTTAAGTTTAAGTACTTATTTTGTATAGGATATGTATATTGTCAGAAGTCTGCATCTCCTAAAAGCAGTTTGAAACACAAGTTTGTTATTATACCAAGCAAAAATGTTAGATATTAAGTGCTAATATGTGTTGGTCCTTAGTTGTTTGTGCATGTGATACTTGTCCATCCATTCTCTTTTTGAAATAAACAGAAGGTGGTGCATGCCATGCTTGCGCTATTGTAAACAACTTGATGTCACATTATATGTGTCGGTTCATCTTGAATTAGAAATTAGCAATTCAGTGTCCATGTGGAACTGTTTATGCAATGGAAGAAGAGAAAGGTAGCATTCAAAAGAAAAGGTGCCCACCTGATACAATCTTCCTAAAGTAAACTTGTCATTTCCTGCTTG
This sequence comes from Zea luxurians, assembly GCA_029449295.1. Taxonomy (NCBI): domain Eukaryota; kingdom Viridiplantae; phylum Streptophyta; class Magnoliopsida; order Poales; family Poaceae; genus Zea; species Zea luxurians. The sequence goes on from JAOPSE010000002.1 coordinate 171,675,173, forward strand.
TGGTTTTGTAAGTGAGATCTACAAGTCTCATATGACAAGATAGCCATATCCACTGTTAGCAACTACATTTAGTGGATCATGTGTTGCTTCTTGTTGACATCTTTTGGAGGGTTCTGGTTTCTAGTTCAATCCTGGATTCACGTCAATCCTTGAACCGCTCATAGTGGCTATGCTATATGTCCAAGCCTCCTAGGTTAACTTGAGGTTTTGTTCTATTGGATTTATCGTGAGAAGTATGGATCTACCCTTAAAATTTTGTTATGTTTATAAGACCTGAAAAGCCTTCGCTCCCCCCTCTCTTGTGAAAATAGTTGAATAGAGAGTGGTGACTGGCGAAATATGATTATTTAGCTTGAACAAGCATATAAGAAAATGTTTTTTATTTATTAATTATGTTTTAATCTCGTTCTCTATGGCTGTGATTTCCAATACTTCTAGCCACTAGAAAGAGGTACACCCAATGCTAGGGGCTCCCACATGAGTGGGTTCTAGGCTTCTAGCCCATAGGTATTAAGGCGACATAAGGCGACCGACCCCTTTTTTATCTTTAGGTGATAAAGCATAAGGCGAGGCAACGCCTTAGTTATATCTATAAACATTAAAATTTAGATAAAATGTTATTTATATATCATTAATTCAAAGTTAATATGCAAGCTAGCACTTTTATAAGGCCTAGTAGGCCTAATTTTAGCCTAGAAGCAGGAAAAAAGAAAAAGAAAGAAGCTCACAATGAGTCAGGCCATCTCAACTCGGCCCAACACATTTTAGGTTAAAACTCACCAGTAGCCACTAACAACCTAGCAGGCAGCAACCGCCAGCACCAGGACTGCCTCTCTCCCCCTCCCCCAGCAGCTCTTCTCTCTCTCCCTGGATCCCTCCACCGTAGCTCTCCCTCCTACGATGGCCGGAGCCCTGCATGCTGCTGTCGCCTGCGCCCTGCGCACCCCCTCTTGTGTTTCTGCGCCTTAGGGGGTGTTTGAATGCACTATAACTAATAGTTAGTTGGCTAATAAGTTGCTAGCAAAAATAGTTGGCTAATTATTAGCTGCTAACTATTAGTTTGGTGCTGTTTGGATTATAGCTAAAAGGTTTCAGGTTAGCCGAAGCAGTCCTTTGTTTAAGCTGTACATCCGTTCAATAGATTTCAACCATTTTTTATCTAATCAATATTCAATTTCAGCTTTACAACCGTTCATTTCAACTGCCCATCTCAACCTCACCTTTTTTCAAACAAAAAACAGTCATTCTGAAAATGTACATCTGTTTATAAAAATGTAGAGAAGCTTGTCTCATAGCGATACAAACTGAACTACTTTGTCAACACAAATAGTATCTCCAACTTGTCACCCTCTCATGATGAACAACGCATTTGCAATGTTGTCACGGAAAGCGTTCATGCCTTGTTCTTCATCACCATCTTCTTCAAACAAATTGTTGCTCTGAATCGATATATAGTTCTCATCATTGTCACACATTTCAAAATCCGCGTCCGCCATAGCACTTTCTCTAATGAAATTATGAAGGGTCATGCACACAAGTATAATCTTTGTTTGCTTTACCATTGGATACGATGGTAAGTGTAACAAGATCCTCCATTTCATCTTCAACACGCCAAACGAACGCTCGACGACGTTGCGAAGAGATGAGTGACAAAAATTGAATAACTCCTTCCCACTTGGTCTAGGGCCTTGTCGAAACTCTGGTACATGATACTTAGTTCCCTTGTAAGGAGCTAGGTAACCATCACGGTTAGGGTACCCCGAGTCAACAAGATAAAATTTTCCTACAAAAAGTTAGACCATTAGAAAATGATAAAGCCATGACCATAAAATAACTTTGTAGTATATATATTTACCAGGAGGAGGATGAGGAAATTTGTCACCATATTTGCGCAGAGCATCATTAAACACTCTCATATCATGAACTGACCCTGGCCATCCGGCGACCACAAAGGTAAACCTCATATCGAAGTCACATATGGCCAATACATTCTGAGTTGTATACCCATGATGCCCTGTATGTTGCAGCACCTTTGATGATGGGACAACAACACGCACATGTGTCCCATCTATAGCTCCAATACATTTATCAAAATGCGGTGAAAATTGGGGAGCTTGTACTCTTGGGTGCACAGTAGAAAATTCTGGATCTTTTGGTTTAATGATATGAGCATACATCTTATAAACACAATGTAACACTTCTTCAAATTTTCTACTAATCGTCTCTTTTGACCTCTCAAAACGATTGGCAACTTGTCTAATTGATTGTGGAGCACCAATGATCCACAAAAACATGGCTAAAGCTTCTATGGAACTCATCTGACATGTTGACCGCAATCCATATGTTGATGCAAGGACATCATGAAGACTTTCAAATATATGCTTACTCATTCTAAACATATTAAAGCACTCTCTAGGATCATTAAGTGTCCTCACTACCCAATCATATCCAGTGATTTGAGGTTCCCTACGACTTCTTTTATTAAAGAAGGTAGCATCATAGTACATACCAAATGTAGACATGAAAGCACCATATTATTCCATCATCTCAAGTTCACCAAGAGCCACCTCAACTATGTCATCTGTCTCATCCTCATCATTTGGGAAAAAAATCAATCTACATAGACAATAATAAGAGATCAACAAACTTAATCATTCAAGGCACATACATATGATTTGAAACACATAGAAGATTCATAAAAGGTTCATGATAGTAGGTTTATGACAGCAGTACATAAAAGGTTTGTGACAGCAGACACACATAGAATGTTCACGACATCAATACATAAAAGGTCCATGACAGTAGATAGGCAGACACACATAGAAGGTTCATGATAGAAATATATAAAAGGTTTGTGACACACTCATGACAACTACCAACTCAAGACAACCCATAGTCCTGACAATTTCTCTTTAACCAAGACAGTCTTCCTTCATTTGATTCAAAAGTAAAGAACATATCTCGGTTTTCAGCTTTCACGAACAATTTTGTAGCCATGTAATGCTCAACACTTCCTTCAGGTGCACCACATTCCTTAACCAGATTCATCGCCTTCTTGATTGACTCTGTCCTTAATTCTCCCTCTAGAACCCTTTTTGCAGCAACACTATTAGACTGCAAAGTTCCCCACATGCCCCTCATAATCTTTAACATAGGGCTTTGTCCTCTCTTCAATGGACTTGTTGCAGTACTAGTGCTGCACGCCCTCTTCTTTATTGCTCCACCAGCTGGACTGGCAATATCCTCATCCAAGTCATCACCTCCGTCACCTTCATTCATATGTGTAGGTACTGTTCACTGTCCGGTGCGCCACCAGGCGCTGGCTGACAACCTTCTTCATGGTTTCTTCGTTGATTTCTTCGGGCTTCTTTTGTTCTTGAGTCTTGGACTTCTGTGCATCATTTTATGTCTTCTTTTGAGGTGTTGCTTTCCTCAATTCCTTAGTCCAAGTAAATATTGCATCCTGTGAACTACAAACACAAACATTAGAAAACTTATTAGTTCACGGATTGTGTTGTTCATCAAACACCAAAACTTGATTAGCCAAATGGCCCGGGGTCCATTTTCCTTACAATATGCTCTCCAGGAATACAAGACGATGAACCATCAACATCACTATGCTCATACATTTGTTGAAGTTGATCAAGATTTTCAGGTGGTCCATATTGTAACTTCTTCCATTCAGAGTGATTCTGGCAAAATTCAGAATGATTAGTACCTTTGTGTCTCACAAAAAACACAAACAGAAGGCAAGCTTCATGAATACCTTTGTGTTTTCCCTCCAAAAAGATTCATCAGCAACAACAGTACCATTTGCCCGGCCAAGACCCGTCTGTTTGTTGAGCCACAACCAAAAGCTATAGAGACCCTTCAACTGATCCCATCTATTTTTCAACTGAGTTTTAGAATGTCTTAAACCAGTTCTTAGATAATACTTCTCAGTTATGACATGGTAGCCTCTGGTAGTCATGAAGCCATTAACCCTATTACCAGCCTTTATTTGCTCAACACAAAGGTCACAAAATGTAGTATTGTTGTATGGATCCGTCCAATTTGCCTTGTCAAATGTCTCACCCGTCTACCATATGAAAAGGCAGAGCAAACATGAATGTCCAATAAAAATATTTCTGTACAGTAGTGCAGTAGAAGCAGCATGATGTATCAATACACTGATAAACTATTAGTTCAAAACAGTTCAAAACATTTCACCTCTAACTATTAGTTTAAATAGAATTTAGGATAATAAAGAAAGAAGCCACACAACTACAACATTGGAGTGACCAAGTTAGGAAAATGAGTTACTTGTGCAAAGGGATCGTCATTGTCCTCTTGACTGTGAGCGGCATTTGGCGCTGAAATATTGGCACCATGACCACTTGTGGCACAACGACCACCTGACGAGGAAGCACCAATAGGTCGAGGCATACTACGTCCACGAGATAAGATGCTTCGTGCTCCACGACCACCTCTAGGACCCTCACTGGTCGTCCGTGTTGCTCGGAAGCCTCTGCCTGTAACACCGCGGCCAAGAACTGATCGAGAATGATTGCCATATTCTGAACATATCTCATCATATAGACGAGTTCAACATTACAAAAAAAGGTAGCCATAGCTGCTATAACTCATCGACCACAAAAAATCTAAAATATGTCATGGAATTGAGTTTGACATCATTATTTCAGTACTATGCATACTATAACTAGGAATTCACAGAAGTAATTTCAGTGCAGTACTGCATCTGCATATGTTTGACATCACACATGCAGTATCCATAGATGGCTCCCTTTTAAAATCAGTTATCTCACTGTCAGTAACTTTATACATATAGATGACTCCCCTTTTAATACATATTTATGTCGAGGCAGAAAAACCCCATGGAAGCTTAGTTGGGTTCCCAATGTGCTAACACGAACTATCATCTCTAGATGAAGCTGAATTTATAACTTCAAGCCATGGCCAAACAACATCTCAATGCCAAGCAGTATAGATGCTTCTAGCTCCCAACGATTCTGAATGCAAGCTGAATTGTTCTACTTGCCGAATGCACTCGTACTTGTTGGTGTTGTTCAAATGCAAAGTAGATTCTACTACTACCAGCATACAGATGCTCCTAGCTCCCCAACGATTCATGCATGGCTAGATGCTAGCTCCTATAGAAATCTAGCGGAATCCAATCTAGCGGAATCGCCGTAACCAGAGAAGTGCACTGGGAGAATACTTGAGGAAGGGCCAGTACGTCTCTAAAATCTAGCGGAATTTGGGACGCACGCACAAGATCTCGTCGTGGGCGAGATTAATCAGCTGAAATGAAACAGGCAACGAGACGGGATGATTCGCACCTTGTGGATTGGCGATGTAGGGGACGATGGCAGCGTAGAGGACGACAACAGCGTAGGGGACAGCGGCGGCAGTCACGGCGAGGTCCAGTGATGGCGGAGGGGATCAGTGGGAACCGGCGGTGGTTGCAGGTGGGAAGACGCCGCTCCACCCTACGGGGCTCGGCATCGGCGTGGAGGTGGGTCGTGGTGCCTCTCGCGGTCTGGTCATTGTGGAGAAACAAGGGATTGATTAGCTGGTTTTAGCCAGTGTGGGATAGCTAGGGAACTAACGGATATTTGGGATATAGCTAATTATTAGTTGCACTTTTAGTTGAGTTGTTTGGATGCATATAACTAATATTAGCAGCTAATTATTAGTTTTAGTGCATTCAAACACACCCTTACTCTAGTTGGCAAGGCGACGGGATGCCTTGCATGTCAAGCTCGTCTTACTGCTTAAGTGTCGCTTTAGTGACGCCTTAATAACTATGGCCTGGCCTGTGTGGATGTGATAAGCTGAGGCAAGCCTTTCCTCCACATTGTGGAGAGGCCGCTTCGACCCCACGATCTGGTGACTCAGTGAAATAGCTCTCACGACTACACCAGTCATGTGCTATGCTTGCTGCTCCTCTCAGCAAATGGGTTCATTCCATCAGTACTCAGTGCGAACCTAACATTTCTCGGTTCATCGGCAAAGTCTCGGTGGTTGTCATTGAAATCTTGCCACTGCTTCCCATCGGCTGGATGTCGAAGCTTCCCATCGTTTTTGTGCTCATCAGAAGCATGCCAGCTCATAAGTCTGGCATCCTCAGGATTAGCGAACAAACACCTCAATCGATCGACGACGGGGAGGTACCACATCACCAAAGTAGGAATCTTTTTGAGCGCATAATAGTCTACTTCTTCTTTTTCTTTGCTCGTGGATTTTGAAGTCTTTTTTTGGGCTTTCTTTCGCTTCTTCCCTTTAGACACGGATGCAACACACTCTTCGTCCTCTCGATAGTCTTTATTCGTCTTGTACCTACTTGCACCGCACTTTGGGCAGCTCTCCAAGTCTTTATAATCATCACCTCGATAAAGGATACAGTGATTTCTACACGCGTGGATCTTCTCCACACCCATAGTGAGCGGATTGATTAGTTTCTTTGCATAGTACGTGTTAGCAGGCACATTGTTCTCCTTTGGAAGCATGTCTGCGATAATACTCAAGAACGCATCGAAGCCAGCATCAGACACACCATATTTAGCTTTTAACATCAACAGCTTTAGCACAGACCGGAGCGTCGTGAACTCTTTGGTACAACCCTTAGACTCGTCGTACAAAGGCTCTTCTGCTGCCTTCTTCAGGGACTCCATACCTTTCATTAAGAACATCGATTGATCTGTATGACGATGCAACATTGCCTCTAGCAACTCTGCATCTTCCTCAGCCATAACACTTGGCAGAACATGAGGTCTATCATGTTCATTTCCTCCAGCGTAACCATGATCAGTAACATTTTGCACTACATGTTCGCTCTGTGGAAGAGGTTGGTGTGTCTCGTGAACGAACTGAAATCTGTCGTCGATGTTCTCAGGGTTTGCAGTCGTATAAGGCGAAGAGCTACCCTCTCCATGCTTTGTCCAAATTGTGTAATCCTTCATAAATCCTCGGCATACCAGATGAGATATGATTTGTTCTGTGTCATTAAATACAGCAGCATTTTTGCAGTCCATGCATGGACAATATATGTGTTTTGTCTTTGTTCTCCAAGCATGGTTCGTAGCGACATCAATAAACCTATGGACTTCGGATATGTATGATGGATCTAGCCTTGATAAGTTATACATCCAGGATGTCCTCTCCATCACCACCTGTAAAAAAGTAACATAAAACACATGGTGAAACCCTATATCCAAAAATGTGGCTAAAATGTGAAACCCTCCCTCTCTCTCTCTCTCCTCTCTCTCTCTATCCTCTCTCTCCTCTCTCTCACCTCTTTAACACATGCTTCGGTTTGTCGCTAACACATGCTTCGGTTTGCAAGTCGTGTAAAATTACATGCTTCCAATAAAAGTAGTTAGACTACTTTATCTCTAACACATGGTGAAACCCTATATCCAAAATGTGGCTAATAAAATGGAGGAAAAATGAACAAAATTTGGCAAAAGAAACATAAGCCAAACTTTTTTAGCAACTAATAAACAAAAAAAATTAATACCCAAACCTATCTTTAACACATGGTGAAAGCCTAGTTTCAAAATGTAGTTAAAATTGAGCAAAAATAAACAATAACTGACAATTGAAATAATTAAACCAACCTTACATACAACACATTCACCATTCATAAAGCAACTAAATATGTGTTATGGATAAACTTATTTGATAACTAAACATGAAAAAGGAGAGGGAATAGACAAAAACTAACCATCTTAAGCAACCTCATTTGAGTAAATAGAGAAAATTACCTAGCTACTTCTCTCTCACATGTAAAACCCTAGATCCAAAATGTGGCTAAAATTGAGCAAGAATGAACAAAAATTGACAAAGAAACATAAACCAACCTTTCTTATCCACCTTCTTCGAAGAAATGAAGAGCAAAACCTCCCCCCTTATATTTTTTGAAATCTGGACCTCCAAAATCGCCTCCAATGGAAGCTGGCTGCGAGCATACAGTTCACTGTCGGGGGAAAGAAGAGAGCTATTTATAACAGACAGTTCACTGGCGGTTGGCTTGAAAAACCGCCAGTGGAAACACATTTCCACTGGCGGTTGTCTTAACACAACCGCCAGTGGAAATAGGATGTTTCCACTGGCGGTTCGGTTACACCAACCGCCAGTGGACATTGGTTTTCCACTGGCGGTTATGTTACACCAACCGCCAGTGGAAACATCCTATTTCCACTGGCGGTTGTGTTAAGACAACCGCCAGTGGAAAAGTGTTTCCACTGGCGGTTCCAAAGCCGGGCCCACCTCGTTTTTTTTACTGGCGCGCGATAACTGAAACCGCCAGTGATAATTTTTGGGTGCCGCAGGCTATGAGCTCTTTTCTACTAGTGGTATTTACTAAAACAAGTATCTCAAGCAGAACCAAATTTATAATTTAGTATATGCCACCTCAAGAGCAAAAAAAAAAAAACTAAGCTTTCATATCTCTACTAGAACAAAAGAGAGAAGGTCATACTAAGGTGTCCGTTACTGAAAATATAGGTATGAAAAAACTTTAGACTATCTCCATCAGCTTAGCCATCCCTACTCTATATTTAAAAACTCCACTCTACAAACAATATAGTCTACAATGCAAAACAATGTTTTGGGTGAACTACTGGAAACTGTCTTACTTCCACTTCCTATCAGTGACGGCCCTTGGGGTGGGGCAGAGGAGCCGCCGCCCTGGCCTCCGATCCATAGAGCCCTAATCCTAGATATAAATTTAGTAGTTAGACTATCAGTGTATGACATAATACTTTAGCAACGAAGTATCAAATAGTTTATGGCTACGACATGTTCGCAATCCGTTCTTACCTAAACAGGTTAGAAGAAACTTTTAAGGTAATATTGTAATATGTACCATTTTATTTACTTATTGCTATATATACATATTTTTAGATGTATCTTAAGTGTTTATATTGGTAATATTTATATACAAAAAGAATTAGAAGGGCCTCTATTTTTTGCCCCCAAAATCTCAAGGCCTCCACTGCTTCCTATTGACCCATTTCATGATCAATTTTATAGGAAAATAAACACATGAAAACATATAGACATATTGACATATTTTGATATATTAATAATGCAAGAATTGTATATATAGAAAACTCATGCAACATCGACTTTGGAGGCAATAAACATAACACTTGCAAGCATGAGTCCTGCTAAGGTACCCACAAACCTCTTTGCACTATCAGACTCGTTCTCTTTGCCTAGTGTCCCAGGCACTCGGTTCACTCGGTAAAGCATTTGTCGAGTGTTATACTCGCCAAGCAACATTCGGTAAAACATATTGACAAAGGATTCTTTGCCAAGTGTCAAAAAACACTCAACAAAATAAAAACAGAAAAAACATGAAAAGGTAAAATATTTTTTTAATTAGGGGAAGCACCCACATTCCAACGCCATCTTTTGCCTTCTTTTTGTTTTGCAAATTTTTTATTATTTTTGGGCTAAATTTGCCGTTTCATAATCGTTGGGATTTGAACCTACACAACATCTTCCTCGCATGTAACAACCTCTAGCACTACACCACTATGCCAATTATATTTATATTATGTTTTCCTTCCCACGTATTATGACAAACTAAGAGTAAATTGATTGTTTGAGGCACTAAATAAATTCAAATAAAAAAGTTATCAACTACAAAGTTGTATAATTTCGGGATCTACAACTTTTATTTTGATATTTTCTTCTTCCAAGGTCGTTTGCAAAATTTGAATTTCAAATTTGAAAACTTCAAATGTATTTTTCTATGATAATATGATTTCAAATCAAAAAGTGGTCAACTATAAAGTTAAACATTTTTTGGGACTACAACTTTCGTTTTGGTGGGTTTTCCATCCAAAGTTGTTTGAAAAATTTGAATTTTAAAAATTCAAACATAGTTTTGTATGGCAAGATGATTTCAAATCAAAAGGTTATCAACTACAAACTTTTCAAGAGCTATAACTATTATTTTGATGGTTTTTCCATTCAATATCATTTCAAAAATTCAAAATTTATTTTTTTGAATCAAAACATAGTTTTCATTGACATGATGACTTCATTGGAAACTGCAAAACTCTCAAGATCTATAAAGTTTATTTTGGTTGTTTGATCATTTGCTCATTAAACATGGTGGTTCTAACATTGTTCACAAATCTTATACATCTCTATAGGAGACAGATATAAGTTTTGTGAATAGATTTATTTTTCTTTATTATATGAAGAAATGACCAAAATAAAAATATACATCTTGATGAGTCATACAACTTTATAGTTACTTTTCCATTTAAATTAATTTACAACTTTAAAATGTGATTTGAAAATTGTCTTTGCCTAGTGTAAAAAGAAAAGTGTAAAAAACAATTGGCAAATAAACTCTTTGTCGAGTATACGAAAAAATACTCAGCAAATCACTTGGCACTCGGTAAAGACCCGTTTTCCGGTAGTGCCAGTAGTGTTTCAATGACGCAGACAAAAGAACTATGTCTTGCCACTAGACATATCAGCAATGAAAGGTTATGTTGCTCCCATTAGTTAAAACTTAACTAATGAGAAACTAAGCTAAAAAACATCTTGTGATATAGCCAACTTAGAGAGCCATGATCAAACAACAAAGAATAAAGCTCTACTCAATCTTTTATCCAGTAGCTATGTAGCCAAAACAACAGTGAAGAGAACTTTCTATCTAACAATACCAGTTAAAACTTGGCTTTCCATGGTTTCAGTTTTCGGGCAACATTCTATGCTACTTGCCCATGATTTCACTACTCTTCAAACACAATCCAAACATGTATTCTAGATGTCTGCATTCCATCAGTACCAAAACTCATGCCTCTTGCTAGTGGTTCAAAGAAACTACTTCCATCCTCCTATGGTCGATTAATCTTCACTTCACTGCCATACCCGGATTTAAGGGATAAAGCCGGGTGCGTCTCATATGTGCGTCAAATAAGAACATCACATATAATGACAAAGTGTATATAGATAAATGTCACAAGAATCATTATTACATAGCGGAAGTCTTACAAACATAAATGATAACAATAAAGCAAACTAAATATTATTCCTTGGCGCCACAAAGTTGACTGGGAGACGCCACCTAGATGAGCTCGTACGCTTCATTGTAAGGCTCCTCCTGGACCACCTGTTCTTCTCCTGTGGGGGGTTTATATATCGCAAGGTGAGCTCACAAAAGATCATAGCTCAACAAGTTGTGGGGAATAATGTGCATGAACTTGCTAAATGTGGGAGTTCATGTGAAGTGTAAGGCTGATCAACAAATAAAGTTTAAAGTTGAGCATTGCTTTTAATAAGTTGGTCAACTTTTATTAGTAGTTACTAAATGTAAGTAGATACCAAACTAGAGTAATAATAGATCAAAATTAATAATAAATCCCAATGCGATGCAAATGAAAAATTGAATTTAATTCCATGAATTAATCATGCAAGAGTCTTGAGCTGCTCATGACCACGAGCACGACTATTATACCAGTTTTACACTCTGCAGAGGTTGTACCCTGTACCCACAAGTCGTGTATCCCGTCTAGCCTAGGTTTGCAAGGCCCTTAGACACTGTCAAGGTGAATGGCTAGGGATCCACTACGAGGCCTTTACAAAGTTCCACTAGCTTCAGAAAACCTATTATAGTTTCTAGGAAGAGCAATGCAGAAATACCCCGTGTGACCGCCATCGCAGCAAAATCAACCCGAGAACCTCCCTACATGCCCACTCCCCTACTGCTCTGCCCCTTTCGGGTAAGGTAGTCCTCCACTAGCTTTCCTAGTTAGTCAGCCAAGGACGTCCCATTCCACCCTTGTGGTGGCACGTGTTTCTCAAGTTAAGCTCGATGTTCCAATTAACATAATTGTCTTATCATGAACAGAAATAGAACAGTAATAAAGAATGATCATGTGTAATAGTTATCTCAACACCCAAAATCATATATAGCAATAACTAAGACTACCCAAAAGTTCAGGGGTAACAAGGTGTAAAGATAACCAGACTAGGGTGGCCTATTGGGTTCCATCAAAATTAATCCTATGCATGATAAAATGATTATACAGAACATTATTGAGTAAATAAAAGTGGTCAAGGGCACAACTTACCTTCAATGAGCTCCTGCTCAGCAACTTCTACCTGTTGAAAACCTGAATCCTCGGCCACTGGCTCGTCTACTCGCCACAATACAAACAATCATGGCACAAGGGAGAAATTAATATCACACCAAACATGAATACAAAATACATAATAATAATCTACTCATCGTAACGAGATCGTAGGAACAAGAATCACTAAATTCGGATTTACAAATTTTAAGTTGTGATTTTTCGAAGTCCTTATGTGTTTGGTACAGAAATAATTAAGTGATCAATTTTACTCTAGGTTTCATGCTAAAACAGAGATACTATGTGATAAACAATATTAATACCAAATTATAGAAATTGGAATGGGTCAAAAAGGAGTTAAAATGAATTTTCTATGATTTAAACAAGTTTCTGCAATTATTTTTATATTAAAAATCATTTTCGAAATGAATTATCTAGTTTTCCCACTTCTCTGGACTGCGCGCATGAATTGCAAAGAGTTCAGGGGCTATTGCGTGAAAAGTACCTAGACTCAGAGCGCCATGCTTTGGACTGTGGGTTTATTTCGCAGATTGCCAAGGGTTCATATGCTAAACTGCCACAGCGAAAGGGTACAAGTGCTTCACCGCCGTCGGATTTGAATCCACGGCCACGATTAGATCCACCCACGCTTGAACTGGCACACGACTCAGACCCTCGGATCCAAGATCAACGTCTAAGATCCGGCCACGCCCGTCACTATGATCTACCCTCGGATGAACCATCTACGGTTTAGTTCTAACACGCGAAAAGGTATATCTCATATTGAATCATGGCCGTCCACGCGGAGATCAACGGCCGAATGGTCGTCGTTTACCCACGATATACTCAACGACGACGTCGGCCCCTCCCGGCAGCGGAGCATCACCGGAGAAATCCCGACAACGTTCCAGGGCCACTATTCCTACTCCCGCTTCGAGTTATACAGAGCCGAGAACCTAACGAACCGACCAGTGACATTCCCCCGGTGGACCGGCCGCACACGGAGCACGCCCACGTCACGGAGCGGCGCCACGACGATTATCACACGCTGACGAGCAATTGCCACCCCACTACCCCACTACTCCACACGATTCTAGGTGTTTCGTCAATGGTAGAGGCAACATAAGATCTAATGGTGAGTCTCTCCTTGGTACGACACCCGCCAGTGCAATGTCCACGGCGGCGGCGAAGCGATGGCGGAGTCGTTGCCCTGGCGACGGACTTTGTGCACTCTGACCGCAGATTACCCATGACACTATGGTAGCGACCCTCCCAAGCCCATAAAGTGCTCCCAGAATGGGCCCGAATGTATCACCAGCGGCGAATCCCTCTCCCGATGGTTTCAGCGGTGGCGGCTGGTGTGCGGACAAGGGGGGAAGAGGAGACAAAGGCCAGGCCCTTGAATTTATGGTTGCCGCAGGGGTCGGGTCAAGGTTGGTTGCACCCGCCAGCTGAAATCGCGCGCACGCAGCGGAGATCTCGGCCACGCCCGGCGCGAGGGAGAGGTGGAAGATCCAAAGTACTGGCTGTCAGGTGGGGCCCTCTACTCAGCGATCCACGCGAGCGTGTGGGCGCGTCACTGTCGAGCGGGTCCCAGGGTCAGCGACGACTCGCCAGGCGGGCCACGGGTTATGAATGGTTGTTGGGCTGACTTTGAAGGGTTTCGGCCCACGAGCGGTTTTCTCTTTATTTATTATTTTTTTCTTTTTCCTTTCTTTTCTACATTTAGGTTTTCAATTTTTGTTATGGAGTTCATTCTTGGACCAAATATACAAGTCCATATTTCAGTATTAGTAGTATATATTTATATATTTATTTTTATTTATATAGTATTTTCTTTCTCCTTTTTCTTTGTTATTTCCCTTTTCTAAAGTTTCAAACTAGGTATTAAATCTCCCATTTGGATATTAATTCATTTCTGTCACTATGATTACTATTATTATTTAATGCACAACCAAATAACTCCAACATGATGCATAAGTTATTCATGTGCCATTTGTTAATTATTCACTTTTAAATGTGGTGTTCACATGTGCTAATAAATAGAGGCAACACATATAAAGGAAATCATCTCATTTCTTATGCTTTTACAAATTAGGTATTACATTCTCAGACACTGGAAACAATACAATCCAAACGCATGTGATGCGAGCATATATAGTCAATCCAACTGATTCAAGGGTTCCTTCCACGCTATAGAACTTTTTTAATAGGGTACAAAGATGCTACACACACTCACACTACTACACACCACACAGACACAAACACGCGTACTCATCTAATAGACACTAAATTGATTGAGAGGTCTAGACCTAGTTGGGGTCAGTTCTCCACTCCCGAGCCGGGGTCAAGAGAACTCTCCAATAGGCAGGGGCAGAACCCCAATTGGGCTTAAACGAAAACATGTTTCATCATGGGCTAGGAATGTTTCCACGCTAGGCTAAGCCCACACAACCCTCTCAATAACCCAGTACGCACACACTCTCTTATTGTAGGCCAGGCTTCCATCTGCTTGGCCATCAGTTAGTTTTCCTTTGACGGTACGCTGTGGAAAATGGAAATGATCTGGGCCGCATTCTTGCCTCTGAAGAAGACAGCGAAACTCGACAGCGAATCCCTCTCCCGATGGTTTCGACGGTGGTGGCTGGTGTGTGGACAAGGGAGGAAGAGGAGACAAAGGCCTGGCTCTCGAATTTATGGTTGTCGCGGGGTCGGGTCGAGGTTGGTTGCACCCGCCAGCTAAAATCGTGCGCACGGAGCGGAGATCTCGGCCACACCCGGCGCGAGGGAGAGGTGGAAGATCCACAGTACTGACTGTCTGGTGGGGCCCTCTACTCAGCGATCCGTGCGAGCGTGCTCGCGCGTCACTGTCGAGCGGGTCCCAGGGTCAGCAATGACTCGCCAGGCGGGCACGAGTTATGAATGGTTGTTGGGCTGACTTTGAAGGGTTTCGATCCAAGAGCGGTTTTCTCTTTATTTATTATTTTTTTCTTTTTCCTTTCTTTTCTACATTTAGGTTTTCAAATTTTGTTATGGAGTTCATTCTTGGACCAAATATACAAGTCCATATTTCAGTATAAGTAGTATATATTTATTTTTATTTATATAGTATTTTCTTTCTCCTCTTTTCTTTGTTATTTCCCTTTTCTAAATTTTCAAACTAGGTATTAAATCTCCCATTTGGATATTAATTCATTTCTGTCACTATGATTACTATTATTATTTAATGCACAACCAAATAACACCAACATGATGCACAAGTTATTCATGTGTCATTTGTTAATTATTCACTTTTAAATGTGGTGTTCATATGTGCTAATAAATAGAGGCAACACATATAAAGGAAATCATCTCATTTCTTATGCTTTTACAAATTAGGTATTACATTAACAGACACTAGAAACTATACAATCAAAACGCATGTGATGCGAGCATATATAGTCAATCCAACTGATTCAAGAGTTCCTTCCACGCTATAGAAGTTTTTTTAATAGGGTACAAAGATGCCACACACACTCACACTACTACACAACACACAAACACAAACACAAACACGCATACTCATCTAATACACACTAAATTGATTGAGAGGTCTAGACCTAGTTGGGTCAGTTCTCCACTCACGAGCCGGGGTCAAGAGAACTCTCCAATAGGTAGGGGCAGAACCCCAATTGGGCTTAAACGAAAACATGTTTCACCGTGGGCTGGGAATGTTTCTACGCCGGGCTAAGCCCACACAACCCTCTGAATAACCTAGTACACACACCCTCTTATTGTAGGCCAGGCTTCCATCTGCTTGGCCATCAGTTACTTTTCCTTTGACGGTACGCTGTGGAAAATGGAAATGATCTGGGCCGCATTCTTGCCTCTGAACAAGACAGCGAAACTCGACAGCGAATCCCTCTCCCGATGGTTTTGGCGGTGGCGGCTTGTGTGCGGACAAGGGAGGAAGAGGAGACAAAAGTCTGGCCCTCGAATTTATGGTTGCGACGGGGGTCGGGTCGGGGTTGGTTGCACCCGCCAGCTGAAATCGCGCGCACGCGGCAGAGATCTCGGCCACGCCCGGCGCGAGGGAGAGGTGGAAGATCCACAGTACTGGTTGTCAGTTGGAGCCTTCTACTCAGCGATCCGCGCGAGTGTGCAGGCGCGTCACTATCGAGCGGGTCCCAGGGTCAGCGACGACTCGTTAGGCAGGCCACGGGTTATGAATGGTTGTTGGGCTGACTTTGAAGGGTTTCAGCCCACGAGCGGTTTTCTCTTTATTTATTATTTTTCTTTTTCCTTTCTTTTCTACATTTAGGTTTTCAAATTTTGTTATGGAGTTCATTCTTGGACCAAATATACAAGTCCATATCTCTACTACTACTTAAGACTACAGTGTAGGCGTCCACATGGTGTGGTGCATGGTTCTGCCTCCCACTCCCACCTGCGACACCCTTCGATCAGCACCAGCCGCCATCCCCGTCCGCTATCTGCACGTGTCTAGCCGTCTCTCTCGCCCTCGCTCTCCTCTCTGCTGTCCGCGCCCAAATCTCACCGTCTGTGCGCGTCTCCATCTGCGCGCGTCTCCCCAGATCCACTCTACTCCCTAGATTCACATCAAATTCTAGTGAAGGATGCCGCGCCCCCGCCTACCTCTCCTCGCCCCACTCTCTCTCCTACAATCCTTGCGGTCTCGCCCCAAATCACCGGGGCTCTCGGTCCTCGCCGACGCTCTCCATGGAAGGAGATCGAGGATTCTGCGTCCGCTACGGAAGGAGATCGCCTTCGCTGTGCCCCGGCACTCTTTCCCCAGATTGTGGTCGGGAGAGGAGGCGGCATCCGAAGCGTGACGAGTGGAGGGAATCCCATTCGGCCCCTGGGTAGGTCGGCTTCCATGCGCCCCAGATATCCGTCCTTGCCCACCCTGCACCCCGGATCTCAATCCTCGCCCACCCTCTCTATGGAAGGGGATCGAGGAATCCACATCCATTGCGCCCCGGCACTCTTGCCCCGGATCATGGTTGGGGAGAGGAGACAGCATCCGAAGCGGAGCGAGTGGAGAGGATCCCGTTCGGCCCCTGGGTAGGTTGGCTTCCACGCCCCAGATCTTGGTCCTCGCCCACCCCGCGCCCCAGATCTCGGTCCTCGCCCACCCTCTCCATGGAAGGGGATCGAGGAATCTGCGTCCGCTATGGAAGGAGCGGCATGCGGAAGATTCAGGAATCCAGGGGCTGGCCTTCTCCATATCCGTCGCCACCACAGGTGGATTCGCCCCCTCCACGGCGTGCAGCGGATTCAAGCATCTCCTCCCCTCCCTCCCACCCGAAGCCTTACCTTCGTTCGTTCCCCAAACATAACGGTTAAGATGGTAGGTGCCACCTGCACGAAGCCCTAATCCCCAATCTGTTGGCGCCTATGCTGTCGCACGCAAGCTCTGATTCGTTGATCCTGATGGTCATGCTATCACTTTTGTTTGTCTCCATGCATTTCAATTAATGGGGAACTCCTTGAAGAATTTCGTTCTTTATTTATTTTCATTATGCACTGATGATACATGGATTATTAGATTTATCTACAATTTTAGGTTGGGAGTTTCGGGATGGAGATCTCTCAAGTGCTTGGTGGCGGTATTCATACACTGGTTGAACACAATCTTTACCTTTCAGCCACTAAGGCAGCAGGATCAGGGATCATACTTGCAATAAACTTTTGGTTGCACTAAAGATTTTATACTGCTGAGATAAATAATGTTCCATTAAATATGCTGATACTTAGGTGCCAATCCTTTTGGAATTTTATGCTTCTCCTATCTGAAATGTCGCTAAGTCAGGCTTACAATACTACATACTGTGAATCTGTAGCAAACTATGTGCTGGTAGGTAGCATATAAGTTATACTTGCCTTGTGATTCTAGACTATTTTAAATTATTCTGAGTTAATTTATGACTTTGTTGCACCTCATTAGTGTTGCAACTATTGTGGTTGTAGGCAATGCTGCTGAAGTTCAAGCAACAAAAGATGAAGACAGGAGCGTAGCTCTTTGAGCCTTTGATCGATGGTGCACGCCTCTTCCACCCCTTCTCTTTTTTCCTTGAGCTATCATTTCATGAGGATGAACCCTATATATTTGTATAGCGCTGTTTCATGATTAGTCAGGAGTCAGTACCATTTAACATCTAGTAGAAATCTGAGCTATCGTTTCTTGAGCATGAACCCTATTTTTTATAATGTTTTTTTGTGGTCAGCCAGTTCCATTTAACATATGGTAGAAATCTGTATCCGGGGGACATTTCCATGCCATTTTTTCTAAAATTGGATCTTCGATGCTATTTTTCTAATGGTATAGATCTAATTTTTCCCAACTCAAACTGAAGCACACTTCCTCTACTTCCTTTCTCGGCTCTCACAACCCTTTCCCCTCCCCTCGCTTCCAACTATTGGAACTGAAGCATATAGGCTCTAAGGAGAAGCAAGACTAAATAAGGTCAAGATCTTGGGCTAACAAGGCTGCTATTGTGGTCTCCGAGGAGAAGCATCATATTCTTCCATGACTACTCTTGGTGGTATTATATGAGGTTTTTGAATTGCATTTGTTTTAAGGATACATATGCACAAATACTTGCATATATGCTCTCACCTCGCAGTTCCTTTAGTTTTTAAGTAATTTGGGTTTGATATTTTCTTCCTAGGCATTTTTGAACGGAGAGGAGAAAAGCGATATCATTAAGGAAGCTTAACTTGGGAGGGAATACAAAGCACCTTGACTCTTTGAGAAATGAACAATTGGCTTTTCTTGGGCTCTTGGCAAAGGTACGCTAATATTTTTAGCATAGTTTTACCATAGATAAGAAATTGTATTTCAGTATACGTGAGCTTATGAAATGGAACAATTATTTTGGCCCACTTTTGTTGCTGTGTCACTTCTCAATCATATATAAGAGTAGAAGCATTCGTGAGTTTTTTCATACCAATTTTAATGGCATTTACTTCACTGAATGCAACCTTATTTTTGTTGCCTAATCAATTCTAACCAAAATTAGAAATATGCAAATGTTATATCTCTTCTCTCTTTTGTTTATCAATAGATTTTGATTCTAAGCAAGGGTAGCATTTGATCCATTTGAAGGATGATGCCAACGAATGGCCAAAAGCCACCACAACACCTTGCTCAAACAAAATTCAAAATAGTTCTGAAGTTGGATATGGTTACTTATTCTCTAATGTATGTAGGAATAGTTCTTTAGTTAGTTGTTGATTGGAAATTTCAAATTACATTTGTACCAGGTAACTGGACTTTAGGTGCATTACACTCTGAATTCAGAGAACGACAGTGTTATTTTTTATATTGTTATGAGCAGATTGATTTGTTCATTGCACATAAGAAAAAAACTTGGAGCATGTGTCATAAATAGTTAGTTTTTTGAATGGGTACGCACGTTATGCTTTATCGAAAGTGTCGGGGACCATAATTAGGGGTACCCTCAAGGCTCCTAATTCTCAGCTGGTAACCCCCATCAGCACGAAGCTGCAAAGGCCTGATGGGTGCGATTAAGTCAGGGATCAGTCCATCTGAGGGACACGATCACGCCTCGCCCGAGCCTAGCCTCGGACAAGGGCAGCCGACCCCGGAGGATTTCCGTCTCGCCCGAGGCCCCCCTTCAGCGGCGAACATATTCCCGGCTCGCCCGAGGCCCTGCCTTCGCTAAGAAGCAACCCTGACCAAATCGCCGCACCGACCGACCAAGTCGCAGGAGCATTTGATGCAAAGGTGGCCTGACACCCTTATCCTGACGCGCCCCCCAGCCGGCAGAGCCGAAGTGACCACCGTCACTTCGCCGCTCCACTGACCGGCCTGACAGAAGGACAGTGCCGCCTGCGCCACTCCGACTGCAGTGCCACTGGATAGAGTAAGACTGATAGGCAGTCAGGCCCTGCCGGAGGCACCATAGGAAGCTCCGCTTCGACCGACCCAGGGCTCGGACTTGGGCTCGGCCCCAGAAGACGACGAACTCCGCTCCGCCCGACCCAGGGCTCGGACTCGGGCTAAGTCCCGGAAGACGGCGAACTCCGCCTGACCCAGGGCTCGGACTCGGGCTAAGACCCGGAAGACGGCGAACTCTGCTCCGCCTGACCTAGGGCTCGGACTCGGGCTAAGTCCCGAAAGACGGCGAACTCCGCCCGACCCAGGGCTCGGACTCGGGCTAAGTCCCAGAAGACGACGATCTCCGCCTCGCCCGACCCAGGGCTCGGACTTGGGCTCGGCCCCAGAAGACGACGAACTCCGCTACGCCCGACCCCAGGGCTCGGACTCCGCCCCGGCACCAGCCGGCAATCTTCGCCTCGCCCGACCCGGGGGCTCGGACTCGACCTCGGCTTCGGAGGAGCTTCCACATCGCCCAACCTAGGGCGCAGACCAGCCACGTCAACAGGAGGCGCCATCATCACCCTACCCTTAGCTGACTCGGGCCGCAGGGAACAAGACCGGCGTCCCATCTGGCTCGCTCCGCCAGATAGGCAATGATGGCGCCCCACATGCTCTGTGACGACGGTGGCTCTCAGCCCCCTTACGGAAGCAAGAGGACGTCAGCAAGGACTCAACCGCTCCGACAGCTGTCCCTCCGCCAAGCTCCATCGCTCCTTCGACGGCCACGACATCACACCAGCTGGGTGCCAAGATCTCTCCGG
This sequence comes from Zea luxurians, assembly GCA_029449295.1. Taxonomy (NCBI): domain Eukaryota; kingdom Viridiplantae; phylum Streptophyta; class Magnoliopsida; order Poales; family Poaceae; genus Zea; species Zea luxurians. The sequence continues at coordinate 171,695,941 of JAOPSE010000002.1, forward strand.
CTGCCACAACGGCATGTACCAAGGGCGCTAGCTCACCTCCGCTAGACACGTAGCACCCTGCTACACCCCCCATTGTACACCTGGATCCTCTCCTTACGCATATAAAAGGGAGGACCAAGGCCCTCTTAGAGAGGGTTGGCCGCGCGGGGACGAGGACGAGAACAGGCGCTCGCTTGGGGCCGCTCGCTCCCTCTCCCGCGTGGACGCTTGTAACCCCCTACTGCAAGCGCACCCGACCTGGGCGCGGGACGAACACGAAGGCCGCGAGATTCCCACCTCTCTCACGCCGGTCTCCGGCAGCCTCGCTCTCCCCCCTTCGCGCTCGCCCTCGCGCTCGACCCATCTGGGCTAGGGCACGCGGCGACATTCACTCGTCGGCCCAGGGACCCCCCGGTCTCGGAACGCCGACAGTTGGCGCGCCAGGTAGGGGCCTGCTGCGTGTTGACGAACAGCTTCCCGTCAAGCTCCAGATGGGCAGTCTCCAGCAACCTCTCCAACCCGGGACAGTGCTCCGTTTCGGGAGTCTTGAGTTCATATCCCTCGACGGCAGCTACGACATGATACTCCTTCCACCGCCGTGCGACAACAACAGTGGCAGCCGACAACCCGCCTGCCGGCGGCGGAATCGGCAACGTCTTCCCCGCATGGTGGAAGAGCAACCTTCGAGCTCACCCCGTCCTCTTCCCCGCCGACGGAGGAGGAGGCGGGGCAACCAAGGCCAAGCAGGAGACAGCGCCTCATCGGCTGTCGAGCGAGTCGACGGCCCCGGCACCCCAACGGGGGGCGCACCGGGCGTCGACCTCGCGTTTGAGACGAAGGCGAGCGCCGTCTCCCCGCGACACGCCAATCCCGAGCAAGCGGACGACGCCAGCGCGCTCGCGAAATGCTTGCTGGACGTCACCCTCGTACCTGAGACGACGGCGCAGTTAGTCCCCGACGCGACCTTATCGCCGCCCGTCGACCAAAAGGTACCGATCGATTCCCATCCCGCGTCTTTCGGTTTCAGCCTCAACCCGTCTAGCGACTTCGCTTTGGCGGGCGCTCTCGTAGAGGCAAATCCAGACCCACTGGGGTTTCGTGTGCGGTCACCTTGGGACCGGCTGACGGACGTCTCGACCTACGGGCCCTCTGGGTCCGAGGAAGACGACGAACCCAGCATCTGTTGGGATTTCTCTGGACTTGGCAACCCCAGTGCCATGCAGGACTTCATAACCGCATGCGACTACTGCCTTTCCGACTGTTTCGACGGTAGCTGTAGCCTCGGCGACGAGGACCGTGGCCCAAGTCGCGAATGCTTCCACGTCGATCTAGGGGGTCCCCCCGAAGGCAACCATCTCGGTATGCCGGAGGACGGTGACCTCCCTAGGCCGGTGCCTCGCGTTGACATCCCACGGGAGCTAGCTGTGGTCCCCGTTCAGGCGGGGGGTCATGACCCACAGCTCGAGCAAATCCGCGGGGTGCAGGCCAGGCTCGACGAGGGAGCAGGAGCGCTTGAGCCGATCCGTCGGGACGTCGGGCAGGCATGGGCAGGCCAACCTTCGGCCAGAGAAATACGTCATCTACCCCAGGGCTTCTAGCACCGCATCGCCGACGACGTCAGGCTCAGGCCACCACCCGCATCCAGTGGGGTCGGCCAGAACCTGGCGGCAGCAGCAATGCTTCTTCGCGCGATGCCAGAGCCATCAACCACCGAGGGGCGGTGAATCCAGGGAGAGCTCAAGAATCTCCTGGAAGGCGCCGCGGTCCGACGGGCCGAGAGCTCTGCCTCCCGAAGGCAGGGGTACCCCTCGGAACCTCATGCTGCGACTTCCCGATTCATGCGGGAAGCCTCGATCTACACCGGGCGCACGCGCAACACCGCGCCTGCGGCCCCGGGTCGCCTCGGCAACGAGCACCACCACCGCGACCGACGGACCCACCTCAACGAGAGGGTGCGCCGAGGCTACCACCCCAGGCGTGGGGGACGCTACGACAGCGGGGAGGATCGGAGTCCCTCGCCCGAACCACCCGGTCCGCAAGCCTTCAGCCGAGCCATCCGACGGGCGCCGTTCCCGACCCGGTTCCGACCCCCGGCTACTATCACAAAGTACTCGGGGGAGACGAGACCGGAACTGTGGCTCGCGGACTACCGTCTGGCCTGCCAACTGGGTGGAACGAACGATGACAACCTCATCATCCGCAACCTCCCCCTGTTCCTCTCTGACTCCGCTCACGCCTGGTTGGAGCACCTGCCTCCGGGGCAGATCTCCAACTGGGACGACCTAGTCCAAGCTTTTGCCGGCAATTTCCAGGGCACGTATGTGCGCCCCGGGAATTCCTGGGACCTCCAAAGCTGCCGACAGCAGCCGAGAGAGTCTCTCCGAGACTACATCCGGCGATTCTCGAAGCAGCGCACCGAGCTGCCCAACATCACCGACTCGGATGTCATCGGCGCGTTCCTCGCTGGCACCACCTGCCGCGACCTGGTGAGCAAGCTGGGCCGCAAGACCCCCACCAGGGCAATCGAGCTGATGGACATCGCCACCAAGTTTGCCTCCGGCCAGGAGGCGGTCGAGGCTATCTTCCGAAAGGACAAGCATCCCCAGGGTCGCCCATCGGAAGGTACTCCCGAGGCGTCAACTCAGCGCGGCGCCAAGAAGAAGGGCAAGAAGAAGTCGCAAGTGAAACGCGACACCGCCGACGTGGACCTTGTCGCCGCCGCTGAGTACAAGAACCCTCGGAAGCCCCCCGGAGGTGCCAACCTCTTCGACAAGATGCTCAAGGAGCCGTGCCCCTATCACCAGGGACCCGTCAAGCACACCCTTGAGGAGTGCGTCATGCTTCGGCGCCACTTCCACAGGGCCGGGCCACCCGCGGAGGGTGGCAAGGCCCGTGACGACGACAAGAAGGAAGATCACCAGGCAGGAGAGTTCCCCGAGGTCCGCGACTGCTTCATGATCTATGGTGGGCAAGCGGTGAACGCCTCGGCTCGGCACCGCAAGCAAGAGCGCCGGGAGGTCTGCTCGGTCAAGGTGGCGGCGCCAGTCTATCTAGACTGGTCCGACAAGCCCATCACCTTCGACCGAGACGATCACCCCGACCATGTGCCGAGCCCGGGGAAATACCCGCTCGTCGTCGACCCCGTCATCGGCGATGTCAGGCTCACCAAGGTCCTCATGGACGGAGGCAGCAGCCTCAACATCATCTACGCCGAGACCCTCGGGCTCCTGCGTGTTGATCTGTCCTCTGTCTGGGCAGGCGCTGCGCCTTTCCATGGGATCATCCCTGGGAAGCGCGTCCAACCCCTCGGACAGCTCGACCTTCCCGTCTGCTTCGGAACACCCTCCAACTTCCGAAGGGAGACCATGACGTTCGAGGTGGCCGGGTTCCGAGGAACCTACCACGCGGTATTGGGGAGGCCATGCTACGCGAAGTTCATGGCCGTCCCCAACTACACCTACCTGAAGCTCAAGATGCCGGGCCCCAACGGGGTCATCACCGTCGGCCCTACGTACAAACACGCGTTCGAATGCGACGTGGAGTGCGTGGAGTACGCCGAGGCCCTCGCCGAATCCGAGGCCCTCATTGCCGACCTGGAGAGCCCCTCTAAGGAGGTGCCAGACGTGAAGCGTCATGCCGACAACTTTGAGCCAGCGGAGACGGTTAAGTCCGTCCCCCTCGACCCCAGCGGCGACGCCTCCAAGCAGATCCGGATCGGCTCCGGGTTCGATCCCAAATAGGAAGCAGTGCTCGTCGACTTTCTCCGCGCGAACACCGACGTCTTCGCGTGGAGTCCCTCGGACATGCCCGGCATACCGAGGGATGTCGCCGAGCACTCGCTGGACATCCGAGCCGGAGCCCGACCCGTCAAGCAGCCGCTGCGCCGATTCGACGAGGAGAAGCGCAGAGCCATAGGCGAGGAGATTCACAAGCTAATGGCGGCAGGGTTCATCAAAGAGGTATTCCATCCCGAATGGCTTGCCAACCCTGTGCTTGTGAGAAAGAAAGGGGGGAAATGGCGGATGTGTGTAGACTACACTGGTCCCAACAAAGCGTGTCCGAAGGTCCCCTACCCTCTGCCTCGCATCGACCAAATCGTGGATTCCACTGCTGGGTGCGAAACCCTGTCTTTCCTCGATGCCTACTCAGGGTATCATCAAATCAAGATGAAAGAGTCCGACCAGCTCGTGACTTCTTTCATCACACCCTTCGGCATGTACTGCTATGTCACCATGCCGTTCGGTTTGAGGAATGCGGGCGCGACGTACCAGCGGTGCATGAACCATGTGTTCGGCGAACACATTGGCCGCACGGTCGAGGCCTACGTCGATGACATCATAGTCAAGACGAGGAAGGCCTCTGACCTCCTTTCCGACCTTGAAACGACATTCCGATGTCTCAAGGCGAAAGGCGTCAAGCTCAATCCCGAAAAGTGTGTCTTCGGGGTGCCCCGAGGCATGCTCTTGGGGTTCATCGTCTCCGAGCGGGGCATCGAAGCCAACCCGGAGAAGATCGCAGCCATTACCAGCATGGGGCCCATCAAGGACTTGAAAGGCGTACAGAGGGTCATGGGATGCCTCGCGGCTCTGAGCCGCTTCATCTCACGCCTCGGTGAAAGAGGTCTACCTCTGTACCGCCTCTTAAGGAAGGCCGAGTGCTTCACTTGGACCCCTGAGGCCGAGGAAGCCCTCGGGAACCTGAAGGCGCTCCTCACAAAGGCGCCTATCTTGGTGCCCCTAGCCGCCGGAGAAGCCCTCCTGGTCTACGTCGCCGCGACCACCCAAGTGGTTAGCGCCGCGATTGTGGTCGAGAGGCAAGAAGAGGGGCATGCATTGCCCGTTCAGAGGCCAGTCTACTTCATCAGCGAGGTACTATCCGAAACCAAGATCCGCTACCCACAAGTTCAGAAGCTGCTGTACGCGGTGATCCTAACGCGATGGAAGCTGCGACACTACTTCGAGTCTCATCCGGTAACTGTGGTGTCATCCTTCCCCCTGGGAGAGATCATTCAGTGCCGAGAGGCCTCGGGTAGGATTGCAAAGTGGGCGGTGGAGATCATGGGCGAGACAATCTCGTTCGCTCCTTGGAAAGCCATTAAGTCCCAGGTCTTGGCGGACTTCGTGGCTGAATGGGTCGACACCCAGCAACCGACGGCTCCGATCCAACCGGAGCTCTGGACCATGTTCTTCGACGGTCGCTGATGAAGATAGGAGCCGGCGCAGGCCTACTCTTCATCTCACCCCTCGGGAAGCATCTACGCTACGTGCTACGCCTCCACTTCTCGGCGTCCAACAATGTGGCCGAATATGAGGCTCTGGTCAACGGGTTGCGGATCGCCATCGAGCTAGGGGTCCGACGCCTCGACGCTCGTGGCGACTCGCAGCTCGTCATCGACCAAGTCATGAAGAACTCCCATTGCCGCGACCCAAAGATGGAGGCCTACTGCGATGAGGTTCAGCGCCTGGAAGACAAGTTCTACGGGCTCGAGCTCAACCACATCGCTCGGCGCTACAACGAGACTGCGGACGAGCTGGCTAAAATAGCCTCAGGGCTAACGACGGTTCCCCCAGACGTCTTCTCCTGAGACCTGCATCAACCCTCCGTCAAGATCGATGACACATCCGAGCCCGAGGTACCCTCGGCCCAGTCCGAGGCACCCTCGGCTCAACCCGAGGCGCCCTCGGCTCATCCTGAGGCACCCTCGGCTCATCCCGAGGCACCCTCGGCTCATCCCGAGGCACCCTCAGCTCGGCTCGAGGCGCCCTCGGTTCAGTCCGAGGTACCCTCAGCCCCCGAGGGTGAGGCACTGCGCGTCGAGGAGGAGCGAAGCGGGGTCGCACCTAATCGAAACTGGCAGACCCCGTACCTGCAATATCTCCACCGAGGAGAGCTACCCCTCGACCGAGCCGAGGCTCGGCGGGTGGCGTGGCGCGCCAAGTCGTTCGTCTTGCTGGGAGATGAGAAGGAGCTCTACCACCGCAGCCCCTCAGGCATCCTCCAGCGATGCATCTCCATCGCCGAAGGTCAGGAACTCCTGCGAGAGATACACTCGGGGGCTTGCGGCCATCACGCAGCGCCTCGAGCCCTTGTTGGGAACGCTTTCCAGCAAGGCTTCTACTGGCCGACGGCGGTGGCCGACGCTACCAGAATCGTCCGCACCTGCGAAGGGTGTCAATTCTACGCGAGGCAGACCCACCTGCCCGCTCAGGCTCTGCAGACGATACCCATCACCTGGCCTTTTGCGGTGTGGGGTCTGGACCTCGTCGGCCCCTTGCAGAAGGCACCCGGGGGCTACACGCACCTGTTGGTCACCATCGACAAATTCTCCAAGTGGATTGAGGTCCGACCCTTGAACAACATTAGGTCCGAGCAGGCGGTGGCGTTCTTCACCAACATCATCCATCGCTTCGGGGTCCCGAACTCCATCATCACCGACAACGGCACCCAGTTCACCGGCAGAAAGTTCTTGGACTTCTGCGAGGATCACCACATCCGGGTGGACTGGGCCGCCGTGGCTCATCCCATGATGAATGGGCAGGTGGAGCGTGCCAACGGCATGATTCTACAAGGGCTCAAGCCTCGGATCTACAACGACCTCAACAAGTTCGGCAAGCGATGGATGAAGGAACTCCCCTCGGTGGTCTGGAGTCTGAGGACAACGCCGAGCTGAGCCACGGGCTTCACGTCGTTCTTTCTAGTCTATGGGGCCGAAGCCATCTTGCCCACAGACTTAGAATACGGCTCCCCGAGGACGAGGGCCTACACCGACCAAAGCAACCAAGTCAGCCGAGAAAACTCGCTGGACCAGCTGGAGGAGGCTCGGGACCAGGCCTTGCTACACTCGGCGCGGTACCAGCAGTCCCTGCGACGCTACCACGCCCGAGGGGTCCGGTCCCGAGACCTCCAGGTGGGCGACCTGGTGCTTCGGCTGCGACAAGACGCCCGAGGGCGGCACAAGCTCACGCCTCCCTAGGAGGGGCCATTCGTCATCGCCAAGGTTCTGAAGCCCGGAACATACAAGCTAGCCAACAGTCGAGGCGAGGTCTACGGCAACGCCTGGAACATCCAACAGCTACGTCGCTTCTACCCTTAAGATGTTTTCAAGTTGGTCATATACCTCGCACCCACGCAAAGTTTAGTCATCAAGGAAGGGTCGGCCTCGCCTCGGCAAAGCCCGACCCTCCCTCGGGGGCTAAAAGGGGGGAACCCCCTCTGCGTCCAAATTTTCCTCGAAAAAAGATCTTTTCTGCAAGAATGTCTTTCGCGCTTTTTGGCTACTTTGAAAGTGGATCCTGAAAACGACGGAGTACACGTAAGCAGCCAAGGCTGACCGAGCCGAGGGACTCCTACGCCACCGGGATACAGATACCTCACTCGTCACCTTCTGCGATAAGTAACTCACGTTCGGATAAGTGATTCTGCGGACCGAACATGTCTTCACGTTCGAAAGCTCTTCTGCCGAAGCGATCCTTCGAGCCTTCTCGACTGCGTCGGTGACAGAGCCCCATGGGCGGGTAAGAGTGCACGTAAGCGGCAAGGCCGACCGAGCCGAGGGACTCCTACGCCTCCGGGATACGGATACCTCACTCATCACCTTCCGCGAGAAGCAACTCTTGCTCGCACAAACATTTCTGTTACCGACAAAAAAGTCTAGATACTCAAAACAAAAGGAAAAGAGACGCAGCTTTACAACACGGCGAGGGTGTGTTTAGGCCTCGGCGGCCGCAGGAAACACACGCTACAAGACAATCCAATCCTGCAGGCTCGGATCTTGACGGCTGAAGGGAGTAGCAGCACCCTTGGCATCGACGACACCTTCGGCAAGGGCCGACCTAGCCTCGGACGGCGACGCGGTCCGAGGATCTCCACTCTGGAGGACGACGTCATCACCACGCCCGGGCCATCGCCACCAGGGTCTTCTCCGGGAATCCGGCCCGAGCAGGCGGCTCGGCTGGTCACCCCGGGGCCTCGGCCAGTTACCTTCCAAGGACGTCAATCCGGCCCGAGCAGGCGGCTCGGCCGGTCGCCCCGGGGCCTCGGCCAGCTGCCCTCCAAGGACGTCAGCCTGACCCGAGGCCTCGGCTGGTCAATTCCGGCGTCGGTCTCGCTAACGGACGACCCGACCAGGCTCCGGCCAACCAGGTTCTCCTTTCGAGCCAACTCCGCCTCTGTTCATGTTGACGCCGCTACCCCTGGCCTCAGCTCATCGAAGGGCGGCCGAGGGGTTCCTTTAACTAAGTTAGAGAAGCCTCGGACAACAAGGCCGACCGAGCCGAGGGACTCCTACGCCTCCGGGATACGGATACCTCACTCGTCACCTGTACACGGGGCGACTCACGCTTGGTGAAGCGGTTCAGACAACCAACAGGCGAGTCTTAGTGCTCGAAAAGGAGGAAAAAACACGGCTCCGTGCCGAAATCACCTACATGTTCAGGCCCCGACAGCCACAATGAACAAAAACCCTGGCATTCGAAGAGCCATTACAAACGGAACTCTGGTTCTGTCCCCGCGGGTATGGACAACCTCCACGACGGGGAAGCCCGTGGAGCGACAAGCTCTGGGCGAATCACCAGCAAATGCGGGTCGCCCCAAAGCGCATTGGCAGGTCCTCACTCCTGTCCTCGCCACGCAAGTGAGGAAGAGGACGGAATGTTGCATCCTAGCTGGACAGCAACAGCCCTCCTCCCCCAGCATGACTGGAGGACGTCTCCTCCGCAGAACTGGAGGATGGTCTCCACCACCAGAAGCTGGAAGAGGAGGCGGTCGGCCGACCCGCGCAGGGGGCAGAGCACCGGCTTGGCCCGGGCCCCGTCCCAGCGGGGATGATGAAGACCAGCTGGGGGCGGGGCAAAGATCACAGCCCAGCTTGCTCCTCCCCATCCAGGGGCTGGCGGTCACCGTCTTGGGTGACACCCGGCGAGGGGGAGCAGCCGGGCTGGCTGATGAAAATCCTTGAAGCCGAACGATGGCTGAAAGGTACCAACTCCCGCGGAGTTGCGTTCCCCCAACGACGAGGCGGAAAGACGGCGGATCTCCCCCATCCGGGGGCTCGGAAGGTGGAAAGACACGACGCATAAGGGAGCGCGAAGACATGGTCGCCTTCCAAGGGGGTCACCCTCCTTTTAAGGGCGGTTCTCCCTACTCGCGTCCCCAGCCGTCATGGGCTGAGTCTTCTTCAACACACTCCAAGGTCCTCCCCTGCAGCGCGGGGGCTGGGTCCCACACGTCATGCAAGCCGGCTCAGAGCAGAAGAAGCCAAACCGCCGCGCGCGGTGCGCACAACCGCCCAGCGGTTACAAGCGACCCTCCACTTTTGCCCAGACCAGCGGGCGAAAGGGTGGGCGGCCATGCAGGCGGCATGCAACCGCGCCAGGTGGGCGCGCTTCTCCGACTCCCAACACGCCCGGCATGAAGGCCCAGGCCCACGCGTCGTGCAACCAGCGCGCCGAATGCTTCGTGCATGCAACTCCACCGCCACTTGCGCCACTACCGCGCCCCCTCGACTGTGGAACCAATACCGTGACTCGAGGCGACCCAGCGCGCGACCCAGCAGCACCAGCCTGGCGCGACGGTCAACACGGCCAAAAGTGGGCCGACAGTAATGGCGGTGGCAGGCGAGCAGGTGCAGCGGTCACGTCGTCAGCCGAGCTTACGTCCCATCCGGGGGCAGCGAGAGAACCCTCTCCCACGGCGTGAAGACAACGCGCCCGTGATCCGTTCCTCGAATGGCTCGCGCACGCGCAACGGTCACCCTTCCAACCACTCGCCCCATCGCATTAACTCCGCGGCGGGACACGCGGCGCCTCTGGCAGGAGAAGCGGGCGATGCTTCGCCTTCGCCATAATGACCACGTCCAAAAAGGTACGCCGCGTCGTTCGATTTCGTATCCTTTTCCGTTTTCCTCTTTCTCTCTCTTGCAACAGGGACCGGGAAAGGGGGATACCCCGAAAAGGATCCTTCCCCGAGAAGGAACCAGGCTCCGAGCCCCCCTACTGATCAGAGGTTCGAAGGCTGGCCCCCGGGAGGGTTCAACAGCCGCCTCAGATCGCATGGGCCCTACACCCACTACTGGTCAGAGGTTCGAAGGCCGGCCCCTCAAAAGGGTTCAACGACCGCCTCAAGCTACTCGGGCTCCGCGCCCAATACTGATCAGGGGTTCGAAGGCTGGCCCCCGAAGGGTTCACAGCCGCCTCAGACGCCGAGCAAGGGATGACCATGGGTACGTTCGATACATAACCAAGGCTCGGGCTGCGCTCCCGAGGTACCCTAGGACATTTCCGAGACCGGCGGGAACGATCTTGTAACAGAATCCCATCAGAGGGAGGCATCGAGCCCTCGGACCCCGTCACCAGGGGACCGGGTCTGGCAGATCACCCGCATGTACTTTTGGGCGTGCCTCTGGGCCCCTAGCCGACCCCTAACGAACGGGGCACAGACGTCCACTCGGATTACCCGCTTGCAGCTCATCGGAGACACCATGTTCGGCGCCCATCGAGGGCAACATGGCGCTTTCCCCCCTCCTCCTTGCGGAAAGGCGACGCAGGGGCGTATGAAAAAAAGCCGAGTCTACCCCTGACCGCCCTCTCGCTCTGTGCAGAGGCTTGGGGGCTGCTCTCGCAAACCCGGCTCCGGCCGAACCGTTGACAGCGTCAACATAGCAGCCCGAGAACTTGGGACCTGACCGTACACCTGGGCTACGGCCCGCTCGCATGAGGGAACGACCAGACCAGCCGAAGCACTACGCGAGGCAGTAAGACCTCGAAGGAGTGAAACCACTCCTCTGAGGCCTCGGGGGCTACACCCGGCGGGTGCGCTCGTGCGCACCCACCGGAACAAAACACAACCGAGAAAAGCTTGTCCCCTTGCAAAAAAGTGCGACGAAAGCCTCCAAGCGAGTGCGAACACTCCCTTCGAGGCTCGGGGGCTACTGTCGGGGACCATAATTAGGGGTACCCTCAAGGCTCCTAATTCTCAGCTGGTAACCCCCATCAGCACGAAGCTGCAATGCGATTAAGTCAGGGATCAGTCCATCCGAGGGACACGATCACGCCTCGACCGAGCCTAGCCTCGGACAAGGGCAGCCGACCCCGGAGGATTTCCGTCTCGCCCGAGGCCCCCCTTCAGCGGCGAACATATTCCCGGCTCGCCCGAGGCCCTGCCTTCGCTAAGAAGCAACCCTGACCAAATCGCCGCACCGACCGACCAAGTCGCAGGAGCATTTGATGCAAAGGTGGCCTGACACCCTTATCCTGACGCGCGCCCCCAGCCGGCAGAGCCGAAGTGACCGCCGTCACTTCGCCGCTCCACTGACCGGCCTGACAGAAGGACAGCGCCGCCTGCGCCACTTCGACTGCAGTGCCACTGGACAGAGTAAGACTGACAGGCAGTCAGGCCCTGCCGGAGGCACCATAGGAAGCTCCGCTGCGCCCGATCCAAGGCTCGGACTTGGGCTCGGCCCCAGAAGACGACGAACTCCGCTCCGCCCGACCCAGGGCTCGGACTCGGGCTAAGTTCCGGAAGACGGCGAACTCCGCCCGACCCAGGGCTCGGACTCGGGCTAAGTCCCAGAAGACGGCGAACTCTGCTCCGCCCGACCTAGGGCTCGGACTCGAGCTAAGTCCCGGAAGACGGCGAACTCCACCCGACCCAGGGCTCGGACTCAGGCTAAGTCCCGGAAGATGGCGAACTCCGCCCGACCCAGGGCTCGGACTCGGGCTATGTCCCAGAAGACGACGATCTCCGCCTCGCCCGACCCAGGGCTCGGACTTGGGCTCGGCCCCAGAAGACGACGATCTCCACCTCGCCCGACCCAGGGCTCGGACTTGGGCTCGGCCCCAAAAGACGACGAACTCTGCTACGCCCGACCCCAGGGCTCGGACTCCGCCCCGGCACCAGCCGACAATCTCCGCCTCGCCCGACCCGGGGGCTCAGACTCGACCTCGGCTTCGGAGGAGCTTCCACATCGCCCAACCTAGGGCGCAGACCAGCCACGTCAACAGGAGGCGCCATCATCACCCTACCCCGAGCTGACTCGGGCCGCAGGGAACAAGACCGGCGTCCCATCTGGCTCGCTCCGCCAGATAGGCAATGATGGCGCCCCACATGCTCTGTGACGACGGCGGCTCTCAGCCCCCTTATGGAAGCAAGAGGACGCCAGCAAGGACTCAACCGCTCCGACAGCTGTCCCTCCGCCAAGCTCCATCGCTCCTTCGACGGCCACGACATCACACCAGCTGGGTGCCAAGATCTCTCCGGCTGCCACAACGGCATGTACCAAGGGCGCTAGCTCACCTCCGCTAGACACGTAGCACCCTGCTACACCCCCATTGTACACCTGGATCCTCTCCTTACGCCTATAAAAGGGAGGACCAGGGCCCTCTTAGAGAGGGTTGGCCACGCGAGGACGAGGACGAGAACAGGCGCTCGCTTGGGGCCGCTCGCTCCCTCTCCCGCGTGGATGCTTGTAACCCCCTACTGCAAGTGCACCCGACCTGGGCGCGGGACGAACACGAAGGCCGTGGGATTCCCACCTCTCTCACGCCGGTCTCCGGCCGCCTCGCTCTCCCCCCTTCGCGCTTGCCCTCGCGCTCGACCCATCTGGGCTGGGGCACGCGGCGACATTCACTCGTCGGCCTAGGGACCCCCCGATCTCGGAACGCCGACAGAAAGAATAAGTAAGTTGGATATGCTTTGTCCTCAAATTATGTATCCAGCAGCTGGACAACTGGATTTGGCTGAATGTTATCATATATATACGCTTGCTCCTAGGTATGGATTATCCTTCAATTTCCTGATGCTGAAGTCTAAGGTATTCTGTATGCTCGAAACACGATCCCCGAATAGTAGTTCTATTTCAAAAATTATTTGGTTTACAAAGTACACAAAGAAGAACATTATATCATCAAAGCATCGCTAGAAATCAATGTTATATAATAATATCATCAAAGAACATTATATCACCGAAGAACATTCTACGATCGGAGATGTTCTTTTTACACATTCGTCCTGTTTTTTTATTTATGGCATTCTATTTCTAAGTAAGTTTTATTTTTTTGTGTCGTGTGAGTGTGATAGAGACAATATTGTTTGAAGACAGCGGCTCTAGCTTCGATAGTGAGTCTGACGAGGCTTTGGTGGTGAAAGAGACCGACTCTTCGAAGGATGAGGTGTGTTGGGGGCCTTCATCTTCCAAAGGTCCTCAAAAATATGGTTGATATGTTTTCCAAGTATAATATATACAGGGACCTTCGGCCTTGGGATGAAGCTGTACACGATATGAAAAGCGTGATTCGAGAGAAGGATGAACCAGCTCTGAAGCTACGCGAAGAAAATCTTCGGCTCAGCGGCGGAAAATGAAACCGACTTAAAGAGGAAAAGGCTATCTAGTCCTAAGTAGATTGTCCTTAAGTCAATAGTAAACATAAAGGGCATGGATGTAATTTTACACAGGCTGCGTCCTGTGCCTATAAATAGATGAACAGTAACACCGTACTGTTCACGCTGACTTGTATTCACTCGCACGTCGCACTTAGATTTTCACCTTCTGTCAAGCCGAAGGTACAAATGTGACTCGATACAATTCATGTTTATTCATGATATTATAATAAAAATGTTCTGATAATGTTATATGACTAGCCATGTTATTTTCCATGCTTCTTGTGCTTATACTTTCATTATTGTATATTGAGTTTATGAAGGTACGTCCTTCATAACCTTCGTCTGAAAATTATTATATCCTAAGAAAAATAATGCTTCGAAGGACGAAGGTCTTTAACCATTAATATTTTGTGTTGCCTTGTTCTTAACTCTTAGCATTTGAGAACAAGTCTCCAACAAGGTGGAATGATAGAATTCCTTTTATACCTTTGTCTCAATTAGTTTGTAATTGAATTAGAACGTTAATCCTTGTTCAAATACTCATATTAGATTTGGCTTTACGACATGTATAGTAGGTGTTGACGCCTTTTCGGAGCGCCAAACACTCAACAAGAACCGTGGTGGTGCCCTCTGCACAGGGGCGGACGGTCCGCACGCAGGGGCCGGACGGTCCGCGGCCTGGTGCGAGGCGCGGTGATGCTCTCTGCGCAAGGGCGGACTGTCCGCGGCCTGGGGCCGGACGGTCCGCGGCCTGGTGCGTGGCTAGGGCTCCTGCCTGACGGCCAGATGGTCCGTGCCCTGGGGCCAGACGGTCCGCGCGTACGCAGGGACGGCGGAAGATCACCGACGGCGCCTGGATCTCGCTCCTGGGAGGGACCCCGTCGGGGAGGAGAGATCCTAGGAGTTGTCTAGGCTCGGGTAGACCGACCTAGACTCCTCTAATCGACGTAGAGCCGAAGAGAGACGAAGAATTTGGGGATTGGATAGCTAAACCTAAACTAGACTAGAACTTCTCCTAGGATAAAATGCGAAATAGAAGTTGTATTGATTCGATTGATGATTACAAATCGGCCGTAGACCTCTCTATTTATAGAGGAGGGGGGCTGGACCCTTTACACAACTGATTCCGAGCTAATCCCGCGAATCTAGCTAACAACCGTAGCACAAAACTCGGAACCCTAATCTGTTCTGCGCACGCGCGGACCGTCCGACCCACAGGCGCGGACTGTCCGGACCACGGACCATCCGGCCTCAGGGCCGGACCGTCCGCCGGCTCTTTTATGGTTCAAACATATGCCCCCCTGCCTTTTGGTGGAGCTAGGCGAACCAAAAGCAACTAACTCGATGTGATCACATCGGTTCTCTTAGGCATCTTGCCACATACTAGGATGGTACTGTTTGAGGAAACGCCCATTCAAAGCCTTTGGTAAATCCTTGCCTTGTAATGTTTGTAGCAAATAGGCGTTACCAGACATCACCTGTTTTACTTTATAAGGACCCTCCCAGCTTGGCGACCATTTCCCAAACTTCCGGTCTTTATTCCTTAGAGGCAAGATGGTCTTCCACACCAGATCTCCTACTTGAAATGACTTTGCTTTGACCTTCTTGTTGTAGGCCCTGGCTACCATAATCTTGTCCTTTTCTATTGCTCCCAAAGCTATCACCCTCTTGTCGGTCACCTCATCAATATTATCCATCATTGAATTATAATAATCAGTAACAGTTAGATCATTTTGTCTAGCGAACCTGACAGCATTCAAACTTATTTCCACAGGCAATACTGCTTCCTGCCCATAGACAAGCTCAAAAGGAGATACTTTAGTAGCACTATGTTTAGATATTCTATGAGCCCATAAAGCTTCGGACAAAATCTTATGCCAATGTTTAGGATTATCAGATATCTTCTTTTTTATCAAATTAATCAATGTCCTATTACTAGACTCGGCCTGTCCATTGGCCTAAGCATAATATGGAGATGAATTAAGCAGCTTAATTCTGTATAATTCAGCAAATTCATGTACCTCCTTTGACATAAAAGAAGTCCCTTGATCTGTAGTCAAGGTCTGGGGAATGCCGAATCTATGAATAATATGCTCAGTTATGAACTCAATTACCTCCTTGTGCGTCATGTTTTTCAGAGCAACGGCTTCAGTCCATTTGGTGAAATAGTCAGTGGCAACTAACACAAACCGATGCCCCTTTGATGATGAAGGATGAATTTCTCCAATAAAGTCTAATCCCCATCCTCTGAACGGCCAAGGCTTGATGATAGGATGTAATTCGGCAGCAGGGACCAACTGTAGGTCGCCGAATTTTTGACACACTTGGCATCCCTTGTAGTACTTGAAACAATCAGCTATCATACTAGGCCAATAAAAACCAGACCTTCGCAACAACCACTTCATCTTTGGAGCCGATTGATGAGTACCACAAATTCCTTCATGTACTTCGGCCATGGCTAATATAGCATCATCTGGGCCCAAGCACTTCAGCAGGACGTCACTGACTGTTCAGCGGTAAAGTTCATCACTCATCAAAACATACTTGAAAGCTGTTCGCCGAATGTTCTTATCTGTCCTGATATGGGGATTTCGTAAATAATTAAGTATAGGTGTCCTCCAATCACTTGCATCGGCTTCATTGTCAGCCGAATCGATTAAGAGAACATTTCTGGTAACCCCGGACGGTCCGGCGTTATCACGCGGACGGTCCGCGACCTAGGAATTTGGCTCTGCACTGGTTATCAGAATTTCAGTTTTGTGAAATTTCCCTCTCTTTATCCGATAACCTGATGCATCTTGTACCAAATCGTTAGCTCTATGATTCTCAACTCTAGAGATATGCCGAATACTGAATTCGTCAAAAGAATGGATTATGCTCCAACATTTCTCAAGATAACTATTTAGAGTACCATCAAGACATTGATATTCTTCTAACACTTGTTGGACAACCAGCTGAGAATCACCAAATACCTTCACATGTTTTACTCCCATACCATTTAAAAGTTCTAAGCCGAATAGGAGGGCCTCATATTCAGCTTGATTATTAGTGCAATAAGTTTTCAATCGGCTAGAGAAGTCAAAGGAGACATTACTTGGTGAAACAAGCACAATGCCAATTCCTTGCCCTTCATTGCAAACCGATCCATCAAAATATAAAGTCCAAGGAGTAATAGTGAGGTATGACATGTCTAGTTCATGAATATCATTAACCCGATGTTCTACAATAAAATTCGCTACGACTTGGCCTTTCATAGATTTCAATGGTTCATAGGCCAAGTCATATTCTATGAGTGCATAAGCCCACTTACCAATTCTACCACTCATAATTGGGTTATGCAACATGTATTTGATTACATCGGCTTGACCAGAAACAGTGCAATGACTAGACAGTAAATAACATCTACATTTGGTGCATGCATAAAACAAGCATAAGCATAACTTTTCAATAAAAGTGTACCTTGTTTCAGCATCCACCAACCTTCGGCTTAGATATGTCACCACATGCTCCTTCCCCTCAGTTTCTTGTGTCAGAACAGCCCCAATAACCTTGTCTTCAGCTGCAATGTATAATCTGAATGGTGCTCCTACTTGTGGTGCTTTTAACACGGGAGCCGAATACAAGTATTTTTTAATGAGATCAAATGCTTCCTGCTGCTCTGCCCCCAAGTGAATTCAGCATCATTCTTAAGCCGAAGGATAGGGGTGAAGGCATCAATCTTCCCGGCTAGGTTAGAAATAAACCTTCGTAAATAATTCACCTTGCCAAGAAACCTCTGCACTTCGACCTTACAAGTCGGAGGCCCCACATTCCGAATAGACTTGATTCGGTCAGGGTCTATCTCTATACCATGTTCATGGATGACAAATCCTAAAAACTTACCGGCCGACACTCCAAAAGCACATTTACGTGGGTTCATTTTCAAACCATATCGACGCATTTTATCAAAGGCTTTGCGCAAATCAGCTATATGAGAACTAAACTCAGCCGATTTGACTACAATATCATCAATGTAGACTTCCACAGTGTTTCCTAACAACTCATGGAAGATCAGATTCATAGCCCTCTGATAAGTAGCACCAGCATTTTTAAGACCGAATGTCATGACAACCCATTCAAATAAACCAATGAAGCCTAGACATATAAAGGCCGTTTTAGACGCATCTTCTTCGGCCATGAAAATCTGATTATATCCGGCATTACCATCAAGGAAGCTAATAATTCTATTTCCTGATGCATTATTGATTAATGTGTCGGCTATGGGCATGGGATATTCATCTTTAGGAGTTGCTTTATTTAAATTACGAAAATCAATGTATACTCTAAGCTTACCTGACTCCTTCTTCTCCACCGGCACAATATTGGAGACCCACTCTGCGTATCTGCAAGGTCTAATAAAATTAGCTTCTAGCAGCCGGTGGATTTCGTCCTTGATTCGTGGGAGAAGATCTGGACGAAATGTTCTAGCTTTCTGCTTGAAAGGTCTGAAACCAGACTTAATAGGCAGCCGATGTTCGACAATCTCTCGGCTTAGTCCAGGCATTTCAGTGTAATTCCAAGCAAAACAATCTGAATATTCCTTCAATAGACCGATCATCTCACTTCTAGAATCGGTCTCTAGGGTCTTGTTTACAAAAGTCAGCCTTGGAGTTTTACCATTTCCTATGTCAATCTCCTCCAAAGGATCAGCCGATGTAAACCCCTGTCCTAGTTTATCAAGATCTCTGAATTCCTCTATCATGTCCCCCACAGAGGAATCAGATGATCTTTGTGTGATGGCGGACTTTCCGGTCTCGAGGACCGGATCATCTGTAATACTATCTTTTCGCTGTGGTAGATGTTCGGTTTTAAAGTCCGAACTGTTCTGTGAAAGACCAGACCATCCGGCTTTGAGAGCCGAATTGTCCGTGATCAAAGACTCATGAACTTTGTGTGTATTCATCATTTAAACTCTATTTAGGATTTAGCCGATTCTCCATCGGCTCTAGCATTACAGGAATGATACCTTTCTTATCTATACTTATGAACTGATAATCAGAAAAATCTACTCCTGTGAGACATGTAGTAGTCTCATAAGTCCAGAGTACAGGGGCATCGGCCACAGCGATGCAGGCCGATACATCAGCATGTACTTGTTCTACCTCATCGCCTACCCATTGTATTAGCATTTGATGTAATGTAGAAGGTATACATTGGTTGGCATGAATCCAATCTCTGCCTAGAATTAAACTGTAATTCCCTTCTACATCAGCGACGAAGAATGCAGCAGCAAGGGTCTTAGTCTCGATGGTTAATTCAACGGACGTGACTCCCCTGGCTTTTATCGAACTATCCCCAACACCGCTGAGGGTCATGTTGGTTTTGACAAGTTCGTCATCTTGTTTACCTAATTTTCTGTATAGTGAATAAGGCATTAGATTTACAGCCGCCCCTCCATCTACCAACATCTTAGCAATCGGTATTCCATCAACGTAACCGCGCACGAAGAGTGGCTTTAGATGATTTACCGATTCCTTTGGTTTAGTAAAGGCGGCTTCTTTAGGACCAAAATCAAACTGGGCAACAACAGGTTCATCGTTGCCGATGATAGTACAATCGGCAGAAAATGTAATAATATTTACATCCATACCTGGGCGTTCTGGAGAAGCCTCGTAGTCGACCAGGTCTTCTCCCAGCAAGTCGTCCTCTTCCATTGATGTTGTCGTGTCGTTGGATGCTTCCTGGTGAACGGCGGATAGTTCACGTGCGGAGGCTGGACGGTCCGCGCCTGGTGCAGGTTGTCCAGAGACTTCCTGGTGAACGGCGGACGGTCCGCGCGCAGGGGCCGGACGGTCCACGCCTGGTGCAGATTGACTTTCTATTTCTGTGGCCGTTTGTTTTTTCTCAACGGCCTTCGGTCTCCATTTCTTTTGCGGTGGCGGGTATAGTGGATGTGTGTCATTAAATGTCTTTTCCGCCTCCTTCTCCTGGCTCTCCTTTGCTCTTAGGTGCTGTAATTTTCTCTTTTGGGATCGTGTCAATCCCGCTGGGCACCATCGAGGCATGGAGTATTTTGGATCGGCTGTTTTGATGGTAGTCGTATCCTTTTCGGTTGTGTTGGCCGATTCGCCGAAAATCATCGGCCCTTTATTGTCTCCCTGTATGACAACATCTGCGGTGCCTATTTTGATGATGTCCCTTTTTGTTGTTTTTTGAGTTGCTACAGGCATATGCCCCCCTGCCGGATTTGTCGGCCTTGAAGGCCGAGTAGTCCGGCAATCCTGTTGGGTTTGTGCCTGGTGACCGGATTGAGCAGTGCTCAATCGGTCTTGTACTGGTGGCGTCAACCTGTCAAAAACAGATGTTTGGGGTTCCCCCCAGGCGGGGTACTGTGGCATCCCAAATGGATATGGTGGCATGCCCCACATTTGATTTGGGACATATGGCAGAGGTAAATATGTGTATGGATATGGCATAGGTGGATATGGAGGTGGAGGTGTCCATGCAGGTATGTTAGGTCTCACTTGTATAGTATGACCTTTCATTTCTTCCGATTGGTGGGGTGGTCCAATCGGCCTGACCTGGCGCTGCTCATGAATGGGTGAGCGGGGTCGCTTTGCTGGCCGGTCACTGGGGCCGGCCTTCTTTTTTACGTATTTAGACAATAATTGATCAAAAGTTGGGCCAGCTTTAACCAACCGACCAGCTGCCTTGAATGTATTTGTTTTCCACGTACCTATCTCTGGTCATCGTGGTTTGAAAGTACGTGGCCGTTGTAAGTCCTGAGTACGGTTGGACCGTCCGCCGGAGCTCTCCGGACCGTCCGGTGGGGTCCCGGACCGTCCGCGCCTACGTGCCGGACCGTCCGGGATACGCAGCACGGGTTCCTGCATCTGTCTCCCTGTCTGCGCTTGCCCCCCAGTACTGGAGGCTGTGATGGTCACCTTTAGGGTCTCCCCTCCATCGGGAGTCTTCTCGGCTACCACTTTCCTGCAAGAAACTTTATGATCCTCATCGGCCTTTTTAGAATTGCCGATGATTGCCTCTTTGCCTTTGCCTTTATCGGCCGTGTTTGGCCGAACCAGGACATTCTTGCCCTCAAAGTCGATCACGTTCATTGGAAAGGGCTCTGTATCCACCTGCATTTCTTGAAATTTCAATCGTCCCTCATTAATGGCCGATTGAATCTGTCGTCGGAATACATTACAATCATTAGTGGCATGAGAAAATGAGTTATGCCACTTGCAGTATGCACGACGTTTTAGCTCGTCGGCGGATGGAACAGTGTGATTTATTTTAATATTGCCATTTTTGAGTAATTCGTCAAATATTTTATCGCACTTACCAACATTAAACGTAAACCTAACCTCCTCTTGCCGTTTCTTTTGAACCGGCTGCAAGGAGGAACAAGCCGAAGATTTGGCCTGTTTTGGCCAAACCATTTCAGCAGCATATACTTCTGCTGATTCGTCATCTGAGCTACTTTGGTCGCATTCTACTATATGTACGTTGTGACGTATTGTTTTAGCAGTTTCTTTGCTCCGGCTTTCGCAAGCCAAAGCCCTCTGGTGTAACTGTGCTAGTGTAAAAAATTGGATGCCTTCTAATCTCTCTTTTAAATAATATCGTAGACCATTAAAGGCTAATCCTACTAGCTGTTTTTCTGCTAGATGAATTTGAAAGCATCGGTTTCTTGTATCGCGGAATCTCCGGATGTAATCATTAACGGATTCGTCTTTTGTCTGTCGCAATGACACTAAATCTACCAAATCCAATTCATAATCACCGGAGAAAAAATGATCATGAAATTTTTGTTCTAGATCCCCCCATGATGAAATGGAATTAGGAGGTAAAGTGGCATACCATGCAAACGCGGTTCCTGTTAACGATAATGAAAATAAACGCACGCGAAATGCCTCCGTATCTGCCAATTCTCCCAATTGTGCTAAGAACTGGCCTATATGTTCGCGCGTGTTTTTCCCTTGATCACCTGAAAATTTTGCGAATTCGGGTATTCTAGTTCCCAGTGGGTACGGGTGGTGATCAAATCGGCTATCATAAGGTTTCCGATATGATTGCCCCCCAGGGACCATGCTTACTCCGAGCTTATCTCGGAACGCTCCGGCTATTTCTTCCCTCACTATATCAATGGCAGCCGGTGCAAGACCACCGGCTCTCTGGTCAAACATAGGTGGGGTTGGTTGCATATTAGTATGTTGTCGTTCCCCCATTGGTTTGAGCTACGTGGTGCATTTCCATTTGCCCTATATGGCTCATAGGTTTGATCGTTTCTTTCCGGCCTTTTAGGTGGGGCCAGAAAGCTTTCCTGGGCTCTGGATCCTGAATTAATGGGTTGGTGCATTGCATAATGTGATGGGAAGTGTTGCTGAGACGGGCGAGGATTCAGGTAATAATCCTCCTCAAAAGACTCATGCGCGGACTGTCCGGATACGTACCCGGACCGTCCGTGGTTATATGTGGACCGTCCGTCGTTGTATGCGGACCGTCCGACTGGGTAGTTTGGGTTCTGTGTTGTGTGTGGTGGATCGGGCGCATATCTAGGTAACTCATTAAAAATAGGCCCGACTGTTGTTGGCCCGGACGGTCCGCGCTCACGTGCGGACGGTCCGGGCATGTGCAGATCGGCTGATTTGCTGCCGATTTGCGGTTGCTCAGGGTATGTGTCCATCGACATCCCATAAAGGGGTTGTGACTGGTCGTGACAACCTGTAGCCGATGTGTTACGCGTGTTACCTCCTAACTCAACCTCGTGCGAAGGAAAATTGGTGATACTAGATTTATCAAATGTACGTACTAGTCTCTTAAGATCGCTTTGCATACCCCCTATGATGTTCTGCATTTGTTCACGCTGATCTTCTACATAATTTCTAAGAGATTGCAGATCGTTGGTATTACTTACATTGGGGATATCTGGCGTGGGTTGGAGTGAAGCCGGATCCATCGCCCGATGTCGGACGACCTTGTTGTTCCTGTCCACTTCGAAGTTGGCCAAGAACTTTGCTTTCGCCTCTTGGATCATCCGCTCCTTGTGCTCCTCGAACTAGAGCTGCTCGTCAGCCGACAAGTTTTCCCAAGTCGGCTCTATGATGTTGCTTGGAGAAATATTGGAGCTATCCCTTGAACCGGCCATTGAGGGTCGATTTGATGAGCTTAGATGTGTTTTCCCCAGCGGAGTCGCCAAAAAGTATGTTGATGCCTTTTCGGAGCGCCAAACACTCAACAAGAACCGTGGCGGTGCCCTCTGCACAGGGGCGGACGGTCCGCACGCAGGGGCCGGACGGTCCGCGGCCTGGTGCGAGGCGCGGTGATGCTCTCTGCGCAAGGGCGAACTGTCCGCGGCCTGGGGCCGGACGGTCCGCGGCCTGGTGCGCGGCTAGGGCTCCTGCCTGATGGTCGGACGGTCCGCGCCCTGGGGCCGGACGGTCCACGCGTACGCAGGGACGACGGAAGATCGCCGACGGCGCCTGAATCTCGCTCTCGGGAGGGACCCCGTCGGGGAGGAGAGATCCTAGGAGTTGTCTAGGCTCGGGTAGACCGACCTAGACTCCTCTAATCGACGTAGAGCCGAAGAGAGACGAAGAATTTGGGGATTGGATAGCTAAACCTAAACTAGACTAGAACTACTCCAAGGATAAAATGCGAAATAGAAGTTGTATTGATTCGATTGATGATTACAAATCGGCCGTAGACCTCTCTATTTATAGAGGAGGGGGGCTGGACCCTTTACACAACTGATTTCGAGCTAATCCCGCGAATCTAGCTAACAACCGTAGCACAAAACTCGGAACCCTAATCTGTTCTACGCACGCGCGGACCGTCCGGCCCACAGGCGCGGACTGTCCGGACCGCGGACCGTCCGGCCTCAGGGCCGGACCGTCCGCCGGCTCTTTTATGGTTCAAACAGTAGGCTACGCTTTGCGCATACCTAGCAGTTAACATCTCTCCATCGGGTAGGCGGGACTGGAGTTAGCAGGTATTGATGTACATGTTCTCCCTATCTTTCCTTTTACTTTTGATTTTGTTATACACTTAAAATATAATCGTTGTGCACTAATATTTTATTAAATAATTTGTGTGTCGTCGCAACGCACGGACAACTAACTAATATTAGCTTAAGCACAATCCAACACTCATTGTGATAGATAGGTTCACTAGTTCCTCGAAATTTGCAGGTTGCTGATGAAGTCATCTAACACAGCCTTTGACGATCCGGCCATCTCCAGCGCGGCGATGGCAGCCTCATCCTTCGCCACCGCTAGCCTGCCCCTGAGCTCCTCTCCCTGCTAGGACTTCATGACCAGCCTGACGTTGGCCTCCACCTCCTCTGCCTTCACCCTAGGACTCCAAGTTAATGACGATCTAAGTAACTTGTGAAGTAGCACGAGCATTGTTGGAACTTGGTTTCCCGGGCAAGTAGATCCAACGAAAGAGTGGGGAGAGAGTATTGGCAAAGTTCAACGGTGGATGGCAACAGCTCTATTAATCTGGCCTCTCAAGGGCACTGCAGGGGGTATTTATAGGCACCCGAGTGACCACTGTCCTTTGGTAAGGACGTTTATGCCCTCGAGTACCCGGACTATCCCTAGAATATTCCCACAAGGAGAGGTTACAGACTGTCATTATGGAAAAGGCCATTACAGACGTGGCCTGTAATACGCTTATCCGCGCGGGGCCCGTTACAGTGGGCCAAATCCTACTTAGGCCTCCCGACGCAATGAGGACATGAGACTAGCAGACTTCGACGGAGCCTTCGTCCTGCAACAGATAGGACGAAGGGTGACCGCACTGGTCCTCATCCGACCGGCGCCCTCGGCTCATTCCGGGGCCCGGTCCGCCAATGTGGTCTTCGTTGATGTAGCGAGGCGACGAAGGCGTCAAGCGAAGGGTAGCGTCTTCGCCTTCGCACCAACATTTGCCCTCCGAGGGACCAGTTCGACCAAGTCATCTGGTGCCGAAGACGTTGCTAGATGGTGGAGACGCTGCCCTTGCTCGAAGTGGTCCCGCGGGGTTTTCGAGATGTGACTGCTGATGGAGGTGGTACTATTGGACTGCGCGTTTCCCGAAGCGCCGCGTCCCTGTAAAAGGGGCGGGCGTGGCCAGGGTTATTTCTTACCCTTGCGTGCGTTGGAAAACCCTAACTTTTTCAAAACGCTTGCCTGCTCGCCTGCCATCCTTATTCTTCTACCTTAGAGATCTAGCCCACATCAAGCAGACTGCGCACCGCCGCCGACGGTACGTAGCAATGTCTTCCTCCTCATCCGCTACGAGTGCGTCATCGGCTGATCCATCGCCCGAGGATACCCTAAGTGATTTGGCGGCGACGGAGTTGCAGCCGAGCCACACGGTGGAGTTCGGCACATCGATGATTTCCTCGGTTTGCGTGCAGGAGATGCAGCAGCTCGGATACTTTGGTGATGGTGTCGGGCGGGTTCCGGGCGCTGAGGAGATCCCTGAACCTGAGGGCGAACTGGTTGTGTTCGAGGCATTTTTCATCGTCGGCCTTTGCGTATCGGCACATCGTTTTGTGGCGGAGGTTATGCAGAGGTTCGACATCCAGGTCCACCAGTTGACGCTGAACGCCGTGGTTGCCCTGGCGAAGTATGTCTGGGCGGTGACTTCATACGGCGGTCAGCCGTCCGTGGAGGTCTTCGCTAAGAACTATTGTCTGCATTGGCAAAATAGGAAAATTGGAGATAAGATTGCACAATTTGGATCATGCACCTTCACGCCGAGGACTGGAAGACTTCGGCGGAAGTCATGGAAATAGTCCCCTGCGCTCGGAATAAGTGGGGCAACTGGTGGGACTTTTGGTTCTATGTCTTAGGTGGGGAAATCGAAGGTCTCCCTAGGTCCCTGCGGCCGTTATGTGCTCCCACTGTTACATGGCGTTCCCGCTCGCATGAGTAGTGGGCGTGATCTGGTTGAGGAGTTCATTGGATATGGGGTGTGGCCCTTGGCGCACGGCTGGGTACTTAGCGAAGTGTGCCCCCGCCAGATGCCGACCATGGGTGATCAGTTGGTGCGAAGTCCTGCCTTCGCATTGGATTTGCGCGGCCGGAACCCGGCTGCGTTTGTGCGTGAAGTAGAGGATGGAGCCGTGAGGATTGTGGGGCAGTACGTGCCGAGGACGGAGGCCTTGCGGAGTTGGGATATTCATGGTTGTAATGTTCGTTTAAACCGCGTTTTTGAATTGAACCGTCTGCCGTATGGTGGTTACCCGGGAGACGACGCTGCTGTTACTGTCGATCGCCGGGGAAAGAGGGCAGCGACTGCGGTTGAGGAAGGCCCTTAACGGGGAGTCGTGCCAGCTGCGGCCATTGAAAAGAGAAAACTAGCTACTACAACTGAGGGGTTGGGGGTCTCCGATCATTTTGTTGTGGATTTAATGAGGACTTGCGCGGCCCCTGGGGGAAAGATGTCTTCGCCCGAGCTCCGGGAAACTTCGGCGCGAATGCTGGAGGTTACCAGGGGTCGCTGGCCTAGGAATGTTCCGATCCCCCGGGCGGGCGGCGAGGACATTTTTACGTCTCGCTTAGCCCGTGACATGAAGATTTTTCCTTATGGATGGAATATTGCTGTTGTTGTATCGGCAGTGACGGATAAGGATCGCCAAGATGCGGTGCAGAAGTGCCAGACATTCACTAGGGTCGGGGACCCTAGTCGCGAGGTCAAGAGGGCGTGGGGAATCTCGAAGTCCGCCGCCTGAAAGGGAAATAGAGTAAAACCTTTTCCTATATGAATTTTGGTGGTTGAATTGCCCAACACAAACAATTGGACTAACTAGTTTGCTCTAGATTATGAGTTCTATAGGTGCCAAAGGTTCAACACAAACCAATACAAAGTCAAAGAAAGGGTTCAAATAAAAAGAGCAAAAGACAACCGAAGGCTGCCCTGGTCTGGCGCACCGGACAGTGTCCGGTGCACTAGGGAGGATCAACTCAAACTTGCCAGCTTCGGGAATTTGGGGAAGCCGCTCCGCTATAATTCACCGGACTGTCTAGTATAGTGCCGGACTGTCCAGTGTGCCAGCGGAGCAACAGCTACTTCGCGCCAACGGTCATCTGCAAAGGAACAGTGAAAGTGAACAGTGCTTACCTGCATGCGCAGAAGTCAGAGCAGGAGCCAGAAGGTGCACCAGATAGTGAATAGGACCTGTCCGGTGCACCACCAGACTATTCGGTGGCCCCACTTGTCAGAGCTCCAACGGTCGAACCCTAACGGTTGGGTGACGTGGCTGGCGCACCGGACTGTCTGATGCGCCCGTCGACAGCAGCCTCCACCAACGACCATATTGGTGGTTGGGGCTATAAATACCCCCAACTACCACACTTCAAGGTATCCAAGTTTTCAGCCATTGCATTCAATACAAGAGCTCTAGACTTCACTCCAAGACACAAACAAAGAGATCAAATCCTCTCCCAAGTCCAAACATCATTCCAATCAAATAGTGACTAGTGAGAGAGACAATTGTGTTCATTTGAGTTCTTGCACTTGGATCACTTTTCTTCTTCTTTCTTTCTTGTTCGCAACTCAATTGTAATCAAGGCAAGAGACACCAATTGTATGGTGGTCCTTGTGGGGACTTAGTGTCCTGATTGATTGAGAAGAGAAGCTCACTCGGTCTAAGTGACCGTTTGAGAGAGGGAAAGGGTTGAAAGAGACCCGGTCTTCGTGACCACCTCAACGGGGAGTAGGTTTGCAAGAACCGAACCTCGGTAAAACAAATCACCGCGTCTCACTCTTCATTTGCTTGTGATTTGTTTTCACCCTCTCTTTTCGGACTCGATTTTAATTCTAACGCTAACCCCGACTTGTATTGTGTGCTTAAGTTTATAATTTTCAGATTCCGCCTATTCACCCCCCTCTAGGCAACTTTCAATTGGTATCAGAGCCCGGTACTTCATTAGAGCTTAACCGCTCAAAGTGATGTCGGGAGATCACGCCAAGAAGGAGGTCATGACCGGCGAGAAGCCCGCTACAAGCCACAAGAAGGCTCCATCAAGGGAGTCCGGCTCCAAAGGAAAGGGAGAATCAACATCCCACAACAAGTTGCATCGGAGTGGCGACAAGAAGAAGAAGATGAAGAAGGTGGTCTACTACAAGACCGATTCTTCGTCGCCATCCACCTCCGGCTCCGACGCGCCGTCCGTAACTTCTAAGCGCCATGAGCACAAGAAGTTTAGTAAATTCCCCTACGCTATCCCTGCATTTCCAAACGTACTCCTTTACTTTTCGTCCCATTAGGCAAACCACCGGTTTTTGACGGTGAAGATTATAACATGTGGAGTGATAAAATGAGGCATCACCTAACCTCACTCCACACTAGTATTTGGGATGTTGTTGAGTTGGGAGTGCAGGTACCATCACCAGGGGATGAAGATTATGACTCGGACGAGGTTGCCCAAATTCGGCACTTCAAGTCCCAAGCAACTACTATACTCCTCGCCTCTCTAAGTCGAGAGGAGTATAATAAGGTGCAAGGGTTGAAGAGCGCCAAGGAAATTTGGGACGTGCTCAAAACCGCACACGAAGGAGACGAGGTGACCAAGATCACCAAGAGGGAAACGGTCGAGGGGGAGCTCAGTCGTTTTATGCTCAACCAAGGAGAAGACCCGCAAGCCATGTACAACCGGCTAAAGACCTTGGTAAATCAAGTGCGCAACCTCGGGAGCACTAAATGGGATGACCATGAAATGGTCAAGGTTATACTTAGATCACTTGTTTTTCTTAACCCTACTCAAGTTCAATTAATTCGTGGTGATCCAAGATATAAACTAATGTCTCCCGAGGAAGTAATAGGAAAATTTGTGAGCTTTGAATTGATGATCAAAGGCTCCAAGAAGATCATCGAGCAAGGCGCCTCCTCCGTACCCGAGGCACAACCCATCGCATTCAAGGCGATGGAGGAGAAGAAAGAAGACTCTACATCAAGTAGGGTCCCCATCGACGCCTCCAAGCTCGACAACGAGGAAATGGCGCTCATCATCAAGAGCTTCCACCAAATCCTCAAGCAAAGGAGGGGGAAAGACTACAAGCACCGCTCCAAGAAAGTATGCTACAAGTGTGGTAAGCCCAGTCACTTTATAGCAAAATGTCCTATTTCTAGTGACAGTGACAGGGGCGACGACAAGAAGGGAAGGAGGAAGGATAAGAAGAGGTACCACAAGAATAATGGTGGCGATGCCCATGTTTGCCGAGAGTGGGACTCCAACGAGAGCTCCACCGACTCCTCCGATGACGAGGACACCGCCAACATCGCCATCAACAAGGGCCTCCTCTTCCCCAACGTCGGCCACAAGTGCCTCATGGCAAAGGACGACAAGAAGAAGAAGGTAAAATCAAGATCCTCCACTAAGTATGCAACTTCTAGTGATGAGGATAATTCTAGTGATGATGAGGAAACTTGTTTACTCTTTTTGCCAATCTTAACATGCAACAAAAGGAGAAATTGAATGAATTGATTAGTGCTATTCATGAGAAGGATGAACTCTTGGATAGTCAAGAGGATTTCCTTATTAAGGAAAACAAAAGGCATGTTAAGACTAAAAATGCTTATGCTTAGGAGGTAGAGAAAAATGAAAATTAACTAGTGAGCTTAGCACTTGCCATGACACCATTTCTAACCTTAGAATTGAGAATGCTAATTTAATTGCTACGGTTGAGAAATCTAATGTATGTGATGATTCAATTACCAATCTTAGAAATGATAATGTTAGTTTGATTGCTAAGATTGATAAATTGAATGCCTCTCTTGCTAGACTTAAGAGTGAGAATGAAAAATTAATTGCTAAGGCTAAGGAATTAGATGTTTGCAATGTTTCTATTTCCAATCTTAGAGATGAAAATGCCATTTTACATGCTAAGATTGTTGAATTAAATGATTGCAAACCCTCTACATCTACCATTGAGCATGTTTCTATTTGCACTAGATGTAGAGATGTTAATGTAGATGCTTTTCATGATCACCTTGCTATGATTAAACAACAAAATGATCATATAGCTAAACTAGATGCTAAAATTGCCGAGCATGAACTAGAAAATGAGAAATTTAAATTTGCTCGTAGCATGCTTTATAGTGGGAGACGCCCTGGCATTAAGGATGGCATTGGCTTCCAACAGGGAGACAATGTCAAGCTTAATGCCCCTCCTAAAAGATTGTCTAATTTTGTTAAGGGCAAGGCTCCCATGCCTCAGGATAACAAGGGCTATATTTTATATCCTGCTGGTTATCCTGAGGATAAGATTAGGAGAATTCATGCTAAGAAGACTCATTCTGTTTCCCACCATGCTTTTATTTATAAGAATGAGGCTTCTAGCTCTAGGCATTCTACACATGTTAAAATGCCTAAGAAGAAAACTCCTATTGCATCAAATGATCATAACATTTCATTTAAAACTTTTGATGCTTCATATGTGCTTACTAACAAATCAGGCAAAGTAGTTGCCAAATATGTTGGGGGCAAACACAAGGGCTCCAAGACTTGTGTTTGGGTACCCAAGGTGCTTGTTTCTAATGTAAAAGGACCCAAGACCGTTTGGGTACCTAAGAACAAGGTCTAAATTTGTTTTGTAGGTTTATGCATCCGGGGCCTCAAGTTGGATCATCGACAGCGGGTGCAAAAACCACATGACTAGGGAGAAAAGGATGTTCTCCTCCTATGAGAAAAACCAAGATCCCCAAAGAGCTATCACATTCAGGGATGGAAATCAAGGTTTGGTCAAAGGATTGGGTAAAATTGCAATATCACCTGACCATTCTATTTCCAATGTTTTTCTTGTAGATTCATTAGATTACAATTTGCTTTCTGTTTCTCAATTATGCAAAATGGGCTACAATTGTCTTTTTACGGATGTAGGTTGTTGGGGTCGTGCTTCGGTGCGCCGAAGGTCCCACACGAAGAAGCAACTTCGGTTGAAGTCGTCTCCAAAAGATGGCCGAAGGTTCCTTTTCATGGAGCTTCGGCGTTACAAACCGACATAGAAATAGAATGACCTTTTTATCTATAAGAGGTCTGAGTCAATGTTGTAAACTTTTGTAAGGGGCATAATTGTAATTTGTCACAGGCTGCGACCTGTGCCTATAAATAGATGAACAGTACCTCTGTACTGTTCACGCGAACCTGTCATTTGCCTTCGCATAACACTTGTACTACTGCCTTCCTCAGGATCAAAGGTACATTTATAATTTGAAATCATTTGTATTCATCCATATTAGTATAAATGGAAATGATTTTATGTTAACGTTTGGATGTCTATTTTATGCCTCATGATTTATATGAATGCTTCATCCCTCGTTATTATGTTTACGAAGGTGCGTCCTTCGTAACCTTCGTCCGAAATTCCTTATATCCCGAAGGGATATAATGTAATGGAGGACGAAGGACCTTAATGTTTAACATTTTCTGTGTTGCCTTGTTCTTAACTCTTAGCATTTGAGAACAAGCCCCCAACATTGGCGCCCACCTCCGGTGAACTCACTTCCACTTTTCTGAGCTGATGGCTTCGTTCAACAATCAAGCTGGAGCTGCTTCGGCTTCGAAGCTGGTGCTCCCGATAACAGGCGGTTCTTGCTCAGAGCCGGCTAACAAGAAGCAGAAGAAGGAGGCTCAGAGAAGGGTGCAGCATGTTGGAGTGCAGGGACCCTTCATCAAGTCAAAATGGTCCCACATTCCAATTACTTTCTCTCAGGAAGACCTTCAGCTTAAGGATTATCCTCACAATGATGCCATGGTTATCTCTTGCGTGATCAAAGGATTTCTGGTCCACAATGTCCTAGTTGATACAGGCAGTGCAGCTGACATTATATTTGCTAAAGCCTTCAGACAAATGCAAGAGCCCGAAGACAAGATTCATGATGCTATGCACCCTCTTTGTGGCTTCGGAGGGCGGCAGATTGTGGCACTTGGGAAGATTACCATGCCGGTAACCTTCGGATTTGTTAACAACACAAGGACTGAGCAAATTGTGTTTGATATTGTTGACATGGAGTATCCTTACAATGCTATCATCGGCCGTGGCACTCTTAATGCCTTCGAAGCAATTCTTCACCCAGCTTATCTCTGCATGAAGATACCTTCGGACCAAGGACCTATTGCTATTCATGGAAGCCAGGAAGCTGCTAGAAGGGCCGAAGGAAGCTGGACTGACTCCAAGGCAATCCATAATATAGATGGAGCTGAAGCTTGTGAACAGTACAAATTCAGGAGGGAGAAGGCAGCTTCAGCGGATCAGCCGAAGCCTATGTTATTGTGTCAAGATGTAGCAGAGCAGAAGGTGTTGTTGGGCTCGCAATTATCTGAAGACCAGGAGAAAACCTTGATAAGGTTTTTATTCAACAACAAAGATGTCTTTGCATGGTCAGCTAATGATCTCTGTGGAGTAAATCGGGATGTTATTGAACATTCGCTCAATGTTGACCCATCCTTCAGACCCCGAAAGCAGAGGCTTCGGAAAATGTCTGATGACAAGGCCGAAGGGGCTCGCAATGAAGTGAAAAGACTTCTCAGTGCAGGAGTTATCAGAGAAGTGAAGTACCCAGAGTGGCTAGCTAACACTGTTATGGTGAAGAAGGCCAATGGCAAGTGGAGAATGTGTATTGATTTCACAGATCTCAACAAGGCTTGTCCGAAGGATGAATTCCCGCTGCCAAGGATAGACTCTTTAGTTGATGCAGCAGCTTCTTCGGAGCTCATGAGTCTCCTGGACTGCTACTCAGGTTATCATCAAATCTGGATGAAGAAGGAAGATGAGCCGAAGACTAGTTTCATCACCCCAAGTGATACATATTGCTATCTTCGGATGCCCGAGGGGCTCAAGAATGCTGGAGGGAGTTTCAGCAGAATGACTGCGAAGGTTCTCCAATCTCAGATAGACAGAAATGTGTTGACTTATGTCGATGACATCATCGTAAAGAGCACGAAACAAGAAAATCATATTGCTGATCTGCAGGAGACCTTCGCCAGCTTCAGACAAGCTGGACTGAAGCTGAATCCAGAAAAATGTGTCTTTGGAGTGAAGAAGGGTAAATTTCTTGGATGTTTGGTTTCAACGAAGGGAATCGAAGCTAACCCAAATAAAATCGAAGCTATACTTCGAATGGAGCCACCAACCACAAGAAAGGGGGCCCAAAGATTGACAGGAAGGCTGGCATCCCTCAACAGATTTATATCCAGATCAGCAGAAAGAAACTTACCATTCTTCGAGGTGCTGAAGTCAGCTGAAGTCTTTCAATGGGGCCCAAGTCAACAAAAAGCCTTCGAAGAGCTGAAGCAATACTTAATAGATCTCACAACATTAACTCCACCAATGCCAGGGGCTCCTCTGTTGTTGTATGTGGCAGCTTCGCACTCAGCAGTAAGTGCGGCACTTGTTCAGGAGAAGTTTGATGGACAAGTCAAGAAGCAGGTCCCAGTATATTTTGTGTCTGAGGTCCTCAGTGTCTCAAAGAAAAATTATACAGAGCTGGAGAAGGTGTTGTATGCCGTTTTAATGGCATCCAGGAAGCTTCGGCATTACTTTCAGGCATACAACATTATTGTTCCTTCTTCGCAGCCGTTGAAGGACATCATGAGGAATAGAGAAGCTACTGGGCGTATTGGAAAATGGGCTGCGGAACTCAATGAATTTTACATTGATTATGTGCATAGATCCTCAATTCAGTCTCAAGCATTGGCAGATTTCATTGCCGACTGGACGCCAGGGGCTCAGGACGAAGAAGCGAATAAAGATGCCGAAGCATGGACAGTGTTTTGTGATGGCTCTTGGGGAACCTTCGGAGCAGGTGCAGCTGCTGTGTTGGTCTCTCCGTCTAAGGTTAAAACTTGCTATGCAGCAAAACTTGACTTCAGCTGCACAAATAATATCGCTGAGTACGAAGCCTTGCTCCTGGGTCTTCGGAAACTAAAGGCAATGGGGATCAGAAGGGCGATCCTTAAAACTGATTCTCAGGTTGTTTCGGGTCATATTGACAAAAGTTGCAAGGCTAAAGACCCGAAGCTTGAAAAATACCTAGACACGGTCCGAAGGATCGAAGCTTCCTTCGAAGGATTTTCTGTTAAGAATATCCCTCGAGGACAAAATGAGCATGCCGATTTGTTAGCCAAGTCTGCAGCACAGGGGCTGCCGCTACCTTCGGATGTGTTCTTCGAAACAATAAAGGCACCTTCAGTGGAGCTACTTGAAAGAGCAGTCCTTAACATTTCTCCTGTTTACAGCGAAGATTGGAGAACTGAAATAATCTCTTACCTTCAGGGTAACTTCCTATCAGATGACGAAGCTTATAATAAAAGGATAGAGGCAAGAGCTCGTCCGTATGTCATGATAGAAGGGGAGTTATACAAGCATGGAGTTTGTGCCCCGCTACTCAAGTGCTTGTCTAGGGCCGAAGGTATAGAGTTAATGAAAGAAATACATGCAGGCCTGTGCGGATCCCACATCGGATCCAGACCGTTACTTGGAAAAGTGTTCCGCCAAGGATTTTATTGGCCGAAGGCAGCTTCGGATGCAGCCGAGTTAGTTCAAAAGTGCGAAGGTTGTCAAAAATGTGCAAGAGATCAAAAGCAACCTTCGTCTTTGACACAGCTGATACAACCCATCTGGCCATTGCAAAGGTGGGGCCTCGACTTGCTGGGTCCACTACCACCGGCTCAAGGCAATCTGAAATATGTTATAGTGGCTGTGGAGTATTTTTCCAAGTGGATTGAGGCGAAGCCATTAGCCACAATAACTTCGGCCACTGTCCAAAAATTTTTCTGGCAGAATATTGTCTGTCGCTTCGGAGTGCCGAAGGCCATCACTGTAGATAATGGAACACAGTTCGACTCCGAAGATTTCAGAAATTTCTGTGATCAAATTGGCACGAAGATCCACTTTGCATCAGTCAGGCATCCGGAGTCGAATGGGCTTGTTGAAAGGGCCAACGGCATCATAATGACAGGAATAATGAAGCTAATCTTTAATCAACCAAGGGGAAAGTGGCCAGATCAGTTGACCAAAGTGGTGTGGAGCCACAATACAACAACATCAAGGTCTACAGGCTTTACCCCATTTAAGTTGCTATTTGGTGACGAAGCAATAACCCCGGAAGAAGCCAAAGCTGGATCAATAAGAGTGGTAGCTTCGGCAGAATCAGGTTCCGAAGATACTTGTCTCGTGGAAAAAGATGCCTTAGAAGGGATCAGGCTTCAAGCCGTGGAGAATATCAATAAATACCAGGCTGAAACAATCAAATGGCGAGATAGAAAGGTCCGGCTAAAAAATATTGAGCCGGGACACTTGGTGCTTCGGAGAATGGCTAACCCAGATACAGTGGGCAAGTTGCAATTGAAATGGGAAGGGCCTTTCTTAGTAGCATCTTCGTCAAGGCCTGGTTCGTACAGACTGAAGGACATGGATGGCAATGAAATTCCAAGATCTTGGAATGCGGATGAGCTTCGGCGATTTTATGTATAACTCGATGTAATTTTGCATGTTTTTCTTTTCTTTTTCATGGCACCCTTTTCCTTTCTAAAGGGGGAGAAAGGTTTTTAATGGGGCCATCATATGTAATTTTCCTTTTTAGTTTTATAAGAGCAAAATCCCCCAAAGAATGTAAATGTAAAAGCTGAGAGCGCACCATCGAGTGCCGAAACTAAAAAAGAGAAAAAGCTCCGAAGACGTCCCCAAGGGGATGCAGAGCTCACAGCGAAAAGTCAACGCTGATTCCGCCGAAAGTAAAAGGCGAAGAAGCTCCAAAGTCGTTCCCAAGGGAATGCAGAGCTTATACCGTCTAAGTAAAAGGCGAAGAAGCTCCAAAGACGTCCCTAAGGGGATGCAGAGCTTACAGCGAAAAGTCAACGCTGATACTGCCTAAGTAAAAGGCGAAGAGGCTCCAAAGTCGTTCCTAAGGGAATGCAGAGCTAATGTGTGGTTGTTTCTAAGTAACGGCTGACAATGTGGCTTCGGACATATGCTTCGGACATTCATTCGCGCATTACATTACATCATAACATTTGCATGCATAAGCATTCATTCATAGCATTTGTGAACCAAAGTGGTTGCTTCGGCAGAAGGGAGAATTGGTTTTTTATGAATCGTTGTGTAAAAGAAAAGTTCCGGAGAAGTGGTTTTTTATGATTCGTTATACTATGTTGTGTACAAAAAAGAGAAGCTTCGGTAAAAAGAAGAATTGGTCTCTTATGTTTTGTTGTATACAAAAGGGAAAAGCTTCGTTGCTCGGCAAAAAGAAGAATTGCTTTTATGCTTCGTTGTGTACGAAAAGAAGGGAAGGTGTTTTTTCGCCTTCGGCTCAAAAAACTGATTTCGTCCACATCAAAGCGCCTCAACCGAAGGGTAAGAATATATTACAAGGTATGTACAAAGTTCCTTGAGAACAATCTAATTGTATTTACAAGAGTTGTTACAAAACTATCCTGAGTTTTTCTATAGTATACTTCTACTGATCTTCATTAAGCTTCAGCTTCGGCGACAGCTTCGGCGACATATCTTAGGCATCATCTTCACCTTCGTCATCCTACAAAAATCAAGGAATCATGAGTAGAAATCAAGTGCAAAGGAAAAGGTAAGTACGAGGTATCATTTCTTACTGGTTCAAGATGACTTCGGGCTTCGTCTCCAGCCTTCTCCCGCCCGCCTTTTGTCCATATCATTTTTACAAATCTATTTGAGATGCTTCGGGCGAGGTCAGGTATATCATCCAGGATTGATGGAGATAGGGTGAAGTTGGGCCTGTTGACTATTTTTCCATGTTCGCAGCCGGCCTTCAGGAATGCAGCAGCGGTACCCCGAGAAGCTACCCAGGCACAGAAGTCGCCGTGCCCGGCTATAACTTCGTCAAGTTCTTCAATTTCGGCTTCAATATGATCGAAGGCCTGTGGTAAATTTTCCGCTGAAGGGTTAAATTTCCCGCTGCTGGCTCCAACAGAGTAAAATATCTTTTTTAATCGTCCAATACAATTGTTGCTAAATTTTAAGCATTTGTCTTGAAGGCTTGCTAAAGATTTCTTCAACTCTGAGCTGGTCTGGACTTCGGCTTCAAGCTTCGAATTAAGCTCTAGCTTCTCCTGATCGAATTGTTTTGATTGACTGATAAGCTTCGAATTCAACTCTGATACTTTAGCCTCAGTCTCAGCCAGCAAGCCTTCGGTCGATTGGAGCTCGAAGTCTTTCTTTTCAATGATGGCAGATTGTTCTTTTATCTTGTTTTCTAAATTTTCGATTATGGCTTCGTGTTTTTTGTCCTCCAAGTCTTGTTGCATCTTCAGAGCTTTGCTCAGTAGCATGCTCTGTACAGAAACAACTTACGTTAGTAGTATTTTTATTATTAACAGCAATAAAAACCAGAGAAAAGGTTGTTTACCTTGAAGTTGGAGTAAAATAAGCTGCCGACGATATGTTGTCGTCGGTAGCGGCTGATGTCTGTCTCTAGCTTCGGAAAACCGATACTCTTTGATAGAGTACCGATTACCTTAGCTCCAGTTTGGTCTCGAATGCAGCCTAGTTTTTCATCGTCTACACCTCCAAATAGGAGAGCACCTGGCTTGTAGCCGCAAGATTTAGCATAGTCTTTAAGTTCTTCTATTTCGTCCTTTGTCAGTTTTTGCCCAACTAAATTCTGAAAGGAGTAGGCTTCGTCATCCGAAGTATCTTCGGCTACTTCTTTTCCTTTTTCAGGCACTGTGGCCATGGTTTTTTCAGTGGTAGTACCAGCTTCTTCTGCAGCCATGTCTTCCAAAATCTTGTTGATGTCTTCAATAGTGGTTTCTAAGTTTACATCTTCGGCTGCAGCGGCTTCGGTAGCCGCGACCTCCGAAGGTGCGACTTCGACGTTTTTGGTGCCTTCGGCAGCTGGTGTTTTCTGAATTGACGCCCTAGGCGGCGTCTTGTCGATAACTTCAGTTACCGCAATAATTCTTTGCCGCTTGGGTTTGCTTATCTTCGTTTGATCCGGCTCGTCCACCTTTTGAAAAAGCTTCGTCAGTTGGAGCCCTAATGGACTTAGCTTCGTGGGCATGGGTTCAGTCATTACCTTTAAAATCTCCTCCACGTCGCTGGTAGAAGGTGGTGTGGGGGTCCCCTCTTCTTCGGATATTTTTTGCTTCGGAGTTGCTACTTTTCTTTTCTTCGGAATTTTCTTCTCCTTTGCTGGTCTTTCTTCATCCTTGGTCAGAGTTTCGGCCACTCTTTTTCTTTTGTGGCCCTCGGCACCCTTGTTCAACTGCTCATAATCTGGGTACTCGAAGCCCAGGGCATCAAGCACTCGGTTCAGCCTTCGCTTCGGTCGGGCGCCGAAGGCCGCTGACATTAGTTGATCCTCTTTTTTGGAGTAATTCCCCAGGATCTCGTTGCACATCACCTCAACTGTGTCTAGCCATTCTTTGCAGGGTTTTTTAAAGTACTTCTTAAACTTGAAGTGGTAGGGCAGCCGGACAAGCTCCCCCTTTTTCTTCTCTCCCTCCAGCTTCGGCATTTCCCACTCTTTTAGAGTAGGGAAAACTCTGAATGCCAAGAACTCCTGAACTAGATCTCTGGTGCCAATATGTTCTGAAATAATTTCAAATTCACCTAGAGCAGCCCAGGTGGGACCTTTTAGATCGCCGATGCGGCATCATGGCCTCGTCTCTCCGAAGATTAAATCCAGAGGGCTTTGTACCAATTTTTCTTTGTCTTCGTCAACTTTTACATAAAACCACTCAGATTTCCAGCCTGCTGGCCATTTGCTTCGGTAGCTGATGACAGGACACTTTGTTGTCTTCCGGTAGGCAAAATTATAGCAACTGAAATTATCATGTAGCCCATCTTTTCTGGCCTTTGTTTGGTAGTGTAATTCGTGAACTCGGCAGAAGCTGTCAGCAAACGGTTCCACAGCTTGGCTTCGGAGGGCCCAGATATAAACATTGAGCCTAACGATGGCGTTAGGAGTCAATTGATGAAAGTAGATACCAAACCTCCTCAGTATCTCCGCAATAATATTGTGAAGAGGGAATCTCAGCCCAGCCTTTAAAAAGCTCTTGAAGATAACAATCTCATCCTTCCCTGGCTTCGGGGTGGTTTCTTCTCCCCCGAAGCGGAGTAGCTTCTTCTGATCTTCATTGAAATAACCTGCTTTCACCATCTTCGAAAGATCAGCTTTTGAAACAGTTGATTTCCCAAAATCCAGGTGACTGGGCTTGCTGGGCATGGCAATGTGGTAGTCATCTTCGGGGTCAGTCCCTTCAATGTTTTCTTCTTCTCCTTCGGCTGTTGTCGGGTTTGCTTCGGCAGCAGGCCTTTCTTCCGCAGTCACTAGACCGGAGCGCTGCATCGCTTCGGAGATGGGCACAGTGTCCGAACCTTCGGCTTCGTCTCCCTCACGTACAACTTTGGCAGTAGAGCGCACTCTCGCCATTTGATTCTGAGCTTGGGGAAGTCAAAAACTTTTTTCCTTTTTTCTTTTCTCCGAAGTTCTTCTTTCTGACGAAGCAGACGTCGAGACGGACCTTCGTTCGATTCTGAGAGTCAAGCTTCGGCTATGGTGGAAAATTTTGGCAGCAAAACAGTGCAAATAGCAATGAATGCTGTGGTAACTTCACACCTACCCGTTTGTTTATATAGTGCTGCAGGTAAGAAGGCGAAGCGGCAGGATTTTTACACCAGACGGGCGATCACTTGTACTCGCTGTGCAGTGGACCGCAAAGATCAAACAGTAACTCTGCAAGGTGGGCCTGGCACGCGCTCGGAAGCCGGATCGTTTCTCCGCAACGAGCTCAGGGAAGGTGTTTTTTGGACCTTCGGCTTCCCGAAGCTGAAGAGGCTTTTTTCACGGGTCAAGCTCGTTACGAAAAACGATCTAGCACCGCGAAAGGGGCTACTGTTGGGGTCGTGCTTCGGTGCGCCGAAGGTCCCACACGAAGAAGCAACTTCGGTTGAAGTCGTCTCCAAAAGATGGCCGAAGGTTCCTTTTCATGGAGCTTCGGCGTTACAAACCGACATAGAAATAGAATGACCTTTTTATCTATAAGAGGTCTGAGTCAATGTTGTAAACTTTTGTAAGGGGCATAATTGTAATTTGTCACAGGCTGCGACCTGTGCCTATAAATAGATGAACAGTACCTCTGTACTGTTCACGCGAACCTGTCATTTGCCTTCGCATAACACTTGTACTACTGCCTTCCTCAGGATCAAAGGTACATTTATAATTTGAAATCATTTGTATTCATCCATATTAGTATAAATGGAAATGATTTTATGTTAACGTTTGGATGTCTATTTTATGCCTCATGATTTATATGAATGCTTCATCCCTCGTTATTATGTTTACGAAGGTGCGTCCTTCGTAACCTTCGTCCGAAATTCCTTATATCCCGAAGGGATATAATGTAATGGAGGACGAAGGACCTTAATGTTTAACATTTTCTGTGTTGCCTTGTTCTTAACTCTTAGCATTTGAGAACAAGCCCCCAACATAGGTGTTACTGTCTTTAGAAGAAGTGATGATTCAGTAGCTTTTAAGGGAGTGTTAGAGGGTCAGCTATACTTAGTTGATTTCAATAGAGCTGAACTCGACACTTGCTTAATTGCTAAGACTAACATGGGTTGGCTCTGGCATCGCCGACTAGCCCACGTTGGAATGAAGAATCTTCACAAGCTTCTAAAGGGAGAGCACATTTTGGGACTAACCAATGTTCATTTTGAGAAAGACAGGATTTGTAGTGCATGCCAAGCAGGGAAGCAAGTTGGTGTTCATCATCCACACAAGAACATTATGACAACTGACAGACCACTAGAGCTACTCCACATGGATTTATTCGGCCCGATAGCTTACATAAGCATCGACGGGAGTAAGTACTGTCTAGTTATTGTGGATGATTATTCTCGCTTCACTTGGATATTCTTTTTGTAGGAAAAATCTCAAACCCAAGAGACTTTGAAAGGATTCTTGAGACGGGCTCAAATTGAGTTCGGCTTAAGGATCAAGAAGATAAGAAGCGACAACGGAACGGAGTTCAAGAACTCTCAAATTGAAGGCTTCCTTGAGGAGGAGGGCATCAAGCATGAGTTCTCTTCTCCCTACACGCCACAACAAAATGGTGTAGTGGAGAGGAAGAATAGAACTCTTTTGGACATGGCTAGGACCATGCTTGATGAGTACAAGACTTCGGATCAGTTTTGGGCCGAGGCGGTCAACACCGCTTGCTACGCCATCAACCGGTTGTATCTACACCGAATCCTCAAGAAGACATCATATGAACTCTTCACCGGTAAAAAGCCCAATGTTTCATATTTTAGAGTCTTTGGTAGCAAATGTTTTATTCTTGTTAAAAGAGGTAGAAAATCTAAATTTGCTCCTAAGGATGTAGAAGGCTTTTTGCTTGGTTATGACTCAAACACAAGGGCATATAGAGTCTTTAACAAGTCCACTGGACTTGTTGAAGTTTCTTGTGACATTGTGTTTGATGAGACTAACGGCTCTCAAGTAGAGCAAGTTGATCTTGATGAGCTAGATGATGAAGAGGCTCCGGCATCGCGCTAAGGAACATGTCCATTGGGGATGTGTGTCCTAAGGAATCCGAAGGGCCTCCACAAGCACAAGATCAACAACCATCTTCCTCAATGCAAGCATCTCCACCAACCCAAGATGAGGATCAAGATCAAGATGGTGAAAATGAAGATCAAGAGGATGAGCCACCTCAAGAGGAGGACATTGATCAAGGGGGAGATGCTAATGATCAAGACAAGGAAAATGATGAAGATCCAAGACCGCCACACCCAAGAGTCCACCAAGCAATCCAACGAGATCACCCCGTGAACACCATCCTCGGCGATATTCATAAGGGGGTAACCACTCGATCTCGTGTTGCTCATTTTGTGAACATTACTCTTTTGTTTCCTCTATTGAGCCACACAGGGTAGAGGAAGCACTTCAAGATTTGGATTGGGTGTTGGCGATGCAAGAGGAGCTCAACAATTTCACGAGGAATGAGGTATGGCACTTAGTTCCACGTCCTAACCAAAATGTTGTAGGAACCAAGTGGGTCTTCCGCAACAAGCAAGATGAGCATGGTGTGGTGACAAGGAACAAAGCCCGACTTGTGGCCAAGGGGTATTCACAAGTCGAAGGTTTGGATTTTGGTGAAACCTATGCACCCCTAGCTAGGCTTGAGTCAATTCGTATTTTACTTGCCTATGCTACTTACCATGGCTTTAAGCTTTACCAAATGGACGTGAAGAGTGCCTTCCTCAATGGACCAATCAAGGAAGAGGTCTATATTGAGCAACCTCCTGGCTTTGAAGATAGTGAGTATCCAAACCATGTATATAAACTCTCTAAGGCGCTTTATGGGCTCAAGCAAGCCCCAAGAGCATGGTATGAATGCCTAAGAGATTTTCTTATCACTAATGGATTCAAAGTCGGAAAGGCCGATCCTACTCTCTTTACTAAGACAATTGAAAATGATTTGTTTGTATGCCAAATTTATGTTGATGATATCATATTTGGGTCTACTAACAAATCTATTTGTGAAGAGTTTAGTAGGATCATGGTACAAAAATTCGAGATGTCTATGATGGGGGAGTTGAAGTATTTTCTAGGATTCCAAGTCAAGCAACTCCAAGAGGGCACCTTCATCAGCCAAATGAAGTAGATTCAAGATATACTTACCAAGTTTGGAATGAAGGATGCCAAGCCCATCAAGACACCCATGGGAACCAATGGGCATCTCGACCTTGACACGGGAGGTAAATCTGTAGATCAAAAGGTATACCGGTCGATGATAGGATCTTTACTCTATTTATGTGCATCTCGACCGGATATTATGCTTTCCGTATGCATGTGTGCAAGGTTCTAAGCCGATCCTAAAGAAATTCACCTTAGGGCCGTGAAGAGAATCTTGAGATATTTAGTTCATACACCTAAGTTTGGTCTTTGGTACCCCAAGGGATCCTCTTTTGATTTATTAGGATATTCCGATGCTGATTGGGCAGGGTGTAAGATTGATAGAAAGAGCACATCAGGGACCTGTCAGTTTCTAAGGAGATCCCTGGTGTCTTGGGCTTCAAAGAAACAAAACTCAGTAGCTCTTTCTACCGCCGAAGCTGAGTATATTGCCGCAGGCCATTGTTGCGCGCAATTACTTTGGATGAGGCAAACCCTTAGGGACTATGGCTACAAATTTAGCGAAGTCCCTCTCCTAAGTGATAATGAGAGTGCAATCCGCATGGCGGATAATCCCGTTGAGCACAGCCGCACTAAGCACATAGCCATTCGGTATCACTTTTTGAGAGATCACCAACAAAGTGGGGATATCGAGATAGCCTATATTAACACCAAAGATCAATTGGCCGATATCTTTACCAAGCCTTTAGATGAGAAAACCTTTACCAAACTTAGGAATGAGCTAAACATTCTTGATTCTCGGAATTTTGATTGATTCTTTGCACACGTAGCTCATTTATATACCTTTGATCATATCTCTTTTATGTCTATGACTAATGTGTATTCAAGTGTATTATCATGCTTAGTCATAGAATTGAAAGGGAAATGGAGTATTCGGCAAAGAAGGCGCTTCCACTCAACTCCATTGGTATTTGCCAGTACTCCGCATCGTTCTCCACTTTGGTATAATCTTCACTCATATCTATTTGTTTGCCATTGGGGAGAAAGTAAAAGGGCCTATATTTCACTCACAAGTATCCGTTTTTGGCGATTCATGCCAAAGGGGGAGAAAGTATGAGCCCAAAGCAAAAGGACCGCACCACCACCGAATTTTAAAAAATGAAGTTTTTAAATTAGTATCTTATTGTGTTCAAAAAGGGGGAGTATCTTCAAAAATTTGTAAAACCCTCTTGAACACTAAGAGGAGAATTTTATTCAAGGGGAGTTTTGTTTAAGTCAAAGGAAAAGCATTTGAAACAGGGGGAGAAAATTTCAAAATCTTGAAAATGCTTCTTTCAAATCTTATTCATGTACCTTTTACTACTTGCAAAAGGTTTTTGAAAAGAATTTTATAAAGAATTTGCAAAAACAAAACTTGTGGTGCAAGAGTGGTCCAAAATTTTAAATAAGAAGAAAACCATCCACGCATATCTAGTAAAAATAATTATTGGTTTCATTCCAAGTAACCTTTGCACTTACCTTATGCAAACTAGTTCAATTCTGCACTTTTATATTTGCTTTGGTTTGTGTTGGCATCAATCACCAAAAAGGGGGAGATTGAAAGGGAAATAGAGTAAAACCTTTTCCTATATGAATTTTGGTGGTTGAATTGCCCAACACAAACAATTGGACTAACTAGTTTGCTCTAGATTATGAGTTCTATAGGTGCCAAAGGTTCAACACAAACCAATACAAAGTCAAAGAAAGGGTTCAAATAAAAAGAGCAAAAGACAACCGAAGGCTGCCTTGGTCTGGCGCACCAGACTGTCCGGTGTGCCACCGGACAGTGTCCGATGCACCAGGGAGGATCAACTCAAACTTGTCAGCTTCGGGAATTTGGGGAAGCCGCTCCGCTATAATTCACCGAACTG
Organism: Zea luxurians; assembly: GCA_029449295.1. Classification (NCBI taxonomy): domain Eukaryota; kingdom Viridiplantae; phylum Streptophyta; class Magnoliopsida; order Poales; family Poaceae; genus Zea; species Zea luxurians. The sequence continues at coordinate 171,739,798 of JAOPSE010000002.1, forward strand.
TCCGGTATAGCACCGGACTGTCCGGTGTGCCAGCGGAGCAACGGCTACTTCACGCCAACGGTCGTCTGCAAAGGAACAGTGAAAGTGAACAGTGTGCGCTTGCGTGCGCAGAAGTCAGAGCAGACACCAGAAGGCGCACCGTACAGTGAACAGGACCTGTCCGGTGCACCACCGGACTGTCCGGTGGCCCCACTTGTTAGAGCTCCAACGGTCGAACCCTAACGGTTGGGTGACGTGGCTAGCGCACCGGACAGTGTCCGGTGGCGCACCGGACTGTCCGGTGCGCCTGTCGACAGCAGCCTCCACCAACGGCCATATTGGTGGTTGGGGCTATAAATACCCCCCAACCACCACACTTCAAGGTATCTAAGTTTTCAGCCATTGCATTCAATACAAGAGCTCTAGACTTCACTCCAAGACACAAACAAAGAGATCAAATCCTCTCCCAAGTCCAAACATCATTCCAATCAAATAGTGACTAGTGAGAGAGACAATTGTGTTCATTTGAGTTCTTGCGCTTGGATCGCTTTTCTTCTTCTTTCTTTCTTGTTCCCAACTCAATTGTAATCAAGGCAAGAGACACCAATTGTGTGGTGGTCCTTGTGGGGACTTAGTGTCCCGATTGATTGAGAAGAGAAGCTCACTCGGTCTAGGTGACCGTTTGAGAGAGGGAAAGGGTTGAAAGAGACCCGGTCTTTGTGACCACCTCAACGGGGAGTAGGTTTGCAAGAACCGAACCTCGGTAAAACAAATCACCGCGTCTCACTCTTCATTTGCTTGTGATTTGTTTTCGCCCTCTTTTCGGACTCGATTTTAATTCTAACGCTAACCCCGGCTTGTAGTGTGTGCTTAAGTTTATAATTTTTAGATTCCGCCTATTCACCCCCCTCTAGGTGACTTTCACCGCCCCCGGCAGCAGCAAGCCACCGCCGGCTGCGAAGCCTGCCGTCCCCGGCCCCAACAAACCTTCCTCGGGTGCGAAGGCCGCCGCTCCTGGCTCGAGCAAGCCACCTTCTACTGAGCCCTCGCAGGAGCGAGGGAGGCCGTGTCTGCTGCGCCCTGCCGAGGCGGTGGCTGGTGGGACCGATCTCTCCATGGACATCTGCGTGGATGACTACCGCATGGGTGGTGTCATGATGTTCGATGCCAACACAGGGCGGGGACTCGTCGGTGAGTTTTTATTACTATGTGCTGTTTTATTTTTATTTTTTCTTTTTTTTTCTTTTTTTCACGGGGACAAGACTGTGATGCAGGGTCGGATGCTGGGCAACTGGCTGTTGTCCTGGCATCGGTGGCGACGACGGCCGAGGCGAAGGGTGCTTCGCAGGACCCATGGTCCAGGTTTTGTGCTAGTGGCGAGATTACTTCTGTCGCTGCCGCTACAAACGTGGCGGGTTCAGTTGCGCAGCAGTTGAAGCATGAACGCAGCAGCTGTAGCACGTAAGTCGTCTTGGACTTCGTCGATTTGTTATGCTTATGTGGTTGCGGATTTAATGGAGTTTTCGTGGCAGGCGGCTGCCTTCGCTGATCGTGTTGCGTCGGGCGTTCTGACCTTGGAGTTCGCTGCCGAGAGGCGACGACTCGAGGGGAGGATTGAGCGCCTCCGGACGCAGCACACGGAGGCTGTGCGGGACAAGTCGGCTGTGGAAATCAAGAGCCGCAGGCTGATGGAAAGGTTGTCGGCTGTGGAGGCCGAGAAGGAGGACCTCAGCCGTAGGTTAGCGACGAAAAAGAAGGATGCGGATCGGGCCTGTGCTGAGGCGCAGGCCGCACGTGCCGAGGCTAAACTTGCGCGTGCTGAGGCCAGTCTCGCTCGCCAACACGCTGATGAGGCGGAGGCAAACCACAGCAGCCTGCGCGGCTCCCTGGACAAAGCGGAGGCCTCTACTCACGCAGAGGTCGAGCGGACGCATGCACAGCTCGCGGACGCGTACTGGCAGCTTGGTGCGTGGACCGCTCCCTTTGAAGCGTCCGGTAAGGAGGTGGGCCTCCGCTTCCTCGGATGGCTGCAGGAGGAGCTGGAGGTACTTCCAACGATTATGAGGGGCCTCATGTCCTTCGCCTCGCTCATCACCTGCGAAGGGGCCGTGAATGCCTTGTCCCGCGAGGGATGCAGGCATTTCGAAGTCTTTGACCAATCGGTCGAAGACTTCAAACACAGAATCTTCCAGGTTGAAGACCCGGTGCTGAAGCAATCTGCCGGGGCACTTTATGATAGGATGTGGGGCCCTCACGGCCGTGATACGGTCCAGGAGAGGTCTGATCGGGCGATGGAGTAGGTATAGACTTGTTTTGTGATTGCATGTATGGGTATATGTGTATTCATATGTGGTTTTCGGCGAATGTGTATGCTATTTCTGTAGATGGCACATGATGAGGAGGTCGAAGACCTCGGGGACCTGGAGAGCGCACTGCCCGCACTGGAAGGTGCAAAGGAAGCGATCGGGGGGCAGCTGGCGGCACCGTTTGATGCTGGCGAAGGGCCCGGGATGACCCCCGCGCCGACCTGTGCTGGCGAGGACCCTATGTCGGCTATCGCGCCGACTGGTGAGGACACTTCGGTGGTGGCAGTCGAACCAGCTGCCGCAGACCCTACAACGTCGGTTGGCCCTTCGCAGGTGGCGGAATAGGGGCTAGGGCTATCGAATGTAGGATTTTGTTTTTTGTGATACTGAAACTCAGTTGCTGCGCAGGTTCCGACGTGTGGGCCTACGCAAGCAACCGCTGCTGACGATACTAATTTTGTGGCGGCCGCAACCGCAGTGCCTGCTAATGGCAATTTATCTGGCTCTGAATCTGGGTCTTTGAAAGGGAAATAGGGTCAAACCTTTTCCTAAATAATTTTGGTGGTTGAATTGCCCAACACAAACAATTGAACTTACTAGTTTGCTCTAGATTATGAGTTCTACAGGTGCCAAAGGTTCAACACAAACCAATAAAAAGTCCAAGAAAGGGTTCAAATAGAAAGGAGCAAAACCAACCGAAGGCTGCCCTGGTCTGGCGCACCGGACTGTCCGGTGTGCCACCGGACAGTGTCCGGTGCACCAGGGAGAATCACTCTGAACTCCTCAGCTTCGGGTTTCTAGAAAATGCTCTCCGCTATAATTCACTGGACTGTCCGGTGTAGCACCGGACTGTCCGGTGTGCCAGCGGAGCAACGGCTAGCTGAAAGCTCTCTTGTGGGTTTTGGTGTTTGGATGACAACCCAATTAAAGGACTAACAAGTGTGTTAAGTGTTGAACAGGTGCTAAATGCAAAGCTAACAGGGTTCAACACAAGTAAACAGGTGTGATGGTCCAAAGACTGGATTATCTATAGATAATGGACATCACAAGTAAGATGGACACTGCTTAAGTGAGACTCGGTGTTCGTAACTCAGAGACAACCGATCAAGCCAAGGATGGAGGCAAGAAGAGCTTCGAGGTACCGAGTGCACGGGAGAAGGTCAAGGAGACCAGGAACCCAAAGCCAGGGGTGAAGAAGAAGACTTGCAAAGTCAAGGTTGATCGAGTTAAGAAGAGTTATGGTGCATCAAGGATCACTACATAAGGACATGACTTACAACCAATGAGGTAACATCTACAATTATGTGGTGTAAGTCATAAGGCTCAAGATCTAGCTCAAGAAGTAAACAAGGTCACCGGAAGGAGAACAAATGTCAAAATCAGAACTGGAAGCAGCCCAAAAGAGCTAAGTGCACCTTGACCTTTAGTTTGGGTTGTTCCTATGTTTGGAGATATTCTATGTGACCTTTGCAGGATGTTGGAGCTCAGAAATGTCAATCTAGATCAAGTCAAGCTGACTTGATGATTTATGAGTCCAACATCAATCTCAAGCATGTCAAATGCTAAAGAAGTGAAAATCAAAGAGAAGGTATGTTTCTAGACTTAGTACATTGGTTTTTGTGTACTAATATATTTGTCTAAATGTTAGAAACAGAAAGAAGAAGAAAAGAAAAGAAATGCAAAAGGCTTGGCTGTGTACAGCCAAGACTCATCTCAGTCTGGCACACCGGACTGTCTGGTGGTGCACCGGACAGTGTCCGGTGGACCACCGGACAGTGTCCGGTGCGCTAGGCTGAACTCCGGTGAACATGTCACTCTCGGGATAGTTTGGCGGCGTTCGGCTATAATTCACCGGACTGTCCGGTGAGCCAACGGTCGACTGCGCCAACGGTCGGCAGCACGATCAGCGGGTGACGCATGGCTCAGGCCAACGGATAGTTGGCGCACCGGACTGTCCGGTGTGCACCGGACAGTGTCCGGTGAGCCAAGACGACCGTTAGTCCAACGGTCAGCTGAGCCCGATATGGAAAGAGATCACGCACCGGACAAGCTACAGGACCTGTCCGGTGGTGCACCGGACTGTCCGGTGCGCCACCCGACAGAAGGCAAAATTAGCCTTCCAAGAATGCCTCCAACGGCTCCTAGGCCCCTTGGGTCTATAAAAGGGACTCCTAGGCGCCTCCAACATAAAAAAAGTACAGCCAACAATTGTAGACATCATTTGTATCAATTCTCTCTCTCCCTCTCGTGTATATCTCTCTAGTTTGTGTGAAGGCAAAGCTATAAGCCTTTAGAGAGTGGAGAGGTGCTGCAAAGAGCTAGAACAAAGTCTTGAACACACTGTTACTCTGCCGGAGTGCTGTCAAGAAGATTGTAAGCAGCCACGACGTTGTTGTAACCAATCTCAACATAGTGGAAGGCTCTATCTGTCATACCGATAGATCTGAGCAAACGGAGGAAGGAGGTGAAATAGACTCCAAGCCCAGGTGTGGCTAACTCCAACTAGGACTAGGCAAGCATTTCAGGCTTGGCCGAACCTCGGGATAAATCTCTGCGTCTGTGTGCTCTACTCTGTGCTGTGTGCTGATTCTCTGTCTCACTTACTCTTTATATCTACACTTCAATACTTATCTGTGGTACAAGTTATATTTAAAGTGCAGGGCATTTTGACAGGATCTTCTATTCTGCTGCAACCTACTTGAAGGGTCTTTTCATTCCACTGCGATCTAGTCTTCGAGTAGAGTAAGAATTTAAGTTTTAAAGTGATAATTATTATTCGCCTATTCACCCCCCCTCTAGGCGACATCCAGATCCTGTTCTCGGGCAAAGGGAACTTTCAATTGGTATCGGAGCTAGGCCTCTCCAGTGTGGGCTTAGCCGTCCGGAGATGACGATGTCGTCACAAGAGGTAACTGTAGAACTTCTACTAGGCGATGGTTCTAATTATAAATCTTGGTCTGTCTCTATTTATAATGCTTTCATGCATGTTGATCCTAATTTGAGACAGATCTTTAACAGAAGTATTTTTCCCTCTAATATTAGTCAAAATCCTTCTAATGATGAACTAAGATGTCTATCTCTCAATCACCATGCTTGCAACATCTTAGTTGACTCTCTTTCTAGAGGTGCCTATTTTGCCATCATGAGTAGTGATAGTGATTTATTTGTTGATGCTCATGATCTATGGAATAGAATTAGAATAAAATATTCTGAGTCAAATTGTACTGCTTCAACTCCCTATATTGCTTGTGATACTAACCTTTCAAAGGGAGAACAAAAACGATGGCAACCAAACGATGAATCTACCTCACCGAAAGGTTCGTCTTCCACTAGTTATAAATGTCTTATTGCTAACAATGATAGTGGAGACGAAAGCAATGATGAGGAGTATGAGGATGATAGCGAGGATGAATCTTCATCACCACAAGGTACATTTTCCTGTATTGCTTTCACTGATATTAATGACAGGGAAAATGAGACCGACGATGTGGAAGAAGAGGAGATTCGTCGTTTCTACACCCATCTCAACAAAGAAGACAAAGCGTTCCTGATTAAGCTGTTGAGAAGGAACAAGGAACAAGGCGAGACACTTCTCATGCTAGAAGAGACCCTCATCAAAACCAACGATAGCCTGGAGAAGATGACCAAAGAACATGAGGAGCTAAAGTGCTCTCATGATGATTTGGTCCAATGGTATGATTCAGTTTTAATTGAGCAAAGAAATAATGATGATGCTTTATCTTGCGTTGCTCAACTTAAAATGGAAAATGCCATGCTTGAGAGGCAAGTAGAAGTGCTAAGTCATGATAAACTTGCTCTTACTGAAAAATATGATTTATTGTCTTGTTATCATGATAATCTCTTGGATAAACATATCATGCTTGATGTTGCTCATAAGGTTGTAATTGCAAACCTAAATTCATGTGAACCTCATTCTTGCACACGTGCTCATCTAGATAATATATCATCATGTGCTAACCCCGGTTGCTCAAAAGAAAGCCAACTCTTGGATGAGCATCAAGCTGCAGGATCAAAAGAAAAAGTGCTCATCAAAGAAAGGAACAAGAAAACAAAGCAACTAAGGAGAAGACGCATTGCTCAACCTTCTCAAGATATCCACGGGAGCGTGGTGAAGAAGCTTAAGATGGGAAAAACCGCAGCAAGTGTTAAGCTCCATAAGAAGGATGTTCCTAAAGCAAAAAATAAAGAAATCAACATGAACTTGGAAAAAGGTAAAGATTCAATTAGTCATGTTGTTTGCACTGACCATTTCTCTATGTCATCTAAGAACAAAAAGAGAAAAGGGAAAAGGAGGTGCTTTAAGTGCAATAAGTCAGGACACCTCATTGCGTCGTGTCCATACAACGACAAGGATGAAGGGATAAGGAGATGCTTCGGATGCAATGACAAGAACCATATGATCACTTCTTGTCCGCTAATGACAAATCAAGCACGTGCACTCTTCGGGATGACCCCCACTAAGAAAGAAGACAAACAACAAGCGTCATGTCAGGTTAAGCGACGCTTCTGCTACAAGTGTGGTGAGCAGGGTCATCTATCCAAGGTATGTAAAAAGGGTAAGGTTCCTAAACAAGTAAATCTATCTCAATCTTATTCACTTAGGAGACCCAAACCATACACTTGTTGTAACACCCCTGGTGTTACTATAACTAAAACTTGAGCATGACATCATAATATTGGCATTGCATATGTTTGACACACCTAGAATGCATTCACTAGGCAAAAATTTCAAACAAGTTGTATTGTTTTAATGTTTTACAAATAGGACCCTGGTTAAAGGACTTGACCCTAAATAGTGATTAAAGGGGGTAAAACTTAACCTAAGTTGAGAAAACCTAAAAGCTTTAGGGTAAAAGTCATAAAATGACCCCAAGAATAAAGTTGAATCACACTTATACCCCTGGAATACAGAAACCCTAAATAGAACCCTGGAAAACCCTAAAACCAAACCCTAGGGGCCTAAGTGCAAAATTAGTCCACTTTTGGACTAAAGTGCAAAAATCAAGTCAAATAAGTATCTTAAGTCATTTGGGTCACAAATATGTGAACTTGCAAGTTAAACCCTAAGTTTTGGGCTTATTTGCAAAACTCAACTCTTAAGTCCTTAAGAGTCTAAGTCTGATTTTCAGTGAAATTGGCTCAACTTTGGAGCCATGTATCTTTCAGAATATAGGGTTTTTGCCCTAGGTCACCACATCAAAGTTGAAGACCAATTATAGGAGAACAACTTTGTTAAAGAGTGTGAGCTTAGTTGTTATGAGAAATTTAGAGAAAAACCCAATCAAAGTTTGACTGTCAGGTTGTTTTGATCTGAAATTCAGTTTAGCAGATGACTGACATCAACTTCCAGCTCAAATCCAAGCATGATCCAGTGCTCAAATGAGTTTGATCTCTATAGTTGGATTGTAGCTGGTTTATAACTCTACAACTTTGCTACTGAGAGTTGATGAAGTTCTTATGTGAAATCTGGAGAAAAGTGACTTGGAACAGGCTCTGTCAGGCGCACTGAATGAGCCTCTGATGGTACAGTGCACGCGAATGGATCAGCTCGGCCGCGGCAAAGAATCTCACCGCCGGTAGCCGCCGCCGTTGATCGCGGCTCGTCACGATTCGTGCTCTGCGGTCCTTGGATAAGCACAGCCGGTATGTGTCCTCGCCGCCGGTGAGCTGGAGGCCACCCGGTCAGTCGCGGTACCCCTCCCCCTTACTCGTCGGTTGGTCGGGATAAGAGCTCGCCGCCGTTGGTCGATTATTACCGTGCGCCGCATGTCCAAGCACTTTACCACGTCGCCGTAGGTCGCGTTATGCATATCCGGTGATCGCCGGAGGTGTCGCCATAGTAAAGGCCATGTTAAGCGGCCACCGGTGACTCACCTTGCTCTTACCGATCCCGAGTCACCGTTCAAATTCGTCGTGCTCGCGATCGATCCCTATAAATTGAGGGCCAGGTCTGTTGCACCATGTAATTGTCAAGCCATAGCACCCACTCTCATCTCCTCTCATTCACCAGAGCTCCACAATTCGAGTTTTTCCCCAAATCGATCTCTGCCACCGTGAAATCTACTCCACCGTGGACAGCCCTCCACAGGTCAGCCCCGGTCCTCTGCTACTTCGTTTGAGTACCCTCCCAGCTCCGTGATGCTTGCCGAGCCACTGAATTGAACCGGGAGACCCCCAGTCGCCGGGAACACGACGATTTGGCCACACCGTGCACGGTCACCGTGGTCAGAGTTCGTTAGTTGGGCATTCGGGCAATTATGTTGGGGGAAACGATCTTTAGAACTCGAATTTGGTTTAATCCAAAGCTAGGCGCTAGTACTTGTCCCAATCGACCGGTCCAAGACCTCGCCGGAGCGCGGCGGTGCGCGAGCGCCGTCGAGAACTTGAAACGCAGAATTGATAGAAACGCAGGGGTCTTTTTGTAAGTGTCAGTGACTCTGCGCAATAGTAAACGACCCTGTTCTGAGTTAGCCAAAACGCCGAGGGCCTCTGCGCAAACTCGCCTCGCGGGCGCGGGCGCGAGCGCAAATCCACTCGGGCTTGGGCCGCCTGGATTAGTTTTGGCCCAGTACTGTTTAGAGTTTTTCCTTTTCTTTTTCCGCAGAACTTTAGAAATATGTAGAAAAATGTAGAAAAATGCTAAAATTGTGAAACCAATTTTCCTAGATTCCTTATTTTCCCTAGTATTTAATAAAAATAAACTCATGATTTTTAGATCAAATAGGGAATTTTAGGGTATTTAAAATAGCCTAAACCATTGATTCTGGATTTTTAGAAAATAAATAATAAATCCAAAATTTCCCGAACTTTTTATGTGAACTTAAACCAATATTTAGAAGCCTTGGGTAGAATTTGGGTTGATTTGGACCTTGTTTGATGACTAGAACCCAAAACCACCCCCCCTGCTCCATGAACTCCTTTACTGACTCCGGAAACCCTAGGTTCTCGGAGTACCGTGAAGGAAAGTTGTACTCAAGACTTAGATAATAAGTTTATATTATCTTTGCATTCTCATGAGCATCCCATGACATCCATTCTTATGCATGTATATGGTTATGTTAGAGCACAAAGAAGAAGAAGAAGTCTCTGAAGAAGGGATACCACCAACCTCTGATCCTCAATCAGACAACTGCTTGTATTTCGATATTTGTGGATCCGAGCAGGACACACCTGATAACAAAGGCAAGCCCCGGTGCATGCAACCCTTTTCCTTGTGTTTTCAAATACTTTTCACACCTTTAAGTCTAGTGAAATGTGCATTAGGTTCATAGGAGTTACTTGAAACCCTTTGATGCATTGCTTTCCTTGATATCCATACCTTTATATATACTTCTGTGAAGTATCAAAATTATGATTTACAAAAATGCTTAGCCTTGCTTAGATCTTGTGGATAGAGGTTGTCCTTAATTTAACTCGAGAAAGGACTGCTTCTACCTGCAAGAATATTTTCTTTTGGAGCAATGGTGGGATCTTACTGCAGAGTTCCCTGTGATGCTCTTTCATCCTAAGGAACAGACACATTCCTAAGGATGGAGATACGTAAATTGAGACTTGGGGGTAGGAACAGGTGATGTTCTACCCAGGTTGGTTAAGGATTAACGCGTATGTAGGCGTGCTGACCGAGGACCCTTTAACTGATCACATGCCTCGTCATGGGTAAGCCTTGCCTCGGGCAGACTAAGGCCGGAATAAGATAACACGAAATGGGAGTGGAGCGGTGGCGAGAGTAGCGTGTACCCTCCGTGGCAAGAGGCTGGACGGTGGTGTATCTGTGCTCTCGGTTTGCGTGAACCTGATCCGGTCTTAAGAACCCCGGTGGCGGGTTGACATATGCAAGGGTTAAGTGCTACATATGTCGTGTGATTGGAGATCCTCAGCTGAGTATAATCGATTCGGATCGCCGTACCTTCGCGGTTATGAAGACTTGGTCACTTTTCTACAACCTAAAGTCAGGATGTGAACACTATGGATAAAAATGATGTTGTATTGATGAGATGTTGAAATTAGACTAGATGCAAATAGAGTCTATTAATACTTAATATGGCGTTAAAAGGTTGAAAGTAAGGACTCACTTTAGTAAGCTACTTCTGCAAAAGTATAAGTTGATTTTTGCTAAAGCCTCTCCTTGACTCCTATTTATCCAGCATACCCTTGAGAGTCTTTTCCTTAGTCGGGTAAGACTTGCTGAGTAATTCCATACTCAGGGTTTATCCCTTTGTTGTTTTTAGGTGGGGAAGTAGCAGACTTTTGCTGCTTCTGTGCCAAGGTGGTTCCCAACGAGGAAAAACAGGACTGAAGTGCGGGAGGACTCGGTCCTCCATCTAGGATCTTTGTTTTTTTAGCTTCTCGGGAGAAGTTTGTGTCTCCCTTGGTTTGTATAATTATTACTTATATGCACTCACTTTTAGTCTGGTCTGTAATAAAATAACTCAAGCTTGGTTTTGAAATAAATGTAAGTTTATGCAATTCGCTTCCGTATTTCTTTATCTCCGATGTTCTGTAATGTCTGCAAGACGGGTGAAACGTTCCTGGTAAGGTCGGGAAAGATACCGAACTTGTCAAGTAACTTAGGAACATCTACAGGGTGTCTGGTGTCTGTTAGACAAGGACAACTGTAGGTGGGCCTGATTACTTGGGAGGTTCCGTCACAGCTGGTATCGGAGCGTAGCCCTTCTTTGCAGATATTATAAGGCATCTTCAAAAAGATTTTCAAAGGTCTTACCTAAAGATTCTCTTCTCTTCTTACCTAAGTATTCTGAAGAGTTTATCTTAAAGACCAGATAGGAAGAGTGCAATGTATAGAAGGTTGAATCGACCAAGGTTGATTCTGTACTTATTCATGCATCATGCTAAGAATTATACTAATAACATTTCCCCTTAGAAAGATGCCGCCACGCACAAGGCTAACAGCACGTAAGTCAACGGGACCGATTGGAGTACCCCGGCATCAACTAGCCCCTCGACACGAAAGCAGTAGCAGCGGAAGTAATGATCCTATAGGAGACTTGGAAGCCGAAGTGCGTCGACTTCAAGCAACGCTGCAACACAGGACCAATGCTTGGATTGCAGACGGAGATAGAATCAATGAACTAAGAAGGGATATCCGTCACCTGCAGGATCAGCTGGCTGATCGGGACTTAGCACTTGACTGGGCAGTACAGTCTCGTATGTTGGCATGAGCTAAGGAAGCGAGGGCTCAGGCCCGAATTAAAGAACTTAGCTCAGCTGTCGACAACCTGCAGGTCTACTGCAATACTTTGCATGAGGAAGTCCATGTGTTATACTCACAATTACACCCTAGTAAGCCTGTACACTCTGCTGAGTCAGGAGCCGGACCCTCTCACGTTGCGGGACGCGCACTGGGTGGGGAGTTAGATCTTTTTGAACCCCCTCCTTCTTTGAGGTTGGTTGACATCTGGACTCCCACACCTGACGATGAGGCCGCCAAAAGTAACGGAAAGCAGGACTAATGGGGTAATAAAAGTAGAGTAGTGTATTGTAGGGTGTACTGTTGTATAATAGGTTAAACTTTTGTAAAATGGGTAATGTATCCTGTTATGTAATATCGAGTCTATATCATTACTCTTTATAGTAATGTAAAATGGAAGGTTTTCTTTAGCACATTATGTTTATTCAAATGTTTTTGCCTCAGATGCCGACCAGGACTCGCGGACAGGACGCAGCCGGAACATCTGGGGGTCGGGATGTTACCCCGAATCCACCTCCAGTTCCACCCACGCTAGCCGAGGCAATTGCTGCCTTGGTGAATGCTACAGCCGACAATACCCGCTTCCTTCGGGAAATGGCGGGTCAGCAGCAGCTCCAGCAACAAGCAGGAAGAGGTTTTCAGCAGGGTCCCCGTGAGACTACTTATCTGGACTTCTCCGAGACTCGTCCACCTCTATTCATCAAAGCAGAAGATCCGCTCGAAGCCGACGAGTGGATACGAGTCATCGAACAGAAGTTTGGCCTTCTTCGTTGTTCGGAAACACAGAAGCCATTGTTCGCGGCACAGCAACTTCGAGGCCCTGCCAGTACTTGGTGGGGAAACTTTGTGGCTATCCAACCTGACGACCATCAAATTACATGGAACGAATTTAAAGCAGCCTTCCGCGAGCACTATATACCAGAGGGAGTGCTGCACATGAAACAAGAAGAGTTTATGAAACTGAAACAAGGGGGAGATACTGTTAATCAGTATCTCAACAAGTTCAATCACCTGTCACAATATGCAATTGATCAGGTGAATACTGATTTGAAGAAGAAGAATTGTTTTATGAGAGGTCTAAATGACCGGATGCAGCGAAAAATGGCTGCATGTATTGATCTCACCTATGGGAAGGCTGTCAGTACAGCCTTATCTGTGGAGGCAAAATATGCAAATTCTGGGAAAAATAAGGGATTCAGTGGTGATAGGCCTAGTCAGGGCCCGGTAAAGAGGCAACGGTTTATTCTCCGACCCTCTAACCAGAACCGTTCAAGTGCACCAGCATTCCCTTTCAAGCAGCCCATAATTATTCGTCCCAACAAAGCCCCTACTGTCCAAAGTCAGCCGGGTGCCCCAGGCACTCGATTCCCTGCTCTACCAAGTTCTTCAACTGGATGTTTTAACTGTGGCAAATCTGGGCATTTTATTAAAGATTGCCCCTATCCTAGGCAAAATCAGGCTAATAATCAGCAAGGATCGGGGAATGCAGCTCCAGGCAAGGGAAGTACTTCGGGCAGGAATACCAAGAAGACGGGGCGAGTATATTACACTCAAGTGGCTACTACACCGGAGGGAGAGCCGGTGATGATGGGTACGTTTCCTGTGGCCAGTCATCCTGCAATTATTCTTTTTGATTCTGGTGCTTCGCATACCTTCATTAGCAAGACATTTGTGGAGCAACATCACATTGCATGTCATGAATCAAAAGAGGGATTTAAAATTCATTCACCTGGGGGACACATTTTTACTAGAGAAGTGGCCTATGAAGTGCCAGTAACTATGGCCGGACGGAACTTTCCTGCTAACATGATTGTTCTAAGAGGCCAGGATATAGATGTAATTTTGGGTATGAATTGGTTAACCCAACACAAGGCAATTCTCAACACTGAACTCAGAACCGTCAGGTTGAGCTATAATCAAGAAGAAATTCTTTTGTCTCTCCCCAAAACCAATCCAGCCAAAGCTTCTGGTAGGATATTTGAAGCCATTGTACCGGAAATCAAGAACATTCCGGTAGTATATGAGTTTCCAGATGTATTTCCGGAAGATTTGCCTGGACTGCCCCCTGAAAGAGATGTAGAATTCGTAATTGAGCTAAAGCCCGGTACGGCTCCCATCTCCCGAAGATCGTACCGTATGCCCCCTAATGAGTTGGCGGAATTGAAGGTTAAATTACAAGATCTACTGAATAAAGGATTCATCCGGCCAAGCTCGTCCCCGTGGGGTTGTCCCGCCATCTTTGTGAAGAAGAAAGATCAAACCTTGCGCATGTGCGTGGACTATCGGCCCCTGAATGAGGTCACCATCAAGAATAAGTACCCTCTTCCAAGGATCGACATCTTATTTGATCAACTGACTGGGGCGAGGGTATTTTCTAAAATTGATCTCAGGTCGGGCTATCATCAAATCCGTATTCGGCCCGAGGATATACCGAAGACCGCATTTACTACGCGGTATGGATTGTTCGAATACCTGGTAATGTCTTTCGGGCTCACAAATGCTCCTGCCCACTTCACCTATTTGATGAACTCGGTGTTTATGCCTGAGTTAGACAAGTTCGTGGTGGTCTTCATCGACGATATTTTGATATACTCTAAAAATGAAGAGGAGCATGCTCAGCATCTACGGATTGTATTGACGCGCCTGAGGGAACATCAGCTGTATGCCAAGTTTAGCAAGTGCGCGTTCTGGCTGGAGAAAATTCAATTTTTGGGGCATGTGTTATCAGCTAAAGGAATTGCGGTAGATCCTAGCAAGGTCAAGGATATTCTGGAATGGAAACCCCCAACAACTGTTCACCAAGTCCGGAGTTTTCTTGGACTAGCTGGATATTATCGCAGATTCATACCAGATTTTTCTAAGCTTGTGAAGCCAATCACAAGTTTATTGAAAAATGATATTAAGTTCAATTGGTCTTCTAAATGTAATGAAGCCTTTGAGCAACTGAAGACACTATTAACCACTGCTCCGGTTTTGGCTCAACCGGACATCACTAAGCCTTTTGATGTATATTGTGATGCGTCAGGCAGTGGACTCGGCTGTGTGCTGATGCAAGAGGGCCGAGTAATTGCATATGCTTCAAGGCAGTTACGCCGACATGAAGAGCATTATCCAACACATGATTTAGAGCTAGCTGCTGTGGTTCATGCCCTGAAAATATGGCGTCACTATCTGCTGGGAAATATTTGTCACATATACACAGATCATAAAAGTTTGAAGTATATATTTACCCAGTCAGAGTTAAATATGAGGCAAAGACGATGGCTTGAGCTCATTAAAGACTATGAACTGGAGATCCATTATCACCCAGGCAAGGCCAATGTGGTGGCAGATGCATTGAGTCGTAAGACTTCCTGCCACTGTCTTATGGTAAAGACCTCCGAAAACACTTTATGTCAAGAAATGGAGAAGTTAAACCTGGGGATAATCCAGCAAGGGACTCTGAATCAACTAAAGCTTGAGTCAACTATTTTGCAAAGGATAATTGATGCTCAAAAGGATAATCTGGGCATGAAGCACATACGAGAGAAGATAAGGGCTGGAACAGCCAAATGTTTCAAGGAAGACGATCAAGGTGTAATATGGTTTAAAGACCGCATAGTAGTGCCAAAGAACGAAGAGCTCCGCCAGCAAATTCTTGATGAAGCACATCTTAGTCGCTATTCTATTCATCCCGGAAGAACTAAGATGTATCAAGACTTAAAGCAACATTATTGGTGGACGAAGATGAAAATTGAAATTGCACGCTATGTGGCTAAGTGTGACACTTGCAGACGTGTCAAGGCCATACACATGAAAGCTGCCGGTCCATTGCAGTCATTACCAATACCAACATGGAAATGGGAAGACATAAGCATGGACTTCATTGTGGGATTGCCCAGGACCGCAAAAGGATATGACTCTATTTGGGTTATCGTTGATCGACTCACAAAGATTGCCCACTTCTTACCTGTCAAGGTCACATATACAGTAGCCACTTATGCAGCCTTATACATTGCCCGTATTCTCAGTCTACATGGTATTCCGAAGACTATAGTGTCGGATCGTGGACCTCCGTTCGTATCCAAATTCTGGGAAGAACTTCATAAATCCCTGGGTACTAAGTTACTCCACAGTTTGGCCTATCATCCTCAAACCAGTGGACAGACTGAGAGAGTGAATCAAATACTCGAGGATATGCTGCGGGCATGTGTTCTGGACTTCTCGCAAAAATGGGATGAATGTTTGCCTCTAGCGGAGTTTTCATACAATAACAGTTATTAGGAAAGTATTAAGATGGCACCTTTTGAAGCTTTATATGGGCGACGGTGTCGAACTCCGCTAAATTGGTCTGAACCTGGAGAAAGATACTTCTTTAGGCCTGATATGGTGAAAGAGGCCGAAGAAATGGTTCAGAAAATTATTCATAATATGAAGAAAGCTCAAACTCGACAAAAGAGTTATGCAGACCGACGACGACAACCCTTATGTTTTCTGGTAGACGACTATGTCTACTTGAAAGTTTAACCAATGAAGGGTGTATCGCGTTTCGGGGTTAAAGGAAAACTTGCACCCAGGTACATTGGTCCATTCCTGGTGCTTGAACAATGTGGACCAGTGGCGTACCGACTCCAACTACCCGAAACATTGTCTGCTGTGCATAATGTGTTCCACGTGTCACAATTGAAGAAGTGTCTTCGGGTTCCCGATCGAACCGTTGAAGTGACTGATGTTGTCCTAGAACCAGATTTAACGTACTCGGAACATCCCATTCAAGTTCTGGATCAAAAGGATAGGGTTACCCGGAGAAAGACTCTCAAGTTTTATAAGATACAGTGGAACCAGCATTCGGAAGATGAGGCTACATGGGAAACCCAAGACTTCTTAGATAAGAATTTCCCAGGCTTTCTAGCCTCTTGTAAGTTGTAAAATTTGTATAGCTGTGTAATAAAGGAATGAACCCCCACACCACCCCTGCCTTGTACCAGAAATAAGGAAATTAAAATGTGACACATTTCCTTTTCCATTACTCACCCTAGGACTTTAAATCTCGGGACGAGATTCTTTTATGGGGGGAAGGATGTAACACCCCTGGTGTTACTATAACTAAAACTTGAGCATGACATCATAATATTGGCATTGCATATGTTTGACACACCTAGAATGCATTCACTAGGCAAAAATTTCAAACAAGTTGTATTGTTTTAATGTTTTACAAACAGGACCCTGGTTAAAGGACTTGACCCTAAATAATGATTAAAGGGGGTAAAACTTAACCTAAGTTGAGAAAACCTAAAAGCTTTAGGGTAAAAGTCATAAAATGACCCCAAGAATAAAGTTGAATCACACTTATACCCCTGGAATACAGAAACCCTAAATAGAACCCTGGAAAACCCTAAAACCAAACCCTAGGGGCCTAAGTGCAAAATTAGTCCACTTTTGGACTAAAGTGCAAAAATCAAGTCAAATAAGTATCTTAAGTCATTTGGGTCACAAATATGTGAACTTGCAAGTTAAACCCTAAGTTTTGGGCTTATTTGCAAAACTCAACTCTTAAGTCCTTAAGAGTCTAAGTCTGATTTTCAGTGAAATTGGCTCAACTTTGGAGCCATGTATCTTTCAGAATATAGGGTTTTTGCCCTAGGTCACCACATCAAAGTTGAAGACCAATTATAGGAGAACAACTTTGTTAAAGAGTGTGAGCTTAGTTGTTATGAGAAATTTAGAGAAAAACCCAATCAAAGTTTGACTGTCAGGTTGTTTTGATCTGAAATTCAGTTTAGCAGATGACTGACATCAACTTCCAGCTCAAATCCAAGCATGATCCAGTGCTCAAATGAGTTTGATCTCTATAGTTGGATTGTAGCTGGTTTATAACTCTACAACTTTGCTACTGAGAGTTGATGAAGTTCTTATGTGAAATCTGGAGAAAAGTGACTTGGAACAGGCTCTGTCAGGCGCACTGAATGAGCCTCTGATGGTACAGTGCACGCGAATGGATCAGCTCGGCCGCGGCAAAGAATCTCACCGCCGGTAGCCGCCGCCGTTGATCGCGGCTCGTCACGATTCGTGCTCTGCGGTCCTTGGATAAGCACAGCCGGTATGTGTCCTCGCCGCCGGTGAGCTGGAGGCCACCCGGTCAGTCGCGGTACCCCTCCCCCTTACTCGTCGGTTGGTCGGGATAAGAGCTCGCCGCCGTTGGTCGATTATTACCGTGCGCCGCGTGTCCAAGCACTTTACCACGTCGCCGTAGGTCGCGTTATGCATATCCGGTGATCGCCGGAGGTGTCGCCATAGTAAAGGCCATGTTAAGCGGCCACCGGTGACTCACCTTGCTCTTACCGATCCCGAGTCACCGTTCAAATTCGTCGTGCTCGCGATCGATCCCTATAAATTGAGGGCCAGGTCTGTTGCACCATGTAATTGTCAAGCCATAGCACCCACTCTCATCTCCTCTCATTCACCAGAGCTCCACAATTCGAGTTTTCCCCAAATCGATCTCCGCCACCGTGAAATCTACTCCACCGTGGACAGCCCTCCACAGGTCAGCCCCGGTCCTCTGCTACTTCGTTTGAGTACCCTCCCAGCTCCGTGATGCTTGCCGAGCCACTGAATTGAACCGGGAGACCCCCAGTCGCCGGGAACACGACGATTTGGCCACACCGTGCACGGTCACCGTGGTCAGAGTTCGTTAGTTGGGCATTCGGGCAATTATGTTGGGGGAAACGATCTTTAGAACTCGAATTTGGTTTAATCCAAAGCTGGGCGCTAGTACTTGTCCCAATCGACCGGTCCAAGACCTCGCCGGAGCGCGGCGGTGCGCGAGCGCCGTCGAGAACTTGAAACGCAGAATTGATAGAAACGCAGGGGTCTTTTTGTAAGTGTCAGTGACTCTGCGCAATAGTAAACGACCCTGTTCTGAGTTAGCCAAAACGCCGAGGGCCTCTGCGCAAACTCGCCTCGCGGGCGCGGGCGCGAGCGCAAATCCACTCGGGCTTGGGCCGCCTGGATTAGTTTTGGCCCAGTACTGTTTAGAGTTTTTCCTTTTCTTTTTCCGCAGAACTTTAGAAATATGTAGAAAAATGTAGAAAAATGCTAAAATTGTGAAACCAATTTTCCTAGATTCCTTATTTTCCCTAGTATTTAATAAAAATAAACTCATGATTTTTAGATCAAATAGGGAATTTTAGGGTATTTAAAATAGCCTAAACCATTGATTCTGGATTTTTAGAAAATAAATAATAAGTCCAAAATTTCCCAAACTTTTTATGTGAACTTAAACCAATATTTAGAAGCCTTGGGTAGAATTTGGGTTGATTTGGACCTTGTTTGATGACTAGAACCCAAAACCACCCCCCTGCTCCATGAACTCCTTTACTGACTCCGGAAACCCTAGATTCTCGGAGTACCGTGAAGGAAAGTTGTACTCAAGACTTAGATAATAAGTTTATATTATCTTTGCATCCTCATGAGCATCCCATGACATCCATTCTTATGCATGTATATGGTTATGTTAGAGCACGAAGAAGAAGAAGTCTCTGAAGAAGGGATACCACCAACCTCTGATCCTCAATCAGACAACTGCTTGTATTTCGATATTTGTGGATCCGAGCAGGACACACCTGATAACAAAGGCAAGCCCCGGTGCATGCAACCCTTTTCCTTGTGTTTTCAAATACTTTTCGCACCTTTAAGTCTAGTGAAATGTGCATTAGGTTCATAGGAGTTACTTGAAACCCTTTGATGCATTGCTTTCCTTGATATCCATACCTTTATATATACTTCTGTGAAGTATCAAAATTATGATTTACAAAAATGCTTAGCCTTGCTTAGATCTTGTGGATAGAGGTTGTCCTTAATTTAACTCGAGAAAGGATTGCTTCTACCTGCAAGAATATTTTCTTTTGGAGCAATGGTGGGATCTTACTGCAGAGTTCCCTGTGATGCTCTTTCATCCTAAGGAACAGACACATTCCTAAGGATGGAGATACGTAAATTGAGACTTGGGGGTAGGAACAGGTGATGTTCTACCCAGGTTGGTTAAGGATTAACGCGTATGTAGGCGTGCTGACCGAG
Source organism: Zea luxurians (assembly GCA_029449295.1). Lineage (NCBI taxonomy): Eukaryota > Viridiplantae > Streptophyta > Magnoliopsida > Poales > Poaceae > Zea > Zea luxurians. Next base: position 171,759,367 of record JAOPSE010000002.1, read on the forward strand.
GACCCTTTAACTGATCACATGCCTCGTCATGGGTAAGCCTTGCCTCGGGCAGACTAAGGCCGGAATAAGATAACACGAAATGGGAGTGGAGCGGTGGCGAGAGTAGCGTGTACCCTCCGTGGCAAGAGGCTGGACGGTGGTGTATCTGTGCTCTCGGTTTGCGTGAACCTGATCCGGTCTTAAGAACCCCGGTGGCGGGTTGACATATGCAAGGGTTAAGTGCTACATATGTCGTGTGATTGGAGATCCTCAGCTGAGTATAATCGATTCGGATCGCCGTACCTTCGCGGTTATGAAGACTTGGTCACTTTTCTACAACCTAAAGTCAGGATGTGAACACTATGGATAAAAATGATGTTGTATTGATGAGATGTTGAAATTAGACTAGATGCAAATAGACTCTATTAATACTTAATATGGCGTTAAAAGGTTGAAAGTAAGGACTCACTTTAGTAAGCTACTTCTGCAAAAGTATAAGTTGATTTTTGCTAAAGCCTCTCCTTGACTCCTATTTATCCAGCATACCCTTGAGAGTCTTTTCCTTAGTTGGGTAAGACTTGCTGAGTAATTCCATACTCAGGGTTTATCCCTTTGTTGTTTTTAGGTGGGGAAGTAGCAGACTTTTGCTGCTTCTGTGCCAAGGTGGTTCCCAACGAGGAAAAACAGGACTGAAGTGCGGGAGGACTCGGTCCTCCATCTAGGATCTTTGTTTTTTTAGCTTCTCGGGAGAAGTTTGTGTCTCCCTTGGTTTGTATAATTATTACTTATATGCACTCACTTTTAGTCTGGTCTGTAATAAAATAACTCAAGCTTGGTTTTGAAATAAATGTAAGTTTATGCAATTCGCTTCCGTATTTCTTTATCTCCGATGTTCTGTAATGTCTGCAAGACGGGTGAAACGTTCCTGGTAAGGTCGGGAAAGATACCGAACTTGTCAAGTAACTTAGGAACATCTACAGGGTGTCTGGTGTCTGTTAGACAAGGACAACTGTAGGTGGGCCTGATTACTTGGGAGGTTCCGTCACACTTGTGCTAGATCAGTAATGAGATCACCTAGAACTAGCACAATTGCTATTTGGGTACCAAAAGCTCTTATGGAGGATCATTATGGACCCATCCCGAGATGGGTACCAAACTATACCAACTAGACCATGTAGGTGCCTCGAGATGGACTGGAGACCATGGGAGAGCTTAAGATGGTTAATTCAAACTCTATGCTTAAGCTGTCAATTCTACTGTCTATTTATTGACCCAAGGTTGAATTATTGTGCAATACTAATCCCATGTTCATCTTGAGTTAAATAAGTTGTAGAGGTCTTTGATCATTATTGGTGAATCAAGCAAAGGACCTTGATGAGAATATGCAACATGCTCTCCAAAGGACGGTACCCGTGTATTTTAAGTACATTATTGCAAATCAATATTGCTCTGAAGTTTGATTGTTGTATCTATCCTCGGAGTAGTTATGCTTTTGAGATTGCTTGTGTTGAATACTTTTTGATCATTGATTCATGATTTCAAAGATCACATTGATGCTTGCTTAATCATGATTGTGTGTTATATCTCTTGAATCATTCAATGAGTAGCTTATCATTTAATATATTTACCATGATTAACTCTTTATGTGTTCATGGATAAACCTGCATCTTTTTGTAAGTCATGCTATATGGTGTTTAATGAGTAACCTATGTGTGCAAGCATGACATCTTGTTTAGTCCATGTTCAAATAATTACCCTATTATGATACTATGTGTATACCAAATCCATGTTGTGCCACTAATGCACCTTCTTGAGTTATGAGGTACATGAGCAAAAGGAGCACTCAATTGGTGACAACTGGTGCTCTCATGGCAATTTAGGAAAAGGCAAAGGTATGGAGAATAGAACTATGAAATTTCATTGAAAATTTTGAAGTTCCGATCATAGCTATGTTCTTGCCTATGAATTGGTAGTATCTTGGCTTAGGTGCTCCTTACTTTAAAATGTTGTTTCTTTTGGTGTACCTAAGGAACCTTCTTAATCATGGTGTACTTAGACATTGCGCTTTATATGCATGATCTTGTCATTTTCAATTGGTATATGTGGTGTAGTGATTATCATGTATGAAGCATGCCTAGGTTGCTTGTAAAATGTTATACTCCTTGTCGGGTACCATAATTAGGGGTACCCCCAACGCTCCTAATCATGGCTGGTAAACACCCTCAGACCAACTGACGGGTGCGGTTCAAGCCAAGACTTCATCTACCCGAAGGACGCGATCTCACCCGAGCCCAGCCTCAGGTTGGAACAGTAGTCCCAGACGAGTTCACGCCTCGCCCGAGGGCCTCCTCAGGCAGCGGGCGCCCCCTCGGATCTCCCGAGGCCTGGCTCGGGCAGGCTTCGTTGTGAAGCAACCTTGGCCAGACCGCCTCACCAACCGATCGCTTCGCAGGCGCATTAAATGCAGGGGATGCCTGACGCCGTATCCTGACACACGCGCCTCAGTCGGGCAGGCCGAAGTGACCGTAGTCACTTCGCCCCTCTTCTTTACTGTCTGACATGACAGGAAAACAGCGCCGCTCGCTCCGCTCCGGCTGCCGTGTCAGCCACCCCGGCAACGACTGACAACAAGTCACGATCAACCACCGAGTTCAGCCTCGGGCGCAACAGGAAGCTCCGCCTCGCCCGACCTCATGCTTCGGCCTCGGGAGGAAGTCTCCGCCTCGCCCGACCTCAGGCTCCAGCCTCAGGAGGAGGTCTCCGCATCGCCCGACCCCCGGACTCGGCCTCGACCCCGGTCTCGGGAGGAATCGCGTCCTCGCCCGACCCCGACTCGGTCTCAAGAGAAGTCTCCGCCTCGACCGACCCTAGGCTCGGACTGACCGCGCTAATAGGGGATGCATCATTTCCCTATTCCTAGCCTGCTCATGCTACAAGGAACAAGACCAGCGTCCCATCTGGCTTACCCCGACGACGGGTAATGATGGTGCCCCGCGTGCACCATGACGCCGGTGGCTCTCAGCCCCTTACGACAGCAAGGAGACGTCAGCAGGATCCTCACCGTGCTGCCAGCTATGCTCCTACAGGACTCAGGCGCTCCTCCGACGACCACGCCATCACATGTATAGGGCCCAAGCTCTCCCCCAACGGCCACGTTGGCATGTAGACAGGGCTTAGGCACTCCACTGCCGGACACGTTAGCGCATAGCTATGCCCCATGTTGTACGTCTGGATCCTCTCCTTGCCTCTATAAAAGGGAGGTCCAGGGCCACCTGAGGGGGGTTCGCGCGAGGGAAGCGGCAGACGAGCTCTGTGCCCCTCTCTCTCTCTCTCACGCGATGCGCTTGTAACCCCTACTGCGAGCGGCACCCCTGGTGCAGGATAATACAAGGCTTGTCCCACCTCTTGTGTTCCATCCCGCGCCAACCCATCTGGGCAGGGACACGCAGCAACAATTTACTCGTCGGTCCAGGGACCCCCGGGTCCGAAACGCCGACACTCCTTGAGGCATACATTGTTGTATTAAGTCAACTATTTAATTGGTATCTCTTTGTGATGAAATTGATAGAGTATGCCTTGACCAAGATATGTTGTGATCCCCTCTAGTTCTGAGGAAGCTAGAATGTGCAAAGTGCAAGTCATTCAAATACTTGATGCACAACTTTAGGGGGAGCACACATAACTTGTGTCTTTTGAGACTAATTGTTTCTTGAGTGATCTTGTATAGTCTCAAGGTGGAAAAGGGAAGATGAGCAGAAAATGAAGCAATCAGGACTTGGGTATCTCCATAAGACGAGTATTTGGTATCTTAATTACATCCTTATAGATTGCTCATGCTCCATAATATTTAGGTGATACTAGATGCTTATCTTTAAATATCATGGAACTATATCAGTAATGATTTTTCAATTGGTAGTCGTGGTAGTTTGCTTCAATTGAGGAGCACTCCGGTCGTCCCCGCCACCCTCCTCGATGAAGGAGGCGGAGACGAGGCAACCATGGCCACGCAGGAGGCGGCACCTTGTCGGCTGTCGCACCAGAGCGAGTCGACGACGCCGGCACTCCCCCGGGGGACATGTCGGACATTGTCCTTGCACCTGAGGCGACGGCGGGTGTCACTTCCCCGCGACGTGTCAGCCCCAAGCGGACTGATGACACCAGCACCCTCGCAAAGGACCTACTGGGCGTTACCCTCGTACCTAAGATGATGGTGTGCTCCACCCCCGACACGACTTCACCACTGTCCATCGACCAAGAGGTACCGTCCGTTTTCCATCCCGTACCTTTTCGGTTCAGCTTTGATCCACCTAGCGACCCCGCTATGGTGAGCGCCTTCGTAAAGGCGTATCCAAACCTTCCGGGGTACCACATGTGGTCGACCTGGGACCGACTGACAGCCGTCTCAACCTTCGGAACGGCGGGTTCTGAGGAAGAGGACGACCTCGACTCCGGTTGGGATTTCTCTGCCCTCAATGACCCTGATGGTGCCATGCGGGGCTTCATGTCCGCATGTGACCACTACCTCTCCGGTTGTTCTAACGATGGCCATGACCTTGACGACGAGGGCTAGGGCCCAAGTCGCGAATGTTTCCACATCGATCTGGGAGATCACAACAAAGGCAACCACCTCGGTATGCCAGAGGTTGATGATCCCCCTGGGCCCGCATCTCGCGTTGACATCCCGCGGGAGCTAGCTGTGGTCCCAGTCCCTACGGGGGGGTCAGAACATACAGCTCGAGCAAATCCGTGAGATGCAGGCCCGGGTCGACGGGGGAGCAGGCCAGCTTGTACAGCTCCGACGGAGCATCGAACAGGAGTGGGCAGGCCGAACAATCGCCGGAGAAGCCTGTCATCGGGCCCAAGACATCTGGTGCTGCATCGTCGACAATGCCGGGACAGCGCTGCCCCTGGCCGTCAGCGGGTCCGGCCAGGACCTAGCCGCAGCGGCGATGCTGCTTCGAGCCATGCCGGAGCCATCCACCACCAAGGGACAGTGCATCCAGGGCAAACTCAGGAATCTCCTAGAAGGCGCCGCGGTTCGATGAGCCGAGAGCTCCGCCTCCCACAGGCGGGCTGACCCCTCGGAGCATCACGCGGTGTCCTCCCGGCGCATTCGGGAAGCCTCGGTCCACCCCGAGCGTACGCGGGACGAGGCGCCTGCCGCCCGGGAACGCCTCGGCAACGAGCACCGCCATCTCGACCATTGAGCCCGCCTCGACGAGAAGGTGCGCCGAGGCTACCATCCCAGGCGTGGGGGACGCTGCAACAGTGAGGAGGATCGTAGTCTTTCGCCCAAACCACCCGATCCGCGAATCTTCAGTCGGGCCATACGACGAGCGCTGTTCCCTGCCCGTTTTCGAGCTTCGACTACTATCACCAAGTACTCGGGGGAGACGAGGCCGTAGCTGTGGCTCGCAGACTACCGACTGGCATGCCAGTTGGGAGGGGCAGATGATGACAACCTCATCATCCGTAATCTACCCCTTTTCCTCTCTGACGCCGCCCGAGCCTGGCTGGAGCATCTGCCTCCTGCGCAGATCTCCGACTGGGACGATCTGGTCAAAGCTTTCGCGGGAAACTTCCAAGGCACGTACGTGCGCCCTGGGAACTCGTGGGACCTCCGAAGCTGCCACCAGCAGCTAGGGGAGTCCCTCCGAGAGTACATCCGGTGGTTTTCAAAGCAGCGCACCGAGCTGCCCAACGTTACCGACTCGGATGTCATCGGGGCTTTCCTTGCCGGCACCACTTGCCGAGACCTGGTGAGCAAACTGGGGCGCAAGACTCCCATACGTGCGAGCGAATTGATGGACGTCGCCACCAAGTTCGCTTCGGGTCAAGAGGCGATCGAAGCCATCTTCCGAAAGGACAAGCAGCCTTAGGGGGAGCCGAAGATAGACGCCCCTGAGGTGTCCGCCCAGCGGGGCACGAAGAAGAAGGCTAAAGACATGTCGCGAGCGAAGCGCGACGCCACAGACGCGAATCTCGTCGCTGCGGCCGAGCACAGGAACCCTCGGAAACCTTCTGGAGGGGCCGGCGCGTTCGACAAGATGCTCAAAGAGCCGTGCCCCTATCACCAGGGGCCCGTCAAGCACACCCTCGAAGAATGTGTCATGCTCCGGCGCCACTTCCATAAGACCGGGCCCCCGGCGGAGGATGGCAAGGGCCATGACAACGACAAGAAGGAGGGCGGCAAGGAAGAGGGATTCCCGGAAGTCCACAACTGCTTCATGATCTACGGCGGGCAGGCAGCGAACGCCTCGGCTCGGCACCGCAAGCAGGAGCACCGAGAAGTCTGCTTGGTGAAGGTGGCGGCGCCAGTCTACCTAGACTGGTCCGACAAGCCTATCACCTTCGACCAAGGCGACCACCCCGGCTTCGTGCCAAGCCGGGAAGGTACCCGCTCGTCGTCGATCCGATCATCGGCAACGTTAGGCTCTCTAAGGTCCTCATGGACAGAGGCAGCAGCCTTAACATCATCTACGCCAAGACCCTGGAACTCTTAGGGGTTGATCGGTCTGAAGTCCGGGCCGGTGCGGCACCCTTCCACGGGATCGCGCCCGGGAAGCGAATCCTACCCCTCGGACGGATCGGCTTACCCGTCTGCTTCGGAACTCCCTCTAACTTCCGAAAGGAAGCTCTCACCTTTGAGGTTGTCGGGTTCCGAGGAACCTACCATGTGGTGTTGGGAAGACCATGCCACGCCAGGTTCATGGCCGTCCCCAACTACACCTACCTCAAGCTCAAGATGTCGGGCCCGAATGGGATCATCACCGTCGGATCCACGTACCGCCACGCGTACGAATGCGACATGGAGTGCGTGGAGTATGCCGAGGCTCTCGCCGAGTCTGAGGCCCTCATCGCCGACCTGGAACGCCTCTCCCAGGAGGCACCCGACGCGAAGCGGCACGCTGGCAACTTCGAACCAGTTGAGGCGGTCAAGTCCGTCTCTCTCGACCCTAGCAACGACGCCAGCAAGAAAGTTCGGGTCGGTTCCGAGCTCGACCCCAAATAGGAAGCAGTGCTCGTCGACTTTCTCCGTGCAAACGCCGAAGTCTTTGCGTGGAGTCCCTCGGACATGCCCGACATACCGAGGGATGTCGCCGAGCACTCACTGGACATCAGAGCTGGAGCCCGACCCGTGAAGCAAACCCTACGTCGTTTCGACAAAGAAAAGCGCAGGGCCATAGGCGAGGAGATCCACAAGCTACTCGCGGCAGGGTTTATCAAAGAGGTATTCCATCCCGAATGGTTAGCTAACCCTGTTCTTGTAAGGAAGAAGGATGGGAAATGGAGGATGTGTGTAGACTACACTGGTCTAAACAAAGCATGTCCGAAAGTTCCCTACCCTCTACCTCGCATCGATCAAATCATGGACTCCACTGCTGGGTGCGAAACCCTGTCATTCCTCGATTCCTACTCAGGCTATCACCAAATCAAGATGAAAGAGTCCGACCAGCTCGCGACTTCTTTCATCACACCTTTTGGCATGTACTATTACACTACAATGCCATTTGGGTTGAGGAATGCAGGCGCCACTTACCAGAGGTGCATGAACCACATGTTCGGAGAACACATCGGCAGAGCGGTCGAGGCTTACGTTGATGACATCGTTGTCAAGACGAAGAGAGCCTCCGACCTCCTCTCTGACCTTGAAACGACATTCAAGTGTCTGAGAGCGAAAGGCGTGAAACTCAATCCCGAGAAGTGTGTCTTTGGAGTCCCCCGAGGCATGCTCCTTGGATTCATCGTCTTCGAGCGAGGCATCGAGGCCAACCCAGAGAAAATCGCGGCCATCACCAACATAGGACCGATCAAAGATTTGAAAGGAGTATAGAGGGTCATGGGATGCCTTGCGGCTCTAAGCCGCTTCATCTCACGCCTTGGCGAGAAAGGCTTGCCTCTGTACCGCCTCTTAAGGAAGGCCGAGTGCTTCACTTGGACCCCCGAGGCCGAGGAAGCCCTCGGAAATCTTAAGGCGCTCCTTACGAACACACCCATCCTGTTGCCCCTCACCGTAGGAGAAGCCCTCTTGATCTACGTAGCCGCGACTACTTAGGTGGTCAGCGTCGCGATCGTAGTCGAGAGACGAGAAGAAGGGCATGCACTGCCCGTCTAGAGGCCAGTCTACTTCATCAGCGAAGTGCTTTCCGAGACCAAAGTTCGCTACCCACAGATCCAGAAGCTGCTCTACGCAGTGATCCTGACACGGCGAAAGTTGCGACACTACTTCGAGTCTCATCCGGTAACTGTGGTGTCATCCTTCCCCCTGGGGGAGATCATCCAGTGCCGCAAGGCCTCGGGTAGGATAGCAAAGTGGGCGGTGGAGCTTATGGGCGAAACACTATCATTCGCTCCTCGGAAGGCCATAAAAACGTAGGTCTTAGCAGACTTCCTGGCTGAGTGGACTGACACCCAGTTACCGACAACTCCAATCCAGCCCGAGCTCTAGACCATGTACTTCGATGGGTCACTCATGAAAACAGGAGCGGGCGCTGGCCTGCTCTTCGTTTCACCCCTCGGAAAGCATCTTTGCTACGTCATTCGCCTCCATTTTCCAGCGTCAAACAACGTGGCCGAGTACGAGGCACTGGTTAACAGGCTACGCATCGCCATCGAGCTAGGGGTCCGACGCCTCGACGCTCGAGGCGACTCGTAGCTTGTCATTGACCAAGTCATGAAGAACTCCCACTGCCGTGACCGGAGGATGGAAGCCTACTGCGACGAAGTCCGGCGCTTGGAAGACAAGTTCTACGGGCTGGAGCTCAACCACATCGCCCGACGGTACAACGAGACTGCGGACGAGCTGGCGAAAATAGCCTCGGGGCGAACGATGGTTCCCTGGACTTCTTCTCCAGAGACCTACATCAACCATCCGTCAAGATCGATGACGCACCCGAGCCTGAGGAAGCCTTGGCCCAGCCCGAGGTACCCTCGGCCGAGTCTGAGGTACCCTCGGCCGAACCCGAGGCACCCTCGGCCATCGAGGAGGAGGCCTTGCCCGTCGAGGAGGAATAGAATGGGATCACGACAGATCCAAACTGGCAGACCCCGTACCTGGAATATCTCCTCCGAGGGGAGCTTCCCATCGACAAGACCAAAGCTCGGTGGCTAGCTCGGCGCGCCAAGTCATTCGTCTTGCTGGGTGATGAAAAAGAGCTCTATCACCGCAGCCCCTCGGGCATCCTCCAACGATGCATATCTATCGCCCAAGGACAAGAGCTGTTGCAAGAAATACACTTGGGGGCTTGCGGCCACCATGCAGCGCCTCGAGCCCTCATGGGGAATGCCTTCCGACAAGGTTTGTACCAGCCAACCGCGATGGCCGATGCCACTAGGATTGTGCGCTCCTGTCGGGGGTGTAAATTCTACGCAAAGCAGACGCATCTGCCTGCTCAGGCCTTGCAGACGATACCCATCACCCGGCCATTCGTTGTGTGGGGTCTAGACCTCGTCGGTCCCTTGCAGAAGGCACCCAGGGGCTTCACGCACCTGTTGGTCGCTATCGACAAATTCTCCAAGTGGATCGAGGTCCGATCCCTAAACAGCATCAGGTCCGAGCAGGCGGTGGCGTTCTTCATCAACATCAAACATCGCTTCGGGGTCCCAAACTCAATCATCATCGACAATGGCACGCAGTTCACCGGAAAAAAGTTCCTGTACTTCTGCGGCGGCCACCACATCCGTGTGGACTGGGCCGCCGTAGCTCATCCCATGACGAATGGGCAGGTGGAGCGTGCCAACGGTATGATTTTGCAGGGGCTCAAACCAAGGATCTACAACGACCTCAACAAGTTTGGCAAGCGGTGGATGAAAGAGCTACCCTTGGTAGTCTGGAGTCTGAGGACGACACCGAGCCGCGCCACGGGTTTTACGCCATTCTTTCTAGTCTATGGGGCCGAGGCCGTCCTCCCCATGGACTTAGAATATGGCTCCCCGAGGACCAAGGCATACGACGACCGAAGCAACCAGACCAGCCGAGAAGACTCGCTGGACCAACTCGAGGAGGCTCGAGACGTCGCCTTACTACATTCGGCACGGTACCAGTAGTCGCTGCGACGCTACCACGCCCGAAGCGTTCGGTCCTGAGGCTTCCAAGTGGGAGACTTGGTGCTTCGCCTGCGACAGGACACCCGAGGGCGCCACAAGCTTACTCCTCCCTGGGAAGGGCCCTTCATCATCGCCAAGATCTTGAAGCCCGGAACATACAAGCTGGCCAACGACCAAGGCGAGGTCTATAGCAACGCTTGGACATCCAACAGCTACGTCGCTTCTACCCTTAAGATGTTTTAAGTCGTTCATGTACCTCGTTTACATACGCAAAGTCTAACCATCAAGGAAGGGTCGGCCTTGCCTCAGCAAAGCCCGACCCTCCCTCGGGGGCTAGAAGGGGGGAACCCCCTCTACGTCAAAATTTTCCTCGGAAAAATTTTCTACCAAAACAACCTTTGTGCTTTCGACTTCCGCATCAATAGCGGGATCCTGAGAACGATGTGAGTACACGTAAGCGGCAAGGCCGACCGAGCCGAGGAACTCCTACGCCTCCGGGATACGGATACCTCACTCATCACCTTCCACGAGAAGTAACTCACGCTCGGATAAGCGATCCTGCTACTGAACAAGTCCTAACACTCGGGTAGAAAACGACTTTCGCGCCTTCTCGACTGTACCAATAATGGAATCCTTCGACCAAATGAGAGCGCACATAAGCGGCAAGGCCGACCGAGCCGAGGGACTCCTACGCCTCTGGGATACGGATACCTCACTCATCACCTTCCGCGAAAAGTAACTCTCGTTCGGATAAACGATTCCGCTATTGACAGACAAGTCGTGATGCTCGAAACAAGAGGAGAGAAGACGCAGCTTTCTAAACATGACGATAAAGTGTTTAGGCCTCGGCGGTCGCGAAAAAGCATACGCATGCTACAGACAAACTGTTCCTGCAGGTTCGGGCATCGGTAGGGGGAGCAGCAGCACCCTCGGTGTTGTTTCCACCATCGGCGGAACCTGGCCTGGCCTCGGACGATGACCTGGGCGAAAGGACCTCCACCTAAGGGAGGACACCAGCACCGCGCCAGCAGATGCCTTGGCCAAGCTCCAGCGGCTGCTACCACATCTTCTTCGACCTGGGAAGCCGCCATCTCCTGGGCCGACGAAGTCTCTTTCCAAGCCGACTCCGCGTCTGTCCGCGCTAACACCGCTGCCTCCGGCTCTGGCTCATCGCAGAGCAGCCGAGGGTTCCAAAAACTGAGCAAGAGAAGCCTAGAGCGGCAAGGCCGATCGAGCCGAGGGACTCCTATGCCTCCGGGATACGGACACCTCACTCGTCACCTTCCGTGAAAGGCAACCGACGCTCGGTTAAGTGGTTCGGCTAGCCAACAGACAAGTCCTAGCGTTCGGAATGAGGAAGACACACAGCTTCATTCTCGAATATCCAAATGTTCAGGCCTCGACAGCCACAAAGAACAAACATATATACTTGGGGGTAACTATGCTACACAGACTTAGACGTTGGCGGAACCCTCGGCGATTCTCCCGACCTACGACAAATGTCTAAGTACTTGAAGCGGTTACATTTTGCTCCGGCAAAAACCCGGTATATCTCCTTACAAACGGGACTCTGGTTCCATTCCCGCAGGCACGAACAACTTCCACACCGGAAGGCTTGCGGGATGACGAACTCCAAGCGGCTCGCCGGTGACCCATGACAGCAGCGACAACGACCCCCGCTTCAGGCGGCTGAACAGCAGCAGCGATGACCTCAGGGCCGACACTGCTGTGACAAGGCCCTCGCCCACGTCTCTGCTCGAGGGGCGAGGACAAGCCATCAAAGCCAAAGAGTCGGGGGTCCAGCCGCAGCTGGCGCCGATGGTCTCGTCGGCGGAGAAACCTTCTCCGGCTGCCACCACCTCAGCACCGACGACAGCGGCCACCTGCGTGCCAGCACCGCGCCGGCGAACAATGGCCACCCCAAAGCGCACCGGCAGGTCCTCACCCCCGTCCTCGCCACGAGAACGAGAATGGGTCGTCCCAGAACACGAACGCTGCCCTCGCGGCGTGCGACGTGTTATGCGACCCCCAATAGTCGGCGGCGCAGCAAGGACCAGCAGTGGGTGGCGGCACCGAAGGCAGCACCAGAGCCGCTCGTGCCGGGGAGCCAGTCGCGCGGCGACTACCAGCGCCATAGGCGGTGAAAGCCCTTCCCCCCAGATCACTGAAGGAAGGAGCGGGCCGCTGCCTACGCAGAGGCAAACCCCGGCTCAGCCCTCCCTCCGCCTCAGTAAGGATGACGAAGATCCTTGAAGCTGAGGGCGAGGCGGAGGCCGCAGCCTGGCTTGCTTCTCCCCACCAAACTGCCCATTGGTGAGGGAATGCAGCTGGGCTGCACGACGAAAATCCTTGAAGCCGAGCGATGGCTGAAAGGTGCCGATCTCCACGAGGCCGCGCTCCTTCAACGACAGCAAGAGCAAGGCGGCGCTGGAGCACCCCATCCGGGGGCTCAAAAGGCGGAAGGGCGCGATGCATGAGGGGAGAACAAAGGCATGGCCACTGCCCAGGGGATCGATTCCCCTTTTATAGGCAGACCTCCTCACTTGCACCCCTTAGCGTCACGCACGAAGTCTCCACTGACATACTTCAGGGTTCTCCCCCTACGACACGGGGGCTGGGACCCAAACATCATACGAGCTGATCCGAAGCACAAGAAGGCGAACCGCCGCACACGAGGCATGTAACCGTCCCGCGGTTACAAGCGCTCTCCCATCTTCGCAAAAACCGGTGGTCGAAAGGGTGGACTGACACGCGACAAGCATCCAACTGCACCGCAACTGTGCGCCCCTTCGGCTCCGTCCACATCCGGTGGACCAGCGCAAAGGAAGCGGGCCCGCATGTCATGTAACCGGCGCGCCTGTTACGACATGCAAGAAGCTACACCGCCACTCACGCCAATGCTGCACCTCCTCGACTGCGGAACCAGTACCACGACTCGAGGTACCCCTGCGCATGACCCAACAGTGCCAATTAAAGGCGATGGCCACGGGTCAGTCAGCCGCGGGGTAGGCACGACGGTTGGCATGGTCAAAAGTGGGCCGGCAGTAACTGCAGCGGCAGACGAGCGGAGGCAGCAGTCAAGTCGCCTGCAGGTTTGCGTCCCCTCCTGAAGCGACGGGAGAGCCCTCTCTCACGGCGTGAAGACGATGCGCCCGTGCCCCATTCCTCGCATCGGCTCGCACGCGCAACGGGCGCCACGCGAATCGCCCGTCCCGTCGCATTAACTCCCCAACGGAGCAGGCAACACCTCTGGCAGGCGAGGCGGGCGTCGCTCCGCCTTCGCCATAATGACCGCGTCAAAAAAGGTGTGCCACCTTATTTAAATTCATATCCTTCCCCTCCTCCTCTCTCTCTCTTGCTACAGGGACCGGGAAAGGGGATGTTGTGGAAAGGATCCTTCCCGGCGAAGGAACCGGGCCCCGAGCCCTCCTACTGATCAGGGGTTCGAAGGCTGGCCCCTCGGAAGGGTTTCGACAGTCGCCCCAGAGCACTCGGACTTCAAGCCCATTACTGATCAGGGGTTCGAAGGCTGGCCCCTCGGAAGGGTTCGACAGCCGCCCCAGAGCGCCCGAGCTCCGTGCCCACTGCTGATCAGGGGTTCGTAGGCTGGCCCCTTGGAAGGGTTCGACAGTCGCCCCAGAGCACGCAGAGTGAGGGATGACTTTGGGTACGTTCGATACATAGCCGAGGCTCGGGCTACGCTCCTGAGGTACCCTAGGACATTTCCGAGACCGGCGGGAACGATTTGTAACGGAATCCCACCGGAGGGAGGCATCGAGCCCTCGGACCCTGTCGAAGGGGTCTGGGTCCGGCGAATCACCCGCAGGTACTTTTGGAGCGTGCCTCTGGGCCACCAGCCGACCCCTAATGAACGGGGCACGGGCGTCCACTCGGATCACCCGTTAGCAGCTCACTGGAAACACCATGTTCGGCGCCCTCCGAGTGCAACATGGCGCTTTCCCCCTTCCTCCTTGCGGAAAGGCGACGCAGGGGCATATAATAAAAGTCGGGAAAGTCCTTGATCATCCTCTCGCTCCATGCAGAGGCTCGGGGGCTGCTCTCGCAGCCGGCTACGGCCAAAACTGTTGACAGCGTCAACAAACCAGCTTGATAACTTGGAACCCAACCACGCACCCGAGCTACGGCCGGGCCGCATGAGGGAACGATCAGACTAGCCGAAGCACCACGAAAAGCATTCAGACCTCAGAGGACTCAAACCACTCCTTCAAGGACTCAGGGGCTACACCCGGTGGGTGCACTCGCGCGCACCCACCAGAACAAGGCAAAAACCAAGAAAGGCCGGTCCCCTCACCGAAAACGCGGCAAAAGCCTCCAAGCGAGTACCATCACTCCCTTCGAGGCTTGGGGGCTACTGTTGGGTACCATAATTAGGGGTACCCCCAACGCTCCTAATCATGGCTGGTAAACACCCTCAGACCAACTGACGGGTGCGGTTCAAGCCAAGACTTCGTCTACCCGAAGGACGCGATCTCACCCGAGCCCAGCCTCGGATTGGAACAGTAGTCCCAGACGAGTTCACGCCTCGCTCGAGGGCCTCCTCAGGCAGCGAGCACCCCCTCGGATCTCTTGAGGCCCGGCTCGGGCAGGCTTCGTTGTGAAGCAACCTTGGCCAGACCGCCTCACCAACCGACCGCTTCGCAGGCACATTAAACACAGGGGATGCCTGACGCCGTATCCTGACACACGCGCCTCAGTCGGGCAGGCCAAAGTGACCACAGTCACTTCGCCCCTCTTCTTTACTATCTGACATGACAGGAAAACAGCGCCGCTCGCTCCGCTCCGACTGCCGTGTCAGCCACCCCGACAACGACTGACAACAAGTCACGATCAACCACCGAGTTCAGCCTCGGGCGCAATAGGAAGCTTCGCCTCGCCCGACCTCATGCTCCGGCCTCGGGAGGAAGTCTTCGCCTCGCCCGACCTCAGGCTCCGGCCTCGGGAGGAGGTCTCCGCCTCGCCCGACCCCCAGACTCGGCCTCGACCCCGGTCTCGGGAGGAATCGCGTCCTCGCCCGACCCCGACCTCAGCCTCAAGAGAAGTCTCCGCCTCGACCGACCCTGGGCTCGGACTGACCGCGCTAATAGGGGATGCATCATTTCCCTATTCCTAGCCTGCTCAGGCTACAAGGAACAAGACCGGCGTCCCATCTGGCTTACCCCAGCGACGGGTAATGATGGTGCCCCGCGTGCACCATAACGCCGGTGGCTCTCAGCCCCTTACGACAGCAAGGAGACGTCAGCAGGATCCTCACCGCGCTGCCAGCTGTGCTCCTATAGGACTCAGGCGCTCCTCCGACGGCCACGCCATCACATGTATAGGGCCCAAGCTCTCCCCCAACGGCCACGTTGGCATATACACAGGGCTTAGGCACTACACTGCCGGACACGTTAGTGCATAGCTACGCCCCCCGTTGTACATTTGGATCCTCTCCTTGCCTCTATAAAAGGGAGGTCCAGGGCCACCCTGAGGGGGGTTCGCGCGAGGGAAGTGGTGGACGAGCTCTGTGCCCCTCTCTCTCTCACGCGACGCGCTTGTAACCCCTACTACGAGCGGCACCCCTGGTGCAGGATAATACAAGGCTTGTCCCACCTCTTGTGTTCCATCCCGCGCCAACCCATCTGGGCAGGGACACACAGCGACAATTTACTCATCGGTCCAGGGACCCCTCGGGTCCGAAACGCCAACACTCCTTGAGGCATACATTGTTGTATTAAGTCAACTATTCAATTGGTATCTCTTTGTGATGAAATTGATAGAGTATGCCTTGACCAAGATATGTTGTGATCCCCTCTAGTTCTGAGAATGTGCAAAGTGCAAGTCATTCAAATACTTGATGCACAACTTTAGGGGGAGCACACATAACTTGTGTCTTTTGAGACTAATTGTTTCTTGAGTGATCTTGTATAGTCTCAAGGTGGAAAAGGGAAGATGAGCAGGAAATGAAGCAATCAGGACTTGGGTATCTCCATAAGACGAGTATTTGGTATCTTAAGTTGTGAGTAATTACATCCTTATAGATTGCTCATGCTCCATAATATTTAGGTGATACTAGATGCTTATCTTTAAATATCATGGAACTATATCAGTAATGATTTTTCAATTGGTAGTCGTGGTAGTTTGCTTCAATTGAGGAGCACTCCGGTCGTCCCCGCCACCCTCCTCGACGAAGGAGGCGGAGACGAGGCAACCATGGCGCGCCAACGGGAACTTTCACCCCCCCTCTAGGGGACATCCAGATCCTGTTCTCGGGCAAAGGGAACTTTCACTAGCGCGCCAACGGTCGTCTGCAAAAGGGAACAGTGAACAGTGCGGACTGCGCGCGTAGAGTTAGAGCAGGCGCCAGAAGGCGCATCGGATAGTAAATAGTGACTGTCCGATGCACCACCGGACTGTCCGGTGGCCCAGTTGTCAGAAGCTCCAACGATCAAACCCTAACGGTTGGGTGACGTGGCTGGCGCACCGGACTGTCCGGTGCGCCCGTCGATAGCAGTCATCCCCGACGGCCATTTTGGTGGTCGGGGCTATAAATACCCCCCAACCACCACACTTCAAGGCATCCAAGTTTTCAGCCATTGCATTCAATACAAGACCTCTAGACTTCACTCCAAAGACACAAACAAGAGATCAAATCCTCTCCCAAGTCCAAAGATCACTCCAAACAATTAGTGACTAGTGAGAGAGAGATATTTGTGTTCATTTGAGTTCTTGCGCTTGGATCGCTTTTCTTCTTCCTCTTTCTTATTCTCAAGCAACTTGTAATCAACGCAAGAGACACCAAGTTGTGGTGGTCCTTGTGAGGGGTCTAAGTGACCCGTTGATTAAGGAGAAGAGCTCACTCGGTCTAGGTGACCGTTTGAGAGAGGAAAAGGGTTGAAAGAGACCCAGTCTTTGTGACCACCTCAACGGGGAGTAGGTTTGCAAGAACCGAACCTCAGTAAAACAAACCACCGTGTCACACTCTTCATTTGCTTGTGATTTGTTTTCGCCCTCTCTTTCAGACTCGATTATATTTCTAATGCTAACCCTGGCTTGTAGTGTGTGCTTAAGTTTGTAATTTTCAGATTTCACCTATTCACCCCCTCCAGGCGACTTTCAATTGGTATCAGAGCCCGGTACTTCATTAGAGCTTAACCACTCGAAGTGATGTCGGGAGATCACGCCAAGAAGGAGGTTGTGACCGGTGAGAAGCCCGCCACAAGCCACGGGGAGACTCCATCGGGAGAGTTCGGCAACAAGGGGAAGGGATCCCTTCACACACCAAGTCGCATTGGAGCGGCGACAAGAAGAAGAAGAAGGTGGTCTACTACGAGACCGACTCTTCATCGCCATCCACCTCCGGCTCCGAATTGTCGTCCGTCACTTCTAAGCGCCATGAGCGCAAGAAGTATAGTAAGATACCACTTCGTTATCCCTGTATCTCTAGACACACTTCTTTACTTTCCATTCCACTAGGCAAACCACCCATTTTTGAGGGTGAAGATTATAACATGTGGAGTGATAAAATGAGGCATCACCTAACCTCACTCCATGCTAGTATTTGGGACATTGTTGAGTTTGGAGTGCAGGTACCATCGCCGAGGGATGAAGATTATGATTCGAACGAGGTTGCCCAAATCCGGCACTTCAATTCCTAAGCGACTACTATACTCCTCGCTTCTCTAAGTCAAGAGGAGTATAATAAGGTGCAAGGGTTGAAAAGTGCTAAAGAGATTTGGGACGTACTCAAGACCATGCACGAAGGAGATGAGGTGACCAAGATCACCAAGCGGGAAACGATCGAGGGGGAGCTTGGTCGGTTCATGCTCAACCAAGGGGAGGAGCCACAAGCTATGTACAACCGGCTCAAGACCTTGGTGAACCAAGTGTGCAACCTCGGGAGCACCAAATGGGATGACCATGAAATGGTCAAGGTTATTCTTAGATCACTCATTTTTCTTAATCCCACTCAAGTTCAATTAATTTGTGGTGATCCTAGATATAAGCTAATGACTCCCGAGGAAGTGATAGGAAAGTTTGTGAGCTTTGAATTGATGATCAAAGGCTCCAAACAAATCATCGAGCATGGCGCCACCTCCACACCCAAGGTGCAACCCGTTGCCTTCAAAGCAACAGAGGAGAAGAAAGAAGAGTCTACATCAAGTAGGCTCCACATCGACGCCTCCAAGCTCGACATTGAGGAGATGACGCTCATCATCAAGAGCTTCCGTTAAATCCTCAAGCAACAGAAGGGGAGAGATTACAAACCCCATTCCAAGAAGGTTTGCTACAAGTGTGGTTAGCCCGGTCACTTTATTGCTAAATGTCCATTATCAAGTGATAGTGATAGGGGCGATGACAAGAGGGGAAAGAAGAAGGAGAAGAAGAGACACTACAAGAAGAAGGGCGGCGATGCCCATGTTTGCTGGGAGTGGGACTCCGACGAGAGCTCCACCGACTCCTCCTCCGACGAGGACGCTGCCAACATCGCCGTCAACAAGGGTCTTCTCTTCCCCAACGTCGGCCACAAGTGCCTCATGGCAAGGGACGGCAAAAAGAAGGTAAAATCTAGAGCCTCCACTAAATATGCAACATCTAGTGATGAGGAAAACTCTAGTGATGATGAAGATAATTTACTTGCCCTTTTTGGCAACCTAAACATGCAACAAAAGGAAAATTTGAATGAATTAATTAGTGCTATTCATGAGAAGGATGAACTCTTGGATAGCCAAGAGGACTTCCTTATTAAGGAAAACAAGAAGCATGTTAAGGTTAAAAATGCTTATGCTCAGGAAGTAGAAAAATGTGAAAATTTAACTAGTGAGCTTAGCATTTGCCATGACACCATTTCCAACCTTAGATTTGAGAATGCTAATTTTATTGCTAAGGTTGAGAAGTCAAATGCTTGTGATGATTCAATTACCAATCTTAGAAATGATAATGCTAGTTTGATTGCCAAGGTTGATAAATTGAATGCCTCACTTTCTAGCCTTAAAATTGAGAATGAAAAATTAATTGCTAAGGCTAAGGAATTAAATGTTTGCAATGTTTCTATTTCCAATCTTAGAGATGAGAATGCTATTTTACATGCTAAGATTAATGAATTAAATGCTTGCAAACCCTCTACATCTACTGTTAGTCATGTCTCTATTTGCACTAGATGTAGAGATGTTAATGTTGATGCTATCCATGATCACATTGCTATGATTAAACAACAAAATGATCATATAGCAAAATTAGATGCTAAAATTGCCGAGCATGAATTAGAGAATGAAAATTTTAAATTTGCTCGTAGTATGCTTTATAGTGGGAGACGCTCTGGCATTAAGGATGGCATTGGCTTCCAACAGGGAGGAAATGTCAAAATTAATGCCCCTAAAAGATTGTCTAATTTTGTTAAGGGCAAAGCTCCCATGGCTCAGGATAACGAGGGCTATATTTTATATCCTGCTGGTTATCCTAAGGATAAGATTAGGAGAATTCATGCTAAGAAGACTCATTCTGTTTCTCACCATGCTTTTATTTATAAGAATGAGGCTTCTAGCACTAGGCATTCTACCCATGTTAAAATGCCTAAAAAGAAATCTCCTATTGCATCAAATGAACCTAGTATTTCATTTATGACTTTTGATGCTTCTTATGTGCTTACTAACAAATCAGGCAAAGTAGTTGCCAAATATGTTGGGGGCAAACACAAGGGCTCAAAGACTTGTGTTTGGGTACCCATGGTGCTTGTTTCTAATGTGAAAGGACCCAAGACCGTTTGGGTACCTAAGAACAAGGCCTAAACTTGTTTTGTAGGTTTATGCATCCGGGGGCTCAAGTTGGATCATTGATAGCGGGTGCACAAACCACATGACTAGGGAGAAAAGGATGTTATCCTCCTATGAGAAAAACCAAGATCCCCAAAGAGCTATCACATTCGGGGATGGAAATCAAGGTTTGGTCAAGGGACTTAGTAAAATTGCTATATCACCTGACCATTCTATTTCCAATGTTTTTCTTGTAGATTCATTAGACTACAATTTGCTTTCTATTTCTCAATTATGCAAAATGGGTTACAACTGTTTTTTTACAGATTTAGGTGTTACTATCTTTAGAAGAAGTGATGATTCAGTAGCATTTAAGGGAGTGTTAGAGGGTCAGCTATACTTAGTTGATTTCAATAGAGCTGAACTCGACACTTGCTTAATTGCTAAGACTAATATGGGTTGGCTCTGGCACCGCCGACTAGCCCATGTTGGGATGAAGAATCTTCACAAGCTTCTAAAGGGAGAGCACATTTTGGGGCTAACAAATGTTCATTTTGAGAAAGACATGATTTGTAGCGCATGTCAAGCAGGGAAGCAAGTTGGTGTCCATCATCCACACAAGAACATCATGACGACCGACAGGCCGCTTGAGCTACTCCACATGGACCTATTCGGCTCGATCGCTTACATAAGCATCGGCGGGAGTAAGTATTGTCTTGGAATTATGGATGACTATTCTCGCTTCACTTGGGTATTCTTTTTGCAGGAAAAATCACAAACCCAAGAGACCTTAAAGGGATTCTTGAGACGGGCTCAAAATGAGTTCCGCTTAAGGATCAAAAAGATTAGAAGCGACAATGGAACGGAGTTCAAGAACTCTCAAATTGAAGGCTTTCTTGAGGAGGAGGGCATCAAGCACTAGTTCTCTTCTCCCTACACGCCTCAACAAAATGGTGTAGTGGAGAGGAAGAATAGAACTCTACTTGACATGGCGAGGACCATGCTTGATGAGTATAAGACACCGGATCGGTTTTGGGCCGAGGCGATTAACACCGCCTGCTACTCTATCAACCGGCTATATCTACACCGAATCCTCAAGAAGACATCTTATGAACTCCTCGCCGGTAAAAAGCCCAATGTTTCATATTTTAGAGTCTTTGGTAGCAAATGTGTTATTCTTGTTAAAAGAGGTAGAAAATCTAAATTTGCTCCTAAGGATGTAGAAGGCTTTTTACTTGGTTATGACTCAAACACAAGGGCATACAGAGTCTTTAACAAGTCCACTGGACTAGTTGAAGTCTCTTGTGACATTGTGTTTGATGAGACTAACGGCTCTCAAGTAGAGCAAGTTGATCTTGATGAGCTAGATGATAAAGAGGCTCCATGCGTCGCGCTAAGGAACATGTCCATTGGAGATGTGTGTCCTAAGGAATCAGAAGAGCCTCCACAAGCACAAGATCAACCTTCATCTTCCACACAAGCGTCTCCACCAACCCAAGATGAGGATCAAGCTCAAGATGATGAAAATGAAGATCAAGAGGATGAGCCACCTTAAGAGGAGGACAATGATCAGGGGGGAGATGCTAATGATCAAGACAAGGAAGATGATCAGGGTCCAAGACCGCCACACCCAAGAGTCCACCAGGCGATTCAAAGAGATCACCCCGTGAACACCATCCTCGGCGATATTCATAAGGGGGTAACTACTCGATCTCGAGTCGCTCATTTTTGTGAACATTACTCTTTTGTTTCCTCTATTGAGCCACACAGGGTAGAGGATGCACTTAAAGATTCGGATTGAGTGCTAGCGATGCAAGAAGAGCTCAACAACTTAACGAGGAATGAGGTATGGCATTTGGTTCCACGTCCTAATCAAAATGTTGTAGGTATTAAGTGGGTATTTTGCAACAAGCAAGATGAGCATGGTGTGGTGACAAGGAACAAAGCCCGACTTGTGGCCAAGGGGTATTCACAAGTCGAAGGTTTAGATTTTGGTGAAACCTATGCACCCGTAGCTAGGCTTGAGTCAATTCGTATATTACTTGCCTATGCTACTTACCATGGCTTTAAGCTATATCAAATGGACGTGAAGAGTGCCTTCCTCAATGGACCAATCAAGGAAGAGGTCTATGTTGAGCAACCTCCTGGCTTTGAAGATAGTGAGTACCCTAACCATGTTTACAAACTCTCAAAGGTGCTTTATGGGCTCAAGCAAGCCCCAAGAGCATGGTATGAATGCCTAAGAGATTTTCTTATCACTAATGGCTTCAAAGTTGGCAAGGCCGATCCTACTCTCATTACTAAAACAATTGCAAATGATTTGTTTGTATGCCAAATTTATGTTGATGATATCATATTTGGGTCTACTAACAAATCTACTTGTGAAGAGTTTAGTAGGATCATGGTTCAAAAATTCGAGATGTCTATGATGGGGGAGTTGAAGTATTTTCTAGGATTTCATGTCAAGCAACTCCAAGAGGGCACCTTCATCAGCCAAACGAAGTACATACAAGACATACTCACCAAGTTTGGAATGAAGGATGCCAAGCCCATCAAGACACCCATGGGAACAATGGGCATCTCGACCTCGACAAGGGAGGTAAATCCGTAGATCAAAAGGTATACCGGTCGATGATAGGATCTTTACTCTATTTATGTGCATCTCGACCGGACATTATGCTTTCCGTATGCATGTGTGCAAGGTTCCAAGCCGATCCTAAGGAAGTTCATCTTAGGGCCGTAAAACGAATCTTGAGATATTTAGTTCATACACCTAAGTTTGGTCTTTGGTACCCCAAGGGATCCTCTTCTGATTTATTAGGATATTCAGATGCTGATTAGGCAGGGTGTAAAATTGATAGGAAGAGCACATCAGGGACTTATCAGTTTCTGGGGAGATCCCTGGTGTCTTGGGCTTCAAAGAAATAAAACTCAGTAGCTCTTTCTACCACCAAAGCCGAGTATATTGCCGCAAGTCATTGTTGCACACAATTGCTTTGGATGAGGCAAACCCTTAGGGACTATGGCTACAAATTTAGCGAAGTCCCTCTCCTATGTGATAATGAGAGTGCAATCCGCATGGCGGATAATCCTGTTGAACACAGCCGCACTAAGCACATAGCCATTCGGTATCACTTCTTGAGAGATCACCAACAAAGGGGGATATCGAGATAGCCTATATTAACACCAAACAACAATTAGCCAATATCTTTACCAAGCCACTAGATGAGAAAACCTTTATCAAACTTTGGAATGAGCTAAACATTCTTAATTCTCGGAACTTTGATTGATACTTTGCACACATAGCTTCTTTATATACCTTTGATCATATCTCTTTTATGTCTATGACTAATGTGTTTTCAAGTGTATTCTCATGTTTAGTCATAGAATTGAAAGGGAAATGGAGTATTCGGCAAAGACGACGCTTCCACTCAACTCCATCGGTATTATCTACTCTTTGCCGGTATTCCGCCATATCTCCACATTGGTATAATCTTCACTCATATTTATTTGTTTGCCATTGGGGAGAAAGTTTAAGGGCTCATATTTCACTCAAAGTATCCGTTTTTGGCGATTCATGCCAAAGGGGGAGAAAGTATTAGCCCAAAGCAAAAGGACCGCACCACCACCTACGAATTTTAAAAATAAACTTTTCAAATTAGTATCTTAATGTGTTTTCAAAAGGGGGAGAAAGTACTAGTATCTTCAAAAAAAACTGAAACCCTCTTGAACACTAAGAGGAGAACTTCATTAAGGGGGAGTTTTGTTTGAGTCAAAGGAAAAGCATTTGAAACAGGGGGAGAATTTCAAATCTTGAAAATGCTTATTTCAATCTTATTCTTATACCTTTGACTATTTGCAAAAGAATTTTGAAAAGAATTTCCAAAAGATTTGCAAAAACAAAACATGTGGTGCAAATGTGGTCCAAAATGTTAAAAGAAAGAAAGCAATCCATGCATATCTATTGAAATAATTATATTGGTTTCACTCCAAGCAGCCTTTGCACTTACCTTATGCAAACTAGTTCAATTCTGCACTTTTATATTTGCTTTGGTTTGTGTTGGCATCAATCACCAAAAAGGGGGAGATTGAAAGGGAAATAGGGTCAAACCTTTTCCTAAATAATTTTGGTGGTTGAATTGCCCAACACAAACAATTGGACTAACTAGTTTGCTCTAGATTATGAGTTCTATAGGTGCCAAAGGTTCAACACAAACCAATAAAAATTCTAAGAAAGGGTTCAAATAGAAAGGAGCAAAACCAACCGAAGGCTGCCCTGCTCTGGCGCATCGGACTATTCGGTGCGCCACCGGACAGTGTCCGGTGCCCTAGGGAGAATCACTCTGAACTCCTCAGCTTTGGGTTTCTAGAAAATGCTCTCCGCTATAATTCACCGGACTGTCCGGTGTAGCACCGAACTGTCCGGTGTGCTAGGGGAGCAACGGCTAGCGCGCCAACGGTCGTCTACAAAAGGGAACAGTGAACAGTGTGGACTGCACGCGCAGAGTCAGAGCAGGCACTAGAAGGCGCACCAGACAGTAAACAGTGACTGTTCGGTGCACCACCGGACTGTCCGGTGGCCCAGTTGTCAGAAGCTCCAACGGTCGAACCCTAACGGTTGGGTGACGTGGCTGGCGCACTGGACAGTGTCCGGTGGCGCACCGGACTGTCCGGTGCGCCCGTCGACAGCAGCCATCCCCAACGGCCATTTTGGTGGTTGGGGCTATAAATACCCCCCCAACCACCACACTTCAAGGCATCCAAGTTTTCAACCATTGCATTCAATACAAGAGCTCTAGACTTCACTCCAAAGACACAAACAAGAGATCAAGTCCTCTCCCAAGTCCAAAGATCACTCCAAACAATTAGTGACTAGTGAGAGAGAGATATTTTTGTTCATTTGAGTTCTTGCGCTTGGATCGCTTTTCTTCTTCCTCTTTCTTATTCTCAAGCAACTTGTAATCAACGCAAGAGACACCAAGTTGTGGTGGTCCTTGTGAGGGGTCTAAGTGACCCGTTGATTAAGGAGAAGAGCTCACTCGGTCTAGGTGACCGTTTGAGAGAGGGAAAGGGTTGAAAGAGACCCGGTCTTTGTGACCACCTCAACGGGGAGTAGGTTTGCAAGAATCGAACCTTGGTAAAACAAATCACCGTGTCACACTCTTCATTTGCTTGTGATTTGTTTTCGCCCTCTCTTTCGGACTCGATTATATTTCTAACGCTAACCCTAGCTTGTAGTGTGTGCTTAAGTTTGTAATTTTCATATTTTGCCTATTCACCCCCCCTCTAGGCGACTTTCAGTCTTTTTCGTCTGATGGTGAGTTTGGGAGTCCGTTTTCCTGGAGCGAAGAGTCTTCAGATGAAGACTTGGATTATTTTGCTGCGTTGGATGTGGCCGCGGCGGAGCTTTCGCCGCGACTGGATGCTGGTGAAGCGTTGGGTCCCCTGACTAGGGCGAGGGTCAAACGCCACCAGCGAAGAGTGGTGGCGAAGCGTAGTGTTGGTGAGAGTTCGCGAAGTGGTGGGCGTCGACGGATGGGGTTGGAGCGAACTCGCCTTCGGGTAGATCGGTTTGGTAAAGAAGATCTACTGTCTTCGCCGATTGGGTGAGTATTGGCGAAGGGGATCTGTGGAATATTTTTGAGGGCGAGGAATTGAAAATAATATTGTTCAATTATAGGGAGGCGGGCATCATTTACGAAGGTTGAGCCGTTGTAGTATGTGGTGCCCTCGTGTTGTCCGGCGGTAATGGAGGGCGCAGTTGTATTTATTTGTGCGGCGGGTCCAGTGACCCTTCGCTGAGTGTATGTAACTGCAACTTGTATTGTAATGTGGTCTGCTGGTCTCCTTTAAGCGAGAGGCTTCATATTATGCACTTGTTGTGATGGTCCGGCTGCACCCTTAGGCGACTTTTGCACGGAGTGTCTTTTTAGTAAAAGACTTTGATTGACGCACTTGTTGAGCTTAGCCGGCTGCACCCTTAAGCGACTTTTGCATGGATTGTCTTTTTAGAAAAGACTTCGACTGACGCACTTGTTGTGCTTATCCGGCTGCACCCTTAGGCGACTTTTGCATGGATTGTCTTTTTAGAAAAAAGACTTCGACTGACGCACTTGTTGTGCTTATCCGGCTGCACCCTTAGGCGACTTTTGCATGGATTGTCTTTTTAGGAAAATACTTCAATTAGCGCACTTGTTGTGCTTATCCGGTTGCACCCTTAGGCGACTTTTGTACGGATTGTCGCACGCGAGGGTAGTCTACGCTACCTGTCGCGGTGACTTCGAATTGGTCGAATGCCGAAGACCGTCGAAGCGGTCTTTTTCGACATGTTGCACTTGAGTTTTTGTTTTTGCGGGGGCTTTTACTGATATATTGCATGGCTCCGCCTCGTTAAAAACATCACCCCCCGGGAGGAAAAGAGTGACGGCTGGAACAACATTGTTTGCTGAATTACAAGGGCGCATGGGCCCTAAGGGTTAAACAAAAAATTTTCGGAGATTGTCAATGTTCCAAGAGTGCTCTAAATCTTCGTCGGAAGGTGTTGCCAGTCTGTACGCGCTGGGGGATGTCTTCGTCTTGACAATGAATGGACCTTCCCATCTCAGCTCCAGCTTGCCCTGTGACTCTATCCGGGTGGTCCGGACAAGTATGAGGCCTTTGTTTGGGCCTAATATCTGTCGAGAGACTGCAGGGCGAGGATGCGGTCTCGGTCGATAAGATCTTTGGAAGTTGGCTCGTCGACATCGGGGACTGCTGATGTGCTTGTCCTAGGCGAGCCATGCTTTATCTCCTACGGCGTCATGGTGTAACACCCAAAATCTTATTTTTCAAAGTTTAGTAAAAAAAAGTTCTCTAAGGATTGTGATATTAGAATGCCTTCCAATAAAATTTTCTTACATTTGATGCAACATCACCTAAAATAAACACGTCCCTAATAAAGATTTAAATAAAAGAATCTCTATATGAATTTGTTACCCCTTGGTTGAAATGAATGTTTATAATTATACTCTAAAAGAATTTTATATTAGAGAATATATTTCTTAAAATACCTACTCTCTATGTTAAGTGTGTATGAATTTCATATTTGAAAGCATTTGATTAAATAATATAATAAATAAATAAAATAAAACAAATCATATTCATGCTGGAATAGTTTTGTTTGTGCATTTAACTTGTGCTTGATTTCAAAGCAGATTTAAATTTGAAGATAGGAAACTTGAAATAAAAAGGGAAATGGAAAACAGAATAATAACAAAAAGAAAAAAAAAGAAAAACTCACCTAAACCTGCGCCATGGGCCGTATCCACCTTGCGACCGGCCCAGCTCCCCTTTCATACCCGCCGGCCCAACTCGCTTCCTCTCGCGCCCAGCCCATCGTCACCGCGCTCGGAGTCACTGGCGCGTGGGGCCCGCGCGTCAGCTCTTTCCCTCTCCCCGTGTAACAGAACCCGAGTCTGTGGCCGGCTGTACGCGCGGCCTCGCGTAACGACCGCCGCCCCCATCTCGGTGGATTCGTGGCCGGGGGATAAAAGCCGGGGCCATCTCCCTACCTCTCCACGTCTACAATCTCGCCAACTAGCAGAGCGCCATTGCCAGGGAAGAGAATTGGAGCTTCAAAGGAAGCGAACCGAGCGGAGAGAGATTGAGACGGGATCTCCGCGGACATCGACTTGCTGCGCCGTTCGGGGCTCGGTTATTGCTCTACGGGGATCAGTGTCGGGCCACGAAGCTCTAGGTGTCGTCGGTGGGCGGCGAGGAACCTTGTGGCCACCGGAATTTCTCGCCGTCACCATAAACCCGTGCCGCGCCGTGGGCGGGTGTTCTTGCGGCCCAACTACCGGTAAGAAACTTCCCTTCGTGTCCAGCGTCATCTCGGCTTTGCGTAGAATGTATTGGCGCGGGCGGTGGGGCACTTGTGCGCCGGATTGGATTTCCTCCGGTCGGGTCGCCGCCGTGCTCGTGCCCTTGGTCCCTGGGAGCTCGGGTGCTAGCGCGGGTGGGAGGAAGAAGCATTGTGAGCCGTTGATGTGTTGATGGTCGGTTTTAGATCAAAACGTGGCGCATTACTTTATCTGGGCACGTGATGGCCGTCTGATCGCTGACGGACGGATGAGATCAGAAGAGGGGTGTACCGGTTGGATTTGGTTCTAGTCGTCCGATACGAAATGTGCGGGTGAGATTAGATCTCGTGTATTTAAAGGCACGACCGTCGATAACCAATCGGAGGGCCAGTAACGCATACCGGTTCATGCGTTGGATCTTTTAATCCGGGCCGTCGGTGTTAGATCGAAGGGCCCAGGTGGCGAGATACCCCTTCGCCGTGGTCACTTTCTAAAAGAGACCCTGGGGTTTCATCTATTTAACCCGCCGTCCACGCGGGGTGAATATGGGTCTCGGGTTTCTTGCGCCGAGGCCCCTGCACTTTATATTAATAATGCGCGCAGTCCAGTGACATAGGAAATTGAATAAATTAATACAGAAAATGCTTTTCTAGTATAAAAATAATTCTAGGTCTTGTTTAATTCCTAGAAATTTCATACTAACTCCTTTTTAGTCCATTTCAGTTCCTATAATTTTGTAATATTATGGTTTATCATATACTACCACTGTTTTCACATGAAAGTCATATTAAAATTCATATCCTATTTAATCTTGCATAAAACACATAAAACCTTCATAAATTCATAACTTAAAATATATAACTCCAAATTGATTCATTCCAGTGGTATTTATTTTGTTTAAATATTGTTTATCATCTAGTATCTTTGTATAACCATGAAACTTGATTTAAAATTATTCACATGAATAACTCTATTCTAGGCATTAAATAACTTCAGAAAATCATAACTTAATAACCATAACTCCGATCTTAGTGGTTCTTGTTTCTACGATCTCGTAGCAACGTGTAGATTACTAATATGCAACTGTTCTTATGTTTGGTGTAATGTTAATTTTGTCTATACCATATTTGTTTGTATTGCTACGACTAGCGTGAGGTCACGAGTCACCTGAAGATCATCCTGGTACCTGGAATCTCAAGTCCCAGGCAAGTTGTGCCCTTGATCACTTCTTTTTACCCACTCATGTTCTAATTAATCATAATGATCTGCATAGGTTAATTTTGATGGGACCCAATAGGTTACCCTAGTTTGTCTATCTTTATACCTTGTTTACCACTGAACTTTTTGGGTAGTACTTGCTAGTGCTTTATGTGGTTTTGGGTATGAAGGTATATTATTCATGATCACACTTTTATTATATGTTTATTATTACTGTTCATGATAAGATCATTATGTTAATTGGAACATGGAGCGACCACCCGGGAAAACAGTGCTACCACAAGGGAGGAATGGGACCCCTTGGCTGATTAATTAGGAAAGCTAGTGGAAGACTACCTTACCCGAAAGGGGCAAGGGCAGTAGGGGAGTGGTCAGTGTAGGGAGGCCCTCGGGAGGATTTTGCTGCGATGGTGGTCCTGCAAGGGATTCCTGCATTGGAACTTCCTATAAACTGTAGCGGGTTTTCGGAAGCTAGTGGAACTTTGTAAAGGCCTCGTAGTGGATCCCTAGCCATTCACCTCGGTAGTGTCTAAGGGCCTTGCAAACCCTGGCGACATGGGATACACGACTTGTGGGTAAAGGGTACAACCTCTGCAGAGTGTAAAACTGGTATACTAGCCGAGCTCACGGTCATGAGCAGCTCAGGACTCTCTGATGTTTAAATTATGGAACTAAATTCAATTTGTCATATGCATTGCATCGCAGGTGAAGTTGTTACTTTTGTTCTACTATTTAACTGGGTTGGTATTTACTTATACTTAGTAACTGCTAATAAAATTTTGACCAACTTTAAAAGCAATGCTCAGCTCTAACCATCTTCTTTGGTAAGCCTTACACTTCACGTGAGCTCCCACCTTTGGCGAGTTCATGCACATTATTCCCCACAACTTGTTGAGCGATGAACGTATGTGAGCTCACTCTTGCTGTCTCACACACCCCACAGGTCAAGAACAGGTACCACAGGATGAGGCGCTTGGAGGATGCTATGATGAGTTCGTGAGAGGTCTAGGTCATCGTCTCCCAGTCAACTTTGGGTTGCTGGACCGTTGTCTCCTTATAATGTAATTATTTATTTTGTATAGAACTCCTGTTATATATAAAGATGTGACATTCGATCCTGTGCCATGATTCATCATATGTGTGAGACTTGGTCCCAGCACACCTGGTGATTATGTTCGCGCCCGGGTTTTGGACCCCTAAAATCCGGGTGTGACAGAAGTGGTATCAGAGGAATGTTGACTGTAGGACGAAACCTAGATAGAACTGGACAACCATTAAATACTTATCTTACTCTGATTCTTTTCTAAACTTATCTCAATCTTTTCTCATCTATTTCCGCTTTACTCTGATTACTCTTACCTTTTCATTCTAAAGACAAATGTGGATTTCACACTTTGAAATCCCGTGCCTAAAGTGATCTTTAGGAATAGGAGACCTACTCTCAGGAACAAAATCAAAACTATTTTATTACATACTTGTATGAGTGTTTGTTCTTATGATATTTGTATGATTTGGATCTTTGATTGAGTATGATTAGTTGTGGAGTAATGTCCACAATCACATTTGCATATAGGTATAAATATAAATAAATAAAATTCATAAGATAACTAAACAACATGGTTTATCCTCCATTAAAGTGTATCTATTTTATATAGATCCCTCATATCTTAAAAGACTCTCTCTTATCTTAATTGGTCCATCTTATCCTAAAATATACTCTCTTATCTTAACAGACTCAGCTTATCTTGAAAAGATTTTATCTTATCCTGATAAGATTTACTTGACCTCAAAAGATTCTACCTTATCCATATGGATTCATCATGCCCTAATTAGCATATTTATCCCACTCTAGAATAACAACCATGATCTAATCCAAAGTAATTAGATATTATCTAGTCTAATCTAGTTATACCAATCTAATCTAGATCCCATCTAATCTAATATGGTCTAATCTAAAGTGAAATACTTAACGGACTAGTTAATACTAGTGAAATAGATTATACCCTGCTGGCCATGTTTTAACTTAAATTAGTACATCAGACCAAACCACCCATGAACAAATAACATACCAGCATTTTCATGGTGACCATCCATCCCATCCTAGATGTTGCCATAATACACTTATCATATGCCACCAACCTGTCAACCATCTGTCCTTACCTACAAGTTATCCTAAGTACATGCCCCTAATTCGGATAAAGACTTCAAGAACGAGGATCGAAGATGATCGACCTCATCAAATCAAGGAAGGATAAGATTCAAGATAGATCTTCAAAGGAATTAGGATTCACAATC
This sequence comes from Zea luxurians, assembly GCA_029449295.1. Lineage (NCBI taxonomy): Eukaryota > Viridiplantae > Streptophyta > Magnoliopsida > Poales > Poaceae > Zea > Zea luxurians. The sequence continues at coordinate 171,790,496 of JAOPSE010000002.1, forward strand.
TTGGATAGAATCTTTCCTCACCCTACCCTTTCTTAACCAAACCTATCTATACTCTAAAGACATCTTCTACCCTACATAATAAAGTGGACATACATATATATACCCATGCCCTCCTAATCACCCACTATTGACTATAAAAAAAATGAGACTCAAGATTTTTGAACCAATTATAGACTAAAAGCTGAATTACAAATCAATCTTTCTGTATCCTTTTTCTTACAAATCTCGAGGACGAGATTTCTGTTAGGGGGGGTAGGATTTGTAACACCCAAAATCTTATTTTTCAAAGTTTAGTAAAAAAAAAGTTCTCTAAGGATTGTGATATTAGAATGCCTTCCAATAAAATTTTCTTACATTTGATGCAACATCACCTAAAATAAACACGTCCCTAATAAAGATTTAAATAAAAGAATCTCTATATGAATTTGTTACCCCTTGGTTGAAATGAATGTTTATAATTATACTCTAAAAGAATTTTATATTAGAGAATATATTTCTTAAAATACCTACTCTCTATGTTAAGTGTGTATGAATTTCATATTTGAAAGCATTTGATTAAATAATATAATAAATAAATAAAATAAAACAAATCATATTCATGCTGGAATAGTTTTGTTTGTGCATTTAACTTGTGCTTGATTTCAAAGCAGATTTAAATTTGAAGATAGGAAACTTGAAATAAAAAGGGAAATGGAAAACAGAATAATAACAAAAAGAAAAAAAAAAGAAAAACTCACCTAAACCTGCGCCATGGGCCGTATCCACCTTGCGACCGGCCCAGCTCCCCTTTCATACCCGCCGGCCCAACTCGCTTCCTCTCGCGCCCAGCCCATCGTCACCGCGCTCGGAGTCACTGGCGCGTGGGGCCCGCGCGTCAGCTCTTTCCCTCTCCCCGTGTAACAGAACCCGAGTCTGTGGCCGGCTGTACGCGCGGCCTCGCGTAACGACCGCCGCCCCCATCTCGGTGGATTCGTGGCCGGGGGATAAAAGCCGGGGCCATCTCCCTACCTCTCCACGTCTACAATCTCGCCAACTAGCAGAGCGCCATTGCCAGGGAAGAGAATTGGAGCTTCAAAGGAAGCGAACCGAGCGGAGAGAGATTGAGACGGGATCTCCGCGGACATCGACTTGCTGCGCCGTTCGGGGCTCGGTTATTGCTCTACGGGGATCAGTGTCGGGCCACGAAGCTCTAGGTGTCGTCGGTGGGCGGCGAGGAACCTTGTGGCCACCGGAATTTCTCGCCGTCACCATAAACCCGTGCCGCGCCGTGGGCGGGTGTTCTTGCGGCCCAACTACCGGTAAGAAACTTCCCTTCGTGTCCAGCGTCATCTCGGCTTTGCGTAGAATGTATTGGCGCGGGCGGTGGGGCACTTGTGCGCCGGATTGGATTTCCTCCGGTCGGGTCGCCGCCGTGCTCGTGCCCTTGGTCCCTGGGAGCTCGGGTGCTAGCGTGGGTGGGAGGAAGAAGCATTGTGAGTCGTTGATGTGTTGATGGTCGGTTTTAGATCAAAACGTGGCGCATTACTTTATCTGGGCACGTGATGGCCGTCTGATCGCTGACGGACGGATGAGATCAGAAGAGGGGTGTACCGGTTGGATTTGGTTCTAGTCGTCCGATACGAAATGTGCGGGTGAGATTAGATCTCGTGTATTTAAAGGCACGACCGTCGATAACCAATCGGAGGGCCAGTAACGCATACCGGTTCATGCGTTGGATCTTTTAATCCGGGCCGTCGGTGTTAGATCGAAGGGCCCAGGTGGCGAGATACCCCTTCGCCGTGGTCACTTTCTAAAAGAGACCCTGGGGTTTCATCTATTTAACCCGCCGTCCACGCGGGGTGAATATGGGTCTCGGGTTTCTTGCGCCGAGGCCCCTGCACTTTATATTAATAATGCGCGCAGTCCAGTGACATAGGAAATTGAATAAATTAATACAGAAAATGCTTTTCTAGTATAAAAATAATTCTAGGTCTTGTTTAATTCCTAGAAAATTCATACTAACTCCTTTTTAGTCCATTCCAGTTCCTATAATTTTGTAATATTATGGTTTATCATATACTACCACTGTTTTCACATGAAAGTCATATTAAAATTCATATCCTATTTAATCTTGCATAAAACACATAAAACCTTCATAAATTCATAACTTAAAATATATAACTCCAAATTGATTCATTCCAGTGGTATTTATTTTGTTTAAATATTGTTTATCATCTTGTATCTTTGTATAACCATGAAACTTGATTTAAAATTATTCACATGAATAACTCTATTCTAGGCATTAAATAACTTCAGAAAATCATAACTTAATAACCATAACTCCGATCTTAGTGGTTCTTGTTTCTACGATCTCGTAGCAACGTGTAGATTACTAATATGCAACTGTTCTTATGTTTGGTGTAATGTTAATTTTGTCTATACCATATTTGTTTGTATTGCTACGACTAGCGTGAGGTCACGAGTCACCTGAAGATCATCCTGGTACCTGGAATCTCAAGTCCCAGGCAAGTTGTGCCCTTGATCACTTCTTTTTACCCACTCATGTTCTAATTAATCATAATGATCTGCATAGGTTAATTTTGATGGGACCCAATAGGTTACCCTAGTTTGTCTATCTTTATACCTTGTTTACCACTGAACTTTTTGGGTAGTACTTGCTAGTGCTTTATGTGGTTTTGGGTATGAAGGTATATTATTCATGATCACACTTTTATTATATGTTTATTATTACTGTTCATGATAAGATCATTATGTTAATTGGAACATGGAGCGACCACCCGGGAAAACAGTGCTACCACAAGGGAGGAATGGGACCCCTTGGCTGATTAATTAGGAAAGCTAGTGGAAGACTACCTTACCCGAAAGGGGCAAGGGCAGTAGGGGAGTGGTCAGTGTAGGGAGGCCCTCGGGAGGATTTTGCTGCGATGGCGGTCCTGCAAGGGATTCCTGCATTGGAACTTCCTATAAACTGTAGCGGGTTTTCGGAAGCTAGTGGAACTTTGTAAAGGCCTCGTAGTGGATCCCTAGCCATTCACCTCGGTAGTGTCTAAGGGCCTTGCAAACCCTGGCGACATGGGATACACGACTTGTGGGTAAAGGGTACAACCTCTGCAGAGTGTAAAACTGGTATACTAGCCGAGCTCACGGTCATGAGCAGCTCAGGACTCTCTGATGTTTAAATTATGGAACTAAATTCAATTTGTCATATGCATTGCATCGCAGGTGAAGTTGTTACTTTTGTTCTACTATTTAACTGGGTTGGTATTTACTTATACTTAGTAACTGCTAATAAAATTTTGACCAACTTTAAAAGCAATGCTCAGCTCTAACCATCTTCTTTGGTAAGCCTTACACTTCACGTGAGCTCCCACCTTTGGCGAGTTCATGCACATTATTCCCCACAACTTGTTGAGCGATGAACGTATGTGAGCTCACTCTTGCTGTCTCACACACCCCACAGGTCAAGAACAGGTACCACAGGATGAGGCGCTTGGAGGATGCTATGATGAGTTCGTGAGAGGTCTAGGTCATCGTCTCCCAGTCAACTTTGGGTTGCTGGACCGTTGTCTCCTTATAATGTAATTATTTATTTTGTATAGAACTCCTGTTATATATAAAGATGTGACATTCGATCCTGTGCCATGATTCATCATATGTGTGAGACTTGGTCCCAGCACACCTGGTGATTATGTTCGCGCCCGGGTTTTGGACCCCTAAAATCCGGGTGTGACACATGGCTTCGGATCCATACAATAGGAGAAAGGGTGTGAACCCGGTCGCCCGACATTTTGTAGTGTTTAGGGCCCATACCACTTCGGGTAGCTGGTCGGCCCATTTGCCCTTTTTGTCATCAAGAAGTCCTTTCTTGATAGTGGTAAAAATCTTGCTGTTGGCACGCTCGACGACACCGTTGGACTGTGGGTGGTATACCGAGGTGTTGGGGGCCTTCGGCTTCCGAAGGTCCTCAAAAACATAATTTAACAATGTTTCTGGAGTATAATACATGAACAGGTACCTTCGGGCTCGGATCAGAACTAGCGTGAAGAAGCACAAGAAATACGAAGGTTGGTGCAGAGCCGAAGCTATATGCAGGAGAGTTTCGGCATGATAACAGAAAAGGAAACCGACTTAAAAAGGAAAAGGCTATTCAGACCTCGACGGATTATTACAGAACCATTAGCAAATGTAAAGGGCATGAGTGTAATTTTACATGGGCTGCGTCCCGTGCCTATAAATAGATGAACAGTACTCCCGTACTGTTCACGTTGACTTGGCATTTTTGCTTTTGCGTCACGCTTGTACTTTCACCTTCTTTCAAGCCGAAGGTACATTTGTAATTTGATATCATTTCTATTTTCCATAATAGATAAAATAGAAATGAAATAGAAGTGAATTGATAATAATACATGATTGTTTATGTTATTTCATATTTCATACGATCTCTTCCCCATCATTTTATCTTATGCTGAAGGTTTGTCCTTCACAACCTTTGTTCGAAGATCATTATATCCTAAGGGAAATAATGTTTCAAAGGACGAAGGACTTTAACGTTTAATATTTTCTGTGTTGTCTTGTTCTTAATTCATAGCACTTGAGAACAAGTGTACAACATTGGCGCCCACCTCCGGTGAACTCTTTTCGACCACCTTCGGCAAGCATTGACCTTCGTCATGCCATCGAAGAAAGCTTCAGCGACAGGGGCTGCTGCTCTCCAGCCGCTAGACCCGAATCAGGAGACCTTTTCTCTTCGAGAGGCCCGAAGCCAGAAGAGGACAAGTTGGACCAAGAAATCAGAAACATGGAGATGCTTCATCAACAAGTACAAAGGAAGAAAGAGAAGATGGCTCGACTAGCCGACCTTCAGAGGCAGATTGACGAAGCTACCGAAGAAGTACGCCATCTTGCTCAAGATGAGCAAGAGCGAAGGCCTCAACATAGGGGGCATCATCAAGAAGGCTTCTTCAACGAGAAAGAATGGTATGAGGATTTCCATCATGGAAACTTTGCTTTTGATGATGCTTCTCCTCTGTCAGCAGAACTGCAGGCTACACCTTGGCCCCCGACTTACAAGCCACCCTAGCTTCCCATGTATGACGGGCACTCGGATCCGAAGCAGTTTTTGATGAGCTACGAAGCAACCATATCTTCATATGGAGGCAATACCGTAGTCATGGCGAAATCTTTCGTCATGGCAGTTAAGAATGTTGCGCAAACCTGGTACTCCTCTCTTCGGCCAGGAACAATCACATCATGGCAGAAGCTGAAGGACATGTTGATCACTAGTTTCCAACGGTTTCAGACGAAGCCGGTCACCGCTCAAGCTTTGTTCCAATGCACGCAAGATCATGAAGAATACCTTCATGCGTATGTCCGAAGGTTCTTGCGTTTGAGGGCACAAGCACCAACAGTGCCCAATGAAATTGTCATTGAGGCCATGATCAAGGGGCTTCGGCCAGGACCTACGGCCCAGTACTTCACCAGGAAACCCCCTCAAACCCTGGAGAAATTGCTTCAAAAGATGGATGAATACATCTGCGCTGATAATTATTTTCGTTAGAGAAGGGGAGCAGCATACAGGTTCTCTGAGATGACCATGGGCTTCGGAGGAAGAATCCACCCAAGGCACGTGAGATCAATTCATTCCACCCAGAATGACGACAGAGGAAGTCAGCAATAGAGGCCGCAATATTCCTCGCAAGCTTCGGGGCAGCAACAAAGTTATCCTCGGCCATCAGCTCCAAGGGGCAGAGGCGCTAGGGGCTTCGGAGGAAGGTTTGGGGATCAGCCTAGGAAAATTTATTGCCTATTCTGCGGTGAGAACAAGGGCCATACTACAAGGATGTGCCATGTCACCATCCTGAAATAGAAGGAAATAGCAGAAGCTGTAGCTCAGCATAACCAGCCGAAGCAGGTCATGCATACTGCTTCGTATCACTCACCCTACATACTAGAGTATGTAGGTAACCATCCTGCAGCGTCTGTTGCTTCGGCCAGTCAGCCACAGGCATCCTAGCCACAGCTCCCACCTCCGCCACCACTACAACCTGCATATTCACGCGGCCAACAGCCAGAAGGGAGTCAGCAGACCCATCAGCAGAGAGACTTCAGGGAGGAGTCTGAAGCTCGCACAGTCAACAGTACTGTGCCAGAGTCGAAGCATATCTACTAAGAGATATCCTATCCCTAAATCAGTTTTTACATTCATTGTCATTCTCTTTCTTACTAAGGAACAATTGTTGAAAACTTAGATTTCTTGTCGTTTTTAATTCCTTGTAATAGCATCGTTTTTGCCATAGTAAAAATATATCTTCTCCACAGACCTACGGAATCCCAAAAGTCGCATAGGCACAAAAGGCCATTCCTAAGTTACAAGTCTCCTCGAAGCTACAAAAAGTCGTTCTACTGAACGCAATGTAAGTCTGCCGAAGCTACAAAAAGTCGTTCCTAAAGGAGCGCAGTGTAAGTTTTCTGCTCAAAAGTTGTTCCAAAGAGAATGCAGAGCTTATAGCGAAAAGTCAACGCTGATTCCGCCGAAATATAAGGCAAAGCGCGAAAAGTCAACGCGAATACTGCTGAAATAGAAGGCGAAGAAGTTCAAAAGACGTTCCTAAGGGAATGCAGAACTTACAGCGAAAAGTCAACGCTGATGCACCGAAAAATAAGCGGTGAAGCCGAAAAATAAGCGGCAAAGAGATTGTGTATTCTACAGCAGGGATGTGTGTGTATCTTCGGCACAAATATCATTCTGCATAAGCATAACATCATCACATCATTCGCATAACATACCATACATCATATTGCATCAATGACACAAGAAGGGGATACAATGTTGACCTTCGGAGAATGCTTCGAAAAAGTGAAATTGTGCTAAGGCACAAAATAAGTTTCGGAGAGATACAGTTTTGTCAGCTATAAAGTGGAAGAAAAAGATTATTTTTGATGAAGCATTAATGTTTCTGTGATGATTGGAGAATTTTTCACGAAGCATAAAAATTCTTCTTTACGAAGCATGAAAAGAAGGGAAGGTGTTTTTTCGTCGAAGGCTCAAAAACGGTATGTACAATAAAAGTTTCATGCATCGCAAAGAAATGAATTACAAAACCAGTTATACATTACATTAAAAACTCATGAGTGCCAAATATTACAAGCATAGTCCAGCAAATGTTACATTGGTTCTCTAACAATGTTTTTACAATATCCATCATTCTTCCTTTAAAACTTCGTCTGCAGCTTCGGTCAGTAGTAATGACTTCGTCCAAAATACTTTTGGCCATATTAGTGATTTCTGCTGGTTCCTTTGCCTCTGGCTCGATCAATGACTCGAACGGCTCTGCAGGAGGAGATAGCTCGGCTGCAGTAGAAAGCGTAAATAAGATTAGAAGTCACAAAAATAAAAAAATATATAAAGTTAAAAGCTATTAAGCAATACCTATCTGCTTTTCAACTTCTACAGCCTTTTCAGCTGCCTTCGCTGCTTCCCTTTCATCGTGAGTATCTTTTTCGCTCTTTTTTATTATTTCGTGGGCCATCCCTCGACCGCCATTTTCCCAGATGTCGGTAAATAATTTTCCACCAACTAAACTTGCTTCGGCCGAGGGGTCCTTCGTATCATCAATAGATAAAGTAGCTTCGGCTTCGGCCAGAATTTTCACATGTCCGCAACCTGATTTTTCCAAGATAGCCGCAATCCCCCTTGCACCTAAGAAGGCGCAGACGTCCCCACGGCCATTTAAAATCTCCTCAAAAGCTTTGGCCTCGCCGCTGATCCACTCAATTGGTCCCTCGAGATCGCCCCATATGAAGTTGTCTTCACTCGAATACGCGCCAACATTGGAAAAGCTTGTTTTTATCTTTTTTACACATTCTATAGATTTCTCAAAGCATTTTTTCTTTTGACGCCCGAAGTTTTGCAGCTGTTTTTTCCCAGTAATTTTTCCAGTAATCGCTGGCATCTCGGTCAGCTTCGGCAATAGCGCACTTCAATTTAGCTTCAGCCAGCTGCTTTTGGAGGTTTTCAATCTCGTTCCTTTGGATTTCAGATTGGGTCTTGTAGTTAGCTTCATCCCCCTTCATCTTGTCTACCAATGTAAGTAAAATTTTATCTTTTTCCAAAGCTTCGTTCCTCAGCTTAATAACCTCTGTTCGAAGGTTATTGAGAGCAATAGTGCAACTCTCATCTTCGGCATTCTTTTGCGCCCTTAAGGCGTTGCTCATTATTAAACCCTATATGAAAAGAATTAGTATAAGAGCAGAAAAATAATTCAAAGTTCAAAAGATTCCAAATGTACAATTTTTGTACCTTCAAACTGTTATATGCGAGACTATCTGCAAGATCGTCCTTTGCCATGGCACAAATGCCAGCTTCAAGTTTCGGAAACCCCATACTTCTGGCCATCTCCCGGCAGACAGATAATTCTTTGTTGTCTGGGAGGCAGTATAGGAAATCATCTTCGTCTGTTCCATTGAACACTAAGGCACCCTTTGGATACTTCAGTTCTCTGGCATAGTGTTTAGCTTAAAAAATCTCTTCTTCAGTTAATCTTTTTCCCAAAGCGTGTCGTACGACATAATCAAGAACTTCAGAAGATGCCTCGGGAGTAGGAGTGGCACTTTTTTCAGGCAGAATTTGATCTGCAGCATCTTTCTCCGTTTTCTCCTCCCTGGTTTCCAAGAATTTCTCCTTTGCGGGCTCTGAAGACCCAGCTTCGGTCTCGATCTGGCTCTTCGCAGCTTTGGCTTCGGTTACCCTTGTTTCAGACTGCGCTTTTGGAGCTTCGGCAATTTTCCTTGGAGTAGAGCTCGTCTTTATTGTCTCCAGCGCATCTAGTACATTGACCATTCTTTTCCTCTTAGGAGTCGCTGTAGGACCTTTTTGTGCCTTCGGCACTGTCACTTCTGCCGAAGGGCTTGAAATTTCTGATATCTTTATTCCTTCGACCCGTATATCACCGGCCTTCGGCTCAGCTAATTTGGCTGAGGATGTCTTCAGTATTGCAGCCGGCTCTTCAATCTTCTGCGTAGGTGCAGGTTCTTTGGCTTCGGTAGCCGAAGAGGTCTCACCGCCAAACTCGGGCACTACGACCAATTCAATATATCGCGGCCGGTGAGTTAGAACCTTCATCTTCTTCCTCTTCGGCGCGGGCTCGCTTGGAGCAGCTGAAGCAGCATCTATCCCGGAAATTACACCCTTTCTCTTTTGTCCCTTTGGCGGGTACCGGTACTCAGGATACATAAACCCAATAGCATCAAAAACTCTATTCAGCCTTTTCTTTTTCTGGCTCCTGAAGGCCGCAGATAATGCATTATCCTCTGCTTTGGAGTACAGCCCAAGTAGATCATCACTAGTAGCTTCGATGCACTTCGGCCAGTCATCGTCTGGTTCGATAAATTGGTCTCCAAATCTGAAAGTATATTTCAGTCGAACCAAATCTCCTTCGTTAGTGTTGCTGATGGTTTCTTTTGGCATCTCCCAGCTCTCTAGCAGTGGCCATATCCTGTAGGCCACGTGCTCCTAGACTAAGTCCCTTGTCCCGATGAAAGAACAAACTATGCCAAAGGCCCTTCGGCATTCTTCAGCTGCTTCATCAATCTCTACCTTCGGTTTCCGAAGGCCGAAGCGGGACCAGATGGGGCGCATGATGATCTCTTTGATATCTTCTCTCGCTTTTAAATCATTTTTCACATAGAACCATTCTTTCATCCAGTCTCTAGGCCACCTTTTCCGAAAGGTTGGCACTGGGCAGCTTGAACCTGAACGAGCAACGAAGCTATAGCAACCAAAATTATTGTGATACTGCTCTTTACCCCAGGGTTTCGTCTCATATAAAAGTTCGTGTATACTGCAGAAACTTTTTGCACTCGGTTCCAAACCTTGACTCCTCACAGCCCATACGAAGATTCCCATTCTTATGATGGCTTCGGGAGTGATCTGGTGAAGAAAAATCTAGTATATCTTTAAAACTTCAACCACAAAACTGCTTAGGGGGAATCGAAGCCCAGCCTTGAAGAAGCTTCGATAGATTACAACTTCATTCTCTTCAGGAGCAGGAGCAGTCTGGTCTCCGTTATCAGCCCTCACAATGGATATGTCTCGAAAATACCTTCCTCTCATGTTATCAAGATGACTTTGCCTGATAGTTGATTTTCCGAAGACTGTGTGACTTGGTCGCCACGGCCGATCTTCGGAGTCTTCGCCCCCACTTTCCACATCATAACTATTGCTGTCATTGGTATCTTCAGATAAGCCTTCTAGAGTTTCTTTTGTAATCTTCTCTATGTTGGCCTTTGCAATAAAGTTGATGAACCCAGCGGTTTTTTCCTTAAGAAGCTTCTCCTCCTCGCTCAGCTTCGCTTCAGCAACAGCTTTCTTATCTTGAGACATCTTTTCTTCGGAGATGATGAATATGTGCTCTTGAAGCCGAAGCTCAGAAAATCTAAAAACCAAGCAAGCGTTGGTAGGCAAGAGCTAAAAAATTGAGCAAGCAGAGCAGATGGCTAAAAGCGTACCAAATGAGCTCGTGGTGTGCTCTTATTTATACGCCTAGTGCGTTGCAGGGTGGCGGGCCCCGCTTGTCAATGACTGTTTCTATTCTAGCAAAGGGAAGGTGTTTTTTCGGACCTTCGGCTTAGGGCCTTCGTCCATATCGCAATCTGAGTTTATTATTCTAACAAATTAATATTGCGAGGGGCTTCTGTTGGGGGCCTTCGGCTTCCGAAGGTCCTCAAAAACATAATTCAACAATGTTTCTAGAGTATAATACATGAACAGGTACCTTCGGGCTCGGATCAGAACTAGCGTGAAGAAGCACAAGAAATACGAAGGTTGGTGCAGAGCCGAAGCTATATGCAGGAGAGTTTCGGCATGATAACAGAAAAGGAAACCGACTTAAAAAGGAAAAGGCTATTCAGACCTCGACAGATTATTACAGAACCATTAGCAAATGTAAAGGGCATGAGTGTAATTTTACATGGGCTGCGTCCCGTGCCTATAAATAGATGAACAGTACTCTCGTACTGTTCACGCTGACTTGGCATTTTTGCTTTTGCGTCACGCTTGTACTTTCACCTTCTTTCAAGTCGAAGGTACATTTGTAATTTGATATCATTTCTATTTTCCATAATAGATAAAATAGAAATGAAATATAAGTGAATTGTTAATAATACATGATTGTTTATGTTATTTCATATTTCATATGATCTCTTCCCCATCATTTTATCTTATGCTGAAGGTTTGTCCTTCACAACCTTCATTCGAAGATCATTATATCCTAAGGGAAATAATGTTTCAAAGGATGAAGGACTTTAACGTTTAATATTTTCTGTGTTGTCTTGTTCTTAATTCATAGCACTTGAGAACAAGTGTACAACACGCGGCGAAGACGGGCTTGGTGCCGATGGATAAACAGGAATCCCTGAAGTCTTGGCTGTCAAATTGTTTGCCATTGTCGACTGTGAGTTCGGACGAGACTCCGAATCGGCAAACAATGTTTTGCCAGAAGAATTTTTGTGCGGTCTTCGACGTTATAGTGGATACTACTCTGGCCTCGATCCACTTTGTGAAATATTCGACGGCGACGAAGGCAAACTTGAGATTCCCTTGAGCTATAGGCAGCGGTCCGACGATGTCCAGCCCCCAGCGCTGAAGTGGCCATGTGTGGGCAATAAGTTTGGTGAATTGCGAGGGGCTGTCCGAGCGAGGTGAGAATTTTTGGCATGCTTCACATGACCTTGTGACTCGATTGGCAGTGCAAATTATTGCGGGCCAGTAGAATCCCTATCGAATCACCTTGGCGACAAGGGCCCTGGGTCCTGAGTGGGAGCCACAAGTTTCGCTGTGGACTTCGCGGAGGATTTCTATGCCTTCAGTCTCAGTTATGCACTTTAGCATTGGCTGGCTGATCCCCTTTTGTATAGTTGTCCCTCGACCAGTGCGAAGTTTTGGCTTCTGTGTTTCAGTCGTTTGGCCTCGTTGCAGTCATTGGGGTGATAGTGACCTTGCAGATATAGGGTGATTGGGGCTCGCCAGTCTTCGGTCATGATGAGGTTGACGATGCGGTGGCCTTCAGCGTCCTGAGTTATTTGCAACCCCTCTGGGTTGCGAACGGCTGGCGTGCCGATGACGTGGTAGAACACGTCGGAGGGCAAGACCTTGCCCTTGGCTGCCGCTTTAGCTAGTGCGTCGGCCACTTCGCTCTTGGCGCGGTCAACATGTTGTAGGGTGAAACCCTTGAATTGCTTCTCAAGACTACAGACGGCTGTGAGATATTGCATGAGCGTGGGGTCTTTTGCTGAGTATTCTTTTTCGACCTGGCCGGCAACTACTTTGGAATCTGTCCTGACTATGCATGTGGTGACACCGAGTGCTCACAGTTTGCGAAGGCCCAAAATGACGGCTTCATACTCTATTATATTGTTGGTGCATCTGTCAGACTCGAAGGCGAAGCTGAGGCGTGCCGCATATCTATACTTGACGCCTGCGGGTGATGTGATAATTGTCACGGTGCCTGCCCCTGCGTGGCACCATGCACCGTCGCAGTGGATGGTCCACACTTTCTCTAGAGACCCTTCTTGCTGCCATGTTGGTCCTGTCCAGTCAACGATGAAGTCTACCAGGACCTGTGACTTGATCAATGTCCTGGGCTCGAAGGTGATGTGATACCCGGAGAGTTCGGCTACCCATTTGGTGATTCGGATGGAAGCCTACGGGTTCCTGAACAGTTCCCCTAGACCTCTGTCCGAAGTGACCCGCACCTTGAATGCTTCAAAGTAGTGGCGCAGCTTGCGTGATGCCATGACAACTGTGTATGAAATTTTTTCTAGCTCAGTCATGTTGCACTTGGAAGCCATGAGGACTTCGGAGACGTAGTAAACTGGGTATTGCCGGGTCGTGCCCTCTCTGTCCTGCTCTTGGACCAATGCTGCGTTGACTGCACATGGTGAGGCTGCTATGTATAATAGCAAGGGCAGCGAAGGGTCGGGACTAGTGAGGGTTGCCAAATCGGACAAATATTGCTTGAGCGACTCAAATGCTGCCACTTGTTCTGGTCCCCAGGCGAAGTCTTTTGCACCGTGCAGTGTCTTGAGGAAAGGCAGACTGCGCTCTGCAGATTTTGAAATGAACCTGTTCAAGGCGGCCAATATGTCTGTCAGTCGCTGGATATCTCTGGCGGACTGCGGGGGTGTCATGTTGATGATTGCTTGAATTTTTGCCGGGTTGGCTTCGATCCCTCTATGCGACACCAGGTAGCCGAGTATTTTCCCCTGGCGGACCCCAAAAACACATTTTTTGGGGTTGAGCCGAAGCTGCGCATCCCGCATATTAGCGAATGTTTCGGCGAGGTCGGCCAGGTGATCCTCTTTGTTCTTGCTCGCGACGACAATGTCGTCCACATAGGTGAAAATGTTGCGGCCTACTTGATTTTCGAGGACCCTTTTTGTGAGGTGGGAGAAGGTTGACCCAGCGTTTTGAGTCCTTCCGACATTCTGATGAAGCAGTATGTGCCAAAGGATGTGATGAAGCTTGTGATGGTCTTGTCTTCCTCCTTCATGTAGATCTGGTGGTAACTGGAGAAGCAATCAAGGAGGGACATGACTTCGCATCTTGCTGCGCTATCAACTATTTTGTCGATCCACGGCAGGGGGAAGTTGTCCTTAGGGCAGGCCTTGTTGAGACTGGTGAAGTCGATACACATGCGCCACTTGCCGCTTTTCTTTTGCACCATGACCACGTTGGCGAGCCATGTAGGGTAAGCGATTGGCTCGATGAAGTTGGCTTCCAACAGGTGGTGCACCTCGGCTTTGGCGGCTTCGGTCTTCTTGTCGGACATCTTGCGCAGTCGCTGCTTTCTTGGGCGCACCGAAGTGTCAATGCCCAGGTCGTGCTCTATGATGGTGTGGCTGACTCCAACCAGGTTATGGGCGGACCAAGCGAAGATGTCCTTATTTCGGGAGAGGCAGGAGATGAGTTTGTCCTCATCTCGCGAGGTTAGGTCTTCGCTTATTACGACCGTTTGCTTAGGGGTGGCCGGGTCGAGGGGTACTGCCTTCGTTCCGTCGTTGCTTTGCAGCTGCACCTTTACTTTTTTGTCGGCAACTGGGCGGGTCTCTTTGAAGCCTTCGCGTTGTGCTGTGAGGCAGTGCACGTTCCGTTGCCCTAGGACGAAGTCTCTTTCAATGTTGTGTGTGGTCTGCTGGTTGCCGTAGACTGTGATCACGCCTTGAGGACCCGGGATTTTCATGCATAGGTAAAGTCCGTGGATGGCTGCTTCAAACTTGTTGATGGAGCCCTGGTCCATTATGGCGTTGTATGGGTATACCATGTCGACGATGTCGAAGGTGACCTGCTCGCTTCAGGCATTGGGTGCTACACTAAAGGACAGGGGTAGCTCAATCTTGCCATCAGGAAAGGTGCCTTTCCCGCCAAAGCCATAAAGGGGGTTGTCTGAAGGCTTGAGCAGACTGTGGCTGATGCCCATGCGATCGAAGGCGTGCAGGAAGATGATGTCTGCTTGGCTGCCGTTGTCGACCAGGACCTTGTGTAGGTCCCAGCCTGCTACGCTGCAGTTGATCACCATGGCATCAACGTGAGGGGCACTGCGCAGATCAATGTCCCTGGCATTGAAGGTGAGCGACACATGAGACCACCTTGTCTGTACGACTGGGCCGGTGAGGGCAACGTGGTTAACACTTTGGTAGTGGTCCCTCTTCTGCCGCTTCATTTCGAAGTCCACACTGGACCCTCCGGTGATCATATGGATGACTCCGCGATATGGTTGTTCGGCGAAGTCTTCCTGCTTTGGTGCTTGGGGGTGATTATGGTGGTGTTGATTTGGGTGGTGCAGAGGTGGAGGCGGGGGTGGGAGGATTTGCACTTCCTAGCGGTGTTGGTACGCGTTGTTGGGTGGGTGCTAGACGTGGTCGTTTTAAGGTTGTTGTTGATGGTGGTGGTATGTGTGCACGATAACTCGCTGGTTGTCAGTTGGCTGTGCTCTGGACATCTTGTCCTTTGTGGCCTTCGTTTCTGGACAATCTCTTGTTGGGTGCGTGCAGTCTTCGCCGTGAAACAGGAAGTAGAATCTGCGCGGCTGCTGCGTCCATCCCCGGCCTCTCCCTCTAGTGCCATTGTGAAAGGGAAATGTGCCCTTGGGCCATTTCTATAATGTTTTGGTGATTAAGTGTCCAACACATAGTGAATGAGATATTGTGTGCCAAATAAGCAAAAAGGTGCAAATCATGTAACGAGGTACGTTTCTAGACTTAGTAAATTGTTTTGAGTACTAACATATTTTGTCTAAGTGCTAGAAACAGAAGAAAAGGAATTGGAAAAGAGTCCTGCTCGGTCTGGGTGCGCCAGGCAAGTCCAACGTGAACTGGCCGCTCTCGGGACTCGACGGCGGCGTACGACTATAATTCACCGGACTGTCCGATGGTGCACCAGACTGTCCGGTGAGTTGTCCGCGGCGAAGTCATCGCTCTCGGGAAAAGGATCAGCGGCGTACGGCTAAAATTCACCGGACTGTCGGGTGGGGCACCGGACTGTCCGGTGAGCCAACGGTAGATTGCGCAACGGTCGGCTACGCAATCCGCGGGCGACGCGTGGCCCGCGCCAACGTTCGGCAGGGGCACCGGACTGTCCGGTGTGCACCGTACAGTGTCCAGTGCGCCAACTACCATGGCGCTGCAACGATCATCTGCGCTAGAAAAGGAAACAGATCCGTACCGGACCGTCTATAGTGACTGTCCGGTGGCACACTGGACTGTCCGGTGCGCCACCTGACAGAAGGCAAGATTAGCCTTCCAAGATTGTCTCCAACGGCTCCTAGCTGCCTTGGGGCTATAAAAGGGACCCCTAGGCGCATGGAGGAGTCACCCAAGCACACTCTAAGCATTCCAAGACTTCTAGTCCTCACTTTCACACAATCGTTCATCGTTCTTGAGATTGGAGCACTTTTCGAGTTGTAAACTCCCCGCGCGTGTTTTGTGTGCTCATCTTCTCACTTGTGTGCGTGTTTGCAGTGTGGATTTAATTCTAGTGTGCGTTGCTCTTCCCAACCTTACTCCGTGCTTTCTTTGTGAACAATCTTGTAAGGGCGAGAGGCTCCAACTTGTGGAGATTCCTCACAAACGGGAAGAAAACTATAAGGAAGAATACCGTGCTATTCAAGTTGATCATAGGATCACTTGAAAGGGGTTGAGTGCAACCCTCGTCCATTGGGACGCCACAACATGGAGGTAGGCAAGTGTTATACTTGGCCGAACCACGGGATAAACCACTATGTCTCTTGTGTTGTCTTTCTCTGTGATTATTGTGATTCGCAAGAGCTCGCTCTATAGCCACTTGGTTCTATTGCACTCACATCTTTATAACCAAGCTTGTGGCTATTTAGTGTTGAATTTTACAGGATCACCTATTCACCCCCCTCTAGGTGCTCTCAATTGGTATCAAAGCCATTCTCTTCACGTAAGGGACTAATCGCCCGAAGAGATGGATCCTAAGGGAAAGGGGATGGTAGTCAATGATAAGGAAAAGGAGTCCATCTTCAACGAGCCAAGAAATGACAAGCCCACTGACTCAGGCTCGAGTCACAAGAAGAAGGACGGGAAGAAGAAGAGGCGCATCAAGAAGATCGTCTACTACGACAGCGACGAATCTTCTTCTTCACCAAGAGACGACGACAACGAGAAAAAGAAACCGGTTAATTCAAATTATTCATTTGATTATTCTCATATTCCTTTTAATTCCAATGCTCATTTGCTTTCAATTCCTCTTGGTAAACCTCCACACTTTGATGGAGAGGACTACGCTTTTTGGAGTCACAAAATGCGTAGTCACTTATTTTCCCTCCATCCTAGTATATGGGAGATAGTTGAAAATGGAATGCATTTCGACAGTACCGATAACCCTGTGTTTATCTATGAGCAAATTCATAAGAATGCACAAGCTACCACTGTTTTGCTAGCATCCTTGTGCAGGGACGAGTACAACAAGGTGAGCGGCTTGGACAACGCCAAGCAAATCTGGGACACCCTCAAAATATCACATGAGGGAAACGACGCCACCATGATGACCAAAATGGAGTTGGTGGAAGGCAAGCTGGGAAGGTTCGCGATGATCAGGGGAGTGGAGCCAACACAAACGTACAACAGGTTCAAGACCCTGGTCAACAAGATTAGGAGCTATAGAAGCACGAGATGGACGGACCACGACGTCGTCCGACTTATGCTCAGGTCTTTTACTGTTATTGACCCTCATCTTGTGAACCTCATCCATGAGAATCCTAGGTACACAAAGATGACGCCCGAGGAGATACTCAGAAAATTTGTGAGCGGGCGCATGATGGTCAAGGAGGCAAGGTATGTTGATGATGCATTAAACGACCCAATGCCCATCTACGAGCCGCGGCCCGTTGCGCTCAAGGTAACAAGCAGCAAGGAGGCGCTACCTAGCAAGGTGGCACAAGTTGAGGCTGCTGGGCTAAACAAAGATGAGATGGCCCTCATCATCAAGCGCTTTAAGACCGCCCTTAAAGGACGCAAGGAGTACCCCAACAAGAACAAAACAAGGGGAAAGCGCTCCTGCTTCAAGTGCGGTAAGACTGGTCACTTTATAGCAAATTGTCCCGATAATGCTAATGACCAGGAACAAGAAAAGAGCGGGAAGAAGGAGAAGAAAAAGAACTACAGGAAGGCAAAGGGCGAGGCACACCTCGAGAAGGAATGGGACTCGGACTGCTCTTCTTCCGACTCTGACGACGAAGGACTCGCTGCCTCGGCCTTCAACAAGTCCGCTCTCTTCCCCAATGAACGACACACTTGCCTCATGGCCAAGGAGAAGAAGGTAAGTGTTCGTGATACCCCTAAATACACTACTTCTAATGATGATGTTTCTAGTGATGATGAAGTAGATTACTCAAGCTTATTCAAAAGTTTATAGAGCTAAAGTAGATAAAATCAATGAATTGATTGATGCTTTAAATGAAAAGAATAGACTCTTAGAAAAGCAAGAGGATATTTTGTATGAAGATCATGATAAGTTTGTTAGTGTGCAAAAATCTCTTGCTTTAGAGGTTAAAAGGAATGAAATGCTATCTTCTGAATTATCTGCTTGTCATGAAACTGTGTCTAGCTTAAAGGGTGTTAATGATGATTTAAATGCTAAGCTAGAAGTAGCTAATAAATCTAGTTCATGTGTGGAACATGTTGTAATTTGCAATAGATGCAAGGATTTTGATATTAATGCTTGTAATGAACATCTTGCATCCATTACTAAATTAAATGATGAAGTGGCAAGTCTTAATGCTCAACTTAAGACTTGCAAGATAGATTTTGATAAATTAAAGTTTGCTAGGGATGCCTACACAATTGGTGGACACCCCTCAATTAAGGATGGACTTGGCTTTTGAAAGGAAGCCAAGAACTTAACAAGCCAAAGGGCTCCCATTCCCAACAAGGAGAAAGGGAAGGCCCCTATGGCTAGTAGTAATCAAAAGAATCATGCTTTCATTTATGATAGAAAATTTTCTAGGAATGCTCATTTTAATAGGAGTTATGTTGATTATAATGATTCACATGCTATGTTTGCCTCTAGCTCTACTTTTGTGCATGGTAGAAGTAGGTCTAGGAAAAGTAATATTGTGCATCATGTGCCTAGAAAAATGTGTAATGAATCTGCTACTATATTCCATGCTTGCAACACCACTTTTGTACTTCCATGTAAAAATAAAAAGGTGATTGCTAGGAAATTGGGGGCCAAATGCAAAGAAGACAAGACTTGTATTTGGGTCCCAAAGGCTATGGTGACTAACCTCGTAGGACCCAACAAGAGTTGGGTACCTAAAACCCAAGTGTAAATTGCCTTGTAGATTTATGCATCCGAGGGCTCAAGCTAGATTATCGACAGCGGATGCACAAACCACATGACGGGGGAGAAGAAGATGTTCACCTCCTACGTCAAGAATAAGGATTCCCAAGATTCGATCATCTTTGGAGATGGGAACCAAGGCAAGGTTAAAGGACTGGGAAAAATAGCCATTTCATCCGAGTATTCTATCTCAAATGTGTTCTTAGTTGAATCGCTCGGGTACAACTTATTGTCTGTAAGTCAATTATGTAACATGGTTTATAATTGTCTATTTACCAATGTAGATGTGTCTGTCTTTAGAAGGAGTGATGGTTCACTAGCTTTTAAGGGTGTATTAGACGACAAACTCTACTTAGTGGATTTTTCAAAAGAGGAGGCCGATCTAGATGCATGCTTAATAGCTAAGACTAGTATGGGCTGGCTGTTGCATTGCCGTCTAGCACATGTTGGGATGAAGAACCTTCACAAACTTCTAAAGGGAGAACATGTGTTAGGACTAACAAATGTTTGTTTCGAGAAAGATAGACCTTGTGCAGCTTGTCAGGCAGGGAAACAGGTGGGAAGCACTCATCACAACAAGAATGTGATGACAACATCAAGACCACTGGAGCTACTACATATGGACCTCTTCGGACCCGTTGCCTACCTTAGCATCGGGGGAAGTAAGTATGGTCTTGTTATTGTTGATGATTTTTCCCGCTTCACTTGGGTGTTCTTTTTGCAGGATAAAACAGAAACCCAAGGGACCCTTAAGCGCTTTCTAAGGCGGGCTCAAAACAAATTTGAACTCAAGGTAAAAAAGATAAGAAGCGACAACAGGTTCGAGTTCAAGAACCTGCAAGTGGAGGAGTATCTTGAGGAGGAAGGCGTCAAGCACGAGTTCTCCGCTCCCTACACACCACAACAAAATGGTGTGGTAGAGAGGAAGAACAGGACGCTTATCGACATGGCGAGGACGACGCTTGGAGAATTCAAGACTCCCGAGTGGTTTTGGTCGGAAGCTGTGAACACAGCTTGCCACGCCATAAACCGGCTCTATCTACATCGCCTCCTCAAGAAGACCTCGTATGAACTTCTTACCGGTAACAAACCCAACGTCTCATACTTTCGTGTATTTGGGAGTAAATGTTACATTCTAGTGAAGAAAGGTAGAAATTCTAAATTTGCTCCCAAAACTGTAGAAGGGTTTTTACTAGGGTATGACTCAAATACAAGGGCGTATAGAGTCTTCAACAAATCATTGGGTTTGGTTGAAGTCTCTAGCGATGTTGTATTTGATGAAACTAATGGCTCTCCAAGAGAACAAGTTGATCTTGATGATGCAGATGAAGATGATGTTCCAACGGCCATAATACGCACGATGGCGATAGGTGATGTGCGACCACAGGAGCAACAAGAGCAAGATCAACCTTCTTCCTCAATGATGGTGCATCCCCCAACTCAAGATGATGAACAGGTTCCTTAAGAAGAGGCGTGTGATCAAGGGGGAGCACAAGAAGAACGAGTTTTGGAGGAAGAAGTACCACGGGTCCCTCCAACTCAAGTCCGAGCGATGATTCAAAGGAATCATCCCGTCGACCAGATTCTGGGTGACATAAGCAAGGGAGTAACTACTCGCTCAAGATTAGCTAACTTTTGTGAGCATTACTCGTTTGTCTCTTCTATTGAGCCTTTCAGGGTAGAAGAGGCCTTGCAAGATCCGGACTGGGTGTTGGCCATGCAGGAAGAGCTCAACAACTTCAAGAGGAATGAAGTTTGGAGCCTGGTGCCACGTCCCAAGCAAAACGTTGTGAGAACCAAGTGGGTGTTCTGCAACAAGCAAGACGAGCATGGGGTGGTGACAAGAAACAAGGCTCGACTTGTGGCAAAAGGTTATGCCTAAGTCACAGGTTTGGATTTCGAGGAGACCTTTGCTCCTGTGGCTAGGCTAGAGTTTATTCGAATATTTTTAGCCTATGCCGCTCACCATTCTTTCAGGTTGTTTCAAATGGACATGAAGAGCGCTTTTCTCAACGGGCCAATCAAGGAGGAGGTGTACGTGGAGCAACCCCCTGGCTTTGAGGATGAAAGGTACCCTGACCATGTGTGTAAGCTCTCTAAGGCGCTCTATAGACTTAAGCAAGCCCCAAGAGCATGGTATGAATGCCTTAGAGATTTCTTAATTGCTAATGCTTTTAAGGTTGGGAAAGCGGATCCCACTCTTTTCACTAAGACTTGTGATGGTGACCTTTTTGTGTGCCAAATTTATGTCGATGACATAATATTTGGTTCTACTAACCAAAAGTCTTGTGAGGAGTTTAGCAGGGTGATGACTCAAAAGTTTGAGATGTCGATGATGGGTGAGTTGAACTACTTCCTTGGGTTCCAAGTGAAGCAACTCAAGGACGGCACCTTCATCTCCCAAACAAAGTATACTCAAGATCTTCTCAAGCGGTTTGGGATGAAGGACGCCAAGCCCGCGAAGACACCAATGGGAACCGACGGACATGTCGACCTCAACAAAGGAGGTAAGTCCGTTGATCAAAAGGCATACTGGTCTATGATAGGGTCATTACTTTATTTATGTGCTAGTAGACCGGATATTATGCTTAGCGTATGCATGTGTGCTAGATATCAATCCGACCCAAGGGAATGTCACCTTGTGGCCGTTAAGCGGATTCTTAGATATTTCGTTGCTACGCCTTGCTTCGGGATCTGGTATCCAAAGGGGTCTACCTTTGACTTAATTGGATATTCAGACTCCAATTATGCTGGATGCAAGGTTGATAGGAAGAGTACATCAGGGACGTGCCAATTCCTAGGAAGGTCCCTGGTGTCTTGGAGTTCAAAGAAACAAACCTCTGTTGCCCTATCCACCGCTGAGGCCGAGTATGTTGCCGCAGGACAATGTTGTGCGCAACTACTTTAGATGAGGCAAACCCTCCGGGAATTTGGCTACAATCTGAGCAAAGTCCCACTCCTATGTGACAATGAGAGTGCAATCCGCATGGCGGATAATCCTGTTGAACACAGCCGCACTAAGCACATAGACATCTGGCATCACTTTCTAAGAGACCACCAGCAAAAGGGAGATATCGAGGTGTTCCATATTAGCACCGAAAACCAGCTAGCCAATATCTTTACCAAGCCATTAGATGAGAAAACCTTTTGCTGGCTGCGTAGTGAGCTAAATGTCTTAGATTCGCGTAACTTGGATTAATCTATAGCATACATGTGTTTTATGCCTTTGATCATGTTACTTATACACTTATGTAATTTGTTGCTTATTTATGGTGCTCAAGTTGTGCAAGGGATCCCCGGACCTCACAAGTCCATGTGTGAATGATGCACATATTTAGGGGAGAAGTGCTACAGCTTGACCCTTTGAGACTAACCTTTGTGTTTGAGTGTTTTTGATGTAGCCTCAAAGGTGCATTGAAAGGGAAATGGACTTAGACCTTACAAAGACTTCCACTGCACTCCGGTATTGGTGTATTTCGTTCCAAGTTCATCTTTATGCTCTTATTGCCTTTTATTCTTAATTGACATTTTTGGTGAGGCAATGGGGTTAAAGGGCCAAAAATGATCCCGTTTTGGTGCTTAATGCCAAAGGGGGAGAAATTAAGGCCAAAGCAAATGGATCAGCTAGCACTTGTGAATTTTGAAAACAATAGAGTTAGAACTTTTGATTTGTCAAAATACTCTTATTGCAAAATTTGGTCTCTTGTGGGGAGAATTTATGATTATGGGAAAAGGGGGAGTTTTTGGCACTTGATCAATTTCACTCTTGGATTTTCTCTCTTTATGCCCAAACAAGTGAGTTTGAATTAGAGATAAGGAAAATGAATTTGATTTGCAAAAACAAACCAAGTGGTGGCAAAGAATGATCCAAATATGCCAAATTAGAATAAAAACAATTTGGTCTTCAATTTGAATCGATGTTGCATGTTTTGCATTGCTTTTTGATGTGTTGGCATAAATCACCAAAAAGGGGGAGATTGAAAGGGAAATGTGCCCTTGGGCCATTTCTATAATGCTTTGGTGATTAAGTGTCCAACACATAGTGAATGAGATATTGTGTGCCAAATAAGCAAAAAGGTGCAAATCATGTAACGAGGTACGTTTCTAGACTTAGTACATTGTTTTGAGTACTAACATATTTTGTCTAAGTGCTGGAAACAGAAGAAAAGGAATTGGAACCTGCTTGGTCTGGGTGCACCGGACAGTGTCCGGTGGTGCACCGGACAGTGTCCGGTGCGCCAGGCGAGTCCAAGGTGAATTGGCCGCTCTCGGGACTCGACAGCGGCGTATGGCTATAATTCACCGGACTGTCCGGTGGTGCACCAGACTGTCCGGTGAGTCGTCCGCGCATGGAGGAGTCACCCAAGCACACTCTAAGCATTCCAAGACTTCTAGTCCTCACTTTCACGCAATCATTCATCATTCTTGAGATTGGAGCACTTTTCGAGTTGTAAACTCCCCGCGTGTGTTTTGTGTGCTCATCTTCTCACTTGTGTGCGTGTTTGCAGTGTGGATTTAATTCTAGTGTGCGTTGCTCTTCCCAACCTTACTTCGTGCTTTCTTTGTGAACAATCTTGTAAGGGCGAGAGGCTCCAACTTGTGGAGATTCCTCACAAACAGGAAGAAAACTATAAGGAAGAATACCGTGGTATTCAAGTTGATCATAGGATCACTTGAAAGGGGTTGAGTGCAACCCTCGTCCATTGGGACGCCACAACGTGGAGGTAGGCAAGTGTTATACTTGGCTGAACCACGGGATAAACCACTATGTCTCTTGTGTTGTCTTTCTCTGTGATTATTGTGATTCGCAAGAGCTCGCTCTATAGCCACTTGGTTCTATTGCACTCACATCTTTATAACCAAGCTTGTGGCTATTTCGTGTTGAATTTTACATGATTACCTATTCACCCCCCCCCCCCTCTAGGTGCTCTCACATTGCCACGGCCTTGGGGGGGATTCCTAACGGTGGACGGTTTCTCCGGCTAGGTGCTGGTTGGCTATGTTATGCACCTGTTGTTGGCTTCTGTTGTCCCGACCGGAGTCTAGCTGCGAAGGCCTGGTCTAGGTTCTGCTGGACTGCGGAGGGTCCTTGGGCTTCCTCTAAGATTCAACCTTTCATTGATGTAACTCTTCGAACCTGGCATACTTCTCGAATAGCTAGTATAGCTCTTGGAGATTTCTAGGTGGGTCCCTGATGCAGTGACTGTACAGGACGCCAGCCCGAAGGCCACTGATGGCGTAATGGATTGTGATGTGGTCATCGACCGATGGCAGTTGAGACTTTGGAGTCAGGAACTTTCTGTAATACTCACGAAGAGTTTCCTTCTCCTGCTGCTTGTAGAGAGACGCTCGGCCAGGGCGTCGGTATCGGGTTGGTACCCTTGAAAGTTTAGCAAAAACTTGTCTCGGAGTCCTTTCCAGGAGTCGACGGACAGTGGTGGTAACCTGGTGTACCAGGTCAGGGCCGAGCCTTCGAGCGTGATGATGAAGGATTTGGCCATCGTGGCATTGTCCCCTCTGGACGATGCGACGGTGACTTGGTAGCTCATGATGTATTGCGCTAGGTCAGTGCTGCCGTTATACTTGGGGTAGGTGCCTGCCCTAAAGTTGGCGGGCCAAGGTGATGCTTGGAGTTGCGGAGCCAGGGGGCTTCGCTCATCAAGTTAGTTGATCCCTTGGAAAGTTGTGACATGCAGAGTGAAGGGCCCACGCTGAGGTATGAATGGATCTCCGGCTGGGACGCGCTGCTGGAGGGGTGGTCCGTGCTGTAGATCGTGCTGGCCTTCGCTCTGCATGAGCGCGATTTCTTGCTCGAGCTCCCGAGCTCTCTGCTCCTCATCTCATATCATCTGGCACACCTAGGCCTGCGCGGTGACACGTTGGCGCTTGGCCTCGAGGATGTCTTTCTGCTTTTGGAGGTTGTGGTTCTTGAGGCGCAGGGCCCACAGCTGTAGTTGTTCCTCGGCTGAGATGCCCATGACTTCGACGTCCTCTATTGCGTCTTTGCCCTCTGGTGGAGCGAAGCCTGGTGGTGCTTGCGGTAGTTGAAAGTTGCCTAAAGGGGGGTGAATAGGCGGAATCTAAAAATTATAAACTTAAGCACACACTACAAGCCGGGGTTAGCGTTAGAATTAAAATCGAGTCCGAAAGAGAGGGTGAAAACAAATCAAAAGCAAATAAAGCGGATGACACGGTGATTTGTTTTACCGAGGTTCGGTTCTTGCAAACCTACTCCCCGTTGAGGTGGTCACAAAGACCAGGTCTCTTTCAACCCTTTCCCTCTCTCAAACGGTCACCTAGACCGAGTGAGCTTTTCTCCTTAATCAAACCGGGTCACTTAGACCCCTACAAGGACCACCACAACTTGGTGTCTCTTGCTTTGATTACAAGTGTCTTGAGAACAAGAAAGAGGAAGAAGAAAAGCGATCCAAGCGCAAGAGCTCAAAGAACACGAGCAAAACTCTCTCTTCTAGTCACTAATTGCTTTGAGTGGAATTGGGACTTGGAGAGGCTTTGATTCAATCTAATTGTGTCTTGTATTGAATGCACTAGCTCTTGTATTGAGTGAGATGTCTTAAAAACTTGGATGCATTGAAGTGTGGTGGTTGGGGGGATTTATAGCTCCAACCACCAAAACAGCCGTTGGGGAAGTCTGCTGTCGAAGGGCGCACCGGACGGTCCGGTGCGCCACTAGACACTGTCCGGTGCCGCAGCCACGTCACCCAACCGTTAGGGTTCTGACGGTTTCGACCGTTGGAGCTCTGACTTCATGGAGCACCGGACAGTCCGGTGCGCCTTCTGGCGCTACTCTGACTCTATGCGCGCAGACGCGCACTGTTCATTGTTCACTATTGCTTTTGCAGACGACCGTTGGCGCAGTAGCCGTTGCTCCGCATGGCACACCGGACAGTTCGGTGCTGCACCGGACAGTCCGGTGAATTATAGAGGAGTGGCATTTACAAAAACCCGAAGCTGAGGAGTTTGAGTTGATCCACCCTGGTGCACCGGACACTGTCCGGTGGTGCACCGGACTGTCCGGTGTGCCAGACCAGGGCACACTTCGATTTTCTTTGCTCCCTTTGTTTTGAACCCTAACTTGTTCTTTTTATTGGTTTGTGTTGAACCTATGGCACCTGTAGAACATATAATCTAGAGCAAACTAGTTAGTCCAATTGTTTGTGTTGGGCAATTCAACCACCAAAATCATATAGGAAAAGGTTTGACCCTATTTCCCTTTCAGTAGTCCTCCGGAGCTGCAGGTGCGTAGGGTGCCTTCGGGGGTGGGGTGCTCTTGGCACTGTCTTTTGCTGACAGCTTCGTCTTTGGAGGCTTCTTGGGGGGTGTTGTCCGCGAGGGCCTTGCCTTTTTTCTCAGCCAGCAGCGCTGCCTTCGCTGCTTCGTCGATGGATGGGGCTGCCTTCGAACTAGCTCGCTTGGGGGCCATCGCGGGTTGCTTGTTCGTAGCACGAATTAGACTTGCATGCTCCTTGGAATAATGATGAGGATGATTGTTTCTAACATTATCCTACCAAAGGTCAATTTTAAAGATAGACATGCTCCACTTAAGTTAGATAATTAGGGAAGTTGTGTAACATACTGATCCCTAGCCCCAACCATCCCTGTAAATTCTGGTCCCCATCTTATGCTAAGATCAGTGGTGATTTTTTGGGGGAAATGGTGTGAAATCAGAAACAAGGTTGATCATGTTTGTTACTCCCCGTTCCAAATTATAAGACATTTTGGTATTTCTAGATACTATGTATCTATACATAACTTATATCTTGGTGCGTGGCAAAAGCTATAAATCTAGAAAGGCCAAAACACATTATAATTTGGAAAGGGTACTAAAATTTACTATGCTCGGCTTATAATGTTGACATCATAGATCAGGTATCCAAGCTCTCTTATAATAACATTGTAGTCACTACTTGCAGCCCTTACTATATAAAACTTGGTGTCTTTGCTATCTATAGTGAGCTGTGTCCAACTTTTTAATTCTTGCTATCTGTTGTGAGCATGGGAGACAGGATCACAAGAAACCTGCCAGTTTGATAGTTGAGGTAATTTTTGTCCTTACTTTTTTATTTCTCATGTCAAATCATCCCTTGTTTCTTTTATGCTCAGTGGTACATTGAGACAACTTTGCACCTACAATTGTTTTATATACTATGACACTCTCTTTTATCTATGCATGATGCCCTGATCCTGATTTAGAATTTGTTAGAGAGCAAGTGGGTGTGTCGATAGCTCATCAACTATTCAGCCAACATTACTACTGTGTAGGCAAGTTATTTGTATTCATGAAAACTTTTGTTTGTTGTTTCTTTGTTTAAAAACATGTTTTCATACTGTTTTCATGCAAGGGTCACTGGAAAAGTTGTAGAGGAAACAATTGCTGTTATTTTTTAGGATTCTCCATGACAGGAAACATAAGTGCTCAAAAAGTTTGATTATAAGTCAGTTGCATAGAAATACGATGCTGACATGAGATAAAAGACATGTAGCATATGATGACTTGTGGACATGTTATTAATGGGATGTATTGGTTATATATATTAATGAGTATCTGTTTGAATTGTAAGATCTTGTGATATTTTTTGAAGATTTGTATAAGTTTGTAATTTATTATGATAATCTTAGCATTTAAATGTTGTAATGACATGGCATTATTAAAATCATATAAGAAGTCTGCATAGTACTAATCGTTGTACTGGTGAAATAGCTAGATTAAAAAAATCTATATGGCTAATATCACAAATGGATTACGAAATCTTTTGTTATAACAATATAACATATATTTGTACATAACGTATCATGGTATTATATGTTGCAACGGGCACTCACCTGATTTCAGTATAAGTAGTATATATTTATATATTTATTTTTATTTATATAGTATTTTCTTTCTCCTCTTTTCTTTGTTATTTCCCTTTTCTAAATTTTCAAACTAGGTATTAAATCTCCCATTTGGATATTAATTCATTTCTGTCACTATGATTACTATTATTATTTAATGCACAACCAAATAACTCCAACATGATGCACAAGTTATTCATGTGTCATTTGTTAATTATTTACTTTTAAATGTGGTGTTCACATGTGCTAATAAATAGAGGCAACATATATAAAGGAAATCATCTCATTTCTTATGATTTTACAAATTAGGTATTACATTCAAAGACACTGGAAACAATACAATCCAAACGCATGTGATGCGAGCATATATAGTCAATCTAACTGATTCAAGAGTTCCTTCCACGCTATAGAAGTTTTTTTAATAGGGTACAAAGATGCCACACACACTCACACTACTACACACCACACAAACACGCGTACTCATCTAATACACACTAAGGTGCTGTTTGGTTCACAAAATATAACGTAAAGGGTAATGGTAATGGTTTACACTTAATTACTGGCAATAACAAGTTTGAATAGTTTGGTATCAATTTTTAGTATGGTATCTGATTACGGTTGGACTAAAACAAACATGATTTAACGTTATTGTTGAGAACTACGTTACCATGGATCACCAGATCCGCTCCCTTCCCTCCCGTCAGCAGTAGAGGCGCAAGAAGATGTAGAGAACCCGTCTCCCTTCCCATAAGCACGACAGAGGAAACACACAAGACACTGGATATAGGGTTGGGCCTCTGGCCTCTTTTTGATCTCTGTATTATGAGGGGGTGTATAGGTTCCTTATATAGAGATGTGAAATCCCTCAGGGCAAAGCAGGTATTTGCCCACATAACCCTAACTAGGGTTACTTGACACTCCCCCTTGGGCGAATACCGCGACCAACACATACCTCGTTAAAACTCCGAAAAACCCAGTGGGAAAATGTGGAGAAAGAGTGCATGGTGATACAAATTGCATTTGCACTTTGTTGCCTCGTTAAAACCCTCATGTGAGAAACTTCAAGAAAACTCACCAAGGGAAAAAGAGTACAACAGCTGTCATCGGGACAGATTTTGATCATTTGGGATCTAGATTCTATTGAATCTTCTATAAGGGCTAACTTTAGAAATGTGCTCCCCCTGATCCTTGCAAAATTGTATCAATAAGGCAAAACATCTTCTTCTAGAAGTATATGCACATAAAGATTTTGCAAACAGATTGCATATCCTTGCAAGGACTATTTCAGGAACTTTACCTCTACTCACTTCTAGGATATACGAGGTAAGTGCACGTATCAATATAAATAAGCCACTTTGACTGATGGTGTTCGATCGACTAGATCTATATATTTGATAGAAAGTTCCATAAAGGTTCACATATTGATCATCAAGCTCACGCCTTCAGGGCATAGAATATGACATTATTGTCTCACGATTGTAATCAATATAAGCAATTGCTCCCCTGATGATGATATCTGTCAAAGTCATTATCCCTCATAACTCAAGCATATTCTTCAAGATATATGTCTCATTGTTCATCTAGAATAACGAGAATGGATGAGGTTGGGGTGCTATCATTTTCTATCTTACACCATAATTTATACATAGTTGTGCAAAGCAAATAACATGTCCTTCAATAGGACTTAGGGGATAATATAGTTGCAATAGTACATATTCTAAATATGACACATCGCTCGAGGCGTTCATCCATTGGAACATCTATGATGGTGTAACAAAAGTCCATCTAAGATCGTAATCCATCAAGGATTTTTCATCGATCAGATACATCGTTATAGTCTGTCATTCTGGCACAATGGGGATATTTTGTCAGTAACACCTAAACCTTATAGGTTTCTGCCATCAGGGCTTTAGAGGATACTGTAATTCCACATCTAGTGGAAATTACCATGAGTAAAACTCAAGGAATGCACATGTGCTTATTCAGTGAACTTCAAGTCCTTTGGTACCTCATCTTATTCCTTTTCGAGTCTATATGGGTCTTTATCCCTTTATAGGGATTATCAAACTTCGGTGTTTAACACATACTTTATTTCTTCTAGAAAAGTTCCATCAAGGAACTATAATCTCATCTAGGAGATATTCTCTCTACATAGAAGAGTGTTCATTCGTCAGGAATGTATTATTCGGTACGAGATTTATATGTTGCATATTTATAATTCAAAGATATGGATCCTCCTAGGATCTCATGACGGATCTTCAGAATCCTATTAACTGCATAATTTAATTCATGCCATTTGCCAGATATATTACATAGCGGAACAGTGTTTATTCAACACATACGTGGGATGGGTCTCTCACAAGACCACTTGAACCATCACATTCACCACACATTATTTTAATAGTGCCCATAAATGTCCGAACTTCAAGCTCGTGACTTTCATTTTGCGATTTTTGGTTCAGCCTCGATTGCATTTATCAGTGACCCGATAAGAGAGCTTAAAGCACTCATGCCTAGGACTTTGTTTTGGATCCATTTGCAATCTAGAGGGGCAAGATAGGTGTCGACATATTTGTCTCCCACATTTAATAATGATCTTCATCATTTACCAAAACGAAAGATTCATTGTTCCGTATTCCCAGCACAATGATATTGCGCGCATTGCTAGGAATTTCATCATCAAGATGAACCTCTTCGTGAGGCAAATCACCATCAGGGTGAATTAATCGGAGGAGAGTTATCACAGACCATGTGAATCTGCAATCAGAACTTATGCTTTGACTAAGGCTGATGGATCATATTCGCAGGCGTCCCCAAGAATAGATCAAATGCCAATAAGTCAAATGTGGATATGATATTAATCCCGGGTATATCCACATCTACATCAGGTAGAAGCATTCAGAACAATATGGTTACTCCTCAATGATTTCTAGCAAACTCCATATACATAGGAGTACACACCGAACGACATATTTAGTTTAGATTTTGTGCGTTTAATAGAATATTGGGGCATTACACTATATGGGCATTCCTCCCCCTAATGCCGAGATGTTTTAAAAGCATACATATAAAATCCCCAACCACAATCATCCAGTTGTGGTCAATGTATGCTATTGTGGTGATTTATTTGGGAAATCTTACGCACATTACAGATCGGGGTTTTATGCAGTGAGCATTAGACTTAGATTAATGTAGTGGCATGAATACTACATATTTTTCCTTCAACATGAAGGGTTAGTCTCAACATCCAGCGAGACACGTAACAACAAGTTGCTTCATGTTTACAATTCTACAAACTTATTGTTATTATTACCAAATGCACAGTCAATCATTAAGATTTAGACTAACATGCACAACACTATTTTATCCATAAGGGTCCTTCAGGGGCTCATGAATACCATTCGTCGTTTGGAGCCATTAGTTGACTTCAGATCAACAAGTAAAATGACCATCAGGGTCTAACGCTCACAAAGACATTCACTAGTTGCATTGTGCATTTAAGCACATAGGAAAATATGTGTGTAGATAATGGTAGTAAAGTGCACGACATCAGGCCAATGCTACCAAGCAAATATTTTTATATGCATAGATGTATAGTCCAACTCGTTTTTATCACTGCACATGGTTTACCCAATTACTCATACTGTTCTGAAATTGGGTATCAATTTGTGCAACATTTTTAGGTATTATAATTTTGAGAGAGAATTTATAACAATAGTTAATAATTTGTGATGTTGCCAGTAGGGCAAACATTTCTCCTCATATTATATACCAATTTGTTCTATAAAGCATTATTTCGATCTCTTCGTTGTTTGGCAAAAAGAGAAGCTTTGGAATAGAACAGACAAGGCCAAGAATTCTATTTTATCTGGGAAAAATCACCATATAACTAGCTTTTCATGAAACAAATGATGACAACTGCTTGGCAAGAACGAAACAAGACTGGTATCTGCCTAGGATTCATCTTCAACAACAGATAATACTGCTCTCATACGAAGGAGTCGCCAAGACTAGGGAGAATACATCTGGTCTCCATAAGATATTCATATTTCTATCACAAATTGCCATCAACAATAGCTTAGTTGTCAAGAATTATGGATCTTGCGACGCCAAGGACCAATGACATATTAATGCCTAATTTAGCTTCAAGCTTTGTGGTAATGTGGGATTTCATGGTTATTTTTATACTCTTCTTACTTCTGGTAGATTAGAGATAGATTATGGTAAGCATGTCAAAGGGTGGAATCAAATGTAGTTTTGCTACATAAACTCCAATTTTATTTCCATTCAGTACTGACCTTTACCATTTGCCTTACTGTATACCATACCAGTCAAAGGACTATTCCAAGTCAATTCAACGACTATAAGTATTTACAATTCTGAGAGATGTATGTGTCGGGTACCATAATTAGGGGTACCCCCAACGCTCCTAATCATGGCTGGTAAACACCCTCAGGCCAGCTGACGGGCGTGGTTCAAGTCAAGGCTTCGTCTACCCAAGGGACACGATCTCACCCGAGCCCAGCCTCGGGCTGGAGCAGTAGTCCTAGACGAGTTCACGCCTCGCCCGAAGGCCTCCTCAGGTAGCGGGCGCCCCCTTGGCTCTCCCGAAGCCCGGCTCGGGTAGGCTTCGTTGTGAAGCAACCTTGGCCAGACCGCCTCACCAACCGACCGCTTCGCAGGCGCATTCAATGCAGGGGACGCTTGACGCCGTATTCTGACACACGCGCCTCAGTCGGCCAGGCCGAGGTGATCGCAGTCACTTCGCCCCTCTTCTTTACTGTCTGATGTGACAGGAAAACAGCGCCGCTCGCCCTGTTCCGACTGCCGTGTCAACCACCCAGGCAAAGACTGACAACAAGTCACGTTCAACCACTGAGTTCGGCCTCGGGCGCAACAAGAAGCTCCGCCTCGCCCGACCTCAGGCTCCGGCCTCGGGAGGAGGTTTCTGCCTCGCCCAACCTCAGGCTCTGCCTCAGGAGGAGGTCTCCGCCTCGCCCAACCCCCGGACTCGGCCTCGACCTCGGTCTCGGGAGGAATCGCGTCCTCGCCCGACACCAGCCTCGGCCTCAAGAGAAGTCTTTGCCTCGCCCGACCTTGGGCTCAGACCGACCGCGCCAACAAGGGATACATCATTACCCTATTCCTAGCCTGCTCAGGCTACAAGGAACAAGACCGGCGTCCCATCTGGCTTACCTCGGCGACGGGTAATGATGGTGCCCCGCGTGCACCATGACGTCGGTGGCTCTCAGCCCCTTACGGCAGCCAGGAGACGTCAGCAGGATCCTTGCCGCACTGCCAGCTGTGCTCCTACAGGACTCAGGTGCTCCTCCGACGGCCACGCCATCACGTGTACAGGGCCCAAGCTCTCCCCCGACAGCCACGTTGGCATGTACATAGGGCTTAGGCACTCCTCTGCCGGACACGTTAGCGCATAGCTACGCCCCCTGTTGTACGTCTGTAACCCCTCCTTGCGTCTATAAAGGGGAGGTCCAGGGCCATCCTGAGGGGGTTTCGCGCGGGGGAAGGAGCGGACGAACGGGCTCCCGCTCTCCATCTCTCTCTCCCTCATGCGACGCGCTTCTAACCCCTACTACGAGCAGCACCCCTGGTGCAGGATAATACAAGGCTTGTCCCACCTCTTGTGTTCCATCCCACGCCAACCCATCTGGGCAGGGGCACGCAGCGATTTCACTCGTCGGTCCAGGGACCCCCCGGGTCCGAAACGCCGACAGTTGGCGTGCCAGGTAGGGGCCTGCTGTGTGTTAACGAACACCTTCCCGTTGAGTTCCAGATGGGGAGTCTTCAGCAACCTCTTTAGCCCGGGACGGTGCTTCGCTTCGGGAGTCTCGAGTTCATGTCCCTCGACGGCAGCTACGACATGGTACTTCTCCCCCCGCGGCGCGACGACAACGACGGTCTCCGACTCGCCCAACGGCGGCGAGCTCGACGACAGCATCTCCCTACGGTGGAAGAGGAGCGCGCCGGTCGTCCTCGCCACCCTCCTCGCCGGAGGAGGCGGAGACGAGGCAACCACGGCCACGCAAGAGGCGGCACCTTGATGGCTGTCGCACCAGAGCGAGTCGATGACGCCGGCACTCCCCCAGGGGACATGTCGGGCATTGCCCTCACACCTGAGACGACGACAGGTGTCACTTCCCCGCGACGTGTCAGCCCTAAGCGGACTGATGACGCCAGCACCCTCGCAAAGGATCTGCTGGGCGTTACCCTCGTACCTAAGATGACGGTGTGCTCCGCCCCCGACGCGACCTCACCACCGTCCATCGACCAAGAGGTACCGTCCGTTTTCTATCCTGTACCTTTTCGATTCAGCTTCGATCCACCTAGCGACCCCGCTACGGTGAGCGCCTTCGTAAAGGCGTATCCAAACCTTCCGGGGTACCACATGTGGTCGACCTGGGACCGACTGATAGCCGTCTCAACCTTTGGACCGGCGGGTTCTGAGGAAGAGGACGACCCCGACTCCGGTTGGGATTTCTCTGGCCCTAATGACCCCAGTGCCATGCGGGACTCCATGATCGCATGTGACCACTGCCTCTTCGGTTGTTCTGACGATGGCCATGACCTTGACGACGAAGGTTACGGCCCAAGTCGCGAATGTTTCCACGTCGATCAGGGAGATCACAACGAAGGCAACCACCTCGGTATGCCAGAGGTTAACGATCCCCCTGGGCCTGCATCTCGCGTTGACATCCTGTGGGAGCTAGTTGTGGTCCCAGTCCCTGCGGGGGGTCAGGACATACAGCTCAAGCAAATCCATGAGATGCAGGCCCGAGTCGGCGGGGAAGCAGGCCGGCTTGTGCAGCTCCGATAGAACATCGAGCAGGAGTGGGCAGGCCAAACACTCGCCGAAGAAGACTGTCATCGGGCCCAAGACATCCGGCACCG
Source organism: Zea luxurians (assembly GCA_029449295.1). NCBI lineage: Eukaryota > Viridiplantae > Streptophyta > Magnoliopsida > Poales > Poaceae > Zea > Zea luxurians. Next base: position 171,825,120 of record JAOPSE010000002.1, read on the forward strand.
CATCGTCGACAATGCTAGGGCAGCGCTGCCCTCGGCCGTCAGCAGGTCCGGCCAGGACCTAGCTGCAGTGGCGATGCTACTTCGAGCCATGCCGGAACCATCCACCACCGAGGGACGACGCATCCAGGGTGAATTCAGGGATCTCCTAGAAGGCGCCGCAGTTCGACGAGCCGAGAGCTCCGCCTCCTGGAGGCGAGCTGACCCCTCGGAGCATCACGCGGTGTCCTCCCGACGCATTCGGGAAGCCTCGGTCCATCTCGAGCGCACGCGGGACAAGGCGCCTGCCGCCCGGGATCGCCCTGGCAACGAGCACCACCATCTCAACCATCGAGCCCGCCTCGACGAGAAGGTGCGCCGAGGCTACCATCCCAGGCATGGGGGACGCTGCAACAGCGAGGAGGATCACAGTCCTTCGCCCGAACCACCCGGTCCGTGGGTCTTTAGCCGGGCCATACGACGAGCGTCGTTCCCTACCCGTTTCCGAGCCCCGACTACCATCACCAAGTACTCGAGGGAGACGAGGCCGGAGCGGTGGCTCGCGGACTACCAACTGGCATGCCAGTTGGGAGGGGCGGATGATGACAACCTCATAATCCGTAATCTACCCCTTTTCCTCTCTGACGCCGCCCGAGCCTGGCTGGAGCATCTGCCTCCTGCGCAGATCTCCGACTGGGACGATCTGGTCAAGGCTTTCGCGGGAAACTTCCAAGGCATGTACGTGTGCCCTGGGAACTCGTGGGATCTCCGAAGCTGCCGCCAGTAGCCAGGGGAGTCCCTCCAAGAGTACATCCGGCGGTTTTCGAAGCAGCGCACCGAGCTGCCCAATGTTACCGACTCGGATGTCATTGGGGCTTTCCTCGCCGACACCACTTGTCGAGACCTGGTGAGCAAACTAGGGCGCAAGACTCCCACCCGTGCGAGCGAACTGATGGACGTCGCCACCAAGTTCGCCTCGGGTCAGGAGGCGGTCGAAGCCATCTTCCGAAAGGATAAGCAGTCTCAGGGAGAGCCGAAGAAAGATGCCCCGAGGCGTTCGCCCAGCGGGGCACGAAGAAAAAAGCCAAGAACAAGTCGCAAGTGAAGCGCGACGCCGCTGACGCGAATCTCGTCGCTGCGGCCGAGCACAGGAACCCTCAGAAACCTCCTGGAGGGGCTGGCGCGTTCGACAAGATGCTCAAGGAGCCGTGCCCCTGTCACCAGGGGCCCATCAAGCACACCCTCAAAGAATGTGTCATGCTCCGACACTACTTCCATAAGACTGGGCCTCCGACGGAAGATGGCAAGGGCCATGACAACAACAATAAGAAGGAGGGCGGCAAGGAAGAGGAGTTCCCAGAGGTCCACAACTGCTTCATGATCTATGGCGGGCAGGCGGCGAACGCCTCGGCTCGACACCGCAAGCAGGAGCGCCGGGAGGTCTGCTTGGTGAAGGTGGTAGCGCCAGTCTACCTAGACTAGTCCGACAAGCCTATCACCTTCGACCGAGGCGACCACCCCGACTTCGTGCCAAGCCCAGGAAGGTACCCGCTCGTCGTCGATCCGAACATTGGCAAAGTTAGGCTCTCCAAAGTCCTCATGGATGGAGGCAGCAGCCTTAACATCATCTACGCCGAGACTCTGGAACTCTTAGGGGTCGACAGGTCCGAGGTTCGGGCTGGTGCGGCACCCTTCCACGCGATCGCGCCCGGGAAGCGAATCCTACCCCTCGGACGGATCGACTTACCTGTCTGCTTCGGGACCGCCTCCAACTTCCGAAAGGAGGCTCTCACCTTCGAGGTCGTCAGGTTCCGAGGAACCTACCATGCGGTGTTGGGAAGACCATGCTATGCCAAGTTCATGGTCGTCCCCAACTACACCTACCTCAAGCTCAAGATGCCGAGCCCGAACGGAATCATCACCGTCGGATCCACGTACTGCCACACGTACGAATGCAACGTGGAGTGCGTGGAGTACGCTGAGGCCCTCGCTGAGTCCGAGGCCCTCATCGCCGACCTGGAACGCCTCTCCAAGGAAACTCCCGACACGAAGCGGCACGCCGGCAACTTCGAACCAGTTGAGGCGGTCAAGTCCGTCTCTCTCGACCCCAGCAACGACGCCAGCAAGAAAGTCCGGATCGGCTCCGAGCTCGACCCCAAATAGGAAGCAGTGCTCGTCGACTTTCTCCGTGCGAACGCCGAAGTCTTTGCGTGGAGTCCCTCGGATATGCCCGGCATACCGAGGGATGTCACCGAGCACTCACTGGACATCAGAACTGGAGCCTGACCCGTGAAGCAAACCTTGCGCCGTTTTGACGAAGAAAAGCGCAGGGCCATAGGCGAGGAGATCCACAAGCTACTCGTGGCAGGGTTCATCAAAGAAGTATTCCATCCCGAATGGTTAGCTAACCCTGTTCTTGTAAGGAAGAAGGATGGGAAATGGAGGATGTGTGTATACTACACTGGTCTAAACAAAGCATGTCCGAAAGTTCCCTACCCTCTACCTCGCATCGATCAAATTGTGGACTCCACTGCTGGGTACGAAACCCTGTCATTCCTCGATGCCTACTCAGGCTATCACCAAATCAATATGAAAGAGTCCGACCAGCTCGCGACTTCTTTCATCACACCTTTTGGCATGTACTGTTACACTACAATGCCATTTGGTTTGAGGAATGTAGGCGCCACCTACCAGAGGTGCATGAACCACGTGTTCGGAGAGCACATCGGCAGAACGGTCGAGGCTTACGTCGACGACATCGTTGTCAAGACGAAGAAAGCCTCCGACCTCCTCTCTAACCTTGAAACGACATTCAAGTGTCTGAGAGCGAAAGGCGTGAAACTCAATCCCGAGAAGTGTGCCTTCGGAGTCCCCCGAGGCATGCTCCTGGGATTCATCGTCTCCGAGCGGGGCATCGAGGCCAATCCGGAGAAAATCGCGGCCATCACCAACATGGGACCAATCAAAGATTTGAAAGGAGTACAAAGGGTCATGGGATGCCTTGCGGCTCTGAGCCGCTTCATCTCACGCCTTGGCGAGAAAGGCTTGCCTCTGTACCACCTCTTAAGGAAGGCCAAGCATTTCACTTGGACCCCGAGGCCGAGGAAGCCCTCGAAAACCTTAAGATGCTCCTTACAAATACACCCATTCTGGTGCCCCCCGCTGCAGGAGAAGCCCTCTTGATCTACGTAGCTGCGACCACTCAGGTGGTCAGCGCCGCGATCATAGTCGAGAGATGGGAAGAAGGGCATGCACTGCTCGTCCAGAGGCCAGTCTACTTCATCGGCGAGGTGCTTTCCGAGACCAAAGTCCGCTACCCACAGATCTAGAAGCTGCTCTACACAGTGATTCTGACACGGCAAAAGTTGTGACACTACTTCGAGTCTCATTCGGTGACTGTGGTGTCATCCTTCCCCTTGGGGGAGATCATCCAGTGTCGTGAGGCCTCGGGTAGGATAGCAAAGTGGGCGGTGGAGCTTATGGGCGAAACGCTATCATTCGATCCTCGGAAGGCCATAAAATCCCAGGTCTTGGCAGACTTCCTAGCTAAGTGGACTGACACCTAGTTACCGACAACTCCAATCCGACCCGAGCTCTGGACCATGTACTTCGATGGGTCACTCATGAAAACAGGGGCAGGCGCTGGCTTGCTCTTCGTTTCACCCCTCGGGAAGCATCTTCGCTACGTCATTCGCCTCCATTTTCTAGCGTCAAACAACGTGGACGAGTATGAGGCTCTGGTTAACGGGCTGCGCATCGCCATCGAGCTAGGGGTCCGGCGACTCGACGCTCGTGGCGACTCGCAGCTTATCATCGACCAAGTCATGAAGAATTCCCACTGTCACGACCAGAGGATGGAAGCCTACTGCGACGAAGTCCGACGTCTAGAAGACAAGTTCTACGGGCTGGAGCTCAACCACATCGCCCGACGGTACAACGAGACTGCGGACGAGCTGGCGAAGATAGCCTCGGGGTGGACGACGGTTCCCCCGGACGTCTTCTCCAAAGACCTACATCAACCATCCGTCAAGATCAACGACGCGCCCGAGCCCGAGGAAGCCTCGGCCCAGCCCGAGGTACCCTCAGCCGAACCCGAGGTACCCTCGGCCATCGAGGAAGAGGCCTTGCCCGTCGAGGAGGAACAGAACGGGGTCACACCAGATCCGAACTGGCAGACCCTGTACCTGGAATATCTCCTCCGAGGGGAGCTTCCCCTCGACAAGACCAAAGCTCGGCGGCTGGCTCGGCGCGCCAAGTCATTCGTCTTGCTGGGTGATGAAAAGGAACTCTATCACCACAGCCCCTCGGACATCCTCCAACGATGCATATCCATCGCCCAAGGACAAGAGCTGTTATGAGAAATACACTCGGGGGCTTGCAGCCACCACGTAGTGCCTCGAGCCCTCGTGGGGAATGCCTTCCGACAAGGTTTCTACTGGCCAACCGCGGTGGCCGACGCCACTAGGATTGTACGCTCCTGGCGGGGGTGTCAATTCTACGCAAAGCAGACGCATCTACCGCTTAGGCCTTGCAAACAATACCCATAACCTGGTCGTTTGCTGTGTGAGGTCTAGACCTCGTCGGTCCCTTGCAGAAGGCACCCGGGGGCTTCTCGCACCTGCTGGTCGCCATCGACAAATTCTCCAAGGATCGAGGTCCGACCCTAGACCAGCATCAGGTCCGAGCAGGCGGTGGCGTTCTTCACCAACATCATCCATCGATTCGGGGTCCCAAACTCCATCATCACCGACAATGGCACGCAGTTCACTGGAAAAAAGTTCCTGGACTTCTGCGATGACCACCACATCCGTGTGGACTGGGCCGTCGTAGCTCATCCCATGATGAATGGGCAAATGGAGCGTGCCAGCGGTATGATTTTGCAGGGACTCAAACCGAGGATCTACAACGACCTCAACAAGTTCGGCAAGCGGTGGATAAAATAGCTACCCTCGGTAGTCTGGAGTCTGAGGACGACGCCGAGCCACGCCACGGGTTTCTCGCCGTTTTTTCTAGTCTATGGGGCCGAGGCCGTCCTCCCCATGGACTTAGAATACAGCTCCCCAAGGACCAGGGTGTACGATGACCGAAGCAACCAGACCAGCCGAGAGGACTCGCTGGACCAGCTCGAGGAGGCACGGGACGTCGCCTTACTACATTCGGCACGGTACCAGCAGTCGCTGCGGTGCTACTACGCCCGAAGCGTTCGGCCCCGAGGCTTCCAAGTAGGAGACTTGGTGCTTCGTCTGCGACAGGACGCCCGAGGGTGCCACAAGCTCACTCCTCCCTGGGAAGGGCCCTTCGTCATCGCCAAGATCTTGAAGCCCGGAACATACAAGCTAGCCAACGACCAAGGCGAGGTCTACAGCAACGCTTGGAACATCCAACAGCTGCGTCGCTTCTACCCTTAAGATGTTTTAAGTCGTTCATGTACCTCGTTTACATACACAAAGTCTAACCGTCAAGGAAGGGTCGGCCTTGCCTCAGCAAAGCCCGACCCTCCCTCGGGGGCTAGAAGGGGGGAACCCCCTCTGCGTCAAAATTTTCCTCGAAAAAATTTTCTACCAAAACGACCATTGTGCTTTCGACTTCCGTATCGATAGCGGGATCCTGAGAACGACGAGAGTACACGTAAGCGGCAAGGTCGACCGAGCCGAGGAACTCCTACGCCTCCGGGATACGGATACCTCACTCATCACCTTCCGCGAGAAGTAACTCACGCTCGGATAAGCGATCCTGCTACCGAACAAGTCCAAATACTCGGGTAGAAAACGACTTTCGTGCCTTCTCGACTGTATCAATAATGGAATCCTACGACCAAATGAGAGTGCACGTAAGCGACAAGGCCGACCGAGCCGAGGAACTCCTACGCCTCCGGAATACGGATACCTCACTCATCACCTTCGGCGAAAAGTAACTCTCGCTTGGATAAACGATTCTGCTACTGATAGACAAGTCATGATGCTCGAAACAAGAGGAAAGGAGACGCAGCTTTTTAACACGACGATAAAGTGTTCAGGCCTCGGCGGCCGTGAAAAAGCATGTGCATGCTACAAACAAACTGTCCCTGCAGGTTCAGGCATCGGCAGGGGGAGCAGCAGCACCCTCGGCGTTGTTTCCACCCTCGACGGAACCTGGCCCGGCCTCGGACAGCGACCCGGGCGAAAGGACCTCCACCTAAGGGAGGACGCCAGCACCGCGCCAGCGGATGTCTTGGCCAAGCTCCAGCGGCTGCTGCCACATCTTCCCCGGCCTGGGAAGCCGCCAGCTCCCGGGCCGACGAAGCCTCTTTCCGAGCCGACTCCGCCTCTATCCGCGCTAACACCGCTGCCTCCGGCTCCGGCTCATTGCAGAGCAGCCGAGGATTCTAAAAACTGAGCAAGAGAGGCCTAGAGCGGCAAGGCCGACCGAGCCGAGGGACTCCTATGCCTCTGGGATACGGATACCTCACTCATCACCTTCCGCGAAAGGCAACTCACGCTCGGTTAAGTGGTTCGGCTAGCCAACAGGCGAGTCTCAGTGCTCGGAATGAGGAGGGAACACGGCTTTATACTCAAAATACCCAAATGTTCAGGCCTCGACAGCCACAAAGAACAGCACATATACTTGGGGTAACTATGCTACACAGACTTAGACGTCGGCAGAACCCTCGGCGGTTCTCCCGACCTACGACAAATGTCTAAGTACTTGAAGCGGTTACATTTTGCTCCGGCTAAAACCCGGTATATCTCCTTATGAACGGGACTCCGGTTCCGCTCCCGCGGGTATGAACAACCTCCACACCAGGGGGCCCGCGGGATGACAAATTCCAGGTGGCTCGCCGGCGACCACTACAGCAACAGCGACAACGACCTCCGTCTCGGGCGGCTAGACGGCTGCAGCAACGGCTTCAGGGCAAACGTTGTAGCGGAGAGGCCCTCGCCCATGAGAGACGAGAACCAGCCATTAAAGCCAAAGAGACGGAGGTCCAGGGCACAGGTGGCGCTGGCGATCTCATCGGTAGAGACAACCTCCTCCGGCTGTCACCACCTCAGCGCTGACGGCCACCTGCCCACCAACACCACACCGGTGTACGTCGTCCGCCCCAAAGCACATCGGCAGGTCCTCACTCTTGTCCTCGCCACAAGAACGAGAACGGGGCCGTCCCAGAACACGAACGCCGCCCTCACGGCGTACGACGTGTTGGGCGACCCCCCCCCCCCAATAGCCGGCGGCGCAGCAAGGACCAGCGGTAGGGGCGGCAACGGAGGCAGCACCAAAGCCACTCGTGCCGGGGAGCCAAACGCGTGGCAGCTGCCAGCGCCACAGGCGGTGAACGCCCTTCTCCCCAAATCACTGAGGGAAGGAGCGGGCCGCTGCCTACGCCAAGGCAGGCCCTGGCTCCGCTCGCCCTCCGCCTCAGCAAGAATGACGAAAATCCTTGAAGATGAGGGCGGGGCGGAGGCTACAGCCCGGCTTGCTTCTCCCCACCAAACTGACCGTTGGTGAGGGAATGCAGTCGGGCTGCTCGACGAAAATCCTTGAAGCCGAGCGATGGCCGAAAGATGTCGATCTCCACAAGGCCGCGCTCCTCCAACGACAGCAAGAGCAAGGCGACGCTGGTGCACCCCATCCGGGGGCCTCGAAAGGTGGAAGGGCGCAATGCATGAGGGGAAAACGAAGGCATGACCACGGCCCGGGGGATCGATCCCCCTTTTATAGGCAGACCTCCTCACTTGCGCCTCTAAGCGTCACGGGCGAAGTCTCCACTGACATACTCCAGGGTCCTCCCCCTACGACATAGGGGCTAGGACCCGCACGTCATATGAGCTGATCCGAAGCACGAAGAAGGCGAACCGCCGCACACGAGGCATGCAACCGCCCCGCGGTTACAAGCGCACTCCCATCTTCGCAGAAACAGGTGGTCGAAAGGGTGGACCGCCACGCGACCGGCATCCAACTGCACCACGACCGTGCGCCTTTTCGGCTTCGACCACATCCGGTGGACCAGCGCAAAGGAAGCGGGCCCGCATGTCATGTAACCGGTGTGCCGGTTACGATGTACAAGAAGCTACACCGCCACTCACGCCTATGTTGTGCATCCTCGACTGCGGAACCAGTACTGCGACTCAAGGAAGCCTTGCGCATGACCCAACAGTGCCAATTAAAGGCGACGGCCATGGGTCAGTCAGCCGTGGGGGAAGGCACGACGGTTGGCATGGCCAAAAGTGGGCCGACAGTAACTGCAGCGGCAGACGAGCGGAAGCAGCGGTCAAGTCACCTGCAGGCTCGCGTCCCCTCCTGAAGCGACGGGAGAGCCCTCTCCCACGGCGTAAAGATGACGCACTCGTGCCCTGTTCCTCGAATGGCTCGCACGCGCAACGGGCGCCACGTGAATCGCCCGTCCCGTCGCATTAACTCCCCAGCGGAGCAGGCGACACCTCTGGCAGGCGAGGCAGGCGTCGCTTTGCCTTCGCCATAATGACCGCGTCAAAAAAGGTGTGCCACCTTATTTAAATTCATATCCTTCCCCTCCTCCTCTCTCTCTCTCTCTCTCTCTCTCTCTTGCTACAGGGACCGGTAAAGGAGATGTTGTGGAAAGGATCCTTCTCGGCGAAGGAAGCTAGCCCTGAGCCCTCCTACTGATCAGGGGTTCGAAGGCTAGCCCCTCGGAAGGGTTTCGACAGCCGCCCTAGAGCACTCGGACTTCAAGCCCATTACTGATCAGGGGTTCGAAGGCTGGCCCCTCGGAAGGGTTCGACAGCCGCCCCAGAGTGCTCGGGCTCCATGCCCATTACTGATCAGGGGTTCGTAGGCTGGCCCCTCGGAAGGGTTCGACAGTCGCCCCAGAGTACGCAGAGTGAGGGATGACTCTGGGTATGTCTGATACATGGCCGAGGCTCGGGCTACGCTCCCGAGGTACCCTAGGACATTTCCGAGACCGGCGGGAACAATTTGTAACGGAATCCCACCGGAGGGAGGCATCGAGCCCTCGGACCCTATCGAAGGGGTCTGGGTCCGGTGAATCACCCGTAGGTACTTTTGCAGCGCGCCTCTAGGCCACCAGCTGACCCCTAACGAACGGGGCACGGGCATCCACTCGGATCACCCGTTAGTAGCTCACTGGAAACACCATGTTCGGCGCCCTTCGAGGGCAACATGGCGCTTTCCCCCCTCCTCCTAGCGGAAAGGCGACGCAGGGGCGTATGATAAAAATCGGGAAAGTCCTTGATTATTCTCTCGCTCCGTGCAGAAGCTCGGGGGCTGCTCTCGCACCCAGCTACGGCCAAAACTGTTGACAACGTCAACAAACCAGCTTGATAACTTGGAACCTGACCACGCACCCTGGCTACGGCTAGGCCGCATGAGGGAACGATCAGACCGGCCAAAGCACCACGAAAAGCATTCAGACCTCAGAGGAGTCAAACCACTCCTCCGAGGCCTCGGGGGCTACACCCGGCGGGTGCGCTCGTGCGCACCCACTAGAACAAAGCAAAAACCGAGAAAGGCCGGTCCCCTCACCGAAAATGCGGTAAAAGCCTCCAAGCGAGTACCAACACTCCCTTCGAGGCTCGGAGGTTACTGTCGGGTACCATAATTAGGGGTACCCCCAACGCTCCTAATCATGGCTGGTAAACACCCTCAGACCAGCTGACGAGCGCGGTTCAAGTTAAGGCTTCATCTACCCAAGGGACGCGATCTCACCCGAGCCCAGCCTCGGGCTGGAACAGTAGTCCCAGACGAGTTCACGCCTCGCCCGAGGGCCTCCTCAGGCAGCGGGCGCCCCCTCAGCTCTCCCGAAGCCCGGCTCGGGCAGGCTTCGTTGTGAAGCAACCTTGGCCAGACCGCCTCACCAACCGACCGCTTCGCAGGCGCATTCAATGCAGGGGACGCCTGACGCCATATTCTGACACATGCGCCTCAGTCGGCCAGGCCGAGGTGACCGCAGACACTTCGCCCCTCTTCTTTAATGTCTGATGTGACAGGAAAACAGTGCTGCTCGCCCTGCTCCGACTGCCGTGTCAACCACCCAGGCAAAGACTGACAACAAGTCACGATCAACCACCGAGTTTGGCCTCAGGCGCAACAGGAAGCTCCGCCTTGCCCGACCTCAGGCTCCAGCCTCGGGAGGAGGTTTCTGCCTCGCCCGACCTCAGGCTCCGGCCTCGGGAGGAGGTCTCCGCCTTGCCCGACCCCCGGACTCGGCCTCGACCTCAGTCTCGAGAGGAATCGCGTCCTCGCCCGACCCTGGCCTCGGCCTCAAGAGAAGTCTCCGCCTCGCCCGACCTTGGGCTCGAACCGACCGCGCCAACAGGGGATACATCATTACCCTATTCCTAGCCTGCTCAGGCTACAAGGAACAAGACCGGCGTCCCATCTGGCTTACCCCGGCGACAGGTAATGATGGTGCCCCGCGTGCACCATGACGTCGGTGGCTCTTAGCCCCTTACGGCAGCAAGGAGACGTCAGCAAGATCCTTGCCGCACTGCCAGCTGTGCTCCTACAGGACTCAGGCGCTCCTCCAACGGCCACGCCATCACGTGTACAGGGCCCAAGCTCTCCCCCGACAGCCACATTGGCATGTACACAGTGCTTAGGCACTCCTCTGTCGGACACGTTAGCGCATAGCTACGCCCCCCGTTGTATGTCTGGACCCCCTCCTTGCGTCTATAAAAGGGAGGTCCAGGGCCATCCTGAGGGGTTTCGCGCGGGGGAAGGAGCGGACGAACGGGCTCCCGCTCTCCATCTCTCTCTCTCCCTCATGCGACGCGCTTGTAACCCCTACTACGAGCGGCACCGCTGGTGCAGGATAATACAAGGCTTGTCCCACCTCTTATGTTCCATCCCGCGCCAACCCATCTGGGCAGGGGCACGCAGCGATTTCACTCGTCGGTCCAGGGACCCCCCCCCCCCCCCCCGGGTCCGAAACGCCGACAGTATGCACCACAAGCATAGAGGTCCTAGATAGGACGAGTAAAGTGGTTCGACAGGAACACACAATGGTTTTTCACACAAACATTGCAAAAAAAATCTTAGAATTATCTTTTGATGTACTCGCAACTTCGTGTTGCTAAGGTACTAGTCATTTATCTTAGAGTTCACTCCATGTCATTTAGCAACAAATAGCAATTTGCTAACATCTGGTTGAGCAATATATAACTAAGATTTATAGCCTTTATTCATTTGGTAAGGTCTTTTGCTTACTAATAGAATCCCAATATGTGATATCTTCTATGCCAAAATGGCTTTCATGCATTATATTATATATCTTCGGGTTACTTCGGGTAAAACTTTATGCATGAGGAGAGAGCAGAAAATTAACTTATCTGTGTTTAATTGTATTTTAATTTAATTTCCCAGATTTCCAAGCACTATAGAGCCTGATATAGTTGTTATAGCCACTTGGCAATATATAAATATATAATGCCACACAACATAGTCAAATAAAATATAGAGCCAAGCAAAATTGTTTATGAAGGTTGTGCATAATGTGACTTTAGGGGCTTGAACAACCCACCACAATCCACACGAGTACTAGCTCTATTATCTGGTGTCAATGCGTGTGCGGCCGTCAGGGCTACGACAACACAGTAAGCCTTCGTAACAAGCGCAACAGGCGTAATTGTGGCTCGATAGTCGGGATACAGGATAAGTCCACGCAACGTGCGCAACAGGCGCAATTGTGGCTCGCTGATCATGGCGGTCGAATCGTGCCTGCAGGGCATGCAAAAAATACGCGACTCGGCGATGACGGTCCGACTCAACGGGAGCGGTCTGATTAAACGAGAGTGCGACATAGCAACCATATGACGCGGCCAAGTTCGTACGACACAAATATTGCTTCATGTTGCCAGGACGCAACCAATGCTCGCCAATGTCATAACTCAACCGATTAACAACAAAGTCTGATCGACATGTTTGAGTACCCACTATACAGTTTAATCGCTCGATATGAGTTCAAAAGCTCAACATAATATAAATATTTAGAGCGATTTAAATTTGCACAATATAGAGTTTACATGCATTTTAATATTTTTCTGCTAAATATCTACCATGATAAATAAAAGCAGAAAAATAAACACCAAAATTAATGCATGAGCATAACATATCAGATGTAAAAGGCAACTTCCTTGTATGTAAGCATGCATTTTTCTAGTAATTATTTACTACAGGAAATAATTAATTAAGATACATACTGCAACAGAAAGCATGCCTTATTCTTTTTATTATTTGCATCCATAAAATATTATCGAAAAATCATGCATGTAATTATCTGCATCCGCTCATGTTGTGTGTGGGCGTCCCTAGCCGTTTCTGGTTGGTCAAACGGAAGTGGTTCCTCAACTTTTTTCACGGCAACGAATACTGGACGGAGCCGTCTAGTGCAATGCAACATAAAACATGCTTCATTCTATTTATTATTTGCAACATAAAATAAATAGAATAAATCATATGGAGGATGCGTATAAATTAAAATTAGACCTAATTAATTCAACGAGAATTAATAGGTAAAATGGTTTTTTAGCCGCATGCACTCACATGCGCCACTAGTTGTGGAAGGCGTGTGTGGCCGCGCGCGAGCTGCTCCACGAGGGCACCTGCGCACATAGCAGGTGCATGCAGCAGGAATAAAGCAAGTGCATGCGCGTACTTCCTTTCCTTTTTTTGTCCCAAGAAAACGTCAACCACCGCACGTCTCTAGCCGCCATGCAAAGAAACGTCAACAGCCCACAATCCATGTCAACCGCCATGCAAGGTGTCGGGTACCATAATTAGGGGTACCCCCAACGCTCCTAATCACGGCTGGTTAACACCCTCAGACCAACTGACGGGTGCGGTTCAACCCAAGACTTCGTCTACCCGAAGGACGTGATCTTACCCGAGCCCAGCCTCGGGTAGGAACAGTGGTCCCAGACGAATTCACGCCTCGCCCGAGGGCCTCCTTAGGCGGCAGGCGCCCCCTCGGCTCTCCCGAGGACCGGCTCGGGCAGGCTTCATTGTGAAGCAACCTTGGCCATACCGCCTCACCAACCGACCGCTTCGCAGGCGCATTAAATGCGGGGGATGCCTGATGCCGTATCCTGACACATGCGCCTCAGTCGGTCAGGCCGAAGTGACCGCAGTCACTTCGCCCCTCCTCTTTACTGTCCGATATGACAGGAAAATAGCGTCGTCCACTCCGCTCCGACTGCCGTGTCAGCCACCCCGGCAACGACTGACAACAGGTCACGATCAACCACCGAGCTCAAGCCTCAAGCGCCACAGGAAGCTCCGCCTCGCCCGACCTCACGCTCCAGCCTCGGGAGGAGATCTCCGCCTCGCCCGACCCCCGGACTCGGCCTCGACCCCGGTCTCGGGAGGAATCACGTCCTCGCCCGACCCCGGCCTCGGCCACAAGAGAAGTCTCCGCCTTGACCGACCCTAGGCTCGGACTGACCGTGCTGATAAGGGATACATCATTCCCCTACTCCTAGCCTGCTCAGGCTACAAGGAACAAGACCGGCGTCCCATCTGGCTTACCCCGACGACGGGTAATGATGGTGCCCCGCGTGTGCCATGACGCTGGTGGCTCTCCGCCCCTTACGACAGCAAGGAGACGTCAGCAGGGTCCCCGCCGCGCTGCCAGCTATGCTCCTACAGGACTCAGGCACTCCTCCGGCGGCCACGCCATCACATGTACAACGCCCAAGCTCTCCCCTGACGGCCACATTGGCTTGTACACAGGGCTTAGGCACTCCACTGCCGGACACGTTAGCGCATAGCTACGCCCCCCGTTGTACACCTGGACTCTCTCCTTGCCTCTATAAAAGGGGAGTCCAGGGCTACTCTGAAGGAGGTTCGGGGTTCGCGTGAGGGGAAGCGGCGTACGAGCCATCTCTCTCTCTCTCCCTCACGCGACGCGCTTGTAACCCCTACTGCGAGCTGCACCCCTGGTGCAGGATAATACAAGGATTGTCCCACATCTTGTGTTCCATCCCGCGCCAACCCATCTGGGCAGGGACACGCAGCGACAATTCACTCGTCGGTCCAGGGACCCCCCCTGGGGTCGAAACGCCAACAGTTGGCGCGTCAGGTAGGGGCCTGCTGCGTGTTAACGAACATCTTCCCATTGAGATCCAGATGGGGAGTCTTCAGCAACCTCTCCAGCCCGGGACGGTGCTCTGCTTCGGGAGTCTTGAGTTCATGTCCCTCGACGGCAGCTACAACATGGTACTCCTCCCCCCGCGGCGCGACGACAACGATGGTCTTCGACTCGCACGGCGACGACGAGCTCTACGACAGCATCTCCCCACGGCAGAAGAGGAGCACTCTGGTCGTCCCCGCCACCCTCCACGTCGGAGGAGGCGGAGACGGGGCAACCATGGCCACGCAGGAGGCGGCACCTTGTCGGCCGTCGCACCAGAGCGAGTCGACGACGCCGGCACTCCCCCGCGGGACATGTCAGACATTGCCCTCGCACCTGAGGCGATGGCGGGTGTCACTTCCCCGCAACGTGTCAGCCCCAAGCGGACTGATGATGCCAGCACCCTCGCGAAAGGCCTGCTGGGCGTTACCCTCGTACCTGAGTTGACGGTGTGCACCGCCCCCGACGCGACTTCACCACCGTCCAACGACCAAGAGGTACCGTCCGTTTTCCATCCCATACCTTTTCGGTTCAGCTTTGATCCACCTAGCGACCCCGCGATGGTGAGCACCTTCGTAAAGGCGTATCCAAACCTTCCGGGGTACCACATGTGGTCGACCTGGGACCGACTGATAGCCGTCTCGACCTCTGGGCCGGCGGGTTCTGAGGAGGAGGACATCCCCGACTCCGGTTGGGATTTCTCTGCCCTTAGTGACCCCGGTGCCATGCGGAGCTTCATGTCCGCATGCGACCACTGCCTCTCCGGTTGTTCTGACGATGGCCATGACCTTGATGATGAAGGTTACGGCCCGAGTCGCGAATGCTTCCACGTCGATCTGGGGGATCACAACGAAGGCAACCACCTCGGTATGCCAGAGGTTGACGATCCCCCTGGGCCCTCATCTCGCATTGACATCCTGCGGGAGCTAGCTGTCGTCCCAGTCTCTGTGGGGGGTTAGGACATACAGCTCGAGCAAATCCGTGAGATGCAAGCCCGGGTCGACGATGAAGCAGGCTGGCTTGTACAGCTCCGACAGAGCATCGAACAGGAGTGGGCAGGCCGATCACTCACCGGAGAAGCCTGTCACCGGCCCCAAGACATCCGGCACCGCATCGTCGACAATGCCAGGGCAGCGCTGCCTCCGGCCGTCAGCGGGTCCGGCCAGGACCTACCTGCAGCGGTGATGCTGCTTCGGGCCATGCCGGAGCCATCCACCACCGAGGGACGGCGCATCCAGGGCAAACTCAAGAATCTTCTAGAGGGCGCCGTGGTTCGACGAGCCGAAAGCTCTGCCTCCCGTAGGCGAGCTGACCCCTCGGAGCATCACGCGGTGTCCTCCCGGCGCATTCGGGAAGCCTTGGTCCGTCCCGAGCGTACATGGGACGAGGCGCCCACCACCCGGGAACGCCTCGGCAACGAGCACCACCATCTCGACCATCGAGCCCGCCTCGACGAGAAGGTGCGCCGAGGCTACCATCCTAGGCGCGGGGGACGCTGCAACAGCGAGGAGGACCGCAGTCCTTCGCCCGAACCACCCGGTCCGTGAGTCTTCAGCCGGGCCATACGACGAGCACCGTTCCCTGCCCGTTTCCGAGCCCCGACTACTATCACCAAGTACTCGGGGGAGATGAGGCCGGAGCTGTGGCTCGTGGACTACCGACTGGCCTGCCAGTTGGGAGGGGCGGATGAAGACAACCTTATCACCCGTAATCTACCCCTTTTCCTCTCCGACGCCTCCCAAGCCTGGCTGGAGCATCTGCCTCCTGCGTAGATCTCCGACTGGGACGATCTGGTCAAAGCTTTCGCGGGGAACTTCCAAGGCACGTACATGCACCCTGGGAACTCGTGGGACCTCCGAAGCTGCCGCCAGCAGCCAGGGGAGTCCCTCCGAGAGTACATCCGGCGGTTTTCGAAGCAGCGCACCGAGCTGCCCAACGTTACCGACTCGGATGTCATCGGGGCTTTCCTTGCCGACACCACTTGCCGGGACCTGGTGAGCAAACTGGGGCACAAGACCCCCACCCGCGTGAGCAAACTGATGGACGTCGCCACCAAGTTCGCCTTGGGTCAAGAGGCGGTCGAAGCCATCTTCCGGAAGGACAAGCAGCCTCAGGTCGAGCCGAAGACAGACGCCCCTGAGGTGTCTGCCCAGCGGGGCACGAAGAAGAAGGCCAAAAACAAGTCGCGAGCGAAGCGCGATGCTGCAGACGTGAATCCCGTCGCTGCGGCCGAGCACAGGAACCCTCGGAAGCCACCTGGAGGGGCCGGCGCGTTCGACAAGATGCTCAAAGAGCCGTGCCCGTATCACCAGGGGCCCGTCAAGTACACCCTCGAAGGATGTATCATGCTCTGATGCCACTTCCATAAGACCGGGCCCCCAGCGGAGGATGGCAAGGGCCATGACAACGACAAGAAGGAGGGCGGCAAGGAAGAGGGATTCCCGGAAGTCCATAACTGCTTCATGATCTACGGCGGGCAGGCGGCGAATTCCTCAGCTCGGCACCGCAAGCAGGAGCGCCGTGAAGTCTTCTTGGTGAAGGTGGCGGCGCCAGTCTATCTAGACTGGTCCGACAAGCTAATCACCTTCGACCAAGGCGACCACCCCGACTTCGTGCCGAGCCCGGGAAGGTACCCGCTCGTCGTCGACCCGATCATCGGCAACGTTAGGCTCTCCAAGGTCCTCATGGACGGAGGCAGCAGCCTTAACATCATCTACGCCGAGACCCTGGAACTCTTAGGGGTTGATCGATCCGAAGTCCGGGCCGGTGCGGCACCCTTCCACGGGATCGCGCCCAGGAAGCGAATCCAACCCCTCGGGCGGATCGACTTACCCGTCTGCTTCGGAACTCCTTCAAACTTTCGAAGGGAAGCTCTCGCCTTTGAGGTCGTCGGGTTCCGAGGAACCTACCATGCGGTGTTGGGAAGACCATGCTACGCCAAGTTTATGGCTGTCCCCAACTACACCTACCTCAAGCTCAAGATGTCGGGCCCGAATGGGATCATCACTGTCGGGTCCACGTACCGCCACGCGTACGAATGCGACGTGGAGTGTGTGGAGTACGTCGAGGCTCTCGTCGAGTCCGAGGCCCTCATCGCCGACCTTGAACGCCTCTCCAAGGAGGCGCCCGATGCGAAGCGGCACGCCGGCAACTTCGAACCGGTTGAGGTGGTCAAGTCCGTCTCTCTCGACCCCAGCAACGACGCCAGCAAGCTAGTTCGGATCGGCTCCGAGCTTGACCCCAAATAGGAAGCAGTGCTCGTCGACTTTCTCCGCGCAAACGCCGAAGTCTTTGCGTGGAGTCCCTCGGACATGCCCGGCATACCGAGGGATGTCGTCGAGCACTCACTGGATATCAGAGCTGGAGCCCGACCCGTGAAGCAAACCCTGCGCTGCTTCGACGAGGAAAAGCGCAGGGCCATAGGCGAGGAGATCCACAAGCTACTCGCGGCAGGGGTCATCAAAGAGGTATTCCATCCCGAATGGTTAGCTAACCCTGTTCTTGTAAGGAAGAAGGATGGGAAATGGAGGATGTGTGTAGACTACACTGGTCTAAACAAAGCATGTCCGAAAGTTCCCTACCCTCTACCTCACATCGATCAAATCGTGGACTCCACAGCTAGATGCGAAACCCTGTCATTCCTCGATGCCTACTCAGGCTATCACCAAATCAAGATGAAAGAGTCCGACCAGCTCACGACTTCTTTCATCACACCTTTTGGCATGTACTGTTACACCACAATGCCATTTGGGTTGAGGAATGCAGGTGCCACTTACCAGAGGTGCATGAATCACGTGTTCGGAGAACACATCGGCAGAACGGTCGAGGCTTACGACAACGACATCGTTGTCAAGACGAAGAGAGCCTCCGACCTCCTCTCCGACCTTGAAACGACATTCAAGTGCCTGAGAGCGAAAGGCGTGAAACTTAGTCCTGAGAAGTGTGTCTTTGGAGTCCCCCGAGGCATGCTCCTTGGATTCATCGTCTCCGAGCGAGGCATCGAGGCCAACCCTGAGAAAATCGCGGCCATCACCAGCATGGGACCGATCAAAGATTTGAAAGGAGTATAGAGGGTCATGGGATGCCTTGCGGCTCTAAGCCGCTTCATCTCACGCCTCGGCGAGAAAGGCTTGCCTCTGTATCGCCTCTTAAGGAAGGCCGAGTGCTTCACTTGGACCCCCGAGGCCGAGGAAGCTCTCGAAAACCTTAAGGCGCTCCTTACGAAAACACCCATCCTGGTGCCCCCGCTGCAGGAGAAGCCCTCTTGATCTATGTAGCCGCGACTACTCAGGTGGTCAGCACCGCGATCGTAGTCGAGAGACGAGAAGAAGGGCATGCACTGCCCATCCAGAGGCCGGTCTACTTCATCAGTGAAGTACTTTCCGAGACGAAAGCTCACTACCCATAGATCCAGAAGCTGCTCTACACGGTGATCCTGACGCGGCGAAAGTTGCAACACTACTTCGAGTCTCATCCGGTAACTGTGGTGTCATCTTCCCCCTGGGGGAGATCATCCAGTGCCGCAAGGCCTCGGGTAGGATAGCAAAGTGGGCGGTCGAGCTTATGGGTGAAACGCTATCATTCGCTCCTCGGAAGGCCATAAAATCCCAGGTCTTGGCAGACTTCCTGGCTGAGTGGACCGACACCCAGTTACCGACAACTCCAATCCAGCCCGAGCTTTGGACCATGTACTTCGATGGGTCACTCATGAAAACAGGAGTGGGCGCTGGCCTGCTCTTCGTTTCACCCCTCGGAAAGCATCTCCGCTACGTCATTCGCCTCCATTTTCTGGCGTCAAACAATGTGGCCGAGTACGAAGCGTTGGTTAACGGGCTACGCATCGCCATCAAGCTAGGGGTCCGACGCCTTGACGCTCGAGGCGACTCGCAGCTTGTCATTGACCAAGTCATGAAGAACTCCCGCTGCCGTGACCGGAGGATGGAAGCCTATTGCGACGAAGTCCGGCGCCTGGAGAACAACTTCTACGGGCTGGATCTCAACCACATCGCCCGACGGTACAACGAGACTGCGGACGAGCTGGCGAAAATAGCCTCGGGGCGAACGATAGTTCCCCCCGACGTCTTCTCTAGAGATCTACATCAACCATCCGTCAAGATCGACGACGCGCCCGAGCCTGAGGAAGCCTCGGCCCAGCCCGAGGCACCCTCGGTCGAGCCCGAGGTACCCTCGGCCGCGCCCGAGGCGCCCTCGGCCATCGAGGAAGAGGCCTTGCCCGTCGAAGAGGAACAGAATGGGGACACGCTAGGTCCGAACTGGCAGGCCCCGTACCTGGAATATCTCCTCCGAGGAGAGCTTCCCATCGACAAGACCAAAGCTCGGCGGCTGGCTCGGCTCGCCAAGTCATTTGTCATGATGGGTGATGAAAAGGAGCTCTACCACCGCAGCCCCTCGGGCATCCTTCAACGATGCATATCCATCGCCCAAGGACAAGAGCTATTGCAAGAAACACACTCGGGGGCTTGCGGCCACCATGCAGCGCCTCGAGCCCTCGTGGGAAATGCCTTTCGACAAGGTTTCTACTGGCCAACCGCTGTGGCCGACGCCACTAGGATTGTACGCTCCTGCTGGGGGTGTCAATTCTATGCAAAGCAAATGCATCTGCCCGCTCAGGCCTTGCAGACGATACCCATCACCTGGCCATTTGCTGTGTGGGGTCTGGACCTCGTCGGACCCTTGAAGAAGGCACCCGGGGGCTTCACGCACCTGCTGGTCGCTATTGACAAATTCCCCAAGTGGATCGAGGTCCGACCCCTAAATAGCATCAGGTCCGAGCAGGCGGTGGCATTCTTCACCAACATTATTCATCGGTTCGGGGTCCCAAACTCGATCATCACCGACAATGGCACGCAGTTCACCGGAAAAAAGTTCCTGGACTTCTGCGACGACCACCACATCTGTGTGGACTGGGCCGTCGTAGCTCATCCCATGACGAATGGGCAGGTGGAGCGAGCCAACGGTATGATTCTGCAGGGGCTCAAACCGAGGATCTACAACGACCTCAACAAGTTCGGCAAGTGATGGATGAAAGAGCTACCCTCGGTAGTCTGGAGTCTGAGGACGACGCCGAGCTGCGCCACAGGTTTCACGCCGTTCTTTCTAGTCTATGGGGCCGAGGCCGTCCTCCCCACAGACTTGGAATATGGCTCCCTGAGGACCAAGGCGTACGACGACCGAAGCAACCAGACCAGCCAAGAAGACGCGCTGGACCAACTCGAGGAGGCTCGGGACGTCGCCTTACTACATTCGGCACGATACCAGCAGTCGTTGTGGCGCTACCATGCCCGAAGCGTTTGGGCCCGAGGCTTCCAAGTGGGAGACTTGGTGCTTCGCTTGCGACAGGACGCCTGAGGGCGCCACAAGCTCACTCCTCCCTGGGAAGGGCCCTTCATCATCGCCAAGATCTTGAAGCCCGGATCATACAAGCTGGCTAACGACCAAGGCGAGGTCTACAGCAACGCTTGGAACATCCAACAGCTACGTCGCTTCTACCCTTGAGATGTTTTAAGTCGTTCATGTACCTCGTTTACGTATGCAAAGTCTAACCGTCAAGGAAGGGTCGACCTTGCCTCAGCAAAGCCCGACCCTCCCTCGGGGGCTAGAAGGGGGGAACCCCCTCTGCGTCAAAATTTTCCTCGGAAAAATTTTCTACCAAAACAACCTTTGTGCTTTCGACTTCCATATTGATAGCGGGATCCTGAGAACGACAAGAGTACACGTAAGCGGCAAGGCCGACCGAGCCGAGGAACTCCTACGCCTCCGGGATATGGATACCTCACTCATCACCTTCCGCGAGAAGTAACTCACGCTCGGATAAGCGATCCTGCTACCAAACAAGTCCTAACACTCGGGTAGAAAAACGACTTTCGCGCCTTCTCGACTGTCCCAATAATAGAATCCTTCGACTGAATGAGAGCGCACGTAAGCGGCAAGGCCGACCGAGCCGAGGGACTCCTATGCCTCCAGGATACGGATACCTCACTCATCACCTTCCGTGAAAAGTAACTCTCGTTCGGATAAACGATTCTGCTATTGACAGACAAGTCGCGATGCTCGAAACAAGAGGAGAGAAGACGCAGCTTTTTAAACACGACGATAAAGTGTTTAGGCCTCGGCGACTGCAAAAAAGCATGCGCATGCTACAGACAAACTGTTCCTGCAGGTTCTGGCATCGGCAGGGGGAGCAGCAGCACCCTCGGCGTTGATTCCACCCTCGGCGGAACCAGGCCCGGCCTCGGACGACGACCCGAGAAAAAGGACCTCCACCTAAGGGAGGACACCAGTACCGTGCCAGCAGATGTCTTGGCCAAGCTCCAGCAGCCTGCTGCCACATCTTCCTCGGCCTGGGAAGACGCCATCTCCCGGGCCGACGAAGCCTCGTTCCGAGCCAACTCCGCATCTGTCCGCGCTAGTGAGAGCACCTAGAGGGGGGTGAATAGGTGATCCTGTAAAACTTAAAAACTTATAGCCACAAAAACTTGATTAGGAGTTAGCACAGTAATGCCAAGTGGCTAGAGAGGAGTCTTAGCAAAACACAATAACCACAAGAAGATCAACACAGATGGACACAGTGGTTTATCCCGTGGTTCGGCCAAGTCCAACGCTTGCCTACTCCACGTTGTGGTGTCCCAATGGACGAGGGTTGCAATCAACCCCTCTTAAGTGGTCCAAAGACCTACTTGAATACCACGGTGTTTTGCTTGCTTTACTTTATCCCGCTTGCGAGGAATCACCACAACTTGGAGTCTCTCGCCCTTACAAAGATGTTTCACAAGGAAGCGCAGAGTAAGGGAGGGATGAGCAACTCACACAAGACACAAAGATCACAGCAAATACGCACACACAAGACCCAGACTTGAGCTCAAGAGACTATCACGAGTTTCTCACTAGAACGGAGCTCAAATCACTAAGAATGTCGAACAAGTGCGCAAGAACGAAGTGTGAGTGATCAACTATGCTCAAAGAATGCTTGGATACCTTCTCCATGTGCCAAGGGGTCCCTTTTATAGCCCCAAGGCAGCTAGGAGCCGTTGAGAGCATTGTAGGAAGGCAATTCTTGCCTTCTGTCGACTGGTGCACCGGACAGTCCGGTGCACCACCGGACACTGTCCGGTGCGGATTTGTTTCCTTATTTGGCGAAGCCGACCGTTGCAGATTCAGAGCCGTTGGCGCATCGGACACTGTCCGGTGCACACCGGACAGTCCGGTGCCCCAATGTGATCGTTGGCTCGGCCACGCGTCACGCGCGGAATCCTCGGCCGACCGTTGCCCCGGCTGACCGTTGGCTCACCGGACAGTCCGGTGCCTCACCGGACAGTCCGGTGAATTATAGTTGTACGCCATTGATGGCTTCCCGAGACCGACGACTTCGCCCGTGAACGGCTCACCGGACAGTCCGGTGCACCACCGGACAGTCTGGTGATTTATAGCCGTACACCATCGTCGAAGTCCCGAGAGCAGCAAGTTCGCCAGAGCCAGCCTGGTGCACCGGACACTGTCCGGTACACCATCGGACACTGTTCGGTGCACCACCGGACAGTCCGGTGCACCCAGACTGCGCAGGCTTTGGCTGAACAAAGCCATCTCTTTTCCAATTCGATTTCTCATGTTTCCAGCACTTAGACACAATACATTAGTCCATAAAACAATGTACTAAGTCTAGAAACATACCTTTTGACTTGATTTGCACTTTGTCCACCACTTTGCATAGATTAACACAAAAGCACTTGTGTTGGCACTCAATCACCAAAATACTTAGAAATGGCCCAAGGGCACATTTCCCTTTCAATCTCCCCCTTTTTGGTGATTTATGCCAACACAACAAAGAGCAACTAAAAGAAGTGCAATATCAATGCAAATGAGAACTCAAAAAGGTTTTGATTCAAATTTGGTATATATGGATCATACTTTGCCACCACTTGGTTTGTTTTTGCAAATCAACCTCAATTTCCTATCTCTAAGTCAAACACACTTGTAGAGACATAAAGAGAGTTGTTCCAATAGAAATTGATCACAGTATCAAAAACTCCCCCTATTTCCCATAATCAACCATTCTCCCCACAAGAGACCAACTTTTGACAAAAAGAGCCAATAAGAGTATTTTGACAAAACAAAAGCTCTATTCTACTATTTTCAAAATTTCTCAAGTGGTAGCTGATCCATTTATTGCTTTAGCCTTATTTTCTCCCCCTTTGGCATCAAGCACCAAAACGGGATCAATCTTGGCCCTAGAACCCCATTGCCTCACTAAAGTCTTCAAATAAGAATACAAAGGCAATAAGAGTACATGAGATGAACTTGGAATAAGTTACCCTCTCATCGGAGTGCAGTGGAAGTCTTTCATGGTCCAAGTCCACCTTTTCCCTTTCAAACCTCCTTTGATACTAAATTAAGAAAACTCAAACACATGGTTAGTCTCAAAGGGTCAAGTTGTAGCACATCTCCCCCTAAATATGTGCATCACTTGCAAAAGGACGTGTGAGGTCCGGGGAGTGTTTGTACAACTTGAGCACTACAAGTAAACAACAAAATGCATAAGGAACATGATCAAAGGCATAAACACATGTATGCTATAAATCAATCCAAGTTCTGCGAATCTAAGACATTTAGCTCACTACGTAGCCTACAAAAGGTCTTCTCATCTAAAGGCTTGTAAAGATATCGGCTAGCTGGTTCTCGGTGCTAATATAGAACACTTTGATATCTCCCTTTTGTCGGTGGTCTCTCAAAAAGTGATGCCGGATGTCAATGTGCTTTGTGCGGCTGTGCTCAACAGGATTGTCCGCTATGCGGATAGCACTCTCATTGTCACATAGGAGTGGGACTTTGCTCAGATTGTAGCCAAAGTCCCGGAGGGTTTGCCTCATCCAAAGTAGTTGCGCGCAACACTGTCCTGCGGCAACATACTCGGCCTCAGCGGTGGATAGGGCAACGGAAGTTTGTTTCTTAGAATTCCATGACACCAGGGACCTTCCTAAGAATTGGCACGTCCCCGATGTACTCTTCCTATCGACCTTACATCTAGCATAGTCAGAATCTGAATATCCAATCAAGTCAAAGGTAGACCCCTTTGGATACCAGATCCCGAAGCAAGGCGTAGCGACTAAGTATCTAAGAATTCGCTTCACGGCCACAAGGTGACACTCCCTTGGATCAGATTGAAATCTAGCACACATGCATACGCTAAGCATAATATCCGGTCTACTAGCACATAAATAAAGTAAAGACCCTATCATGGACCGGTATGCTTTTTGATCAACGAACTTACCTCCTTTGTTGAGGTCGGTGTGTCCGTCAGTTCCCATCGGCGTCTTTGCGGGCTTGGCGTCCTTCATCCCAAACCGCTTTAGCAAGTCTTGCGTGTACTTCGTTTGGGAGATGAAGGTTCCATCCTTGAGTTGCTTCACTTGGAACCTAAGGAAGTAGTTCAACTCGCCCATCATCGACATCTTGAATTTCTACGTCATCACCCTGCTAAACTCTTCACAAGACTTTTGGTTAGTAGAACCAAATATTATGTCATCGACATAAATTTGGCATACAAAAAGATCACCATCGCAAGTCTTAGTGAAAAGAATTGGATCGGCTTTCCCAACCTTGAAAGCATTTGCAATTAAAAAGTCTCTAAGGCATTCATACCATGCTCTTGGGGCTTGCTTAAGTCCATAGAGCGCCTTAGAGAGCTTACACACGTGGTCGGGGTACCGTTCATCCTCGAAGCTAGGGGGTTGCTCCACGTACACCTCCTCCTTGATTGGCCCGTTGAGGAAAGCGCTCTTCACATCCATTTGGAACAACCTGAAAGAATGGTGAGCGGCATATGCTAGCAAAATACGAATTGATTCTAGCCTAGCCACAGGAGCAAAAGTCTCCTCAAAGTCCAAACCTGCGACTTGGGCATAACCTTTTGCCACAAGTCGAGCCTTGTTCCTCGTCACCACCTCGTGCTCGTCCTATTTGTTGCGGAACACCCACTTGGTTCCCACAACGTTTTGCTTGGGACGAGGCACCAGTGTCCAAACTTCATTCCTCTTGAAATTATTGAGCTCTTCCTGCATGGCCAACACCCAGTCCGGATCTAGCAAGGCCTCTTCTACCCTGAAAGGCTCAATAGAAGAGACAAAAGAGTAATGCTCACAAAAATTCACCAATCTAGAGCGAGTAGTTACTCCCTTGCTAATATCACCCAAAATTTGGTCGGCGGGATGATTCCTTTGAATCGTCGCTCGAACTTGGGTTGGAGGTGCCTGAGGTGCTTCTTCCTCTTCAACTTGGACATCCTGTGCTCCCCCTTGATCACGCGCCTCCACTTGAGGTACCTGTTCGTCATCTTGGGTTGGGGGATTCACCATCGTTGAGGAATAAGGTTGATCTTGCTCTTTTTGTTCCTGAGGCCGCACATCTCCAATCGCCATGGTGCGTATTGTGGCCGTTGGAACGTCTTCTTCATCTACATCATCAAGATCAACAACTTGCTCTCTTGGAGAGCCATTAGTCTCATCAAATACAACGTCGCTAGAGACTTCAACCAAACCCGATGATTTGTTGAAGACCCTATACGCCTTTGTATTTGAGTCATAACCTAATAAAAACCCTTCTACAGCTTTGGGAGCAAATTTAGAATTCCTACCCTTCTTCACTAGAATGTAGCATTTACTCCCAAAAACTCGAAAATACGAAACATTGGGTTTGTTACCGGTTAGTAGCTCATACGAAGTCTTCTTGAGGAGGCAGTGAAGGTAGACCCGGTTGATGGCGTGGCAAGCCGTGTTCACGGCTTCCGACCAAAAGCGCTCGGGGGTCTTGAACTCTCCAAGCATTGTCCTCACCATATTGATGAGCGTCCTGTTCTTCCTCTCTACCACACCATTTTGCTGTGGTGTGCAGGGAGCGGAGAATTCGTGCTTGATCCCTTCCTCCTCAAGGAACTCCTCCACTTGAAGGTTCTTGAACTCGGACCCATTGTCGCTCCTTATCTTCTTCACCTTGAGCTCAAACTCATTTTGAGCTCTCCTTAGGAAGCGCTTGAGGGTCTCTTGGGTTTCAGATTTATCCTGCAAAAAGAATACCCAAGTGAAGCGGGAAAAATCATCAACTATAACAAGACCATACTTACTTCCTCCTATACTTAGATAGGCGACGGGTCCGAAGAGGTCCATATGAAGCATCTCCAAAGGTCTTGATGTGGTCATCACATTTTTGGTGTGATGAGAGCTTCCCACCTGTTTGCCTGCTTGACAAGCTGCACAAGGTCTATCTTTTTCGAAATGCACGTTAGTTAGACCTATCACGTGTTCTCCCTTTAGAAGCTTGTGAAGGTTCTTCATCCCCACATGTGCTAAACGGTGATGCCACAACCAGCCCATGCAAGTCTTAGCAATTAAGCATGCATCTAGACCGGCCTCTTCTTTTGCAAAATCAACTAAATAAAGTTTGTCGTCTAGTACACCCTTAAAAGCTAGTGAACCATCACACCTTCTAAAGATAGACACATCTACATTTGTGAATAGACAATTAGAACCCATATTACAAAGTTGACTTACAGATAACAAATTATATCCAAGAGACTCAACTAAAAACACATTAGAAATCGAGTGCTCGGATGAAATAGCAATCTTCCCTAACCCTTTCACCTTGCCTTGGTTCCCATCACCGAATATGATTGAATCTTGGGAATCCTTGTTCTTGACGTAGGAGGTGAACATCTTCTTCTCCCCCGTCATGTGGTTTGTGCATCCGCTGTCGATAATCCAGCTTGAGCCCCCGGATGCATAAACCTGCAAGGCAAATTTAGGCTTGGGTCTTAGGTACCCAACTCTTGTTGGGTCCTACAAGGTTAGTCACAATGGTCTTAGGGACCCAAATGCAAGTTTTATCTCCCTTGCATCTTGCCCCTAATTTCCTAGCAATTACCTTCTTATCCTTTCTACAAATGGCAAATGAAGCATTGCAAGCATGATATATTGTTGAAGGTTCATTAATTTTCCTAGGAATATTAACAACATTTCTCCTAGGCATATGATGAACAACATTTCTCCTAGACATATCTCTACCATGCATATAGGAAGAACTAGAAGCAAACATGGCATGAGAATCAAAAGCATCATAACTTCTATAGGCATTCCTAGAATGTCTCCTATCATGATACATGAAAGCACGGTTCTTTTTAGCACTACTAGCCATAGGGGCCTTCCCTTTCTCCTTGGCGGAGATGGGAGCCTTATGGCTTGTTAAGTTCTTGGATTCCCTCTTGAAGCCAAATCCATCCTTAATTGAGGGGTGTCTACCAATCGTGTAGGCATCCCTTGCAAATTTTAACTTATCAAATTCACTCTTGCTAGTCTTAAGTTGGGCATTAAGACTAGCTAGTTCATCATTTAACTTTGCAATAGACACTAGGTGTTCACTACAAGCATCAACATTAAAATCTTTACACCTAGTGCAAATCACAACATGTTCTACACAAGAGTTAGATCTATTTGCTACTTCTAATTTAGCATTTAAATCATTGTTAACATCTTTTAAACTAGAAATTGTCTCATGGCAAGTAGATAGTTTACAAGAAAGCATTTCATTCCTCTTGATTTCTAAAGCAAGGGATTTTTGAGCCTCTACAAACTTATCATGTTCTTCATATAAAAGATCCTCTTGCTTCTCTAATAATCTATTCTTATCATTCAAGGCATCAATTAATTCGTTAATCTTATTAACCTTGGTTCTATCTGGACCCTTGAATAAACAAGAATAATCTATTTCATCATCATCACTAGACTCATCCTCACTTGAAGAAGCATAGGTAGTACTGTCTCGAGTACATACCTTCTTCTCCTTCGCCATGAGGCATGTGTGACGCTCGTTGGGGAAGAGGGATGACTTGTTGAAGGCGATGGCGGCGAGTCCTTCATTGTCGGAGTCGGATGACGAACAATCTGAGTCCCACTCCTTGCCAAGGTGTGCCTCACCCTTAGCCTTCTTTTATGCCTTCTTCTTCTCCCTCTTGTTCCCTTGTTCCTGGTCACTATCATTATCGGGACAGTTAGCGATAAAATAACCAATCTTACCACATTTGAAGCATGAGCGCTTCCCCTTTGTCTTGGTCTTGCTTGGCTGCCCCTTGCGACCCTTTAGCGCCGTCTTGAAGCGCTTGATGATGAGGGCCATCTCTTCATCATTGAGCCCTGCCGCCTCAACTTGCGCCACCTTGCTAGGTAGCGCCTCCTTGCTCCTCGTTGCCTTGAGAGCAACGAGTTGAGGCTCATTGATTTGACCATTCAATGCGTCGTCCACGTATCTCGCCTCCTTGATCATCATTCGCCCGCTTACGAACTTCCCAAGAACTTCTTCGGGCGACATCTTGGTGTACCTAGGATTTTCACGAATATTGTTCACCAGATGTGGATCAAGTACAGTAAAGGACCTTAGCATTAGGCGAATGACGTCGTGGTCCGTCCATCACGTGCTTCCGTAACTCCTTATTTTGTTAACAAGGGTCTTGAGCCGGTTGTACGTTTGGGTTGGCTCCTCGCCCCTTATCATCGTGAATCTCCCGAGTTCGCCTTCCACCAACTCCATTTTGGTGAGCATGGTGACGTCGTTCCCCTCATGTGAGATCCTGAGGGTGTCCCAGATCTACTTGGCATTGTCCAAGCCGCTCACTTTATTGTACTCTTCCCTGCACAAAGATGCTAAAAGGACAGTAGTAGCTTGTGCATTTTTATGAATTTGTTCATTTATAAACATGGGACTATCCGAGCTATCAAATTTCATTCCACTCTCTACAATCTCCCATATGCTTGGATGGAGAGAGAACAAGTGACTACGCATTTTGTGACTCCAAAATCCGTAGTCCTCCCCATCAAAGTGTGGAGGTTTGCTAAGAGGAATGGAAAGCAAATGTTTATTTGAGCTATGCGGAATACGCGAGTAATCGAAAGAAAAGTTTGAGTTAACCGTCTTTCTTTTGTCGTAGTCGTTGTCGTCGTTGTCCTTTTGGGAAGAAGTAGACTCCTTGATGCATCTTGTCTTCTTCTTCTTCCCATCTTTTCGTTTGTGGCCCGAGCCCGAGTCGGTAGGCTTGTCCTCCTTTGGCTCGTTGACGAAGGACTCCTTCTCCTTTTCATTGATCACAATTCCCTTCCCCTTAGGATCCATCTCTTCGGGCGATTAGTCCCTTTTCTTGAAGAGAACGGCTCCGATACCAATTGAGAGCACCTAGAGGGGGGTGAATAGGTGATCCTGTAAAACTTAAAAACTTATAGCCACAAAAACTTGATTAGGAGTTAGCACAGTAATGCCAAGTGGCTGGAGAGGAGTCTTAGCAAAACACAATAACCACAAGAAGATCAACACAGATGGACACAGTGGTTTATCCCGTGGTTCGGCCAAGTCCAACGCTTGCCTACTCCATGTTGTGGCGTCCCAACGGACGAGGGTTGCAATCAACCCCTCTCAAGCGGTCCAAAGACCTACTTGAATACCATGGTGTTTTGCTTGCTTTACTTTATCCCGCTTGCGAGGAATCTCCACAACTTGGAGTCTCTCGCCCTTACAAAGATGTTTCACAAGGAAGCGCAGAGTAAGGGAGGGATGAGCAACTCACACAAGACACAAAGATCACAGCAAATACGCACACACAAGACCTAGACTTGAGCTCAAGAGACTATCACGAGTTTCTCACTAGAACGGAGCTCAAATCACTAAGAATGTCGAACAAGTGCGCAAGAACGAAGTGTGAGTGATCAACTATGCTCAAAGAATGCTTGGATATCTTCTCCATGCGCCAAGGGGTCCCTTTTATAGCCCCAAGGCAGCTAGGAGCCGTTGAGAACATTGTAGGAAGGCAATTCTTGCCTTCTGTCGACTGGCGCACCGGACAGTCCGGTGCGGATTTGTTTCCTTATTTGGCGAAGCCGACCGTTGCAGATTCAGAGCCGTTGGCGCATCGAACACTGTCCGGTGCACACCGGACAGTCCGGTGCCCCAATGTGACCGTTGGCTCGGCCACGCATCACGCGCGGAATCCTCGGCTGACCGTTGCCCCAGCTGACCGTTGGCTCACCGGACAGTCCGGTGCCTCACCGGACAGTCCGGTGAATTATAGCCGTACGCTATTGATGGCTTCCTGAGACCGATGACTTCGCCCGTGAACGGCTCACCGGACAGTCCGGTGCACCACCGGACAGTCCGGTGATTTATAGCCGTACACCGCCGTCGAAGTCCCGAGAGTAGCAAGTTCGCCAGAGCCAGCCTGGTGCACCGGACACTCCGGACAGTCCGGTGCACCCAGACTGCGCAGACTTTGGCTGAACAAAGCCATCTCTTTTCCAATTCGATTTCTCCTGTTTCCAGCACTTAGACACAATACATTAGTCCATAAAACAATGTACTAAGTCTAGAAACATACCTTTTGACTTGATTTGCACTTTGTCCACCACTTTGCATAGATTAACACAAAAGCACTTGTGTTGGCACTCAATCACCAAAATACTTAGAAATGGCCCAAGGGCACATTTCCCTTTCAGCTAGCACCAATGCCTCCGGCTTCGGCTCATCGCAGAGCAGCCAAGGTTTCCGAAAACTGAGCAAGGGAAGCCTAGAGCGGCAAGGCCGACAGAGCCGAGGGACTCCTACGCCTTCGGGATACGGACACCTCACTCGTCACCTTCCGCGAAAGGCAACCGACGCTCGGTTAAGTGGTTCGGTTAGCCAACAGACAAGTCCCAGCGCTTGGAATGAGGAAGACACATAGCTTCGTTCTCAAATACCCAAATGTTCAGGCCTCGACAGTGACGATGAACATACATTGGCGCTCAAGGTGCCATTACAAACGGGACTCCGGTTCCGTTCCTGCGGGTACGAACAACCCCCCACATTGGAGGGCCCGCGGGATGACGAACTCCAAGCGGCTCACCGGCAACCGCCCCGACAGCAGCGACAACGACCTCCGTCCCGGGCGGCAAGACAGCTGCAGCAACGACTTCAGGGCAAACGCTGCGGCGGAAAAGCCCTCGCCCACGAAGGACG
Organism: Zea luxurians; assembly: GCA_029449295.1. Classification (NCBI taxonomy): domain Eukaryota; kingdom Viridiplantae; phylum Streptophyta; class Magnoliopsida; order Poales; family Poaceae; genus Zea; species Zea luxurians. The sequence goes on from JAOPSE010000002.1 coordinate 171,856,237, forward strand.
AGAACCAGCCATTCAAGCCAAGGAGACGGAGGTCCAGGGGTGCGGGCGGAGTTGGCGGTCTCGTCGGTAGAGACAACCTCCTCCGGCTGCCACCATCTTAGCACCGACGACAGCGGCCACCTGCGCGCCGGTGCCACGCCGGCGAATGGCGGACGCCCCAGCCTACACCGGCAGATCCCCACTCAGGTCCTCACGGACAGGCAGGCCTCGACCTCCGCATAGAGGCGTCGCGCCGGAGTGAGGACAAGACAATCCAAGAACACGAACGCCGCCTATGCGGCGTACGGCGTCTTGGACGATCCACCGGTGCGCGCGGCGCAACGAACGCCCGAGCCCAGATCAAGCGGCAGGAGGTAGCGTCGGAGGCTGTGACAGAGCCAGCTGAGCCAACGAGCCAGGCACGCTGGAGCCGATGGCGCTTGCGGCCGACCGGTCCTACGTTGCCGAAGTTCGCCCCTCCGCAAGGCCGATGAGTGCCTTCTCCCCTGAATGCTGAAGGAGGAGACGGCCTGCCGGCCCGTGCGGGAGGTAGAACCCCGGCTCAGCTCTCCCTCCACCTCAGCAAGGATGACGAAGATCCTTGAAGCTGAGGGCGGGGTGGAGACCGCAGCCCGGCTCATTTCTCCCTACCAAGCTGACCGTTGGTGAGGGAATGCAGCCGGGCTGCACGATGAAAATCCTTGAAGCCGAACAATGGCTGAAAGGTACCGATCTCCACGAGTTCGCGCTCCTCCAACGACAGCAAGAGCAAGGCGACGCTGGAGCACCCCATCCGGGGGCTCAAAAGGCGGAAGGGCGCAAGGCATGAGGGGAGGACGAAGGCATGGCCACTGCCCAGGGGATCGTTTCCCCCTTTTATAGGCAGACCTCCTCGCTTGCACCCCTTAGCGTCACGGGCGAAGTCCCCACTGACAACCTCCAGGGTTCTCCCCCCATGACACGGGGGCTGGGACCCACGCGTCATACGAGCTGACTCGAAGCACGAAGAAGGCGAACCGCCGCACACAAGGCATGTAACCGTCCCGCGGTTACAAGCACTCCCCCATCTTTGCAGAAACTGGTGGTCGAAAGGGTGGACTGCTACGCGACAAGCGTCCACCACAATTGTGCGCCCCTTCGGCTCCATCCACATCCGGTGGACCAGCGCAAAGGAAGCGGGCCTGCACGTCATGTAACCGGCGTGCCGGTTACGACGTGCAAGAAGCTACACCACCACTCACGCCAATGCCACGCCTCCTCGACTGCGGGACCAGTACCGCGTCTCGAGGTACCCCTGCGCATGAACCAACAGTGCCAATTAAAGGCGACGGCCATGGGTCGATCAGCCGCGGGGCACGCATGACGGTCGGCATGGTCAAAAGTGGGCCGGCAGTAACTGCAGCGGCAGACGAACGGAAGCAGCAGTCAAGTCGCCAGCAGGCTCGCGTCCCCTCCTGAAGCGACGGGAGAGCCCTCCCTCACAGCGTGAAGACGACGCGCCCGTGCCCCGCTCCTCGAATGGCTCGCACACGCAATGGGCGCCACGCAAATCACCCGTCCCGTCGCATCAGCTCCCCGACGGAGCAGGCAACACCTCTGACAGGCGAGGCGGGCGTCGCTTCGTCTTTGCCATAATGACCGCGTCAAAAAAGGTGCGCCACTTTATTTAAAATTCATATCCTTCCCCTCCTCCTCTCTCTCTCTTACCACAGGGACCGGGAAAGGGGACGTTGTGGAAAGGATCCTTCCCGGTGAAGGAAGCGGGCCCCAAGCCCTCCTACTGATCAGGGGTTCGAAGGCTGGCCCCTCGGAAGGGTTCGACAGCCACCCTAGAGCGCCCGGGCTCCGTGCCCACTACTGATCAGGGGTTCGTAGGCTGGCCCCTCGGAAGGGTTCGACAGTCGCCCCAGAACATGCAGAGTGAGGGATGACTCTGGGTACGTTCGATACATAACCAAGGCTCGGGCTACGCTTCCGAGGTACCCTAGGACATTTCCGAGACCAGCGGGAATGATTTGTAATGGAATCCCACCGGAGGGAGGCATCGAGCCCTTGGACCCTGTCGAAGGGGTCTGGGTCCGGCGAATCATCCGCAGGTACTTTTGGAGCGCACCTCCGGGCTACAGCCGACCCCTAACGAATGGGGCACGGGCGTCCACTCGGATCACCCATTAGCAGCTCATTGGAAACACCATGTTCGGCGCCCTCCGAGGGCAACATGGCGCTTCCCCCCTCCTTGCGGAAAGGCGACGCAGGGGCGTATAATAGAAGTCGGGAAAGTCCTTGATCGTCCTCTTGCTCCGTGCAGAGGCTTGGGGGCTGCTCTCGCACCTGGCTACAGCCCAAAACTGTTGACAGCGTCAACAAACCAGCCTGATAACTTGGAACCCGACCACGCACCCGGGCTACTACCGGGCCGCAAGAGGGAACGACCAGACCGGCCGAAGCACTACGAAAAGCATTCAGACCTCAGAGGAGTCAAGCCACTCCTCCGAGGCCTCGGGGGCTACACCCGGCGGGTGCGCTCGCGCGCACCCACCAGAACAAGGCAAAAAACGAGAAAGGTCGATCCCCTCATCGAAAAAGCGGCAAAAGCCTCCAAGCGAGTACCATCACTCCCTTCGAGGCTCGGGGGCTACTGTCGGGTACTGTTGCGGACTTGTTCTCAAATGCTTCGGATTAAGAACAAGGCAACATAAAAAGTGTTAAATGATAAAGCCCTTCGTCCTTTGAAACATTATTTCCCTTCGGGATATAATGTGTTCTGGACGAAGGTCACAAACAACATATCTTCGTAAACACAATAAACTATGACGAAGAATTTACATGCAACATAAAAAGTAATATAAACATTTAAATATTATCACAACGTCATTTCTATTTTATTATCATATAAAAATAGAAATGACTTCAGATTACAAGTGTACCTTCGGATTGCAGGAAGACAAAAGTACAAGGATGACGGAAAGCAAATGCCAAGTCAGCGTGAACAGTACGGGAGTACTGTTCATCTATTTATAGGCGTGGGACGTAGCCCATGCAAAATTACATTCATGTCCATTACATTTGCTAATGACTTATGGGAATCTATTAAGGCCTAAGTAGTCTTTTCATCTTTAAGTCGGTTCCCCTTTCTGCTATCGCGACGAAGCTTTCTGCGCATAGCTTCGGCTGTGCACCATCCTTCGTACAGCTTGGTAATCAGCTTCGTACAGCTTGGGCTTCGTTCTGACCGCACTCCATGTTCATGATCTGAGTCCGAAGATACCTGTTCATTCACTTGGAAAATGTTGTCAAATCATGTTTTTGAGGACCTTCGGAGGACGAAGGCCCCCAACAGTAGCCCCTCGCAATATTAATTTGTTAGTGATAAATTCAGATAGCGATATGGACGAAGGCCTTAAGCCGAAGGTCCGAAAAAACATCTTCCCTTTGCTAGAATAGCAAAAGTCACTGACACCTGGGACCACACAGTTTCCGTTATATCGAGTGTATAAATAGGAGCCCGCCACATTTGATTTGGCACGCTCTCTTTGCCATCTGTTTTTCCTGCTTATAAAACTTTCTGCCCAAAAATATTTGTTTTCTTTCCTAGTTTTAAGCTTCGGAAGCGAGAAGTAGGATTTCCGAAGAGATGTCTGAGGAGAAGAAGGCTGTTGTCGAGATGAAGCTAAGTCTCTCTGAAGAGAAGAACCTGGGCTTTCTTGAGGCAATGTCGAAGACCAATACAGAAAAGATCACCAAAGAGATTTTAGAAGGTTTATCTGAAGATACTGGTGACAGCGACAGTTATGATGTAGAAAGCGGCGGGGGAGAGTCTGAAGATCGACCATGGCGGCCAAGTCACTCGGTTTTCGGGAAAACTACTATTAAGCAGAGTCATATTGACAATATGAGGGGGAGATATTTTCGAGATATATCCATTGTGAGGGCTGATGCTGGAGAAAAGACTTCTCCCACCCCCGAAGAAGATGAGGTCGTGATCTTCCGAAGCTTTCTCAAGGCTGGGCTTCGGTTCCCCCTAAGCAGCTTTGTTGTCGAAGTCCTGAAGACATTTCAAATCTACCTTCATCAAATTACTCCCGAAGCTATCATAAGAATGGGAATCTTTGTCTGGGCTATGAAAAGCCAAGGTTTAGAACCAAATGCTAAAAGCTTTTGCAAAATTCATGAGTTGGTATATGAGACGAAGCCCTGGGGGAAAGAACAATATCACAACAACTTTGGTTGTTTGTAACACCCGGTTTTAAAGAACAAAGCCGGGTGCATCTCATACATGCGCCAAGAAGACAACATATATAATAACAGAGTGTATGGAGATAAATGTCATAAAACATCAGAGTAATTATTACATAGCGGAAGACTTACAAAATAAGTTATAAATATAAAACGAACTAAGGATCGTCGGCGCCAATATCGACTGAGAAACACCACCCAGATCAGATCAAACTCCTCGGTACTTGACTCCACTTGAAACCACCTGTTCTTCTCCTGTGGGGGGGGGTGTGAGACAGCAAGAGTGAGCTCACATACGATCATAGCTCAACAAGTCGTGGGGAATAATGTGACATGAACTCACCAAAGGTGGGAGTTCATGAAGTGTAAGGCTGATCAATGAGATAAAGGCTGAAGCTGAGCATTGCTTTTATAAGTTGGTCAAAATTTTATTAGCAGTTACTAAGTGCAAGTAAATACCAAACCTTAGTAATAATAAGTAAGAGTAATAATAAAATAATCCCAAATGCAATGAAATGACAGGTTGAGTTTAAGTTCCATAATTTAATCATGTGAGTGTCCGAGCCGCTCATGACCGTGAGCACGGCTAGTATACCAGTTTTACACTCTGCAGAGGTTGCGCATCTTTACCCACAAGTCATGTTACCCATCTGCCAAGAGATGGCCAATCCCATACACCTCTACCGAGGAGGCGAGGCAGGGTAACACTACGAGGCCTTTACAAAGTTCCACTAGCTTCAGACTACCCGCTACAGTTTATGGGAAGATCCAGTAAAGGGTTCCTGGCTGATAGCCATCGCAGCAAAATCAACCAGGGACCTCCCCGCACTGACCTCTCCCCTACTGCCCTTGCCCCTTTCGGGTAAGGTAGCCCTCCCCTAGCTTTCCTAGTTAATCAGCCAAGGGCGTCCCATTCCACCCTTGTGGTAGCACTGTTTTCCCGGGTGGTTCTCCATGTTCCCATTAACATAATGATCTTAACATGAACAAGGAATAATAAAACAGATAACAATAAACAATATGACAATGAGTGATGAATATCTCTATACCCAAATCCACATAAAGCAATAGCATGTACTACCCAAAACTTTAGTAGTAAAACCAGTGGTGAAACAAGGTATAAAGATAGTCAAATCTAGGGTATCCTATTGGGCCCCAGCAAAATTATCCTATGCAGATCATTATGAATAATAAGAACATGAATGGGTAAAAGAAGTGATCAAGGGCACAACTTGCCTGGCACTTGAGAATCCAGGTACCAACTTGCTTTTCAGATGACACGTGTCCTCGCGCTAGACGTAGCAATACAAGCAAACATGGTATATACAAAATTAACATCACACCAACCATGTAAACTAAATATACAGCAAAAATCTACACATTAAAATGAATTCATAGGAATTGGAATCACTAAATTTGGAGTTATATATTTTAAGTTATGGATTTTCTAAGGTTTTATGCATTTAATACAAGATTAAGTGAAATAATAATTTTAATGTGTTTGTCATGTCAGAACAGAGGTACTAATGGATAGACAATAATTTTATGAAAATTTAGGAACTGGAATGGTCTAATTTGGAGTTCATTTGCATTTACTATGAATTAAACAAGTTTTAACATTTATTTATGCACTAAAAGTTAATTTCTGATATTAATTTCTGACTTTCAAAGTTCTCTGGATTGGGCCTCAAATACCAGAAAACGCAGGGGCTGGCGCGTAAAAATTCCTAAGACTCAGATTACTATACAATATACTGCGGGTTTATTTTCTGTTTTTCCGAGGGCTCTTAAGAAAAATGACCATCGCGAAGGGGTATCGGCACCCGTGAGCCGTCCGATCCAAGCTCGTCGGTCCAGATTAGACCAAGACACCCATGAACCCGCCCACATTATTAGTCGTTGGATCGTGGATCGACGGCGCGGATTTTAAATACTAGGATCATTACACGCCCGTCCGATTTTGATCTAACGGCAGGGATCAGTCTCAACGAAGGGGTACGCATTGGACTAATCTACACCGTTCCTTTTACATCCTGCGGCTCCTGTGCTTCTTCTACCTCCGCGCAGCACGAACGCTAGCTGCAACAGAAAACGCCACAGCACGCGAACGCGAGGAGGGCTTGGCTAGCTACACGCGGGTGTGGGTCGAAGTGCGACTGGGTCTATACCGATTTCAAGGCACAAGTAATGGTGGCTCGCGAGGATGTTTTCATACCGCTTCCCGGGTGCTAGCACGGTAGTCCAGAAGTTCTGCAGCACGACGGCGAATCTTCTAAGCCGACGACGATGCACCAGCGCACTCTTTAATGCTCGGCGAAGGAGGCCTGGTCCGATCCACGCCGCGCGCACGGGTAGAACCCAGGTTCCCAGAGCGCCGCCGCGTCAACACCCGCTCGGCGACATATCTTCACATTCCCTCTCTGCTCCCTTTCTTCTCTCTCTCGGCTGAACTCGTCGCCAGGCAACCAGGAAGACGAGGAAAGATGGCGTTATCCCAGGGCGCCTGAGACCGCGGATCCACGGGGCAACAACTTTATGGGCGAGCAGGGCGATCGCGCCGCGGATCGCGGATCCACGCCGATTGACCCGCGCCCACATCGCCAGGAGCGAGCGTATACCGCAGAAGCAAATGTAGTGGCCCAGCAGTCAGTGACAGTGGAGTTTATACCGATGACGTCATTCCTGAGATCACCATGCGGTCAGCCAGCCAACTAAACATAGAATATTGCGGCTGCAAGTTTGGGTGGCTGCCAGGTGGGGACACGAGGTCAGGTTGCGATAGAGAGAGTGGGCTGGCTGCTTGTAGAAACGCAAATGGGCCGATTAGGGTGGCTGTCGGCCCATTTAGTTTAGAAACCTTTTCTCTTTTCTTTTCTTTTCTTTTCCTATTTCATTTCCTTTTTATTCTTTTAATTCCAATTTTTAGAATTCACATCCTTGTTGCAAATTTGTTCCTTGAATTAAATATTCTGATTTCACATACTAACATGGTGATAAATTTACTTATATGCTTATTTTATACTATGTAGTATTTCTCTTCTTTTCCCTTTTCCATTTTCAAGCAGAGTTTAAATTCTATGTGACCATTAACATATTAATAATACTTTATTTTATTAGCCAAAAATGCACAATCAAGTAAAAGCTCAGCATGGTGCATGATTTATTTAGGTGTTATTGGTTATTTAATCCCCTTTTGATGGTATTTATTCACATGTGACAGTACTTAGAGATGGTATACACATGTGATGATAAGTAAATTCTACACACACAAAGATTATGGGAAAATGACTTTTCTCCCCTTTTATTATATATTACAAAGTGAGTATTACAAATCCTACCCCCCTTAAAAATAATCTCGCCCTCGAGATTTAAGAAGGACTAGGGAAAAGGTGGGGAGAATCTATACGAAGCTCTTCTCTTTCCCAAGTTGCTTCATCTTCTCCATGATGGCTCCATTGCACTTTGCACATCTTTATAACTTTATTTCTTGTAACTCGAGTCAAAGCATCAAGAATCTTGACGGGATACTCCGTATAAGTCAAATGACCCTGAACACTTAGCTCTTCCATTGGTAACTGTTCCTCAGGGACACGGAGACATTTCTTAAGTTGAGACACATGAAATACATTATACACATAAGATAGATTATCAGGCAGCTCGAGTTGAGAGGCTATCTATCCAACTCGCCTAAAAACTCAAAATGGTACAATAAAGTGAGGGGACAATTTGCGCTTAACTTTAAATCTCCTCAATTCACGAAGCGGTGACACCTTGAGGTACACATGATCACCTTCCTCAAATTCTAGTGGTCTTCTTCTATTATCAGCGTAGCTCTTTTGCCTGGTCTGAGCTATCCTCAAATTCTCTCGAATTATACAAACTTGTTCTTCTGCCTCTTGAATAGGTTTGGGTCCAAAGAATTGTCTTCCTCTAGTCTGGTCCAAAATAGAGGAGTCCTGCATTTCTTGTCATATAGAGTCTCGAACTGTGACATCTTCAGACTGACCTAGTAACTATTATTATATGAGAACTCAGCATAAGGTAGACTCTTGTCCCAACTACTACCATGCTGAAGGGTAGAAGCTCTCAACATGTATTCCAATAATTGGTTAGTCCTTTCGGTCAGTTCATCAGTCTGAGGTAGGCCAAACTAAAATTCAACTTCGCATCCATATTCTCATGAAAACTTTTCCAAAATTTGGAGGTAAACTGTGATCCTCTATCCAAAACGATCTTCTTCGGTACACCATGTAGAGACTCAATCCGAGACACGTATAACTTAGCCAATTGTGATCCATTATAAGTAGTCTTGATCGGAATGAAATGAGCCACTTTGGTCAGTCTATCCACAATAACCCATATAGAATCATATCCTTTCGAGGTGCGAGGCAATCCAGTCATGAAGTCCATACCAATCTTTTCCCACTTCCACTCGGGTATCTTCAGTGGGTATAATATTCCAGCTGGCCTCTCGTGTTCAGCCTTAACTCTTTGGCACACATCGCTCATAACCACATGTGCAGCCATATCTCTCTCCAGTCCATATCACCAGCACTTCTGCTTTAAATCCTGATACATCTTGGTACTACCAGGATGAATAGAATAATCCAAGTCATGGGCTTTCTTCAATATAGTCTCACGAAGGCTCTCAATCTCCGGAACATATATCCGATCCTTGAACCATCCGGTGCCTTGCTCATCTTCCGTGAATTCTAGACCTCGACCTTCAGTAATAATATCCTTAATCTCTTGTATCTTAGTATCACCAATTTATCCTTTGCGGATCTCTTTGCTCCAAAGTAGGTTCCACATCAATAGTAACTCCTTCAGTGTGAGCAACTATCCCCAGGTTAAGTCTCCTGAAATCCTCAACAATCTCATTAGGTAGCTGGGCAACAACAGCTAAATGAATATGCTCCTTTCGACTCAAGGCATCTGCAACCAAATTTGCCTTGCCCGGGTGATAGTGAATTTCCAAATCGTAATCCTTAATAAGCTCCAACCAACGGCGTTGCCTAAGGTTGAGATCCTTCTGAGTGAATATATACTTCAAACTCTTATGATCCGTGTATACTTGGCACTTCTCATCCCACTTAAATCCTCCTTTTCTTCACCAAAAGCGAGGTCATAAGCTTAGCAATCTTAGAAAATCCTTCAATAAATCTCCAATAATATCCTGCAAGTCCCAAGAAACTTCGGTCCTCCGTAATCCGTAGTGGGTATGCTCCACACCACTATCTCCTTGACTTTAGCAGGATCCACTGATATCCCTCCATTAGAAACGATATGTCCAAGAAATGACACCTTGTCGATCCAAAACTCGCACTTGCTAAACTTAGCGTAGAGTTGATTATCTTAAAGCTTCTGTAGCACCAACCCTAGATGTTCTTCGTGGTCACTCTCATTCTTAGAATAGATAAGAATATCGTCGATGAACACCACGACGAATCTGTCCAAATACTCCAAAAACATCTTACTTATCAAATCCATAAAATAAGCTGGTGCATTAGTTAATCCAAACGACATAACGATGAACTCATATAATCCATATCGAGTCGAGAAAGCCGTCTTAGGAATATCTGATGACCAAATCTTCATTTGATGGTAACCCGATTGGAGGTTAATCTTCGAGAATACCCTGGCTCCTCTCATCCGATTAAATAAATCCTTAATGCAGGGTAACAGAAACTTGTTCTTCACAGTGACATCATTAAGGAACCTTTAATCCACGCACATCCCTTGCAATCCATCTTTCTTCTGTACAAACAAAACTGGTGCTCTCCAAGGTGAAGACTCGGACGAATGTACTCAGCCTCTTGCAAATCCGTTAAGTGCTTCTTGAGTTCTTTTAACTCTTCTACAGACATTCTATACTGCTTGGCCCCAATATTATAGCAGTAACTCCAAATTTCTCTACCCATAATGGCCAATGTCAATCTACGTGTCATTTGATTCACCACAACAGGCCCTTTAGGTGTAATTACTCTCATGGGTTTTCTCATATTGTCCAACACATTTGCACAGACCCAAAATCTCAGCATGACGCATAATTTTATTAGCAACTCATGGGGACAAATAGACCTTTTTATTCCTCCTAAAATGGTATCATACCAAATACTAACTAAAGGAACATGTAGATCCTACAAATAGTAGTAATTTACATATATGTTTATGTAGCTTGGTGGAGCCGGTGGTGGTGGAGATGATGGTTGCTCTTGTTGTTGTCTCTCCAACCGTGATTGCCTTATTTCTTGCTGTATCTCCAGACGGGCTTGACGTATTTCCTCGCGTTCTTGTCTTATCTGGCTTTGCATTTCGGTCATCATGTCTGTCAATTGCTGTATTACCAGCCTTTGGGTTGCAATCACTTGATCGGTTTCAACAGGTGGGGGATTTGGAGAATTCATTTCTGTTTGCTGTTGCGTGATAATCTTTCCTTTCCTGGTATTGACCATCTGAGTTAGATACATATGGTAAGAGAGAGCAGCAGACAAGGCAGTAATTACAACTCATGTTACTTTGGGGGACTTATTAGCTAAGTATATTAGTGTGTCACCTACTAAAGCTAATACAATACCTTATAGTGGTACATGCTAAAATGCCCATCTATACTATTTCAATCAATCAAAGAAGCAAATCAGACACTGATCATCAGAACAATCAACCAACATTTTTTTAATAGAGAAAATAGTTTTTTTTTTCATTTTTGTCTTAGGCCTCCTATCTCTTAAAAACGTCATAGGGGTAGGGATTCCAAGGTGTGAAATCCATCTTGTCTTAGAGTAGAAAGGATAAGATTAATCAGAATAGAATAGCAAAAGGTGAGACAGGATCAAGATAAGGTAAGTATGGAATGAATCAGAGTAAGATAAGTATAGAATGAATCAAAATGAGATAAGTAGGTAAGGGTTATCCATTTCTATCTAGGTTTCGTCCTACAGTCAACATTTCCTCTGATACCACTTCTGTAACACCCGGTTTTAAAGAACAAAGCCGGGTGCATCTCATACATGCGCCAAGAAGACAACATATATAATAACAGAGTGTATGGAGATAAATGTCATAAAACATCAGAGTAATTATTACATAGCGGAAGACTTACAAAATAAGTTATAAATATAAAACGAACTAAGGATCGTCGGCGCCAATATCGACTGAGAAACACCACCCAGATCAGATCAAACTCCTCGGTACTTGACTCCACTTGAAACCACCTGTTCTTCTCCTGTGGGGGGGGGTGTGAGACAGCAAGAGTGAGCTCACATACGATCATAGCTCAACAAGTCGTGGGGAATAATGTGACATGAACTCACCAAAGGTGGGAGTTCATGAAGTGTAAGGCTGATCAATGAGATAAAGGCTGAAGCTGAGCATTGCTTTTATAAGTTGGTCAAAATTTTATTAGCAGTTACTAAGTGCAAGTAAATACCAAACCTTAGTAATAATAAGTAAGAGTAATAATAAAATAATCCCAAATGCAATGAAATGACAGGTTGAGTTTAAGTTCCATAATTTAATCATGTGAGTGTCCGAGCCGCTCATGACCGTGAGCACGGCTAGTATACCAGTTTTACACTCTGCAGAGGTTGCGCATCTTTACCCACAAGTCATGTTACCCATCTGCCAAGAGATGGCCAATCCCATACACCTCTACCGAGGAGGCGAGGCAGGGTAACACTACGAGGCCTTTACAAAGTTCCACTAGCTTCAGACTACCCGCTACAGTTTATGGGAAGATCCAGTAAAGGGTTCCTGGCTGATAGCCATCGCAGCAAAATCAACCAGGGACCTCCCCGCACTGACCTCTCCCCTACTGCCCTTGCCCCTTTCGGGTAAGGTAGCCCTCCCCTAGCTTTCCTAGTTAATCAGCCAAGGGCGTCCCATTCCACCCTTGTGGTAGCACTGTTTTCCCGGGTGGTTCTCCATGTTCCCATTAACATAATGATCTTAACATGAACAAGGAATAATAAAACAGATAACAATAAACAATATGACAATGAGTGATGAATATCTCTATACCCAAATCCACATAAAGCAATAGCATGTACTACCCAAAACTTTAGTAGTAAAACCAGTGGTGAAACAAGGTATAAAGATAGTCAAATCTAGGGTATCCTATTGGGCCCCAGCAAAATTATCCTATGCAGATCATTATGAATAATAAGAACATGAATGGGTAAAAGAAGTGATCAAGGGCACAACTTGCCTGGCACTTGAGAATCCAGGTACCAACTTGCTTTTCAGATGACACGTGTCCTCGCGCTAGACGTAGCAATACAAGCAAACATGGTATATACAAAATTAACATCACACCAACCATGTAAACTAAATATACAGCAAAAATCTACACATTAAAATGAATTCATAGGAATTGGAATCACTAAATTTGGAGTTATATATTTTAAGTTATGGATTTTCTAAGGTTTTATGCATTTAATACAAGATTAAGTGAAATAATAATTTTAATGTGTTTGTCATGTCAGAACAGAGGTACTAATGGATAGACAATAATTTTATGAAAATTTAGGAACTGGAATGGTCTAATTTGGAGTTCATTTGCATTTACTATGAATTAAACAAGTTTTAACATTTATTTATGCACTAAAAGTTAATTTCTGATATTAATTTCTGACTTTCAAAGTTCTCTGGATTGGGCCTCAAATACCAGAAAACGCAGGGGCTGGCGCGTAAAAATTCCTAAGACTCAGATTACTATACAATATACTGCGGGTTTATTTTCTGTTTTTCCGAGGGCTCTTAAGAAAAATGACCATCGCGAAGGGGTATCGGCACCCGTGAGCCGTCCGATCCAAGCTCGTCGGTCCAGATTAGACCAAGACACCCATGAACCCGCCCACATTATTAGTCGTTGGATCGTGGATCGACGGCGCGGATTTTAAATACTAGGATCATTACACGCCCGTCCGATTTTGATCTAACGGCAGGGATCAGTCTCAACGAAGGGGTACGCATTGGACTAATCTACACCGTTCCTTTTACATCCTGTGGCTCCTGTGCTTCTTCTACCTCCGCGCAGCACGAACGCTAGCTGCAACAGAAAACGCCACAGCACGCGAACGCGAGGAGGGCTTGGCTAGCTACACGCGGGTGTGGGTCGAAGTGCGACTGGGTCTATACCGATTTCAAGGCACAAGTAATGGTGGCTCGCGAGGATGTTTTCATACCGCTTCCCGGGTGCTAGCACGGTAGTCCAGAAGTTCTGCAGCACGACGGCGAATCTTCTAAGCCGACGACGATGCACCAGCGCACTCTTTAATGCTCGGCGAAGGAGGCCTGGTCCGATCCACGCCGCGCGCACGGGTAGAACCCAGGTTCCCAGAGCGCCGCCGCGTCAACACCCGCTCGGCGACATATCTTCACGTTCCCTCTCTGCTCCCTTTCTTCTCTCTCTCGGCTGAACTCGTCGCCAGGCAACCAGGAAGACGAGGAAAGATGGCGTTATCCCAGGGCGCCTGAGACCGCGGATCCACGGGGCAACAACTTTATGGGCGAGCAGGGCGATCGCGCCGCGGATCGCGGATCCACGCCGATTGACCCGCGCCCACATCGCCAGGAGCGAGCGTATACCGCAGAAGCAAATGTAGTGGCCCAGCAGTCAGTGACAGTGGAGTTTATACCGATGACGTCATTCCTGAGATCACCATGCGGTCAGCCAGCCAACTAAACATAGAATATTGCGGCTGCAAGTTTGGGTGGCTGCCAGGTGGGGACACGAGGTCAGGTTGCGATAGAGAGAGTGGGCTGGCTGCTTGTAGAAACGCAAATGGGCCGATTAGGGTGGCTGTCGGCCCATTTAGTTTAGAAACCTTTTCTCTTTTCTTTTCTTTTCTTTTCCTATTTCATTTCCTTTTTATTCTTTTAATTCCAATTTTTAGAATTCACATCCTTGTTGCAAATTTGTTCCTTGAATTAAATATTCTGATTTCACATACTAACATGGTGATAAATTTACTTATATGCTTATTTTATACTATGTAGTATTTCTCTTCTTTTCCCTTTTCCATTTTCAAGCAGAGTTTAAATTCTATGTGACCATTAACATATTAATAATACTTTATTTTATTAGCCAAAAATGCACAATCAAGTAAAAGCTCAGCATGGTGCATGATTTATTTAGGTGTTATTGGTTATTTAATCCCCTTTTGATGGTATTTATTCACATGTGACAGTACTTAGAGATGGTATACACATGTGATGATAAGTAAATTCTACACACACAAAGATTATGGGAAAATGACTTTTCTCCCCTTTTATTATATATTACAAAGTGAGTATTACATTGTTACAGCTTCGGTGCCCGCTCCGGGTCAAGCTGCCCTGTGCCAACCTTTCGGAAGAGGTAGCCCGGAGCCTGGATGACAGAATGGTTCTATGTAAAGAATGACTTGACAGCGCAGGAAGATGTTAAGAGTATCATTATGCGCCCCATCTGGCAACGCTTCGGACTCCGAAAGCCGAAGGTTGAAATGGATGAAGCGGCCGAAGAATGCCAAAGAGCCTTCGGCGTAATCTGCTCTTTTATTGGGACAAGGGATCTGGTCCAAGAGCATATTACCTTCAGGGTGTGGCCACTTGCAGGAAAGTGGGAAATGCCGAAGGAGACCATCAAAGAGTCTGACGAAGGTGGTCTAGTCAGACTAAAATACACATTCAAATACGGGGATAAGTTTGTTGAACCTGATGACGACTGGTTAAAAAGCATTGAAACATTAAGTGACGAACTGCTTGGGGTATATTCGAAGGCCGAGAACACTGCATTATCGGCAGCCTTCGGAGGCCGAAAGAAGAAGAGGCTCAACCGGGTATTTGATGCAATCGGGTTTGTCTACCCTGACTATCATTATCCGGTGCCGGGCCGCAAAAGAAAAAATACTTCTCCTGCAACAGAAGTTGCCACAAGTGCTTCTAGTGAGCCAACGCCGCAAAGAAAAAAGATGAAGGTGCTCACCCACCGGGCACGTTTTATTGAGCCGGCCACAGTGCCTGAATTTATCGGTAAAGTCTCCTTGGCCACTGAAACTACAGAGCCAGCTCCAGTGCCGAAGATCGAAGAAAACACTGAAGTACCTTCAGCAGAGAAAGCAGAGAAACCGAAAATTGAAGGACCAAAAATATTAGAAATCTTAAGCCCTTCAGCAAGTGTTGAAACAATAAAAAATCAAAAGGGGCCATCGGTAACCCCGAAAAGAAAAAGAATGGTGAACGTGCTAGATGTTTTGGAGACAATTAAGTCTTCAAGCATAACTCCAAAGAAAACTGTTGAACTTTCTGAAGTGTCTACTGAAACTTTAGCTGCTGAAGCTTCGAAGCAACAACTTGAAGTTGAAGCTGGGACTTCAGAGCCCACCAAGGAACAACCTTTGGAAACCGAAGAAAAAATAAAAATGTCAGAGCCAATTTTGGTTGAAGAAATTGACACTGCTGCCCCCGAAGCTCCTTCCAACATACACGATTACATTGTGCGACATGCTTCGGGGAAGAAATTATCTGAAGAAGAGATTTATGAAGCCAACCACTATGCCAAAGAATTAAAATATCCGAAGGGGGCACTAGTGTTCAACGGGACAAACGAAGATGACTTCCTATACTGTCTCCCTGACAACAAAGAATTATCTGTCTGCCGGGAGATGGCTAGGAGTATGGGATTTCCGAAGCTTGAAGCTGGACTATGCGCTATGACGAAGGAGGATCTTGCGGATAGCCTTGCATATAATAGTCTGAAGGTGCGAGAATTGCGCATTTTGGAAACTTTATGATTCGAAATCTATTGTTTTATTCTTATACTAACTTTTTACATATAGGGATTAATACTAAGTAACGCGCTGAGAGCGCAAAAGAGTGCCGAAGACGAAAGCTATGAAATTGCCTTCAACAACCTTCGAACAGAGGTTATCAAGCTAAGGAACGAAGCCCTGGAAAAGGACAAGATTCTAGTTACATTAGTGGATAAAGTAAAGGAGAACGAAGCTGCGTCCAAAGCCCAAATTGCAGCTCAAAAGCACGAGATTGACGATCTTCGGAAGCAATTGGCCCGGGCGAAAGAAGAACGCATACTTGAAGAAACAAGGCGGGAATGTAGCGACCAATGGGCTAATCATTTGGAAGGAACCGTTGAAGAGCTTCGGACTTCTAAGAAAAGGTGCTACGAAAAATCTATGGATTGTGTGAAGAAAATAAAAACCAGCTTCGCCAGTGTTGGCGCATTTTCGAGTGAAGAAGATTTTGTGAGAGGTAACCCAGAAGGGCTGATAGAATGGATCTGCCACGAAGCTGAAGCCTTCGAAGAAATTCTAAACAGTCGAGGAGACATTTGCGCCTTCTCGGGTGCCCGGGGGATTGCTTCTATACTGGAGAAAAAAGGCTGCGATCATGTTAAGGTTCTTGCACAATCCGAAGCCAGCTTATCCCCTGAAGATATTAAAGACCGCTCGGCCGAAGCTAGCCAGGCTGGTGGAAAATTTTTCACCGACGTCTGGGACAATGGTGGCCGAGAAATGGCCCAAGAAATCATTCAGAAAAGTGAGAAAGGCATTCACGACGCTAGAGAAGTAGCTAAGGCCGCTGACAAAAGCTCAGAGCCCGAAGGGCAATTAGGTATTAGCTAATGGTTTTTATTGCGTTGTAATTTTTGATTTTAAACTTCGTTCACAATTTGTAATAGCAATGTGGTCGTATCATGTTCTCCTTCAGATCCTACTAAGGCGTCTCCGGGCCCTCACCCGAAAGGAGACGAAGAAATTAAAAAGATGGCTGAAGCTATCATGGATGAAGTTGTTAACCGACTCCTGAACGAAGCTGCCGAAGTTGTTTTGAGAGAAGATTAAGCACTTTTGTAAAGACTTCTTGAAATGAAACATTTGTGACATTTTGTAACCCTGTGATATATTTGCTTTTAATGACTCGATTCTTTACGATGCATGAAACTTTACATACGTACCGTTTTTGAGGCTTCGGCGAAAAAAACACCTTCCCTTCTTTTCATGCTTCGTGAAGATAGAAAAATTTTTATGCATCACGAAAATGTTCATAGTGCTCTGATGAAGGATATCCAAGCTTCATGAAAATATTCTCCGAAGCTATATTCCAAAGATCAATATTGTGTCCCCTTGTGACTTAGCACAATTTTTACTTTCTCAAAGTATCCTTCCGAAGGTTGATACCGTGTCCCCTTCTTTTGCCATATGCAACATGATGTATGATGCTTATGCTATGCAAAATGATGTGATGATGTTATGTTATGTAGATGACATTTGTTCCGAAGATACACACATATCCCCGTAAAACACAAAATATTTTTGTACCAGCGCTGACTTTTTGCTGTAAGCTCTGCATTCCCTTAGGAACGACTTTGGAGCTTCTTCGCCTTTTACTTAGGCGGTATCAGCGTTGACTTTTCGCTGTAAGCTTTGCATCCCCTTAGGAACGACTTTGGAGCTTCTTCGCCCTTTACTTAGGCGGTATCAGCGTTGACTTTTCGCTGTATGCTCTGCATTCCCTTTGGAACGACTTTGGAGCAGAAAACTTACACTGCGTTCCCTTTGGAACGACTTTTTGTGATTTCAGCAAACTTACTCTGCGTTCCTTAGAACGACTTTATGTTGCTTCGAAGGATTTTCGATAATTCGAAGGTCCTCCTTGTCATCGTAAATTTTTAAGCTTCAGCAACTTAAGCCTGAGAAAATACATTTTCCTTGTAGCAAGCAAAGAAACTTTTACATGAAAACTAAAAAATGTCCTTTATTACACAGAAAATAGAACTGAATGGAAAAAACTGGTAGGATATTTGTCAATAGATGTGCTTCGACTCTGGCACGGTGCTATTGACTGTACGAGCTTCGGATTGTTCTCTGAGATCCCTTTGGTGTGGAGCATATTGGCTCCCTTCTGGCTGTTGGCCTTGTTGCAACGGTGGTGGAGGCGGAAGCTGTTGCCAGGAAGCTTGAGGTTGACTCGCCGAAGCAACAGAAACTGCAGGGTGGTTGCCTATGTATTCTGGGATGTAAGGCGGATGGTACGAAGCAGTATGCATGACCTGCTTCGGCTGAGCTTGTTGCGCTGCAGCTTCGGCTATCTCTTTTTGCTTTTGGATGGTAACATGGCACATCCTGGTGGTATGGCCCTTGTTTTCACCACAGAATAAGCAAAATACTCTCCTTGGTTGATCTCCAAATCTTCCGCCGAAGCCCCTGGCGCCTCTGCCTCTTGGAGCTGGTGGCCGGAAGGAACTTTGTTGTTGCCCCGAAGCCTGTGAGGAGCACTGCGGCCTGTTCTGCTGACTCCCCTTATCATCATTTTGAGTAGAGTTGTGGATGGACCTGACATGCCTCGGATAGAATCTTCCCCCGAAGCCCCTGGTCATTTCAGAAAACCTGAAAGCCTCCTCCCTTCTTTGGCGAAAATCATTGTCGGCACGAATATACTCGTCCATCTTCTGGAGCAATTTCTCCAAAGTTTGAGGAGGCTTCCTAGCAAAGTATTGAGCTGAAGGTCCAGGCCGAAGTCCCTTGATCATGGCCTCAATGACAATTTCGTTGGGCACCGTTGGTGCCTGCGCCCTCAAACGCAAGAACCTTCTGACATACGCCTGAAGGTATTCTTCATGATCCTGAGTGCATTGGAACAGGGCCTGAGCAGTGACCGGCTTCGTCTGAAACCCTTGGAAGCTGGTTAACAACATGTCCTTCAGTTTTTGCCATGAAGTGATCGTTCCTGGTCGAAGGGAGGAATACCAGGTTTGAGCAACACTCCTGACAGCTATAACAAAAGACTTTGCCATGACTGCAGCATTGCCACCATACGAAGATACTGTTGCTTCGTAGCTCATCAAAAACTGCTTCGGGTCTGAGTGGCCATCGAATATGGGAAGCTGGGGCGGCTTATAGGACGGAGGCCAAGGTGTAGCCTGCAGCTCAGCGGACAAGGGAGAAGCATCATCGAAAACAAAATTTCCATGATGGAAATTGTCATACCAGTCATCTTCGTTGAAGAAACCCTCCTGATGAAGGTCTTTTTGTTGAGGCCTTTGGTTCTGCTCATCGTGAGTAAGATGGCGAACTTCTTCAGAAGCTTCGTCTATCTGCCTTTGCAGTTCAGCTAGCCTGGCCATCTTTTCCTTCTTCCTTTGCACCTGTTGATGAAGCATCTCCATATCTCTGATCTCTTGGTCTAGCTCATCCTCTTGAGGCGTCGGGCTGACAGCCTTCCTCTTCTGGCTTCGGGCCTCCCGAAGAGAGACAGTCTCCTGATTGTGGTCCAGCGGTTGGAGAGCTGCAGTGCCAGCTGCTGAAGCTTTCTTCGGCGCCATAGCGAAGGTTGATGATCGCCGAGGGCGCTCAAAGAGTCAAAGAGTGGAAGTGAGTTCACCGGAGGTGGTCGCCAATGTTGCGGACTTGTTCTCAAATGCTTCGGATTAAGAACAAGGCAACATAAAAAGTGTTAAATGATAAAGCCCTTCGTCCTTTGAAACATTATTTCCCTTCGGGATATAATGTGTTCTGGACGAAGGTCACAAACAACATATCTTCGTAAACACAATAAACTATGACGAAGAATTTACATGCAACATAAAAAGTAATATAAACATTTAAATATTATCACAACGTCATTTCTATTTTATTATCATATAAAAATAGAAATGACTTCAGATTACAAGTGTACCTTCGGATTGCAGGAAGACAAAAGTACAAGGATGACGGAAAGCAAATGCCAAGTCAGCGTGAACAGTACGGGAGTACTGTTCATCTATTTATAGGCGTGGGACGTAGCCCATGCAAAATTACATTCATGTCCATTACATTTGCTAATGACTTATGGGAATCTATTAAGGCCTAAGTAGTCTTTTCATCTTTAAGTCGGTTCCCCTTTCTGCTATCGCGACGAAGCTTTCTGCGCATAGCTTCGGCTGTGCACCATCCTTCGTACAGCTTGGTAATCAGCTTCGTATAGCTTGGGCTTCGTTCTGACCGCACTCCATGTTCATGATCTGAGTCCGAAGATACCTGTTCATTCACTTGGAAAATGTTGTCAAATCATGTTTTTGAGGACCTTCGGAGGACGAAGGCCCCCAACAGGTACCATAATTAGGGATACCCCCAACGCTCCTAATCACGGCTGGTTAACACCCTCAGACCAACTAACGGGTGCGGTTCAAGCCAAGACTTCGTCTACCCGAAGGACGCGATCTTACCCGAGCCCAGCCTCGGGTAGGAACAGTGGTCCTAGACGAATTCACGCCTCGCCCGAGGGCCTCCTCAGGCGGCAGGCGCCCCCTCGGCTCTCCCGAGGCCCGGCTCGGGCAGGCTTCGTCGTGAAGCAACCTTGGCCATACCGCCTCACCAACTGACCGCTTCGCAGGTGCATTAAATGTGGGGGATGTCTGACGCCGTATCCTGACACACGCGTCTCAGTCGGTCAGGCCGAAGTGACCGTAGTCACTTCGCCCCTCCTCTTTACTGTCTGATATGACAGGAAAACAGCGTCGTCCGCTCCGCTCCGACTGCCGTGTCAGCCACCCCGGCAACAACTGACAACAGGTCACGATCAACCACCAAGCTCAAGCCTCGGGCGCCACAGGAAGCTCTGCCTCACTCGACCTCACGCTCCGGCCTCGGGAGGAGATCTCCGCCTCGCCCGACCCCCAGACTCGGCCTCGACCCCGGTCTCGGGAGGATTCGTGTCCTCGCCCGACCCCGGCCTCGGCCATAAGAGAAGTCTCCGCCTCGACCGACCCTGGGCTCGGACTGACCGTGCTGATAGGGGATACATCATTCCCCTACTTCTAGCCTGCTCAGGCTACAAGGAACAAGACCGGCGTCCCATCTGGCTTACCCCGGCGACGGGTAATGATGGTGCCCCGCGTGCACCATGACGCCGGTGGCTCTCCGCCCCTTACGACAGCAAGGAGACGTTAGCAGAGTCCCCGCCGCGCTGCCAGCTGTGCTCCTACAGGACTCAGGCGCTCCTCCGGCGGCCACGCCATCACATGTACAGCGCCCAAGCTCTCCCCCGACGGCCACGTTGGCTTGTACACAGGGCTTAGGCACTCCATTGCCGGACACGTTAGCGCATAGCTACGCCCCCCGTTGTACACCTGGACTCTCTCCTTGCCTCTATAAAAGGGGAGTCCAGGGCCACTCTGAAGGAGGTTCGGGGTTCGCGCGAGGGGAAGCGGCGTACGAGCCATCTCTCTCTCTCCCTCACGCGACGCGCTTGTAACCCCTACTGCGAGCGGCACCCCTGGTGCAGGATAATACAAGGCTTGTCCCACATCTTGTGTTCCATCCCGCGCCAACCCATCTGGGCACGGACACGCAGCGACAATTCACTCGTCGGTCCAGGGACCCCCCCCCTGGGGTCGAAACGCCGACACAAGGCTCGTCAACATCCCACGAGCCATGCAAGCCTATTTTTTCCCTTACGTCTCTAACCGCTCAGCCACCAGAACCGTCGCTATTCCACCAGGGAGTGACCCAGCCGCCGCATGGAGGATCTGCGCGCTGGGGCTTGAGGACGGCCGAGCCACCGCCGGATCTGACGGGCAGCATGCACATGGGCTCGCAGGCGATATATACGATGAACAGTAAATCACAGATCCATTCAAAATTTCATACCTTGATTCCTGGTTCGACAAACGAGAACGAAGCCTGTCGCGTAGGACAGTTCGGCTAGGCCGAGGGACCTGCCGGCTTGATGGAGAGTTGATGCCGATCGGATCCGCAGCAATGTCGAGTTAGAGCGTGCTGATAACGTGTTGAGAACTACGTTACCACGGATCACCAGATCCGCTCCCTTCCCTCCCGTCAGCAGTAGAGGTGCAAGAAGATGTAGAGAACCCGTCTCCCTTCCCATAAGCACGACAGAGGAAACACACGAGACACTGGATATAGGGTTGGGCCTCTGGCCTCTTTTTGATCTCTGTATTATGAGGGGGTGTACAAGTTCCTTATATAGAGATATGAAATCCCTCAGGGGCAAAGCAGGTATTTGCCCACATAACCCTAGCTAGGGTTACTTAACAGTTATCACTTACCCATTACGTTACAAATATGTGAACCAAACGGCACCTAAATTGATTGAGAGGTCTAGACCAAATTGGGGTCAGTTCTCCACTCCCGAGCCGGGGTCAAGACTCAAGAGAACTCTCCAATAGGCAGGGGCAGAGCCTCAATTGGGTTTAAACGAAAACATGTTTCATCGTGGGCTAGGAATGTTTCCACGCCGGGCTAAGCCCACACAACCCTCTGAATAACCCAGTACGCACAAACCCTCTTGTTGTAGAGAAAATCTCTTCAATGCCATCCAAACTTATACTAATCCCTTCAATGCCATCAGATTTTATAGCTTCCCTTCAATGCCATCAAATTTAAATTCTAATCCCTTAAATGCCATTGCCGTTAGTTTCAAGTTAACGCCGTTAGTTCTATTTAAAGCAAATCTCTCCAATGCCATCAAAATCTATATCAATCCCTTCAATGCCACTAGAAATTGGTTTAACCTATTTGGATTTTAAAAATTCTAGAATAAAAAAATATGGACCAATTCCACACTTTTTAAAAACTGTAGTACATATTATTTTGTAAACACCAAAAATTACTCCGCTATATCTGTTCGGTCTATTTGATTCCTAATATTTTTTCAAACTAACAACAAACACTAATGATAACAGATGGAGATAAATTTTAAAATCAATGTGGTATATTTGCGTTTCAAATTTTTTGGGTTCAAAAAATTTTTTATTCTGAAATTTTTAAAACTCAAATAGATCGAACCAATTTCTAGTGGCATTGAAGGGATCGGTATAGATTTTGATGGCATTGGAGGGATTTGCTTTAAATATAACTAACGGCGTTAACTTGAAACTAACGGCAATGGCATTTAAGGGATTAGAATTTAAATTTGATGGCATTGAAGGGAAGCTATAAAATCTGATGGCATTGAAGGGATTGGTATAAATTTGGATGGCATTAAAGGAATTTTCTCCTTACAGCCCATTTGGATGGCATTAAAGGAATTTTCTACACGGTACCACTTGAATGAATGGGCTATTCAAGGCAACAATCCATCTACTGCGAGAGAGTTATTCAACCTACGCCATGCAACAGCTAGGAATGTGATAGAGAGAACTTTTGGGCTATTGAAGATGAGATGGGCAATCTTGAGGACCAGCTCATATTTTGATTTAGAAAACCAGGTATAACATAGTAGGTCTTCAATTAAAATTCAATCATTAGTTTTAAAATTGTGTATTGACTTAGCCATATTATTCTATGCAGATTAGGATCATCCATGCTTGCTGCATATTGCATAATTTTTTAAGGGATAGACAAAGAGATATGGACGATATTCTAATACATGAAGTTGATAGTCTCATCTCTGCTGCTCCTGCTGAAAATCAAGGAGAAATGAGTATGATTACGCATGTTCAATCAACTAATGAGTGGGGTTATTTTAGAGACACCAAAGCTAGTGAAATGTTTGTTGATTATCAAGCGAGGCGTGGTCAAAGCTCATAGTTGTATGCTTCTGTTTTCTATGTCTTTGTCATTTATGAATTTTTGTGTTTGTGTTTTTTATATGTGTGGTTCTTTGATTGTAGGACAAGAAAACAAGGGGCTATGTTCCTTGGAATGATGAGATGGATAAGGTACTCCTTGATACATTTGTGGACTATTACAATAAAGGTGATAGATGTCAGAATGGGTGGAAGTCTCATGTATACACAGCTGCTGTGAAGAATGTTTGTGAGAAGTGTAATGTCACCATTACAAAGGAAAATATTAGCTCTCGCAGCAAGACCTTTGATAAGCACTACAATATCATTAATGGTTTGTTGTCCACTAGTGGTTTTGGATGGGATTGGGAGAAGAACAAGCTCAAAGTTGATAGTGACACTGTATGGGATGAGTACGTTGAGGTAAGAAAATTTTTGTTGTTCATTACTCATTAGTTTATTATTTGTTTGTGTGGTTCTTTTCGCATGTTAGGTTTGAGCCCTTGTACATTTTGAGTTATAGGCTGATCTGGTGTTTGATCTTGGTGTTTGCAGTTCATGAACTTTAGGAAAGATGCTAAGCTCTTATCGTGTCAAATTGGAGTTTGACCTTGTTTATTTCTAGCTTCATAATTACAGCATATTAATGATGATGAAGGATGTGTTGGTCCTGATGCATGCGAATATTACATGTGTGTTGTTTGCTTGATCTTTTTGGTAGCTCACCTTTGTGGTAAATTGATGCATGTGAATATTACATGTGTGCTGTATGTCTTGTTTATTTTTAGCTTCATAATTTTCTTTACTTTGTAATTTTTGTTCACCGTGCACTACTTTGTCTGCCACTACTGTAAACTGTGAATAATTTTTGTTAGCTTTGTAAACTACTTTGTCTGCCACTACTGTCATTACTTTCAATTTTTGTAGTTTATTCCATTTTTACTCCAAATTCTACTGTTGAACTGTAAACTGTGAAGATTTTTTGTTCTTATTTTTACTCCAAATTGGTCATACATGCTACTGTTGCCTAGTAGTTTATTCCATTTTTTGCAGCTTAGTTTATGTTTCAATTCCAAGTTTATTTGTTGATGTATCTTTGTAACAATTTTTTTATAGAGGAATAAGGAAGCAAAAGGATATAGACATAAGGTTGTGAAGTTTTGGGATCTACTCAGCCTAGTGTACAATAAAGACCAAGCAAATGGAGAGGGTGCTAAAACAGCAGCTGAAAGTTCAAAGGAAATGGCAAAAGAGAATGATACCGGAGGCAAGGATGCTCCATATTCTGTATCTTCCTCGAGTAGTTTAAAAAGACAAAGATCAGATGATTCATTTAACTCTATATGGTGTGATAAGTTTGACATGCTTACATCTGCATTGAAAGATGACGGTCCAAAGCTACCCTCTTCCGCCGAAGTTCTCGCCGCATTACAAGAGGTTGAGGGACTTGATGAAGACACAGAACTTGAGCTTTATGACATCCTCACCTCTAATGCACGCAAGTTTGAGTCGATGATGGCACTCCCAATGGAAAGGAGGAAGAGGTGGCTTATGATGCAGCTAAGGAAGTGAAACAACTTATATGTGAACTTAGATCTCTGTGTTGAACTGATTGTGTGAACTTGTCTTTGTGAAACTTTTGTGTGTGAACTTGATGGCTATGTGAAACTGTTGTGTGCGAACTTGATGGCTTTATGAAACTACTATGTGAAGATTTGATGTCTTTGTAGAACTTTTATGTGCGAATTTGATGACTTTGTGAAACTGTTATATGTGACTTGACTTTGTGGAATTGTTATTTGTGAACTTAATAGTTTCTGATAGTTGTGAATTGTTCATGCTTATTTTTAAGCAGATGCAAAGTCAAGAGATCCTTGTTTGTATTCAAATTCAAATTCCGTGTGCAAAGTGTTGGAACCAAAAAAGAGCGGGCGGACGGTCCGGCCCTGAGGCCGGACGGTCCGCGGTCCGGACAGTCCGCGCCTGTGGGCCGGACGGTCCGCGCGTGCGCAGAACAGATTAGGGTTCCGAGTTTTGTGCTACGGTTGTTAGCTAGATTCGCGGAATTAGCTCGGAATCAGTTGTGTAAAGGGTCCAGCCCCCCTCCTCTATAAATAGAGAGGTCTACGGCCGATTTGTAATCATCAACAATCGAATCAATACAACTTCTATTTCGCATTTTATCTTAGGAGTAGTTCTAGTCTAGTTTAGGTTTAGTCTTCCAATCCCCAAATTCTTCGTCTCTCTTCGGCTCTACGTCGATTAGAGGAGTCTAGGTCGGCCAGCCCGAGCCTAGACACAACCTAGGATCTCTACTCCCCGACGGGGTCCCTCCCGGGAGCGAGATCCAGGCGCCGTCGGCGATCTTCCGCCGTCCCTGCGTACGCGCGGACCGTCCGGCCCCAGGGCGCGGACCGTCCGGCCGTCAGGCAGGAGCCCTAGCCGCGCACCAGGCCGCGGACCGTCCGGCCCCAGGCCGCGGACAGTCCGCCCTTGCGCAGAGAGCACCACCGCGCCTCGCACCAGGCCGCGGACCGTCCGGCCCCTGCGCGCGGACCGTCCGCCCCTGTGCAGAAGGCACCGCCACGGTTCTTGTTGAGTGTTTGGCGCTCCAAAAAGGCGTCAACATACTTTTTGGCGACTCCGCAGGGGACAACACATCTAAGCTCATCAGATCGGCCCTCAATGGCCGGTTCAAAGGATAGCTCTGATATTTCTCTAAGCAACATCATAGAGCCGACTTGGGAAACCTTGCCGGCTGACGAGCAGCTCCAGTTTGAGGAGCACAAGGAGCGGATGATCCAGGAGGCGAAAGCAAAGTTCTTGGCCAACTTCAAAGTGGACAGGAACAACAAGGTCGTCCGACATCGGGCAACGGATCCGGCTTCGCTCCAACCCACGCCAGATATCCCCAATGTAAGTAATACCAATGATCTGCAATCTCTTAGAAATTATGTAGAAGATCAGCGTGAACAAATGCAGAACATCATAGGGGGTATGCAAAACGATCTTAAGAGACTAGTACGTGCATTCGATAAATCTAGTACCGCAAATTTTCCTTCGCACGAGATTGAGTTAGGAGATAACGCGCATAACACATCGGCTACAGGTTGTCATGACCAGTCACAACCCCTTTATGGGATGCCGATGGACACATACCCTAAGCAACCGCAAATCGGCAGCAAACCAGCCGATCTGCACATGCCCGGACCGTCTGCACGTGAGCGCGGACCGTCCGGGCCAACAACAGTCGGGCCTATTTTTAATGAGTTACCTAGATATGCGCCCGAGCCACCACATATGACACAGAACCTAAACTACCCAGCCGGACGGTCCGCATACAATGACGGACGGTCCGCATATGACCACGGACGGTCCGGGTACGTATCCGGACAGTCCGCGCATAAGTCTTTTGAGGAGGATTATTACATGAATCCTCGCCCGTCCCAGCAACATTTCCCATCACACTATGCAATGCACCAGCCCACTAATTCAGGATCCAAAGCCCAGGAAAGCTTTCCGGCCCCACCTGGAAGGCCGGAAAGAAACGATCAAACGTATGAGCCATATAGAGCAAATGGAAATGCACCACGTAACTCAAACCAATGGGGGGAAAGACAACATGCTAATATCCAGCCAACCCCACCTATGTTTGACCAGAGAGCCGGTGGTCTCGCACCGGCTGCCATTGATATAGTAAGGGAAGAAATAGCCGGGGCGTTCCGAGATAAGCTCGGAGTAAGCATGGTCCCTGGGGGGCAATCATATCGGAAACCTTATGACAGCCGATTTGATCACCACCCATACCCACAGGGAACCAGGATACCCGAATTCACAAAATTTTCGGGTGATCAAGGAAAGAACACACGTGAACACATAGGCCAATTTTTAGCACAATTAGGAGAGTTGGCCGACACAGAGGCATTTCGTGTACGTTTGTTTTCATTATCTTTAACAGGAACTGCGTTTGCATGGTACGCCACTTTACCTCCTAATTCCATTTCATCATGGGGGGATTTAGAACAAAAATTTCATGATCATTTTTTCTCCGGTGACTATGAATTGGATTTGGTAGATTTAGCGTCGTTGCGACAGACAAAAGATGAATCGGTTAATGATTACATCCGGAGGTTCCGAGATACAAGAAACCGATGCTTTCAAATTCATTTGGCGGAGAAACAGCTAGTAGGATTAGCCTTTAACGGTCTACGATATTATTTAAAAGAGAGATTAGAAGGCATCCAATTCTTTACACTAGCACAATTACACCAGAGAGCTTCGGCTTGTGAAAGTCGAAGCAAAGAAACTACTAAAGCAATTCGTCACAACATACGTGTAGTAGAATGCGACCAAAGTAGCTCAGAAGACGAATCAGTAGAAGTGTATGCTGCTGAAATGGTTTGGCCAAAGCAGGCCAAATCTTCGGCTTGTGCCTCCTTACAGCCGGTTCAAAAGAAACGGCAGGAGGAGGTTAAGTTTACATTCAATGTTGGTAAATGTGATAAAATATTTGACGAACTACTCAAAAATGGCAATATTAAAATAAATCACACTGTTCCATCCGCCGACGAGCTAAAACGTCGTGCATACTGCAAGTGGCATAACTCATTTTCTCATGCCACTAATGATTGTAATGTATTCCGACGACAGATTCAATCGGCCATTAATGAGGGACGATTGAAATTTCAGGAAATGCAGGTGGATACAGAGCCATTTCCAATGAACGTGATCGACTTCGAGGGCAAAAAAGTCCTGGTTCGGCCAAACACGACCGATAAAGGCAAAGGCAAAGAGGCAATCATCGGCAATTCTAAAAAGGCCGATGAGGATCATAAAGTTCCTTGCAGGAAAGTGGTAGCCGAGAAGACTCCCGATGGAGGGGAGACCTTAAAGGTGACCGTTACAACCTCCAGTACTGGGGGGCAAGCGCAGACAGGGAGACAGATACAGGAACCCGTGCTGCGTATCCCGGACGGTCCGGCACGTAGGCGCGGACGGTCCGGGACCCCACCTGACAGTCCGGAGAGCTCAGGCGAACGCTCCGGCCATGCTCAGAACTCGCAGCGACCACGTACCTTCAAACCACGACGACCAGAGATAGGTACGTGGAAAACAAATACATTTAAAGCAGCTGGTCGGCTGATCAAGCCTGGCCCGACTTTCGATCAATTGTTGTCTAAATATGTGAAAAAGAAGGCTGGCCCCAGTGACCGGCCACCGAAGCGACCCCGCTCACCCATTCATGAGCAACGTCAGGTCAGGCCGATTGGACCACATCACCAATCGGAAGAAATGAAAGGTCCTATTGTACAATTGAGACCTAACATGCCGACATGGACCCCTCCACATCCTTATCCATCTATGCCATATCCATACACATACTTACCTCCACCATATGTCCCAAATCAAATGTGGGGCATGCCACCATATCCATTTGGGATGCCACAGTACCCCGCCTGGGGGGCACCCCAAACATCCGTTTTTGATAGGTTGGCACCGCCAGTGCAAGACCGATTGAGCTCTGCTGAATCCGGTCACCAGGCACAGGCCCAACAAGGTTGCCGGACTACTCGGCCTCCTAGGCCGACCAATCCGGCAGGGGGGCATATGCCTGTAGCAACTCAAAGAGCAAAAAAAGGATATCATCAAAATAGGCACTGCGGATGTTGTCATACAGGGAGACAATAAAGGGCCGATGATTTTCGGCGAATCGGCCAACACGACCGAAAAGGATACGGCTACCATCAAAACAGCTGATCCAAAATACTCCATGCCTCGATGGTGCCCAGCGGGATTGACACGGTCACAAAAAAGAAAATTACAGCGCCTAAGAGCAAAGGAGAGCCAGGAGAAGGAGGCGGAAAAGACATTTAATGACACACATCCACTATACCCGCTACCACAAAAGAAATGGAGACCGAAGGCCGTTGAGGAAAAACAAACGGCCATAGAAATAGAAAGTCAACCTGCACCAGGCGCGGACCGTCCGGCCCCCGCGTGCGGACCGTCCGCCGTTCGCCAGGAAGGCTCTGGACAACCTGCACCAGGCGCGGACCGTCCGGCCCCCGCATGCGGACCGTCCGCCGTTCACCAGGAAGCCTCCAACAACACGACAACATCCATGGAAGAGGACGACCTGCTAGGAGAAGACCTGGTCGACTACGAGGCTTCTCCAGAACGCCCAGGTATGGATGTAAATATTATTACATTTTCTTCCGATTGCACTATCATTGGCGACGATGAACTTGTTGCTGCCCAGTTCGATTTTGGTCCTAAAGAAGCCGCCTTTTCTAAACCAAAGGAATCGGTAAATCATTTAAAGCCGCTCTTCGTGCGCGGTCACATTGATGGAATACCGATTGCTAAGATGTTGGTGGATGGAGGGGCGGCTGTAAATCTAATGCCTTATTCATTATACAGAAAATTAGGTAAACAAGATGACGAACTTGTCAAAACCAACATGACCCTCAGTGGTGTTGGGAATAGTTCGATTAAAGCCAGGGGAGTCACGTCCGTTGAATTAACCATCGGGACTAAGACCCTTGCTGCTGCATTCTTCGTCGCTGATGTAGAAGGGAATTACAGTTTAATTCTAGGCAGAGATTGGATTCATGCCAATCAATGTATACCTTCTACATTACATCAAATGCTAATACAATGGGTAGGCGATGAGGTAGAACAAGTACATGCTGATGTATCGGCCTGCATCGCTGTGGCCGATGCCCCTGTACTCTGGACTTATGAGACTGCTACATGTCTCACAGGAGTAGATTTTTCTGATTATCAGTTCATAAGTATAGATAAGAAAGGTTTCATTCCTGTAATGCTAGAGCCGATGGAGAATCGGCTAAATCCTAAATAAAGTTTAAATGATGAATACACATGAAGTTCATGAGTCGTTGATCACGGGCAATTCGGCTCTCGAAGCCGGATGGTCTGGTCTTTCACAAAACAGTTCGGGCTTTAAGACCGAACATCTACCACAGCGAAAAGACAGTATTACGGATGATCCGGTCCCTGAGACCGGAAAGCCCGCCATCACACAAAGATCATCTAATTCCTCTGTGGGGGACATGATAGAGGAATTCAGAGATCTTGATAAACTAGGACAGGGGTTTACATCGGCCGATCCATTGGAGGAGATTGACATAGGAGATGGTAGAACTCCAAGGCCAACTTTTGTAAACAAGACCCTGGAGGCCGATCCTAGAGATGAGATGATCGGTCTATTGAAGGAGTATTCAGACTGTTTTGCTTGGAATTACACTGAGATGCCTGGACTAAGCCGAGAGATTGTCGAACATCGGCTGCCCATTAAGTCTGGTTTCAGACCTTTCAAGCAGAAAGCCAGAACGTTTCGTCCAGATCTTCTCCCACGAATCAAGGACGAAATCCACCGGCTGCTAGAAGCTAATTTTATTAGACCTTGCAGATACGCAGAGTGGGTCTCTAATATTGTGCCGGTGGAGAAGAAGGAGTCAGGTAAACTTAGAGTATGCATTGATTTTCGTAATTTAAATAAAGCAACTCCTAAAGACGAATATCCCATGCCCATAGCCGACACATTAATCAATAATGCATCAGGGAATAGAATTATTAGCTTTCTTGATGGTAATGCCGGATATAATCAGATTTTCATGGCCGAAGAAGATGCGTCTAAAACGGCCTTTATATGTCCAGGCTTCATTGGTTTATTTGAATGGGTTGTCATGACATTCGGTCTTAAAAATGCTGGTGCTACTTATCAGAGGGCTATGAATCTGATCTTCCATGAGTTGTTAGGAAACACTGTGGAAGTCTACATTGATGATATTGTAGTCAAATCGGCTAAGTTTAGTTCTCATATAGCTGATTTGCGCAAAGCCTTTGATAAAATGCGTCGGTATGGTTTAAAAATGAACCCACGTAAATGTGCTTTTGGGGTGTCGGCTGGTAAGTTTTTAGGATTTGTCATCCATGAACATGGTATAGAAATAGACCCTGACCGAATCAAGTCTATTCGGAATGTGGGGCCTCCGACTTGTAAGGTCGAAGTGCAGAGGTTTCTCGGCAAGGTGAATTATTTACGAAGGTTTATTTCTAACCTAGCCGGGAAGATTGATGCCTTCACCCCTATCCTTCGGCTTAAGAATGATGCTGAATTCACTTGGGGGGCAGAGCAGCAGAAAGCATTTGATCTCATTAAAAAATACTTGTCTTCGGCTCCCGTGTTAAAAGCACCACAAGTAGGAGCACCATTCAGATTATACATTGCAGCTGAAGACAAGGTTATTGGGGCTGTTCTAACACAAGAAACTGAGGGGAAGGAGCATGTGGTGACATATCTAAGCCGAAGGCTGGTGGATGCTGAAACAAGGTACACTTTTATTGAAAAGTTATGCTTATGCTTGTTTTATGCATGCACCAAATGTAGATGTTATTTACTGTCTAGTCATTGCACTGTTTCTGGTCAAGCCGATGTAATCAAATACATGTTGCATAACCCAATTATGAGTGGTAGAATTGGTAAGTGGGCTTATGCACTCATAGAATATGACTTGGCTTATGAACCATTGAAATCTATGAAAGGCCAAGTCGTAGCGGATTTTATTGTAGAACATCGGGTTAATGATATTCATGAACTAGACATGTCATACCTCACTATTACTCCTTGGACTTTATATTTTGATGGATCGGTTTGCAATGAAGGGCAAGGAATTGGCATTGTACTTGTTTCACCAAGTAATGTCTCCTTTGACTTCTCTAGCCGATTGAAAACTTATTGCACTAATAATCAAGCTGAATATGAGGCCCTCTTATTCGGTTTAGAACTTTTAAATAGTATGGGAGTAAAACATGTGAAGGTATTTGGCAATTCTCAGCTGGTTGTCCAACAAGTGTTAGAGGAATATCAATGTTTTGATGGTACTCTAAATAGTTATCTTGAGAAATGTTGGAGCATAATCCATTCTTTTGACGAATTCAGTATTCGGCATGTCTCTAGAGTTGAGAATCATAGAGCTAATGATTTGGCACAAAATGCATCAGGTTATCGGATAAAGAGAGGGAAATTTCACAAAACTGAAAATCTGATAACCAGTGCAGAGCCAAATTCCCAGGTCGCGGACCGTCCGCGTGACGACGCCGGACCGTCCGGGGTTACCAGAAACGTCCTCTTAATTGATTCGGCTGACAATGAAGCCGATGCAAGTGATTGGAGGACACCTATACTTAATTATTTACGAAATCCCAATAACAGGACAGATAAAAACATTCGGCGAACAGCTTTCAAGTATGTTTTGATGAGTGATGAACTCTACCGCCGAACAGTCAATGATGTCTTGCTTAAGTGCTTGGGCCCAGATGATGCTATATTGGCCATGGCCGAAGTACATGAAGGAATTTGTGGTACCCACCAATCGGCTCCAAAGATGAAATGGCTGTTGCGAAGGTCTGGTTTTTATTGGCCTAACATGGTAACTGATTGTTTCAAGTACTACAAGGGTTGCCAGGTATGTCAAAAATTCGGCGACCTACAGTTGGTCCCTTCAGCCGAATTGCATCCTATCATCAAACCTTGGCCTTTCAGAGGATGGGGATTAGACTTTATTGGAGAAATTCATCCTTCATCATCAAAAGGGCATCGGTTCGTGTTAGTTGCCACTGACTACTTTACCAAATGGACTGAAGCCGTTGCTCTGAAGAACATGACACACAAGGAGGTAATTGAGTTCATAACTGAGCATATTATTCATAGATTCGGCATTCCCCAGACCTTGACTACAGATCAAGGGACTTCTTTTATGTCTAAGGAGGTACGTGAATTTGCTGAATTATATAGAATTAAGTTGCTTAATTCATCTCCATACTATGCTCAGGCCAATGGGCAGGCCGAGTCTAGTAATAGGACATTGATCAACTTGATAAAAAAGAAGATATCTGATAATCCTAAGTATTGGCATAAGATTTTGTCTGAAGCTTTATGGGCTCATAGAATATCTAAACATAGTGCTACTAAAGTGTCTCCTTTTGAACTGGTCTATGGGCAGGAAGCAGTGTTGCCTGTGGAGATAAGTTTGAATGTTGTTAGGTTCGCCAGACAAAATGATCTAACCGTCATGGATTATTATAATTCAATGATGGATAATATTGATGAGGTGACCGACAAGAGGGTGATAGCTTTGGGAGCAATAGAAAAAGACAAGATCAAAGTGGCCAGGGCCTACAACAAGAAGGTCAAAGCAAAGTTATTTCAAGTAGGGGATCTGGTGTGGAAGACCATCTTGCCTTTAAGGAATAAAGACCGTAAGTTTGGAAAATGGTCGCCAAGCTGGGAGGGTCCTTATAAAGTAAAACAGGTAATGTCTGGTAACGCCTATTTGCTACAAACATTACAAGGCAAGGATTTACCAAAGGCTTTGAATGGGCGTTTCCTCAAACAGTACCATCCTAGTATGTGGCAAGATGCCTAAGAGAACCGATGTTATTACATCGAGTTAGTTGCTTTTGGTTCGCCCAGCTCCACCAAAAGGCAGGGGGGCATATGTTGGAACCAAAAAAGAGCGGGCGGACGGTCCGGCCCTGAGGCCGGACGGTCCGCGGTCCGGACAGTCCGCGCCTGTGGGCCGGACGGTCCGCGCGTGCGCAGAACAGATTAGGGTTCCGAGTTTTGTGCTACGGTTGTTAGCTAGATTCGCGGAATTAGCTCGGAATCAGTTGTGTAAAGGGTCCAGCCCCCCTCCTCTATAAATAGAGAGGTCTACGGCCGATTTGTAATCATCAACAATCGAATCAATACAACTTCTATTTCGCATTTTATCTTAGGAGTAGTTCTAGTCTAGTTTAGGTTTAGTCTTCCAATCCCCAAATTCTTCGTCTCTCTTCGGCTCTACGTCGATTAGAGGAGTCTAGGTCGGCCAGCCCGAGCCTAGACACAACCTAGGATCTCTACTCCCCGACGGGGTCCCTCCCGGGAGCGAGATCCAGGCGCCGTCGGCGATCTTCCGCCGTCCCTGCGTACGCGCGGACCGTCCGGCCCCAGGGCGCGGACCGTCCGGCCGTCAGGCAGGAGCCCTAGCCGCGCACCAGGCCGCGGACCGTCCGGCCCCAGGCCGCGGACAGTCCGCCCTTGCGCAGAGAGCACCACCGCGCCTCGCACCAGGCCGCGGACCGTCCGGCCCCTGCGCGCGGACCGTCCGCCCCTGTGCAGAAGGCACCGCCACGGTTCTTGTTGAGTGTTTGGCGCTCCAAAAAGGCGTCAACACAAAGTATCCAAACAACATCTAGAATTTAATTCTAGGAATTCAATTGCTTGTACAACCAAACAAAAATAATGGAATTGAATCACTTTCTAGTCGATTGAATTCTATATAATTCATTTCTTGGAATTTATTTCTTGGAAAAGGTTTCATTTCTAGGCATCCAAACGGGGCGTTATTGTAGGCCAGGCTTCCATCTGCTTGGCCATCAGTTACTTTTTCCTTTTACGGTGCGCTGTGGAAAATGGAAATGATCTGGGCCGCATTCCTGCTTCTGAACAAGACAGCGAAACTCGGCAGCGAAGGTGAAGCCCTCGTCCCTCGAGCCGCAACGGCCGCCGGTCGTCGTTGGCCACATCACCCGATCCCGGCATCCCCAGCCCGAAGCCTCACAACCTGATCCTCCTCCCCCACACGGCCACACCACAATTCTCAGAAAAAAAATCCCTCCCGCTCCCACCACCGCCGTCCACGGCCGCCGCCCTCTCCTCCTCCGCCTCCGCATCACATTCCACTTCCATTCCCGCGGCCCGCGCCGCCATCATGGCCACCGCCTCCCTCCTCGAGGCCACTCGCCTCCTTTCCACCCCGCGCCCGCCCCGCCGCAGCCTCCACACCCACCTCCTCAGGACCCCGCGCCTCTCCGCTCTCCGCGCTCACCTCCACCGTCCCGCAACTCTCGACGCGCAGGAGCCGACGGCGAGGCCTGGCGCGCTCCTGGTCCTCGACGCGCTCAGGAGGTCCGTGCTCGACTCCCTCGCCGCGCTCAAGCGGCCCGCGCTCGCGCTCCTGCTGGCCGGCGCGCTGCTTGCCGCGGCGTCGATGGGCGGGCCGCACGCCGCGGCGCTGGCCGCTTCGGGCGGGCGCGTCGGCGGGTCCGCCTTCTCCTCCCGCTCCTCCTCGCCTCCGTCCTACGGCTACAGCGCGCCGGCGCCCAGGGGCGGGTACACGGCCGCGCCCTACTACTCGCCTTCGCCCTTCGTGTCCTTCGGCCCGGCCGTCGGCATCGGCTTCGGGGGATCGGGGTTCCTCGTCACCCTCATTGGCTTCGCGGCATTCCTCTATCTCGCCGGGTTCCTGTCCGACTCGTCAGGCGGTACCAGTGTGCTTACAAAGACGGATAAGACCACCGTCCTCAAGCTACAGGTAAGTTTTGGCTGTTGCTTTGGGGGATACATTCACATTTGCACGGGTCACTTACCATAACCACTTCATTGGTTAGCAGAAAATAGTAGTAGTTCATATGTAAACTGATGTTACATTTCCTATTTCTCAGTTAGCAGGAAACAGTAGTACACATGTAAGCTGCTGTTACATTTCCTATTTCAGTACTTCTCATTACCTGCCATACCATTTTGACATTCTTGGTTTAAGCCATTGCTTAAATAGCATTGCAACTGATCTTGGTCTTATGGTTAGTACACCAGATAACAGATACGTTGCCTACAATCCATATTAGTGACTGGATGTGAATAGCGAATTCGTTGCACGGATATTTTATTTGTAGGATATATTTATATACTTGAGCTTAACGAAGTAATCGCTGCTTGCTATTATTGCCTTTTTAAATCATGATATTTACGCAATGTACCTAGATGTACAAAAATAAGGCATGCTTATATTCATTTCATTATTAGTAGTGTCAGCGTCCAAAGAAAGGCATGCCTCTCTTGGTAAAACGTCCTTCAAGGCTCCAGCAACATAGTCAGACACACAATGAGCCCGGTTTGGTGCTAGCCTATAATCTTCGGGGTCCTACGCCTCAGGGGCCAAGCATCATACCGATCAGATCCCAGTACCCTACAAGCTAGAGGCTCTACGCAGGAGCCCCCGACTCTCATCAAAATGCCCTCGAGCGGCAATGGCCTCGGCACCATGTGCGCCTTCAACTGGATCGGTCGTGCGACGCTGAGTGGTTGAGATAAGAGATAAGACTCGTCCTTCGTATTTATTACTGGGGCGATGTTGGTCAGAAGACATCACTATAGCCACGCTTAAGGCGTAAACGTGAGCACTATGCAGTCTATGCGGCTACAACGGGCTTGACGATGTGGGGCGTCATTATAGCCAAGCGTGAGTCCATAAGCGTATCCGCAAGCATTGTGCAGTGCGTGCAGCTTCAATGACTACCAACTACGTCGTACTCAACCACGTGGACTCTCATACTCGTCGATACCATGTGGGACTCCTGGACGCCTGGCTCCAATTACTCCCACATTTGAACGAGGGTCTCCCACTGAAAGGGTCTCCCACATTAGCCGTCACATTTGAACGAGTGTCTACAAAATCACAAATATTACTAGAGCAATGTTGATTAGAATAAAAGGTGGTGCGGAAGATATGATTGTTCTAGCTCTAGTTTACTTTTTACTCTATGCAAGCCCCCTTCGTATCTCCTATGGTGCTGATGCGTTTGGGTAGGGAGGGTCCTCATTTTCGGGTCTGTCAGCTCTCGCAGATGCATCCCCGATAGCGCCAACCAGGACTGTTTTCGACGACTCCTCGACATTCATCTCATCACCAGCAGGCCTCAAGCCCGCGCCTACTATCGCTACAAGGCCACCAATTGTGGCCTCGATGGCAGCCCCCAAATAGTGTGAACACCCCCACTATCGTCGTTCATGCTGTCATCGGAAGACTCAACGGAGGCCCTTAGGATCCCCGCCTTCACCTTGGTGGGGAGCTTCGAGTGGCAGCCCCACTAGGCACGTAGGAGGCCCTCAACGTCGGAGTAGCTCCACATTGATCACATGTGCCCCTGTAGCTAGGCGAGATCTACTGTGTTGCGAAGTGCGCGAACACGATGGTGGACATGAGCCTAACGCCAACGAGTTGGGCAATCCTCCTCATGATGGGCTACACGCTGCAGCTCCTCCCACGTACCTTCTTGCCCGTTGGCTCCCTCATTGGCATCTTCATGAGGGCTTAGGGGGTGATGGTGACGTACATCCACGCCTCCCTCCAGTGCTCCCACTTGCTGGTGAGGTCGAGCATGATGTACAACGTTCGAGGCTTCAGCCTTGAGTGGAGCTAGAAGTAGAACCCCCTAGCATGTTTCGTCTGTTCGACACTCGAAGGACAAGAAGTGGTGGAATAACACCACGGAAGGCCTCGCCCTCACGAATGCCTGGTAGACAAGGGTCGAGAGGGTGAGGATGGAGTTAGGGGTGAGATGCCAGATCTGGAGGTTGTAGAACTACAGAATCTGGAGGTAGAACCGCGAAGTGGGAAGTTCATCCCCACCATCTTCAAAGAGTAGAAGATGTACTCCCCTGCACTGTGTTGAGGCGTGCTGGGGGGGGGGGGGGGGTCGTCACCACTCACACATTAAGCTAGCGGCGAGGTCTACCTGTGGAACTACGAACCTCGTCCATCCCCTCCTGGTTCAAGACCCGCGTGCTCAACAATGACTTCAATGCAGTGGTAGTGGCCATGGCGCGTTCGACTGGAGCGATCGGACGACCAAAATTCGTTGGGGATGGCGGCGGGAGAGAGAACACTCGTTGACGAGTGCGGTTGATTGTGCGAAGTAATGGAGGAAAAAATATAGAACCACACACCCGTATTTAAAGGCGTCCCTCTGTCACAACTATTGGGCACAATGCTCGAAGTGTCGCACGATTCTTGCAACTGGAGAGTTGTGTAGCATGACTAATGTTCGATGCTTCGACTACGAGTTAAGGCGGTTGAAGCGCACGATATCCCCCGCGCGCACAACGAACCCATTCTATCATGTGTTTATGGAAAGAATGGTCCCACCTATAGGCCTCCTTAAGCTTGCGGTGGGCTCGAGGGCCACTATCAGTGTCTGGGAGAAGGCATACCCTAAGATGTTGACAAAACACCATCCAAGACTATCAGCAGAAGATAGACCCATAGTGGGTTGTGGCTGGTTCCAGCCCGACATCCCTGGGACCCTGTGCCTCAAGGGCCAACCCTGTGTTGGCTAGGCCCTGCCCCCTACAAGATGAGGGCTTTATGCAAGAGCGCCCCCCGGCTCTCCCTAAGGCGCCCTCAAGTAGGGTTGGAAAAAAGCTCGAGGCTCACGAAACAGCTCGAGATCGGGGCGGCTCGGCTTTGGAGTGGCTCGCGAGCCAAGCCGAGCCAGGTTTTCGAGCTTGTTGGTCCAGCAAGCCGAATCGAGCCGTGCCAGCTCATTCTGGCTCGCGAGCTGTGCCAAATTAATCAAACTATAGAATAATAATGAATATTGGATAATTTTACTTATAATGTTGAATGATGATTGTATTTCTCACATTTATATACTATTAAATCACTATATAATGCAATGTTATTTATCAATGTGCAGCTCGCGAGCCGAGCCAGCTTGTGAGCCAACTTCGAGCCGAGCCTCCTTTAGCTCGTTTAGTGGACAAGCCGAGCCGAGCTGTTTTCAGTTAGCCAACGAGCCGCACCGAGCTCGGCTCGGCTCGTTTCCAGCCCTACCCCCGAGGCAGGACGACCCCAGGCGGCACGGCCTCGGCACCACGTGTGCCATCGACCAGGCCGGTCGTGCAACATTGGGTGGTTGAGATAAGGCTCTCGTCCTTCGCATTTATTCGAGGGGCAATGTTGCGGTCAAAAGACGTCTCTTTAGCCACGACTAAGGCCGCAGACGTACTCTCGAGCACTATGTAGTGTGTGCGGCTATAACACTACCAACTACATTGTACTTAACAACATGGGGCATCACTATAGCCACACATGTGGCCGTAGGCTTACCTGCAAGCAATACGCAGTGTGTGCAGCTATCAACTACGTTGTACTCAATGGCGTGAGCTCCCATACATGTCATTGTGGCACACCGGAGGCGCGCACCGTGTATGTTACAATGACTATGACAGGATGGGAGTAATTGAACCTCAGCTAGGCGGGGACCATCGTCCAGGCAGGAATATAACTCATTCCTCCCTTGTGCTATAAAAGGAGGGGTAGAGCTACATAGAAACAGGTCGCTACGGCACACCTTGAACTACCGGGGACACTGGACTACAGCAGGGCTGACAACTAGCGTTCAAAGGCTCACACCTGAGTTCAGACCCCGAAACCTGAGTCCAGAGTCTGTAGGTTCCCAGTATCATCTGAGTATGTAAGCTCTGCCCACGCTTACAGCTATACATTGACTGCATAGAGGATGTAGTGTAGTTCGTTTAGGCGGTACGAACCTCTCTATATCGCGTGTGTGCATACTGTCATGCCAGTGCTCTATTGCAGCGGTTACAGGCCTACGCCCCTCTCTCTTTCTCTCTGATTCTCTCTGGTACCGTGATGTAGAATTCTGACGACAAGTATTATGTAGGCATCCACTTAAAGCATTCTAATACGTTAACATTGTTGGTAGGTTGGCTTGCTGGGCATGGCACGATCATTTCAGAAGGAGCTTGACCAAATAGCTGAGAAAGCAGATACATCTACCCCGGCTGGCTTGAGCTATGTGTTGACAGGTAAAACAAAAATCTACATGCTGTTTGATTTTACTACTTCATACTACTTCACATTTAAGCTGCTGCTGCTGCTTCTGCTGGTTGGCTGCTGCACAGCTGCTGCCACAGCTCAGTTATCAACAACCGCGGTGTTATATTACCAATCCCCATCAACTAGTATGCATCACACACCACATTAGAGCAAAACAGGGCAAACCTGAACTTGGAACACTGCGGTTGTTGAGGATAACCATCAAGATTAAACATTGGATAGATTGGGTCTCATTGGGTTGTGTTGCTTTTAGTTGAAGTAATGTACCTAATGTTGGCCTTCTGTTCTGATATGTTTTGGTTCCTTTCATTTCTCATTGGGCCTTGTTCGCCCTTATTGCTGGTTAAGGATCACTTTCATACTTTACTGGTCACAATTTCTATCTGTGACAATCCATTACAGTGCTGCTTCTTTGTTTTTACGGTCTCTATTTTGGGCTAGAACGCATGTTACCTTATACAAAATCAATAATCTTGACTATAGTTCTACTGTTGCTTTAAAGTGTAATCACATTATGCATCATAATTTCCTTGGAAATAAACTGTATAGATATACTGTTTCTGTAACACTTATGACCATTCTGCTATTACCTTGAAATCATTCTGATTGTTTAGTTGTTATGCTGTTCTATAGAGACAACATTAGCATTACTTCGGCATCCGGATTGTTGTATCTCAGCTTACTCTTCGGTAAGCCCACCTATTGCTTTAATTTGTATTCTTTAGCTTATTTAGCAGATTGCAGTTTGTTTCTTGTTTCCATCTAAATGTGTAACTCTATGACTTGTCCTGCAATGTAATGTTATGCACAACTCCTAGAAAAATACAAAACAACCTTTTCATTTACATGCCTATTTCACCATGATGAAATGGTCATAAAGTCCTTTTTAGGTTGTAAGTCAAATCAATACTTCATGCATGAGCACCTTATCATGCCTTTAGTGGCAGGGTCATAAAGGTTTGGAATTCAGTAAATTTCTCACTTCAATGCCTATTAATCACATTTATTGTTCTAAAAAGGTGGATGTGAAACGTAGCGTGGATGATGGTGAGAAACGTTTCAATCAGCTTTCAATTGAGGAGAGGGGCAAGTTTGATGAAGAAACACTTGTCAACGTGAACAGCATCAAGAGGAATAAAGGAGGTAGCCAAAGATCAAGTGGTTTTAGCAACGAGTACATTGTGGTATGTAACAGATGACACCAGGCTTGTCAAATAGTAATCTTATGTCCATGCACGGAATATCTTTTTGCTGATACAGTTCAGATGCCAATAGTGATTCAAGAATTAAGATTTTTGTCTAAAAAAACACTGCTTTACAAACTCATATCCCTGTGTTGGTGGGGGGGGGGGGGGGGGATGATTTCTATCATGTGTACTGTGTATGTTTGTGTGATTGAATGTTTCTGATTACCTGTTTTGCTAGTATCACTCAGTACAGCAGTGATCACATGATATCTAAGCCTTTTTAATTTCATATTTGCAGATAACCATATTGGTTGCTGCTGAGGGAGTACATAAGCTGCCGGTTATAAATAGCAGCAATGACTTAAAGACAGCTCTACAAAAGATGGGTGCCATACCATCAAGCAAAATACTGGTATTTCTTGCTCGTTTCTTTTTTTTCTCTTGTAATATCATCAAGTTTAAATTCTAGTCCTACCATCCCTACTCAGGAGTCATTCCATGTTGATTGTATTGGGGTAAAATAATTTTAACTGACAGAACCTGGTTTTCACCAACACTACAGTTCGGTAAAATGGTATTTGCTCCAAAATTTGATCCAGCCTTGCCCAAAAATAGTTCCGTAGTCCATTTCTGTTGTATGAGGCTGTCAGATCTAATCAGCAAATTTAAAATTGCAGCAAATCAATGTTGTGTTGTAGTGACATACTGGCATTTAATAAACATCTTGCTAGAGTACAAAACGTTTAGTCCAAGTAAGATGTAGTAACTTAGAGATGGAACCAACAAGAGCCTCACGAATTCACTCTAAAAAACAAAGGGAAAATAAAAAAAAAGGGAAAAGAAGAGCTACATGAACCACAATCTTTGTATCCTATTTTCTTATAAAATTCAGGTTTTTTGCATTTTATTCATACTGGTATGCCATAATAATGATGTCCGGTTCGTTCTAATCTTCTTTACAGGCAGTCGAGGTCCTGTGGACTCCGCAAAATGAGAATGACACATTGTCCGAGCGAGAGCTCCTTGAAGATTACCCGCTCTTAAGGCCTCTGTAGAAAGATAAAAGTTACAGATTGCCCGTGCAAAGGAAGAACACGCCGTAGATTCAGTTTTGGCGGTTTTCTTATTAGCTATAGCACAGATCCTGCGTTTGTATAATAAGTGTATAATAATTTGTAATTGGCGTCTCTGATAGCCTTCATTTCAGAACATGGAACGTGCAAATCTGCAATTGTCTGTCAGTAGTCTTGTTCAATCTTCCTGACACAATAACACAAAATTGTAAATAAATTGTTCAGAGAAAAAAAAACAGGGCAGGCTGCATTTCTGCGTGTACGCGTTCCACCAAGGATATTTCAAATAAAATATTTGATGAATATTGCATGCTAGTTCCAGCTTCCAAGGTCCACGGTCTCCATGGTTGCAGTAGAATACATTACGTGAGATAAGGTCCACGGTCTCCATGGTTGCAGTAGAATACATTACGTGGATCATGTTACAAATACTTATTCATATTTAAAATTAAATAGAAATAGAACTCGATTCTAATCTAGTTTGATCCTTCAATTTTATAGTATAATTTTTAGAGTCTATAATCACTCCTACGTGAGATCAGTGTGAGGCACCATTTTCTTGTTTTTTTGGAAAACACGATCTATGTTGGTCTGCTGCTAGTTGCTAGATTGACGCAAGCAACTTCCTAACCCAAATAGTATATCATGACAGTCAAGCAACGGAACTCATAAGATACCTGTACCGTTGCCGGCCTTACCTAACACGCCAATTATCCACATTTGATGATTTCAGTCTGAACACCGAATCCACAGCGCATTCTCTTAAACAAAGCCCTAAACAACACAATCGTCTACGTGTTGCAATGGCAGGATCGATTCCTGTTGAAGTAGGAACCGGCAGTTCACCAGCATCTACCAACTCGTTCGATTTCCATCGCGGACCACTCCTATAAAACCCACACAGGCCAAAGCCTGAAATCGGCGAAAAGGAGAAGAAAAAAAAAAGGCAGCGGCAACAGAACACTACCCATTCCGGAAACTTCCTGACAAGCTAGGTGGTCACACGTCACGTTTGTTGTTGCAAGCCCAAGCAAGTTTGAAATATGGCGGCGAGAGCGAGGGCAGCGGCGCCGTTCTGGCTCCTGGCCGCGACCGCGGTCACGCTGCTGGTGGCGGCGGCGTCCGCGCAATCCGGCGGCAGCAGCAGCGACGACTGCACGTCGGCGCTGGTGAGCCTGTCCCCGTGCATGGGCTACATCAGCGGCAACGGCACGTCGGCGCCCAGCGCGTCGTGCTGCTCGCAGCTCAAGGCCGTGGTGCAGTCCAAACCGCAGTGCCTCTGCGCCGCCCTCGGCAGCGACGCCTCGTCCTCCCTCGGCGGCGTCACCATCGACCGGTCGCGCGCGCTCGGCCTCCCCGCGGCTTGCAACGTCCAGACCCCACCGGTCAGCCAGTGCAACAACGGTAAGCGGGCATTCTGTTTTCTTTTTCCTCGCTCACTTTCGCTGCATTGAATTGACTCCTCCTGCGGATTGCGCGCAGGGTCGTCGGGCGGCGGATCGAAGGCGACGCCTTCCCTGCCATCTGGTGGTGCGTCGCTCGGGGGGCCGGCGGCTCTTGTGCTCGGGCTCGCCGCGGCTGCTGTTTACGCCGTGGCAGCTGCGTGAGCGTTTGTGTTGTGTGATTCAGGGATCAGGATGCGTTGCGTCGTGTCAACTTTCGCTTTTCAGAACGGGCAGGGGGGATTTTGAGTGCTTTGTGCCTATGGCTTTGTCGCATTTGTGAAATTGGTTGATTCGGTCTACGGTCGCAATAAATTTGCCGTAATGGTTTCACTTACTTTCGTACTCTCCCTGTATTTTTTAGATAAAGGAAGCTTATATTGAAAATACCAAGTCATTACATTCAAGAGGATACAAATATTTGGTACAGAACTTCCGGCCTCTGCCTAATGCATATAGCCAAC
The DNA here is from genome assembly GCA_029449295.1 of Zea luxurians. NCBI lineage: Eukaryota > Viridiplantae > Streptophyta > Magnoliopsida > Poales > Poaceae > Zea > Zea luxurians. The sequence continues at coordinate 171,900,840 of JAOPSE010000002.1, forward strand.
TAAAAAAACCAAAAAAGACATTGATCTAATGATAACCGATCCGAAGTCTAGATCGCCACCCGTGCCTCCGGGAGAAAAACGTCATGGTCACCCTCACCAAGGTTCGTGATCCTGTTACAACCATAGGTCGAACCTCCTTCCTCTGTAGAATAGCCCACCGTGAAAGGCAATGTGACACCGACAAGATAACCTGCAAAGGAGAACAATAGAGTTTTTTCTCAAACACTAAATCGTTTCTACCGGTCCAAAGAGCCCAGCACAAGACCGCCGCTCCAAGTAGAAACACAGATTTCAGTATTTTATTCAGGCCCAGAAGCCATCCCCCAAACATATGTTCTACATTATGCGGTGGATTGAAGCCGGTAGCCATTTGTACAATATTCCAAACTGACCGAGCTAAACGGCACTCAAAGAAAAGGTAGTTGATGGTCTCTTCCTTATGGCAGAAAAGACAAGTTAAACTTCCATACCAGTTTCGTTTGGCCAGATTATCTTTTATGAGAATTACTCCCTTTCGTAAATACCATAAAAAAGTTTAATTTTCAAAGGGGCCTTCATCTTCCACATGTCTCTGTTTACATTAGGAGTAGTACTAAACTTTAAGGCTGTGTAAACGATTTTACCGAGAACTTCCCATTTGGGGTAAGGTTCCAATAAAATGTATCACGGTCATGGGACAACTCCAAACCCTCTATGTGTGACAACAAGGAAATCCAATCCACCAAGTTGGATCCATAAAGTTGTCGTCGCCAGGAAAAGTTAGGAGTGAAGGAGCTCATAGCTTCCGCTATAGTTATTGATTTGGGTCTTGTAATGTTATACAGGGAGTGATATTGATCTTTCAGCGGGGACCCGTCCAGCCAGCTATCCTCCCAGAACCTTACTTGAGATCCGTCATTGACCAGAAAGGTTCCGAAGCGTAGAAAGTCTGGTTTTACCTTCATTAGACAAGACCAAAAGTGGGAGTCACCAATTTTCCATTCCACTTGAGCCAGTGATTTTGAACCTATGTATTTATTACGGAGCAATTGTTGCCACATACCATCAGAGGTAAGCAATTTATACAACCATTTGCTAAGAAGGGCTCTATTCATAGTGTTCAAATCTAGGATTCCAATTCCTCCCTGGTCTTTTGGTTGGCACAGAATAGACCATTTAGCAAGCCTATATTTTTTTTGTTTTCATCCCCCTGCCAAAAGAATCTTGAACGAAAATAATCTAATGTCTTGATAACTCCTTTGGGGATGGAGAAGAAAGACATCATATACATCGGAAGGCTACTAAGAACTGAATTAATCAAAGTCAGACGGCCTCCGATGGAGAGATGTTTCCCTTTCCAGCTACTGAGTCTCTTCTCAAAGCGCTCTCCAACTCTAGCCCAATCCCGATTTCTTAATTTTTTGAAGTGAATTGGGATGCCAAGGTAATTGATTGGAAAGTTGCCGGCTTTGCACCCGAAGAGTTCCGTGTACAACTCTACCTGCTCATGGGCATCCCCAAAACAGAACAACTCACTCTTGTGGAAATTAATCTTAAGACCTGAAGCTTGTTCAAAAGCAAATAGAAGAAGCTTCAAATTGCGAGCTTTGTCCAGATCATGATCCATGAAGAGTATAGTGTCATCTGCGTACTGGAGGATCGAAAGCCCACCATCAACTAGATGGGGGATGATTCCCACAACCTGCCCGTCCAATTTTGCCCGACTAATGAAAACTTTCAGCATGTCCACCATAATATTAAATAGGAGGGGGGACAAAGGATCCCCTTGACGGAGTCCCTTTTTTGTTTGAAAGTAGTGTCTGACATCATCATTAACATTTACAGCTACACTGCCGCCCGAAATGAAAGTCTCAATCCAAGAAATCCATTTGGACGAGAAGCCTTTCATCCGGAGTGTTTGTAAAAGGAACGACCACCGTACTTTGTCGTATGCTTTCTCAAAATCTAGTTTTAGGATTACTCCGCTCTGTTTTGTTCGATGTAATTCGTGAATTGTTTCATGAAGAATGATCACTCCTTTGAGTATATTTCGATCTTTAATAAAGGCAGTTTGTGATGGGCTAACTACCTTATCTGCTACCACGCTTAGTCTGTTCGTGACTACCTTGGTAAAAATCTTATAGCTCGCGTTAAGGAGGCATATTGGTCTGTATTGTTGGATAACATTTGCATGAAGGACTTTAGGGATGAGAGTAATGATTCCAAAATTAAGGCTGAACAAGGGGAGTTCGCCCTTGTCTAAATCCCGAAACATTTGCACAAGATCCCCCTTGATGGTCTCCCAGAACTGCTGATAAAACTCAGCGGGAAAACCATCCGGACCGGGAGCTTTGTTGGGTTTCATTGAGAAGATAGCCTCTTTAATCTCCTCTTCGGAGAACTCAGATGTGAGTAACATGTTTTCCTGGCTGGATACCTGAGGTAAGTCAAGAATTATGGATTCATCTAAAATGAAGGAATTTTCTTCCGGTTCACCAAATAAACCCCTATAGTAATCTATGATAAAGTTTTTTAGATTAGCATGTCCTTCAATTTTATTGCTGCCATCTTCGAGCGATAAAATCTGCTTTTTTCGGTGCTTTCCGTTGGCAATCATATGGAAATATCTAGTATTATTATCTCCTAGGAGGACGTGCTTTTCCTTCGCCCGTTGGTAATATTTAATTTCTTCTTCTCTCAGGAGTTTGATCAAGTTCTCTCTAGCCTGAGACAAGCATTCTAGCTCCTCCACATTCAAATCTCTGACTTCGGCCTGAACATCTAAAGAGCATATAGTGTTTTGAAGATCTGATTTCTTTTTCTTGTACTCCCCATTTATTTGAGCTGCCCATCCTCTAATGAATCTCCGCAGAGCACTCAACTTGTTATTCCATCTTTGTACCGAATTACGACCTTTGAATGTGTTAGTCCAAATTTGCTTAACCCGTTCTTGAAAACCCTCCCGCTGAAGCCAAAGTAATTCAAACTTAAACAGTTTGTTACTTCCAAAGAGGGCAGGAGTTCCAGTGTCAAGAAGCAAAGGTGAATGATCAGAAACCCCTCTGTCCAGCGCATGAACCGAGACCAGAGGGTATTTAAATTCCCAATCAGTCGTCAAAAGGACTCTATCTAACTTTTCATAGGTCGGGTTAGGGAGAGAGTTTGCCCAGGTGTATTGTCTTCCTGTTAAGACTATTTCTCTTAAATCAAAGCTATCAATCACAGCATTGAAAAGAAACGGCCAACGATTATTGAACCTATCATTATTTTTCTCCCTGCTGTTTCGCAAGATATTAAAATCCCCACCAATGAGGGAAGGTAGAGGGTTATGCTGACAAGCTCGTACAAGCTCCGCAAGGAAAGCAGACTTAAATTCATCTTGAGCTGGGCCATACACAGCCATCAGGGACCATTTAAATTTATCTGTTCTATTGCATATATGAAACTTAATATGAAATTCTCCTTCATGAATAAGGGAAACATCAAACACCTTTGCTCTTACACCCAAAAGGATGCCTCCAGATCTACCTTTCGGAGGGAGGTAATGCCAAACGAACTCCACACTATCGGATAGACGTGCCAGATTTGATTTTGACATGTCCTGCTTTCCTGTCTCCATTATCGCACAGAAATCGAGATTGGAGTCTCGCACAACATTCGAGATGTAACGATATTTAGCCAAGTCTGATAGACCTCTGCTATTCCAGAAAATGCCTTTCATTGAGATACTTTTTTTGTTTTTGATTTGTTACCTCCAGGTTTTTTGGAGTGCTTTTTTTATTTCCGTGTAGAGGCCCTAAGCTCACAAATTTTTGTATCTAGGTCTACATCATCAAAATCCACTTCTGCTACATCCTTAATAAGGAGGTCTAAAACATCGACATTTATTTTATTTGTCTCATCATCGGTACCATTACCAGGCAAGCCCAAATTGCTATCTTCCCCACTAAGGGAATCTGACGTGCATACTGATTTATTAATCGCAGTCATCCTGTCTAATTCCATTTTTTCAAAATATTAATTGACATATTAACAGCAGCCTCGCTAGATCCCAATTTAAAACCTAACTTCTCAAGTCTATTGGCACAAATGGAATCTGCTAAAGAGCTAATAGCAGTAATATTTGGGTTTTCATACCTGACAAAACTGCGTAGCCTGTGGGTTATCAGCTGGTAGCAGAAAACGATCAGCTAGCTGTTTTCCACATAAATCCCCATCCAAATTGCGCCTAGAAGCCCTTCTCATAGCCTTTAGAGTCGCATCCTCATCTGCCCGGGGAAGACCATTAGCATCTAAAACATTGGAACGAGTACTTCTTCTAATGAACAGACCATTATGAAGGGAATAAAATTTTGAACCTGTTCCAGAAGAACACAGTGAACCAACTAAGTCATCATCACGTGCATCCCTTGCATCCTGAGTGTCCTGCACCAGCGAACCATACATTCCCTGAGAAACAATAGGCATCAGCATTTTATTCTGCATGGATGGAGACAAAGAGACAGGTTCATATGAGATGTCATTAGTTACCTTTCTCAGATCAGTGTTATTCGAAGTAGAGTTTCCCATAGTCACGCACAAGTCAATCTGAGCGGTAACAGGTGTCAGCAATGTACCTGCTCCCACCTCACAAACCGGGTTCTGAACCCCTGAATATTTTGAAGAGTGATCTGCAGCGTCAGTTGAGCCATCAGAGCTGAACAAACTACAGAAAGGGCCATGTAGAGTCGCTGTGAGGGGAAGAGCAGCAGCATCAAGCATAGGTACATCATTTCCCCCACTATCTCCCCCACCCGATGAAGCACCAGACCCACCAACACTCCATCCATTTCTTTGTTTCTTCTTTGCATGACCTGGGTTTTTGTCATCTTGGTCATCTCCAATATCCCCGCCACCTTCGCCATCCCAGCGTGGGACATCTGTGAACACCACAGGGTCTGCAGGGGTGAATTTCTCATCTTCCAAAACAAAAGTGATCTCATATCCTTTAGTGCCAAAGACAATGTCAGTGGTAAGGGGAAGAGGATCTCTGTTCATCATTCCAACAAGCACTCTAATCACTCCCATTTTTCTATATGTATACATATCCACATCCAAGGTCGCTCCAATTACCGAGCCTAGAGCCCAAAATCCTAGGTAATGTCTCCAAGCATGGGGAACCCCCTTGATATGGACCCATACCTCATCAAGCTGGTAACTAGGATCAGCATCACTAGCATCTTTCCATTCCGAGATAGTGAGAGTCACACCAAGATTTTTAAGGGTGAAGTCCACATCAACCATTCTCTGTAATTCCTCAACCGAAGGGAAAACCACCAAGAAGGATTCCTCACTATGGGGCAAAGCTTCCCAAGTCCAGTCCTTAGTAATGAAACGAGCCAGTTCCGTCTGCACTGCCGCAGGCGTAAGTTTTCCCCCAGTTACTTTGATGAGGGCAGTCGGGGCTGGATCCGGTGTTTCTAACTTATAATCAAATTCTGGTATGCGAAAGAAACCCAAATCATTATTTCCAAAGCCAAAAAAGGAAGCATCCGACCTAGGAAATTTCATAAAAGGACACTTGGCCACCACATGCGAGTTCTTCTTATTGCAGACCACACAGTCTAAAATTGCTTTGCAATCCTCATTCATATGGCCACTCAACTTGCATCGAAAACAGAAAGGATTCTTTGGTTTCTTGGCCTTAGAAATTGTACCTGGATCCAATGATGTTGAGAGAGGCTTAGCCGTGGTCCTTTCCACCTCTGGAGTCCCAACAGGAAGCTCATCTCCAGGCGCCATTACATGGCTAGCCGTAAAACCTTCCACCCTCCTCTGGTATCGAGGCTGTGGAGGGAAGCGTCCTCCCCGTCCAGCTAGGCCACGGCCAGGCATCCCTTGATTGCCCCGGCCATGACAAGCACCACGCCCAGCGCCTCGACGATGCAAAAATGCGCCATCTCCATGCCCGTGCCGCGAGGGTGCCTGCCCCCGCCATCCACCTCCTTGCATGGGTGCCGCCATAGTCGGATTTCTGTTACCCGAAGGCACAGGCCGGTGGTCAGAGTCCCCTGCCCGATTAATAGGAGGTGGTGGTCTAGCGGCCATCTCTGCATACGAAGGAGAACGCGTATTGCACAAGTTCCCTGAGCTAGAGGCCGGCTTAAGAAGGGAGTACCTCCCGTCAACCTTACTCTGACTGCCTCGTAGCAAACAGGATCTCGGCCTTCCAAACGCCTTAGCCTTCTTAATTAGATCGGCAGTGGAAGGACCCGAGACGGTTTTTTGTAAATCACGCTCTGAGTAAACTTCACGGCCGCACCTTGGGAAAGACCCGTGCGCCGTCGCGGAGGACGCCACATCCAACAAAGGAGTCCCCGCCATTACTGCGGTGTTCCCCCTCAAGATTGGTTTGTGGGACCAATTTGAATTAGGAGGCAGGAAAGCTTCCAGTGTCACATCCCTCGTCGGTCTTGGCTTTGGCAACGGTCCTCGCCAAGGCCGAATCGAAACTGTCCGACGCGGAAAGGGCATGCCAAAGGCCACACATCCCACCTGACGGCCATTAGCCCCAGACCGTAATGGAACATTATGGATTGGCTTTGTCTCCGTATTCACAATGACATTACCGGCAGGAAATTCGAATTGTTTTGCTGGATGCCCAGCCAAAACACCAGATTCCTTCCACGTAGATGACTGAATAGCAGAAACAGATTGATTTCCTTGTTCCAAACCACGTGACTCAGAATCAAGATCTTCATCAAGATGAGATTCATGGCTAGAACACAGATCAGATAAAACCGGAGGGGTGAACTGAGAAGAACTACTTCCAGCATCCCAGCCGAGTTTGCTTAGAGATGACGTATTCCCCCCCAAATCGCAGAAAAGATCAGGGTCAAGGAGAACACTTATCTTGCATTTCGCCCGCTCCGTGATGGCCGCCATGGATCTCATCAACTCCAAAGCTGGCGAGACATAGTTTCAGAAGCTCCCCAGGCGCCGCGGAAGCCGGAAGGGAGCCGCCCACCTCCAGGCGGCCACGTGCGTCTGGCTCCGGCAGCCGCGATGCGCACGCAGTAGCCGCGATGACCGAGAGAAGAAGATGCAGGCTTAGCTAGCTGCAGAGCGGTATTAATTTTAAGAGTATCTTCAACATTACCTTAAATCATAACACTATCTTAAAAATATAGGACTTAACTTAAAAACAGCTCCAATAGTGCTATACTTTATAATTTTCTATTAAAAAGATGTAGGGCACACCGCAAAGTAACACAAATATACTACACCTATACACTAGTGCTATATTCTTGTTTTCTACATTATTCTCAATATTTGCAATTTACTTCCTAAAATATAGGATTTAGGGCTTAATGTTAGAGCACAATTTATTTTTAATTTTCTAAACAATCTAAATGATGTAGTATTTTAATTTTTGGGTACTATTTTGAGTCACCTTGTTAGAGATGTTCTAAGGAGAGGTGTTTGGTAATTAAAGTTTGGTCTGTGTCGTATCGAATGTGTAAATGTCAATGAATACAATCTAATACTAATTACATAAATGAAGACTAAACAACAAGAAAAATTTATTAAACATAATTAATTTACATAGATAAATTATAGATTAATTAGACTTAATATGTCCGTCTTGTCGTTTAGTCCTCATTTACGCAATTAGTTTTATAATTAGATTATATTTAATATTTCTAACTAGTATATAAACATTTGATGTGAGGGACTAAACTTTAGTCGAAGAATCCAAACACACCTAAAAAGTGTGTTAGGCCAGTGCAGGTTTTCTATTTAATAAGTTGACACGTCGAGAGAAAAAATAATAACATGGCATAAGAATGGTTAGAGAGGGGATGTAGGTTTTATTTTATCTGACGAAACCTAGCGCACATCGTTTCCAATGAATGCCAGTGAAACTTCGTTTGAGAGCGTTTTGTTTCATCTCCACGCGTTGGACGCCTAGTGGAACTCCAACAGGAAGTTTAAAAGCAGCAAGTAATAGTCAAATAACAATGAAGAAAAAGCGCAAAAACGTTGATTATATGAGCAGACAGATAAAGATAAGCGAGTTTGGCAAAGAAAATAGACTACCTAGTAACGGGCCATGGCCTGCTTGTAACGGCCTGGCTCGCCGGCCATTTCAGTGATCAGAAAAGGTGCACAGCAACAGTATTGTATTTGCTCAAGCGTGAAACACTACTTGTACTCAGCAGACATGAATAGTGCAGAAACAGAATTACACGACTGGGCTAAAATTGATAAAACAGTTGTGGGCCCCCCACCAGTATCCTGTGATCGCATAAGTAGCATCGCTGAGAAACAACTAACACATTTCAACCTCAAACGAGTTCATGCCTCAGGCAGCAACAACTGCGGTTGCAGCTTCAGCAGGTGCATTGTCACCAACGAGTTCACGCCTGGCGTACTCCCTCGCCCCGTCCTTGTCGACAATCTTGATAACAAAGTTCTGAGGCGCGACAACCAATCGCAGCCGAATCTCCTTGATGCACTTGTCAACAAGATCTACTGCTTCCTCAACAGTCATGTCCGGGTGGTACAACTTGTCCATCAGAGACAAACAGAAGTATGATCCGTACCCAAAAGCACCTTTGTCAATCTTGTGCAAGGTTGCAATGTAGTCGATGTAGTAGAGGGAAGCACCAACATCCTTATCATAACCACCAAGAATAATATTGACCATATATGGATTCTGACAATGTAAACATGAAATATGTGTCAGGGGAGATGAACGAATTAGACTGACTCCAGCAAGACTCTCTATACACTTCAACGATGTCCTCCAAAGCGCCCTCTAAATAAATAAAAAATCACTTCTCATGCTCTTTCTATAATATAGAGACTTTCTCTCCACCTAAACAAAACTAAAATATGTATAAAGCATTTAAGGGTATGGCAAATACATACATACAAAAATCTAAACTAAAATATGTCTCTAATACATGTATTTATTTTTATAGATGACAAGATATAGAGAACATTGTTAGAGAAATAAGATATAGAGGAGGGGATTTTTTAGAGAAGTCCGTAAAGAAGAGATATGGGTATATGTAGCCGACAAAATGAAGACAAAGGTGTTTGTTATCAACGAAAGCGCTCAGAAAAAGAGCAAAACAAATATCCCTTATGTCCTGAAATAGTTGACGTCATAGCATTTAAGGGGGTGTTTGGTTACACCCCGCTAAAATTTAGCCCCTGTCCCATCGAATGTTTGAACCTCCGTTCCGGGTATTAAATGTAGTTGGATTATAAAACTAATTTGTCAGCCGAAGATTAAAAGACGTGAATCTAGTCCAGTTGGTTGGGTCTATATTTCATACTCCTATTTAAAAGTCAAACGCTTGATGTGACCCGGGCTAAACTTTAGCAGGAGCAACCAAACACCCCCTAAATTTTATCCCAAAATAATTGACCACGCTTCCCAATACACCTTTCTCTTTGCCCAACACATTTTTCCTTTTCTTTTCTATTCGATATCTGTCTCTTCTTCTCAAATGGGGATTTTTGGTCTTTTAGATACAACATTGATACCCATGGCCAACTCTAAAACGTACTCTATTTTGGAACATTGGAACAGAGAGTAAGCATTATCGAATATTAGCTGCAAATCTTTATGAATGAGATCACAAATGAGGGCACATACAGCTCAGTGCACCCTCAAAGTACAATATATAGCATTAGAAGCCGATGCAATTCAAGCACAAGCAAATACTACAACATAAGAAACAGTGCCACCAATTGTAACGATCAATCTGAAATCAGAGCGGATCTACTTGTACATGAATTACTGGTGCCTACAGGATCTCCATGAACACGCTAAGGCATGCTGCTAAAATTGCTGGGGAATGTAAAGGTGTTATGACCGGCTTCACCAATAAGGCGTCAGGGCCACGCCAATTGCTGGGCCACGTGGACAGTTAGGGACGAACGGTCGTCCAACAGAATGATCAAAGCCTAAGGCCTCTAGGGCCTATGACAGTCCAGACTTCGGGGTGCTCTTAGACTCTCATATGTAAATACCATACTACATTGCAACGGTATACCAATTATATTTGATGCTATAGTGCAAGCAGTTGTACGACCCAAGGGTCCAGTGACAAGCCACTGTGATAAACTCTCCTCATAAAAAATAAATTTAAAATTTGAAGTTAAAGTGGATCCTCCCCACAAAAAATAAACTTAAAATTAAAGTGGTCATATAACCCACATACCAGATATTAAACTGTAGATACTGTATTTTATCTTAGCCAAAAAGTCGAGAAAAGTGTGAGTTTAAAAGGAGATCTGCCCCTTTTTTATAGCTTGTTTGGTCATTCGTTCTCCTTGGTACTATCCCTGGGCACTGCACAGCATGTGGCTTCATGTCATGTTAGACTTGGGTCTCACTTCTCATTTGGGAGTTAATGGCCTGTTTGTTAGGTAGGACATGGGGGAAAACAAATCTACTCTACGTGCTTCAAGCATGAAGCACGACGCACAAAACTCCTGATTTAAAGGAGTGGAGATATTTACCCTGTGATGGCCTTATAAACTACAGGCATTAAAAAACAATCTTTAGCAAGCCTACAAGATTCTAGATTCAATTCAATAAATCACACCAGTTCATTAGGAGCTGCCATGTGATGTTCTGTTTGAAATTAGAAGATGTTTTATGATTACAGAACTCAGTAAATGACTAGGGATAAACCAGTTCATCCACAAACCACTAAACCAAAAGGCTAAAGAGATTAGAAACTCGGACACACGTCTTTTGCCCCAAGTTTCGTGCCCCTTGCTTAATGAAATCAGCCCCAATCACAGATTAAACTTGGTATGTAATCACTCTCGACTAAAAAAATTGAACGCCATTTAATAATATCCATCCAATGGAACCTTGGAACGCCCAAATCGCACAAAGAGAGAAACAAGATTAATTCGGATTAGTACCTTGCGAAGGGCTGTGGCGAGTTCGCCGCGTGTGAAGTTGGCGGCGGCGGCGGTTGAGAGCGGGATGGTGTTCCGGAACTGGTACAGGTGGAGGTTCTTCTGTATGAACTCCGTAAATTGCACCCTGCGCCAACAGAAACGGCCCCAATCAGAACCCCCAGAAACCCAGGCAGATCGAGATCAGATCGCACGACACACAAAAACCCAAAAAAAGCGAACGTGGAATCGATAGGCCGGCCTTTGAACGAACGGATCGGCGAGGGCAGAGAACCTACCGATCACCAGGCTCCCCTGAAGCGCCCATCAGCTTTTGCGAGTCGAGCACCATCACCTTGTCCTCGTCGGTCTTGTGGACGAGAATACTCTGCACGGCGGAAGTGTCGGCCGCCACCAGCGCGAAGTCGCGGCCAACCACGCCCAATACGCACTCCATTCCCGGGACTGGACTGGGTTCCTCGCTTGTGCTCTGATGTTGCGCGACGAGAGAGAAACGGGCGTAGGGGAACGAACCGGAAAGAGTTCACCGAGTTCGTCTTGGGGTAGAAGAAAGAGGGGTATTCACACATTTTTCGGCGGGCCTGGTGTCCTTCGCAGCAGTGTGGCGGGCTGGTTGGGCCTTCTTTTGCTCCAATTGCTACTACTGCTAGCAAAGTGCCCACGGTTTCCATTTATAAATATAAAGTACAAAAGATGCGTGTTTTTGTTGGCTAGACAAGTTTGAATATAGACTTAGACCGTGTCCATCAATTCACTCATGTGATCACTTAAAATATTGTTATTCACTATATGGTCACTTAAAATATTGTTTTGTATTATAAACTTCATTGTTCGTAGAGTAAAATTTGAATATGAGTATATGGCTGAGTAACCTGTTGAAGATAGCATTAGAGCCAATAATCATGATTCAAATTCTTATTTATATATAATTTTAGTTATTTATCATTTAAATGTAGGGAAGCAGATTATGGAACCATGAAAACTAATGCTTTATATACAAGAGAAGAGTTGTGCGTAACCAGGCTTTTTCTGGTGAAATTGGAGTGAACCTGATTTTCTCAATGGTGCAGCCAAAGAGGGTTAGGGGTGTTTGAGACTGTTTCAGCTCAAAAAAATATTGAATTTGTGGTTAGGGGTGTTTGAGACTGTTTCAGCTCCAAAAAAATTATTGAATTTGGTGACACAGGTCAGTAGATGCTTAACAAATTATGGGGCTAGAATTATAAACCTTTAAAATATATTTAGATAAGTTATTTTATTTATTATTAAAAATAAGAAATTAAAACTATTTAATAAATTTATATTATGAACTGCAGCTCCAAGAGCTGAAATCCAGGGCAATCCTAAACACCCCTATCATGACCCATTTCTCTCTCCTCTTAAAAAAGTTATCATGTCAAAGAATCTTATACATCTCTGTAACAGTCTGTTAAAGAAAAATAAACTCACATTAGCCTTGGCATCGGGGCTGGCCGCTTCAGCTTCAGTTTTCCAATCACGTAAAAACGATCGAGACATGGGATCCGACCGAGATACCGGGATGGAATGTAGTCAATGGAAAATTCTAGCGATTTCAGCGGGAACCGGAAGTAATTATAGCCACGTATCATAGTTTCATGAGAGCACGCAAATCTTACATAGCTATTGTCTTTACCATCGTATAACAAATATGTACTTATACATACAGTCTTCGAAATTTACCGTGGGATACATGGATGGTGTGTATGTATGCCTTTGTAAGTTACAATCACCTAATCTAAACACACGGCACCGGGGAATCGCCTCCCTAGCCACTGCTGACGGAGCAAAAAATGATGCGCAACGCCAACATGGCAACATCCATGCGCAACAGTCGGCAGAATCCAAAACCATGCTGCATTATCCGCTCACTGCTGCTTCATCATTCATGTGAAGTATAATACCCATGGGCCATGTCCCAACATGCAGTGCAAGGTTAACTGCTAGCTATCAAAATTATTTTGACATACATGCTGCTACGTGTCTATTCAATAACTAGGTTGTCAAGAAGAGGACGTTCCAGATGTATATTACCCCCGAGCATTTTGCCGTTCAGCAAGCCCCTGCAGATAAAAAAAAATCTCAGTCCAAAATGTGGTTCTCTTAAATGGTCGCTGATTAAGACAGTACTGTACAGATGCAACCAGAATGTTTCATTGATTCACATCCTGCCTCCCAAGATTTCCTATCTAGCATGTCATGAGCATCTAACCAAAAATCTATGCAGATAGAATTTACTATAACCAATGCAATGTTAGGAGAGCTCCTAACAATGTTCACCAGGCAGGCACAATAGCAGCCCAGTAATTGAAACCTTGGTTTTGCAACAAATGCAATTAGAATATAAGTTACTTGTGACAATGTACAGGCTTGCATATGCAGATAATATCTGGTGGGGCAGGAGCATCAAAACCTTACACTCGTCGATTGGAGCTCCGCCATCACATTGTTGTTATCCTCCTAAAATACCATAACACTAGTAAAGGGATTCCAGATAAAAAAATATTCCTCAAATCATAAGCTAAAATAATAACTTGTCACCTCAAGTAATAAATCTTTTCTGGTTATCAATCCTACAACACGAGAAGGCCTAGGAACAACAAATATATGTCTCAATCCAAGTTGACGGAAGAGATTGTACACCTGAAAATATTGATATAAAGATTACCACACAACTGACTCAGCAAAATAGATACAAGATACAAAAGTAAAAGACATGATTTACCTTCGCCAACGACATGTCCTCTGGCACTATGTATGGTGAAGGATTTAAAAATGGGGCAAGATCCAAATACAACCCCAGTTCATCCTCTGTCAAATGAATATCATCAATTGACTTTCCTTTACTTGATGCTGGTTTAACAAAGTCACTAAAATTGTGCCTAAGTAATATAAAATATATTGGGTTATTACCAGAAAACGTGCATTGGATGTGCTATTCTTGGCTTATAAATAGAAAAACAAAAACCTGTTCAGTACGCCTGGCCCACAGGGGAAAGCACTGTTCTGGAAATCTACTTTAGCTTGTAGAAGTACCAATAAGTGGCTGCAACAAGAGGACAAGGTATATATTGATTAATATATGCACAATATAGTTCACCTTACTGGGCCATTGACCTGTACTCCCTCCCATCCCAAATTATAAGTCATTCTAACTTTCTTGGAGTCAAAGCATCATAAGTTTGACCAAATTTTATATAATCAAATAATAGCATTTATGATACCAAATGATAATCATTAAATTCTTCAAAATTATTAGCCAAGTATATCTATTTGACGTCATACTAAAGTTCCTTTTAAGTTTCTTTGGAAAATAAGAATGCCTCAAAAAATTAAAGTTTTCCTGTGGCTTGTTCTGAAGATTAAAAATTATCTCCAAAGAAAACCTGAAAAAAGGAATTGGCCTGGGTTGACTGATTGTTGTTTCTGTGGTGTTTTGGAATCCACCAATCACCTTTTTCTCAATTGCCCAGTGGCCACTTTTGTGTGGAGAGTTCTTCAGGTTGCCCTGGATGTGAAGAGATGTCCTCAAAACCTGGATTCTCTTTTTGAGGATTGGATGAACATTTATAAGAAAACCACGAGGAATTTGATTGTTCTAGGCATAGGAGCCATTCTCTGGGCCATTTGGAAGTTTAGGAATGATGTGTGCTTTAACAACAAGGTCTTTTATGACCCTACTGATGTGATTTATGCTTGCTTCTTTTGGTTGGATTCGTGATCTGTTCTACAGGAAAAGATGCCAAAAAGGATGGTGGAACGAGGAAGCCAACAAATCCGAAGATGACTTTTGCTGTTGAATAAGTTCTCAGAACTGTCTGATGCATGGTGTCTTCTGGCCCATGTTTTGTGTCTCTTGTATCACGTCCAGTGTCGAGGTGACTTTTGGTTGGTAGGAGAGTGATCGTCCCCTGCCTCTTCTGAGCTGTGCTCGATTTGGTAGGGGTGTGGTCTGCAGTCTGCTTGTCTCCGCGCCCTAAGACCATTACCTGTCATACTTTAATTTCGTGATAAAACTCCTCCGTAAGATTCTGCTAGGGGGGGGGGGGGGGGTGCTTCCCTACGTTCAAAAAAAATCTATTTGACGTCATAAATCTTTGTAATTCTATCTGTATTTTTTGGTCAAACTTGGGATGCTTTGACTCTACAAGAAAGTTGGAATGATTTATAATTTGGAATGGAGAGAGTAGTACATGTATAACTTATTGGCCTAGGTCATCTTCCCCGAATGCAATAATCAAAACCCTAGTTCCAAACATTAAACTAAGTTCAAGAGTACGTCAGCATCTTACCTACGAAGTATGAGACCTATGACAAGTGACTCGCCATTCTGCCCACGGTCAACAACCTGAACCAAGAAAAGAATGGGGGGAAAATCAATTAGTCAAAACCCCATGAAAACTTTGTTTAACAACTGCGAACATAACTTACAGGGAAACCATTATGCTTGTTAGTTCGCAAAACAGAAATGATATCAACAACCCTTGAAACACGTGGTAGGCAGACAACCTTAAATAGGTGGCAAAAGATTGGATGCATCAGAACTGGTAAAGTGATACATGGTAATTTCCACGGTCCACTTAAAAAGACAAATGGAGTAAAAACTTCAGAACCTTTTGATTCTTGCACGCATCCCTTGCATTCATATTTCTCATGACTTGCTTAGGCCTGGAGTCCAGTAAAGGGATGCCCCTTAATCGGGCTTGCTCTTCATATAACCCTTCATTAAAAAAGTCACCAACCGCCTATATAAACTGAAATCAGCAGACACATTCCATTCATTGTGTTCAGCTAGTTGTCATGGATTGTAAAGTTAGTACCTTAGAAACCAGAAGAACAAGCATGATCAATGGCAAGAGTTTCAAGTTGTTTGTAATCTCAACCATGATAACACATAAAGATACAGTCATTCTCATTGAACCTCCAAGAAACGATGCAGCACCAAGGAGTGCATACCTACAACAATATTGACAACGAATAGAAATTGTGTCAAATTCTCGCCAAGAAACTATCAAATAACATCCCCGTTGAACAAAAGAATAGTGAGTCAAGGTCTATTCAACGCAGAATAATAATAACAATAATAATAATAATAGTAATAATAATAATAATAAGCGAGCATAAATTAATATGGCAATATTGCATGTGTGGATAAAAAGAGATGGCAAGGACTCACGTGCCCTCCTCAATGTTTAGTTTCTTATAGAACTTGACAACAAACATTCCAACAAGCCTTCCATATGTAGATCCAATCATTATTCCGGGAACGAACTGGCCAGCCGGAACTGCAGTTCCAAATGTCACAACAGCCAAGAAATAAAACATGACCTGAGACCCAAAGGGAAAAAGAGAAGGTAAGTAGATGAAAAAAAACTCATCAAAGTAAGCATTTGATTTTAGCAGCAAAACCAACTTAAATCGAGAGTACAACTGCAACATTATCAGATTTTGGTACAATAGAAATGGCGACCCATTATGGTTTACTTAGACCATCTCCAGCAGCTTACTCATACCCATATTCAAACCACACTCTACAAACAATACAATCTACAGTGCAAAACGGTGCAAAAGGTTTTTTTGTGACCATATGAGTGAACTGCATTGCACCAGGGGTGAACTGCTGTACAATAGCATGTGTTCACTTTTTCTCTCAAAATCACACAGGAGAGCTATGGACAAAATGCACTACTAGGACAAGAGTGGATAACTAAATTTATACAACCTGTTTGTTTCCATGGAATTCAATCTTATCTAAAGAATTAAGAATCAAATTTCGTTTCAAATCTTAGTTGAGGTGTCACCCCTGGTGAGAGTCTGGCAGCAACCATACAGCCCCCCGCCCCCACCCCCCAAATCATTTTTTTTGTCTAGATTCGCAAGAGATGAGTGAAGGAGATCGTTCTGTGGAGGTGGTGATGAATCTTATGTTCCAATTCTTATCCTTTGAATTTGCCACAGGTCTACACTTAAGATTTGGAAAGTGGTAGAATATCAAATTCTAAGCCAAACAGCCTAGTTCATGAAGTAGATTCCAATTCCATCCAAATGAGTAAATGACCTATCCAAACGGCCCGTGAGAGATTATATGACTATTTGGATCTGATGGATACTTTGAACTTTCTAATAGTTATCACATAGTTATATAACATGTAGTAAATAAACAGTATAGGATGAAATCCTAGCAGATAACAGCGAAATAACAATGACAAAATGATAGCTAGATAATCGATATAATCACATGTTTAGAAAAATGTAGCTAATTTCAGCACTACATAGAAATCATACCTGCAAAAACTGTACAAATGGAGGAACAGAACTACATATGCAAATTGAAAAAGAAAAAAAAAGAAAGGATACCAGGAAAGTGATCAGGCTTTGTGCACTGTATTCATGAAATGTTTTTGCACTGAAAAGATTACGTATTGCATCATCCTGCAAATAAAATCATATTGCATAAGACCATAAGGAATTGTACTCTTCCAAGAAAATGCTGTACTAAGGAAAGTTCTCGATATCTAACCTGAGTATTGAAGAAAATGGTTGCTAAATCATTGTACTCTCTATCTTGTGAACAATAGAACTGCATAATGCAAACAAAGGATTAATAAAATAATTTTTTTTTCGAAAGCGCAGGAGAACTGCGCATCATTTTAATTAGAGAAGAAAAAGAAGTCCAAAATGGACCAAGGTACAAAGCCCTAAGCAGGCTTACTCAAAACAAAAAACACACACCACTCCCTAGACCCTGTGAAGGTTACGCGCAAGCTCTAAGCCAAAGCTCTGAAGATGAAACTATCATTATCATACAGCTGAAGAGAACATGCAAGTTGAGCAGAAATTCACAAAGTAAATCTCACGTTAACAAAATTCCCATCTGTGCCAGGTGGATGAGGGCATTCTATGCCAGAATTAGTTTCTAACTTAGGGCATGGGCTGCATTTCCTCAGTAGTGGCAACACAAAGGAAATCGTGGATGTTACCAAAGATATAAGACAGGCTTCAAAGATCTGAAAATGTTATTATGGGTGTCAGAAATAGAACTATAGACAAGAGAAGCAAATCTACAACCAAAAATTCATCACATATTATTCAGCATACTTGGACTCGTTTCCCTTTCTTATGAAGATACGTTCGCCGCCATTTAGTTATATAGAGGGTGAGTTGATTAAATAATGCCCCTGAAAAGAAACCAACACATTAGATTCAGGAAATTTTGATAAAAGAATTAATAGACATGGAAGCACTGCTTATTCAGTGAATCGGTTTCGAACTTTGAATCTACTAGGGCATGAGTTTTCAGGATTGGACTGTGTGTCGTTCAATAACAACATTTTCCATAGAACTTCATCCAATTCTGAATAGTGGAGTCCCTAAAAGACTCCAAAGAGTAGTTTAACTAGCTGATAAGGAAGTAGGTACAGTGCAGCCTAAGAGCTATACTACCTTATACTGGCTATACTACCTTATATGTTTAACTAGATGCATAGAGATTCTGCAAGAATACAGTTCTCCTGCGCTTTCGAGAGAAAAAAAGATTCTGCAAGAATACAGCTATACTACCTTATACTGGCTATGATTAGCACGATAAGAAGACAATAAACTATGCAAAGACTGACACCCCATGTGTCAATCTCAAGTTAAGTGGCAGCTCAAGCCTTCATGAGAACATGTCGAATGATGATCGGGAGCTCTAGTTCAAAATTTTGGAAAGTAGTAAGAATGAAGTGGAGTCGAACTCTTTCAAAATGACGCCCGCTTAAACTTTTTAAAGATAAAGAAAAAACTTTTTTACGTAAATGAAAAGCCTTTCCACAATGTGCATGAATAGTGTTAATCATGCCTCTTTCATGTGCATCACATTAGTGTGAGCATGACCTTAAGTTGCCGCATGTGTTTGATCACACGTAATGTTGAATGTGATGAATGTTTCCTATGTAAATTCTTGTGATGAATGTTTGGTAATTTAAACAAGTCATGCTTGATCACCTAACAAACCTAGAAGTATCTAGGAACAAAATGAAGTAGGGTTTATGTTTACAAAATGGCCTGCAAATCTTAAAAGTCTTTGGAATCCTTTTTGAATCCCTTCTCATGATGTTATGTTGCTTAACATGTAACTACTGATTTTATTCAAGAACTAAAAGTTTTGTATAAATAGAAGTTATGGACCAGGTTGAATACAACAAAACAGACCCTAGTTCAACTTTTTAAGAGCTCAAACAGTGGCCTCAAGTTCAAATCATGTGCTAAAAATCACAAGTCCATAATCTCTGAGTCATCGATGGTTAGCAGCGCGATACCATGTTCGTGACCTTTTATCTCCCAAATCTGAGTAACAACTCTTTCCTAATTTCCTTACCACAAGAGGTAGTCCAAATTCACTTTTGGAGCGTATTTGAGCTTTCAAATTTGGTTGGCAAAACGGCTAATGCACTAAATCTTCACTGTCCAGACTGAATTCCTAAACCTGAAGATTCAGTTTCGTCCAACCAACTTTTGAGCTCTGGAATCTGGATATCACCAACCAAGCCGAATCTCACTTCGATGCTTTAACCGACGTTATTCACCCCATGAAACAATACAATCTTTAGTAAGGAAGTTTGAACCGCTGCTACACGAAACCGGGAGAAAAATCTGTTAGAGTGTGTGTTCCTATATTATCCATGTATCCGTAGATGGGCTGCCTGCCGGCTAAGGTTTCCTGGGTATATATGTGTAACCATCCTCTATGCAATACAAGGAGTCTTAGTTTCCTACATGGTATCGGAGCAGGTTTCGTCCCAACCCTAAGCAGCCGCCACCCTAGTTCACCTCAACAGCCGCCAGGGCTTTCCGGCGCTGCCGTCCCCGGAAGGTTCGTCGTTCCCTCCCGAGCCCCCCTCCCCCTGGCTTCCCCCTCCCGCCGACGACCCTCCTGCGTTGGCGCTCGTCCCTGCCCTCGCCACATCCTCCCCCACTCGTGTCGCACCCAATTGCGGATACCAGGCTCGCGACGACACGCTTGCCACCAGCGGCGGCGCAGCCACCCCTTCCTGTGTGGCCAGCCTCCCCTCCCCTGACGCCACCCGACCTGGGCGGCGCGCCTGCAGCCAACCCCTCCCCTCCGGTGTCGTTGTCGTCCACCACAGCGCCGACCACGCTCCTCGGTCTCGTTGCCGCTACAGCTCCCCCTCCACTTCCCTGGCCAGCGGCGTCCCCCCCTCCCCCCCCGTGCCACCTCTGCTCTCACCGTGTTTCATGCTCCGACGTGCTGGCCGTTGGTGTCCGTCGCCTAAGTCGCCCCTGCAGCGTCTCTCTCTCTTCTTCAATCTTCTTCCGTCGCCAGCGTTGTCCACCTGCCTAGTTGGATCCGGTGCAGCCCTCTGCCTGGTTGGACCCTCCTTGACGCCCTCCCCTTCATCGTTGCCATCGTTGGATCCGTCACTGTCGCAGCCTTCTCGGCCGGATCCGTCATTGTTATGGCCTTTCCGGCTAGATCCTCCGTCTCTTTGGCCATATCGTCGTCTTCATGGCTAGATCAGTCGATGTCGTGGCCTTCCCGGCCAGACCCGTCGCTGCCTCTTCTGTTCTGTCGTCGCCACCTCCCCAGGTCAGAGGCCGAAGTGACCCCTCTGGCGGGCGCGACCACCCTGATCAACATAGACGTGCGCGTTGCCACCACCCCCTGGTGGGGCTCCTCGCCGATCGGAGGAGGGAAGATGCAAGAAGATCCATTAGGCTGCTACTATCCTTTTTTGTAGTGTCGCCCCGCCAACCGTTGACGCTCGAACGTCGACCCCCCCCCCCTCGTAGAATGAGGTTGTTGCTACGTGTCTCCAAGCCGCAGCAACGCTCCACCTCGACTTTGACTACCTTGGCATCTAGGGGCAATCATCTACATGGAGTGCACACTGGTCTCTACTCCAGCCACAACGTTCACACCCTCACGACGCTGCGACTACGGGGGGTTTCAGCTCGTTGGCTCCTACCTTCGGCTCTTCTCCAATCTCATCGTTTGTGGTGCCCGTTGTGACTGGGGGTGTAAGAGTGTGTTCCTATATTACCATGTATCTGTAGATGGGCTGGCACCGCTGTTGGGTTGGCGACCCATTAGGGTTAGGGTTTCCTCGATATATATACATGTAACCATCCTCTATGCAATACAAGGAGTCTTAGTTTCCTACAGAATCAAGACAAAGTCGCGACTTCAGTCAATCATGCAGTTGGACCATCGTTGTCGTCGATCAGACCGCGCACGCGCAATCGCCTGACTGCACTAGGCGTCACTTGTCTCGTGGCGCTCGTGCTTGCTCGCATGCTCGCCACCTCACCCCTGCGAATAGGAAAACAAAGCCTAGGCGTTGCGCTCTCCTTCTGTCCCTCTTTATCGTCCGCCATGAACACATGACTAAGGTGCTATCCTCAACGTCGAGCTCTAGGAGATCGTGCACGAGCGGGGGTCCACCACTCACTAGGCTTGGGTTGCACTCAAGGCCCGGTTCCTCAACAACCGGGAGGCCCATGCCCTCCACCTCGACGCCTCCTTTCGGCTCTTCTCCCAGAGTGACTTCTACCGAGTATTGCCGTCGAATGATGGGCATGGCACTCTCTTTGGGTTCTCGGCGAGCTCGTCTTCACCGCAAGCTTGTCCTCAACCTTCTGTGTGGTCTCAACCGACGCTACGACCACATGAAGACCCTCATCTAGCGCTCTGTGCCTTTCTCGTTCTCCCACGGTGTTCGCAACGAGCTACTTCTCGAAGAGCTCACCTCGGACATCCAGTCTGCCGCATCTGCCACAACCCTCTACGGCGGGTCCTCCATCAGCCAGCCCTGTCGCCCTCCATCGCAGGGAGGGCTCCTCCGCTCTTGCCTCCAAGGCTCCTCATCGGGCAACCAACTCCGACGGTTGTCGCCGACACCGCAACGACGGTCGTGGGGGCAGTGCCCCTCACAATGGTGCTCCCCTAGGAAGTAGGCACGACAGTCCCGCATGGTCGTCCTTCTACAACCCGTGGATCGGGACCATCTCCATGTGTCCGGGCCCAGCCACGAGTCCCTCGACACGCTCTCTGCAGCTGGCTCTGCTAGCCACACCCCACTACGGCGTCCCCTTAGAAGCACCAATACATAGTGGGTCCTAAAACGCGATAGTAATGAAAAGAGACAGGAATATCGAAGCTGACATGGAAAGACAATAAAAAAGACTTAAAAGAATGAAATATACTGTAATTTTTTAGCCTTGAACAATAGTAAATTAAAAACAACTATCCACGTGATTGAACCTTGATTTGTATTTTTTTGTTGGATTTCAACTCTAACCTAATTCAACTTGTTTGGGACAAAGTCTTTGTTGTTGTAATCAGTTTTAAACTGTTGTTAAGTGCAAAACCTGACATGTCTTCTATAGATACACTGGATCGACATTACATTACTTACCAAGAAGTCCACCGATAACACCAATAATTGCCATAGGAAACAATTCCTGGTATGAGTAATCTTCTTGACCTCTTCAAATCAAAGGATAAGAACAATTTATATCACAAATGTCATTTCCTAATTGAAAGCACGACCAGTTTGATTAGGTGTGAGGGATATTTTACCCAGATATGTCCCATATTATAAAACCTCCAGCTCCAAAATGACCGCATTTTCCACTGTTGCACCAATTCATGGCTGAACGCACCACAACGGCCACCACGGCAGATGTGAAGAATACTCTCCACATAAGATGACTTCTCCACCTTCAGGAATGTAAACGGGACAAAATCAATCATATGTTGCAGTGCAATGCATACAGTTGAAGTAGGTCTTTTATATCAATTGGCCACTCTGATCGAGTATAAAGACATACTAAGAAACAATCTATTGCATGAGGTTGCAAATGCATGGACACGAGATATTCTTAGGTGTTTACAAAAGTGAAAAGTGGTGAAATTGTTAACTGCATTATAACAGCAAAATATCACTGATGTTATAATAGCAAAATATCTACAGTAAAACATGGGATGAAAACTAATAAATACAACTCAAGATTGAAAACATCCTATCTATAATTTCTAAATGTATTCAGACATTCTCAAACATAAATATGGATTGAATATCCATTCAGTTTGGTCAAACATAGGTAACATTACAGTTTGCTATACATCAAGGCATCACCAAGGGGCTCCCCTCCACAGTGTTCTCGAAGTTTCGGTTCAGTCTCAACATCTGTACATGATAGAGTTGCGACAGGCAGTGTTAGTGTGTTATGTATTTATGTGTGTTCCATATCCGTAATGGGCCTTGCCCCATGTATTGGTATATTAATATATCTCCTGCACCAAGTTAGGGTTAGGTTTTACTTTCCAACACACATAATGAACACTAGCAAAGTGCTCATGTGTTGCTATGGTTTCCATTTATGCATGAGTATAGAGTATACAAGACATGTATTCTGTTAGCTAGGTAGGTGTGAATGTGGGTTCGGACCCAACAACCATGGTTTGAATCCCTATTTGTGCATAATTTTAGCTTTTTACCATTTAAATGTGGGGACACGACGACTGTGAAAACCATTATATAGTATAGATCATTAGATTGTGTTGCGAAAAAAGTCCTCTAGATGAGTTGGCTAGGTTGTCTGAGTAGCACTCCTTAGGTCTAGGGTTCGACTCCTCGTAGAAGCAAATTTCAGGCCGGGGTAAAAAAAATCCCCTCGTCCGTCCGAAGCCAAAGCATTGGTCTATGACCCGGCCCTGGACGCAGTCATTCTCACATGGGCTACGGTGCCACTGTTTGTGGGTGGGGCGGGGGGTTTCTCGACTTGGTCTTCTTAATATAGTTCTCTTCTAAATCTTATTATAAGGCTTTTTTCATGGGTTTGATTACCTTTGAACCATGGAAGCGGTTATGGAAATCTTGGGCCCCACCCAAATGCAAAAAAAATTCTATGGTTGGCAATAAGGAATAAATGTTGGACAGCTGATAGACTACAAAAGAGAGGGTTGGATCATCCAGAGGTCTGTCCTTTATGTGATCAGGAGCCGGAGAATATCCAACATCTCCTTTGCAGTTGCATTTTTGCTAGACAGTTTTGGCATTGCATTATATCACTGTTGGGGCTTGCTAATCTTTCTCCTGCTTCTGATGAGATTTCTCTTGCTAAGTGGTGTAAGCAAGTGCACAAATTCAAAAGAAGAGGCATTAACAGTGTTATCATCATGGGGGCTTGGTGTTTATGGCTTCATCGTAATAA
Organism: Zea luxurians; assembly: GCA_029449295.1. Taxonomy (NCBI): domain Eukaryota; kingdom Viridiplantae; phylum Streptophyta; class Magnoliopsida; order Poales; family Poaceae; genus Zea; species Zea luxurians. The sequence continues at coordinate 171,924,984 of JAOPSE010000002.1, forward strand.
GATGGTTTTCGATGGTGTCAGTCCTTCTATATGCAGAATTAAAAGAGTTTTCTTGGAAGAGTTAGATTGTTGGGGTTTAGCCGGTGCCAAGCATCTTGAGGGCTTAGGTCTAGGTGCTGCCATTATTAGGTCCAGGGAGTTTCTAGATGAGTAGTGGAGGTGTGTGTGGAGCCTGCTGGCACTTTTGATGTTTGCCTCCTCTTGTTTTGTGCTGTTTTTCATGCGCAGGAGAAGGTTGGGGGCCTGGGGCACTATGCTCAACAGGAGGTTGATGGGTCTGTTTGTTCTGCCTTTTAGGCTTTGTACTTTGGTCCATTTTGGACTCTTTTCTTCTCTTAATTTAATGATGTGCAGCTCTCCTGCGCGTTCAAGAAAAAAAAATGGACGGAGGCTGTCTTACCCCCTGCAGGTTGAGTTTTTTTTAAATGAACATTGTGTTCGCTTGTTGAGTTCAAGCTTACAAATCTTGATGATTTGATGATAGCATTTATGGGAAAGGACACTTCAGGTAGCCAGTTCCTGATAAAGTTCTATTTGAAAGAACCCTATGTAATTCAATCTAGAATTAATTTGGACCTTGTGATCACGTAGTCATGATATCGTAGGCAAAACAGCAGCCTATCGTGAGGGAGTTCATAACATGCATGGTTAGTAAGATGGTAAACACTAGATACTCCCTCCAATCACAAAATCTTATTACCATGGAGGCATGCAGTCAACTCTCAACTTCGAGGGATAATAAACTTAGAAACTTTATATTGATCCTGTGAAGTTAATATAAACTGATTTTGCATTGAAGTCATGATACAAGAGTATTATTATAGATTAACCAGCGAGACGAGGATGACCAGCATGAACTCTTAAGCATTTCACGTCACTAGCCATTTCAACTTGCTTCAGTCAACCATAAGGTGAATCACATTATTGCATTACAGCATTAGTACTGAAGAATTTGTTGCCAGCAGCTAAAGGAATAACTAAAGTAGCAAAAAAAAAATAAGTTAGAGAAAAAAGAAATAACAAAAACTGAGTTGTTAACACTCTATTTTACAGCATATAAAACACAATATTTCTATAACTGAAATAGTAGTTTGTTAATTTCAGAGAAGACAATTAGGGGAACTACAGATTGGAAAGTCAAATAAGTCCTCATCGCTTTAAATCACTAATTATCCAGTTACATGTCTCAATTTATCCATCATAAGGTAAAAAGATGATAAAACTATCTTACCAGGAAGTAACTTCCTCCAAGGCAAATAGTACCCCACCAACAGGAGCTCTGAAGGCAGCAGCAACTCCAGCTGCACATCCACATGTCACCTTTTGAAACATTAATAGTTTTGAGAGCTTCAATATTATAACCCTTTCATTCTTAAAAAAAAGTCCAGAATGCATTCGACAATGTATATATGTATTCTTTCCATAATACTTTCCTTTTTTTCCTTGGTTCGAGAAATTAAAGAGTCTGATAGAGCATGTTTATCTAAAAACAAGTTTAAGAAAAAAATGAATAAAGACTTGTTTGGCAACATGATTCCCTGCCAACAATCTGCTTTATCTTAACAGCCTTTTCTTGAGGGTTTACTTTAACAATAGCTTCATGACTTGGCCAGAGAATTTCAAGTTGTGAAACCTCAAAAACAAAAATAAGCTGTCACATGAAAAAGAGAAACTTGAAACAGATTCATCTATTAAGACATTTCAATTCCTGTGAATTTTTAAGGTTGACTGTGGCTGCGCTAATTTTGGCTGCAGCTGCATAGATTCAGTATTATTCTATGCTGTAGAAACTGTTTGGTTGGTGCTCAGCAGCTGCAAAGTTGCTGCTGAAGCAAGCTCAGCCAATCGGCTTCAAACCTCATCTGGTTCACTGGTTGTCATGCATAATATACACAGAAGTATGAAAGCAGTAAGGTGTGGTAGATAAGAATGCACCAGCAAGGAAGGGTGACAGTGGTGCTTCCTATTAAAACCTCAAATTTCAACAGAGAAGAAGCAGCTGGGCCATTAAGGTATTGGCAAATTGCAAGCAGCTATGTCTTCCATTTGACAACACTAAGATAACAAAGTGTAGACTTGAGTGTCTAAAGTCTAAACAGGCAAGTATTGCAATTGCCATACAAACCAAGAACATTCATAATTTCATATCTGAACCACTCCACTCCGATGATCTTGACCAACAGTGTTATGAACAATACAAATGTCCCGGTAAATAATAAAGCATCCATTTCGTATACTACCATCAGTCCAAAAAATATGTCCTTGAACCAGGATACACTCAGTTTCTGCTGGGCTGCAAACAGGGTATGAGTGGCTTATGTTTGTTTACAGTCTTTTTTTTCATGTCAACAAAATGGCCTAGTACATCTAAATAGCACAAAGGAACAAAGAATTCAAGATAATTTGAAGATTAAAGTATAATATATGACCAAAAAATAGCCTTGGGCCCTTGAATGACTTTACCTAATAGCTATTCATGGAGGCATAAGTAATAGATACATCTCATGGCCAAAAGTAACTTACAAGGTCTCGCCTATCACGATCGCTTTCAAAAATCCGTACCCACCTAGAACTCAAGTGGTACTTTGCAGATCCACCCTATACCACATGCACATAGAATTAGTTGACACGTGACAATATGAAGCATTTTCATATGATAGCAACAAAATACTTCCAAAGTGGAAATGAAGTAGAACAAAAAAACTAATAATGTTGTGTTGGCCTTGGTGAACAGATTTTGTTGGGTCAGTTAATAGCAATCAAAATACAGGTGGATCCTAAAGTAGTCGATTAGTTCTTTTTTTTTCTCGAACACGCAAGAGAACTGTGTATCTTTGTATTAAGAAAAAAGAACAAGAGTACTTACAAAACACACGCACACTCCTAAGCTCTAAAGTAGTCGATTAGTTCATTTTGTGAGCATTACTAATTCAGTAATCAGTAGTTCGCTATCGCTGAGAACTAGTATAACATCATTGATTGTTGCAGATCTACTTTTTTTTCCCCAAGCAGAGCATATTAGCACCAAAAGCTGAGTAGCCAATCATTGGTTATATCTTTCTACATACAAACACAGCCCTTTGTCAGCACACAATATGAGCATGAGAATTGTCATGTTGAATGCCACAACTTATTGAGAATATATCAAGGTTCCTAAATTGATGCTTGTGGGAATCAGTTTTTTACTTTTGATTTTGACAGCTCATTTACCATCTTTCAGGACAACGAGATAACACAACGGCCTGGTCTTTAACTTGTGGATAACTCACAAATGGAAACGTTTAAATCATGATCATAAACCCACTTGTCCAAGAAGCGAAGCAATGCAGGCCCCAGTATGAACAAGAGGCCCTTCTTTTCCTAGAGCCAATCCACCTCCAACTGATCCAATGCTCCCAAAGATCTATGGCACAGAGCAGCATATATGATATGAGATAATACATCATATTAGCTGAAGAAAGCAATGTAAAGTTGTAAACCCACCTTCCCAACTAATGTCCTGAAAAGGAGGATTCCATGTGTATCCACTCCTGCATAAAGACTTCAAACTACATCATCAATTTCTCTGAATGATAGTACCAAATTTCAGTAACTAAACCTTACCATTTAAGTAACCTTTGATCTCTGGAATACCAGATCCAGCAGCTGCTGGAGCAAAGTTTGTGACTATATATACAGAAGAGAAGACCAGGGCTAAATTGAAAACTGTGTACACAAAGAATCCCACAAAATACGAGTGCTTTATTATAGCAAATGTCGCAGTATATTTCCATCCAGAGAAGTTCTCAACAGCCAGGTTTATGAATATAGCAGCTAATCCAGTACCTACAAACCAGAAAATGATATCAAGTGCAAGAATAATCAAACAATGCAAGAAAAACTTGATGTGAAAAAAGAAGAAGGTTTAGTTTCTCATTAGCTGAATCATTCAAACATATGTTGGCCCTGTTTGGCAACCCTGTTTCTCAGCTTATGCGGGTCTGGTGCAGTGGTAAGAGTTGTCTTGCTGAGTCACCAGGTCGTGTGGGTGCAGTGGTAAGAGATGTCTCGCTGAGTCATTAAGTCGCGTGTTCGAAACAGTCTCTCAAAATTTGTGGGGGAAGGCTTGCCTCGGTTTATCCCTTCCTCAGAATCCACTCATGTGGGAGTCTCCGGCACTAGGTCCGCCCCACAACCAGCCTAACGTGAAATTTGAAATGCTCAGAAGCCATCGCACCCCAACTTCTCTGTTGTCTTCCTCGTCACTCACACAAGATCCCTCCATCCTCCATAGCACCAATCTCCATGTGACCTCCTTGCGATGTCGCTCCGCACCGGCCTGCTCATAGTGCCGCCATGCTACATCCACCTCCTCAAAGCTTGCATGAGGAGACCACATGCCGGCATTGAGGTCAAGGTCGACGCCGCCACCGCTGGAGAAGCCGCATCATGCACTTCTGAGCTGTCAGCAGCACAGCTCCTTCGGCAGCCCTTGACCATGCTGTCCCTCGCCTCTTCTGCTCCACAAGCCCTTGGCCACACAGCTTATCCAGCTCCGCTGGCTTGTGTGGGTTTGATCGGGATTTGTGTACTAAAGTTTGATTTGCCTAGCTAGGTGCTCAATTTGGTTGCCTAGAAAGTTGATTGGGGCAGCGACAAGCTCTAGCCTGTGGTTAACATTGAGCTCAGGAGCTTGCTTTTAGCTCGCTGAAGCATGATGCCAAACAGGCAGCTTTTCCTATAAAGCGCTTCTTAGAAAAGATTACTTATAGAAAAAGCTAGCTTATGAGAAAATCGCCTAAAATTAAGCTATTCCAAACAGTGCCATTATACCAGCATAAAAAGAGTTTCCATTTGTAACATGTTGCATGAACCATTTTGAACCCTGCAACACCAATCTTTATGTTTAGGTACTATTTATGAGTTCATGATGTATGTTTGTATCCCAACTGGGAATTTAGTAAACCCAAGACACTACCCACCTGAATCCATCAAATATTCCAAAAAGAACTACTCAGCATAATCCTTGTTCTTGTATCACTATTTGTGAATCAAATAATAATAGGATAAACTAGATCAGATGCACGGATTGCAATGTTGTCCTATAAGATACAACTTATGGTCCAAAATAAGTATTGGCAACATAGAGGACAAAAGTTTGGGGGTCTTTGGTTGGCTCCTTGGCCTGAGGGCCTGCACCTAAACAGGTGGATCTGACCCCATGCGACGGACGTCAGATTCCTGGTCTCGCTGCCTGTCAGGCACCAACCGAACAGGCCTCTGTGTTGTCATAAAAGTACTCAGCCATATGTTGAATGATTCAGCTTTCATGAAGGTAAGAAAAAAATTACTAGCTGTGGTAAATAACAAGTATTAAACCATACTCCTGGATTCCACTTTCATGAAATATAGTACAGCATTTAGAAGGAGCAGTGCCACATATGATAAGAATGTCCAAATCATTAAACAGAAAGTGTGAAGTCTAGCAACAAAGCTCTTGCTTCCCCTATTAGTTGGACTGAAACCCTAACCCTAACCAGGGTTGGGAGATGAATATATGTAATAGATTGTTGGGCCTAAGCCCATTACACAGGAAACACCCCATTACAGTACAAATCCACAAATAACTCTAACATCCCCAATAACCATATGTACCACTTACACAGCCTAAAACATGAGAGCATCAACAACAACAACAAAGCCTTTTAGTCCCAAGCAAATTGGGGTAGCTAGAGTTGAAACCCAACAGAAACCAGAAATCAAGGTTCAGGCATATATGTAAGTAACTGAGATTATGGAGGAATATTGGATTGATTGATTGAGAACCAGTACATGTACATATATATAAGAGAGGAGGACGAGAGGCAAAAGGAAACCCCCTAAGTCTATGGAAACTAATAGTACAGGATTCGGACTCCTGTCCCCTGATTCTCTCTATTCTAATATAGCCTAGGCCCATCGGCAGAATTCCCTGGCCCTAGCCCTTTCCATATACAACAGATTGTCTAACCCCCCTCCCTCCCACAGTCGAAGCGTCCGTGGAACAAACGTTAAGACTGGACCTAAACTCGGAGAACATTGAAGACGACAGTCCTTTGGTGAAGATGTCGGCAAATTGTGATTCTTGTATATCGATAAGCCAAATAGCCTCTAGAGGCCCATGAACCGGCGTTCACCCAGCAACAAGCCTAAAGGCCACGAATCAGCACCCCGGCCCCATAGTGCGACGGTGAGCACGAGACAGAGCTAGGGTTTACGCACTTACACGAGCCACGAGCGGTAGCGCGGGCACGACGATGGTGCGGCAAGCAGACATGGGCTCCGGCTCCCTCCCCAAGTCGGTGAGTCGCTCTGTTGTTTGCTCCCTCGACCAATTGAACTCCTCCACGAGCTAGCAACGGGCGACAATGCGGCACTGCGGCGGGCGTGCACGGGCAAAGCGCAACTCCGCAGGCGAGCGCACGAGGCCAGGACTGCACAAAGCGAGTGCGCGATGGTGCGAGGCAGGACTGTGTTGCGCAGGCTAGCGCGCGAGGCCAAGCGAGTGCTCAAGACGAGCTGCATGCCTGCGCAGGCTATCTGTGTGATTTATTGTTGATGAAAGCAACTCAAAAAATTGATGAATTGATCACTGAGACGAAGATCTATCATTTCCTTAATTAGATAACCGCTTGTTTAAGTCAATTTTACTTTAAATTGTAATTATTGCATTCAAATGAAGTTCACATTACCTCTGTTCTTAAGGCGTCGCCTAGCCGTCCGGGCGGTGGTCTAACGCCTAGGCGCCTTGCCCGCCTACCTCGCCTAGGCGTCGCCTAGGCGCCGCCTAGGCGTCCAGGCGGTGCTCCAACGCCTTAGACCGCCTTACCGCTTTAAAAACCATGCACATTACCATTATCTATGCATTTGCATGATTTATTTTTTTAGCCAATATAAATGATTTTTAGTGTTATATCCAGCCCCATCGCCTTATCCCCATTCAGCCTAGAACATGAGGACATCTGATCCTTCTATACAGCTAATTTTACCATGGCTTTTCCGTGTTCTGCACTTTCAGTTCAAAAATACCATAGTAGGTTTTTTTGTTGCGTTGCATATTTTGTATCTGACTGACATATGTCACATGTAGCATTAGTAATGTAACAAAAAGAACCAAAATCCGAAATTCAGGCCTTGTACGTTTACCCTCTAGATTATATAATCCAACTTAAATAAGTTGAGAGGTAAACAAACAACACAGATTATCAGGTGGATTATGTAATCTAGATACCTAGATTATGATAATCCATAAGCGATCAATAGATGCTTATATAATCCATAAGCTGGGTTATATAATCCTGAAAGAAAACAAACAGGGCCTCAGTTGAACGAGACACATCTGAACTACATTTCATGTAATTAGGCTCGCAGTTTAAGTGATTTATTATATCAGCGAGATAAACAGTTCCCAGTGATACATAAGTGTAATCAAGCAAGTAAACAACAGCTCTGGGGAAAACGGATTTAAGGAAATGTGTCGGTCAAATAAAGCTCCAGCTACTTGGATTAAGATTGCTGCACTAAGCTCATAGAACCAGAGTCCAGACAAATGGCTAACTATAACATGACAAGGATCAAACAGAGTGCTCACCAACGCCGATCAGCAGAGCGAACAGCCACTTGAGCATGACGTAGTAGGGCACCCAGAACTTGCTCCGCTGCGCCTGCGCCGACCCAGCAACACAAAAAAACTAAGCTGACCGCACACCAAAACCACACGCTCTCGAGTCGAGGACAATAGCAGCGGATGGGCTGGGGCGGCGGATACCTGCTCCTCCCGGTACGCGTAGTTCTCGATGACCTCGTAGTCGAGGCTCTCTATGGCAGCGCCCGATAAGAGTTCGTCGTCCGCGGCCTCGGAAGTGGAGGGGCCCGCCCCCTCCCCGTCGGCGGTGGGGAGGCGCGTCCACGCGAGCCGCGCCATCCCGATGCCGTCGGGAACGTCGTGGTCGACGCCGGAGAGCATCGGATCGGGATGCGGCGGCGCCGGATCCCGACCTTGACGCACGCTCGATCGGGGTAGGGAAAGGGTTGCTGCGAGACTGGCCGGGAAAGCTTGAGAACCAAGAGTTCGTCAAGTTGGTCCCGTGAATTTGTGGCGTGGTTAGGTTCTGTTTTTTAATTTTACCATTCCAATTTATAATTTTATAATTCGTTTAAATTTTTTAACCTAAATTTGATCGGCTTGTATTGTTCAAAAATAAACTTATATTTATTATTAATTTTTACTATATAGTGTTTATCATATAATATATTTAAAATATGGCTTTGAATTTTTCATATTTTTCATAAAAAATAAATAAGACGAGATAATCATATTTGATACGAAAAATCAAACGAATTATAATTTAGTACAGACAGAGTACAAAACAATGGTGTGCTTAAAGGTTCATAGAGTATTTTTAAAATTTCTAGACAATTATAATTATAAAAAATATGATATTTTATAGTCACGTAATTTTAATTGTATTTCTGATAACTAGGTTTTAAAAACCTTTAAATACCAAGATATTTTAGAGTATTTAAACTTCACTTTAACTCAAAGTTTTTACGAAATAACTAGCTTTTGTTTAAATATCATGGTTTATAATGTTGTATTTAAATAGTAAATGACTAGTTTTTGTCTAGATATCACGGTTTATGTTGTATCTAAATAATAAATAGTATTCGGGAAGCGGACTAAAATTATGATATTATCATTATAATTACAAAATATGATATTATATGGTCTGTTGAATAATTTCTGAGTCTATAAGACTGTCTTCAGCAGATTCTCTATTTCACTCCCTATTTCACTTCATATTTTAATCTCTATTTTGCAAAAATGTAATCTACACGGCCCTTTATATGGTCTGTTGAAGATGACCTAACCAATAAGTTGTGTATATAGTCATGTAAAATATTTGCACTGTAGAAGGTATTATTTATAAAATTTATACTACTATATTAATAACCTAATGTGGGCACCTGGTGGTACCAGGCTTCACCTCCCCACGCCCAGCACCCGCAAAAAATAGTAGCACTTGAACCCACACCCCTCTGCTCTAAAAATTTAGAGCTAACTACTAGACCACACATACTTTAGTGTTTAGATATAAACAAAAAATTATATTTATAGCCTAGACGTCGCTCCTCACACTCCCGTGCCTCGTGGCAACCGTACGGGTATATAGTTTGAAATATGTAGGACATAAGAGATGAGCCATTGTCGCTCGATCGTCGAGGCTAGTGGTAGGCTGATAGCCTGGCTGGTGTGGGTAGGGCTGGGCAAAAAACTCGTAACCCGAACCCAAATCCGAAATACCCGAAATCCAAAAAAAATCGATGATTTCAGGTAGCAAACCCAAATCTATTTCGGGTAATTCGGGGTATCACAATCAGGTACCCGAAATACCCGAATTACCCAAACTTTCATGTGTCATGTACTCAAGTCATGCTTAATTATTAATTTGTACATCTATAGTTATGTGTAAGTGTGCATAACTTGTGATTGTAGATTGCTTGTGTCTTATATGTCCATGTATATCATTATTCAAACTGTATTTTTATACTAATTTAATAGGGTGTATGTGTTTTTATGAAGCCGACACAACAATTCGGGTAGTTCGGGAATACCCGAACCAGAACCCGAAATTCCGGGTAACCGAATTTTTGGATATTGTAAAACTCGTTGTAATTTCGAGTATCGATTCTCAAAACTCGAAATTTTAATAAATACCCGAATTAACTGACCCGAATTTTTCGGGTAACCCGAACGTCCACCCCTAGGCGTGGCGCTCGAATCTGAGCCGAAGCCCACCACTGGGCTATTAGAGCAAGCATAATAAAAGGCTATAAACTGGCTAAATAATGAGTTGGGGAAGAGAGGAGAAGCGGACTATAAATTTACATATTGTCGGTGTCTCGGACCCCGGGGACCCTCGACCGGGCCGACCAGTGAATTTATCGCCGCGTGCCCCTGTCCAGATGGGTTGGCGCAAGATGGAACACAAGGGGGAAATGTATTATCTCGCGCCGGGGGGTGCTCGTAGTAGGGGTTACAAGCGTCGCGAGAGAGGGAGAGAGCCTGTTCGTCTGCCCGTTTCCCCACGCGACTGTCACACCCGGTTTTAGAAGGTAAACCGAATGCGAACCATGTACGTGTCAGGATCAGTTATTCACGTACACGGCAGTTACATAATATGGACATCATCACACAATACTCAAAATAGTATTAAAGGGAAATAATAGTCGATTACATCATACGTCTGAGACGTCCATATAGTCCTTACAATAAATCAAAGTGCGAAAACGAAACGTAGATAACCGCGGCCTTCACAGGCAGCCGACTGGGGGTTGCCGCTAACCCACGCCTAGAACTCGTCGTAGTCTTGGAACTCCTGAAAGTCTCCTTCCACGGCTTCATCTTCGCCTGAGCAGTGGTTGCAATGCTGACAACCTGGGGATGGGGGGTTTGGTGTGTAGAGCAAGGGTGAGTACACATCAACATACTCAGCAAGCATCCTGTTTGGCTGTAGTGGACTAGCTTTATGTGGGGATAAGTCAAGCAGTTGCTTTTAGTTGGTCAGATCATTATTTACTAATAGAAAGCCAGGTTTTAGCATTAACCCAAGTTATTAGCCCGATGTACCCTTTCCAAACGGAAAGAATACCACTTACCAGCACCATAAACATAACCAGAACCAGCAGTCTCATTGCCACCTGTAAACCAAAATGTCTCTGATTCGAGTACCACTAATCACTGGAGCTCCCTTGGCCGCTCATAACCGCGAGCACGGCTGATATATCAGTTTTCGAACATTCTGCAGAGGTTGTGCACTTTACCCATAAGCCGTGATTCCCTCTTGCCTCGGGCCGATCAAACCCTTAAACACTACCGAGGTGAACAGGCAGGGTCTCACTACGTAGCCTTTACAAAGATTCCCCGGGGCTGTAGCCGCCCGTTAGGTTTCCTAAATGTACCGCACTCCTCCCCAAGGGACGAATCCACCTTGGCAGAGCGAGCCGCATACACCGAGCCCCATTGACGACACGACGGCGAAGCGAACTACACCCCGGATCCTCTAATTATTCAGCTAAGGGCACCCCATTCCACCCTCATGGTTGCACTGTTTTCCCGGGTGGTCATCCATAGAACATGTCCTTACGGAGAGGCACTCGAGAAACCGCTCGAGCCCCCTTGAAGACCACAAGTACAACGTCATAATAAGAGAAGGGAAAACAGCGTATCATAGATAATCTCATCATGTTCATTGATTAGAGGTTGAGCAATAGCATAAAGCTAAACAATAATAATCCAACCCAAATAGGTGAACAAGGACATGGATAACAAAAGCTAGTCAATCCTTAGGTATACATGTGGAATGCGGGAGGTGAATTAAAGAATGAATAGGACAGAGATAGGTCAAGGGACACTTGCCTCCACCAACCGACTGCTGCTCAAGGGTTTCTCCTGCGAGTTCTTTGGGTTCTCCGACCGGATCGTTCTCTATGCGAGCGCAAACACACATACATCCACATATTTAATACAAAAGAACAGTACACCATACAATAGAATGCAGTAAGTAAACAAACGTTCCACGCGGGCTCGCAGTTACAGTTAAGAGAGAAAGAGAACAAGACAGTCGAGAAACGGTCACGTTACATGATTATAAATTAACCACTCGCTTAATAGGAGGAAATTAATGTAGACACTATGTTTAGCGTAAAGTAAAGTCATGTTTCATGTCTAATCATTATAAGCAGATGAAGATAAATAAAAAGGATTGTCGCGCGGCGAGACGCGCGACATAGCATTCTAAAACGAATTAAGAAATTAACGACTCGTTGCGCGACCGAGCACGCAACGAGACACTTCGCACTAATTATAAAGAGACGTTAAGCGTCGCGCGACGAAACGCACGACGGCATACGTCAACTAGACTGAGTCTAAAGTGGAACGTCGCGTGAATACACGCGCGACGTTGCACCTTAAACAACCTGAAATTAAAAAAGGATCGTCGCACGACGAAGCGCACGACGCAACACATAAATAGCATCTGAAATTAGACAAATCCGTTGCGCGACGAAGCGCGCGACGCAGCACGCTAACTAACGGAGTTTGACATTGACTACCAACCAAAAAATAATCACCGCGAACGCGGGTCGCGCACGCGGGAACGCGCTAGCGGTAAACGGGGAAGCGCGAGGCCACGCCAAGGCCACACGAACCACGCCAAGGGCCAGAACGACGCGCGCAGGGGCCGAGGCCGCACCGGGGCCGAGCCGGGGCCGAGCCGCCGGGGGGCCGCGCCGGGCGAGCAGGGGGCGGGGACCGCGCGCCGCCGCGGGCAGGGGGCGGGCGGGGGGCGCCGCCGGCGAGCAGGGGACGGGGCGGGGTCTCCGCTGCGGGCAGGGGCGGGCGGGGCCACGCGCCGGCGAGCAGGGGGAGGGGGCGGGCGGGATCGCCGCCGCGGGCAGGGGGGCAGGCGGGGCCGCGCCGCCGCGGGCCGGGGAGGGGGCGGGGGGCGCCGTCGGCGAGCAGGGGAGCGGGGACGGGGGCCGCCGCTGCGGGCCGGGGGCGTCGCCGGCGAGCAGGGGAGCGGGGACGGGGGCCGCCGCTGCGGGCAGGGGGCGGGCGGGGTCGCGCGCGAGCAGGGGAAAGGGAGGGCGCGCGCGGGGGAGGAAGAAGAGGAGGGAGAGGGAGAGAGAGAGAGAGGAGAAGGGGAGGGGAGCTCACCTCGGGGTCCAAATTCCGGTGATCGCCGTCTCCAATTCCTAGGGCACCACGGGGAGAGAGAGGTGGAGGAGGGAGAGGGAGGTTGTTGCGCGGGAGATCCAAATGAGAGAGAGAGAGAGAGGAGGGGCACATGGGGGGGGGTGTGGGCGCCAGGGGCGCGCAGGGCCAGGCTGGGTTGGGCCGGGCCACTTCGTGGATCGAAAACCCACGATGTGCACGACCACTAAATGGAATTAAATCGCGAATCGAAATCCGGAACGAAACGAGACGAACACCCAACATCAGACAAAGAAATGTGCTTCGACATGATGCAACACCCATGACACTTAGGTTTTGGTTTATACATGACACGGACACCTGTCGCTATACTGGTTTGAAATTGGGAAGAAGGAGCGAAACAGGGAAGAGAAAAGAGAGTAACGCCCGAATTTGGTGAGAGAAAAGAAGAAAAAATTCTACCCCCAAATTCAGGGCGTTACAAACCTATCCCCCTTAAAAGAATCTCGCTCTCGAGATTCAGGGTTGGTTAGCAAAGAGCTCAGGGTATTTAGCCATCAGGTCATCTTCATGCTCCCAGGTTGCCTCTTCTTCGGAGTGGTGATTCCATTTGATTTTGCACATTCTGATGGTTTTCCTTCGAGTGACTCTGTCTGCAACCTCAAGGATTTGCACTGGCTTCTCAACGTAGGTCAAGTCCTCCTGGACTTCAAGACCTTCCACTGGCAACTGCTCTTCTGGCACACGCAAGCACTTCTTCAACTGAGACACATGAAAGACATCATGCACAGTAGACAAATTCTCTGACAGACTGAGCTGATAGGCCACTTCTCCACGCCTTGAGAGAATTTGGTACGGACCAATGTAGCGGGGTGCTAGCTTGCCTTTGACTCCGAACCTTCTGACTCCTCTGATCGGTGACACTTTCAGATAGACAAAGTCTCCGACTTCAAAACTCAGCTCTCTTTTTCTTGTGTCTGCATAGCTTCGCTGCCTTGATTGCGCTATCTTCAGATTCTCTCGGACCATCCTGATGTTCTCTTCAGCTTCAAGCAAAATGTCTGGCCCAAACACCTGCTTTTCTCCAGGCTGATCCCATTGCAACGGAGTTCTACAACTCCTTCCATAGAGCGCCTGAAATGGTGACATCTTCAAGCTGGCCTGATAACTGTTGTTATAGGAAAACTCTGCATAAGGCAATCTCTTGTCCCATCCGGACTGATCTTGCAACGCACAGGCTCTCAACATGTCTTCAAGAATTTGATTGGTTCTTTCGGTCTGGCCATCTGTCTGCGGATGATAAGCTGAACTAAAATTCAGATGTGTGCCCAAAGCTTCATGCAGCTGCTGCCAGAAATGAGAGGTGAACTGCGTTCCTCTGTCTGACACTATCTTCTTTGGCACACCATGAAGACAAACGATCCGAGACATATACAACTCTGCCAATACTGCACTGCTATAGTTGGTCTTGACAGGTATGAAGTTGGCTGACTTGGTCAAGCGGTCCACTACTACCCAAATGGAATCGTAGCCGGCTCGAGTGCGAGGCAATCCGACTATGAAATCCATACCGATTTCATCCCATTTCCACTGAGGGATCTGCAACGGTTGCAACAATCCAGCAGGTCTCTGGTGCTCTACCTTAATTCTTCGGCAACTATCGCACATAGCCACATGCTCTGCGATTTCCCTCTTCATTCCGTACCACCAGAATTTCTTCTTCAGATCCTGATACATCTTCTCACTACCAGGGTGAATCGAATAGGCTGTCTCATGAGCTTCCTTAAGGATCAACTCCCGAATTGACTGGACATTAGGAACACACAAGCGGTCTTTGAACCATATCACACCCTCTGCATCTTCTCGAAAATCTTTGCCTTTGCCTTCTAGAATCAGTCGCCGGATCTCACTGATCTTCACATCATTCTTTTGCGCTTCTTTGATTTCCCGCTCCAGGGTAGGTTCCAATTCAACTGTGACTCCTCGCGAATTGTTCAGAAATCCGAGACTCAACCTGTCGAACTCCTTGGCCAACTCATAAGGCATCGGACGAGCGACCATCAGATTGACTTGACTCTTCCTGCTCAAAGCATCTGCCACTATGTTTGCTTTGCCTGGATGGTAGTGAATCTCCAACTCATAGTCTTTGATCAACTCTAACCATCTTCGCTGCCTCATATTCAACTCTGACTAAGTGAATATGTACTTCAGACTCTTGTGGTCTGTGTAAACATCGCATTTCTGTCCATACAGATAGTGCCTCCATGTCTTCAGTGCGTGAACCACTGCTGCCAACTCTAGGTCATGGATTGGGTAATTCTTCTCATGAACCTTCAGCTGTCGGGACGAGTAAGCCACAACTCTTCCCTCTTGCATCAACACACATCCCAAACCTGTGTAACAAGCGTCACAATACACCGAGAAGGGCTTGTGCACATCAGGCAAGACTAGGACAGGCGCGGTAGTCAACTTCTCTTTTAGCGCTTTGAAGGCCTCTTGACATTTCTGGGTCCACTTGAACTCAACCTTGTTGCCTAGCAACCCTGTCATTGGTTTCGCAATCTTTGAAAACCCTTCAATGAATCGCCGGTAATATCCGGCCATTCCAATGAAACTCTTGATTCCTCGAGCATCTGTTGGCGCTTTCCAGTTCAGAATGTCTGCCACTTTCTTCGGATCCACAGCCAATCCTTCTTCGTTGATTATGTGACCCAAGAACAGGACTTCACTGATCCAGAATTCGCATTTGTTCAACTTTGCATACAACTGGTGCTCTCGCAACCTCCGCAATACCATCTTCAAATGATCTGCGTGCTCTTCTTCGCTATGAGAATAAATCAGAATGTCATCGATGAATACCACCACAAACTTATCAAGGTAATCCATGAATACACTGTTCATCAGATTCATGAAAAAGGCTGGCGCATTGGTCAAACCAAAAGACATCACAATGAACTCATACAAACCATACTTGGTAATGAATGCTGTCTTCGGAATGTTTGAAGGTCGGATCCTGAGCTGATGATAACCTGACCTCAGATCAATCTTGGAGAACACTGGCTCCTCTCAACTGGTCGAACAGATCTTCTATTCTGGGCAAGGGATACTTGTTCTTGATGGTGACTTCATTCAAAGCTCGATAATCGATACACATCCTTTTGGTGCCATCTTTCTTCTCCACAAACAAGACAGGGGCGGCCCAAGGCGAGGTGCTTGGCCGGATGTAACCTTTCTCTGACAGCTCATCAATCTGCTTCTTAAGCTCAACCAACTCTGGTCCAGATATTCTGTAAGCTCTCTTAAAGATGGGGGCGGTTCCAGGAAGAAGCTCTATGGCAAACTCAACTTTCCGCTCTGGTGGCATACCCGGTAAGTCCTTTGGAAACACATCTGGGAACTCGGACACAACCTTGATACTCTCGATCGGGTCTGCTTCACCGCTATCGACAGCTATCTGATAACAACTTCATTTCTTCGGCTCAGATGGGACTAACTCGGTCACCACTTCCTCTCCTAGTGGGGACACCAACTTGATTGTCCTTTTATCACAACTGATAACTGCCTGATACTTATCTAGCCAATTCATCCCTAGGATGACATCTATTCCCTGAGTACCCATTACTATGAGGTTGGCGGGGAACGCTATCCCCCTTATTTCCACACTTATATTCAAACAAATGCTATCGGCTCGGATTCTACCACCGGCTGAGTCAATTTGAATGGGGGTTGGCATGGTAGTAATTGGAAGGTTATGTGCTTCTACCCTTGATGCAGTAATGAAAGAATGCGTTGCTCCAATATCAAATAACACTTCTGCAATATGGGAGTCGACTGGGAACATACCTACTATCATGCCGGGGGTCTCCTGAACTGCTTCAGCCTCCAAGTGGTTTAGTGTCCCATGGTTATAACGCGGCTGAGAGCGGTTGCCTGCTCTAGGCTGAGGCACATTCTGCTTTGCTGGGGCATTGGGGCCTGACTGCTGCTGGGCTGCCTTCTTCGGACATTGCATCACCCAGTGGCCTTGCTCTCCACAGTGGAAACATGCCCTGTTTCCAACCTGAGCTGGTGCTGCCTGACTGTTCTGCTGGTTTGCTGGGGCAGGAAGACGAGGTGCCTGATGATTCTGCCTCTGAAACTGACCTCCTGACTGATTGCTCTGACGGTTCTGATACTGGTGCTGAGGATACTGCCTTTGGAACTGCTGATGCTGTTGAGGTGGACACTGGTTCTGCCTGAACTGCTGAGGTTGATTGCCTGAGAAACGAGGACGGTTGCTGCTTCCAGGCTGGGGTCCACTGATCTTGCGCTTACGATCTTCCATCTCCTTACGCTTCCTCTCTGTCATGATTGCTCTGTCAATCAGGTGCTGGAATGTCGGGAAGGTGTGATTCATCAGTTGGTACTGCAGAGGGTCAACCAAGCCTCTCAGGAAACGGTACTGCCGCTTGGCGTCGGTGTTGACATCCTCAGGAGCATAGCGAGACAACTGTAGAAACCTGTCCCGGTACTCACTGACCGACAATGGCCCTTGCTTGAGGGCCAAGAACTCCTCCTTCTTCACTGTCATCAGACCTGCAGGAACATGGTACTGACGAAAGCTACCTCTGAACTCTTCCCAGGTGATGGTGTCGGGGTGGGCATGGGTGGCGAGGTAAGACTCCCACCATGACTGAGCTGCTCCTCTCAACAGACGGGGACCATACAGGACTTTCTCCTTATCATCGCACTAAGCGGTATGCAACTCCCGCTCCACAGTGCGCAGCCAGTCTTCAGCATCCATGGGGTCAGAAGAATGAGCGAACGTTGGTGGATGACCTCTCATGAATTCAGCACGCTTGTCTCTGGGCATCTGAGGCATCTGAGGCTGAGGTGGTGCCTGCTGCTGCTGCTGCTGAATGGCGGCCAGAGTCTGACCGATGGCTTGAACTGCCTGAGTCTGCATCAGAAACATCTGCTCGATCGACATCGAGGGCGGGGGCGGCAGATGCTGTTGCTGGGCACCTCCTCCTGTTGAGCAGCTCGCTCCTGCTGAGCACGCCTTCCTCCTCTGCGCCTGTTCTCTGACATCTGCAGAATGCAACCACACATCAGAACTGATCTGGCAAATCTTGCAGCATAAGAAAAGAGTATAGAATTCTTCAACAGCACTGAACAGATGAGCATCTTCACTGATCTCCAACACAGCTTCTCAGATAAAGAGGAAAGTGGAATAAAAGGTTTCCCAACTAGCTAACTAACTCCATTAACATAATAGGTAAACCAAAATGCAGGGGATACCCACACTCTGGTGACAGTCATTACAAAGATCCAAACCAAACACAGTTCATCATGACAAACATAAATGCACAGGATATAGCAAACTACCCTGCCTAACTAAGACTAACTAAGACCGAGACTAACGCTAAGACTGAAGCTTCTACGTATATATATTTTGTATTAATTACAGGATCCAACTCTAACGATCTATGGTTCTAGATTTATCTTGGTCTTGCAGTCGGGGTTGCCATAAGGCTGGCGTCCACGCCGAGGTGAGCGGTACGGGTGCTGAGTCCCGACGGGAGCGGGGGAACCATCATCCAGGTGACGACGTTCCGCGCGCTCAGCCCGCAGCAGGGCGACCTCAGCACGAGCCCTACTCAGCTCGTCTAATGCATGGTCCAGCTCCGTGTTTAGCACGGCGGCTAGGTTGACTGTGCTGCTCAACCTAGGATTGTCCTCACCGACAGGTGAGACAATCACGCCTCCTGTGCTGCCAGATGGACGGCGGGGGTAATACTTCAGGTCAAGACCGTCAGCTACCCCACCGAGAACCGAGTAGTAGTGCGAAAGCGCACGCCGTGCAGCATCTTGCATGGCTGCCTCAGCTGAGTCCCGCTCAGGGATAGAATAGTGCTCTGAGCAGGCCTCCGCACCCTGGAGACTGTTCTCCGGGCGGCGCACCAAGCAGGTCGCCTCCCAGCGGTCCGGGTAGACCCCGCGACTATGCTGGTAGACCACACATCGATACTCGATGGACCAAGTACGCCGGTTAAGTGCCCGACGTAGCAGGGTATCGAGCGCATCGTGGAAGTGACACCCGCGAGCAGCGTCGCGAGTGATAGGTCGAGCAACCCATCCTTCCGGCTCCTGGTCAGCAGAGAAGTCGGTGTCGTGGCTCGAGCTGTCGTCGCCACCTCCGTCGTCTGGATCTCCTCCAGCAGCTCCTCCAGAGGCTGGGGCGCCCAGTGGTGGTGCAGGGGGCGCCTCCAGGGGAAGCACAGGGGAGCAGCTCCTCACAGACTCTATCTCCTGTTGGAGCGAGAAAGAAGAGCCCTGCTGCTCCTGTCGTCGACGTTCCTGCTCCTCATGCAGGCGGTGGTGCAGTCTCTCCAAGTGGCTGGACTGTCCGGCCACGGGACGGCGAAGCGGACGCTCAGCAAGACGGGAGGGTAAGAAGGGGATGACAGACTTTCGTGCAGTGTGTCTAAGTCGAGCCATCTACAAAAGACATCGCAAGCAAAAGGGTGAGAACAGAATTAATATGACCAGCAAGTAATAAACCATAAGTAAATGAAGGATTAGAATAAAACACAATTTTCAGCAAGGTATATTATATAGTAGAACATAGGTTTGGTCGGTATGACCAACTTTTGAAGAGATATCAAAGTCAAGACAGGGGCAGAGGTCTATAGTCCTTAGAATGACCATTCTACTCTAGGTTAGCGGTCCTACAATCAGCACGGCTTTGATACCACTTATGTCACACCCGGTTTTAGAAGGTAAACCGAATGCGAACCATGTACGTGCTAGGATCAGTTATTCACGTACACGGCAGTTACATAACATGGACATCATCACACAGTGCTCAAAAAAGTATTAAAGGGAAATAATAGTCGATTACATCATACGTCTGAGACGTACATATAGTCCTTACAATAAATCAAAGTGCGAAAACGAAATGTAGATAACCGCGGCCTTCACAGGCAGCCGACTGGGGGTTGCCGCTAACCCACGCCTAGAACTCGTCGTAGTCTTGGAACTCCTGAAAGTCTCCTTCCACGGCTTCATCTTCGCCTGAGCAGTGGTTGCAATGCTGACAACCTGGGGATGGGGGGGTTGTTGTGTAGAGCAAGGGTGAGTACACATCAACATACTCAGCAAGCATCCTGTTTGGCTGTAGTGGACTAGCTTTATGTGGGGATAAGTCAAGCAGTTGCTTTTAGTTGGTCAGATCATTATTTACTAATAGAAAGCCAGGTTTTAGCATTAACCCAAGTTATTAGCCCGATGTACCCTTTCCAAACGAAAAGAATACCACTTACCAGCACCATAAACATAACCAGAACCAGCAGTCTCATTGCCACCTGTAAACCAAAATGTCTCTGATTCGAGTACCACTAATCATTGGAGCTCCCTTGGCCGCTCATAACCGCGAGCACGGCTGATATATCAGTTTTCGAACACTCTGCAGAGGTTGTGCACTTTACCCATAAGCCGTGATTCCCTCTTGCCTCGGGCCGATCAAACCCTTAAACACTACCGAGGTGAACAGGCAGGGTCTCACTACGTAGCCTTTACAAAGATTCCCCGGGGCTGTAGCCGCCCGTTAGGTTTCCTAAATGTACCGCACTCCTCCCCAAGGGACGAATCCACCTTGGCAGAGCGAGCCGCATACACCGAGCCCCATTGACGGCACGACGGCGAAGCGAACTACACCCCGGATCCTCTAATTATTCAGCTAAGGGCACCCCATTCCACCCTCATGGTTGCACTGTTTTCCCGGGCGGTCATCCATAGAACAGGTCCTTACGGAGAGGCACTCGAGAAACCGCTCGAGCCCCCTTGAAGACCACAAGTACAACATCATAATAAGAGAAGGGAAAACAGCGTATCATAGATAATCTCATCATGTTCATTGATTAGAGGTTGAGCAATAGCATAAAGCTAAACAATAATAATCCAACCCAAATAGGTGAACAAGGACATGGATAACAAAAGCTAGTCAATCCTTAGGTATACATATGGAATGCGGGAGGTGAATTAAAGAATGAATAGGACAGAGATTGGTCAAGGGACACTTGCCTCCACCAACCGACTGCTGCTCAGGGGTTTCTCCTGCGAGTTCTTCGGGTTCTCCGACCGGATCGTTCTCTATGCGAGCGCAAACACACATACATCCACATATTTAATACAAAAGAACAGTACACCATATAATAGAATGCAGTAAGTAAACAAACGTTCCACGCGGGCTCGCAGTTACAGTTAAGAGAGAAAGAGAACAAGACAGTCGAGAAACGGTCACGTTACATGATTATAAATTAACCACTCGCTTAATAGGAGGAAATTAATGTAGACACTATGTTTAGCGTAAAGTAAAGTCATGTTTCATGTCTAATCATTATAAGCAGATGAAGATAAATAAAAAGGATTGTCGCGCGGCGAGACGCGCGACATAGCACTCTAAAACGAATTAAGAAATTAACGACTCATCGCGCGACCGAGCACGCAACGAGACACTTCGCACTAATTATAAAGAGACGTTAAGCGTCGCGCGACGAAACACACGACGGCATACGTCAACTAGACTGAGTCTAAAGTGGAACATCGCGTGAATACACGCGCGACGTTGCACCTTAAACAACCTGAAATTAAAAAAGGATCGTCGCGCGACGAAGCGCACGACGCAACACATAAATAGCATCTGAAATTAGACAAATCCGTCGCGCGACGAAGCGCGCGACGCAGCACGCTAACTAACGGAGTTTGACATTGACTACTAACCAAAAAAATAATCACCGCGAACGCGGGTCGCGCACGCGGGAACGCGCTAGCGGTAAACGGGAAAGCGCGAGGCCATGCCAAGGCCACGCGAACCACGCCAAGGGCCAGAACGACACGCGCAGGGGCCGAGGCCGCGCTGGAGGCAGGGGCCGCGCCGGGGCCGAGCCGCCGGGGGGCCGCGCCGGGCGAGCAGGGGGCAGGGGCCGCGCGCCGCCGCGGGCAGGGGGCGGGCGGGGGGCGCCGCCAGCGAGCAGGGGAGCGGGGACGGGGGCCGCCGCTGCGGGCCGGGGAGGGGGCGGGGGGCGCCGCCGACGAGCAGGGGAGCGGGGACGGGGGCCGCCGCTGCGGGCAGGGGGTGGGTGGGGTCGCGCGCGAGTAGGGGAAAGGGAGGGCGCGCGCGGGGGAGGAAGAAGAGGAGGGAGAGGGAGAGAGAGAGAGAGGAGAAGGGGAGGGGAGCTCACCTCGGGGTCCAAATTCCGGTGATCGCCGTCTCCAATTCCTAGGGCACCACGGGGAGAGAGAGGTGGAGGAGGGAGAGGGAGGTTGTTGCGCGGGAGATCCAAATGAGAGAGAGAGAGAGGAGGGGCGCATGGGGGGGGGTGTGGGCGCCAGGGGCGCGCAGGGCCGGGCTGGGTTGGGCCGGGCCACTTCGCGGATCGAAAACCCACGACGTGCACGACCACTAAACGGAATTAAATCGCGAATCGAAATCCGGAACGGAACGAGACGAACACCCAACATCAGACAAAGAAATGTGCTTCGGCATGATGCAACACCCATGACACTTAGGTTTTGGTTTATACATGACACGGACACCTGTCGCTATACTGGTTTGAAATTGGGAAGAAGGAGCGAAACAGGGAAGAGGAAAGAGAGTAACGCCCGAATTTGGTGAGAGAAAAGAAGAAAAAATTCTACCCCCAAATTCAGGGTGTTAGAGCGACCCCTCCTTTAGGAAGGCCCTGGACCTCCCTTTTATAGATGCAAGAGGAGGGTCCAGATGTACAATGGAGGGTGTAGCTGTTGGGACTATGCTTCGTCGCCGAAGGTCTTGTAGGAATAAGCGGTTTTCAGCTGAAGCTGTCTGTACGTAATGCCGAAGGGTGTCGCCCATGAAGCTTCAGAGTCACAAACCGACTTAAAGATAGAATGACCTTTTAGTCCATAAGAGTTTGAGTCATTGTTGTAAACTTTTATGAGGGGCATGATTGTAATATCTCACAGGCTGCGCCCTGTGCCTATAAATAGATGAACAGTACCCCCGTACTGTTCACGCTGACTTGTATTCGCTCATGCGTCACGCTTATACCTTTACCCTCTATCAAGCCGAAGGTACATATATAATTCAATATTATTCTTATTCATTGATGGTCATATAATAAAAGATATATTAATGTTGTCATATGATTATTCATGTTATCTCTCATGTTTCATATGCTTCGTATTTCATTAATATATGTTGTGATGATGAAGGTATGTCTTTCATGACTGTTGGGGACTTGTTCTCAAATACTAAGAGTTAAGAACAAGGCAACATAAAAAGTGTTAAGTGTTAAAGTCCTTCGTCCTTCGAAACATTATGCCCCTTCGGGAATAATGAGCTTCGGACGAAGGTCATAAAAGACATTCCTTCGTGAATATAACAAGCAATGACGAAGGATTCATATAAAGCATGAAATATAATTTAGACATCATCATAGAATCATTTCTATTTTATTAACATGAGAAAATAGAAATGATTACAAATTACAAATGTACCTTCGGTCCTGAGAGAAGGTATAAAGTACAAGCGTGACGAAAAAGCGAATGCTCAGTCAGTGTCAACAGTACGGGAGTACTGTTCATCTATTTATAGACGCGGGACGCAGCCCACGTAAAATTACATCCATGTCCACTACATTTGTTAATGACTTATGGAAATCTGTCGAGGCCCACGTAGTCTTTTCATCTTTAAGTCGGTTCCCCTTTCTGCTATCGTGACGAAGCTTCCCCGCACACAGCTTCGGCTGCGCTCGTGCTTCGTCTGGTTCAGGCTTCGTCCTGGCCGTGCTTCGTATTCATAATTCTGAATCCGAGAATACCTGTTCACATAATCCACTTGGAAAACATTGTCAAATCATGTTTTTGAGGACCTTCGGAGGACGAAGGCCCCCAACAGTAGCCCCTCGCAATATTAATTTGTTAATAATAAATTCAGATTGCGATATGGACGAAGGCCTTGAGCCGAAGGTCCGAAAAAAACACCTTCCCTTTGCTAGAATAGCAACCTTCACTGACAAGCGGGACCTTTCAACTGCCAACGCCCTGGGCGTATAAATAATATCGCACCGCAAACTCATTCGGTACGCACACTTGCCATCTGCTTCGGCCCACTAAAATTTTTAGCTCTTGCACTAAGATTTGCTGGTCTTTTTGATTTTGAAGCTTCGGCATCGGGAACAATTTTTTAGCGTTTCCGAAGATGTCTGAAGGCAAGAAGATCCCTGCTGAGACGAAGCTGAGTCTTGAGGAGGAGAAGAATCTGGGGTTCCTGATAGCGATGGCAGAGACGAATACAGAGAAAATCACCAAGGAGATTCTCGAAGGTTTGTCCGAAGATACTGGTGACAGCGACAGCTATGATGTGGAGAGTGGTGGTGAAGAGGCCGAAGACCGTCCATGGCGGCCAAGCCACACGGTTTTCGGGAAAACCACTATCAAGCAGAGCCATATTGATAATATGAGGGGGCGGTACTTTCGAGATTTATCTATTGTGAGGGCTGACGCTGGAGAAAAGACTTCTCCCACCCCCGAAGAAGATGAAGTTGTGATTTTCCGAAGCTTTCTCAAGGCTGGGCTTCGATTCCCCCTGAGCAACTTTGTTGTCGAGGTACTGAAAACATTTCAAGTCTACCTTCACCAACTTACTCCCGAAGCTATCATAAGAATGGGGATTTTTGTCTGGGCTGTGAGAAGCCAAGGTTTGGAACCAGACGCTAAAAGCTTTTGCAACATTCACGAGTTATTGTACGAGACGAAACCCTGGGGAAAAGAGCAATATCATAACAATTTTGGCTGCTATAGCTTCGGCGCCCGCTCCGGGTCAAGCTGCCCTGTGCCGACCTTTCGGAAGAGGTGGCCCGGAGCCTGGATGACTGAATGGTTTTATGTGAAAAATGACCTAACAGCACAAGATAATGTCAAAAGTATCATTATGCACCCAATCTGGCAACGCTTCGGACTTCGAAGGCCGAAGGTTGAAATGGATGAGGCAGCCGAAGAGTGCCAAAGAGCCTTCGGCGTAGTTTGCTCCTTTATTGGGACAAGGGACTTAGTCCAAGAGCACATTGCCTTCAGGGTATGGCCACTTGCAGAAAAGTGGGAAATGCCGAAGGAAACTATTAAAGAGTCCGACGAAGGCGGACTAGTTAGACTGAAATACACATTCAAATATGCAGATAAATTTGTTGAACCTGATGATGACTGGCTGAAAAGCATTGAAACTTTAAGTGACGAACTACTTGGAGCATATTCGAAGGCCGAAAATACTGCTCTATCAGCAGCCTTCGGAGGCCGAAAGAAGAAAAGACTCAACCGTGTGTTTGACGCAGTCGGGTTTATGTACCCTGACTATCATTATCCGGTATTGGGTCGCAAAAGGAAAAATACTTCTCCTGCGGCAGAAGCCACCACGAGTGCCCCTAGTGAGCCAGCACCTCAAAGAAAAAAGTTAAAGGTGCTCACCCATCCGACACGCTTTATTGAGCCGGCCACAGTGCCAGAATTCGTTGGTGAAGTCTCTTTGGCCTCTGAAGCTACCGAACCAGCTTCAGTGCCGAAGATGGAAGGAAAGATTGAAGCGCCTTCAGCGGAAAAATCAAAGAAACCGAAGGTTGACGAGCCAAAAATGTCTGAAATCTTAAGTCCTTCGGTAAATGTCGAAGCAATAAAAAACCAAAAGGGGCCATCAGTGACCCCAAAAAGGAAAAGAATGGTAAACGTGCTAGATGTCTTGGAGACAATTAAGTCTTCAAGCGCAACTCCAAAAAAGAGTGTTGAAATTGCTGAAGCTTCTACTGAAACTTCGACGCAGCAAGCTGAAGCTGAAGCTGGGCCTTCAGTGCCCTACAAGGAGCAACCCTTGGAAGCCGAAGCAATAAAAATATCAGAACCAGTTTTAGTTGAAGAAATTGACACTGCCATCCCCGAAGCTCCCTCCAGCGTATACGATTACATTATACGACATGCTTCGGGGAAGAAACTATCTGCAGAAGAAACTTATGAAGCCAACCATTATGCGAAAGAGCTAAAGTATCCGAAGGGGGCAGTAATATTCAATGGGACAAATGAAGATGACTTCCTATACTGCCTACCTGATAATAAAGAACTATCTGTCTGCCGAGAGATGGCTAAGAGTATAGGCTTCCCGAAGCTCGAAGCTGGATTAAGCGCCATGGCGAAAGAGGATCTCGCAGACAGTCTTGCATACAATAGCCTAAAGGTTTGGTTATTAAGCATTTGAAAAAACTTTTTTAATACGTAATTCATTCCTATATTCTTATATACACTCTCTTTTTTTATAGGGTTTAATCCTGAGCAACGCATTGAGAGCACAAAAGAGTGCCGAAGATGAGAGTTACGAAATTGCATTTAACAATCTACGATCAGAAGTTATAAAGCTGAGGAACGAAGCTCTGGAAAAGGATAAAATTCTTCTTACACTGGTAGACAAAGTAAAGAAGGACGAAGCTGCTTCAAGAACCCAGGCCGAAGCCCAAAAGCGTGAAATTAAAGATCTTCAGAAACAGCTGGCTAGAGCTAGAGAAGAGCGCGTGCTTGAGGAAACAAAACGAGAACTCAGTGATCATATGGTCAATAAATTGGAGTTAAGAGTTAAAGAGCTTCGTGCATCTCAGGGAAAATGTTATGTTAAATCTATAGAGTGCGTGAATAAAATTAAAACCAGCTTTGCCAGCGTGGGCGCCTTTTCCAGCGAAGAGAATTTCTCTCGAGGCAATCCCGAAGGTCCATTAGAATGGATTAGTCACGAAGCAGAAGCCTTCGAGGAGATCCTGAGCAGTCGCGGTGATATCTGCGCTTTTTCGGGCGCCAGAGGAATTGCTTCTGTCTTAGAGAAAAAAGGTTGCGAGCATGTAAAATTTCTAGCTCAGTCCGAAGCTACCTTATCTTGCGAAGACATCAGGGACCCCTCGGCCGAAGCAAGCGTGGTTGGTGGCAAATTTTTTACTGATATCTGGAACGACGGCGGCCGAGGAATGGCACAAGAAATTATCCAAAGGAGCGAAAGAGGCATCCACGATGCTAGGAAAGTGGCAGAAGCTGCCGAAAAAAGTATGGAGCCCGAAAGGCAATTAGGTATTAATTAGTCGTTCTTATTGTGTTGTAATTTTTGTTTCAAACTCTGCTCACAGTTTGTAATAGTAATGAAGAAATGTTCTCTTCCCTCAGAAGTTGCTGGGTCGACTGCCGACCCCCACACAAAAGGGGACGATGAAATTAAAGAAATGGCCGAAGCTATTATGGACAAAGTTGTTGATCAACTTCTAAATGAAGCCGCCGAAGCAGTACTAAAAGAAGACTAGATGCTATTTAGAAAAAACATTGAAATTGTGATCTATGTAATATTTTGTACATTTGGATGTAATATACAAGTTTCTTTTCATTATTCAATTCTTTACGATGCATGAAACTCTACCTACATACCTTTTTGAGCCTTCGGCGAAAAAACACCTTCCCTTCTTTTCATGCTTCGTGAAGAAGACATTCTCCGTTAAAATTATTCTGATGAGACATGTTCATGCTTCATGATAACATTCTCCAAAGCTATACGATTTCGATACTGCTCTGATGAAGCTTGTCCATGCTTCGTAAAAACAGCCTCCGAAGCTATTTTCCGAAGATTATCATTGCATTCCCTCGTGACTGTGCACAATTTGCACTTTCTCAAATCATTCTTCCGAAGGTTAATACTGTGTACCCTTCTTTTGCCGCATGCAACATGATGTATGATGCTTATGCTATGCGAAATGATGTGATGATGTTATGTTATGCAAATGACGTCTGTTCCGAAGATACACACAAAATACATTCGCAAGCTCTGCATTCCCTTAGGAACGTCTTTGGAGCTTCTTCGTCTTTTACTTAGACGGTATAAGCTCTGCATTCCCTTAGGAACGTCTTTGGAGCTTCTTCGTCTTTTACTTAGACGGTATAAGCTCTGCATTCCCTTAGGAACGACTTCTGAGCAGAAAACTTACACTGCGCTCCCTTTGGAACGGCTTTTTGTGAATTCATGAACTTACTCTGCGTTCCTTAGAACGACTTTCTGTTACTCCGAAGGATTTTTAATACTTCGAAGGTCCTCCTTGTTAATACAAAAAACTTCATCAACTGAATTTCCTCGTGGAAAACAGCGAAATTATTACATGGAAACTATCAATGTTTTTTGCTACAGAGAATAAAACTGAATATAAAAGACTGTTATCAAAGGTAGGATATGTGTCAATAAATGTGCTTCGATTCTGGCACAGTGCTGTTGACTGTGCGAGCTTCGGATTGTTCTCTGAAGTCCCTTTGATGTGGAGCATATTGACTCCCTTCTGGCTGCTGGCCTTGTTGCAGCGGAGGTGGAGGCGGGGGCTGTTGCCATGAAACTTGAGGTTGACTTGCCGAAGCTACGGAAGCTGCAGGATGGTTGCCCACATACTCCGGGATGTAAGGCTGATGGTACGAAGCAGTATGCATGACCTGCTTCGGCTGTCCCTGTTGCGCTGCAGCTTCTGCCAGCTCCTTTTGTTTCTGGATGGTAACATGGCACATCCTGGTGGTATGGCCCTTGTTCTCACCGCAGAATAAGCAAAATGTCCTCCTTGGTTGATCTCCAAATCTCCCGCCGAAGCCCCTGGCGCCTCTGCCTCTTGGAGCTGGTGGCCGAGAGAAAGTCTGCTGCTGCCCTGAAGCCTGTGAGGAGCACTGCGGCCTGTTCTGCTGACTCCCCTTATCATCATTTTGAGTGTTGTGGATGGACCTAACATGCCTCGGATAGAAACGTCCCCCGAAGCCCCTGGTCATCTCAGAAAATCTGAAGGCCTCCTCCCTTCTTTGGCGAAAGTCGTTATCTGCACGAATGTACTCGTCCATCTTCTGGAGTAGCTTCTCTAGAGTCTGAGGAGGCTTCCTAGCAAAGTATTGGGCTGCAGGTCCAGGACGAAGCCCCTTGATCATAGCTTCGATAACAATTTCATTGGGCACCGCTGGTGCCTGTGCCCTCAAACGCAGGAACCTTCTGACATATGCCTGAAGGTATTCTTCATGATCCTGAGTGCACTGAAACAAAGCTTGTGCAGTGACCGGCTTCGTCTGAAATCCTTGAAAGCTGGTTAATAACATATTCTTCAGCTTCTGCCATGAGGTGATTGTCCCTGGTCGAAGGGAGGAATACCAGGTCTGAGCAACATTCCTGACGGCCATGACGAAAGACTTCGCCATGACTGCAGCATTGCCCCCATACGAAGACACTGTTGCTTCGTAGCTCATCAGGAACTGCTTCGGGTCTGAGTGGCCGTCGAACATGGGAAGCTGAGGTGGCTTATAGGATGGAGGCCAAGGTGTAGCCTGCAGCTCAGCGGACAAAGGAGAAGCATCATCGAAAACAAAATTTCCCTGATGGAAATTGTCATACCAGTCATCTTCGTTGACGAAGCCCTCCTGATGAAGGTCTTTCTGCTGAGGCCTTCTGTTTTGCTCATCATGGGTGAGGTGGCGGACTTCCTCAGAGGCTTCGTCTATCTGCCGTTGCAACTCAGCTAGCCGGGCCATCTTCTCCTTCTTCCTTTGCACTTGTTGATGTAGGATCTCCATATCCCTGATTTCTTGGTCTAGCTCTTCCTCCTGAAGCGTCGGGCTGACAGCCTTTCTCTTCTGGCTTCGGGCCTCCCGAAGAGAGACGGTCTCCTGGTTGTGGTCCAGCGGTTGCAGTGCTGAAGCCCCAGTCGCTGAAGCTTTCTTCGGTGCCATAGCGAAGGTCTATAGCTTCCGAAGGTGTTCAAAAAAGCTCGAAGTGGAAGTGAGTTCACCGGAGGTGGGTGCCAATGTTGGGGACTTGTTCTCAAATACTAAGAGTTAAGAACAAGGCAACATAAAAAGTGTTAAGTGTTAAAGTCCTTCGTCCTTCGAAACATTATGCCCCTTCGGGAATAATGAGCTTCGGACGAAGGTCATAAAAGACATTCCTTCGTGAATATAACAAGCAATGACGAAGGATTCATATAAAGCATGAAATATAATTTAGACATCATCATAGAATCATTTCTATTTTATTAACATGAGAAAATAGAAATGATTACAAATTACAAATGTACCTTCGGTCCTGAGAGAAGGTATAAAGTACAAGCGTGACGAAAAAGCGAATGCTCAGTCAGTGTCAACAGTACGGGAGTACTGTTCATCTATTTATAGACGCGGGACGCAGCCCACGTAAAATTACATCCATGTCCACTACATTTGTTAATGACTTATGGAAATCTGTCGAGGCCCACGTAGTCTTTTCATCTTTAAGTCGGTTCCCCTTTCTGCTATCGTGACGAAGCTTCCCCGCACACAGCTTCGGCTGCGCTCGTGCTTCGTCTGGTTCAGGCTTCGTCCTGGCCGTGCTTCGTATTCATAATTCTGAATCCGAGAATACCTGTTCACATAATCCACTTGGAAAACATTGTCAAATCATGTTTTTGAGGACCTTCGGAGGACGAAGGCCCCCAACAATGACCTTCGTCCGAAGATCGTTATATCCTTAGGGAAATAATGCTTCGAGGGACGAAGGGCATTAACATTTAACATTTTGTGTTGCCTTGCTCTTAATTCATAGCATTTGAGAACAAGTCCCCAACATTGGCGCCCACCTCCGGTGAACTCACTTCCACCTTTTTTTTGAGCTGATGGCTTCGTTCAACGATCAAGCTGGAGCTGCTTCGGCTCCGAAGCTGCTACTCCCGATAACAGGCGGTTCATGTTCAGAGCCAGCCAACAAGAAGCGGAAGAAGGAAGCACAGAGAAGGGTACAACATGTTGGGGTGCAAGGACCCTTCATCAAGTCGAGATGGTCTCACATTCCTATTACCTTCTCCCAAGAGGACCTTCAACTCAAGGATTACCCACACAACGATGCCATGGTTATCTCTTGTGTTATCAAAGGATTTCTGGTCCACAATGTCTTGGTTGATACAGGCAGTGCAGCTGATATCATATTTGCTAAGGCCTTCAGGCAAATGCAAGAGCCAGAAGATAAGATTCATGATGCTACGCACCCTCTCTGTGGCTTCGGAGGAAGACAGATTGCAGCACTGGGCAAGATCACCATGTCAGTGACCTTTGGGTTCATCAACAACACTAGAACTGAGCAAGTTGTGTTTGACATTGTTGACATGGAATACCCTTACAATGCAATTATTGGTCGTGGCACCCTCAATGCTTTCGAAGCAATTCTTCATCCTGCCTATCTTTGCATGAAGATACCTTCGGATCAAGGACCCATCGCTATTAATGGAAGTCAGGAAGCTGCCAGAAGGGCCAAAGGAAACTGGACTGACTCAAAAGCAATCCATAACATAGATGGAGCTGAAGCTTGTGAACAGTACAAATTCAGAAGGGAGAAAGCAGCTTCAGCAGATCAGCCGAAGCCCATGCTCTTATGTGAGGACATAGCAGAGCAGAAGGTGCTATTGGGCTCTCAATTATCCGAAGAGCAGGAGAAAACCTTGATAAGGTTTTTGTTCAACAACAAAGATATTTTTGCATGGTCAGCCAATGACCTCTGCGGAGTAAATAGGGATGTTATTGAACACTCGCTCAATGTTGACCCATCCTTCAGACCCAGAAAGCAGAGGCTTCGGAAAATGTCTGATGATAAGGCCGAAGGTGCTCGTAATGAAGTCAAAAGACTCCTCAGTGCAGGAGTTATCAGAGAAGTAAAGTACCCAGAATGGCTAGCTAACACTGTTATGGTAAAAAAGGCCAATGGCAAGTGGCGAATGTGTATCGATTTTACAGATCTCAACAAGGCGTGTCCGAAGGACGAATTCCCATTGCCAAGGATAGACTCTTTAGTTGATGCAGCAGCTTCTTCAGAGCTCATGAGTCTGCTAGACTGTTACTCAGGCTATCACCAAATCTGGATGAAGAAGGAAGATGAGCCGAAGACTAGCTTCATAACCCCAAGTGGCACATATTGCTATCTTCGGATGCCTGAGGGGCTCAAAAACGCTGGAGGAAGTTTCAGCAGAATGACTGCGAAGGTTCTCCAGTCTCAGATAGGCAGAAATGTGCTAACTTATGTTGATGACATCATTGTAAAAAGCACGAAACAGGAAAATCATATTGCTGATTTGCAGGAGACCTTCGCCAGTTTCAGACAAGCTGGCTTAAAGTTGAATCCAGAAAAATGTGTCTTCGGAGTAAAGAAGGGGAAATTTCTTGGATGCTTGGTTTCAACAAAGGGAATTGAAGCTAATCCAAGTAAAATTGAAGCTATACTTCGAATGGAGCCACCAACTACAAAAAGGGGGCCCAAAGATTAACAGGGAGGTTGGCATCTCTTAATAGATTTATATCCAGATCAGCAGAAAGAAATTTACCATTCTTCGAAGTGCTGAAATCAGCCGAAGTCTTTCAATGGGGACCAAGCCAACAAAAAGCCTTCGAGGAACTGAAGCAATATCTGATAGATTTAACAACATTAACTCCACCAACGCCAGGGGCTCCTTTGTTATTATATGTGGCAGCTTCGCACTCAGCGGTAAGTGCAGCACTTGTCCAAGAGAAGCTTGATGGCCAAGTCAAGAAGCAGGTCCTAGTGTATTTTGTATCTGAAGTTCTTAGTATATCAAAGAAAAACTATACAGAATTAGAGAAGGTGTTATATGCTGTTTTGATGGCATCCAGGAAGCTTCGGCACTACTTTCAAGCATACAATATTGTTGTTCCTTCTTCGCAGCCGTTGAAGGATATTATGAGAAATAGAGAAGCTACTGGGCGAATTGGAAAATGGGTTGCAGAGCTCAATGAATTTTGCATTGATTATGTGCATAGATCCTCGATCCAGTCCCAGACGTTAGCAGACTTCATTGCTGACTGGACACCAGGGGCTCAGGATGAAGAAACAAATAAAGATGCCGAAGTTTGGACAGTGTTTTGCGATGGGTCTTGGGGAACCTTCGGGGCAGGAGCAGCTGCTGTGTTGGTCTCGCCATCCAAAGTTAAAACTTGTTATGCGGCAAGACTCGATTTCAGTTGTACAAACAATATTACTGAGTACGAAGCCTTGCTTTTAGGTCTTCGGAAGCTAAAAGCAATGGGAATCAGAAGGGCCATTCTTAAAACTGATTCCCAAGTTGTTTCGGGTCATATCGACAAGAGTTGCAAGGCTAAAGATCCGAAGCTTGAAAGATATCTAGACATGGTTCGAAGAATCGAAGCTTCTTTCGAAGGATTTTCTGTCAAAAATATCCCTCGAGGACAAAATGAGCATGCTGATTTGCTAGCTAAGTCAGCAGCACAGGGGCTGCCTTTACCTTCGGATGTGTTCTTCGAAACAATAAAGGCACCTTCAGTGGAACTCCTTGAAAGAGCAGTCCTCAATATATCTCCTGTTTATAGCGAAGATTGGGAAACTGAGATCATCTCTTACCTTCAGGGTAAATTCCTTTCAGATGACGAAGCTTATAACAGAAGGATAGAGGCAAGAGCTCGTCCATATGTCATGATAGAAGGGGAGTTGTACAAGCATGGAGTTTGCGCTCCGCTACTCAAGTGTTTATCTAGAACCGAAGGTATAGAGTTGATGAAAGAAATACATGCAGGCCTGTGTGGATCTCACATTGGATCTAGGCTGTTACTTGGAAAAGTTTTCCGCCAAGGGTTTTATTGGCCGAAGGCAGCTTCGGATGCAGCGGAATTAGTTCAAAAGTGCGAAGGCTGTCAGAAATGTGCAAGAGATCAAAAACAACCTTCGTCCTTAACACAGCTCATACAACCCATCTGGCCATTGCAAAGGTGGGGCCTTGACTTGTTAGGTCCATTACCACCGGCCCAAGGGAACTTAAGATATGTTGTAGTGGCTATGGAATATTTTTCTAAATGGATTGAGGCAAAGCCTTTAGCCACAATAACTTCGGCCACTGTCCAAAAGTTTTTCTGGCAGAATATTGTTTGTCGTTTCGGGGTACCAAAGGCCATCACTGTAGATAATGGAACACAATTCGACTCCGAAGCTTTCAGAGATTTCTGTGATCAAATTGGTACGAAGATCTATTTTGCATCAGTCAGGCATCCGGAGTCAAATGGGCTCGTTGAAAGAGCCAATGGCATTATAATGACAGGAATAATGAAGTTAATCTTCAATCAACCCAGGGGAAAGTGGCCAGATCAGTTAACCAAAGTGGTGTGGTGCCACAATACAACAACATCAAGGTCTACAGGCTTTACTCCATTCAAGTTATTATTCGGTGACGAAGCAATAACTCCGGAAGAAGCTAAAACTGGATCAATAAGAGTAGTAGCTTCGGCAGAATCAGGTTCTGAAGATGCTTATTCTGTGGAAAAAGATGCTTTAGAAGGGATCAGGCTTCAAGCTGTGGAGAATATCAATAAATACCAAGCCGAAACAGTCAAATGGCGAGATAGAAAAGTTCGGCTAAAGAATATTGAGTCAGGACATTTGGTGCTTCGGAGAGTGGCCAACCCAGACACAGTGGGCAAGTTACAGTTGAAATGGGAGGGACCTTTCTTAGTAGCATCTTCGTCAAGACCCGGTTCATACAGATTGAAGGATATGGACGGCAACGACATTCCTAGATCTTGGAATGCGGATGAGCTTCGGCGATATTATGTGTAACTTGATGTAACTTTTTATGTCTTTTCTTTTTCATGGCACCCTTTTCCTTTCTAAAGGGGGAGAAAGGTTTTTAATGGGGCCATCATATGTAATTTCCTTTTTTAGTTCTATAAGAGCAAAATCCCCCAAGGAATGTAAATGTAAAAGCTGAGAACGCACCATTGAGTGCCGAAAAGTAAAAAGCGAAGAAGCTCCAAAGTCGTTCCTAAGGGAATGCAGAGCTTATAGCGAAAAGTCAACGCTGATTCCGCCAAAAGTAAAAGGCGAAGAAGCTCCAAAGTCGTTCCTAAGGGAATGCAGAGCTTACAGCGAAAAGTCAACGCTGATTACGCCGAAAGTAAAAGGCGAAGAAGCTCCAAAGTCGTTCCTAAGGGAATGCAGAGCTGATGTGTGATTGTTTCTAAGGAAATAATGGCTGAGGGTATGGCTTCGGATATGTGTTTGGACATTCATTCGCACATCACATTACATCATAGCATTTGCATTCATAAACATTCATCCAGACATATGTAGGATAATCATCATCATGGCATAAGTGGTTGCTTCGGCATAAGAGAAGAGCTTCTTCGCGTACAAAAAGGAGAGCTTCGGAAGAAAGGGAAATGTTGTTTTCTATGCTTCGTTGTGTACGAAAAGAAGGGAAGGTGTTTTTTCGCCTTCGGCTCAAAAAAGATAATTTCGTCCACAACAAAGCACTTCACATACATTAATAGAAGGGTAAGAGCATAATACAAGGTATGAACAGAACTCATTAAAGACAAGTTTAGTTACATTTACACAAGTTATCTCAAAAGTTTCCTGAGTCTGTCTATAGTCTACTCCTACTTAATCTTCGAGGGATTTTAGCTTCGGCGTCACTCTTTTTAATCATCGACTTCGGCTTCGTCATCCTACATGAATTAAGTTGTTGTAAGTCAAAATCGAGCTTGAAGGAAGAGGTAAGCACAAGGTATGATCTCTTACTGGTTCAAGATGACTCCGAGCTTCATCTCCAGCCTTTTCTCGCCCGCCTTTTGTCCATATCATTTTTATAAATCTATTGGAAATACTTCGGGCGAGATCAGGGATGTTATCTAGGATTGATGGTGATAAAGTGAAATTGGGCCTATTGACAATCTTTCCATGGTCGCAGCCAGCTTTTAGGAAAGCTGCAGCAGTGCCCCGAGAAGCTACCCAGGCACAGAAGTCACCGTGCCCAGCTATAACTTCGTCGAGCTCGTCAATTTCACCCTCAATATGTTCGAAGGTCTTCGGTAAATCTTCAGCTGAGGGGGTGAATTTCTCACTGCTGGCTCCAACTGAGTGAAAAGTTTTTCTTAGTCGTTGAATGCATTTGTTGCTAAATTCCAAACATTTTTCTTGAAGGTCCGCCAATAGTTTTTTCAAATCTGAATTTTGTTGAGCTTTGGCTTCAAGTTTTGCATTAAGTTCTTGCTTTTCTTGTTCAAACTGCTCAGATTGGCAGAGAAGCTTCGTGTTCAGTTCTGTTATTTTTGCTTCGGCTTCCGCCAATAAACCTTCAGTTGCCTGGAGCTCAAAGTTTTTCTTCTCAATAGCAGC
The DNA here is from genome assembly GCA_029449295.1 of Zea luxurians. Lineage (NCBI taxonomy): Eukaryota > Viridiplantae > Streptophyta > Magnoliopsida > Poales > Poaceae > Zea > Zea luxurians. The sequence goes on from JAOPSE010000002.1 coordinate 171,960,926, forward strand.
TGATTGCTCCTTTATTTTGTTTTCTAAATTTTCAATTATAACTTCGTGTTTCTTGTCTTCAAAATCTTGCTGCATTTTCAAGGCTTTGCTCAACAGCATACTCTGCACGAAAACAACCTTCGTTAGACATGTTTTCATTATTAAAAACAATATAAGTTAAGGGAAAAGTAGTTCACCTTGAAATTGGAATAAAATAAACTACCAACGATATGTTGTCGTCGGTAGCGGCTAATGTCCGTTTCTAGCTTCGGAAAACCGATACTCTTTGACAGAGTACTGATAACTTTGGCTCCAGTTTGGTTTCGGATACAATCTAATTTTTCATCATCAATACCTCCGAAGAGGAGTGCTCCTGGTTTGTACCCGCAAGATTTGGCATACTCTTTAAGCTCTTCTATTTCGGGTTTTGACAATTTTTCTCCAACTAAATTTTGAAACATGAAGGCTTCGTTCTCTGAAGCTTCGTCAGCAATTTCCTTTCCTTTCCTCGACGCTGCGGCCGCGGCCTCTTCGGCGGCAGTGGTAGTTTCTTCTGTGGCCATGTCTAGCAGTATTTTGTCGATGTGTTTGATTGTGCTTTCCAGGTTCACATCTTCAATTGAGGCAGCTTCGGCAGCCGCGACCTCCGAAGGTGTGATCTCAATATCTGTTCTTTCCTCAGCCGCTGGTGTCTTCTGAGCCGAAGCTCTTGGTGGTGTCTTGTCAATGACCTCTGTCACAGTGATAATTCTTTGTCTCTTTGCTTTAGTCGTTTTCTTCGTTTTTTCGGGCTCCTTTTCCTTCTGAAAAAACTTTGTCAGTTGAGGCCCCAATGGACTTAGCTTCGCAGAGGCCCCAATGGACTTAGCTTCGCAGGCAGGGATTCAGTCATTACCTTCAAAATTTCCTCCACGTCAGTGGCAGAGGGTGATGCGGGGGTTTCTTCTTCGTCAGATATTTTTTGCTTCGGAGAAGACGCTTTCCTCTTCTTCGGAATTCTCTTCTTTGATGGTTCTTTCTCATCTTCATTTAAGGCTTCAGTTGTCCTTTTCCTTTTCTGGCCCCCGACACCTTTGTTCAGATTTTCATAGTAAGGGTATTCAAAACCCAGGGCGTCCAGCACTCGATTCAGTCTTCGCTTCGGACGGGTGCCGAAGGCCGCAGTCATCAATTGATCTTCTTTTTTGGAGTAATTGCCAAGTATTTCATTGCACATTACTTCAATTGTATCCAGCCACTCTTGGCAAGGTGTTTTAAAGTATTTCTTAAACTTGAAATAGTAAGGTAAACACACAAGTTCACCTTCTTTCTTCTCCTCCTTCAGCTTCGGCATTTCCCATTCTTTTAAACTAGGAAAAACCTTGAAAGCCAAAAACTCCTGAACCAGGTCTCTTGTACTGATATGCTCTGCAATAATTCTGAATTCATTCAATGCCTGTTGTGTTGGACCTTCTGGTGTCATGTTGCAGCGAGGTCGGGTTTCTTCGAAGATTAGTTCGAGTGGACTTTGCACAAGCTTCTCCTTGTCGTCATCAACCTTGACATAGAACCACTCCGACTTCCAGCCTGCTGCCCATTTGCTCCGGTAGCTGATTACAGGAAACTTTGTGGTTTTCCGATAAGCAAAATTATAGCAACCAAAATTGTCATGCAATCCATCTTTTCTAGCCTTCGTCTGATAGTGCAGTTCGTGAACTCGACAAAAGCTGTCTGCAAACGGCTCCACCGCTTGGCTTCGGAGGGCCCAGATATAAACGCTAAGCCTAACGATAGCGTTAGGAGTTAACTGATGAAAGTAGATACCAAACCTCTTCAGTACCTCTGCAATAATCTCATGTAGGGGGAATCTTAATCCAGCCTTTAGAAAGCTCTTGAAAATGACAATTTCATCCTTCTCCGGCTTTGGGGTAGTCTCTTCTCCCCCGAAGCGTAATAGCTTCTTCTGATTCTCATTGAAAAAGCCCGACTTTACCATTTTGGAGAGATCAGCCTTCGAAACAGTAGACTTTCCGAAGTCCAAGTGGCTGGGCTTGCTTGGCATGGCAATACGATAATCGTCTTCGGGATCAGTTTCCTCAATATCTTCTTCTTCTGCTTCGGCAATTGCTTGTTCTGCCTGTTCTGCATCATCACTGGGGATCTTTTCCGAAGTTACCAGTCCGGACCTTTGCATCGCTTCGGAGATGGGAACAGTCTCCGAACCTTCAACTTCGCCCCCCCTCACGCTCAACCCTAGCGGTAGATCGCACTCTGGCCATTTAATTCTGAGTTTGTGGAAATTAAATACTTTTTTCTTCCGAAGTTTTTCCTTCTGACGAAGCAGGCTTCAAGTTGGAGTTTCGTTCGATTCCGAGAGTCAAGCTTCGGCGATGGTTAAAAATTTTGGCAGCAAAACAGTGCAAATAGCAATGAATGCTGTGGTAACTTCACACCTACTCGTCTGTTTATATAGTACTGCAGGTAAGAAGGCGAACCGCCAGGATTTTTACACCAGGCGGACACCCGCTTGCACTCGCCGCGTGGTGGACCGCAGAGACAAACAGTAACTCTGCAAGGTGGGACCGATACGCGCTGGGAAACTGAATCGTTTCTCGACAACGAGCTCGAGGAAGGTGTTTTTCGGACCTTCGGCTCCCCGAAGCTTAAGAGACTTTTTTCACGGATCAAGCTCGTTACGAAAAACGATCTAGCACCGCGAAAGGGGCTACTGTTGGGACTATGCTTCGTCGCCGAAGGTCTTGTAGGAATAAGCGGTTTTCAGCTGAAGCTGTCTGTACGTAATGCCGAAGGGTGTCGCCCATGAAGCTTCAGAGTCACAAACCGACTTAAAGATAGAATGACCTTTTAGTCCATAAGAGTTTGAGTCATTGTTGTAAACTTTTATGAGGGGCATGATTGTAATATCTCACAGGCTGCGCCCTGTGCCTATAAATAGATGAACAGTACCCCCGTACTGTTCACGCTGACTTGTATTCGCTCATGCGTCACGCTTATACCTTTACCCTCTATCAAGCCGAAGGTACATATGTAATTCAATATTATTCTTATTCATTCATGATCATATAATAAAAGATATATTAATGTTGTCATATGATTATTCATGTTATCTCTCATGTTTCATATGCTTCGTATTTCATTAATATATGTTGTGATGATGAAGGTATGTCTTTCATGACCTTCGTCCGAAGATCGTTATATCCTTAGGGAAATAATGCTTCGAGGGACGAAGGGCATTAACATTTAACATTTTGTGTTGCTTTGCTCTTAATTCATAGCATTTGAGAACAAGTCCCCAACAGTAGCTATGCGCTAACGTGTCCGGCAGAGGAGTGCCTGAGCCCTGTATACATGCCAACGTGGCTGCCGGAGGAGTGCTTGAGCCTTGTGTACGAGATAACGTGGCCGTCGGAGGAGCGCCTGAGCCTTGTAGAAGCACAGTTGGCGGTGCGGCTGGGATCCTGCTGACGTCTCCTTGCTTCCGTAGGGGGCTGAGAACCACCGACGTCATGGGCGCACGCGGGGAACCATCATCACCCGTTTACCGGGGCGAGCCAGATGGGACGTCGATCTTGTTCCCTCGTAGCCTGAGCTAGCTTAGGGGTAAGGTAATGATGTATCCCCTGTGGCGTGGTCGGTCCGAGCCCAAGGTCGGGCGAGGCGGAGGCTTCTCCTGAGGCCGAGACCAGGGTCGGGCGAGGACGCGATTCCTCCTGAGGCTGATGCTGAGGCCGAGCCCTTGGGTCGGGCGAGGCGGAGACCTCCTCCCGAGGCCGAGGCCTAAGGTCGGGCGAGGCGGAGCTTCCTGTTGCGCCCGAGGCTGAACTCGGTCATTGTCAGCCTTACCCCGGTGGGTGGCACAGCAGTCGGAGCGGGGCGAGCGGCGCTATTTTCCTGTCAAATCGGTCAGTGAAGGGGCGAAGTGACTGCGGTCACTTCAACCTTGCCGACTGAGGCGCGCGTGTCAGGATAAGGTGTCAGGCGATCTTCGCATTGAATGCGCCTGCGATATGGTCGGTTGGTAAGGCGAGTTGGTCAAGGTTGTTTCTCGATGAAGCCTGTCCGAGCTGGGCTTCAGACGAGCCGAGGGTATGCCCACCGCCTGAGGAAGCCCTCGGGCGAGGAGTGAATTCATCCGGGACTACTGTTCCCGCCCGAGGCCGGGCTCGGGCGAGGCGAGATTGCGTCCCTTGGTAGACGAGGTCTTGTCTTAAACCGTGCCCATCAGTCTTTGCAGTTTGTGCTGAGGGTGGTTACCGACCGTGTTTAGGAGCGTTGGGGGTACCCCTAATTACGATACTCGACAGTAGCCCCCGAGCCTGGAAGGGAGTGTTGGTACTCGCTTTGAGGCTTTGCCGCACTTTTTTATGAGGGGACCGACCTTTCTCGGTTATACTTCGTTCCGGTGGGTGCGCGCGAGCGCACCCGCCGGGTGTAGCCCCCGAGGCCTCGGAGGAGTGGTTTAACTCCTCTGAGGCCTTAAAGCCTTTCGTGATGCCTTGGTCGGCCTGGTTGTTCCCTCATGCGACCTGATTGTAGCCCGGGTGCATGGTCAGGTTCCGAGTTTTTAGGCTGGTTTGTTGATGCTGTCAATGGTTTGGCCGTAGCCGGGTTGCGAGAGCAGCCCCCGAGCCTCTGCACGGAGCGAGAGGACGATCAAGGACTGTCTCGACTTTTATTATACGCCCCTTCGTCGCCTTTCCGCAAGGAGGAAGGGGGGGGGGGGAGCGCCATGTTGCCCTCGGAGGGCGCCGAACATGGTGTCTCCAGTGAGTTGCTAACGGGTGATCCGAGTGGACGCCCGTGCCCCGTTCGATAAGGGTCGGCTAGTGGCCCAGAGGCACGCTCCAAAACTACCTGCAGGTGATTTGCCAGACCCGGACCCGTTCGATAGGGTCCGAGGGCTCGATGCCTCCCTCTGGTGGGATTCCGTTACAAAATCGCTCCTGCTGGTCTCGGAAATGTCCTAGGGTACCTCGGGAGCGTAGCCCGAGCCTCAACCATGTAACAGACGTACCTAGAGTCATCCCTCACTCTGCGTGCTCTGGGGCGGTTGTCAAACCCTTCCGAGGGGCCAGCCTTCGAACCCCTGATCAGTAATGGGCTCGGAGCCCGAGTGCTCTGGGGCGGCTGTCGAACCCTTCCGAGGGGCCAGCCTTCGAACCCCTGATCAGTAGGAGGGCTAGGAGCCCGAGTGCTCTGGGGCGGCTGCCGAACCTTTCCGAGGGGCCAGCCTTTGAACCCCTGATCAGTAGGAGGGCTCAGGGGCCCGCTTCCTTCGCCGAGAAGGATCCCTTTCGAAATACCCCCTTTCTCGGTCCCTGTAGCAAGAGAGAGAAAGAGGAGGAGGAAAAGGATATGAATTTAAAAGTGTGGTGCACCTTTTTTTGACGCGGTCATTATGGCGGAGGCGAAACGACGCCCGCTTTGCCTGCCAAAGGCGTCGCTTGCCCTGCCGAGGAGTTAATGCGACGGGACGAGCGATTCGCGGGGCGGCCGTTGCGCGTGCGCGAGTCGTTCGAGGAACGGAACACGGGCGCGTTGTCTTTACTCCGCGAGAGAGGGCTCCCCTGCCGCTTCAGGAGGGGACGCGAGCCTGCAGGCGATTTGACCGCTGCTTCCGCTCGTCTGTTGCCGCAATTACTGCCGGCCCACTTTTGGCCATACCAACCGTCGCGCTTCCTCCCGCGACTGACTGGCCCGTGATCGTTGCACTGAGTTGGCACTGTTGGGTCACGCGCAGGGCTGCCTCGAGTCGCGGCACTAGTTCCGCAGTCGAGGAGACGCGGCATTAGCGAGAGTGGCGGTGCGGTTTCCTTGCGCGCAGTAACTGTCGCGCCGGTTGCATGACATGCGGGCCCAGGCCTTCACGCTGGCCCTCCGGATGCGATGAAGCCGAAAGGATGCACAACTGTGGTGCGGTTGCATGCCTACTGCATGGCAGTCCTCGTTTTTGCCCGCTTGTTTCGGCGAGGATGGGGGAATGCTTATAACCGTGGGGCGGTTACAGGCTCCACGAGCGGCGATTTGGCTCCTTTTGCTTTGGGTCAGCCCGCCTGACGTGCGGGACCCAGCCCCCGTGTCATAGGGGAGGGCCCTGAAGCACATCGGTGGAGACTTTGCCCGTGGCGCTTGGGGATACGAGTGGGGAGAGCCGCCTTTAAAAAGGGGTCGATCTCCCGGGCAGTAACCATGCCTTCCACTCTCCTCATGCATTGCGCCCTTCCACCTTCCGAGCCCCCAGATGGGGCGCATCCGTGTTGCCTTCGTCTTGCTGCTGTTGGAGGAGCACGACCTCGTGGGGGTTGGCGCCCTTCAGCCATCGCTCGGCTTCAAGGATTTTCATCATGCAGCCCGGCTGCATTCCCTCACCAATGGTCATCCGTAGGGATGATCATCAGCCTTGCGGTGGGGAGAAGCGAGCCGGGCTGTGGCCTCTGCCCCGCCCTCAGCTTCAAGGATCTTCATCATCCGGGCTGGGGAGGAGGACGGGGCGAGTTGGGGCCTACCTCCGCGTGGGCCGGCGACCCGCTTCTTCCTCCGGCGTTCGGGGGAGAGGGGCATCCTCCAGCTGTGCGGAGGAGGCGTCCTCCAGCCATGCGGGGGAAGGAGAACTACTGCTGCTTGGACAGGGTGCAGCTATCCGTCCTCCACCCCGGGCGGCGGTCCTGTCGTGCGCGGGTGGCTGCTGTCACCGGCCTCGCGTAGGGGGTGAACTTCGACAACGCGGGCCTTGTCGGCCGCGAGCGTCGTCAGCTGTAGCGTGCCTGGCACGCTGGCTCTACTGGCTCTGGCGCCGCCTCCGATGTTGCCTCCTGCTGCTTGGTCCGGGCGTGGCTGTCCGTCCACCGCACGGGCGACTGTCGCGCCGCGAGCAGGTTGGGCATGTCTGCGGCCCTTCCCGCATCGCCGACTGCACCGGGGGATCGTCCAAGACGCCGTACACCGCTAGGGTGGCGTTCGTGTTCTTGGATTGTCTTGTCCTCACTCCAGCACGATGCCTCCGCGCGGAGGCCGGTGCCGGCCCGTCCGCGAGGACTTGAGTGGGGATCTGCCGGTGTAGGCTAGGGCGGCCGCCATTCGTCGGCATGGCGCTGGCGCGCATGTGGCCGCTATCGTCGGTGCTGAGGTGGTGGCAGCCAGAAAAGGTTTCTCCACCGATGAGACCGTCGGTGCCACCTGCGGTCGGACCCCCGGCTCTTTGGCTTTGATGGCTTGTCCTTGCTCCTCGTGTGGGGGCGTGGGCGAGGGCCTTTCCACAGCAGCGTCTGCCCTGAGGTCATCGTTGCTGCTGTTTAGCCGCCCGAAGCGGAGGTCGTTGTCGCTGCTAGTGCAGTGGTCGCCGGCGAGCCACCTGGAGTTTGTTATCCCGCTGGCCCTCCGGTGTGGAGGTTGTTCATACCCGCGGGAATGGAACCGGAGTCCCGTTTGTAATGGTACCCTGAACATGGGTGTTTGTTCATTGTGGCCGCTGAGGCCTAAACATTTGGGCATTTTAGCGTAATGCCATGTTTTTTTTTCATTTCAAGCACTAGGATATGCCTGTCGGCTAGCGGAACCATTTAATCGAGCATGAGTTGCTTTTCGCGGAAGGTGACGAGTGAGGTATATGTATCCCGGAGGCGTAGGAGTCCCTCAGCTCGGTCGGCCTTGCCGTTTAAAACCTCCTTTGCTTGGTTTTAGAACCTTCGGCCGCTCTGCGATGAGCTGAAGCCGGAGGCAGCGGTGTCGGCGCGGACGGAGGCGGTGTCGGCTCGAAAAGAGGCTTTGTCGGCCCGGGAGTAAGTGGCTTCCCAGGCCGAGGAGGTTCAGCAACGGCGGCTGGAGCTTGGCCAGGTGGTCCGCGAGCGGGACCAATCCCGGAGTCACGCCACCGAGGCCGGGAGCCGGGCTGAGGTCCTCGGGGGACAGCCGGCTGAGGCTACGGAGCGGCTAGCCAGGGTGTCTACTCAGGCCGGAACCCTTGTGGAGAACCTGGTTGTGAGGGCCCAAGCGCGGTGCTATTGTCCTCCTTCGAGGTGGAGATCCTTCCGCCCGAGTCACCGTCTGAGGCTGGGCCAGGATCTGCTGAGGGTGGAAACGTCGTCGAGGGTGCTGCTGCTCCCCGTGCCGATGTCTGAACCTGCAGGAACAGTTTGTCTGAAGTATGCGTATGTTTTTCGAGGCCGCTGGGGCCTAAACATTTTAACGCCGGATTATAAAGCTATGTTTTCTTTCCTCTTGTTTTGTGTGTTAGGACTTGTTTGGTAGCAGAGTCCCTCGTCCGAGCGTGAGTTACTTTTCGTGGAAGGTGATGAGTGAGGTATCCGTATCCCGGAGGTGTAGGAGTCCATCGGCTCGGTCGGCCTTGCCGCTTACGTGTACTCTCATCGTTTTTAGGGTTCTGCTATCGAAGCAGTCGAAATGGCACGAAAGTCGTTCTGGCAGAAAAGTTTTCAAGCGTTAGGACTTGTTCGGTAGCAGAGTCCCTCGTTCGAGTGTGAGTTACTTTTCACGGAAGGTGATGAGTGAGGTATCCATATCCCGGAGGCGTAGGAGTCCCTCGGCTCGGTCGGCCTTGCCGCTTACGTGTGCTCTCGTCGTTTTTAGGACCCCGCTATCGAAGCAGTCGAAAAGCGCGAAAGACGTTCTGGCAAAAGACTTTTCCGAGGAAAATTTTGACGCAGAGGGGGTCCCCCCTTCTAGCCCCCGAGGGAGGGTCGGGCTTTACCGAGGCAAGGTTGATCCTTCCTTGACGGTTAGACTTTATTTATGTATGTAAAGAAAAAATGAGGTATATGAACGACTTGAAACATCTTAAGGGTAAAAGCGACGTAGCTGTTGGATGTTCTAAGCGTTGCTGTAGATCTCGCCTTGATTGTTGGCCAGCTTGTATGTTCCGGGTTTCAAAATCTTAGCGATGATGAACGGCCCTTCCCAGGGAGGAGTAAGCTTGTGGCGCCCTCGGGCGTCTTGTCGCCGCCGAAGTACCAGGTCTCCCACCTGGAAGTCTCGGGACCAAACCCTTCGGGCGTGGTAGCGTCGCAGGGACTGCTGATACCGTGCCGAGTGTAGTAAGGCCACGTCCTGAGCCTTTTCCAGCTGGTCCAATGAATCTTCTCGGCTGGTCTGGTTGCCTCGGTCGTCGTACACCTTTGTCCTCGGGGAACCGTATTCTAAGTCTGTGGGTAAGATTGCCTTGGCCCCATATACTAGAAAGAACGACGAGAAACTCGTGGCTCGGCTCGGCGTCGTCCTTAGACTCCAGACCACCGAGGGTAGCTATTTCATCCACCGCTTGCCAAACTTGTTGAGGTCGTTGTAGATCCTCGTTTTAAGTCCCTGTAGAATCATACCGTTGGCACGCTCCACCTACCCATTCGTCATGGGGTGAGCTACGACGGCCCAGTTCACATGGATGTGTTGGTCCTCGCAGAAGTCTAGGAACTTCTTCCTAGTGAACTGTGTGCCTTTGTCGATGATGATGGAGTTCGGGACCCCAAAGCGATGGATGATGTTGGTGAAGAACACAACTGCCTGCTTGGACCTGATGCTGGTTAAGGGTCGGACCTCGATCCTCTTGGAAAATTTGTCGATGGTGACCAGCAGGTGCGAGAAGCCCTCGGGTGCCTTCTGCAAGGGACCGACGAGGTCCAGACCCCATACTGCAAACGGCTAGGTGATGGGTATTGTCTGCAGGGCCTGAGCGGGCAGGTGCGTCTGTCTCGCGTAGAATTGACACCCTTGGCAGGAGCGTACAATCCTAGTGGCGTCGGCCATCGCGGTCGGCCAGTAGAAACCTTGTCGGAAAGCATTCCCGACGAGGGCTCGAGGTGCTGCGTGGTGACCGCAAGCCCCCGAGTGTATCTCCTGCAACAGCTCTTGTCCTTCAGCAACGGATATGCATCGTTGGAGAATGCCCAAGGGGCTATGGTGGTAGAGCTCTTTTTCATCACCCAGTAAAACGAATGACTTGGCGCGCCGAGCCAGTCGCCGAGCTTTGGCCTTGTCGAGGGGTAGCTCTCCTCGGTGGAGATATTGCAGGTACGGGGTCTGCCAGTTTCGGTTTGACGTAACCCCATTCCGCTCTCCCTCGATGCGCAAGGCTTCACCCTCGGTGGCCGAGGGTACCTCGGGCTGAGCCGAGGTATCGTCGGGCTCGGGCGTGTCGTCAATCTTGATGGAGGGTTAATGTTTGTCTCTGGAGAAGATGTCCGGGGGAACCGTTGTCCGCCCCGAGGCTATTTTCGCCAGCTCGTCCGCAGTCTCGTTGTACCGTCGAGCGATGTGGTTGAGCTCCAGCCCATAGAACTCGTCTTCCAGGTGCCGAACTTCGTCGCAGTAGGCCTCCATCTTCGGGTCGCGATAGTGGGAGTTCTTCATGACTTGGTCGATGATAAGCTGCGAGTCGCCATGAGCGTCGAGGCGCTGAACCCCTAGCTCGACGGTGATGCGCAGCCCGTTAACCAAAGCCTCGTACTCGGCCACGTTGTTTGATGCCGGAAAATAGAGGCACAACACATAGCGCACATGTTTCTCGAGGGGTGAGATGAAGAGCAGGCCCGCACCTACTCCTGTTTTCATCAGCGACCCATCGAAGTACATGGTCCAAAGTTCGGGCTGGATCAGAGCTGTTGGCAATTGGGTGTCGACCCATTCAGCCAAGAAATCCGCCAAGGTTTGAGATTTTATGGCCTTCCGAGGAGCGAATGAAATTGTCTCACCCAATAGTTCCACCGCCCACTTTGATATCCTACTCGAGGCCTCTCGGCACTGGATGATCTCCCCCAGGGGGAAGGATGACACCACAGTCACCGGATGAGACTCGAAGTAGTGTCACAATTTTCACCGTGTCAGAATTACTGCGTATAGTAGCTTCTGGATTTGCGGGTAGCGGATCTTGGTCTCGGATAGCACCTCGCTGATGAAGTAGACCGGCCTCTGAACGAGCAGTGCATGCCCTTCTTCTCGTCTCTCGACTACGATCGCGCGCTGACCACCTGAGTGGTTGCGGCTACGTAGATCAAGAGGGCTTCTCCCACAGCGGGGGGCACCAAGATGGGCGCGTTTGTAAGGAGCGCCTTTAAGTTTCCGAGGGCTTCCTCGGCCTCGGGGGTCCAAGTGAAGCGCTCGACCTTCCTTAAGAGGCAGTACAAGGGTAGGCCTTTTTCACCGAGGCGCGAGATGAAGCGGCTCAGAGCCGCAAGGCATCCCATGACCCTTTGTACTCCTTTCAAATCTTTGATAGGCCCCATGTTGGTGATGGCCGCGATTTTCTCCGGGTTGGCCTCGATGCCTCGCTCGGAGATGATGAACCCCAGGAGCATGCCTCGGGGGACTCCGAAGACACACTTCTCGGGATTGAGCTTCACGCCCTTCGCTCTCAGACACTTGAACATTGTTTCAAGGTCAAAGAGGAGGTCGGAGGCTTTCCTCGTTTTGACAACGATGTCATCGACGTAAGCCTCGACCGTCCGGCCGATGTGCTATCCGAACACATGGTTCATGCACCTTTGGTATGTCGCACCTGCATTCCTCAAGCCAAATGGCATAGTAGTATAACAATACATGCCAAAGGGTGTGATGAAAGAAGTCGCCAGCTGGTCGGACTCTTTCATCTTGATTTGATGATAACCTGAATAGGCGTCAAGGAATGACAGGGTTTTGCACCCAGCAGTGGAGTCCACAATTTGATCGATGCGAGGCAGAGGGTAGGGAACCTTCGGACATGCTTTATTCAACTTGGTGTAGTTGACGCACATCCTCCATTTCCCACCTTTCTTTTTCACAAGCACAGGGTTAGCTAACCATTCAGGATGGAATACCTCTTTGATGAACCCTGCGGCCATTTGCTTGTGGATCTCCTCGCCTATGGCTCTGCGCTTTTCTTCGTCGAAACGGCGCAGATGCTGCTTCACGGGTTGGGCACCGGCTTGGATGTCCAGTGAGTGCTCAACGACATCCTTCGGTATGTCGGGCATGTCCGAGGGACTCCACGCAAAAACTTCGGCGTTTGCGCGGAGGAAGTCGACGAGCACTGCTTCCTATTTGGGGTCGAGCTCAGAGCCGATCCGGACCTTCTTGTCGGCATTATTGCTGGGGTCGAGAGGGACGGACTTGACTGCCTCGGCCGGTTCGAAGTTGCCGGCGTGGCGCTTCGCATCGGACACCTCCTTGGAGAGGCACTCTAGGTCGGTGATGAGGGCCTCGGACTCGGCGAGGGCCTCAGTGTACTCCACGCACTCCACGTCGCATTCGTACGCGTGTCGGTACGTGGATCCGACGGTGATGACCCTGTTGGGGCCTGACATCTTGAGCTTGAGGTACGTGTAGTTGGGGACGGCCATGAACTTGGCGTAGCACGGTCTCCCCAGCACCGCGTGGTAGGTCCCTCGGAACTCGACCACCTCGAACGTGAGGGTTTCCCTGCGGAAGTTGGAGGGAGTCCCGAAGCAGACGGGCAAATCGAGTTGCCCAAGGGGGTGGACGCGCTTTCTGGGGACGATCCCGTGAAAGGGCGCCGCACCGGCCCAGACAGATCGATCTCCAAGAGCCCGAGGGTCTCCAAGAGCCCGAGGGTCTCGGTGTAGATGATGTTGAGGCTGCTGCCTCCGTCCATGAGGACCTTGGTGAGCCTAGCGTTGCCAATGACAGGATCGACAACGAACGGGTACCTTCCTGGGCTCGGCACGTAGTCGGGGTGGTCGCCTTGGTCGAAGGTGACGGGCTTGTCGGACTAGTCTAGGTAGACTGGCGCCGCCACCTTTACCGAGCAGACCTCCCAGCGCTCCTGCTTGCGGTGCCGAGCCGAGGCGTTCACCACTTGCCCACCATAGATCATGAAGCAGCCGTGAACCTCGGGGAACTCCTCTTCCTTGTTGTTGTCTTGGCCTTTGCCATCTCCCGCTGGGGGCCTAGCCTTATGGAAGTAGCGCCGAAGCATGACACATTCCTCAAGGGTGTGCTTGACGGGACCCTGGTGATAGGGGCACGACTCCTTGAGCATCTTATCGAACAGGATGGCCCCTTCGGGAGGCTTCCGGGGGTTCCTGTGCTCGACAGCAGCGACGAGATCCGCGTCAGCGGCGTCACGCTTTGCTTGCGCCTTCTTCTTGGCCTTCTTCTTCGTGCCACACTGGGCGGACGCCTCAGGGACGTCTTCCTGCTGCCGTCCCTGAGGCTGCTTGTCCTTCCGGAAGATGGCTTCGACCGCCTCCTGACCAGAGGCGAACTTGGTGGCGATGTCCATCAATTCGCTCGCCTTGGTGGGAGTCTTGCGCCGCAGTTTTCTCACCAGGTCCCGGCACGTGGTGCCGGCGAGGAACGCCCCGATGACATCCGAGTCGGTGATGTTGGGCAGCTCGGTGCGCTGCTTTGAAAATCGTCAGATGTATTCTCGCAGGGACTCCCCTGGCTGCTGGCGGCAGCCTCGGAGATCCCATGAGTTCCCAGGGCGCACGTACGTGCCCTAGAAATTTCCACTGAAGGCCTTGACCAGGTCGTCCCAGTTGGAAATCTGTGTGGGAGGCAGATGCTCCAGCCAGGCCCGGGCGTCGTCGGAGAGGAACAGGGGGAGGTTGCGGATGATAAGATTGTCGTCGTCCATTCCTCCCAGCTGGCATGCCAGCCGGTAGTCCGCGAGCCACAACTCCGGCCTTGTTTCCTCCGAGTACTTGGTGATGGTAGTCGGGGCCCGGAACCGGGTCGGGAACGGCGCCCGTCGTATGGCCTGGCTGAAGGCTTGCAGACCTGGCGGTTCGGACGAGGGACTCCGATCCTCCTCACTGTCATAGCGTCCTCCGTGCCTGGGGTGGTAGCCTCGGCATACCCTCTCGTCGAGGCGGGCTCGACGGTCGCGGCGGCGGTGCTCGTCGCCGGGGCGATCTGGGGCCGCAGGCGCCCCGTCCCGTGTGCGCCTGGTGCAGACCGAGGCCTCCCGCATGAGTCAGGAAGTCATTGCGCGATGCTCCGAGGGGCACCCTTGCCTTTGGGAGGCAGAGCTCTCGGCCCGTCGGACCGCGGCATCCTCCAGGAGATTCTTGAGTTCTCCCTGGATACACCGCCCCTCGGTGGTGGATGGCTCCGACATTGCTCGGAGTAGTATTGCCGCTACAGCTAGATTCTAGCCGACCCCGCTGGAGGCCGGGGGCAGCCTTGCCCTGGCATCGTCAACGATTCGGCATTGGACATCCCGGGCCTGATGACGCGCTTCTCCGGCGAGTGCTCGGCCTGCCCACTCCTGCTCGATGTTTTGCCGGAGCTGCACAAGTTGCCCTGCTTCCTCGTCGAGCTTGGCCTGCATCTCGCGGATTTGCTCGGGCTGTGTGTCCTGACCCCCCGCAGGGACTGGGACCATAGCTAGCTCCCGCAGGATGTCAACGCGAGGCGTAGGCCCAGGGGGATCGTCATCCTCCGTCATACCGAGGTGGTTGCCTTCGTCTTGACCCCCTAGATCAACGTGGAAACATTCGCGACTTGGGCCACAACCCTCATCGCCAAGGCTGTGACCGTCATCGGAGCAATCGGAGAGGCAGTAGTCACATGCGGTCATGAAGTCTCGCATGCCACTGGGATTACTGAGCCCGGAGAAATCCCAACCGGAGTCGGGACCGTCCTCTTCCTCGGAACCCGGAGGCCCGTAGGTTGAGACGGCCGTCAGTCGGTCCCAGGTTGACCACATGTGGTACCCCAGAAGGTTAGGATATGCCTTTATGAAAGCGCTCACCGAAGCGAGGTCTCTTGGTGGATCGAAACTGAATCTAAAAGGCACAGGGTGGAAAACGGACGGTACCTCTTGGTCGATGGACGGTGGGGAAGTCGCATCGGGGACGAACTGCACTGTTATCTCAGGTACGAGGCTAACACCCAGCAAGTCCTTCGCGAGGGTGCTGGCGTCATCTGTCCGCTTGGGATTGGCACGTTGCGGGGAAACGACATCCGCCGTTGTCTCGGGTACGAGGACAACACCCGACATGTCCCCCGCTGGGGTGCCGGCGTTGTCGACTCGCTCGACAGCTGACGAGGTGCCACCTCCTGCCTGGCCACGGTTGCCTCGTCTCCTCCTCCGGCGGCGAGGAGGTTGACGGGGCAAACTCGGATGCTGCTCTTCGGCCACAGGGGGAAGACGTCGTCGAGTTCGCCGCCGCCGGGCGAGCTGATGACCGTCGTTGTCGCTGTCGCGCTGTGGGGGGAGGAGTACCATGTCGTAGCTGCCGTCGAGGGACATGAACTCGAGACTCCCGAAGCGGAGCAGCGTCCCGGGCTGAAGAGGTTGCTGGAGACTACCCATCTGGAACTCAACGGGAAGGTGTTCGTTAACACGCAGCAGGCCCCTACCTGGCGCGCCAACTATCGGCGTCTCGGACCCCAGGGGACCCTCGACCAGGCCGACCAGTGAATTTATCGCCGCGTGCCCCTGTCTAGATGGGTTGGCGCAAGATGGAACACAAGGGGGAAATGTATTATCTTGCGCCGGGGGTGCTCGTAGTAGGGGTTACAAGCGTCGCGAGAGAGGGAGAGAGCCTGTTCGTTTGCCCGTTTCCCCACACGACCCCTCCTTTAGGAAGGCCCTGGACCTCCCTTTTATAGATGCAACGGGAGGGTCCAGATGTACAATGGGGGGGGTGTAGCTATGCGCTAACATGTCCGGCAGAGGAGTGCCTGAGCCTGTGTACATGCCAACGTGGCTGTCGGAGGTGTGCTTGAGCCTTGTGTATGAGATAACGTGGCCGTCGGAGGAGCGCTTGAGCCTTGTAGAAACACAGCTGGCGGTGCGGCTGGGATCCTGCTGACGTCTCCTTGCTTCCGTAGGGGGCTGAGAACCACCGATGTCATGGGCGCACGCGGGGAACCATCATCACCCGTTTACCGGGGTGAGCCAGATGGGACGCCGGTCTTGTTCCCTTGTAGCCTGAGCTAGCTTAAGGGTAGGGTAATGATGTATCCCCTGTGGTGCGGTCGGTCCGAGCCCAAGGTCGGGCGAGGCGGAGGCTTCTCCTGAGGCCGAGACCGGGGTCGAGCGAGGACGCGATTCCTCCTGAGGCTGATGCTGAGGCCGAGCCCTGGGGTCGAGCGAGGCGGAGACCTCCTCCCGAGGCCGAGGCCTAAGGTCGGGCGAGGCGGAGACCTCCTCCCGAGGCCGAGGCCTAAGGTCGGGCGAGGCGGAGCTTCCTGTTGCGCTCGAGGCTGAACTCGGTCGTTGTCAGCCTTACCTCGGTGGGTGGCACAACAGTCGGAGCGGGGCGAGCGGCGCTGTTTTCCTGTCAGATCGGCCAGTGAAGGGGCGAAGTGACTGCGGTCACTTCGACCTTGCCGACTGAGGCGCGCGTGTCAGGATAAGGTGTCAGGCGATCTTCGCATTGAATGCGCCTGCGATATGGTCGGTTGGTAAGGCGAGTTGGCCAAGGTTGCTTCTCGACGAAGCCTGCCCGAGCTGGGCTTCGGGCAAGCCGAGGGTACGCCCACTGCCTGAGGAAGCCCTCGGGAGAGGCGTGAATTCGTCCGGGACTACTGTTCCCGCCCGAGGCCAGGCTCGGGCGAGGCGAGATTGCGTCCCTTGGTAGACGAGGTCTTGTCTTGAACCGTGCCCATCAGTCTTTGTAGTTTGTGCTGAGGGTGGTTACTAGTCGTGTTTAGGAGCATTGGGGGTACCCCTAATTACGGTATGAGAGAGATAACATACTGAAGAGCTAACTATTATATAGATAGGCTAAATGACACGCTATAAGCAATGGCGGATCCAGAATTAGACTAAAGGATAGGCTGGTTTTACTATTGGTGCAAACAACACAAAACGGTAGAGGGACTCATTTTTTATCTTCCTCTTCCCTTCTTACGATCCACTTCTTTCTCCAATAGAGCAAGGGGCTATTTTTCTCTTAGGGCTCCTTTGGTAGCTTGGGATCCCGGAAGGATCCTGGCCCATTCCCTGGCCTCAGAAACCGCGGGCCAAATCACCCTCGGACAATTTTTTTTCTTGTTTGGTGACCATGCACCCTGGCCCATTCTGCGGGGGAGCACGACGTTTTTGCCCCTGACCTCAAAGGCTCGGGAAGGGTTTCCCCGTATCCACTCTCGTGAAGCCGTCGCCTACTAGCCTCCCTCTCGAACTCGCCGCCGTCCACTGCCTCCTCTCCCTTGCAATCGAGCACCCACTGTCGCTCGGTCCCTCCTCTTCCTTGCGCACGGCAGCTCATGCACAGCTGCCTCCTCTTCTTCATGCTTCTCTTCCTCACGCACGGTGGCTCGCGCATGATGACCTTCTCTTCTTCACGCAGAGCACCGGAGCCCCCTCCTCTTCCTCACGCGCGGCGACCTCCTCTTCCTCGCACCGAGCAACATAGCTCCCTCCTCTTCTTCATGCACGGTGGCCTCCTCAGCTCGTGCGCGGCGACCTCCTCTTCCTCGCGCACGGCGGCCTCCCCATGTTACGCACGACAACCTCCTCTTCCTCGTGCAGAGCACTAGAGCCCCCTCCTCTTCCTCGCGCACGACTTCTCGTGAGTAATTTTTTCGTTTTTTTTGCAAGATTCATCGAGTTTTCCTCTCTCTTTCCCCTCTCTTGTGGTTGAACGAACTGTTCTTGGCCTTGTTCGCTCGGGTGCAAGCACAAGGTCAAGAAGCTTCTTCGAAAGATCAAAGGTAATAACTATTTTGGTTCCATACTCAGCGTGGCATCATGGTCAGAGTCAAGTTGGGTTTAGACAAGCTATTTATTCCCAGTTTTCCCGTACAGCTCTCCAAAATGGCCCCAAATTGAATTGTGCAGTTCTTTCAACTACTACTAATTTTCTAATTAGTAAAAAAATTGTGCCAAATATGGCACTATATTTAGTTTTACCTCTAGCTTTCTTGATTATTGTTTAGCCTTGGCGGTCTCCAGGTTAGTCCTTCCCTCTAATACAACCCATTTTTCAATTGTTAAGCCAAGCCTTTTTCTATTGTTGAGGAACTATCGATTATACATCCCATTTTTTTTTATCTTGGACAAAGATTTAAGTAAAAATAGTTGTCGGGGACCATAATTAGGGGTACCCCCAAGACTCCTAATCTCGGCTGGTAATCACCATCAGCACAAGCTGCAAAGGCCTGATGGGCGCAATTCAGGTCAAGGCTCCATCCACTCAAGGGACACGATCTCGCCTCGCCTGAGCCCAGCCTCGGGCAGGAACAGTAGACCCAAGCGGATTCACGCCTTGCCCGAGGGCCTCCTCAAGCAACGGGTGCACCTTCGACTCGCCCGAGGCCCCGCTCGGGCAGGCTTCGCAGTGAAGCAACCTTGGCCAGATCGCCTCGCCAACCGACTGTATCGCAGGAGCATTCAATGCAAGGATCGCCTGACACCTTATCCTGACGCGCGTTCCTCAATCAGCAGGGCCGAAGTGACCGCAATCACTTCGCCCCTCCACTGACTGACCTGACAGGAAAACAACGCCGCCTGCCCTACTCCGACTGCTGTGCCACCCGCCAGGGTGAGGCTCACAACAGCCGAGTCCAGCCTCAGGCGCCATAGGAAGCTCCACCTCGCCCGACCCTGGGGCTCGGCCCTCCCCTCGACCTCGGAAGACAGTCTCCGCCTCGCCCGACCCTAGGGCTCGGCCCCCACCTCGACTTTGGAAGACAGTTGTCGGCGTTTCGACCCCGGGGGGTCCCTAGACCGACGAGTAAATTGTCGCCGCGTGCCCCAGCCCAGATGGGTCGGCGCGAGACGGAGCGCGAAGGGGGGAAAAACCGGAGGGAGACAGGCGTAAAAGGGGAAACCCACAGCCTTCGTGTTTGTCCCGCGCCCAGGTCGGGTGCGCTTGCAGTAGGGGGTTACAAGCGTCCGCGCGGGAGGGAGCGAGAGGCCTATGTGCGCGCCGTCCCGTCCTTCCCCACGCGGCCAACCTTCTGTAAGAGGGCCCTGGACCTTCCTTTTATAGGCGTAAGGAGAGGGTCCAGGTGTACAATGGGAGATGTAGCAGTGTGCTAACGTGTCTAGCAGAGAGGAGCTAGTGCCCTAAGTACATGCCATCGTGGTAGCCGGAGAGGTTTTGGCACCCTGTTCGTGTGATGTCGTGGCCGTCGGAGGAGCGCTGGAGCCTTGCGGAAGGACAGCTGTCGGGGCTGTTGAGTCCTTGCTGACGTCTCCTTGCTTCCATAAGGGGGCTGAGAGCCGCCGTCGTCATGGAGCACGCGGGGCGCCATCATTATTTGTTTTACCGGGGCGAGCCAGATGGGACGCCGGTCTTGTTCCCCGTAGCCAGAGCTAGCTAGGGGTAGGGTAATTATGGCCCCTCCTGTGACGTGGTCGGTCCGAGCCCTGGGTAGGGCGAGGCGGAGGCTCCTCCGAGGTCGAGGTCAAGTCTGTCTTCCGAGGTCGAGGTCGGGCCTGAGCCCTTGGGTCGGGCGAGGCAGAGACCGTCGTCTTTCGGGGCCGAGGCCGAGTCCGAGCCCTGGGGTCGGGCGAGGCGGAGTTCGTCGTCTTCCGGGGTCGAGGCCGAGTCCGAGCCCTGGGGTCGGGCGAGGCGGAGTTCGTCGTCTTTCGGGGCCGAGGCTGAGTCCGAGCCCTGGGGTCGGGCGAGGCGGATTCGTCGTCTTCTGGGGCCGAGGCCGAGTCCGAGCCCTGGGGTCGGGCGAGGCGGAGTTCGTCGTCTTCCGGGGTCGAGGCCGAGTCCGAGCCCTGGGGTCGGGCGAGGCGGAGTTCGTCGTCTTCCGGGGCCGAGGCCGAGTCCGAGCCCTAGGGTCGGGCGAGGCGGAGTTTCCTATGGCGCCCGAGGCCGGACTTGGCTGCTGTCAGCCTCACTCTGTCGAGTGGCACAACAGTCAGAGCGGCGCAGGCGGCGCTGTCCTCTTGTCAGACCGGTCAGTGGAGCGGCGAAGTGACTGCGGTCACTTCGGCTCTGTCGACTGAAGGGCGCGCGTCAGGAAAAGGTGTCAGGCCTTCCTTGCATTAAATGCTCCTGTGATACGGTCGGTCGTCGTGGCGATTTGGCCAAGGTTGCTTCTTGGCGAAGGCTGGGCCTCGGGCGAGCCGAAGGTGTGTCCGTTGCTTGAGGGGGCCCTCGGGCGAGACGTAAATCCTCTGGGGTCGGCTTCCCTTGCCCGAGGCTAGGCTCGGGCGAGGCGAGATCGTGTCCCTCGAGTGGACCGAGCCTTGACTTAATCGCACCCATCAGGCCTTTGCAGCTTTGTGCTGATGGGGGTTACCAGCTGAGATTAGGATTCTTGGGGGTACCCCTAATTATGGTCCCCAACAGTAGCCCCCGAGCCTCGAAGGGAGTGTTAATACTCGCTTGGAGGCTTTTGTCGCACTTTTTTGCAAGGGGACCGGCCTTTCTCGGTTGCATTTTGTTCCGTTGGGTGCACGCGAGCACACCCGCCGGGTGTAGCCCCCGAGGCCTCGGAGGAGTTGTTTGACTGCTTCAAGGTCTTAATGCGTTTCGCGATGCTTCGGCCGATCTGGTTGTTCCCTCATGCGAGCTGGCCGTAGCCCGGGTGCTCAGTCGAGTTCCAAGTTATCGGGCTGGTATGTTGACGCTGTCAACGGTTTGGCCGGAGCCAGGTTTGCGAGAGTAGCCCCCGAGCCTCCGCACAGAGCGAGAGGACGGTCAAGGACAGACTCGACTTTTTTACATATGCCCCTGCGTCGCCTTTCCGCAAGGAGGAGGGGGGAAAAGCGCCATGTTGCCTTTGGAGGGCGCTGAACATGGTGTCTCCAGTGAGCTGCTAACGGGTAACCCGAGTGAACGCCCATGCCCCATTTGTTAGGGGTCGGCTAGTGGCCCGAAGGCGCGCTCCAAAAGTACCTGCGAGTGATTTGCCGGACCCGGTCCCCTTTTGACGGGGTCCGAGGGCTCGATGCCTCCCTCTGATGGGATTCCATTACAAAATCGTTCCCATTGGTCTCGGAAATGTCCTAGGGTACCTCGGGAGCGTAGCCCGAGCCTTGGTTATGTATCGAACGTACCCAGGGTCATCCCTCGCTCTGCGTCTGAGGCGGCTGTCGAACCCTTCGAGGGCCAGCCTACGAACCCCTGATCAGTAGTGGGCGCGGAGCCCGAGTGGCCTGAGGCGGCCGTCGAACCCTTCCGAGGGGCCGGCCTTCGAACCTCTGACCAGTAGTGGGCGTGGAGCATGAGTGCTCTAAGGCGGCTGTTGAACCCTTCCGAGGGGCCAGCCTTTGAACCTCTGATCAGTAGGGGGGCTTGGGGCCCGCTTCCTTCGCGGAGAAGGATCCCTTTCGGGGTATCCCCTTTCCCGGTCCCTGTTGTAAGAGAGAGAAAGAGGAAAAGGAAAAGGATACGAAATCGAATGACGTGGCGCACCTTTTTTGACGCGGTCATTATGGCGGAAGCGAAGCGTCGCCTGCTTCTCCCGCCAAAGGTGCTGCCTGTCCTACCGTAGAGTTAATGCGACGGGATGAGTGGTTCGCGGGGTAGCCGTTGCGTGTGTGCGAGCCGTTCGAGGAACGGAACACGGGCGCGCCGTCTTCATGCCGTGGGAGAGGGTTCTCTCGCTGTCCCAGGAGGGGACGTGAGCTTGGCTGACGACGTGACCGCTGCTTCCGCCTGCCTGCCACCGCCATTACTGCCGGCCCATTTCTGGCCGTATCGACCGTCGCGCCTTCTCCCGCGGCTGACTGACCCGTGACCGATGTGCCTGGTTGGCACTGTTGGGTCATGCGCAGGGTTGCCTCGAGTCGCGGTACTGGTTCCGCAGTCGAGGAGGCACGATAGTGGCGCGAGTGGCGGTGCAGTTTCTTGCACGTAGCAACCGGCGCGCCGGTTACATGACGTGTGGGCCTGGGCCTCCTTGCTGGATGCGTCGAAGCCGAAAGGGTGCGCCCCCTTGGTGCGGTTGCATGCCGCCTGCATGGCGGTCCGCCCTTTCACCCGCTGGTCTGGGCGAAAGTGGAGGAATGCTCGTAACCGCTGGGCTGTTGCACGCACCGCGCGCGGCGGTTTGGCTTCTTCTGCCCTGGGCCAGCTTGCATGACACGTGGGACCCAACCCCCGTGTCATAGGGGGAGGACCTTGGAGCGTGCTGTAGAAGACTCAGCCTGCGATGGCTGAGGACGCAAGTGGGGAGAGTTGCCTTTAAAAGGAGGGTGACCCCCTTGAAAGGCAACCATGTCTTCGCGCTCCCCTTATGCATCACGTCTTTCCACCTTCCGAGCCCCCGGATGGGGAACACTCGCAATCCTTCTGCCTTGTCATTGGAGGAATGCAACTTCGCGGAAGTTGGTACCTTTCAGCCATCGTTCGGCTTCAAGGATTTTCATCAGGCAGCCCAGCCGCATCCCCTCGCCGGTGGTCACCCAAGACGGTGACCACCAGCTCGATGGTGGGGAGAAGCGAGCCGGGCTGCGATCTTGGTCCTGCCCTCAGCTTCAAGGATCTTCATCATCCTTGCTGGGGCGGAGAGCGAGGTGAGCCGGGGCTCTACCTCCCGCACGGGTCGGCTGGCCACCTCTTCTTCCAGCTTCTGGTGGTGGAAACCATCCTCCAGCTCTGCGGAGGAGGCGTCCTCCAGCCATGCCGGGGAAGGCGAACTGTTGCTGCCCAGCTAGGATGAAACATTTCGTCCTCTGTCCTCGCTTTCGTGGCGAGGACGGGAGCGAGGACCTGCCGGTGCGCTTTGGAGCGGCCCACGCTCGCTGGTGCGGCGTTGGTGGAGAGGCGGACGCCGCCGTCGGTGCTGACGTGGTGGCAGCTGGAGAAAGCTTCCCCACCGTCGAGGCCATCAGCGTCGCCTACGGACCAACCTCCGGCTCTTTGGCTTTAATGTCTGGTTCGTGTCCCGTGAGTGGGGACGCGAAACGAGAGCCTTCCGGTGGCTGCGTCCGTCCTGGGACCATGGCTGCTGCTGCAGAGGTCGCTGGCGAGTCGCCCGGAGCTTGTCGCCCCGCAGGCTCCCCGGTGTGGAGGTTGTTCATACCCACGGGGACAGAACTGGAGTTCCATTTGTAATGGCACCTTGAGTGTCGGTGTCTTGTTCATTGTGGCTGTCGGGGCCTGAACATGTATGTATTTTTGGCATGGAGCCGTGTTTCTTCCTCATTTCGAGCATTAGGACTCGCCTGTCGGCTAACTGAACCGCTTAACCGAGTGTGAGTTGCCTTGTGCGAAGGTGACGAGTGAGGTATCCGTATCTCGGAGGCGTAGGAGTCCTTCGGCTCGGTCGGCCTTGCCGCCCGAGGCTTCTCTTGCTTAGTTAAAGGAGCCCTCGGCCGCTCTTCGATGAGCCGAAGCCGGAGGCAGTGGTGTCAGCATGGACAGAGGCGGAGTTGGCTTGAAAAGAAGATTTCAAGACACTGAGTGAACAAAGAGCTTCACTGATCCTCATTATGATTCAACACAGCTTCTCAGATAAGAAGGAAAGTAGAAGTAAATGGCTTCCCACTAAATAACTGACTTTATTAACATTATAGCTAGGCCAAACTGCAGGAGAAACCCACAGGTTGGCAACAGTCATTACAAAGATTCAAATCCAGCACAAGTTCATCATAACAAGCATGCAAGCAACTGATAAGCAAACTAAACTAAATGGAAGCAACTGATAAGCAAACTAAACTAACTATCTAAGACTGAGACGTCTGACTTAAGAATTATTACAAACTTCGACGCTAACGATCTAAGGATCCAGATCTATCCTGGTCTTACAGGCAGGGGAACCATAAGTGTGGTGACCTCGTGGCGGCGAGCGGTATGGGTGCTGAGTCCCAACAGGAGCGGGAGAACCACCCTCCTGGTGATGGCGCTCTGCCAGCTCAGCACGCAACTCCGTAATCTCCGTTCGAGCCCTGCTCAGCTCGTCCAGAGAGTGATCCAGCTCAGTGTTAAGCACTGCGACTAGGTTGACTGTGCTGCTCAACCTAGGGTTAGCCTCACCAACAGGTGAGACAACCACACTCTCTGTGCTGCCAGTAGGGCGGCGGGGGTAGTACCGAAGGTTAAGACCGTCGGCCACCCCACCGAACAAAGAACAGTACTGGGAGAGTGCACGTCGTGCTGCATCCTGCATAGCCGCCTCTGCAGTGTCCCTCTCGGAGATGGAATAGTGCTCCGAAACGGCCTCCGCACCCCGGAGGTCATCCTCCGGACGGCGAACTAGGCAGGTAGCCTCCCAGCGGTCCGGGTACCTCCCGCGACTGTGCTGGTAGACTACACAACGATACTTGATCGACCAGGTATGCCGGTCAAAAGCCTGGCGCAGCAAGGTGTCGAGCGCGTCGTGGAAGTGACAACCGCGAGCGGCGTCACGGGTGATGGGTCGGGCGACCCATCCTTCCGCCTCCTGCGGCTCTGAAGACTTCGTGCTGTGGTCTGAGTCGTCGTCGTCGGGGTCTCCTCCAACAGCTGGGACATCCCGCGGTGGTGAAGGGGGCGCCTCCAGCTGGGCAACAGAGGAACGGGGCCTCACGGACTCCACCTCTGGCTGGGATGAGGAGGAAGAGCCCTGCTGCTCTCTGTGCTGGCGCCGGCGTTCCTGCTCCTCACGCAGGCGGTGGTGCAGTCTCTCCAGGTGACTCGACTGACCGGACACGGTGCGGTGCAGAGGACGCTCCGCAAGTCGAGACGGCAGGAAAGGAATCACCGACTTACGTGCAGTGTGTCTAAGACGAGCCATCTACAAAAGACACCGTAAGCATAAGAGTAAGAGCAGAACTAATATGACAAGTGAATAAACCATAGACAGAATAAGATAAAAATTTTAACAAGGTATAATATAGTATATCTATACTACTTATTAAGGCTCTAAAGGTAGCCTGCCTTTTCTCGTTCTGCCGTTATACGATCTCAACCATCCGTTCTACCATTATGTAATCCCAGCCGTCCGATTTACGTTTCAGTCTACCTCTCCGATCCCGCACAGGCGCACACCAATCCCGCACGCGCATGGAAGGAGGCAGGTACCCTTCCCCGTCGCCCCAGATCTCGCGCCAGCCCCCGCCCTACCCCGCCTGCCCTTCCACTCTTCCCCCGCCGCCCCCGGTCAACGTCACGAACCCGGGCCTCGTGCTGCTCGCCGTGGCCACGCTGTTCGACGAGCGGGTCACGGAGCTACTGAGCGCGCTCGCTGACGCGGCGGCGGGGCGACCAGGCGGGTGGGCCATCGGCGAAGCGCCATGGTCGTCGTCGGGGGGCAGGAACTGGGCGGTGTACGCGCGCCGCGCGCCCGGCTCTTCATCGCCTCCACCCGCTCCAGCGTCTCCACCACCTCCTTCATCGAGGGCCGGCTGCGAGGCTCGCCGGCCAGGCAGCCGAGCGTCAGTTGCGCCGCTTGGAACACCTGCTTTTGTTGATCGTTTGTTTTGGTCTAATTTCGGTGGGTCTATCCGCAGAGAGGAAGAAGCAGAAGCTCTCCGAGATCCAATCCGGCGTTGAGGAAGCTGAATCGCTGGTAAATAGATGTCGCGATGCGTTCTGTTTTGGGGATCCCCTTGGCTAACGGGATTTGGGGAATGGGTAGAAAAGCAGAGATTAGGGATTTTTCATTTCCGTCCGTGCAGTTTTGGTGTTCCAACGGAGTTGCGAGATGTTTATGTGCCTTGGTCTTCAATTTGGGGGTTGGGGGAAAAGTAATTTTATGTTTTTGTTTTGTGTCTGCAGATTTGGAACGAGAGCAAAGCAGCACAGTTTCAAGAATGTGGGGCAATTTGAATGTTCGTTCCTGCTGCACTGCTACTGCTTTTAGAATTGTAGTATGCCTCATCATTTATTTATTTCTAAAAAAACTTGCATGAATTCTATCGTGACTTTTATTGAGAAAATAATGTATTCACGTATCTTCATGTTTCTGATAAAGGTATTTGTATATGCATCGGTGCTACATATGTGAATACAGGTTTTGTTTCAACTCTGAAGTCTCAAGTTGAATTCTAAAGTCCAGTTTGTTTTCTACTGTGCTGTTGCAGGAACCCATCCGAACAAGGTCGCAATCATGATAAGCAGATAGAGCAAGCATATGATGATATTTTGAATTCGTCGAAGCATACTTTGGGCAGCATGATGGAGCTGCAGGAGGTTCAGTTATTTGCACACATTGTTTTTCTTTCACTCCTATGATTTTCCTCAATATGATCAAAATGTTTCTTTTGCAAATAATGATTGAAATGTTTCTCATTGTACTCAACCTCTTAAACTACCTATAGGCTTTGCTTGAGAGTAATCAGGCTACAAAGGATGCCAATGGTATTGCTGCTCTCTATATTGTTCTTGTTCTAATGTAAAATCAACAACACAACTCTTTACTCGATCCCAGAAATTCCTTCTGCCTCAAATGGAGACAATGACGAGTGGTCAGAAGTACAGAGATTGCAGACAAGGTAAATTTTGCAATAGAAATAACTAACCAACCATTAGTGCTTGAAAAAAACTGGACTGGTGACTGGGGCATGTGGTTTCATCAACATTTGGACCTCAACGGTCTAATCAGTATAACTTAGAAGTTGGCTAGCGCTTGAAAAACACTGCATGACACTAAGCATTTGTTTATTTTCAGCTGCTTACACCCCTATGATTTCAAGTAACTACTTGTCTACTTGTGATAATCACCTGAATATGAGTATTTGAAATGCTTATCACGTCTCGGCAATTGCATTTCTTTTATGCGTAACTGAAGTCTGCTCTAGCTTCCTAATAGAGTTCGTTTTTTTAATACAGAAACCACTCTGAGATAGCCACAATATAGTAAAAGTGGCAGCTAAGGTACTAAAAACACCCATGCAAATAAGAAAAAAAATGAATCTTGTATTTTAATTTTGTTAAATACCTCTATAGTTTGGCGATATATTGTGTTACCATCCTGCTTGTAGCCTGTAGGTCATTATATGAGCCATCAAATTGCGATGACAGTTGCCACAGATCCAGTTTCATATGAAGGTATTAGCTGTGTAACAAGCTAACTGCTGCTCTCTACCCAATAAGTTATTCGATTGGATTAGTAGGTTGCATCCAAGGTTATTCAATTCGATCAGTAGGTTGCATCCAAGGTATACTGCTGCTCTCTGCCCAATAAGTTATTCAATTCGATCAGTAGGTTGCCTGTTCCCTTCATTTTATTAAAAAATACATAATAATATAATACGTACCTGTTTGTTCTAAAATAATACTTCTGTAAATGAGGATATTAATTTTCCTTTTGGTAATAATGCAGGTTGATGATACTGAAGTCATCAGTTTTTTGCTGCAAACTGAAATAATTCCTCTGTGCTTGCGAACCATGGAGATGGGTAGTGAGCTATCCAAAACTGTATGTAGCTAGCCATATATTCTCATTCAAATATCATAATTTATCTCTTCTGCTTAATACTGGCAAAGGTGTAATAGTTTTTTTAGTATTGATTTGTCACCTGAAGTTTATCTTGTGCACTACTACTTTGCCATCATCAGTTATCTCTAGAATATTCTTGTCCTGTACCATCTTCTCTCTGATAAGCCTAAATTTGTACAATTCATAAGCCTAAAAGGTGACTTATATAATATATACAAGGACCCTCAAGAGTTGTTTGGCAATTCAGTGACTGTCCTGGGTCCTGTTTTGGGGAGCTTCTGGTAGCTTTTGCTTCTCCAAAAGAAAAGCTAGAGCTCCCCCCAAACAGAGCAGCTTCTTCAAGCCGGTAAAAGCTTCAAAAGCTGTAATTATACTAAAAACAGTGAAGCTCCCTCAGAGCAGCTTCCCAGCTCTCCAGGAGATGCTTTTGGAGAAGCTACAGTTTCCCCAAACAGGGCCCTGCTCTGTTGAACCCCCCCTTCTTGATACATATTTGAATATGAGTTTATAGTGTGTGGGGGGGGTGTAAGTAGGGGGGTAATGGGTTCTAAATTTTATACTATAAAAATTAAGGATCGGATTAGAATTGAGCTCTATTTCTATTCATTTTTGAACTAAAATTAATTAAGGGCTCAAATGAATTATGAAGAAGCATTAGGATCATGATCCATTACCACCCCTACGTGTAAGATGTTTTTTGGTGGTTGTGGTTGATTTTGAATTTTAAGGCCGCATATGTCTCATGGACCACACAAGCTCATATTCATCTACATTTGTAGCCGTCACTAACTTAGCCAAATATGCATATGTGGCGGATAGCAACAGGTCCTTGGTTTCTTGGGTTATTTATTCTTTTTTTATCGTGTTTGAATTTTTTCGTGTTCATTTGCATAACATCTTAGGTCTACATCAGTATATGAATTGAGATCAAATGTGAATTGGACCACACAAACTCATATTCATCTACATTTGTAGTCGTCACTAACTTAGCCAAATATGCATATGTCCGCTTCTGATTTCATTGTC
The DNA here is from genome assembly GCA_029449295.1 of Zea luxurians. NCBI lineage: Eukaryota > Viridiplantae > Streptophyta > Magnoliopsida > Poales > Poaceae > Zea > Zea luxurians. The sequence goes on from JAOPSE010000002.1 coordinate 171,989,162, forward strand.
TTTTCTTCAGGAGTTTGGGGATCAAGGAGAGGACTCCATTATCTTGTCACCGCGACTGAAGGAGATTAGTACTCCTGACCGCCCCGCTGCCCTCCGTTTCCTAGGTACACGCATAACAGCCATTGGTATGAATACATGTTTTATACGTGAATGGAGTTCCAGTTTAATTTAAAGATTCAAGTTCACTACAACAAGATTTTACAGTACTGAGCCCATTTGACTTTCCTTGAGAAATAGCCAGTGCTTTTTGGTCCGCGAGTTCCTGCACTTGGTTAATCAACTGTGTCGCCTGATCTTCTACTTGTTTGCGCGAGAAGGTCAAAGCCACTTTCGAAGCTATTAGTTCAGAACACACAACATCTAGCTAAATACATCACCTGTTTGAAGTCATTGATTGTATTCTTGATATCATCTTTATTCTTGAATGTCATTTGTGCCAGTTCATTTAACTCTTGTGCTGCAAACCAACCTAACATCGTCAATTCATTTAATCTCTCAATCTCAGTTTCCTTTCTTTTAGTTTCACATTGAAGCTCCCTAATTGTTGCTTCTCGATGTGCAGTGGCCTGATTAGCTACAAGAAGCTCTTGTTCCATGGACTCGATCTCTGGACCGCACTATCGTTGCCTTAGCCCCTAGGTCGTGCTGCCCTCTGGCCTCCTCATCGTACAATTCACCAACATCTCCAATGTAAGTGCAGCAGGTTCAGTAATGAACTCAGAAGTGGCATCAGAATACTCCAAGAGTTTTTTGTTCTTTTTGCCTGGATATATACCGAGGGAAATGCATTCAAAACTCCTATAGATGACGAATCCCATCTCTCCCTCTTTTCCCGGACACGGATCCCCAGGTCCGTCTCCGTGCTTTACTCATTTGTTTTTTACAAGTTCAGATCCACTTGCGTACTCACACAGTGGACATCTGTTATGCACATGTGTAAACCAACATAAGAATTAAGAATTATGCTCATTTTATCTATGAAGTCCTTACACTCGAAAATGCATGTGTTATTTAGCTTGAGAATAAATAAAATTATTAGCAAGGAGAAAACAAAAAAATAGGACTAAAGAATAGAGTCACATTGGTTTAAATTAGTACCTAGAAGTAAAAAAAAGATGATCTAAATTAGATACATCATACCAAATACCATATTACTATTCCAGTTACCCCTTCTACTATGCCTAGATATCAAATTCTTGAAGGTTGGCCTTCTCATTTTCAGTAATAGCCTGACGAAAGTAGAGTATGTTTGTATGAGCAATTATGCTGCTCACTACTGCCTTGCGCTATAATAGGCCACTACTGATTTGACATGCTTTTTCTACGTTAGATAGCTCATAAACATGCTAACTCATAAAAATGATGGCAAAGGGGAGCCACAAAATGTCAATTATTTTGTCAAGTATTAGCAGTTTTCTTGTGTATGTGATCAGACTAACACTGCATGTCTTTGTTTTCCTATAAAACTATGTATGATGAAACCATGGTGTGATTGTATTGGCTGGCCTTACCCTGTTTTGTTGCAATGCATTCGTTGCTGTACAGGTAATATGTTGAAACACAATTCATTGCATATGACAATTCTGTTTTTTCTTTCTAGAATATTGACAGATTGTTTGATCATTATTTTCTAAGCAATAATCATGGCTATTCTTATAGTATTGCATAATACCTTTTTTCGAACCCTAGCGCATTGATTCTTTGGTGAAGTGATTATAGTGATTCCAGCAGGAGAGTAGGGTGGGGAGCAGAGGGTTGATTCTGGACTGATTTCGGTGGAGATTAAATGGGGAGCAGTGAGGAGCATGTTTTTTTAGATCCCACCAGAATATGTGCGCCATTTTGTTGTTTGGCTGAGGAGTGATGCTCAGGGAGAATCTGTTCTCAGGAGCTGTGCCAAATGTCGCCTTAGGTTTTATGATATGACCTGACTTCTATGTTAATATTTGTTATATCTTTATTTTATTTGAGGTTACAAAGGTGGTGTTCTCAAGCTAGAAACAAAGTTGTGGCTAGGTCAAAACTAGATGATGCTCTTGAACCGTGTCTTTTGACTATGTTACTTGTTGGAGGTTTGATGTTCACTAATATGTTGTTCAACTTTGAGCAGGTCAGCAATTGACTGGTGTTGCTGGCAGCCTGGCATATCTGACACCTGAGGTTATACTAGGAAATTACTCCCAAAAGGTAGATGTATGGGCTGCCGGGGTGCTTCTGCATGTTCTGTTGATGGGCACTCTTCCATTCCAAGGAAAATCTGTCGAAGCTATCTTTGATGATATAAAGACTGCTGAACTTGACTTTCACAGCAGTCAGTGGGCATCCGTGTCACTTCTTGCTCATGATCTCATTGACCGAATGCTTAATCGAGAGGTCTCTTCAAGGCCCGATGCCGAAGATGTTCTCCGTAAGTTCAAGCACCCTTGTAACTCGTGCTTTATATATATATATCTATCTATATACTACTTATTAAGAAGGTAAAGGTAGCCTGCCTTCCTGTGTTCTGCCTCTGGTTCTGCCCACCACTCACTGTGACAGGCGGGCCTCATGTCAGCGTCCTCTCTTTCTTCGCAGACTCCTCACAACAACCGCCCCTCTCCCGGTCTTCTCTCTCGCCTCATCCCCCACGAATCCCCGCTTCCATGGCGGTTCTCTCTGTCCCCGCTGCCCTGCTGCTGCAGCTCCCTTTCCCCTCCCTCATCGATGTGGAAACTGCACACAAACTCCAGGCGCGTCTTCGTTCTTCCTCCGCATCCGGCTACTGGCTCACGCCGCCTGTCCTCTCCTCCGTCCTCTGGCTCTGGCTCATGGATGATGCCACCAACACCTCTCCTCCGTCCTCCCCAGTGGCGGAACTGAGGCCTGGCCTACCCGGGCACGACTTTGACGGCCCTGCCCAGGTAAGCACGACGCTCTGACCTGAGTAGCAGACCCATCTGCGTACATTTTGTTTTCTTTTATATCATCTCGTCTTCTTCGTTTGACCGACATTGAAGAAGAAAAAACACCGACGCTCCTCCCGGCCGGCCGTGCGGTGCCCTCACCGGTTGGGTTCGAGGCTGTTCTTGGCCTCTTCCCGGTGCTCGCGGGCCGCCTCAGCGCATCGGTCTGTCGTGGTTGACGTTGGCATCGTGCCCATCGTCCTTGCAGAGTCTGGCCCGGTGCTGCTCCTTGAATTAATCGCCTTGGTTAGTTGCTGTGCTAGAGAGTAGTCTTGACTGTGCAAGACATAGCATTAGGAATATTGAGGAAAGTTGTTCTGAAATGTACTAGGATTTGAGATAACAAGGTACGAGGAAACTGGAGACAACTTTATCTGTTATTGAGTGGGTGTATAATGATAGGTATATGCATCGGAAAGTAGGTGGGTTTTTTCTTCACGTTGTTCATTGCTTGCTTCCCTACCACTATGAGTAGCATATTTTGACAAAAAAACATTCCTATCTAGATTTGTGTGTACAAAATTACTCTCAATCCTTAGGAAATCATTAAGGGCAACTGAAGCACTTCTTGTTTTCACTGTCATGAAGGTAGACCTTTTTCTGTACAATTAAATGACAATTCAGGTTGTCGAAGTCCCAAATGTCTCTTGGAAGGATATTGGTGGGCTGGAGAATGTCAAGAGGGAGCTCCAGGAGGTAATTAGATGCTAATTGACCACCTGCTCTTGGTATTGTTTATGTTCCACATTTTGCTGATTTCTTTCAAAATTGATGCAGACTGTTCAATATCCTGTGGAGCATCCGGAGAAGTTCGAGAAGTTTGGTATGTCTCCATCCAAAGGAGTTTTGTTCTATGGTCATCCTGGTTGCGGTAAGACCTTGTTGGCAAAGGCAATTGCCAACGAGTGCGAGGCTAATTTCATCAGTGTCAAGGGTCCTGAGTTGCTTACCATGTGGTTTGGTGAGAGTGAAGCCAACGTCCGTGAAATTTTTGACAAGACTCGTCAATCTGCTCCTTGTGTCCTCTTCTTTGATGAGCTTGACTCAATTGCTTCTCAGGTGTATGCACATCTCACCTTGGCTCTTTATTTATTTCTGGTGTCATGTTTTTTTGTCTTACAGATATTAACACATGTTGCAGAGAGGAAGCAATTTGGGTGATGCTAGAGGTGTAGCTGATAGAGTGCTTAATCAACTACTGACAAAAATGGATGGCATGAATGCCAAGAAAACTGTGTTTATTATTGGAGCTACAAACAGGCCTGATATCATTGACCCCGCTCTGCTGAGGCCAGGGCGTCTTGACCAGCTGATCTACATTCCACTGCCTGATGAGCAGTCTAGGCTCTAGATCTTCAAGGCCTGCCTTAGGAAGTCCCCTGTGGCGAAGGATGTGGACTTGAATGCTCTTGCTGAGTACACACAATAGTTCAGTTGAGCAGATATCACAAAAATTTGCCAGCGTGCGTGCAAATATGCAATCAGAGAGAACATTGAGAAGGTAACTTCCTCCAAACGTCAGTTGGTACTCTACAAATTAATACTCTGGAGTCTAAGCTATCATCATTCCTAATCATGAACTAAATAGACAGCTTGTGTAAAAAGGAGCCATAAGTTAATTTTTCTCTCCAATCCACCCCAGCATGTGGATTTAGGTGGATACTGAGTACATTATGTAGACTTGAACTCGCTATAAACTTTCAGTAGACCTGCTAAGGAGCGATCTCCGTCCAATTATCAGCCAGTGAATTCATGCACTGGTACTTTTTGATTCTTTTGTTTTAGTACATTGTTTGTGACTAGCAGCTTTCAGATTGCATGAGATTTTCGATTCAGATATTTTCCACTAAGTTTTTGTGCCCACCGATAATGAATTTAGTTGCACTGGTATTCAGGCAATACTGATTTTGAAGGCTGATTTGTTTGCCTATCTAGAAAAAACATAACAGAGTGGATAAGGAAAAACATGGTTAAAATATTAGGATGTTGAATAAGATTATGCTTTCAGGCATTGTAAAGTACGTTCTAATAGGATGCATATGTTCTATCTTTACCTATGGTTTGTTATTGCAAAAGCATCTAAAAAAGCATGCTTGTTCATGATCATCTATTTTTTTAGTTTTTCATATTTTTCATTTTTAGGGTTGAAAAGAACTTGAAGTTGTTGAATCAACAGAGCATGATGTGCAAAATGAAATTAGGGATAATGACAATGAGGATACTCAAGCTCGTGAACACTCTGATGAGGAAATGGATTCTGACGAGGAACATGAGAGGTAATTTTTTGAATATCCACACCATTGGAACATAGAATTAAGCATATGGTGATCAATTTAGATTCTACAAGTTATGGCTCACTTCTTGCTAAGCATGGCACGGTCTGCTCCTCCGACCTGAGAATGGCTAGGTAGAAATACAAGTCAGACCAAATCTCTACTGCTAGGGAAAAGAAAAGAGTGAATTTTCAAGCTTCGGCTATGGATGGCCATTTCGTTGATGTTCTTTTGTTGAGATTGGTTTAAGTGCTGTCTCTGGTTTTCGTTCTTCTTTCTGACTACTCTCAACCCGAAATAAGTGAGGATAGGAGGCTTGATTACAGATTCATAATTATTTTTCTATTACAGTTTGTTGTTACCGTTGACATTCTTTTATGTTCCCTTTTCCAATCATTAGATGCTTGGCAAATATATTCTTCTTACTGAAGTAAGAATTAATGAAGTTAGTATCCATTTCAGATTTCACCGGTGGTTCTAATAAACCTTTAAGGGCTTATTAGAACCACCGGTGAAAATACTGGGTCGGGAGGCTCCCAAACCCCTTTTTGGTTCAGTATATGAAGTATTTTTACTTCTATAAGTTCAGCTGTGAAGTATTACTAAGAAAATCATTCACACTTTATGGTGATCTGTTAGACTGTTACTCTATACCATGACATGGTAATATGGTAGATACTTTTTGTTTCTTATATGTCACTTCTGAGTATATGTTGTTGAAACCTTACTTTTCATGCTCTTGTTAGTTTCCTTACTTTAACCCTCCTTTTTTATACGTATGTTTGGCTATTACACTGTTCAGGTGAATTTCAATGGATAGCTTTTTTTTCTTCTAGAATATGCACGACAGCGTATTCAGTATCTTTTTCAGCTACAGATATGTGTTACATGCTCGTACCTTTGCCTTCTTACAGGGCAAAGAAAGATGTCTCATTGAACTGAGAAATGAGCTTAAAATTTTGGAGACTGAACATGCAGAATGTCTTGTGAATTACTTCAATCTGTTTTTCACGCAAACTGAATTGTGTGTTAAAGTTTTTTTCTTAACATGTTCATTTTAAGAAATGCAATACACTTCATTTGCAATGTCCAAAATGCTAGGTACGACCTCCTGTGAATGCTCTAAAAGTTTCATGGTATTAAAAGTTGTATAATTAAAATGATCGAGTGACCATGGCCAAGTGAGTATTGATGTTTCACAGGTTCTAAGGCTGTCGATTTAGTTGCCCTACCAATTCTCACGATGTGTTTTTTCAGTGGCCCACCTACAGAATGTTTCATGTTCCATTCCCGAGCTACAGTGGCCAAACTACATTCTGCTAATGAGGTGAGAGCAGATTATTTTGTCTCTAATTGTTGAATGGAAAGCAGTTATCAACTGAAGAGCTATGTAGTGTTGCAGTAATGCCGTGTAACACTGGTGCGACAATTTTTATTTTTATTTTTTGCTGATCGCAGAGCAAGTGAATCTGACTAAACCTAGATTGTTAGTTACCACTATTGAATACTTCGATCTAATACTTTTGATACCACCTACATATTTGCACTTTTAACTGAAAATGTCATGTTATGTTTTTGTTTCCCCTCTCGGCTCAGGATCACAAAGGAGGCATGGTGGTCATGTGTGGTGACCTACCATTGTTTTAGGCAAGAGGTCAATATTAAAAAGTATATGCAGCATGCAATGGATTTTGGAAATGTCGAGGGTCAATGTATTTCTATTGCCAACAACAACCTTCTGCTTTCCAGTGGTGTACAAGGATGTTTTGCTCTATCTCGGTAGGTTATTATAACACCCATTTTTATTTTCCGTTTCCTATTGTTCAGCTCCCTTATGTACCTCCTTGGCATTTAAGTACTAATTCTTTAGTCCTAAGATATTGCAACATTTTAGATGCTATGTACTGCTTTATAAGTAATTATAGCATGCACATAATTGGTACTTTTTAATGAAGGAAGAATTTTATTAATTCACCGTTATGCATATAATTGGCATGTTGTGTGACTTCATCTTTCTACCAATTTTAACAAGTTCTCATCCTACTTGTAGATGTACTATGTGAACCAGGAACTTACAGTTGAGGATTTTCTTTATGATTATGATTACAAGATAGACCTTTCTGGGTCTAATCTGAATGCCCTGTTTCGAGTTCACTGATGTGCTATGTCAATACCCTTACATGCGGTGGGATGCCCATATCAGTACTGTTTTATATTTGGATTTGGCTGCATAGAGATGAATTAAGTTCAGGGTATAAATTTGTTAATGGTATAGAATGGCAGCTAGACTGGCGGCATGTTAGCTTTGAAGATATATGTTATTGCTTTTTACAATTGCATGCTTATTACTATGGCCAGCACTATCATTGTTCTACAGTCTATTGCTTTCATGTTTGTGGAAATCAGCATAGTCAATGGTCGTGGTTTTGTTCTACAGTCTATTGCTTCGTCGTGAGTGTTGCTCCTTAAGGGTATGTCGAGGCTGGTCTAGCTGAGTTGGAGTTGTGGTGTGCAAAGGCAACAACTGAGGTGATCCACTTTCTATGGTGGCTTGCTTTATTTTATTTTATTGATTAACACTTAAATTTTGTGTTACAGTATGCAGCATGTTCATGGGATGAGCACAAGCTTATTAGATTTTTGGTATGACCAGTTCTACCAAATTATGCATTCTAATATATTCACGCCGAGACTCTAGATACAAATATGAGATCAATTGTGTTCTTATATTTGGATGTGCCAAAGTTTTATATTCATTGTTTGGACAGGAGACAAACACAACGATTTCTGTAGTTTGATCTTGAGTTTAAACTGTTTCAACCAGCAACCAAATGAGTTACCACTTGCAAACAAGCTTCAGGCCAGTATACAACGTCCATTTTAGACAATCTTTTGCTTTGTAGGTTTAGCAAAAAAATATATGTTGCTCAGTTGTACTGTAATTGAAGTGATCAGATGAATAGAATATTCTAACGTTATGTGATCACTTGTCTAGCCGGAATAACATATTGATAAGTCTTTTTTTGTAGTGATTAGATTAACCTTTCTTCATATACTCGATTCATGCAAATCATAATGAGCAGCAGACATTGCTTAGCAGATTATTGTTACTGCTACATTTCAGAGTGAATCAAATGAAAGCAGCCGTGAGGGAAACTCGAGTTATTATCGCGGGTGACGAAATTGATCTTTAGCTTTGTTCATGCAGAAAACAAGTCTATTGTACTGCTAGGACTTTAACTGTGTCCTCAGTAAAAAAGGACTAACTTGATCTTTATTCTTGTTCATGCAAGAATTTTAGGCACATTTGTGACGCCACGCTACAGTTTGATGGAGGTGAGCTCCCTTCGTCAACGCTCTCAGTTTTTTAAGGCAACCACATTTCAATGTCTGGGACCACAACAGTGTTTTTAAGGCGTCTTGTATGCCTCCAAGCGCTTGGATAATTCTAGGCACCTTGCCTGCCTAGGCGTTAATACAGTGGTCATGTTTACTTGCTCGCCTTACCGACTTAAGAACACTGGACCACAATGATCTTATCGGTGATGAAAATAGCTTCTATGTTTTTAAGCTGACAACATCATCGTACTATTAGTATTCTGTTCCTTGCATATCATAGTGATGTTGTTATTCTCTATCTATGTTTTTTATTAATTTTTAACTCTCATGGCAACGCACGGACACATACCTATATTATAGTGATGTTTCTCGTTTCCTATATATGTTTTATACCAATTTTTAACTTTCGTGACAACGTACGGTCATATACCTATAAATTTATTATAAAAGAGATTCAAAGATCTATCTAACCATATTAATGTTCTCTTAAACTTTGGTAAGCTTACGTACTTTTGCTATGGATCCTTTTGAATCAATTACAAGGTAATTCATTTAAAAACCGTAGTAACACACGTGTACCTAAATATCATATATAAAAGTCTGCATGGTACACACGTGTACCTAAATATCATATATAAAAGTCTGCATGGTATTGATGATTACAATGTAGTGGTGAAACAACCAGATTAAAATAACAAAAATTATGTATGGATATGATCACAGATGTATTAAGAAATCTTTTCTCATAACAGTACCATGGTATTATGTGTTCCCGTTGCAACGCACGGGCACTCACCTAGTATATATATATGTAGTAAAACATAGGGTTGGTCGAGGTGACCGACTTTTGAAGTAACATCAGAGGTCAAGGTGAGGGGGGGAAGGTCAATAGTCCTTAGTACGACCAGTGCTACTCTAGGTCAGCGGTCCTACAGTCAGCACGGCTTTGATACCACTTATGTCACACCCGGTTTTGGAAGGCAAACCAAGTGCGAACTATGTACATGCCAGGATCAGAACTCACGTACACAGCGATTACATAAATGAACATCATTGCACATTGCTCGAATAATAACTTAAAAGAGAATTAACTTATTGCATCACAGAGTCATAGACATCCACATAGTCATCAACTTAACAGTTAAATCAAAGTGCTAGCGAAACACAGTAAAGATAAGGCCTTCACAGGCAGCTGACTGGGGGTTGCCGCCAACCCACACCTAGAATTCGTCATAGTCTTGGAACTCCTGGAAGTCTCCTTCCACGGCTTCGCCTTCTCCTGAGCAGTGGTTACAATGCGGACAACCTGGTGTTTTGTGGTAAAGCAAGGATGAGTACACATCAACGTACTCAGCAATGTCCCGTTTGGCTGAAGTGGACTAGCTTTATGTGGGGTTAGGCTCCAGCAGTTGCTTTTAGTTGGTCAGGTATTTATCATTAGTAGAAGCCAGATTTTATCATTAACCAACCCATAAACCATTTCCTCCTCGAGGAACAACATCATCATATTCAAACCAAAACCATAACATAATCCCTGTATCTCGAACCATCTGTATCTCTAATCAAAGAGGATCCCAAGGCTGCTCTTAACCGTGAGCACGGCTGATATATCAGTTTCACTACCCTCTGCAGAGGTCGCACACTTTACCCATGAGCCGTGATTCCCATTTTGCCCGGGGATCATGACTCCCCATTGATCACTTCCTAGGTGGTCCGGCAGGGTATCACTACGTAGCTTTTACAAAGATTCCCTAGAGGTCATAGCCACCCGTTAGGTTTCTCCAGTTTGATAAACACAGTACCCCTCCCCGCAGGAGGGTGACTAACAAAAGCAAAACGAAAGAACCTCGGCACCCAGCCTCAGCAGAGCAAGCACTGTGCCTGGACCCCATTGACGGCACGACGGCGAAGCAACTACACCTCTAGTTCCTCTAATTAATTAGCTAAGGGCGTCCCATTTCACCCTCATGGTTGCACTGTTATCCCGGGTGGTCTCTCAACGAACAGGTCCTTACGGAGAGGTACTCGGGAAACAACCCGAGTCCCCTTAAATGCCACAAGTATATCATCATATCCAGAATAAAATCATAGTATCATCATTGTATCTCATCATGTTCATTGATTAAAGTAAAGTGCTAGCATGTAGCTAACCATAGTAACCCAAAAGGTAAATCAAGGACAAGGTAAATAGAAAGCTAGTAAATCCTTAGGTTGTTCATAGTATGCGGGACAGTGTATTATAAAGTAAATGGGACATAATGGGTCAGAGGACACTTGCCTTCACCAAACTGCTGATCAGGGACTTCCTCTGCAACTTCCTCGGGAAACACAGACTGCTCGTTGTCTACGTAAAGTAATCATTCACACTATGCACTTGGGAAATAACAAACAAAAACAATATACCAAACATATGCAGCAGAGAGATCACAAGTTCATAATAGAAAAGGGATAGGCACTCTGGTACTCCCTAGGTCTGGGGTAGAGGACTATACAAAGTGATTCATTATCCACTAATCAGGTTTAAGTCAGTGGTGGGATTAAATCATTATCTGGTTTTAAGTTCCTAAACTTAGGTGTTTAAGTCCATAAACTTAAGTGCTCCAACTTTTATTAAAGTCTACTATCTTTTATTTATCTCAAATAGGGTTCCCATAACATCAATTTTACCCTAATGATCAACTATTAATTGGGACATAGAAACAGCAGGGAAACATTGCATAAACAGATAGATAATAATATTATGAACATTTTGCAATTTGAAGCACCTAATTTGGAGTTCATATGGCAAAGTTATGAATTTTACAAGTTTAGGGGTTAAAAATATACCCTAAGGACCTATTTTGAATTAAATAAAAGGCTCGAGGATCTAACTGCGAGAAACCAGGGACGGCGGGTCCAATTTCCAGAAAACCGGGGGGCTCTTTAAGAAAACGCGCGGGCGAAGGGGTATCGGGCTCCTACAGCCGTTGGATCTCAAACGGACGGCCAAGATTAGATCCTGCGGGCGGGCGCGCGGGCGCGCGACGGCGTGAGCGGCTGACAGGCGGGGCCGGGCGGGCAGCGCGGGCGCGGCGGCTGACAGGCGGGGCCAGCGGGCAGCGCGGGCGCGGGCGACTGGCGGGCGGGGCCGGGCGGGCAGAGCGAGCGCGGGCGCGGCGACTGACAGGCGGGGCCCAGTTGGCAGGGAGGCGGGGCGCGGGGGAAACGGCTCTGGGCCGTTGGATCTTGGGCGGACGGCTGAGGTTGGGTTCGGGCTATTTGAAACAGGGCCGTCCGATCTAAGATGGACGGCGGAGATCTGGCGGCTGGCTTCTACCTTCTCCTCCGGCCAGCTGAGGCGGCGGCGCCCGTCCCCGCGGCGGAGGACTCGCCGGAGACGAGGGGCGCGGGGGCCCTGCGGGTTCCCGGGGCGACCTGAGTGGCTGGGGAGGTTGGGGAGGGCATGGGGAATTCTCCGGTGGGGTCTGGGTCGGGGCAGGGGCACCGGAGGGGGGCGGTTCACGGTGGAGTGGCTCGGCGGCGGCGTTAAGCAACTCCGACGAAGAATTAAGCGCGACAGAGTGCAATAGAGGGGAAGGGAGGGGGCACAGGAGGTTCCTTACCTCAAGGCGAACTCCGGGGACTCCTCGGTGGCGACGGAGACGCGGCGACAGCCCGAGTCGACGGTGGCGGACCTCGGCGGCTGCGCAGCGAGCGGCGGGTGAGCGCGGGCGGAGGAATTCGGGGAGGGAGAGGGGAAATTGGGGCGCGTCCCGGGTTGTGGACGTCGGGGCGGAGCTCACCGTGGCAATGGACACGGCGGGGCTCCAACGGCGGCCGGGAAACGAGCTCGGGCGGCGACGGTTCGCGGCGATGGCGCTTTGGCGTGCGTGCAGCGAGGGGAAGGTGAGGGAGGGGTCTGCGGGTGTGCAAATGAGGGAGGGGGAGATGGCGAGCGAGGTTCGGGGCTCAAGTGGCCAAGGGCGAGGTGGGGCGAGCCCCACGCGCGACGTGGGCGCGGAGAAGGCGGGCGCGCGCAGCTCGGGCGGCGGTTACGCGAGGACGAGAGAGCTGACAGCTCGGGCCCGCGGTGCAGAGAGAGAGAGGAGAAAGCGAGCGCGGGCGCGAGGAAAGCGGGGCTGACGGGCCGGGCCCGCGGCGCAGAGAGAGAGGAAGGCGGGCGCGGAGACGGCGGCCGCGCCGATAGGCCGGGCCCGCGGCGCAGAGAGAGAAGAGGGGAGGGAGGGCGCGCGCGCGGGATGGGCCTGATGGGCCGAAAGGCCGAGGGGTGCGAGGGTGTGGGCCTTTTCCCTTTTCTTTTTATTCTGGAATTTGCTTTCTCTTTTCTTTTTATTTTCTCCATTTGATTCAAATTCAAATAAGCCACAAATTCAAATTAGACCTTTTGAGAATTATGCACCAAACAAAAGTGAAATCCATGGTTCAACATGATGCAACAATTCACACTCCCTTGGAGTTTGAGCTAATAGACTATAGTTATAAATAAAATAACCACTTTTCTCCTATAGAAATGAGAAAGAAAAGATTAGGGAAGGATGAGAAAAAGGAAGTAACACCTGAATTTGTGAATATGAGCAAAGAAATTTTATACCCCCAAATTCAGGGTGTTACATAATCGCACCCATCAGGCCTTTGCAGCTTTGTGCTGATGGGGGTTACCAGCTGAGATTAGGAGTCTTGGGGGTACCCCTAATTATGGTCCCCGACAACAGTCTCCGCCTCGCCTGACCCCAGGGCTCGGCCCCCGCCTCGACCTCGGAAGACAGTCTCCGCCTCGCCTGACCCCAGGGCTCGGACTCAACCTCGACCTCGGAAGACGGTTTCCGCCTCGCCCGACCCCAGGGCTCGGCCTCAACCTCGACCTCAGAGGAGTCTCCACCTCGCCCGACCTTGGGCTCGGACCGACCACGCTACAGGGGGTACATCATTACCCTACCCCTAGCTAGCTTAGGCTATGGGGAACAAGACCGACGTCCCATCTGGCTCGCCCCAATAAACAAGTAATGATGGCACCCCGCGTGCTCCCATGACGACGGCGGTTCTCAGCCCCTACGGAAGCAAGGAGACATCAGCAAGGTCCCGACAGCCCCGATAGCTGTGCTTCTACAGGGCTCAAGCGCTCCTCCGACGGCCACAACATCACATGCACAGGGCACCAGCACCTCTCCGACAGACACGTCGGCATGTACATAGGGCTCTGGCTCCTCTCTGCCGGACACGTTAGCACATTGCTACACCTCCCATTGTACACCTAGACCCTCTCCTTACATCTATAAAAGGAAGGTCCAGGGCCCTCGTACAAAAAGGTGGCCGCGCGGGAGGACAGGCTGATGGACAGGCTCTCTCCCATGCGAACGCTTGTAACCCCCTACTGCAAGCGCATCCGCCCTGGGCGCAGGATAACACGAGCCGCGGTTCTCTTTTCCCCCCTTGTGTTCCATCTCGCGTCGACCCATCTGGGCTGGGACACGCAGCGACAATTTACTCGTCGGTCCAGGGACCCCCCGGGGTCGAAACACCGACAGTTGGCGCGCCAGGTAGGGGCCTGCTGCGTGTTGACGAACAGCTTCCCGTCAAGCTCCAGATGGGTAGTCTCCAGCAACCTCTTCAACCCGGGATGCTGCTCCATTTCGGGAGTCTCGAGTTCATGTCCCTCGACGGCAGCTACGACATGGTACTCCTTCCTCCGCCGTGCGACAGCGACAACGGTGGCCATCAGCCTGCCCGGCGGCGGCGGAATCGTCGACATCTTCCCCCCATGGTGGAAGAACAACATCCGGGTTTGTCCCGTCGCCTTCCTCGCCGTAGGAGAAGGAGGCGAGGCAACCGTGGCCAAGCAGGAGGCGGCACCTTGCCAGCCGTCGAGCAAGTCGACAGCGCTGGCGCCCCAGCGGGGGACACGTCGGGCGTTCACCTCGCGCCTGAGACGACGACAAGCGCCGTTTCCCTGCAACACGCCAACCCCAAGCGGACAGATGACGCCAGCACCCTTGTGGAGGACTTGCTGGGCGTTAGCCTTGTACCTGAGATAACGGTGCAGTCCGTCCCCTACGCGACTTCGTCACCGTCCGTCGATCAAGAGGTACCGTCCGTTTTCCACCCTGTGCCTTTTAGATTCAGCTTCGACCCACCAAGAGACCCCGCTTCGGTGGACGCTTTCATAAAGGCATATCCTAACCTTCTGGGGTATCATATGTGGTCAACCTGGGACCGACTGACGGCCGTCTCGACCTACGGGCCTCCGGGCTCCGAGGAAGACGACAAGCCCGACTCTGGTTGGGATTTCTCCGGGCTTGGTAATCCTGGCGCCATGCGAGACTTCATGACCGCATGTGACTATTGCCTCTTCGATTGCTCCGATGATGGCCACAACCTTGACGACGAAGGTTGTGGCCCAAGTCACGAATGTTTCCACGTCGATCTAGGGGGTCTCGACGAAGGCAACCACCTTGGTATGCCGGAAGACGACGATCCCCCTAGGCCTGCGCCTCGCGTTGACATCCTTCGGGAGCTAGTTGTGGTCCCAGTCCCTGCAGGGAGTTAGCAACGCCCGCAGCCCCGGGTCACCTCGGCAACGAGCACCACCGCCGCGACCGTCGAGCCCACCTCGACGAGAAGGTGCGCCGAGGCTACCACCCCAGGCGTGGGGGACGCTACGACAGCAGGGAGGATCAGAGTCCCTCGCTCGAACCACCCGGTCCACAAGCTTTCAGCTGGGCCATACGACAGGCACCGTTCCCGACCCGGTTCCGGACCCTGACTACCATCACTAAGTACTCGGGGGAAACAAAGCCAGAACTGTGGCTGGTGGACTACCGACTGGCCTGCCAACTGGGTGGAACAGACGACGACAACCTCATCATCCGTAACCTCCCCCTGTTCCTCTCTGACGCCGCTTGGGCCTGGCTGGAGCATCTGCCTCCTGCGCAGATCTCCAACTAGGACGATCTGGTCAAAGCCTTCGCTGGAAACTTCCAGGGCACATATGTGCGCCCTGGGAACTCTTGGGATCTCCGAAGCTGCCGCCAGCAGCCAGAGGAATCCCTGCGGGACTACATCCGACGATTTTCGAAGCAGCGCACCGAGCTACCCAACATCACCAACTCGGATGTCATCGGCGCGTTCTTCGCCGGCACCACTTGCCATGACCTGGTGAGCAAGCTGGGTCGCAAGACTCCCACAAGGGCGAGCGAGCTGATGGACATCACCACCAAGTTCGCCTCTGGTCAGGAGGTGGTCGAGGCCATCTTCCGAAAGGACAAGCAGCCTCAGGGGCGCCAGCAGGAAGACATCCCCGAGGCATCTGCCCAGCGCGGCACAAAGAAGAAGGCCAAGAAGAAGTCGCCAGCAAAACGCGACGCTGCCGACGCAGATCTTGTCGCCGCCGCCGAGCACAGGAACCCTCAGAAGCCACCCGGAGGGGCCAACTTGTTCGACAAGATGCTCAAGGAGTCGTGCCCCTATCATCAGGGTCCCGTCAAGCACACCCTTGAGGAATGCGTCATGCTTCAGCGCTACTTCCATAAGGCCGGGCCCCCGGCGGAAGGTGGCAGAGGCCACGACCACGACAAGAAGGAGGGCCACAAGGCAGAGGAGTTCCCCGAGGTCCACGACTGCTTCATGATCTACGGAGGGCAAGTGGCGAAGCCTCGGCTCGGCACCGCAAGCAGGAGTGCCGGGAGGTCTGCTCGGTGAAGGTGGCGGCGCCAGTCTACCTAGACTGGTCCGACAAGCCCATCACCTTCGACCAAGGCGACCACCCTGACCGCGTGCCGAGCCTAGGGAAGTACCCGCTCGTTGTCGATCCCGTCATCGGCAACGTCAGGCTCACCAAGGTCCTCATGGACGGAGGCAGCAGCCTCAACATCATCTACGCCGAGACCCTCGGGCTTTTGCAGATCGACCTGTCCACGATCCGGGCCGGTGCGGCGCCCTTTCACGGGATCATCCCCGGGAAGCGCGTCCAGCCCCTTGGACAGCTCGATCTGCCCGTCTGCTTCGAGACTCCCTCCAACTTCCGAAAGGAAACCCTCACGTTCAAGGTGGTCGGGTTCCGAGGAACCTACCACGCAGTGCTGGGAAGACCATGCTATGCCAGGTTCATGGCCGTCCCCAACTACACCTACCTCAAGCTCAAGATGCCGGGCCCCAACGGGGTCATCACCGTTGGCTCCACGTACCGACACACGTACAAATGCGATGTGGAGTGCGTGGAGTACGCTGAGGCCCTCACCGAATCCGAGGCCCTCATCGCCGACCTGGAGAGCCTCTCCAAGGAGGTGCCAGATGCGAAGCGCCACGCCGGCAACTTCGAACCAGCAGAGGCGGTTAAGTCCGTCCCTCTCAACCCCAGCAACGACGCCTCCAAGCAGGTCCGGATCGGCTCCGAGCTCGACCCCAAATAGGAAGCAGTGCTCGTCGACTTTCTCCGCGCGAACATCGAAGTATTTGCGTGGAGTCCCTTAGACATGCCTGGCATACCGAGGGATGTCGCCGAGCACTCGCTGGATATCCGAGCTGGAGCCCGACCCGTGAAGCAGCCTCTGCGCCGATTCGACGAAGAAAAGCGCAGAGCTATAGGCGAGGAGATCCACAAGCTGATGGCTGCAGGGTTCATCAAAGAGGTATTCAATCCCGAATGGCTAGCCAACCCCGTGCTTGTGAAAAAGAAAGGTGGGAAGTGGAGGATGTGTGTAGACTACACTGGTCTAAACAAAGCATGTCCGAAGGTTCCCTACCCTCTGCCTCCATCGATCAAATCGTGGATTCCACTGCTGGGTGCGAAATCCTGTCATTCCATGATGCCTACTCAGGGTATCACCAAATCAGGATGAAAGAGTCCGACCAGCTCGCGACCTCTTTCATCACACCCTTTGGCATGTACTGCTATACTACTATGCCATTTGGTTTGAGGAATGCAGGCGCGACATACCAAAGGTGCATGAACCACGTGTTCGGAGAGCACATCGGCCAAATGGTCGAGGCTTACGTCGATGACATCGTAGTCAAGACGAGGAAAGCCTCCGACCTCCTCTCTGACCTTGAAACGACATTCAAGTGTCTGAGAGCGAAAGGCGTAAAACTCAATCTCGAGAAGTGTGTCTTCGGAGTCCCCCGAGGCATGCTCCTGGGGTTCATCGTCTCCGAGCGGGGCATCGAGGCCAACCCAGAGAAGATCGCGGCCATCACCAACATGGGGCCTATCAAGGACTTGAAAGGAGTACAGAGGGTCATGGGATGCCTTGCGGCTCTGAGCCGCTTCATCTCGCGCCTCGGCGAAAGAGGCCTACCCCTATACCGCCTCTTAAGGAAGACCGAGCGCTTCACTTGGACCCCGAGGCCGAGGAAGCCCTCGGGAACTTAAAGGAGCTCCTTACAAGCGCGCCCATCTTGGTGCCCCCCGCTGCAGGAGAAGCCCTCTTGATCTACGTAGCCGCAACCACTCAGGTGGTCAGCGCCACGATCGTAGTTACTATACGCGGTAATTCTTACGCGGCGAAAGTTACGACAGTACTTCAAGTCTCATCCGGTGACTGTGGTGTCATCCTTCCCCCTAGGGGAGATCATACAGTGCCGAGAGGCCTCGGGTAGGATTGCAAAGTGGGCGGTGGAGATCATGGGCGAGACGATCTCGTTCGCTCCTTGGAAGGCCATCAAGTCCCAAGTCTTGGCAGACTTTGTGGCTGAATGGATCGACACTCAGCTTCCAGCAGCTCCGATCCAACCGGAACTCTAGACCATGTTTTTCGACGGGTCGCTGATGAAAACAGGAGCGGGTGCGGGCCTGCTCTTCATCTCACCCCTCGGGAAGCACCTCCGCTACGTGCTGCGCCTCCATTTCCCGGCGTCAAACAACGTGGCCGAGTACGAGGTGTCGGTGTTTTGGGTCCGACCGCACACCCGGGGTTGCCCCTCAAGGTGTTTTTAGGAGTAGGACGGTGTCGACGACTGTAGCAAAATGGTTCGTGCCAATTGCACGAGCGACGGTGGACAAGGTTTACAGGTTCGGGCCGCTTAGAGATGCGTAACACCCTACGTCCTGGTGAGTATGCTGAGTGAATGAGGTTACAAGAGAGCTCTCCGAATTGAGAACGCAGAGAGTCGAAGTGGATAGCAAAGTAATAGGGTCGATCGATCTGAAGGGGTGCCCCCTAGGCCTTATATACTCGACCGTGGGGCAATACACGTGGATATGATAACAATATGTAGCTAAAAGATAGTGAACTGTTTGAGTTTATCTCTCAGTAGTTCTGCCGACCTATCCTCGCATGGCTCCGTTGCATGGGGGCTCCAGCGCGAGAAAGTCGGATCTCTGTTGTGGTCGCTCGCTCGACGTTGTGGGCCATCCGGGTTTGCGCCAATCCAGCCCCATGTCAATCTGCTTTGCTGGTTGTCCCTCCCCAGGCCCACGAAAGAATAACCTTACGATTTATTGGGCTCTTGGGCCTTTCGTGAGGTCTTTTACTCTTTTAGTGGACTCGGGGGATATCTATCCCCCACAAGCCCCCGATCTTTGGGTTAATTTAGAGGTAATCAACCCAAAGATCCTAGGTCCAGCTTGCAGGCGATTTGAAGAAAACGACTTCCTCCTGCTTTGATCACTCGTAAATCGAAGCTTTGTTTCGTGTTCGTGCCTTAGAGGTCGGCATTTCGTTTTGTAGGACCCTGAACTTCATTGGGTCCACCGGAGGTGCACCCAATGGGTGTAGCCCCCGAGCTTCGAGTAGATTTTAGAAGATAATCTACTCGAAGGTCTTCACCAGAAATTATTTCCGTTTTTACTCCCGCGTTTTGGTCGAAGGCCAGCCTTGTCTTTAACCTTGCCCCATGCCTTAGAAGTCGGCACTATCTTGGTTTGGAATGGTGATCCATGGGGTGCACCGAAGGTGCACCCAATGGGTGTAGCCCCCGACCTTCGAGTGGATTTTTGAGGATAATCCATTCGAAGGTCTTCCTTTTGTGTCTTTTTGCTGAAGATTATCCTTTCTGCTTGTAAAAAATCGGCCTGATGCTATCCGCATTATGCTTTGGAGGTCAGCATTATGTCATCAATATTATGCTTCAGAGGTCAGCATGTGTTTTGTCTTTAGCAGCCGAGTTCGCAATCCATCCATATCTTGCTAGGTAGTGCAATTTATTTGCTCTGCGACTGATTGGACATTTGATGGACGTTCTCTGTCTAGTCTTTACGTCGCTTCTGTCGGTCATATTTTGTACTTCACTGGCTATATTTGGCTTTCCTCTGATCCTTGCTGATATCTCATTTTTGTCTTGGGGTATTCACTGCATGCCCTGCACAGATGTGACTGTTTTGAAAAATATACTGATAATTCCTGGGCGTCCCCCCAATGGGTGTGGGCAAGGGACGGCTTGGTACGCTGAGTGTTTTAGCCGGCTGCTTCTGAGTAGTAATGTGATGTGACGGCGGGTGCAATCATATCCTCCGCGCTGTTGACTGGAGTCCCAATGGGTGTTGTGTTGCGTGAAACGGCGTCAGCCGCTTGACGTGTCTTCAGACGGGTTGGAGTGCTTATTGAATGCTTTGCGAATGTTCAGTGAACGCGGTTGGAGGTGAGCGGTTGCCTTCTTCTTCTATAAATAATGCTGTTGTCTCTCCGGTTTTTCACATCTCTTGCTATTCTCTGTGGCTTGCTTTTCTTCTCTCCCTCTCGCTTCCACCATGGGCAAGAACAACAAGCACAAGCGTGAGCCAACTCCTCCATCGGAGGATTTTGGTGACTCGGAGTACTCAGAGGAGGAGTTCTCCTCTGAGTCTGAGGGGTCTCCGGCTCCCATCCCCCTGCGTGAGTCATCTGACGACTCAGACGACTCCCAGGGGCTCGCGGCGGAGGTCTGGACGTACATCCGGACCGTCGAGCGCTCCGGGCTCGAGGGCTTGGATGAGTCGGAGTACTCCTCGGATGAGGAGGACTCGGACGGCGGCGGCGAGGACGAGGACGACGACGACGACGACGACGACGACAACGACGAAGGTGGTGGCGGTGGTGACGGTGACGGCAGCGGCAGGGGCGGCGGCAGCGGCAGCAAGGACGGTGACGGCAGCGTCAGCAGGGGCGGCAGTGGCGGTGGCGGCAGCAGCAGAGGCAGCACCAGGGGCGGCAGCGGCGGCGACAGTAACAGGGCCAGTGGCTAGGTGCCGCTGGTCTTTTAGATATTAGTATAGTATAGTTAGAATAATGTAGTAGTATTTAGTAGTGTAGAGTAGTATAGTGTGGTGTAGTAGTAGTAGCAGTAATGTAATGTAATGTAGTAGTAGTAATAGGGAAGTATCAACTCATAAAGAGTTGATTTGTAAGTATGTTATCTTCCCTTTAATGAAGAAATGTTGTTGGTATCTCTGTAATGATTGATCGTTGATATCATAACTCGAAGTTCTTGAATCATTCCTCTTCCCGGCTTTTTTGTGAAGTTGATTCCTTTGACACAGTAAGTGAATAACTCGGGCATCATACTGATGCTTTTAGAAGTAGCCGCCGAGCGACTTGAAGACGATGTCGGCGCCTTAAAGGTGACTGCCGAGCGACTGAACACAATGTCGGAGTTTTAGAGTTAACTGCCGAGCGACTTGAGGGCGACGTCAGCGTTTTAGAGGTAACGCCGAGCGACTTGAAGACAATGTCAGCGTTTTAGAGGTAACGCCGAGTGACTGGAGGGCGGCGTCAGCGTTTTAGAGGTAACGCCGAGCGACTGGAGGGCGACATCAGCGTTTTAGAGGTAACGCCGAGTGATAGCAGGCTGCGTGGGCCACTTTGAGGATAATAGCCGAGTGATGAGGTGACACACCGGTGTTCTGGAAATAACTGCCGGGTGATCACGTGGCACGCCGGTGTTTTGGAAATAACCGCCGGGTGCTGACTGGGCACTTTTTGGAACGGTATCTGGCTTGGGAATATCCCATAAGTGCTGCGCTTTTAGCCGCCTCTGCTTTCCGTGCCCTAGTTCTTGTTTTCTCGCTTCCGAATCCTCTCTGCAATTCGCCTCCCACTCTGCTCGACGGTAGAATCGAGATGGCGCCCAAGAGGAAAACCTCGAGTTCGTCTGCTGTGGTGATTCCTCCAATCGACCCCAACAGCCAGTTGCCTTTCGTAGGTAACCACATGTCCGTCATCTCTGAGCCCGAACTTCTCCACCTCGTGTCCATCGGGGTTCTTCCTCCACGGGAACTCTGTTCTTGGCGGATTTGCCATGGGGTTACTGTCCCTACTGAGGATACCCATGAGTCCGTTGTCTATGCTCCTTTCCTTCTCCGCGGCCTTGGCCTTCCCATTTCTCCCTTTTTCCGCGGCCTCCTTGATTTCTACCATCTTAACTTGACCCATCTGAACCCCAATTCTATCCTGCAAATCTCCATTTTTGTTCATTTATGCGAAGCCTTTCTCGGTGTGCTGCCACATTTCGGGTTGTGGAAGTACTTGTATCATTGTCGCCCTGGGATGGCCGGGGGACAACATCAGTTGGTTGGGGGTGCCAGCTTGGAGATGCGCCGCGGGAGGAAGACTGAGTATCTCGAAATCCCGCTCAAAGACAGTATCAAGGGATGGCGCTTGGAGTGGTTCATAGTTGAGAATTATGGAAACTCTCTCCCCCCTCGGTCGGGAAGACAGCTGGATGTTCGCACCCCAAGCTGGACCGAGTCCCCCACAGATCAGGAGGTAGCTGAGGCAGGTGCTTTGCTGGCTGAAGTTGGGCTGCTGAAGGAGAGGGGTCTGACTGCTGAAGCTGTTGTTGCTGATTTTGTCTTCAAGAATATTCAGCCGCTGAAAGACAAGGCGCACCCGGCTTATTTGTATCGAGGCCTAACCGACTCAACTCGGGTTACCAACAGAAGAATTCCCTCTGCGGACTTGGTGAGCCGACTTAAGATGATCCTTAGAGGCAAAGTGTCAAATGTTGGTGCCCCAGTGGCATACTCGGCCTGGAACCTGCCTCCTCCCAAAGCCTTCACCCTTTTTGTGTCGAATCCACCTGTCACTGATGGCAGTTTGGGCCTTAGAGTGCGACCCTCCGCTGAAGAAGTTAGTGCCTTGGTTGCCTCGCTCGGGGAGATTCCTGATGATGAACGACAGGTCCATTTTGAGGTGCCCCTGAATCCTAGTGATGTAGAGATAAGCGCCATGCTTGACTTGCTGGCTGAGGACTCTTCTGACGCTGCTCCAGCTGGGGCATTGGTAGTGGCGCCCCTCCCAGAGGCTGATATAACCTTGGATACTCAGAAGCCTGCCAGTACTCGCCCGAGGCACCCTTGCCGAGCCAGTCAACCTGATCCTTCTGCTGATGAGCAGAAAATGAAAAAGAGACGCCTCCGGCGAGTATCCAGTTTGGATCGGGATGCTGGTACTTCGGTTCCTGCTGCTGAAGAAATGCCTGTGACTGAATTTACTGATGCTGACCCCGATGGGTGTACCCAATCCGCTGCTGATCCCAATGTGAGTGCTCCATCTGTCGCTGATCCCAATGGGTGTGCTCCATCTGTTGCCGATCCCTATGGGTGTGCTCCATCTGTTGCTGATCCCAATGGGGGTGCTGCCTGTGTTGCTAATGTGGACGACGAGGAGGAAGAAGATGAAGTTCCTTTGACTCGGAAAAACAGTCGGCAGTTCATCGCTAGCGGTGAAAGTAGTGGGGTTCCTTCTCCTGCTTTGTCTGCCCTCATTGGTCTGCAAGAACTATCCCTGGCCAACTTTGATCAGACTCTTGAGGATATGGTTCCAGAGGATTTGTTATCGGAGCCAGTGGATGATGGTATGATGGAGGCTTGTGCTGATGTGCTTGATGCTGGGTTGAGGTCATCCCGTGCCTCGTCGACCTTGGAGCACGATCTCGAGGGTCGGGAGACTGACTTGGATCGTCCTGGTCTCATGGAAGTAACTGAGGGCCCATCAGCCTTAGAAGCGGCTACCGCAGAGAACTTGGACCCCCGGGGTGGTGTTGACACATGCCCAGCCCCCGAGGATGTCGCCGGGGATGACTTGGTTCGGGTGGGAAGTGTAAGCCACTGCCCAGCCCCCGAGGGTGCTGCCGGGGATGATCCGGCTCAAGTGGGCAGCGCAAACTATGACCCAGCCCCCGAGGGTGTCCGAGCGGGGTCTCCCTCCTGTACTTCCATGGACGTTCATGCGGGATCGCCTCCACACTCCGGCTGTATGGTGGTAGCCCAAACCTTGGACCAGGAGGTCGCTTTAGAGGGCAGCGTCCCCGCTGACCGAGTGTTGGGCTCTGTTGATGGCACCGAGTTGATTCCTGCTGGTTCGTTGCGAGCTGCTTCGGGTAGTGGCCTTACGCCCAGTTATCAATTGATCTCTCATGATTTGGGAATCCCTTCGTTCTTTTCCAACCTCCAGGTACTGTGATGTATTTTAGCTTGGTTTTTACATTGCACAAACTGCTGTCATTACGCTCATCTGTTCTCCTCATCAGGCTTTGGTGGACGGAATGGCTAGCCAGCTGCGGTTACAGGGTGCTTCTGTCCCGGAAGTAGCTTCGTCTCTTGCACGTTGGAGTCCAGTGTCACTTCAACATCGTGTCTCTGAATTGGAGGCGACCAACGCTGGTTAGTGCTTTTTTTGCTTCTCTTTGTCTTCACTGTGGACTGCTTTACATTCTGACCCCTTTTGGTTTGATTGTCTCCTGCTAGGAATGACTCGGCAGATTTCCACTCTTGAGGAAAAACATTCCTGAGATCAGGCTGAATTGGTCCAGCGGTGCACTGATTTTGAGGAAAAGTACTCTCAGAGCTAGACTGAACTGGGTCAGGTCTCCGCTGCCTTAGATGACGCCAATGCACTGAGTTCTTCTCTTCACGCTCAGCTAAATTCTGAAAAGGTGATTTATGAAACTGTGCTTTGCCTTGTTGTGCTCCTATTACTTGCTTGGTTTTTGAGGGAGTTGGCTTTTGTTTGCAGGAAGAAAAACGTATCCTTGCTGCTTCTCGCGACAGTCTTGACAGATTGTATCGTGATTCTAGCAACTCGCTGACTATCTTGGAGAGGAGCCATCGCTTCACCATGGAAGAGTTGGACAATCAACGTTGTAAGCTGCAGGAATCTTCGGGTGAGGTGACTCGGCTCAAGCAGCTGATATCAGCGAAGGATGCTACCATCAAAGAACTCCGGGCTTCCAAGAAATCCATCGCCTAGGAGTTAGAAACTGCTCGACTGGCTGCCAAGGTTGCCGAAGAAACTTCTGTTACTCTCAGAGCTCAGCGCGACAGAGCCATGGACAAGGCTATTCGGGCGGGGCGAATCTTGATGAGGAGACCCGGCGTGGTTGTTCCCGAAGATATAAGGGCTGATGTGAATGCTGCCCCTGATTCCTCGAGTCGTCCTTCCTCATCGATTGTTCCTGAGAAAAATATTACCAAGTAGAGAAACATTTTGCGTGCTCTGAGCGCGCGGTTAGTATGGTAAGACTTTTGTTAGAGGACGCCATTTCAGTACTTGGACGATATTGTTATTTTCATATTGTTTCAGAATTCATTAGTTCGTAACTTCGCAGTAGTAAAATGATGCGTGATGGTTATGAAATTTGTTTGCGGGATATAGAAGTCATCCTTATATGAGTGATTGTAATCACGTCAGATCGCCTTAAGTCGCTGCTGACTTAAGTCGATTGCTCCGTTAGCAGGGCATAGTGGTCACCCCGAGTTAAGTAAGTGTGAGCATGTTGCACCGCTTTTAAGTCGTTGCCGACTTAAGCCGATTGCTCCGTTAGCAGGGCATAGTGGTCACCCCGAGTTAAGTAAGCGTGAGCATGTTGCACCGCCTTAAGTTGTTGCCGACTTAAGCCGATTGCTCCGTTAGCAGGGCATAGTGGTCACCCCGAGTTAAGTAAGCGTGAGCATGTTGCACCGCCTTAAGTCGTTGACGACTTAAGCCGATTGCTCCGTTAGCAGGGCATAGTGGTCACCCCGAGTTAAGTAAGCGTGAGCATGCTGCACCGCCTTAAGTCGTTGCCGACTTAAGCCGATTGCTCCGTTAGCAGGGCATAGTGGCCACCCCGAGTTAAGTAAGCGTGAGCATGTTGCACCGCCTTAAGTCGTTGCCGACTTAAGCCGATTGCTCCGTTAGCAGGGCATAGTGTTCACCCCGAGTTAAGTAAGAATGCAAGTCAATCATGAACAAACTGAGTATCTTTGAAATCCTTTTTTATTGATGACATGTGTCCATTTTACAGAGTACATCGTCGTCCCGATAGCTTTAGAAATACAGCTAGGGATAAAACTTCCTAAGGTGTTCTATGTTCCAGGAGTTCCCGACTTCTGTGCCATACAGCTGAGTGAGACGATATGATCCGGGCCGAGTGACTTCTGCTACTATGAAAGGTCCTTCCCATAAGGGCGATAACTTGTGCCGTCCCTCCCCCGTTAGAATTCGGCGGAGGATGAGATCTCCTACTGAGAAGGATCGCTGTCGCACAGCCTTGTCGTGATAGCGCCTTAGAGTCTGCTGGTACCGTGCTGATTGGATTACCGCATTCAGCCGTTCTTCCTCAAGTATATCAATATCCTCCAGCCTGGTGGCCTCGACTTCTGCTATGTTTTCGAAGATCAACCTTGGCGCCCCGAACTTGAGATCAACGGGTAGCACTGCCTCCGACCCATAGACCATGAAGAAAGGAGTGTTTCCATGCAGAGCTCGGCTAGGTTGGGTTCTTAGGCTCCAAACGACATAGGGCAACTCCCTTATCCATTTTCCTGCGAATTTTTCATTCTTATCGAAGACCTTTTTCCTGAGCGCCTTTAGTATCATCCCGTTGGCTCGCTCAACCTGCCCGTTGGCTCTTGGATGTGCTACAGATGCATACTTGATCTGAATGCTTTTTTGCTCGCAGAAGTCGAAGAACTCTAAACTTGTGAAGTTGGATCCTAGGTCAGTTATAATGCTGTTTGGTATCCCGAATCTGAATATTATGTCTTGTATGAATTCCATGGCCTTAGCAGAGGTTAAAGAAGCAATGGGCTTGAACTCTATCCATTTAGTGAATTTGTCGATTGCTACCAATACATGAGTGTATCCTCCTTGAGCTTTCTTGAAAGGTCCAATCATATCCAGTCCCTAGCATGCGAAAGGCCAAGTTACTGGTATGGTCTGCAGTTGCTATGCTGGCAGATGTTGTTGTTTTGACAAGTATTGACGAGCTTCGCACCTCTGAACTAACTCGGCTGCATCATTCTTCGCTGTTGGCCAATAGAATCCTGACCTGAAGACCTTCCCGACTAGTGTTCTGGATGCTGCATGTATTCCACATTGCCCAGCATGGACCTCCTCCAGAAGTTGCTTCCCAGTAGATGGGAGAATGCACTTCATGAGGACGCCTGATGCACCCCTTCTGTACAATGTCTCCCCAATGAGTGTGTAGTGAGCCGACTGTCTGGCAATGCGCTCGGCTGAATTCTTGTCATCTGGTTCCTCTTCATTCTTTATATACCCGATGATTGGCCTTCTCCAGTCATCAGAGTCTGACTCGGGTTGATCTATAATATTACACTCTTCTGCTTGATCCATTGAGATGCTCGGCTGTAGTATTTCTTGCACAAAGACTCCAGGTGGGACCTGAGTTCGACTGGATCCTAGCTCGGACAATATGTCGGCTGCTGTGTTCCGATCTCTTTCTACATGATGAAATTCCAGACCTTCAAATTTATCTTCCAGCTTTCGGACGGCAGTGCAGTATTTTCCCATTGAATTGCTTGAACAATCCCACTCTTTGTTTATCTGGCTAATGACTACCAGAGAGTCTCCGTACACCATCAATCTCTTGATGCCTAATGATATGGCGATGTTCAATCCATGGATCAGAGCTTCATACTCGGCTGCATTGTTGGAGGCCGGAAATAGCAACTGGAGGGCATATTTGAGGTGCTCGCCTCCAGGTGCGGTGAAGAGAATTCCCGCTCCTGCTCCCTGTAATTTCAGCGAACCATCAAAATACATTCGCCACACTTCTGCAGTCTCTGGGTTATCTGGTACTTGCTGTTCAGTCCACTCTGATACGAAATCAACTAGTGCTTGAGTTTTGATGGCGGTACGAGGTCGGAATTCGATGTCATGAGATCCCAGCTCACAAGCCCACTTGGCTATTCGGCCAATGGCTTCCTTGTTGTGAAGAATATCCCCTATCGGAAAACCAGTGACTACTATGATTTTGTGGTCATCAAAGTAGTGGCGTAGCTTGCGGGCAGTTAGAAGTACTGCATATATTAGCTTCTGAACTTGAGGATACTTTTTCTTTGAGGGGCCTAGAACTTCACTGATGAAGTAAACAGGATGTTGCACTGGGTAGGCATGTCCTTCTTCCGCTCGCTCGACTACCAACGCGGTGCTTACCACGTGAGTCGTGCAAGAGATATACAGTAGCAGATCTTTGGCTGGTTGAGTTGACGTAGCTCGTCGGGGTGGTTTCAGTACTGGTGGTGTTGTCAAAAATTTCTTCAGTGCATCTAGAGCTTCCTGTGCCTCTGAAGTCCACTGAAACTTATCTACCTTCTTAAGTAGCTTGTAAAATGGTAAACCTTTTTCCCCTAGTCTGGATATAAATCTGCTCAGAGCTGCCATACATCCAGTAAGTCGCTGAACCTTCTTTTGTGATCGAGGTGCTTCCATCTTCATGATAGCTTCAATTTTGTCCGGGTTAGCCTCGATTCCCCGGTGGCTGACAATAAACCCGAGTAACTTTCCTGCTGGTACCCCGAAAACACACTTTTCGGGATTAAGCTTCCATCTATACCGTCTCAGACTGTTGAAAACCAGTTGTAAGTCTTCGATGAAGTTTTCCGGATCCTCCGTTTTGATTACTACATCATCTACGTAGGCCTCCACACGCTTGCCCCAGTGATCGGCTAAGCACGTTTGAATGGCTCTCTGGTAAGTCGCTCCAGCGTTTTTGAGGCCGAACGGCATGGAGGTATAACAGAAAGCACCAAACGGAGTGATGAACGCTGTTTTTTCCTCGTCTTCCTTCGCCAAACTAATCTGATGGTATCCGGAATAGCAATCCAAGAAAGACAGCACAGAACATCCAGCGGTGGAGTCCACCACCTGATCTATCCTTGGGAGCCCGAAGGGATCCTTCGGACAGTGTTTGTTGAGATCAGTATAGTCGACGCACATGCGCCAATCCACTTTATTCTTTTTGAGTACAAGAACACGGTTAGCTAACCACTCGGGGTGTAACACCTCTCTAATAAATCCAGCCGCGACCAAGCGAGCTAACTCGGCGCGAATGGCCTCTCTCTTGTCGGGCGTGAAACGACGTAGCTTTTGTCGAATCGGCCTTGCCTGGGGATAGACCTTCAGTTTGTGCTCGGCCAGTTCTCTTGGGACTCCCGGCATATCCGCAGGTTGCCATGCGAATACATCTCGGTTATCTTGCAGAAACTGGACGAGCGCGCTTTCCTATTTGTCGTCCAGGCTGGAGCTGATGATGGCGGTCTTGCGTTCATCAGCGAACCCCAGGTTGATCCTCTTAGTTTCTTCAGTCGGCCGCATAGAGGTCGCGGCCTGAGCTTCATTTGCCGGTACTGCAAGGTCCTCCTCAGGCTTAGAGTTCGCCTGTGTTGAAGAAACCGTCGACGGCTTGGTGGTGAGGGCTGCTTGGATGGCCACTCGGAAACATTCTGCAGCACCTTGGAAGTCGGCGCGCACAGTTATGATTCCTTGCGGTCCTGGCATTTTCAGTATCATGTACGTGTAATGTGGAATGGCCATGAATTTGGCCAATCCCGGCCTCCCGATGATGGCGTTGTACCCGCAGTCGAAGTTCGCCACTTCGAACCTCAGGAACTCGGTTCTGTAGTTCTCCGGAGTTCCGAAGGTGACAGGCATGTAGATGTGGCCCAGCGGGTATTCCCCTTCCGTTGGCACGATGCCGAAGAAAGGAGTGTCCGACTCATGGAGCTCTTTGAGTTGAACTCCCAAGCCTTGGAGTGTCCGGGGGAAGGTGACGTTGATGCTGCTCCCCCCGTCCACTAGCACCTTCTTCACCCGGCTCTCTCGGATCACCGGATCGACGAGGAGCGGGTATTTGCCTGGATGGTCGAAGTTGAGCCATTGATCCTCCCGAGTGAAAGTGATCGGGTGCTCCGACCACCGGTATGGGGCGGGAGGACCGGTGGTCGCCACCAGTATCTGGCGGTCGTTGAGCTTTTGTTGTCGTTTGTTCTCCTGCGACCCGTGTCCGCCAAAGATGACGTTGACCTCCCTGTCAACGCGTGGGAAGGCTCCTCCCCCTCCCTCTGTAACACCCAAATTCTGAATTTAGAATTGGTAGAGGAAATCTGAACAAAGTATCATAATGTTTTGGAAATTAGGAAAATAAGAAAAATGATGAGGAAAGGGATTTCTCTTTTAAAAGGAAACCATTTATACATCCCATGAAATAAATAACAAGGAGAATAAAACTTAAATAAGTAATATATTTGAATAAATATTCCCAAACCAAATACTTTTAATTGCACCAAAATGAACTAGTTACAAGTTTGAATTGAATTGGTATTTTTAAATTTGAATTTGTGAAAGATTAGAGAAGGGAAGAACTAAGAAAAATACTACATAAAATAAAATAAAAATCAGAATAAACATCCCTCACATTTATATTATTAAATTATACCATTCAAACTAAGGACAAGTTATTCACAAAGTTTGAATTTAAACTTGAACTCAAATTGGATTTGAAAATGGAGAAAAGAAATAGAAAATAAAAATGGAAAAAGAGAAAACCTAGTGCTGGGCCGATTTACTCTCAGCCGGCCCAACTTCTCTTCTCCACGCGCGGCCCAGCTCCCTTGTTTCGCTGACAACTGGGCCCCGCTGAACAGGGACTCCAGCGCGCGCTCACTGCGTACCCGCTCGTGCCGACAGGTGGGACCCGATGGACAGCCTCTGGCTCCGCGCGCGGGCCACTCAGCGACTGACCGTGTGGGCCCACGTTGTCAGCCCTATCCCCTTCCTCTCTCGCTGTCACCTGGGCCGGGGCTGTCAGCTCAGTCTTCCCCCTTTCAACCGAACGCGAGTTCGTCGCCGCGCGCGCGTGGAGCTCAGCGGACCGCGCGGACTCCGCGAGCTCGCCGGTGATCTCGGTACCCGTGCAACAACCGCGAAGCGCCCCCTGAGTATAAGTACGTAGCCGCGACCCCCCCCTTTACATCTCTCTTCCCGGACCGAGCTCCCTCCCCGCGTCTTCGTCGCCGCCGTCATTTGTTGCCGCTGCCGCCACTTGGTGTCCGTGGAGGGTTCGGGGTGTGCCGCTGGTGTGCCTGGATCGTGGTCGGGCGATACCTGGGTCGCTTGGGCCATCGGTGTCCGGGGAATTGCTCGCCGACGATATTACTCCGCCGCGACGCCGCTGCACGCCGTGGATCACCCCCCTGGACGCCATCTCTACCTACGGTGAGCCCCTAGTATCTTTCGCCATGGTCCGAATTGTGCGTGGGGGCCTTCGAATGACATTGTTGGGACCCGGGTCGGCCGAATCGCGGGGCTCCGGCGGGGATTCGCCGTGACCGCGGGCGGCGCCGCCGGCCTCCCGGTCGGGGGAAAGGAGATGGTGCCGTGGCCATGGATCCGCGAATGAACGGCCGAGATTAGGCCAAGGGATACCCCTTCGCGCTTTAGATCTGGACCGTAGGATCGATCGGACGGCCCGGACGCTATGAATCCTTCATTAAACCTAGACCGTTGATCTCGGATCCGACGGCTGTTGTCGCGTACCGGTTCGGTCGGGGGGAAGATCTAATCTGGTCCCTTGATTCGAGATCGGACGGCTGAAAACGCTTGATACCCCTTCGGCCAGGCGCTTTTTCATAAGAGACCCTCTGTTTATTTGAAATCAACCCGCCGTCCATCGCGGGTGTAGTCTGAGTCTCGGTAAACTTGCGCAGAGACCCCTGCACTTTTCAGTAAATGAGGCCCAGTCCAGAATATAATAAAACCAGAGAAAATGATTTATAAATGGATTTTTAATAGGAAAATAATGGCTAGAATTTCAATAATTCATAGAAAATGCATATAAACTCCAAATTACTTCATTCCACTTCCTAAAATTTTGTAATTTAATTCTTTATCACCTAGAGTCTCTGTCTTGACATAAAAATAGTAGGAAAGATAATTTCTCACTTAATCCATTTTAAGCACATAAAACCTTTGAAAATTCATAACTTGAATTCTACAACTCCAAAATTAATAATTCTTTTTCCTGTGATCTTATTTTAATATGTAGATTATTAATATGTATTTTGCATATATGTTTGGTGTAATGTTAATTTTGCCTATACCATGTATGTTTGTATTGCTACGACTAGCAGTGAGGTCACGAGGATCTGAAGAATCATCCTGGTACCTGGATTCTCAAGGCCCAGGCAAGTTGTGCCCTTGATCACTTCTTTTTACCCAGCCATGTTCTGATTAATTATAATGATCTGCATAGGTTAATTTTGATGGGACCCAATAGGTTACCCTAGTTTGTCTATCTTTATACCTTGTTTACCACTGAACTTTCTGGGTAGTACTTGCTAGTGCTATATGTGGTTTTGGGTATGGAGATACACCATTCATGATTATACTTTTGTTATCAGTTGTTATTTATGGTTCATGTTAAGATCATTATGTTAATTGGAACATGGAGCGACCACCCGGGAAAACAGTGCTACCACAAGGGTGGAATGGGACGCCCTTGGCTGATTAATTAGGAAAGCTAGTGGAATACTACCTTACCCGAAAGGGGCAAGGGCAGTAGGGGAGAGGTCAGTGTAGGGAGGCCCTCGGGAGGATTTTGCTGCGATGGCGGTCCTGCAAGGGATTCCTGCACTGGATCTTCCTATAAACTGTAGCGGGTTTTCGGAAGCTAGTGGAACTTTGTAAAGGCCTCGTAGTGTTACCCTGCCTCGCTTCCTTGGTAGAGGTGTATGGGATTCATGACCCCTTGGCAGATGGGTAACACGGCTTGTGGGTAAAGATGCGCAACCTCTGCAGAGTGTAAAACTGGTATACTAGCCGTGCTCACGGTCATGAGCAGCTCGGACCCTCACATGATTAATCTATGGAACTAAATTCAATTTGTCATATGCATTGCATTACAGGTGATGTTGATACTTTTGTTCTATTACTTAATTGGGTTTGGTAGTTACTTATACTTAGTAACTGCTAATAAAAATTTTGACCAACTTTAAAAGCAATGCTCAGCTCTAACCATCTTCTTTGGTAAGCCTTACACTTTATGTGAGCTCCCACCTTTGGCGAGTTCATGCACATTATTCCCCACAACTTGTTGAGCGATGAACGTATGTGAGCTCACTCTTGCTGTCTCACATACACCGCAGGTCAAGACCAGGTACTGCAGGATGATGCTCATGGAGGATGCTGTGATGAGTTCGTGAGTGGTCTAGGTCGTCGCCTCCCAGTCAACTTTTGGGTTGCTGGACCGTTGTCTCCTTATAATGTAATTATTTATTTTGTATAGAACTCCTGTTATATATAAAGTTGTGACATTCGATCCTGTGCCACTATACATCATATGTTTGAGACTTGGTCCCAGCATACCTGGTGTTTATGTTAACCCCGGATTTTGGACCCCTAAAATCCGGGTGTTACAGAAGTGGTATCAGAGGAATGTTGACTGTAGGACGAAACCTAGATAGAACTGGACAACCATTCTTTACTTACCTTACTCTGATTCTTTCTAAACTTATCTTAATCTTTTCTCATCTATTTCCGCTTTACTCTGATTATTCTTATCTTTTCCCTCTAAAGACAAATGTGGATTTCACACTTTGAAATCCCGTACCTAAAGTGACTTTTAGGAATAGGAGACCTACTCTCAGGAACAAAAACAAAACTATTTTTATGGTTATCTATGCACTTGAATGTTTGTTCTTATGATATTTGTCTGATTTGGATTTTTGATTGAATGTGATGGGTTGTGGAGTAATGTCCACAATTACATCTGCATATACACATAGGTATAAAAATATATTTATAAAATAACTAGACAGCCTAGATTATCCCCATTGGAACCTATCTAGCTTAAGAAATTTATCTTATCCTAAAAGATCTCATTCTAACCAATTCCTCTTATCTTAAAAGGATTCTCCCTTATCTTAATAGATCCATCTCATCTTAAAAGATACTCATCTTATCTTGAAAAGATTTTATCCTTATCCTAATAAATCTAACTGGCCCCAAAAGATTCTATCTTATCTTTATGGATTTGTCTTATCCTAATAAGCATACTGTTGGGGTCGTGCTTCGGTGCGCCGAAGGTCTCACACGAAGAAGCAGCTTCGGCTGAAGTCGTCTCCAAAAGATGGCCGAAGGTTTCTTTTCATGGAGCTTCGGCGTTACAAACCGACATAGAAATAGAATGACCCTTTTATCCATACGAGGTCTGAGTCAATGTTGTAAACTTTTGTAAGGGGCATAATTGTAATTTGTCACAGGCTGCGACCTGTGCTTATAAATAGATGAACAGTACCTCTGTACTGTTCACGCGAACCTGTCATTTGCCTTCGCATCACGCTTGTACTCTTGCCTTCCTCAGGACCGAAGGTACATTTGTAATTTGAAGTCATTTGTATTCATTCACATTAGTAGAAATAGAAATGATTCTATGTTAACATTTGAATGTCTATTTTATACCTCATGATTTATATGAATGCTTCGTCCCTCGTTATTATGTTCACGAAGGTACGTCCTTCGTAACCTTCGTCCGAAGTTCCTTATATCCCGAAGGGATATAATGTAGTGGAGGACGAAGGACCTTAATATTTAACATTTTCTGTGTTGCCTTGTTCTTAACTCTTAGCATTTGAGAACAAGCCCCCAACATTGGCGCCCACGTCCGGTGAACTCACTTCCACTTTCCTGAGCTGATGGCTTCGTTCAACAACCAAGCTGGAGCTGCTTCGGCTTCGAAGCTGGTGCTCCCGATAACAGGCGGTTCTTGCTCAGAGCCGGCTAACAAGAAGCAGAAGAAGGAGGCTCAGAGAAGGGTGCAGCATGTTGGCGTGCAGGGACCCTTCATCAAGTCAAAATGGTCCCATATTCCAATTACCTTCTCTCAGGAAGACCTTCAGCTTAAGGATTATCCCCACAATGATGCCATGGTTATCTCTTGCGTGATCAAAGGATTTCTGGTCCACAATGTCCTAGTTGATACAGGCAGTGCAGCTGACATTATATTTGCTAAAGCCTTCAGACAAATGCAAGAGCCCGAAGACAAGATTCATGATGCTACGCACCCTCTTTGTGGCTTCGGAGGGCGGCAGATTGTGGCACTTGGGAAGATTACCATGCCGGTAACCTTCGGATTTGTTAACAACACAAGGACTGAGCAAATTGTGTTTGATATTGTTGACATGGAGTATCCTTACAATGCTATCATCGGCCGTGGCACTCTTAATGCCTTCGAAGCAATTCTTCACCCAGCTTATCTCTGCATGAAGATACCTTCGGACCAAGGACCTATTGCTATTCATGGAAGCCAGGAAGCTGCTAGAAGGGCCGAAGGAAGCTGGACTGACTCTAAGGCAATTCATAATATAGATGGAGCTGAAGCTTGTGAACAGTACAAATTCAGGAGGGAGAAGGCAGCTTCAGCGGATCAGCCGAAGCCTATGTTATTGTGTGAAGATGTAGCAGAGCAGAAGGTGTTGTTGGGATCGCAATTATCTGAAGACCAGGAGAAAACCTTGATAAGGTTTTTATTCAACAACAGAGATGTCTTTGCATGGTCAGCTAATGATCTCTGTGGAGTAAATCGGGATGTTATTGAACATTCGCTCAATGTTGACCCATCCTTCAGACCCCGAAAGCAGAGGCTTCGGAAAATGTCTGATGACAAGGCCGAAGGGGCTCGCAATGAAGTGAAAAGACTCCTCAGTGCCGGAGTTATTAGAGAAGTGAAGTATCCAGAGTGGTTAGCTAATACTGTTATGGTGAAGAAGGCCAATGGCAAGTGGAGAATGTGTATTGATTTCACAGATCTCAATAAGGCTTGTCCGAAGGATGAATTCCCGCTGCCAAGGATAGACTCTTTAGTTGATGCAGCAGCTTCTTCAGAGCTCATGAGTCTCCTGGACTGCTACTCAGGCTATCATCAAATCTGGATGAAGAAGGAAGATGAGCCGAAGACTAGCTTTATAACCCCAAGTGGTACATATTGCTATCTTCGGATGCCTGAGGGGCTCAAGAATGCTGGAGGAAGTTTCAGCAGAATGACTGCGAAGGTTCTCCAATCTCAGATAGGCAGAAATGTGTTGACTTATGTCGATGATATCATTGTAAAAAGCACGAAGCAAGAAAATCATATTGCTGATCTGCAGGAGACCTTCGCCAGCTTCAGACAAGCTGGTCTGAAGCTGAATCCAGAAAAATGTGTCTTCGGAGTGAAGAAGGGCAAATTTCTTGGATGCTTGGTTTCAACAAAGGGAATCGAAGCTAACCCAAATAAAATCGAAGCTATACTTCGAATGGAGCCACCAACCACAAGAAAGGGGGCCCAAAGATTGACAGGAAGGCTGGCATCTCTCAACAGATTTATATCCAGATCAGCAGAAAGAAACTTACCATTCTTCGAGGTGCTGAAGTCAGCTGAAGTCTTTCAATGGGGCCCAAGTCAACAAAAAGCCTTCGAAGAGCTGAAGCAATACTTAATAGATCTCACAACATTAACTCCACCAACGCCAGGGGCTCCTCTGTTGTTGTATGTGGCAGCTTCGCACTCAGCAGTAAGTGCGGCACTTGTCCAGGAGAAGTTTGATGGACAGGTCAAGAAGCAAGTCCCAGTATATTTTGTATCTGAGGTCCTCAGTGTCTCAAAGAAAAATTATACAGAGCTGGAGAAGGTGTTGTATGCCGTTTTAATGGCATCCAGGAAGCTTCGGCATTATTTTCAGGCATACAATATTATTGTTCCTTCTTCGCAGCCGTTGAAGGATATCATGAGAAATAGAGAAGCTACTGGCCGGATTGGAAAATGGGCTGCGGAGCTCAATGAATTTTACATAGATTATGTGCACAGATCCTCAATTCAGTCTCAAGCATTGGCAGATTTCATTGCCGACTGGACGCCAGGGGCTCAGGACGAAGAAGCGAATAAAGATGCCGAAGCATGGACAGTGTTTTGTGATGGCTCTTGGGGAACCTTCGGAGCAGGTGCAGCTGCTGTTTTGGTCTCACCGTCCAAGGTTAAAACTTGCTATGCAGCAAGACTTGACTTCAGCTGCACAAATAATATCGCTGAGTACGAAGCTTTGCTCCTGGGTCTTCGGAAACTAAAGGCAATGGGGATCAGAAGGGCGGTTCTTAAAACTGATTCTCAGGTTGTTTCGGGTCATATTGACAAAAGTTGCAAGGCTAAAGACCCGAAGCTTGAAAAATACCTAGACACGGTCCGAAGGATCGAAGCTTCCTTCGAAGGATTTTCTGTTAAGAATATCCCTCGAGGACAGAATGAGCATGCTGATTTGTTAGCCAAGTCTGCAGCACAGGGGCTCCCGCTACCTTCGGATGTGTTCTTCGAAACAATAAAGGCACCTTCAGTGGAGCTACTTGAAAGAGCAGTCCTCAACATTTCTCCTGTTTACAGTGAAGATTGGAGAACTGAAATAATCTCTTACCTTCAGGGTAATTTTCTATCAGATGACGAAGCTTATAATAAAAGGATAGAGGCAAGAGCTCGTCCCTATGTCATGATAGAAGGGGAGCTATACAAGCATGGAGTTTGTGCCCCGCTACTCAAGTGCTTGTCTAGGGCCGAAGGTATAGAGTTGATGAAGGAGATACATGCAGGCCTGTGCGGATCCCACATCGGATCCAGGCCGTTACTTGGAAAAGTGTTCCGCCAAGGATTTTATTGGCCGAAGGCAGCTTCGGATGCAGCGGAGTTAGTTCAAAAGTGCGAAGGTTGTCAAAAATGTGCAAGAGATCAAAAGCAACCTTCGTCTTTGACACAGCTGATACAACCCATCTGGCCATTGCAAAGATGGGGCCTCGACTTGCTGGGTCCACTACCACCGGCTCAAGGCAATCTGAAATATGTTATAGTGGCCGTGGAATATTTTTCCAAGTGGATTGAGGCGAAGCCATTAGCCACAATAACTTCGGCCACTGTCCAAAAATTTTTCTGGCAGAATATTGTCTGTCGCTTCGGAGTGCCGAAGGCCATCACTGTAGATAATGGAACACAGTTCGACTCCGAAGATTTCAGAAATTTCTGCGATCAAATTGGCACGAAGATCCATTTTGCATCAGTTAGGCATCCGGAGTCGAATGGGCTTGTTGAAAGGGCCAACGGCATCATAATGACAGGAATAATGAAGCTAATCTTTAATCAACCAAGGGGAAAGTGGCCAGATCAGTTGACCAAAGTGGTGTGGAGCCACAATACAACAACATCAAGGTCTACAGGCTTTACCCCATTTAAGTTGCTATTTGGTGACGAAGCAATAACCCCGGAAGAAGCCAAAGCCGGATCAATAAGAGTGGTAGCTTCGGCAGAATCAGGTTCCGAAGATAATTGTCTCGTGGAAAAAGATGCCTTAGAGGGGATCAGGCTTCAAGCCGTGGAGAATATCAATAAATACCAGGCTGAAACAGTAAAATGGCGAGATCGAAAGGTCCGGCTAAAAAATATTGAGCCGGGACACTTGGTGCTTCGGAGAGTGGCCAACCCAGATACAGTGGGCAAGTTGCAATTGAAATGGGAAGGGCCTTTCTTAGTAGCATCTTCGTCAAGGCCTGGTTCGTACAGACTGAAGGACATGGATGGCAATGAAATTCCAAGATCTTGGAATGCGGATGAGCTTCGGCGATTTTATGTATAACACGATGTAATTTTTTATGTTTTTTCATTTCTTTTTCATGGCACTCTTTTCCTTTCTAAAGGGGGAGAAAGGTTTTTAATGGGGCCATCATATGTAATTTTCCTTTTTAGTTTTATAAGAGCAAAATCCCCCAAAGAATGTAAATGTAAAAGCTGAGAGCGCACCATCGAGTGCCGAAACTGAAAAAGAGAAAAAGCTCCAAAGACGTCCCTAAGGGGATGCAGAGCTCACAGCGAAAAGTCAACGCTGATTCCGCCAAAAGTAAAAGGCGAAGAAGCTCCAAAGACGTTCCCAAGGGAATGCAGAGCTTATACCGCCTAAGTAAAAGGCGAAGAAGCTCCAAAGACGTCCCTAAGGGGATGCAGAGCTTACAGCGAAAAGTTAACGCTGATACTGCCTAAGTAAAAGGCGAAGAGGCTCCAAAGTCGTTCCTAAGGGAATGCAGAGCTAATGTGTGGTTGTTTCTAAGGAAGTA
Organism: Zea luxurians; assembly: GCA_029449295.1. NCBI lineage: Eukaryota > Viridiplantae > Streptophyta > Magnoliopsida > Poales > Poaceae > Zea > Zea luxurians. The sequence goes on from JAOPSE010000002.1 coordinate 172,028,027, forward strand.
ATGGCTGGCAATGTGGCTTCGGACATATGCTTCGGACATTCATTCGCGCATTACATTACATCATAACATTTGCATGCATAAGCATTCATTCATAGCATTTATGAACCAAAGTGGTTGCTTCGGCAGAAGGGAGAATTGGTTTTTTATGAATCGGTGTGTAAAAGAAAAGTTTCGGAGAAGTGGTTTTTTATGATTCGTTATGCTATGTTGTATACCAAAAAGAGAAGCTTCGGTAAAAAGAAGAATCGGTCTCTTATACTTTGTTGTATACAAAAGAGAAAAGCTTCGTTGCTCGGCAAAAAGAAGAATTGCTTTTATGCTTCGTTGTGTACGAAAAGAAGGGAAGGTGTTTTTTCGCCTTCGGCTCAAAAAACTGATTTCGTCCACATCAAAGCGCCTCAATCGAAGGGTAAGAATATGTTACAAGGTATGTGCAAAGTTCCTTGGGAACAATCTAATTGTATTTACAAGAATTGTTACAAAACTATCCTGAGTTTTTCTATAGTATACTTCTACTGATCTTCATTAAGCTTCAGCTTCGGCGGCAGCTTCGGCGACATATCTTAGGCATCATCTTCACCTTCGTCATCCTACATAAATCAAGGAATCGTGAGTACAAATCAAGTGCAAAGGAAAAGGTAAGTACGAAGTATCATTTCTTACTGGTTCAAGATGACTTCGGGCTTCGTCTCCAGCCTTCTCCCGCCCGCCTTTTGTCCATATCATTTTTACAAATCTATTTGAGATGCTTCGGGCGAGGTCAGGTATATCATCCAGGATTGATGGAGATAGGGTGAAGTTGGGCCTGTTGACTATTTTTCCATGTTCGCAGCCGGCCTTCAGGAATGCAGCAGCGGTACCCCGAGAAGCTACCCAGGCACAGAAGTCGCCGTGCCCGGCTATAACTTCGTCAAGTTCTTCAATTTCGGCTTCAATATGATCGAAGGCCTGTGGTAAATTTTCCGCTGTGGGGTTAAATTTCCCGCTGCTGGCTCCAACAGAGTAAAATATCTTTTTTAATCGTCCAATACAATTGTTGCTAAATTTTAAGCATTTGTCTTGAAGGCTTGCTAAAGATTTCTTCAACTCTGAGCTGGTCTGGACTTCGGCTTCAAGCTTCGAATTAAGCTCTAACTTCTCCTGATCGAATTGTTTTGATTGACTGATAAGCTTCGAATTCAACTCTGATACTTTAGCCTCAGTCTCAGCCAGCAAGCCTTCGGTCGATTGGAGCTCGAAGTCTTTCTTTTCAATGATGGCAGATTGTTCTTTTATCTTGTTTTCTAAGTTTTCAATTATAGCTTCGTGTTTTCTGTCCTCCAGATCTTGTTGCATCTTCAGAGCTTTGCTCAGTAGCATGCTCTGCACAGAAAAATTTACGTTGGTAACATTTTCATTATTAACAGCAATGAAAACCAGAGAAAAGGTTGTTTACCTTGAAGTTAGAGTAAAATAAGCTGCCGACGATGTGTTGTCGTCGGTAGCGGCTGATGTCTGTCTCTAGCTTCGGAAAACCGATACTCTTTGATAGAGTACCGATTACCTTAGCTCCAGTCTGGTCTCGAATGCAGCCCAGTTTTTCGTCATCAATGCCTCCAAATAGAAGGGCTCCTGGCTTGTAGCCGCAAGATTTGGCATAGTCCTTGAGTTCTTCTATTTCGTCCTTCGTCAGTGTTTGCCCAACTAAATTCTGGAAAGAGTAGGCTTCGTCGTCCGAAGTGTCTTCGGCTATTTCTTTTCCTTTCTCAGGCACTGTGGCCATGGTTTTTTCAGTAGTAGCACCAGCTTCTTCTGCAGCAATGTCTTCCAAAATCTTGTTAATGTCCTCAATGGTAGTTTCTAAGTTTGTGTCTTCGGCTGTAGCGGCTTCGGTAGCCGCGACCTCCGGAGGTGCACCTTCGACGATTGCTGCCGTTTTCTGAATTGACGCCCTAGGCGGCGTCTTGTCGATAACTTCAGTTACCGCAATAATTCTTTGCCGCTTGGGTTTGCTTATCTTCGTTTGATCCGGCTCGTCCACCTTTTGAAAAAGCTTCGTCAGTTGGAGCCCTAATGGACTTAGCTTCGTGGGCATGGGTTCAGTCATTACCTTTAAAATTTCCTCCACGTCGCTGGCAGAAGGCGGTGTGGGGGTCCCCTCTTCTTCGGGTGATTTGCGCTTCGGAGTAGATATTTTTCTTTTCTTGGAAATTTTCTTCTCCTTTGCTGGTCTTTCTTCATCTTTGATCAGAGTTTCGGCCACTCTTTTTCTTTTGTGGCCCTCGGCACCCTTGTTCAACTGCTCATAGTCTGGGTACTCGAAGCCCAGGGCATCAAGTACTCGGTTCAGCCTTCGCTTCGGTCGGGCGCCGAAGGCCGCTGTCATTAGTTGATCCTCTTTTTTGGAGTAATTCCCCAGGATTTCGTTGCACATCACCTCAACTGTGTCTAGCCATTCTTTGCAGGGTTTTTTAAAGTACTTCTTAAACTTGAAGTGGTAGGGTAGCCGGACAAGCTCCCCCTTCTTCTTCTCTCCCTCCAGCTTCGGCATTTCCCACTCTTTTAGAGTAGGGAAAACTCTGAATGCCAAAAATTCCTGAACTAGATCCCTGGTGCCAATATGTGCTGAAATAATTTCAAATTCACCCAGAGCAGCCCAGGTGGGACCTTCTAGATCGCCGATGCGGCATCGTGGCCTCGTCTCTCCGAAGATTAAATCCAGAGGGCTTTGTACCAATTTTTCTTTGTCTTCGTCAACTTTTACATAAAACCACTCAGATTTCCAGCCTGCTGGCCATTTGCTTCGGTAGCTAATGACAGGACACTTTGTTGTTTTCCGGTAGGCAAAATTATAGCAACCGAAATTATCATGTAGCCCATCTTTTCTGGCCTTTGTTTGGTAATGTAATTCGTGAACTCGGCAGAAGCTGTCGGCAAACGGTTCCACAGCTTGGCTTCGGAGGGCCCAGATATAAACATTGAGCCTAACGATGGCGTTAGGAGTCAATTGATGAAAGTAGATACCAAACCTCCTCAGTATCTCCGCAATAATATTGTGAAGAGGGAATCTCAGCCCAGCCTTTAAAAAGCTCTTGAAGATAACAATCTCATCCTTCCCTGGCTTCGGGGTGGTTTCCTCTCCCCCGAAGCGGAGTAGCTTCTTCTGATCTTCATTGAAATAACCTGCTTTCACCATCTTCGAAAGATCAGCTTTTGAAACAGTTGATTTCCCAAAATCAAGGTGACTGTGTTTGCTGGGCATGGCAATGTGGTAGTCATCTTCGGGGTCAGTCCCTTCAATGTTTTCTTCTTCTCCTTCGGCTGTTGTCGGGTTTGCTTCAGCAGCAGGCATTTCTTCCGCAGTCACTAGACCGGAGCGCTGCATCGCTTCGGAGATGGGCACAGTGTCCGAACCTTCGGCTTCGTCCCCCTCACGTACAACTTTGGCAGTAGATCGCACTCGCGCCATTTGATTCTGAGTTTGGGGAAGTCAGAAACTTTTTTCTTTTTTCTTTTCTCCGAAGCTCTCCTTTCTGACGAAGCAGACGTCGAGACGGACCTTCGTTCGATTCTAAGAGTCAAGCTTCGGCTATGGTAGAAAATTTTGGCAGCAAAACAGTGCAAATAGCAATGAATGCTGTGGTAACTTCACACCTACCCGTTTGTTTATATAGTGCTGCAGGTAAGAAGGCGAAGCGGCAGGATTTTTACACCAGACGGGCGGTCACTTGTACTCGCTGTGCAGTGGACCGCAAAGATCGAACAGTAACTCTGCAAGGTGGGCCTGGCACGCGCTCGGAAGCCGGATCGTTTCTCCGCAACGAGCTCAGGGAAGGTGTTTTTTGGACCTTCGGCTTCCCGAAGCTGAAGAGGCTTTTTTCACGGGTCAAGCTCGTTACGAAAAACGATCTAGCACCGCGAAAGGGGCTACTGTTGGGGTCGTGCTTCGGTGCGCCGAAGGTCTCACACGAAGAAGCAGCTTCGGCTGAAGTCGTCTCCAAAAGATGGCCGAAGGTTTCTTTTCATGGAGCTTCGGCGTTACAAACCGACATAGAAATAGAATGACCCTTTTATCCATACGAGGTCTGAGTCAATGTTGTAAACTTTTGTAAGGGGCATAATTGTAATTTGTCACAGGCTGCGACCTGTGCTTATAAATAGATGAACAGTACCTCTGTACTGTTCACGCGAACCTGTCATTTGCCTTCGCATCACGCTTGTACTCTTGCCTTCCTCAGGACCGAAGGTACATTTGTAATTTGAAGTCATTTGTATTCATTCACATTAGTAGAAATAGAAATGATTCTATGTTAACATTTGAATGTCTATTTTATACCTCATGATTTATATGAATGCTTCGTCCCTCGTTATTATGTTCACGAAGGTACGTCCTTCGTAACCTTCGTCCGAAGTTCCTTATATCCCGAAGGGATATAATGTAGTGGAGGACGAAGGACCTTAATATTTAACATTTTCTGTGTTGCCTTGTTCTTAACTCTTAGCATTTGAGAACAAGCCCCCAACACATACTTATCCACCCTAGTTTAACAACCATGATCTAATGCAAATTAACTAGATCTTATCCAGTCAAACAAGTCACACCAATCTAACCTAGATCTGATCAAATCTAAAGTGACTTATCAAACATGTTAGATAATACTGATGAAATAGTTTAGACTCTACCCCTATAGAACAGGTCTTAACTTAGTTCACCCTGCACTAAATTAAGAATGACAGATCGACTTGGCCATATGCAACTACCTTAACCATCTGATAGTTGCATAACCTCTCAATTATAAACTAGCAAGAGACTCTATCTTATCGTAACATATCTAACTAATCTCAAAACATCCTAACATATTCTACCCTGTTGGACCTATCTAAACTAGTCTAATCTAGTCATATCCAATTTAATCTAGATCTTATCTTACCTAATGTGACCTGATCCAGTGTGGTCTAATGTTATCTAACTTAATGTGGTTCACTTAAACAGATTAATGACACTGGTAGAAGAGATTAGACCCTACTAGCCATGTATTAACTTAACTTAGCACATTGGATCAACTCAACTATGAGCTAACCCAACCCATGATGAATGATATAACCTTTCTATTTCCACCTAATAACAAACAAACTTTTAAAGCCTACATCTTGTAGTCTATCTCACCCATATATACCTCTCATCTTGACAGATTCTATCTTACCCTTGGATAATCACCTTATATGATTGGTTACCCCAATCTGGACATAAAACAAAGATTAAGCCCTACCAAAGAATCTTTAGATTGTAACCAGCTACTAAGCTTATTCATTCCGCCTATTGAATAATTTCCTTTGCAAAACTATTACCATATGCTTCTAACTTTCATGGTCAATACCAGGAAAGGAAAGATTATCACGTAACAGCAAACAGAAATGAATCCTCCAAATCCTCCACCTGTTGAGATCAATCAAATGGTTGCTACCCAAAGACTGGTAATACAACAATTAACAGACCTGGTGACCGAGATGCAAAATCAGATAAGACAACAACGCGAGGAAATACGTCAGGCCCGTCAAGAAATAAGGCAAGCACGGTTGGAGAGACAACAACAACAACAACCCCCACCACCACCAGCTTCACCAAGCTACATAGATATAAATTATGATGATTTGTAAGATCTAGGTGTTACTTTAGTTAGTAGATGATATGATAATATTTTAGAAGAAATAATAAGGTCTATTGACCCTATGTTTTGTTAAAGAATTATACCTCATGCTGAGATTTCTTTGTTTGTGCGTATGTTCCGAGAACAATATGAGCATACATCCCTTTTCTTACAAATCTCGAGGACGAGATTATTTTTAAGGGGGGTAGGATTTGTAACACCCAAATTCTGAATTTAGAATTGGTAGAGGAAATCTGAACAAAGTATCATAATGTTTTGGAAATTAGGAAAATAAGAAAAATGATGAGGAAAGGGATTTCTCTTTTAAAAGGAAACCATTTATACATCCCATGAAATAAATAACAAGGAGAATAAAACTTAAATAAGTAATATATTTGAATAAATATTCCCAAACCAAATACTTTTAATTGCACCAAAATGAACTAGTTACAAGTTTGAATTGAATTGGTATTTTTAAATTTGAATTTGTGAAAGATTAGAGAAGGGAAGAACTAAGAAAAATACTACATAAAATAAAATAAAAATCAGAATAAACATCCCTCACATTTATATTATTAAATTATACCATTCAAACTAAGGACAAGTTATTCACAAAGTTTGAATTTAAACTTGAACTCAAATTGGATTTGAAAATGGAGAAAAGAAATAGAAAATAAAAATGGAAAAAGAGAAAACCTAGTGCTGGGCCGATTTACTCTCAGCCGGCCCAACTTCTCTTCTCCACGCGCGGCCCAGCTCCCTTGTTTCGCTGACAACTGGGCCCCGCTGAACAGGGACTCCAGCGCGCGCTCACTGCGTACCCGCTCGTGCCGACAGGTGGGACCCGATGGACAGCCTCTGGCTCCGCGCGCGGGCCACTCAGCGACTGACCGTGTGGGCCCACGTTGTCAGCCCTATCCCCTTCCTCTCTCGCTGTCACCTGGGCCGGGGCTGTCAGCTCAGTCTTCCCCCTTTCAACCGAACGCGAGTTCGTCGCCGCGCGCGCGTGGAGCTCAGCGGACCGCGCGGACTCCGCGAGCTCGCCGGTGATCTCGGTACCCGTGCAACAACCGCGAAGCGCCCCCTGAGTATAAGTACGTAGCCGCGACCCCCCCCTTTACATCTCTCTCCCCGGACCGAGCTCCCTCCCCGCGTCTTCGTCGCCGCCGTCATTTGTTGCCGCTGCCGCCACTTGGTGTCCGTGGAGGGTTCGGGGTGTGCCGCTGGTGTGCCTGGATCGTGGTCGGGCGATACCTGGGTCGCTTGGGCCATCGGTGTCCGGGGAATTGCTCGCCGACGATATTACTCCGCCGCGACGCCGCTGCACGCCGTGGATCACCCCCCTGGACGCCATCTCTACCTACGGTGAGCCCCTAGTATCTTTCGCCATGGTCCGAATTGTGCGTGGGGGCCTTCGAATGACATTGTTGGGACCCGGGTCGGCCGAATCGCGGGGCTCCGGCGGGGATTCGCCGTGACCGCGGGCGGCGCCGCCGGCCTCCCGGTCGGGGGAAAGGAGATGGTGCCGTGGCCATGGATCCGCGAATGAACGGCCGAGATTAGGCCAAGGGATACCCCTTCGCGCTTTAGATCTGGACCGTAGGATCGATCGGACGGCCCGGACGCTATGAATCCTTCATTAAACCTAGACCGTTGATCTCGGATCCGACGGCTGTTGTCGCGTACCGGTTCGGTCGGGGGGAAGATCTAATCTGGTCCCTTGATTCGAGATCGGACGGCTGAAAACGCTTGATACCCCTTCGGCCAGGCGCTTTTTCATAAGAGACCCTCTGTTTATTTGAAATCAACCCGCCGTCCATCGCGGGTGTAGTCTGAGTCTCGGTAAACTTGCGCAGAGACCCCTGCACTTTTCAGTAAATGAGGCCCAGTCCAGAATATAATAAAACCAGAGAAAATGATTTATAAATGGATTTTTAATAGGAAAATAATGGCTAGAATTTCAATAATTCATAGAAAATGCATATAAACTCCAAATTACTTCATTCCACTTCCTAAAATTTTGTAATTTAATTCTTTATCACCTAGAGTCTCTGTCTTGACATAAAAATAGTAGGAAAGATAATTTCTCACTTAATCCATTTTAAGCACATAAAACCTTTGAAAATTCATAACTTGAATTCTACAACTCCAAAATTAATAATTCTTTTTCCTGTGATCTTATTTTAATATGTAGATTATTAATATGTATTTTGCATATATGTTTGGTGTAATGTTAATTTTGCCTATACCATGTATGTTTGTATTGCTACGACTAGCAGTGAGGTCACGAGGATCTGAAGAATCATCCTGGTACCTGGATTCTCAAGGCCCAGGCAAGTTGTGCCCTTGATCACTTCTTTTTACCCAGCCATGTTCTGATTAATTATAATGATCTGCATAGGTTAATTTTGATGGGACCCAATAGGTTACCCTAGTTTGTCTATCTTTATACCTTGTTTACCACTGAACTTTCTGGGTAGTACTTGCTAGTGCTATATGTGGTTTTGGGTATGGAGATACACCATTCATGATTATACTTTTGTTATCAGTTGTTATTTATGGTTCATGTTAAGATCATTATGTTAATTGGAACATGGAGCGACCACCCGGGAAAACAGTGCTACCACAAGGGTGGAATGGGACGCCCTTGGCTGATTAATTAGGAAAGCTAGTGGAAGACTACCTTACCCGAAAGGGGCAAGGGCAGTAGGGGAGAGGTCAGTGTAGGGAGGCCCTCGGGAGGATTTTGCTGCGATGGCGGTCCTGCAAGGGATTCCTGCACTGGATCTTCCTATAAACTGTAGCGGGTTTTCGGAAGCTAGTGGAACTTTGTAAAGGCCTCGTAGTGTTACCCTGCCTCGCTTCCTTGGTAGAGGTGTATGGGATTCATGACCCCTTGGCAGATGGGTAACACGGCTTGTGGGTAAAGATGCGCAACCTCTGCAGAGTGTAAAACTGGTATACTAGCCGTGCTCACGGTCATGAGCAGCTCGGACCCTCACATGATTAATCTATGGAACTAAATTCAATTTGTCATATGCATTGCATTGCAGGTGATGTTGATACTTTTGTTCTATTACTTAATTGGGTTTGGTATTTACTTATACTTAGTAACTGCTAATAAAAATTTTGACCAACTTTAAAAGCAATGCTCAGCTCTAACCATCTTCTTTGGTAAGCCTTACACTTTATGTGAGCTCCCACCTTTGGCGAGTTCATGCACATTATTCCCCACAACTTGTTGAGCGATGAACGTATGTGAGCTCACTCTTGCTGTCTCACATACACCGCAGGTCAAGACCAGGTACTGCAGGATGATGCTCATGGAGGATGCTGTGATGAGTTCGTGAGTGGTCTAGGTCGTCGCCTCCCAGTCAACTTTTGGGTTGCTGGACCGTTGTCTCCTTATAATGTAATTATTTATTTTGTATAGAACTCCTGTTATATATAAAGTTGTGACATTCGATCCTGTGCCACTATACATCATATGTTTGAGACTTGGTCCCAGCATACCTGGTGTTTATGTTAACCCCGGATTTTGGACCCCTAAAATCCGGGTGTTACACCCTCCTCCTGCTGATGTGGCTGTCGCGGTTCATCTGGTCCTCCCCTCGGCGGAGGAGGAGGTAGGGGTTGGAAGGGTCGGCCGTGCCCGATGGAGTGCTTGAAGTCCCGGCAGTTACGAAGAGTGTGGCACATGTCCTTGTGGTACGGGCACTGGGTGTCGAGGATGTCATCCAGCGTGCGCTCGCCTCCGCGAGGTCCTCCTCGGGCGCGAGAGGCAGGTGGTCCGGCGGCGTGCACTTCTTCGCGAGGCCTCTTCTCCCAGCGTTTGTCGGGTTGCTGGTTCGCGTCACGTCGTGGTGCTGCCGGTGTGGGCTTTGCTCCTCCGATGAGGTCCTGGGCTCGCTCGTCGGCGGTGATGTAGAGGTCGGCTTCCCGGAACAGCTCCTCGGAGGTAGTCGGTGCCTTCTGTAATATGGCTCGGACGAAGGCCGAGTCATTGGATCCTCTGTAGAAGTCCTCGATCACGGCTGCCTCCGTGACCTTGGGGGCGCTTGATGGATTTGAGGTCCCACGGTTGTGCCGGTTTGTCGGACAGGGACTGGAAATTGGCGGTGAAGCGCCGACTGAAGTCGCCCCAATCGTCGATGCAGTGTCGGGGTAGATGTCGCAGCCATTGTAGCGCGTCTTGCCTAAGGACAATGGGTAAGTATGCGGTCATCACATCTTCGGATGCCCTGGCAGCTCGAGCAGCGGTGGTGTAGACGGCTAGCCAACCCCCTGGATCCTGCTTAGGTTCATATTTGTCAACATTGGATACCTTGAAGTTGGGAGGCCATTGGATGGCCTTAAGGCGCGGAGTAAGAGCAGACACTCCGCATGTGTCCTCCTGTCGTCGGGGATGGTGTCTGTCTCGGGGAGGGGAGTAGTCGTTGTGGTTCCTCGACCGACCCCGGGTAGTACCGCCAGTTGAGGCCGTTGCCGACTCAGTTCTGGTGGTCTGGCTCCGAGTTGGGATGCCATGATCCCTGTCGTACTCTTACCGGCGGCGGATCTCGTTCTCATGCCGTCGTTCACGCGAAGCATTGATGGAGCTTCGCGCGTCTCGGCGACTGTTGATGGCGTGTCGTAGATCGTTCGGCGGGTGAGCAAGCGGTAGGAGATGGTTGGCTGCCTGGGTGAACAGTCGTCGGTAGCCCTCGACGTCGGGAGTCCGAGGGAGTCCATCAGCTATCCGAGCTAGCACTCCTCCAACTTCGCTCGGTGTGTTCATGGCTCGGGCGAAGTCGGGGTTCAGGTTGCGCCCGAAGAATGGATTCTCCCAGCGTTGCCTTGCATCTTGCTTGGCTTGTTCCTGAGCCCGGCGGCGATCACGTCGTCGGGAGTTCCTTCGCTCTCTGAAGACACGTTCCTCCAGAGTTTCTCCTATCTCCGAGACCTCGTCCCGCGAGACAGGTTGCTCCGGGTCTCGTTCTCCGGCCGCGTGATGTCGTCGAACGTTCCTGCGCCGGTTTCTCCGTCGGCGGGATTCTTGTTGAGGTGGTTCTTCTCCAGGTGCGGTCGGCTCGTCGTCGGAGACGGTAGGCGACTCCACTCTCCCGATGAAGAGGACGTCGGGATAGAATGGCGCTGCTGTAGTGGCGACCTTCTTTCCGTTCTCCTTTGAGGGCGGAGGAACAGAAAGAACGACTTGCTTCTCCTTGGTCACCTTCTTCCTCGCGATTTGTGTCCATTCTTTTGTCGGGGAAGTAGACAGTGGGGTTCTCCGGGTCAGCGGGCCCTCGGCCCCTGACTTTCCGAAGACGATCTTTTTCCGGAGAGCTGGAGGTTGCGCTTCTCCGACATTTTCGGAGTCTGTTGGAGGAGACTTCTTTTCCGGCGGGTCCGCAATGCGGTGTAGAGTTCCCTCTTCGTCTGCTACGGATGAGATTGTCCCGAAGCAGAATACGGATCCGGGACGGAGGGTGATCTTGCTGTGGAAGGTGACGGCCATTGAGCTAGCTTGGATCGTCGACACACCCCCTACCTGGCGCGCCAGCTGTCGGTGTTTTGGGTCCGACCACACACCCGGGGTTGCCCCTCAAGGTGTTTTTAGGAGTAGGACGGTGTCGACGACTGTAGCAAAATGGTTCGTGCCAATTGCACGAGCGACGGTGGACAAGGTTTACAGGTTCGGGCCGCTTAGAGATGCGTAACACCCTACGTCCTGGTGAGTATGCTGAGTGAATGAGGTTACAAGAGAGCTCTCCGAATTAAGAACGCAGAGAGTCGAAGTGGATAGCAAAGTAATAGGGTCGATCGATCTGAAGGGGTGCCCCCTAGGCCTTATATACTCGACCGTGGGGCAATACACGTGGATATGATAACAATATGTAGCTAAAAGATAGTGAACTGTTTGAGTTTATCTCTCAGTAGTTCTGCCGACCTATCCTTGCATGGCTCCGTTGCATGGGGGCTCCAGCGCGGGAAAGTCGGATCTCTGTTGTGGTCGCTCGCTCGACGTTGTGGGCCGTCCGGGTTTGCGCCAATCCGGCCCCATGTCGATCTGCTTTGCTGGTTGTCCCTCCCTAGGCCCACGAAAGAATAACCTTACGATTTATTGGGCTCTTGGGCCTTTCGTGAGGTCTTTTACTCTTTTAGTGGACCCGGGGATATCTATCCCCCACACGAGGCTCTGGTTAACGGGTTGCGCATCGCCAACGAGCTAGGGGTTCGGCGCCTCGACGCTCGTGGCGACTCGCGGCTTGTCATCGACCAAGTCATGAAGAACTCCCACTGCCGCGACCCGAAGATGGAGGCCTACTGCGACAAGGTTCGGCGCCTAGAAGACAAGTTCTACGGGCTCGAGCTCAACCACATCGCCCGACGCTACAACGAGACTGTGGACGAGCTAGCTAAGATAGCCTCGGGGCGGACAACAGTTCCCCCGGACGTCTTCTCCCGAGACCTACATCAACCCTCCGTCAAGACCGACGACACGCCCGAGCCCGAGGAGGCCTCGACCCAGCTCGAGGCACCCTCGGCCGCCGAGGGTGAGGCACTGCGCGTCAAGGAAGAGTGGAATGGGGTCACGCCTAATCGAAACTGGCAGACCCCGTACCTGCAATATCTCCACCGAGGAGAGCTACCCCTCGACAGAGCTGAAGCTCGGCGACTGGCGCGGCGCGCCAAGTCGTTCGTCTTGCTGGGTGACGAGAAGGAGCTCTACCACCGCAGCCCCTCAGGCATTCTCCAGTGATGCATACCCATCGCCGAAGGTCAGGAGCTATTGCAAGAAATACACTCGGGGGCTTGCGGTCATCACGCATCACCTTGAGCCCTCGTTGGAAACGCCTTCCGACAAGGTTTCTACTGGCCAACCGCGGTGGCCGACGCCACTAGGATTGTACGCACCTGCCAAGGGTGTCAATTCTACGCAAGGCAGACACACCTGCCCGCTCAGGCCCTGCAAACAATACCCATCACCTGGCCGTTTGCTGTGTGGGGTCTGGACCTCGTTGGTCCCTTGCAGAAGGCACCCGGGGGCTTCACGCACCTGCTGGTCGCTATCGACAAATTCTCCAAGTGGATCGAGGTCCGACCCCTAAACAGCACCAGGTCCGAGCAGGCGGTGGCGTTCTTCACCAACATCATCCATCGCTTCGGGGTCCTAAACTCCATCATCACCGACAATGGCATCCAGTTCACTGGCAGGAAGTTCCTGGACTTCTGCGAGGACCACCACATCCGGGTGGACTGGGCCGCCGTAGCTCACCCCATGACGAATGGACAGGTCGAGCGTGCCAACGACATGATTCTACAGGGACTTAAGCCGAGGATCTACAATGACCTCAACAAATTCGGCAAGCGATGGATGAAGGAACTACCCTCGGTGGTCTGGAGTCTGAGGACGACGCCAAGCCGAGCCACGGGCTTCACGTCGTTTTTTCTAGTCTATGGAGCCGAGGCTATCTTGCCCACAGACTTAGAATACGGTTCCCCGAGGAGAAGGGCGTATGACAACCGAAGCAACCAGACCAGCCGAGAAGACTCACTGGACCAGCTGGAAGAGGCTTGGGACATGGCCTTACTACACTCGGCACGGTATCAGCAGTCTCTGCGACGCTACCACGCCCGAGGGGTTCGGTCCCGAGACCTCCAGGTGGGGGACTTGGTACTTCGGCTGCGACAAGACGCCCGAGGGCACCACAAGCTCACTCCTCCCTAGGAAGGGCCGTTCATCATCGCCAAGATTTTGAAGCCCAGAACATACAAGCTGGCCAATAGTCAAGGCGAGGTCTACAGCAACGCTTGGAACATCCGACAGCTACGTCACTTTTACCCTTAAGATGTTTTCAAGTCGTTCATATACCTCATTCTCTATACATACACAAATAAAGTCTAACCGTCAAGGAAGGGTCAGCCTTGCCTCGGCAAAGCCCGACCCTCCCTCGGGGGCTAGAAGGGGGGAACCCACTCTGCGTCAAAAATTTTCTCGAAAAAAGCCTTTCTGCCAGAACATCTTTTCGCGCTTTTCGACTACTTCGATAGTGGGATCCTGAAAACGACGGAGTACACGTAAGCGGCAAGGCCGACCGAGCCGAGGGACTCCTACGCCTTCGGGATACAGATACCTCACTCATCACCTTCTGCGGTAAGTAACTCACGCTTGGATAAGCGATTCCGCTGACCGAACAAGTCTTAACGCTCAAAAATTTTTCTACCGGAACGATTTTTTGTGCCTTCTCGACTATATCGATAACTGAATCCTGCAAACGAGTAAGAGTACACGTAAGCGGCAAGGTCGGCCGAGCCGAGGGACTCCTACGCCTCCGGGGTACGGATACCTCACTCATCACCTTCCGCGATAAGTAACTCTCGCTTGGATAAGCGATTCTGCTACCGACAAACAAGTCCTGATACTCGAAACAAGAGGAAAAGAAACACAGCTTTACAACACGACAATGGTATGTTTGGGCCTCGGCGGCCGCAAAAAAACATACGTATACTACAGACAAACTGTTCCTGCAGGTTCAGACATCAACAGGGGGAGTAGCAGCACCCTCGGCGTCGTCTCCCCCTTCGGCGGAATCTGACCCGACCTCGGACGGCGACACAGGCGAAGGATCTCCACCTCGAAGGAAGATGTCAGCACCGCGCCCGGGCCATCGCCGCCAGGGTCTCCTCCAGGGTCCCGGCCCGGGCAAACACCTCGACCGACCGCTCCGTAGCCTCAGCCAGCTGTCCCCCGAGGACATCAGCTCGGCTCACGACCTCAGCAGCATAACTCTAAAGATGGTCTCGCTCACGGATGACCCAGCCAGGCTCCGACAGACGCTGCTGCACCTCCTCGGCCTGGGAAGTCACGTACTCCCGGGCCGACGAAGCTTCTTCTCGAGCCGACTCCACCACTGTCCACGCTGACACCGCTGCCTCCGGCTCCGGCTTGTCGCAAGAGCGGCCGAGGATTTCTTTAACTGAGCAAGAGAAGCCTTAAGCGGCAAGGCCGACCGAGCCGAGGGACTCCTACGCCTCCGGGATACGGATACCTCATTTGTCACCTTCCGCACAGGGCAACTCACACTCGGTTAAGCGGCTCAGCTAGCCGATAGGCGAGTCCAAGTGCTCAAAATGAAGAAGAAACCCGGTATTACACTAAAATACCGGATGTTCAGGCCTCGATAGTTGCGATGAACACACACTGGCACTCAAGGTTGTAACACCCCTGGTGTTACTATAACTAAAACTTGAGCATGACATCATAACATTGGCATTGCATATGTTTGACACACCTAGAATGCATTTACTAGGTAAAAATTTCAAACAAGTTGTATTGTTTTAATGTTTTACAAATAGGACCCTGGTTAAAGGACTTAACCCTAAATAGTGATTAAAGGGGTAAAACTTAACCTAAGTTGAGAAAACTTAAAAGCTTTAGGGTAAAAGTCATAAAATGACTCCAAGAATAAAGTTGAATCACACTTATACCCCTGGAATACCAGAAGTCCTAATTGGAACCCTGGAAAACCCTAAAACTAAATCCTAGGGGCCTATGTGCAAAATTAGCCCACTTTTGGGTTAAAGTGCAAAAACCAAGCCAAATAGGTTTCTTAAGTCCTTTGGTTCACAAATATGTGGACTTGAAAGCCAAACCTAAGGTTTTGGACTTAAATGCAAAATAGACCTCATGTGAGTTTTATTCTAAGTCTGAAAATCAGAGAATGGGCTCAACTTTGGGGCTTTATAACTTACAAAGTATAGGGTTTTTGCCCTAGGTCACCACATCAAAGTTGAAGACCAATTATAGGAGAACAACTTTGCTAAAGAGTGTGAGCTTAGTTGTTATGAGAAATTTAGAGAAAAACCCAATCAAAAACTGGCTGTCAGGCTGTTTGATCTGAAATTCAGAATAGCAGATGACTGACATCAACTTCCAGCTCAAATCCAAGCATGATCCAGTGCTCAAATGAGTTTGATCTCTATAGTTGAATTGTAGCTGGTTTATAACTCTACAACTTTGCTACATAGAGTTGGCTTAGGTTTCACACAAAAATTTGAGAAAACTGGGCTCCAATGTGCTCTGTCAGTCACTCTGAACTGGTATTCACCATGGTACAGTAACAGGTAAACTGAAGAAGATCCTATTCGTGCTCGTCGCCGATAGCCGTCGCCGTCGATCGCGGCTCGTCACGATTCGTGCTCAGTGGTCCTTGGATAAGCACAGCCGGTATGAGTCCTCGCCGCCGGTGAGCTGGAGGCCACCCGGTCTGTCGCGGTACCCCTCCCCCTTACTCATCGGATGGTCGGGATAAGAGCTCGCCGCCGTTGGACGATTACCACCGTGCGCCGCGTGGCTTAGCTTTTCCACCGTGCCGTCGTGACTCCTCTAGGCCATCCCATCATCGACGGGGAGCTTGCCACGCCATTAGCCACGAATTCACCGCGACGTCTTCTTCCTTATCTCCGGCCACCTCCGCTAGCCGCTTAAATTAAGCGCCACCGCCTCGGGGCTCTATAAATTGACCCTGCCGTGAGCTTCACCACATCCTCACGCATTCAGTCACCACTAATCGCTAGCCGTCCTTCGCTAGAACTCGCGAATTTTGGATTTCCCCCAAATCCATTTTCCGCCGCCGTGAATCAAGCCCACCGTGGTCAGTCCTCCACAGGTCAGCCTCGGTCCTCTGCTACTTCGTTTGAGTACCCTCCCAACTCCGTGATGCTTGCCGAGTCACCGAATTGAACCGGGAGACCCCCAGTCGCCGGGAACACGATCATATTGCCGTTATGCTTACGGCCACCGTGGCCGGAGCTCCATAGTTCACCAATAGTGCAATTAAGTTGGGGAAAACATTCATGGGGACTCGGATTTGGTCTCGGCCGAAGCTTAGCACCTGTCTTAGCCCCAATCGGCTGGCGTAGATCCTCGCCGGAGCGCGGCGGTGCGCGAGCGCCGTCGGGGACTTGAAACACAGAATAGATAGAAACCGAAGGGCTTTTCTGCGAAGTGTCAGTGACCCCAGAAAATAGTAACCGAACCCACTTCCTGTTAGATAAAACCTCGAGGACTTTTCTGCAAAGCCGCCATCGCGCGCGCGGGCGCGGGCGCAATTCTACTGCTATTGGGCCGACTTGGGCTAGTTTTGGCCCAAGCCTATTCATTGTTTTCTTTTTTCTATTTCTAGCAAACTTCAGAAATCTGTAGAAAATTATAGAAAAATCCTAAAAATATGAGACCAATTTTCCTAGGTTCCTTATTTTCCCTAGAATTTAATAAAAATAGTTTCATGATTTTTAGGTTAAATAAGGAATTTTAGGGCATTTAAAGTAATTAAAAGTACTAGTTATGGATTATTAGAAAATAAATAGTAATCCCAAAAATACTCAAAATTATTATGTGAACTTAAACCAATATTTAGAAGCCTTGGGTAGAATTTGGGTTGATTTGGACCTTGTTTGATCACTAAACCCAAAACCACCCCCCTGCTCCATGAACTCCTTTACTGACTCCGGAAACCCTAGGTTCTCGGAGTACCGTGAAGGAAAGTTGTACTCAAGACTTAGATAATAAGTTTATATTATCTTTGCATCCTCATGAGTATCCCATGACATCCATTCTTATGCATGTATATGGTTATATTAGAGCACGAAGAAGAAGAAGAAGTCTCTAAAGAAGGGATACCACCATCCTCAGATCCTCAAACAGGCAATTGCTTTTACTTCGATATTTGTGGATCCGAGCAGGACTCACCTGATAACAAAGGCAAGCCCCGGTGCATGCAACCCTTTTCCTTGTGTTTTTAAATACTTTTCGCACACTTAAGTCTAGTGAAATGTGCATTAGGTTCATAGGAGTTACTTGAAACCCTTTGATGCATTGCTTTCCTTGATATCCATACCTTTATAGATACTTCCATGAAGTATCAAAATTATGATTTACAAAAATGCTTAGCCTTGCTTAGATCTTGTGGATAGAGATTGTCCTTAATTTAACTCGAGAAAGGATGGCTTCTACCTGCAAGAATATTTTCATTTGGAGCAATGATGGGATCTTACTGCAAAGTTCCCTGTGATGCTCTTTCATCCTAAGGAACAGACACAATCCTAAGGATGGAAATACGTAAATTGAGACTTGGGGGTAGGAACAGGTGATGTTCTACCCAGGTTGGTTAAGGATTAACGCGTATGTAGGCGTGCTGACCGAGGACCCTTTAACTGGTCACATGCCTCGTCATGGGTAAGCCTTGCCTCGGGCAGACTAAGGCCGGAATAAGATAACACGAAATGGGAGTGGAGCGGTGGCGAGAGTAGCGTGTACCCTCCGTGGCAAGAGGCTGGACGGTGGTGTATCTGTGCTCTCGGTTTGCGTGAACCTGATCCGGTCTTAAGAACCCCGGTGGCGGGTTGACATATGCAAGGGTTAAGTGCTACATATGTCGTGTGATTGGAGATCCTCAGCTGAGTATAATCGATTCGGATCGCCGTACCTTCGCGGTTATGAAGACTTGGTCACTTCCCTGCAACCTAAAGTCAGGATGTGAACACTATGGATAAAAATGATGTTGTATTGATGAGATGTTGAAATTAGACTAGATGCAAATAGAGTCTATTAATACTTAATATGGCGTTAAAAGATTGAAAGTAAGGACTCACTTTAGTAAGCTACTTCTGCAAAAGTATAAGTTGATTTTTGCTAAAGCCTCTCCTTGACTCCTACTTATCCAGCATACCCTTGAGAGTCTTTTCCTTAGTCGGGTAAGACTTGCTGAGTAATTCCATACTCAGGGTTTATCCCTTCGTTGTTTTTAGGTGAAGAAGCAGCAGACTTTTGTTGCTTCTGTGCCAAGGTGGTTTCCAAAGAAGAAAAACAAGACTGAAGTGCGGGAGGACTCGGTCCTCCACCTAGGATCTTTTGTTTTTTTAGCTTCTCGGGAGAAGTTTGTGTCTCCCTTGGTTTGTATAATATTACTTCTATGCACTCACTTTTAGACTGGTCTGTAATAAAGTAACTCGAGCTTGCTTTTGAAATAAATGTAAGTTTATGTAATTCGCTTCCGCATTTCTTTATCTCCGATGTTCTGTAATGTCTGCAAGACGGGTGAAACGTTCCTGGTGAGGTCGGAAAAGATACCGAGCTTGTCAAGTGACTTAGGAACATCTACAGGGTGTCTGATGTCTGCTAGACAAGGACAACTGTAGGTGGGCCTAATTACTTGGGAGGTTCCGTCACAGCTGGTATCGGAGCGTAGCCCTTCTTTGCAGACATTATGAGCCATCTTCAAAAAGATTTTCAAAAGTCTTACCTAAAGATTCTTTTCTCTTCTTACCTGAGTACTCTGAAGAGTTTATCTTAAAGACCAGATAGGAAGAGTGCAATGTATAGAAGGTTGAATCAACTAAGGTTGATTCTGTACTTATTCATGCATCATGCTAAGAATTATGCTAATAAGTTTTCCCCCTTAGAAAGATGCCGCCACGCACAAGGCTAACGGCACGTAAGTCAACGGGACCAATTGGAGTACCCCGGCATCAACTAGCCCCTCGACACGAAAGCAGTAGCAGCGGAAGTAATGATCCTATAGGAGACTTGGAAGCCGAAGTGCGTCGACTTCAAGCAACGCTGCAACACAGGACCAATGCTTGGATTGCAGACGGAGATAGAATCAATGAACTAAGAAGGGATATCCGTCACCTGCAGGATCAGCTGGCTGATCGGGACTTAGCACTTGACTGGGCAGTACAGTCTCGTATGTTGGCATGTGCTAAGGAAGCGAGGGCTCAGGCCCGAATTAAAGAACTTAGCTCAGCTGTCGACAACCTGCAGGTCTACTGCAATACTTTGCATGAGGAAGTCCATGTGCTATACTCACAATTACACCCTAGTGAGCCTGTACACTCTGCTGAGTCAGAAACCGGACGCTCTCACGTTGCGGGACGCGCGCTGGGTGGGGAGTTAGACCTTTTTGAACCCCCTCCTTCTTTGAGGTTGGTTGACGTCTGGACTCCCACACCTGATGATGAAGCCGCCAAAAGTAACGGAAAGCAGGACTAATGGTGTAATAAAAGTAGAGTAGTGTATTGTAGGGTGTACTGCTGTATAATAGGTTGAACTTTTGTAAAATGGGTAATGTATCCTGTTATGTTGTGTCGAGTCTGTATCATTACTCTTTATAGTAATGTAAAATGGAAGGTTTTCTTTGGCACATTATGTTTATTCAAATGTTTTTGCCTCAGATGCCGACCAGGACTCGCGGACAGGACGCAGCCGGAACTTCTGGGGGTCGGGATGTCACCCCGAATCCACCTCCGGTTCCACCCACGCTAGCCGAGGCAATTGCTGCCTTGGTGAATGCCACCGCCGACAATACCCGCTTCCTTAGGGAAATGGCGGGTCAGCAGCAGTTCCAGCAGCAAGCAGGAAGAGGTTTTCAGCAAGGTCCCCGTGAAACTACTTATCTGGACTTCTCTGAAACTCGTCCACCTCTATTCACCAAAGCAGAAGACCCGTTAGAAGCCGACGAATGGATACGGGTCATTGAACAGAAGTTTGGCCTTCTTTGTTGTTCGGAAACACAGAAGCCATTGTTCGCGGCGCAGCAGCTCCGTGGCCCTGCCAGTACTTGGTGGGGAAACTTTGTGGCTATCCAACCTGACAACCATCAAATTACATGGAACGAATTTAAAGCAGCCTTCCGCGAGCACTATATACCAGAGGGAGTGCTGCATATGAAACAAGAAGAGTTCATGAAACTGAAACAAGGGGGAGATACTGTTAATCAGTATCTCAACAAGTTCAATCACCTGTCACAATATGCAATTGATCAGGTGAATACTGATTTGAAGAAAAGGAACTGTTTTATGAGAGGTCTAAATGACCGGTTACAACGAAAAATGGCCACCTGTATTGATCTCACATATGGAAAGGCTGTCAGTACAGCCTTATCTGTGGAGGCAAAATACTCAAGTTCTGGGAAAAATAAGGGATTCAGTGGTGAGAGGCCTAATCAGGGTCAGGCGAAGAGGCAACGGTTCATTATCCGGTCTTCTAGCCAGAACCAAACTTTTTCTCGTCCACCAGCATTCCCTTTCAAACAGCCCATAATTATTCGTCCCAACAAAGCCCCTACTGCCCCAAGTCAGCCGGGTGCCCCAGGCACTCGATTCCCTGCTCTGCCGAGTTCTTCAACTGGATGTTTTAACTGTGGCAAGTCTGGGCATTTTATTAAAGATTGCCCCTATCCTAGGCAAAATCAGGCTAATAATCAGCAAGGATCGAGGAATTCAGCTCCAGGCAAGGGAAGTACTTCGGGCAAGAATACCAAGAAGACGGGGCGAGTATATTACACTCAAGTGGCTACTACACCGGAGGGAGAGCCGGTGATGATGGGTACGTTTCCTGTGGCCAGTCACCCTGCAATAATTCTTTTTGATTCTGGTGCTTCGCATACCTTCATTAGTGAGAGCACCTAGAGGGGGGGGGGGTGAATAGGTGATCCTGCGAAAACTTCAAACTTAAGCCACAAAAACTTGTTAAGTGTTAGCACGATTATTGCCAAGTGGCTAAGGTGAAGTCTCAACAAAACACAAAACCACAAGAGATCAAGCACAGAGGTGACACAGTGGTTTATCCCGTGGTTCGGCCAAGACCAACGCTTGCCTACTCCACGTTGTGGCGTCCCAACGGACGAGGGTTGCAATCAACCCCTCTCAAGCGGTCCAAAGACCCACTTGAATACCACGGTGTTTTGTTTTTCCTTTCACTATCCCGTTTGCAAGGAATCTCCACAAATTGGAGTCTCTTGCCCTTACAAGTATATGATCACAAAGAAGCACAGAGTAAGGGAGGGAAGCAACACACACAAATCCACAGCAAAACTCGCACACACACGGCCAAGACTCGAGCTCACAAGAGTATCACAAAGTTCTCACTAGAACGGAGCTCGAATCACTTAGAATGACAAACAAATGCGCAAAGACTGAGTGTGGATGATCAAGAATGCTCAAAGGTTGCTTGTGTGTCTCCTCCATGCGCCTAGGGGCTCCTTTTATAGCCCCAAGGCAGCTAGGAGCCGTTGAGAGCAAATCCGGAAGGCCATCCTTGCCTTCTGTCGTCGGGGGCACCGGACAGTCCGGTGCACACCGGACACTGTCCGGTGCCCGATTTGTTTCCATATCTGGCGCTTCCGACCGTTGCCGACCGTTGGAGATGAGGGAGCCGTTGGCGCACCGGACATGTCCGGTGCACACCGGACAGTCCGGTGCCGTCTTCCGACCGTTGGCTCCGCCACGTGTCCCGCGCAGATTGCGCAGCCGACCGTTGGCTCGGCCGACCGTTGGCTCACCGGACAGTCCGGTGCACACCGGACAGTCCGGTGAATTTTAGCCGTACGCCGTCGGCGAATTCCCGAGAGCGGCCAGTTCGCTCCGAGCCAGCCTGGCGCACCGGACACTGTCCGGTGCACACCGGACAGTCCGGTGCTCCAGACCGAGCTGAGTCTTGGCTGCACACAGCCAAGTCATTTCCTCCTCTTCTCTCTTCTTCCTCTTACTGTTTCTAACACTTAAACAAATATATTAGTACACAAAAACAATGTACTAAGGCTTAGAAACATACCTTTATCTCATGATTTGCACCTTGTTCATCCATGTACATAAATTCACAATTAAGCACATGTGTTGTCACTCAATCACCAAAATACTTAGAAATGGCCCAAGGGCACATTTCCCTTTCAATCTCCCCCTTTTTGGTGATTTATGCCAACACAACATAAAGCAACTAGAACAAGTGCAAACTCACTTCAAATAAAACTTAAATTTATTTTGAATCGATTTTGGCATATATGGATCATCCTTTGCCACCACTTGGTTTGTTTTTGCAAATCAAACTCAAATCTCTATCTCTAAGTTAAACACACATGTTGAAGCATAAAGAGAGTCATTCCAAAAGAGATTGATCAAAGATTTCAAAAACTCCCCCTTTTTCCCATAATCAATACTTCTCCCCACAAGAAGCCAACTTTTGACAAGAGAGACAGCAACATAAGAATTTTGACAAACCAAAAACTCTATTCTACTATTTTCAAAATCTCTCAAGTGGTAGCTGATCCATTTATCGCTTTGGCCTTTATTTTCTCCCCCTTTGGCATCAAACACCAAAACGGGATCAATTTTGGCCCTTTAACCCCATTGCCTCACCAAAATCTTCAATTTAGAGCAAATGGCAATAAGAGTTCATGAGATGGACTTGGAATAAGTTACCCTCTCAACGGAGTGCAGTGGAAGTCTTGCATGATCCAAGTCCACCTTTTCCCTTTCAATTCTCCTTTGAGACTAAATCAAACAAACTCAAGCATAGGGTTAGTCTCAAGGGATCAAGTTGTAACACATCTCCCCCTAAACGTGTGCATCACATTGCAACGGACTTGTGAGGTCCAGGGAGTGTTTGTACAACTTGAGCACCATAATAAGCAACAAAATGCAGAAAGAACATGATCAAAGGCATAAGCACATGTATGCTACAATTCAATCCAAGTTCCGCGAATCTAAGACATTTAGCTCACTACGCAGCCTGCAAAAGGTCTTCTCATCTAAAGGCTTGGTAAAGATATCGGCTAGCTGGTTCTCGGTGCTAACATAAAACACTTCGATATCTCCCTTTTGCTGGTGGTCTCTCAAAAAGTGATGCCGGATGTCAATGTGCTTTGTGCGGCTGTGCTCAACAGGATTTTCCGCTATTCGGATAACACTCTCATTATCACATAGGAGTGGGACTTTGCTCAGATTGTAGCCAAAGTCCCTGAGGGTTTGCCTTATCCAAAGTAGCTGCGCACAACACTGTCCTGCGGCAACGTACTCGGCCTCAGCGGTGGATAGGGCAACGGAGGTTTGTTTCTTAGAGTTCCATGACACCAGGGACCTTCCTAAGAATTGGCACGTCCCCGATGTACTCTTCCTATCGACCTTACATCCAGCATAGTCGGAATCTGAGTACCCAATCAAGTCAAAGTTAGACCCCTTTGGATACCAGATCCCGAAGCAAGGCGTAGCGACTAAATATCTAAGAATTCGCTTCACCGCCACCAAGTGACACTCCTTAGGATCGGATTGAAATCTAGCACACATGCATACGCTAAGCATAATATCCGGTCTACTAGCACATAAATAAAGTAAAGACCCTATCATTGACCGGTATGCTTTTTGATCAACGGACTTACCTCCTTTGTTGAGGTCGGTGTGTCCGTCGGTTCCCATCGGCGTCTTTGCGGGCTTGGCGTCCTTCATCCCAAACCGCTTTAGCAAATCTTGCGTGTACTTCGTTTGGGAGATGAAGGTGCCATCCTTGAGTTGCTTCACTTGGAACCCAAGGAAGTAGTTCAACTCGCCCATCATCGACATCTCGAATTTCTGCGTCATCACCCTGCTAAACTCTTCACAAGACTTTTGATTAGTAGAACCAAATATTATGTCTGTTGGGGACTTGTTCTCAAATGCTAAGAGCTAAGAACAAGGCAACATAAAAAGTGTTAAGTGTTAAAGTCCTTCGTCCTTCAAAACATTATTCCCCTTCGAGAAATAATGAGTTTTGGACGAAGGTCACAAGAGACATACCTTCGTAAATATAACAAGTAATGACGAAGGATTCATATATGGCATGAAATATAATATAAACATCATTATAGAATCATTTCTATTTTATTAACATGGAAAAATAGAAATGATTTCAAATTACAAATGTACCTTCGGTCCTGAGAGAAGGTAAAAAGTACAAGCGTGACGCAAAAGCAAATGCCAAGTCAGCGTGAACAGTACGGGAGTACTGTTCATCTATTTATAGGCGTGAGACACAGCCCATACAAAATTACATTCATGTCCATTACATTTGCTAATGACTTATGGAAATCTGTCGAGGCCTAAGTAGTCTTTTCATCTTTAAGTCGGTTCCCCTCTCTGCGACGAAGCTTCCCTGCGCACAGCTTCGGCTGTGCACCATCCTTCGCGGAACCTGGTAATCAGCCCGTCCTCCATTTTAATCCCCCTTCGTCTGGTTCAGGCTTCGTCCTGACCATACTTCATGTTCATAGTTCTGAGTCCGAAGATACCTGTTTACATAATCCACTTGGAAAACATTGTTAAATCATGTTTTTGAGGACCTTCGGAGGACGAAGGCCCCCAACAGTAGCCCCTCGCAATATTGATTTGTAAATAATAAATTCAGATTGCGATATGGACGAAGGCCTTGAGCCGAAGGTCCGAAAAAACACCTTCCCTTTGCTAGAATAGCAACATTCACTGACAAGCGGGGCCTTTCAATTTTCAACGCCCTAGGCGTATAAATAAGATCACATCGCGAACTCATTTGGTACGCACACTTGCCTTTTGCTTCGGCCCACTAAAATTTTTAGCTCTTGTTCATTAAGATTTGCTGGTCTTTTTGATTTCGGAGCTTCGACCTCGGGAACAATTTTTTAGCGTTTCCGAAGATGTCTGAAGACAAGAAGATCCCTGCTGAGACGAAGCTGAAGATCCCTGCTGAGACGAAGCTGAGTCTCGAGGAGGAGAAGAATCTGGGGTTCCTGATAGCGATGGCAGAGACAAATACAGAGAAAATCACGAAGGAGATTCTCGAAGGTTTGTCCGAAGATACTGATGACAGCGACAGCTATGATGTGGAAAGTGGTGAGGAAGAGGCCGAAGATCGACCGTGGCGACCAAGCCACACAGTTTTTGGGAAAACAACCATCAAGCAGAGTCACATTGATAATATGAGGGGGCGATATTTCCGGGACATATCTATTGTGAGAGCTGATGCCGGGGAAAAAACTTCTCCCACCCCCGAAGAAGATGAAGTTGTGATTTTCCGAAGCTTCCTCAAGGCTGGGCTTCGATTCCCCCTGAGCAACTTTGTTGTTGAGGTACTAAAGACATTTCAAGTCTATCTGCATCAAATCACTCCCGAAGCCATCATAAGAATGGGAGTGTTTGCCTGGGCTGCAAGGAGCCAAGGTTTGGAACCGAACGCTAAAAGCTTCTGCAACATTCATGAGTTAGTATACGAGACGAAGCCCTGGGGAAAGGAGCAATACCACAACAACTTTGGGTGCTACAGCTTCGGCGCTCGCTCCGGGTCGAGCTGCCCTGTGCCGACCTTTCGGAAGAGGTGGCCCGGAGCCTGGATGACTGAATGGTTTTATGTAAAGAATGATCTAACAGCTCAAGAGAATGTGAAGAGTATCATTATGCACCCAATCTGGCAGCGCTTCGGTCTTCGAAGGCCGAAGGTCGAAATGGACGAAGCCGCCGAAGAATGCCAAAGAGCCTTCGGGGTAGTCTGCTCGTTTATTGGGACAAGGGGCTTGGTCCAAGAACACATTGCCTTCAGGGTATGGCCACTTGCAGAAAAGTGGGAAATGCCGAAGGAAACCATCAAAGAGTCCGACGAAAGCGGACTAGTCAGATTAAGGTATACATTCAAATATGCAGATAAATTTGTTGAACCTGATGATGACTGGCTGAAAAGCATTGAAACATTAAGTGATGAATTACTTGGGGCATACTCGAAGGCTGAAAATACTGCACTATCAGCAGCCTTCGGAGGCCGAAAAAAGAAGAGACTCAACCGAGTGTTTGATGCAGTCGGGTTCTTCTACCCTGATTATCGTTATCCCATCCGAAGGCAAAAAAGGAAAAACATAACCTCTGAAAAAGAAGAAGCTGCAACTGCCCCTAGCGAGCCAGAACCGAAAGGAAAAAGGTTGAAGGTCCTCACACACCGACCACGCCATATTGAACCAGCTTCGGTGCCTGAGTTCACCGGAGAAACTTCTTCGGCCGCCGAAGCTGAACAACCAACCTTGCTGCCAGAAATTGCAGAGATGGCCGAAGTGCCATCCACAGAAAAAATGGGAGAAGCGAAAAACCCGACTAAGGAAAAAACATCAGAAATTTTGAGTCCTGTAGCAATTGCTGAAGCAGCAAAAATCCAAAAGGGTCCAATGGTGACCCCAAAAAGGAAGAGAATGGTAAATGTACTAGATGTCTTGGAGACAATTAAGTCTTCAAGCACAACTCCAAAAAAGAGTGTTGAAATTGCTGAAGCTTCTTCTGAAGCTCCGACGCAACAAGCTGAAGCTGAAGCTGGGCCTTCAGAGCCCTTCAAGGAGCAAACTTTGGAAGCCGAAGCAATAAAAATACCAGAACCAATTTTAGTTGAAGAAACTGACACTGCCATCCCCGAAGCGCCTGCCAGCATGTGTGATTACATCATACGACATGCTTCGGGGAAAAAACTATCTGAAAAAGAAACTCATGAAGCTAACCATTATGCAAAGGAGCTAAAATATCCAAAGGGGGCAGTAATATTCAATGGGACAGATGAAGATGATTTCTTATACTGCCTGCCTGACAACAAAGAGCTATCTGTCTGCCGAGAGATGGCCAGGAGTATTGGTTTCCCGAAGCTTGAATCTGGATTAAGCGCCATGACGAAAGAAGATCTCGCCGATAGTCTTGCGTACAACAGCCTGAAGGTACGGGAATTAAACGCTTGAAAAGAAAACCCCCTTATTATTTTTTTACGCAACTCATTCCTTTTTTCTTATATGAATTCTTTTTCGTATAGGGTCTGATCCTAAGCAACGCACTAAGAGCGCAAAAGAGCGCCGAAGATGAAAGTTATGAGATTGCGTTTAGTAATTTACGCTCCGAAGTTATCAAACTGAGAAACGAAGCTTTGGAAAAAGATAAAATTCTGCTTACACTGGTAGATAAAGTGAAAAAAGACGAAGCTGCTTCAAAGGCCCAAACCGAAGCTCAAAAACGCGAGATTAAAGATCTTCAGAAACAGCTGGCTAGAGCTAAAGAGGAGCGCGCGCTTGAGGAAACGAAACGAGAACTTAGTGATTTTATGGTCAGCAAGTTGGAATCAAGAGTTAAGGAGCTTCGCACATCTCAGGGGAAATGCTATGTTAAATCTATAGAATGTGTGAATAAAATTAAAACCAGCTTTGCTAGCGTCGGCGCCTTTTCCAGCGAAGAGAATTTTTCTCGAGGGAACCCCGAAGATCCGCTGGAATGGATTAGCCACGAAGCAGAGGCCTTCGAAGAGATTCTGAACAGTCGTGGCGACATATGCGCTTTTTCGGGCGCCAGAGGAATTGCTTCCGTCTTAGAGAAGAAAGGTTGCGGGCATGTAAAATTTTTAGCTCAGTCCGAAGCTGCCTTTTCTTCCGAAGATATCAAGGACCCCTCGGCCGAAGCAAGCGTGGTTGGTGGCAAATTTTTTACTGATATCTGGAACGACGGCGGCCGAGGAATGGCGCAAGAGATCATCCAAAGAAGCGAAAAAGGCATTCATGATGCTAGAAAAGTAGCAGAAGCTGCCGAAAGGAGTACGGAGCCCGAAAGACAATTAGGTACCAATTAGTCGTTCTTGTTGCGTTGTAATTTTCATTTTAAACTTTGCTCGCGATTTGTAAAAGTAATGAAGAAGTGTTCTCTTCGCTCAGAAACTGTTGAACCAACTGCCGACCCCCACACAAAAGGGGATGAAGAAATTAAACAAATGGCCGAAAGTATCATGGACAAGGTTGTTGACCAACTTCTGAATGAAGCCGCCGAAGCAGTATTGAGAGAAGATTAGATGCTATTTGGAAAAGACATTTAACGTGTAATCTATGCAACACTTTGTACATTTGAATGTAATATTTAAGTCTCTTTTCATTATTGAATTCTTTACGATGCATGAAACTTTAAATACATACCATTTTTGAGCCTTCGGCGAAAAAACACCTTCCCTTCTTTTCATGCTTCGTGAAGAAGACATTCTTCGTTAAAATAACTCTGATGAATGATATCCATGCTTCGTGAAAACATTCTCCGAAGCTATATTCCGAAGCTATACAACTTCGATGTCACTTTCTCAAAGCATCCTTTCGAAGGTTGAGAGTACCCCCTTCTGTTGCCAAATGCAATATGATGTATGATGCTTATGCTATGCAAAATGATGTGATGATGTTATGTCATGCATGTGTCATTTGTTCCGAAGATAAACATAAAACATATTCGTAAGCTCTGCATTCCCTTAGGAACGTCTTTGGAGCTTCTTCGTCTTTTACTTAGACGGTTTTAGCGTTGACTTTTCGCTGTAAGCCTCCCTTAGGAGCTTCTTCGCCTTTTACTTAGGCGGTATCAGCGTTGACTTTTCGCTGTAGGCTCTGCATTCCTTTAGGAACGACTTCTGAGCAGAAAACTTACACTGCGCTCCCTTTGGAACGGCTTTTTATGACTTCATAAACTTACTCTGTGTTCCTTAGAACAACTTTCTGTTACTCCGAAGGATTTTTAATCCGAAGGTTCTCCTTGGTAACGGAAAAAATTTTAGGCTTCAGCAACTTAGGCTTGTGGAGCAAATAGATTTTCCTCGTAGGAAACAACGAAATTATTACATGAAAACTATCAATGTTTTTTGCTTCTCAGGAAATAAAACTGAATAGAAAAGACTGCTATCAAAGGTAGGATATGTCAATAGATGTGCTTCGACTCTGGCACAGTGCTGTTAACTGTGCGAGCTTCGGACTGTTCTCTGAAGTCCCTCTGATGTGGAGCGTATTGACTCCCTTCTGGCTGTTGACCTGGCTGTTGACCTTGCTGCAATGGAGGTGGAGGCGGAAGCTGCTGCCAGGAAGCTTGAGGTTGACTTGCCGAAGCTACAGAAGCTGCAGGGTGGTTGTCTATGTATTGTGGGATATAAGGCGGATGATACGAAGCAGTATGCATGACCTGCTTCGGCTGAGCTTGTTGAGATGCAGCTTCGGCTATTTCCTTTTGCTTCTGGATTGTAACATGGCACGTCCTAGTGGTATGGCCCTTGCCTTCTCCACAGAACAAGCAAAACAGTCTCCTTGGCTGATCTCCGAATCTTCCGCCGAAGCCCCTGGCGCCTCTGCCTCTTGGAGCTGGTGGCCGGAAGGAGGTTTGTTGTTGCCCCGAAGCCTGTGAGGAGCACTGCGGCCTGTTTTGCTGACTCCCCTTATCATCATTCTGAGTGTTGTGGATGGAACGGACGTGCCTCGGGTAGTATCTTCCTCCGAAGCCCCTGGTCATTTCAGAAAATCTGAAGGCCTCCTCCCTTCTTTGACGAAAATCATTGTCAGCACGAATGTACTCATCCATCTTTTGGAGCAATTTCTCCAGGGTCTGAGGAGGCTTCCGAGCAAAGTATTGTGCTGCAGGTCCAGGACGAAGCCCCTTGATCATGGCTTCAATAACGATTTCATTGGGCACCGTTGGTGCCTGCGCCCTCAATCGTAAGAACCTTCGGACGTACGCCTGAAGGTATTCTTCGTGATCCTGAATACACTGGAAGAGGGCTTGAGCTGTGACCGGCTTCGTTTGAAATCCTTGAAAGCTTGTCAGTAACATATCCTTCAGCTTCTGCCATGAAGTGATTGTTCCTGGCCGAAGAGAGGAATACCAAGTCTGAGCAACATTCCTGACGGCCATAACGAAAGACTTCGCCATGACTGCAGCATTGCCCCCGTACGAAGACACTGTTGCTTCGTAGCTCATCAAGAATTGCTTCGGGTCGGAGTGGCCGTCAAACATGGGAAGCTGGGGTGGCTTATAGGACGGAGGCCAAGGTGTAGCCTGCAGCTCAGCAGATAGAGGAGAAGCATCATCGAAAACAAAATTTCCCTGATGGAAATTATCATACCAGTCATCTTCGTTGACGAAACCCTCCTGATGAAGGTCTTTCTGATGAGGCCTTCTGTTCTGCTCATCGTGAGTGAGATGGCGAACTTCCTCAGAGGCTTCGTCTATTTGCCTTTGCAACTCAGCTAGGCGGGCCATCTTCTCCTTCTTCCTCTGCACTTGTTGATGTAGCATCTCCATCTCTCTGATTTCTTGGTCTAGCTCTTCTTCCTCAAGCGTCGGGCTGACGGCTTTTCTCTTCTGGCTTCGGGCCTCCCGAAGAGAGACGGTCTCCTGGTTGTGGTCCAGCGGTTGTAGTGCTCCTGCCCCAGTCGCTGAAGCTTTCTTCGGCGCCATAGCGAAGGTCTATAGCTTCCGAAGGTGTTCACAAAAACTCGAAGTGGAAGTGAGTTCACCGGAGGTGGGCGCCAATGTTGGGGACTTGTTCTCAAATGCTAAGAGCTAAGAACAAGGCAACATAAAAAGTGTTAAGTGTTAAAGTCCTTCGTCCTTCAAAACATTATTCCCCTTCGAGAAATAATGAGTTTTGGACGAAGGTCACAAGAGACATACCTTCGTAAATATAACAAGTAATGACGAAGGATTCATATATGGCATGAAATATAATATAAACATCATTATAGAATCATTTCTATTTTATTAACATGGAAAAATAGAAATGATTTCAAATTACAAATGTACCTTCGGTCCTGAGAGAAGGTAAAAAGTACAAGCGTGACGCAAAAGCAAATGCCAAGTCAGCGTGAACAGTACGGGAGTACTGTTCATCTATTTATAGGCGTGAGACACAGCCCATACAAAATTACATTCATGTCCATTACATTTGCTGATGACTTATGGAAATCTGTCGAGGCCTAAGTAGTCTTTTCATCTTTAAGTCGGTTCCCCTCTCTGCGACGAAGCTTCCCTGCGCACAGCTTCGGCTGTGCACCATCCTTCGCGGAACCTGGTAATCAGCCCGTCCTCCATTTTAATCCCCCTTCGTCTGGTTCAGGCTTCGTCCTGACCATACTTCATGTTCATAGTTCTGAGTCCGAAGATACCTGTTTACATAATCCACTTGGAAAACATTGTTAAATCATGTTTTTGAGGACCTTCGGAGGACGAAGGCCCCCAACAATGTCATCGACATAAATTTGGCACACAAACAAATCACCATCACAAGTCTTTGTAAAAAGAGTTGGATCGGCTTTCCCAACCTTGAAAGCATTAGCAAGTAAGAAATCTCTAAGGCATTCATACCATGCTCTTGGGGCTTGTTTAAGTCCATAGAGCGCCTTAGAGAGCTTACATACGTGGTCGGGGTACTGCTCATCCTCGAAGCCAGGGGGTTGCTCCACGTACACCTCCTCCTTTATTGGCCCGTTGAGAAAAGCGCTCTTCACATCCATTTGGTACAACCTGAAAGAATGGTGAGCGGCATATGCTAGCAAGATACGAATGGACTCTAGCCTAGCCACAGGAGCAAAAGTCTCCTCAAAGTCCAAACCTGCGACTTGGGCATAACCTTTTGCCACAAGTCGAGCCTTGTTCCTTGTCACCACTCCGTGCTCGTCCTGTTTGTTGCGGAACACCCACTTGGTTCCCACAACATTTTGCTTGGGACGAGGCACCAGCGTCCAAACTTCATTGCGCTTGAAGTTATTGAGTTCCTCCTGCATGGCCAACACCCAATCCGGATCTAGCAAGGCCTCCTCTACCCTGAAAGGCTCAATAGAGGAGACAAAAGAGTAATGTTCACAAAAATTAACTAGTCGAGACCGAGTAGTTACTCCCTTGCTAATGTCACCCAGAATTTGGTCGACGGGATGATCCCTTTGAATCATTGCTCGAACTTGGGTTGGAGGTGCCGGTTGCGCTTCTTCCTCCATCACATGATCATCTTGTGCTCCCCCTTGGTCACACGCCTCCTTTTGATGAACCTGTTCATCGTCTTGAGTTGGAGGATGTGCCGTTGTTGAGGAAGAAGGTTGATCTCGTTCATCTTGTTCCTGTGGCCGAACGTCTCCAATCGCCATGGTTCGTATAGCGGCCGTTGGAACATCTTCTTCATCTACATCATCACAATCAACAACTTGCTCTCTTGGAGAGCCATTAGTCTCATCAAATACAACGTCGCTAGAGACTTCAACCAAACCCGACGATTTGTTGAAGACTCTATACGCCTTTGTATTTGAATCATAACCTAATAAAAACCCTTCTACAGCTTTGGGAGCAAACTTAGAATTTCTACCCTTCTTCACTAGAATGTAGCACTTGCTCCCAAAAACACGAAAGTAAGATACATTGGGTTTGTTACCGGTTAGTAGCTCATACGAAGTCTTCTTGAGGAGGCCGTGAAGGTAGACCCTGTTGATGGCGTGGCAAGCCGTGTTCACGGCTTCCGACCAAAAGCACTCGGGGGTCTTGAACTCTCCAAGCATCGTCCTCGCCATATCGATTAGCGTCCTGTTCTTCCTCTCTACCACACCATTTTGCTGTGGTGTGTAGGGAGCGGAGAACTCGTGCTTGATCCCTTCCTCCTCAAGAAACTCCTCCACTTGAAGGTTCTTGAACTCGGACCCGTTGTCGCTCCTTATCTTCTTTACCTTGAGCTCAAACTCATTTTGAGCTCTCCTGAGGAAGCGCTTGAGGGTCCCTTGAGTTTCTGACTTATCCTGCAAAAAGAACACCCAAGTGAAGCGGGAAAAGTCATCAACAATAACTAAACCATACTTACTTCCTCCTATGCTTAGATAGGCGACGGGTCCGAAGAGGTCCATATGCAGCAGCTCCAGAGGTCTTGATGTGGTCATCACATTCTTGCTATGATGCGCTCCTCCCACCTGTTTACCTGCTTGACAAGCTGCACAAGGTCTATCTTTTTCGAAATGCACATTTGTTAGACCTATCACGTGTTCTCCCTTTAGAAGCTTGTGGAGGTTCTTCATCCCCACATGTGCTAAGCGGCGATGCCACAGCCAGCCCATGCAAGTCTTAGCCATTAAGCATGCATCTAGACCGGCCTCTTCTTTTGCAAAATCAACTAAATAAAGCTTGCCGTCTAGTACACCCTTAAAAGCTAGTGAACCATCACATCTTCTAAAGACAGACACATCTACATTTGTAAATAAACAATTATATCCCATTTGACATAATTGACTAACAGATAGCAAATTATATCCAAGACTCTCCACTAAGAATACATTTGAGATAGAATGCTCATTAGAAATTGCAATTTTACCTAACCCTTTTACCTTGCCTTGATTCCCATCACCGAATATAATTGAATCTTGGGAATCCTTATTTTTGACGTAGGAGGTGAACATCTTCTTCTCCCCCGTCATATGGTTTGTGCATCCGCTGTCGATAATCCAGCTTGAACCCCCGGATGCATAAACCTGCAAGGCAAATTTAGGCTTGGGTCTTAGGTACCCAACTCATGTTGGGTCCTGCAAGGTTAGCACAAATGTCCTTAGGGACCCAAATGCAAGTCCTGTCTCCCTTGCATTTTGCCCCTAACTTCCTAGCAACTATTTTCCTATCCCTTCTACAAATAGCAAAGGAAGTGTTTAAAGCACAATAAATTATAGAAGGTTCATTCACTACTTTCCTAGGAGCATGAATAACATTCTTTCTAGGCACATGAGCAATATTTCTCCTAGGCATATGTACAACATTTCTCCTATACATATCCTTATCATGCTTATAAGAAGAACTAGAAGCAAACATGGCATGAGAATCATAAACATGTGAATCAAAATCTCTATAAGCATTTCTAGCATTTCTCCTATCATTATACATAAAGGCATGGTTCTTTTTCGCACTACTAGCCATAGGGGCCTTCCCTTTCTCCTTGACGAAGATGGGAGCCTTATGGCTTGTTAAGTTCTTGGCTTCCCTCTTGAAGCCAAGCCCATCCTTAATTGAGGGATGTCTTCCAATTGTATAGGCATCCCTTGCAAATTTTAACTTGTCAAATTCACTTTTGCTAGTCTTAAGTTGTGCATTAAGACTAGCCAATTCATCACTTAGTTTGGAAATTGAAACTAAGTGTTCACTACAGGCATTAACATCAAAGTCCTTACACCTAGTGCAAATTGTAACATTTTCAACACAGGAATTTGATTTACTAGCTACTTCTAGTTTAGCACTCAAATCATTATTAACACCTTGTAAAATAGAAATGGTTTCATGACAGGAGGATAATTCACTAGAAAGCACTTCATTTCTTTTAATTTCTAGAGCAAGAGAATTTTGTGCACTAACAAATTTATCATGCTCCTCATATAAAAGATCCTCTTGTTTTTCTAGTAGTCTATTCTTATCATTCAAAGCATCAATTAACTCATTAATTTTATCTATCTTAGATCTACCTAAGCCCTTGAACAAGCATGAATAATCGATGTCATCATCATCACTAGACTCACTATCACTAGAAGAAGCATAAGTGGAGTCTTGAGTACTCACCTTCTTCTCCCTTGCCATAAGACATGTGAGACGCTCGTTGGGGAAGAGAGCCGATTTGTTGAAGGCAGTGGCGGCGAGTCCTTCGTTGTCGGAGTCGGAGGAGGAGCAATCCGAGTCCCACTCCTTTCCTAGATGCGCCTCGCCCTTTGCCTTCTTGTATTGCTTCTTCTTCTCTCTTTTGTTCCCCTTTTCCTGGTTACTTTCATTATCAGGACAGTTAGCGATAAAATGACCAAGCTTACCGCTGTTGGGGGCCTTCGTCCTCCGAAGGTCCTCAAAAACATGACTTGACAATGTTTTCCAAGTGGATTATATGAACAGGTATTTTCGGATTCAGAATTATGGATATGGAGCACGACCAGGACGAAGCCTGAACCAGACGAAGGTCGAGGGCAGCCGAAGCTGTGCGCAGGGAAGCTTCGGCGCGATGGCACAAGGGGGAACCGACTTAAAGATGAAAAGACTTCGGGGGCCTCGACAGATTTCCATAAACCGTTAACAAATGTAATGGGCATGGATGTAATTTTACGTGGGCTGCGTCTCGCGTCTATAAATAGATGAACAGTACTCCCGTACTGTTCACGCTGACTGTGCATCGGCATTTGCGTCACGCTTGTACTCTTTACCTTCTCTCAAGACCGAAGGTACATTTGTAATTTGTAATCATTTCTATTTCTTTGTGTTAATAAAATAGAAATGATTCTGTGATCTACATTTCATGTTTTATATGAGTACTTCGTTACTATTTGTTGAATTTACGAAGGTATGTCTCTTGTGACCTTCGTCCGGAACTCATTATTCCCGGTGGGGAATAATGTCCATCAGGACGAAGGGCCTTAACGTTTAACACTTTTTATGTTGCCTTGTTCTTAATCCGAAGCATTTGAGAACAAGTCCCCAACATTGGCGCCCACCTCCGGTGAACTCACTTCCACTTTGAGCTTTTTTGAACACCTTCGGAAGCTATGGCGCCGAAGAAACCTTCAGCGACTGGGGCTTCAGCACTGCAACCGCTGGACCACAACCAGGAGACCGTCTCTCTTCGGGAGGCCCGAAGCCAGAAGAGAAAGGCTGTCAGCCCCACACTTCAGGAAGAAGAGTTAGACCAAGAAATCAGGGATATGGAGATGCTACACCAACAAGTACAAAGGAAGAAGGAGAAGATGGCCCGCCTGGCTGAGTTGCAAAGGCAGATAGACGAAGCCTCTGAGGAAGTCCGCCATCTTACTCACGATGAGCAGAATAGAAGGCCTCATCAGAAAGACCTTCATCAAGAGGGCTTCGTCAACGAAGATGACTGGTATGATAATTTCCATCAGGGAAATTTTGTTTTTGATGATGCTTCTCCTCTGTCTGCTGAGCTGCAGGCTACACCTTGGCCTCCATCCTATAAGCCACCCCAGCTCCCCATGTTTGATGGTCACTCCGACCCGAAGCAATTCTTGATGAGCTACGAAGCAACGGTGTCTTCGTACGGGGGCAATGCTGCAGTCATGGCGAAGTCTTTCGTCATGGCCGTCAGGAATGTTGCTCAGACCTGGTATTCCTCCCTTCGGCCAGGAACAATAACTTCATGGCAGAAGCTGAAGGATATGTTACTGACCAGCTTTCAAGGATTTCAGACGAAGCCAGTCACAGCTCAAGCCCTGTTCCAGTGTATTCAGGATCACGAAGAGTACCTTCAGGCGTATGTCCGAAGGTTTTTACGATTGAGGGCGCAGGCACCAACGGTGCCCAATGAAATTGTTATTGAAGCCATGATCAAGGGGCTTCGTCCTGGGCCTGCAGCTCAATACTTTGCTAGAAAGCCTCCTCAGACCTTGGAGAAATTGCTCCAAAAGATGGATGAGTACATTCGTGCTGACAATGACTTTCGTCAAAGAAGGGAGGAGGCCTTCAGATTTTCTGAAATGACCAGGGGCTTCGGAGGAAGATACTACCCGAGACATGTCCGTTCCATCCATAACACTCAGAATGATGATAAGGGGAGTCAGAACAGACCACAATGCTCCTCACAGGCTTCGGGGCAACAACAAACTTCCTTCCGGCCACCAGCTCCAAGAGGCAGAGGCGCCAGGGGCTTCGGCGGAAGATTCGGAGATCAGCCAAGGAGACTGTTTTGCTTGTTCTGTGGAGAAGGCAAGGGCCATACCACTAGGTCATGCCATATCACAATCCAGAAGCAAAAGGAAATTGCCGAAGCTGCATCTCAACAAGCTCAGCCGAAGCAGGTCATGCATACTGCTTCGTATCATCCGCCTTATATCCCACAATACATAGACAATCACCCTGCAGCTTCTGTAGCTTCGGCAAGTCAACCTCAAGCTTCTTGGCAGCAGCTTCCGCCTCCACCTCTATTGCAGCAAGGGCAACAGCCAGAAGGGAGTCAACACGCTCCACATCAGAGGGATTTCAGAGAACAGTCCGAAGCTCGCACAGTCAACAGCACTGTGCCAGAGTCGAAGCACATTTATTGATACATATCCTACCTTTGATAGCAGTCTTTTCTTTTCAGTTTTATTTTCTGTGAAGCAAAAAACATTGATAGTTTTCATGTAATAATTTTGTTGTTTTCCACGAGGAAGATCTATTTGCTCCACAAGCTTAAGTTGCCGAAGCTTAAAGTTCTTTTTTCCGTTACCAAGGAGGACCTTCGAATTAAAAATCCATCGGAGTAACAGAAAGTCGTTCTAAGGAGCGCAGAGTAAGTTTACGAAGTCATAAAAAGCCGTTCCAAAGGGAGCGCAGTGTAAGTTTTCTGCTCAGAAGTCGTTCCTAAAGGAATGCAGAGCCTACAGCGAAAAGTCAACGCTGATACCGCCTAAGTAAAAGGCGAAGAAGCTCCTAAGGGAGGCTTACAGCGAAAAGTCAACGCTGATACCGCCTAAGTAAAGGGCGAAGAAGCTCCTAAGGGAAGCTTACAGCGAAAAGTCAACGCTGAGATCGTCTAAGTAAAAGACGAAGAAGCTCCAAAGACGTTCCTAAGGGAATGCAGAGCTTACGAATATATTTTATGAGTATCTTTGGAACAAATGTCACATGCATAGCATAACATCATTACATCATTTTGCATAGCATAAGCATCATACATCATATTGCATTTGGCAAAAGAAAGTGACACTCTCAATCTTCGAAAGGATGTTCTGAGAAAGTGATATCGAAATTGTATAGCTTCGCAATACAGCTTCGGAGAATATTTTTATGAAACATGGGAGAGCTTTATCAGATCAATATTGAGATTGTATAGCTTCGGAGAATAGCTTTGGATGATGATTTCACGAAGCATGGATGTGATTCATCAGAATAATTTTAACGAAGAATGTCTTCTTCACGAAGCATGAAAAGAAGGGAAGGTGTTTTTTCGCCGAAGGCTCAAAAAGGTATGTATATAGAGTTTCATGCATCGTGAAGAAGTGAATAACGAAAACAAACTTGTATATTACATCCAAATGTACAAAATATTACATAGATCACAATTTAAATGTTTTTCTAATAGCATCTAGTCCTCTCTTAATACTGCTTCGGCGACTTCATTTAAAAGTTGATCAACAACTTTGTCCATGATACCTTCGGCCATTTGTTTGATTTCTTCATCTCCTTTTGTGTAGGGGTCGGCAGTCGACCCAGCAGCTTCTGAGGGAAGAGAACATTTCTTCATCACTATTACAAACTATGTGCAGAGTTTGAAACAAAAATTACAACACAATAAGAACAACTAATTAATACCTAATTGTCTTTCGGGTTCCGTACTTTTTTCAGCGGTTTCCGCCACTTTTCTAGCATCGTGGATACCTTTTTCGCTCCTTTGGATGATCTCTTGCGCCATTCCTCGGCTGCCGTCGTTCCAGATATCCGTAAAAAATTTGCCGCCAACCACGCTTGCTTCGGCCGAGGGGTCCTTAATGTCTTCGGAAGATAAGGCAGCTTCGGACTGAGCTAGAAATTTTACATGATCGCAACCTTTCTTCTCTAAGACAGAAGCAATTCCTCTGGCGCCCGAAAAAGCGCAGATATCGCCACGACTGCTCAGGATCTCTTCGAAGGCCTCTGCTTCGTGACTAATCCATTCCAGTGGACCTTCGGGATTGCCTCGAGAGAAATTCTCTTCGCTGGAGAAGGCGCCCACGCTGGCAAAGCTGGTTTTAATTTTATTCACACATTCTATAGATTTGACATAACATTTTCCCTGAGATGTACGAAGCTCTTTAACTCTTAACTCCAATTTGTTGACCATATGATCACTGAGCTCTCGTTTTGTCTCCTCAAGGACGCGCTCCTCTCTAGCTCTAGTCAGCTGTTTCTGAAGATCTTTAATTTCACGCTTGTGGGCTTCGGCCTGGGTTTTTGAAGCAGCTTCATCCTTTTTTACTTTGTCTATCAGTGTAAGAAGAATTTTATCCTTTTCTAAGGCTTCGTTTCTCAATTTGATAACTTCGGAGCGCAAATTGTTGAACGCAATCTCATAACTTTCATCTTCGGCGCTCTTTTGCGCTCTTAGCGCGTTGCTTAGGATCAGGCCCTATACGAAAAAGAATTCATATAAGAAAAAATGAATGAGTCGCGTAAAAAAAAAAATATATATATAAGGGGGTTTTCTTTTCAAGCGTTAAATTCCCATACCTTCAGGCTGTTGTACGCAAGACTGTCTGCGAGATCTTCTTTCGTCATGGCGCTTAATCCAGATTCAAGCTTCGGAAAGCCAATACTCCTAGCCATTTCTCGGCAGACAGAGAGCTCTTTGTTGTCAGGCAGGCAGTATAAAAAATCATCTTCATTTGTCCCATTGAATATTACTGCCCCCTTTGGATATTTTAGCTCCTTTGCATAATGGTTAGCTTCATGAGTTTCTTCTTCAGATAATTTTTTCCCCGAAGCATGTCGTATGATGTAATCACACATGCTGGCAGGCGCTTCGGGGATGGCAGTGTCAGTCTCTTCAATTAAAATTGGTTCTGGTATTTTTATTGCTTCGGCTTCCAAAGTTTGCTCCCTGAAGGGCTCTGAAGGCCCAGCTTCAGCTCCAGCTTGTTGCGTCGGAGCTTCAGAAGAAGCTTCAGCAATTTCAACACTCTTTTTTGGAGTTGTACTCGAAGACTTAATTGTCTCCAAGACATCTAGTACATTTACCATTCTCTTCCTTTTTGGGGTCACCATTGACCCCTTTTGGGTTTTTGCTGCTTCGACATTTACTACAGGACTCAAAATTTCTGATGCTTTTTCCTTAGTCAGATTTTTCGCTTCTTCCATTTTTTCTGTCGATGGTGCTTCGGCCATCTCTGCAATTTCTGGCAGCAAGGTTGCCTGTTCACCTTCGGCGGCCGAAGAAGTTTCTCCAGTGAACTCAGGCACCGAAGCTGGTTCAATATGGCGTGCTCGGTGTGTGAGGACCTTCAACCTTTTTCCTTTTGGTTCTGGCTCGCTAGGAGCGGTTCCAGCTTCTTCTTTTTCAGAGGTTATGTTTTTCCTTTTTTGCCTTCGGATGGGATAACAATAATCAGGGTAGAAGAACCCGACTGCATCAAATACTCGGTTCAGTCTCTTCTTTTTTCGGCCTCCGAAGGCTGCTGATAGTGCGGTATTTTCAGCCTTCGAATATGCCCCAAGTAATTCATCACTTAATGTTTCAATGCTCTTCAGCCAGTCATCATCAGGTTCAATAAATTTATCTGCATATTTGAATGTGTACTTTAATCTGACTAGTCCGCCTTCGTCGGACTCTTTGATGGTTTCCTTCGGCATTTCCCACTTTTCTGCAAGTGGCCATACCCTGAAGGCAATGTGTTCTTGGACTAAGTCCCTTGTCCCAATAAATGAGCAGACTACCCCGAAGGCTCTTTGGCATTCTTCGGCGGCTTCGTCCATTTCGATCTTCGGCCTTCGAAGACCGAAGCGTTGCCAGATTGGGTGCATAATAATACTCTTCACATTTTCTTGAGCTGTTAGATCATTCTTTACATAAAACCATTCAGTCATCCAGGCTCCGGGCCACCTCTTCCGAAAGGTTGGCACAGGGCAGCTCGACCCGGAGCGGGCGCCGAAGCTGTAGCACCCAAAGTTGTTGTGGTATTGCTCTTTTCCCCAGGGCTTCGTCTCGTATAATAACTCATGAATGTTGCAGAAGCTTTTAGCGTTCGGTTCCAAACCTTGGCTTCTCGCAGC
Organism: Zea luxurians; assembly: GCA_029449295.1. NCBI lineage: Eukaryota > Viridiplantae > Streptophyta > Magnoliopsida > Poales > Poaceae > Zea > Zea luxurians. The sequence continues at coordinate 172,068,955 of JAOPSE010000002.1, forward strand.
CCAGACAAAAATCCCCATTCTTATAATAGCTTCGGGAGTGAGTTGATGAAGGTAGACTTGGAATGTTTTTAGTACCTCAACAACAAAATTGCTCAGGGGGAATCGAAGCCCAGCCCTGAGGAAGCTGCGGAAAATCACAACTTCATCCTCTTCGGGGGTGGGAGAAGTCTTTTCCCCGGCATCAGCTCTCACAATAGATATGTCTCGGAAATATCGCCCCCTCATATTATCAATGTGACTCTGCTTGATGGTCGTTTTCCCAAAAACTGTGTGACTTGGTCGCCACGGTCGATCTTCGGCCTCTTCCCCACCACTTTCCACATCATAGCTGTCGCTGTCATCAGTATCTTCGGACAAACCTTCGAGAATCTCCTTCGTGATTTTCTCTGTATTAGTCTCTGCCATCGCTATCAGAAACCCCAGATTCTTTTCCTCCTCGAGACTCAGCTTCGTCTCAGCAGGGATCTTCAGCTTCGTCTCGGCAGGGATCTTCTTGCCTTCAGACATCTTCGGGAACGCTAAAAAATTGTTCCCGAGGCCGAAGCTTCGAAATCAAAAAGACCAGCAAATCTTAACGAACAAGAGCTAAAAATTTTAGTGGGCCGAAGCAAAAGGCAAGTGTGCGTACCAAATGAGTTCGCGATGTGATCTTATTTATACGCCTAGAGCGTTGAAAATTGAAAGGCCCCGCTTGTCAGTGAATGTTGCTATTCTAGCAAAGGGAGGTGTTTTTTCGGACCTTCGGCTCAAGGCCTTCGTCCATATCGCAATCTGAATTTATTATTTACAAATTAATATTGCGAGGGGCTACTGTTGGGGGCCTTCGTCCTCCGAAGGTCCTCAAAAACATGACTTGACAATGTTTTCCAAGTGGATTATATGAACAGGTATTTTCGGATTCAGAATTATGGATATGGAGCACGACCAGGACGAAGCCTGAACCAGACGAAGGTCGAGGGCAGCCGAAGCTGTGCGCAGGGAAGCTTCGGCGCGATGGCACAAGGGGGAACCGACTTAAAGATGAAAAGACTTCGGGGGCCTCGACAGATTTCCATAAACCGTTAACAAATGTAATGGGCATGGATGTAATTTTACGTGGGCTGCGTCTCGCGTCTATAAATAGATGAACAGTACTCCCGTACTGTTCACGCTGACTGTGCATCGGCATTTGCGTCACGCTTGTACTCTTTACCTTCTCTCAAGACCGAAGGTACATTTGTAATTTGTAATCATTTCTATTTCTTTGTGTTAATAAAATAGAAATGATTCTGTGATCTACATTTCATGTTTTATATGAGTACTTCGTTACTATTTGTTGAATTTACGAAGGTATGTCTCTTGTGACCTTCGTCCGGAACTCATTATTCCCGGTGGGGAATAATGTCCATCAGGACGAAGGGCCTTAACGTTTAACACTTTTTATGTTGCCTTGTTCTTAATCCGAAGCATTTGAGAACAAGTCCCCAACAACCGCATTTGAAGCATGAGCGCTTCCCCTTGGTCTTGGTCTTGCTTGGCTGCCCCTTGCGACCATTTAGCGCAGTCTTGAATCTCTTGATGATGAGAGACATCTCCTCATCATTGAGTCCGGCCGCCTCAATCTGTGCCACCTTGCTGGGTAGCGCCTCCTTGCTTCGTGTTGCCTTTAGAGCAAGGGGTTGCGGCTCGTTGATCGGACCGTTCAACGCTTCGTCGACGTATCTTGCCTCCTTGATCATCATCCGCCCGCTTACAAATTTTCCAAGCACTTCCTCGGGCGTCATCATCGTGTACCTGGGATTCTCACGAATATTGTTCACGAGATGAGGATCAAGTACGGTAAAGGACCTGAGCATTAGGCGGACGACGTCGTGATCCGTCCATCGCGTGCTCCCGTAGCTCCTTATCTTGTTGATAAGGGTCTTGAGCCGATTGTATGTTTGCGTCGGCTCCTCGCCCCTTATCATAGCGAACCGTCCAAGCTCTCCCTCCACCAACTCCATCTTGGTGAGCAAGGTGACGTCGTTACCCTCATGAGAAATCTTGAGGGTGTCCCAGATTTGCTTGGCGTTATCCAAGCCGCTCACTTTATGGTATTCATCCCTGCACAAGGAAGCTAGAAGAACAGTAGTAGCTTGTGCATTCTTATGAATTTGTTCATTAATGAACATGGGACTATCCGAACTATCAAAGTGCATTCCACTCTCTACAATCTCCCATATACTAGGATGGAGAGAGAATAGGTGACTACGCATTTTGTGGCTCCAAAATCCGTAGTCCTCTCCATCAAAGTGTGGGGGCTTGCCGAGTGGAATGGAGAGCAAATGTGAATGTGAACTTTGCGGAATACGAGAGTAATCAAAAGAAAAGTTCGAATTAACCGGTTTTCTTCTCTCGTAGTCGTTGTGGTCCTCGTCCTTTTGGGAAGAAGTAGACTCGTCGCTGTCGTAGTAGACGATCTCCTTGATGCGCCTTGTCTTCTTCTTCTTCCCTTCCTTCCGTCTTTGGCCCGAGCCGGAGTCGGTAGGCTTATCGTCCTTCGGCTCGTTGACGAAGGATTCCTTCTCTTTGTCATTGATCACAATACCCTTCCCCTTAGGATCCATCTCTTCGGGCGGTTAGTCCCTTTGTGAAGAGAACGGCTCCGATACCAATTGAGAGCACCTAGAGGGGGGGGTGAATAGGTGATCCTGCGAAAACTTCAAACTTAAGCCACAAAAACTTGTTAAGTGTTAGCACGATTATTGCCAAGTGGCTAAGGTGAAGTCTCAACAAAACACAAAACCACAAGAGATCAAGCACAGAGGTGACACAGTGGTTTATCCCGTGGTTCGGCCAAGACCAACGCTTGCCTACTCCACGTTGTGGCGTCCCAACGGACGAGGGTTGCAATCAACCCCTCTCAAGCGGTCCAAAGACCCACTTGAATACCACGGTGTTTTGTTTTTCCTTTCACTATCCCGTTTGCAAGGAATCTCCACAAATTGGAGTCTCTTGCCCTTACAAGTATATGATCACAAAGAAGCACAGAGTAAGGGAGGGAAGCAACACACACAAATCCACAGCAAAACTCGCACACACACGGCCAAGACTCGAGCTCACAAGAGTATCACAAAGTTCTCACTAGAACGGAGCTCGAATCACTTAGAATGACAAACAAATGCGCAAAGACTGAGTGTGGATGATCAAGAATGCTCAAAGGTTGCTTGTGTGTCTCCTCCATGCGCCTAGGGGCTCCTTTTATAGCCCCAAGGCAGCTAGGAGCCGTTGAGAGCAAATCCGGAAGGCCATCCTTGCCTTCTGTCGTCGGGGGCACCGGACAGTCCGGTGCACACCGGACACTGTCCGGTGCCCGATTTGTTTCCATATCTGGCGCTTCCGACCGTTGCCGACCGTTGGAGATGAGGGAGCCGTTGGCGCACCGGACATGTCCGGTGCACACCGGACAGTCCGGTGCCGTCTTCCGACCGTTGGCTCCGCCACGTGTCCCGCGCAGATTGCGCGGCCGACCGTTGGCTCGGCCGACCGTTGGCTCACCGGACAGTCCGGTGCACACCGGACAGTCCGGTGCACACCGGACAGTCCGGTGAATTTTAGCTGTACGCCGTCAGCGAATTCCCGAGAGCGGCCAGTTCGCTCCGAGCCAGCCTGGCGCACCGGACAGTCCGGTGCTCCAGACCGAGCTGAGTCTTGGCTGCACACAGCCAAGTCATTTCCTCCTCTTCTCTCTTCTTCCTCTTACTGTTTCTAACACTTAAACAAATATATTAGTACACAAAAACAATGTACTAAGGCTTAGAAACATACCTTTATCTCATGATTTGCACCTTGTTCATCCATGTACATAAATTCACAATTAAGCACATGTGTTGTCACTCAATCACCAAAATACTTAGAAATGGCCCAAGGGCACATTTCCCTTTCAATTAGCAAGAAATTTGTGGAGCAACATTACATTGCATGTCATGAATCAAAAGAGGGATTTAAAATTCATTCACCTGGGGGACACATTTTTACTAGAGAAGTGGCCTATGAAGTGCCAGTAACAATGGCCGGACGGAACTTTCCTGCCAACATGATTGTTCTGAAAGGCCAGGATATAGATGTAATTTTGGGTATGAATTGGTTAACCCAACACAAGGCAATTCTCAACACTGAACTCAGAACCGTCAGGTTGAGCTATAATCAAGAAGAAATTCTTTTGTCTCTCCCCAAAACCAATCCAGCCAAAGCTTCTGGTAGGATATTTGAAGCCATTGTACCGGAAATCAAGAACATTCCGGTAGTATGTGAGTTTCCAGATGTATTTCCGGAAGATTTGCCTGGACTGCCCCCTGAAAGAGATGTAGAATTCGTAATTGAGCTAAAGCCCGGTACGGCTCCCATCTCCCAAAGATCGTACCGTATGCCCCCTAATGAGTTGGCGGAATTGAAGATTCAATTACAAGATCTACTGAATAAGGGATTTATCCGGCCAAGCTCGTCCCCGTGGGGTTGTCCCGCCATTTTTGTTAAGAAGAAGGATCAAACCTTGCGCATGTGCGTGGATTATCGGCCCCTGAATGAGGTCACCATCAAGAATAAGTATCCCCTTCCAAGGATCGATATCTTATTTGATCAACTGACTGGGGCGAGGGTATTTTCCAAAATTGATCTCAGGTCGGGCTATCATCAAATCCGTATTCGGCCCGAGGATATACCGAAGACCGCATTTACTACGCGGTATGGATTGTTTGAATACCTGGTAATGTCTTTCGGGCTTACAAATGCTCCTGCCCACTTTACCTATTTGATGAACTCGGTGTTCATGCCCGAGTTGGACAAGTTCGTGGTGGTCTTCATCGACGATATTTTGATATACTCTAAAAATGAAGAGGAGCATGCTCAGCATCTACGGATTGTATTGACGCGCCTGAGGGAACATCAGCTGTATGCCAAGTTCAGCAAGTGCGCGTTCTGGCTGGAGGAAATTCAATTTTTGGGGCACGTGTTATCAGCTAAAGGAATTGCGGTAGATCCTAGCAAGGTCAAAGATATTCTGGAGTGGAAACCCCCAACCACTGTTCACCAAGTCCGGAGTTTTCTTGGACTAGCTGGGTATTATCGCAGATTCATCCCCGATTTTTCTAAGCTTGTGAAGCCAATCACAAGTTTGTTGAAGAATGACATTAAGTTCAATTGGTCTTCTAAGTGTAATGAAGCCTTTGAGCAATTGAAGACATTATTAACCACTGCTCCGGTATTGGCTCAACCGGACATCACTAAGCCTTTTGATGTATATTATGATACGTCAGGCAGTGGACTCGGCTGTGTGCTGATGCAAGAGGGCCGAGTAATTGCGTATGCTTCAAGGCAGCTGCGCCGACATGAGGAGCACTATCCAACTCATGATCTGGAGTTAGCTGCGGTGGTTCATGCCCTGAAAATATGGCGTCATTATCTGCTGGGAAATATCTGTCACATATATACAGATCATAAAAGTTTGAAGTACATCTTCACCCAGTCAGAGTTAAATATGAGGCAAAGACGATGGCTTGAGCTCATTAAAGACTATGATCTGGAGATCCATTATCACCCAGGCAAGGCCAATGTGGTGGCAGATGCACTGAGTCGTAAGACTTCCTGCCACTGTCTTATGGTGAAAGTCTCCGAGAACACTTTATGTCAAGAAATGGAGAAGCTAAACCTGGGGATAATCCAGCACGGGACTCTAAATCAGCTAAAGCTTGAGTCAATCATTCTGCAAAAGATAATTGATGCTCAAAAGGATAATTTGGGTATGAAACACATACGAGAGAAGATAAGGGCTGGAACAGCCAAATGTTTCAAGGAAGACGATCAAGGTGTGTTATGGTTTAACAACCGCATAGTAGTGCCAAAGAATGAAGAACTCCGCCAACAAATCTTAGATGAAGCGCATCTTAGTCGCTATTCCATTCATCCGGGAAGCGCTAAGATGTATCATGATCTAAAACAGCACTACTGGTGGACGAAGATGAAAATTGAAATTGCACGCTATGTGGCTAAGTGTGACACTTGCAGACGTGTCAAGGCCATACACATGAAAGCTGCCGGTCCATTGCAGTCATTACCAATACCAACATGGAAATGGGAAGACATAAGCATGGACTTCATTGTGGGATTGCCCAGGACCGCAAAAGGGTATGATTCTATTTGGGTTATCGTTGATCGACTCACAAAAATTGCCCACTTCTTACCCGTCAGGGCCAAATATACGGTATCCACTTATGCAGCATTATATATCAGCCGTATTCTCAGTTTGCATGGTATTCCAAAGACCATAGTGTCGGATCGTGGACCTCAATTCGTATCCAAGTTTTGGGAAGAACTTCATAAATCCTTGGGTACCAAATTGCTCCACAGTTCGGCCTATCATCCTCAAACCAGTGGACAGACTGAGAGAGTGAATCAGATACTCGAGGATATGCTGCGGGCATGTGTTCTGGACTTCTCGCAAAAATGGGATGAATGTTTGCCCTTAGCGGAGTTTTCATACAATAACAGTTATCAGGAAAGTATCAAGATGGCACCTTTTGAAGCTTTATATGGGCGACGGTGTCGAACTCCGCTAAATTGGTCTGAACCTGGAGAAAGATACTTCTTTAGGCCTGATATGGTGAAAGAGGTCGAAGAAAAGGTTCAGAAAATTATTCATAATATGAAGAAAGCTCAGACTCGACAAAAGAGTTATGCAGACCGACGACGACAACCCTTATGTTTTCTGGTAGACGACTATGTCTACTTGAAAGTTTCACCAATGAAGGGTGTATCGCGTTTCGGGGTTAAAGGGAAGCTTGCACCCAGATACATTGGTCCATTCCTGGTACTTGAGCAATGTGGACCAGTGGCATACCGACTTCAGCTCCCCGAAACATTGTCTGCTGTGCATAATGTGTTCCACGTGTCACAATTGAAGAAGTGTCTTCGGGTTCCCGATCGAACCATTGAAGTGACAGATGTTGTCCTGGAACCAGATTTAACGTACTCGGAGCATCCCATTCGAGTTCTGGATCAAAAGGACAGGGTTACCCGGCGAAAGACTCTCAAGTTTTATAAGATACAGTGGAACCAGCATTCGGAAGATGAGGCTACATGGGAAACCCAAGACTTCTTAGATAAGAATTTCCCAGGCTTTCTAACCTCTTGTAAGTTGTAAAGTCTGTATAGCTGTGTAATAAAGAAATGAACCCCCACACCACCCCTGCTTTGTACCAGAAATAAGGAAATAAAAGTGTGACACATTTCCTTTTCCATTACTCACCCTAGGACTTTAAATCTCGGGACGAGATTCTTTTATGGGGGGAAGGATGTAACACCCCTGGTGTTACTATAACTAAAACTTGAGCATGACATCATAACATTGGCATTGCATATGTTTGACACACCTAGAATGCATTTACTAGGTAAAAATTTCAAACAAGTTGTATTGTTTTAATGTTTTACAAATAGGACCCTGGTTAAAGGACTTAACCCTAAATAGTGATTAAAGGGGTAAAACTTAACCTAAGTTGAGAAAACTTAAAAGCTTTAGGGTAAAAGTCATAAAATGACTCCAAGAATAAAGTTGAATCACACTTATACCCCTGGAATACCAGAAGTCCTAATTGGAACCCTGGAAAACCCTAAAACTAAATCCTAGGGGCCTATGTGCAAAATTAGCCCACTTTTGGGTTAAAGTGCAAAAACCAAGCCAAATAGGTTTCTTAAGTCCTTTGGTTCACAAATATGTGGACTTGAAAGCCAAACCTAAGGTTTTGGACTTAAATGCAAAATAGACCTCATGTGAGTTTTATTCTAAGTCTGAAAATCAGAGAATGGGCTCAACTTTGGGGCTTTATAACTTACAAAGTATAGGGTTTTTGCCCTAGGTCACCACATCAAAGTTGAAGACCAATTATAGGAGAACAACTTTGCTAAAGAGTGTGAGCTTAGTTGTTATGAGAAATTTAGAGAAAAACCCAATCAAAAACTGGCTGTCAGGCTGTTTGATCTGAAATTCAGAATAGCAGATGACTGACATCAACTTCCAGCTCAAATCCAAGCATGATCCAGTGCTCAAATGAGTTTGATCTCTATAGTTGAATTGTAGCTGGTTTATAACTCTACAACTTTGCTACATAGAGTTGGCTTAGGTTTCACACAAAAATTTGAGAAAACTGGGCTCCAATGTGCTCTGTCAGTCACTCTGAACTGGTATTCACCATGGTACAGTAACAGGTAAACTGAAGAAGATCCTATTCATGCTCGTCGCCGATAGCCGTCGCCGTCGATCACGGCTCGTCACGATTCGTGCTCAGTGGTCCTTGGATAAGCACAGCCGGTATGAGTCCTCGCCGCCGGTGAGCTGGAGGCCACCCGGTCTGTCGCGGTACCCCTCCCCCTTACTCATCGGATGGTCGGGATAAGAGCTCGCCGCCGTTGGACGATTACCACCATGCGCCGCGTGGCTTAGCTTTTCCACCGTGCCGTCGTGACTCCTCTAGGCCATCCCATCATCGACGGGGAGCTTGCCACGCCATTAGCCACGAATTCACCGCGACGTCTTCTTCCTTATCTCCGGCCACCTCCGCTAGCCGCTTAAATTAAGCGCCACCGCCTCGGGGCTCTATAAATTGACCCCGCCGTGAGCTTCACCACATCCTCACGCATTCAGCCACCACTAATCGCTAGCCGTCCTTCGCTAGAACTCGCGAATTTTGGATTTCCCCCAAATCCATTTTCCGCCGCCGTGAATCAAGCCCACCGTGGTCAGTCCTCCACAGGTCAGCCCCGGTCCTCTGCTACTTCGTTTGAGTACCCTCCCAACTCCGTGATGCTTGCCGAGTCACCGAATTGAACCGGGAGACCCCCAGTCGCCGGGAACACGATCATATTGCCGTTATGCTTACGGCCACCGTGGCCGGAGCTCCATAGTTCACCAATAGTGCAATTAAGTTGGGGAAAACATTCATGGGGACTCGGATTTGGTCTCGGCCGAAGCTTAGCACCTGTCTTAGCCCCAATCGGCCGGCGTAGATCCTCGCCGGAGCGCGGCGGTGCGCGAGCGCCGTCGGGGACTTGAAACACAGAATAGATAGAAACCGAAGGGCTTTTCTGCGAAGTGTCAGTGACCCCAGAAAATAGTAACCGAACCCACTTCCTGTTAGATAAAACCTCGAGGACTTTTCTGCAAAGCCGCCATCGCGCGCGCGGGCGCGGGCGCAATTCTACTCCTATTGGGCCGACTTGGGCTGGTTTTGGCCCAAGCCTATTCATTGTTTTCTTTTTTCTATTTCTAGCAAACTTCAGAAATCTGTAGAAAATTATAGAAAAATCCTAAAAATATGAGACCAATTTTCCTAGGTTCCTTATTTTCCCTAGAATTTAATAAAAATAGTTTCATGATTTTTAGGTTAAATAAGGAATTTTAGGGCATTTAAAGTAATTAAAAGTACTAGTTATGGATTATTAGAAAATAAATAGTAATCCCAAAAATACTCAAAATTATTATGTGAACTTAAACCAATATTTAGAAGCCTTGGGTAGAATTTGGGTTGATTTGGACCTTGTTTGATCACTAAACCCAAAACCACCCCCCCTGCTCCATGAACTCCTTTACTGACTCCGGAAACCCTAGGTTCTCGGAGTACCGTGAAGGAAAGTTGTACTCAAGACTTAGATAATAAGTTTATATTATCTTTGCATCCTCATAAGTATCCCATGACATCCATTCTTATGCATGTATATGGTTATATTAGAGCACGAAGAAGAAGAAGAAGTCTCTGAAGAAGGGATACCACCATCCTCAGATCCTCAAACAGGCAATTGCTTTTACTTCGATATTTGTGGATCCGAGCAGGACTCACCTGATAACAAAGGCAAGCCCCGGTGCATGCAACCCTTTTCCTTGTGTTTTTAAATACTTTTCGCACACTTAAGTCTAGTGAAATGTGCATTAGGTTCATAGGAGTTACTTGAAACCCTTTGATGCATTGCTTTCCTTGATATCCATACCTTTATAGATACTTCCATGAAGTATCAAAATTATGATTTACAAAAATGCTTAGCCTTGCTTAGATCTTGTGGATAGAGATTGTCCTTAATTTAACTCGAGAAAGGATGGCTTCTACCTGCAAGAATATTTTCATTTGGAGCAATGATGGGATCTTACTGCAAAGTTCCCTGTGATGCTCTTTCATCCTAAGGAACAGACACAATCCTAAGGATGGAAATACGTAAATTGAGACTTGGGGGTAGGAACAGGTGATGTTCTACCCAGGTTGGTTAAGGATTAACGCGTATGTAGGCGTGCTGACCGAGGACCCTTTAACTGGTCACATGCCTCGTCATGGGTAAGCCTTGCCTCGGGCAGACTAAGGCCGGAATAAGATAACACGAAATGGGAGTGGAGCGGTGGCGAGAGTAGCGTGTACCCTCCGTGGCAAGAGGCTGGACGGTGGTGTATCTGTGCTCTCGGTTTGCGTGAACCTGATCCGGTCTTAAGAACCCCGGTGGCGGGTTGACATATGCAAGGGTTAAGTGCTACATATGTCGTGTGATTGGAGATCCTCAACTGAGTATAATCGATTCGGATCGCCGTACCTTCGCGGTTATGAAGACTTGGTCACTTCCCTGCAACCTAAAGTCAGGATGTGAACACTATGGATAAAAATGATGTTGTATTGATGAGATGTTGAAATTAGACTAGATGCAAATAGAGTCTATTAATACTTAATATGGCGTTAAAAGATTGAAAGTAAGGACTCACTTTAGTAAGCTACTTCTGCAAAAGTATAAGTTGATTTTTGCTAAAGCCTCTCCTTGACTCCTACTTATCCAGCATACCCTTGAGAGTCTTTTCCTTAGTCGGGTAAGACTTGCTGAGTAATTCCATACTCAGGGTTTATCCCTTCGTTGTTTTTAGGTGAAGAAGCAGCAGACTTTTGTTGCTTCTGTGCCAAGGTGGTTTCCAAAGAAGAAAAACAAGACTGAATTGCGGGAGGACTCGGTCCTCCACCTAGGATCTTTTGTTTTTTTAGCTTCTCGGGAGAAGTTTGTGTCTCCCTTGGTTTGTATAATATTACTTCTATGCACTCACTTTTAGACTGGTCTGTAATAAAGTAACTCGAGCTTGCTTTTGAAATAAATGTAAGTTTATGTAATTCGCTTCCGCATTTCTTTATCTCCGATGTTCTGTAATGTCTGCAAGACGGGTGAAACGTTCCTGGTGAGGTCGGAAAAGATACCGAGCTTGTCAAGTGACTTAGGAACATCTACAGGGTGTCTGATGTCTGCTAGACAAGGACAACTGTAGGTGGGCCTAATTACTTGGGAGGTTCCGTCACAAAGGTGCCATTACAAACGGAAGTCCAGTTCCACTCCCGTGGGTACGAACAACCACCACATCGGAGGGCCCGCGGGACGACAAGCTCTGGGTGGCTCGCCGCTGACCACTCCATCAGCAGCGACAACGACCTCCACTCCGGGTGGCTAAATAGCAGCAGCGATGACCTCAGGGCAGACGCTGCTGCGACAAGGCCCTCGCCCGTGTCCCCACTCGAGGGGCGAGGACAAGCTATCAAAGCCAAAGAGCCGGAGGTCGGTCCGCGGGTGGCGCTGACGATCTCATCGACGGAGAAACCTTCTCCGGCTGCCACCACCACCACACCAGCGAGCGCCGGCCGCCCCAAAGCGCACTGGCAGGTCCTCACTCCCGTCCTCGCCACGAAAACGAGAATGGGACCGTCCCAGAACACGAGTACCGCCCTCGCGGTGCACGACGTGTTGTGAGACCCCCCCAGTGCGGCTGGCCACCGTCGCCCGGACAGAGGACGGAATGCTGCACCCTGGCTGGGCAGCAGCAGTTCGCCTTCCCTGGCATGGCTGGAGGACGCCTCCTCCGCAGAGCTGGAGGATGGTTTCCACCCCCAGAAGCCAGAGGAAGAAGCGGGACGCCAGCCCACGTGAAGGCAGGCCCCGGCTCGCCTCGCCCTCCTCCCCAGCAAGGATGATGAAGATCCTTGAAGCTAAGGGCGGGGCAGAGGCCGCAGCCCGGCTTGCTTCTCCCCACCATCGAACTGGTGGTCACCGTATTGGGTGACCACTGGTGAGGGAATGCAGCCGGGCCGCTTGATGAAAATCCTTGAAGCCGAGCGATGGCTGAAAGGTGCCAACCTCCACGAGGTTGCGCTCCTCCCACAACGAGACGAAAGCAACACGGGCACTCCCCATCCGGGGGCTCGGAAGGCGGAAGGATGCAATGCATGAGGAGAAGTGCGAAGGCATGGCTACCACCCGGGGGGTCAATCCCTTTTTAAAGGCGACTCTCCCCGCTCGCGTCCTCAGGCGTCGCGGACTAAGTCTTCACCAACGCACTCCAGGGTCCTCCCCTTACGACACGGGGCTGGGTCCCACACGACATGCAAGCTGGCCTGGGGCAGAAGCAGCCAAACCGCCGCGCGAGGGGCATGTAACCGCCCAGCGGTTACAAGCACTCCTCCATCCTCGCCAAAACCAGCAGGTGGAAGGGCAGACCGCCATGCAGGCGGCGCGCAACTGCACCACGGGGATGCACCCTTTCGACTTCGACGCGTCCAGCATGGAGGCCCAGGCCCACACGTCATGTAACCTGCGCGCCGGTTGCTACGTGCGAAAAACTGCACCGCCACTTGCGCCAATACCGCGCTTTCTCGACTGCGGAACCCGTGCCGCGACTCGAGGCGACCCTGCGCATGGCTCAGCAGTGCCAACCAAGCACATCGGTCACAGGTCAGTCAGCCGCGGGAGAAGGCACGACGGTCGATATGGCCAAAAGTGGGCCAGCAGTAATGGCGGCAGCAGGCGGGCGGAGGCAGCAGTCAAATCGTCCGCAGGCTCACGTCCCCTCCTGGAGCACAGGGGAGCCCTCTCCCACGGCATGAAGATGACGCGCCCGTGATCCGTCCCTCGAACGACTCACGCACGCACAACGACTGCCCCGTGAACCACCCGTCTCGTCGCATTAACTTCGCGGCAGGGCAGGCAACACCTTTGGCAGGCGAAGCGGGCGACGCTTCACCTCCGCCATGATGACCGCGTCAAAAAAGGTGCGCCACATCGTTTAAATTTGTATCCTTTTCTCCTCCCCCTTTCTCTCTCTTGCTATAGGGACCGGGAAAGGGGATACTCCGAAGAGGATCCTTCCCCGCGAAGGAAGCGGGCTCCGCGCACACTACTGATCAGAGGTTCAAAGGCTGGCCCCTCGGAAGGGTTCGACAGCCGCCTCAGAGCACTCGGGCTCCGCGCCCACTATTGATCAGAGGTTCGAAGGCTGGCCCCTCGGAAGGGTTCGACAGCCGCCTCAGAGCACTCGGGCTCTGCGCTCACTACTGATCAGAGGTTCGAAGGCTGGCCCCTCGGAAGGGTTCGACAGCCGCCTCAGAGCGCTCGGGCTCCGCGCCCACTACTGATCAGGGGTTCGTAGGCTGGCCCCTCGAAGGGTTCGACAGCCGCCCCAGAACACGCAGAGCGAGAGATGACTCTGGGTATGTCCGATACATGGCCGAGGCTCGGGCTATGCTCTCGAGGTACCCTAGGACATTTCCGAGACTGGCAGGAACGATTCTGTAGCAGAATCCCATCAGAGGGAGCCATCGAGCCCTCGGACCCTATCAAACGGGACCGGGTCCGGCAAATCACCTACAGGTACTTTTGGAGCGCGCCTCTGGGCCACTAGCCGACCCTTATCGAACGGGGCACGGGCGTCCACTCGGATCACCCGTTAGCAACTCACTGGAGACACCATGTTCGGCGCCCTCCGAGGGCAACATGGCGCTTTCCCCCTCCTCCTTACGGAAAGGCGACGAAGGGGCATATGATAAAAGCCGAGTCAGTCCTTGACCGTCCTCTCGCTCTGTGTGGAGGCTCGGGGGCTGCTCTCACAAACCCGGGTCCGGCCAAACCGTTGACAGCGTCAACATACCAGCCCGAGAACTCGGAACCTGACCATGCACCCGGGCTACGGTCAGATCGCATGAGGGAACAACCAGACCGGCCGAGGCGTCACGAAAGGCGCTAAGACCTTGGAGGAGTCAAACTACTCCTCCGAGGCCTCGAGGGCTACACCCGGTGGGTGCGCTCGCGCGCACCCACCGGAACAAAATGTAACCGAGAAAGGCCGGTCCCCTTGCAAAAAAATGCGACAAAGCCTCGAAGCGAGTACCAACACTCCCTTTGAGGCTCGGGGGCTACTGTCGGGGACCATAATTAGGGGTACCCCCAAGACTCCTAATCTCGACTAGTAATCACCATCAGCACAAGCTGCAATGGCCTGATGGGCGCAATTCTGGTCAAGGCTCCGTCCACTCAAGGGACACGATCTCGCCTCGCCCGAGCCCAGCCTCGGGCAGGAATAGTAGACCCAGGTGGATTCACGCCTCGCCCGAGGGCCTCCTCAAGCAATGGGTGCACCTTCGACTCGCCCGAGGCCCCGCTTGGGCAGGCTTCGCAGTGAAGCAACCTTGGCCAGATCGCCTCACCAACCGACCGTATCGCAGGAGCATTCAATGCAAGGATCGCCTGACACCTTATCCTGACACGCGTTCCTCAATCAGCAGGGCCGAAGTGACCGCAGTCACTTCGCCCCTCCACTGACTGACCTGACAGGAAAATAGCGCCGCCTGCCCTGCTCCGACTGCTGTGCCACCCGCCAGGGTGAGGCTGACAGCAGCCGAGTCCAGCCTCAGGCGCCATAGGAAGCTCCGCCTCGCCCGACCCCGGGGCTCGGCCCTCACCTCGACCTCGGAAGACAGTCTCCGCCTCGCCCGACCCCAGGGCTCGGCCCCCGCCTCGACCTCGGAAGACAGTCTCCGCCTCGCCCGACCCCAGGGCTTGGCCCCCGCCTCGACCTCGGAAGACAGTCTCCACCTTGCCCGACCCCAGGGCTTGGCCTAAACCTCAACCTCGGAAGACGGACTCCGCCTCGCCCGACCCCAAGGCTCGGCCTCAACCTCGACCTCGGAGGAGTCTCCACCTCGCTCGACCTTGGACTCGGACCGACCACGCTACAGGGGGGTACATCATTACCCTACCCCTAGCTAGCTCAGGCTACGGGGAACAAGACCGGCATCCCATCTAGATCGCCCTGATAAACAAGTAATGATGGCACCCTGCATGCTCCCATGACGACGGCGGTTCTCAGCCCCCTACGGAAGCAAGGAGACATCAGCAAGGTCCTGACAGCCCCGACAGCTGTGCTTCTACAGGGCTCAAGCGCTCCTCCGACGGCCACGACATCACATGCATAGGGCACCAGCACCTCTTCGATAGACACGTCGGCATGTACATAGGGCTCTGGCTCCTCTCTGCCGGACACGTTAGCACATTGCTACACCTTCCATTGTACACCTGGACCCTCTCCTTACATCTATAAAAGGAAGGTCCAGGGCCCTCGTACGAAAAGGTGGCCGCGCGGGAGGACGGGCTGACAGACAGGCTCTCTCCCACGCGAACGCTTGTAACCCCCTACTGCAAGCGCATCCGCCCTGGGCGCAGGATAACACGAGCCGCGGTTCTCTTTTCCCCCCTTTGTGTTCCATCTCGCGCCGACCCATCTGGGCTGGAACACGCAACGACAATTTACTCGTCGGTCCAGGGACCCTCCGAGGTCGAAACGTCGACAATAGTGTTAACAAATGCATTGATAGGAATTCTAGAACTTGAGATCTTGGACAAAGATCCAGTCTTGTGTTCAGATTGGAGGTTAAGCAACCAGAGTTAGTCCATTCTTTATCTCTAATACCACTATGATATCAATGTTTTCTTAGAATTCTCTGATAATGTATTTTTTTAGAGTTTCTAACATGCATTTGGAGCAGGATAGTTACTTATGGATGGCATCTCATGGCTGTCATCTAAGCTAGCTCGCAGTGGATTGGATCTAAGATCTCCCAATGCTTGTTTTGTATCTGTATTTGAAGTGATTTGGAACAGATTGATTTTGTTGAATTTTAATTTTCTTTATACTTGTGTTTTGATGATGACCATGAGCCAGTGTGGCTGCCTGTATATCCCTCATATTTTTTTTTTTGTATTTATACTTATTGTATATATACCGAAGCAGCCAACCAGCTGTCAGTTGAAGCGAGCAGGCACTTTGCTTGCGTACAGGCTTTCTTTTTACTATGTTTCGATGATAATTGAGCTTGCGTTTTGATGATGACCCATGGCACCCCCGTGGCTCCAAAGGGCAGCAGGGCAGGACAGCCCCACCGATCGGTGTCCACCCGCGGAATTTGCCTGGCAAGGATTTGCCTCCCCGGTGCGGGCTCCCCCAGGGTTTTCCTAGCCGGGCAGCCAAAGGAGGCCTTATTGTTTCTTCTTTCCCCTACAACTTTCACCTCTACATCTACATCGATGAAATTTTATAGTTGTAGGGGAGCTGGAGCCCTCAGCCCCTTCAGATCCGCCATGGCTCAGCAAGTGTTTTTCTTATTAAAATTGCTCTTATACTGCACCACGTAGGATCGATGGCGAGACATGCACATGGCCACCAGAGCACGTGGTCGTGGTCGTCGTTTTGACTTGTGAAGAGTGGTTGCGACATGGCCCAAAGTCCAATTGAGCTCCCCAAAAGCGAAAAGGATTTGTACCCGCGAAGATGTTGCGAGTTGAGAGCGTAGTTTTCTTCTCCGGAAAAGAAATATAATAATAGACTGCAAATAGGCTAAATGTTGATATGAAAGAGATAAGAGCAGAAACATGTTGTAACTTGTAAGGCTATTTCTAGTCTAAAGTATCATACTGCAACATCATCAAAAAATGTCATATAGAATATAAATTATGATACTGTTAGGAAGATATACCCATCAACCAGGTGTAATATCATACTTATATATTTAAACTAGTTAATTGGTGTAACGATGTGTCTACGAGAGAACCTAAACATTGTTATTTTGTACCGCAACCTAAGATATCATATCAAAACAGTATCTATATAACACTTTTCTCCTTCATATTAAATATCTTGTCACATTATGTCGGGTACCGTAATTAGGGGTACCCCCAATACTCCTAAACACGGCTGGTAACCACCCTCAGCACAAACCGCAAAGACTGATGGGCACGGTTCATGTCAAGGCTTCACCTACCCAAGGGACGAGATCTCGTCTCGCCCGAGCCCAGCCTCGGGCGGTAACTGTAGTCCCGGACGAAGTTACGTCTCGCCCAAGGGCCTCCTCAGGCAGTGGGCGCACCCTCAGCACGCCCGAGGCTCAGTTCGGGCAGGCTTCGTCGAGAAGCAACCTTGGCTAGATCGTCTCTCCAACTGACCGTATCGCAGGCGCATTCAATGCGAGGATCGCCTGACACCTTATCCTAACATGCGCGCCTCAGTTGGCAAGGTCGAAGTGACCGCAGTCACTTCGCCCTTTCACTGACCGATCTGTTAGGAAAACAGCGCCGCTCACCCCGCTCCGACTGCTGTGCCAGCCACCCGGGCAAGGCTAACAACAGCCAGTTCAGCCTCGGGCGCAACAGGAAGCTCCGCCTCGCCCGACCTTAGGCCTCGGCCTCGGGAGGAATCGCGTCCTCGCCCGACCCCGGCCTCGGCCTCAGGAGAAGTCTCCGCCTCGCCCGACCTTGGGCTCGGACCGACCGCGCCACAAGGGATACATCATTACCCTCCCCTAGCTAGCTCAGGCTACGAGGGAACAAGACCGGCGTCCCATCTAGCTCGTCCCGGTAACAGGTAATGATGGCTCCCCGCGTGCGTCCATGACGATGGTGGTTCTCAGCCCCTTATGGAAGCAAGGAGACGTCAGCAGGATCCCAGCAGCACCGACAGCTGTGCTTCTACATGGCTCAGGAACTTCTCCGACAGGGGCACGCGGTGATAAATTCACTAGTCGGCCCGGTCGAGGGTCCCCCGAGGTCCGAGACGCCGACAGTTGGCGCGCCAGGTAGGGGGCTGCTGCGTGTTAACGAACACCTTCCCATTGAGTTCCAGATGGGTAGTTCATGGCTGCTTCATGATCTATGGTGGGCAAGTGGCAAACGCCTCGGCTCGGCACCGCAAGCAGGAGCGCCGGGAGGTCTACTCGGTAAAGGTGGCGGCGCCAGTCTACCTAGACTGGTCCGACAAGCCCATCACCTTCGACCAAGGCGACCACCCCGACTACGTGCCGAGCCCAGGAAGGTACCCGCTTGTTGTCGATCCTGTCATCTGCAACGCTAGGCTCACCAAGGTCCTCATGGACGGGGGCAGCAGCCTCAACATCATCTACACCGAGACCCTCGGGCTCTTGGAGATCGATCTGTCCACGATCCGGGCCGGTGCGGCGCCCTTTCATGGGATCTTCCCCGGAAAGCGCGTCCACCCCCTTGGGCAACTCAATTTGCCCGTCTGCTTCGGGACTCCCTCCAACTTCCGCAGGGAAACCCTCACGTTTGAGGTGGTCGGGTTCCGAGGGACCAACCACGCGGTGCTGGGGAGACCGTGCTACGCCAATTTCATGGCCGTCTCTAACTACACCTACCTCAAGCTCAAGATGCCAGGCCCCAACGGGGTCATCACCGTCGGATCCACGTACCGACACGCGTACGAATGCGATGTGGAGTGCATGGAGTACGCTGAGGCCCTCGTCGAGTCCGAGGCCCTCATCGCCGACCTAGAGTGCCTCTCCAAGGAGGTGCCCGATGCGAAGCGCCACGCTGGCAACTTCGAACTGGCCGAGGCAGTTAAGTCCGTCCCTCTCGACCCCAGCAATAACGCCGACAAGAAGGTCCGGATCGGCTTCGAGCTCGACCCTAAATAGGAAGCAGTGCTCGTCGACTTCCTCCACGCAAACGCAGAAGTTTTTGCGTGGAGTCCCTCGGACATGCCCGGCATACCGAGGGATGTCGCCGAGCACTCACTGGACATCCAAGCCGGTGCCCGACCCGTGAAGCAGCATCTGTGCCGTTTCGACGAAGAAAAGCGCAGAGCCATAGGCGAGGAGATCCACAAGCTAATGGCCGCATGGTTCATCAAAGAGGTATTCCATCTTGAATGGTTAGCTAACCCTGTGCTTGTGAAAAAGAAAGGTGGGAAATGGAGGATGTGCGTCGACTACACCGGGTTGAATAAAGCATGTCCGAAGGTTCCCTACCCTCTGCCTCGCATCGATCAAATTGTGGACTCCACTGCTGGGTGCGAAACCCTGTCATTCCTCGACGCCTATTCAGGTTATCATCAAATCAAGATGAAAGAGTCCGACCAGCTCGTGACTTCTTTCATCACACCCTTTGGCATGTATTGTTATACTACTATGCCATTTGGCTTGAGGAATGCAGGTGCAACATACCAAAGGTGCATGAACCACGTGTTCGGAGAGCACATCGGCCGGACGGTCGAGGCTTACGTTGATGACATCGTTGTTAAGATGAGGAAAGCCTCCGACCTCCTCTTTGACCTTGAAACGACGTTCAAGTGTCTGAGAGCGAAGGGCGTGAAGCTCAATCCCGAGAAGTGTGTCTTCGGAGTCCCCCGAGGCATGCTCCTGGGGTTCATCGTCTCCGAGCAAGGCATCGAGGCCAACCCGGAGAAAATTGCAGCCATCACCAACATGGGGCCTATCAAAGATTTGAAAGGAGTACAAAGGGTCATGGGATGCCTTGCGGCTCTGAGCTGCTTCATCTCGCGCCTCGGCGAAAAAGGCCTACCCTTGTACCGCCTCTTAAGGAAGGCCAAGCACTTCACTTGAACCCCCGAGGCCGAGGAAGCCCTCGAAAACTTAAAGGCGCTCTTACAAACGCGCCCAACTTGGTGCCCTCCGCTGTGGGAGAAGCCCTCTTGATCTACGTAGCCGCAACCACTCAGGTGGTCAGCGCCGCAATCGTAGTCGAGAGACAAGAAGAAGGGCATGCACTGCTCGTTCAGAGGCCGGTTTACTTCATCAGTGAGGTGCTATCCGAGACTAAGATCCGCTACCCGCAAATTCAGAAGCTACTGTATGCAGTAATTCTGACGCGGCGAAAGTTGCGACACTACTTCGAGTCTCATCCGGTGACTGTGGTGTCATCCTTCCCCCTGGGGGAGATCATCCAGTCCTGAGAGGCCTCGGGTAGGATATCAAAGTGGGCAGTGGAGCTCATGGGCGAAACACTCTCATTCGTCCCTCGGAAGGCCATAAAGTCCCAAGTCTTGGAGAATTTCCTAGCGAAATGGGTCGACACCCAATTGCCAACAGCTCCGATCCAACCGGAACTTTGGACTATGTACTTTGATGGGTCGCTAATGAAAACAGGAGCAGGTGCTGGCCTTCTCTTCATCTCACCCCTCGGGAAACATCTCCGCTACATGCTGCGCCTCCATTTCCCGGCGTCAAACAACGTGGCCGAGTACGAGGCTTTGGTTAACGGGCTGCGCATCGCCATCGAGCTAGGGGTTCGGCACCTCGACGCTCATGGCGACTCGCAGCTTGTCATCGACCAAGTCATGAAGAACTCCCACTGCCGCGACCCGAAGATGGAGGCCTACTGCGACGAAATTCGGCGCCTGGAAGACAAGTTCTACGGGCTGGAGCTCAACCACATCGCTCGACGGTACAACAAGACTGCGGACGAGCTGGCTAAAACAGCCTCGGGGCGGACGACGGTCCCCCCGAACGTCTTCTGCAGGGACATACATCAACCATCCGTCAAACTCGACGATGCGCCCGAGCCCGACGAGACCTCGGCCCAGCCCGAGGTACCCTCGACCGCCGAGGGTGAAGTCCTGTGCATCGAGGGGGAGCAGAATGATGTCACGCCAAATCCGAACTGGCAGACCCCGTACCTGCAATATCTCCACCGAGGAGAGCTACCCCTCGACAAGGCCGAAGCTCGGTGACTGGCTCGGCACGCCAAGTCGTTCGTTTTACTGGGTGATGAAAAAGAGCTCTACCACCGCAGCCCCTCGGGCATTCTCCAACGATGCATATCCATCGCCGAAGGACAAGAGCTGTTGCAGGAGATACACTCGAGGGCTTGCGGTCACCACGCAGCACCTCGAGCCCTCGTCGGGAATGCTTTCTGACAAGGTTTCTACTAGCCGACCGCGGTGGCCGACACCACTAGGATTGTACGCTCTTGCCAAGGGTGTCAATTCTACGTGAGATAGACGCACCTGCCCGCTCAGGCTCTGCAGACAATACCCATCACCTGGTCGTTTGCAGTATGGGGTCTGGACCTCGTCGGTCCCTTGCAGAAGGCACCCGGGGGCTTCTCGCACCTGCTGGTCGCCATTGACAAATTCTCCAAGTGGATCGCGGTCCGACCCTTAACCAGCATCAGGTCCGAGCAGGCAGTGGCGTTCTTCACGAACATCATCCATCGCTTTGGGGTCCCGAACTCCATCATCACCGACAATGGCACGTAGTTCACTAGGAAGAAGTTCCTGGACTTCTGCGAGGACCACCACATCCGTGTGGACTGGGCCGCCGTAGCTCACCCCATGACGAATGGGCACTTGCGTGCCAACAGTATGATTTTGTAGGGACTTAAACCAAGGATCTACAACGACCTCAACAAGTTTGGCAAGCGGTGGATGAAAGAGCTACCCTCGGCGGTCTGGAGTCTGAGGACGACGCCGAGCCAAGCCACGGGTTTCTCGCCGTTCTTTCTAGCCTATGGGGCCGAGGCTGTCCTACCCACGGACTTAGAATACGGCTCCCCGAGGACAAAGGCGTACGACGACCGTAGCAACCAGACCAGCCAAGAGGATTCATTGGACCAGCTCGAAGAGGCTCGAGACGTGGCCTTACTCCACTCGGCGCGGTATCAGCAGTCTCTGCAACGCTACCATGCCCGAAGGGTTCGATCCCGAGACTTCTAGGTGGGAGACCTGGTACTTCGGCGGCGACAAGACGCCCGAGGGTGCCACAAGCTTACTCCTCCCTGGAAGGGCCATTCATCATCGCCAAGATTTTGAAGCCCAGAACATACAAGCTGGCCAACGATCAAGGTGAGGTCTACGCAACGCTTGGAACATCCAACAACTACGTCGCTTTTACCCTTAAGATGTTTCAAGTCGTTCATATACCTCGTTTTTTCTTTACATACATAAATAAAGTCTAACCGTCAAGGAAGGATCAGCCTTGCCTCGGCAAAGCCCGACCCTCCCTCGGGGGCTAGAAGGGGGGAACCCCCTCTGCGTCAAAATTTTCCTCGGAAAACTTTTGAAAGGGAATTAGGCTTACACCTAGTCCCTAATTAATTTTGGTGGTTGAATTGCCCAACACAAATATTGGACTAACTAGTTTGCTCTAGTGCATAAGTTATACAGGTGCCAAAGGTTCACACTTAGCCAATAAAAAGACCAAGTATTGGGTTCAAATAAAGGAGCAAGGGTCAACCGAAGGCACCTCTGGTCTGGCGCACCGGACTGTCCGGTGTGCCACCGGACATGTCCGGTGCACCAGAGGACTCCGACTCCAAACTCGTCACCTTCGGGAAATTCCAGAGGCGACTTCGCTATAATTCACCGGACTGTCCGGTGCACACCGGACATGTCCGGTGCTCCAAAGAAGAGCGGCCTCAGGAACTCGCCAGCCTCAGGAATTCACTTCTGCTGCTCCGCTATAATCCACCGGACTGTCCGGTGTAATAGCGGGGCAACGACTATTTCGGCGCCAACGGCTACCTGCGACGCATTAAATGCGCGCGCAGCGCGCGCAGAGGTCAGGCACGCCCATACTGGCGCACCGGACAATCTACAGTGCATGTCCGGTGCGCCACCGGACATCCAGGCGGGCCCAGAAGTCAGAGCTCCAACGGTCGGAACCCAACGGCTTTGGTGACATGGCTGATGCACCGGACATGTCCGGTGTGCACCGGACTGTCCGGTGCGCCATCGAACAGACAGCTTCACCAAACGACTAGTTTGGTGGTTGGGGCTATAAATACCCCCAACCACCCCACATTCAAGTCATCCAAGTTTTCCAGCTTCCAACCACTATACAAGAGCTAGCATTCATTACAAAGCACACCAAAAAGAGATCAAATCCTCTCCCAACTCCACACAAAGCCCTAGTGACTAGAGAGAGTGATTTGTAGTGTTCATTTAAGCTCTTGCGCTTGGATCACTTCTTTTCTTTGGCATTCTTTCTTGTGATCAAATACTCACTTGTAATTGAGGCAAGAGACACCAATCGTGTGGTGGTCCTTGCGGGAAGTTTGATTCCCAAGTGATTTGAGAAGAGAAGCTCACTCGGTCCGAGGGACCGTTTGAGAGAGGGAAGGGTTGAAAGAGACCCGGCCTTTGTGGCCTCCTCAACGGGGAGTAGGTTTGCAAGAACCGAACCTCGGTAAAACAAATCCGCGTGTCACTCTCCTTATTCTCTTGCGATTTGTTTTGCGCCCTCTCTCGCGGACTCTATTATATTTCTAACGCTAACCCGGCTTGTAGTTGTGATTATTTTTGAGAATTTCAGTTTCGCCCTATTCACCCCCCTTTAGGCGACTTTCAATTGGTATCGGAGCCCGGTGCTTCATTAGAGCCTAACCGCTCGAAGTGATGTCGGGAGATCACACCAAGAGGGAGATGGAGACCGGCGACAAGCCCACTACGAGCCAAGGGAGCACTTCATCGGAAGAGTCCCGCACCAAGAGGAAGGAGAAGAAGAAGGACTCCTCCAAACGGAAGGAGAAAAGATCTTCCTCCTCACACCACAAAGAGAAGAAGGAAAAATCTTCTTCCCACAAGTCGCATCGGAAAGGCGACAAGCACAAGAGGATGAGGAAGGTGGTCTACTACGAGACCGACACTTCATCAACATCGACCTCCGACTCCGATGCGCCGTCCGTAACTTCTAAGCGCCAAGAGCGCAAGAAGTTTAGTAAGATCCCCTTACACTATCCCCGTACATCTAGACATACTCCATTACTTTCCGTTCCATTAGGCAAACCGCCAACTTTTGATGGCGAGGATTATGCTAGGTGGAGTGATTTAATGAAATTTCATCTAACCTCACTCCACAAAAGTATATGGAATGTTGTTGAGTTTGGAGCACAGGTACCATCCATAGGGGATGAGGATTATGATACGGACGAAGTGGCCCAAATAGAGCACTTCAACTCCCAAGCTACAACCATACTCCTCGCCTCTCTAAGCAAGGAGGAATACAACAAGGTGCAAGGGTTGAAGAATGCAAAGGAGATTTGGGACCTACTCAAGACCGCGCACGAGGGTGATGAACTCACCAAGATCACCAAGCGGGAAACGATCGAGGGGGAGCTCGGTCGCTTCCGTCTTCGCCAAGGGGAGGAGCCACAAGATATGTACAACCGGCTCAAAACCTTGGTGAACCAAGTGCGCAACCTCGGGAGCAAAAAGTGGGACGACCACGAGGTGGTTAAGGTTATTCTAAGATCTCTCATTTTCCTTAACCCCACTCAAGTTCAATTAATTCGTGGTAATCCTAGATACCCACTAATGACCCCCGAGGAAGTGATCGGGAATTTTGTGAGCTTTGAATGCATGATTAAAGGATCAAAGAAAATCAACGAGCTTGACGAACCCTCCACGTCCGAAGCACAACCGGTGGCATTTAAGGCGACGGAGGAGAAGAAGGAGGAGTCTACACCAAGTAGACAACCAATTGACGCCTCCAAGCTCGACAATGAGGAGATGGCTTTAATCATCAAAAGCTTTCGCCAAATCCTCAAGCAACGGAGGGGGAAGGACTACAAACCCCGCTCCAAGAAAGTGTGCTACAAATGTGGTAAGCCCGGTCATTTCATTGCAAAATGTCCTATATCTAGTGACAGTGACAGGGGCGACGACAAGAAGGGAAAGAGGAGAGAAAAGAAGAAGTACTACAAGAAGAAGGGCGGCGATGCCCATGTTTGCCGGGAGTGGGACTCCGACGAGAGCTCCACCGAGTCCTCTTCCGACGAGGACGCCGCCAACATCGCCGTCACCAAGGGACTCCTCTTCCCCAACGTCGGCCACAAGTGCCTCATGGCAAAGGACGGAAAAAGGAAGAAGGTTAAATCTAAATCCTCCACTAAATATGAATCCTCTAGTGATGATAATGCTAGTGATGAGGAGAATAATTTACGTAACCTTTTTGCCGATCTTAACATGCAACAAAAGGAAAAATTAAATGAATTGATTAGTGCTATTCATGAGAAGGATGATCTCTTGGACTCTCAAGAAGACTTCCTTATTAAGGAAAACAAAAAGCATGTTAAGGTTAAAAATGCTTATGCTCTAGAGGTAGAAAAATGTAACAAATTATCTAGTGAGCTAAGCACATGCCATGACACTATAGACAACCTTAGAAATGAAAATGCTAGATTAATTGCTAAGGTTGATTCTCATGTATGTGATGTCTCAATTCCAAATCTTAGAAATGATAATGATGATTTGCTTGCTAAGATTAAGGAATTGAATGATTCTCTTGATAGCCTTAGAGTAGAAAATGAAAATTTGATTGCTAAGGCTAAAGATTTTGATGTTTGCAATACTATTATTTCCGACCTTAGAACTAAGAATGATATGTTGCATGCTAAGGTTGTAGAACTAAAATCTTGCAAACCCTCTACATCTACCGTTGAGCACACTTCTATTTGTACTAGATGTAGAGATGTTGATATCAATGCTATTCATGATCACATGATACTAATCAAACAACAAAATGATCATATAGCATTATTAGATGCTAAAATTGCCGAGCATAACTTAGAAAATGAAAAGTTTAAATTTGCTAGAAGTATGCTCTACAATGGGAGACGCCCTGGCATCAAGGATGGCATTGGCTTCCAAAGGGGAGACAATGTCAAACTTAATGCCCCTCCAAAGAATTTATCTAACTTTGTTAAGGGCAAGGCTCCCATGCCTCAAGATAATGAGGGTTACATTTTATACCCTGCCGGTTATCCTGAGAGCAAAATTAGGAAAATTCATTCTAGGAAGTCTCACTCTGGCCCTAATCATGCTTTTATGTATAAGGGTGAGACATCTAGTTCTAGGCAACCAACCTGTGCTAAGTTGCCTAAAAGGAAAACTCCTAATGCATCAAATGAGCATGACATTTCATTTAAGACTTTTGATGCATCTTATGTGCTTACTAACAAATCCGGCAAGGTAGTTGCCAAGTTTGTTGGGGGCAAACACAAGGGCTCTAAGACTTGTGTTTGGGTACCCAAAGTTCTTGTTTCTAATGCCAAAGGACCCAAAACCGTTTGGGTACCTAAAATCAAGAACTAAAATTGTTTTGTAGGTTTATGCATCCGGGGGCTCAAGTTGGATACTCGACAGCGGGTGCACAAACCACATGACAGGGGAGAAGAAGATGTTCTCCTCATATGAGAAAAACCAAGATCCCCAACGAGCCATCACATTCGGGGATGGAAATCAAGGTTTGGTCAAAGGATTAGGTAAAATTGCTATATCACCTGACCATACTATTTCCAATGTTTTTCTTGTAGATTCTTTAGATTACAATTTGCTTTCCGTATCCCAATTATGTCAAATGGGCTACAACTGTCTCTTTACTGATGTAGGTGTCACTGTCTTTAGAAGAAGTGATGATTCAATAGCATTTAAGGTGTGTTAGAGGGTCAGCTATACTTGGTAGATTTTGATAGAGCTGAACTCGACACATTCTTAATTGCTAAGACTAACATGGGTTGGCTCTGGCAGCGCCGACTAGCCCATGTTGGAATGAAGAATCTTCATAAGCTTCTAAAGGGAGAGCACATTTTAGGACTAACAAATGTTCATTTTGAGAAAGACAGGATTTGTAGCGCATGCCAAGCAGGAAAGCAAGTTGGCACTCATCATCCACACAAGAACATCATGACAAGTGACAGGCCACTAGAGCTCCTACACATGGATTTATTCGGCCCGATCGCTTACATAAGCATCGGCGGGAGTAAGTACTGTCTAGTTATTGTGGATGATTATTCTCGCTTCACTTGGGTATTCTTTTTGCAGGAAAAATGTCACACCCGGTTTTGGAAGGTAAACCGAATGCGAACCATGTACGTGCCAGGATCAGAACTCACGTACATAGCGATTACATAAATGACTCATCATAGCACAATGCCTCAAATAACAATAAAGAGTAAGTAATAATATTAAAGACTAGAGTCATTTACATAATAAAATCAAAGTACACAGAATAGAAACGTAGCCAACGTAAATAAACCCACCACAGGCAGCTGACTGGGAAGGTCGCTAGCCTAATCCTCGAACTCGTCGAAGCCCTAGAACTTCTGGAGATCCGCCTCGACGCCTTCTTCTTTACCTGAGCATAGATTGCACCAAAGGCAACCTGGTGTTTTGTGAAAGCAAGGGTGAGTACACATCAACGTACTCAGCAAATGTCCTGTTTGGCTGAGGTGGACTAGCTTTATGTGGGGTTAAGCTCTAGCAGTTGCTTTTAGTTGGTCAAGTATTTATTATTAGTGGAAGCCAAGTTTTTGTAATAGCCAACCCATGAACCATTTCCTCATCGAGAAAACATCATTATCATCATCGAGCCAAAACCATCAATAGAACCATTGTATCTTATATCATATGTATCTCTAATCAAAGAGGATCCCAAGGTCGCTCATAACCGTGAGCACGGCTGATATATCAGTTTCATTACCCTCTGCAGAGGTCGCACACTTTACCCATGAGTCATGATTCCCTTTCTGCCCGGGGAGAGCTAATCCCCATTGACCACTACCTAGGTGATCCAGCAGGGTATCACTACGTAGCTGTTACAAAGATTCCCTAGAGATCATAGCTGCCCGTTAGGTTTCTCCAGATTGATAAACACAGTACTCCTCCCCGCAGGAGAGTGACTAACAAAAGCAAAACGAAAGAACCTCGGCACTCAGCCTCGGCAGAGCAAGCACTGTGCCTGGACCCCATTGACGGCACGACGGCGAAGCAACTACACCTCTAGTTCCTCTAATTAATTAGCTAAGGGCATCTCATTTCACCCTCATGGTTGCACTGTTATCCCGGGTGGTCTCTCAACGAACAGGTCCTTACGGAGAGGTACTCAGGAAACAGCCTGAGCCCCCTAGAGTATCACAAGATCATCAACATCATCAGGATAACAGTATCATAAATAGTCACATCATGTTCATTGATTAAGTTAAGGCAATAGCAGAATGCTAACCATAACAGCCCATAAGGTCATCAAGGATAAAGTAAAGTGTAAAGCTAGTCAATCCTTAGGTTTCAAGTAAGTAATGCGGGGTAGTAAGTTATAAATGACTAGGACATAATGGGTCAGAGGACACTTGCCTTCACCAAGCTGCTGCTGCTCAGGGTCTTCAACCTTGCAGAACTCGAAGAACCAGGTCACTTGGTCACCGAAGCTTGACCGTCGATTCCTCGAAGCTCGAAAACGGATCGTAATCTAATCGCAACGCGAAGCGAAGACAAACAGGTACAAGCAAACAAACATATATATGCATAAGAACATTACACCATGCCAAAGAGAACATAATAAAAACATGCAATACGAAATAGAGCTCGCTACTGCGGTCACGCAAGGAAAAGAACACGATAGTCTGAGCTATGGTCGAGAGGTTATGACGTTTACGCTACGCTAGTAATAGTCAGGATATTTAATTTGACATTTTCAAATATAACTTATAACTGTCATTTAGTTTTGATTAAATCTGTTACACTAACAGCTGTCAAATAAGTAAGTAATATAGTTAGCACGAGAGATTTTAAGCGAGGTGAGTTTACGATGCAGGAAAAAGCACGACATAGCACGCTGACGACACACCAAACGGTGCGCGCGACCAACGTGAACGACGCGCGAACCAGCACGCCACCACGAGCACATTACGCGTGAACAGCGTGCAGACAGTGCGACGATGTGTGATACTCGCTAACAGATAACGCGACTATACTAACCAAGTATTAAATGAAAAGTGTTTAAGTTGGTGTTCATCAAGTTAACATTTATCTATAAAATCGTGAGTTAGAAATTATAAACTAGTTTTAATTAGAATACCATTTTTAATAAGTATCGAATGAACAAATAATTAAATAATTAAAACTTGTGACATGATAAAATACATTACTAATACGAAATCGACGCGACTGAACAATTAATTTAGAACAAACACGTTATGCCGTAGCGCTAATCGATATCATGTCTACACTAACCAAACATAAATGAAAACGCTTCGGATTGACACAACTACCTTAATAGATATTGGCGAAGCGTAGAATTAAAATTACAAATTTGTTTTCGGTTGAATTGTTATTTTAATAACCGACCACTAAACAACTAATTAATAATTAATTATTTAACATGCATGAAGTGGCGAAATGATTTTACTAAAACGCGCAAATAGCGATTTGCGTGAAAGACGACACGCGCGAAACATACGAGAAATACTAAATAGAGAGTGTGTTTATACTAAAGAAGTATTAGTTCGAAAACATTCTATTAGACGTAATTATATTAACATGTATTTATAAAGTGCATCTAAACTATAAATAAGTTCAATTAATTGCTACTTTAATAGTTGTCAGATACATAGATGACCAATTAATTAACATTAGAAAGTGCATGATGATAAAGTAATGTTACCTAATACGTCGTTAATATAGCTCTACGAAGCTAACACAAAAGAAATAAGTCGAAACGGATTTACAACACAAATATATTGGATATTTAATGGTTCGTGGAATCTAAACGATGTGGCACGCGACAGCGCGCGCAAACCGCACGTGAACAGTAACAATGACACATGCGGATAGCACAAGCAGTCCGTGCGACAACTCGTGGGCAGTGCACGGGCTACAGCGCAAGACGCGAACTCGCAAACGCTACAAAGATGCGACGACGTGCGCGAACAACACGACAAGCGGGAAACCATTAACAGATATCGTGTTTAGAATGAACACATATTAAACAAATATAAACATTTAATTTGGCATAAATCATGTTAACGTCCATTTACACGTGCGCAAATTAAAACTATACATTAGTTTTAATTAGATCTCTACTTTAATATCTATTAGATAAACAAACAAATAATTAATTAGTTAAAACACGTGTCACGATAAAATAATATTATTAACTCGCCGGTAACGTTATTACAAAGCTAATGCAAGTTGAACAAAGGGAATCGAATTTTATAACGCAACATATATTAATTATTTAGTACTTCACTGATTTTAAACGACGTGGCTAATTATTATTGGTTAGAGAATGGCCACACCTATGGTCACACGAAACACAGCCATAGAGGATCCCAAGCTTAGGATCACATGTGGCTAGCTTCTTCTTCTCTGTTGTAACCGCACAACGCAGAACGCACGACGGTTCTTCTTCCTTGGAGTTTGGACAGGAAAACTGGCATGGGGAAGAGGGAAGGAGGGGCCAGCCGAGGCCTCACCGGCCAGCTAGCCAGGCCGCCGCGGGGTAGAGGGAGTCGGGCCTGGCCGCTAGCCGGGCCACGCCGCGACTGCCAGGTTGGGGCGCCGAGCGAGGGCGCTGATGGACGGACGGCTGGTCGCGGTGCACGGCGGCTCGCCGGGGCTGCTGGTCGCCACGCCGGGCAAGCTCGTGGGTGGATGGGCTAGGACGCGGGACAAGCGCGAAGGGGCGAACTCGGCCGCGGGCTCGCCGTCGTCGCGGTGCAGCAGGCACGTAGGGAGGTGGGCGCAGGCGAGATGCGAGGCCAGCACAACGTTACACAGGCAGTTGACGTCGCAAAACTTGTGCAGAGAAATGAAAAGTGAAGGAGAGATCACCAGAGTCATGGCAGCGATGTCCCCTCACGATGGTTGCTGCTCGACGAAGCTGGTGATGGTGGCGTCATGTAACACCCGGTTTTAAAGGACAAAGCCGGGTGCATCTCATACATGCGCCAAGAAGACAACATATATAATAACAGAGTGTATAGAGATAAATGTCATAAAACATCAGAGTACTTATTACATAGCGGAAGACTTATTACAAAATAAAATAATAAAGATAAAACGAACTAAGGATCGACGGCGCCAATGTCGACTGAGAAACGCCACCTAGATCAGATCAAACTCCTCGATACTTGACTCCACTTGAAACCACCTGTTCTTCTCCTGTGGGGGGGGTGTGAGACAGCAAGAGTGAGCTCACATACGATCATAGCTCAACAAGTCGTGGGGAATAATGTGACATGAACTCACCAAAGGTGGGAGTTCATGTAGTGTAAGGCTGATCAATGGAATAAAGGCTGAAGCTGAGCATTGCTTTTATAAGTTGGTCAAAATTTTATTAGCAGTTACTAAGTGTAAGTAAATACCAAACCATAGTAATAATAAGTAAAAGTAATAACAAAATAATCCAAAATGCAATGAAATGACAGATTAAGTTTAAGTTCCATAAATTAATCATGTGAGTGTCCGAGCCGCTCATGACCGTGAGCACGGCTAGTATACCAGTTTTACACTCTGCAGAGGTTGCGCATCTTTACCCACAAGTCATGTTACCCATCTGCCAAGAGATGGCCAATCCCATACACCTCTACCGAGGAGGCGAGGCAGGGTAACACTACGAGGCCTTTACAAAGTTCCACTAGCTTCAGACTACCCGCTACAGTTTATGGGAAGATCCAGTACAGGGTTCCTGGCTGACCGCCATCGCAGCAAAATCAACCAGGGACCTCCCCGCACTGACCTCTCCCCTACTGCCCTTGCCCCTTTCGGGTAAGGTAGCCCTCCCCTAGCTTTCCTAGTTAATCAGCCAAGGGCGTCCCATTCCACCCTTGTGGTAGCACTGTTTTCCCGGGTGGTTCTCCATGTTCCCATTAACATAATGATCTTAACATGAACAAGGAATAATAAAACAGATAACAATAAATAGTATAACAATGAGTGATGAATATCTCTATACCCAAATCCACATAAAGCAATAGCATGTACTACCCAAAACTTTAGTAGTAAAACCAGTGGTGAAGCAAGGTATAAAGATAGTCAAATCTAGGGTATCCTATTGGGTCCCAGCAAAATTATCCTATGCAGATCGTTATGAATAATAAGAACATGAATGGGTAAAAGAAGTGATCAAGGGCACAACTTGCCTTCAATGAGCTCCTGCTCAGCTACTTCTACTTGCTGAACCTCAGAATCCACAGTGGCTTGCTCGTCTACTCGCATCAACACAATACATACATAGCATAGCATAAATTAACATCACATCAAACAGATGAATAAAATATATAGTAAAAATCTATACATTAAAATGAGATCATAGGAATTGGAATCACTAAATTTGGAGTTATAGATTTTAAGTTATGAATTTCCTAAGATTTAATGTGTTTGAAATAGGATTAAATGATAAATTAATTTTCTAACTGTTTTCATGTCGAAACAGAGACACTAATTGATAGACAATAAAATTACAAAATTTTAGGAACTGGAATGGAGTAATTTGGAGTTCATATGCATTTTCTATGAATTAAACCAGTTTCTGCAATTAATTTAATACTAAAAATCTATTTCTAAATTAATTTCTCTGATTTTCTAATCCTCAGGACTGGGCCTCAATTACTGGTAAGCACAGGGGGCTCGGATTAAAAGTTCTTAAGACTCAGGGCACAGTGGAGAGGACGGCGGGTTGATTACGTCTATCCGTGGGGTCTCTTTTGCAAAATCGCCAAGCCGAAGGGGATCGAGAGATCTTGGCCGCCCGATCGGAAATCAGGGGCCCGGATTAGATCTCCACGCCCGCGAACCGGTACGCCGCACTGACCATCGGATCAAGATCCAACGGCGCGGATTTTACAGACTCTGGACTCCACCCGATCCGTCCGATCAGATCGCACGGTCGGGATTACACGCGTGAAAGGGTACTCCTGGCTACTAATCGGGATCGTCCGTGCCTCATCCGACGGCAGGTACACCTTCTTCTCCCTCTCGCTGTCTACCGAACTCCTAGCACGTGCCCACGACAAAGCATTAGCCATGGCGCCGAGTAAGTAGGGTATGGGAGGGGAGGTCTTACCGCCACCGGTGAACTGGACGACGACCGGACGCAGGGCACAGCGGAGGCGCAGTATCCCGGCGTGCTCCACTCTCTCTCTTCGCGGTTGCAACAGACCACCACACGACTGGCCACCGGTGACCGCTCTGCGAGCTGCACCACCTGCGGTGACCACCCGTCGGACCCACCGTGCTCGTCCACGGCCCGCACCAGGAAATCACGCCGCGCCCGGACTCCTTCTCGACCTTCCCGAAGCGTATGCGGCAGAAGTTCACGGCAGTCCGCGCACGGTCTCTCTCCTCTCTCTTTCTCAACTCTCTCTGTGGATCCGTTCGTCGCCGCGGCGTAGAGTGGCTTGCGGGTAGAGAATCAGGCATGACGACCCCACCCTTATCTAGAGAGTCCAGCTCTCCCGAGGATCCCGCAGCGGTGGTTGAGATCCGATGCCCACGGAGTCCGCGTCTGTCGCGCGGAGCGCAACGACCACGCGAGGACGACGGTCCTGCACGATGGCCCCACGAGTCAGGTTAAGCAGGCGTGCAGTCGCGCGTGAGTGGCCGAAGTAGGTGGGGTCCGCAGGTCAGTGACTGGAACGGGCGCGAGTGCCTTGAGTGGCCGACTGCTGGCCCCATTGTGTCGACGCGCGCGGTGGGAGGGGGTTTGGGCTGCGCGCGCGAGGGAGGATGAGTGGGCCGAAATGGGGTTTTGGGCCCAACAGTAGGATTTGTCTTTTTCCTTTTCTTTTTATCTCCCATTTTCTTCTCTTTCTTTCTAAAATCAATTTGAATTCGAATTTAGTGTCAAACCTTGTGCAAGTTTATTCTCCAATCATGTTGTGAAATGAAGAATACCAATTTTTGAAATATATTTATATTATTTTTATCTTCATATCACTTCTCCTTTTACTTTTAAACCCTAGTTTTAAATGTAGGGCTTAATCCAATTTCTCGTCATTTTATATTATTGGTATTTTTATTTAATGCACAAACATAGAAACTCCAACAAATGCACTTTTTTTTTCTTTATTTTAGAATAATTGTTTTATTTAGTCAATCTCAATTACATAGGTGCTCTTTTTATGATGCAAATGAGACACACAAAATGAGAATAACTCTCTATTATTCTTTGTATACAATTTTTGAGTATTACAAATCCTACCCCCCTTAAAAATAATCTCGTCCTCGAGATTTAAGAAGAACGAGGGAAAAGGTGGGGAAAATCTATGCGAAGCTCTTCTTCTCTTTCCCATGTTGCTTCATCTTCTCCATGGTGACTCCTTTGCACTTTGCACATTCTTATCACTTTATTTCTGGTAACTCGAGTCAGAGTGTCTAGAATCTTGATAGGGTACTCAGCATAAGTCAAATCCTCTTGAACACTAAGGTCTTCCATTGGTAGTTGCTCCTCAGGTACCCTGAGGCACTTCTTTAGCTGAGACACATGAAACACATCATGTACATCAGACAGATGATCGGGTAACTCCAGTTGATATGCAACTTCACCCACTCGCTTTAAGATCAAGAAAGGTCCGATAAAGCGAGGGGACAACTTTCCTTTAACTTTAAATCTCCTCATACCCCGAAGTGGTGACACCTTCAAATAGACATGATCACCTTCCTTAAACTCCAGTAATCTTCTCCTATTATCAGCATAGCTCTTTTGCCTTGATTGTGCAATTCTCAAATTTTCTCTTATCATTCGAACTTGTTCTTCTGCCTCTTGAATAAGCTCAGGTCAAAAGAACTGTCTTCCTCTAGTCTGATCCAATGTAGAGGAATCCTGCATTTCCTGCCGTATAAAGTCTCGAATAGTGACATCTTCAGACTGGCCTGGTAACTATTATTATATGAGAACTCAGCATAAGGTAGACTCTTGTCCCAACTACTACCATGCTGAAGGGCACAAGCTCTCCACATATCTTCCAACACTTGATTAGTCCTTTCGGTCAGTTCATCAGTCTGAGGTAGGCCAAACTAAAATTCAACTTCGCATCCATATTCTCATGAAAACTTTTCCAAAATTTGGAGGTAAACTGTGATCCTCTATCCAAAACGATCTTCTTAGGCACTCCATGTAAACAAACTATCCGAGTCATATACAACTCTACCAATTGAGATACCTTATAAGTAGTCTTAACCGGAAGGAAATGAGCCACTTTGGTCAGTCTATCCACATTAACCCATATGGAATCGTATCCTCTCAAGGTGCGAGGCAAACCAGTAATGAAGTCCATACCAATCTCTTCCCATTTCTACTCAGGTATCTTTAGTGGGTGTAATAGTCCAGCTGGTCTTTGGTGTTTGATCATAACTCTTTGGCACACTTCGCACATAGCCACATGTGCAGCCACATCTCTCTTTAATCCATATAACCAGTATTTCTGCTTCAAATCCTGATACATCTTGGTACTACCAGGATGAATAGAATAATCCAGGTCATGGGCCTCCTTTAAAATAGTCTCATGAAGGCTATCAATCTTAGGAATACATATCCTGTCCTTGAACCATATGGCACCTTGCTCATCTTTCGTAAATTCTGGACCTCGACCTTCAGTAATCAGATCCTTAATCTCTTGTATCTTAGTATCATCAATTTGTCCTTTGTGGAATTCTTGCTACAAGATAGGTTCCGCATCAATAATAACTCCTTCAGTATGATCAACTATCCCCAGGTTAAGTCTCCTGAAATCCTCAACAATCTCATCGAGTAGCTGGGCAACAACAGCTAAATGAACATGCTCCTTTCGACTCAAGGCATCTGTAACCAAATTTGCCTTGCCCGGGTGATAGTGAATCTCCAAATCATAACCCTTAAATAGCTCCAACCAACAGCGTTGCCTAAGGTTGAGATCCTTCTGAGTGAATATATACTTCAAACTCTTATGATCCGTATATACTTGGCACTTAGTTCCCACTTAAATTCTCTTTCCTTCTCCAGAAGTGAGGTCCTGCAAGTCCCAAGAAACTCCGAATCTCAGTAACTGTAGTGGGTACTCTCCACACCACTATCTCCTTGACTTTAGCAGGATCCACTGATATTCCTCCATTAGAAATAATATGCCCAAGGAATGGCACCTTGTCAATTCAAAACTCGCATTTACCATACTTGGCGTAGAGTTGATCATCTCGTAACTTCTGTAGCACCAACCTTAGATGTTCTTCATGGTCACTCTCATTCTTAGAATAGATAAGAATATCGTCGATGAACACCACGACGAATCTGTCCAAATACTCCAAAACATCTTATTCATCAAATCCATAAAATAAGCTGGTGCATTAGTTAATCCAAACGACATAACGATGAACTCATATAATCCATATCGAGTCGAGAAAGCCGTCTTAGGAATATCTAATGGTCCAATCTTCATCTGATGGTATCCCGATCGGAGATCAATCTTCGAGAATACTCTAGCACCTCTCATTTGGTCAAACAAATTCTCAATACGGGGTAATAGGTACTTGTTCTTCACCGTAACATCATTAAGGGTCCTATAATCCACATACATCCCTTGCGATCCATCTTTCTTCTGTACAGACAGAACTGGTGCTCTCCAAGGTGAAGATTCGGACGAATGTACTCAGCCTCTTGCAACTCCGTTAAGTGCTTCTTGAGTTCTTTCAACTCTTCCACAGACCTCCTATATGGCCGTTTTAGAAATAGGAGCAGTTCCACGCATGAGATCTATGACAAACTCATCTTCCATATCTGGTGGCATCCCTGGTAACTCTTCCAGAAAGACATTCCGAAAAATCCTTGACCACCCGGATGTTGTCACCCAAAAACTTCTCATCTACTAAGAATGCCGCTAGTCTGATGGTGGTAGTTACTGCAACTTCAACTTCAAAACTTTGTCCTTTAGAACTGGTGAGTCCTACGGTTCCCTTGGCACAGTGTATATACTGCCTTTGCCTTTCTTAACCATGACATACCAAGGATCACGTCTATACTGCTTGGCTCCAATATTATAGCAGTAACTCCAAATTCTCTACCCATAATGGTCAATGTCAATCTTCGTGTCATTTGATTCACCACAACAGGCTCTTTAGATGTAATTACTCTCATGGGTTTTCTCATATTGTCCAACACATTTGCACAAACCCAAAATCTCAGCATGACGCATAATTTTACTAGCAACTCATGGGGACAAATAGACCTTTTTATTCCTCCTAAAATGGTATCACACCGAATACTAACTAAAGGAACATGTAGATCCTACAAATAGTAGTAATTTACATATATGTTTATGTAGCTTGGTGGAGCTGGTGGTGGTGGAGATGGTGGTTGCTCTTGTTGTTGTCTCTCCAACCGTGATTGCCTTATTTCTTGCTGTATCTCCAGACGGGCCTGACGTATTTCCTCGCGTTCTTGTCTTATCTGGCTTTGCATTTCGGTCATCATGTCTGTCAATTGCTGTATTACCAGCCTTTGAGTTGCGATCACTCGCTCGGTTTCAACAGGTGGGGGATTTGGAGGATTCATTTCTGTTTGCTGTTGCGTGATAATCTTTCCTTTCCTGGTATTGACCATCTGAGTTAGATACATAAGGTAAGAAAGAGCAGTAGACAAGGCAATAATTACAATCATGTTACTTTGGGGGACTTATTAGCTAAGTAGTTTAATGTTTTACCTACCATAGCTAATTTATTACCTTATGCTGGCACATGCTAAGATGTCCATATAATATTTCAATCAATCAAAGAAGCAAATCAGACATTAATCATCAGAACAATCAACCAACATTTTTAAATAGAGAAAATAGTTTTGATTTGTTTTGTCTTAGGCCTCCTATCTCTTAAAATGTCATAGGGATAGGGATTCCAAGGTTTGAAATCCATCTTGTCTAAGAGTAGAAAAGGTAAAAATGACCAGAGTAGAACAGTAGAAAGTGAGACAGGATCAAGATGAGTGTAGAAAGAATCAGAGTAAGGTAAGTATAGAATGAATCAGAAGAAGGTAAGTAGGGAAGGGTTTTGTCCATTTCTATCTAGGTTTCGTCCTACAGTCAACATTCCTCTGATACCACTTCTGTAACACCCGGTTTTAAAGGACAAAGCCGGGTGCATCTCATACATGCGCCAAGAAGACAACATATATAATAACAGAGTGTATAGAGATAAATGTCATAAAACATCAGAGTACTTATTACATAGCGGAAGACTTATTACAAAATAAAATAATAAAGATAAAACGAACTAAGGATCGACGGCGCCAATGTCGACTGAGAAACGCCACCTAGATCAGATCAAACTCCTCGATACTTGACTCCACTTGAAACCACCTGTTCTTCTCCTGTGGGGGGGGTGTGAGACAGCAAGAGTGAGCTCACATACGATCATAGCTCAACAAGTCGTGGGGAATAATGTGACATGAACTCACCAAAGGTGGGAGTTCATGTAGTGTAAGGCTGATCAATGGAATAAAGGCTGAAGCTGAGCATTGCTTTTATAAGTTGGTCAAAATTTTATTAGCAGTTACTAAGTGTAAGTAAATACCAAACCATAGTAATAATAAGTAAAAGTAATAACAAAATAATCCAAAATGCAATGAAATGACAGATTAAGTTTAAGTTCCATAAATTAATCATGTGAGTGTCCGAGCCGCTCATGACCGTGAGCACGGCTAGTATACCAGTTTTACACTCTGCAGAGGTTGCGCATCTTTACCCACAAGTCATGTTACCCATCTGCCAAGAGATGGCCAATCCCATACACCTCTACCGAGGAGGCGAGGCAGGGTAACACTACGAGGCCTTTACAAAGTTCCACTAGCTTCAGACTACCCGCTACAGTTTATGGGAAGATCCAGTACAGGGTTCCTGGCTGACCGCCATCGCAGCAAAATCAACCAGGGACCTCCCCGCACTGACCTCTCCCCTACTGCCCTTGCCCCTTTCGGGTAAGGTAGCCCTCCCCTAGCTTTCCTAGTTAATCAGCCAAGGGCGTCCCATTCCACCCTTGTGGTAGCACTGTTTTCCCGGGTGGTTCTCCATGTTCCCATTAACATAATGATCTTAACATGAACAAGGAATAATAAAACAGATAACAATAAATAGTATAACAATGAGTGATGAATATCTCTATACCCAAATCCACATAAAGCAATAGCATGTACTACCCAAAACTTTAGTAGTAAAACCAATGGTGAAGCAAGGTATAAAGATAGTCAAATCTAGGGTATCCTATTGGGTCCCAGCAAAATTATCCTATGCAGATCGTTATGAATAATAAGAACATGAATGGGTAAAAGAAGTGATCAAGGGCACAACTTGCCTTCAATGAGCTCCTGCTCAGCTACTTCTACTTGCTGAACCTCAGAATCCACAGTGGCTTGCTCGTCTACTCGCATCAACACAATACATACATAGCATAGCATAAATTAACATCACATCAAACAGATGAATAAAATATATAGTAAAAATCTATACATTAAAATGAGATCATAGGAATTGGAATCACTAAATTTGGAGTTATAGATTTTAAGTTATGAATTTCCTAAGATTTAATGTGTTTGAAATAGGATTAAATGATAAATTAATTTTCTAACTGTTTTCATGTCGAAACAGAGACACTAATTGATAGACAATAAAATTACAAAATTTTAGGAATTGGAATGGAGTAATTTGGAGTTCATATGCATTTTCTATGAATTAAACCAGTTTCTGCAATTAATTTAATACTAAAAATCTATTTCTAAATTAATTTCTCTGATTTTCTAATCCTCAGGACTGGGCCTCAATTACTGGTAAGCACAGGGGGCTCGGATTAAAAGTTCTTAAGACTCAGGGCACAGTGGAGAGGACGGCGGGTTGATTACGTCTATCCGTGGGGTCTCTTTTGCAAAATCGCCAAGCCGAAGGGGATCGAGAGATCTTGGCCGCCCGATCGGAAATCAGGGGCCCGGATTAGATCTCCACGCCCGCGAACCGGTACGCCGCACTGACCATCGGATCAAGATCCAACGGCGCGGATTTTACAGACTCTGGACTCCACCCGATCCGTCCGATCAGATCGCACGGTCGGGATTACACGCGTGAAAGGGTACTCCTGGCTACTAATCGGGATCGTCCGTGCCTCATCCGACGGCAGGTACACCTTCTTCTCCCTCTCGCTGTCTACCGAACTCCTAGCACGTGCCCACGACAAAGCATTAGCCATGGCGCCGAGTAAGTAGGGTATGGGAGGGGAGGTCTTACCGCCACCGGTGAACTGGACGACGACCGGACGCAGGGCACAGCGGAGGCGCAGTATCCCGGCGTGCTCCACTCTCTCTCTTCGCGGTTGCAACAGACCACCACACGACTGGCCACCGGTGACCGCTCTGCGAGCTGCACCACCTGCGGTGACCACCCGTCGGACCCACCGTGCTCGTCCACGGCCCGCACCAGGAAATCACGCCGCGCCCGGACTCCTTCTCGACCTTCCCGAAGCGTATGCGGCAGAAGTTCACGGCAGTCCGCGCACGGTCTCTCTCCTCTCTCTTTCTCAACTCTCTCTGTGGATCCGTTCGTCGCCGCGGCGTAGAGTGGCTTGCGGGTAGAGAATCAGGCATGACGACCCCACCCTTATCCAGAGAGTCCAGCTCTCCCGAGGATCCCGCAGCGGTGGTTGAGATCCGATGCCCACGGAGTCCGCGTCTGTCGCGCGGAGCGCAACGACCACGCGAGGACGACGGTCCTGCACGATGGCCCCACGAGTCAGGTTAAGCAGGCGTGCAGTCGCGCGTGAGTGGCCGAAGTAGGTGGGGTCCGCAGGTCAGTGACTGGAACGGGCGCGAGTGCCTTGAGTGGCCGACTGCTGGCCCCATTGTGTCGACGCGCGCGGTGGGAGGGGGTTTGGGCTGCGCGCGCGAGGGAGGATGAGTGGGCCGAAATGGGGTTTTGGGCCCAACAGTAGGATTTGTCTTTTTCCTTTTCTTTTTATCTCCCATTTTCTTCTCTTTCTTTCTAAAATCAATTTGAATTCGAATTTAGTGTCAAACCTTGTGCAAGTTTATTCTCCAATCATGTTGTGAAATGAAGAATACCAATTTTTGAAATATATTTATATTATTTTTATCTTCATATCACTTCTCCTTTTACTTTTAAACCCTAGTTTTAAATGTAGGGCTTAATCCAATTTCTCGTCATTTTATATTATTGGTATTTTTATTTAATGCACAAACATAGAAACTCCAACAAATGCACTTTTTTTTCTTTATTTTAGAATAATTGTTTTATTTAGTCAATCTCAATTACATAGGTGCTCTTTTTATGATGCAAATGAGACACACAAAATGAGAATAACTCTCTATTATTCTTTGTATACAATTTTTGAGTATTACACGTCACCCCGGGATGGAGATTGCGAGAACGGGCGGTGGTTCTGTGTGGCGATGGGCAAGGAGCAGAGGGGTGAGGGAAGAAGAGATAAATGTGTAGGGAATATGGCTTTTTATTAAGGCAGCTCGCAAGGTCGTGGACTCGTGGTGACGGTTGCCGAGAGGAAAAGAAAATTGTTTTTTCCTCTTATTTTCTCGATTTCTTGCTCTTGTTTTCTATCTCCTATTTTATGCTATTTTCTTTTAAATTCAACTTCAAACACAAATTTGTGGACTACGTGAATGCACAACTAGAATAAATCAACATAAAAAAAGAAAAGATGATTCAGCATGTCATGCAATAATCCTGACCCTTTTTGGGTTTTATTTTAATAGTCTTACAATTATATAAAACTAAATAACTCTCCACAGTTTAGAACAAAGAGTAGAAAAGAAGAAAGCGGGTAACACCTGAATTTGGTGGATATCAGAAAAGAAATTTTATTCCCCCAAATTCAGGGTGTTACAAATCTAACCCCCTTAACAGGAATCTCGCCCCCGAGATTCAAGAAGAAGGTAGCAAGAAAAACACGGCTGGTTCATCGGTTGTTCATGGCTTTCTTGAGTTGACTTTGACTGCGCAAGGTTAACTTGCGGACTGGTTGCTTTGACCTTCAGATGCTTGAGACCGATTGATTCAATTCTTGAGGATCTCTAGACCTGTGGGTTAGGACCCACACACGCTTTCGATGCGCCACTTCAATCTTGTTGGTTGATGTTGATCGCATTGTCTTCATTGGGGTTAGCAGCTAACCCCCTTAACGGGAGCGTTGATATCACTTAGTGAAGATGCTGCCGACTCTGATCTTGACTGATGCCAATTGGATAGGTGCAAGAGGGAAGGGTATAGATAGAAAAGGCAAGTATAGATGGATTGAAGAGAGAAAAGGGAGAGCACCCAACTACCTAACTCTATGACACTCAGCTAGTAAACAAATGACATTGTGGACAAGGGGCCACAACACACCAACACTCATCACAAAGAAGCAAATCAGTCATAACACAAAGACAAACAGCACAAGCAACACCAACAAACATCTCGTTGCTACACGTTAATGTTAACTAGATGGTGGCCTTTCCTTACAAAGGGGAAACTACTCTAAGTCCATCGAAAGGCGAGGGGAATGATAAGACATGGATGATAGGGGCATGAGCATAATAAAGGATGGAGCTAAAGCAAGGATTTTAACCGACAGGGAGAGAATGCAACCAAGGTCAGGATAGGTAAAACACCATTCTCAAATCGAGATGGAAAAGATGATATTTAAAAAGGTAGGCATAGGATAAGCATCATGGAAATATCTAGATATTAGGAAGGTAAGGGTGATATCGAGCAAAAGCTAAGACTTGCAACGTGATAGAGGAAAAGGGAACAAACAAGAGCGGGATGGGTTAGACATCACTCTTGAAATGAAATGGTAAAGGCGGCTTTAAAATATGGATACATGATAAGCATCAAGGTAAATATCAAGGGATGACAAGGGTTAAGGTGATAACAGTCAAATACACAACCAAGAATGTATATTAGACTAGACTTGCAAGGTGTCAAAGAAGGGGGAGCAGCCAATGGTGAAATAGATGAGGCATTATCCTCGAACAGGGATGGAAAAGAGAAGGCTTCAAAGGATAGGTTCAAGATAAGCAGGAGGGCAAGGGCATAGATATCACGTGGGTTTTAAAGGTAATAACGGTCAATGATGTAGGAGAGGAGGTATATAGGCATAAGACAAAAGATATAAGTACCATAAAGGATGGAGTTAAGATGGGACCTGCAAATGGAAAAGGAGAGGGTACGTCCAAGGGCCAGATGGGTAAACTGCGACCCTCAATTTAGGTTGGAAGAGAGAATATTTTTAAAGAGCAGGCATAAAGATAAGTATCAAGGTAGAATTGATGGATGACAAGGTAATGGTGATAGCAATTAGAAACACATCAAAGGATGGGATTAAGACAACACTTGCAAGGCGACAAAAGGACGAGGAAATCAAGGGGGAAATAGGTAACTCATCGCTCTCAAATTGGGTTGAAATAAAGGGGAGGCTTTTAAAGGATAAGTTTAAGATCAACATTTAGGTAGAAGACATCAATGTCGCAAGGGCCAAAGGCGATAACGGACAAGGGTGTAAGAGAAAAGATGAAGGCATAGAAGAGCAAGTGGTACAAGTACAGCAAGGGATGGAGTTAAGTCAAGGCTTGCACGCGGTAAAGAAGAGGATGCTGTCAAGGGTGAGATAAGTAAAACATTGCTCTCAAATTGGGACAAGAGATTGGAAATTTTAGATAGTAGACATAGTGTAATCACCAAGGTCCGATCGAGAGATGAGGAAGGTAAAGGCAACAACAAACGGAAGCACAAATGAAGGATGGAGTTAAAAACTCGCAAGCGACAAAGAAGAGGATACAACCAAGGGAAAAATAGGTAAAGTTCAACGCTCAGATTGAGATGGAAAACATGAGATTTTAAATGACAGGTATAAGATAAACATCAATGAAAGATGTAGAGGTGTCAAGGGTAAAGATGATAATAACGAAGAGCATAGCAAAGGATAGAGTTAAGGCAAGACTCGTGAAGTTATGAAGTGGAGAAAACGATCAAGGGTACGATAGGTAAGGTTCCAACAGGAGGGTTTAGGTAAAAAATTCATCACCGAAGGAAGTTATAGGGAAACAACGAGATCACCAAGGATGTGCGAAATGAAATGGTCGCTCATGGATCATTGAGAAACAAGGGCGGTCAAGAGCATGTTAACTGAAATGTTTTAATTAGACCTCGGATATAAAGGTAAACATATAAAAAGATGGGAGTATGTAAGGTTTTAAGAAGATGAGCATACCAATACCAAGAGACAAGAAATCGCCGAAAGATAGCAACCTAACAACAGAAAAGGAAAGGGTCTCAAAAGACAGAAGGGTCATGGACATATAAACTGAAATGTTTAAGTAGATAGTAGAAATTTAGAGGCAAGTACTTGAAACAAGAGTATTGAAGGGATACGAGCATGTCAATACCAAAGGACTAGAGTTCGCCAGGTGGTAGCAATTTAATGACGAAAAAGGATTGAATCCCAAAAGACAAGAAGGTTATGGTTAGGGGCATCTACAAAGATGTCGCAAGCACAAGAGTGAGATCAGATCTAATAGATTGAGAAAAGTATAGACCATACTATATAAAATACTTTTAGCAGGGGGCATATAGG
Organism: Zea luxurians; assembly: GCA_029449295.1. Taxonomy (NCBI): domain Eukaryota; kingdom Viridiplantae; phylum Streptophyta; class Magnoliopsida; order Poales; family Poaceae; genus Zea; species Zea luxurians. The sequence continues at coordinate 172,113,419 of JAOPSE010000002.1, forward strand.
AACATAACCTAGAATTAGTCGAAGTGACTAATATTTTGAAGCAGAATCAAGGATGGGTTGAAGTAAGAGTCAAATAGTCCTTAAAACGGTCAATGCTACTCTAGGTCAGCGGTCCTACAGTCAGCACAGCTTTGATACCACTTATGTCACACCCGGTTTTGGAAGGTAAACCGAATGCGAACCATGTACGTGCCAGGATCAGAACTCACGTACATAGCGATTACATAAATGACTCATCATAGCACAATGCCTCAAATAACAATAAAGAGTAAGTAATAATATTAAAGACTAGAGTCATTTACATAATAAAATCAAAGTACACAGAATAGAAACGTAGCCAACGTAAATAAACCCACCACAGGCAGCTGACTGGGAAGGTCGCTAGCCTAATCCTCGAACTCGTCGAAGCCCTAGAACTTCTGGAGATCCGCCTCGACGCCTTCTTCTTTACCTGAGCATAGATTGCACCAAAGGCAACCTGGTGTTTTGTGAAAGCAAGGGTGAGTACACATCAACGTACTCAGCAAATGTCCTGTTTGGCTGAGGTGGACTAGCTTTATGTGGGGTTAAGCTCTAGCAGTTGCTTTTAGTTGGTCAAGTATTTATTATTAGTGGAAGCCAAGTTTTTGTAATAGCCAACCCATGAACCATTTCCTCATCGAGAAAACATCATTATCATCATCGAGCCAAAACCATCAATAGAACCATTGTATCTTATATCATATGTATCTCTAATCAAAGAGGATCCCAAGGTCGCTCATAACCGTGAGCACGGCTGATATATCAGTTTCATGCAGAGGTCGCACACTTTACCCATGAGTCATGATTCCCTTTCTGCCCGGGGAGAGCTAATCCCCATTGACCACTACCTAGGTGATCCGGCAGGGTATCACTACGTAGCTGTTACAAAGATTCCCTAGAGATCATAGCTGCCCGTTAGGTTTCTCCAGTTTGATAAACACAGTACTCCTCCCCGCAGGAGAGTGACTAACAAAAGCAAAACGAAAGAACCTCGGCACTCAGCCTCGGCAGAGCAAGCACTGTGCCTGGACCCCATTGACGGCACGACGGCGAAGCAACTACACCTCTAGTTCCTCTAATTAATTAGCTAAGGGCATCCCATTTCACCCTCATGGTTGCACTGTTATCCCGGGTGGTCTCTCAACGAACAGGTCCTTACGGAGAGGTACTCAGGAAACAGCCTGAGCCCCCTAGAGTATCACAAGATCATCAACATCATCAGGATAACAGTATCATAAATAGTCACATCATGTTCATTGATTAAGTTAAGGCAATAGCAGAATGCTAACCATAACAGCCCATAAGGTCATCAAGGATAAAGTAAAGTGTAAAGCTAGTCAATCCTTAGGTTTCAAGTAAGTAATGCGGGGTAGTAAGTTATAAATGACTAGGACATAATGGGTCAGAGGACACTTGCCTTCACCAAGCTGCTGCTGCTCAGGGTCTTCAACCTTGCAGAACTCGAAGAACCAGGTCACTTGGTCACTGAAGCTTGACCGTCGATTCCTCGAAGCTCGAAAACGGATCGTAATCTAATCGCAACGCGAAGCGAAGACAAACAGGCACAAGCAAACAAACATATATATGCATAAGAACATTACACCATGCCAAAGAGAACATAATAAAAACATGCAATACGAAATAGAGCTCGCTACTGCGGTCACGCAAGGAAAAGAACACGATAGTCTGAGCTATGGTCGAGAGGTTATGACGTTTACGCTACGCTAGTAATAGTCAGGATATTTAATTTGACATTTTCAAATATAACTTATAACTGTCATTTAGTTTTGATTAAATCTGTTACACTAACAGCTGTCAAATAAGTAAGTAATATAGTTAGCACGAGAGATTTTAAGCGAGGTGAGTTTACGATGCAGGAAAAAGCACGACATAGCACGCTGACGACACACCAAACGGTGCGCGCGACCAACGTGAACGACGCGCGAACCAGCACGCCACCACGAGCACATTACGCGTGAACAGCGTGCAGACAGTGCGACGATGTGTGATACTCGCTAACAGATAATGCGACTATACTAACCAAGTATTAAATGAAAAATGTTTAAGTTGGTGTTCATCAAGTTAACATTTATCTATAAAATCGTGAGTTAGAAATTATAAACTAGTTTTAATTAGAATACCATTTTTAATAAGTATCGAATGAACAAATAATTAAATAATTAAAACTTGTGACATGATAAAATACATTACTAATACGAAATCGACGCGACTGAACAATTAATTTAGAACAAACACGTTATGCCGTAGCGCTAATCGATATCATGTCTACACTAACCAAACATAAATGAAAACGCTTCGGATTGACACAACTACCTTAATAGATATTGGCGAAGCGTAGAATTAAAATTACAAATTTGTTTTCGGTTGAATTGTTATTTTAATAACCGACCACTAAACAACTAATTAATAATTAATTATTTAACATGCATGAAGTGGCGAAATGATTTTACTAAAACGCGCAAATAGCGATTTGCGTGAAAGACGACACGCGCGAAACATACGAGAAATACTAAATAGAGAGTGTGTTTATACTAAAGAAGTATTAGTTCGAAAACATTCTATTAGACGTAATTATATTAACATGTATTTATAAAGTGCATCTAAACTATAAATAAGTTCAATTAATTGCTACTTTAATAGTTGTCAGATACATAGATGACCAATTAATTAACATTAGAAAGTGCATGATGATAAAGTAATGTTACCTAATACGTCGTTAATATAGCTCTATGAAGCTAACACAAAAGAAATAAGTCGAAACGGATTTACAACACAAATATATTGGATATTTAATGGTTCGTGGAATCTAAACGATGTGGCACGCGACAGCGCGCGCAAACCGCACGTGAACAGTAACAATGACACATGCGGATAGCACAAGCAGTCCGTGCGACAACTCGTGGGCAGTGCACGGGCTACAGCGCAAGACGCGAACTCGCAAACGCTACAAAGATGCGACGACGTGCGCGAACAACACGACAAGCGGGAAACCATTAACAGATATCGTGTTTAGAATGAACACATATTAAACAAATATAAACATTTAATTTGGCATAAATCATGTTAACGTCCATTTACACGTGCGCAAATTAAAACTATACATTAGTTTTAATTAGATCTCTACTTTAATATCTATTAGATAAACAAACAAATAATTAATTAGTTAAAACACGTGTCACGATAAAATAATATTATTAACTCACCGGTAACGTTATTACAAAGCTAATGCAAGTTGAACAAAGGGAATCGAATTTTATAACGCAACATATATTAATTATTTAGTACTTCACTGATTTTAAACGACGTGGCTAATTATTATTGGTTAGAGAATGGCCACACCTATGGTCACACGAAACACAGCCATAGAGGATCCCAAGCTTAGGATCACATGTGGCTAGCTTCTTCTTCTCTGTTGTAACCGCACAACGCAGAACGCACGACGGTTCTTCTTCCTTGGAGTTTGGACAGGAAAACTGGCATGGGGAAGAGGGAAGGAGGGGCCAGCCGAGGCCTCACCGGCCAGCTAGCCAGGCCGCCGCGGGGTAGAGGGAGTCGGGCCTGGCCGCTAGCCGGGCCACGCCGCGACTGCCAGGTTGGGGCGCCGAGCGAGGGCGCTGATGGACGGACGGCTGGTCGCGGTGCGCGGCGGCTCGCCGGGGCTGCTGGTCGCCACGCCGGGCAAGCTCGTGGGTGGATGGGCTAGGACGCGGGACAAGCCCGAAGGGGCGAACTCGGCCGCGGGCTCGCCGTCGTCGCGGTGCAGCAGGCACGTAGGGAGGTGGGCGCAGGCGAGATGCGAGGCCAGCACAACGTTACACAGGCAGTTGACGTCGCAAAACTTGTGCAGAGAAATGAAAAGTGAAGGAGAGATCACCAGAGTCATGGCAGCGATGTCCCCTCACGATGGTTGCTGCTCGACGAAGCTGGTGATGGTGGCGTCACCCCGGGATGGAGATTGCGAGAACGGGCGGTGGTTCTGTGTGGCGATGGGCAAGGAGCAGAGGGGTGAGGGAAGAAGAGATAAATGTGTAGGGAATATGGCTTTTTATTAAGGCAGCTCGCAAGGTCGTGGACTCGTGGTGACGGTTGCCGAGAGGAAAAGAAAATTGTTTTTTCCTCTTATTTTCTCGATTTCTTGCTCTTGTTTTCTATCTTCTATTTTATGCTATTTTCTTTTAAATTCAACTTCAAACACAAATTTGTGGACTACGTGAATGCACAACTAGAATAAATCAACATAAAAAAAGAAAAGATGATTCAGCATGTCATGCAATAATCCTGACCCTTTTTGGGTTTTATTTTAATAGTCTTACAATTATATAAAACTAAATAACTCTCCACAGTTTAGAACAAAGAGTAGAAAAGAAGAAAGCGGGTAACACCTGAATTTGGTGGATATCAGAAAAGAAATTTTATTCCCCCAAATTCAGGGTGTTACAAAAAATCTCATACCCAAGAGACCTTAAAGGGATTCCTGAGACGGGCTCAAAATGAGTTCGACTTAAGGATCAAGAAAATTCGAAGCGACAATGGGACGGAGTTAAAAAAACTCACAAATAGAAGACTTTCTTGAGGAAGAGGGCATCAAGCATGAGTTCTCTTCTCCCTACACTCCACAACAAAATGGTGTAGTGGAGAGGAAGAATCGAACGCTATTGGACATGGCAAGAACCATGCTTGATGAGTACAAGACACCGGATCGGTTTTGGGCCGAGGCGGTGAACACCGCCTGCTACGCCATCAACCGGTTATATCTTCACCGAATCCTCAAGAAGACATCCTATGAACTCCTCACTGGTAAAAAGCCCAATATTTCATATTTTAAAGTTTTTGGTAGCAAATGCTTTATTCTTGTTAAGAGAGGTAGAAAATCCAAATTTGCTCCTAAAACTGTAGAAGGCTTTTTACTAGGATATGACTCAAACACAAGGGCATATAGAGTCTTTAACAAGTCCTCAGGACTTGTTGAAGTTTCTTGTGACGTTGTGTTTGATGAAACTAATGGATCTCAAGTAGAGCAAGTTGATCTTGATGAGATAGGTGAAGAACAGGCTCCATGCATCGCGCTAAGGAACATGTCCATTGGGGATGTGTGTCCTAAGGAATCCGAAGAGCCTCCACATGCACAAGATCAACCATCCTCCTCCACACAAGCATCTCCACCAACCCAAAATGAGGACAAGGCTCAAGTTGATGAAGGAGAAGATCAAAGAGATGAGCCTCCTCAAGATGACGGCAACAATCAAGGGGGAGATGCAAATGATGAAGACAAGGAGGAGGATGAACCAAGGCCGCCACACCCAAGAGTCCACCAAGCAATACAACGAGATCACCCCGTCGACACCATCCTGGCGACATTCATAAGGGGGTAACCACTCGATCTCGTGTTGCACATTTTTGTAAGCATTACTCTTTTGTTTCCTCTATTGAGCCACACAGGGTAGAGGAAGCACTTCAAGATTCAGATTGGGTGATGGCGATGCAAGAGGAGCTCAACAATTTCACAAGGAACGAGGTATGGCATTTAGTTCCACGTCCTAATCAAAATGTTGTAGGAACCAAGTGAGTCTTCCGCAACAAGCAAGACGAGCATGGTGTGGTGACAAGGAACAAAGCTCGACTTGTGGCGAAGGGATACTCCCAAGTCGAAGGTTTGGATTTCGGTGAAACCTATGCACCCGTAGCTAGGCTTGAGTCAATTCGTATATTATTGGCCTATGCTACTTACCATGGCTTCAAGCTCTACCAAATGGACGTGAAGAGTGCCTTCCTCAACGGACCAATCAAGGAGGAGGTCTACGTTGAGCAACCTCCCGGCTTTGAAGATAGTGAGTACCCTAATCATGTATATAGGCTCTCTAAGGCGCTTTATGGGCTCAAGCAAGCCCCAAGAGCATGGTATGAATGCCTTAGAGATTTCCTTATTGCAAATGGCTTCAAAGTCGGCAAGGCCGATCCTACTTTGTTCACTAAAACTCTTGACAATGATTTGTTTGTATGCCAAATTTATGTTGATGATATTATATTTGGGTCTACTAACGAATCTACATGTGAAGAATTTAGTAGGATCATGACACAAAAATTCGAGATGTCTATGATGGGGGAGTTGAAATATTTTCTAGGATTCCAAGTCAAGCAACTCCAAGAGGGCACTTTCATTAGCCAAACCAAGTATACTCAAGACATTCTAAGCAAGTTTGGAATGAAGGATGCCAAGCCCATCAAGACACCCATGGGAACAAATGGGCATCTCGACCTCGACACGGGAGGTAAGTCCGTGGATCAAAAGGTATACCGGTCGATGATTGGTTCATTGCTTTATTTATGTGCATCTCGACCGGACATTATGCTTTCCGTTTGCATGTGTGCAAGATTCCAAGCCGACCCTAAGGAATCACACCTTACGGTCGTAAAATGAATCTTGAGATATTTGGCTTATACTCCTAAGTTTGGGCTTTGGTACCCTCGGCGATCCACATTTGATTTGATTGGTTATTCGGATGCCGATTGGGCGGGGTGTAAGATTAATAGAAAGAGCACATCGGGGACTTGCCAGTTCTTGGGAAGATCCTTGGTGTCTTGGGCTTCTAAGAAGCAAAATTCGGTCGCTCTTTCTACCGCCGAAGCCGAGTATATTGCCGCAGGCCATTGTTGCGCGCAATTGCTTTGGATGAGGCAAACCCTGCGGGACTACAGTTACAAACTAACCAAAGTTCCTCTTCTATGTGATAATGAGAGTGCAATCCGCATGGCGGATAATCCCGTTGAGCATAGCCGCACTAAACACATAGCCATTCGGTATCATTTTCTTAGGGATCACCAACAAAAGGGGGATATCGAGATTTCATACATCAACACTAAAGATCAATTAGCCGATATTTTTACCAAGCCACTTGATGAACAATCCTTTACCAGACTTAGGCATGAGCTCAATATTCTTGATTCTAGGAACTTCTTTTGCTAATTTGCACACATATCACACAAGTATACCTTTGATCATGTCTCTTTTATATATGCTATGACTAATGTGTTTTCAAGTGTCTTTCAAACCAAGTCATAGGTATATTGAAAGGGAATTGGAGTCTTCGGCGAAGACAAAGGCTTCCACTCCACTCTACTACTCATCCTTCGCCGTCACTCCAAGCATCTCTCCAACTTTGGTATAATCTTCACTCATTTATTTTATGACCAAAGGAGGAGAAAGTACCTCGTTGGGCTCTAATGATTCCGTTTTTGGCGATTCATGCCAAAGGGGGAGAAAATATGAGCCCAAAGCAAAAGGACCGCATCACCACCTAATTTTAAAATTTTTTTGGAGATTTTCAATTGGTCAATTTCAAATTAGTATCTTATTATGTTCTAAAGGGGGAGGAAGTAGTATTTCAAAAATGATATATCAAAACCCTCTTGAACACTAAGAGGAGGATCTCATTTACGGGGAGTTTTGTTTAGTCAAAGGAAAAGCATTTGAAACAAGGGGAGAAAATTTTTAAACTTGAAAATGCTTTGCAAAAATCTTATTCATCTACCTTTGACTATGTTGCAAAAGGACTTTGAAAAGGATTTACAAAAGGAATTTGCAAAAACAAAACATGTGGTGCAAATGTGGTCCAATATGTTAAAAACAAAGAAACAATCCATGCACATCATGTAAGTATTTATATTGGCTCAATTCCAAGCAACCTTTGCACTTACATTATGCAAACTAGTTCAATTTATGCACATTTATATTTGCTTTGGTTTGTGTTGGCATCAATCACCAAAAAGGGGGAGATTGAAAGGGAATTAGGCTTACACCTAGTCCCTAATTAATTTTGGTGGTTGAATTGCCCAACACAAATATTGGACTAACTAGTTTGCTCTAGTGCACAAGTTATACAGGTGCCAAAGGTTCACACTTAGCCAATAAAAAGACCAAGTATTGGGTACAAATAAAGGAGCAAGGGTCAACCAAAGGCACCTCTGGTCTGGCGCACCGGACTGTCCGGTGTGCCACCGGACATGTCCGGTGCACCAGAGGACTCCGACTCCAAACTCATCACCTTCGGGAAATTCCAGAGGCGACTCCGCTATAATTCACCGGACTGTCCGGTGCACACCGGACATGTCCGGTGCTCCAAAGAAGAGCAGCCTCAGGAACTCGCCAGCCTCGAGAATTCACTTCTGCTGCTCCGCTATAATCCACCGGACTGTCCGGTGTACACCGGACTGTCCGGTGTAACAGCGGGGCAATGGCTATTTCGGCGCCAATGGCTACCTGCGATGCATTAAATGCGCACGCAGCGCGCGCAGAGGTCAGGCACGCCCATACTGGCGCACCGGACAATCTACAGTGCATGTCCGGTGCGCCACCGGACATCCAGGCGGGCCCAGAAGTTAGAGCTCCAACGGTCGGAACCCAACGGCTTTGGTGACGTGGCTGACGCACCGGACATGTCACACCGGACTGTCCGGTGCGCCATCGAACAGACAGCTTCACCAAACGGCTAGTTTGGTGGTTGGGGCTATAAATACCCCCAACCACCCCACGTTCAAGTCATCCAAGTTTTCCAGCTTCCAACCACTATACAAGAGCTAGCATTTATTACAAAGCACACCAAAAAGAGATCAAATCCTCTCCCAACTCCACACAAAGCCCTAGTGACTAGAGAGAGTGATTTGTAGTGTTCATTTAAGCTCTTGCGCTTGGATCGCTTCTTTTCTTTGGCATTCTTTCTTGTGATCAAATACTCACTTGTAATTGAGGCAAGAGACACCAATCGTGTGGTGGTCCTTACGGGAAGTTTGATTCCCAAGTGATTTGAGAAGAAAAGCTCACTCGGTCCGAGGGACCGTTTGAGAGAGGGAAGGGTTGAAAGAGACCCGGCCTTTGTGGCCTCCTCAACGGGGAGTAGGTTTGCAAGAACCGAACCTCGGTAAAACAAATCCGCGTGTCACTCTCCTTATTCTCTTGCGATTTGTTTTGCGCCCTCTCTCGCGGACTCTATTATATTTCTAACGCTAATCCGGCTTGTAGTTGTGATTATTTTTGAGAATTTCAGTTTCGCCCTATTCACCCCCCTCTAGGCGACTTTCAACTTTTCTGCCAGAACGACTTTTGTGCCGTTTTGACTGCTTCGATAGCAGAACCCTAAAAACGACGAGAGTACATGTAAGCGGCAAGGCCGACCGAGCCGAGGGACTCCTACGCCTCCGGGATACGGATACCTCACTCATCACCTTCCGCGAAAAGTAACTCACGCTCAGACGAGGGACTCTGCTACCAAACAAGTCCTAACACACAAAACAAGAGGAAAGAAAACACAACTTTATAATTCGGTGTTAAAATGTTTAGGCCCCAGCGGCCGCGAAAAACATACGCATACTTCAGACAAACTGTTCCAGCAGGTTCGGACATCGGCAGGGGCAGCACCCTCGGCAGATCCTGGCCTAGCCTCGGACGACAACTCGGGTGGAAGGATCTCCACCTGGAAGGAGGACGCCAGTACCGCGCTTGGGCCCTCACGACCAGGTTCTTCGCAAGGGTTCCGGCCCGAGCAGACACCCCGGCTAGCCGCTACGTAGCCTCAGCTGGCTGTCCCCCGAGGACCTCAGCCCGGCTCCCGGCCTCGGCGGCGTGACTCCGGGATTGGTCCCGCTCGCGGACGACCTGGCCAAGCTCCAGCCGCCGCTGCTGCGCCTCCTTGGCCTGGGAAGCCACATGCTCCCGGGCCGACGAACCCTCTTTTCGAGCTGACTCCACCTCTGTCCACGTCGACGCCGCTGCCTCTGGCTTCAGCTTATCGCAGAGCGGCCGAGGGTTCTAAAACTGAGCAAGAGAAGCCTTGAGCGGCAAGGCCGACCGAGCCGAGGGACTCCTACGCCTCCGGGATACGGATACCTCACTCGTCACCTTCCGTGAAAAGCAACTCATGCTCGGTTAAGTGGTTCCGCTAGCCGACAGGCATGTCCTAGTGCTCGAAATAAGAAAAAAACATGGCATTACGCTAAAATACCCAAATGTTCAGGCCTCAGCGGCCACAATGAACAAACACCCATGTTCAGGGTACCATTACAAACGGGACTCCGGTTCCACTCCCGCGGGTATGAACAACCTCCACACCAGAGGGCCTGCGGGACAACAAACTCCAGGTGGTTCGCCGGTAACCACTGCACCAACAACGTGGCAACGACCTCCGTCTCGGGCGGCAAGACAGCTGTAGCGATGGCCCCAGGGCAAACGCTGCTGCTGAAAGGCCCTCGTTCACGTTCTCTCATGGGAGACGAGAACCAGCCATTAAAGCCAAAGAGCCGGAGGTCCGGAGCGCAGGTGGCGCTGACGGTCTCGTCGGCGGAGAAACCTCCTCTAGCGACCACCACCTCAGCACCGACGACAACGGCCACCTGCCCACCAACACCTCACCAGCGAGCGGCGGCCGCCCCAAAGCGCACCGGCAGGTCCTCACTCCCGCTCTCGCCACAAGAACGAGAACGGGACCGTCCCGGAACACGAGTACCGCCCTCGCGGCGTACGACGTGTTGTGCGACCCCCCGGTGCAGCCGGCGACCGTCGCCCAGGTGGAGGACGGACAGCTGCATCCTATCTAGGAAGCAGCAATTCGCCTTCCCCCGCATGGCTGGAGGACGCCTCCTCCGTGGAGCTGCCAGCGCCGCAGGTGGCGATCGCCCTTCTCCCCCGATCGCTGAGGGAAGGAGCGGGCCGCTACCCATGTGGAGGCAGGCCCCAACTCGGTGCGCCCCCCTCCTGAAAGGGAAATGTGCCCTTGGGCCATTTCTAAGTATTTTGGTGATTCAGTGTCCAACACAAGTGCCTAAGTGTTAAATGGTGGACAAAGTACAAATCAAGTATAAAGGTATGTTTCTCAGACTTAGTACATTGTTTTAGAGACTAATGTATTGTGTCTAAGTGCTGGAAACAGGAAAAATCAAGTTGAAATTAAAGATGGCTTTGTTCAGCCAAAGTCAGCTCTGTCTCGGTGCACCGGACAGTGTCCGGTGCGCCAGGCTGGCTCAGGAGAACTTGCTGCTCTCGGGAAGTGATTAACGGCGTACGGCTATAATTCACCGGACTGTCCGGTGTGCACCGGACTATCCGGTGAGCCAACGGTCGGCCGGGCCAACGGTCGGCCGCGCGATCCGCGCGAGACACGTGGACGAGCCAACGGTCGGAAGGGGGCACCGGACTGTCAGGTGTGCACCGGACAGTGTCCGGTGCACCAACGGCTCGGAATCTGCAACGGTCGGCTTCGCCAAATAAGGAAAGAGATCCGCACCGGACAGTGTCCGGTGGTGCACCGGACTGTCCGGTGTGCCAGGCGACAGAAGGCAAGAATTGCCTTCCTGGAATGCACTCAACGGCTCCTAGCTGCCTTGGGGCTATAAAAGGGTCCCCTAGGCGCATGGAGGAGTACACCAAGCATTCTCTAAGCATTCCTAAGCACCAAGACTTTGATTCCGCGCATTTGATTCTTTGTGATAGCAACTAGAGCTCCATTTGAGTTGTGAACTCGTCGAGTTGTGTTGTGAGCTCTTGTTGTGACTTGTGTGCGTGTTGGTACTCTGATTTCGTGTCTTGTGTGTGTTGCTCATCCCACCCTTACTCCGTGCTTCTTTGTGAACATCAAAGTGTAAGGGCGAGAGGCTCCAAGTTGTGGAGATTCCTCGCAAGCGGGATATAGTAAAGTGAAAGCAAAACACCGTGGTATTCAAGTGGGTCTTTGGACCGCTTGAAAGGGGTTGATTGCAACCCTCATCCATTGGGACGCCACAACGTGGAGTAGGCAAGTGTTGGACTTGGCCGAACCACGGGATAAACCACTGTGCCATTTCTGTGTTGATCTCTTTGTGGTTATCGTGTTGTGCAAGTTCTCCTCTCTAGCCATTTGGCTTATTCGTGCTAACTCCTAACCAAGTTTTGTGGATTAAGTTTCAAGTTTTTACAGGATCACCTATTCACCCCCCCCCCCTCTAGGTGCTCTCAATTGGTATCAGAGCCGTTCTCTTCAAGAAAGGGACTAATCGCCCGAAGAGATGGATCCTAAGGGCAAGGGGATTGTGATCAATGATAAGGAGAAGGAGTCCTTTGTCAACGAGCCTAAAGATGACAAGCCTACCGACTCGGGCTCGGGCCACAAACAAAAAGATGGGAAGAAGAAGAAGACGAGGCGCATCAAGGAGATCGTCTACTACGACGACAGCGACGAGTCCTCTTCTTCCCAAAAAGACGACGACAATGACTATGAGAAAAAGAAGACGGTTAATTCAAACTTCTCTTTCGATTATTCTCATATTCCTCAAAGTACCAATGCTCATTTACTCTCCATTCCACTTGGTAAACCTCCTCATTTTGATGGAGAGGACTACCGATTTTGGAGTCACAAAATGCGTAGTCACTTGTTCTCTCTCCATCCTAGTATATGGGAGATAGTAGAGAGTAGGGATGAAAACGGTCGGAAACGGTCGGTAAACACTAAAACCATTACCGTTTTCATATTTTTTATCGGAAACAAAATCGAAAACGGTAACTCCGGAAACGGAAACGATATCGGTATTTCGGAAATATCGGAAACGAAAGTTCGGTGCGGAAAATACACCGGTAACGATCGAAATCTAAAATACGATCGGTAAACATATCTAACTTTACAATACAACAAAGTTGACAAAAGATTACTGTTGGGGCCATGCTTCGTTGCGCCGAAGGTCTTACACGAAGAAGCAGCTTCGGCTGAAGTTGTCCCCAGGAGATGGCCGAAGGTTCCTTTTTATGGAGCTTCGGCATTACAAACCGACATAGAGATAGAATGACCTTTTTATCCATAGAGGTCCAAGTTAATGTTGTAAACTTTTGTAAGGGGCATAATTGTAATTCGTCACAGGCTGCGTCCTGTGTCTATAAATAGATGAACAGTACCCCTGTACTGTTCACGCGAACCTGTCATTTGCCTTCGCATCACACTTGTATTTTCGCCTTCTTCAGGACCGAAGGTACATTTATAATTTGAAGTCATTTATACTCGTTCATGTTAATAAAAATGGAATGATTCTATGATAACATTTAAATGTTTATTTTATACCTCATGATTTATATGAATACTTCGTCCCTCGTTATTATGCTCACGAAGGTACGTCCTTCGTAACCTTCGTCCGAAGCTCTTTATATCCTGAAAGGATATAATGTTGTAGAGGACGAAGGACTTTAACACTTAACATTTTCTGTGTTGCCTTGTTCTTAACTCTTAGCATTTGAGAACAAGCCCCCAACAATTACAAAGACCACAAGTTCACAATTCATGATATAACAAGTTCACAATATAACAAATTCACAAGGATCACAAATTTATACTATAAAAAGTTTACAAAGATCACAAATTCACAATATAATAAGTTCACAGTATAACAAGTTCATAAAGATCAAGTTTCACAGACTTAAAGTTCACAATTCACAATATTCACTCGATTTAGCTGACATGGCATGCTTATTCATGAAATATTTTTTCCTCACATAAAGTGTTTTTTCACAGCCTCACAGGAAAACCCTAAAGTCTAGTGTGTGGAAAAGACAGACTCTCGGATCTCTATCATTATATATTACTAATACATAACATGTGCATAGAAAATAGTGGATTCGTTCGAGAGACCAAATCGTTAATCTCAACTGCCTTTCAACACCATCTATCCTCCAAAAAATCTTAAAGCGTCCAAAAAATACAAAAATTAGTAATCCTTATCCAGAGACGTACAGGCGATGCGAAAAAATCACATGCTGGAAAATTCCGAAAAAATTCCGAGACAAAATTCCGGAAAATTCCGAGACACAAATCCGGTAATTTCCGACAAAAACCGGTAACCGAAGGAAACGGTCGGTAGAACACCACACCGATTCCGATACCGATTCCGATAGAAAATTCCGAAAACCGATTCCGTTTTCGAAAAATACCGTTACCGATGAATCCGATCGAAAAATTTCGAAATCGGTTTCCGGAATTCCGAAAAATTCCGAAACCGTTTTCATCCCTAGTAGAGAGTGGAATGAAATTTGATAGCTCGGATAGTCCTTTATTTATCAATGAACAGATTCATAAAAATGCACAAGCTACTACTGCGTTGTTAGCCTCATTGTGTAGGGACGAGTACCATAAGGTGAGCGGCTTGGACAATGCCAAGCAGATCTGGGACACCCTCAAGATCTCACATGAGGGGAACGACGTCACCATGCTCACCAAGATGGAGTTGGTGGAGGGCGAACTCGGGAGATTCGCGATGATCAGGGGGGAGGAGCCAACCCAAACTTACAACAGGCTCAAGACCCTCGTCAATAAGATAAGGAGCTATGGAAGCACGCGATGGACGGACCACGACGTCGTCCGCCTAATGCTAAGGTCCTTTACTGTCCTTGATCCACATCTTGTCAACAATATTCGTGAGAATCCCAGGTACACCAAGATGTCGCCCGAAGGAATTCTTGGGAAATTTGTAAGTGGGCGGATGATGATCAAGGAGGCGAGATACGTGGATGATGCATTGAATGGCCCAATCCACGAGCCTCAAACCGTTGCTCTCAAAGCGACAAGGAGCAAGGAGGCACTACCTGATATGACCACGCCATTAAGCAACATGTTACAACCCCCAAGTCATACTACATCAACTCAAGTACAACCAACATCATCACCAACCCAAGTCTTTGATGGACCAATTACACGTAGCCGAGCTAAGAAGCTACAGCAAGAGGTGCACGCGCTACTTTATGAATTTCAATTAAATACTAATGAGAACTTTATGCTACCTAAGTCGTGTATGTTGATATTACTTAGGTTCACCAAAGAGGAAGGACAAAACATATCAAAGGCAAATCAGCAAGAAGAGTTATGTCCGAGTGAGTCCAGCGCTATAGAACCGTCCAGAAGAAACAGTCATATCTTTTGATTCCCAAAAGCTATGAAGACCCATAAGTACTTTTTGGAAAGCTCTTGAAGTCTAGTTTCCAATGCTTCTAAAGCCGACTTAACCACATCTACCAGAAAGGCAGCCGACCTACTTTAGTGCCGACTGGTCAGAAAATCCGAGTCAGTCCAGCGCAACAGAACCGTCCAGAAGAAACAGTCATATCTTTTGATCCCCAAAAGCTATGAAGGCCCATAAGTACTTTTTGGAAAGCTCTTGAAGTCTAGTTTCCAATGCTTCTACAGCCGACTTAACCACATCTACCAGAAAGGCAGCCGACCTACTTTAGTGCTGACTGGTCAGAAGGTCAACAGTCTGCTTGATGACCAAGTTTTCGTATTAAACTGCATCATTCTACGAAGTTTCATTAAGCATGCTATATATGGTGAGAAAGCTTATCAAGTTAGCTTTCCAATGCAACCAGTCCCACGTCATTTGAAGATTCCTAGAAGAAGTTATTGTCAAAATACTGAAGGCTGCGCAGAAGTCAAACAGCCAAACGGAAATCAGCTCTGCAGATCTCCCGAAGAGGCTCCTTCACATTAGCACGTGAAAATACTTTTGTTTTGTGTTTATACCTCGCTAAGGCTGGTTGTTACTAGTATAAATACCCCCCTATGTCTATGATGTAAGGCAGCTTATGATAATCTAAAAAACAGAACCCCTTTGTTCAGTTGTGTGCTAACAAATATTGAGAGTGATCTCTACCCCTTTGCTCTTGTGAATTCCTTCGCGGGATTGCAGAAGCGGCGGCTTCATCCGCTCCCAATTGGTGCTCCTACTCCCTTCGAGGTCTCCTCGATTGATTGTAGGCTGTTTTGGTTGGTTCTTTGAGAGTGTGGTTGGGCGAATCCTCGATTCAGGCTGCCGGTTAAAGACGGTGGTTGGCTTCGAGTTTTATTTGTCAGGTTGCACTAGTTATCGCTGCTTGCAGCAAGTTATCTTGGCTTCTTTGAAGCTAGTTATCTGAAGATTGATCCTACGTCGTGAAGATCGGGCATCGTGACGCATCATCTGGTATCAAAGCCTCAGTTGCCACGGTAGGATTCTTTACCCTTAGCTACATATATTTTGTGTTCGTCCTATCCACCAAAAAGCTATAAAATATTTTGTCATAGCCCTTTGTTTCAATCTGTTGTTCCAGTGAGTTTTGTTAATTTTCAGTCCTTAGAGTCTTTGTTTAGTTGCTGGTCACTCTATCCTTTGTGTTCCCTTTGAGCCTCTTATATATATCTGAAAATATCCACAAAAAGAAAAATCTAAAAACTCTCATCATTTCCTTCGCGTTAACTTTGATCCTATTTAAGTTATAGCTGCTGGTTGAGTTCTTTGTTAAGTATTATAAAGTGTGCAATATCATATCAGATCTCTATGTTTAGTTCTATAAAAAAAAGAGTATCAAAAAAAAGAGAAGAAAGAAAAGTACCAAAAAAAGTGTTGAGCAATATTGTGAAAGAAAAGAAGAACAATCAGTTTGTTTATGTGCCCAAGTGCTGAAAATTTTATCAAGTTATTCAGCCAGTTTGCTATTGTCATTTGGTGCAAAATTTTGGTTGGATCTGATTGCAACACTTGCATTCCAATCATACTCCTTGTCTGCATCAAATCTGAAATTTCTTGCGCGTGTGTTTGATCTATTTACATCACTCGAATCTTGTGGTCAGCACTAGGCAGGGAACTTCTAGTCGGATGGTTATTTAACTTAACAACAACTAGAATTCAGATTGTATCCCTTGTTTATTAATCCCCACCAAGCTCCACATATAAGCCATCGTAATCGGTGCTCTGGTCTTGAATTCGCTTAACCACCACTTTCTTGTTACCACCACACATTTTCTTGCAACCCGCAGGGAACTCATAAGAGCTTTGGTTCGTAAGAGTGGTGAGGTTGTGAGATTCTATATAGCTTCATATTCCACCTATATTTGTTGCCTTGTTGTCACTAACTTCGCAGGAAGATGGATCCCAACGTTGAGATTGAAGAATGTGTCACCCTGATACAATTCATTGAGCTCAAACAAAGCATAGAAGCCAAGCAAGATCTGTTGGCACAAGATCTTCAGACACTTATGGCTGAAATCAGAGGTCGTCGTCGACTCCCCGACGGTGTAAGAAACCATGATGAAGATAGGGAAGAAGATGAAGGAAATTATTCTAGAAGAGCAAGTGAACATGGGAGGAGAAATCAAGGTGCTGCATATGGTAGAGGAAGAGGCCGGAATCGAAGAAATAATGACAATGAAGAATCTGAATTTGGGGATGATCAGTCTCAACATCGCTATGGTCGTCGTCATCATAGAGGCGTCAACCAAGAAGAGAGATTTGGGAAACTTAAGTTTACCATGCCAAAATTTGATGGTAGATCTGATCCTGAAGATTATTTCACATGGGAATTGAAAGTGGAGAAAATCTTCCGCCTACATAATTATTCAGAGGAGAAGAAACTTGCAATGGCATCTCTTGAGTTTGAAGGATATGCTCTGATTTGGTGGGAGCAACTTCTTCGTGATCGTGAAGAAGATGGAGAGGACCCTATTATTACTTGGCAAGAGATGAAGCGAGAAATGAGAATTCGTTTTGTGCCGAAGCATTATCGGCGTGATCTTTTTGATAAATTGCAGAATTTGAGGCAAGGAAGTTTCTCTGTTGAGGAGTATTATAAGGAGATGGAGAAGGCCATGATTAGAGCCAATGTGTATGAAGACGAAGAGCAAACCATTGCACGTTTCATGGCTGGGTTACACCGCAACATTCAGCGTATTGTTGAGTTTCAGCCGTACCAAAGTCTTATTGATTTGGTACATCAAGCCACCAAAGCTGAACGCCAGCTGCAACAAGATGCTAAGAGCAGCAAGCCCTTGTCATATGGTGCACGAACCATGACTGGAGGAAGCAAATCGATCTCAAGGTTTACTGCTGCATCCTCAGCAACAAAAGGTTCAACTGGAGGCTTGCGATCCAATATTCAAGGCAATTCTAGTGGAAAGAACGGTGCTGCTCCAAACACGAGTTATAAACCAGCAGCCTCCACTTCAACATCAGTGGGTTCAACAGCCAAGAGTAGTGGTATTCAGTGCTTCAAGTGTGGAGGTCGTGGTCATGTCATAAAGGAGTGTCCAAATAATCGTGTGATCCTTGTGACTGATGATGGAGAATATACATCAGCTAGTGAAGAGGAAGCTGAAGCAGGAAATGAAGATGACATTGATAAATCTGAAGAACATACGGGATGTGAATTTGAGCATGGTACTACTCTTGTGGTTACACAAATCTTGAGTGTTCAAATGAAAGAAGCTGAAATTGGACAGCGACATAATCTTTTTCAAACGCGAGCCAAAGTGCAAGACAAAGTAGTAAAAGTGATCATTGATGGAGGGAGTTGCCATAATCTTGCAAGTCGTGAGATGGTTGACAAGCTTGGTTTGAAGTTGCAACGACACCCTCATCCATATCATGTCCAATGGTTGAATGAATCGGGAGATATCAAGATTGGTTATAAGGTGAAAGTTCCATTCAAGATTGGAGAGTATGTTGACACGGTGGAGTGCGATGTTGCACCCATGTCTGTTTGTCACATGCTGCTAGGAAGACCTTGGCAATATGACCGATATTCTCAGCATTGTGGAAGAACAAATCAATACACGCTAGATCTAAAAGGGAGAAAGTTTGTACTCAAGCCTATGACCCCTCAACAAATCATGGCTGAACACTTACAAAAGAAAACTGAAATTAGTACAGCAAGTAGGGGAGGAGAAGAGCAAAAGAAATTGAGTGCCATCCACAATTCGGTGAGCGAGTGCTACAAGCCAAATTCGAGAGATAAAAGGAAGGAAGAGGGAGAACATCTAGTTATGCTAGCCACAAAATCTGAGCTGAGAGAAGTGAGGAACAACCCATATCAAGTACTCTTTGTACTTGTGAACAAAGATGTTTTGATTTCTGCTAACGACATAACCTCTCTTCCTAGTGTTGTGGCTGATCTTTTGCAGGACTATGAAGACGTATTTCCACAAGAAACACCGGCTGGACTACCTCCAATTCGAGGGATTGAGCATCAAATCGATCTTATTCCAGGGGCTACACTTCCTAACCGTCCACCATATCGAACCAATCCCGAAGAAACTAAGGAAATACAAAGGCAAGTACAAGAACTTCTTGATAAAGGTTTTGTTCGTGAAAGCTTAAGCCCTTGTGCTGTTCCTGTGATTTTAGTACCTAAGAAAGATGGATCTTGGAGGATGTGTGTTGATTGTAGAGCGATAAATAATATTACCGTTTGCTATCGCCATCCTATTCCACGACTAGATGATATGCTTGATGAATTAAGTGGTTCCACAATTTTTACTAAAATTGATTTGAGAAGTGGATACCATCAAATAAGAATGAAAACTGGAGATGAATGGAAGACTGCATTTAAAACAAAATTTGGGTTGTATGAATGGTTAGTAATGCCCTTTGGGTTGACTAATGCTCCTAGTACTTTTATGAGATTAATGAACCATGTCTTAAGAACTTTCATTGGAAAATTTGTTGTTGTCTACTTCGATGATATTCTAATTTACAGCAAGTCTTTTGATGAACATGTGAAACACATTCGACAAGTTCTAGATGAGCTTAGAAAGGAGAAATTATTTGCTAATCTTGAGAAGTGCAGTTTTTGCACAGACCATGTTGTGTTTCTTGGCTTTGTTGTTTCAGCAAAAGGAATAGAGGTGGATGAATCCAAGGTGAAAGCCATCAAGGATTGGCCAGCTCCAACAAATGTAAGTCAAGTAAGAAGTTTTCATGGTCTTGCTGGTTTTTATAGAAGATTTGTGCGAGATTTCAGTACCATCGCTTCTCCTTTAAATGAATTGACAAAGAAAGGTGTTGAATTTAAATGGGGAAACTCACAAGAAGATGCTTTTCAAGAATTGAAGAAACGTTTGACTGAAGCACCTGTACTTATTCTTCCTGATTTCACTAAAACTTTTGAAGTAGAATGTGATGCTAGTGGGATTGGGATAGGAGGAGTTTTAATGCAACAAGGAAAACCTATAGCATATTTTAGTGAAAAATTGGGAGGTGCTCAATTAAATTATTCTGTGTATGACAAAGAATTGTATGCTTTGGTCCGAGCACTTGAAACATGGCAGCACTACTTATGGCCAAAAGAGTTTGTTATTCATTCCGATCATGAAGCTTTGAAGTATTTGAAAGGGCAAGCCAAACTAAACCGTCGCCATGCCAAATGGGTTGAGTTTATCGAAACATTTCCATATATTGTGAAATATAAGAAAGGTAAGGACAATGTGGTCGCTGATGCCTTGTCTCGAAGGAATGTGTTGTTGAATCAACTAGAGGTAAAAGTTTTGGGTCTTGAAAATTTGAAAGAAATGTATAATGATGATCCTGAATTTTCAGAACCATACAATCATTGTAAAGATGGAAAAGGTTGGGAAAAATATCATATACACGATGGATTTTTGTTTAGAGCTAACAAACTTTGTGTACCAAATTCTTCGGTTAGATTGCTTTTATTGCAGGAGTCACATGGAGGAGGTCTAACAGGTCATTTTGGACAAAAGAAGACTTATGAACTGCTCAGTGATCATTTCTATTGGCCCAAGATAAGGAGAGACGTCATCAGATTTGTGGAGCGTTGTGTCACCTGTCACAAAGCTAAGTCAAAATTGAACCCTCATGGTTTATATACTCCTTTACCCGCTCCTAAAATTCCTTGGGAAGACATAAGCATGGATTTTGTTTTAGGACTGCCGATGACTCGAAAAAAGAGAGATTCTATTTTTGTTGTGGTTGATAGATTTTCAAAAATGGCTCATTTTATTCCATGCAACAAGAGCGACGATGCTTCACATGTTGCTAATTTGTTTTTCAGAGAAATCGTGAGACTACATGGAGTGCCCAAGACCATCGTATCTGACCGTGATGTGAAGTTTGTGAGCTATTTTTGGAAGACATTGTGGGCAAAGCTTGGGACTAAACTTTTGTTCTCCACCACATGCCACCCCCAAACTGATGGCCAAACTGAAGTGGTGAATCGTACATTGTCAATGCTGCTGCGAACAATGGTAAAGAAGAACTTGAAGGATTGGGAGGAATGTTTGCCACACGTGGAGTTTGCTTATAACAGGGCAGTACATTCTACAACTAATTTATGCCCCTTCGAAATTGTATATGGGTTCAAACCTATTGCTCCCATAGATTTGTTGCCCCTTCCATTGCAGGAAAGAACCAATATGGAAGCTTCCAAACGTGCTGCATATATAAAAAAGATACATGAGAAGACCAAGGAAGCAATTGAGCTCAAAGCAGGGCGCAAGGCTGCAAGTATGAACAAGCATAGGAAGAAAGTGTTATTTGAGCCGGGGGACTTGGTTTGGATTCACTTGCGCAAGGAGCGTTTTCCTGATCAGCGCAAATCCAAATTGATGCCAGGAGGGGATGGTCCATTTCGTGTTCTTGCCAAGATCAATGATAATGCATACAAGATAGATCTTCCACCAAGCTATGGCGTGAGCAACACGTTCAATGTTGCTGACCTCTTACCATATACAAGCGAAGACACTTCAGAGTCGAGGACGACTCCTTTTCAAGGGGAGGAGGATGATATGACCACGCCATTAAGCAACATGTTACAACCCCCAAGTCATACTACATCAACTCAAGTACAACCAACATCATCACCAACCCAAGTCTTTGATGGACCAATTACACGTAGCCGAGCTTAGAAGCTACAGCAAGAGGTGCACGCGCTACTTTATGAATTTCAATTAAATACTAATGAGAACTTTATGCTACCTAAGTCGTGTATGTTGATATTACTTAGGTTCACCAAAGAGGAAGGACAAAACATATCAAAGGCAAATCAGCAAGAAGAGTTATGTCCGAGTGAGTCCAGCGCTATAGAACCGTCCAGAAGAAACAGTCATATCTTTTGATTCCCAAAAGCTATGAAGACCCATAAGTACTTTTTGGAAAGCTCTTGAAGTCTAGTTTCCAATGCTTCTAAAGCCGACTTAACCACATCTACCAGAAAGGCAGCCGACCTACTTTAGTGCCGACTAGTCAGAAAATCCGAGTCAGTCCAGCGCAACAGAACCGTCCAGAAGAAACAGTCATATCTTTTGATCCCCAAAAGCTATGAAGGCCCATAAGTACTTTTTGGAAAGCTCTTGAAGTCTAGTTTCCAATGCTTCTACAGCCGACTTAACCACATCTACCAGAAAGGCAGCCGACCTACTTTAGTGCTGACTGGTCAGAAGGTCAACAGTCTGCTTGATGACCAAGTTTTCGTATTAAACTGCATCATTCTACGAAGTTTCATTAAGCATGCTATATATGGTGAGAAAGCTTATCAAGTTAGCTTTCCAATGCAACCAGTCCCACGTCATTTGAAGATTCCTAGAAGAAGTTATTGTCAAAATACTGAAGGCTGCGCAGAAGTCAAACAGCCACACGGAAATCAGCTCTGCAGATCTCCCGAAGAGGCTCCTTCACATTAGCACGTGAAAATACTTTTGTTTTGTGTTTATACCTCGCTAAGGCTGGTTGTTACTAGTATAAATACCCCCCTATGTCTATGATGTAAGGCAGCTTATGATAATCTAAAAAACAGAACCCCTTTGTTCAGCTGTGTGCTAACAAATATTGAGAGTGATCTCTACCCCTTTGCTCTTGTGAATTCCTTCGCGGGATTGCAGAAGCGGCGGCTTCATCCGCTCCCAATTGGTGCTCCTACTCCCTTCGAGGTCTCCTCGATTGATTGTAGGCTGTGTTGGTTGGTTCTTTGAGAGTGTGGTTGGGCGAATCCTCGATTCAGGCTGCCGGTTAAAGACGGTGGTTGGCTTCGAGTTTTATTTGTCAGGTTGCACTAGTTATCGCTGCTTGCAGCAAGTTATCTTGGCTTCTTTGAAGCTAGTTATCTGAAGATTGATCCTACGTCGTGAAGATCGGGCATCGTGACGCATCACTACCTAGCAAGGTGGCGCAAGTTGAGGCGGCCGGGCTTAATGAGGAAGAAATGGCCATTATCATCAAGCGGTTCAAGACGGCGCTAAAGGGTCGCAAGGAGCACCCCAACAAGAACAAGACAAAGGGGAAGCGCTCCTGCTTCAAATGTGGTAAGATTGGTCATTTTATCGCTAATTGTCCTGATAATGATAGTGACCAGGAAAAGAAGAGTGGAAAGTGGGAAAAGAAGAACTACAAGAAGGAGAAGGGCGAGGCACATCTTGGAAAGGAGTGGGATTCGGATTGCTCCTCGTCCGACTCCGACAACGAAGGACTCGCCGCCACCGCCTTCAACAAGTCATCCCTCTTCTCCAACGAGCATCACACATGCCTCATGGCAAAGGAGAAGAAGGTATGTACTCGAAACAATACTACTTATGCTTCTTCAAGCGAGGATGAGTCTAGTGATGATGATGAAATATACTATTCATGCTTATTCAAGGGCTTAGATAGAACTAAGGTTGATAAGATTAATGAATTGATTGATGCTTTGAATGATAAGAATAGATTACTAGAAAACAAGAGGACCTTTTATATGAAGAGCATGATAAATTTGTTAGTGCACAAAATTCTCTTGCTTTAGAAGTTAAAAGGAATGAAATGCTCTCTTGTGAACTATCTACTTGTCATGAAACCATTTCTACTTTAAAAAGTGTGAATGATGATTTAAATGCTAAACTAGAAGTAGCAAGTAAATCTAACTCTTGTGTAGAACATGTTATGATTTGCAATAGGTGCAGGATTTTAATGTTGATGCTTGTAGTAAACACCTAGTTTGCATTTCTAAATTAAATGATGAAGTGGCTAGTCTTAATGCCCAACTTAAGACTAGCAAAAGTGAATTTGACAAGCTAAAATTTGCAAGGGATGCCTACACGATTGGTAGACACCCCTCAATTAAGGATGGTCTTGGCTTCAAGAGGGAAGTCAAGAACTTAACAAGCCATAAGGCTTCCATCTCCGCCAAGGAGAAAGGGAAGGCCCCTATGGCTAGTAGTGCTCAAAAGAACCATGCCTTCATGTATCATGATAGGAGACATTCTAGAAATGTTAATAGAAGTTATGATGCTTTTGATTCTCATGCCATGATTGCTTCTAGTTCTTCTATTATGCATGATAGAAATATGGCTAGGAAAAATGTTGTTAATCATATGCCTAGAAGAAATATTGTTCATTTTCCTAGGAAAGTAATGAATGAACCTTCTACAATTTATTATGCTTGCAATGCTTCCTTTGCTATTTGTAGAAAGGATAAGAAGATAATTGCTAGGAAATTAGGGGCCAAATGTAAGGGAGACAAGATTTGCATTTGGGTCCCTAAGACTATTTGTACTAACCTTGTAGGACCCAACATGAGTTGGGTACCTAAGACCCAAGCCTAAATTTGCCTTGCAGGTTTATGCATCCGGGGGCTCTAGCTGGATTATCGACAGCGGATGCACAAACCACATGACGGGGGAAAAGAGGATGTTCTCTTCCTACGTCAAGAACAAGGATCCCCAAGATTCAATCATATTCGGTGATGGGAACCAAGGCAAAGTTAAAGGCTTAGGCAAGATTGCAATCTCAAATGAGCACTCTATTTCTAATGTATTCTTAGTTGAGTCGCTTGGATATAATTTGTTATCCGTAAGTCAATTATGTAATATGGGATATAATTGTCTATTCACAAATGTAGATGTGTCTGTCTTTAGAAGAAGTGATGGTTCATTAGCTTTTAAGGGTGTATTAGACGGCAAACTCTATTTAGTTGATTTTGCAAAAGAGGAGGCCGGTCTAGATGCATGCTTAATTGCTAAGACTAGCATGGGCTGGCTGTGGCATCGCCGCTTAGCACATGTGGGGATGAAGAACCTTCACAAGCTTCTAAAGGGAGAACACGTGATAGGTCTAACTAAT
The DNA here is from genome assembly GCA_029449295.1 of Zea luxurians. Taxonomy (NCBI): domain Eukaryota; kingdom Viridiplantae; phylum Streptophyta; class Magnoliopsida; order Poales; family Poaceae; genus Zea; species Zea luxurians. The sequence goes on from JAOPSE010000002.1 coordinate 172,138,313, forward strand.
GTTACTTTCGAAAAAGATAGACCTTGTGCAGCTTGTCAAGCAGGGAAACAGGTGGGAAGCTCTCATCATGCCAAAAATGTGATGACAACATCAAGACCCCTGGAGTTACTTCATATGGACCTCTTCGGACCCGTCGCCTATCTAAGCATAGGAGGAAGTAAGTATGGTCTTGTTATAGTTGATGATTTTTCCTGCTTCACTTGGGTATTCTTTTTGCAGGATAAATCTGAAACCCAAGGGACCCTCAAGCGCTTCCTAAGGAGAGCTCAAAACGAGTTTGAGCTCAAGGTGAAGAAGATAAGGAGCAACAATGGGTCCGAATTCAAAAACCTTCAAGTGGAGGAGTATCTTGAGGAGGAAGGAATCAAGCACGAGTTCTCCGCTCCCTACACACCACAACAAAATGGTGTGGTAGAGAGGAAGAACAGGACGCTTATAGACATGGCGAGGACGATGCTTGGAGAGTTCAAGACCCCCGAGCGCTTTTGGTCGGAAGCCGTGAACACGGCTTGCCATGCCATCAACCGGGTCTACCTTCATCGCCTCCTCAAGAAGACTTCATATGAGCTACTAACCGGTAACAAACCCAATGTTTCATATTTCCGTGTTTTTGGGAGTAAATGCTACATTCTAGTGAAGAAGGGTAGGAATTCCAAATTTGCTCCCAAAGCCGTAGAAGGGTTTTTGTTAGGTTATGACTCAAATACAAAGGCGTATAGGGTCTTCAACAAATCATCGGGTTTGGTTGAAGTCTCTAGCGATGTTGTATTTGATGAGACTAATGGCTCTTCAAGAGAGCAAGTTGTTGATCTTGATGATGTAGATGAAGAAGACGTTCCAATGGCTGCAATACGAACCATGGCGATTGGAGATGTGCGGCCACAGGAACAGAATGAGCGAGATCAACCTTCTTCCTCAACAATGGTGCATCCCCCAACTCAAGACGATGAACAGGTTCATCAAGAGGAGACGTGTGATCAAGGGGGAGCACAAAATGATCAAGTATTGGAGGAAGAAGCACAACAGGCACCTCCAACTCAAGTCCGAGCGATGATTCAAAGGGATCATCCCGTCGACCAGATTTTGGGTGACATTAGCAAGGGAGTAACTACTCGGTCTCGATTAGTTAATTTTTGTGAGCATTACTCCTTTGTCTCTTCTATTGAGCCTTTCAGGGTAGAGGAGGCCTTGCTAGATCCGGACTGGGTGTTGGCCATGCAAGAGGAGCTCAACAACATCAAGAGAAATGAAGTTTGGACACTGGTGCCTCGTCCCAAGCAAAATGTTGTGGGAACCAAGTGGGTGTTCCGCAACAAACAAGACGAGCACGGGGTGGTGACAAGGAACAAGGCACGACTTGTGGCAAAAGGTTATGCCCAAGTCGCAGGTTTGGACTTTGAGGAGACTTTTGCTCCTGTGGCTAGGCTAGAGTCCATTCGTATTTTGCTAGCATATGCCGCTCACCATTCTTTCAGGTTGTTCCAAATGGATGTGAAGAGCGCTTTCCTCAACGGGCCAATCAAGGAGGAGGTGTACGTGGAGCAACCCCCTGGCTTCGAGGATGAACGGTACCCCGACCACGTGTGTAAGCTCTCTAAGGCGCTCTATGGACTTAAGCAAGCCCCAAGAGCATGGTATGAATGCCTTAGAGACTTTTTAATTGCTAATGCTTTCAAGGTTGGGAAAGCTGATCCAACTCTTTTTACTAAGACATGTGATGGTGATCTTTTTGTGTGCCAAATATATGTCGATGACATAATATTTGGTTCTACTAACCAAAAGTCTTGTGAAGAGTTTAGCAGGGTGATGACTCAAAAGTTTGAGATGTCGATGATGGGCGAGTTAAGCTATTTCCTTGGGTTCCAAGTGAGGCAACTCAAGGATGGGACCTTCATCTCCCAAACGAAGTACATGCAAGACTTGATCAAGCGTTTTGGGATGAAGGACGCCAAGCCCGCAAAGACTCCAATGGGAACCGACGGACACACCGACCTCAACAAAGGAGGTAAGTCCGTTGATCAAAAGGCATACCGGTCTATGATAGGGTCTTTACTTTATTTATGTGCTAGTAGACCGGATATTATGCTTAGTGTATGCATGTGTGCTAGATTTCAATCCGATCCAAGGGAGTGTCACTTAGTGGCTGTGAAGCGAATTCTTAGATATTTAGTCGCTACGCCTTGCTTCGGGATCTGGTATCCAAAGGGGTCTACCTTTGACTTGATTGGATACTCAGACTCCGATTATGCTGGATGTAAGGTCGATAGGAAGAGTACATAGGGGACGTGCCAATTCTTAGGAAGGTCCCTGGTGTCATGGAGTTCCAAGAAACAAACTTCCGTTGCCCTATCAACCGCTGAAGCCGAGTACGTTGCCGCAGGACAGTGTTGCGCGCAACTACTTTGGATGAGGCAAACCCTCAGGGACTTTGGCTACAATCTGAGCAAAGTCCCACTCCTATGTGATAATGAGAGTGCTATCCGCATGGCGGATAATCCTGTTGAACACAGTCGCACAAAGCACATAGACATCCGGCATCACTTTTTGAGAGACCACCAGCAAAAGGGAGATATCGAAGTGTTTCATGTTAGCTCCGAGAACCAGCTAGCCGATATCTTTACCAAGCCTTTAGATGAGCAGACCTTTTGCAAGTTGCGTAGTGAGCTAAATGTCTTAGATTCGTGGAACCTGGATTGATTTATAGCATACATGTGTTTATGCCTTTGATCATGTTCCTTAATGCATTTTGTTGTTTATTTATGGTGCTCAAGTTGTACAAGCACTCCCCGGACCTCACAAGTCCTTTGCAAGTGATGCACACATCTAGGGGGAGATGTGCTACAACTTAACCCCTTGAGACTAACTGTTTGCTTGAGTTTGCTAAATTTAGTCTCAAAGGAGGTTTGAAAGGGAAAAGGTGGACTTGGACCATGCAAGACTTCCACTGCACTCCGATGAAAGAGTAACTAATTCCAAGTTCATCTTTGTACTCTTCTTGCCTTTTTACTCTTAGTTGAAGATTTTGGTGAGGCAATGAGGTTAAAGTGCCAAGATTGATCCCGTTTTGGTGCTTGATGCCAAAGGGGGAGAAAATAAGGCCAACGCAATAAATGGATCAGCTACCACTTGTGAATTTTTGAAAATAGTAGAGTTAGAGTTTTTGTTTGTCAAAATACTCCTATTTGTCTCTTATTGTCAAGTTGGTCTCTTATGGGGAGAAGGCTTAATTATGGGAAAAGGGGGAGTTTTTGAATCCTTGATCAATTTCTCGTGAAATATCTCTCTTTATGTTTCAACATGTGTGTTTGACTTAGAGATAGGAAATTGAGTTTGATTTGCAAAAACAAACCAAGTGGTGGCAAAGAATGATCCATATATGTCAAATTTGAATCAAAACAATTTTGAGTTCTTATTTGAAGTGATTTTGCACTTGTTCTACTTGCTTTATGTTGTGTTGGCATAAATCACCAAAAAGGGGGAGATGGAAAGGGAAATGTGCCCTTGGGCCATTTCTAAGTATTTTGGTGATTCAGTGTCCAACACAAGTGCCTAAGTGTTAAATGGTGGACAAAGTACAAATCAAGTATAAAGATATGTTTCTCAGACTTAGTACATTGTTTTAGAGACTAATGTCTTGTGTCTAAGGGCTAGAAACAGGAAAAATCAAGTTGAAATTAAAGATGGCTTTGTTCAGCCAAAGTCAGCTCTGTCTGGGTGCACCGGACAGTGTCCGGTGCGCCAAGCTGGCTCAGGCGAACTTGCTGCTCTCGGGAAGTGATTAACGGCGTACGACTATAATTCACCGGACTGTTTGGTGTGCACCGGACTGTCCGGTGAGCCAATGGTTGGCCGGGCCAACGGTCGGCCGCGCGATCTGCGCGAGACACGTGGACGAGCCAACGGTCGGAAGGGGGCACCAGACTATCCGGTGTGCACCGGACAGTGTCTGGTGCGCCAACGGCTCAGAATCTGCAACGGTCGGCTTCGCTAAATAAGGAAAGAGATCTGCACCGGGCAGTGTCCGGTGGTGCACCGGACTGTCCGGTGCGCCAGGCGACAGAAGGCAAGAATTGCCTTCCTGGAATGCACTCAACGGCTCCTAGCTGCCTTGGGGCTATAAAAGGGTCCCCTAGGCACATGGAGGAGTACACCAAGCATTCTCTAAGCATTCCTAAGCACCAAGACTTCGATTCCGCGCATTTGATTCTTTGTGATAGCAACTAGAGCTCCATTTGAGTTGTGAACTCGCCGGGTTGTGTTGTGAGCTCTTGTTGTGACTTGTGTGCGTGTTGGTACTCTGATTTCGTGTCTTGTGTGTGTTGCTCATCCCTCCCTTACTCCGTGCTTCTTTATGAACATCAAAGTGTAAGGGCGAGAGGCTCCAAGTTGTGGAGATTCCTCGCAAGCGGGATATAGTAAAGTGAAAGCAAAACACCGTGGTATTCAAGTGGGTCTTTGGACCGCTTGAAAGGGGTTGATTGCAACCCTCGTCCATTGGGACGCCACAACGTGGAGTAGGCAAGTGTTGGACTTGGCCGAACCACGGGATAAACCACTGTGCCATTTCTGTGTTGATCTCTTTGTGGTTATCGTGTTGTGCAAGTTCTCCTCTCTAGCCATTTGTCTTATTCGTGCTAACTCCTAACCAAGTTTTGTGGATTAAGTTTCAAGTTTTTACAGGATCACCTATTCACCCCCCTCTAGGTGCTCTCACCTCCCCAGCACGGATGATGAACATCCTTGAAGCTGAGGGCGGGGCAGAGGCCGCAGCCCGGCTCGCTTCTCCCCACCACAAGGCTGATGATCATCCCAACAGATGACCATTGGTGAGGGAATGCAGCCAGGCTGCATGATGAAAATCCTTGAAGCCGAGCGATGGTTGAAGGGCGCCAACCCCCATGAGGTCGTGCTCCTCCAACAGCAGCAAGACGAAGGCAACACGGATGTGCCCCATCTGGGGGCTCGGAAGGTAGAAGGGCGCGATGCATGAGGAGAGTACGAAGGCATGGCTACTGCCCGGGAGATTGACCCCTTTTTAAAGGCGGCTCTCCCCACTCGTATCCCCAAGCGCCACGGGCAAAGTCTCCACCGATGTGCTTCAGGGCCCTCCCCCTACGACACGGGGGCTGGGTCCCGCACGTCAGGCGGGCTGACCCAAAGCAGAAGGAGCCAAATCGCCGCTCACGGAGCCTGTAACCGCCCCGCGGTTATAAGCGTTCCCCCATCCTCGCCAAAACCAGCGGGTAAAAAGACGGACCGCCACGCAGGAGGCATGCAACCGCACCATGGTTGCGCATCCTTTCGGCTTCATCGCATCCGGAGGGCCAGCGTGAAGGCCTGGGCCCGCATGTCATGCAACCGACGCGACGGTTACTGCGCGCAAGGAAACCGCACCGCCACTCTCGCCAATGTCGCGTCTCCTCGACCGCAGAACCAGTGCCGCGACTGGACGCAACCCTACGCATGACCCAACAGTGCCAACTGGGTGCAACGATCACGGGCCAGTCAGCCGCGGGAGGAAGCGCGACAGTTGGTGTCGTCGTTTCGAACCCGGGGGTCCCTGGACCGACGAGTAAATTGTCGCCGCGTGCCCCAGCCCAGATGGGTCGGCGCGAGACGGAGCGCAAAGGGGGGAAGAAGCCGGAGGGAGACAGGCATAAAAGGGGAAACCCGCGGCCTTCGTGTTTGTCCCGCGCCCAGGTCGGGTGCGCTTTGTGACACCCCAGTGTCACCTAGGGTTTCTCTCAAAATGCCAAACCAAGAGCCATCATTTTATGTGAACCAAAGTAGGCATGAGCATCAAATTAACTTAAGTAATAAAGAATTCACCAAGCATATACTTAAAAGTATCATGATCAAAGAAAATGGGTCTTTCAAAAAGGTAATAATGTTGTAACCCTAATAAAACCCTAAGTAAGCCCCATGAGCAAAATTCAAGAAAACAAGGAAAAGGGTATGAAAAATTTAAAATTATGACTTGAGCCAATTATAAAAATTGAAGTATATTTAATAAGCAACAAGAAAGGTTGAGAAAGCTTGGCCAAAATAACTCAAATAAAACCCCAAATCAAGCTTCTCATGTGGGGACTTAATGGGAATTCTGAATTTCAGAATTCTGAAATTCAGACCTTGAGCCAAAGATCAGGGATGTTCACCTTGATCCCTAACTCGAATCCTAATGGCCCCATTAACAAAAATGTGCCTAATTAACCTCTCTGTCATGTGCTAGGAGATGGCATTGGGACGCGTGCCTCAGACACGTCAAACCAGAGATTTTCTCCCTGTGTGTGGCAGTGAGACAAACAGGATTTCTCCCCTCTCTATCTCTTAATCCAGTCAGCGAAACTTGCTAGCCTCCACACACAAACGACAAAGGGACCTAAGAGGAAGAGATCTTTCAACGGGATCGTGGCCTTAATCTCAAAGATTTGGGCCCAATCCGCGTTTGAACTTGACCTCTCTCTGTGCTGCCTCGTGCTCGACGCTGTGCCAGGCGCCAGAGCGCGCACTGGCGTTCGCCGCGCACGCCCCGAGTGCATGTCAGAGCCCCGCCCTCGGCCGTGCTCGCCCGCGCCTATAAAGCCTCCCCGGGCGCGCCCCACTTCACCCCGCGCTCACCTTCACCGGCCAGCCCCCTCTCCTTAGCTCCGGCGAGCTCAATTCCGCCCGCCATTGCCGCCAGAGCTTCGGCCACCGTGGCCAGCCCACTCCAGCCACCCCAAGTCGAGCCAGTGTCTCGGCTAGCTCCGCCAGTGGCCCATGAAGCTTTCCAAGCCCTCGGACCAGGCCATACTTCACCGGAGGCCCGAGATCGACCTCACCGGACTTCGGTCTTTCGCCGCCGCGCGTGGACAGAGCTAACCGGTGAGTCTCCGTCCAATTCCTTGCACCCATATCTTCTCTGGCATCCCGTGAACCTCTCTGACCCGTCCAATTGATCTATCTCGCCGTGAGCAGGCCGGACTCCTCGCCGCCGACGAGCATCCCCGCCTGCGCACGTGGACCGGCCAACTCCGACCATCCCCAACGGCGACCCGCACACCGTTGTGATCCCCGAGACCTCCCCTACGTCCTTGACCACTTCACCGGAGCAATCTCGCTGTCGGTAAGCCCCTCCGCCCTTTCTTCCGCCGCGGTTACTGTTTAAGTTAGGAGAAGGACCTCGGGTTAGGATTTGAAGAACCCGAGGGGTTTTCTGTAACGTCAGTAACCCATGTGAATAGTAGCCTAAGGACTGATCCGCGAAGAAAACTTAAAATACCCGCCAGGGACCCCCGTGCAAAGTGGTTTTCCATTAAATCAATTCTGTTAATCTTTTTAAAATAAGCAGAGAACTTAGAAAACCCATAACTTGATGAATTCTTAATAAAAAGTTGTCAAACTAATTTTGCTAAATCCTAAATATTATGAACTATCATTTAAAAATGATAAACCCTATGCTTTCTGTTCTAAATTTTAGAGTTTAAAATGAAAAACAAAAACTTACCAAACCTAGTTTAATTAAGGAAAACTAGTTTTTCTTCTGTGCTGAACTTAAGAAAATTTGTGGGTATTCAAACCTCATTTAGACACTGTTTAAAAATAGTAGGAACCCCAGCATTGGAAAATATGATGTAGATATTCATTTAAAGCTATTTTGCCCAAAACTTAGAAAAAACCAGAAAGACATTAGAAATTGATGAACAGTGAGTAAAATTATTTTTCCTAGTTTGCTTATGTAACAGAGAACCTAGAAAAAATAAAGAGACCATTAGTCCAGATCAGTTTTAAATTAAAATGCTTTATTTAGCCTTATTTGAACTAAGAATCAACTATTAGAATTACAAAACTATATCCAAAATGGATAATAAAAATCCAGTGGACTTACAACCACCAGAGCCCCACTACAAAAATAAAGAACACCTCAGCCCAACTTTTTAAGTAAGGAAAATAAATATAAAATGCTAATGAGGCATTTTCCAAATAAATCATGAACAACACCTAATAATGTGATAATGGGCAACCAAAAATTAGCTAAGTCCATAATGAGATAAACCACCAGAGAAAAATGCAAACCCATGAAAAAGAAGCAAACTCCTACCTATTGCTAGTGTTTTATGAGAAAGGCCACTTAATTCAAATAATGCATACCACCCCTTCCCTTAAGCAAAAAGAGGTCAAACTTCAGAATGATTGCTCTTGCGCAAAACAATAACTAAGAAAAATAAGAACTCTGTTGTTTGATATTTTTCAAATATAGTGGTAGTAGAAAGCACCCATTTGGCTAGAAACTTGAGAAAACCATAGAAAAATAATTAAAAGGTATTAATGACTAGAAATTTGTATCAAGTCATGTTATAACACCTAAAAGCCAGCAAAAATAAGTTTTAGAGAACTACCCACTGTTAAATAATAGTTGTAGTTCAAAGCACCCCTTCTGCCCTAGAATTTAATAATTTTGTCCAGAGAAAACTATTCACTTTCTGATCCCCAAATTTTGAGACAGAGAAACATACACCAGTACCAAGCCACTGTAATTTTTGCAGAATTTTTAAAATTTTATAAAAGCAACTTGTAGTTCAAACCCACTCCAAAACATTTAAGAGAGTAAAAGAAAAGAGAAGAAGAAATAAACCCCACCCCAATAAATCTAACTTGAATACTTATCAACTCTCACTAAGACTTAAAAGGAATTCAGTGGAACCCCAAAAATAAACCTACCACTTACCTTAGCTAAGTTTAACCCAATTTACCAAGTATACCACCCAAGGGTCTTACATAAGTAAAGTTAACCTTGTTTAACTCAAGTAGATCATACACCTCCAAAGTTGTAATTTCTAAAAGCACATATCATATCATGCCTATATCTTACGCATTGCATTCATTAGATTGTAATCTTGCCGACGGAGAGTACGTGCTCATCCCCGAGCAAGGACCTGTCCAAGAGGAGGACCAGGAGCAGGCTTCAGAGGCTGCTATTGAGGATCTCCCCGCAGCCCCAGCAATTGAAGGCAAGCCCCGGTTTTATGCATAACCGTATTATTATATGCTATTTTACTACACTTAATGCTTGTAGGATTGTAATGTGTACTTAAGTGTAGGAGTTGCTTGAAACCTCTAGTTGCATGAACTTAGGATTCCTTTTTGAGATGAATACTAGTATGCTAGGTCGAGTAGCTGCTTGCTAATCAGGATCTCGGTAGAAGTCGAGTGATTTTTCTAGCACTCGCGCGAGGTCAGGAATTGATTGTATTCATCTTGATAACGGGATATATGTTAGTCTATGGACTTGGATCCAGGGAGGATGCCTTGTCCATGAGATGGGAAAAGGAATTAAGGATTAATGTGTGGATACCTGAGTCAAGCTTTTGAACGTACTAAGCACATGCCGGGAAAAATGGTAACCGGTAAACCTAGTACCTGAGTGAAGCCGGGCGCGGACTTTATCCCTCATGCGACCTGAGACTGGGTCTCCCATGCTAGCTATGGTGGATACAAGTGCGGTCACTGCACGGCGGTAGCCGGGGTCAGTGGAGCATTGTATGCCAAGGCGGTGAGGCCTGGACGCGAACGGGGAATCGATGGGGACGGTTGTCATGTGTGGGGTCGGAGTACCCTGACATGCCGTGTGTTTAGGTTTACCTTGCAAGGTTAAAACTCGATTCGAATCGTCTGCTTCTCGCAGCTAATGAGACTGCTTGACCCCTTGTACTGCATCGAGTAAGAAGTGAAATGAGGTTACATGAGATAACTTGTTGTTTGAACTAAATGCTTGTCACCATGTATGCTTAGAAGGAGCAAATCTAGCTAAGATAATGAGAATAGAATTTGAAAAGCTAAAAGTGGATTTTAGAAACAGCTAGTGCTTTTGGCAAACCAAACCCCCTCAGCCAAATAGCTGCATAGTCTAGAGGTAGAGGAGTAGACTCCTCACACCGGTTAAGTCTAGCTGAGTATTAGTATACTCAGCCTTGCTTGTGGCATAATTTTTGCAGGTACCATTCAGGAAATGGTTGATGATGTGACTTGGCCTACCACCCTGCCACCGGGTTGGACGGTCGAGTGGGATGTTGCTCCGGCAGGAGAGGAGCACGAGGAGTAGTGGGCTAGGCCTTGCCCATTTCCTCGATACCGACGACATCGATTATCCGCTGCATTTTATTTTGTGAACTCTTATTTTGCTACGCAAAAACTCCGATCTATGTAATAATCCAGCACTTAATTTGAGGTTTCCTGATTTATTGTATTCCTTCTGTGACTCATCTTCGAGTGAGATTGTGGAATTTGATCCTGGTTAAGTGGCTCTATCAGACTAGATCTGAGGGACTGACGGGTTATTCCGATTTAAGTGTGTTATGGCCCCTGAGGCATGACTTAGGCACTTAAGCTGGAATAATTCTGGTGGTTCTGCCACAGCTGGTATCGGAGCAAATTCCACCATAGAAAAGGACAATAAACCATGAATACCAATTTTCCAAATCTAAAACTTGCCTAGAAACTGCTACAGATCGTCAGGACTAGACCGCTAGACCTAGGACGAAAGGCCTTAGGCATAGAGAGAGAAATAGGTGGCTAATTAATTAGGCCCCGTGGGCCAGTACTTATATTTTTAAGGATGCCCTAAAAAGCACCCTATTTTCTTTTGAGAGGCAACGTTACTTCCAGCATGCATGCATTATAAAACACAAAGAGGAATTAAAATTTTGAGCTAACCCACTTTCTCTAAAACCATCCGGGCTCTCTTTTTTTCTTTTTTCCTTCCACCATAATCTTTACCCTTGATTCCCTTCCGCAGATGAATTCACCCACCCCCGCCAGTGGAGGAGACTCTCGTTTCAGTTCTGACTTCCTTTCTCGCGATGGTTTTCCTTCCATCTTGTGGGAAGTGCTTAACTCCGCCGGTTACCCTACGCCCCATTTGTACACGGTGCAGTTGTATGAGGAGCATCGAGTACCTCGTTGTCGAGTCTGGCTGACTTTGGAGGCTCGTCCCCTTCAGCCGGGTTGGCGTTCTCTTGATTCTGAGACGATTGGACTCAGGACGGACGACACCGTTGAAGCAGCAGCCATGAAGACTCTGACGACTTTCTGTGGCTACCATCCCCTGGAGATGGTGAGGCACCCCTTGGGACTCTTCCTTGCTGAGAAGAAGGATGATCCCGTGTGGTGTAACCGCGTGAGCCATGTGAAGGATGTGTGGGCAATGTAGCCTGACTTAGTTGGGAGGGTCACTGTTCAGTGCATGAGTGCGCTGTACCGCCTTCAGGCCCTTCAGAGCGATGCTATGGCACTCCTTGCTAACACCGCTCAAACTGCCAAGCTCACTCTCGACAGTCGGGAAGATTTTGTGGTCGATCTATCCACCGAGTTGGTAGAGAAGGATCTACAGGTGGAGAGGCTGAGCCAGCGCATCACCACCTTGGAGCAGCAGGTGGAGATCCGAGACAACACTATTGATGTCTTGGAGAACCAGCTTCACGATGTGCAGAGGGAACTCGAGGAAGCAAATGACCACTTGGACATGCACCACCTGGAGATGGAGGCCAATGAAGCAGGAAGCGAGGGAGAAGAGGCTCCCGAGGAGCTAGGACCAGCCCCTGGTGCCAATGGGACTACCTCTGCGATGCCTCCTTCACCCGTATCCAGTGTCACTTCCACCGCTCAGGGTTAAGCAGTCACTTCGACACTTTTAGGCGGATAGAAACCTATGTGAGCTTAGTAATATCATATTTTGGACTAGGCTTGTGGGTACTTTCCCCTGATTGATGTAACCCTGTGAACTTTTGAAATCTGTGGGATATTTGTCACCATGTTATCTTCATTTCGAACCTAATATTATGATTATGGCATTTTTCCTTCCATATGAGATGATATCTTGTCGTTCGAAACTGTGAGTTGGGATAACAATGGCGACGATCTCTGTTTTCAGATGGCAGCTAGGCAGCGTCGCGGGCATAACGAGCAGGTTCCCCCGCCACCTCCTCCAGCTCCCACAGTGCAGGAGCTAATGGCCCAGCAGAATGAGATTCTGCGACAGCTCTTGCAGCGCCAGCCCCACCCTCAGCAGCATGGTGGAGGCCAGCATCAGCGACCTCCGGCTATGGCAACTTACCAGGAGTTTCTAAGCACGCAGCCACCCTTGTTCACCAAGGCAGAGGATCCGTTGGACGTCGACGTATGGCTTTGCGTCGTTGAGTCCAAGTTTCCCCTCCTCACAGGAGACTGCCCTGATGAGGCCAAGGCTCGCTTCGCCGCACAGCAGCTTCACGGCCCTGCTCAGACTTGGTGGGACCACTTCCGTGCTATGCTCCCCGCTGATCGTGAAGTATCTTGGGAGGAATTCAAGACTGCCTTCAGAGGACACCACATCCCAGCTGGCATTCTTGATCGGAAGTTGAATGAATTTCTGGCCCTTAATCAAGGAACCCGCACGGTACTGCAGTATGTGCAAGCCTTCAACAACTTATGCCAGTATGCAGGGTACCATGCTGATTCTGATGAAAAGAAGAGGGATCGTTTCCGCAGGGGTCTCAATACCAAGCTGCGGGAACGACTCAACACTGTCCGGGCTGATAGCTTCAATGAGTTGGTCAACATGGCCATCTCCCAGGAGGATTGCATTGTTGCTCACCGGGCAGAGAAGAAGAGAAAGGCACCAATGGCAGCACCATCCGCTCAGGCTCAGAGGTTCCGGATTGTTTCTCACAATCAGAGCAGGGGTTTTCAGCAGCAGGCAGGCAGATGGGTGATCAGGCCACCTCAGCAGCAGCAGCAGCCGACACCCAACCGCTTTCCAGCTCCCGCCCCAAGGAACAATCAGCCTTCGCAGCAGCAGCAGTTCCGCCAGGGCAATGGGAACAAGTGTTTCACTTGTGGCAATGTGGGCCACTATGCCAAGAATTGTCCCAGGAACCAGCAGAGGCAGATGCCAGCACCAAATCAAGACAAGGGAAGAAAGCAGAAGGTGCAAGTCAGGCAAGGGAAGCTCAACTTCACTACTCTGGAGGAAGTACCTGAAGGAGCTCCTATCATGACCGGTATCTTTTCAGTTTATAATCAACCTGCTTTAATTCTGTTTGATTCTAGTGCATCTCATAGTTTCATTAGCCAAAAGTTCAGTGCTAGATGTAAACTGCCATTCTCTCACTCAAAAGGGTCATTCATGATAGCCACACCTGGGGGTAAAATTGCAACTAATCAATTAAACCAAAGTGTGCCTATTCAACTGGGAAGCCACATTGTCAAAACCACTCTTCTTGTGCTGGGTTTGGAAAATGTGGACATTATTCTAGGAGCTAATTGGATGACCTTGCACCAAGTTGTGCTTGATATAGCCAGCCGTACCGTGGAAGTTAATTCTCCGTTTTGCGGGAACTTCACCTTAATTCTGCCTAGTCAGGGTTCTACTCAGTCATGTGCTTTCTCTATGACGGAGTTACCTCTGAAGAAGATCCCAGTGGTCTGTGAGTATGCAGATGTCTTCCCTGATGAATTGCCAGGAATGCCACCAGACCGGGATATTGAATTCGCCATCGAGTTGCAACCGGGAACGGCCCCAATTTCCAAGAGGCCCTACCGAATGCCACCCGCCGAGTTGGCAGAATTGAAGAAGCAATTGCAAGAGTTGCTGGATAAGGGATTTATTCGCCCAAGCACTTCGCCTTGGGGATGTCCAGCACTGTTTGTAAAGAAGAAGGATGAAAGCTTGAGGCTGTGTATAGATTACCGCCCTCTTAATGCGGTAACTATCAAGAACAAGTATCCTTTGCCTCGTATTGATGTTCTTTTTGACCAGTTGGTCGGAGCCAAGGTGTTTTCCAAGATAGACCTTCGCTCTGGCTACCATCAGATCAAGATACAAGCAAGTGACATTCCGAAGACGGCATTCTCAACCAGATATGGGCTATATGAATTCTTGGTGATGTCATTCGGGCTGACAAATGCACCAGCATATTTCATGTATTTGATGAATTCTGTTTTCATGCCGGAATTGGACAAGTTCGTGGTGGTTTTCATCGATGACATTTTGGTGTACTCAAAGAACGAAGAAGAACATGTCGGGCATTTGCATGTAGTGCTTCAACGTCTGCGAGAGCACCACCTTTATGCCAAGTTATCCAAGTGTGATTTTTGGCTAAAGAAATCAAATTCTTGGGTCACACTATCTCTCAGGCTGGAATAGCTGTTGATCCTGATAAAGTGCAAGAGGTGATGAACTGGAAGCCACCAACAACTGTTCGTCAGATTTGGAGTTTTCTGGGATTAGCTGGTCATTACCGAAGATTTATTCCGGACTTCTCTCGAATTGCGAAGCCTATAACTGAGTTGCTGAAGAAAGAAGTCAAATTTGTTTGGAGTCAGAAGTGCGAAGATGCCTTCCATGCATTAAGGCAGCATCTGACCACAGCACCAGTATTGGCACAACCCGATAACAGCAAGCCTTTTGATGTATATTGCGATGCCTCTGGCACCGGGCTAGGTTGTGTCTTGATGCAAGACAACCGAGTCATTGCTTATGCCTCAAGAGCACTCAGGCCTCATGAGCAAAACTATCCCACTCATGACCTCGAGTTGGCAGCAGTGGTTCATGCATTAAAAATGTGGAGGCACTATCTAATGGGAACCCACTGCAACATCTTCACTGATCATAAGAGCCTTAAGTACATTTTTACTCAGGCTGATCTCAACATGAGGCAGAGAAGATGGCTAGAGCTGATCAAGGATTATGACCTGGAGGTACATTATCACCCAGGAAAAGCTAATGTGGTAGCAGATGCCTTGAGTCGGAAGTTGCAATGCAACTGTATTCTGATGGATTCTCGCATTAACACCTTGTGTGATGAGTTGAGCAAGATGCAAATTGAAGTGATTCCTTCTGGTTCTTTGTCTCACATTTCTGTTGAGCCAGCTTTGCAAGACCAGATTATCATGGCCCAGCTCAGTGACAAGGGAGTGCAAATTATCAAGAAGAATCTCCATCAGAAGGTTGAGAAGTATAATTGTTTCCACCAGGATGAAAGGGGTGTGTTATGGTTCAAAAGCAGATTGGTGATTCCTAAAGATCAGGACCTCAAGAGGAAAACCTTGGATGAGTCTCATCTCTCCAAATTCTCTATGCATCCGGGAAGCACCAAGATGTACCATGATCTGAAGCCTTTGTACTGGTGGACCAGAATGAAGAGGGAGATAGCCCAGTATGTATCAGAATGTGACACCTGTCAGAGGATAAAGGCAAGCCACTTGAAATCAGCTGGAGCTTTGCAACCCCTGTCTATACCTTCATGGAAGTGGGATGACATCAACATGGATTTCATTGTGGGTCTGCCCAACACCTCTCGTCATCATGATTCGATTTGGGTTATTGTGGACCGACTGACAAAAGTGGCACATTTTCTTCCTGTGCACACCACTGATAAGGCTCAGAAGTATGCAGAATTGTATATTGACCGGATCGTGTGTTTGCACGGATTACCTCGGACCATTGTTTCTGACCGAGGAGCCCAATTTGTTGCCAGATTTTGGGAACAATTGCAAGAGTCTTTGGGCACCAAGCTAATCAGGAGTTCAGCTTACCACCCATAGACTGATGGTCAGACGGAAAGGGTAAACCAAATCCTGGAGGATATGCTGAGAGCTTGTGCAATCGATTGTGGCAAGAACTGGGATAAGCACCTCTCCTTGGTAGAGTTTGCTTATAACAATAGTTATCAATCCAGCCTAAAGATGGCACCTTTTGAAGCTCTCTATGGAAGAAGGTGTAGGACACCACTCAATTGGTCTCAACCTGGAGAAAGAGAAGTTTTTGGACCTGACTTAGTGACTGAAGCCGAAAGGAAGGTCAAACTAATCAGGAAGAATCTAGAAGCTGCTCAGGCCAGGCAGAAGAGTTACCATGATAGAAGAAGGAAACCTCTCCAGTTCGAGGTGGGAAGTTTTGTATACCTCAAGGTATCACCCACCAAGGGAGTGCAGAGGTTTGGGATCAAAGGCAAGTTAGCCCCTCGTTACATTGGACCTTATGAGATCATAGAAGCATGTGGACCCGTGGCATACAAGCTGAAGTTACCTTCAAAAATGTCTGCCATTCACAGTGTATTCCATGTATCTCAGCTGAAGAAGTGTGTTCGATTGCCGACCGAGATCGTAGCAGAGCCAGAATTGGAGATAGAGCCAGATCTATCGTACCAAGAGTACCCCTCCAAGATTCTGGATTGCAAAGAAAGATCAACTCGAGCTAAATCGATCAAGATGTACAAGGTCCAGTGGAGTAATCACTCAGAGGAGGAAGCTACTTGGGAAACCGAGGAATTCTTGAGATCCAACTTCCCCGATTGCCTACCTAAGGAAGCTGGTACGTAATCACACCCAACCCCTCCTCCTGCCCTTCGAATCTAATTTCCAAAAATATGATCTTAATTCAGAATGAAGTAACTATGAAGTAAAACTTAAAAAGGGCTTCCTTCTGAAGTTGCAAAGAGAATGACATTCGAAGAGCAGTTTCACCCTAATAATAACAATAATCACCCATTTCCTATAAGTCTCACCCTTCGCTTCACCCTGGGAGGACTCTGGCCCGAATCTCGGGACGAGATTCCTTTAAGGGGGGAAGGCTGTGACACCCCAGTGTCACCTAGGGTTTCTCTCAAAATGCCAAACCAAGAGCCATCATTTTATGTGAACCAAAGTAGGCATGAGCATCAAATTAACTTAAGTAATAAAGAATTCACCAAGCATATACTTAAAAGTATCATGATCAAAGCAAATGGGTCTTTCAAAAAGGTAATAATGTTGTAACCCTAATAAAAACCCTAAGTAAGCCCCATGAGCAAAATTCAAGAAAATAAGGAAAAGGGTATGAAAAATTTAAAATTATGACTTGAGCCAATTATAAAATTGAAGTATATTTAATAAGCAACAAGAAAGGTTGAGAAAGCTTGGCCAAAATAACTCAAATAAAACCCCAAATCAAGCTTCTCATGTGGGGACTTAATGGGAATTCTGAATTTCAGAATTCTGAAATTCAGACCTTGAGCCAAAGATCAGGGATGTTCACCTTGATCCCTAACTCGAATCCTAATGGCCCCATTAACAAAAATGTGCCTAATTAACCTCTCTGTCATGTGCCAGGAGATGGCATTGGGACGCGTGCCTCAGACACGTCAAACCAGAGATTTTCTCCCTGTGTGTGGCAGTGAGACAAACAGGATTTCTCCCCTCTCTATCTCTTAATCCAGTCAGCGAAACTTGCTAGCCTCCACACACAAACGACAAAGGGACCTGAGAGGAAGAGATCTTTCAACGGGATCGTGGCCTTAATCTCAAAGATTTGGGCCCAATCCGCGTTTGAACTTGACCTCTCTCTGCGCTGCCTCGTGCTCGACGCTGTGCCAGGCACCAGAGCGCGCACTGGCGTTCGCCGCGCACGCCCCGAGCGCATGTCAGAGCCCCGCCCTCAGTCGTGCTCGCCCGCGCCTATAAAGCCTGCCCGGGCGCGCCCCACTTCACCCCGCGCTCACCTTCACCGGCCAGCCCCCTCTCATTAGCTCCGGCGAGCTCAATTCCGCCTGCCATTGCCGCCAGAGCTTCGGCCACCGTGGCCAGCCCACTCCAGCCACCCCCAAGTCGAGCCAGTGCCTCGGCTAGCTCCGCCAGTGGCCCGTGAAGCTTTCCAAGCCCTTGGACCAGGCCAGACTTCACCGGAGGCCCGAGATCGACCTCACCGGACTTCGGTCTTTCGCCGCCGCGCGTGGACAGAGCTAATCGGTGAGTCTCCGTCCAATTCCTTGCACCCATATCTTCTCTGGCATCCCGTGAACCTCTCTACCCGTCCAATTGATCTATCTCGCCGTGAGCAGGCCGGACTCCTCGCCGCCGACGAGCATCCCTGCCTGCGCACGTGGACCGGCCAACTCCGACCATCCCCGACGGCGACCCGCACACCGTTGTGATCCCCGAGACCTCCCCTACGTCCTCGACCACTTCACCGGAGCAATCTCGCCGCCGGTAAGCCCCTCCGCCCTTTCTTCCGCCGCGGTTACTGTTTAAGTTAGAAGAAGGACCTCGGGTTAGGATTTGAAGAACCCGGGGGTTTTCTGTAACGTCAGTGACCCATGTGAATAGTAGCCTAAGGACTGATCCGCGAAGAAAACTTAAAATACCCGCCAGGGACCCCCGTGCAAAGTGGTTTTCCATTAAATCAATTCTGTTAATCTTTTTAAAATAACTAGAGAACTTAGAAAACCCATAACTTGATGAATTCTTAATAAAAAGTTGTCAAACTAATTTTGCTAAATCCTAAATATTATGAACTATCATTTAAAAATGATAAACCCTATGCTTTCTGTTCTAAATTTTAGAGTTTAAAATTAAAAACAGAAACTTACCAAACCTAGTTTAATTAAGGAAACCTAGTTTTTCTTCTGTGCTGAACTTAAGAAAATTTGTGGGTATTCAAACCTCATTTAGACACTGTTTAAAAATAGTAGGAACCCCAGCATTGGAAAATATGATGTAGATATTCATTTAAAGCTATTTTGCCCAAAACTTAGAAAAAACTAGAAAGGCATTAGAAATTGATGAACAGTGAGTAAAATTATTTTTCCTAGTTTGCTTATGTAACAGAGAACCTAGGAAAAATAAAGAGACCATTAGTCCAGATCCGTTTTAAATTAAAATGCTTTATTTAGCCTTATTTGAACTAAGAATCAATTATTGGAATTACAAAACTATACCCAAAATGGATAATAAAAATCCAGTGGACTTACAACCACCAGAACCCCACTACAAAAATAAAGAACACCTCAGCCCAACTTTTTAAGTAAGGAAAATAAATATAAAATGCTAATGTGGCATTTTCCAAATAAATCATGAACAACCCCTAATAATGTGATAATGGGCAACCAAAAATTAGCTAAGTCCATAATGAGATAAACCACCAGAGAAAAATGCAAACCCATGAAAAAGAAGCAAACTCCTACCTATTGCTAGTGTTTTATGAGAAAGGCCACTTAATTCAAATAATGCATACCACCCCTTCCCTTAAGCAAAAAGAGGTCAAACTTCAGAATGATTGCTCTTGCGCAAAACAATAACTAAGAAAAATAAGAACTCTATTGTTTGATATTTTTCAAATATAGTGGTAGTAGAAACCACCCATTTGGCTAGAAACTTGAGAAACCCATAGAAAAATAATTAAAAGGTTTTAATGACTAGAAATTTGTATCAAGTCATGTTATAACACCTAAAAGCCAGCAAAAATAAGTTTTAGAGAACTACCCACTGTTAAATAATAGTTGTAGTTCAAAGCTCCCCTTCTGCCCTAGAATTTAATAATTTTGTCCAGAGAAAACTATTCACTTTCTGATCCCCAAATTTTGAGACAGAGAAACATACACCAGTACCAAGCCACTGTAATTTTTGCAGAATTTTTAGAATTTTATAAAAGCAACTTGTAGTTCAAACCCACTCCAAAACATTTAAGAGAGTAAAAGAAAAGGGAAGAAGAAATAAACCCCACCCCAATAAATCTAACTTAAATACTTATCAACTCTCACTAAGACTTAAAAGAAATTCAGTGGAACCCCAAAAATAAACCTACCACTTACCTTAGCTAAGTTTAACCCAATTTACCAAGTATACCACCCAAGGGTCTTACATAAGTAAAGTTAACCTTGTTTAACTCAAGTAGATCATACACCTCCAAAGTTGTAATTTCTAAAAGCACATATCATATCATGCCTATATCTTACGCATTGCATTCATTAGATTGTAATCTTGCCGACGGAGAGTACGTGCTCATCCCCGAGCAAGGACCTGTCCAAGAGGAGGACCAGGAGCAGGCTTCAGAGGCTGCTATTGAGGATCTCCCCGCAGCCCCAGCAATTGAAGGCAAGCCCCGGTTTTATGCATAACCGTATTATTATATGCTATTTTACTACACTTAATGCTTGTAGGATTGTAATGTGCACTTAAGTGTAGGAGTTGCTTGAAACCTCTAGTTGCATGAACTTAGGATTCCTTTTTGAGATGAATACTAGTATGCTAGGTCGAGTAGCTGCTTGCTAATCAGGATCTCGGTAGAAGTTGAGTGATTTTTCTAGCACTCGCGCGAGGTCAGGAATTGATTGTATTCATCTTGATAACGGGATATATGTTAGTCTATGGACTTGGATCCAGGGAGGATGCCTTCTCCATGAGATGGGAAAAGGAATTAAGGATTAATGTGTGGATACCTGAGTCAAGCTTTTGAACGTACTAAGCACATGCCAGGAAAAATGGTAACCGGTAAACCTAGTACCTAAGTGAAGCCGGGCGCGGACTTTATCCCTCATGCGACCTGAGACTGGGTCTCCCATGCTAGCTATGGTGGGTACAAGTGCGGTCACTGCACGGCGGCAGCCGGGGTCAGTGGAGCATTGTATGCCAAGGCGGTGAGGCCTGGACGCGAACGGGGAATCGATGGGGACGGTTGTCATGTGTGGGGTCGGAGTACCCTGACATGCCGTGTGTTTAGGTTTACCTTGCAAGGTTAAAACTCGATTCGAATCGTCTGCTTCTCGCAGCTAATGAGACTGCTTGACCCCTTGTACTGCATCGAGTAAGAAGTGAAATGAGGTTACATGAGATAACTTGTTGTTTGAACTAAATGCTTGTCACCATGTATGCTTAGAAGGAGCAAATCTAGCTAAGATAATGAGAATAGAATTTGAAAAGCTAAAAGTGGATTTTAGAAACAACTAGTGCTTTTGGCAAACCAAACCCCCTCAGCCAAACAGCTGCATAGTCTAGAGGTAGAGGAGTAGACTCCTCACACCGGTTAAGTCTAGCTGAGTATTAGTATACTCAGCCTAGCTTGTGGCATAATTTTTGCAGGTACCATTCAGGAAATGGTTGATGGTGTGACTTGGCCTACCACCCTGCCACCGGGTTGGACGGTCGAGTGGGATGTTGCTCCGGCAGGAGAGGAGCACGAGGAGTAGTGGGCTAGGCCTTGCCCATTTCCTCGATACCGACGACATCGATTATCCGCTGCATTTTATTCTGTGAACTCTTATTTTGCTACGCAAAAACTCCGATCTATGTAATAATCCAGCACTTAATTTGAGGTTTCCTGTTTTATTGTATTTCTTCTGTGACTCACCTTCGAGTGAGATTGTGGAACTTGATCCTGGTTAAGTGGCTCTATCAGACTAGATCTGAGGGACTGACGGGTTATTCCGATTTAAGTGTGTTACGGCCCCTGAGGCGTGACTTAGGCACTTAAGATGGAATAATTCGGGTGGTTCTGCCACACGCTTGCAGTAGGGGGTTACAAGCGTCCACGCGGGAGGGAGCGAGCGGCCTTACGCGAGCGCCGTCCCGTCCTTCCCCGTGCGGCCAACCCTCTATAAGAGGGCCCTGGACCTTCCTTTTATAGGCATAAAGAAAGGATCTAGGTGTACAATGGGGGGTGTAGTAGTGTGCTAACGTGTCTAGCGGAGGAGAGCTAGTGCCCTAAGTACATGCCATCGTGGCAGCCGGAGAGGTTTTGGCACCCGGTTCGTGTGGTGTCGTGGCCGTCGGAGGAGCGCTGGAGCCTGACGGAAGGATAGCTGTCGGGGCTGTCGAGTCCTTGCTGACGTCCCCTTGCTTCCGTAAGAGGGCTGAGAGCCGCCGTCGTCATGGAGCATGCAGGGCGCCATCATTACTTGTTTACCGGGGCGAGCCAGATGGGACGCCGGTCTTGTTCGCCGTAGCCTGAGCTAGCTAGGGGTAGGGTAATGATGGCTCCTTCTGTGACGTGGTCGGTCCGAGCCCTGGGTAGGGCGAGGCAGAGGCTCCTCCGAGGTCGAGGTCGAGTCTGTCTTCCGAGGCCGAGGTCGAGTCCGAGCCCCTGGGTCGGGCGAGGCGGAGACCGTCGGCTGAGGCCAGGGCTGAGTCCGAGCCCTGGGGTCGGGCGAAGCGGGGTTCGTCGTCTTCTGGGGCTGAGCCCGAGTCCGAGCCCTGGGGTCGGGCGAAGCGGAGTTCGTCGTCTTCCGGGGCTGAGCCTGAGTCCGAGCCCTGGGGTCGGGCGAAGCGGAGTTCGTCGTCTTCCGGGGCTGAGCCCGAGTCCGAGCCCTGGGGTCGGGTGAAGTGGAGTTCGTCGTCTTCCGGGGCTGAGCCCGAGTCCGAGCCCTGGGGTCAGGTGAAGCGGAGTTTCCTATGGCACCTGAGGCCGGACTTGGCTGCTGTCAGCCTCACTCTGTCAAGTGGCACAGCAGTCAGAGCGGCGCAGGCGGCGCTGTCCTCTTGTCAGGTCGGTCAGTGGAGCGGCGAAGTGACTACAGTCACTTCGGCTCTGTCGACTGAAGGGCGTGCGTCAGGATAAGGTGTCAGGCCACCTTTGCATTAAATGCTCCTCCGATACGGTCGGTCGGCGTGGCGACTTGGCCAAGGTTGCTTCTTGGTGAAGACTGGGCCTCGGGCGAGCCGAAGGTGTGTCTGTTGCTGGAGGGGGTCCTCGGGCGAGACGTAAATCCTCCGGGGTCGGCTGCCCTTGCTCGAGGCTGGGCTCGGGCGAGGTAAGATCGTGTCCCTTGAGTGGACCGATCCTTGACTTAATCGCACCCATCAGGCCTTTGCAGCTTCGTGCTGATGGGGGTTACCAGCTGAGATTAGGAGTCCTGAGGGTACCCCTAATTATGGTCCCCGACAGTAGCCCCCGAGCCTCGAAGGGAGTGTTAATACTCGCTTGGAGGATTTTGTCGCACTTTTTTGCAAGGGGACCAGCCTTTCTCGGTTGCGTTTTGTTCCGGTGGGTGCGCGCGAGCGCACCCGCCGGGTGTAGCCCCCGAGGCCTCGAAGGAGTGGTTTGACTCCTTCGAGGGCTTAATGCGTTTCGCAATGCTTCGGCCGGTCTAGTTGTTCCCTCATGCGAGTTGGCCGTAGCCCGGGTGCACGGTCGGGTCCCAAGTTCTCGGGCTGGTATGTTGACGCTGTCAACGGTTTGGCCGGAGCTGGGTTTGCGAGAGCAGCCCCCGAGCCTCCGCACAGAGCAAGAGGACGGTCAGGGACAGACTCGTCTTTTTTACATACGCCCCTGCGTCGCCTTTCCGCAAGGAGGAGGGGGAAAAGTGCCATGTTGCCCTTGGAGGGCGCTGAACATGGTGTCTCCAGTGAGCTGCTGACGGGTAATCCAAGTGGACGCTCGTGCCCCATTTGTTAGGGGTCGGCTAGAGGCCCGGAGGCACGCTCCAAAAGTACCTGCGGGTGATCTGCCGGACCCGGTCCCCTTTTGACGGGGTCCGAGGGCTTGATGCCTCCCTCTGATGGGATTCCGTTACAAGATCGTTCCCGCTGGTCTCGGAAATGTCCTTGGGTACCTCGGGAGCATAGCCCGAGCCTTGGTTATGTATTGAACGTACCCAGGGTCATCCCTCGCTCTGCGTCTGAGGCGGCTGTGAACCCTTCGAGGGCCAGCATACGAACCCCTGAGCAGTAGTGGGCGCGGAGCCCGAGTGGCCTGAGGCGGCCGTTGAACCCTTCCGAGGGGCCGGCCCTCGAACCGCTGACTAGTAGTGGGCGCGGAGCCCGAGCGCTCTGAGGCGGCTGTTGAACCCCTTCGAGGGGCCAGCCTTCGAACCTCTGATCAGTAGGGGGGCTCGGGGCCCGTTTCCTTCGCGGAGAAGGATCCCTTTTGGGGTATCCCCTTTCCCGGTCCCTGTTGTAAGAGAGAGAAAGAGGAAGAGGAAAAGGATACAGAATCGAATGGCGTGGCACACCTTTTTTGACGCGGTTGTTATGGCGAAGGCGAAGCGTCGCCCGCTTCTCCTGCCAAAGGTGTCGCCTGTCCTGCCGCGGAGTTAATGCGACGGGGCGAGTGGTTCGCGGGGCAGCCGTTGTGCGTGCGCGAGCCGTTCGAGGAACGGAACACGGGTGCGCCATCTTTACGCCGCGAGAGAGGGTTCCCTTGCTGTCTCTGGATGGGATGTGAGCTTGGCTGACGACGTGACTGCTGCTTCCGCCCGCCTGCCACCGTCATTACTGTCGGCCCATTTTTGGCCGCATCGACCGTCGCGCCTTCTCCCACGGCTGACTGGCCCGTGACCGATGCGCCTGGCTGGCACTGTTGGGTCATACGCAGGGTTGCCTCGAGTCGTAGTACAGGTTCCGCAGTCGAGGAGGCGCGATAGTGGCGCCAGGGGCGGTGCAGTTGCTCGCAAGTAGCAACCGGCGCGCCGGTTGCATGACGTGTGGGTCTGGGCCTCCATGCTGGGCACGTTGGAGTCGAAGGGGTGCGCCCACTTGGCGCGGTTGCATGCCGACTGCATGGATGCCCGCCCTTTCACCCGCTGGTCTGGGCGAAAGTGAAGGAATGCTTGTAACCGCTGGGCAGTTGCATGCACCGCGCGCGGCGGTTTGGCTTCTTCTGCCCTGGGCCAGCTTGCATGACGCGTGGGACCCAGCCCCCGTGTCGTAGGGGGAGGACCTTGGAGCGTATTGGAGAAGACTCAGCCCGCGATGGCTGAGGACGCAAGTGGGGAGAGTTGCCTTTAAAAGGAGGGTGACCCCCTTGTGGGGGACAGATATCCCCCGGGTCCACTGGAAGGATAAAAGACCTCACGAAAGGCCCAAGGGCCCAATAGATCGTAAGGTCACTCCTTCATGGGCCAGGGGAGGAACAATCAGAAAAGCAGATCGACATAAGGCCGGATCGGTGCAAGCCCAGACGGCCCCACAACATTGAGCAAGCAACCACAACAGAAGATCTGACTTTCCCGCGCTGGAGCCCCGTACAACGGAACCAGGCGAGGATAAGTCGGCAGAATTATAGGAAGATAGACTCAAACAGTTCACTATCTTTTAGGTGCACATTGTTATCATATCCACATGTATTGCCTCACGGTCGAATATATAAGGCCTAGGGGCACCCCTTCCAGACGATCGATCCCACTACTCAGCCATCCACCTCAACTCTCTACGTTCTAGCTTTAGAGAGCTACCTTGTAACCCGTTACATAAAGCACACTCGCCAGGACGTAGGGTATTACACATCTCAAAGCGGCTCGAACCTGTAAACACTATCCATCGTTCCTCGTGCATCTGGCACGAACCATTTAGCTACAGTCGGCGACACCGTCCTACTCCTAAAACACCTTGAGGGGCAACCCCGGGTGTGCGGTCGGACCCAAAACACCGACAGCTGGCGCGCCAGGTAGGGGGTGTGTCGCCGATCTAAGCTAGCTCAATGGCCGTCACCTTCCACCGCAAGATCACCCTCCGTTCCGGATCTGTATTCTGCTTTGGAACAATCTCATCCGTAGCAGATGAAGAGGGGACTCTACACCGCATTGCGGATCCGCCAAAGAAGAAGTCTCCTCCAACAAACTCTGAGAATATCGGAGTAAGGAAAGAAAAAGTGCAACCTCCAGCGCTCCGAAAAAAGATCGCCTTCAGCAAGCCAGGGGCCGAGGGCCCACTGACCTGGAGAACTCCACTGTCTACTTCCCCGACGAAAGAATGGACACAAATCGCAAGGAAGAAAGAGACCGGGAGGAAGCAAGTCGTTCTTTCCGTGCCTCCGCCCTCAAAGGAGAACGGAAAGAAGATCGCCACGACAGCCGCACCATTCTACCCCGACGTTCTTTTCATCAGAAGAGTGGAGTCGTCCCCCATCTCCGACGACGAGCCGACCGCGCCCGGAGAAGAACCACCTCAGCGGGAGTCCCGTCGACGAAGAAATCGGCGCCGAAACATCCGGCGACATCACGAAGCCGGAGAGCGGGATCCAGAGCAGCCTGTCTCGCGGGACGAGGTCTCAGAGATAGGAGAAACTCCGGAGGAACGCGTCTTCAGAGAACGAAGGAACTCCAGACGACGCGATCGCCGACGAGTTCAGGAACAAGTCGAGCAGGATGCGAGGCAACACCGGGAAAATCCACTCTTCGGGCGTAACCTGAATCCCGACTTCACCCGAGCCATGAACATGCCGAGTGAAGTCGGAGGAGTACTAGCTCGGATAGCTGATGGACTCCCTCGGACTCCCGACGTCAAGGGCTATCGACGATTGTTCACCCAAGCAGCCAACCATCTTCTACCTCTCGCTCACCCACCGAACGATCTGCGACATGCCATCAACAGTCGCCGGGACGCGCGAAGCTCCATCAATGCTTCGCGTGAACGACGACATGAGAACGAGATCCGCCGCCGGGAGGAGTACGACAGGGATCATGGCATCCCAGCTCGGAGTCAGGCCACCAGAACCGAGTCAACGACGGCCTCGACTGGCGGTACTACCCGGGGACGGTCGAGGAACCACAACAACTACTCCCCTCCCCGGGACAGACATCATCCCCGACGACAGGAGGACACGTGTGGAGTGTCTGCCCTTACTCCACGCCTTAGGGCCATTCAGTGGCCCCCTAACTTCAAAGTATCCAATGTCGACAAATATGAACCTAAGCAGGATCCAGGAGGCTGGCTGGCCGTCTACACCACCACCGCTCGAGCCGCCGGGGCGTCCGAGGACGTGATGACTGCGTACTTACCCATTGTCCTCGGGCAAGACGCACTACAATGGTTGCGACATCTACCCCGACACTGCATCGACGACTAGAGCGACTTCAATCGATGCTTCACCGCTAACTTTCAGTCCCTCTCCGACAAACCAGCGCAACCATGGGACCTCAAATCCATCAAGCGTCGGGGGGACGAAACTCTTCGGTCGTACCTCAAAAGGTTCCAGACCATGAGAAATCGTATCCCCAAGGTCACGGAGGCGGCCGTGATCGAGGACTTCTACAGAGGATCCAATGACTCGGCCTTCGTCCGAGCCATATTGCAGAAAGCGCCGACTACCTCCGAGCAGCTGTTCTAGGAAGCCGACCTTTACATCACCGCCGACGAGCGAGCTCAAGACCTCATCGGGGGAGCGAAGCCCGCACCGGCAGCACCACGACGCGACACGAACTAGCAACCCGACAAACGCTAGGAGAAGAGACCGCGCGAAGAAGTGCACGCCGCCGGACCACCTGCCTCTCGCGCCCGGGGAGGACCTCGCGGAGGCGAGCGCACGCTTGACGACATCCTCGACGCCCAGTGCCCGTACCACAAGGACATGCGCCACACTCTTCGGAACTGCAGGGACTTCAAGCACTCCGTCGGACACGGCCGACCCTTCCAACCTTTACCTCCTCCTCCACCGCGGGGAGGACCAGAAGAACCACGACAACCCCAGCAGCAGGAGGAGGGAGGAGGAGGAGCCTTCCCGCGCGTTGATAGGGAGGTCAACGTCATCTTCGGCGGACACGGATTGCAGGAGAACAGAAGACAACAAAAGCTCAACGATCGCCAGATATTGGTGGCGACCACCGGTCCTCCCGCTCCGTACCGATGGTCGGAGCACCCGATCACCTTCACTCGGGCAGATCAATGGCTCAACTTTGACCACCCAGGCAAATACCCGCTCCTCGTCGATCCGGTGATCCAAGAGAGCAGGGTGAAGAAGGTGTTAGTGGACGGGGGGAGCAGCATCAACGTCATCTTCCCCCGGACACTCCAAGGCTTGGGAGTTCACCTCAAAGAGCTCCACGAGTCAGACACTCCTTTCTTCGGCATCGTGCCGACTGAAGGGGAATACCCGCTGGGCCACATCTACATGCCCGTCACCTTCGGAACTCCGGAGAACTACAGAACCGAGTTCCTGAGGTTCGAAGTGGCGAACTTCGACTGCGGGTACAACGCCATCATCGGGAGGCCGGGATTGGCAAAATTCATGGCCATTCCGCATTACACGTACATGATATTGAAGATGTCGGGACCGCAAGGAATCATAACTGTGCGCGTTGACTTCCAAGGCGCCGTAGAGTGTTTCCGAGTAGCCATCCAGGCGGCCCTCACCACCAAACCGTCGGCGACTTCTTCAACGCAGGCAAACTCTAAACCTGAGGAAGACCTTGCCGCACCGGCGAATGAAGCTCAAGCCGCGACCTCTATGCGGCCGACTGAAGAAACTAAAAGGATCAACCTTGGATTCGCTGATGAGCGCAAGACTGCCATCATCAGCTCCAGCCTGGACGATAAATAGGAAGGCGCGCTCGTCCAGTTTCTGCAAGATAACCGAGACGTATTCGCATGGCAACCTGCGGATATGCTGGGAGTCCCGAGAGAACTGGCCGAGCACAAACTGAAGGTCTATCCCCAGGCAAGGCCGATCCGGCAAAAACTACGTCGCTTCACGCCCGACAAGAGAGAGGTCATTCGCGCTGAGCTGGCCCGCTTGGTCACGGCTGGGTTTATTAGAGAGGTGTTACATCCCAAGTGGTTAGCCAACCCTGTTCTTGTACTCAAAAAGAATAAAGTGGATTGGAGCATGTGCGTCAACTATACGGATCTCAACAAACATTGTCCAAAGGATCCCTTCGGGCTCCCTAGGATAGATCAGGTGGTAGACTCCACCGCTGGATGTTCCGTGCTGTCTTTCCTGGACTGCTATTACGGATACCATCAAATTAGTTTGGCAAAGGAAGACGAGGAAAAAACAGCGTTCATCACTCCATTCGGTACTTTCTGCTATACCTCCATGCCGTTTGGCCTCAAAAACGCTGGAGCGACTTATCAGAGAGCCATTCAAACATGCTTAGCCGATCACTGGGGCAAGCGTGTAGAAGCCTATGTAGATGATGTGGTAATCAAAACGGAGAACTCAGAAAACTTCATCGAAGACTTACAACTGGTTTTCAACAGTCTACGGCGATATCGATGGAAGCTTAATCCCGAAAAATGTGTCTTTGGGGTACCAGCAGGAAAGCTACTCAGATTTATTGTCAGCCACCGGGGAATTGAAGCTAATCCGGATAAGATTGAAGCTATCATGAAAATGGAGGCACCGCGATCACAAAAGAAGGTTCAGCGACTTACCGGATGCATGGCAGCTCTAAGCAGATTCATATCCAGGCTGGGAGAAAAAGGTTTACCATTTTACAAGCTACTCAAGAAAGTGGATAAGTTTCAGTGGACTTCAGAAGCACAGGAAGCCCTAGATGCACTGAAAAAATTCTTGACAACACCGCCAGTACTGAAGCCGCCACGACGAGCCACGTCAACTCAACCAGCTGAAGATCTGCTGCTGTATATCTCTTGCACGACTCACGTGGTGAGCACCGCGTTGGTAGTCGAGCGAGCAGAAGAAGGACATGCCTACCCAGTGCAACATCCTGTTTATTTCATCAGTGAAGTTCTGGGCCCCTCGAAGAAAAAGTATCCTCAAGTTCAGAAGCTATTATATGCAGTACTTCTAACTGCCCGCAAGCTACATCACTACTTTGACGATCACAAAGTCATAGTAGTCACTAGTTTTCCGATAGGGGATATTCTTCACAACAAGGAAGCCATTGGCCGAATAGCCAAGTGGGCCTGTGAACTGGGATCTCATGACATCGAATTTCGACCTCGCACTACCATCAAAACTCAAGCGTTGGTTGATTTCGTATCAGAATGGACTGAACAACAAGTACCAGATAACCCAGAAACTGCAGAAGTATGGCGAATGTATTTTGATGGCTCACTGAAGCTGCAGGGAGCAGGCGCGGGAATTCTCTTCGCTGCACCTGGAGGCGAGCACCTCAAATATGCCCTCTAGTTGCTATTTCCAGCCTCCAACAACGCAGCCGAGTATGAAGCCCTAATTCATGGACTGAACATTGCTATATCATTAGGCATCAAGAGACTTATGGTGTACGGAGATTCTTTGGTGGTCATAAGCCAGATAAACAAAGAATGGGATTGTTCAAGCGATTCAATGGGAAAGTATTGCATTGCCGTCCGAAAACTAGAAGATAAATTTGAAGGTCTGGAATTTCATCACGTAGAAAGAGATCGGAACACGGCAGCCGATGTACTGTCCAAGCTAGGGTCCAGTCGAGCTCAGGTCCCACCCGGAGTCTTTGTACAAGAAATACCACAACCAAGCATCTCAATGGATCAGGCAGAAGAGTGTAATATCGTGAATCAACCAGAGTCAGACTCTGGAGACTGGAGAAGGTCGATCATCAGATATATAAAGAATGAAGAGGAACCATATGACAAAAATGCAGCTGAGCGCATCGCTAGACAGTCAGCTCACTACACACTCATTGGGGAGACATTATACAGAAGGGGTGCATCAGGCGTCCTCATGAAGTGCATTCTCTCATCTACTAGGAAGCGACTTCTAGATGAGGTCCACGCTGGGCAATGTGGAATACACGCAGCATCCAAGACGCTAGTCGGGAAGGTCTTTAGGTCAGGATTTTATTGGCCAACAGCGAAAAGTGACGCAGCCGAGTTAGTTCAGAGGTGCGAAGCTTGCCAGTACTTGTCAAAGCAACAACATCTCCCAGCACAGCAACTGCAGACCATACCAGTAACTTGGCCCTTCGCATGTTGGGGACTGGATATGATTGGACCTTTCAAGAAAGCTCAAGGAGGATACACTCATGTACTGGTAGCAATCGACAAATTCACTAAATGGATAGAGTTCAAACCCATTGCTTCTTTAACCTCAGCTAAGGCCGTGGAATTCATACAAGACATAATATTTAGGTTCGGGATACCGAACAATATCATAACTGACCTAGGATCCAACTTCACAAGTTCAGAGTTCTTCGATTTCTGCGAGCAAAAAGGCATTCAGATCAAGTATGCTTCAGTAGCACACCCAAGAACCAACGGGCAGGTTGAACGAGCTAACGGGATGATATTGGAGGCACTCAGGAAAAAGGTCTTCGATAAAAATGAAAAGTTCGCAGGAAAGTGGATAAGGGAATTGCCCTACGTCGTATGGAGCCTAAGAACCCAACCTAGCCGAGCTCTGCATGGAAACACCCCTTTCTTCATGGTCTATGGGTCAGAGGCGGTACTACCCGCTGATCTCAAGTTTGGGGCGCCGAGGTTGATCTTCGAAAGCATAGGAGAAGCCGAAGCTACTAGGCTGGACGACATTGATGTACTCGAAGAAGAACGGCTGAACACAGTAATTCAATCAGCACGACACCAGCAGACTCTAAGACGCTATCACGACAAGGCCGTGCGACAACGATCCTTTTCAGTGGGAGATCTCGTCCTCCGCCGAATTCTAACGGGGGAGGGACGGCACAAGTTGTCACCCTTATGGGAAGGACCATTCATAGTAGCAAAAGTCACCCGACCGGGATCATATCGTCTCACTCAAATGGACGACACAGAAATTGGGAACTCCTGGAATATAGAACACCTCAGGAAGTTTTATCCCTAGCTGTATTTCAAAAGCTATCGGGATGACAATGTACTCTGTAAAATGGGAAATATGTCATCAATAAAGAAAGGCTTCAAGAATACTCAGTTTGTTCATGATTGACCGGCATTCTTATTTAACTCGGGGTGACCACTATGCCCTACTAACAGAGCAATCGGCTTAAGTCGGCAACGACTTAAGACGGTGCAACATGCTCGCGCTTACTTAACTCGGGGTGACCACTATGCCCTGCTAACGGAGCAATCGGCTTAAGTTGGCAACGACTTAAGACGGTGCAACATGATTGCGCTTACTTAACTCGGGGTGACCACTATGCCCTGCTAACGGAGCAATCGGCTTAAGTCGGCAACGACTTAAGACGGTGCAACATGCTCGCGCTTACTTAACTCAGGGTGACCACTATGCCCTGCTAACGGAGCAATCGGTTTAAGTCGGCAATGACTTAAGACGGTGCAACATGCTCGCGCTTACTTAACTCGGGGTGACCACTATGCCCTGCTAACGGAGCAATCGGCTTAAGTCAGCAACGACTTAAGACGGTGCAACATGCTCGCGCTTACTTAACTCGGGGTGACCACTATGCCCTGCTAACGGAGCAATCGGCTTAAGTCGGCAACGACTTAAAACAGTGCGACATGCTCACGCTTACTTAACTTGGGATAACCACTATGCCCTATTAATAGAAGCAATCGATTTAAGTCAGCAGCGACTTAAGGCGATCTCACATGCTTACGATTACTCATAAATAGGGGTGACCTCTATATCCCGTAGACAAGTTTCAAAATCATCACACAGCATTTTACTCTAGCAAATTTACGTACTGCCGAATTCTAAAACAATAGGAGAGTAACAATATCATTCAAATACCGAACTGGTGTCCTCTAACAAAATATCTGATCATGATAACCGCGCGCTCAAAGCACACAAATATTTCTCTATTTTGCAATATCTTTCTCAGGAGCAACCGACGAAGAAGGGCGACTTGAGGAATCAGGAGCAGCGTTCACATCAGCCCTTATATCATCAGGAACAACCACGCCGGGTCTCCTCATCAAGATTCGCCCCGCGCGAATGGCTTTATCCATGGCTCTGTCGCGCTAGGCCTTCAGAGTAATGGAAGTTTCTTCAGC
Organism: Zea luxurians; assembly: GCA_029449295.1. Classification (NCBI taxonomy): domain Eukaryota; kingdom Viridiplantae; phylum Streptophyta; class Magnoliopsida; order Poales; family Poaceae; genus Zea; species Zea luxurians. The sequence goes on from JAOPSE010000002.1 coordinate 172,170,650, forward strand.
AACTTTGGCAGCCAACTGAGCGGTCTCTAGCTCCTGGGCGATGGACCTCTTGGAAGCACGGAGTTCTTTGATAGCAGCGTCCTTATCCGATATCAACTGCCTGAGACGGATCACATCATCCATGGATTCCTACAGCTTACAACGATGATTGTCTAACTCCTCCATGGTAAAGCGATGGCTCCTCTCTAGGATGGTCAACGAGTTGCTAGAATCACGATACAGTCTGTCAAGATTGTCGCGAGAAGCAACAAGGGCATGTTTTTCTTCCTACAAACAAGAATCAGCTCCTTCAAACATCAAGCAAGAAATAGGAACACAGCAATACAAGGCACAGTTCCAAAAATCACCTTCTCCGAATCAAGCTGAGCGCGAAGAGTAGAGTCAGCGTGTTAGCATCACTCAGAGCAGCAGAAACCTGGCCCAGCTCAGTCTGGCTTTGAGAATACTTTTCCTCAAAACCAGAGCACCGCCGGACCAGTTCAGCCTGACCTTGAGAATGTTTTTCTTCAAGAACAGGAATCTGTCGAGCCATATCTGGCGAGAAACAATCAAGCAAAAAGGATCAAAGTGTGAAGCAGTTCAATAAGGCAGACGAAGGGAAGCAAAAGAGCACTAACCAGCATTCGCCGCCTCCAAGTCAGAGACACGCTGCCAAAGCAGCACCGGATTCCAACGTGCAAGAGACGAAGCTCCTTCTGGAACAGAAACACCTTGCAACCTCAGCTGACTAGCCATCCCGTCCACCAATGCCTGATATGGAGAACAGATGAGTGTAATGACAACAGTTCATACGGTATAAAAGTCAGGCCAGAATATATCACAGTACCAGGAGATTGGAGAAGAACAAAGGGACTCCCAAATCGTGAGAGATCAATTGATGACTTGGCATAGGGTCACCACCCAAGGAAGCTCGCAATGAACCAGCAAGAACCAATTCAGTGCCATCAACAGAGCCCAAAACTTGGTCGGCGGGAACGCTGGCCTCTAAAGCGATTCCCTGGCCCAAAGCTTGGGCTACCACCATGCAACCAGAATGTGGAGGAGATCCTGCGTGAACATCCATGGAAGTACAAGAGGGAGACCCCGTTCGGACACCCTCGGAGGCTGGGCCATAGTTTACTCTACCCACTTGAGCCGGATCATCTCCAGCAGTACCCTCGGGGGCTGGGCAGTGGTTTGCGCTTCCCACCCGAGCCGAGTCATCCCCGGCAACACCCTCGGGGCTGGGTAAGTGTCAACACCATCCTTGAGGACCAAGTTCTCTGCAGTAGCCGCCTCTAAGGTTGAAGGTCCCTCAGTTACTTCCATGGGAACAAGACGATCCAAATCAGTTTCCTGACCCTCAAGACCGCACTCCAAGGTCGATGAGGCGCGGGACGCTGCCCGGGATGACCCCAAACCGGCGTCAAGCACATCAGCACAAACATCCGTCGCACCACCATCCGCTGGCTCTGATAACAGATCCTCTGGAACCATATCTTCAAGAGTCTGATCAAAGTTCGCCAGGGACAACTCTTGTAGACCAATGAGGGCAGACAGAGCAGGAGAAGGAACTCCACTACTTTCCCCACTAGCGACATACTGCCGACTGTTCTTCCGAGTCAAAGGGACCTCATCTTCTTCCTCCCCGTCGTTTTCATCAGCAACGCAAACAACACCCCCATTGGGATCAGCATCAGATGGAGCACACCCATTGGGGTCAGCGTCAGTAAACTCAGGCACAGGCACTTCCTCAGCAGCAGGAACCGAAGGACCAACGTCCCGATCCAAACTAGATACTCGCCGAAGACGTCTCTTTTTCTTTTTCTGCTCATCAGCAGGAGAATTAAGTTGATTGGCTCGGCAAGGGCGTCTCGGGCAAACACTGACAGGTTTCTGAATATCCAAGGTTGTACCAGCTTCTGGGAGAGGCACCACCACCAATGCCCCAGCAGGAGCAGCATCAGAAGAGTCCTCAGCCAGCATATCAAGCATAGCACTTATCTCTGCATCACTAGGATCCAAAGGCACCTCAAAGTGGACCTGCCGTTCATCATCAGGAATTTCCCCGAGCGAGGCAACCAAAGCGCTAACTTCTTCGACAGAGGGTCGCACTCTAAGGCCCAAACCGCCATCAGTGACAGGTGGATTCGACACAAAAAGAGTGAAGGCCTTGGAAGGGGGCAGGTTCCAAGCTGAGTATGCCACTGGAGCACCAACATTTGATACCTTGCCTCTAAGAATCATCTCAAGTTGGTTCACCAAATCTACAGCGAGAATTCTTCTGTTGGTAACCCGAGTTGAATCAGCTAGGCCTCGGTACAGATAAGCCGGGTATGCCCTGTCTTTCAACGGCTGAATGTTCTTGAAGACAAAATCAGCAACCACAGCCTCTGCAGTCAGACCCCTCTCCTTCAGCAGTCCAACTTCAGCTAGCAATGCTCGTGCCTCAGCCACCTCCTGATCCATGGGGGACTCGGTCCAACTCGGAGTGCGAACATCCGGCTGTCTCCCCGACCGTGGGGGGAGAGAACTTCCATGGTTCTCAACAATAAACCACTCCAAGCGCCATCCCTTGATACTATCCTTGAGAGGGATTTCAAGATAGTCAGCCTTCCTCCCACGGCGCATCTCCAAACTAGCACCCCAACCAGCTGATGCTGCCCCCCCCGGCCATCCCAGGGCGACAGTGATACAAGTACTTCCACAATCCAAAATGTGGCAGCACGCCAAGAAAAGCTTCGCATAAATGAACGTAAATGGAAATTTGCAGAATGGAATTGGGATTCAGATGGGTCAAATTAAGACGATAGAAATCAAGGAGGCCGTGGGAAAAGGGAGAAATAGGAAGAGCGAGACCGCGGAGAAGAAAAGGAACATAAATCACGGATTCGTGGGTATCCTCTGTCGGAACAGTGACCCCGTGGCAAATCCGCCAAGAATAGAGCTCCCTCGGGGGAAGGACCCCAATGGACACGAGATGGAGGAGGTCAGGCTCGGAGACAACAGACATATGGTTACCTGCAAAAGGCAACTGGCTATTGGGGTCGATGGGGGGAATCACCACAGCGGATGAACTCGAGGCCTTTCGCTTGGGCGCCATCTCAACTCCACTGGCGAACAGATCGGGAGCCGAATTGCAGAGAGGATCTGGAGGCAGGAAAGCAAGAACTAGGGCGCGGAAAGTAGAGGCGGCTGAAAGCGCAGTACTTATGGGATATTCCCGAGTTAGATACCGTTTCCAAAAAGCGCCCAGTCAGCACCCGACGATTACTTCTAAAGCACCGGCGTGCCATGTCATCACCCGACGGTTACTTCTAAAACACCGGTATGCCACATCATCACTCGGCTATTATCCTCAAAGTGGCCGACGCAGCCCATTCTAACTCGGTTGTTATTTCTAAAACACCGACGTTACCACCAGTCACCCGGCAGTTACTTCTAAAAACGCCGGCGTGCCAGGTCATCACCCGGCGGTTACTTCTAAAACACTGGCGTGCCACGTCATTACTCGGCGTTTACCTCTAAAACGCCAACGTTGTCCTCAGTCGCTCGGCAGTTATCTCTAAAACTCCGACGTCGTCTTCAGTCGCCCGACAGTTATCTCTAAAACTCCGACGTCGTCTTCAAGTCACTCGGCAGTTATCTCTAAAACGCCGACGTCGTCTTCAGTCACTTGGCGGTTATCTCTAAAACGCTGACGTCGTCATAAGTCACTCGGCTATTACCTCTAAAAGCATCGGCGTGGTCATCAGTCATTCCGACACTGACGTGGCTTCGTCATCACTCGGACGCTATTTCAAATGCGTAAATGTTGACAATAATAGCTCGGCCATCACCCCTAAAAGCGTCGATATGATGCCCGAGTTATTTAATTACTATTCCAAAGGAATCAACTTCACAAATAAGGCGAGCGGAGGAATGATTCAAGAACTCCAAGTTATGCCACAAACATAACAGATAGAGAACATCATGGGCAATAAATATCACGACAGAGATTAACTGACTACGAAGAAAAATAATCGACACAAAGGATACGAAATCATACTTCATTAAGGGAAGTTACAATACTTACAAATCAACTCATTATGAGTTGATACTTCCCTACTGCTGCTACTACTACTACTACGCTACACTATACTACTCTACATTACTAAATACTACTACATTATTTCATTATACTATACTAACATCTAAAGACCAGTGGCATCTAGCCACTGGCCTTGTTGCTGCCCTTGCTGCTGCCGCCGCCGTTGCCACCCTTGCTACCGCCGTTGCCGCCCCTGCCGCCGCCGTCACCGTCATCGCCGCTGTCGCCTTCGTCGTCGTCGTCGTCGTCGTCTTCGCCATCGCCGCCACCGTCCTCCTCGGACGAGTCCTCCTAGTCTGAGGAGTACTTTGACTATCCGAGCCCTCGAGCCCGGAGCGCTCGACGGCCCAGATATAAGTCCATACCTCCGCGGCAAGCCCCTGGGAGTCGTCTGAATCATCATACGACGCTGGGGGAGAGACGGGAGACGGAGACCCCTCGGACTCGGAGGAGAACTCCTCCTCTGAGTATTCTAAGTCGCCGAAATACTCCGAGGGAGGAGTTGGCTCGCGCTTGCATTTGTTGCTCTTGCCCATGGTGGAAATGAAAGGAGAGGAAGAAAGCAAGCAGCGGAGAACAGCAAGAGATGTGAAAAACCAGAGAGGCAAAGGCACTATTTATAGAAGAAGAAGGCAACCGCTCACCTCCTACCACGGTCACTGAACAGTCGCAAAATATTCAATATACACTTCAACCCGTCTGAAGATACGTCAGACAGCTGACGTCGTTTCACGCAACGCAACACCCATTGGGACTCCAGTCAACCGCGTGGGCGATATGATTACACCCGCCGTCACATCACATTACTACTCAGAAGCAGTCGGCTAAAACACTCAGCGTACCAAGCCGTCCCTTGCCCACACCCATTGGGGGGACGCCCAAGAATTATCAGTATATTTTTCAAAACTGTCACATACGTGCAGGGCATGCAATGAATACCTCAAGACAGAAATGAGATATCAGTAAGGATCAAAGGAAAGCCAAATATAGCCGGTGAAGTACAAAATCCGACCGACAGAAGCGATGTGAAGACTAGCCAGGAAACGTCCATCAAACGTCCAATCAGTTGCAGAGTAAATAAATCGCACCACCTAGCAAGATATGGGCGGATCACGAACTCGGCCGCAAAAGACAAAATACATGCTGACCTCTAAAGCATAATATCGATGACATAATGCTGACTTCTAAGGCATTCGAAAAAAGAAAAGATGACTCTCAGCGAAGGGACACGAAATGAAGACCTTCGAGTGGATTATTCTCAAAAATCCACTCAAAGCTCGGGGGCTACACCCATTGGGTGCACCTTCGGTGCACCCCATGAATCACCATTTCAAGTCAAAGCAATGCCAACTTCTAAGGCATAAGGCAAGATTAAAGATGAAGGTAACCTCCAACCAAAGTGCAAGTGGAAAATAAAAATGATTTCTAATGAAGACCTTCGAGTAGATTATTTTCCAAAATCCACTCGAAGCTCGGGGGCTACACCTATTGGGTGCACCTCCGGTGCACCCAATGAAGTTCAGGGTCCTACAATACGAAATGCCGATCTGCAAGGCATGAGTGTGAGACAAAGCTTTAGTTTTCAAGTGATCAAAGAAGAAGGAGACAGTAAGAAATCGTTTTTACCGAACTGCCCGAGAAGCATTTCTTATCGTAAACGAAGCCCGCAAGCTGGACCTAGGATCTTTGGGCCGATTATCTCAAAATCAACCCAAAGATCGGGGGCTTGTGGGGGACAGATATCCCCCGGGTCCACTGGAAGGATAAAAGACCTCACGAAAGGCCCAAGGGCCCAATAGATCGTAAGGTCACTTCTTCATGAGCCAGGGGAGGAACAATCAGAAAAGCAGATCGACATAAGGCCGGATCGGTGCAAGCCCAGACGGCCCCACAGCATTGAGCAAGCAACCACAACAGAAGATCCGACTTTCCCGCGCTGGAGCCCCGTACAACGGAACTAGGCGAGGATAAGTCGGCAGAATTATAGGAAGATAGACTCAAACAGTTCACTATCTTTTAGGTGCACATTGTTATCATATCCACATGTATTGCCTCACGGTCAAATATATAAGGCCTAGGGGGCACCCCTTCCAGACGATCGATCCCACTACTCAGCCATCACCTCAACTCTTTACGTTCTAGCTTTAGAGAGCTACCTTGTAACCCGTTACATAAAGCACACTCGCTAGGACGTAGGGTATTACGCATCTCAAAGCGGCCCGAACCTGTAAACACTGTCCATCGTTCCTCGTGCATCTGGCACGAACCATTTAGCTACAGTCGGCGACATCGTCCTACTCCTAAAACACCTTGAGGGGCAACCCCGGGTGTGCGGTCGGACCCAAAACACCGACACCCCTTGAAAGGCGACCATGTCTTCGCGCTTTCTTATGCATCGCATCTTTCCACCTTCTGAGCCCTCGGATGGGGAACACCCGCAATCCTTCCGCCTTGTCGTTGGAGGAACGCAACTTCGTGGAAGTTGGTACCTTTCAGCCATCGTTCGGCTTCAAGGATTTTCATCAGGCAGCCCGGCCGCATCCCCTCGCTGGTGGTCACCCAAGACGGTGACCACCAGCTCCTAGGTGGGGAGAGGCAAGCCGGGCTGCGATCTTGGTCCCGCCCTCAGCTTCAAGGATCTTCATCATCCTTGCTAGGGCGGAGGCCGGGCTGAGCCAGGGCTCTACCTCCCGCGCGGGTCGGCTGGCCACCTCCTCTTCCAGCTTCTGGTGGTGGAAACCATCCTCCAGCTCTGCGGAAGAGGCGTCCTCCAGCCATGCCGGGGAAGGCGAACTGTTGCTGCCCAGCTAGGATGCAAGATTCCGTCCTCCTCCTCGCTTTCGTGGCGAGGACGGGAGTGAGGACCTGCCGGTGCGCTTTGGAGCGGCCCGTGCTCGCCGGTGCGGCGTCGGTGGAGAGGCGGACGCCGCCGTCGGTGCTGACGTGGTGGCAGCTGGAGGAAGCTTCCCCACCGTCGAGGCCGTCAGCGCCGCCTACGGACCGACCTCTGGCTCTTTGGCTTTAATGTCTGGTTCACGTCCCTTGAGCAGGGACGCGAACGAGAGCCTTCCGGTGGCTGCGTCCGTCCTGGGACCATAGCTGCTGCTGCAGAGGTCGCTGCCGAGTCGCACAGAGCTTGTCGCCCCGCAGGCTCTCCGGTGTGGAGGTTGTTCATTATGGCTGTCGGGGCCTGAACATGTATGTATTTTCGGCACGGAGCCGTGTTTTTTCCTCATTTCGAGCACTAAGACTCACCTGTCGGATATCTGAACCGCCTCACCAAGCGTGAGTCGCCTCGTGCGAAGGTGACGAGTGAGGTATCCGTATCCCGGAGGCGTAGGAGTCCCTCGGCTCGGTCGGCCTTGCTGTCCGAGGCTTCTCTTGCTTAGTTAAAGGAACCCTCGGCCCCTCTTCGATGAGCCGAAGTCAGAGGTAGCGGTGTCAGCACGGACAGAGGCAGAGTTGGCTCGAAAAGAAGACTTGGTCGACCGGAGCCTGGCCGGGTCGTCCACTGGCGGGACCGATGCCGGAGTTGAGTTGCCGAGGTCACGGGCCGGGCTGATGTCCTCGGGGGACAGCTGGCTGAGGCTTCGGGGTGGCAGGTCGAGCCGTCTGCTCGAGCCGGATTCCTGGAAAAGACCCTGGCAGCGATGGCCCGGGCGTGGTGCTGATGTCGTCCTTCGGAGTGGAGATCCCCGACCGCGTCGCCGTTCGAGGCTAGGCCGGACTTCGCCAAAGGTGTATTTGACGCCGAGGGTGCTGCTGCTCCCTTCAACTGTCAAGATCCGAGCCTGCAGGATCGGGTTATCTTGTAGTGTGCGTATGTTTTCTGCGGCCGCCGAGGCCCAAACATACTGTCATCGTGTTGTAAAGCAGCGTTCCTTTTCCTGTTGTTTCGAGTATCTGGACTTATTTGTCAGTGACATAATTGCTTGTCCGAGCGAGAGTTACTTTTCACGGAAGGTGATGAGTGAGGTATCCGTATCCCGGAGGCGTAGGAATCCCTCGGCTCGGTCGGCCTTACCGCTTACGTGCACTCTTACTCGTCCATAGGGTTCTGTCACCGACGTAGTCGAGAAGGCCCGAAAAATCGTTTCGGCAGAGGAGTTTTCGAGCGTGAAGACTTGTTCGGTCCGTGGAGTCACTTATCCGAGCGTGAGTTACTTATCGCAGAAGGTGATGAGTGAGGTATCCGTATCCCGGAGGCGTAGGAGTCCCTCGGCTCGGTCAGCCTTAGCTGCTTACGTGTACTCCATCGTTTTCAGGATCCACTTTCGAAGTAGTCGAAAAGCACGAAAGACATTCTGGCAGAAAAGATCTTTTTCTGAGGAAAATTTTGACGCAGAGGGGGTTCCCCCCTTTTAGCACCCGAGGGAGGGTCGGGCTTTGCCGAGGCAAGGCTGACCCTTCCTTGATGACTAGACTTTGTATGTGACCGAGGTGTATGAACGACTTGAAAGCATCTTAAGGGTAGAAGCGACGTAGCTGTCGGATGTTCCAAGCGTTGCTGTAGACCTCGCCTTGACTGTTGGCCAGCTTGTACGTTCCGAGCTTCAGAACCTTGGCGACGACGAACGGCCCTTCCCAGGGAGGCGTGAGCTTGTGCCGCCCTCAGGCGTCTTGTCGCAGCCGAAGCACCAGGTCGCCCACCTGGAGGTCTCGGGACCGAACCCCTCGGGCGTGGTAGCGTCGCAGGGACTGCTGGTACCGCGCCGAGTGTAGTAAGGCCATGTCCCGAGCCTCTTCCAACTGGTCCAGTGAGTCTTCTCGATTAGATCGATTGCTTTGGTCGGCGTAGGCCCTCGTCCTCGAGGAACCGTATTCTAAGTCTGTGGGCAAGATGGCCTCGGCCCCATAGACTAGAAAGAACGGTGTGAAGCCCGTGGCTCGACTCGGCGTTGTCCTCAGACTCTAGACCACCGAGGGGAGCTCCTTCATCCATCGCTTGCCGAACTTGTTGAGGTCGTCATAGATCCGCGGCTTGAGCCCTTGCAGGATCATGCCGTTGGCACGCTCTACTTGCCCATTCGTCATGGGGTGAGCCACGGCGGCCCAGTCCACCCGGATGTGGTGATCCTCGCAGAAGTCCAGGAACTTTCTGCCGGTGAACTGGGTGCCGTTGTCGGTGATGATGGAGTTTGGGACCCCAAAGCGATGGATGATGTTGGTGAAGAACGCCACCGCCTGTTCGAACCTGATGCTGTTTAGGGGTCGGACCTCAATCCACTTGGAGAATTTGTCGATGGCGACCAACAGGTGCGTGTAGCCCCCGGGTGCCTTCTGCAAGGGGCCGACGAGGTCCAGACCCCACACAGAAAACGGCCAGGTGATGGATATGGTCTGTAGAGCCTGAGCGGGCAGGTGGGTCTGCCTTGCATAGAATTGACACCCTTGGCAGGTGCGGACAATTCTAGTGGCATCGGCCACCGCGGTCGGCCAGTAGAAGCCTTGTCGGAAGGCGTTTCCAACAAGGGCTCGAGGTGCTGCGTGATGGCCGCAAGCCCCCGAGTGTATCTCTTGTAAGAGCTCCTAGCCTTCGGCGATGGAAATGCATCGCTGGAGGATGCCTGAGGGGCTACAGTGGTAGAGCTCCTTCCCGTCTCCCAGCAAGACGAACGACTTGGCGTGCCGCGCCAACCGCCGAGCCTCCTTGGTGGAGATATTGCAGGTACGGGGTCTGCCAGTTTCGATTAGGCGTGGCCCCGCTCCGCTCCTCCTCGACGTGCAGTGCCTCACCCTCGGGGGCCGAGGGTACCTCGGGCTGAGCCGAGGGTGCCTCGGGCCGAGCCGAGGGTGCCTCGGGCCGAGCCGAGGGTGCCTCGGGCTGGGCCGAGGCCTTCTCGGGCTCGGGTGTCTCGTCGGTCTTGACGGAGGGTTGATGCAGGTCTCGGGAGAAGACGTCCGGGGGAACCGTTGTTCGCCCCGAGGCTATTTTAGCCAGCTCGTCTGCAGTCTCGTTGTAGCGTCGGGCGATGTGGTTGAGCTCGAGCCCGTAGAACTTGTCTTCCAGGCGCCGAACCTCATCGCAGTAGGCTTCCATCTTCGGGTCGCGGCAGTGGGAGTTCTTCATGACTTGGTCGATGACGAGCTGCGAGTCACCACGAGCGTCGAGGCGTCAGACCCCTAGCTCGATGGCGATGCGCAACCCGTTGACCAGAGCCTCGTACTCGGCCACATTGTTGGACGCCGGGAAATGGAGGGGTAGCACGTAGCGTAGGTGCTTCCCGAGGGGCGAGATGAAGAGCAGGCCTGCGCCTGCTCCTGTCTTCATCAGTGACCCGTCGAAAAACATGGTCCAGAGTTCCGGTTGGATCGGAGTTGTTGGGAGCTGGGTGTCGACCCATTCAGCCACAAAGTCCGCCAAGACCTGGGACTTGATGGCCTTCCGAGGGGCGAACGAGATCGTTTCGCCCATGATTTCCACCGCCCACTTTGCAATTCTACCCGAGGCCTCTTGGCACTGGATGATCTCCCCCAAGGGGAAGGATGACACCACAGTTACCGGATGAGACTCGAAGTAGTGTCGCAACTTCCGCCGCGTCAGGATCACCGCGTACAGCAGCTTCTGAATTTGTGGGTAGCGGATCTTGGTCTCGGACAGTACCTCACTGATGAAGTAGACTGGCCTCTGGACGGGCAATGCATGCCCCTCTTCTCGTCTCTCAACCACAATCGCGGCGCTAACCACCTGAGTGGTAGCGGCGACGTAGATCAAGAGGGCTTCTCCGGCAGCGGGGGGCACCAAGATGGGCGCGTTCGTGAGGAGTGCCTTCAGGTTCCCGAGGGCTTCCTCGGCCTCAGGGGTCCAAGTGAAGCACTCAGCCTTCCTTAAGAGGCGGTACAGAGGCAGGCCTCTTTCGCCGAGGCGCGAGATGAAACGGCTCAGAGCTGCAAGGCACCCCGTGACCCTCTGTACGCCTTTCAAGTCCTTGATGGGCCCCATGCTGGTGATGGCTGCGATCTTCTCCGGGTTGGCTTCGATGCCCCGCTCGGAGACGATGAACCCCAAGAGCATGCCTCGGGGGACCCCGAAGACACACTTCTCGGGATTGAGTTTCACGCCTTTCGCCTTGAGACATCGGAATGTCGCTCCAAGGTCGGAAAGGAGGTCAGAGGCTTTCCTCGTCTTGACTACGATGTCATCGACGTAGGCCTCGACCGTTCGGCCAATGTGTTCGCCGAACACGTGGTTCATGCACCTTTGGTATGTCGCACCCGCATTCCTCAAACCGAACGGCATGGTAACATAGCGGTACATGCCGAAAGGTGTGATGAAAGAAGTCGCGAGCTGGTCGGACTCTTTCATCCTGATTTGGCGATACCCGGAGTAGGCATCAAGGAAAGACAGGGTTTCGCACCCAGCAGTGGAATCCACGATTTGATCGATGCGAGGTAGAGGGTAGGGAACTTTCGGACATGCTTTGTTTAGACCAGTGTAGTCTACACACATCCGCCATTTCCCTCCTTTCTTTCTCACAAGCACAGGGTTGGCAAGCCATTCGGGATGGAATACCTCTTTGATGAACCCTGCCGCCATTAGCTTGTGGATATCCTCGCCTATGGCTCTGCGCTTTTCTTTGTCGAATCGGCGCAGAGGCTGCTTCACGGGTCGGGCTCCAGCTCGGATATCCAGCGAGTGCTCGGCGACATCCCTCGGTATGCCGGGCATGTCCGAGGGACTCCACGCGAAGACGTCGGCATTTGCGCGGAGAAAGTCGATGAGCACTACTTCCTATTTGGGATCGAGCTCAGAGCCGATCCGGATCTGCTTGGAGGCGTCATTGCTGGGGTCGAGGGGGACGGATTTAACCGTCTCCGCTGGCTCGAAGTTGCCGGCGTGGCGCTTCACGTCTGGCGCCTCCTTAGAGAGGCTCTCCAGGTCGGCGATGAGGGCCTCGGATTCGGCGAGGGCCTCGGCGTACTCCACGCACTCCACGTCGCATTCGTACGCGTGTCGGTACGTGGGGCCGACGGTGATGACCCCGTTGGGGCCCGACATCTTGAGCTTGAGGTAGGTGTAGTTGGGGACGGCCATGAACTTGGCGTAGCATGGCCTCCCCAGCACTGCGTGGTAGGTTCCTCGAAACCCGACCACTTCGAACGTGAGGGTCTCCCTTCAAAAGTTGGAGGGTGTCCCAAAGCAGATGGGTAGATCGAGTTGTCCGAGGGGTTGGACGTGCTTCCCAGGGATGATCCCGTGAAAAGGCGCAGCGCCTGCCCAGACCGAGGACAGATCGACCCGCAGGAGCCTGAGGGTCTCGGCGTAGATGATGTTGAGGCTGCTGCCTTCGTCCATGAGGACCTTTGTGAGCCTAACGTTGCCAATGACGGGGTCGACAACGAGCGGGTATTTCCCCAGGCTCGGCACGCGGTCGGGATGGTCGCCCTGGTCGAAGGTGATGGGCTTGTCGGACCAGTCTAGGTAGACTGGCGCCGCCACCTTTACCGAGCAGACCTCCCGACGCTCTTGCTTGCGGTGCCGAGCCGAGGCATTCGCCACTTGCCCACCGTAGATCATGAAGCAGTCGTGGACCTCGGGGAACTCTCCTGCCTTGCGATCCTCCTTCTTATCGTCGTCGTGGGCCCTGCCACCCTCCGCAGGTGGCCCGGCCTTGTGAAAGTGGCGCCGAAGCATGGCGCACTCCTCAAGGGTGTGCTTAACGGGCCCCTAATGATAGGGGCACGGCTCCTTGAGCATCTTGTCGAAGAGATTGACGCCTCTGGGAGGTTTCTGAGGGTTCTTGTACTCAGCGGCGGCGACAAGGTCCGCGTCGGCGGCGTCGCATTTCGCTTGCGACTTCTTCTTGCCTTTCTTCTTGGTGCCGCGCTGAGTTGACGCCTCGGGGACATCTTCCGGTAGGCGGCCCTGGGGCTGCTTGTCCTTCCGGAAGATGGCCTCAACCGCCTCCTGGCTAGAGGCGAACTTGGTGGCGATGTCCATCGGCTCGCTCGCCCTGGTGGGGGTCTTGCGACCCAGCTTGCTCACCAGGTCGCGGCAGGTGGTGCCGGCGAGGAACGCACCGATGACATCCAAATCGGTGACGTTGGGCAGCTCGGTGCGCTGCTTCGAGAATCACCGGATGTAGTCCCGGAGAGACTCCCCTGGCTACTGGCGGCAGCTTTGGAGATCCCAAGAGTTCCCTGGGCGCACGTACGTGCCCTGGAAATTGCTGGCGAAGGCTTGGACCAGGTCGTCCCAGTTGGAGATCTGCCCCGGAGGCAGGTGCTCCAGCCAGGCCCGAGCGGTGTCGGAGAGGAATAGGGGGAGGTTGCGGATAATGAGGTTGTCATCGTCCGTTCCACCCAGGTGGTAGGCCAGCCAGTAGTTCGCGAGCCACAGTTCCGGTCTCGTCTCCCCCGAGAACTTTGTGATAGTAGTCGAGGTTCGGAACCGGGTCGGGAACGGCGCCCGTCGTATGGCGCGGCTGAAAGGCTGCGGACCGGGTGGTTCGGGTGAGGGACTCGGATCCTCCCTGCTGTCATAGCGTCCCCCCCCCCCCCCCCCGCCTGGGGTGGTAGCCTCGGCGCACCCTCTCGTCGAGGTGGGTTCGACGGTTGCGGTGAGGGTGTTCGTTGCCGAGGCGACCCGGGGCCGCAGGCGCTGTGTTGAGCGTGCGCCCGGTGTGGACCGAGGCTTCCCGCATGAATCGGGAAGGCGCGGCGCGATGTTCCGAGGGGTACCCCTGCCTTCGGGAGGCAGAGCTTTCGGCCCATCGGACCGCGGCATCCTCCAAGAGATTCTTGAGCTCTCCCTGGATACATCGCCCCTCGGTGGTAGATGGCTCCGGCATCGCGCAGAGAAGTATTGCCGCTGCAGCCAGGTTTTGGCCGACCCCACTAGAAACCGGTGGCGGCCTTACCCTGACATCGTCGGCGATGCGGTGCTGGACGCCTTGGAGTAGGTGACGCACTTCTCCGGCCGGAGGTTGGCCCGCCCATTCCTGCCCGATGTCCCGGCGGATCGGCTCAAGTGTTCCTGCTCCCTCGTCGAGCCTGGCCTGCATCTCGCGGATTTGCTCGAGTTGTGGGTCATGACCCCCTGCCGGGACGGGGACCACAGCTAGCTCCCGAAGGATGTCAACGCGAGGCACAGGCCTAGGGGGATCACCGTTCTCCGGTATACCAAGATGGTTGCCTGCGCTGGGACCCCCTAGATCGACGTGGAAACATTCACGACTTGGGCCGCAGTCCTCGTCACCGAGGCTGCGGCTACCGTCGGAACAGTCAGAAAGGCAGTAGTCGCATGCGGTCATGAAGTCCCGCATGGCACTGGGGTTACCAAGTCCGGAGAAATCCCAACAGAAGTCGGGCTCGTCATCTTCCTCGGAACCCGAGGGCCCGTAGGTCGAGACGGCCGTCAGCCGGTCCCAGGGTGACCGCATACGATACCCCAGAGGGTTTGGACTCGCCTCTATGAGAGCGTCCACCAAAGTGAAGTCGCTTGGTGGGTCGAGGCTGAATCCAAAAGGCACGAGATGGGAATCGGTCGGTACCTCTTGGTCGACGGGCGGTGATGAAGTCACGTCAGGGGCAGACTGCACCGTCGTCTCAGGTACGAGGGTGACGCCCAGCAAGTCCTTTGCGAGCGTGCTAGCGTCGTCCGTTTGCTTGGGGTTGGCGTGTTGCGGGGAGACGGCGCTCGTCTTTGTCTCAGACGCGAGGTCGATGCCCGACGTGCCCCCGTTGGGGCGCCGGCGCCGTCGACTCGCTCGACAGCCGACGAGGTGCCGCCTCCTGCTTGGCCTTGGTTTCCCCGCCTCCTCCTCCGTCGGCGGGGGAGGGGACGGGACAAGCCCGAATGTTGTTCTTCCACCACGTGGGGAAGACGTCGTCGATTCCGCCGCCAACGGGCAGGTTGTCGGCCGCCATTGTCGCTGTCGCGCGGCGGGGGAAGGAGTATCATGTCGTAGCTGCCGTCGAGGGACATGAACTCAAGACTCCCGACGGAGCACCGTCCCGAGCTGGAAAGGTTGCTGGAGACTGCCCATCTGGAGCTTGACGGGAAGCTGTTCGTCAACACGCAGCAGGCCCCTACCTGGCGCGCCAACTGTCGGCGTTTCGAACCCGGGGGGTCCCTGGACCGATGAGTAAATTGTCGCCGCGTGCCCCAGCCCAGATGGGTCGGCGCGAGACGGAGCGCGAAGGGGGGAAGAAGCCAGAGGGAGACAGGCGTAAAAGGGGAAACCCGTGGCCTTCGTGTTTGTCCCGTGCCCAGGTCGGGTGCGCTTGCAGTAGGGGGTTACAAGCGTCCATGCGGGAGGGAGCGAGCGGCCTTACGCGAGCGCCGTCCCGTCCTTCCCCGCGCGGCCAACCCTCTGTACAATGGGGGGGTGTAGCAGTGTGCTAACGTGTCTAGCGGAGGAGAGCTAGTGCCCTAAGTACATGCCATCGTGGCAGCCGGAGAGGTTTTGGCACCCGGTTCGTGTGGTGTCGTGGCCGTCGGAGGAGCGTTGGAGCCTGGTGGAAGGACAGCTGTCGGGGCTGTCGAGTCCTTGCTGACGTCCCCTTGCTTCCGTAAGAGGGCTGAGAGCCGCCGTCGTCATGGAGCATGCGGGGCGCCATCATTACTTGTTTACCGGGGCGAGCCAGATGGGACACCGGTCTTGTTCCTCGTAGCCTGAGCTAGCTAGGGGTAGGGTAATGATGGCTCCTTCTGTGACGTGGTCGGTCCGAGCCCTAGGTAGGGCGAGGCGGAGGCTCCTCCGAGGTCAAGGTCGAGTCTGTCTTCCGTGGCCGAGGTCGAGTCCGAGCCCCTGGGTCGGGCGAGGCGGAGACCGTCGGCTGAGGCCAGGGCTGAGTCCGAGCCCCGGGGTCGGGCGAAGCGGGGTTCGTCGTCTTCCGGGGCTAAGCCCGAGTCCGAGCCCTGGGGTCGGGCGAAGCGGAGTTCGTCGTCTTCCGGGGCCGAGCCCGAGTTTGAGCCCTGGGGTCGGGCGAAGCGGAGTTCGTCGTCTTCTGGGGCTGAGCCCGAGTCCGAGCCCTGGGGTCGGGCGAAGCGGAGTTCGTCGTCTTCCAGGGCTGAGCCCGAGTCCGAGCCCTGGGGTCGGGCGAAACGGAGTTTCCTATGGCGCCTGAGGCCAGACTTGGCTGCTGTCAGCCTCACTCTGTTGAGTGGCACAGCAGTCGGAGCGGCGCAGGCGGCGCTGTCCTCTTGTTAGGCCGGTCAGTGGAGCGGCGAAGTGACAACGGTCACTTCGGCTCTGTCGACTGAAGGGCGCGCGTCAGGATAAGGTGTCAGGCCACCTTTGCATTAAATGCTCCTCCGATACGGTCAGTCGGCGTGGCGACTTGGCCAAGGTTGCTTCTTGGTGAAGACTGGGCCTCGGGCGAGCCGAAGGTGTGTCTGTTGCTGGAGGGGGTCCTCGGGCGAGACGTAAATCCTCCGGGGTCGGCTGCCCTTGCTCGAGGCTGGGCTCGGGCGAGGCGAGATCGTGTCCCTTGAGTGGACCGATCCTTGACTTAATCACACCCATCAGGCCTTTGCAGCTTCGTGCTGATGGGGGTTACCAGCTGAGATTAGGAGTCTTGAGGGTACCCCTAATTATGGTCCCCGACAGTTGGTATGACCAAAAGTGGGCCGGCAGTAATTGCGGCAGGAGACGAGCGGAAGCAGCGGTCAAATCGCCTGTAGGCTCACGTCCCCTCCTGAAGCGGCAGGGGAGCCCTCTCTCGCGGAGTAAAGACAACGTGCCCGTGTTCCGTTCCTCGAACGACTCGAGCACTCGCAACGGCCGCCCCACGAATCACCCGTCCAGTCGCATTAACTCCTCGGCAGGGCAAGCGACACCTTTGGCAGGCGAAGCGGGCATCGTTTCACCTCCGTCATGATGACCACGACAAAAAAGGTGCACCGCACTATTTAAATTCATATCCTTTTCCTCTTCCTCTTTCTCTATCTTGCTACAGGGACCGGGAAAGGGGATATTTCAGAAAGGGATCCTTCTCCGCGAAGGAAGCGGGCTCCGAGCCCATTACTGATCAGGGGTTCGAAGGCTGGCCCCTCAGAAGGGTTCGACAGCTGCCCCAGAGCACTCGGGCTCCAAACCTATTACTGATCAGGGGTTCGAAGGCTGGCCCCTCGAAAGGGTTCGACAGCCGCCCCAGAGCACTCGGACTCCACGCCCACTACTGATCAGGGGTTCGAAGGCTGGCCCCTCGGAAGGGTTCGACAGCCGCCCAGAGCACGCAGAGTGAGGGATAACTCTGGGTACGTCCGTTACATGCCCGAGGCTCAGGCTACGCTCCCGAGGTACCCTAGGACATTTCCGAGACCAGCAGGAGCGATTTTGTAACGGAATCCCACCAGAGGGAGGCATCAAGCCCTCGGACTCTATCGAACGGGTTTGGGACCGGCAAATCACCTGCAGGTACTTTTAGAGCGCGCCTCTGGGCCACTAGCCGACCCTTATCGAACGGGGCACGGGCGTCCACTCGGATCACCCGTTAGCAACTCACTAGAGACACCATGTTCGGTGCCCTCCGAGGGCAACATGGCGCTTTCCCCCCCCCCCCCTTCCTCCTTGCGGAAAGGTGACGAAGGGGCGTATAATAAAAGTCGAGACAGTCCTTGATCGTCCTCTCGCTCCGTGCAGAGGCTCGGGGGTGGCTCTCGCAACCGGCTACGGCCAAACCGTTGACAGCGTCAACAAACCAGCCTAAAAACTCGGAACCCGACCATGCACCCGAGCTACGACCAGGCCGCATGAGGGAACAACAAGGCCAGCCGAGGCATCACGAAAGGCATTAAGACCCCAGAGGAGTCAAACCACTCCTCCGAGGCCTCGGGGGCTACACCCGACGAGTGCGCTCGCGCGCACCCACCGGAACAAAGTATAACCGAGAAAGGCCGGTTCCCTTGCAAAAAAGTGCGGCAAAGCCTCCAAGCGAGTACCAACACTCCCTTCGAGGCTCGAGGGCTACTGTCGGGTACCGTAATTAGGGGTACCCCCAACACTCCTAAACACGGCTGGTAACCACCCTCAGCACAAACCGCAAAGACTGATGGGCACAGTTCATGTCAAGGCTTCGCCTACCCAAGGGACGCAATCTTGCCTCACCCGAGCCTAGCCTCGGGTGAGAACTGTAGTCCCGGACGAAGTTACGTCTCGCCCAAGGGCCTCCTCAGGCAGTGGGCGCACCCTCGGCACGCCCGAGGCCCAGTTCGGGCAGGCTTCATCGAGAAGCAACCTTGGCCAGATCACCTCTCCAACAGACCGTATCGCAGGCGCATTCAATGCGAGGATCGCCTGACACCTTATCCTGACACGCGCGCCTCAGTCGGCAAGGTCGAAGTGACCGCAGTCACTTTGCCCTTTCACTGATCGATCTGTCAGGAAAACAGCGCCGCTCACCCCGCTCTAACTGCTGTGCCAGCCACCTGGGCAAGGCTGACAACAGCCAGTTCAGCCTCGGGCGCAACAGGAAGCTTCACCTCGCCCGACCTTAGGCCTCGGCTTTGGGGGGAATCGCGTCCTCGCCCGACCCTGGCCTCGGCCTCAGAAGAAGTCTTCGCCTCGCCCGACCTTGGGCTCGGACTGACCGTGCCACAAGGGATACATCATTACCCTCCCCTAGCTAGCTCAGGCTACGAGGGAACAAGACCGGCGTCCCATCTGGCTCGTCCCGGTAACAGGTAATGATGGCTCCCCGCGTGCGTCCATGACGACGGTGGTTCTCTGCCCCTTACGGAAGCAAGGAGACATCAGTAGGATCCCAGCAGCACCGACAGCTGTGCTTCTACAGGGCTCAGGCACTTCTCCGACGGCCACGTTATCGCCTACGCAGGGCTCAAACACTTCTCCGACAGCCACGTTGGCATGTACACAGGGCTCAGGCACTTCCCTGCCAGACACGTTAGCGCATAGCTACACCCCCATTGTACATCTGGACCCTCTCCTTGCATCTATAAAAGGGAGGTCTAGGGCCTTCCTGAGGAAGGGGGGTCGCGTGGGGGAACGAGCTGACGAACATGCTCACTCTCTCCCTCTCGCGAACGCTTGTAACCCCTACTACAAGCACCCCCCAGTGCGAGATAATACATTTTCCCCCTTGTGTTCCATCTTGCGCCAACCCATCTGGACAGGGGCACGCGGCGATAAATTCACTGGTCGGCCCGGTCGAGGGTCCCCCGGGGTCCGAGACGCCGATAGGTTTCTTCTAGGTACATTGCTTCAAAAACATCTTCAAGTTCTTTTGTGTCTTTCTCCACCGTGTGCTGGCTATGCAAGTCAGCAAGTTCTCATTCCTTTATGCAGGGCAAAACTTCAACCGTATCAGGAGTTAGTCACCGCCGTTGATCTTCAAGCACCCTGCCGGCTAAACTAAAAGTGGATTATTATGATACAGTGGAAGCAAACACAGTTAGAACATCTTTAGCAAGTATAAAAAGCATGGGATATGTGTGCCGCTGCCACCAGTTTAGAAGATTGAAATCAGAGTCAAACTGGGTGACAGTATCACTATCAAGATGTGATGACAACTCAATAGCAGCAGTAGATAATTCAGATGTAGGAGTAGTTATAGTAGATTGGGAAGGTATGAGGATATCAGTATCATCCCCATATATGTCATCCCATGCCTCTGTAGCCATACCTGTCGTCCAGTATGAGCCACTTCAATTGGCCTTAAACCAAGCAACCTCTTTTCTAACTCCAAATCAGAATCGACATATTGAGCAACTACACTTATGTAATCTTCTTTAGCATTTCCTAACCAGATATCAGATGTAATAGCAATAGATGACACAGACTTTTTCAAAGTTTCAATTAATTTGTACATACGTTTATTATAAAGCTTGGTTAGGTCTCTAGTAATAGTTTGTCTAGATGTTTTAACAAATACAGGATCATGAGGATTCACAATATATCCTTCAAATGCATCACGTTCAACAAAGGGAATAGGTAAATCTGTTCTAGCAATCAAACGACATGATTCAGTACGTGCCCTAGCATCACAGTACTCCCAACACATTAGTGAACCATCAGGATTATATTTAAGAATAGATTGTGTCGGCGTTCCGAGACCAGGGGGTCCCCGAGCCGACGAGTGAGTGTGCCGCGTGCCCCAGCCCAGATGGGTCGAGCGCGTGGGCGAGCGCGAAGGGGGGAGAGAGAGCGCGAGCGAGGTGGCCGGAGCCGGGTCGTGAGGGAGTCGGAGGTTCCCGCGGCCTTCGTGTTCGTCCCGCGCCCAGGTCGGGTGCGCTTGCATTAGGGGGTTACAAGCGTCCGCGCGGGTGAGGGGAGCGAGCGGCCCCGAGAGAGCGCCTGCCCCTGCCCTCGTTCCCGCGAGGCCAACCTTCTCTAAGAAGGCCCTGGTCCTTCCTTTTATAGGCGTAAGGAGAGGATCCAGGTGTACAAATGGGGGTGTAGCAAGGTGCTACGTGTCTAGCGGGGGAGAGCTAGTGCCCTAAGTACATGCCAAGGTGGCAGCCGGAGAGATCTTGGCACCCAGCTAGTGTGGCGTCGTGGCTGTTGGAGAAGCAATGGAGCCGGGCGGAGGGACAGCTGTCGGAGTGGTTGGGCCCTTGCTGACGTCCCCCTGCTTTCGTAAGAGAGCTGAGAGCCGCCGTCGTCATGGGTCCAGCGGGGTGCCATCATTGCCTATCTGGCGGGGCTAGCCAGATGGGACGTCGGTCCTGTTCCCTGCGGCCCGAGTCGGCTCGGGGTAGGGTGATGATGGCGCTTCCTGTCGACGTGGCGGACTCGTGCCCTAGGTCGGGCGACGTGGGGGCTCCTCCGAAGCCGAGGTCGAGTCTGTCCTGCATGGCCGAGGCCGAGGCCGAGGCCGAGCCCGAGCCCCTGGGTCGGGCGAGGCGGAGGTCGTTCAGCAGAGGTCGGGGTGGAGTCCGAGCCCTGGGTCGGGCGAAGCGGGGTTCATCGTCTTCCGGGGCCTTAGCCCGAGTCCGAGCCCTGGGTCGGGCGGAGCGGAGTTCGCCGTCTTCCGGGGCCTTAGCCCGAGTCCGAGCCCTGGGTCGGGCGGAGCGGAGTTCGCCGTCTTCCGGGGCCTTAGCCCGAGTCCGAGCCCTGGTTCGGGCGGAGCGGAGTTCGCCGTCTTCCGGGGCCTTAGCCCGAGTCCGAGCCCTGGTTCGGGCGGAGCGGAGTTCGCCGTCTTCCGGGGCCTTAGCCCGAGTCCGAGCCCTGGGTCGGGCGGAGCGGAGTTCGCCGTCTTCCGGGACCTTAGCCCGAGTCCGAGCCCTGGGTCGGGCGGAGCGGAGTTTCCTCTGGCGCTTTTGGCCAAGCCTGGCTGCCCGTCAGTCTTACTCTTTGCGTTAAAGGCCCCAGTGACTTGGTCGGTCGGTGTGGTGATTTAGTCAGGGTTACTTCTTATCGAAGGCAAGGCCTCGGGCGAGCCGGAGATGCGTCTGCCGTGAAAGAGGAGGCCTCGGGCGAGACGGAAACATCTCAGGGTCGGCTGCCCTTGCCCGAGGCTAGGCTCGGGCGTGGCGTGATCGAGTCGCTCGTATGGACTGATCCCTGACTTAATCAAACCCATCAGGCCTCTGCAGCTTTATGCTGATGGGGGTTACCAGCTGAGAATTAGGCGTCTTGAGGGTACCCCTAATTATGGTCCCCGACAGTAGCCCCCGAGCCTCGAAGGGAGTGTTAACACTCGCTTGGAGGCTTTTGTCGCACTTTTTTGCAAGGGGACCAGCCTTTCTCGGTTGTACTTTGTTCCGGTGGGTGCGCGCGAGCGCACCCGCCGGGTGTAGCCCCCGAGGCCTCGGAGGAGTGGTTTCACTCCTTCGAGGTCTTAATGCCTTGCGTAATGCTTCGGCTGGTCTGGTGGTTCCCTCATGCGAACAGGCCGTAGCCCGGGTGCACTGTCGGGGCCCAAGTTCTCGGGCTGGTATGTTGACGCTGTCAACGGTTCGGCCGGAGCCGGGTTTGCGAGAGCAGCCCCCGAGCCTCCGCACAGAGCGAGAGGACGATCAGGGACAGACTTGGCTTTTTTACATACGCCCCTACGTCGCCTTTCCGCAAGGAGGAGGGGGGGAGAGCGCCATGTTACCCTCGATGGGCACCGAACATGGTGTCTCCGGTGAGCTGCAATCGGGTAATCCGAGTGGACGTCCGTGCCCCGTTCGTTGGGGGTCGGCTAGGGGCTCGGAGGCACGCCCAAAAGTACCTGCGGGTGATCTGCTGGACCCGGTCCCCTGGCGACGGGGTCCGAGGGCTCATTGCCTCCCTCCGATGGGATTCCATTACAGAGTCGTTCCCGCTGGTCTCGGAAATGTCCTAGGGTACCTCGGGAGCGCAGCCCGAGCCTTGGTTATGTATCGAACGTACCCCTGGTCATCCCTCGCTCGGTGTCTGAGGCGACTGTGAACCCTTCGGGGGGCCAGCCTTCGAACCCCTGATCAGTAATGGGCGCGGAGCCCGAGTAGCCTGAGGCGGTCGTGGAACCTTTCGGGGGGCCGACCTTCGAACCTCTGACCAGTAGTGGGTGTCGGGCCCACGCGATCTGAGGCGGCTGTTGAACCCTTCGGGGGGCCAGCCTTCGAACCCCTGATCAGTAAGGAGGCTCGGAGCCTAGTTCCTTCACGGGGAAGGATCCCTTTGGGGGTATCCCCTTTCCCGGTCCCTGTTGCAAGAGATAGAGAAAGAAGGAAAAGGAAAAAGGGATACGAAATTTGAACGACGTGGCGTACCTTTTTTGGTGTGGCCGTTTTGGCGAAGGCGAAACGTCACCAGCTGCTTCCGCTAGAAGCGCTGCCCGTCGAGCCGTGGAGTTAATGCGCCGGGGCGAGCGGTCGGCGAGGCTGCCGTTGCGTGCGCGAGCCGTTCGAGGAACGGCTGTTTTGCTTTGCGTTTTTTGAACCCCGCGTCCGGTTCGGGCGGTGCGTTGGAACCGTCTTCACCTGGGTCTTTATATACCTCGGAGAGGGCCTGGTGACGGTTCTCGACTCCGCTTCTTGTCTCCCTCTTAGGCTTTTTCGCAGTCTGAGAGATCCAGCCAGGGAAAAGAAAACCGCCCTCCCCTGTCCTTCGCGCCGCCACCCTTTCTGCTTCGGCGATGGCTGACCGGGTGACCATCATCCTGCCGCACGACCCGTGGCCCTTCTCCACGGTGACGGCGGGTGATCTGGAGGACCTCGTCGGCGAGGGTTTGCTCCGCCCCCTCACCGACGAGCAGCGGCCGGAATGGATTCCTCCCGCGGGTGGAGTCACTCCATCCCCTCCGCCGGGGTACGTTGTGAGCTTCATCTCCTTCCATGAGCGGGGATTTGGTGTGCCGACGAGCCGCTTTATGCGGGCCATCCTGTTCCATTACGGGGTGGAGTTGCACAACCTCACCCCCAACTCCATCGCGCAGGCCGCTATCTTCGTGGCGGTGTGCGAGGGGTATTTGGGGATCGCCCCCCACTGGGATTTGTGGACCCATCTCTTCTTCGCCGAGCTTTTTGCCTCGCCGACGGGGGAGAGGAAGGTTCGTGCAGCGGTGCGGGCCGGCGGCTGCACCCTTTTGTTGAGGCAGTCGCGGTCGTTGCAGTATATCCCTGCCGTCCTCGCATCCTCAAACAAGGGTTGGCAGCGCCGGTGGTTCTACCTCCGGAACGACGGAGAGTTGCTCCCGCCGTTCTCTCAGCGGGTTGTCACCGCCGCTCCCGACGCCTGGCGCCACGGGACTCCACACGAGAGGCAGAAGAACCTCGAACCTCTTCTTCAGGCCCTGAAGGCGTTGCGGGAGGGAGGACTCACCGCCGCGGGTGTGGTTGCCGCCATCCACCGTCGGAGGGTGCTCCCTCTGGCCGAACGGCGGCTGTCGCTTTGGGAGATGACCCTGGAGGCCGACTGGGAGGGGTCACGGATGTCCCCTGATCCTCTTCCCCATGACGCCCTCCAATGGCGGGTGTCGGCCGCGATGGGGAAGCCGGACTCCCATGCCTTCTCCCAGCCTCGAATGCGCCCCGACCAGGGGTGCGTCGCTCTGGTGAGTGTTTGCTCCTTCCTTCCTCATATACCGGGTTGTTCCCGGTTCTCACGATTGGGTTTCTTTCCCTCTCCCCCCCCTTTTTAGGAGGTGGAGCGGCACAAACCCTCCTTACCGCGGGTCCCGGAGGACGCGGTGGGTCGGGCAGCGCGGCGGGTCGCCGCGGAGGAGGAGAAAAAGAAAAAGGACGCGGAGAAGGCCCAGGCCCGCAGGCGGAGGCGGGCTCGGGACGCCCTGGAGAAACGCCGTCGTCAGCAGGAGAGGGAAGGACTCCCCAGGGAGCTGTCACCGGAGACATCCGACGACGACGACGACGACGATGAAGAGGAGGAGGACGACATGGCCGCCCGTCTCGGCCTCAGCCCCAGCTTGGGGTGTGGCCGGGAGCTGTCGAGTCAGCCCCCGAGCGGGCCGATGTCGTCGGTTCCTGGGGCCGAGACGCCGGATCCCCGACCTGAGGGGCGGGGGCAACCCGAGAGGGTACTTGACCCCTCGGCTGGAGGAGCTGACGCGACTCCAGGGAGCCGGGCCGAGGGGTTCGTCTCTCGAGAGCCGTCCCCCGCGCCGGCAGCGCGGGGGAGCGGTCCTCAGGTTGCCATGGCGGCGCCTGGGCAGTCCGCCTCCCGGGCGTCAGGAGCGCCCAAGGCGAGGGCGGTGCCAGGGCTGTCGGTGAGGCGGACCTCGGCGGTGGTCCCAGGGAGCGGGAGCCAAGAGACCTCCCCCCAGGCACAGTGGATCATGGCCCGGAGCGGGTAAGTACCTTGGAATGTCTCCGTCCCGGCGCTTCATTCATACGTCTTGGCCGTGATTTTCCCTTCCTTCTTTTTCCCAGCAAGCGGAGCCATGGCCCTACCGACCTGGCGCCCCGGAAGGCCCTTAAGACGGCGTCGGTCCAGGCGGCTGGCGCCATCTCGGGCCCCGCCGCTCAGCCGACCCTTTCTCGGGGCGCCCCGCCGCATGGGGCTCAGGCGTCGCGTGTCCCGGGGGAGCAGGTCCCCGAGGTGGGCTCCTCTGCCGAGGCGGCCATCGTGATCGGGGAGGCGGCCGGCGCCGACGCGGTCCCGAGCCCGCTTGCCGTGTCGGCCATGCCGGCGCCTGCCGCCACCGCAGTTGGCATCGCCCCAGTCGGAGAGCATATGGTTGCTGCCGGCGTCGAGACGGCCGCAGCGTCGGCGCCCGGGGCTTCAGAAGAGGTGGGCATGGACGCGCAGTTCATCCAGGCGGGCAGCAGCCTTGTCGCTGTGCGGCGGAGCCCCGAGGCCCGGGGCCAGTTGCTCCGATTCCGGACCCGCGAGGCTCCGGACCCTATTTTCGTTCTTGACGACGAACAGGAGGACCGGTCCTGGGACGAGCTCCGCAATCGTGCAGAAGCAGCGGTGGGGTCGCTCCGATCGTCGCTGGAGGTTCTCTGCGGGGACGTCCCCAAAATCCTCCAGGTAACGGTTTCAGGCATACCTTCTCCCTTCTGCGAGCGAGGCGTTCGCCGTGATGCCTTGTCTTCCTTTCCAGGATCTGACGGACCGGAGCGCCGCCAAGTCGTCGTTCATCCGCCGCGAGGTCGACGTCTGGGGCTCGCTGCGGTCCCTGAGGACTTCGCTCGCCGAGGCTACCTCGCGCCTTTCTCAGCAGGACGCCAAGATAGCGGACCTCCAGTTGCTCTGTGCTGACCTGAGGGCCGAGGCGGCGGCGGCGCGCACAGAGGCGCTAAGGCAGCGGTCGGAGCTCGTCCAGGTTGCTGAGGAGCGGGACCAATCTCGGGGCCAGGCTGCCGAGGCCGAAAGCCGGGCCAAGACCCTCGCGGCCGATCTGGCCGCAGCCCAAGTCGCGGCCTCGGAGCAGCGCGTCTGAGCCGGAGGTATGCCTCGACCGTCCTCGGTTCCCGTTCTTGTCCGTTTCTTCCGCTTGTATTTGAGGTCTTTCTTCTGGATGTTCGCAGAGCTCGAGTCTGCCCTCGACGAGTCTGCCAAAGCGCTCGCCGAGGCGCTCGCTGGGGCTGCTGAGCAGAGGGAGGCCGATCTCGCGGCCATGTCCGAGGCCGTCTCGGATGTCTATCGGACCCTTGGTCCCGGCGACGTTCCTTCAGGAAGCTCCCCCCAAAGCCGCCTTCAAGCCCTAGGTGATTGCGCGCGCGGTAAAGTCCGCAGGGCGTTACACCACGGCGTCAGGCGGGCCTTCGCCGTGCTCGCTTCCCATTACGTCGTGGACCTGGAGCGGGTCAGTGAGGGATATTGCCTTCCTGACGAAGACGAGGCCGCCCTGGTAGAAGTTCAGCGGCTCGATGCGGTCGCTGCGGGTCCGAGCGCGGCGCTGGCGACCATCTTCGAGGCGGAGATTCTTCCTCCTGTGCCGCCGTCGGAAGCGGAGATGGACCTCGCCGACGGCGGGGGTGGAACTGAGGGCGCGGCGCCTTCCCAAGGCGACGCCTGAATTTTGCTGGGGCAATTTCTGTTGGATGTACGCTCTGCCGCGGCCGCCGGGGCCTGGACACTTTATTTTTCTTGCGTGAAGTCATACTCTTTTCTGTTTCAGTTTGCGCGCCTGGCCCGACTTGTCAACAACAGGGTGATTTCCCGATCTAGGTCCTTTTTCGTGGCAGGCGATGAGTGAGGTGTTCCTAGCCCGGAGGCATAGGTGTTCCTCGGCCCAGTCGGTCTTGCCACTTATTTGTACCCAAGTTCGCTCCTCGGGACCCTGCTTCTGACGCATCCGGGAGAACGCAAAAACCCCTTCTTGATCGAAAAAAGAATTTCTTTGACGCGGAGAGGTGCATCCAAACTCGACGAGAGGGGTTCCCCCTTTTTAGCCCCCGAGGGAGGGTCGGGCTCCACCGGGGCGAGGCCGACCCTTCCTTGATGACTGATTCTCGCATGTGAGTGGGGGAAGGGCGCAGCCCCCGGGCGTCGTCCGTGCAGAGGCCGTTTTGACGAGTCGGTCTCTTGCCCGAATATCCGGCGAGTGCTCGGTGACATCCCTCGGTATGCCGGGCATGTCCAAGGGACCCCACGCAAAAATGTCGGCGTTTGCGCGGGGAAAGTCGACGAGCACTGCTTCCTATTTAGGGTCGAGCCCGGAACTGATCCGGATCTGCTTGGAGGTGTCGCCACTGGGGTCAAGAGGGACGGCCTTAACCGTCTCCGCTGGCTCGAAGTTGCCGGCATGTCGCTTTACGTCCGGCACCTCTCGGGAGAGGCTTTCCAGGTCGGCAATGAGGGCCTCGGACTCGGCGAGGGCCTCGGCGTACTCCACGCACTCCACATCGCATTCGAATGCGTGTTTGTACGTGGGGCCGACGGTGATGACCTCGTTGGGGCCTGGCATCTTGAGCTTCAGGTAGGTGTAGTTGGGGATGGCCATGAACTTCGCGTAGCATGGCCTTCCCAACACTGCGTGGTAGGTTCCGCGGAACCCGACCACCTCGAATGTCAAAATCTCCCTTCGGAAGTTAGAGGGTGTTCCGAAGCAGACAGGAAGGTCGAACTGTCCGAGGGGCTGGACGTGCTTCCTGGGAACGATCCCGTGGAAGGGCGCAGCGCCTGCTCGGACGGATGACAGATCGACGCGCAGGAGCCTGAGGGTCTCAGCGTAGATGATGTTGAGGCAGCTGCCCCCATCCATCAGGACCTTAGTGAGCCTGACGTCGCCGATGACGGGATCGACGACGAGCGGGTACTTCCCTAGGCTCGGCACGTGGTCGGGGTGGTCATCCTGGTCGAAGGTGATGGGCTTGTCGGACCAGTCTAGGTAGACTGGCGCCGCCACCTTCACCGAACAGACCTCCCGACGCTCCTGCTTACGATGCCGAGCCGAGGCATTCGCCGCATGCCCTCCGTAGATCATGAAGCAGTCGCGGACCTCGGGGAACTCTCCTGCTTGGTGATCTTCCTTTTTGCCGTCGTCGCGGGCCCTGTCACCCTCTGCGGGTGGCCCGGCCCGGTGGAAGTGGCGCCGAAGCATGACGCACTCCTCGAGGGTGTGCTTGACGGGCCCCTGATGGTAGGGGCACGTCTCCTTGAGTGCCTTGTCGAAGAGGTTGGCGCCTCCGGGGGGCTTCCGAGGGTTCTTGTACTCGGCGGCGGCGACAAGGTCCGTGCTGGCGGCGTCGCGTTTCGCTTGCGACTTCCTCCTGCCTTTCTTCTTGGCGCCGAGCGGAGTAGACGCCTCGGGAGCATCATCCGACGGGCGGCCCTGGGGCTGCTTGTCCTTTCGGAAGATGGCCTCGACCGCCTCCTGACCAGAGGCGAACTTGGTGGCGATGTCCATCAGCTCGCTCGCCCTGGTGGGGGTCTTGCGACCCAACTTGCTCACCAGGTCACGGCAGGTGGTGCCGGCAAGGAACGCGCCGATGACATCGGAGTCGGTGATGTTGGGCAGCTCGGTGCGCTGCTTCGAGAATCACCGGATGTAGTCCCGAAGAGACTCTCCCGGCTGTTGCCGGCAGCTTCAGAGGTCCCAGGAATTCCCGGGGCGCACGTACGTGCCCTGGAAGTTGCCGGCGAAAGCCTGGACCAGATCCTCCCAGTTGGAAATCTGCCCCGGAGGCAGGTGCTCCAACCAAGCGCGAGCGGTGTCGGAGAGGAACAGGGGGAGGTTGCGGATGATGAGGTTGTCATCGTCCGTCCCACCCAGCTGATAGGCCAGGCGGTAATCCGCAAGCCACAATTCCGGTCTCGTTTCCCCCGAGTACTTTGTGATAGTAGTCGGGGGTCGGAATCGGGGCGGAAACGGCGCCCGCCGAATGGCCCGGCTAAAGACCTGCGGACCGGGTGGTTCGGGCGAGGGACTCCGATCCTCCCCGCTGTCGTAGCGTCCCCCACGCCTGGGGTGATAACCTCGGCGCACCCTTTCGTCGAGGCGGGCCCGACGGTCGCGGTGAGGGTGCTCGTCACCGAGGTGGCCCGGGGCCGCAGGCGCGGTATTGCGCGTGCGCCCGGTGTAGACCGAGGCTTCCCGCATGAGTCGGGAAGTCGCGGCACGAGGTTCCGAGGGGTACCCCTGCCTTCGGGAGGCAGAGCTCTCGGCCCGCCGGGCCGCAGCGCCTTCCAGGAGATGCTTGAGCTCTCCCTGGATTCGCCGACCCTCGGTGGTTGATGACTCCGGCATCGCGCGGAGGAGCATTGCTGCGGTGGCCAGGTCCTGACCGGTTCCGCCGGATGCGGGTGGTGGTCTGTCCCTGGCATCGTCGGCGATGCGGTGCTGGAGACCTTAGGGCAGGTGACGTATTCCTCCGGCCGGGGGCTGGCTCGCCCATACCTGCCTGACGTTCCGGCGGATTGCCTCGAGCGCTCCTGCTCCCTCATCGAGCCCGGCCTGCGCCCCGCGGACTTGCTCGAGCTGTGGGTCGTGACCCCCGCCGGAACGGGGACCACAGCTAGCTCCCGCGGGATGTCGGCGCGAGGCGCTGGCCTAGGGGGATCACCATCCTCCGGCATGCCGAGACAGCTGCCTCCGGAGGGATCCCCTAGCTCGACGTGGAAACATTCGCGGCTCGGGCCGCAGTCCTTGTCGTCAAGGCTGCGGCTGCCGTCGGAACAGTCGGAGAGGCAGTAGTTGCATGCGGTCATGAAGTCCCGCATGGCACTGGGGTTGCCAGATCTAGAGAAATCCCAGCAGATGCTGGGGTCGTCATCTTCCTCGGACCCAGAGGGTCCGTAGGTCGAGACACCCGTCAATCGGTCCCAAGGCGACCGCACACGAAACCCCAGAGAGGTTGCACTCGCCTCAACGTGAGCGCCCGCCAAAGCGAGGCCGCCAGGCGGGTTGAGGCCGAGTCGAAATGACGAAGGATGGGAATCAGCCCGTACCTTTTGGTCGACGAGGATCGACGAAGTCGCATCGGGGGCTGATCGTGCTGTCGTCCTGGGTGCGAGGGCGACGTCCTGCAGGCCTTCCGTGAGCGTGCTGGCGTCGTCCACTTGCTCGGGATCGGCGTGTCGCGGGGGGACGGCGCTCGCCTTCGCCTCAAACGCGTGGGTGATGCCCGATGCGTCCTCCGTTGGGGCACCGGGGATGTCGATTTGCTCGACAGTCGACTGAGCGCAGCCTCCCGCTCGGCCTTGGTTGCCCCGCCTCCTCCTCCGATGGCGAGGGAGAGGATGGGGTGAGCTCGAAAGTTGTCCTTCCCCCACGTGGGAAAGGCGTCGTCGATTCCGCCGCCGGCGGGCGGGCTGTCCGCCACCATTGTCGCTGTCGCGCGGCGGTGGAAGGAGTATCATGTCGTAGTTGCCGTCGAAAGACATGAACTCGAGACTCCCGAAATGGAGCACCGTCCCGGGTTGAAGAGGTCGTTGGAGACTGCCCATCTGGAGCTTGACGGGAAACTACTCGTCAACACGCAGCGTGCCCCTACCTGGCGCGCCAACTGTCGGCGTTCCGAGACCGGGGGGTCCCCGAGCCGACGAGTGAGTGTGCCGCATGCCCCAGCCCAGATGGGTCGAGCGCGTGGGCGAGCGCGAAGGGGGGAGAGAGAGCGAGAGCGAGGTGGCCGGAGCCGGGTCGTGAGGGAGTCGGAGGTTCCCGCGGCCTTCGTGTTCGTCCCACGCCCAGGTCGGGTGCGCTTGCAGTAGGGGGTTACAAGCGTCCGCGCGGGTGAGGGGAGCGAGCGGCCCCGAGAGAGCGCCTGCCCCTGCCCTCGTTCCCGCGAGGCCAACCTTCTCTAAGAAGGCCCTGGTCCTTCCTTTTATAGGCGTAAGGAGAGGATCCAGGTGTACAAATGGGGGTGTAGCAAGGTGCTACGTGTCTAGCGGGGGAGAGCTAGTGCCCTAAGTACATGCCAAGGTGGCAGCCGGAGAGATCTTGGCACCCAGCTAGTGTGGCGTCGTGGCTGTTGGAGAAGCAATGGAGCCGGGCGGAGGGACAGCTGTCGGAGTGGTTGGGCCCTTGCTGACGTCCCCCTGCTTTCGTAAGAGAGCTGAGAGCCGCCGTCGTCATGGGTCCAGCGGGGTGCCATCATTGCCTATCTGGCGTGGCTAGCCAGATGGGACATCGGTCCTGTTCCCTGCGGCCCGAGTCGGCTCGGGGTAGGGTGATGATGGCGCTTCCTGTCGACGTGGCGGACTCGTGCCCTAGGTCGGGCGACGTGGGGGCTCCTCCGAAGCCGAGGTCGAGTCTGTCCTGCATGGCCGAGGCCGAGGCCGAGGCCGAGCCCGAGCCCCTGGGTCGGGCGAGGCGGAGGTCGTTCAGCAGAGGTCGGGGTGGAGTCCGAGCCCTGGGTCGGGCGAAGCGGGGTTCATCGTCTTCCGGGGCCTTAGCCCGAGTCCGAGCCCTAGGTCGGGCGGAGCGGAGTTCGCCGTCTTCCGGGGCCTTAGCCCGAGTCCAAGCCCTGGGTCGGGCGGAGCGGAGTTCGCCGTCTTCTGGGGCCTTAGCCCGAGTTCGAGCCCTGGTTCGGGCGGAGCGGAGTTCGCCGTCTTCCGGGGCCTTAGCCCGAGTCCGAGCCCTGGTTCGGGCGGAGCGGAGTTCGCCGTCTTCCGGGGCCTTAGCCCGAGTCCGAGCCCTGGGTCGGGCGGAGCGGAGTTCGCCGTCTTCCGGGACCTTAGCCCGAGTCCGAGCCCTGGGTCGGGCGGAGCGGAGTTTCCTCTGGCGCTTTTGGCCAAGCCTGGCTGCCCGTCAGTCTTACTCTTTGCGTTAAAGGCCCCAGTGACTTGGTCGGTCGGCGCGGTGATTTAGTCAGGGTTACTTCTTATCGAAGGCAAGGCCTCGGGCGAGCCGGAGATGCGTCTGCCGTGAAAGAGGAGGCCTCGGGCGAGACGGAAACATCTCAGGGTCGGCTGCCCTTGCCCGAGGCTAGGCTCGGGCGTGGCGTGATCGAGTCGCTCGTATGGACTGATCCCTGACTTAATCAAACCCATCAGGCCTCTGCAGCTTTATGCTGATGGGGGTTACCAGCTGAGAATTAGGCGTCTTGAGGGTACCCCTAATTATGGTCCCCGACAGATTGAATTCTACCAGATCGTTCCTTTTCTTTCTTAGCAACACAAGTATCAACATGGCGTAGCAAATGTCCAGTGTCACCAGAGGAATTAGCAGAAAATGTAGCCTTACAGTGGATGCATATGGCAGAGACCCTAACCCTCTTACCATTCACCAAATCTTTTAATTCTGTGAAGTCATTCCAAGCTTTAGACCTATTCTTCCCTGCTCTATCATCATCAATCGTGCTCTCATCGGTCGGGCTTGTCGACCTCGTCCCAGTACCACCAGCAGCAGGCTCTTGCTCGTCGTCCGCATCGACAACAACATCTGCGCTGCTGCCGAGAATGAAACGACGAGCATCCTCGGCATTGTTGTGGCCCTGTAGCCTCATATCCGTAGCCTCGGTGGCCAGATCTAAGTCCATTTCCATGGTCGTCGCCCGCTAGATCCCCACCGCCTCTGTGACTCCGATTCCTCAACGGTGAGTGCGGCACCAACCTAATAGGTCGGTGACCTTACCAGACAAAAAAGAGAGGGTTAGAGAGGGAAACAAGTTGAATGCATGTGACCAAAATGACAAAAAGATTACCTACACAGCCAGAGCACCAGAGAAGAGAGGAAGATGGAGATCTGGCCAACAGAGCTTGTGACTTGACCACTATCGGGTATGACAATTAGGGGTACCTAGACTACACCCTAAAAAGCGCTTAAAACCCTAAGGACACTATCATAGTATGTCCCCCGAGGTCAAGGAATCAAGAACTCTGCCTCGCCTGAGGTCCACCTCAGGGGTCTTCCCAAAAACTCCGCCTCGCCCGAACCCGATCTTGGACGGGGCATGAGCTTGGGAGAACCTCCATCCTGACCGAGGCCCCATCACCCTAGGACATCCATATCCGCCTCGTCCGAGCCCGTCTCGAGCGAGAAGGACAAGACATGTGGCAAGGCTCGCCCAAAGTCTGTTGGGAGATAATCACATTCAATGCGCGTGCCTACCCCACGCAGGGCTTTGAGTGCACAGTGGCAACAAGATCACTGTTCTTATCAAAGATTCACCAACCATGATTACGCATGTGACCATTGTAGATGCACGCCGTCTACTAGCCCCTGATGAGACATGTAATACGACAAGGGCGCAGACCAGCCCTTGGGCACAAACTCCGTCTTGCCCGACGCGGAGATCGCCCTCGGGACAAACTCCGCCTCGCCCGAGCCCACCCTCGGCTACCCGCTCCCCGTGAATCCTGTGGAAGGCCACTCCTTCAACTGTGGCGCACGTCATCGAATCTCAAGATGGGTTCGGTCACGACCTCGGGCGGACTTCCGCCTTGCCCGAGCCCGGTTCATCCCTCGATACCTGTGACGGAGGTCGCCACCAACATCATCAAATACAGTGGAGCTGACACATCCCTTAAGAAGCTTTTTCCCATGCTTAGCTTTGTGTCAACCACTATGATATGGGCAACTGATAATCGCCTAGAGGGGGGTGAATAGGGCAAAACTGAAATTCTCAAAATAATCACACCTACAAGCCGGGTTAGCGTTAGAGATATAATCAAGTCCGCGAGAGAGGGTGTAAAAACAAATCGCAAGCGAATAAAGAGTGTGACACACAGATTTGTTTTACCGAGGTTCGGTTCTCACAAACCTACTCCCCGTTGAGGTGGTCACAAAGATCGGGTCTCTTTCAACACTTTCCCTCTCTCAAACGGTCCCTCGGACCGAGTGAGCTTTCTCTTCTCAATCACTTGGAACACAAAGTTCCTACAAGGACCACCACAAGATTGGTGTCTCTTGCCTCAATTACAAGTGAGTTTGATCGCAATAAGGAATCAAGAAAGAAGAAAGCAATCCAAGCGCAAGAGCTCGAAAGAACACAAGCAAATCTCTCTCACTAGTCACTAAAGCTTTGTGTGGAATTTGGGAGAGTATTTGATCTCTTGAGTGTGTCTAGAATTGAATGCCTAGCTCTTGTAAGTGGTTGGAAGTGTGAAAACTTGGATGTAATGAATGGTGGGTGGTTGGGGGTATTTATAGCCCCAACCACCAAACTAGCCGTTTGGTGGGGCTAACTATCGTATGGTGCACCGGACAGTACGGTGCACACCAGACATGTCCGGTGCGCCAGCCACGTCACCAAAGCCGTTGGGTTCCGACCGTTGGAGCTCTGTCTTGTGGGCCCGCCTGGATGTCCGGTGGCGCACCGGACATGTACTGTAGTGTCCGGTGCGCCAGTATGGGCGTGCCTGACTTCTGCGCGCGCTGGCGCACATTCAATGCGCTGCAGGTAGCCGTTGGCGCCGAAGTATCCGTTGCTTCGATGGCACACCGGACAGTCCGGTGTACACCGGACATGTCCGGTGAATTATAGCGGACTAGCCGTTGCGAATTCCCGAAGCTGGCGAGTTCCTGAGGCGCCGTTCCTTGGAGCACCGGACACTGTCCGGTGTACACCGGACAGTCCGGTGAATTATAGCGGAGCGCCTCTAGATTTTCCCGAAGGTGACAAGTTTGAGTTGGAGTCCTCTGGTGCACCGGACACTGTCTGGTGGTGCACCGGACAGTCCGGTGCGCAAGACCAGAGGTGCCTTCGGTTGTCCCTTTACTCTTTTGTTGAACCCAATACTTGGTGTCACACCCGGTTTTGGAAGGCAAACCAAGTGCGAACTATGTACGTGCCAGGATCAGAACTCACGTACACAGCGATTACATAAATGAACATCAATGCACATTGCTCGAATAATAACTTAAAAGAGTATTAACTTATTACATCACAGAGTCATAGACATCCACATAGTCATCAACTTAACAGTTAAATCAAAGTGCTAGCGAAACGCAGTAAAGATAGGGCCTTCACAGGCAGCTGACTGGGGGTTGCCGCCAACCCACACCTAGAATTCGTCGTAGTCTTGGAACTCCTGGAAGTCTCCTTCCACGGCTTCGCCTTCTCCTGAGCAGTGGTTACAATGCGGACAACCTGGTGTTTTGTGGTAAAGCAAGGATGAGTACACATCAACGTACTCAGCAAATGTCCCGTTTGGCTGAAGTGGACTAGCTTTATGTGGGGTTAGGCTCAAGCAGTTGCTTTTAGTTGGTCAGGTATTTATCATTAGTAGAAGCCAGATTTTAGCATTAACCAACCCACGAACCATTTCCTCATCGAGGAACAACATCATCATATTCGAACCAAAACCATAACATAATCCTTGTATCTCGAACCATCTGTATCTCTAATCAAAGAGGATCCCAAGGCTGCTCTTAACCGTGAGCACGGCTGATATATCAGTTTCACTACCCTCTGCAGAGGTCGCACACTTTACCCATGAGTCATGATTCCCTTTCTGCCCGGGGAGAGCTAATCCCCATTGACCACTACCTAGGTGATCCGGCAGGGTATCACTACGTAGCTGTTACAAAGATTCCCTAGAGATCGTAGCCGCCCGTTAGGTTTCTCCAGTTTGATAAACATAGTACTCCTCCCCGCAGGAGAGTGACTAACAAAAGCAAAACGAAAGAACCTCAGCACTCAGCCTCGGCAGAGCAAGCACTGTGCCTGGACCCCATTGACGGCACAACGGCGAAGCAACTACACCTCTAGTTCCTCTAATTAATTAGCTAAGGGCATCCCATTTCACCCTCATGGTTGCACTGTTATCCCGGGTGGTCTCTCAACGAACAGGTCCTTACGGAGAGGTACTCAGGAAACAGCCTGAGCCCCCTAGAGTATCACAAGATCATCAATATCATCAGGATAACAGTATCGTAAATAGTCACATCATGTTCATTGATTAAGTTAAGGCAATAGCAGAATGCTAACCATAACAGCCCATAAGGTCATCAAGGATAAAGTAAAGTGTAAAGCTAGTCAATCCTTAGGTTTCAAGTAAGTAATGCGGGGTAGTAAGTTATAAATGAATAGGACATAATGGGTCAGAGGACACTTGCCTTCACCAAACTGTTGATCAGGAACTTCCTCTGCAACTTCCTCGGGAAACACAGACTGCTCGTTGTCTACGTAAAGTAATCATTCACACTATGCACTTGGGAAATAACAAACAAAAACAATATACCACACATATGCAGCAGAGAGATCACAAGTTCACAATAGAAAAGGATTGGTACTCTAGTATTCCCTAGGTCTAGGGTAGAGGACTATACAAAATGATTCATTATCCACTAATCAGGTTTAAGTCAGTGGTGGGGTTAAATCATTACATGGTTTTAAGTCCATAAACTTAGGTGCTCCCACTTTTATTAAAGTCTTCTATCTTTTATTTATCTCAAATATGGGTTCCAATAACCTTAACCTTATCTTAATGATCCACTATTAATTGGGACATAAAAACAGCAGGGAAACATTGGTTAAATAGGTAGACAAAAATACTATGAGCATTTTGCAATTTGAAGCACCTAATTTGGAGTTCATATGACAAAGTTATGAATTTTACAAGTTTAGGGATTAAAAATATACCCTAAATACTTATTTTGAATTAAATAAAAGGCTCGAGGACCTAACTGCGAGAATCCAGGGACGGCGGGTTAATTTTTAGGAAACCGGGGGTCTCTTTAAGAAAACGCGCGGGCGAAGGGGTATCGGGCTTTTATAGCCGTTGGATCTCGGATCAACGCCCGAGATTAGATCCGCGGGCGGGCGCGCGAGCGCGCGGCGGCCTGAGCGGCTGACAGGCGGGGCCAGGCGGGCAGCGCGGGGCAGCGGGCTGACAGGCGGGGCCAGGCGGCAGCGCGGGGCGGCGGGCTGACAGGCGGGGCCGGGTGAGCAGAGCGGACGCGGGCGGCTGGCTGACAGGCGGGGCCAGGCGGCAGAGCGGGCGCGGGGTGTGAGGGAAGCGGCCCTGGGCCGTTGGATCTCCGGCGGACGGCCAGGATTGGGCCCAGGCTAATTGAATCAGGGCCGCCCGATCTGGGATGAACGGCGGGGGTCGGGTGGCCGGCCTTGGCCTTTCCTACGGCTAGCAGAGGCGGCGGCGCTCGTCTCCGCGGCGGAGGACTCACCGGAGACGAGGGGCGCGGGCGCTCTGCGGGTCTTTGGGGTGACCCGAGCGGCCGGGAAGGTTGGGGAGGGCGCGGGGAATCGTCCGGTGGGGGCTAGGTCGGGGCAGGGGCACCGGAGGGGGGCGGTCCACGGCGAAGCGGCTCGGCAGCGGCGCTATGGGACTCCGGCGAGCAATTAAGCACAGCAGGGAGCAATACAAAGGTCGGGAGGGGGCGGGGGAGGTTCCTTACCTCAAGGCGGACTCCGGGGACTCCTCGGTGGCGGCAATGGCGCGACGACGGCCCGGGTCGGCGGTGGCGGACCTCCGCGGCTGCACGGAGGACGGCGGGTGAGCGCGGGCAGAGGGAAATAGGGAGGGGGAGGCGAAATTGGAGCGCGTCCCGGGTTGCGGACGTCGGGGCGGAGCTCACCGTGGTTGAGGGCACGGCGGAGCTCCAACGGCGACGGGGAAACGAGCTCGGGACGGCAGCGGTTCGTGGCGACAGCGCTCTGGCATGCGCGCAGCGAGGGGGAGGCGAGGGAGGGGTCTGTTGGTGCGCAAATGAGGGAGGGAGAGAGGGCGAGTGGGGTTCTGGGCTCAAGTGGCCGGGGGCGGGGCGGTTGCGAGCTCCACGCGCGACGTGGGCGCGGAGACCGCGGCAACGCGCAGCTCGGGCGGCGGTTACGCGGGGAAGACGGGGCTGACAAGCCGGGCCCGCGAGCAGAGAGAGAGGGAGGCGGGCGCGGAGACGGCGGCCGCGCTGACGGGCGGGCCCGCCAGGGCAGAGAGAGCGGGGGGGAGAGGCGCGCGCGCGGGGTTGGGCCGGCTGGGCCGAAAGGCCGAGGGGGCGGCAGGGTTGGGCTTCTTTCCCTTTTTCTTTTATTCTGGTATTTGTTTTCTCTTTTCTTTTTATTTTCTCTATTTGATTCAAATTCAAATAAGCCACAAATTCAAATTAGACTTTCTAAGAATTATGCACCAAACAAAAGTGAAATCTAGGGTTCAACATGATGCAACAATTCATACTCCCTTAGAGTTTGAGCTAATAGACTATAGTTACAAATAAAATAACCACTTTTCTCCTATAGAAATGAGAAAGAGAAGATTGGGGAAGGATGAGAAAAGGGAAGTAACACCTGAATTTGTGAATATGAGCAAAGATATTTTATACCCCCAAATTCAGGGTGTTACAAACCTATCCCCCTTAAAAGAATCTCGCCCCGAGATTCAGGGTTGGTCAGCAAAGAGTTCAGGGTATTTGGCCTTCAGATCATCTTCTCGTTCCCAGGTTGCTTCTTCCTCGGAGTGGTGACCCCATCTGACTTTGCACATTCTGATGGTATTCCTCCGGGTGACTCTGTCTGCAAACTCCAGAATCTGCGTTGGCTTCTCTATGTATGTCAGATCCTCCTGGACTTCCAAACCCTCCACTGGCAACTGTTCTTCTGGTACTCGCAGACACTTCTTCAATTGCGACACGTGGAACACATTGTGCACTGCCGACAAACTTTCTGGTAGGTTGAGTTGGTAGGCTACTTCTCCACGCTTGGCTTGGATCTGATATGGTCCGACGTACCGGGGTGCTAACTTGCCTTTAACCCCGAACCTTCTGACTCCCCTGATAGGTGACACCTTCAGATAGACGAAATCCCCCACTTCGAAACTCAGTTCTCTTCTCCTTCGGTCCGCATAGCTTCGCTGTCTTGACTGGGCTATCTTCAGGTTCTCCCGAACCATTTTGATATTCTCTTCGGCTTCAAGCAGGATGTCGGGGCCAAACACCTGTCTCTCTCTAGGCTGGTCCCAATGCAGCGGAGTCCTACAACTCCGCCCATAGAGTGCCTGAAACGGCGACATCTTCAAGCTGGCCTGGTAACTATTGTTATAGGAGAATTCTGCATAAGGTAACCTTTTGTCCCATCCTGACTTGTCTTGCAACGCACAGGCTCTCAGCATATCTTCTAGGATCTGGTTAGTTCTTTCAGTCTGACCGTCTGTCTGCGGGTGATAAGCCGAACTAAAGTTCAAATGGGTGCCCAAAGCTTCTTGTAGCTGCTGCCAAAAATGAGAGGTGAACTGCGTTCCTCGATCTGACACTATCTTCTTCGGCACACCATGAAGGCAGACTATCCGTGACATGTATAACTCAGCTAACGTTGCTCCGGTGTATGTGGTCTTCACAGGTATGAAATGGGCCACCTTTGTTAAGCGGTCCACAACCACCCAGATGGAATCATAGCCGTCCCGGGTACGAGGTAGGCCAACTATAAAATCCATCCCGATCTCATCCCACTTCCACTGAGGAATCCGCAATGGCTGCAACAATCCGGCGGGCCTTTGATGCTCTGCTTTGGTCCTTTGACAGCTATCACAGATGGCGACATATTCTGCGATTTCTCTTTTCATGCCATACCACCAAAACCTCCTCTTTAAATCCTGGTACATCTTTTCACTTCCCGGGTGTATGGAGTAGGCTGTCTCATGAGCTTCCTTTAGGATCAGCTCCCGAATAGGTTTGAGGTCGGGGACACACAATCGGTCCTTGAACCATATTACCCCCTCTTCATCCTCTCGAAAGTCTTTGCCTCTTCCTTCTAAGATTAGCTGCCGGATTTTGTTGATGCTTTCATCATCCTTCTGCCCTTCTTTGATCTCCCGCTCTAGGGTGGGCTCTAATTCCACTGTTACTCCTTGCGTACTGTTCAGGAAACCAAGACTCAGTCTGTCGAACTCCTTGGCTAACTCATATGGCATTGGGTACGTGGCCATCATATTGACTTGACTCTTCCTGCTCAGAGCATCTGCAACCACATTGGCTTTGCCTGGATGGTAATGTATCTCCAACTCATAGTCCTTGATCAATTCCAACCATCTTCGTTGTCTCATGTTTAACTCTGACTGGGTGAATATGTACTTCAAACTTTTATGATCTGTGTAAATGTCGCACTTCTGCCCATACAGGTAATGTCTCCAGGTCTTCAAAGCATGAACTACTGCTGCCAACTCCAGGTCATGTGTGGGGTAATTTTTCTCATGGATCTTCAGCTGTCGAGATGAATATGCTACAACTCTTCCTTCTTGCATTAGCACACATCCCAATCCGGTGTAAGAAGCATCGCAATACACTGAGAATGGCTTGTGAACATCAGGCAGGACTAACACCGGAGCTGTAGTCAATCTATTTTTCAGTTCTTCAAATGCTTCCTGACACTTTTGGGTCCACTTGAACTCAACTTTCTTCGCTAGTAACGCTGTCATTGGTCTAGCAATCTTTGAGAAGCCTTCGATGAAACGCCTGTAATACCCAGCCATTCCAATGAAGCTCTTGATCCCACGAACATCCTTTGGTGCTTTCCAGTTCAGGATATCTGCCACTTTCTTTGGATCCACTGCCAACCCATCTTGATTTATGATGTGACCCAGAAACAGGACTTCATGAATCCAGAACTCGCATTTGCCCAGCTTGGCATACAACTGATGCTCTCGAAGTCTTTGCAATACCATCTTCAAATGCTCTACATGATCTTCCTCACTTTGAGAGTATATAAGAATATCATCGATAAACACTACCACAAACTTGTCCAGATAATCCATGAACACACTGTTCATCAGATACATAAAGAAGGCTGGCGCATTTGTCAAACCAAAGGACATAACTGTGAATTCATATAACCCGTACTTGGTGATGAATGTCGTCTTCGGTATGTCCGAGGGTCGGATTCTGAGTTGATGGTAACCTGATTTCAGATCTATCTTCGAGAATACGCTGGCACCTCTGAGCTGGTCGAACAAATCTTCTATCCTTGGCAGGGGGTACTTGTTTTTGACAGTGACTTCATTCAAGGCTCTGTAGTCTATGCACATCCTTTTGGTACCATCTTTCTTCTCTACAAACAACACCGGAGCGGCCCAAGGCGAGGTACTTGGTCTGATGTAACCCTTCTCTAACATCTCATCTATCTGCTTCTTGAGTTCCACCAATTCTGGTCCAGACACTCGGTAGGCTCTTTTGGAAATGGGGGCGGTACCAGGGATAAGCTCTATGGCAAATTCGACTTTTCTCTCGGGTGGCATGCCCGTTAGCTCCTCGGGAAATACGTCCGAAAAGTCCGACACAACCTTGATAGCCTCGAGCGGGTTGGGCTCCTCACTATCAACTGAAATCTGGTGACAGACACCCTCCGCTGATTTAGGCATCCTTAGCTCGGCCACTACCTCTTCTCCTGACGGGGACTTCAATGTTACGGTCCTCTTGTCACAGCTAACATTCGCTTCATACTTCATTAACCAATTCATCCCTAGGATGACATCTATCACAGGGGTGTCTATTACTATTAAGTCACTGGGGAATCCTATCCCCCTTATTTCCACCCTTATATTTGAGCATATTTTATCTGTTTGCACCTTGCCACCAACCGAATTAATCCTCATGGGCGGCATCATTGCCTCTACTGAGATGTTATGCAATTCTACCCAGGTTGCAGTGACAAATGAATGAGTTGCACCAATATCAAATAGCACTTTCGTGGGATGAGATTCGACTGAGAACATACCTACTGCCACATCTGGTGCATCCTGGATCGCTTCGGCCTCCAAGTGGTTCACCTTTCCACGGTTGTACGCTTGGTTACGATTGCCTGCTGTCGGCTGCAGTACACCTTGCCTTGTTGGAGCATTGGGGTTGGTCTGCTGCTGCGCTGCCTTCTTCGGGCACTGCATCGCCCAGTGGCCTTGTTCTCCACAGTGGAAACATCCTCTGCCTCCTCCTTGTGCTGGGGCTGCTTGGTTGCTCTGATTTGCTGCTGGGGCAGGAAGGCGAGGTGCCTGGTTGTTCTGCCTCTGATACTGGTTACCTCCCTGCTGGCTGTGCTGACGATACTGCTGCTGCTGCTGTGGGTACTGCCTCTGAAACTGCTGCTGATGCGGACGCTGGTTCTGATTCTGATATCCTTGTGGGTGACCAGGCCTGCCTTGCTGAGATGAACTGCCTGAGAAACGTGGACGGCTGATGCCTCCGGTCTGGGGTCCACTCATCTTGCGCTTCCGATCTTCCATATCCTTACGCTTCTTCTCAGTCATAACTGCCCTATCGATCAGGTGCTGGAAGGTGGGGAAGGTGTGATTCATCAGCTGGTAATGCAGGGGATCCACCAAACCCCTCATGAACCTGTACTGCCTTTTAGCATCAGTGTTGACATCTTCAGGTGCATACCGAGATAGCTGCAGAAACTTGTCTCTGTATTCACTAATAGACAGGGGTCCCTGCTTCAGAGCCAGAAACTCCTCCTTCTTCACGATCATCAGTCCCTCCGGCACATGGTACCTGCGGAAACTCTCGCTGAATTCTTCCCAGGTGATGGCTTCGGGGTCAGCATGTGTGGCGAGGTAGGACTCCCACCAGGACTGGGCTGCTCCCCTTAGCTGACGGGGACCATACAGAACCTTCTCCCTGTCGTTACATTGGGCGGTGCGCAGTTCTCTTTCCACTGCGTGCAGCCAGTCTTCTGCATCCATGGGGTCGGCAGAATGGGCGAAGGTAGGAGGGTGCCCTCTCATGAACTCACCACGCTTATCCCCTGGCATCTGGGGCATCTGCACTTGCAATTGGGGTTGGGGTTGCTGTTGAGCCTGCTGCATGGCTGCCAGAGTCTGCCCAATGGCCTGCACTGCCTGAGTCTGCATCAAGAACATCTGCTCCACTGACATCGGGGGTGGCGGGGGAGGCTGCCTCTGTTGTTCCTCCTGCTGGTCATGCTGCTCTTGCTGAGCACGCCTGTTGCATCGGCGCCTGTTGTCAGACATCTGTGGAAGACATTCATACATCAGCATTGATCTTACAACCCTCCAGCATAAGAAAAGAGAATACAGAATTCTTCATGACACTGAGTGAACAAAGAGCTTCACTGATCCTCATTACGATTCAACACAGCTTCTCAGATAAGAAGGAAAGTAGAAGTAAATGGCTTCCCAACTAAATAACTGACTTTATTAACATTATAGCTAGGCCAAACTGCAGGAGAAACCCACAGGTTGGCAACAGTCATTACAAAGATTCAAATCCAGCACAAGTTCATCATAACAAGCATGCAAGCAACTGATAAGCAAACTAAGCTAATTGGATGCAACTGATAAGCAAACTAAACTAACTATTTAAGACTGAGACATCTGACTTAAGAATTATTACAAACTTCGACGCTAACGATCTAAGGATCCAGATCTATCCTGGTCTTACAGGCAGGGGAACCATAAGTGTGGTGACCACGTGGCGGCGAGCGGTAAGGGTGCTGAGTCCCAACAAGAGCGGGAGAACCACCCTCCTGGTGATGGCGCTCTGCCAGCTCAGCACGCAACTCCGCAATCTCCATTCGAGCCCTGCTCAGCTCGTCCAGAGAGTGATCCAGCTCAGTATTAAGCACTGCGACTAGGTTGACTGTGCTGCTCAACCTAGGGTTAGCCTCACCAACAGGTGAGACAACCACACTCTCTGTGCTGCCAGTAGGGCGGCGGGGGTAGTACCGAAGGTTAAGACCGTCGGCCACCCCACCGAACAAAGAACAGTACTGGGAGAGTGCACGTCGTGCTGCATCCTGCATAGCCGCCTCTGCAGTGTCCCTCTCGGAGATGGAATAGTGCTCCGAAACGGCCTCCGCACCCCGGAGGTCGTCCTTCGGACGGCGAACTAGGCAGGTAGCCTCCCAGCGGTCCGGGTACCTCCCGCGACTGTGCTGGTAGACTACACAACGATACTCGATCGACCAGGTGTGCCGGTCGAAAACCTGGCGCAGCAAGGTGTCGAGTGCGTCGTGGAAGTGACAACCGCGAGCGGCATCACGGGTGATGGGTCGGGCGACCCATCCTTCCGCCTCCTGCGGCTCAGAAGACTCCGTGCTGTGGTCTGAGTCGTCGTCGTCGGGGTCTCCTCCAGGACTTCCTCCGGTAGCTCCTCCAACAGCCGAGGCGTCCCGCGGTGGTGCAGGGGGCGCCTCCAGCTGGGCAACAGAGGAACGGGGCCTCACGGACTCCACCTCCTGCTGGGGTGGGGAGGAAGAGCCCTGCTGCTCTCTGTGCTGGCGCCGGCGTTCCTGCTCCTCACGCAGGCGGT
This sequence comes from Zea luxurians, assembly GCA_029449295.1. Lineage (NCBI taxonomy): Eukaryota > Viridiplantae > Streptophyta > Magnoliopsida > Poales > Poaceae > Zea > Zea luxurians. The sequence continues at coordinate 172,214,649 of JAOPSE010000002.1, forward strand.
GGTGCAGTCTCTCCAGGTGACTCGACTGACCGGACACGGTGCGGTGCAGAGGACGCTCCGCAAGTCGAGACGGCAGGAAAGGAATCACCGACTTACGTGCAGTGTGTCTAAGTCGAGCCAACTACAAAAGACACCGTAAGCATAAGAGTAAGAGCAGAACTAATATGACAAGTGAATAAACCATAGACAGAACAAGATAAAAATTTTAACAAGGTATAATATAGTATATATGTGTAGTAAAACATAGGGTTGGTCGAGGTGACCGACTTTTGAAGTAACATCAGAGGTCAAGGTGAGGGGGGAAGGTCAATAGCCCTTAGTACGACCAGTGCTACTCTAGGTCAGCGGTCCTACAGTCAGCACGGCTTTGATACCACTTATGTCACACCCGGTTTTGGAAGGCAAACCAAGTGCGAACTATGTACGTGCCAGGATCAGAACTCACGTACACAACGATTACATAAATGAACATCAATGCACATTGCTCGAATAATAACTTAAAAGAGTATTAACTTATTACATCACAGAGTCACAGACATCCACATAGTCATCAACTTAACAGTTAAATCAAAGTGCTAGCGAAACGCAGTAAAGATAGGGCCTTCATAGGCAGCTGACTGGGGGTTGCCGCCAACCCACACCTAGAATTCGTCGTAGTCTTGGAACTCCTGGAAGTCTCCTTCCACGGCTTTGCCTTCTCCTGAGCAGTGGTTACAATGCGGACAACCTGGTGTTTTGTGGTAAAGCAAGGATGAGTACACATCAACGTACTCAGCAAATGTCCCGTTTGGCTGAAGTGGACTAGCTTTATGTGGGGTTAGGCTCAAGCAGTTGCTTTTAGTTGGTCAGGTATTTATCATTAGTAGAAGCCAGATTTTAGCATTAACCAACCCACGAACCATTTCCTCATCGAGGAACAACATCATCATATTCGAACCAAAACCATAACATAATCCTTGTATCTCGAACCATCTGTATCTCTAATCAAAGAGGATCCCAAGGCTGCTCTTAACCGTGAGCACGGCTGATATATCAGTTTCACTACCCTCTGCAGAGGTCGCACACTTTACCCATGAGTCATGATTCCCTTTCTGCCCGGGGAGAGCTAATCCCCATTGACCACTACCTAGGTGATCCGGCAGGGTATCACTACGTAGCTGTTACAAAGATTCCCTAGAGATCGTAGCCGCCCGTTAGGTTTCTCCAGTTTGATAAACACAGTACTCCTCCCCGCAGGAGAGTGACTAACAAAAGCAAAACGAAAGAACCTCGGCACTCAGCCTCAGCAGAGCAAGCACTATGTCTGGACCCCATTGACGGCACAACGGCGAAGCAACTACACCTCTAGTTCCTCTAATTAATTAGCTAAGGGCATCCCATTTCACCCTCATGGTTGCACTGTTATCCCGGGTGGTCTCTCAACGAATAGGTCCTTACGGAGAGGTACTCAGGAAACAGCCTGAGCCCCCTAGAGTATCACAAGATCATCAATATCATCAGGATAACAGTATCGTAAATAGTCACATCATGTTCATTGATTAAGTTAAGGCAATAGCAGAATGCTAACCATAACAGCCCATAAGGTCATCAAGGATAAAGTAAAGTGTAAAGCTAGTCAATCCTTAGGTTTCAAGTAAGTAATGCGGGGTAGTAAGTTATAAATGAATAGGACATAATGGGTCAGAGGACACTTGCCTTCACCAAACTGTTGATCAGGAACTTCCTCTGCAACTTCCTCGGGAAACACAGACTGCTCGTTGTCTACGTAAAGTAATCATTCACTCTATGCACTTGGGAAATAACAAACAAAAACAATATACCACACATATGCAGCAGAGAGATCACAAGTTCACAATAGAAAAGGATTGGTACTCTAGTATTCCCTAGGTCTAGGGTAGAGGACTATACAAAATGATTCATTATCCAATAATCAGGTTTAAGTCAGTGGTGGGGTTAAATCATTACATGGTTTTAAGTCCATAAACTTAGGTGCTCCCACTTTTATTAAAGTCTTCTATCTTTTATTTATCTCAAATATGGGTTCCAATAACCTTAACCTTATCTTAATGATCCACTATTAATTGGGACATAAAAACAGCAGGGAAACATTGGTTAAATAGGTAGACAAAAATACTATGAGCATTTTGCAATTTGAAGCACCTAATTTGGAGTTCATATGACAAAGTTATGAATTTTACAAGTTTAGGGATTAAAAATATACCCTAAATACTTATTTTGAATTAAATAAAAGGTCCGAGGACCTAACTGCGAGAATCCAGGGACGGCGGGTTAATTTTCAGGAAACCGGGGGTCTCTTTAAGAAAACGCGCGGGCGAAGGGGTATCGGGCTTTTATAGCCGTTGGATCTCGGATCAACGCCCGAGATTAGATCCGCGGGCGGGCGCGCGAGCGCGCGGCGGCCTGAGCGGCTGACAGGCGGGGCCAGGCGGGCAGCGCGGGGCGGCGGGCTGACAGGCGGGGCCAGGTGGCAGCGCGGGGCGGCGGGCTGACAGGCGGGGCCGGGTGAGCAGAGCGGACGCGGGCAGCTGGCTGACAGGTGGGGCCAGGCGGCAGAGCGGGCGCGGGGTGTGAGGGAAGCGGCCCTGGGCCGTTGGATCTCCGGCGGACGGCCAGGATTGGGCCCGGGCTAATTGAATCAGGGCCGCCCGATCTGGGATGAACGGCGGGGGTCGGGTGGCCGGCCTTGGCCTTTCCTACGGCTAGCAGAGGCGGCGGCGCTCGTCTCCGCGGCGAAGGACTCGCCGGAGACGAGGGGCGCGGGCGCTCTGCGGGTCTTTGGGGTGACCCGAGCGGCCGGGAAGGTTGGGGAGGGCGCGGGGAATCGTCCGGTGGGGGCTAGGTCGGGGCTGGGGCACCGGAGGGGGGCGGTCCACGGCGAAGCGGCTCGGCGGCGGCGCTATGGGACTCCGGCGAGCAATTAAGCACAGCAGGGAGCAATACAAAGGTCGGGAGGGGGCGGGGGAGGTTCCTTACCTCAAGGCGGACTCCGGGGACTCCTCGGTGGCGGCAATGGCGCGACGACGGCCCGGGTCGGCGGTGGCGGACCTCCGCGGCTGCACGGAGGACGGCGGGTGAGCGCGGGCAGAGGGAAATAGGGAGGGGGAGGCGAAATTGGAGCGCGTCCCGGGTTGCGGATGTCGGTGCGGAGCTCACTGTGGCTGAGGGCACAGCGGAGCTCCAACGGCGACGGGGAAACGAGCTCGGGACGGCGGCGGTTCGTGGCGACAGCGCTCTAGCGTGCGCGCAGCGAGGGGGAGGCGAGGGAGGGGTCTGTTGGTGCGCAAATGAGGGAGGGAGAGAGGGCGAGTGGGGTTCTGGGCTCAAGTGGCCGGGGGCGGGGCGGTTGCGAGCTCCACGCGCGTCGTGGGCGCGGAGACCGCGGCAACGCGCAGCTCGGGCGGCGGTTACGCGGGGAAGACGGGGCTGACAAGCCGGGCCCGCGAGCAGAGAGAGAGGGAGGCGGGCGCGGAGACGGCGGCCGCGCTGACGGGCGGGCCCGCTAGGGCAGAGAGAGCGGGGGGGGAGAGGCGCGCGCGCGGGGTTGGGCCGGCTGGGCCGAAAGGCCGAGGGGGCGGCAGGGTTGGGCTTCTTTCCCTTTTTCTTTTATTCTGGTATTTGTTTTCTCTTTTCTTTTTATTTTCTCTATTTGATTCAAATTCAAATAAGCCACAAATTCAAATTAGACTTTCTAAGAATTATGCACCAAACAAAAGTGAAATCTAGGGTTCAACATGATGCAACAATTCATACTCCCTTAGAGTTTGAGCTAATAGACTATAGTTACAAATAAAATAACCACTTTTCTCCTATAGAAATGAGAAAGAGAAGATTGGGGAAGGATGAGAAAAGGGAAGTAACACCTGAATTTGTGAATATGAGCAAAGAAATTTTATACCCCCAAATTCAGGGTGTTACACTTGGTCTTTTTATTGGCTAAGTGTGAACCTTTGGCACCTGTATAACTTGTACACTAGAGCAAACTAGTTAGTCCAATTATTTGTGTTGGACAATTCAACCACCAAAATCAATTAGGAACTAGGTGTAAGCCTAATTCCCTTTCAATCTCCCCCTTTTTGGTGATTGATGCCAACACAAACCAAAGCAAATATGGAAGTGCATAATTGAACTAGTTTTCATAATGTAAGTGCAAAGGTTGCTTGGAAATGAGCCAATATAAATACTCACAAGATATGCATAGATTGTTTCTTTGTTTTTAACATTTTGGACCACGCTTGCACCACATGTTTTGTTTTTGCAAATTCTTTTGTAAATCCTTTTCAAAGTTCTTTTGCAAATAGTCAAAGGTAAAATGAATAAGATTTTGCAAAGCATTTTCCAGATTTAAAATTTTCTCCCCCTATTTCAAATGCTTTTTCTTTGACTAAACAAAACTCCCCCTAGATGAAATTCTCCTCTTAGTGTTCAAGAGGGTGTTGTCATATCAATTTTGAAAAATTACTTTTCTCCCCCCTTTTGAACACAATAAGATATCAATTGAGAATCATACCAATTGAAAAACTCTTTTTAAAATTAGTTGGTGGTGCGGTCCTTTTGCTTTGGGCTCATATTTTCTCCCCCTTTGGCATGAATCGCCAAAAACGGAATCATTAGAGCCCTTAAAATTACTCTCTCCCCCTTTGGTCATAAATAAATGAGTGAAGATTATACCAAAGATGGAGTCCTTTTGCTTGGTGCTCATGCTTTCTCCCCCAAAAATGGAGAGTTGCTTGGAGTGACGGCGAAGGATGAGTTACGGAGTGGAAGCCTTTGTCTTCGCCGAAGACTCTAATTCCCTTTCAATACACCTATGACTTGGTTTGAAATAGACTTGAAAACACATTAGTCATAGCATATGAAAGAGATATGATCAAAGGTATATAAATGAGCTATGTGTGCAAATCAACAAAAGAAGTTCCTAGAATCAAGAATATTTAGCTCATGCCTAAGTTTGTTAAAAGTTTGTTTATCAAGTGGCTTGGTAAAGATATCGGCTAATTGATATTTAGTATTAATGTAGGAAATCTCGATATCTCCCTTTTGTTGGTGATCCCTTAAAAAGTGATACCGAATGGCTATGTGTTTAGTGCGGCTATGCTCGACAGGATTATCCGCCATTTTGATTGCACTCTCATTATCACATAGAAGAGGAACTTTGGTTAATTTGTAACCATAGTCCCTGAGGGTTTGCCTCATCCAAAGTAGTTGCGCGCAACAATGTCCTGCGGCAATATACTCGGCTTCGGCGGTAGAAAGAGCTACGGAATTTTGCTTCTTTGAAGCCCAAGACACCAAGGATCTTCCCAAGAACTGGCAAGTCCCCGATGTGCTCTTTCTATTGATTTTACACCCTGCCCAATCGGCATCGGAATAACCAATCAAATCAAATGTGGATCCCCTAGGATACCAAAGCCCAAACTTAGGAGTATAAACTAAATATCTCAAGATTCGTTTTACGGCCGTAAGGTGAGCTTCCTTAGGGTCGGCTTGGAATCTTGCACACATGCATACGGAAAGCATAATATCCGGTCGAGATGCATATAAATATAGCAAAGAACCTATCATCGACCGGTATACCTTTTGATCGACGGATTTACCTCCCTCGTCGAGGTCGAGATGCCCATTGGTTCCCATGGGTGTCTTGATGGGTTTGGCATCCTTCATTCCAAACTTTCTTAGAATGTCTTGAGTGTATTTCGTTTGGCTTAGGAAGGTGCCTTCTTGGAGTTGCTTCACTTGAAATCCTAAGAAATACTTCAACTCCCCCATCATAGACATCTCGAACTTTTGTGTCATGATCCTACTAAATTCTTCACATGTAGACTCGTTAGTAGACCCAAATATAATATCATCAACATAAATTTGGCATACGAACAAGTCATTTTCAAGAGTTTTAGTAAATAAAGTAGGATTGGCCTTTCCGACTTTGAAGCCATTAGTGATAAGGAAATCTCTAAGGCATTCATACCATGCTCTTGGGGCTTGCTTGAGCCCATAAAGCGCCTTAGAGAGCTTATAAACATGGTTAGGATACTCACTGTCTTCAAAGCCGGGAGGTTGCTCAACATAGACCTCTTCCTTGATTGGTCCATTGAGGAAGGAACTCTTCACGTCCATTTGATAAAGCTTGAAACCATGGTAAGTAGCATAGGCTAATAATATTCGAATTGACTCAAGCCTAGCTACGGGTGCATAGGTTTCACCGAAATCCAAACCTTCGACTTGGGAGTATCCCTTGGCCACAAGTCGAGCTTTGTTCCTTGTCACCACACCATGCTCGTCTTGCTTGTTGCGGAAGACCCATTTGGTTCCTACAACATTTTGATTAGGACGTGGAACTAAATGCCATACCTCATTCCTAGTGAAGTTGTTGAGCTCCTCTTGCATCGCCACCACCCAATCCGAATCTTGTAGTGCTTCCTCTACCCTGTGTGGCTCAATAGAGGAAACAAAAGAGTAATGCTCACAAAAAAGTGCAACACGAGATCTAGTGGTTACCCCCTTATGAATGTCGCCAAGGATGGTGTCGACGGGGTGATCTTGTTGGATTGCTTGGTGGACTCTTGGGTGTGGCGGCCTTTGTTCTTCATCCTCCTTGTCTTGATCATTTGCATCTCCCCCTTGATCATTGTCGTCATCTTGAGGTGGCTCATTTGCTTGATCTTCTACTTCATCAACTTGAGCTTCATCCTCATTTTGAGTTGGTGGAGATGCTTGCATGGAGGAGGATGGTTGATCTTGTGCATTTGGAGGCTCTTCGGATTCCTTAGGACACACATCCCCAATGGACATGTTCCTTAGTGCGACGCACGGAGCCTCTTCATCACCTATCTCATCAAGATCAACTTGCTCTACTTGAGAGCCGTTAGTCTCATCAAACACAACGTCACAAGAAACTTCAACTTGTCCGAAGGACTTGTTAAAGACTCTATATGCCCTTGTGTTTGAATCATATCCTAGTAAAAAGCCTTCTACTGTCTTAGGAGCAAATTTAGATTTTCTACCTCTTTTAACAAGAATAAAGCATTTGCTACCAAAGACTCTAAAATATGAAATATTGGGCTTTTTACCGGTTAGGAGTTCATAGGATGTCTTCTTGAGGATTCGGTGTAGATATAACCGGTTGATAGCGTAGCAAGCGGTGTTAACCGCCTCGGCCCAAAACCGATCCGGTGTCTTGTACTCATCAAGCATGGTCCTTGCCATGTCCAATAGAGTTCGATTCTTCCTCTCCACTACACCATTTTGTTGTGGCGTGTAGGGAGAAGAGAACTCATGCTTGATGCCCTCCTCCTCAAGGAAGCCTTCGATTTGAGAGTTCTTGAACTCCGTCCCGTTGTCGCTTCTTATTTTCTTGATCCTTAGGCCAAACTCATTTTGAGCCCGTCTCAAGAATCCCTTTAAGGTCTCTTGGGTTTGAGATTTTTCCTGCAAAAAGAATACCCAAGTGAAGCGAGAATAATCATCCACTATTACAAGACAATACTTACTCCCACTGATGCTTATGTAAGCAATCGGGCCGAATAGATCCATGTGGAGTAGCTCAAGCGGCCTATCGGTCGTCATGATGTTCTTGTGTGGATGATGGGCACCAACTTGCTTTCCTGCTTGGCATGCGCTACAAACCCTGTCTTTCTCAAAATGAACATTGGTTAGTCCTAAAATGTGCTCTCCCTTTAGAAGCTTATGAAGATTCTTCATCCCAACATGGGCTAGTCGGCGATGCCAGAGCCAACCCATGTTAGTCTTAGCAATTAAGCATGTGTCGAGTTCAGCTCTATCAAAATCTACTAAGTATAGCTGACCCTCTAACACACCCTTAAATGCTATTGAATCATCACTTCTTCTAAAGACAGTGACACCTACATTAGTAAAGAGACAGTTGTAGCCCATTTTGCATAATTGAGATGCAGAAAGCAAATTGTAATCTAATGAATCTACAAGAAAAACATTGGAAATAGAATGGTCAGGTGATATAACAATTTTACCCAATCCTTTGACCAAACCTTGATTTCCATCCCCGAATGTGATAGCTCGTTGGGGATCTTGGTTTTTCTCATAGGAGGAGAACATTTTCTTCTCCCCAGTCATGTGGTTTGTGCACCCGCTATCGATGATCCAACTTGAGCCCCCGGATGCATAAACCTACAAAACAAGTTTAGTTCTTGACTTTAGGTACCCAAACGGTTTTGGGTCCTTTGGCATTAGAAACAAGAACTTTGGGTACCCAAACACAAGTCTTGGAGCCCTTGTGTTTGCCCCCAACAAACTTGGCAACTATCTTGCCGGATTTGTTAGTTAAAACATATGATGCATCAAGAGTTTTGAATGAAATGTCATGATCATTTGATGCATTAGGAGTTCTCTTCTTAGGCAACTTAGCACGGGTTGGTTGCCTAGAACTAGATGTCTCACCCTTATACATAAAAGCATGATTTGGGCCAGAGTGAGACTTCCTAGAGTGAATTCTCCTAATCTTGCTCTCGGGATAACCGGCAGGGTACAAAATGTAACCCTCGTTATCCTGAGGCATGGGAGCCTTGCCCTTAACAAAATTAGACAATCTTTTAGGAGGGGCACTAAGTTTGACATTGTCTCCCCTTTGGAAGCCAATGCCATCCTTGATGCCGGGGCATCTCCCACTATAGAGCATACTTCTAGCAAATTTAAATTTTTCATTTTCTAAGTTATGCTCGGCAATTTTAGCATCTAATTTTGCTATATGATCATTTTGTTGTTTAATTAAAGCCATGTGATCATGTATAGCATCAATGTTAATATCTCTACATCTAGTACAAATGGTAGTGTGCTCAACGGTAGATGTAGAGGGTTTGCAAGATTTTAATTCTACAACCTTAGCATGCAATATATCATTCTTAGTTCTAAGGTCGGAAATAGTAGCATTGCAAACATCAAAATCTTTAGCCTTAGCAAGCAATTTTTCATTTTCATTTCTAAGGCTAGCAAGAGAAATGTTCAATTCTTCAATCCTAGCAAGTAAATCATCATTATTTCTAGAATTGGTAATTGAAACATTACAAATATGAGAATCAACCTTAGCTAACAAATTAGCATTTTCACTTCTAAGGTTGTCAATAGTTTCATGGCAAGAACTTAGCTCACTAGAAAGTTTTTCACATTTTTCTACTTCTAGAGTGTAAGCATTTTTGACCTTAACATGCTTCTTATTTTCTTTAATAAGGAAGTCCTCTTGGGTGTCCAAGAGATCATCCTTCTCATGAATAGCACTAATCAATTCATTAAGTTTCTCTTTTTGTTGCATGTTGAGGTTGGCAAAAAGAGTGCGTAAGTTATCTTCCTCATCACTAGCATTTTCATCACTAGAAGACTCATATCTAGTGGAGGATTTAGATTTAACCTTCTTCTTTTTGCCGTCCTTTGCCATGAGGCACTTGTGGCCGACGTTGGGGAAGAGAAGGCCTTTGGTGACGGCGATGTTGGCGGCGTCCTCGTCGTCGGAGGAGTCGCTAGAGCTTTCGTCGGAGTCCCACTCCCGACAAACATGGGCATCGCCGCCCTTCTTCTTGTAGTACCTTTTCTTTTCCTTTCTTCTCCCCTTTTTGTCATCGCCCCTGTCACTGTCACTAGAAATAGGACATTTAGCTATAAAGTGACCGGGCTTACCACACTTGTAGCAAACCTTCTTGGAGTGGGATTTGTAGTCTTTCCCCCTCCTTTGCTTGAGGATTTGACGGAAGCTCTTGATGATGAGCGCCATCTCCTCGTTGTCGAGCTTGGAAGCGTCGATGGGTGTTCGATTTGGAGTAGCCTCCTCCTTCTTTTCTTCCGTTGCCTTGAATGCGACGGGTTGTGCTTCGGGCATGGAGGAGGTGCCTTGCTCGATGATTTTCTTTGAGCCTTTAATCATTAGCTCAAAGCTCACAAATTTTCCTATAACCTCCTCGGGAGACATTAGCTTATATCTAGGATCACCTCGAATTAATTGAACTTGTGTAGGGTTAAGAAATACGAGGGATCTAAGAATAACCTTGACCATCTCATGGTCATCCCATTTTTTGCTCCCGAGGTTGCGCACTTGGTTCACCAAGGTCTTCAAGCGGTTGTACATAGCTTGTGGATCCTCCCCTTGGTGGAGCATGAAGCGACCGAGCTCCCCCTCGATCGTCTCCCGCTTGGTGATCTTTGTCACCTCGTCTCCCTCATGCGCGATCTTGAGTACGTCCCAAATTTCCTTCGCACTTTTTAACCCTTGCACCTTATTATACTCCTCTCGACTTAGAGAGGCGAGGAGTATAGTGGTGGCTTGGGAGTTAAAGTGGTGAATTTGGGCCACCTCGTCCGAGTCGTAGTCTTCATCCCCTACGGATGATACCTGTACACCAAACTCAACAACATTCCATATGCTTGTGTGGAGTGAGGTTAGATGATGCCTCATTTTGTCACTCCACATATTATAATCTTCATCGTCAAAAACCGGTGGTTTGCCTAATGGAACGGAAAGTAATGGAGTATGTCTAGAAGTACGAGGATGTTGGGGACTTGTTCTCAAGTGCTATGAATTAAGAACAAGGCAACACAAAAAGGTTAATGATTAATGCCCTTCGTCCTTCAGAGCATTATCTCCCTTAGGATATAATGATCTTCAGACGAAGGTCATGAAGGACGTACCTTCGACATTACGATATATCTCAATGAAAGGAGAAGCATATGAGACATGAGAAATAACATGAATAATCATATGTCATCATTAATATCCTTTAATCATATAGCCATGAATGCACTTGAACAATATTGAATTACATTTTTACCTTCGGCTTGACAGAAGGCAAAAGTCCAAGCGTGACGCGCGAGTGAATACAAGTCAGCGTGAACAGTACGGGGGTACTGTTCATCTATTTATAGACACAGGACACAGCCTGTGACGAATTACAATTATGCCCCTCATGAAAGTTTACAATCATTGACTCAGACCTTTATGGATTAAAAGGTCATTCTATCTCTATGTCGGTTTGTAATGCCGAAGCTTCATGAAAAGGAACCTTCGGTCATCTCCTGGGGACAACTTCAGCCGAAGCTGCTTCTTCCCGTAAGACCTTCGGCGCAACGAAGCATGGCCCCAACAGTAGCCCCTTTCGCGGTGCTAGATCGTTTTTCGTAACGAGCTTGATCCGTGAAAAAAGCCTCTCAAGCTTCGGGAAGCCGAAGGTCCAAAAAACACCTTCCCTGAGCTCGTTGCCGAGAAACGATCCAGTTTCCGAGCGCGTGCCAGGCCCACCTTGCAGAGTTACTGTTTGATCTTTGCGGTCCACCGCGCAGCGAGTGCAAGTGACTGCCCGCCTGGTGTAAAAATCCTGGTGCTTCGCCTTCTTACCTGCAGCACTATATAAACAGACGAGTAGGTGTGAAGTTACCACAGCATTCATTGCTATTTGCACTGTTTTGCTGCCAAAATTTTTAACTGTAGCCGAAGCTTGATTCTCAGAATCGAACGAAGGTCTATCTCGAAGTCTGCTTCGTCAGAAAGAAAGGCTTTGGGAGAAAAAGAAAAAGAAAAAAGTATTCAATTTCCCCAAACTCAGAATCAAATGGCCAGAGTGCGATCCACTGCCAGGGTTGAGCGTGAAGGAGACGAAGCTGAAGGTTCAGAGACTGTTCCTATCTTCGAAGCAATGCAACGATCCGGACTGGTAACTGCGGAAGAAATGCCCGCTGCTGAAGCAGACCCGACAACTGCCGAAGGAGAAGAAGAGAACATTGAAGAAACTGATCCCGAAGATGACTATCGCATTGCCATGCCCAGCAAGCCCAGCCACTTAGACTTCGGAAAGTCGACCATCTCAAAGGCTGATCTCGCCAAGATGGTAAAATCAGGTTATTTCAGTGAAAATCAGAAGAAACTACTTCGCTTCGGGGGAGAAGAAACTACCCCGAAGCCAGAGAAGGACGAGATAGTCATTTTCAAAAGCTTTTTAAAGGCTGGGCTGAGATTCCCCCTTCATGGAATTATTGCAGATGTATTGAAGAAGTTTGGTATTTACTTTCATCAATTGACTCCTAACGCTATCGTTAGGCTTAATGTCTATATCTGGGCCCTCCGAAGCCAGGCAGTGGAGCCGTTTGCCGACAGTTTTTGTCGAGTTCATGAGTTACATTACCAAACGAAGGCCAGAAAAGATGGATTACATGATAACTTTGGTTGTTACAATTTTGCCTACCGGAAAACAACAAAGTTTCCTGTTATTAGCTACCGAAGCAAATGGCCGGCAGGCTGGAAGTCTGAGTGGTTTTATGTGAAGGTTGACGAAGACGAAGAAAAGTTGGTACAAAGCCCACTTGAATTAATCTTCGGAGAAACAAGGCCGCGATGCCACATGACATTAGAAGGTCCCACCTGGGCTGCACTGGGTGAGTTTGAAATTATTTCAGAGCATATCGGTACCAGGGATCTGGTTCAAGAGTTCTTGGCGTTCAGGGTTTTCCCTACTCTAAAAGAATGGGAAATGCCAAAGCTAGAGGGGGAGAAGAAGAAGGGGGAACTTGTCCGGCTTCCTTACCATTTCAAATTCAAGAAATACTTTAAAAAACCTTGCCAAGAGTGGCTGGACACAGTTGAGGTAATGTGCAATGAAATTCTTGGGAATTATTCCAAAAAAGAAGATCAACTGATGATCGCGGCCTTCGGCACCCGTCCAAAGCGAAGGCTGGACCGAGTGCTTGATGCCCTGGGTTTCGAGTACCCTGACTATGAACGGCTGAACAAGGGTGCTGAGGGCCAAAAAAGGAAAAGAGTGGCCGAAACTTTGAACAAGGATGAGGAAAAACCACCAAAAGAGAAGAAAATTCCCAAGAAGAGAAAAATATCAACTCCAAAGCGAAAATTATCCGATGAAGAGGGGACTCCTGCACCACCTTCTACCAGCGACGTGGAGGAAATCTTAAAGGTAATGACTGAACCCCTGCCCGCGAAGCTAAGTCCATTAGGGCCTCAACTGACGAAGCTTTTTCAAAAGGTGGAGGAGCCGGAAAAAACGAAGATAACCAAAACAAAGAGGCAAAGAATTATTGCAGTGACCGAAGTTATTGACAAGACGCCACCGAGGGCGTCAATTCGGAAAACGCCAGCTGTTGAGGATACAACAAATGTCGAAGTCGCACCTTCGGAGGTCGCGGCTACCGAAGCCGCTTCAGCCGAAGGTTTGAACTTGGAAACTACAATTGAAGACATCGACAAAATTTTGCTAGACATGGCCGCAGAAGAAGCTGCCACCGCTGCTGAAGAAACCATGGCCACAGTGCCTGGAAAGGGAAAGGAAATAGCCAAAGACACTTCGGAAGACGAAGCCTACATATTTCAAAATTTAGTTGGGCAAAAACTGTCGAAGGCCGAAATAGAAGAGCTTAAAGACTATGCCAATTCTTGCGGATATAAGCCAGGAGCTCTTCTTTTCGGAGGTGTTGACGATGAAAAATTAGGCTGCATCCGAGATCAAACTGGAGCTAAGGTGATCGGTACTCTTTCAAAGAGTATCGGTTTTCCGAAGCTAGAAACAGATATCAGCCGCTACCGACGACAACATATCGTCGGTAGCTTATTTTATTCCAATTTCAAGGTAAACAAATTTTCTCTGACTTCTATTGTTTTTTTAAAAATGGAAATATTCCTAACGAAGGTTGTTTATGTGCAGAGCATGCTACTAAGCAAAGCTTTGAAGATGCAGCAAGATCTAGAGGATAAAAAACACGAAGCTATAATTGAAAATTTGGAGAGCAAAATAAAAGAGCAATCAGCTATTATTGAAAAGAAAGACTTCGAACTCCAAACAACTGAAGGCTTGCTGGCAGAAACTGAAGCTAAAGTAGCAGAATTGAATTCGAAGCTTCTCTGCCAATCAAAACAATTTGAACAAGAGAAGCTAGAGCTTAATTTGAAACTTGAAGCCGAAGTCCAAACCAACTCAGACTTGAAGAAGTCATTAACAAGCCTTCAAGACAAGTGCTTGAAATTTAGTAACAACTGTATTCAACAATTAAAGAAGATCTTTTACTCAGTTGGTGTAACACCCGGATTTTAGGGGTCCAAAACCCGGGGTTAACATAAACACCAGGTATGCTGGGACCAAGTCTCATACATATGATGTATAGTGGCACAGGATCGAATGTCACAACTTTATATATAACAGGAGTTCTATACAAAATAAATAATTACATTATAAGGAGACAACGGTCCAGCAACCCAAAGTTGACTGGGAGACGACGACCTAGACCTCTCACGAACACATCGCAGCATCCTCCGAGTGCATCATCCTGCGGTACCTGTTCTTGACCTGTGGTGTGTGTGAGACAGCAAGAGTGAGCTCACATACGTTCATCGCTCAACAAGTTGTGGGGAATAATGTGCATGAACTCGCCAAAGGTGGGAGCTCACGTGAAGTGTAAGGCTTACCAAAGGAGATGGTTGAAGCTGAGCATTGCTTTTAAAGTTGGTCAAAATTTTATTAGCAGTTACTAAGTATAAGTAAATACCAACCCAATTAAATAGTAGAACAAAAGTAACAACCTCACCTGCGATGCAATGCATATGGCAAATTGAGTTTAAGTTCCATAATTTAATCATGTGAGTGTCCGAGCTGCTCATGACCGTGAGCACGGCTAGTATACCAGTTTTACACTCTGCAGAGGTTGCGCATCTTTACCCACAAGTCGTGTATCCCATGTCGCCAGGGTTTGCAAGGCCCTTAGACACTACCGAGGTGAATGGCTAGGGATCCACTACGAGGCCTTTACAAAGTTCCACTAGCTTCCGAAAACCCGCTACAGTTTATAGGAAGATCCAGTGCAGGAATCCCTTGCAGGACCGCCATCGCAGCAAAATCCTCCCGAGGGCCTCCCTACACTGACCTCTCCCCTACTGCCCTTGCCCCTTTCGGGTAAGGTAGTCTTCCACTAGCTTTCCTAATTAATCAGCCAAGGGCGTCCCATTCCACCCTTGTGGTAGCACTGTTTTCCCGGGTGGTTCTCCATGTTCCAATTAACATAATGATCTTATCATGAACAATAAATAACAACTAATAACAAAAGTATAATCATGAATAGTGTAATCTTCATACCCAAAACCACATATAGCACTAGCAAGTACTACCCAGAAGGTTCAGTGGTAAACAAGGTATAAAGATAGACAAACTGGGGTAACCTATTGGGTCCCATCAAAATTAACCTATGCAGATCATTATGATTAATAAGAACATGAGTGGGTAAAAAGAAGTGATCAAGGGCACAACTTGCCTGGGCCTTGAGATTCCAGGTACCAGGATGATCTTCAGATGGCACGTGTCCTCACTGCTAGTCGTAGCATTACAAACAAACAGTGTATAGACAGAATTAACATTACACCAAACATATATGCAAAATACATATTAATAATCTACATGTTAAAATAAGATCACAGGAAAAAGAATTATTAATTCTGGAGTTGTAGATTTTAAGTTATGGATTTCTGTAGCTTTTATGTATTTAATACAAGATTAAGTACTAGATAAATTTAATTGAGCCTTTCATGCCAAAACAGAGGCACAAAATGATGAAGAATATTATTACAAAATTTTAGAAACTGGAATGGTTCAATTTGGAGCTAAAATGAATTTTCTATGAATTATCTAAGTTCTAGCAATTATTTTCATATTAAGAATTCATTTTCTATTTTATTTATTCAATTTAAACGATCACTGGACTGGGCCTCAATTAAACAGAAGCACAGGGGGCTCGGTGTAAGTTGTCCCAGACACAGAGAACAGTCGCCCAGGGACGGCGGGTTGATTCACTGAAACCCGAGGGTCTCTTATGCAAAACGGATGGCCGAAGGGGTATCGTTGTATCGTAGCCGCACGATTTGATCTGGGCGGCCAGGATTAAATCACCACGGTATATACGGCCGCATCGCTCGGAGCCGTTGGATTCCGATCCGAGGCCACGCATTAGCCATGACCCTGCCCGCACGATTATGATCCGACGCTCGATTCCCTACGGCCGCAATCGGCTAGAGATCTCCCGATCGGTGCCGTTGCCTACGAAATCAACGGCCACGAACTTTCCCCCTTCCTCCACTTGGGCCATACGACGGCGCCGCCCGATGGTGCACGGTGGCGCACCCACCGGAGACCCCGGAATCTACGACGCACGACCCTAATTCCCTAATCGAGCAAAGCTACACAATCCTGGGTGCTTGACGAACATGGCAAGGGACTTACCGGAGGCAGATACAGTCTCAGCGGCGGCGCCCACGACGCGAGGCGGACCGACGGTCGATTTGACGGTACGGCGAGCAATTCCCCCGGTTTCCCCGGCTTATGAGCCCGATGAACCGCGCCTACACGATCCTAGCATGATGGCAAGGCCCCCTCGACCTTTATCCGACCACCGACCGCTAGCGAAGGTGGAAGTCGAGTGCGGCGGCCACCATTCTCTCCCCATGTCCGATGAGAAATTAGGTCGGGAACGGCGGTCTTCTCCGCCCGCCAATGCCACAACGAGCATGCATGCATCCTAGCGGCCATCCCCGAGCACACCGTGGACTTCAAACGGCGGTAGAGGCCAAGGACGGCTGCGGCGGAACTCTCCCTCTCACTGCGCAAGCTCCCGGTTCGCCCATGGCGATGAGCAATGCGCGGGTTCCAGGGGGCAAGGCCCAGGAGTTTATGTAGGGCGCGAGTACGAGCTCCAACAACCCGGTCGAAGCGCACAGGTGGTTACGGGAGCGGAATCTACGGCGAGGAGATCGGTAGGATGCGTTCTTCGGTCAGCGAGTGGATCCGGGGTAGGAGATAACCCTGACAGGAGGGTCCCACATGTAAGTGGAACGGCGGAGCAGAAAGGAAAGCAGGCGCGCGCGGGTGGGATCCGACCAGGGGGACCCACATGTAAGTGATCGATCGCGTGGGAGAAGAGGTGGGCTGGCGCGCAGTGTCATCCCCAGGTGGGCCGAATTGGGGTTGGGCCCAACAGTGGGATTTTTCTTTTTCCTTTTCTTTTCATCTCCCATTTTCTTTTCTTTCTTTTAAAAATCAATTTGAATTCGAATTTAGTTTCAAACCTTGTGCAAGTTTATTCTTCAATCATGTTGTGAAATTAAGAATGCCAATTTTTTTTGAAATATATTTATATTATTTTTATATCCCTTCTCTTTTTCTTATTTCCAAACTCTAATTTCCATTTAGGGTTTGATCCAATCCTTTAGAATTATTATCTTTTTGTTATTACCCTTATTATTTTATTTAATGTGCAAACATATAAAACTCCAACATGATGCATATTCTTTTTATCATTTGTTTTAATTTACCTCCAACTTTCATGTATGCTCTTTTTATGATGCAAATATGGCACATAAGATAAGGAATTCACTATATCATCTTTTAATACAATTTTGGGTATTACAAATCCTACCCCCCTTAAAAATAATCTCGTCCTCGAGATTTGTAAGGAACATGATACAACAAATTTAGCTTGTAGTCTAGATTGCAGTTTCTAGTTAGTTTAAAAATCAAGAGTCCCTTTTTTTAGTTATTAGGAGAGCATAGGTATTATATGTATGTCCACTTTATTAGGTAGGATAAAGGATATCTTTTAAAGCCTATATAGGTTTGGGCAAGAAAGAGCGGGGTAAAGAAAGACTCCATCCAAGATTGTGGCTTTTGACTCATCTGGTGGTCCCGCTTGATCCTTGAAGACTTGAGTTGGTGTTTATTCCTTTCTTAATGAGGTTGATCATCTTCTTCGGTCTTGTCTCAGTAATTAGGAGTTAGTGTATGTTATTGGGCTGGGGAATATGGTTAATATAGGTATGGATGAGAGAGACTACATGATGTAGATCAAAAGTTTATTTGATGTTAGGTGGGGATAAACAGATCATGCAATCCATTATGAATCTATTGGTCGAGTTAGATCTTCTGCCCATGGTTGAGTTAGTCTAATGTGCTAAGTTAACACTTGGCTAGTAAGGTCTAATCTCTTTTTACTTGTATCATTAGTCTGATTAAGTAGGCCACATTAGATTAGTTTAGTAGATGGCTATGAGTTAAATGAGATTAGTCAGAGTCTGGTTTGATTGTTTTGCTTCTGTATGGTTTGGATAGGGTATGTAACCTGGGTATGGCTGAACTGATCTAAGTCATCAATTTAGACTTAAGTGAATTAGGAGCATGGCCATATCTTTTGCACCAGCATTGAGTAACACACACTAGATTAGATCATATTAGATTAAGTAGGAGCTAGATTAGATTGAATATGACTAGATTAGACTAGTTTAGGTTAAATAGATCTACTAGGGTAGGATAAATATTATTAGGATATGTTAGAATCTTTAGATTTATTAGGACCAGATAAAATCTTTTTAAGGTAAGATAAATCTATTAAGGTAATAGAATATCCTTTAAGATAAGATGGATCTATTACACAAGATTGAATCTAGGTTAGATTGGTATGACTAGTTTGACTAAATAAGATCTAATTAAGTTGCACTAGATCATGGTTGTTTAATCTAGGGTGGATAAGTATGCTTATTAGGATAAGATGAATCTTTTGAGGTCAGTTAGATCTATTAGGATGAGATAAGTAAAGTGGTTAGGATAGGATGAATCCTTCAAGATAAGATAAATCTACTAAGATAAGAGAAAACCCCTTAAGATAAGATGGATCTATTAAGATAAGGGAGAATCTTTTAAGATAAGATGAATTGGCTAGAATGAGATCGTTTAGGATAAGATAAATCTCTTTAAGCTAGATATGTTCCAATGGGGATAATCTAGGTTGTCTAGTTATTTTATAAATATATTTTTATACCTATGTATATATGCAGATGCAATTGTGGACATTACTCCACAACCCATCACACTCAATCAAAGATCCAAATCAACCAAGTATCATAAGAACAATCATTCAAGTGCATGGATAAAAATAGTTTTGTTTTTGTTCCTAAGATTAGGTTCCCTATTCCTAAAGGTCACTTCAGTCACAGGATTTCAAAATGTAAAATCCACCTTTGTCTTTTAGAAAGAAAAGATAAGAATAATCAGAGTAAGCGGAAATAGATGAGAAAAGATTAAGATGAGTTTAGAAAAGAATCAGAGTAAGGTAAGTAGATAAGGGTTATCCAGTTCTATCTAGGTTTCGTCCTACAGTCAACATTCCTCTGATACCACTTCTGTAACACCCGGATTTTAGGGGTCCAAAACCCGGGGTTAACATAAACACCAGGTATGCTGGGACCAAGTCTCATACATATGATGTATAGTGGCACAGGATCGAATGTCACAACTTTATATATAACAGGAGTTCTATACAAAATAAATAATTACATTATAAGGAGACAACGGTCCAGCAACCCAAAGTTGACTGGGAGACGACGACCTAGACCTCTCACGAACACATCGCAGCATCCTCCGAGTGCATCATCCTGCGGTACCTGTTCTTGACCTGTGGTGTGTGTGAGACAGCAAGAGTGAGCTCACATACGTTCATCGCTCAACAAGTTGTGGGGAATAATGTGCATGAACTCGCCAAAGGTGGGAGCTCACGTGAAGTGTAAGGCTTACCAAAGGAGATGGTTGAAGCTGAGCATTGCTTTTAAAGTTGGTCAAAATTTTATTAGCAGTTACTAAGTATAAGTAAATACCAACCCAATTAAATAGTAGAACAAAAGTAACAACCTCACCTGCGATGCAATGCATATGGCAAATTGAGTTTAAGTTCCATAATTTAATCATGTGAGTGTCCGAGCTGCTCATGACCGTGAGCACGGCTAGTATACCAGTTTTACACTCTGCAGAGGTTGCGCATCTTTACCCACAAGTCGTGTATCCCATGTCGCCAGGGTTTGCAAGGCCCTTAGACACTACCGAGGTGAATGGCTAGGGATCCACTACGAGGCCTTTACAAAGTTCCACTAGCTTCCGAAAACCCGCTACAGTTTATAGGAAGATCCAGTGCAGGAATCCCTTGCAGGACCGCCATCGCAGCAAAATCCTCCCGAGGGCCTCCCTACACTGACCTCTCCCCTACTGCCCTTGCCCCTTTCGGGTAAGGTAGTCTTCCACTAGCTTTCCTAATTAATCAGCCAAGGGCGTCCCATTCCACCCTTGTGGTAGCACTGTTTTCCCGGGTGGTTCTCCATGTTCCAATTAACATAATGATCTTATCATGAACAATAAATAACAACTGATAACAAAAGTATAATCATGAATAGTGTAATCTTCATACCCAAAACCACATATAGCACTAGCAAGTACTACCCAGAAGGTTCAGTGGTAAACAAGGTATAAAGATAGACAAACTGGGGTAACCTATTGGGTCCCATCAAAATTAACCTATGCAGATCATTATGATTAATAAGAACATGAGTGGGTAAAAAGAAGTGATCAAGGGCACAACTTGCCTGGGCCTTGAGATTCCAGGTACCAGGATGA
Organism: Zea luxurians; assembly: GCA_029449295.1. Lineage (NCBI taxonomy): Eukaryota > Viridiplantae > Streptophyta > Magnoliopsida > Poales > Poaceae > Zea > Zea luxurians. Next base: position 172,235,102 of record JAOPSE010000002.1, read on the forward strand.
TCTTCAGATGGCACGTGTCCTCACTGCTAGTCGTAGCATTACAAACAAACAGTGTATAGACAGAATTAACATTACACCAAACATATATGCAAAATACATATTAATAATCTACATGTTAAAATAAGATCACAGGAAAAAGAATTATTAATTCTGGAGTTGTAGATTTTAAGTTATGGATTTCTGTAGCTTTTATGTATTTAATACAAGATTAAGTACTAGATAAATTTAATTGAGCCTTTCATGCCAAAACAGAGGCACAAAATGATGAAGAATATTATTACAAAATTTTAGAAACTGGAATGGTTCAATTTGGAGCTAAAATGAATTTTCTATGAATTATCTAAGTTCTAGCAATTATTTTCATATTAAGAATTCATTTTCTATTTTATTTATTCAATTTAAACGATCACTGGACTGGGCCTCAATTAAACAGAAGCACAGGGGGCTCGGTGTAAGTTGTCCCAGACACAGAGAACAGTCGCCCAGGGACGGCGGGTTGATTCACTGAAACCCGAGGGTCTCTTATGCAAAACGGATGGCCGAAGGGGTATCGTTGTATCGTAGCCGCACGATTTGATCTGGGCGGCCAGGATTAAATCACCACGGTATATACGGCCGCATCGCTCGGAGCCGTTGGATTCCGATCCGAGGCCACGCATTAGCCATGACCATGCCCGCACGATTATGATCCGACGCTCGATTCCCTACGGCCGCAATCGGCTAGAGATCTCCCGATCGGTGCCGTTGCCTACGAAATCAACGGCCACGAACTTTCCCCCTTCCTCCGCTTGGGCCATACGACGGCGCCGCCCGATGGTGCACGGTGGCGCACCCACCGGAGACCCCGGAATCTACGACGCACGACCCTAATTCCCTAATCGAGCAAAGCTACACAATCCTGGGTGCTTGACGAACATGGCAAGGGACTTACCGGAGGCAGATACAGTCTCAGCGGCGGCGCCCACGACGCGAGGCGGACCGACGGTCGATTTGACGGTACGGCGAGCAATTCCCCCGGTTTCCCCGCCTTATGAGCCCGATGAACCGCGCCTACACGATCCTGGCATGATGGCAAGGCCCCCTCGACCTTTATCCGACCACCGACCGCTAGCGAAGGTGGAAGTCGAGTGCGGCGGCCACCATTCTCTCCCCATGTCCGATGAGAAATTAGGTCGGGAACGGCGGTCTTCTCCGCCCGCCAATGCCACAACGAGCATGCATGCATCCTAGCGGCCATCCCCGAGCACACCGTGGACTTCAAACGGCGGTAGAGGCCAAGGACGGCTGCGGCGGAACTCTCCCTCTCACTGCGCAAGCTCCCGGTTCGCCCATGGCGACGAGCAATGCGCGGGTTCCAGGGGGCAAGGCCCAGGAGTTTATGTAGGGCGCGAGTACGAGCTCCAACAACCCGGTCGAAGCGCACAGGTGGTTACGGGAGCGGAATCTACGGCGAGGAGATCGGTAGGATGCGTTCTTCGGTCAGCGAGTGGATCCGGGGTAGGAGATAACCCTGACAGGAGGGTCCCACATGTAAGTGGAACGGCGGAGCAGAAAGGAAAGCAGGCGCGCGCGGGTGGGATCCGACCAGGGGGACCCACATGTAAGTGATCGATCGCGTGGGAGAAGAGGTGGGCTGGCGCGCAGTGTCATCCCCAGGTGGGCCGAATTGGGGTTGGGCCCAACAGTGGGATTTTTCTTTTTCCTTTTCTTTTCATCTCCCATTTTCTTTTCTTTCTTTTAAAAATCAATTTGAATTCGAATTTAGTTTCAAACCTTGTGCAAGTTTATTCTTCAATCATGTTGTGAAATTAAGAATGCCAATTTTTTTGAAATATATTTATATTATTTTTATATCCCTTCTCTTTTTCTTATTTCCAAACTCTAATTTCCATTTAGGGTTTGATCCAATCCTTTAGAATTATTATCTTTTTGTTATTACCCTTATTATTTTATTTAATGTGCAAACATATAAAACTCCAACATGATGCATATTCTTTTTATCATTTGTTTTAATTTACCTCCAACTTTCATGTATGCTCTTTTTATGATGCAAATATGGCACATAAGATAAGGAATTCACTATATCATCTTTTAATACAATTTTGGGTATTACAGTTGGAGCCAGCAGTGGAAAGTTCACCCCTGCAGCTGAAAATTTGCCAAGAGCCTTCGAACATATTGAAGCTGAAATTGATGAGCTGGACGAAGTTATAGCCGGGCACGGTGACTTCTGTGCCTGGGTAGCTTCTCGGGGCACAGCTGCAGCGTTCCTGAAGGCCGGCTGTGATCATGGAAAAATCGTCAACAGGCCAAATTTCACTCTGTCTCCATCAATTCTAGACGATATTCCTGACCTCGCCCGAAGCATTTCAAACAGATTTATAAAAATGATATGGACAAAAGGCGGGCGAGAGAAGGCTGGAGACGAAGCTCGAAGTCATCTTGAACCAGTAAGAAATCATACCTTGTGCTTACCTTCTTCTTCACACTTGATTTTTACTCGCAATACCTTGATTCATGTAGAATGACGAAGCTGAAACTGATACTTAAAGAATATGCCGCCGAAACTGAAGCCTGACGAAGATTAGTAGGAGTAGACTAGAAAAACTTAAGAGACTTTTGTAACAACTTTTGTAAATACAGCTTATCTGCTCTTAATGAACTTTGTTCATACCTTGTAATATATCCTTACCCTTCCATTGAGGTGCTTTGATGTGGACGAAATCAATTTTTTGAGCCGAAGGCGAAAAAACACCTTCCCTTCTTTTCGTACACAACGAAGCATAAAAGACCGCCTCTTCTTTTTTGCCGAAACCGTTTTTTTTATACACAACGAAGCATAAAAGACCGCCTCTTCTTTTTTGCCGAAACCGTTCTTTTTTATACACAACGAAGCATAAAAGACCACTTCTTCTTTTTTGCCGAAACGACCACTTATGCCATGAATGAATGTTTATGAATGCAAATGCTATGATGTAATGTGATGTGCAAATGAATGACCAGACACATATCCGAAGCCATAACCTCAGCCATTATTTTCTTAAAAACAATCACACATTAGCTCTGCATTCCCTTAGGAACGACTTTGGAGCTTCTTCGCCTTTTACTTTCGGCGGTATCAGCGTTGACTTTTCGCTGTAAGCTCTGCATTCCCTTAGGAACGTCTTTGGAGCTTCTTCGCCTTTTACTTTCGGCGGAATCAGCGTTGACTTTTCGCTGTAAGCTCTGCATTCCCTTAGGAACGTCTTTGGAGCTTCTTCGCTTTTTCAGTTTCGGCACTCGATGGTGCGTTCTCAGCTTTTACATTTACATTCTTTGGGGGATTTTGCTCTTATAAAACTAAAAAGGAAATTACATATGATGGCCCCATTAAAAACCTTTCTCCCCCTTTAGAAAGGAAAAGGGTGCCATGAAAAAGAAAAGAAAAAACATAAAAAGTTACATCAAGTTATACATAATATCGCCGAAGCTCATCCGCATTCCAAGATCTTGGAATTTCGTTGCCGTCCATGTCCTTCAATCTGTACGAACCAGGCCTTGACGAAGATTCTACTAAGAAAGGTCCTTCCCATTTCAACTGTAACTTGCCCACTGTGTCTGGGTTGGCCACTCTCCGAAGCACCAAGTGTCCCGGCTCAATATTTTTTAGCCGGACCTTTCTATCTCGCCATTTGACTGTTTCAGCCTGGTATTTATTGATATTCTCCACAGCTTGAAGCCTGATCCCTTCTAAAGCATCTTTTTCCACAAAACAGGCATCTTCAGGACCTGGTTCTGCCGAAGCTACTACTCTTATTGATCCAGCTTTAGCTTCTTCCGGAGTTATTGCTTCGTCACCGAACAATAACTTGAATGGAGTAAAGCCTGTAGACCTTGATGTTGTTGTATTGTGGCTCCACACCACTTTGGTTAACTGATCTGGCCACTTTCCCCTGGGTTGATTGAAGATTAACTTCATTATTCCTGTCATTATAATGCCGTTGGCTCTTTCAACGAGCCCATTTGACTCCGGATGCCTGACTGATGCAAAATGGATCTTCGTACCAATTTGGTCACAGAAATTTCTGAAAGCTTCGGAGTCGAATTGTGTTCCATTATCTACAGTGATGGCCTTCGGTACCCCGAAGCGACAGACAATATTCTGCCAGAAAAACTTTTGGACAGTGGCCGAAGTTATTGTGGCTAATGGCTTCGCCTCAATCCATTTAGAAAAATACTCCACAGCTACTATGACATATTTTAGATTCCCTTGAGCCGGTGGTAATGGACCTAACAAGTCAGGGCCCCACCTTTGCAATGGCCAGGTGGGTTGTATCAGCTGTGTCAAAGACGAAGGTTGCTTTTGATCTCTTGCACATTTCTGACAACCTTCGCACTTTTGAACTAACTCCGCTGCATCCGAAGCTGCCTTCGGCCAATAAAACCCTTGGCGGAAAACTTTTCCAAGTAACGGCCTGGATCCGATGTGGGATCCACACAGGCCTGCATGTATTTCTTTCATCAACTCTATACCTTCGGTTCTAGATAAGCACTTGAGCAGCGGAGCGCAAACTCCATGTTTGTATAACTCCCCTTCTATCATGACATACGGACGAGCTCTTGCCTCTATCCTTTTATTATAAGCTTCGTCATCTGAAAGGAACTTACCCTGAAGGTAAGAGATGATTTCAGTTCTCCAATCTTCGCTGTAAACAGGAGATATGTTGAGGACTGCTCTTTCAAGGAGCTCCACTGAAGGTGCCTTTATTGTTTCGAAGAACACATCCGAAGGTAACGGCAGCCCCTGTGCTGCAGACTTGGCTAGCAAATCAGCATGCTCATTTTGTCCTCGAGGGATATTCTTGACAGAAAATCCTTCGAAGGAGGCTTCGATCCTTCGGACCGTGTCTAGATATTTTTCAAGCTTCGGATCTTTAGCCTTGCAACTTTTGTCAATATGACCCGAAACAACCTGGGAATCAGTTTTAAGAATCGCCCTTCTGATTCCCATTGCCTTTAATTTCCGAAGGCCCAGGAGCAGGGCTTCGTACTCAGTAATATTGTTTGTACAGCTGAAATCAAGTCTTGCTGCATAACAAGTTTTAACCTTGGATGGTGAGACCAACACAGCGGCTGCACCTGCTCCGAAGGTTCCCCAAGAGCCATCACAAAACACTGTCCACACTTCGGCATCTTTATTTGCTTCTTCATCCTGAGCCCCTGGCGTCCAGTCGGCAATGAAATCTGCCAATGCTTGAGACTGGATCGAGGATCTATGCACATAATCAATGTAAAATTCATTGAGCTCTGCAGCCCATTTTCCAATCCGTCCAGTAGCTTCTCTATTTCTCATGATATCCTTCAACGGCTGCGAAGAAGGAACAATAATATTGTATGCCTGAAAATAATGCCGAAGCTTCCTGGATGCCATTAAGACGGCATATAATACTTTCTCCAGTTCCGTATAATTTTTCTTTGATACACTAAGGACTTCAGATACAAAATATACTGGAAGCTGCTTCTTGACTTGGCCATCAAGCTTCTCCTGGACAAGTGCTGCACTTACTGCCGAGTGCGAAGCTGCCACATATAACAACAAAGGAGCCCCTGGCGTTGGTGGAGTTAATGTTGTTAGATCTATCAAATATTGCTTCAGCTCTTCGAAGGCTTTTTGTTGACTTGGTCCCCATTGAAAGACTTCAGCTGACTTCAGCACCTCGAAGAATGGTAAATTTCTTTCTGCTGATCTGTATATGAATCTATTGAGAGATGCCAGCCTTCCTGTCAATCTTTGGGCCTCCTTTCTTGTAGTTGGTGGCTCCATTCGAAGTATAGCTTCGATTTTATTTGGATTAGCTTCAATTCCCTTTGTTGAAACCAAGCATCCAAGAAATTTCCCCTTCTTTACTCCGAAAACACATTTTTCTGGATTCAGCTTCAAACCAGCTTGTCTGAAACTGGCGAAGGTCTCCTGCAAATCAGCAATATGATTTTCCTGCTTCGTGCTTTTCACAATGATGTCATCGACATAAGTCAACACATTCCTGCCTATCTGAGACTGGAGGACCTTCGCAGTCATTCTGCTGAAACTTCCTCCAGCATTTTTGAGCCCCTCAGGCATCCGAAGATAGCAATATGTGCCACTTGGGGTTATGAAGCTAGTCTTCGGCTCATCTTCCTTCTTCATCCAGATTTGATGATAGCCTGAGTAGCAGTCTAGGAGACTCATGAGCTCTGAAGAAGCTGCTGCATCGACCAAAGAGTCTATCCTTGGCAGCGGGAATTCGTCCTTCGGACAAGCCTTGTTGAGATCTGTGAAATCGATACACATTCTCCATTTGCCATTGGCCTTCTTCACCATAACAGTGTTAGCTAGCCACTCTGGATACTTTACTTCTCTGATAACTCCTGCACTGAGGAGTCTTTTTACTTCATTGCGAGCCCCTTCGGCCTTGTCATCAGACATTTTCCGAAGCCTCTGCTTTCGGGGTCTGAAGGATGGGTCAACATTGAGCGAATGTTCAATAACATCCCGATTTACTCCACAGAGATCATTAGCTGACCATGCAAAAACATCTTTGTTGTTGAACAAAAACCTTATCAAGGTTTTCTCCTGGTCTTCAGATAATTGCGAGCCCAACAGCACCTTCTGCTCTGCTATGTCCTCACACAATAGCATGGGCTTCGGCTGATCTGCTGAAGCTGCTTTCTCTCTTCTGAATTTGTACTGTTCACAAGCTTCAGCTCCATCTATGTTATGGATTGCTTTGGAGTCAGTCCAGCTTCCTTCGGCCCTTCTAGCAGCTTCCTGGCTTCCATGAATAGCAATAGGCCCTTGGTCCGAAGGTATCTTCATGCAGAGATAAGCTGGGTGAAGAATTGCTTCGAAGGCATTGAGAGTACCGCGACCAATGATAGCATTGTAAGGATATTCCATGTCAACAATATCAAACACAATTTGCTCAGTCCTTGTGTTATTAACAAATCCGAAGGTTACTGGCATGGTAATCTTCCCAAGTGCTGCAATCTGTCGTCCTCCGAAGCCACAAAGAGGGTGCGTAGCATCATGGACCTTGTCTTCGGGCTCTTGCATTTGTCTGAAGGCCTTAGCAAATATAATATCAGCTGCACTGCCTGTATCAACTAAGACATTGTGGACCAGAAATCCTTTGATCACACAAGAGATAACCATGGCATCATTGTGAGGATAATCCTTAAGCTGAAGGTCTTCCTGAGAGAAAGTGATTGGAATGTGAGACCATTTTGACTTGATGAAGGGTCCCTGTACTCCAACATGCTGCACCCTTCTCTGAGCCTCCTTCTTTTGCTTCTTGTTAGCCGGCTCTGAGCAAGAACCGCCTGTTATCGGGAGCACCAGCTTCGAAGCCGAAGCAGCTTCAGCTTGATTGTTGAACGAAGCCATCAGCTCAGAAAAGTGGAAGTGAGTTCACCGACGGTGGGCGCCAATGTTGGGGACTTGTTCTCAAGTGCTATGAATTAAGAACAAGGCAACACAAAAAGGTTAATGATTAATGCCCTTCGTCCTTCAGAGCATTATCTCCCTTAGGATATAATGATCTTCAGACGAAGGTCATGAAGGACGTACCTTCGACATTACGATATATCTCAATGAAAGGAGAAGCATATGAGACATGAGAAATAACATGAATAATCATATGTCATCATTAATATCCTTTAATCATATAGCCATGAATGCACTTGAACAATATTGAATTACATTTTTACCTTCGGCTTGACAGAAGGCAAAAGTCCAAGCGTGACGCGCGAGTGAATACAAGTCAGCGTGAACAGTACGGGGGTACTGTTCATCTATTTATAGACACAGGACACAGCCTATGACGAATTACAATTATGCCCCTCATGAAAGTTTACAATCATTGACTCAGACCTTTATGGATTAAAAGGTCATTCTATCTCTATGTCGGTTTGTAATGCCGAAGCTTCATGAAAAGGAACCTTCGGTCATCTCCTGGGGACAACTTCAGCCGAAGCTGCTTCTTCCCGTAAGACCTTCGGCGCAACGAAGCATGGCCCCAACAGAGGATAATGTAAGGGAATCTTACTAAACTTCTTGCGCTCATGGCGCTTAGAAGTTATGGAGGGCGCGTCGGAGCCGGAGGTAGAAGGTGATGAAGTGTCGGTCTCGTAGTAGACCACCTTCCTCATCTTCTTAATTTTGTCGCCACTCCGATGCAACTTGTGGGAAGAAGTCTTCTTTTCCTTCTTCTTCTCCTTCCTCTTCTCCTTGTTGCGGGACTCTCCCGATAGAGCTTTCTCGTTGCTTGTAGTGGGCTTTTCGCCGGTCTCCATCTCCTTCTTGGCATGATCTCCCGACATCACTTCGAGCGGTTAGGCTCTAATGAAGCATCGGGTTCTGATACCAATTGATAATCGCCTAGAGGGGGGGTGAATAGGGCGAAACTGAAATTCTCAAAATAATCACAACTACAAGCCGGGTTAGCGTTAGAGATATAATCAAGTCCGCGAGAGAGGGTGTAAAAACAAATCGCAAGCGAATAAAGAGTGTGACACACGGATTTGTTTTACCGAGGTTCGGTTCTCACAAACCCACTCCCCGTTGAGGTGGTCACAAAGACCGGGTCTCTTTCAACCCTTTCCCTCTCTCAAACGGTCCCTCGGACCGAGTGAGCTTTCTCTTCTCAATCACTTGGAACACAAAGTTCCTACAAGGACCACCACAAGATTGGTGTCTCTTGCCTCAATTACAAGTGAGTTTGATCGCAATAAGGAATCAAGAAAGAAGAAAGCAATCCAAGCGCAAGAGCTCGAAAGAACACAAGCAAATCTCTCTCACTAGTCACTAAAGCTTTGTGTGGAATTTGGGAGAGGATTTGATCTCTTGAGTGTGTCTAGAATTGAATGCCTAGCTCTTGTAAGTGGTTGGAAGTGTGAAAACTTGGATGTAATGAATGGTGGGTGGTTGGGGGTATTTATAGCTCGAACCACCAAACTAGCCGTTTGGTGGGGCTGACTGTCGTATGGTGCACCGGACAGTCCGGTGCACACCAGATATGTCCGGTGCGCCAGCCACGTCACCAAAGCCGTTGGGTTCCGACCGTTGGAGCTCTGTCTTGTGGGCCCGCCTGGATGTCCGGTGGCGCACCGGACATGTACTGTAGAGTGTCCGGTGCGCCAGTATGGGCGTGCCTGACTTCTGCGCGCGCTGGCGCGCATTCAATGCGCTGCAGGTAGCCGTTGGCGCCGAAGTATCCGTTGCTTCGATGGCACACCGGACAGTCCGGTGTACACCGGACATGTCCGGTGAATTATAGCGGACTAGCCGTTGCGAATTCCCGAAGCTGGCGAGTTCCTGAGGCGCCGTTCCTTGGAGCACCGGACACTGTCCGGTGTACACCGGACAGTCCGGTGAATTATAGCGGAGCGCCTCTGGATTTTCCCGAAGGTGACGAGTTTGAGTTGGAGTCCTCTGGTGCACCGGACAGTCCGGTGCGCCAGACCAGAGGTGCCTTCGGTTGTCCCTTTGCTCTTTTGTTGAACCTAATACTTGGTCTTTTTATTGGCTAAGTGTGAACCTTTGGCACCTGTATAACTTGTACACTAGAGCAAACTAGTTAGTCCAATTATTTGTGTTGGACAATTCAACCACCAAAATCAATTAGGAACTAGGTGTAAGCCTAATTCCCTTTCAGCAACCCCTTGCGATGGGGGCTCAGGTACGTGACCGAGCCCTCGACCTCAGCCTCGGCTCTCAGCAGAAAACAAGCGGACACAAGTCAATCAATGACCGAACAACATGCTCCTTGGGAGGAATTAAGGGGACAAGTACTAGTAGATGAAGATGAAGAACTAAAAAAAATTACCAAAATCTAATTTACGCACACCAAGTCAGACCACCGTGAAAAGCTATCTCCACGTGACCAATCTTTTCCATTTTTTTGGTTTGCAAAGACAATTTCTATATTGATTAAAGTTCAATACCAATAACACTAATATGAGCCCACTGTGATGTCTGCCCGCTCCACATCGCGCCAGAGGTCTTGTTCGCGCCCGTCGGGCTGCTCGACATGTTCAACGTCGACGACGTCGTCAAGGAGTGCGTCGTGACCAGTGGTGCTGGCGGTAGGGCCATGGCGCTCAGGGTTCGTGGGTGCGACCTGTTCAGCCTACTACTCGCGGGAGCCGGCGAGGTACCTGGACTTGGCGAAAGTAGAGTTCAGTTATGATGCTGACACCAACCTTGTGTTCATAGACCTGCCCATGTCGGAGCAGGAGTTGTACCAGTGGACACTGGAGATTGTGGTGTAGGCCATGTCGCGCGGGCACGGGCGCCGACATCAGCGCTTGTCTTCGCGTCTGAGCCATTCTGAGCGGAACGATCATTGCCATTTATGATGTGCATGAGAGATGTATTGTGATTTCTCGCTGTATAATTGGTATGGAGAGAGTTTGTTTTACTATGTCCGTATTTGTATACTCTGTGTGATCTTAGTGTTGTGTAATACTGGATAACAGAGGATGATGCTTCCTGAATACGAATCTCTTCTCTAAACAATTAATAGAAATCTAATCTTCTTTATTTCGATATTGTATTATCAACTTAGAATTTGCCTATTTCGATTAATAGTGACATTGAGCAAAATTTTGTTTGTTAGAAATTTGTAGACTTCGATATTTATTATGATTGTTAAGTTGATTTTTGATAGCATCACTAAATAATGATCTATGCGTTTATAAGTGTCACCCATTATAATGCACGGACATATACCTAGTAATCATAAGCTGAAACAAACAACCTCTTGAAACCAAACACTCATTTAGATTATGTTTGGATACTCTATTATTTAGTCCAATAAATATAAGTTGAGGTGAATTGTGGTATAAATGTATTACGGTGAATACTAAAGCATGCAAACAAGCCTACGTGGAACTTAGAACCAAACACCCCCGCAACTTCCAATCAACCGCTTTGGTCCCCTTCCAAGCTACGGTATAGGGTATACGCACCATCATCAGTTCATCACCAGTTCAGTCCACCGTTCCGCCGGCCCGCCCGTACCCGCCTGCGCCTACACATCGCTGCTCCAGGTCCCCATGGCGAAGAGTACGCAACCCACCGCGGGGATGCGGCATCCCCTGCTCCCCACCTCCACCGCCGCCTCACCGCCGCCCTACCTCGACCCGCATCCCGCCGACTCCTACACCTACACGGTCCTCCTTGTCCCCGTTCGCCTCCGCCGCGGCCTCTGTCGCGGCGGCCGTTGCATCGTCCCCTGCCTCACCGTTCTCTTCCTCCTCGCGCTCGCGGGCTTCCTCCTCTGGCCCGCGGACCCGGACATCTCCCTGGCCCGCCTCCACCTAGCACACGTCTCCGTCGTGGCACGCCCTGCCGTCGCCGTCACTATATCCGCCGCGCTCAAGGTTCGCGTTCGCAATCCTGACCTCTTCGCGCTCGACTACACCCGCCTCGACGTCGCTATCGGCTACCGCGGTGCGGGGCTTGGCCGGGTAACATCCGGCGGCGGACGGGTCCGGGCGCGCGCTGTCTCGTACGTCGACGCCAACCTGCAGCTCGACGGCATACGCGTCGTCGAGGACGCGATGTACCTGCTCGAGGACCTCGCGCAAGGATCCGTGCCCTTCGACACCATCGCCGAGGTCGAGGGCCACCTCCACTTCCTTTTCCTCAGCATCCCGGTCAAGGTGAATGGTTCGTTTCTTGTTTTTTATATTGTTATATATGCAGATCTCATGAATTGAATTATAAACTGTATCAGTTTTCGGACTTAGACGCGTCTTGTCTTTTTCCATGGTATTGCGAAAGCCCATATGACTACGTCTCTACGACGTTAATTTTGGTAGGGTATTGACGTGAGGTGAAGCATTTTGGAATTTTCACTGCCGACAAGAGTTTACCATTACCCGCATAATTTATCTGATATGATTGTTATGGTGTAACCGTGTAAGGTCCATATAGGGGTGGATATCGAGCCAGCTCGGCTCGGCTCGACCGAGCTCGAGCTGGCTCGTTAAGAAAACGAGCTGGCTCGGCTCGACTCGTTAAGGAACCGAGCCAGAGAACCAGCTCGGCTCGGCTCGTTTGCGAGCTCGAGCTGGCTCGTTTAGCTCGCGAGCCACGACAAAAAATAGTATACATGTATATATACAATAATATAATCAATTGCTAGTTAATTTTATACTAATTTAACACTAGAAAAGACTAACAATACTCATAATTTTATATATCACATCATTTAAACCCTAAACAAACATAGTTCGTCACTTATTAATTCATCGAATACAAGTATATGCTTTGTTTTACAGATAAATGCTAGCTCATTCGAGCTAACGAGCTGGCTCGAGCTCGTGTCGAGCTGGCTCGTTAACGAACCGAGCTGAGATGTTAGCTCAGCTCGTGATAAAATTGAAACGAGCCGAGTCGAGCCGAGCCGAGCCGACCACGAGTCGAGCGAGCTCACGAGCCACGAGTATTTTGTCCAGCCCTAGGTCCATACAATGGCTAGTGCATTATAAAGAAATACAACACAGAACAATGCAGAAAAAAAGAGAGGAGAGAAGACCTACTCAATCTTCTTGCATTGATCTAGATATCTTTCATCTGTCAGACATGGTATGGCCATCATATTCAGAACATTCATGGTGTAATGTTAGCAGGATACATGCTCGAATTCTCTCATTCATGATTCACTAAATGATATATTTGTTTTTTTATATCTGCAAAAGGACATAATGAGACATGTCTTAAATACTTAGCATTTAGCTTCCATTTTGATTCATTGTTACTTCTACCATGATCAGTGACAAGTTACCTCCTGTATGCAGATATCATTTTTCTATAAAACTTTGATTCAAGATGTAACAGTAATTTAGTATGTTGCCTCTCTAAGAATGCATGGTATCAAACATATCCTTTGTTTGACTTCTTTTTATGAATTTGAAACAAATTGTTATCCTTTTATTATGAAGGCGTTGACTTCTGTTTGAATTTTCTATTTCCATGATTAATCCTTGGCTGAAGTGATTGATCTACAGTAATAAATTGCTATCATCAAGGGACACCTAGTAAGAGGGAGAGTAGTGATAGATCTAAAAACACATAACAAGAATACTTTTGACAACATTTCACATGTTCCTTGTGGCTGTAACTGTTATCATTTCTCTCTTCCTGGACTTGAAAGTTTAATGTACCCTTCCTGGTACCACTTCGGATTTATGGAACTATTGGCATGGAGGCTGCATTGCTTTAGTATTTTTATTTTTCATGCCCAAATGAAGGCTTTCTGCTCGAAGGAAAAGACAGTTTTAGTTAATGAAATCTGTTGCTTGCACTTTCCACTTCTATACCTCTTGCATCATTTTGTCATTCTGTAACTTAGGAAAACCATCGTCTCATTGAACAAATAAAACAGTGTAGCATGCATGTGTTTTTCCTAATCCTGCTGCATGGATAACAAAGTGAAGTTCTAAAGTCAAGATAGTCTAAAGGGATATTATAGTTGAGGGAGTTCTCAAAGTCTGCATGAACCAATCAAAACATTTCAATACGATATATTGATTGTGGATAGTCCTACCAGCCCTGCTGGCACGTTTTCATTACAAAACCTTGATGGAGCAACTAGCCCCTTTTCCCCATTCCCTTATCACCTAACAATCTCACCGTCAAGTGTCTGGTACTCTGGTTATCCAACACATAAAAAAACAATGTCTTGTGTTCTCTATAGTATAGGAAATCAGGGAAAGTTCTCCTAACGTTAGCCTGCCTTTGGGTTTTCCAGAAAGCTACCTTTCTTCTGGCAATGATAAGGTGCTAGACTGCTAGTTTGTCACCTTAAACCTTTCCAGGTTGTCGCCAAGTCCAGTCAGGTTGTTATTTTCAGTTTTTCTCCTTCGTTGCCATAAAGCTAGAGACGCTTAAGCTTCAATGTGGCATCTACTCATCACATGCCCTGTTTGATGTTCACAGAAAGTTCTTTCTCCTTGTTGTGTAAAGATATGTTTGGTACTCGACTACTGGTGAAAGTAATTTGTTTAATTCCTTGATGAGCTATCTGCCATAGTAAAATATGAAGTGACCATCTTAATTTGTTAAGTGATGCCTTAAGCAATGTTGATGGATATAAGTAATGCCAAGTGCCCAAGTTGCCTACTGGCTTTGGTTTTTTTTGCATTTGGATATAGTTGTTTTGGCATATAGCTGCTACAAGAGGTCATAGTTATTTTAGCCATGAAACAACAAATCTTCCTTTTTTTTCTCTCCCCTAGAATATTGTTGGAGGATTAGGCTGCAGAGGAGCAGGTGATATTTATAAGCCTATGTATAATTCTGTGACATGGTTAGTTTTGGCTCACTGATTAATGGGACTGAGGACCAGTGCAAAGTTTTCATTGTGGAATCTCCATGACAGTAGGCCTTGTTCATCATTTTATGGGAAAATTGCAAATATCCTAGAAATTTGAAAAAATTCAACTTTCCATTCTACCCTTTTTTTTGTTTCACGTGTTAGAACAGTAGTTCTGTGTGTATTTGCGTTACAACAGCGGTGGTTTAGGAGGTGTTTGATTGCACTAGAACTAATAGTTAGCTGCTAAAATCAGCCGAGACATCCAAACAGTCTAGCTAATATTTCAGCTATTAGCTACTTTTAGCAAATTAGGTAATAGTTAGCTAGCTAATTTCACTAGCAATTTTTAGCCAACAAACTATTATCTCTAGTGCGTTCAAACACCCTCTTATTAACATTGTTTTGTGGTGATAAACATATAATATTGAATGACTGCAAGAATGTTCATGGTTTCATTGTTGTTACTTTATTTATTCTTGTATATTGTAGTCAAAATTCTTTTAAACAGGCAAAAAATGTTTTTACAAATTTGTGAATATCAGTTCCACCAGCGCCTGTAGCTCTCACAAGCTATAGAGGTGTTTTTCCAATCGAGACAAAATATATTGTTGCACTAAACAAAAGATTGATTCTTTGCTTATGATCCACCTGTAGTACTTCTTAATACTTTAATGATTGTTCTTGGCTTCTTGCAGGGGAGAATATCTTGCTTAATGCATATTAATCCACACAACCAAACCATAGTACATCAGGACTGCTATCCTGAGGTAAGCAACTGCAAGCTTACCCTAAGGTTGACTGAACTGCTCAAGAGATTGACCTTTTCTCTCCTGTCCTGTGTCAGTGAATTGCTTATGGCGTGGAAATGTGGAAGGGTGTAAGCTATGTTGCCTTGCGAATGGATCGTTTGATTTGTTTCTAACCTTCGCTTCCAGTCGTGGTTGTAAAAGTAAGAACCAACTAAGGGGTGTTTGGATGTAATTGAGCTAATAGTTAGTTCGCTAAAAAATTACTAGTAGAATTAGCTAACTAACAAATAACAATCTAACTATTAGATAATTTGATGAAAATAGTTTGTTTGTTTGGCTTTAATCTGTACCGATTTCTATAGTGTTTTGTCGTTATGAATTGCAGCTGCAGCAGTTTGAACATCTGGCTTTAATCTGAAGCCGAACAGACTGGCAGCTAATTATCAAGCCGTTAGCACTTAGCACGTCATGTTAATATCAATCAGTTTCCCTATGAGAAAATTGATATTTCGCATTGGTGTGACAGTGATATTTGGGTTCCCTGCGACAACGAGTCATGTTTGGGTTCCCTGCGACAATGTCACACGGATTATCTGGTAGTACCATCGACCCATCGTTGAACTTAGAACATTGATGGATAGTATGACTTTTCCTTGGTATGTAAGGTAGTGTTTGGATAGAGGGACGAAGAAGGATGAAGAGGGATGTGATCATTCTAACTTGACCCGCGTTTGGTTTGTAGGTTTAGAGTCAGGATCAAAGAATATTCTTTAAAAATGGTGGATAAGGTCATCCATCAAAAAGTAAGGGACGGAGTCAGCCCAGGGTTGATCTCATCCCTAGTTGACACCGAGCCAAACACTACCTAAGATTCACGATGATGTTGTTTGGTTTGAGAAATCCTCACTTTATTGTTTGATTTGTAGAATGGAATTAGTTGATCCATCATCATTTTATTTCTATATGTTAATAATTAGTAATAATACGCGGAATAAGTTTATTCTACTAAATTCGTGGAATAGACTTATGATAGTTGATTTTTAGGTGATTTAGATCCATTATTATTACTATCTAATTCTGCATTCGCATCAGCCACTAAATGGTCGACCGAAGCACACAGATTTGTTGCCCAGTCAGTTACATATTTCGTACTAATCCCCATTTTACATATAAATAATTCTATCTAGGTTTGTCTTAATTTTTTTATTCTAGTTTTGACGATCAATACCAAAAGTTTTATATAGTTGATTATGCAAAACTTGTGTAAATATTTTTGTAAACGTATTATTGAATTCAGTTGAACAAGATAACTTGGGACAACTTAGATTATCTTCAGCAGCTTACATATTTCTATACATATATTCAAATTTCACTATATAAACAGTGTGTTTACAGTAAAAACAGTATTTTGAGTTACCATAGCTGGACACGGTCTTATATCTGTGATAGAAGAAAGTGAGTATCCCTGCAAAATTCTAAATTGTAAAGTCATAGTGGTTTTTCTCCTCTCTAGATAGGCTATATAGACACTATGCATACCGTCGGGGGCGATAATTAGGGACACCCGAATTACCCCCTAACAAACACACTCAGAGAAATATGGACTAAACTCTCGAGGGGTTACAACCGAGTCACCTATAAAAAACTGAGACGTCCCCTAGGGTCTCCCACCTCGAGGAGGGCTTCGCCTCGTCCGAAGTCGATGCCGCTCACTCTGCCTCGCCCGAGGTCGTCTCAGCTCGGTCCGTCTCGCCCGAGCCAGCCTCAGGCAGACATGACAGGGACGCTCGAAAACAGGCAGGGGACAGACGCATTTAATGTGTGTGCCAATCCGCACTGTGGCAGTGGAGCGCAGTGGCGGACAAGACAACGATCACGTCCAGCGCAGCGGCATGATTATGCCTACACAAACAGTGCGCGCCCTCCGATGGGACGCCTAATACGACAAGACGAGCGCACGCCACCTCTCCGCCTCGCCCGACGTCAAGCTCAGCCCTCGAGCAAGTTCTTCACCTCGCCCGAGCTCGGCCTCGGCCACCGACTACGTCGCGAATCCCGCAGGTAGCCACTCTGCTCGACTGTAGCGCACGTCGAGGGACGGCTTGGGAAGACTTCCGCCTCAACCAAGTAGGGGCTCTGATCTCGATGAGTGCTGCAGGGAATCTCGACGTCATCACGCGCCAGGACGATGACGCACCCCGTAATCAGCCTTTGACCATACCCTGGCGCTGTTACAACCACTACGGCATGGGGGCCTCTCCCTCGGTAGCTCAGGCGTACGGACGACCCCTCGGTCTCGGCCTC
The DNA here is from genome assembly GCA_029449295.1 of Zea luxurians. NCBI lineage: Eukaryota > Viridiplantae > Streptophyta > Magnoliopsida > Poales > Poaceae > Zea > Zea luxurians. The sequence goes on from JAOPSE010000002.1 coordinate 172,252,497, forward strand.
GGCTCTCTACGGGAAGCAGCAGGCACGAATCAACCGCACAGTTCGCCGTCACGTCTAGGGCTAGACATTCGGTCTATTAGGGTAATTCAGTTCGGTCTATTCGGGTTTGTGAAATTTCGGGTTCTGAAAAATGAGAACCAAAATTTTCAAAAATATTTTAGGAACCGAACCCGAATAGACTCACAATTTCGGTTCGTTGTATTCGGTCCACCGAATAGACCCGAATTGTAGAGACTAGTATATTTTGTTAAAATATATACAATGAATAATTAATTGAAAGTACTGTTACTACAACAAGTGACTATAAAAATTAGCATACAAAGATATATATACTATCGTTAAGATGATATCATTATTTCTAGCTAATAAGTTCATAAATCATATAATAATACCATCACATATTAAGAGCTTTTTTATATTTCGGGTTATTAGGTCTATTCGGGTTTTAAAGGTTAGGAACCGAACCCGAACCCATACCCCGAAATATAGCACATATAGGAACCGAATCCGAACCCGAAAACCCGAATAGACCGACAATTCGGTCTATTCGGGTTCGGTTCCGGTTCGGGTTCGTTTTTTCGGTTTTAAAATGCACACCCCTAGTCACGTCGGACGCGAGGCATCTCTTGTTCGAATACAAGACCTGGCTTCACTAAGGACACTCCCCTTGGTGTATAAATAGGGCAGTGGTCCCTCCATGGACGGGGATCGACGACACCAACACACACAACACATGTAGACGAACGCTCGCCCTCTCACTCTGTCTTAGATATTGGCACTTGACTCAACCATCTTTAGGAACTTGGGACTTCTCCTCTCCCGTTGTGCTTGTAAACCCCTACTACAGGCACCACGGTGCGAGTAATAAAAGTTTCATCCTCTCTGCTGTAAGTAGGGCCTTGAGTAGCCCGAACCAGGATAATCGCTTGTGTCTCCTCGCACACCATCTAGAGCCGGCCACGCGACACATTTACTGGTTGGTTAAGGACCCGCGGTCCAAACACCGACTCATACCTAGATTAGATGGGATATCTAGACGATGCATATCTCGGTGTGTCAAAAAAATTATGAACGATTTGTTTCTATTTATTTTTAAAACAAATCACAAAGAGACATTTGGTTCGTGTCGTGATTCATTGCTACCTTATCTCTACCCCTACGTGAGAGAAATGAAAAGGAAGAAGACATGAGGAGACTGACACGTGGGTCCAAGGTGGCAGTGGAGATAAGGAGAGGGAGAAGAACTCGTGTTCATGCACTGTAATTGAATGGCTGTTGAGCCAACGATCTACTATCGAGCTTTCTCAGAAGTTTTTTTTTAATAACAGTGAATCCAAGGTTTTCAATAACACCGCTCTATGGTGGATCAGGCGTATCTGATCTAATTCAAAAGAGCTAGATGTCTCTAAAAGCACATGACTACGCCGTATGTGTCCAGTATCCGAGAAAAGGTAGGAGTGGCTGTTCTAGTGCTCTTTTGTCTCCTAGACATTTCATATACCTTCTGATTAGTATCCTGCGGACATCTATCTAGTCTCAATGCATACGTTGACTAAACGACAGTCTTTGTTTGGTTAGCTGCATAAAGCGAGACAAAACTGCACGTGCAGATCCCATGTTGGTTAAAAATATCTCTTTAGCCCGCATACACGGATACACTTGAATCGTCCGTTTCTCGTGGGTCATGCTCCCTGGAGGCAGGCCATGGGTAGTGAACGCGAACTACTCTGGAGCTTCAAAAGCACCGCAGGAGGCCGAAACAAATTTCCACTCATTTAGAGCAGTGTAATAGGAGTGTTCGAACCATATTTGAGCCTGCGGACAGTCCGGCCCTGAGGCCGGACGGTCCGCGGTCCGGACAGTCCGCGCCTGGGGGCCGGACGGTCCGCGCGTACGCAGAACAGATTAGGGTTCCGAGTTTTGTGTTACGGTTGTTAGCTAAAATCACGGGAAAAGCTCGGAAATTAGTTTGTAAAGGGTCCAGTCCCCCTCCTCTATAAATAGAGAGGTATACGGCCGATTTGTAATAAACAATCGAATCAATACAACTTCTATTTCGCATTTTATCTTAGGAGTAGTTCTAGTCTAGTTTAGGTTTAGCTATCCAATCCCCAAATTCTTCGTCTCTCTTCGGCTCTACGTCGATTAGAGGAGTCTAGGTCGGCCAGCCCGAGCCTAGACACCACCTAGGATCTCTACTCCCCGACGGGGTCCCTCCCGGGAGCGAGATCCAGGCGCCGTCGGCGATCTTCCGCCGTCCCTGCGTACGCGCGGACCGTCCGGCCCCAGGGCGCGGACCGTCCGGCCGTCAGGCAGGAGCCCTAGCCGCGCACCAGGCCGCGGACCGTCCGGCCCCAGGCCGCGGACAGTCCGCCCTTGCGCAGAGAGCACCACCGCGCCTCGCACCAGGCCGCGGACCGTCCGGCCCCTGCGTGCGGACCGTCCGCCCCTGTGCAGAGGGCACCGCCATGGTTCTTGTTAAGTGTTTGGCGCTCCAAAAAGGCGTCAACATACTTTTTGGCGACTCCGCTGGGGAAAACACATCTAAGCTCATCAGATCGGCCCTCAATGGCCGGTTCAAAGGATAGCTCTGATATTTCTCTAAGCAACATCATAGAGCCGACTTGGGAAACCTTGCCGGCTGACGAGCAGCTCCAGTTTGAGGAGCACAAGGAGCGGATGATCCAGGAGGCGAAAGCAAAGTTCTTGGCCAACTTCAAAGTGGACAGGAACAACAAGGTCGTCCGACATCGGGCGACGGATCCGGCTTCGCTCCAACCCACGCCAGATATCCCCAATGTAAGTAATACCAACGATCTGCAATCTCTTAGAAATTATGTAGAAGATCAGCGTGAACAAATGCAGAACATCATAGGGGGTATGCAAAGCGATCTTAAGAGACTAGTACGTGCATTCGATAAATCTAGTACCGCAAATTTTCCTTCGCACGAGGTTGAGTTAGGAGATAACGCGCGTAACACATCGGCTACAGGTTGTCACGACCAGTCACAACCCCTTTATGGGATGCCGATGGACACATACCTAAGCAATCGCAAATCGGCAGCAAACCAGCCGATCTGCACATGCCCGGACCGTCCGCACGTGAGCGCGGACCGTCCGGGCCAACAGCAGCCGGGCCTATTTTTAATGAGTTACCTAGATATGCGCCCGAGCCACCACATATGACACAGAACCCAAACTACCCAGCCGGACGGTCCGCATACAATGACGGACGGTCCGCATATGACCACGGACGGTCCGGGTACGTATCCGGACAGTCCGCGCATGAGTCTTTTGAGGAGAATTATTACATGAATCCTCGCCCGTCCCAGCAACACTTCCCATCACACTATGCAATGCACCAGCCCACTAATTCAGGATCCAAAGCCCAGGAAAGCTTTCCGGCCCCACCTAGAAGGCCGGAAAGAAACGATCAAACATATGAGCCATATAGAGCAAATGGAAATACACCACGTAACTCAAACCAATGGGGGGAAAGACAACATGCTAATATCCAGCCAACCCCACCTATGTTTGACCAGAGAGCCGATGGTCTCGCACCGGCTGCCATTGATATAGTAAGGGAAGAAATAGCCGGGGCGTTCCGAGATAAGCTCGGAGTAAGCATGGTCCCTGGGGGGCAATCATATCGGAAACCTTATGACAGCCGATTTGATCACCACCCATACCCACAGGGAACCAGGATACCCGAATTTACAAAATTTTCGGGTGATCAAGGAAAGAACACACGTGAACACATAGGCCAATTTTTAGCACAATTAGGAGAGTTGGCCGACACAGAGGCATTTCGCGTACGCTTGTTTTCATTATCTTTAATAGGAACTGCGTTTGCATGGTACGCCACTTTGCCTCCTAATTCCATTTCATCATGGGGGGATTTAGAACAAAAATTTCATGATCATTTTTTCTCCGGTGACTATGAATTGGATTTGGTAGATTTAGCGTCGTTGCGACAGACAAAAGATGAATCGGTTAATGATTACATCCGGAGATTCCGAGATACAAGAAACCGATGCTTTCAAATTAATTTAGCAGAGAAACAGCTAGTAGGATTAGCCTTTAACGGTCTACGATATTATTTAAAAGAGAGACTAGAAGGCATCCAATTTTTTACACTAGCACAGTTACACCAGAGGGCTTTGGCTTGCGAAAGCTGGAGCAAAGAAACTGCTAAGACAATGCGTCACAACGTACATATAGTAGAATACGACCAAAGTAGCTCAGGTGACGAATCAACAGAAGTGTATGCTGCTGAAATGGTTTGGCCAAAACAGGCCAAATCTTCGGCTTGTTCCTCCTTGCAGCCGGTTCAAAAGAAACGGCAAGAGGAGGTTAAGTTTACGTTTAATGTTGGTAAATGTGATAAAATATTTGACGAACTACTCAAAAATGGCAATATTAAAATAAATCACACTGTTCCATCCGCCGACGAGCTAAAACGTCGTGCATACTGCAAGTGGCATAACTCATTTTCTCATGCCACTAATGATTGTAATGTATTCCGACGACAGATTCAATCGGCCATTAATGAGGGACGATTGAAATTTCAGGAAATGCAAGTGGATACAGAGCCATTTCCAATGAACGTGATCGACTTCGAGGGCAAGAAAGTCCTGGTTCGGCCAAACACGGCCGATAAAGGCAAAGGCAAAGAGGCAATCATCGGCAATTCTAAAAAGGCCGATGAGGATCATAAAGTTTCTTGCAGGAAAGTGGTAGCCGAGAAGACTCCCGATGGAGGGGAGACCCTAAAGGTGACCATCACAACCTCCAGTACTGGGGGGCAAGCGCAGACAGGGAGACAGATACAGGAACCTGTGCTGCGTATCCCGGACGGTCCGGCACGTAGGCGCGGACGGTCCGGGACCCCACCGGACGGTCCGGAGAGCTCTGGCGGACGGTCCGGCCATGCTCAGGACTCGCAGCGACCACGTACCTTCAAACCACGACGACCAGAGATAGGTACGTGGAAAACAAATACATTTAAAGCAGCTGGTCGGCTGATCAAGCCTGGCCCGACTTTCGATCAATTATTGTCTAAATATGTGAAAAAGAAGGCCGGCCCCAGTGACCGGCCACCGAAGCGACCCCGCTCACCCATTCATGAGCAACGTCAGGTCAGGCCGATTGGACCACCTCACCAATCGGAAGAAATGAAAGGTCCTATTGTACAATTGAGACCCAACATGCCGACATGGACCCCTCCACCTCCTTATCCATCTATGCCATATCCATACACATACTTACCTCCACCATATGTCCCAAATCAAATGTGGGGCATGCCACCATATCCATTTGGGATGCCACAGTACCCCGCCTGGGGGGCACCCCAAACATCCGTTTTTGATAGGTTGGCACCGCCAGTGCAAGACCGATTGAGCACTGCTGAATCCGGTCACCAGGCACAGGCCCAACAAGGTTGCCGGACTACTCGGCCTCCTAGGCCGACCAATCCGGCAGGGGGGCATATGCCTGTAGCAACTCAAAGAACAAAAAAGGACATCATCAAAATAGGCACTGCGGATGTTGTCATACAGGGAGACAATAAAGGGCCGATGATTTTCGGCGAATCGGCCAACACAACCGAAAAAGATACGGCTACCATCAAAACAGCCGATCCAAAATACTCCATGCCTCGATGGTGCCCAGCAGGATTGACACGATCCCAAAAGAGAAAATTACAGCGCCTAAGAGCAAAAGAGAGCCAGGAGAAGGAGGCGGAAAAGACATTTAATGACACACATCCACTATACCCGCCACCACAAAAGAAATGGAGACCGAAGACCGTTGAGAAAAAACAAACGGCCACAGGAATAGAAAGTCAGCCTGCACCAGGCGCGGACCGTCCGGCCCCCGCGTGCGGACCGTCCGCCGTTCACCAGGAAGGCTTTGGACAACCTGCACAAGGCGCGGACCGTCCGGCCCCCGCGTGCGGACCGTCCGCCGTTCATCAGGAAGCCTCCAACAACACGACAACATCCATGGAAGAGGACGACCTGCTAGGAGAAGACCTGGTCGACTACGAGGCTTCTCCAGAACGCCCAGGTATGGATGTAAATATTATTACATTTTCTTCCGATTGCACTATCATTGGCGACGATGAACCTGTTGCTGCCCAGTTTGATTTTGGTCCCAAAGAAGCCGCCTTTACTAAACCAAAGGAATCGGTAAATCATTTAAAGCCGCTCTTCGTGCGCGGTCACATTGATGGAATACCGATTGCTAAGATGTTGGTGGATGGAGGGGCGGCTGTAAATCTAATGCCTTATTCATTATACAGAAAATTAGGTAAACAAGATGACGAACTTGTCAAAACCAACATGACCCTCAGCGGTGTTGGGGATAGTTCGATTAAAGCCAGGGGAGTCACGTCCGTTAAATTAACCATCGGGACTAAGACCCTTGCTGCTGCATTCTTCGTCGCTGATGTAGAAGGGAATTACAGTTTAATTCTAGGCAGAGATTGGATTCATGCCAATCAATGTATACCTTCTACATTACATCAAATGCTAATACAATGGGTAGGCGATGAGGTAGAACAAGTACATGCTGATGTATCGGCCTGCATCGCTGTGGCCGATGCCCCTGTACTCTGGACTTATGAGACTGCTACATGTCTCACAGGGGTAGATTTTTCTGATTATCAGTTCATAAGTATAGATAAGAAAGGTTTCATTCCTGTAATGCTAGAGCCGATGGAGAATCGGCTGAATCCTAAATAGAGTTTAAACGATGAATACACACAAAGTTCATGAGTCTTTGATCACGGACAATTCGGCCCTCAAAGCCGGATGGTCTGGTCTATCACAGAACAGTTCGGACTTTAAGACCGAACATCTACCACAGCGAAAGGATAGTATTACGGATGATCCGGTCCCCGAGACCGGAAAGTCCGCCATCACACAAAGATCATCTGATTCCTCTGTGGGGGACATGATAGAGGAATTCAGAGATCTTGATAAGCTAGGACAGGGGTTTACATCGGCTGATCCTTTGGAGGAGATTGACATAGGAAATGGTAAAACTTCAAGGCCGACTTTTGTAAACAAGACCCTGGAGACCGATTCTAGGAATGAGATGATCGGTCTATTGAAGGAATATTCAGATTGTTTTGCTTGGAATTACACTGAAATGCCTGGACTAAGCCGAGAGATTGTCGAACATCGGCTGCCCATTAAGTCTGGTTTCAGACCTTTCAAGCAGAAAGCTAGAACGTTTCGTCCAGATCTTCTCCCACGGATCAAGGATGAAATCCACCGGCTGCTAGAAGCTAATTTTATTAGACCTTGCAGATACGCAGAGTGGGTCTCCAATATTGTGCCGGTGGAGAAAAAGGAGTCAGGTAAACTTAGAGTATGCATTGATTTTCGTAATTTAAATAAAGCGACTCCTAAAGATGAATATCCCATGCCCATAGCCGACACATTAATCAATAATGCATCAGGAAATAGAATTATTAGCTTCCTTGATGGTAATGCCGGATATAATCAGATTTTCATGGCCGAAGAAGATGCGTCTAAAACAGCCTTTATATGTCCAGGCTTCATTGGTTTATTTGAATGGGTTGTCATGACATTCGGTCTTAAAAATGCTGGTGCTACTTATCAGAGGGCTATGAATCTGATCTTCCATGAGTTGTTAGGAAACACTGTGGAAGTCTACATTGATGATATTGTAGTCAAATCGGCTAAGTTTAGTTCTCATATAGCTGATTTGCGCAAAGCCTTTGATAAAATGCGTCGGTATGGTTTAAAAATGAACCCACATAAATGTGCTTTTGGAGTGTCGGCTGGTAAGTTTTTAGGATTTGTCATCCATGAACATGGTATAGAAATAGACCCTGACCGAATCAAGTCTATTCGGAATGTGGGGCCTCCGACTTGTAAGGTCGAAGTGCAGAGGTTTCTCGGCAAGGTGAATTATTTACGAAGGTTTATTTCTAACCTAGCCGGGAAGATTGATGCCTTCACCCCTATCCTTCGGCTTAAGAATGATGCTGAATTCACTTGGGGGGCAGAACAGCAGGACGCATTTGATCTCATTAAAAAATACTTGTCTTCGGCTCCCGTGTTAAAAGCACCACAAGTAGGAGCGCCATTCAGATTATACATTGCAGCTGAAGACAAGGTTATTGGGGCTGTTCTGACACAAGAAACTGAGGGGAAGGAGCATGTGGTGACATATCTAAGCCGAAGGTTGGTGGATGCTGAAACAAGGTACACTTGTATTGAAAAGTTATGTTTATGCTTGTTTTATGCATGCACCAAATGTAGATGTTATTTACTGTCTAGTCATTGCACTGTTTCTGGTCAAGCCGATGTAATCAAATACATGTTGCATAACCCAATTATGAGTGGTAGAATTGGTAAGTGGGCTTATGCACTCATAGAATATGTCTTGGCCTATGAACCATTGAAATCTATGAAAGGCCAAGTCGTAGCGGATTTTATTGTAGAACATCGGGTTAATGATATTCATGAACTAGACATGTCATACCTCACTGTTACTCCTTGGACTTTATATTTTGATGGATCGGTTTGCAGTGAAGGGCAAGGAATTGGCATTGTGCTTGTTTCACCAAGTAATGTCTCCTTTGACTTCTCTAGCCGATTGAAAACTTATTGCACTAATAATCAAGCTGAATATGAGGCCCTCCTATTCGGTTTAGAACTTTTAAATAGTATGGGAGTAAAACATGTGAAGGTATTTGGTGATTCTCAGCTGGTTATCCAACAAGTGTTAGAAGAATATCAATGTCTTGATGGTACTCTAAATAGTTATCTTGAGAAATGTTGGAGCATAATCCATTCTTTTGACGAATTCAGTATTCGACATATCTCTAGAGTTGAGAATCATAGAGCTAACGATTTGGCACAAGATGCATCAGGTTATCGGATAAAGAGAGGGAAATTTCACAAAACTGAAATTCCGATAACCAGTGCAGAGCCAAATTCCCAGGTCGCGGACCGTCCGCGTGACGACGCCGGACCGTCCGGGGTTTCCAGAAATGTTTTCTCAATCGATTCGGCTGACAATGAAGCCGATGTAAGTGATTGGAGGACACCTATACTTAATTATTTACGAAATCCCAATATTAGGACAGATAAGAACATTCGGCGAACAGCTTTCAAGTATGTTTTGATGAGTGATGAACTTTACCGCCGAACAGTCAGTGATGTCCTGCTGAAGTGTTTGGGCCCAGATGATGCTATATTAGCCATGGCCGAAGTACATGAAGGAATTTGTGGTACTCATCAATCGGCTCCAAAGATGAAGTGGTTGTTGCGAAGGTCTGGTTTTTATTGGCCTAGTATGATAGCTGATTGTTTCAAGTACTACAAGGGATGCCAAGTGTGTCAAAAATTCGGCGACCTACAGTTGGTCACTGCAGCCGAATTGCATCCTATCATCAAGCCTTGGCCGTTCAGAGGATGGGGATTAGACTTTATTGGAGAAATTCATCCTTCATCATCAAAGGGGCATCGGTTTGTGTTAGTTGCCACCGACTATTTCACCAAATGGACTGAAGTTGTTGCTCTAAGAAACATGACGCACAAGGAGGTAATTGAGTTCATAATTGAGCATATTATTCATAGATTCGGCATTCCCCAGACCTTGACTACAGATCAAGGGACTTCTTTTATGTCAAAGGAGGTACGTGAATTTGCTGAATTATACAGAATTAAGCTGCTTAATTCATCTCCATATTATGCTCAGGCCAATGGACAGGCCGAGTCTAGTAATAGGACATTGATTAATTTGATAAAAAAGAAGATATCTGATAATCCTAAACATTGGCATAAGATTTTGTCCGAAGCTTTATGGGCTCATAGAATATCTAAACATAGTGCTACTAAAGTATCTCCTTTTGAGCTTGTCTATGGGCAGGAAGCAGTATTGCCTGTGGAAATAAGTTTGAATGCTGTCAGGTTCGCCAGACAAAATGATTTAACTGTCACTGATTATTATAATTCAATGATGGATAATATTGATGAGGTGACCGACAAGAGGGTGATAGCGTTGGGAGCAATAGAAAAGGACAAGATTATGGTAGACAGGGCCTACAACAAGAAGGTCAAAGCAAAGTCATTTCAAGTAGGAGATCTGGTGTGGAAGACCATCTTACCTCTAAGGAATAAAGACCGGAAGTTTGGAAAATGGTCGCCAAGCTGGGAGGGTCCTTATAAAGTAAAACAGGTGATGTCTAGCAACGCCTATTTGCTACAAACATTACAAGACAAGGATTTGTCTAAGGCTTTGAATGGGCGTTTCCTCAAACAGTACCATCCTAGTATGTGGCAAAATGCCTAAGAGAACCGATGTGAGCACATCGAGTTAGTTGCTTTTGGTTCGCCCAGCTCCACCAAAAGGCAGGGGGGCATATGTTCGAACCATATTTGAGCCTGCGGACGGTCCGGCCCTGAGGCCGGACGGTCCGCGGTCCGGACAGTCCGCGCCTGGGGGCCGGACGGTCCGCGCGTACGCAGAACAGATTAGGGTTCCGAGTTTTGTGTTACGGTTGTTAGCTAAAATCACGGGAAAAGCTCGGAAATTAGTTTGTAAAGGGTCCAGTCCCCCTCCTCTATAAATAGAGAGGTATACGGCCGATTTGTAATAAACAATCGAATCAATACAACTTCTATTTCGCATTTTATCTTAGGAGTAGTTCTAGTCTAGTTTAGGTTTAGCTATCCAATCCCCAAATTCTTCGTCTCTCTTCGGCTCTACGTCGATTAGAGGAGTCTAGGTCGGCCAGCCCGAGCCTAGACACCACCTAGGATCTCTACTCCCCGACGGGGTCCCTCCCGGGAGCGAGATCCAGGCGCCGTCGGCGATCTTCCGCCGTCCCTGCGTGCGCGCGGACCGTCCGGCCCCAGGGCGCGGACCGTCCGGCCGTCAGGCAGGAGCCCTAGCCGCGCACCTGGCCGCGGACCGTCCGGCCCCAGGCCGCGGACAGTCCGCCCTTGCGCAGAGAGCACCACCGCGCCTCGCACCAGGCCACGGACCGTCCGGCCCCTGCGTGCGGACCGTCCGCCCCTGTGCAGAGGGCACCGCCACGGTTCTTGTTGAGTGTTTGGCGCTCCAAAAAGGCGTCAACAAGGAGTATCGTAGAAGTACATTGAGCAGACCTTGATGAAGTACTGGCACTCTACTATCATATAGGCTCGTCTCGTAGTCGTAGCTAGCCTTTGCCGTTCTCCGAAACAAAAGACGAGGTGACGATGCAAGGCACGTCAGCATGTTTCAAACGCAACGCCTGCGTAAAATGGCTGAAACAAAATCATGAGTAGGCGAGCATGGCAGCCAGCAGAGGCAAGGTACTCGTTGTTTCTGCAAGACCGCTGCGTGTTTTGGGCATGATTCGTGCGTGCGGGGCACTCTTGTCCTCGCTTGGAGAATGGCCGGCGCAGCACGTCAGGAGGCTGGAGCCTGGAGGCACGCGCCGGCGCGGGAGCTGTGCTGTGGTGCTCCCCAAAACCCGAGCTGCCGCCTCGCCACGAGACAACAGCACCTAACCCCCGTAACCCGCACGGCCGCACACGCGCCCGGCAGAGGGCTTTAGGCCAGGAGGGAGGGACGACATGTCGACATGCCGCCGTCACGTGCCCCTGCGGAAGGGAGCTCTAATCTTGCCCATTCTATTAATTAGTCCATTTAACTGCGAAATTGATTTATTTCTAGTATAATTATCAGATAACAATGTGTAATACGGTACTATAAATATAGTAGTATTTTTTAAAACTAAAAAAACTGATATTGTTCGATGCGGCTTGCTGCAGCTTTAATCTAGCTGTGGCTTCTACAGTATTTTATCTCTACGGATTGCAGCTGCAGCCGCAGCTGCCAACCGAGCAGCCGAGTAGGGTGAAAGGGTAAATGGAAGCTGAAATAGGAGGGATGGTTGGAGAGGAGAAGAAATAGGGGAAGAAAAGTTGAGAAGGCAATATTTAAATATGAGTAGAAAATACAAATGTGGGGATTTCGAAGGAGAAATGATTAGAGAGAGTTCAAGGCGTAACTGTCATGAACCTTCGGTCCATGGGGATAGCTGTCTTCTCCGACGAGGTTATACCCCTCTGCCGCAGGCTTGGTTCTAAGGTAGCAGCCCTAGGCGCTTGAGAGGATCATTGCAAGGGAGAGAGATTGGTTTGATAATGATCTTGCTTGATTTATTCCCTGCTGCCATGCGGCTTATAAATAGCCCTATGGCTAACCAACTTCTCCTACAAACTCTCAACTAACTCCTACTTTCTTGGACTTATCTGATGCTAACCAACTCTCCACAATTCTCTCATTTCAATCTTATTCTCTAACCTTATCCCAGCTTATCTCAATCTTATTCTCTAGCCTTATCCCAGCCTGGCTGTTGCCTCTCGCTCCCTATTATGCCCCTGACAGTAACTAACTCTGATTCAAATATTAAGAAAATGTAATCAATTCTTTCTATACAACTATATTGATGTACGTATGACAAAAAGGACACGTCTTATATCACGAGACAACACTAAAACATGGCTACATAAATTAGGACGGAGGGAGTACATGACAGGGCTGGCTACGTCGTCTCGCGGATGGAGGTAGACCTAATCTTGGGCCACTCGACCCGACCAACCCGACCCGACCAATGCAACGGGCGGGTATGAGCCATAATTTTTTACCCGTAATAATTCACGGGTCGGATACGGGCCGTGATTTTTTACCCAAAACCCGACCAACCCGAAAAAACCCGACTCGACAGACCTAAAGCCAAAAAACCCGACCAAATCTGAAAAACCCGACTCGACACGTCTAATAGGGAGGCACGAGCCGACACATCATTAGGCACGGGTTAGGTACGGACCGTGATAAATGGCCCACGACCCGACCTTGACTCGACCCGACCCGACGTTTGAACAAGTCTAGATAGAGGCCGGCCACGTCACCCCACATTGTTTTACTGATTTTAGTCCTTATCTTTATTGATTGACACACACTTTTAGTTAAATTTGAACATAATATTTTATTAAAATAAAAATTCATTCGAGTACATAATTATGCAAAAAAATTACATAATTTATAAAAAGAAATTAAAATATAAAAACTTTAAAAAATATATAATTCATAAAAACAATTGATACACTACTACGTTTACTTCTCGTCATCTGTCTCTTCTGCCTTGTCTTTCTCAACTAATTTCATAGCTTGAAACATGGGGAACAGGAGATGTCCATAAATCATAGTGTATAAGATTAAATTTTTGCACAGCCTGAGAGGAGCTATAGAAAGGAAGTTAAACGTGACAACCTAGCTGACTGGCGTGGCAAACATGCTCGAGAGAGCTTGGACAATACAACATGACCGGTATGGCCAAGACGATGATGCCAAGTATTGAATTTAGTGGAAGTAGTCAGGGCGCTGCGACTATGGTGGAGATGACGAAGGAGTGGAAGTGAGATGTGGAGAGATGTACACAAACAACCACAAGGTGTATATGGACCTAGAGTAGGTGAGATGTGTCATGGATAAGCCAAAAGGATCAAATTCAATGGAACGAGAATTATCGGTAATAAATTTACGAATAGAAAGAAGATTGTGAATAATATGTGGGGTGACAAGAACATTGCAAAGGTGGAAGGGCTCAAGAAGTACCAAAAACTTAGGGCGCGATAGGTAGGGGATCGTTAGCGTGACAAGTGACACTTTCCACTCCGATGGCCCAATTGTCAGCATCCACCGACGGCGAGACCTTCACCCCAAGGAGGCAGGAGACGCATCATGTTTGGCACCATCGACTTCCTCGCCACCGCCACCGGGGAACTCCACCTCACCACCCCTACGTGCCTGCCACCATGGGCACACAATCCAAACACTCCAGCAGGAGCAAGACGAAGAAACAATGTCTCAAAAGGCGCGTTGTCGCCTTGAAGCGACGCATCAACAAGCGCGCTGACGCCGTCAAGAAGAAGGCGACAAAAGCCTCATCCTCAACTCTAGTGGCTATCATCAGTCACCAGCTGACATCTGTCCTCGATTTGCTCGAGGACGACTCAAGTCACGGCTCGACCAAGGCTAACTTCGACGACGATGAGGAGCTAGAGAGAGCCTGCTTTGTGGCGACACTGCCGCGAAACGACGATGGCAGGGGAGACGAGGAGGTCCCCAACCAAGAGGAGTACTAACGCCAGCACTAGGCACGCATCCTCGTCCGCGAGGCTGCCCCTCCACCAGCAGCAGGAAAAGCTCAATGCCCTTGTGCACAAGTTCGGCCACGTCTGTCGGTACCCTGAAACAGGGGTACCCCTTACTACAGTATGAAGACGTGGTGCCCCCGCGACTATCTCTAGTCACGTGGTAAGCAGCATCTGACTCCACCACGTGGACGGCTCTAGGGCCGCCACATGGCCAGAGGAGGCAATATCCTCCAACGTGTCAACAGTGGGTCCGGATGGGAAAGTGTCGGACCCCTGCATATACGGACCGGACCTCTGGGCAAGGTCCAGGACCTCCACGGGTACAAACTGGACCCTGGGACGGGTCCCGGACCCCTCTGTGTGGGGTTCGGGCCACTCACAGCAGGGTCCCGGGATTCCGAGAGAAAGAATACCCGGGGCTTAATCAAGGCCAGGCGGGGGTCCGGAGCTTACACGTGTCCAGACCATACCACGTACACTTCTGCTCCCCGCTCAGGCGGAGACCCGATGCTGCCACATGGCCCACTGCCCATGACGTAAGCCAGTGGGTGAAGCCTGACGTAAGGCCTCTAGGTCGCGCGTCCTCTGCATTTATTGCGGATAAGGCGCGCTGCCTGTCAAACTGGCAGGTGATGTGCCGCCTCAGCATTTAATGAGCCTTGCCACTCCACTAGCAGGCGATGTGCCGCCTCAGCATTTAATGTGCCCTGTCCACTCCGCTGACGGGCGGTGACCAAACCATCCTGCAGGCGGCGTGCCTGTCCATTCCGTTGGCAGGCAGTACGCCCTTGCTGCGGCATGCACTATGCTCATCATCACTCACGCGTTACCGAGGAAGCAGCGCAGCATATCAATACTATATGCACTATAGACATTATGGAGCTCGGAGATCGCCCAGGCGTTACAGCATTAGTTACTTCCCTCCATTTTGCCCCTAGGCCCACATGTCGGGGCTCAGTACTCTTGTACGTGCCCCCTTAAGCTATAAAAGGGAGGGCACACGGCGTTACAAGGCAGACCCAACTGAGACCCAACCGAGACTCAAGCACACTTAGACACCCAAACTCACAAGTTCATACAAGCTCTCAAGCTCAATACAACACATAGTGGAGTATGGTATTACGCTCCGGCGGCCCAAACCACTCTAAACTCTTGTGTGTTCTTGTATTCATCCCGATTCCATCTAGCAGGCAAAACGCTTAGGCCCCTCCTTGTCGGGGACCATAATTAGGGGTACCCTCAAGACTCCTAATTCTCAGCTGGTAACCCCTATCAGCACAAAGCTGCAAAGGCCTGATGGGTGCGACTAAGTCAGGGATCGGTCCATTCGAGGGACTCGATCACGCCTCGCCCGAGCCCAGCCTCGGGCAAGAGCAGCCGACCCCGGAGGATCTACGTCTCGCCCGAGGCCCCCCTCCAGCGACGAACATACTTCCGGCTCGCCCGAGGCCCAGTCTTCGCCAAGAAGCAACCCTGGCCAAATTGCCACGCCAACCGACCAAATCGCAGGGGCATTTAATGCAAAGGTGGCCTGACACCTTTATCCTGACGCACGTCCTCCAGTCAACAGAGCCGAAGTGACCGCAGTCACTTTGCCGCTCCACTGACCGGCCTGACAGAAGGACAGCGCCGCCTACGCCGCTCCGACTGCTGTGCCACTCGACAGAGTGAGGCTGATAGGCAGCCAGGCCCGGCCTCAGGCACCATAGGAAACTCCGCTCCGCCCGACCCATGGCTCAGACTCGGACTCAGCCCCGGAAGACGGCGAACTCCGCTCAGCCCGACCCAGGGCTCGGACTCGGGCTCAGCCCCGGAAGACGGCGAACTCCGCTCCGCCCGACCCAGGGTTCGGACTTGGGCTCAGCCCCGGAAGATGGCGAACTCCGCTCCGCCCGACCAAGGGCTCGGACTCGGGCTCGGCCCCGGAAGACGGCGAACTCCGCTCTGCCCGACCCAGGGCTCGGACTCGGGCTTAGCCCCAGAAGACGACGAACTCCACTCCGCCCGACCCCAGGGCTCGGACTCGGGATCAGCCCCCGAAGACGACGAACTCCGCTTCGCCCGACCCCAGGGCTCGGACTCAGCCCTGGCCTCCGCCAACGGTCTCCGCCTCGCCCGACCCAGGGGCTCAGACTCGACCTCGGCCTCGGAAGACAGACTCGACCTCGACCTCGAAGGAGCCTCCACATCGCCCAACCTAGGGCACGGACCGACCACGTCAACAGGAGGCGCCATCATTATCCTACCCCAAGCTGACTTAGGCTACGGGGAACAATACCGGCGTCCTATCTGGCTCGCTCCGCCAGACAAGTAATGATGGCGCCCTGCACGCTCTATGACGACGGCGGCTCTCAGCCCCCTTACGGAAGCAAGAGGACGTCAGCAAGGACTCGACAGCCCCGACAGTTGTCCTTCCGCCAGGCTCCAGCGCTCCTCCGACGGCCACGACACCACACGAACCGGGTGCCAGAACCTCTCTGGCTGCCACGATGGCGTGTACTTAGGGCGCTAGCTCTCCTCCGCTAGACACGTTAGCACTCTGCTACACCCCCACTGTACACCTGGATCCTTTCCTTGCGCCTATAAAAGGGAGGACCAGGGCCCTCTTAGAGAAGGTTGGTCGCGCAGGGAAGAGGACGGGACAGGCACTCGCGTGAGGCCGCTCGCTCCCCTCCCGCGTGGACGCTTGTAACCCCTACTGCAAGCGCACCTGACCTAGGCGCGGGACAAACATGAAGGCCGCGGGATTTCCACCTCTCTCTCGCTCCGGCTGCCTTTTTTCCCCCTTCGCGCTTCGTCTCGCGCCGACCCATCTGGGCTTGGGCACGCGGCGACATTTCACTCGTCGGCCCAGGGACCCCCCGGTCTCAAAACGCCGACAGTTGGCGCGCCAGGTAGGGGCCTGCTGCGTGTTGACGAACAGCTTCCCGTCAAGCTCCAGATGGGCAGTCTCCAGCAACCTTTCCAGCCCGGGACGGTGCTCCGTTTCGGGAGTCTTGAGTTCATGTCCCTCGACGGCAGCTACGACATGATACTCCTTCCCCCGCCGTGCGACAGCAACAATGGCAGCCGACAGCCCGCCCGCCGGCGGCGAAATCGACGACGTCTTCCCCGCGTGGTGGAAGAACAACATTCGAGCTCACCCCGCCCTCTCCCCCGCCGACGGAGGAGGAGGCGGGGCAACCAAGGCCAAGCAGGAGGCGGCACCTCGTCGGCTGTCGAGCGAGTCGACGGCGTCGGCGCCCCAACGGGGGGCACGTCCGGCATCGACCTCGCGTTTGAGACGAAGACGAGCGTCGTCTCCCCGCAACACGCCAATTCCAAGCAAACGGACGACGCCAGCACGCTCGCGAAAGGCTTGCTGGGCGTCACCCTCGTACCTGAGACGATGGTGCAGTCAGTCCCTGACGTGACTTCGTCACCGCCCGTCGACCAAGAGGTACCCACCGATTCCCATCTCACGCCCTTTGGATTAAGCCTCGACCCGCCAAGCGACTTCGCTTTGGCGGACGCTCTCGTAGAGGCGAGTCCAAACCCTCTGGGGTTTCGTATGCGGTCACCCTGGGACCGGCTGACGGACGTCTCGACCTACGGGCCCTCGGGGTCCGAGGAAGATGACGTGTCCGACTTCTGTTGGGATTTCTCCGGACTTGGTAACCCTAGTGCCATGCGGGACTTCATGACCGCATGCGACTACTGCCTTTCCGACTGTTCCGATGGTAGCCACAGCCTCGGCGACGAGGACTGCGGCCCAAGTCATGAATGTTTCCACGTCGATCTAGGGGGTCCCTCCGAAGGCAACCATCTTGGTATGCCGGAGAACGGTGATCTCCCTAGGCCTGTGCCTCGCATTGACATCCTACGGGAGCTAGCTGTGGTCCCCGTTCAGGCGGGGGGTCATGACCCACAGCTCGAGCAAATCCGCGGGGTGCAGGCCAGGCTCGACGAGGGAGCAGGAACACTTGAGCCGATCCGCCGGGACATCGGGCAGGAATGGGCGGGCCAACCTCCGGCCTAAGAAGTGCGCCATCTACCCCAGGGTATCCAGCACCGCATCGCCGACGATGTCAGGGTGAGGCCGCCACCCGCTTCCAGTGGAGTCGGCCAGAACCTAGCTGCAGCGGCAATGCTTCTCCGCTCTATGCCGGAGCCATCAACCACCGAGGGGCGGCGAATCCAGGGAGAGCTCAAGAATCTCCTGGAGGGCGCCGCGGTCCGACGGGCCGAGAGCTCCGCCTCCCGAAGGCAGGGGTACCCCTCGGAACATCGCGCCGCGACTTCCCGATTCATGCGGGAAGCCTCGGTCCACACCGGGCGCACGCGCGACACAGCGCCTGCGGCCCCGGGTCGCCTCGGCAACGAGAACCCTCACCGCAACCGTCGGGCCCACCTCAACAAAAGGGTGCGTCGAGGCTACCACCCCAGGCGTGGGGGACGCTACGACAGCGGGGAGGATCGAAGTCCCTCGCCCGAACCACCTGGTCCGCAGGCTTTCAGCCGCGCCATACGACGGGTGCCGTTCTCGACCCGGTTCCGAACCCCGACTACTATCACAAAGTACTCGGGGGAGACGAGACCGGAACTATGGCTCGCAGACTACCGGCTGGCCTGCCAACTGGGTGGAACGGACGATGACAACCTCATCATCCGCAACCTCCCCCTGTTCCTCTCCGACACCGCTCGCGCCTGGTTGGAGCACCTGCCTCCGGGGCAGATCTCCAACTGGGACGACCTGGTCCAAGCCTTCGCCGGCAATTTCCAGGGCACGTACGTGCGCTCTGGGAACTCCTGGGACCTCTGAAGCTGTCGACAGCAGCCGGGAGAGTCTCTCCGGGACTACATCTGGCGATTCTCGAAGCAGCGCACCGAGCTGCCCAACATCACTGATTCAGATGTCATCGGCGCGTTCCTCGCCGGCACCACTTGCCGCGACCTGGTCAGCAAGCTGGGTCGAAAGACCCCCACCAGGGCGAGTGAGCTGATGGACATCGCCACCAAGTTCGCCTCTAGCCAGGAGGCGGTTGAGGCTATCTTCCGGAAGGACAAGCAGCCCCAGGGCCGCCCACCGGAAGATGCCCCTGAGGCGTCAACTCAGCGTGGCGCCAAGAAGAAAGGCAAGAAGAAGTCGCAAGCGAAACGCGACGCCGCCGACGTGGACCTTGTCGTCGCCGCCGAGCACAAGAACCCTCGAAAACCCCCCGGAGGTGCCAACCTCTTCGACAAGATGCTCAAGGAGCCGTGCCCCTATCATCAGGGGCCCGTCAAGCACACCCTTGAGGAGTGCGCTATGCTTCGGCGCCACTTCCACAGGGCTGGGCCACCCGCGGAGGGTGGCAGGGCTCACGACGACGACAAGAAGGAAGATCACCAGGCAGGAGAGTTCCCCGAGGTCCGCGACTGCTTCATGATCTACGGTGGGCAAGCGGCGAACGCCTCGGCTCGGCACCGCAAGCAAGAGCGTCGGGAGGTCTGTTCGGTAAAGGTGGCGGCACCAGTCTACCTAGACTAGTCCGACAAGCCCATCACCTTTGACCAAGCTGACCACCCCGACCACGTGCCGAGCCCGAGGAAATACCCGCTCGTTGTCGACCCCATCATCGGCGACGTCAGGCTCACCAAGGTCTTCATGGACGGAGGCAGCAGCCTCAACATCATCTATGCCGAGACCCTCGGGCTCCTGCGTGTTGATCTGTCCTCGGTCCGGGCAGGCGCTGCGCCTTTCCACGGGATCATCCCCGGGAAGCGCGTCCAGCCCCTCGGACAACTCGACCTTCCCGTCTGCTTCGGAACACCCTCCAACTTCTGAAGGGAGACCCTCACGTTCGAGGTGGTCGGGTTCCGAGGAACCTACCACGCAGTATTGGGGAGGCCATGCTACGCGAAGTTCATGGCCGTCCCCAACTACACCTACCTCAAGCTCAAGATGCCGAGCCCCAACGGGGTCATCACCGTCGGCCCCACGTACCGACACGCGTTCGAATGCGACGTCGAGTGCGTGGAGTACGCCGAGGCCCTCGCCGAGTCCGAGGTCCTCATCGCCGACCTGGAGAGCCTCTCTAAGGAGGTGCTAGACGTGAAGCGCCACACCGGCAACTTCGAGCCAGCGGAGACGGTTAAGTCCGTCCCCCTCGACCCCAGCAGCGACGCTTCCAAGCAGATCCGGATCGGCTCCGAGCTCGATCCCAAATAGGAAGCAGTGCCCGTCGACTTTCTCCGCGCAAACGCCGACGTTTTCGCGTGGAGTCCCTCAGACATGCCTGGCATACCGAGGGATGTCGCCGAGCACTTGCTGGATATCCGAGCTGGAGCCCGATCCGCACAGCCTCTGCGCCGTTTCGACGAAGAAAAGCGTAGAGCCATAGGCGAGGAGATCCACAAGCTAATGGCGGCAGGGTTCATCAAAGAGGTATTCCATCCCGAATGGCTTGCCAACCCTGTACTTGTGAGAAAGAAAGGAGGGAAATGGCGGATGTGTGTAGACTACACTGGTCTAAACAAAGCATGTCCGAAGGTTCCCTACCCTCTGCCTCGCATCGATCAAATCGTGGATTCCACTGCTGGGTGTGAAACCCTGTCTTTCCTCGATGCCTACTCAGGGTATCACCAAATCAGGATGAAAGAGTCCGACCAGCTCGCGACTTCTTTCATCACACCCTTCGGCATGTACTGCTATGCCACCATGTCGTTCGGTTTGAGGAATGCGGGTGCGACGTACCAGCGGTGCATGAACCATGTGTTCGGCGAACACATTGGCCGGACGGTCAAGGCCTACGTCGATGACATCGTAGTCATGACGAGGAAAGCCTCCGACCTCCTTTCCGACCTTGAAGTGACATTCCGATGTCTCAAGGCGAAAGACGTGAAGCTTAATCCCGAGAAGTGTGTCTTTGGGGTTCCCCGAGGCATGCTCTTGGGGTTCATTGTCTCCGAGTGGGGCATCGAGGCCAACCCGGAGAAGATCGCGGCCATCACCAGCATGGGGCCCATCAAGGACTTGAAAGGCGTACAGAGAGTCATGGGATGTCTTGCGGCTCTGAGCCGCTTCATCTCACGCCACGGCGAAAGAGGCCTGCATCTGTACCGCCTCTTAAGGAAGGCCGAGTGCTTCACTTGGACCCTTGAGGCCGAGGAAGCCCTCGGGAACCTGAAGGCGCTCCTCACCAACGCGCCCATCTTGGTGCCTCCCGCTGCCGGAGAAGCCCTCTTGATCTACGTCGCCGCAACCACTCAGGTGGTTAGCGCCGCGATTGTGGTTGAGAGACGAGAAGAGGGGCATGCATTGCCCGTCCAGAGGCCAGTCTACTTCATCAGCGAGGTACTGTCCGAGACCAAGATCCGCTACCCACAAATTCAGAAGCTGTTGTACGCGGTGATCCTGACACGGCGGAAGTTGCGACACTACTTCGAGTCTCATCCGGTAACTGTGGTATCATCCTTCCCCCTGGGGGAGATCATCCAGTGCCGAGAGGCCTCGGGTAGAATCGCAAAGTGGGCGGTGGAAATTATGGGCGAAACGATCTCGTTCGCCCCTCGGAAGGCCATCAAGTCCCAGGTCTTGGTGGACTTCATGGCTGAGTGGGTCGACACCCAGCTCCCAACAGTTCCGATCCAACCGGAACTCTGGACCATGTTCTTCGACGGGTCGCTGATGAAGACAGGAGCAGGCGCAGGCCTGCTCTTCATCTCGCCCCTCGGAAAGCATCTACGCTACATGCTACGCCTCCACTTCCCGGTGTCCAACAATGTGGCTGAGTACGAGGCTCTGGTCAACGGGTTGCGCATCGCCATCGAGCTAGGGTTCCGACGCCTCGACGCTCGCGGTGACTCGCAACTCGTCATCGACCAAGTCATGAAGAACTCCCACTGCCGCGACCCGAAGATGGAGGCCTACTGCGATGAGGTTCGGCGCCTGGAAGACAAGTTCTACGGGCTCAAGCTCGACCACATCGCCCGACGCTACAACGAGACTGCGGACAAGCTGGCTAAAATAGCCTCGGGGCTTACAACGGTTCCCCCGGACGCCTTCTCCCGAGACCTGCATCAACCCTCCGTCAAGATCGACGACACGCCCGAGCCCGAGGCACCCTCGGCCTAGCCCGAGGTACCCTCGGCTCAGTCCGAGGCACCCTCGGCTCGGCCCGAGGCACCCTCAGCTCGGCCCGAGGCACCCTCGGTTCAGCCCGAGGTACCCTCGGCCCCCGAGGGTGAGGCACTGCGCGTCGAGGAGGAGCGAAGCAGGGTCACGCCTAATCGAAACTGGCAGACCCCGTACCTGTGATATCTCCACCGATGAGAGCTACCCCTCGACCGAGCCGAAGCTCGGCGGTTGGCGCGACGCGCCAAGTCGTTCGTCTTGCTGGGGGATGGGAAGGAGCTTTACCACCGCAACCCCTCAGGCATCCTCCAGCGATGCATCCCCATCGCCGAAGGTCAGGAGCTCCTATGAGAGATACACTCGGGGGCTTGCGGCCATCACGCAGCACCTCGAGCCCTTGTTGGAAACGCCTTCCGACAAGGTTTCTACTGGCCGACGGCGGTGGCCGACGCCACTAGAATTGTCCGCACCTACGAAGGGTGTCAGTTCTACGCGAGGCAGACCAACCTGCCCGCTCAGGCTCTGCAGACGATACCCATCACCCGGCCTTTTGCTGTGTGGGGTCTGGACCTCGTCGGCCCCTTGCAGAAGGCACCCAGGGGCTACACGCACCCCTGGGAAGGGCTGTTCGTCATCGCCAAAGTTCTGAAGCCCGGAACGAACAAGCTGGCCGACAGTCAAGGCGAGGTCTACACCAACACTTGGAACATCCAACAGCTACGTCGCTTCCACCCTTAAGATGTTTTCAAGTTGTTCGTATACCTCGTTCCCACGCAAAATTTGGTCATCAAGGAAGGGTCAGCCTTGCCTCGGCAAAGCCCGACCCTCCGTCGGGGGCTAAAAAGGGGGGAACCCCCTCCACGTCAAAATTTTCAATCAAAAAGGCTTCCGCGTTCCCTCGGCTATGTCGGTAGCAGGACCCCAAGAAGCGAACGCGGGTGCATGTAAGTGGCAAGGCTGATTGAGCTGAGGGACTCCTACGCCTCTGGGTTACGGATACCTCACTCGTCACCTACCACGAAAAATGACTCCTACTTGGGCAAGCCAC
Source organism: Zea luxurians (assembly GCA_029449295.1). Taxonomy (NCBI): domain Eukaryota; kingdom Viridiplantae; phylum Streptophyta; class Magnoliopsida; order Poales; family Poaceae; genus Zea; species Zea luxurians. The sequence goes on from JAOPSE010000002.1 coordinate 172,275,832, forward strand.
CCTGCTACTGACGAGCGGAGCCAGACACGCAAAATGAAAGGAAAAGGGGTGGCGGCAGAAAGGACTGGGTGGGCGGTTTCCTTTTCTCTGGCTAAACCTCTCAGGTTGCGAAAACCTAAGAAGGAGGCAAGAAGCGGAGCAAAGAACCGTCGCCAGACCCTCCCCCGAGTATATAAAGACCGAGGTGAGACCCGTTCAACGTTTCGCCCGGACCCGCCGCGGGATTCAAAAACTCAAAGCGAAACGGCCGTTCCTCGAATGGCTCGCGCACGCGCAACGGCTGCCCCGCGAACCGCTCGCCCCATCGCATTAACTCCACGGCGGGACAGGCGGCGCCTCTGGCAGGGGAAGCGAGCGACGCTTCGCCTTCGTCATGATGACCGCGTCAAAAAAGGTACGCCACGTCATTCGATTTCGTATCCTTTTCCTTTTCCTCTTTCTCTCTCTTACAACAGGGACCGGGAAAGGGGGATACCCCGAAAAGGATCCTTCTCCGTGAAGGAAACAGGCTCCGAGCCTCCCTACTGATCAGAGGTTCAAAGGCTGGCCCCTCGGAGGGGTTTAACAGCCGCCTCAGAGCGCGTGGGCTCCACACCCACTACTGGTCAGAGGTTCGAAGGCCGGCCCCTCGGAAGGGTTCAACGGCCGCCTCAGGCTACTCGGGCTCCGCGCCCACTACTGATCAGGGGTTCGTAGGCTGGCCCTCGAAGGGTTCACAGCCGCCTCAGACATAGAGCGAGGGATGACCCTGGGTACGTTCGATACATAACCGAGGCTCGGGCTATGCTCCCGAGGTACCCTAGGACATTTCCGAGACCAGCGGGAACGATCTTGTAACGGAATCCCATCAGAGGGAGGCATCGAGCCCTCGGACCCCGTCGACAGGGGACCGGGTCCGGCAGATCACCCGCAGGTACTTTTGAGCACGCCTCCGGGCCTCTAGCCGACCCGTAACAAATGGGGCACGGGCGTCCACTCGGATTACCCGCCAGCAGCTCACCGGAGACACCATGTTCGTTGCCCTCCGAGGGCAACATGGCGCTTCCCCCCTCCTCCTTGCGGAAAGGCGGCGCAGGGGCATATGTAAAAAAGTCGAGTCTGCCCTTGACCGTCCTCTCGCCCTGTGCAGAAGCTCGGGGGCTGCTCTCGCAAACCCGGCTCCGGCCAAACCGTTGACAGCGTCAACATACCAGCCCAAGGACTTGGGACTCGACCGTGCACCCGGGCTACGGCCAGCTCGCATGAGGGAACGACCAGACCAGCCGAAGCATTGCGCGAGGCATTAAAACCTCGGAGGAGTCAAACCACTCCTCCGAGGCCTCGGGGGCTACACCCGGCGGGTGCGCTCGCGCGCACCCACCGGAACAAAACGCAACCGAGAAAGGCTGGCCCCCTTGCAAAAAAGTGCGACAAAAGCCTCCAAGCGAGTGTTAACACTCCCTTCGAGGCTCGGGGGCTACTGTCGGGGACCATAATTAGGGGTACCCTCAAGACTCCTAATTCTCAGCTGGTAACCCCCATCAGCACAAAGCTGCAAAGGCCTGATGGGTGCGACTAAGTCAGGGATCGGTCCATTCGAGGGACTCGATCACGCCTCGCCCGAGCCCAGCCTCGGGCAAGAGCAGCCGACCCCGGAGGATCTACGTCTCACCCGAGCCCCCCCCTCCAGCGACGAACATACTTCCGGCTCGCCCGAGGCCCAGTCTTCGCCAAGAAGCAACCCTGGCCAAATTGCCACGCCAACCGACCAAATCGCAGGGGCATTTAATGCAAAGGTGGCCTGACACCTTTATCCTGACGCACGTCCTCCAGTCGACAGAGCCGAAGTGACCGCAGTCACTTCGCCGCTCCACTGACCGGCCTGACAGAAGGACAGCGCCGCCTGCGCCGCTCCGACTGTTGTGCCACTCGACAGTGAGGCTGATAGGCAGCCAGGCCCGGCCTCAGGCACCATAGGAAACTCTGCTCTGCCCGACCCATGGCTCGGACTCGGGCTCAGCCCCGGAAGACAGCGAACTCCGCTTCGCCCGACCCAGGGCTCAGACTTGGGCTCAGCCCCGGAAGACGGCGAACTCCGCTCCGCCCGACCTAGGGCTCGGACTCGGGCTCAGCCCCGGAAGATGGCGAACTCCGCTCCGCCCGACCCAGGGCTCGGACTCGGGCTCAGCCCCGGAAGACAGCGAACTCCGCTCCGCCCGACCAAGGGCTCGGACTCGGGCTCGGCCCCGGAAGACGGCGAACTCCGCTCCGCCCGACCCAGGGCTCGGACTCGGGCTCAGCCCCAGAAGACGACGAACTCCACTCCGCCCGACCCCAGGGCTCGGACTCGGGATCAGCCCCTGAAGACGACGAACTCCACTTCGCCCGACCCCAGGGCTCGGACTCAGCCCTGGCCTCCACCGACGGTCTCCGCCTCGCCCGACCCAGGGGCTCGGACTCGACCTCGGCCTCGGAAGACAGACTCGACCTCGACCTCGGAGGAGCCTCCACATCGCCCAACCTAGGGCACGGACCGACCACGTCAACAGGAGGCGCCATCATTACCCTACCCCAAGCTGACTCAGGCTACGGGGAACAATACCGGTGTCCTATCTGGCTCCCTCCGCTAGACAAGTAATGATGGTGCCCCACACGCTCTATGACGACGGTGGCTCTTAGCCCCCTTACAGATGCAAGAGGACGTCAGCAAGGACTCGATAGCCCCGACAGTTGTCCTTCCGCCAGGCTCCAGCGCTCCTCCGACGGCCACGACACCACACGAACCGGGTGCCAGAACCTCTCCGGCTGCCACGATGGCGTGTACTTAGGGCGCTAGCTCTCCTCCGCTAGACACGTTAGCACTCTGCTACACCCCCCACTGTACACCTGGATCCTTTCCTTGCGCCTATAAAAGGGAGGACCAGGGACCTCTTAGAGAAGGTTGGCCGCGCAGGGAAGAGGACGGGACAGGCGATCGCGTGAGGCCGCTCGCTCCCCTCCTGCGTGGACGCTTGTAACCCCCTACTGCAAGCGCACCCGACCTGGGCGCGGGACAAACATGAAGGACGCGGGATTTCCACCTCTCTCTCGCTCCGGCTGCCTTTTTCCCCCCTTCGCGCTCCGTCTTGCGCCGACCCATCTGGGCTAGGGCACGCGGCGACATTTCACTCGTCGGCCCAGGGACCCCCCGGTCTCGAAACGCCGACACTCCTCATCTTAGGATTTAGGGCGGGTGTGTTCTGCCACCCGGCCGGAGAATTTCCTCTCTGACATTTGGCGCACCAGGTAGGGGCCTAGGCTTTAGGTTTTTGCTTGTTCTTCTGCTCGACGCCATGGTCCACATCGTCGAGCACCATGATTTCATGCCCGAGGACTTCATGGTTGAGGCGGCGGCTGCGTCTTCCACACCGCGGGCCACCAACCTCCCTGCGCCTGGTGCTGCTGCTGTGCACTCTGCACGGCAGCACACTCTCGCACAAACGTCCAGGGCATCTAGGGTAGCGCCTGGGGCGCTGTCCGCGGCTAGAGAATTGTTGCGCCACCCTCCTAGCTCCACGGCCTCGACGAGGGCCATGAAGCAGTGGCGCAACGATGTCGACCGTCTGCTCGGCATGGCGCACTCTGGCTCAACCAGGCCAAGGCCTCGGTCATCCCAGCGTCAACATGAGGCATCGGCATCTGTGCGCTCGCCCTCAGTGAGGGCCGCGCCGACTGAGGACCTGCGGGCGGAGCTCAACCGCCGGCGTGCGGGAGAGGACGCTCCAGTCTCTCTGGAGAGGTGTAATGACCTGCGGGCAGAACTCAACCGCAGGCGTGCGGGTGAGGATGCCCGTGTCTCTCTAAAGAGGGCGCGTGAGCGCCGATAGAATGTCGAGGGTCGCAACCTCGACTACGACTTCGCTGCGGTAGCACCACAGACCCCAGTGGGCGCCCGGATCCAAGGGGGTGTCCCATTGGCCGGCGTGGGCTGCGCCGCACTAGCGGATCATCTCCGTGCGGCGACCTGGCCATCCAAGTTCCGGCACACCTGCCGGAGAAGTACGACGGTATGTCAAACCCATTGGAATTCTTGCAGGTTTACGTCACCGCCATTACGGCAGCAGATGGAGACACCGCCGTGATGGCAACATACTTCCATGTAGCCTTGTCTGGGCCAGCCTGGACTTGGCTCATGAACCTCACCCTAGGATCAATCTACTCTTGGGAAGAGCTCTGTGCGCGGTTCACGACGAACTTCACTAGCGCTTATCAGCGGCATGGCGTGGAGGCTCACCTCCATGCAGTGAGGCAGGAGCCCGGGGAAACTCTTCGAGCCTTCATCTCCCGCTTCACCAAGGTACGAGGGACTATACCCCATATCTCTGATGCTTCCTGTCAGAGAGGAAAATCTCCGGCCGGGTGGCAGAATGCACCCGCCCTAAATCCTTAGATGAGGAGGGGCCTAAGCGTTTTGCCTATCTACTAAACAATGAACAAACACAGGAACACACAAGAGTTTAGAGTGGTTCGGGCCGCCGAAGCGTAACACCCTACTCCACTGTGTGACGTATTGAGCTTGTATGAACTTGTGAGCGTCTAAGTGTGCTTGAGTCTGTCCGTGTGTCGGTGCATGCCTCCCCTTTTATAGCTAAGGGGGCACGTACAAGGGTACTGAGCCCCGACATATGGGCCCAGGAACATAACAGATGTAATACTTGGAGCAACTAATGTTCATTGCTGGAGCAATCTTCTTGCGCCCTGACATCCATGATCTGCGTAGCATTGGCGTGCAGGGAAAGCTTCCGTGGCAACGTATAAGTGGTGATGGACACAGTGCACCTCGCAGCACAGGCGTACTATTTGATAATGGAGTGGACAGGCACGCCACCTGCCGGATGGCGTGGACGCCGCCTGCCAGCGGAGTGGACAGGACACATTAAATGCTGAGGGGGCACATTGTCTGTCAGCAGGATAGACAGGTGGCACGTCTTCTCCATAATAAATGCAGAGGCAGCGCGGCCCAGATGCCTTACATCAGGCTCCACCCGCTGGCTTATGTCACGGGCGATAGTCCACATGGCAGCATCGGGCCTCCGCCTGAGCGGGGAGTGGAAGCGCACTGGATAAAGCCTGGGCACGTGTCAGTACCGGACCGTCGCCTGTCCTTGAGCTAGGCCAGGGTATTCTCTATCCTGGGACCTTGCTGTGGGTGGCCTGGACCTCACTCAGAGGGCTCCGAACCTCATCCAAGGGGTCCGGCTTGCTCACTCGGGAGTCCCGGACCGTACTCGGAGGTCCGAGCTACGTGTACAGGGGTCCGGTGCTTTCTTGAGGAGGTCTGGACCTACTGATGGTATCCTGGAGTACATCACCTCTTCTGTCCACATGGCGTCCTTGGGACTGCCCACGTGTTGGGTCCGGGTGTTGTTCACCGGGTGGCTAGAGATAGCCACACGGGCACCGTGTCTTCATACTGTAGTAAGGGGTACCCCTGATTCAGGGTACCGACAGTGGCCCCCGGGCCCGCCTCAGGGGAGGGAACGAGCCTGCAGGTGGGGCCAAAGTTTGATTGGCGATTGGCTCGCTGCTTCTGCGCGCTTGCTGTCGTAATTACTGCCTGCTCACCCTCAGTCACGCCAACTGTCACGCCTGTCACCGTGGCTGATTGACCCGTGGTCTTCGTACTTGATGGTTTTGCTGGGCCACGCGCGGGGTGCCTCGATACCGCTGCATTGGTTTTGAAAATTTAACTTCTCCGTCTTCTGCGGCGGCCCCGAGGAGGCGCGGTACTGGTGGGAGCGGCGGTTCGGTTTCTCTATACCTAGGAGCCGGCGCCCAAGGAGGATGACTCGTGGGCCCGGGCCCCCATGTCAGAGACTAGGCTGTTGGTTTCGGTGGAGGTGAAGAGGTACACTACTGCAGGCGGTGGCGTGCTCCTCACGCGGTGGACTGGTCCGCTGCTTTTGGTGGAGGTGGAGAGACACACTACCGCATGAGGTGGCGTGCTTCTCCACGCGGCGGTTTGCCTTTTCCGCACACGGAGGCCGACGCCCAAAGAGTATGACTCGTGGCCCCAGGCCCCCCGCGCCAGAGATTGGGTCGTTGGTCGCGCCGGAGATGAAGAGGCGCGCCACCAAGGGTCGACACTACGCTCCTTGCGTGGCGATTCACCTCCTTCGCACTTGGAGATCAGCGCACCAGCTGTATGACTTGTGGGGCCAGGCCCCCGTGTCATAGGATGGGTACTCCGGTGTGCATTGGGGGAGACTTCCCATGGCGTTTCAGGGCGCGAGCGGGGGAGTCTGCCTTTAAAAAAGGGGTTCATCCCTCGAGTAGCAGCCATGCCTTGCTTCTCTCCCACTCACTGTGCCCTTTCGCCTCCGAGCTCTCTGCGCCCCTTTGCCTTCAAGGTCTCTACTTTGCATTGCCGTAGTGTGCCCAGACTGAGTGGGTACTCGACATGGTGTGCCACCTGCTTGGATGGAATGCGTTGGCGTTTGGCGGAAGGATTTGCGCCGACGCCCTCCTCCTCGGCGAACTTGCCACCAGAGAGCTCGTGCTCTTTTTCTTCAACCTCCCCAGCGGGTTGGTGCTGCCGATCTTTCCTTTCTTCTGCTGGAGGTGCACGGCCTCGTGGGGGCGGCGCACTTCCACCGGTGCTTAGCTTCAAGGATGTTCATCAGCCTTGCGGTGGTGGAGAGCGAGCTAGGCTGCGGCTCCGTCTTCCACATGAGCTGGTGACCCGCCTCTTCCTCCAACATTCGGAGGAAAGGATGATCACCAGCCTTGTGAAGGTTGGAGGCGAACTTCGGCTACGCGGCACCGGCCAGACCGCAAGCACCGTCTGCCGCCATGTTTCCAACTCCTTGGCTTGGATGGTCTTGTCGTCACCCCTATAGGAGGACGGGGGCGAGGGCCTCCTCGCCATGGTGCACACGCTGAGGTGGTCGCCACCGCTGGCAAGCCGCTGGTGCAGAGGTGGTCGCCGCCGCTGGTGCAGAGGTGGTCACCGCCGCTGGCAAGCCGCTCGGAGCTAGCTTTCAACGCGACCCTGCTAGTGTAGAGTAGTCCATACCTGTAGAGTAGAGATGGAGCTAGGACTCCACTTGGAGGCGGATGTAATAACTTTTGCTTTTTGTAAGGTACTTTTAAGTACTATTTATCAAGCAGTATTATCACTTATCTGTGTACCACTTGTCCCTGTTCTGTGTGGTGTTACCGACTCCTCCCTGGTACCTAGCCCCCGTGGGATGCAGGCTCGACGTGTCAAGACTAGATGCCAGCATACCTAAAAGAGTTGGGAACGGCCCCCAGGAGGCAGCCTCGACTGGGACCTGGGCCTGAACACGGCTTCGGCTAGGGAGCGTTAGTAGTACACCTATCGGACCCATCGGCTGACATTAGCCATCCTTTGATACATGCTTGGGACCTACAGGTTTTAGTCTGGGAAGCCAAGTTGTGTGTCCGGACCCCCTGGACCACGGTTCCAAATAGTAGGACACCGTCGTAGAGTGGTGGAGCGTGCAGGCTTACGGTACGGGACCAGGCTAAGCGGCTACACAGCTCCGGACCACCCCAGAAGACAAGTGTCCATTCTCTAGAGCTGGACCCCAGGTTGTCGGACCCACAGGACTATAGCTCCAAATACTAGGGTGCTCGTCACAGAGTGGTGGAGTGTGCAGGCTTTTGGGTATGGAACCAGGCTAAGCGGACACACTGCTCCGGACCATCCCATGGAACGAGCTCCTGTTCTTTAGAACCGCCCCCCAGGCTACCGGACCCCCTGCTTTCGTAGAGGGGTCCTAAACTGCAGGCCTGGCTACTCAATTCGGATGTCACTATGCCAGGACAGATGGGAACTATACGGGCGGACTAGGTAAAAAATAATATTCGGAGACTGCAGGATAAAACCATGGAGGCAGGAGGATAAAACTGTCATAGGGGCACATCTGAGAGGGTAAATCTTCTCTTTATAATTCGACATGCATGGGTGCAGGCCAACAGGCCAGGTTTATGAGGGCAGACCTCACCGGGCTGGCGTACACGTATGCGCAACCTAGTTACAAAAGGGAGAAAAACTCAACCCCTCAGGCTTGCTCCTATTGTCAGAACTTACAGAGATGCTCCAGAGGTTAGGAAGAGGTACTCCTTCAGTTGCAGCGAGGTGGTCAACCTCGGGTTGGCATATTTTCGTCGCCTTGAAGGGTCCTTCCCAGCTGGGGGAGAGTTTGCGGAGCCCTTCTCGGTTTAGTACTCGCCTTAGGGTTAGGTCTCGACCCTGGGTTCCCACCTGCATTTGATGATAGAGTCCACGTCCTCACGCTGTAGCCGTTTCTATATGAACCCGTGGGGAGTCCAGAAGGGTTTCCAGGGGAAGGCAGGCTTCGGCCCCGTAGACCGGGCAGTATGGGGTCCCCCTGGTGGCTCGTCTAGCTGTCGCCACCGGAGTAGGAGTCTCCAGTGATGACATCCTTCAGGACCCCCTCGGGTGACTGATACCCGAGGTCCCATTCAGCCACGGCCACCTCGCCGTCGTTGACCCTTTCCTTGCCGGGTCGACGACGAGGTGGGGAGCCGTCCTTGGAAGACTCCTCGCGTCGCTTGCTGACGTGTTTCGCGAGGTTGATGATTTCGTGACACTCCGCAGCGCTGTGGCGATTGTTGGGGTGCATAGGGCATGATCCACTGTTACCCCTCTCCGGCCGTGGGCGTTTGTTGCGGTCGCCCCGGCCCCTAGTCGCAGCTGCAACGACTAGAGCGGTTGACAACGGCTTCTCGTGGTCGTGACCCTTCTTTTTCTTTTTACCGTCCCGAGGGACGACACTCGAGCCACCCGTCTGGGCAGCCCTGGCTTGTGGGGCCGAGTGCCATGCCCGGCCCTCGGTGGCTCTGGCGCACTTGTCGGCCAGAGTGAAGAGTGTGGAGACAGTCTCCACGTCATGCGTGGCCAACTTCTACAACATTTTTTCATCACGCACTCCCTGACGGAAGGCCGTGATGATGGAAGCATCAGAAATGCACTATATAGTATCTCGCACCTTAGTGAAGAGGGAGATAAACGTCCGGAGAGTCTCCCTAGGTTCCTGCCTCAATGCATGGAGGTGGGCCTCCACGCCGTGCTGTTGGTAAACGCTGGCGAAGTTCGCTGTGAATCACGCGCAGAGCTCTTCCCAGGAATAGATTGATCCTAGGGCAAGATTCATGAGCCAAGTCCGGGCAGACCCAGACAAGGCGACATGAAAATATGTCGCCATCAAAGCGGTGTTTCCACCTGCTGCTGTGATAGCGGTGACGTACACCTGTAGAAATTCCGATGGGTTTGACGTACCGTCGTACTTTTCTGGTAGGTGGGGCCAGAACTTTGATGGCCAGGACGCCGCACGGAGATGATCCGCGAGAGTGGTGCAGCCCACGCCGGCCAAGGGGACACCCGCCTCGAACCTGGCACCCACTAGGGTTTGCGGTGCTACCGCAACGAAGTCTTGATCGAGGTTGCGACCCTCGATGTTTTGCCGGCGCTCCCGCGCCCTCTCCAGAGAGATCCGGGCATCCTCTCCCGCACGCATGTGGTTGAGTTCTGCCCGGAGGTCGTTGGTCTATGCTCCCCTCACTAAGGGTGAGCGCACAGACACTGACACCTCATGTTGACGCCGGGATGACCGTGGCCTCGATCTGGTCGAACCAGAGTGCGCCATACCGAGCAGTCGGTCAACGTCGTCCCGCCACTGCTTCATGGCCCCCGTTGAGGCCGTGGAGCTCGGGGGATGACGCAGCAACTCCCTAGTTGCAGGCAATGCTCTCGGAGCCACCCTCGATGGAGTCTGGGATGTCTGCGCAGTTGTATGCTGCCGTGTAGCGTGCACAGCAGCAGTGCCCGACACTGGTTGGTTGGGAACCTGTGGCGTGGAATAGGCAGCTTCCTCCTCCACCAGGAAATCCACCAAAGTCTTGGCATGGTGCTCCACGATTTCACCATCATGCTAAGCGAGAAAGCAAGCAAAAACCTAATGCCAGCCCCCCTACCTGGCGCGCCAAATGTCGGAGAGGAAAATCTTCGGCCGGGTGGCGGAATGCACCCACCCTAAATCCTTAGATGAGGAGGGGCCTAAGCGTTTTGCCTGTCTACTAAACGATAAACGAACACAAGAACACACAAGAGTTTAGAGTGGTTCGGGCCGCCGGAGCGTAACACCCTACTCCACTGTGTGATGTATTGAGCTTGTATGAACTTGCGAGCGTCTAAGTGTGCTTGAGTCTATCCATGTGTCGGTGCATGCCTCCCCTTTTATAGCTAAGGGGGGCACGTACAAGGGTACTGAGCCCCGACATGTGGGCCCAGGAACATAACGAATGTAATACTTGGAGCAACTAATGTTCATTGCTGGAGCAATCTTCTTGCGCCCTAACATCCGTGATCTGCGTAGCATTAGCACGCAGGGGAAGCTTCCCTGGCAACGTATAAGTGGTGATGGACATAGTGCACCTCGCAGCACGGGTGTACTGTTTGACAATGGACTGGACAGGTACGCCGCCTGCAGGATGGCCTGGACGCCGCCTGCCAGTGGAGTGGACAGGACACATTAAATGCTGAGGGGGCACATCGTCTGTCAGTGGGATAGACAGGCGGTGCATCTTCTCTGCAATAAATGCAGAGGCAGCGCAGCCCAGAGGCCTTACGTCAAGCTCCGTCCGCTGGCTTACGTCACGAGCGATAGTCCACGTGGCAGCATCGGGCCTCCGCCTGAGCGGGGAGTGGAAGCGCACTGGATAAAGCCTAGGCACGTGTCAGTACCTGACCCTCGCCTATCCTTGAGCTAGGCCAAGGTATTCCCTGTCCCGGGACCTTGCTGTGGGTGGCCTAGACCTCACTCAGAGGGGTCCGAACCTCATCCAAGGGGTCCGGCTTGCTCACTCGGGAGTCCCGGATCGTACTCGGAGGTCCGGGCTACGTGTACAAGGGTCCGACGCTTTCTTGAGGAGGTCCAGACCTACTGATGGTATCCTAGAGTACATCACCTCTTCTGTCCACATGGCGTCCTTGGGACTGCCCATGTGTTGGGGTTGGGTGTTGTTCACCACGTGGCTAGAGATAGCCGCACGGGCACCGTGTCTTCATACTGTAGTAAGGGGTACCTCTGATTCAGGGTACCGACACTTCCATCATCACCGCTTTCCGCCAGGGGGTGCGTGATGAAAAGATGCTTAAGAAGTTAGCCACGCATGACGTGGAAACTATCACCACGCTCTTCGCTCTGGCCAACAAGTGTGCCAGGGCTGCCGAGGGCCATGCATGGCACTCGGCACCACAGACCGGGGTTGCCCAGACGGGTAGCCCGGGTGCCATCGCCTAGGACAGCAAGAAGAAGAAGAATCGCGGCCACGAGAAGCCGCAGACTGCTGCTCCAGTCGTCGCAGCTGCAACTGGGGCCGGAGCGAGCGCAACAAGCGCCCTCGGCCACAGGGAGGCAACAACGGCACATGCCCTGTACACCCCAACAGTCGCCACAGTGCCTCGGAGTGCCGCGAGATCATCAAGCTCGTGAAGCGCGTCAGCAAATGGCACGAGCAGCCCTCCAAGGATAGCTCCCCACCCTGTCGCAGACCTAGCAAGGAGAGGGTCGATGACGGTGAGGTGGCCGCGGGAGAACGAGACCTCGGGTATCAATCAACCGAGGGGGACCTGAAGGATGTTTTCACTGGGGACTCCGACTCCGGTGACGACAACGACCGCCGCAAAAAGTTGTACATCATGTACGGCGGGAGCTGGGAGCTCACCTCCCGCAGGAATGTCAAGTTCCTGCGCCGAGAGGTCCTTTCGGTGGTCCCAGGGGTCCCGAAGGCTGCTCCAAATTAGCGGTGGAGAAGCACCACCATCTCCTTCGGGGCATCCGACTGCCCCAACAACATGGCAGGTGCCGGTATACTACCGCTCATCACCGCCCCTGTCATCGCCAACATGCGACTGAACCATGTTCTGATTGACGGAGGGGCCGACCTCAACGTCATCAGTCATGCTGCATTCAAGCAGCTGCAAATCCTAGGGTCCCGGCTAGGATCCTCTCGCCCAATCTCTAGAGTGGGCCCACAACCGGTGTATCCCCTTGGGAGCATCGCACTCCCGGTAACATTCGAGACCGAGGAGAACTTCCGCACGGAGAACGTCCAGTTCGATGTCGCGGAGGTTAACCTCCCCTTCAACGCCATCATCGGCAGGTCGGCCCTGTACCGGTTCATGGCCATTGCCCATTACGGGTATTTGGTCCTCAAGATGCTGACTCTGGCTGGGGTCCTCACCGTGCGGGGCGACCGTGCCGCTGCGCTTGCGGCCGTGGAAAAGCTGCATGCCCTGGCGGTAGAAGTTGCTCGCCCGGACGACGGAGGGAGGAACCCCTCGACCTCCGGTACCAAGGCGCCTACCAAGGTGCCGAAGGTGCGGCCATCCGGAACCGACGACGTCCCTATCAAGACCATCCGGCTCTGCGCGGATTCCTCCCAGACCACTCGCATTGCGAGTGATCTAGAGGAGAAATAGGAACTCACGCTCGTCGCCTTCCTCCAGGCAAATGCCGACATGTTCGCATGGGAGCCGTTGCAGATGCTAGGGATCCCCAGGGAGGTGATCAAGCACCACCTGAAGATCAACCCTGACGCTAGGCCGGTGAGTCAGAAGCCTCGCAGACAGTCTGTCGAGCGGCAGGACTTCATCCGAAAGGAGGTCCGGAAGCTGCTAGACGCCGGCTTCATCGAAGAGGATCATCACCCGGCATGGCTGGCCAACCTAGTCATCGTCCCCAAGGCGAATGGGAAGCTTCGGATGTGCATCGACTACACCAGCCTTAACAAGGCTTGTCCCAAGGACCCGTATCCACTTTCAAGAATAGATCAAATCGTGGATTCCACCTCCAGGTGCGACCTTTTGTCTTTCTTAGATGCTTATTCTTGTTTCCATCAAATCCAGATGTCTAGGGAAGATAGGAAGCATACCGCTTTTGTAACAGTGGATGGGCTTTACTGCTATGTCGTAATGCCTTACGGTCTGAAAAACGCCTTGCCAACATTTGTGCGGGCGATGAGTAAGACTTTCGGGGACCTGATCAGGGACAAGGTGGAAGTATACGTCGATGACATCGTAGTCAAGACCAAGAGAGGGTCGACCCTAGTGGAAGACTTGACCCTGGTCTTCGATAGGCTGCGGGCAACCCGCACAAAGCTGAATCCGGACAAATGCGTCTTTGGCATCTCCGCAGGGAAGTTGCTGGGGTTCCTGGTTTCGTACCGGGGCATTGAAGCAAACCCGGAGAAGATCAAGGCGATTGAAGCGATGAGCCGCATCAAGGACGTCCAGAAGCTTACGGGGTCGTTAGCCGCCCTTAGCCGCTTCATTTCAAGGCTGGCTGAGAGGGCACTGCCCTTCTTCAAGCTATTGCGGAAGTCCGGCCCATTCACTTGAACCGAAGAGGCGGAACAAGCTTTCCAAGAGTTGAAGCAGCACCTGGTGTCCCTACCAATACTGGTAGCCCTAGAGCCTGGGGAGCCGTTGTATTTATATATCACGACAGCTGCAGAGGCACTAAGCATGGTGCTGGTCATCGAGAGGACAACACAAGAAGACCAGGAACCTGAGGGTTCGGGACCGGCTACAGGGGTCCGGACCATTCAGAAGCCGGTCTACTACGTCAGCGAGGTCCTCCATGAGGCGAAGACCAGGTACCTTAAGACGCACAAACTTCTCTATGCTGTGCTTGTTGCGTCTAGAAAGCTGCGCCACTATTTCTAGGCACACAGGGTCGTGGTGGTGACCTCCTTTCCATTAAGGGCCATTCTCCACAACTCTAACGCCATAGGCAATATCGCCAAGTGGGCAGCGGAGCTCACTGAGTTCCAACTGGACTTCTAGCCTCGCCATGCCATTAAGAGCCAGGTCCTTGCTGACTTCATCGTGGAGTGGACGCCCCCTCGGGCGCTCCTGGGGGTCCGGATCCTGATTCGGACCCCACACCTGTGGAGCCCAGGGGTCCGGTCTTCACCGATCCTCACTGGACGCTCTTCTTCGATAGATCCGCCCGTCAGCTAGTTGGTGGAGCTGGAGTGGTCGCTAGTTGGTGGAGCTGGAGTGGTCCTCATCGACCCAAGCGGAGATCAAGTGAAGTACATGGTGCACCTTGAGTTCAAGGCCACAACATGGCGGAGTACGAAGCACTGATCTTCAGCTTGTCGGCGGCCCTATCCCTAGGGATCCGTCAGCTCCTGGTGAAGGGGGACTCCTAGCTGATCATCAAGCAAGTCCGCGGGGAGTGTAGCTACAACGAGCCTAGGCTCATAGCGTACCTACTTCACGTGAGGAGGCTGGAAAAGGACTTCACCGCCCTGGAACTGCAACACGTTCCTCGGGCTGACAACTCGGTGGCAGATGACCTCTCCGTGAGGGCATCAACTTGGGCACCCATGCCCGAGGGCGTCTTCGAAAGACGGCTGCTGAGACCCACCGCCCAGCCAGCCGAACTGGGCGAAGGGGGCAAGACTAGCACCTCGAAGCTAGCGGTCCCAGTGGTGTCCCATCTACAGAACCTACCGAAGACTGTGTGTGCTATGGGAGATCCTGCCAGTCCCTTAGCTCCGCAGCCAATATCTCAGAGTGGTCTCAATGCATGGATCTTCGAGATCTGGGACTACCTGAAGGAAAATATCCTTCCTGAAGACCATGTGTCCGTAGAGCGCATAGTGCGGTTGGCTAAACGCTACGCGGTGGTGGAAGGGGATCTCTACCTTCGTGGCGCCAACGACATTCTCATGAGGTGCATTACCGAGGAGGAGGGCCGTGAGTTGCTCACGGAGATCCATGGAGGAGAGTGCGGAAGTCATTCATCATCCCGCACGCTGGTCGGTAAGGCCTTCCGGTATGGCTTTTACTGGCCAACCGCTCTCCAGGATGCAGCTGAGATGGTAAAGTCCTGCAAGGCATGCCAATTCCACGCAAAGCAGATACACACACTAGCTCAGGCTCTGCAGATGATTCCACCCTCCTGGCCATTCGCCGTATGGGGGGTGGATATCCTGGGACCATTCCCCAGGGTCGTCGGCGGGTACTGGTTCCTCTTCGTCGCCATCGACAAGTTCACAAAGTGGCTAGAGGCCACCCCTGTGGCCAATATCACCCAGGGTGCTACTGTCGCTTTCCTCAAGTCGATCGTCTGTAGATTTGGGGTCCCAAGCCGTATCATTACGGACAACGGGACCCAGTTTACAAATCGGATCTTCTAGGAGTATTGCGAGGACATCAGCACCCAGCTCTGCTTTGCGTCCGTAGCTCATCCAAGGAGCAACGACCAAGTGGAGAGGGCAAACGCAAAGATCCTTAGGGGACTACTGCTTGAAAAAGCATGGTGCAAATTGGGTCAGCGAGCTTCCGTCTGTGCTATGGGGGAACTGGACCACGCCTAGCCGAGCTACCCGGGAGACCCTATTCTTCCTGGTCTACGGGGCCGAAGTCTGCCTTCCCCCGGAAATCATTATGGGCTCCCCACGAGTCCAAGCATTCGATGAGTCTATGCAGGAACAGCTACGGCGTGGGACGTGGACTTCATTGATGAGCGCAGATGGCAAGCGGCGATCCGAAATGCACGGTACAACCAAGCGCTCAGGCGCTACCACCAACGGTTCGTGCATAGTAGGAAGCTCGGGGTCGGGGACCTGGTCCTAAGGCGAGTACTGAACCGAGAAGGGCTCGACAAACTCTCCCCCAGCTGGGAAGGACCCTTCAAGGTGACGGAAATATGCCGACCCGGGTATGTCCGCCTTGCTACAACTGAAGGAGAGCCTCTTCCCAATCCCTGGAATATAGAGTGTCGGTACCCTGGATCAGGGGTACCCCTTACTATAGTATGAAGACACGGTGCTCGTGCGGCGATCTCTAGCCACGCGGTGAACAACACCTGACCCCACCACGTGGATGGCTCAAGGGGCACCACGTGGCCAGAAAAGATGGTGTATCCCGAGATGCAGTCAGTTGGATCGGACCCCCGAGTATGGTACAAAACTCCCAAGTAGCGTGCCGGGTCCCTTGGATGGGGTCTGGATCCCTCTGAATAAGGTCCGGGCCACCCATAACGAGGTCCCAGGACAAGGGATACCCTGGCCTATGCAAGGGTCTGGTACTGACACGTGTCCGAGCCTTATCCTGTGCGCTTGCGCTCCCCGCTCAGGCAGAGACCCAATGCTGCCATGTGGCTTGTTGCCCGTGACATAAGCCAGCGGGCAGAGCCTGATGTAAGGCCTCTAGGCCGCACGGTCTCTGCATTTATTGCGGAGAGGACGCGTCGCCTGTCCACCCTGCTAATAGGCGATGTGCCCCGTCAGCATTTAATGCGTCTTGTCCACTCCGCTGGCAGGCAGCGCCAGGGCCATCCTGTAGACGGCACACCTATCCAGTCCATTGTCAAACAGTGCGCTCGTGCTGCGCGGCGCACTGTGCTCATCATCCCTTATACAAGAAGCTTCCCCTGCACGCTGATGCTACATAGATCTCGGATGTCAGGGCGCAAGAAGATTGCTCTAGCAGCAAACATTAGTAGCTCCAAATACTACATCCGTTATGTTCCTGGGCCCACATGTAAGGGCTCAGTACCCTTGTACATGCCCCCCTTAGCTATAAAAGGGGAGGCATGCAACGTTACGAAGGGCGGCTCTTTTATACCAAGCTTAGGGAGACTCTCAGCTCTCAAGCTTCCACAGCAATCCAACACACAGTGGAGTAGGGTATTACGCTCCGGTGGCCCGAACCACTCTAAATCCTCACGTGTTCGTGTGCTCGGTTATCACTTAGTAAGACAGGCAAAACGCTTAAGCCCCTTCCTCATCTTAGGATATAGGGCGGGTGCATTTTGCCACCCGGCCGGAGAATTCCCTCTTCGACATTTGGTGCGCCAGGTAGGGGGCTAGGCATTAGGTTTTTGCTTGTTTCCTCGCTCAACATGATGGTGCAAATCGTGGAGCACCGCGCCGAGACTTCAATGGATTTCTTGGTGGAGGAAGAAGCTGTTTCTTCCACGCCACAGGTTCACAACCGCCCAGGGCCAGGCACTGCTGCTATGCACGCTGCACGGCAGCATACAACTGCGCAGACATCCCGTACTCCGTCGACGGCGGCTCTGGGAGCATTGTCAGTGGCCAGGGAGTTGCTGCGTCACCCTCCAAGCTCCACGGCCTAACCGGGGGCCATGAAGCAGTGGCGGGACGACGTCAACCGACTGCTCGACATGGCACATTCTACCTCGACCCGATCAAGGCCATGGTCATCCCGGCGCCACCATGAGGCGTCGGCGTCTATGCGCTCGCCCTCAGTGAGGGGCGCACAGACCAACGACCTCCGGGCAGAACTCAACCGCAGGCGTGTGGGAGAGGACGCCCGGGTCTCTTTAGAGAGGGCGCGCGAACGCCGCCAAAACATCGAGGGCCGCAACCTCGATCAAGACTTTACTGCGGTAGCACCACAGGCCCCAATGGGCACCTGGTCCCAAGTGGGTGTCCCCTTGGCCGGCATAGGCTGCGTCGCTCTCGTGGATCATCTCTGCGTGGCATCATGGCCACCCAAGTTCTGGCCGCACCTGCCGAAAAAGTACGACGGAACGTCAAACCCGTCGGAATTCCTG
Organism: Zea luxurians; assembly: GCA_029449295.1. NCBI lineage: Eukaryota > Viridiplantae > Streptophyta > Magnoliopsida > Poales > Poaceae > Zea > Zea luxurians. The sequence continues at coordinate 172,293,438 of JAOPSE010000002.1, forward strand.
CAGGTGTACGTAACCGCTATCACAGCAGCAGGTGGAAACACCACTGTGATGGTGACATATTTTTATGTCGCCTTGTCTGGACCTACCCGAACTTGGCTCATGAACCTCGCCCCAGGGTCAATCTACTCCTAGGAAGAGCTCTGCGCGTGGTTCGTTGCGAACTTCGCTAGCGCTTACCATCAGCACGGTGTGGAGGCCCACCTCCACGCGGTAAGGCAGGAGCCCGGGGAGACTCTCCGGACGTTCATCTCCCGCTTCACCAAGGTGCAAGGTACAATACCTCGCATTTCCGATGCTTCCATCATCACGGCCTTCCGCCAGGTAGTACGTGATGTGAAAATGTTGGAAAAGTTGGCCACGCATGACGTGGAGACTTTCCCCACACTCTTCGCTCTGGCGGACAAATGCGCCAGAGCCGCCGAGGGCCGTGCATGGCACTCGGCCCCACAAACCGGTGCTGCCCAGTGGGGTGGCTCTGGTGCCATCCCCCGGAACGGTAAGAAGAAAAAGAAGAAGGACCGCGACAACTAGAAGCCGCGGTCCACCGCTCTAGTCGTTGTAGCCGCGACCGGGGGCTGGGGCGACCGCAACAAACGCCTATGGCCGCAGAGGGGTAACAGCGGCTCATGCCCTGTGCACCCCAACGGTCGCCACAGCGCCGCGGAGTGTCGTGAGATCATTGACCTCACGAAACGCGTCAGCGAGCGGCGCGAGCAGTCTTCCAAGGACGGCTCCCCACCTCGTCACCGACCTGGCAAAGAAAAGGTCGACGATGACGAGGTGGCCGCGGCTGAACGGGACGTTGGGTATCAGTCACCCGAGGGGGACCTGAAGGATGTCTTCGCCGAAGGCTCCTTTTCTGGTGGGGGACAACTAGATGGACCCCCAGAGGGACCCCGTGCTCCCCGGTCTATGGGGCCGAAGCCTGCCTTCCCCCAGAAACCCTTCTAGACTCCCCATGGGTCCAGGCTTCTGATAAGTTCATGCAGAAATGGCTACAACACGAGGACGAGGACTCCCTCATCAAACACAGATGGGAACCCAGGGTCGGGACCTAGTCCTACGGCAAGTACCAAACCAAGAAGGGCTCTGCAACTCTCCCCTAGCTGGGAAGGACCCTTCAAGGTGACGGGAATATGCCGACCCGGGGGTGACTATCTTGCTATGACTGAAGGAGTACCTCTTCCTGGCCACAGGAGCATCTCTATAAGTTCTATCCATAGGAGCAAGTCTGAGGGGTCGAATTTTTCTCCCTTTTGTAACTAGGTAACACATACGTGTACGCCAACCCGATGAGGTCCGCCCTCATAAGCCCGGCCTGTTGGTCTGCACCCATGCATGACAGGTTATAAAGAAAAGATTTACCCCCTCATATCTGCCTCTATGATAGTTTTATCCTACTACTCCATGGTCTTACCTTGCAGTTTTACGGATGTTATTTTACCTAACCCACCCGAACAGTTCCCTTTCCATCAGACATAATAACATCCGAATTGAACAGCCAGGCTTGCAGTTTAGGACCTCTCTGCGAAAGCAGGAGGGCCCGACAGCCTGGGGGCCGGTTCTAAAGAACGGGAGCCCATTCCATGGGGTGATCCGGAGTCTGTGTGGCCGCTTAGCCTGGTCCCGTACCCGAAAGCCTGCACACTCCACCACTCCGTGACGGGTACCCTAGTATTTGGAGCTATAAGTCCTGTGGGTCCGGCAACCTGGGGTCCGGAACTAGAGAATGGACACTTGTCTCCTGGGGTGGTCCGGAGCCCGTGTAGTCGCTCAGCCTGGTTCCGTACCGTGGGCCTGCACGCTCCACCACTCTGTGACGGGTGCCCTAGTACCTAGAACCACCATCCAGGGGGTCCGGATGCACAACTTGGCCTCCCAGACTAGACCCTATAGGTCCCGAGCATGTATCAAAGGATGGCTAGTGTCAGATGGCAGGTCCTGTGGGTGTACTACTAATGCTCCCTAGCCGAAGCTGTGTGCAGGCCCAGGTCCCAATCAAGGCTACCTCCTGGGGGCCATCGCCAACTCTTTCTTAGGTATGCTGGTCTGCAGCCTCGACAAATCGAGCCTACGTCCCAGTGGGGCCAGGTACCAAGGAGGAATCGGTTACACCACACACAACAGGGACAAGTGGTACACAGATAAGTGCTAATACTGCTTGATAAATAGTACCCAAAAGTACCTTACAAAAAGCAAAAGTATTACATCCGCCTTCAAGCGGAGTTCTAGCTCCATCTTTGCTCTACAGGTATGAACTACCTCCACACCAGTAGGGCCGCGTGGGTAGCTAGCTCCGAGCGGCTCGCCAGTGGAGGCGACCACCTCTGCACCGACGGCAGCGACCACCTCTGCACCGACAGCTCGCTAGCGGCAACGACTACCTCAGCTCCAAGCAGCTCACCAGCAGAGGCAACCACCTCTGCAACAGGCAGCCTCACCAGCGAAGGCGACCACCTCTGCACCAACGGCAGCAATCACCTCAGCATGTGCGCCATGGCGAAGAGGTCCTCGCCTTCGTCCCCCTACGGGGGTGAGGACAAGACCATCCAAGCCATAGAGCTGGGAGCACGGCGGAAGGCGGTGCTTGCGGTCTAGCCAAGACCGCGTAGCCGAAGTTCGCCTCCTTCACAAGGCTGGTGATCATCCTTTTCCTCTGAATGCTGGAGGAAGAGGCAGGCACCAGCCCATGTGGAAGGCGAAGCCGCGACTCAACTCGCTCCCCACCACCGCGAGGCTGATGAACATCCTTGAAGCCAAGCAACGGTGGAAGAGCGCCGCTCCCGCAAGGCCGCGCACCTCCAGCAGAGGGAAGACAAGAACGGTAGCACCGGCCTGCTAGGGAGGACAAAAGGCACGAACTCTCTAGTGGCAAGCTCATCGGGGTGGATGACGTCGGCGCAAATCCTTCCGCCGAGCGCCGGCGCATTCCATCCAAGCAGGGGGTATACCATTTCGAGCACTCACTCAGTCTAGGCGTGCTCGGGATGAAGTCACAAGGCCATGGCAAACTACGGCAATGCGAAGCAGAGACCTTGAAGGCAAAGGGGCGTAGAGAGCTCAGAGGCGAAAGGACGCCGTGAGTGGGAGAGAAGCAAGGCATGGCTGCTACTCGAGGGATGAACCCCCTCTTTAAAGGCACACTCCCCTGCTCCCGCCTCGAAGCGCCGCGAGAAGTCTCCCCCGATGCACACCGGGGTATCCATCCCATGACACGGGGCCCCGGTCCCATAGGTCATACAGCTGGCGCACTGGCCTTCGAGTGTGAAGAAGGTGAATCGCCGCATAGGAAGCGTGCTATCGCCCCGTGGTAGTACGCCTCCTTCATCTTCGCTACGACCAACGGTCAAGAAGGTGAACCGCCGCACAAGGAGCATGCTACCATCCCGCGGTAGTGCGCCCCCTCGTCTTCGCTGCAACCAGTGGTCCAACCTCTGGCATGGGGGCCTAGGCCCACATGTCATGCACCAACATGTCATGCACCCGGCGCGTCGGTTTCTAGGTGCAGAGAAGTCGCACCGCCGCTCGCGCCAATACCGCGTTTCCTCGGGGCCGTCGCAGAAGACTGAGAAGATAAATTTGTAAAACTAATGCAGTGACTCGAGGCACCCCGCGCATGGCCCAACAAAGACATTAAGTGCGAAGGTCACGGGCCAGTCAGCCGCGGGGATAGGCGTGGCAGTCGGTGTGACCATGTCCGGACTGGCAGTAATTGCATCAACGGGCGCGCAGGGGCAACGAGCCAATCGCCAATCAAACCTTGGCCCCACCTACAGGCTCGTATCCTCCCCTGAGGTGGGCCTGGGGGCCACTGTCGGTACCCTGGATCAGGGGTACCCCTTACTACATTATGAAGACATGGTGCCCGTGCGACGATCTCTAGCCGCGTGGTGAACAACACCTGACCCACCACGTGGATGGCTCAAGGGGCACCACGTGGCCAGAAAAGATGGTGTTTTCCGGGATGTAGTCAGTTGGACCGGACCCTTGTATGCACGACCCAGACCCCCGAGTACGGTACGGAACTCCCAAGTAGCGTGCTGGGTCCCTTGGATGGGGTCCGGATCCCTCCGAATAAGGTCTGGGCCACCCATAACGAGGTCCCGGGACAAGGGATACCCTGTCCTATGCAAGGGTCCGGTACTGACACGTGTCCGGGCCTTATCCTGTGCGCTTGTGCTCCCCGCTCAGGCAGAGACCCGATGCTGCCACGTGGCTTGTTGCCCGTGACAAAAGCCAGCGGGCAGAGCCTGACGTAAGGCCTCTAGATCGTGCGGTCTCTGCATTTATTGCGGAGAGGACGCGCCGCCTGTCCACCCTGCTGACAGACGATGTGCCCCCTCAGCATTTAATGCGTCTTGTCCACTCCGCTGGCAGGTAGCGCCAGGGCCATCCTGCAGATGGAACACCTATCCAGTCCATTGTCAAACAGTGCGCTCGTGCTGCGCGGCGCACAGTGCTCATCATCCCTTATACAAGAAGCTTCCTCTGCACGCCGATGCTACACAGATCTCGGATGTCAGGGCACAAGAAGATTGCTCCAGGAACAAACATTAGTAGCTCCAAATACTACATCCGTTATGTTCCGGGCCCACATGTCGGGGCTCAGTACCCTTGTACATGCCCCCCTTAGCTATAAAAGGAGAGGCATGCAACGTTACGAAGGGTGGCTCTTTTAGACCAAGCTTAGGGAGACTCTCAGCTCTCAAGCTTCCACAGCAATCCAACACACAGTGGAGTAGGGTATTACGATCCGGTGGCCCGAACCACTCTAAATCCTCGCGTGTTCGTGTGCTCGGTGATCGCTTAGCAAGACAGGCAAAATGCTTAAGCCCCTTCCTCATCTTAGGATTTAGGGCGGGTGCATTCCACCACCCGACCGGAGAATTCCCTCTCCGACATAGAGCATCTCTGTAAGTTTTTCCCATAGAAACAAGCCTGGGGATTCAATTTTCTTCCTTTGTAACTAAGTTGCACATATATGTATGCCAGCCCGATGAGGTCTACCCTGATAAACCCGGTCTGTTGGCCTACACTCATGAATATCAAGTTATAAAGAAAAGATTCACCCCCAGATTTGTTTTGTGATGGTCTTATTTTCGCTTCAATTTACGAGCATCATTTTTTATCTAAACCACCCATACAGTTCCCACCCTTGCTGGTATAATGACATCCGAATTGAGTAGCCAGGTTTGCAGTTTGGGATCCATCAGTAAGCGGGTCCGGCAGCCTGGAGGCCAGTTCTAGAGAACGGGTACTTGTCTCCTAGGGTGGTCCGGAGCTGTGTAGCAGTTTAGCTTGGTTCCGAACCCTAAGCCTGCACGCTCCACCACTCTGTGACGGGTACTGATGCGTCACGATGCTCGATCTTTACGATGTAGGATCAATCTTCAGATAACTAGCTTCAAAGAAGCCAAGATAACTTGCTGCAAGCAGCGATAACTAGTGCAACCTGACAAATAAAACTCGAAGCCAACCACCGTCTTTAATCGGCAGCCTGAATCGAGGATTCGCCCAACCACACTCTCAAAGAACCAACCAACACAGCCTACAATCAATCGAGGAGACCTCAAAGAGAGTAGGAGCACCACTTGGGAGCAGATGAAGCCGCCGCTTCTACAATCCCGCGAAGGAATTCACAAGAGCAAAGGGGTAGAGATCACTCTCAATATTTGTTAGCACACAGCTGAACAAAGGGGTTCTGTTTTAGATTATCATAAGCTGCCTTACATCATAGACATAGGGGGTATTTATACTAGTAACAACCAGCCTTAGCGAGGTATAAACACGAAACAAAAGTATTTTCACGTGCTAATGTGAAGGAGCCTCTTCGGGAGATCTGCAGAGCTGATTTCCGTGTGACTGTTTGACTTCTGCGCAGCCTTCAGTATTTTGACAATAACTTCTTCTAGGAATCTTCAAATGACGTGGGGCTGGATGCGTTGGAAATCTGACTTGATAAGCTTTGTCACCATGTATAGCATGATTAATGAAACTTCGTAGAATGATGCAGTTTAATACGAAAACTTGGTCATCAAGCAGACTGTTGACCTTCTGACCAGTCAGCACTAAAGTAGGTCGGCTGCCTTTCTGGTAGATTTGATTAGGTCGGCTTTAGAAGCATTGGAAACTAGACTTCAAGAGATTTTCAAAAAGTACTTATGGGCCTTCATAGCTTTTGGGAATCAAAAGATATGACTGTTTCTTCTGGACGGTTCTGTTGCGCTGGACTGACTCGGACATAGCTCTTCTTGCTGATTCGCCTTTGATATGTTTTGTCCTTCCTCTTTGGTGAACCTAAGTAATATCAACATACATGACTTAGGTAGCATAAAGTTCTCATTAGTGTTTAATTGAAATTCATAAAGTAGCGCATGCACCTCTTGTTGTAGCTTCTTAGCTCGGCTACGTGTAATTGGTCCATCAAAGACTTGGGTTGGTGATGATGTTGGTTGTACTTGAGTTGATGTAGTATGACTTGGGGGCTGTAACGTATTGCTTAATGGCATGGTCATATCATGCTCCTCCCATTGAAAAGGAGTCGTCCTCGACTCTGAAGTGTCTTCACTTGTATATGGTAGGAGGTCAGCAACATTGAACGTGTTGCTCACGCCATAGCTTGGTGGAAGATCTATCTTGTATGCATTATCATTGATCTTGGCAAGAACATGAAATGGACCATCCCCTCGTGGCATCAATTTGGATTTGCGCTCCTCAGGAAAATGCTCCTTGCGCAAGTGAATCCAAACCAAGTCCCCCGGTTCAAATAACACTTTCTTCCTATGCTTGTTCATACTTGTAGCTTTGCGCACTGCTTTGAGTTCAATTGCTTCCTTAGTCTTCTCATGTATCTTTTTTATGTATGCAGCACGCTCGGAAGCTTCCATATTGGTTCTTTCCTGTAATGCAAGGGGGAACAAATCTATCGGAGCAATAGGTTTGAACCCATATACAATTTTGAAGGGGCATAAATTAGTTGTAGAATGTACTGCCCTGTTATAAGCAAACTCCACGTGTGGCAAACATTCCTCTCGATCCTTCAAGTTCTTCTTTACCATTGTTCGCAGCAGCATTGACAATGTACGATTCACCACTTCAGTTTGTCCATCAGTTTGAGGGTGGCATGTTGTGGAGAACAAAAGTTTAGTCCCAAGCTTTGCCCACAATGTTTTCCAAAAATAGCTCACAAACTTCACATCACGGTCACATACGATGGTCTTGGGCACTCCATGTAGCCTCAAGATTTCTCTGAAAAACAAATTGGCAACATGTGAAGCATTGTCGCTCTTGTTACATGGGATAAAATGATCCATTTTTTGAAAATCTATCAACCACAACAAAAATAGAATCTCTCTTTTTTCGAGTCATCGGCAGTCCTAAAACAAAATCCATGCTTATGTCTTCCCAAGGAATTTTAGGAGCGGGTAAAGGAGTATATAAACCATGAGGGTTCAATTTTGACTTAGCTTCGTGACAGGTGACACAATGCTCCACAAATCTGATGACGTCTCTCCTCATCTTGGGCCAATAGAAATGATCACTGAGCATTTCATAAGTCTTCTTTTGTCCAAAATGACCTGTTAGACTGCCTCCATGTGACTCCTGCAATAAAAGCAATCTAACCGAAGAATTTGGTACACAAAGTTTGTTAGCTCTAAACAAAAATCCATCATGTATATGATATTTTTCCCAACCTTTTCTATCTTTACAATGATTGTATGGTTCTGAAAATTCAGGATCATCATTATTATACATTTCTTTCAAATTTTCAAGACCCAAAACTTTTACCTCTAGTTGATTCAACAACACATTCCTTCGAGACAAGGCATCAGCGACCACATTGTCCTTACCTTTCTTATATTTCACAATGTATGGAAATGTTTCGATAAACTCAACCCATTTGGCATGGCGACGGTTCAGTTTGGCTTGCCCTTTCAAATACTTCAAAGCTTCATGATCGGAATGAATAACAAACTCTTTTGGCCATAAGTAGTGCTGCCATGTTTCAAGCGCTCGGACCAAAGCATACAATTCTTTGTCATACACAGAATAATTTAATTGAACACCTCCCAATTTTTCACTAAAATATGCTATAGGTTTTTCTTGTTGCATTAAAACTCCTCCTATCCCAATCCCACTAGCATCACATTCTACTTCAAAAGTTTTAGTGAAATCAGGAAGAATAAGTACAGGTGCTTAAGTCAAACGTTTCTTCAATTCTTGAAAAGCATCTTTTGTGAGTTTCCCTATAAATTCAACACCTTTCTTTGTCAATTCATTTAAAGGGGAAGCGATGGTACTAAAATCTCGCACAAATCTTCTATAAAAACCAGCAAGACCATGAAAACTTCTTACTTGACTTACATTCGTTGGAGCTGGCCAATCCTTGATGGCCTTCACCTTGGATTCATCCACCTCTATTCCTTTTGCTAAACAACAAAGCCAAGAAACAAAACATGGTCTGTGCAAAAACTGCACTTCTCAAGATTAGCAAATAATTTCTCCTTTCTAAGCTCATCTAAAACTTGTCGATTGTGTTTCACATGTTCATCAAAAGACTTGTTGTAAATTAGAATATCATCGAAGTAGACAACAACAAATTTTCCAATGAAAGTTCTTAAGACATGGTTCATTAATCTCATAAAAGTACTAGGAGCATTAGTCAATCCAAAGGGCATCACTAACCATTCAAACAACCCAAATTTTGTTTTAAATGCAGTCTTCCATTCATCTCCGATTTTCATTCTTATTTGATGGTATCCACTTCTCAAATCAATTTTAGTAAAAATTGTGGAACCACTTAATTCATCAAGCATATCATCTAGTCGTGGAATAGGATGGTGATAGCGAACAGTAATATTATTTATAGCTCTACAATCAACACACATCCTCCAAGATCCATCTTTCTTAGGTACTAAAATCACAGGAACAACACAAGGGCTTAAGCTTTCACGAACAAAATCTTTATCAAGAAGTCTTGCACTTGCCTTTGTATTTCCTTAGTAACTTCAGGATTGGTTCGATATGGTGGACGGTTAGGAAGTGCAGCCCCTGAAATAAGATCGATTTGATGCTCAATCCCTCGAATTGGAGGTAGTCCAGCCGATGTTTCTTGTGGAAACACGTCTTCAAAGTCCTGCAAAAGATCAGCCACAACACTAGGAAGAGATGTTATGTCGTTAGGAGAAATCAAAACATCTTTGTTCACAAGTACAAAGAATACTTGATATGGGTTGTTCCTCACTTCTCTCAACTCAGATTTTGTGGCTAGCATAACTAGATGTTCTCCCTCTTCCTTCCTTTTATCTCTTGAATTTGGCTTGTAGCACTCGCTCACCGAATTGTGGATGGCACTCAATTTCTTGTGCTCTTCTCCTCCTCTACTTGCTGCACTAATTTCAGTTTTCTTTTGTAAATGTTCAGCCATGATTTGTTGAGGGGTCATAGGCTTGAGTACAAACTTTCTCCCTTTCAGATCTAGCGTGTATTGATTTGTTCTTCCACAATGCTGAGAATATCGGTCATATTGCCAAGGTCTTCCTAGCAGCATGTGACACATAGACATGGGTGCAACATCGCACTCCACTGTGTCAACATACTCTCCAATCTTTAACGGAACTTTCACCTTATAACCAATCTTGATATCTCCCGATTCATTCAACCATTGGACAGGATATGGATGAGGGTGTCACTGCAACTTCAAACCAAGCTTTTCAACCATCTCACGACTTGCAAGATTATGGCAACTCCCTCCATCAATGATCACCTTTACTACTTTGTCTTGCACTTTTGCTCGCGTTTGAAAAAGATTATGTCGTTGTCCAATTTCAGCTTCTTTCATTTGAACACTCAAGATTTGTGTAACCACAAGAGTAGTACCATGCTCAAATTCACATCCCGTATGTTCTTCAGATTTATCAATGTTATCTTCATTTCTAGCTTCAGCTTCCTTTTCACTAGCTGATGTATATTCTCCATCATCAGTCACAAGGATCACACGATTATTTGGACACTCCTTTATGACATGACCACGACCTCCACACTTGAAGCACTGAATACCACTACTCTTGGCTGTTGAACCCACTGATGTTGAAGTGGATGCTGCTGGTTTATAACTCGTGTTTGGAGCAACACCGTTCTTTCCACTAGAATTGCCTTGAATATTGGATCGCAAGCCTCCAGTTGAACCTTTTGTTGCTGAGGATTTAGCAGTAAACCTTGAGATCGATTTGCTTCCTCCAGTCATGGTTCGTGCACCATATGACAAGGGCTTGCTGCTCTTAGCATCTTGTTGCAGCTGGCGTTCAGCTTTGGTGGCTTGATGTACCAAATCAATAAGACTTTGGTATGACTGAAACTCAACAATACGCTGAATGTTGCGATGTAACCCAGCCATAAAACGTGCAATGGTTTGCTCTTCGTCTTCATACACATTGGCTCTAATCATGGCCTTCTCCATCTCCTTATAATACTCATCAACAGAGAAACTTCCTTGCCTCAAATTCTGCAATTTATCAAAAAGATCACGTCGATAATGCTTCGGCACAAAATGAATTCTCATTTCTCGCTTCATCTCTTGCCAAGTAATAATAGGGTCCTCTCCATCTTCTTCACGATCACGAAGAAGTTGCTCCCACCAAATTAGGGCATATCCTTCAAACTCAAGAGATGCCAATGCAAGTTTCTTCTCCTCTGAATAATTATGTAGGCGGAAGATTTTCTCCAACTTCAATTCTCATGTGAAATAATCTTCAGGATCAGATCTACCATCAAATTTTGGCATGGTAAACTTAAGTTTCCCAAATCTCTCTTCTTGGTTGACGCCTCTATGATGACGACGACCATAGCGATGTTGGGACTGATCATCATCATTCCCAAATTCAGATTCCTCATTGTCATCATTTCTTCGATTCCATCCTCTTCCTCTACCACGTGCAGCACCTTGATTTCTCCTCCCATGTTCACTTGCCCTTCTAGAATAATTTCCTTCACCTTCTTCCCCATCTTCATCATGGTTTCTTACACCGTCAGGGAGTCGATGACGACCTCTGATTTCAGCCATAAGTGTCTAAAGATCTTGTGCCAACAGATCTTGCTTGGCTTCTATGCTTTGTTTGAGCTCATTGAATTGTATCATGGTGACACATTCTTCAATCTCAATGTTAGGATCCATCTTCCTACAAAATTAGTGGCGACAAGGCAACAAATATAGGTGGAATATGAAGCTATATAGAATCTCACAACCTCACCACTCTTACCAACCAAAGCTCTTATGAGTTCCCTACGGGTTGCAAGAAAATGTGTGGTGGTAACAAGAAAGTGGTGGTTAAGCGAATACAAGACCAGAGTACCGATTACGATGGCTTATATGTGGAGCTTGGTGGGGAATAATAAACAAGGGATGCAATCTGAATCCTAGTTGTTGTAAAGTTAAATAACCATCCAACTAGAAGTTCCCTGCTTAAATAACCATCCAACAAGATACGAGTGATGTAAATAGATCAAACACACGCGCAAGAAATTTCAGATTTGATGCAGACAAGGAGTATGATTGGAATGCAAGTGTTGCAATCAGATCCAACCAAAATTTTGCACCAAATGACAATAGCAAACTGGTTGAACAACTTGATAAAACTTTCAGCACTTGTGCACATAAACAAATTGATTGTTCTACTTTTCTTTCACAATCTTGTTCAACACTTTTTTGGCACTTTTTTATACTATTTTTTATAGAACTAAACACAGAGATCTGATATGATATTGCACACTTTATAATAATTAACAAAGAACTCAACCAGCAGCTATAACTTAAATAAGATCAAAGTTAACGTGAAGGAAATGATGAGTTTTTTTTTAGAATTTTATTTTTGTGGATATTTTTAGATATATATAAGAGGCTCAAAGGAAACACAAAGGATAGAGTGACCAGAAACTAAACAAAGACTCTAAGGACTGAAACTTAACAAAACTCACTTGAATAACATATTGAAACAAAGGGCTATGAAAAAAATATTTTATGGCTTTTTGGTGGATAGGACGAACACAAAATATATGTAGCTAAGGGTAAAGAATCCTACCGTGGCAACTAAGGCTTTGATACTAGATGATGCGTCACGATGCCCGATCTTCACGACGTAGGATCAATCTTCAGATAACTAGCTTCAAAGAAGCCAAGATAACTTGTTGCAAGCAGCGATAACTAGTGCAACCTGACAAATAAAACTCGAAGCCAACCACCGTCTTTAACCGGTAGCCTGAATCGAGGATTCGCCCAACCACACTCTCAAAGAACCAATCAACACAGCCTACAATCAATCGAGGAGACCTCGAAGGGAGTAGGAGCACCACTTGAGAGCGGATGAAGCCGCCGCTTCTGCAATCCCGCGAAGGAATTTACAAGAGCAAAGGGGTAGAGATCACTTTCAATATTTGTTAGCACACAACTGAACAAAGGGGTTCTATTTTAGATTATCATAAGCTGCCTTATATCATAGACATAGAGGGGTATTTATACTAGTAACAACCAGCCTTAGCGAGGTATAAACATGAAACAAAAGTATTTTCATGTGCTAATGTGAAGGAGCCTCTTCGGGAGATCTGCAGAGCTGATTTTCGTGTGGCTGTTTGACTTCTGCGTAGCCTTCAGTATTTTGACAATAACTTCTTCTAGGAATCTTCAAATGATGTGGGGCTTGATGCGTTGGAAAGCTGACTTGATAAGTTTTCTCACCATGTATAGCATGATTAATGAAACTTCATAGAATGATGCAATTTAATACGAAAACTTGGTCATCAAGCAGACTGTTGACCTTCTGACTAGTCAGCACTAAAGTAGGTCGGCTGCCTTTCTGGTAGATTTGATTAAGTCGGCTTTAGAAGCATTGGAAACTAAACTTCAAGAGCTTTCCAAAAAGTACTTATGGGCCTTCATAGCTTTTGGGAATCAAAAGATATGACTGTTTCTTCTGGACGGTTCTGTTGCGCTGGACTGTAGCTCTTTTTGTTGATTCGCCTTTGATATGTTTTGTCCTTCCTCTTTGGTGAACCTAAGTAATATCAACATACACGACTTAGGTAGCATAAAGTTCTCATTAGTGTTTAATTGAAATTCATAAAGTAGCGCGTGCACCTCTTGTTGTAGCTTCTTAGCTCGGCTACGTGTAATTGGTCCATCAAAGACTTGGGTTGGTGATGATGTTGGTTGTACTTGAGTTGATGTAGTATGACTTGGGGGTTGTAACGTATTGCTTAATGGCATGGTCATATCATGTACCCTAGTATTTGGAACTATAGTCCTATGGGTCCAGCAACCTGGGGTCCAGTTTTAGAGAACGGACACACGTTCCCTGGTGTGGTCCGGAGCTGTGTAGCCGCTTAGCCTGGTCCCATACCCTAAGCCTACACGCTCCACCACTCTGCGACGGGTGCCCTAGTATTTCGAGTTGTGACCCAGGGGGTCCGGACACACAGATAGGCTTCCCGGTCCACATCCTGCAGGTCCTGTTGCGAGAATCAAAGGATAAAAGATACCAGTTAGTGGGCCCTATGGGTGCACTACTAAAGCTTCCTAGCCAAGGCTATGTGTAGGTCCAGGTCCCAGTCGAGACTACCTCCCAGGGGCCAGGTCACCAATTCTTTATTAAGTATACTGGCATCCAGCCTTGACACGTCGAGCCTACATCCCAGGGGGCCAAGTACCAGGGAGAAGTTGGTAACGACGCACATAGCAAAGACAAATAGCATACAGATAAGTTATGTCACTGTTAGATTAATACTTCCCAAAAGTATCTTACAAAACTAGAAAATATTACAGGTCGCACCCTAGCGGAACCCTTGCCTTGTTTCTATAGATCTAGCTACTAATCATCAGCAGGATCCCGTTGGAAACGCTCGGCCACCACTTCCACAGTGCCTTGTACGCCCTCCCGGGCAGCGTCTTCGGTGTCGGCCACCGGACCAGCAATCATCGGCTCTAAGGAGATGGCCGGGTCGTGGCTCCGGAAGCACGTCAGGATGTACTCGATCACCGCCCGGCAGAGCCTGCCACCCTCGGCCTCCAAGCGGGCACCAAGGATCTGGTCCAGGCATCGGAGGCGATCGGCGGTGGAGTCTAGCACCGGGAGCGCGTCGAAGATGGATGTCGGCAGCTCCGACACCGGGATGGGACTCACCCCTAGCGGCACCAATGTTGTGCTTGCCTCGCCGGCCCATGCAGTGATGCGCTGGACCCCGGCGCGCTGCTCCACCTGGAGATCTTCGAGTGTCTTCTTCATCGCCTCCATCGCCTGGGGGCCTGATGCTGCCTGCGCCACCCACGCCACCTCAAACTGGTGGACCCACTCCTCCAGCGTCTGCTCCTTCTTCTCCGCCTCGAGCTCATGCTCGGCCAGCGACTTCTCCCGCCTTTCAAGCATTTCCACCTTGAAGGCAAGATCCTTCTCCCGCCTAACGAGGCCCGCTGCCCACCCGGTGAGGTCCGCCTCCCGCCTGTCCAAGGATTCTCCTCTCGCCTTGAGCTTCTCCTCGGTAAGGGTGGCGTCGCGGGCCTTGCCATCGAGCTCTTGCTGCAGCCTTTGCAGGGTCTCCACAGCCACGGTATGCTTGACCCGCTGCTCCTCCAGGATTTTGTTCAGGGCATTCAGTTTCGCCTAGAGCTCCGTGATGACCTCCTCCCTCTGGTCCAAGTGCTCCTGCTTCTTGGCCAGCTTCTTCTCCTTCCGAGTCACCTCCAGCTCCTAGGCGTACACCTTCTGGAGGTCCTTCTTGTAGTCCTTGCGGTCCTACTCAAGCTCGGACCGCTCGAAGGCAAACTGGCGGGATGCCGCCTTGGTGCGCTCCTCCAGCTGGGTACGCCAGTCGCCGAGACGCTGGTGTTCGGTCTCCAACGCCTCCCACTCCTGCAAGATCGCTACCTCGGTCTCGTGTAGGGCCTGATGGGCGCGAGACAGCACCCGGGGGAGGGGAATCGGCGCTGCCTCTGACTCGGCGCCGGACCGGAGCTACCACCCAAAAATCACCTCCGTCTCCTCCAGAGTGGGCGGCAGGTTGGAGCTAGACGCGCCCCCCACATCGACCTCGATAGCCACGGCGGGCGTAGCTAGGGCCTCTTCTGCCGCTGCCGACGGTGTACTCGATGGCATCACCGTCGTTGATGTTGTGGCAGCCGTCGGAGCAGTGGGGCCCCCCTCCGCCGCTGCGGCACCACTTGGCGTTGGCGTCGCTGCAGCTGGACCCACAGCTGGAGCCTAGGGGCTTGGTAGCGCTGTCTCAACGGCAGCAGCCGGGGGTGGTGGAGGCATGACCTTGGGAGCAGAGGGGGAGGAAGCCTTGACAAGCAAAGGATGGGTTAAGACATGTTGGCATGTTAAATAGACTAATCAAAAAGAAAGGGGCTCCACTCACTTGGGGCCCTGGACCTTTCAACGACCCTAGAAGCGGGGCGACCGCTGCTTCTGCTGCTGCTGCCGTTGCTGGTGCTATTGTTGTTGCTGCTGCTAGTGCCCCTAGGGAGATCATCCCCAGGTGTTGTTGGCAGCGGTGAGCCCGACGGTGGTGGTGGTTGTGGTGGTGGCGGACCCGATGGCTGTGGTGGCGGAGGGCTGGCGCGCCTCTGCGTGCCCTGGGCCTGGGAGCCGGTCTCCTCGGCCCCGCCAATAGTCCACTAACGCTTCTAGGAGCCAGCCTCCTCGGCCCCAACGGGGGGGGGGGGGGGTCCAAAACAAACGATCCGTCGGCGCGGCGCAGCCGACGTATCCTCTCCTCCTCTGACATCCCGGTGGTGCCTGGGGCGGAGGAGCTACTTGCAGCCCCTTTGCCCTCCGTGGCGGGGGCGTGGGAAGCTCTGGCAGGGGCGCTGGGGGCCACGCCGGCAGTCTAGGGGCCTCCAACCGGCGCATCGGAGATCCGGATCCCGCGATGGGGGTCCTGGCCGCTGGTCTGGCGAACCGCGACGCCGCGCTCGTCGAGGGTCGGCAGCGTGGCCAAAATCACCGTCCTCAACCCTGTGTCGTCGCAGAGCGTAGGGATGCCCTCGGGGAGGATTAGAGACTCAGGGACAAAGGACTCACCAGTAATCCCCTTCACCAGAACCTCCAGCTCCTGCCAGGACAGGTCGGTTCCCGGCCCACGCTGGATCCGACCAATGTCGTTTGAGCCAGTGAACCAGCAACATAGATGCGCCCTCTGCTGTAGCAGCGCGATCCAGCGCTTCAGGAAGTCTCCGACCACGTGCATCAACGTCAGGCCACCCACCGCCAAGCTCTTGATCCTGTCTAGTACGAACTGGAACTCCAGCGCCAGTGATGGCTTGGCCCTCCACTGCTTCCGATCGAGTCTTGGCCCATCGCTCGGTAGGGCGAGGCGGTCATTGGCCTCCGCGCTAGCGATCACCCAGTCGTCGCGCCAGTTCTCCCACCTTGCGCCGCTGTTGGCACTGTCTCTCGACAGCAAGGAGATCCAACACGGGTGAATGGTGGTGGCAACAGGGCACTCGCGGGTAATGGCAAAAGCTCTGTTAATCTGGCCTCTCACGGGCACTGTGCGGGGGTATTTATAGGTATCCGAGTGCACGGCGCCTTGCGTTAAGGACGCATGTGCCCTCAGGTACCTAGTTTATCCCCAGAATATTCCCATAAAGCGGGGTTACAAGCTGTAATTACAAGTACGCCTTTACAAATTAGGCCCGTAACACAAACGCGGCCACGCAGGGCCCGTTACAATGGGCCAGATCTCATGTGGGCCTCGGAGCTGACCGAGGCCACGCCGCGGGGAGGCGTCGCCGCAGGCCTTCGTCTGGTGCCGAATCGAGCGAAGGGTCTCCGTGTTGTCTCTGGTGCCGATGAAGCGAAGGGTGTCCCTGCCTGCTTTGTCTGTCAGGGCAGGGGCTAAGTGGTGGAGACTTCGGGCGAAGGGTGGCGTTTCTGCCTTCGCTCCAACATTTGCCCTCCGAGGGACCAGTTCGACAAAGTCACCTGGTGCCGAAGACGTCGCTAGATGGCGGAGACGCTGCCCTCGCTCGAAGTGGTTCCGCGGGGGTTTTTGATGTGACCGTTGATGGACATCGCACTGTTGGACTGCGGGTTTTCCGAAGCGTCGCGCCCTGTGGGATTGCGGGTTTCCCGAGGAGCCGCGCCCCGCCTATAAAAGGGGGCGGGGGACGGCGAAGGCTGCGGCCTCCAGCGGAGGCAAGCCGCCGCTGCCGGCGAAGGCGGGCGCCTCTGCACCCAGCAAGGCGCCGGAGACAACGGCGGGCGCCGGAGTCTCCAAGCTGACGAAGGTGGTGCCGCCGGCCAGCGGAGTGGCAGAGGCTTCGAAGGCGGCCCGAACGTTGCCGCCGCCGGGCAAACGCGTTGCCGACTTCGGCACCGACATTAGTGTGGATGATTATCTTGGGGGTAAGTCACCCGGCCGCCTCTCTTTTTTTTCTGATCGTTGATGCGTTGCAGGGTCGGACGAGGGCCGGCTTGCTATAGCTGTGCCTGCCGGGGCAATTGTGACGGCTGCGCTGCCGTCGAAGGCGAGGGGCGGGACCCTCGGCGCCGGAGGCGAGGTGTCGGCCCTCGCGTTGGTCAGGGACGAGGCTGGCGCGGCGACCCGCCGGCTGAAAGGAGCGACGGAGGCGCTGAGTCAGGCGGCGGAGGCACTGAGTCAGGTCCACCGAGTTTTTTTTTTTTTTACGGCCATGGCCTTACGTGTGCTCTGCAGGTGGCTGACTTCACCAGCCGTACTGCGTCGGGGGCACTTACGGCAGCCTTATCTGCCGAAGTCGAGAGACTTCGGACGCAACATGCTGACGCTGTCCGTGAGAAGTCGGCCTCCGACAGCAAGTGTCGTAAACTGGCAGACAAGGTGGCCGCCCTGGAGGAGGAAAAGGCTGACCTCCGGCGCCAGCTGGCGGGGGAGAGGGAGGAGGCCAACGAGGCCGTCGCCAAGGAGCAGGCCGCGCAGGCGGAGGCTAGGCTAGCACGGGCGGAAGCCAATCTTGCCAAGGATCTCGCCGAAGACCTGCGGGGGCGGCTCACCGCTCTGGAGAGCCGCGCGAAGGGGGCCGAAGCCGCGGTGCGAACGGAGGCCGAACGGACGCGCACACAGCTTATGGCCACATATCGCGAGCTGGGTGCGCGGACCGGTGACTTCGTGGTGCCGGAGCGAGAGGCCGGGCTTCGCTGTTTGGAATGGGTGCAAGAGGAGCTGCGGGAGCTCCCCACTGTCCTGGGGGGATTAATGTCGTTCGCCTCCCTGGTCACCTGCGAGGGGGCGATGAACGCACTCTCTCGCGAAGGGTGCCGGCACTATGAGGCCTTCGACCAGGCAGATGAAGATTTTGGGCGAGACATCTATAAGGTCGAAGACCCCGTGGTGAAGGAGTCCGCCGGCGCCCTCTATGACCGGATGTGGGGTCTGTATGGTGGTGATGTGGTCAGGGAGCGGGCTGAGGCTGCGAGGGCTCAGGTGACGATGTCGTTTGTTCGGCGTTCGCTGAATGTGGTTGGTGCGTGTGTTTGCTGACTTTTTGTATGTTTTGTCTTAGGCGGAGCGAGGCGAGCGGGTGGACGACTTCGGAGCACTGAACGACGCCCTGCCTGACCCGGAGCCGACCCCGGAGACCACGGAAGACGCACCAGGCGCCCCCACATCTGCTGCGACAGCTGAGGACCTGCCCCTGAAGGTGGCCGAAGGCGCTCCCGATGCCCTCGCAGCAGCTGCGCCGACCGTCGAAGATCCGGCGGCGGAGGCGGTGGGAACAATGGCGGAAGTGGCAGCGGAGCCAACGGCGGAGGCCCCCGCGGCGTCAGGGCCCTCGCAGGTGGCGTAGTGGTTGTTTAGGGTTGGGGAATTTTGGATGTTGTACTGAATTTTGGTTGCTGCGCAGGTTCAAGATTTTGGGCCTGCGCACGCAACCGCTGCTACTGAGTTTTTGGCGGCTTCGACCGCGGAAGGTGGTAATGAATATAGTGGGTCTGCATCTGAGTTTTTTGATTTTGCCGACTCCAGGAGCTCGGTTGAGTGGACTGAGGAGTCGTCGGAGGAGGATTTGGATTATTTTGCGGCCTTGGACGTGGCTGCGGCGGAGGCTTCGCCACACGCCGCGGACGCGTCGGACGTGCCGGGCCCTAGCACCGGGCGCCGTCGACGAAGGGCGGTTGCAAAACGTAGGGTTAGCGCGGAGGAGCGGGCTCTGCTTCATGTGAGTGGGGCTGGTCGGCAGGAACTGTTGTCCCTGCCGACCGCCGAGGGTGTAGGTGAAGGGGAGCTGCGAAGGCTTTTTGCGGGTGAGGAGCTCAGGATAATGTTATTTAATTATAGGGAGATGGGAATTATTCCTAAGGTTGAGCCGATGTAGAGTGTGGTGCCCTCGCTTGTGTACGTCGAGGCTTGTATGGTGGAATTGTGTGCCCTCGCGTGCATGTGTGTGTGCGAAGGCGTTTTGTACTTACTAATTTGTTTTGCTGCGCTGTGTTGGGTTGATTATAGTTGGTCTTGGTGTGGATGGTTTGATGTTGTCGTTTCGGCCGTTGTTGTGCTAGTCCAGGTGTACCCTTAGGTGTCTTCTGCACATATAGTCTTCGATTTTTTCGCACTTGTTGCGCTGATCCGGCTGCGCTTTTAAGCGACTTCTGCACAGATAGCCTTCGCGATAGACTCAGATTTTTTCCGCACCTGTTGTGCTAATCCGGCTGCACCCTTAGGCGACTTTTTCGCGGATAGTCTTCGCGATAGACTTAGATTTTTTTTCGCACTTGTTGTGCTAATCCGGCTGCACCCTTAGGCGACTTTTGCGCGGATAGTCTTCGCGATAGACTTAGATTTTTTTTCGCACTTGTTGTGCTAATCCGGCTGCACCCTTAGGCGACTTTTGCGCGGATAGTCTTCGCGATAGACTTAGATTTTTTTTCGCACTTGTTGTGCTAATCCGGCTGCACCCTTAGGCGACTTTTGCGCGGATAGTCTTCGCGATAGACTTAGATTTTTTTCGCACTTGATGTGCTAATCCGGCTGCACCCTTAGGCGACTTTTGCGCGGATAGTCTTCGCGATAGACTTAGATTTTTTTTCGCACTTGTTGTGCTAATCCGGCTGCACCCTTAGGCGACTTTTGCGCGGATAGTCTTCGCGATAGACTTAGATTTTTTTTCGCACTTGTTGTGCTAATCCGGCTGCACCCTTAGGCGACTTTTGCGCGGATAGTCTTCGCGATAGACTTAGATTTTTTTTCGCACTTGTTGTGCTAATCCGGCTGCACCCTTAGGCGACTTTTGCGCGGATAGTCTTCGCGATAGACTTAGATTTTTTTTCGCACTTGTTGTGCTAATCCGGCTGCACCCTTAGGCGACTTTTGCGCGGATAGTCTTCGCGATAGACTTAGATTTTTTTTCGCACTTGTTGTGCTAATCCGGCTGCACCCTTAGGCGACTTTTGCGCGGATAGTCTTCGCGATAGACTTAGATTTTTTTCGCACTTGATGTGCTAATCCGGCTGCACCCTTAGGCGACTTTTGCGCGGATAGTCTTCGCGATAGACTTAGATTTTTTTTTCCGCACTTGTTGTGCTAATCCGGCTGCACCCTTAGGCGACTTTTGCGCGGATAGTCTTCGCGATAGACTTAGATTTTTTTCCGCACTTGTTGTGCTAATCCGGCTGCACCCTTA
Source organism: Zea luxurians (assembly GCA_029449295.1). Taxonomy (NCBI): domain Eukaryota; kingdom Viridiplantae; phylum Streptophyta; class Magnoliopsida; order Poales; family Poaceae; genus Zea; species Zea luxurians. The sequence goes on from JAOPSE010000002.1 coordinate 172,314,085, forward strand.
GGCGACTTTTGCGCGGATAGTCTTCGCGATAGACTTAGATTTTTTTTTTCACACTTGTTGTGCTAATCCGGCTGCACCCTTAGGCGACTTTTGCGCGGATAGTCTTCGCGATAGACTTAGATTTTTTTCGCACTTGATGTGCTAATCCGGCTGCACCCTTAGGCGACTTTTGCGCGGATTTGTCGCACGCGAGGGTAGCTAGCGCTTAGCCTCGCGGTGACCTCGTGGTGGTCGAATGTCGAAGACCGTCATCGCGGTCTTTTTCGACGCATGTCTTTTTGCGGGGGATTTTTTACGCATATATTACATGGCTCCGCCTCGTTAAAAACCTCACCCCCCGGGAGGAAAAGAGTGCGGGCCGGTGCAAGAATGCTTTTGCGAGTTACAAGGGCGAAGACGGCCCTGAGGTTGGGCTGGCGGGCGCAGGGACCTCGCACTGTGTCGCGAGACAGTGCACGTTCCTCTGACCCGGCACGAAGTCTCGCTCTATGTTGCGCACTGTCTGCTGGTTACCGAAGACTGTAATTACGCCTAGCGGGCCTGGTATCTTCATGCACAAATACAGTCCGTGGATGGCAGCTTCAAACTTATTGATGGAGCCCCGGCCCATGATGGCGTTGTATGGGTATACCATATCCACAATGTCAAAAGTCACCTGCTCACTTCGGGCATTGGGTGCTACACCGAAGGAGAGGGGCAATTCTATTTTGCCGACGGGGAAGGTGCCCTTGCCGCCGAAGCCATACAACGGGTTATCCGAAGGCTTAAGCAGGCTGTGGCTGATGCCCATGCGATCGAAGGCGTGGAGGAAGATGATGTCTGCCTGGCTGCCGTTGTCAACGAGGACCTTGTGTAGGTCCCAGCCTGCCACGCTGCAATTGATGACCATGGCATCGCAGTGGGGGGCGCTGCGCAAGTCGACGTCCCGTGCGTCGAAGGTGAGCGGTACGTGGGACCACTTTGTCTGTACAACTGGGCCCGTGACGGCGACATGGTTTATGCTGCGGTAGTGGTCCCACTTGTGCCGCTTGGTGTCGAAGTCGGTGCTGGACCCCCCAGTTATCATATGAATGACTCCGCGATAAGGTTGATCGGCGAAGTCCTCCTGCTTTGGGGCGTGGGGGATGTTTTGTTGTTGCTGGTGTGGTGGTGGAGGCGGAGGATGTACGATTTGTACTTCCTGATGATGTTGGTAAGCGTGGTGCGGTGGATGCGGGGCGGGAGCGTGGAGATATGGTGGAGGGGGTGGCTGGTAGTTATGCGCGACAATTCTGGGGTTGTCGGCTGGCTGCGCCCTTGCCATTCTGTCTCTGGTGGCCTTCACTTCGGGGCAGTCTTTGGTTGGGTGGGCGCAGTCTTCGCCATGGAAAAGGCAGTAAAATCGGCGCGGTGGAGGGGGTGGCTGCGCACGCCCTCGGCCCCTGTCGCGAGTTTCACTTCCGCGGCCCTGGGGGGGATATTCCTGGCGCCGAAGGGGGTCGGCGGCCGGCTGCTGGTTGGCAATGTTGTGCACTTGCGGCTGACCGCGGCCATCTCGACCGGAGTCTGGTTGTGGAGTTCTTGTCCACGTGTGGCTGGACTGTGGAGCGTCTTTTGGCTTCCGCTGGGACTCAATCTTGCGCTGGTGGAGCTCCTCGGATCTGGCATACTTTTCAAACAGCTGGTACAGCTCTTGGAGGTTCTTCGGCGGATCTCTGATGCAGTGGCTGTAAAGGACGCCAGCGCGAAGACCACTGATAGCATAGTGGATGGCAATCTGGTCATCGACTGAGGGTAGCTGTGACTTGAGTGTGAGGAATTTGCGGTAATATTCCCTCAGGGTCTCCCTCTCTAGCTGCTTGCAGAGCGAGAGCTCGGCCAGGGCGTCGGTGTCCGGGCGGTACCCTTGGAAGTTGAGGAGGAACTTGTCCCGGAGACTTCTCCAGGAATCGATGGACAGCGGAGGCAGCCTGGTGAACCAGGTGAGTGCGGGGCCCTCGAGGGCGATGATGAAGGACTTCGCCATTGTGGCGTCGTCCCCCCCGGACGATGCGACGGCGACCTGGTAACTCATTATGTATTGAGCCGGGTCGGTGCTGCCGTTGTACTTGGGGTAGGTCCCAGCCCGGAAGTTAGCTGGCCAGGGCGTCACTTGCAGGTGAGGCGCCAGGGGACTTCGCTCATCGAGATAATTGACCCCTTGGAACGGCGCGGCGTGCGGGAAAGTGAAGTCGCGCTGGGTGATACGCGGGTCCTCCGGTTGCGCGCGGTGTTGCAGGGGTGGCTCATGCTGCAGGCCGGGGTGGCCTTCGCGCGTGTCTTCGTTTTGTGCGCGGTGCTGGAGGGATGACTCGTGCTGCAGGCCGAGGTGGCCTTCGTGCTGCATCAGCGCGATCTCCCGCTCGAGTTCCTGGGCCTTGTGCTCTTCGTCGCGTATCATCTGCCGCACTTTGGCGAGTGCGGACACACGCTGGCGCTTGGCCTCCAGTATCTCCTTCTGCCTCTGGAGGTTGCGGTTCTTGAGGCGCAGAGTGCGCAGCTGTAGCTGTTCTTCTGCTGAGATGCCGAGGACTTCACCGTCCTCGGCGAGGTCCGCGCCCTCCGGTGGTGCGAAGCCTGAGGGAGGTGCGAAGCCTGAGGGTTGTCCCTCAGGGTCGCAGGTGCGGAGGGTGTCATCTTCAGTGGCCTCTTGGTGGGTGGATTGGGTGAGGGCGAGGGCCTTGCCCTTTCTTGCGGCGAGCAGTGCTGCCTTCGCAGCCTCGTCAGCCTTCGGGTTAGCTCTCTTGGGTGCCATCGCGGGTGGTTGTCTCGTAGCACGAACGGTGGGCGCCAAATGTTGGCACTGTCTCTCGACAGCAAGGAGATCCAACACGGGTGAATGGTGGTGGCAACAGGGCACTCGCGGGTAATGGCAAAAGCTCTGTTAATCTGGCCTCTCACGGGCACTGTGCGGGGGTATTTATAGGTATCCGAGTGCACGGCGCCTTGCGTTAAGGACGCATGTGCCCTCAGGTACCTAGTTTATCCCCAGAATATTCCCATAAAGCGGGGTTACAAGCTGTAATTACAAGTACGCCTTTACAAATTAGGCCCGTAACACAAACGCGGCCACGCAGGGCCCGTTACAATGGGCCAGATCTCATGTGGGCCTCGGAGCTGACCGAGGCCACGCCGCGGGGAGGCGTCGCCGCAGGCCTTCGTCTGGTGCCGAATCGAGCGAAGGATCTCCGTGTTGTCTCTGGTGCCGATGAAGCGAAGGGTGTCCCTGCCTGCTTTGTCTGTCAGGGCAGGGGCTAAGCGGTGGAGACTTCGGGCGAAGGGTGGCGTTTCTGCCTTCGCTCCAACAGCCGCCAAGGGAGGGGATGTAGGCGCCGGCCGAATTCGGCCTTGTTTGGAAGTAGTAGGCGCCGAGGTGGTCCTTCGCCTTCCCCGACTTCACCAGCACAAAGAAATGGCGGAAGAGGGAGGTGCAGGGCGCCACCCCCACAAACATCTCGCACAGGTGGGCGAAGATGGCCGCCTAGAGGATGGAGTGGGGGGTGAGGTGCTGAAGCTGGAGGTCGAACTCCTCCAACAACAGCATGAAGAAAGGTGAGATCGGCAGCGCCAACCCGTAGGAGATGTAGGAGGTGAACAAAACGAACTCCCCAGCGGCTAGGTCACCGAGGGGGACGGCGCCAGCGCGGATCCTCCTGGCGAGCACCGGCGCACTCCATCCAAGCAGGTGGCGCACCACATTGAGCGTCGCCTCGGTCTGGAAGCGGTCGGGTTGGCCAAGCGAAGTCATGGCGTCGGCGGCGGCGCAGGTGTGGAGCAGGAGAGCGCAAATGCAAAGGGGCGCGGAGAGCTCGAAGGCGAAAGGGCGCAGTGAGTGGAGAGAATGCGAAAGAGTAACTGCTGCACATGGGGTGAATCCCTTTTCAAGGAATACTCTCCCACTCACGCCCATCTCGCCCGACGCGCACCAAAGCAACCCAACCTCTAACACGGGGGCCCGGGCCCACAAGTCATACACTTGGTGTGCGGGTCTCCGAGTGCTGGGAAGGCGAACCGCCACGTGAGGAGCGAATCGCCGCCTGCAGTAGTGCGCCTCTCCATCTCCGCCGGAAACAACGACCCAGTCTCTGACACGGGGGCCCGGGCCCACGAGTCATACTCCTTGGGCGTCGGTTTCTGAGTACAGAAAGAGCGAACCGCCGCTCGCACCAGTACCACGCCTCCTCGGGACCGCCACAGAAGACAGAGAAGGTGAATTTTCAAAACCAATGCAGCGTTATCGAGGCACACCGCATGTGGCCTGGCGAAACCATCAAGCGTGGGGGCCACGGGTCAGTCAGCCGCGGGGACAGACGTAGCAGTTGGCATGACCGAAGGTGGACTGGCAATGATTACATCAGCAAGCGCCCAGAAGTGGCGTGCCAATCGCCAATCAAGCTTTGGCCCCACCTGCAGGCTCGTATCCTCCCCTGAGGTGGGCCCAGGGGCCACTGTCGGTACCCTGAAACAGGGGTACCCCTTACTACAGTATGAAGACGCGGTGCCCGCGTGGCTATCACTAGTCGCGTGGTAAGCAGCATCCGACCCCACCACGTGGACGGCTCCAGGGCCGCCACATGGCCAGAGGAGGCAATATCCTTTCAAGGTGTCAACAGTGGGTCCATACCCCCATGGGAAAGTGCCGGACCCCTGCATATATGGACCGGATTTCCGGGCAAGGTCCAGGACCTCCACGGGTACAAACCGGACCCCTGGGACGGGTCCCGTACCCCTCTATGTGGGGTCCGGGCCACTCACAGCAGGGTCCCGGGATTCCGAGACAAATAATACCCGGGCCTTAATCAAGGCCAGGCGGGGGTCCAGAGCTGACACGTGTCCGGACCATACCACATACGCTTCTGCTCCCTGCTCTGGCGGAGACCCGATGCTGCCACGTGGCCCACTGCCCATGACATAAGCCAGCGGGCGGAGCCTGACGTAAGGCCTCTGGGCCGCGCGTCCTCTGCATTTATTGCGGATAAGGCGCGCCTCCTGTCAAACTGGTAGGTGATGTGCCGCCTCAGCATTTAATGAGCCCTGTCACTCCACTGGCAGGCGATGTGCCGCCTCAGCATTTAATGTGCCCTGTCCACTCCGCTGATGGGCAGCGACCAAACCATCCTGCAGGTGGCGTGCCTGTCCATTCCGTTGGCAAGCAGTACGCCCGTGCTGCGGCGTGCACTATGCTCATCATCACTCGCGCGTTACCGAGGAAGCAGCGCAACATATCAATACTATATGCACTACGGACATTATGGAGCTCGGAGATCGCCCAAGCGTTACAACATTAGTTACTTCCCTCCATTTTGCCCCTGGGCCCACATGTCGGGGCTCAGTACCCTTGTACGTGCCCCCCTTGAGCTATAAAAGGGAGGGCACACGACGTTACAAGGCAGACCCAACTGAGACCCAAGCACACTTAGACACCCAAACTCACAAGTTCATACAAGCTCTCAAGTTCAATACAGCACGTAGTGGAGTAGGGTATTACGCTCCGGCGGCCCGAGCCACTCTAAACTCTTGTGTGTTCTTGTGTTCATCTCGATTCCATCTAGCAGGCAAAACGCTTAGGCCCCTCCTCATTTTAGGATTTAGGGCGGGTGCGTTCTGCCACCCGGCCAGAGAATTTCCTCTCCGACAACGTCTATGGAGACGTCGAACGCAGGCATCTCGAGGCTGAGAGGAATCAACCAAGGAAGGTATGCGACCAGCTCGTTGAAAGCATTGGCAATGCATAATACTTTCTCAGTCCAGGGTAAAACATGGCCGCGGTAGCCATGATACTCCGATCCATCTTGGAGCCCAATGAACCGGAGGCAAGGGTAATACTTTGTCATGAATTTCTAGGGCACCTACAAGCAACAAGAAAGATCCTAGGACCTGAACAGGAACACCCAGAAGAGTGGAGAAATTCTCCGGGACTACATCCGAAGGTTTTCTCAGAAAAGAAACGAGCTCCCAGACACCACCAACGCTGACATAGTGAGTGCCTTCACCTATGGCACCACAAATGAGGCACTCTTCCATGAGCTCGGACGGGGGAGACCGAAGACAAACCGCGGACCTCCTCGACATAGCGACCAAGTTCGCGGGGAGGACACAGTAGGTGCTATTTTTCGTAATGGAAAGGGCATGCACAACCCTGGCGAGCCCATCTGTGAGAAGAGGGAGCGTAGGGAACATCCCAACAAGCGATGGGGGAACCACTGTCCCCAGCGCCTCGAAGAAGTCACCATAGCGGATCGATGACCCAGGTCGCCAGCCAAAAATGGCGGCGACCATTTTCAAAAACTGATGGACTCATCGTGTCAAAACCACGACTTTCCCGTCTGACTCAAAACCCGACGCAAAGCCAAAAAAATCCGACCCAACCCGAAAAATCCCGACCCAACACGTCAAACAGGGAGGCATGGGCTGATCCGACCCGACACTAGGCACATGTCGGGTACGAGTCGTGGTAAATGGCCCACGGACCCAACCCAAAACCGACCCAAACCCGACCCGATGTTTGAACATGTATACCTACGGGGGAGAGGCGCACACAAAAGAAAGACAAGTAACGAATGGAAGAACACCCAGCGTGACAACCACCATAGAAAGGGTCAGCCCCTAATGCTGCAGAACCAACCCAGTGACCCCTCGAGCAATTTCTACAAATTACTCAGGGGCTAAATCTAGCAGATGTGCTTGTGCGCCCTAAGTTTTGGTTGTGAGTAGGGTGTGAGTCAATAATAAATGGACTCATGCTCAGCGCATGACGACCACCGCAGGAAGGGTCCGCCCCTAAAGCTATAGAATCAACCCAGTAAACCCCCGAGCAACTCATACAAGTTACTCGGGGGGCTCGTGGACTACATCTAACAGATGCACATGCGCTCACTAAGAAAGACCATTTTTCCCAGACAAAGCCTCTCCACAACCAAAAGTGCTCGCACAAAGGTAGGGCTGGGCATTCGGTCTATTAGGGTAATTCGGTTCTATCTATTCGGGTTTTTGAAATTTCGGGTTATGTAACACTTGGAACTATAAATATTTGCTGCCGGGGCAATCCCCTTGTGTCGTGTCATCCGAGATTTGTGTATCTTCGGCGTGCAGGGCAAGCTTCTTGTAGAAGGGACAACACAGTGCGTTGCTTGGCACGGGCGCACTGTTCGCCAGCAGACCCAGCAGGCACGCCGCCTGCTGGATGACCTTGACGCCGCCTGCCAGCGGATGGCACGGGACACATTAAATGCTGAGAGGGCACGTCGCCCGTCAGCGCAGTGGCAGGCGGCGCGTCCTCTCCTCAATAAATGCAGGGGCTACACGGCTTTATGAAATTCGCCTAGAGGGGGGTGAATTGGGCGAAACTGAAATTTACAAAATTAATCACAACTACAAGCCGGGTTAGCGTTAGAAATATAATCGAGTCCAAGAGAGAGGGTGCAAAACAAATCGCAAGCGAATAAAGAGTGTGACACGCGAATTTGTTTTACCGAGGTTCGGTTCTTGCAAACCTACTCCCCGTTGAGGTGGTCACAAAGACCGGGTCTCTTTCAACCCTTTCCCTCTCTCAAACGGTCCCTCGGACCGAGTGAGCTTCTTCTTCTCAAACAATTGGAACACAAAGTTCCCGCAAGGACCACCACACAATTGGTGTCTCTTGCCTCAATTACAAGTGAGTTTGATCTCAAGAAAGATTGAGAAAGAAAAGAAGCAATCCAAGCGCAAGAGCTCAAAAGAACACAACAAATCTCTCTCACTAGTCACTAAGGCTTTGTGTGGAATTGGGAGAGGATTTGATCACTTGAGTGTGTCTAGAATTGAATGCTAGAGCTCTTGTAAGTAGTTGGAAGGTGGAGAACTTGGATGACTTGAATGTGGGGTGGTTGGGGGTATTTATAACCCCAACCACAAAACTAGCCGTTTGGTGGAGGCTGCTGTCGCATGGCACACCAGACAGTCTGGTGCGCCACCGGACAGTCCGGTGCACCACCGGACACTGTCCGGTGCGCCAGCCACGTCACCAGGCCGTTGGGTTCCGACCGTTAGAGCTCTGACGTGTGGGCCCGCCTGGCTGTCCGGTGGTGCACCGGACAGGTCCTGTAGACTGTCCGGTGTGCCACCCACGCGTGCTCTACTCCTCTGCGCGCGCTGGCGCGCATTAAATGCGTTGCAGTCGACCGTTGGCGCGAAGTAGCCGTTGCTCCGCTGGTTCACCGGACAGTCCGGTGTGCACCGGACATGTCCGGTGTGCACCGGACATGTCCGGTGAATTATAGCGGAGCGGATTCCCGAAGCTGGCGAGTTCAGAGTCGCTCTCCTCTGGAGCACCGGACATGTCCGGTGAATTATAGCGAAACGCCTCTGAAAAATCCCGAAGGTGCGAAGTTTGGCTTGGAGTCCCCTGGTGCACCGGACACTGTCCGGTGGTGCACCGGACACTGTCCGGTGGTGCACCGGACAGTCCGGTGCGCCAGACCAGGGCTGCCTTCGGTTATTCCTTGCTCTTTTTGTTGAACCCATTTCTTGGTCTTTTTATTGGCTAAATGTGAACCTTTGGCACCTGTATAACTTATAGACTAGAGCAAACTGGTTAGTCCAATTATTTGTGTTGGGCAATTCAACCACCAAAATCATTTAGGAAATAGGTGTAAGCCTAATTCCCTTTCAATCTCCCCCTTTTTGGTGATTGATGCCAACACAAACCAAAGCAAGTATACAAGTGCATAATTGAACTAGTTTGCATAATGTAAGTGCAAAGGTTACTTAGAATCGAGCCAATATAAATACTTATAAGATACGCATGGATTGTTTCTTTAATTTTAACATTTTGGACCACGTTTGCACCACTTGTTTTGTTTTTGCAAATTCTTTTGTAAATTCTTTTCAAAGTCCTTTTGCAAATAGTCAAAGGTAAATGAATAAGATTTTGTGAAGCATTTTCAAGATTTGAAATTTTCTCCCTTTGTTTCAAATGCTTTTCCTTTAACTAAACAAAACTCCCCCTTGATAAATTCCTCCTCTTAGTGTTCAAGAGGGTTTTAAGATAAGGATTTTGAAAATATTACTCTCTCCCCCTTTTGAGCACAATGAGATACCAATTTGAAAAATCATACCAATTGAAAAACTCTTTTTTAAAATTAGGGTGGTGTGCGGTCCTTTTGCTTTGGGCTCATGCTCTCTCCCCCTTTGGCATAAATCGCCAAAAACGGAATCATTAGAGCCCTTGACTAACTACTTTCTCCCCTTTGGCAAATAAAACATGAGTGAAGATTATACCAAAGACGGAGAGTTGCTCGGAGCGACGGCGAAGGATGAGTTACGGAGTGGAAGCCTTTGTCTTCGCCGAAGGCTCAAATTCCCTTTCAATATACCTATGACTTGGTTTGTAATTCACTTGAAAACACATTAGTCATAGCATGTGAAAGAGATATGATCAAAGGTATATTTATGAGCTATGTATGCAAGACATCAAAAGAAATTCCTAGAATCAAGAATATTTAGCTCATGCCTAAGTTTGTTAAAAGTTTGTTCATCTAGTGGCTTGGTAAAGATATCGGCTAATTGATCTTTAGTGTTAATGTATGCAATCTTGATATCTCCCTTTTGTTGGTGATCCCTTAGAAAGTGATACCGAATGGCTATGTGTTTAGTGCGGCTATGCTCAACGGGATTATCCGCCATGCGGATTGCACTCTCATTATCACATAGAAGAGGAACTTTGGTTAATTTGTAACTGTAGTCCCTAAGGGTTTGCCTCATCCAAAGTAGTTGCACGCAACAATGGCCTGTGGCAATATACTCGGCTTCGGCGGTAGAAAGAGCTACGGAATTTTGCTTCTTTGAAGCCCAAGACACCAAGGATCTTCCCAAGAACTGGCAAGTCCCCGATGTGCTCTTTCTATTAATTTTACACCCCGCCCAATCGGCATCCGAATAACCAATTAAATCAAAAGTGGATCCCCTAGGATACCAAAGCCCAAACTTAGGAGTATAAGCCAAATATCTCAAGATTCGTTTTACGGCCGTAAGGTGAGCTTCCTTAGGGTCGGCTTGGAATCTTGCACACATGCATACGGAAAGCATAATATCCGGTCGAGATGCACATAAATAGAGTAAAGAACCTATCATCGACCGGTATACCTTTTGAACGACGGATTTACCTTCCGTGTCGAGGTCGAGATGCCCATTGGTTCCCATGGGTGTCTTGATGGGCTTGGCATCCTTCATTCCAAACTTATTGAGAATGTCTTGAGTATACTTTGTTTGGCTAATGAAGGTGCCCTCTTGGAGTTGCTTTACTTGAAATCCCAAGAAGTATTTCAACTCCCCCATCATTGACATCTCGAATCTTTGTGTCATGATCCTACTAAATTCTTCACATGTAGACTCGTTAGTAGACCCAAATATAATATCATCAACATAAATTTGGCATACAAACAAGTCATTTTCAAGAGTTTTAGTGAATAAAGTAGGATCGACCTTTCCAACTTTGAAGCCATTAGTGATAAGAAAATCTCTAAGGCATTCATACCATGCTCTTGGGGCTTGCTTGAGCCCATAAAGCGCCTTAGAGAGTTTATACACATGGTTAGGGTACTTACTATCTTCAAAGCCGGGAGGTTGCTCAACATAGACCTCTTCCTTGATTGGTCCATTGAGGAAGGCACTCTTCACGTCCATTTGATAAAGCTTAAAGCCATGGTAAGTAGCATAGGCCAATAATATACGAATTGACTCAAGCCTAGCTACGGGTGCATAGGTTTCACCGAAATCCAAACCTTTGACTTGGGAGTATCCTTTGGCCACAAGTCGGGCTTTGTTCCTTGTCACCACACCATGCTCGTCTTTCTTGTTGCGGAAGACCCATTTGGTTCCTACAACATTTTGATTAGGACGTGGAACTAAGTGCCATACCTCGTTCCTAGTGAAGTTGTTGAGCTCCTCTTGCATCGCCACCACCCAATCCGAATCTTGAAGTGCTTCCTCTACCCTGTGTGGCTCAATAGAGGAAACAAAAGAGTAATGCTCACAAAAATGTGCAACACGAGATCTAGTGGTTACCCCCTTATGAATGTCGCCAAGGATGGTGTCGACGGGGTGATCTCGTTAGATTGCTTGGTGGACTCTTGGGTGTGGTGGCCTTTGTTCTTCATCCTCCTTGTCTTGATCATTTGCATCTCCCCCTTGATCATTGTCGTCGTCTTGAGGTGGCTCATCTTGTTGATCTTCTCCTTCATCAACTTGAGCCTCATCCTCCTTTTGAGTTGGTGGAGATGCTCGCGTGGAGGAGGATGGTTGATCTTGTGCATTTGGAGGCTCTTCGGTTTCCTTAGGATACACATCCCCAATGGACATGTTCCTTAGCGCAATGCATGGAGCCTCTTCATCACCTATCTCATCAAGATCAACTTGCTCTACTTGAGAGCCGTTAGTCTCATCAAACACAACGTCACAAGAAACTTCAACTTGTCCAGAGGACTTGTTAAAGACTCTATATGCCCTTGTGTTTGAATCATATCCTAGTAAAAAGCCTTCTACAGTCTTAGGAGCAAATTTAGATTTTCTACCTCTTTTAACAAGAATAAAACATTTGCTACCAAAGACTCTAAAATATGAAATATTGGGCTTTTTACCGGTAAGGAGTTCATACGATGTCTTCTTGAGGATTCGGTGTTGATACAATCGGTTGATGGCGTAGCAGGCGGTGTTGACCGCCTCGGCCCAAAACCGATCCGAAGTCTTGTACTCATCAAGCATGGTTCTTGCCATGTCCAATAGAGTTCTATTCTTCCTCTCCACTACACCATTTTGTTGTGGCGTGTAGGGAGAAGAGAACTCATGCTTGATACCCTCCTCCTCAAGGAAGCCTTCAATTTGTGAGTTCTTGAACTCCGTCCCGTTGTCGCTTCTTATTTTCTTGATCCTTAAGCTGAACTCGTTTTGAGCCCGTCTCAAGAATCCCTTTAAGGTTTCCTGGGTATGAGATTTTTCATGCAAAAAGAATACCCAAGTGAAGCGAGAATAATCATCCACAATAACTAGACAGTACTTACTCCCGCCGATGCTTATGTAAGCAATCGGGCCGAATAGATCCATGTGTAGGAGCTCCAGTGGCCTATCAGTCGTCATGATGTTCTTATGTGGATGATGAGCACCAACTTGCTTCCCTGCTTGGCATGCGCTACAAACCCTGTCTTTCTCAAAATGAACATTTGTTAATCCCAAAATGTGCTCTTCCTTTAGAAGCTTATGAAGATTCTTCATCCCAACATGGGCTAGTCGGCGGTGCCAGAGCCAACCCATGTTAGTCTTAGCAATTAAGCAAGTGTCGAGTTCAGCTCTATCAAAATCTACCAAGTATAGCTGACCCTCTAACACTCCCTTAAATGCTATTGAATCATCACTTCTTCTAAAGACAGTGACACCTACATCAGTAAAAAGACAGTTGTAGCCCATTTGACATAATTGAGAAACGGAAAGCAAATTGTAATCTAAAGAATCTACAAGAAAAACATTGGAAATGGAATGGTCAGGTGATATAGCAATTTTACCCAATCCTTTGACCAAACCTTGGTTTCCATCCCCGAATGTGATAGCTTGTAGGGGATCTTCGTTTTCCTCATAGGAGGAGAACATTTTCTTCTCCCCAGTCATGTGGTTTGTGCACCCGCTATCGATGATCCAACTTGAGCCCCCGGATGCATAAACCTACAAAACAATTTTAGTTCTTGACTTTAGGTACCCAAATGGTTTTGGGTCCTTTGGCATTAGACACAAGAACTTTGGGTACCCAAACACAAGTCTTTGACCCCTTGTGCTTGCCCCCAACATACTTGGCAACTACCTTGCCGGATTTGTTAGTTAAAACATATGATGCATCAAAAGTTTTAAATGAAATGTCATGATCATTTGATGCACTAGGAGTTTTCTTCTTAGGCAACTTAGCACGGGTTGGTTGCCTAGAACTAGATGTCTCACCCTTATAAATAAAAGCATGGTTAGGGCCAGAGTGAGACTTCCTAGAATGAATTCTCCTAATTTTGCTCTCAGGATAACCGGCAGGGTACAAAATGTAACCCTCGTTATCCTGAGGCATGGGAGCCTTGCCCTTAACAAAATTAGACAATTTCTTAGGAGGGGCATTAAGTTTGACATTATCCCCCTTTTGGAAGCCAATGCCATCCTTAATGCCAGGGCGTCTCCCACTATAAAGCATACTACGAGCAAATTTAAAATTTTCATTTTCAAGTTCATGCTCGGCAATTTTAGCATCTAATTTTGCTATATGATCATTTTGTTGTTTAATGAGAGCCATGTGATCATGAATAGCATTAACATCAACATCTCTACATCTAGTACAAATAGAAGTGTGCTCAATGGAAGATGTATATGGTTTGCAAGATTTTAATTCTACAACCTTAGCATGCAATATATCATTTTTACTTCTAAGGTCGGAAATGGTAGCATTGCAAACATCAAAATCTTTAGCCTTAGCAAGCAATTTTTCATTTTCATTTCTAAGGCTAGCAAGAGAAATGTTCAATTCTTCAATCTTAGCAAGCAAATCATCATTATCATTTCTAGGATTGGGAATTAAAACATTACAAACATTTGAATCAACCTTAGCTAACAAATTAGCATTTTCATTTCTAAGGTTGTCAATAGTTTCATGGCAAGTGCTTAGCTCACTGGATAATTTTTCGTACTTTTCTACTTCTAGAGCATAAGCATTTTTAACTTTAACATGCTTCTTGTTTTCTTTAATAAGGAAGTCCTCTTGGGAGTCCAAGAGATCATCCTTCTCATGGATAGCACTAATCAATTCATTTAATTTTTCTTTTTGTTGCACGTTTAAGTTGGCGAAAAGAGTACGCAAATTATCTTCCTCATCACTAGCATTATCATCGCTAGAAAACTCATATCTAGTGGAGGATTTGGATTTAACCTTCTTCTTTTTGTCGTCCTTTGCCATGAGGCACTTGTGGCCGACGTTGGGGAAGAGAAGACCCTTGGTGACGGCGATGTTGGCGGCATCCTCGTCATCGGAGGAGTCGCTAGAGCTTTCGTCGGAGTCCCACTCGCGACAAACATGGGCATCGCCGCCCTTCTTCTTGTAGTATCTCTTCTTCTCCTTTCTTCTCCCCTTTTTGCCGTCGCCCCTGTCACTGTCACTAGAAATGGGACATTTTGCTATAAAGTGACCGGGCTTACCACACTTGTAGCAAACCTTCTTGGAGCGAGGCTTGTAATCTTTCCCCCTCCTTTGCTTGAGGATTTGGCGGAAGCTCTTGATGACGAGCGTCATTTCCTCGTTGTCGAGCTTTGAGGCGTCGATTGGTTGTCCACTCGGTGTAGACTCCTTCTTCTCCTCCGTCGCCTTGAATGCGATCGGTTGTGCTTCGGACATGGATGGATCATCTAGCTCGTTGATTTTCTTTGAGCCCTTGATCATATACTCAAAGCTCACAAAATTCCCGATTACTTCCTCGGGAGTCATTAGTGTATATCTAGGATTACCACGAATTAATTGAACTTGAGTAGGGTTAAGGAAAATAAGTGATCTAAGAATAACCTTAACCATCTCGTAGTCATCCCACTTTTTGCTCCCGAGGTTGCGCACTTGATTCACCAAGGTTTTGAGCCGGTTGTACATGTCTTGTGGCTCTTCCCCTTTGCGAAGCCGGAAGCGACCGAGCTCCCCCTCGATTGTCTCCTGCTTGGTGATCTTGGTTAGCTCATCTCCCTCGTGCGCGGTTTTGAGCATGTCCCAAACTTCCTTGGCGCTCTTTAATCCTTGCACCTTGTTATACTCCTCTCGACTTAGAGAGGCGAGGAGTATAGTTGTGGCTTGGGAGTTGAAGTGCTCGATTTGTGCCACCTCGTCCTCATCGTAATCCTCATCCCCTACGGATGGTACCTGTACACCAAACTCAACAACATCCCATATACTTTTGTGGAGTGAGGTTAGGTGAACCCGCATTAAATCACTCCACCTAGCATAATCTTCACCATCAAAGGTTGGTGGTTTGCCTAATGGGACGGAAAGTAAAGGCGTATGTTTAGGAATGCGAGGATAGCGTAAGGGGATCTTACTAAACTTCTTGCGCTCATGGCGCTTAGAAGTTACGGAGGGCGCATCGGAGCTGGAGGTGGAAGGTGATGAAGTATCGGTCTCATAGTAGATCACCTTGCTCATCTTCTTTTTCTTGTCTCCACTCCGATGCGACTTGTGGGAAGAGGCTTTCTTCTCCTTCTCCTTCCCCTTTTTGCGGGACTCTTCCGATGAAGCCTTCCTGTGGCTTGTAGTGGGCTTGTCGCCGGTCTCCATCTCCTTCTTGGCGTGTTCTCCCGACATCACTTCGAGCGGTTAAGCTCCAATGAAGCACCGGGCTCTGATACCAATTGAAAGTCGCCTAGAGGGGGATGAATAGGGCGAAACTAAAATTTACAAAATTAATCACAACTACAAGTCGGGTTAGCGTTAGAAATATAATCGAGTCCGAGAGAGAGGGTGCAAAACAAATCGCAAGCGAATAAAGAGTGTGACACGCGAATTTGTTTTACCGAGGTTCGGTTCTTGCAAACCTACTCCCCGTTGAGGTGGTCACAAAGACCGGGTCTCTTTCAACCCTTTCCCTCTCTCAAACGGTCCCTCGGACCGAGTGAGCTTCTTCTTCTCAAACAATTGGAACACAAAGTTCCCGCAAGGACCACCACACAATTGGTGTCTCTTGCCTCAATTACAAGTGAGTTTGATCTCAAGAAAGATTGAGAAAGAAAAGAAGCAATCCAAGCGCAAGAGCTCAAAAGAACACAACAAATCTCTCTCACTAGTCACTAAGGCTTTGTGTGGAATTGGGAGAGGATTTGATCACTTGAGTGTGTCTAGAATTGAATTCTAGAGCTCTTGTAAGTAGTTGGAAGGTGGAGAACTTGGATGACTTGAATGTGGGGTGGTTGGGGGTATTTATAACCCCAACCACCAAACTAGCCATTTGGTGGAGGCTGCTGTCGCATGGCGCATCGGACAGCCCGGTGCGCCACCGGACACTGTCCGGTGCGCCAGCTACGTCACTAGGCCGTTGGGTTCCGACCGTTGGAGCTCTGACATGTGGGCCCGCCTGGCTGTCCGGTGGTGCACCGGACAGGTCCTGTAGACTGTCCGGTGTGCCACCCATGCGTGCTCTGCTCCTCTGCGCGCGCTGGCGCGCATTAAATGCGTTGCAGTCGACCGTTGGCGCGAAGTAGCCGTTGCTCCGCTGGTTCACCGGACAGTCCGGTGAATTATAGCGGAGCGGATTCTTGAAGCTGGCGAGTTCAGAGTCGCTCTCCTCTGGAGCACCGGACACTGTCCGGTGTGCACCGGACATGTCCGGTGAATTATAGCGAAGCGCCTCTGAAAATTCCCGAAGGTGCGAAGTTTGGCTTGGAGTCCCCTGGTGCACCGGACACTGTCCGGTGGCACACCGGACAGTCCGGTGCGCCAGACCAGCCTTCGGTTATCCCTTGCTCTTTTTGTTGAACCCATTTCATGGTCTTTTTATTGGCTAAATGTGAACCTTTGGCACCTGTATAACTTATAGACTAGAGCAAACTGGTTAGTCCAATTATTTATGTTGGGCAATTCAACCACCAAAATCAATTAGGAAATAGGTGTAAGCCTAATTCCCTTTCACTTTACGTCAGGCTCGGCCCGATGGCTTATGTCATGGGCCACAAGCAGCGGGCCTTCGCCTACGCAGGGAGCGAAGATCAAAGCCTGCACACGTGTCAGCACCGGACCCCTGCATACCCCAAGGTCCTTCTTGTTTCGGGACCCTGCCGGGGTTCAGACCTACCCTGGGGCTCCAGACCTATATGTATACAGGGGCCCGGTGACCTTCTGTGGAGGTCCGGTCTTACTGAGGCATGGTGCCTTTCCTCGCCACGTGGCGCCCTTTGGCTTCCCATCCGGTGGAGTTAGGCGCGGTCCTCCGCGCGGCCAGAAGGTGTCGCATGGGTGCGATGCCTTTATGCTGTAGGAGAGGGTACCCCTGATTTAGGGTACCGGCAGTGGCCCCCGGTCCTGCCTCAGGGGAGGATGCGAGCCTGCAGGTGGGACCAGAGTCTGTTTGGTGGTTGGACAGCTGCTTCCGCGCGCCTGTTGATGCAATTACTATCGGCCCGCTTATGACCACGCCACTTGCCGTGCCTATTCTTACGGCTGGCTGATCCGTGACCGTCGTACTTAACGGCATTGCTTGGCCATGTGCGAGGCTGCCTCGAGTCGCTGCACTGGTTCTGAAAAATTTGCCTTTTCAGAATCCGTGAGAGTCCCGAGAAGACAAGGCATTGGCGCAGGAAGCGGTGCGGCTTCTTTGCACACGGTAACCGGCGCGCCGGTTACATGACGTGTGGGCCTGGGCCCCTGAGTTGGACCACCAGTTGTGGCGGAACTGAGGGGGCGCTCAGTCGTGGGGCGTTTGCACGCTGCTCGCACGATGGTTCGCCTCTTTGACCGCTGGTTACGGCGAAGATGAAGGGGCGCTTGATTGTGGGGCGGTTGCATGCCCCTTGCGCGGCGGTTCGCCTTCCTGACCACTGGTTGCCCCGGAAATGGAGGGGCGCGTAACCGCAGGGCAGTCGCACGCTCCTCCTTTGGGTTGGTCTTTATGACATGCGGGGCCTAGCCCCCGTGTCATAAGGTGAGATCCCTGGTGCATGCCGGGGGGAGACTTCACTCGTGACGCTTCAGGGGCGCGAGTGGGGGGATCTGCCTTTAAAAAGGGGCCGATCCCCCGGGCAGTAGGCATGCGTCGCTCCTCTTGCGACCACCGCGCCCTTCCGCCTTCCGGGCCTCCAGATGGGGTGCGCCGGTGGTGGTGCCACCGATCTTGTCTTCTTCCTGCCGCCATTGGAGGAGTGCAACCCCATGGGGGTTGGCATCCTTTCGCCACTACTCGGCTTCAAGGATTTTCATCATGCAACCCGGCTGCAGTCCCCCACCGATGGCCACCCAGGAGGATGACCACCAGCCTTGTGGTGGGGAGAAGCAAGCCGGGCTGCGGCTTCCCTCCTGCCCTCAGCTTCAAGGATGTTCATCATCCTCACTGGGGCGGGAGGCACGTCGAGCTAGGGTTCTGCCTCCCGCGTGGGCCAGCGGCCCGCTTCTTCCTCCAGCATTCGGGGGAGGAGAGGGGTTCACCAGCCACGCAAAGGAGGCAAACTTCGGCTACGCGGGGCCGGCCAGGTGCAGGTGCTGACAGCTGCCACGTGCCTGACACTTGGCCTGGGTGGCCCTGCCGCCACCTCCAACGCTGCCTCCTACCGTTTGGCCGGGGCGTGGCTGTCCGTCCACCACATGGGCGACAGTCGCGCCATGCACGGGTCTGCCACATCCACGGCTTCTCCTGCGCCGCCGGCCGTACGGGGGGACCGTCCAAGACGCCGTACACTGCGGGAGTGGCGGCGGCGTTCTTGGATGGTCTTGTCCTCACTCCATGGGAGGACGGGAGCGAGGACCTCTTGTGCGGAGGTGGCCGTGGTCATCGGTGCTGAGATGGTGGCTGCCGCTGGTGAGGCTGCCCCTTGCAGAGGTGGTCGCCTCCACTGCCGGGACCATCAGGGCCACCTGCCGCTGAGTCCCTGACTCTTTGGCTTTAATGGCCTCGCTGCTCCCCCTCCGTAGGAGGTCGGGGGTGAGGCCCTATTCGTAGCAGCGCTTGCCCTGAGGCGATCGCTGCTGCTGTCTAGCCGCCCGGGGTGGAGGTCGTTGTCGCTGCTGATGCAGAGGTGGTCGCCGCCGCTGGTGAGGGCAACCCGGAGCCAGCTTCCAGCGCGACTCTTGTTGGTGCAGCGTAGTCCATTCCTGCAGAGATGGAGCTGGGTCCCGTTTGTAAGGGAATGTAATAACATTTGCTTGAGAGCAAAATGTAATAACATATGTATGCAGGATTTTAGCCTGGGAAGCCAAGTTGTGCGTCTGAACCCCCTAGATGGTGGCTTCAAGTACTAAGACACCTGCCGCAGGGCGGTGGAGTATGCAGGCTCACGCCACAAGACCAGGCTGAGCGGCTACATGGCTTCCGGACCCTCCCAGGAGACAAGTGCCTGTTCTTCAAAACCGGACCTCCAGTTCGTTGGACGCATAGGACTATAGTTTTAAATACTAGGACACTAGTCACGGAGTGGTGGAGTGTGCAGGGTTTTGGGTGCGGAACCAGGCTAACCGGCCACACAGGCTCCGGACCACCCTATGGAACGGGCATCCGTTCCTTAGAACCGGCCCCCAGGCCTTCCCCTGTTTTTTTTGTAAAGTAATAGATATTATCTATTAAGCAGTATTTAACACTTATCTGTGTGTTGCCCGATCCTGTTGTGTGCGATGTTGTTGACTCCTCCTTAGTACCTGCCCCCCCCCTGCCTGGGATGCAGGCTTGATGTGTTGAGGTTGGATGCCAGCGTTCCTGAAAAGGTCGTCAACAATCCTTGGGAGGCAGGCTCGTCGAGATCTGGATCTATACACAACTTTAGCTAAAGAACGTTAGTGTTACACCCGTAGACCCCGTCATCTGGCATTTTTCCTCCTTTGATACATGCTCGGGATTTGCAGTGTTTTGGCTAGGGGAAGCAAGTTGTGTGTCCGGACCCCCTGGATGGTGGTTCTAGATACTAGGACGTCTGTCACAGAGTGGTGGAATATGCAGGCCCACGGTACGGGACTAGGCTGAGTGGCTACATGGTTCCGGGCCACCCCAGGAGACAAGCGTCTCTTCTCTAGTTCCGGACCCCAAGTTGCCGGACCCACATGACTTATAGCTCTAAGTACTAGGGTGCTCATCACGGAGTGGTGGAGTGTGCAGGGTTTTGGGTACAGAACCAGGCTAATCGGACGCACAGGCTCCGGACCACCCCATGAAACAAGCACTCGTTCCTCAGAGCCGGCCCCCAGGCTGTCGGGTCCCCCTGCTTTCGCATAGAGGTCCTAAACTACAACCCTGGCTGTTCAATCCAGATGTCATTATGCCTGATAGGATGGGAGTTGGGCAGGTGGGTTAGATAAAACACGATCAGAAACTGCAGGGTGAGACCGTGGAACAGTAGGAAATTGCTATCATAGAGGCATATCTTGAGGGGGTAGTTTTCCTTTATAGCTAATCATGCATGGGTGCGGGCCAACAGGTCGGGTTTATGGGGGCAGACCCTACCGGGTTGGCATACCCGTGTGCACTACCTAGTTACAAAAGGGATAAACTTCGACCCCTCAGACTTGCTCTATAGATAAAACTTACAGAGATATTTCGACACTGGGGGAGGCATTCCTTCAGTCGTAGCTAGACAGTTTCCCTTGGGTCGGGGTACTCCCATTACCATGAAGGATCCTTCCCAGCTGGGGGAGTGTTACGGAGCCCTAATTTGGTCTGGTATCTTTGTAGGATTAGGTCCCGACCCTGGGTTCCCATCTGCATTTGACGAAGGAGGCACCGCCTTTGGCTGTGGTCATTCCTGGATGAACCTATCAGAAAGCTGGACTCGTGGGGAATCCAGAATGGTTTCCGGAGGAAGGCAGGCTTCAGCTCCTTAGGCCGGGGGACATGGGGTCCCGCCTGTGGTTCGCCTAGTCATCGCCGTCGGAGTGGGAGTCTTTTGCGAAGACATCCTTCAGGTCTCCTTCGGGTGACTGATACCCGAGGTCCTGTTCAGCCGTAGCCACCTCGCCGTCGTCGACCTTTTCTTTGCCAAGACAGCGGCGAGGTGGGGAGCCGTCTCTGGAAGACTGCTCTCGTCGCTCGCTGGCGCGTTTTGCGAGATCAATGATCTCGCGACACTCCGCGGCACGGTGGCGACCGTTGGGATGTACAGGGCACGAGCCGGTTACCCCTTTGTGGCCGTGGGCATTTGTTGAGGTCGCCCCGGCCTCCGGTCGCGGCTGCGACGACCAGCGCGGTAGACTGCGGCTTCTCGTAGCCGCGACCCTTCTTTTTCTTTCTGTCGTCCCGGGGGATGGCACCCGAACCACCCGTCTGGGTGGTCCCAGATTGTGGGGCTGAGTGCCATGCCCGACCTTCAGCAGCTCTGGCGCACTTGTCCGCCAGGGCGAAGAGCGTGGGGATAGTCTCCACATCATGCGTGGCCAGTTTCTCCAACATTTTCTTATCACGTACCCCCTGTCCGAAGGCCGTGATGATGGAGGCGTCGGAAATACGAGGTATCGTACCTCGCACTTTGGTGAAGCAGGAGATGAACTTCCGGAGGGTCTCCCTTGGCTCCTGCCTCACAGCATGGAGGTGGGCCTCCATACCGTGTTGTTGATAAGCACTGGCGAAGTTCGCCACGAACCGCGCACAGAGCTCTTGGCGTGGAGGATGCAACCTCTTGCTCCATCATGAAATCCTCCGAAGTTTCGGCGCGGTGCTCGATGATCCGCACCATCATGCCGAGCGAGGAAACAAGCAAAAACTTGAAGCCTGGCCCCTACCTGGCGCGCCAAATGTCGGGGAGGAAATCTCCCCGGTTGGGTGGCGGATTGCACCCGCCCTAAATCCTAAAGAGAGGAGGGGCCTAAGCGTTTTGCTTGCTGCGAGACTGGTGGATCAACACACGAGAGCACGTGAGGGTTTAGAGTGGTTCAGGCCGCCGGAGCGTAATACCCTACTCCACTGTGTGATGTATTGCTTGGGAGCTTGTATGAACTTGAGAGTGTCTGCCTAGAGTTGGGTCTAGGTCTTGTAACGTCGCATGCCTCCCCTTTTATAGCTGAAGGGGGGGCATGCACAAAGGCACTGAGCCCCGACATGTGGGCCCATGGACATAGAGAATATAACACTTGGAACTATAAATATTTGCTGCCAGGGCAATCCCCTTGTGTCCTGTCGTCCGAGATATGTGTATCTTCGGCGTGCAGGGCAAGCTTCTTGTAGAAGGGATAACACAGTGTGTTGCTTGGCACGGGCGCACTGTTCGCCAGCATAACCAGCAGGCGCGCCGCCTGCTGGATGACCTTAACGCTGCCTGCCAGCGGATGGGACGGGACACATTAAATGCTGAGAGGGCACGTCGCCCGTCAGCGCAGTGGCAGGCGGCGCGTCCTCTCCTCAATAAACGCAGGGGCTACATGGCTTTACGTCAGGCTCGGCCCGATGGCTTTTGTCATGGGCCACAAGCAGCGGGCCTTCGCCTGCGCAGGGAGCGAAGATCAAAGCCTGCACACGTGTCAGCACCGGACCCCCTGCATACCCCAAGGTCCTTCTTGTTTCGGGACCCTGCCGGGGTTCGGACCTACCCCGGGCCTCCGGACCTGTATGTATACAGGGGCCCGGTGACCTTCTGTGGAGGTCTGGTCTTACTGAGGCATGGTGTCTTTTCTCGCCACGTGGCGCCCTTTGGCCTGCCCATCTGGTGGAGTTAGGCGCGGTCCTCCGCGCGGCCAGAAGGCGTCGCATGGGTGCGATGCCTTTATGCTGTAGGAGAGGGTACCCCTGATTTAGGGTACCGAAAGTTAGGAACCGAACCCGAACCCATACCCCGAAATATAGCACACTAGGAACCGAACCCGAACTCGAAAACCCGAATAGACCGGTTCGTGTTCGGGTTCGGGTTTCGGTTTTAAAATGCCCACCCCTACACAAAGGCTCAGGGGCTGCTGCCGGGTACCCAGGAACAGGGTACCCGTAGTAAGCCCATAAACTCTTTTTTGGCCTCTGCCGAGCAACTCTACGAGGCGGAGCAAATGACCAAGACCTCGTTAATTGCTATGTTTATTTGTCAAATTAACATATTTCAAGTTCTAAACCTTGATAACAATGTGTATTGTATAGCAGTATAAATATTGTATATATTTTTAAAAACCTCAAAAACTGATATAAAATGTCAAATAACTAAGTATATAAGAGAGCTTAATTGGGGAAACAGTTGGAGAAGAGGGTAAATATGAGGAAGAATGATTTAGGAGAGGTAATTAAATATGAATATAAAATATGAATATGATGAGGATCCGGGAGGGGGAACCGTTCAAAATGGTCTTTACGCTCACCAACAGAATGGATCAGCTGAACACAAACATCAACACATTGTCAGGTTGGTTTCTTCCTCTTAGCACGTGTCTCCATGCCACTGAAATCCTAGGCAATGATCACATACTTAATTACTTGTTTGCCTTCCAAAGTCATCAACCATCTTACCACATAGGAAAATTATTCGATCACGTTCCTGGTTTTTTTTTTCTTATGTATTTTTGGTTGTGCCTGCATTCCTATAATACACGCACGCTTGGATTTCGCTCAAAGCGTTGTGTTTTTTGTTACAAAATATTTGTACATGTGATCTAATCCATCCATGGACAGTTATTCCCAAGGGACACACCCCTTGGGAACACTTGTATATATACTACCCTGCATGCAATAAAGAAACCATCCCTGTCATTTGTCTCATTCGCTCTTGTCTCTCCACTGATTCACCACTGAGCACTGCAAGAGATTGCAACACGTTATCAGCACTGTCTCAAGGAGAAATCAGAAGAAAGGAGGGAAGAACTCTTGCTGTTCTTGCAAAGAACAGCAACTTCGATCTGCAAATCAACAGCAAGGTATGGAGCATACCGTTTCCATGCGCATACGCTGTATGCGCAAAGTTCTTCATATTGTTGATGATGCGATGTTGGAAGCGTTCACCGTTGGGCAAGCCGCAGCGCTTCCACCGGTGCACACGATCCCTGAACGCCGTGTGCAAGTGCAAAATGTGCACTTCTGCGTTCTCCATGGATGGACAGCGGTGGTTCCGCTGCCAGTGGTGGAGTGTGGACTCCCCATTGCATCCCCGTCGCCACCGGCGCCGGTGTTTGACGCGGGATCGTCCGCATCGGCTCCCATGGATGTCGATTTGGCGGCACCACCACCGCCTCCGCCCACTGCAGCGGCAGTTGCTCGTCGCTCGCCATCTCCACCAGTGCCTGTGGTCGTCGGGACCATCGCTGCCCGTCGTGGGCAGCCTGCTCGCGCTGTTGATGCCCCGAGAGGCCGCATCATCTTCACCGGCCATCACCCAAGTGGGGTGGCCTCATCTTCCTCCTCCAATCGGAGGGCCTAATGGCCCTCGATCCGGCCGCCACGTCGGCCGTTTGGGGGGAGGGGGTGGGGAGCGGCGCGGCAAACCCGGCGCGAGCGTGCTCTGCGGAGCGCGGCCGGACCTGCCCTGGCGCGGGAGAAGCCCAGGCGGGCGTGCGCGCGCGGCTCCAGAGCACGGGCGCGGACGGCCCCCGGCCGGCCAGACGAGCCGGCGAGGACGCTCGGCGCGGCTCCCACCGAACGCAGGCGTGCGCGACTCGGCCAGGCCGAGTCCGGCACGGGGGGCCGCAGGCCCCTTCCTCCTTGGCGCGGCGGCTGCTTGCTGGAGCCCGATGGCGGCTCTCCGCCCTGCGGCGGGCGGCGCTTGGGCGGTCCCCACGCAGACGCGCGCAGGCGTGCGCAGGGGCCCTGGCGCGAGCGCGCACCAGGCGCTCGGCGCGGGCGCAAGGAAGCCCTCTGCCAGGGCGGCGCGGCTCGCCACCAGCCATGGCGCGCGCGGCCACAGGCGCTTGGACGGCCCCGGCGGCTGGCTCCAGAGCGCTCGGCGTGGCCTCCGCCTGGCGCTCGGCGCGGGCCCGCCGCCCTCCCAAGGCGCGCGCGGCCTCCCCATGGCTCGGCAAGGTGCGCAGGCCAGAAGGCCTCAGGCCAGGCGCGGCTGGGACTTCGGCACCCCAGCGGCGGCGGCTGGGAAAGCCCCTGTGGGCGACGGCGGCTGGGGGCGGTTAGGGTTTGAAACCCTAGCCGCCCCAATATAAAATAGGCTTTTGGGCCTCTGTTGGGCCGCCTGGGCAGGCCAGCTAGGCTGGGCCGGCGTGCAGGCCTTCTGCCCGCTGCCTGGCTCGCCTGGCAGGCCGCCTGGGCTACTTTCAGAGGCCTAATATAGCCTGTTTTTACCATTTTTAAGTTCTGAATTCAGTATAAGACTCTGTTTTATATGTAATTTCAGTTCAAAGTTATCTTAGGCGTCTAAATTCGTAATTTAGACTACATATATTGTAAAGACATATCTGTTTTATTGTAAATATAGCAGATTTTAGTTCGTGAATTATGGTTTATTTTACATTAATAATTCACATATCTCTACTTGCTATTATTTACGCATTCATTTATGTTTGCATATAAATATAGCATTTATTAAGTTCAGACTTAATAAAACTCATGCAAAAATGAAATTACATTATTTTGGATCAAGAGCATAGGGAGATAGAGTCCTAAGCATTGGCTGCACTAAATTCTTTTATAGAATTTAGTAGCCCAGAGACCGTGCTTGTGGCAGCATTTGGAATGCCTATCTCTATGAGGTCTACATCTCTCGGGATGACTACCTATACGTGCTATCCAAAATAACAGGATATTGAGTTATTGAATTTTATTAGTAGAGCATGGGTAGTGGAGACCTAAGCATTGGCTGCGATTTGTTCATTTATGAACTTATCTGCCTAGAGACCGTGCTTTTAGGCAGCAAGTTTCTTGCCCACTACTAGATCTACCTCATTAATTTGAGGATTATCTATACTATGCTTACTAAAATTCAAAGTATTTATTCAATTAGAAGGTTTGGAACCTTCAGGCAACTCATATCACATGTAAGAGTTAGTGAATTTTACTTTGATAATTAGTAGAGCATGGGTAGTGGAGACCTAAGCATTGGCTGCGGTTTGTTCATCCGTGAACTTATCAGCCTAGAGACCGTGCTTTTAGGCAGCAAGTTTCTTGCCCACTACTAGATCTACCTCATTAATTTGAGGATTATCTATACTATGCTCACTAAAATTCAAAGTACTTATTCCATGGGAAGGTTTGGAACCTTCAAGGAACTCATTACATATGTAATTTTTAAGAACTTTTGCATAATGAGCTTACAACATCACCATTGTGACTATTAATTTATGCGTAAATTAATGGATGTCCATGGTAATGACTGTAGGAACATGTCAACCAAAGAGTTCGAGGAACTCGCCCTTGATGGGCATAACTACCCAACTTGGGCTTCAGATATTGAAATAACTTTTGCTTCTCGTGGGATCATTGATACAATTGCAGCACCCATCACTGGTACTGATCCAGTGAATGAGGTTAAAAAGAACACAGCTCTTTTCCTTTTGAGGCTTTACATCCATAAGGACCTTAAGCAAGAGTACCTTATGGAGAGATGCCCTCATAACTTGTGGAAAGCTCTTAAAGAGCGCTATGAACAGCAGAAGGAACTCATATGGCCATCAGCCAACCATGAGTGGAACCACCTTCGACTGCAAGATTTTAAATCTGTTGCAGAATATAACCATGCTCTTCATAGCATTTGTTCTAAATTGAAGTTTTGTGAGAAAGAGCCCTCTGAAGCAGACAAGATAGAGAAGACTCTATCTACCATGCTTCCAGAGGACAGGATATTGCATCAGCAGTATCGCTCTAGCAATTTCCAGAGATATTCTCAACTCATGCACACATTGACCCAAGCAAAAAAGCATCATGAGCTTCTTCTAAAGAATGCTCAGCAGCGCCCTCCTGGGTCTGCCCCTCTGCCTGAGGTACATTTCAATGTGCATAAGACTGAGAATAAGAAAGGATTCAAGAAAAACTTCAAGAATCCTCCTGGACCTCGCAAATTCAATAAGAACAAATTCCACAAGAAAGGTAAAGGAAAAGGAAAAAGAAATGGCAAGCCTCTACCATCTAAGGGCAATAGAGCTTGCCTTAAATGTGGTACTGAGGGCCATTTTGCTAGGGATTGCACTTGCCCTAAGCACCTTGTTCTTTTGTATCAACAATCCCTAAAGAAGCCAAAGTCTGATAAGCCTGGCTTTGAGGCTCATTTCAATTATACTGAAGCACCAATTGAGGTTGGAAGTTCTTCACTGGCTTCTGGTGACCTGAAGAACACTCTTGCTAAAGAGCACCTCAATGTGGTTGACAACAAGCCCCCACTTCTACAAGAAGATGAATCTGATGATATGATCATTGAGTATATGTCAAAGGATCCATTTGGAGATTTGGCATAAATCTCTCATGCGTGGAGATTTGATCATGATCACTGTGGCTTGTGTGGTTGTTCTATACTGTCTTTATAATGTTGTTGTAATAAGTAGAGGTATACAATCTCATGTTTTGAGATGTAACATACTCTACAGACCAGTGTTGGGTCCTGTGAGTAGTGCGAACTCATTGGTTGAGTCGCCATACCATTATTGTAATATGGTTTCGACATTGTGATATTTAATATCATGTCATGTATAGTACTAAGTTGCATCACACAATTCTTATTCAGAATTTTTATTTATAGATGCATAATGATGACAACTCGACGGAAGAGGAATTATGCCTTGTGGACAGTTGTACCACAAACTCTATACTTAGGGAAATCAAATACTTTCAGACTCTTAAGAAAAGAGATGGGAAAGTTTTGACCATCGCCGGACGCGATGCTGTGATAGTTGGCTCTGGTCGAGCAACTATTACCCTCCCCATGGGTACTGAAATTGTGATCGAGGATGCATTATTGTATCCTGATTCTACACGTACCCTCCTAAGTTTTAGAGATATCCGGCAAAATGGATTTCATATTGAAACCCATGATGAAAATCAAGAAGAGTTTCTCTTCTTGACCAAGCCGAATAAATATGGCAAGCGCATATGCGAGAAAATTCCATCACTCACGTCAGGGTTGTACTATACATATATTAAGAGCAATGCACATGTTGCATACAAGGTAATTTTCCAAGATGTTGATGCATTCCAGATTTGGCATGATCGACTTGGTCATCCTAGCATAGGGATGATGAGGAAAATTACAGGCAATTCAATTGGCCATAATTTGCCCACAACAAGTTTTCCCAAATCTAAGGATTTTGTTTGCACCGCATGTGCAACTGGGAAACTTATTTTGAGACCATCATATCTCAAAATTAAAGCTGAACCGCTTAAATTCCTTGAAAGGATTCAAGGAGATATTTGTGGGCCAATTATGCCAACTTCTGGGCCGTTCAGGTATTTCATGGTACTGATTGACGCATCTACTAGATGGTCACATGTGTGTTTACTATCAACACGCGACCATGCATTTGCCAAGATAATGTCTCAAATTATCAAGTTAAAGGCAAATTTTCCTGAACATCGGATTAGTTCAATCCGAATGGACAATGCTGCTGAATTCAAATCTCAGACATTCAATGATTATTGTATGGCGCTGGGGATTCAAGTACAGCACTCGGTACCGTATGTCCACACCCAGAATGGTTTGGCTGAGTCACTAATCAAGAGGATTAAACTCATAGCAAGACCATTATTGATGAATTGTAAATTGCCTTCGTCGTGTTGGGGTCATGCAGTTCTGCACGCTGCTGACCTTATACAATTACGACCAACTGCATACCATTCAACATCCCCAATACAAATGGTACGTGGAAATCCTCCAAGTATTTCCCATTTGCGTAAATTTGGATGTTGTGTATACATTCCAATCTCACCACCTCAGAGAACAGCTATGGGCCCACACAGGAAAGTGGGAATCTATGTGGGATTTCAATCTCCGTCGATCATTAAGTATTTAGAACCCTTAACAGGGGATCTATTTACAGCCCGTTTTGCTGACTCTATTTTTGATGAGGAACATTTCCCGGCATTAGGGGGAGAATTTAAGTACCAAAAAGAATGCCAGGAAATAAATTGGAATACTCAAAGTGTTCCAGGTTCTGATCCACGTACTTCAGAAACTGAACTGCAAGTTCAGAAAATTATACATTTGCAAAGACTTGCAAATGAACTGCCAGATGCATTCACTAATTACAAAGGTGTCACTAAATCATTCATTCCTGCTAGGAATGCACCAGAAAGAGTGGAAGTACCGAATAAGGCCACTCAACTCCTAGAGAGGAGAAGTATGGTGAATAAGCGTTGTTCTGTTGCTAAGAAGCAAAGAACAATAGTGAATGCAAAAGGACACCAATATGATACAATGAATCATGTGGATTGTGATGATCCACAACCAAGCTCGGATGTGCACATAACCGAGGCTGGGACATCGAAAAATCCTGGACACATCAATTTGGGAAATTCTGATGAGTCTCTAAGGATTGATGAAATTGCCATCAACTATGTTGAGACTGGTGAAACATATGATAGAAAAGCTACTAATGTCGACATATATTTCTCCGAGAAGATTGCTGAGGACCTTCAAAATGATCTAGATCCTAAGACCATGGCAGAGTGCAGTAAGCGCTCGGATTGGATCAAATGGAAGGCAGCAATCGAAGCGGAGTTAGCCTCGCTTTACAAAAGAGAAGTTTTCTCTGCTGTAATACCTACACCACGTGATATCTTCCCTGTGGGATATAAGTGGGTTTTCATTCGGAAACGAAATGAAAATGGTGAGGTAGTGAGATACAAAGCAAGGCTAGTAGCACAAGGGTTTACGCAAAGACCCGGCGTTGATTTCAACGAAACTTATTCACCAGTCATGAGTGCAATAACATTCCGATATTTAATATCTTTGGCAGTGCAAAATCGTCTATCTTTGCAGTTAATGGACGTAGTGACCGCATATCTTTATGGGTCACTGGATTCTGATATATACATGAAAGTTCCTGATGGAATAGATGTACCGAATCCAAAGGCAAAGCGCAACATGTATTGCGTGAAGTTGCAGAAGTCATTATATGGCTTAAAACAATCGGGCAGAATGTGGTACAGCCGATTGAGTGAATTCCTTTTACGTAAGGGATACACGAAAAATGATGATTGCCCGTGCGTCTTCATCAAAAGATCCAAAGTGGGATTCTGTATCATATCAGTTTATGTTGATGACCTTAACATCATAGGAAATAAACTCGATATTGATGAAGCACGTCATCATTTAACGACGGAATTTGAGATGAAGGATTTGGGTAAAACCAAATTTTGCTTAGGTCTACAACTTGAGCATTTACCTTCTGGAATCCTTGTACATCAAAGTACATATACCCAAAAGGTATTGGAAAAATTCAATATGCATATGTCTTATCCTTCAAAGACTCCTATGGTGGTCAGATCTTTGGATTTAAAGAAAGATCCATTCAGACCACGGGATGATGAAGAACAGACATTGGGACCAGAGTTCCCATATCTCAGTGCTATTGGTGCATTGATGTATCTTGCTAACAATACCCGACCGGATATTGCTTTTGCAGTAAATTTGTTAGCAAGGCACAGTTCTGCTCCAACGAAAAGACACTGGGTTGGCATTAAGAATATTTTCCGATACCTAAATGGCACAAAGGATCTAGGACTCTTTTACAAGAGAAGTAATGATCCTAGTTTAATTGGGTATACAGATGCTGGCTATTTATCTGATCCCCATAATGGCCGATCGCAAACAGGATTCGTATTCTTACAAGGTGGAACTGCCATCTCGTGGAAATCGTCTAAGCAGACTTTGGTGACCACGTCCACCAACCATTCTGAAATAATTGCATTATTTGAAGCATCACGTGAATGTGTATGGCTTCGTAGAATGGTAAATCATATACTCACAACTTGTGGTATTGGTTCTCTTGATTCACCAACAATTATCTATGAAGATAATTCAGCTTGTGTTGTTCAGATGGATACGGGTTATATCAAGAGTAATATCAATAAGCATATTTCTCCTAAACTGTTTTATCCCCATGAACTTCAGGAAAAAGGGGATATAAACATCTTGCAAACAAAGTCTTGTGATAATCTTGCAGATCTATTCACAAAGTCTCTACCATACTCTACATTTCAGAAATGTGTTGAGGGGATTGGTATGAGAAGACTTAAGTGCTTGCAAAGTTCAGGGGGAGTAATTCCCCATGATATATAACCTGTATTAAACCATCATATTACACTCTTTTCTTTGTATGAGTTTTGCCTTGCTAAGGTTTTCTCATCCAAAGTTTTTAACGAGGTAATATCAACAAAGCTATATGCTTCATCATTGATTTTCCCCACAGGGGTTTTTTTATACATGATGATTACAAGCATATTTTCTTTTGGAGACTCTATGAGATTATTCTCATTATCCAAAAGACATTGTGTACTCCTTATTTTTCCCACAGGGTTTTTGAGATCAAGAATTTGATGACAGATTGCAGATGATCAAATGGATTAGGATTGATCAAGGGGGAGTGTTACAAAATATTTGTACATGTGATCTAATCCATCCATGGACAGTTATTCCCAAGGGACACACCCCTTGGGAACACTTGTATATATACTACCATGCATGCAATAAAGAAACCATCCCTGTCATTTGTCTCATTCGCTCTTGTCTCTCCACTGATTCACCACTGAGCACTGCAAGAGATTGCAACATTTTTCTTATGTATCGTTATATGCACAAGAATTTTAAATATGTTGATGTCTCCGAATGACGTGTCTATATATTATGTGATGGGTTTTTGATGAAACTGTGCTTTTCTGTTTGTAACACTTCACCGGTGCTCATCCACGGCATGAGATTATGGTTTATTTACTCCGAGTTAAGGGTTTAAATAGATTTTTGACCTTCCCTTATCCATACAAAGCTAAAAAAAGTATACGCTCAGACACAATGCAGAGTTCACTTCACATAAAAGTTAATTAAAAAACACGTAACCTAATCATTAAATAAATCTATGTAAACAAGATGAACGTGCTCCCTTGCTCCTTACATGTGGCTGCACTTTCCACTCTATGTAACCGTGCTCCGGAGCTTTTCCCAAGCTTCTCGAATAAGCATAATCTTCTTTTTCTAGAAAAGAATATCCTTAATCGATTGCCCTTTAAAAAAAAGAATATCCTCGCGTGGAGCATAAAAAAAAGAAAGAAAAATCACGAGAGCTTTTTTTCATGTGCTTCAAGTCTTAACTAAAGAAGTGATCTAATCACCGGGGTCCTACTAATCTCACCAAACAAAAAGAAATAGGCTGATAAAACCATCACGTCCCATCCTAGGCAGTGCACGTCAGATACCCAGCTGACGGTAGATAACGTGCCTGTTTGTTTCGGCTTCTGCCAGCTTTTGGCCACCAAAAGCTGCTGCGGACTGCCAAACGCTCAGCTTTTCAGCCAGCTTCTATAAAATTCGTTAGGGCAAAAACCATCTAAAATCAACATAAACACATAATCGGTTGAGTCGTTGTAATAGTAGAAATCCGTCACTTTCTAGATCCTGAGCCCTATGAACAACTTTATCTTCCTCCACACGTAATCGTAATGATACTCAGATTCTTCTCACAGCCAGATTCTTCCCACATCCAGATTTTCAGAAAAGCTGGTCAGAAAAAAGCTGAAACAAACAGCCCTACATATACCCGTACCTTAATCACCATTTTTTTATGTGCAAGTGCAACAGCCAACAAACGTAGGAGTGCAGTCGTACCGTGGAAGACATCATTTACTCGGCGGCCATCGAAAATGCAAGCTAACTGCGCTGGCTAATCAGAGATCATCATCGAAGACTACTTAAAAAAGTGACACGAAGGAGCACGGATCGGATGGTGATTAGCTCGCTAACCCGCCATCTGGCAGAGCACAAGCTTAATTAAATGGGCATTAAACCTGCCGTGTGGAGACCCGGGTGGGATTAGCCATCTCGTTCTTGTTTAACATTATCCTTTGGACGAAAGTTAACCAGAGCGCCTGCTCTGTCCCCTCTTTCTATCTCCACTTCTCCAGCGTCAAGCTCTGGGCGTCCCTCTGTCACTTCACACTTGACACGCCGCACAGCAGCCGTGAAAAAAAAAAGAGTCCGTAGGGATCACCTCGCTTTTGTCGCGCACACGTCTATCCGATCCGAAGAAAATCTTCTCTTCTCTACCCGCCGCATCCAGCCGTCCACCCGTCCGCCCACCCGTATCTCACGGCTCCTAGAAAATCTGTTCATTTGTTGAATAAACTAACCCAGGCTTTATAATGGTATAATCAGCACGTATTTATTTATACAAACAATACTGCAATCCCTGCCCGTCCTCCACCTGTCCGAGACACTTACAATAATCCTTGCCCAATCCCGTCTTTAGCCGCTAGGGTTACGCGTCCACGGCGACGACCTCTGCGCAGAGCGTGCTGCGATTGGCCGGCCTTCCTGGGATCCTCCTCCCCGCGCCCGACACCCGGAAACGCGCGCGCGCGCGAGGGAGAGACAGAGTGAGGAAACGAGGGAAGGAGACGACGCGCTCGCCTATTGGCCGCCGGCTCCGCTCCTTCGCGCCCAGTGGTCAGTATCAGCAGCGGCGTCTCAGCCTCTCCTCCCGTTCGCCCTCGCTTGCTTCCTTTTATTCCCTTGCTTCCTGATTGGCGGTTTGGTGTTGGTCCTCTTTGGTGTTGGCCCTTGCCTCGGGTTTGATGCGGTGGCCGCCTCGTGACCTCGTTTCCATTTTTGGGCGGCGGCCAGGCCAGGGTTCGGTTCGGATAAGGCGGCCTCCCAATTTCGACGGAGGGAGCCGTTGCGGGGAGCTTGTAGTGGTAGTGGGTTCGGGATTCTGGAATCGAGTTCTTCCGCTTGTTGGATCGGCGGGAGATGGGGTCCTGTTCATCGGAGCAGCGTACTGATGGCCCTGTCTTGTGGGGTGGGAGCAGGATTGATTTCTGCGTTACGGGCTGCAGCTTGGTTTTGTTGGTCGAGTGGAGGGAGAATTCCCGTGATCTTCAGTCCCGGGCTCCCGGCTGTGTCACATGATGTTTGGTTTTCCCTTTTGATCTGCGTTTTGTTACTGACTGCGGTTTTGAATGGTAGCTAGAGCTGAAACTCGAGTCTCACAGCAAAAACCTTGATCTATCCGTTGTTGAATTGACCCTGATGTTTCATGTCCAGTGTTTGTGTTCTTCCGCTCCATGATTCGCGACTAGCGAGCATCTGTTCTGCCATGGATTCAGAGCGTCGTGGAGTTTTTTCGTGTCGCCGATCAAGTCAAGATCGCTACCCTGTTTTGCACCGATTATATCCTGCTTTCATTGTCGATCCTCGTTCCACTGTTCATCTCGGTTTGACTTTTCCATCGCTCGTCTTCCTGATGCCACTGAAACAGCGACGGCCACGGCCTGAGCGGCGCTGCCAGCAAGGCGGCTAGTATGAGCAGCATGGAGTCGCGGCCGGGCCGAACGAACCTGGTGGAGCCCATAGGGCACGGCACCGCGCTGCCGTCCGGCGGCCAGGC
This sequence comes from Zea luxurians, assembly GCA_029449295.1. Taxonomy (NCBI): domain Eukaryota; kingdom Viridiplantae; phylum Streptophyta; class Magnoliopsida; order Poales; family Poaceae; genus Zea; species Zea luxurians. Next base: position 172,348,259 of record JAOPSE010000002.1, read on the forward strand.
GGTGCAGCCGTGGTGGACGAGCTCCGGGGCTGTGCTCGGTGCAGTCTCGCCAGCCGTCGTGGCGGTGGCGCCCGGGAGCGGGACGGGGATTAGCCTGTCGAGCAGCCCGGCAGGTGGTAGTGGTGGTGGCGGCGCGGCTAAAGGAGCCGCGAGTGACGAGAGCAGCGAGGATTCACGGAGATCTGGGGAACCAAAAGGTATGGCGCTCCTAACTTTTTTCATGTTAATAAAGAGATGGCTGAGCTGTTATTGCAGGAAGTTGTTGTAGTGGTGCTTCTTCTCTATAGTCAGCGTTCTTGCTTCTTTTAGCATACAGTACCGCATCTTGCTTTGAATTCGTTCGAAGATCTTTCTATATTTACAGTTGCCCAATGGAAACTCTTGCATAAAAGATGCTTCCACCACTAAAGGACTAGATATAGCACAACAGTTTCCTTATATGGTATTGTGAGTGTCCTGAGAAGGTCATATCCTGAATAGCAGTAACTATGCATTCAAGATCCCAGTACAAGAAGATATCATAGGGCCTACCTAATGGTAGGGATGTTCCTAAAACATCCGACTTATATGACAAATCTAATATTTTAACATAGATATACATAGAATTTAAAACTAACTAGTCGGTTGCCCGTGCGTTGCGACGGCTCACAACAATACCTACGTAAACTATCCACTAAAAAGATCTCAAGATTTTTTATTGATTGTCTCTGCTCTCCGTATATTTTTTTATTTAACTAAGCGAGTCGACATCGTAGTAAAGGAAAGACCATGTAGACAGGCGATGTCGAGCCATCGAATGGGGTATCATAGGCAACAAATCAGGGACTCTATCCCTCGCCTCCCCCATTTCCAAGGTTTCGTAGACCAGGAAGGGAAGTAAAGAGGCAGTCATACCTGTTCGTTGATGGAGAAGGACACGACGAAGACATGAATATCTAGAGGCGACATAGATAGTATACCGCTAGATACATACAGGGAGAGAGCACGCAAGCGGAGAAAGAAGCCCAGCCAGAGCAGCTCCAAACCGAGAGGCGCCCACACCAGCCGTCAGTCCGAAAAGGGCGAGAGAATGTGAGTGGCTTCCAGCCCTGGGCCCGATGAGGTGACACAACAACACCACCAACTCCATAGCATATGCCGACTGCTGCCGCGCTACAGGCTTTGGTTGTCCAATATCTCAGATCTGGACTCGTCATCGCCAAGACAACCTAAACGTGGCAGACACCATTGTGTCATCCTCGGCGACACGCACGAAGAAAAGCCAGGAGCAAGACCGACTTGCCCATACCCACGTCGACGAGCGTCGGTCGGCTCGCGGCTGCGACGCCTGGGCGGGGGCAACAGGTTGGGGAGGAAGAACAGGGCGAAGGCCGGGAAGACGAACGGGACGTCTGACGACGGCGAAAACGATGGTGCGTGCATGCTGTGAAACACCCTCGTGGACGTGCAATAGCCACTACGCGGTTGGTGTCGGGGCTGGTGTCGGACAAATACGGGGAGGAGGCGCCTGCTCCCACGCCCACTACCAAGAATGCGTGGCGCGGAGGCGGAGGCATGAGGGGAGAGAGAAAAGAAGCAGGATGATGAACGATGTGGCGGCAACTGAGGCGAGGACCATCATTATCGTGCGGAGGTATATATGACCAAATGGGTCGTGTCTGTGGGCTGGTCCGGGGCACGGCCAATTTAATAGTATCTAGGCCAGCCCGACACGATCGTCGTGTCGTGTTTGGGTTGTAGCCTCGGCCCGTAGTGCTAATCTGGCCCGACACGATTATATATATATATTTTATTTTACAAAACTCGTATATACATATGTACAATTTATATTCAATATTAAAAATAATTGACCATTCCTTCCATCAGGGTTTAGGTTTGAACCCCACCTCCTGCACCACTTTTTTTAAATATTTTACGCTAATTTAACCGCCCGACTGGCTACGGGTCGGACGTGGAGGTTGTGTGCATGGAGTGATGCAGGGTTAATTTGGGATAGATGTGAGGGGTTATTTGTAAAAATATGACGCAGGATGACCGTTGAAACTGGTGCTTTAAGTATAGTAGAGATTTTTGGCAATGTTATTAAGAATATTATGAAGTTTTTAAATAAATTTTTGTATAATTTTTTATGTACATTATTTTCTCCCTACAAGAAAAAAGTGAAAAACATCCGAATCCGTATTCGGATAGACATCCGAATTTTATATCAATTATTTTAAAAGATATAGAACGAATTTAATGTTTATTTTTTGTGAAGATTAATAGCCTCAATGCTAAAAATAAGAATATAAATATACTTTTCAAATTCTATATGTTATTTGTTCACAATCGAAGAAAGAAGACAAAAAATTTGACATCCGAATAAGTATCCGGATCCATCCCTACCTAATGGGACCACCGTCCTGGGAGCCCTATGCCCTCGGGACCTCTGTCCTCGATCAGAGGAGCTTGATGTCGGTTAACTTAACATCAAGGCACCCTAAAGGGATACCTACACATTGTGTTGTAAAACCCACGAAGAGACCTAAGATCAACTAAACCTTGGGACGCTCTAAGGACCAGGGGCAACCTAGAGTGGAATAATCTAAGTCCCGAAAAGCCTTGTGCCCTGGTGCTGTGATAAGCAATCTAGGCCCCTAGACCCCCTCGTGCCCCAAACATTCATAGGTTTAGTCTTTGGGACCCCTTGTGCCCCGGAGCGTTGTGAAATATAGATGATCGGGGTAGTTAGGGCCTCATAGCACTCAACAACACTTAGATGCTAGGGTTCCTCTACTGGCCCCGTGGTCCTCAAGGTCCTTGGCTTGCATCGTGAAAGCATCCGAGCCCAGAACTCTTCGAGGCCCAAAGCCTCGTGGGAACAAGGGACTTAACACGCCTCCGTGTAATCCTATCACAAGATAGAAGTATTACCCACCGAGAACAGTACGACCCCTGGAGTTAGACCCCACATCTAAAGGCTTAAAGAGAAGTCCATAGCGTTAGCTTAACGGATAAGTCTCAGACACAACATATGAAATGTGTGATGTACAACATTACAAGCTTAACAAACGTGTTGTTGTCACGACTTATGCTGCAGGATACTCGAGATCACTATGTGGTATGTACATCGATTCTATAGCCACACGTGCACATGTGCAGTGTGCCATGAACTATTATCAAGTACAAAAGGTTACACCAGTTACCAACTACAACAGACTATGTGGTACAGGCACTTGCATTAGGTATAGCAACCGTCAGAGAAAGGACATCTTTGACACTGCGACAAACGGGGGCATGGGCCTCGATACAACTCCAAGAAGTCTTAGCCGGTGGAATCCGAGGTTCATGTAACCTTTCTCCTCCCTTGCACTATAAAAGGGAGGGTTAAACAATGTTTAGGGGTTCAGATACGCCACATGAGGTTCGACCCATGAAGGACAACAACAACAATAAAGCCTTTTAGTTCCAGACAAATTGAGGTAGGCTAGAATTAAAACCGAACAAAATCCACAAATCAAGGTTTAGGCATATGGTATCTTTTTTCCATGCACTCCTATTCAAGGCTAAATCTTTGGGTATATCACATCCATTAAAGTCTTCTTTTACTGTCTCTTCCCATGTCAACTTCAGTCTTTCTTTTCCTGTCTTCTCATTGCCATCGCACCTTAAGATCCCACTACACACTGGCGTCCCTGGAGGTCTCTTTTGAATAGAATTGATGTTGGACAAGCTTTTTTTTCAATGGGACAATTGTGATTATACCCTTCTCTGAGCTTGTAATTGTGATTTTACCCCTCGCTTTTCAACTTTGTGATTTTACCCCTCTATTTTGTAAATGAAACCACCGTTTGCCCCTTCCCTTAACACCGTTAGTGAAAATCGGAAATAGTGATTAAAAAATAAAAACTGAGGGGTAAAATCACAATTGCAAGATGAGAGAAGGGTATAATCACAATTAACCCTGAAAATTTCAACATTATTTTCAGGGTTAATTGTGATTATAACCTTCTCTCATCTTGCAATTGTGATTTTACCTCTCGTCCTTTATTTTTTAATCACCAATTCTGATTTTCACTAACGGTATTGAGGGGGAGGGGCAAACAATGGCTTCATTTTCAAAACAGAGGGGTAAATTCACAAAGTTGAAAAACAAGGGGTAAAATCGCAATTGCAATACCGGAGAAGGGTATAATCACAATTGCCCCTTTTTCAATTGGTGCTACTCCTAACCTATCATATATATCATCATTCCGGACTCGATCTCTTCTTGTATGACCACAAATCCAACATAACATACACATTTCCGCAATACTTATCTGTTAAACATGTCGTGTTTTTATAAAACAACGTTATTCACCATACTTGGTCAAAAAATATTATACATCATACAACATAGCAGGTTTAATTGTCGTCCTATAAAACTTGCATTTTAGCTTCTGTGTACCCTCTTGTCATTTAGAACATCATATGCTTGAGACCACTTCATTCACCATGCTTTGATTCTATGGTTAATATCTTGATCAATATTCCTGTCTCTCTGTAGCATACTAGCATTAACCCTAAATACCTAAAGGTGTCTTCTCTAGGCACTACTTGACCTTCCAAACTAACATCTCCTTCCTTATGTGTAGTGCCAAAATCATGTCTCATATATTCTATTTTAGCTCTGCTAGATCTAAATCCTTTGGATTCTACTTAGTATTGGCACCACCAGAAGTCTGAAACCTTGCTCAGTTCTCTGATTCCGAATCTTTTTTGTAGTTGCATCGATCTCATGGACTGGTATCATATCTGCTGTGCCAATGTAGTATTGTACTATTGTTTATTCATCAATCACATTCATAGTTCCACTTGCCTAGTTCCTTGTTGAAGGAGTACCATCTTATTATAAATATTAAGCAAGTTTTCTAATCAACTAGAGCAGTTTGCACAATACCATCTGATAATATACTAAGCAAGCACTTAATCAACTAGAGCAGTTTGTGCAAAAGGATGATGGGATTGAGATGATTTGTGTTAAATGTCTTGTAGTTTTGCCTGGCATAGTATTGACAATGCTAGGATGATGGTTGTTTCTCTTTATCATGTCTTTATGTGTAAATGCTTTTTCCTTCTACATTGAAGTGTTTACTAATCAACTAATCGTAATAGCATTATCCAATGTGCATATTAACAGAAAATTGTATGAAAGTAATTATGAAATTGAATGAAGAACTAAATATTGTAGAACTTTATGCTTCAAATGCTTGCATGACTTAGAGAACTCAAGTCTGCAGAAGTAATCACAGTAGTCATTTCCAGATAGCTTAAGCATCGAAGTATCTATAACTTGAGTTTCTATCTTTGTTTCTGGGGATCCTTTCTGCCCGTGAGTTTGGCTCGTGAGCCTGGTGCTCAGCTTCTTTTTGTAAAGCTTTATACTGTTTTCTTCTCTATCAAAATGATCGGTAGAGCTCCAGCCATTCTTTACCAGAAAAAAGGTGTTTTTTGGCACATCCTGATTGTCTAATTAATCCTTTCTTCCACTGCTTGGATTCATTATTAATCATTGCATTGGCAACAAAAGTAGATCTTTTTGCTACCTAACAACAAGAAGAAAGCCTTTTAGCTCGAAGCAATATTTGCTACCGACAAAAGAAATTAAGAACTGATGTTATTTTAATTTCAGATGGAAGCGCTAGTCAAGAAAAGAACCATGCCACATCGCAGATACCCGCTCTGGCGCCAGAGTATTTGGCACCATACTCGCAGCTGGAACTGAACCAATCAATTGTGTGCACCCTTTTCTCTGTGGACTCTGTTTCTTGTCTGTTTATGTTTCCATTCTGAGAACTTGTAAGGCAACGTGTTTCTTGTCTCATGTTTATATCTTTCCTCGTGTAGGCTTCTGCAGCATATCAGTACCCAGATCCTTACTATGCAGGCATGGTTGCTCCCTATGGAAGTCATGCTGTGGTACTTACTTTATGCTGATTTAAGCATTAGAAATCATTTCCCACCTTTTATGCAAATTTTAATAGCACTGGACTAAATAACAGCAGTAGCTACTACGCTTTACTCGAGCAAAATACGAAATCTGAGATAAAGAGTTAAAGGGAGTGGAGATTTAGCGAACAGTTGTCAGTCTTATAAGCATGCTTCCTGTTAAGATTGGGAATGTATCCTGTGCACAAACCCATCTTCGTGCACATATGCACAAAAACAATCTAGACCCTACGTCCAACATCCTTCCCACAAACCCATTTTTTTACAAATATGCAGCTGAGGAAGGGGTGGAAGTGGGCAATTCACGTGCCAGAACCCTGATTTATAGTTTCGCTTTTCCTCCTTAATCGTTTGACATTTTCTTGTGCCCATTTAGATCTTGCTGGTTCTTGTGGGTTTTATCTCTTTTTATGTGTTTCCCCGTTTTGTCGTTTTTCGGTTCTCCTTTGCCTTTGTTTCCCTTTTCTTTTCTTTGGGGGTTGAGCTCTGAGGTTTTCATACGGGGTTTCATCTCTAGCCTACCCCAACGTGCTTGGGACAAAAAGGCTTTGTTGTTGTTGTTGTATGCAGCTGAGCGTGGGGGAGGAGAGTGTGGAAGGTGTTTTTTTTTTGCAAAACATGTCAGCCAAAAGATGTTGGACGAAAAATCCAGATTGTGTTTTGTGCATATGTGCGCGAAGGTGGGTTTGTGCACATGATATGTTCCCATTAAGATTACAGCACATGGTCCAAAAAATGGAAGCAAATTTGAATTGAAAATGCTTGGGTTCCTGTTTTTGGTAAAAATTGTAATCTATGCTAAGCATAAATATTTGGATGTGCGTGTGTCGGGTTGGTGTGTATGTGCATATGAACTGACACTACAGCTTGTCCCGTTAGAGGTTGTCATAACTATGGAAGATGGTAGTACTCCGATGTCGTTGGATCATGTACAACACTGAATAGACGAATTCATCTCCACTTCATACAATTTATGTAATTATGTGTACCAATACCTCTATGTTCAGAGCTCGACCGAACTGCTTGAATTGACTTGGAAAACAAAGAGCACTGCTACATGTACAATCATTTGAGTACAACTCAAGATTCCAATTGTTAAAAACACATGGATGAGAACGGTTTAACTGCATGGTTTTACTTCAGTTGTTGTCAAATCGTTGTACTCACAGCATTTCCCTTCCTCTTGTGTTGTAGTACTCTTTTTTATTTTATTTTTTTTAATGTACCCAAGTGCCTTATACGTTGTCTGTGCAGGCTCATTTTCAGATACCTGGACTTCAATCTCGAATGCCATTACCTCTTGAAGTATCCGAAGAGCCTGTTTATGTAAATGCCAAGCAGTACCATGGTATCTTAAGACGACGGCAGTCCCGTGCCAAGGCTGAACTTGAGAAAAAGGTGGTCAAAGCCAGAAAGGTCAGTGGAGAGTAGTATTATGGCCATGCCTCCTCTGTGCTTCTCTTGTAGTACCTTTCAAGATGAAGGATCGGTGACTTTCATCTTGGTTATTTCTGGACACCCTTTGAGTGGTTGAGTTATAGTCATAAGCGAAGTATATACCTTGACAGTTCGCTAAGAACTTGCATTTGATATTGCAGCCATACCTTCACGAGTCTCGTCATCAGCACGCGATGAGGAGGGCAAGAGGAAACGGGGGACGCTTCCTGAACACAAAGAAAAGTGACAGTGGTGCTCCCAATGGTAAGGCTGAACCTGAGAAAGCTAGTACAGTTGTTGCATAATCTCTTCATACTGCACTTGATATGAGTGCACGCATTTCTGTTTCTTTATACCCTGCTCCCGCATGCCCTAGGAGGCGAAAACGCCGAGCATCTCCATGTCCCTCCCGACTTACTACAGCTACGACAGAACGAGGCTTGAAGTAGCGGTATGGCTCTGGCATCCTAGAACAGCAGTTCCTGTCCACGGGCGTAGGCATTCGAGACCGGATTCATATAGCTCTCCACCGCATACGCGCAGCCATCTCTGCGGTAACGCACGTTCTCCTGAACGAGCTTTGTAGCGAGTGCAATCTGGGCGCAGGAATCCATCATCAAGTGCCCAATGCCCATGGGTAGGTACGCTGTTTCAGGCAATTCATTCTTGGCTTTCACGTTCCACCCTTGTGTAATTGGTGTGTTGTAAATGTGTGGAAAACTAAGCTTGTGCTCTGTATCGGGCCGTTCGGCGGAACTGCAAAACGCCTGTATAATTAAGATCGAACTTTGGATTAACTCGGTAATGCTTTGTCTGGTTTTCTTTTAGTTTTTCAACTGTAACACGGCCACAGCTGAATCCATGATGCTGGTTTTGTTCGTTGATCAGCAACGTCGGTCTTGTACTGAATATTCATGTGATGTGCTTGCATATCTTTCCTTGTGCCAATCTTTGTTCACGGAACGCAGTAATTTTATATTTTTTTTATATTCGGGAGTCCACACAATCGTGTAAGGTTCCTGCGAACCAGTTGTGACTCTAATTGAACCGCACGAATTCATATGAAAATCCTACAAAGTTCTCGTGAAATTCATGTGTTTCGATGAGGGCTATCTCTTGATCGACGTCTGTACCGCTGTACGTGCATCCGTTTCGTCGTATTATTACACCTGGGTCACCCATCATCCAGTCGGGCCGTGGTGTAGTGCGCCCCATCAGTTCGTCCTGTGGAGTGTGGACGGCGTGGGAGGCCCACAACATCAATATGCTTTCAGCGACCTCGGGCCCAATGATAGTGCGGTGACTGATACTGTTGTACTAGCGGCTGCGATCCTCTCGTGTTAATGGGCTGTGCGACAACATGTGTTTAATAAAAACTATAAACAGCACAAAATATTTCATTTTTCCTTTTACTCATTAATTAAGGAGGTGTTTGAATGCACTAGAGCTAATAATTAGTGGCTAAAATTAGTTGAGACATTCAAACACACTAGCTAATAGTTTAACTATTAGTTATTTTTGGTAAATTAGTTAATAATTAGGTAGCTATTTGTTAGCTAGCTAATTCCATTTATAATTTTTAGCCAACTAACTATTAGTTCTAGTGCATTCAAACATTCTCTAAATCAAAGGGTCATCACTCCTTTGATTTGTTTCTGGTGGTATAACTTGAACCTCACCCACTTTTTTCTCCTCTAAAACGAATAGTCATAATAAGAGTATTTATTATGGTTGCACGTGACTTTGCAAATAAAGATAGACTTAGGACATGTTTGGTTTCATGATACTAAACTTTAGTCCCACTTTATAGTCCCTAAATTACTAAAAATAAAACTAAAAAGAAGGGAGGAAATCTCATTTATTCTCTTTTAGTCTCTATATTTAATAATTTAGGGACTAAAATAGACTAAAAGGGAGGGACTAAAGTTTAATCCCATGGAACCAAACAACCCCTTACACATATAGTTGGGTGCAAAATTTGGAGCCAATTTAAAGGGGTGTTTGGTTTCTAGGGACTAATTTTAGTCTCTCCATTTTATTCCATTTTAGTCCCTAAATTGCCAAATGCAGAAACTAAAATAGAGTTTTAGTTTTCGTATTTATAAATTTAGAGACTAAAATGAAATAAAATGGAGGGACAAAAAATTAGTCCCTAGAAACCAAACAATTCCTGAATTCGTAGAGACTTTGAATCATTTGGTCATGTGCTTAAAATAGAAATATGGCTTTAGGCTCATAATTAGAAGTGCACTCTGGTAATTTGCCAAAAATACATTATGTGTGTGCTAGTTCACGTCCCAACAAAACTATTTTTCCCTTTTAGTCCCTAAATTATTAAAAATAAGACTAAAGACTATTTTCGTGTCCGTAGAGATGATTGATATGTATCTGTCAGTACCCTCGATCAGGGGGTACCCTCTCCTACAGCATGAAGACGCTGCATCCGTACAACACCTCAAGACCACGAGAAGAATGGCGCCCAACCCCACCACATTGGGCAGGTCCAAGGGCGCCACGTGGCAAGGAAAGGTGGTGCATCTCAGCCTTCACCGTTGGGTCCGGACCTCCGAAGGACACCGGACCCCTATACGTACAAGCCCAGGGCCCCCAAGAAGGCACGCCAGGTTCCTTAGGAAGGCTCCAGTCCCCCTCCAAGTAAGGTCCGAGCATTAGCAAGGTCCCGGGACGGGAAGGACCCTGGCATGAGGGGGTCCGGTGCTGGCACGTGTCCAGGCCTTGCCCTGCGCTTCCCGCTACTAGCGCAAGGCTTGCGACACAAGCCAACAGGCAGAGCCTGGCATAAAGCCCACCAAGCCGAGCAGCCTCTGCATTAATTGCGGAAAGGACGTGCCGCCTGACACCACGCTACCAGGCGACGTGCCCCCCAGCATTTAATGCGTCCTGTCCAATCCGATAGTAGACGGCGTCAGGGTCATCCAGCAGGCGGCGCGCCTGACCGGTCTGTTGGCAAACAGTGCGCCTATGCCGAGCAGCGCACTATACTCATCATCCCTTCTACAAGAAGCCTCCCTGCACGCCGAGGATACGGAGATCTCGGGTGTTAGGGCACTAGAAGATTGCCCCTGCAGCAAACGTTTGTGGCTCCAAGTATTGTAATCGCTATGTCCCTAAGCCTGCATGTCGGGGCTCAGTACCTTTCTGCATGCCTCCCTTCGGCTATAAAAGGGGAGGCATGCAGTGACACAAGACAGACCCAATCTTAGGCAGACACTCACAAGTTCATACAAGCTCCCAAGCAATACATCGCACAGTGGAGTAGGGTATTACGCTTCGGTGGCCTGAACCACTCTAAACCCTCGCATGCTCCCGTGTGTTGATCCACCAGTCTCGTAATAAGCAAAACGCTTAGGCCCCTCCTCTTTTTAGGATTTAGGGCGGGTGCAATCCGCCACTCGGCCGGGGAGATTTCCTCTCCGACATTTGGCGCGCCAGGTAGGGGCGCTAGGCTTCAAGTTTTTGCTTGTTTTCTCGCTCAGCATGATGGTGCGGATCATCGAGCACCGCGCCAAAACTTTGGAGGATTTCGCGATGGAGCAAGAGGTTGCATCCTCCGCGCCACGAGTGCCCGACCGCCCTAACTCCAGGACTGTTGCCGTACACGCCATACAGCAGCACACGCTAGCGTAGGCGTCCCGGACTCCGTCGAGGACAACGCCTACGACACTGTTTGCGGCCAGGGAGTTGCTACGCCACCCCCTAGCTCCACGGCTTCACTGGGGGCCATGAAGCAGTGGCATGACGACGTCGACCGGCTGCTCGGCATGGCACATTCTACTTCGACCAGGTCGAGACCTCGGTCATCCCGGCGCCAACGCGAGGCGACGGCGTCTGTGCGCTCGCCCTCCATAAGGGGTGCGCAGACTGACGACCTCAGGGCAGAGCTCAACCGTAGGCGTACGGGAGAGGATGCCCGGATCTCTTTGGAAAGGGCGCGCGAGCGCCGACAGAACATCGAGGGTCGCAACCTCGACCGAGATTTCGCTGCGGAAGCACCACAGACACCGATGGGCGCCCGGTCCCAAACGGGTGTCCCCTTGGCCGGCGTGGGCTGCGCCGCCCTCGCAGACCATCTCCGCACGGTGTCATGGTCGCCCAAGTTCCGGCCGCACCTGCCGGAAAAATACGATGGGACATCGAACCCATCGGAGTTCCTGCAGGTGTACGTCACCGCCATCACGGCAGAAGGTGGAAACACCGCTGTGATGGCAACATATTTTCATGTCGCCCTATCTGGACCTGCCCGGACTTGGCTCATGAACCTCGCCCTAGGATCAATCTACACCTGGGAAGAGCTCTGCGCATGGTTCATTGTGAACTTCGCCAGCGCTTACCAACAGCATGGTGTGGAGGCCCACCTTCATGCTGTAAGGCAGGAACCTGGGGAGACCCTCCGGACATTTATTTCCCGCTTCACCAAGGTACGAGGTACTATACCTCGTATTTCCTATGCCTCCATCATCACGGCCTTCCGACAGGGGGTACGTGATAAGAAAATGTTGGAGAAGCTGGCCACACATGACGTGGAGACTGTCCCCACGCTCTTCGCCCTGGCAGACAAGTGCGCTAGAGCCGCCGAAGGCCGGGCATGGCACTCGGCCCCACAAACTAGGACCACCTAGACAGGTGGTTCGGGTGCCATCCCCCGGGACGGCAAAAAGAAAAAGAAGGGTCGCGGCTACGAGAGGCCGCAGTCTACCACGCTGGTCATCGCAGCTGCGACCGGAGGCCAGGGCGACCGCAACAAACGCCCACGGCCAAAAAGGGGTAACAGCGGCTCGTGCCCTGTACACCCCAACGGTCGCCACAGCGCCGCGGAGTGTCGCGAGATCATTGATCTCGCGAAACGCGTCAGCGAACGCGTCAGCGAGCGACGTGAGCAGTCTTCCAAGGACGGCTCCCCACCTCGTCGTCGTCCTGGCAAGGAAAATGTCGACGACGGCGAGGTGGCTGCGACTGAACAAGACCTCGAGTATCAGTCACCCGAAGGGGACCTAAAGGACATCTTCACAAAAGACTCTCACTCCGATGGCGATGACTAGACGGACTGCCGGCGGGACCCCATGTCCCTCAGCCTATGGAGCTAAAGCCCGCCTTCCTCCGAAAATCCATTTGGATTCCCCATGGGTCCAGACTTCTGACAGGTTCATCCAGGAATAACCATAGCCAAAGGCGGGGGCTCCTTTCATCAAACGCAGATGGAAACCCGGGGTTAGGACCTAATCTTACGGAAGTACCAAACCGAATTAGGGCTCCACAACACTCCCCCAGTTGGGAAGGACCCTTCAAGGTAATGGGAATACCCCGACCCAAGGGCAACTGTCTAGCTACGACTGAAGGAGTGCCTCCCCCGGTGCTGGAATATCTCTGTAAGTTTTGTCTATATAGCAAGTCTGGGGGGTCGAAGTTTTTCCCTTTTGCAACTAGGTAAAACATACGTGTACGCCAACCCGGTGGGGTCTGTCCCCATAAACCCGGTTTGTTGATCCACACCCATGCATGATTAGCTATAAAGGAAAACTACCCTCTCAGATGTGCCCCTATGATAGCAATATCCTACTGTTCCATGGTCTTACCCAGCAGTTTCCGGTTTGTGTTTTATCTAACCCACCCGACCAGCTCCCGTCCTATCAAGCATATAGACATCTGGATTGAACTGCTAGGCTTGCAGTTTAGGACCTCTATGTGAAAGCAGGAGGGCCCGACAACCTGGGGGCTGGCTCTGAAGAACGAGTGCCCGTTCCATGGGGTGGTCCGGAGCCTGTGCGACCGGTTAGCCTGGTTCCGTACCCAAAATCCTGCACACTCCACCACTCCGTGACGAGTGCCCTAGTACTTGGAGATATAAGTTATGTGGGTCCGACAACTTGGGGTCTGGAACTAGAGAAGAGATGCTTGACTCCTGGGGTGGTCCAGAACCGTGTAGCCGCTCAGCCTGGTCCCGTACCGTGGGCCTGCATGTTCCACCACTCTGTGATAGACGTCCTAGTACCTAGAACCACCATCCAGGGGGTCCAGACACACAACTTGGTTCCCCCAGCCAAAACACTGCAAATCCCGAGCATGTATCAAAGGATGAATAATGCCAGATAACGGGGCCTACGGGTGTATCGCTAACGCTTTTTAGCTAAAAGCTGTGTACAGATCCAGGTCTCGGCGAGGCTGCCTCTCGAAGGCAGTTGACAACTCTTTCATATACGCTAGTGCCCAACCTCGACACATCGAGCCTGCACCCCAGGCGGGGGGCCAGGTACCAAGGGAAGTCAACAACAGGAACGAGCGACATACAGATAATTGTTAAACACTGCTTTATAAATAATACTCAGAAGTACCTTACAAAAACAGGAAAAAGCCTGGGGGCCGGTTCTAAAGAATAGATGCCCGTTCCATGGGGTGGTCCGGAGCCTGTGTGGCCGGTTAGCCTGGTTCCGTACCCGAAATCCTGCACACTCCATCACTCCGTGACAGGTGCCCTAGTATTTGGAACTATAAGTCCTATGCGTTCGACAGCTTGGGGTCCAGAACTAGAGATGCGATGCTTGTCTTCGGGGTAGTCCGGAGCCGTGTAGCCGCTCAGCCTGGTCCCGTACCGTGGGCCTGCACACTCCACCACCCTGCGGCAAGTGTCCTAGTACCTAGAACCACCATCTAGGGGGTCCGGACGCACAACTTGGCTTCCCAGACTAAGATCCTGTATACATATGTTATTACATTTTGCTTTCGAGCAAGCATATGTTATTACATTCCCTTACAAGCGGGGCCCTAGCTCCATTTTTGCAGGAATGAACTGCGCTGCACCAGCAGGAGTCGCGCTGGAAGTTGGCTCCAAGCAACCTCACCAGCGGCGGCGGCCACCTCTGCATCAGCGGATCGCCAGCGGCAGCGACCACCTCTGCACCAGCAGCGACAACGACCACCACTTCGAGTGGTTTGCCAGCAACAGCGTCCACCTCAGGGTGTGCGCCATTGCAAGGAGGTCCTCGCCCCCATCCTCCTACAGGGGGTGACAACGAGGCCATTAAAGCCAAAGAGTCGGGGACTCGGCGGCAGGTGGCTTTGACGGTCTCGCCAGCGGAGGCAACCACCTCTGCAATGGGTAACCTCACCAGCAGCGGCGACCACCTCAGCTCCGACAACAGCGCCCACCTCCGCGCCGGTGGGCAGCGGCTGCCTCAGCACGCACGAAGGGGTCCTCGCTCCCGTCCTCCCACGAGAGTGAGGACAAGACCATCCAAGAGCACGGCCACCACTCCCGCGGCATACGACGTCTTGTACGACCCCCCAGTGTGGCCGGCGGGCAGGAGAAGCTGTGGATGTGGCGACCTACGCACGGCGTGACCGTCGCCCGTGCGGTGGATGGACAGCCACGCCCCTAGCCAGACGACAGGAGGCAATGTCGGAGGTGGTGCCAAAGCCGTCCAGCCCAAAGGGCCAGGCACACTGCAGCTGACAGCTTGTAGCCAGCCGGCCCCGCGTAGCCGAGGTTTGCCTCCTCCGCAAGGCTGGTGAACACCCTTCTCCTCCGAATGCTGGAGGAAGAAGCGGGTCACCAGCCCACGCGGGGGGCAGACCCCCGACTTGGCTCGCCCTCCACTCCAGCGAGGATGATGAACATCCTTGAAGCTGAAGCTGGGGGGGAAGCCGCAGCCCGGCTTGCTTCTCCCCATCGCGAGGCTGGTGGTCATCCTTCTAGATGGCCACTAGTGGGGGACTGCAGCCGGGCTGCATGATGAAAATCCTTGAAGCCGAGCAATGGCAGAAGAGCACCAACCTCGACGGGGTTGCGCCCCCCTAACAGCAGTAAAAAGAGAACAAGACCACCGACACCACCACGAGCGCAAGCTCTCCAACGGTGAGATCGCCGGAAAGGACGGTCCTGACACAGATCTCTCCAGAAGACACAGGCGCACCCCATCTGGGGGCCCAGAAGGAAGAAGGGCACGAAGGATGCAAAAGGACCAAGGCATGACTACTACCCGAGGGGTCGGCCCCTTTTTAAAGGGGAGTTTTCCCCTTTGCGCCTCGAAGCATCACGAGTAAAGTCCTCCTCAGTGTGCACCGAGGATCCTGCCCTATGACACGGGGGCCAGGCCCCACGCGTCATATAGGCTGGCCTGAAGCACGAAGAAGGCAAACCACCACACAAGGAGCACGCAACCGCCCCGTGGTTATACGTCCCTTCATTTGCGGAGCAACCAGCGGTCAGGAAGACGAGCCGCCGCACAAGGAACGTGCAACCATCCCGTGGTTATGTGCCTCTCCATTTTCGCCAAAACCAGCGGTCAAGAATGCAAACTGCCACGTAGGAAGCGAACAACCGCCCTGCGGTTATATGCTCCATTGGCTTCGCGCCAGTCGACGGTCCAACATGCGGACCCAGGCCCACATGTCATGCAACCGGCACGCCGATTACTGGGTGCGAAAAAATCGCACCGCCGCTTGCGCCAATGCCACACCTCCTCGGGAACCGTCGTAGAAGACTGAAAGGATAGGTTTTCAGAACCGGTGCAACGACTCGAGGCAGCCCGTGCATGGCTCAACAATGATATTAAGTACAAAGGTCACGGGCCAGTCAGCCGTGGGAACGGACGTGACAGTCGGCGTAGCCATAGGCGGGCCGGCAGTAATTGCACCAACAAGAGCGCAGGAGCAGTAGACATGTAGGAAACGGGTGACGCCTAAGAGGGGGGTGAATTAGGACTTCTAAAACTTTTACTAAACTAGGCCACAATTAAATCCCTAGAGTAAAACCTATGCAAGTAATCAAACTAGAATGTGCACACTAGGTTTTGTCTAAGTGTTGCTATCTCTACCGCAAAGGCTAAGTTTCAATCTACACTAAATAAGTATGAATACTAGATTGAAACTTAAATGCTTAATAAAATGCAGAAACTTAAAGAGCAAAGTAGAGAAGCAAACTCTCATGGATGACGCCGGTATTTTTACCGGGGGTATCCGGAACCGCGCAAGGTCCTGACTAATCCTCGTTGGTGCCCCTACGCAAAGGGAAGCTCACGCGAGGGCCAAGCACCACAGTCGAGTAACTCCGTAGATAGTCGCGGGCCTTCTCCACGCACAAGTGGTGCTCCGCTTCCGGCACCTCTCGGACGCTCCCCGCCGTCTCCACTATCGAGCTTCCGGCCGAAACGCCGCGGGCCTCGTTCCCTCCGGTACACGGTGGCGGCCGTGACACAAACGCGGTTGTCACGGTCTCGCAAGACTCTCACCCCACTCGGTACAATTACAACGGCTCGCGCAAGAGCCGAGGGGTTGTGTGGTTTTACAAAACTCACTCAACTAACTAGGATTTACTTAGAGCAAGCGCTAAAGCGGTCTAACTAACCTAAGCACTTCGCAAAGCACCTACACTAATCACCGAGTGATTCTATTAAGCACTTGGGTGTTTGAGCTCTTGAAAATGTGCAATATATGCCTTGGTATGTTGCTTGGGCTCTCACACCTTCAAATGGCCGGTTGCGTGAAGTATATATAGGCCCCAACTCCAAAATAGCCGTTGGAGAAAAGCTGCAGTTCTCTGTGACACACCGGACAGTCCGATGGTGCACTGGACAACGCACTGTAGCCTGTCCGATGCGCCTAGCCGTTGCTCTGTCAGAGCAGGTGACTGTTGGCGCCGCAGGCTTTTCCACACCGGACAGTCTGGTTCTCACACCGGACAGTCCGGTGGTCTTCTCTCCGGGTGCCACCTGGAACTAGCCGTTGGGCTAGAGTTCCCTCGTGCACCGGACAGTCCAGTGGTGTGGGCACCGGACAGTCCGATGTGCCACCGGACAGTCCGGTGCGCCTTCGCACAGACAGTCCGCAGCAGCACACTTGGACTCTTCTTGGATCTTCTTAATGTCTTCTTTTGAGGTGTTGCTTTCCTCAATTCCTTAGTCCAAGTAAATCTTGCATCCTGTGAACTACAAACACAAACACTAGAAAACTTATTAGTTCACGGATTATGTCGTTCATCAAACACCAAAACTCAATTAGCCAAATGGCCCGGGGTCCATTTTCCTTACAATCTCCCCCTTTTTAGTGATTGATGACAACACAACCAAAGCAAGCAAATAATACAAGTATTTGAATGAAAATATGCAATCTACTTGCTAGGATGCATGTTTGTCCCCACAATGTGATATTATGGACTTAAGCCTCCCCCTAACTCCATAAATCACTTACTTCCTATTTTAGGACCAAATAACCAAAACCACTTGAAAAACCATTTGTAGAAATAAAATTTTAAATTGGTGGTGTTTGGTGTTTGATATAGTTTTCATTGCTTTGGTCCCTAAACTTCTCCCTCTTTGGCATCAACCACCGAAAAGGAAGACATTAAAAGCATGTAGGAACTAAATAAAAGCTTGCCCTCATATCAGATGATACCATTTGAAGGATACTAAATTTAACCACATGAATGATATCAGTGGAAAGGATTACTCCCCCTAAACGAGTGTTCTCTTTAGAAAGAATTTTCTCCCCCTTTTTAGAGATGAAGAAATACTCCTCCTGACAGAGATCCTCTACTTAGGAAAAAGCATGTGAAAAATTAGAGGTACAAGACATGATTTGAAAAGACTAACTTCCCTTATGCATAGGTAACAGAATATGAGTTAACTACATATGCATTTTTAGCAACATGGAAGCATATGATATGAAATATAGTCTAATCAAATATTGGAGAAGACATGTAAATGATACTAGATGTAGTCTCAAACGATACCAATTGAAAGTCAATGGCGAGCTGGAGAGACATGAGAGTTCTTGGAGATTTTGCAGTGGAAGATTGTTGTCTTTCTCCGGGGACCTTATTTTCCTTACAATGAGACTATCACATGAAATAGACTTGAAAAGGTGTTAGTCTCAAAGCATTAGATTATAGAGTAACCTCCCCCTAAAGGTGTGCATACAAGTTTTGAATACTTGTAGGAGACTTGCACTTTGATTTGATATCAAGAGGGGCAAATTATCTACAATCCGAACTTTGGCACATATAAGTTAAATGATACAACTTGTAGAAATTAAAATTTTCAATTGATGCATCATTTACTATGGAGTGATATAAAAGCTACGTGTCGTGCTTTAACTAAACATTTTAAACCATGTAGGTTTGCTTAAGTATATGAATTGAAAACAAGCAATCCTACCATGTGATTTACCTAGTATGTATGATTTTAAACAAAAGTAAATGACCAATGTAATACTAGGCAAGAAAGGTAAACTAGATATAAAGGTAAATAGATACGCATATCTAAAAACAAGAGATACAATAAAACTATTTACCTTAGTCATAGGTGGGAAATTTGGGTCCAAAATTTTCACTAACCCACTTGGCAATAAACTTGATCCAATATGATGTATCCCATGATATACATCCCAATTTTGCCAAGTCTCCAAATTTCCCGCAGACCTTCGGTCCACTCACTTCCCTTTCGGGATCCAAACCTTCTTGGTGCTTTTCATGGTTGAAATTATTTCCTTTGGCACCCAGATGCGTTTGACCCCTTTTCCTTTGTTGGCTTGCTTGTTGGCCTTGATTGCTATCACCTTTCCATTCTTTTTCTTCTTGATCAAATATGGTGTAGCAGTCTTTTTGTCCACCTTTTTGATGTAGGTGTTGGAGATTTTGCTTGACGGCTTTTGCTTGAGCTTTTGCCTTTGTTTATCCCTGGTCATCGCCTTGCATTGGAAATACTTATGGCCTTCCTTGTGTCATAGCCAACAAATCACAGTTTCTCCCTCCATAGGCTTGTTCACTCTCGCAGTGGTGTTATCCTGTGGAGGTCGGATTTGTTTGGCTTTGCCTTTCTTGTCATACAAAGCCTTGCCAAGGCGAGCCACTTCTTGCTTTAATTGTTCATTTTCCTTTGCAACCTCATCCGAACATGTTTCTACAACAATATTCTTAACAAGAACTTGGTTGCAAGGGTTAGAATCATTAATTAAATCAAAGCAGGAAGTAGAAGCATCTTTCTTAATAATTTCAGGTATTTCAACTAAAGATGCTGCTGGGGTGCTACCAATGTTTTCTAGCTTAGTAGTTAGCTCATTATTGTGTATGCTAAGAATTTCCATTTTCTCTAGCAAATTTTCAATAGCTTCTTGGGAGCTAGCTAACTTAGCCTTAAGTTTTTCATTCTTTTTAATAAGGCTATCATCGGTAGCAGTGGATGGAGCACTAGATTCTAATAGCTCAATTTTAGTTGACAGCTCACTATTTAAGTTTGCAAAAGTTTCAAATTTTTTTAGCAAACCTTTATAATCATTTTGGGAGCTAATCAACTTATTTTTCAAAGTTTTAAGTTGAGCTTTTTGCTTAGTGCAAACATCCTAGAAAAATTCTACGGCTTCCGCAAGCTCATCTACAGAGGGCTTTCCCTCACCTTCATCATCACTACTACTTTCATCACTAGAGGATGGAATGCTTTTGTTACCTCTTGCCTGTAACACCCGGATTTTAGGGGTCCAAAACCCGGGCGTAAACATAAACACCAGGTATGCTGGGACCAAGTCTCATACATATGATGTATAGTGGCACAGGATCGAATGTCATATCTTTATACATAGCAGGAGTTCTATACAAAATAATTAATTACTTTATAAGGAGACAACGGTCCAGCAACCCAAAGTTGACTGGGAGACGACGACCTAGACCTCTCACGAACTCATCACAGCATCCTCCATGAGCATCATCCTGCAGTACCTGATCTTGACCTGTGGTGTATGTGAGACAGCAAGAGTGAGCTCACATACGTTCATCGCTCAACAAGTTGTGGGGAATAATGTGCATGAACTCGCCAAAGGTGGGAGCTCACGTGAAGTGTAAGGCTTACCAAAGAAGATGGTTAGAGCTGAGCATTGCTTTTAAAGTTGGTCAAAATTTTATTAGCAGTTACTAAGTATAAGTAAATACCAAACCCAATTAAGTAATAAATCAAAAGTAACAACTTCACCTGCAATGCAATGCATATGACAAATTGAGTTTAAGTTCCATAATTTAATCATGTGAGTGTCCGAGCTGCTCTTGACCGTGAGCACGGCTAGTATACCAGTTTTACACTCTGCAGAGGTTGCGCATCTTTACCCACAAGTCGTGTATCCCATGTTGCCAGGGTTTGCAAGGCCCTTAGACACTTCCGAGGTGAATGGCTAGGGATCCACTACGAGTGTTGGAGCGAAGGCAGAAACGCCACCCTTCGCCCGATGTCTCCACCGCTTAGCCCCTGCCCTGACAGACAAAGCAGGCAGGGACACCCTCCGCTTGTCGGCACCAGAGACAACACGGAGACCCTTCGCTCGATTCGGCACCAGACGAAGGCCTGCGGCGACGCCTCCCACGGCGCGGCCTCGGTCAGTTCCGAGGCCCACATGAGATCTGGCCCATTGTAACGGGCCCTGCGTGGCTGCCTTTGTGTTACGGGCCTAATTTGTAAAGGCGTACTTGTAATTACAGCTTGTAACCCCGCTTTATGGGAATATTCTGGGGATAAACTAGGCACCTGAGGGCACATGCGTCCTTGACGCAAGGCGCCGTGCACTCGGTTACCTATAAATACCCCCGCACAGTGCCCGTGAGAGGCCAGATTAACAGAGCTTTTGCCATCACGCGCGAGTGCCCTGTTGCCATCTCCATTCACCCGTGTTGGATCTCCTTGCTGTCGAGAGACAGCACCAACATTTGGCGCCCACCGTTCGTGCTACGAGACAACCACCCGCGATGGCACCCAAGAGAGCTAACCCGAAGGCTGACGAGGCTGCGAAAGCAGCACTGCTCGCCGCAAGAAAGGGCAAGGCCCTCGCCCTCACCCAATCCACCCACCAAGAGGCCACTGAAGACGACACCCTCCGCACCTGCGACCCCGAGGGACAACCCTCAGGCTTCGCACCTCCCTCAGGCTTCGCACCTCCCCCAGGCTTCGCACCTCCCTCAGGCTTCGCACCACCGGAGGGCGCGGACCTCGCCGAGGACGGTGAGGTCCTCGGCATCTCAGCAGAGGAACAGCTACAGCTGCGCGCCCTGCGCCTCAAGAACCGCAACCTCCAGAGGCAGAAGGAGATACTGGAGGCCAAGCGCCAGCGTGTGTCCGCACTCGCCAAAGTGCGGCAGATGATCCGCGACGAAGAACACAAGGCCCAGGAACTCGAGCGGGAGATCGCGCTGATGCAGCGCGAAGGCCACCTCAGCCCGCGGCACGAATCATCCCTCCAGCAGCGCGCACAAAACGAAGACACGCGCGAGGGCCACCCCGGCCTGCAGCATGGGCCACCCCTGCAACACCGCGCGCAACCGGAGGACCCGCGTTTCCCCCAGCGCGACTTCACTTTCCAGCACGCCGCGCCATTCCAAGGGGTCAACTATCTCGATGAGCGAAGCCCCCTGGCGCCTCACCTGCAAGTGACGCCGTGGCCAGCTAACTTCCGGGCTGGGACCTACCCCAAGTACAACGGCAGCACCGACCCGGCTCAATACATAATGAGTTACCAGGTCGCCGTCGCATCGTCCGGGGGGGACGACGCCACAATGGCGAAGTCCTTCATCATCGCCCTCGAGGGCCCCGCGCTCACCTGGTTCACCAGGTTGCCCCCGCTGTCCATCGATTCCTGGAGAAGTCTCCGGGACAAGTTCCTCCTCAACTTCCAGGGGTACCGCCCGGACACCGACGCCCTGGCCGAACTCTCGCTCTGCAAGCAGCTAGAGAAGGAGACCCTGAGGGAATATTACCGCAAATTCCTGACCCTCAAGTCACAGCTACCCTCAGTCGATGACCAGATTGCCATCCACTATGCTATCAGTGGTCTTCGCGCTGGCGTCCTTTACAGCCATTGCATCAGGGACCCACCCAAGAACCTCCAAGAGTTATACCAGCTGTTTGAAAAGTACGCCAGGTCCGAGGAGCTCCACCAGCGCAAGATTGAGTCCCAGCGGAAGCCAAAAGATGCTCCGCAGTCCAGCCGCACGTGGACAAGGACTCCGCAGCCAGACTCCGGACGGGATGGCCGCGGTCAGCAGCAAGTGCACAACATCGCCAACCAGCAGCCGGCCGCTGACCCCCTTCGTCGCCAAGAATATCCCCCCCAGGGCCGCGGAAGTGGAACTCGCGGCAGGGGCCGAGGGCGTGCACAGCCACCCCCTCCGCCGCGCCGATTTTACTGCCTTTTCCATGGCGAAGACTGCGCCCACCAAACTAAAGACTGCCCCGAAGTAAAGGCCACCAGAGACAGAATGGCGAGGGCGCAGCCAGCCGACAACCCCAGAATTGTCGCGCATAATTACCAGCCACCCCCTCCACCATATATCCACGCTCCCGCCCCGCATCCACCGCACCACGCTTACCAACATCATCAGGAAGTACAAATCGTACATCCTCCGCCTCCACCACCACACCAGCAACAACAAAACATCCCCCACGCCCCAAAACAGGAAGACTTCGCCGATCAACCTTATCGCGGAGTCATTCATATGATAACTGGGGGGTCCAGCACCGACTTCGACACCAAGCGGCAGAAGCGGGACCACTACTGCAGCGTAAACCATGTCGCTGTCACGGGCCCAGTTGTGCAGACGAAGTGGTCCCACATACCGCTCACCTTCGACACACGGGACGTCGACTTGCGCAGCGCCCCCCACTGCGATGCCATGGTCATCAACTGCAGCGTGGCAGGCTGGGACCTACACAAGGTCCTCGTCGACAACGGCAGCCAGGCGGACATCATCTTCCTCCATGCCTTCGATCGCATGGGTATCAGCCACAGCCTGCTCAAGCCTTCGGACAACCCGTTGTATGGCTTCGGCGGCAAGGGCACCTTCCCCGTCGGCAAAATAGAGTTGCCCCTCTCCTTCGGTGTAGCACCCAATGCCCGAAGCGAGCAAGTGACTTTTGACATCGTGGATATGGTATATCCATACAACGCCATCATGGGTCGGGGCTCCATCAATAAGTTTGAAGCTGCCATCCACGGACTGTATTTGTGCATGAAGATACCAGGCCCTCTAGGCGTAATTACGGTCCGCGGTAACCAGCAAGCTGCGCGCAACATAGAGCGGGACTTCGTGCCTGGTCAGAGGAACGTGCACTGTCTCACGACACAGTGCGAGGTCCCTGCGCCCGCCAACCCCACTGACAAGCAGCACGCCAAGGCTCAGTTGCGGAGTCAGGATGGGACCAAGACTGTCCCCCTCGATCAGGCCACGCCCAAGCAGACAGTCACTATCAGCGAAGACCTTACTCCGCATGAAGAAGAGAAGCTTCTCTGCTGCCTGGCCAAAAATAAAGATGTCTTCGCCTGGTCCGCCCTCGACCTGGTCGGAGTCAGCCGATCCATAATCGAGCACAGTCTGGGGATCGACCCCTCGGTGCGACCAAGAAAGCAAAAGCTTCGCAAAATGTCCGATGAAAAGACAGAGGCCGCCAAGGCGGAGGTGCACCGCCTCCTAGAGGCTAAATTCATCGAGCCAGTGGCTTATCCCACATGGCTCTCCAATGTTGTAATGGTGCAGAAAAAAAGCGGGAAATGGCGGATGTGCATAGACTTCACCAGTCTCAATAAGGCCTGCCCAAAAGACAATTTCCCGTTGCCACGGATCGACAAAATAGTCGATAGCGCGGCCGGCTGCGAGGTCATGTCTCTCCTCGACTGCTTCTCCGGCTATCACCAGATATACATGAAGGAGGAAGACAAGGCCAGCACCAGTTTTATAACACCCTTCGGCACTTATTGCTTCATCAGAATGCCAGAGGGTCTCAAGAACGCCGGGTCCACATTCTCCAGACTCACCAAAACAGTACTCGAGGGCCAGGTCGGCAGAAATATATTTACATATGTGGACGACATCGTCGTCACCAGCAAAAATAAGGAGGACCACCTCGCCGACCTGGCCGAGACATTCGCAAACATGCGAGACGCACGACTCCGCTTAAACCCGGAAAAGTGCGTTTTCGGTGTTCGCCAGGGCAAGATATTGGGCTACCTGGTGTCGCACCGCGGCATCGAGGCCAACCCAACCAAGATCCAGGCCATCATCGACATGTCGCCTCCGCAGTCCACCAGGGATGCCCAGCGTCTGACAGGCAGATTGGCTGCTCTCAACAGATTCATTTCCAGGTCGGCCGAGCGAAGTCTTCCTTTCCTCAAAACTCTCCGCGGCGCAAAAGACTTCGCTTGGGGGCCGGAGCAAGCAGCGGCCTTCGCCTCATTAAAGCAGTACTTAACGGAGCTGGCCACCCTCACGAGCCCCGACTCCTCGCTCCCCTTATTGCTCTATGTCGCGGCTTCGCCGCACGCGGTCAGCGCGGCACTTGTGCAGGAGCAGACAGTCGAAGGCGCTGTCAGACAGTGCCCTGTGTATTACGTCTCCGAGGTCCTGACTCCGTCCAAATGCAACATGACAGAGCTGGAGAAGATCGCCTACGCAGTCGTTATGTCCTCGCGCAAGCTGCGCCATTATTTTGAAGCATTCAAGGTCCGTGTCACCTCAGATAGGGGGCTCGGCGAACTGTTTAGAAACCCGGAGGCATCGGTAAGGATCGCCAAGTGGGCAGCCGAACTCTCCGGCTACCACATCAGCTTCGAGCCCAGGACAGCCATCAAATCGCAAGTCCTGGCAGACTTCATCGTCGACTGGACCGGGCCAGTAACACAGCCGGACCCGACCACAGAGAAGGTCTGGACGATCCATTGCGATGGCGCATGGTGCCATGCGGGGGCAGGCGTCGCTGCAATCATAACATCACCAGTCGGGGTCAAGCACAGATATGCAGCACGACTCAGCTTCAATCTGGAATCCGACAGGTGCACAAATAATATAGCAGAATACGAAGCAGTCATCCTCGGCCTCCGCAAGCTGAGGGCCCTCGGAGTCACCACTTGCAGCATCAAAACAGACTCCAAGGTAGTTGCCGGCCAGGTCGACAAAGACTATGCAGCCAAGGACCCCGCGCTCATGCAGTACCTCGCGGCCATCCGAAGTCTCGAAAGACAGTTCAAGGGGTTCACCGTGCAGCATGTGGACCGGGCCAAGAATGAGGAGGCCGACGCATTGGCCAAGGCCGCGGCCAGGGGCGAAACTCTGCCCTCCGACGTGTTCTTCCACGTCATCGGCACGCCAGCAGTCCGGAGCCCCGAAGGGCTCCATATAACCAACGACATCGAGGGCCACCGTACAGTCAACCTCATCATGACCGAAGACTGGCGAGCACCCATTACCCTGTTCCTGCAGGGGTATTATCACCCAGCTGACATCAGTGAGGCCAAGCGCCTCAGACATCGAAGCCGGGACTTCGCTCTGATTGAAGGCCAGCTATACAAAAAAGGAGTCAGCCAACCAATGCTTAAGTGCGTCACCGAGGCCGAAGGCATGCAGGTCCTACGTGAAGTCCACAGTGGCACGTGCGGCTCGCACGCGGGGCCAAGGGCCCTAGCTGCTAAGGTGATCCGCCAGGGTTTCTACTGGCCAGCAATGATTTGCGCCGCGAATCGGGTCACTCGGTCCTGCGAAGCCTGCCAGAAGTTCTCTCCTCGACCAGGCGGCCCTTCGCAGTACACAAAGCTGATCGCCCACACATGGCCTCTCCAGCGCTGGGGTCTCGACATTGTTGGACCCCTGCCCACCGCTCAGGGGAATCTCAAGTTCGCCTTCGTCGCGGTCGAGTACTTCACCAAATGGATCGAGGCACGGGCTGTCTCCACAATAACATCGAAGACTGCCCAGAAATTCTTCTGGCAGAACATCGTTTGCCGTTTCGGAGTACCGTCCGAGTTAACGGTCGACAACGGCAAACAGTTTGATAACCAAGACTTCAAGGATTTCTGTTTCTCCATTGGCACCAAGCTTGCCTTCGCCTCAGTCTATCATCCGCAGTCCAACGGGGTCGTGGAGCGCGCCAACGGAAAAATCTTCATAGCTATCAAAAAAATGCTCCTCGATGAAAAAAAGGGCAAATGGAGCGATTTCTTACCTGAGGCAGTCTGGGCACTAAACACGACTGAGTGCAGGGCGACCGGGTTTACTCCTTTCCGTCTGTTATACGGATCGGAGGCCATGACCCCGCAGGAAATAAAGCACGGGTCCCCGCGAACGGTCCCGTCAGCCGTCCCAGATGTGGACGAGCCGACTTCAAAGGATCTCATCGATGGAGACCGTGTCTTCGCCCTACAAGCTCTGAACAAGTATCAAGCCTAGACCAAAGCATGGCGCGACCACTCAGTCACCCCGAGGGAGTTCAGCGAGGGGGACCTCGTGCTCATTCGGACAGCTCGGACGGAGTCAAGGGGCAAGCTGGAGCCCATGTGGGAGGGCCCTTTCATCGTCAAGACGAAGGCCTCCCCCAGCGCATACAGGCTCACAACACAAACCGGCGAGGACCTGGAGCATTCCTGGAACATTGACAACCTCCGCAAATTTTTTGTTTGATTCTTCAGGGCTGTCTTCGCCCTTGTAATTTGCAAAAACAATCTTGCACCGGCCCGCACTCTTTTCCTCCCGGGGGGTGAGGTTTTTAACGAGGCGGAGCCATGTAATATATGCGTAAAAAATCCCCCGCAAAAAGACATGCGTCGAAAAAGACCGCGATGACGGTCTTCGACATTCGACCACCACGAGGTCACCGCGAGGCTAAGCGCTAGCTACCCTCGCGTGCGACAAATCCGCGCAGAAGTCGCCTAAGGGTGCAGCCGGATTAGCACATCAAGTGCGGAAAAAATCTAAGTCTATCGCGAAGACTATCCGTGCCGAAGTCGCCTACGGGTGCAGCCGGATTAGCACATCAAGTGCGGAAAAAATCTAAGTCTATCGCGAAGACTATCCGTGCCGAAGTCGCCTACGGGTGCAGCCGGATTAGCACATCAAGTGCGGAAAAAATCTAAGTCTATCGCGAAGACTATCCGTGCCGAAGTCGCCTACGGGTGCAGCCGGATTAGCACATCAAGTGCGGAAAAAATCTAAGTCTATCGCGAAGACTATCCGTGCCGAAGTCGCCTACGGGTGCAGCCGGATTAGCACATCAAGTGCGGAAAAAATCTAAGTCTATCGCGAAGACTATCCGTGCCGAAGTCGCCTACGGGTGCAGCCGGATTAGCACATCAAGTGCGGAAAAAATCTAAGTCTATCGCGAAGACTATCCGTGCCGAAGTCGCCTACGGGTGCAGCCGGATTAGCACAACAAGTGCGGAAAAAATCTAAGTCTATCGCGAAGACTATCCGTGCCGAAGTCGCCTACGGGTGCAGCCGGATTAGCACAACAAGTGCGAAAAAAATCTAAGTCTATCGCGAAGACTATCCGTGCAGAAGTCGCCTAAGGGTGCAGCCGGGAGAAAATCAAAGTCTATCGCAAAGACTATCCGTGCGGAAGTCGCCTACGGGTGCAGCCGGATTAGCACAACAAGTGCGGGAAAAAAAAATCTAAGTCTATCGCGAAGACTATCCGTGCCGAAGTCGCCTACGGGTGCAGCCGGATTAGCACAACAAGTGCGGAAAAAATTTAAGTCTATCGCGAAGACTATCCGCGCGGAAGTCGCCTAAGGGCGCAACCGGTTTAACACAGCAAGTACACCTGGACTAGCACGACAACGGCCGAAACGACAACATCGAACCATTCACGCCAAGACCAATTATAATCAACCAAGCACAGCGCAGCCGAACGAATCAGTTGGTACAAAACGCCTTCACACACATGCACGCGAGGGCACACAATTCCACCATACAAGACTCTACATACACAAGCGAGGACACCACACTCTACATCGGTTCAACTTTAGGAATAATTCCCATCTCCCTATAATTAAATAACATTATCCTGAGCTCCTCACCCGCAAAAAGCCTTCGCAGTTCCCCCTCACCTACACTCTCGGCGGTCGGCAGAGACAACAGTTCCTGCCGACCGGCCCCACTCACGCGAAGCAAAGCCCGCTCCTCCGCGCTAACCCTACGTTTTGCAACCGCCCTTCGACGACGGCGCCCGGCGCTAGGGCCTGGCGCGTCCGACGCGTCCGCGGCGTGTGGCGAGGCCTCCGCCGCAGCCACGTCCAAGGCCGTAAAATAATCCAAATTCTCCTCCGACGACTCCTCAGTCCACTCAACCGAGCTCCCGGAGTCAGCAAAGTCAAAAAACTCAGATGCAGACCCACTATATTGTTTACCACCTTCCGCGGTCGAGGCCGCCAAAAACTCAGTAGCAGTGGTTGCGTGCGCAGGCCCAAAATCTTGAACCTGCGCAGCAACCAAAGTTCAGTACAAACATCCAAAATTTCCTAACCCTAGACAACCACTATGCCACCTGCGAGGGCCCTGACGCGGCGGGTGCCTCCGCCGTTGTCTCCGCCGCCGCTCCCGCCATTCTTTCCACCGCCTCCGCCGTCGGATCTTCGACGGTCGGCGCGGCTGCTGCGAGGGCATCGGGAGCGCCTTCGGCCACCTTCATGGGCACGTCTTCAACTGTCGCAGCAGATGTGGGGGCGCCTGGTGCGTCTTCCGTAGTCTCCGGGGCCGGCTCCGGGTCAGGCAGGGCGTCGTTCAGTGCTCCGAAATCGTCCACCCGCTCGCCTCGCTCCGCCTAAAACAAAACATACAAAAAGTCAGCAAACACACGCACAGACCACATCCAGCAAACGCCAAACAAACGACAACGTTACCTGAGCCCTCGCAGCCTCGGCCCGCTCCCTGACCACTTCACCGCCATACAGACCCCACATCCGATCATAGAGGGCGCCGGCGGACTCCTTCACCACGGGGTCTTCGACCTTATAGATGTCTCGCCCAAAATCTTCATCTGCCTGGTCGAAGGCCTCATAGTGCCGGCACCCTTCGCGAGAGAGTGCGTTCATTGCCCCCTCGCAGGTAACCAGGGAGGCGAACGACATTAATCCAGCCAAGACAGTGGGGAGCTCCTGCAGCTCCTCTTGCACCCATTCCAAGCAGCGAAGTCCGGCCTCTCGCTCCGGCACCACGAAGTCACCGGTCCGCGCACCCAGCTCGCGGTATGTGGCCATAAGCTGTGTGCGCGTCCGTTCGGCCTCCGTTCGTGCCGCGGCTTCGGCCCCCTTCGTGCGGCTCTCCAGAGCGGTGAGCCGCCCCCGCAGGTCCTCGGCGAGATCCTTGGCAAGATTGGCCTCCGCCCGTGCCAGCCTAGCCTCCGCCTGCGCGGCCTGCTCTTTGGCGACGGCCTCGTTGGCCTCCCTCCTCTCCCCCGCCAGCTGGCGCCGGAGATCAGCCTTTTCTTCCTCCAGGGCGGCCACCTTGTCCGCCAGTTTACGACACTTGCTGTCGGAGGCAGACTTCTCACGGACAGCGTCAGCATGTTGCGTCCGAAGTCTCTCGACTTCGGCAGATAAGGCTGCCGTGAGCGCCCCCGACGCAGTACGGCTGGTGAAGTCAGCCACCTGCAGAGAACACGTAAGGCCATGGCCGTAAAAAAAAAAAAAAACTCGGCGGACCTGACTCAGCGCCTCCGTCGCCTGATTCAGCGCCTCCGTCACTCCCTTCAGCCGGCGGGTCGCCGCGCCAGCCTCGTCTCTGACCTTCGCAAGGGCCGACACCTCGCCTCCGGCGCCAAGGGCCCCGCCCTTCGCCGTCGCGATTGCCCCGGCAGGCACAGCTATAGCAAGCCGGCCCTCGTCCGACCCTGTAGCGCATCAACAATAAAAAAAAAAAGAGGCGGCCGGGTGACTTACCCCCAAGATAATCGTCCACGCTAATGTCGGTGCCGAAGTCGGCGATGCGCTTGCCCGGCGGCGGCAACGCTCGGGCCGCCTTCGAAGCCTCCGCCACTCCGCTGGCCGGCGGCACCACCTTCGTCGGCTTGGAGACTCCGGCGCCCGCCGCTGTCTCCGGCGCCTTGCTGGGCGCAGCGGCGCCCGCCTTCGCCGCCAGCGGCGGTTTGCCTCCACTGGAGGCCGCAGCCTTCGCCGTTCCCCGTTGCCTTTTCGGCCGGGCGTCGTGAATCCTTACGGTCGCCTGGCGTTTTTGCGCTGCCCCTTGGCGATCCTTGTCCATCACTGCCCACACAACAGCACCGATATTTCGCCCGTAAGGAAAAACCCTCCACTGACGAACCATACGAGATGTAAAACAGTCTTCCTCAGCCGCACAGGGGACAGGAACATTTCTAGGCCAGCAGCCCCCGGTAACCCTCAGCATCCGAGCCGAAGACTCCCGGAGCTCGGGCGAAGACATCCTCTCCCCCGGGGCCGCGCACGTCCTCATTAACTCCCTAGCAAAACTATCAGACACCCCGATTCCTCCCATCGCAGTACCTAATTTTCTCTTTTTTGAGGAGGGGGCGGCCGTCAGCGCAGGGTCGCCTCCAGTCTCCACCGCCGGCTTCTTCCCACGGCGGTCCGCTTCGTCTTGTCCAGGGTAGCCGTCGTACGGCAATTGATTCAATTCGAAGACCCTGTTCAAACGTTCATTTGACCCGCGAATATCAAAGCTGCGCTGGCCTTCCGTCCTCGCCACGTACCGCCCCACGAGCCGCACCGCCAAGTCCTCCGCATCACGCACAAAGGCGGCCGGGTCACGGTTTCGCAAATTCAGTGCAAAGGCTGGACTTCGCACCACCCTTCCTCCGTGAAAAGGCATCTGGCGAGGGCACACTTCGCCCAACGCCCAGCCGTGCGCCAAGGGCCAGACCCCGTACGCCACAAACTCTTCAACTAAATCACGACCACTGCTCTGGCCGGCGGCGCATCGAAGGGCCCCTTCGTCTGCATCCTCTTCTGCCACTTCAAAGGGCGGATACGCAGAGTAATAGTGAGAGCACATCTCAGATACGGGCAGTCCTTCATGGCCTTCGACAGTAGCCTCAGCAACGTAAAACCAAAATTCATTCCAATTGCCCCACTTGTTGCGGGCGCACGGAACCAACTCCACTACTGGCATCGTGGTCTTGCCGGTCTTCGGCGTGAATGTACACGACCCAAACTGGGCAACTCCGCCCTCAATCACCCTCTTCTGCCAATGCAAGCAGTAATTCTTCGCAAAAACTTCAACCGACGGCTGTCCGCCGTACGAAGTCGTCGCCCAGACATACTTCGCCAGCGCCACCACGACGTTCGGTGTCAGCTGATGAATTTGAACGTTGAATCTACGCAGGACTTCGCCAACAAACCGGTGCGCAGGCAAGCGGAGACCGGCGACGAAGAACGCCTCAAAAACAACCAACTCACCCTCCGGCTCGGGGACTTCCTCCGTCCCCGGAGCACGAGCGACTCCGCCGCCAAAGTAGCCCAAGCGCTGCATTTCTTCGACGCGGGCCGACGTCATCCGTGACACACCAAAATCAACAGAGTCGCCGGCGCGCAGCTCCTCCACCATCACGCCACTCAACGTCTCCTCAGACGAGGCGGCGGCCGGCGGCGTGGCGTCGGCGGAAGAAGAAGAGGATGGCATTGCTACGTACCGTCGGCGGCGGCGGGCGGTCTGCTTCACTCGAGCCAGATCTCCGACGAGCAAAGCGAGCAGTAGAAGAAGAGGAGCAGAAAGACGGCGGGCGGCTAGGGTTTTCACGGAGCGCGGAAGGCAAAGTGCAAACAGCGCCGTCCCCCGCCCCCCTTTATAGGCAGGGCGCGGCTCCTCGGGAAACCCGCAATCCCACAGGGCGCGACGCTTCGGAAAACCCGCAGTCCAACAGTACGATGTCCATCAACGGTCACATCAAAAACCCCCGCGGAACCACTTCGAGCGAGGGCAGCGTCTCCGCCATCTAGCGACGTCTTCGGCACCAGGTGACTTTGTCGAACTGGTCCCTCGGAGGGCAAATGTTGGAGCGAAGGCAGAAACGCCACCCTTCGCCCGAAGTCTCCACCGCTTAGCCCCTGCCCTGACAGACAAAGCAGGCAGGGACACCCTCCGCTTGTCGGCACCAGAGACAACACGGAGACCCTTCGCTCGATTCGGCACCAGACGAAGGCCTGCGGCGACGCCTCCCACGGCGCGGCCTCGGTCAGTTCCGAGGCCCACATGAGATCTGGCCCATTGTAACGGGCCCTGCGTGGCTGCCTTTGTGTTACGGGCCTAATTTGTAAAGGCGTACTTGTAATTACAGCTTGTAACCCCGCTTTATGGGAATATTCTGGGGATAAACTAGGCACCTGAGGGCACATGCGTCCTTGACGCAAGGCGCCGTGCACTCGGTTACCTATAAATACCCCCGCACAGTGCCCGTGAGAGGCCAGATTAACAGAGCTTTTGCCATCACGCGCGAGTGCCCTGTTGCCATCTCCATTCACCCGTGTTGGATCTCCTTGCTGTCGAGAGACAGCACCAACAACGAGGCCTTTACAAAGTTCCACTAGCTTCCGAAAACCCGCTACAGTTTATAGGAAGATCCAGTGCAGGAATCCCTTGCAGGACCGCCATCACAGCAAAATCCTCCCGAGGGCCTCCCTACACTGACCTCTCCCCTACTGCCCTTGCCCCTTTCGGGTAAGGTAGTCTTCCACTAGCTTTCCTAATTAATCAGCCAAGGGCGTCCCATTCCACCCTCGTGGTAGCACTGTTTTCCCGGGTGGTTCTCCATGTTCCAATTAACATAATGATCTCATCATGAACAATAAACAACAACTGATAACAAAAGTGTAACCATGAATAATGTATCTCCATACCCAAAACCACATATAGCACTAGCAAGTACTACCCAGAGAGTTCAGTGGTAAACAAGGTATAAAGATAGACAAACTAGGGTAACCTATTGGGTCCCATCAAAATTAACCTATGCAGATCATTATGATTAATCAGAACATGGTTGGGTAAAAAGAAGTGATCAAGGGCACAACTTGCCTGGGCCTTGAGATTCCAGGTACCAGGATGATTCTTCAGATCCTCGTGACCTCACTGCTAGTCGTAGCAATTCAAACAAACATGGTGTAGGCAAAATTAACATTACACCAAACATAAGAACAAAATACACATTAATAATATACATATTAAAATAAGATCATAGGAACAGGAACCATTAATTTTGGAGTTATAGATTTTAAGTTATGGATTTCCAAAGATTCTATGTGCTTGGTACAAGATTAATTAAGATAACAATTTTAATGTGACTTTTATGTAAAACCAGTGGCACTAATTGATAAACAATAATATTACAAAATTATAGGAAGTGGAATGGATGAATTTGGAGTTCATATGCATTTTCTATGAATTATATAAATTCTAGGAATTATTTTTATATTAAAAACTCATTTTCTAATTCATTTTCCTGATTTTATAATTCTCTGGACTGGGCCTCAATTAAACAGAAGTGAAGGGGGTTCGGGGATAAAATTTCCAGACACAGCGTACAGTCCATGAGGTTGGCGGGTTGATTTGTTACAATTATAAGGTCCTTTCTGCAAACTGCGCACGCCGAAGGGGTATGAAGCGTTGACGGTCGTCCGATCAAGCGCGGATGGCCCGGATTAGATCCGTCCCACCGCGAACCGGTACGCGCCCGCGACGGTTGGATTAAAGATTAACGGCACGGATTTAATAACCCTGCCATTGCACCAGGTTCGCCCGCTAGCAGATCTACGGCCCAGATTGAATTCCCCAATCGCATACCCAGATCCGATCGCCAACGCACGATCAAAATCCCACGGCTAGAGATCATCCCTAACCTCCTGACGGCGCCGCGCGGAAACACCACCGCACGGCGGAGCTCATCGCCGGCCACTCGAATGCTACCAGCCCGACCACGGATGCGATTAACTTCGTAAGCAAAACGAAATTGAGGATGATACTATCAGGTAGAAGGTACCTCACGTCAGATGGCAACGGCGGGGGAAGCCGACCATGGCACGGGGCGGAATTTGCCCACAATTGGCACGGCGGCGAGCAATTCGTCGTGATGCGGTCGCCAATCGAGTCTGCTAAGGGGACCACACGCACCAGCGTTCCATCGCGAAGATTCCCGACCGCTACCCGAGCCGAGCCGACGACCAGGCCGCGAATCCCCGGTGGCGGTGGCACTCACCGCACTCTCTTGCTTGCGGAGTTCCCTGGCTTACCCTCCTATCGCGCCGATGGTCAAGGGCAAAAGGGAGCAGGGCCTCGATTCTTATGGTCTGGAGGTTGAGCCGCATATCTAGGGGTTAGTTGTTGTGATGGCTATAGGAGCGTCGGTAAGCAGGTCGGCATCCATGGCGGCAAAGTCGGAGTTGAGCGCACTGCCGCAGCGCCGCACACCGAAGAGTCCGCACATCCGCGAGTGCAAGGGTACGGGTGCGCGCACCTGAGACCGAGCAGTTGGCTTCACGGAATTCAGGGGAAGGGGAAGACGCTGGCATGCGGGGATCTCGCCCGGCCGATGCGCCAGCGAGGAAGACGCGCTCCGTTGAACAGTAATCTGTTGAGTCGGTCCCACACGTCAGCCAAATGAGCTCGTGCGCGCAGAGGCTAGCACAGTGTTGAGGGCCCACATGGCATTGGGGTGAAAAGAGCAGGCGCGCGCGCAATACTCCCCCGTGGACCCGCTGACGGAAGGGCCCGCACGGTCAGCCGCGCGCGCGTGTGTTAGAAGCTGGGCCGCGCGAGGTGAAGGGGTTTTCCCTGGATGGGCCAGATTGGGGTATGGCGGCCCATGAGACTAGTTTTGTTTTATTCTTTTTCTGTTATCTTTTTCCTTTCTATTTTCTACTCCAATTTGAATTCAAATTTCGAATCAAACTTAGACCAAATTTATTCCCAAATCATATGGTGAAGTAAAAGTACAAGTTTTTAGAGATATAATTATATTATTTATATCTTTATATATATATATATATCATCTCTCCTCTTCTCATTTTCAAAAACCCTAGGTTCAATTTAGGATTTAATCCAACTTTTAGGATTATTAACTTCTTTTTATTATCAATTATTCTTATTATTTGATTTAATGCACAAACATATAAAACTCCAACAAGATGCTCTTTATTTTGTTTTAGAATCTTTTGTTTGGATTAAATCCTCTCAATTACATGTATGCTCTTTTCATGATGCAAATATGACACATAAAATAAGGATATCACCATATAATCCTTTTATACACTTTTGAGTATTACATTGCCATAAGGCATTTGTGTGATGACCGTGATGAGCGTGATGAGGACCGGTGGCTATGCGTCCTTGGAGGTTCATCTTCACTTGAAGAATCATCCCAAGTTCTAACACTTGTTAGCGCCTTGCCTTTGCTCCTCTCCTTTTTGGGTTTGGCCATATTTGGACAGTTGTCCCTGAAGTGGCCCTTCTCCCCACATGCGATGCATCCTCTCTTCCTTTGCTTTTTCATGTCAATGTTAAAGAGAAGATCCTCGACCTGCAGGGGCACACCCATTAGGTTAATCTTGCGGATCATCCTCATTACCTTTCCGACACGTCGAATTGTTTTTTCGTCCTCGAAGGATGATGTGCATGGTTGATTATCTTCATCATCATCACTTTCTGCTTCTTCCTCTTCTTCGCTTGAGGAACTTGGAGTGGGAGCCTTCTTTTTGCCCTTTCTTTCATCACATGCAAAAGCTTATGGTCTTGAGGAAGTTGGCTCCTCTCCCCGACACATTTTTCGCGACATCTCAAAAGCCGCGATTTTCCCAATCACAATGGTCGGGGTCATGTTGCTCAAGTCCTCCATGTTGTGAAGGATGGTGATGATGCTCCCATATCTTTTTTGTGGTAGCAGGGAGATAATCTTCCTCACAATGTCCGCATCACCTAGCTTATTAATGCCAATAGAATTGAGCTCATTGATAATTAGATTCAAACGAGAATACATGTCTCTAACAAGCTCATCATCTTTCATAGCAAAAGAGTTATACTCATTTAAGACTAGGCAATGTTTTTGCTCACGGATATTGGATGTGCCGTCATGGAGCTCATGCAATTTTAGCCAAATCTCATTAGCAGTTTCCAAGGTAAGTACTTGATTAAAAATATCCATGCTAAGAGATTCATACAAGCAATTTTTGGCTCTAGCATTTAAATGAATTTCTTTTTCCTCACTCGTGGTGGGTTTCTCGGGATTCTTGAGGGGTTTCATCCCGTCACGAGTGACTCTCCAAACACCTAGATCAACGGCCTCTAGGTAACAAGCCATTCTAGCACTATAATATGGGAAGTTAGTGCCGTCAAAGTGTGGTGGCCTATGGGTATCCATCCCTTCCTCTAAAAAGCGTCGGCTCTTTTAGCGGTGAAGCTAAAGCATTTCAAATGAGCCAAACCGGGCTCTGATACCACTTGTAGAAAACGGGTGACACCTAAGAGGGGGGGGGGTGAATTAGGACTTCTAAAACTTTTACTAAACTAGGCCACAATTAAATCCCTAGAGCAAAACCTATGCAAGTAATCAAACTAGAATGTGCACACTAGGTTTTGTCTAAGTGTTGCTATCTCTACCGCAAAGGCTAAGTTTCAATCTACACTAAATAAGTATGAATACTAGATTGAAACTTAAATGCTTAATAAAATGCGGAAACTTAAAGAGCAAAGTAGAGAAGCAAACTCTCGTGGATGACGCCGGTATTTTTATCGAGGTATCCGGAACCGCGCAAGGTCTCGACTAATCCTCGTTGGTGCCCCTACGCAAAGGGAAGCCCACGCGAGGGCCAAGCACCACAGTCGAGTAACTCCGTAGAGAGTCGCGGACCTTCTCCACGCGCAAGTGGTGCTCCGCTTCCGGCTCCTCTCGGACGCTCCCCGCCGTCTCCACTATCGAGCTTCCGGCCAAAACGCCGTGGGCCTCGTTCCCTCCGGTACACGGTGGCGGCCGTGACACAAACGCGTTTGTCACGGTCTCGCAAGACTCTCGCCCCACTCGGTACAATTACAACAGCTCGCGCAAGAGCCGAGGGGTTGTGTGGTTTTACAAAACTCACTCAACTAACTAGGGTTTACCTAGAGCAAGCGCTAAAGCGGTCTAACTAACCTAAGCACTTCGCAAAGCACCTACGCTAATCACCGAGTGATTCTATTAAGCACTTGGGTGTTTGAGCTCTTGGAAATGTGCACTATATGCCTTGGTATGTTGCTTGGGCTCCCACACCTTCAAATGGCTGGTTGGGTGAAGTATATATAGGCCCCAACTCCAAAATAGACGTTGGAGAAAAGCTGCAGTTCTCTGCGGCACACCGGACAGTTCGGTGGTGCACCGGACAGCGCACTGTAGCCTGTCCGATGCGCCTAGCCGTTGCTCTGTCAGAGCAGGTGACCGTTGGCGCCACAGGATTTTCCACACCGGACAGTCTGGTGCTCACACCGGACAGTCCGGTGGTCTTCTCTCCGGGTGCCACCTGGAACTAGCCATTGGGCTGGAGTTCCCTGGTGCACCGGACAGTCCGGTGGTGTGGGCACCGGATAGTCCGGTGTGCCACCGGACAGTCCGGTGCGCCTTCGCACAGACAGTCCGCAGCAGCACACTTGGACTCTTCTTGGATCTTCTTAATGTCTTCTTTTGAGGTGTTGCTTTCCTCAATTCCTTAGTCCAAGTAAATCTTGCATCCTGTGAACTACAAACACAAACACTAGAAAACTTATTAGTTCACGGATTGTGTCGTTCATCAAACACCAAAACTCAATTAGCCAAATGGCCCGGGGTCCATTTTCCTTACAAGGCAGATCGCCAATCAAACTCTGGCCCCACCTACAGGCTAGCATCCTCCCCTAAGGCGGGCCCGGGGGCCACTGTCAGTACCCTCGATCAGGGGTACCCTCTCCTACAGCATGAAGACGCCGCATCCGTACAACACCTCAAGGCCACGAGAAGAATGGCGTCCAACCCCACCACATTGGGCAGGTCCAAGGGCGCCACGTGACAAGGAAAGGTGGTGCATCTCAGTCTTCACCGTTGGGTCCGGACCTCCGAAGGACACCGGACCCCTATACGTACAAGCCCAGGGCCCCCAAGAAGGCACGCCAGGTCCCTTGGGAAGGCTCCAGTCCCCCTCCAAGTAAGGTCCGAGCATT
Source organism: Zea luxurians (assembly GCA_029449295.1). Lineage (NCBI taxonomy): Eukaryota > Viridiplantae > Streptophyta > Magnoliopsida > Poales > Poaceae > Zea > Zea luxurians. The sequence goes on from JAOPSE010000002.1 coordinate 172,386,594, forward strand.
AGCAAGGTCTCGGGACGGGAAGGACCCTGGCATGAGGGGGGGTCCGGTGCTGGCACGTGTCCAGGCCTTGCCCTGCGCTTCCTGCTACTGGCGCAAGGCATGCGACACAAGCCAACAGGCCGAGCCTGGCGTAAAGCCCACCAAGCTGAGCAGCCTCTGCATTAATTATAGAAAGGACATGTCGCCTGACACCACGCTACCAGGCGACGTGCCCTCCTAGCATTTAATGCGTCCTGTCCAATCCGATGGCAGACGGCGTCAGGGTCATCCAGCAAGCGGCGCGCCTGACCGGTCTGTTGGCAAACAGTGCGCCTGTGCCGAGCAACGCACTATACTCATCATCCCTTCTATAAGAAGCCTCCCCTGCACACCGAGGATACGGAGATCTCGGGTGTCAGGGCACTAGAAGATTGCCCCTGCAGCAAACGTTTGTGGCTCCAAGTATTGTAATCGCTATGTCCCTGAGCCTGCTTGTCGGGGCTCAGTACCTTTGTGCATGCCCCCTTCGGCTATAAAAGGGGAGGCATGCAGCATCACAAGACAGACACAATCTTAGGCAGACACTCACAAGTTCATACAAGCTCCCAAGCAATACATCGCACAGTGGAGTAGGGTATTACGCTCCGGCGGCCCGAACCACTCTAAACCCTCGCATGCTCCCGTGTGTTGATCCACCAGTATCGTAACAAGCAAAACGCTTAGGCCCCTCCTCTTTTTAGGATTTATGGCGGGTGCAATCCGCCACCCGGCCGGGGAGATTTCCTCTCCGACAGTATCTATGTTGCAAGTGATGAGTGCTTGTCGAGGAGATAATCAGAGCATTGGTTAAGCGCTCGCGTGTGCGTGAGGGGAGGGGGGGGGGGGTTAACTGAGGAGTGTGTTGTGTTTGTAACATGTTTCTTAGTTTATGGATGTGGAGACATTGGCTCAAATGTGAACATTGTTGAGCGTGAGACAGTCGACGATAATAAAGAAGGTCAAGCAAGGCATATATCTATGATAAACCCAAAGCGATTGTAAGAAAAATGGACCCCGGACCATTTGGCTAAATGAGTTTTGGCGTTTGATGATTAACACAACGTGTGAACTAATGTGTTTGCTAGTGTTTGTGTTTGTAGTTGTTGGGGGCCTTCGGCTCCCGAAGGTCCTCAAAAACATAGTTTGACAATATTTTCCAAGTGTAATATGTGAACAGGCACCTTCGGAACAGGCACCTTCGGAGTCAGGTCGCGAATATACAAGAGCATGGTTAAGACGAAGCTTGACTGGAATGAAAAACGATCATGACGAAGGATAAGACGATCACGAAGCTATGTGCAGAAAGGCTTCGGCACAATAACAGAAAAGAGGAACCGACTTAAAGATGAAAAGCCAAATTGGACCTCGAAGAATTACTATAGTTATTGATAAATGTAAAGGGCATCAATGTAATTTTACACGGGCTGCGTCCCGTGCCTATAAATAGGTGAACAGTACTCCCGTACTGTTCACGCTGACTTGGCATATGCTTTTTCGCATCACGTTTGTACCTTTACTTTACATCAATCTGAAGGTACATTTGTAATTCGTTTTTATGAATTTAATAATGGAAATATATCGATGATAATGCTGGTATTATTACTCGCACATTATATATAGTTGCTCTGTTTAACCATTTATCAACCTAACGAAGGTCTTTTCTTTCGTAACCTTCGTCCGAGATTCATTATACCCGAAGGGATATACTGTTTCTAAGGACGAAGGAGTTTGACATTTAACACTTTTATGTTGTCTTGTTCTTAATTCATAGCATTTGAGAACAAGCCCCCAATATTGGCGCCCACCTCCGGTGAACTCACTTCCACTTTTTGGGTTTTGAAAACCTTCGGCAAGCGTCACCTTCGTCATGCCGCCAAAAAAAGCTTCAACGACAGGGGCCGCCACTCTGCAGCCGCTGGACCCCAATCAGGATGTCGTCTCTCTTAGGGAGGCCCGAAGCCAGAAGAGGAAGGCCATCAGTCCAACGCCTCCGGAAGATGACTTGGACCAAGAAATACAAAAAATGGAGATGCTCCATCAACAGGTTCAACGGAAGAAGGAGGAGATGGCTCGTCTAGCTGATCTTCAAAAGCAGATAGATGAAGCCTCTGAAGAGCTTCGACACCTCGCTCAAGATGACCAGAATCATAGGCCCCCGCGCAGAGAGCTTCATCAAGAGGGTTTCTACAACGAGGATGACTGGTATGAAGATTTCCATCATGGAAATTTTGCTTTTGAAGACACTTCTCCCCTGTCAACAGAACTGCAGGCTACACCTTGGCCACAGTCTTATAAGCCACCTCAGCTCCCTATGTATGACGGTCATTCAGACCCAAAGCAATTCTTGATGAGCTATGAGGCAACTATATCTTCGTATGGTGGCAACACGGCGGTCATGGCAAAGTCCTTCGTCATGGCTGTCAGGAGCGTTGCACAAACCTGGTACTCCTCCCTTAGGCCAGGAACAATCACCTCATGGCAAAAGCTGAAGGATATGTTGATAACCAGCTTCCAAGGTTTTCAGACGAAGCCAGTCACTGCTCAAGCTTTATTCCAGTGCACCCAGGATCACGAAGAGTACCTTCAGGCATATGTCCGAAGGTTTCTACGTCTGAGGGCACAGGCACCAACAGTGCCCAATGAAATTGTCATTGAGGCCATGATTAAGGGGCTTCGTCCAGGACCTTTAGCTCAGTACTTTGCCAGGAAACCTCCTCAAACTTTGGAGAAGCTGCTCCAGAAGATGGACGAGTATATTCGAGCTGACAATGATTTTCGCCAAAGAAGGGAGGAAGCTCTCAGGTTTTCTGAAATGACCAGGGGCTTCGGAGGAAGGTTTTATCCGAGGCATGTCAGGTCAATTCACAATTCTACTCAAAATGATGACAAAGGGAGTCAGCAGGAAAGGTCACAGTATTCCTCGCAAGCTTCGGGGCAATAGCAAAGCTCTTTTCGGCCGCCAGCGCCAAGAGGCAGAGGCGCCAGGGGCTTCGGGGGAAGATTTGGAGATCAACCAAGAAAAATTTACTGCTTATTCTGCGGTGAAGGCAAGGGCCATACCACCAGAATGTGTCATGTTACCATTCAAAAGCAAAAGGAGCTAGCAGAGGCTGCAGCACAATAGAGCCAGCCGAAGCAGGTTATGCATACTGCTTCGTATCATTCGCCTTACATTCCAGAATATGTAGGCAATCACCCTGCAGCCTCTATTGCTTCAGCAAGCCAACCCCAAGCTTCCTGGCAACAGCTTCCACCGCCACCACCAATACAACGAGCTCCGCAGCCAGAAGGGAGCCAGCACTCTCACCCCCAGAGGGACTTCAGAGAAGAATCCGAAGCTCGCACAGTCAATAGCACTGTGCCAGAGTCGAAGCACATTTACTGACAAAATATCCTACTCCCACAGCAGTTTTTTATGCTTTCACGTTCAGTTTTATTTTCTTCGTAGTAAAGAACAATTATGGGGAGTTTAAGTGTTTTTATTGTTTTTCAAATCCTTGTAACAGTTTACCGTATTATCATAATGAAAATATATCTCCTCCAAAGGCTTGAGTTACCGAAGCACAAGAATTTATGGAGGCACGGAGAACCATCGGATTATCGAAAACTTGTTCTAAGGAATGAGCCGTAACTTTTTTGAAGTAATAAAAAGTCGTTCCTAAGGGAGCGTAGTGTAAGTTTTCTGCTCGAAAGTCGTTCCAAAGGGAATGCAGAGCTTACAGCGAAAAATAAACGCTGATTCCGCTGAAAGTAAAAGGCGAAGAAGCTCCTATGGGAGGCTTACAGCGAAAAATAAACGCTGATTCCGCTGAAAGTAAAAGGCGAAGAAGCTCCTAAGGGAGGCTTACAGCGAAAAATAAACGCTGATTCCGCTGAAAGTAAAAAGTGAAGAAGCTCCTAAGGGAGGCTTACAGCGAAAAGTCAACGCCGAGATAAAAAGATTGTGTGCTCTATGGCAGGGATATGTGTATTTTCAGCATAAATGTCATTTTGCATAACATAACATCATTACATCATTTTGCATAACATAAGCATCATCCATCATTTCGCATGGAGAACAGGAAGGGGACACAGCATTGATCTTCGAAGAATGTTTTGAAAAAGAGAAAATCGTGCCAAGGCACAAGATAAATTGAGAAGAAGTGTAGCTTCATTTGAGAGGCAACATAAGACTTTTTTATGGATTCAAAGAATGTTTTCATGAAGTTTGGAGATTCTTCATCAAAGAAATATGGCAATTCTTGTGACACATAAAAGATTTTCTTTACGAAGCATGAAAAGAAGGGAAGGTGTTTTTTCGCCGAAGACTCAAAAAGCGGTATGTATGAAAAAATTTCATGCATCATAAAGAATTGAACCGTAAATAGATTATATATTACATTCAAAGTTACAAAGTTTTACACTTGTCATGTTCCAAGTATTTTTACAATAGCATTTAATCTTCCCTAAGAACTACTTCTGCAGCTTCGTTTAGCAGCTGATTGACAACTTCGTCCATGATGGCTTCGGCCATTTGTCTAATTTCGTCGTCTCCCTTCGGGGGAGGGTCCGCAGATGCCTCAGCGGGTTCTGAGGGAGGAGAGGACACGGCTATATTACTATTACAAACTACGAATAAAGTTCAAAATAAAAAATTACAACAAAATAAAAATCACTAATTAATACCTATTTGCCCTTCGGGCCCTGTGTTTTTTCAGCAGCTCTCGCTACCTCCCTAGCATCATGGATGCCTTTTTCACTTCTCTGAATGATCTCTTGAGCCATTTTTCGGCCACCATTGTCCCAAATGTCAGTGAAAAATTTTCCACCAACCTGGCTTGCTTCGGCTGAAGGGTCTTTGATATCTTCAGAGGATAAAGTAGCTTCAGACTGCGCCAAAGATTTCACATGCTCGCACCCTTTCTTCTCTAAAATGGTAACAATTCCCCTGGCGCCCGAAAAAGCACAAATGTCCCCGCGACTATTCAAGATTTCGTCGAAGACATCAGCTTCGCGACTAATCCATTCAATCGGGCCTTCTGGATTTCCTCTTGTGAAATTTTCTTCACTAGAGAACGCGCCAACGCTGGCGAAGCTGGATTTTATTTTCTTAACACATTCTATGGATTTATCATAGCACCTCTTCTTCGAAGCACGAAGCTCTTTAAAATTTACTTCCAAATGATCTGCCCATTGATCGCTTAATTCTCGTTTTGTTTCTTCAAGAATGCGTTCTTCTTTGGCTCAGGCTAGTTGTTTACGAAGATCTTCGATTTCACGCTTCTGAGCTTCAGCTTGAGTTTTAGAGTTAGCTTCGTCTTCCTTCATTTTTTCCACTAATGTAAGCAGAATTTTGTCCTTCTCCAAGGCTTCGTTTCTTAGCCTGATAACCTCTGTTCGAAGGTTGTTAAGAGCAATGGTGCAGCTCTCATCTTCGGCATTCTTCTGAGCCCTTAAGGCATTGCTGAGTATTAAGCCCTATTCAAAAGAATGAATGAGTTAACATAAGAGCAAAAAACTAATTCAAATTTCATAAACTTCAAAATTCACAATTTTTGTACCTTCAGACTATTGTATGCCAGGCTATCCGCAAGATCGTCCTTCGTCATGGCGCAAAGGCCAACTTCGAGTTTCGGGAACCCCATGCTTCTAGTCATCTCCCGGCACACGGATAATTCTTTATTGTCTGGGAGACAGTACAGGAAATCATCTTCGTTTGTCCCATTGAACACTACGGCCCCCCTCGGATACTTCAGTTCTCGGGCATAGTGATTGGCTTCAAAAATCTCTTCTTCAGATAGTTTCTTCCCCGAAGCATGTCGCACAATATAATCATGTATTTTGGAAGATGCTTCGGGGGTGGCAGTGCCAATTTCCTCAGTCAGAATCGGCTCTGTTATTTTTGCTTTTTCAGTTTCTAAACTTGCCTTTGACATTTTTTCGACCTCCAAAGGTTGTATCTTGGTGGATTCCGAAGGCCCAGCTTCAGTTTCAAATTGCTGCTTCGAAGTTTCAGCAACAAAGGCTTCAGTAGACACTTCAACAATTTTCTTTGGAGTTGTGCTTGAAGATTTAATTGTCTCCAAAACATCCAGCACATTAACCATCCTTTTTCTTTTCGGGGTCGCTGCTGGCCCCTTCTGGCTTTTAGCTGCCTCAACTTTTGATGAAGGACTTAAAACATCTAGTGTTTTTCTTTCTTCAGTTCTCTCTTCTCCTGTTTTTTCTATTACTGGTGCTTCGGCCATTTCTTCGGATTTTGGCGCTGGAGTTGGTTCTCTGGCTTCGGTGGCCGAAGAGGCCTCGCCAATAAACTCGGGCACTGTGGCCGGCTCAATACAGCGTGGAGGGTGTGTGAACACTTTTACCTTCTTCCTCTTCGGCGCTGGCTCCCCGGGAGCAGCCGAAGCAGTGTCCTTTGCAGGAGAAGTATTTTTTCTCTTTTGACCTCGCATTGGATAATAGTAGTCGGGATAGATAAACCCAATTGCATCAAATACTCGGTTGAGTCTCTTCTTCTTTCGGCATCCGAAAGCCGCTGATAATGCAGTGTTTTCGGCCTTTGAGTATGCCCCAAGCAATTCATCACTTACATTCTCAATGCTTTTCAGCCAATCATCATCCGGTTCAACAAACTTATCTCCGTACTTGAATGTATATTTTAGCCTGATTAGTCCACCCTCGTCAGTTTCTTTAACGGTCTCCTTCGGCATTTCCCAGTTATCTGCAAGTGGCCACACTCTGAAGGCAATGTGCTCTTGCATTAAATCCCTGGTCCCAATAAAAGAACAGACTACGCCGAAGGCCCTCTGACATTCTTCAGCTGCTTCGTCCATTTCTACCTTTGGTTTCCGGAGTCCGAAGCGCTGCCAGATAGGGCGCATGATGATATCTTTGATATCTTCCCGAACCTTCAAATCGTTCTTCACATAGAACCATTCCTTCATCCATTCCCCGGGCCATCTCTTCCGAAAGGTTGGCACGGGACAGCTTGACCCAGAGCGGGCACCGAAGCTATAGCAACCAAAATTATTATGATATTGCTCCTTACCCCAGGGTTTTGTCTCATATACTAGCTCGTGTATATTGCAAAAGCTTTTTGCGCTTGGCTCCAGGCCCTGGCTCCTCACGGCCCAGACGAAGATTCCCAATCTTATCACTGCCTCAGGGGTAAGTTGATGAAGGTAAATTTGATATATTTTCAGAACTTCTACCACAAACCTGCTTAGAGGGAATCGTAGCCCAGCCTTTAAAAAGCTTCGGAAGATCACGACTTCATTATCTTCGGGGGTCGGTGTAGTTTTTTCTCCGTCATCTGCCCTCACGATGGATATATCTCGGAAATATCTCCCCCTCATATTTTCAAGGTGACTCTGCTTTATAGTTGATTTTCCGAAGTTTGAGTGACTAGGCCGCCACGGGCAATCTTCGGAGTCCTCTCCACCACTATCCACATCATAACTATCACTGTCGCCAGTATCTTCAGATAAACCCTCCAAAGTTTCCTTGACAATCTTTTCCGTATTGGTCTTCGACATTGACTCAAGAAAACCCAGGTGCATTTCCTCAGAAAGGCTTAGCTTCGAAGCACCAGCAACTATCTTATCCTCAGACATCTTCGCGAATGCTGGCAAACCAGACTTGAAACCGAAGCTTAAAAATTTAAGACCGAGCAAATGCTGTCGCGCGCAGGCTAAAAGCTGGGTGAGTAAAAAGCAGGTGGCAAAAGGGCGTGCCAAATAAATTCGTGGTGAGCTTATATTTATACACCCAGTATGTCGAAAACTGGAGGGCCCCGCTTGTCAATGACTGTTGCTATTCTAGCAAAAGGAAGATGTTTTTTCGGACCTTCGGCTTAAAGCCTTCGTCCATGTCGCAATATGAATTTATCTTTACAATAAATTGATATTGCGAGGGGCTACTGTTGGGGGCCTTCGGCTCCCGAAGGTCCTCAAAAACATAGTTTGACAATATTTTCCAAGTGTAATATGTGAACAGGCACCTTCGGAACAGGCACCTTCGGAGTCAGGTCGCGAATATACAAGAGCATGGTTAAGACGAAGCTTGACTGGAATGAAAAACGATCATGACGAAGGATAAGACGATCACGAAGCTATGTGCAGAAAGGCTTCGGCACAATAACAGAAAAGAGGAACCGACTTAAAGATGAAAAGCCAAATTGGACCTCGAAGAATTACTATAGTTATTGATAAATGTAAAGGGCATCAATGTAATTTTACACGGGCTGCGTCCCGTGCCTATAAATAGGTGAACAGTACTCCCGTACTGTTCACGCTGACTTGGCATACGCTTTTTCGCATCACGTTTGTACCTTTACTTTACATCAATCTGAAGGTACATTTGTAATTCGTTTTTATGAATTTAATAATGGAAATATATCGATGATAATGCTGGTATTATTACTCGCACATTATATATAGTTGCTCTGTTTAACCATTTATCAACCTAACGAAGGTCTTTTCTTTCGTAACCTTCGTCCGAGATTCATTATACCCGAAGGGATATACTGTTTCTAAGGACGAAGGAGTTCGACATTTAACACTTTTATGTTGTCTTGTTCTTAATTCATAGCATTTGAGAACAAGCCCCCAACAATAGTTTATAGGATGCTAAAGTAACTTGGACCAAGACATTGAGGAAAGCAACACCTCAAAAGAAGACATTATGAATATCAAGTGAAGTCCAAGAGAAGAATCAAGTGTGGCCTGCGGACTGTCTGTGCGAGGAGCACCGGACTGTCCGGTGCCACACCGGACTGTCCGATGACCAGGAACAGGAACCCTAACGGCTAGTTCTAGGTGGCACTGTGGAGAGAAGACCACCGGACTGTCTGGTGTGGAGTCCGGACTGTCCGGTGTGGAAAGCCTGCAACGCCAACGGTCACCTGCGGTGTCAGGCCAACGGCTAGGCGCACCAGACAGGGGCACCAGACTGTCCGGTGCACCACCAGACTGTCCGGTGTGCCACAGAGAAAGCAACAACTTTTCTCCAACGGCTAGTTTTGTGTTGGAGGCTATAAATACACCCCAACCAGCCATTCCAAGGTGTGGGAGCCCAAGCAACATACAAAGGCATATTGTAGACATTTCCAAGTGCTCAAACACCCAAGTGCATAATAGAATCACTCGGTGATTAGCGTAGGTGCTTTGCGAAGTGCTTAGGTTAGTTAGACCGCATTAGCGCTTGCTCTAGGTGAATCCTAGTTAGTTGTGTGAGTTTAAACAAATCACACAATCCCTCGACTCTTGCGCGAGCCGTTGTAATTATACCGAGTGGGGCAAGAGTCTTGCGAGACCGTGACAACCGCGTTTGTGTCATGGCCGCCACCGTGTACCGGAGGGAACGAGGCCCACGACGTTTTCGACCGGAAGCTCGATAGTGGAGACGGCGGGGAGCGTCCGAGAGGAGCCGAAAGCGGAGCAACACTTGCGCGTGGAGAAGGCCCGTGGCTCTCTACGGAGTTACTCGACCGAGGTGCTTAGCCCTCGCGTGGGCTTCCCTTTGCGTAGGGGCACCAACGAGGATTAGTCGGGACCTTGCGTGGTTACGGATACCTCGGTAAAAATACCGGCGTCATCCACGAGAGTTGCATCTCTACCTTGCTCTTTAAGCTTCCGCATTTATATTAAGCATTTAAGTTTCAATCTTGTCTTTATACTTATATAGTGTAGATTGAAACTTAGCCATTGCGGTAGAGATAGCAACACTTAGACAAAACCTAGTTTGCACATTCTAGTTTGATTATTTGCATAGGTTTTGCTCTAGGTTTTTATTTGTGGCCTAGTTTAGTGAAAATTTTAGAAGTTCTAATTCACCCCCCTCTTAGGCGTCACCTGTTTCTTCAGCGATAAAAGGGCGGACTTGAAGGCTTGGATCGAGGAATCAATGGACAGAGGATAGGTCATGGATGGTTAGCGCTTGGTACATCTAGGGATAGCAATTTGATCCACGGATTTGGATATCCGTCGGATATCCGATCCGATGGAGCCGGATATAGATACATTTTTTACCCGTGGGTTAAATTTGTATCCGATCCAAAGTTGGGTGGACATGGATTAGGATATTATCACCCAACCATGGATTATCCGTTGGATATCTAAAATCGACCCATAGTTTATTTTTTGTCCTAGTCTATATCACATAGCAAAGAGCAAATCGTAACTCCATGAGCCTCATGCCTAACGTTCTCAATTCCCAACCTTTGATTGTCCCTTCTAGCTTTATTGGCTTGTTGACCCCTGCCCCCGTGCCCCCTTCCAAGTCCCATAGGCCACAGCGCAGCTGTGGCTGGCCGATGACTACCCCTTCCAAGCTCTAGTGCCCTTGGTCATAGCCCCGCATGCTCATAATAATACTTTTATTTAGTTTTTAATTGTGTACATTGGTGATTTTGGAAGAAATTTAATTAATTATGCTATTGAATTGTTCAAAAATGATTGTGTTTGTCATATTTGATGGATATCCTAAACCAATCCGAAATTCGATGGACACAGACATGGATATAAATTTCTACCCGCGGGTATAGTCGCGAACGGATATTGGTTGCAACCACAGATATGATTGCAGGTGGATATTTGTAATATCCGATCCGAATCCGATCTGTTATCATCCCTAGTCACATCAACAAGTGTACATGCAAGGATACTAGTGAATACGATGTTGATCAAAGTCAAGACGAAGATTGGACCAAGTTAAGGCAAGCGTGCAAGCACATGGTGATCGGCCGATCGAGGACGACCAGACATAGTTAGCACTTGGTGATGTTCTTTTGTTGTGTTACATGGTTGTTTAGCTCAGTTTTGGAGTGTTAGTTCTAGGACCCTTGGAACTTGATCAAAACATGTCTTGAAAGCTGAAAACCCTAACTCTCTAGTTCTAAATCCAAAACTTCTTGTTTCTAGTTTATTTTGATGAAATTCTTGGAATATTTGAGCTGAAGATTTTGAGGTGTTCTTTGGTTGTTCTTAGGTTTCTTTTGTGTGGTATACTGATGTAGTAGGCACATAAATGTGTATTAGTGGCCGATGTGGCTTGCTAACGTGGATAACTTGCATGAATACATGCATAGTTGTTGTATATCCTAATAGACTTTTGGCGTGGATAGATTGATTACAAAAGATGTAGATATAGATTCAAGAAGTACAAAATTATGGACTCGTTTAACTTTTGTTTTGCCATGTTTTTTTTCCGTGGAACTGGCACAACTTACCTTGTTTTGGCTTTTCAAGGAGATCAGAGCGCAGACCAAAAGTTAAAGTAGGACACTGCCCTGACATGGTGATTATTAAAAGAAATTAGCTCACGGACACTGATGATTAAAACAGTCATAGTGAGAGCAGTAAATTCATTTCAGGGCTAACTGACACGGTCCTTTTGTAATATTGCCTGGAGTCAGCTCCAGTATGTCTGGTCTCTGCGTCCCAGAAAAAAAATACAATTCTAACCTAGTATCTTATAGTCTATTAACTATAGATAAAAATATTAATATTTATTATACCAAATAAATATCATTAAATTAATTATATACATATAATAATGATGAGTCAACTTAGACCTATAGATACAAATACTATTCACTAGTTTCCGTATTTGGTAATTTATGAGCTAAAATGAAATAAAATGAATGGAGTAAAAATTAGTCTCTAGAAACCAAACTTTTTCTTAAATTATTAAAATAAAATAAAATAAATGGACTAAAAATTAGTCTCTAGAAACCACACTTCTCCTTAAATTATAAATTATGATAAAATATGAAGTACTTCAGCGGCTACACGATCTGTAGTCACTATAGGCCCATAGCTGCACGCAGTTAGTAGTAAAAATTCCTTGCATACAGCGACCACTGGTAGTACAACCGTTTGGCTCACTGAAAAGGTGTGTCTGATTCGGCCGTATCATCTGGGCGTTTGCTGTTGGACCGATTAATGCATGATGTGGTCTCTGACTCGGACTGATTTTATTGATGGCTCTCCGTACGATGGCGCGCGCGCGGTAGCTGAGCCTGAGATCGATGGATGGATTATTATTCTGACGAACAGAGCACCCTCCTATATATATCCACAAGCGTTAATAAAGCCTGTATGATCGATCTCAGTCCGAGTTTGTTGAATAACGACGATGATTCTGTTTTCTTTTTAATTTCCAGGCAACTGATGATTGAATTTATTGAATTATATGGGGATGGCTAAGTTTGTTGAATTGTCTTGGAAGATGATCAATTATGTCTATAAACAATGCTTGATTTGTTTACAAGACTGGCCGGTGTATTGGTCTAGTTCCGCAAGAAAGAAAGAGAACCCTACCGTCGGCTGCAACAACCAGCCCATCCACTTCTTCTTATCAATCTTTCTCTGTTCAATTATTTGTTATGCTGGACCCGGAAGAATCCAGCTAATACTAGGTATAGGACACTCTTCTACCATAACGTACTCCCTACGTCCTTTTTCATTTGTCATATTTTAGGGTAAAATAAACTAGCTGACGATAAATATTCAAGAACGGAGGTGTCGGTGTTTCGAACCTCGCTCCGACAAGTAGATTTATTGTGCACGTTCCGGGCTCTGGAAGTTGTGCGCATGGACGCAAGATTTATACTGGTTCGAGCAGAACATCGCGCGGCTACCGAGGCCGAGGTCGAGCTGCTCTAGTCCCGACTTAATAGTCCGATGGTCGCGCGGCTGGTAAGGCGCTTGTAAGGCCCAAAATTGGTATAAATAATAATAATAATAAAATAAAATAAGAAATAAAATAGTAAATTCAGATATTTCAAATTATACTTGAGAGTTGAAAATTGAGGACTGGATATTGATCATAAAGAAGCACAAGAGTAAGGGAGGGAAAGCAACGCACACAAGACTTAAATCCGTAGCACACAAGCCAAGACTTGAGCTCGAAACACAGCACAGGGAGTTCGCAACTCAAACGGGCTCAAATCACTAACACAACGAATCAAATGCGAGGAGGCAGAGTCTGGGAGTTTTAGGATGTTTTTTGAAAGCTTTGTGTTCTGCTCCATGCGCCTAGGGGTCCCTTTTATAGCCCCAAGGCAACTAGGAGCCGTTGGAGATCAACTTGGAAGGCAAATCTTGCGTTCTGTCGAGTGGTGTACCGGACAGTCCGGTGCACCACCGGACAGCTACTGTTCGTGCACGATTTCCTTCCATATCGGGCGCAGCCGACCGTTGGTCCTCGGGACCGGTTGGCGCACCGGACAGTCCGGTGTGCCCAACCGACCGTTGGCGCGGACCACGCGTCACTCGATGATTGTGCAGCCAACCGTTGGCCGCGAGCGCCATTGGATCACCGGACAGTCCGATGAATTTCAGCCGCGGCGCTTTCTTCTTTTCCCGAGAGCGACGAGTTCGTCGCCGAAGACTTGGGCGCGGGCGTTGATGACGCACCAGACAGTCCGGTGATTTTTAGCGAAGTCACCCAGCCGATTCTCGAGAGCAGCCAGTTCACCGTCGAGCCAGTCTGGGTAGTGTCCGTTGCACCACCGGACAGTCCGGTGTGCCAGGCTGGTGCTGGTTTTGGCTGTACAGAACAATATCTTCTCCAATTCTTTTCCTTTTTTTTCTTGGCACTGTTTCTAGCACTTAGATAAACATGTTAGTATTCAAAAATAATTCACTAAGTCTAGAAACATACCTTGTTCTTTGATTTGCACTTCTCACTCATTTAGCACATAAGAACTTAATCAATATGTGTTGGGCATCTAATCACCAAAACACTTATAGAAATGGCCCAAAGGCACATTTCCCTTTCAGGGACCCAATAGGTCACCCCATTTTGTTTATCCTTTTACCTTGTTTACCCCTGAATCATTTAGGTAGTTATGCTACTGCTTTATATGGTTTTGGGTTAATATTTCATTATATCCATGTTCCAATTATTTTGTTATGTTATTTATGTTCATATCAAGATCATTATGTTATTTTAGTTGGAACATGGAGCTTAACTTGAGAAACACGTGCCACCACAAGGGAGGAATGAGACCCCTTGGCTGACTAATTAGGAAAGCTAGTGGAAGACTACCTTATCCGAAAGGGGCAAGGGCAGTAGGGGAGTTGCATGCAAGGAGGTTCTCGGGTTGATTTTGCTGCGATGGCGGTCAGATGAGGGATTTTTGCAAGTGCTCTTCCCATAAACTGTAGCAGGTTTTCGGAAGCTAGTGGAACTTTGTAAATGCCTCGTAGTGTTACCCTGCCTCATTTCCTTGTAGAGGTGTATGGGATTCATGACCCCTTGGTAGATGGGTAACATGACTTGTGGGTAAAGGGTATAATCTCTGCAGAGTGTAAAACTGGTATACTAGTCGAGCTCACGGTCAAGAGCAGCTCAGGACTCTCGCATGATTAAATTATGGAACCTAAATTCAATTTTGTCATATGTATTGCATGAGATCTATTATTAATTTTGTTCTATTATTCTTATTGTGGTTTGGTATCTACTTACATTTAGTATCTGCTAATAAAATTTGACCAACTTATTAAAAGCAATGCTCAACTTTAACCTCTATTGTTGATCAGCCTTATACATCACATGAATTCCCACCTTTGGTGAGTTCATGCACATTATTTCCCACAACTTATTGAGCGATGAACATGTGTGAGCTCACCATTGCTGTCTCACACCCCCCCACAGGAGAAGTACAGGTGGTTCAAGAGGAGCCCCACAACGAGGAGTTCGATTTGATCTAGGTGGCGTCTCCCAGTTGACTTTATGGCGCCAAGGATAGACTTTAGTTCGTTTTATATCATTATTTTGTAAGACTTCCGCTATGTAATAAGTACTTTGATTATATTGTGACATTTATCTCTATATGCTCTGTTATTATGTGTGTTGTCTTCTATGGCGTATATATGAGATGCATGTGGCTTTGTCCCTTAAAAGCCGGGTGTTGGCACTGTCTCTCGACAGCAAGGAGATCCAACACGGGTGAATGGTGATGGCAACAGGGCACTCGCGCGTGATAGCAAAAGCTCTGTTAATCTGGCCTCTCACGGGCACTGTGCGGGGGTATTTATAGGTATCCGAGTGCACGGCGCCTTGCGTTAAGGACGCATGTGCCCTCGGGTACCTAGTTTATCCCCAGAATATTCCCATAAAGCGGGGTTACAAGCTGTAATTACAGGTACGCCTTTACAAATTAAGCCCGTAACACAAACGCGGCCACGCAGGGCCCGTTACAATGGGCCAGATCTCATGTGGGCCTCGGAGCTGACCGAGGCCGCGCCGCGGGGAGGCGTCGCCGCAGGCCTTCGTCTGGTGCCGAATCGAGCGAAGGGTCTCCGTGTTGTCTCTGGTGCCGATGAAGCGAAGGGTGTCCCTGCCTGCTTTGTCTGTCAGGGCAGGGGCTAAGCGGTGGAGACTTCGGGCGAAGGGTGGCGTTTCTGCCTTCGCTCCAACATTTGC
This sequence comes from Zea luxurians, assembly GCA_029449295.1. Taxonomy (NCBI): domain Eukaryota; kingdom Viridiplantae; phylum Streptophyta; class Magnoliopsida; order Poales; family Poaceae; genus Zea; species Zea luxurians. The sequence continues at coordinate 172,402,026 of JAOPSE010000002.1, forward strand.
CCTCCGAGGGACCAGTTCGACAAAGTCACCTGGTGCCGAAGACGTCGCTAGATGGCGGAGACGCTGCCCTCGCTCGAAGTGGTTCCGCGGGGGTTTTTGATGTGACCGTTGATGGACATCGTACTGTTGGACTGCGGGTTTTCCGAAGCGTCGCGCCCTGTGGGATTGCGGGTTTCCCGAGGAGCCGCGCCCTGCCTATAAAAGGGGACGGGGGACGGCGCTGTTTGCACTTTGCCTTGCGCGCTCCGTGAAAACCCTAGCCGCCCGCCGTCTTTCTGCTCCTCTTCTTCTGCTGCTCCCTTTGCCCGTCGGAGTTCTGGCTCGAGTGAAGCAGACCGCCCGCCGCCGCCGACAGTACGTAGCAATGCCATCCTCTTCTTCTTCCGCCGACGCCACGCCGCCGGCCGCCGCCTCGTCTGAGGAGACGTTGAGTAGCGTGATGGTGGAGGAGCTGCGCGCCGGCGACTCTGTTGATTTTGGTGTGTCGCGGATGACGTCGGCCCGCGTTGAAGATATGCAGCGTTTGGGCTACTTTGGCGGCGGAGTCGCTCGTGCTCCGGGGACGGAGGAAGTCCCCGAGCCGGAGGGTGAGTTGGTTGTTTTCGAGGCGTTCTTCGCCGCCGGTCTCCGCTTGCCTGCGCACCGGTTTGTTGGCGAAGTCCTGCGTAGATTCAACGTTCAAATACATCAGCTGACACCGAACGCCGTGGTGGCGCTGGCGAAGTATGTCTGGGCGACGACTTCGTACGGCGGGCAGCCATCGGTTGAAGTTTTTGCGAAGAATTATTGCTTGCATTGGCAGAAGAGGATGGTTGAGGACGGAGTTGCCCAGTTCGGGTCGTGCACATTCACGCCGAAGACCGGCAAGACCACAATGCCAGTAGTGGAGTTGGTTCCGTGCGCCCGCAACAAGTGGGGCAATTGGAATGAATTTTGGTTTTACGTTGCTGAGGCTACTGTCGAAGGCCATGAAGGACTTCCCGTGTCTGAGATGTGCTCTCACTATTACTCTGCGTATCCGCCTTTTGAAGTGGCAGAAGAGGATGCAGACGATGGGGCCCTTCGGTGTGCCGCCGGCCAGAGCAGTGGTCGTGATCTAGTTGAAGAGTTTGTGGCGTACGGGGTCTGGCCCTTGGCGCACGGCTGGACGCTGGGCGAAGTGTGCCCTCGTCAGATGCCTTTTCACGGAGGAAGGGTGGTGCGAAGTCCTGCCTTTGCACTGAACTTGCGAAATCGTGACCCGGCCGCCTTTGTGCGTGATGCGGAGGACTTGGCGGTGCGGCTCGTGGGGCGGTATGTGGCGAGGACGGAAGGCCAGCGCAGCTTTGATATTCGCGGGTCAAATGAACGTTTGAACAGGGTCTTCGAGTTAAATCAACTGCCGTACGACGGCTACCCTGGTCAAGACGAAGCGGACCGCCGTGGGAAGAAGCCGGCGGTGGAGACTGGAGGCGACCCTGCGCTGACGGCCGCCCCCTCCTCAAAAAAGAGAAAATTAGGTACTGCGATGGGAGGAATCGGGGTGTCTGATAGTTTTGCTAGAGAGTTAATGAGGACGTGTGCGGCCCCGGGGGAGAGGATGTCTTCGCCCGAGCTCCGGGAGTCTTCGGCTCGGATGCTGAGGGTTACCGGGGGCTGCTGGCCTAGAAATGTTCCTGTCCCCTGCGCGGCTGAGGAAGACTGTTTTACATCTCGTATGGCTCGTCAGTGGAGAGTTTTTCCTTACGGGCGAAATATCGGTGCTGTTGTGTGGGCAGTGATGGACAAGGATCGTCAAGGGGCGGCGCAAAAACGCCAGGCGACCGTCAGGATTCACGAGGCCCGGCCGAAAAGGCAGCGGGGGACGGCGAAGGCTGCGGCCTCCAGCGGAGGCAAGCCGCCGTTGGCGGCGAAGGCGGGCGCCTCTGCACCCAGCAAGGCGCCGGAGACAACGGCGGGCGCCGGAGTCTCCAAGCTGACGAAGGTGGTGCCGCCGGCCAGCGGAGTGGCGGAGGCTTCGAAGGCGGCCCGAACGTTGCCGCCGCCGGGCAAGCGCGTTGCCGACTTCGGCACCGACATTAGTGTGGACGATTATCTTGGGGGTAAGTCACCCGGCCGCCTTTTTTTTTTGATCGTTGATGCGTTGCAGGGTCGGACGAGGGCCGGCTTGCTATAGCTGTGCCTGCCGGGGCAATCGCGACGGCTGCGCTGCCGTCGAAGGCGAGGGGCGGGACCCTTGGCGCCGGAGGCGAGGTGTCGGCCCTCGCGTTGGTCAGGGACGAGGCTGGCGCGGCGACCCGCCGGCTGAAAGGAGTGACGGAGGCGCTGAGTCAGGCGGCGGAGGCACTGAGTCAGGTCCGCCGAGTTTTTTTTTTTTTACGGCCATGGCCTTACGTGTGCTCTGCAGGTGGCTGACTTCACCAGCCGTACTGCGTCGGGGGCACTTACGGCAGCCTTATCTGCCGAAGTCGAGAGACTTCGGACGCAACATGCTGACGCTGTCCGTGAGAAGTCGGCCTCCGACAGCAAGTGTCGTAAACTGGCAGACAAGGTGGCCGCCCTGGAGGAGGAAAAGGCTGACCTCCGGCGCCAGCTGGCGGGGGAGAGGAGGGAGGCCAACGAGGCCATCGCCAAGGAGCAGGCCGCGCAGGCGGAGGCTAGGCTGGCACGGGCGGAAGCCAATCTTGCCAAGGATCTTGCTGAAGACCTGCGGGGGCGGCTCACCGCTCTGGAGAGCCGCGCGAAGGGGGCCGAAGCCGCGGTGCGAACGGAGGCCGAACGGACGCGCACACAGCTTATGGCCACATATCGCGAGCTGGGTGCGCGGACCGGTGACTTCGTGGTGCCGGAGCGAGAGGCCGGGCTTCGCTGTTTGGAATGGGTGCAAGAGGAGCTGCGGGAGCTCCCCACTGTCCTGGGGGGATTAATGTCGTTCGCCTCCCTGGTCACCTGCGAGGGGGCGATGAACGCACTCTCTCGCGAAGGGTGCCGGCACTATGAGGCCTTCGACCAGGCAGATGAAGATTTTGGGCGAGACATCTATAAGGTCGAAGACCCCGTGGTGAAGGAGTCCGCCGGCGCCCTCTATGACCGGATGTGGGGTCTGTATGGTGGTGATGTGGTCAGGGAGCGGGCTGAGGCTGCGAGGGCTCAGGTGACGTTGTCGTTTGTCCGGCGTTTGCTGAATGTGGTTGGTGCGTGTGTTTGCTGACTTTTTGTATGTTTTGTCTTAGGCGGAGCGAGGCGAGCGGGTGGACGACTTCGGAGCACTGAACGACGCCCTGCCCGACCCGGAGCCGACCCCGGAGACCGCGGAAGACGCACCAGGCGCCCCCACATCTGCTGCGACAGTTGAGGACCTGCTCCTGAAGGTGGCCGAAGGCGCTCCCGATGCCCTCGCAGCAGCTGCGCCGACCGTCGAAGGTCCGGCGGCGGAGGCGGTGGAAACAATGGCGGAAGTGGCAGCGGAGCCAACGGCGGAGGCCCCCGCGGCGTCAGGGCCCTCGCAGGTGGCGTAGTGGTTGTTTAGGGTTGGGGAATTTTGGATGTTGTACTGAATTTTGGTTGCTGCGCAGGTTCAAGATTTTGGGCCTGCGCACGCAACCGCTGCTACTGAGTTTTTGGCGGCTTCGACCGCGGAAGGTGGTAATGAATATAGTGGGTCTGCATCTGAGTTTTTTGATTTTGCCGACTCCGGGAGCTCGGTTGAGTGGACTGAGGAGTCGTCGGAGGAGAATTTGGATTATTTTGCGGCCTTGGACGTGGCTGCGGCGGAGGCTTCGCCACACGCCGCGGACGCGTCGGACGTGCCAGGCCCTAGCACCGGGCGCCGTCGACGAAGGGCGGTTGCAAAACGTAGGGTTAGCGCGGAGGAGCGGGCTCTGCTTCGTGTGAGTGGGGCTGGTCGGCAGGAACTGTTGTCCCTGCCGACCGCCGAGGGTGTAGGTGAAGGGGAGCTGCGAAGGCTTTTTGCGGGTGAGGAGCTCAGGATAATGTTATTTAATTATAGGGAGATGGGAATTATTCCTAAGGTTGAGCCGATGTAGAGTGTGGTGCCCTCGCTTGTGTACGTCGAGGCTTGTATGGTGGAATTGTGTGCCCTCGCGTGCATGTGTGTGCGCGAAGGCGTTTTGTACTTACTAATTTGTTTTGCTGCGCTGTGTTGGCTTGATTATAGTTGGTCTTGGTGTGGATGGTTTGACGTTGTCGTTTCGGCCGTTGTTGTGCTAGTCCAGGTGTACCCTTAGGTGTCTTCTGCACAGATAGTCTATGGTTTTTTCGCACTTGTTGCGCTGATCCGGCTGCACTTTTAAGCGACTTCTGCACGGATAGCCTTCGCGATAGACTCAGATTTTTTCCGCACCTGTTGTGCTAATCCGGCTGCACCCTTAGGCGACTTTTGCGCGGATAGTCTTCGCGATAGACTTAGATTTTTTTTTCCGCACTTGTTGTGCTAATCCGGCTGCACCCTTAGGCGACTTTTGCGCGGATAGTCTTCGCGATAGACTTAGATTTTTTTCGCACTTGTTGTGCTAATCCGGCTGCACCCTTAGGCGACTTTGGCACGGATAGTCTTCGCGATAGACTTAGATTTTTTTCGCACTTGTTGTGCTAATCCGGCTGCACCCTTAGGCGACTTTTGCGCGGATAGTCTTCGCGATAGACTTAGATTTTTTTCGCACTTGTTGTGCTAATCCGGCTGCACCCTTAGGCGACTTTTGCGCGGATAGTCTTCGCGATAGACTTAGATTTTTTTCGCACTTGTTGTGCTAATCCGGCTGCACCCTTAGGCGACTTTTGCGCGGATAGTCTTCGCGATAGACTTAGATTTTTTTCGCACTTGTTGTGCTAATCCGGCTGCACCCTTAGGCGACTTTTGCGCGGATAGTCTTCGCGATAGACTTAGATTTTTTTCGCACTTGTTGTGCTAATCCGGCTGCACCCTTAGGCGACTTTTGCGCGGATAGTCTTCGCGATAGACTTAGATTTTTTTTGCACTTGTTGTGCTAATCCGGCTGCACCCTTAGGCGACTTTTGCGCGGATAGTCTTCGCGATAGACTTAGATTTTTTTCGCACTTGTTGTGCTAATCCGGCTGCACCCTTAGGCGACTTTTGCGCGGATTTGTCGCACGCGAGGGTAGCTAGCGCTTAGCCTCACGGTGACCTCGTGGTGGTCGAATGTCGAAGACCGTCATCGCGGTCTTTTTCGACGCATGTCTTTTTGCGGGGGATTTTTTACGCATATATTACATGGCTCCGCCTCGTTAAAAACCTCACCCCCCGGGAGGAAAAGAGTGCGGGCCGGTGCAAGAATGTTTTTGCGAATTACAAGGGCGAAGACGGCCCTGAGGAATCAAACAAAAAATTTGCGGAGGTTGTCAATGTTCCAGGAGTGCTCCAGGTCCTCGCCGGTTGGCGTTGTGAGCCTGTAAGCGCTGGGGGAAGCTTTTGTCTTGACGATGAAAGGGCCCTCCCACCTGGGCTCCAGCTTGCCCTTGGACTCCGTTCGAGCTGTCCGAATGAGTACGAGGTCCCCCTCGCTGAACTCCCTCGGGGTGACTGAATGGTCGCGCCATGCTTTGGTCTGGGCTTGATACTTGTTCAGGGCCTGTAGGGCGAAGACACGGTCTCCGTCGATGAGATCCTTTGAAGTTGGCTCGTCCACATCTGGGACGGCCGCCGGGACTGTTCGCGGGGACCCGTGCTTTATTTCTTGCGGGGTCATGGCCTCCGATCCGTATAAAAGACGGAAGGGAGTGAATCCGGTCGCCCTGCATTCAGTCGTGTTTAGTGCCCAGACTGCCTCGGGTAAAAAATCGCTCCATCTGCCATTTTTTTCATCGAGGAGCATTTTTTTGATAGCTGTGAAGATTTTTCCGTTGGCGCGCTCCACGACCCCGTTGGACTGTGGATGATAGACTGAGGCGAAGGCAAGCTTGGTGCCAATGGAGAAACAAAAATCCTTGAAGCCTTGGTTATCAAACTGCTTGCCGTTGTCGACTGTTAATTCGGACGGTACTCCGAAGCGGCAAACGATGTTCTGCCAGAAGAATTTTTGGGCAGTCTTTGATGTTATTGTGGAGACAGCCCGTGCCTCGATCCATTTGGTGAAGTATTCGACCGCGACGAAGGCGAACTTAAGGTTCCCCTGAGCGGTGGGCAGGGGTCCAACAATGTCGAGACCCCAGCGCTGTAGAGGCCATGTGTGGGCGATCAGCTTTGTATACTGCGAAGGGCCGCCTGACCGAGGAGAGAACTTCTGGCAGGCTTCGCAGGACCGAGTGACCCGATTCGCAGCGCAAATCATTGCGGGCCAGTAAAAACCCTGGCGGATCACCTTAGCAGCTAGGGCTCTCGGCCCCGCGTGCGAGCCACACGTGCCACTGTGGACTTCACGTAGAATCTGCATGCCTTCGGCCTCGGTGACGCACTTAAGCATTGGTTGACTGACCCCTTTTTTATAGAGTTGGCCTTCAATCAGAGCGAAGTCTCGGCTTCGATGTCTGAGGCGCTTGGCCTCACTGATGTCGGCTGGGTGATAATACCCTTGCAGGAACAGGGTTATGGGTGCGCGCCAGTCTTCGGTCATGATGAGGTTGACTGTACGGTGGCCCTCGCTGTCATTGGTTATTTGGAGCCCTTCGGGGCTCCGGACTGCTGGTGTGCCGATGACGTGGAAGAACACGTCTGTCGGGGACCATAATTAGGGGTACCCTCAAGACGCCTAATTCTCAGCTGGTAACCCCCATCAGCATAAAGCTGCAAAGGCCTGATGGGTTTGATTAAGTCAGGGACCAGTCCACACGAGTGACTTGACCACGCCACGCCCGAGCCTAGCCTCGGGCGAGGGCAGCCGACCCTAAGATGACTCCGTCTCGCCTGAGGTCTCCTCTTTCACGGCAGGCGCATCCCCGGCTCGCCCTAGGCCCCGCCTCCGATAAGGAGAAACCCTGACTAAATCACCGCACCAACCGACCGAGTCACCAGGGCGTTTAACGCAAAAGGTAAGACCGACGGGCGGCCAGACTTCGCCAGTGGTGCCATAGGAGACTCCGCCCGACCCAGGGCTCGGACTCAGGCTAAGGCCTCGGAAGACGGCGAACTCCGCTCCGCCCGACCCAGGGCTCGGACTCAGGCTAAGGCCTCGGAAGACGGCGAACTCCGCTCCGCCCGACCCAGGGCTCGGACTCAGGCTAAGGCCTCGGAAGACGGCGAACTCCGCTCCGCCCGACCCAGGGCTCGGACTCGGGCCAAGGCCCCGGAAGACGGCGACCTCCGCCTCGCCCGACCCAGGGCTCGGACTCCGCCTCGGCCTCTGCCGAATAATCTCCGCCTCGCCCGACCAGGGCTCGGACTCTGTCTCTGTCTTGCAGGACGGACTCGGCCACAGCCTCGGAGGAGCCTCCACGACACCCGACCTAGGATACGAGACCGCCACGTCAACAGGAAGCGTCATCATCACCCTGCCCTGAGCCAACTTGGGTCGCAGAGAACAAGACCGGCGTCCCATCTGGCCAGCTATGCCAGATAGGCCGTGATGGCGCCCCGCTAGATCATGACGACGGCGGCCCCCAGCTCCCTTACGAAAGCAGGAGAACGTCAGCAAGGACCCAGCCACCTCGACAACTGTCCCCCCGTCCGGCTCCGTTACTCCTCCAACAGCCACGACGCCACTCCAACAGGGTGCCACGATCTCTCTGGCTGCCACCTGGGCATGTACATAGGGCGCTAGCTCTCCCTCGCTAGACACGTAGCACCTTGCTACACCCCCATCTTGTACACCTGGACCCTCTCCTTACGACTATAAAAGGAAGGGCCAGGGCCTTCTTAGAAAAGGTTGGCCTCGCGGGGACGAAAGGCAGGGGCAGGCGCTCTCTCGGGGCCGCCCTCTCCCTTCACCTCGTGCGGACGCTTGTAACCCCCTACTGCAAGCGCACCCGACCTGGGCGCGGGACGAACACGAAGGCCGTGGGAATTTCTCCGACTCCCTCGCGATCCGGCTCCGGCCACCGACCTCTCTCTCACTCCGTTCCCCCCTTTGCGCTCGCTCCACGCGCTCGACCCATCTGGGCTGGGGCACGCGGCACTCTCACTCGTCGGCTCGAGGACCCCCCGGTCTCGGAACGCCGACAGTTGGCGCGCCAGGTAGGGGCTGCGCTGCGTGTTGACGTTCGATTTCCCGTCAAGCTCCAGATGGGCAGTCTCCAACAACCTCTTCAACCCGGGACGGTGCTCCGTTTCGGGAACCTCGAGTTCATCTCGCTCGACGGCGACTACGACATGATACTCTTTCCACCGCCGCGTGACGACGACATTGATGGCGGACAGCCCGCCCGCTGGCGGCGGAATCGACGACGTCTTTCCCGCGTAGGGGAAGGACAACTTTCGAGCTCGCCCCATCCTCTCCCTCGCCGTCGAAGGAGGAGGAGGCAGGGCAACCGGGGCCGAGCGGGAGGTCGCGCTCCGACGGCTGTCGGGCAAATCGACATCCCCGGCGCCTCGACGGAGGACACGCCAAGCGTCGCCCTCGCGTTCAAGGCAGACGCGAGCGCCATCCCCCCGCAACACGTCGACTCCGAGCAAGTGGACGACGCCAGCACGCTCACGGAAGGCCTGCAGGACGTCGCCCTCGGGCCCAAGACGACGACGCGGTCAGCCCCCAACGCGACTTCATCGCTCCTCGTCGACAAAAAGGTATCGACTGCTACCCATCTTTCGTTATTTCGACTCGGCCTCAGCCCGCCTGGCGATCTCGCTTTGGCGGGCGCTCACATTGAGGCGAGTGCAACCTCTCTGGGGTTTCCTGTGCGGTCGCCTTGGGACCGATTGACGGGTGTCTCGACCTACGGACCCTCTGGGTCCGAGGAAGACGACGACCCCAGCATCTGCTGGGATTTCTCCGGATCTGGCAACCCTAGTGCCATGCGGGACTTCATGACCGCATGTGACTACTGCCTCTCCGACTGTTCCGACGGCAGCCGCAGCCTTGGCGACAAGGACTGCGGCCTGAGTCGCGAATGTTTCCACATCGAGCTAGGGGATCCCTCTGGAGGCGGCTGTCTCGGCATGCCGGAGGATGGTGATCCCCCTAGGCCAGCGCCTCGCGCTGACATCCCGCGGGAGCTAGCTGTGGTCCCCGCTTCGGCGGGAGGTCACGACCCACAGCTCGAGCAAGTCCGCGGGGCGCAGGCCGGGTTCGATGAAGGAGCAGGAGCGCTCGAGGCAATCCGTCAGAACATCGGGCAGGTATGGGCGAGCCAACCCCTGGCCGGAGGAATACGTCACTTGCCCCAAGATCTCCAGCACCGCATCGCCAACGATGCCAGGGACAAACCGCCACCCGCATCCGGCGGGACTGGCCAGGACCTGGTCGCTGCAGCAATGCTCCTCCGCGCGATGCCGGAGTCATCAACCACCAAGGGACGGCGGATCCAGGGAGAACTCAGGCATCTCCTGGAAGGCGCTGCGGCCCGGCGGGCAGAGAGCTCTGCCTCTCGAAGGCGGGGAGACACCCCGGATCCTCGTGCCGCGACTTCCCGACTCACGCGGGAAGCCTCGGTCTTCACCGGGCGCACGCGCAACACCGCGCCTGCGGCCCCGGGCCACCTCGGCGAGGAGCACCCTCATCGTGACCGTCGGGCACGCCTCGACGAAAGGGTGCGCCGAGGCTACCACCCCAGGCGTGGGGGACGTTATGACAGCGGGGAGGATCGAAGTCCCTCGCCCGAACCACCCGGTCCGCAGGTCTTTAGCCGAGCCATTCGGCGGGCGCCGTTTCCGCCCCGATTCCGACCCCCGACTACTATCACGAAGTACTCGGGGGAGACGAGACCGGAATTGTGGCTTGCAGACTACCGCCTGGCCTGTCAGCTGGGTGGGACGGACGATGACAACCTCATCATCCGAAACCTCCCCCTATTTCTCTCCGACACCGCTCGTGCCTGGTTGGAGCACCTGCCCCCGGGGCAGATTTCCAACTGGGAGGATCTGGTCCAGGCCTTCGCCGGGAACTTCCAGGGCACGTACGTGCGCCCCGGGAATTCCTGGGACCTAAGCTGTCGGCAATTGCCGGGAGAGTCCCTTCGGGACTACATCCGGCGGTTCTCGAAGCAGCGCACCGAGCTGCCCAACATCACCGACTCCGATGTCATCGGCGCGTTCCTCGCTGGCACCACCTGCCGCGACCTGGTGAGCAAGTTGGGTCGCAAGACCCCCACCAGGGCGAGCGAGCTGATGGACATCGCTACCAAGTTCGCCTCCGGCCAGGAGGCGGTAGAGGCCATCTTCCGAAAGGACAAGCAGCCCCAGGGCCGCCCGTCGGAAGATGCTCCCGAGGCGTCTGCTCCGCGCGGCGCCAAGAAGAAAGGCAGGAGGAAGTCGCAAGCGAAACGCGACGTTCCCGATGCTGACCTTGTCGCCGCCGCCGAGCGCAAGAACCCTCGAAAACCCCCCGGAGGTGCAAACCTCTTCGACAAGGCACTCAAGGAGACGTGCCCCTACCATCAGGGGCCCGTCAAACACACCCTCGAAGAGTGCGTCATGCTTCGGCGTCACTTCCATCGGGCCGGGCCACCCGCCGAGGGTGGCAAGGCTCACGACGACGACAAAAGGGAGGATCACCAAGCAGGAGAGTTCCCCGAGGTCCGCGACTGCTTCATGATCTACGGAGGGCATGTGGCAAATGCCTCGGCTCGGCATCGTAAGCAAGAGCGTCGGGAGGTCTGCTCGGTGAAGGTGGCGGCGCCAGTCTACCTAGACTGGTCCGACAAGCCCATCACCTTCGACCAGGACGACCACCCCGACCACGTGCCGAGCCCGGGGAAGTACCCGCTCGTCGTCGATCCTGTCATTGGCGACGTCAGGCTCACCAAGGTCCTGATGGATGGGGGCAGCTGCCTCAACATCATCTACGCCGAGACTCTCAAGCTCCTGCGCGTCGACTTGTCGTCCGTCCGAGCAGGCGCTGCGCCCTTCCACGGGATCATTCCCGGGAAGCGTGTCCAGCCCCTCGGACAGCTCGACCTCCCTGTCTGCTTCGGAACACCCTCCAACTTCCGAAGGGAGACTTTGACGTTCGAGGTGGTCGGGTTCCGAGGGACCTACCACGCGGTGTTGGGAAGGCCATGCTACGCGAAGTTCATGGCCATCCCCAACTACACCTACCTGAAGCTCAAGATGCCGGGCCCCAACGGGGTCATCACCGTCGGCCCCACGTACAAACACGCATTCGAGTGCGATGTGGAGTGCGTAGAGTACGCCGAGGCCCTCGCCGAGTCCGAGGCCCTCATTGCCGACCTAGAAAGCCTCTCCCGAGAGGTGCCGGATGTGAAGCGGCATGCCGGCAACTTCGAGCCAGCAGAGACGGTTAAGGCCGTCCCTCTCGACCCCAGTGGCGACGCCTCCAAGCAGATCCGAATTGGTTCGGGGCTCGACCCCAAATAGGAGGCAGTGCTCGTCGACTTTCTCCGCGCAAACGCCGACGTTTTCGCGTGGAGTCCCTCGGACATGCCCGGCATACCGAGGGAAGTCGCCGAGCACTCGCTGGATATTCGGGCCGGGGCCCGACCGGTCAGACAGCCTCTGCGCCGATTCGACGAGGAAAGGCGCAGAGTGATAGGCGAGGAGGTCCACAAGCTGATGGCAGCAGGGTTCATTAAAGAGGTATTCCATCCCGAATGGCTTGCCAACCCTGTACTTGTGAGGAAAAAAGGGGGGAAGTGGCGGATGTGTGTAGACTACACTGGCCTCAACAAAGCATGTCCAAAGGTCCCCTACCCTCTACCTCGCATCGACCAAATTGTGGACTCCACAGCAGGGTGCGAAACCCTGTCTTTTCTCGATGCCTACTCAGGGTATCATCAAATCAAGATGAAAGAGTCCGACCAGCTCGCGACTTCTTTCATCACGCCCTTCGGCATGTACTGTTATGTCACAATGCCGTTCGGGTTGAGGAACGCGGGTGCAACGTACCAGCGGTGCATGAACCATGTGTTCGGCGAACACATTGGTCGCACGGTCGAGGCCTACGTCGACGACATCGTGGTCAAGACGAGGAAAGCCTCCGACCTTCTCTCCGACCTCGGACTGACATTCCGGTGTCTCAAGGCGAAGGGCGTCAAGCTCAATCCCGAGAAGTGCGTCTTCGGGGTGCCCCGGGGCATGCTCTTGGGGTTCATCGTCTCCGAGCGGGGCATCGAAGCCAATCCGGAGAAGATCGCAGCAATCACAAACATGGGACCTATCAAGGACTTAAAAGGCGTACAGAGGGTCATGGGATGCCTCGCGGCCTTGAGCCGCTTCATCTCGCGCCTCGGCGAAAGAGGCCTGCCCCTGTACCGCCTCTTAAGGAAGGCCGAATGCTTCACTTGGACTCCCGAGGCCGAGGAAGCCCTCGGGAGCCTGAAGGCACTCCTCACACAGGCGCCCATCTTGGTACCCCCAACTGATGGAGAGACCCTCCTGGTCTACGTCGCCGCAACCACTCAGGTGGTCAGCGCCGCGATCGTGGTCGAAAGGCAGGAAGAAGGGCATGCTTTGCCCATTCAGAGGCCAGTTTACTTCGTCAGCGAAGTGCTGTCCGAGACCAAGACCCGCTTCCCACAAGTCCAGAAGCTGCTATACGCTGTGGTCCTGACGAGGCGAAAGTTGCGACATTACTTCGAGTCCCATCCGGTGACTGTGGTGTCATCCTTCCCCCTGGGGGAGATCATCCAGTGCCGAGAAGCCTCGGGACGGATCGCAAAGTGGGCGGTAGAAATCATGGGCGAGGCGATCTCGTTCGCCCCTCGGAAGGCCATCAAGTCCCAGGCACTGGCGGATTTCGTAGCCGAATGGGTCGATACCCAGTTACCAACGGCTCCGATCCAACCAGAACTCTGGACCATGTTTTTCGACGGGTCGCTGATGAAGACGGGAGCTGGCGCGGGCCTGCTTTTCGTCTCGCCCCTCGGAAAACACCTGCGCTACGTGCTTCGCCTCCATTTCCCGGCGTCTAACAATATAGCTGAGTACGAGGCTCTGATCAACGGGTTGCGAATCGCCATCGAGCTAGGGGTTCGACGCCTCGATGCACGCGGCGACTCGCAGCTCGTCATCGACCAAGTCATGAAGAATTCCCTCTGCCGCGACCCGAAGATGGAGGCCTACTGCGAAGAGGTTCGACGCCTGGAGGACAAGTTCTACGGGCTCGAACTTAACCACATCGCCCGACGCTATAACGAGACTGCGGACGAGCTGGCGAAGATAGCCTCGGGGCGGACAACGGTTCCCCCGGACGTCTTCGCCCGGGATCTGCACCAACCCTCAGTCAAGATAGGCGACGCGCCCGAACCCGAGGCACCCTCGGCCTCGTCCGAGGTGACCTCGGCTCAGCCCGAGCCGTCCTCGGCTCAATCCGAGGAATCCTCGGGGCCCGAGCGCGAAGCGCTGCACGTCGAGGAGGAGCAGAACGGGGTCGTGCCAGATCAAGATTGGAGGACCCCGTACCTGCAATATCTCCGCCGAGGAGAGCTGCCCCTCGACCAAACCGAGGCTCGGCGGGTAACGCGACGAGCAAAATCGTTCGTCCTGCTGGGCGACGAGAAGGAGCTCTACCACCGCAGCCCCTCGGGCATCCTCCAGCGATGCATCACCATCGCCGAGGGTCAGGACCTCCTGCAGGAAATACACTCGGGGGCTTGCGGTCATCATGCAGCACCTCGAACCCTCGTCGGGAATGCTTTCCGCCAAGGCTTCTACTGGCCAACGGCGGTGGCTGACGCCACTAGAATTGTCCGCGCCTGCGAAGGGTGCCAATTCTATGCGAAGCAGACCCACCTGCCCGCTCAGGCTCTGCAGACGATACCCATCACCTGGCCCTTCGCTGTGTGGGGTCTGGACCTCGTCGGCCCACTGCAGAAGGCACCCGGGGGCTACACGCACCTGCTGGTCGCCATCGACAAATTCTCCAAGTGGATCGAGGTCCGACCCCTAAGCAGCATCAGGTCCGAGCAGGCGGTGGCATTCTTCACCAACATCATCCATCGCTTCGGGGTCCCGAACTCCATCATCACCGACAATGGCACCCAGTTCACCGGCAAAAAATTCTTGGATTTTTGCGACGATCACAACATCCGGGTGGACTGGGCCGCCGTAGCTCACCCCATGTCGAATGGGCAAGTGGAACGTGCCAATGGCATGATTCTACGGGGGCTTAAGCCTCGGATTTATAACAGTCTCAACAAGTTCGGCAAGCGATGGATGAAGGAACTCCCCTCGGTGGTCTGGAGCCTGAGGACGACTCCAAGCCGAGCCACGGGTTTCACGCCGTTCTTCCTGGTCTACGGGGCCGAGGCAATCCTGCCCACGGACCTGGAATACGGTTCCCCGAGGACGAGGGCTTACGACGAAGAAAGCAACCAAGCCAGCCGAGAAGACTCGCTGGACCAGCTGGACGAGGCTCGGGACAGGGCCCTACTACACTCAGCGCGGTATCAGCAGTCCCTGCGACGCTACCACGCCCGAGGGGTCCGACCCCGAGATCTCCAGGTGGGCGATCTGGTGCTTCGGCTGCGGCAGGACGCCCGAGGGAGGCATAAGCTAACGCCCCCCTGGGAGGGGCCGTTCATCATCGCCAAAGTTCTGAAGCCCGGAACTTACAAGCTGGCCAACAGTCAAGGCGAGGTCTACGGCAACGCTTGGAACATCCAACAGCTACGTCGCTTCTATCCTTAAGAATGTTTCCAAGTTGTTCTTATACCCCGTACCCACGCGGAGTTTAGTCAACAAGGAAGGGTCGGCCTCGCCTCAGCGGAGCCCGACCCTCCCTCGGGGGCTAAAAGGGGGTTAACCCCCTCTGCGTCAAAATTTTCCTCGAACAAAAAACCTCTTTTACCAGAACATCTTTCGTGCTTTTTGACTGCTTCGAAAAGTGGGTCCTAGAAACGACGGGGTACACGTAAGCAGCCAAGGCCGACCGAGCCGAGGGACTCCTACGCCTCCGGGATACGGATACCTCACTCGTCACCTTCTGTGATAAGTAACTCACGTTAGGATAAGGTGACTCCGCGGATCGAATGAGTCTTTACGTACGGAGGTTCTTCTGTTGAAGTAGGTTCTTCGAGCCTTCTCGACCGAGTCGGTGACAGGGCCTCATGGATGGGTAAAAGTACGCGTAAGCGGCGAGGCCGACCGAGCCGAGGGATTCCCACGCCTCCGGGATACGGATACCTCACTCATCACCTCCCGCGAGAAGCAACTCTTGCTCGCACTAACATCCCTGCTACCGACAAAAAGTCCAGATACTCGAAGCAAGAGGAAAAGAGACACAGCTTTATAACGCGACAAGGGTGTGTGTTCTGGCCTCAACGGCCGCACAAGGCCCACGCTACAGGACGACTTGACCCTGCAGGCGCGGACCTTGGCACTGGAAGAGGGTGGCGACACCCTCGGCATCAGCAGCGCCTTCGGCAAGACCCGACCTGGCCTCGGGTGGCCACGCGGTCCGAAGGCCTCCGCTCCAAAGGACGACGTCGACACCGCGCTCGAGCAATCTCCGCCAGAGGCTTCCCCGAGAATCCGGCCCAAGCGGACGGCTCGGCCGGCCACCTCCGGGGCCTCGGCCGACCCCTTCCGAGGGCGCCAGCTCGGTCCGAGGCCTCGGCCAATCAACTCCGGCGCCGAGCCTGACAGCAGACGACCCAGCTGGGCTCCGGCCAACCAGGTTCCATTTCCGAGCCAACAACGCCTCTGCTTGTGCTGATATCGCTACCCCTGGCCTCGGCTCGTCGAAGAGCGACCGAGGGGTCTTTTTAACTAAGCTAGAGGAGCCTCGGACAACAGGTCCGACCGAGCCGAGGGATTCCTACGCCTCCGGGATACGGATACCTCACTCGTCACCTGGACACGGGGTGACTCATGCTTGGTGAAGCGATTCAGACAATCGATAGGCAAGTCTTATTGCTCAGAAATGAGGAAAAAACACGGCTCTGTGCCGGAGTTACATACATGTTCAGGCCCCGAAAGCCGAAATGAACAAAAAACCCGGCACTCAAAGTGCCACTACAGGCGGAACTCCGGTTCCCCCCCCCCCCCCCCCGCAGGTACGAACAACCCCACTCGATAGGGGCGGGCCTGCGGGGCAGCGGAAAGACTCTCACCCCTCGAGGACGAGAGCCAGCCATTCGGGCCGGGAGACGGAGACCCAGGGCTACTGACGGAGTTGGCAATCTCATCAGTAGAGAAGCCAGTTCCGTCCGCCGGCGCCTCGGGACCCCCCACTTCCGGCATGGCTAGAGGAAGTCTCCGAGATGCTGGAGGATGCCGCTCTCACCCCGGGAACACGGGGAAGAAGAGGGCAACCGACCCACACGGAGACAGCCCCCTGGCTCGCCTCGTCCTCCCTCTTGGCCTGGTGATGAAAATCCTTGAGGCCGAGGGAGGGGCAGAGACCGCAGCCCGGCTCGCTTTCCCCCACCATCAAGCCGGAGGTCGCCTTCTCGGACGATCGCCGGTGGAGGGGTGCAGCCGGGCCGCATGATGAAAATCCTTGAAGCCGAACGATGGCTGAAAGGTACCAACTCCCACGGGGTTGCGTTCCACCAACGATGGAGCGAAAAGACGGCGGTTCCCCCCATCCGGGGACCTGGAAGATGGAGAGACACAATGCATAAGGGAGAAAGGAGACATGGTCGCCTCACAAAGAGGGTCGCCCTCCTTTTAAAGGCAACTCCCCCTGCTAGCGCCCTCAACCGTCATGGGCTGAGTCTTCTCCGACACGCCTCCAAGGCCCTTCCCCGCGGCGCGGGGGCTGGGGCCCGCCTGTCATGCAGACCAGCTCCAAGCAGAGGGAGCCAAACCGCCGCGCACGACGCACGCAACCGCCCAGCGGTTACAAGTAACCCTCCACTTTTGCCCAGACCAACGGGCAAAGGGGGCGAGCGGCCATGCAAGCGGCATGCAACCACGCCAAGTGGACGCGCCTCCCCGACTCCTGACAGGCCAGCGCGACGGCTCAAGACCACGCGTCGTTCAACTGGCGCGCCAGGCGCTGCATGCGAACCGCTGCGCCTCTCGCTCCACCACCGCACCTCCTCGATTGCGGAACCGATGCCGCGACTCGAGGCCGCCCAGCCTGCGATCCAGCGGCGCCAGCCTGGCGCAGCGGTCAAACGCGGTCAAAAATGGGCCGGCAGTAATGACGGTGGCAGGCGTGTGAGGGCAGCGGTTACGCCATCGGCCAGGCTCACGTCCCATCCGGGGGCAGCAAGAGAACCCTTCTCACGGCATGAAGACGACGCGTCCGTGACCCGTACCTCGAACGGCCCGCGCGCGCACAACGGCGACCTCGCCAGCTACTCACCCCAGCGCATTAACTCCACGGCGAAATAGGTGACGTTTCTGGCAGGGGCAGCTGGCGGCGCTTCGCCTCCGCCAAAAACGGCCACGCCGAGAAAGGTACGCCACGAAGTTCAATTTCGAATTCCTTTTTCCCTTTTCCTTCTTTCTCTATCTCTTGCGACAGGGACCGAGAAGGGGGATAACCCCAAAGGGATCCTTCCCCGTGAAGGAACTAGGCCCCGAGCCTCCCTACTGATCAGGGGTTCGAAGGCTGGCCCCCCGAAGGGTTCAACAGCCGCCTCAGATCGCGTGGGCCCGACACCCACTACTGGTCAGGGGTTCGAAGGTCGGCCCCCGAAAGGTTCCATGACCGCCTCAGGCTACTAGGGCTCCGTGCCCCCTACTGATCAGGGGTTCGAAGGCTGGCCTGTCGAAGGGTTCACAGCCGCCTCAGACGCCGAGCGAGGGATGACCAGGGGTACGTTCGATACATAACCAAGGCTCGGGCTGCGCTCCCGAGGTACCCTAGGACATTTCCGAGACCAGCGGGAACGACTCTGTAACGGAATCCCATCGGAGGGAGGCAACGAGCCCTCGGACCCCGTCGCTAGGGGACCGGGTCCGGCAGATCACCCGCAGGTACTTTTGGGCGTGCCTCCGGGCCCCTAGCCGACCCCTAACGAACGGGGCACGGACGTCCACTCGGATTACCCGATCGCAGCTCACCGGAGACACCATGTTCGGTGCCCATCGAGGGTAACATGGCGCACTCCCCCCCTCCTCCTTGCGGAAAGGCGACGTAGGGGCGTATATAAAAAGTCGAGTCTGTCCCTCATCGTCCTCTCGCTCCGTGCGAAGGCTCGGGGGCTGCTCTCGCAAACCCGGCTCCGGCCGAACCGTTGACAGCGTCAACATACCAGCCCGAGAACTTGGGCCCCGACAGTACACCTGGGTTACGCCCTGCTCGCATGAGGGAACCGCTAGTCACGCCGAAGCATTGCGCAAGGCATTAAGACCTCGAAGGAGTGAAACCACTCCTCCGAGGCCTCGGGGGCTACACCCGGCGGGTGCGCTCGCGCGCACCCACCGGAACAAGGTACCTCCGAGAAAGGCTGGTCCCCTTGCAAAAAAGTGCGATGCAAGCCTCCAAGCGAGTGTTAACACTCTCTTCGAGGCTCGGGGGCTACTGTCGGGGACCATAATTAGGGGTACCCTCAAGACGCCTAATTCTCAGCTGGTAACCCCCATCAGCATAAAGCTGCAAAGGCCTGATGGGTTTGATTAAGTCAGGGACCAGTCCACACGAGTGACTTGACCACGCCACGCCCGAGCCTAGCCTCGGGCGAGGGCAGCCGACCCTAAGATGACTCCGTCTCGCCTGAGGTCTCCTCTTTCACGGCAGGCGCATCCCCGGCTCGCCCTAGGCCCCGCCTCCGATAAGGAGAAACCCTGACTAAATCACCGCACCAACCGACCGAGTCACCAGGGCGTTTAACGCAAAAGGTAAGACCGACGGGCGGCCAGACTTCGCCAGTGGTGCCATAGGAGACTCCGCCCGACCCAGGGCTCGGACTCAGGCTAAGGCCTCGGAAGACGGCGAACTCCGCTCCGCCCGACCCAGGGCTCGGACTCAGGCTAAGGCCTCGGAAGACGGCGAACTCCGCTCCGCCCGACCCAGGGCTCGGACTCAGGCTAAGGCCTCGGAAGACGGCGAACTCCGCTCCGCCCGACCCAGGGCTCGGACTCGGGCCAAGGCCCCGGAAGACGGCGACCTCCGCCTCGCCCGACCCAGGGCTCGGACTCCGCCTCGGCCTCTGCCGAATAATCTCCGCCTCGCCCGACCAGGGCTCGGACTCTGTCTCTGTCTTGCAGGACGGACTCGGCCACAGCCTCGGAGGAGCCTCCACGACACCCGACCTAGGATACGAGACCGCCACGTCAACAGGAAGCGTCATCATCACCCTGCCCTGAGCCAACTTGGGTCGCAGAGAACAAGACCGGCGTCCCATCTGGCCAGCTATGCCAGATAGGCCGTGATGGCGCCCCGCTAGATCATGACGACGGCGGCCCCCAGCTCCCTTACGAAAGCAGGAGAACGTCAGCAAGGACCCAGCCACCTCGACAGCTGTCCCCCCGTCCGGCTCCGTTACTCCTCCAACAGCCACGACGCCACTCCAACAGGGTGCCACGATCTCTCTGGCTGCCACCTGGGCATGTACATAGGGCGCTAGCTCTCCCTCGCTAGACACGTAGCACCTTGCTACACCCCCATCTTGTACACCTGGACCCTCTCCTTACGACTATAAAAGGAAGGGCCAGGGCCTTCTTAGAAAAGGTTGGCCTCGCGGGGACGAAAGGCAGGGGCAGGCGCTCTCTCGGGGCCGCCCTCTCCCTTCACCTCGTGCGGACGCTTGTAACCCCCTACTGCAAGCGCACCCGACCTGGGCGCGGGACGAACACGAAGGCCGTGGGAATTTCTCCGACTCCCTCGCGATCCGGCTCCGGCCACCGACCTCTCTCTCACTCCGTTCCCCCCTTTGCGCTCGCTCCACGCGCTCGACCCATCTGGGCTGGGGCACGCGGCACTCTCACTCGTCGGCTCGAGGACCCCCCGGTCTCGGAACGCCGACAACGTCGGAGGGCAGAGTTTCGCCCCTGGCCGCGGCCTTGGCCAATGCGTCGGCCTCCTCGTTCTTGGCCCGGTCCACATGCTGCACGGTGAACCCCTTGAACTGCCTCTCGAGACTTCGGATGGCCGCGAGGTATTGCATGAGTGCGGGGTCCTTGGCTGCATAGTCTTTTTCGACCTGGCCGGCAACTACCTTGGAGTCTGTTTTGATGATGCAAGTGGTGACTCCAAGGGCCCTTAGCTTGCGGAGGCCGAGGATGACTGCTTCGTACTCTGCTATGTTATTTGTGCATCTGTCGGAGTCCAGATTGAAGCTGAGTCGTGCTGCATATCTGTGCTTGACCCCGACTGGTGAGGTTATGATTGCGGCGACGCCTGCCCCCGCATGGCACCATGCGCCGTCGCAGTGGATCGTCCAGACCTTCTCTGTGGTCGGGTCCGGCTGTGTTACTGGCCCGGTCCAGTCGACGACGAAGTCTGCCAGGACTTGCGATTTGATGGCTGTCCTGGGCTCGAAGCTGATGTGGTAGCCGGAGAGTTCGGCTGCCCACTTGGCGATCCTCACCGATGCCTCCGGGTTTCTAAACAGTTCGCCGAGCTCCCTGTCTGAGGTGACGCGGACCTTGAATGCTTCAAAGTAATGGCGCAGCTTGCGCGAGGACATAACGACTGCGTAGGCGATCTTCTCCAGCTCTGTCATGTTGCATTTGGATGGTGTCAGGACCTCGGAGACGTAATAAACAGGGCACTGTCTGACAGCGCCTTCGACTGTCTGCTCCTGCACTAGTGCCGCGCTGACCGCGTGCGGCGAAGCCGCGACATAGAGCAATAAGGGGAGCGAGGAGTCGGGGCTCGTGAGGGTGGCCAGCTCCGTTAAGTACTGTTTTAATGAGGCGAAGGCCGCTGCTTGCTCCGGCCCCCAAGCGAAGTCTTTTGCGCCGCGGAGAGTTTTGAGGAAAGGAAGACTTCGCTCAGCCGACCTGGAAATGAATCTGTTGAGAGCGGCCAATCTGCCTGTCAGACGCTGGACATCCCTGGTGGACTGCGGAGGCGACATGTCGATGATGGCCTGGATCTTGGTTGGGTTGGCCTCGATGCCGTGGTGCGACACCAGGTAGCCCAATATCTTGCCCTGGCGAACACCGAAAACGCACTTTTCCGGGTTTAAGCGGAGTCGTGCGTCTCGCATGTTTGCGAATGTCTCGGCCAGGTCGGCGAGATGGTCCTCCTTATTTTTGCTGGCGACGACGATGTCGTCCACATATGTAAATATATTTCTGCCGACCTGCCCTTCGAGTACTGTTTTGGTGAGTCTGGAGAAGGTGGACCCGGCATTCTTGAGACCCTCCGGCATTCTGACGAAGCAATAAGTGCCGAAGGGTGTTATAAAGCTGGTGCTGGCCTTGTCTTCCTCCTTCATGTATATCTGGTGATAGCCGGAGAAGCAGTCGAGGAGAGACATGACCTCGCACCCGGCCGCGCTATCGACTATTTTGTCGATCCGTGGCAACGGGAAATTGTCTTTTGGGCAGGCCTTATTGAGACTGGTGAAGTCTATGCACATCCGCCATTTCCCGCTTTTTTCTGCACCATTACAACATTGGAGAGCCATGTGGGGTAAGCCACTGGCTCAATGAATTTAGCCTCTAGGAGGCGGTGCACCTCCGCCTTGGCGGCCTCTGTCTTTTCGTCGGACATTTTGCGGAGCCTTTGCTTTCTTGGTCGCACCGAGGGGTCAATTCCCAAACTGTGCTCGATTATAGATCGGCTGACTCCGACCAGGTCAAGGGTGGACCAGGCGAAGACATCTTTATTCTTGGCCAGGCAGCAGAGGAGCTTCTCTTCTTCATGCGAAGTAAGGTCTTCGCTGATAGCGACTGTCTGCTTGGGCGTGGCCTGATCGAGGGGGACAGTCCTGGTCCCATCCTGACTCTGCAACTGAGCCTTGTCGTGCTGTTTGTCAGTTGGGCTGGCGGGCGCAGGGACCTCGCACTGTGTCGTGAGACAGTGCACGTTCCTCTGACCCGGCACGAAGTCTCGCTCTATGTTGCGCGCTGTCTGCTGGTTACCGAAGACTGTAATTATGCCTAGCGGGCCTGGTATCTTCATGCACAAATACAGTCCGTGGATGGCAGCTTCAAACTTATTGATGGAGCCCCGGCCCATGATGGCGTTGTATGGATATACCATATCCACAATGTCAAAAGTCACCTGCTCACTTCGGGCATTGGGTGCTACACCGAAGGAGAGGGGCAATTCTATTTTGCCGACGGGGAAGGTGCCCTTGCCGCCGAAGCCATACAACGGGTTATCCGAAGGCTTAAGCAGGCTGTGGCTGATGCCCATGCGATCGAAGGCGTGGAGGAAGATGATGTCTGCCTGGCTGCCGTTGTCAACGAGGACCTTGTGTAGGTCCCAGCCTGCCACGCTGCAATTGATGACCATGGCATCGCAGTGGGGGGCGCTGCGCAAGTCGACGTCCCGTGCGTCGAAGGTGAGCGGTACGTGGGACCACTTTGTCTGTACAACTGGGCCCGTGACGGCGACATGGTTTATGCTGCGGTAGTGGTCCCGCTTCTGCCGCTTGGTGTCGAAGTCGGTGCTGGACCCCCCAGTTATCATATGAATGACTCCGCGATAAGGTTGATCGGCGAAGTCCTCCTGCTTTGGGGCGTGGGGGATGTTTTGTTGTTGCTGGTGTGGTGGTGGAGGCGGAGGATGTACGATTTGTACTTCCTGATGATGTTGGTAAGCGTGGTGCGGTGGATGCGGGGCGGGAGCGTGGATATATGGTGGAGGGGGTGGCTGGTAGTTATGCGCGACAATTCTGGGGTTGTCGGCTGGCTGCGCCCTTGCCATTCTGTCTCTGGTGGCCTTCACTTCGGGGCAGTCTTTGGTTGGGTGGGCGCAGTCTTCGCCATGGAAAAGGCAGTAAAATCGGCGCGGTGGAGGGGGTGGCTGCGCACGCCCTCGGCCCCTGCCGCGAGTTCCACTTCCGCGGCCCTGGGGGGATATTCCTGGCGCCGAAGGGGGTCAGCGGCCAGCTGCTGGTTGGCAATGTTGTGCACTTGCGGCTGACCGCGGCCATCTCGACCGGAGTCTGGTTGCGGAGTTCTTGTCCACGTGCGGCTGGACTGTGGAGCGTCTTTTGGCTTCCGCTGGGACTCAATCTTGCGCTGGTGGAGCTCCTCGGATCTGGCATACTTTTCAAACAGCTGGTACAGCTCTTGGAGGTTCTTCGGCGGATCTCTGATGCAGTGGCTGTAAAGGACGCCAGCGCGAAGACCACTGATAGCATAGTGGATGGCAATCTGGTCATCGACTGAGGGTAGCTGTGACTTGAGTGTGAGGAATTTGCGGTAATATTCCCTCAGGGTCTCCCTCTCTAGCTGCTTGCAGAGCGAGAGCTCGGCCAGGGCGTCGGTGTCCGGGCGGTACCCTTGGAAGTTGAGGAGGAACTTGTCCCAGAGACTTCTCCAGGAATCGATGGACAGCGGAGGCAACCTGGTGAACCAGGTGAGTGCGGGGCCCTCGAGGGCGATGATGAAGGACTTCGCCATTGTGGCGTCGTCCCCCCCGGACGATGCGACGGCGACCTGGTAACTCATTATGTATTGAGCCGGGTCGGTGCTGCCGTTGTACTTGGGGTAGGTCCCAGCCCGGAAGTTAGCTGGCCAGGGCGTCACTTGCAGGTGAGGCGCCAGGGGACTTCGCTCATCGAGATAATTGACCCCTTGGAATGGCGCGGCGTGCGGGAAAGTGAAGTCGCGCTGGGGGAAACGCGGGTCCTCCGGTTGCGCGCGGTGTTGCAGGGGTGGCTCATGCTGCAGGCCGGGGTGGCCTTCGCGCGTGTCTTCGTTTTGTGCGCGCTGCTGGAGGGATGACTCGTGCTGCGGGCCGAGGTGGCCTTCGCGCTGCATCAGCGCGATCTCCCGCTCGAGTTCCTGGGCCTTGTGCTCTTCGTCGCGTATCATCTGCCGCACTTTGGCGAGTGCGGACACACGCTGGCGCTTGGCCTCCAGTATCTCCTTCTGCCTCTAGAGGTTGCGGTTCTTGAGGCGCAGAGCGCGCAGCTGTAGCTGTTCTTCTGCTGAGATGCCGAGGACTTCACCGTCCTCGGCGAGGTCCGCGCCCTCCGATGGTGCGAAGCCTAAGGGAGGTGCGAAGCCTGAGGGAGGTGCGAAGCCTGAGGGAGGTGCGAAGCCTGAGGGTTGTCCCTCAGGGTCGCAGGTGCGGAGGGTGTCGTCTTCAGTGGCCTCTTGGTGGGTGGATTGGGTGAGGGCGAGGGCCTTGCCCTTTCTTGCGGCGAGCAGTGCTGCCTTCGCAGCCTCGTCAGCCTTCGGGTTAGCTCTCTTGGGTGCCATCGCGGGTGGTTGTCTCGTAGCACGAACGGTGGGCGCCAAATGTTGGCACTGTCTCTCGACAGCAAGGAGATCCAACACGGGTGAATGGTGATGGCAACAGGGCACTCGCGCGTGATGGCAAAAGCTCTGTTAATCTGGCCTCTCACGGGCACTGTGCGGGGGTATTTATAGGTATCCGAGTGCACGGCGCCTTGCGTTAAGGACGCATGTGCCCTCGGGTACCTAGTTTATCCCCAGAATATTCCCATAAAGCGGGGTTACAAGCTGTAATTACAGGTACGCCTTTACAAATTAAGCCCGTAACACAAACGCGGCCACGCAGGGCCCGTTACAATGGGCCAGATCTCATGTGGGCCTCGGAGCTGACCGAGGCCGCGCCGCGGGGAGGCGTCGCCGCAGGCCTTCGTCTGGTGCCGAATCGAGCGAAGGGTCTCCGTGTTGTCTCTGGTGCCGATGAAGCGAAGGGTGTCCCTGCCTGCTTTGTCTGTCAGGGCAGGGGCTAAGCGGTGGAGACTTCGGGCGAAGGGTGGCGTTTCTGCCTTCGCTCCAACACCGGGTGTGACAGTGCTTATCCTCTACTTCTTAGAATCCTCAATGTTTTCTTTGCCCTGATCGCTTTTTCTTCTAACAGGCTTGGAAGCCAAACTCGAGAAGCTGCGCCGTTGTTCGGGTTGGGCTTCGGATTTTATCGGGGCTTGTGGCTCTTCTCTTCTGTGATGGAGCGCATAAACGATGTCCCGTGTCGTGTTCGGGGCGTCGTTGGCCTCGACGCTCGCTTATATATGTGCCGCCACAGTGCTGCTCGTCGGGGAGCTTAGGACCGGCTGTGACCTATATGAGGTCGTCGGCCCTCCATCGGTCTTACTGGACAAAGGTACGAAGGAGATGCTGGAGTACTATGATAATGCGTCGAGCCACGTTGTTCATAGGTTGTCCGTGGGCGATATCGTCCGTAGCGCTCCTAATCCAACATTGTAGCGTGCCTTAGTGCAATTTTTTTTGAAATAATATGAGAAATTAACTTACTGCTTTCCATTTCTGTGGATGACACTGTTCGCGTTGGAGCCTAATCTTTCGAGCCCTTACTCATGCGTGAATCAAGCTATGGAGTCTGCCTGCGTCCATGCTGGCGATTATAATTTGTGTCTCCTTGACATGCCTGCCCGTGGTGTGAGACCGTGGAGCTTCCGGACTTCACTGGGGCGCGGTAGTAGCTCTTGCCATCTCGCAGCTACACATCGGTGGTAACTTTCAGAATGCCGTCGATCCATTTGAGAGTTCGTTTTCTGCGGATCAGGGCCCATTGCTGGGTGATTTCAACGCTGCTGCGAACGTTATGCTGGGGACGATGTTTTGTGAAGGGAGTAATTGTGCATTCGTAGTCCCATAATTTGTTGTCCTGCATAACTTGTAGAACGGTAACATAGTATCTAAGGGTCTGTTTGGTTGGACTTTGGCTGTGTAAAAAGCTGCTGCGGGCTCTGAGCTGTGGAAAAAACTACTGTGGGCCATGAGCTGTTAAAAAGCTAAAAATCGTTTGGTGGAAACCACTAAAAGTTATTAAAAGTTGTTCAATATATATTTTCACAGTTCTATCCAAAAGCTACTAAAAGCATGTCAAGAGGTGTTTTTAATTTTGCACTGCGAAAAAGTCAGCTTTTAGAAAAAGCTGCTTCCTAGATCTAGCTCTTTGGTTTGACTTTTAGCTTTTAAGGGGCAAAAGCCAAAGCCAAAGCCAAACTAAACACACCCTAAATTATACATGCCCTAACGCCATAGCAACGGCCAACGTCAGTGGTATATATAGGGTGGTAATGAATTACAATATAAATGTTTTTTCTTAATTATTTAGGATCCTAAATAAATTTTAGTTAAAAAATAAATAGAAATATAGTCTGATTCTAATCCAGTCTGCTTTACAAATTTTATTTGTAAAATTTAGAGCAGTCACTCTACATACATGACCCAATCCAACATGCGCTGGCGGGTGGCCGGATGGTCTCAGCATACAGCTGGCATGCACACACACGGCGAAGAGGTGCGTCGTACGTAATACGGAACATCTAGGTTGACTGGACGACCGTCGACCGTACCTGCAGTGGGCCAACTAGCGCGTGTATAGGACTGGGCGATGGGCGTACCCTCTAACTGTAAATATTGTACTCTTTCATAGTCCACAGAACTCTCATGTTTCTCGCCAATTTAATGTAATCATTACATCATAAATGAGTCTTAAAAAACCAGCTAAACCCAATACAACAATAAATTATATATAACGCAACATTTTTACATAGTTCCACCTCGTTATCTAAAGTAGAACGAACGATCGAGTGAACTATAAAAAAAGTTAGACTTCTTTTCAACTCATATATTTCTCGGCTTTTTCACTAAAATAAAGTGTAATATTTGTTCTTGTCATTTTAGTATTTGATATGTGGACCATATGTTCATTTTCGTATTAAATTTATTTTTATGAGTATCAAATATGAGTGTGTCGTCGCAAGGCATGGGTCATTGGACTAGTTAAACTTGTTGTAACGATAAGTACGCGTTGTTAGGATATGTATAAACAAAGCATTTCCAGCAGTGGCTTAAATCAATATCTTGTCTTGAAATATAGAGCTCAACTAATATAAAACATCTCCAACAATGTTCTATTTTATATTTTTTCAAAAAAATACTGGACATACCATGAAGTGACCTAAATATACTATACCCCGGCTTAGTGTCATATCCTTAATTTTTACATCATTCTCAAACTTTTTCTTTCCTAATAATATAATTTATTTTCTAAACTACATAATTTAGGGCTTAATTTTTAAAGCTTAATTTATTTTCAGTGTCCTAAACACTTGTTTAGTATTTTAATTTTTGAGGTACTATATTGAGGCATCTTGTTGGAGATGCTTTGAACCTTTAAATTGGGTTTTCACATATATGGGATAGCTAAGAGACTACATGTTACAATGTGGTGTTTTTAAAATTAGTCATATCATAAATATACTTAAGAGATTATGTATTGAGAGTCGTATATAGTCGATCTCTTCTCTTGCAAGTTTCCTCTAAATACCTAGTCATCCTGATCTTTTTCATAGTGAAACTTCTAGACCATGTATTCCTTGACAAAAATTTCTAGAAATATGCTTATTTAAGACATACATCTTAAGACAAATATCAGTGCATTTTATAGAAGCGTCTTTTATCATATGGTGCTGAGTAAGGTAAGACGGTTTATTGGAGATCCGTCTTAACTGAAGAAGGTTTTGGAGACACATATATGGTAGGAAATGTCTTATATTGATTTAATACAGTTTGGTTTTGAAAACCGTCTCAAATAAATATACCTTTTGAGGCATTAAGTTTACAAGAATTGTCTTATATTTTGGTTAGTATATTAGACATTTCTATGTATGAAACCATATCAAATAAAGATATTATTAGAGTCATCTAGACTATACAAACTGCCTTAGATGTTAGTGAGTATACTAGAAACTTGTAAACATAATACCGTCTTCGTATGATATTTCTGATAAGACATATTGTGAAAAAAAAACGTAGTAAATAGTAAATTTTGCTTAGACTGAACTAAGTATGTTCTATAGTGTTTATAAAGCGCAAAACATGTTTGAATCATGTTAATAAATCTCGTAGAATTCCCTGTAGTTATTCGATTTTTTTGTTTTTTTTAATTTTCGAAAAGCAAAATCTAACTATTTGAGGCAATGTAGTATCTTTTTAAAAAAGATATATTTTTAAAATGAGTTCATTGGATGTAAAAACATTTCTAAAATTTTTTGAAGTCATTTGAACAATTTTTGGCATTTAAAATGAAATAGTTAGCTGACTGTATGTTGGTACGATTTCTATATAGCATATAGGTAAAAAAATCTTGCTTAAATATAAGAAACTTTTCTCCAAATAAAATTATACGTTTGAAATATGGTTATTTTTTATTTTCTCATTAACAACATATTCATATTTATAATATCGTCTATTTGTACGGTATAAGCAACCTAATAAGAAGTGGTTAATGTCATGGATATTTCTCTTTCTATGCGTTTTGCACATATATACAATATTTCTTATTAATACATCAAAACTAGCCTTGTATCGTAGTGGTTAAAGACTGAGATTGCTGTTGGGAATATCCTAAGTTTGATTCCTCGAATTGTCTTCAATTTACTCAACTTTTTTGCAGGTTGCCGCGCGGTCTTGTCGGACTCTAGTGGGCCGGCTCGGCTATAGATATACTCAAAACATTCCTATAAATACATGTATAACTTTCCTTTGATAAGCTCATCCTACAACTCTTTAACTCGTCGTCGAAGTTTGAGTTTCTCCCCAGCTCTGTCGAGTAATTTCTTCTCATTCATTCATCTTTCAGGGTAACTTAGCTACGATTAAAATATTTCATGTAGCCCTACTAATTTATTAAATATGTGATATTTTTTACATTAAATATTTGTTTTAATTCCTTTAAATTATGTTAGGATCGTATTAATTTTGTCTATTACTATACTATTTCAATTATGACAAATGTTTTAATTATTTAATTAATTGTTTATTTGTTAGTTATTAAAATAAATTTAACAAATTACCTAGTTTAATTGTTTTTCTCTATATCATCTCATGTTGTTTTCGTCTAGTTTATGAGGCAATGTAATATGAAACTTTAATTTTTTTTTCAAATATGGACAGAGAGCAATGGATGTATGGAATTGATCGATCTGATATCAATTATTTCCGTCATGTGTAAGGGTTCCTAAAGGTGGCTGAAAAACATCGATTAGATAATAAGGCAACAACTATCTTATGTCCTTGTGTGGACTGTAGAAACTTTGATCCAATTATCGACTCACGTGTAATCCTCGGACACTTGATAATGCGTGGTTTTACATCTGGGTACACATGCTAGACAAATCATGGCGAGTGTTCTATTGGTGATAACAATGGAAACACTGAGGATCCTTTAGATACTAATGCCGGTCCTATGGATACTAATGAGGCGAATGACCATTATGTGCATATCCAAGATACAAAAAGTCATTTTGCGGACACAACGATTGTTGATGTGCCCGTCAATCATCTAGAATACATGATACATGATGTTACTGTAACTTGTAATTTGAGTGAGGCTCAAGCATCACAAGTATGTGAGATACTAGTTCGAGAGCGTGAGACACCATTATATCCAAGAAGCAGTGATAATCGACTGAGTTTTACTACTGAACTTCTACGATTCAAGGTGGCTAGTGGATGGAGTGATAAGAGCTTTACAGATTTGTTAAATTTTTTAGCAGACAAGCTTCCTAAAGGGAATATGGTGCCATGAAGCACAACTAAAGGAAAGAAGATTTTGTGTCCTATTGAGTTGAAGTATGAAAAAATACATGTTTGCCCCAATGATTGCATTATATATTGGGGAAAGCATAAGAACAACATATCATGTCCAACATGTGACACATCACGCTACAAGAAGATTGATAGCCTAGAGGAATTGAGCTCCAATGAGAAGAAAAAGATTCCTGCAAAGGTTTTCTGGTACTTCCCTATGATACCTCGATTAGAAAGACTTTTTGCTAATCCAGCAAGTGCAAAACATAACAAAAGCAAAGAGAAAGAGCAAAAAAATTCACAACAGAAAAACATAGAAGATGATGGTCTTGATCCCCTTTGGACTCCCCCCTTTCATCAACGATCTCCACCACCAATTCCAAATAATAAACAATTTGTGCTAGGGCAGCCTTTAGTATCTAGTGCATTGCTTAAGAGGATGGGTAAACAGAGCCAATGTTTCCACAAATGGTATTTTGCTATGACCACACCAATATCTCGAAGGCAAAGTGCCACACACTTCATGGTACGATACGAAGAACACAATTTTCTTAAAAAATCTGGGGTCTATGCAGTAGAATTCAGTGATGTATTTCACATCTACAATGATCTTGCCCTTGACATATCCTTACATCGGAGTTGGATGCTATGAGTGAGCTCCACCATTTCCTATAGGTGTCTACTTTTTGTTCTTTATCTAACTATTCTTTTAATAGATGCATGAGGAAGATAGACAAATACAGAGGCATAATTGGCTTTTTAGATCTAGAGATGATCATTTTAAAGAGAATCAATGAAGAGGCTGATGAAGTCAAAGCATACATTGTGAAAGCATTGCTTGCTCAGCAGGACGAGGAGTGCATATTTGTTGTTTGCCAGGAAGGGTAAGGCCTAGCACTAATAACACTCTATAGTTTTTTATTCTGTATCTTAATGTTCTATCTTCCTCATTTCGGTTACCATTGGGCCTTGTTAGTTATTTTTCAAAAATGGAATACAGTGTACAATATTGACTCCAAAGGTTACCATCCCCTAGCTGCTATAGTATTAAGAAGCTATTCGATGAGTGGGTATTACCTTTATCATAATTCTATTTTCCTCTATATTTCAATTGTTACTTACATCGTTAGTCACCATTATTGTAGGGCTTTTGGTGCTTATGTCGACAAAAAAGGTCGCCATAACAAGAATTTTGGTCGCACAGTTATATGGAAACATTTTCAGGTAATCATGTCCTTAATCTGAAATTATTAGCAAGACATATAATTAGGCATTCCCGCTGGATATTTTTCCTTATGAATCACATCTTTTAGGCACACATACAACCACCTGGCAGTATGCTTTGCGGACAATATGTGATGTACCACATGTTATCCTTTGCGGATAATCTTAGTTTGGACCGTGATCGATATCCTCAGGTTTGTTTTTACAGTCTGAATTCTATTTTACTCAAACCTATGCAATATGACATTATAAATATTTACATGGTTTATGTTTTTCAAGGGTCGTGCTGGTTTTGCAACCTGTCCATTATTGCCTGATGAGATAGCAAATGTCCGAGAATGGTTGCTCGACTTCTTCATGAATGAGGTGATAGACATTGGTGGATCATGCAGGGTTGAGGGTGCTTCATATAACTAAATCTAGCATGGCTTCCTAGGTAAGATGTTACATTCATATAACCTTTGACATCATATGCCACATTGTGAGGTGTTCATCTGTGTCTAACTAATAATTATTGTGTTCTCCTATTTGTTGTACAGGAAAAGATGGAATGGCCGCACCAGTGTGGAGACTTGATTTCATATATATTTAGTTAGGCACAATGATAGCGCAAACAATTGATTACCAAGTTTGTCAGTTAGTATGAGCTATTTGACAATGCTTATTTATGAGATATATAATGGTAATTTAGAATGATATCATCCTACTTTCATATATTTGATGGACATCGGATATGCATCTAGTTTTTTTCTCCAAGGTTCAGCATATAGTACATAGGGCTAGGTGTCGATCCGGATTGTGTCGCCCGACGAGATGGGGACGTCGTTTTAGAGGGCCGATGAGGTGATCTTCGAGGAGGAGGAAGATGATGGACAGACAACGAGGACACGCCACGAGGACCCCTCACCTATCACTAGCGGCGTGGAGAGTGGTAGGGTATCCTCATCGTTGTACCGACGATACGATATATAACAGGTATGTACTGTCTTTTCTATGCACATGCACTGAGATTTCTATACTGTGTTGTTTTGCTTGAATTGTTGAATTCTAACAAAGTCATTTTGGCCCAATGCTACTGTTTTATTCATTTTAGAGTGCATGGAATAAATACTTTCATGCTAATATGAGGTGAATAAATACTTTCAAGTAGTGGGATTCTGGTATAGATAACCAAGAAGTATGATGCATAAAAGTTTTTGCAGTTT
Source organism: Zea luxurians (assembly GCA_029449295.1). Lineage (NCBI taxonomy): Eukaryota > Viridiplantae > Streptophyta > Magnoliopsida > Poales > Poaceae > Zea > Zea luxurians. The sequence goes on from JAOPSE010000002.1 coordinate 172,434,078, forward strand.
TAAGTTATTATTGAATGACTCCAATTATTAATGCCTTTCTCTTGCTCAAAAAGAAGCCCTAAGGGGAAATAGCATCTACATCCATCAATGGTCATAATATCCCACATGAATATCATGGTTGACACCTGGGTTGGCTGGAATGGAAGCGACCATGACTCACTCCCATCCATCAATTGACAGTGAGATGGTTGGGGTAGAATTTGATGGCAGCAAAAGCGCCCTCGGCAGGGTTACCTTGGTACGCACCATCCCTTAGGTTTTAGACGTGTTACTTTTTTGAGTGTTTATGGTATGATTCTCTCCTATGATTTACTAAATTTCTGATGGTCAAGAATCGTCAAGATTGAAGTTGTGGAACAACCATACCATAAGTCCACTGTTCCTCCTTATGATGTTCATTTTGTGCATTATTCTTAACTGATACTCCCTCCATTTTTTATTTGACGTTTTATTGTACATTTTTGCACTATTTGGCGTCAAACATAAAAGGATGGAGGTAGTAACTTACAATAGGTGAGATGTGCCCTGTAGCAAGATTAAGCAATCTAGTTTGTTTAATTGCCTAATATAATTTTAATTTCTAAGGAGGAATGCAAGTGCAATGCTGTGAGATTCTATGCAATTATATCATCACAGCAATCTGGAAGTGCCTTGTTCTAGATACTACTTAATAATTGTCTATATTGCTATGATCCCCTCCATAAATAAGGTTTATGTATCTGTTCTCATCTAATATATGGGGCTGATTTATTGGAGGGGAAGGAGGAAACAGGATGGGATGGAACCTGGAGCCCAATACGTGGATGATGGATTATTGGATGGGATGGGATGGAGAAATTTGGGATTAACACTCCCATTAAGTGCGTTCTCGGGCTGCTTGTTTCAGTGTGAGTTCTCGTTCCAATTTATGTTGGTTTTTTACAGTTACAAAATCTGTTTGTTCCAGCTTGAGTTCCAGTTTGAAAACTTGAACAACCACTAGCAGATGCAAAGTTCACAAAATAGCTTGTCAAATAATGTGCATGAACTGGAACAAGCAACTTGTGCACGAAAGAGCATTACTGGAACAAGCAGCTTGTGCATGAATGAGTAATACTGTAGATGATTGGACATGTATGTCTATTTTAGATTTTTCATATTTGATGTTATATATTCAGCTCATACCATACATGAATTTGCAACGCCATGTACTTGTTGATGGCAAGGTCAGGACTGACAAGACCTACCCTGCTGGGTTCATGGGTATGCCTATATCTCTATTAATGCATAAAGATACCTATACACCTATTTTGGTTGCTGATTTGTGGTGTCATTTTTTTGGCAGATGCCATTTCCATCCCTAAGACAAACGAGAACTAAAGGTTGCTTCCGTCTTCACCCAATTAGGGATGAGGATGCTAAGGTTAGCTCAATTCTCTTACACATCATCTCTCATTGTTCTAGTTGAGCATGATGATCTTGGTAGCTGTGTGAGGTTGCTGTTTTTTATTAGTAGATCTGTGTACCTTATCCTTGCTATACTATCCATATATGATGTGTGCATGAAAGTCTTGCATTGAAAATGTCATGTGCTACAATCGTTAGGACTATCAATAGATGTTGCTCTATCTATCTATCCATTTACATCGCTGGAAATTCCCATGCCCTTTCATAGTACGCCTGTGAAATGCTCACTACTTTTCTATTGGTTTGTGTGCAGTTCAAGCTCTGCAAGGTGAGGTCTGTTTAGTTTGGCCAGAAAGGCATCCCCTACCTGAACACCTACGACGGTCGCACCATCCGCTACCCCGACCCGCTCATCAAGGCCAACGACACCATCAAGATCGATCTAGAGACCAACAAGATCATGGACTTCTTCAAGTTTGACGTCGACAACGTGGACATGGTGACCGGCGGGAGGAACATCGGGCGTGTAGGAGTGATCAAGAACTGGGAGAAGCACAAGGGCAGCTTCGAGGTCATCGATGTGCTGCTTGGAGCTTTTTGCTATGTCTAGTTTTCTCCTATTTGTTGTACAGGAAAACATAGAATGGAATTCAAATTTAGTGGTCGCAAAAGTGTGGAGACTTGAATTCATATAAAGTTAGGCTTAACATTAGTGCAAACAGTTGTATTTTAGTTTAGATTTAGAGTATACTTATGTATGCGTTGTTTGACAATGCTTATTTATGATATATTGAATGGTACTTATTTATATTATATTAATTATAATGTTGTTCAATATATGTATATGTATATTTCTCTTTCAAATTATTATAACGTGATGTCTGAAAAAATGATTATAAATTGAAGAATGTACTGCCGTGTAAGTCATTTCATTTAAATCTTAATAGGACGGTCACCAAAATGTCTAATATCAGTCTCCTAAATAAGACGGTTTCTAAAACGTCCATTACTAGTCACCTAAATAAGATGGTTTTTCTATTGTAATCGTCTATTATTATAGGATATTCGAGACAGTTTGATAAATACTTTATGACTTATAATGTTTGTATTCTCTACGGTTCTTTAGAAGCAGTTTCTTAAATAAAAACCTAATTCAAGACAGTTTATCGGACAAAATGACTTAAACAAATACCTTTTTCAGACAGTTATAAATTAAAAATTGTCTTATATAATATCTTTTAAGACGGTTTATAAACATCTTAAATGTGGGACATCTTTTACGACTCTATCAAATTTGGACACTTCATAAACGTCTTAAGAACTGAAAATTAACCGTCTCATATAACATGTTTTGTAGTAGTGAAAACCCTAAAGAGATCGCATCTCATGCCTTCTGCATCCAAGCTTGCTTGATAATGTCAATTTATATTCAAAACATACTTTTGAACAATGTCAACAAACTGTTCACCTAATCTATCAAGGGTCATGATAGCAGTACATCCATTCTAACATTTTCATGCCAATTAACATTGTACTTGGTAGCAAAACATAAGTATATTAGTATTGCAAAGAAAATCAAATAAATGAAGAACCAAATCTATTTTATCTCTCCTCCACCTTAGATATAGTTCTAGATCTATATCACCCAAGATATGAAAAAGATATTAGAATAAGGATGTTAGATCATATAGCAAAGTCCTACAATGTCCTCCTTTAATGAATCCAAGAGCAAAACTCCTCGCAAAAAAATGTGACTTTTTAAGTTTTAGAGCTCTAACCCTATTAGAATGGAAGGGGAAGCTCGTGGAGGAATTGAAGAGGATGGGGTGGTTGGAGAGGCTGTCATTAATGTATAGACGCAAATTAATGAAGGCGGGTATCTTAAGGACAATCACATCCGCTAATAGTCCATTAATATAATGGAGGTGACCATGCACCTTAGCAACACCGCCTCCATTAACCTATTAATGAAGGTGATATGCTGATGGTGGCCACCTTTGTTAACCATCAAGGGCATGTACAACCTAATTAAATGGGATGTCTCTATAGAACTAAGTGAAAAAAATGAAGAGACGGTTTTTTCGCAAAAAGTCTGTCTCTACACGACTTTATGTACATAGTGTGCCTTGATTGTATTTATTATCCAGAGGTTCAGAATTATACCATGAGAAAATTCCCTTGTTGCCATCAAAACTTATACCAAACCCTTATATGCCATCAAAAATTATGAGTTCGCTTCAGTGCCATCAATTTTGATTTTAAGTCCCTTCAAAGCCATTACCGTCATTAGTGTCATTTGCTACCGTTACCCATTCAATTGGGCCCACTCGTCATTGAGGCAAATCCCTTGCTTTTCTTTTTTCTTTTCTTCCGGTGTTGTGTGTGTCCGTGGGAGGGGAAGGTGGAGCCTAGAACACAAAAAGATGGATCCAATCAGGTCACAGCAACTTTTACAGAGTGGCGACAGTTCAGCGGTGTGTTCACGGCAAGTGCTCCCATGACTTCCACTTCCCCTGCATCGCCGACCGCTTACGCTTCTCCTCCGCCAACAGCGTCCTATCTTGTCCTGCCCCGTCTTTGCCTCATCGTGGTGCCAGGCACCCTTCCACGCCTCCCTCCGCCTCCACTGCTCCTTCCACGACGACGCACAGAGCAAACATCGAGGAGGCGGTGACGGACGCAAGACGCTGCTGCCCGTGAAGCTATATGGCGACAACGAGCCGCCGCTGGCGCCCAAGATCGTGGCCAACGGCGGCAACTTCAACCCAATCCTGGAGGACGAGGAGGAGCAAGGCGCCGCCGAGTTCAGGGGCTTCTTCTCGTGCCCTAGGACCACCTCGGGCCTAGCCATCAAGGTCAAGGCACCCGAGTGTAGCATCCCAAAAATTCAAATCTTGAAAATTTCTCAAACTCGCTCTAAATTCAAAATGAACTTCAAATTTCATTTCAAAATGTTTGTTTGCGAGTTGTGTCAGTGTTTCGAAACCCGGGGGGTCCCTGGACCGATGAGTGAATTGTCGCCGCGTGCCCCAGCCCAGATGGGTCGGCGCGAGGCGGAACGCGAAGGGGGGAGAGCAGCCGGAGGGAGACAGGCGTGGGAGGTGGAATCCGCGGCCTTCGTGTTAGCCCTGCGCCTAGGTCGAGTGCGCTTGCAGTAGGGGGTTACAAGCGTCCACGCGGGAGGGAGCGAGCGGCCTTGCGCGAGCGCCGTCCCGTCCTCCCCCGCGCGGCCAACCCTCTGTAAAAGGGCCCTGGATCTCCTTTTTATAGGCGTAAGGAGAGGATCCAGGTGTACAATGGGGGGTGTAGCAGTGTGCTAACGTGTCTAGCGGAGGAGAGCTAGCGCCCTAAGTACATGCCATCGTGGCAGCCGGAGAGGTTTTGGCACCCAGTTCGTGTGGCGTCGTGGCCGTCGGAGGAGCGCTGGAGCATGGCGGAAGGACAGCTGTCGGGGCTGTCGAGTCCTTGCTGACGTCCTCTTGCTTCCGTAAGGGGGCTGAGAGCCACCGTCGTCATAGGGCATGCGGGGTGCCATCATTACTCGTATAGTGGAGCGAGCCAGATGGGACGCCGGTCTTGTTCCCCGTAGCCTGAGTCAGCTCGGGGTAGGGTAATGATGGCGCCTCCTGTCGACGTGGTCCGTCCGTGCCCTAGGTTGGGCGAGGTGGAGGCTCCTCCGACGTCGAGGTCGAGTCCGAGCCCCTGGGTCGGACAAGGCGGAGACCGTCGGCTGAGGCCAGGGCTGAGTCCGAGCCCTGGGGTCGGGCGAAGCGGAGTTCGTCGTCCTTCGGGGCTGAGCCCGAGTCCGAGCCCTGGGGTCGGGCGGAGCGGAGTTCGTCGTCTTCCGGGGCTGAGCCCGAGTCCGAGCCCTGGGGTCGGGCGAAGCGGAGTTCGTCGTCTTCCGAGGCTGAGCCCGAGTCCGAGCCCTGGGGTCGGGCGGAGCGGAGTTCGTCGTCTTCCGGGGCTGAGCCCGAGTCTGAGCCCTGGGGTCGGGCGGAGCGGAGTTCGTCGTCTTCCGGGGCTGAGCCCGAGTCCGAGCCCTGGGGTCGGGCGGAGCGGAGTTCGTCGTCTTCTGGGGCTGAGCCCGAGTCCGAGCCCTGGGGTCGGGCAGAGCGGAGTTCGTCGTCTTCCGGGGCTGAACCCAAGTCCGAGCCCTGGGGTCGGGCGAAGCGGAGTTTCCCATGGCGCCTAGGGCCGGACTTGGCTGCTGTCAGCCTCACTTTGTCGAGTGGCTCAGCAGTCGGAGCGGCGTAGGCGGCGCTGTCCTCTTGTTAGACCGGTCAATGGAGCGGCGAAGTGACTGCGGTCACTTTGGCTCTGTCGACTGGAGGGCGTGCGTCAGGATAAAGGTGTCAGGCCACCTTTGCATTAAATGCCCCTGCAATTTGGTCAGTTGGTGTGGCGATTTGGCCAAGGTTGCTTCTTGGTGAAGACTGGGCCTCGGGCGAGCCGAAGGTGTGTCCGTTGCTGGAGGGGGTCCTCGGGCGAGACGTAGATCCTCCGGGGTCGGCTGCCCTTGCCCGAGGCTAGGATCGGGCGAGGCGTGATCGCGTCCCTCAGATGGACCGATCCTTGACTTAATCGCACCCATCAGGCCTTTGCAGCTTTGTGCTGATGGGGGTTACCAGCTGAGATTTAGGAGTCTTGAGGGTACCCCTAATTATGGTCCCCGACAAGTTGATATCAGCAAATAAAAATATAGTGGTCTATATTCCCTCCAAAATCCTCCTCAAAATATCCTACAAACATTTCCCCAGTGATCACCCTCAAATTCTTTCCAGAAATATTGTCTAGATATTTCCCCCGTAATCCCCCTCAAGTTATTTCCAGAAATATTGCCTAGATATTCCACCGATATATCTCCAAGTATTTTCTTCCTGAGAAATACCTTCAGAATCATTTTTCAAGTTCCTGCTTTGTGCTGATGGGGGTTACCAGCTGAGATTTAGGAGTCTTGAGGGTACCCCTAATTATGGTCCCCGACAGTAGCCCTCGAGCCTCGAAGGGAGTGTTAATACTCGCTTGGAGGCTTTTGCCGCACTTTTTTGCAAGGGGACCAGCCTTTTTTGGTTGCATTTTGTTCCGGTGGGTGCGCGCGAGCGCACCCGCCGGGTGTAGCCCCCGAGGCCTCGGAGTAGTTTGACTCCTTCGAGGTCTTAGTGCGTTTCGCAACACTTCGGCTGGTCTGGTTGTTCCCTTATGCGAGCTGGCCGTAGCCCGGGTGCACCGTCGGGTCCCAAGTTCTCGGGCTGGTATGTTGACGCTGTCAACGGTTTGGCCGGAGCCGGGTTTGCGAGAGCAGCCCCCGAGCCTCTGCACAGGGCGAGAGGACGGTCAAGGACAGACTCAACTTTTTTACATACGCCCCTGCGTCGCCTTTCCGCAAGGAGGAGGGGGAAAGCGCCATGTTGCCCTCGGAGGGCGCCGAACATGGTGTCTCCGGTGAGCTGCTGGCGGGTAATCCGAGTGGACGCCCGTGCCCCATTTGTTAGTGGTCGGCTAGAGGCCTGGAGGCGCGCTCCAAAAGTACCTGCGGGTGATCTGCCGGACCCGGTCCCCTTTTGACGGGGTCCGAGGGCTCGATGCCTCCCTCTGATGGGATTCCGTTACAAGATCGTTCCCGCTGGTCTCGGAAATGTCCTAGGGTACCTCGGGAGCGTAGCCCGAGCCTTGGTTATGTATCGAACGTACCCAGGGTTATCCCTCGCTCTGTATCTGAGGCGACTGTGAACCCTTTGAGGGCCAGCCTACGAACCCCTGATCAGTAGTGGGCGCGGAGCCCGAGTGGCCTGAGGCGACCGTTGAACCCTTCCGAGGGGCCGGCCATCGAACCTCTGACCAGTAGTGGGCGCAGAACCCAAGCGCTCTGAGGCGGCCGTTGAACCCTTCCGAGGGGCCAGCCTTTGAACCTCTGATCAGTAGGGAGGCTCGGGGCCTGTTTCCTTCACGGAGAAGGATCCTTTTTGGGGTATCCCCCTTTCCCGGTCCCTGTTGTAAGAGAGAGAAAGAGGAAAAGGATACGAAATTGAATGACGTGGCGTACCTTTTTCGACGCGGTCATTATGGCGAAGGCGAAGCGTCGCTTGCTTCTCCTGCCTGAGGCGCCGCCTGTCCCGCCGTGGAGTTAATGCAACGGGGCGAGTGGTTCGCGAGGCGGTCGTTGCGCGTGTGCGAGCCGTTCGAGGAACGGAACATGGGCGTGCCGTCTTCACGCCGTGAGAGAGGGTTCTCTCGCTGCCCCTGGATAGGACGTAAGCTTGGCTGACGACGTGACCGCTGCTCCTGCCCGCCTGCCACCGCCATTACTGCCGGCTCATTTTTGGCCGTATTGACCGTCGCGCCTGGCTGGCACTGCTGGGTCATACACAGGGTTGCCTCGAGTCGCGGTACTGGTTCCGCAGTCGAGGAGGCGCGGTAGTGGAGCGAGTGGCGGTGCAGTTGCTCGCACGTAGCAACCGGCGCGCCGGTTGCATGACGTGTGGGCCTGAAGATGTATGTACTTTCGGCACGGGGCCATGTTTTTTCTTCATTTCGAGCACTAAGACTCGCCTGTCGACTATCTGAACCGCTTCACCAAGCGTGAGTCGCCTCGTGCAAAGGTGACGAGTGAGGTATCCGTATCCCGGAGGCGTAGGGGTCCCTCGGCTCGGTCGGCCTTGCTATCCGAGGCTTCTCCTGCTTAGTTAAAGGAACCCTCGGCCGCTCTTCGATGAGCCAAAGCCGGAGGTAGCGGTGTCAGCACGGACAGAGGCAGAGTTGGCTCGAAAAGAAGACTTGGTCGGTCGGAGCCCAGCCGGGTCGTCCACTGGCGGGACCGACGCCGGAGTTGAGTTGCCGAGGCCACAAGCCGGGCTGATGTCTTCGGGGGACAGCTGGCCGAGGCCTCGGGTTGGCCGGCCGAGACGTCTGCTTGAGCCGGATTCCTGGAGAAGACCCTGGCGGCGATGGCCCGGGTGTGGTGCTGATGTCGCCCTTCAGAGCAGAGATCCTCCGACCGCGTCGCCGTCCGAGGCTAGGTCAGACCTCGCCGAAGGTGTAGTTGACGCCGAGGGTGCTGCTGCCCCCTTCAACTGTCGACGTCCGAGCCTGCAGGATCGGGTTGTCTTGTAGTGTGTGTATGTTTTCTGCGGTCGCCGAGGCCCAAACATACCATCGTCGTGTTGTAAAGCTGCGTTTCTTTTCCTCTTGTTCCGAGTATCCGGACTTATTTGTCGGTAACATAATTGTTTGTGCGGGCGAGAGTTGCTTTTCACGGAAGGTGATGAGTGAGGTATCCGTATCCCGGAGGCGTAGGAATCCCTCGGCTCGGTCGGCCTTGCCGCTTACGCGCACTCTTACTCGTCCATAGTGTTCTGTCACCGACGCAGTCGAGAAGGCCCGAAAAATCGTTCCGGCAGAGGAGCTATCAAGCGTGAAGACTTGTTCGGTCCGCGGAATCACTTATCCGAGCGCGAGTTACTTATCGCAGAAGGTGATGAGTGAGGTATCCGTATCCCGGAGGCGTAGGAGTCCCTCGGCTCGGTCAGCCTTGGCTGCTTACGTGTACTCCGTCGTTTTCAGGACCCACTTTCGAAGTAGTCGAAGAGCACGAAAGGCATTCTGGCAGAAAAGATTTTTTTTCCTTTTTCGAGGAAAATTTCGACGCAGAGGGGGGGGTCACCCCTTCTAGCCCCCGAGGGAGGGTCGGGCTTTGCCGAGGCAAGGCTGACCCTTCCTTGACGACCAGACTTTATGTGTGAACGAGGTGTACGAATAACTTGGAAGCATCTTAAGGGTAGAAGCGACGTAGTTGTTGGATGTTCCAAGCGTTGCTGTAGACCTCTCCTTGACTGTTGGCCAGCTTGTATGTTCCGGGCTTCAGAACCTTGGCGATGACGAACGGCCCTTCCTAGGGAGGCGTGAGTTTGTGCCGCCCTCGGGCGTCTTGTCGCAGCCGAAGCACCAGGTCGCCCACCTGGAGGTCTCGGGACCGAACCCCTCGGGCGTGGTAGCGTCGCAGGGACTGCTGGTACTGCGTCGAGTGTAGTAAGGCAATGTCTCGAGCCTCCTCCAGCTGGTCCAGTGAGTCTTCTCGATTAGCTCGATTGCTTTGGTCGGCGTTGGCCCTCGTCCTCGGGGAACCGTATTCTAAGTCTGTGGGCATGATGGCCTCGGCCTCAAAGACTAGAAAGAACGGTGTGAAGCCCGTGGCTCGGCTCGGCGTTGTCCTCAGACTCCAGACCACCGAGGGGAGTTCCTTCATCCATCGCTTGCCGAACTTGTTGAGGTCGTTGTAGATCCGAGGCTAGAATCGTGCCGTTGGCACGTTGTACCTGCCCATTTGTCATGGGGTGGGCCACGGCGGCCCAGTCCACCCGGATGTGGCGATCCTCGCAGAAGTCTAGGAACTTTCTGTCGGTGAACTGGGTGCCGTTGTCGGTGATGATGGAGTTTGGGACCCCAAAGTGATGGATGATGTTGGTGAAGAACGCCACTGCCTGTTCGGACCTGATGCTGTTTAGGGGTCGGACCTCGATCCACTTGGAGAATTTGTCGATGGCGACCAACAGGTGCGTGTAGCCCCCGGGTGCCTTCTGCAAGGGGCCGACGAGGTCCAGACCCTACACAGCAAATGGCCAGGTGATGGGTATGGTCTGCAGAGCCTGAGCGGGCAGGTGGGTCTGCCTCGCATAGAACTGACACCCTTCGCAGGTGCGGACAATTCTAGTGGCGTCGGCCACCGCCGTCGGCCAGTAGAAACCTTGCCGGAAGGCGTTTCCAACAAGGGCTCGAGGTGCTGCGTGATGGCCGCAAGCCCCCGAGTGTATCTCTTGTAAGAGCTCCTGGCCTTCGGCGATGGAAATGCATCGCTGGAAGATGCCCGAGGGGCTGCGGTGGTAGAGCTCCTTCTCGTCTCCCAGCAAGACAAACGACTTGGCGCGCCGCGCCAACCGCCGAGCTTCGGCTCGGTCGGGGGGTAGCTCTCCTCGGTGGAGATATTGCAGGTACGGGGTCTGCCAGTTTTGATTAGGCGTGACCTCGCTCCACTCCCCCTCGACGCGCAGTGCCTCACCCTTGGGGGCCGAGGGTACCTCGGGCTGAGCCGAGGGTGCCTCGGGTTGAGCCGAGGGTGCCTCGGGCCGAGCCGAGGGTACCTCGGACTGAGCCGAGGGTGCCTCAGGCTAGGCCAAGGCCTTCTCAGGCTCGGGCGTGTCGTCGGTCTTGACGGAGGGTTGATGCAGGTCTCGGGAGAATACGTCCGGGGGAACCGTTGTTTGCCCCGAGGCTATTTTAGCCAGCTCGTCCGCAGTCTCGTTGTAGCGTCGGGCGATGTGGTTGAGCTCGAGCCCGTAGAACTTGTCTTCCAGGCGCCGAATCTCATCGCAGTAGGCTTCCATCTTTGGGTCGCGGCAGTGGGAGTTCTTCATGACTTGGTCGATGACGAGCTGCGAGTCACCGCGAGCGTCGAGGCATCGGACCCCTAGCTCGATGGCGATTCGCAACCCGTTTACCAGAGCCTCGTACTCAGCCACGTTGTTGGACGCCGGGAAGTGGAGGCGTAGCACGTAGCGTAGGTGCTTCCCGAGGGGCGAGATGAAGAGCAGGCCCGCGCCAGCCCCCGTCTTCATCAGCGACTCGTCGAAAAACATGGTCCAGAGCTCTGGTTGGATCGGAGCTGTTGGGAGCTGGGTGTCGACCCATTCAGCCACAAAGTCCGCTAAGACCTGGGACTTGATGGCCTTCCGAGGGGCGAACGAGATCGTCTCGCCCATGATCTCCACCGCCCACTTTGCAATTCTACCCGAGGCCTCTCGGGACTGGATGATCTCCCCCAGGGGGAAGGATGACACCACAGTTACCGGATGAGACTCGAAGTAGTGTCGCAACTTCCGCCGCGTCAGGATCACCACGTACAGCAGCTTCTGAATTTGTGGGTAGCAGATCTTGGTCTTGGACAGTACCTCACTGATGAAGTAGACTGGCCTCTGGATGGGCAATGCATGCCCCTCTTCTCGTCTCTCAACCACAATCGCGACGCTAATCGCCTGAGTGGTAGCGGCGACGTAGATCAAGAGGGCTTCTCCGGCAGCGGGGGGCACCAAGATGGGCGCGTTCGTGAGGAGCGCCTTCAGGTTCCCGAGGGCTTCCTCGGCCTCAGGGGTCCAAGCGAAGCACTCGGCCTTCCTTAAGAGGCGGTACAGAGGCAGGCCTCTTTCGCCGAGGCGCGAGATGAAACGGCTCAGAGCCGCGAGGCATCCCATGACCCTCTATACGCCTTTCAAGTCCTTGATGGGCCCCATGCTGGTGATGGCTGCGATCTTCTCCGGGTTGGCCTCGATGCCCCGCTCAGAGACGATGAACCCCAAGAGCATGCCTCGGGGGACCCCGAAGACACACTTTTCGGGATTGAGCTTCACGCCTTTTGCCTTGAGACATCGGAATGTCACTTCAAGTTCGGAAAGGAGGTCAGAGGCTTTCCTCGTCTTGACTACGATGTCATCGACGTAGGCCTCGACCGTTCGGCCGATGTGTTCGCCGAACACATGGTTCATGCATCGCTGGTACGTTGCACCCGCATTCCTCAAACCAAACGGCATGGTAACATTGTTGGGGACTTGATCTCAAATGCTAAGAGTTAAGAACAAGGCAACATAGAAAGTGTTAAATGTTAAGCTCCTTCGTCTTTAAAAACATTATATCCCTTCAGATATAATGAATCTTGGACGAAGGTTGCAAAGGAAAAGATTTTCATAAGATTAATTAGCGGTAAAAAAGGACACATATATAAAATACAAACAATGGCTCGAGTATTATCGTCAACTTATCTTCATCGCCAAATTCGTAAAAACAGATTACAAGTGTACCTTCGGATTGTTGGAAAGTAAGGATGCAAACGTAGCATGAAAAAGCGTATGTCCAGTCAGCGTGAACCGTACGGGAGTGCTGTTCATCTATTTATAGGCACGGGACGCAGCCCGTGTAAAATTACATTGATACCCTTTACATTTGATAATAACTTTATGGCGATCCTTCGAGGTTTAACTTGACTTTTCATCCTTAGGTCGGTTCCTCCTTTCCTTCGTCGTGCCGAAGCTTTTCTGTACGTAGCTTCGTGATCATCCTATCTTTCGTTGTGATCGCTTTACACCCCAGTTAAGCTTCATTCCTGTACAGCCGCAACCTGACTCCGAAGATACCTGTTCACATGTTTCACTCGGAAAATATTGTCAAATCATGTTTTTGAGGAGCTTCGGAAGCCGAAGGCCCCCAACAGTAGCCCCTCGCAATATTAATTTACTATAATGATGAATTCATATTGTGACGTGGACGAAGGCTTTGAGCCGAAGGTCCAAAAAAACACCTTCCTTCTGCTAGAATAGCAGCAGTCATTGACAGACTGGGCCCTCCAGTTTCCGACACACTGGGTGTATAAATAAGGGCTCGCCACAAGTTTATTTGGCACGCTCTCCTGCCATCCGCTTTTAGTCACCCAAAAAATTTCTAGCCTGCACGCAACAGCACTTGCTCGGTTTTAGATTTTTAAGCTTCGGTTTCGAGTGTGTTTTGTCAGCATTTTCGAAGATGCCTGAGGATAAGAAAACCGTTGGTGGTTCGAAGCTAAGCCTTTCTGAGGAAATGCACCTGGGTTTTCTTGAATCGATGTCGAAGACTAATATAGAGAAGATTACCAGGGAGACTTTGGAGGGTTTATCTGAAGATACTGGCGACAGTGAGAGTTACGATGTGGATAGTGGTGGTGAAGATTCCGAAGATCGACCGTGGCGACCAAGCCATGCAGTTTTTGGTAAGTCCAGCATTAAGGAAAACCATGTTGTCAATATGAGAGGGAGATACTTTCGGGACTTGTCTATTGTGAGGGCTGACGAAGGAGAGAAGACTTGTCCAACTCCCGAGGAAAATGAGGTCGTGATATTTCGAAGCTTCTTGAAAGCTGGATTACGATTTCCCTTGAGTAATTTTGTCGTAGAAGTATTGAAGACATTTGAAATCTATCTTCACCAGCTTATCCCCGAAGCAATCATAAGGATGAACATTTTCGTGTGGGCTGTGAGAAGCCAAGGTTTGGAGCCTAACACAAAGAGCTTCTGTAACATACACGAGCTATTGTATGAGACAAAACCCTGGGGCAAAGAGCAGTATCATAACAACTTTGGCTGCTACAGCTTCGGCGCTCGGTCGGGGTCAAGCTGCCTTGTGCCAACCTTTCGGAAGAGGTGGCCCAGCGACTGGATGACAGAATGGTTTTACGTGAAAAACGACCTGAAATCTCATGAAGATATCAAGGGTATCATTATGTGCACTATCTGGCAACGCTTCGGCCTCCGAAAGCCGAAGGTGGAAATGGATGAAGCAGCCGAAGAATGCCAGAGAGCCTTCGGCGTGGTTTGTTCTTTTATTGGGACAAGGGATTTGGTCCAAGAGCATATTGCCTTCAGAGTTTGGCCACTTGTAGAAAAGTGGGAAATGCCGAAAGAGACCGTCAAGGAACCTGACGAAGGCGGGCTAGTTAGGCTAAAATACACATTCAAATACGGAGATAAGTTTGTTGAACCAGATGATGACTGGTTGAAAAGTATTGAGGCCATAAGTGACGAATTGCTTGGGGTGTACTTGAAGGCCGAAGATACTGCACTATCAGCGGCCTTCGGAGGCCGAAAGAAGAAGAGGCTTAACCGAGTATTTGATGCAATTGGGTTTATCTACCCTGACTACCATTACCCATCGCGAGGCCAAAAAAGGAAAAATACTTCTCCTGCAAAGGAAATTGTTTCAGCTGCTCCTAGTGAGCCAGCGCCGAAGAGGAAAAAGGTAAAAGTGCTCACACACCCTCCACGTTATATTGAGCCGGCCACAGTGCCTGAATTTATTGGTGAGGCCACTTCAGCCACCGAAGCCAGAGAACCAACTCCAATGGCGAAAATCGAGAAAATGGCCGAAGTACCAGCAGCAGAGAAAACAAGAGAACCGAGGACTGAAGAAGCAAAAACATTAGAAATTTTAAGTCCTTCAACAAAAATCCAAAAGAGTCGAGCAGCGACCCCGAAAAGAAAAAGGATGGTTAATGTGCTAGATGTTTTGGAAACAATTAAATCTTCGAGCATAACTCCGAAGAAAACTGCTAAAGCTTCTGAAGTGTCTACTGAAGCCTTTGTTACTGAAGCTTTGAAGCAACAGTTTGTAACTGAAGCTGGGCCTTCAGAGCCCACCAAGGTAAAACATTTAAAAGCTGAAGAAACAAAATTGATAGAGGCAATTTTGGAAACCGAAAAAACAACAATGACAGAGCCAATTCTGGTTGAGGAAATTGACACTGCCGTCCCCGAAGCATCTTCCAAAATACGCGATTATATTGTGCGACATGCTTCGGGAAAGAAATTATCTGAAGAAGAGATCTTTGAAGCTAATCACTATGCCCGATAACTGAAGTATCCGAAGGGGGCCGTAGTGTTCAATGGGACAGACGAAGATGACTTCCTGTACTGCCTCCCAGATAATAAAGAATTATCTTTCTGCCGGGAGATGACTAGAAGCATGGGATTCCCGAAGCTTGAAGCTGGCCTTTGCGCCATGACGAAGGAAGATCTTGCAAATAGTCTTGCATATAATAGTCTGAAGGTACAAAGATTATGAATTTTGAATTTTGTGAATTTTGAATTAGTCCTTTACCGTTATGTTAATCCATTCATTCTTTTGAATAGGGCTTGATACTCAGCAATGCCTTAAGGGCACAAAAGAATGCTGAAGACGAGAGCTGTACTATTGCTCTTAACAACCTTCGAACAGAGGTTATCAGGCTAAGAAACGAAGCCTTAGAAAAGGACAAGATTCTAGTTACATTGGTGGATAAAATGAAGGAAGACGAAGCTAGCTCTAAAACTCAAGTCGAAGCTCAGAAGCGGGAAATCGAAGATCTTCGGAAACAATTAGCCCGAGCTAAAGAAGAACGCATTCTTGAAGAAACAAAACGAGAACTAAGTGATCAATGGGCAAATCATTTGGAAATAAATGTTGAAGAGCTTCGTGCTTCGAAGAAAAGGTGCTATGATAAATCCATAGAATGTGTTAAAAAGATAAAATCCAGCTTCGCCAGCGTCAGCGCATTTTCTAGTGAAGAAAATTTCACAAGAGGGAATCCAGAAGGCCCGATTGAATGGATCAGTCACGAAGCTGAGGCCTTTGAAGAAATCTTGAATAGTCGCGGGGACATTTGTGCTTTTTCAGGTGCCAGAGGAATTGTTACTATTTTGGAGAAGAAAGGGTGTGAACATGTGAAATCTTTAGCACAGTCTGAAGCTGCTTTATCCTCTGAAGATATCAAAGGCCCTTCAGCCGAAGCAAGCCAGGTCGGTGGAAAATTTTTCACCGACATTTGGGACAATGGCGGCCGAGAAATGGCTCAAGAAATCATTCAGAGAAGCGAAAAAGGCATCTATGACGCTAGGAAGGTAGCGGAGGCTGCTGAAGAAAGCACAGGGCCCGTAGGGCAAATAGGTATTAGTTAGTGGCTTTTATTCTTGTCGGGGACCATAATTAGGGGTACCCTCAAGACGCCTAATTCTCAGCTGGTAACCCCCATCAGCATAAAGCTGCAAAGGCCTGATGGGTTTGATTAAGTCAGGGATCAGTCCATACGAGTGACTTGACCTCGCCACGCCCGAGCCTAGCCTCGGGCGAGGGCAGCCGACCCTAAGATGACTCCGTCTCGCCTGAGGTCTCCTCTTTCACGGCAGACGCATCTCCGGCTCGCCCTAGGCCCCGCCTCCGATAAGGAGAAACCCCGACTAAATCACCGCACCAACCGACCGAGTCACCGGGGCGTTTAACGCAAAAGGTAAGACCGACGGGCGACCAGACTCCGCCAGTGGTGCCATAGGAGACTCCGCCCGACCCAGGGCTCGGACTCGGGCTAAGGCCCCGGAAGACGGCGAACTCCGCTCCGCCCGACCCAGGGCTCGGACTCGGGCTAAGGCCCCGGAAGACGGCGAACTCCGCTCCGCCCGACCCAGGGCTCGGACTCAGGCTAAGGCCTCGGAAGACGGCGAACTCCGCTCCGCCCGACCCAGGGCTCGGACTCAGGCTAAGGCCTCGGAAGACGGCGAACTCCACTCCGCCCGACCCAGGGCTCGGACTCAGGCTAAGGCCTCGGAAGACGGCGAACTCCGCTCCGCCCGACCCAGGGCTCGGACTCGGGCTAAGGCCCCGGAAGACGGCGACCTCCGCCTCGCCCGACCCAGGGCTCGGACTCCGCTTCGGCCTCTGCCGAATAACCTCCGCCTCGCCCGACCCCGGGCTCGGACTCTGTCTCTGTCTTGCAGGACGGACTCAGCCTCAGCCTCGGAGGAGCCTCCACGACGCCCGACCTAGGACACGAGACCGCCACGTCAACAGAAAGCGTCATCATCACCCTGCCCTGAGCCGACTTGGGTCGCAGAGAACAAGACCGGCGTCCCATCTGGCCAGCTATGTCAGATAGGCCATGATGGCGCCCCGCTAGATCATGACGACGGCGGCTCCCAGCTCCCTTACGAAAGCAGGAGAACGTCAGCAAGGACCCAGCCACCTCGACAGCTGTCCCCCCGTCCGGCTCCGTTACTCCTCCAACAGCCACGACGCCACACCAACAGGGTGCCACGATCTCTCCGGCTGCCACCTGGGCATGTACATAGGGCGCTAGCTCTCCCTCGCTAGACACGTAGCACCTTGCTACACCCCCATCTTGTACACCTGGACCCTCTCCTTACGACTATAAAAGGAAGGGCCAGGGCCTTCTTAGAGAAGGTTGGCCTCGCGAGGACGAAGGGCAGGGGCAGGTGCTCTCTCTCAGGGCCGCTCTCTCCCCTCACCTCGTGCGGACGCTTGTAACCCCCTACTGCAAGCGCACCCGACCTGGGCGCGGGACGAACACGAAGGCCGCGGGAATTTCTCCGACTCCCTCACGACCCGGCTCCGGCCACCGACTCTCTCTCTCTCTCTCTCTCTGTTCCCCCCTTCGCGCTCGCTCCACGCGCTCGACCCATCTGGGCTGGGGCACGCGGCACTCTCACTCGTCGGCTCGAGGACCCCCCGGTCTCGGAACGCCGACAGTTGGCGCGCCAGGTAGGGGCACGCTGCGTGTTGACGTTCGATTTCCCGTCAAGCTCCAGATGGGCAGTCTCCAACAACCTCTTCAACCCGGGACGGTGCTCCATTTCGGGAACCTCGAGTTCATGTCTCTCGATGGCGACTATGACATGATACTCCTTCCACCGTCGCGCGACGACGACATTGGTGGCGGACAGCCCGCCCGCCGGCGGCGGAATCGACGACGTCTTTCCCGCGTTGGGGAAGGACAACGTTCGAGCTCGCCCCATCCTCTCCCTCGCCATCGGAGGAGGAGGAGGCGGGGCAACCGGGGCCGAGCGGGAGGCCGCGCTCCGACGGCTGTCGAGCAAATCGACATCCCCGGCGCCCCAGCGGAGGACACGCCAAGCGTCGCCCTCGCGCTCGAGGCAAACGCGAGCGCCATCCCCCCGCAACACGTCGACCCCGAGCAAGTGGACGACGCCAGCGCGCTCACGGAGGGCCTGCAGGACGTCGCCCTCGTACCCAAGACGACGGCGCGGTCAGCCCCCGGCACGACTTCATCGCTCCTCGTCGACAAAAAGGTACCGACTGCTCCCCATCTTTCGTTATTTCGACTCGGCCTCAGCCCGCCTGGCGACCTCGCTTTGGCGGGCGCTCACATTGAGGCGAGTGCAACCTCTCTGGGGTTTCCTGTGCGGTCGCCTTGGGACCGATTGACGGGTGTCTCGACCTACGGACCCTCTGGGTCCGAGGAAGATGACGACCCCAGCATCTGCTGGGATTTCTCCGGATCTGGCAACCCTAGTGCCATGCGGGACTTTATGACCGCATGTGACTACTGCCTCTCCGACTGTTCCGACGGCAGCCGCAGCCTTGGCGACAAGGACTGCGGCCCGAGTCGCGAATGTTTCCACATCGAGTAGGGGATCCCTCCGGAGGCGGCTGTCTCGGCATGCCGGAGGATGGTGATCCCCCTAGGCCAGCGCCTCGCGCCGACATCCCGCGGGAGCTAGCTGTGGTCCCCGTTCCGGCGGGGGGTCACGACCCACAGCTCGAGCAAGTCCGCGGGGCGCAGGCCGGGTTCGATGAAGGAGCAGGAGCGCTCGAGGCAATCCGCCAGAACATCGGGCAGGTATGGGCGAGCCAACCCCCGGCCGGAGGAATACGTCACCTGCCCCAAGGTCTCCAGCACCGCATCGCCAACGATGCCAGGGACAAACCGCCACCCGCATCTGGCGGGACTGGCCAGGACCTGGTCGCTGCAGCAATGCTCCTCCGCGCGATGCCGGAGTCATCAACCACCGAGGGTCGGCGAAGCCAGGGAGAACTCAAGCATCTCCTGGAAGGCGCTGCGGCCCGGCGGGCCGAGAGCTCTGCCTCCCGCAGGCAGGGATACCCCTCGGAACCTCGTGCCGTGACTTCCCGACTCACGCGGGAAGCCTCGGCCTTCACCGGGCGCACGCGCAACACCGCGCCTGCGGCCCCGGGCCACCTCGGCGTCGAGCACCCTCATCGCGACCGTCGGGCACGCCTCGACGAAAGGGTGCGCCGAGGTTACCACCCCAGGCGTGGGGGACGTTACGACAGCGGGGAGGATCGAAGTCCCTCGCCCGAACCACCCGGTCCGCAGGTCTTTAGCCGAGCCATTCGGCGGGCGCCGTTTCCGCCCCGATTCCGACCCCCGACTACTATCACGAAGTACTCGGGGGAAACGAGACCGGAATTGTGGCTTGCGGACTACCGCCTGGCCTGTCAGCTGGGTGGGACGGACGATGACAACCTCATCATCCGGAACCTCCCCCTGTTTCTCTCCGACACCGCTCGTGCCTGGTTGGAGCACCTGCCCCCGGGGCAGATTTCCAACTGGGAGGATCTGGTCCAGGCTTTCGCCGGGAACTTCCAGGGCACGTACGTGCGCCCCGGGAATTCCTGGGACCTCCGAAGCTGTCGACAACTGCCGGGAGAGTCCCTTCGGGACTACATCCGACGGTTCTCGAAGCAGCGCACCGAGCTGCCCAACATCACCGACTCCGATGTCATCGGCGCGTTCCTCGCTGGCACCACCTGCCGCGACCTGGTGAGCAAGCTGGGTCGCAAGACCCCCACCAGGGCAAGCGAGCTGATGGACATCGCCACCAAGTTCGCCTCCGGCCAGGAGGCGGTAGAGGCCATCTTCCGAAAGGACAAGCAACCCTAGGGCCGCCCGTCGGAAGATGCTCCCGAGGCGTCCACGCCGCGCGGCGCCAAGAAGAGAGGCAGGAGGAAGTCGCAAGCGAAACACGACGTTCCCGATGCAGACCTTGTCGCCGCCGCCGAGCGCAAGAACCCTCGGAAGCCCCCCGGAGGTGCAAACCTTTTCGACAAGGCACTCAAGGAGACGTGCCCCTACCATCAGGGGCCCGTCAAGCATACTCTCGAAGAGTGCGTCATGCTTCGGCGTCACTTCCATCGGGCCGGGCCACCCGCAGAGGGTGGCAAGGCTCACGACGACGACAAAAGGGAGGATCGCCAAGCAGGAGAGTTTCCAGAGGTCCGCGATTGCTTCATGATCTACGGAGGGCATGCGGCAAACGCCTCGGCTCGGCATCGTAAGCAAGAGCGTCGGGAGGTCTGCTCGGTGAAGGTGGCGGCGCCAGTCTACCTAGACTGGTCCGACAAGCCCATCACCTTCGACCGAGACGACCACCCCGACCACGTGCCGAGCCCGGGGAAGTACCCGCTCGTCGTCGATCCTGTCATCGGCGACGTCAGGCTCACCAAGGTCCTGATGGATGGAGGCAGCTGCCTCAACATCATCTACGCCGAGACCCTCGGGCTCCTGCGCGTCGACCTGTCATCCGTCCGAGCAGGCGCTGCGCCCTTCCACGGGATCATTCCCGGGAAGCGCGTCCAACCCCTCGGACAGCTCGACCTCCCTGTCTGCTTCGGAACACCCTCCAACTTCCGAAGGGAGACTTTGACGTTCGAGGTGGTTGGTTTCCGAGGAACCTACCACGCAGTGTTGGGAAGGCCATGCTACGCGAAGTTCATGGCCATCCCCAACTACACCTACCTGAAGCTCAAGATGCCGGGCCCCAATGGGGTCATCACTGTCGGCCCCACGTACAAACACGCCTTCGAATGCGATGTGGAGTGCGTGGAGTACGCCGAGGCCCTCGCCGAGTCCGAGGCCCTCATTGCCGACCTGGAAAGCCTCTCCCGGGAGGTGCCGGACGTGAAGCGGCATGCCGGCAACTTCGAGCCAGCAGAGACGGTTAAGGCCGTCCCTCTCGACCCCAGTGGCGACACCTCCAAGCAGATTCGGATCGGTTCCGGGCTCGACCCCAAATAGGAAACAGTGCTCGTCGACTTTCTCCGCGCAAACGCCGACGTTTTCGCGTGGAGTCCCTCGGACATGCCCGGCATACCGAGGGAAGTCGCCGAGCACTCGCTGGATATTCGGGCCGGAGCCCGACCGGTCAGACAACCTCTGCGCCGATTCGACGAGGAAAGGCGCAGGGTGATAGGCGAGGAGGTCCACAAGCTGATGGCAGCAGGGTTTATCAAAGAGGTATTCCATCCCGAATGGCTTGCCAACCCTGTGCTTGTGAGGAAAAAAGGGGGGAAGTGGCGGATGTGTGTAGACTACACTGGTCTCAACAAAGCATGTCCGAAGGTCCCCTACCCTCTACCTCGCATCGATCAAATCGTGGACTCCACTGCAGGGTGCGAAACCCTGTCTTTCCTTGATGCTTACTCAGGGTATCATCAAATCAAGATGAAAGAGTCCGACCAGCTCGCGACTTCTTTCATCACGCCCTTCGGCATGTATTGTTACATCACAATGCCGTTCGGTTTGAGGAACGCGGGTGCAACGTACCAGCGGTGCATGAACCATGTGTTCGGCGAACACATTGGTCGCACGGTCGAGGCCTACGTCGATGACATCGTAGTTAAGACGAGGAAAGCCTCCGACCTTCTCTCCGACCTCGAACTGACATTCCGGTGTCTCAAGGCGAAGGGCGTCAAGCTCAATCCCGAGAAGTGCGTCTTCGGGGTGCCCCGAGGCATGCTCTTGGGATTCATCGTCTCCGAGCGGGGCATCGAAGCCAACCCGGAGAAGATCGCAGCGATCACAAACATGGGGCCCATCAAAGACTTAAAAGGCGTACAGAGGGTCATGGGATGCCTCGCGGCCTTGAGCCGTTTCATCTCGCGCCTCGGCGAAAGAGGCCTGCCCCTGTACCGCCTCTTAAGGAAGGCCGAGTGCTTCACTTGGACTCCCGAGGCCGGGGAAGCCCTCGGGAGCCTGAAGGCACTCCTCACACAGGCGCCCATCTTGGTACCCCCAGCTGGTGGGGAAACCCTCCTGGTCTATGTCGCCGCAACCACTCAGGTGGTCAGCGCCGCGATCGTAGTCGAAAGGCAGGAAGAGGGGCATGCTTTGCCCATTCAAAGGCCAGTCTACTTCGTCAGCGAAGTGCTGTCCGAGACCAAGATCCGCTACCCACAAGTCCAGAAGCTGCTATACGCTGTGATCCTGACGAGGCGAAAGCTGCGACATTACTTCGAGTCCCATCCGGTGACTGTGGTGTCATCCTTCCCCCTGGGGGAGATCATCCAGTGCCGAGAAGCCTCGGGACGGATCGCGAAGTGGGCGGTGGAAATCATGGGCGAGGCGATCTCGTTCGCCCCTCGGAAGGCCATCAAGTCCCAGGTACTGGCGGATTTCGTAGCCGAATGGGTCGATACCCAGTTGCCAACGGCTCCGATCCAGCCAGAGCTCTGGACCATGTTTTTCGACGGGTCGCTGATGAAGACGGGAGCTGGCGCGGGCCTGCTTTTCGTCTCGCCCCTCGGAAAACACCTGCGCTATGTGCTCCGCCTCCATTTCCCGGCGTCCAACAATGTGGCTGAGTACGAGGCTCTGATCAACGGGTTGCGAATCGCCATCGAACTAGGGGTCCGACGCCTCGACGCGCGCGGCGACTCGCAGCTCGTCATCGACCAAGTCATGAAGAACTCCCACTGCCGCGACCCGAAGATGGAGGCCTACTGTGAAGAGGTTCGACGCCTGGAGGACAAGTTCTACGGGCTCGAACTTAACCACATCGCCCGGCGCTACAACGAGACTGCGGACGAGCTGGCGAAGATAGCCTCGGGGCGGACAACGGTTCCCCCGGACGTCTTCGCCCGGGATCTGCACCAACCCTCCGTCAAGATAGGCGACGCGCCCGAGCCCGAGGCACCCTCGGCCTCGTCCGAGGTAACCTCGGCCCAGCCCGAGCCGCCCTCGGCTCAATCCGAGGAACCTTCGGAGCCCGAGGGCGAAGCGCTGCACGTCGAGGAGGAGCAGAACGGGGTCGTGCCAGATCAAGATTGGAAGACCCCGTACCTGCAATATCTCCGCCGAGGAGAACTGCCCCTCGACCGAGCCGAGGCTCGGCGGGTAGCGCGACGAGCAAAATCGTTCGTCCTGCTGGGCGATGAGAAGGAGCTCTACCACCGCAGCCCCTCGGGCATCCTCCAGCGATGCATCACCATCGCCGAGGGTCAGGACCTCCTGCAGGAAATACACTCGGGGGCTTGCGGTCATCATGCAACACCTCGAACCCTCGTTGGGAATGCTTTCCGCCAAGGCTTCTACTGGCCAACGGCGGTGGCTGACGCCACTAGAATTGTCCGCGCCTGCGAAGGGTGCCAATTCTATGCGAAGCAGACCCACCTGCCCGCTCAGGCTTGCAGACGATACCCATCACCTGGCCCTTCGCTGTGTGGGGTCTGGACCTCGTCGGCCCACTGCAGAAGGCGCCCGGGGGCTACACGCACCTGCTGGTCGCCATCGACAAATTCTCCAAGTGGATCGAGGTCCGACCCCTAAACAGCATCAGGTCCGAGCAGGCGGTGGCGTTCTTCACCAACATCATCCATCGCTTCGGGGTCCCGAACTCCATCATCACCGACAATGGCACCCAGTTCACCGGCAAAAAATTCTTGGATTTTTGCGAGGATCACAACATCCGGGTGGACTGGGCCGCCGTAGCTCACCCCATGTCGAACGGGCAAGTGGAACATGCCAATGGCATGATTCTACAAGGGCTCAAGCCTCGGATCTACAACGACCTCAACAAATTCGGCAAGCGATGGATGAGGGAACTCCCCTCGGTGGTTTGGAGCCTGAGGACGACTCCAAGCCGAGCCACGGGTTTCACGCCGTTCTTCCTGGTCTACGGGGCCGAGGCAATCCTGCCCACGGACCTGGAATACGGTTCCCCGAGGACGAGGGCTTACAACGAAGAAAGCAACCAAGCCAGCCGAGAAGACTCGCTGGACCAGCTGGACGAGGCTCGGGACAGGGCCTTACTACACTCGGCACGGTATCAGCAGTCCCTGCGACGCTACCACGCCCGAGGGGTCCGACCCCGAGATCTCCAGGTGGGCGATCTGGTGCTTCGGCTGCGGCAAGACGCCCGAGGGAGGCATAAGCTAACGCCCCCCTGGGAGGGGCCGTTCATCATCGCCAAAGTTCTGAAGCCCGGAACGTACAAGCTGGCCAACAGTCAAGGCGAGGTCTACGGCAACGCTTGGAACATCCAACAGCTACGTCGCTTCTATCCTTAAGATGTTTCCAAGTTGTTCATATACCCCGTACCCGCGCAAAGTTTAGTCAACAAGGAAGGGTCGGCCTCGCCTCGGCAGAGCCCGACCCTCCCTCGGGGGCTAAAAGGGGGTTAACCCCCTCTGCGTCAAAATTTTCCTCGAACAAAAAACCTCTTTCACCAGAACATCTTTCGTGCTTTTTGACTACTTCGGAAAGTGGGTCCTGGAAACGACGGGGTACACGTAAGCAGTCAAGGCTGACCGAGCCGAGGGACTCCTACGCCTCCGGGATACGGATACCTCACTCATCACCTTCTGCGATAAGTAACTCGCGCTCGGATAAAGTGACTCCGCGGATCGAATGAGTCTTTACGTACGGAAGCTCTTCTGTTGAAGCAGGTTCTTCGAGCCTTCTCGACCGAGTCGGTGACAGGGCCTCATGGATGGGTAAAAGTACGCGTAAGCGGCGAGGCCGACCGAGCCGAGGGACTCCCACGCCTCCGGGATACGGATACCTCACTCATCACCTCCCGCGAGAAGCAACTTTTGCTCGCACTAACATCCCTGCTACCGACAAAAAGTCCAGATACTCGAAACAAGAGGAAAAGAGACACAGCTTTATAACGCAACAAGGGTGTGTGTTCTGGCCTCAACGGCCGCACAAGGCCCACGCTACAAGACGATCTGACCCTGCAGGCGCGGATCTTGACACTGGAAGAGGGCGACGACACCCTCGGCATCAACAGCACCTTCGGCAAGGCCCGACCTAGCCTCGGGCGGCGACGCGGTCCGAGGGCCTCCGATCCGAGGGATGACGTAGTCACCGCGCTTGAGCAATCTCCGCCAGAGACTTCCCCGAGAACCCGGCCCGAGCAGACGGCTCGGCCGGCCACCTCCGGGGCCTCGGCCGACCACCTTCCGAGGGCGCCAGCTCGGTCCGAGGCCTCGGCTAATCAGCTTCGACGTCGATCCTGCCGACAGACAACTCGGCTAGACTCCGGCCAACCAGGTTTCATTTCCGAGCTAACAACGCCTCTGCTTGTGCTGATATCGCTACCCCTGGCCTCGGCTCGTCGAAGAGCGGCCGAGGGGTCTCTTTAACTAAGCTAGAGGAGCCTCGGACAACAGGTCCGACCGAGCCGAGGGATTCCTACGCCTCCGGGATACGGATACCTCACTCGTCACCTGGACACGGGGCGACTCATGCTTGGTGAAGCGATTCAGACAATCGACAGGCAAGCCTTATTGCTCAGAAATGAGGAAAAAACACGGCTCTGTGCCGGAGTTACATACATGTTCAGGCCCCGAAAGCCGAAATGAACAAAAAACCCGGCACTCGAAGTGCCATTACAAACGGAACTCTGGTTCCGTCCCCGCGGGTACGGACAACCTCCCCGCCTGGGAAGCCCGTGGAGCAACAAGCTCCGGGCGAATCACCAGCAAACGCGGGACACCCCTAATCACCCCGGCAGATCCTCGCAGCCGCCCTCGCCGCGAATGCGAGGAGGGAGGCGGAATGTTGCATCCTAGCTGGGCAGCAACAGTTCTCCTTCCCCGGCATGGCTGGAGGATGTCTCCGCCATGGGGCTAAAAGGCGATTGCCACCACCAGAAGCTGGAAAATGAGGTGGCCCGCCGACCCGCGTAGGAGGTGGGGCCCCGGCTCGCCTCGCTCCCCGCCCCGGCGAGGATGACGAACACCCTCAACACTGAGGGCGGGGCCAAGACCACAGCCCGGTTTGCCCCCCCCCCATTCGGGAGCTGGAGGCCACCACCTTGGGTGGCCACCGGCGGAGGGAAGCCGCTGGGCTGCGTGATGAAAATCCTTGAAGCCGAACGATGGCTGAAAGGTACCAACTCCCACAGAGTTGCGTCCCTCCGGCGATGGAGCAAAAAGACGGCGGTCTCCCCCATCCGGGGGCTCGGAAGATGGAAAGACACAATGCATAAGGGAGATAGGAGACATGGTCACCTCACGAAGAGGGTCGCCCTCCTTTTAAAGGCAACTCCCCCTGCTTGCGCCCTCAACCGTCACGGGCGGAGTCCTCTCCAACACGCCTCCAAAGTCCTCCCCCACGACACGGGGGCTGGGGCCCGCCTGTCATGCAGACCGGCTCCAAGCAGAGAAAGCCGAACCGCCGCGCACGACGCACGCAACCGCCCAGCGGTTACAAGTAACCCTCCACTTTTGCCCAGACCAACGGGCAAAAGGGGCGAGCGGCCATGCAGGCGGCATGCAACCGCGCCAAGTGGACGCGCCTCTCCGACTCCTGACAGGCCAGCGCGACGGCTCAAGACCACGCGTCGTTCAACTGGCGCGCCGGGCGCTGCATGCGAACCGCTGCGCCTCTCGCTCCACCACCGCACCTCCTCGATTGCGGAACCAATACCGCGACTCGAGGCCACCCAGCCTGCGATCCAGCGGCGCCAGCCTGGCGCAGCGGTCAAACACGGTCAAAAATGGGCCGGCAGTAATGACGGTGGCAGGCGCGCGAGGGCAGCAGTCACACCATCGGCCAGGCTCACGTCCCATCCGGAGGCAGCAAGAGAACCCCTTCTTACGGCGTGAAGACGACGCGCCCGTGACCCGTACCTCGAACGGCTCGCGCACGCGCAACGGCAACCTCGCCAACTACTCACCCCGGCGCATTAACTCCGCGGCGAAATAGGTGACGTTTCTGGCAGGGGCAGCTGGCGACGCTTCGCCTCCGCCAAAACGGCCACGCCGAAAAAGGTACGCCACGAAGTTCAATTTCGAATCCTTTTTCCCTTTTCCTTCTTTCTCTATCTCTTGCAACAGGGACCGAGAAGGGGGATAACCCCAAAGGGATCCTTCCCCGTGAAGGAACTAGGCTCCGAGCCTCCCTACTGATCAGGGGTTCGAAGGCTGGCCCCCCGAAGGGTTCGACAGTCGCCTCAGATCGCGTGGGCCCGACACCCACTACTGGTCAGGGGTTCGAAGGTCGGCCCCCGAAAGGTTCCACGACCGCCTCAGGCTACTCGGGCTCCGTGCCCCCTACTGATCAGGGGTTCGAAGGCTGGCCTGTCGAAGGGTTCACAGCCGCCTCAGACGCCGAGCGAGGGATGACCAGGGGTACGTTCGATACATAACCAAGGCTCGGGCTGCGCTCCCGAGGTACCCTAGGACATTTCCGAGACCAGCGGGAACGACTCTGTAACGGAATCCCATCGGAGGGAGGCAACGAGCCCTCGGACCCCGTCGCTAGGGGACCGGGTCCGGCAGATCACCCGCAGGTACTTTTGGGCGTGCCTCCGGGCCCCTAGCCGACCCCTAACGAACGGGGCACGGACGTCCACTCGGATTACCCGATCGCAGCTCACCGGAGACACCATGTTCGGTGCCCATCGAGGGTAACATGGTGCACTCCCCCCCTCCTCCTTGCGGAAAGGCGACGTAGGGGCGTATATAAAAAGTCGAGTCTGTCCCTGATCGTCCTCTCGCTCCGTGCGAGGGCTCGGGGGCTGCTCTCGCAAACCCGGCTCCGGCCGAACCGTTGACAGCGTCAACATACCAGCCCGAGAACTTGGGCCCTGACAGTGCACCTGGGTTACGCCCTGCTCGCATAAGGGAACCGCCAGACCAGCCGAGGCATTGCGCGAGGCATTAAGACCTCGAAGGAGTGAAACCACTCCTCCGAGGCCTCGGGGGCTACACCCGGCGGGTGCGCTCACGCGCACCCACCGGAACAAAGTACCTCCGAGAAAGGCTGGTCCCCTTGCAAAAAAGTGCGATGCAAGCCTCCAAGCGAGTGTTAACACTCTCTTCGAGGCTCGGGGGCTACTGTCGGGGACCATAATTAGGGGTACCCTCAAGACGCCTAATTCTCAGCTGGTAACCCCCATCAGCATAAAGCTGCAAAGGCCTGATGGGTTTGATTAAGTCAGGGATCAGTCCATACGAGTGACTTGACCTCGCCACGCCCGAGCCTAGCCTCGGGCGAGGGCAGCCGACCCTAAGATGACTCTGTCTCGCCTGAGGTCTCCTCTTTCACGGCAGACGCATCTCCGGCTCGCCCTAGGCCCCGCCTCCGATAAGGAGAAACCCCGACTAAATCACCGCACCAACCGACCGAGTCACCGGGGCGTTTAACGCAAAAGGTAAGACCGACGGGCGACCAGACTCCGCCAGTGGTGCCATAGGAGACTCCGCCCGACCCAGGGCTCGGACTCGGGCTAAGGCCCCGGAAGACGGCGAACTCCGCTCCGCCCGACCCAGGGCTCGGACTCGGGCTAAGGCCCTGGAAGACGGCGAACTCCGCTCCGCCCGACCCAGGGCTCGGACTCAGGCTAAGGCCTCGGAAGACGGCGAACTCCGCTCCGCCCGACCCAGGGCTCGGACTCAGGCTAAGGCCTCGGAAGACGGCGAACTCCACTCCGCCCGACCCAGGGCTCGGACTCAGGCTAAGGCCTCGGAAGACGGCGAACTCCGCTCCGCCCGACCCAGGGCTCGGACTCGGGCTAAGGCCCCAGAAGAT
Source organism: Zea luxurians (assembly GCA_029449295.1). Lineage (NCBI taxonomy): Eukaryota > Viridiplantae > Streptophyta > Magnoliopsida > Poales > Poaceae > Zea > Zea luxurians. The sequence continues at coordinate 172,462,603 of JAOPSE010000002.1, forward strand.
GGCGACCTCCGCCTCGCCCGACCCAGGGCTCGGACTCCGCTTCGGCCTCTGCCGAATAACCTCCGCCTCGCCCGACCCCGGGCTCGGACTCTGTCTCTGTCTTGCAGGACGGACTCAGCCTCAGCCTCGGAGGAGCCTCCACGACGCCCGACCTAGGACACGAGACCGCCACGTCAACAGAAAGCGTCATCATCACCCTGCCCTGAGCCGACTTGGGTCGCAGAGAACAAGACCGGCGTCCCATCTGGCCAGCTATGTCAGATAGGCCATGATGGCGCCCCGCTAGATCATGACGACGGCGGCTCCCAGCTCCCTTACGAAAGCAGGAGAACGTCAGCAAGGACCCAGCCACCTCGACAGCTGTCCCCCCGTCCGGCTCCGTTACTCCTCCAACAGCCACGACGCCACACCAACAGGGTGCCACGATCTCTCCGGCTGCCACCTGGGCATGTACATAGGGCGCTAGCTCTCCCTCGCTAGACACGTAGCACCTTGCTACACCCCCATCTTGTACACCTGGACCCTCTCCTTACGACTATAAAAGGAAGGGCCAGGGCCTTCTTAGAGAAGGTTGGCCTCGCGAGGACGAAGGGCAGGGGCAGGTGCTCTCTCTCAGGGCCGCTCTCTCCCTCACCTCGTGCGGACGCTTGTAACCCCCTACTGCAAGCGCACCCGACCTGGGCGCGGGACGAACACGAAGGCCGCGGGAATTTCTCCGACTCCCTCACGACCCGGCTCCGGCCACCGACTCTCTCTCTCTCTCTCTCTGTTCCCCCCTTCGCGCTCGCTCCACGCGCTCGACCCATCTGGGCTGGGGCACGCGGCACTCTCACTCGTCGGCTCGAGGACCCCCCGGTCTCGGAACGCCGACAATTCTGTTGTGATTTTTGATTTTAAACTTTGTTCGCGATTCTGTAATAGTAATATAGTCGTATCCTCTCCTCCCTCAGAACCTGCTGAGGCAGCTCCGGACCCCCCCCCGAAGGGGGACGACGAAATTAGACAAAGGGCCGAAGCCATCATGGACAAAGTTGTCAATCAGCTACTAAACGAAGCTGCAGAAGTAGTACTTAGGGAAGATTAAGTGCTAATGTAAAAAACACTTGGAACGTGACATGTGTAAAACTTTGTAACTTTGAATGTAATATATAATCTATTTACGGCTCAATTCTTTACGATGCATGAAATTTTGCATACATACTGCTTTTTGAGCCTTCGGCGAAAAAACACCTTCCCTTCTTTTCATGCTTCGTGAAGAAAATCCTTTATGTATCACAAGAATTTTCATACTTCCCTTGATGAAGAATATCCAAGCTTCGTGCAAACATTCTTCGAAGCTATAAAAAGTTTTATGTTGCCTCTCTGACGAAGCTATACTTCTTCTCAATTTATCTTATGCTTTAGCACGATTTTCTCTTTTTCCAAAACATTCTTCGAAGATCAATACTGTGTCCCCTTCTCGTTCTTCATGCAATATGATGTATGATGCTTATGTTATGCAAAATGGTGCGATGATGTTATGCTATGCAAAATGATATTTATGCCGAAGATATACACATCTCTGCAATAAGCACATAATCTTTTTATCTCAGCGCTGACTTTTCGCTGTAAGCCTCCCTTAGGAGCTTCTTCGCCTTTTACTTTCAGCGGAATCAGCGTTTATTTTTCGCTGTAAGCCTCCCTTAGGAGCTTCTTCGCCTTTTACTTTCGGTGGAATCAGCGTTTATTTTTCGCTGTAAGCTCTGCATTCCCTTTGGAATGACTTTTGAGCAGAAAACTTACACTGCGCTCCTTTAGGAACGGCTTTTTACTACTTTGAAGAAGTTACAGTGTGTTCCTTAAAACAAGTTTTTGATAATTCGAAGGTTCTCCGTGCCACCATAAGTTCTTGTGCCTTAGTAACTCAAGCCTATGGAAAAGATATATTTTCATTATGATAATAAGCTAAACTTTTACAAGAATTTGAAAGACCGATAAAAAACATTTAAACTTCCCATAACTGTTCTTTGCTACAAAGAAAGTAAAACTGAATGCAAAAATGCAAAAAGCTGCTGTAGAGGTAGGATATTTTTAGTAAATGTGCTTCGACTCTGGCACAGTGCTATTGACTGTACGAGCTTCGGACTCCTCCCTGAAGTCCCTCTGGGGGTGAGAGTGCTGGCTCCCTTCTGGCTGCGGAGCTCGTTGTATTGGTGGTGGCGGTGGAAGCTGTTGCCAGGAAGCTTCGGGTTGGCTTGCCGAAGCAACAGAGGCTGCAGGGTGATTGCCTACATATTCTGGAATGTAAGGCGAATGATACGAAGCAGTATGCATGACCTGCTTCGGCTGACTCTGTTGTGTAGCAGCTTCTGCTAGCTCCTTTTGCTTCTGGATGGTAATGTGACACATCCTGGTGGTGTGGCCCTTGCCTTCACCACAGAATATGCAATATATTTTTCTTGGTTGATCTCCAAATCTTCCCTCGAAGCCCCTGGCGCCTCTGCCCCTTGGCGCTGGCGGCCGGAAGGAGCTTTGCTATTGCCCCGAAGCTTGCGAGGAGCACTGTGGCCTTTGCTGTTGACTCCCTTTGTCGTCATTTTGAGTAGAATTGTGAATTGACCTGACGTGTCTTGGATAAAATCTTCCTCCAAAGCCCCTGGTCATTTCAGAGAACCTGAGAGCTTCCTCCCTTCTTTGGCAAAAATCATTGTCAGCTCGAATGTACTCGTCCATCTTCTGGAGCAGCTTCTCCAGAGTTTGAGGAGGCTTCCTGGCAAAGCACTGAGCTGCAGGTCCTGGCCGAAGCCCCTTGATCATGGCCTCAATGACAATTTCATTGGGCACTGTTGGTGCCTGTGCCCTCAGACGTAGGAACCTTCGGACATATGCCTGAAGGTATTCTTCGTGATCCTGAGTGCACTGGAATAAAGCTTGAGCAGTGACTGGCTTCGTCTCAAACCCTTGGAAGCTGGTTATCAACATATCCTTCAACTTTTGCCATGAGGTGATTGTCCCTGGCCTAAGGGAAGAGTACCAAGTTTGTGCAACGCTCCTGACAGCCATGACGAAAGACTTTGCCATGACCGCCGTGTTGCCACTGTACGAAGATATAGTTGCCTCATAGCTCATCAAGAATTGTTTCGGGTCTGAATGACCGTCGTACATGGGGAGCTGAGGCGGCTTGTAAGACTGTGGCCAGGGAACAGCCTGCAGTTCTGTTGACAAGGGAGAAGCATCATCAAAAGCAAAATTTCCGTGATGGAAATCTTCATACCAGTCGCCGTCGTTGTAGAAGCCCTCTTCATGAAGCTCTCTGCGCGGGGGCCTTTGGTTCTGGTCATCTTGAGCAAGATGTCGAAGCTCTTCAGAGGCCTCGTCTATCTGCCTTTGAAGATCAGCTAGACGAGCCTTCTTCTCCTTCTTCCGTTGGACCTGTTGATTGATCATCTCTAAATTTTGGATTTCTTGATCCAAATCGTCCTCCGGAAGCGTTGGACTGGTGACCTTCCTCTTCTGGCTTCGGGCCTCCCTAAGAGAAACGACATCTTGATTGGGGTCCAGCGGTTGCAGAGTGGCAGCCCCTGTTGCTGAAGCTTTTTTAGGCGGCATTACAAAGGTGACACTTGCTGAAGGTGTTCAGAACTTCGGAAAATGGGCGTGAGTTCACCGGAGGTGGGCGCCAATGTTGTGGACTTGATCTCAAATGCTAAGAGTTAAGAACAAGGCAACATAGAAAGTGTTAAATGTTAAGCTCCTTCGTCTTTAAAAACATTATATCCCTTCGGATATAATGAATCTTGGACGAAGGTTGCAAAGGAAAAGATTTTCATAAGATTAATTAGCGGTAAAAAAGGACACATATATAAAATACAAACAATGGCTCGAGTATTATCGTCAACTTATCTTCATCGCCAAATTCGTAAAAACATATTACAAGTGTACCTTCGGATTGTTGGAAAGTAAGGATGCAAACGTAGCGTGAAAAAGTGTATGTCCAATCAGCGTGAACCGTACGGGAGTGCTGTTCATCTATTTATAGGCACGGGACGCAGCCCGTGTAAAATTACATTGATGCCCTTTACATTTGATAATAACTTTATGGCGATCTTTCGAGGTTTAACTTGACTTTTCATCCTTAGGTCGGTTCCTCCTTTCCTTCGTCGTGCCGAAGCTTTTCTGTACGTAGCTTCGTGATCATCCTATCTTTCGTTGTGATCGCTTTACACCCCAGTTAAGCTTCGTTCCTGTACAGCCGAAACCTGACTCCGAAGATACCTGTTCACATGTTTCACTCAGAAAATATTGTCAAATCATGTTTTTGAGGAGCTTCGAAAGCCGAAGGCCCCCAACAAACATAGCAGTACATGCCGAAGGGTGTGATGAAAGAAGTCGCGAGCTGGTCGGACTCTTTCATCCTGATCTGGTGATACCCTAAGTAGGCATCGAGGAAAGACAGGGTTTCGCACCCAGCAGTGGAATCCACGATTTGATCGATGCGAGGCAGAGGGTAGGGAACTTTCGGACATGCTTTGTTTAGACCAGTGTAGTCTACACACATCCGCCATTTCCCCCCTTTCTTTCTCACAAGCACAGGGTTGGCAAGCCATTCGGGATGGAAGACCTCTTTGATGAACCCTGCCGCCATTAGCTTGTGGATCTCCTCGCCTATGGCTCTGCGCTTTTCTTCGTCGAATCGGCGCAGAGGCTGCTTCACGGGTCGAGCTCTAGCTCGGATATCCAGCGAGTGCTCGGCGACTTCCCTCGGTATGTCGGGCATGTCCGAGGGACTCCACGCGAAAACGTCGGCATTTGCGCGGAGAAAGTCGACGAGCACTGCTTCCTATTTGGGGTCGAGCTCGAAGCCGATCCGGATCTGCTTGGAGACGTCGTTGCAGGGGTCGAGAGGGACGGACTTAACCGTCTCCGCTGGCTCGAAGTTGCCGGCGTGGCGCTTCACGTCTGGCGCCTCCCTAGAGAGGTTCTCCAGGTCGGCGATGAGGGCCTCGGACTCGGCGAGGGCCTCGGCGTACTCCACGCACTCCACGTCGCATTCGTACGCGTGTCGGTACGTGGGCCCGACGGTGATGACCCCGTTGGGGCCCGGCATCTTGAGCTTGAGGTAGGTGTAGTTGGGGATGGCCATGAACTTGGCGTAGCATGGCCTCCCCAACGCTGCGTGGTAGGTTCCTCGAAACCCGACCACTTCGACCGTGAGGGACTCCCTTCGAAAGTTGGGGTTACCAAGTCCGGAGAAATCCCAACAGAAGTCGGGCTCGCCATCTTCCTCAGACCCCGAGGGCCCGTAGGTCGAGACGGCCGTCAGCCGGTCCCAGGGTGACCGCACACGATACCCCAGAGGGTTTGGACTCGCCTCTATGAGAGTGTCCACCGAAGCGGAGTTGCTTGGCGGGTCGAGGCCGAATCCAAAAGGCGCGAGATGGGAATCGGTCGGTACCTTTTGGTCGACGGGCGGTGACGAAGTCACGTCAGGGACTGACTGCACCGTTGTCTCAGGTACGAGGGCGACGCCCAGCAAGTCCTTCGCGAGTGTGCTGGCGTCGTCCGTTTGCTTGAGGTTGGTGTGTTGCGGGGAGACGGCGCTCGTCTTCGTCTCAGACGCGAGGCCGATGCCCGACGTGCTCTCCGTTGGGGCACCGGCGCCGTCGACTCGCTCGACAGCCAACGAGGTGCCGCCTCCTGCTTGGCCTTGGTTGCCCCGCCTCCTCCTCCGTCGGCGGGGGAGGGGACAGGACAAGCCTGAATGTCGTCCTTCCACCACGTGGGGAAGGCGTCGTCGATTTCCCCGCCGGTGGGCGGGTTGTCGACCGCCATTGTCGCTGTCGCGCGGCGGGGGAAGGAGTATCATGTCGTAGCTGCCGTCGAGGGACATGAACTCAAGACTCCCAAAACGGAGCACCGTCCCAGGCTGGAGAGGTTGCTGGAGACTGCCCATCTGGAGCTTGACGGGAAGCTGTTCGTCAACACGCAGCAGGCCCCTACCTGGCGCGCCAACTGTCGGTGTTTCAAAACCCGGGGGGTCCCTGGACCGACGAGTGAATTGTCGCCGTGTGCCCCAGCCCAGATGGGTCGGCGCGAGGCGGAACGCGAAGGGGGGAGAGCAGCCAGACGGAGACAGGCGTGGGAGGTGGAACCCGCGGCCTTCGTGTTAGCCCCGCGCCCAGGTCGGGTGCGCTTGCAGTAGGGGGTTACAAGCGTCCACGCGGGAGGGAGCGAGCGGCCTTGCGCGAGCGCCGTCCCGTCCTCTCCCGCGCGGCCAACCCTCTGTAAGAGGGCCCTGGACCTCCCTTTTATAGGCGTAAGGAGAGGATCCAGGTGTACAATGGGGGGTGTAGTAGTGTGCTAACGTGTCTAGCGGAGGAGAGCTAGCACCCTAAGTACATGCCATCGTGGCAGTCGGAGAGGTTTTGGCACCCAGTTCGTGTGGCGTCGTGGCCGTCGGAGGAGCGCTGGAGCCTGGCGGAAGGACAACTGTCGGGGCTGTCGAGTCCTTGCTGACGTCCTCTTGCTTCCGTCAGGGGGCTGAGAGCCGCCGTCGTCACAGGGCATGCAGGGCGCCATCATTACTCGTATAGTGGAGCGAGCCAGATGGGACGCCGGTCTTGTTCCCCGTAGCCTGAATCAGCTCAGGGTAGGGTAATGATGGCGCCTCCTGTCGACGTGGTCGGTCCGTGCCCTAGGTTGGGCGAGGTGGAGGCTCCTCCGAGGTCGAGGTCGAGTCCGAGCCCCTAGGTCGGACAAGGCGGAGACCGTCGGCTGAGGCCAGGGCTGAGTCCGAGCCCTGGGGTCGGGCGAAGCGGAGTTCGTCGTCCTTCGGGGCTGAGCCCGAGTCCAAGCCCTGGGGTCGGGCGGAGCGGAGTTCGTCGTCTTCCGGGGCTGAGCCTGAGTCCGAGCCCTGGGGTCAGGCGGAGCGGAGTTCGTCATCTTCCAGGGCTGAGCCGAGTCCGAGCCCTGGGGTCAGGCGGAGCGGAGTTCGTCGTCTTCCGCGGCTGAGCCCGAGTCCGAGCCCTGGGGTCGGGCGGAGCGGAGTTCGTCGTCTTCTGGGGCTGAGCCCGAGTCCGAGCCCTGGGGTCGGGCGAAGCGGAGTTTCCCATGGCACCTAGGGCCGGACTTGGCTGCTGTCAGCCTCACTCTGTCGAGTGGCTCAGCAGTCGGAGCGACGCAGGTGGCGCTGTCCTCTTGTCAGATCGGTCAGTGGAGCGGCGAAGTGGCTGCAGTCACTTCGGCTCTGTCGACTGGAGGGCGTGCGTCAGGATAAAGGTGTCAGGCTACCTTTGCATTAAATGCCCCTGCAATTTGGTCGGTTGGCGTGGCGATTTGGCCAAGGTTGCTTCTTGGTGAGGACTGGGCCTCGGGCGAGCCGAAGGTGTGTCCGTTGCTGGAGGGGGTCCTCGGGCGAGACGTAGATCCTCCGGGGTCGGCTGCCCTTGCCCGAGGCTGGGCTCGGGCGAGGCGTGATCGCGTCCCTCGGATGGACCGATCCTTGACTTAATCGCACCCATCAGGCCTTTGCAGCTTTGTGCTGATGGGGGTTACCAGTTGAGATTTAGGAGTCTTGAGGGTACCCCTAATTATGGTCCCCGACAAGTTGATATCAGCAAATAAAAATATAGTGGTCTATATTCCCTCCAAAATCCTCCTCAAAATATCCTACAAATATTTCCCCAGTGATCACCCTCAAATTCTTTCCAGAAATATTGTCTAGATATTTCCCCCGTAATCCCCCTCAAGTTATTTCCAGAAATATTGCCTAGATATTCCACCGATATATCTCCAAGTATTTTCTTCCTGAGAAATACCTTCAGAATCATTTTTCAAGTTCCTACAAATATTTTCTTCATAACTTTCCTCATGCTCATACGTATACGTATGCCTCCAATGTCATACGGTGAGCTCTACAAGCTAATTACACTCATATAAGACAAATCCATGCTAATCTCCCACTAATCCTCTCATCCTCCCACTAATCCTCTCATCCCTCCCCCTAATCCCCCCACCATGGCTATAAATAGAGGGGCAAGGGCCTCCTCTCATCCCACCCCAAGCCATTTCATGGCAACTCTCTCCACTCACCCCCACATGCCCACTCCACCTCCCACACAAGCACCCACTAGCACAAGGATCGTTCGGTCGTTCTTCGATCGTTCGTCCCCCTGTTCTTAGTTTGTTCGTTCGTTCGTCCGATCGTTCGATCGTTCGTCCGATCGTTCATGGTTCATTCGTCCGTTCGTCCGATCGTTCGATCGTTCGTCCGTTCGTTCGTCCAAATAATCTTTTTCCTGCCATTATGCTGCCAAAATTCCGATCGTTCGTTCGTTCGATCATTCGATCGTTCATCGTTCGTTCATAGTTCCTATTCATCGTTCATCGTCCCGATTCATCGTTCTTCCAGATAATCTTTATCCTGCCGTTATGCTGCCGAAATTCTGATTGTTCATTCGTTTGATCATTCGATTGATCGTCCGTTCGTTCATAGTTCCTATTCATCGTTCATCGTTTGTTCATCGTCACTATTTATCGTTCATCGTTCGTTCATACGAACTATTCATCATCACTATCCACCATTACTATTCACAGTTGCTATTCACCGTTACTATTCATTGTTACTATTCATCGACACTATTCATCATCGTTACTATTCATCGATGATATCTATGATAACTTTTTCGTTGTTACTATTCATCGTTACTATTCATCGTTGCTGTTCATCGATCATCCGATCACCCCAAATTTCAACTACTCATCCATCATGCTATCCAGTCCACCTAAGACCAGCCAGACCCATACTCCAGTCATACGAACTCCGGTGACTGTGATTTTCCTTCTAGTGGAAACTTCCCATGTGGTCACCCATCCCAGGTTTCTCCAAGTTGAGCACGCTTAACTTTGAGATTCCTTTGAACCAGGCTTCCAAACTCCGATTCTAATAATTCTTGTTTCTAAATTCTTATCAAACTATTCCCTATCCAACCATGTCATCCCTTAAGCATGGTTCATGTTCCAGGAAACTCCCAAAATACTCTTGTCTCATATTCTGCCTATAACTCTCCTGTTCATACTAAGTCAGACGATTCATTCGTCACTATTCTCACCAACAGTGAACTTCACTGTGCTACACCACATACACCCAGCTATAAATACACTCAGCTACCCTCTCCCTCTCCACATACACTCAACACCCTCAGCCAAGGCAAACACCCCACCCACTTAGTTACTCCGCCCTGCCGGCTACACGCATAGTGTCGCTTCGCCTCCAGTCCACCCTCCTGGTAAGCACCTCCGCTCCACCACCAGTAATATCACAACACCACATGACACAGATTCTACTCAAGACTCTACCCATCCATATATCGCTATTCTGACCGCTATAATAAATATTTGTTGGTATACTTGCTGGTTTGTATGTTTGCTTGTTCGTGTTGCATAGTTATCGGAGCATTCGTGCCGTCTCGTGGAGGCCAGATCTGCAAGTCTATGCTAGGTAGTGGAGCTAGAAGCCAGTTCCGCGAGCTCCCCTTCCCCCTTCGCCGGATAAGCACGGCAAGCTCATTGGATCCCTTTGATGCATAAATTACCTATGATTTTCAACCACAACCCTCAGCCTGTTATTTTATGCATGATATAATTTTGAGACAAGTTATTATGGCCATGCAGCCGCTTGCCGCAATTAATCCTTGACATATTTGTTACAAATGATTTGAGAAAAGGTGTGAGTTTTCAAAACAAAATGCTTTTCAAAATGTGTATGATGAAGGGTTTTCACCTTTATCACCTTTGAGTAGGGATGATCAGGGACTCCCTGGTTTAGGGGAGGGCCTCAAGTGTTGGCTCAGCTGGTTTAGGTGTAAGCAGAAGGATTGTCCCCTCATATAAGGACCAGTTTGTCATCCTTCACTACCTGTACTCATGACAAGTACAACCACTCGAGACTGTATGGGCAGTCACTCAATCTGAACTCGTACGGTCCAAACCCCAGGGTTATGAAGGCTGGGGAGCACCGGGAGGATAAGGAGGGGGAATGTTTTGTCCGGTTTGGGCAAGGCGGTGGCCTGACTCCTTCCGGTATAACCGCTAAGGTAAGGACGTGCGAGGAAAGAAAGAGATTCGGATTAGGGTCTCACTAGCTATGAGATTGCAGAGCCAGACTAGTGGGTAAAGTGTACACCTCTGTGCAGAGTTTGAAAACCTATTCGAATAGTCTGTGTCCACTGGTATGGACGAGTCTGGTGTGGTATGACAATTAATGTTTTGTTTTCAAAAGAAGGGTGCGTTTGAGAAAACTGGTTTTTAAAAGGTCCGACGGTTGAGCCATGAGCTATGGTGGACGGGAAGTCCAGTAACTGTTTTTGAAAATGAAAACCAGTGGGAAACTGCTGAGATACCTGGATGGTTTAGTCCTGGGGATTTTATTCTATATTGAAAAACTTCCTGCTCCTTTGGGGGAGGATGCACTTTGAAAAATACAAAATGTTTTACAAAACAACCCTGCATAAAATATTGTTGTTTCTGCAAAATATCCTGAGCTCCATATATTCCATGCATTATATCTGATTTCCCCATTCCGCGGGTGAAGGTGGGCTGCTGAGTATGTTTGTACTCACCCTTGCTTATTTGTTGTTTTTCAGAAAAAGGAGATCGGGTAAGAGTTACGACTGTTCCCAACCTTGCTTGTGGCTGTTGGACCACTGAATTGCTTCGCTACGTATATCGGGTTGCTTCAGCCCCACTCTGATGATATGTCCCGAGTTGTGGACCAACTCTTAAAGTTGATTGCCACCTTTATAGGTTTGTCTCGTTTAAGTAGATCTGGAATCATCTATTGTATAAATTTGTTTACTAGCCTCCTGAGACTAGTAGTTGTATCACATTTGAGTCCCAAAGGATTGGGGCGCTTCAGGTGGTATCAGAGCTGTTAGGTTGGCCGTAGGACGTAACCCTTAGCCTTGATCCAAAAGTTTTTGAGTCAAAACTATTTTCTTAAAAAAACTTCTTGCTCTCATCCCTCCATTTCAAAAGTGCTTTCCCTCTTTCCTTCTCTCAGAAGTCAGATGGAGGTCCGCTACCAAACCAGCTTTTGCCAGAATGAAGATGGTTTCCCCAAGTTGCTGAGAGCATGCACAGTTCGCCTCGGAATCAGAAGCCAGCCAGAGTATGATGGTCGTGAATTCGTCGAGCATGGCATAGAGAAGTGTGTCATGACTGTATACATTGGATCCAGTCAGCATCATGTGGAATGGAGTGTCACTGCTGCTGGGCACAGATTCAAAGACACCTGCCAAGTCATCGCTCGCAAGGCATTGAGGGCCCTGTGTCAGATCTATGAAGAAGTGGCCGACACCCTGCTCAGATTCTTTCCACCCTTTCAGAGAGATCATCCCGTTTGGATGGTCAGGATGCGTGCCTTACAAGGTTAGCAACTGCTTGAGGACGACCCCATAGTCGTGTACCTCACTGTATAACTGCTCACCCTGGATGCACAGTATGATTTCTTGGCTCGGTACCACCGTCAGATGATTGCCCGAGCAGAAGATGTAGAGAAGCGCAACCGTAAGCTCCATGTGGATCTCACCTCAGCTCAAGCCCGTGTAGCTGCCTTGGAAAGTCGTGAAGTCATTGCTGTCGAAGCCCTGAAGAAAGCCGAGGATGAGCATGTCCAGAAGCTGATGGATGCCTACTTGGTAACCCATAACCAACGTAGAGCTCTGCGGATCCAAGATCCTGCTTCATCCAACCCAGTTCAACCCATGAGAGCTGAAGATTCCCAGATTCTTGAAGGTCACCCGGTCTCTACCAGAGGAGAAAAGAAGGCTTGGGAACTCCCAGAAGGAGCCATAGTCTTGGAAGGAATTCCAATCTTCCCTCAGGCTATGAATAAGCAAGAGCACCCCGAGTCCTCCCGAGATCCCCCGCCAGAGTTGTTTGAGCCCCTCACCATGAAGAAGATTCTAGCACCCTCCCTTGAGATCAAAGAAGAAGCTGCAAGCACCCCGCCAACAGTGTCGCCCTCTGAGGAGCTACAAGAGCCAGTCCAGCTTTAAGAAGAGTTCAACCCCATGCTTCCATCTCAATCACTGCCAGAAGAAGTCATCAACATTAGATCCCTCTTGACCCATCCAGGAGATGTCTCAGATTGAAGTTGTGCGCCAGCCTTGCCAGAAGAGAAGCTGTCAGATCTGAGTTAGTTATGCCCAATCCTCTGCATGCATTGGGTAGTGAAGTTTTTTCTTCACTTTAGCTAGAGCCCTGCATGTATGAGAGATAATCGTGTAGACTCGTGTTTTGAAAAACTCTAATTGTGTGGCCCCCTAGGGCATTTCAAAATGAATTTCGCTTGATGTTTTCTTCCCTTTTGAGTGCATATGTGATGCTTTAACGTTAGTGCTCATAAGTTACATTTAGCATAGTTCTCAATTCAGGAGCCAAGCAATAGTAGTTATGCTTAGCCCCCGAATCTGAGTAGACCGTGCTTTGGAAAAACTCTATTATTCCTTTATTCAAAATATTTGATTTGTTTATGCTTATCATTGCTGAGCTTGTGTGTTTTCTTTATTTTTAAGAAAGGTTTTCTCTAAAAAACATAGATAATAAATTAGAGCTAATCCTCACCTTATGCTTCCATTCTCATCTAAACCCATCTCAAGAGAAAAGTGCCTTACCCAAGAAGATACCGGGAAGCTTACCCTTGATGCCTGGAATAAGCTACAGAGGAACCTGTCCAGCTGCTCAGTCAAAAGGACCGACCGTGAGAATCAAAGCAATTCCCCTGAGTCAAAGTAAACAGAAAAAGAGGATAGAAGGAGTTATTACCATACAGAGAGGCAAAGATTCTTGGAACCAGAGACCACAAACATCAGGGTCATTGACCCCACCACTCACCCGTGCCCGCCTACATGCGCACCACCACCGCCCCACGCCCCCTTTTTGCAGTGCACCCACCACCATTACCGCCAGCAACACCACCACCCCCATCGTGCCTGCTGCCTCATGTCACCTGCTCCATCACTACCACTCCACACCCCCCGAGCACCCCGCTCGCCTATAAAACCCCCACACCAGCTCCCTCAGTTCCCATCCCAAGCAAAACACACCTGACAAAATCCCCTCTACTAAATCGCAAGCAACTCCATTTTCCACTCCCTCGCCACTAAGATCACAATGCTTGGTGATTCTTGGGTTGAAGACTGTTGTACATGGTTCATAGTCTTTGGTTTCCTCCTCTGTATGATGGTAATACTCTTTGATAGAATCCTCCAGTGGGAAGAGCAAAGAGAAAAAAAGGATCAGTGAAAAGAAAACAAGAAAACAGTGAAGAGAAGATAAGAAGAAGGTTCTCCCAGAATCAACCCTGTGTCAGTCATTTCTCCGCAGTCTGCTCAAGCAGCAACAGCAGAAGAAGGCCCTATAACACCCTTGTTATGTGGTACTTCAAGGAGTTCAAATCCCCGAGATTCAAAAGTTCTACCTCATTCTTTTTAAGTGGGGTAGTGTTCCAGTAAGGTTCCTATGGAGAAAAAGAAGAAGGCCTATAGCAAGCTTGTGGAGGACCAGATCATCAAAGCATATAAGTTTCTGGATGAGAAGTAGTCACCCAAGTTCCGTTGAAGAAGCACCAGAAGACTAATCAAGGAAGGAATCCATGTGGGAGTTCGCAAGAGGAAGGTTTGTGTGTTGGCATCGATGCTTCTTCAATAAGCTAGCTGCCAAGCGAAACCTAGAAGCCTAAAGATGATCCTTGAGTAGCCAGAATCAGCGTTTGCAATCAGCAACCGGATGCTCCTCAAAGGCCAGATGTTGTTGAAGTTCCATCTCCTCAAAGAGTCTGCAAAGTGAAGATATGTAGCTGAAGTAAAGCTATACCCATAACCCTTCTAAGCCGAATCTCGAGGACGAGATTCATTTTAAGTGGGGTAGATCTGTAGCATCCCAAAAATTCAAATCTTGAAAATTTCTCAAACTCGCTCTAAATTCAAAATGAACTTCAAATTTCATTTCAAAATGTTTGTTTGCGAGTTTATATCAGCAAATAAAAATATAGTGGTCTATATTCCCTCCAAAATCCTCCTCAAAATATCCAACAAATATTTCCCCAGTGATCACCCTCAAATTCTTTCCAGAAATATTGTCTAGATATTTCCCCCCGTAATCCCCCTCAAGTTATTTCTAGAAATATTGCCCAGATTTTCCACCGATATATCTCCAAGTATTTTCTTCCTGAGAAATACCTTCAGAATCATTTTTCAAGTCCCTACAAATATTTTCTTCATAACTTTCCTCATGCTCATACGTATGCCTCCGGTGTCATACGGTGAGCTCTACAAGCTAATTACACTCATATAAGACAAATCCATGCTAATCTCCCACTAATCCTCTCATCCTCCCACTAATCCTCTCATCCCTCCCCCTAATCCCCCCACCATGGCTATAAATAGAGGGGCAAGGGCCTCCTCTCATCCCACCCCAAGCCATTTCATGGCAACTCTCTCCACTCCCCCCCACACGCCCACTCCACCTCCCACACAAGCACCCACTAGCACAAGGATCGTTCGGTCGTTCTTCGATCGTTCGCCCCCTGTTCTTAGTTTGTTCGTTCGTTCGTCCGATCGATCATTCGTCCGATCGTTCATGGTTCGTTCGTCCGTTCGTTCGTCCAAATAATTTTTTTCCTGCCGTTATGCTACTGAAATTTTGATCGTTCGTTCGTTCGATCATTCGATCGTTCATCGTTCGTTCATAGTTCCTATTCATCGTTCATCGTCCCGATTCATCGTTCTTCCAGATAAACTTTATCCTGCCGTTATGCTGCCGAAATTCCGATCGTTCGTTCGTTTAATCATTCGATCGTTCGTCTGTTCGTTCACAGTTCCTATTCATCGTTCATCGTTTGTTCATCGTCACTATTCATCGTTCATCGTTCGTCATTCGTTCATACGAACTATTCAGCATCACTATTCACCGTTACTATTCATCATTACTATTCACTGTTACTATTCATCATCGTTACTATTCATCGTTACTGTTCACCGACCCTATTTTTCATCGTTACTATTCATCGATGATATCTATGGTAACTTTTTCGTCGTCACTATTCATCGTTACTATTTGTCGATCATCCGATCACCCCAAATTTCAACTACTCATCCATCATGTTGTCCAGTCCACCTAAGACCAGCCAGACCCATACTCCAGTCATACGAACTCCAGTGACTGTGATTTTCCTTCTAGTGGAAACTTCCCATGTGGTCACCCATCCTAGGTTTCTCCAAGTTGAGCACGCTTAACTTTGAGATTCCTTTGAACCAAGCTTCCAAACTCCGATTCTAATAATTCTTGTTTCTAAATTCTTATCAAACTATTCCCTATCCAACCATGTCATCCCTTAAGCATGGTTCATGTTCTAGGAAACTCCCAAAATACTCTTGTCCCATATTCTGCCTATAACTCTCCTATTCATACTAAGTCAGACGATTCATTCGTCACTATTCTCACCAACAATGAACTTCACTGTGCTACACCACATACACCCAGCTATAAATACACCCAGCTACCCTCTCCCTCTCCACACACACTCAACACCCTCAGCCAAGGCAAACACCCCACCCACTCAGTTACTCCGCCCTGCTGGCTACACGCATAGTTTCGCTTCGCCTCCATTCCACCCTCCTGGTAAGCACCTCCGCTCCACCACCAGTAATATCACAACACCACATGACACAGATTCTACTCAAGACTCTACCCATCCATATATCGCTATTCTGGCCGCTATACTAAATATTTGTTGGTATACTTGCTGGTTTATATGTTTGCTTGTTCATGTTGCATAGTTATCGGAGCATTTGTGCCGTCTCGTGGAGGCCAGATCTGCAAGTCTACGCTAGGCAGTTGTCGGCGTTTCAACCCTGGGGGGTCCCTGGACCGACGAGTAAATTGTCGCTGCGTGCCCCAGCCCAGATGGGTCGGCGCGAGACGGGACACAAAGGGGGAGAACAGCGAGGGGAAACCGCGGCCTTCGTGTTGTCCTGCGCCCAGGGCGGCTGGATGCGCTTGCAGTAGGGGGTTACAAGCGTTCGCGCGGGAGTGAGAGAGAGAGAGCGAGAGCCTTATGCGCCGGCCCGTTCTCCCGCGCGGCCAACCTCTCTTCGTACGAGAGCCCTGGACCTTCCTTTTATAGACGTAAGGAGAGGGCCCAGGTGTACAATGGGGGGTGTAGTAGTGTGCTAACGTGTCTAGCAAAGAGGAGCTAGAGCCCTAAGTACATGTCGTCGTGGCAGTCAGAGAGGTTTTGGCACCCTGTTCATGTGATGTCGTGGCCGTCGGAGGAGCGCTGGAGCCCTGCGGAAGTATAGCTGTCGGGGCTGTCGGGTCCTTGCTGACATCTCCTTGCTGACATAAGGGGCTGGGAGCTGCCGCCGTCATGGAGCGTGCGGGGTGTCATCATTACTTTTTTACCTTGGTGAGCCAGATGGGACGCCGGTCTTGTTCCTCGTAGCCTGAGCTAGCTAGGAGCAGGGTAATGATGCCCCCCTGGCGACGTGGCTGGTCCAGACCCGAGTTTGGGCGAGTTGGCGATTCCTCCGAGGTCGAGGTTGAGTCCGAGCCCTAGGGTCGGGCGAGGCGGAGTTCGTCGTCTCCCGGAGCCGAGGCCGAGTCCGAGCCCTGGGGTCGGGCGAGGCGGAGTTCGTCGTCTTCCGGAGCCGAGGCCGAGTCCGAGCCCTAGGGTCGGGCGAGGCGGAGTTCGTCGTCTTCCGGAGCCGAGGCCGAGTCCGAGCCCTGGGGTCGGGCGAGGCGGAGTTCGTCGTCTTCCGGAGCCGAGGCCGAGTCCGAGCCCTGGGGTCGGGCGAGGCGGAGTTCGTCGTCTTCCGGAGCCGAGGCCGAGTCCGAGCCCTGGGGTCGGGCGAGGCGGAGTTCGTCGTCTTCTGGAGTCGAGATGGGGGCCGAATCCGAGCCCTGGGGTCGGGTGAGGCAGAGTTCGTCGTCTTTCGGGGCCGAGACGGGGGTCGAGCCCTAGGGTCGGGTGAGGCGGAGCTTCCTATGTCGCCCGAGGCTGGACTTAGCCGTTGTCGACCTCACTCTGGCGAGTGGCACGACAGTTAGAGCAGGGCAGGCGGCGCTGTATTCCTGTCAGGTCGGTGAGTGGAGCGGCGAAGTGACTGCGGTTACTTCGGCCTTGTCGACTAGAGCGCGCGTCAGGATAAGATGTCAGGCGATCCTTGCATTAAATGCTCCTGCGATACGGTCGGTTGGCGTGGCGATCTGGCCAAGGTTGCTTCTCTATGAAGACTAGGCCTCGGGCGAGCCGAAGGTGTGTTCGTTGCTTGAGGGGGCCCTCGGGCGAGACGTGAATCCTCCGGGGTCGGCTGCCTTTGCCCGAGGCTGGGCTCGGGCGAGGCGAGATCATGTCCCTTGAGTGGACTGAGCCTTGACCTTAATCGCGCCCATCAGGCCTTTGCAGCTTTGTGCTGATGGGGGTTACCAGCTGAGATTAGGAGTCTTGGGGGTACCCCCAATTATGGTCCCTGACAGTAGCCCTCGAGCCTCGAAGGGAGTGTTGGCACTCGCTTGGAGGCTTTTGTCGCACTTTTTTGTAAGGGGACTGGCCTTTCTCGGTTGCATTTTGTTCCGGTGGGTGCGTGCGAGCGCACCCGCCGGGTGTATCCCCCGAGGCCTCGGAGGAGTGTTTTGACTCCTTCGAGGTCTTAGTGCCTTTCGTGATGGCTCGGCCGGTTTGGTCGTTCCCTCATGCGAACTGGCCGTAGCCCGGGTGCATAGTCGAGTCCCAAGTTCTTGGGCTGGTATGTTGACGCTGTCAACGGTTTGGCCGGAGCCGGGTTTGCGAGAGCAGCCCCCGAGCCTCCGCACAGAGCGAGAGGACGGTCAAGGATAGACTCGGCTTTTTTCATACGCCCCTGCGTCGCCTTTCCGCAAGGAGGAGGGGGGAAAGCACCATGTTGCCCTCGGAGGGCGCCGAACATGGTGTCTCCAGTGAGTTGCTAGCGGGTAATCTGAGTGGACACCCGTGCCCCATTCGTTAGGGGTCGGCTAGTGGCCCAGAGGCGTGCTCCGAAAGTACCTGCGGGTGATTCGCTGGACCCGGTCCCCTTTTGACGGGGTCCAAGGGCTCGATGCCTCCCTCTGGTGGGATTCCGTTACGAAAATCGCTCCCGCTGGTCTCGGAAATGTCCTAGGGTACCTCGGGAGCGTAGCCCGAGCCTTGGTTATGTATCGAACGTACCCAGGGTCATCCCTCGCTCTGCGTGCTCTGAGGCGGCTGTCGAACCCTTCGGGGGCCAGCCTACGAACCCCTGATCAGTTTTTGGGTGCGGAGCCCGAGTGGCCTGAGGCGGCCGTTGAACCCTTCCGAGGGGCCAGCCTTCGAACCTCTGACCAGTAGTGGGCGCGGAGCCCGAGTGCTCTGAGGCGGCTGTTGAACCCTTCCGAGGGGCCAGCCTTCGAACCTCTAATCAGTAGGGGGGCTCGGGGCCCGTTTCCTTCGTGGAGAAGGATCCCTTTCGGAGTATCCCCTTTCCCGGTCCCTGTGGCAAGAGAGAGAAAGAGGAAGTGGAAAAGGATACGAAATTGAACGACGTGGCGCACCTTTTTTGACGCGGTCATTATGGCGGAGGTGAAGCGTCGCCCGCTTTGCCTGCCAAAGGTGCCGTCTGCCCTGCCGCAGAGTTAATGTGACGGGACGAGTGGTTGGCGGGGTAGCCGTTGTGCGTGCGCGAGCCGTTCGAGGAACGGAACACGGGCGCGTCGTCTTCATGCCGTGGGAGAGGGCTCTCTCGCTGTCCCAGGTGGGGACGTGAGCCTGCAGATGACTTGACCGCTGCTTCTGCCCGCCTGCTGCCGTCATTACTGCTGGCCCATTTCTGGTCGTATCGACCGTCGCACCTTCTCCCGCGGCTGATCGACCCGTGACCGGCATGCCTGGTTGGCGCTGCTGGGCCGTGCGTAGGGTTGCCTCGAGTTGCGGCACCGGTTCCGCAGTTGAGGAGGCACGGGACTGGCGCGAGTGGCGGTGCAGTTTCTCGCACGTAGTAACCGGCGCGCCGGTTACATGACGTGTGGGTCTGGGCCTCAAAGCTGGACGCGACGAAGTCGAAAGGGTGCGCCCCCTTGGTGCGGTTGCATGCCGCCTGCATGGCGGTTTGCCCTTTCACCCGGTGGTCCGGGCGATAGTGGAGGAATGCTTGTAACCGCTGGGCTGTTGTGCACTCCGCGCACGGCGGTCTGGCTTCTTCTGTCCTGGGGCAGCTTGCATGATGCGTGGGACCCAGCCCCCGTGTCGTAGGGGGAGGACCTTGGAGCGTGTTGGAGAAGACTCAATCCGCGACGGCTGAGGACACAAGTGGGGAGAGTCGCCTTTAAAAGCGGGGTGACCCCCTTAGACGGCAACCATGTCTTCGCACTTTCCTCATGCGTCGCGTCCTTCCGCCTTCCGAGCCCCCGGATGGGGAGCGCTCGTGTCGCTTTCGTCTTGTTGTTGTTGGAGGAACGCAACTCCACGGAAGTTGGTACCTTTCAGCCATCGCTCGGCTTCAAGGATTTTCATCAGGCAGCCTGGCTGCATCCCCTCGCTGGTGGTCACCCAAGACGGTGACCACCAGTTCGATGGTGGGGAGAAGCGAGCCGGGCTGCAGCCTCTGCCCCTCCCTCAGCTTCAAGGATGTTCATCATCAGTGCTGGGGAGGGGAGTGCGCTGAGTTGGGGCATGTCTCCGCGCGGGCAGCGGCCCGCTCCTTCCCTCAGTGATCGGGGGGAAGGGCGTTCGCCGTTCGTGGCGCTGGCAACTGCCGCGTGCCCGGCTCCCTGGACTGAGCGGCTCCGGCGCTACTTCCGGTGCCACTCCCACCGAGGCAGCCGGAAGAGGTTTCTCTGCCGACGGGATAGTCGGTGCCACCCATGGACTGACCTCCGACTCTACGGCCTTCTGCTTGTCCTCGCCCCTCGAGTGGGGGCATGGGCGAGGAGCTCGTCGCAGCAGCGTCTGCCCTGAGGTCATCGTTGCTGCTGTTTGGCCACTTCGGAGCGGGGGTCATTGTCGCTGCTACCGGAGCGGGTGTCGGTGAGCCACCAGGGGTTTTGTCGCCCCGCAGGCCCTCCAACGTGGGGGTTGTTCGTACCTACGGGGGTGGAACCGGAGTTCCGTTTGTAATGGCACCTTGAGTGCCGGTGTTTGTTCATTGTGGCTGTCAGGGCCTGAACATGTAGGTATTTTTGGGTGTAATACCATGTTTTTCCCTCATTTTCGAGCACTGGGACTCGCCTGTCTGCTAGCCAAACCGCTTAACCAAATGTGAGTTGCTCTGTGCGGAAGGTGACGAGTGAGGTATCCGTATCCCGGAGGCGTAGGAATCCCTCGGCTCGGTCGGCCTTGCCGCCCGAGGCTTCACTTGTTTAGTCAAAGAAACCCTCGGCCGCTCTGCGATGAGCCGGAGCCGGAGGTAGCGGTGCCAGCTCGGACATAGGCGAAGTTGGCTCAAAAAAGGGAGCTTCGTCGGCCGGAGCCTGGCCGGGCCGTCCACTGGCGGGACCGACGCCGGAGTCGGGTTGCCGAGGCCGTGAGCCGGGCTGGTGTCCTCGGGGGACAGCTAGCTGAGGCTTCGGGGCGGCCGGCCGAGGCGTCTGCTCGGGCCGGGTTCTTGGAGGAGACCCTGGCGGCGATGGCCCGGGCATGGTGCTGACGTCGTCCTTTGGTGTAGCCCCCGAGGCCTCGGAGATCCTTCGCCCGTGTTGCCGTCCGAGGCTCGGTCGGACTTCACCGAAGGTGGAGTTGACACCGAGGGTGTTGCTGCTCCCTCTCCATCGACACCTGAGCCTGCAGGATCGGTTTGCCTATAGTATGCACGTGTTTTTTGCGGCCGCCGAGGCCCAAACATACTGTCGTCGTGTTGTAAAGCTGCGTTTCTTTTCCCCTTGTTTCGAGTATCAAGACTTGCTTGTCGGTGGCAAAATCGTTCATCCGAGCGAGAGTTACTTCTCACGGAAGGTGATGAGTGAGGTATCCGTATCCCGGAGGCGTAGGAGTCCCTCGGCTCGGTCAGCCTTGCCGCTTACGCGTACCCTCACTCATCCGTAGGATTCTTTTGTCGACATGGTCGAGATGGCACGAGAAATCGTTTTGGCAGAAGAGTCTTCGGGCGTTAAGACTTGTTCGGTCAGCAGAACCGTTTATCCGAGCGTGAGTTACTTATCGCAGAAGGTGATGAGTGAGGTATCCGTATCCCGGAGGCGTAGGAGTCCCTCGGCTCGGTCAGCCTTGCCTGCTTACGTGTACTCCATCGTTTTCAGGATCCCACCATCGAAGTAGTCGAAAAACACGAAAAATGTTCTAGCCGAAAGACTTTTTTCGAGGAAAATTTTGACGCAGAGGGGGTTCGCCCCTTCTAGCCCCCGAGGGAGGGTCAGGCTTTGCCGAGGCAAGGCTAACCCTTCCATGATGGTTAGACTTCATATGCGAACAAGGTATATGAACAGCTTGAAAACATCTTAAGGGTAGAAACGACGTAGCTGTCTGATGTTCCAAGCGTTGCTGTAGACCTCGCCTTGACTGTTGGCTAGCTTGTATGTTCCGGGCTTCAAAACCTTGGCGATGATGAATGGCCCTCCCAGGGAGGCGTGAGCTTGTGCCGCCCTCGGGCATCTTGTCATAGTCGAAGCACCAAGTCGCCCACTTGGAGGTCTCGGGACCGAACCCCTCGGGCGTGGTAGCGTCGTAGGGACTGCGGATACCGCGCCGAGTGTAGTAAGGCCATGTCCCAAGCCTCTTCCAGCTGGTCCAGTGAGTCTTCTCGGTTGGTCTGGTTGCGTCAGTCGTCGTAGGCCCTCGTCCTTGGGGAACCGTATTCTAAGTCTGTGGGCAAGATGGCATCGGCCCCGTAGACTAGAAAGAACGGCGTGAAGCCCGTGGCTCGACTTGGCGTCGTCCTCAGGCTCCAGACCACCAAGGGGAGTTCCTTCATCCATCGCCTGCCGAACTTGTGGAGGTCGTTGTAGATCCTCGGCTTGAGTCCTTGCAGAATCATGCCGTTGGCACGCTCTACCTGCCCATTCGTCATGGGGTGAGCCACGGCGGCCCAGTTCACCCGGATGTGGTGATCCTCGCAGAAGTCCAGGAACTTTCTGCCGGTGAACTGGGTGCCGTTGTCGGTGATGATGGAGTTTGGGACCCCAAAGCGATGGATGATGTTGGTGAAGGATGCCACCGCCTATTCGGACCTGATGCTGATTAGGGGTCGGACCTCGATCCACTTGGAGAATTTGTCGATGGCGACCAACAGGTGCGTGTAGCCCCCGGGTGCCTTCTGCAAGGGACCGACAAGGTCCAGACCCCACACAGCAAACGGCCAGGTGATGGGTTTTGTTTGCAGAGCCTGAGCGGGTAGGTGCGTCTGCCTTGCGTAGAATTGACACCCTTGGCAGGTGCGAACAATTCTAGTGGCGTCGGCCACCGCGGTCGGCCAGTAGAAACCTTGTCGGAAAGCGTTTCCAACAAGGGCTCGAGGCGCTGCATGGTGACTGCAAGCTCCCGAGTGTATTTCTTGTAAGAGTTCCTGGCCTTCGGCGATGGATATGCATCGCTGGAGGATGCCGGAGGGGCTGCGGTGGTAGAGCTCCTTCCCGTCACCCAGCAAGACGAATGACTTGGTGCGCTGCGCCAGTCGCCGAGCTTTGGCTCGGTCGAGGGGCAGCTCTCATCGGTGGAGATATTGCAGGTACGGGGTCTGCCAGTTCCGATTAGGCGTGACCCCATTCCGCTCTTCCTCGATGCGCAGAGTCTCACCCTCGGTAGCCGGGGGTGCCTCGGGCGGAGCCGAGGGTGCCTCGGGCTGAGCCGAGGGTGCCTCGGGCTCGGTCGTGTCACTGGTTTTGACCGAGGGTTGATGTAGGTCTCGGGAGAAGACGTCCGGGGGAACCGTTGTTCGCCCCGAAGCTATCTTTGCTAGCTCGTCCGCAGTCTCGTTGTATCGTCGGGCGACGTGGTTGACCTCGAGCCCGTAGAACTTGTCTTCCAGGCGCCGAACCTCGTCGCAGTAGGCTTCCATCTTTGGGTCGCGGCAGTGGGAGTTTTTCATGACTTGGTCGATGACAAGCTGCGAGTCACCGCGAGCGTCGAGGCGTCGGACCCCTAGCTCGAGGGCGATGCGCAACCCGTTGACCAGAGCCTCGTACTCAGCCACGTTGTTTGGACGCCGAGAAATGGAGGCGCAGCACGTAGCGGAGGTGCTTCCTGAGGGGCGAGATGAAGAGCAGGCCCGCGCCTGCCCCTGTTTTCATCAGCGACCCATCGAAAAACATGGTCCAGAGTTCCGGTTGGATCGGAGCTGCCGGAAGCTAGGTGTCGACCCATTCAGCCACAAAGTCCGCCAAGACTTGGGACTTGATGGCCTTCCAAGGGGCGAACGAGATCGTCTCGCCCATGATTTCCACCGCTCACTTCGCAATCTTACCCGAGGCCTCTCGGCACATGATGATCTCCCCCAGGGGGAAGGATGACACCACAGTCACCGGATGAGACTCAAAGTAGTGTCGCAACTTCCGCCGCGTCAGAATCACCACGTACAGCAGCTTCTAAATTTGTGGGTAGCGGATCTTGGTCTCGGACAGCACCTCACTGATGAAGTAGACCGGCCTCTGGACGGGCAATGCATGCCCTTCTTCTAGTCTCTCGACCACGATCGCGGCGCTGACCACCTGAGTGGTAGCGGCGACGTAGATCAAGAGGGCTTCTCCGGCAGCGGGGGGCACCAGGATGGGTGCGTTTGTAAGGAGCGCCTTCAGGTTCCCGAGGGCTTCCTCGGCCTTGGGGGTCCAAGTGAAGCACTCGGTCTTTCTTAAGAGGCGGTACAGAGGTAGGCCTCTTTCGCCGAGGCACGAGATGAAGCGGCTCAGGGCCGCAAGGCATCCCATGACCCTCTGTACGCCTTTCAAGTCCTTGATGGGCCCCATGTTGGTGATGGCCGTGATTTTTTCCGGGTTGGCCTCGATGCCCCGCTTGGAGACGATGAACCCCAAGAGCATGCCTCGGGGGACTCCGAAGACGCACTTCTTGGGATTGAGTTTTACGCCTTTTGCCTTGAGACACCGGAATGTTGTTTCAAGGTCAGAGAGGAGGTCAGAGGCTTTCCTCGTCTTGACTACGATGTCATCGACGTAAGCCTCGACCGTTCGACCAATGTGCTCTCCGAACACGTGGTTCATGCACCTTTGGTACGTCGCACTCGCATTCCTCAAACCAAATGGCATCGTAACGTAGCAGTACATGCCAAAAGATGTGATGAAAGAAGTCGCGAGCTGGTCGGACTCTTTCATCCTGATTTGGTGATACCCTGAGTAGGCATCGAGGAACGACAGGGTTTCGCACCCAGCAGTGGAATCCACGATTTGATCGATACAAGGCAGAGGGTAGGGAACCTTCGGACATGCTTTGTTTAGACCAGTGTAGTCTACACACATCCGCCATTTCCCACCTTTCTTTTTCACAAGCACAGGGTTGGCAAGCCATTCGGGATGGAATACCTCTTTGATGAACCCTACGGCCATCAGCTTGTGGATCTCCTCGCCTATGGCTCTGCGCTTTTCTTCGTCGAATCGGCGCAGAGGCTGCTTCACGGGTCGGGCTCCAGCTCGGATATCCAGCGAGTGCTCGGCGACATCCCTCGGTATGCCAGGCATGTCCGAGGGACTCCATGCGAAAACGTCGGCGTTTGCGCGGAGAAAGTCGATGAGCACTGCTTCCTATTTGGGGTCGAGCTTGGAGCCGATCCGGATCTGCTTCGAGGTGTTGTTGCTGGGGTCGAGAGGGACGGATTTAACCGCCTCTGCTGGCTCGAAGTTGCTGGCGTGGCGCTTCGCATCTGGAACCTCCTTGGGGAGGCTTTCCATGTCGGCGATGAGGGACTCGGATTCGGCGAGAGCCTCGGCGTACTCCACGCACTCCACATCGCATTCGTACGCGTGTCGGTACGTGGGGCTGACGGTGATGACCCCATTGGGGCCCGACATCTTGAGCTTGAGGTAGGTGTAGTTGGGGACGGTCATGAACTTGGCGTAACATGGTCTCCCCAGCACTGCGTGGTAGGTTCCTCGGAACCCAACCACCTCGAACGTGAGGGTTTCCCTTCGGAAGTTGGAGGGAGTCCCGAAGCAGACGGGCAGATCGAGTTGTCCGAGGGGTTGGACGCGTTTCCCGGGGATGATCCCGTGAAAAGGCGCCGTGCCAGCCCGGATCGAGGACAGATCGATCTGCAGGAGCCCGAGGGTCTTGGCGTAGATGATGTTGAGGCTGCTGCCTCCGTCCATGAGGACCTTGGTGAGCCTGACGTTGCCGATGACGGGGTCGACAACGAGCGGATATTTCCCCGAGCTCAGCACGCGGTCGGGGTGGTCGCCCTGGTCGAAGGTGATGGGCTTGTCGGACCAGTCTAGGTAGACTGGCGCCGCCACCTTTACCGAGCAGACCTCCCGACGCTCTTGCTTGCGGTGCCGAGCCGAGGCGTTCGCCACTTGCCCACCGTAGATCATGAAGCAGTCGTGGACCTCGGGAAACTCCTTCGCCTTGTGGTCCTCCTTCTTGTCGTTGTTGTGGGCCCTGCCACCTTCCGCAGGTGGCCCGGCCTTGTGAAAGTGGCGCCGAAGCATGACGCATTCCTCAAGGGTGTGCTTGGTGGGCCCCTGATGATAGGGGCACGGCTCCTTGAGCATTTTATAGAAGAGATTGGCACCTCCAGGAGGTTTCCGAGGGTTCTTGTACTCAGCGACGGCGACAAGGTCCGCGTCGGCGGCGTCGCGTTTCGCTTGCGACTTCTTCTTGTTCTTCTTCTTAGTGTCGCGCTGAGCGGATGGCTCGGGGACGTCTTCCGGCTGGCGGCCCTGGGGCTGCTTGTCCTTCTGGAAGATGGCCTCAACCGCCTCCTAGCCAGAGGCGAACTTGGTGGCGATGTCCATCAGCTCGCTCGCCCTGGTGGGGGTCTTGCGACCCAGCTTGCTCACCAGGTCGCGGCAGGTGGTGCCGGTGAGGAACGCGCCGATGACATCGGAATCGGTGATGTTGGGCAGCTCGGTGCGCTGCTTCGAGAATCGCTGTATGTAGTCCCGGAGAGACTCTCCCGGCTGCTGGCGGCAGCTTCGGAGATCCCAGGAGTTCCCAGGGCGCACATA
Organism: Zea luxurians; assembly: GCA_029449295.1. Taxonomy (NCBI): domain Eukaryota; kingdom Viridiplantae; phylum Streptophyta; class Magnoliopsida; order Poales; family Poaceae; genus Zea; species Zea luxurians. The sequence continues at coordinate 172,488,757 of JAOPSE010000002.1, forward strand.
TGTGCCCTGGAAGTTGCCGGTGAAGGCTTGGACCAGGTCGTCCCAGTTGGAGATCTGCCCCGGAGGCAGATGCTCCAGCCAGGCTCGAGCGGTGTCGGACAGGAACAGGGGGAGGTTGCGGATGATGAGGTTGTCATCGTCCGTTCCACCCAGCTGGCAGGCCAGCCGGTAGTCCGCGAGCCACAGTTCTGGCCTCGTCTCCCCCGAGTACTTTGTGATGGTAGTCGGGGTTCGGAACCGGGTCGGAACAGCGCCCGACGTATGGCCCGGCTGAAAGCCTGCGGACCGGGTGGTTCGGGCGAGGGGCTCCGATCCTCCCCACTGTCGTAGCGTCCCCCACGCCTGGGGTGGTGGCCTCGGCGCACCCTTTTGTCGAGGTGGGCTCGACAGTTGCGGTGGTGGTGCTCGTTGCCGAGGCGACCCGGGGCCGCAGGCGCCATGTTGCGTGTGCGCCCGGTGTGGACCGAGGCTTCTCGCACGAATCCGGAAGTCGCGGCGTGATGCTCCGGGGGGTACCCCTGCCTTCGGGAGGCAGAGCTTTCGGCCCGTCGGACCGCGGCATCTTCCAGGAGGTTCTTGAGCTCTCCCTGGATACGCCGCCCCTCGGTGGTGGAGGGTTCCGGCATCGCTCGGAGTAGTATCGCAGCTGCAGCTAGGTTCTGGCTGACCCCACTGGAAATCGGGGGCAGCCTTGGCCTGGTATCGTCGGCGATGCGGTGCTGGACGTCCTGGGCCAGATGACGCGCTTCTCCGGCCGGAGCTCGACCTGCCCACTCTTGTCCGAGGTTCAGCCGTGGCTGCACAAGTGTTCCTGCCTCCTCGTCGAGCCTGGCCTGCATCTCGCGGATTTGCTCGAGCTGTGCGTCCTGACCCCCCGCAGGGACTAGGACCACAGCTAGCTCCTGAAGGATGTCAACGCGAGGCGCAGACCTAGGGGGATCACTGTTCTCCGGCATACCAAGATGGTTACCTTCGCCGAGACCCCCTAGATCGACATGGAAACATTCGCGATATGGGCCACAGTCCTCGTCACTGAGGCTGTGGCTACCATCAGAACAATCGGAGAGGCAGTAGTCACATGCGGTCATGAAGTCCCGCATGGTACTGGGGTTACCAAGCCTGGAGAAATCCCAACCAGAGTCGGGCTCGTCATCTTCCTTGGAACCCGAGGGTCCGTAGGTTGAGACGGCCGTCAGTCTGTCCCAGGGCGACCGCATATGGTACCCCGGAGGGTTGGTACATGCCTTTGCGAGAGCCTCCACCGAAGCGGGGTCGTTTGGTGGATCGAAGCTGAATCTGAAAGGCATGGGATGGGAATCGGTCGGTACCTCTCGGTCGATGGACGGTGACGGAGTCGCGTCATGGGCGGACTGCACCGCTATCTCAGGTACAAGGGCGACGCCCAGCAAGTCCTTCGCGAGCGTGCTGGCGTCATCCGTCAGCTCGGGGTTGGCGTGTTGCGGGGAAACGGCGCTCGTCTTCATCTCCGACGTGAGGTCAACACCCGGCGTGTCCCCCGCTGGGGCGCCGGCGCCGTCGTCTTGCTCGACAGCCGACGAGGTGTCGCCCCCTGCTTGGCCATGCCTGCCTCGCCTCCTCCTCCGTCGGCGGGGGAGGCGACGGGACAGAACTGAATGTTGCTCTTCCGCCACGTGGGGAAGATGTCGTCGATTCCGCCGCCGGCGGGCGGGCTGACGCCGCCATTGTCGTTGTCGCGCGGCGGAAGGAGTACCATGTCGTAGCTGCCGTCAAGAGACATGAACTCGAGACTCCCGAAACGGAGCATCGTCCCGGGTTGGAAAGGTTGCTGGGGACTACACATCCGGAGCTTGACGGGAAGCTGTTCGTCAACACGCAGCAGACCCCTACCTGGCGCGCCAACTATCGGCGTTTCGACCCCGGGGGGTCCCTGGACCGACGAGTAAATTGTCGCTTCGTGCCCTAGCCCAGATGGGTCGGCGCGAGACGGGACACAAAGGGGGGAGAACAGCGAGGGGAAACCGCGACCTTCGTGTTGTCCTGCGCCCAGGGCGGCTGGATGCGCTTGCAGTAGGGGGTTACAAGCGTTCGCGCGGGAGTGAGAGAGAGAGAGAGCGAGAGCCTTATGCGCCGGCCCGTTCTCCCGCGCGGCCAACCTCTCTTCGTACGAGAGCCCTGGACCTTCCTTTTATAGACGTAAGGAGAGGGCCCAGGTGTACAATGGGGGTGTAGCCGTGTGCTAACGTGTCTAGCAGAGAGGAGCTAGAGCCCTAAGTACATGCCGTCGTGGCAGTCGGAGAGGTTTTGGCACCGTGTTCATGTGATGTCGTGGCCGTTGGAGGAGCGCTGGAGCCCTGTGGAAGTACAGCTGTCGGGGCTGTCGGGTCCTTGTTGACGTCTCCTTGCTGACATAAGGGGCTGGGAGCTGCCGCCGTCATGGAGCGTGCGGGGTGTCATCATTACTTTTTTACCGGGGCGAGCCAGATGGGACGCCGGTCTTGTTCCCTGTAGCCTGAGCTAGCTAGGAGCAGGGTAATGATGGCCCCCCTGGCGACGTGGCTGGTCCAGACCCGAGTTTGGGCGAGGTGGCGATTCCTCTGAGGTCGAGGTTGAGTCCGAGCCCTAGGGTCGGGCGAGGCGGAGTCCATCGTCTTCCGGAGCCGAGGCCGAGTCCGACCCCAGAGGGCGAGCCAGATGGGACGCCGGTCTTGTTCCCTGTAGCCTGAGCTAGCTAGGAGCAGGGTAATGATGGCCCCCCTAGCGACGTGGCTGGTCCAGACCCGAGTTTGGGCGAGGTGGCGATTCCTCTGAGGTCGAGGTTGAGTCCGAGCCCTAGGGTCGGGCGAGGCGGAGTCCATCGTCTTCCGGAGCCGAGGCCGAGTCCGAGCCCTGGGGTCGGGCGAGGCGGAGTTCGTCGTCTCCCGGAGCCGAGGCCGAGTCCGAGCCCTGGGGTCAGGCGAGGTGGAGTTCCTCGTCTTCCGGAGCCGAGGCCGAGTCCGAGCCCTGGGGTCGGGCGAGGCGGAGTTCGTCGTCTTTCGGAGCCGAGGCCGAGTCCGAGCCCTGGGGTCGGGCGAGGCGGAGTTCGTCGTCTCCCGGAGCTGAGGCCAAGTCCGAGCCCTGGGTCGGGCGAGGCGGAGTTCGTCGTCTTCCAGAGCCGAGGCCGAGTCCGAGCCCTGGGGTCGGGCGAGGCGGAGTTCGTCGTCTTCCGGAGCCGAGACGGGGGCTGAATCCGACTCTGATGATATGTCCCGAGTTGTGGACCAACTCTTAAAGTTGATCGCCACCTTTATAGGTTTGTCTCGTTTAAGCAGATCTGGAATCATCTGTTGTATAAATGTGTTTACTAGCCTCCTGGACTAGTAATTGTATCATATTTGAGTCCCAAAGGATTGGGGCGCTTCACCAAGCTACAGTCCCCATGACGCGCGCCCATCGACCTGGTCACTGTGTTGGATGTGAGCCCATCGACCTCTCCATCATCGTGTTGTTCGGCGCCGCCAAGGGCCGGGTCACCGGGTGGTTGCATTAAGGGTACATGGACGTTAGGGTATGACGAGTGGGCCAATTGAACAGATAACGATAGCACACGGTAGCGATAACAGCGATGGCATTGAAGGAACCCAAAATCTAAATTGATGGTATTTGAGGGAACTTATAAATTTTTATGGCATATAAGGATTCAGTATAGATTTTAATGACACTCAGGGAATTTTCTCTTGTATCACAGTCTCTTAGCTATCTCTTGTAGGTTTCAATGTGGATCTTCTAGGTTTCTACACATAGTGTCTCACAACTTTCTCTAAACATTCTAAAATTTTTATCACAGCCTGTACATATGATATCATGACACGTGGACAAGTTTCATGATTTTCTTACTTTGTTTGTGTTTTATACAATTTTTAGACATGTGGATGCCAAGTTCACGGCCATGTTTAGTGAGCATGTTGCTCGAAGTTTCCGGTACGCTTCTGGAATCGGTCGTAACTTATGCTAAGTAACATGAATATCATTTTTTTCATGCACGGTTTTACAAGTTTCGAGTGACCTGCAGTTCAAATCTGAATTTTCCGAAGAATTTCAAATAAACGAACTAAATCTACTAACGATTGAAAACTCTGTTATAATTGTCCACAAATGATACATGTAGGTCTACATAGTGTAGGAACATACCACAAAAAGTTTGGGAGACAAAATAAAAAAATAAAAATATACTTTGCCGAGTGTCTAATTAAGACACTCGGCAAAGACAGCTTTGCCGAGTGCCAACTGCGTGGCACTCGGCAAAGAATAGGGAAAGAGTCTTTGCCGAGTGTCCCCTGGGCGAAACTCGGCAAAGACAGCTTTGCCGAGTGCCAGCGATCTGGCACTCGGCAAAGTGTATTTTAAAATTAAAAAAAAACTTTGCCGAGTGCCAGATCACGGGCACTCGGCAAAGCGCCCTACATACCAACGGCCGAGCGCTTCTTCCTCACTCTCTCTCTCTCTCACTCACTCACTCAACCGCCGCCGCCGTCGCGCCCTCACCGTCGCCGCGCCCTCGCTGCCGCCGCCGTGCGCTCGTGCTGTCGTGCCCTCGCGCTCGTGCCCTCGTGCGTGCCCGCCGTGCCCTCGCGCTCGCGCCGCGCCGCCGCAGCCGCGCCCGCCGTCGTGACCGTGCCCGCGCCCGCCGTGCCCGCGCCCGCCGTGCCCATCGCTCGCCATGCCTCTCGCCCGCCGTTGTGCCCGCGCCCGCCATGCCCCTCGCCCACCGCGCCCGCGCCACCGTGCCCGCGCTCGCCGTGCCGTGCCCCTCGCTTGTCGTGCCCTCGCCCTCGCCCGTCGTGCCCCTCGCCTAGCCCCTCGCCCTCGCCCGTGCCCCTGCCGCGCTCCTCGCCGTGCCCCCGCCCACCGCCCCCATCGTTCCCCCGCCGTGCCCCCGCCCACCGCCCCGCCATGCTCCTCGCCGTGCCCCCGCCGTTTCCCCGCCGTGCCCTCGCCCGCCCGGCGCCTCGCTCGCGAGTCTCGCCGCGACGAAACCTCCAAGATGATTGCTTGATTTATGTTATACGTGTATGATTTATATGAAATGATTAGTTTTAATATTGAGTTAATTATATACGTGTATGATTAGGTTAATATGTAGTATTGTTGATTGCTGGCCATCGTGCCGTTGAATTATGCGTGGATGTCAGCCATCGTGCTGATAGTTTTATTTGCAGGATTTTGAAACCTCCCCGTGCAGGGGAGGTGCTGCCGAAATTTTCTGTTGCTAGGCTTCTGTTAGAGGATGGAGGACCGTGAGTGGATGTACACGGGCCGTAGAGGAAGGAACGATGTCACCACTGAATGGATTAGAAAGACCGATGATTTCGTGGAACGAGCATATGGCGAAGCTGCTAAAGGAGCGAGTCTAGTCCCATGCCCGTGCAGCAAATGTGACAACCGGAAAAGAAAACCAAAGAAGGCCATGGTAGAACATATTTGGAAGAATGGATTTACGCCGGGCTATACTCGGTGGATATTTCATGGTGAAGCGCATCGTACGAGAGAGGAGGTGTTGAGACAACGTGTCGAGGATTATGACGCAGATGCGGGGGTAGCGGATATGTTGAACGACTATCAGGAGGCACAGTACACGGGAGGATGTATGGATGACGAGCCAGAGCCGACTGCAAAGGCGTTCTACGACATGTTCGACGCGGCACAGAAGCCCCTTCATGGCCACACAAAGGTTTCTCAACTGGATGCCATTGAGCGTGTAATGGCGTTCAAGTCGCAGTACAACATGAGTAGAGATGCATTCGATGGCTTGTTGACGGTTATTGGGAGTCTGCTTCCGGATGATCACGTTCTGCCAAAGAGCATGTACGAGGCACAGAAACTACTTCATGCACTCAAGATGACGTATGAGCAGATTCATGCTTGTCCGAAGGGCTGCGTGCTATTTAGGAAAGAATACGCGGAGGCAAAGTACTGTCCCAAGTGTAATTCGTCTAGGTTTATGGAGGTAAACTCTGTGATGGACAGAAGAGGCAGCTCGACATCCCCTTGACAATCCTACGACATCTTCCGTTCATACCGAGGATCCAGCGTCTTTACATGACAGAGGAATCCATGAAATAGATGACATGGCACAAAAATGGAAAACGATACAATCCTGACAAGATGGTGCACGCATCAGATGGTGAAGCATGGAAACACTTTGATGACATTCATCGTGAGAAAGCCGAAGAGGCTCGTAATGTACGTGTTGTGTTGGCCACAGATGGGTTCAATCCCTATGGAATGAGCGCTGCCCCGTACACATATTGGCCCGTGTTTGTTATCCCAATCAATCTCCCCCCTGGTGTGTGCTTTCAAAGGCAGAATATATTCGTGTCGTTGATAATTCCCGGACACCCGGGGAACAAAATGGGCGTGTACATGGAGCCTTTGATCGATGAATTGGTACATGCCTGGGAGGAAGGGGTATGGACGTATGACCGAGCTACAAAGACAAACTTCAGAATACATGTTTGGTACCAGTACTCCATGCATGACTTACTGGCGTATGGGCTATTCTGTGCCTGGTGTGTTCACGGTAAGTTCCCATGCCCAGTTTGCAAGGAAGCTCTCAGGTTCATTTGGTTGAAAAAGGGTGGCAAATATTCGTCCTTCGATAAACATCGACAATTTCTTCCTGCTGACCATCCATTCCGCCTAGACATCAAGAACTTTACGAAAGGTGTCGTAGTGACAGACCGCCCACCTGCAACGATGACTGGTGCCGAAATTCGTCAACAGATAGATGGGCTCGTGGCCAATACAGAAGGTGGTTTTGTGGGATATGGTGAGCAGCATATGTGGACACATAAGTCTGGCTTGACTCGGCTCCCCTATTATGACGACCTGCTCCTTCCACACAACATTGACGTGATGCACACTGAAAAGAATGTTGCCGAGGCACTGTGGGCAACAATTATGGACATTCCTGATAAGTCAAAGGATAATGTGAAGGCAAGAGTGGATCTGGCAGCGTTATGTGATAGACCAAAACTAGAGATGAAGCCGCCAAGTGGCGGAAAGACGTGGAGAAGGCCTAAGGCCGATTTCGTCCTAAGCAGGGCCCAGAGAAAGGAAGTACTTCAGTGGATCAAGATGTTGATGTTCCCTGATGGGTATGCAGCTAACCTGAGTAGGGGGGTGAACTTATCTACTACGCGAGTCTTAGGGATGAAGAGTCATGACTTCCACATATGGATTGAACGGATTCTTCCTGCGATGGTTCGAGGCTATGTCCCTGAGCATGTCTGGCTAGCGCTTTCAGAGTTGAGCTATTTCTTCCGTCAGCTTTGTGCAAAAGAGTTATCTCGGACCGTGGTTACAGACTTGGAAAGATTGGCCCCTGTGTTACTGTGTAAGCTTGAGAAGATATTTCCACCCGGCTTCTTCAATCCAATGCAGCATTTGATTCTTCATCTCCCCTATGAGGCACGAATGGGGGGCCCGTGCAGGGACGTTGGTGCTATCCAATCAAGAGATGTCTAAAGACTATTCGAAAGAAATGTAGAAATAAATGCAAAATCGAGGCTTCCATTGTAGAGGCATACATTCTAGAGGAGGTCTCAAACTTCACAACAACTTATTATGGTGACAAACTGCCGAGCGTGCATAATCCACCCCCTCGTTACAATGATGGCTACAATGAATCGAACCTTAGCATATTTCGAGGCCAACTCGGAAGCGCAAGTGGCTCAACCACCAAGACCCTGACACATGAAGAGTGGCGGCATATCATGCTATACGTATTGACCAACCTTGAAGAGGTGACGCCATACATGGAACAATTTCTTCATGAATTCTTGCGTCGATCAAGGGACCCCACTCCACAGGAATATGACGCTCTTCTTAGAAAGGGTGCAAGAAATGGGTTGCCCGATTTCATTTCCTGGTTCAAACGTAAGGTACGTGCTTAGTTTGTAAAAGAGATACGTCTTTGAACTCAATTTAGCGTCTTTTAACTTGCGAATACTTGCAGGGCCAAAGAGATCCGTCTATGAGTGCCGAGTTGAGACAAGTAGCCAACGACTTTGCTTATAGGGTCAAGAAATATTCTGGGTATGACGTCAATGGATACCGTTTTCGCACAACACACTACGACAAAAGTCGGCCCAATCGGAAAACAACGCGTTCTGGAGTCTTTACGCCGGGCCTTGACAATGTTGATTATTTTGGACGAATCGAAGAAATATATGAGCTCAATTTTTATGGTTCCAAACCTCTTACTCCAGTGATATTCAAATGTCATTGGTTTGACCCTCAAGTGACGAGACAGACACATTCTAATCTTGCGATAGTCGAAATTCGATAAGATTCCACCTTAGCAGGAGACGATGTCTATATCGTGGCCCAACAGGCCACACAAGTGTATTATCTCCCATATGCGTGTCAAACGAAAGAACATCTTAAGGGTTGGGATGTTGTGTATAAGGTATCGCCGCACGGGAGGTTATCTGTTCCTAACGATGAAGATTACAACTTAGACCCGGACACATATGATGGAGAGTTCTTCCAAGAAGATGGGCTAGAAGGGCGATTTGAGATAGACTTAACTGAAGCTATCGGAATGGACGTAGATATTGAAATGGTTGTTGATGAGGAGGAGGATGAGGTGCAAAATGATAATGACTTAGTAATCCTTGAAGGCAATGACATTAATGACGAGGTTGCGTCTTCCGATGGTGTTGAGATTGAAATGCTTGATAGTGATGATGAGAGTTATGATCCGGCTAACCACGACACATATGAAGATTATTTTTAATCGATGTAATGCTATATGACTTTTTATTTCGCACCTATTTTTAAATACATCTTTTTATATGTGCTTATTTGTTTACTCTTAATTGCAGGTTGTTGGACAAATATGGTGGGCGGTTTCCTGGGGAGGAGGAGGGGGAGGAGGAGTAGGACGGTGGATGAGGCAGAGCAGGCAGCGCAGCAGGACGAGGTAGAGCAGGCAGCACAGCACCAGGCGGCGCCTCAGGACGACAACGACCAGCAGCAGGATGACGACGACCAGCAGCAGGACGCCTCAGGTTCAGGCGGCTCTAGTTCGAGGAGCATCTACCTGCGAGGCCCCGCGAGTCTCCCTCAGCGTCCCATACTTCGGGACAGACGGCCGCTGATTCGGCCGGAAGGGGAGAGGTATGTAACTTTATGTTCTTCATTCTTGTTCATATTATGTGTTCAAAATCATAATATAAACTAATACTTTTTATTTATCACTTGGACAGGTCTTAGACGGTTTTGGATTATGCTGGGGGTCATCGTCGCCCCCCCCCCCAATGGCATCCTCGGCCTGCTGTGCAGGGAACACTTCCCTGGACTTGTGGAGTACGCCGGAGTGATGGGCCCAGCCTTCACCTTCGACCACTATGCCGTCGCCCCCGATGCAGTAGACCGGGACGGCAGGGAATTCAATAACAAGGCGGAGCGGGTGAAGCAAGAGCTGTGGGTAAGTCTTAGTATAATGTAAAATATGTCGCATTCGTCGCAAATTCTTGAAATAATGTATGGATACATCGTTTTTGTATGCAGGATTTCTTCAGATGCGATGCTAGATACGAGGCTAGGGCGGATGTGGTGGCCACCACGAGCTGTAAGAAGCTCGTCGTGGACATGCACTATGAGGCCCGCATCCAGGCCATCATCACCTACCACAGTTCCGTCCTTGGGGAGAGGGTGACCAAACCTCAAGCCCGAACCATGTCATTGACCAGGGAGCAGTACCTGCAGGTAAAGTCATGCATGTTTGGTACCAGTACTCCATGCATGAATTTTATTTTATCTTCTGATATGCACTTTACGTGTTTACTTTGTAGATGATTCCACATTGGTGCACCGCACATCCTCTGTGCTGGGAGCAGATGGTGGATAGGTGGTGTTCGGCTGAGTGGGACGAGGCGCACACAGCTAGCCGGGAACGGCGTTTGATGATGCAAGGCCCCTCCCACCACCAAGGTAGCCGGAGCCTGGGCCAATATGCCGAAGCATGGGTACGCCACCTTTTTTATTTAGATATATAGCACTAAGTTAGATATTATTTCTAACTATCTCGTTGGTTTTCGTTGCAGTCGGCGTCACATGGTGGCAGGCCTTGCTCCACCTTCTCGGCCTATGCTATGGCCCATAAGGGTAAGGCGACGTCCGACGTCACCTACAACCCGGATGACGGGCCCGAGGCCTACACCAACCCCGCCGTCTACAGCCGCCTCCATGACTACACCGCCATGGCGCAGGAGGTCCATGGCCCAGACTATGATCCGAGCACCGAGCCGATCGACCCCGATGTGCTCATGAGGGTCGGAGGAGGCAAGAGAGATGGGCGGTACTGAATTGTCGATAGGGCAATCGACTCGTCCTCCACTCCCACTCTGTCTCAGGTGAGAGCAAGGAGCACGGGCTCGAGTCCAGCCATACGACCTCGGCACGACAGCTCACAGCATCACATACAGCAAGTCGAGGTTAGTGCTTCTATAACTCGTCCTTCCTTGAGTTATATACCTACTCTTTGAGTTACTATAACGTTGGCTTGTAATATTACAGACCCAACTAGAAGAAGAGAGGAGGGAACGTCACGAGATGGAGGCGAGGATGATGGCGGAGCGGGAGGCGGAGCGCCGGGCAGATCATCAGAGGATGGCGGAGATGTTCCAGTACATGCAGAGCCTTGGCGCCACATAGGGCATCGCTCCGCCACCTCCATTGTTCCCTCCAGTTGACCCTGATCTCTTCCACTCTCCTGTGAGTATCAAAATTGTAGTTAGATGTTTGTAATGCATTTGGTATAACACAAGCAATCTCTTCTCTGTGCAGGGCCAATCTGGGACGGCATCCAACAACCCTCCGGAAGGGTTCAGCCCAACGCAGCCCCGGTCAAACCGCCCACCTCCATGAGTGTTGTGTTTTCATTGTTTTAGACTTCAGAACTTATGTATAATACTTATGTCTGTGTTTGATACTTATGTGAGAGCTTGCGACGTTTGAAACTTATGTTTGTGTTTAATACTAGTGTTGAACACTTATGTTTGTGATGGATATTTATATTTGTGGTGACAGTTTTATGTTTGTGTTGGCTATTTATGTCTGTGATGATATCTGTGATGTATATATGTGATATATATGTGATATCTTCTGTTTGTGTGGATGGAATACAAAAAACAAATAAAAAAGGTATATACTGGTCACTTTGCCGAGTGTAACACTCGGCAAAGAGACGCTTTGCCGAGTGTCAGGGTCATAACACTCGGCAAAGAGCACAGACCTGGGCACCGGCTTAGGTTCTTTGCCGAGTGTTATGTCGCTGGCACTCGGCAAAGAGGTCGGCTTTGCCGAGTGCCGCACAGAACACTCGGCAAAAAGCCTGACATGGGACCCTCTCTGGCAGGCTCTTTGTCGAGTGTCCCAAGTGGCACTCGGCAAAGATGGATTCTTTGCCGAGTGCTGCCTGGACAACACTCGGCAAAGATAACTTCTTTGCCGAGTGTCACCAGGGACACTCGGCAAAGCCGCGTCTCCGTCACACGGCGCCGTAACGGCCGCTTTTCTTTGCCGAGTGCTCCCTGGCACTCGGCAAAGAGGTTTGTCGAGTGCCCGAGAAAAAGCACTCGGCAAAGAAGGCTTTGCCGATGCACTGTTTGCCGAGCCTTCTTTGCCGAGTGTCACACTTGGCAAAGCTTTTGCCGAGTGTTTTTAAGGCTTCGCCGAGTGCTTCAGGCACTCGACAAAGCGATTGATTCCGGTAGTGACTATACATCATGAACTCCTTATATAGTTACAGGACGGTCTTGTTTCTTTATCAGTACACTTTATATATGTTTTATGTAATAACTAATACATAAAATACTTATAGTGAAAGCTAAATTAACAACCGTATACATGCAGTTTATCTGTTTATATCGGTGTCAATAATTAACACAATAGGGAAGTAAAATATTCAATCTAACAGAGTTGCAATTGCTCTTTTTTCATACTCTTTTTGTAGTGGTGGATGTAGGACGAGAACTCATAGAGGACCAAAATACCACATGACAAGTGAAGTTATTAGATTCGTCACTAAATATATTAATATATTTTTTATAATGTATCTATTTAGAAGAACATAATTGTCAAATCTTTTTTTAATTTGTATAAAGTAAATTCAAAATATTTTTAACTCTGACAAGGTGTGAATATATGCACTCTTTGTAATATAGGGGCTGTAATTATTACATTGCATGTAAAGCGATCTATTTCCCGTGCATAAATAGGTACCGAGCCATCGACCATCGAGGGACCTCGTAAAGGGAATATCCACAGACCTCTCTGTCTCTCCCTCTCCCGTGGGTAGCAGGGTGGGTAGCTCTCCTCCTCCTCCTCCCCCTCCCCGTGGTCCGTGGGTATGGAGGAGAATCAAGAGAAGTTTGCTCCGGAGAGCAGCGGCGGCGACGGTGGTGGCTCGGTGAGAACGATCTGCGTCTTCTGCGGCAGCAGGCCGGGGAACCGGCCGTCCTTCAGCGCTGCGGCGCTCGACCTGGGGAAGCAGCTGGTGAGCGAGAGTCATGTATCAGCTAACTACTTCAATTCGTCAGCCAATGTATTCCAAATGCTTGCTTGCTTACTTGCGCATGCAGGTCGAGAGGCAGATGAACCTGGTGTACGGCGGCGGCAGCGGCGGGCTGATGGGCCTGGTGTCCAAGGCCGTCTACGAAGGCGGCCGCCACGTCCTCGGGTAATTAATATATATAGATTGAACGACGCAACGCAAGCTAGCTAGCACTTCCATTTTCACTCAGTTCTTCATCGTCTCTCTCCCTCGCCCCTGCTCATGCCGCATGTGTTCTTGCAGGGTCATCCCTACCGCCCTCCTACCTGAAGAGGTAGTAGTAATGCCGAATCTCCGTCGTTCTGGCCTGTCGTCGCACGAGCTAGCTAGGAAACCACCACGGGTTTCAGTGTGTGTGTGCGCATGAACTAAACGTGTACGTGCTGCAGGTGTCAGGGGAGACATTGGGAGAGGTGAAAGTGGTCAGGGACATGCATCAGCGCAAGGCGGAAATGGCGAAACATGCCGACGCTTTCATCGCCCTGCCAGGTCAGTCGTCAAAGATCACTGTATCTAGCTAATAATAGTATAATACTGTGTACCAGCAGTATTGCATTGTTCTGGATTTCGTTCTTGCTAAGACGGCAACAGCTATCGCCTTCGTCGTCGTTAGCTAGTAATTAATGCATGTATATAGCTAGTGTTAGCAGTGTCGTGCTACACGTTGTAGTGGACAGATAGCTCTTGATTAAGAGCCGAATGGTCGATCTAGCTGCTAGTTGTCTATATACATAGCTAACATGCGCACGCAGGTGGTTACGGGACAATCGAAGAACTGCTGGAGATCATAGCGTGGGCGCAGCTGGGCATCCACAGCAAACCGGTAACCTAGCTTGTCGTATTTAACTGCCATTTAATTTATATAAATACGCCTCATGCATGCCCTCATCTATAGTTTCTAGCACATTATATTATATAGTTAAGCGCCGGCCGGCCGGCCGGCATGCCCCATGCATGCCTGTTGTGCCCAATAATAACCTTAATCTCCTCTAGCTATAGTTGCTGATCGACGCGAAAGAGAGAGGGGTGGTTTAAAGGAGGAACTAATCAATCAACGCTGCGTTACGTACGTGGCCGTCGTCGGCGCATGCATGCAGGTGGGGTTGCTCAACGTGGACGGCTACTACAACAGCCTGCTCTCGCTGTTCGACAAGGCTGTCGAGGAGGGCTTCATCGACACCAAGGCACGGAACATCTTCGTCCTCGCTGACACCGCCGCCGACCTGCTGACTAGGCTCACCATGATGGCGCGCCTGGCAGCCGACGACGACGATGCTACTACCCCCAGAGGAGACGGAGACGACGAACAGAAGGGGGCCACCACCGCTGCAGGCGCCAAAAGGAAAAGGGTCTAGATCGATTATAGTTGTTGCTGTTGTTGTTGTATTCTTGTGCCTATCCATCCGTGCATGCATGCATGCATGCATGCTCTCTAGCTAGTTTTATTGGTTTCTTGATTTCAAGCAGTAGTCTGTTGTTTTCTGCTCTAGATTCTAGTAGTAGGTTTCGTTCCTGCATGCAATCTGTGGATCCTGCTGTAACCAAGCTAGTATCTCCTAAGTACTAACTACTAGTGAAGCTGCAGTGTTTACCTGTCGTGATTAATTAATAATAAGCCATGCAGCTACATATTTATTTGATGTACATATATATAATTGACAACGGACAATTAAGCTGGCCGGGGTATATGATCTGAGCCACTGGACACCCCATGTACGTAGTATTTGATTGCCATTTCGATCACTACGAGCGAGCCTTTGCACGCCCCAGATGTAAAGTGATTGCCACAATTCAGTACGAGCCGTTTGCCTTTGCAGTGCTCCAAGGTGATCCTAGCTACACATAAAATGCCGCGCACCGACCTTAAATGACAAGCAGACACGTACACGATCCAATCAACTCAGCTAGCTTTATATCTTACTGTACTATAATGTATTATGTATGTGTCGTATTCATGTTTGATGGCGGAGTTTATTAAAAGGAAAATCATAATTTAAGAAGAAAAAAAATCTTCAACCAGATTTAATTCATAGTACATATATCATTTGGGTATTGAAAGTCGTTGTCTTTTTTTTCTAAATGATGTTACACCACGGAGGGAGTATATATATACGCTAACCTTAAATGCAACTAGTAGTATATGTTGGGGGCTTCTTCCTCGTTGAAGGTCCTCTGAGCAAAAACACTTTCGACAAGACGATATACCGAAGCTACCATCAACAAAGCTTCGACACAATGATGTGTTTGAGACGAAGGACAACACCAACTTAAAGAGAAAAAGACCATCTAGTCCCTAACATTTTGTATCATAAATATGATTAGGTGTCAAGGACACAAATGTAATTTCGACCGGGCTGCGTCCCGTGCCTATAAATAGGTGAACAACAGTAACTCTGTACTGTTCACGCTGGCTGGTATTCACTCGCACGTCACTCTCAAGCTTTTTACCTTCTGTCAAGCCGAAGGTATAAATTGTCGGCGTTCCGAGACCGGGGGTCCCTGAGCCGACAAGTGAATGTCGCCGCGTGCCCCAGCCCAGATGGGTCGAGCGCGAGGGCGAGCGCGAAGGGGGGAGAGCGAGGCGGCCGGAGACCGGCGTGAGAGAGGTGGGAATCCCGCGGCCTTCGTGTTCGTCCCGCGCCCAGGTCGGGTGCGCTTGCAGTAGGGGGTTACAAGCGTCCACGCGGGAGAGGGAGCGAGCGGCCCAAAGCGAGCGCGTGTCTCGTCCTCGTCCCCGCGCGGCCAACCTTCTCTAAGAGGGCCCTGGTCCTCCCTTTTATAGGCGCAAGGAGAGGATCCAGGTGTACAATGGGGGGTGTAGCAGAGTGCTACGTGTCTAGCGAAGGAGAGCTAGCGTCCTGAGTACATGCCATTGTGGCAGCCGGAGAGATTTTGGCACCCAGCTGGTGTGATGTCGTTGCCGTCGGAGGAGCGATGGAGTCTGGCGGAGGGACAGCTGTCGGAGCGGTTGAATCCTTGCTGACGTCCTCTTGCTTCCGTAAGGGGGCTGAGAGCCACCGTCGTCACAGAGTATGCAGGGCGCCATCATTGCCTCTCTGGCAGGGCGAGCCAGATGGGACGCCGGTCTTGTTCCCTGCGGCCTGAGTCAGCTCGGGGTAGGGTGATGATGGCGCCTCCTGTTGACGTGGCTGGTCTACGTCCCAGGTCGGGCGATGTGGAAGCTCCTCCGAAGCCGAGGTCGAGTCCGTCTTCCGTGGCCGAGGTCGGGTCCGAGCCCCAGGTTCGGGCGAGGCGGAGATCGCCGGCTGGTGCCGGGGCGGAGTCCGAGCCCTGGGGTCAGGCGAAGCGGAGTTCGTCGTCTTCTGGGGCCGAGCCCAAGTCCGAGCCCTGGGTCGAGCGAGGCGGAGACCGTCGTCTTCTGGGGCCGAGCCCAAGTCCGAGCCCTGGGTCGGGCGAGGCAGAGATCGTCGTCTTCTGGGACTTGGCCCGAGTCCGAGCCCTGGGTCGGGCGGAGTTCGCCGTCTTCCGGGACTTAGCCCGAGTCCGAGCCCTGGGTCGGGCGGAGTTCGCCGTCTTCCGGGACTTAGCCCGAGTTCGAGCCCTGGGTCGGGCGGAGCGGAGCTTCCTATGGTGCCTTTGGCTGGGCCTGACTGCCTGTCAGTTTCACTCTGTCAAGTGGCACCGCAGTCGGAGTGGCGCAGGCGGCGCTGTCCTTCTGTCAGGCCGGCCAGTGGAGCGGCGAAGTGACGGCGGTCACTTCGGCTCTGCCGGCTGGGGGGCGTGCGTCAGGATAAAGGTGTCAGGCCACCTTTGCATTAAATGCTCCTGCGATTTGGTCGGTCAGTGCGGCGATTTGGTTAGGATTGCTTCTTGGCGAAGGCAGGGCCTCGGGCGAGCCGGAAACATGTTCGCCGCTGAAGGGGGGCCTCGGGCGAGACGGAAATCCTCCGGGGTCGGCTGCCCTTGTCCGAGGCTAGGCTCGGGCGAGGCGTGATCGAGTCCCTTGAATGGACTGATCCCTGACTTAATCGCACCCATCAGGCCTTTGCAGCTTTGTGCTGATGGGGGTTACCAGCTGAGAATTAGGAGCCTTGAGGGTACCCCTAATTATGGTCCCCGACAGTAGCCCCCGAGCCTCGAAGGGAGTGTTTGCACTCGCTTGGAGGCTTTCGTCGCACTTTTTTGCAAGGGGACCAGCCTTTCTCGGTTGCGCTTTTGTTCCGGTGGGTGCGCGCGAGCGCACCCGCCGGGTGTAGCCCCTGAGGCCTCGGAGGAGTGGTTTCACTCCTTCGAGGTCTTACTGCCTCACGTAGTGCTTCGGCTGGTCTGGTCGTTCCCTCATGCGAGCTGGCCGTAGCCCAGGTGTACGATCGGGTCCCAAGTTCTCAGGTTGGTATGTTGACGCTGTCAACGGTTCGGCCGGAGCCGGGTTTGCGAGAGCAGCCCCCGAGCCTCTGCATAGAGCGAGAGGGCGGTCAGGGGTAGACTCGGCTTTTTTACATACGCCCCTGCGTCGCCTTTCCGCAAGGAGGAGGGGGGAAAGCGCCATGTTGCCCTCGATGGGCGCCGAACATGGTGTATCCGATGAGCTGCAAGCGGGTAATCCGAGTGGATGTCCGTGCCCCGTTTGTTAGGGGTCGGCTAGGGGCCCAGAGGCACGCCCAAAAGTACCTGCGGGTGATCTGCCAGACCCGGTCCCCTGGCGACGGGGTCCGAGGGCTCGATGCCTCCCTCTGATGGGATTCTGTTACAAGATCGTTCCCGCTGGTCTCGGAAATGTCCTAGGGTACCTCGGGAGCGCAGCCCGAGCCTTGGTTATGTATCGAACGTACCCATGGTCATCCCTCGCTCGGCGTCTGAGGCGGCTGTGAACCCTTCGGGGGCCAGCCTTCGAACCCCTGATCAGTAATGGGCACGAAGCCCGAGTAGCCTGAGGCGGCCGTGGAACCCTTTCGAGGGGCTGGCCTTCGAACCTCTGACCAGTAGTGGGTGCAGGGCCCACGCGATCTGAGGCGGCTGTTGAACCCTTCCAGGGGGGGCAGCCTTCGAACCTCTGATTAGTAGGGGGGCTCGGAGCCTAGTTCCTTCTCGGGGAAGGATCCTTTTCGGGGTATCCCCCTTTCCCGGTCCCTGTTGCAAGAGAGAGAAAGAGGAAAAACGGAAAAGGATACGAAATCGAACGATGCGGCGTACCTTTTTTGACGCGGTCATTACGGCGAAGGCGAAACGTCGCTCGCTTCTCCTGCCAGAGGCGCCGCGTGTCCCGCCACGGAGTTGATGCGACAGGGCGAGTGGTTCGCAGGGTAGCCGTTGCGCGTGCGTGAGCCGTTCGAGGAATGGGTCACGGGCGCGTTGCCTTCACGCCGTGAGAGAGGGTTCTCTCGCTGCCCCCGGATGGGACGTAAGCTTGGCTGACGACGTGACCGCTGCACCTGCCCGCCT
Source organism: Zea luxurians (assembly GCA_029449295.1). Classification (NCBI taxonomy): domain Eukaryota; kingdom Viridiplantae; phylum Streptophyta; class Magnoliopsida; order Poales; family Poaceae; genus Zea; species Zea luxurians. The sequence goes on from JAOPSE010000002.1 coordinate 172,506,740, forward strand.
GCCACCGCCATTACTGTCGGCCCGTCTTCGGCCGTATTGACCGTCGCGCCAGGCTGGAGCCGCTGGGCCGTGCGCTGGGTGGCCTCGAATCGCGGTATTGGCTCCGCAGTCGAGGAGGCGCGGTGGTGGCGCAGGTGGCGATGCAGTTACTCACACGTAGCAACCGGCGCACCGTTTGCATGACGCGTGGGCCTGGGCCTCCATGCTGGGCGTGTTGGGAGTCGGAGAAGTGCGCCCACTTGGCGCGGTTGCATGCCGCCTGCACGGCTGCCCGCCCTTTCGCCCGTTGGTCTGGGCAAAAGTGGAGAGTCGCTTGTAACCGCTGGGCGGTTGTACGCACCGCGCGCGGCGGTTTGGCTTCTTCTGCTCTGAGTCGGCTTGCATGACGCGTGGGACCCAGCCCCCGCGCCGTAGGGGAGGACCTTGGAGTGTGTTGGAGAAGACTCAGCCCGTGACGGCTGGGGACGCAAGTAGGGAGATCCGCCTTTAAAAGGAGGGTGACCCCCTTGGAAGGAGACCATGTCTTCGCGCTCCTTTATGCATCGTGTCTTTCCACCTTCCAAGCCCCCGGATGGGGGAGATCCGCCGTCTTTCCGCCTCGTCGTTGGGGGAACACAACTCCGTGGGAGTTGGCACCTTTCAACCATCGTTCGGCTTCAAGGATTTTCATCACGCAGCCCGGTTGCACCCCTCCGCTGGTGGTCACCCAAGACGGTGACCTCCAGCCCCTGGATGGGGAGGGGCAAGCCGGGCTGTGATCTTGGTCCCGCCCTCAGCCTCGAGGGTGTTCGTCATCCTCGCTGCAGCGGGGAGCGAGGCGAGCCGGGGCTCTACCTCCCGCGTGGGCCGGCGGGCCACCTCTTCTTCCAGCTTCTGGTGGTGGCAAACACCCTCCAGCCCTACGGAGGAGACGTCCTCCAGCCATGCCGGGGAAGGCGAACTGTTGCTGCCCAGCTAGGATGCAACATTCCGCCCTCTTCCTTGCATTTGAGGCAAGGACGGCAGCGAGGACCCGCCGGTGCGCTTGGGAGCGGCCCGCTCTTTGGCTTTAATAGCTGGTTCGCGTCCCTTGAGCGAGAACGCGAACGAGAGCCCTCCGGCGGCCGCGTCCGTCCTGGGACCATGGCTGCTGCTGCAGAGATCGCTGGCGGGTCCCCCGGTGTTCGTCGCCCCGCAGGCTCGAGGTTGTTCATACCCGCGGGGACGGAACCAGGGTTCCATTAGTAATGGCACTTCGAATGCTAGTGTTTTTGTTCATTGTGGCTGTCGGGGCCTGAACATGTATGTACTTTCGGCACGGAGCCGTGTTTTCCCTTATTTTCGAGCACTAAGACTCGCCTGTTGGTTGTCTGAACCGCTTCACCAAGCGTGAGTCGCCCCGTGTAAAGGTGACGAGTGAGGTATCCGTATCCCGGAGGCGTAGGAGTCCCTCGGCTCGGTCAGCCCTATTGTCCGAGGCTTCTCTAGCTTAATTAAAGGAACCCCTCGGCCGCTTTTCGACGAGCCAAGGCTAGGGGTAGCGGCGTCAACATGAACAGAGGCAGAGTTGGCTCGAAAAGAAAAACCTGGTTGGCCGGAGCCTGGCCGGGTCGTCCGTTAGCGGGACCGACGCCGGAATTGACTAGCCGAGGCCTCGGGTCGGGCTGACGTCCTTGGAGGACAGCTGGCCGAGGCCCCGGTGTGACCGACCGAGCCGCCTGCTCGGGCCGGATTCCCGAGAAGACCCTGGTAGCGATGGCCCGGGCATGGCGATGACGTCGTCCTTCAGAGTGGAGATCTTCGGACCGCGTCGCCGTCCGAGGCTAGGTCGGACTTCGCCGAAGGTGTCGTCGATGCCGAGGGTGCTGCTGCTCCCTTCAGCCGTCAAGATCCGAGCCTGCAGGATCGGATTGTCTTGTAGCGTGTGTTCCCTGCAGCCGCCGAGGCCAAAACACACCCTCGCTGTGTTGTAAAGCCGCGTCTCCTTTCCTCTTGTTTCGAGTATCTGGACCCTTTTGTTGGTAACGGAAATGTTTGTGCGAGCGAGAGTTGCTTCTTGCGGAAGGTGACGAGTGAGGTATCCATATCCCGGAGGCGTAGGAGTCCCTCGGCTCGGTCAGCCTTGCCGCTTACGCGCACTCTTACCCGTCCATGGGGCTCTGTTCCTGACGCAGTCGAGAAGGCTCGAGAAATCGCTTCGGTAAAAGAGCTTCCGACCGTGAAGACTTGTTTGGTCCGCGGGATCACTTATCCGAACGTGAGTTACTTATCGCAGAAGGTGATGAGTGAGGTATCCGTATCCTGGAGGCGTAGGAGTCCCTCGGCTCGGTCAGCCTTGGCTGCTTACGTGTACTCCGTCGTTTTCAGGATCCACTTTCGAAGTAGTCAAACAACCCGAAAGACCTTCTGGCAGAAAAGATCTTTTTTCGAGGAAAATTTCGACGCAGAGGGGGTTCCCCCCCTTTTAGCCCCCGAGGGAGGGTCGGGCTTTGCCGAGGCGAGGCCAACCCTTCCTTGACGACTAAACTTTTGCTGGGCGCGAGATATATGAACAACTTGAAAACATCTTAAGGGTAGAAGCGACGTAGCTGTTGGATGTTCCAAGCGTTGCCGTAGATCTCGCCTTGACTGTTGGCCAGCTTGTACGTTCCGGGCTTCAGAACTTTGGCGATGACGAACGGCCCCTCCCAGGGGGCGTGAGCTTGTGCCGCCCTCGGGCGTCCTGTCGCAGCCAAAGCACCAGGTCGCCCACCTGGAGGTCTCGGGACCGGACCCCTCGGGCGTGGTAGCGTCGCAGGGACTGCTGGTACCGCGCCGAGTGTAGTAAGGCCCTGTCCCGAGCCTCCTCCAGCTGGTCCAGCGAGTCTTCTCGGCTAGTTTGGTTGCTTTGGTCGGTGTAGGCCCTCGCCCTCGGGGAGCCGTATTCCAGGTCTGTGGGCAAGACGGCCTCGGCCCCGTAGACTAGGAAGAACAGCGTGAAGCCCGTGGCTCGGCTTGGCGTTGTCCTCAGACTCCAGACCACCGAGGGGAGTTCCTTCATCCATCGCTTGCCGAACTTGTTGAGGTCGTTGTAGATCTGAGGCTTGAGCCCTTGTAGAATCATGCCGTTGGCACGCTCTACTTGCCCATTTGACATGGAGTGAGCCACGGCGGCCCAGTCCACCCGGATGTGATGATCCTCGCAGAAGTCCAGGAACTTTCTGCCGGTGAACTGGGTGCCGTTGTCGGTGATGATGGAGTTTGGGACCCCGAAGCGATGGATGATGTTGGTGAAGAACGCCACCGCCTGCTCGGACCTGATGCTGTTCAGGGGTCAGACCTCGATCCACTTGGAGAATTTGTCGATGGCGACCAGTAGGTGCGTGTAGCCCCCGGGTGCCTTCTACAAGGGGCCGACGAGGTCCAGACCCCACACAGCAAAAGGCCAGGTGATGGGTATCGTCTGTAGAGCCTGAGCGGGCAGGTGGGTCTGCCTTGCGTAGAACTGGCACCCTTCGCAGGTGCGGACAATTCTAGTGGCGTCGGCCACCGCCGTCGGCCAGTAGAAGCCTTGCCGGAAAGCATTCCCGACAAGGGCTCGAGGCGCTGCGTGATGGCCGCAAGCCCCCGAGTGTATCTCTCGCTGGAGTTCCTGACCTTCGGTGATGGAGATGCATCGCTGGAGGATGCTGGAGGGGCTGTGGTGGTAGAGCTCCTTCTCATCACCCAGCAAGACGAACGACTTGGCGCGCCGCGCCACCCGCCGAGCTTTGGCTCGGTCGGAGGGTAGTTCTCCTCAGTGGAGATATTGCAGGTACGGGGTCTGCCAGTTCTGATCAGGCGTGACCCCGCTTTGCTCCCCCTCGACGTGCAGCGCCTCGCCCTCGGGGGCCGAGGGCACCTCGGGTTGAGTCGAGGATGCCTCGGACCGAGCCGAGGGTGCCTCGGGATGATCCGAGGGTGCCTCGGGCCGGGCCGAGGGTGCCTCGGGCTCGGGCGTGTCGTCGATCTTGACGGAGGGTTGATGCAGATCCCGGGAGAAGATGTCCGGGGGAACCGTCATTCGCCCCGAGGCTATTTTAGCCAGTTCGTCCGCAGTCTCGTTGTAGCGCCGAGCGATGTGGTTGAGCTCGAGCCCGTAGAACTTGTCTTCCAGGCGCCGAACTTCATCGCAGTAGGCCTCTATCTTTGGGTCACGGCAGTGGGAGTTCTTCATGACTTGGTCGATGACAAGCTGCGAGTCACCGCGAGTGTCGAGGCGTCGGACCCCTAGCTCGATGGCGATCCGCAACCCGTTGACTAGAGCTTCGTACTCAGCCACATTGTTGGATGCCGGGAAATGGAGGCGTAGCACGTAGCGTAGGTGCTTCCCGAGGGGCGAGACAAAGAGTAGGCCTGCGCCGGCTCCTGTCTTCATCAGCGACCCGTCGAAGAACATGGTCCAGAGCTCCGGTTGGATCGGAGCCGTCGGTAGCTGAGTGTCGACCCATTCAGCTACGAAGTCTGCCAAGACCTGGGACTTGATGGCCTTCCGAGGAGCGAACGAGATCGTCTCGCCCATGATTTCCACCGCCCACTTTGCAATCCTACCCGAGGCCTCTCGGCACTGGATGATCTCCCCCAGGGGGAAGGATGACACCACAGTTACCGGATGAGACTCGAAGTAGTGTCGTAGCTTCCACCGCGTCAGGATCACCACGTACAGCAGCTTCTGAACTTGTGGGTAGCGGATCTTGGTTTCGGACAGTACCTCACTGACGAAGTAGACTGGCCTCTGAACGGGCAACGCATGCCCCTCTTCTTGCCTCTCGACCACAATCGCGGCGCTAACCACCTGAGTGGTCGCGGCGACGTAGACCAGGAGGGCTTCTCCGGCAGCTGGGGGCACCAAGATAGGCGCCTTTGTGAGGAGCGCCTTCAGGTTCTCGAGGGCTTCCTCGGCCTCAGGGGTCCAAGTGAAGCACTCGGCCTTCCTTAAGAGGCGGTACAGAGGTAGACCTCTTTCGCCGAGGCGTGAGATGAAGCGGCTCAGAGCCACGAGGCATCCCATGACCCTCTGTACGCCTTTCAAGTCCTTGATGGGCCCCATGCTGGTGATAGCTGCGATCTTCTCCGGGTTGGCTTTGATGCCCCGCTCGGAGACGATGAACCCCAAGAGCATGCCTCGGGGTACTCCGAAAACACACTTTTCGGGATTGAGCTTGACGCCTTTCACCTTGAGACATCGGAATGTCGCTTCAAGGTCGGAAAGGAGGTCGGAGGCTTTCCTCGTCTTGACTATGATGTCATCGACGTAGGCCTCGACCGTGCGGCCAATGTGTTCGCCGAACACATGGTTCATGCACCGCTGGTACGTCGCGCCCGCATTCCTCAAGCCGAACGGCATGGTGACATAGCAGTACATGCCGAAGGGTGTGATGAAAGAAGTCGCGAGCTGGTCAGACTCTTTCATCCTGATTTGATGATACCCTGAGTAGGCATCAAGGAAAGACAGGGTTTCGCACCCAGCAGTGGAATCCACGATTTGGTCGATGCGAGGCAGAGGGTAGGGAACCTTCGGACATGCTTTGTTGACACCAGTGTAGTCTACACATATCCGCCATTTCCCCCCTTTCTTTCTCACAAGCACAGGGTTGGCAAGCCATTCGGGATGGAATACCTCTTTGATGAACCCTGCCGCCATTAGCTTGTGGATCTCCTCGCCTATGGCTCTACGCTTCTCCTCGTCGAATCGGTGCAGCGGCTGCTTGACGGGTCGGGCTCCGGCTCGGATGTCTAGCGAGTGCTCGGCGACATCCACGTGAAGACGTCGGCGTTCGCGCGGAGAAAGTCGACGAGCACTGCTTCCTATTTGGGATCGAACCCGGAGCCGATCCGGATCTGCTTGGAGGTGTCGCCGCTGGGGTCGAGGGGGACGGACTTAACCGTCTCCGCTGGCTCAAAGTTGTCGGCATGACGCTTCACGTCTGGCACCTCCTTAGAGAGGCTCTCCAGGTCGGCGATGAGGGCCTCGGCGTACTCCACGCACTCCACGTCGCATTCGAACGCGTGTTTGTACGTAGGGCCGACGGTGATGACCCCGTTGGGGCCCGGCATCTTGAGCTTCAGGTAGGTGTAGTTGGGGACGGCCATGAACTTCGCGTAGCATGGCCTCCCCAGTACCGCGTGGTAGGTTCCTCGGAACCCGACCACCTCGAACGTCAGGGTCTCCCTTCGGAAGTTGAGGGTGTTCCGAAGCAGACGGGAAGGTCGAGCTGTCCGAGGGGTTGGACGCGCTTCCTGGGAATGATCCCATGGAAGGGCGCAGCGCCTGCCCAGACAGAGGATAGATCGATATGCAGAAGCCCGAGGGTCTCGGCTTAGATGATGTTGAGGCTGCTGCCTCCGTCCATGAGGACCTTGGTGAGCCTGACATCGCCGATGACGGGGTCGACGACGAGCGGGTACTTCCCTGGGCTCGGCACATGGTCGGGGTGATCGTCTCGGTCGAAGGTGATGGGCTTGTCGGACCAGTCTAGATAGACTGGCGCCGCCACCTTGACCGAGCAGACCTCCCGGCGCTCTTGCTTGCAGTGCCGAGCCGAGGCGTTCGTCGCTTGCCCACCATAGATCATGAAGCCCTGGGGTAGACCGAGGCTTCCCGCATGAATCAGGAAGTCGCAGCATGAGGTTCCGAGGGGTACCCCTGCCTTCGGGAGGCGGAGCTCTCGGCCCGTCGGACCGCGACGCCTTCCAGGAGATTCTTGAGCTCTCCCTGGATTCGCCGCCCCTCGGTGGTTGATGGCTCCGGCATCGCGCGAAGAAGCATTGCTGCTGCCGCCAGGTTCTGGCCGACCCCACTGGAAGCGGGTGGTGGCCTGACCCTGACGTCGTCGGTGATGCGGTGCTGGAAGCCTTGGGGTAGATGACGTATTTCTCCGGCCGGAGGTTGGCCCGCCCATGCCTGCCCGACGTCCCGACGGATCGGCTCAAGCGCTCCTGCTCCCTCGTCGAGCCTGGCCTACACCCCACGGATTTGCTCGAGCTGTGGGTCATGACCCCCCGCCTGAACGGGGACCACAGCTAGCTCCCGTGGGATGTCAACGCGAGGCACCGGCCTAGGGAGGTCACCGTCCTCCGGCATGCCGAGATGGTTGCCTTTGGGGGGACCCCCTAGATCGACGTGGAAGCATTCGTGACTTGGGCCGCGGTCCTCGTCGCCGAGGCTACGGCTACCGTCGGAACAGTCGGAAAGGCAGTAGTCGCATGCGGTCATGAAGTCCGGCATGGCACTGGGGTTGCCAAGTCCAGAGAAATCCCAACAGATGCTGGGCTCGTTGTCTTCCTCGGACCCAGAGGGCCCGTAGGTCGAGACGTCCGTCAGCCGGTCCCAAGGTGACCGCATACGAAACCCCAGAGGGTCTGGACTTGCCTCTACGAGAGCGCCCGCCAAAGCGAAGTCGCTAGACGGGTTGAGGCTGAATCCGAAAGACGTGGGATGGGAATCGATCGGTACCTTTTGGTCGACAGGCGGCGATAAGGTCACGTCGGGGACTGACTGCGCCGTCGTCTCAGGTACGAAGGTGACGTCCAGCAAGCTTTTCGCGAGCGTGCTGGCGTCGTCCACTTGCTCGGGATTGCCGTGTCGCGGGGAGACGGCGCTCGCCTTCGTCTCAAACGCGAGGTCGACGCCCGGTGTGCCCCCCGTTGGGGCGTTGGGGCCGTCGACTCGCTCAACAGCCGACGAGGCGCTGTCTCCTGCTTGGCCTTGGTTCCCCCGCCTCCTCCTCCACCGGCGGGGGAGAGGATGGGGTGAGCTCGAAGATTGTTCTTCCACCATGCGGGGAAGACGTCGCCGATTCCGCCGCCGGCGGGTGGGTTGTCGGCCGCCACTGTTGTTGTCGCACGGCGGTGGAAGGAGTATCATGTCATAGCTGCCGTCGAGGGACATGAACTCAAGACTCCCGAAACGGAGCACCGTCCCGGGTTGGAGAGGTTGCTGGAGACTGCCCATCTGGAGCTTGACGGGAAGCTGTTCGTCAACACGCAGCAGGCCCCTACCTGGCGCGCCAACTGTCGGTGTTCCGAGACCGGGGGGGTCCCTGAGCCGACGAGTGAATGTCGCCGCGTGCCCCAGCCCAGATGGGTCGAGCGCGAGGGCGAGCGCGAAGGGGGGAGAGCGAGGCGGCCGGAGACCGGCGTGAGAGAGGTGGGAATCCCGTGGCCTTCGTGTTCGTCCCGCGCCCAGGTCGGGTGCGCTTGCAGTAGGGGGTTACAAGCGTCCACGCGGGAGAGGGAGCGAGCGGCCCCAAGCGAGCGCGTGTCTTGTCCTCGTCCCCGCGCGGCCAACCTTCTCTAAGAGGGCCCTGGTCCTCCCTTTTATAGGCACAAGGAGAGGATCCAGGTGTACAATGGGGGTGTAGCAGAGTGCTACGTGTCTAGCGGAGGAGAGCTAGCGCCCTGAGTACATGCCGTTGTGGCAGCCGGAGAGATTTTGGCACCCAGCTGGTGTGATGTCGTGGCCGTCGGAGGAGCGATGGAGCCTGGCGGAGGGACAGCTGTCGGAGCGGTTGAATCCTTGCTGACGTCCTCTTGCTTCCGTAAGGGGGCTGAGAGCCGCCGTCGTCACAGAGTATGCAGGGCGCCATCATTGCCTCTCTAGCAGGGCGAGCCAGATGGGACGCCGGTCTTGTTCCCTGCGGCCCGAGTCAGCTCGGGGTAGGGTGATGATGGCGCCTCCTGTTGACGTGGCTGGTCTACGCCCCAGGTCGGGCGATGTTGAAGCTCCTCCGAAGCCGAGGTCGAGTCCGTCTTCCGTGGCCGAGGTCGGGTCCGAGCCCTAGGTTCGGGCGAGGCGGAGATCGCCGGCTGGTGCCGGGGCGGAGTCCGAGCCCTGGGGTCGGGCGAAGCAGAATTCGTCATCTTCTGGGGCCGAGCCCAAGTCCGAGCCCTGGGTCGGGCGAGGCGGAGACCGTCGCCTTCTGGGGCCCAGCCCAAGTCCGAGCCCTGGGTCGGGCGAGGCAGAGATCGTCGTCTTCTGGGACTTGGCCTGAGTCCGAGCCCTGGGTCGGGCGGAGTTCGCCGTCTTCCGGGACTTAGCCCGAGTGTGACAGAACCTCCCAAGTAATTAGGCCCACCTACAGTTGTCCTTGTCCAACGAACCTCAGACAACCCTATAGGTGTCCCTGAACTACTTGACAAGTTCGGTATCTTTCCTTACCTTACCAGGAACGTTTCACCCGTCATGCAGACATTACAGAACATCGGAGATAAGGAATTGCGGAAGCGATTACATAATTTACATTTATTTAAAAAAAACAAGCTCAAGTTGTTTTATTACAGACCAGAACTAAGAGCGAGTGCTGAGTAGTAATATTATACAAACCAAGGGAGGCAAAAACTTCTCCCGATAAGTTTTAAGTAAAAGATCTAGATGGAGGACCAAGTCCTCCCGCACTTCAGTCTTGTTTTTCTTCTTTAGGAACCACCCTGGTACAGAAGCAGCAGAAATCTGCCACTTCCTCACCTAAAAACAACGAAGGGATAAACCGTGAGTATGGAATTACTCAGCACGACTTACCCAACTAAAGAAAAGACTCTCAAGGGTTTGCTGGATATATGGGAGTCAAGGTAAGGCTTTTCAATAATCAAAGACTCTGTTTTGCTGAAATGCTTACTAAAGTGGATCCTTAAAAATCCAAATTTTATTTGTCAAGTTAAGTACATTTACCTGCAACTAGAGTTCTTTCTACCCTAGTTCAATCACTGGTCTTGTACTAGCCAATTTCTTCAACAAAAACCCATCATCTTTAATGGAATGCTACGTGTAGGTCAGTGACCAAGTCTTCATAACCGCGAAGGTACGGCGATCCGAATCGATTATACTCAGCTGAGGATCTCCAATCACACGACATATGTAGCACTTAACCCTTGCATATGTCAACCCGCCACCGGGGTTCTTAAGACCGGATCAGGTTCACGCAAACCGAGAGCACAGATACACCACCGTCCAGCCTCTTGCCACGGAGGGTACACGCTACTCTCGCCACCGCTCCACGCCCATTTCGTGTTATCTTATTCCGGCCTTAGTCTGCCCGAGGCAAGGCTTACCCATGACGAGGCATGTGACCAGCTAAAGGGTCCTCAATCATCAAGCCTACATCGAGACGGTCCTTAATCGACTCAGACGGAGACACTACACCGAGACTCTCTTCTCGTGTAATTCAACCGCCCGGTCTCAGCTTAAGTATTTTATCCCAAAAACTTGGTACCTGGTAGAGGTACATCTTTTCCGACGTTGAATCCATCAAGGCCTTTGACAGATTCACCATCAAGTTTTATTTTTGAAAACATCCCACCCACTTTTGCCACATCATATTTTGTAAAAACAAAACATTTTGTTTTTCTAAAGCAAGACTAAGCATCAAAAATCTTTTATAAAACAGGTGATCAAGGAAGGTAATCAAGTTCAAGGAAGGTAATGCAGGAATGGTTTTAGCAATCAACTCCTATCACCTAATGCAGCAATCAAGTGAGAAAGATTTTAAAAACATCAAGGAAGGTGGCAAATGCACCGGGGCTTGCCTTTGTTAACAGGTGAGTCCGGCTCGGATCCGCAAATATCAAAGTAAAAGCAGTTGCCTGCTTGAGGATCTGAGGGTGGTGGTGTCCTTTCTTTAGTGACTTCTTCTTCTTCGTGTTCTAACATATCCATATATATGCATAAGAATGGATGCCATGGAATGCTCATGAGGATGCAAAGATAATATAAACTTATTATCTAAGTCTTGAGTACAACTTTCCTTCACGGTACTCCGAGAACCTAGGGTTTCTGGAGTCAGTAAAGGAGTTCATAGGGCAGGGGGGTGTTTTGGGGTTTAGTGATCAAACAAGATCTAAATCAATCCAAATTCTACCCAAGGCTTCTAAATATTGTTTTAAGTGCCCATAAAAAGTTTGGGCATTTTTGGACTTACTCATTATTTCCTAAAAATCCATAACTAATACTTTTAACTACTTTACATGCCCTAAAATTTCTTATTTCCACTAAAAATCACAAACCTATTTTTATTCAATTCTAGGAAAAATTATGAACCTAGGAAATTTGGTTTTACAATTTTTCCATTTTTCTACTGTTTTCTATAATTGTTTTGGCTCTGGAAATAAAAGAAAAGGAAAAACAGTGAACAGTTCTGGGCCAAAAGCAGCTCGTACGGCCCAGTCAGGGGGAAGAAGCGCCCGCGCGCGCCTGCTCCCTGGCGATTTTGCACAGGGGCCCCCGCGTTTCTGTCTATCTGCGAACGAATTCTTTCACTGTTTAACAGAGTCTCTGACGTTTACAGATAGACCCTTGTAGTTCTGTTCTTTTGCAAGGTGGAGTCCCCGACGACGTTCCCGCCCAGCCGAGCTCCGGCGAGCACCTACGCCGGCCGATTGGGGCAACGGCTAGGGTTCCCGAGCGGCGGACATCAAATTGGACCAAGCCCGAGTGTTTTCCCTAATCTAATTGCACGAATAATGAGCTATCAAGCTCTGTCCGCATGAACCGAGAACATTGCGGATGGGTGAAGGTGTTCCCGGTAATCCATGGTGGCTTGGTTCAATCAAAAGGGTCAGGGATCATGTGGAGAGCTTAGGGATGCTAGAACAGGCAACGGTACAGCTTGAACTAACCTGAGTTGAGCTGGCCGCGACGAACGGATTTTCACGGTGGCGGAGAGTGGATTTGGGGCAAAACCAAAATTCGAGCTCTCGGAGGCACGGGTGCTAGCGATTGTTGGTGGATGAGTGGGTGATGATGTTATGCAGCTAGGGGAGGGCTCAATTTATAGGCGGAGTGAGCGGTGGCCGCAAATTTTGGACGAGCAACGCGGCGGCCGGAGGTGAGGAAGAATCCTAGCGCGGTGAATACGTGCCCAGAGGCGTGGCGGTTGTTCCGGTGAATCGCAACGGCGGCAGCGTGAATCTCAGCGGAGGTTGGTCGTCGGCGGTGAGGGATTGCCGTGCTGTCGTTCTAATATGTCTGAAGCACTGTACCATGGCGAGCTCATTTCAGACAGCCTGACAGAGCGATTTGCAGGGGAGTTTTCTTCCAATTTCATGTGGCAACAGGCCCAAGTCTTTGCACCAAAGTTGTAGTGCTACATACCAGCTACAACTCGACTATAGGGATTAAACCTATTTGAGCAATGGATCAAGGTTTAATTCAACCCCAAAGATGGCTTTGCTACACTGAACTTCTGAATTTTAGACTGAATTAGCCTGACAGCTTAACTTCAGGCCTGATTATCTCCAATATTTCCTTAACAACTTTGCTCACATCCTTAAACAAAGTTGTTCTCCTATGATTGGTCTTCAACTTTGGTGTGATCACCTAACATGAATTCTCACTATTTTGAAAGCTACACATCCCCAAAATTGGGCCTAAAACCCTGTTTTCAGACTTAGCATAGGAATCAAAATCAAGGTCCTTTTTGCAAATGAGTCCAAAACTTAGGGTTTAGCTTTCAAGTCCACAGATTTATGAACCAAATGACTTAGGATACTTATTTGCCTTGGTTTTTGCACTTTAGCCCAAAAGTGGACTAATTTTGCACTTAGGCCCCTAGGGTTTAGTCTTAGGGTTTTCCAGGATTCCAATTAGGGTTTTTAGTATCCCAGGGGTATAATTGTGGTTCAACCTTGTTTTTGGGGATATCTTATAACTATTACCCTAAAGTATTTAGATTTTCTCAAGTTGGGTTAAGTCTTACCCCTTTAATCCCTGTTTAGGGTAAAGCTTCCTATCCAGGGTCCTATTTGCAAAACCTTAAAACAATACAACTTGTTTGAAATTTTTGCCTAGTGAATGCACTCTAGGTGTGTCAAACATATGCAATGTCAATGCTTATGATGCCATGCTCAAGTTTTAGTCATAGTAACACCAGGGGTGTTACATCCTTCCCCCCATAAAAGAATCTCGTCCCGAGATTTAAAGTCCTAGGGTGAGTAATGGAAAAGGAAATGTGTCACATTTTTATTTCCTTATTTTTGGTACAAGGCAGGGGTGGTGCGGGGGTTCACTCCTTTATTGCAATAACTATATACACTTTACAATTTACATGAGGCTAGAAAGCCTGGGAAATTCTAATTCAAGAAGTCTTGAGTTTCCCACGTAGCCTCTTCCTCAGAATGCTGGTTCCATTGTACCTTGTAGAACTTGAGAGTCTTTCTCTGGGTAACCCTGTCCTTTTGATCCAGAACTCGAATAGGATGTTCCGAGTACGTTATGTCTGGTTCCAGGACAACATCTGTCACTTCAATGGTTCGATCGGGAACCCGAAGACACTTCTTCAATTGCGATACATGGAACACATTATGTACAGCAGACAATGTTTCGGGAAGTTGAAGTCGATACGCCACTGGCCCATATCTTTGAAGAATAGGAAATGGACCAATGTACCTGGGTGCAAGCTTTCCCTTTACCCCGAAACGCGATACTCCCTTCATTGGTGAAACCTTCAAGTAGACGTAGTCTCCTTCCAGGAAGTATAAGGGCATTCGCCGTTTGTCTGCATAACTCTTCTGACGAGCTTGTGCTTTCTTCATATTATGAATAATTTTCTGAACCTTATCCTCGGCTCCTTTCACCAGATCAGGTCTAAAGAAGCACCTTTCACCAGGTTCAGACCAATTTAGCGGAGTCCGACACCGTCGTCCATATAAAGCTTCAAAGGGTGCCATCTTGATACTTTCTTGATAGCTATTATTATATGAAAACTCCGCCAAAGGTAAACATTCATCCCATTTTGGTGAGAAATCCAGGACACATGCTCGCAACATATCTTCAAGTATTTGGTTCACTCTCTCAGTCTGTCCACTGGTTTGAGGATGATAGGCCGAACTGTGGAGTAACTTAGTACCCAGGGATTTATGAAGTTCTTCCCAAAATTTGGATACAAATTGTGGTCCACGATCCGACATTATAGTCTTTGGGACACCATGCAAACTGAGAATACGGGCAATGTACAACTCTGCATAGGTAAGTACCGGATAATATGTCTTGACCGGTAGAAAGTGAGCAATCTTTGTAAGTCGATCAACAATCACCCAAATAGAGTCATACCTTTTGCGGTCCTGGGCAATCCCACAATGAAGTCCATGCTTATGTCTTCCCATTTCCATGTTGGTATTGGTAATGACTGCAAGGGACCGGCAGTTTTCATGTGTATGGCTTTGACACGTCTGCAAGTGTCACACTTAGCCACATAGCGTGCAATTTCAATTTTCATCTTCGTCCACCAGTAGTGCTATTTTAGATCATGATACATCTTAGTGCTTCCCGGATGAATAGAATAGCGACTAAGATGCGCCTCATCTAAGATTTGCTGGCGGAGTTCTTCATTCTTTGGCACTACTATGCGGTTGTTAAACCATAACACACCTTGATCGTCTTCCTTGAAACATTTGGCTGTTCCAGCTCTTATCTTCTCTCGTATGTGCTTCATACCCAGATTATCCTTTTGAGCATCAATTATCCTTTGCAAAATGATTGACTCAAGCTTTAGCTGATTTAGAGTCCCTTGTTGGATTATCCCCAGGTTTAACTTTTCCATCTCTTGACATAAAGTGTTGTCAGAGGTTTTCACCATAAGGCAGTGGCAGGAAGCCTTACGACTTAGTGCATCTGCCACCACATTGGCCTTGCCTGGGTGATAATGGATCTCCAGTTCATAGTCCTTGATAAGCTCAAGCCATCGTCTTTGCCTCATATTTAATTCTGACTAGGTGAAGATGTACTTCAAGCTTTTATGATCTGTATATATGTGACAGATATTTCCCAGCAGATAGTGACGCCATATTTTTAGGGCATGAACCACAGCAGCTAGCTCCAGATCATGAGTTTGGTAATGCTCCTCATGTCTGCGCAACTGCCTTGAAGCATACGCAATTACTCGGCCCTCTTGCATCAATACACAGCCGAGTCCACTGCCAGATGCATCACAATATACATCAAAAGGCTTAGTGATGTCCGGCTGAGCCAATACCGGAGCAGTGGTTAATAATGTCTTTAATTGCTCAAAGGCTTCATTACACTTAGAAGACCAATTGAACTTAATGTCATTCTTCAATAAACTTGTGATTGGCTTCACAAGCTTAGAAAAATCGGGTATGAATCTGCGATAATATCCAGCTAGTCCAAGAAAACTCCGGACTTGGTGAACAGTGGTTGGGGGTTTCCATTCCAGAATATCTTTGACTTTGCTAGGATCTACTGCAATTCCTTTGGCTGATAACACGTGCCCCAAAAATTGAATTTCCTCCAGCCAGAACGCGCACTTACTGAACTTGGCATACAGCTGATGTTCCCTCAGGTGCGTCAATACAATCCATAGATGCTGAGCATGCTCCTCTTCATTTTTAGAGTATATCAAAATATCGTCGATGAAGACCACCACGAACTTGTCCAACTCGGGCATGAACACCGAGTTCATCAAATAGGTGAAGTGGGCAGGAGCATTAGTGAGCCCGAAAGACATTACCAAGTATTCAAACAATCTATACCGCGTAGTAAATGCGGTCTTTGGTATATCCTCGGGCCGAATACGGATTTGATGATAGCCCGACCTGAGATCAATTTTAGAAAATACCCTCGCCCCAGTCAGTTGATCAAATAAGATGTCGATCCTTGGAAGAGGGTACTTATTCTTGATGGTGACCTCATTCAGGGGCCGATAATCCACGCACATCCGCAAGGTTTGATCCTTCTTTTTAACAAAAATGGTGGGGCAACCCCATGGAGACGAGCTTGGCCGGATGAATCCCTTATTCAGTAGATCTTGTAATTGAATCTTCAATTCCGCCAACTCATTAGGGGGCATACGGTACGATCTTCGGGAGATGGGAGTCGTACCGGGCTTTAGCTCAATTACAAATTCTACATCTCTTTCAGGGGGCAGTCCAGGCAAATCTTCCGGAAATACATCTGAAAACTCACATACTACCGGAATATCCTTGATTTCCGGTACAATGGCTTCGTATACTCTACCAGAAGCTTTGGCCGGATTGGTCACGGGGAGAGACAAAAGAATTTCTTCTTGATTTAAGCTCAACCTGACGGTTCTGAGTTCAGTGTTGAGTATTGCCTTGTATTGGGTTAACCAATTCATACCCAAAATTACATCTATATCCTGGCCCTTCAGAACAATCATGTTAGCAGGAAAGTTCCGTCCGGCCATTATTACTGGCACTTCATAGGCAACTTCTCGAGTAAAAATATATCCCCCAAGTGAATGAATTTTAAATCCCTCTTTTGATTCATGGCATGCAATGTGATGTTGCTCCATAAATTTCTTGCTAATGAAGGTATGCGAAGCACCGGAATTAAAAAGAATAATTGCAGGGTGACTGGCCACAGGAAACGTACCCATCATCACCGGCTCTCCTTCCGGTGTAGTGGCCACCTGGGTGTAGTATACACGCCCCGTTTTCTTGGTATACCTCCCCACAGCATTTTCCTTGGGCTGAGTGGGCTTCCCAGTTCCTTGCTGAGTATTGGATTGATTTTGCTTGGGGTATGGATAGTCTTTGATAAAATGTCCCGACTTGCCGCAGTTGAAACACCCAGTTGAAGAGCTGGGCAAGGCAGGGAATCGAGTGCCTGGGGCACCCGGCTGATTTGGGGGAGTGGGGGTATTATTGGGGCGAATAATAATGGGCTGTTTGAAAGGAAATGTTGGTGGACGAGAAAAAGTGCGGTTTTGGCTAGAAGGCCGGATGACGAACTGTTGCCTCTTCGCCTGACCCTGATTAGGCCTCTCACCACTGAATCCCTTATTCTTCCCAGAACTTGCGTATTTTGCTTCCACAGATAAGGCTGTACTAACAGCCTTTCCATACGTGAGATCAATACATGTGGCCATCTTTCGTTGCAACCGGTCATTTAGACCCCTCATGAAGCAGTTCTTTTTCTTCAAATCAGTATTCACCTGGTCGATGGCATATTGCGACAGGTGATTAAACTTGTTGAGATACTGATTGATGGTATCTCCTCCTTGTTTCAGTTTCATGAATTCCTCTTGTTTCATATGCAGCACTCCTTCAGGTATGTAGTGCTCACGGAAGGCTGCTTTAAATTCTTCCCAAGTGATTTGATGGTTGTCAGGTTGGATAGCCACAAAATTTCCCCACCAAGTACTGGCAGGGCCACGTAGTTGTTGTGCCGCGAACAATGGCTTCTGCGTTTCAGAACAACGAAGGAGACCAAACTTTTGTTCAATGACTCGTATCCACTCGTCGGCTTCTAGCGGGTCTTCTGCCTTGGTGAATAGAGGTGGACGAGTTTCGGAGAAGTCCAGATAGGTGGTTTCACGGGGACCTTGCTGGAAACCCCTTCCTGCCTGCTGCTGGAACTGCTGTTGACCCGCCATTTCCCTAAGGAAGCGGGTATTGTCGGCGGTGGCATTTACCAAGGCGGCAATCGCCTCGGCTAGCGTGGGTGGAACCGGAGGTGGATTTGGGGTGACATCCCGACCCCCAGAAGTTCCGGCTGCGTCCTGGTCGGCATCTGAGGCAAAAACATTCGAAATAAACATAATATGCCAAAGAGACCTTCCATTTTACATTACTATAAAAAGTAATGGTACAGACTCGATATTACATAACAGGACACATTACCCATTGTACAAAAGTTCTACCTATTATACAACTTACTATTTCTACTTTTACAAGCTACACTATTATTCCTGCTTATTCTTGGTAGCTTCATCGTCAGGGGTGGGAGACCATACGTCGACCAACCTCAAAGAAGGAGGGGGCCTAAAAAGATCTAGCTCTCCACCAAGTGCTTCGCCCGCAGTATGCGAGGGTCCGGCTTCAGACCTGACGGGATCCGCAGGGACATTTGGGTGTAGTTGCGAATACAGTACATGAACTTCTTCATGCAAAGTATTGCAATATACCTGCAAGTTATCAATAGCTACGCTAAGTTCGTTGACTCGTGCTCGAGCCTTTGCTTCCTTAGCTAAAGCCACCGAACGAGACTGCACTGCCCAATCAAGTGCCAAATCTCGGTCAGCTAGTTGATCTTGCAGGGTGCGGATGTAACTTCTTAAATCATTGATTCGGTCACCGTCCGCAACCCATAGATTAGTCCTGTGCTGTAACTCCTCTTGGAGATGATTCACGCGAGCTTCTAGATCACCAATGGGATCGTTGCTCCCGCTACTGCTGTTTTGCTCTTGCTCTCGTGGGGCAAGTTGATGCCGAGGCACTCCAATGGGTCCAGTATACTTACGTGCCGTTTTCCTTGTACGCGGCGGCATTTGCTAAGGGGGAAAATTTATTAGTATAATTCTTAGCATGATGCATGAATAAGTACAGAATCAACCTTAGTCGATTCAACCTTCTATACATTGCACTCTTCCTATCTGGTCCTTGAAATAAACTCTTCAGAAATACTTAGGTAAGAAGAGAAGCAATTTTCTAGATAAGTCCTAGAAAATCCTTTTGAAGATGCCACATAATATCTGTCAAGAAGGGCTACGCTCCGATACCAGCTGTGACGAAACCTCCCAAGTAATTAGGCCCACCTACAGTTGTCCTTGTCCAACGAACCTCAGACAACCCTATAGGTGCCCCTGAACTACTTGACAAGTTCGGTATCTTTCCTTACCTTACCAGGAACGTTTCACCCATCATGCAGACATTACAGAACATCGGAGATAAGGAATTGCGGAAGCGATTACATAATTTACATTTATTTAAAAAAACAAGCTCAAGTTGTTTTATTACAGACCAGAACTAAGAGCGAGTGCTGAGTAGTAATATTATACAAACCAAGGGAGGCAAAAACTTCTCCCGATAAGTTTTAAGTAAAAGATCTAGATGGAGGACCAAGTCCTCCCGCACTTCAGTCTTGTTTTTCTTCTTTAGGAACCACCCTGGTACAGAAGCAGCAGAAATCTGCCACTTCCTCACCTAAAAACAACGAAGGGATAAACCCTGAGTATGGAATTACTCAGCAAGACTTACCCGACTAAAGAAAAGACTCTCAAGGGTATGCTGGATATATGGGAGTCAAGGTAAGGCTTTTCAATAATCAAAGACTCTGTTTTGCTGAAATGCTTACTAAAGTGGATCCTTAAAAATCCAAATTTTATTTGTCAAGTTAACTACATTTACCTGCAACTAGAGTTCTTTCTACCCTAGTTCAATCACTGGTCTTGTACTAGCCAATTTCTTCAACAAAAACCCATCATCTTTAATGGAATGCTACGTGTAGGTCAGTGACCAAGTCTTCATAACCGCGAAGGTACGGCGATCTGAATCGATTATACTCAGCTGAGGATCTCCAATCACACGACATATGTAGCACTTAACCCTTGCATATGTCAACCCGCCACCGGGGTTCTTAAGACCGGATCATGTTCACGCAAACCGAGAGCACAGATACACCACCGTCCAGCCTCTTGCCACAGAGGGTACACGCTACTCTCGCCACCGCTCCACGCCCATTTCGTGTTATCTTATTCCGGCCTTAGTCTGCCCGAGGCAAGGCTTACCCATGACGAGGCATGTAACCAGCTAAAGGGTCCTCGATCATCAAGCCTACATCGAGACGGTCCTTAATCGACTCAGACGGAGACACTACACCGAGACTCTCTTCTCGTGTAATTCAACCGCCCGGTCTCAGCTTAAGTATTTTATCCCAAAAACTTGGTACCTGGCAGAGGTACATCTTTTCCGACGTTGAATCCATCAAGGCCTTTGACAGATTCACCATCAAGTTTTATTTTTGAAAACATCCCACCCACTTTTGCCACATCATATTTTGTAAAAACAAAACATTTTGTTTTTCTAAAGCAAGACTAAGCATCAAAAATCTTTTATAAAATGGGTGATCAAGGAAGGTAATCAAGTTCAAGGAAGGTAATGCAGGAATGGTTTTAGCAATCAACTCCTATCACCTAATGCAGCAATCAAGTGAGAAAGATTTTAAAAACATCAAGGAAGGTGGCAAATGCATCGGGGCTTGCCTTTGTTAACAGGTGAGTCCGGCTCGGATCCGCAAATATCAAAGTAAAAGCAGTTGCCTGCTTGAGGATCTGAGGGTGGTGGTGTCCTTTCTTTAGTGACTTCTTCTTCTTCTTCGTGTTCTAACATATCCATATATATGCATAAGAATGGATGCCATGGAATGCTCATGAGGATGCAAAGATAATATAAACTTATTATCTAAGTCTTGAGTACAACTTTCCTTCACGGTACTCCGAGAACCTAGGGTTTCCGGAGTCAGTAAAGGAGTTCATAGGGCAGGGGGTGTTTTGGGGTTTAGTGATCAAACAAGGTCTAAATCAATCCAAATTCTACCCAAGGCTTCTAAATATTGTTTTAAGTGCCCATAAAAAGTTTGAGCATTTTTGGACTTACTCATTATTTCCTAAAAATCCATAACTAATACTTTTAACTACTTTACATGCCCTAAAATTTCTTATTTCCACTAAAAATCACAAAACTATTTCTATTCAATTCTAGGAAAAATTATGAACCTAGGAAAATTGGTTTTACAATTTTTCCATTTTTCTACTGTTTTCTATAATTGTTTTGGCTCTGGAAATAAAAGAAAAGGAAAAACAGTGAACAGTTCTGGGCCAAAAGCAGCCCGTACGGCCCAGTCAGGGGGAAGAAGCGCCCGCGCGCGCCTGCTCCCTAGCGATTTTGCACAGGGGCCCCCGCGTTTCTGTCTATCTGCGAACAAATTCTTTCACTGTTTAACAGAGTCTCTGACGTTTACAGATAGACCCCTGTAGTTCTGTTCTTTTGCAAGGTGGAGTCCCCGACGACGTTCCTGCCCAGCCGAGCTCCGGCGAGCACCTACGCCGGCCGATTGGGGCAACAGCTAGGGTTCCCGAGCGGCGGACATCAAATTGGACCAAGCCCGAGTGTTTTCCCTAATCTAATTGCACGAATAATGAGCTATCAAGCTCTGTCCGCATGAACCGAGAACATTGCGGATGGGTGAAGGTGTTCCCGGTAATCCATGGTGGCTTGGTTCAATCAAAAGGGTCAGGGATCATGTGGAGAGCTTAGGGATGCTAGAACAGGCAACGGTACAGCTTGAACTAACCTGAGTTGAGCTGGCCGCGACGAACGGATTTTCACGGTGGCGGAGAGTGGATTTGGGGCAAAACCAAAATTCGAGCTCTCGGAGGCACGGGTGCTAGCGATTGTTGGTGGATGAGTGGGTGATGATGTTATGCAGCTAGGGGAGGGCTCAATTTATAGGCGGAGTGAGCGGTGGCCGCAAATTTTGGACGAGCAACGCGGCGGCCGGAGGTGAGGAAGAATCCTAGCGCGGTGAATACGTGCCCAGAGGCGTGGCGGTTGTTCCGGCGATCGACGGGGAGTTAGAGTAAGTCGTGGCGGTGCGGTGGAAAGTGAGAGCCACGCGGCGCACGGCCGGGAGGCGGCGGTTCACCGGCGAGCCTATCGCTCAGCCGCAGAGCAAAAGGGGCAGTCACGGTGAGTCACCGGAGTTATCCCCAGGGGGTGGCTTTTACCTGGTGGCCTCATCTGATCACCGGCGACGTGAATCGCAACGGCGGCAGCGTGAATCTCAGCGGAGGTTGGTCGTCGGCGGTGAGGGATTGCCGTGCTGTCGTTCTAATCTGTCTGAAGCACTGTACCATGGCGAGCTTGTTTCAGACAGCCTGACAGAGCGATTTGCAGGGGAGTTTTCTTCCAATTTCATGTGGCAACAGGCCCAAGTCTTTGCACCAAAGTTGTAGTGCTACATACCAGCTACAACTCGACTATAGGGATTAAACCTATTTGAGCAATGGATCAAGGTTTAATTCAACCCCAAATATGGCTTTGCTACACTGAACTTCTGAATTTTAGACTGAATTAGCCTGACAGCTTAACTTCAGGCCTGATTATCTCCAATATTTCCTTAACAACTTTGCTCACATCCTTAAACAAAGTTGTTCTCCTATGATTGGTCTTCAACTTTGGTGTGATCACCTAACATGAATTCTCACTATTTTGAAAGCTACACATCCCCAAAATTGGGCCTAAAACCCTGTTTTCAGACTTAGCATAGGAATCAAAATCAAGGTCCTTTTTGCAAATGAGTCCAAAACTTAGGGTTTAGCTTTCAAGTCCACAGATTTATGAACCAAATGACTTAGGATACTTATTTGCCTTGGTTTTTGCACTTTAGCCCAAAAGTGGACTAATTTTGCACTTAGGCCCCTAGGGTTTAGTCTTAGGGTTTTCCAGGGTTCCAATTAGGGTTTTTAGTATCCCAGGGGTATAATTGTGGTTCAACCTTGTTTTTGGGGATATCTTATAACTATTACCCTAAAGTATTTATATTTTCTCAAGTTGGGTTAAGTCTTACCCCTTTAATCCCTGTTTAGGGTAAAGCTTCCTATCCAGGGTCCTATTTGCAAAACCTTAAAACAATACAACTTGTTTGAAATTTTTGCCTAGTGAATGCACTCTAGGTGTGTCAAACATATGCAATGTCAATGCTTATGATGCCATGCTCAAGTTTTAGTCATAGTAACACCAGGGGTGTTACGGTCCGAGCCCTGGGTCGGGCGGAGTTCGCCGTCTTCCGGGACTTAGCCCGAGTCCGAGCCCTGGGTCGGGCGGAGTTCACCGTCTTCTGGGACTTAGCCCGAGTCCGAGCCCTGGGTCGGCGGAGCGGAGCTTCCTATGGTGCCTTTGGCCGGGCCTGACTGCCTGTCAGTTTCACTCTGTCAAGTGGCACCGCAGTCGGAGTGGCGCAGGCGGCGCTGTCCTTCTGTCAGGCGGCCAGTGGAGCGGCGAAGTGACGACGGTCACTTCGGCTCTGCCGGCTGGGGGGCGTGCGTCAGGATAAAGGTGTCAGGCCACCTTTGCATTAAATGCTCCTGCGATTTGGTCGGTCGGTGCGGCGATTTGGTTAGGGTTGCTTCTTGGCGAAGGCAGGGCCTCGGGCGAGCCGGAAACATGTTCGCCGCTGAAGGGGGGCCTCGGGCGAGACGGAAATCCTTCGGGGTCGGCTGCCCTTGTCTGAGGCTAGGCTCGGGCAAGGCGTGATCGAGTCCCTTGAATGGACTGATCCCTGACTTAATCGCACCCATCAGGCCTTTGCAGCTTTGTGCTGATGGGGGTTACCAGCTGAGAATTAGGAGCCTTGAGGGTACCCCTAATTATGGTCCCCGACATAAATGTAATTCAATATTGTTCGTATTCTTTCATGATAATATAATAAAAATGTTCTGATAATATCATATGATTATTCATGTTACTTTACATGTTTCATATGTTTCCACTTCCATTATTATATACTGAGATGATGAATGTATGTCCTTCTTAAACTTCGTCTGAAGATCATTATATCCTAAGGGAAATGTTGGGGGCCTTCGTCTTCCGAAGGTCCTCAAAAACACGACTAACATGTTTCCCAAGTATAATATATGTACAGGAACCTTCGGACATGGGATGAAGTTGTACACGATATAAAGAGCGTGGTTCGAGAGAAGGATGAACCAGTGCTGAAGCTACCCGTGTAAAAGCTTCGACTTAGCGGTAGAAAATGAAACCGACTTAAAGGGGAAAAGGTTGTCTAGTCCTCGATAGATTATCTCTAAATCAATAGTAAATATCAAGGACATGAATGTAATTCTACACAGACTGCATCCTGTGCCTATAAATAGATGAACAGTACCACCGCACTGTTCACGCTAACTTGTACTCACTCGCACGTCACTCTCAAGCCTTTTACCTTCTATCAAGTCGAAGGTATAAATGTAATTCAATATTGTTCATATTCATTCATGATAATGTAATAAAAATGTTCTAATAATGCCATATAATTATTCATGTTATTCCCTATGTTTCATATGCTTTTATTTGCTTTATTATATAATGAGATGATGAAGGTACATCCTTCATAACCTTCGTCTGAAGATCATTATATCCTAAGGGAGATAATGCTTCGAAGGATAAAGGTCTTTAACCATTAACATTTTGTGTTGTCTTGTTCTTAACTCATAGCATTTGAGAACAAGTGACCAATAAGAAATAATGCTTTGAAGGACGAAAGTCTTTAACTATTAACATTTTGTGTTGTCTTGTTCTTAACTCATAGCATTTGAGAACAAGTCCCCAACCGTATATATATACAACGGAAGTGCGGAACAAAGAAATCCGGAAAACATCCACCATATTACGTGAGATTAAAAGCTTTTATTGACAGGTCCAAATTCTTTATCGCTGTGAAAAAGAATAAATTAATAAAAGAAAAGTGAAGGTTTTCAGTCAATATCGCTTCATCAAAACCGACAGTGTCAATCTTCACCCGTCGGTTTTTTGTCTCTAAACCAACAGCGATGTTCTTGTGATCACTGCCAATATAATCCTAGACAACAACCAACACGAGATTGTTGATATGAGCAAAACTGTCGATTCAACACATAAGCCGTGGTAGTATTAAGTCGACAAACGTTTGTAAAAACTATATTGTTGGCTCTGTACCTGAGCAGGAAGTGATCGTAGCAATAATATCATTGTTGTTGGCTTATATATATGTACGTGACCATCAGTGATCTGATTTTCCGATATTATAATTCAATATTTTTTTAGAGAGCGCTTTTATATTTTGTTTTAAGGAAGGCATTCAAGTCATGATGAATCCATCTTACAAAAGGTTGGTGACTTTGAACCCATGTGATTCCTAGCAAATTAAATGACTAGTTAGTATGCCATGTGTGTGCATACTTTAGTTCTTGCATAGAGTAGAGTAGAGTTTCTTTTTTTCAACAGCGCTACCCATTTTAACTTTGATGAACACATGCATGTTACACCTAACAACCTATTATTTTGAGCTACAATATATTATAAATTATTGATCATGTATAAAAGCTCTAGTTTTTTATTTCTCTATAATTAGTCTCCTTATTTTTATGTGGCATGAGATAGATTTATTTTTCTATACCAATTTCAATTTTTGATGAGCAGATGTATTTGGTACCTATGAGCCTATTATTTTTTAAAGCTATAGTATTATTGCCCATGAATGCTCCAATTTCATGTATAACTGTTAATTTAATAAAAACATTCTATTCTTTTGTCTAATACTTGTGCATTTTATTATCATCTTACTTCAACTACAATGCAAAATACTTGGCTACAATAAGCTGATAGACGTTTCAAGATCTAAGGATTGTAATACGAGCTAGCAGCTTTCATCATGTTGGAAATGTTGAGTGAAAATTAATCTTTCTGACTTGAACGGTTGAAGGACAAGAAAGACTATTATTGAGAAACTACTATAAAACATACAATAAAGTAATATTTGTAATATAAAACTTGATAAATTTATGATGTATATACAATTTTTATTGTAACATATACACTAATTTAACATTTTTGTAATATAAGTCCTGATGGATTTATTATATACGTGAGTCTAGTAACCATATGAAATGTAAAAAAAGGATCATACAAAAATAATAAATTGAAAAAAAAATAACTAGCATGAGAACAAATATATATATCAAGCAATCTAATTATCAAAATGATCGAAAAGTTGCGAATTAAAAAGAGTAGAAGTTCGCTATCAACCGTAAAGCACGAAGATCATGCTTATCCGTTCCTTAATAACCCAAGAGCTTCCTTGAGCATTTTGGTGAAAAGTTACAGGAATAATAGAAGAAGTGGTCGTATCCTTGAATAAGTGCACTCAGGATAGGAGGGAGCAGACCGTGAGTTTTCTACTCGATCCATCCTTTTTTTATCTGTCGCATTTTTTAGTTGAAAAATAAAAATATTCGAGATCGAAGGTAACCATCGTTGTCGGCATAAGTCAAAACCAGATAATGGTAAACTATATATATCGCACTGTCTGCTCAAGCCACAAAGCCGCAGTGAAATGTCACTATCGACTGAAACCAGAGCAGCAGACAGTGATAGTTTCAGTGTCACTGCAGTCGATCGGTTCATGGCTTAAACTATTATTAGTGATATTTCACTGCCGATTTATGGACTGAGCCGGCGCGCGACGACATGCATGAACCTTCACTGCTGGTTTGTAAGAACTGCTGATCATTTTTTTTTGTAGATTTTTAATCTAAGAATCGGCGCGGCGAAGTTTATTCATGCCGATTCTAAAACAGCTGACGAGGCAACAGTATAACAGTAGCGTAGCAGTTATTCACATGAAAACTAGGACACAAGGCTACCCGAGGCAGGCATCTGGTTTTACCATAAACGGGGCCAGCAAAGCGGCACGAGCGAGAAGAGAATCCAGGCCGGCCGGGGAAGACCCCGCAGCACCCCTTGGATTTTCCGCGGTGACTGAGGATGAGGAGGTGGCGTCCATCTCAACCGCGCTGGTGCACAGATTAACCGTGCCACGGCGGCGGACGGTACGTTCGTGCCGCCTGCCGGCGTGTCTTTCTGGACACTTGCCTGCCGCCCGGCCCACCGCGGGCGCGGGGACCGGCAGAAACGCTGCCCCCCGCCGGCTGGCCTCGGTCCGCTTCGGCCTCGCCCCGGCCCTCCGCGCTGCAGTGGCCCCGCACGTACGCCCCCGGCTCCGCTCGACTGGCTGGCTGCCGAGTCAAAAAGCCTCGGTCTGGCCGGCGTAGTGGACGGACCAATTATTGGGGCCGGCCGTGCTACACAGGCGCTACGACGACGAGGTACTAACTACACCGGGTACGTGTGCTCATACCGAGCCACCCACCCACACTGGCCCGGCCGCCAGCCTTGCCGCGAGCTGCCGCGCGCCTGCCTTGCTGCCTCCGTCGCTAGCCGCTACTACTACAACAAGGAAGTACTTTGTTGGCTTGGCTGGCTCGGTGCCTTTCTTCTCTCCTGGCGAGTACGGCCGGCGGGGCAGTGCCTTTGGCCCCCAGCTCTGCTGCTAGCTCCTGCGCCTGCGCGACACAGCAGAGGCACTGAGGGAGGGAGGGAGCGGGTGGACTGCAGAAGCGAGAGGGGACGGCGTGCATGCATTGCATGCGCTGGTGCGCGCACACCGCCTGCCGGTGTGCGCTGCATCCTCTGCCTCAGCGCGGCGGGGACAGGGCCGCGCTTGTCTTCTTGCGCTGGCGTCCGATTATTTGTGCGGGACGGATCAGGGAGGGGACAGGATTTGCTACTGCTTTGTCATCTGTCATGTCCTACTACTACATATTCACTCGCCACGCATGTATATCTGCTGCTACAATTACTGAGTCCTTCGAGAGGGGATAGTTCGGTTAAAATCTCTAATAATCCGGGAGGATCCAAGTTGTTGAAGGAGACTAGAAGAGATTTTGACTTGTATAGTAGAGGGTAAACTTTCCCTCTCTTACTATAATTTATAGTTTGTTTGAATACACTAGAGCTAATAGTTAGTGCTTAAAATTAGTTAAAGACATCCAAACACACTAGCTAATAGTTGAACTATTAGCCATTTTTAGTAAATTAGTTAATGGTTAGTTAGCTATTTGTTAGCTAGCTAATTTCACTAGCAATTTTTTAGTCAACTAATTATTAGTTATAAATTGCTAGTGGAATTAGCTAGCTAACTATTAACTAATTTATTAAAAATAGTTAGTAGTTGAACTGTTAGTTAGGGTGTTTAGATGTCTCTAGCTAATTTTAGCCACTAACTATTAGTCTATTCTATTGTGTATTCAAACACCCATAGTTTTCATGTTTCATAGAAAATCTAAATTTCCACCGCATATTTTGCCACTAGCAGTACTCGTCTCGAATAGCCTTGAGAACCGCGAATAGATTGGTGCTTGGGCCAAATTACTCGGCTCCGTCCAACTGGCCCTCGACTCGCCGAATCCGAGATGAGGACTTGAGGTCGACCGGGAGGCCCATGCCAACTACTTTTCTCGCCCCACTTCCAGCCCACGGCCGCAGCCGAAGATATAGGCATGTCATACTTTGTCTAACTTTTACGCTTAAGATTAGTTATTCAATTCAAACGACTAATTTTAAGTAAAGTATAGTAAATTTAGCCACAAATCAAACATACCCCTGCGCTGTGTGCAACTGCACTGCATAAGTAGAGATGGCATCATGGCTACCGGAAATTCCTTGTTGGAGAACGACGAAGAAAATTTCCTATGATAATCCTCATGAACGTGTATGAAGAATATTTCTTCTCTGTCCCTATTCCCATGGAATAAATTCCCGTTGGGATTCTCCGTCCCGCTTAAATTATAATTGTGATGTATATCCTTTGTTCAATGGAGGGAATGAGAGTTCTACAATAGAATTGGACGAACCATTCGATGACAACAACAGGGGTTTTGTACGAAGAATACAAGAATATGAAGTTAAGGAGGCGCTAAAAAGGATGAAGGTAGGAAAGGCGATGGGCCCTGATGGTATCCCTATCGAGGTATGGAGATGCCTTGGAGACATAGCGATAGTATGGCTGACTAAGCTTTTCAACACCATCTTTCGGACAAACAGAATGCCCGACGAGTGGCGGCGGAGTACATTAGTACCAATCTTCAAGAACAAAGGAGATGTTCAAAGTTGTACTAATTACCGTGGAATTAAGCTCATGAGCCATACAATGAAGCTATGGGAGAGAGTCATTGAACACCGCCTGCGAAAGATGACGTGCGTGACCCAAAATCAGTTTGGTTTCATGCCCGGGAGATCAACTATGGAGGCCATTTTCCTACTAAGACAACTTATGGAGAGATTCAGAGAACAAAAGAAAGACCTGCATATGGTCTTTATAGACTTGGAGAAGGCTTATGACAAAGTACCTAGGAGTGTAATGTGGTGGGCCTTGGAAAAACACAAAGTAGCAACAAAGTACATTAATCTTATTAAAGATATGTACACTAATGTTGTGACAAGTGTCCGAACAAGTGATGGGGACACCGATGACTTTCCAATTAACATAGGACTACATCAAGGGTCGGCTTTGAGCCCTTATCTTTTCGCTTTGGTGATAGATGAGGTCACAAGGGACATACAAGGAGATATACCGTGGTGTATGCTTTTTGCCGATGATGTGGTACTTATTGAGGAGAGTAGGAGTGGTGTTTCGCAAAAGTTGGAATTGTGGAGGCAGACGCTGGAAGCAAAAGGTTTTAGGCTTAGTAGGTCTAAAACGGAGTATATGAAGTGTGATTTCAGTGCCATGGGGTATGAAGATGGTGATGTTAGTCTTGATGGACAAGTGGTACCCAAAAAAGACACTTTTCGTTACTTAGGATCAATGCTTCAGAAGGATGGAGACATCGATGAGGATGTCAGTCATAGAATTAAAGCTGGATGGTTGAAGTGGCGGCAAGCGTCGGGTGTCTTATGTGACCCCCGGGTGCCACACAAACTAAAAGGCAAATTCTACAGGACAGCAATCCGGCCGGCTATGTTGTATGGAGCAGAATGTTGGCCCACTAAAAGACGACATGTCCAACAACTATGCGTGGCAGAGATGCGTATGTTGCGCTGGATATGTGGCCACACAAGGAGAGACCGAGTCCGGAATGATGATATACGAGAGAGGGTAGGAGTGGCGCCAATTGAGGAGAAGCTTATGCAACATCGTTTGAGATGGTTTGGACATATCCAACGAAGATCTAAGGAGGCACCAGTGCATATCGGAATAATTAGGCGTCCCGAGAATATGAAGAGAGGTAGAGGTCGACCAACCTTGACGTGGACAGAGGCTGTGAAGAGGGACCTGAAGGAGTGGAATATTGATAAAGAGCTCGCCGTGGATAGGAAGGGGTGGAAGTGTGCAATTCACGTGCCAGAACCTTGATTTATAGTTTCGCTTTTCCTCATTAATCGTTTGACCTTTTCTTGTGCCCATTTAGATCTTGCTGGTTCTTGTGGGTTTTATCTCTTTTATGTGTTTCCCCGTTTCGTCGTTTTTCGGTTCTCCTTTGCCTTTGTTTCCCTTTTTTTCTTTGGGGGTTGAGCTCTGAGGTTTTCATACGGGGTTTCATCTCTAGCCTACCCCAACGTGCTTGGGACAAAAAGGCTTTGTTGTTGTTGTTGTTGTTGTTGTTGTTGATGTATATCCTTTGTTATTAAACTAAAACATTGACACTCATACACATTACCAGATATAAGAAATCATTATGTGCACATCGAAACGGACACATTTATATAATGAGTAATCTCTTGATAAAATAATTATTTATTTTTATCAGTAATTATGACACAAAAAAATTTCACGTGTAAGTTTAACGGGTCACTGCGGGGAACGAGGATGGAGAATGCTTCCCCGTTCCCGACCTTGTTTACCCGTCGTAGGAGAATTTCTTCTCGTTTACGTCTCTATAGAAAAGAAACTTCCCTATCCCCATCCTATAATAGAAGAATTTCTTGTGAAGAATCGGGGATTGTGCCCCTATTGCCATCTCTAGGTTGCACGGCTTATCGCTTTGGCATAAGCAACTTCCACACGCGCCCCCACAGCGTGCTACTACTAGTGCTCAGTTTTTATCGGGCACTCGAGCTCCACGGATCCGTGTCGCCGTTAGATCATTCTGTCGCTAGACTTCACATCAAGGAGGCTGACGAGATGGTGGTGGTCGAGGAGCAAGACTACCACTACTCTGATTCCGACTCCGATGACGTGGACATCGATCGCTATGTGTTCCTTGCATGCTAGCTGTTGACGCCTTTTCGGAGCGCCAAACACTCAACAAGAACCGTGGCGGTGCCCTCTGCACAGGGGCGGACGGTCCGCGCGCAGGGGCCGGACGGTCCGCGGCCTGGTGCGAGGCGCGGTGGTACTCTCTGCGCAGGGGCGGACGGTCCGCGGCACAGGGCCGGACGGTCCGCGACCTGGTACAGGAGCTCGGGTTCCCTGCCTGATGGCCGGACGGTCCGCACCCTGGGGCCGGACGGTCCGCGCGTACGCAGGGACGGCGGAAGATCGCCGACGGCGCCTGGATCTCACTCCCGGGAGGGACCCCGTCGGGGAGTAGAGATCCTAGGGGTTGTCTAGGCTCGGGCTGGCCGACCTAAACTCCTCTAATCGACGTAGAGCCGAAGAGAGACGAAGAATTTGGGGATTGGATATCTAAACCTAAACTAGACTAGAACTACTCCTAGGATAAAATGCGAAATAGAAGTTGTATTGATTCGATTGATCATTACAAATCGGCCGTATACCTCTCTATTTATAGAGGAGGGGGGCTGGACCCTTTACAAACTAATTTCCGAGCTTATCCCATGATTTTAGCTAACAACCGTAGCACAAAACTCGGAACCCTAATCTGTTCTGCGCACGCGCGGACCGTCCGGTCCACAGGCGCGGACCGTCCGGACCGCGGACCGTCCGGCCTCAGGGCCGGACCGTCCGCGCGCTCAATTTGGTGCTCAACATATGCCCCCATGCCTTTTGGTGGAGCTGAGCGAACCAAAAGCAACTAACTCGATGTTATCACATCGGTTTTCTTAGGCATCTTGCCACTTACTAGGATGGTACGCAGTGGCCTTGGTCTCGATGGTTGACTCAACGGACGTGATCCCTTTAGATTTGATCGAACTGTCAGTCCCAACATCGCCGAGCGTCATACTGGTCCTGACCAATTCGTCACATTGCCTTCCTAATTCTCTAAGTGTTCTGGCGTAGCTCCGTAGTCGACCAGGTCTTCTCCTTGCAGGTCGTCTTCCTCCATGGGCGTCGGTACGTCGTCGGAGGTGTCATGGTTTATTGCAGATGAGTCGGCCTCAGGGGTTGGACGGTCCGCACCCTGTACGGTTGGTCCGGTCTTTATAGTCGGACTGTCTGCTATACCTGCAAAGAGCTGCACAGTTGCTGTTTTATTTTCTGTCTTTATGGCCGTTTGATTTTCCTCAACGGCCTTTGGTCTCCATCTCTTTTGTGGTGGCGGATATTGCGGATGTGTGTCATTGAATATTTTTTCCGCCTCCTTCTCCTGATTCTCCTTTGCCCTAAGGCGCTGTAATTTTCGCTTTTGCGATCGTGTCAATCCCGATGGGCACCATCGGGGCATGGAGTATTTTGGATCGGCTATTTTATTGACAGTCGTACTTTCTTTTTTGTTTGTGTTGGCCGATTCACCAAAAATCATCGGCCCTTCGTTATTTTGTTGTACGACGACATCTGTCGTTCCTATTTTAATGACATCTTCCTTTTTCGTACTGTTGGAGGTTGTAGGTGTATGCCCCCTGCCGGATTAGTCAGCCTTTGGGGCCGAGTTGTTCGGCAATCTTGCTGGGCATGTGCTCGTGGACCGGATTGAGGGGCTCTCAATCGGTCTTGTACTGGAGGTGTCAACCTATTGAATACAGATGTTTGGGGTGCCCCCCAAGCGGGGTACTGTGGCATCCCAAATGAGTATGGTGGCATGCCCCACATTTGATTTGGGACATATGGTGGAGGTATGTATGTGTATGGATATGGCATAGGTGGATATGGTGGTGGAGGTGTCCATGCAGGTACGTTAGGTCTTAATTGAACATTATGACCTCCCGTCCTTTCCGATTGGTGTGGTGGTCCAATCGGCCTAACCTGCCGTCGCACCTGGGTGGGTAAGTGTCGGGGACCATAATTAGGGGTACCCTCAAGACGCCTAATTCTCAGCTGGTAACCCCCATCAGCATAAAGCTGCAGAGGCCTGATGGGTGCGATTAAGTCAGGGATCGGTCCATACGAGCGACTCGATCACGCCTCGCCCGAGCCTAGCCTCGGGCAAGGGCAGCCGACCCCGAGATGTTTCCGTCTCGCCCGAGGCCCCCTTTTAACGGCAGACGCATCTCCGGCTCGCCCGAGGCCTTGCCTTCGCTAAGAAGCAACCCTGACTAAATCACCGCGCCGACCGACCAAGTCGCAGGGGCATTTAACGCAAAGGTAGCCTGACACCTTTATCCTGACGCGCGCCCCCCGGCAGAGCCGAAGTGACCGCCGTCACTTCGCCGCTCCACTGACCGGTCTGACAGAAGGACAGCGCCGCCTGCGCCATTCCGACTGCAGTGCCACTTGACAGAGTGAAACTGACAGGCAGTCAGGCCTTGCCAAAGGCGCCATAGGAAGCTCCGCCCGACCCAGGGCTCGGACTCGGGCTAAGGCCCCGGAAGACGGCGAACTCCGCTCCGCCCGACCCAGGGCTCGGACTCGGGCTAAGGCCCCGGAAGACGGCGAACTCCGCTCTGCCCGACCCAGGGCTCGGACTCGGGCTAAGGCCCCGGAAGACGGCGAACTCCGCTCCGCCCGACCCAGGGCTCAGACTCGGGCTAAGGCCCCGGAAGACGGCGAACTCCGCTCCGCCCGACCCAGGGCTCGGACTCGGGCTAGGCCCCGGAAGACGACGAACTCCGCTTCGCCCGACCCCAGGGGTCGGACTCCGCCCTGGCCTCTGCCGAACGACCTCCGCCTCGCCCGACCCAGGAGCTCGGGCTCGGCCTCGGCCATGCAGGACGGACTCGACCTCGGCTTCGGAGGAGCCTCCACGTCGCCCGACCTAGGACACAAGTCCGCCACGTCAACAGGAAGCGCCATCATCACCCTACCCCGAGCCGACTCGGGCCACAGGGAACAAGACCGGCGTCCCATCTGGCTAGCTTCGCCAGATAGGCAATGATGGCGCCCCGCTAGACCCATGACGACGGCGGCTCTCAGCTCCCTTACGGAAGCAGGGGGACGTCAGCAAGGGCCCAACCGCTCCGACAGCTGTCCCTCCGCCAGGCTCCGTTTCTCCTCCGACAGCCACGACACCACACCAGCTGGGTGCCAAGATCTCTCCGGCTGCCACATTGGCATGTACCTAGGGCGCTAGCTCACCCCCGCTAGACACGTAGCACCTTGCTACACCCCCATTGTACACCTGGATCCTCTCCTTACGCCTATAAAAGGAAGGACCAGGGCCTTCTTAGAAAAGGTTGGCCGCGCGGGGACGAGGACGGGGCAGGCGCTCTCTTGGGGCCGCTCGCTTCCCTCACCCGCGTGGACGCTTGTAACCCCCTACTGCAAGCGCACCCGACCTGGGCGCGGGTCGAACACGAAGGCCGCGGGATACCCACCTCTCTCACGACTCGTCTCCGGCCACCTCGCTTCTCCCCCCTTCGCGCTCGCCCACGCGCTCGATCCATCTGGGCTGGGGCACGCGGCACACTCACTCGTCGGCTTAGGGACCCCCCGGTCTCGAAACGCCGACAGTTGGCGCGCCAGGTAGGGGCCTGCTGCGTGTTGACGAGCAGCTTCCCGTCAAGCTCCAGATGGGCAGTCTCCAACGACCTCTCCAACCCGGGACGATGCTCCGTTTCGGGAGTCTTGAGTTCATGTCTCTCGACGGCAGCTACGACATGATACTCCTTCCACCACCGCGCGACGACGACAATGGCGGCCGACAGCCCGGCCACCGGCGGCGGAATCGACGACGTCTTCCCCGCGTGTTGGAAGAACAACCTTCAAGCTCGCCCCGTCCTCTCCCCCGCCATCGGAGGAGGAGGCGGGGCAACCAGGGCCGAGCGGGAGGCCGCGCTCCGTCGGCTGTCGAGCGAACCGACGTCCCCAGCGCCCCAACGGAGGGCGCGTCGGGCGTCAACCTCGCGTTTGAGACGAAGGCGAGCGCCGTCCCCCCGCGACACGCCAATCCCGAGTAAGTGGACGACGCCAGCACGCTCGCGGAGGGCCTGCAGGACGTCGCCCTCGTACCCAAGACGACGGCGCAATCAGTCCCCGACATGACTGTGTCGCTCCTCGTCGACCAAAAGGTACCGACTGATTCCCATCCTACGTCATTTCGACTCGGCCTCAACCCGCCTAGCGACCTCGCTTTGGCGGGCGCTCACGTTGAGGCGAGTGCAACCCCACTGGGGTTTCGTGTGCGGTCGCCTTGGGACCGATTGACAGACGTCTCGACCTACGGGCCCTCTGGGTCCGAGGAAGATGACGATCCCAGCATCTGCTGGGATTTCTCTGGATTTGGCAACCCCAGTGCCATGCGGGACTTTATGACCGCACGTGACTACTGCCTCTCCGACTGTTCCGACGGCAGCCGCAGCCTTGACGACAAGGACTGCGGCCCGAGCCGCGAATGTTTCCACGTCGAGCTAGGGGATCCCTCCGAAGGCAACCATCTCGGCATGCCGGAGGACGGTGATCTCCCTAGGCCGGTGCCTCGCGCCGACATCCCGCGGGAGCTAGCTGTGGTCCCCATTCCGGCGGGGGGTCACGACCCACAGCTCGAGCAAGTCCGCGGGGCGCAGGCCGGGCTCGACGAGGGAGCAGGAGCGCTCGAGTCGATCCGCCGGGACGTCGGGCAGGTATGGGCGGGCCAACCCCCGGCCAGAGAAATACGTCATCTGCCCCAGGGTTTCCAGCACCGCGTCGCCAACGATGTCAGGGACAGGCCGCCACCCGCATCCAGCGGGGTCGGTCAGAACCTGGCAGCCGCAGCGATGCTCCTCCGCGTGATGCCGGAGCCATCAACCACCGAGGGTCGGCGAATCCAGGGGGAGCTCAAGAATCTCCTGGAGGGCGCTGCGGCCCGGCGGGCCGAGAGCTCTGCCTCCCGAAGGCAGGGGTACCCCTCGGAACCTCATGCCGCGACTTCCCGATTCATGCGGGAGGCCTCGGTCTACACCGGTCGCACGCGCAACACCGCGCCTGCGGCCCCGGGCCATCTCGGCAACGAGCACCATCGTCGCGACCGTCGGACCCGCCTCGACGAAAGGGTGCGCCGAGGCTACCACCCCAGGCATGGGGGATGCTACGACAGTGGGGAGGATCGGAGTCCCTCGCCCGAACCACCCGGTCCGCAGGCCTTCAGCCGGGCCATCCGGCGGGCGCCGTTTCTGGCCCGTTTCCGACCCCCGACTACTATCACAAAGTACTCGGGGGAGACGAAACCGGAATTGTGGCTCGCGGACTACCGCCTGGCCTGCCAACTGGGTGGAACGGACGACGACAACCTCATCATCCGCAACCTCCCCCTGTTCCTCTCCGACACTGCTCGCGCCTGGTTGGAGCACCTGCCTCCGGGGCAGATCTCCAACTGGGAGGATTTGGTCCAAGCCTTCGCCGGCAACTTCCAGGGCACGTACGTGCGCCCCGGGAATTCCTGGGACCTCCGAAGCTGCCGGCAACAGCCGGGAGAGTCTCTTTGGGACTACATCCGGCGATTCTCGAAGCAGCGCACCGAGCTGCCCAACATCACCGACTCCGATGTCATCGGCGCGTTCCTTGCCGGCACCACCTGCCGTGACCTGGTGAGCAAGTTGGGTCGCAAGACCCCCACCAGGGCGAGCGAGCTGATGGACATCGCCACCAAGTTCGCCTCTGGCCAGGAGGCGGTCGAGGCTATCTTTCGAAAGGACAAGCAGCCCCAGGGCCGCCCGTCGGAAGATGCTCCCGAGGCGTCTACTCCGCGCGGCGCCAAGAAGAAAGGCAAGAAGAAGTCGCAAGCGAAACGCGACGCCGCCGACGCAGACCTTGTCGCCGCCGCCGAGTACAAGAACCCTCGGAAGCCCCCCGGAGGTGCTAACCTCTTCGACAAGATGCTCAAGGAGACGTGCCCTTACCATCAGGGGCCCATCAAGCACACCCTCGAGGAGTGCGTCATGCTTCGGCGCCACTTCCACCGGGCCGGGCCACCCGCAGAGGGTGGCAGGGCCCGCGACGACGACAAAAAGGAAGATCACCAAGCAGGAGAGTTCCCCGAGGTCCGCGACTGCTTCATGATCTACGGAGGGCATGCGGCGAATGCCTCGGCTCGGCATCGCAAGCGAGAGCGTCGGGAGGTCTGCTCGGTGAAGGTGGCGGCGCCAGTCTACCTAGACTGGTCCGACAAGCCCATCACCTTCGACCAAGCTGACCACCCCGACCACGTGCCGAGCCCGGGGAAATACCCGCTCGTCGTCGATCCCATCATCGGCGACGTCAGGCACACCAAGGTCCTGATGGATGGGGGCAGCTACCTCAACATCATCTACGCCGAGACCCTCAGGCTCCTGCGCGTCGATCTGTCCTCCGTCCGAGCAGGCGCTGCGCCCTTCCACGGGATCATTCCTGGGAAGCGCGTCCAGCCCCTCGGATAGCTCGACCTTCCTGTCTGCTTCGGAACGCCCTCCAACTTCCGAAGGGAGATTCTGACGTTCGAGGTGGTTGGGTTCCGAGGGACCTACCACGCGGTATTGGGGAGGCCATACTACGCGAAGTTCATGGCCGTCCCCAACTACACCTACCTGAAGCTCAAGATGCTGGGCCCCAACGGGGTCATCACCGTCGGCCCCACATACAAACACGCGTTCGAATGCGATGTGGAGTGCGTGGAGTACGCCGAGGCCCTCGCCGAGTCCGAGGCCCTCATCGCCGACCTGGAGAACCTCTCCAGAGAGGTGCCAGACGTGAAGCGACACGCTGGCAATTTCGAGCCAGCGGAGACGGTTAAGGCCGTCCCTCTCGACCCCAGTGGCGACACCTCCAAGCAGGTCCGGATCGGTTCCGGGCTCGACCCCAAATAGGAAGCAGTGCTCGTCGACTTTCTCCGCGCAAACGCCGACGTCTTTGCGTGGAGTCCCTCGGACATGCCCGGCATATCGAGGGATGTCGCCGAGCACTCGCTGGATATTCGGGCCGGAGCCCGACCGGTCAGGCAGCCTCTGCGCCGATTCGATGAGGAGAAGCGCAGAGTGATAGGCGAGGAGATCCACAAGCTAATGGCAGCAGGGTTCGTCAAAGAGGTATTCCATCCCGAATGGCTTGCCAACCCTGTGCTTGTGAGAAAGAAAGGGGGGAAATGGCGGATGTGTGTAGACTACACTGGTCTCAACAAAGCATGTCCGAAGGTTCCCTACCCTCTACCTCGCATCGATCAAATCGTGGATTCCACTGCTGGGTGCGAAACCCTGTCTTTCCTCGATGCCTACTCAGGGTATCATCAAATCAAGATGAAAGAGTCCGACCAGCTCGCGACTTCTTTCATCACGCCCTTCGGCATGTACTGCTACGTCACCATGCCGTTCGGTTTGAGGAACGCGGGTGCGACGTACCAGCGGTGCATGAACCATGTGTTCGGCGAACACATCGGTCGCACGGTCGAGGCCTACGTCGATGACATCGTAGTCAAGACAAGGAAAGCCTCCGACCTCCTCTCCGACCTTGAAGTGACATTCCGGTGTCTCAAGGCAAAGGACGTCAAGCTCAATCCCGAGAAGTGTGTCTTTGGGGTGCCCCGAGGCATGCTCCTGGGATTCATCGTCTCCGAGCGGGGCATCGAAGCCAACCCGGAGAAAATCGCAGCCATCACCAGCATGGGGCCCATCAAGGACTTAAAAGGCGTACAGAGGGTCATGGGATGTCTCGCGGCCTTGAGCCGTTTCATCTCACGCCTCGGCGAAAGAGGCCTGCCTCTGTACCGCCTCTTAAGGAAGGCCGAGTGCTTCACTTGGACCCCCGAGGCCGAGGAAGCTCTCGGGAACCTGAAGGCGCTCCTCACCCAGGCGCCTATCTTGGTACCCCCAGCTGATGGAGAAGCCCTCTTGGTCTACGTCGTCGCGACCACTCAGGTGGTTAGCGCCGCGATTGTGGTCGAAAGGCAAGAAGAGGGGCATGCATTGCCCGTTCAGAGGCCAGTTTACTTCGTCAGCGAGGTGCTGTCCGAAACCAAGGTCCGCTACCCACAAGTTCAGAAGCTACTGTATGCAGTAATCCTGACGAGGCGAAAGTTGCGACATTACTTCGAGTCTCATCCGGTAACTGCGGTGTCATCGTTCCCCCTGGGGGAGATCATCCAGTGCCGAGAGGCCTCGGGCAGGATTGCAAAGTGGGCGGTGGAAATTATGGGCGAGACAATCTCGTTCGCCCCTCGGAAGGCCATCAAGTCCCATGTACTGGCGGACTTCGTAGCCGAATGGGTCGACACCCAGCTGCCGACGGCTCCGATCCAACCAGAGCTCTGGACCATGTTTTTCGACGGGTCGCTAATGAAGACGGGAGCCGGCGCGGGCCTGCTCTTCGTCTCGCCCCTCGGGAAACACCTACGCTACGTGCTGCGTCTCCATTTCCCGGCGTCCAACAATGTGGCTGAGTACGAAGCTCTGATCAATGGATTGCGAATCGCCATCGAGCTAGGGGTCCGACGCCTCGACGCTCGCGGC
Source organism: Zea luxurians (assembly GCA_029449295.1). Lineage (NCBI taxonomy): Eukaryota > Viridiplantae > Streptophyta > Magnoliopsida > Poales > Poaceae > Zea > Zea luxurians. Next base: position 172,545,758 of record JAOPSE010000002.1, read on the forward strand.
GACTCGCAGCTCGTCATCGACCAAGTCATGAGGAACTCCCACTGCCGCGACCCGAAGATGGAGGCCTACTGCGATGAGGTTCGGCGCCTGGAAGACAAGTTCTACGGGCTCGAGCTTAACCACATCGCCCGGCGCTATAACGAGACTGCGGACGAGTTGGCAAAGATAGCCTCGGGGCGAACCACAGTTCCCCCGGACGTCTTCCCCCGGGATCTGCACCAACCCTCCGTCAAGATCGACGACACGCCCGAGTCCGAGGTACCCTCGGCCCAGCCCGAGGCGTCCTCGGTTCAGTCCGAGGTGCCCTCGGCCCATCCCGAGGCGTCCTCGGTTCAGCCCGAGGTACCCTCGGCCCCCGAGGGCGAGGCGCTGCGCATCGAGGAGGAGCGGAGCGAGGTCATGCCTGATCGAGATTGGCAGACCCCGTACCTGCACTATCTCCGCCAAGGAGAGCTACCCCTCGACCAAGCCGAGGCTCGGCGGGTAGCGCGACGCGCCAAGTCGTTCGTCCTGCTGGGCGATGAGAAGGAGCTTTACCACCGCAGCCCCTCAGGCATCCTCCAGCGATGCATCTCCGTCGCCGAAGGTCAGGAACTCCTGCAAGAGATACACTCGGGGGCTTGCGGCCATCATGCAGCGCCCCGAGCCCTCGTCGGGAACGCTTTCCGGCAAGGCTTCTACTGGCCGACGGCGGTGGCTGACGCCACTAGAATCGTCCGCACCTGCGAAGGGTGTCAATTCTATGCGAAGCAGACCCACCTGCCCGCTCAGGCTCTGCAGACGATACCCCTCACCTGGCCCTTCACTGTGTGGGGTCTGGACCTCGTCGGCCCTCTACAGAAGGCGCCCGGGGGCTACACGCACTTGCTGGTCGCCGTCGACAAATTCTCCAAGTGGATCGAGGTCCGACCCCTGAACAGCATCAGGTCCGAACAGGCGGTGGCGTTCTTCACCAACATCATCCATCGCTTCGGGGTCCCAAACTCCATCATCACCGACAACGGCACCCAGTTCACCGGCAGAAAATTCTTGGATTTTTGCGAGGATCACCACATCCGGGTGGACTGGGCTGCCGTAGCTCATCCCATGTCGAATGGGCAAGTAGAGCGTGCCAACGGCATGATTCTACAAGGGCTCAAGCCTCGGATTTACAACGACCTCAACAAGTTCGGCAAGCGATGGATGAAGGAACTCCCCTTGGTGGTCTGGAGCCTGAGGACAACGCCAAGCCGAGCCACGGGTTTCACGCCATTCTTCCTGGTCTACGGGGCCGAGGCCGTCTTGCCCACTGATCTAGAATACGGCTCCCCAAGGACGAGGGCCTACGACGATCAAAGCAACCAAGCTAGCCGAGAAGACTCGCTGGACCAGCTGGAAGAGGCTCGGGACAGGGCCTTACTACACTCGGCGCGGTATCAGCAGTCCCTGCGACGCTACCACGCCCGAGGGGTCCGACTCCGAGACCTCCAGGTGGGCGACCTGGTGCTTCGACTGCGGCAAGACGCCCGAGGGAGGCACAAGCTCATGCCCCCCTGGGAGGGGCCATTCGTCATCGCCAAAGTTCTGAAGCCCGGAACGTACAAGCTGGCCAACAGCCAAGGCGAGGTCTACGGCAACGCTTGGAACATCCAACAGCTACGTCGTTTCTACCCTTAAGATGTTTCCAAGTTGTTCATATACCCCGCACCCACGCAAAGTTTAGTCAACAAGGAAGGGTCGGCCTCGCCTCGGCAAAGCCCGACCCTCCCTCGGGGGCTAAAAGGGGGGAAACCCCCTCTGCGTCAAAATTTTCCTCGAAAAAAAATCTCTTCTATCAGAATATCTTTCGTGCTTTTTGACTACTTCGAAAAGTGGGTCCTGGAAACGACGGAGTACACGTAAGCAGCCAAGGCTGACCGAGCCGAGGGACTCCTACGCCTCCGGGATACGGATACCTCACTCATCACCTTCTGCGATAAGTAACTCGCGTTCGGATAAAGTGATTCCGCGGATCGAACAAGTCTTTACGTTCGGAAGCCCTTCTGCCGAAGCGATCCTTCGAGCCTTCTCGACCGAGTCGGTGACAGGGCCTCATGGACGGGTGAAAGTACGCGTAAGCGGCAAGGCCGACCGAGCCGAGGGACTCTCACGCCTCCGGGATACGGATACCTCACTCATCACCTTCCACGAGAAGCAACTCTCGCTCGCACAAACATCCCTGTTACCGACAAAAAGTCTAGATACTCGAAACAAGAGGAAAAGAGACGCAGCTTTACAACGCAGCGAGGGTGTGTGTTCTGGCCTCGACGGCCGCACGAGGCGCACGCTACAAGACAATCTGATCCTACAGGCTCGGGTCTTGACGTTGGAAGAGGGCGGCAACACCCTCGGCATCGACGGCACCTTCGGCGAGGCCTGACCTAGCCTCGGACGGCGACGTGGTCCGATGTTCTCCGCTCCGAAGGACGACGTCATCACCACGCCCGGGCAATCGCTGCCAGGGACTTCTCCGGGAATCCGGCCCGAGCAGGCGGCTCAGCCGGTCACCCCTGAGGCCTCGGCCAACCATCTTCCGAGGGCGCCAGCCCGGTCCGAAGCCTCGGCTGATCAACTCCGACGTCGATCCTGCCAACGGACAACCCGGCTAGGCTCCGGCCAACCAGGTTTCATTTTCGAGCCAACTCCGCCTCTGTTCATACTGATATCGCTACCCCTGGCCTCGGCTCGTCAAAGAGCGGCCGAGGGGTCTCTTTAACTAAGCTAGAGGAGCCTCGGACAGCAGGGCCGACCGAGCCGAGGGACTCCTACGCCTCCGGGATACGGATACCTCACTCGTCACCTTGACACGGGGCGACTCATTCTTGGTGAAGCGGTTCAGATAGTCAACAGACGAGTCTTAGTGCTCAAGAATGAGGAAAAAATACGGCTCCGTGCCGACGTTACATACATGTTCAGGCCCCGAAAGCCGTAATGAACAGAAAATCCTGGCATTCGAAGTGCCATTACAAACGGAACTCCGGTTCCCCCTCCGCAGGTACGAACAACCCCACTCGATAGGGGTGAGCCTGCAGAGCAACAGAAGACCGACGAACGGCATGTCATCGCCCGCCCCGATAGCGGCGGCGATGAAGACTTCTGTCCCGGGGGACCGAACAGTAGCAGTGATGACCTCGGGGCGGATGCTGCTGCTGGGAGGCCCCCGCCCATGCACGAACTCGAGAGGCAAGGACGTGCAGAAGGCCGTAGAGTTGGAGGTCGGTCCGTGGCCAGCCCTGGCTGTCGCGCCGGCGGAAGAACCTCTTCCAGCTGCCGTGGCAGACGCCGGCGCCGCGAGCGGCTCCGAAGCCACTCACGTCCGAAGGCCAGGCACGCTGCAGATGCCAGCGCCACGGACGACGACCGCTCCTCCCTCCGACCACTGAGTAAAGGAGCGGGCCGCCGCCCACGCGAGGGCCGACCTCAACTCGGCACACTCCCCTCCCCAGCCCTGGTGATGAAAATCCTTGAGGCTGAGGGAGGGGCAGAGGCCGCAGCCCGGCTCGCTTTCCCCCACCATCGAGCCGGAGGTCACCATCTTGGGTGACCACCGGTGGAGGGGTGCAACCGGGCTGCATGATGAAAATTCTTGAAGCCGAACGATGGCTAAAAGGTACCAACTCCCACGGAGTTGCGTTCCTCCAACGATGAGGCAAAAAGACGGCGGTTCCCCCCCATCCGGGGGCTTGGAAGGTGGAAAGACACAGTGCATAAGGGAGAAAGAAGACATGGTCGCCTTACGAAAGGGGTCGCCGTCCTTTTAAAAGCGACTCTCCCTGCTTGCGCCCCCAACCGTCACGGGCTGAGTCTTCTCCAACACGCTCCAAAGCCCTCCCCTGCGGCGCGGGGGCTGGGTCCCGCATGTCATGCAGACCGGCTCCAAGCAGAAGAAGCCAAACCGCCGCGCGTGGTGCATGCAACCGCCCAGCGGTTACAAGTGACCCTCCACTTTTGCCCAGACCAACGGGCGAAAGGGGCGGGCAGCCATGCAGGCGGCATGCAATCGCGCCAAGTGGGCGCGCCTCTCCGACTCCCGACACGCCAGCACGGAGGCCCAGGCCCACGCGTCGCGCGACCGGCGCGCCGGATGCTGCATGCAAGCGACTGTACCGCCTGTGCCACCACCGTGCCTCCTCGATCGCGGAACCAATACCGTGACTCGAGGCAACCCAGCGCGCGACCCAGCAGCACCAGCCTGACGCGACGGCCAACGCGGCCAAAGGTGGGCCGGCAGTAATGACGGTGGCAGGCGCGCGGGAGCAGCGGTCACGTCGTCAGCCAAGCTCACGTCCCATCCGGAGGCCGCGAGAGAACCCCCTCTCACGGCGTGAAGACAACGCGCCCGTGATCCGTTCCTCGAACGGCTCGCGCACACGCAACGGCAGCCCCGCCAACTACTCGCCCCGTCGCATCAACTCCGCGGCTGGACAGGCGGCGCTTCTGGCAGGGGCAGCGAGCGACGCTTCGCCTTCGCCGAAACAACCGCGCCAAAAAAGGTACGCCGCGTCGTTCGGTTTCGTATCCTTTTTCCTTTTTTCCTCTTTCTCTATCTCTTGCGACAGGGACCGGGAAAGGGGGATACCCCGAAAGGGATCCTTCCCCGTGAAGGAATTAGGCTCCGAGCCTCCTTACTGATCAGGGGTTCGAAGGCTGGCCCCCCGGGGGGTTCAACAGCCGCCTCAGATCGCGTGGGCCCTACACCCACTACTGGTCAGAGGTTCGAAGGCCAGCCCCCCGAAGGGTTCCACGGTCGCCTCAGGCTACTCGGGCTCCACGCCCATTACTGATCAGGGGTTCGAAGGCTGGCCCCCGAAGGGTTCACAGTCGCCTCAGACACCGAGCGAGGGATGACCAGGGGTACGTTCGATACATAACCGAGGCTCGGGCTGCGCTCTCGAGGTACCCTAGGACATTTCCGAGACCAGCGGGAATGATTTTGTAACGGAATCCCATCGGAGGGAGGCATCGAGCCCTCGGACCCCGTCGCCAGGGGACCGGGTCCGGCAGATCACCCGCAGGTACTTTTGGGCGTGCCTCTGGGCCCCTAGCCGACCCCCAACGAACGGGGCACGGACGTCCACTCGGATTACCCGCTTGCAGCTCACCGGAGACACCATGTTCGGTGCCCATCGAGGGTAACATGGCGCTCTCCCCCCTCCTCCTTGCGGAAAGGCGACGTAGGGGCGTATGTAAAAAAGCCGAGTCTGTCCCTGATCGCCCTCTCGCCCCGTGCGGAGGCTCGGGGGCTGCTCTCGCAAACCCGGCTCCGGCCAAACCGTTGACAGCGTCAACATACCAGCCCGAGAACTTGGGCCCCGACCGTGCACCCGGGCTACGGCCAGTTCGCATGAGGGAACCACCAGACCAGCCGAAGCATTACGCAAGGCATTAAGACCTCGAAGGAGTGAAACCACTCCTCCGAGGCCTCGGGGGCTACACCCGGCGGGTGCGCTCGCGCGCACCCACCGGAACAAAATGCAACCGAGAAAGGCTGGTCCCCTTGCAAAAAAGTGCGACGAAAGCCTCCAAGCGAGTGCTAACACTCCCTTCGAGGCTCGGGGGCTACTGTCGGGGACCATAATTAGGGGTACCCTCAAGACGCCTAATTCTCAGCTGGTAACCCCCATCAGCATAAAGCTGCAGAGGCCTGATGGGTGCGATTAAGTCAGGGATCGGTCCATACAAGCGACTCGATCACGCCTCGCCCGAGCCTAGCCTCGGGCAAGGGCAGCCGACCCCGAGATGTTTCCGTCTCGCCCGAGGCCCCCTTTTAACGGCAGACGCATCTCCGGCTCGCCCGAGGCCTTGCCTTCGCTAAGAAGCAACCCTGACTAAATCGCCGCGCCGACCAACCAAGTCATAGGGGCATTTAACGCAAAGGTAGCCTGACACCTTTATCCTAACGCGCGCCCCCCGGCAGAGCCGAAGTGACCGCCGTCACTTCGCCGCTCCACTGACCGGTCTGACAGAAGGACAGCGCCGCCTGTGCCATTCCGACTGCAGTGCCACTTGACAGAGTGAAACTGACTGGCAGTCAGGCCTTGCCAAAGGCGCCATAGGAAGCTCCGCCCGACCCAGGGCTCGGACTCGGGCTAAGGCCCCGGAAGACGGCGAACTCCGCTCCGCCCGACCCAGGGCTCGGACTCGGGCTAATGCCCCGGAAGACGGTGAACTCCGCTCCGCCCGACCCAGGGCTCGGACTCGGGCTAAGGCCCCGGAAGACGGCGAACTCCGCTCCGCCCGACACAGGGCTCGGACTCGGGCTAAGGCCCCGGAAGACGGCGAACTCCGCTCCGCCCGACCCAGGGCTCGGACTCGGGCTAAGGCCCCAGAAGACGGCGAACTCCGCTCCGCCCGACCCAGGGCTCGGACTCGGGCTAGGCCTTAGAAGACGACGAACTCCGCTTCGCCCAACCCCAGGGGTCGGACTCCGCCCTGGCCTCTGCCGAACGACCTCCGCCTCGCCCGACCCAGGAGCTCGGGCTCGGCCTCGGCCATGCAGGACGGACTCGACCTCGGCTTCGGAGGAGCCTCCACGTCGCCCGACCTAGGACACAAGTCCGCCACGTCAACAGGAAGCGCCATCATCACCCTACCCCGAGCCGACTCGGGCCGCAGGGAACAAGACCGGCGTCCCATCTGGCTAGCTCCGCCAGATAGGCAATGATGGCGCCCCGCTAGACCCATGACGATGGCGGCTCTCAGCTCCCTTACGGAAGCAGGGGGACGTCAGCAAGGGCCCAACCGCTCCGACAGCTGTCCCTCCGCCAGGCTCCGTTTCTCCTCCGACAGCCAGTACACCACACCAGCTGGGTGCCAAGATCTCTCTGGCTGCCACATTGGCATGTACCTAGGGCGCTAGCTCACCCCCGCTAGACACGTAGCAGCTTGCTACACCCCCATTGTACACCTGGATCCTCTCCTTACGCCTATAAAAGGAAGGACCAGGGCCTTCTTAGAAAAGGTTGGCCGCGCGGGGACGAGGACGGGGCAGGCGCTCTCTTGGGGCCGCTCGCTTCCCTCACCCGCGTGGACGCTTGTAACCCCCTACTGCAAGCGCACCCGACCTGGGCGCGGGTCGAACACGAAGGCCGCGGGATACCCACCTCTCTCACGACTCGTCTCCGGCCACCTCGCTTCTCCCCCCTTCGCGCTCGCCCACGCGCTCGATCCATCTGGGCTGGGGCACGCGGCACACTCACTCGTCGGCTTAGGGACCCCTCGGTCTCGAAACGCCGACAGTAAGCGAGGTCCCTTTGGTGGCCGGTCGCTGGGGCCAGCCTTCTTTTTCACATATTTAGACAATAATTGATTAAAGGTCGGGCTAGATTTTACCAACCGACCAGTTGCCTTGAACGTGTTAGTTTTCCACGTACCTATTTCTGGTCGTCGTGGTTTGAAGGTACGTGGTCGCCGTGGCTCTTCGACGTTGCCGGACCGTCCGTCGGAACGCTTCGGACCGTCCGGTGATGTTACGGACCGTCCGCGCCTAGACACCGGACCGTCCGCGATGCGTAGTATGGGTTCTCGCGCATATCCCTTTGTCTGTGCTTGCCCCCCAGCGCTGGAGTTTGTGATGGTTACCTTCAGTGTCTCCCCTCCATCAGGAGTCTTCTCGGCCATCACTTTCCTGCAAGAAATTTTGTTGTTTCCATCGGCCTCCCGTGCGTTGCTGATGATGACTTCTTTGTCTTTGCCCTTATCGGCTGTGTTGGGCCGAATTAGGACCTTTTTGCCATTAAAGTCGATCACATTCATTGGGAAGGGCTCCGTGTCCTCCTGAAATTTCAATTGTCCCTCATTAATGGCCGATTGAATTTGTCGTCGGAACACATTACAATCATTAGTGGCATGGGAAAATGAGTTGTGCCACTTGCAGTATGCGCGACGCTTTAGTTCGTCGGCAGGTGGAACGATATAATCAATTTTAATGTTACCATTTTTTAGTAATTCATCGAATATCTTATCACATTTGCCGACATTAAATGTAAACTTAACCTCCTCCTGTCGTTCCTTTTGAACTGACTGCAAGGAGTAGCAAGCCGAAGATTTGGCCTGGTCGGGCCAAACTATTTCAGCAGTGTAAACTTTCTTTGGTTCATCGTCCGAACTACTTTGATTGTGTTCTACTATAGGGACATTATGATGAACCGTTCTGACTAGTTCTTTGCTTCGGCTTTCACAAGCCGAAGCTCTCTGATGTAATTGTGCTAGAGTAAAGAACCGGATGCCTTCTAATCTCTCTTTTAAATAATAGCGCAATCCATCAAAGGCTATTCCCGCCAGTTGTTTATCTGTTAAATGAATTTGAAAGCATCGGTTTCTCGTATCCTGGAATCTCCGGATATAATCACTAACCGATTCATCCTTTTCTTGTCGTAGGGTCACTAAGTCTACTAAATCTAGCTCATAATCACCAGAGAAGAAATGTTCATGGAATTTTTTCTCTATGTCTCCCCATGACAAAATGGAATTAGGAGGGAGCGTGGCATACCATGTTAATGCAGTCCCTGTTAAGGATAATGAAAATAAACGCACACGGAATGCTTCGGTGTCGGCCAATTCTCCTAATTGTGCTAGGAACTGGCCTATGTGCTCACGCGTGCTCTTTCCTTGGTCACCCGAAAACTTTGCAAACTCGGGTATCCTGGTTCCCTGTGGGTATGGGTGGCGATCAAATCGGCTGTCATAAGGCTTCCGATATGATTGCCCCCCAGGGATCATGCTTACTCCGAGCTTATCTCGGAACGCCCCGGCTATTTCTTCCCTCACTATACCAATGGCAGCCGGTGCAAGACCACCGGCTCTCTGGTCAAACATAGGTGGGGTTGGTTGCATGTTAGTATGTTGTCGTTCCCCCCATTGGTTTGAGCTACGTGGTGCATTTCCATTTGCCCTATATGGCTCATATGTTTGATCGTTTCTTTCCGGCCTTCTAGGTGGGGCCGGAAATCTTTCCTGGGCTCTGGATCCTGAATTAATGGGCTGGTGCATTGCATAATGTGATGGGAAGTGTTGTTGGGACGGGCGAGGATTCAGGTAATAATCCCCCTCAAAAGACTCATGCGCGGACTGCCCGGATACGTACCCGGACTGTCTGTGATTATATGCGGACCGTCCGTCGTTGTATGCGGACCGTCCGACTGGATAGTTTAAATTCGGTGCCCTATGTGGTGGCTCGGGTGCGTGTCTAGGTAACTCATTAAAAATGGGCCCGGCTGTGGCTGACCCGGACGGTCCGCGCTCGCGAGCGGACGGTCCGGACATGTGTAGATCGGCTGGTTTATTGCCGATTTGCGTTTGCTCAGGGTACGTGTCCATCGGCATCCCATAAGGGGGTTGTGACTGGTCGTGACAACCTTTAACCGATGTATTACGTGTATTATCTCCTAATTCAACCTCGTGTGAAGGAAAATTTGCTATACTAGATTTATCAAATGCACGTACTAGTCTCCTACAATCGTTTTGCATAACCCCTATGATATTTTGCATCTGTTCTCGCTGTTCGTCTATGTAAGCTTTAAGAGATTGGAGTTCGTTGGTGCTACTTACATTTGGGGTAATCGTAGTAGGTCGGAGCGAAGCCAGATCTGTCGCCCGTTGTCGAACGACTTTGTTGTTCCTATCCACTTTGAAGTCAGCCAGAAACTTCGCCTTTGCATCTTGGATCAGCTGCTTCTGGTGCTCCTCGAACAGGAGCTGTTCTTCAGTCGGCAAGGCTTCCCATGTCGGTGTGATGATATTGCTGGTGGAAACCTCAGAGCTATCTTTTGAACCGGCCATTGAGGGCCGATTTGATAGGTCTATATGCGTTGTCCCCAGCGGAGTCGCCAAAAAGTATGTTGACGCCTTTTCGGAGCGCCAAACACTCAACAAGAACCGTGGCGGTGCCCTCTACACAGGGGCGGACGGTCCGCGCGCAGGGGTCGGACGGTCCGCGGCCTGGTGCGAGGCGCGGTGGTACTCTCTGCGCAGGGGCGGACGGTCCGCGGCACAGGGCCGGACGGTCCGCGACCTGGTACAGGAGCTCGGGTTCCCTGCCTGACGGCCGGACGGTCCGCACCCTGGGGCCGGACGGTCCGCGCGTACGCAGGGACGGCGGAAGATCGCCGACGGCGCCTGGATCTCACTCCTGGGAGGGACCCCGTCGGGGAGTAGAGATCCTAGGGGTTGTCTAGGCTCGGGCTGGCCGACCTAAACTCCTCTAATCGACATAGAGCCGAAGAGAGACGAAGAATTTGGGGATTGGATATCTAAACCTAAACTAGACTAGAACTACTCCTAGGATAAAATGCGAAATAGAAGTTGTATTGATTCGATTGATCATTACAAATCGGCCGTATACCTCTCTATTTATAGAGGAGGGGGGCTGGACCCTTTACAAACTAATTTCCGAGCTTATCCCATGATTTTAGCTAACAACCGTAGCACAAAACTCGGAACCCTAATCTGTTCTGCGCACGCGCGGACCGTCCGGTCCACAGGCACGGACCGTCCGGACCGCGGACCGTTCGGCCTCAGGGCCGGACCGTCCGCGCGCTCAATTTGGTGCTCAACACTAGCCCGTGCCCCGGGGCCGCCATGCAGCGGACGATCGTGACGCGAGCTCTTCGAATGACGATGACAATGGAGATGTAACGACAGGAGAAGAGGAACTAGAAGGAGGCTTTAGGAAGAGGAAGAGGTCTCTCCGAGAGATCTTGGACAACGACCCGCCAGCGCCCAAGAAGGCTCGGCTCCAACTGATAAGCTCATTGTCGTTGGTCGCGCAGATGCCACCGAACAGTTCGGAATCGAACATAGCGTCCTCGGTGCGAGCAGGGAACTCCTTGGGCGATGAGAAGGCTGTAATGCCCGAGATCCTTTGGGACTCAAATGTGATACAATTACTAGTCCCAGGAGGCTAGTAAACACATTTATACAACAGATAGTTCCAGAACTGCTTAAACGAGACAAACCTATAAAGGTGGCGATCAACTTTAAGAGTTGGTCCACAACTCGGGACATATCATCAGAGTGGGGATGAAGTAGCCCGATATACGCAGCGAAGTAAATCAGCGGTCCAACAGCCACAGGCAAGGTTGGGAATAGCCGTAACTCTTACCCGATCAACGATCACCTTCTCTGAAAAACAACAAATAAGCAAGGGTGAGTACAAACGTACTCAGCAGCCCACCTTCACCCGCGGAATGGAGAAATCAGATATAATGCATGGGATATGTGGAGCTCAGGATATTTTGCAGAAACAACAATATTTGATGCAGGGTTGTTTTGTAAAACATTTTGCATTTTTCAAAGCGCATCCTCTCCCAAAGGAGCAGGAAGTTTTTTTAGTATAGAACAAAATCCCCTGGACTAAACCATCCAGGTATCTCAACAGTTTCCCACTAGTTTTCATTTTCAAAAACAGCTACTGGACTTCTCGTCCACCATAGCTCACGGCTCAACCGCCGAACCTTTTTAAAAACCATTTTTCTCAAACGCACTTTCTTTTTTTAGAAAACAAAACACTAATTGTCATACCACACCAGACTCGTCCATTCCTGTGGACACAGACTATTTGAATAGGTTTTCAAACTCTGCGCAGAGGTGTACACTTTATCCACTAGTCCGGCTCTGCGATCTCATAGCTAGTGAGAGCCGAATCCGAATCTCTTTCTTTCCTCGCACGTCCCTACCTTAACGGTTATACCGGAAGAAGTCAGGCCACCGCCATGCCCAAACCGGACAAAACATTCCCCCTCCTTATCCTCCCGGTGCTCCGTAGCCTTCATAACCCTGGGGTTTGAACCATACGAGTTCAGATTGAGTGACTGCCCACATAGTCTCGAGTGGTTGTACTTATCATGAGTACAGGTAGTGAAGGATGACAAACCGGTCCTTATATGAGGGGACAATCCTTTTGCTCACGCCTAAACCAGCTGAGCCATCACCTTAGGCCCTCCCCTAAACCAGGGAGTCCCTGATCATCCCTACTCAAAGGTGATAAGGGTGAAAACCCTTCATCATACACATTTTGAAAAGCATTTTTTGAAAACTCACACCTTTTCTCAAATCATTTGTAACAAATATATCAAGGATTGATTGCGGCAAACGGCTGGGTGGCCATAATAACTTGTCTTAAAATCATATCATGCATAAAATAACTAGCTGAGGGTTGTGGTTGAAAAATCATAGGTAATTTATGCATCAAAGGGATCTAGTGAGCTTGCCGTGCTTATCCGGCGAAGGGGGAAGGGGAGCTCGCGGAATTGGCTTCTGGCTCCACCGCCTGGAGTAGACTTGTAGATCTGGCCTCCACGAGACGGCAGGAAGGCTCTGATAACTATGCAACATAAACAAGCAAACATACAAACCAGCAAGTATATCAATAAATATTTAGTATAGTGGTCAGAACAACGATATATGGATGGGCAGAGTCGAGCAGAATCTGTGTCATGTGGTGTTGAGATACTACTAGTGGTGGAGCGGAGGTGCTTACTAGGAGGGTGGACTAGAGGTGAAGCGACACTATGCGTGTAGCCAGCGGAGCGGAGTATCTGAGTGGGTGGGGGTTTGCCTTGGCTGAGGGTGTTGAGTGTGTGGAGAGGGAGAGGGTAGCTGGGTGTATTTATAGCTAGGTGTATGTGGTGTAGCACAGTGAAGTTCACTGTTGGTGAGAATAGTGACAAATGAATCGTCTTAGTATGAACAGGAGAGTTATAGGCAGAATATGAGATAAGAGTATTTTGGGAGTTTTCTGGAACATGAACTATGCTTAAGGGATGATATGGTTGGATAGGGAATAGTTTGATAAGAAATTAGAAACAAGAATTATTGGAATCAGAGTTTGGAAGCCTGTTCGAAGGAATCTCAAAGTTAAGCATGCTCAACTTGGAGAAACCTGGGATGAGTGTCCAAATGGGAAGTTCCCTATTTGAAGGAAAATCACAGTCACCGGAGTTCGTATGACTGGAATATAGGTCTGGCTGGTCTTAGGTGGACTGGACAGCATGATGGATGAGTAGTTGAAATTTGGAGTGATCGGATGATCGATGAATAGGAACAATGAATAGTAACGATGAAAAAGGTACCATAGATATCGTCGATGAATAGTAATGATGATGAATAGTGTCGGTGAATAGTAAAGATGATGCTTAGTGTCAATGAATAGTAACGATTATGAATAATAACGGTGAATAGTAACGATGAATAGTGATGGTGAATAGTGATGGTGAATAGTCGTATGAACGAACGATGAACGATGAATAGTGACGATGAACGAACGATGAATAGGAACTATGAACGAACGGACGAACGATCGAATGATCGGACGAATGAACGATCGGAATTTCGGCAGCATAACAGCAGAACAAAGATTATCTGGAAGAAAGATGAATAAGGACTAAGAACGAACGATGATCGATGAATAGGAACTATGAACGATGAATAGGAACTATGAACGAACGATGAACGATCGAATGAACGAACGATCAGAATTTCGGCAGCATAACGACAGGACAAAGATTATCTGGAAGAACGATGAATAGGGACTATGAACGAACGATGAATGATGAATAGGAACTATGAACGAACGGACGAACGATCGAATAATCGAACGAACGAACGACCGGAATTTCGGCAGCATAACGACAGGACAAGGATTATTTGGACGAACGAACGGACGAACGATCGAACGATCGGACGAACGGACGAACGAACCATGAATGATCGGACGAACGAATGAACAAACTAAGAACAGAGGGATGAACGATCGAAGAACGACCGAACGATCCTTGTGCTAGTGTGTGCTTGTGTGGGAGGTGGAGTGGGCGTGTGGGGGGGGGGGGGGAGGGGGGAGAGTTGCCATGAAATGGCTTGGGTGGGATGAGAGGAGGCTCTTGCCCCTCTATTTATAGCCATGGTGGGGGGATTAGGGGAGGGATGAGAGGATTAGTGGGAGATTAGCATGGATTTGTCTTATATGAGTGCAATTAGCTTGTAGAGCTCACCGTATGACACCGGAGGTATACGTATACGTATGAGCATGAGGAAAGTTATGAATAAAATATTTGTAGGGACTTGAAAATTGATTCTGAAGGTATTTCTGAGGAGGAAAATATCTGGAGAATTATCAGTGGAATATTTGGACAGCATTTCTGGAAAGAAATTGAGGGGGTTACTGTGGAAATATCTGGGCAGTATTTCTGGAAAGAATTTGAGGGGGATCACTGGGGAAATATTTGTAGGATGTTTTGAGGAGGATTTTGGAGAAAATATAGACCACTATATTTTATTTGTTGATATCAACTCGCAAACAAACATTTTGAAATGAAATTTAAAATTCATTTTGAATTTAGAGCAAGTTTTAGAAAATTTCAAGATTTGAATTTTTGGGATGCTACAGATCTACCCCACTTAAAATGAATCTCGTTCTCGAGATTCAGCTCAGAAGGGTTATGGGTATAGCTTTACTTCAGCTACATATCTTCACTTCGCAGACTCTTCGAGGAGATGGAACTTCAACAAAATCTGGCCTTTGAGGAGCATCCGGTTGCCGCTTGCAACGCTGATTCTGGCTACTCAAAGATCATCTTGAGGCTTCAGCTTTCACTTGGTAGCTAGCTTATTGAGGAAGCATCGATGCCAACATACAAACCTTTCTCTTGCGAACTCCCTCATGGATTCCTTCCTTGATTGGTCTTCTGGTGCTTCATCAACGAAACTTGGGTGACCACCTCTCATCCAGAAACTTATATGCTTCGATGATCTGGTCCTCCACAAGCTTGCTACAGGCCTTCTTATTTTTCTCCATAGCAGGAACTTTACTAGAACACTACTCCACTTAAAAAGAATGAGGGTAGAACTCTTGAATCTTGGGGATTTGAACTCCTTGAAGTACCTCATAACAAGGGTGTTACGGGGCCTTCTTCTACTGTTGCTGCTTGAGCAGGCTGCGGAGAAATGACTGGCACAGGGTTGATTCTGGGACAAACTTCTTCTCATCTTCTCTTCACTATCTTCTTTTCACTGCACCTTTCTTTCTCTTTGCTCTTCCCACTAGAGGATTCTATCAAAGAGTATTACCATCATACAGAGGAGGAAACCAAAGACTATGAACCATGTACAACAGTCTTCAACCAAAGAATCACCAAGCATTGTGATCTCAGGGGAGAGGGAGTGGAAAATGGTGTTGCTTGCGATTTGGCAGAGGGGGTTTTATCTGGTGTGTGCTTTGTTTTGAGCGAGATGGGAGTTGAGGGAGCTGGTGGGGGGTTTTATAGGTGAGTGGGGGTGCTCGGTTACGGAGTGGTGATGGAGCAGGTGACACATGGCAACAAGTGCGATGGAGGGGGGATGGTGTTGCTGGCGGTAATGGTGGTGGGTGTGCTGCAAAGGGTGGTGGGGCGGTGGTGGTGCGCATGGAGGCGGGCACGGGTGAGTGGTGGGGTCGATGACCCTAATGTTTGTGGTCTCTAGTTCCAAGAATCTTTGCCTCTCTGTATGGTAATAACTCCTTCTGTCCTCTTTTTTTGTTTACTTTGACTTAGGGGCAGTGCTTTGATTCTCACGGTCGATCCTTTTGACTGAGCGGCTGGACAGGTTTCTTTTGTAGCTTATTCCAGGCTTCAAGGGTAAGCTTCCCGGTATCTTCTTGGGTAAGGTGCTTTTCTCTTGAGATGGGTTAAGATGAGAATAGAAGCATAAGGTGAGGATTAGCTCCAATATGTGATTTATGTTTTTAGAGAAAACCTTTTCTTAAGAAAAATAAAAAGAAAACACACAAGCTCAGCAATGATAAGCACAAACAAATCAAATGTTTTGAATAGGGGAAGAATAGAGTTTTTCCAAAGCATGGACTACTCAGATTCGGGGGCTAAGCATAACTACTATTGCTTGGCTCCTGAATTGAGAACTATGCTAAATGCAACTTATGAGCACTAACGTTAAAGCATCACAAATGCACTCAAAAGGGAAGAAAACATCAAGCAAAATTTATTTTGAAATGCCCTAGGGGGCCACACAATTAGAGTATTGCAAAACACGAGTCTACACGATTACCTCTCATACATGCAGGGCTCTAGCCAAAGTGAAGAAAAACTTCACTACCCAATGCATGCAGAGGACTAGGCATAACTAACTTCAGACCAGACAGCTTCTCTTCTGGCAAGGCTAGCGCACAACTTCAATCTGAGACATCTCCTGGATGGGTCAAGAGGGAGCTGATGTTGATGACTTCTTCTGCGGCGACTGAGATGGCAAGACGGGGTCGAACTCTTCTTCAAGCTGGTCTGGCTCTTGTAGCTCCTCAGAGGGCAGCGGTGCTGGTGGGGTGCTTGCAGCTTCTTCTTTGACTTCAAGGGACGGTGCTGGAATCTTCTTCATGGTGAGGGGCTCAAACAACTTTGGCAGGGGATCTTGGGAGGATTCAGGGTGCTCTTGTTTATCCATAGCCTTAGGGGAGACTGGAATTCCTTCTAAGACTGTGGCTCCTTCCGGGAGTTCCCAAATCTTCTTCTCTCCTCTGATAGAGACCGGGTGACCTTCAAGGATCTAGGGATCTTCAACTCTCATGGGTTGAACTGGGTTGGATGAAGCGGGCTCTTGGATCCACAGGGCTCTACGTTGGTTATGGGTTACCAAGTAGGCCTCCATCAACTTCTGGACATGCTCATCCTTGGCTTGCTTCAGGGCTTCAACAACAATGACTTCACAACTTTCTAAGGCAGTTGCACGGGCTTGAGCTATGGTGAGATCCACATGGAGCTGACGGTTGCGCTTCTCTGCATCTTCTGCTCGGGCAATCATCTGACGGTGGTGCCGAGCCAAGAAATCATACTGGGCATCTAGGATGAGCAGGTATGCAGTGAGGTACACGACTGTGGGGTTGTCCTCAAGCAGCTGCTTCCCTTCCAATGCACGCATCCTAGCCATCCAAACAGGACGGTTTCTCTGAAAGGGTGGAAAGAATCTGAGCGGTGTGTTGGCCACTTCTTCATAGATCTAACATAGGGCCCTCAATGCCTTGCGAGCGATGACTTGGCAGGTGTCTTTGGATCTATACCCAGCAGCATTGACACTCCATTCCACATGGTGCGGACTGGATCCAATGTATACAGTCACGACACACATCTCTGTGCCATGCTCGACGAATTCACGACCATCATACTATGGCTAGCTCCTGATTCCGAGGCGGACTGAGCATGCTCTCAGTAACTTAGGGAAACCATCTTCATTCTAGCAAAAGCTGGTTTGGCAGCAAACTTCCATCTGACTTCTAAGAGAAGGAAAGGGGAAAAGCATTTTTGAAATGAAGGGATGAGAGCAAGAAATTTTTTTAAGAAAATAGTTTTGACTCAAAAACTTTTGGATCAGGCTAAGGGTTACGTCCTGCAACCAACCTAACAGCTCTAATACCACCTGTAGCGCCCCAGATCCTCTGGGACTCAAATGTGATACAATTACTAGTCCCAGGAGGCTAGTAAACACATTTATACAACAAATAGTTCCAGAACAGCTTAAACGAGACAAACCTATAAAGGTGGCAATCAACTTTAAGAGTTGGTCCACAACTCGAGACGTATCATCAGAGTGGGGCTAGAGTAGATATACGTAGCGAAGCAAATAGCGGTCCAACAGCCACAAGCAAGGTTGGGAACAGCCGTAACTCTTACCCGATCAACGATCACCTTCTCTGAAAAACAACAAATAAGCAAGGGTGAGTACAAACGTACTCAGTAGCCCACCTTCACCTACGGAATGGGGAAATCAGATATAATGCATGTGATATGTGGAGCTCAGGATATTTTGCAGAAACAACAATATTTGATGCAGGGTTGTTTTGTAAAACATTTTGCATTTTTCAAAGCGCATCCTCTCCCAAAGGAGCAGGAAGTTTTTCAGTATAGAACAAAATCCCCTGGACTAAACCATCCAGGTATCTCAGCAGTTTCCCACTAGTTTTCATTTTCAAAAACAGCTACTGGACTTCCCGTCCATCATAGCTCATGGCTCAATCGCTGGACCTTTTTAAAAACCATTTTTCTCAAACACACTTTCTTTTTTTTGGAAAACAAAACACTAATTGTCATACCACACCAGACTCGTCCATTCCTGTGGACACAGGCTATTCAAATAGGTTTTCAAACTCTGCGCAGAGGTGTACACTTTACCCACTAGTCCAGCTCTGTGATCTCATAGCTAGTGAGACCCGAATCCGAATCTCTTTCTTTCCTCACACGTCCCTACCTTAACGGTTATACCGGAAGGAGTCAGGCCACCGCCATGCCCAAACCAGACAAAACATTCCCCCTCCTTATCCTCTCGGTGCTCCCCAGCCTTCATAACCCTGGGGTTTGAACCGTACGAGTTCAGATTGAGTGACTGCCCACACAGTCTCGAGTGGTTGTACTTATCATGAGTACAGGTAGTGAAGGATGACAAACTGGTCCTTATATGAGGGGACAATCCTTCTGCTCACGCCTAAACCAGCTAAGCCATCACCTTAGGCCCTCCCTTAAACTAGTGAGCAAAGGTGATAAGGGTGGAAACCCTTCATCATACACATTTTGAAAAGCATTTTCTATTGAAAACTCACACCTTTTCTCAAATCATTTGTAACAAATATATCAAGGATTGATTGCGGCAAGCGGCTGGGTGGTTGAAAGGGAAATAGGGTCAAACCTTTTCCAAATGAATTTTGGTGGTTGAATTGCCCAACACAAATTATTGGACTAACTAGTTTGCTCTAGAATATATGTTCTACAGGTGCCAAAGGTTCACAACAAACCAATACAAAGATAAAAGAAAGGGTTCAAAACAAAGGAGCAAAGTTAAACCGAAGGCAGCCTTGGTCTAGTGCACCGGACTGTCCGGTGTGCCACTGGACAGTGTCTGGTGCACCAGGGAGGATTCACTCGAACTTGCCAGCCTCGGGAATTTGGGGAAGCCGCTCTGCTAAAATTCACCGGACTGTCCAGTGTAACACCGGACTGTCCGGTGTGCCAGCGGAGCAACGACTACTTCACGCCAATGGTCGTCTGCAAATGAACAGTGAAAGTAAACAGTGCGCGCCTGCGCGCGCAGAAGTTAGAGCATGCGCCAGAAGGCGCACCGGACAGTGAACAGGACCTGTCTGGTGCACCACCAGACCGTCTGGTGGCCCCACTTGTCAGAACTCCAATGGTAGGAACCCAACGGCCTGGTGACGTGGCTGGCACACCGGGCAGTGTCCAGTGGCGCACTGGACTATCCGGTGCGCCATACGACAGAAGCCTTCACCAATGGCCATATTGGTAGTTGGGGCTATAAATACCCCCGACCACCACACTTCAATGCATCCAAGTTTCAGCCATTTGCATTCAATACAAGAGCTTTAGACTTCACTCCAAGACACAAACAAGGAGATCAAATCCTCTCCCAAGTCCAAAGTTCATTCCAATCAAATAGTGACTAGCGAGAGAGACATTTGTGTTCCTTTGAGTTCTTGCGCTTGGATCGCTTTTCTTCTTCTTTCTTTCTTGTTCCCAACTCAATTGTAATTAAGGCAAGAGACACCAATTGTGTGGTGGTCCTTGTGGGGACTTAGTGTCCCGATTGATTGAGAAGAGAAGCTCACTCGGTCTAGGTGACCGTTTGAGAGAGGGAAAGGGTTGAAAGAGACCCGGTCTTCGTGACCACCTCAACGGGGAGTAGGTTTGCAAAAACCGAACCTCGGTAAAACAAATCACCGTATCTCACTCTTCATTTGCTTGTGATTTGTTTTCGCCCTCTCTTTCGGACTCGATTATATTTCTAATGCTAACCCTAGCTTGTAGTTGTGCTTAAGTTTATAATTTTCAGATTCCGCCTATTCACCCCCCTCTAGGCGACTTTCAATTGGTATCGGAGCATGGTGCTTCATTAGAGCTTAATCGCTCGAAGTGATGTCGGGAGATCACGCTAAGAAGGAGGTCATGACCGGCGAAAAGCCCGCTACAAGCCACGGGAAGGCTCCATCAAGGGAGTCCGGCTCCAAAGGAAAGGGAGAATCACACTCCCACAAGTCACATCGGAGTGGCGACAAGAAGAAGAAGATGAAGAAGGTGGTCTACTATGAGACCGATTCTTTGTCGCCATCTACCTCCGGCCCCGATGCGCCGTCCATAACTTCTAAGCGCCATGAGCGCAACAAGTTTAGTAAGATCCCCCTACGCTACCCTCGCATTTCTAAACGTACTCCATTACTTTCCATTCCATTAGGCAAACCACCGGTTTTTTATGGTGAAGATTATAACATGTGGAGTGATAAAATGAGGCATCACCTAACCTCACTCCACACTAGTATTTGGGACGTTGTTGAGTTTGGTGTATAGGTACCATCCATAGGAGATGAAGACTATGACTCGGACATAGTTGCCCAAATCCGTCACTTCAATTCCCAAGCCACCACTATACTCCTCGCCTCTCTAAGTCGAGAGGAGTATAACAAGGTGCAAGGGTTGAAGAGCGCCAAAGAGATTTGGGATGTGCTCAAAACCGCACATGAAGGAGACGAGGTGACCAAGATCACCAAGAGGGAAATGATTGAGGGGGAGCTCGGTCGTTTTATGCTTAACCAAGGAGAAGACCCGCAAGCCATGTACAACCGGCTAAAGACCTTGGTTAATCAAGTGCGCAACCTCGGGAGCACCAAATGGGATGACCATGAGATGGTCAAGGTTATTCTTAGATCACTCGTATTTCTTAACCCTACTCAAGTTCAATTAATTCGTGGTGATCCAAGATATAAACTAATGTCTCCCAAGGAAGTGATAGAAAAATTTGTGAGCTTTGAACTAATGATCAAAGGCTCCAAGAAGATCATCGAGCAAGGCGCCTCCTCCTCCACACCCGATGTGCAACCCGTTGCATTTAAGGCGGCGAGGGAGAAGAAAGAAGATTCTACACCAAGTAGAGTCCCCATCGACGCCTCCAAGCTCGACAATGAGGAGATGGCGCTCATCATCAAGAGCTTCCGCCAAATCCTCAAGCAAAGGAGGGGGAAAGACTACAAGCCTCGCTCCAAGAAGGTTTGCTACAAGTGTGGTAAGCCCGGTCATTTTATCGCTAAATGTCCTTTATCTAGTGATAGTGACAAGGATAACGACAAGAGGGGAAAGAAAAAGGAGAAGAAGAGGTATTACAAGAAGAAGGGTGGCGATGCCCATGTTTGCCGGGAGTGGGACTCCGACGAGAGCTCCACCGACTCCTCCGACGATGAGGACGCCACCAACATCGCCATCAACAAAGGTCTTCTCTTCCCCAATGTCGGCCACAAGTGCCTCATGGCAAAGGATGGCAAGAAGAAGAAGGTAAAATCAAGGTCCTCCACTAAATATGCAACTTCTAGTGATGAGGAAAATTCTAGTGATGATGAGGATAACTTGCTCACTCTTTTTGCCAATCTTAACATGCAACAAAAAGAGAAATTGAATGAATTGATTAGTGATGTTCATGAGAAGGATGAACTCTTGGATAGCCAAGAGGATTTCCTTATTAAGGAAAATAAAAAGCATGTTAAGACTAAAAATGCTTATGCTCAGGAGGTAGAGAAAAATGAAAAATTAACTAGTGAGCTAAGTATTTGCCATGACACTATCTCCAACCTTAGAATTGAGAATGCTAATTTGATTGCTAAGGTTGAGAAGTCAAATATTTGTGATGATTCAATTACCAATCTTAGAAATGATAATATTAGTCTAATTGCTAAGATTAAAAAATTGAATGCCTCTCTTGCTAGCCTTAAGTTTGAGAATGAAAAATTAATTGCTAAGGCTAAGGAATTAGATGTTTGCAATGTTTCCATTTCTAATCTTAGAGATGAGAATGCCATTTTATATACTAAGATTGTTGAATTAAATGATTGCAAACCTCTACATCTACCGTTGAGCATGTTTCTATTTGTACTAGATGTAGAGATATTAATGTTGATGCTATTCATGATCACCTTGCTATGATTAAACAACAAAATGATCATATAGCTAAACTAGATGCTAAAATTGCCGAGCATGAACTAGAAAATGAGAAATTTAAATTTGCTCATAGCATGCTTTATAATGGGAGACACCCTGTCATTAAGGATGGCATTGGCTTCCAACAAGGAGACAATGTCAAGCTTAATGGCCCTCCTACAAGATTGTCTAATTTTGTTAAGGGCAAGGCTCCCATGTCTTAGGATAACGAGGGCTATATTTTATATCCTGCTGGTTATCCTGAGGATAAGATTAGGAGAATTCATGCAAAGAAGACTCATTCCCACCATGCTTTTATTTATAAGAATGAGGCTTCTAGCTCTAGGCGTTCTACACATGTTAAAATGCCTAAAAAGAAATCTCCTAGTGCATCAAATGATCATAATGTTTCATTCAAAACTTTTGATGCTTCTTATGTGCTTACTAGCAAATCAGGAAAAGTAGTTGCCAAATATGTTGGGGGCAAACACAAGGGGTCAAAGACTTGTGTTTGGGTACCCAAGGTGCTTGTTTCTAATATAAAAGGACTCAAAACTATTTGGGTACCTAAGAACAAGGCCTAAATTTGTTTTGTAGGTTTATGCATCCGGGGGCTCAAGTTGGATCATCGACTTCGGGTGCACAAACCACATGACTGGGGAAAAGAAGATGTTCTCCTCCTATGAGAAAAACTAAGATCCCCAAAGAGCTATCACATTCGGGGATGGAAATCAAGGTTTGGTCAAAGGATTGGGTAAAATTGCTATATCACCTGACCACTCTATTTCCAATGTTTTTCTTGTAGATTCTTTAGATTACAACTTGCTTTCTGTTTCTCAATTATGCAAAATGGGTTACAACTGTCTTTTTACAGATACATGTGTTACTGTCTTTAGAAGAAGTGATGATTCAGTAGCCTTTAAGGGAGTGTTAGAGGGTCAGCTATACTTAGTTGATTTCAATAGAGCTGAACTCAACACTTGCTTAATTGCTAAGACTAACATGGGTTGGCTCTGTCATCGCCGATTAGCCCACGTTGGAATGAAGAATCTTCACAAGCTTCTAAAGGGAGAGCACATTTTGGGACTAACCAATGTTCATTTTGAGAAAGACAGGATTTGTAGCGCATGCCAAGCACGAAAGCAAGTTGGTGTTCATCATCCACACAAGAACATCATGACAACTGACAGGCCACTCGAGCTCCTTCACATGGACCTATTCATCCCGATAGCTTACATAAGCATCGGCGGGAGTAAGTACTGTCTAGTTATTGTGGATGATTATTCTCGCTTCACTTGGTTATTCTTTTTACAGGATAAATCTCAAACCCAAGAGACTTTGAAAGGATTCTTGAGACAGGCTCAAAATGAGTTCGGCTTGAGGATCAAGAAAATAAGAAGCAACAACGGAACGGAGTTCAAGAATTCACAAATTGAAGGCTTTCTTGAGGAGGAGGGCATCAAGCACGAGTTCTCTTCTCCCTACACGCCACAACAAAATGGTGTAGTGGAGAGGAAGAATAGAACTCTATTGGACATGGCAAGGACCATGTTTGATGAGTACAAGACTTCGGATCGATTTTGGGCTGAGGCGGTCAACACTGCTTGCTACGCCATCAACCGGTTGTATCTACACCGAATCCTCAAGAAGACATCTTATGAACTCCTTACCGGTAAAAAGCCCAATGTTTCTTATTTTAGAGTCTTTGGTAGCAAATGCTTTATTCTTGTTAATAGAGGTAGGAAATCTAAATTTGCTCCTAAGGCTGTAGAAGGCTTTTTACTTGGTTATGACTCAAACACAAGGGCATATAGAGTCTTTAATAAGTCCACTAGACTTGTTGAAGTTTCTTGTGACATTGTGTTTGATGAGACTAACGGCTCTCAAGTAGAGCAAGTTGATCTTGATGAACTAGATATTGAAGAGGCTCCGTGCGTCGCGCTAAGGAACATGTCCATTGGGGATGTGTGTCCTAAGGAATCCGAAGAGCCTCCACAAGCACAAGATCAACCATCTTCCTCCATGCAAGCATCTCCACCAACCCAAGATAAGGATGAGGCTCAAGATGATGAAGGAGAAGATCTAGAAGATGAGCCACCTCAAGAGGAGGACAATGATCAAGGGGGAGATGCTAATGATCAAGACAAGGAAGATGATGAAGATCCAAGGCTGCCACACCCTAGAGTCCACCAAGCAATCCAACGAGATCACCCCGTGAACACCATCCTCGGCGATATTCATAAGGGGGTAACCACTCGATCTCGTGTTGCTCATTTTTGTGAACATTACTCTTTTGTTTCCTCTATTGAGCCACACAGGGTAGAGGAAGCACTTCAAGGTTCGGATTGGGTGTTGGCAATGCAAGAGGAGCTCAATAACTTCATGAGGAATGAGGTATGGCATTTAGTGCCATGTCCTATCCAAAATTTAGTAGGAACCAAGTGGGTCTTCCGCAACAAGCAAGATGAGCATGGTGTGGTGACTAGGAACAAGGCACGACTTGTGGCCAAGGGGTATTCTCAAGTCGAAGGTTTGGATTTTGGTGAAACCTATGCACTCGTAGCTAGGCTTGAGTTAATTCGGATATTACTTGCCTATGCTACTTACCATGGCTTTAAGCTCTATCAAATGGACGTGAAGAGTGCCTTCCTCAATGGACCAATCAAGGAAGAAGTCTATGTTGAGCAACCTCCCGGCTTTGAGGATAGTGAGTATCCTAACTATGTATATAAACTATTTAAGGCGCTTTATGGGCTCAAGCAAGCCCCAAGAGCATGGTATGAATGCCTAAGAGATTTTTTTATCACTAATGGCTTCAAAGTCGGCAAGGCCGATCCTACACTCTTTACTAAAACAATTGAAAATGATTTGTTTGTATGCCAAATTTATGTTGATGATATCATATTTGGGTCTATTAACAAATCTATTTGTAAAGAGTTTAGTAGGATCATGATACAAAAATTCGAGATGTCTATGATGGGGGAGTTGAAGTATTTTCTAGGATTTCAAGTGAAGCAGCTCCAAGAGGACACCTTCATCAGCCAAACAAAGTACATTCAAGATATTCTCACCAAGTTTGGAATGAAGGATGCCAAGCCCATCAAGACACCCATGGGAACCAATGGGCATCTCGACCTCGACACGGGAGGTAAATTCGTAGATCAAAAGGTATACCGGTCGATTATAGGATCCTTACTCTATTTATGTGCATCTCAACCGGATATTATGCTTTCCGTATGCATGTGTGCAAGGTTCCCAGCCGATCCTGAGAAAGTTCACCTTAGGGCCGTGAAGCGAATCTTGAGATATTTAGTTCAAACACCTAAGTTTGGCCTTTGGTACCCCAAGGGATCCTCTTTTGATTTATTAGGATATTCCGATGCTGATTGGGCAGGGTGTAAAATTGATAGGAAAAGCACATCAGGGACTTGTCAGTTTCTAGGGAGATCCCTGGTGTCTTGGGCTTCAAAGAAACAAAACTCAGTAGCTCTTTCTACCACCAAAGCTGAGTATATTGCCGCAGGTCATTGTTGCGCACAATTACTTTGGATGAGGCAAACCCTTAGGGACTATGGCTACAGATTTAGCAAAGTCCCTCTCCTATGTGATAATGAGAGTGCAATCCGCATGGCGAATAATCCCGTTGAACACAGCCGCACTAAGCACATAGCCATTCGGTATCACTTTTTGAGAGATCACCAACAAAGGGGGGATATTGAGATAGCCTATATAAACACCAAAGATCAATTGGCCGATATCTTTACCAAGCCTTTAGATGAGAAAACCTTTACCAGACTTAGGAATGAGCTAAATATTCTTGATTCTAGGAATTTTGATTGATACTTTGCACACATAGCTCATTTATATACCTTTGATCATATCTCTTTTATGTCTATGACTAATGTGTTTTCAAGTGTATTATTATGCTTAGTCATAGAATTGAAAGGGAAATGGAGTATTCGGCAAAGAAGGTGCTTCCACTCAACTCCATCGATATTTGCCGGTATTCCGCATTGTTCTCCACTTTGGTATAATCTTCACTCATCTCTATTTATTTGCCATTGGGGAGAAAATTAAAGGGCTTATATTTCACTCACAAGTATCCGTTTTTGGCGATTCATGCCAAAGGGGGAGAAAGTATGAGCCCAAAGCAAAAGGACCGCACCACCACCGAATTTTAAAAATGAAGTTTTCAAATTGATATCTTATTATGTTCAAAAAGGGGGAATATCTTCAAAAATTTGTAAAACCCTCTTGAACACTAAGAGGAGAATTTTATTGAGGGGGAGTTTTGTTTTAGTCAAAGGAAAAGCATTTGAAACAGGGGGAGAAAATTTCAAAACTTGAAAATGCTTCTTTCTATCTTATTCATATACCTTTGACTATTTGCAAAATGTTTTGAAAAGAATTTTACAAAGGATTTGCAAAAAAACAAAACTAGTGGTGCAAGCGTGATCCAAAATTTTAAATAAGAAGAAAACCATGCATGCATACCTGGTAGAAATAATTATTGGTTTCATTCCAAGCAACCTTTGCACTTACCTTATGCAAACTAGTTCAATTCTGCACTTTTATATTTGCTTTGGTTTGTGTTGGCATCAATCACCAAAAAGGGGGAGATTGAAAGGGAAATAGGTCAAACCTTTTCCAAATGAATTTTGGTGGTTGAATTGCCTAACACAAATTATTGGACTAACTAGTTTGCTCTAGAATATATGTTCTACAGGTGCCAAAGGTTCACAACAAACCAATACAAAGATAAAAGAAAGGGTTCAAAACAAAGGAGCAAAGTTAAACCGAAGGCAGCCCTGGTCTGGCGCACCGGATTGTCCGGTGTGCCACCGGACAGTGTCCGGTGCACCAGGGAGGATTCACTCGAACTTGCCAGCCTCGGGAATTTGGGGAAGCCGCTCCGCTAAAATTCATCGGACTGTCCGGTGTAACACCGGACTGTCCAGTGTGCCAGCGGAGCAACGGCTACTTCGTGCCAACGGTCGTCTGCAAATGAACAGTGAAAGTAAATAGTGCATGCCTGCGCGCGCAGAAGTCAGAGCAGGCGCCAGAAGGCGCACCGGACAGTGAACAGGACCTGTCCGGTGCACCACCGGACCGTTCAGTGGCCCCACTTGTCAGAACTCCAACGGTCGGAACCCAACGGCCTGGTGACGTGGCTGGCGCACCGGACAGTGTCCGGTGGCGCATCGGACTGCCATACGACAGAAGCCTACACCAACGGCCATATTGGTGGTTGGGGTTATAAATACCCCCAACCACCACACTTCAATGCATCCAAGTTTCAGCCATTTGCATTCAATACAAGAGCTCTAGACTTCACTCCAAGACACAAACAAGGAGATCAAATCCTTTCCCAAGTCCAAAGTTCATTCCAATCAAATAGTGACTAGCGAGAGAGACATTTGTGTTCCATTGAGTTCTTGCGCTTGGATCGCTTTTCTTCTTCTTTCTTTCTTGTTCCCAACTCAATTGTAATCAAGGCAAGAGACACCAATTGTGTGGTGGTCCTTGTGGGGACTTAGTGTCCCGATTGATTGAGAAGAGAAGCTCACTCGGTCTAGGTGACCGTTTGAGAGAGGGAAAGGGTTGAAAGAGACCCGGTCTTCATGACCACCTCAACGGGGAGTAGATTTGCAAAAATCGAACCTCGGTAAAACAAATCACCGCATCTCACTCTTCATTTTCTTGTGATTTGTTTTTGCCCTCTCTTTCGGACTCGATTATATTTCTAACGCTAACCCCGACTTGTAGTTGTGCTTAAGTTTATAATTTTCAGATTCCACCTATTCCCCCCCTCTAGGTGACTTTCAGTGGCCATAATAACTTGTCTCAAAATCATATCATGCATAAATAATAGGCTGAGGGTTGTGGTTGAAAAATCATAGGTAATTTATGCATCAAAGGGATCCAGTGAGCTTGTCGTGCTTATCCGGCGAAGGGGGATGGGGAGCTCGTGGAACTGGCTTCTGGCTCCACCGCCTGGCGTAGACTTGCAGATCTGGCCTCCACGAGATGGCACGAACGCTCGGATAACTATGCAACATAAAAAAGCAAACATACAAACCAGCAAGTATATCAACATATTTAGTATAGTGGTCAGAACAGCGATATATGGATGGGTAGAGTCTTGAGCAGAATCTGTGTCATGTGGTGTTGAGATACTACTAGTGGTGGAGCGGAGGTGCTTACCAGGAGGGTGGACTGGAGGCGAAGCGACACTATGCGTGTAGCCAGCGGAGCGGAGTATCTGAGTGGGTGGGAGTTTGCCTTGGCTGAGGGTGTTGAGTGTGTGGAGAGGGAGAGGGTAGCTGGGTGTATTTATAGCTGGCTGTATGTGGTGTAGCACAGTGAAGTTCACTGTTGGTGAGAATAGTGACGAATGAATCGTCTGACTTAGTATGAACAGGAGAGTTATAGGCAGAATATGGGACAAGAGTATTTTGGGAGTTTTCTAGAACATGAACCATGCTTAAGGGATGACATGGTCGGATAGCGAATAGTTTGATAAGAAATTAGAAACAAGAATTATTGGAATCGGAGTTTGGAAGCCTGGTTCGAAGGAATCTCAAAGTTAAGCATGCTCAACTTGGAGAAACCTGGGATGGGTGTCCAGATGGGAAGTTCCCTACTAGAAGGAAAATCACAGTCACCGGAGTTCGTATGACCAGAATATGGGTCTGGCTGGTCTTAGGTGGACTGGACAACATGATGGATGAGTAGTTGAAATTTGGGGTGATCGGATGATCGATGAATAGTAACAATAAATAGTAACGATGAATAGCGACGACGAAAAAGTTACCATAGATGCCATCGATGAATAGTAACGATAATGAATAGTAACGATGATGAATAGTATCGGTGAATAGTAACGATGGTGAATAGTGTCGATGAATAGCAACGATGATGAATAATAACAGTGAATAGTAACGATCAATAGTAATGGTGAATAGTGATGGTGAATAGTCGTATGATCGAACGATGAACGATGAACGATGAATAGGAACTATGAACGAGCGGACGAACGATCGAATGATCGGACAAATGAACGATCGGAATTTCGGCAGCATAACGGCAGGACAAAGGTTATATGGAAGAACGATGAATAGGGACTAAGAACGAACGATGAACGATGAATAGGAACTATGAACGAACGATGAACGATAAATAGGAACTATGAACGAACGATGAACGATCGAATGATCGAACGAACGAACGATCAGAATTTCGGCAGCATAACGGCGGGACAAAGATTATCTGGAAGAACGATGAATTGGGACTATGAACGAACGATGACCGATGAATAGGAACTATGAACGAACGGACAAACGATCGAATGATCGAACGAACGAACGATCGGAATTTCGGCAGCATAACAACAGGATAAGGATTATTTGGATGAACAAACGGACAAACTATCGAACGATCGGACGAATGGACGAACGAACCATGAACGATCGGACGAACGATCGAACGATCGGACGAACGAACGAACAAACTAAGAACAGGGGGACGAATGATCGAAGAACGACCGAACGATCCTTGTGCTAGTGTGTGCTTGTGTGGGAGGTGGAGTGGGCGTGTGGGGGGGGAGGGGAGAGAGTTGCCATGAAATGGCTTGGGGTGGGATGAGAGGAGGCCCTTGCCCCTCTATTTATAGCCATGGTGGGGGGATTAGGGGGAGGGATGAGAGGATTAGTGGGAGAATGAGATGATTAGTGGGAGATTAGCATGGATTTGTCTTATATGAGTGTAATTAGCTTGTAGAGCTCACCGTATGACACCGGAGGCATACGTATACGTATGAGCATGAGGAAAGTTATGAAGAAAATATTTGTAGGGACTTGAAAATTGATTCTGAAGGTATTTCTGAGGAGGAAAATATCTGCAGAATTATCAGTGGAATATTTGGACAGTATTTCTGGAAAGAAATTGAGGGGGTTACTGGGGATATATCTGGGCAGTATTTCTGGAAAGAATTTGAGGGGATCACTGGGGAAATATTTGTAGGATGTTTTGAGGAGGATTTTGGAGAAAATATAGACCACTATATTTTATTTGTTGATATCAACTCACAAACAAACATTTTGAAATGAAATTTAAAATTCATTTTGAATTTAGAGCAAGTTTGAGAAAATGTCAAGATTTGAATTTTTGGGATGCTACAAAGGCGTGCTAGCGCCACGCTCCAAGAGAGCAAGGAGAGGCCAAGAATACGACAAATAAGAAGTGAGGCTCGTGCGGCAAGCGAAGCAGAAGTCTAGGTTGTGTGGTCGATGTCAATCATGGTGATGTGTTGGCGACAGTGGCAAGGACTGGCGCATTGTCCGGTGCAGCCACAAACCATGTGATTCGATAGTTGAAAGGGAAATGGTCTCAACATTTTCTATAATCGATTTTGGTGTTTGACGTCCATCAAACCATGTGGACTAACTAGTTTGCCAAGTGGATGTTTTATCAGGTGCATAAAGTTCACATATACATACAAAGAAGATGACCTTGGGAGAATTCTATTCGGTCAGAGCAAAACATAATTGGTGCAGTCTGTGACGCACCGGATACTGTCCGGCGCCCAGACTAGAGCCCTCCGCAAACTAGTCGCTCTCGGGTTTTCTCAGAGCTCATCCACTAAAATTCATCGAACTGTCCGATGAGACAATGGAGCAACAATCAACTTCACCCAATGGTCAACTACACGACTACGCACGCAGTCTGCAGTACCAGAAGTCAGAAGACAGTCTACGACGACAGGTCGCACCAGAATGTCCGGTGTGCCACCGGACTGTTCGGTGCCGCAAGAGGACAGAATACTTCAGTGGTCAAGAGCTCCAAACCCCAACGGTCGGCTGAGGTGGCACTCACCGGACAATAAACAGTGGAGTGTCCGATGCACCACCGGACTGTCTGGTGTGCCCTTCGATAGAGCAGTCAGCCAACGGCTAGAATAGTGGTTGGGGCTATAAATACTCCCAACCACGACCATTCAAGCCATCCAAGCATTCCAACTTCCTCATTCAATACTAGAGCAAAAGAATAGACTCCAAAGACACAATCAAAGCATCAAATCCTCTCCAAGCTCCAAAATCAAGTATAGTGATCAAAAGTGCTTAGTGACTTGAGAGAGAGGGTGATTTGTGTTTCTTTTGTTGCTCTTGTTGCTTGGTTGACTTCTTATTCTCATTCTAAACTTCCCAAGTGTTTTGTAAAGCAAGCGAGAGACACCTAATTGTGTGGTGATCCTTGCAGGGTCTTAGTGACCGGTGTGATTAAGAAGAAGCACTCGACCGGTCTAAGTAACCGATTGAGAGAGGGAAAGGGTTGAAATAGACCCGGCCTTTGTGGCCTCCTCAACGGGAGTAGGTTCTTTAGAACCGAACCTCGGGAAACAAATCACTGTGCCAACTTATGTTAATCTTCACTATTCTATTTGTTTCTTCCCTCTCTAAAGTTCTCTTGCTCACATCATTTTGAGTGCTCCCAAAGTTATCCGTATTTATTGGGCAACTCATGGCAAGAAGAACTATCTTCTGCATTCCGAATTCAATACTATTTATTTCTAACTCTAACCTCGGGCGAAGTGCGTGTTCAAAGTTTATAATTTTTAGGTTTTGCCTATTCACCCCCCTCTAGGCGACTTTCAATTAGTATCAGAGCCCGGTGCTTCATTAGAGTTTAACAAATCGAAGTGATGTCGAGAGAACACACCAAAAGAGAGATGATGACCGAGGAAAAGCCCAGATCTTCGGGAAAGAAGAACGAAGAAAGACTCTGTCGAAGGAGGTCGGCGACAAGAACAAGGAGCACAAGGAGGAATCCACCGGCTCCATCAAGTCACATAGGAAGGGTGACAAGAAGAAAAAGAAGATGAAAAAGGTGGTCTACTATGAGACCGATTCTTCTTCACCTTCCACCTCGGGCGCCGAGTCCACATCTTTGAAGCGCCAAGAGCATAAGAAATATAGTAAGATGCCTCTTTGCTGTCCTCGCATTCCTAAACGCGCTGCTTTACTTTTCATACCCCTAGGCAAACCACCATATTTTGATGGTGAAGATTATTTTATGTGGAGTGATAAAAGGAGGCACCATCTAACCTCACTCCACGAAAGTATTTGGGATATTGTTGAGTTTGGAGTGTAGGCACCACAGGTGGGCAACGAGGACTACGACTCCGATGAGGCCGCCCAAAATAAGGCACTTTAATTCCCAAGACACCTCTATACTCCTCGCTTCCTTGTGTCGAGAGAAGTACAACAAGGTGCAAGGGTTGAAAAGTGCCAAAGAAATTTGGGACGTCCTCAAAACGGCACATGAAGGTGACGAGGTGACCAAAATCACCAAGCGCGAAACGATCGAGGGAGAACTGTAAGTCGCCTAGAGGGGGGTGGATAGGCGAAACCTGAAAATTATAACTTAAACTGGACTTGATCCCTTGATTAGGGGTTAGAACAAGATGCACAATTATCAGAGTATAAAACTAAGTCCTTTGCTTGCAAAGGGTGTTGCTTTCAAAGAATGCGGAATTAACAAATCGACACAACTAAAATGTTTATAGAGAGTAAAGCAAGAGGGCTTAGATAAGAAGAGGAATAACACAAATTCTTTCTTGCAAGGTGTTGCTTCTTTAAATGAGAATTTAACTTGAAGCAACACAAAATAATATTAGCAAAGAATAGTGCAAGAGAACTTAGAGAGGGAGACAACAAACAAATCACAAGCAATAAACACAAGTGACATGGGTGATTTGTTTTACCGAGGTTCGATTCACCAAGAACCTAATCCCCGTTGAGTCCACTAAGGACAGGTCTTTTTCAACCCTTTCCCTCTCTCCACCGATCACCAAGACCGGCAAGTGCTTCTTCTTCTTTGTCAATAAAAGACCGAAGTCTCCGCAAGGCCAACCACAAAGATAAGGGGATCTTGCTAGCTTTACAATGAATGGGAGTCAAAACTCCACACTCAAATGATCACAAGATGTAGCACACACTTTCTCTCAATGATTCTCACAAGGCACTATCGCTAAACTCACACGAATAGCTCTCTTTTGCTAGATCTCTCTTTTGTGGCACTTGTGATGATTGTGGTGGTCTAAATCTTGTGTATAAGATAGATCAATGAATGGAGGTGGTTGGGAGGGCTTGGATATATCAACTATATGACTTGGAATGTTGCTTGGGCTCCCACACCTTGAAGTGGCCGGCTGGGGTGGTATTTATAGCCACCAATCAATTTGTAGCCGTTGGGGAAGGCTGCTGGCGATGGGCGCACCGGACACTGTCTGGTGCGCCACCAGACACTGTTCGGTACGCCGCCACGTCACCCAACCGTTAGGGTTCAGGAGCTTCTGACCGTTGGAGGCTTTGTCCTCTAGTGGCACCGGACAGTCCGGTGTCACACCGGACTGGTACTGTTCACTGTCTGGTGTGCCTCTGACGAGCGGCTCTGACTCTGCGTGCACTGTTCTTCACTGTAGCTCTGAATCTTCAGCTTTTGCAGTCGACCGTTGCGCGAAGTAGCCGTTGCTTCGCTGGTGCACCGGATAGTCCGGTGGCACACCGGACAGTCCGGTGAATTATAGCGGAGCGTGATGGTTGAAACCCGAGAGTGGCTGGTTTGAGCTGTACGGTCCTGGTGCACCGAACACTGTCCGGTGACACACCGGACTGTCCGGTACGCCAGACCAGGGCACACTTGGTTTCTTTGCTCCATTGAATTTGATCCCTAACTTGAACCTTTTATTGGTTTGTGTTGAACCTTTATGCACCTGTAAAACATGATTTCTAGAGCAAACTGGTTAGTCCATTATTTGTGTTGGGCATTCAACCACCAAAATTAATTGTGGGAAAAGGTTAACCCTATTTCCCTTTCAATCTCCCCCTTTTTAGTGATTGATGCCAACCCAAACTAAAGCAAATATATAAAGTGCAGAAATGAACTAGTTTGCATAAGGTAAGTGCATAGGTTACTTTGAATTAAACCAATATGAAAGTCTTGTTGCATATGAGTAGAGTGGAATGGATTGCTTTCTTTTATTTGACATTTTGGACCACTTTTGCACCACGTGTTTGTTTTTGCAAATCTTTTTCAAATTCTTTTCAAAACTCTTTTGCAAATAGTCAAAGGTATATGAATAAGATTGTAAGAAGCATTTTCAAGATTTGAAATTTCTCCCCCTGTTTCAAATGCTTTTCCTTTGACCAAACAAAAGCTCCCCCTGAATGAAATTCTCCTCTTAGCTTTCAATAGGCTTTTGAAATGGGTACCAATTTTGAAATCTTATTTTCATGAGCATAGATACCAATTTAAACTTTTACAATGTGTAATTTATCTTGAGTACTAATTGAAAAACAAAGATTTGTGAATACCAATTAAACCTTATATTTCGAAATTTTTTGAAATGGTGGTGGTGCGGTCCTTTTGCTTTGGGCTTAATATTTTCTCCCCCTTTGGTATTAAGCGCCAAAAATAGAGAACGTTGGAGCCCGCTTTGTATTTTCTCCTGCATTGATAAAATAAATATAAGTGAGGGATTATACCAATGTCGAGAGATGGCGGAATACCAGCAAAGGGTAAATAATACCGATGGAGTTGAGTGGAAGCGTTGTCTTTGCTGAATACTCCATTTCCCTTTCAATCTAATACTAACACAAGTAATACTCATGGAAACACATTAGTCTTAACTTTGGCACAAGAAAAATAAGAAATATGTATATGTGCCAAATGAAAGAGATATGATTAAAAGATATGTCAATTAAGCTTTATCATAGTTCTATAATATAGATTGCTCCCCCTAAATATGTGCCTTGAGAGGAATACATATTTTGGCCTTAAATGCTAAATGCACATAATGAGATCAATGAGAACATATCTATATCTTAAAAAATGTGAAGTGCATTGTGTCATAATATAAGTGTGATGCTCACGACATACCTTGCACTGATGAAAGCATGACATAGATTTTTGATGCATTTACCCTTAAGGTTTCAAAGAGACTTAAGGAACTTCCACCTTTGAGACAAAGGTAGCTTATCCTCGTTACAAGGTTAAGCTTTAAGCTCTTTGACAAGAAAATCACTTCACCAAGTTTTAACAAAAATGCATCAATGCAGGAATGAAATTTTTGAGAGGTTAAACTAGGTATGAAGCAGGGAAATGCATAGACATTAGGGATGAAAACGGTCGGTAAACACTAAAACCATTACTGTTTTCATATTTTTATCGGAAACAAAATCTAAAATAGTAACTCTGGAAACGAAAACAATATCGGTATTTCGGAAACATCGGAAACGAAAGTTTGGTGCGGAAAATACACCGGTAACGGTCAAAATCTAAAATACGATCGGTAAACATATCAAACTTCAGAATACAACAAATTTGACAAAAGATCACAAAGACCACAAGTTCATAATTCATGATATAACAAGTTCATAAGGATCATAAATTTATAATATAAAAAGTTTACAAAGATTATAAGTTCACAATATAACAAGTTCACAGTATAACAAGTTCATAAAGATCACAAGTTCACAGACTCAAAGTTCACAATTCACAATATCCACTCGATTTAGCTGACATGGCATGCTTACTCATGAATTATTTTTTCCTCACATAAAGGGTTTTTTCACAGTCTCACAGAAAACCCTAAAATGTAGTGTGTGGAAAAGGCAGACTGTCGACTCTCTATCATTATATATTACTAATACATAACATGTGCATAGAAAATGGTGGATTCGTTCGAGAGACCAAATCGTTGATCTCAACTGCCTTCCAACACCATCTATCCCCCCAAAAAATCTTAAAATGTCCAAAAGATATATAAATAAGTAATCCTTATCCAGAGACGTACAGGCGATGCGAAAAAATCACATGCTGGAAAATTCCGAAAAAATTCCGAGACATAATTCCGGAAAATTTCGAGACACAAATCCGGTAATTTCAGACAAAAATCGGTAACCGAAGGAAACGGTCGGTAAAACACCACGCCGATTCCGATACCGATTCTGATAGAAAATTCCGAAAACCGATTCCGTTTTCGAAAAATACCGTTACCGGTGAATCCGATCGAAAAAATTCGAAACCGGTTTCCGGAATTCCGAAAAATTCCGAAACCGTTTTCATCTCTAATAGACATGCTTTCTCTTCCTTTTATAAAAGATATGCAAAGAATGTATATAAGAGGAAGATTTAGGTACATGTATAAATGAGAGGAAATATTTTACCCTTTTGTACCTTCACACAGCGACGCTCTCTTCATTCCGCTTTGTCTTTAGTCTTGGTTACTTAAGACCTATATTCAAGACAATGTATGGAAATATTTTGCACAAGAGAGAGTTCTACAACTAATGATCCTTTTCTAAGCCATTGTTATCATATATCAAGTAGATCACAAATTGCATAAATTTATCCTGAGTTCTCCTTTTAACTTAGTGCATATCAAGAGAGATGTTGATTGTTAGTATATGAGGCACTAAGCAACATAAGTGTTAATTGAATGTATTCAATGATCAAATGAATAATAGATGCAATCAAAAGAACAACATATGCTTTAGATTTTCAAATAAGCTTGAAATAGGAGAATCTAGTAAATATGCTACTTTAATAATGAAAGCCACAATCCTTGATAAAAGTGACATTACCTTACCAAATTGGATTGATTTGACGTAGCATACTTCATGAGAAACTTATTCTCATACTTGAGACTCTGTGAGATTACTAAAAGAGAATGTTAGTCTCAAAGTGATCAAGATATAGAAATGGGGCTCCCCTAAAGATATGCATCAATAATTTGAATGACTTGGTAGATGCATTTCTCCTTTAAAGAAAATAGGGGAATACATTGAACATCTTGACTAGGGCATGTAATATTTGCAATAATCACTTTATGCCTGGTATTCTCAAAAATGAAAAAGGTTTAGAATACTTACAACCACACCAATGATTAATTTGAAGATCTTACTGTCTAAGTAGGTGTTGTTGTTCTTGATGTCTTCCTTTTCATTTGAGTGTTCTCCCTTTGTAGTTGTCTCCTTTTTTTCAAACTTATTGAAAATACTTTTAAAAGGATATTAGCAGCATAAGGGAGTATATGATAAATGATGATTTTCTTTGATATGAGATATAAACAATTCATCATCCATAAGTCACACAGACATGAAGTAAAATCCTTAATATTAGTGCACAACATTAGAAAAGAGGAATATGCACCTTTTAATATTTCTAATCAATCATAGGAAATTTACTTCTTCATATTGAATTCATTAACATAACTTAGAAGCATATCAATATGAGAACAAAATTGAATGCACTTCTAGCTGATGTAAGTCCAATAAGGAATCTATTCTTCTCAAAGGTAGAGTATGATAATTTAGAACAAATACCAATTTATGGGAACTATTGTTGATTAAGAAGATGAGTTCCCATACCTTTGCTTTTACCTTTCTTCATTCTTTTAGGTGAAGAGCAACCCTTGAGGCTTGTGTCTTTTAATAAATTGAACATGCACTTACTCTCTTGTAGATTTTCATAAATATGCTCAAGAGATATTTAATTTGTAACACAAGCACTAGTTTCCCCTTTTGTAATCATTTTTGAGAAGGAATGAAAAGTAGATTACTAAAGCATGGAAACTTCATAACATGAACTAGATTATCCCATAGATGATGTTATGCTCAGTTTTAACTCATAAAACAAGCATAGTCAATTTCTTAAGATTATGGGAACAAATCTAATTCATAATCATGGAGAGCGATGAAAGTAGAAGAATCATATCCAATTTAAGCAAGAAGAAATATATCATAAATCATTGGATTGATTTTTCTTTTCATGTTAGATTACGCATTTCCAAAGAGTAACTTATTCTCAATACTTAGGTCACTTAGACAAAAGCAACAGTCTCACGATTCTAGTCATAAAGAGATATTCCCTTTATAAGTGTCCTAAGGATTTGAATTCCTTATACGACACCTTATTCTTTTAAGAAATTGGAATATGTCTCTATGTCTAGAACATGGCAATAATGGGACAATCTTTGGAGATGATTCCGTATTACAATTTGGTGGAGGAACTTTAGGACATCCTTGGGGAAATGCACCTGGTGCAGCAGCTAATCGTGTGGCTTTAGAAGCCTGTGTACAAGCTCGTAACGAAGGGCGCGATCTTGCTCGTGAAGGTAATGAAATTATCAAAGCAGCTTGCAAATGGAGTGCTGAACTAGCCGCAGCTTGTGAAATATGGAAGGAGATCAAATTTGATGGTTTCAAAGCGATGGATACCATATAAAATAAAAAAAAAGCAAAAAAGAAAGAGAAACAATAAGTTATGAAATGCAGTAATTCTTCTCATACTTCAGCGCTGCAGCGCTTGGTACTCGGACCTCGGCTCGAGGCATTTTCTCTACCCCTTCTTACCCTGAAAAAGCAGGGTCACCTTGTGTCCTTAAACCTATAACCATCTTTCGACTAACCTAGCCTTCTCCGTCCCTCCGTACCAACAAGGGGTAGTACAAGAATATTGACCTGTTGTCCATCGACTACGCCTTTCGGCCTGATCTTAGGCCCTGACTCACCCTCCGTGGACAAACCTTGCGGAGGAAACCTTGGGTTTTCGGGGCATTGGATTCTCACCAATGTTTTCGTTACTCAAGCCGACATTCTCGCTTCCGCTTCGTCGACCCCTGCTTTCGCGTTTGCTTCCCTCTAAGGCGGAATGCTCCCCTACAGTAAAACATGCCATATGGTACTTACAATAATTTTAAAACATGTAGATTGCCATAATGTTGAAATGATGAAAATTCAATCTACCATATTGTTGGGGACTTGTTCTTAAATGCTATGAATTAAGAACAAGGCAACACAAATGTTAATAATTAAAGACCTTTGTCCTTCAAAGCATTATCTCCCTTGGGATATAATGATCTTCAGACGAAGGTTACGAAGGACATACCTTCATCATCACAATATGTAAGAATAAAAACAAGAACATATGAGGCATAGAAAGAATCATGAATAATTATATTAAATCATTAGATTACCATCATTCTCATTATATAATCATGAACAAATATTAATGATATTAAATTACATTTGTACCTTTGGCTTAACAGAAGGCAAAAAGTCCAAGAGTGACGCGTGAGCGATTACAAGTCAGCGTGAACAGTATGGTGCTACTGTTCATCTATTTATAGGCACAGGACACAGCCTGTGTAAAATTACATCTATGCCCTTGACATTTATTATTGACTAAGGATAAACTATCGAGGACTAGACAACCTTTTCCTCTTTAGGTCGGTTTCATTTTCCACTGCTAAGCCAAAGTTTCTCCGTCCGTAGCTTCGGAACTGGTTCGTCCTTCTCCTAGATTGCGCCTTTCATACCATGCGTACCTTCATCTCAAGGCTGAAGGTTCCTGTGACAGTATATTACACTTGAAAAACATGTTAGTTATGTTTTTGAGGACCTTCGGAAGATAAAGGCCCCCAACAGTAGCCCCTCGATCGCAGTATTAATTTGTTCTTGTAACAACAAATTTAGACTGCGATGTGAACGAAGGCCTTAAGCCGAAGGTCCGAAAAAAACACCTTCCCTTCGCTAGAATAGCGAAAGTCAATGACAAATGGGGCCCGCCAAGTTGCAATGCACTAGGCGTATAAATAGAAGCCCACAACGGTGGTATTTGCTGCGCCATTTCTGTTACTTGCGTTATTTTCTCAGATTTTTTGACTCTTGCTTGTTAGTTCTTGCCTGATTTTCGAGCTTCGTCTTAAACACAATTTGTTCCACGTTTGAGGATGTCTGAGGAGAAGAAGATATCCGAGGAGGAGAAGATGTATGAGGAGAAGAAGGCTGTGTACCCTTTTATTGCTGGGTTTTACGAATCCATGGCAAAAACCAATACAAAGAAAATCACAAAAGAGATAATGGCAGATTTATCTGAGGATTCTGATGACAGTGATGATTTTGATGTGGAAAGTGGAGATGAAGATTCTGAGGACCAGCGATGGCGACCAAGCCATACCATCTTCGGAAAATCGACTATTAGGCAAAGCCATGTTGATGCTATGAAGGGAAGATACTTTCGTGATATATCTATTGTAAGGGTTGGAGGAGACAGCACCGCCCCTGCTCCTGAAGAAAATGAGGTGGTTATTTACAAAAGCTTTCTGAAGGCGGGTCTTCGGTTCCCATTAAGCAGATTTTTGGTTGAAGTACTAAAAATATTTCAGATCTTTCTTCATCAATTTACTCCCGAAGCTATAATTAGAATGGGCTTATTTGTTTGGGCTGTAAGAAGCCAAGGGTTAGAACCGAGCGCGAAGTGTTTTTGCAGTATGCATGAACTTTTGTACGAGACGAAGGCCACCGGCAAGTAACAGTATCACAACAACTTCGGTTGTTACGGATTTAATGCCCGCTCTAATGCAAGCTACCCGATTCCAACATATCGGAAAAGATGGCCCAGGGCCTGGATGGAGGAATGGTTTTATGTTAAGAATAATCTGATTGAGAGGGAGGATATTAAGGAAATTATTCAGCGCCTCATCTGGTCTCGCTTCGGCCTTCAGAGGCCGAAGGTGTGGGGGACAAATATCCCCCGGGTCCACTAGAAGGCAAGAAGGCCTCGCGGAAGGCCCCAGGCCCATTACTTCGCAAGGCCATCCCTTCATGGGTCAGGGGAGGAACTTTCAACAGAACGGATCAACATGAGGACGGATCAACTCGAGCCCATACGGTTCGCTGAACTCAAACGCTATCCGCAGCATTGATCCGACTTTCCCTCGTAGCGCCCTCAGACGTCGGAGCCGAAGGATTATAAGTCAGCAAGATTATAGGAAGATAAATTCAGTCGGTTCACTATTGCTTAGGAACTCATGGTTATCATATCCGCATGTAACGTCCCATGATCGAATATATAAGGCCTAGGGGACACCCCTTCAAGATCATCTTCATCTTACTCATTAGCCATCCACCCGGTTCTCTAACATCTCCTGTACTAGAGAATTCTCTTGTAATCCACCACACATAAGATCCACTCTAGGACGTAGGGTATTACGCATCTCAAAGTGGCCCGAACCTGTACGAGATTGCCCACCGTCTCTCGTACCTCTAGCACGAACCATCGAGCTACAGTCAGCTACACCGTCCTACTCCTAAAAACACCTCGAGGGGCAACTCTCGGGTGTGCAGTCAGACCCAAATCACCGACAGCTGGCGCGCCAGGTAATGGGTGTGTCACTGATCCAAGCTAGCTCAATGGCTACCACTTTCTAGCACAAGATCATCCTCCGCCCTGGATCCGTATTCTGCTTCGGAACCATTTCGTTCGTGGAAGATGAAGGAACTCTACATCGCATCGCAGATCCACCGGAAAGGAAGCCTTCCCCAACACTCTGCGGGAAAGTCGGAGCAAAGCCAGAAATAGCGCAACCTCCAGTGCTCTGAGCGAAGACTACCTCCCACCAGCCAGGAGCAGAAGATCTAACTACCCGGAGGACTCCACTGACCACCTCTCCTATGGAAAGATGGACACAGATCACAAGAAAAAAGGAACCAAACGAGGTAAAAGCTCGTCAAGTTGCTCTCTAGGTATCTCCACCCTCAAAGGAGAACAGGAAGAAGCTTGTCACTACAACGGCACCATTCTACCCCGATGTCCTCTTTATCGAGGGAAGAGTAGAATTTACTCCCATCTTCGACGACGAACCAACCGCGTCGGGAGAAGAACCTCTTCAGCGAGAATCTCGCCGACGAAGGAACCGACGCCGAAATATTCGGAGACATCATGAAGCCAGAGAACACGATCCGGCGCAACCCGTGTCACAGGATGTGGTCTCGGAGGTAGGAGAAACCCCAGATGAACGAGTCTTCAGGGAAAGAAGGAATTCCCAACGACGCGATCATCGGCAAGCTCAAGAGCAGGCCGAATAGGAAGCGAAACAATGCCGAGAGAACCCTCTTCTCGGCCGAAACCTAAACCCTGATTTTGCCCGAGCTATGAACACACTGAGCGTGGTCGGTGGAGTGTTAGCTCGGATAGCTGATGGCCTCCCCCGGACTCCGGACGCTGAGGGCTATCGACGGCTGCTCACTCGGGCAGCTAATCATCTTCTGCCTCTCGCTCATCCTCCGAGCGACCTACGACACGCCATCAACAGTCGGCAGGATGCATAGAGCTCCATCAATGCTTCGCGCGAACGACGGCACGAGAACGAGATCCGGTGTTGAGAAGAGTATGACCGGGATCACGACATCCCCGCGCGAAGTCAGGCCACCAGAGTTGAGTCGGCAACGGCTTCAACTGGCTGCACAACCCGTGGACGGTCAAGGCACCACGTCAGCGACTCCCCTCCCCAGGATCAACATTGTCATCATCGGCAGGAGGACACGTGTGGGGTATCGGCGCTCACTCCACATCTTAGGTCCATTAAATGGCCCCCTAACTTCAAGGTCTCCAACATCGATAAGTACGAGCCTAAGCAGGACCCGGGAGGCTGGCTGGCTGTCTACACCACCACTGCCTAGGCCGCTGGGGCAACTGAAGACGTGATGACTGCGTACCTGCCCATCGTTCTCGGGCAAGATGCACTGCAATGGCTACGACACCTACCCCGACACTGCATCGACGACTGGAGCGACTTCAGTCGGCGCTTCATCGCCAATTTCCAATCCCTCTCCGAGAAGCCAGCACAGCCATGGGACCTCAAGACCATCAAGCGCCGAGGGGATGAGACTCTTTGATCGTACCTCAAGAGATTTTAGACCATGAGGAATCGAATCCCCGAGGTTGCGGAAGCAGCGGTGATCGAGGACTTCTACCGGGGATCTAATGACTCGGCCTTCGTCCGAGCCATACTATAGAAGGCACCGAATACCTCAGAATAGTTGTTCAGGGAAGCGGACATCTACATCACTGTCGACGAACGAGCTCAGGACCTCATCGGAGGAGCCAAGCCTGCACCGCTGGCACCACGACACGACGCGAACCAACAACCCGACAAACGTTGGGAAAAGAGGCCTCGCGATGAGGTTCACGCCACCGGACCACCCGTCTCTCGTGCCTGAGGGGCACCCCATAGAGGAGAACGTATGTTGGACGACATCCTCGACGCCCAATGTCCATACCATAAAGACACGCGCCACACCCTTCAGAACTGCAGAGACTTCAAGCACTCCATCGGGAACGGCCGACCCTTCCAACCTCTACCACCTCCCCCGCCATGAGGAGGACCCGGGAAACCTCGACAACCTCAGCAGCAGGAAGGGGGAGGAGGCAGAGCATTCCCCTGCGTCGACAGAGAGGTCAACGTCATCTTTGGCGGACATGGGTCTCAAGAAAGCAAGAGGCAGCAGAAGCTCAACGACCGTCAGATACTGGTGGCGACCACCAGTCCTCCCGCCCCATACCGGTGGTCCGAACACCCGATCACCATCACCCAGGCGGATCAATGGCTTAACTTCGACCATCCTGACAAATACCCGCTCCTCGTTGATCCGGTGATCCGAGAAAGCAGGGCGAAGAAGGTGCTAGTGGACGGGGGAAGTAGCATCAACGTCACCTTTCCCCGGACACTCCAAGGCTTGGGGATCGCACTCAAAGAGCTCCAAGAGTCAGATACTCCTTTTTTCGGCATCGTGCTGACTGAAGGAGAGTACTCGTTAGGACACATCTACATGCTAGTTAC
Organism: Zea luxurians; assembly: GCA_029449295.1. Classification (NCBI taxonomy): domain Eukaryota; kingdom Viridiplantae; phylum Streptophyta; class Magnoliopsida; order Poales; family Poaceae; genus Zea; species Zea luxurians. The sequence continues at coordinate 172,589,408 of JAOPSE010000002.1, forward strand.
CTTCGGAACACCAGATAACTACAGAACTGAGTACCTTAGGTTCGAGGTGGTGAGCTTCGACTGCGAATACAACACCATCATCGGCAGGCCCAGACTGGCGAAGTTCATGGCCATTCCGCATTATACGTACATAATATTGAAGATGCCTGGACCACAAGGAATCATCACTGTGCATGCTAACTTCCAAGGTGCCACGGAGTGCTTCCGAGTGGCCATTCAGGCGGCTCTCACCACCAAACTGTCGACGACTTCTTCTGCACAGGCGAACTCAAAGCCTGAGGAGGACCTCACAGTGCCTACAAATGAAGCTCAAGTCGTGACCTCTATGCGGCCGACTGAAGAAACCAAGAGAATCAACCTCGGGTTCGCTGATGAACGCAAGACTGCCATCATCAGCTCCAGCCTAGATGACAAATAGGAAAGCATGCTCGTCTTGTTCTTGCAAGACAACCGAGACGTATTCGCATGGCAACCTGCGGATATGTTGGGAGTCCCGAGAGAGCTAGCCGAGCACAAGCTGAAAGTCTACCCTCAGGCGAGGCCGATTCGACAAAAGTTGTGTCGTTTCATGCCCGACAAGAGAGAAGTCATTCGTACCGAACTAGCTCGCTTAGTCATGGCAGGGTTCATTAGAGAAGTGCTGCATCCTGAATGGTTGGCAAATCCTGTTCTTGTACTCAAAAAGAATAAAGTGGATTGGCGCATGTGCGTCGACTATACAGATCTCAATAAGCACTGTCCGAAGGATTCCTTCGGACTTCCTAGAATAGACCAGGTGGTAGATTCAACCGTCGGATGCTCTATGTTGTCTTTCTTGGATTGCTACTCTGGGTATTATCAGATCAGTCTGGCAAAAGAAGATGAAGAAAAAACTGCATTCATCACCCCATTTGGAGCTTTCTGCTATACCTCCATGCCGTTTGGCCTAAAAACGCTGGAGCGACTTACCAGAGAGCCATTCAGACATGCTTAGCCGACCACTGGGGCAAGCGTGTAGAAGCTTATGTGGATGACGTGGTGACCTAGACAGAAGATTTAGAAAATTTCATTGAAGATTTGCAACTGGTCTTCAACAGTCTACGGCGATATCGATGGAAGCTTAACCCAGAAAAGTGTGTTTTCAGAGTACCGGCAGGAAAATTACTCAGATTCATTGTCAGCCACCGAGGAATTGAAGCTAACCTAGAAAAGGTCGAGGCTATCATGAGGATGGAAGCATCACGGTCACAGAAGAAAGTACAAAGACTTACTGGATGCATGATAGCTCTGACCAGGTTCATATCAAGGCTGGGAGAAAAAGGCTTACCTTTCTACAGATTGCTCAAGAAGGTATACAAGTTCCAGTGGACTTCAGAAGCCCAGGAGGCTCTTGATGCACTGAAGAAATTCCTGACAACACCACCAGTACTAAAACCACCGCGCCGAGCCACGTCGGATCAGCGGGCCGAGGATCTACTGTTATATATCTCTTGCATGACTCACGTGGTGAGCACCGCATTGGTAGTCGAGCGAGCAGAAGGACATGCATATCCAGTACAGCATCCCGTCTATTTCATTAGCAAAGTTCTGGGGCCCTCGAAGAAGAAATATCCTCAAGTTCAAAAGCTATTGTATGCAGTACTTCTAACTGCACGCAAGCTCCGTCACTACTTTGACGACCACAAAGTCATAGTAGTCACTGGATTTCCAATAGGGGATATTCTCCACAACAAAGAAGCCATCAGAAGAATAGCCAAGTGGGCCTGCGAGCTAGGAGCTCACGACATCGAGTTTCGACCTCGCACAGCAATAAAGACTCAAGCATTAGTTGACTTCATGTCAGAGTGGACCGAGCAACAAGTGCCAGATAACCCAGAGACTGTGGAAGTATGGCAGATGTATTTTGATGGCTCGTTAAAACTGCAAGGGGCAGGCGCAGGGATCCTCTTCATCGCACCTGGAGGTGAACAACTCAAATATGCTCTTCAGTTGTTATTCTCAGCATCCAACAATGCAGCAGAATACGAAGCTTTGATTCATGGACTGAATATTGTCGTATCACTGGTCATTAAGAGATTGATGGTATACGGAGATTCACTGGTGGTCATAAGTCAGATAAATAAGGAATGGGATTGCTCGAATGACTCTATGGGCAAATATTGCATAGCCGTCCGAAAGCTGGAGGACAAATTCGAAGGGCTGGAATTTCTTCATGTAGAGACAGATCGCAACATGGCTGCAGATGCATTGTCAAAGCTGGGATCCAGTCGAGCCCAAGTCCCACCTAGGATTTTCATCCAAGAAGTGCCACGCCCGAGTATTTCCTTAGAACGGGCAGAGGAATGCAATGTTCTGAGCCAGCCAGAGTCAGATGCTGATGACTGGAGGGAGCCTATCATCAGATATATAAAGAATGAAGAGGAGCCAGATGAAAAAACTGTAGCAGAACGCATTGCAAGGCAGTCAGCCCACTACACTCTCATTGGGGAAGCACTGTACAGGAGGGGCGCACAGGAGTTCTCATGAAGTGCATTCTTTCGGCTATTGGGAAGCAACTATTAGATGAAATCCATGCCGGGCAGTGCGGGATACATGCAGCGTCCAGAACATTAGTTGGGAAGGTCTTCAGGTCTGGTTTCTACTGGCTAACAGCCAAGAGCGATGCAGTCGAGTTATTCCAGAGGTGCGAAGCTTGCCAATACTTATCAAACAGCAGCATTTACCAGCACAGCAACTGCAGACCATACCCATAACATGGCCATTTGCATGCTAGGGACTGGATATGATAGGACCCTTCAAGAAAGCTCAGGGAGGATACACTCACGTGTTGGTTGCCATCGACAAATTCACTAAATGGATAGAGTACAAACCTATCGCTTCTCTGACTTCAGCCAAGGCAGTAGAATTCATACAAGATATAATATTCAGATTTGGAATACCAAATAGTATCATAACCGATCTAGGATCCAATTTCACTAGCTCTAAATTCTTTGATTTCTGCGAACAACTATGCATTCAGGTCAAGTACGCGTCAGTAGCACATCCAAGAGCTAACGGACAGGTAGAAAGGGCTAATGGAATGATATTGGAAGCACTCAGAAAGAAAATCTTCGACAAGAATGAAAAGTTCGCAGGAAAGTGGATCAGAGAGTTGCCATATGTGATTTGGAGCCTAAGAACTCAACCTAGCCGAGCCTTGCATGGGAATACTCCTTTCTTCATGGTCTATGGTTCAGAGGTAGTGCTGCCTGCCGACCTCAGGTTTGGGGCGCCAAGATTAATCTTCGATAACATAGCTGAGGCAGAAGCTACCAGACTGGAGGATATTGATGTACTAGAAGAAGAGCGATTGAATACAGTAATTCAGTCGGCCAGGTACCAGCAAACTCTGAGGCGCTATCATGATAAGGCCATGCGACATCGATCCTTCGCAGTGGGAGACTTGGTCCTTCACCGAATTCTAACAGGGGAAGGACGACATAAATTATCGCCACTATGGGAAGGGCCATTCATCGTAGCAGAAGTCACTCGGCCAGGATCGTATCGACTTACTCAAATGGATGGCACGAAAATAGGGAATTCATGGAATGTAGAACATCTCAGGAAGTTTTACCCCTAAATAGATTTCAAAAGCTATCAGGGCAGCATTGTATTCTGTAATGGGAAAAGTACATCATCAATAAAAAGACTTCATTCTCGAAAGAACTTGACCTATTGCTAATCTGCACGCTTACTTAACTCAGGGTGACCAATATACCCTATTAACGGAGCAATCGGCTTAAGTCGGCGATGACTTAAGGCGGTGCGACATGCTCACACTTACTTAACTCAGGGTGACCACTATACCCTATTAACGGAGCAACCGGCTTAAGTCGGCGATGACTTAAGGCGGTGCGACATGCTCACGCTTACTTAACTCAGGGTGACCACTATACCCTATTAACGGAGCAATCGGCTTAAGTCAGCGATGAATTAAGGCGGTGCGACATGCTCACGCTTACTTAACTCAGGGTGACCACTATACCCTACTAACGGAGCAATCGACTTAAGTCGGTGATGACTTAAGGCGGTGCGACATGCTCATGCTTACTTAATCTAGGGTGACCACTATACCCTATAACGGAGCAATCGACTTAAGTCGGCGATGACCTAAGGCGGTGTGACATGCTCACGTCTACTTGATCCAGCATAAACATGCTTACGATTACTCATCTCAGGGCGATCTCTATAAAGAAGTTTCAAAACCATCACACTGCGTTTACTTCTGTAATCGTAACAATTGTTGAATTCAAACAATAGAGAAATAACAATAGCGTTCAGTACCAGGAACACTTTCTAACAGAACATGCGATCACATTGACCATGTACACATACAATTCATAAATGCATTCAGTGTTTCTACTTGGCAATGTTCTTCTCAGGAGCAACTGACGAAGAAGGGCGACTCGAGGTGTCAGGAGCAGCGTTGACATCAGCAACTATGTCATCAGGAACGATCACGCCTGGCCTTCTCATCAAGATCTGCCCCGCGCGAATGGCTTTATCCATAGCCTTGTCGCGCTGAGCCTTCAAAGTAGTAGAAGTGTCTTCAGCAACCTTGGTAGCCAGTCGAGCAGCTTCTAGCTCCTGGACGACTGACCTTTTGGAGGCGCGCAGATCCTTGATAACAGAATCTTTGCTTGACACCAACTGCTTGAGACAAAGGACCTCATCCAGGGATAATTGTAGCTCGTGATGATGATGATCCAAATCTGCCATGGTGAAACGATGGCTCCTCTCCAAGATAGTCAAAGAATTACTGGTGTCACGATACAACCTATCAAGGTTATCGCGAGAAGCTGCGAGTACAGGTTTTTCTTCCTGCAGACAAGAATCAGCTATCAAGCACCCAGTAAGCAGCAAAACCACAAAAGAGAAAGTCAAGTAGGCTTACCTCATTGGCCACCCTTTCAGAATCAAGCTGAGCACTGAGAGATGAATTCAATGAGTTGACATCATCTAAAGAAGCAGAAATCTGGGCCAAGTTGGCCTGACCTTGAGAATACTTCTCCTCAAGTTGAAGAAAAGCACACCGTTAAAAATGGACTAGTCAAGAAGTCAAGGAAGAAAACAAAGGCACTGACCAGCATTAGTCACTTTCAAATCAGATATCTGCCTCTGAAGCAGCATCAGATTCCAATGCATCAGAGACAGAGCTCTTTCTGGGACAGAGGCACCTTGTGATCTTAGCTGACCATCCATCTCGTCGACCAGAGCCTGATATTGAAAGTAAATGAGTACAAAGACAACATTTTGCCTGGAGTATAGCCAGATCGAGGAAAGCCAGATTACCTGAAGATTGGAGAAGAATGAAGAAAACCCCAAATCATAAGAAGCCAGGTGGTGGCTCGACGAAGGAGCATCAACCGGGGCAATCTGAAGAGCACCATCAGGGATCAACTCGACATCACCAGTAGGCATCAGAACTCTAGCATCGGGTGTGCCGGTCTCTAAGGCGACTTCCTCGTTTAAAGCATGCACTGTTGCCATGCCATCAGAATGTGGGGGCGAAGACGCAACATGGACATTCATGGAGGTATGAGAAGGGGAGCCCGCCTGGACACCCTCAAGGGCTGGGTCACAGCTCGCGCTACCCACCTGAGCTGGATCATTACAGGCAACACCCTCGGGGGCTGGGTCACAGCTCATGCTACCCACCTAAGCCGGATCATTACCGGCGACACCCTCAGGGGCTGGGTAACCGCTTGTACCATCCTCGGGGACCGGGTTCTCCGCAGCAGCCACCTCTAAGGCTGAAGGATTCTCAGTCACCTCCATGGGAATTGAACAACCTTGACCAGCTTCTTGGCCCCGAAGACCGCCTCCAAGGTCGACGAGGCACGAGACGCCGCTCGGGATAACTCTAATCCCACGCCTGGAATGTCAGAGCAAACGTCCATCATACCATCGTCCATGGGCTCGGACAGCAAGTCTTCAGGAACAACATCCTCGAGAGCCTGATCAAAATTTGCTAGGGATAATTCTTGCAGACCGACGAGAGCAGACAAAGCTGGAGAAGGGATATCACTACTCTCCCCACTGACTATGTATCACCAACTATTCTTCCGAATTAAGGGGATTTCCTCCTCTTCTTCTTCATCCTCATCAACAATACGAACAATACACCCATTGGGTTCAACTTCAGCAGGGTCACACCCATTGGGATCAACTTCAATAGGGTCACACCCATTGGGTTCAGCATCAGCAGGGTCACACCCATTGGGATCGGCATCAATAGGGTCACACCCATTGGGATTAGCTCCAGTAAAGAGTTCCACTGGTACTTCTTCAGCAGCAGGAGCAGAAGGGCCAGCATCATGATCCAAGCACGACACCCGTCGAAGTCGTCTCTTTTTCTTTTTCTTCCCCTCAACAGGAGCATTGAAGCACGAAGTGAAATGAAGACCAGCCAAGAGTCATCCACTGGATGTCCAATCCGTCGCTGATCAAATAAATTCCTAGCTGGCGCATGGGCAGGCCGTACTGTTGATTTCAAAAAGACAAAAAACTATATGCTGATCTCTAAAGCATAAACTAATGAGACAATGCTGATCTCTAAGGCATGAGTCTAAGTCAAAGACAATGGTTTCTAAAAAAGCGTGGGATGAAGACCTTTGAGTGGATTATTTTCAGTAATCCACTCAAAGCTCGGGGGCTACACCCATTGGGTGCACCTCCGGTGCACCTAATGAATCATGAGGCTCCGAGAACAAAATGTTGATCTCTAAAGCATAGGCTGATGGCAAAATGCTGATTTCTAAAACATAAATCTAAGTCGAAAACTACGATCTAAAGAAGTATGGGATGAAGATCTTTGAATGGATTATTTTCAGTAATCCACTCAAAGCTCGGGGGCTACACCCAATGAATCCTTAACCCCTAAGAACAAAACGTCGACCTCCAAAGCATAAACAGAGCAGCGATTACTGAAGATTAAAAGCAAAAGACTGTGGAATGATGCTAGAAGAAGATGACAGAAGATCGTTTTTACCAAGTTACTCGGAGCTGAAGGTAACGACTTAGCAGACATGTTTCAAAATCGTAAGCTGGACCTGGAATCTTTGGGCCGATTATTTCAAAATCAACACAAAGATTGGGGGCTTGTGGGGGACAGATATCCCCCGGGTCCACTAGAAGGCAAGAAGGCCTCGCGGAAGGCCCTAGGCCCATTACTTCGCAAGGCCATCCCTTCGTGGGCCAGGGGAGGAACTTTCAACAGAACGGATCAACACGAGGACGGATCAACTCGAGCCCATATGGTTCGCTAAACTCAAACGCTATCCACAGCATTGATCCGACTTTCCCGCGCAGTGCCCTCAGACGTTGGAGCCGAAGGATTATAAGTCGGCGAGATTATAGGAAGATAAACTCAGTTGGTTCACTATTGCTTAGGAACACATGGTTATCATATCCGCATGTAACGTCCCACGGTCGAATATATAAGGCCTAGGGGCACCCCTTCAAGATCATCTTCATCTTACTCATTAGCCATCCACCCAGTTCTCTAGCATCTCCTGTACTAGAGAATTCTCTTGTAATCCACCACACATAAGATCCACTCCAAGACGTAGGGTATTACGCATCTCAAAGCGGCCCGAACCTGTACAAGATTGCCCACCATCTCTCGTGCCTCTAGCACGAACCATTGAGCTACAGTCAGCTACACCGTCCTACTCCTAAAAACACCTCGAGGGGCAACCCTCGGGTGTGTGGTCGGACCCAAATCATCGACAGAAGGTGGCTATTGAAAGTAATGCCAAAGCATGTCAGAAGGCCTTTAGCAATGTCTGTGCCTTCATTGGCACGAGGGACATAATTCAAGAGCATATAGCCTACAGAGTGTGGCCACTTGTAGACAGCTGGGAGATGTCGAAGGAGACTACTGCTGAATCCAGCGAAGGTGGATTAGTTCGATTGAAATATACCTTCAGATACAGAGATAAGTTCGACGAGCCAAATGATGACTGGTTGAAATGCATTGAAGCTACTAGCAACGAGTTGCTTGGGACATATACTAGGGCCGAAGATGATGCCTTGTCCTCAGCCTTCAGGGGTCAGGGCAAGAAAAGATTGAACAGGGTTTTTGATGCAATTGTCTTCATATATCCTGACTACTGCTACCCCTTGAAAAGGCAAGGAAAAAAGAGGAAAATTGCCGCTACAGCCACCCCAGCCCTGCCGAAGGGCAAGAAAATAAAGGTTCTTACCCACCGGCCTCGATATATTGAAACGGTCGTAGTGCCTGAATTTGGTGAAGGGACCTCTTCCACTGCCGAAGCAGAACAAGGTACTCCCGCCACCCAAAGCGCTGAAGGGTCCATTGTGATGCTGAAGGTGCCTACAGCCGAGCCAACCGAAGCCAAAGATGATGCAGCCAGAGAGCCAGAATTGGAAAAACAGTGATGATTCTAGAAATTCTGAGCCCACCGTTAGAGGCAGAATTGCCGAAGATGCCAAAGGCTCCTACCACAACTCCCAAGAGGAGGAGGATGGCTAGCGTGCCAGACGCTGTTATGGAGACCATAAAAGCCTTGACCCCTGCTCTTACTAAGAAAGTTGCCGAAGCTATCACAGTCCAGGCCGAAGCCGAAGCTGGGCCTTCAGTGCCCATTGAGACGAAGCCTGTCGCGCCTGAGGATAAAACTGAGCAAGAAACTCCGGATAGCGGTAGGTCAATGGGGTTATATGATAGAAAAAACTAAATCTCCTGCCCCTGAAGCTCCGGCCGAAGATGTTGATTACATTATTCGACATGCTTCGGGGAAAATATTATCCAAAGAAGAAATCCTAGAAGCCAGACACTACGCCCAGAAACTAAAATATCCGAAGGGGGCCCTAGTGTTCAATGGCACTGACGAAGATGATTTCCTATACTGTCTCCTGGACAACAAAGAAATATCTGTTTGCCGGGAGATAGCCAAAAGTATGGGATTTTCGAAGCTTGAAACTGGCCTCGCCGCCATGTCAAAGGATGACCTTGCGGATAGTCTTGCATACAACACTATAAAGGTACAGAAGCTGTTAACTTTGAAGTTGAAAATGAAGTATTTCATTGTCATAATTATTTCTTTTTTGCAGGGCTTAATTCTTAGCAATGCCTTGAGGGCACAAAAGAACGTCGAGGACAAAAGCTGCTCAATAGCTCTCAGCAACCTTCGCTCAGAGGTAATTGAGCTGAGAAACGAAGCTTTGGAGAAAGACAAGATTTTATTTTCATTGGTGAGTAAAGTGAAAGAAGACGAAGCTAAATACAATGCTTAGGCCGAAGCCCAAAAGGCCGAGGTTGAAGATCTTCGGAAACAACTTACCGAAGCCAAAGAAAATTGTGAGGTCGCCAAGGCCAGCCAAGAAATTATTGAATCATGGAAGGCCAGGCTAGAGAAAAATATTGAAGAACTTCACAAATCTAGGGAAATATGTTTCAAAAAATCCTTGGATTGCGTGAAGAAGCTAAAACTAGCTTCTCCAATGTGGGTGCATACTCCTCTGAGGAAAATTTTATTCGAGGCGACCCGAGGGCGTTATTGAATGGATCATCGAGGAAATCGAAGCTTTTGAGGAAATTCTGAATGATCGCAGAGATATTTGTGCTTTCTCCGGCGCTCGGGGACTTGTAGCTATTCTGGAGAAGGCTAGATGCGAACACGTCAAAGCTACAACCCAGGCCAAAGCCGCCTTCTCCATAGACGACACAAAGGACCCTTCAGCTGAAGCAACTTTAGTGGGCGGAAAGTTTTATTCTGATGTCTGGGTGAACGGTGGCCGAGAATTGGCCAGCGAAATTATAAAAAAAGAACGAAAAGACACTCATGACGCCCGAAAAGAAGCTAGGCGAGCTGCAGAGGTTGCTGAACGCGAAAGGCGCATAGGTATTGTTTTTGAATTTTAGCTTTGGTACCTACTTTGTGGCTTCGAACTAATAGTTTACCTATTATAGCTGAACTGTCACCGCTGCCGGAGCCGTACAACCCCCTGGCTGATCCGGAGATGAAGGAAGCGTTGGATATAATAGGCATTGCTAACTCTATTATCGACGAAGTCGTTGATAAACTATTGAACAAAGTCGCAAAAAAAGTCCTTAGAGAAGAGTAGACTTTATTGTAATAATACTTTATAATGTTTGATGTATGGAACAATTGATGAGACGTGTAAATTACTGCATGAAATTTACATACATACCGTTTTGAGCCTTCAGCGAAAAAACACCTTCCCTTCTTTTCATGCTTCGTAAAGAAAGAAACCCCTTTTATGGCGAGTCGGATAAAACTATATTTCCCGAAGCTTAGTTCATGCCTCAGCATATTTCCATTTTAACAAAGTTTTTGCCGAAGATTAGCTTCGTATCCAATCTTTGTGCTGTTGATGCGATATGATGCATGATGTAATGTTATGCGAAATGATATGATGACATGATGCAAAATGGTGGCAATGTCGAAGACACACACACATATGCCCACACTAGAATACACAAGACTCTGCATCCCCTTAGGAACGTCTTTTGAGTCTTTAAGCTCTACATCCCTTTAGGAACGACTTTTGAGCTTCTTCACCTTCTATTTCAGTGGCATTTAAGCTCTGCATCCCCTTGGGAATGACTTTTGAGCTTCTTCACCTTATATTTTGATAGTATTTGGCTCTGCATTCTTTTAGGGACGACTTTTGAGCAGAAAACTTACACTGCGCTCCCTTAGGAATGACTTTTGCATCTTCGGATCATAACCTTTTGCTCTGCATTCCTTTAGGAACAACTTTTGAGCAGAAAACTTATGCTGCGCTCCCTTAGGAGCGACTTTTGCAACTTTGAATCATAATCTTTTGCTCTGCATTCCTTTAGGAACGACTTTTGAGCTTCAGAATTTACTCCGTTTTCTTATAAACATTTTTCGAGCTTCAGAAGTCCGTGAGAGATACATTTTACTCTAATACAGGCACAATTATTATAAGAATTTGAAATTAAGTTCTTCATTACTTGTTTCTCATAGAAGAAATAAAATGGAGTAAAAGATAAAAGGTACATCAAAGGTAGGATATTCCTTAGTATATATATGCTTCGATTCTGGTACAGTGTTATTGACTGTATGAGCTTCAGACTCCTCCCTGAAGTCATGCTGCTGTTGGGCGTGCTGTTGCCCTTCTAGCTGCTGGCTTCGGGTGTGAGTAGGTGGCAATGGTGGTGGTAATGGGAGCTTGGGCCATGAAGCTTGTGAATGACTTGCCGAAGCAACAGAAGCTGCAGGTTGATTACCCACGTATTCTGGTATATAGGGAGAGTAGCACGAAGCAGTGTGTAAAACCTGCTTCGGTTGATTCTGCCGCGCCTCTACTTCGACAATCTCATTTTGTTTCTGAATGGTTACATGGCATGTTCTTGTAGTGTGGCCCTTGTCTTCACCACAGAATAAACAATAGAGCTTTCTAGGCTGATCCCCATACCTTCCTCTGAAGCCCCTACCGCCTCTGCCCCTTGGGGCTGGTGGCCTGAAAGAGCTTTGCTGTTGCCCTGAGGATTGTGAGCTATGCTATGGCCTTTGAAGCTGGCTTCCTCTGTCATCACTCTGGCTGGAGTTGTGGATTGATCTGACATGCCTAGGGTGGATTCTTCCTCCGAAGCCCCTAGTCATCTCAGAAAACCTATAAGCTTCTTCCCTTCTCTGGAAAAAATCATTATCAGCCCGGATGTACTCATCCATCTTCTAAAGAAGCTTCTCTAAGGTCTGAGGGGGTTTCCTGGCAAAGTATTGAGTCGTAGGTCCTAGCCGAAGCCCTTTGATCATGGCCTCAATGACAATTTCATTGGGCACTATGGGCGCTTGTGCTCTCAGACGTAAGAACCTTCGAACATACGCTTGGAGGTATTCTTCATGGCCCTGTGTGCACTGGAACAAAGCTTGAGCAGTAACCGACTTCGTCTAGAACCCTTGGAAACTGGTGATCAGCATGTCCTTCAGCTTCTGCCAAGATGTGATTGTTCCGGGCCAGAGAGAGGAGTACCAGTTTTGTGCGACATTCTTGACTGCCATGACGAAGGATTTTGCCATGACTGCAGTGTTGCCCCCATATGAAGATATGGTTGCTTCGTAGCTCATCAGAAACTGCTTCGGATCTAAGTGCCCATCATACATGGGGAGCTGGAGTGGCTTGTATGATGGGGGCCATGGGGTAGCCTATAGTTTTGCTGACAGAGGAGAAGCATCATCAAAAGGAAAATTTCCATGATGGAAATCATCATACCATTCATCATCATCGTAGGAATTGTCCTGACGAAGCTCTCTACGTTGAGGTCTTCGGTCCTGGTCATCTTAGGTGAGATGACGCATTTCCACAGCGGCGTCGTCGATCTTCTTCTGAAGATTAGCAAGATGAAGCATCTTCTCCTTCTTCCTTTAGACCTGCTGGTGGATTGCTTCGAGGTCCCTGATTTCTTGGTCTAATTCCTCCTCCTGAGGGGTTGGACTTGTAGCCTTCCTCTTTTGACTTCTAGCTTCGCGTAGTGTTTCTTGGTTGATGTCCAGTGGCTGCAATGCAGCCCCCAGTGTTGAAGCTTTCTTCAGTGATATGACAAAGGTCATAGCTTGCCGAAGGTGGTTGAATGAGTTCATCGAAGGTGGGTGCTAATGTTGGGGACTTGTTCTCAAATGCTATGAATTAAGAACAAGGCAACACAAATGTTAATAATTAAAGACCTTCGTCCTTCGAAGCACTATCTCCCTTGGGATATAATGATCTTCAGACGAAGGTTACGAAGGACATACCTTCATCATCTCAATATGTAAGTGAAAGGGAAATAGGGTTAACCTTTTCCTATAAATAATTTTGGTGGTTGAATGCCCAACGCAAATAAAGGACTAACTAGTTTGCTCTAGAATACATGTTCTACAGGTGCATAAAGGTTCAACACAAACCAATAAAAGATTGAAGAAAGGGTTCAATTCAAAGGAGCAAATGAAACCGAGTGTGCCCTGGTCTGGCGCACCGGACAGTGTCCGGTGCACCAAGACCATACAGATATAAACTCGCCACTCTCGGGTTTCAACCAGCACGCTCCGCTATAATTCACCAGACTGTCCGGTGTGCCACCGGACTATCCGGTGTGACAGTGGAGCAATGGCTACTCAGCGCAATGGTCGACTGCAAAAGCCGCTGACTCCATGAGCAGTGGTGTACAGTGCGCGCAGAGTCAGAGCGCAGAAGTCAGAGGCGCACCAGATAGTGAACAGTGCGTGTCCGGTGCGGCACCGGACTGTCCGGTGCCACTAGAAGACAAGCCTCCAACGGTCAACTGTTCCAGAACCCTAACAGTTGGGTGACGTGACTGGCGCACCGGATAGCGTCTTGTGGCGCGACAGCAGACTTCCCTAATGGCTATATGGTGGTTGAGGGCTATAAATATCCCCAACTACCACCACTCCAAGCATCCAAGCTTCTAGCACTTCACATTCAATACAAGAGCTAGTGCATTCACTCCAAGTCACAAATCAAAAGATCAAAGCCTCTCCAAGTGCCAAAATTCATTCCAACCTCCTAGTGACTTGAGAGAGTGTTTGTTCATGTTCTTTGCGCTCTTGTTTCTTGGATCGCTTTCTTCCTTCCTCTTTCTTGTTTCTAAGTGACTTGTAAGCAAGGCAAGAGACACCAAGTGTGTGGTGGTCCTTGCGAGGTCTAAGTGACCTGTGGAATTAAGGAGAAAGCTCACTCGGTCTAAGTGACCGTTTGAGAGATGGAAAGGGTTGAAAGAGACCCGGTCTTTGTGACCACCTCAACGGGGACTAGGTTCTTTAGAACCAAACCTCGGTAAAACAAATCACCGTGTCATCCGCTTTATTTCTTGGTTGATTTGTTTTCCCCCTCTCTCTCGGACTCAGATATAATTCTAACGCTAACCCTAGCTTGTAGTTTGTGTTTTAAGTTGTAAATTTTAGATTACGCCTATTCACCCCCCTCTAGGCGACTTTCAATTGGTATCAGAGCCCGGTACTTCATTAGAGTCTAACCACTCGAAGTGATGTCGGGAGATCACGCCAAGAGGGAGATCATGACCGGCGACAAGCCCGCAAGCTCGTGGAGAACCCTCTCAAGGGAGTCTGGCCACAAGCAAAAGTAGGAATCCTCTTTCTCCAACAAGACCCATCGGAGAGGCGACAAGAAGAAGAAGATGAAGAAAGTGGTCTACTACGAGACCGACTCTTCTTCGCCCTCCACATCTGGCTCCGACTCGTCGTCCACTACTTCTAAGCACCATGAGCGCAAGAAGTATAGTAAGATGCCCCTCCGCTATCCTCACATTTCTAAGCGCACTCCATTACTTTCTGTTCCCTAAGGCAAACCACCATATTTTGATTGTGATGATTATTCTATGTGGAGTGATAAAATGAGGCATCATCTAACCTCACTCCACAAAAGCATATGGGATATTATTGAGTATGGAGCGCAGGTACCGAAGGTAGGGAACAAGGACTACGATTCGGACGAGGCCGACAAAATTCGGCACTTTATCTCCCAAGCCACAACTATACTCCTCGTCTCCTTGTGTCGAGAGGAGTATAATAAGGTGCAAGGGTTAAAGACGGCCAAAGAAATTTGGGAGGTCCTCAAAACCGTGCACGAAGGAGATGAGGTGACCAAGATCACCAAACGGGAGACGATCGAGGGGGAGCTCGGTCGATTCATCCTCAACCAAGGAGAGTAGCAACAAGCCATGTACAACCGGCTCAAGACCATTAGTTCAAAGCTCAGAAACTTTGAACTAATGGTCAAGGCTCCAAACACATCATCAACTTGGAGCAAGGCACCACCTCCACACCCGAGGTGCAACCCGTCGCATTCAAGGCGACAGAAGAAGAGAAGAAGGAATCTACACAAAGTAGGATTCCCATCGACGCCTCCAAGCTCGACAACAAGGAAATGGCGCTCATCATCAAGAGCTTTCGCCAAATCCTCAAGCAAAGGAGGGGGAAGGACTACAAACCCCGCTCTAAGAGGGTGTGCTACAAATGTGGTAAGCCCGGTCATTTTATCGCTAAATGTCCTATGTCTAGTGATAGTGATAGGGGCGATGAAAAGAAGGGGAAGAAGAAGGGGAAGAAGAGGTACTACAAGAAGAAGGGCGGTGATGCCCATGTGTGTCGGGAATGGGACTCCAATGAGAGCTCCACCGACTCCTCCTCCGACGAGGACGCCGCCAACATCACCGTCGACAAGGGACTCCTCTTCCCCAACGTCGTCCACAAGTGCTTCATGACAAAAGATGGCAAAAAGAAGAAGGTACAATCTAGAGCCACCAAATATACAACATATAGTGATGAAGGTAGCTCTAGTGAAGATGAAGATGATTTGCTCACCCTTTCTGCCGACCTTAACATGCAACAAAAAGAAAAATTGAATGAATTGATAGGAGCCATTCATGAGAAGGATGAACTCTTGGACAGCCAAGAGGAATTCCTTATTAAGGAAAATAAGAAGCATGTTAAAGTAAAAAATTCTTATGCTCATGAAGTAGAGAAAAATGAAAACTTGACTAAAGAGCTTAGCATTTGTCATGACACTATTTCCAACCTTAGAACTGAGAATGCTAATTTAATTACTAAGGTTGAGAAGTTAAATGTTTGTAATGATTCAATTATCAGTCTTAGAAATGAAAATGCTAGTTTAATTGCTAAGATTGATAAATTGAATGAATCAATTTCTAGCCTTAGAACTGAGAATGATAATTTAATTTCTAAGGCTAAAGATTTGAATGTTTGCAGTGATTCTATTTCCAGTCTTAGAAATGAGAATGCTATTTTACATGCTAAGATTGATGAATTAAATGTTTGCAAACCCTCTACATCTACCGTTGATCATATTTCTATTTGCACTAGATGTAGAGATGTTAATGTTGATGCTATAAATGATCATCTTGCTTTAATTAAACAATAAAATGATCATATAGCTCAATTAACTGCTAAAATTAATGACCATGAAATTGAGAATGAAAAGTTTAAATTTGCTAGAAGCATGCTCTATAATGGGAGACACCCTGGCATCAAGGATGGCATTGGTTTCCAACAGGGAACCAATGTCAAGCTTAATGCCCCTAAGAGATTATCCAACTTTGTTAAGGGCAAGGCTCCCATGGTTCAGGATAATGAGGGTATATTTTATATCCTGCTAATTATCCTGAGCACAAAATTAGGAGGTTTCATGCTAGAAAACCTCATAATGTTTCTCACCATGCATTTATGTATAAAAATGAGGCTTCTAGCTCTAGGCAATCAACACATGTTAAATTGCCTAAAAGGAAAATTCCTGCTGCATCAAATGAGCCTAACATTTCATTTAAGACTTTTGATGCTTCCTATGTTTTAACTAACAAATCAGGCAAAGTAGTTGCCAAATATGTTGGGGCAAACACAAGGGCTCAAAGACTTGTGTTTGGGTACCCAAGGTGCTTGTTTCTAATGTGAAAGGACCCAAGACCGTTTGGGTACCTAAGAACAAGGCTTAAATTATTTTGCAGGTTTATGCATCCAGGGGCTCAAGTTGGATAATTGACAGCGGATGCACAAACCACATGACAGGGGAGAAAAGAATGTTCTCCTCCTACGAGAAAAATGAAGATCCCCAAAGAACTATCACATTCGGAGATGGAAATCAAGGTTTGGTCAAAGGACTTGGTAAAATTGCTATATCTCCTGACCATTCTATTTCCAATGTTTTTCTTGTAGATTCTTTAGATTATAAATTGCTTTTTGTATCTCAATTATGCAAAATGGGTTACAACTGTCTTTTTAGTGATGTAGGTGTTACTGTCTTTAGAAGGAGTGATGATTCAGTGGCATTTAAGGGAGTGTTAGAGGGTCAGCTATGCTTAGTTGATTTTAATAGAGCTAAACTTGACACTTGCTTAATTGCTAAGACTAATATGATTTGGCTCTGGCATCGCCGACTTGCCCATGTTGGGATGAAGAATCTTCACAACCTTCTAAAGGGAGAGCACATTTTGGGACTAACAAATGTTCATTTTGAGAAAGACAGGGTTTGTAGCACATGCCATGTAGGAAAGCAAGTTGGCGCCCATCATCCACACAAAAACATCGTGACAACGGACAGGCCACTGGAGCTAGTCCGGGAGTAAGTACTGTCTAGTAATTGTGGATGATTATTCTCGCTTCACATGGGTATTATTTTTGCAGGAAAAATCTCAAACCCAAGAGAACTTAAAAGAATTCTTGAGATGGGCTCAAAATGAGTTTGGATTGAGAAACAAAAAGATAAGAAGCGACAATGGGACGGAGTTGAAGAATTCTCAAATTGAAGGCTTTCTTGAGGACGAGGGCATCAAGCATGAGTTCTCTTCTCCCTACACACCTCAACAAAATGGTGTAGTGGAGAGGAAGAATAGAACTCTACTGGACATGGCAAGGACCATGCTTGATGAGTACAAGACTCCGGACCGGTTTTGGGCGGAAGCAATCAACACTGCTTGCTACTCCATCAACTAGTTATATCTTCACTGAATCCTCAAGAAGACATCATATGAACTCCTTACCAGTAAAAAGCCCAATGTTTCATGTTTTAGAGTCTTTGGTAGCAAATGCTTTATTCTTGTTAAAAGAGGTAGAAAATCTAAATTTGCTCCTAAGGCTGTAGAAGGCTTTTTACTGGTTATGATTCAACCACAAGGGCATATAGAGTCTTCACCAAATCCACTGGATTAGTTGAGGTTTCTTGTGACATTGTGTTTGATGAGACTAATGGCTCCCAAGTGGAGCAAGTTGATCTTGATGAATTAGATGATGAAGAGGCTCCGTGCGTCGCACTAAGGAACACGAACATTTGTGATGTGTGTCCTAAGAAATCCAAAGAGCCTCCACAAGCACAAGATCAACCGCCATCTTCCAACCAAGCATCTCCACCAACTCAAGATGAGGAATAGGCTCAAGATGATGAAGAAGAAGATCAAGAAGATGAGCCACCTCAAGATGAGGTCAATGATCAAGGGGGAGATGAAGATAATCAAGACAAGGAAGATGAGCAAGAAATTCAGGGTCAAAGACCGCCACACCCAAGAGTCTACCAGGTGATTCAAAGAGATCACCCCATCAACTCCATTCTTGGTGATATCCATAAGGGGGTAACTGCTCGATCTCGAGTCGCTCGTTTTTGTGAACATTACTCTTCTGTGTCCTGTATTGAGCCATACAGGGTGGAGGATGCACTAAGAGATTTGAATTGGGTGCTGGCCATGCAAGAGAAGCTCAACAACTTCACGAGGAATGAGGTATGGCATCTGGTTCCACGTCCTAATCAAAATGTTGTAGGTACCAAATGGGTATTCTGCAACAAGCAAGATGAGCATGGTGTGGTGATAAGGAACAAAGCCCGACTTGTGGCCAAGGGTTATTCACAAGTCAAAGGTTTGGATTTCGATGAAACTTATGCACCCATAGCTAGGCTTGAGTCAATTCGTATATTACTTGCCTATGCTACTTACCATGGCTTTAAGCTTTATCAAATGGACGTGAAAAGTGCCTTCCTCAATGGACCAATCAAGGAAGAGGTCTATGTTGAGCAACCTCCTAGCTTTGAAGATAGTGAGTACCCTAACCATGTTTACAAACTCTCAAAGGCGCGTTATGGGCTCAAGCAAGCCCCAAGAGCATGGTATGAATGCCTGAGAGATTTTCTTATCATCAATAATGGCTTCAAAGTTGGCAAAGCCGATCCTACTCTCTTTACTAAAACTGTTGCAAATGATTTGTTTGTATGCCAAATTTATGTTGATGATATTATATTTAGGTCTACTAACAAATCTACTTGTGAAGAGTTTAGTAGGATTATGGATAAAAAATTCGAGATATCAATGATGGGGAGTTGAGATATTTCTTAGGATTTCAAATCAAGCAACTCCAAGAGGGCACCTTCATCAGCCAAACAAAGTACATTCAAGACATTCTTAAGAAGTTTGGAATGACGGATGCCAAACCCATCAAGACACCCATGGGAACCAATGGGCATCTCGACCTCGACATGAGAGGTAAATCTGTAGATCAAAAGGTATATCGGTCGATGATAGGATCTTTACTCTATTTATGTGCATCTCAACCGGACGTTATGCTTTCCTTATGCATGTATGCAAGATTTCAGGCCAATCCTATGGAAGTTCACCTTAGGGCCGTAAAGAGGATCATGAGATATCTAGTTTACACTCCTAAGTTTGGACTTTGGTACCCTAGGGGATCCACCTTCGATTTAATAGGATATTCCGATGCTGATTGGGCAGGGTGTAAAATTGATAGGAAGAGCACATCAAGGACTTGTCAGTTTCTGGGGAGATCCCTGGTGTCTTGGCCTTTAAAGAAACAAAACTCAGTAGCTCTTTCCACCGTTGAAGCCGAGTATATTGCCACAGGCCATTGTTGTGTGCAAGTACTTTAGATGAGGCAAACCCTCAGGGACTATGGCTACAAATTGAGCAAAGTCCCTCTCCTATGTGACAATGAGAGTGCTCTCCGCATGGCGGAGAATCCCGTTGAACACAGCCGCACTAAGCACATAGACATTCGGTATCACTTTTTGAGGGATCACGAACAAAGGGGGGTATCGAGATAGCCTATGTAAACACCAAAGATCAATTAGCCGATATCTTCACCAAGCCACTAGATGAGAAAACCTTTAGCAAACTTAGGAATGAGCTAAATATACTTGACTCTCGGAATTTTGATTGAAACATTGCACACATAGCTCATTTATATACCTTTGATCATATCTCTTTCCTTTGGTACATACACATATTTCTTATTCTTCTTGTGTCAAGGCTAAGACTAATGTGTTTCCATGAGTATATCTTATATTAGTCTTAGATTGAAAGGAAAATGGAGTATTCGGCAAAGACAATGCTTCCACTCTACTCCATCGGTATTACTCACTCTTTGCCGGTATTCCGCCATCTCCACATTGGTATAATCTTTCACTCATATATTGTTTACCAAAGGGGGAGAAAATATAAAAGGGCTCTCAATGTCTCCATTTTTGGTGATTCATGCCAAAGGGGGAGAAAGTATTTAGCCCAAAGCAAAAGGACCGCACCACCACCAATTTCAAAATTTTCAAGAATTTTTCAAATTGTTATCTAAATGTATTTGATCTTGTTCAATTGATGTTTACAAAAATTGGTAAAACCCTCTTAAACACTAAGAGGAGAATATCATTCAGGGTGAGTTTTGTTTAGTCAAAGGAAAAGCATTTGAAATAGGGGGAGAAAATTTCAAATCTCGAAAATGCTTCTTCCAATCTTACTCATATGCCTTTGACTATTTGCAAAAAGACTTTGAAAATATTTTCCAAAAGAATTTGCAAAAACAAAACAAGTGGTGCAAATGTTGTCCAAAATGTTAAATAAAAGAAAGCAATCCATGCATATCTAGTAAAATTATAAATTGGTTTAATTCTAAGTAACCTATGCACTTACATTACGCAAACTAGTTCATTTTTGCACTTCATATATTTGCTTTGTTTTGTGTTGGCATCAATCACCAAAAAGGGGGAGATTGAAAGGGAAATAGGGTTAACCTTTTCCTATAAATAATTTTGGTGGTTGAATGCCCAACACAAATAATGGACTAACTAGTTTGCTCTAGAATACATGTTCTACAAGTGCATAAAGGTTTAACACAAACCAATAAAAGATTGAAGAAAGGGTTCAATTTAAAGGAGCAAATGAAACCGAGTGTGCCCTGGTCTGGCGCACCGGACTGTCCAGTGTACCACCGGACAGTGTCCGGTGTGCCAGGACCGTACAGATATAAACTCGCCATTCTCTGGTTTTAACTAGCGTGCTCCGCTATAATTCATCGGACTGTCCGGTGTGCCACCGGACTGTCCGGTGTGACAACGGAGCAACGACTACTCGGCGCAACGGTCGACTGCAAAAGCCGCTGACTCCATGAACAGTAGTGTACAGTGCACGCAGAGTCAGAGCACAGAAGTCAGAGACGCACCAGACAGTGAACAGTGCGTGTCCAGTGCGGCACCGGACTGTCCGGTGCCACTAGAAGACAAGCCTCCAACGGTCAACTACTCCAGAACCCTAACGGTTGGGTGACATGGTTGGCGCATGGACAGCGTCCTGTGGTGCACCGGACAGTGTCCGGTACTGTCCGGTGCGCCCATCGACAACAGACTTCCCCAACGGCTATGTGGTGGTTGAGGGCTCTAAATACCCCCCAACCACCACCACTCCAAGCATCCAAGCTTCCAGCACTTCACATTCAATACAAGAGCTAGTGCATTCACTCCAAGACACAAATCAAAAGCTCAAAGCCTCTCCAAGTGCCAAAATTCATTTCAATCTCAAGGCCGAAGGTTCCTGTGACAGTATATTACACTTGGAAAACATGTTAGTTATGTTTTTTGAGGACCTTCGTGTCGGTGTTTTGGGTCCGACCGCGTACCTGGGGTTGCCCCTCGAGGTGCTTTTTGGAGTAGGACGGTGTTACCGACTGTAGCTCGATGGTTCGTGCTAGATGCACGAGAGACAGTAGACAATTTTATACAGGTTTGGGCCGCTTAGAGAGGCGTAACACCCTACTTCTTGTGTGGATCTTTTAGGTGGTGGGTTACAGGGGAGTTCTCTAGTACGAGGGATGCTAGAGAGCTAAGTAGACGACTAATGAGTGAGTTGTTTTTCGATGGGGATGCCCCCTAGGCCTTATATACTCGACCATGGGGCGTTACATGCGGGTATGGTAACTATGTGTTCCTGAGTAATAGTGAATCGACTGAGCTTATCTTCCTATAATCCTATCGACTTATCATCATTTAGTTCCGACGTCTGAGGGCGCTACGCGGGAGAATCGGATCACTGCTGTGGATAACGTTTGAATTTAGTGAGCCGCACGGGCTCGAATCAATCTGATCTCATGTTGATCCATTCTGCCAGACATTCCTCCCCTGGCCCACGAAGGGATGGCCTTGCGTAATAATGGGCCCAAGGCCTTTCGCGAGGCCTTCTTGCCTTCTAGTGGACCTGGGGGATATCTGTCCCCGCAAGTGTGACAGAACCTCCCAAGTCATTAGGCCCACCCACAGTTGTCCTTGTCCAACGGACCTCAGACAACCCTATAGGATCCCCTAATCACTTGACAAGTTCGGTATCTGTATTCCTTACCTTTCCCAAGAGCGTTTCACCCATCATGCAGACATTACAATACATCGGAGGTATGAAAATGCGGAAGCAGTTACAATAACTTACTTTATTTAAAAGTAAGAGAGAGTAATATTTATTACAGACCAAGACAAACGTAAGAGTGCTGAGTATTATTATTACATAACCTGGGAGGCAAAAACCCCTCCCGATAAACAGTAAAAAGTTTTTCTTAACGGAGGACCTTCCTCCCGTAGCTTTAGTCTTAATTTTCTTCTTTGGGCACCACCTTGGAATAGAAGCAACAAAAGTTTGCTGCTTCTTCACCTAAAACAGCATGGGACAAAGCCCTGAGTACGAAATGTACTTTCGCAAGTCTTACCCGTCAAAATAAAAGACTCTCAAGGATATGCTGGCCTTTGGGAGTTAAGGTATGGCTTATCAATAATCAAAGACTCTGTTTGCATAAATGCTTACTAATAGTGGATCCTTAAAAGTCCAGTTTTATTAGCAAGTTAAGTCATTACCTGAGTTCTAGAGTTCTTTCTACCCTAGTTCAAGCACTTGGCCTATACTAGCCAATTTCTTAACAAACCTTCTTGTTCACTGGGATGCTACGTATAAGTCAGTGACCAAGTCTTCATGTCCGCGAAGTTACGGCGATCTGAATTGATTATACTCAGCTGAGGATCTCCAATCACACGACATATGTAGCACTTAACCCTTGCATATGTCAACTCGTCACTAGGGTTCTTAAGACCAGATCAGGTTCACGCCAACCGAGAGCACAGATACACCACCGTCCAGCCTCTTGCCACGGAGGGTACACTCTACTCTCACCATCTCTCCACTCCCAATGTGTGTTATCTTATTCTGGTATTAGTCCGCTCGAGGCAAAGCTTACCCATGATGAGGCATGTGACCAGTTAAAGGGTCCTCGGTCAGCAAGCCTACAGCGACAAGGTCCTTGATTGACTTAGACGGAGACACTACACCGAGACTCTCTTCTCGTGCAAGTCACCCGCCCGGTCTCAGCTTTATCATTTCAACCCAAAGTTTGGTACCTGGCAGAGGTACATCTTTTCCGATGTTGAACCCATTACGGCCGTAATGCATCCACCATCACAAGTTTTTCTTTTGAAAACATTCCCACCCACTGAAGCATCACTTTTGTTTTAAAACAAAACATTTTTATTTGCTAAAGCAAGGCTAAGCATCAAAAATCCTTTTTGAAAAAAAGGTATCAAGGAAGGGTAATCAATTTTCCAAGGAAGGAAATACATCAACGGTTTAGCACACAACTCCTATCACCTAATGCATCAAACAAGGTGATAAAGATTTTGAAACTTCAAGGAGGTGGCAAATGCACCGGGGCTTGCCTTGAGTGATAGGTGAATCAGGCTCTGCTCCACAGATATCAAAGTAAAAGCAGTTTCCTGCCTGAGGTTCTTCAGGTGGCGGTGGTGAAGTCCTCGCTCCTTCCACTTCTATTTCCTCCTCGTTCTCTAGATATAACCATATATAATCATGAATGCTCATGTAATGCTCATGAAGATGCAAAGATAATAAAAGTTTATTATCTAATGTCTTGAATATAACTTTCCTTCATGGATCTCCGGGAAACTAGGGTTTTAGAGTCTATAGTGAAGTTCATAGGGCAGGGGGGCTAGGGTTTTGGGTTCTAAGTACCAAACATGGTCCAAATCATACCAAACTTTATCCAAGGCTTCTAAATATTATTTAAAGTTTACCTAAAAAGTTTGGTGAATTTTGGAATCATTAATTATTCTCTAAAATTCCAGAAGTATGGATTTTGGCTATTTTAAATGCCCCAAAATTCCCTATTTGAACTAAAAATCAGGAAACTATTTTTATTAAATACTATAAGAAATTAGAAGTCTAGCAAAATTGGTCTGGTATTTTTAGCATTTTTCTACAATTTTCTAGAAATTCTTTAAGTCCAAAAGAAAAAGAAAAAGGAAAAGATGCTACAGGCTTGGGCTGAATCTGGCCCGAGTCGGCCCATGTACTGGCGAAAGCGCGCACGCACACGCCCGCGCTGTTGGTTTTGCGTAGAGAGCCCTGACAATTTGAAATTCTTTAAAGAGTCCCTCCCACTATTCCTCTGTCTCGCTGACGCTTGCAGAAACACCCTTGCGCTTTCCTCTCTTCACAACCCCCTATCCATGACGGCGAACGGCGGGGAACTGAGCTCCGGCGAGCCAACACCGGCCGATTCACGCAACGACCGGTGCTCTATATCAGCGCAGACCTAATTCAAACCCTAACAAGCGTTTCCCCTCAACTAATTTCACTATCGGAGCTCGAAAATGCTCTGTCCACGGTGAAAACGGGCACGACGGACATTCAAACGCGTTCCTGGTGATCTAGGACTGCCTAGCTAAATTGAATGAGTCAGTGAGTATTAGGAGCAAGTAAGGGTGCTGAAACAAGAAAGCAGAGGGTAGGATCAGACCTGAATCGAGCTAGCCACGGCGAAGCCACACCGCTCGATGTTCTAGGTTGATTTGGGGGAAATCCCAAATTGGGGAGTTCTGGTGGATGCTTTGAGGCTCGAGTTGCTTCACTGGGTGCACAATTACTTAGTAGAGCAGGCGGGGTCAGCAATTTATAGGCTCCCACAGCGGTGGCGTCCAATTTTGCGAGGATGCGCTGGCGGCCGGAGAGGAAGAAGGTTACTGGCGTGCGTGATTGGTGGCAATTATCGTGGCAAGCTCCCCGACGATCACCGGGCATGCACGATGTGATTCACTGCGACGTGGTCAAGCGCTTTAGCACGTGGCGCACGGCGGTAATCGGCCAACGGCGGCGAGGTCTATCCGACCGATCGACGAGCAAGTGGGTACGGTGAGCTTAGCTATGACTGAGCCCGAGTCGATCCAAACGCCAAGATCTTTACTCGCTCACGGTTATCCACAAGTCACGACGCATGAATCACAGCGACCGGCGTGAATCGCGGCGTGACGGTCACCGGTGGCAAAGGGGGATGAACTTGGGATCTTGTTCAGTTACTGTACCATGGAGTCTCTATTCAGTGTGCCTGACAGACCACTTTGCAGGGCTTAGATCTTAGGTTTTTACATGACAACTTGTTGATCGGCCAGTAGCAAAGTTGTTGTCTGATGATCCAGCTATAATCTTGTTATAGCAATCATAGTCAAACACTCACTAGATCATCCTCGAATCCCAGCTCAAAGATTGCTCAATCACACTGTCAGTCTGAATTCAGACTTAGGGCAGTCTGACAGCCCAACTTTGAGCCTAATTATCTCAAAACATTTCATGGCACCAAGGTATAATCCCTATAGCAAAGTTGTCCTCCTTTTATAGCTCTACAAACTTGATGTGTTGACCTAGGGAAAAATCTTCATAATTTGGAAGATATAGGGCTTCAAAGTTGATCCTATTCCATAGAAATTCAGACTTAACTCAATAGAGTTTAAGTGGGCTTTTGCAAATAAGTCCAAATCTCAAGGTTTAATTTGCAAATCCACATACATGTGAATCATATGAGTTAAGGTACCCTAATTTCATGGTTTTTGCACTTAGGTCCAAAATGTGCACACTTTTACAGATAACCCCCTAGGGTTTTAGTCAATGGTTTTTCAGGGGTCTATCTAAGGTTTTTGGTGCTTCTAGGGTTTGGAGGCTACTTAAGTCCATCCATGGTGATATTTTATGATCATTTTAACTAAGTTTTGAAGTTTTCTCTTAGTTAAGCTTTTATTCTTCTAAGCCCAATTTAGGGTTAAGTACTCTACTCTAGGGTTTCACCCATGAAATGACACATCAATACAACTTGTTTGAAATTTTTGCCTAGTGAATGCACTCTAGGTGTGACAAACACATGATATGCCAATGCTTATGATGTTATGCTCAAATTTTAGTGGCAGTAACACCAGGGGTGTTACAACAAGCCCCCAATCTTTGACTTAAGATTCTAGGTCCGGCTTGCAGTTTTTGATTTTGGTAAGGAATGCTTTGAAAATATGCCTATCGAGTTGTTGCTTCTAAACTCTGAGTAACTCGGTAAAAATGATCTTCTGTTGTCCTCTCCTGTCATTATTCATTGGTCTTTGCTTTATTCTTCAAAAATTAGTGCTCTGTCTCTGGTTTATGCTTTGGAGATCAGCATCCTGCGCTCTGGGGTTCAGGATTCATTGGGTGCACCGGAGGTGCACCCAATGGGTGTAGCCCCCGAGCTTTGAGTGGATTACTGAAAAATAATCCACTCAAAGGTCTTCATCTTATGCTTTTTTTAGAAATCATTGTTTTATCTTCATCTCATGCTTTAGAAATTAGCATTTTATCGTCAGTTCATGCTTTAGAGATCAGCATTCTGTTTTGCCTTTGAGATCAGCAACGCAGTCTACCCATGTCCTGTTTGGTTTGAAATTTATTTGATCGGCGACAGATTAGACGTCCGGTAGATGGCTCTTGGCTGGTCTTCATTTCGCTTCGTGCTTCAATGCTTCTGTTGATTAGACTTGTACTTCAGCAACTATTTTTGGCTTTCCTCCGATCTCTATCGATATCTTCCTTCTGTCTTGATACATTCATTGTGTATACTGTATGGATGTGACTGCTTGGGAAAATCTATTGAAAATTCATGGACGTCCCCCCCAATGGGTGTAGCCAAGGGACAGCTTGGTGTGCTGAGCGTTTAGCAAAGTGCCCTTGAGTAGTAACTTGACGTGACCGTGGGGTGTAATCATATCGTCCAAGCAGTTGACTTCAGTCCCAATGGGTGTCGTGTTACGTGAAACGGTGTCTGCCGCTTGACTTGTTTCTAGACGATTTGAATTGCTTATTGAATATTTGCGACTGTTCAGTGACCGTGGTAGGAGATGAGCGGTTGCCTTCCGCCTCTATAAATAGAGCGCTTGCTTTGCTGGTGTCTTCACACATCTCTCAGCCGTTTGTTGCTTATTCTCCTCTTTTCTCTTCTCTTCTACTCAACCATGGGCAAGAGCAAGAAGGGCGAAAGTTTGTCGCACCACTCCGGCGACAAGCGGAAGCGCGAGCCAAGTCCCCCCTTGGAGGACTTTGGTGACTCCGAGTACTCGGAGGAGGAGTTTTCCTCCGAGTCCGAGGGGTCGCCGGTCTATGCCTCTCCCCCGGTGTCGTCCGATGACTTGGACGATTACCAGGGGATCACTGCCAAGGTGTGGACGTACATCCAAGCCGTCGAGCGCTTCGGGCTCGAGGGCTCGGATGAGTCAGAAATCTCCTCGGACGAGGAGAACTCCTCCGACTCGTCAGAGGAGGGGAGCGGTGGTGACGGCGACGACGAGGGTGACGGTGGCGATGGAGGCGATGGCGACAGCAAGGGCGATGGCGGCAGCGGCAAGGGCGGTGGTGGCAGCGGCAAGGGCGACGACGGCAGCGGCAGGGCCAGTGGCAAAGCGCCACTGGCTTAAATGTTAATATAGATAAGTAGTAGTAGAAGTAGTATTAGTAATAGTGAAATAATGTAGTAGTAATTAGTAGTATAGAGTAGTGTAAGTAGTGTAGTGATGTAGTAGTGTTATGTAGTATAGTGATGTAGTAGTGTAATGTAGCGAAAAAAGGGGAAGAAGGCCAGCACATAATGAGTTGGTCTTTGAGTTTGTGGAAGAACTTCCCTTTTATATGATGAAGAAAATTTCGGCTTGTTCTGAGCATATTTTTCACTTTTCCATTGTTCTTTCATAGTCAATCGACAGCTTGTATTCATGCCCAGCGCTGATGTTGTTCTTAGAGATAACGCCCGAGTAACGACTGGTAATTGTTGAGTCGTATTTGATTCTGACAGCATTTATGTAGAGAAAACGGCTGAGTTACTGCTGGTGTCTTCAGAGGTAACGGCAGAGTTATTCTAGGTCACGTCGGCATTTTAGAGGTAACAGCCGAGTTATGCTGGGTTACGTCGGCGTTTTAGAGGTAACAACCGAGTTATGCTGGGTTACGTTGGCGTTTTAGAGATAACGGCCGAGTTATGCTGAGCCACATTGGTGTTTTAGAGGTAACAACCGAGTGGTGCTTGACGACGTTAGTGTTTTAGAGATAACAGCCGAGTTATGTTGGAAATCTTGTTTTTCCCAAGTGATGACTTAGCACTTTTTAGTAACGGTGTCTGACCCGGGAAAACCCTATTTATATCACGTCACCACACGCCTCTGCGTTCTGAGCCCTAACTTCACCTTTCTGCCTCCAAACATTCCTCTGCTTCCCTCTGATTTCACTTCCGTTCAATCCGCCGACAAGATTGCGATGGCGCCCAAGCGAAAAAACCAAAATTCTGCTGCAGTAGTGATCCCTCCCATCGACCCCAACAGCCAGTTGCCCTTCACATGTAATCATATGTCTGTTGTCTCTGAGTCGGATCTCCTCCATCTTGTCGATGTTGGAATTCTTCCTCTGAAGGAGCTTTGTTCTTGGCGGATTTGTCGTGGGGTCACTGTTCCGACAGAGGATACCCACGAGTCCGTTGTTTATGTTCCTTTTCTTATCCACGGCCTTGCTCTTCCCATTTCTCCCTTCTTCCGCGGTCTCCTTGACTTTTATAATCTGAACCTGACTCATCTAAATCCCAATTCCATTCTGCAAATCTCTATCTTTGTTCATCTATGCGAGGCCTACCTCAGAATTCTTCCCCACTTTGGTTTATGGAAGTATCTGTATCACTGTCGACCTGGGATGGCTGGGGGTCAGCACCAACTCGTGGGTGGTGCGAGTCTGGAGATGTGCCGCGGAAGGAAGATGGAATATCTTGACATTCCGCTTAATGACAACATTAAGGGGTGGCATCTTGAGTGGTTTATTGTGGAAAACCACGGCAGGTCCCTCCCCCTCGGTCGGGAAGATAGCCAGATGTGCGCACTCCAAGTTGGATTGAGTCTCCTACTGCCTTGGAAGTAACAGAAGCTAGGGTTCTGCTTGCCGAAGTCTGTCTGCTAAAGGAAAGAGATCTGACCGCCGAAGCTGTGGTCGCTGACTTTGTTTTTAAGAACATCCAGCCCTTGAAGGACAGAGCATACCCAACTTACTTGTATAGTGATGTTACCGACTCAACTCGGGTTACTAATAGGAGAATTCCTACTGAGGATTTGGTGAGCCAGCTAGACATGATCTTGAGAGGCAAAGTATTAAATGTTGGTGCTCCTGTTGCCTACTCTGCTTGGAATTTGCCACCTCCTAAGTCCTTTTTCAATTTCGTGTCCAATCCTCCTACTAGTAATAGTGGTCTGGGTCTTAGAGTGCGACCCTCTCCTAAAGATATTGAGGTCTTGGTTGCTTCTCTTTGTGATCTTCCCAATGATGAGAGGCAAGTTCATTTTGAGATGCCAGCGAGTCCAGATGATGCATAAATGAATGATGTGCTCGACATGTTGGCTGGAGAATCTTCTGACTCGGTCCCTACTAAAACAATGACTGTTGCGGTTATACCAGAGACTGTCAAAAAAGTGGATACCTAGAAACTTGGGGGTGCTCGCCCAAAGCGTCTTCGCCAAGTCGACCGCCTAGCTGCGCCTGCTGAGGAGAAGAAGAAAAAGAGACGGCTTCGGCGACTATCGTGCTTAGATCAGGATGTTAGACCTTCTGCTCCTGTTTGCGAAGAAGTACCAACAGAGGTATTTACTGAAGTTGACCCCACTAGTGGTGTACCTGCTAAAGTTGACCCCAATGGGTGTGACTGTGCACCAACTAACCCCAACGAATGTATCCATGCACCAGCTGACCCCAATGGGTGTGATCCTGTTGAAGCTGAGCCCAATGGGTGTGATCCTGTTGAAGCTTACCCCAATGGGTGTGATCCTGTTGAAGCTAATCCCAATGGGTGTGATCCTACACCCTCTTTTGTCCGCATTTCTGATGAGGACGAAGAAGAGGAAGAAGAAATTACGCTAATTCGCAAGAATAGCCGGCGTTACAGAGGTAGCAGGGGGGATAGTGATATTCCCTCTCTAGCTCTGTATGCTCTTGTTAGCCTGCAAGAATTATCCATAACAGATTTTGATCAGGACCTTGAGGATGTCGTTCCTGAGGATATGCTGTCAGAGCCGACTGATGGTGATATGATGGATGTTTGCTTTGACATTCCAGATGTGGGATTAGAGGTATCCCGGGCAGCATCTCGTGCATCGTCGACCTTGGAAGGCGGTCTTCGATGTCAAGAGGTTGGTCAAGATTGCCCGACTCCTATGGAGGTGACTGAGGATCCTTCAGCCGTAGAGGTGGCTGTTGCAGAAGACCCAGCCCCCAAGGGTGGTGCTGGCGGTTACCTAGCCCCTGAGGGTGTCGCCGGTAATGATCCGGCTCGGGTGGGTGTCGCAAGCTACAACCCAGCCCCCGAGGGTGTTGTTGATAGTGATCCAGCTTCGATGGGCAGTGCGAGCTGCAACCCAGCCCCCGAGGGTGTCCGAGCGAGCTCGCCTTCCCATACCTCCATGGATGTCCACGTCGGGTCGTCTCCACCACGTTCTGATGGAGTGATAGCGATGCATACTTCTTTAGCTTCAAGTGAGCGAGTCGCCTTAGAGGTTGGTGCACCGGATGCCAGGATTCTGATATCTACTGGTGGAGCTGAATCAACCCCCAACGATGCTCTTCAGATTGTTCCAGTTGATCTTCCTTCGTCGAGCTTCAACATGGCTTCTCATGACTTAGGGTTGCCTTCATTCTTTTCTAATCTTCAGGTAACTTAGTTCTTCTCGTTCTGTCATTCCTCCTAGTGAATCACTTTCCTTGTAC
The DNA here is from genome assembly GCA_029449295.1 of Zea luxurians. Classification (NCBI taxonomy): domain Eukaryota; kingdom Viridiplantae; phylum Streptophyta; class Magnoliopsida; order Poales; family Poaceae; genus Zea; species Zea luxurians. The sequence goes on from JAOPSE010000002.1 coordinate 172,620,303, forward strand.
TCATTTGTTTTTAATAACAGGCTTTGGTTGACGGGATGTCTGCTCAATTGAAATCACATGGTGCCTCTATCCCAGAAGGAGCTCTGTCTCTTGCGCAGTGGAATCCATTGCTGCTCCAGAAGCAGATAGTTGATTTGAAAGTGTCAAATGCTGGTTGGTATCTTTGTTGCTCCCTTGGCTGATTGATTAATTTGTTTTTAACCGTGTATCCTTCTTCGACTGCTTTTTGTCAGATATGGCCCGACGGTATTCTGAACTTGAGGAGAGACATCTCTAGCACCAAGCCAACTCAACCCAGCAGTACTCTGAGCTTGAGGAGAAGTATTCCCAAGGTCAGATCGACCTGGCTTGGTTTTCTGCTTCTTTAGACAACGCATGTTCTTTGAATTCTTCTCTGAACGCTCAGCTTGACTCTGAAAGGGTAGCTAACAAGGTAAACTTACTCAGTTGGATCTATCGTGCTTTTACTGCTTAATAGATGCTTGAGAGTTGATCTTTGTCTATAGGAGGAAAAACAAACACTTGCAACTTCTCGCAATAATCTAGATAGATTGTATCGTGACGCCAGCAACTCCCTAACCATCTTGGAGAGGAGCCATCGCTTTACTATGACGGCTCTAGATCATCATCGTCATGAACTGCAAGTATCCCAGGATGAGATCCTGCGGCTCAAGTAGCTGGTGTCAAGCAAGGACTCCATCATTAAAGATCTGTGTGCCTCCAAGAGATCAGTCGCCCAGGAGCTAGAGGCCGCTCAACTGGCTGCCAAGGTTGCAGAGGACAACTGTGCCATTCTAAAGGCCCAGCGTGACAAGGCTATGGACAAAGCCATTCGCGTAGGGCGAATCCTGATGAGAAGGTCTGGTGTAGTTGTTCCTGATGACATTGTTGTGGACGTCAAGGCTACACCTGATGCTTCGAGTTGCCCTTCCTCCTCGATTGCTCCTGCGAAAGACATTGCTAAGTAGAGATGTTTTGCTATTTAGAAGATACTGAATGCATTTGTGAACTGTATGTGTGTGATCAGCGCGCTTGAATATTCGGTACGATATTAGAATGTGTTCTTGGCACTGAAAACTATAATGTTTTGTTTCTGTTATTAGAATTCAACGGTTGTCATGAATGATTGTAGAAGTAAGTGCGGTGTGCTAGTTTTAGAATAAGTGCGGTGTGCTAGTTTTAGAATCTTTTCCTAATTTATACTAATTGATCAGCTGGTAAGGCATAGAGATCATCCTAAGATAAGTAAACGCGAGCATGTTACACTAAGTCGAGTAAGCGTGAGCATGTTGCACCGTCTTAAGTCATTGCCGACTTAAGTCGATTGCTCCGTTAGTAGGGTATAGTGATGACCCTAAGTCGAGTAAGCGTGGGCATGTTGCACTGTCTTAAGTCACTGTCGACTTAAGTCGATTGCTCCGTTAGTAGGGTATAGTGGTCACCCTAAGTCGAGTAAGCGTGAGCATGTTGCACCATCTTAAGTCACTACCGACTTAAGTCGATTGCTCCGTTAGTAGGGTATAGTGGTCACCCTATGCCGAGTAAGCGCGAGCATGTTGCACCGTCTTAAGTCATTGCCGACTTAAGCCGATTGCTCTGTTAGTAGGGTATAGTGGTCACCCTATGCCAAGTAAGCGTGAGCATGTTGCACCGTCTTAAGTCATTGCCGACTTAAGCCTATTGCTCCGTTAGTAGGGTATAGTGATCACCCTAAGTCGAGTAAGCATGAGCATGTTGCACCGTCTTAAGTCACTGCCGACTTAAGCCGATTGCTCTGTTAGTAGGGTATAGTGGTCACCCTAAGTCGAGTAAGCGTGCTGATTGATAATAAACAGTTCGAGTGTCCTTGAGAATGAAATCTTTTTATTGATGATGTATTTTCCAATTACAGAATACAATGCTGCCCCGATAGCTTTTGAAATCTTGCTAAGGGTAAAACTTCCTGAGATGCTCTATATTCCATGAATTCCCTATTTCCGTGCCATCCATTTGAGTAAGCCGATATGATCCTGGCCGAGTGACCTCCGCTACTACAAATGGCCCTTCCCATAGTGGTGACAATTTGTGCCGTCCTTCCCCCGTTAGAATTCGGCGAAGGACCAAGTCTCCCACTACAAAGGATCAATGTCGTATAGCCTTATCATGCTACCGCCTCAGGGTTTGCTGGTATCTAGCTGACTGAATTACTGTATTCAATCGCTCTTCTTCCAATACGTCAATATCCTCTAGTCTGGTAGCCTCTGCCTGTGGCAGAACCTCCAAGTTATTGGGCCCACATGCACCTGTCCTTGTCCCAAAGACCTCAGACGACCATGCATGTGCACCAGATAACTCAACAGGATCTGTCCGATTGCCCTAAGGACATCGGATAAACCACTTTCAACCAAGATCGCGGGATTAAGTAATACAAATCACACACACCATCATTTTTGCAGCGGAAATACTATTACCAAATTTTACATGTTACAAAAATTTTATATTATTTTATCGGAGTGGTTACAAAGTATAAGTTTGAAATATATGCTAGCTCAAATGACCATCCTCAATAAGAAGTATAGAAGGGTTACTTAGACTTGTAAGAAGGCCGAGCCCACCGGCACATAACACCATCAACAACAGCACAAAGTTAGAACCTGAAAAACAACAGGGAATAAAACCCTGAGTATGGAATTACTCAGCAAGACTTACCCGACTAAAGAAAAGACTCTCAAGGGTATGCTGGCTTTAGGGAGTCAAGGTAAGGCTTCTCAATAATCAAGGACTCTGTTTTGCAGAAATGCTTACTAAAAGTGGATCCTTAAAAATCCAGTTTTATTTGTCAAGTTAAGTAAAATTACCTGCACTAGAGTTCTTTCTACCCTAGTTCAATCACTTGACCTGCACTAGCCAATTTCTTAACAAACCCATCATCTTTAGTGGAATGCTACGTGTAGGGCAGTGACCAAGTCTTCATAACCGCGAAGGTACGGCGATCCGAATCGATTATACTCAGCTGAGGATCTCCAATCACACGACATATGTAGCACTTAACCCTTGCATATGTCAACCCGCCACCGGGTTTCTTAAGACCAGATCAGGTTCACGCAAACCGAGAGCACAGATACACCACCGTCCAGCCTCTTGCCACGGAGGGTACACGCTACTCTCGCCACCGCTCCACGCCCATTTCGTGTTATCTTATTCTGGCCTTAGTCTGCCCGAGGCAAGGCTTACCCATGACGAGGCATGTGACCAGTTAAAGGGTCCTCGATCATCAAGCCTACATCGAGACGGTCCTTAATCGACTCAGACGGAGACACTACATCGAGACTCTCTTCTCGTGCAAGTCACCCGCCCGGTCTCAGCTTAATTATTTAAACCCAAATTTTGGTACCTGGCAGAGGTACATCTTTTCCGATGTTGAACCCATCAGGGCCCTGATGGATCCACCATCAAATTTTATTTTCGAAAACAACCCTCCCACTTTGCCAAACATCTTTTGTAAAACAAATCCTTTTGTTTTTCTAAAGCAATACTAAGCATAATAAAACCTTTTTGTAAAAACAGGGTTTCAAGGAAGGTAATCAAGTTCAAGGAAGGTAATGCAGGAATTGTTTAATCAATCAACTCCTATCACCTAATGCAGCAAGCAAGTGAGAAAGATTTTAAAAACATCAAGGAAGGTGGCAAATGCACCGGGGCTTGCCTGAGTAACACTAGGTTAGTGTTTGTTAGACGACGTCCCCTTGACGACCATCCTTTGGCTTGGCACTCGTTCAGATTATCCATCTTCCGGTTCGTCCATCAGCATCACCTTGCGAATCAGTCCGCGCTTGAGGTCAACTTGGCTCGTCTTCCGCATCGCGTGATTAATTAACGTACCTGAATGAAATGCATTATGCACATGAATGCATATCGACAAGAATTTCACACACCTAAATAGTGCTACGTGATAGCGGAACACCTAGCGGTGAGGCGTTGCACAAGTTCATACGAAAATACTAGTTATCGATATACGACTACGCGTAATAATTACGCTTCTCTAAATTAAACGAACCTAACCCAAACATCACAAACAACAAATTATACACATTAATCACGATTAGCCTAAACACACTTATCAGTTAATTAATTAAATTCTGAACTAATCTCTTGCTTTATAAATTACACTACATCTTTATAAGTGATTAAAATATTTTATCAACACACATGCCTACTAAAATTCTACTCGGTACACTAATTCAACTAATTGACCGGAATAGCGAAATAACTCGCTATAACTGAACCTGGCTCGATAATCGCAAGAACTGCGAAGTCGACGAGAGTTTCGTGACTTACGCAATTTATCGAGTACCCTAATGAGCATCGCATTAGCACATTAATTTATTTAACGATCGAACTATTCTGAATAATTCCTCAGCTTACCGCGACTAAGCTGATCTCGGATTTCGCAAGGACCATGACTACCACCGGTTTATTCTTTTCACCGGCCGATGTACTGGAGCTTCCTTTTCCTCAAAATCCTGGGGCTCGACCCGAACACAAAACGCGCACGACGCGCAGGAGCTGACGCAGTTGTAGCCGAGAAACAACGAGGAAAATTGGCGAGGATGAGGATAGCGAACGATGACAGTGCAGCACACACGCCATGGCGTGCTGCAGCGATTGAGTGTCGAGGCGAGGTCAGAAAAGCGAGAGCGGCATCCGACGAGGCCTGAGCTGGAAACCGGGCGAGGGAGAAGGAGCTCGCAGGGACACCAAGGCGAGGGAGCAGCACGCCGGGGAGGCCGAGCAGGGAGCATGTACGGCGGCGTCCGGCGAGCGCGCAGGGGAACGGTACCCTGGCCAAGCAGCGCTGAATATTATCACCAGGGAGTCGTACACGAGTGAAGTTTCCAGGGAGATTAGGATGCATGGGCGTGTGCACGGAGGAGCAGGACGGACGTGTGGGCATGGTGGAGCTTGGACGATGGGGAAACAACGTCAAAGGTCTAGCACGCTAGTTGGAGGGGCTCAGCTAACAAGCCTGACTGCCGGCAAGGTGAGCTGAGGAGATGAGAAAGCTGAGCAGCAAGGCAGATGGCCGAAGATTTATAGGGAAATGGCTGGGCAAGGGCATGGAGAAATATCCCAGGTTGCCATATGTGAGAAATGTACGTGGGAAGATAATCACCAGTTAAGCTGATGTGGAGATAAGCTTGAGGAAAAAGATCAGAAAGCCCACGTCAACTGGACGTCGTGCATGAATATCTCAAGGATGAGATCGTTTCCTGGATAAGAGCTGGACAAAAAAATCGGCTAAGGATATTCTAGAAAAGATTTTTGTTTTTATTTCACCAAACAGAATTACAAATATAATCTTAGATTCTGGACTTAAGGTTTGCGCGACAAATAATGGATTGGACCTAAAATTTATCGGCTACAATATTTAGATATGCTTAATTTGGTGAAAATTACGGAGTCATATGAATTTTAATTAGTTATTTATATCTGAAGTTGTAGATCTGAGCGAGAAGCAACAGACCAAATTAAAACAATAGTTCGGCTACATATATTATTTTCGTAGACTTTGAAATAGGACACCGAATCAGCTAACAACTGTTCTAGTTTATTTAAACAGTCTGCCCCTAGTAGCGTATTTACCGAATTTATAGAGATTGCTCGAACCGAGCAAAATACTTAAGTGACAATTTTAGTTCGTCTTGTTTAATTTTAAATTGACACTAGGCTCGACACTTTTAGAATTAAATAAATTTTAAACTGTGCGAGCCGAATGCGACATCGCTATCGGAATCCCTCTGGGGACGACGTTAGTATCGTCACGGGAGCGAGATGTAGACGGATTAAACCAGACGAGATCCGATTCGATATTTAAGACAACACTGGTTTGGGTCGAACTCAGATAAAAATTTATCCGTCACCAAAACACAGCTGAACTGATTATCCTACAGTGTGGGCTAAAGAACAAATGGGATCAGATGAATTCGCACCTGTAATTTATATCCAAAGTTTTGGATCGGGCAAGAAACGACAGACCGAAATAAACTGATTTCAGCACTGATAATTTGTTCGGCGTGATTCGACCAAAATTAGCCGAAACACAATCTGCGAACGTATACGCGATTTTTGTCGTCGAAACTGCGTCCTGAAGAATTAATTGGATTATAACCTCGCGCACGATTTTTCTCAGACAACGCGCGGTACAAATTATTTTGCCCCGAATAATTTTAGTCGTCGAGCACAAATTAATTTGCCCGGGATAAAAATTATCCGAGTGAGTCGGACTTACGAATTCGTATTCGCGCGAGCGATTAATTTTAAATAATCACCGGACGCACCGATTTTCGGAACAACTATGTTCCGAACATCACGAAAATTTAGGAAGAGCCCAGATAATTAAAAAATGATGTCGCGTCGCGACAGACGAAACAGATGCGATATTAAAATCGCAATAGGCAAAGATGTTTAAAATTTAACATCCGTTTTATCCACTGATCACGTGCTTAAATTCGTACTCGTTGTCGAGCGGAATATAAACACCTGGGGTGTTACAGCCCTCCCCCCTTAAAAGAATCTCGTCCCGAGATTCAGAGCCAAAGACTTTCAAGAGTAGAGAAGCATGTAACCACGTCCATATCAGCGATAATCATAAGGCAGTCTTGGGCGAAGGCAAGTGCTTCAGAATATTGTTTCTCTAGTGGACATAGCATGTATCGCCTTAAGCTAATTTAGAGATGTCCATCAGTAGAGACGATGTCTACCAGAAGAACACATAAGGTTCCATGTGTGCAGTTTGCTTTCTTTGATGACACTGTACTATCTGAGTCTGTTGAGCGAGCGGTGAATACGCGATTTTGCCCAAACAGAACCAGATGTACCATCTTGGGTAAAACACACAGAAAGAGGTTTACCAACAAGTGGTCACAGTGAGTTCGTAGCACACGAGACGAGTGGATGTCGAATACTGTTGCGGTTAACATGTGGTTAACCTGAGAATTCAAGTCCACAAAAGATGGTATAGATTCGAGAAAATCACCTGCGAAGGGATCTATAGATGCGGACTTTGCAACTAGTCCATTTTATCGGGCACTAGACATGGCTCGACCTAATCACTCATGCTAGAAAAGCACACGTGAGGCAATCGAGGCACGACTAGAGCGATGGTGAGGTGGTTACTGGCCGATTTAATCTCGATTCTTATAAGCACTTCCTTTAGATGAGTTGAACCAAAGTGAGTTTAGATAACTCGATAAAATGATCTCTAAACTCAAACTTTGTTTACAATGTTGTTACAAGTTAGTGACACCAACTTGTTGAACTACTTTTAGCATTGAACAGGTCCTCTCAGTACCATCGGTAAGCCAATGGTCGAGAGTTCACTCTGGTTAGTTGATTGTGCATTTGGGTAGAAATCCATTTGGTCAGGTTGTTCATCCGTTTCTTCCATGCGGGAGGAACTGGCTTGTTTTGGAAATATATGGGTTAAATAAGAGAGCGAATGAACAAACTCCTGCATCTCAACAGCAGGAGGAAGTCAATCTCCAATTTGAGATCTAATCAGTTGTCTCTCGACACTAAAAAGCTCCAAGGTTTCACCTTTACACAAAGGATGTAAAGGAAACTTCTATGCGTGCAGTCACTATCAAGGTCAAGGGGAAAGAGACCACACAAGTAAGGGGTATGCCGTTTTGATCTAACAGAGATGATAGATGTTGCTTAATCACTTGACAAACAACATAAAAATTGTTCCAAGGGAAAAGTCCACGGAAGATCACATATCAGCGTAGTTCCACAACGGATCATGACTAGAGACCTCGATACCAGCATGCGCCAAGCAGCATAACCTTGCGTGTACATTCACAAGGGGCTCTCAGTTTCGCTGCGGCACCATAAGTCATTAATCGTGACACCATTACCGAACTGGCACTAATAATGAATCTCACGTAGCAAAAATAGATTGTGCCAAGATAACGTATTGACATAGTCTCATAATGGATTACAACTACTAACCGTGATACCAGCGCGTGCCGAGCAGCACAACCATGTGTGTACATTCACAGGAGGCCCTCGGTCTCGTCACGGCACCATTGGTTTTAGTCATAACACCATTACCAGACGTAACCAATAAGAAATCTCGCGCGACACCAATGGATTGGGCAAGGGTGAAAATATACAAAGAGATACTCCACCAGTAAAGATGGTTACAAGTAGAGAGCCAAATAGATCATGGCCCGATGAAATGAACAAGGCATGGCCATAACCTAAACTTGATGAAAGAAGTACGATGGGAGACTGTTAATTCAGCCCCGAGCATATTTGTATGCCCATCGCAGAGATTACAAGGTCAAGGATTAAGTTGGTATGCCTTCGATAGGTATGGGGAAACCAAAGGCATCAAATTCCAAGAAGGTGATAGTACATGTCTTTCCTAGGTTGGGTTGATAAGGTAACATGGTAATCCACAAGGAGAGGCCAAATACCATAGAGACCTCAACTTGCATCAACTGAACAAGGAAATGGTTCTAGAAGGAGACATGGTTTGAGATCCTGGATTTAAGCTTGGGTACATTTTATGTCCAACAAAGAAATTATCTAAACATTCATTTACATGAGTTTAGTCGTAGAGGGATAATGGTAAATTCAAATTTGGGTCTCAGTTTACCTAATAAGAACATGGCCAAATTTCTGGTTTAGGCAAATAGTTCACCAATATTCTACTGGCACATCAAGCACAAGAGCAAGCACATAAAGCACCCTAAGAGGTCACCTAAAGAATGGAAGGCACCTATTTCATCGAGGTTCATAATTCAGCATTACACCACATTATCTACAATCAATGGTTACTGGAATAAGGATGAGAGAAGCAACTTGGGTGTATAGGTGACAAACATGATGCAACAATCAGGATGCATGCTCGCCGTATACGTCCTCACTAATTTTGCCAACATAATGTGGCGATAGCGTTCTATCTCGGTGGCATGCTTACGACTCTCACGTTATTTTGCTAGTCGTCAGCTACACATACATTTTCGAGGTTAGTGTACCTGCAGAAAATTCCATCATAGCCCATTACCCAATGATGCAATTCACACATGGCAGTTTATCACAGTTTATACTCCATATATTGCTATATGGAGGCCAGCTCATCATTAAGCGCCGAGCCACGCATAGGCGCCGTTGCCACACTTTAACCATAGGGCAACTCATTATGGTAACTCACCTTCTTACCTGAGCGTAGGTGCGTCGTTACAAGTACATTACACTTCTCAGTATTCTCATGTCTGTATACCCATACACATCCATGGGGTACTGAATTCCCGAAAAAGTAAATACTCCACATCGCAGCCTTCATATATACATATGTAGAACATGTATATAGTCAGGCGCCACAATTAAGCACTCCCCTAGACCGACGGTTGTTCGGTCATGCTCTCACAACTCACCTTACCTTGGGCGTCGATTCATCCAAAACCGAATGGCCTTAAAAATAACATTACACATGTATGCAATACCCCCGGTTGTGGGTTATTGGTTTTAAACTAAGCCACCTGATAGTCCTTAACTTAGGGCTTAACAGAGGATGTCGCTAGCATTATAGTTTTTCAAAACTGTTTTTCAAAACCAAACAATGTGTTTAGTTGAAAATAGGTTTTTCAAAACCAAAACTTTTGTTTTGAAAAATACGTATGTGACCGTATATACTTAATCCTGCTCCGATACCAGCCTGTGGCAGAACCTCCAAGTTATTGGGCCCACATGCACCTGTCCTTGTCCCAAAGACCTCAGACGACCATGCATGTGCACCAGATAACTCAACAGGATCTATCCGATTGCCCTAAGGACATCGGATAAACCACTTTCAACCAAGATCGCGGGATTAAGTAATACAAATCACACACACCATCATTTTTGCAGCGGAAATACTATTACCAAATTTTACAGGTTACAAAAATTTTATATTATTTTATCGGAGTGGTTACAAAGTATAAGTTTGAAATATATGCTAGCTCAAATGACCATCCTCAATAAGAAGTATAGAAGGGTTACTTAGACTTATAAGAAGGCCGAGCCCACCGGCACTTAACACCATCAACAACAGCACAAAGTTAGAACCTGAAAAACAACAGGGAATAAAACCATGAGTATGGAATTACTCAGCAAGACTTACCCGACTAAAGAAAAGACTCTCAAGGGTATGCTGGCTTTAGGGAGTCAAGGTAAGGCTTCTCAATAATCAAGGACTCTGTTTTGCAGAAATGCTTACTAAAAGTGGATCCTTAAAAATCCAGTTTTATTTGTCAAGTTAAGTAAAATTACCTTCACTAGAGTTCTTTCTACCCTAGTTCAATCACTTGACCTGCACTAGCCAATTTCTTAACAAACCCATCATCTTTAGTGGAATGCTACGTGTAGGGCAGTGACCAAGTCTTCATAACCGCGAAGGTACGGCGATCCGAATCGATTATACTCAGCTGAGGATCTCCAATCACACGACATATGTAGCACTTAACCCTTGCATATGTCAACCCGCCACCGGGTTTCTTAAGACCAGATCAGGTTCACGCAAACCGAGAGCACAGATACACCACCGTCCAGCCTCTTGCCACGGAGGGTACACGCTACTCTCGCCACCGCTCCACGCCCATTTCGTGTTATCTTATTCTGGCCTTAGTCTGCCCGAGGCAAGGCTTACCCATGACGAGGCATGTGACCAGTTAAAGGGTCCTCGATCATCAAGCCTACATCGAGACGGTCCTTAATCGACTCAGACGGAGACACTACATCGAGACTCTCTTCTCGTGCAAGTCACCCGCCCGGTCTCAGCTTAATTATTTAAACCCAAATTTTGGTACCTGGCAGAGGTACATCTTTTCCGATGTTGAACCCATCAGGGCCCTGATGGATCCACCATCAAATTTTATTTTCGAAAACAACCCTCCCACTTTGCCAAACATCTTTTGTAAAACAAATCCTTTTGTTTTTCTAAAGCAATACTAAGCATAATAAAACCTTTTTGTAAAAACAGGGTTTCAAGGAAGGTAATCAAGTTCAAGGAAGGTAATGCAGGAATTGTTTAATCAATCAACTCCTATCACCTAATGCAGCAAGCAAGTGAGAAAGATTTTAAAAACATCAAGGAAGGTGGCAAATGCACCGGGGCTTGCCTGAGTAACACTAGGTTAGTGTTTGTTAGACGACGTCCCCTTGACGACCATCCTTTGGCTTGGCACTCGTTCAGATTATCCATCTTCCGGTTCGTCCATCAGCATCACCTTGCGAATCAGTCCGCGCTTGAGGTCAACTTGGCTCGTCTTCCGCATCGCGTGATTAATTAACGTACCTGAATGAAATGCATTATGCACATGAATGCATATCGACAAGAATTTCACACACCTAAATAGTGCTACGTGATAGCGGAACACCTAGCGGTGAGGCGTTGCACAAGTTCATACGAAAATACTAGTTATCGATATACGACTACGCGTAATAATTACGCTTCTCTAAATTAAACGAACCTAACCCAAACATCACAAACAACAAATTATACACATTAATCACGATTAGCCTAAACACACTTATCAGTTAAATTAATTAAATTCTGAACTAATCTCTTGCTTTATAAATTACACTACATCTTTATAAGTGATTAAAATATTTTATCAACACACATGCCTACTAAAATTCTACTCGGTACACTAATTCAACTAATTGACCGGAATAGCGAAATAACTCGCTATAACTGAACCTGGCTCGATAATCGCAAGAACTGCGAAGTCGACGAGAGTTTCGTGACTTACGCAATTTATCGAGTACCCTAATGAGCATCGCATTAGCACATTAATTTATTTAACGATCGAACTATTCTGAATAATTCCTCAGCTTACCGCGACTAAGCTGATCTCGGATTTCGCAAGGACCATGACTACCACCGGTTTATTCTTTTCACCGGCCGATGTACTGGAGCTTCCTTTTCCTCAAAATCCTGGGGCTCGACCCGAACACAAAACGCGCACGACGCGCAGGAGCTGACGCAGTTGTAGCCGAGAAACAACGAGGAAAATTGGCGAGGATGAGGATAGCGAACGATGACAGTGCAGCACACACGCCATGGCGTGCTGCAGCGATTGAGTGTCGAGGCGAGGTCAGAAAAGCGACGGCGGCATCCGACGAGGCCTAAGCTCGAAACCGGGCGAGGGAGAAGGAGCTCGCAGGGACACCAAGGCGAGGGAGCAGCACGCCGGGGAGGCCGAGCAGGGAGCATGTACGGCGGGGTCCGGCGAGCGCGCAGGGGAACGGTACCCTGGCCAAGCAGCGCTGAATATTATCACCAGGGAGTCGTACACGAGTGAAGTTTCCAGGGAGATTAGGATGCATGGGCGTGTGCACGGAGGAGCAGGACGGACGTGTGGGCATGGTGGAGCTTGGACGATGGGGAAACAGCGTCAAAGGTCTAGCACGCTAGTTGGAGGGGCTCAGCTAACAAGCCTGACTGCCGGCAAGGTGAGCTGAGGAGATGAGAAAGCTGAGCAGCAAGGCAGACGGCCGAAGATTTATAGGGAAATGGCTGGGCAAGGGCATGGAGAAATATCCCAGGTTGCCATATGTGAGAAGTGTACGTGGGAAGATAATCACTAGTTAAGCTGATATGGAGATAAGCTTGAGGAAAAAGATCAGAAAGCCCACGTCAACTGGACGTCGTGCATGAATATCTCAAGGATGAGATCGTTTCCTGGATAAGAGCTGGACAAAAAAATCGGATAAGGATATTCTAGAAAAGATTTTTGTTTTTATTTCACCAAACAGAATTACAAATATAATCTTAGATTCTGGACTTAAGGTTTGCGCGACAAATAATAGATTGGACCTAAAATTTATCGGCTACAATATTTAGATATGCTTAATTTGGTGAAAATTACGGAGTCATATGAATTTTAATTAGTTATTTATATCTGAAGTTGTAGATCTGAGCGAGAAGCAACAGACCAAATTAAAACAATAGTTCGGCTACATATATTATTTTCGTAGACTTTGAAATAGGACACCGAATCAGCTAACAACTGTTCTAGTTTATTTAAACAGTCTGCCCCTAGCAGCGTATTTACCGAATTTATAGAGATTGCTCGAACCGAGCAAAATACTTAAGTGACAATTTTAGTTCGTCTTGTTTAATTTTAAATTGACACTAGGCTCGACACTTTTAGAATTAAATAAATTTTAAACTGTGCGAGTCGAATGCGACATCGCTATCGGAATCCCTCTGGGGACGACGTTAGTATCGTCACGGGAGCGAGATGTAGACGGATTAAACCAGACGAGATCCGATTCGATATTTAAGACAACACTGGTTTGGGTCGAACTCAGATAAAAATTTATCCGTCACCAAAACACAGCTGAACTGATTATCCTACAGTGTGGGCTAAAGAACAAATGGGATCAGATGAATTCGCACCTGTAATTTATATCCAAAGTTTTGGATCGGGCAAGAAACGACAGACCGAAATAAACTGATTTCAGCACTGATAATTTGTTCGGCGTGATTCGACCAAAATTAGCCGAAACACAATCTGCGAACGTATACGCGATTTTTGTCGTCGAAACTGCATCCTGAAGAATTAATTGGATTATAACCTCGCGCACGATTTTTCTCCGACAACGCGCGGTACAAATTATTTTGCCCCGAATAATTTTAGTCGTCGAGCACAAATTAATTTGCCCGGGATAAAAATTATCCGAGTGAGTCGGACTTCCGAATTCGTATTCGCGCGAGCGATTAATTTTAAATAATCACCGGACGCACCGATTTTCGGAACAACTATGTTCCGAACATCACGAAAATTTAGGAAGAGCCCAGATAATTAAAAAAATGATGTCGCATCGCGACAGACGAAACAGATGCGATATTAAAATCGCAATAGGCAAAGATGTTTAAAATTTAACATTCGTTTTATCCACTGATCACGTGCTTAAATTTGTACTCGTTGTCGAGCGGAATATAAACACCTGGGGTGTTACACTGCCTCAGCTATGTTTTCGAAGACCAGCCTTGGTGTCCCAAACCTGAGGTCGGCAGGTAGCACTGCCTCCGAACCATAGACCATGAAGAAAGGGGTATTTCCATGCGGAGCTCGACTAGGTTGAGTTCTTAGGCTCCAAACTACATACGGCAACTCTCTGATCCACTTTCCCGCGAACTTTTCATTCTTGTCAAAGACTTTCTTCCTAAGTGCTTCCAGTATCATTCCATTAGCCCTTTCTACCTGACCGTTGGCTCTTGGATGTGCTACTGATGCATATTTGATCTGGATGCTCCGTTGTTCGTAGAAATCAAAGAATTCAGAGCTAGTGAAATTGGATCCTAGGTTGGTTATGATGCTATTCGGTATCCCAAACCTGAATATTATATCTTGTATGAATTCCACTGCCTTGGCTGAAGTTAGAGAAGCAATGGGTTTGTATTCTATCCATTTGGTGAATTTGTCAATGGCGACCAACACATGTGTGTATCCTCCCTGAGCTTTCTTGAAGGGTCCAATCATGTCCAGTCCCCAGCACGCAAATGGCCATGTTACGGGTATGGTCTACAGTTGCTGTGCTGGTAAATGCTGCTGCTTTGATAAGAATTGGCAAGCTTCACACCTCTGGACTAACTCGGCTGCATCACTCTTTGCTGTCGGCAAGTAGAAACCAGACCTGAAGACCTTCCCAACCAGAGTCCTAGATGCTGCGTGTATCCCGCACTGTCCGGTGTGGATCTCGTCTAGCAGTTGCTTCCCAGTAGCCGAAGGGATGCACTTCATGAGGACTCCTGTTGCACCCCTTCTATACAGTGCATCTCCAATGAGGGTGTAATGGGCTAATTGCCTTGCAATGCGTTCTGCTGCGGCTTTATCATCCGGTTCTTCTTTGTTCTTTATATACTTGATGATAGGCTCCCTCTAGTCATTAGAGTCTAACTCTGGCTGGCTCAAAACATTGCACTCTCCTGCCTGATCTAAGGAAATGCTTGGGCGTGGCACCTCTTGGATGAAAACTCTAGGTGGGACTTGAGTCCGACTGGATCCTAGTTTCGATAATGCGTCTGCTGCAGCATTGCGATCTCTTTCCACATGATGAAATTCTAGCCCTTCAAATTTGTCTTCCAGTTTTCGGATGGCTGCATAGTACTTGCCCATAGAGTCATTTGATCAATCCCATTCTTTATTTATCTGACTTATGACCACCAGTGAATCTCTGTATACCATCAACCTCTTAATGCCCAGTGATATGGCAATGTTCAATCCGTGGATCAAAGCTTCATATTCTGCTGCATTATTGGATGCTGAGAATAACAACTGAAGAGCATATTTGAGTAGTTCACCTCTAGGGGCCATGAAGAGGATCCCTGCGCCTGCTCCCTGCAGCTTCAGCGAGCCATCGAAATACATCTGTCATACTTCTGTAGTCTCCGGGTTATCTGGTACTTGTTACTCGGTCCACTCTGATACGAAGTCGACTAGCGCTTGGGTCTTTATTGCGGTGCGAGGCTGAAACTCAATGTCGTGAGCTCCCAGCTCGCAGGCCCATTTGGCTATTCTTCCAATGGCTTCTTTGTTGTGGAGAATATCCCCTATTGGAAACCCGGTGACTACTATGACTTTGTGGTCGTCAAAGTAGTGACGGAGCTTGCGTGCAGTTAGAAGTACTGCATACAATAGTTTTTGAACTTGAGGATACTTCTTTTTAGAGGGTCCCAGAACTTCACTGATGAAGTAGACGGGATGTTGTACTGGATATGCATGTCTTTCCTCTGCCCGCTCGACTACCAACGCGGTGCTCACCACGTGAGTCGTGCAAGAGATGTACAACAGCAGATCTTCTGCCGGCGGGTTTGGCGTGGCTCGGCGTGGTGGCTTTAGCACTGGCGGTGTGGTCAGGAACTTCTTTAGTGCATCAAGGGCTTCCAGAGCTTCTGAGGTCCACTAGAACTTGTCCACCTTCTTGAGCAATTTGTAGAATGGTAGGCCTTTTTCTCCTAACCTTGATATGAACCTGCTTAAAGCTTCCATGCATCCAGTAAGCCTTTGTACTTTCCTCTGTGACCGTGGTGCTTCCATCCTCATGATAGCCTCGATCTTTTCCGGGTTAGCTTCAATTCCTCCATGGCTGACAATGAATCCGAGCAACTTCCCTACTGGCACTCCAAAGACACATTTTTCTGGATTGAGCTTCCACCGATATTGCTTCAGACTGTTGAAGACCAGCTGCAAATCTTCAATGAAGTTTTCTGAGTTTTCTATCTTAATCACTACATCATCAACATAAGCTTCTACCTAGTTGCCCCATTGATTGGCTAAGCATGTTTGAATGGCTCTCTGGTAGGTCGCTCCAGCGTTCTTGAGGCCGAACGGCACGGAGGTATAGCAGAAGGCTCCAAACGGGGTAATGAATGCTGTTTTTTCCTCGTCTTCTTTTGCCAAGCTAATTTGATGGTATCCTGAGTAGCAATCCAACAATGACAGCATAGAGCATCTGGTGGTTGAGTCTACCACCTGATCTATTCTAGGAAGTCCGAAGGGATCCTTCGGACAATGTTTGTTGAGATCTGTATAGTCGACGCACATGCGCCAATCCACCTTATTCTTTTTTAGTACAAGAACAAGATTTGCTAACCACTCAGGATGCAGTACTTCTCTAATGAACCCTGTTGTGACTAAGTGAGCTAGCTCAGCACAGATAGCTTCTCTCTTGTTGGGCATGAAACAACGCAACTTTTGTCGGATCGGCCTCGTCTGGGGATAGACCTTCAGTTTGTGCTCGGCAAGCTCTCTTGGGACTCCGGGCATATCCGCAGGTTGCCATGCAAATACGTCTCGGTTATCTTGCAGAAACTGGACGAGCGCGCCTTCCTATTTATCATCCAAGCTGGAGCTGATGATGGCGGTTTTGCTTTCATCAGCGAACCCGAGGTTGATTCTCTTCGTTTCCTCAGTCGGTCGCATAGAGGTCACGGCTTGAGCTTCATTCGCAGGTATCGCGAGGTCTTCCTCAGGCTTTGAGTTCGCCTGCACGGAGGAAGTCGTTGGTGGTTTAGTGGTGAGAGCCGCCTGAATGGCCACTCGGAAGCATTCTGCGGTGCCATGGAAGTCAGCCCGCATGGTGATGATTCCTTGTGGTCCCGGCATCTTCAATATCATATATGAATAGTGCGGAATGGCCATGAATTTTGCCAATCCCGACCTGCCGATGATGGCGTTGTATCCGTAGTCGAAGCTTGCTACCTTGAACCTCAAGAACTCAGTTCTGTAGTTTTCCAGAGTTCCGAAGGTAACCGGCATGTAGATATGTCCGAGTGGATATTCTCCTTCAGACGGCACAATGCCGAAGAAAGGAGTGTCTGACTCAAGGAGCTCTTTGAGTGTGACTCCCAAGCCTAGGAGTGTCCGGGGGAAGGTGACGTTGATGCTGCTTCCCCCATCCACTAACACCTTCTTTACCCTGCTCTCTTGGATCACCGGATCGACGAGGAGCGGGTATTTGCCCGGATGATTGAAGTTGAGCCACTGATCCGCCCGAGTGAAGGTGATTGGGTGTTCGGACCATTGATATGTGGCGGGAGGACTGGTGGCCGCCACCAGTATCTGACAGTCGTTGAGCTTTTGCTGCCTCTTGCTCTCTTGCGACCCGTGTCCGCCGAAGATGACGTTGACTTCTCCGTCAACGCGCAGGAATGCTCCGCCTCCTCCCCCTTCCTGCTGCTGGGGTTGTCGAGGTTCTCCAGGTCCTCCTCGTGGTGGGGGAGGTGGCAGAGGTTGGAAGGGTCGGTCGTTCCCAATGGAGTGCTTGAAGTCTCTGCAGTTCCGGAGGGTGTGGTGCATGTCCTTGTGGTATGGACATTGGGCGTCGAGGATGTCGTCCAATGTTCGTTCGCCTCCACGGGGTGCCCCTCGGGCACGAGAGACGGGTGGTCCGGCGGCGTGGACTTCTTCGCGAGGCCTCTTCTCCCAACGCTTGTCGGGTTGTTGGTTCGCGTCGCGTCGTGTTGCCGGTGGTGTAGGCTTCGTTCCTCTGATTAGGTCCTGAGCCCGTTCGTCGGTGGGGATGTAGAGGTTCGCTTCCCTGAATAGCTGCTCGGAGGTAGTCGGCGCCTTTTGCAGTATGGCTCGGATGACGGCTGAGTCATTAGATCCCCGGTAGAAGTCCTTGATCACTGCTGCTTCCGCAACCTCTAGGATACGATTTCTCATGGTCTGAAACCTTTTGAGGTATGACCGGAGAGTCTCATCCCCTCGGCGCCTGATGGATTTGAGGTCCCATGGCTGCGCCAGCTTATCAGAGAGGGATTGGAAGTTGGCGATAAAACGCCGACTGAAGTCGCTCCAATCGTCGATGCAGTGTCAGGGCAGGTGTCATAGCCATTGCAGCGCATCTTGCCTAAGGACGATGGGCAAATACGCAGTCATCACATCTTCAGTTGCCCCAGCGGCCCGGGTAGCGGTGGTATAGACGGCCAACTAGCCTCTCGGGTCCTGCTTAGGCTCGTACTTGTCGACGTTAGAGACCTTGAAGTTAGGGGGCCACTGAATGGCCCTGAGACGCGGAGTGAGCGCCGATACTCCACACGTGTCCTCCTGTTGACGATTGTGGTGTCGGTCCCGGGGAGGGGAGTTGTCGATGTGCTGCCTCGACCGTCCCCGGGTCATGCCGCCAGTTGAAGCTGTTGTCGATTCAACCCTGGTGGCCTAACTTCGTGTAGGGATGCCATGATCCCGATCATACTCTTCTCGGCGCTGAATCTCATTCTCATGTCGTCATTCGTGCGAAGCATTGTGTAACGCCCCGAATTTGCGAGTTAAATTTTTCTTTCTCCAGCACTCACCAAATTCGGGTGTTACCTTTCCTCTTTCTTTTTCTTCTCGCTAAGCCTTGTTCTTTTTCAAAATTCTAGCGAGAATTAGCTCGACATCTTGTGTAAGTAAAACCCTAGGGTTAATTCTTTTGGTTGTTGCACCATACCGGACCATGCATCTCTTTGTTTGTTGGGTGAATTTGTGGAACATGCATTTTGGTGAAGGACTAGAGCTAAAACACAAATTAGAAAAATAGATTAAAAAGGAAAAAACCCATTTTCCATTCTCTCCCCCCTCTCCCCTTCTTGGGCCGGTGCCCCCTCCCCCGCGGCCCAACCCAGCACCCCGCACGCGGCCCACCCCTTGTCCTGGGCCGACCTCGCAGCGCGTGGCACAGCCGCCCCAGCGCCCGCCCCCTCCCTGTGTTCCCCGCGCGTAGCGCACGGGCAGTTATGCGCCGCCGCCACCCCCTGGTGGGGCCCACCCGTTAGCCTGACCCCCTCCCCAAACCATCTCTCTCCCTCTCTCCTCTACCCCTAGTGCACGTCTCTCTCCGCCTCGCGTAGCTCGTCTCCCTCCTCCATCCGCCCGCCGCTCGGAACCACCGACCCCCGCGCGGTGAGTCCCTTCTACCTCCTCTCCCTCGCCCCCCCCCCCCTTTCTTTCCTTCCTCCTCGGCCCCGGCGCCGTTCGGCCTCGGCACGGCTGGCGTCCCGGCGCGGCCCCGTCCTGGCACACGGCCTCGCCCCGTCCCGGCGCGTGGCCGGCCATGGTGCAGCTTCGGCGCGGCCGTGGCGCTCACGCCCGCCCCGGCCCCTCCCTGCGCGTGCGGCCTCGCCCCTGCCTCGCGTGGTGGCGCTCGGTCCAGTGCGGCCCGCCCCCACCCTAGCACGGCCCCCTCTCTCCCCCTTGCGTTCGCCCCGGCGCGCTCCCCCGCCCCGGCGCACTCCCCTGCTCTGGCGCGCGCCCTATCCCGGTGCGCTCCCCTGCCCCGGCGCGCTCGCCCTGCCCAGCCCTGGCGCGCCCGCCCCGTCCCAGCGCGGTGGCCCCGGCTCGCTTGCCCGGCGCGGCGCAGCGGCCCCGACCGGCCCACCCCTGCCCGCGGCGGCCCTCCCCGGCTCGCCCGCCCCTCCCCGTGCGTGTCTGCGACGGCGCGGCCCCATGCCATGCCGTTAATGGGGCTCGGTGTATGCGGCTCGCTCTGCCAAGGTTGGTTCGCCCCTTGGGGAGGAGTGCGATGCATTTAAGAAACCTAACGGGCGGCTACAGCCCTGGGGAATCTTTGTAAAGGCTACATAGTGATACCCTACTGGGTCACCATGGTAGTGATCAAGGGAGAGTCATGATCTCCAGGCAGAAAGGGAATCATGACTTGTGGGTAAAGTGCGCAACCTCTGCAGAGAGTTATAAAAACTGATATATCAGCCGTGCTCGCAGTTATGAGCGGTCAAGGGAGCTCCATTGATTAGAGATACTTGATCAGAGATGTTCGGATTACAGGTGGTGATGAGAATGGTGGTTTTGGTATTGACTATGGTAATGGTAAGTGGTATTCTTTCTGTTTGGAAAGGGTACGTTTGGGTTAATAACGTGGGTAAATTCTAAAATCTGGCTCTCTCTCTACTAGTAATAATAATCTGACCAACTAAAAGCAACTGCTTGACTTAACCCCACATAAAGCTAGTCCACTACAGCCAAACAGGACATTTGCTGAGTATGTTGATGTGTACTCACCCTTGCTCTACACATCAAACCCCCCCCTCCCCAGGTTGTCCGCATTGCAACCACTGCTCATGAGAAGATGAAGCCTTGGAGGAAGATTTCCAGGAGTTCCAAGATTACGACGAGTTCTAGGCGTGGGTTAGCGGCAACCCCCAGTCGGCTGCCTGTGAAGGCCGCGTGTATCTATGTTTCGTTTTTGCACTTTGAATATTGTTAAAGACTATGTGGATGTCTCAGACCTATGATGTATTCGACTATTATTCCCCTTTTATGTTATTATTTGAGCACTGTGTGATGATGTCCAGTTATGTAACTGCTGTGTACGTGAATTGCTGATCCTGGCACGTACATGGTTCGCATTCGGTTTGCCTTCTAAAACTAGGTGTGACATAGGTGGTATCAAAGTCGTGCTGACTGTAGGACCGCTAGCCTAGAGTAGAATGGTCATTTTAAGGACTATAGACTCCTATTATTACCTTGACTTTGGTATCCCTTCAAAAGTTGGTCATATCGACCAAACCTATGTTCTAGTATATATTATACCTTGCTAAAAATCTTTTGTTTACTCTAATTCCTCATTTATTTATGGTTTACTTGCTGGTCATATTTGTTCTGTTCTCACTCTTATGCTTATGGTGTCTTTTGTAGATGGCTCGTCTTAGACACACTGCACGGAAGTCAGTGATCCCCTTCTTGCCCTCTCGTCTCGATGAGCGTCTGCTTCGCCGTCCAGTGACCGGTCAGTCTAGCCACTTGGAGAGGTTGCACCACCGCCTGCACGTGGAGCAGGAGCGTCGACGACAGGAGCTGGAGCAGCAGGGCTCTTCTTTCTCGCTTCAGCAGGAGATAGAGTCTATGAGAAGTTGCTCCCATGTGCTCTCACTGGAGGCGCCCCCTGCACCACCACTGAGCGCCCCAGCCGCTAGAGTAGCTGCTAGAGGAGACCCAGACGACGGAGGCGGCGACAGTAGCTCGAGCCACAGCACTGACCTTTCAGCCGACTAGGAGCCGGAAGGATGGGTTGCCCGACCCATCACTCGTGACGCCGCTTGCGGGTGTCACTTCCACGACATTCTCGATACCCTGCTACGCCAGGCACTCGACCGGCGTACTTGGTCCATCGAGTATCATTGTGTTGTCTTCCAGCACAGTCGCGGGGTTTACCCGGACCGCTAGGAGGCGACCTGCTTGGGTGCCATCTGGAGAACAGTCTCTGGGTGTGGAGGTCTGCTCATAGCACTATTCTATCTCTAAGCGGGACTTAGCTGAGGCGGCCATGCAAGATGCCGCATGGCGTGTGCTTTCGCATTATTGCTCAGTGCTCGATGGGGTAGCCGATGGTCTTAACCTGAAGTATTACCCCCTCCGTCCATCTGACAGCATAGGAGGCATGGTTGTCTCACCTATCGGTTAGGACAATCCTAGGTTGAGCAACACAATTGTTGGGGCGAAGGCGAAGACGCCACCCTTTGCTCAAGGCCTTTGCCGTACTCGCTGCACCAACGGTGACAAGACAGCGGGCAGACTTACCCTTCGTCTCATATGCTGCCAGACGAAGACCTGTGACGAGGTCGTCTCATCCTGCGACCTCGTCCAGAATGGAGGCCCACGTGTGATCCAGCCCATTGTAACAGGCCCTGCGTGGCCGTTGCGCGTTATGGGCCTAATTTGTAAAGGCCTCCCTGTAATTACGGTCTATAACCCCGCTTTATGGGAATATTCCGGAGATAATCTAGGTATCTGAGGGCACATGCGTCCTTAACACGGGACGCTGGGCACCCGAACACCTATAAATACCCCCGCACAGTGCCCTTGAGAGGCCAGATAAATAGAGCTATTTGCCATCACGTGCAGAAACCCTGTTTGCGATACAACACCTCCCCGTTGGATCAACTTGCGCCAGTGAGCAAGTTCCAACATTTGGCACCCACCGTTCGTGCTACGAAACAACCACCCACGATGGCACCCAAGAAAGCTAGCTCGAAGGCTGACGAGGCTGCGAAGGCAGCACTGCTGGCCACAAAAAAGGGCAAGGCCCTTGCACTCACCCACTCCACCCACTAAGAGGCTACTGAAGACGACGCTCACCGCGCCTGCGAAGACGACGCTCACCGCACCTGCAGCCCTAAAGGACAACCGCAACCTCCCCCAGACTTTGCTCCACCAGAGGGCATGGACTTCACCGAGGACGGCGAAGTCATCGGCATCTCCGCAGAAGAACAGCTACAGCTGCGCGCCCTGCGCATCAAGAGCCGCAATCTCCAGAAGCAAAAAGAGATACTTGAGGCCAAGCGCCAACGGGTGTCTGCACAAGCCAAGGTGCGGCAAATGATGCGAGACGAAGAGCAGAAGGCCCAGGAACTCGAGCAAGAGATCGCGCTAATGCAGCGCGAAGGCCACTTCGGCCTGCAACAAGGGCCACCCCTGCAACAACGCGCACAAGTCGAAGACCTGCACTTTCCCTACCGCGACCCCGCCATCCCGCACGCCGCGCCATTCCAAGGGGCCAACTACCTCGACGAGCGAAGTCCCCTGGCGCCACACCTGCAAGTGACACCCTGGCCTGCCAACTTCCGGGCAGGGACCTATCCCAAGTACAACGGCAGCACTGACCTAGCACAGTACATCATGAGTTATCAGGTCGCCGTTGCATCTTCCGGTGGGGACGACGCCACGATGGCCAAGTCTTTCATCATCGCCCTTGAGGGCCCGGCTCTCACCTGGTTCACCCGGTTGCCACCGCTGTCCATTGACTCCTGGTGTGGGGGAAAGATATCCCCCGGGTCCACTAAAAGAGTAAAGGACCTCACGAAAGGCCCAAGGGCCCAATAAATCGTAAGGTCATTCTTTCGTGGGCCTGGGGAGAAACAGCCAGCGGAGCAGAACGACATGGGGACGGATTGGAACACGCCCGGACGGCCCGCAGCATCGAGCGAATAACCGCAACAGAGATCCGACTTTCCCGCGCTGGAGCCTCCATGCGACGAAGCCACACGAGGATAAGTCGGCGAGGGTTACGTAGGGATAATCACAAGAGGTTCACTATCTTTTAGCTACTCGTTACTATCTTATCCACGTGTACTGCCCCACGGTCGAGTATATAAGGCCTAGGGGGCACCCCTTCAGAACGATCGACTCTTTACTTAGCCACCCACATCAACTCTCTGAATTCTCGATCCAGGGAGCTCTCTTGTAGCCACATCACCTAGCATACTCATCAGGACGTAGGGTGTTACGCATCTCCAAGCGGCCCGAACCTGTAAAACTTGTCCACTGTCCCTCGTGCGATCGGCGCGGACCATTTTGCTACAGTTGTCGACACCGTCCTACTCCTAAAACACCTTGAGGGGCAACCCCGGGTGTGCGGTCGGACCCAAAACACCGACAGCTGGCGCGCCAGGTAGGGGGTGTGTCGATAATCCAAGCTAGCTCAATGGCCATCTCCTTCAACAGCAAGATCATCCTGCGTCCCGGATCCGTGCTCCACTTCGGAACAATCTCATTTGTAGCGGATGAAGAAGGAATTCTGCACCGCATCGCAGATCAGCCGAAAAAAAGGTCTCCCCCAACAAACTCCGAAAATGTCGAAGAAGCACAACTTCCAGCTCTCCGGATGAGGATCGTCTCCGGAAAGCCGGGGGCCGAGGGCTCGCTGACCCGGAGAACTCCGCTGCCTACTTCTCCGACAAAAGAGTGGACACAGATCGCAAGAAAAAAGGTAACCGGGGGGAAGCAAGTTGCTCTTTCCGTCCCTCATACCTCAAAGGGGGACGGGAAGGAGATCACCACCACAGCAGCGCCGTTCTACCCCGACGTCCTCTTCATCGGGAGAGTGGAGTCGCCCATTATCTCCAACGACGAGCCGACTGTACCTGGGGAGGAGCCGCCTCAACGAGAGTCCCGTCGACGGAGGAACCGGCGCAGGAACGTTCGACGACATCACGCAGCCGGAGAGCGGAATCCGGAACAGCCTGTCTCGCGAGACGAGGTCTCGGAGGTAGGAGAAACTCCGGAAGAACGTGTCTTCAGAGAACGAAGGAACTCCCGACGACGTGATCGCCGACGAGCTCAGGAACAGGCTGAACAGGATGCAAGGCAGCGTCGAGAGAATCCATTCTTTGGGCGCAACCTGAATCCCGACTTTGCCCGAGCTATGAACACGCCGAGCGAAGTTGGAGGAGTACTGGCTCGGATAGCTGAGGGACTTCCACGGACTCCTGACGCCGATGGCTACCGACGACTGCTCACCCAGGCGGCCAACCACCTTCTACCGCTTGCTCACCCACCGAACGACCTACGACACGCCATCAACAGTCACCGAGACGCGCGAAGCTCCATCAATGCTTCACGCGAGCGGTGGCATGAGAACGAGATTCGCCGTCGGGAGGAATATGACCGGGATCACGGCATCCCGACCCAGAGCCAAGCTACCAGAACTGAGTCGGCAACGGCCTCAACTAGCGGAATCACCCGGGGGCGGTCGAGGAACCACAATCACAACTCCCCTCCCCGGGACAGACATCGTCCCCGACGACAGGAGGACACGTGCGGAGTGTCCGCTCTTACTCCGCGCCTTAGGGCCATCCAATGGCCTCCCAACTTCAAGGTATCCAACGTTGACAAATATGAACCTAAGCAGGATCCATGGGGTTGGCTAGCCGTCTACACCACCGCTGCTCGAGCTGCCGGGGCGTCCGAGGACGTGATGACCGCGTACTTACCCATTGTCCTTGGGCAAGACGCGCTGCAATGGCTGTGACATCTACCCCGACACTGCATCGACGTCTGGGGCGACTTCAGTCGATGCTTCACCGCCAACTTTCAGTCCCTCTCCGACAAGCCAGCGCAACCGTGGGACCTCAAATCCATCAAGCGTCGGGGGGACGAGACTCTCCGGTCGTACCTCAAGAGGTTTCAAACCATGAGAAATTGTATCCCCGAGGTCACGGAGGCGGCCGTGATCGAGGACTTCTACAGAGGATCCAATGACTCGGTTTTCGTCCGAGCCATACTACAGAAGGCACCGACTACCTCCGAGGAGTTGTTCCGGGAAGCCGACCTCTACATCACCGCCGACGAGCGAGCCCAGGACCTCATCGGAGGAGCAAAGCCCGCACCAGCAGCACCACGACGCGACACAAACCAACAACCCGACAAGCGATGGGAGAAGAGGCCTCGCGAAGAAGTGCACGCTGCCGGACCACCTGCCTCTCGCGCTCGAGGAGGACCTCGTGGAGGCGAACGCACGTTGGACGACATCCTCGACGCCCAGTGCCCGTACCACAAGGACATGCGCCACACTCTTCGTAACTGCCGAGACTTCAAGCACTCCGTCGGACACGGCCGGCCCTTCCAACCTCTACCTCCTCCTCCGCCGAGGGGAGGACCAGATGAACCACGACAACCCCATCGGCAGGAGGAGGGAGGAGGAGGAGGAGCTTTTCCACGCGTTGACAGGGAGGTCAACGTCATCTTCGGCGGACACGGATCGCAGGAGAGCAGAAGACAGCAAAAGCTCAATGATCGCCAAATACTGGTGGCGACCACCGGCCCTCCCACCCCATACCGGTGGTCGGAGCACCCGATCACCTTCACTCGGGCAGATCAATGGCTCAACTTCGACCATCCGGGCAAATACCCGCTTCTCGTCGATCCGGTGATTCGAGAGAGCCGGGTAAAGAAGGTGTTAGTGGACGGGGGAAGCAGCATCAACGTCACCTTCCCCCGGACACTCCAAGGCTTGGGAGTTCACCTCAAAGAGCTCCACGAGTCGGACACTCCTTTCTTCGGCATCGTGCCGACGGAAGGGGAATACCCGCTGGGCCACATCTACATGCCAGTCACCTTCGGAACTCCGGAGAACTACAGAACCGAGTTCCTGAGGTTTGAAGTGGCGAACTTCGACTGCGGGTACAACGCCATCATCGGGAGGCCTGGATTGGCCAAGTTCATGGCCATTCCGCATTACACATACATGATACTGAAGATGCCAGGGCCGCAAGGGATCATAACTGTGTGCGCCGACTTCCAAGGCGCCGCAGAATGTTTCCGAGTGGCTATTCAAGCAGCCCTCACCGCCAGGCCATCGACAGCTCCCACCGCAATGGCGAACTCTAAGCCTGAGGAGGACCTCACAGTACCGGCAAGCGAAGCTCAGACCGCGACCTCTATGCGGCCGACTGAAGAAACCAAGAGAATCAACCTGGGGTTCGCCGATGAGCGCAAGACGGCTATCATCAGCTCCAGCCTGGATGACAAATAGGAAAGCGCGCTCGTCCGGTTTCTGCAAGATAACCGAGATGTATTCGCATGGCAACCTGCGGATATGCCGGGA
Organism: Zea luxurians; assembly: GCA_029449295.1. NCBI lineage: Eukaryota > Viridiplantae > Streptophyta > Magnoliopsida > Poales > Poaceae > Zea > Zea luxurians. The sequence goes on from JAOPSE010000002.1 coordinate 172,647,165, forward strand.
GTCCCAAGAGAACTGGCCGAGCACAAACTGAAGGTTTACCCCCAGGCAAGGCCGATTCGGCAAAAACTACGTCGTTTCACGCCTGACAAGAGAGAGGCCATTCGCGCCGAGTTAGCTCGCTTGGTCGCGGCTGGATTCATTAGAGAAGTATTACATCCCGAGTGGTTAGCCAACCCTGTTCTTGTACTCAAAAAGAATAAAGTGGATTGGCGCATGTGTGTTGATTATACTGATCTCAACAAACACTGTCCGAAGGATCCTTTTGGGCTCCCAAGGATAGATCAGGTGGTGGACTCCACCGCTGGATGTTATATGGTGTCTTTCTTGGATTGCTATTCCGGGTACCATCAGATCAGTCTGGCAAAGGAAGACGAAGAAAAAACGGCATTCATTACTCCGTTTGGTGCTTTCTGTTATACCTCCATGCCGTTTGGCCTCAAAAACGCTGGAGCAACTTACCAGAGAGCCATTCAAACATGCTTAGCAGATCACTGGGGCAAGCGTGTGGAAGCCTATGTGGATGATGTGGTAATCAAAACACAGGACTCAGAAGACTTCATCGAAGACTTGCAACTGGTTTTCAACAGTCTGAGGCGGTATAGATGGAAGCTTAATCCCGAGAAATGTGTTTTTGGGGTACCAGCCGGAAAGTTGCTCGGGTTTATTGTCAGCCACCGGGGAATTGAAGCTAATCCAGATAAGATTGAAGCTATCATGAAGATGGAAGCACCTCGATCGCAAAAGAAGGTTCAGCGGCTTACTGGATGCATGGCAGCTCTAAGCAGATTTATATCCAGGCTGGGAGAAAAAGGTCTACCATTTTACAAGTTACTCAAGAAGGTGGATAAATTCCAGTGGACTTCAGAAGCGCAAGAAGCTCTAGATGCTCTGAAAAAATTCTTGACAACACCACCAGTACTGAAACCACCTCGGCGAGCTGCGTCAACTCAACCAGCTGAAGATTTGCTACTGTATATCTCTTGCACGACTCACGTGGTAAGCACCGCGTTAGTAGTCGAGCGAGTAGAAGAAGGGCATGCCTATCCAATACAACATCCTGTCTACTTCATTAGTGAAGTCCTCGGCCCCTCAAAGAAAAAGTACCCTCAAGTTCAGAAGCTATTGTATGCAGTGCTTCTAACTGCCCGCAAGCTGCGTCACTACTTTGACGACCACAAAGTCATAGTAGTCACAAGTTTTCCAATAGGGGATATTCTTCACAACAAGGAAGCCATCGGTCGAATAGCCAAGTGGGCTTGCGAGCTGGGATCTCATGACATCGAGTTCCGACCTCGCACCGCCATCAAAACTCAAGCACTGGTTGATTTCGTATCGGAGTGGACTGAACAACAAGTGCCAGACAACCCGGAGACTGCAGAAGTATGGCGAATGTATTTTGATGGCTCACTAAAGCTGCAGGGAGCAGGAGCAGGGATTCTCTTCACTGCGCCTGGAGGTGAACACCTCAAGTACGCTCTCAGGTTGCTATTCCCAGCTTCCAACAATGCAGCCGAGTATGAAGCTTTGATCCATGGATTGAACATCGCCATATCGTTGGGTATCAAAAGATTAATGGTATACGGAGACTCTCTGGTAGTCATCAGTCAGATAAACAAGGAGTGGGATTGTTCAAGCGACTTAATGGGAAAATATTGCACTGTCGTCCGAAAACTGGAAGATAAATTCGAGGGCCTGGAATTTCATCATGTAGAAAGAGATCGGAACACAGCAGCCGATGTACTGTCCAAACTGGGGTCCGGTCGAACTCAGGTCCCACCCGGGGTTTTCGTGCAAGAAATTCTGCAGCCAAGTATCTCAATGGATCAAACAGAAGAGTGCAACGTCATAGATCAACCCGAGTTAGACCCTGATGACTGGAGAAGGCCGATCATTAAGTATATAAAGAATGAAGAGGAACCAGACGATAAAAATTTGGCAGAGCGCATTGCAAGACAGTCGGCTCACTATACACTTATTGGGGAAACATTATACAGAAGGGGTGCATCAGGCGTCTTCATGAAGTGCATTCTCCCATCCACTGGAAAGCAACTTCTGGAGGAAGTCCATGCTGGGCAGTGTGGAATACATGCAGCCTCCAGAACACTAGTCGGGAAGGTCTTCAGGTCAGGATTCTATTGGCCAACAGCAAAGAACGATGCAGCCGAGTTAGTTCAGAGGTGCGAAGCCTGCCAATACTTGTCAAAGCAACAACACCTGCCAGCTCAGCAACTGCAGACCATACCAGTAACTTGGCCTTTCGCATGCTGGGGACTGGATATGATTGGACCTTTCAAGAAAGCTCAAGGGGGATACACTCATGTATTGGTAGCAATCGACAAATTCACTAAATGGATAGAGTTCAAGCCCATTGCCTCCCTAACCTCTGCCAAGGCCGTGGAATTCATACAAGACATAATATTCAGATTCGGGATACCAAACAACATCATAACTGATTTAGGATCCAACTTCACAAGTTCAGAATTCTTCGACTTCTGCGAGCAAAAGGGCATTCAGATCAAGTATGCATCTGTAGCCCATCCAAGAGCCAACGGGCAAGTTGAGCGAGCCAACGGGATGATATTGGATGCACTCAGGAAAAAGGTCTTCGATAAGAATGAAAAGTTCGCAGGAAAGTGGATAAGGGAATTACCCTATGTTGTTTGGAGCCTAAGAACCCAACCTAGTCGAGCTTTGCATGGAAACACTCCTTTCTTCATGGTCTATGGGTCGGAGGCAGTGCTACCTGCTGATCTCAAGTTTGGGGCGCCAAGGCTGATCTTCGAAAGCATAGCGGAAGCTGAGACCACCAGGCTGGAAGACATAGATATACTCGAGGAAGAACGGTTAAACGCAGTAATCCAATCAGCAAGGTACCAGCAGACTCTAAGGCGCTATCACGACAAGGCTGTGCGACAACGATTCTTCTCAGTAGGAGATCTCGTCCTCCGCCGAATTCTAACGGGGGAGGGACGACACAAGTTATCACCCTTATGGGAAGGACCTTTCGTGGTAGCAGAAGTCACTCGGCCCGGATCGTATCGCCTCACTCAGATGGATGGCACGGAAGTTGGGAACTCCTGGAACATAGAACACCTCAGAAAGTTTTATCCCTAGTTGTACCTCAAAACTGCTGGGACGATGATGATGTACTCTGTAAAGTGGAAATATGTCATCAATAAAAAAGAGGTCTCAAGGATACTCAATTCATTCATGATTGACTTGCATTCTTACTTAACTCGGGGTGACCACTATGCCCTGCTAACGGAGCAATCGACTTAAGTCGGCAACGACTTAAGGCGGTGCAACATGCTCACGCTTACTTAACTTGGGGTGACCACTATGCCCTGCTAACGGAGCAATCGACTTAAGTCGGCAACGACTTAAGGCGGTGCAACATGCTCACGCTTACTTAACTTGGGGTGACCACTATGCCCTGTTAACGGAGCAATCGACTTAAGTCGGCAACGACTTAAGGCGGTGCAACATGCTCACGCTTACTTAACTTGGGGTGACCACTATGCCCTGCTAACGGAGCAATCGACTTAAGTCGGCAACGACTTAAGGCGGTGCAACATGCTCACGCTTACTTAACTCGGGGTGACCACTATGCCCTACAAACGCAGCAAGCGACTTAAGTTGGCAGCAACTTAAGACCGGTACAACATGCTCGCGCCTATATAATTCGGGGGATGACTTCCATATCCCGCAAACAAAATTCATAATCATCATGTGTCATTACTGCCGAACTCATTAACTAACAAATTCTGATACAATGAGAAAGTAATTATGTCATTCGAATGGTAAACTGGTGTCCTCTAACAAAATATTCAATCCTGCAAACCGCGCGCTTGGAGCACGCAAAATGTTTTTCTATTTTGCAGCGTCTTTCTCAGGAGCGACCGACGAAGAGGGGCGACTCGAGGAATCAGGGGCGGCGTTCACGTCAGCCCTTATGTCTTCAGGAATAACTACGCCGGGTCTCCTCATCAAGATTCGTCCCGCCCGAATAGCCTTGTCCAGGGCTTTGTCGCGTTGGGCCTTGAGAGTAACAGAAGTTTCTTCAGCAGTTTTAGCAGCCAGTCGAGCGCTTTCTAACTCCTGGGCAATAGAGTTTTTGGAAGCTCGGAGCCCTTTGACAGTAGCATCTTTCGCTGATATCAACTGCTTAAGCCGGGTTACCTCCTCCATGGATTCCTGCAGCTTACGATGTTGGAGGTCTAATTCTTCCATGGTGAAGCGATGACTCCTTTCCAAGATGGTCAGCGAATTGCTAGAATCTCGATACAACCTGTCAAGATTGTCACGAGAAGCAGCAAGGATACGTTTTTCTTCCTGCAAGCACAAGTCAGTTCCTTCAAAAAAAACCAAGCAAGTAATAGGAGCACAGCAAGGCAAAGCACAGTTTCGTGTATCACCTTTTCAGAGTCGAGCTGAGCATGAAGAGAAGAACTCAGTGCATTGGCATCATCTAAGGCAGCGGAGACCTGACTCAGCTCAATCTGACTTTGAGAGTACTTTTCCTCAAAATCAGTGCATCGCTGGGCCAAGTCAGCCTGATCTCGAGAATGTTTTTCTTCAAGAATTGCAATCTGCCGAGTCATTCCTAGCAAGAGGTAATCAAACAAAACGAGGTCAGAAGGTAAAACAGTCCACAACAAAGGCGAAGAAAAGAAAAAGGGCACTAACCAGTGTTAGTCGCCTCTAACTCGGATACACGACGATGAAGTGACACTGGATTCCAACACGAAAGAGACGAAGCCACTTCTGGGACGGAAGCACCCTGCGATTTCAGCTGGCTGGCCATCCCATCCACCAAAACCTGATGAGAAGAACAGATGAGCATAATGACAAAAGCTCATGCAACGTAAAGATAAAGCTAAAAACAGCACAGTACCTGGAGGTTGGAAAAGAACGAAGGGATCCCCAAATCAGGAGAAATCAGCCGATAATCAGGCGCAAGGCCACCACCCGAAGCAGCTTGCAACGGACCAGTAGGAATCAGCTCAGCACCTTCAACAGAGCCAAATGCCCGATCAATGGGGACGCTGCCCTCTAAAGCGACCCCCTGGTCTAAAGTTTGGGCTACCACCATGCAGCCAGAGTGTGGAGGTGATCCCGCGTGAACGTCCATGGAAGTGCATGAAGGAGACCCTGCTTGGGCACCCTCGGGGGCTGGGTCATAGTTAGCACTGCCCACTTGAGCCGAATCATCCCCGGCAGCACCCTCGGGGGCTGGGCAGTGGCTTACAATCTTCATCTGAGCTAAGTCATCCCCGGCGACATCCTCGGGGGCTGGGCATGTGACAGCACCATTCTTGAGGTCCAGACTCCCCGCAATGACCACCTCTAAGGTTGACGGGCCCTCAGCCACTTCCATAGAACCAGGACAATCCAAGTTAGCATCCCGACCCTCGAGATCGCGCTCTAAGGTCGACGAGGCACGGGATGACCTCAACCCAGCATCAGGCATGGCATCGCAAACCTCCATTGCATCATCATCCACTGGTTCTGATAACAAATCCTCTGGGACCATATCCTCAAGAGTCTGATCAAAGTTGGCCAGGGACAGCTCTTGCAGACCAATGAGGGCAGACAAAGCAGGAGAGGGAACTCCACTACTTTCACCACTGGCAAGAAATTGCCTACTGTTCTTCCGAGTCAGAGGGATTTCATTCTCCTCCTCCTTGTCGTCTTCATCAGCAACACAGGCAACACCCCCATTGGGATCAGCGACAGATGGAGCACACCCATTGGGATCAACAACAGACATACCACACCCATTGGGGTCAGCATCAGAAAATTCAGGCATGGGAACCTCCTCAGCAGCAGGAACCGACGGACCAACGCCCCGATCCAAACTAGATACTTGCCGAAGGCGTCTCTTTTTCTTTTTCTGCTCATCAACAGAAAGATCAGTTTGATTGGCTCGGCAAGGACGTCTCGGGCGAGCACGGACAGGTCTCTGAACATCCAAGGATGTACCAGCTTCGGGGAGAGGTGCCACCGCTAATGTCCCAGCAGGAGCAGCATCAGAAGAATCCTCAGCCAGCATATCAAGCATGGCACTTATTTCTGCATCATTAGGATCCAAAGGCACTTCAAAATGTACTTGTCGCTCGTCATTAGGAATCTCCCCAAGCGAGGCAACCAAAGCACTGACTTCTTCATCAGAGGGTCGCGTCCTAATGCCCAAATTGCCGTCAGTCGCAGGTGGATTTGACACGAAAAGAGTGAAAGCTTTAGCAGGAGGCAAATTCCAGGCCGAGTACGCCACCGGAGCACCAACATTGGACACCTTGCCCCTGAGAATCATTTCCAATCGGCTCACCAAGTCTGCAGAAGGGATTCTCCTGTTGGTAACCCGAGTTGAGTCGGCTAGCCCCCGATACAGATAAGCTGGGTGGACCCTATCTTTCAGTGGCTGAATGTTCTTAAAAACGAAGTCAGCAACCACAGCTTCAGCGGTTAGACCTCTCTCTTTCAGCAGTCCAACCTCAGCTAGCAACACACCGACTTCAGCTACCTCCTCGTCTGTGGGAGACTCGGTCCAGCTTGGGGTGCGAACGTCTGGCTGTCTTCCCGACCGGGGGGAGAGAATTTCCATAATTATCAACTATAAACCACTCCAGACGCCATCCCTTAATGCTGTCTTTAAGGGGAATCTCAAGATATTCAGTCTTCCGTCCTCGGCGCATCTCCAAACTGGCACCCCCGACCAATTGATGTTGTCCCCCGGCCATCCCAGGGCGACAATGATACAGATATTTCCATAAACCAAAATGTGGTAGCACGCCAAGAAAGGCTTCACATAAGTGAACGAAGATGGAGATTTGCAGAATTGAGTTAGGGTTTAGATGGGTCAGGTTAATGTGGTAGAAATCAAGGAGACCACGGAAAAAGGGAGATATGGGAAGGCCAAGGCCGCGGAGAAGAAAAGGAGCGTAAACTACAGACTCGTGGGTATCCTCTGTCGGGACGGTAGTCCCGTGGCAAATCCGCCAAGAACAGAGTTCCCGCGGAGGGAGAACCCCGATGGACACGAGGTGGAGGAGTTCAGATTCGGAGATGATAGACATGTGGTTACCTGCAAAAGGCAACTGGCTGTTGGGATCGATTGGAGGAATCACCACCGCGGACGAGCTCGCGATTTTCCTCTTGGGAGCCATCTCGATTCTACCAGTGAGCAGACTGGAGGCAAGCGCAGAGAGGATTCGGAAGCGGGAATGCAAGAACTAGGGCGCGGAAAGCAAGGGCGGCTAAAAGAGCAGCTCTTATGGGATATTCTCGAGCCAGATACCGTTTCAAAAAGTGCCCAGTCATCACCCGGCAGTTATTTCCAAAACCCCAGCATGCCACGTGGTCATTCGGCAGTTATTTCCAAAAAGACGATGGGCCACCTCATCACTCGGCTATCATCTTCAAAATAGCTCATGCGGCCTGCTGTAACTCGGCGTTGCCTCTAAAACGCTGATCTCGTGTTCAATCGCTCGGCATTACTTCCAAAATGCCGATGGCGACCTTCAATCACTCGGCGTTGCCTCTAAAACGCTGATCTCATGTTCAATTGCTCGGCATTACCTCTAAAATGCCGACGTCGGCCTACTCTCACTCGGCGTTGCCTCTAAAACGCTGATCTTGTGTCCAATCGCTCGGCATTACTTCTAAAATGCCGACGTCAACTTGCTCTCGCTCGGCGTTGCCTCTAAAACGCTGATCTTGTGTTTAATCGCTCGGCATTACTTCCAAAGTGCCGACGGCGACCTTCAATCACTCGGCGTCGCCTCTAAAACGCTGATCTCGCGTTCAATCGCTCGGCATTACTTCTAAAATGCCGACGTCGACCTTCAATCACTCGGCGTTGCCTCTAAAACGCTGATCTCGCGTTCAATCGCTCGGCATTACTTCTAAAATGCCGACGTCGACCTTCAAATCACTCGGCATTGCCGCTAAGACGCGGGGATAGCATTCAGTTGCTCGGCTTTACCTCTAAAACGTCGATGCAAACTACAAGATTACTCGGCAACTACTTCTGGGAGCGTCAGTATGATGTCCAAATTGTTCATCTACTATCTCAAAAGAATCAGTCTTATAATCAAGTAAAGCAAGTCAACAAGAAGAAGCCAACGACATTCTTTCATTAAGGGAAGTCAATAAGCTTACAAATCAACTCTTTGCGAGTTGATGCTTCCCTACAATTACTATACTACATTACACTACTATTACACTACACTACACTACTCTACATTACTACAACATTATTCTAACTATACTAAACTATACTAATATCTAAGAAGACCAGTGGTGTCTAGCCACTGGCCCTGCCCCTGCCGCCGCCGCCGCCGCCGCCCTTGGTGCTGCCCTTGCTGCTGCCGCCCTTGGTGCTGCCCCTGCTGCTGCTGCCTTTGGTGCCGCCCCTGCTGCCGCCGCCGTCGCCGCTGCTCCTGCCGCCGTCGCCGCTGCTCCTGCCACTGCCGTCGCCATCGCCACCGTCGTCGTCGTCGCCGTCGTAGTCGTCGTCGTCCTCGCCGCCGCCGTCAGAGTCCTCCTCATCCGAGGAGTACTCCGACTCATCCGAGCCCTCGAGCCCGGAGCGCTCGATGGCCCGGATGTACGTCCAGACCTCCGCGGCTATCCCCTGGGAGTCGTCCGAGTCATCGGACGACGCCGGGGGAGAGACGGGAGCCGGAGATCCCTCGGACTCGGAGGAGAACTCCTCCTCCGAGTATTCCGAGTCACCGAAATCCTCCGATGGAGGAGTCGGTTCGCGCTTGCGTTTGTTGCTTTTGCCCATGGTGGAAGCAAGCGGGAAAGAAGAGAAGGAAGCAGTAAAAGAACAGCGAAGAGATGTGAAGAAACCAGAGAGGCAACAGCGTTATTTATAGAAGGTAAAGGCAACCGCTCACCTCCAACCGCGGTCACTGAACAGTCGCAAAGCATTCAATAAGCACTTCCACCCGTCTGGAGACACGTCAGGCGGCTGACGCCGTTTCATGCAACACTACACCCATTGGGACTCCAGTCAACAGCGCAAAGGATATGATTACACTCGCCGTCCCATCACATTACAACTCAGAAGCAGCCGGCTAAAACACTCAGCGTACCAAGCCGTCCCTTGCCCACACCCATTGGGGGGGGACGCCCAGGAATTATCAGTATATTTTTCAAAATGGTCACATCTGTGCAGAGCATGCAGTGAATGCCTCAAGACAAAAATGAGATATCAACAAGAGTTAGAGGGAAGCCAAATATAGCCAGTAGAGTGCAAAATATGGTCGACAGACACGACTTGAAGACTAGACAGAGAACGTCCATCAAATGTCCAATCAGTCACAGAGCAAATAAATTACACTACCTAGCAAGATACGGAAGGATTGCAAACTCGGCTGCAAAAGACAAAATACATGCTGACCTCTGAAGCATAATATTGATGACATAGCGTGGATGACGTCATGCTAACTTTTTCACAAGCAGAAAGGGTAATCTTCAGCAAAAGGACATGAAAAGAAGACCTTCAAGTGAATTATCCTCAAAAATCCACTTGAAGGTCGGGGGCTACACCCATTGGGTGCACCTCCGGTGCACCCTATGGATTATCATTCCAAGCCGAGATTGTGCCGATTTCTAAAGCATGGGACAAGATTAAAAAAGCCAACCCTCAACCAAAATGAGCAAGCGCGAATGGAAATGATCTCTACTGAGGACCTTCGAGTAGATTATTTTCTAAAATCTACTCGAAGCTCGGGGGCTACACCCATTGGGTGCACCTCCGGTGCACCTAGTGAAGTTCAGAATCTCACAAATTGGAATGCCGACCTCTAAGGCACAGGCACGATGCCAGGTTTTGGTCAACGAGTGATCGGAGCAGGAGAAGACAACAGGAAGCCATTTTTCTTCAAATTACCTACAAGCTGGACCTGAGATCTTCGGGTTGATTATCTCTAAATTAACCCAAAGATCGGGGGCTTGTGGGGGAAAGATATCCCCCGGGTCCACTAAAAGAGTAAAGGACCTCACGAAAGGCCCAAGGGCCCAATAAATCGTAAGGTCATTCTTTCGTGGGCCTGGGGAGAAACAGCCAGCGGAGCAGAACGACATGGGGACGGATTGGAACACGCCCGGACGGCCCGCAGCATCGAGCGAATAACCGCAACAGAGATCCGACTTTCCCGCGCTGGAGCCTCCATGCGACGAAGCCACACAAGGATAAGTCGGCGAGGGTTACGTAGGGATAATCACAAGAGGTTCACTATCTTTTAGCTACTCGTTACTATCTTATCCACGTGTACTGCCCCACGGTCGAGTATATAAGGCCTAGGGGGCACCCCTTCAGAACGATCGACTCTTTACTTAGCCACCCACATCAACTCTCTGAATTCTCGATCCAGGGAGCTCTCTTGTAGCCACATCACCTAGCATACTCATCAGGACGTAGGGTGTTACGCATCTCCAAGCGGCCCGAACCTGTAAAACTTGTCCACTGTCCCTCGTGCGATCGGCGCGAACCATTTTGCTACAGTTGTCGACACCGTCCTACTCCTAAAACACCTTGAGGGGCAACCCCGGGTGTGCGGTCGGACCCAAAACACCGACACCTGGAGAAGCCTCCGGGACAAATTCCTGCTCAAATTTCCAAGGGTACCGCCCGGACACCGACGCCTTGGCCGAACTCTCACTCTGCAAGCAGCTAGAGAAAGAGACTCTGCGGGAGTATTACCGCAATTTTCTAACACTCAAGTCACAGCTGCCCTCGGTCGATGACCAGATTGCCATCCACTACTCCATCAGTCGCCTTCGCGTCGGCGTCCTTTACAGCCACTGCATCAGAGATCCGCCCAAGAACCTCTAGGAATTATATCAGCTATTTGAAAAATACGCCAAATCCGAAGAGCTCCACCAGCGCAAAGTTGAGTCTCAGAGGAAACCCAAAGATGCTCCACAGTCCAGCCGCACGTGGACGAGAACTCCGCAGCCAGACTCCGGTCGAGACGGCCGCAATCAGCAGCAGGTGCACAACATTGCCAACCAGCACCCCGCTGGTGATGCCCCTCGTCGCCAGGAATATCCCCCTAGGGCCGCGGAAATGGAACTCGCGGTAGGAGCCGGGGACGCGTGCAGCCGCCGCGCTGATTCTACTGTCTTTTCCATGGCGAAGACTGCGCCCACCAAACCAAAGACTGCCCAGAGACGAAGGCCACCAGAGATAGGATGGCACGGGCGCAACCGGCCGACAACCCTAGAGTTGTCGCGCACACTTATCAGCAACACCCTCCACCATACATCCACGCCCCCGCCCCGCATCCACCGCACCACGCATACCAACACCACCAGGAAGTACAAATCGTACCTCCCCCACCCCCACCTCCACACCAGCAACAACAAAACATCAACAACCCCCACGCCCCAAAGCAAGAAGACTTCGCCGATCAGCCGTATTGCGGAGTCATTCATATGAAGTGGTCCCATGTACCGCTAACCTTCGACGCCCGAGACGTCGACCTGCGTAGCGCCCCCCACATCGACGCCATGGTTATCAACTGCAGTGTGGCAGGCTGGGACCTGCACAAAGTCCTAGTCGACAATGGCAGTCAAGCAGACATCATTTTCCTCCATGCCTTCGACCGTATGGGCATAAGCCACAGCCTACTCAAGCCTTCGGACAACCCGCTGTATGGCTTCGGCGGCAAGGAAACCTTCCCTATCGGCAAAATAGAGTTGCCTCTCTCCTTCGGTGTAGCACCCAATGCCCGAAGTGAGCAAATAACCTTTGACATCGTTGATATGGTGTATCCGTACAACGCCATCATGGGTCGGGGCTCCATCAACAAGTTTGAGGCAGCCATTCACGGATTGTACCTGTGCATGAAGATACCAGGTCCATTAGGCGCCATCACGGTCTACGGCAATCAGCAGACCGCGCGCAATATAGAGCGGGACTTTGTCCCCGGGCAAAGAAATGTTCACTGCCTCATGGCCCAGCGCGAGGTCCCTGCGTCCGCCAGCCCAACCGAAAAAGAACACGACAAGGCACAGCTGCAGAGCAACGACGGGACCAAGACTGTTCCCCTCGACCAGGCCACACCCAAGCAGACAGTCACCATCGGCGAAGACCTCACTTCGCATGACGAGGAGAAACTCCTATGCTGCTTGTCCAAGAACAAAGATGTCTTCACCTGGTCCGCCCTCGACTTGGTCGGGGTCAGCCGATCCATAATTGAGCACAGCTTGGGAATCGACCCCTCGGTGAGACCAAAAAAATAGCGGCTCCACAAAATGTCCGACGAGAAGACAGAAGCCGCCAAGGCTGAGGTGCATCGCCTCCTGGAAGCCAAATTTATCGAGCCAGTGGCTTACCCCACATGGCTCTCCAACGTTGTGATGGTGCAAAAAAAGAGCGGCAAGTGGTGAATGTGCATCGACTTCACCAGTCTCAACAAGGCCTGCCCAAAGGACAACTTCCCGTTGCCTCGGATCGACAAAATAGTCGATAGCGCGGCCAGGTGCGAAGTCATGTCACTCCTCGACTGCTTCTCCGGTTACCATCAAATATATATGAAGGAGGAAGACAAGGCCAGCACTAGCTTCATAACACCCTTCGGCACATATTGCTTTATCAGAATGCCGGAGGGACTCAAGAACGTCGGGTCCACCTTCTCCCGGCTTACCAAAACAGTGCTCGAAGGGCAAGTCGGCAGAAATATATTCACATATGTGGATGACATCGTCGTCGCCAGCAGGAGCAAGGAGGACCATCTCGCTGACCTCGCAGAGACATTCGCGAACATGCGGGATGCACGACTTCGCCTGAACCCTGAAAAGTGCGTCTTTGGCGTTCGCTAGGGGAAAATATTGGGCTACCTGGTATCACACCACGGCATCGAGGCCAACCCAACCAAAATCCAGGCCATCATCAACATGACGCCCCCGCAATCAGCTAGAGACGTCCAGCGTCTAACGGGCAGATTGGCCGCCCTCAACAGATTCATCTCCAAATCCGCTGAGCGAAGTCTTCCCTTCCTCAAAACACTCCGCGGCGCAAAAGACTTCGCATGGGGACCAGAGCAGGCGGCGACCTTCGCCTCACTGAAACAGTACCTGTTGCAATTGGCGGTTCTTACAAGCCCCGACTCTTCGCTACCCCTGTTGCTTTACATTGTGGCCTCGCCGCACGCGGTCAGTGCGGCGCTGGTTCAGGAGCAGACAGTAGAGGGCGTGATCAGACAGTGCCCAGTTTATTACGTCTCTGAAGTGCTCACACCGTCAAAATGTAACATGACGGAACTCGAAAAGATTGCCTATGCAGTTGTTATGTCTTCGCGCAAATTGCGCCAATACTTTGAAGCATTCAAGGTCCGCGTCACCTCAGATAGGGGACTCGGTGAATTATTCAGAAACCCGGAGGTATCGGTACGGATCGCCAAATGGGCGACCGAACTCTCTGGTTACCACATCACTTTCGAGCCCAGGACAGCGATCAAGTCACAAGTTCTAGCAGACTTCATAGTCGACTGGACTGGGCCAATAACACAGCCAGACCCGTCCGCAGAAAAGGTTTGGACAGTCCACTGCGACGGCGCATGGTGCCATGCGGGGGCAGGCGCTGCTGCAGTCATCACCTCACCCGCCGGGGTCAAGCATAGATACGCGGCGCGCTTAAGCTTCGCTCTGGAATCTGACAGATGCACAAACAACATAGCAGAATACGAAGTTGTCATCCTCAGCCTCCGCAAACTAAGAGCCCTTGGTGTCACCACCTGCATTGTCAGAACAGACTCCAAGGTAGTCGCCGGCCAAGTCAAGAAAGACTATGCAGCAAAGGACCTCGCACTTATGCAATACCTCGCGGCCATCCGAAGTCTCGAGAGACAATTCAAGGGATTCACCTTGCAGCATGTGGACCGGGCCAAGAATGAAGAAGCCGACGCATTGGCCAAGGCAGCCGCCAGGGGCGAAGCCCTACCCTCCGACGTGTTCTACCACGTTATCGGCACGCCAGCCGTCCGCAGCCCTGAAGGGCTCCAAATAACCAACGACAGCGAGGGCCACCGCATAATCAACCTCATCATGACCGAAGACTGGCGGACGCCAATAACCCTGTACCTGCAGGGGTACTATCACCCAATCGACAGCAATGAGGCCAAGCGCCTCAACCACCGAAGCCGGGACTTCGCACTGATCGAGGGCTAACTTTACAAGAAGGGGGTCAGTCAACCGATGCTTAAGTGCGTCACCGAGACCGAAGGCGTCCAAATCCTGTGCGAAGTCCACAAGGGGACCTTCGGCTCCCACGCAGGGCCTAGGGCCCTAGCGGCAAAGGTGATTCGCCAAGGTTTCTACTGGCCCGCCATTATTTGCGCTGCAAATCGGGTCGTCAGATCCTGTGAAGCCTGTCAGAAATTTTCCCCACGCTTGGGATGCCCCTCGCAGTTCACGAAGCTGATCGCCCACACGTGGCCCCTTTAGCGCTGGGGCCTAGACATTGTCGGGCCCCTGCCCACGGCTCAGGGGAACCTCAAGTTCACCTTCGTCGCCGTTGAATACTTCACCAAATGGATTGAAGCGAGGGCAGTATCCACCCTCACATCGAAGACAACCCAGAAATTCTTCTGGCAAAATATTGTTTGCCGCTTCGGAGTACCGTCCGAACTCACGGTCGACAACGGCAAGCAGGTCGACAACCAAGATTTCAAAGACTTCTGCTTCTCCATCGGCACCAAGCTTGCCTTCGCCTCCGTGTACCACCCCCAGTCCAACGGAGTCGTGGAGCGCGCCAACGGCAAAATTTTCACAGCCGTCAAGAAAATGCTCCTCGACGACAAAAAAGGCAAGTGGCCCGACCTGTTACCCGAAGTGGTCTGGGCGCTGAACACAACTGAGTGCAGGGCGACTGGGTTCACCCCCTTCCGCCTATTATACGGATCGGAGGCCATGACTCCGCAAGAAATAAAACATGGGTCGCCTCGGACAACCGCGTCGGTCGTCCCCGACATAGACGAGCCGACTTCGAAGGACCTCATCGACGGAGACCGCGTCTTCGCCCTATAGGCTCTGGACAAATACCAAGCCCAGACAAAAGCATGGCACGACCACGCAATCATCCCAAGGGAATTCAGCGAAGGGGACCTCGTACTCGTCCGGACAGCCCGAACAGAGTCCAGGGGCAAGCTGGAGCCCATGTGGGAGGGCCCTTTCATTGTCAAGACGAAGGCCTCCCCCAGCGCATACATGCTCGCAACGCCAAACGGCGAAGACTTGGAGCATTCCTGGAAGATCGATAATCTCCACAAATTTTTTGTTTGACTCATCAGGGCCAGCTCTCCCTTGTAATTCGCAAAAACACTTTTATTCTGGCCCGCACTCTTTTCCTCCCGAGGGGTGAGGTTTTTAACGAGACGGAGTCATGTAATATGCAAGTGAAAAATCCCCCGCAAAAATCTACGTCGAAAAAAGACCACACTGGCGGTCTTCGACATTCGACCAACACAAAGTCACCGCAAGGCCCAGCGCTAGCCACCCTCGCGTGCGACAACTCCGCGCAGAAGTCGCCTAAGGGTGCAGCCGGACTAGCACAACAAGTGCGAAAAATCGAAGTCTTCCGCGAAGACTATCCGTGCAGAAGTCACCTAAGGGTGCAGCCGGACTAGCACAACAAGTGCGAAAAATCGAGGTCTTCCACGAAGACTATCCGTGCAGAAGTCGCCTAAGGGTGCAGCCGGACTAGCACAACAAGTGCGAAAAATCGAAGTCTTCCGCAAAGACTATCCGTGCAGAAGTCGCCTAAGGGTGCAGCCGGACTAGCACAACAAGTGCGAAAAATTGAAGTCTTCCGCGAGGACTATCTGTGCAGAAGTCGCCTAAGGGTGCAGCCGGACTAGCACAACAAGTGTGAAAAATCGAAGTCTTCCGTGAAGACTATCCGTGCAGAAGTCGCCTAAGGGTGCAGCCGGACTAGCACAACAAGTGCGAAAAATCGAAGTCTTCCGCGAAGACTATCCGTGCAGAAGTCGCCTAAGGGTGCAGCCGGACTAGCACAACAAGTGCGAAAAATCGAAGTCTTCCGCGAGGACTATCCGTGCAGAAGTCGCCTAAGGGTGCAGCCGGACTAACACAACAAGTGCGAAAAATCGAAGTCTTCCGCGAAGACTATCCATGCAACAGTCGCCTAAGGGTGCAGCCGGACCAAGCACAACAAGTGCGGAAAAGACTACACCAAACTGTCCGCGCAAAGACCGACTACATGCGCACCAGACCAACATAACAAATACACCAGACCAAGTACGTAACGCCTTCATGAGCATAGCCGAATGTGCGAAGGCACACAACCTCATCATACAAGCCATTACATATGCACAAGCGAGGGCATCACACTTTACATCGGTTCAACCTTCGGAATAATTCCCATCTCCCTATAGTTAAATAGCATTATCCTTAGCTCCTCACCCGCAAAAAGACTTCGCAGCTCCCCCTCACCTGCACTCATAGCGGCCGGCAAGGACAACAGTTCCTGCCTGCCAGCCCTGTTCACACGAAGCCGACCGCCGTTCACCTCACTCACTCTACGCTTCGCAACCGCCCTCCGCCGCCTACGCCCCGCACTTGGACCAGGCACAACCTCAGCATCCACAGCACGCGGTGAAGCCTCCGCCACTGCCATATCCAAGGCCGCAAAGTAATTCAAGTCCTCATCCAACGACTCCTCAGTCCACCCAACCAAACTCCCAGAATCATCAAAACCAGAAAGCTTAGCGCAGATTCATCCGATTCATTTCCATCATCCACGGTCGAAGCTGCCAAAAAATTAGTAGTAGCGGCTGCGTGCGCAGGCCCAAAATCTTGAACCTGCGCAGCAACCGAGGTTCAGCAACATATGCAAAATTCCCTAACTACCCACACCCACTATGGCACCTGCGAAGACCCAGCCGTCGTAGGATCCTCCACTGCCGCCTCCGCCGCCATCTTCGCAGGATCCTCAGCCCTCGGCGCAGCAGTTGGCGATGAGCCACCGCCGGCCGCAGTGGCTGCGGGGGCATCAGGGGCGCCTCCGGCGGTCTCTGGGGGCGGCGTCGGGGCGACCTCGGACACAGCCGCCACCGGGTTCGACTCCGAGTCAGGCTGCGCGCTGTTCAAAGCCCCGAAGTCCTCCACCTTCTCGTTACGCGCCGCCTGAGACACAGCACACAGATTCAGCAAACCCACATATAACCCACATTCAACAACACCAAACAAAAGTCAAACATTACCTGACCCCTCGCCGTCTCGGACCGCTCCCTGACCACCTCTCGACCGTGAGGACCCCACATCCAGTCGAAGAGGGCTCCCGCGGATTCCTTCACCACAGGGTCCTCAACCTTGTAAATATCATGCTCGAAATCCTCATCAGCTTGGTCGAAGACCTCATAGTGCCGGCACCCCTCGTGGGACAGCGCGTTCATCGCCCCTTCGCAGGTGACCAGGGAGGCATAGGACATAAACCCCTCCACAATGGTGGGGAGCGCCAGCAACTCCTCCCGCAGCCACTCGAGGCAGCGAAGGATGGGCTCTTCGTCTGGCACTTCGAAGTCAGCGGTCCGTGCGCCGAGCTCGTGGTATGAGTCCATAAGCTGTTTGCGCGTCCGCTCAGCCTCCGAGCGCGTCGAAGCCTCGGCCCTCTCCACACGGGTCTGCAGGGCGTTGTACCGCTCCTCCAATTCCTCGGCGCGCTGTCTGGCAAGACTGCACTTCGCCCGCGCCAAATTGGCCTCCGCCTGTGCAGACTGCGCCTTGGCGAGGGCCTCATTAGCCTCCTTCCTCTCCTCCGCCAGTTGGCGCCGGAGGTCAGTCCTCTCACCCTCCAGCGCGGCCACCTTATCCGCCAACTTGCGGCACTTGCTGTCGGCGGCCGACTTTTCTCGGACGGCGTCAGCATGTTGCGCCCGAAGTCTCTTGACTTCGGCAGACACAACTGTCGTAAGGGCCCCCGAAGTCGTGCGGTCTGCGAAGTCAGCCGCCTGCAAGACACATAAGACCACAGCCCCAACGAAGCTGGTAAAAACCAAAGTCTAGCTCAATTTACCTGACTTAACGCCTCCTTCAGCCGGCGGGACACATCGCCCGCCTCGTCCCTGACGGCAGTGAGTGCCGGAATCTCACCACCGGCACTAAGAGCACTACCCTTCGCCCCAGGCACCACGGCAGCCGCCACGGTCGCCACGGCGGGCGGAACAACATCAAGTTGGCCTTCGCCTGACACTGCAACGTATCAATATATCAAAAAAACTCGAGCTAATGACTTACCAACAAGATAATCCTCCACGCTAACATTGGTGGCGAAGTCAGCAACGCGCTTGCCCGGCGGAGGCAAGTCTCGGGCCTTCGCGGCTCCGGACGGGGCCGTCTTGGTTCCGCCAGCACCGACCGCCTTCACGGCCTCCGGCACCCTGCTGGACCCAAGGGCGGCTGACTTCGCCGCCAGCGTCGGCTGGCTGCCGCCGGGGGCAGCAGCTTTCGTCGCCCCCCGCGACCTCTTCGGCCTAGCCTCAGGCAGCCTGATGACCGCCTAGCGCTTCTACGCAGCTCCCTGACGATCCTTGTCCATCACTGCCGACACAACAGTAGCAATATTCCGGCCATAAGGAAACACTCTCAAGTCACGAACCATGCGAGATGTAAAAAAGTCTTCGCCGGCCGCGCAGGGGACAGGAACGTTCTTAGGCCACCAGCCCCCGGTAACCCTCAGCATCCGCGCCGAAGACTCCCAGAGCTCGGGCGAAGACATCCTTCCCCCGGGGGCCGCGCATGTCCCCATCAGCTCCATAGCAAAACTATCGGAGACCCCCAGTCCTCCTGTAGCAGTACCTAGTTTCCTCTTCTTAGAGGATGGGGCGGCCGCCAGCGTGGGGTCGTCTCCAGCCTCTGCCGCCGGTTTCTTCCCGCGACGGTCCACATCGTCTTGTCCGGGATAACCGCCGTACGACAGACGGTTTAATTCGAAGACCCTGTTCAAGCGGTCATTAGACCCGCGTATATCCCAGCTACGCTGGCCTTCTGTCTTCGGCACGTACCGACCAACAATCCGCACCGCCCCATCCTCCGCCTCACGCACAACGGCGGTCGGATTGCGACTATGCAGATCCAGCGCGAAGGCGGGACTTCGCACCAACATCCCACCACGGGAAGGCATCTGGCAAGGGCATACTTCGCCCAACGCCTAGCCATGCGCCAAAGGCCACACCCCATACGCCACAAACTCCTCAACCAAATCGCGCCCGCTGCTTAGGCCGGCCGAGCACCGAAGGGCCCCTTCGTCTGCATCCTCCTCCGCCACTTCAAACCGCGGGTATGCTGAGTAAAAATATGAGCACATCTCGGCCACGGGGAGCCCCGGATGGTCCTCGATTGTGCCCTCCGCAACGTAGAACCAAAACTCATGCCAGTTGCCCCATTTATTGCGGGCGCAAGGAACCAACTCAACTACCTCCATCGAGGTCTTGTCGGTCTTCAGCGTAAACGTATAGGACCCAAACTGAGCAACCTTACTTCCGATCATCCTTTTCTGCCAATGCAGGCAATAGTACTTCGCGAAGACTTCGACCGATGGCTGTCCGCCGTATGAAGTCGTCGCCCAGACATATTTCGACAGAGCCACCACGGCATTCGGAGTCAGCTGGTGGATCTAGACGTTAAATTTGCGCAGGACTTCTCCCACAAATCGGTGCGCAGGCAAGCGAAGACCAGCGGCGAAGAACACCTCGAAGATAACCAACTCGCCTTCTGGCTCGGGGACCTCCTCTGTCCCCGAGACACGAGCGACTCCGCTGCCGAAGTAACCAAGTTGCTGCATATCTTGCACGCGGACCGAGGACATTCGCGACACACCGAAATCCACCGTATCGCCGGTGTGCAACTCCTCCGCCGCCACAGTGCTCAGCGTCTCCTCAGACGACGCGTCGGCCGGCGGCGTAGCGGCAGCAGAAGTAGAAGAGGTCGGCATTGCTACGTACCAGCGGCGGCGGCGGGCGGTCTGCTTCACACAGGCCAGATCTTCGGCGAACAAGAGCAAGGAGGGCAGACGAGCAACAAGAGGTTTGAGAAGGCGGTTAGGGTTTTCGCGGAGCGCGGAAAGATAAAGTTCAAAACACGCTGCCCCCTGTCCCCTTTTATACACAGGGCGCCGCGCTTTGGGAAACCCGCAATCCAACAGTACGACATCAATCAACGGTCATGTCAAAAACCCCCGCGGAACCATTTCGAGCAAGGGCAGCGTCTCCACCATCTAGCGACGTCTTCGGCACCAAGTGACTTAGTCGAACTGGTCCCTCGGAGGGCAAATGTTGGGGCGAAGGCGAAGACGCCACCCTTCGCTCGAGGCCTTTGCCGTACTCGCTACACCAACGGTGACAAGACAGCGGGCAGACTTACCCTTCGTCTCATACGCTGCCAGACGAAGACCTGTGACGAGATCATCTCATCCTGCGACCTCATCCAGAATGGATGCCCACGTGTGATCCGGCCCATTGTAACAGGCCCTGCGTGGCCGTTACGCGTTACAGGCCTAATTTGTAAAGGCCTCCCTATAATTACGGTCTGTAACCCCGCTTTATGGGAATATTCCGGGGATAACCTAGGTGTCTGAGGGCACATGTGTCCTTAACATGGGACGCTGGGCACCCGGACACCTATAAATACCCCCGCACAGTGCCCTTGAGAGGCGAGATGAACAGAGCTATTTGCCATCACGTGCAGAAACCCTGTTTGTGATACTACACCTCCCCGTTGGATCAACTTGCGCCAGCGAGCAAGTTCCAACAACAGTCAACCTAGCCGCCGTGCTAAACACAGAGCTGGACCATGCATTAGATGAGCTGAGTAGGGCTTGTGCTGAGATCGCCCAGATGTGGGCTGAGCGTGTGGAGCATCGCCACCTGGAGGATGCCTCCCCCACCCCCGTCGGGACTCAGCTCCCGTACTGCTCACCTCGGCGTGAACACCATGCTTATGGCAACCCCGACTGCAGGACCAAGATAAATTTAGAACCATAGATCGTCAGTGTTGGGTCCTGTAATAGATGCTTGATATAGAATTTTAGTCTTAGTCTTAGTTTTAGTCTCAGTCTCAGTCTTTTAGTTAGTCTTAGTTAGACAGTGTAGTTTACTTATACTATGCTTTTATGTTTGTCATGATGAACTATGTTGGATTTGGATCTTTGTAATGACTGTCACCAGGGTGTGGGCATCCCCTGCACCTTGGTTTACCCGTTAAATGTTAATGAAGTTAGCTATCTAGTTGGGAAGCCTTTTTATTCCACTCTCCTCCTTATCTGAGAATCTGTGTTTGTCTGTGTTGGAAGTCAGTGAAGATGTTCATCTGTTCAGTATTGTGGAAGAACTCTATACTCTTTTCTTATGTTGCAAGTTGCAAGGTCAGTTCTGATGTGTGATTGCATTCTGCAGATGTCAGAAAACAGGCGCAGAGGAGGAAGGCGTGCTCAGCAGGAGCAGGCACCCCATCAGCAACTGCCACCACCGCCCCCAATGACCATCGAGCAGATGTTCTTGTTGCAGACTCAGGCAGTTCAAGCCATCGGTCAAACTTTGTTCGCCATTCAGTAGCAACAGCAGTAGCCACCACCTCAGCCTCAAATGCCTTAGATGCCCCAGTGTTCGCTCATTCTTCTAACCCCATGGATGCTGAAGATTGGCTACGCACTATGGAGCGGGAGTTGCACACTGCTCAGTGTGATGACAGGGAGAAAGTTCTGTATGGTCCTCGTCTGTTGAGAGGAGCAGCCTAGTCTTGGTGGGAGTCTTATCTCGCCACCCATGCCAACCCCAACACCATCACCTGGGAAGAATTCAGAGATAGCTTCCATCAGTACCACGTTCTAGCAGGGCTGATGACAGTGAAGGAGTTCTTGGCACTCAAGCAAGGGTCAATGTCTGTTAGTGAGTACCGAGACAGGTTCCTGTAGCTGTCCCGCTATGCTCCTGAAGATGTCAACACCGACGCCAAGAGGCAGTACCGCTTCTTGAGAGGCTTAGTTGATCCTCTGCATTATCAACTGATGAATCACACCTTCCCCACTTTTCAGCACCTGATTGATAGAGCAATCATGACAGAGAAGAAGCGCAAAGAGATGGAGGATCGCAAGCGCAAGATCAGTGGGCCTCAGCCTAGAAGCAGCAATCGCCCTCGTTTCCTAGGCAACCCACCTCAGCAGTTCAGGCAGAACCAGCGCCCACCTTAGCAGCAGCAGTTCCAAAGGCAGTACCCTTAGCATCAGCAGCAGAATCGCCAGAACAATCAGTCAGGAGGAGGTTAGTTCCAGAGGCAGAATCAGCAGGCACCTCGTATTCCTGCCCTAGCAACCAACCAGAGTAGTCAAGCAGCCCCAGTTCAGGGCGGAAACAGAGCATGTTTCCATTGTGGAGAGCAAGGCCATTGGGTGATGCAATGTCCGAAGAACGCAGCCTAGCAGCAGTCAGGCCCCAGTGCCCCAGCAAAGCAAAATGTGTCTCAGCCTAGAGCAGGCAACCGCTCTCAGCCACGCTACAATCATGGGAGACTGAATCACTTGGAGGCTGAAGCAGTTCAGGAAACCCCCGGCCTGATAGTAGGTATGTTTCCAGTCGGCTCCCATATTGCAGAAGTGTTATTTGATACTGGAGCAACGCATTCATTTATTACTGCATCATGGGTAGAAGAACATAATCTTCCAATAACTACCCTGTCAACCCCATCCAAATTGACTCAGCCGATGGTAGAATCTGAGCCGATAGCATTTGCTTGAATGTAAGTGTGGAAATAAGGGGGATAGCGTTTCCCGATAACCTCATAGTAATGGGTACTCAGGGAATAGATGTCATCCTAGGGATGAACTGGCTAGATAAGTACCAGGCAGTTATCAGTTGTGATAAGAGGATAGTTAAGCCGGTGTCCCCACTAGGAGAGGAAGTGGTGACCGAGTTAGTCCCGCCTGAGCCAAAGAAAGGAAGTTGTTATCAGATGACTATTGATAGCAGTGAAGCAGATCCTCTTGAAATTATCAAGGTTGTGTCCAAGTTCCCAGATGTGTTTCCAAAGGACTTACCAAGTATGCCACCAGAGCGGAAAGTTGAGTTTGCTATAGAGCTTCTTCCTGGAATCGCCCCCATCTTTAAGAGAGCTTACAGAGTATCTAGACCAGAGTTGGTTGAACTCAAGAAGTAGATTGATGAGCTATCATAGAAAGGTTATATAAGGCCAAGCACCTCGCCTTGGGTTGCCCCTGTCCTATTCGTGGAGAAGAAAGATGGCACCAGAAGGATGTGCATCGATTATCAAGCCCTGAATGAGGTCACGATCAAGAACAAGTACCCCTTGCCCAGAATAGAAGATCTGTTCGACCAGTTGAG
Organism: Zea luxurians; assembly: GCA_029449295.1. Classification (NCBI taxonomy): domain Eukaryota; kingdom Viridiplantae; phylum Streptophyta; class Magnoliopsida; order Poales; family Poaceae; genus Zea; species Zea luxurians. The sequence continues at coordinate 172,670,531 of JAOPSE010000002.1, forward strand.
AGGAGCCAGCGTGTTCTCAAAGGTAGATCTAAGGTCAGGTTATCATCAGCTCAGGATTCGACCCTCAGACATTCCGAAGACGGCATTCATTACCAAGTATGGGTTGTATGAGTTCACTGTGATGTCCTTTGGTCTAACGAATGCACCAGCCTTCTTCATGAATTTGATGAACATTGTATTCATGGATTATCTGGACAAGTTTATGGTGGTATTTATTGATGATATTCTTATATATTCTCAAAGCGAAGAAGAGCATGCGAGTCATTTGAAGATGGTATTGCAGAGATTGCGAGAGCACTAGTTGTATGCAAAGTTGAGCAAGTGCGAGTTCTGGATTGATGAAGTCCTGTTCTTGGGTCACATAATAAACAAAGAAGAATTGGCTATGGATCCGAAGAAAGTGGCAGACATTCTGAACTGGAAAGCGCCAACAGATGCCCGAGGAATCAAGAGCTTAATTGGAATGGTCGGATATTATCGACGATTCATTGAAGGGTTTTCGAAGATTGCGAAACCGATGACAGCTTTGATAGGCAACAAAGTTGAGTTCAAGTGGACCTAGAAATGTCAAGAGGCCTTTGAAGCGCTGAAGGAGAAGTTGACTATAGCACCTGTCTTAGTCTTACCTGATGTGCACAAGCCCTTCTCAGTGTATTGCGATGCTTGTTACACTGGTTTGGGATGCGTGTTGATGCAGGAGGGAAGAGTTGTGGCTTACTCATCCCGACAGCTGAAAGTTCATGAGAAGAATTATCCAATCCATGACCTAGAGTTGGCAGCAGTGGTTCACGCACTGAAGACATGGAGGCACTATCTATATGGACAGAAATGTGATGTTTTCACAGACCATAAGAGTCTGAAGTACATATTCACTCAGTCGAAGTTGAATATGAGGCAACGAAGATGGTTAGAGTTGATCAAAGACTATGAATTGGAGATTCATTACCATCCAAGCAAAGCAAACGTAGTGGCAGATGCTTTGAGCAGGAAGAGTCAAGTCAATACGATGGTCGCTCATCTGATGCCTTATGAGTTGGCCAAAGAGTTTGACAGGTTGAGCCTCGGATTTCTGAACAATATGCGAGGAGTAACAGTTGAGTTAGAATCCACCTTGGAGCGGGAAATCAAAGAAGCACAAAAGAATGATAAGAAGATCAATGAGGATCAGTAGCTGATTCTAGAAGGCAGAGGCAAAGACTTTTGGGAAGATGCAGAAGGTGTGATATGTCCAATCTATTCGTGAGTTGATCCTTAAGGAAGCTCATGAGTCAGCTTATTCTATACACCCTGGAAGTGAGAAGATGTATCAGGATCTGAAGAAGAACTCCTGGTGGTACGGAATGAAAAGGGAGATCGCAGAGCATGTGGCTATATGTGACAGTTGTCAAAGGATCAAGGCAGAGCATCAGAGACCAGCTGGATTGTTGCAACCGTTGTGAATTCCTCAATGGAAATGGGATGAAATCGGAATGGACTTCATAGTTGGATTGCCTCGCACCCGAGCCGGCTATGATTCCATTTGGTTAGTAGTGGACCATTTGACCAAGTCAGCCCACTTCATACCTGTCAAGACCAACTACAGTAGTGCAGTATTGGCAGAGTTATAAATGTCCAAGATCGTTTGTCTTCATGGTGTGCCAAAGAAGATAGTGTCAGACAGAGGAATGCAGTTCACCTCTCATTTCTGGTAGCAGTTGCATGAAGCTTTGGGTACACATCTGAATTTCAGTTCAGCTTATCATCCGCAGACAGACGGTCAGACCGAAAGAACTAATCAAATCCTTGAAGACATGTTGAGAGCTTGTGCGTTGCAAGATCAGTCCGGATGGAACAAGAGGTTACCCTATGCAGAGTTCTCCTATAACAAAAGTTACCAGGCCAGCCTAAAGATGTCACCATTTCAGGCGCTTTATGGAAGGAGTTGTAGAACTCTGTTGCAATGGGATCAGCCTGGAGACAAGCAAGTGTTTGGGCCCGACATTTTGCATGAAGCTGAAGAGAACATCAAAATGGTTTGGGAGAACCTGAAGATAGCACAATCAAGGCAGCGAAGTTATGCAGACACAAGAAGAAGAGAGCTGAGTTTTGAAGTTGGGGATTTCGTCTATTTGAAAGTTTCACCTATCAGAGGAGTCAGAAGATTCAGAGTCAAAGGCAAGCTAGCACCCCGCTATATTGGTCTGTATCAGATTCTCGCAAGGTGCGGAGAAGTGGCCTATCAGCTCAATCTGCCAGAAAGTTTGTCTGTTGTGCATAATGTCTTTCATGTGTCTCAATTGAAGAAATGTCTGCGTGTGCCAGAAGAGTAGTTGCCAGTGGAGGGTCTTGAAGTCCAAGAAGACTTGACCTATATTGAGAAGCCAACGCAAATCATTGAGACTGCAGACAGAGTCACCCGGAGGAAAACAATCAGAATGTGCAAGGTCAGATGGGATCACCACTCTGAGGAAGAAGCAACGTGGGAGCGTGAAAATGATCTGATGGCTAAATATCCTAAACTCTTTGCTAGCCAACCTTGAATCTCGAGGGCGAGATTCTTTTAAGGGGGATAAGTTTGTAACGCCCCGAATTTGTGAGTTAAATTTTTCTTTCTCCAGCACTCATCAAATTCGGGCGTTACCTTTCCTCTTTATTTTTCTTGTCGCTAAGCCTTGTTCTTTTTCAAAGTTCTAGCAAGAATTAACTCGACATCTTGTGTAAGTAAAACCCTAGGGTTAATTTTTTTTGGTTGTTGCATCATGCTGGACCATGCATCTCTTTGTTTGTTGGGTGAATTTGTGGAACATGCATTTCGGCGAAGGACTAGAGCTAAAACACAAATTAGAAAAATAGATTAAAAAGGAAAAAAACCCATTTTCCATTCTCTCCCCCCTCTCCCCCTCTTGGGCTGGTGCCCCCTCCCCCGCGGCCCAACCCAGCGCCCCACGCGCGGCCCACCCCCCCACCCCCATCCAGGCCCAGCCTCACGGCGCGCGGCCCAGCCACCCCAGTGCTCGCCCCCTCCCCACGTTCCTCGCACGCAGCGCGCGGGCAGTTATGCGCCGCCGCCGCCACCCCCTGGTGGGGCCCACCCGTCAGCCCCACCCCCTCCCCAAACTGTCTGTCTCTCCCTCTCTCCTCTACCCCTTGTGCACGTCTCTCTCCACCTCGTGCAGCTCCTCTCCCTCCTCCATCCGCCCGCCGCTCGGAACCACCGACCCCAGCGCGGTGAGTCCCTTCTCGCTCCTCTCCCTCGCCCCCCTTCTTCCCTTCCTCCTCGGCCCCGGTACGGCTGGCGTCTCGGCGTGGCCCCGCCCCATCCCGGCGTGTGGCCTTGTCCGGCTCGCGTGTGGCCCGCCATGGCGCGGCTTTGGCGCGGCCATGGCGCTCGCGCCCGCCCTGGCCCCTCCCTGCGCACGCACACGGCCTCGCCCCAGCCTCGCGCGGTGGCGCTCGGTCCAGCGCAGCCCCGGCGTCTTGCCCCCGCCCTGGCGCGGCCCCCTCTCTCCCCCCTTGCGTCCGCCTCGGCGCGCTCCCCTGCTCTGGCGTGCGGCTCCGCCCCGGTGCGTGACCCCGTCCCGGCGCGCTCCCCTGCCCCGGCGTGCTTGCCCCGCCCAGCCCCGGCACGGCGGCCACTGCTCGCTCGCCCGGCGCGGCGCAGCGGCCTCGGTCGGCCCGCCCCTGCCCGCGGCGTCCCTCCCCGGCTCGCCCGCCCCTCCCCGCGCGCGTCCACGGTGGCACGGTTGGCCCTCGGCGTGGCCCCGCTGCTCGCACGGTCTGGCTCGATCCGGCGCGACGCGGCTAGCCCCCGGCGCGGCCCCGCTGCCTTGCTCGCGGCGCGCAGCGTGGCGCGTGCGCGGCTCGTTCGTGGCGCATCAGCGTGGCCTTGCACGCGCGTGTGCTCGCGTGGTACGCGCGGTGCTTTGGCGCGGCTCGCCGTGTCCTCGGCGCGACGCGTAGCGTCCTGTCGCATTCGCGACGTGCCCGTCTACCCCTAGCCACCCGTCTACCACCCCCCATGTATTTTATGCGCGTTGATCACGTTATTATATTAATGAAATGGAAACTCTACTCAGAAATTGATCACGTTAGTTATCTCATGTAGTTAATCATCGACTTTGTTTAATGTCGACCAATTGGAAATAGTTGTAACTCTATTAGTGCATGTGATTAATACTTGTTAGTATAACTAGGTAGAACTAGATGAAGTAATGATTAATTATATGCCTACCCGTAATACGCTTTGATTATAGCTTTAGCCACTGTGAGACCTTCCTTCTTCTCTTTCTAGCAATTGCGAATGCAAAATCGTGTGTCATATTTTATGCATATTTGACTTATCTGCTCTATTGTATGGTGTACTGTTTATTTCCTAATTCAAATGGATGGATGTATGTTCGCGCTCGCATAGATAATGGTCTGGTTGAGGAGTCCGAAGAACCCGCAGGAGAAGCCCCTGAGCAACAACTGGTTGGTGGAGGCAAGTGTCCCTTGACCCATCTATGTCCTACACATTCCTTAATTCACTTTCCGCATTTACACAATTTATACTTAAGGATTGACTAGCTTTTGTTATCTATGTCCTTGTTTACCTATTTGGGTCGGATTATTCTGATTTAGTTTTATGCTAGTGCTTAACATTAATTAATGAACGTGATGAGATTTATCTATGGTACGCTGTTTTCCTTCTTGTTTATGATGATATACTTGTGGCATTTAAGGGGACTCGAGCGGTTTCTCGAGTACCTCTCCGTAAGGACCTGTTCATTGGATGACCGCCCGGGAAAACAGTCCAACCATGAGGGTGGAATGGGATGCCCTTAGCTGAATAATTAGAGGAATCGGGGTATAGTTCGCTTAGCCGTCATGCCGTTAATGGGGCTCGGTATATGCGGCTCGCTCTGCCAAGGTTGGTTCGCCCCTTGGGAGGAGTGCGGTGCATTTAGGAAACCTAACGGGTGGCTACAACCCTGGGGAATCTTTGTAAAGGCTACATAGTGATACCCTGCTGGGTCACCTTGGTAATGATCAATGGAGAGTCATGATCTCTGGGCAGAAAGGGAATCACGACTTGTGGGTAAAGTGCGCAACCTCTGCAGAGAGTTATGAAAAGTGATATATCAGTCGTGCTCGCGGTTATGAGCGGCCAAGGGAGCTCCATTGATTAGAGATACTTGATCAGAGATGTTCGAATTATAGGTGGTGTTGAGAATGGTGGTTTTAGTATTGACTATGGTAATGGTAAGTGGTATTCTTTCTATTTGGAAAGGGTACATTTGGGTTAATAACATGGGTAAATTCTAAAATCTGGCTCTCTCTCTACTAGTAATAATAATCTGACCAACTAAAAGCAACTGCTTGACTTAACCCCACATAAAGCTAGTCCACTACAGCCAAATAGGACATTTGCTGAGTATGTTGATGTGTACTCACCCTTGCTCTACACACCAACCCCCCCTCCCCAGGTTGTCTGCATTGCAACCACTGCTCAGGAGAAGATGAAGTCGTGGAGGAAGATTTCTAGGAGTTCCAAGATTATGACGAGTTCTAGGTGTGAGTTAGCGGCAACCCCCAGTCGGCTGCCTGTGAAGGCCACGTGTATCTATGTTTCGTTTTTGCACTTTGATTATTGTTAAAGACTATGTGGATGTCTCAGACCTATGATGTAATCGACTGTTATTCCCCTTTTATGTTATTATTTGAGCACTGTGTGATGATGTCCAGTTATGTAACTGCTGTGTACGTGAATTGCTGATCCTAGCACGTACATGGTTCGCATTCGGTTTGCCTTATAAAACCGGGTGTGACACATTGATGGAGCTCCGCGCGTCCCATCGACTATTGATGGTGTGTCGTAGATCGCTCGGAGGATGAGCGAGAGGCAGAAGATGGTTAGCTGCCCGAGTGAGTAGCCGTCGATAGCCCTCGACGTCTGGAGTCCGAGGGAGGTCATCGGCTACCCGGGCCAATACTCCACCGACCTCGCTTGGTGTGTTCATGGCTCGGGCGAAGTCAGGATTCAGGTTTCGTCCGAAGAGAGGGTTCTCTCGACGTTGTCTCGCCTCCTGCTCGACCTGCTCTTGAGCTTGTAGACGATCTCGTCGGTGGGAGTTCCTCCTTTCCCTGAAGACTCGTTCATCTGGGGTTTCTCCCACTTCCGAGATCTCATCTCGTGATATAGGCTACGTCGGGTCCCGTTCTCCGGCTTCATGATGTCGCCGGACATTACGGTGTCGGTTCCTTCATCGGTGAGCTTCCCGTTGAGGAGGTTCTTCCCCAGGCACGGTCGGTTCGTCATCGGAGATGGGGGACGATTCCACTCTCCCTCCGATGAAGAGGACGTCGGGGTAGAATGGAGTTGTCATGATGACAAGCTTCTTTCTGTTCTCCTTTGAGGGTGGAGGTACCAGAAGGGCAGCTTGACGGGCCTTCGTCTCATTTGTTTCTTTTTTCCTTGTAATCCACATCCATTTTTCCATGGATGAGGTGGACAACAGGGTTCTTCAGGTGAACGAATTCTCCGCTCCTGGCTTGCAGGAGGTAGTCTTCGCTTGGAGCGCTGGAGGTTGCGTTATTTCCTGCTTTGTTCCGGCTTTCCTAGAGATTATCGAGGAAGGTTTTCCCTCCGACGGATCCGCTATGCGATGTAGAGTCCCTTCTTTGTCTGCCGCGGATGAGATGGTTCTGAAGCGGAACACGGATCCAGGGCGGAGAGCGATCTTGTGCTGAAAAGTGATGGCCATTGAGCTAGCTTGGATCAGTGACACACCCCCTACCTGGTGCGCCAACTATCGGTGTTTTGGGTCCGACCGCGCACCTGGGGTTGCCCCTCGAGGTGCTTTTTGGAGTGGGACGGTGTTACCGACTATAGCTCGATGGTTCGTGCTAGATGCACGAGAGACAGTAGATGATTTTATACAGGTTTGGGACGCTTAGAGAGGCGTATCACCCTACTTCCTGGTGTGGATCTTTTAGGTGGTGGGTTACAGGGGAGTTCTCTAGTACGAGGGATGCTAGAGAGCTAAGTAGACGGCTAATGAGTGAGTTGTTTTTCGATGGGGTGCCCCCTAGGCCTTATATACTCGACCGTGGGGCGTTACATGTGGGTATGATAACTATGTTGTTGGGGACTTGTTCTCAAATGCTTCGGGTTAAGAACAAGGCAACATGAAAAGTGTTAGGTGTAAAAATCCTTCGTCCTTCGAGACATTATGCCCCTTCGGGAATAATGAGTTTCGGACGAAGGTCACAAAAAACATACCTTCGTAAATATAACAAGTAACGACGAAGGGTTCATATAAAGCATGAAATATAATTTAGACATCATCATAGAATCATTTCTATTTTATTAACATGAGAAAATAGAAATGATTACAAATTACAAATGTACCTTCGGTCCTGAGAGAAGGTAGAAAGTACAAGCGTGACGCAAAAGCGAATGCTCAGTCAGCGTGAACAGTACGGGAGTACTGTTCATCTATTTATAGACGCAGGACGCAGCCCACGTAAAATTACATCCATGTCCACTACATTTGTTAATGACTTATGGAAATCTGTCGAGGCCCACGTAGTCTTTTCATCTTTAAGTCGGTTCCCCTTTCTGCTATCGTGACGAAGCTTCCCCGCACACAGCTTCGGCTGCGCTCGTGCTTCGTCTGGTTCAGGCTTCGTCCCGGCTGTGCTTCGTATTCATAATCCTGAGTCCGAAAAATACCTGTTCACATAATCCACTTGGAAAACATTGTCAAATCATGTTTTTGAGGACCTTCGGAGGACGAAGGCCCCCAACAGTAGCCCCTCGCAATATTAATTTGTTAATAATAAATTCAGATTGCGATATGGATGAAGGCCTTGAGCCGAAGGTCCGAAAAAACACCTTCCCTTTGCTAGAATAGCAACCTTCACTGACAAGCGGGACCTTTCAATTGTCAACGCCCTGGGCGTATAAATAATATCGCACCGCAAACTCATTTGGTACGCACACTTGCCATCTGCTTCGGCCCACTAAAAATTTTTAGCTCTTGCACTAAGATTTGCTGGTCTTTTTGATTTTGAAACTTCGGCCTCGGGAACAATTTTTTAGCGTTTCCGAAGATGTCTGGAGGCAAGAAGATCCCTGCTGAGACGAAGCTGAGTCTTGAAGAGGAGAAGAATCTGGGGTTCCTGATAGCGATGGCAGAGACGAATACAGAGAAAATCACCAAGGAGATTCTCGAAGGTTTGTCCGAAGACACTGGTGACAGCGACAGCTATGATGTGGAGAGTGGTGGTGAAGAGGCCGAAGATCGTCCATGGCGGCCAAGCCACACGGTTTTCGGGAAAACCACTATCAAGCAAAGCCATATTGATAATATGAGGGGGCGGTACTTTCGAGATTTATCTATTGTGAGGGCTGACGCTGGAGAAAAGACTTCTCCCACCCCCGAAGAAGATGAAGTTGTGATTTTCCGAAGCTTTCTCAAGGCTGGGCTTCGATTCCCCCTGAGCAACTTTGTTATTGAGGTACTGAAAACATTTCAAGTCTACCTTCATCAACTTACTCCTGAAGCTATTATAAGAATGGGGATTTTTGTCTGGGCTGTGAGAAGCCAAGGTTTGGAACCAGACGCTAAAAGCTTCTGCAACATTCACGAGTTATTGTACGAAACGAAACCCTGGGGAAAAGAGCAATATCACAACAATTTTGGGTGCTACAGCTTCGGCGCCCGCTCCGGGTCAAGCTGCCCTGTGCCGACCTTTCGGAAGAGGTGGCCCGGAGCCTGGATGACTGAATGGTTTTATGTGAAAAATGACCTAACAGCGCAAGATAATGTCAAAAGTATCATTATGCACCCAATCTGGCAACGCTTCGGACTTTGAAGGCCGAAGGTTGAAATGGATGAGGCAGCCGAAGAGTGCCAAAGAGCCTTCGGTGTAGTTTGCTCCTTTATTGGGACAAGGGACTTAGTCCAAGAGCACATTGCCTTCAGGGTATGGCCACTTGCAGAAAAATGGGAAATGCCGAAGGATACTATCAAAGAGTCCGACGAAGGCGGACTGGTCAGACTGAAGTACACATTCAAATATGCAGATAAATTTATTGAACCTGATGACGACTGGTTGAAAAGCATTGAAACATTAAGTGACGAACTGCTTGGGGCATATTCGAAGGCTGAGAACACTGCGTTATCAGCAGCCTTCGGAGGCCGAAAAAAGAAGAGACTCAACCGGGTGTTTGATGCAGTTGGGTTCTTCTACCCTGATTATCGTTATCCCACTCGAGGGCAAAAAAGGAAAAACACAACCTCTGCAAAAGAAGAAGCTGCAACTGCTCCTAGCGAGCCAGAACCGAAAGGAAAGAGGGTAAAGGTCCTCGCACACCGGCGACGCCATATTGAACCAGCTTCGGTGCCTGAGTTCACCGGAGAAATTTCTTCGGCCGCCGAAGCTGAACAGCCAACCGTGCTGCCGGAAATTGCAGAGATGGCCGAAGCGCCATCCACAGAAAAAATGAAAGAAGCGAAAAAACCGACCAAGGAAAAATCAACAGAAGTTTTGAGTCCTGCAGCAAATGTCGAAACAGCAAAAAACCAAAAGGGGTCAACGGTGACCCCAAAAAGGAAAAGAATGGTAAACGTACTAGATGTCTTGGAGACAATTAAGTCTTCAAGCACAACTCCGAAAAAGAGTGTTGAAATTGCTGAAGCTTCTACTGAAGCTTCGACGCGACAGGCTGAAGCTGAAGCTGGGCCTTCAGAGCCCTTTAAGGAGCAAACTTTGGAAGCCGAAGCAATAAAAATACCAGATCCAGTTTTAGTTGAAGAAACTGACACTACCATCCCCGAAGCGCCTGCCAGCATGTGCGACTACATCATACGACATGCTTCGGGGAAAAAACTATCTGAAGAAGAAACTCATGAAGCTAACCATTATGCGAAGGAGCTAAGATATCCGAAGGGGGCAGTAATATTCAATGGGACAAATGAAGATGACTTCCTATACTGCCTACCTGATAATAAAGAACTATCTGTCTGCCGAGAGATGGCTAAGAGTATAGGCTTCCCAAAGCTCGAAGCTGGATTAAGCGCCATGACGAAAGAGGATCTCGCAGACAGTCTTGCATACAACAGCCTAAAGGTTTGGTTATTAAGCATTTGAAAAAACTTTTTTTTAATACATAATTCATTCCTATGTTCTTATATAGACTCTTTTTTTTATAGGGTTTAATCCTGAGCAACGCATTGAGAGCACAAAAGAGTGCCGAAGATGAGAGTTACGAAATTGCATTTAACAATCTACGATCAGAAGTTATAAAGCTGAGGAACGAAGCTCTGGAAAAAGATAAAATTCTTCTTACACTGGTAGACAAAGTAAAGAAGGACGAAGCTGCTTCAAGAACCCAGGCCGAAGCCCAAAAGCGTGAAATTAAAGATCTTCAGAAACAGCTGGCTAGAGCTAGAGAGGAGCGCGTGCTTGAGGAAACAAAACGAGAACTCAGTGATCATATGGTCAACAAATTGGAGTTAAGAGTTAAAGAGCTTCGTGCATCTCAGGGAAAATGTTATGTTAAATCTATAGAGTGCGTGAATAAAATTAAAACCAGCTTCGCCAGCGTGGGCGCCTTTTCCAGCGAAGAGAATTTCTCTCGAGGCAATCCCGAAGGTCCATTGGAATGGATTAGTCACGAAGCAGAAGCATTCGAGGAGATCCTGAGCAGTCGCGGTGATATCTGCGCTTTTTCGGGCGCCAGAGGAATTGCTTCTGTCTTAGAGAAAAAAGGTTGCGAGCACGTAAAATTTCTAGCTCAGTCCGAAGCTACCTTATCTTGCGAAGACATCAAAGACCCCTCGGCCGAAGCAAGCGTGGTTGGTGGCAAATTTTTTACTGATATCTGGAACGACGGCGGCCGAGGAATGGCACAAGAAATTATCCAAAGAAGCGAAAAAGGCATCCACGATGCTAGGAAGGTGGCAGAAGCTGCCGAAGAAATTACGGAGCCCAAAAGGCAATTAGGTATTAATTAGTCGTTCTTATTGTGTTGTAATTTTTGTTGCGAACTCTGCTCACAGTTTGTAATAGTAATGAGGAAATGCTCTCTTCCTTCAGAAGTTGCTGAGTCGACTGCCGACCCTCACACAAAAGGGGACGATGAAATTAAAGAAATGGCCGAAGCTATTATGGACAAAGTTGTTGATCAACTTCTAAATGAAGCCGCCGAAGCAGTACTAAAAGAAGACTAGATGCTATTTAGAAAAAACATTTAAATTGTGATCTATGTAATATTTTGTACATTTGGATGTAATATACAAGTTTCTTTTCATTATTCAATTCTTTACGATGCATGAAACTCTACCTACATACCTTTTTGAGCCTTCGGCGAAAAAACACCTTCCCTTCTTTTCATGCTTCGTGAAGAAGAGATTCTCCGTTAAAATTATTCATGCTTCATGATAACATTCTCCGAAGCTATACAATTTCGATACTGCTCTGATGAAGCTTGTCCATGCTTCGTAAAAACAGCCTCCGAAGCTATTTTCCGAAGATTATCATTGCATTCCCTCGTGACCTTGCACAATTTGCACTTTCTCAAATCATTCTTCCGAAGGTTAATACTGTGTACCCTTCTTTTGCCGCATGCAACATGATGTATGATGCTTATGCTATGCGAAATGATGTGATGATGTTATGTTATGCAAATGACGTCTGTTCCGAAGATACATACAAAATACATTCGCAAGCTCTGCATTCCCTTAGGAACGTCTTTGGAGCTTCTTCGTCCTTTACTTAGACGGTATAAGCTCTGCATTCCCTTAGGAACGTCTTTGGAGCTTCTTCGTCTTTTACTTAGACGGTATAAGCTCTGCATTCCCTTAGGAACGTCTTTGGAGCTTCTTCGTCTTTTACTTAGACGGTATAAGCTCTGCATTCCCTTAGGAACGACTTCTGAGCAGAAAACTTACACTGCGCTCCCTTTGGAACGGCTTTTTGTGACCTCGTGAACTTACTCTGCATTCCTTAGAACGACTTTCTGTTACTCCGAAGGATTTTTAATACTTCGAAGGTCCTCCTTGTTAATACAAAAACTTCATCAACTGATTTTCCTCGTGGAAAACAGCGAAATTATTACATGGAAACTATCAATATTTTTTGCTATAAAGAATAGAACTGAATGAAAAAAACTGCTGTCAAAGGTAGGATATGTGTCAATAAATGTGCTTCGACTCTGGCACAGTACTGTTTACTGTGCGAGCTTCGGATTGTTCTCTAAAGTCCCTTTGATGTGGAGCATATTGACTCCCTTCTGGCTGCTGGCCTTGTTGCAGCGGAGGTGGAGGCGGGGGCTGTTGCCATGAAGCTTGAGGTTGACTTGCCGAAGCTACAGAAGCTGCAGGATGGTTGCCCACATACTCCGGGATGTAAGGCTGATGGTACGAAGCAGTATGCATGACCTGCTTCGGCTGTCCCTGTTGCGCTGCAGCTTCTGCCAGCTCCTTTTGTTTCTGGATGGTAACATGGCACATCCTGGTGGTATGGCCCTTGTTCTCACCGCAGAATAAGCAAAATGTCCTCCTTGGTTGATCTCCAAATCTTCCGCCGAAGCCCCTGGCGCCTCTGCCTCTTGGAGCTGGTGGCCGAAAGAAAGCTTGCTGCTGCGCCGAAGCCTGTGAGGAGCACTGCGGCCTGTTCTGCTGATTCCCCTTGTCATCATTTTGAGTGTTGTGGATGGACCTGACATGCCTCGGATAGAAACGTCCCCCGAAGCCCCTGGTCATCTCAGAAAATCTGAAGGCTTCCTCCCTTCTTTGGCGAAAGTCATTATCAGCCCGAATGTACTCGTCCATCTTTTGGAGTAGCTTTTCCAGCGTCTGAGGAGGCTTCCTAGCAAAGTATTGGGCTGCAGGTCCAGGACGAAGCCCCTTGATCATAGCTTCGATAACAATTTCATTGGGCACCGTTGGTGCTTGTGCCCTCAAACGCAAGAACCTTCTGACATATGCCTGAAGGTATTCTTCATGATCCTGAGTGCACTGAAACAAAGCTTGTGCAGTGACCGGCTTCGTCTGAAATCCTTGAAAGCTGGTTAACAACATATCCTTCAGCTTCTGCCATGAGGTGATTGTCCCTGGTCGAAGGGAGGAGTACCAGGTCTGAGCAACATTCCTGACGGCCATAACGAAAGACTTCGCCATGACTGCAGCATTGCCCCCATACGAAGACACTGTTGCTTCGTAGCTCATCAGGAACTGCTTCGGGTCCGAGTGACCGTCGAACATGGGAAGCTGAGGTGGCTTATAGGATGGAGGCCAAGGTGTAGCCTGCAGCTCAGCGGACAAAGGAGAAGCATCATCGAAAACAAAATTTCCCCGATGGAAATTGTCATACCAGTCATCTTCGTTGACGAAGCCCTCCTGATGAAGGTCCTTCTGCTGAGGCCTCCTGTTTTGCTCATCATGGGTAAGATGGCGGACTTCCTCAGAGGCTTCGTCTATCTGCCGCTGCAACTCAGCTAGCCGGGCCATCTTCTCCTTCTTCCTTTGCACTTGTTGATGTAGGATCTCCATATCCCTGATTTCTTGGTCTAGCTCTTCCTCCTGAAGCGTCGGGCTAACAGCCTTTCTCTTCTGGCTTCGGGCCTCCCGAAGGGAGACGGTCTCCTGGTTGTGGTCCAGCGGTTGCAGTGCTGAAGCCCCAGTCGCTGAAGCTTTCTTCGGCGCCATAGCGAAGGTCTATAGCTTCCGAAGGTGTTCAAAAAAGCTCGAAGTGGAAGTGAGTTCACCGGAGGTGGGCGCCAATGTTGGGGACTTGTTCTCAAATGCTTCGGGTTAAGAACAAGGCAACATGAAAAGTGTTAGGTGTAAAAATCCTTCGTCCTTCGAGACATTATGCCCCTTCGGGAATAATGAGTTTCGGACGAAGGTCACAAAAAACATACCTTCGTAAATATAACAAGTAACGACGAAGGGTTCATATAAAGCATGAAATATAATTTAGACATCATCATAGAATCATTTCTATTTTATTAACATGAGAAAATAGAAATGATTACAAATTACAAATGTACCTTCGGTCCTGAGAGAAGGTAGAAAGTACAAGCGTGACGCAAAAGCGAATGCTCAGTCAGCGTGAACAGTACGGGAGTACTGTTCATCTATTTATAGACGCAGGACGCAGCCCACGTAAAATTACATCCATGTCCACTACATTTGTTAATGACTTATGGAAATCTGTCGAGGCCCACGTAGTCTTTTCATCTTTAAGTCGGTTCCCCTTTCTGCTATCGTGACGAAGCTTCCCCGCACACAGCTTCGGCTGCGCTCGTGCTTCGTCTGGTTCAGGCTTCGTCCCGGCTGTGCTTCGTATTCATAATCCTGAGTCCGAAAAATACCTGTTCACATAATCCACTTGGAAAACATTGTCAAATCATGTTTTTGAGGACCTTCGGAGGACGAAGGCCCCCAACATATGTGTTCCTGAGTAATAGTGAACCGACTGAGGTTATCTTCCTATAATCCTGTCGACTTATCATCATTTAGTTCCGACGTCTGAGGGCGCTACGCGGAGAATTGGATCACTGCTGTGGATAACGTTTGAATTCAGTGAGCCGCACGGGCTCGAGTCGATCCGATCTCATGTTGATCCATTCTGCCAGACATTCCTCCCCTGGCCCACGAAGGGATGGCCTTGCGTAATAATGGGCCCAAGGCCTTTCGCGAGGCCTTCTTGCCTTCTAGTGGACCCGGGGGATATCTGTCCCCCACACTTTGGAAGATGAAGGCCCAACACATATGAGAGGAGTTTCTCTAAAGAATGGTGACATAATTCAAACATATTTTAAGTGCTTCAATTTTCAATGTAACTACACAAGACACAAAAGAAATGATAATTGAAAATACTTACACTTAAAGACATGAGTGTTACCATCCTTTGGCTTTCCTCCATGTTGTAGGCTTTGATTTTCCACACAGGATAATCCTTTGATTCCTACAACTTCAATATCCTGCTCGAGATGATATGAGTTATAGATGTAATAACTCAAAATAACCTTGGGTCAATCTTAGAGATATAGATCATTGTAAGATTGATAGCTTGAGTTGATATGAATTGAATTAACCCTCTCAAGCACTTCCAAAGCTTCATATCATCTCCTTCCTCTGCAAGGCTTGTCAAGCATATTTTGGTCCCCATCTTTTGATGGGTCCATCAAGGTTAGTCAACAAAGATTTAGGAACCCAAATGTCCTTTGTGCTATCACATGGTAAAATCATTATCTTTCTAGCACAAGTTGCAAATTTGGGTTGCCTAGCTACATATGAATCAATTGACAAGCTAGGACTGGTATAGTTACCAATAGGACAATCCTTACATTGATGTCCTTTCTTTCGGCATATGTAGCAAAGGCGATCTTCATGTCTTGAAGATTTCTTCTTTCCTTGTTTATTGCTTGCTACATGGTTAGTAAATATTTTCTTTTCTAAAACTATGCCTTTTTGTTTCACATGGGGACAAGACTTAACTAAATGTCCCTTCTTAGAGTATTTAAAACAAAGTTTATCATCCTTGTTAATAATCAAGCCATTTTCGTTAATATAGGGACATGACCTAATCAAGTGCCCCTTTTCAAAGCATTCACTACACTTCTTGCTTCTCTTAGTGTGAAGTGTGACTTGATCATTACCTTGGATGTTACCTTGCATGGAGGCACGGTTGAGGCTTTTGACAGAGGTATTGATTTTCTTCTTTTGTTGCTTCCTCTTGACATTACTCAAGTCCTTGACATTTTCTTCAAGGGATTTTGTGCATGCTATGGTTGTTCCCATCTCAAGCTTCTTCACCATGTGATCACAGTTATCTTGAGAAGGTTGAGCAGTGCACTTCCCTTTTAGTTGTGTCAAGCTCATTCTTAGCCTCTCATTTTCTTCCTTGAGCTTTTGACATGTATCATCTTTTATTCCTGGAAATTCTAGCTCAAAGGAGGATTTGCTTGCTGACGAGC
The DNA here is from genome assembly GCA_029449295.1 of Zea luxurians. Classification (NCBI taxonomy): domain Eukaryota; kingdom Viridiplantae; phylum Streptophyta; class Magnoliopsida; order Poales; family Poaceae; genus Zea; species Zea luxurians. The sequence continues at coordinate 172,686,483 of JAOPSE010000002.1, forward strand.
AACAAGCATTAGCACATGGCAATGTAGTTTCAATTTGAATACATGTGCCTAAGTGAGGTTGTTGAGATTTTAAGTTTTCTATCGCAACCTCATGAGCAATGTTTAACATGATATGATTATCCATAAGATTTTCATGAGAACATAGAAGTATATCATGTTTTTCTTGAAAGGCTAGATTTTCAATTTTTAGCCTTTCTACTTGGTCCTTAAGCAAGGCATTCCTATTTACTAATTGAGCGATACAAAATAAAGAGTTATCTTGCTCAATTGAAATAGATTCATACCTTTGGACCAAATCAACATGAGAGCACTTTAGCTCCTCATGTTCTTTAGTCAACTCTTCAAAGCTTTGCATTTTTATGGTGAGAATATCTTCTAGCATGTGAAGAGCTTCGCTTTGCTCTCTCTCACTCTTTTTAGAAGTTTGAGCGTGACCGCCTTATCTTCTTGGCTTAGATGAGCGTAGAGTTGCATGAAGCTTCTTTCTTCCTCCTCATCCTGATTTGTGCTTCCGCTATCATTTTTATTAGCCACACAACATATGTGGGAATCGAAATGGGAAGACAAACCTTTTGGAGAGGTGGATTCATCGTTTGGTCTCCAACGTTCATTTTCTTCTTCTTCCTTCATAGGGTTAGTTTCACATGGACTAAAGGAAGTAGAAGCATCATATGAACTAACATGTTTGGACTCATTAAATTTACTTTTAATTCTAGTCCAAATATCATGTGCATCATGAATAGATTCATTATAATTCATTATGTAGGCACGATGATCTTCTTTGCTAAGAGAATTACTTAAGATGTCATAAGCAAGATAGTTTAAGCGTATACATCTTTGTTCTTCCTCAGAAGCATTTCTCCCTTTATAACTAGAGGGTATAATACTCTTGTCTAAAATTTTTTCTAATTGAGAGTCTATGGTTCTTAAAGCATTTATCACATTAGTAGACCATGAAACATAATTAGAATAATCGGAAAGTAATATCTTAAGAGTTACCTCATTGTTTTCCTTCGGAGGTGTCTTCTTGTTCTTTTGGGATCTTCTTTGAGCCATCACTTCGAGTTGTTAGACTCAATATGAAGTGCCTAGCTCCGATACCAATTGTAAGTCGCCTAGAGGGGGGTGGATAGGCGAAGCCTGAAAATTATAACTTAAACCCGGACTTGATCCCTTGATTAGGGATTAGAACAAGATGCATAATTATCAGAGTATAAAACTAAGTCCTTTGCTTGCAAAGAGTGTTGCTTTCAAAGAATGCAGAACTAACAAATCAACACAATTAAAATGTTTATAGAGAGTAAAGCAAGAGGGCTTAGATAAGAAGAGGAATAACACAAATTCTTTCTTGCAAGGTGTTGCTTCTCTAAATGAGAATTTAACTTGAAGCAACACAAAATAATATTAGTAAAGAATAGTGCAAGAGAACTTAGAGAGGGAGACAACAAACAAATCACAAGCAATAAACATAAGTGACAAGGGTGATTTGTTTTACCGAGGTTCGGTTCACTAAGAACCTAATCCCTGTTGAGGAGTCCACTAAGGACGGGTCTTTTTCAACCCTTTCCCTCTCTCCACCGATCACCAAGACCGGCGAGTGCTTCTTCTTCTTTGTCAATAAAAGACCGAAGTCTCCGCAAGGCCAACCATAAAGATAAGGGGCTCTTGCTAGCTTTACAATGAATGGGAGTCAAAACTCCACGCTCAAATGATCACAAGATATAGCACACACTTTCTCTCAATGATTCTCACAAGGCACTATCGCTAAACTCACATGAATAGCTCTCTTTTGCTAGATCTCTCTTTTGTGGCACTTGTGATGATTGTGGTGGTCTAAATCTTGTGTATAAGATGGATCAATGAATGGAGGTGGTTGGGAGGGCTTGGATATGTCAACTATATGACTTGGAATGTTGCTTGGGCTCCCACACCTTGAAGTGGCCGGTTGGGGTGATATTTATAGCCACCAATCAATTTGTTGCCGTTGGGGAAGGCTGCTGGCGATGGGTGCATCGGACAGTTCGGTGCGCCACCGGACACTGTCCGGTGCGCCGCCACATCACCCAACCGTTAGGGTTCTAGAGCTTCTTACCGTTGGAGGCTTTGTCCTCTAGTGGCACCGGACAGTCCGGTGTCGCACCGGGCAGGTACTGTTCATTGTCCGGTGTGCCTCTGACGGGTGGCTCTGACTCTGCGCGCACTATTCTTCACTGTAACTCTGAATCTTTAGCTTTTGCAGTCGACCGTTGCACGAAAGAGCCATTGCTCCGCTGGTGCACCTGACAGTCCGGTGAATTATAGCGGAGCGCGATGGTTGAAACCCGAGAGTGGCTGGTTTGAGCTGTACGGTCTTAGTGCACCGGACACTGTCCGGTGGCACACCGGACTGTCCGGTGCGCCAGACCAGGGCACACTCGGTTTCTTTGCTCCATTGAATTTGATCCCTAACTTCAACCTTTTATTGGTTTGTGTTGAACCTTTATGCACCTGTAGAAAATGATTTCTAGAGCAAACTAGTTAGTCCATTATTTGTGTTGGACATTCAACCACCAAAATTAATTGTGGGAAAAGGTTAACCCTATTTCCCTTTCAAGAACTCGGTCGATTCGTCCTCAACAAAGGAGAGGAGCCACAAGCAATGTACAACCGGCTCAAGACAATGGTCATCCAAGTCCACAACCTCAGGAGTACTAAGTGGGATGACCATGAAATGGTCAAGGTTATTCTAAGATCTCTTTTTTTCGTAATTCCACTCAAGTGCAACTAATCCGTGAAGATATTAGATATAAACAGATGTCTCCCGATGAGGTTATTGGCAAATTTATGAGCTTTGAACTTATGAGTTATGATCAAAGACTCTAAACATATTGTCAACTTGGAGCAAGACGCCACCTCCACACCCAAGGTGCAACCCGTTGCGTTCAAAGCAACAGAAGAAAAGAAGAAAGAGTCTACACCAACCAGTAGACTCCCAACCTGATTTCCATTTAAATTAGGTTGGCCTCCGAAGACTTGATAGCATATTTTATTGTGGCATGATGAAGCAACCTACCATTATTTAAAGAAAAATTGTGCTAGTTATCTACTTTAGAAACAAACTATAGAAGAATCATTCAGTTACTTGTCAAATTGTTATGTTTTGGCGGACAAACGCCATCCGTTGTGTCTCAGCAAGTAAAAAGGCATTCTACATGCATATTTGGTTCAGAGAGTGTTTGGGGATGACTTTTTACAATTCCAGTGTAGAGTTATAATTTATATTATCAATTTAAATAGTTTTAAAAATATTTTTAATCTAAATAATAAAATAATTTATCTAAATGTCTTATAAAGACTTACAATTCAAGTTTACGATTTTCTAAAACATCTAATGATATGTTCCGCTAACTCCATCAAATTTTCTAGAGCTAGAGCTATACCAAACAAGACATTAGTTTGAAATGCTAGACATAAAGGTTATCACAAAAAAAGTTTTCTCCTGTCTTGTGGCGTTGCTGGAATCGATTAGGGCCGTTCCTAGAGGGGGCGAGGGGTGCAGCCGCCCCAGGCCCCGGGTTGCTTGGGGCCCACTTTCAGTAGTCTAGATCAATAGCGTATTACTGTATATCCGATATTAAGTTGTAACTATCATATGATCTTTTTGATAAAAAGTCAGTTTAAAATGCTTTAGAATGCTAGCGTACATAGCGATTCATATGTCTCGTCTTCCGTCGCCTAGCGACTGCTGTGTAGCGTCACCCATCAGCAGATCACTTCAAACGAGTTTGCGACATGCGATATGTGATTATGTCAGTGACAGTTGCATCACCAGAAAGAATCTTTTTTCAAAGTTAAAGTTGCTGTAAAATTATTTAAGATCTAAAATATCGCAAGGAAGACAATATTTTAGCTACTTTATATATTGAGAAGATATTAGCGTATAAAATTAATATTGATGTCATCATAATGAATTCGCATCAAGAAATGTTAGAAGAAAATTTTTTGTCTTCACATTCACAACCACCTAACAAATAGAATACACATATTTTTATGTCTTATTAAAACAAAGTCTACTTATATAATATATAAAAATCGTAGCATAACGGACAACTAACTAGTTTTAATATATGTTTGAGTATTATTAGTAACATATACTGTGTATATTATAAAAATAAGAGTCTCTATTTTAAGCTGTCCTCCGATTTGTCAGATTTGTTAGTACGGTCCTGCAATCGATTAAGATAGCAAAACTCGAGAGCCAACAAACCATCCGTTAAAAAAAAACAGAAATGCGATGCCGCCCAAATTTTGCACGCCATTCTTTCGGTCACTGTCTCTGGAAGACTCTCTGTCTCTTTATATAGTCGCTGTCCTAATTTATCATGACTGGAGTAATTTTCCCAAAAGGGTGCATGAGTAGAGTGCGGCATGCGGCTGAAAGTGAAACACGCCGGATATAAGATCCAGCAAGGCCACGGCTGGCTCTGGCGTGCAGGTCTCTCTCTGTGCGATACTGCGATCGCCCGCTTCCCAGGCACTCGCCGTCTCGCCCTTTCCATCTCCAGCAGCTCTCGGTTGCGCGTACAGTCGTTTACAGCAGCCTAGCGGCCGACCTAGTATTTAAAGACAGCCTACACGAAGATTACGGCTGTGTTCGCTGCGGCTTAAAGCCGTACTGTTACGGCTGTTTGTACTGCTGCAGCTGCAATCAGTAGAGACAAAATACTGTAGAAGCCGCAACCGCAGCCGGATTAAAGCCGCAGCAAGCCGCAGCGAACACAGCCGTACGATCTCCCGTACCTGCGTCTACACTCTATACATATTAGCTGCTAGTTTGGTTCTATCTTCTATGCTTTCTTTTGTCCGGCGAAGCAGCCCAGGCCACCGCCTGAGATGCCTGTGCTTGGTCTGCCGATGTCTTCTGGTATGGTTTTAATCTATACCGATTTTTATTAGTTTTACAGTGTTTTATCTATATAGATTACAGTATGGGACGAACTCAGCACCTGGCAGTGCTGACAGTGCAGGCGTGAACTATCTTGTTCGGTTGCAAGTGTATCTCAAATTTAAATATACATGTTTTTTATATAAAATTGGCTATGGTTATTAGCACTTTCTGGGTCCGCCACTAATTACAGTCGCGTCAATCTAAATAGCTGCCTTTAATCAAATCGCATCAATACGAACAGCTGTCTTTAATCCAAAGCGATCATCCAAGATATTAGGATTTTATTACTCACTTTACCGGCGCATGCACCAGGTACCGGACAAAAAAAAAATCCCACACCCATCAACAGTGCCGTAGCTAGGGGGTATGCCAGGTATGCCTTAACATACGCTATGTGTCCAGCGTATACACTATATACAAATATGTTTATAGAAAAAAAGAAAAACTAAAAATGTCAACGTAGAAAGAATATTACGTTAATTATCTTATAGCTCGTGATTTTTTTGTGTTCAAGCCTATGACCTTACACTTATCTAACAAAGTCTTTGGATGGCCCGTTGAATGGGCAACACAATCATAAAATCAACAATCCAATATTCGATCACTTAGATTTTTTTTGATAGACAAGGCTCATAAGATGTCACTGAATGATAAAGGGACATTTACATTTCACCTACTAGTCTGGACACGCTGCTCAAATCTACGCCCGCTCAAATTCTCTACTCAGTTTTTCTCTCCTACCTCCACACTTTGCTCACAAATCACCTCACGACGGTATATTCTCCCGTCAAAGGCTCTTACAGGTGGACCTGACACCTTACAAGTGGGACCTGCTCCCTTTCCCTGTTTCTCTTCCCAAATTGAATCGCACGCGAGCACGCTCCCAGGTTCGCTGGCAGCGGCTGGTCCATCGCTCTCCACCACTCCCTTCTCCGCGCGTGCGGCAGCCCCAGCAGCCTTCACCGGCGTGCGGCGGGGGCGGGCCCTTCTCCGGCGCGCGGCACGGCACGGGTGTCCAGGCGGCATTGGCATAGCGCGGGTCCCAGGCGGCGCGGGTGGGTCTTTGGTGTGCGTTGCGTGGCAGATCCTAGGCGTGCGCAGGCAGGTCCCCGGCGAGCACGGCGCGCATGGATCTCAACATGCGGACCTCAGCGCGCGTGGCCTGGGAGCTCTGTACAGTGAGCTCTCCTATCAACGGCAGGGGCTAGGGCGAGCTCTGCTCAACTGCGTTGAACAGGGAAGACAAAGAGCAGGGGAACATTTGCTTTTTGTATGTGAACATTTGCTAGTTGAACTACTAATTGAAACTGAACATTCGTTGTTGCATGTGCTGCTGAATTTGCTAGTTGAAACTAAGACTGTTGTTTGTATCTTGGACATAACATGTGCTGTTGGACATTTGTGGATGCATGCCTGTGTCTAGAAAACTGAATTGCTGAACATGCACAGGATCTGAATTGCTGTTGCATGCCTAAATTTTTGTTGGAACTGAACATGCACAGGCGTTTGTACTTGGACTAAACATGTGGTGCTGAATATTAATAAAACCGATACTGAATTGCTCAAATAGAGCCGCTTTGTCTCTGTGATAGTAATATGCACATGATGTAGTGGTTTGTCTTAGCTTGCAAGTACTTCAAGTCGTGAGTTTGAATCCTTTCTATCTAGTTTTTTTTTTCTTTTTTCATTTTGTTGCTAATAGGAGATGTGCCCATGGTTTTGCATTGCTATATTCACACTTTTGCATAACCTCATGATCTATTTACCTCAAGAAACTATGACCAAATTATGACTCCATACCAAGTTTCACTATTTTCTGGCCATATTTGATATTTATTTATTTATTTTTAGCTTGAAAAGGCATTTAAAGCATATAAATTAGTAGACAATAAAAAAAGTGGCATATTTATATGAAGTAAGTTTGTAACTGTTAGATGACCTAATGGTGCACTTTTGAAGCAAAGACAATGACAAACGTAAGAAATATAGCTCAAGCACTGATGTTATAGTTGAATGTTATGAAACATAGTGAGAGATGTGTCCATTTGTGAAGCACCTATATTGACACTTTTTGCATAACCTCATGCTCTATTTATCTCAAGCAGCTAGGACCAAATTATGACTCCATGCCAAGTTTCACTATTTTCTGACAACACTTGGTATTTATTTATTTATTTATTTTCAGCTTGAAAATAAATTTAAAGTATATAAGTTAGTAAACAATAAAAAGTGGCATATTTACACGAAGTAAGTTTGTAGCTGTTAGATGAACATATTGTACACTTTTGAAGCAACAAAATAAACAAAAGTACGAAATATAGCTCAAATTGTGTAGTTATGGTTGAATGCTATGAAACTTAACGAGAGACATGTCCATTTGTGAAGCACATATATTCATATTTTTGTATAGTTCTCTAATTTTTTATCTCAAGTAACTAGGACCAAATTATGACTCCATGCCAAGTTTCACTTTTTTTGACTATATTTTTTATTTTTTATTTTTTTAAATGACCAACAAACGCAAGAATAAAATAATGCACCATAAACATTATATATATATTTTAAAATATGTATATGAAGTAAGTTTCTATTCGTAACTCTAAATATATATTTTTATGTTTTAGCCAACTTTATTTGAGGTAGCTTCCGTTCAAATTTGCTACGTTTTAGAAATTTTGGTATGGTTTATACTAGTATGTACACGTTATAAACTCGTTTTTGCATGACATACACGAACTCTGTATCTGTCTCATTGGTTAATGTGTATCGTTGTGAGGCTCTGTTTGGGTTAGGGAAATGGGTTCGAATCTTGGCAGCATTTTTTGCCCTCTTTTTTCTCACTATGAAGCTATGCAGGTCCTCATTGTAAGCTGTCAGGTCCACCTGTAAGAGGCTTTTGACAGAAGAATAGCGCCGAGAATTTGGACGAGGTAGATCTGAGCAATACGTTCAGACTAGTGGGTGAAATGTAAATGTCCCAATGATAAACAGTTGGGTGTAGGCTAAGGTCCTAGTTAGACAAATCAGCTTTTCATATCTACACTATATTTTATAAACTATCATTACAAATTTTCATCTATTTTATATTTCCCTAATTTGTGTCAGACTAAATATACATTCATTAATTAATTTATCAATGGAGCTTGTATGTATGTCTGCATTTATTACCATTCATTCAAATGTGGACATAAAAATGTTAGAAAAAACTATATTTTGAGATAGATGGGTATTATAGTTTAAGAATATTTTAATTTACTATTGTTTTTAACTTAATATTTAAATATAAGGTTTATTGTGTAATTTAGTGTATGCATATCAATTGTAATTTAGTGTATGCATATTAAATAATGTTCAAATTTTGAAAGAAACACTGAATTATCAAATGATTTGATTGAAATAATTTGATTAAATGTACATATAAATTTAGCTGGTATACCTATAGTTAAATCATAAATCTTAGATACGTCGCTGCCCGCCGACCCACCGCCATCCCCTCATGGCCTCATCCGTTTTCCCACTCGCTTGCTGGGAATAGAAACCGTCACCCCAGTCCCCATACCACACCACCACCGCTGCACACACAAACCACAGGCAATAAACACTAAACAGCTCCCACTCCCAGTAAATTTCTCGGCTCCCAATCTCCGATTCGAGGAAGCCGGAGGAGGGGATTTCGAGCCGCGGCATCGGGACATTAGAGTGGCCCTCACCCGGCGCTGGAATTGCCGAGAGGGACTAGGTTGGAGTGGAGTTCGGGAGGTGTGAGAGAAGGCGGCGATGGGGCGGCTGTTCCTGATGCACCTGGACGGCAACGTCTACAGCTGCAAGCACTGCAGGACCCAGCTCGGCGTTGCCAGCGACATCATCTCCAAGGTTCCTCTCGACCCTTCCGCGTCTCCCCGCTGCCAAAAAAAAAAGAAAAAGGAAAGAAGATTCCCTGCTGATTTTCGCCGTCCCCGCGGCGGATGTGTGCGGTGAGGCTGACAACAGCGCTTGCTTTTCTTGTTGTTTCGATTTCTTCCAGGCCTTCCACTGCAAGCACGGGAAGGCATACCTCTTCCATAAGATGTAAGTGGCCTCGTGCCTTTTCTCTTTACTTTGCTCGTCGATTTCAGCGAAGGTTAGTTTGCGTGCGCGGTGCGCTCATAGATGAGTGTAATTTGGGGAAATGCAGCGCCCTCAGCAGAATGTGTCTGGCTTCGGCCAGTGTGAATCTGTCAGCCGGTTAGTTATGCTCATAGTAGCGCTAATCTGATGTTTAATAAGCCAAGATATATAGATACTACACCAATTAGCGGTGGCGTGCGGCAGTTTTCCGTCAGTGGGAGTCTTGTCTGTTCCTTTCTAAAACCAGGAGAAACTGGGAACGTATCCGGTGCTCAAAGTGTACGGTGCTCATGTGCACATTTTAAATCTGGTGCATCCATTTCGCATCTAACAGCAGCACCAATTTTGTAAACAACCCCTTCCACCTTCCTCCACTGGTGGGAAGGGTTCTTCGTAAAATTAGCTGGTGTCGTTGAATGCAAGATGGATGCATCAGATTTAAAATGTGCACATGAGCACCGTACCCCTTTGAGCACCAGATACGTTCGGCCACTCGGGAAAGAGACCCTAAAGCCACTATTTGGATAAGGAATACAAAAGGACCTCATTTTAAATTATAAACTCTACTACATTATCAGTATATAGTTTGCATTGCGTGGGTATACAACTATATGTTATACCGCCCACCCAATAGACAAATATCAAAGTCTTAATCATCTATATGGAATAAATGGATAAGAATCCACGAGACATGGTGCAGTGGTTTCGGCCTCCCCCACACCCGCATTTCTTTCTTCTGTTATTCTTTTCTTTCTAGGGTGCGCTGGATATGCTGGAGGCACAATCTTCAGACTTACCTTTTCCCTGAGAAATCTTTCTGGTGATATAGTAGTAGTTGACATGGGTTCTTATTATTAGCGTTGCTGGATTTTTTTTCTTCCAGCACCTTATGTCTTAACAACTGCTCTGTAGTTCAACATTATTCTATATCGATTTGCCCTTCCTCGACAAGTAATTTAAAGTGTTGTTGAATGGACCTCAATGCAATGCATATGCTTGCGGTTCATGCCAGATACCAATTCTAGACAGGTAGAGGTAGTTTAGTTCCAAACAATAACACTGTTACTCAAGTGGTCAGTGAACCTGGAGTTTTGATCCTACTTTTGTTCCTAACCAAAAGTTAAGTCTAATCATCTCTCCTGGTTGCTTCATATCTCATGCCATATCAATGTATCAGTACTTACTTTTCTTTGTCGAGAAAAGGAATTACCGGATGTGCACATAAAAATGTTCTTTTCTCTGGACTCAGCACACGCGTTCTTAAGACAAAGCTTCATTTGGAAATAACTAATCATTATCTTCCATCACAAACCAGTTATGTAACTCATTTCCCATAGAAGCCCACTCTAAACTAGGGGACAGTTAAGCTAGGCACGTAGGCCTGATCTCAGGCAAATCTCTACATTACCAAATTCTCTGATACTGAATTATTGTCAGACCAGAGCTTCTGGTGCGGCAAAAAACCAATGTATGTGGCTTGGACAACTTGATGACCTCTTGCCAACAAGAGGTCAAAATTTGGTAGTTGGTGATTCGATATCAAAACACTTCATTAGTTCCAATGTTATGCATTTCACTGTTTGGTTATTTATGGTGCAGCTTTTTCTGGAGATGAGTTGTATTTCTTACAGTATTCTGTCAGCCAGCAGATGTATAACTCATGTCTGTTATACCCAGTGCCAATGTGACTTCTGGAGTAAAAGAAGATCGCATGATGATGACAGGAATGCATACTGTTTCTGATATCTTCTGTGTTGGCTGTGGATCCATCGTTGGATGGAAATATGTAAGATTTGCAAAGGTTATTTCATAGTGTCCTTTGTATATTGCCTTGCATCTAAGTTTCTATGATGCTCTTCTCTAGGAGGCTGCACATGAGAAGAGCCAGAGATACAAGGAAGGAAAGTTTATTCTGGAGAGGTGATGGACGCAACACTCTGTTCAAACAGACCTGTGACTTAGTTTGCAAAAGACCGCATTGATTATATTATTATTCTGGAATTGACTCACTGGAGCAAAATTTGATTCTAAGCAGGTACAAGGTGTCAGGCCCTGACGGAAGCCAATACTGGATTCCACAAGATCCTCACTTGGGTGGAAGCGACGCCGATGATATATGAAGTGCAAGTCAACAAGTTCAAGCCTGCTGTTTGTCGCCTCCCCTGTAGATAACCTGGGTGTTTTTGCTCTTTAGTCAGCCGGGATTGCTCCCATTGAAATAATCCCCGGCATAAATTATTGTTGTTCTAGATGACATGATCATATCCCTCCTATTGCCCCTGGAAGTTGTTGGATGTTTCTGTTGTATATGCGTGTAACCGGTGTTGCTTATAAGTTCATCGAGTTGTATGCCAAGCGCTAATGACCAAATAATTAAAGTTTGTTAATTGTCTGATCGACCTGGGTGTCATGCTGGGACTGAAGGTATGTGCAGATTCTGCATTATAGTGTGTTCGGTTCCAAGGTGCTAAATAACCGAATAACCAATGTTAATTGAACTCCTGTTTTAAAGATGCACTGTTGACCGCTGCTATCACGTCTACTGTGGGCCTGTTTGGTAGTGGTAGATTTCTATGGTAGGGCATGTTCGGTTCTACCCCAATCTATATGGATTGAGGGGGTTTTAATCCCTAGTAAGTCAAAATCTCTTCTAATCCATATTAATCTCCTCTAATCTATATGGATTGAAAATAACCGTGAAAATAACCGAACAAGTCCGTAGAGGTGTAGAGCACTGCTTCCAAATTCTTAGAATATGTTATTTTTCTTAGTTATGCTTCCAAATTCTTAGTTTGGGCTTGTTTGGTAGTGGTAAAGTTCCATGGTAGAGCCCTGCTGCCAAATTCTTTTTCGCTTAGAATGTGTCAAAATCATAGAGTGCAGGCTTGTTTGGTACAGTTTCATGATAAAGTCCCGCTTCTAAATTCTTAGTTTTCGCTCCTTATAATGTGTCAAAATTCTTAGTTTTCGCATTTTAGAATGTGTCAAAATTATTAGTTTCCGCTCCTTATAACATGTCAAAAGTCAAGTGTCCCTTCCAAATTCTTAGTTTTCGCTACTTAGAATGTATCAAAAACCAGAGATGCATGAAAGCATTACACCTGGCAAAATTTACTTATGAACAAATACTTGAGGAACAAAACCATTACTCAAGCTCAATACATGCCCGGAGACTCTCAATTTTGGTCTGGACTAATGAAAGTAAAAGATGACTTCTTGAGACATGGGCAGTTTAAGCTAGGGAATGGTACTCAGGTGCGTTTCTGGGAGGACAAATGGATTAGTAACACATCCCTCAAAGACCTATATCCAAATTTATATAATATTGTTAGAAAGAAAAAAGACACAGTTGCAACAGTGCTGCGTCCTCAACCATTAAATGTATCTTTTCGGAGATCCTTGGTGGGACAAAATTTGATAGCATGGCACCAAGTGGTAGCAAGAGTCATCAACGTCCAACTTACCACTCAAAGAGATATCAAAGAGACACGTTCTTTTGGTCCTTACAGAAACATGGGAGATTCACAGTACGATCTATGTATAAAGCCTTTATTGCTCCACATATTGTACAACAAAACCATCCCATTTGGAAGCTAAAATTACCTTTGAAAATTAAGATATTTATGTGGTATTTGATCAAGAACATTGCTCTAACTAAAGATAATATAGCGAGAAAACATTGGAAAGGGAGTTTAAAGTGTTGTGGATGCAGTTTAAATGAATCCGTTCAGCATCTCTTCTTGGATTGTTCTGTTGCTAGATGCATTTGGAGAGGGGTACAAATCTCCTTTAACATATCACCACCTTTAAGCATACAACATATGTTTGGAAACTGGTTGAATGGGGTGGATGATACACTTAAGTACAAAATTTGGGAAGGAGCATGCACCTTGTGTTGGGCAATATGGCTATGTCGAAATGATGTGATTTTTAACAATATACTAGTTTCTACTCCTATGCAGGTAGTGTTCAGAGGAACCCACTGGATAAGACAATGGTCCGTGTTGCAAAAAGAGGAAAACATGACACAAATCAAGTGGGGATGTTGTGCGCTTGAGACTACAATGATGCAAATTTTCTCATACAACGGATGGAGTTTTAGTAATCGAATTGGTTTTTAGTAGATTTCGAAATATGGTTGTTCTTGAGATATTAAACATCGTGTGTTTTGGTTTGAGATGTAATAATTGAACAACCACATGCATCTATTGGTGCAGAAGCTGGAATATTTCAATATATTCCCTATTCTAAAAAAATGAAAGCGTTGCACCTTATAGGACCAACATCTTCGTATTTATATGTAGGTGTCTCTGTATTTATGTGTATGATTTAACCCTTTATACATGAGTCAATTGGAAACATGCCACTCAAATTTTTGAAAATTGGAAACTAGTTCATTTTCATGCCACTCCATAGCATCAAAATGAACTAGCCATCTAATTTTGTAGAAGTTAAGCAGCATGTGTACAATTAATCCTTATATTAATATACTATACAACTAGGACTTCTACACACTTGATCTATGACTTAACCTAGAAAATTTGTCGTATAAGAAAGGAATTGGCCTAGACACATATCTTAACAGCCTCCTCAATCACTAGTTTCATAGCACCCTCAATCACTACTTTAACAATCTCCCAGATCACTACTTTTCCAAGTCAAGATCGTACTTGAAGTTTTTTAGCTCACGCATCAAAAAATGGTGAATTCAACAACAACTAGATTTCCGGTGGGTATAAAATAGTATCAAGAAGTTTCTTTGTAATCCTTTGTCTCATAAAACGATAATCTTTAGTTCTAACGTGAAACACAAAATTGGTAGACATACTTTGCTTCCATATTTTTACACCGCAGATGCTCTGTATTTGGACTTTTCAATCTTTAACTCCTTTGATAGGATTTTAATCCACATGACTTTTGTTGTACCAATTGGCAAAGTCTTGTACTCTGTTTTAGTATTGGATCTCGATAGTGGCATATTTTCTTGCACTGCAACAGATGAGATTGTGCCTCTAAAATACAACAAAGCCTTACGTAGATCTTCTATCATTTAAACAACCTGCCCAACCTGCATCTAAAATATACACTTGCTATGAAAAGACAACTTTGGTAGATTTAACCTGACTTTTGAACTTGATTTGAAATACCATAGGATCCTCTAGATTCCAGCCTAATAAATAGTAGTAGGAGCATGTAAAAACTAACATGCTTTGTTGATCGAGAAGGTTATATCGGACCTTGTTAATGTGAGGTATTGCAAGGCTTGTACCACACTCATGTTCCATGGTAGGAGGTACATGATCTAGCACTATGAGATCTATTTCTTCCTGCAAAACAATGAGACTAAGACCATGCATAGTAAAATTATTGGCCATATTAGAACCCTAGTTATTGCTGTTCATTTTAAGGGATTTTCCCTTCATTTTCTTAAAAACAAGGGGGCCAGCCGAGCTAGGCTGTTGCCAGGCCCACGGCCGAGCAGGCCAGCCCAGCCGGCCGGAGTGCTGGCAGTTGGCTAGGGCAATGCGCAGGGGAGTCGACGGCTTCGTGCGCAAGGATAGCGGCCGAAGGCCCCGGCGGCGGCGGAGGGAATCAGTTCAGCTCGTGCCGATCTCCTCGCCGTGCTCCTATGCAACTGTTCCTCGAGCTCGGCTCCATAAGTATGGTGTCTTGCCCCTGTTTAGCAACACGCAAAACACTGCAAGCCCTCTGCTCCTCTCTGCTGCTTGTTGTTCCATTCTCCTCAATCTATTAGGTCCCTAGTGTTCCTGTGGTTAACCGCTGGTGGTGATTGGAAGCTGGTAGAGGTGGTGTTGTTCTTGTGCAGCGAGGTTCTTCTGTGCTCCGTTGATTTAATAGTGCGCCTGTGTGGTGCTTTGTTTGTTCTGATCTCTGTCCACCGTGGTCTGGTGCCTGGGCTCCCTGCTGCGCGGTGTTCGTCTTCTCAGGCTGGTGCTGTGGACGTCTCCCACGGCCTCAGCAGCGGCTCTAGTATCTCTGTCAACCTTCCGCTGTGCAGGCCCGGACATGGGCGGCGGAATCAGTTATCTCGGACAGAACTTCGTGTTCACTGAGCTGATCTTTCCACGTAGACAATCTACATGCTGTGAGTTGTCCGTTGTTTCACTCTATTTACTGTTTAATTTTTGTGCAATCTGCTAGTATTAAATACTTGAGTGTGATTGCACTATTGTGGGTGGATTTGTTTGCTCAATGATAATAGTGGTGTAGTTAGACAACGTAACAGTCTAGGTTTTAGTGTGTTGTTAATTTCAGCATCAAGTATTTATTTGTGCCTAATTATATCTCTATTTGTTGAGGCTGTTTACCAGTTATAAATTCTGTTATTTCATTTAGTACACGGCTCCTTAATATTAGTACTTATACTTGATTATTAGGCTTATTACATCTGATCTAAAACTCTGATTTGGTAAGATAGGACTGTCACGTTAGTCGAGGATTTCTGATCACCATTTAGCGTTAGAGGGCTGTTTATTACAGCAACCCGCTATTATTTTGAGAGCAATATAAAAAGATAAACAATAATGTTTATGTGCAAAATCTGCCTTCTTCATCTGCAATCCATGTTTAATTACAAAATGGACCTAAGCAACTATTTTACATGTTTACATGTCCTAGAATTGCTAATGTTCATTGCTGCTATAATTACATATAGCATTTATCTGAGTTATATGTTTGTTTTATTCGGAATTAAAATATTTAATATATTTAAATATGATGGAAGCATGTCACTTATTTCTCTAATATTACAACAATCTAGAAAACTAGTTCCTATAATGGCTTCCAGTTCTGATGTCATTAAGCCCGAAGCGTTCGACGGAGCAAGATTTAAGCGCTGGCAGATTAAGACTCGCATGTGGCTCACTGACCTAAAATTATTTTGGGTAGTGACGTCGGTTGTTCCCCAGGTTGCATCAGATGATTCTGATGATGCAGCGAAGGTCGTCGCACTAGCGGAGAAGGCCAAGTGGGACGAAACCAATGAGGCATGCTTGTCTCGTGTGCTGAACGTCTTGTCGAACCGCTTATTTGACGTGTACTTTGGTTTTACCTCCGCTAAGGGTATATGGACTGAACTTGAGAACGAGTTCTCTGAAGTTGATAATGGCAATGAGTCATTCACAACGGAAAACTACCTCAACTATAAAATGGTTGAGGGAAGGTCTGTTATGGAGCAGTTACAGGAGATTCAACTCCTTGTTAGGGACTTGGTCCAATATGGCTGCGTCCTACCAGACAGTTTTCAAGTGAATGCAATACTGGCAAAGCTCCCACCTTCTTGGCGAGACTTTGTGACTTCACGCCGCCACATGAAGAAGCAAATGACTCTCACTGAGTTGTCAGCTGCGATAAATGTGGAAGAGCGTGCAAGGTCCAGTAACAAGCCATCCCAGCAACTCCAGGCTCACGTTGTTGAGAAGGGTGGAGATAGAAAATTCTAGAAGAAGAAGAAGAACTCTTCACAGAAGAATCTGAACCAACCTAAGTCCAAAAAGATGAAGAAGAAAAAGGAGGACTTTATCTGCTACGTTTGTGGTGTTTCCGGGCATACAGCTCGGAGGTGCAAACTTAGGAAGGGAAAAGGTCCTCCACCTCAGCGCAAAGAAGGGAACGTGGTGGTTAACTCCACCCCAGGGTATGCACCTCAGGCCTTTATGGCAAGTCCATCAGAAGACTGGTGGATAGATTCCGGTGCTACTGTTCATATTTGTGCTGATCGATCCATGTTCTCTTCATTCCAGGAATACAACAGCGCACCAGTCTTGATGGGAAATGGTGTTCCGGCAGCAGTTCGAGGTACTGGACAGGTCTACCTGAAGTTAACTTCAGGGAAGACGCTCATGTTGAAGGACATGCTCTATGTGCCCTCGATGAGCCGGAACCTCATATCAGTGTCGCTGCTATGTCGACAGGGTCTCAAATTAGTGTTTGAGTCTAATAAAGTGGTCCTATCTAAGTTTGATACTTTTGTTGGAAAGTCATATGAGTCAGGCGGTTTGTTCCGTCTTTCTGTTTTGAACAATCATTCTTCTTACCATGTTAATGTGGTCTGTAATAACGATTCCATTAATAATATATGGCATTCCCGTTTGTGTCATGTGAATTTTGAGGCCATTAAGAGATTAAGTGACATGACTTTAATTCCTTAATATAAACATGTTAAAGGTGTAAAATGTGGCATTTGTGTGCAAGCTAAGCAGCCTAGAAAACCGTTTCATACGGTTGAAGGCAGAAGTACCACTCCTTTAGAACTAATCCACTCAGATATCTGTGAGATGAATGGTATAATCACAAAAGGCGGTAAAAGATACTTTCTTACCTTGATAGATGATGCTACCAAGTTCTGTTATATTTACTTACTCAGAACTAAAGATGAGGCACTAGAACACTTTAAGATCTATAAGACTGAAGTTGAAAACCAACTAGACAAGAAAATTAAAAGGCTACGGTCTGATAGAGGAGGTGAATACCTTTCCAACCTTTTTGATGAGTACTGCAAAGAGTGTGGAATCATTCATGAAACCACCTGAAAGGGAAATGTGCCCTTGGGCCATTTCTAGTATATTTTTGGTGATTAAGTGCCCAACACATTGAGTGAGTAATTATGTGCCAAATGATGGATGAAGTGCAAATCAACAAGAAGGTATGATTCTAGACTTAGTACATTGGTTTTTGTGTACTAATATATTTGTCTAAGTGCTAGAATTAGAGAAAAGAGAAAAAGGAAAAGACTTGGCTGGAGCAGCCAAGACTCAGCGCAGACAGTGTCCGGTGCGCCAGGCTGGCTTCTGGCGAACTGGCCACTCTTGGGAATTCGTCGGTGGCGTATGGCTATAATTCACCGGACTGTCCGGTGGTGCACCGGACTGTCCGATGAGCCAACGGCCGCCAGCGCAACGGTCGGCCGCCAAATCCACGGGCGACGCGTGGCCCGCTCCAACGGTCGGCAGGAGGCACCGGACAGTGTCCGGTGCGCCAACGGCTACAATTCTGCAACGGTCGGTTGTGCCATTTCAGGAAGGCGATCTGCACCGGACCATGAACAGTTCCTGTCCGGTGGTGCACCGGACTGTCCAGTACGCCACCCGACAGAAGGCAAGAATTGCCTTCCCAGATTGCCTCCAACGGCTCCTAGCTGCCTTGGGGCTATAAAAGAGACCCCTAGGCGTATGGAGGAGTCACCCAAGCATTCTTTGATCATCTCTAAGCACCAAGACTCCATTCTCGCGCATTTGATTCTTTGTGATAGTGACTTGAGCTCTATTTGAGTAGAGAACTCCTCGCATTGTGTTGTGAGCTCAAGTTGTGGCTTATGTGTGTGATTGTGCTCGTGCTTTGAGTCTTGTGTGTGTTGCTCTCCCCTCCCTTACTTCTGTGCTTCTTTGTGATTATCAATTGTAAGGGCGAGAGGCTCCAAGTTGTGGAGATTCCTCGCGACCGGGAGATAGTAAAAGAAAGGAAAACACTGTGGTATTCAAGTTGATCATTGGATCACTTGAAAGGGGTTGAGTGCGACCCTCGTTCAGCGGGACACCACAACGTGGAGTAGGCAAGTGTTATACTTGGCCGAACCACGGGATAAATCATCGTGTCTCTTGTGCTTGTTTTTTTCGTGACCATTATGTTTCACAAGAGCTTGGTCCTTAGCCACTTGATTCTATTGAGCTAACACTTAACCAAGTTTTGTGGCTACAAGTATTTGATTTTTATAGGATCACCTATTCACCCCCCTCTAGGTGCTCTCACCACCGCTCCATATTCACCTCAGTCAAATGGGGTAGCTGAAAGGAAGAACCGAATGGTGTGTGACTTAGCTAATGCTTTGTTGCAAAGTTCGGGGATGCCTGACATCTGGTGGGGCGAGGCAGTACTCACGGTGTGCTATGACCTGAATAGGGTGCCGCCTCGCAACCGTGAGGCCACGCCCTATGAAGGATTTAAAGGAAGGAAGCCAGATCTTTCGCATCTTCAGACTTGGGGCTACCTTGCAAAGGTGAATGTCCCGTTGCCAAAGAAGAGAAAGCTAGGCCCTAAGACTGTAGACTGTGTCTTCCTGGGTTATGCACATAACAATGCAGCTTATAGATTTCTAGTGGTCCATTCCGAGACAAGCGAAATCGCTGTAAATGTAATAATGGAGTCTCGGGATGTGACATTCTTTGAGAGCATCTTCCCTATGCGAGATAAGGAAGTAGTAGCCCCAGATGGTCCATCTCAGACATATTCTCTGTCCTCGAGTTTCCATGACCAGACTCCAGATTTGGAGTTAAGGAGGAGTAAGAGACAAAAGACTGAAAAGTCATTGGGTGATGATTATATTATTTATCTAGTGGATGAAGAACCATGCTTCCTCACGGAGGCATATACATCTCCAGATGCAGAGTACTGGAGGGAGGCTATCCGTAGCGAGATGGATTCAATCATCTCGAACGGAACTTGGGAGATAACTGATCTCCCAGCTGGTTGCAAGCCTGTGGGCTGCAAATGGATCTTTAGGAGGAAGAGGAGACCCGATGGTACTATTGAAAAGTACAAGGCCCGCCTTGTGGCTAAGGGTTTTACTCAAAAGAAAGAGGAGGATTATTTTGATACTTATTCTCCGGTGGCTCGATTTCCCACAATCCGTGTGCTCTTAGCGCTGGCGGCTGCTTATAAAATTCTTGTCCATCAAATGGATGTAAAGACAACATTCCTAAATGGAGAGCTGGAAGAGGAAATTTTTATGCAGCAACCAGAAGGATTTGTGGTTAAAGGACAAGAGAGCAAAGTGTGTCACTTGATTAAATCCTTATACGGTCTTAAGCAAGCTCCCAGACAATGGCATGAGAAGTTTAATAATACTCTAACCACTACCGGGTTTTGTGTAAACGAAGCCGACAAGTGTGTGTATTATCGCTTCTCTGGGGGCAAAGGTGTCATCATGTGTTTATACGTTGATGGCATATTGATATTTGGGACCGATTTGGAGGCTATCATGGAGACAAAAGTATTCCTCTCCAAGAACTTTGATATGAAGGACTTGGGTGAAGCTGATGTAATATTGAACATCAAGCTAATAAAGGGTGAGGATGGGATTACTTTGTCACAATCCCATTATGTGGAAAAGGTCCTGACTCGCTTTGGACATATGGACTGTAAACCAGTCACCATGCCCTATGATCCATCCTACACGCTTAGTAAACATGAAGGCGAGCCTGTGAACCAGCTACTATATTCGCAGATCATCGGATCTCTCATGTACCTGAGCAGTGCAACTAGACCAGATATCTCATATGCAGTATGCAGACTGGCTCGTTATTCAGCCAGTCCAGGAGATAGACACTGGTAGCCTTGTACAGAGTGCTTTGGTATTTGAAGGGAGCGATGAATATTGGTATTAAATATACCGGATTTCCGTTAGTACTTGAAGGATTCAGTGATGCAAACTGGATCTCTGACTCGGATCAAATGAAGTCTACAAGTGGCTATGTGTTCACTTTAGCTGGTGGGGCCGTGTCATGGAGATCGTCTAAACAATCAGTGTCAACACGTTCCACCAAGGAGGCTGAATTAGTTGCACTTGATTCAGTAGCATTGGAGGCTGAATGGTTGAGAGACCTGTTGTCAGACCTTCTAATGCTAGCAAAGTCGATACTGGCTGTCCTAGAATACTGTGACAACACTTCTGTATTGCTGAAAGTGACAGTAGAAAGGACAACCAAAAATCCTCGAGGCATATCACAAGATGACTTGATTCATGTCGGCATGCTAGAGAGACGGGTGTAATAACCGTAGATTACATCAAGTCTGAAAGGAACCTTGCTTATCCTTTCACCAAAGGACTGGCTCAAAAGCCAATCCAAGCAGCGTGCATGGGAATGGGACTCGTACCCTGTTAGCGGTTTCAACTGCGGATAACTGTCCTGTGTGACCGGAGGTCCCGAGATCTAGGCTCCAGGAAACGAAGCACTGTAGAACCAAGAGCACAAAAGACAAAGAGTCTCATTAGCTGCTGTGCTCTGTCTGTATGGTAGGTTGAGCGATATGCTCTTAATGAAGTCAATGCTATAAGCAGGGAAATTGTCCTACAGAATTTCCTTAACGATTTCACCTATATGAGCTGACTGTGGGGTCACAGTCCGGGAGAGAATGGGGTTTTCTCTCTAGTGAGTTTATGAATAGATATTAAAGGGCATGACCATAACGCCCTGCCCCGTAAGAGAAGCAGATAGTCTGCCTAGTACTATGTGCCTTTTGTGCGAAGATTCTCACACTAGGGTTTGTGGATCAAGGCGTAGTCCTCCGCTTACTCGTGCAGGGTTGGAGTACACTGAGATAGGCTTTGGTTCAAACCTAACAAGTACCTCTGCCGAAAAGTAGTATATAAACAGTATGGGAGCTCAATGACATTGATCAGAAAATAAGAGTGAAAATGGTGGGGATTGCTGTTCATTTTAAGGGATTTTCCCTTCATTTTCTTAAAAAAGGGGGCCAGCCGAGCTGGGCCGCTGCCAGGCCCACGGCCGAGCAGCCCAGCCTAGCCGGCCGGCAAGTGCTGGCAGTTGGCTAGGGCAATGCGCAGGGGAGTCGACAGCTTCGTGCGTAAGGATAGCGGCCGAAGGCCCTGGCGGCGACAGAGGGAATCAGTTCAGCTCGTGCCGATCTCCTCGCCGTGCTCCTGTGCAACTTGAAAGGGAAATAGGGTCAAACCTTTTTCCTAAATGATTTTGGTGGTTGAATTGCCCAACACAAATTATTGGACTAACTAGTTTGCTCTAGATTATGAGTTCTACAGGTGCCAAAGGTAAAACACAAACCAATAAAAAGTCCAAGAAAGGGTTCAAATAAAAAGAGCAAAAGACAACCGAAGGCTGCCCTGGTCTGGCGCACCGGACTGTCCGGTGCACCACCGGACAGTGTCTGGTGCACCAGGGTGGATCCACTCTAAACTTGCTAGCTTCGGGAATTTGGGGAGCCACTCTACTATAATTCACCGAACTGTCCGGTGTAGCACCGGACTGTCCGGTGTGCCAGCGGAGGCAACGGCTAGCACGCCAACGGTCGTCTGCAAAAGTGAACAGTGAACGTGAACAGTGCAACTGCGCGCGCAGAAGTCAGAGCAGGCGCCAGAAGGCGCACCAGATAGTGAAAGTGATTGTCCGGTGCACCACCGGACCATCCGGTGGCCCCACATGTCAGAGCTCCAACGGTTGAACCCTAACGGTTGGGTGACATGGCTAGCATACCGGACAGTGTCCGGTGGCGCACCGGACTGTCTGGTGCGCCATTCGACAGCAGCCCCTCCAACGGCCATTTTGGTGGTTGGGGCTATAAATACCCCCCAACCACCACACTTCAAGGAATCCAAGTTTTCAGCCAACACATTCAATACAAGAGCTATAGCATTCAATTCAAGACACAATTAGAGTGAATCAAAATCTCTCCAAGTCCCAATTCCACTCAAAGCAATAGTGACTAGAAGAGAGAGTTTTGTCGTGTTCATTTGAGCTCTTGCGCTTGGATTGCTTTTCTTCTTCCTTCTTTCTTGTTCCCAACTCAATTGTAATCAAGGCAAGAGACACCAATTGTGTGGTGGTCCTTGTGGGGACTTAGTGTCCCATTTGATTGAGGAGAAAAGCTCACTTGGTCTAGGTGACCGTTTGAGAGAGGGAAAGGGTTGAAAGAGACCCGGTCTTTGTGACCACCTCAACGGGGAGTAGGTTTGCAAGAACCGAACCTCGGTAAAACAAATCACCATGTCATCCATTCTTATTTGCTTGTGATTTGCTTTCGCTCTCTCTTTCGGACTCGATTATATTACTAACGCTAACCCCGGCTTGTAGTTGTGCTTAAAGTTTGTAAATTTTAGATTCCGCCTATTCACCCCCCACTAGGCGACTTTCATAACTGTTCCTTAAGCTCGGCTCCATAAGTATGGTGTCTTGCCTCTGTTTAGCAGCACGCAAAACACTGCAAGCCCTCTGCTCCTCTGTGCTGCTTGTTGTTCCATTCTCCTCAATCCATTAGGTCCCTAGTGTTCTTGTGGTTAATCGCTGGTGGTGATTGGAAGCTGGTAGAGGTGGTGTTGTTCTTGTGCAGCGAGGTTCTCCTGTGCTCCGTTGATTTAACAGTGCGCCTGTGTGGTGCTCTGTCTGTTCTGATCTCTGTCCACCGTGGTCTGGTGCCTGGGCTCCCTGCTGCGTGGTGTTCGTCTTCTCGGGCTGGTGCTGTGGACGTCTCCCACGGCCTCAGCAGTGGCTCTAGTATCTCCGTCAACCTCCCGCTGTGTAGGCCTAGACGTGGGCGGCGAAATTGGTTTTCTGGGACAGAACTTCGTGTTCACTGAGCTGATCTTCCCACGTAGACAATCTACGTGCTGTGAGTTGTCCGTTGTTTCACTCTATTTACTGTTTAATTTTTGTGCAATCTGCTAGTATTAAATACTTGGGTTTGATTGCACTATTGTGGGTGGATTTGTTTGCTCAATGATAATAGCGGTGTAGTGAGACAACGTGACAGTCTGGGTTTTAGTGTGTTGTTAATTTCAGCATTAAGTATTTATTTGTGCCTAATTATATCTCTATTTGTTGAGGCTGTTTACCAGTTATAAATTCTGTTATTTCATTTAGTACACGACTCCTTACTATTAGTATTTATACTTGATTATTAGGCTTATTACATCTGATCTAAAACTCTGATTTGGTAAGATAGGACTCTCACGTTAGTTGAGGATCTCTGATCACCATTTAGCGTTGGAGGGCTGTTTATTACAGCAACCCGCTATTTTGAGAGCAATATAAAAAGATAAACAATAATGTTTATGTGAAAAATCTGTCTTCTTCATCTGCAATCCATGTTTAATTACAAAATGGACCTGAGCAGCTATTTTACATGTTTACATGTCCTAGAATTGCTACTGTTCATTGCTGCTATAATTGCATATGACATTTATCTGAGTTATATATTTGTTTTATTTGAAATTAAAATATTTAATATATTTAAATATGATGGAAGCATGTCACTTATTTCTCTAATATTACAACAGTTATTGTCTCTAGAAGATGAGAAAGGAAACAAGCTAGAGAAGAGAAGAACCTAGTGATAATGATTCATCCAAGGTGAGATCGAGTGATCTCTAGTGTTTTGCAATAAGTTGTTGCATTTAGTGGCACAAGTGATCATATTAAGTTGTGAGATTCTTGTTACTCTTTGCTTGTTACCACCTAGATGGCTTGGGACAACAGAAGATTGTTGAGCGTCTTTGGTGATTGTTGTCAGCTTAGATCATTATATTATAACAAGGGATGACAACGGGTACATATCCGTCGGGTAGTCCTACTTCATATATACTCGTACCTACCAATAAAAATCATACTTGCTACAATATATATACCCGCTCGTAGGTATGAAATTATACAAGTACCTATACTCGTGCGGGTAAAAAAAACTTGTCAGATAACCCATACTCGATTATATGCCCACTAGACATATTAAATAGCACAAATCTAATAATATAAGGCACAATTAAAATAATAAATTATCAAATATGAGTAAATAAAGGCATGAAAAAATAAATAATATTGGAACGTGCAAGTTAACACTATTTTTGTCAATATATGCTTATTATGTGTGCTTAATTGAGTAGGACTGTCGTGGTTTCTGGAACCGAATGACAATAAGATTTGTGTTCGGCAAGGATGTTAGCGCAGATTCACACTGAATGGTGAGCTATTGGGGCTCGAAGGTGAATATGAGGCGAAAGGGTTATACTGGTTCAGGTCGGAGCTCTAGTCTAGACAGTGTTGACAGTAGTATTGCTTGAAGCGTGTTAAAGTTGGGTGCTTGTGGAAAGCCGTGGGATGTCTCTGTATGGGGGTTGTCTTGCCCTTTTATAGCTCAAGGGTAGACGTTACAATGAGAACTTGTATTCTACTAGGGAGGAGTTTGGCCTCCTCCTTCTAGGCCTCGTAGCCCCTATGGTCTCGTCTACTGGGTCGCCCTTCTGAGCCTCGTAGCCCCTATGGAGTCGTTTGAGGGTCGTGCGCCACCGTACCTCTGGTATGACGTCGTGTCCCGTCCGCCTTCCGCCTTCCTGTAGCCACTCTAATTTAGACAAGGTGGTGCTTGGTGGGTCCTGTTGAGTCAGCTCATGTCGTGGTTTAGGAATGTCTTCAGTACAGCTTCATTTGCCATCATCCCCTTACTGTCACCTTTCCTCATGTGTGGGCGTATGCCTGGTACGACGTATTACCCTGTCCCCTCCTGTGTATGGGTCACTGTAGAGATCCCAATGCTGAGGTCTCTGCGATCCGGTGTCGTGCTTGACAGAGACTCTTCGGTACCGCTTCCACTGTTTGGGCATGGCTCGGTAATGTTCCATCGTGCCGACGTGGCTCGATAGTATCAGGTTGACTCTTCCTTTCAATAGGGTGTTCACCTGAGAGTTGGTTGTCGTCTTGTTGGGTTGCTCGGCAGCCCCGCCTTGCTGGTTACTCAATGGGCATGTTGCTGAGTAGGCCTTCACGCCAGGCTGCTTGGCAGGTGGGCCGTCTGGTTCGTGGGCCGTCTTTGCGAGGCCTTGGATCCTTCTTTAGGTACCTTGTTCCAGATATCCGACATCAGCCTCCGAGCCTCAAAAGGTGTATAGTTAAGCACGAGTGCGGAAAAAAATATGTACCAGTCCTTTGCGCCCGCTGCTCGAGATAGGAGAGCTTTCAAACGAATGACATGGTCGGTTCTGCTCATCTAAAGAAATAACTCATCAAACGTACGCAAGTGGAGAATAGTGGTGTGAATGAGGTGGCGTTTGTCCGATGGTCAGCAATTTGGGACCAATCGATTAGTCTTCAGTCCTCGACCAATTACGATACGATCATACGTTGATGACCATCAGCGAGGAGAATACCCATCTGTGCCCTTGCCGAGCTCACCGGTCTTGGGCTCTTGGCGATGTCGACCCTATAGGTGTATATTTGGGTCGGGTCTAATGGTCCGGTCTGAAGCACGGAAAAAAAACATGGTCTAGGCACGACACGGCTCGAAATAATTTAGTGCCGGGCCAGCACGGCCCGATATATTGGGTCAGGTTTGGACCGAGGTCGCGGCACATGGGCGGGCACGAGCATGACCCGTTTAAGGCATGCACGAATGGCTCATATAGAGGCAGAAAAAGACCCATATATTTATTAAAATCACACTTCATTCCACACTTTCATTACTTGATAAAGAACATAAAGCTAGAGATAATGTTAGTTAGATATTTTTTATAGCTTTGAATTAGAGTATGTGATGTAATTTTATTTTTGTTATGAACATTAGATAATGAAATAAACTTACGAACTATATATAGAGCTGATTATACTCTTTTCTTTCTAACAAAATGATTTGTAAACGAGGTAGTCATTGCATAGCTCTGGTAACTTAATACAAACTAGCCGGTTGCCCGTGCGTTGCGACGCCTTACAACAATAACCACGTAAACTATCCATAAAAAAATTCAAGATTTTTTATTGATTGTCTCCGCTCTCTGTATAATATTTTTTGATTTGGCTAACTGATGTTATTGTTTACTCCATGCAATATGTCTTGGTACAACACGACCAATGAAGTGAGCGATTAGAAAAGAGTTCACAACGACTGACTAAATGAACAGAGATTATAAAATGACATAATTCCATTATACAGACACCAAATAAGACAAAGTTTGTGAGCTCAAGTTTCTAAAATAAGTCCCATGAAGTCAAACTTATAAAAAAGATAGATTAAAATATGGAGTGATTGCTAAAGTTAGACATCAATGAAAATTGGATGCGCTCCATATAAATTATGCTACTTCGTACCAATTACTAACGTTTAAAACCAACAAATAACCTTTCATTTTGCTGTATAGTGTGATAAATCATTGTTGCTCCATTCAATTCAGCAACCCCAAACACCATGTAGTCTATTGCGCCAATGTGGTATAAGAAACGACCTAATGTTTGCAAGAGCCAAGAACGTCGTGCCGTGATTCGACTGTAGCCTCGGCCCGTAGTGCTGGTCCAGCCCGACACGATTATTTTTTTTTATTTTACAAAAAAACGTATGTACCTATATACAATTTATATTCAATATTAAAAACATCTTAGCATGATATTCTACTGGTTAGACAGCTTCACCTAGTGTCTCGTGTCCTTCCATCAGGACATGGGTTCAAACCCCACCTTCTGCACCATTTTTAACATTTTACGCTGATTTAATTAAATAGGTCGACGGGCTAACGGACTGGCTCGACACAGTTAGCAGGCCGGCATGACGTGCCTGGGCCATAGTTGTGGCCCGCGTGCGTCTAGCCCGTGCCGGGCGCCGTTTGACCATCTGTATAAACGTGCAGCGGATTAATTTGAAATAGCTGTGAGAGGTTATTTGTAAAAAAATGACGCATGACGACCGTTGAAACTGATGCTTTAAGTATAGTATAGATATTAAGTTTGCTTTTGGTCAAATTTATTTATTTTATCTTTTATTTGTTTTAATAAATTTGTTTTGAATTTCGGGCTTTGATGTGAATTTTGGGCCCTGATGTGAATTTCGGGCCAAAAACTGAATTTCAGGCTTTTATAATTTCGAGCCGCCCGAAATAAACCAGCACGTTTAAGCAATTACGGGACGAGTCGTGGGTCGATCCGGCACGACCCAAATTCAAACGAGCCGACCCAGTCCGAAATTCAAACAATACGAATATTTTCAGGCTTGGGCCGAGCCGGGCGGCCCGAATGTATAGTCGACGCCATCTCGGTCGAAGGCGAAGGTACGCTTCAAGTCAACCGTTTGGGACTGTGGGTGTGGCCGTGTGGGGGTATATTCGGTATTCCTCTGCGACGCACTCTCTCGACCCCCATCGACACGATTCACGAGACGTCGTTGTCGACTTGTCATTGGACACCAAGCAAACTAGGTCCTCGCTCGGTTTGGTTTGCTTACCACTCCGTCCTAGCAGCACGATCCTCGATTCTTCCGATCGCTCCGGCAGGGCACACACCGATCCCCTCGTCACCGGAGGTGGTTAGCGGCTTAGCGCCGCCGAAGAAGTGATGGCAGCAGCCACCACGCCTGAGGAGAACGCCGCCGCCGCGGCTGCCGTGGAAGCCATCACTGAGATGACCAATCGCTTCACCGTCAACACGGATGCCGCCGGTGCCGGTCCTCTGAAGCTCGACGACGTGGACGGAAACGTCTACAGCTGCAAGCGCTGCGGCACGCTCCTCGGCGTCGCCGACGACATCGTCTCCAAGGTCCGTCGTGTCGTGTTCTCTCGCTTTCTTTAATTAATTGGGCGCGCCTTCCCGCACGAGCGCACGCGAAATTCATAAGCTAATTTCGGCGTCGCGGCGAATGCGATGACGGATGATGAGAATCGATGTCTTGATTTTCAGAGCTTCCATTGCAAGAACGGGAAGGCTTACCTCTTCGATAATGTGTAAGTGACCTTCCGACCTCTTTCTCTTTGTACATATTCCCAATTATTGTATTTTTATATTGTCTTAATTAATATTAATAGTCAGAGGTCTTTAAGATAGCCTGCTACGTATTAATCCTCACGATATATGGCTGAAAATATAATAAAATCGTGCGAAGGAAAGAAAAATCTAAATGAACGGCAATGAAGACAAGGCAATTTTTTTTTTATTTTGATGAAAATGAAGGGGTCGCTATAGCTTTCGGTGGTAACCAGGCATTATTCTTTCTAGATCCTAGGCCATGTTGGAGCACAAATTGATGCTAGTATAAGCTAATAAGCTTGACGCTTTTGGATCTAAATTGATTATTATTGATGTTTAATCCATTCAATGACTGAGTTGAGCTACTTCAGCAGTTTCTTTTCCATTGGCATCCTAATAATAAAATAATCTTATCGCCAGAACTTTCAAAAGACTGAACTTATATATATAGTAGGAAGTTGAAACTAATTAAATAAATTCTATGTTTTATCTCTAGGTGAGTCATAGTGTTCGCAGTGTTGCTTCCCAGGTAATTTTCATATAGCTGCTTCCGGCTAGCCTGGAAGATTTAGGTTGTGGGGCTTAGCCTCTCTTTGAGGGCTGATTTTGTGGCAAGGGGATCACGGGAGATTGGAGGGGATTGAGGGGGAAATTAAATCCCCTCCAATCCCCTCGTGGCCCTCCTCAATCCCCCGTGATCTCTGATCACCAAATCAACCCTGAGTGTGCTCGGATGTGGCTTGTCCGATCTCAGATTGTTGTTTGTTCTCTCTAAACTATTTCCCCTTAATTGATGGACTGAGCTCCTGCCATTTTCGTTCAAAAAATATATATCAGCCCCATAAACCAGGGACATGTGCCAGTTCCTGAACTTGCTTATTATGTTACTTATGCCCAGTGTCAATGTAACCGTTGGAGAGAAAGAAGACCGCATGATGATCACAGGGATGCATTCCGTTTCTGATATTTTTTGTGTTGGCTGCGGAGAGATTGTTGGATGGAAATACGTAAGATTTATAATGATTATTCGGCAATATATATATAACATGCTCTAGTTTGTCTATCGCCTGGACTTCTAAGTTGTATATATGATGCATGGTGTCTCTACTCAGGAGGCTGCACATGAGAGGAGCCAGAAATACAAGGAAGGAAAATTTGTTCTCGAGAGGTGATCATATATCTGATATCCCGTGTTTCATGATCTATATAGTAAATCGTATATTACGACTTGTTTAGAGCCTATGGTTCACTTTATTAGTAAACGAAATTTCAATCTTAAGCAGGTACCACTTGCTTGGACCAGAATGAAGACTTGACCGACCGAGTGCTACACGGTGCTCGGTGGCTGGCTGGAAGAGAGACTAGTGATGCATACTGCATATAATTTTCTTACCGTGTGGATATATGAATTGATACGATTCGACAAGCTTAAACTCGTCTGTGGACCCTGTAATAACCGATCCCTCCTGCCATGTTCTTGAGGCCGGGTGCTGTGACTTCATATATACATTAATTATGTATGTATAGACATGGATGTTTGTTGTATGTATGTGTAGACCGTACTAGTTGTGTGATTGTGTCAAGTTCTATGGCGATGATGTGGATGCGTGTATGTATATGTGTATGTCTATTTTTGTTTTCGCCCTTGCCCTTCACAAATCACAACCAACTGCTGACTATTGTTCATCGTCCAGCCAGTTTTATGGTAGAGAAAATGAGCCGTCAACCCCCGAAGCGGCCCAGCCCAATGTGCGGGATCGGGCTAGGAACATCAGACATGACGTTGAGTGGGATCGCCATCACGTCTTTGGCGAACTCAGCCCGTAGGAAGAGCAAATAATAAGGGCCTTTCAGCCTTTGGGTCGTCTTGCCTCCAATGGCAAGCACTTGCAGGAAAATATGATAGCTACTATAGCTAGGGTCAGTATCACCGCTCCTATCTGTCACGCAGGCCAGATCAAAGCTATCCAAGTGTTGCTGGCGAAATGCTTCGAGCCATCATCACCCGTCAGTGGGACGGACCTGCGCACCGCCGTCTAAACAAATGGTGACTGACTTCTCTCTGGGGTTCGCGATCGCGAGCGAGATCGCCCGGAAAAAACACAGGCAGCTTGCCGCGTCGCTACTGCCGGGCGCGCGGGGCGCCTGTCTACTACTCTACCCACCACAGCCCACAGGAGTTCGCGCACGGCCCTGGGACTGGGACTGGGACTGGGACTGGGACCACGGGCACGCCGTGCCATCCCATCATGCGGCGTGCTGGTCGCGGCGCACGGGCGGAACCCACCTACACTAAGGCCCCGTTTGGTTACCCCAAACTAAAGTTTAGCCCCTGTCCAATCGAATGTTTGAACCTCCGTTTCGGGTATTAAATGTAGTCGGATTATAAAACAAATTTGTCAGCCGAAGATTAAAAGACGAGACGAATCTAGTCCAGTTGGTTGGGTCTATATTTCATACTCCTATTTGAAAGTCAAACGCTTGATGTGACCCGGGCTAAACTTTAGCAGGGGCAACCAAACACCCCCTAACTACACCCCTTAAAGTCAAAGGCCCTCCCCGCTGATGAAAACCGCGCACGGCCCCGTACAGAGACGCCCGATCGGCTTCGCTGGGCCAGGAGGACAAGCGGACGCGAGCGTCGGAGATTTCGAGAAGCGCGGAAAGGGACGCGCACTCGGGCGGCTGCTTGTCGTGCTACTGCTGCTAGGTAGTCCTGCGCTACAGGACTCGACGTGGGGATCCTGTCGGGTTCGGTAGCCAGTGCCGTGCCAGGCCCAGCCAGCGGGCGAGCGTCGTGCTGGTGGTGGAGTGATGGACCAAGTAGGCGAACACAGACACGTACTACTTCCGTATGTGTATATACACATGTACAAAACGTACGTAGTGCGTAATAAATCATATCTGGTTTAAAGATTCAACGTAGTTGTTTCACTATACAATGCTCACCCTAGTACAGTAATACTGTTGAAATATTAGACATTTTTCAGATTAAATTCCGAATATAAATTATGACCAAATCAGAATAACCGAAGTATAAAGTCAAATCAGATGATGTGTACTGATTAGACATGCTGTTAGATGACGCGGGCCTGAAGCAACAGGGTCGACAATGTCGAAGTAGCAAGGCCGATGACGTCGAATTAGCAGGGCTTCGACGACAAGATCGCCAGCAGTCGCGTGAGGAAGCTTCCTAAAAAACCTTATTCGCCCTCTCCCGGTGCAGGATCTCGAAGGCGAAGGGTTCCGGAGACCTGCTTTGTGGGGGACATATATCCCCGGGTCCACTAGAAGGCAAGAAGGCCTCGCGAAAGGCCTTGACCCATTATTTCGCAAGGCCATCCTTTCGTGGGCCAGGGGAGGAATGTCTTGCAGAATGGATCGACACAAGATCGGATCGACTCGAGCCCGTGCGGCTCACTGAATTCAAACGTTACCCACAGCAGTGATCCGATTCTCCTGCGCAGCGCCCTCAGACGTCGGAATTGAATGATGATAAGTCGGCAGGATTATAGGAAGATAAGCTCAGTCGGTTCACTATTACTAAGGAGCACGTTGTTATCATATCCGCATGCAACGCTCCCACGGCCGAGTATATAAGGCCTAGGGGGCACCCCATCAAGAAACAACTCACTCATTAGCCGTCTACTCAGCTCTCTAGCATCCCTCATACTAGAGAACTCCCCTGTAACCCACCACATAAAAGATCCACACCAGGAAGTAGGGTGTTACGCCTCTCTAAGCGGCCCGAACCTGTATAAAATTATCCACTTTCTCTCGTGCATCTAGCACGGACCATCGAGCTACAGTCGGTAACACCGTCCTACTCCAAAAAGCACCTCGAGGGGCAACCCCAGGTGCGCGGTCGGACCCAAAACACCGATAGCTGGCGCGCCAGGTAGGGTGTGTGTCACTGATCCAAGCTAGCTCAATGGCCATCACTTTTCAGCACAAGATCGCTCTCCGCCCTGGATCTGTGTTCCGCTTCGGAACCATCTCATCCGTGCAGACGAAGAAGGGACTCTGCATCGCATAGCGGATCCGCCGGAGAGAAAACCTTCCTCGATAATCTCCGGGAAAGCCGGAACGAAGCAGGAAATAGCGCAACCCCTAGCGCTCCGAGCGAAGACTACCTCCTGCAAACCAGGAGTGGAGAATTCGTTCACCCGAAGAACCCCATTGTCCACCTCATCCACGGAAAAATGGACGCGGATTACAAGGAAAAAAAAGAAACAAACGAGATGAAGGCCCGTCAAGCTGCCCTTCTGGTACCTCCGCCCTCAAAGGAGAACAGAAAGAAGCTTGTCGTCATGACCACTACATTCTACCCCGACGTCCTCTTCATCGGAGGGAGAGTGGAGTCATCCCCCATCTCCAACGACGAACCAACTGTGCAGGGGGAAGAACCACCTCAGCGGGAAGCTCGTCGACGAAGGAACCAACGCCGTAACGCCCTGCGACATCATGAAGCCGGAGAACGAGACCCGGCGCAGCCTGTATCACGAGATGAGATCTCGGAGGTGGGAGAAACTCCAGATGAACGAGTCTTCAGGGAAAGGAGGAACTCCCGCCGACGTGATCGTCGGCAAGCTCAAGAGCAGGCCGAGCAGGAGGCGAGACAACATCGAGAGAACCCTCTCTTCGAACGAAACCTGAACCCCGACTTCGCCCGAGCCATGAACACACCGAGTGAGGTCGGTGGAGTGTTGGCCCGGATAGCCGATGGCCTCCCCCGGACTCCAGACGCCGAGGCCTATCGGTGGCTGCTCACTCAGGCAGCTAACCATCTTCTGCCTCTCGCTCATCCTCCGAGCGATCTACGACATGCCATCAATAGTCGACGGGACGCGAGGAGCTCCATCAATGCTTCGCGCGAACGACGACATGAGAACGAGATTCGGTGCTTAGAAGAGTATGATCGGGATCACGACATCCCTGCACGAAGTCAGGCTACCAGGGTTGAATCGACAACAGCTTCAACTGGCGGCACGACCCAGGGACGGTCGTGGCAGCACATCGACAACTCCCCTCCCCGGGACCGACACCACAATCGTCGATAGGAGGACACATGTGGAGTATCAGCACTCACTCCGCGTCTCAGGGCCATTCAGTGGCCCCCTAACTTCAAGGTCTCCAACGTCGACAAGTATGAGCCTAAGCAGGACCGAGAGGCTGGTTGGTCGTCTATACCACTGCTGCCCGGGCCACTGGGGCAACTGAAGATGTGATGATTGCGTATTTACCCATCGTCCTTGGGCAAGATGCGCTGCAATGGCTACGACACTTGCCCCGACACTGCATCGACGATTGGAGCGACTTCAGTCGGTGTTTTATCGCCAACTTCCAATCCCTCTCTGACAAGCCGGCGCAGCCATGGGACTATCAAATCCATCAGGCGCCGAGGGGATGAGACTCTCCGGTCATACCTCAAAAGGTTTCAGACCATGAGAAATCGTATCCCCGAGGTTGCAGAAGCAGCAGTGATCGAGGACTTCTACCGGGGATCTAATGACTCAGCCTTCGTCCAAGCCATACTACAAAAGGCGACGACTACCTCCGAGCAGCTATTCAGGGAAGCAGACCTCTACATCACCGGCGACGAACGGGCTCAGGACCTCATCGGAGGAACGAAGCCTACACCGCCGGCACCACGATGCGACACGAGCCAACAACCTGACAAGCGTTGGGAGAAGAGGCCTCGCGAAGAAGTCCACGCCGCCGAACCACCCGTCTCTCGTGCCCGAGGGGCACCCCGCGGAGGCGAACGAACATTGGACGATATCCTCGACGCCCAATGTACATACCACAAGGACATGCGCCACACCCTCCGGAACTGCAGAGACTTCAAGCACTCCGTTGGGAACGGCCGACCCTTCCAACCTCTGCCACCTCCCCCACCACGAGGAGGACCCGGAGAACCTCGACAACCCCAGCAGCAGGAAGGGGGAGGAGGCGGAGCATTCTCGCGCGTCAACGAAGAAGTCAACGTCATCTTCGGCAGACACGGATCGCAAGAAAACAAGAGGCAGCAGAAGCTCAATGACCGTCAGATACTGGTGGCGGCCACCAGTCCTCCCGCCCCGTATCGATGGTCCGAACACCCGATCACCTTCACTCGGGCGGATCAGTGGCTCAACTTCGATCATCCGGACAAATACTCGCTCCTCGTCGATCTGATGATCCAAGAGAGCAGGGTAAAGAAGGTGTTAGTGGACGGGGGAAGCAGCATCAACGTTACCTTCCCCCGGACACTCCTAGGCTTGGGAGTCGCACTCAAAGAGCTCCACGAGTCAGAAACTCCTTTCTTTGGCATTGTGCCGACTGAAGGAGAGTACCCACTCGGACACATCTACATGTCGGTCACCTTCAGAACTCCGTAAAACTACAGAACCGAGTTCCTGAGGTTTGAGGTAGCAAGCTTCGACTGCGGATACAACGCTATCATCGACATGCCGGGATTGGCGAAATTCATGGCCATTCCACACTATACATACATGATATTGAAGATGTCGGGACCACAAGGAATCATCACCGTGCACGCTGACTTCCAAGGCGCCGCAGAATGCTTCCGAGTGGCCATTCAGGCGTCCCTCACCACCAAACCATCGACGACTTCTTCTGCGCAAGCAAACTCAAAGCCTGAGGAGGACCTCGCGGTACCTGCAAATGAAGCTCAAGTCGTGACCTCTATGCGGCCGACTGAGGAAACGAAAAGAATCAACCTCGGGTTCGCTGATGAACGCAAGACCGCCATCATCAGCTCCAGCTTGGATGACAAATAGGAAGGCGTGCTCGTCCAATTTCTGTAAGATAACCGAGACGTATTCGCATGGCAACCTGCGGATATGTCGGGAGTCCTGAGAGAGCTGGCCGAGCACAAACTGAAGGTCTATCCCTAGGCGAGGCCGATCCGACAAAAGTTGCGTCGTTTCATGCCCGACAAGATAGAAGCTATCCGTGCCGAGCTAGCTCGCTTAGTCGCAGCATGGTTCATTAGAGAAGTACCGCATCCTGAGTGGTTAGCAAATCCTGTTTCTGTACTCAAAAAGAATAAAGTGGATTGGCGCATGTGCGTCGACTATACAGATCTCAACAAACAATGTCCGAAGAATCCCTTCGGACTTCCTAGAATAGATCAGGTGGTAGATTCAACCGCCGGATGCTCTATGCTGTCATTCTTGGATTGCTACTCGGGATACCATCAAATCAGCTTGGCAAAAGAAGACGAGGAAAAAACAACATTCATTACCCCGTTTGGAGCCTTCTGCTATACCTCCATGTCGTTCGGCCTCAAGAACGCTGGAGCGACCTACCAGAGAGCCATTCAAACATGCTTAGCAGATCACTGGGGCAAGCGGGTAGAATCTTATGTTGATGATGTAGTGATTAAGATAGAAAACTCAGAAAACTTCATTGAAGATTTGCAGCTGGTCTTCAACAGTCTGAGGCGATATCGGTGGAAGCTCAATCCAGAAAAATGTGTCTTTGGAGTGCCAGCAGGGAAATTGCTCGGATTCATTGTCAGCCACCGAGGAATTGAAGCTAACCCGGAAAAGATCGAGGTTATCATGAGGATGGAAGCACCACGATCACAGAAGAAAGTGCAAAGGCTTACTAGATGCATGGCAGCTTTGAGCAGGTACATATCAAGGTTAGTAGAAAAAGGCCTAAAATTCTACAAATTGCTCAAGAAGGTGGACAAGTTCCAGTGGACCTTAGAAGCTCAGGAAGCCATTGATGCACTGAAGAAGTTCCTGACCACACCACCAGTGCTAAAGCCGCAACGTCGAGCCACGCCAAACCAGCCGGCAGAAGATCTGATGTTGTACATCTCTTGCACGACTCACGTGGTGAGCACCGCGTTGGTAGTCAAGCGGGCAGAGGAAGGACACGCATATCCAGTACAACATCCCGTCTACTTCATCCGTGAAGTTCTAGGACCCTCTAAAAAGAAGTATCCTCAAGTTCAAAAACTATTGTATGCAGTACTTCTAACTACACGCAATCTCCGTCACTACTTTGACAACCACAAAGTCATAGTAGTCACCGGGTTTCCAATAGGGGATATTCTCCACAACAAAGAAGCCATTGGAAGAATAGCCAAGTGGGCCTACGAGCTGGGAGCTCACGACATTGAGTTTCGACCTCGCACCGCAATAAAGACCCAAGCGCTAGTCGACTTCGTATCAGAGTGGACCGAGCAACAAGTACCAGATACCCCGAAGACTGCAGAAGTATGGTGGATGTATTTCGATGGCTCGCTGAAGCTGCAGGGAGCAGGCGCAGGGATCCTCTTCGTTGCCCCTAGAGGTTAACAACTCAAATATGCTCTTCAGTTGCTATTCTCAGCATCCAATAATGCAGCAGAATATGAAGCTTTGATCCACGGATTGAACATTGCCATATCACTAGGCATTAAGAGGTTGATGGTATACGGAGATTCACTGGTGGTCATAAGTCAGATAAATAAAGAATGGGATTGCTCGAATGATTCTATGGGCAAGTACTGCACAACCGTCCGAAAACTGGAAGACAAATTTGAAGGGCTAGAATTTCATCATGTGGAAAGAGATCGCAATGCTGCTGCAGACGCATTGTCGAAACTAGGATCCAGTCAGACTCAGGTCCCACCTAGAGTTTTTGTCCAAGAGGTGCCACGCCCAAGCATTTCCTCAGATCAGGCAGGACAGTGCAATGTTTTGAGCCAGCCAGAGTCAGACTCTAATGACTGGAGGGAGCCTATCATCAAGTATATAAAGAACGAAGAGGAACCGGATGATAAAGCCACAGCAGAACGCATCGCAAGGCAGTCAGCCCACTACACCCTCATTGGGGATGCACTGTACAGAAGGGGCGCAATAGGAGTCCTCATGAAGTGCATTCCTTCGGTTACTGGGAAGCAACTGCTAGATGAGATCCACGCCGGACAGTGTGGGATACACGCAGCATCCAGTACTCTGGTTGAGAAGGTCTTCAGGTCTGGTTTCTACTGGCCGACAGCAAAGAGTGATGCAGCCGAGTTAGTCCAATGGTGTGAAGCTTGCCAATTCTTATCAAAGCAGCAACATTTACCAGCACAACAACTGCAGACCATACCCGTAACATGGCCATTTCATGCTGGGGACTGGACATGATTGGACCCTTCAAGAAAGCTCAGGGAGGATACACTCACGTGTTGGTCGCCATTGACAAATTCACCAAATGGATAGAATACAAGCCCATTGCTTCTCTAACTTCAGCCAAGACAGTGGAATTCATACACGATATAATATTCAGGTTTGGGATACCGAATAGCATCATAACCGACTTGGGATCCAATTTCACTAGCTCTAAATTATTTGATTTCTGCGAACAACGGAGCACCCAGATCAAATATGCATAAGTAGCACATCCAAGAGCCAACGATCAGGTAGAAAAGGCTAATGGAATGATACTGGAAGCACTCAGGAAGAAAGTCTTTGACAAGAATGAAAAGTTTGCGGGAAAATGGATCAGAGAGTTGCCGTATGTAGTTTGGAGCCTAAGAACTCAACCTAGTCGAGCTCTGCATGGAAATACCCCTTTCTTCATGGTCTACGGTTCGGAGGCAGTGCTACCTGCCGACCTCAGGTTTGGGGCACCAAGACTGGCCTTCGAAAACATAGCTGAGGCAGAGGCTACCAGACTAGAGGATATTGACGTATTGGAAGAAGAGTGATTGAATACAATAATTCAGTCAGCTAGATACCAGCAAACCTTGAGGCGCTATCATGATAAGGCTATACGACATCGATCCTTTGCAGTGGGAGACTTGGTCCTTCACCAAATTCTATGGGGGAAGGACGACACAAATTGTCACCACTATGGGAAGGGCCATTTGTAGTAGCGGAGGTCACTCGGCCAGGATCATATCGGCTTACTCAAATGGATGGCACGGAAATACGGAATTCATGGAATATAGAGCATCTCAGGAAGTTTTACCCTTAGCAAGATTTCAAAAGCTATCGGGGCAGCATTGTATTCTGTAATTGGAAAATACATCATCAATAAAAAGATTTCATTCTCAAGGGCACTCAAACTGTTTATTATCAATCAGCACGC